>OY728162.1:418043647-427326147 GCA_963277665.1 Viscum album | reverse complement strand
TAAGATAATGTTAGGAAATTTTAGAGGAGTTTTGGGCATGGGTTGTACGAGACAAAGGGATTTGGAGGTGTGAATAAAAGATAATGAGAAGTTCCCTTTTATAGGAGAGGTGAGAGGCATTTAGAAAAGTCTTGAAATATTAATTTATTGTAAATTTATTTTAAGTTTCTAATAGCTCTAAAGTAAAATATTTCTAAGATAAGACGAGTATGGGTCGAAATAATCTCAACCTATAGGATTTAGATAAGTTTAAGTCATGAATTTAACCATATCTGTTGGCTTTAACCCTTAGTTAAATAACTTAACTCATACCATGTCTTCTTGTATTTTTATACAATATGGTTAATATAGTTTCTATAAAATTCCAAGAAAATATCAAGTGAATAATTAATGATTTTTAACACTTTCTAAGTCATTCAAGAATTTTTTAGGACTATTATATCATTTAATAAAATAATATTTCTTTTAAAAACTCATTTATGTCAATTTTGAAACTATTTAGTAATTGATTTTTGTTAAAGTCCTAACAAATTCATTACTTAGAAAAAAGGTATTAAATCAGACCTTATATGTAAAGTTCATCCATGATTTTTTTTGGATGGTGTCTAAATATTCAAATTACATTAATTTTAATAATTATAAATTTATTTATTTTAATCCTTCATTAATTAGGCAATAACTATATCATAATTGTGTCATAAATAAATATATTTATTTAATTTCTAAAAATTATAAATAAAATACCATGATATAGGAAATTGTTTTTAGATTTTTAATTACTATTTATAGTCATGGATATCAATTATATAACCCTATATTAAAAATGATTTAGGGAAAGGCACAAGTTTATGTTATATTTCCCTTTTATTTAAATTAAATATTCTAAAAAGTTATTTTCACACCCAAGTGGCTCCCAAATGCCAAAAATTAAGCCTAAGGATTATCATGGTCTAAAATAACTCATAAAGTAGGATTAAAAAACATTATAGAGTAGTTTTATATTATTATATTTTATTTTTTTACCATTATTTACCTAATTTACCCTTTAAGCATGGTAAATAAAAATAATTATAAAGTTTTTATTCAAAATGTCAAAAAAATAAAAGGTGAATATTTAAACAATTTGAAACTTATTATTATAAAAATGGAATCCATTTTTCCAAATTCAAAACACATATTTGGAAAAAAATATTTTAAATTTTCTTCCCGTTGTCAAAACCAGAAAGCAGGGGTTTAAGAAATAAAAACTATCAAAAGATTGACATGTGTTTATGTCCAATTTAAATGTTAAATTACTTCTAATGAACTAAATTATATTAAATGATAAAAATATAATCTAATTATTCTTTAAAACCACTCAAATTTATTATTTAACATTATAAATTATTTTGATTTAAAAAGTTGTTTTTAATTAAAATTTAGTATTTTCAGTATTCATCAAAACATGAAAGTTCTCAGAAAATTGAAAAAAATTCATCCAAATGAAATTTTTATTCCCTTATTCTAAATAATAATTTCATTTAGTCAAATTTAATATATAAAAGTGTTAAATATTGGATTTAAAAATGGTTCTCTATTAAAAGGTTGAAAAACTGCATTTTTTGAAAAATACTTATTTTATTTAAAAAATTGAATTGGTCCTTATGTTTGAAGGTTCTGGGTGCAATGGAAGCACATGGTTGGATGTTCCCACTTGGCTTTTTGTCATTAGCAATGATCAATCCGGATTAAAACGTCGATAAACACCAGCCTCCATAGATTGAATCACAGAAAAAGACAAAGAAGAAGGTTTGTCCCGGAACCACAAATAAGGATCGTTACAGGTTGATTATAATTAATTTAATTAATTATAAATAAATACCTTTTGGGTGTTCTTTCTTTGTTGATGTTCTTGATCATGTTGTGGATGTGATCCGTCATTACGTCGCATAAGCCAAGTGTAGACTCCCTCTAGTAGTGATCTACATGTGTACCTCGTATCTCTAGATATCGCCAAAAGATTTTTCGGGTGCTATCGTGGAGAAACCTTTTCTTTCATTGTCCGCCTTAGATCGTCTTGATCCGATGGAAGAGGATATCTCTCAGTCTTGAGAGAGTTCTTGGAGGAAGAGGTTATTTCAGCCTTGAAATAATTCTCCAGAATTGTTGTGTCTCACACCGGGTAGGAAAAGAGTTGGGGTTGTGAGGATATTTATAATCAGGTTTGAGTTTGTAGAGTTATGACAATAAATAAATGCGTTATGCGTTTTATTTATTTCATTGACTCTTATTTTAAACCCCCATGTATAATAATTAATTCCTTGACATGCACCCACGCCGATTATAATAAATATCATTTAAAACAATATTATATCTTCAAAATCCCGATTGAAAAAACTACACGGTGTGTATTAATAAATACACGGCCTGTACTTGTTTTTCATTGAAAACTAAATGGCGTGTACATTAAATGTACACAGCGTGTATATCTTGTTTTCATTTATTCATTTAATTTCCATAAAGAAAACTACACGGCGTGTAATTATTAATACACGGCGTGTACTTGTTTTCCATGAAAAACTACACAGCGTGTAATCTTTAATACATGGCGTGTATATCTTGTTTTTCATTTCCTTCTTCCTCCATCATTAAAATGATTTAGGCTTCCTTGAATAATTATTAAACCACGTACATGAATAATCTTTATTCTACTTGAGATACTTGAATACACTTAGTGTGTGACCCTCTAGGCCTCTTTCTCGTTGGCATTAGGCGAGCTTGCCTACAGTCCAAGATTACTGTCTAGTAATGGGTGAAGGCACCCAAGAGAAATAAGTTGAAGAAGCATTGAAATATCACCTCATACAAACGCTTAATATGTAATTTAATCCCTTTGTATCGATATCTCATCAAGCAGGTTTCATGGGAGTGTCATAAACTTATATGCTTGATCCGTCGTTCTTTGACTACCTGAAATAAACTCGTCGTTCACTCCACAACCATGGAATTTAATGTGACAGTTCTATTTCAATCAAAGGGTCGAGATATCAACTTTCATAAATGGAAGGGACAAATCCTTCCTCAACTAATCCATTAACAACATGTCACTCATGATGCACCCAACGTACCCTACTTCCCGCCAACTGTCTGTGTGACGGTTTTCATCATTAAATCTAAGTGCGCGAGTCATGACATGAGTTAATGATAATCTTCCGGTCTAAGGACCAATACACACGCTCGTAGATAGCTATGTCTAATGAAACCAAGACATGCAGAATTACTATTGGTGGGTCTGTTCTCATAATCTCCCATCTTGGAGATTACCAAGTGCGAACTCCATGAGAGAGAGTCTCATCTTCTTACGGGTACTCGCACATGACGGTCTGTATACTATATGCCCTATCATAGTATGTAATCCAACCGTAGAACATTATTTAAGAATATTGTTATGGAATTTCAAGGTTCTCATCATATCGAGGATCTTCCATGACCTTATCAATGCAACAAATATTCTGGGACATTATTATATTATAGTTATGCAGAACAATGAACAATATATAATAAGTGAACATTCACGTAATAAAAGTACAAAACAGTTGGTTTTCAGGACACCAACCCTTACAAACTCCCACTTGGACTAGATCCAACGGCCTACGACTTTTAGTCCACTAGACCTCACATGATGATCATGTTTCTGATGAGTCAAGGCTTTAGTCAATGGGTCCGCCACGTTGTCTTCCGTGGAAATACTGCTCACTGCAACTTCACCTATGTGAGAAAAATCCCTCAAGAGATGATACCTCCAAAGTATGTGATTTTTCCGCTGAGGTGACCGTGGCTCTTTTGCAAGTTCCACCGTTGCAGTATTATCACAATAGAGTGTGATAGGATCTTTACTACTTGGTACTATATCCAGCTCTTGGACGAAGCTTCGCATACATACTGATTCTTTAGCTACCTCAGAAGCTACGATATACCCGGACTCTGCTGTAGAATCTGCCACCACACTTTGATTTGAGATCTTTTAGCACACTGCACCTCCATTCAAACTGATGATGTATCCAGTCTGCGACTTCATTTCATCTTGATCAGTCTGGAAACTAGCATCTACATGTCCTCTAATGAATAGTTCCTCATCTCCTCTATAAACCAGGAACATATCCTTAGTACGCCTCAGATACTTAAGGATAGTCTTGACTGCCATCCAATGGAGTTCTCCTAGATCATCTTGATATCTGCCTACCGCACTTAATGCGTAAGCAACATCTAGCCTCGTACATAGCATAAGATACATGACTGACCCAATCGCGGATGCGTAAGAGATCCTTGCCATTCTCTTTCTTTCCTCATGTGTCTGAGGACACATTTTCTTGGAAAGATGAATTCCATGTGACACTGGTAACAATCCCCTCTTGGATTGTTCCATACTGAATCTCTTCAGTATCTTGTCAATGTATGTAATTTGACTCAGGCCCAACATTCTATTGGATCTATCACAATGGATCTTGATCCCAAGAATATATACTGCCTCGCCAAAGTCTTTCATGGAGAAGCATTTATGCAACCATGCCTTAACTGACTGTAAGACAGGTACTTCGTTTCCAATTAGTAATATGTCATCAATATATACTATTAGGAAAACGACTGCACTCCCACTAAACCTCTTGTAGACAGAAGGCTCACATTCATTCTTAACAAAGACAAATTACATTACAGCTTCATCAAAACAAATGTTCCATGATCTTGATGCTTGATTTAATCCATAAATGGATTTTTGAAACTTGCATACCTTGTTGGCATCCTTTGTAGTCACAAACCCTTTAGGTTGTGTCATGTAGACATCTTCCTAGAGGTTCCCATTAAGGAAAGCTGTTTTGACATCCATTTTCCCAATTTCATAGTCATGGTAAGCAGCAGTGGCCAATAGGATTCTGATGGATTTCAGCATCGTAACCGGTGAAAAGGTTTCATCATAGTCAATTGCTTGACGCTGTCTAAAACCTTTTGCAACTAGTCGTTCCTTGTAGGTGCTGACTTGCCCCTCCATGTCCAGTTTCTTCTTGAATACCCATTTATTATCAATATAATTTACATCAACTAGAGGATCTACCAAAATCCAAACTTGGTTTTGGTACATGGAATCAATTTCAGAATTCATGGCTTCTTGCCACTTGGCAAAGTCTGTGACTTCAACTGCTTCCTTTTAGGTAAGAAGATCATCATTGTCAACCAATAATGAGTCACCATCCTCGGTGACAAGAAAACCATATCATTCTGGTTCTCTCACCTCTCTCGTGCTCCTACGCAGTTCTTATGTCTCTGGAACAGATTGTTCTTCTATGGGGATTTGTGGAATCTGTTCTTGTACCAACTCATGTGTATCCTGAGCCTCTAATTCATCTAAGTCTATCTCGCTCCCACTAACTCTTTTGGAGATGTTCTCCCTCTCCAGGAATATGGTGTGTCTTGCCACTATAGCCTTTTTGTCTGAGGGGTTGTATAGGTAATATCCCCTTGTTTCTCTGGGATATCCTATAAAGATACACTTTGGGCATCGGGGTGCAAGTTTGTTACCTGAAAAGGCCTTAACAAATTCTTCGCTACCCCACACATGTAAATTCGAAAACATGGCTTTGCGTCCACTCCATAACTCGTATGAAATACCATTTATCGGTTTAGTTGGTACTTGGTTTAGTATGTGCGTTGCTTTTTGTAATGCATATCCCCCAAAAGATTATTGAATACTAACATGACTCATCATTGATCTCACCATGTCCAACAGGGCGCGATTCCTCCTTTCGCTTACACCATTCCATTATGGCGTGTAAGGAGGAGTGAGTTGAGATAGAATCCCAAACTCCTGTAATAAATCAATGATGTCCTGATTAAGATATTCTCCTCCTCTGTCTAAGCGGAGTTTCTTAATCTTCTTACCAAGATGGTTCTCAAATTCATTCTTGTATTCTTTGAACCGATCAAAAGAATCTGACTTATACCTCATTAAGTAGATATATCTATATCTACTAAAATCATCAGTAAAAGTTATGAAGTACGAGAACCCACCCCTTGCTTCAACTGGAAATGGTCCGCACACATCTGTGCGAACTAATTCTAGAATCTCTTAAGCATTTTCACCTTTCCCACTAAATAGGGCTTTGGTCATTTTTCCTTGTAGACACGCATGGCATACACCAAGTGGTTTCAGTCCGAAAGAATCTAAATACCCATCTGGATGTAATTTTTTCAAATATTTCTCATTGACATGACCTAGCCGGTGATGCCAAAGTTTGGTGTGGTATGAGTCATGTGAACTAACTTTGTTATCGATTTCCATTACTTGGTTTGTGTAGTCTAACACATAAAGACCATTATATAGATGTTCCCTACCAAAACAAATGCTATCTTTATAAAAGTAGCAACATTCATTTCCAAAATTGAATATGAATCCATCAGTATCTAATCTGGATACTAAAATAATGTTTTTAGTAACAGAAGGCACATAATAAAAACCTTTCAAAACCAAGACCATCCCAGTAGGAAATGTGATGTGGTAGTCTCCGACAGCTACAACAGTGAGTCTGGCTCCGTTGGCTGCTCGTAGATCCACCTCACCTAGATCAATCTTTTTGAATCTACTTGGTTACTGTATTTGGATACAGATATGAGCACCACAAGAAATATCTAATAACTAATTAGTATAAACAGATAGATTGCATTCGATAACAAATGCACCTGAATCTTCCCCTTTCTTCCTTGGTTGGGTGTAGTTTTTCTTCTAGTGGCCCTTCTTTCCACATGAAAAACAAACAGCATCCTATTCCTTTGCCTCCCCTTTGATCTTCCTTTTCTTGGAAGGCCTTGAAGATGATTTGGGCTTAAAGATCTTCACCTTCCCTTTCCTTTTATTAACCATAAATACAGAAGGAGTTTCACGCTTCATGTCATTATATACTTGGAAAATAAGGATAAGAAGATCAGATAGAGACTTCTCAATGTTGTTCATGTTGAAATTAACAACAATGTTCGAGAAGCTCTGGGGGAGTGATGTAAGAATGACATTGGTGCCCATTTCTTCGGGGAGTTTAAACCCTAGAACCTCCAAGCGCTTAATGTAGCCAATGAGCTTGACTACATGAGGCCCAGCTGGGGCATCCTCTCCAAGCTTTCTCTGAAATAGAGCCTTGGAGATCTCAAACCTTTCCTGTCTTTCTCTCTCCTGGTATAGACCACAGAGGTGCTTGAGAATACTATAGGCATCCATATCTTCATGAGACTTCATGATCTCAATAGACATCGATGATAGCATCAAACATTGAACATCGAGAGCATCATTCAAATGTTGATCATAGACCAGGAAATCTTCATCACTTGCCCCCTGGGGCAGGAGAATCAATAAGTGAGGACTCCAGCACGTAAAACATTCTTTCATGGCATAGGATAACCCTAAGGCACCTAAACCATTCCTGAAAGTTACTGCCGGTGAGGATATTGTCTTTATCCAGTATTGATCGCAGAGAAAATGTGGTTGATGAGTTTGTCATCTTGATTCTACAATTTAAAAGAGAAGATTTATTAGTACTTTCTTGATTACAATTTATGAGAAATAATGAATGAATGAATTAATTCTTCCACTATTTTATAAAGTCCCAATGGCCCTCACCATTGAACTCGGAATGTACAGATTCTTTGAAATTCTAGTGGCAAGGATCCATATTTCCCTTTGAATAACACGGACAAGGGTTGTTCAAGCTATTTGAAGGTATTTAGGTAGGCAGGTCTTTTCCAACTGCAGGCTTACAGTTTCAGGATCTATTGAGTGGACTCCCCAATCCTGAAATCCTGACTTGGATTTCCTCAACTCTTTCCTCTAATATTACACCAAGTCTATCAAGGGATACTTATCTTGATGTAATATCGTTAAGTCAACCCAAAACCTTTCATAAGGGATTCCTTTATAAAATTAAGTGTCCCAACAAGGGTTGGTCAAACACATAGTTTTATTGAGCCTTTCCCTTAATCAGGTAATGGAGGGCTTGGTATGACATAATATGGTATTGAGGGATTTTATTCCTTTATGCGTAGTTTCGCATTATCACATGCTTGTTAATATTAAGTGATTCTTTCTTAAGTGATTAACCATGTTCTGATAATGTTTACGCATAGTCTGGTTTTTATTTTATTCCATCTTTGCATGCTTGTTCATTTTATTAATTATGTGATCGTGACAACACATACATAATAAATAAACCATGCAATCAGACCAAAATAAAATAAGATGGCATGATCATGAGCTTCTATTGGTTATCTTATCTAGCAGTTTTGATAAGCTAACAATGACATAGGAAAAACACCTTGAACCTGTTGGTTTGTATTTTGAAGCTCCCACCTGCCCACCTTTGTATCTTCTTGTGTTGGTTTTTCCTCGGCTTTGGGATTTTAACCATCTCCTCTGGCTTGGGAGATCCTCCATTACATGGGTTTACATTAAAGAAACCATGGACACACATGCCCTACATTTTATTGGAAGAAGTCTCACAGGCCAACAAATTTAAATTAAATAAATTTAAATGAAACCATACACATATAAAGGGTCTTTGGTCTAGCTCATGATCATCCATAGTATGCAACGACATTTACGCATATTTAGAATTAAAATTCTTTTAATCGTTCTTTTATTTAAGATAAGACACGCTCGAATTCAATTAATTATGATCTTATAATTAATCAATTCTTTATCTTAAATTCCTTTCTGAATTTCTTTGAGATTATTCTCATCCATATTCCTTGTACGGGTCTTTGTACATTGGAGGAAACCTATTGAAATTCCATTTCTGGAAAGCACACGGCATGTAGTTTATAATTACATAGTGTGTATTTTTCTTTTCACCCTTTATCCAAAGTACAAGATGGGGATTTGGCGTGTTTTTTGTAATTTGGAAATTTTAGAGTACACGACGTGTAAATGAATTATACACGGCGTGTACTTCCTTGTTATGCGGAAACCGGCCTGGCGATCCCATGTATGCGGTACGTGACTTATCTTTGTACATGGTTTCACCTGGGTCAGAACGGACTACACGGCGTGTTGCTCCAACATACACGCCGTGTATTCCGGTTTCCACGTGCCGTTCAATTCTGGTCAACATGGAATGATTAAAACTTAGGCATATTCAATTCACACAGTGTGGTTTGGCGGACCAGTGTCGGTTCGTTGAACGTAAGTACATGGCGTGTAGTTTTAAGTACAGGCCGTGTAATCCCATGTTGTAAAGACAGAAAGAGCGGGTCCTCCAGATGAGTTCATCATTTTTATTTTAATCAAAATTAAAATTAAAAGGCCATTTCTATGATATGAATCGAGAAAAAAAGGAGGAAGAATAGATCTCATTTATTCATATTTATAGAATGATTTATTTCTAATTGAATCAAATATAAATGCATAAATTATCAACGAAAATTAAATAACTATAATCAATGTTGTAACCTCGCTCTTATACCATTTGAATGTTCTGGGAACAGCGGAAGCGCGTGGGGGGATGTGCCCACTTGGCTTTTTGTCATTAGAAATGATCAATCCAAGATCAATACGACGATAAATGCCAGTCTTCACGGATCGAATCACAGAAAAAGAAAAAGAAGAAGGTTTGTCCCAGAACCACAAACAAGGATCGTTATAGGTTCATTATAATTAATTTAATTAATTATAAAGAAATACCTTTTGGGTGTTCTTTCTTCGTTTATGTTATTGATCACGTTGTCGATGTGATCCGTCATTGCATTGCCGAAGCCAAGTGTAGACTTCCTCTAGTGGTGATCCACACGTGTACCTCGTATCTCTAGACGTCGCCAAAGGATTCTCCGGGTGCTAGCATGGAGAAGCCTTTCCTTGCGTTGTTCTCCTTAGATCATATTGATCCGATGGAAGAGGATATCTCTCTTTCTTGAGAGTGTTCTTGGAGGAAGAGGTTCTTTTGGCCTTGAAATAATTCTCTAGAATTGTTGTGTCTCACACCGGGTAGGAAAAGAGTTGGGGTTGTGAGGATATTTATAATCAGGTTTTAGGTTGTAGAGTTATGACAATAAATAAATGCGTTACGCATTTTATTTATTTCATTGACTCTTATTTAAAACCCCCAAGTCGAATAATTAATTCCTTGACATGCACCCACGCTGATTATAATAAATATCATTTAAAACAATATTATATCCTCAAAATCCCGACTGGAAAAACTACACGGCGTGTACTTGTTTTTCATTGAAAACTAAATGGCGTGTATATTCAATGTACATGGCGTGTATATCTTGTTTTCATTTATTCATTTCCTTTCCATAAATAAAACTACACGGCGTGTAATTATTAATACACGGTGTGTACTTTTTTTCCATGAAAAACTACACGACGTGTAATCTTTAATACACGACGTGTATATCTTGTTTTTCATTTCCTTCTTCCTCCATAATTAAAACTATTTAGGATTACTTGAATAATTATTAAACCACGTATGAGAATAATCTTTATTCTACTTGAGATACTTGAATACACTTAGTGTGTGACCCTCTAGGCCTCTTTCTCATTGTCATTAGGCGAGCTTGCCAAAAGTCGAAGATTACTGTCTAGCAACGGGTTAAGGCACCCAAGAGAAAGAAGTTGACGACACATTGACATATCACCTCATACGAAATCTTACTATGTAATTTAATCCCTTTGTCTCAATATATCATCAAGAAGGTTTCATGGAAGTGTCATAAACCTATATGCTTGATCCTCCATTCTTTGACTACCTGAAATAAACCCATCGTTCACACCATGGCCATGGAATTTAATGTGACAGTTCTATTTCAATCAAAGGTCTAAGATATCAACTTCCATAAATGGAGGGGAAAAATCCTTCCTCGACTTATCCATTAACAACATGTCACTCTTGACGCACCCAACGTACCCTACTTCCCTTCAACTGTCTGCGTGACAGTTTTCGTCAGTAAATCTAAGTGCACGAGTCATGACATGAGTTAATGATAATCTTCCAGTCTAAGGACCATTACACATGTTCATAGATAGCAATTTCCGATGACACCAAGACATGCACAATTTCTATTGGAGGGTCTGTTCTTATAATCTCCCATCATGGAGATTACCAGGTGAAAACTCCACGAGAGAGAGTTTCGTCTTCTTACGGGTACTCGCACATGACAGTCTGTATACTATGTGTCCTATCATAGTATGTCATCCAACTGTAGAACTTTATTTAAGAATATTGTTATAGAATTTCAAGTTTCTCATCATAGCATGGATCTTCCATGACCTTATCAATGTAAAAAATATTCAGGGACATTATTATATTATAGTTATGCAAAACAATAAACAATATATAATAAGTGAACATTCATGTAATCAAAGTACAAAAAAGTTGGTTCTCAGGACACCAACCCTTACAATGTTATGTATAATAAAAACAATAATATTAATGTTAAAATTTAATGGGATATATTTAAAATAAAAAATGTGGTTACTATTATTCATAATCTCTTTTTAAGTGGCAAGATTGATAGGTCATGGTGTGCTCAAAATCGGTGTTGCGTGTAGTGCATGCTATTGAATTATTAAGAAGAAGCATACCATGGAAGCTTGGGGTGTTTCAAATTTTATATATCATCTTATGAATTGAATTATCTTAATGGTATAAATTTTTCATTTGATAGATATTAATTTTATAAGGAATATGATTCAATTTATTCCAAAGTGGCGAGGAGTTTCTCATCTCACTTTTATTTCTACGAGATGTTCCCAATTGAAGCCTTTTTTCATATGTGTGGTTTATATAATACCCTTTGAAATATCATATCATTAATTTTATTATATTCATGGTATTAAATTTTTCATTTGATAATTAATACTTCTATGGGGTATATGATTCAATTTATTACAATGTGGTAATAGATTTCTTAACTAAATTTCATCTATTGGGTTAATTTTCTATTTCATTGATTATGTCAGGATAAGGTTATGTGTAAAATGAAATTTTATTATATTATGTTCAATTTATAGTTTTTTAAGTGGATTCATAGTGAATACACATAATCTATTCTTTTTGTTAATGACGTGATCCCTTTAAGGGACATCAACTCATTTTTCTTTCATTGAGACATATTTTTGATTTTATAAACCTATTTCATTTTCTATAGTGTATATAATTCCCCTATGTATTTATGATCATCAATAATTTAATATTACATTAAATTTTCATATTCCTTTTATCATTAATATGGTTATTTTCTAATCCGTATACCATTTTTACATACAGTGTTTACTTTGAATGTTATTTTAACTGGGGAAATATTGATAAATCCGTATCTTCTACTCAATACAGATATTTTGATAAGGAATATTTTTCATGAATTAAATATATGTATAAATAATTATTTAGACTTGCAATAATGGGTGGGTCCCAGTATTATATATCCCCTCGATGCATCAACATGTCTGATCAGACAAAACAGTTTGAGACAAACCCTTCATGTTTGTTTCCAAGTTGAATCATAAGGGTTTCTACTAAAAAACTTAAACTGTATTGTGAAAGGTCTTGATTGTATTTGTTATTGTTCCAAATAAATTACGTCCAATAATTAATCATTTCCTTCATTCAGTATTCTGTTATTACTATCCATGACATTTTAACATTGACAAAATCTATTGATGCATTTTCATTCTTAGTTTATTGATTAAAAGGCATGTATTTTTTAAATTATTTAACTTTACATATTGATTATTCTTACCAGATTATTGATTCACGTTTCTACTATATGTAACCCTTAATGATCATTTGATCCCGCCCTTTTATTATTTATCTTCCCCGTGTTATGAAGATGAAATTTTTGAATAAGTGTAATGGAATAATTTTATTTTTCTTTGTTATGTTCATGTATAATTACCAATGTAATAAGGTAACCATGTAGGTATGAAATTATTCAATACTACTAAACCAATTGATCCTTTATTATTTTATCTCTTTTATCTATTCCATTATAATAAAATAACCATCGACTTTGGGTTACTAGGGTCGGGTGGTTACTATTAGTACCAGAGAAGGTTTATTAGAAACATTGGGAACTAGATTTTAAATAAACACGAGAATTATAGTAATTCATTTTAGTGATTTTTTTGCTCAATACTCATGATTATTATGAGCTAACTTAGTGGTGATAAAACCTACTAGAAGAAAGTGAATCAATACACATATACAATGTAGGGATTACCTCACTAGGAAAGTCAACATATTTGGTGTTAGAGATGATAAGATCATGAGTATATATTAGGAAAAATTCCTTAGGTTTTGATAAATAACCATTATAAACCTATGGTGTATTATTTTATATGGAAGAAGCCCCCCTCTTTTAGTGGGACTGCTAATCTAGTGGTAGAATAGAAGTGGATCAAGTCCCTTGAAAAGATATTTATAGAATTGTAAAAAAATGAAAATGAAAAGGTATTACTGGAAGTATATTGTCTTAATGTAGATGATGATAAATGGTGGCCATTGATACAAAATACTAGGGAAGAATACAAAATAGAGATCATGGGATGGAAATATTTTAAAGAAAAATTCTTCAACAAATATTTACATCCTAAGTAATGAACTGAAATGAAGATATGATTCCTTAACTTAATGGAAAAGAAAGAAGATAGTGTTTCAAAGTATGAAGATACCTTAAAAAGACTTTCCAGGTATGATTTTTATTACATATGTGATTTAGAAAACAAGATAAATAGTTTCTTTGAAGGTCTTAAGAAAATTATCTGTAGGGAATTGGATTCTAAAACATTTTCATTATATGATGAAATAGTATCAAGTGACATCAAAACAATGAAGGAATTTTATCTATGTTATATTTTCAAGGGGAATCAAGAGAATAAGAGGTCTTATGATAACCATGAAAAATGTAAAGAATAAAATAAGAAAAAAGGAATAAATAAATTCCAATTATATGAAAATTGTGAAAAGAACAATCCTGTGAAATAATTGAAAGGAATGATAGTTTTTTATAAGTGAGGAGAAAACGGTTGTCGAGCTAATGAATTAAAGTGTTAGAAATAAATAAATGATTTTTAATGACTGAACATTAATGAAATTTGTAATTATTCAAACCAATCTCCCATGAGACAAGTGGATCTATCACAAAAGAGGCCAAGGGGATATAAACAAGATTATGTGATCACTAAAGCTAATTTATAAGTACCCAATGTTGTGTTGATAAGTACATTAATAATATATTGAATTATTTAAAAATATTTATTTGATTCTAGATGATCTCACTCTTTTCTATCTTCCTAGTGTTTGAAAAAATTTAAATATTTCTCTTTTGATTTAATAAGGGAGTTTTCATTCAAAACTAATAAGGGAAGTATCATTGAAAAAAAATGTGTTAGTAAGTCTTCATTATGAGGCATAAATATTTTTTATTTTCTAACCTTGTCATTATAACTATGGTTTAATTTCATATAATCCCCGGTATGAACAAATTTTAAAAATATGATTTGAAAATTTATTATTTGAATGAAGAAATTATGATTTATGAGGAAGGTGTGTAATTACTTATCATTAGAGAAGAAATTTAATCATATAATTATTGTCTAGATCTACCCACATTATCTCTACTGAATGAAATTCTTAAGGAAGAAGAGAAAATAATCTATAGGGGTTACAAAAATTAATCTTCAAAATGAGGTTGCACCAATTGTACAGGAATACATTGATGTATTTCTCGAGGAATTACATGGCAACCCAAAAAATGTGAGTTTGTGTTTAACATTGATCTAATCCTTGATGAAATACCAATATCATATACTCCTTATAAAATGGCCACTGTGGAATTAGTAGAGAAGAAGAAACAACTTGAGGACTTGAGTAATAAGGGATTTATTCACCCAAGTGTTTCCCTATGGGGATCCACTTTTCACTTTGTAAAGATGAAATATGGATCCATGAAGACATTAATTGACTATATATAAATAAATTATATTGGAATAAATAACAAGTATATTATTCCTCACTTTGATGATTTATTTGATAAAATTTATAGCTCAATATTTTTCGAATATTGAGCATCGTTCTGGGTATTTAAAACTTCAAGTAAAGGAAGAAAATATTTTAAAGATAGATTTTTGGATGAGGTATGGACATTATGATTTTAAATTAATTCCTTTTGGATTGAATAATGTACAATTTGATTCCATATATCTAATGAACATTGTATTCAAATAATATATTGACGATTTTGTTTCAGTGTTAATTGATGCTATTATTTTGTATTTTAAAACCTATGAAGACCATGATAATCACTTGAGGATCATTCTTGGGACTATTAAAAGGAATGATTTATATTGTAAATTTAGCGAGTTTGAATTCACAATTTAAGATTTTTTTTCTTTTCCATATTTTTTCTAAGGATGGAATCCAAGTTTATCCTCTAAAGATAAATGAAATTCAAGAATGTATTATGCCAACAAACATACTCGAGGTATGTAGTTTCATTGGTTTAGTAGGTTAATATTGGAATTTCATTCATAATATTTCCCAATTTTCTAACCAATTAACCAAGATCACACATAAAGGGGTTAAGTTTCTATGGAAAAAATAATATGTAAAATGTTTTAAATAATTTAAGAGAAGATTAGATAGTTCTCAGATTTTGAATCTAACATCAGAAAATGATGGGTTTGTGATATACAATGAGGTACCAAAGAAATAGATGGGTTGTGTACTTAAGAAAAATGATAGATTTATTGCATATTTTTAAAGGTAGTTTAAGATTCATGAAAAAAATTATCCAACTCACAATGTTGAGATATAAGTTGTAATATTTTACCTAAAGATATGGAGACACTATATCTATGGTGAAAATATGAGATATATATAGATCAAAAAAGTTTTAAATACATATTTACATATAAAAAACACAACATGATGAAAATAATATGGATTGAGTTACTCAAAGATTATGATTTCTCAATATACTGCAACCCAGTAAAAGAAAATAAGGTTGTATAAGCATTAAGAAGGAAAGATCATGGGCTTATAACCCAAATAAGGGTTGAGAAATACCCTATGTTCAGGGATTTAGTAATTATTTATATGGTAATTGTAATTAAGGGGAAAAATGGCTCATTTTTCAAATTATTCTAAAACCATATTTATTAAAAAGGAAAAAAATCTCTCAATCTGATGTTGAGAATTTTAAAAAGAAAATCAAATCCATTAAGGGTCGAAAATTAAAAGACTTTTTTTATGAGGATGAAATTATAAAATTTGAAAAAAGACTGTGTTTTCCATCAATACTTGAGCTAAAAAGGTAACTATTAGATGATTTACATAGCTAAAATTTCACCACACAAAATCATAGTACCAAGATTTATAGAGATTTGAAAGAATATTTTCGGTGGAATAATTTGAAGTGCTAAATAGTTGATTATGTGTATAGATGTCTTGTTTTTCAACAATTGATGGCTGAGATATAGTATCCTATAGGATCCATGAATCCTATTCATATTTCTTTATGGCGGTGGGATGACATTACGATGAACTTTTTCACAGAATTACCAAGGACACATACAAGGAATGGTGCTGTATCAATTATTATTGATCTCCTAAAAAAACATATTTTTTTATAAGAGAAGATTTACCTCTTGATCAACTAGAAAGAATCTATATTAATAATGTTGTAATACTTCATGGTGTACCTTTATCGATTGTGTTTGAATGAGATCCATGTTTTATATAATTGTTTTGAAAGATTCTCAGATGGATCTGGATACTGAGCTTCATTTGAGTGCTACTTATCACCCTCAAACCAAGAGATAATATAAAAGTAATATTCAAAAAATTTAAAACATGTTGAGATCATGATCACTTGACTTTTAAGGTATATGGGATCAGCATTTTCCTTTATTTGAGTTTTCCTACAATAATAGTTTCCATTCTAGTTTTCAAATAGAACCATGTGAAGCATTATATGGAATGAGATATTGTATTACAAATATTTGGGATGGTATTGGTGAGTAGAAACTTATAGAACCATAACTTATTAAAGATACATCGACAAAGGTAAATACTTTTCAGGTTCATACTAAAGAATCACAAAGCTGGAAAAAGAGTTATGTTGATATCCAAAGAAATGATTTAAAGTTTTGAGTGGGATATAATGTCTTTTAGAAATTATCTCCCTCAAAGGGTGTCATAAGGTTCAGTAATAAAAGGAAATAGAGCCCTAGGTATATTAGAAAATTTTAAATTCTGGAAATAATTAGAGATGTAGCTTACTGATCAGTAATGTCACCAAGTCTCTCCAAAGTCCCTGATGTATTCCTCATATCATTGTTAAAGAAGTACATTCTAGACCCAATACATGTAATCAGATATAAATAAATATAACTTGATCCTTGTTTATCTTACTATGAATATCATATCGATATTTTTGACACTAGAGAGAAAATATTGAGAAATCACATTTCTTTTCTGGTAAAATTTCTTTAGAGAAACTATAAAATGGAAGAAGCAACGTGGGAACCAGAGGATGTTATGAAGAAGAACCAACCTCATCTATTCAGAAGTAAATATTTATTAAAAATTTCAAGGATGAAACATTTTAATGGGGGAAGAATATAACACCATAATATTTTATATTATGTATCTTCTTAAATAAATTCAATTTATTCGATAACTTATGCAACAATGGGCTTAAACGAACCTTGATATACTATTAAATATTAACATGATTGTTGGAATAGTAATCTGACCATTAGGAATATAAATATGGAAATTGGAATAATAAAATCACTTATAAAATTATAAAAAAAATATTGGTAACTCATAAATGAAAATATGATATATTTATATCATGGAATAAGTAAATTATTTTTTTAAAAATGATAAATTAAATATTGATATTGTTTTAAAACATAAATGTCTATTTAAAAATTTAAAATTAATATAATAATTTTATTGAAAATTTATTTCTTAAAATATATTCATAAATTAATATTTTGTTGTATTATAATTATTATATAATTTTTTGAGACCATAATTTGTTTTTCAAAGTGTTATAAAGTCAGTTATAATATAAAAATTATTATTTTTAGAATAAATGACTATTTTAATTAAAAATTAAATTTATCATATTTAGAAAATTATTTTCATAAAATCGATTACATAATTGAAATTCAAAAATCAAAAAATGTTTAGGGTTTTTTTAGATTAATTATTTGTGAATAATGAAATATAGTAATTTAATGTATAATTAAATAAATGATTTTTTGAGTCTTGGATGATTTATGGATGAGGTAATAATCCATTAGTTAGAATTCACCTAAACTAGTTACATTATTTAGTCATAATAATAAAAAATATTGATAGTCTTGATCAAAAATAACAATATAATGAATACAATCACAAAAAACACCCCTCTCATCCCCTATAAATAAAACCTCTCACAACCCCTTATCCTCACACCTTATAAGTCTTTAATTTTGTATAAATTATACCCAATTACCTTCCAAATACTCTTCGACACGTACAATACCTACTTGTATTACCAATAGAACAAATCCAATTGTCTTAAAGAGGTTCCCACGGAGATGTTATTCGATTGGTAAAATTATCCTTCTTTATATTTTATTTTATTTGATTTTATTATCCTCTCCTCAGATCCCTAATAAAATATGGAATGGTAAATAAATTATAATATATATATTTTAATCTTATTTTTATAATGGAATACCTATCATATAATTTATTATCTTATGCTTTTATTTTAAAAATGAAAGCATCAACTGTGACATATCGATTCACCACCTTCATGGACACCAAGTTTTCAGTTTACATTACCACATTAAATTATGGTAATAAAACCATTATTATGGTTAAATAATATATTAATATACATATTATAAGTTATATAATATTCTAGAACATATAAATAGTAATAATATTTACAAAAGTGCCACAAGTTCTTGATGGTCTTAAAAACCACAATAGTAAAATTAAAACACCTTCATCAACATTTTATCTATTGAATCTTCTGCATAAAAAATAAAAAAAGGTATACGAGACAATATAAAATTATGGAATTTTATTAATACTAAAAAATTTCACTTCATGTGTTTTAATTCCATTTGACAAAAACTACAATAATTATACACAAAGGAATCAACCATAAGACCATGAAACGAATGCTCCCAGAATAATGAAATTAAACATTATAACTCATCAGAATTGCCATCAATGAACATAAAAAATTATAATAAATAAAATAATTGTCTATTGGGTTATGAATTAAGAAATTAATGAATATAATTTGATTATCCAGTACATTTGGTATAAGTTCATACTTCTTTTAGATATAAGGTAAGGGTTTTTTCCACTCACTTTTTATTTCTATGAGAAATATGTATTATTCACCACTAATTTATTTTTTGGTGGTATATATACCACCCATTTATATATAATATCATTAATATAATCATATTAATTTTATTAAATGTTTCATTTGATAATTATTTCTTTTATGGGGTATACGATTCAACTAATTACAATTTTCTAAGGTGTCACACCCGATTTTTTCTTTTTAGGTCTTGGTTTTGATCTGATTAATTGGAAATCTCGATAATTTTCATGGGTTTTGGGTGAGATTATTTTTTATTTTGGAACTTACATATATTTCTAATAATCCTACCATGGGTTACCCATATCCTTTTTGGGAGTTTTGGAGAAAAGGGTGGTAACTTCATGATTTGGGCCAACCGTGAGCCCATTTCCAGATTTAGAAACCAAATTTGTTTCCTTTATAAAACCGTAAATTTTCAACTTTTTTCACTAATTACACTTCCCAAATGTCCTCCACTGACGTAGGAAAACTACCATATCCTTTTGGACCCCTTATAAATTCATATACACAGTGAATTTGGGTTACTTATTCAGGTATTGGGCCAGGCCGAGAGCCCATTTCCAGTTTTTAAAAAATAATTTGTTTCTTTTATATCATATTCATGTTTTAATAATTTTTGTTTATTACACCTCCAACTCAGGGAAAAGAACCCTATGTTCCATTTTATATCTTTAGAGATCATATTAGTCGTGGATCAGGGAAAACCTTCTCAATGGTTCTAAAATCATCTAGATTAACCAAAGGTATTTGGTCTCATTCCTAAATAATTCAATTAGTTCTCTTTTTTTCCAAAAATATGTTTTTACTAGTTCTTTCTGACCTTAGGAGCCTGTTAAATGAGTTTAAAGTCATTAAATTTCTTCTAAGGGTTCAAATATAAGGGATGACAAAGAGTTTTCTGGTTTCCATGGTGAGATTCCTTCTCATTTCTCCTCCATCTTCTTCCTCCTTTCATTATTTCTTGGTTTTATATTCTCTTATAGTCATGATAGAAATGGTGATATGTTATACCATGATTTTTTATGGGTTTTGTATTTTTTTGGGTATGGTCATCATAAGTTTAGGGTTTATAAACAATAGAATGGTGATATCGGTTGTGCGTTTCCATTTCGAAAATGATTTGAGGTAGGTTTCCCATTGCACATGAAATTTTTAATTAAGATACATTTATTAATTGATTTTTTCATCTTCTGAATACTCTGAAAATTTTAATTTATGTTTTGGATAATTTTTTTGGTGTTCCATGTAGCGGTTAAAACCTTGTTTTTTGGTAAAGTTGTGTAGTTTTGTTAAAATGATGCACACCGCATGTTGGTTCAAATGATTTCTTTGCTTCCACACCTGGTTTATGGTATTTTGAACATTTTTCAGTATCTTGAATATATTTATGTAATTACATTGATGTTTTATTGCTTTTCTACTGCTTAAAATGAATTGTTTTATTAAAAAAATGCATGCCATGTGTTCGGTAAGTTTCCCAATTGGTTTTTATGTGTTGAGTGTGGTTTATAATGATTTATTTGGCTTTATAATCACATTGTAAGAGGGAGAATAAATTTTATTGGGTTTCTTATGTGTATTCCTAGAAGGTTTTTGTTTTCAGAAAGAATGTGTATTGGTTTTAAGGTATTTTGACATGTATTTCAAATGGAATTCCGATTTGGAACTTTTATAAAAAGGGTTGTGTAATAGAAAATAAATCTGAATATTTTCAATGTGGTTACCAATGTTTTGAATCTTAAAATGGTGGGTTCTCAAATACTTTGTAAATTTGGTATTTGTGTCTTTGAATAATTTTGGTTTGGTAAAAATGTTTAAGGGCCTGTTTGGCCTTTCCTAAAAAAATTAAGAATGAGTGATTTATATGTATATACCATGTTGAATCAATTGGGATTGTTTTATGGTCCATGAGATTATTTTATTAATTGTTGTTAGGGACTAAAAAAATGTCTGGGTATGGTTTTGTTGTGGATTTATCCTTAAAGGAATTTTTCTGAAGGAGTTCTACGAGTAAAGCCTCATTACACTCTTTGAAATTGTTTTAGGAAAATTTTAAGTGTTTTATTGATCTGTGAATAAAATGTGAAGCATGTTTGTAGAATTTTTGTGTGATTATGGTTTGGGAATTGAATTTTAATTTTTAAAGTGTATTTTATAATAAGTTTAACTTTATTGAGCACTAAAGGGAATCCCATGCATCTAGGAGGGAAAATGTGTACTAGTATGCTAGTGATCCCGTGGGGTTTGTCCCTTGTTTCACGTAGTAATTTTGATGGTGAAAACACTGACTAAAATATGTTGATGATGTTTTTAGAGGACCACTAGGTTATGGGTATTATCCCTACTAGTGGATTTTGTGTATAGTAACATATATTTATTATGGTTACCTACACTGAGATACGAGGTACATGGGGCTCACAACAAACTAGTGCCTAGGGGTGTTCCCATGAATTGTGCTCATTGGCTATTTTGTACTCACCAATAGTATACAGTGTGCTTATTTGGAAAATTTAACAGTGTGTGTGTTTTATTTAAAATTTTAACTTCTTTAAATTATCCCCCTTAAAAAATATTTTCATTTTTAAGTTTCACCTCTTTGAAAATTGTTACTAGAATTCTTGTTTATAAAACATGAACGTTTTTTTGGTAATTTTTTATAGCATGTAACCTCATTTGGAAAAAAATACTTTTATATATTTTATTTAAAACTAGAAATTTGTGTTTATTTTATTTTAATGGAAGTTCATTTGGAAAGGAATATGGGGATAACCTACTAAGTTTTAATAATCATTCCTATATTCTTCTTCCGTTTTTTCCCTTGTGTAGGTTTCAGATTGAGTTCGATCTCCTTGGAAGATGTGTGATCATTTTGTTGGATAGTGACCAGTGGTGTCACATGGAGTTTTTTGGATGTTAGGTTTGGTCGGTTGAGTTGTTGTTTTAGTTGTACTTTCAGTTTCTTGTACAAATAATGTTCAGTTCAATTTTTATATAAATGTATTTTGGGCTGTCCATTTCTTTTTGCTGTTTGTTTGATTGTTTATATTTGGGAGAAATCATTCTGTCATGTACTCTAATGATGATCTTGGTGCTTGTCTCTATCTCGGGAGGATCAGGAATGCCTCTCGGGACTTGTCACGGGATGGCCTGGGTGACCAGTTCAGGGTCGACTCAGGCTGGTTTGTGGCAAAATGGTATCAAAGGAGGTCAACTCTTAATAGACTGTAATTTTTAGACCTGCCATGTGATTTGGGGGATGTCAAGGTATATGGATTATTATTGTTTGGAATTGAGGGGAAAGTTGTGGAAAATCATCATGAACTCTTTCTCGTTCTGTTACTCAGGTTTCTATTAGAAGTTTAGTTTTATTAGTGTCCTTTGTTCTTGTTTATTGTTTAGTGGTGGGATATGAAAAAAAGAGTCTTACTAATGGACTTCATGATCTCGCAAGTCTTGAAAATCCATGTGAATCCGGGGAATGGTCCTACTAAGTCTCTCTGTGTTGGAGTTGTGTTTGACATATGGCCGCCAACCATATAGTCAATCCACCCACCGACACTAGTTCCCTTTTGTGGGCCTCTTGGATATTTCTTGAATTCTGAAATTATGCTTTGAAAATCCTTGTGTGAGAATTGTAGAAATGGATTTTAAAGGAAGGATTGGATTTTGAAAATTGGAAAAGGGGGTTTTCAAAAATTAAATATAAGAATGGTTTTGGAAGGTTTTATTTTTTTGAAACAAATTTTTTTTTCAGGAAGTGGAAATGATTTAACAGGATTGGATTATCCATAATCTAAACTCATGGATTAATGGAACAAAATGTTTGGAATGTGTGAATCATTTTAAGGTGATTCTGAATTTTTTTCAATGGGGGTGTTTTGGGATGATTAAAATTGTTTGAATATGATGAATTGGTTTTGAAAATTGGTTTTGAGTGGTTGGTGTTTTTCTAGAAAGTGTATTGGTCTCAAAAGACATTAGATTATGAAAAGATACCATTCTGAATTTTAGAAAATGGTAAGGGTTTTTTTTGAGTATCTTCGTTGTTTTGAACTTTTTAAAAATTAAAAGGGGTATGTTTTTTAAGAAAATGGTTCTTGATGAAGCGTGTTTTTTTTGTGAAATCTGAAAAGGGTTTTGACTTTGTGGTTAGTGTTCCTTTGTAAGGTACATGATTTTTGGAATGATGTTATTTTGTTTTAGCCTTTGGTGTTTTCATGGGTTCTCACATGCATGGTTTTATTGATATCTGTAAGGATGACCTATATGGTATGGTGCTTGGGTGCTTGGGGTGGCACGGAAATGTGCATGCAAGAGAGACTTGATGAAACACCATTGGTGAATGTGGAAATCCACCAAGTTGGATTGTTTTTTAAAAGTTTTTTAGCAAAAAAATTATGACATTTGTTTATAAACTGATGGTTATATGTGGCTAGTTTTTTCTATGTCTTAGAAGAGTTGTTTATTCAGTATGCTTCCTTTTGATCTGGAGTTAATACTCTTTTTTTGTCATGATTTGGGATCTTGATGGTGTATTGTTTTGGAGTAATGTTCAGTGGGTTTCTAACAGATGTGTTGGATATTGTGATGTGGGAATATATAGTTCTCTGTTGGAAAACCTTCATATTGATCAACCTAAAGATTCATCTCAAATATTAAATCCACCTCTTCAGATGATTCCTCGGACCGTTTATTGAATTATAGAGTTTTTTTAGGATTGATTTAAAGTGCTTCCAGTCCGTGATAATTCTTTTGGACATTGTAGTTGTGTTTGGTGATGTTGATTAATTTTTCAATATTCCTTGTCCATTATTATCCTCATTCACAGTGAGAGAGAATTGTTCCTTAGCACCTGACTACGGTGCAGAAGATACTCCAAGAATTAGGGCTCCAGCCATAGGCCTCAGAGTGAAGCTTTTGACGCAGCCAGGAAATCTCCAGAGGTGTGGAGTGCTTGACTGGGATCCTGCATCCACCGTTTTGGTAAGGTAGTTTCTACTATATTGTGGTTCCTCATCACTATGAATTGCTTCTTGTTGCAACGAGCATGGTGGACTTACCCATCACATAGTGTCTATGGTTATGCATTCATGCATGTGGGTTTCTTATCAATGTTCCTATGTAGAACACCTGTGTAAATCGGGTTTTGTCTTGGTTTATATATTCATAGGTGGAGAGTGTTGGGTAGTTACTTTTTTTCTTTTTTGGTTTCTGTAGCCTAATTATTGGTCCCCCTTCCCTCCCCTACCAAGTTGTGGAGGTCTAGACCCATGCAGAAAGTGTTGGCCCAGTTCTTGTCCCCTCCATTTGAGAGTTGGTGGTATAGATGTTCATGTTGTATCCCTATTAACTTGTATTTTTAGTTTGTTGTGGGAGAGTTTTAGTGGGCTTCCTTAGGTGAGCACCAATTCTAGTTCATGTTTATTTTTTTTTTCATTTCTTTTTGGTCTTTAATGGTGGGGATACCCACTACGGGTCTCAAAGATCTTTCCTTGATGGATTTGTTGGATGGTAGTTGTGATTTAATTATGGAGAGCCTATTTCATCCTCCCACCAATTAATGGATTTTGTGAGTGAACTTTGTTTTTGGTGATTTTTGGTTTCACTAGGAGAAGTCCCAATAATATGGTTCTTGGCTTGGTTGTGGAGGTGGTGGCCTGATCTTTTCCTTGATTCACAAGAAGTGGTTGTGAGTTGTTTTTTTGTTTGGGAATAAGATTAATTTACATTGATGGTAAATGATATTTCCTTGTATTTATAGGTTGTATCATGTTGATAATGAATCCTTAGGTTTTGTTCTATTAGTTGTAAAGTGTTATGTCTTTCTAGGGGCGGAAAGTTTTAATGGTTGGTAGAATTGTCACACCTGGTTTTTTTCTTTTCATGTCTTGGTTTTGATCCGGTTCATTGGAAATCCAAATCCTTTTCATGGGTTTTGGGTGAGATTATTTTTGATTTTGGAACTTCTATATATGTCTAATCATATTACCATGGGTTACCCATAGCTTGTTTGAGAGTTTTGGAGAAAATGGTGGTTAGTTCATGATTTGGGCTAACCGTGAGCCCATTTACATATTTAAAAGCCAATTATTTTTCTTCTATAAAAACTTCATTTTTCAACATTTTTCACAATTTCTAAATCCCAAATGGCCTCCACTAAAATATTGAAACTACCATATCATTTTTTACCCCTTATAAATTCACAATCATGGTTAATTTGGGTTATTTATTCAGGTATTGGGCCAGGACGAGGGCCCATTTCTAGTTTTAAAAAAATAATTTTATTTTATTTTATATTTTATTGATTTTTTTAATAATTTTTTGTTATTCAACCTCACAGTATAGTCCAAGAACCCTTGGCAGACCCCCATGTTCCATTTTATCTCTTTGGAGCTCATCGTAGTCACAGACTAGGGAATGTTTTCTCAATGGTTCTCAAATCATCCTGATTTTCCAAAGGTATTTTGTCTCATTCATAAATCATTAAATTAGTTATATTTTTGACAAAAATATTCTTAAACCGTTTATTCCAGACCTTAGGATCCACTCCATAGTGTTTCAAGTCATTACCTTTCCTCTAAGGGTGTAGATCTAAGAGAAGACGAAGAGTTTTCTGGTTTCCAAAGTGAGATTCCTTCTCATTTCTCCCCCCTCTTCTTCCTCCTTTCATTATTTATTGGTTTTATATTATCCTATAGTCATGATAGTACTAGGGTTCTGTTATCCCATTATTTTTTAAGGGTGTTTTGTTCATTTGGTGTTTTTTATCATAGGTTTAGTGTTTATAAACCCTTAGATGGTGATATTGTGTGTGAGTTTCCATTACGCCAAGGATTTGAGGTAGGTTTCCCATTGAACATGAAATTTTTATTTCAGATACTTATATTTTTTTTGTTCTAATATTCCTCATTCTATTAAAGTTGTAATTTATGATTTTTATAATTTTTTGGCGTGCCAAGTAGCGGTTAAAACCTTGTTTTTGGTAAAGTGGTGTAGTTTTTTTAAATGGTGCACACTGCGTGTTTGTTAAAATTATTTATTATATTATTTACCCTAATTATGGTATTTTTAATATGTTTTAGCAGCATGAATAAATTTATGTCATTACATTTATTTTTTCTTTCTTTTTGAGTGCTTAAAATGAATTATTTTTAAAAAAAATGCATGCCATGTGTTCGGTAAGTTTCCTAGATGGATTTTATGTGTTGAGTGTGGTTTAAGATGATTTTTTTGGATTTATAATCATATTGGAAGCGAGAAAATAAATTTTATTGGGTTCATTATGTGGATTACAATACGGTTTGAGTTTTTAAAAAGATGGTGTATTGGTTTTAAGGTATTTTGACATGTGTTGCTAATGGAAGGCCAATTTAGAACTTTTATAAAAAGTGTTGTGTAATGGACAAGTAATATAAATATTTTCAAGGTGGTTACCAATTTTTTAAATCTTAAAATTGTGGATTATCACATACTTATGAAATGTGGTATTTTTGGCTTTTAAAAATTTCATTTTGGTAAAAGTTTTTAATGAACCGATTGTCCTTTTCTAAAAAAAATGAAGAGTGAGTGTTTTACATGTATATTCCTTGTTGCATCAATTGGGATTTTTTTATGGACATTGAAATGATTTTATTAAATTATTTTAGGGATGAAAAATATGTTTGGGTATGGTTTTTTGTGAGTTTATCCCTAAAAGAGTGTTTTTGAATGAGTTCTATGTGCAAAGCCTCATTACACTATTTGAAATTGATTTATAAAAATTTTATGTGTTTTATTGATCTATGTAAGAAATGTGAATCATGTTTTTAGTATTTTTGTGTTTTTATGGTTTGGGAATTTAATTTTCATGTGGGAAGTGTATTTTACAATAAGTGTAACTTGATTGAGCTCTAAAGGGAATCTCAGGTATCTAGGTGGGCGGACATGTACTAGTATGCTAGTGATCCTGTGGAGTTTGGCCCCTGTTTCACATATAAGGATTAGCGATGAAAACGCTAACAAAAATATAAATATGATGTTGTTGGAGGACCACTAGGTTATGGGTATTCTCCCTACTAGTGGATCATGTGCATGAGAATGGATATTTATTATGGTTACCTTCATCGAGATTCGAGGTACCTAGGGCTGACAAATAACTAGTGCATAGGGGTGTTCCCGTGACTTGTGCTCATTAACTATTTTGTACTCACTGTAGGCATGCATTATGATTATATGGTAAATAAAGAAGTGTGCGTGTTTTATTTAAAATTTTTCCTTCTTTAATTTAGACCTCTTGAAAACTATTTTCATATTTAAGTGTCACCTCTTTAAAAATTGTAACTAGCATTCTTGTTTATAAAACATAAAAGTTTTTTTGTTTATTTTTATAGCATGGAATATAATTTGGAAAACATAATTTTATATCTTGTATTTAAAAATTTAAATTTATTTTTCTTTTATTTTAAAGTAAGTTCATTAGGAATAGAATATCAGGCTAACCTACAGAGTTTTAATACTCACTCCTATTGTCTTCTTCTATTTTTATCCCCTGTGCAGGTTTTAGTTTGAGTTCGATAACCTTGAGAGACATGTGATAATTGTGTTTGATAGTGACCAACAGGGTCACATGGTGTTAGTTTGTTGTCAGGTTTGGTCAGTTGAGTTTTTGGTTTAGTTGTACTTTCCGTTTCTTTTACAAATAATATTATGTTCAATTTTTATGTAAATGTATTTTGGGCTATCTGTTTCTTTCCGTTGATTGTTTGATTGTTCATATTTGGTCAAAATAGTTAACTTTTGTACTCTATTGATGAGTTTGGTTGTTTTCACCATCCTGAGAAGATAGGGAACGCTTCTCAGGACTTGCCGCGGGCTGGCCTGGGTGACTAGTTCAGGGTCGACTCGGGCTGGTTCGTGACATATGGGGTTTCTCATCTCACTTTTTTCCATGAGATATTCCCTATTCAACACTTATTTCTTGTGTATAGTGTATATATACTTACCTTTGATATATTATACTATTATTCTAATTATATTTATAATATTAAATGTTTAATTTTATGTATATTATTTTACAGTGAATATGATTCAACTGATTATAAAGTCGTAAGGGGTTTCTCATCTTACTTTTATTTATGTGAGATATGCCATATTCAATACTTATTACTTGTGTGTGATTTAAATACTAACCTTTGATATATAATATCATCAATTTAAATATATTCATGGTATTAAATGTTTAATTTTATAATTAATACTTTTATGGGTTATACGATTCGACTACTTACAGAGTAGTAAGGTATTTTTTAACTGAAATTTCTTTCATTAGGTTTAACTTATATTTCATTTATTTTTTCATGATAAGGTTATGTGTAAAATGAATTTTGTTATATTATGTCCCATTTCCACTTTTTTATGTGGA
Source organism: Viscum album (assembly GCA_963277665.1). Classification (NCBI taxonomy): domain Eukaryota; kingdom Viridiplantae; phylum Streptophyta; class Magnoliopsida; order Santalales; family Viscaceae; genus Viscum; species Viscum album. The sequence goes on along the minus strand of OY728162.1, from coordinate 427,297,331 downwards.
TTACAATGAGTACACATAATATATTATTTTGATTAGTGATGTGATCCTTATTAGAGACTTCATCTCAATTTTCTTTCATTTAGGTATATTTTTGATGTTTTGAACCCTTTTCATTTTATATGGATTATATTATATCCCCATTTATTTATGATCATAAATAATTGTATATTTCATTAAATATTCATATTTTTTGTATCATGGATATGGTGATTATGTAATATTTATGCTATTTTTACATACAATGTTTAGTTTGATTGTTATTTTAACCAGAGAAATATTGATAAATTTGTATCATCAACTCAATACATATATTTTGATCAGGAATATTTTTTATGAATTAAATCTATGTATTTATAATGATTTTCAGTTGTGTTTTTGGTTTGATCCTAAAATCATATAGGCCCTAGATGCATCAACATTCTCCATTAGGTAGAACAGTTGGTGACAAACCCTTCATGTTTGTTTCCAAGTAGAATAAGATGATCCTATACCCACATAATTAAATCATCTTATGAATGGTATTAATGGTATTGGTTCATGTTCTAGATACATGAAATACAATAATTAAGAATTTAATTTATTTAGTATCCAGTTATTACTATCCATGATATTTTTACTATGACAAAATCTGTAGATGTATTTTCATTCTCAGTTTATTGATTAAATTATACATGTTTTTCAATTATTTACCTTTCCATTTTGATTATTATTTATTTATTAGGATTCAATTATTATTGATTCATGTTTAAACTATATGTAACACTTTACTAATAATTTGAGGGCACCCTTTTATTTTTTTCCTTCCCAGTTTATGAAGATGAATTCTATGAATAAGTTTCAAGGAAGTAGTTTATTTTACTTTGTTATGCTCTATGTATAATTACCAATTAAATAAGTGAACCATGTATACATATAGTTCTTCAAGAATACTAAACTGATCAATCCTTGGTGATGTGATCTCTTGTATCTATTCCATTGTAATAAAGTATCCAATGACTTTGGGTTACTGTGGTCAGGGTTTTTACATATTCCACTGGGGATATTTATTATTGATTCTTATGCATTGATGTGAAAGATATTATCTCATTCGAGGGTGTTGGATGTCGGATTAGTTTTATTATTTACTATTCAAATATTAATTTATATGATTATCTTGTTGTCTGTAAAATTTTTCACCACCTTTTTATTGATACCATTTGAACCTTAGATATCTAAACAGATGTTCTTGATTCATGTTAACTGGAATAGTGTGTGTAAGATTGTAACACCCTGAGCTTCCACAATACGCTTCTCATTCAATAATGCAATAGCTTGCATTGTACGCAACTTTGAGTTCTAAAACACTGCGACTAATCAAAGTAGCCGTTATGAATAGTAATAACCACTTTTTAAAATTATAGAAATTTTATATTTCAAAATGGACTTCATTTTTGGATTCGGAATATCGAAATTATCCTATGTTGAATTTTTGGTATTTTTCTGAGAACTTCTAATTTTTTAGGAATAATGAAAAATACTTAAAAACAACTTTTTTAATCAAAATAATTTATAGTGATAAATTATACTATTTAGTGGTTTTAAAGTATAATTAGAATATATTTTTACATTTTTATCCAATGGTGGTCGTTAGAATTAATTTAACATTGAAATTGGACATAAACAATTGCCAATCTTTTGATATAAATTGTTTCTAAAAAACACGCTATTTGTTGTGACAGCGGGAATTAATTATAAAACTAATTAATGAAACTTATATGTTTGGAATTTTGTAAAATAGACATCATTTTTGAATTAGGAATATCGATTATATCTTAGGGTGAAATTTTGGCATTGTTCTGAAAAACTTCAATTTTTGATGAATAGTGAAACCACTAAGTGGTAGTTAAATAACTGATTTTTCATTTAAATGAAATATTACCACTTCTGTGATTTGATTTTAAAAAATCCGGAATACATGGTTGTCATTAAGAAGTAAAATGTGGTTCAATGAGATTAAAATAATTTTTTGGTGAATAGTAACTTTTAAGTTCTTAATCGCGATTAGAGGTAATTAGTGTAGTTTAAGGTAAAAATAATGTTTTAATAATATGAGATGAGCTTGACACATGTCCTACCCTCATTGGATGTGCCATGGCCAACCAAGAAAATACATGGGTCAACTTGGGGACCCCATGGAGCCACTTTAGTTGGAAAATGACTTAAATACCTTTTATTTAATGTTAAAGTAAAAAAATGACACAAACATGAAATGTTTTACTAAAACAATTTTTACATGGGGTTATAGAAGTCATATTTTTTTACTATAAATAGTCATTTGAAAGCTAAAAATATTTCCTACATCATAGTACTTTTTTTAATAATTTTTAGACATTAAATAAATTAAATTATTTATGACATCATTATGATGCAGCGATGACCTCATTATTTTACGATTTTAATAAAATGAAAAGATAATGTACAATCCTAGGCTTACACTTGTCCAAAGACTATTGGATGGATATATTTTAAACCCTTATCACCTTATCCACGAATTATATAAGTGTGGGACCTTTAGAATCTGAAAAGCATTGTATAATAATGTAAAATTTCCTTACTTTCCAAGAGTGCCCCTCCTCTCCTCTTATAAAAGGCCCTCACCTCTACCACCTCATTCACACATTCAAGCCATTTGGATCGTACAAACTCTTCCAAATAATCTCCCAACTTCCCCCTCTTACTCATAGAAGCCTCAATTTGGGAAGAACTCTTCCCAAGGAAGCCTTTGACTCAAATCAAAAAGAGTTACCCGATTTTGAGGTAATGTCTTCTCTAATGTTGATTTGTTTTATTTTTCTTCTCCAACCACCTAAAATCTTTTTATTCATTTCTTTTGTAACAAAACCAGTATCCTCAATATACTAGGATGTTTTTTCAATAAGTATTCGAGCTACACTTACACACACCTCCATCTAATGGTTAAAGAACATACGGTTTCTGTGGATGGAGAATTTCTGCCTCACGAAACGATGATTGTTCAACACTCATATAACACCTTAAAAGGTGGCCATTAAGATGTCACTATATTTATATAGGATATATAATATGTTTAATTTTTACTTATGCTTCTATATTTCTCATTTATGGCATACTTTATGATTTCCATTATGGGTAAACATGATAATTTCATTTTATGAAGTGCGGACTACCGCCCCCTCAAAGTGATGTGAATCGTTAATGTCATATGTGGGATGTATAAAGGATGGAGTAAATGATATTATATATGATATTATACTGGAACTATATTATACCTTTATATAATTATGATTTCATTCCATTAAATAGGAAATAGAAATGAAAGTAGCGTTCATGCGTACGTACGGCTTACCGTCTCCATGAACGGTGCATTTCATTTTTACCTATAAATGTTATGTAATAATATAAATGCATGTATAAACTAGATATATATGAGATATATGATATCTATATCATGAATATAATTCTGGATATAATGGATATATCACCACATGAACAACTTGTAATTATAAGAATGTTATTTTTGAATCAAGTACCTAAGATCGACAAAATGACCGTTATAAACTTAAATAATTACAGAATGTTCATAACATAGTAATAAGGGATATAAAAGGAATAATGAACATGAAAAAGGTTCTTAAGTAAATATAAATTAACTCTAGTTTATTATTCAGGAGGTTAAAGAACGGTCGAGTCGGGAAAGGACGCAAGGTAAGGGAACTTCTTAACCCAATTTCCATTCTTTGGGTTAATCTCCTATTTTCAAATTATGTCATGATATTATTATTTCATATTTTGTATTTTTACTTCCATTATGTGTACCTATAGTGAATACACATAATAGATCTATTTTATTTTAAAAATGATCTTTTTAAGGACTTCGTCTCAATCTCCTTTCATTGAGGCATATTTGGTTTTATACACAACTTTCTTTTATACGGTGTATAAACCCCTTTGACTTTTACGTTTATTCAAAAAGGAATATTTTTTTTACAAAGTGTTTTACTAAACGACAAAAGGAAGGTATTTGTCTTACGTATGCGGCGACAATGACTTCTCCGCCACTGTGACCATTATTTGAGTTTCAGCTTCCTCTACAAGCCATACTTTTTTTAAAAGAAAAATAAATACCATGTTTTACTTTTATTTTATTTTGGTATTGAAAATGGTTTTGAAAGTGTTTTTGTTATATCAATATGTTTTATTGATATCTTGTGATTGAAATGTGGAAATGTTATGTTTCCTTTATGCATGTTTTATGTGATACAATTAAGTTATGGTTTATGATATGTTTAAACTTATTCATATGAGGAATGAATTGGTCTTAATAAGTGATGGGTGGAGCCCGCTGTAGCTCCTCGATGCATCGACAGGTCTCATGAGACAAACTAGTGTCTTGGCACGAGGCCTTGAAAAAATCTTATTTGTGGTCTTGGCACGAGGCCTTGACTACGTGGTTATGATAGTCTGGCATTATGCATTCCATCATTATGAAAGTGGTTATTGATATTGCATGTGATTATTCGACCAGGAGAATATCCTTGTGAAGAAGTAAATAGAATTATCTCATTTTACTTTTGCCATATTATGTTGATGTTCAAGTTTAAAAGGCTTTTTTTTAGTCATACATTGCCTTAAATGTTTATTTTTATTTATGAAAGCTTCCGCAATATTGTTATCCTTACTAAGCATCTGAGCTCACCCCTTTCAATGTTCTAATATTTTCCAGGATGTGAAGAAGTATTTTAGGAATGACCTGCATGGATAGTCAAAAGAGGATATGAGTGTGGACTATGAAGAATTTGTTTTAGTTTTTCACTTTATGTTGTAATGTAACATTTATGAGTGTATCTAGTGTTTCCAAGGCTACTAAACTAATCGGTCTTTCGAGACTTGATCTTTTGTGATCATGCCAATGTTACGAAGTAATGCACCGACTCTGGGTAGCTGGGGTCGGGGTGTTACAGTTGGTATCAGAGGCAGTTTAGTACTAAACTTGGAAGCTAGATTTAGATAAACTCTTATTAGAGCACGTAGCCCGAAGATAGACTTTAAGGATTAGTATAGAAGAACTTCCTAGAATTTTGGTATTATAGAGATTTTGTGAGTTTTCCGAGCAATACATCTCTGTCTGGATACGAGTAGGTAGAGGCGGCTCTCGCACAGATGTACCTAGGGGTAAAACCTGAAAACACCGCTTTGAGCTAGACTCGAACGGGAACTGGTGCACGACAACGGGCCTTGCTGCACTATTTGTTACGACACTCCCGGGGGTATGCTTAGGATAATTCTCATTTTCTTTACAAACCACTATGAAGGGTTATGGTTATATACTTCCTCAAAGAAAAAATTCCTTTTTATGATTATGGATTATATCCATAAATTGTTCAATTTATGTAAAGTGTTTTACAAATATGGAATTATGTATTTTAAATCATAAGCTAATCTAGTTTATGCTATTGTTTAGAAATGGCGCCTAGTGGAAGGAATGGAAACCGTATCAATGCACGCACTCCGTGTAGGGATTTCCCTCCTGTTCAAGATAATTATTGTGGATCTGGAGATACAACTGGTGCTGATCAACTTATTACCATACTGGGACAACTCACTCAGGTTATGAATAATAACCTTACTCGTATGGAGCACCATGATCCGCAATGTGGAGGATCAATGCTAGACCGCTTCATGAGTCAACAACCTCCAACATTTAATGGGGGTACAAATCCGTTAGTAGCTGAGCAATGGATAAACTCCTTAGAGAAAATATTCCACGCCTTGGGGAGTAGCGAAAGGGAGAAGGTTATCATGGATGTTTACCGCCTCACTGGAGATGCCGATCAATGGTGGTCTTTGATTCAAAAAACAAAGGAAGATGATGACGTATCGAATATGGAATGGAGGGATTTCAAAGATCTTTTCTTAGAAAAATACTTTCCTCATGACCATCGAGCAGATATGGAAAGGAAATTTCTGAGTCTGAGACAAAAGGAGGATGAGAATGTCGCAAAGTATGAGGCCAAATTTACAAGGTTGGCGAGGTATACTGCAGATTATATACGTAACCCAAGAGGTAAGATTTATCGTTTCTTTGATGGGTTAAAACCATTTCTCCGTAGATCTTTAGTATCACAATCTTTCTCAACATACGAAGATATTGTCTCATGTGCTATCAAGACAGAAAAGGAATTCTCTAAGTCTTATGACAACAAAGTAAAGCAAGAGAAGAAGAGAACGGTGGAACAAGAGACAAATAAAGGGAAAAAGGGAAAGAAGGATTTTCCATTATGTGATAATTGTGGGAAGAATCACCCTGGTACTTGCCTAAAAGGAATGGGAGTTTGTTATAAATGTGGAGAAAAAGGTCACCAGGCACATGATTGCAAGGGAAAGAAAGAGGCTATCAATGTTGAATGCTACAATTGTAGGGAAATGGGGCATTATGCAAATGAATGTACTAAGCGTCAGGGAAACATACCTCAGAAAAGGCCAAGGGATCAAGGACAATCTTATGCTGTTACTACATTTGAAGCGGAATAATTAATGTATTGGTGCTTTTGGACACATGGATTATATTCTGGTTATTAGAATAATGTGATATATATAAGGATTGTACTGCAGTACTTGTTGTTTCAGTAAGGTTTTAATATGATGAAGGTAATCATATTTTTAGTATGTGACAATAAGAGAAACTTTACTTTGTTTGGGGAATCTGATAAATTGATTTTGGAATTAAGAGACCTTTTAGAGAAAGTATGGACATAGGTATTTTGGATAACTATAAAGGTTGGAGTGGATTAAGTTGATCTTTGGATAGTATTGTTTAAGGTTAAAAAAAAATTATGAAGACTCTTTTTGGAATATTATACTACTATAGTTTTAGGAAAAGGACAACCTGCAGGGTGGGGCATAACCCGTCGCGTCGGACAAAGATGCAGGAATCGAACCCACAACCATAGTGCGACATGCCTTTATTTCCTACCACTAGCCTATAGGAAGTCCCTGGTTATTAAAAAATAATTTTACTAATCTAAATGGTATGTGTTAATATTTGGAACCTTATACAATTAAGATAAGTATAATATTTTTGAGTTCTATTATCTTTTTGAGTGAAAGATGAGTTGAAGGTTGAAACTCTAATTGTCAAGCATAAATATATATACCTATCTCTTATTCAATCAATAAATTAATTCTTAAACTTTAGTAAAGGGATATTAAAACAAAAAAAATGTGTTATCCTAATACCTTATGTCTTGTTGAACTGATGATATTTTAAATCGACATAGATTGAAGGCTTTGAGGCCCTCAATTTGACAGTTGATTGTGATTGATGACCTCAATCACTCCCTAAAAATATTTACATTTTTCCTCCAATTATATGTCTCTAATTTCCACCAATGTTCTCCTTATCGAGATCATAATTTGGTGGTGACTTTCTTATTTCCATTTCCCTCTTATTAAGACTAAATTTTATTAATCTTATTTCTGATGTGGGTTTTCCACAAAGGTATTTTCTATTTTCAACATTTTATTTTCCAAGAAAAATTTCAAATTGAGAGGATGCAATTTATTGAAGGAGGGGAGAATGTAACACCCCGAGCTTCCACAATACGCTTCTCATTCAATAATGCAATAGCTTGCATTGTACGCAACTTCGAGTTCTAAAACACCACGACTAATCAAAGTAGCCGTTATGAATAGTAATAACCACTTTTTAAAATTATAGAAATTTTATATTTCAAAATGGACTTCATTTTTGGATTCGGAATATCGAAATTAGCCTATGTTGAATTTTAGGTATTTTTCTGAGAAAGTCTAATTTTTTATGAATAGTAAAAAATACTTAAAAAAAACCTTTTCAATAAAAATAATTTATAGTGATAAATTATACTATTTAGTGGTTTTAAAGTATAACTAGAATATATTTTTACCATTTTATCCAATGGTGGTTGTTAGAATTAATTTAATATTGAAATTGGATATAAACAATTGCCAATCTTTTGATGTAAATTGTTTCTTAAAAACACACTATTTGTTGTGACGACGGGAATTAATTATAAAATTAATTAATGCAACTTATATGTTTTGAATTTTTTAAAATATACATCATTTTTGAATTCAGAATATCGATTATAGATTAGGGTGAAATTTCGGCATTGTTCTGAAAAACTTCAATTTTTGATGAATAGTGAAACCACTAAGTGGTAGTTAAATAACTGATTTTTCATTTAAATGAAATATTACCACTTCTGTTATTTGATTTTCAAAAATCCAACATACATGGTTGTCATTAAGATGTAAAATTTGGTTCAATGAGATTAAAATAATTTTTTGGTGAATAGTAACTTTTAAGTTCTTAATCGCGATTAGAGGTAATTAGTGTAGTTTAAGGTAAAAATAATGTTTTAATAATATGAGATGAGCTTGACACATGTCCTACCATCATTGGATGTGCTACGGCCGACCACGACAATCCATGGGTCAACTTGGGGACCCCATGGAGCCACTTTAGTTGGAAAATGACATAAATACCTTTTATTTAATGTTAAAGTAAAAAAATGACACAAACATGAAATGTTTTACTAAAACAATTTTTACATGGGGTTATACAAGTAATATTTTTGACTATTAATAGTAATTTGAAAGCTAAAAATATTTCCTACATCATAGTATTTTTTTATAATTTTTAGTCATTAAATAAATTAAATTATTTATGACATCATTATGATGCAGCGATGACCTTATTATTTAACGATTTTAATAAAATGAAAAGTTAATGTACAATCCAAGGCTTAAACTTGTACAAAGACTATTGTATGGGTAGATTTCGAACCCTTATCACCTTATCCACTAATTATATAAGTGTGGGACCTTTAGAATCCGAAAAGAAATGTATAATAATGTAAAATTGCCTTACTTTCCAAGAGTGCCCCTCCTCTCCTCTTATAAAAGGCCCCCACCTCTACCACCTCATTCACACTTTCAGGCCATTTGGCTCGGCCAAACTCTGCCCAAATACTCTCCCAACTTCCCCCTCTTACTCCTAGAAGCATCACTTTGGGCAGAACTCTTCCCAAGGAAGCCTTTGGCTCAAATCAAAAAGAGTTACCCGATTTTGAGGTAATGTCTTCTCTAATGTTGTTTTGTTTTATTTTTCTTCTCCAAACCCCTAAACTCTTTTTATTCATTTCTTTTGTAACAACACCTGTATCCTCAATATACTTGGATTTTTTTATAAGAATTATTCGAGCTACACTTACACACACCTACATCTAATGGTTAAAGAACATACGGTTTCTGTGGATGGCGAATTTCTGCCTCACGAAACGATGATTGTTCAACACTCATATAACACCTTCAAAGGTGGCCATTAAGATGTCAATATATTTATATAGGATATATAATATGTTTATGTTTTAATTATGCTTCTGTATTTCTCATTTATGGAATACTTTATGATTTCCATTATGGGTAAACACGATAATTTTATTTTAGGAAGTGCGGACTACCGCCCCCTCAAAGTGATGTGAATCGTTAATGCCATATGTGGTATGTATAAAGGATGGAGTAAATGATATTATATATGATATTATACTGGAACTATATTATACCTTTTTATAATTATGATTTAATTCCATTAAATATGAAATTGAAATGAAAGTAGCGTTCATGTGTACGTACGGATTACCGTCTCCATGAACGATGCATTTCATTTTTACCTCTAAATGTTATGTAATAATATAAATGCATGTATATACTGGATATATATGAGATATGTGATATCTATATCATGAATATAATTCTGGATATAATGGATATATCACCACATGAACAACTTGTAATTATAAGAATGTTATTTTTGACTCAAGTACCTAAGATCGACAAAATGACCGTTATAAACTTAAATAATTACATAATGTTCATAACATAGTAATAAGGGATATAAAAGGAATAATGAACATGAAAAAGGTTCTTAAGTAAATAGAAATTAACTCTAGTTTATTATTCAGGAGGTTAAAGAACGGTCGAGTCAGGACAGGACGTAAGGTAAGGGAACTTCTTAACCCAATTTCCATTCTTTGGGTTAATCTCCTACTTTAAAATTATGTCATGATATTATTATGTCCTATTTTGTATTTTTATTTCCTTTATGTGTACCAATAGTGAATACACATAATATATCTATTTTATTTTAAAAATGATCTTTTTAAGGACTTCGTCTCAATCTCCTTTCATTGAGGCATATTTGGTTTTATACACAACTTTCTTTTATACGGTGTATAAACCCCTTTGACTTTTACGTTTATTCAAAAAGGAATCTTTTTTTTACAAAGCATTTTACTAAAATACAAAAGGAATGTCTTTGTCGTATGTATGCGGCGACAACGACTTCTCCGCCGCCGTGACCATTATTTGAGTTTCGGCTTCCTCTACAAGCCATACATTTTTTAAAAGAAAAATAAATACCATGTTTTACTTTTCTTTTATTTTGGTATTTAAAATGGTTTTGAAAGTGTTTTTATTATATCAATGTGTTTTATTGATATCTTGTGATTGAAATGTGGAAATGTTATGTTTCCTTTATGCATGTTTTATGTGATACGATTAAGTTATGGTTTATGATATGTTTAAACCTATTCATATGAGGAATGCATTGGACTTAATAAGTGACGGGTGGATCCCGCTATAGCTCCTCGATGCATCGGCAGGTCTCATGGGAAAAACTAGTGTCTTGGCATGAGGCCTTGAAAAAATCTTATTTGTGGTCTTGGCACGAGGCCTTGACTACGTGGTTATGATAGTCTGGAATTATGCATTCCATCATTATGAAAGTGGTTATTGATATTGCATGTGATTATTCGACAAGTAGAATATCCATGTGAAGAAGTAAATGGCATTATCTCATTTTACTTTTGCCATATTATGTTGATGTTCAAGTTTAAAAGGCTTTTGTTTTAGTCATACATTGCCTTAAATGTTTATTTTTATTTATGAAAGCTTCCGCAATATTGTTTTCCTTACTGAGCATCTGAGCTCACCCCTTTCAATGTTTTAATATTTTCCAGGATGTGAATAAGTATTTTAGGAATGACCTGCAGGGATAGTCATAAGAGGATATGAGTGTGGACTATGAAGACTTTGTTTTAGTTTTTCACTTTATGTTGTAATGTAACATTTATGAATGTATCTAGTGTTTCCAAGGCTACTAAACTAATCGGTATTTTGAGACTTGATCTTTAGTGATCATGCCAATGTTACGAAGTAATGCACCGACTCTGGGTAGCTGGGGTCGGGGCGTTACAAAGATGGGTAGTCCCATTGTAAAATTACACCATACTAGGGGTTTTTTATACCAAGCTTGAACATTAGGGATATCCAGATAAGGATTTTATTAAGATTCACATAGGTCTTAGTGATCCAAGAACCAGGTATAGTACCATACATGTTAAGCCTAATGAAATAACACCAATGGTTAGATCCATCTAAGGATGATTTTAGGGATACTAACATATAAACATTACTTATGTCCCCTAGCCTTGTCTTTATTGTAGGGATCCTTTCTTTAGTTTTTTTTATATTTATTCAATGATATATTTATTCTAATTATGCACATTCCTTGTTTTTTGGAAGGGTTTTTGGTTTATATTCAAACTAATTTGAAAGTTATTTGGAATGTGTATTTTTAAAGGGAAGTGATTATTTCTTGAAAATGGAATTTGAGAAATGTTTTTGGGAAAAGATGAAGAAATGGTTGGTTTTATTTTCAATTTAATGTTCTACATTTCATGGGTTTATATAAATTTTAATTGAACACATTATTTTTATAAATTCAATTTGAAACTATTGTTTTTGGCTAGAAAAGACTCATTTATTCTTAAAATGGTTTTGAATTGGTTTTGAAAACAAAGATATAAACCTTGATAATTTTTTCTTATAATTTAAAATGTGACAAATATATATTTTGAAATTATGTTCATACCTTCAATGATATAATGTATTATGAAAGGAACCGTATATTATCTATGAAAAAATCCTATTGATCATATTTGGATAATGCCATGCATATACCCCTATGTGACTATATATATGCGGATAAATTTTTTTCACTCAAGTGACCATTATTTGAATCCATTTGTAACTTGTTAATTTAGCCCAAGTATTGATATGTTATGATATAGTGAGTGACCATTGGGTTTTATATAGGTTTTTAGAGATGTTTGGGCCCTATTTTTGTTGATTGGGTTATTGTATCACCCAATTAATCCCTATGATTTTGATATTTTGTTCTCATTGTAATTTTTTGAGGTATTTCTTTTGGTTATCTAGTTATATATAATAAATATATCATTAATTTATTATAAAATATTTTTTTCCTTTATATATCTATCTAACATGCATGGGTTCCCAACATCTTTATAGGTTATAGAAAATTATTTGAAGTTTCTTCTTCCTTTTAATTATTATATTAGGGTAAAATCATCCCACTAGTGAATTTAGATGTCGTTGGAACTTATAAAAATCCTATGGGGATCATTAATTCCCTTTGGTAATTGTGGTGAGGTATATAAGATATTGTTTAAGTTATTTCCTTGGATGATTTTTAAAATAATTAGTTATTAAAAATTAAATTGATAAACAATATAGAGAAATCAAATATGAAATTAAAAAAAAAAAAATATATATAAACAATTCATTAAGTTTAATATGGAAATAAAAATACCCATTAAATGATATTATACCTAGAAACCTCTAGTAAATGGAAGTATTCAATTGAAACTAATGTTACTGGTGGATTAGTAGACTGGATTTGTGATATTGGAAAGTTCCTAATGACATATCTTATTTGACTATTATAATAAGTAAAAACATGATATACAATAGGAAAATATTTGAAAAAAAATTATATATTAGTTAGATATATCCTTAAGAACATCTTCAATAATAAATGATCAACAACAAGTCTGATCACCCAACCCATTATCAAACATCACAAGTTTAGAAGATGGAGTTTCCTTTCCCCAAAAATACTTCAACAATAACAAAAATAAGAGGAAGAGTAATCATTGTAATTTAATAATTCATGATGATAAAAAGATTTTAATGTATACATGGGAACTACAATACTTTTAAATAAACATCTCCAAGCAGTTTCTTTTAGAAAATCATATGAAAATAAAAATATAATTTAAATTAATCAAGATAATGAGTGGATGTAAAAAATATACATGATTTCACAATATCTCATCTCTATTTTGATTTTATTTCTTTAATAAAACATTCCAATTTATATATTTTCTTATAAAAAACATAAATGGAAACATTTTTTCTTCTTCTGGATCAGTTTCAATATCATATAAACCATACACTATCTTCTAAAGAATAAAGTTAATATCCTTACCAATGTTCTTGAATTATTGTGTATCAAAACATTTCACTGATATTTAATGATTTTCTAAACCAATATACATAATATACACATAAAATAAGGTATTAAACTATAATTAAAATTAAATTTAGTATATGTGTACTATAATGTTTAGAATAAGGGATACAAAAGTAGTCTTTTGGAAAAACAAAATTAATAATGAGAAAACATCATGGATGGGGAAAATATTTTATAAAATCTTAAATGAAATATATAGGGATGAGAATAATGAATTTTAACTATAGAATAGAATGAATTTTAATAATATAATGATGGTAATTTTGGTATTGTTAGACCGCTATAAAGTGGTATAAAATCTTTGGGTACAATATTGGTAAACATATTTCCCATTCAAAAGTAAGACTATATAATTAATATAAATATAAATTATTTGAATGTTAAATATAAATATTTTTATTAAAAATACATAATTTAACTAAATAAAATGATTTTATAACAGAATAAAAAGATACTAAAGTATTTTTTATAAAAGCTTTTATTTTAAAGAAATTATTTCCATAAAATAACAATTTTGTTAAATTTACTTACATTAAAGATTTATTTTAATAAAATGGTAGATGAAAGTATATTAAATATTAGTAAAATAAGTAAATAAAATATATGAAATAATAAAATAGTTATATTTTTACATAATATTATGATTCATAATCAATGAAACGTGATTTATAAAAAAAATATTTTAATTATATACATCATGTTTTACATATAAGATAAATTTCTCAAATTATTAATGAGAAATTATGTAAATTTTTTTTTATATATAATGAATTAATAATTAAAAAATATTTTATTATTAGTTATAATTAATAATAATATCATTTAATGTTAAAAAGAGACAATTAAATAAAAAATTATTTTTTTTATATGTTATGTCTTTTATAAAAAATATTAAATTAAAAAATATTTACGATCTATTTTAATGAAAAGAATTTTTTATAAATATATGAAAACAAACTTTTATTCATCTAATAATTATTATTTGATATGGACTAAGAATAAATTAAAATAATTTTTTTAGAAAAGAATGTTTTTTGAGTGCTATGTGTTCTTATATTAAAATATTTTTTTTATCAAAATTGGAAATATAATCCAACAAAACGTAGGAATCTTAATTCAAAGATGTTAAATTTTTTCCGAGAAATAAGTTATAGAGGTAAAAAATTATTTCCCACCATAATGGTAAAATGAGGTTAAAAAATGTTAAATTAATTGTTAAAGATGTAAAATATATATAATATTATCTTTAAATGAGTGGATGAGTGTATGGTAAACCTCTTATAATCCTCTGTCCATTTTCTTCCAATTTAGAAACTTTTTCTATGAGAAATTACATTCGTTATTCCTTTTGTGACTTGTATTTGTTGAAAGTCAGCTCAAACTGACCAATAAAAGGACCTATCTTATACTAACATCAAAAAAATTCTTTTACTTAGTTTTTATCTTAAACATGTTTTCATGTTATCTCCCTAAAATGTATGTACCACTTTTGGAAACCTATAGTCACGAGGAGTCCCATATAATTAATTTTCAAGATTCTCTTTGAGAGAATATTGATGGATTTAATATATGTTTCCCCTTCTTCATTATTATTATTTATATTACTTATCCAAAAACTTTTAATTTTAATTTATCAAACAAATAATTATTTTTAAAAGATTTCAGTTTCTCTAAAATTGATATTTTTATATTCAATAACATGTTAAATTTCATTCAATAGTTATAACATGTTCTAGTTTGGGTTGGTTTTAACACCAACATGAACAATGTTATAATTTTTACATAATTAATGACTAAAAACATAAATAAAAAAATAATATGATGTGATATTAATTAATTTTATTTTAAATTCTAGAATGGTAATTTGAAAAATTATATTCACTAAAAATTTAAATTCCTTTTTTAATTCAATATTCATTAAAAAAGTATTTGTATGAGGTCCTCACAAAGCATCACCATTACATCCTGAAAATGACCATGGCAATCCAAAAAAACATAATTTTTTTATAATATATATAAACATTCAATTTTTTTATGAAAACATAATAATGGGTTAAGGACCAAAATCACCACACTAAAACAAGCATGGAATGAAATAATAAAACATGATGTATAAATTTAACAAATAATGACAAATTATTGGGTAATAATTAATTAAAAATGAATGTTATTAGGTGAAATTAATGTGAATAGTATTGTTATATAGGTAAATAATAATCCTAAATTTATTAGATATGGTTCTAGAGTTTGTTTTATCTTTTATGAATATAATTTAAAATATTTTTCAACTTAAATTCAACTGACTGATCCAAGTTTCTTATTACAATGTTATTTTATTTTTTTATTGTATATACTAACCCATTGAAATATATAATCATAATTTAAATATGATTTACGTTATTCAATATTATATTTTAGGTAATTGTTTTCATTGGATTTAGATTCATATATAAGTGTTTTTTGACTCAATCTCTTTTCATTGAGTGCCACAAAATTTTATTTGACTATATTATTATATGTTTAGTATATTATTCCAAATGGCTATATTAAATTTTATTTCATATTTATTTTTTCTGGTTTTAAATATCCTTATCCTAATATCCTGTCCTTTTTATTCTTATATAATAAGATATGAAAATGTAATGGGTTTTCTTGCCTCAAATTCCTTTCCATGCATTGTAATATTTCATTTTTGACAATATTATTCTATGATTAAGATAAAAAACCAATTAAATTTGGATTATTATATTCTATTTTCAATATTAGGGAAATTATTTTTACATGTTAAAATATTCTAATCTGGTTAATTTCATACCACATAAAAATATGATGATTCTATTAATAGTTTTCATCCCCTACATTTGTTATTTATCATCAATGTGTATGTTCTTTTTAACCTTTTTTTATTTCTTATTACAAATGATAAATAATTTTTTTTTGAAAAAAAATATATTCCACATTTTAAATTTTTAAACTTTTTTTTTATAAATAGTTCTATCAATGATGTTTTCTTTAAAGTGGTTTAAAATAATAAAAGAGTTATTTATTTCAAATTTTCTGTCACGACCCATTCCCCGAGACCTGTGCTGTGACTACACCAAGCTCGCCTTCCATAGGCCAGGGGTTGACGAATAGCACCAAATGTGAAAATACCTAAAAAATAAGAAGGCGTTGCCTTTATAAACTGAGAACACGCACAACAGAGTACGAGATGGAAGTAAACACTGAGTAAGAATTGTATACAAAAAGAGTGCTGGAAACTAAAAAGGCCCGGAAATACAATCCCAACTGTAAAGTACAGGTACAATTGAAAAAGGGACAAAACAACTAAATGGTGAAAGCAGCCCCCTGATCCCCCACCAAGGATCCTACCTGAAGGGTAGGTACAGATGGCCTCCTCAGCACTCCACGTCCGTCAGACTCTACCGTGTACTATCTCGTCGTAAGGTCCACCTCCGGGTACCATCCAGTCCTGGAGCTCTCAGCCTCCGTTAGCGCTGTCCGTCGTCTTCATCGAACACAATGAGCTGCGGGTATAACCAGTGTAGGGGTGAGTATAAAGATACTCAGTAGGGACCCCGAGACTCTCAAGGTCTCACAAAATTCAACAAGGATAACCACAAAGTATGAAATCGACGAAAGCCCCACTTAGGTATATGCCTATACATATACCTATGTTATCAAGTAATCCATCTCGTTCACATGGAAACACAAGAGTTTCTGGCTCAGCTCACATAGGTATACAACTTTTGTAGAGTGATAGAGATGATCAGATGTAGTAACTGATTTATCTAAGTTGTCGGACCCACACATGATCTAGGAACAACAGTTGGAATTGTCAGACCCACACAGGATCGAGGAACAGTATTCGGAGCTATCAGACCCACACATGATCCAGGACCTGCTAAGTTGTCAGACCCACACAGGATCTGGGACCATCTATTCTGTCAGACCCACATAGGATCTACGAACAGAAGTCAGAACTGTCAGACCCTCACAGGATTTAGGAACAGTCATCAAAGCGTAGCTGGCTGTAGGGTTTTCACAAAGTATGATTGATTTTGGGAGGGTTCTCTACATAAGCCAAGAGTTGATACATCAATTACCATGTCATCCCAATTTTATGTATCCCGAAGTTCCGCCTCATCAAAAGGAACACAACGCGATAGACAGTGCGTCAATCGGATGCCCGTTTTGAAAGTTATTGGCATTTTCATTTCAAGGGCCCTGTTGGATTTAGGTTCAATCCAACCCATCTGTACCCTAAATGCATCCAAACCTCAAGTGGGGTATGCCAAAAGAACCGTCTCGCTCCATGATTTCCGTCTCCACAGACGGTTCTCCAAACAGACACCCGTATCCCAAGTTATGTGCGAAAAGGTGATTTCGAGTCAAATGGGTTTGGACTAGGGTCTGACCCGGTCCACGGGTCCAACCTGGCCCGAGGGCGGTCCGGCCCAAGGGGGATTCCTAGGACACAGGGGCGGTCTAGCCCAAGGGGGAGGCCCGACCCGTACGGGTGGTCTGGCCTAGTGGCCCAGCGGCCCGCGAGACCTGGCTGGTGGCCCGCGTGGCCTGGACGACGGCCAGTGTGGCCTGGTCGGTGGCCGGCATGGCCTAGCTGGACAGTGGATGGCGGCACCCTATGGGTCCTTCCCTAGCCACGTAAGGAGAGTGTCATTCCTATAGTCTCCCGAACGGAACCGTCTCTTGGCGCCAATTCGGTAACCCGTGGGACCTCGGAGGGTCCCGCCTTGTCCGGCTGGCCGAGCGGCCAGCCGTGTTGCTCCACCGACGGCCGACCCAGTCGGCCGCTTTTTCTCCACCGCTACGGCCAAGGGGCCACGGATTATTCTTCCACGCAGTGCGACGGCGCTGCACCCCTCCGGTGGCCTGACTGCCGCTCGTGTGTTCCGCCGTGACCAGGGGCCCCGACCTC
Organism: Viscum album; assembly: GCA_963277665.1. NCBI lineage: Eukaryota > Viridiplantae > Streptophyta > Magnoliopsida > Santalales > Viscaceae > Viscum > Viscum album. The sequence goes on along the minus strand of OY728162.1, from coordinate 427,278,939 downwards.
TTCCTTTGCGCGGCACGACGACTCCTCTTTCTATTGGTGACCCGGTGGCCCTACACCGCCAGTTTCTTCACAACCGGCCCGATGTCAGCTTCCGTTGCTCCTCCATGGCTCACTGGTAATGGTCTGCTCCTCCAGTGGTGTTGTTTCTCCGTCTCCCTCATGAACAAGCAAAGAAAAACAGAGGGGGGTCGGGCCTATTTCGTGCAGCCCGCACCCTCCACGTTATGATGATAACAATTGGAAAATAAAAAACCATGATTGGACAAGATATAACATGAACAAATATTGATTTAAAACCTCTGCCTCATATCATTTTTCATTGACGATATCTCGGAAAGGTGGACATTGATTCGCTGACGTCAAAAATGAAGAAGCCGAGGATAGCGTCGTCGGCGTTCTTCAAGGACATCGCTCCCTCTTTTGTGCCAGTTGAATAAAGAATAAGGTGTCTGTCTTTCTTTGGTGGTCATTCCTCATTGGATAGTTCTTTCTACCATGGCGTTATATCTCCAAGATCTCCTCATTTCTGCCTTCCAACAAAAGAATGATTCCAACCCAAATGAAATAATAGATTTTCTATTATTTTAATTGTTGGCATGAATTAAAAATGTGGTGTTTAATTAAATGAGATAACTCACTTAATTAATTGGGTGGAGTTTGATCAATTAATTAGTGGTGAAGGTCAAGAGTTTTCTCCACTTAAATGGGTGTTAAAGGGCTTAAAAAAATCGGGTGGTCCCCACCAAAATTTATCCTCCCAAGAGAGGTTAGGTTCGGGTGGACCCCACCTCCATAACCTCTCATGGGAGGTTAAGGTGTGGTGGACTTCACCCCAAACTCCACTTGGAGGTTTTAAACACCAAATAAAAATAATCTACACACATTATAATTATTTAATATATTCTTTAAAACCCCAAAACTGACTTTCATTCTCGACCAAATGTCGTCGAGGTGAAAGTATTCTTAATTGAATACCGGTGCTACAAGTTCAACGGTGACCTTAGATTTCAATTATGGGCATCAGTTCAAAAGTTATAAAATCCCGCTCATTTGATTACTGAACGTACCTGAATAAAACATCAGAAATTGATTCCGGGCACACCGGGCCTCAGAATAAAGCATCGTAAATATTCACAGACTCGTAAAATTCCCATGTATTTAAGAAATAAAATTCCACAGAAACTTCGGGACTTTAAATTTTCCCCAACTCAGGGATTTACGTCCTCATAAACTACAACTCAAACTAAAGGAACAAATGGGGTATTGAGTACAAATATGAGCCTCCTGCTCCCATGTGCTCTCCTGGAGGTTCCCGTGCTTCCATCAAACATGCACTAGAGGTATCGAACGTCCACATAGGACCGAATACTATAGATCCTCAATATCCACTAGAACCTCCGTAAAAGATTCCCCATCGTCGATTTCCATCTCTCTGTGGTTGATGATGTGGGAAGGGTCGTGCACGTATCTCCTCAGCTGGGATACATGAATAACATCGTGCATCTAGTGCAACTGAGGTAGAAGAGCTAAGAGGTAAGCCACCTCACCTAATTTTCTGAGGACCTAGAAAAGTGCAATGAATATTATAGATAACTTTCCACCTTGGAAAAATTTCCATAGACCTCATCGAGGTGAGACCCGTAGAAAGACGTGGTTTCCATCCTCGAAGTCCAGAGGTCTCCGTCTCCTGTCAGCATATGACTTCTGCCTGCTCTGTGCAGTCTTCATCCGCTCTTGGATGATCTGAACCTTTTCCTTAGTATCTCGTACCATCTCTGGTCCCACTAGTGCTGACTCCCCAGGGTTAGTCCAACATAAGGTTGATCTGAAAGGTCGCCCATACAAGGCCTCAAAAGGTGCCATCCCTATGGTGGAGTGATAGCTGTTGTTGTAAGAAAACTCCACAAAAGGAAATTGATCCTCCCAACTACGAACAAAGTCTATGACACATGCACGTAGCATGTCCTCGAGGTTCTGAATGGTTTGCTCAGTCTGAACCTCTATCTGAGGATGGATGGCGGTGATCAAACATAGCTACGTTCTGAAAGCCTCCTGCAACCCCTTCCATAAACGGGAAGTAAATCATGCATCACGGTCGAAGAAAATAGAAGAAGGTACTCCATGTAGCCGCACAATCTCATGCACATAGAGGTATCCCAAGCTATCTACTGAACCCTGCTCTTAGATCGGTAGGAAGTGGGCTGACTTGGTGAGTCGGTCGACGATCACCCAAATCGAGTCATGAATCCTTAATGTATGTGGATGACCCATTATGAAGTCCATGGATATCCCATGCCACTTCCACTCTGTGACCTCTAAAGTCTGAACCAAGCTTGCTGGTACCTAGTGCTCCACCTTCACTTGCTGACAAGTGAGGCACCGATAGACAAACTCCGCTACAACCTTCTTCATACCTGGCCACCAGTGCTGTCGTCGAAGGTCCGGGTACATATTCGCCACTCCTGGGTGTACCTCTTGAGGAGACATATGAAAATACCTCAACACTTCCTCCTGAAGTGACACTGGCACCATAGTAAGTCCTCTGTATAGGATGACGTGCTCCCCACCTTCATAAAATTTATCAGGTGCCTTCCCTATGGATAACCGAACACGTCGTGTCTCGTAGTCAACGTCCCCACACTGAGCCTCCTTGAATCACTAAAGAAGTGAAGGAGTGACTGTAAAATACTACAGATAGTATTCTCCATCCCTATCCACAAAGGATATCTTTAAGGTAGCCAGCTGCATTGTCGCCTCTCCGTGCAGCTGTATACCAGATCTCCTGATGAGTGCATCCGCAACAATTTTCCCCTTCTAAAGAGTATAGACTATATCGAAGTCATAGTCCTCGAGGAACTCAAGCCAATGTCGTTTTCGCAGGTTCAGGTCCTTCTAAGAGAAGATATACCTGAGACTCTTATGATTAGAGTACACGGTAAAACATTCTCCCATCAGATATTGTCACCAGATCTTCATGGCGAAGACCACTACTGGAAATTCTAGGTCATGGGTAGCATAGTTCTGCTCATGTTGCCTCAGCTGCCAAGAACCATACACGATCACATCTCGCCCTTGCATCAGGACACACCCAAGTCCAGTCCTTGATGCGTCGCAGTAAACTACGTACCCAACACCTTATTCTGGAAGCCTCAAGATGGGGGCACTAGTCAGCCTCTACCTCAGCTTCTGAAAGCTCTACTGGCATCTCTCCGACCATACGTAGGTTTTACACTTCTTCGTCAAGGTTGATAGTAGTGATGCAACTCTGGAGAGGTTTTTAATTAATCTCCAGTAGTATCTAACCAAACCCAAGAAACTTTGTATCTCCATCACACTCCTAGGTAGCTCCCAAGCAAGTACTGCCTCAATCTTTTCTGGATCTACTATAACTCCAGTCTTCGAGATGACATGCCCCAAGAAGTGAACCTCTCAAATCCATAACTGGAACTTCTATATCTTATCATAAAGCTGGTGCTCTCAGAGTGTGTCCAGTACTACTTGTAAATGGCTGGCATGCTCCTCGTCAGCAGTCGAGTAAATTAGAATATCGTCGATGAAGACTATGACAAAGTGATCGAGGTAAGGCGAGAAGATCCCGTTCCTGAGACTCATGAACACTGCTGGAGCGTTGTTTACGCCGAAGGGAATAACCAAGAACTTGTAGTGGCTGTACCGAAATCTCAAGGCCCCCTTCTTGCACATCCTCATCTCGGACTCTGAGCTGGTGATAATATATCGACCCATATTATAAATAGATGGTTAATAATTCAAAATTGAATCATACTTATTATAACATATAACAAAACCATGAAAGGACCGTATAGGTATAGTGTCTTTAGAAACTGGAAAACATAAACAACTGATTCATAAAGCATCTACACTCTCTCCGATTTATTTCATCATATCTATAGTCCCTTTTTGGAATATCTTACTTAATACCCTTCTTCCTGACCTGGGGAAAGAAAATATACAAAAGGGTGAGATCAAATGCTTAGTAAGGGTAAAAAAAAGAAATATCAATTACATCAAATTCATAAGAACATAACATTTTGAAAATCTTACCCTTCAAAAGAGTTTATAATTTCATAACATGGGATAAATCATGGTAGTAAAATTTAATCCCAATAATCATAACTTAAAACATGAAACTTTGTGTCATACACACATAATCATAGAGAATCATTTCTTATTAGTCAAGACTCATTGCCATGACTATCTTAGTGGACATAGTCCATTTCTGAACCGAGTTCACTCCTCGTTTCAGTCCTGTTTCACTGAACCGGTTTAACCTGACGTTCCAGCCATGTCTATCTCATGAGATATAAAATCTTTACCCAATTAATTGGAGGGAGATATAGGTTCCACCCATCTCATAATGATACCATTCTTATGTGTTCCACAAAATCATAAATCATACATCATTGCATAACCCGTGTAATAAAAATGGGATTCTTAAACATCGTGACATCAGAAAACAATTCATATAAGATAAAGGAATTCATAAAAATAATTCCATCACAACATAATAAATCAATGTAATAGTAGGGATATAAACAGAACCCTATATTATCTTAGATGGAAAATAATTTTGATAAAACACTTGAACTCCATTCTTGAGGAAAATATCCTTTCTACTTCAAAAACATTTTTCATTTCTTAACATGTCATAAAATTTTAAACTAAAAGAAGTTGATTAAAAATAAACATGAAAACTTGTAAAGGAATATTCTTGGAAATAATGTTTTAAAAATCCATTCATTCCGTATAAGTTAAAAAAAACATTCTTCTCGTACTTTTGTCGGAAAAGTCAAAAAGTAACTCGTACGAAAAACGACAAAAGATTCCTTTCATATCTTTTACTAAAAACTCAAATAAGGGTAAAATTGGAAATAAACTATTTCATAAGGATATAAATATTACATATTTTGGAAACATGGATGTGGATGATAAATATTACCTAGTAAATTCTGAAGAATAATCAATCTCGGATAACAATGAGATTGCGATATTTTCCCTTACCTTAGGTCTAATTTGCTTCGTAAGTGTCCGAACCTCTTGTATAATGATTTAAATAATGTTATTGACTTATTCTAGAATAATAAGTATTTTTATTATATCATATGTGGTCATATTCTTTGCTTCTTATTAGTAATATTTCATTATTACTTGTTATTCGGGTGTCCATTACTTTTTGTTCTTATGCGTGTTTTGTCGAATAAATTCTTTTTATTCTCTTTAGGTTATAGATAAATCATCTCCAGAATGGTATTAGTGTACTATATATCATATTTATTCATTAAATTCATTTATATAATCATTATTCAATGAAGATCATGTAGAACGAATTGCATCACATTGTGGAGATGGTATTCCGTACGTACGCACGAGCGATGATATCGTTCCCATGATCGTGGAATTGTATTGGAGTGTATGTATACTATTTCAGAATCAATAAAACTTTACAATAATCATATATAGTTATTTATTTTCACCATTATACCCATACAAGTAAGGTGGTGATGGAAAATAGATTACACCACGATGTGGAGACGGTATTCCGTACGTACGCACGCGCGGTGATTTCATTTTCCATAGGATGTATAGATGGTGAAATAGGGTTGTTTCATAATTATAATAACATATAAGTACATGAGTGATTCTGATGTTATTAATTCATAATGAAACAACTAAAGAAGAATAAGTGGAAGAAAAAATAAAGTTGAAAGAATCAGTAACGAACATTACCTCTTCTTTGAAGCGCCTCTTTGAGACCTCCTCTTAGGGCACTAAAATTGGTCTTTGAAGAATACCAAGACCTCTAGGATGTTTATATTGAAGTGGGGTTGTGAAATGGGCAGGGATTTGCCGAGATTTAATTCTCAAATTGGTGTGAGGAGGAGAGGGAGGAGGTGCCCTTTTATAAGGGAGGAGAGAGGCACCTTTGGAAATATAAGAAATATTAGTTTATATTAAATCCCAACCCCACTTAAAAACTTCCAAAATGACTCATATACAAATATTAGATGATATAGGGTTGTAATATAATTAACCAATAAAATTTAGACATGTTAGGAATTTATTTTAAACATTATCAACTTGATTTATCCTTATTTATCAATTTAATTTTATTTGTGGTAATAATATTCTAAATTTAAAATTATTATAAATAATTACATATGTGTAGTTAATTTTCCATAATTTGACACTTTATGACATTTTAGACCATATAAATTTTAATTTATAATTTTTAAATATTTTTGTGATTTTTAAACAATTTTATAATATGTTATTTTTATAAAATAACAATAGTGTCAATTTTGACACTATTCATTTATTTGAATTTAAATAAAATATATACAGAGGATATGTTCAAACTAAAAGCTTTAATAGATTCATAAAATGTCATATGTATCTAGAAAATTAGTGGAGCACATTAAATAGTTCATTTAATATTTATTTTAATATTTTTAAAACCATTTATTTGATATTTTAATTAATACAGAATTTTCTACATCACTATTGTGTCATAATTAATAATAATTATTTAATCCTAGAAAATTATAAATAAATTTCTATAATGTGGATAATTTTATTAGCGTTCTGGATACTATTCATGTTTGAAGTTTCATTATGTTTATCACTAAATTAAAATTATTATACTTATAAGATTTAAGAAAGTGACATGTTGTCACATTCTTTGGTTTTAATAATAATTAAATTATATTCATGGACAAAAGTCCATTAAATTAATATAATCCAACCCTTAGGTGATATGGGTCTACTTTTAGTCATCCAATAGGATTTTGGCAGGTGTTAGTGTAATTTTATAATCTTATATTTACCCTTAATTACCCGATTTACCTTTAACTATGGTAAATAAAATTTACCGTAGTTACTATTCATAATGCCGAAAAATAAAAAGTAGCCTATTAACATAATTTGGAACCACTGATTCCAAATATGGAATCGATTTTTCAAAATTCAAAACATATAAGTTGTAGTACTTAATTTAAAATAAATCCCGTTATTAAGAAATCAAGTTTTAGAAGTTAAAACATTGCCAAAGATTGAAATGTTTTTACCTATGAATTCAATGTGAAATTAAAGATAATGACATACATTATATTAAATGGTAAAAATATATTCTATTTATACTTTAAAACCATTCAATATTATAATTTAACCATATAAATTATCTCAATGAAAAAAGTTGTTTTTAATTAAAAATTAACGTATTTTTACTATTCATCAAAATATGAAAGTTGTCAGAAAAATATCAAAAATTTATCCGAAGTAAATTTTTATACCCTGATTCAAAAGAAGAATTTTATTTTTTCAAATTGAACATATAAACATGTCAAAAACTAGATTTAATGTGGGTGCGCCATCAAAAGGCGGCAAAACTGCAATTTTTGAAAAATACTTATTTTACCCGAAATATTTATTTTGTTCTCTTACCATGTTATAGAAAATGTGTAAGATGAATAATAAAATTCAAAATGTAGTTAATAATATTCATAATGCCTAGTTCATAATAATATACTGTTGTTTAGTGAAACCCGGTATTGCGTACTACACACGCTATCGAGGAAGGTCGCAATTGCGTGTAATGCAAGCCAAGTTCATATTGTGTGCTGTGAAAGATTACTTTGGTGTTGCGTATAACATAATACATAAAAAAATTTCTCATAAAATCTCAGGGTGTTACACATAACCTGATCTGAGGTCTATCTTCGAGAACCACCACACTCCCTTTAACAGATCAAAGAGGTCGTCAATCCTCGGGAGTGGGTAATTGTTATTCACGGTCACCTGGTCCAGGAGATGGTAGTCGACACAAAGACTCAAGATCCCATCCACCTTCATGGTGAACAAAATTGGAGCTTACTAGAGAGAAACACTGGGTCAGATGAATCCCTTCCCCTGCAATTCCTCTAGCTGTACCCGCAGCTCACAAAGCTCAGCGGGATCCATCTGATATTCTGGTGTAGATTTTGTTGTACCTCTCGTACCCCTCGTGGTTTAATTTTCATGATCACAATCACTCTCTTATTTATCTAATCTTGTTTTAAGTGTTTTTGGATGATAGGCATGATTTCAGGTTGCCAAGGAATTGGGCCAAGAAAGCCAGAAGGCAAAAGTGGACTGATTTCACTCCACCGGCCAACCGGTGGATGACCACCGGCCAGCCGGTGGAATCTTGACAGAAGGCATCCCCTCTGTCCAGACCACCGGCCAACCGGTGTCCCATCACCGACCAGCCGGTGGAACCAAGACAGAAGGGACACCTACTTTCTCACCACCGGCCAACCGGTGGCCTCCTCACCGGCCAGCCGGTGGTGCCTGGGCAGAAGGCCTCTCCATTTTCCAAAGCACCGGCCAACCGGTGGCCAAGCACCGGTCAGCCGGTGGAGCCAGTCAAACTAGCCGTTGGACTTTGACCAGCCTGCTCCCAATGGCTCCGAAGACTTTTCCAACAGCTCCGAAGACCCCGAACGGCCATATGAGGGTTCCCCCTCTATAAATAAAGGACTAGGAATCCCCGGAATGAGGTGGAAACATAACCAAGCCAACGGAAGCCAACAGACACATTTTTCATCATTTGGCAAACCTCCGGCGGATTCCTTCAAGGAACCTCAATTGCTCCAACCCATTTCCACATCCAAGGAGCATCACCATAGAAGCTTGGGAGCTCTCTTCATCAACTCCAATCAATCCATTTGCGCCCAAGACTTCTCCACATTACGGTTTTTCTTGTTTTATTATTTTGAGCATCAATTTGGGTTTGTTCCTACAAACCCCTCTTTCTCTCATCTTCCCTTTGTTTGGGTTTTCACACCACCTTCAAGGTGTGAATAGGTTAGTCAAGCCTTCCCTTTAAAAGGCTTGATTCATAGGTGAGCTAGCCTTCACCTGTAAGAAGGCTAGTGGGTTCTTGCTCAACCATTAAAAGGAAGCTGTAATAGGTTCTAGACTACCTTAATGTCTAGTGGGTTTCTTGCTAAAACCATTAAAAAGAAAGCGGTAGTAAATCCCTCAACGGTTGAGTTGGGAGCGGAGACGTAGGCTTTGGTTTAATCCGAACTCCGTTATCAAGTTTTGTGTCTTGCCTCTTTTATTTCCGCTGCACTTTTAACTTTGTTTTTAAATTGTTAATTATTTTTTAAAAGTCAATTCACCCCCCCTCTTGCCATCACTCTCCGACCCAACATTTGGTATCAGAGGAAAAATTTGAGTAATACCCTAACCTGTTTCAAATTCAAGATCCTTTGTGATGGCTTCAACTTCTTTCACCCCCGAAGGCTATTCTTTGGGTCGTGCTCCATTCTTTGATGGAACCGACTATACTTATTGGAAAACCCGCATGACCTCTTTTCTTAGAAGTATAGGTTATCCTATTTATAAAATTGTCATGCATGGTTATTCTCTTTCTTCTCCCGATGAATCCAAATGGACTCAAGCCGATATTAAAAATTTCGAGCATGATGGAAAAGCCATGAACGCTCTTCATTGAGGCCTTGATCGTAATGAATTCAATCGAGTTTCCACATGCACTTCATCTCATGAAATCTGTAAACTATTGGAGGTTACCCATGAGGGGACCAACAAAGTTAAGGATACTCGATTGGATATGTACCGTCAAGATTTTGAGTCTTTTACCATGGATCCATCTGAAAATATTACTGAAATGTTTACTCGTTTTACTGACGTTTGCAATGGAAGAAAATCTCTTGGAGATGATGTTTCTGCAGAGATGATGGTCAAGAAGATCCTTTGGATCCTACCAAGCTCATGGGCACCAAAGGTGACCGCAATCCAAGAAGAAAAAGACATCAAGAACATGCCGGTCGAAGAGCTCATCGGATCCCTCATGACCTACGAGATCACCATGAGGAGGCAAGCTGAAAAGGAAGGAAAACCGATCAAAATTCCAAAGAACACCGCCTTCAAAGTTCAAAAAGAAGAAAGCTCCTCCTCCTCATCGTCTTCCTCTTCAAGAGGCGATTCAGAAATGGAGAATCTTGCCCGAAAAATGCACAAATTCATGAAGAAGCACAAGAAGAAGAAATCCCGCAAGGCTCAACCCAACGAAAAATCCGAGCCCGAGGTAACATGTTACGGGTGTGGCAAGAAAGGCCATTACAAGCCCAATTGTCCACTCAACAAGAAAAAGGCAAACCAAAAGGAAAATAAGAAGGCATTCAAGGCCACATGGAGTGATAGCTCCACATCCTCCTCCTCCTCCTCCTCAAGTGACAACGGTAAAAAATGCCTAATGGAATTTCATGAGGTATCCTCTTCCGACTCCTCATCCTCTAGTTCTTTAAATTCTTTTAATCATTTATCTTATGAGGATCGCCAACATTCTAGAGATCAATTGGAGGAAGGTTTTCACGAACTTTCTTCCAAATTTATTGCTTTAAAAAAGAATTTCAAAAAACTATCTTCCGAAAAGGATAAACTTCTCAAAGAAAAGGAAGACTTGTCCCTCAAGATCCAAAACCTTACCGATGTTGATTCTATGGAATTAACAATCAAGGATTTAAGGAAATCCCTAGCTAAGTTCACCGAAGGTGAACATAACCTTTCGAAGCTTCTTGGTTCCCAATGCATATCTAGAACCACCCAAGGGCTTGGCTATTCCAAGGAAGCTTCCTCTTCCCATGCTCCAACTATTTTTGTAAGAGGGAGATCCCAATATAAATTTTGCAACTATTGTAAAAAATCCGGGCACTTAATTTATGAGTGCAATTGCAAAAATGCCCGGTATGGAAGGCCCAAAACCATTTCCTTTAATGATGAATTTCATAGGAGAAGACCCGCCAATAGACAAGTTTGGATTGAAAAATCCATTTTAGCGAGTCTCACCAGACCAAAATTTGTCTCGGTTCTAAAATCCTCTCCCCGGTGATTTGTTGTTTTTATTTAGGGGGAGTTAGGATCATTTAAGCCTTTTTGCTTTATATTCAAAACTTTCAATTCAAAACCTTCAATTCAAAACTTTCAATTCAAAACTTTCAATTCAAATTTCAAAAATTTCAATTGGTTTAAAATCTCTATCTTGTTTTTCAATCCATTCCCTCAATCAAGTTTTATGCCCCGTGCTATTTTGATAATCACAAAGGGGGAGAAATTCTTGGTTGATTGGGGGAGAAATCTTTCTCTCATGCTTTGCTTTACTTTTAAATTTATCCTTTAAAGCATGCCTTTCATTTCAGTCTTTTACACTGCTTGTTTTGGTGATTGTGATCATCAAAATAGGGGGAGATTGTTGTACCTCTCGTACCCCTCGTGGTTTAATTTTCATGATCACAATCACTCTCTTATTTATATAATCTTTTTTTAAGTGTTTTTCGATGATAGGAATGATTTCAGGTTGCCAAGGAATTGGGCCAAGAAAGACAGAAGGCAAAAGTGGACTGATTTCAGTCCACCGGCCAACCGGTGGATGACCACCGGCCAGCCGGTGGAATCTTGACAGAAGGCATCCCCTCTGTCCAGACCACCGGCCAACCGGTGTCCCATCACCGGCCAGCCGGTGGAACCCAGACAGAAGGGACACCTACTCTCTCACCACCGGCCAACCGGTGGCCTCCTCACCGGCCAGCCGGTGGTTCCTGGGCAGAAGGCCTCTCCATTTTCCAAAGCACCGGCCAACCGGTGGCCAAGCACCGGTCAGCCGGTGGAGCCAGTCAAACTAGCCGTTGGGCTTTGACCAGCCTACTCCCAACGGCTCCGAAGACTTTTCCAACGACTCCGAAGACCCCGAGCGGCCATATGAGGGTTCCCCCTCTATAAATAAAGGACTAGGAAGCCCCAGAACGAGGTGGAAACATAACCAAGCCAATGGAAGCCAACAAACACATTTTTCATCATTTGGCAAACCTCCGGCGGATTCCTTCAAGGAACCTCAATTGCTCCAACCCATTTCCACATCCAAGGAGCATCACCATAGAAGATTGGGAGCGCTCTTCATCAACTCCAATCAATCCATTGGCGCCCAATACTTCTCCACATTACAGTTTTTCTTGTTTTATTATTTTGAGCATCAATTTCGGTTTGTGCCTACAAACCCCTCTTTCTCTCATCTTCCCTTTGTTTGGGTTTTCACACCACCTTCAAGGTGTGAAGAGGTTAGTCAAGCCATCCCTTTAAAAGGCTTGAGTCATAGGTGAGCTAGCCTTCACCTGTAAGAAGGCTAGTGGGTTCTTGCTTAACCATTAAAAGCAAGCTGTAATAGGTTCTAGACTACCTTAAAGTCTAGTGGGTTTCTTTCTAAAACCATTAAAAAGCAAGCGGTAGTAAATCTCTCAACGGTTGAGTTGGGAGCGGAGACGTCGGCTTTGGTTTAAGCCGAAATCCGTTATCAAGTTTTGTGTCTTGCCTCTTTTATTTCCGATGCACTTTTAACTTTGTTTTTAAATTGTTAATTATTTTTTAAAAGGCAATTCACCCCCCCCTCTTGCCATCACTCTCCGACCCAATAGATTTCAGTGCTATCCTGGGGTAAAAGTCAATGTAGAAGTCTACCTCTCTACAAGGAGGTAATCCTGGAACATCGTTAGGGAAGACATCTGCATACTGGTCCACCACTGCAGGATAGCTCAGACTATCCACATCAACTGCTTCGAGGGTAAGGTAGGCCAAATGATGAGTGATCAGCTGCACCCTCCTCCGAGTAAGTCTGTCACGCGCTGCAAAGGCTCCCTTCTCACTGGTGAAGGTGAACCTGGTCCCATCTGTGCGGACACACCACACTTTGTTCCTAATACTATCAATCTGAGAATGGTATGTAGATAACCAATCCATACCTAGGATGACATCGTAAGGCATCGATCCACTACGAGGAGATCCCAACTGAAGCTCTCACCTCCTAGAGTAATCTCACACTACCAGCACCAGTGAGTAATCATTGATTCTGCTCCCGTAGGAGTCTCTAGATGTAAGGATCGAGCTAACTGCTCCGTCAGAACCTATGAGCTCCGAACGATGGCAGTGGAAATAAAAGAGTGACTGGAAACTGTGTTTATAAGAACTATAACTATGGTGGAGTAGACACAGATCATACCTGAAATCATCTCCGGAGCACCATGGTCGTATGCCTCAGCTACCTGGAGATGAGCTCTCCCCTATCCACCTGCTCCCTATGGTCAGGGTGGACCTCCTAGTGGTGATTGCAGTAACACCTCGAAACATCGCCCACTGCCAGCTGCTCGACTAGCTTCTCTGCCACATCCGTCTGCTCCTTGTGGACCGCCTCAATCGAATCTCTAACTATGCCTGGAAGGTCCCTCAACTGTCTTATGATCATCAGTATGATGGGTCGGATAGTCATTATCCATGTGACCCTCCCCGCCGCATGTGAAAAACTACCTGTTCCTCACATGACTAGCTCTGTCTCATGTTCCCCGCACAACCGAACCCGTGTCCTGAGGTCGCCCACCGGATGGTCTGGTCCACTTGGACCTCTGCGACATCTACCTGTTTCCTACTGCAGAAGATTCCGCTACATAATGCCCAGTGGTGGGTCTTACTACTGGTGACTACTTAGCAAGGAAACTCTCCACTAGGAGGGCTCTCTCTAACACTCCCGCCTGCATCGGGATGCTGTGTGAGATGCTCTGATCTCCTGTCTGAGCCCCTTCTCGAAGGTCTGGGCCCTGAATAATGGGTCCTGCATCATATCTGTGGAGTAACATGAGAGGTCGGTGAGCCTCGCTGAGTACTATGCCACTGTCATGCTACCCTACTGTAGATGCAGTAGCTCCTGGATCCCCACAGCACGGAGGGTGGCTGGGACAAACTCTGCCTAAAAAAGGCTCTCGAAGTCAGTCCAGATTAGTGTCACCTCGTCAAGCACTTGGATAATCAGGCTCCACCATCTTCCTGCTGCACCCTGAAGGAGACTTGTGGCATGGATCACCATGAAGTCTACTGGTGTCCATACTAGCCTGAAGAGTCTCACTACATCCTCCATCCAATCCTCAGCTGCTTATGGGTGCATCTCTCCCCTGAACCTGGGTGGCCTATGGAACTGGAACTCATGCAACGCGATCAAGAGGCATGCATCATCTGCTGCTGGGTCTTGTGGCATCGGTGGCCCAATGGGTAGTGGTATCGCTAGTGCCTCCGCTATAATGGGACCCTACACCGAGTCCTCATCGCTCGGTGGGCTGCCATCTCATACAACTTTCGGAACCCTAGCTTGCTGTCTTCATGGAGGCATCCTAAAAAGAAACAGGTGCGCCATAGTCAAGAAATTATACCTGGTGATATAACTCAAATAGATCACAAATAAAACTCTTTAAACACACACAAAATTAGTGTTTTCATGCATTGAGTCGGAAATCAGTAGTCAGGATCCTGGTGTATGGATACGTCAGCCGCCTCCACCAACACTGGACTCCTTGAACTGAAAACCACACTTAGTACCCTTAACACTATTGGTTCACATAAAAGAAAGATCATAGTCTTAACTTCTGTAGTAGAATTGACACCTCTAATACCAATTTATCATGACTCGTTCCTCAGGACTCCTGTCGTGACTAACCCAAGCCCGCGTTCCATAGTCCAGGGCTGGCGACTAGCACCAAAGGCAAAAATACCTAAAAACAAGGAAGGAATTGCCTTTATAAACTAAAAACAAACACAATAGAGTACGAGATGTAAGTAAACACTAAGTAAAAACTGTATAAAAAAAGCGTGCTAGAAAGTAAAAAGGGATGGAAATACAAGCCCAACTTTAAAGTACAAGTATAACTGAAAAATGGACAAACCAACTAAATGGTGAAAGAAACTCATAGATCGTCCACCACAGATCCTACCTGAATGGTAGGTATAGATGGCCTCCTCATCACTCCACATCCATCAGACTCCAATGTGTACTATCTCGTCGTAAGGTCCACCTTCAGGTACCGTCCAGTCCTGGCGCTCTCAGCCTCTGTCCGCACTATCTGTCATCTGCATCCAACACAACGAGGTGTGGGCATAGCCCATGTAGGGGTGAGTATAACGATACTTAGTAGGGACCCCGATACTCTCAAGGTCTCACAAAATCCAACAAGGACAACCAAAAATTATGAAATCAATAGATAACCCCACTTAGGTATATGCCCATACATATACCTAAGTTATCGAGTAATGCATCTTCTTCACATGGAAACACAAGAGTTTCTGACTCAGCTCACACAGGTATAAATTTTTTTTAGTATAACGACATATAATTTACATACATATTTATTAATTCAAAATTGAAGCACACGTATTACAACATATAACAAAACCATGAAAGGACCGTATAGGTATAGTGTCTTTAGAAATTGAGAAACATAAACAACTGGTTCATAAAGCATAAACATTGTCTCCCATTTATTTCATCATATCTAGAGTCCCTTTTGGCATATCCTACTTAATACCCTTCTTCCTGACCTTGGGAAAAGAAAACATACAAAATGGTGAGCTAAAATTCTTAGTAAGGGTAAAAAAAGGAAATATCATATTCATAAGATCATGACATTTCAAAAATCTTAACTTGCAAAAGAGATCATAATATCATAACATGGGATAAATCATAGTAGTGAAATGCAATCCCAATAATTATAACATAAAACATAAAACTTTGTGGAATACACACATAATCATAGAAAATGATTTCTTATTAGTCAAGACTCATTTCCAAGACTATCATAGTGGAAAAAGTCCATTTCTGAACTGAGTTCACTTCTCATTCCACTCATATATCACTGAACCAGATTAGCTTTCCATTCCAGCCCTGTCTATCTCATAAGATATAAATCTTTACCCAATGCATTGGATGGAGATATAGGTACCACCCATCTCATAATTAAACCATTCTTATGTGTGCCACAAAATCATAAAGAATATATCATAGCATAACCCATGTAATAAAAATGGGATTCTTAAACTTCTTACCATCATAACATAATCCATGTAAGGTAAAAGGACTTCAGAAAAATAATTCCATTATAACATAATCAAATAAATGTAAAAATAAGGATATAAACAGAACTATATATTATCTTATATGGAAAATAATTTTGATAAAACACTTGACTTCCATTCTTGAGGAAAATATCCTTTCTACTTTAATTTTTTTTCTTTTATTAACATGTGATACAATTTTAAAAGAAGTTATTTAAAAATAAACTTCAAAACTTATAAAGGAAGCTTCATGGAAATAATTTTTTATGAAATCCTAAAAACCCATTCATTCCATATAAGTTAAAAAAAATATTCTTCTCGTACATTGACCGAAAAAGTCAAAAAGTATCTCGTCCTGAAAATGACAAAAGATTCCTTTCATATCTTTTAATAAAATTCACCAATAAGTAAAAATGGATTTAAAAAATTGTAGGAGGATATAAATAATATTACTTTTTGAGTAAACATGGATTTGGATGATAAATATTCCCCATTAAATGTTGAAGTATAAACAATCTTGGATAAAAAATGAGATTGTGAGATTTTCCCTTACCTTAGGTCCGATTTGCTTCGTACGTATCCGAACCTCCTATAAAATGATTTAAATAATGTCATTGACTTATTAAAGAATCATATTTATTATTATGATATCGTATATGGTCATATTCTTATCTTCTTATTAGTAATATTTCATTGCTACTTGTTATTTGGGTATTCATTGCTTTATGTTCTTATGCATGTTTTGTCGAATAAATTATTATTCTTCATTTTAGGTTAAAGATAACTCATTTAAAGAATGATATCAGTGTAATATATATCATATTTATTCATTAAATTCATTTATATAATCATTATTCAATGAAGATCATGTAGAATGAGTCACATCACATCGTGGAGTCAGTAGGCCGTACGTACGCACGCGTGATGATATCGTTTCCACGATCGTGGAATTGTATTGAAGTGTATGTATACTATTTCAGAATCAATATCACTTTAAAATAATAATATATAGTTATTATTTACACCATTATACCCATCCATGTTAGGTGGTGGTGGAAAACATATTACACCATGGCATGGAGACAGTATTCCGTACGTACGCACACACAGTGATTTCATTTTCTATAGGATGGATAGAAGATGAAATAGGGTTGTTTCATATTTATAATAACATATCAATATAGGAGTGATACTGATGTTATTACTTCATAATGAAATTACTAAAGAAGAGGAGGTATAATAAGAAATAAATTTGAAATAATCAGTAACAGATATTACCATTTCTTCGACACGCCTATTTGGAACCTCCTCTTAGGGCACTAATGTTGGTCTTTGAAGAATACCAGGACCTATATAATATTAATAGGGGAGTTGAGAAGGGTAATGGTAAGGGGTTTTATGAGCTTTTAGGATCAAAGTTGTGTAAATAGGAGAGGGAGGAGGTGCCCGTTTATAAGGGAGGAGAGGGGCACCTTTGGAAACCTCAAAAATATTAATATATAATAAATTCAAAACCCACTTAAAAACATCAAAAATGACTCAAATATGAATATTAGATGAGATAGGGTTGTAATATAATCAAACAATAAAATTTATAAATTTGGGGAATTTATTTTAAACATTATCAATCTTTATTTACCCTTATTTAATCTATTTAATTTTATTTGTTGTAATAAGATTCTAAATTATAAATTGTTATAAATAATTATGTATGTGTTGTTAATTGCCCATATTTGGATACTTTATGACATTTTGTAGCATATAAATTTTAATTTGTAATTTTTAAATATTTTGGTGATTTTTAAACAATTTTATGATATGTTATTTTTATAAAATAACAATAGTGTCAATTTTTACACTATTCATTTATTTGAATTTAAATAAAATCTACATAGAGGATATATTCAAAATAAATGATTTACTAGATTCATAACATGTAATATGAATCTAGAAAATTAGTGGAGCACATTAAATAGTTCATATACTCTTTATTTTAATATTTTTAAAACTATTTATTTGATATTTCAATCAATAAAATAATTTCAACATCACTATTGTGTCACCTTTAAAGAAAATTATTTAATCCATAAAAAATATAAATAAATTCAAATGATGTAGATAATTTTATTATATTTCTGGATACTATTCATGTTCTATGTTTCATGAAGTTTATAACTAAATTGAAATTATTACACTTATAAGATTTAAGAGAGTGACATGTTGTCACTTTCTTTGGTTTTAAAAACAATTAAATTATTTTAATGGTAAAAAGTTGATTAAATGAATTTAATCAGACCCTTATGTGACATGGGTAGACTTTTAGTCATCCAATATAATTTTTCCAGGTGTTAGGGTAATTTTATAATCTTATTTTTACCCTTAATTACCCGATTTACCTTTAACTACCGTAAATAAAAATTTCCATAGTTTCTATTCATAATATAAAAAAATAAGTGTAACATATTAATATAATTTTCACCCACTGAATTAAAATATGGAATCACTTTTTCAAAATTCAAAACACAAAAGTTCCAGTAATTAATTTAAAATTAATTCTGTTGTTTAGAAAATGAGTTTTAAAAGTTAAAACATTGCCAAAGATTGAAATGTTTTTACCTATGAATTCAATGTAAAATTAAGGGTAATGACATAAATTATATTAAACGGTAAAAATATATTCTATTTATACTTTAAAACCATTCAATATTATAATTTAACCATATAAATTATTTTGATGAAAAAAGTTGTTTTTAATTAAAATATAGCATGTTTTATCTATTCATTAAAATATGAAAGTTATTAGAATAATATAAAAAAATTATCCAAAGTAATTTTTTATATCATGATTCCAAAGAAGAATTTTATTTTGTAAAATTAAACTTAAAAACTTTTAAAAAACAATATTTAAAGCGGGTGCACCATCAAAAGGCGACAAAATTGCATTTTTAAAAAAATACTTATTTTACCTGAAAACTTTATTTTGTTCTCATACCATGTTCTAGAAAATATGTAAGATGAATAATAATGTTATAAAATTAAAAATATAGTAAATAATATTCATAATTACTTGTCCATAATAATATTATAACAATATATTATTGTTTAGCGAAACCCGATAATGCATACAACACACGCTATCGAGGAAGGTCGCGATTGTGTGTAACACAATCCAAGCCAGTGTTGTGTGTAGTGAAAGATTAGTTTGGTGTTTTGTATAACAAAAGACATAAAAAAATATATTTCTCATAAAATCTTACGGTGTTACATTCTACCCCCTTAAAAATAGTTTCGCCCTGGAAATTTGTCACTTCGTAACAAACAGATGAGGATACCTCTCCCTCATCATATCCTCTAGTTCCCATGTAGCTTCTTCTAACTGGTGGTTCCTATATAAATCTTTAACGAAGAGAGTGGTTTGTTTCACAGATCTTTTTCTCTATAATCCAAAATTTCTATCAGCTTTTCTTCATAAGAAAGATCTAACTCCAGCGGTACAAATTCTGAGCTTAGTACATGTGAAGGATCAAGTATGTACTTTCTCAGGAGAGATACATGGAATACATCATGAACTTGAGATAGATTCAGTGGAAGCTCTAATCGGTAAGCTACCTTCCCAACATGATATAGTGTCTCAAAAGGACCAATATTCCTAGGGCTCAGCTTGCCCTTATTTCCAAATCTCATTACTCTCTATCAAGGAGATATTCATAAGAACACTTTATCACCCACTTCAAACTCTAGGTCTTTTCTTCAGTTGTCGGCATAACTTTTTTGTCGACTCTGAGCTGATCTTATGTGTTGTTGAATAGATCAGACCTTTTCTGCCATCTCATCAACAAGATCAGGTCCTAATTTATTTCTTTCCCCAACTTCATCCCAAGAAGTTGGAGTTCTGCATTTATTTCCATAGAGAGCTTCATAAGGAGCCATCTGAATACTAGAGTGAATGCTATTATTATAAGAAAATTCCACCAAAGGTAGGGGTTGATCCCAACCACCTTTGAAATCCATAAAGAAAGCTCTCAACATGTCTTATAGAATTTGAATTGTCCTCTCAGACTGACCATAAGTACGAGGATGATAAGGAGTTCTGAAACTCACCTATGTATCCAAAGTATGCTGAAGACTTCGCCAAAACTTCGAGGTAAATCTCGGATCCTGATCAGATATAATGGAAAGTGGTACTCCATGAAATCTTACCACTTCCTTCACATATATCCTGGCAAGATGATGAAGATATAAATCTTCTCTAATAGCTATGAAATGTTCTGACTTCGTAAGATGATCAACTATGTCCCAGATAGAATTATTTCCTTTGGATGTTTTTGGAAGTCCGGTGAGAAAGTCTATAGGGATTTTTTTTTCATTTCCATTCGGGTATGGGTAATGGTTGTAACATCCCCTTATACTTCTGTCTCTCGGCTTTAACTTTCTGACAAACCAAGCATCGAGAGACATATTCAGCAATATCTCCTTTCATGCCATCCCACCAGAAGTACTCTTTCAGGTTCCTATACATCTTCGTGCTTCCAAGATGAATAGAGAATGAAGAACTATTAGCCTAATCCAACAGCTCCTTCTTTAATTCTGGGATGGTAGGAACACAAACCCGATTCTTGAACCTTATTATCCCATCACAATCAAGGTTGAATTCAAGAACATTTCTCAACTTCTTTTGTAACTCTACATCTTCTTTTTTGTTCCTCTTTAATCGTTACATGTATAGATGGTTGAACATTCATTTGGGAAAGATAAGATTTTTCTCCTTCCATTATAATTCCAAGATCCATCCTCTATAAATCCATAAATATTGGATCTTTTGTGATCCTCATCATGGATAAGCTAGCATGGTCTTATCGACTTAATTCATCTGCCACCTTGTTTTCTTTCCCAGGGTGATAATTAATTGAGCAGTCGTAGTCCTTAATCAACTCCAACCATCTTCTTTGGCGCATATTCAGTTCCTTTTTTGTGAAAATATACTTTAAACTTTTATGATCAGTATAAATATCACACCTTTCACCATAAATATAATTCCTCCAAATATTTGATGCAAAGATTACTGCAGCTAATTAAAAATCATGAGTTGGGTAATTTTTCTCATGGATTTTCATCTGTCTTGAGGCATAAGCTATAACCATATCATTTTTCATGAGAAAACACCCAAATTACTTCTTGGATGCATCACTGTAGATCACAAACCTTTCTCCACTACACAACAGTATGAGCACTGGTGCACTGGATAACCATTGTTTTAACTCTTTGAAATTCTCTTCACACTCCTCCGTCCAAACGAACTTTACTCCTTTTCGAGTCAACCTGGTGAGTGGATTAGATAATCGTGAAAAATATTTCACAAAATGTCGATAATATCCAGCCAGACTAAGAAAACTTCGGTTCTCAATTACTGTTGTTGGTATCAATCATCTTTCAATAACCTCTATTTTTTCTGGATCCACAGATATCCCCGCTTTTGAGATTATGTGAACCAAAAATGAAACTTTTTGAATCCAAAATTCACACTTGGTAAATTTTTCATAATGTTTCTCCTTTTTAGGGTCTTTAATACAATTATCAAGTGATCTTTATGTTATTACTTGCTCTTTGAATAGACAAGAATATCGTCTATAAAGGCTACCAAAAAATGATCAAGAGAGTCTCTAAAGACTCTATTCATTAGATCCATGAAGATAGCAAGGGCATTAATAAGACCAAATGGCATCACTATAAATTCATAGTGTCCATACCTTGTACAGAAATAAATATTTGGTATATCCTCCCTTTTGACACTTAATTGATGACACCCTGAATGAAGATCAATCTTGGAAAAGTATTGAGCTCCGCGTAGTTGGTCAAATAAGTCATCAATGTGTGGGAGAGGATATTTGTTCTTGATAGTGATCTTGTTAAGTTCTCAATAATCAATTCAGAGTCTCATTGATCCATATTTCAACTTAACTAATAGAACAGGTGCTCCCCAAGGTTATGAACTAGGGCGTATTAATCCCTTATCAAGATTCTCATAGATTTGCTTCTTCAATTCTGAAAACTCAATTGAGGCCATTCTATAAGGTGTCTTTGAAATAGGTAAAGCACCCAGTACGAGTTCTATTGAAAACTCAACTTCATGATTTGGTGGAAGACCTGTAAATTCCTCCAAAAATACATCATCAAACTCCCATACATTGGGAATATTATTAATTGTGAGTTTCCCTCCAA
The DNA here is from genome assembly GCA_963277665.1 of Viscum album. Lineage (NCBI taxonomy): Eukaryota > Viridiplantae > Streptophyta > Magnoliopsida > Santalales > Viscaceae > Viscum > Viscum album. The sequence goes on along the minus strand of OY728162.1, from coordinate 427,256,778 downwards.
CCATTTGGGATAAATAACCTTCATTTAGTGGAATCAAGACCCATAAGATGGAATAAATTTTCACTGGAAGGTTATGTTCATCCTTGCATCGATAAACGATCATAGATTGGTATGGAATATGAAATGTGACTTACCTTATTTGGAAATTGATATGATATCCATATAAAGAAAGCCAATCCATGCCATGAATCACATCAAATTCCACTATAGGAAGGATCACAAGATTTGTAGGAAGAACTTTCCCACAAACTTCAATCGGAGAAGAAATGTAAACTTTTGATGCGACTTTTGTGCCATTAGGGGTTGTCACAGCTAACTCAATATCTAACTGCTGAGGTAATATGGTGATAACCTTAGAAAATTCTTCAGAAATAAATTAGTGGGTGGATCCAGAATCAAATAAAACATTCTCTACTTTAGAGTGGATGGTAAGTGTACCTTTCACCACTTCATTATCATACTCCACATCACCGATAGAAATTGAATGTGACTTTCCTTTGACTTTGTCCTTATGAGTTTGTTGACGTTGATCATAATCAACGACCCTTGGATTAGGACATTGATTGGCATAATGCCCCATTTCCTTGCACTTGAAACATTGAAGTGTATGAGGTGCATTCTGTGTATCCCTTTCTTTGTTCGCATCATTAGAAATATTCTTCCCATTATTTAGACCTTCAACTGCCTGATGACCTTCTTTTCCACACACAAAAAATTGACTTGTTCCTTTAAGACAATTCCCTCCATGTTTCTTTCCACACTTTGAGCATAAGGGAAAACTCATATTCATTTTAGTGTGGTCTTTAGATTATCCTTTGAATTTAATTTTCATCTTCTTATCAAACCCATATGATTGATTGGTTACTCCAATATCCATCTCAACCTTGAGAGCACATCAAAAAATTTCCTCATAGCTATTGAAGTCCCTTATGGCAAACACCCTTCGAAGACTTGGTTTTAAGCCACTAATGAATCGATCGATTTTACTCTCAGGTTGGATATTAATTCCTGAAGCGTACCTTGAAAGTCTTGTAAAATTTTCATCATAGGTACAAATGGATTCATAATCCTTTTACTTCAGTTCAAGAAACTCCTTCTCTATCTTTGTTCAAAAAATATTAGAGAAGTACTTATTGAAAAATAAGTTCTTGAACTCATCCCATTTCATGGACTCAATTTCATCCCTTTTCCTCATATTCTTAATAAGACTCCACCATTTATCAGCTTCACCTTCCAAACGATATACTGCTAAGATGACTTTATCATGTTGAGAACACTGTAGAACTGAAAATATCTTTTCAGTGGTACCGATCCATTGTTCATCCACTAATAGATGAGAAGACCCACTGAATGAAGGTGGATGCTACCTCATGAAGGATTCAACAGAATGTTCCTCCATCCTTTGCTCGTTTGGAAGTCTAGCATGATTCATAGCTTGAGAAAGTTGTATGAGAATGAATAAAATATTTTTCATTCCATCTCCCATAACGTTTGGTTGCTCATGGGGACAATCATTGCATTGCCAGTCGCATTTAGCATTTACACGGTTCCTTCGGGTTCCATCCATTGACTAAAACCAAGAAGCATAGTGTGAGAAACACCAATCATAATAGGAAAACCACATAATCAAGAATAAAATTTCACACTTAAGGTCTTATCATAGGTTATTCATGGTCATTTCTGAAACACTAAGATTTTTTCCTATGATTAGACATATCCTTAGGGTTTTTACTAAGGCTTTCACATCCTAGTTTCCAAAGGATGACTATACCTTTCCTCTGATACCGACTATAACGACCCATACTTTACATACATTGTTATTACTTCAAAATTGAAGTAGACTTATTACAACATATAACAAAACCATGAAAGGTCTGTATGGGTATAATGTCTTTAGAAACTGGGAAACATAAACAACTAGTTCATAAAGCATCTACATTGTATCCCGTTTATTTCATCATATCTAGAGTCCCTTTTGGCATATCCTACTTAATACCCTTCTTCCTGACATGGGGAAAATAAAACATACAAAAGGGTGAGCTCAAATGATCAGTAAGGGTAAAAAAAGGAAATATCATATCATAAGAACATAAAATTTCGAAAATCTTAACCTTCAAAAGAGATCATAATATTATAACATGGGATAAATCATAGTAGTGAAATTCAATGCCAATAATTATAAAATAAAACATGAAACTTTTTGGAATATACACATAATCATAGAAAATAATTTCTTATTAGTCAAGACTAATTTCCAAGACTATCATAGTGGACAAAGTCCATTTCTGAACTGAGTTCACTCCTCGTTCCAGTCCTGTATCACAGAACCGAATTAACTTACTGTTCCAGCCATGTCTATCTCATGAGATATAAATCTTTACCCAATGCATTGGAGGGAGATATAGGTCCCAACCATCTCATAATGAAACCATTCTTATGTGTGACACAAAATCATAAATCATATATCATAGCATAACCCATGTAATAAAAATGGTATTCTTAAACTTCTTGCCATCATAACATAATCCATGTAAGATAAAAATACATTAAAAAAATAATTCCATCATAACAAAATAAAATAAATGTAAAAATAAAGATAGAAAAAGAACCAACTATTATATTAGATGGAAAATAATTTTGATAAAACACTTGAACTCTGTTGAACCCCACCTTTTTATAACATAACTTTTCATTACATTTTACAAAATCGAGGATCTTTAAGGTTTAGTGTCTTGGAAACTAGGAACTTAAAACATGAAAACATAAAACATTCTTCTTAAACACTTGAAAGGATTCTCCTTCTGTTCATCCTAGGTTCATTACTGCATCTCACAACCTTGGGGAATACATCAAATGAAAGGGTGAGGATAAGGCCCATTAAAGGAAACAAGGGGAAACATTAAACATGTGAACTTGAGATACATCAATAAAGTCATGATAAATAACTTTAATGAATGAGAAATAGATCAAGAGGCATATCATAATAAAAATAACCATTTTCATAACTTGAAGATGTGGCTACAACATTTAACATAGACAATCATGAACATATCACCAAGGTCCATCCCCAAGGTGTTATTTGAAATTACCAAGGTTATTCACCAAGGTATCGTTAAAATTGTAATCTCTAGTGGTTACATCATTACCCAATGCATTTGAGCTCTATCAGGGCGCACCCTTAAATTTTTATTTATTATCATGTGATCCACATATATCATCATCAAAAACTTCATAAATAACCCATATAGCATAAAAGAAATGGGTTTCATTTCATAATCATAATGTTTTAAAAACTGCTTTTAAGACATGATCTTTATGTCATTTTAAACCCACGAAAAAGGAAAGCAGGGTTCATATATGTAAATCCCAGAATTTAAATAGAATAATTTGATGTATATGTGAAAACCCATTTAGAAAAAATATCTTTGAGTATTCACTTAATAAAATAAAATAATTTGAGAAAAAGAGAGTGACATTTTTAGACGAAAATTCTGCAGCATAACAGATATGTTGCAGGGTTTTAGAAAACATTGAAAAGAGAGGGGACATGGGTAACCCACTCATAAATGATCCATAAAATAGTATAGGAACAGAATATATAGGATATAAGAACATGGAAATTAAATTTGAAAGACATACCGTATGAAATGAAGAACATGAAAGGAAGACAAAAATAAGATTTATCTTATGAAAATTCGGCAGCCTAACGACGTCACTTAAAACTTAAAAAAAAGAATTGACGAGATCAAATAGGGTATCTCATCATATGAACATAAAAGATCAGTATGATAGATATAGGGATCATACTCCAAAAAAATAAAAACGAACATGAAATACTTGACATGAAAATAGAACTTGAAAACGAGAAGGGTGAAAGAATCCCTTAAAAATTCGGCAGCCTAACGACGCCACTTAAACATTATTAAAATGAATTGATGAGAGAAATAGGGGGTCTATCATCATATGAAAATAAAAAGTACAGTAGGATGAATATAAAAGAACATACTCCAACATAAGAACAAGGAGCATAAAAGATATGACATAAAAGAGAGTACTTGGAGAGAAAGAGAGAGGTATGATCCCTTACCTTGAAGAGTAACTTCAAAATATTGATGTTTGGGACCTTGGGAGGCTTGAGGGAACCTTGAGAGGACTCCTTGGGAGGTAAGGAGACTAGAACATCGTTGAGGGGGATTTTGGAGTGGAAAGGATGAGATAATGGCTTGGTATTTATAGGGAAAGTGAGGGGACAAGGCATTAATTGCCAAGGGACACCTCATTGGTGGTATTGGAAAAAGCATGGGCTTACCCATGGTATTTTCCCAAGGTATTGGACACTTGGGACACCTCATACCTTATCTTACTATTAATAATTCTACCATATTGATTACATACTTAATACATCATTTAATGATGTCATTAAACACCCGTAACTAAAAAAATGTATTTTCACTATTCACCGAAAATTCAACTTTCTCAGAAAAATCACAAAATTTCACCTTAACCAAATATTGATGCTCTGATTTCAAATATGAACACCATTTTATAAAAATAATTTTATAAATAATTTTAGGTAAATTTTTAAATAAATACACTATTCACTGAAAATTCATTTTTTTCAGAAAAATCCCCAAAAATTACCTTAACATAATATCGATGCTCTAAGTTTAAAAATGAACTCCATTTTATAAAAATAATTTTCTAAATATTTTAAATTTAATTTTTAATTAAAAAATACTATTCACCTGAAAAAACTAATACTTGACTAATAATTCTTGAAACAGTTATTTACCTATTTTATTGAATCACATTACTTAATCAAGGTGCCTAGATTATATTAATACTTTCTTTAAGTGGGATTACTAATCCATTTGGTCACATTACTAATCCTAAGCATAAAATCACTATTTATAATTTACTATTCATCGAAAATCTAGTTGATCTTATTAGACTCTAAATTTCTTACTGAACATAATTGTACAAGAACATTTCTTGAAAATCATTACACATCATTAATTATTTAAGGTGTACAAAAATACTTTAGAATATACTTTTTTCAAATTCATTAATAATATACATCCTACATTTATCCGGACATTTGAAAATTTACGAACTTCAGCATAAGAAGAAAATACAATTTTATTTATCTCGAAGGATTACACAAAGCAGTTACGGTATCCTTACATATCCCCTTATAACCCCAGTATAGGACTTAAGTGTAGGGTGTGCTAAGGTGAGAGAATCTGAGGGCGGCTCAGCCAACGTTGCACGAGTAGTAATTTCTATCAGTTTGAACTTCTCGCAAAGGAGATTCTGTTTTAGATTCACACGATGAAGTTCGGCTTGGGTTTAGTCCAAAGCAAAGACCAGTGGTGCTACCTCCTACCCAAGTTCTGTTATATGGGCTTTGATTGGCCTGAGAATAGTAGATTAGGCCATCAAATCTTCTTTCTATATTAATTAACCAAGATCACTTGTATTTATAGACAATAATCGAAACGTTTAGTTTCCAACGGTCATATTGATCAATGGTCATATAACAGTCAAAACCCAATGGTCTTATTTCAATTATACTCATTTTATTAAATGAAAAAGTTTTGTTGAGTATGAAATAAAATAACACAGAAAATTAGGAAACAAGATTTATTCAAAATTTCGGGTCGTTACAATCTTTCCCCCTTAAGAAATTGCGTCCTTGCAATTTTTAAAATTGGTCTTGGAAATTTCATTGAAAGTCCTACATTGGAAAAAGGGTCAGTAACACAATTAATTTAAAATAAAGAAAAGGAAGTACAAAGTTCACCTGAGTTAACCCGTACTAGGATTCCATGTAGGAAAACATCGATATGGAGGAGAAAAAAAGGGTCATGTTCTGAGGGAGAGTGATAGAAAACATGTCTAAGAGGAAGTTAACCACTAGAAAATCACAAAATTATGATGGGTTAATCGGTCTTTGATTACCCAGTAGGAAATTTAAACGAACAACATTTTTGTTTTATGTTTCTTTTAATAATTTTGCAGAACTCATTTACTACATAGAATAAGAACATAGGGAAATATATTTACCTTCAAGTAGAGTTTCATCCCATAATATGTTTCACCAAGACTAATCTTTTCTCCAAACAATGAGCATTCAAAACTACTTGGTCTCATCAAAGCATATGAATCATCTTCTAGAGAATCACGTAATCCACAAAAGAATAACAATCTATCTTTAAACATTTATCCCAAAAACATAAAGGGTAAGATAAAACAACTCTTAAAAAATAAAGATCCCCATAGGAAGGAAAACTACGTTAAATCTTCAAAGTTACATGGTACTTCCCAAAGTTCATCATAGAACATTCCATAAATAATTGTTCTTAAAATTCTTCAAAATAAACCAAACTAAGATTGAAACCCAAATACATGAAGGATTTGATAACATAGTCTTCCTAGATAAACTTTATCGTTTAACTCCAAACAACATCAACCACTCCTAACATCTTATAACAAAAGTAACTAACCTAAACATATTTTACCCAAGATAGGTAAATCATTTCCTAAATTACTATAATTTCACGTTAAATTCATCGATTCTTCAAAATATAAGTCAACCTTTAATCCTGAATGAAAATACCATAGTAATCTATTTACCTTGATCATATAGGGTTCCCAAAATAGTGAACGTCTTCCAAAATAATAATTACCTTTTAATCCCATAATCATAAATTTTTTTTCAAGAAGAACAGCTTCACAACATGTGGTACATAATAATAGATGGTTTCCTTAATGATATAAAACCATCTTACGTAGTGACTCAATGTTCTTATAAAACATTAAAGATATGCGCATAGGGCACAAACTAAAATACAACATGACATTGACAATTATTGAGAAAAAGTTACATGTACTTTAGTCATCATGATCTATCTCAGTATAGGGATTGCATTGTTCCCTTGTCCTTGAAGATTGTTGACGCTCATCATGCTTCTCATCCCTTCCAAGAGAGCATTTCCTTGGATAATGTCAAACTTCTCCATATTTAGGACATTGAAAAATATAAGGTACATTAGATCGAACCTTATCTCTATTCATCACATTATCAATTTTTTAAAGCAATTGGGTACTTTATGCCCTATCACCCCACACTTAAGACATCTTCCGGTTCCTTTGTGACATTCTCCTTGGTGCCTCCTTACACACTTTTTTCACAAAGGAAACTAGGTCTTCTTTTCCTTATCAACTTTATCAGATGAATATCCTTGAGACTTCGTCTTCTTCTTCCTTGATGAATTTGGGTATTCAACTAGGTACCAATTATTAATTGTGATTTTTGATAGCTGTTTTGGCATAATCACAATATGTTCAACTTGATCTCTCGTCATATCTGTCACATTTATAAGGAAATATTCACATTTTTTATCACATTGGTTGTTGAGACATGTTCTTCTATCTGCTACCATTAACTAAGAAAAGAAAGTATAATTAGGGGCTTAAATACTTAGCCAATAATCATGAAAAGTAAACTTTAAGCATAGAAGGATAAAATTGTTGAAGAAAAGTATATCTTAACTTGTTATCCCCTAGGTTCCAATCTAGGTTATCCATGATCATATATTCTTATGTGAATATTTATTTTATTTTATCTTTGTTCCTTTAATAATGGTTCATATTAAGCTTATGAATTTACCAAAGCATATCCACCGGAAGTGTCGTAACCAAGAGTGCAGCAAGGCCTGCTGTCGTGTACCAGTTCCCGTTAGAGTCTATCTCAAGCAGTGTTTTCGGGTTTTACCCACATGTACATCTGTGCCAGAGCCACCTCTACCTTTTCGTATCCAGACAAGGATGTATTTTCTTGATAAACCACTTACTAAATACTCACCAAAATAAAAGGAGGATTTCCTATATTTAAACTTTTCTATAGGGTTATTTATAAAGTTTTCATATTCTAATTTCCACAAATAACAAAACCATACTTTGATACCTACTATAGCATCCCGCCTTTTTATAACATAACTTTTTATTACATTTTACAAAACCGAGGATCTTTAAGGTTTAGTGTCTTGGAAACCAGGACCTTAAAACATGAAAATATAAAAAATTCTTCTTAAACACTTAAAAGGCTTCTCATTATGTTCATCCTACATTCATTTCTACATATCACAACTTGGGGACATACATCAAAAGAAAGGGTGAGCAGAAGGCCCAGTAAGGGAAACAAGGGGAAACATTTAACATGTGATCTTGAGATACATCAATAAAGTCACAATAAATAAATTTAAGGAATGAGAAAGAGATCATAAGGCATATCCTAATAAAAATAACGTGTTTAATAACTTGAATATGTGGCTACAACATTTAACATATACAATCATGAACATATCACCAAGGTCCATCCCCAAGGTGTCATTTGAAATTACCAAGGTTATTCACCAACGTATTGTTAAAATTGTAATTTCTAGTGGTTACATCATTACCCAATGAATTGGAGGGATATCAGGGCACACCCTTAAATTTTTCTTTATTATCATGTGATCCACATATATCATCATCAAATATTTCATAAATAACACATATATCATAAAATAAATGGGTTTCATTTCATAATCATAATGTTTTAAAAACTGCTTTTAAGACATGATCTTTATGTCATTTTAAACCCACGTAAAAGGAAAGAAGGTTTCGTGTATGTAAATCCCAAAATTTAAATAGAAAATTTTGATATATATTTGAATACCCCTGTATAAAATATAGATTTGAGTATTCACTTAATAAAATAAAAGAATTTGAGAAAAAGGGAGTGACATTTTGAGACGAAAATTCTGCAGTATAACGGATATGTTGCAAGGCTTTAGAAAACATTGAAAAGAGAGGGGACATGGGTCACCCACTCATAAATGATCCATAAAACATTATAGAGACACAATATAAAGGATATAAAAACATGGGAATGAAATTTTAAAGACATACCTTATGAAATAAAGAACTTAAAAGGAAGACAAAAATAAGATCTATCTTATGAAAATTCGGCAACCTAACAGCGTCACTTAAAACATAAAAAAAAGAATTGACGAGATAAAATAGGGTCTATCATCACATTAAAATAAAATATCAGTATGATAGATATAGAGATAATACCCCAACATAATAAAAAGGAACATGAAAGACTTGACATGAAAATAGAACTTGAAAACAAGAAGGGAGAAAGAATCCCTTAAAAATTCGGCAGCCTAACGGTGCCACATAAACATTATTAAAATGAATTGATGAGAGAAAGAGGGGGGCTATCATCATATGAACATGAAAAGTACAGTAGGATGAATATAAAAGAACAACCTACAACATAAGAACATGGAGCATAAAAGATATGACATGAAAGAGAGTACATGGAGAGAAAGAGAGAGGTAGGATCCCTTACCTTGAAGAGTAACTTCGAAATATTGATGTTTGGGACCTTGGGAGGACTAATTGGGAGGTAAAAAGTCCAGAAATTTTTTGAGGAGGATTTTGGAATGGGAATGATGATAGAATGGCTTGGTATTTATAGGGGAAGTGAGGGGACAAGGCATTAATGGCCAAGGGACACCTCATTGGTGGAATTGAAAAAACCATGGGCTTGCCCATGGTATTTGCCCAAGGTATTGTACAATTGGGACACCTCATACCTTATATTACTATTAATAAGTCGACCATATTGATTACATACTTAATAATCAATTAATGACGTCATTAAACACCCGTAACTTAAAAACTGTATTTTCACTATTCACCGAAAATTCAACTTTCTCAGAAAAATCCCAAAATTTCACCTTAACCAAATATCGATGATCTGATTTAAAAAATGAACTCCATTTTATAAAAATAATTTTCTAAGTATTTTTAATTAAATTTTTCAATAAATACACTATTCACTGAAAATTCATTTTTTTCAAAAAAATCCCCAAAAATTACCTTAACATAATATCGATTCTTTGAGTTCAAAAATGAACTCCATTTTATAAAAATAATTTTCTAAATATTTTTAATTTAATTTTTAATTAAAAAACACTATTCACCCGAAAAAACTAATACTTGACTAATAATTTCAAAAACAGTTATTTACCTATTTTATTGAATCACAATACTTAATAAAGGTGCCTAGATTATATTAATACTTTATTTAAGTGGTATTACTAATCCATTTGGTCACATTACTAATCCTAAGCATAAAATCTCTATTCATAATTTACTATTCATCGAAAATCAAGTTGATCTTATTAGACTCTAAATTTATTACCCAACATAATTATAGAAGACCATTTCTTGAAAATCATTACACAACATTAATTATTTAAGGTTTAAAAAAATATTTTAGAATATCCTTTTTTCAAATTCGTCAATAATATACATCCTACATTTATCCGGACATTTGAAAATTTACAAACTTCACCATAAGAAGAAAACACAATTTTATTTATCTCAAAGGATTACACAAAGTAGTTACGGTCTCCTTACATAGCCCCTTATAACCCCAGAATAATACCTAAGTGTAAGGTATGCTAAGGTGAGAGAATCCGAGGGAGGCTCGGCCAACATTGCACGAGTAGTAATTTCTATCAGTTTGAACTTCTCGCAAAGGAAATTCCGTTCTAGCTTCACATGATGAAGTTCGGCTTGGGTGTGGTCCAGAGCAAAGCCCTGTGGTGCTACCTCTTTCCCAAGTTCTATTAGATGGGCTTCGATTGGCCCGAGACTACTGGACGAGGCCATCAAATCTTCTTTCTTTATTAATTAACCAAGATCACTTGTATTTAGAGACAATAATCGAAATGTTTAGTTTCCAACGGTAATATTGATCAATGGTCATATAACAGTCGAAACCCAATGGTCTTATTTTAATTATACTCATTTTATTAAATGAAAATTTTTTGTTGAGTATGAAATAAAATAACACACAAAATTAGGAAACAAGATTTATTCAAAATTTCGGGTCGTTACAAACTACATTCTTGAGGAAAAGATCCTTTCTACTTCAATTTTTTTACTTTTATTAACATGTCATACAATTTTAAAAGAAGTTAATTACAAATAAACTTGAAAACTTTTAAAGTAAGATTCATGGAAATACTGTTCTATGAAATCATAAAAACCCATTCATGCCGTATAAGTTAAAAAAACATTCTTCTCGTACTTTGGCCGAAAAAGTCAAAAAGTATCTCGTACTAAATATGACATAAGATTCCTTTCAAATATTTTAATAAAATTCAAAAATTGGTAAAAATGGAATTAAAAAATTGTATGAGGATATAAATAATATTACATATTGAGGAAACATGGATTTGGATGATTAATATTCCCCGGTAAATTCGAAGTATAAACAATCTCGGATAAAAAATTAGATTGTGAGATTTTCCCTTACCTTAGGTCCGATTTGCTTCATACATTTCCGAAAATATTGTATAATGATTTAAATAATGTCATTTATTTATTAAAGAGTCATATTCATTGTTATGATACCATATATGGTCATATTCTTATCTTCTTATTAGTAATATTTCATTGCTACTTATTATTCGGATATTCATTGCTTTATGTTCATATGCATATTTTGTCAAATAAATTCATATTATTATTTTTTGGTTATAGATACCTCATTTACAGAATATTATTAGTGTAATATATATCATATTTATTCATTAAATTCATTTATATAATTATTATTCAATGAAGATCATGTAGAACGAGTCGCATCACATCGTGGAGACTGTAGGTCATACGTACACACACGTGATGATATCGTTCCCATGATCGCGGAATTGTATTTAAGTGTATGTATACTATTTCAGAATCAATATCACTTTACAATAATCATATATAGTTATTCTTTACACCATTATACCCATCCAAGTAAGGTGGCGGGGGAAAGCAGATTACACCACGACGTGGAGACATTATTCCATACGTACACACGCACAGTGATTTCATTTTCCGTAGGATGGATAAAAGGTGAAATAGGGTTTTTTCATATTTATAATAAAAAATTAGTATATGAGTGATACTGATGTTATTACTTCATAATTAAACAACTAAATAAGAGGATGTAGAAGAAGAAATAAATTTGAAAGAATCAGTAATAGATATTACCTCTTATTCGACACGCCTCTTTGAAACCTCCTCTTAGGGAACTAATGTTGGTCTTTTAAGAAGACCAGGACCTCAATAATATTACTAGGGGAGTTCAGAATAGTAATTAAAAGTGGTTGGCCGAGATTGAAGGCTAAAGTTTGTGTAAATAGGAGAGGGATGAGGTGCCCTTTTATAATGGAGGAGAGAGGCACCTTTAGAAACCTCAAAAATATTAATTTATAATAAATTCAAACCCCACTTAAAAACATCAAAAATGACTCAAATAAAAATATTAGATGAGATAGGGTTTTAATATCACTAACCAATAAAATTTAGACATTTTGGGAATTTATTTTAAACATTATCAATCTTGATTTATCCTTATTTAATATATTTGTTTTTATTTGTGGTAATACGATTCTAAATTTTAAATTGTTATAAATAATTACTTATGTGTTGGGAATTGTCCATAATTGTATAATTTATGACATTTTAGACCATATGAATTTAAATTTATAATTTTTAAATATTTTTGTTATTTTTAAACAATTTTATAATATGTTATTTTTATAAAATAACAATAGTGTCAATTTTGACACTATTCATTTATTTGATTTTAAATAAAATCTACATAGACGATATATTCAAAATAAAAGCATTAATAGATTCATAACATGTCATATCTATCTATAAAATTAGTGGATCACATTAAATAGTACATATATTATTTAATTTAATATTTATAAAACAACTTATTTGATATTTCAATCAATAAAATAATTCCAAGATCACTATTGTGTCACCTTTAATGATAATTATTTAATCCCTAAAAATTCTAAATAAATTCACATGATTTAGATAATTTTATTATATTTCGGGAGACTATTAAGTTTCCAAGTTTCATGAAGTTCATCACTAAATTAAAATTATTACACTTATAAGATTTAAGAGAGTGACATGTTGTCACTTTTTTTGGTTTTAATAACAATTAAATTATTTTAATGGTAAAAATTAAATAAAATGAATCCAATCCGACACTTAGGTGATATGGGTCGACTTTTATTCATCCAATAGAATTTTGGCAGGTGTTTGGGTAATTTTATAATCTTATTTTTACCCTTAATTACCCGATTTACCTTTAACTGCAGTAAATAAAAATTACCGTAGTTACTATTCATAATATAAAAAAATATGAGTAACCTATTAACATAATTTGGAGACACTAAATTAAAATATGGAATCCATTTTTTAAAATTAAAAACACAGTAGATGAAGTAATTAATTTAAAATTTATCCAGTTGTTTTGTAAACGAGTTTTAAAAGTTAAAACATTGCCAAAGATTGAAATGTTTTTATCTATGAATTCAATGTAAAATTAATGGTAATGACATAAATTATATTAAATGGTAAAAATATATTCTATTTATACTTTAAAACCATTTAATATTATAATTTAACCATATAAATTATTGCGATGAAAAAACTTGTTTTTAATTAAAATATAGCGTGTTTTTAGTATTCATTAAAATATAAAAGTTATCAGAATAATATGAAAAATTTATCCAAAGTAAATTTCCATATCCTTATTCCAAAGAAGAATTTTATTTTGTCAAATTGAACTTATAAACTTGTAAAAAACTAGATTTAAAGTGGGTGAACAATCAAAAGGCGGAAAAACTGCATTTTTTGAAAAATACTTATTTTACCCGAAATATTTATTTTGTTCGCATACCATGTTGTAGAAAATATGTAAGATGAATAATAATGTTATAAAATTCAAAATTTAGTAAATAATATTCATAAAGTCTAGTCCAAAATTATATTATATCAATATATCATTTTTAAGAAAAACCTGGTATTTCGTACTACACATGCTATCGAGGAAGGTCACGATTGAGTGTAACGCAAGCCAAGCCAGTGTTGTGTGTAGTTAAAGATTCGTTTGGTGTTGTGTATAACATAAGACATAAAAAAAATATATTTCTAATAAAATCTCAGGGTGTTACATGTAGAGTGATAGTGACGATCAGATGTAGTAATTGATTCATCTAAGCTGTCAGATCCACACAGGATCCGGGACAAGTAGTTGGAACTGTCAGACCCACACAGGATCCAGGAAAAGTAATCGGAGCTATCAGACCCACAGAGGATACAAGGCCATCTTAGCTTTTAGAGCCACACAGGATCCAAGGCCAGCTATTCTTTCAGACCCACACATGATCCAGGAACAGAAGTCAGAACTGTCAGATCCACACATGATCCAGGAACAGTCGTGAGAGTGCAACCAGCCACAGTGTTTTCACAAAGTGAGCTTGATTCCAGGAGGTTTTTCTCCTCAAGATAATATTTGATACATCAACTTCCACATATTCCCAAGTTGATGTATCCAGAATTTCCATCTCATCAAGAAGAACACAACGCGACAGACGGTGCATCAATCAGACGCCCGATCTGAATGTTATTGGCATTTCTGTGTTGAGGGTCCAGTTCGATTTAGGTTCAATCCAACCTGACCATTATCCAACTATGTTCAAACCTCAATTGGGGTATTCCAAAAGAACGATCTCACTCCAAGTTTTTGTTGCCGTAGACGGTTCTCCAAATGGACACACGTAGCCCAAGTTATGGGCGAAAAGGTGATTTCGGGTCAATCATGTCCGAACTAGGGTCCGACCCGGTCCGTGGGTCTGTCCCGGCCAGAGGGGGCGATCCTACCCGATGGTGTGGCCCGGCCACCAGGGGCGTTCCGGCCCGGTGGCCCGCGTTACCTTGCTGGCCATTGGATGGTGGCGGCATGCGGTGCCCGCCCTAGTCGTGTAAGGTGGGTGTCGCGCCCCCTATCTCCCGAACGGAACTGGTGCTAAGCACCAGTTCAGTAACCCGTGGCACGGGTGGGTCATACCTTGCCTATCTGGTCGAGCGGCAAGTCGGTTTGCTCTACCAGTGGCCGGCCCAACCGACCTCTTTTTCTCCACCACTATGCCCAGGGGGCCACAACTTCTTCCTCCCCGTGGCGCGATGGCGCCGCGCCCCTCCGGTGGCCTAACAGCCGCCCATGTGTTCCACCGCGGACTCTTCCTTTGCGCGACGTGATGGCGCCGTGCCCTTCTAATGACCTGGTGGCCCTGCACCACTGGTTTCTTCGCAGCTGGCCCAATGTTGGCCAACATAGCTCCGCCACAGCTTGCCAGCTATGATTTTCTCCTCCGGTGGTGCCATTGTGCCACCACCCTCGTCAACAAGTGAAGAAAAATGGAGGGTGATTGAGTCAAGTTCGTGCGGCCCGCACCCTTTACGTTATGATGATAAAAATTGGAAAATAACAAACCATGATTGAACAAGATAGAATGGGAACAAATATTGATTCAAATCCCCTACCTCGTATTTCTGTTCGTTGACGATGTCGCAGAAAGGAGGATGTCGATTCATTGACGTTGAAAATGAAGATGCTGAGGATGGTGTCGTCAGCGTTCTTCAAGGATGGTGCTCCCTCCTTTTTTCCAGTTGAATAAGGAAGAAGGTGTCCGTTGTTATTCGCTGGTCGTTCCTCATTAGAGAGTTGTTTCTTCCTTGGAGTTATATCTCCAAGAGCTCCTCAATTCTCCCTTCCAACAAAAGAATGATGCCAACCCAAATGAAATAATAGATTTTCTATTATTTTAATTATTGGAATGAATTCAAAATTTGGTGTTTAATTAAATGATATAACCCACTTAATTAGCGGGTTGGATTTGGCTAAATTAATTAGTGGGGAAGGTCAAGAGATTTCTCCACTTAAATGGGAGTTAAAGGGGATAAAAAAACTCAGGTGGTCCCCACAAAAATTTATCCCCCCAATGGAGGTTATGTTTGGGTGAGCCCCACCACCATAACCTCTCATGGGAGGTTAAGTTTTGGTGACCCCTACCCCCAACCTCCACTTGGAGGTTTTAACCACCGAATAAAAATAAACTAAACACATTATTTTTATTTAATATATTCTTGGAAACCCCAAAACTAACTTTCATTCTTGACCAACTACCGTCGAGGTGAAAGTATTCTTAAGTGAATGCCGATGCTGGAAGTTCAACAGTGACCTCATATTTAAATTTCAAGCACCGGTTCAAAAGTTATAAAATCCTACTCGTACGTTTACTGAACATACCCGAACAAAGCTTCAGAAATTGATTCCAGGCACACTGAGCCTTGGAATCAAGCGCAGTAATTTTTTTCAAACTCATAAAATTATCAAGTATTTAAGAGAAACAAAATTCCATGTAAATTCTGGGTCTTTACATTTTCAAAGCATTATATCATCTACAAAACTATTATTCTAAATTACATTTATTTCTCTTTAAGGATCCATTATTATAATGTTAACTTAATGCTTTAAAATAATTTGTTTCACCCTGTAGAATTAATTTTGAATGTAACATACAAATCTTTCTACAAAAACATCAATAAAAAAAATGGTTTTCATAATTTAACTTATAGTTTAATCTATTTATGATCAAATATTGTTTTCCATGATATTATTTCTCTCACATTATTTTTTTCCAAACTAAATTTTGATTGAAATATTCTAATCTTAAAATCATTAATTTAAAATTATGTTTAATCCAGATATTACCTTAGTTTTTATTATTTTAATCTCCCTTAAAATATATGGAATTAATAACTTAAATATTATAAAATTTCTTATCTTACATTGAACTATTTATTTTTCTTTTTAAATAATTAATTATATTTCATAATTTTATTGTTCCTTATGGTATTTTTTCTATTCATTATAAAATTTACTCAAACATATCTTATAGTTAAATGATACTTTGATTTAATATAAAATCATCAATGTGTTAATTTTTTTTTTGTAAATGATGCCCCATTCATATTTCTGATCCATCACCGACTTTTTCTTGAATTATTGACATTAACTCATAAAGATAACCTTTCTACCAATTAAATTTCATTGTGAGTACCCTACTCTTTTTCAATTGATTAATGGTCATTCACATAGATAATCAAACTTTTATATTAACTTGGGAAATCCATTATCATGAATATATTCATTTTATTATCTATTTAATAAATAAAATATAATTAATATTTTATTAAAGAATTATTTTCCTAGGTATAGAATATCATTCTTTTGATTAGTTGTACATGATGGATAACTATATATATATATATATATCTAACTTTTTTTACGTGGGTTATTCATGATACGACCTATGATTTTATTATGAGGCGTATATATATTTCATCTATCATTTTGTGATGGATGGGACTGTAATTTAATATTCCAAAAATTCACTAGGTAATGATTTATATCCCATGATATGTTATATGTGAGACCCTTAATTGATCCTAATTAATTAAGGTTGTTACACCAAGTTATTTTAAAATAAGAATATCATATTTGATAGCTTGTATGACATGTAACACCCAACATAGAAGAAAATATAAAACCATGATACTTTATGATATATTTATTTTTAAATGAATTCAATCTCTCCAATAACTTACAACATTGATTTTATCTTGCATTACACGCAACATCGAGTTTAAACAAAATGGGACATATTATAACTATTTTATCATTTACTGTGATCATTATCACCTAGAATTTAGAATTTTGGGCATGAATATAACTAAATAAATTATGAAAATTATGGTTATCTATTGACTTTAAATGAAATAATAATAAATTGAATGAAAATGAAACATTTTCTAAAAAATGGTATTTTTTATAAAGATGATTCAATCAATCTTTGAACACATAGTTGATAATTAATTTTTAATATGTTAATAAAATTTATATAAAAAAATACAATTCATTTTTGAAATAAAAATATCATAAGTGTCTTTAGGTGAATTTTTGATATTTTTTTGAAATGTTTCATTTTTTGATTTGTAGTGAAAAATACTGATTTTTAATTGAAAAATTCCCTTTAATTTAAATAATTTATAATTTTACATTATATTTTCAATTGTTTTTAAAGTAAAATTAGTTCAATTATGTTTATATTAATCTAATTTAAATCATTGGAATTATTTTTATATTGAATTTTGATATAAAATGTTTATAAACTTTGGAACATTTTCTCTTTAAAAACATGCTTCATCATCTCATCTAAGCGATAAATTTTAATTTAAATACATTCATTAATGTTATCAGAATATTGAAAAATTTATTCCATATTTTGAATCAGAATAATTTTTATTATCTAATAAGTTAAAATTAAAATTTTACCAAAATTAATAGTTAAAATAGTAAATATTATTTACCACAATTTTGGTAATGTTGGGTTTACTATGGTGTTAAATTTAGATGATAATGGTAAAAATGACCTAAAAACTTGTAAAAATATTATTGGATGGAATTATTTTTAAATTATTCTCCCTAGGTTATAATTTATGGTCATTTTTAATTGTTTGGATTAAGAACGAACTTATCATTTTGGATTCTTTTGGGAAATATCACAGTAATTTCTTGGAGGGTTCCCTTCCACACTTATAAAAGGACACTCACTCCCCTCACCCCTTCACACATACCAAGAAATTTAGATAGATTAATCCCTATAAAATTCTATTTCAAATCCTTACTCACATTTTATAGCTTCTAGTCATCCAAAAAGACATTCCCTAGGGTCCTTAAGAAGAGATCCAAAGGAGGTTTCTCATAGAGAAGGAAATTATCTTACCAAATATATTTCATTCTATTTGTTTTTTTTCCACTTTCAATTATGTCTTATAACTTCAAATATTATAAAAATAATATCTACCATTTAATGATATGTTATTATTTTTATATTATAATATTTATCCATATTCAATTCCATCAAAGGGGAAACGAAGTCATCGATCGTGTGTATGATGGACTACCATCTCATAAACTGAAATAGTTCATTTTCTATTACTAAATTTCAAGGATAAGAATAATGATAAATTTAACACATGTAAATTATATTAATTATGTTATTATACTTATGTGATTTTAATATCACATAAACATTTTTATATTCAATGTTGTTTAAAATAAGATAATCCCACACATGTGTATGAATTAATATTGCCTTGACATGTGATATGAGTCATTTTTCATTTATTATTTACATGGAATTTGTTGGGACCAAGTTAGCTAGAGAAGGTTTTTAGAAGCTAAAAAAAGTTGTTCTAAATATGTTATCTTTTGTTTACAATGAGTATAAATATGAAAGAACTTACCTGACTTTATAAAATCTAGTGATCAAATTCAAAATCATAATCAGTCGATCATAATCACATTTCTTAATAAATCCAATTGGATTGGGGTTATTTTTTCTGGAATAATAGGCTCATCGAAAACACCTTGGGTCCAAAATGAGTTTTTTATCATAATGAGGAAGAGAATAAGATTCTAATTGAATCTTATGAAAAACCACTCTTTGATTTTTTGTTTTTAAATTCAGAAAAATCATAAGTCTTCTAAGAAAGTTGTGATGTAAGATTTATGTGAGAAAGAGATAGTACTATCAATCATATTGGGGTTTGGAAAGAAATATTACAATAGAATGTTTGGTAAGTTACAATAATATCCAAAAAAATTCAAAATATTTCTAATCTGATCTTAATTTTATTTAATGTCATGAAGATGTAAAGATAGAAGTAGAGGTTTTTGGAAGAAGGATGTTATTGGAGTCATTGGATTATGATATATAATAATTGGTGTGAGATCACATGACTCATGGATGTTTTTTGGATGAGAAGGTTGATAAGAATGTAAAGTTATAAAGATATGGGTTTTTAGTCAGACCAAAAATATATTGGATAAAGAAGTTGGGTGAATAATAATCAGATAAGGAAAGACATTGTTGTAGACAAAGCTCATGGAATCGGTCCATCAGACAAGGTGTGCTACTGATTATTGGATTCACACTAACACCAATCTTCTAATGAAAATTAGAGGCAATATTTTTGTTGGGAATCAATTGGTACCAATAAAAAAAATAAATTGTGTATTTTCGGGACCAATAAATATAGAAGAGAAGATAAGTTCATTGATTTTTTTCTTATCAAGTGGTTAATGGGAAATAAGAACACTGATATTTTATCCTTTGTGTAATGAGATAAATTATATTATATATTATAACTATTGGTTTAAGTGTGATTAGACTAGAAATTATTTTTACTATCAGAGTAATGTAGAAATTGACCCATGACGTAGGATGACATTGATGACTTCATTGAATACAAGATCATCGGTCTATGGAAAAAAGGAAAGGGAGAATTTCATGAAGTTAGACAATGTATTATTAAAAGGGATCATATAAGTTGTTGAAGTTCTTTAAAGAATGATTTTGATGTGTTTCATTTGGTGTAGAGAAAAGTAATGAAGAATCTTCTATCTTTATCATAGAGAAGAAATCATAATGAGTAGTTGTTTTTGAGAATCATAATGAGAAGAAATATTTTTGTTTTTCAAGTGGTGCAGAGAAACGTAATCAGATCTATTCATCATAGTGATAAAATCACAACCTTACTAAAGATTGTTAAGGAAGTATGAATCAGGATAAAGCTGTGAGAAGATTTTAGAATATTTATGAATAGTTAAAAAGAATTGAAAGAGTCAAAGATGTATTTGATTTTTAAAGAAATTTTAAGATTTTGGTAAATTTGGTTTTGTCGTAAAAAAATTCATAATCCCACCAAAACCTTATTTGGATCACCAAAAAATAGAGGATGTACTTTTTACATTTCTGATAGATGTAATTTTTAAAAAATAAAAGAGAGAAACTTTGAAGTTATTGGGAGAAAAAGTTTCTAGATCATTATTTATTGTGGAAGTTTTAAGGACAGAATATGAAAGGAGAATAGATAAGATCATATTTAGGATTTCTTGATTCAGACAGAGAAATTGTATGAAAATTTCAGTACTTGGACAGAAGTAGTTTATAATTGTCTAAACCGTATTCTAGTAGAATCAAATTTCCTTATTTAGAAATTTTACTATCGAATCAGACTCATAAATTCGACTGAGTATCTTTCGTAGTCCATAATAAGTCATTTCATACTTCTAGGTAATAAAGTGAAGAATTTTTTTTGAAGAACATAATTTTGAAAGATGATATGGAATCACAATAACCTGTTGCTTAACTGACTGAACATTATCATTTTTACTACTTTAGTATTCATACCAAAATTGAGATACATCAAGGAGGTCAAAAGTAGTGAAGGCCCAAAGCATCATTGATTACAAAGTGAGAGCCTCCAGGAGTAAAGGATCTTAAATTAAGATATAGGGTAAAATTTTGACTTAAGGAAGACTGAGATGCCAAGAATTCCGCAACTTTATTCCCCTAACACCATGTGTGGGAGATACCTGTATGGTCACCCATAATCATCTTACACTTATGGATAAGGTAAGCTATGCTCCAAGGGATACTTCTACATCCTGATAAAGATTTATAGATAATAAAATAATCTTTCTCCACCATCCTCAAAGATATATTCTTTTGATCACAAACCTCTAGCCTTATGGCCATCTCCTTTGTCTCAACCTGAGGTGCCTCACATCAACCATAAAAAGCCGAATAAGCCACCACAGCAGACCCCCTATGGTCTCTTACAACACCACCACCTCTCATCTCTCCCCATGGAGGGATCCGTCCGTGTTGAGTTTTAACCCATCACATAGGGGGTACCAACTTACCTAATGTCCTTTACTTATTTTCCCTTTTTGAGAAGCCACACAGTGGATAAGAGATTTTACCGAAGGAGTATCATGGAAATATGCACATAAATTGACTGATTCCAACACTATATTAGTCATTTTCAAGTTGATGCTAAATCAGGTGTTGGAGGATTTATTGGGCCTTGCATTATTCCTCACTTTAAAAATAGTCGACCAAGCCGCCAGAAGAATTATAGCTATGTGTTTACTCTGTAGACCATGCTCACTTGTACCATTAAACCATCGACTAAGGACCTCCTCCAGCCTCCTACCTGAATCTTTCCATCCTAAGAGCTGTCCATGTGCCTTCCAACTCCACTAAGACCAATCACCATTGAAGAATAAATGATCCACTGTTTCTTGTTGGTGATTAATGAAGCACCAGAATCTAGACACCAAATTAACACCTATACATTGTATTTTGTCGTCAGTGGTAAATGAATTATTTCAAACTCTCCACAATAAAAAGTTATAATTTGGGGATATTCCCTTTCACCATAAAAATTCCCCCACTAATAGCCTGATCTGGGGTCCCACATCACACAACTATACTCTTTTAGTTAAAATTCACCCATTGTAGTTCCCATGAAAATAAGACTGTTAGGGTCCTTATTTGGAACGATGTCCTTGAGGGTAGTGAGTTGATCATCATTGATAATGGTGTGGATAATACCCGAGTTCCCACAGGCTTCATTGAAAGACATGTTTGGTACTAGACAACCGAGAAACAACAGGTTCCCTCCCCCCTATCCTACTTCCATAAATTCACATTTCCTCTTCCCACTAGCCATCATGCACGAGGAAGAAGTCTCTCTGAGTAAGGGTGAATCAACATTTATGATCTCAAAAAACAAAAACTCTACACTTCTATATCTAGTCCATATTTATCCGGCATGAGCTGGAACCATAGAGTTATACCCACCATTTACCCCCATGATATATTAGAATGCATCCCTTGCGTGGTCAAAGAGACACTCCTAAAATTGATGCCCCCTTCAGATACAGGTCTTTACAAACACTTCCCCGAGGATCAGTGGTTCTCTCTCTCCATTTGGCTATCCCATATGAAAGAGACCATTATCCTCTCCAAATTTTCAATCACACATTTAGGAACCCTAATAGTAAACATGAGATGCATGGGTATAGAAACTAGAACACTATTTACCAATGTAATTCACCCTCAAAAGGATAGGAACCTATTTTTACAATTGAGAATGTGCCCCATGATCTTTCCCCCAATCTTTTCAAAGTGGTGAACACGAAGGGAGTTTGGACTCACTAGGGCTCCAAGATAATCCATGGGGAGGAAGCCTATCCTTATATTCAAACTGAATTCTAGAGATACAACCATCCTAGATGAGAGGTCCTTAGTAGTGTAAAGAAATCTTTTCCCTCTATTCACCACCTTACCACTTTATTTGAAATATTCCATTAGAAGACCATTCATCCCATTCACTGATCTCCTACTACCATTGATAAACAATATGGTATTGTATGAAAATATAAAGTGGGATATTCCATTCTAAGAATGTCTATCTTTATATGGAGGAATTCTCCCCAAGTGTAGGCCCCTATTTATAAAAATACTTAGCACATTTTGAGATAAAATGAATAGAGTGGGAGAAAGGGGGTCCCTCTAACTTAAACCCTTAGACGCCATGAAGAAGATAAATTGTTTACCGATGAAAGAAGTGGAGATCCACGTCGAGCTAAAACAGCGGAAGAGGAGATCTCAGGTTCAGTTAGGGAAACCCATTCATGTCAAAACCTTTAAAATAAAACCCCATTCCATTCTATCGTACGAATTTCTCATGTCAATCTTGATAGCTAGGTTATTCGCTAAGGCCTTATTGTTGATCCCACTTATCATTTCATGCACTACTCCGATTGCACCCTAAATTGACCACCCTTTTATAAATCTGTGTTGCTTTGCTTCCAACCATTTATTTAAGTGAACCACAAGCCTTTTGTTGAGGAAACTCGCAAGGACCTTATAAGGGATGTTTCACATGATGATCGGCCTGTACTGATCAACAATATGGGGGTTTCTCACCTTCAGAATCATAACCACCTTCAGCACACTGGCTATGCGTGGAATATGACTACTTGGAAATAAGTCCTACACTGATCTCACCATGTCCCCTTTGATTGTTTCTCATACAGCCCTATAAAAATATCCTTGTATCCTACCCGGACCTAGAACACTGTTAGGGTTCAAAGTCCACACCGCCTCTCTAACTTCTTACTCTTGCGAAATCCTCCTCAACCCCTTGTCAATAGTCTCAATAACACATGTAGGGATGTCCTAAAAAAGATCCATATCCACACTTGGATAACTGCCAGCCATATTATAATTTGGTCATGACCATAAATCATTGACAATTTCATTGTCTAGATTAACCATTTCATCTCGATCATTTTTTTATGATCCATATTCTCTTAGAATATTAGGCCTGTGAGTACGACACCTTTCTTTTATGAAATCATGAAAAAATAGGGTTTTAGTCCCCATCATGATGCCACTTAACCCTTGATCTCTCTCTCTCTAAAGCCACTCCCTATTTAATAGAATATTAGTTAATATAACCTTCTTAGCCCTATGATCGTTAAATAAGGAATCATCCCAACTGTGTTCTAGGTGGGTCCCCATGTATTCCACTTCCTTTCTAATTGAAATGAACTCCTAATTATTCATAGGAATGTTATTCTTCCACCTTTGTAGCAGATTTTTGAGCCTCCTAATCTTATTGTGGAATGATATCCATGGGTTACCTGAAATAAGCCAGTCTGTTGCATCCTTGACAACATCAGTGAAACCCAACTCTTCTGTCCCTAAGCTTGAGAACTGGGTGAACTCGCCTCTCTGAGTACTAGAGCCCTGACAAAGCCACAATGGAGATTGATTCAGATAAGCATCGAACAAGATGTGATACTTTAGTGTCCGGAAAGAGATAAAGAGCTTCCTAGTTCATCAAGAACTAATCGAGTCGGCACCAAGTGCATCTTCCCCCACGTTGGTTATTACACTAGGTGTTATAGTCTCCGTCGAATCCAACATTCATCAGACCTGATCTATCCAAGAAAGCAACGATGTCTTGTCTTGCATTTCATGGAAATTTCTCTCCCCCTTGTTTCCCCTCAGAAGATACCACTATATTGAAGTCACCTCAGCCACGCTAGGGGGCTTTATTGTCGAGAAGGGATTCAAGGTCACTCTAGAGAACCTCTCGCTCCGGGGCATTGTATTTTGCATAAATAAAAGAGAAAGAGATTCATCAAGATCCTATAGTTATTCTTGTAGAGAGGTATTGGTCCATCTCATTAATCAAATCCAAAAAAATATTATCCTTCAACAATATCCAAATATAGGAGTAGGGATGGTTCCTATGTAGGAAACCACAATTTTAAGAATTTGTGCATACTCAACTATTCTTCCTGACACTTGTTTTGGTTCAAGAACCACCACCACAGAAACTGATTGGTTTACTAATTCATTAACAATAAAATTGGATTTATCCCTTTTCCCAAGACCTCAGGCATTCCAGAATAATATACCATACATTGAGATGTTGGCGTCATGATTTGGCCCCAGACTCCTAGCCCTTGGATTGTAGATACTTTTTTTGGGAAATAAAAGGGCTAGATTTAGAATTAGAGTGGGTGGACATGTAGTTCAACTTGATTCTATTGAAGTATATAGGAGTGATGCTCCCATTTTTCCAATAAATAATGGAATCCTTTAAATAAACTAAGAATATATCATCCAGCACACACCTGACTAGAGACATGGGTGCCTGGACCATCAGAGAAAACAACTTCGACGATACAGGATCCGAGATCGGGGACATCAACAATGGTTCAGAAGAAGACAGAGAAGATGAACATCTCATCAACGATCTTGGAGTCAGTGATGGAGAGGAAAGAATACCCTCCGATGGATGTGACTAAGGCACCAGGAGAAACTATGGTGAAGACAGAGAAGAAAGAATATGCTCACTGGCCGAGGGAAAAGGCCACTTCCGACTTAGAAGGCCCCAAGTCCAATGGTATAATTTCATATATTTTGATGTGGGAAGTGACTCATAGATATCGCATAAAAAAACTGAAAAGATTACTGCCGAGTGTACCATCCAGGGGGAACCCACCTCTATGCCATCCGTTCCTTGAGTGAAACAGACCAGATCCCTACAAGAAGAGTCTGAATCCTAGGACATAGAGGAAGAATATTCTAAACCCTAACCAGGGTGATATAAGACCACCCATTTTCCCCAATCTATGAGCTTAGCTAGCACCGGGGAATAATTCTGCCCAAAAGGGAGCTAACATTTACCCTTAACCTAATCATGTTTCTTAACTGGTTACAAAAATCTTTGTATTAAATAATTTTTGCTAGAAGTATAACATAAATTATTGTATTGAACATAGTGATACATGAGTGTAAGGGAATATCCTACTAATTGTATTCCACATTAAATGATTTTTTCAATTGGATTGTGTGGTATCAAATTGTTTCAATACTACACCATGGACGTAGCTACTCTTGTAAACTAGTTACCCTTTTAAATTCTTATGTTTATATGGATTAATGTTTGGATTTTTTCCAGAAAGGTAGAAACTATTTAATATGAGGTGATGGTTGTTTCCAAATAAAGTAAACATAAAAGAAAATGATATCCCTGATTCACACCCTCCCCCTCTCAGTGATACTTAAACCTAGATAGACACTAACATGCAATATCAATGAAAAGGTCCCTTTCTTTTATTTTTTGCTGATGTTTTGGAAAGAGAAGTAGATGGAGAATCTGATTTATGCCAATAGTAAAGGTATTCCAATGTTCAATGGAAATACCTTTCATATCTGGAAATATATAATGTTTCCTTATATTATATATATTGGGCATGATGTTCTTGAAGCTGCAACTTATGGATTTCCTCATATTAATAGAAAATTTATTCTAACATCTATTGGAAAAAAGAATCTGGAGAATGATGCAAGAGCTAAGAATGATTTACTCTCATCACTTTATGAAAGTTATTTTTTAAGAGTGATGGGTGTTTTCACCTCCAAATGTATATGATATGATTTTAAAAACACATATTAAGGCAATAAAAAAGGGAAGAATGAAATTTTAAAAATCTAGTGGCTAAAGTTAGAAGATCTGAAAATGGGTTGAGCATGAATATATTGGGGACTTATTTACTATGGTGAATGACATTGTTAACAGTATTAGATGTATTAGAGGAAAGATTTACGATTATACTGTTTTTGAAAATTTCTTAAGTATTATTATTTACATGTTTGATGAATATGTATCCTCATTGGAAGATATAGATCTTGAAACTCTATCTATGGACGATCTTCATATTACTCTCATTACTTATTAAATGAGATGGGCGAATGAAATAAAAGGGAATATTTTTTTACTGATAAATTTCTTTCAAATCTAAGAAGAAAGAAATGTTTAAGAAGGTTATTGAGGAAGATGATACGATTGAATTTGATTCTGAAAATGAGGTATGTAAAAATATTGATAAAATTTTATGCAAGTTTTCCAAAAATATGATAATAAGTATAGGTAACTATAAAGGTAAAATTCCCTTTAATTTTTTTGAATGTTGATCAATTGGGTACTTTGCAGGTAATTTCACTTGAATAAAGAAAAAATATTATAATGATGAAGAAGAAATAATGTTAAGAAGGTTGTGGAAAATAGCGTGATAAAGCTAAATGTTTTGGGAGAGGGAAAGAAAATAATTTCTCCAAAACCAAAAGGGGAATTATCTTATACAATGATGATGATGAAGAAGATAGTAAATCTGAATCCAAAAAATCTTGGTGAGAACAATTTCATTTCTATAATTAACAATGAATAATTTGGAAGCAGATATTATGAAGAATAAGAAACTCAATTTTAACATCATCTTAAATAATAATTGAAAGAATGTCGTCGGAATATTAGTAAGATCGAAAAGGAAATTAAGAAGATGAAAATTGAAAACTCATCAAAAAATAATCTGGAATGTTTTACTAATGATAAAGTAATGTTTCTGAAAGATATTTATGATTTAATGAAATATATTGATAAATAAAAATCATAATGAAAATCTAAAAGTAAATTTTAAAGAAAAAAAGAAGATTTGGAACTTGTATAATAAATAGTTTATAAAGATGAATAGGGGGTTGAAAGTTTCAATAATTATATATCATATATTGTTGAAATATCTAGAATGGATAAACCCAAGAATGATAAAAATTTACATTCAATGGTTGATAAGAAAGTTGAAAATTTTCTTGAGAAGAAGAAAACTAAGAAAGTTATATATGTGGCCAAGACCAACAAAGTCCGAAAGTCATAAGTTTCTAAAAATCCCATGTACAAAAAAGTTTCAATTAATTTTTCTCTTATAAAGCTAAAAAAAATAATGAGTTGAAGAAGAATATTCCAGTTGATAACTAAAAGAATAGTGGTTAACAATGTTCTAATAATAAGTTTTCTAAGAAACATGGTTACAATTCCGATCATTGTCGACGTTATAGGGAAAAATAGTATTATTATAGATGCTATTAGAATTGTGGTGGATTATTACACAAAATGAATATGTATAGGTTTAACCAACAACATTACTACTATTCCAAAAATTATAGAGGCAACTATTTTAGGGGGATCAAATCCTATCAAAGAAAGAGTCTGGGAAGGATGTTCTTAAGAAAGATGAGAAGGATGGTGTAAAAATTTAAAATATGTTCCAACATATGGAAACTATTTATGAAATATGTGAACAACCTAGATACCTTGTAAACAGATGTATTTCTTTGTTACATGTACAATTAATGTTTGTTAACAATTATCAGAGGTTGGAATTTACAAAAGATAAAGGGAAAGAAAAATTTCTCATTATAGAAACCTCTATCAAAGCTACAAAAAGAGAACGTCCTTTGATTCTAGATAATGGGTGTTATTCTCATATGATAGGAGATTTAATATTGTTGATTAATGTAAAATACTTCAATGAAATAATAATAACATTTAAAAATTACGAATCTCTTAGAATAAATGGTGTTGGATCAACCATCATTGTGAAAGAAAAGTTGAAATCAAATAATTTTTTTCGATGGGATGAAACACAACCTACTAAGTGCTTGAATTCTTTTTGATGAAGGTAATAAAATTATTTTTATAAAATATGTGTTTTTTTGGAAAATTGGGGAATATGGAAATATAGTTATAGGATGACAATGTCTAAAAGGAAACTTATTCCAAGTTGGTGATGTTTAAAACTCTTATTACTTGAGTAAAATTAAAGAGGATCTATTATGGAATAAAAGGTTAGGACACATATTTCTATGTAACATGAGAAATATATTAAAGAGAGATAGAATCCATGTAATTCCTTATATATAAAGATAAAGGGATTTGTGTTTGACAATTTTACATAAGTGAAAAATTAAAAATTCTATGCAAAAGAAAGTTAACATTGTTGAAAACAACCCCCGTAACTTATTCATTCTGATATTTGTGGGACAATAAGAAAACAAATAAACTAATGGAGATAAGTACTTCATCACTTTTATGTATGACTTTACTCACATTACTTGTGTTATGTATATGAAAAATAAGTTTTATGATATGAAAATGTCTAACAGTTTCAAGAGGAATATTGAGAAGGAATGCATTTATTAGATGATGAAGTTGATAACTGATAATAGTGGTGAATATAAAAATGAATAATTTGAATGTTATCTTGAGAATCATGGAGTTTGAAAGGAGTTCAGTACACTATATATTCAATAAAAAATTTTGTTTTATAAAAGAATAATAGATGTTTGGTTGAAATGAGAAGAATCTTATTACTTGAACATGGTCTCTCTCATTACTTTTAGAGGCAAGACATGATAAATTCTATGTAAATTCAAAATTGATGTTTCTAAAATATAAGTTTATATATGACTCCATATGAAATGTTATATTTAAAAACTCCAAGTTTAAAACACTTAATTATTTCTGGGTGTCCATGAATCATAATGAACAAAGGTGGAAACCGTGGAATGTTTGGGAAGAGAGGTGAAGATGGAATTATTCTAGGATATGATCTAGATAGATATGGATATTTATGTTCCAAAAAATATTTATGAGGATTAGTTGATTATGTTTAAGAGATATTTTCTGAAATATCTAATCAAGATAAACTGACTCATGATGATTGAGAAGATTGATAGGATGAAAAAATGTCTAATGATAATTCAGATTAGAATACTGACATTGGTAATCCTACTAAAAAATAAGAACCAGACTCAACTATTTCTATCTATGAGGAAGAATCCAGAAGATATCATCCTAATATTAGGAAGAAAGTGGTTATTTGAAACATTATTGGTGATCAAAATAAATGGGTTCAGACAAGAATAACAATTTCACTTACTTCCTTGTATTAAAAAGTTGAGCTGAATTATGTGAATGATGCTTTTGATCAGTTGGAAAGGGTTCTGGATATGAATGATGTGCTTGATCATATTGAAAATAATTAAATATTGGAAATCGTACTTAATCCAAAAAAATGTTATTCATACAATATGGGTTTTCTTGAACAATTTGAATGAATATGGTGAAATGATAAGAAATAAAGAAAGATTAGTGTGAAAATGTTACCCAAAAATTAAATGTGTTTATTTTTATGAGACTTTTTCTCTCATGGAAATGTTAGAAACCATCATTATCATTCCTTATATTGATACACAACAAAGTTATATTTTTTAAATAGAGGTGAAATCAAATTTTCTGAATGGTGATAATGGTGTGGAATTTTATATTAAACAACTATGTTGATTTTTTGTTGGGAAAGACGAATGTTATGAGTGAAAGTTGAATAAATTTTGGAATGAGTGAAAATAATATCCGAGGGAATGATATTCAAAATTGGATACTTGCTTAAGGAGATGAGTTTTATGAAAGGATGAGTTGATAACAATCTTTACATAAAATAAATTGAAGAGTTTTCCTTCATCACATTTGTTTATGTTGATGAAATTATTATTTTGGGAATTATGAAAGAACTTGTGAATAATTTTAGGAAGAAATAAAAAAGTTGTTTGGATTGTCCATACAGATATAAATGAAATACATTCTTGGTTTACAAATATTATAAAATAATAAACACATTTTTCTCTCAGTAGAAGTTTGATAATGAAATTCTTAATAAGTTTGAAATGGAAAATTTGAAACTAGTATCTACACAATTTTCAATGGGAACCAAGTTGTATAAATATAAAGAATGTAATAAAGTAGATCCGAAAGAGTTTCAAAATATTACTAGAAGTTTTTTTCTCATTTTATTTCCTCAAGACCAAACATTTTTTATACTATTTTCTCATGTGCATGATTTTATAGTTACCCAAAAGAATATCATTTTTTGATTGAAAAGGAATTCTCAGATATATCAAAGTCACCTAAAATTTCAGAATTCGGTATGATAACATAGAAAGTACTAATTGTTTTGGGTATTCATATGCTGATTGGGTAGGAAAAGTTGATGATAGAAAATCCACGTCTAGTAGAGTTTTATTTCTAGGAAACTTTTGTGTTAGTTTGCATACAAAGAAACATAAATCAGTAACTATTATCATTGATAAATGTTAGTATGTTTCTACCAATAAAGATTCCACCCACATTATGTGGATAAAGACATAGTTTAAAAATTTACTTATTGAATTGAGGTTACCCTTTTCACTTGTATTCTGATAATCAAATTGAAATCAACCTAAAATAAACCAAGTACAATATTATAATTTAAAAAATATTTATATAAAATATTATTTCATCAGAGAGAATGTAGAGAATAATGAATTGAATCTAGAGTATGTTCCTACATCAGAACACATTGATAACATTCTCAAAAAACCTTTACTGAAGGAAGCATTTTATAAATTGAGGTTAAACATGGGAACCCAACTTTCTTCTCATTAAGGTTAAGGTTTGTGTCTTTGTCCACTATCTCATATTGTATTTGGATAGTGTTTTCAATGGGGAGAGTTGTTTGGTAAATCTATCCACTGTTATGTTCTAATCCTTTTAAGGAAGCATGAAAAATGGGGGGGGGGGTTATGGGTAAGCTTTGAATCCAACATGTAAATTTGTGAACTATTATAACTATTTTTAGAGTTTTTGATACAAAATTTTTTATTAGAATATAGAAGAATAAAATAAAGAGGTGAAGAAAACTTTGAAGAGAAAGGCTGGGGAAGTTTTCATGAGTCACAAATTTTGGACATCATTGTTTTTCTCTCAATAATTCTTCTTTCCTACCATGATTTTTCTCACATAGTCTTAGAAGTTTTTATAATTAATCTGTTGTTTGAGGTTATAAATTTTAGTGATTTATTTTAACGACCCAAACTTTTATCAATGAAAATTTATCTTGATCTAATTAAATGTATTATTATGTAAGATAGTTATATAACGTATTCACTACCCTTGTTTTCTATTTTTTGGAATTCAACATACTGTTAAGAATTGTTACCATTACTAATATAGCTGTTGAACAGTGATAACATGATTAGTATAAATATAGGGATTTAAAAAATCCAATTTACTCAGAAAGAGAAAGCGATGGCCTCATCCTGTAGTCTTGCCCCATACAAAGCCCATTTTTCAGACCTCAGAAAGGAGGTGGAATCATTGGGATTCACTCTTTACCAAGCCCAAGCCAATCTTCAACACATTAAGATTAAATGAAACTTCCTACGGGAGAAGTGGTAGGTGATAGATATTACCACCCAAGCGATGTTATATGAGCTACCCCAAGAGTTTGTCACCATCACACACCTTACCCTTCAGTCTTATGTAGGTTTTATAAGGGGTTATTTAAAAAGGCCTTATCAATATGATTTTGTGCATTATTTGTTTTATACAAAAAAGAATATACATTCATTTTATTATTGTTACTTTGTACAATGTTTTTAAATCAGGAATAGTATTTTTAATTAATATTCACCTCAGAAATATATTTTGATAAATTAATTGATTTTTGAATTAAATAATATTTTAATAAAATATTATTATTATTAAATTACTTTTTATTAAGTATAAATGATCGTATAATTTTTATGAATACAATTGTAATTTTTATTAAAGTTTGAAAGTTGTTTTTGTGAAAACCCATGAATTTTCAATAAATATAAGTTTTTATTTTAAAAGTGAAAATTCACATATATTGAAAATTATGTGGATAAAGTTATTTTTTTTGGAATTAGGGATTTAAAATTATCCAACGATTAATTTTTCATAGTTTTCTGAGACACTCGAATTTTTGGGAAAAAATTAAATACCATTTAGATATATAATGTGTTTTATGACAACATAATGACCCAATAGTGATGTAATACAATACAATAAACATTATTTTCGGCCAATATATGTTTTACCATTAATATAATGTTATTTTAGGTTTGTTTTATTTATTTTACAAAGCCTTAGAGGACCCTCCAAGACTTATAAAACATTTTATCTTTTTTAATTGATTTTCTTGAGAGTGTAACTCACCTCCACATAAGAAACCCTATTATTTTAAGAAGTTCGTCCACTAGCCTTATAAAATATTTTTTCCCACTCCCTTAATGCAAAAACCATGGGTGAAAACCATGGGGTGTTTTGTGGTTTTGATTAGTTTAATATGTGGTGTCTCAAACCTAACTAATAAAGAATCCCCTCTCCTTTCCTATGTAAACCCACCCATGATCCCACTTCCTCCCCACTCAAAGCTTTTTAAGTTCGTCCCACCTCTTCCCGCCTAGCTCTAGAATCCGCCTAAGGTACCCTGAGCTCCCATGAATCCTCTCTCAAGCCTCTCCCAAGCCTTTGGGATCACACTTCCAAGTAAAGGAGTCCTTCCTCTCTTATTTTTATCCAAGTTTCCTACATGTTGTAATAACCTTCTACATTAAATTAAAAATGCTGGGGTACGATTTTTCACCTCTCTTATATTCCCCTACTTATGTCAGAAATGATGAGAGACCTCTTTCTCTTTCATTAATGACTCCCATGTACACCCGTTACTATACCAAAATTCCTTAAGTAATTTCTCTCTCCTCATTTACATTCAAGCAATTATTTTGTGTTATGAATCTAAATTCCATTACATATGTTAGGAAATGTATATATATGACCCCCTTAATTTCTATTTCATGTATATATGATGATACACCTATTTATCTCTCATCAAACACTTTTATGAATTCTTATGTCACACGGTTACGTTTCCAGATTTGCATCGATTTTCCAAGCCAATGTCATTGTGTAGTGAATACCACACCCATTTCTCTATAAATGGTATTCACCTTTAAGAAAATTTTACTATTGATCATAAAGATTTATGTATATATTCCACATCCCTGTATCATGGAATAAATGATGATGAATGATTCTATGTTGTATGATCCATGTGGAACACTTCTGCATGAAATGAAATGTTTAAGAAGGGTGCACCCTAATAGCGCTCAAATCCATTGGGTAATGATTAGTATCATTATACACCATGTGAAATTAGTATTTAATCATGCTAATTCAAATGAAATGCAGGTTTAATCATGCTCCATTTATAATTATCCTTAACACATTCTAATTCCATGTTAAGTGTTGTTGCCACATTTCCATGTTATGATAATCATGCTATATCATGCCTTTATGTTCATGTTTCTTTTAAGATAAATTGATTTGACTATTTCCTAAAATGTATTTCATTCTTCATGTTATTCCTTTTTTACTCCCTTATTGGCTTTATAGCTCACCCTTTTCACATCTATATCCTCAGGTTATCCCATCCAATGCTAAGTATGAGGGAATGTTGTGGTTATGTAAAGGAAGTTTTCAATAAATATGTAGAGTATTTTATGTTTTAAGTTATAATATAATGTTTCTAAGACCCAAAGACACTATACCTATCGATATTCCTTGTTTTATCAAGTGAGGAGTTTATTTAATAAATCATGTTTAAGTGTGTAATAAAAAATAGGGTTGTAATAATTGGTATGAAAGGATTGGTTTAGTTATTTTTGGGATTAGGATTAGAAAACCCCAGTGAAAGCCTTAGGGATAAGACTAAGTATAATGAAAAAATCCCCAAGTTTCGGTGTGTATTGAGAAAGTGGTTTATCAAGAAAATACATCTCTGTCTGTATACGAGAAGGTAGAGGCAGCTCTGGCATAGATGTACCTAGGAGTGAAAACACTAACAAGGAGTTTTGGGCTTGATCTGAGGCATCCTGGTACATGATAATGGGTATTGCTTTACTCTTGGTTACAACACTCATAGGGGATATTCTTTGTTAAATTCACATGCTTACTATGTACCATTATTATAGGAATTTAAAAAATTCCCCAA
Source organism: Viscum album (assembly GCA_963277665.1). NCBI lineage: Eukaryota > Viridiplantae > Streptophyta > Magnoliopsida > Santalales > Viscaceae > Viscum > Viscum album. The sequence goes on along the minus strand of OY728162.1, from coordinate 427,221,623 downwards.
AGAATATATGTTAGAAATTAGATCATGGATAACATATATTGAATCATATAGATTCATAAATTATGGAAATAAAAGTTATTTATGAGTCATCTGTTTTTTCCTTGTATTACCCTTTATGTGTTACCCCTAAATTTCCATCTATTCCATCCAATGGCCGATAATAGAAGGAATCGGGCTAACAACTGATGCAAATAACAATGCGATGACTGTTCTAATGAGTTTCCCAATCAGATGGGAGAAAGAATCCCGATCTTTGTCATGATAATATCTTAGTTAACCCATGATTTGAATAGAAACATGGGTCAAGAGGAATTTTCAACCCCCCTATGAAAGAACAAGTTGCAATCGAGAGCTTCATGAGACTATAACCTCCTGCTTTTAATGTATCGTATGATCCCTCAATTTTCAAACAATGGATCAAATCCATTGAAAAGATCTTCTCCATCCTTAAATGTTCTGAACAAGAGAAGGTTCTTCTAGGTGCTTATCATATGGAGGGTGAAGCCGATAAATGGTGGGAATTGATAAAAAATATGAAGCCTGAGGAGGAGATTAAAGAATTGGAATTGAAGGATTTCCAGAAAATGTTTTTTGATAAATATTTTCCTCGTACCCTATGGCTTAAGAAGGAAAGGGACTTCCTTTACCTAAATCAAAAAAGACGATGAATCCATCAGAGAGTACGAGTAAAACTTCAAAAGTCATGCACGATATGCCTCTAGCTTTGTAGTTACCCCTGAATGCATGGTTGACCATTTCTTTGGTGGGTTGAAACCTAGTCTATGGAAATCCGTAGTGATTCGTGACTTTAACAGCTATGATGAAATTTCCTGATGTGACCTCAAGGTCGAAATGGATATCAGATAAGCTCAGGGGTATCATGGGGATAAGAAGAATACGGTGGAATTCAATTCTGGAATTCCGATGGATAAATCCAACGGTGCTATGAAAATCCCACACCCCAATTTCCAAAGGTGTGGAAAGAAGCACCCTGGAAATTTATAAAGAGGAAAAGGAAATGAATTAAGTGTGGACGAGAAGGGAACCTATACATTAACTACTGACAAGAGATACTAGTAGCTGCGACAGATGGGAAGAATTCTTCATTCGACCCTCAATGCGTTGTTCATTGATTAAACTACAAAGAACCAAGGAACCTTGAAAATCTGTTCCCTATGCCAAGGGTTTTCATAGGCAACCAATAACTTCCAAGGCAGAAAGGGCGAGCTTTTTTCCATCACTACTACCAAAGTGAGCCCCAACAATTTATTGGTTATAGGTAGGCTAGTTATTTATTCAATAATAGCAAACATTATTTTTGATTTTAGTTCTATGCATTCTTTCATATCCTGAAAGTTTAGTAGAACAATCCAAACATCAACACAAATCATGGAAGTAAAGATTTAGGTGATTACAGAAAATGGGAAAATTATTGCATCTCATGAATATAACTACCCCTATCATAATCGGTGGATTGAACTTCCTCGAGAACCTCATCATACACCCTCTAGAAGAATTTTATGAAATTATTAGCATGGATTAGATTTATACATATAGATCTAACTTAAATTTCTGTGAGAGGGAAATCACTTTCAATATGGAGAATCGACCCCCGATTTTATACAAGTTCAAGAGGAAGATGAATCTTCTTTAGCACCATCATCTCAAGCATGTATATTAGTGCACTATGAGAAAGTTTATCTGGATTAGATGATTGAGTGTAAGGAGGAAAACATCCTTAAAGACATGCCTATTGTGAGGGAATTATCTGAAGTGTTTTCTGAGTAATTTTCTTGTCTTCCTCATTGAATAGATGTTGAATTCTCAATTGACCTTATACCTGGGGTGTGGTAAATATCAAAGACTCTATATAGAATGGATATTGTGGATCTTGAGATACTAAAGAAACAACTAAAAAAGAATCTGGAGAAAGGGTTTATATGCCCAAGTGCTTCACCATGGGCTGCACCAGTCCTCTTCCTCAAGAAGAAGGATGGGTCAATGCACCTTTGTGTCAATTATCGCAAGCTTAAAAATATCATGATAAAGAGAAAGTATCCTCTTCCTCATATTAATGACTTTTTCAACCAGCTATATGGCACACAATACTTCTCCAAGGTGGATTTTTGGTTGGGATATTATCAAGTAAGGGTAAAGAAGGAAGATATCCCCAAGATTGATTTTTGTACAAGATACAAACACTATGAATTCATATTAATTCCTTTAAGGCTCACTAATGCTCTTGTAATATTCATGGAATTTACGAATAGAGTCATTAAAGATCACCTAGACAAATTTTTGGTAGTCTTTATAGATGATATTCTAATATACTCTAAAACCAATGGGGATCATGAGGAGAATCTAAGAACTGTACTAGAGACCTTGTTGAAGGAGAAGCTCTATGAACAGTACAACAAGTGTGAGTTTTGGTTGAAGGAGGTATCATTATGAGTTCATATCATCACCATAAATAGTATATCTATGGATACCTCTAAGACAAATACAATTGAGTGATCGATGAGGCCAACATCGGTAACAGATATCCGTAGTTTCTTGGGGTTAGCTGGATATTATCGCCAATTTGTGAGAAAGTTTTCATGATTTTTAAACCCTCTTACCAAGCTAACTGATAAGGGAGTCATGTTTTCTTGGAGTGATTAATGTGAAGAAATATTCAAGGAGTTGAAAAGGAGGTTTATCACTGTGCCTATTCTCACATTACCCACAAGTAGATAAATTTTTGTGGTATTTAGTAATGATTTGAAGAAGGGATTTGGTTGTGTGTTGATGCATAATGATAAAGTGATAGCCTACGCCTCAAGGCAATTGAAAATACATGGGAAGAACTATACCACACATGATCTATATTTGGAAGATGTGATATTTGCATTGAATATCTGGCGGAATTATCTCTATAGGGAGAAGAGTGAGATATATATTGATCACAAGATCCTAAAATATATATTCACACAAAAAGAGCTTAATATGAACCAACTAAGATGGATATAAATCATCAACGATTAAAACTACTCAATAGACTACCATCCTGGTAAGGCAATCAAGGTGGCGTATTCTCTAAGTAGAAAGGATCCTCTATCTTTATCAATGATGATAATTGAGAAGGATCTAATCTTCTTTGATTTTCATAGGATGGAGATGGAAATCATTAAGGGAGGAACATCATCAATACCTTTTCAAATGATTTCTCAACCGTCCCACATGGAGAAAATAATGGATGCTCAATGAAAGGATGTGGAAATTATGAAAAGGGTGGAAGCTATCAGAAATGGGAAATCCTCAGAGTTCATGGTTTACAAGGATAGAATTGGGAGATTTGGGTCATGATTATCTGTACCATCTGATCCAGAGATAATAAATGAGCTTCTGAATAACCCACATAGCTCGACCTTCTCTATTCACCCAGGGAGCACAAAGATATATCAAGATCTCCGAGAAAACTTTTGGTGGGACAACATGAAAAGGGAGATTTCTGAATATACATCAAAGTGTATGGTATGTCAGAAAGTGAAGGATGAGAGGAAAAATTATAAGGGGATGGTGCAACCACTACCCATACCAACATGGAAGTGGGAAAACATTAACATGGACTTTGTAACTGGACTTCCAAGTAAGTCCAGTTGAAAGAATTCTATATGGGTAATTATGGATCTTCATACAAATACATATAAATATATCGCGATTCTGGAGGACTTATCATTAGATCATCTTGAATGGATTTACATCAAAGAAGTTGTAAGGCTTCATAGAGTACCACTATATACTGTATTGGATCGTGATCCAAAATTCACCTCGATGTTCTGGAAAAGTCTTCAACATTCTATAAGAACTGAACTGAACTTTATTATAACCTATCATCTTCAAACTATTGGCCAATATGAGAAAACTATTCAAACACTATAATATATGTTATGATCCTGTTTTATAGACTTCAAAGGAGGATGGGATCAACATCTCCAACTTGTTGAATTATCCTACAATAATAGTTTCCACTCAAGCATCCAAATGGAACCATATGAAGACCTTTATGGGAAAAGGTGTAGAATACTGATGTGTTGGGATGAAGTCGGTGATATTAAGATGCTAGGACCTAAAATGGTCAAAGGAATAGTGGAGAAGGTGAAAACCATTCAAAAACAAATCAATGCAGCCCAAAGTCGACCTAAGAGTTTTGCAGATAACCACCGATGAGACCTTCGGTTCAATGATAGAGACATATTATTTCTATGGATATCACCATGGAAGAAGGTCATGAGGTTTGGAAAGATAGGGAAGTTAAGTCCTTAGTAGATCGGCCCCTTTGAGATTCTTGATTGGGTCGGGGTTGTGGCCTATTGACTAGCACTTCCACGCACCATGTCCAAAGTACATGATGTATTTCATGTATCCCTATTAAGGAAGTATATACCAGACCATTAACATTTACTCTCTAAAGAGTTAGTATGGTTAGAGGATGATATTTCTTACAAGGAGGAACTAGTGAAGATATTAGATCGTAGAGAAAAAGTTCAACGAAATAAGACAATGTCCCTATTCAAGGTGTTTTTGCGAAACCACATGTTTGAAGAAGTGACATGGGAATCCGAGGAAGTGATGAGGAAGAGTTACCCACATCTATTTTATTATGGTAAAAGGAAATTTTGTGGGAAAAATTATTAAGGGGGAAGATTGTAACGACCCAAAATTTTATTAATGAAAATTTATCTTGATCTAATTAAATGTCTTATTATGTAAGATGGTTATATAACATATTCACTAACTTGGTTTTATTTTTTTCAATTTTTAAATACCCATAATAATTTTGACCATTTCTAATAAAGTCGTTGAACAGTGATCACACAATTAGTATAAATATAGGTCTTTAACAAATTCAATTTACTCAGAAAAAGGAAGCGATGACCTCATCAAGTAGACTTGCCCCAAATGAAGCCCATTTTTCGAAGCCTGAAAAGGAGGTGGCATAATTGGGTTTTTCTCTTGAACAAGCCCAATATAAGGTTCAATAAGTTAAGATTGAATGGAACTGCCTATGAGAGAAGTGGAAGTTGATAGGGATTACCACCCGGGGGATATTATCTGAGCCACCCCAAGAGCCTATCACCAACACACACCTTACCCTTAGGTCCTATGTTGATGTTATAAGGGGTTATGTAACAATTCCTTATCACTATGAGTATGTGAATTATTTTTGTATATAATAAATATTATACATTCATTTTAATATTTTTACCTTGTAAATAGTTTTTTAAAGCACAAATAGTTTTTTAGTTAATATTCAACTAAGAATTATGTTTTGATAAATTAATGGATTTTTAAATTAAATAATATTTTAACAAAATATTATTATTATTAAATTAATTTTTATTATGTATAAATGATCATATAATTTTTATGAATATAATTGTAATTTTATTTAAGGTTTGAAAGCTTGTTTTGTCAAAACCCATGAATTTTTTATAAATGTTGGTTTTTATTTTAAATGTGAAAATTAAACTATATTACAAATTAGTTGGATAAAATTAATATTATTTTATGAATCAGGACATGAAAATTATCCAACAGTTAATTTTTCATAGTTTTCTAAGACAATCGAATTTTTGGGTAAAAATTAAATACCATTTAAATATATAATGTGTTTTATGACATCATAATGACCTAATAGTGATGTAATAAAATACTATAAACATTATTTTCAGAAAATATGTTTTTTTCCATTAAAATAATGTTATGAGGTTTTATTTATTTATTTTAAAAAGCCTTAGTGGACCCTCCAAGACTTATCAAATATTTAAGCTTTTTGAAATGTTTTCTTTGAGTGTGTAACTTACCTCCACATAAGAAACCATATTATTTTAAGAAGTTCGGAAATTTGCCTCATAAAATATGTTTTTCCACTCCACTTTGGAAAGAAACATTGGAAAAAAACATGGGCTGGTTTTTGGTTTTGATTTGTTTAATGTGTGGTGTTTCAAACCTAAATAATAAAGAATTCCCTCTCATTTCCTATAAAAACCCACCCAAGATCCCACTTTCTATTCACTCAAAGCCTTTTAAGTTCATCCAAACTCTACCCTCATCTCTCTAGAATCCTTCCTAGGCACCTCAAGCTCCCAAGAAGCCTCTCTTAAGACTCTCTCAACCTTTGAGATCACACTTCCAAGTAAGGGATTTCTTCATTTCTTATTTTTATCCAAGTTTCTTTATGTAGTAATACCATTTTAATTTAAATTAAAAATTTTGGGGTATGATTTTGCACCTCCCTTATATTCCCCTTCTTATTTCTGAAATGATCATAGACTTATTTCTCTCTCATTAATGACTCCTATGTAAACCCGTTACTATAATGAAATTCTGTAAGAAATTTCTATCTCCTCATTTAAATTCAAGGAAATTTTTGTACTATGAATCTAAATTCCATTACATATGTTGGGACATGTATATATATGACCCCATTACTTTCCATTTAATGTACATATGATGAGAGACCCCTTTCTCTCACATGAACCATTTTTATTAATTCTTATGTCACACCATTATGTTGCCGACATTACACCGATTTTCCAAGCCAATGTCATTGTGTAGTGAATACGACGCCCATTTCTCTATCAAGGGTATTAAAATTTTTGATAATTTACTTATTGGTCACAAATATTCATGTATTTATTGAACATCCCTTTATCATGGAATAAATGATGATGAATGATTCAATGTTGTATGATCCATGTGGCACACTTATGCATGAAATGAAATGTTTAAGAAGGGTGCGCACTGATAGTGCTCCAATGTATTGGGTAAAGATTAGTATCATGATACATCAAGTGAAATGAGGGTTTAATATTTCCAATTCAAGTGAAATGAGGTTTTACTCATAATCCATGTGCAATGATCCTTGGCTCATGCTAATACCATGTTGAGTGTTTTTTCCACATTTCCATGTTATCATGCTATATCACGCCTTTGTGTTCATAATTCCCTTATGCTCCTTTGATATGACTATTGATTAACATGTAATGTATTATTCATGTTATATCCTTAGTTTATCCCATGCAATGCTAAGTAAGAGGGAATGTCGTGGTTATATAAATTAATTTTTTAATAAATATATTTTGGGTTTTATGTTTTATGTTATTATTTAATGTTAATAAGCCCCAAAGACACTAGAACTATCGATATTCCATATTGTATCAAGTGAAGAGTTTATGTAATAAAGTATGTTTAAGTGTGTAATAAAAAAGAAGGCTTGTTATATTTATGAACCACAGTTGGAAAGAAAATCTATAGGGGGAGATTGTTAGGACCAATTTGGCAGTAGATTGTTTGTAGTTGATTAAATAAGTTATGCTAAGTATGTTGTATTTTATTGTAAAATAAGATAAAGAAGAAAATAAATCACTTGAGTTTTTAAACCTGGATATTGAACTAAAAATTGTAATCTGTTTATCAAAATAAAATTTCTTAAGAAAGTCATTCATATTTGGAATATGTTTTCTAGAATAAAAGTCTTATCAAACACACCTTGGGACTGAAATGAGGTTATAATCATAATGAGGAATAGAATCAGATTTTGATTTATTTTAAAGAAAAACATGATGATGATTTTCTATTTTCTAATTCATAAAAATCATAAATCTTCTAAGAATATTGTGATGCAATATTTATGAAATAAAGAGCTAGTGTTGTAAATTGTGTTAAGGTTTGGAAATAAAGATGATGGTGCAAGGGTTGGGAATTTACAGTACTTTTAAATTAAGGACAGATGATATTGAATATTACCTTAATATAATTCAATTTCATGGATAATTTTTGATATAATAGAGGTTGGTGGAATAAGGAAGTTGCTGGAGCCAATGATTTCTGGTGTCAAATCATCTGCGTGAGATCACTGAATGTAGATATCTTTGTTGACAGGGATGGTTTATCAGAATGTGAAGTTATGAATATTTTATTTTTTAGTCAGAAAAAATACATTAGATATAAATATTTGGAAAATAAGTTGTGTGAATCCTAATGATAGAAGGAAAGATGTTACTGATGTCAATGCTTCCAGAACTGGTGCATCTGATGCTATGTGACACCGATTATCAGAGTCATACAGACACCGATAATATGATGCAAGTTAGAGGAAAATTGTTTGTATAGAAATTTTTGGGTCCAATCAAAAAAGTAAATTGGTATTTTTGGGACTAATAAATACAAAAGAGAAGATACGTTTGTTTATTATTTTTTAATCAAATTGGTAAATATAAAGAAGAACTCTAATATGTTTTCTTTTTGGACATGAAATAAATTATGTTATGTCTTATAAATATATAGTCTAGATCCATCAAACATGAAATGAAATTTATTATCAGAGTAAAGAAGATACGAATAATCTAATTCAGGATGACACTGATGACTTTATTTGACACCATATCATCAGTCTGTGAAAAGAAAAAAAGGGTAATTTCTTGAAGTTAGGGGAATTATTGTTAAGGGAGATCATATAAGTGGTTGAATAAATTTAAAGAATTATTTTCATATGTTTCATTTGGTGGAGAGAAAATTAATTAATAATCAATTGTCTCTATCATAATTAATTTATCAAAATGAGAAGTTCGTTCTGAGAACCATAATGATAATACATATGTTTGTTTTTCAAGTGGTGCAGAGCAACGTAATCAGCTGTCTTCATCGTAATGTGAAAATTGGAAGGGATAATCAGAACCATACTAAATATTGGTAAGTAAGTATGAAGTGAGATAAAGTTTTGAAAGGATTTTATTATATTTATGAAGTGTTGAGAAGCATTTAAAGATTCAAAGATTTATCCAAAATTTAAAGAAATTTTAATATTTTGAGAAATTTAGTTGAGTGGGAAAACATTTCTTAATACCACCCAAAACTTATTTTTCCAACTTATAAATAGAGGATGTACTTTGAACATTTTTGATGGGTGTAATTTTTAGAAAAGAAGTTAGATAATCTTCAATGTTTATAGGAGAATAATTTTATAGATCATACATTCCTATGGAAGTTTTCTAGACCAAATAATAAAGGAGAAGAGGAAAGATCATATTTTGGGTTTCTAGATTTGGAGTAAGAAATTAGACTGGTATTTCTAGTCTCAGATAGAAGAAGTTCTGAATTTTCTGAACTGTGTTCTGAGAGAACCATATTTCAATATTGAGAAATAGGACAAGTGAATTAGATAGGGAAATCAGATTGAGTATCTTTAAGATGTCCAAAAGATGTTCTTTCCTTCTTATGGGAAGAAAGTGAATAATTTTTTTGAAGAACATATTTTTGATTGTTGACAAGTGAGCAAATTAACATGTTTCTTAAATTATTATAAAAACTTTTAATTACATAACTTGTGTTAGATTGACATCACCAACAATTTTATTGAACATAGTTCTACATGAGTGTAAGGGAATATCCTAATAATTACATTCCACACAAAAGTATTATCTTCTAATGGATTTTTTGTTATTAGGTTGTTTCCATACCATACAAAGAATGTAGCTAATCTTATTGAGAAGTCAACCTTGTAAATTCTTATTTTCCTATAGATGTGTGTTTTTTACATAAAGTTAGAAACTCTTTAATAAGAATAATTTTTTTTTTCAAAATAAAATAATCTAAAAAGAAAAGTATATCACTCATTCACCCCCTCACTCTCTCATTTATACCAGAACCTGGTTGGACACTAACAAAATTTTATAAGGATAAAATTAATAAATATATTTAATATATACAAAATGATATTGATTCACTAAATTTATATATTTCACCCATTCTTAACCCTTCACCAATTAAAGTAATGATATCATTTCTCGTGAGTATATACGACTTAATATCTCCATGAAAAAATGTGATTCATTTCCCATGCCCAACTTTTAAGAGTTATTATAATAACGTTTCTACTAATCAGGGATCATAAAACTATGATAGAGTATGAGGATAAGTATAAAATAACATTCTAATATTTTTATAAAGTATATATTATGTAATTATTCATAGAAATAAATCACTGTCTAGATACAACAAGTGGATGTGGTTTTTGAACAAAGGTAATTAGGTGTAAAAACTCCGACAAGGATGCATTGAGATTGGCCCGTACATCACTTGTGGTATAAAAATGGGCCAGAAAATTCTACTTTTTTAAAATTACATGGGATATGATTTGTATAATTCACAATTTCATGAAAAAGAGTTATGATGGATTTGAAAATAAATATATCCCCAAAGAAGCCAACTTTATAATTCTGATATTAAAAATGCATAAATTTTAATTTATGTTAATTGTCACATCATATTTTGAATCATAAATAATTATTTAAAGTTCATAATTATATTAGATAATCCATTATATGATATTTTTTAGTAAGGTAACATTGAAGGAGGATATGCATCAATACACATGGCCAATAATGTGGAAACCAATAGAGTGAGAATTGGAATTGATAAAATTATTTAATATTAGGGTATCTTAAACATGTTATAAAAAACAACCACATCTAGTTGAAGAAACCTATTCCAAAGTGAGATTCTCCTATGGTGCATCTATTTATGTGATAGAACCATCATCATTTGGTCGGAGTACAAATACAATTGAATCCGAACAATGTATTAAGTCTTTGAAAAAGATATTTATGAATTTGGGATGTAGAAAAATGGAAATGATTACAATTTTAGTATATTTTATCATCATCAATTCTACAAATGGAGATCATGGATCCATTATATTGAGTAAGAAGAAGAAGTATATTTCATAGAATTGAAATATTTTAAGGAGATTTACTTTGAAAAATATTTCCCTTGTGAGCAACAAACCGAGATGAATAAAATGTTTCTTAGTATAAACAAAAAGGATGAAAAAATTGTTGTAGATTATGAATATAACTTTACATGGTTTTTAGGTATTCTTATAATAAAAATCACAATACAGAGTGCAAGATTAACCATTTAGTTTAATGGATTAAGCCAAGTCTCTGAAGGGCACTAGTCTCTCAAAATATTTCTTCATATGATGAAATATTTTTACATGATATCAAGAAATAGATACAATTATACAAGTATTATGGATTCTAGTGGAAGAAATTTAAGAAGAAAAATATATTGACAAAAATGGATATGGGAAGAAGGGAAAGAAGGGTTTTCTAAATTATGATAATTATGGAAAGAAACACTGTGGTACATTTTTAAAATGAAAAAGAGTTTTCTTTAAGTATATAGATAAAAGATATCATGCTCATTTTTTAGGGGAAATAAAATATATTCCAATGTGAAATGATTCCACTAAAAGGATATGGGGTAATATGTTAATGAATTCCCCAATAATCAAGGTTAAATACACAAAAATGAGATAAAGGGTAATGATCATGCTTATGTTATTACTACGGATGAATTAGAATGGTTAATGTCCTTGTTTTTGGGATCCAAGAATTATGATATAGGTGTATTTTATTCAATGATATTTTGGTTATAAGAATTAATAAATGTATAATAATTTTACTATAACACTTTTTCATTAAGGATTCAAATGTGTATATTGAATGGTACCGATGGCTAAGAGAATTGAATCAGTGGAAAGTTTAACTTCTTGTAAAAACATGATTAATGGAATGATAACCATTCATATATTCCTGATGTTGAGAGAATGATGTTGTGATAAAAAAGTTATTTATGTGGATATATTAAATTTTATAATAAAAATTACTTTGGAACTAATTAATTATTTGTTAAAAGAGTGGTTTTTTCTATAATTGATGAAGTTTACAATATTTTTTGATTTAAGGAATATACCTAATAATATATACTTTACTTAAAGATTTAGGAAGAATACACCTATTTAAAATGAATTTATAGTAATTCTCATTACTTACATTTTATAATATAATACATGATAAAGGTATTCACATTCTTGGCATGTGAAGATTAAGAGATACTTTAAGTTTTTTGGGGATTAATGATAAGTTTATTTTTGATGTTTAGTGACCTTGTTTCTAATGTTTTTGATCTTAACCATTTGGAAGGTTTATAAGACTAACTATTTATTAAATATATTAATTTTAAATTTAGATTAGGTTTTATTTAATAATTTATTAATTCAATATATGGAGATCTAATCATATTTGACAATCTGTTCTAACTATATAGTTTTTGAAAATATTTTGAGATTGTTAAAAAGATTTCACAACTATTTTATGGATCTTATGATCCCTTAAAAGTTAATTTAGTGATTTAAGTATGAAAAATTATTTTTTGGATGTTAATTTATTCATGTAAGTGATTAATTAGAAATGATCGAAGCATACCTAAAATATGAAATCATGCCTATGAAATAGAAAGTTACCGGGTAATTTGTTTTCATACATTCTTAGTCTAGATGGTAATGAAATTCCTCAACTCTAGAATGCTGATATTGGAAAAAAAATTATCCTAATAGATATATTTATATTGAACCAACGGTCATTTCAATAATCATAGGTTTATGGTTTTTTCACCCTTACCTTTCCATTGGCCTCACACTTTCTTGTGATCAATGGATACTATCACTCTCTAATTATTTACACGTTCCACCGATGTTTAAATCTTTACTTTCCAATAATATTCTCTTAATTCGAAACCTAGTTATGTGATATTCCATATAATATTTGTAATTCCATTTCTACATTATTAAGAATAAGTTTTATTAACTATTTTAAGATACTGGTTTATAATAAAATAATTTAAAAATTTCAAACTCTTTATTATTGAGATAAAGATTAAATTTCTAGGAAAAAATTTATTTAAGGGGTAAAATGTAATGACCAGACATTTTAAAATATAAATATCATACTCGATAGCATGTATGACATGTCACACCAAGCCTAGAAGAAAATAAAAAACCTATAGAATATATTATATATTTATTTTACTATAAATTTAATATCTTCAATAGTTTTCAACACTGAGTTTATCTTGTGCTGCATACAACACGAAGCTTAAAAAAATGAGACATTTTATGAAAATATTGTACTTTAATATGATAGTTATCTGCAAGAAGTTGAAATGGAGAGTAAGAAGCGTAATAAATAAATTATGAAAATTAATGTTATTTATTGAATAGAAATAAAATAATAATCATTTGAAAGAATTTTTTTTTCTTCTGAAAAACGATATACTTTTTTCTCTGAAAGATGGTTTAGTTTTTCTTTGAGCACATAATTTATAAATAATTTTTAAAATTTCTATAAATTTTTTTAGTTAAAAATAAAATCATTTTTTAAATCATAAAATCAAAATTTTCATAGTTTTAATTTTTTAAATTTTTCTAAAATATTTCATTTTTGATGAATAATGAAAAATACTGAATTGTAGTTGGAAAATAATTTTTAATTTAAATAATATATAAGTTTAAACTAGGTTTTATTTATTTTATAGTATAATTACATCAATTATATATCTATTAATACAATTTAGGTCGTTGTAATTATTTTTATACTGAATTTTGATCTAAAAAATTTGTAATCTTTAGAACATTTTCCCATTAAGAACCTGCATTCTCATCACATATGAATTATTAATTTTAAATTAAATATTTCTAATTATGTGTATGTATTATTTAAAAATAGATTAAATATTTTATATCATTTTTTTTTAAAATTATCTAATAAGTTAAACTTAATTTTTTTTCCATAATTGATAGGGAAACATTACAAATTATTTATCGCAGTTATAAAAAAGGGTTTACTATGATGTTAAACTAAAAATATAAGGGATCAAAATTACCTTAAAACTTTTCAAAATTTTATTGTATTAAAATATATTCACCTTGTCCTTAAATGTTTAAATGTAGGGGCATTTTGATGATTTTGGAATGTGAATGAATTTATCATTTTGGATTCTTTTGGGAAATTTTCAAATTATTTCCAAAAGGGTTCCCTTTCCCCACTTATAAAAGATAACTCACTCCCCTCACTTCTTTACACATCCCAAAAACCTTATATTTAAAAAAACCAGAAAAATTCTCTCCCAAAAATCTTTATTCACATTCGACAGCTGGTGTTCCTACCAAAATACCATCTCTAAGGTCCTTTAGGTTATATCCAATAAGGATTCTTATCAAGAAGGTAATTATCTCAACAAAGCGATTTAATCTTTAATCTTTATTTTGAACTTAAATTATATATGAATAAATAAAATATAATAACAATATTATATAAAATATATTAATATGTTGTTATGTTTATGGAATAATATTTATCTATTTTCACTTCCATCAAATCGAATATAAAATAATGGATTGTGTGTTCGACGAGCTATTGCCTTGCAAACGTATATAGTTCATTTTTTCTCACCATATTTCATGGATTGATGTAGTTATAGATGTAAATTATTTATATGATATTTATGATAATATTATATTTCAAGAAATTTAATATCACATATTTCATTTTAAGTTCTTTTCTAATTAAAATATGATAATGTCACTCATGTGTATGGTAGACTACTACCTCATGAATCGATGTGAGTTGTTTTTCACATATGATTTACATGAAATTTAATAAGTATAAAATTAATGAATATATGTGATATATATGATATGATATTTATTATTTAAATTTAATATATGACCCAATTCCTTACCATTTCACCCATTGAGGGAATGATATCGCCACTCATGAATACATACCACCTACCGTCGCCACAAAGCAATGCAATCCAATTTTCATGCCCAAATTTTTAGATTGGTTATAATATTGTATCGACATAGTAAATATGATATCTATACCATTATATTAATTATATTTATGAAACACTTATGTCATATGTACAACAATTTAAACATCTATTACAAATCATGCTTTATAAAATAAGCTAATTAATAATAGAAATAATGAAAATATTTAATTATTATTGAAAAATGAGTGTTAAAATGTTGTAATAGGATCATATATTATGTTATAAATTTGAACATGGTTCTATAATAAATTAATATTACTCCTGAAACAATTATATTTGAATTTAAAACATGTTAAACTAGAAGGAAGTTTGAATTAAGGGATTTTATCTCATTTTTCTTTCCATTGAGACTTATTTTTTATTTTTCACCAATTCAGTTTTATATGGTGTATATAGTACCCATTTTACATAAAACATCATGATTAATTCATAATTAATGATATTTTGTGTTTCAATATGAATTATTTTATCTAATGGTTTTTGAATTGAAAATTAAAAAGTGGAAAATATTCTGGTACAATCTCACTTTCCTCTGCTATTCTTAACTTTCTCTTAAAAAATCACTTTGTTGTAATAATTTTTCATTTGAAATTAAATTTCTATTTAATATATATATATACACTTGTATGATGTATATGATTATTTCCTCAACAATATACCATTTTTATATACAATGTTTACTTTTAAATTTTATTTGATTAACTAGGGAAATATTGATAAATCTGTATCCTTTACTCAATATGGATATTTTTTGATAAGTAACATTGATATATAAATTCAATCAATTATTAGATATATAAAGAATAAATTTTAATTGAATATATGGACTATTAGGGGTTTATATATATCCTTGATACATTGATATGTCTCATGAGACAAATTAGTTGTCCAAATATGTTGGGTTTTACCCCGTAGTTTTAAGCTATTTTATGAAATGACTTGAAAGTAGAGGTATAGTTGGATAGACTAGATATAAATTTACCTATAAGTTTTCAACCATCTTGTGAATGTGATTTATTGTATATGTATCATGTACCTAAGAAATTATGTGCAATAATAAATTATTTCTTTAATTAATAAATCAATTATTATTATCCTTGAGATTTTCACAATGATATTATCTCAAGATTAATTTAATTCTTATTTTATTGATTAAATTTCATATGTTTTTAATTATTTACCTTTCCATATTGATTATTCCTTATTTTGTTATTTGAAATGTAGGTGTGCTCAGTTATTTACCTTTCTATATTGATTATTCTTATTGATTAATGATAAAAACAAGAGTACTTAAACTTTACTAAGCATTTGAACTCACCTTTATTTTCTTTCCCTTATAAAGAATATATTAAAAGAACTATTCTTGATATGAAAGGATATACTATATGAGAATATTTTTATTCTAGAAAAAAATTATTTTGTAAATTTTGTTTTCAAATGTAATTCAGGTCTCAAGTATGTGTATATTTTACCATGACTACTAAAATATTCAGTCCTTATGGTTGTGATTCCTTGTATATTATTCCATTATATTAATGTATACACTAGATCCATTCTACTTGGGAAGATATAAATATATGGTTTATGGTATTGGGAACCCAATCAACAATAACTATGTGATTTGTGAGAAATCCAAATCTAATGTGTGATGATGGTCATGGTCATGATTATTTACCTATGAAATGATTTTCCATGATTATGTTTATTGAAAATTAAAAATCCAAGTTTCATTTATCATTATTATTTTATATTTTTTCCACTAATATATGTTATGCTTTCATGTATAATCATTTTATCTATTGTTTCCACATTCAATTGCAATATTATATGTTATGCTTTTAATTTGATCCATTTTGGGTTCTTTATCCCAATTCTATAATCATTTTAGTATATCATGATTTATAATTATCTCTTATGATTCCATGTTTTTTAATAATATATTAATCAAAAGACCATGTTCTCTATCATTTTTTTGATCCAATCCTCTATAGTTCATTGATATGTTTTTCCCTTACCGAAGGTTTGATATCACTCTTTGTTTAGTTTTCCCATTTCCCTAGGAATTTATATAAAATATATTTTTAGTGGAGATTAAAATGTTAAGAATATTGTGGGATATGTTTAAGAAATAATTCATAATAAAATGGTTATTCAAATAATATTGAATGAAATTAAACTATCAGGTCTTGAGAGAGTAACTTAGTATTGACGTTAGATGTTTAATTTTGTAAAATTATTTTTTTCACCCTATTTAGTATCATTGTAGATATTTATTTTTTATATTTTAGAAACAAATATGGGGATGTAGCTTTAAGGGGTATTTAATTGGTATTAGATATGGGTTTTGTTATTTTTTGGTATTAGGTTGTTGATATTAATTGGATAAATCTGATGGAATCCTATTTTTACTGAAATAATTATAGGTTGAACTAAAAAAGATGTAGTGTGAATCAGTAGTGTCATAGTTTAACTGAAAGTATCATGTGATGAAAGGATGGTTTCTTAGTTAAGACATATTATGATTGATTTTACATATTCAAATTTGTATAATATATTACCACAAATATTTTTATTAGTATTTTGTCGATAACAATATCATGAAGATGAATGTGTAGAAGGAATTTCTCTAGAAACACTTAAATCATATAACCAAATGGATTCATATTTGGTATAAGTAATTTAGAAAAATAAAAATCTATATAACTTCATGAAATTTATTTAAGTTTGGTGATGAAATATTCTCACTTTATATATATATATATATATATTCCTTCATTAGGATACTTTTCTCATTAGTTCTTATGAAAAATATCATGGGTGGAAAATAAATCATATATAAATTTAACTAAATTGAAAACATTTCATTCCCACAAAATGGACCAATACAAAAAAATTATTTGAAAAAATGTATTACATACCATTAATTATTACATAGTATGGATGTTTACATACATTAAAAGTGTATAAAATAAAATGGGAAAACAAATTTAAAAGAATAATATCTTTAGGAATAGGAAATCCTTAAGATCATCATGAATTTTAAGAATTATTGAAAGTGAAAATAAATATATATTGAACAAAATCATAAATTATTGGATGAATAATAATTAAACTTTTTCTGGGATTATTGTTTTTTTATGGAGATATATTCTTTAGTAGTACCAGTTGGGTTTCTTGTTTGATAATATTTATGAATGTGTCTAGGGTTAGTCAGTTTCCCTTAGTGATAATGTGTGTTATTTATTATTATTTTTTTATTTCACATGATTCAGAACCCTTTTCATTAGGGAAAAGGACCCCCAAATGTTGGGTGGAAGGGGTATTTTCAGTAACATATAGGATAAAGAGGGAACTAAATGATTTCTTCCTCTCCCCCAGTCTTCCATTGGATATATTTTATTTGTAGGAATATACCAAGATATAATGGATTGATATGGAAGATTAATTCCTACCAGGTATATGATGGATCTTGTGCTACTATAAATTTATGTGTGGAATGTAACGACATGTGTTTATAATAGAAAACAATATCTTTTTGTAGTGGCTATAACATCATATGGGTGTACATGAATGACATGTGAAGGCTTGATATATATTGCATCTACATGGTCTATTGTTGATTCATAGAATACACCTAGTATTAGATGAGACTATGATGATGCGATTTGGGGTACACATGATGAAAAATGGAAATGATTTGATTTCATGATATACATGATGAATTATAGAAGGGATTAACACATGAAATGATCCATTGGGGTGTGAGAGTGAGAAAATGACAGGGAAGTGGAAGTAGGGAACCATTATATATATATATATATTCTTTTCATATATAATGATTTAAAACTATGAAATACGTGGTTAGTAAGAAATAGTGATGAAGTATTTAAGTGATGATTTAGTTTACATTTTTTATTTTTAGGGATTTAATATTATTAAATCACATTTTTCATGAGATATTTCTGGGATTATCCCACTATATATACATTTTATGCTCAGCCTATAAATATATACAATGTCTTCATGTCCACAAGAGTTGGTTGGTGATCAGGATGGGCATTACAATCTTGACTAGTTATTTAGGAGAAACATGATCATCATGACTAATGATAAGGATATCATTTGCTACTTTCCGTTGTTTTAGTATTTAAATGAAATTTCATGTATTGGAATTTCTCTAACATTTATTAAAGTCATTAGACCATGGTTTCTTATCACATCTCATATCCCTTAAATTTTTATTGAGAGTAATGTCTCATTTGTATGTGATTTATATACGCTCAATTCAAGTAAGTAACCCATGGACTATTGTAGGTAGGCTTAAAAAGTCATTATCTCACATTATATAATATTTCCCTAGGAGGGGTAACGTTGGGGGTAGGGGTTCAAGATTGTGTTGAATAAAAAACAAGGGTGGGGTTTAGAGGTAGACACTAGTAATTACGCATGTCATGGTAGAGAAATATTATCCATTAGTCTTAGTATTTATTATAAAAAATAGACACTATTATGTGAAAATATTTTAAAAGGAACACTTTGTTCAATAATTTATAATAAATTCAATAATATACATAAATCTGGATCCTCTGAGTGGCATCTCTCCCAAAATGTCTCCTCGCTAGAGTTTCTTGGGGTTTCTTTGGAGGGGGAGACTGGTGTGGTCTCTGGCTTCATCTCCCCCATTTCCCTTCACCCTTATGTCTTTAGTATTTTTCGTTAGTAGGTGTTTTTTTCTTGGCGGAAACATCGTCAGAAGGGGTTGGTGGCCCAGTTGGGGTGTGTCTCTCTACTGAAGCCCTGACGAGATTCAACCGCTGCTCTGGCCTTTAAATCCTGCACTGCTCTCCTAGTTGGTTCACTATAGTAGTTTCTCGGAGGCTTTGGGATGTGAGGGTCATCTGGTCATCGTGATCTAGGAGGTTCTTATTTTATAGGACTTAATTTTTGATGTGATGTCCTTCATTGGATGGATGGTGTGCGCGGTGTTGGGGAGTTACATTCTCCACTGGCAATGGATTCATCAGTTTGGGATGTGATATTAGTGGTTGGTTCTCCATTGAAGCCTGGACTGATCCCTTCATTTCTCTGGAGTCACACTCCTTCCCATGATCTACCTATCCTTCAGTTGTGATGGCTAAAACATGCTTTGGGATGTGTGTTTATTCTACTATGGTGTCCCAAAAGGCAACACCAGTTCTGGATCTTGGTTGATGATGCTCTTCGTTAGAGATGGTTTGAATGGTTGATTTGTTCTTCTTATGACTCTTGAATTTCATTCAATTTTGTTTATTGTTTTTGGGATATGTCTTCGTTGATGTGCTATGATAGTTTAAGTGTTGTTTGGGGCGGTGGCAAGGACCTACGCGATGGGTGTGTCGGAAGCGGCGATGAAGAATTTACCAGTGATGATGTGTGTTCTCGGCTGAGCAACGATGTATGGTTACATTGTCGACAATGGTGGTTAGATCTGATGAGGATGATCAGGGTGAGTAACGGTGACATGATGATGGGCCGGCGATGACGATGTCTAGAGGATGGTGTCGCTGGCGACCAACTATGATGTGACGATGGAGGCGCATGTTGTTAGGGTTCCTAGCTCAATGTGGTGGTGCATCAAGAGGGGATGCGTGGTGTGCAGTGTTTTTTGGACTAAGACACTGTAATTATTTCACTCGATCATTGAGTTTTGAAATTTTTATTGGAATAATCAGGTACAACAATGCGGTGTGCAGTTTTTTAGTTCCTCTACTTGTTTGTTTGGTTACCGGTAACCGTAAAACCGGCTCATAGAAAATGAAAAAAATGGATTTGAGGTTAAAAATATACATAAATGAACCATTAAATATTATTATCCAAGTGTGACCATTATTAACTAGCCATTACATTTTATAGGATGAATTTTATACACCATTTTATGAAAAATATGTTTCAAGGTTTTATATAATCTAAATGTATTGATTAATGTACAATAAATAAATACTCAATTTTTAGTAAAGTCATTTTATGTTTCAAAAATATATTTTCATCAAAATTTTTTTTATTGTTTTTCTTATAAAATAATATAATTAATTTATAAAAATATTAGAATTTTAATTTTTTAAAAATGATATAATTTTGGAATTCAACACATCAAAACTACTTTAGGGTTAAATTTTGATATTTTTATGAAATGATTTATTTTTTAGGGAATTGTGAAAAATAGTGATTTTTATAAAACATCCATTTACTTTAAATAAAAAGGATTTTGATTTGAATTTTATATTAAAATAAAATAAGTACTATATAATTATATACTATCTAATTAAATTCATTTAAATTATCATTACTCTTGATTTTTTATAAGTTCATTTTGGGGCTTAAAAACGCATTTTTCAAAAAACTGTTTTTCTTTGGGTATTTGCATTTGGATTAAAATTGACTCCTGAAAATTCTTGGAATTAAATTTTGAAAATTATATCTTATATTTGTAATTGTAAGGTTATTTTTTTAGATATGTCACTTTTAATAGTGGTCATTATGAAGAGTGGCCATTGTAAATTTTTGGAACCATGATAAAGGTAAATTAGGTAATTAAGTTTAAAAATAGTATGATAAGGTATCTAAATGAACCCAAAAATTGACTTAATTTCCTTTTATAAGAATATTTCATCCATAATCATCCAAAAATATAGAATGGGGAAATTTATTTCAACTTTCCTTCTGTTATAACATTTATATTATTTTTGGAAAATATATAGTAAAATGTGACACTAACTTTTAATATATATGATATTTTGTGACATAGTTAAAAAGAACACATGTTAAGTTCTAAATTTTTATTTTAAATATAAATTATTTTTTATATTAGTATTTTATTTTATTTTTTAGTGATTAAATATTTACCTTAAATGCTCACACAACCCCAACATAATGCGTGTGGAAGTAGGTGGAAAATCTAGTAAATAATTTTTAAAACTCAAAATGTAAATTTTTTGGTGAGTTATAATAAATCATGAATTTTATTGATAAATATAACATATAATGATATTTTTTATAATCTTTTATTCGAAATAGATAACCATCATTTTGTTTTTAATGGAAAACTAAATTAATAATGTAAAACAATAACATTAATGATATTCTATAACAAATAACATGCTACTAAATTATTTAAAAATCCTAAAAAATATAAAATATAAAAATTAGGATGATAAATGGTTTAAAATTTTATCCATTTTCAATTTATGTGACAATTTTAATCTTATAAGTAATATTATAAACTTTTATTATTAAAAAAGTTATTACCACAGTTAAGGTTAAAATTGGTCAACCAAGAGGTCAAACCAAAATATATGGTTTAATGTAATATCAAAACATGTATGAATTTTATATTATAATAACATTAAGATAATATAATCCTTATATTATTATAAAGTTAATTTTGGAACCATTTTACATAAACTAGGATGATATTATAATATAATATTTCATATATTTTGGAAAATTACATTAATGATATTTTACAATAAAAAATATTTTATAAACTAATATAAAATTCATAAAATTCATATAATCATCCATGTAAATTAGATATGGTTTAAAATATCAACCATGATATGTTTATGGGCCATTTTTCCTTTTATAGTAGCATTATTTACCCCTAATGGCTTAAAATCGGTGATACCATGGTAATTGTCAAAAGGAGTAATAGAGGGTTAAAAATAATAGAGAAATGCGATAAAATAACTAAAAAAGGATTAATTATTTCTTTAATGAGATTATTTTGAGTAATACTCATATTATATTGAAATTATATCATTTATATACATTTTTTAATGAAAAATAATTTATATCAATTTAGTATTTTATGTAATTCAATGAGCACCCACCTATAACTTATAAAAGGAAACCTCTTCTCCTCTCATCCTCACATCTTTTGACCATTCTAGATAAAGAATATCTACTATAATACCATACTAAAATAACTAACCATATTCCATAGGTCATATTTGGGTATGATTACATCATTATTGGTGTTAAGTTGTAACATCTTGAGATCTTACGAAATATTATTTCCAATTAGATGTAACTTCTTCGATAGCTTGTGTTATAGTCAACATCGAGTTTAAATTAGAAGTGATATACTATTATATTATTTCTATCTGAAATCTATTAGATTAGAGGGTATTAATAAGAATAAACAAGTTTTGAAAAATTTGTGGATATATATGTATAAATTAATTATTTGGGTTTCAATTAATTATAAATAAAAAAATAAAAAACATTTTATAGTAAAAAAGATATTTGTATGAAATAATATGTTTATGTGAAAGATTTTTTTTATCTTAATAAATTAAATTAATCACTATCATCGAATAAAATTTATAAAATTTATTTTTTTATATAAAATTAAATGTATTAACATTCATTTAATATTTTCTAATCATGATATAAGAATAATCCAAGTTTTATTATTAAAAATATATATTTTTTAAAATATTTTTCTAACCTATTTCATACTTATTTTAATATTAATTTATTTCTATCATATATATTTAATTTAATAAAATGGATTCCATATTTTTAATCAAGAGTTTAAAATTTGGTATATACCCCCCTTTTATTTTTGACAAAAAAGAATATTAACCATGATTAAATTTATCTCCTTGGTAAAGGGTAAACTTTGTTAATATAGGTTAAAACTAAGTGAAAATCAAAAAATTATTTTATTCTAATTCTCATTGGATTGAGGTAATTCAAAAATTATCACCATATTCTAAATTTTTTGTTTTTTAATAGACACTTTTATTTTAAAATGACCAATATATAATTTAAATCAATGAAAGTTAAAATATATCACTCTCTTAGTTTGAAATATATGTTATGTGTACACATAAGAAAAAAAAAGTTTTGAGAAAATATATGTGCCAATTTAGATTAATGAAATTAATTTCTATGTAACAATTTATTTCTAATTTTTTGAAATTATATAATTACCTTAAATAATTCTGTAACTACAAAGAATCATTTCCTGAATTTATTAAAAATATATAATAAATAATATTGAAATTATTAAAATTAATATATTTTGAGTGAGATAATGTGTTAAAAAATATATGTAGATAAATATGTAATATTATTTTCATGTTAAATAATTATATTAAATTTCACACAATGTATTTATTCTTTTTATGTAAAATTAAATAAATATTTTTCTGAATTTAAAATAATAATATTTTATGAAAATAATATTTTATTAAAATTTAAAAAAACAATAAAAATTATAAAATATAAAAATGGTGATATGATATGGTTTTAAAATTCATACCTTACTCAATTATAGGTAATTTGGAATAATTTTCTTGAGAATGACATTAACATATCTTAATCTTTTAATAAACTTAAAGAGTGCCTCACCCCTAAATTATAAAAGGGAACCCCTCCATTCTATTCCTCACACCACATTAAGCTTTTTAGATCAATGAAAATGTACTATGTTATCTTATCTACTCCCCTAAAAACATTCTAGATGTTCTTGTCTTCCTGAAAGACCAATTATTTATCCCTTAAGTGGAGATATAAAAGACTTATTTCAAATAAGAGGCAATCATATTAATTGATCACTTTATTTTGAATTATTACTTTACCTTTTATAAATTGATTATATTATTCATAGAATAAAAACTTCAGCATTCTCAATATTCATAATTTTTGTTATTATTGTGAAAAAACCTTTATTCACGCTCTTTTCTTCAAATGGGATGTGAAAATATTGCTTATGTGTTTATATGACTTATCATCTCCACATAATGATATAATTAATTTATCACCACCATCTTATATGGATGGGTATTATGATAAGATTATTTTTTATATATGATACATATGAAATAATTATACTATTAAAATGATAATATAATATTTACATTTTTTATAGTCCAAACCATTAGAAGATGATAATAGAGATCATGCATACCTGTTGACTACCACCTCCAAAAAGGATGTGATTATTTTTTCATAAATGTTTAACATGGATGGAAAAAGTAAATATTTGATAAATATATATGATATATATGATATAATTATGATTTTATGTGTTTTAGTTATTATTTAACTTTCTTTCGCTTCATCCTATTAAAAATTGAAACAATATTCATGTGTACGTACAACCCACTTTCTCCATGAATGGTGTAATTAATTTTTATATCTCTATATAATATGAATGACTCTGAAAATGTTCATAATGAATATATATGTTATTTATGTCATTATTAAAATTCTGGAAACGATGAAACCCTAATAAGAATACAAGTACCAAAACTAACGAACTGTAACATACATGTAAAACAATATAGGTATCTCTCGAAAGAGTTACTTTAATAAATATGTTTTAACAAGCCGATGATAGAAAGTTATAATTAAATTATATATTGCAAGATATATATTAATGCGATTCATTAATATATGTATTATGTATATCTATGTGTAGATATATATTATATAAGAGGTTCTAACATGTATGAAGTAAGACCTAACTTAAGGGGATTTCATCTCACTCTTATTTTTTGTGGGACACATGCCTCATACACTATATGTTTCTTTTGTGTGGTGTATATAATTCAAAATAATGTCATTTATGATGATTATTATGAATATTAAGTGATTTACATATCTATCTATTAATAATTTTTTAGGGGATGTATAATTAAAATGTTACCTAAGAAGTAAGGCATTTATGTTACAATCTTATTGTTTATCAGTATTATTTATGATTATATTTATGATGAAAAAATATTATGATATTACTATAAATAAATTTATGATTTTTTATCACCTATGTTTATTTATTAAGAATACATATTTTATAGTTATTTTTCTAATCTAAAGTGCATAATAAACTAAAAATATATTTTTAAGAAAACTGGACTTTATTTCTCATTCTAGTTAAAAAAACGTTTTTCTTCTATTTCTATGTTTTCCAAAAATGTTTTAAATATGATTTTTAATATTATAATATGATTTTTATAGTCATAATTAACCATTTTTTACTTAAAACGGTTCAAAAGGATTATTCTTTTAATTTTTTTTCTTAACCACTTTTTGATTTTTTTTTTAAATCATAAATGGAATTTTTTATTTTAAATAATATGGCATGAATGGAATTTACTACCATCATGAATGATCAATTAATTAAATCCTAATTTAAATGTTTCCATGGTTATTTCGAAATAAATTCATTTCCATAATATTTTTTTTTTAATTTTTATATTTTACAGTAGTGATTTCAAAATGGAAATATTATTTTCCACAATAATGTTTTAATGAGTTTATAAATGTATTCATCAAAGACAAAAACCTTTTAATTCAATTATGTGTTACATGGGATAATATATAAGGATATCATATTTATTAGATTTTTGTTGGTTAATATATATGATGATAATATTTTTATGGAACCCACTTCTTTTCTACAGGTTATACTATAATGAAATGTATATGAAACCTATTTTCTACAAGGGTTATATTATGATGGAATGTTTATGACACCCATTTATTTTCATGGTATTTTATATGATCAAATGATTATTATATTTTATCGTAGATTTTTCTGGTTTTCCTTATGTGATGCTGGTTACATTATAACCAAGGAGGGTGGTTATATTATAACCAAGGAAGTGTGGGATCCATATCTCCCACCAATGCATTGGGTTATTATTGATATCTCATTAGATATATAGGACTCTAATGGGGAGTGAACACATTTATTTGAGGGTATTTTTCCACTATAATGGTCTTAAGAGTGAACCATGAATACTAAAATGGTTTTTAGAGTGAACTCAATCCACTATAATAGTCTTGGTAATGATGCTGATTATAAATGAAATTATTTTCTATGCGTATGTGTATGCAAAACAATATAGGTCTTATTCCAGTGTTATTCTATGATAGGTTATTTTCTCTGATTCCTTCATGATTCCAGTCGTACAAACTTCCATTTTTAAGACATTACTTAAGATTATGATCTAAGATATACTGAGTATGATTATTAAATGTTACGACCATGATCTAATACCCTTATGTTCATGTTATGATCATGTGATCATTGCTATCTCATTTTATTATCATTACTAAACATTTGAGCTCACCATTTATTATGTTTCATTTCACTAGGTTGTGAATAAATTTATAATGTTTGGTATTTCTATAAAGGGTTATAGTAAGGAATAACTTATTGGGAGATAATATAGATATTTTTTAAACTAGTTTTTTGTATGTCCATGTTTCCAAATTAATTATACCTATAAGATTAAAGTAAGGATCATAATGCTATATAATGAATATTCATCGAGTAAGTTATTATATCTATGTATAAAATGTGTGGGATATTATAGATAGAATCTGATCAAGGTTTAGTTAACCTCTCGAAACATGGATGAGATTTTTTTAAGAACATAGGGGATATTTCTATTTGTAGGATAAAATCTTACATTTTCACTAATTTCCACAAATGTCCTAGAGAAAACATAATTTCTTAGACATTGAAAAGAAGGTTTCTTGATTTTTAAATACTAAAATTTATTTTTCATGACTATATGATTTTCTATTATGATTATTGTGGCTCACACTATGTTTTTTTGGTTTTTTTGAATGGTTGGAACATGAAGGAATCATGTTAAGGTTAATGTGATGGGAAATGAAATGATTTGACTCCAAGGAAACTGAATGTCATGGGAATTGGAATGAAAAATATCATTACTATAATCAAATAACTTTCTCAATATATAAATCATGATGACCTTCCAAATGAGAAAAAGAGAGAAAAATGTTTGGTTAAGTCCTTCATGAGGCAAAAACATACTTCTTTTGGTAATTCCATTAAACCAGTAGTTTTATAAAAATGGATCAATATTAATGAAAATATATTTTCCATTCTTATGTTCTTGGAACATGATAATGTTATGCTAGATATTTATCATTTAGAAGGAAAATCAGATCAACTGTGAGATCTTATCAAGAACACAAGGAAACATGATGAAATTGACTTCATGGAGTGGGATGAGTTTAAGAACACATGTCTAAATAAGTACTTTTATCATATTCATTATATGAAAATGGGGAAGGAATTGCATCAATTGAAATATAATAATGAAGAATTTGTTGGTACATTTGAGGAAACTTTTAAAAGACATTTAGGGTATGGTTTTGGTATTATCATCCAACCTAAAGTTAAGGTTGATTGATTCTTCAATCGATTAAAGCCATTTATTTGAAATGAATTATAAAAAAGTGACTTAAATAGAAAGGAATAAATCATTTGATGTGTTATTATGGTGGAAAAAAATATTATAGTTACCCATCAATCTCATGGTTTTGATAGGAAAAGAAAGATGGTATTCAAATGGAATTATAAAATCCATGGATAGAAGATTATGAGAATTATTTTATGCTCAATGTGTTGAAGGATACATTGGTTAAAATTTCATTAGGGGACTGGTAAATGATTCAATTGTGGAATGGAAGGTCATTGAGAAATTAAATGGCGAAGTGGAATTAATAAGTTATCTAATGACCTGAATATAGAGAAATCACTGTAGAATGTGAAACCCACAATCGATTTTTTATTTGAATGGAGTTTGAAGATTATGATAACGAGTGAACAAACACAATGGTTAATGATGATGATTGATTTTAATGACCTCTTAACCCTATATAATATGGGAAATATACAATGATAATTATTTTTATTAAGGTGTATGATAATGATGTGGTTAAAGGTACACTTACTATCCACTCTAAAATTACTAATGTATTTTTTGATTATGGATGTTCCCAGTCTTTTATATCCAATGAATATTCTAAGATTATAACTATAGAAAATATGTGATTAGATGTTGAATTATAAGTAAACAAACTAATTGTATTATGATCACATCTCAAGTATACGATTCTTCTTCAGTTGAAGTTTATAAGACTTTGATTCATAAAAATATATTTTCTTCATTTTCCAGTTGATTTTGATGCTATCTAAGGAATTAATTGGATATATTTAAATGAATAACACATTAATATATGAGGAATGGAATTAAAATTTGATATTTCAAAAAAAACATATGATATTCAATTATTTAAATGATAAATATGAACTTCTTATTGAAATTTTATCCAGTATATTGGTCATGGTTCTTATTCAAAAGTGGTGTTTATATAATTTTTTTGGAGAAACTCAATATAAAAAATATTCCTATTTCATGGGATATTGTTGATGTATTTATAGAATAATTTTGCATCCTTCCACCAAATCATGATGTATAGTTATTTAGTGAACTCAAACATAGTGGTAAACCTATTTCAATGAATCCATATAGTACGGAACTGGTTCAGTTGTAGGAACCAAAGAAGTAACTCCAAGAGAAAGATGAAAACCAATTAATTAATCTAAGTGAATCACCAATGGGTGAACCAATACTTTTTTTAAATAATAAATATGGATCAATCCAAATTTACATTTATTATCAAGAACATAACAAGTTCACTATCAAGATAAAGTATCATTTAACCCATATTAATGACATGCTTGATCAAAAATGCAGATATTAATATTTTTTTATGATTGATCATCACTTTGGTTATCATAACTTAAGGGTAACGTTTGAGGATATATCAAAGTTAGCATTATATACAAGGCATGAACACTAAAAATTTGTAGTGATTTAACTTATTATTACCAATTTCTCTGATATCTTCATATATTCAATGAATAGTGATTTTAGAGATTACCATGATCAATTATGGTACATTTTTTAGATGATATTATTATATATTCAATGTTTAGGGAATAAATTTATGATCACTTGATAATTTTACCAAATACCTTGTGGAAGGAGAATATTTATGAAAAATTTACAAAGTGTTTAATTTTTCCTCATAATGATTCATTCTTGGGTCATATAATCTTAAGTGAGGGTTTATCAGTAGACCCTTGAAAGGAATAAGTTATTGAACATTGGTCCAGACCAACCATAATGACTGGATGTTTATTTTTAATTGTTTGAATAGATATTATCATTAATTTATTGATAATTTCTCAAAAATATCAAATCCACTCACTTAGTTAACTAGGAAGGGATTTATGATCCGTTGAAAAAATTAAGGTGAAGAATCCCAAGGAACTAAATAGAAGGTAAGAAAGTGAACCTCTGATTAATTTACTATATATTTAAGAAGGGTTTTTAATTTATGGTGACACATTTGATAATTGCTTGGGATGTGTTCTCAGATAGAACAATTGGGTGACAATGTATGCCTCACAATAATTGAATGTTCATGAGAAAAATATAACCAACTCATGATTTGTATTTAGGTTTAGTAATTTTTCATTAAAGACATTTAGGAATTATCTTTATGGATAAATGTATGAAATACATATTGATCATAAATTTTTAAACTATATTTTCACATAGCAATATTTGAATATTATCCCTGGAAGATTGTTAGAGTTGATTAGAGATTATACATTCTCAATATATAACCATCACGTGGAATAAAATAAGGTTGTAAATTCTTGGATCATTAAGGATCATGATGGATTATCTAAAATGTGGATCAAATAAGATGAAAAAATTCATGACTTGAAAAGGGTGGATCTTGAAATATTTAATGAAGGGTCGAAATTTTAACTTTTTAAAATAGTTATTGAGACATCTATCCATGTGAAGATTAAAGATGTAAAGAAATATGATATTGAACTAAAAAAGTGGGTGAGAAATAATCCTAAGCCTAAAATTGATTTTGATGGAATGATAAGTTTCAAGAAAGATATATGTGTTCTATCCACACCATGTTTGAATAAGGAGTAATTGTATGAAGCTCATAGTTCAAAATCCATTATTTATCATAATAGTAAAAAGATATAAGGTGATCTGAATGGGTAGTTCTTGTGGGAAAGAATGAAGATATATATTCATAATTATTTACCTTAGTTCGTAGTATTTCAGTAATTTAAGGATGAGAGAAAAAATTATATGGAAATGTTAAAAATATTACCCATACCTTAATGGAAATCAGAAAACATCACTATGGATGTTTTTGTTGGAATCCCCAAAACAAAAAATAAAAAAATGCGATAAGATTTATATTCAATCTATTTACAAATTCAATAAACTTCACTGGTATTATAGAATTTTTTCTTTATACAATATTGTTAAAATTTATAGTAAGGATGCGGTAATATTTCCTGGGTTACCACATTCAATTGCATTTGATCAGGATCCATAGTTTACCTCAATATTCTTGAAAATTATTTAAAAGGATCTAGATAGAGATTTGAGATTTAGTATGACATATCATCCTTAGGAAAATGGTTAGCCTAATTGGAAAATAAAAATCAACAGGATATGTTGAGATCATTCTCTATGGATTTCAATGGTTGTTTAAATCAACACCTTCCTCTAGTTGAGTTTTATTTAAATAATTTCTTTGAATTGAGCATTCAGATGGATCCCTATGAATCTATCCAAGGAAATAAGTGAATAACACCAATATAATGGGATGATATTTTTGTGATTTAAATATATTAGGACCATTACTAAATTTCTAAATGATAGATAAAGTTATAGTCATTCAGTACCACATCAAGAAAACTCAGAGTTGACGAAAATGATATGCTAAAAATAATTTGTTAGATATGGAATTTAAAGTTATTGAGAAGGTGTTTCTATGAATTTTAAAATGGAAATAGGTTATGAGATTAGTAAATAAGGTATAGTATTTCACTAGATATATTGTCCCTTCTGAGATTCTTTATCGAGTTGGGAGAGTATCTTATCTCTTGGAACTACCTCAGAACCTCTTTCAAGTTCATTATGGGTCCCATGTATCTCTCCCAAGGATGTAAAAACCTGATCAATACTAGTTTTTGAACTCATAGTTCATAAAAAAAGATAATGATCCTTTTTATGAGAAAAAAACTAGAAGAAATATTAGATCATAGAGATAATGATCCAGAAAACAAGACTACTCACCTCGTGAATGTGCATGAGAGACATAAACAATTCAATAATGCTACAAGGGAATAAGAGGATTTAATGAAACAAAGATACCTAGATTTATTTTTATTAGAGTGAAAAATATTTAGGGAAAAATTCTTTATTAGTTGGTTAGAACAAAACACCCCGAGATTTTTTGAAATATATATATTTTTTAAATTAAATTTAACTTCTTCAATATCTTATATTATATGCCACCTCGAGTTTAAACGAATTATGATATACTTTTAAATTATCTTTATTTCCTAGACATTATATTGGAAGGTCTGAATTGTACTGACTAAATTGTTAAACATTTACGGTTGTGTAAGTATAAATTAATTATTTGAGTATCCTATAATTTGAAATAAAAAAAGCATTTTAATGTAAAAGTGTTATTTTTTCTGGACACCTCTTTTTATGCGCACAATATATTTTTTATAATAATAAATTAAATTAATAACTATTAGAGAATTATTTAGAAATTATATATTATATATTTAATAAAGTTATTTGACATGCATTTAATATTTTTCTAAAGAATGGAAAATAATAAACCATGTTTTATGCTTCAAAATGTATTTTTCTAGAAAGTGGGTTTCATCACCTATAGCAAGATTATTTTAAAATTAATTTATTCCACTTATATCTGTTGAATTTGATAAGATGGATTCCATATTTGGAATCATGTTGTTAAAATTGGGTTATTATTTTTCTCTTTTTATTTACTTATATGAGTAGTAACCATGGTAAAATTTATCACCTCATTAAAGGGTAAATCATGTTAATTTAGGTTAAAAATAAGTGAGAATGGAATAATGTTTTCTTAATAATAATTATTTTATAAATATAATTAAACCCTTATCACATTAGGCCCTCAATTACGTTTCTTAATTCACACTTTTCCATCAAAAGTATGTATATATTATTTATATTAAAGAACGTTGCAAAATGTCATCCCATAGTTTTAAATATATTCTATGTATCTTAATAGGAAAAAAGTTATTTATGAATGAATCTAAGTCTCTATTTTTATATTAATGAAGTTATTTTCTTTATATAAATTTATTTATAATTTTTATAAATTATGTATTGACCTTAAATGCTTATGCAATACAGATGCATTACATATCAAATTACTAAAAAAAATATAATAAATGATATTAAAAATATTAAGAGTAATATAATATGAATGACTTAATGTGTGAAAATAAACTTTTATATGAATATGACATATTATTGTTATGTAAAAAAATTATATTCTAATAAAATAATTGTATCTATGTCTTTTAAGTCAAATTACATGAATAGTATCTAAATTGAAAATAATGATATTTTATAAAAATAATATTTTATTAAATTACTAAAAAATGATAAAAAAAATTAAAATATAAAAATGGTGAAAATATATGGTTTAAAAGTTATCCCTTACCCATTTATATGTCATATGTAACCATTTGGATTGATAATGAATTTAATACATTTTAATATTTTAAGAAATTCCAAGAGTGTCCCTCCCATAAATTATAAAAGTGAACCCCTCCTATCTCTTCTTCCCACCGAATTGATAATTATTGATTAAAAAACTCTAACATATAATCTTCTTAACTTCCCAATAATAACTATAGAATTTATATTATTCAAAAAATACTAACCCTTGATCGTTTAAGAGGAAATCGAAATTCATTATTTCAAACAAGGGGTAATCACCTTATTCAGTCAATTTTTTTGAATATTCTATTACATCTTATAAATATTATCTATTAGTACTAAAATGATAAATTAATTATTATAAATATAATAAAATGTTTTCATGGTTATGAAACCACTTGTATGAACCCTCTTTCTATAAAATGGGAAGTAAAAATATCACTTGTGTGTACGCACATATTACAGTCTCCATGTAGAAATAAAATAATTTATCATCACCATAATTTATGGATGTTTATTTAATGGGTTTATTTTTAAATATTATAATTATGAAATAATTATACATATGTAATTATAAAATCTTATCTACCTTATTACCTTCCAA
Source organism: Viscum album (assembly GCA_963277665.1). Taxonomy (NCBI): domain Eukaryota; kingdom Viridiplantae; phylum Streptophyta; class Magnoliopsida; order Santalales; family Viscaceae; genus Viscum; species Viscum album. The sequence goes on along the minus strand of OY728162.1, from coordinate 427,187,861 downwards.
ACTTTTAGAAAATGATAACATCGATCGTGCCTATATGTGGACTACCACCTCCACAAAGAGATGTGATTCATTTTTCATTTTTATTTTAATTGGATGGTAATAAGGAAATATTTAATGAATATATATGATATATATGATTTATTATTGATTACAGGAAGGACATTTATTGTTTATTTTTATTTTGTTTCATCCCTCAAAAAAATGGAAACAACATTCATGCGTATGTACGACTTACCATCTTCATGAATGATATAATTAATTTTTATATCTATATATATTATAAATGACATTAACAAAGTATATAATGAATACATATGATATTTATATAATGTTAGAAAAATTGTGGATGATGAAAATATGACCAATATATAAGGAAAAATACTACCAAACCAGAACATACATGAAAAACGAAGTAGATATCACCCAGAATAATGTTTTTTAATAAAGATGTTTTAGAAAAGATATTAAAAAAAGGTACAAGAAGATAATATTTGATTAGATATAAATTTTTATGGTTATTTAATAGATTTACAATAAATATTTTTTTATTTAACATGAAGTTCATATTCATACAAAGGAAGTGATACCCAATGTTAAGGGATTTTGCATAACTACAATTTTTATGAGACATATTCTTTATAAACCACTTGTCAAATTGGTGTGGTTTATATAATTTAAATGAATTTATTTTGAGATTCATATTATGAAAATTATTTTTATTTAAATATACATATAAAACTATTACTTTTAAGGGGCTTATGATTCAAAAGTTACCAAAGTGATAAGGATTTTATGCTACAATCTCTTTGTCTATTTATATTTCATATGATTAGATGTTAGAAGAAAAAATGTAATGATATAACTCTATATAAACTCATTAATTTTATTTGCATATGGTAATTTCTTGAAAATATATTTTTTCTATTCATTTTACTAACTTTATGTTCTTAATAAATTGAAAACATGTTTTTATGTAAAATAAGATTTATTTATCTCTTCAGCTAAAAACATTTCTCTTATATATCCATGTATTCAAAAATATTTTGAATAATTTTTAAATATGAAATGAAAATTATTTAAATTAATTTTCCCATTTTTAATTTTAATGTAATAGTTCAAAAGAAATCTTATTTTCATCTACCAGATAAGTTACTTTTTTTTATTTTTTACAAAAGTGTAAAAGGGATGATCTCTATAAACTTATACGATGTGAACAAAATTTCATGACATCTTGTCTAATAAATTATTTAGATATTCCATTACATGTTTTCATGGTTATTTTAAGATAATATTTTTTCTTTAATATTTTTTTAAATTTTCTTTTTTATATAAGTGATTTTGAAATATAAAGTTTATTTTCATTAATAATGTTTTAATGACATTTAATAGAATCCATCAAATAAAAGAGATCTGTATTTCACTTATGATTTACTAGGGATATAATCAAAGTATTCCATCCTTTTTATTTCTCTATATGTTTTTTGTTTTTAATGATAATATGTTTATGAAACTTGTTCAATTTCCATGTTTTATACTATGATGAAATGATAAATTGTATCTAAAAATGATTCATTTTTTTGTGGATTATGCTATGATGAAATTTTTTTCAAACCAATTTATTTTATAGAGTTTTGATATAATGAATATTTTAAGATCATGTGGCAATTTTATGTATGGTTTTCATTATTTTATGGTGGTTGTTCTATAACAAATAACAATTGTTATTTATAACCAAGTATGGTGATTATGTTATAACCAAGGGTGGTTGTTACATTTTTACTAAGGACATTTAGTACCTATATCTCATTATAATGAATCAGTAATTATTTATATATTATTATATAAGAATTAATAATATAGGGGGTGAACCTAGCTTAATAAAAGAATGTTTCCACTATTATAATCTTAGAGTGACCCTTGAATACTAGGATGGTTTGGAGAGTGATCCCATTCTACTATAACAGTCCTGTAAATGAAATTTTCTAGGGATTAAATTATTTTCCAAAGATTATGTGTATGTCAAAAAATTATGTCATATAAAAATTTTATGCTGTCATGGATTATGGTCCTTGATTCCTTTTGGATTCATGTGTTATGAACTTCCTTGTTTTTTACCAAGACTCAATCTTATAATCTATGATATAAAGGGTATGATTTTCAAATGTTATAATAATGTTCTCACACACTTATGTTCATGTTATTCTCATGTGAGAATTGATATTTACCTTGTATACCCTTATTAAACATCTAATATCACCTATTCTTATGTTTTATTTCCCTAGGTTATGTAAAAGGTACTTTGTATAATATGTCGAACAAGGGTTCTAGTTATGAAAAAATTTGTGGGAGATGATGTACATCTTTTATGAACTAGTTGTATATATTTCCATGTTTCTAAAGGCAATATAAATATAATATTATTTATTTTTTTAGTATGTTATGTAATGAATATTGATAATATAATACATGATATCTATATATAAAAAGTATGTGTCTTTATATAAGTTGTAATGAAAATCAGTTTTTTTAGTGAAGAGGTATATACTTTTATTGAATGTTTTAGTTTTATTTATTCTTCTACATTATTTAAATATTATTTAAACATGGTGAAATTATAACAAAAATATTTTTCATATACTAATATTTTTTATATTGATTTCATAACCAATATCCAAATCCTTATTCCATCAAATGGGAAATTAATCCATCGTTCGTGTGTATGGAAGATTGTGGTTTCACAAACTGATATAACTTATTTTCCATAACCACCTATTATGGGAGGTTATAATGATTGATTTAATGTAAATATGTTATATTCATGACATAATTATCAATCTGTAAGGCTTATATATCTTCTAGTTTCTAACCTTTTCATTCAATAAAATATTATAACATCATTCAAGCATACATATGGATTACCACATAAACGTAGTGATGTGATTCATTTTTCATGAAAAATCACATGGATAATATATATAAGTACATTTAAAGAAATAATATTCTATTTTTAATATAATAATAATTATAGAATGATAAAATTATATACATTTTAGTTTTTTTCCTGTTATTTGAAAAATTGAAACATTACTTATGGGTATGTATGACATTCAATCTTCATTATTTTAATGTAATTATTTTTTCATAAAAATTATTCATGGTTTGTTTTAAAATTATATTTAATGTATAAAAATGATAATTATTTCATGTTTATTATTTTTTAGATTATGGAATAATTATTGTTTTACCATAATCAAGTTACTAAATTCATTCTGAACATATGAGATGAATATCATCCAGACATTTGGAATGAACTTAATTGATTGTATATAACATGATAATAATTAAAATAACAAGAATAATAAATAAAAAATTTTCCTAATAAAAAATATAATTAACATAAATTTATTATTAACGAAAATATAGAACATATGTGATGATTCAGACTCTAGGTAAGAGTCACGTTAACTTAAAACCTCATTTTAAATTTTTTAATTATTTTTTTATAAACATTTTTTTTAAAATGTATACATTATTAGAAATATATTAGGGTTGTATTTATATGTGAATAAAATAATTATAAAGTGAATTTTATGCATCTTTAAAATTTAATAAAAAAAATTTCAAATAGAATTTTTTTATGTATTTTTTACGAAATTTTTTAACTTTTTTTACAGAAGGTAAAAAGAATATTCTATTTTAACACATATGACATTAAAAACATTTCCTTCCACAATAACTATTATTTGATGTTTTTTTCATTTATAAAATTTCATGTTTTATTAAATGAAAAATACCATTTCCATAGGTTTTGGGTTTTTTATTTTTGAAAATGGGGTTTTAAAAAGAAACAATATTTCTATATCTAAAAGTGTTTTGTATCTCGATTTAAAGTGTTTTTAATGGGGTTTGGGTTGAAAATGCGAACAAATAAAATATTTTATTAATGATATGGTAATTAAATAATTTTTTATGATAAATGGTTGAGGAAATTATTTATTATATTAAAATGTTATCCTGATATAACCTATATGAATAGGTGATCCCAATAAATCTTATAGGAATTGGTGAACCCGATAAAACTAATATAAACAAGAGAGACTGAAACACCTTAAATTAATGGGTGGGTCTCATATATCTCTATAATAGTTTGGGTAAATTTCCTTATCTTCACTGAAAATAATGATATTTTTAACCAGGGTGGTATCTTCTAAGTATTTTACTAGGATATAGTTATTTCTAACACAACAGAACATAATTTTTGAATATGATGGTCCAAGATACCTAAATGGGTTCTTATACTCTTACTATTGGTTTTAAATGTTTTATTTGAGAAAAAGTGTAATACATACTATGAATATGATTTATTTCATATACTAAAACAATATTATGATGAATGTAAAAATCTCTAAAGGTAATTTTTCACTAGACTGACAGATTTCATTACTTCATATCCCTTACTGATATTTTTTCCCAAATCAAAAAAAAAATGATATTGATACAAAAATAAAATAATATTAAATAAATTTATGATAAATTGATATCATTTTTACACCTAATTGATTAATAATTTTTTGTTCATAAAAATTCTAATAATCATTTATATTCATGTGATTAGTGTTCACTATCACTCCCCATCATTATTTGGACATTATCTTTTTCATCTATGTCAATATTTTCACTTAAGATTAATGTTATCCAATTTTCAACAATATTAACATGTTATTCTATATAAAAAAAATATTTAGCTTTATATATTTTAAAGATTATGTTTTATTAACCAATTTTTATGATGTGGTATTCCATCAAATAAATTTTCAAATGCCAAACCTTTGACATCCAAGCTCAAGATCAAATTACAAGAAAAAATTTATTAAAGAGGGGGAGAATATAATATATTGTTATTTTAAAATAATAATATCTTCAATAGTTTATAAAACACACAAAACTAAGATTAATATAACCATTGAATATTAATATTTAAATTTTTTCTTTATAACTAATCTATTAAATTTGTGAGATGGAATAGAATTAACCGCATTATGAACTATACATAAAAATTAAGGATAAAATTTTAAATAAGAAGGAATGATTTAATAACCTAGGTAATTTATTTATTATTAAATTTAATTCATTATTAATATTCATTTATAATAATTTAAATATTTATATTCATTATAAGAATACAAGGTAAATTTTCCATCAAAAGGAAAACGATTTATTTTTAACAAAATTAAGTCTTCATGCATAATATGGTTTTATTTAAAATATATATTTCCAAATTAAATAATTTATATTTCAAAAAATGAGATTTATTTTTGAAACTATCATTTCAAATTATCTTAGGATAAATGTTTCATATTTTTTTGAACTAATTTAATTTTTAATGGTTAGCGAAAATAAAGATTTTTATTAAAAACAATATTTTATTTGAAAGTATTTAAAAAGTATAAATTTATTTTGGACTATTTTAAAAGTTTAATTAGTATATTTTGATTAAATTTTATATATTAAATTATATTATAATCAACATTATACTCTAATTTTTTATAAAAACATTTTTATACTTAAAAATGAATTTTAAAAAACCATTTTTCATCACGTTTTCATGGTTTAAATTTAATAAAAATCTTAACAATTATATGAATTAGATTTTATAAAATTGGTATTATATTCAAAATATGGATGTTATAATTTAGTAAATAATTTTATTTTATTTTATGTCATTGATAATAGTAATCGTAGTGAATATATATTACCTTAGTGAGGGTAAATCTTGTAATTAAGGTTAAAAATAATATGATAAAACTAAAAATGACCCAATATATTTCATTAGAATATTAGATGAGTGTGGATTTACCATAATTATCTCTAATTTTATTTTATATAAATATTATTATATTTCTATTTGAAAATTAATTCTATATTATTTTATATGACGAAATGTACAAAATGTCACTCTCTGTTTATAAAATTTATATTATATGTTCCAATAGTTATTAAAATTAAGTTGTGAATAAATATTAATTGGTATTTGGAGAATAATGAATTTTTATTTATGATGGTAAATTAATTTTAGTTTTTAGTGTTGAAATAATTACATTAACTCATTATAAAGTATCGATATATAACTTGTGAAAGCTTTCTAAAATTAAAGAAAATGATTTTGAAAAATAAAAAATAACATTTTTTGGACGACTTATGGTGTCATAATAATTTTATAGTTAATGAACTCAAAATTATTACGAGATAAATTTTGATCAAATTTTTATCAGAAATATAGGTCTTGTAAATAAATCATATATTTCAGGGGGAAAATGAAAGAAAAATATTTAAATAATCTTTTACTGAAGAGTTTTATATGTTAAAAAATTAAAAAATTTATAGGATGATAAATAGTGTAAAAATTTTATAGGGAAAGGTAAATATGTTAATGTTTTATATATTAAAAAGAACAAATCCATTTTACTTTTTTTAAAACAAATTCAAAAATGATCCTTTTGAAAAACATTAAAAATATTCCTTTGAAACTTGTGTAAAGTGAAAGATAACATAAATTATCAATAATAAATTATTGAATAAAAAGGACTTATATAATTTTTTTTTGAAAAATATGGATATGGAAGAAATATATACCCAATCAAATAGAGAAATAAAATAAACTTTTATTTTAGATATGACATTTTTTGATTCATTAACAATGAAATATTTTTTGTGATATTTATAGTTTATCTAATGATTGACTTTCATATTAATATCTAAATATTATTAATGATATTTTGGAATGGTTAAATACATTATAATATTATGTAGTGATTTTTCATGGTGATTGATGAAATTCTTGGAGATATTAATTTGGGTTGGGGTATATGTAACCCTTAAAATTAATGTGATGGATTATTTCTGAAGAATACAATTATATTTTTTGGAATATATGTTAAAAGTTAGGAAATAACATTTTAGTTTAATAACTTAAATAATATTGATCTTATTGATTTTATTTGGTCCATATGATTATTAATTAATTGTATATTAGAATTAAAACTTTTGGTGTTATTTATTCATGGAATGCTTTATACATTTTAGATATTATCCTATCTTGTTCCAAATATATTGCTTTTGGTTTTATTCAAAAGATATAAGAAATAAATTTTTACCCATTTTTAGAACTTATGATTTGATTTAAGTTTCCTTTAGTTCACCCAGAATGAAAAAATCTTATCCAATACTCATAGTGTAGAGTAAAATATGATATTGAGGTGAGAACTGATTAAGTGATGAAATTTTACTTTTCAAGTATGTACATTTTCATATGTTCTTATTATAGATGGTAAATAATTTTTCCCTCCCTTGTAATAGGATACTGAATAAAATATTATCATAATACCATCATTTGTGATGAATCAATGGTTTTTTTCACACTTTATTGATTTATGGTCTTATGGTCATTGAATTCGTCATGATCATTCACATTCTTTTGAGAAATACTCCCTTTCAATTTTCATTATTTTTATATACATTAATTTTTCATCAATGTAAATAATTTTAGTTATCAGTAATTATATCCTATTTAGAAACCTAGTTATACATTATTAATTATGACCTTTGAATTTCTTTTTACCCTTTTTCAAGGGGAATTTTTGTTAACCCTTTTTATTATGTTAGTTTTAAAGAAAATGTATTTTCAAATGTCAAAAACCTAGATTAAATAGATCGAGCTAAAATTATAAGGATGCAAATTATTAAGGGTATGGGGGATCTACCACCATTATATTTGAAAAAGAAAACACTGTTTTATGTCATATAAAACACGCAATATCGATCATAAATATACCATTAAATATTGTTATTTAAATGTGACTATTATATCCTAGCCGGTAAATTTTTAGGAATGAATAGTAATAATAATATTATGATAAATATTTATAAAGGAATTATATAATCCATATTTTTTTATTAATTTATAAATAACAAGTACCCATTTTTTTAATTAAGTCATTTTATGCTTCAAAAAACCATTTTCTTCAAAAAAGATTATTATTATTTGATAAAATATTATAAATAAATTATGGAATTTTTGGAATTTTTTTAACAAAAATGATATCAATTTTTAAATCATATTGTGAATATAATCTAATTTTTAAATTTTATGTTTTTTCTAAAAATATTTTTTTTGAATAGTGAAAATTCTGATTTTTGTAAAACTATTTTTTTTCATTAAATGTACAATTATGATTTCAATTTGATCTAAAAGAATAAAAGTAATTATTTTTTGATTATATGTATTATAATTAATTATGTTTGAATCAAAATTATACTTTATTATGGTATAATTCTATTTTTAGTATTAATAACACATTTATATAAAACTGTTATTCATTAAGTTTGACACATTTATATTAATTTATTCTTAAAAAACATCTAGAATTTTTTTAAATGGATATTTTATTTGTAATTACTAGATTCATGTTTTTTATATAAGTTGATTTTATGTTTGGAAATTATAAATTGTAGCCATATTAAAATTTTGTTAAGACAGTAATGTAAATTCGGTAATTAAGGTTAAAAATAATATGACAAGGTCTCAAAAATAAACTCAAAACATTACTTAATTTTATAGGATGATTATATTTCATCAGTAATTATCAAAACTTTGAAAATGTGGAAATTTCTTACCAATTTAATTTTATTATAAGTTTTTTATTGTTTTTTTTAAATATAAATTCAAAAAAGTAACTCTTTTACTTTGAATATCTATAATATATCAAGATTGGGATAAAAAATGTTTGTTTGGTTAAAAATGGAAATTATAAAGATAAATAATTTTTTATAACTAATATTTATTTTAAATTTTTATTATTGAAATAATCAACTTAAATTCTCACGCAACATCGATATAGTGCTTGTGAAATTAGTAAAAAAATAATATAAATAAAATTAAAAATAGTAAATGTAATATTTTTGGGTGACTTATGCTTTCAAAAAACTATTATAAATAAATATAAAATATTATGGTATATGTGAAAGAGTAATATTATAAATACATTACATGTACCTAGCATAAAACTTAATATAATATTGAGTTTTATTCAATAATTCATTATCATACATTTGAGGATATTTTTAGGTTTATAGTTTTATAAAATTATGTCGTAAATAATAAATTACAAAACTATAAATATGAAAATTGGAAACATCCAATTCATATACATTGTTCTTACAATATAATATTTTGAAATAAAAGATGATTTATGTTCATTAAAAATCTTTACAAAATCCAAATTGACATCTTCCATTCACTTACCATCGTCAAACCCTTTGAAAAACATTTTAAAATATGGGGTGAGTAAAAAAAGGTTAGTAAGGGATATAAAAAGAATATGTACATTAGCCTATTAAAAAAATAAAGACCATGAAATAATTACAATTATTTCAAATTTATTTGAGGGATATAAAATAAATCACTTTCACATGATATCATACAAACTTATTAATCAAAAAATCATTTAAAATATGTGTAAATATAAATCATATAGGTAACATGGCACCTCAAATTCGATATCACTATTACAAATGAAATAAATAATATGTAAAAATCCTATATCTTGAGTACCCTATGTATTAGAGGGTTATCATAGACCCACCCATCCTTGGTATACCATAGAACCACCGATCATTGGATTATCATGGAACCACATGTCCTATTTTAATAACACAACCACCCACCATTAGGTTTTAATGTAACTACTTATCCATTGTTTATAATAGAATATATCGTCATCAAAAACAATGACCACAAACTATAACATAATCACAAATCATGAAATATTTCATTTTTATTATAAAAACCTTTAAAAATTCATTTAATCCCATATGTAAAATTCTTTTGGATATTAAAATACCCATTTAATGTAAAAAAAATTATTCTCAATATCAAATATATTTTTTTTAAAACAAATTTTCAATTCCAAAATACCAATAATAAGGGAAAAATTTGTTTTATTTTAATGTAAAATAAAATATTATAAAGTAATTTAAACTTATAATTGTGGTTACGGTGATGGAAAATGTCATCGTTAGAGTAAATTTTAACATATAACACTCCTTTTTCATTTTTAAATAATGTCACACATTTAATAAAAATGTTTCATTTTTTAAATACATTGAAGGAAAGACAAATATTTCCTTTATTAAAATGTCAAATTACATTAACATAATTATTATAAAATTTTAGACATGGAAGGGAAATCGAGTGTGAAGGAAAACATTAAAATATGATTTTTTAAAATCAAAGGCCTTACCACATTAGAAACATTTGAATCATAAGCCCCATAAAAGTATAAAATTAAAGAAAACATTAAATATCATGATAATAGTGAAATTACTGATATTAAATTTTAAAGGGACTGTATATACACTTGATAATATTATATAGGTCCATGACATCAAAAAACGTTTCAATAAAAGGAAATTGATGTGAAGTACCTTACCTCATGTACAATTCATCATGATATTTATTTATCTTATTGAATATATAAATTTCGTTAATTAATCAATCTTATAATTACTTTTTCATGTTTATTATTCATTTTTATCACTTATTAACCAATTATATACTATAACATAATTAATTAAGTTCACATTAGATTTTTTGAAGATATTTTCCATACATGTCCAAAGATGACTTATGTAGGTTGACTATGGTCAAAGAGGTCATTTTTCAAAATCTATATAATAATTATCATAATTATATATTAATTATAATTTTTAAATCCAATCATGAATGATTTTTATAGAAAAATGATCTATGTTATGATCATAGAGATGGTAGACCGTATGTATGCATGAGTAATGTTTATATTTTTCAATTTTCATTTTGAAAAAAGGTATGTATTGTTTTATCATTCTAGAAAGATAAAAATAAAAACAATAAAAAATTATATATATATATATATATATATATCATATAAATGGTTTATTTATGGACAAAAGTGCCACATCGATTCATGGAGGCGATAGTCTACATGTAAGCATGAATGAAATTATCATTTTAAAATGTAAGAAAAAAATGATATATTATCTTTTAATAATGAGGAATATGTAATTAATATAATAATTATTTTATTTATATCACATATATTCATTAAATATATCCTTATTCCATTACATTCAAATAATTATTGAAAAACGAATCACATCTCTTTGCGAGGTGGTGTTCTTCTGTACACACGAGCGACGTTGCTGTGTCCCCCATGGAATGAATAGTAAAATGGTATATATGACACCATAACTCCAAAAGTATAAATATTTTAGGAATATCACATATATATAATTTAAATATATCATTATAACATTCCATTAGAGGTGGTCATGTAGAATTAATGACATTGGTTCATGAGGTGGGAGTCCTCCGTACACATGAATAATGATTTCATATCTCATTTGATGGAAGAGAAGACAAATTGAGGTAAAAAAATTTACATATTAATATAAAAATATATGGTAGATAATAGTGTTAAAAAACAATAATAATGTAATTATATTTTAATGATTTGGAATAATAAACAAAATATAAATGCATATCTAATAACGATACCTCTTCTTTAAACAACTTTAATAGGTAATCACAAAAAAACTTTATAAGATGGATTTTTGAGTTAAATAAGGGATCATATGTAATGTTTGAAGAATTTATAAAGGTAATATGGTCAGGATTTACCAGGAAATAATTATTTTATTTTTTTAATAGGATGGTTTAGGGGGTGTCCTTTTATAGGTGAGGTGTGTGGAAAACTTTTAATTTTTTAAAAAAAGATGTACCAATGTTTTTCAGATGAAAAATAGATCCAAAATAGACCATTATAGATTTTAATTATTTTCAATGTCTAAATAAGGTCATAAAATAGTTTTTACACAATGTTTATGAAATTTTAGCAATTATTGTTTTAGTTTAACCTCTGGTAAACCTGTTTTCACATTAACAACATTTATTAATATTTCTCATTTTCACTCTTCATTATGGTCAAAAATTAAGTTTATGATATTAGATAAAATAAATTATGATTACTAAAAACATGGATTATATTTTACCGAATTTAATCAAAATAGGTGGTAAATTTTAATTTAAAATTAAACTCATTGACGTGATGAAAATCAGGTTTTCAAGAAGATTATTTTTCATGAAAAAAGATGATTTTATTTTAACATTATGTCTCTTAATAATCCTTTTATGAGTATCAATTAATATTTATTGATATATAATCTATAAAATTCATTCAAAACATTCATCATTATTTATTATCTTAGTTCATTAAAATTGATAAATATTATGTGCTTTAAAATAGTTTTAAGAAAAAATCCATTTTTGAACACAAAAATAAACTTGTACTAAAATAAAATATAAATTTGACTAAAAGAAATTAAGCAGATTAGATATAACTAAGTTATACTTATGTTAAACTAAATAATATTTAAACCATAATGTCAATTTTAAATTACTTAATTTATTGAAAACAAATGATGAATTTTTTAAACCAATTCGTATTTTAACTATTCATCAAAAAATCAATATTTTCCTAAAAATAAAAAAAAATTCACTCTTATATAATTATTAAATTATTATTTCAAGAATGAAATTAATTTTTTATAAATCCTATTCTACAATTTAGAAAATTATATTTTATTTAATAATCTTATAAAAAATAGGTTTAGTTAAAAATATTTCCCATTTAAAAAAAATTACATAATATTTTTATAATAAAAATAAATATGTAATATATGGTATTAAACATTAAAATTATTTATTATATCTTTAATTGGGTTTTTACACCAATTAATAACTACTTTTATTTAAATCAAACTACATGAATACTGTCAAAAATGACATTAATGATATTTTAGTTCAAATAAAAAATTATTATTTTTTTTAAAATCACAAAAATAGTAAATTGGAAACTTAGTATGTTAAATAGTTTAAAATTTAACCCCATGGAAATTTATGTGTTAATTTTAATCTTATAATTGAAATTATTACCCTTTAATATTGAAAAAGTCATTACCACAGTTAAGGTTAAAATTGGTTAACCAAGTGGTTAAACCCAAAGGTAAGATTTAAAATACTATATAAACATAAATAAATTTTGTTGTTTGATTAAATTAAGACTATATATTACTTATGTTATAATACATATCATTTTGGAACTATTTTACATGAGTTAGATACATATTATACCATAATATTTCATATATATCTAAAAATGACCTTAATGATATTTTATATTAATAAATAATTTAAGAATTTTTTTAAAATTTATTAAAATATTATATTAAGCCAATTTAATATGATATGGCTTTAAATTTCATCTGTGGTCTATTTATGGGTTGTTTTTCATTTTATAGTAACTCTCTAAATTTAACACCCCGACCCCAGTTACCAAGAGTTGGGGCATTATTACATAATATTGGCATGATCACCAGGAAATCATGTCTCGAAAGACCAATCAATTTAGTATTATTAGAAACAAGATTCATACATAAGTTTATCTTTACATCTTGAAAAGAAATATAACACAAATTTATTCCATTAGAAACATCCAAGCCTCCTAGATTATGCTTGCAAGTCACTCATAACTAACTTATTCATATCCTTGGAAAATGAAACATAAGAAAGGGGTGAGCTCAAACGCTCAGTAAGGGTAAGAAATATAGAGGAAGATAACATAAATATTAAGTATGGTGAATAATTGAAACCACAATCCTTTACCAATAATAAACATGAATACTTTTATGGTAGAAATATGAGATGAGTAAATAATGCCATAACAAAACATAATCATGGTTATTCTACTAGTCGAATAACCACATGAACCATTAATACTATTTTCATAATGAGGGAATGTATAATGTTGGAAATTCTGAAACATTTTGTCAAGACCTCGGCAAAGACATCTAAAAATGATTAAGGCCTCAGCCAAAACCACATATCTAATTGGAAAGGTCCTCATCCAATTCCATGTCTAGTTATCTCATGAGACCTACAGATGCATCGAGTAGCTATAGTGGGCTCCACCAGTCACTTATTAAGTCTAATACATTCCACATATGAAGAGGTTGAAATATAACATAAACATTCGTATTAAAACCAGAATAATAAATGTCAATACTTTAACCATAAACCATGAATGATATATAAGTAGAACATTCATAGTCAAACATATCATAAAACCTTCAATATAATATGGAAGTTTTTTATCATAATAAATCAACCTCAAATAAGCGTAAAATCCATCAAAGGAAGTTGACATAGATGACATCAAAACTATTTGAGAGAAATATATCTTTCTTTTTTGAAATCATTTAAAGATACAAAATTATAAAATAAAACATTTATTTTGAAATTATTCTTATAATCTTGTAAGGGATGCTTCGAAGATGTTATAATGGCAGAAAATAGCCGCACCCTCCGTATAAGTTAAAAAAAAGACATTCCTACCTTAATTTTGTTGAAAAGGATAAAAAGTACCTTGTTTGGAAAATGACGGAAAGATTCCTTTATAAATATTCAAACAAGGGTATAAATGGATTTAACCCATAGTTTATAAAATAGTAATAATGTTTTGAAATACATTATTAAGAGACATGGATGTGGATGATAAAAAGTTCCCCGTGGATACTTACATAAAAGCAACCTCGGATAATAAAGAGATTGTGAAATTAAACATTACCTTGTACATTTCCATGTTCTAAGGTAGGTTAAACTCCTGTATAATGGTGAAATTATTGTTATTAAATCATACAAGAATCATATACATTAATATTATATCATATATGATCTTTTAACATTGCTTTGTTAATAATATCTTAGTATTATCATCGTTTCAGGTGTTAACTGATTCATTTTACATTATATTATTTGTTAAGTGTGTCATATTTGTTTTGTATGGGATGTATCTTGTTCATATCCAGAATGATATCAAGTCTTTAAACATTATTTTTAATCATAAAATGAAAATTAGTCTTGAATGGATACGATGGGGAATGAATCTCATCGCGTTCGTGGAGACGGTAATCTGTAGGTACACACGAGCGACAATATCATTCTTTTGATATAAAAATAATATATAATTGGATGGTATACCATATATATAGAATCATTATCATGTTATATTTATTATTTAAATCAATTACACATCATTATTATACCCATCCAAATAATAATGTATCGAATAACAATTACACCACAACGTGGAGACGGTAAGACGTACGTACACACGTATAGTGACATGTCATTCAAAGGATCGATAAAATAGTGAATATGGTTGTACCATATTTATAATAACATCACAATATATATAAGATTATAGATTGTTTATTTTATAATGGAAACAACAAAGAAAGAAGAAGTGGAAGAAGAAAGGAACTTGAAAGAGGTGATGAAATATTTACTTCTTCTTCGGGTTCTTCATTTTGATTTGATCAAATTGGATCCTTATGTTAGATTTCTGACTAAATTAAGACCACTTGGATGAATGGAGGACTGTTGATAGGTTTTTTTTGCAGAGTTTGGACAAGCCAAATGGCTTTGAAGGTGTGAATTAGAGAGAAGGGGGGAGTGCCCTTTTATAAGAGGGGTGAGGGGCCCCTTAGGAAAAGCTAGAAATATTATTTTATAATAAAATCATTTTTGGTTTATAATTGCTCCAAAATGGATTATTTAATGGATAAGGAGAGTATGGGTCGAAAACCACTCAACCAATGGGTTTTAGTCAGGTTTGGGTCACTATTGTACCCTTATCTTTTAGATTTAACTCTTTGTTAAATAGTTTGTTATTTACCATCTCTCTATTTTTTTATATTATATGGTTAATAAACTAACTATATACTTCAAAGAGAAACTCAAGTGGATCATTAATGACATATATAATATTATTTAATACCTTTGTAGAACCTTATATTTTTAGGAATAGAATATCAATTAATAATATAATATTTTATTTAAAAACTCTTTGATGTCAATTTTGACACTATTTGGTATTTTGTTTTTTCTAAATTCATATCAACATTATTACTTCAAATAAAATTCATCTAACCAACCCTAATATGTCATTTTATCCAATAAAATTAGTGTAATTACTAAAATTCTCAAATTACATTTATTTGGATACTTATAATATCAATTATTTTAATATTTCATTAATTAGGTAATTACTCCATCATCATTGTGTCATAAATAAATTAAATTATTTAATGTCTAAAAAATATAAATAAACTACCACTATGTAGGAAATATTTTTCTTTCTAATGAATATTTATTGTCTAATTTATCTTATATGTAACCCTATTTTAAAAATGTTTTAGTTATTAAACGTTGATTTTAACTCCTTTAACTCTTCTTTGAATTAAATAATAATAAATGTCCTAATCTAAACCAAGTGGACCAAAGGTGTTCATATTTTATTCCAAAGTTTGTATTTTGACGAATTATACTTATCCAATTGAATTTGGACATGTGTTAGGGTAACAATAATATCATTTTAACCCTTAAATTCTCTATTTACTTTTAACCGTGGTAAATAAAAGTAAGAAGTTACTATTCACAAAAAGATATCTTCATCTTATTGAGACAAATTATTCTTACTGATATCAAACATGTCTCTTGGATTTTTGAAATTCTACTCACAGAAGTGTTAAAATTATGTTTTATGTGAATTTGCAAATTCTCATAGGAGGTGTGTAAAGGATGGTGAAAAGTTCAATAAAATTTTTATTTATCTAAAATTATTATAAAATGACTCCAATGAATTACATTGAACTTATATAGGTATTATTATCTATTTTTACCTAAAATAAATTTAAATAAAATAAATAATTATTTAAATAAAAATTTGGTTTTAAACAATAATTCAGTGTTTTTCACTATTCATCAAAAATTGAAAGTTTTCAGAAAAATACCAAAACTTCACCCTAAGCTAATTTCGATATTCCAAATCCAAAAATGAAGTCCATTTTGAAATATAAAATTTAAAAAATTTCAAAAAGTGGGTATTACTTTTCATAACAGCTAGTATGATTGGTTGTGGTGTGTTAGAACTCGAAGTTGCATACAACACACGCTACAGTATTATTCAAAGAGAAGAATACCGTGGAAGCTGAGGGAGTTACACTATAACCATTAACGAGTAAAAAAAAATTGACATCATGGTAACTGCAAAAAGGTTTAGCAGTGATTTAAAACTAAGTGATAAGGGTGAAAAAAATAAAAAACATTCCAAAATTATATTTTCTAAGAGAAATTAGACTCATACCTTGATTATATTCTAAATATACCAATTTTCCATGTTTCCAATAAAAAACATTTTTATTAATTTAATATTTTAGGTAATTTCTAGAGTTCCCCCCTCCCTTTTCAAAAGTTACATCCTCTCATCTATCCCACAATACTTCTATGCACTATATCTCAGTTAATACCTACCGAAATCCCTTACTAAAATCTCTAACCATGTTCCTTAAGTCTTATTGAGAAGAATAACAACCTTAGAGGGATTATAATATAAAGAAATGGTGGTTGTACAAAGAAGAGGTATAACATTTTCTCGAATGTATTAGTTTTATTTTTTCTTCTACCTCCTTCAAATATTTTTCAAACATGATGAAATAATAACATAAAAATATTTCAAATACTCATATATTGTTCTATATTATTTCATAAACTATATACATCTTCTTTCTCCATTAAATGAGAAAGGAATCTATCATTTTTGTGTCAGGTGGACTATGGCCTGATGAACCGATGTGTTCGTTTCCTATCAACACCTCCAATGAATGGTTTTAATGATGGATTTAATGTATATATATTATAATTATAAAATACCTATCAGTATAGAATGATAATATATCATATATTTTATTAACTTTCAATTCATTTATAAATGATAACAATGTTTATCTGTATGTGTGGATTTCCACCTCCATGATGTGATGTGATTATTTTTCATGACCAAAACTTAAGTATAATATATAAAAGTATATTTAAATTATAGATTTTTATATTTTTTATATAATCATAATTATTTATGGATAAAATGATATTAACTTTCTCTTTGTCATGTTCTTCGAAAAATTGAGATGTTGTTTATGCATGCGTATGACCTACCTTCTTCATTATTATAACATAATTAATTTTCCATAGCCATAATTCATGGTTTCTTTTAAATTATAGTTTTTATATAAAATTGATAATTATTTCATCATCATTATTCTAAGGATGATAGTCTAAAATCCTTTTTGAATGCAATCAAATTACAAAATCTATTATGAACATATGATTTTAATATTTAAAAAATATCTGACATGACCTTAATGGATTGTGTATAAAATGGTATTAAATTAAATAAAATGAATAATAAAATTGAATAAGGATATTAAGATACTCAATAATTAAAATATGTTTATTATTTTGGACTATGAGGAACATATTTGATGAGTCATATTGAAGGTGAGAGATAATTTAACTTAAAACCTTGTTTTAAATTTTTTAAAGATTTATTTTATTAATGATTTTATTCTATCTGAATATTGAAAAAAATATTTTATGGATATATTTATATGGAAATAATTTAATTATAAAGAAAATTTTATGTTTTTAATAATTTCATAATAATATTTTCAAAATGAATCTTTTTTACTTATTTTATATTGAATGTATTAACTTTATTTTCAAAAAAACTAATATATTATTTTAACTTATATAGTGTCAAATGGTTTTCCCAAAATCCCCAATATTATTTAATGATTTTATTCATTTATAATATTTATTATTTAATATTTTATTCATTGTATTTTTTTCCTTTTTTAGGTATTTTAGTTCTAAAAATGGGTTTTATAAAGGAAAGGGTATTTGGATATCCAAAAGTGTTATTGATATAGATTTAAGAGATTTTTTCAATGGTATTATGATGAAATTATTCAAGATATTTTTATATTCAATATATGGTACATGGAAGTTATAGATATGATTGGGTGTTCTTGATATAACTTTTAAAAATAGGTGAGCTTGATACTCCTTGTAAGAATGGGTGAGCCTGATATAAGTTATAAATATGGGTGATCCTAATACATATTATACAAATGGGTGATCCCAATATATTTTATACAAATAGGAAAGCCAGATATTGATCTCCATTTAATTGAGTAACATTCCATGTCTTCAATGTAAAGAAGTTGGGAGTTAATTCATATGGATTTATCTATGGTCTAGTTATTTATGACATGAGTAACCACATGTAATGAATACGATGCTCTAAGTTACCGAATAGAGTTTCTATTTTCAAATTATGGGGTTTAAAGATTTTTTTTGAGAAAAAAGTGTGCATTGTTCATATGAATTTGATTTATTTCATACAATCAGTGATTATTGTGATAAAAGTAAAAAAAATTATGGGTTTTCATTTTTTTCATTGGATTATCATATTTTATTCTTTATTGTCCTTTATTGAGCTATTGGAGCTTATCACATATTTTTAAATGTTTTTTTCATAAGGTTTAAGTTGTATAAGAAAATGAATAAGTTAAGTTGAGATTCATGAAGATTTTTTCATGAGAATAAAACTTGTTTCATATTAGTAAATTATATAGTGGACAAAATGGATTTTGATTATATATGTCCGCATTGTAATGTATGGGTTTGTTATGTAGGATTTATGACATCATTATGTAAAACTCAAAACATAAACAATATTTGGTAGTGAATGGAAGTGAATTATTGTATAAGAATACTAGATTATATAATGTTTAAGGCTGGGTCCTAATAGATACCAATTAGAAGATGCTAATTTTTTTCTCCCTATGATCTAATGTCTAGACCCACATGTTTACTAAACTTTTTATGTGAAGTGATTGTTCTTGCAGGGTAGTGTTAAAGGTTAGGATCAAGAAACATTATTTTCCTCACCTTTGTTTGAGTTTGGTATAGTATAATAATTATGTCAAAACTAATTAATTAATTAACATTAAAATCATTTTATACCTTGGTTTATAATTTTTTAGGAATTTTTCTTCTATAGGTATGGCTCAATGTCATCATCTTCATAAAATTTTCACGAAGTATTTTTGTTATGACATTCTATTGGATCATGATAGAGTAGGGGATTGTGATAATGACACTTGGATGGGAATAATATGATGTATTTATCTCATGGTTCTACATAAGTATGAGGGAAGTATTTTATTTCAGGAGATTGAGTATTGGTTGGAGGAGGTAGAGATAACCATCAGTTTGATTCTTTTTCAGATTGAACATTGAGTTTCATTGGAAGTTATAATTCTACATGGATCATTATGGTAATGATTGATTTTATTAATTAAGGATTTCAATGAGTTATCTATTTTGTTAGAGAAGCTCTAAAATCATATTCAAGGAGTGTTTCCATCATCAAACACTAGGGTGGCTTGTTGGCAGGAGGTTTTTACCCTTCTTCAGGGGAGTTGTAGTGTGAGAGATTTTATTATTCTATATAAGAACCCTATAAAATATTCTTGAAATATTTTTCTAGATGGGGAGGCTATATTGATTCATATTTAGTAGGCCTTTCTCATAGAGATCCAATTTTGGGTCACTCCATATATGTTGAAGCCCTATCCTTAGATACTAGAGAGGGTGGAGATATTTGAGAGGGAATTTATTTGTTTAGAGAATTATAGGATGAGATTCAGAAAACATTTAGATGGAGTTGAAATATGATAGGTTCTCTGTTTGACAATCAAAAGAAAAAATTTCAGTCGGATAAAATCATGTTTTATTCATCATCAACCCGTTTCATCGAAGATAGAAGTTTTCAAACCCATTCTAATGGGTTAGGCATGGTTTTTGTGTGTGGAGTTTATGTTCATTAAAAATGAGAGTGTTTGAAATTCCAAAACATTTATTATGTGGCTAGTTGGATAATTAATTCATAGTCGTTGCAACAATATCATTTGAGGAAGTAGCAGTAGTGGGGTGCTTAAGATTATACTAAATAGAGAGAGGATGGGATAGGATATGGATATCCTTATGATTCCCCTCATCCATAGAGATAGTGACAAGAACATAACCATGGACGTGGCTTCTATTTTTTCCATTGAGACTACGCGGTAGGTAATAGAAATATACATCTCTTATCATTACCTACATAGATTGATCCATAGATCATGTAAGGTATTATCTTCATATTTTAAAATTGAGTTTATGAATTGATTGATTCAATAGGAATGAACTCTAATTTTGTACCCACTCTAGTAAATTATTCTGGACATTAGGTGGAGAGACTTATAATGCCCTTGTAGTAGAATAATCCAGATGGAGGTTGAGTTAGCATTTTTTATGTGTTCAGAGACTCTTAGTTAGTGTTAGGGAATCTCCACTACCGGGGAGTCTCCATATGTTTATGGATTCAATAGTAAGACGTAATCCTTATAATTTATTTCTTGTATATGTTATAGGTTAATGAGTATTTGTTTTAGAGGAATATAATATTATACAATGCTAGTAGAGTGTAACGACCCATGTTTTTGGAACAGGTCAAAATCCCCACCCGATTTGAATTTTTAAGCTAGTGGCCATGATACTTTTGGTTCATTGATTAGAACTTAATTTTGAGAGTTTTGTTGGACTTAAATGGGTTTTTGGGTTGGTTTAGAGGATAGGGGAGTGCCTTAGGTGTTTGGAAGGGTTTCATGAGAACCAAAGTCCTAGTTTTTGGGAAGCAGGTGTAGGTTCACAGTTTAGGGGAAACTGTGCGAGTGGTGGTGCATGACTTTGTGAAATCATATGTAGAATTGCAAAGACCTGTGCATAGTTTTATCATGGTATGGAAAACCATGAATTGAATCCACGTGGGATTGAAACATTAGGTAGTTACTTCCTCATGGTTTCCACACTGTTTGGAAAACTATGTGGGTAAACCGTTCGACCAATGCCGTGTATTTTTTTTATTTTTTTTATTTTTACTTATTTATATTTTCCCTACTCTATCCCTCTTTGTTCTTTCTGGGTCACGCACAAAAGGAAGCATCACTCCCTTTTCTCCTATGATGGATTTGGATCCAACTCCTCTGGCCGACATCCATTCTTTGATTCTTCAGAAACTATTGGATCATCTCAGTAAGGAAAACCCCACACACCCTTCTTCTTCATTGATCTTTTGTCTTATTGAAATTTATTTCCATCTAAACCAATTTTATGGTAAGTGATTAAAACTCAGATCTAAATCAATCGACATCAAATTGGAACTCGATATCAGACATGCCTATCCCTACGAGTCTAAGGTAGGTGGTGCGTACTTCGTTTTAAGTTTTCACAGACTTTTGGGGGTTTTAGATTTTTAGCAGCCTGATATATTTTGAGCCAGAAACATGTTTCTTCATATTGAATTGACCATATTCCTTGTGGGATTTTATTGGGAATTACCTTACCTAGGTTATGCGTTCGAGGTCATGTTAGCGGTTTTTTATCCGTGGGTTGTTTATTTGGGGGTGTTAAATTCAATTAAATTGATTGTTTAAATTCAATTGATATGTTTATTCAATTATGAGTCATTAAATACCTCCATGTTATATTAAAATGATTGTTTAATATGTGAAATTAAATCGTTTAAATTGAATTTCTTGTTTTAATTTTTCTATTGAAATTGTATATTTGTAATTTCTTGAATTGCATGAGATGGGACCTAAGGGGTTGTGTTGGATATTTCCCAAGATGAGGTTGGATGGAATGACCATAGGGATTGAGTGATATTGATCACTGTTTGGGATTCTCCTAGACACTTGAGTGGTTTGATGAAAGGATTGTGTGTTTTAAATGTTTTATTTAGGTGGTAAGGCCGCCAAGTTGGGCATGGACCATGATACTTGGATGGAAAGGCCATTGGATTTGATAGACATGGTCATAGGGGCACAAGGTTCTAAAGATGGTGTGGATTAGGTCCTTTTTTTGGTTATTTTTTCTCACCCGTGATGTACTAAGATCCGATTGAGTCATGTGTACATAGGTTGACTCTATGATGAGGTGGTTTTGACTACCCATGTGGGTAAAGGCCCCTGATAGTTATTTTTTAGGAATTTTTTATTTGTGGGTTCTTGTCATAGAAAGGAACATTGAAGGTGAGGAGCCTTATGTTGGTAGTCATGAGGATAATGGGTTGGAAGATGAGGCTTTCTGTGATTCGGGTCATGGGTCTAGATAATTATCTGAGTATAGATATCATTATTCCACCGATTTTACGACCATGGGAGGATGCATTCTTTTGAGTAGGGGTCCATGAGACTAGAATACTATATTTGGGCATGCCTTCAAGACTTTGGTACATTGAGACACGAGATGTCCGGATGAATGAAGTGCCAAGATATATGATTAATGTTGAACCTGAGGGTTCACCAGGACTTGTGACTATAAGCGTACCCTGGGAAATGGTCCAATGACTCTCTTTACTTCTGAGATTCCATCATTAGCCAAAATAGGTGACACTCCCTGGTTGTTGTTGAGCACTAGTGGAGGTTGTTTTTATTTACTGCATCATACTATTTACATTACTTATAAATTCATATCTTCTTAAACACTTATACTAGGTATGCACCACTGGGTGGTATCCTACTGAGATTCATCTAAAACCCTGCACAGTTCCTTCGAGACTCATGTAGACTTCATAGATTTATGTATAAGTAATAGATCCACCTCAAGAGTTAGATCACAGTACTGTTTGTCATGGAGATTGGAATTTACCTTGATGTCATGCATATGTAGATTTTTAGTTTTGTTTAGTTTCATCATGCTTATATATATTGCTACTGTGGTCTACCTTGGGCAACACCTTGGATATTGTGTTATATGATCTGTCATGGAATGCATGCTTGATTAATTTTTTTGAGTATCTATAAGTGATTTGTTGGCATGATGTTCTGTTTAATTTCCACCACTACAGTTGTTGACGCTCCTTTCGTCATAGAATCTAAAGATCGGAAAAGGGAATATCTCAGCTGAAAGTGATTCATCCTTTGAAGAAAACATCAAAAATCGACAAAGGCCTGAACAAAGGATTAACAGCAAATCCACCACGCATGTGATACCACTGCCGCGCAAGTATACTTGCGCGACTACCTTGGTCGCGCAGGTGACTTGCGCGGCCCAATTGGTAACCGCCCGGTAACCGCCCTGGGTCTTCTTTTGCCTATAAATAGACCCTGTGGGCCCCCCATTCAAGAGGATCTTTTTTTAGAAACTCGGTTTGAAGCTCCCGACGCCCAAGTCCCTTCTCAAAGCTTCCGGAACACTTCTTAGGTAATTTCTTACCTAGAACGGAAGATCTAAAGAGAAGAAGGAAGGCCTAAGTGTTGAAACTTATCAAACACTTGCGCGCCGACTTAATTCCTTCAATATAACTTGCGCGTCCCTTCTCTGGAAGAACCTCAATAGGATTGTAAAGGGTTTTCTAAAGAGTCGCTCCAGCATTTCAATGCTGGTTGAAAATTGCGCAAGTACCACTCATGTCGCGCAAGTATACTTGCGCGACCAATACTTGCGCGCCGCCGCAGAACTTGCGCGCCTTTAAAGACTTGCGCGCCCCTAATTTTTTGGGTGCCCATCTTGCCCATTTTACCCCTCTTAAGCCATTTCACCTTTCCTGTTCAAGATTCAGTCTTCAAGATACTCTTCAAATCCATTTATGGCATGATTTCTTGATTTGACATCCTTGTCTGAAAGGAATTCTGTGAAATATCTCTCAAAGTCTAGTGATTTAAATATCTTTATGTCACTAAATATTGAGAGTTCATTCATTCAACCTCATCCTTTAAAATGAGAGAATCCTTAACCTGGGTCTCCTTTTCAGGAATAATCCCCAGTTATAAAACCTTTGATCTGGGCATCCTCCTCAGGAGTAAGCCCCAAATCTTAATCCTTAACCTGGGTTTCCTTTTCAGGAATAAGACTCAGTCATAACCTTGGGCTTCCTTTTCAGGAATAAGCCCCAAGTCCCCTTAAACTTCTCTTAACCAGTCATAAATTACCTTTGATTTGGGTTTCCTTTTTAGGAATAAAACCCAATCATAAGTCCCCTCCTAACTTGGGCATCCTCCTTAGGAGTAAGCCCCAAGATTAGTGTATTCAAATCTCCATGAAGCACATATAACTTTGTGGACCCTGTTCATGGATTTTCTCCCTAAAAGTATATCCTAAACCTTCATCTATCTGGGCAGTCATCTATACATAAGCCCCAAACAAATTCTTATGATTGCATCTTTTATGGCACAATTGTCTAAATTTTACCAATACCTCTTGTTTCTCACACCGAGCATGACTCACGTGAGCTTAGAGTGTAAAAGTAATTATGACATTCATCTTTGAGCCATCAATCATAAACATCATACTCCATTCCTCGAACTACGTGGGTTCTGATTCCTTTTCCGAAACAAAGGATACGTAGGTAGCCCATTTATGGGTTCGATCCCAACATTGAAATAATCTATGTCCTTCTGAATGACGATAAACTTCAAGTTCCCCACTGAGTGGCTTTAAAACCAGCCTGGTCATCAAAATGACCAAGAGACTTTTATATAAATGTTTTTTGAAGGATACCATTGACCAAGAATCTCTAAAAAAATATAGATGATTCTATATTGATGAAGAACCTCGGATACATATAAAAGATTCTCTAAATTTCTTGCATATTTAATCATTGATTGTTAAAACTAAAGGAAAGCACATTTTATACTTGGTAATGTAATAAGGATTCACGAACATAACTTAAATCTATAAAGAGTGTCCTGGAGTAGACAATAATTCCCCTCAAAAAGGTGTGATGAGTCCGACCTCCCATCCTCTCGACCAATGCAAATTCCTAAGCCTCATTAGCCCACAAGCTAATGAGCGCCTGCCTTTGGAAAGTAGGTCCAAACGGATGTGGAATCATTGGATGTTTCCAGTTCTACGAACAAACCCGTTAGAAACCGATCGGAACATTTGAATCTCCTGTCCAGGAGGTCATCCCCGGATTCCGCGCGAAACAAAAATGGTGAACCCGATGTGAATCCTTAACCAAGTTAAAGTGATGTTCTTCTTATCTGTTAGGCCCCTTGGGCCAACAAGGCAATCATTGACATAAGATCATCCAAAAGATGCAGTAGCCGGATTCATCTTGATTATGTCTGTTACATGGAACAGGCACTCTTTTTTCAAGATCTTCTGCAAAAATGGCTTTCCTTAAATTCACCCCTGTGAATACTGCTGCTGTGAACACCTCTACTGTGAGGTCTGCTGCTATGAAAACCAATGCTGCTACTCCTGCTGGAACGTCATCCGCTCTGAGGATGACATCACCAACTCAGCGTCTTCAACGCTGTGTTTCTAATGCACTGGTTAAGGAGTACAGTCGCAACGGTACTATCCCAACTCTGGAGGCCGCTCGTCAAGCCCTCCAAGTTAACAATTCTACATGGTTGTCCGGACAACGGCGACCAGCAATCAAGAAGCAGGCGGTGCTGACTACCGTCTCCAACCGTTTCGGGTCGTTATCCCCGGAACGCAATTTCCATTCACTCCCTTATTCCGAGGAAGTGAATGAGCAGGTCCCTCGGGGCCTTAATTCAAAAAGTCAGGAGTCCTTCTCAAGGGCTCCCATCAACAATCGCCGCCAGACTCGTGCGGTAGTGCGCCCTCAACATGATGAGGGTACCGACTCCAGGCATTCAGCTCAGGTTCCTCGAACCCGAGCAGGCAAGATGAACCTCCAGAGACGGAATCCGGTTAACAATAGGCAGGTTGTCATCCCTGCCATCTCCGGAGAAGTCCACCAACCTAACTTGGTGGCAAACAACGAGCAGGCACACACACCTGCCCGTTTTAATTCAGCTGTCCAGCAGACTCGTCTGACAGCATCAAGCCGATCCCGCCAGGCAATTCCGGCGGAGTACCATAGGCAGGAACATACACCTGCTTATACATCACCAGTTATTCAGCAGGCTCGTCTGACTACATATGGTGGATCTCGTCAACCGCGTTTGGCGAAGTGTAATCAGCAGGCACATACACCTGCTAATACTAATCAGGCCCACCAACAGTCTCGCTTGGTAGCGCACGGAGAAGTCAGTCGGAAAGTCCCGATGACAAACAGGGGGCAGACTAAACTCTCTGCCTCCACACTTGAGTACTGTCAGGATTCACTGACAGGAAAAGGAGGAAAGGAGCAGGAACATACACCTACTCCAAGCCCGGAATGGACGTATATCCCTGTTCCGGCGGCTGAAGTCACCAAGCATATTTTTTCAATGGTGAAAGAGAAGAAGCAAATTCCTGCTCATATTCTGGATGCTTGCCAGGATATCATAACATCTTCAGCATCATCTCAGGGACAGACACATAAATCTATCCCTAGCAGTGGAGTGACACATCAACAATTCACTCCAGAACAGACACACACATATGTTCCAGTCCAAGAGGGTTATGGGGCATACTCCCCCATATCATATGGACAACCAAGTCAGGCACATACACCTGATTTGAGCGATGATCGTCAGCCTAACCTGACCATCTTTCCTGATCAGGCACATACACCTTCTCAGAGCAATCACTTTCGTCATCAAGTGGTTTCTAAAGTGAGTAAGAAGGCATCTAAGAAAAAGATCTGCCCATCATAGTCAGGAGATCAAAGGCCAATCTGTAACCAAGCCTTGCTCGATGCTGGAGTTCTTGAAGCCCTCAGACATTTATCTGTCGGAATTCAAGATTCTACTCCCTCAGTTCCCAATAACAGGAACATTAATTTTGAAGGTCTTCAACAGACACTTCCTCATGAAGACTTGCTTCATGAAAATTCGGTCAATCTTGAAGTTTCTTCTTCAGATGAGAGCCACAGGAACCCTCTGTGTGGTCAGAAGGCCAAGGAGCAAGAGATTTCATCTTTTGCTGTAACCCATCATGATGGTCCTCCTCATGATGTTGAACTTCGCTGCAAAAGTCCTCTCCGCAGTAGTGATTCACGTTGTCTCGAAAATTCTTCAGAAGGCAATGTAGTGACGAGAAAGCCCTCCTATCTCGAGGCACTTGCAAACGTAAAACAAGTCATGTCTGATGCTTTACTATCGGCAGGTGAAACTCTTTCTCCATCAGAATATAGCCTGGGGTTCAGGTTATTCTCCGAACCTTCCCTGGGTCATTCATCTTCCAGCATGAATAGTGATTCCTCTACCAATCTTGTTGAATCCAATGAAGCAACAAGGAAACACCAACTCTGGTCCAAACAGGTAGAAGAATCTTCATTTAATGATAAAGAGGAAATGCTGAACATGAGGAAAAAACTGGCAAAAGGTGATGTACCAGTCATGTTTTGGCCTTTGGCTGATTCCCAGTACGACATTCCAAAGATGTTGACGGATGATGGAATCCATGATATTCATCTCAACATATGGAAAACTCTTTGTCAATTAAAGAAGAAGGTATTATCTTACGATGAATATGAAAATCATCTTAAGATAATAGAAGGGTTACAACGCCTGATTGATTTGGAATCTCTATCAGTCTCTCGGTATCCGAAAGCTGAAAAGCAACAGAGAACCCTTCAACGTTCATTCCTTGGCGCACTAAGAAGATTGCGTCAGTTAATTTCAAATGCTCCATCTAATGTTCATATCAGAGGATGGGGTGTTCACGGAGCACTACATTTCACAGTGATTTCCGGTCAGCAAAGCCCGCCGAAAATGGTCTCATGCAATGTTATTGCCCATGGCCGGCCACAGTCAATGGGCTTTGTTCATAATCAAAAGATTACTCGAGAACAAGCTTCAACTAGTTCCTCTCAAAATCAAGTATATAGAGAACAGGTTGTTGAATTGCTCCTACATCAAGCAGGCGAGAATATTGCACAAGCCTCTCGTCTGGAGCAAACACGTCATCAAATGACAGAAGTTTCGGAAATCATCCAACGGTCTGTTGAACCAGGTGATAAAAGTGGATACAGGTTAATGCATCCAGCTAATTTCCGAACTAAGATTCGTAAGATCAAGAGAGATTTCAAAAAGATCTCAGACATAGCATGTCAAGAGACACCCCAGCTTGCCAGACTGGGGACTTCTCTAAACCAACCCTTAGAATCAACGAATGGGATTCGAGGAGTTGAGCGGAAGCAACAGGAACACCCCCAGTCCACCGGACTGGGGACTTTTTCAAATCTTCAATCCCTCCCTCAGAGAAAGTCAGTATTCTCTCGATTAGGGAATAAGCCTCAAGAGGAACGAAGAGCCAAGATGTCTGGAGATTCTCTCCAAGTGACAGTTCTCCAAGAAATTCCTGAGGGATCAAGTCAACAGAATGCCATGTCTCATCATGGACATAGAAGGAGACAATATCACAGAAATGCTGATAGAAAGGATTCCATGCAATATGCATCCATTAATGTCATCAATGACGTTGCTGCTGATTCACCAGATGAGGCTCAATCAGAGGGATCAGACGAAGAGGTTCCTGCTCAAGAAGTTGCGCACACAGACCTAAATGAAGAAGGTGTGCGCACACGTAATCAAAGGCTTACCCAAAATCTGGGTATTCCTTCAAGTAACCCACTTCCCCCTCTCCGAAAAGGATCCAATAAGGGGAAAGGTAAGAATCAGGTTACTTCTCACCCTTCCTCTGAAGGAGGTCAATCGCTCTCATTAGAGCAAAGGTTTGCACAACAGGAGGAAGAAATGAAAGAATTAAGAAGGTTGAATGCAGAACTACTTCAGAATAGTCTTCTTCTTAAGAATACTGAAGTCCGACAGCCGAAGGAATTTGTTGTAACTACTGAGATGGATCAAGAATATCCTCCTTTGTCAGTACACCCACAGAGGTCTAATCCTATGGGTCAAACGCAACAACGGTTGGCAGCACTACCATCAGTTGCAGCACCAACCACCACGTCTGTCCAAGCTCCATTCATTGCACCTACCCAAAACCAAGTTCAACCTGATGTTTCTCAAAAGTTAATAACTACTATTGAGTCATTAACAGCTCGGTTAGAAACTATGGAAGGGAAACGGGCGCAAGTTCAACCTGAAAAGAAAGTTTACCCTGAATGGGTAGATTCAATTTCTCCTCCATCCAGTTTTGGAAACCCTATTTTCCCTACTTTCAATGGATCAGGCGACCCTGAACAACATTTGACGCATTACGTATCTTGTTGTGATCCTATGATGGGAACTCCAGAGCAGCAAGAAGCAGTGAAACTCAGATGCTTCGTGCGAACCTTGCAAGGACCAGCTTTTGTCTGGTATACAAGCTTGAAATCCCGGTCAGTCATCGGATGGGAGGATCTTCGTCAAAAATTCCTTCTTCAGTTTAGCTCAACTTTGCCAAAAACGACAGTTTTCGATCTTACAAACTGCAAGCAAAGGGAGAATGAAAGAGTCTCTGATTTCATTGCTCGTTGGAAGGTATTAACGTATTCCTTGAGTTTATCACTCCCTCAGGAGGAATTGTTGCCAATCTGTGTGGCAAATTTGCGTGACAAATTACGCACGCCATTGATCCCTGTGAAATACACAGGAGGGTTTCGAGACCTTACTTCAATCGCTCAACAGATTGAAGATTCCCTTATACAGGCTAAGGTTAAATCTCGTGTAATTCCATCAGCTCCAGGAAGAAGAATGGGTAAAGCAGAAACTGCTACAGTTATGCTTAAACATGCACCTGTACCTATTTCTACTTCAAAACCTTCATCTTCTCGAAGGGCTCCACCTCCTGAACGCCAACAACAAAGGCTATTTCGTCCAAATGATCAAAAAGATCAATGACGAAAACAATTTGAGGATATGAAGAGTAAAACATACTCTTTCCGAAGTGAGCAAGTTCCTGGTTACTTCATTTCAGCTCTGGAAAATAATTTGGTTCAATTACCAGTGCCCAAGAGGCCAAACAAGGAAGGAGATGAAGACCGTCCCAATTATTGTCCCTTTCATCAAATGTTGGGGCATCCCATCCAGGAGTGTTTTGTCTTTAAAGACCTCCTGAAAAAGATGGTCGACTTGGGACAAGTCAAATTGAAGGGTTCTTCAGCTCATGTAGCGTGTATTACCGCTACAGATCCAGAAGAAGGAGGCGAGTGGCAGGAAGTCAAAAGCAAAACTGCAAAAAAATATGATGATTGGATGGTCAGAAAGACAATCAATCGGACCCATTCCATTTTGCGAACACAATTGAAGAAGCCAATTGTGTCTCCTACAAAAGCTGCAGTAAAGCCTCCATCAAAGGACAAATCCTCAAAAGGGCAGCACAATTCAAAGAAGAAAGAGGAATCAGGAGAAGATGAGTATGCATCAAAGCCTAAATTGTCTTTGACTCTGGAAGATTTCATGCCATCTACTTCAAAGCCACGGGCACCGCCCCATCAAACGGCACAACTTAAACAGGCTAACCAGGCAGAGTCTTTATCAAACGAAGAGTTAATCTTTGGTTCTGTTAATATGATTCAATTAACAGATTCATATTTCAGTCTTGATAAGCCTGAATTCCCTGTATCAAATAAAGGAACCCGAGGAAGTTCTAGAGGTTCAGGATATAGGGGAAGACGTGGATCTTTCCGAAGCCACTACTCTAATTCTACCCCTTCTAGCACTGTATACGCAGCAGAAACTCGTGGTAGAGCCCTTCAGCGAGCTCAAAAAGAACAAGCAAGTTCTTCTGCCAATGGCCAACTCAGCTTCGGCACAGTTATTTTGGAAGATCGATTAAATGTTCCATCTTCTTTATCTCAGCAAGTAAATGGATCTAATCAGTCTAATTTTCCAAAACCAAAGATGTTGCCAACTTCAATACAAGATGCATCAGCTTCCAAAGCATCTACTTCCAAGGTACCTGCTAAACCGCATATTCCTATTGGGAAACGCAGGCCTCTAGATCAAAAGTATGATATACTGAAACACTTGGCCCAAGTACCAGCCAAATTATCAATTTTGGATGCTTTGAATCTATCAAGAGATCTTCGGGAATCACTCATCGAAGCTTTGTCAAGTCCTCAGGAGTTTGAAGATGAAATTGCTGCAGCTGAAATTTATCACATAGAGAATAATCCTGCAGAATGTCATGCAGTGATATCTTTTACTAATAAAGATGAAGATGATGTTGTGCATGGGCACATAAAACCTTTGTACTTATCTGGCAAAGTCAATGGTATAGATGTTCGAAGAGCTTTTATTGACAATGGTTCAGGAGTCAACCTCATGCCCATTCGTACACTTCGTCGATTGGGCCTCACGGAATCTGATTTATCTCCTTCTACCATGATGTTGCAAGGATATGATAAAAATGAACAAGAACCACTGGGAGAAGTTACGCTCAGAACTCAGTTTGGAGATCTTGTTTCTAATTCGGATTTCATGATTGTTGATCAAGACTCAGCTTTCAATATCTTGCTTGGAAGACCCTGGCTACATCAGCATGCAACTATTCCTTCATCATACCATCAATGTCTCAAATATTGTTTCGATGGTCAAGTTGGAACATTGTATGGTGATAAGGCCCCGTTCAAGACATGTGAGTCTCAATACATTGAGGCGGAATTTTATCACATGAAAGGAAGAGAAAAATCTACAATGAAGGAAATTACCAAAGTTAATGCTCCATATGGTTTGGAAAAAATTCCAATAAATCCATTTTCACATGTGAGTACAGATTATGTGTTACCTATCAGTCAAATTGACAAAATAGGCCCAAATCAAAATACTTTTATGGAAAGATCCATAATGTCAATTACGGAAATCGAGCCAGACAACATGGGAGAAATTGGTAACTTACCAAGCAGTGATGAAAGCATAAGTGGTGACGTTTTCATTTCGTCTGCTGAAATCCAACAAGTCTATACTTCGCTAATCAGGCCAGAAGAAGTTATAGCAACACCAGAGGTGAATATTGATGTCGATTCTCAATCCATCATCTCCTCTTTAATTCCCAAAGAAGACCCTTTATCATCAATAGGGTCGAAAATGGAAGATTCTTCTTCAAAATGTGAAAATTTTGACATCTCTTATGATCATGAGAATTTTGTTTTTTCATCTACTTTGCAAGTAGAAACGGAAGAAATAACACATGATGAAGAGGAAGAGGAAGATCTTAGAGATGCTCCTCCAGCATTTGAAGAGGGTATCTCTACCACTGTGGATGAACTCAGAGAAGTAAATCTGGGTACAGAGAAAGACCCACGCCCCACTTTAATTAGTGCGGCCATGACCCTTGAAGAACAAGAGATGTATATTTCTTTTCTAAAGAAAAATAAAGATATTTTTGCTTGGAATTATACAGAGATGCCTGGCCTTGATCCTGATGTTGCCACCCATCATTTGGGTTTGCCAAAATAACATCGACGATTCAAGCAAGCCGCGAGAAGAACACACCCAACCTATGCTTCCAAAATCGAGGCTGAAGTGGATAAGCTTATCAAAGCTAACTTCATCAGAGAAGTTCAATATCCCAAGTGGTTGGCTAATATTGTCCCTGTAAAGAAAAAGAACGGACAAATTAGGGTTTGCATCGATTTCAGAGATCTTAATCGGTATTGTCCCAAAGATGATTTTCCAGTTCCGATTACAGAACTCTTAATTGATGCGACGGCTGGCTATGAAGTACTTTCTTTCATGGATGGATATTCTGGATATAATCAGATCCGAATGGCCCCAGAAGATGAGGAATACACAGCCTTCAGAGCTCCTCAAGGTGTGTTTTGTTATCGGGTGATGCCCTTTGGTTTAAAGAATGCAGGTGCAACATATCAACGCGCCATGCATCGTATCTTCATACCTTTTCTAGGGAAATTTGTTGAATGCTATGTAGATGATTTGGTGGTTAAATCCAAACAACGTTTTGATCACTTGGCTGATTTGGAAATCATATTCCACAAGCTTCAAGAACATAATTTGAAGATGAACCCCTTAAAATGTGCTTTTGGGGTAACCTCAGGAAAATTCCTCGGCTTTGTTGTACACCATCGTGGTATTGAAGTCGATCCTGAGAAGACCAAATCAATCCTTGGTATGTCACCTCCTCAGAATTTGAAAGAATTAAGAGGACTTCAAGGACACTTAGCCTATATTCGGCGTTTCATCGCCAATTTGGCAGGCAAAAGTTTACCCTTTAACAAATTATTGAAGAAAGGAGTCACTTACTAGTGGACTAAATAATGTCAAGAAGCATTTGATGTTCTCAAGAAA
The DNA here is from genome assembly GCA_963277665.1 of Viscum album. Classification (NCBI taxonomy): domain Eukaryota; kingdom Viridiplantae; phylum Streptophyta; class Magnoliopsida; order Santalales; family Viscaceae; genus Viscum; species Viscum album. The sequence goes on along the minus strand of OY728162.1, from coordinate 427,153,667 downwards.
TACCTCTTGAGTCCACCAGTACTCATGCCACCTGTTGAGGGTAGGCCTCTTATCCTCTATGTGACAGCTTTAGAGCGATCATTGGGTTCCTTTCTCGCTCAAAAGAATGATGCTGGGAATGAAAATAGTCTCTACTATCTTAGTAGAACTATGCCTGAAGCAGAAACCCGGTATTAGAGTATTGAAAAGTGCTGCCTAGCATTAATCTTTGCAGTTCAGAAACTGAGACACTACCTGCAACATCACGAGGTCCAATTGGTATCTCGTAATAATCCACTCAAATTCATCCTTAGTCGTCCAATGCTTACAGGACGTCTGGCAAGGTGGGCGGTTATTCTACAGCAGTTCGACATCCAGTATGTGTCTCAAAAGGCAATTAAGGGCCAAGCTCTGGCTGATTTCCTGGCTGAACACCCTTCAGTGGAAGACACGTATTCAGATATCGAACTCCCTGATGAGGAATTTTTTTCTATTCAAGAGAGTCCTCAAACATGGGAAATGTATTTTGATGGTGCTTCTAGAAGTCCAACAGGGAAGAAAATGGAAAATCCTAAATTCAACAAAGTTGGTTTAGAAATTGTGCTCATTTCTCCAGATAAGGCAGTGTTACCTTATTCCTTTTTGTTGTGGGAAGGTGGTACCAATAATGAAGCTGAATACCAAGCTCTCATTACAGGCATGGAGTTAGCGCTTCAAGCACAAGTGAATCACTTAAAGGTAAAAGGTGATTCAGACCTGGTAATCAAACAAATCAATGGGGATTATGCCATCAGAAAAGAAGAATTAATCCCTTTGTATGATTACTTCAGAGAGTTAATGTCGGAATTCCCTTCAGAACCGACATTTTCTTATGTCCCAAGATCACAAAATGCTCAAGCTGATGCACTGGCTAATATAGCCACAGCTTTAGCAAATCCAAATCGGGACGAGACAACCATCTGTATTGCCCACCGTCGTGAAATTTCACCTTATGTTCAAGTCAAAACAGAGGAAATTAATGAAATTAGTCCCATTCCTGAACCGTATGGTCATACTACAGGATGGATGTCACCTATCAAGGAATACCTTCAAAATGGAACACTTCCACCTGATAGAGCCGAGAAAGAACAAATTCGGCGACGTGTGGTCAATTTTACTCTTTATGATGGTCCAAACCACCTCGAGAAAATTCTCTACAAACGTGGTTTTGATGGAGTTCTCTTCAGATGTATTGATGGTGAAGAGACAATGGCTGTCATAAAAGAAGTGCATGTAGGAGTCGGTGGTGCCCACCAGTCTGGACATAGACTGTCTGATCAAATTCGAAGGCTTGGATACTTCTGGCCTTCAATGATACAAGATTGTGTTAATTTCACAAAGAAGTGTCATTCATGCCAAGTATATGCCAACTTCATTCATCAACCTCCAGAGTTGCTTCATACAGCTAAATACTCATGGCCATTTTCCACATGGGGAATGGATGTGGTGGGACCTTACCCTTCAGCTACGGCCAAGCAGTTTAAGTACATTCTTACTGCTACTGATTTCTTTTCCAAATGGGCAGAGGCAGTACCTCTCAAAGAAGTCAGTTCTAAATGCATTGTTATCTTCATCAAGTCTAACATCATTACTAGATTTGGTGTCCCTCATACCATATTGACGGACAACGGCACCATCTTCTGTTCTTCTGAGGTAAAGAAATTGTATCAAGAATACAACATTAAGTCCAACCATTCATCTCGATATCATGCAGCGGCTAATGGCCAGATAGAGGCCTTCAACAAGACTCTTTCAAATATACTGCAAAAGATGGTGGATAAAGATAAGAGGTCATGGCCTGATAAACTCTATCATGCTTTATGGGCTTATCGGACTACCACTCGCAATGCAACACGGTCTACTCCATATTCATTGGTATATGGAACAGAAGCAGTCTTGCCAATTGAAGTTCAATTGCCCTCACTCAGAATAGCCATTTGTGATCAGTTATCAACAGATGAGCAATCCCAAAAGCGGTTGAATGAATTGGAACAGTTAGATGAGAAGAGATTGTGCACTTTGCACCACATGGAAATCTATCAGAATCGGATAGCACGAGCTTTTAACAAAAAAGTTCGTCTTCGTTCATTCATTCAGGGAGAATTGGTATTGGTTCTCAGAACACCAATGATACCAGGAAAGAAGCCTCCCAAGCTTGAACCAAAATGGGAAGGACCTTATTCAATACATAAGGTCTACTCCAATGGAGCATATTCTCTGATTTCAATGGATGGAGAACACATCACGACTCCAACTAATGCCAGATTTCTGAAGAAGTATTTTGTATAAACACAAAATATTGTTCCCAGAACCAAGACTCTTACATTTGGTTCATACAGTAATGGTCCAGTATGACCTTAAACTGCAACTTCGTCCAACATGACGTTAAACTGTGTCACCTTCAATGTCCTACATGACATTAAACTGTATAATGTCCTATCTACATGACATTAAACTGTACAGAAGTTCCTTATTTGTCCGAGATGACATTAAACTATATGTCGTCCAACATGACGTTAAACTGTGTTACCTTCAATGTCCGAGATGACATTAAACTATATTTTGTCCAAGATGACATTAAACTATATTGTGTCCTAGCAACATGACATTAAACTGTGTGGCACTTTCATCGTCCAGCATGACGTTAAACTGTAAAAAGTCCCCAAAACTGATATCCTCATATTGGTTCACCTTAGTCCTAGCTACATGACTTTAAACTGTACAGCACCAGTTCGTCCTTGCTATATGACGTTAAACTATACAACAATGGTCCAGTATGACTTTAAACTGCAACTTCGTCCCACACGACATTAAACTGTGAAAAAGTTCCGTAGTCCAGTATGACCTTAAACTGCAACTTCGTCCAACATGACGTTAAACTGTGTTACCTTCAATGTCCGAGATGACATTAAACTATATTTTGTCCAAGATGACATTAAACTATATTGTGTCCTAGAAACATGTCATTAAACTGTGTGGCACTTTCATCGTCTAGCATGACGTTAAACTGTAAAAAGTCCCCAGAACTGATATCCTCATATTGGTTCACCTTAGTCCTAGCTACATGACTTTAAACTGTACAGCGATGGTCCAGTATGACTTTAAACTGCAACTTCGTCCCACACGACATTAAACTGTGAAAAAGTTCCCTAAACCTTCCAGTATGACCTTAAACTGCATCATCCCTGGTCCATGTATATGACCATAAACTATTTTCAAATCCCTTATGTCCAGCAAGACGTTAAACTCTGACGTCCTAAATTACATGACGCTAAACTGTATAAAAGTCCCTCACGTCCGGAAAGACGTTAAACTATATAATCTCAAAAGTCCAGTATGACATTAAACTGCACCATTCACGGTCCATGCATATGACCTTAAACTATTCGCACCTTCATCCGGCATGACGTTAAAATGATACACTCTTTTGTCCTTACTGCATGACATTAAACTGCACAGTCCCCCTTTCGTCCAATATGACGTTAAACTATTTTATCCCCATCGTTCTAACTACATGACGCTAAACTGTACAGAAAATCCTTGATAGGTCCTACCTGACATTAAACTGTATTTTGTCCCTGCTACATGACACTAAACTGTGCAGCACCAATAGTCCCAACTGCAAGACTTTAAACTGCATAGTCCCCTTTTTTATGTCCTACATGACATTAAACTGTACATCGCTAAGGTTGTTATTACCTCTTGTTTCTCACACCGAGTATGACTCACGTGAGCTTAGAGCGAACATCAACCATAACACTCCCTTTGGGCCACTAACCATGTGTAAGTCCCACCAATATTTTTTATTAGATCATTGTCCACAAGAACAACTTGATCATTGATTCATTCTTTAATTGAACTACACGGACTTTGATCCTTTCCCTCCAGGCTGGGTATGTAGGAAACCTCCCAAAGGTTCAAGCCCAAAAACAATCTCTTCACATCGGTTCACCACCATCTCATATGATGATGATTTGTGAAACCACCCCTGGAATCAATATCTTTACATTGATTCACTTTCGTCCTTGTTATATGACGTTAAACTATACAACACTTTTGTCTGGTACGACAATAAACTACAATATTCTTTGATTTCCTCATTTGAGAAGGAACCATTATTAACATTGATTCTTTTTCAATCATGGTTTTCATTTTCAAAAGACTACGTACATACATGGTAACGCCTAAACTTTTTATCTTAGGTTAAAACCATCATTGCACTAAAGTCCCCTTTCACCCTTCACATGTACGAACCAAATTTGTACAAAGGGTAGTTCTAGAACTACGTGGACTTGATTCCCATCCTTATGGGATACGTAGGAACATTCGAGTGTCCCTCGAATCCAGTCCCAAGTCTTTTGGTCCTAACCCCAAATTTCACTTTCAGTCCCTTGGCTGAAAAGTCTTCATGAAAACACACACTGTGTATTCATTATTATAGTCCAAATTATATGACCTTAAACTAAGATCACTCATACTTTCGTCCTGCACGACGTTAAACTACATTTCAAGAACTACGTATGGCTTGATTCTCATTCTTATGAGATACGTAGTGAAGTCCAAAATTTCAATTTAGGACCCAGCCACAACATGATTATGGTTTTCATTGACCTATGTATCTCTATATACATTGGACAATACCCATATTTATGTATTATAATCCTAACCTTAAATATTTTCAGATCTTCATAACCCTTTTCATGACTTCTAGTCACAAAAATGTCAAACTTCTGAGAATTCTTTTACCTGACTATGCAGCACGTGCCCATAGGTGGCCCTACATATTTCAACCCCCTAACGGGTTTTGTTAAATAATAGTGACTTCATTCTTGGGAAGAATGCCTCTTTTGTCCTTATTTGTCTTAAACGACAGTATGTAGGGATCCGCAAAAATAGCCATCCTTAACATATTTGTCCCATATCCTTTTTCATGATCTGAAAGTATTCAAGTCTATGGTTTATTCTTCTTCCCTACGTTTGGGTCAGACCTTCATAGGAGTGATATTCATCCAGTTCTTCGATATTCTTGTTTGGAAACATCTTCTCCATATTCAAGTACCTCTTTCCATACAACAAACTCTATGCTTTATAAAATTTGAATCTCCATAAACTTCCACCGGCTTTTAGCACTAGGAAAGTAAATTTCTGGGAGTTCTTTTGCCTGACTATGCAGCACGTGCCCATAGGTGGCCTTGCATAAACAGTCCACATAACAGACTTGTCAGCCAAAAGATGCTATTTTATTTGACTATGCAGCCAATTCCCATAGGTGGCCCTGCATATTTCAACCCCCTAACGGGTTTTGTTAAATAATAGTAACTTCATTCTTGGAAACTACTTCTTCTAATGACTTTTAGCTCTTTTTTCATATCATTCCTCAGATTCAAATATTCTTAAGCCATAGTTTACATTTTTTTCCCTCATACTTGAGTATGGTAAATATGTTTTCAGATAAATTGTCAAGGAATTGAATCCATTTTAATCCATTTTCGGTCAAAGCTATTTCGACCTTAAACATTAGCCACTTTATGTCCGGCGTGCATGACTTTAAACTGCCCACACAAAAGACAAAGGAACTCTGAATAAAAGTCAAGTTCCAGCTCACTAAATATACATTTTTTGTATGATTTAGGTAATATTGAGCAGTTAAAAGGTTCAAAGTTTGTAGGGTTATTTGTAATAATCCTAGTAAAAATCAAACTATGCTTACTAGGCCCATTGGCTTAAGTAAATTTGAAGCAGGTAATGGAAGAATGCAGGTACAAATGATTGAAGACAAAAGTGTTTTTCATTGATACACAAGAGTTAGAAGGACATCCACAGACTGGAGTCTCTTCTCTTCTTTCAAGAATTACAAGAGACTTTCAACATAACACTTCATTTGATTTACAGCATCCCGATCTTCATTAGAAACCACCTAGAATTCATTCATTCAACTGGATACAATAAGAGATGCAGTGATACCAGCTCTTCTTGGAACAATTGTAAAAGGATGTTCTTGAGTGCGGTTTGAGAAAATTTTCTGCTGATCAAACAGTGACTCTGTTTTTGTCCAAGAGACTTGGAAGATGGATACGTAGATTTGAGAATGGAGCATTGGAAGTAAAGAGCCATTTGGAGAGAGTACTCTTTTCAGATATTGCTCTAATACCATGTTTGTCTTCTCTCCACCAACCGACAGTGGAAAACATTTCAGCCCATGGGTTTTCCATTTTCATATCTGCAAAGGAATGACATGGAGGAAGAATTTGAAAGTTCACACCATTGTTGTTACTCTTAATGCACATCATAACCGAAATAGAGAAGTAGCAGTGCAGCTGAATCTCAGGTGTATAATTGTTTGCATTTGGAACATTGACTCCTTGCAGATGACCATGAACACACAGAGACAGGTAGATGCTCTGTGGGAAATTAAGATGATATTTCTTCAAATACTTATCCAAATCTGGGAAAGTGCTGTCGCAGATATCATAGTAATCATGGCCAATAATGTTCATCATGTCATCAATCCGCTTGCTAGCCAGTTCATCAGCCGTTTCAATTCCATTGGGAACCACTGAATCTGCACAAAAGATGAATAAACCAACTCTTAAATGGGTTTATTTTCATAAAATTTGTAAAGAAATTTCGAAAAATGGCTAAGGCATTTAAGTCGCGCAAGTCTAAACATGGCGCGCAAGTATTCGTGTGTCGCGCTAGTTTTTGACGCGCAAGTATAAACCGCACAAGTACAAATACCTTTACAGTGGTGCGACATCGAGGAAACCCTAGAAAACAGAGCAACCTGCGCGGTCAAGGTGACCTGCGCGGCGAGAGCTCGAGAAGGGATGATGTCCGGAAATCCGGATACTTGTACGGAGGTGAGGCCGTGTATTTATAGGCTCGGAAGCCTACCTGCGTGCCGTACCCAGAGCACTTAAGGCCTGCGCGACGCAAACTTGCGCGCCGCCCTCTGCGTACTGAAGACCTGCGCGCCTCCCTTTTCCTTTGGAAGGATTCGATTTCCTCAGAGTCAAATCCTCATTTTTTTCCGGATCCAACTCTGAGGGGGGACTTTTGTTGACGCTCCTTTCGTCACAGAATCTAAAGATCGGAAAAGGGAATATCTCAGCTGAAAGTGATTCATCCTTTGAAGAAACCATCAAAAATCGACAAAGGCCTGAACAAAGGATTAACAGCAAATCCACCGCGCAAGTGATACCACTGCCGCGCAAGTATACTTGCGCGACTACCTTGGTCGCGCAGGTGACTTGCGCGGCCCAATTGGTAACCGCCCGGTAACCGCCCTGGGTCTTCTTTTGCCTATAAATAGACCCTGTGGGCCCCCCATTCAAGGGGATCTTTTTTCAGAAACTCGGATTGAAGCTCCCGACGCCCAAGTTCCTTCTCAAAGATTCCGGAACACTTCTAAGGCAATTTCTTACCTAGAACGGAAGATCTAAAGAGAAGAAGGAAGGCCTATGTGTTGAAACTTATCAAACACTTGCGCGCCGACTTAATTCCTTCAATATTACTTGCGCGTCCCTTCTCTGTAAGAACCTCAAGAGGATTGTAAAGGGTTTTCTAAAGAGTCGCTCAAGCATTTCAATGCTGGTTTAAAATCGCGCAAGTACCACTCATGTCGTGCAAGTATACTTGCGCGACCAATACTTGCGCGCCGCCGCAGAACTTGCACGCCTTTAAAGACTTGTGCGCCCCTAATTTTTTGGGTGCCCATCTTGCCCATTTTACCCCTCTTAAGCCATTTCACCTTTCCTGTTCAAGATTCAGTCTTCAAGATACTCTTCAAAGCCATTTATGGCATGATTTCTTGATTTGACATCCTTGTCTGAAAGGAATTCTGTGAAATATCTCTCAAAGTCTAGTGATTTAAATATCTTTATTTCACCAAAGATTGAGAGTTCATTCATTCAACCTCATCCTTTAAAATGAGAGAATCCTTAACCTGGGTCTCCTTTTCAGGAATAATCCCCAGTTATAAAACCTTTGATCTGGGCATCCTCCTCAGGAGTAAGCCCCAAATCTTAATCCTTAACCTGGGTTTCCTTTTCAGGAATAAGACTCAGTCATAACCTTGGGCTTCCTTTTCAGGAATAAGCCCCAAGTCCCCTTAAACTTCTCTTAACCAGTCATAAATTACCTTTGATTTGGGTTTCCTTTTCAGGAATAAAACCCAATCATAAGTCCCCTCATAACTTGGGCATCCTCCTTAGGAGTAAGCCCCAAGATTAGAGTATTCAAATCTCCATGAAGCACATATAACTTTGTGGACCCTGTTCATGGATTTTCTCCCTAAAAGTAAATCCTAAACCTTCATCTATCTGGGCAGTCATCTATACATAAGCCCCAAACAAATTCTTATGATTGCATCTTTTATGGCACAATTGTCTAAATTTTACCAATACCTCTTGTTTCTCACACCGAGCATGACTCACGTGAGCTTAGAGTGTAAAAGTAATTATGACATTCATCTTTGAGCCATCAATCATAAACATCATACTCCATTCCTCGAACTACGTGGGTTCTGATTCCTTTTCCGAAACAAAGGATACGTAGGTAGCCCATTTATGGGTTCGATCCCAACTTTGAAATAATCTATGTCCTTCTGAATGACGATAAACTTCAAGTGCCCCACTAAGTGGCTTTAAAACCAGCCTGGTCATCAAAATGACCAAGAGACTTTTATATAAATGTTTTTTGAAGGATACCATTGACCAAGAATCTCTAAACAAATATAGATGATTCTATATTGATGAAGAACCTCGAATACATATAAAAGATTCTCTAAATTTCTTGCATATTTAATCATTGATTGTTAAAACTAAAGGAAAGCACATTTTATACTTGGTAATGTAATAAGGATTCATGAACATAACTTAAATCTATAAAGAGAGTCCCAGAGTAGACAATAATTCCCCTCAAAAAGGTGTGATGAGTCCGACCTCCCATCCTCTCGACCAATGCAAATTCCTAAGCCTCATTAGCCCACAAGCTAATGAGCGCCTGCCTTTGGAAAGTAGGTCCAAACGGATGTGGAATCATTGGATGTTTCCGGTTCTACGAACAAACCCGTTAGAAACCGATCGGAACGTTTGAATCTCCCGTCCAGGAGGTCATCCCCAGATTCCGCGCGAAACAACAGTTGTTTCTATTTTTCTTCAGTTATTTATTGATTTTGGATGTGCTTCCACTATGAAGGTTTGGTTCGAGCTTGCTTAGTCATTTGCCACTACATGTTATCTTATTATGCTTAGACTAGTAAAATATAAATTCGTAGATGGAATATCCTCCACAATAAAAATTTTTATACCCTTGCTGATAGTTGAAACCTTTTGCATTCAAGAAGGTGTTCCTAAGACTAGTGGCACCTGACCCATTAGCACTATTCGGGTGACTGTTTAGGTCAGGGATGCTATAAGTAGTTTTAGAGGAGTTTCTTTTACATAATTTTTTAGTATTACTATTTGGGATTATGGTATAATAGAGATAGGTTGTTGTAGGAAATAGATTTCAAACTCACGATTGGGTTCTTGGATCCCCATGCACAATGGATGGATTGAGTTACCTTTGATGGATTATACTATTTTTCATTTTTTTAGATTATAGTTTATATGATTTCCACCTTGGCGGATCACTAGGTATGTGATGATTATTGGTTGTGATATGTGACCCTTGACCTGGTGTGGTAAGGGATAATTGGATCTTGGATCAATAAGGTAAGGTATAATTATTTAGATTTTGATAGGCAAATTTTTAGGGTATTTCAATTTCATATATGCATGTATGCATTATGAAGTGATAATACCATATGATATTTGTCAATTACCATGAAAAAAGGTGAAATGCATGATATAATTTCTAGTGGTATAAAATGTGATATTATTTGATTTAAATTTATCTAAAATTTCATGCAACATGGGAATTAGGCCTGGATCTTATAGGATAAGGAATGTATTATGGATTTTGTGATTTTGATCATGAGGATTGGATGACTTGGTCATCAGATTGGTGTAGTAGTGGTTGTCAGGATAGGTGTGGCCTGAGTATATTGTAATACTTAACTATTTTAAGGGAAGGTAAGGAGGCCATGAGGCTGAGATGTTGTGGGGCATGGTTGTAGTGGGTAAGAGTATGGGTATTGAGGATGCAATGCCTTTTTAATGACTTCCCAATTAGTGTTAAATTTATTATAATATATATATATACATACAGAATGTCTGACCATTTTGACTTATTTAGCTGGTTCCTACTAGAAGGATCAATGGGGCATCAGGTGGGTGATGTTAAAGCACCTTAGGAGAATGATTGATTTTAGACCTCTGAGGGACAAGTAGAGCTTGAGTTTCGGGTTTAGGATTAGGGGAAAGATCAGGTTTAGGATCTTGTTCATTCATGATAGTTTCTAGGCTTGGAAAAATTTGGGTCGATATTAATGAGCATCTCAGATCAAGCCTGGTACGTTTCTTGCAGGATATTGATAGAGGTGCTTAGGGAGGATACCCATGAATGGCGTATCGGACTCTCAACTTCCATTCACAGCACCAGAAACTTCTCCAGGGTGAGTGCGGTCTACAAGCAACAAAAAACTAGTTAGAAAGCATATATATGATTTTTGAGAAACTTGAGATGCGTCCAGGGTGGAGGGTCAAGTTAGAAATTTATATTCTTAGATATCTAGCTAAGTGCTGGTGGGAAGTGTAGGATCAAGCTCGTAGACATGAGGGACTTGACTAGAAGTACCTCGAGGATAGGTTCTTCATGAACTTTTTCCTTGATATACTAATTGTGGAGAGATCTAGGGAGTTCTTGAGCCTTCATTGGGGTGAAATGTCCATCAAAAACTATGAATCTATATTCACTGAGTTGTCATGCTTTTCACCAGGTATAAAAACTGATGACACCCCGAGGGTGAGGCACTTTGAGGATGAATTACCACACGCCATTCAGGTGAAGGTAAACATATTTAGGCTGGCCTCATTCTCAAAGGTGGAGAATTAGGCACTCATTGGTGAAGATAACCTAACTTAAAATTATTGTTTGAACTGATCGGCCACTTCAGGTGATGGTTTAGATGGAATGAAACAAGGTTGGGATGAGTTTCAACTGGGCAGTCGGGCCAAGGACCCACCTAGACCATCTCGTGGTAGCTCCATTGTGGTTTTATTTCTATGTGGGAGACTAGGGCATGTCCAGAATCACTGTGAGAGGTATCTAAAGGAGTTACGAGATAGTGAGAAGGTTGTTAATCTCAAGAGGTTCTATAGGCATATTTCTTATATAGCTGAAAGATAAGGACCGAGGCAGGGGAAAGCTTCATATATCGGTTCCAAGAGAGGGTAGCTAGGGTTCAGCTGCACGTGAAGGATGTGGTAGAGATAGTTGGAGAAAACCATTGTGTTAGTGGCAAGTGGATAGTGAAATAACGAAGGGATTAAAAGCTTTAGGTAGCTGTGTGTCAGGGTAGGTGCGTGATGTGAAGCTACTAGGGACTGAGAAGATCGGTGAGCCGATGATGTTTAGAGGTATTCTGTGGGCGTGGGTGTGATATTATTTTGTTTTATTTTAGTATGTCCCCATGAGGAATGTATGGTTTTAGTGAACTAGGTGTACTGGATGTATATGGGGTGACCAGACACTAGTTTGTAGGTTTTAACTATTTAAGTTGCATGATTATATATATATATATATAATAGGTTCTTGGCATTAGGATCATCGTGGGTTGTGTATTTTGAGGTGCTTAGGAATCATGGTATCTGAGGGATGTGGATAAAATGAGGTACCTTGGGCATCAGGGCATCAAGGATGAAGTTTTTTAATGATGTGAAAGGAACCGGGTTATTTTGAGAATCCATGGGATCTAGGACCTCATAGTTCCATGGGCATCATGGGCTCAAGGTGGGAATCGATGCGGTGCGGGATGTGATTGGGTGTCAAGAGAGACATGGAGAACGCGATGAGGTACATGGGTGATGATGTGTCCTGGGAGGACCATGGGTCAAAAAAAGGTCGATGGACCTTTGTTTTATTTGAGTTTTGATCAGGTGGAGACTGAGTTAGGCAATTTCTAAGGTGGGGATCCCCTTGAGAAATTTGGAAAGAACCCTTGATATTGGGGTAGACCAAGTTCTTTTTACCAGGATGTGTGTGTTCAAGACCATCTCTAGGGTTTTTTTGATAGCCTGAGGAAGAGAAATGATAAAGTAGGGAGATTGTAAGAACCTGAGTTTTTTGGAATAGATCAAAAGCCAAACCTGGTTTGATTTTTTCAGTTAGTGTCTATGCTACGTTTTGATTCGTTGATCAAAACTAAATTCCAAGATCTCTTTTGTCCCTAAATGGGGGTTTTGGGACTTTTAGAGGCTAAGAGAGTGCCTCAGGTGTTCAAAAGGGTTTTGGAGTTCACTATAGGCCTTAAGGACATGTTTTTGGGAAGTAGATGCAGGCATATAGATTAGGGGAAATAATTTGAGTGGTGGAACACGACTGTGCGAACTCATCTGTAGAATTGCAGAGAGTTTCACAAGGTTTGGATAATTGTGAAGGGTGGTCGTGTGGGCCTGTAGCCTTAGGTAGTGGATTCTACATGGTTTATTCATGGTATGGAAAACCATGAGGGTAAACCATGCACCCAGTACTGGGTATTTTTTTAGATTTTCTTTTTCTTTTTATTTCTTTCTTTTTCTCTGTACACACATTATTTATTCTTTATTGGTCACGTATAGTAGGGAGTTACACCCCCTTTTCTCCTATTATATATTTTTATTCAACTCCTCCATTGAAACTCCATTATTCGATCTGTTAGATGCTATGGGATCACCTCGATAAGGCTAACCCTACACACCCTTCTACTTCTTTAATCTTTCGTCTTACAAACCACTACTTCCCTCCTAACCAATTTCAGGGTTTAAGATTGAAATCAAAAACTACATCTATTAGAAGATAATTATAACTCTATATCAGAAATACGTATTCCTATGAGTATAATGTAGGTGGTTCATAACTTGTTAGGAGTTTTTGTGGACTTTTTGAGGTTACATCCTTTTAGAGCCCTGGTGGATTTTGAGCGAGACCCCTTGTTGCATTATATTGAATTGACAGTATGATTTGTGGGAAACCATTGAGAGTTACCTCACCTTGGTTATGTGAGGGAGTTCGGGTAAGAGTCCATCGCTCCCTGATTTTTTTATCTAGTGGTGTTAAATTTAATTAAATTACTTGTTTAAATTGAATTGAGATTGTTATTCAATTCCGAGGCATTCAGGACCTCTATGTTATATAATTATGATTGTTTAAGATGTGAAATTCAATCATCTAAATTTAATTACTTGTTTTAAATGTTCTATTTAAATTGTATATATGTAATTTCTTGAATTAAATGAAATGGGAACCAAGTGGTTGTGACAAGTGTGGCCTAAGACGAGTTTGGGATACCATGGCCCTCAAAATTGAGTGATGTTGATCACTATTTGGGCTTGGCCTAGATACTTGAGTGGTTTGACAATATGATTGTACACTATGAACATCTAATTGAGGTGGAAAGGATACCAATTTTAGAAAGTTCTATGATACTAATATTGAAAGGACATCGGATTTGAGTGACATGGTTGCAGGGGCACAAGGTGCTAGAGATGGAGTGGCTTTAATCCTTTATTTGGTGATTTCCACACACCCATGATGGTTAAAGTACTGATTGAGTCGTGTTCACATAGGTTGAATCCGTTATTAGGTGGTTTTTACCACCCATGTTGGTAGAGGCCATCAATAGTTATGGTTTAGTTATTTATTATTTGGTGGTGCTTATCGTAGAAAGCCACATGGAAGATGAGGAGCAATGAGTTAGTAACCATGAGGCTATCAGGTTGGGAGCTGAGGTTACCCATGATTGAGTCCATGGACCTGGATAATTATTTGAGGACATACATAGATCATCCTCTGGTTGTAGTTCCCTGGGACAATGGGAGCTTTCGAGCAGGGGTCCGTAGGACCGGGATACTATGTTTGTGTGTGACTTCGAGACGTTGGTACTTTCAGACATGAGGTGTCAGGAGGAACACGGTGCTGGGATATATGATTTATGTTGAAACTGAGGGTTCACCATGAATTTTGAATATAGGAATACCTTGTAAAAAACACCAAGGAATCTTTTTTCTTCTACGATTATGGCGTTGGCCGAAGCAGGTGACACTCCCTGGTGGCTGCTGAGCACTAGTAGAGGTTTTGTTTAATTATTGCATCATAATATTTACTTTAATTAGAGATGAATAACTATTTAAAAAATTATACTAGGTAAACACCATTGGGTCGTATCCAACTAATATTTGTCTCACACCCTGCATAGGTCCTTCTGGATGTGTGTATACATTATGGATTTATGTACAAGTAAAGAATCAACCTCAAGAGTTGGATCATATTACAGTTTGAAATGGAGATTGGAATGGACCTTGAGGTTATGAATAACTACAATTTTATTGTTTTTAGTTTCCTTTTTAGTTTTATAATGCTTATATATGTAGCTATTGTGGTCTTCTATGGGAATCACCATGGATATTGTATTGTATAACCTGACATGTAATGCACACTTTCTTGCTTGGTTTTGAGTGGCTACAAGTGATTTGATGGCATGTTGTTCTGTTTAATGTCCTCTCCTATAGTTGTTTCTACTTTGATTCTACTGTTTATTAATTTTGGATGTGCTACCACTCTGCAGGTCGGGTTCAAGTCTGTTGATTTATTATTTTCGTTGCGTGTTATCTTATTATTCTCAGACCAGTATATTATCTACTCCTAGAGGGTAAATCCGTCCCACTTTACCTATTTACACCCTCATTGCTAGTCGGAAGCCTTTTTCATTCAGGTAGGTGTGCGTAAGAACAGTGGTACCCAGCCCATTAGCACTATTTGGGTTGCTATTCTGGTCAGGGATGCTACACAGAGATCCATTTGTGTTCATTAGTGAGTGAAACCCTTATAGAGGTTGATGAAATGTTATGTTTGTATATTTGATGATGGATGGGATAATGATGGGTTCATCAATGGTTTAGTTGGTACTGTTTCCTATTTTTTTAAAATATTACATTGAGGTATAACCCAATATCTTGTGATGACCCCCTCAATTATAGATCGAGTTATAGATAGTTCTTCAACTATGAGTTTTTCATTATCGATTTCATTATATAGGATGATCCATTCCAAGGTGTGGGAGCTATTAATTTGGATTGATGATATTTTACAAAGAGGATTCATTCGACCTAGTGTGTTTCCCTAGAGAGCTCTAGTTTTTTTATGAAGGAATATAGTGGCCTATGTTTGTACATATATTTCCATCATTTTAATCACTTGATAGTGAAGAAATGCTATCCTCTCCCAAAAATTGAATATTTATTCGATCAATTGAATAGAGATAGATAGTTCTTGAAAATAATTTTTTTTGCAAGGATACCATTTGATTCAATTAACTAATGGGGGTATCCGGAAGACTTATTTATGATGAAATTATGAGAATAATGTGTTCATTTTTATGCCATTCAGAGTTATGGATTTTCTTCCAGTGTTCATGGGCCTAATGAATGTAGCATTCAATGAGTTTCTAGACCTGTTCATGCTTGCCTTTATCAATGAAATACTCGTATTCTCCGAGTCCAATGAGGATCATAAATAGACAATATGAGATTTGTTAGGAGATATTTGGGTTCATCAATTGTACAAATAAGGATTTAAGTGTAAATTTTAGGCCAATGATGTTTTCTTCATTGTAAATTTTTCATCTATGTGTAGAGTTTTATTATATACATTAACAATGGAGGTGGTGGTTTCTGGGGTATCTATAACATCCTTGATCCGATTCTCTCTCACGTGACTGAGTTGGTCTACTATGTGACCTCATTCATGACTTTTCATTTTCAAAATTCTATTGAATAATAGTGATGGTATAAGAATATTTTCCAGATACCATACCCTTTGGTTTAGATTTATGATAATAAAATAATAAAGAAAAATAATGCAATAAAAATGGAGGAAACTGTAAGAATTCCAACAAGAAACTATGATAGAATAAATAAGGATAATCCACTAATCTGATAATAATAACCATGTGATGTTATGATGAAATATAAATAAATTATGTTCTATATTTTATACAATTTAAATATTAAAAGACATGATAAAAGAATAAAACATTATTGGTATGTATCCCTATGTTTTTATTGCCTCCAATCTCTAACCCATCTGGTATATAAGAAATAAATAATAGGGTCACTCTCCCTTTCCCAAATCTGCATCCATGAAATCCATCTAGTTACAAAATAACAGACCATATAGGGTGTGAGTACAACTTAGTTGGATGAAATTGACATGTGTAAACCAAACATGTTTGAGAAATATAGTGCATTCAGTAAAGTGATAAATAGAGGATGTAATAGTAAATTAATACTACACATGTAATAATCTTTCCAACCCTTGAGTGCTGGGCAACACTCAAGGCTATCCAAAATTGATTTGGTGACCTATTTGATATCTCTATCTAAGGATGTATCCTCCTTCATCAGAGAAGATCACCCATGTTATTAGAATATTCTCTTACTAAGGATAAATGAAATGCATAGAAAGATGGAAATAAGTAATAACTCTATAGAAAAAAAGAATCTCACCCTCAAGAATCTAGGTAAACCCAACCTTAGGAATTCCAAAAATCACAACCTCATTCATCCATTGAATATGAAATCCACCCTCAGGAGGACCATATCAGTGAATATCACACAAATTCATTGAATATGGTTCTTTACTTAACCCATCAAATGTAAATTGTATTTAAAAATAATATCTTAATTATCATAAAGAATCATGCCCTATGGATATAGTTATAACAAAAAAATATCAAACATGAATATATAATCTAGTTCACATGACTAAACACCATGGAAGAGAACATGTATAACATAGTCCATAATGGTCAATTCCTCTTATTTCCAATTTTCCATCAATTTTCCATTCATAATGTTAGGATCTAAATTATCATAATAAGTTTATCAATCATTTTTCATACATAAATTTAACCCCACAGTTATTAGCATGACCATTAACCACTATTATCCAAATTATTCTAACTCATGTAATCATAACAATTCACATATTATGCTAATTTAAAAAATTAAAAAGACATCAAATCTAATTCCCAAACCATCATAGGTCTCAATTTTCAAATTGTATAAGTCTCAATAAGGCCTAAGTCTTCACACCTATCAAATGGCCGCAAGTCTCAATACTGACACCAATTTATCCAATGTGATCCAATGAGGTTATATAAATGTATAACTCATCAAAAAGTTAATTATCCAATTATTTTTGTCATGGTCAGAGTGTTCCTATGTGATCAAACTCATTTTAAATACTATAAATAATTTAATCAAAAAATAATTAATGTTTTGACCACTATACATAAAATGGAGAATGCGTAGACAACTCTCAACATTTGTGGTAATGTTGAGATCCTTCGTCCTTTCCTTTAAACAAAACTCAAAAACATAGACCAAATTGGACATCAAGAGTCAAAATCCAGTTTTTAAATCTGATCAAGGATTCAACAAATGAAGAGAAACTAATCAGATGTGGGGGAGGAGAAAGACCATAGGCTGACGTTCAATTGCTAGAACTGGAACACCGTAATAAGATTCTGGATCATACATGAATTCTCTATTGATTGAGTATGAAAGTTATGCGCCGATATATAATTGGTACACATTATCAAAACATATAGTGATAGTGTTTAAAACACTTGGGATGACAAATTTTTGACATAAGTTGGGAATTTATTTCATAAATCCCAGAATTTCCATATATACAATGAAATCCATTACATTAGATTAAAAAACTAAAACTGATTATTTTTGGGTAAATGTGTTTTTAGATAAAAAATCATAGATTCATGAAATTCCTTGATACATTTATATATTATTTAATTTTATAGTTCCATATGGTCATTTTTCCATAAATATAGATTTACTGCATAAATTCATTATATTTCCTAAAACCTTCTCTCCTCATACTTCATTTCCCCACACTTCCAAGTATCATCCTGACTAGTTAAAAACATGATTTATAAGGTTTAAATGAAAATAAAAAGAACACAATGGATTTTTAAAACTTATTGGTAGACATACCAAAAACAATAGGTGATATTACAATATCCCCACCATATAAAACTTATCCCTGGGCTGCTCTAAGTATCACTGTGGTGTATCAGAGAACAAGTAAAGCCATTATGATAACATATCAAATTCCCACTCCCAAGTCACCTCTTTCAAAATACCATTCTTCCATTGCACTCATACTAGAGGTATGGTCTTCCCAGAGATATTATTTATACTATGGAAAATGATATGAGTCATATTATCCTCAATGGACACATAAATATATAAATTGACATCATCAACATCTATCTTGTGAGAATGGTCAGGATGATATCTCCAAAGCTCTGACATGTGAAACACATTCTACATTTCATTGTAGTGATATGAAATGTATAAGCGTTACACCAATGGAAAAAAAATTCTATAGTATAAAAGCTGAGAAAAATCTTGGGTGGTAGCTTTCCTTGCTTCCTGATGTGTAATTTCTCTAGCCTAGGAAATAGATGAATGTAAATATAATTACCAGACACAAACTACAGAGGTCATCTCCAATAGCCGGAATACTATCTCTCTTATATATGTGTGTTCACTGACCACTTCATGATTATATGAACCTTCTTAGATGTATCTTTCATGAGACTTGGTCCAATAAGCAATGGCTCACATACCTCTAACTAGTAAAGAGGATAACAACATTACCTTCCATACAAGGTCTCAATCATATCCATTTGAACTGATTCCAAGAATCTATTATCATAATATATATCTACGAGCACTATACAATGCTTCTAAGAACCACTAAAATCTAAGCCACTGGCTCGTAACATATCCTCTAGAATCTGAATAGTATTCTTAGATTGTCCAATAGTTTGTATGAAAATAAATACTCAGAAGAACTTATGATCCTAGAGCCTTATATAAACCATTATAGAATTGAGATGTGAAATCATGATTTTTATCTAGATGATTATACTTAGAACACCATGCATTTAAACTATATATCACACATAGAAACCACACAAATCATAAATGGTGAAGGTATCCATGATAGGAAATAAGTAGGATACATTAATTAGTCGATCCATGATCATCCATACTATAATGTCCATACATGGTGTTCTGGGAAATCAAATCACAAAACCTATAGTTCCATTACCCCATTTCCATTTTAGAATGGGTATGGGCTATAAAAACCTTGCAAGCATATGATTTTTGTCCTTTAGCAGTTGGAAGGTAAAACATCTCTCAATGAATTCTTTTATCTCATTATTCAACCTTGGACCTTGTATTTTATATAGAGTTCCATATACATATTTTTTAGGCTAGGATGTACCGCCCATTTAGAAGAATGAAAGTCTCTAATCAACATCTTATTCAAACCCAAATGAACCTGTCAGAACTTGGATCTTCTTTTCAGGTATGTCTCTCCTTTTTTCTGAAGTTTTTGAGAAAAAAGGAGTTTATGGAAATTTTTGAAGTACACGCCGTGTACTTTATGAGTACACACCATGTACTCCATGGCCGCGTCAGGCCGTGTGATGGCCATGTCCGGGCCACGCACACGGTGTGGAGTGGCGACGTGGAGGCCGCTTAAAGTGGAGTACAGAAAAACAGAGTACACTCCATGTTCCCCAGAAGTACATGCTGTGTATTTTCTTTTGTTTTTCATTAAATTGATCGGGGTCGCACCTAATTGCCAGAACGACCTTCTTCTAGGTTTCGTTCAGCCGAGAGCTCTCGTACGACCGCAATCCTTCTCCGAGCTCCCGAGCTACCGTCTGATCTCCATTTTAGCCACTGTCGATTGCGTTGGGATCACCTCGGTAATCTCTCTCTTCTGCTTTAGCCTTGATTCATGATTCCTACTCGTTTTCAAGTTATCATGGGTTGATAATTTTGGGCGTTTTCTCATATATTTGAAGTTCTAAGGAGAATAAATCATCGTGGTTCACTTATATCGATATCCTAGAATCGAGGTACGTGGTTTGTTTCCCTACGTTGAATGTCTCCGATTTTTTGTGGAAAAAGTGTCGGATAGCCATGTATTAGGTATTCCAGGTTATGGATTTTGATTCCATTGTTTAATTTCCTTAGATTTAATGTTTTATTGAGGTTAATTGATAGTAATATATGCTTGGTTTCATGTTCTAGGATCACCCGTGGGTGATTTCCCTTGATTTTGCTGTTTATCAGTGTTTGACTTAGGTTGCATGTGAGGCAAACCTTGTAGAATTGTCTGTCTTCATTGTAATAGCTGATTGCATGTATTTCCTGCTGTTTATATGTTTTTGATGCATTGTAGATATTACCCAAGTTGTTGTTGAACTTACTTAGGGCTGTTGACAGTCGATTACGCATGACTAGACTGCTCAGGGCTGTGTGAACCTGGTGCAATAGACTAAAGAGGGAATTGATGATTAAGGGCTTCCCTAGAGAGTCTATTATAAATTATTTTCGTACGTAGGACCTACAAGAATTGGACTTTGTGCTTCCTAGGAGTTTCCTTAGTTTACGCACGTATCGAGACCACATGAGGAATTAGATGCAAGTGGTTCCTCAGAGAGTCTGTAGCTATCATTGCAAGACCATAGGGGAATTGATGGTGAGAGCTTCCCAGAGTGTCTATGGATTGTATGATTATTTGAATAGAGGGTTCTGCCAGTATGAGCCACCCAGAGAGTCAGTAATATTATTTTTTTGGTTTTTTGTGACGAGTCCACCAAGACAAAGAACAAGCTTGGGTTTTTACTACTTGTTGTCTAGGTTGTCTGTTGAGATACCTGTCGTGTTACTTGTTGTGCCTGGAGAATATAGAGCTGTTTTCTAGACTCCAGGGTTGATAATTAAATTATTTTATTAAATTAATAAATAAATGTGAATGGAATCTTGTAGGATTGTTACTTTTGTGTACCTTTGTTTCTCTGATGCATTTATTTCCTTTACTTTCTCTATTTTTCTCACTGATAGTAGGGCACAAATCTAGTGGTGATCGCCTATTGAGAATAGTCTCACACCCTGTTTGGGTCCTGCTTTTTGGCCCAAACAGGTTATATGGTTGCAGGGGTGGATAGAGATTGTGGCCCTTCTACTTCAGGTACATTATTTCTAGTTGGAGCTGGAGAGCATAGGACCAAGATTAGGCTTGCGATGCTGCCGAAGTTTCCATTACCTTTAGTACTTTGTTTTCTATTGTATTTCAGTACGCTATTGTGTATGATTCTTTCATTAGATACTTGTACCTGCTGCATCATTATGATCATTACTATATATATTCATTGCTTCTTCTGTTTGGTTTCAGTTATTATATGTCATTTACTGCTTCCGCTATTGACTGTTATTTTTTCCCTTGTATACCTTACCAAATGGGGGAATAGTTTCCCCAATAACATACCAAGGCCCTTGCTGCTAGTCGTAAACTTCTATAATTTGGGGAAATTCGCTTGAGGTTATGCGAAGAACCGGGCATGGGGAACTAGTTGAGTGGCTCCAGATCTGAGTTGTTACAAAGTTGTATAAGAGGAGGCTCTTCCTTTTCAATTTGACTTACTATTTGGCGACATTAGACATGGATAGGATGGAATAGGTAAATGGTAAATAGTTGTGCCCTGGTGTTCTAGAACCAGTGTACAGGGAAAAAGAAAGATTACCTCGAATGTTGTAATTTTTGAGTTATGCAAATGTTACAGTTTAATTGATATCACCGTTGGGTGATGCACTTGTTTTGTGATGTTACTGTTTATATGATTTTGGTTCTATTTTGTTGTAACATGGTGAGATGAGGGTATGCCATCTCATGAATCATATAAGAACATGTTATAAAATCACATGCCATGCATTTTGTCATGCCATCTAGGTTGTATTAGAGGTTGCATGCTGTTGTGATAGAATTTCTGATAGACAATGCATGCTGTTGTGATAGCTTCTGTGATAAAATACCTCCTATGTGGATAAGTTATCGGTTGTTTTGATCTTCTTTATCATGAATACCAAACTTTGGTCTTAGAGGTGTTATGGGAGCTTGAGGACAAGAATTTGGTGGTCCTGAGTTTGTTATACTGTGGCTTGCTATATTCATTGTTATGATGCCAAGATTTGATTCGCGGGGAGTATGGGCCCCCACATATCGAAATTTGGTACCTTAACCTCTGTTTTATGTGTTTTCTAGGCTCTGGTGCAGTTCTGATGCTACTATCTGGAAAAACCCAGAATACACGACATGTAATTTATAAATACACGCTGTATAGTTTTTGGCCGTGTCACTAACTGTGTGGACAAAAACACGGGGCTGAAAAATGGCCTTAGGAACACGCAGTGTACGGTATGTACACGCCGTGTAGTGGTAAAATGTGTAGTCGGCCATGTCACTAACAACACGGGTCGGGAAAACTCTGGTAGTACATGCCGTGTTTGGTATGAACATGCCATGTAGTCTTGTTCTAGGTACCCGACCGTGTCATGAACAACACGGGTCGGTGTTTTCTTCTCCTATACACGCCGTGTTTGTTCGGAACACGCTGTGTAAGGGTTAGCCATTTAGAAGATCGTGTAATGAACCACACGGGACATGGTTTTACTTCAAGTGCACGCTGTGTCCCTTGGGAACAGTCCGTGTAGTGTCGAACGTGTGTCAAGCCATGTCTCTAACAACACGGGCCAGGTAAGGCATGTCTAGTGCACACCATGTCTTCCTCAACATGCCATGTAGTCTTCGGCTGGGAAAGTCTGTGTGACTTAGTCATGTAGAAGTAACTGGGCAGTGAGAGAAGGGTCATTACATGCCGTGTAGTTTTAGAACACACCATTATGTTGGGTTGTTTACACAGCCATGTATGGCCAGGGTACACACCCAGGGTAAAATTTCCAGAAACACGCCGTGTAGCCATACTACACACTGTGTATTCATGTTTTCCCAATTTTAAATGTTTTCCATCCTGTTCCATTTTACTCTCTTATGTTTCAACAATGTTCGTCATTAATGAAGGTGTGTTTTGATCTTTCATAGCTATGGCACCAAGACGTCCTCCCGTTGCATGATAGGAACCAGGCAGTGATCGTACGCCTAATGCGACCGATCAGGGACTACCAGTAGTTCCTCTTATCGTTCCGGACATGGATCCTGCAGTGATTACAGAAACTGGTCCCAATGCTCAGCTCAAAGAGGGTTTCATGAGATTCATGCAGATCATCTAGGGAGTTCAGATTCCTGCCCCGACTCTGGAAAAGTCGACGTGGGTTTTTCAGTAGCAGCATCCTCCCACGTTCAGAGGGGATGGAGGACCGCAGGCTGCGGAGTCATGGCTAGAAGACATGTTATCCATCTTCGACCATATCAAGACACCCCCAGACAGGATGGTGAAGCTTGAAACTTACATGCAGTGAGACTCCACCAAAAGATGGTGGGAAATAGTTTCTCAGGCAGGGCGCCACATACTATGTCTTGGGATGAGTTCCAGCGTACGTTCTATGACTACTTCTACCCAGTGACACTGAGGGCTGACAGAGCTAGAGAGTTCATGAACCTGCAGTAGGGTACTCTTTCAGTTATGGAGTATTCCTCACATTTCACAGAATTACAGTGTTTCGCTATCATTCTAGGGAATCAAGAGCTATTCTTGGAAAGGATGTTTGAGGAGGGACTCAAACCAGAGATCAGATCGCAGGTGAATTTACTCTAGTTGAATTCTATTACTCTGATAGTCAACTAGGCGCTGATCACGGAAAGAAACCTGAGGGAGACTGGCTATGGACTAGGGCGGTTCAGCATCTAGGGCTGATTATTTTCAGACAGACAGCTGGAAGTACCACCGAGAGTCTACCCGAGGAGACCCGAGGAAGCGAGATATTCTTTCTGGTAGACAAGATATCCCTTCTGGCACACAAGTGGTGTGTTATTAGTGTGGGAGGAGCAGGCATAAGAAGACCCAGTGCCTGAGAGACCCAGTGGAGTGCTGATATTGCGGCAAGATGGGTCATCTGCAGTGTTTCTGGAAGGTTCCCATTCCAGCAGCTAGTGAAGGAGGATCAGTTTCGACCCCGCGTGTAGGAGCCGGGTTTCCAGTTCCACAGTATACTGGGGTCTGGACTTCTTCAGGTCATCCATGTCAGGGTAGAGGCCGTGGATGCAGTGGTCAGGCTTAGGGAGGAGCATCTCAAGGTTTTCATGCTGCAACATAGGGTCGCGGTACATGCCAGACTTTTTTTGTAGAGTAGATTCATCAGGAGAAGAATGCCGGACCCTCTATAGTTCGAGGTACGATCTTATTAGCCTCAGTTTTATCTTCATATCTTCTCGATACTAGTGCTTCAGATATCTTTATCTCTGTTTCTGTCGTGGAGAGGTTTGGGCTCTGTGGCTTTTCATCTGCTGACATGTTGACTCTCGACACACCCTTGGGAATGAGGACATATAGCTTACTTCAGTACAAAGAATTCACTTTAGAGGTTGTATAGTGTCACTTATTATGGGACCTATATGTCCTAGAGATTACATGATACGATGTCATTCACGGGATGGACTGGTTGGTTCCCTTCCAGGCAGTCGTCGATTGCTATCACCGCAGGGTGAGTTTCGTATCACCAGACGGTGAGTCCTTTCTTCATTGAGGCGAGTGGGATGTCTAGGCAGGTAGAGCTGGACCAGAGTATCATAGGCTAGGAGAAGTTACAACCCATTTTTCTAGTCTTTATCTAGATGACCAGGGACTTCACAGTTATACTTTCCTCTAGTGGTGGATCATTTCAGAGATTTCTTTCTAGAGGAATTTTCAGGTTTTCCTCCAGAGTGTGAGGTAGACTTCTCGATTAAGCTCATTCTAGGAGCGACACCGGTGTCCATTCCACCTTATATGATTGATACACCTGAGTTGTAGGAGCTTAAGAAGCAGTTGGAGGAGATGCAGGAAAAGGGTTTTATTCAACCCAGTACTTCTCCTTGGGGTTCACTTATACATTTTGCGATGAAGGCAAGCGGTACCCCTAGGCTTTGCGTGGATTATCAGAAGTTGAACCAGTTGATGGTCAAAAACAAATATCCCTTTACAAGGATCGATGATCTCTTTGATGAGATTCAAGGAGCCAGAGTATTCTCAAAGATCGACTTGAGATCTGGCTATCATCAATTGCGTGTCAGACCATTTGATATACCCCTTACAGCCTTCCAGAGCATGTATGGTCTGTATGAGTACTTGGTTATGCTGTTCGGTCTCAAGAACATGCCGACAGTCATCATGGAACTAATGAACAATGTTTTCCATCTGTACTTGGATTCCTCCGTGGTGGTTTTCGTGGACAACATATTGGTGTACTCTCACACTCGACATGACCATGCAACCCATGTTGAGATCATTTTGAGTACACTGAGGGAGAATCAGTTATATGCTAAGCTCTCAAAGTGCCACTTTTGGATGGACGAGATCCACTTCCTGGGTCGTGTCATCTCAGAGACAGAGGTATTAGTAGACCCAGAGAAGGTGAGAGCAGTAGTTACCTAGGAGCAGCCGAAGAATGTCTTCAAGGTACGGACTTTCTTGGGGCTGGATGGTTACTACAAGCAGTTTATACAGGACTTCTCATTCTTAGAAGCACCGTTAATGGGCTTGACTAAGAAGGGGGTAAAGTTTGTTTGGCCAGAAGCCTGTGATTCAGACTTTCAAGAGCTGAAGGGGAGGTTGACTTTGGAACTGATTCTAGTTTTTCCAGAGCTGAGAAGGAGTTATACAATTTTCTGTGATGCATCTGGCATTAGGCTAGGAGTAGTGCTTATGCATGAGGATCATGTGGTTGCATATGGATCCCGACAG
Organism: Viscum album; assembly: GCA_963277665.1. NCBI lineage: Eukaryota > Viridiplantae > Streptophyta > Magnoliopsida > Santalales > Viscaceae > Viscum > Viscum album. The sequence continues at coordinate 427,127,725 of OY728162.1, read as the reverse complement.
TTGAGGTCACATGAGAGGAATTATCCTACGCACGAACTGGAGTTAGCTGCAGTTGTACATGCTTTGTGTTTTTTGAGGCATTACCTTCTGGGAGAGCATTTTATGGTATATACTGACCACAAGAGTCTCAAGTACATCTTTACACAGCGTGACCTGAATCTGAGACAATGGAGGTGGCTCGAGTATCTCCAGTCCTTCGACTTCAAGATTGCCTATATGCTTGGTAAAGGCAACGAATGGCTGATGCACTGAGCAGGAGAACTCAGATACATGAAGTTCAGGAGGCCAAAAATGAGTGGAAACTTATGGATCTGTTCTCTTAAATGCATTTGAAGGTGAATGACAGGCAGGGGTAGACTTTCCTATCTTCTGTAGCTGTTACCTATACACATCTTGACCATGTTTGAATGAGGCAGCTAGTAGATTATAAAGTCCTAGTCCTACAGGAAAGTGTGTCAGGAGAGGACCTTCTTCTCAGACGGACCATTGGAGAGGATGAGATCTTGCATTTCCAGGGACGCGTATGGGTGCCAGCAAATATACGCGAGGAGCTGATGCAAGACTTTCATTCCTCCGTCTGGGCAGTTCATCCTGGCATCACCAAGATGTATCATGATCTACACCGCCAGTACTGGTGTCCCGGTATGAAGAGAGATGTGGCTGGTTTTGTCATGAAAGGTTCCACTAGTCAGCAAGTGAAGGCAGAACACCAGCGGCCAGCAGGGCTTTTGCAGCAGTTACCCATTCCCAAGTGGAAGTGGAATGAGGTCACGATGGACTTTATGATAGGGTTACCGAGATCATCGAGAGGGAATGACATGGGATGGGTTGTCATTGATAGGCTCATGAAGGCTGCTCACTTCTTGCGGATAAAGGAAACCTTCGGTGTCGATGAGATTGGACGGTTGTACATCCGTGGGATTGTGCGCTTGCACGGGGTTCCAAGTACTATAGTTTCTAATAGGGACACCCGCTTTACTTTGCATTTCTAGCAGGGGCTACAGAAGGATTTGGGTACGTAGGTACTTCTGAGTACAACTTACCATCCCCAGACAGATGGCCAGTCAGAGCGCATGATCTAGGTGCTTGAGGATATGTTCCGAGCGTGCATTCTGGACTTTGGAGGTTCGTGGGAAAAGCATATTCTTCTTGTGGAGTTTGCCTATAACAACTGTTTCCAGGAGAATATTCAGATGGAACCATACGAAGCTTTGTAAGGTAGGCCATGCCATTCACCTTTGCGTAGGATGGAGGCAGGAGAGGCATCTTTACTAGGACATCTTCTTGTTTAGGAGACCACAAAGCAGATAGAGTTGATTCAGAAGAGGATGGATACTGGACAGTCTCGTCTGAAATCTTATGCTGATTAGCAGAGACGACCTCTGTGGTTCGAGGTCGGAGATCAGGTTTTCCTACGTGTTACCCTGAGGTTGGGACACAAGAGGATTATGAGACCGGGTAAGCTTTCACTGAGATACGTCAGGCCATTTGGGGTTATGGAGAGAGTTGAGCCGGTTGCTTATAGGTTGCAGTTACCTTAGAGATATCAAGCTATGTACGACGTCTTCCATGTTTCTCATCTTCGACGCTATTTCTCAGACTCGTCTCATGTTTTTCGACCCGAGAAGGTTGAGATCGAGCAGGATGCATCATTCAAGGAGCATCCTATCTAAATGGTTTATCGTAGCACAAAGGTACTCTGTGGCCGGTCTATTCCTCTGGTACAGGTGTTATGGAAGCATGGCCGTGTGCAGGACGAGACATGGGAGAGGGAGGCTGATATGTGATAACAGTGGCTAGAGTTGTTCAAGGTTTCTTCTTCACCACCTTTCTCAAGGAATTTGGGGATGAATTTCTTTAATTGGGGAAGTCTATAAGAACCTGGATCTTCTTTTCAGGTATGCCTTTCCTTTTTTCTGATGTTTTTGAGAAAAAAATGAGTTTCTAGAAGTTTTTGAAGTACACACCGCGTACTTTATGAGTACACACCGTGTACACCCTTTTCGTGCCAAGCCGTGTGCTGGCCGTGTCTAGGCCACACGCACGGTGTGTAGGGGTGATGTCAAGGCTGCTTAAAGTGGAGTACGAAAAAATAGAGTACACACCGTGTTCCCCATAAGTACACACCGTGTATTTTCTTTTTCTTTCACTAAATGGACCGGGGTCGCGCCTAATCTCCAGAACGAACTTCTTCTAGGTTTCGTTCAGCCGAGAGCTCCCATACGGCCGCGATCCTTCTCCGAGCCCCCGAGCTGCTGTCTGATCTCCGTTTCAGCCTCCGTCGATTGTATTGGGATCTCCATGGTAAGTTGTCTCTTCATCTTTAGCCTTGTTTCATGATTCCTCTTCATTTTAAAGTTATCGTGGGTTTATCGTTTTGGACGTTTTCTTAGATATTCATCTTTATAAGGAGAATAAATCATAGTGGTTCACTTATATTGATCTCCTAGCATCGAGGTAGGTGGTTTGTTTCCCTACGTTGTATGTGTTTGAGTTTTTGTTCAAAAAGTGTCGGAAACCCATGTATTGGGTATCCCGGGTTTGGGATTTTGATTCCATTATTTAATTTCCTTTGATTTCATGTTTTCTTGAGGTTAATTGATAGTAATATAATCTTAGTATCATTTTTGAGGATCACCCATGGGTGATTTTCCTTGCTTTGACTGTTTATCGTCGTTTGGCTTAGGCTGCCTGTGAGGCAAACCTTGTAGCATTGTCTGTCTGCCTTGTTATAGACAATTGCATGTATTTCCTGATATTTATATGTTTTTTATGAATTGTATCTATTGTCCAAGTAGTTGTATAACTTACTTAGGTCTGATGACAGTCGATTACGCACGACTAGACAGCTCAGGGTTGTGTGAACCTGGTGCAGTAGACTAAAGAGGGAATTGGCGATTAAGGGCTTCCCTAGAGAGTCTCTTTTAAATTAGTTTCGTACATAGGAACTACATGAATTGGACTTTGTGATTCCCAAGAGTGTCCTTAGTTTATAAACATATCGAGACCACATGTGGAATTAGACGTAAGTGCTTCCTCAGAGAGTCTGTAGCTATCATTGCAAGACCATAGGGGAATTGACGGTGAGTGCTTCTTAGAGTGTCTGGGCCTTGTATGATTAGTTGAATATAGGGGTCTTCCAGTAGGAGCCACCCATAGAGTCAGTATTATTATTTTATTGGTTGGTTATGACGAGTCCACCAAGTCAAATAGCAAGATTGGGTTTGTACTGCTTGTTGTTAGGTAGTCTGTTGAGACACTTGTTGTTTTACTTGCTGTGCCATGAGAATATAGAGATGTTTTCTAGAATCCTGGGTTGATAATTAAAAGATTGTATTAAATTAATTAATAAATGTGAATTAAGACTTGTAAGATTGTTAATTTGGTGTACCTTTGTTTCTCTACTGCATTTATTTCCTTTACTTTTTCTATTTTTCTCACTGATAGTAGGGCACAAATCTTGTGGTGATTGTCTACTGGGATTAGTCTCACTCCCTGTTTGGGTCCAGATTTTCGGCCTAAATAGGTTATATGGTTGTAGGTGTGGATAGGGATTGTGTCCCTTCTACTTCAGGTACATGATTGATGGTTGGAGTTGGAGAGCATAGGACCGAGCTTAGGCTTGTGATGCTGCTGGAGTTGCTATTACCTTTTGTACTTTGTTTTCAGTTGTATTTCAGCACGTTGTTGTGTTTTCTACATTCCTTACATAATTTTACCTGCTGCATCATTATCATCATTACTATATATATTCATTTCTTCCGCTATTTGGTTTTAGTTTTTGTATGTCGTTTACTACTTCCGCTATTGACTGTTATTTCTTTTCCCTTGTATACCTTACCAAATGAGGGAATAGTTTATCCAACAACTTACCAAGGCCCTTTCTGCTAGTCGACAGCCTCTCGCATATGGGGAAATGCGCTTGAGGTTATGTGACTAACCGAGAATGGGTCACTAGTTGAGTGAATCCATATTTGAGTCATTATAGAACCCATACAAGACCAAAGAAAAAAAAACAATTTCATGGCTTCCCAGAGATTATCCTACTAGTGGCTACCCTCCAAATGATGTGTCCCTCAGATCTAATACATCCATATTAGTGAAATTATATATCTTGGTCAAATCAATAATCTTATGTATAATAGATTTAGAACTAATATATACTCATCCCTTAGTATATTTGATATTTATATTCATGGTGTTAAAGAGTTCCATCAGGAACCAATCATTGTAAGACTCTATACTTCTCCTTTCTATATATTTTGACTTAATTCATCAACAAAAACATTTGATCTTCCGATTGTGTTAGAATAATTGATGTTGAATGACTACAAATACTTGACTGAACTCCTCTGAGGAAGGATTAGGTTTCACTGAGAAATTATATACTTGAGGATCATATTGTCCATGTATACCAAAAAAATCATTCCAAATAGATCGCGACTCTAGCTTATCAGGCCTTGTACCACTATATCTTACATCAATTCATTCGTAGGTAAACTCCTCTCTTGTATTATTATATCTCTAGAGGCATACATAACCACTTGTTACTTTTACATTATAATTACTTTGAGTACAACAATGAATGTTTCATAGTACATGGTGTATTACTTACTCAAAATAGGTAAGGTGAGGATCATTGTTGTGGTAATAATGCTCTTTAGCTGCTAAAAATATCACTCCATGTATCTGATTAAAAACCTTTACATATTTCTTTGTCATTCCATTCATTGGTTTTTCCTAATGGGTGAATTCCTGGATGAAACACCTATTGTAAAATGCTAGAATATGAAATCTCTGACTATCAAAGATATTCTTGATTGGTTCAAAATATACCATGGATGCTTCTTTATCTGGATCCACTACTACTCCATCCTCTTAGATATCATAAACCAACAATTTCACCCTATCAATGAAATAGTTTCATTTAGATATATTTGTGTAAATATGATACACTCTCATTGTAACCAAGAAAATTTCAAGATGTTTCGAATCATCGTCTGCTAACTAAGAGTATACTAAGATATCTTTGATAGAAACCCCCAAACACTAATCCAAGAAAGTATGAATGATCAGAATCATTAGATCCATTAATAATTATAGTTAATTCATATAACTGAATTACATTACAAAAAATTCATAAAAGACATTCCAACTCCTAAAAGTAGTCATGGGTTTCTTCTATGTTATCACCCACAACTGGTGATATAATGACCTCAAGTAGATCATAATGAAAATCATATAACCTATCATTTGATTAGAAATATCATCAATGAATGGAAGGGTATATCGGTTTTGGACTGTTTTGATTTCTAGTATTTGATAATCCATATATAAGCGAAAATTCGCATCAGAATTCTCGGAGAATAGCATGTTTTAAACCCAAATAGATGGACTAGAAATTATAAACCCATTTACCTCAATATATTCCAATTGAATTTTCATTTCAATAATTTATGTTGGTTTCATTATCTAAGGAGTGATTGAAATTGGTTCTGGTCCCAACACTAATTCAACCAGGAACTCAATATTTCTCTCAGGTGGTAAGCTAGATAACTATTCAAAAAGGAAATGTAGAAATGGTTCAATAATGAAGGGAAAACACCCTACTAAACAACACCATTTAGAATAAGTCTATCTGTATGATCCATGAGACAATCCAATCTACCCTGAATTAATCCTACATGACCAGCCTAATGATCCCATTTACCCTGGTGAATATAGATGCCCCTGTTTTGGAGATAGAAAGGAAACTCACCTTTGGTAATAATTAATATTAGTATTGTATAAAAATAGTCAAACCATAATAATAACAAAATAAACTCTTATAATTTATATCATAAAAAATTCACAATGGAAACTGTAGCATCTGATTTCAAGAGAACACTCTATGTAACATTTGATATACTATGAATGAACTCCCAATAGTGTGTCACTGGTTAGAAAACCTTCCAAGATCCTAACTTAAAATACCAAAAAATTTAAAATTGAGAAGATAAAGAGGAATTTCATGATAATATATCATATAAAGTTCATTAAATGGTGGATGATGAAATAAACATACATTTGACCATAAAAGGGCCGATATCCAATCTAGGCAGATTTGAAAACATAGCGTACTGCTTACTCACCCCTCTTCTCTATGATACAATCTAAATCCCATGTGAAATTACATCTACATAGTATTAAAAATCCTACATTAGTTTACCTCATCCTTCACCCAAACTTAAATTTTTAGTTTAACTCTAACTACCTTTCTGATGAGGGGTTGTCGAGTCATCCTAGACTCGAGTTCTTTTCCTAATCCCCAGCAACTACTCTACCACTAAAATATCTGATAAAACTTATTTATATAAAAAAAACTAACAAAAAAACTACACTTCACTGTAGGATGTGATAATTATGGCCACTAGTTACCTAAATGTCCACACTGAAAACACTGTATTGATCCATGGTCCATATGTAAAATTCCACCAACATGGCTGCTTTATCGGCAACTTCCCCAATAGTAACTGACATAGTGGCACTTATTTACACAAGAAGAACAATGTCAAGGTCTCCTTACTAAAATTATCTTTCCACTACATGGTCCCTATATCAAATACCCTTTTGTTATGAGAGCTTGATTCATCACATAAACAAAGATACTCCAGTGGAATATTTTGACTTGCTACATGATATCATATAAAATCCTATCCCAAGAACATCTCACTCTGCGAAATTCATTAGCATCCAAGGATGAAGAAAAATGTTTTAGGTGGGTGAGATATATAGCATAGTCTATCATCAACATATATTACCCGGTTATGTTCATGAAATCACGAGCCTTATAATCCCTCAATGTCTTTGTATATAACTTTTTCAAAATTTTACTTAAATCCTTCCTCGTTAACTCCCCTTGCTAGAAAAATTTCTCAAGAATATCCCAACAATGGTTTTATGGTCCCTAAAGCATGTAATTTTCACGATTCACCCACATATTTGTGAGTTTATATAGATTATTAAAGACCATATGAACTGAAATAACCCCTAACTCAACTGCATATAGGCCACCCTACCCAGTTAAAATAAGAGGATGCTATCACTAGAACTCTATCATCATATCATACATCAAAGGCATGGTGCATAAAGTATCCCACACCATATATCACTTGATCATCAAGAATCTGTCATGAAGATGATCATCCATCTCATTATCCCTAACTGTAGGATGTTTTTGAACGAATGCGTTGGAGCGTGTTGATTTCCTTCTCTTTATGATCAATTCAAAGATGATGAGGATTCAGTTTCTCTACAGAGGTGAACACACAACTTATAACATATAAAAAAACTATATCAACCAAAAAATGTGAGAATATAATGAAATAATAGCTATATGTTACTCTATTTCTAGATAAACAAATGAATTTGAAAAACATGAAACTTTATTTTATTTAATTTCTTAGGTGTAATAATGTTTCCATTACAATATTTGTATAGTAAAATATGTCAAATGAAACAAATATGTCCATATAAAAAACATTCATTTAAAAATATATCTTTATATGCCTATTATGATGTATCCATACATATCTCAGGCCGTACCATGCTATGAGTAAATATCTTAATAATTTAAAACATCACACAACAAGTGAATCAACCAAGGTGAAATAACATCAAATCTAACAAGGTAATAGAGTGAATAGAAATCCCATATATCAGAACTCATATCCCCCTACATGGGTTATATATTCAATGGAAAATATTATTACCAAGTTTGAAAACACACTAGTCTCATTTATACTCTTACCAAATAATAAAATAGTATAAAAGAAAGCTTGATGCCTCTGATGCCAGTTCATAACATCCCCGACCCAGTTCTCACCCATGTGACTAAGCTGGTTAGCTAGATGGACTCAGAAACTCCTCCATGTATCCTATAGGATACCAACTAGTAGTGAGGGTCTAATAAAATAGTGTTTAGATAATACCCTTTGGTATAGATTTATTGTAATAGTGGAACAAAGAAAAATAGTATATTAAAAAAGTGCCTAAAAAATAAGAATATCATTAAAAGACTCTGCCATAATAAATACGGGTAATCAAATAATACATTAATAAAACCCATATGATTTCAAGATGAAATTTAACTAAATGACATGATATATTTCATACAAATAAAATACTAATAGAATCGACAAAAGACTCCAAAATCCTTAGTTCTAATGTAATATACTTAACTTTTGGTGAGGTACATGTTTTTAAAATTATAGTTTAAATACTCTCATTATCGTTAATGAAATGATTACCATGGGTATGAGGAGTTTTGTGTGTTTAATGGAGTTTGGTTTCTGATAGAAAGTGAAAATGTTCATCATGTTCATGTTTTATGGTTGGCACATGGTTAGAAGTAACTGTGTTCCCAAACCGTGATAGCGAGGAGGAAGGGTGAAAAGTTATGTAAACTATTTAAGGGGGAAAGAAAAACCATCAGAGGTTCGATTGAGGCATTATAAATGGTTTTCCCAGGGTTTATTAAATTGTGCGTGATCGCCAATCAACTACGTGACCTAGCCCCTCTTGGACAGAAGCTGTCGCATGGTTGGTGCACAGTTTTCCAGACCATGAGGCCAAATCATGCACCTCATTAAAAGTGGGATTTTACACTTTTACCCCCTTTAGGATTTATGAATTATTTACTATTTTTACTCTTCATTTCATCTTATACAACTCTAGAGACAAACAAAAATTTCCAATTCTTCCCAAGGATCAATCGTCTTCATTTCTAATTCGTTTGGATTGCCTTTGGGTGAGGATCAAAGCTCTGGATAAATCTAATTCTTCCCTTTTCTCATTTTTCTAGATTAGGGTTTTTAAATTTTTTTTTCTTCCGAAAAAACCCTAGAAACCAATTTTTCTTGTGGATCTCAGGTTGGTGCTTCAAAGGCTGTTCATATCACACTCAAAGGGTTGGGTTGGGCATGCTGTTGTCTTTGGAATCGAGCTAGGTGGTCTATAAGTTATATCACATACTCTAAATTTATGGTTTATGTGTATTTTGTGGTCTTTGGGTGTTTTATTATTGTGCATCTGAATATTTGGTAATTTTTTGGAAATTTGTTGGCTAAGGAATGGATTGAAACCCTCATGGTACCCGTAGGATGCGTTAAAATTGATTAAACCCATTATAGGGAAACCCATGGGGTGTGACATCACCAGAACATGAAAAATGGTAATGTTAAGCATATAATTTATTTTAATTATGTATATACCCTGATAAATGGGTTGAAATTTTGGTTTGGGTTATGAAATAGAATAAGAGTAGTTGTGTCTAGTTGTTAATATGTCATAAGGGGTTGTTTGGAAACATTATGTATGGCTAAAATGAATTGAGGTGAATGTATTAAATGAAAAACGAGCTATAACAAAAACATGTAAGTGACTTAATGCATATAAAATGGAATGTGTAAATGGGATATGGAAAAATGATGGTTGATATATTTAATGAACTCTGAATTGTGAATAATGTGTGTACTTCCCAATTATGGTTTATTGAAAAGGTTTAAATAATGAATGGTTATTAAATCATGTTCTCATGTCTTGGTGGTGTGTGGGATAATGGAATAAGGATCTACCTATGGGCTAGGTTGGACTGAGGCTCTAAACCCTACCCCAGTAATGCATGGTTATGGGAGCCAAATTGAGGCTCTAGACTCCTAACAATTGCATTTGATAAAATGAAATGGATTGGGGCTCCAAGGTAAGTGTTATGTGTTTTTTGTAAAATATTTTCCCCTAATAGTATAGGTAACTTTATATGACCCCTTATACATAGAAATTCACCAGCATAGACTAGAATGTAATTGATGAAAATGACTAACCCATGGAATAAATGATTAAAATTAATTATGTGAACTTGTAAACTAATGGAACTCGGTTTTCCCCTTTCTATATTATTGATTGTTTTAGTACATTCATACACTATCTATTTGGTATGTATAGTTTGTAGACACCATTGGTGGTGGCCTACTAAGTTGTACTCACACCGTTATTGAGCTACCATTAGGTACTATAGTATATTTCATGGTTACATGTCAGGACAAGAGAAAAGGTCATATGTTAGAGGGTTGATTAAGAATGGGAAATTCATGGATGAGGGACCCAGACATGGAGTCGGGACCCATTTTGGGTATTATTTAGTTTGTATTCATTTTGATGTTTCCTTTCACTTGGAACTGTATTGACATTACATATCATGTTTACTTTTGGTTGTGGTTATGTACCGAGTTATGGGAAATGGTCGGTAGTTCATGTTTTTTGGTTATTATCTAACTTTTTACCTATTTCTTATTATTTTATACTGTGTCATACTATGATAAATAAGGTATATTCTTCCACATGTTTATTTAGACCCTCACTGCTTGTCGGTAGCCTTTAGCATATGGGGAGGTGCACCATAGGCTATGTGGTGATCCAGATCGTGGCACTGGATTAGTGGAATATGGGTTGGGGAAATTACAAAGGGGTAATATAGTATTTCTTTTATATGGTCTTATTATTTATGGATGGTAGATAGGATATTAAGATGTTTTAGGTATTGTAAATGAGCTCTTTCTTAGGAGTATCTAACCCATATACAGGTGAAAACCCAGGTGAATTGGGTGGGATTGTTGTTATTGATATTTTTTATGTTTGAATGATATATCACCATTGGGTGATGCAATTGTTCTATTGTGTGACTACTAGGATATTTTTCTCGTGGATGGAATGACATGAGGTTGTGCATTAATGCATCATTTTTGGTACCTAATGATATAGGTGGCACACATCATGGTAGTCACACATGAGAAAGATGTTTGAGACATGAGGGGAAAAGGAATTTCTTTTTATTTGAAAAATTGAAAGACGTGGTGTTGAATAAAGATAATAAAAATGTGTAAAATGGAATGAATTTGAAAGAGAAGTTAGATAATTGTTCTTAATGATGAGTTATAAATGTGATATAATGTTTTCATGGTAATTTTCATAAAAGTTTAAGCTGCCTAAGTGAGAAATATTTATGTTGTCATGGTAAAATGCTCAAAAATGTTGTCTAATGGAAGAGTTGTGACAATGTTAGCTGGCTTACCCTATGTTGACCATAACCCATGGTAGGGATGGTTAAAGGTAGTGAAATAGGTTTGATGATATACTTTGATATAGTGTATGTGGAATGGGTAGTTTATGGATAGAAAAAGGGAATTATTTTTAAAAATTGTTGTTGTTTGGTGTTATGTGTGTTTTCAAATGCATGTTTAGAGGTGTAAGAAGATTCCACAATGCCTTCATGTTTCAGTTGGGAGATAAGAGGATTTCATCGAGAACTATAATTTAGATATAGATAAATGAAACAGATTGAAGTAGGGTATTAGTGGATAGAAGCAGTTCAATGATAACTTTTCTCATTTTTTGAAGATGAAATAGTGAGACATAGGCTAGGATGTTCCATGCATATTTGAGTTGACTAGGGATTTTTATATGAAAAAGCCTTTAACTTTGGTTGGAGAGGGAAAACCTGATGAAGATGGTTTTTTGATAGATTCTATTCAGAAAATTCTTGATCCATTAGAGACTGCTTCTAAGAAGAGAGTCATGATGGTCTCTTATATGCGATGGGGTTAGGAAAAGAGATGGTGGGATGTTCTAGTTCATACCTGGTAGACTAATGGTATGATTTGGAAGTATTTCCAAGAGAATTTTCTATATCATTTCTATATGGAGACCTTGTAGAAATATAAGGATACATAGTTTATGAGGTTGACCTAGGGGTCTATGTTAGTGATGAGTTTTTCTATCAAATTCACATACTTGCATAATTTAATCTAAACTTTGGTAGGGGATGAGATAGAAATGAGAATTTGTTTTAAGGATGGAATTAGACATGATATTATGTCCCATGTGGATATCTATCATTTTCAGTGGGTTAATGATGTGGATGATGTGACCGTTATTTTAGAAGGGAATATTAAGGATGATTTTGGTAGTAGACATGTAGTTTCAATTGGGTGACTCAATGATTCAACTTATGATAGTAGGAAGATACACTAAGAGAGATCACACCAGGTCAGTGGTTGATAGGGTGGTCAGAAAAGAGAACTAGCTTCTCAAAGCAATGATTTTGTTTTCTTCCATTGATGTGGAAGGTCAGGACACCTAAGTGGTTAGTTCCCCTAATTATTGATTGAGTGATGAGCTTATTTCTATATGGAGAAAGTGTGGAGGTTATGTATAAAACCTTTATCGATTGGTATTGATGGGGAATCAAGGTAGATATAGAGTATAGGTTATGGGTCAACTAAACCATATCAGGTAGGTAGTTGGAAATATACTGGCCATACCATTTGGGGTAATGGATGAGGTACTTTCTGAGTAGAGAATCCATTTAAGTAGGGTAGTGCTACACCATGAACTCAAACTAGACCCTCAGGTAGATGGGTAGGTAATATTCATGTAGTTAAACCATCACCTGGAGTTGGTGTAGTCAGACCATTGATAGTTTGAGTTATGATTTTTGTGGATTCCAAGTTTTCGAGTTTTTTATTTGGTATATGTTATTTTCATTATTTTATATGTGCACAATTTGTGAGTGTACTAGGCCTAGAAGTGGAAAATGTGTGGGTGGTCTTGTCTATTAATTCCCCATTATGAGTTTGGGTAGAAAAAATATGGAAGTGTAAGGGGTGTTACCTTGAGATTGGTGGGTATTGTTTTCTTTTGGAATTTTTTTTGATCACAATGTCTGGTTTTGATATTGGGGATAGATTTTATAGTATTATACAGGGCCCATATTGACTGTTACCACTGAAGGTAAAGTTTTTGTCTCTAATTGTGAATATCTACATTCATCATGGGCGATGTGATATTTTAGGAGATAATGCATGGCTAGTTGGTCAATAGTTTTGTGAACTCATTGACCAAATGGATATTATTATGCTTGATGATGTGGGATTAGAAAATTTTGTCTTTCCTTTTATGGAGTATTATTTTTAGGATGTGTTTCACAAAAAATTATCAAGGATCCCACTCAAGAGGTATGTTGAGTTTATGAAATATTTTTTACTGGGGGTTTAACCAATTTATATTATTCCATATATAATGACACCAACAGAGATTTAAGAACATTAAATTAGAGGAACTGTAGAACAAGGTTTTTATTTATCTGAGTACATCACCTTGGGGATCTTCCATTTTTTTTGTGAATAAGTATGATGGGTCCTTATAGTTCTATGTCGATTATAGTAATACAAATCGGATGATAGTTAATAATGGGTACACTCTTTCTCAAATCAATGATATTTTGACCATTTGAAACGTGATTAAGTGTTCTCTAAGATTGATATAAGACCAGGGTATCACCAGCTGAGGGTGAGACCTTATGATGTACCACATGCTTCTTTAAGAAGTAGGTATGACTGTTATGAGTTTTTTTATGCCATTTGGGTTGAACCATGAAATAGAAGTTTTTATGTCCTTAATTAATAGAATATTTCACCCATACCTAGATCAGTTTGTAGTTGTCTTTATGGATTAAATATTGGTGTACTCTAAGACTCATAAAGATCATGAAAAATAACTTGACATTTTTCTGAGTACTCTAAGAGATCATAGTGTATGTGAAAAGATATCCAACTGTCATTTTTGGATTGAGAAGGTGAAATTATTGGGTCATATAATCTCTAAGGAAGGTTTGTCAATGAACCCGAATAAAGTAAAATATGATTTATCTAGGAATTATCCTAAGAATATTTTTTATATCAAGTGTTTTCTAGGTTTGGAAAGATATTATTTAAGTTTAATCAAGGATTTATCTCACATGAAAGAATCAGTTTCCAGTTTAATCATGAAAGGCATCAAGTGTTAATGTTTCGTGGTATGTGAGAATGCTTTCAAGAGTTAAATAAGATTCTTAATTCTACACAGGTTTTGATCCTACCCAAGCGGGGTACGAAGTATTCCTTGATTTTGAACTAATATGGTGTTGGTCTTGGGGTAGTGTTAATGGAGGATTTTCGGGTTGTGGCGTATGGGTCACAACAGTTGAGGCCTCATGAAAAAAATTTCCCTTCCCATGAAATTGATTTTTCCATTATGTTTTATGACCTAATGTGTTGGCAACAATACATGATGGTAAAGACGTTTCTCGTCTATGCCAATCATAATATACTTAAGTATATTTTCTCTCAGTGTGATTTAAATCTTCGGTAGTGAAGATGGGTTGAATACATGTAGTCCTTTGATTTCGAGCCGGTTTACACACTAGAAAAAGGGGAATGTTTTTCAGATGATTTGATTCAAAAGGATCATAATAAGGCAGTTTAAAAATCTAGTTTTGAGTAGTGGATTATTGAATTATTCATTGAGATTCATTTGAAGCTGCAAGATTGGAAATGGTAGATGGCCCATGCATCTTTAGTGTCTGAGCCCACCCTTTTAATACAGATCAAGTAGAGATAGTTTGAGGATCTAGATTGTTTTTGTTTGAGTTAAATTCATGAAGGATAGGAGTCACATTATTTATGGACAATTGGTTATGATGAGATTGTTTATGTCAGTGATCATATCATTTTTAAGACTTGTTTGTTGGAAGAGTTGATGAACGAGTTCCACGATTTTAAGTGGGAAGTTCATTCTGGATTGACTAAAATGTGTCATGATACTCATAGATAGTATTGGTTTTCAAGGACGTTGAAGGAAGTTGCAGGTTTCATGACATGATTCTATACCTGTAAAAAGTTAAAGGAAGAGAATCTGTGACTGGGTGGGTTTTTTAGCCATTTCCTATTCTTGAATTGAAATTGGATGACGTGATGACAGATTTTGTTTTGGGTCTTCTGAGGATTCCTCAAAAGAATTATACTATCTGGTTAGTGGTGGATCAGTTGAACAAGGTGTAAGATTCATTACCTATTATAGAGACATTCAACATTGATCAGTTAGGTGAGATGTATATTTAGGAGATAGTGTTGTAGCACTTGCTTTTATGAACTATAGTTTCAGACCGTGATCCATTTTTTACATCTTGCTGTGTTAAGGGTTGTAAAAAGTGATTGTCACCCAGGTTTTTTTATTATGTATTTATACCCATAGATGGATAGGTAGTCAGATCACACTATTTAGGTTCTAGAGGATATATTGATAACCTATCTCCTATAATTCAGTGGACTGGGGGAAAAGAATTTGTACATACCACTATATCATTATGGAAGATCCAAACAGTATGCCACTGGTCCAGTCCTCTCCACAATATCAAATGGCCCCATGTATATAGATGCCAACATACCCTTCTTCTGAATATGATAGTGAATCAACCTTGGTGACGCCCGAAGAAACACATGATAACCCACTATCAACTCAATAGGACGATGACGCCAGGCCGCCGCTACAGTACCCACTGTTGCTACAGTTCTGCCGCTGCTACAGTATGTTATAGTACTACTACAGTATCCTTCTAAAATAATATATATATATACATATAAAATTCAAAATGGATTTTTTTGGAATATTTAAAATTAGAAAATTTAACTTTTAGATAATGTCTTCACTGAAGTCTCTTTAAGGGGAGAATATGTGAAAAAGTACATTGTGGGTATTTAATTTATCTAATAGAGTCATGGGTGTTAAATTCCATCCCTATAAAAAATTTAATACTTGCAGGTGTGGAATATATCATCTGTTATATAAAAATTTACACACATTATTTATAACTTTATTGGGATCCAATATTTTCTCCTTTTATTTTTGATTTCTCCAAAGGACTTTCAAAAATAACTTTCCCAATTCGATAATAATTTCCCTCTCATTTGAAGAATTTTTATAGACTCTTCATTGTAAGACTAGTCATGATCCATATATATTAACTCATATGTGAGAACAAGATTCAAATTCATCATTTACTTCCTTAATAATGAAATAGGGAAGACATTGTATATTACAGAATGGCTGGGAATCAAATTTAATTGATAATATAGAACCCCAATTATTTCTCATATAAAAAAATTATGAATATACCAATGGATTATATTTACCATTTTTCCAAATATTACTACTCCTTTCCATTTTTATGACTTAAATAATACATGATAAAAAAAAATAATTCCAGGTATTTCATGTAATTATTAGCAACACACTTTTCTCTGCCTTGGGCTGCTTTAGTGTGAACCACAATAGTTTTTACATTAAAAATTATTTTCTCTACATGTTACAGAAAAGTGATCATTACTTCCATAAATTATTCATTTTATGATGAAATCAGACACATTATCTCATAGAATTACATATATGATTCTATATGGATGCTCCAATTGGTGATATAATTGTTTAGAAATTCCACCAAAGTTAGGTAATGAACCCACATACCAAGGAATTAAAGATAAAATGATATCAACATTACTTACAATGTTTGGATAAATATTTTATATTTCCCATTAGATTGTGGATTTTAAGTGGATCTTATGAATATACTACTTTTTAGATCCATTTGATGGATTTACAAGTATTTTGGTGGGAACTGAGGGTTATGATCAGATACAATTGAGAGTTCTGCCTTGTGAAGCCTTATGAATTCATTGATATATATGGGAAATGATAAAATTGGGTAGATAATCTCTTATCACTAATGAATAATCATACATATTTAGATTATAGATGATGACCCATATTATATCGTTCGTCCTTGGAGCCCTTGGGAGTCCAATGTAGATGTACATTTTAACATTACAACACATCCATATTGGTATAAGAATTTTTGCATATGTACCATTGAATGTTGTATTTCATCCTTTAACTACTTGAATACTATAAAAATAGACACATAATACGTAATTTTTTAATTCATCCCATCCTGTAAAAAACATCCTCTTAAATTCAAATACATTTATTTTTCTACAATGGTGTATAGAAAAATTTGAGGGATGTGATTCACCTATAAATTACCTCTTCTTCTCTAGTATGGATGGGACACATAACCTTTTCCAAAACATCAACACTATATTTTTTTAGACTAAGAATCTCAATATTTTATAACTCAATTCTCTAAACTTCCATTATAAGTTCACATTATCCAATTAGGACATATATATTCTTTCTAATAAATATGGTTTAATAATTTCTAGGAAAATTAATGATGGTTACCCTTTCCTATAATTCAGAATATCCATATTTACTAGATCTATGTTTATGGTATTCTAGTTAATCCATATCATGGTTCAAACTCTATGGCCCCTCTTACTCAATTTATATTCTACATTTTTTGAATTCCTAGGGAGGTAGTGTGTTGTTAAATCAGAACCCTTGAGTTGTTCTAACAATATTCATTACCACATGTAGATATCCTTATGAGAGAAAATGTATTTCAAACTCATGTGGTTCATATATATATCAAATAATTCACTCTAGAGATCGTGTATCTATATTTTCATGAAAATTTTAATGTTTCAAACTCAAGGTTACAATTTGGAAGTTTTTATCATGGTATTTAAATTTCCATGATGCATGGGAAATCACTCTATTATTTAATATAAGTACAAAACAAAGTACTCTCTTTGTTGGAAAACTATAAATTAAAAACTATTCCTTACAAGATGAAAGATTTAATAAAATTTTACTAACCACTATCATATTCATCTCATCAAAACTCTCCTTACATTCCATTAAAAATGAGAATTTAACCCCTTTATATTTTAAGTAGGTTAATGAATTGGTTAACCATGTGAAATCTTGAAAACAAAAATGTTTATAGTAATATCCCATGCATAGGAAACTTAATAGATAAGTTATGTTCAACATTTTATATCATTCACTGAGTTTCATTAATGTTCTAATAAATAAAACATTTTAGAGAAAAATTTCACTTTAAAAGAAACATTAATAAAAAAATTAAAACATAATATATATTCCATATAAATATTCTTTTATGAGGGTTTTAAGAATCATGGATACTAAATCTCATTCTCATCATATTTATTAGATTATATCATGATATCTTTAAACAATTCCAAAATTATATTGTCAATATTCTCCATGAATAATATATTCATTTGATCCATAATGATTGAATGTGCATTAGTCAATCCAAACTTAATTTCTGTAAACTCGTAATTTTAATACATTGTTAAAAATGTCCCTTTATATGTATCATAATTATTCATCCTTAACCAATGATAAGCAGAGTGAAGATCTATTTTTGAAAGTATTAGTATCCATAAAATTGATAAAATAATCCCTCAATGCATGGAAAATGATATATAATATTTATAGTTATGATATTGAACTCCATATAAATGATACATGATCGCATGGACATATCCTACATTTTCATGAATAATATAGGTTCTCGACATTAGTGAAACAACCTGGAAAATAAATACATTATTATTAAAATCCTGTACCTATTTCATTATCCCTAATAACTCCATGGATGTCATCCTATAAGGATTTTTAGATATGTTTCATTCATTAGGAAATATTTAAATAGAGAAATAAACACCAGAATTTGGTGGATGACCAAGTAAATATTTAGGAAAAGCGTCAATGAAATTTTGTACCGTGGGTGAATACTATATTCTTGAGATACCGTCATTATCCCTATATCTCATTTTATCTTTCTCTTAATATATAGTTTCAATAAGGATAGCTACTATTGTTGGATCTTGATAGGATTTAAATGATTAATTTTTCCCTATAAAGAATTGAAATTCCACTTCAACATCATGAATCATAATATAATTCTCTTGGAAGTAAATTCATGTATTATAATTTGAATGACTATCCATACCAAATTTCATATCAAAGTAAACCAAATTCATACTAACCAAATTTTTAATTCTGGTACAACCATTCATTATAATAGGAAATACCTGATATATAGTTTTTCCATAAGACCCGCATTTGGTGCCTCAATTGATATATCCCTTACTATGGTGATAGGGAAATATCTAATATTTTTATAAAAAACAAAGTTATAAAAGTGTTCAAGGATCCATAATCAAATAGAAAATTATCTAACTTTTAGTAAATGATTAATGTACTTACCAATATCATTAGGAACTATGACTTTAGCCACAATAACCACATTAGCATGGCATTTCTCCCACGGAATTTTATAGTGTAAATTATGTTGATGTTTGGGGTATTTTTTCATATAATATAACTTCTACACATAGTTATGGAATTTAAAATATATATCTTCTACCACTCACTTTCATGGGTGAGATTTATGACATTTTTCTCCACACATGTAGTAATCTCCCATTCCCATCTTGCATTCCATGGGTCATTTCACCCATAGATAGCACATGTGGGAAATCAATTGTTTCATTATCCCAATTAGAAACATTATTATTCCAATGATTCTCTACTTAACACATAATTTCATGATTTTATTGGATACATACATACCAAAGATCTCTATTTTATTCTTGATGGCCCTTGATACTACATACATAAATGAAAAAAATGGCCTGAGAGACCCATTCCCTTTGAAGGCCTGAACATGACCCATCAATGAGACAATCAATATTTCTTTTAGGTATACATATATATATATAATACAATGTTATTAGATAACATTTTAATGTTATCCTAACACTCACCATAATTTTCTTTTTCCTTTTGTCAAATTTTGGGGAACTTCCTTTAAATTTATAATATTTTCTCATATGGATAACATTTTTTATAGAATAAATAATTAAATGTTCCATATAAAATAAACATGAGATAATTTAGTTATTTAGTGTTTTTAATTATCAACCAACATTAGTTATCATCTAACTCTAGGAGATAATCCACCATTATGACTTTTTTTTTGTTTCACTACATGATAATGTGAGATTGATCTTATCTAGGGACATTATCCATTATTCAACTACTATTGGATTTGATGTTCCAGAAAATAGTGGTGGTATTTGATGAATTAAGTGATCCATCATAGGTAAAAAATGTTTTATATTAGTAATGAAATCTATATGAGTGATATTTCTTATTATAATGGTGATTAGATGCTCTAAGATTGTTTTGACCCGGTTATCTCAAACTCCACCTTCATCAGCTTACTCAAGTGAAATACCCCTAAAATGACATTGAGTATGGATTCAATTCCCATTCCTAAAATTATTTTCCACATTTCTACAATGGTATACACATTATTAGGTCATGATATTGTAAAATAGAATCCCTAATAATTTTATATAGTGTTCCCTTAAAATCTTAATGGGATTTTATAGAACATGTCGTAATTTTCATGGTTTATATAAATTGATTCCAAAAGGATTATTACAAAATTCATTTTATAAGAAATGTAACATCTTAGACTCTAATAAACTAGAGATAGTAGTTATATTACATTATTGGTACCAAGTGAAGGATTTTATGGTGATCAAACATTAGTTCTGTCTTATAAGACCATATATATACATACATTCTACTTTAAAAAAATCTACCACAAGAATTTTTTTTGAGAACATGATTATCTCTTATATAATATCCCAAAAAATGACACATAGTTAATCTATATGTTTCTAGGGGAAAGAAAAAAAACTAGTGTGATCTTAGAAGTTCAATTAGGAGTATCATACAATAAAATATAACATAACATAAACGTAAAATTAGTAATTTTTAAAGAATAAATAAACAACATAGATCCATAATAAAGTAAATATCCTATTATTGGGAGAGGTATACACAAAAATTAAAACATTATGTGTCCTAATACCAATTTATTTATCAATGTGATATATAATTCTAGGCCGTATTCCTAACTTTATTTAGTCCAATGCATTAACTATATGATTCATCAAGAACATTCATACTATTCCTTGAGAAACGTCTTAATAAAAAAACATGTCTATATAGATAATGATAAATAAGAATATAAAATTATTTTTTCCTTCATTAAAATAACATGAAAATCTCGCAGTGTATCCCATTATAATTTACCATGTCATGGGGTGTCATCAAAGTAACATGATGTACCCCTGCAAAAAAATATAGTTTTGAGGGCAATTAAAATGTTCTAGGTTATAAATTAAAGATACTAATTGGATCTAATAGATTTAATTGGTAGTATACCTAATAAATGGTAGGAAAATTACACCATCATGGTTAATTAAAAGTGTGTGAATAATCCAATGCATATCGACAAGAAGCCAATCTCTGAGTGTGTAGTCATAGACCAACTTATTATGCATTAGGGAGATGATTGATTCAATAATTTTCTAACCCTTATTAGGTTGATAACCCTAGATGAATCTATACAATAGACCCATTCATGTCCTAGTATCCATACATGGATTCATTTTCTATAAAATGATATACACCTTTACTTTGATAAAACACATGATGATTTTTACACCATGGAAAAGGTAACTACTGAATCAAAAGAATATGAGATAGGTATGATAATATAGATATTTAAAATAATTAAATTACATGAGTAACATATAAAAATTCTTCTTGTAAAATCAAGGCACTGCAAAAAAATAACATTGGTGGTGATTACAACATGAGACACAAAGAATAAAAATTGAGACAAAAAACCCCAATTATGGATTAGGTAAAAATTAAATCATAAAAAATTTATAAAAGGACCCTAAATTATCATAAAATACCATTAATGAGATGATTTAATGATATAAATTATCAAATATTTATTCAGAAATCAGTACAAAGGAAATTTGGTAAATATTACAAAACATGCCTCACAGAGTGGAATTTGAGATTGAAAAACCATTATATATTTTATATAATTCAAAAAACAACCACTAACCTAAAATATCACAAACATAGATAAAATAATAATTTAATTAATAACTATAATATTTTCTATTTTCATTTATACAGTTAAAAAATAAAAATTTTCTACATGAATTCTTCACATTTTCCAGATTGAGGTTTACAGTTTGAATGCTTTACGAGATTCATAATAGTAGTGTTTATATTCATTCATCATAAAATATTATTTTTAAAAGGACATTAAATATACAGTTATGTTTCATTTATAATCATATATTTTGTATAAAATATTTTTTATGAGTGTTTAGATCTAATCCTTGATGATAGTGTCGATAATAAGATTATTTTAGTGATTTTTGATGAAAGAAAGGTGTTTATTTAATTGAAAAATTAAGTATTAATATAAAATATTTTGAACAACAAATATATATATTTAAAAATTTATATCATGTTATAATATCTAATAATTTCTCATATTCATCCATGAAATAAATTTATAGCATTGTTCAATTAGGTGGTTATACCGACCCAAATATGAACCTACAACTATTACTGGACAATTATGAGATGGTTTATTTGTAAAATAACTATTAAAAGAGTATAATGATATTATTAAGGTTTTAATAGGGTAATATATTATAATTATAAGGATTTATAACAAAAA
Source organism: Viscum album (assembly GCA_963277665.1). Lineage (NCBI taxonomy): Eukaryota > Viridiplantae > Streptophyta > Magnoliopsida > Santalales > Viscaceae > Viscum > Viscum album. The sequence goes on along the minus strand of OY728162.1, from coordinate 427,105,317 downwards.
ATAATGTATATACAAAAATTACACAATTTGAATAGAATATTATATTTCTAATATGCTTATTTTTAATGATTTAATTATCGATGATAGTTTGTTGGTCATATAATTAATAGTTTGTTAAATATTCAAAAAAAAATAATTATATCATAAAAATAATATTAATACATTAATTACATCATTATATACAACCATATATGGAATATAAGGAAAAACATGTCACATCAGGGAGGTGGTAATTCACCCAACACACAATCATCAGTTTTATTTTCCTGAATAGATGTGGTAAATGAAAAAAATAATTTGTATTCCCTTAATATAGAAATATTATACTATAATATAGATAATAATATTATTATATCAGTGAGTCTGTCATAAATTTTAAATGATATAATTAAGAAGAAAACTATGTAGTTGATAATAACGACGTCAGGGACTTGATTTTTTCTTGGAAGTCTCCTTGAATTTGAATGTCTAATCCTATATATGAGTGACCAGTGGATAATATTAATGGTAGGGGTTATAAAAAAGGATAATATTTATATATTCATTGATAAATTAGAATTTAATATGGGTCTTGATGTAGTAATGATGTTTCCCATTTATAAGTGAATGAAATGGTGGTTTTTGGAAAACAATTAGATTTTTCAATAATTTCATTGATCTATTTGAAGATAAATGGATAAAAAAAGAAAAAATAGTTATATTAAATTTATTGGTCATAAAAATTATAACAAATTTAATTCATGGTGAGTTTTATAATGTATTGGGACTCTTACACTTGGTTAAACTCATTTTTTCTGATTTATGTTTTACCTTTGTAATTTATTTCTAATCATAATATTATTTTTAATGAATAATATATTATGATTTTAAATTTTAACGGATTCGATACATATAATTTCATAAATGGAAATAATATTATCAAATAATATATTTAAATGTGTGAAATTTTAATTTTTAGATAAATACACTTAGTTATGTAAAAACTATTTTTAGATATATAATGTTTTTAAGCATTAAAATTATATAAAATATAATTATTTAGTTATTAATTTTAAAGAACAAAATTTAATTTTTATATATAAAAGAAATTTTATTATTCATTCATGTCAATCAGAAATATAATACCCCTTAAAAATATTTTATTCAACATAAATAAAAAAAATATATATCAAATTAACATTATAATAATGCAGGATTTTTTTCAATTAGATTTATATGTTCAAATAATATTTTAAAATGTATTTTGATACTCCTTAAATTAATATTTTATAAATTTAAATTGTTTATAAACTTATATTTTATTTTTATATAATGGTAAATTCATACACATAACTTGTTTTATGAAATCAATAATTTTCAAATAAAGCCCAACCTATTTAATAGAATCTCATAAAATAATAACTTGATATTTTAAATATGATGAATTATAAAATTAAATTATCTTCTTAAATATAAAATGATAGAATTAATATTTTAAATTATTTATTTAATAAAGGAACTTTAAAGGGGATATTTTTGTAATAGTTCATCATACGGTATTTACCTTATATAGTAGAGTATTAGGAGATAAATCAATATTATTAGTGTACATACACATGATCACATAAAGCTCTGTAGTGTCTAGAAAAAATATATAGTCCATAAATATCACATATATATTTTATATTAAAACATAAAATATATAAATTATTAAATAATATAACTTACCAAATTTTGATGATGTATATTGAAAGTTGGACTCTGATTTTTGTGGGTGCTTTCATGTCTCCCTGATGCTATCAATGAAAATAAGATATACTAAAAAAATCTACCAAGTCCATCATGTGGGAAATTCTTTGCGTGCTTGAGTAGGTATGTAATCCAGTCGATTAGGATTACAATACTCATCAAATACATACACAGATGATATCAATATAGTTATCAACTAATGTCTGTGTCGAAGCTAACTGAAATGTTCACATGAAATCCACTCATGACTCCTAAATAGATAGTCACATATTCTCATCAACATGAGAGAATAAACACTAAAAATATTTTATATTATTAAAATTTAAAATTTTTATAAATTTAAAATAAATTAAACAATTTAAATCTATGTACTATATTTATAGAAAACATATAATGATATAACACACTCTCAACATGATATCATGAATCTAACGGATAAAAAAAATAATTCAACATTGTAGAACTCACCTAATCAGAAAATATAAGTTAAAAAATATAAAAATAAGAATAATTAAGAAGATAATCATTAAATTAAATAAATTTTAATGATAACAATGTTAAATTCACATTTAAACATTCCTTCTAAAATGAGGATTTAATTCAAGAGAGGGATGTAAAAATTTTATGGGATATAAAATCATTAATCACACAAGGCCTCTACCTTGTTCAGTTATTAGTGTTGTATCAACACCGTTGACTGGAAATTCAATAATCTCACCACCAAGTTTCTTATTTTCTATTAGGATACATATATATCCATCAAAACTCCCATTATTTAATTGAAAAATATGATTAATTTTATAAAAATATATAATTTCCTAAAAAAATATTAATCATTTTGAAATTATTTAACCACTTTTTAAAAGCGATTGATTGAGAATATTGTTACCCAAAAATAATTTTCAACACATATATCAAAAATATGAAATGAATGAATATTTATTATAAAAAATAACACATCAATCTTCATATTAATTTTTATCTCCATCTTAATATTAATTTTTATCTTCATCAATGTCATTTACATTATCTTCCTCAATAGTAGGGTCACTCTCTATAAGAGATATAACATAATCATCCCATGCAATTTCGAATTATTTGGTTATATATTTGACATTATCAATACCATCAGCCCTTAATTGTGTGCTATCATCATAAATATCATCATCTATTCAAGTATTAGATATATTCAACAATAATTATTGAAACATTTCAACAACATTTACTTCAATATAACAAAATTAATTTTTCATAAATAAATTGGCATGTGGTTTCATCTTTAATTCACTACAATAGTAATTTAAATCATTCAAAGTCTCAAAAAAAATTTATAATAAACTATATGTGCTTGATATGCCAAGAACACTTTTTATTTACAACTATATTACTTATATATATATATATAATAAAAAATATATAGATGAACATGAAACCCATGATCTATATCAAATAAATGACAATTAATAAATGTTAACTAATTATTTTCCATATATTATAACTCAATTATTTAATCCAACATGCTATAAAATTACACCTAAAATTCATTGTAATGATATCATTTGAAACAAATACCATTTTTCATTGATTTTTTGAATCTCTAAATGTGAATATTTGAAATTTAAATCCATTATACAAAAGAAATTTAAAATATTTAATCAATTTTTATAGAAGATAAAACAATTCACATAACTGACTATCAATTTTATTTCTATTTTGATATTCATGAATAAATATAAAAAATAATGAAAAAAATACTTTCATATGTTTAATAAATAAAAGTTTTAGTTACCAATCTATGTTACTAGAAGAGAAAATTACATTATCCACCTTATAAAAGAATATTTAGGGTAATTTTTTGGAAATTATTTTTGATATGAACATCATTTAATCTATAAAATAATTGAAATAAATTTTCATTTCACATTTTTCATTAAAAGTAAATTTAATTTATACTCCAAAGCTTTTGTCCTTTATTGAAAATTGAGTAGAACAAATATATGTTATTTTTCTAGTTCATTATATAAAATTCATTATTCAGGATTATGAACATAACCAATTCTTGGAAGATTAAATTCTAAAAATTGAAAATATGTGTCTCCATCACCATTTCCCCTGTTGTAAGTATTTTAATTATGATTTGATGGATAATCAAATTGAAAATAATAAGAACTGAAAATTGAAATTGCTTCCTATATATAGGTTTCAGTAATTGACCATTCAACTAATGCTATATTATGCACATTGTTCAAAACATTTCACATACATACCTTCAATGGGTATTTATATCAGTATAATTAGGTCCTTACACATTTATTATCATGAAGAAAATCTTCTAGAAAATGTTACATTCATCCAAGAATTTTTGTGGAATTTTTTTTACAAATTTATTTGAAATTAGAATAACATATTTTTGTAGCATACTATGCGCATCAATGTCTTTTGTTTCTATATAAATGTATTGGAATAAGAATGATATTTTAGTAGACACATCTCATAATAAATAATTTAATAACCCTATTATGTGAATAGGTATAAATATTTCAATTATGACATGAAATTCATGAATTTTTAACTAGGTAATTTGTCTATTTTAGATGTAATGAGAAATATTAGTAGCATATCCATGTGGTGACCTCAAATATATAATACACTCATAGAATAAAAAATGATCATATATCAAATTTGAATATGTTTCATTAGGATTCATTATATTTGGTGAACATTTATTTTCATATAACTCAGGTTGGAGATTCCATTAAATATAAAAAATATGAAACAATGAATTTATAGTAAACGTCGTCATGCTAGGTGTGTATAAAAATCTATAAAATAGGTTATCAATGCAATTATTTTCAAAATTCATTACATAAAACATATAAATATCACCAAATCACACAAATATGGCTAATTGAAAAAGTATTATGCTTTATCCAATTACGATATCTTCTAAAACCACATATTTTTTGTCCCTTTCTAACTAGTAATGAATTAAAAATAGGTAATGATGAAATAGTATAATTTACCTGAATACATGATATTATTGTTGGAGGTTTATCTCATTCAATCCCACCTTTTATAAAATTACTTCTATTTCATCGAACTATTTTATATGTGGAATGAAATATTTAATTAAAAGTAAAAATATAAAACTTTCATCCATTAATAATCATAAATGATATATTTTCATCCATGGAGTATGGACATGATTTTTTACCATGGTACTCTATCCTAATAACATTACATATTATTTAAAGTCACTATATGTTGACATTAATGTATCTTTATGTAGAAAATTATGATTTGTGACTACATCATATATTATTATATCATTATTCGATAATAAAATCAACTCATCAATAAGAGTATTGAAATAAAAAAATATTACTCTTCTATTAATGTCTTTTTAATTAATAACACCAAACATATATATGGTTGTATCATCCAAATATAAAGTGTTACGTTATATAGAGTTATGAAAAAATGGAAATAAGAATAAAAATATATATAATCACTAAATCTATTGAAAAAATATGTTGAAATACAAAACTATATACTATGAGGTTCTAAAGAAAAAGAATAATGCACATAATCAAACTGTTTCTGAAAGTCCCCATCATAATATTGTTTTACATTTCTAGAAATGAAAATATATAATATATTAAATTTAATCAATTATATTTCATCCTATAACATTATTCAATATTAATTAATTATTATTTATTTGAAATCACATTTTGTACAACCCATAAGATCGATAATCTAACGGTATTTGGGAATTAGGTTTAAAAAATAACAAAATGTAACATAGATAAAACATGATTATTGAATATGTCATTGAAATGTTTTTAATATTCTAGTGCTTAGTTAAAATGTCACTGGATAACCTAGGGACAAACATTTGAAATGGGGGATCTATGAATCCCACTAGTGGAATAACAAAATAATGGAATAAGTTAATGAAATATATGTTGGGTAATAGGAATATTAATTTATTAAAGGAGGTGAGAATCATAATGATGATCAATGAGGCATCATATAACATGATAGCATAAAGGTATAATAGGTTTTGGGAAAATAGTAAACAAGAAATCATAAGAATAATCCATGGTTAATCACCTTGATATAATAACATAATATTCTTAGAAAAACCTCTCATATTTATACATTGAGTATCATGATACTAAAAAAATACCCAATGCATTAGAGCACTATCTGGGTGCAACGTTCATAATTATTTCATGTTCATGAATATGTGTGCCACATAGATTATATAAAATAAGAAATTATTTCATCTCATTTATTCCTATGATCATGGATTTTGGTTTACATACTTTTAATTCCCTAATAATTGAAATATAGGTACAACTTGGTGAATAACGTTGAGTAAAAATGGGTATGGTTATTCACTTCCACAATATTTGGCTAGAAAAAGGGAGAAAAATTCATGTTGCATAATGGTAGAAAATAATAGATTAAGAGAGGGATTAATGGGATTTAATGGGGTATCTCATCACATGGAAACAATTTGGGTAGTTGTGGGGATATGTTTGAATATAATCAAACATGAAAAATTCATAATTAAAAGGAATAAGACAAAAAGAGTTTTGTTATAAGTTCATGTCATTAAAAATCACAGTGACATTTCGGTAGAATAACTACAACATGCTGAGAAGCATATAATGGATTAATGAGAGATAATGGGTTCTATCATCTTTGAGAAATCAAAAATCAAAGTATGTGGTATGTGTAATAATATATCCCAGCAATAGGAATTAAAATTCAAAGGCACAAAATAATTATTTTGCTTGAATGGAAATGAAGAGAGAGAGGTCCTTTGCCATAATGATTTCATTCCACAAAAATGAGTGTGGAACATTAAAAATTTAAGAAATCTTTGTAAGGACCATTTGAGAGAAATAATGACCAACACATCATGCCTCATGAATTTTTTGTATACATGGATGGCTAATGGGTGGTACTTATGCATGAAGAAGCATGTGTTATAGAGGATTAAATATTGATTATTGTATCATATAATCCAACCACTTGTTAATAAATTTCATTAAAAAAATAATATAATTAATGAGTGGTATAAATTTTTTGGAAGTTTAATTCCCAAAGAAATTAACCACATATTCTGTCCAACCCAATAAATTTGTAGAATCCCAAAAATCAATTTCATCTCAAAAATCCATTTTTTTGTTTAACAAAATAATTGTATAAATTTATAAATTTAAAATGATATTTTTAAATTAATTATTATACTTATTAAATTCAAATATTTTTTGATAAGAATGTAACTTATGATCTATATTCATGATGGCATAAAAAGGATGTCATAAAATTATAGTCTTCGTAAAGCTGCATGATTCCCATTTTCCAAAAAAAATCAATTTTGTCAAAAATATTCCAAAAAAATAAGACATATGTAATTATTACATGATGAGTACAAAAATTAAATTTATTTAATTAAATAATTCCTCTTAAAATGATAATTTTTCTTTCAAAATAAATCATTATTTTAACCAAAATTTACAATTTAATATTAAAAACATCATTCAGACCATTATAGAAATTTCCTTGGGATTCATAAAAATATATAATCATGGTAAAAAAACATTTTACAAGTATATTTCATGAAATAAAATTTTCACTTAATATCTTTTCATAAATAATATTATAATAGAATACTTTTATAGTAATATTAAATAATAAATTTTTGATTATGTTCTTAAATAATTTTGATGATCATCTAAATGGATCTACATAATGAAAAAAATAACGAAAAAAATGTTTTTTAGACAAATTATCATTATGTCAAACAACTATATTAGTTTGAAGAATGAAAAATTATTATCTTATTTCCCTATAAATACACCATCACTATAAGTCTTCATCATTCACTTTGATACAAATAAAGGCTAAAAATCATTTCCATAATAGTTATTGTATTACTTACTCTTTGTTCATCTATTATAGATATGTTCATGGGTGAAATTATTAAAAGTGATTGATTTTTCCCAAATTCTTATATTTTACATCTCAATTTTTATACCAATTATAGTATTTGGTATGTTATTGGGCATTATTTTAGGCTGAATGTAATATTCTTAAACAATGATATAATGTGTATCATGTCTCCAATATTTATATTCTATCTCGTTACTAGTACATGTCCAAAACAACACATGTTGTTAATGTTTCAAAAGAAAAACAGTCTTCATTGTGCTACTATTTTAAAACATTATAAAATTTTAAGAGAGATAAGTGGTCCATTATTTAATGAAGAATAATTTTCATGTCATTACACTATCCCCCCATTATAAAGACCCAACCTTAAAACATTAAATAATCATGATTTAAGTGAATAATTCACATTAAGGATCTTTTCAGGTTTAGAGTTTTAGAGAATTATTCTATTACTATTATATTTCATTTAAAAAAAATTACAAAGTTGACACTTCAAATCAGTTTCCATTTTTTTCACAAAACAAGAACTATTAAAAAAAGAGTCATTTCTAGTACCATGTTTAATACAACATTACTTTTCCTTGATCCCATCCTTGAACCTATTACACATTATATCCTATGAAAAACATTTCAAAAACATGGGATGAGTGTAAAAGGCTCAGTAAGAGATACACAATGAAAGAAAATGGCTAGTTTTTCAAAACAACAAGTAAACCATGAATACTTTTACATAAGTAATAATTTTCACCTTTATGAAGTAGTAAATACTATTCACTGAATAAAAGATCACTAGTTACCCTTTTTTAACCAAAATATTAACATAAAACCCATATAATGAACACATAACATATAAAGGTAACTTGGGACATAAAAATACTTAAATAGAATAACCATACGGTCGACTTCCAAACATATCACTAAATGGAATAGCCATATGGCCAACTTCCATACCCAATGCATTGGAGGTTATAACATAACCACTCATCCTAGTTTATCAGAACACCACCCGTCATTTGGTTTATCATGTAACCACCCATCAAATGTCCAAGTACCATTATAAAATCATAATATAAAAAAAATATAATGGAAAGAAAACATTTCCACATTTAAACCAAAATATATCACTTAAATATATTGACATAAAAGATCCATTATCAAAACCATTTTCAATACCAAAATACATAAAAGAGTATATGGTATTTATTTTCCTTAAAAAACATTACTACTTGTTAAGGAATCCAAAGAACAAATAATACTGACGGCGGAGGAAAGGTCGTTGTCACCGCTTACGTTAAAAGAAACATTGTTTTTTTTTCGTTTAGTAAAACTCTTTGTAGAAAAATATTCCCTTTGAAAAGTCAAGGGTGTTTTTACAGCATATAAAAGAAAGTCTTGTATTAAAACCAAATATGCCTCAATGAAAGGAGATTGAGACGAAGTCCCTTACATCGTGTATGAACTGACTCAATCTTTCTTTAATATCCTGAATAATAAACTAATATTATTTTATACATTCTTAAGAACTTTTTTCAAGTTTATTATTCTTTTTATATCACTTATTACCATGTTATAAACATTACATAATCATTTAAGTTAAAAACGTTTGTTTTGTCGATATTTGTAACACCCCGAGCTTCCCTGATACGCTCCTCATTCAATAATGTAATAGCTTGCATTGTACGCAACATCGAGTTCTAACACATTGCAACTAATCAAAGTAGCCGTTATGAATAGTAATAACCACTTTTTAAAATTATAGAAATTTTATATTTCAAAATGGACTTCATTTTTGAATTCGTAATATCCAAATTAGCCTATGTTGAATTTTTGGTATTTTTCTGAGAACTTATAATTTTTATGAATAGTGAAAAATAGTTAAAACAACTTTTTTAATCAAAATAATTTATTGTGATAAATTATACTATTTAGTGGTTTTAACGTATAATTAGAATATATTTTTACCATTTTATCCGATGGTGGTCATTAGAATTAATTTAACATTGAAATTGGACATAAACAATTGCCAATCTTTTGATATAAATTGTTTCTTAAAAACACGCTATTTGTTGTAATAGAGGGAATTAATTATAAAATTAATTAATGCAACTTATATGTTTGGAATTTTGTAAAATAGACATTATTTTTGAATTCGGAATATCAATTATAGCTTAGGGTGAAATTTTGGCTTTGTTCTGAAAAACTTCAATTTTTGATGAATAGTGAAACCACTAAGTGGTAGTTAAATACCTGATTTTTCGTTTAAATGAAATATTAACACTTCTGTGATTTGATTTTCAAAAATCCGACATACATGGTTATCATTAAGAAGTAATATGTGGTTCAATGAGATTAAAATAATTTTTTGGTCAATAGTAACTTTTAAGTTCTTAATCGCGATTAGAGTTAATTAGTGTAGTTTAAGGTAAAAACAATGTTTTAATAATATGATATGAGCTTGAAACTTGTCCTACTCCTATTGGATGAGTCATGGCCGACCAAGACAACCCATGGTTCAACTTGGGGACCCCATGGAGCCACTTTAGTTGGAAAATGACATTAATATATATTTATTTAATGTTAAAATTAAATTGACACAAACATGAGTTGTTTTACTAAAACAGTTTTTAAATGGGGTTACACAAGTCCAAATTTTGATTATAAATATTCATTAGAAAGATAAAACTATTTCCTACATCATAGTATTTTTTTTATAATTTTTATACATTAAATAAATTAAATTAATTATGACATCATGATGATGCAGCGATGACCTCATTATTTAACGATTTAAATAAAATGGAAAGATAATGTAAAATCCAAAGCGTATACTTGTAAAAAACCTATTGGATGAGTATATTTCGAACCCTTATCATCTTATCCTAGAATTATATAAGTGTGGGACCTCTAAAATCCGAAACTCATTTTATAATAATGTTAATTTTCTTTACTTTCCAAGAGTGCCCCTCCTCTCCACTTATAAAAGGACCCCACCTCTCCCACCTCATTTACACTTTCAAGCCTTTTGGTTCGGCCAAACCCTGCCCAAATACTCTCCCAAATTCTCTCCCTTCATCCTAGAATCCTCACATTGGGAATAACTCTTCCCAAGGAAGCCTTTGGCTCAAATCAAAAAGAGTTACCCGATTTTGAGGTAATGTCTTCTCTAATGTTGTTTTGTTTTATTTTTCTTCTCCAACCCCCTAAAATCTTTTTATTAATTTCTTTTGTAACAACACCAGTATCCTCAATATACTAGGATGTTGTTATAAGAAGGATTCGAGCTACACTTACACACACCTACATCTAATGGTTAAAGGACATACGGTTTCTGTGGATGGCGAATTTTTGCCTCACGAAACGATGATTGTTCAACACTCATATAACACCTTCAAAGGTGGCCATTAAGATGTCACTATTTTTATATATTATATATAATATGTTTATGTTTTACTTATGCTTCTGTATTTCTCATTTATGGCATACTTTATGATTTCCATTATGGGTAAAACACGATAATTTCATTTTAGGAAGTGCGGACTACCGCCCCCTCCAAGTGATTTGAATCGTTAATGCCATATGTGGGATGTATAAAGGATGGAGTAAATGGTATTATACAATATATTATACTGGAATTATATTATACATTTATATCATTATGATTTTGTTCCATTAAATACGAAATAGAAATGAAAGTAGCGTTCATGCGTACGTACGGCTTACCGTCTCCATGAACGGTGCATTTCATTTCTTACCTCTAAATGTTACGTAATATTATAAATTAATGTATATACTGGATATATATGATATATATGACATATAAATCATGAATATAATTCTGGATATAATGGATATTCTACCACATGAACAACTTGTAATTATAAGAAGTTTATTGTTGACTCAAGTTACCAAAGATCGACAAAACGACCGTTATTAACTTAAATAATTACATAATGTTCATAACATTGTAATAAGTGATATAAAAAGGATAATGAAATTTAAAATGGTTCTTAATAAGGTAGATATTAACTCTAGTTTATTATTCAGGAGGTTAAGGAACGGTTGAGTCAAGTCGGACACAAGGTAAGGGAATTTCTTAACCCAACTTCCATTCTTTGGGTTAATCTCCTACTTCCAAATTATGTCATGATATTATTATGTCCTATTTTGTATTTTTACTTTCTTTATGTGTACCTATAGTGAATACACATATTAGATCTATTTTATTTTAAAAATGATCTTTTTAAGGACTTCGTCTCAATCTCCTTTCATTGAGGCATATTTTGCTTTATACACAACTTTCTTTTATACGGTGTATAAACCCCTTTGACTTTTATGTTTATTCAAAAGGAATCTTTTTTATACGAAGCGTTTTACTAAACGACAAAAAGAGAATGTTTTTTTCCGTACTTATGCGGCGACAACGACTTCTCCGCCGCCGTGACCATTATTTGAGTTTCGGCTTCCTCTACAAGCCATCATTTTTTAATGAAAAATAAATACAAAGTTTTAACTTTCTTTTATTTTGGTATTGAAAATGGTTTTGAAAGCATTTTTATTATATCAACGTGTTGTATTGATATCTTGTGATTGAAATGTGGAAATTTTATGTTTCCTTTATGCATGTTTTATGTGATATGATTATGTTATGTTTTATCACTACTGGAAATAGAGGATGTCCCAACGGTTTAGAACTGTTGGGAAAGGCTGGGGAACCGTTGGTATATGTTATACCAACGGTTCTGCCAACCGTAGGCAAGTAAGCCATTGGGAAAAACTTTTCCCAACGGTTTACAGTGAACCGTTGGTATAGGCGGAGAAAAATACTATATGCCAACGGTTCTCCAAAACCGTTGGGAAAAAAGATTCCCAACGGTTGTCAAACCGTTGGCAAAACACAGAACACTGTTTTTCCCAACGGTTTTCAAAAACCGTTGGGAAAAATCAATAGTTTTTCCCAACTCCCAAACCATTGGGAAAACTAAATATACATTTGGATGAACTCTTTCCCAACAGTTCTAAACCGTTGGGAAAAGAGTTATTACCAACGGTTCAATGAACCTTTGGTAAAAACATATTTTTAAGATTCTATGCCAACGGTTTAAAACCGTTGGAATACCCTAGGCTGCAAATTGCAGCAGCCTGCAATTTGCACAGCCCCTCTGTACATCAGCCACCTCTCATCTCATCAGGCCTCATTCTCAACTCATTTTCGATCCAACTATTGTACCTGTAATAAACTAAAACATACATATACAATTATGAACAAATTCATACACATTTGACATATAATGGATCCTGAAACTATACACATCCATAATTAATTTACAATTCATAAACATACATAATTCATATATAATTCAATTTAAAATTTATATGACAATTATATGTGGAATACGATTGAGACGGGGATGATTGGTACACGTCACATATGAACCATGGATCGTTCTCCTAAAGTTTCAATGGAAACCGAATGCGTTTGGTCGGGTTTGCGTATGCCAGTTCTTTTCACTTATAATCCTACCCATTTTAAACAAAACAGACACAGTTAGAGTGGTGTTGGCCACACCGCGCCTCGGATTGAGTCGGGGATGACTCGTACACCTCACATATGACCCATGGATCGTTCTCCTAATGTTTCAACGGAAACCGAATGCGTTGGGTCGGTTTTCCGTATGTACTTAAAATGATGTCCATTTTAATCAAAAGAGATCCACTTAGACTGATCCCGGCCACACCGCGACTCGGATTGAGCCCGAGTGGGCTCGTACATGTCACATATGACTGATGGATCGTTGTGATAAATTATCAACAGATTCGGAATGCGTTTGGTCGGTTTTGCGTATGCCAGTTGTTCATTTCACTTATAATCCTGTCCATTTTAAACAAAAGATACACAGTTAGAATGGTGTCGGCCACACCGCTCCTCGGATTGAGGCGGGATTGACTCGTACACATCACATACGACCCATGGATCCTTGTGCTAAAGTATCGACACAGTCCGAATGCCTTTGGTCGGTTTTTCGTATGTCACTTGATGATTTTCACTTAAAATGACGTCTTTTTGAAACAAAAGACCGACACTTTGAGTGGGGTCGGCCACACCGCGTCTCCGATTGTGGCGGGGTTGATTCGTACACGTCACATATGACCCATGGATCGTTCTCCTAAAGTTTCAATGGAAACCGAATCCGTTTGCTCGTTTTTCCGTATGTACTTAAAATGGTGTTCATTTTAAACAAAAGAGAGCCACTTAGACTTATCCCGGCCACACCGCGACTCGGATTCATCCCGGGTTGGCTCGTACACGTCACATATGACCCATGGATTGTTGGGATAAATTATCAACAGATTCGGAATGCGTTTGGTCGGTTTTCCGTATGCCAGTTGATGCTTTTCACTTAAAATGACGTCCTTTTGAAACAAAAGACGGACACTTTGAGTGGTGCCGGCCACACCGCGTCTCTAGATTGAGATGAAACCACCGTGCAACATTCTAATTATTATTCGTGACGTGTACGCGCAGACGGCACGTCAATCGGACGTGCCGTGTGCCCGCGGTGACCGACAACGCAGTTCTGGTGTCATAAACGGCCAAAACGGGCGTCCAACGGTCAAATTCATAGAGGACGACCTCAGATTGAGCTGAAACCACCGAGAAACATTCTAATTATTATTCGTGACGTGTACGCGCAGACGGCACGTCAATCGGACGTGCGGTTTGCCCGGTACAGCTCAATATTCTTGTTTTAAGTGATGCGCGCGCTTCGTAAACGCGCGTGAGGGGGGTCCAAACGGGCCGAACGATGTCGGAATGGCCTGAAATCAGACGACAAATACGGGTGAGTGATTTATGAAGTGGTTGAGCAGACGGAACATCAATCGGACATGACCTGTGCCCGCGGTGGCCGAGAACGCAGTTCAGGTGTCATAAACGGCCAAAACGGGCGTTAAACGGTCAAATTCATAGCGGACGACAATATATTCACCTGAAACCACCGTTCAACATTCTAATTATTATTTGTGACGTGTACGCGCAGACGGCACATCAATCGGACGTGCGGTTTTCCCGGTACGGCTCAATATTCGTGTTTTAAGTGATGCGCACGCTTCGAAACGCGCGTGAGGGGGGTCCAAACGGGCCGAACGATGTTGGAATGGCCTGAAATCAGACGACAAATACGGGTGAGTGATTTATGAAGTGGTCGAGCAGACGACACGTCAATCGGACGTGCCGTGTGCCCGCGGTGACCGACAACACAGTTATGGTGTCATAAACGGCCAAAACGGGCGTCCAACGGTCAAATTCATAGCGGACGACCACGGATTCACCCGAAACCACCGTGAAACATTCTAATTATTATTTTTGACGTGTACGCGCAGACGGAACGTCAATCGGACATGCGGTTTGCATGGTACGACTCAATATTCGTGTTTTAAGTGATGCGCGCGCTTCGTAAACGCGCGTGAGGGGGGTCCAAACGGGCCGAACGATGTCGGAATGGCCTGAAATCAGACGAAAAATACGGGTGAGTGATTTATGAAGTGGTCGAGCAGACGGCACGTCAATCGGACTTGTCGTGTGCCCGCGGTGACCGACAACGCAGTTATGGTGTCATAAACGGCCAAAACGGGCGTCCAACGGTCAAATTCATAGCGTACGACCTCGGATTGAGCTGAAACCACCGTGAAACATTCTAATTATTATCCGTGACGTGTACGCGCAGACGGCACGTCAATCGGACGTGCCGTGTGCCCGCGGTGACCGACAACGCAGTTATGGTGTCATAAACGGCCAAAACGGGCGTCCAACGGTCAAATTCATAGCGGACGACCACGGATTCACCCGAAACCACCGTGAAACATTCTAATTATTATTTGTGACGTGTACGCGCAGATGGCACGTCAATCGGACGTGCGGTTTGCCCGGTACGGCTCAATATTCTTGTTTTAAGTGATGCGCGCGCTTCGTAAACGCGCGTGAGGGGGGTCCAAACGGGCCGAACGATGTCGGAATGCCCTGAAATCAGAAGAAAAATACGGGTGAGTGATTTCTGAAGTGGTCGAGCAGACGGCACATCAATCGGACATGACCTGTGCCCGAGGTGACCGAGAACGCAGTTCGGGTGTCATAAACGGCCAAAACGGGCGTTAAACGGTCAAATTCATAGCGGACGACCAGAGATTCACCCGAAACCTCCGTGCAACATTCTAATTATTATTTGTGACGTGTACGCGAAGACGGCACGTCAATCGGACGTGCGGTTTGCCCGGTACGGCTCAATATTCGTGTTTTAAGTGATGCGCACGCTTCGAAACGCGCGTGAGGGGGGTCCAAACGGGCTGAACGATGTCGGAATGGCCTGAAATCAGACGACAAATACGGGTGAGTGATTTATGAAGTGGTCGAGCAGACGGCACGTCAATCGGACGTGCCGTGTGCCCGCGGTGACCGACAACGCAGTTATGGTGTCATAAACGGCCAAAACGGGCGTCCAACGGTGAAATTCATAGCGGACGACCACGGATTCACCCGAAACCACCGTGAAACATTCTAATTATTATTCGTGACGTGTACGCGTAGACGGCACGTCAATCGGACGTGCCCTGTGCCCGCGGTGACCGACAACGCAGTTATGGTGTCATAAACGGCCAAAACGGGCGTCCAACGGTCAAATTCATAGCGGACGACCTCGGATTGAGCTGAAACCACCGAGAAACATTCTAATTATTATTCGTGACGTGTACGCGCAGACGGAACGTCAATCGGACGTGCGGTTTGCCCGGTACGGCTCAATATTCTTGTTTTAAGTGATGCGCGCGCTTCGTAAACGCGCGTGAGGGGGGTCCAAACGGGCCGAACGATGTCGGAATGGCCTGAAATCAGACGACAAATACGGGTGAGAGATTTCTGAAGTGGTCGAGCAGACGACACATCAATCGGACATGACCTGTGCCTGCGGTGACCGAGAACGCAGTTCGGGTGTCATAAACGGCCAAAACGGGCGTCAAACGGTCAAATTCATAGCGGACGACCAGAGATTCACCCAAAACCACCATGAAACATTCTAATTATTATTTGTGACGTGTACGCGCAGACGACACGTCAATCGGACGTGCGGTTTGCCCGGTACGGCTCAATATTCGTGTTTTAAGTGATGCGCACGCTTCGAAACACGCGTGAGGGGGTCCAAACGGGCCGAACGATGTCGGAATGGCCTGAAATCAGACGAAAAATACGGGTGAGTGATTTATGAAGTGGTCGAGCAGACGGCACGTCAATCGGACGTGCCGTGTGCCCGCGGTGACCGACAACGCAGTTATGGTGTCATAAACGGCCAAAACGGGCGTCCAACGGTCAAATTCATAGCGGACGACCACGGATTCACCCGAAACCACCGTGAAACATTCTAATTATTATTCGTGACGTGTACGCGCAGACGGCACGTCAATCGGACATGCAGTTTGCACGGTACGGCTCAATATTCGTGTTTTAAGTGATGCGCGCGCTTCGTAAACGCGCGTGAGGGGGGTCCAAACGGGCCGAACGATGTCGGAATGGCCTGAAATCAGACGACAAATACGGGTGAGTGATTTATGAAGTGGTCGAGCAGACGACACATCAATCAGACGTGCCGTGTGCCCGCGGTGACCGACAACGCAGTTATGGTGTCATAAACGGCCAAAACGGGCGTCCAACGGTCAAATTCATAGCGGACGACCACAGATTCACCCGAAACAACCTTGAAACATTCTAATTATTATTCGTGATGTGTACGCGCAGACGACACGTCAATCGGACACGCGGATTGCACGGTACGGCTCAATATTCGTGTTTTAAGTGATGCGCGCGCTTCGTAAACGCGCGTGAGGGGGGTCCAAACGGGCTGAACGATGTCGGAATGGCCTGAAATCAGACGAAAAATACGGGTGAGTGATTTATGAAGTGGTCGAGCAGACGGCACGTCAATCGGACTTGTCGTGTGCCCGCAGGGACCGACAACGCAGTTATGGTGTCATAAACGGCCAAAACGGGCGTCCAACGGTCAAATTCATAGTGTACGACCTCGGATTGAGCTGAAACCACTGTGAAACATTCTAATTATTATCCGTGACGTGTACGCGCAGACGGAACGTCAATCGGACGTGCCGTGTGCCCGCGGTGACCGACAACGCAGTTATGGTGTCATAAACGGCCAAAACGGGCGTCCAACGGTCAAATTCATAGCGGACGACCACAGATTCACCCGAAACCACCGTGAAACATTCTAATTATTATTTGTGACGTGTACGCGCAGACATCACATCAATCGGACGTGCGGTTTGCCCGGTACGGCTCAATATTCTTGTTTTAAGTGATGCACGCGCTTCGTAAACGCGCGTGAGGGGGGTCCAAACGGGCCGAACGATGTCGGAATGGCCTGAAATCAGACGAAAAATACGGGTGAGTGATTTCTGAAGTGGTCGAGCAGACGGCACATCAATCGGACATGACCTGTGACCGCGGTGACTGAGAACGCAGTTCGGGTGTCATAAACGGCCAAAACGGGCGTTAAACGGTCAAATTCATAGCGGACGACCAGAGATTCACCCGAAACCACCGTGCAACATTCTAATTATTATTTTTGACGTGTACGCGTAGACGGCATGTCAATCGGACGTGCGGTTTGCCCGGTACGGCTCAATATTCATGTTTTAAGTGATGCGCACGCTTCGAAACGCGCGTGAGGGGGGTCCAAATGGGCCGAACGATGTCGGAATGGCCTGAAATCAGACGACAAATACGGGTGAGTGATTTATGAAGTGGTCGAGCAGACGGCACGTCAATCGGACGTGCCGTGTGCCCGCGGTGACCGACAACGCAGTTATGGTGTCATAAACGGCCAAAACGGGCGTCCAACGGTCAAATTCATAGCGGACGACCACAGATTCACCCGAAACCACCTTGAAACATTCTAATTATTATTCGTGATGTGTACGCGCAGACGGCACGTCAATCGGACGTGCCCTGTGCCCGCGGTGACCGACAACGCAGTTATGGTGTCATAAACGGCCAAAACGGGCGTCCAACGGTCAAATTCATAGCGGACGACCTCGGATTGAGCTGAAACCACCGAGAAACATTCTAATTATTATTCGTGACGTGTACGCGCAGACGGCACGCCAATCGGACGTGCGGTTTGCCCAGTACGGCTCAATATTCTTGTTTTAAGTGATGCGCGCGCTTCGTAAACGCGCGTGAGGGGGGTCCAAACGGGCCGAAGGATGTCGGAATGGCCTGAAATCAGACGACAAATACGGGTGAGTGATTTATGAAGTGGTCGAGCAGACGACACATCAATCGGACATGACCTGTGCCCGCGGTGACCGAGAACGCAGTTCGGGTGTCATAAACGGCCAAAACGGGCGTCCAACGGTCAAATTCATAGCGGACGACCTCGGATTGAGCTGAAACCACCGAGAAACATTCTAATTATTATTCGTGACGTGTACGCGCAGACGGTACGTCAATCGGACGTGCGGTTTGCCCGGTACGGCTCAATATTCTTGTTTTAAGTGATGCGCGCGCTTCGTAAACGCGCGTGAGGGGGGTCCAAACGGGCCGAACGATGTCGGAATGGCCTGAAATCAGACGACAAATACGGGTGAGTGATTTAGGAAGTGGTCGAGCAGACGGCACGTCAATCGGACGTGCCGTGTGCCCGCGGTGACCGACAACGCAATTATGGTGTCATAAACGGCCAAAACGGGCGTCCAACGGTCAAATTCATAGCGGACGACCACAGATTCACCCGAAACCTCCGTGAAACATTCTAATTATTATTCGTGACGTGTACGCATAGACAGCACGTCAATCGGACATGCGGTTTGCACGGTACGGCTCAATATTCGTGTTTTGAGTGATGCGCACGCTTCGTAAACGCGCGTGAGGGGGGTCCAAACGGGCCGAACGATGTCGGAATGGCCTGAAATCAGACAACAAACACGGGTGAGTGATTTATGAAGTGGTCGAGCAGACGAAACGTCAATCGGACGTGCCGTGTGCCCGCGGTGACCGACAACGCAGTTATGGTGTCATAAACGGCCAAAACGGGCGTCCAACGGTCAAATTCATAGCGGACGACCACAGATTCACCTGAAACCACCGTGAAACATTCTAATTATTATTCGTGACGTGTACGCGCAGACGGAACGTCAATCGGACATGCGGTTTGCACGGTACGGCTCAATATTCGTGTTTTAAGTGATGCGCGCGCTTCGTAAACGCGCGTGAGGGGGGTCCAAATGGGCCGAACGATGTCGGAATGGCCTGAAATCAGACGACAAATACGGGTGAGTGATTTATGAAGTGGTCGAGCAGACGACACGTCAATCGGACTTGTCGTGTGCCCGCGGTGACCGACAACGCAGTTATGGTGTCATAAACGGCCAAAACGGGCGTCCAACGGTCAAATTCATAGCGGACGACCTCGGATTGAGTTGAAACCACCGAGAAACATTCTAATTCTTATTCGTGACGTGTACGCGCAAACGACACGTCAATCGGACGTGCGGTTTGCCCGGTACGGCTCAATATTCTTGTTTTAAGTGATGCGCGCGCTTCGTAAACGCGCGTGAGGGGGGTCCAAACAGGCCGAACGATGTCGGAATGGCCTGAAATCAGACGAAAAATACGGGTGAGTGATTTCTGAAGTTTTCGAGCAGACGGCACATCAATCGGACAAGACCTGTGCCCGCGGTGACCGAGAACGCAGTTCGGGTGTCATAAACGGCCAAAACGGGCGTTAAACGGTCAAATTCATAGCGGACGACCAGAAATTCACCCGAAACCACCGAGAAACATTCTAATTATTATTCGTGACGTGTACGCGCAGACGGCACGTCAATCGGACGTGCGGTTTGCCCGGTACGGCTCAATATTCTTGTTTTAAGTGATGCGCGCGCTTCGTAAACGCGCGTGAGGGGGGTCCAAACGGGCCGAACTATGTCAGAATGGCCTGAAATCAGACGAAAAATACGGGTGAGTGATTTAGGATGTGGTCGAGTAGACGGCACGTCAATCGGACGTGCCGTGTGCCCGCGGTGACCGACAACGCAGTTATGGTGTCATAAACGGCCAAAACGGGCGTCCAACGGTCAAATTCATAGCGGACGACCACGGATTCACCCGAAACCACCGCGAAACATTCTAATTATTATTCGTGACGTGTACGCGCAGACGGCACGTCAATCGGACATGCGGTTTGCACGGTACGGCTCAATATTCGTGTTTTAAGTGATGCGAGCGCTTCGTAAACGCGCGTGAGGGGGGTCCAAACGGGCCGAACGATGTCGGAATGGCATGAAATCAGACGACAAATACGGGTGAGTGATTTATGAAGTGGTCGAGCAGACGGCACGTCAATCGGACTTGTCGTGTGCCCGCGGTGACCGACAACGCAGTTCTGGTGTCATAAACGGCCAAAACGGGCGTCCAACGATCAAATTCATAGCGGACGACCTCGGATTGAGGCGGGGTTGACTCGTACACGTCTCAAATGACCCATGGATCGTTGTCTTAAAGTATCAACACAATCCGAATGCGTTTGGCCGGTTTTCCGTATGCCAGTTGATGGTTTTCACTTAAAATGATGTCCTTTTGAAACAAAAGACATACACTTTGAGTTGTTCCGACCACACCGCCCCTCGGATTGAGGCGGGGATGACTCGTACACGTCACATATGACCCATGGATCGTTTTCCTAAAGCATCCACACATTTCAAATGCGTTTGGTCAGTTTTTCGTATGTCACTTTTTGTTTTCACTTAAAATCTTATGGAAATTCATATAGAATATTTTTATATCATATTTAGTATGGATTAGATTTTAGTTGATCGTGCTATGAAACATTTCAGAGCTAATGAAATTAAGGAAGGTGGAGGGGCTGTCCGGGGGGTTGTCCGGGGGGCTGTCCGGGGGGCTATCCGGGGTCCAGGGTGGAGGGTTGGGGGCTGTACGGGGGGCTGTCCAGGGGGCTGTCCGGGGGGGCTGTCCGGTGGGTGTCCGGGGGGCTGTCCGGGGACCAAGGAGGAGGGTGGGGGGATGTGCGGGGTCTGTCCGGGGTTGTTTAGGGGGCTGTCCGGTGGTTGTTCAGGGGGTTGTCCGGGGTTGTTCAGGGGGTTGTCCGGGGGGTGTTTGGGGGGTTGTCCGGGGTCTAAGGGGGAGGGTGGGGGGGTTGTCCGGGGGGCTGTCCGGGGGGCTATCCGAGGTCCAGGGTGGAGGGTTGGGGGCTGTACGGGGGGCTGTCCAGGGGGCTGTCCAGGGGGCTGTCCGCGGGGCTGTCCGGGGGGTGTTTGGGGGGTGTTCGGGGTCCAAGGGGGAGGGGGGGTTGTCCAGGGTCCAAGAATGAGGGGGGTTGTCCAGGGAGTTCTCAAACACACAACCACTAAAAGACAACAACATCCATAAAAACAGACAATATATAAAAATAACTCAACTCCAATACATCCAACTTCTGTCCATTCTGTAAAAAGAATTTATATAAGTCATTTTGTCATAAAAAATTCAATAGGCATTAACTATAATAGAAAATACATTTAAGTAAACGATAAAGGAAGAAAATAATCAAGGTATCAACTACACATGTCAAAAAAACATACAAATGTGTTATTGAAAAAATGTAAAACCAACAAGAACTTAATGTGTTATATCACATAACAGCATGACTCATCCCATAACCATATTAGTAGGGTATCATGAACATGAATAACATCAACCTTGTGCCATCCTCCAACCCTACATGACCCCAACCACATGCCACATCTTATTATAGCCTTATCACATCACACCTCACCGAAAAACACTAGGGAAATCATAGTACATATCACCTGAAGACACATGGACAATCACATCGCATCTTGCCTAAAAACACATGGTCAATCACTTTTTAAGGAAGAGTAGGGAAGACATGGTAGCTATCCAAACATATAACCACCATCCTAGATATTAGAAAAAATACCCATAACTCAAAACCTCTGATCGTTGGTAAGTTTATCCAACTCTGGTTGGGAATGTGTAGAAATAACATAAACATACATGATATATAGATAGCACAAAATACTCAACCTATGGGTTCACATTAACTACATAATCACACACTTCACTACTACCATAAAACACATAAACCACACCACCACCACACAAGACGCATATCATTGGAATATAATTCTACATTCAATAAGTCTATCTATGGAATTCTCATAAGAATCCATGTATCAATTGGAATATAATTCTACATTCAATAAGTCTATCTATGGAATCCCTCCCTTGGATCCATGTATCACCAATGGCTTAATCAATATTCAAAGAAATGAGTCTATCCGTGGAATTCCACTGTGAATCCATTTATCACATAAAGCATATAAGTTAATAGAAACAAGATTATATACCTGAAATCCTAAGAGAATCCATGCATCACTATTTACTATTAATCATTTAATGAATTTCATTTCATTTAAACAATTCATTAAACATACCAAGGTCAAAAACAAAGGTATTTAATACAACTCACCTCAAAATGGCGACTCAATCAAATAATAACCTGAAAAGAATGAAGCTTCATTTACTCATGTTGTAATGACAAGATAATGAGATTCTCTTGCTTAATCAATCAATTCCATATCATGGTCTCAACATAACTCATAATGGCTAGAAATTCAATGAAAATTCAAGCACTCACATGGGAATTTTTAATATAACACTCCTAACAAGACTATAAAGATATCACATGCATTAGCTATAATATATCTAACATGGTAACATAAAATATAAGTGTTAAAGGGGAATTCAAACCATAAAATACCCTTAATTAATTTAATTTACAATTCAATTCATAAATCGAACAATCAATTCGATTTATATAACCTTTCACAAATGACATCCCATGTTCAAAGGGTAAAATCCAAAAAGGAATTTTCAAGAAAACTCACCCTTAGGCGCCGGCAGTAGCTCCAAAATCGTCTAAACTGAAGGGAAAAATAAAAATAAGTTTCAATACTATCCAAAAATTTGAATACCTTTTGAGATAAAGAAGAAGAACCTGAAGAAAGAGCTTTAAGGTCCGGCCGGCAGTACTCCAAAATCGCCTGCTGCTGCTCCCGTTAGGGCTCTGTAACGCGAATGGGGGAGAGAACGGGCTGCTGGGGATTTGGGGAAAACCTTTGCCAACGGTTTTTTAAAACCGTTGGCATATCTCCCCGAAACAAGGCCTATCCCAACGGTTCCTTAGAACCATTGGGAAACACTCCCCAAAACAAGGTCTATCCCAACGGTTCCTTAGAACCGTTGGGAAAAACTCCCCAAAACAAGGCCTACCCCCAACGGTTCTAAGGAACCGTTGGAAAAAACTCCCCAAAACAAGGCCTATCCCAACGGTTCTAGGGAACCGTTGGGAAAAACTCCCCAAAACAAGGCCTATGCCAACGGTTCCCTAGAACCGTTGGGAAAAACTCCCCCAAACCAAGCTATCCCAACGGTTCTAAGAAACCGTTGGGAAAAACCTCTATTTTAATCATTTACCAACGGTTCTATCAAACCGTTGGTATGTAACTATGGGGAAAAACCCACATTCTAGTAGTGTATGATATGTTTAAACCTATTCATATGAGGAATGCATTGGACATAATAAGTGACGGGTGGAGCCCGCTATAGATCCTCGATGCATCGGCAAGTCTCATGAGACAAACTAGTGTCTTGGCACGAGGCCTTGACAAAATCTTATTTGTGGTCTTGGCACGAGGCCTTGACTACGTGGTTATGATAGTCTGGCATTATGCATTCCATCATTATGAAAGTGGTTATTGATATTGCATGTGATTATTCGACCAGTAGAATATCCATGTAAAGAAGTGAATGGCATTATCTCATTTTACTTTTGCCATATTATGTTGATGTTCAAGTTTAAAAGGCTTTTGTTTTAGTTATACATTGCCTTAAATTTTTATGTTTATTTATGAAAGCTTCCGCAATATTGTTATCCTTACTGAGCATCTGAGCTCACCCCTTTCAATGTTTTAATATTTTCCAGGATGTGAAGAAGTATTTTATGAATGCCCTGCAGGGATAGTCAGAAGAGGATATGAGTGTGGACTATGGAGACTTTTTTATTTTAGTTTTTCACTTTATGATGTAATGTAACGTTTACGAATGTATCTAGTGTTTCCAAGGATACTAAACTAATCGGTCTTTCGAGACTTGATCTTTTGTGATCATGACAATGTTACGAAGTAATGCACCGACTCTGGGTAGCTGGGGTCGGGGCGTTACAGTTGGTATCAGAGGCAGTTTAGTACTAACCTTGGAAGCTAGATTTAGATAAACTCTGATTAGAGCACATAGCCCGAAGATAGACTTTGAGGATTAGTATGGAAAAACTTCCTAGAATTTTGGTATTATAGAGATTTTTTGATTTTTCCGAGCAATACATCCCTATCTGGATACGAGCAGGTAGAGGCGGCTCTGGCACAGATGTACCTAGGGGTAAAACCCAAAAACACCTCTTTGAGCTAGACTCGAACGGGAACTGGTGCATGACAACGGGCCTTGCTGCACTCTTGGTTACGACACTCCCGAGGGATATGCTTAAGATAATTCCCATTTTCTTTACAAACCACTATGAACGGTTATGAGTATATACTTCCTCAAATAAAACCTTTTTATGATTATGGATTATATCCATAAATAGTTCAATTTATGTTAAGTATTTTATAAGTATGTAATTTATGTATTTTGATTCATAAACTAATCTAGTTTATGGCATTGTATAGAAATGGCGCCCAGTAGAAGGAATGTGAACTCCATCAATACGTATGATCCAAAGAGTAAGAAGGATCATATCTTTCATGGTATTAAGCCCACATTTAGAAGGGAAATATTCTCCCATGTGTTATCAACATATGAAGAAATAGTATCATGTGTTTATAAGATAAGTAGAGAATTCTCTGAGTCTTATGGATTTGAAGGGATGAAAGAGAAGAAAAGGATGGAAGAGAGAATGATGGATAAAGGGACGAGGGAAAAGAATAATTTTTCAATATGTGATAAATGTGGGAAGAAACACCTTGGAATTTGCCTGAAGGGAATGGGAGTTTGTTATAAATGTGGAGAAAAAGGTCACCAGGCGCGTGATTTCAAGGGAAAGAAAGAGGCTATCAATGTTGAATGCTATAATTGTAGAAAAATGGGGAATTATGCTAATGAATGTCCTAAGATTCAAGGAAACTTACCTCATAAAAGGACAAGGGATCAAGGCCAATCTTATGCTCTGACTACAGTTGAAGTGGAATAATTATGATATTTGTGTTTTTGTACTCAAGAACTAGATTATGGTTATAATAATAATGTGATATATATAAGGATTGTACTGCAGTACATGTTGTTTTCAGTAAGGTTTTAATATGATGAAGGTAATCATATTTTAATTATGTGACAATAAGAGAAACTTTACTTTGTTTGGGGAATCTGATAAATTGATTTTGGAATTAAGAGACCTTTTAGAGAAAGTCTGGACATAGGTATTTTGGATAACTATAAAGGTTGGAGTGGATTAAGTTGATCTTTGGATAGTATTGTTTAAGGTTAAAATTTTATGAAGATTATTTTTGAATATTATAATACTATAGTTTTAGGAAAAGGACAACCTGCAGGGTGGGGCATAACCTGTCGCGTCGGACAAAGCTGCAGGAATCGAACCCACAATCATAGTGCGACTGGCCTTTATTTCCTACCACTAGCCTACAGGAAGTCCCTGGTTATTAAAAAATAATTTTACTAATCTAAATGGGATGTGTTCACATTTAGAACCTTATACAATTAGGATAAGTATAATATTTTTGAGTTCTATTATATTTTTGAGTGAAAGATGAGTTGAAGGTTGAAACTCTAATTGTCAAGCATAAATATATATATACCCATCTCTTATTCAATGAATAAATTAATTCTTAAACTTTAGTAAAGGGATATTGAAACAAAAAAATGTGTTATCCTAATACCTTATGTCTTGTTGAACTGATGATATTTTAAATCAACATAGATTGAAGTCTTTGAGGCCCTCAATTTGACAGTTGATTGTGATTGATGACCTCAATCACTCCCTACAAATATTTACGTTTTTCCTCCAATTATATGTCTCTAATTGCCACCAATGTTCTCCTAATCGAGATCATAATTGGGTGGTGACTTTTTCATTTCCCTTTCCCACTTATTAAGGCTAAATTTTATTAATCTTATTTCCGATGTAGGTTTTCCTCAAAGGTATTTTCTCTTTTCAACCTTTTATTTTCAAAGAAAAATTTCAAATTGCGAGGACGCAATTTATTGAAGGAGGGGAGAATGTAACACCCCGAGCTTCCCTGATACGCTCCTCATTCAATAATGTAATAGCTTGCATTGTACGCAACATCGAGTTCTAACACACTGCAACTAATCAAAGTAGCCGTTATGAATAGTAATAACCACTTTTTAAAATTATAGAAATTTTATATTTCAAAATGGACTTCATTTTTGAATTCGGAATATCGAAATTAGCCTATGTTGAATTTTTGGTATTTTTCTGAGAACTTCTAATTTTTATGAATAGTGAAAAATACTTAAAACAACTTTTTTAATCAAAATAATTTATTGTGATAAATTATACTATTTAGTGGTTTTAAAGTATAATTAGAATATATTTTTACCATTTTATCCAATGGTGGTCATTAGAATTAATTTAACATTGAAATTGGACATAAAAAATTGCCAATCTTTTGATATAAATTGTTTCTTAAAAACACGCTATTTGTTGTAACAGTGGGAATTAATTATAAAATTAATTAATGCAACTTATATGTTTTGAATTTTTTAAAATAGAAATCATTTTTGAATTCAGAATATCAATTATAGATTAGGGTGAAATTTTGGCTTTGTTCTGAAAAACATCAATTTTTGATGAATAGTGAAACCACTAAGTGGTAGTTAAATAACTGATTTTTCTTTTAAATGAAATATTAACACTTCTATGATTTGATTTTCAAAAATCCGACATACATGGTTGTCATTAATAAGTAAGATGTGGTTCAATGAGATTAAAATAATTTTTTGGGTGAATAGTAACTTTTAAGTTCTCAATCGCGATTAGAGTTAATTAGTGTAGTTTAAGGTAAAAACAATGTTTTAATAATATGATATGAGCTTGAAACTTGTCTTACTCCTATTTGATGAGTCATGGACGACCAAGACAACCCATGGGTCAACTTGGGGACCCCATGGAGCCACTTTAGTTGGAAAATGACATTAATATATATTTATTTAATGTTAAAATTAAATTGACACAAACATGAGTTGTTTTACTAAAACTGTTTTTAAATGGGGTTACACAAGTCCAAATTTTGATTATAAATATTAATTAGAAAGCTAAAAAGATTTAATACATCATAGTATTTTTTTAATAATTTTTATACATTAAATAAATTAAAATAATTATGACATCATGATGATGCAGCGATGACCTCATTATTTAACGATTTAAATAAAATGGAAAGATAATGTAAAATCCAAAGTGTACACTTGTCAAAAGCCTATTGGATGAGTATATTTCGAACCTTTATCATCTTATCCTCGAATTATATAAGTGTGGGACCTCTAAAATCCGAAACTCATTTTATAATAAAGTGACTTTTCTTTACTTTCCAAGAGTGCCCCTCCTCTCCACTTATAAAAGGCCCCCACCTCTCCCACCTCATTTACACTTTCAAGCCTTTTGGTTCGGACAACCCCTGCCCAAATACTCTCCCAACTTCTCTCCCTTCATCCTAGAAGCCTCAATTTGGGAATAAATCTTCCCAAAGAAGCCTTTGGATCAAATCAAAAAGAGTTACCCGATTTTGAGGCAATGTCTTCTCTAATGTTGTTTTGTTTCATTTTTCTTCTCCAACCCCCTAAACTCTTTTTATTCATTTCTTTTGTAACAACACCAGTATCCTAAATATACTAGGATGTTGTTATAAGAAGGATTCTAGCTACACTTACACACACATACATATAATGGTTAAAGGACATACGATTTCTGTGGATGGCGAATTTCTGCCTCACGAAACGATGATTGTTCAACACTCATATAACACCTTCAAAGGTGGCCATTAAGTTGTCACTATTTTTATATATGATATATAATATGTTTATGTTTTACTTATGCTTATGTATTTCTCATTTATGGCATACTTTATGATTTCCATTATGGGTAAAACGCGATAATTTCATTTTAGGAAGTGCGGACTACCACCCCCTCAAAGTGATTTTAATCGTTAATGCCATATGTGGGATGTATAAAGGATGGAGTAAATGTTATTATACACTATATTATACTGGAATTATATTATACATTTATATCATTATTATTTCGTTCCATTAAATACGAAATAGAAATGAAAGTAGCGTTCATGCGTACGTACGGCTTACCGTCTCCATGAACGGTGCATTTCATTTCTTACCTCTAAATGTTACGTAATATTATAGATGAATGTATATACTGGATATATATTATATATATGACATATAAATCATGAATATAATTCTGGATATAATGGATATTCTACCACAAGAACAACTTGTAATTATAAGAAGTTTATTGTTGACTCAAGTTACCAAAGATCGACAAAACGACCGTTATTAACTTAAATAATTACATAATGATCATAACATTGTAATAAGTGATATAAAAAGGATAATGAAATTTAAAATGTTTCTTAATAAGGTAGATATTAACTCTAGTTTATTATTCAGGAGTTTAAAGAACGGTTTAGTCAAGTCGGACACAAGGTAAGGGAATTTCTTAACCCAACTTCCATTCTTTGGGTTAATCTCCTACTTCCAAATTATGTCATGATATTATTATGTCCTATTTTGTATTTTTACTTTCTTTATGTGTACCTATAGTGAATACACATATTAGATCTATTTTATTTTAAAAATGATCTTTTTAAGGACTTCGTCTCAATCTCCTTTCATTGAGGCATATTTGGCTTTATACACAACTTTCTTTTATACGGTGTATAAACCCCTTTGACTTTTATGTTTATTCAAAAGGAATCTTTTTTATACGAAGCGTTTTAATAAACGACAAAAAGAGAATGCTTTTTTCCGTACTTATGCGGAGACAAAGACTTCTCCGCCGCCGTGACCATTATTTGAGTTTTGGCATCCTATACAAGCCATCATTTTTTTTAATGAAAAATAAATACAAAGTTTTAACTTTCTTTTATTTTGGTATTGAAAATGGTTTTGAAAGCATTTTTATTATATCAATGTGTTGTATTGATATCTTGTGATTGAAATGTGGAAATGTTATGTTTCCTTTATGCATGTTTTATGTGATACGATTATGTTATGGTTTATGATATGTTTAATCCTATTCATATGAGGAATGCATTGGACTTAATAAGTGACGGGTGGAGCCCGCTATAGCTCCTCGATGCATCGGCAGGTCTAATGAGACAAACTAGTGTCTTGGCACGAGGCCTTGACAAAATCTTATTTGTGGTCTTGGCACGAGGCCTTGACTACGTGGTTATGATAGTCTGACATTATGCATTCCATCATTATGAAAGTGGTTATTGATATTGCATGTGATTATTCGACCAGTAGAATATCCATGTGAAGAAGTGAATGGCATTATCTCATTTTACTTTTGCCATATTATGTTGATGTTCAAGTTTAAAAGGCTTTTGTTTTAGATATACATTGCCTTAAATTTTTATGTTTATTTATGAAAGCTTCCGCAATATTGTTATCCTTACTGAGCATCTGGGATCACCCCTTTCAATGTTTTAATATTTTCCAGGATGTGAAGAAGTATTTTATGAATGACCTGCAGGGATAGTCAGAAGAGGATATGAGTGTGGACTATGGAGACTTTGTTATTGTAGTTTTTCACTTTATGATGTAATGTAACATTTACGAATGTATCTAGTGTTTCCAAGGATACTAAACTAATCGGTCTTTCGAGACTTGATCTTTTGTGATCATTCCAATGTTACGAAGTAATGTACCGACTCTGGGTAGCTGGGGTCGGGGCGTTACAATATTTGGTACTTTAGTAAAAAATGGACTTCTTATAATTACAAGTTATTCACATAGTAAAAAGTTCGTTATATCAAAAAATTATATTCATGATTTATATATCATATATAACATATATATCTAGTATATATAAGTATTTATAATAGTACATATCATTTCGAGGTAAGAAATGAAATGCACCGTTCATGGAGACGGTAAGCCGTATGTATGCATGAATGCTACTTCCATTTCTATTTCTTATTTTAATGGAATTAAAACATAATGATACATAAGTATATTATAATAGAGTTTAATATAATTTAATATAATTAACTCCATCCTTTATAAGTCTCACATATGGCATTAATGAGTCATATCACTTAGAGGGGGCGGTTGTCCGCACTTCTTTAAATGAAATTATCGCGCTTACCCTTTATGGAAACCATAATGGTATGATATAAATGTAAAATACTGAAGAATAAAGAAAACATAAAAATAATATATATCATATATAAATACAATTCCATATTAATTGCCACCATGAGAGGCGGTAGGAGATAATCGAACAATCATCATTTCGCGAGACGTTAGTTTTCCATCCACAAAAATAGTATGTTTTTCACCCATTAGATGGAGGTGTGTGTAATTTTAGTTCGAATATATCTCATAACAACATCCAAGTATATTGAGTATACTGTTTTTTTTATAAAAGAAATTAATAATAAGAGTTTAGGGGTAGGAGAAGTAAAATAAAAGAAAATAAGTTAATAGAAACTGTTACCTTTAATTTGGGTAACTCCCTTTGGTTTGAACCAAAATTGATTTTTGAAGTTTCTTCTGCCTAAGGGTAGAATTATAGGTGGAAGAGAGGGATTTAGGGAGCTTAACTGGGTAGATTATGGACGATCCAAAAGGCTTGAGATGGGTGAGGAATTGGTTAGAAATTGTTTCCTTTTATAATGGGGAAGAGGGGATCTTTAAGAAAGTGTGTTAATATTATTTTATTATATAATGATATTTGGTTTCTCAAGGTAAAAAAGTCATTAAAGTCGAAGATAAGATGACTCATGGTTGAAATAAAATCAACCAATAAGAACTGGACAGGTTTTGGATGTTATTTTAATATTTATAATTTTATTTATTTAAATGATTTATTAATGAGGTAAACACTACATCATTATTGTGTCATAAATAATTTAACTAATTAGATGTATAAAATTTTTAAAAAATACCATGAAGTAGGAAATATTTTTATATTTACAATGAATATTTATAGTAAAAAATATTACTTATATTACCCTATATAAAAATTAATTTACTAAAACATTTTTGTTTTTTTCATTTTTTCCTTTACTTTTAATTAATTAATCTAAAGTGTCATTATCATTTATAAGTGGCTCTATGGTGTATGAAAATCGACACAAGGAATACCATGGTCGTCCATTACTCATACAATAAGGGTAGAACAAGTGTTAAGGTAATTTTGAATTATTAGAATATTATTTTTACCTTGAATTAACCTATTTACCTTTAGTCGTGGTAAATAAAAGTCAACAGTTAATATTCACCAAAAATTATTTTCGTATTATTGAACCACATTTTACTTAATAATAACAAAAATTTATGTTGGATTTTTGAAATTCAATTCACAGAAGTGGAAAATGTTTATTTTAATGAAACAGTTAGTTTTTTAACTACTACTATGTGGTTTCACAATTCATCAAAAATTGAACTTTTTCAGAAAAATACCAAAAATTAATCCTAAGATATATTTGATATTCTGAATTCAAAAATGATGTCTATTGTACCAAGTTATAAACATATAAGTTGCATTAATTAATTTAAAATTAATTTCTGTTGTTAAAACAAATAGCGTGTTTTTAAGAAACAATAACTATCAAAAGATTGAAACTTGTTTATGTCCAAATTAAAAGTGAAATTAATTCCAATGACCAAAATTAGATTAAATGGTAAAAATATATTCTAATTAAACTTTAAAACCAATTAAAAATATAATTTAACCATCTAAATAAATTATATTGAAACGCAGTTTGGAATTAAAATACAATATCATTCACTATTCATTAAAAATGAACTTTATCAGAAAAATTCCCAAAATTCACACAAAGTAAATTTTAGCATCCCCATTATAAATAAGGATTTTATTTGGTCAAATAGAATGTATTAAAGTGACCAAAACTAGATATAAATAGGGTTCTCTATTAATTGGTGGTAAATCAACCTTTTAATGTAAATAATGCTTAAAATTATATTCATTCACATTTTGAGCCTCTAACTTTTATTGGATAAAAGTAAACACATTTTACAAACATTTATAATCATATTATCATTTGTTTTGTTCATTACCACCAATAAAATAGCTATTAGTTAACTTCTATTTAAAATAATAATATTTTATTATTAATGTACAACGTAAGATTTCAAAGAAACTCGTTGTTGCGTATCAAGTACGTTATCGAACATAGAAACCCTTTTAGAGTAAAATTAATATTTAATTAAGTATTATTAATATGTATGTAAATCTTTTATTCATTATTTAACTGTGATTTACATCCTTCCCCCTTTTGGAAATTTCATCCTCGTAATTTTTATTCACTTATCAAAATAAGTGGGGGTATTAACCCCTCATCACATTTTCTGATTCCCACATTGCCTCTTCAACCATATGGTTTTTCAACAAAACCATTACCTGGTGAATTACCTTATTCCGCAAAACTTACTCTCTATGTTCAGGAATATGGACTGGTTATTCTTCATAAGGGAGATTCTCTTCCTACTGAACTACCTCTCGACTCAAAACATGAGATGGATCTGGTATATACTTTCTCAACATCGAAACATGAAAAACATTGAGTACGTAGGATACACATTGAGGTAAAGACACTCTGTACACAACTGATCCAACTTTATCCAAGATTTAATACTGTCCAATGAACCTCGGACTCAACTTTCCCTTCTTACCAAAATGCAACACATATTTCAATAGAGAATCTTTGAGAAAGACATGATCACCTGCCACAAAAGAGATATCCTTCCTTCGGTTATCCGCACAACTTTTCTGTCTACTCTGAGCTATTATCTTGTGCTTCTAAATCAACTAAACATTCTCTACCACTATTATACCAATTATGGTTCCATCATATTCCTTTCACCTAATTCATCCCAAAAAGTTGTAGTTTGATAACACTTTCCATATAATGCCACAAATGGATTCATATATATACTAGAATGAAAACTGTTATTATATGAAAATTCAACCAATGAAAGATGTTGGTCCAAACCTCCCTGGTAATTCAGTGAACAAGTTCATAGAATATCCTCCAAGGTCTAAATTTTTCATTCTGATTGTCGATCTGATTGCGGATGAAAAGAAGTACTAAAATTTAATTTTTTACCCAATTACATCTAAAGGCCTTTCCAAAAGTTAGAAGTAAATTTGGTATCACGATTAGATACAATAGATAGGGGAACTTCGTGCGACCTGACTATATTTTTATCATACAATCGATAAAGTTGATCTAGAGAAAAAGTATCTCGAATAGGTAGGAAATGTGATGATTTAGTCAATTGATCAGCTATAACCCAGATTTCATTATTACCTCGAGATGTCTTCGGTAATCCCACAACAAAGTCCATAGCTATATTTTCCCATTTCCACTCTGGCACCGGTAAAGATTGAAGGATCCCTTTCGGTAACATCCACTAATATTTAACCTATATACAAGTCAAATACGTCACTGTAAAATCAGTGATATCTCTTTTCATTCCATCCCACCACTAATACTCCCGAAGATCTCTATAAATCATAGTACTACCAGGATGAACTGAATATGTAGAACTATAGGCTTCACATAACAACTAATTCTTCAACTGTGAATCACAAGGAACACATAATCTCCTCCCAAACCTCAAAACAAAATCATTATCAATGTAAAAATCAGGCGACATACCCTTTTGAACCAACTATACCTTTTTTTGTAACTCACTATCTTCTTTCTGTGATTTTTTATTATGTTTGATATAAATGATTTCATGGACACCTGAAACAAAAAAGAAGAATTCCCTGCACCAACAACTACTATTCCAAAGCTCATAAAATCAAAAACCAAAGGATCTCATTCCAAATATAGCATGGTCAATGAGACATTACCTTTTCTACTCAAAGAACCAGACACTTTATTTGCTTTTCCCAAATGGTAATGAATCGTGAAATCATAATGCTTTATTAATTCATGCTATTTCCATTGTCACATGATCAATTGTTTCTGGGTGAATATATACTGTAATCATTTTTGGTTAGTATATATTTCACATTTTACTCAATACAAATGATTCCACCAAATTTTCAAAGAAAAAAAACAGCAGCTAATTCCAAATCATGAGTTGTGTAATTTAACTCATGAGGTTTTAACTGACATGAAGCATAAGCAATTATCTGGTCATTATGCATAAGGAAACATCCAATTCCTTTCAATGAAGCATCTCTGTAAATAAAAAACCCACCATTTCTGTAAGGCAGTGCCAAAACTGGAGCATTCACCAATCTTCTTTTCAATTCCTGAAAACAATAACCACATTCTTTTGTCCAAATGAACTTAACATCTTTTCGAGTTAACTTAGTCATTGGACTAAATAACCATTAAAAATTCTCAACAAAACTCTGGTAATAAACATCCAAACTAAGAAATCTACGGATCTTAGTTATATTTGTGTGTCTTGGCCATTCTTCAACCACTTTTGTTTTAGCCGGATCAACAAGTATGCCTTTTTTTTGAAATAATGTGACCAAGGGATGAAATTTTTTGTAACCAAAACTCACACTTGATAAATTTCCCATAAAGTTTATTTTCTTTTAAGGTTTGAAAGATGACCCTTAAATGACTTTCATGCTCCTCTTTACTTTTAGAATAAACCAAAATATCATCAATGAACACAACCACAAACTTATCCAAGAACTCACAAAAAATTCTATTCATAAGATCCATGAATACAGCAGGTGGATTGGTTAACCCAAAAGTCATAACTAAAAATTCATAATGGCCATAAATAGTATGAAACATGGTCTTTAGAATTATTTCTTCCTTTACTTTCCACTAATGGTACCCCGATCTCAAGTCAATATTCAAAAAATACTAAGCTCCCTGGAGCTGATCAAACAAATCACTAATATGAGGCAAATGATACTTGTTCATAAAATTGATGTTATTCAATGCTCTATAATCAATGCAATATATCATTGAAAAATCTTTTTTTTAACAAACAAGATAAGATCACCACATGGTGATGTGCTAGGTCAAATGAATCCTTTATCTAATAACTCATGGAATTGCTTCTTTAACTCCAAAAGTTCAATTTGAGCCATTCGATAAGGGGGTATTGAAATTGGATTAGCATCAAGAACTAAGTCAACAATAAATTTAACTTCCCGATCAGGTATAATACCAGGGAACTCATCTGGAAAAACTTAATGATACTCATTTACCACTGGCACATCATTAATCTAAGCAGTTCCTTTATTTTCCACAATATGTGCAAGGTAACATTCATTTCCATATTTTAATAATTTCTCAGCTTCTTGATATGTTATCAAAATAAAGGGTTAATTATTGTACACAAACTATAAATATTTCTGAAATGAAACCTCTTTATCTCTACATTCAATCATAGAATGATAAACAAACAACCAATCCATGCCCAAAATAACATCAAACTCTACTAGAGGAAAAACAATAAGGTTTGCTGATACTACTTCGTTTGATCGCACAACATCTGCTGAAGTAGTTGCAAAGGATTTCACCACCCCTTTCTACTTGTAGTCTAGCTGCTTTCCCTCAGTTGAGTTCTTCACTGGACACTAATTTTCATAATGACCCATTTCATTACACATAAAACATCTTACCAATGGATTTTCATTTCTCGCTTGATCATCTTCCTTACAGTTACGAGCAATATGACAAGACATTCCACACCAAAATCACTTTACAGACTTCGATAAACATTATCTAGGTTGATTTTTACCACACTTCTCACAAGTTGGATATTTAATTTTCTTACCTTCAGGCTTCTTTGATGAATTCTTTATCCTTTCATGCTAACTGGACCTCTTATTTTTTTTTCAACGAATACCTAATCATCAGCAAACTCCATTTCCACATTCTCCGCACATTGAACAAGTTTTTCATAACTTTTTAACACACGAGAGGCTAATGCTCTTCAATATTGGGGCTTCTGTCCTAAGTAAAATTGTTTTATCTTACAATCAAAATCTTGAATGAAATTTGGAGCATACATTTCCAGTCGAGTGAATTTTTCTTCATAAGTTTCCACTGAGTCATCCTCCTACCTTAATTCCATGAACTATCTTTCCATCCTAAGATGAACCACTTTAGGAAAATATTTCTCAAGAAACATACCATTGAATTCATCCCAATCAATTGCATCAGTCTCCTCACTATCCTAAATATTTTCCACCATCGACCACCACTGATCAGCTTCACCTTCAAAATAGTAAATAGAGAGACTAACCTTTTAATGTTCTGAACACCCCATGACATCAAAATCTTCTCCAGTGCTTTAATCTACCCTTCACCTAGCACAAGGTCAGATGATCCTCTAAATGATGTGGGATTTTTCCTTATGAAATGCTCCACTACTGACATATTCCTATGTGGTTGATCTGGCTGATCTCATACATGGATACCACCACCATTTTTAGCCTAAGTCAACTGGGCCATCACTACAACAAACTGTTCAGTTCTGATTCTGACCATCTCAAGTTGCTGATTTGGAAGGTTGTCTTCCTCCGGATGTCATCACAACATAGCTGCCCTGTTTCCTCTGTGGAAAACTATTCTGATCACAAAAATATCATTGTCAAAGCAACATGGTAATCGGTAAATGCTATATCATTTCAATATTACCATAAATTAATTTATAGACTTTTATTTAACAATACCCTAACTCCTAATGTTGTATAAATCGACCTCTGATACCAACTATAAGGACCCAGCCTTAAAACCTTACATAATCATGAAT
This sequence comes from Viscum album, assembly GCA_963277665.1. Taxonomy (NCBI): domain Eukaryota; kingdom Viridiplantae; phylum Streptophyta; class Magnoliopsida; order Santalales; family Viscaceae; genus Viscum; species Viscum album. The sequence goes on along the minus strand of OY728162.1, from coordinate 427,067,495 downwards.
TAAATGAATAATTCAAATTAAGGAACATTTTAGGTTTAAGGTTTTTGGGAATTAGGCCATAACTATTACATTTCATTTCAAAAGAAGATACAAAGAAGACAAATCTACTTAGTTTTAATTTTTTTCCCAAAATAAGAACTCTTAAAAAAAGGGTCATGTCTAGTTCCATGTTTAAGACAACATGAATTTTCCATGATTCCATCCTTGACCCTATTCCACATTATTACCTGTGAAAAACATTTCAAAAACATATGATGATCATAAAAATATCAGTAAGGGATACACAAAGAAGGAAAACTGATAGTTTTTGAAAACAACATGTAAACCATGAATACTTTAACATAAGTAATAATTTTCACCTTTATGAGGTAGTAAATACTCTTCACTGAATAAAAGATCAATACTTACCCTTTTGTAACCAAAATATTACCATAAAACCCATATAATGAACACATAACATATTAAGTTAACTTAGGACATAAACATACTTAAATGGAATAACAATGCGGTCTACTTCCACACATATCACGAAATGGAATATCCATATGTCTGAATTCCATACCCAATGTATTGGAGGTTATAACGTAATCACCCATCTTGGTTTATCGCGACACCACCCGTCATTTATTTTATCATGTAACCACCCGTCAAATGTCCATGTACCATTATAAAATCATAACACATAAAACAAATATAAAGGAAAGAAAAAATTTCCACATTTTATTAAGAATATATCACTTAAATATATTGACATAAAAATCCATTATCAAAACCATTTTCAATAAAAAAATATATAAAATAGTATATGGTGTTTATTTTACTTAAAAAAAATTATTGTTTGTTAAGTAAGACAGAGAACAAATAATACTTGCGGCGGCAGAAAGGTCGTTATCACCACATACGTTAAAAAAACATTCCTTTTTATCATTTAGTAAAACAGTTTGTAGAAAAAGATTTCCTTGGAAAAGTCAGGGGGGTTTATAAAACATATAAAATAAATTCATGTATTAAAACAAAATATGCCTCAATAAAAGGAGATTAAGATGAAGTACCATACCTCGTGTTTGACTTGAATCGATCGTTATTTAATCTCCTGAATAATAAACTACAGTTAATTCCTAATTTCTTAAAAACTTTTTTCAAGTTTATTTTTCCTTTTATATAACTTATTACCATGTTATAAACATTAAATAATCGTTTAATTTAATAACGTTCATTTTGTCGATATTTGATACTTGAGTCAAAAATGGACTTCTTATAATTACAAGTTATTCACATGGTAAAAAGGTCATTATATCCAGAATGATATTCATGATTTATATACCATATATAACATATATATCCAGTATATACATGTATTTATAAAAGTATATAACATTTGGAGGTAATAAATGAAATGCACCATTCATGGAGACAGTAAGTCGTACGTACGCATGAACGCTACATCCATTTATATTTCTTATTTTAATGGATTTAAAACATAATGATACATAGGTATATTATAATTCTAGTATAATATAATATAATATAATTTACTTCATCCATTATACATCCCATATATGGCATTAACGAGTCATATCACTTTGAGGGGGCGGTAGTCTGCACTTTCTCAAATGAAATTATCGAACTTACCCATTATGGAAACAATAAAGGTATGATATAAATTAAAATTACATAATCATAAATAAAAAAACATAATATATATCATAAATAAATATAGTTCCATCTTAATGGCCACCATGATAGGCGGTAGGAGATAATTTAACAATCATTATTTCGTGAGGCGTAAGTTTTCCATCCATAGAAACAATATATTCTTCACCCATTAGATGGAGATGTGTGTAAGTGTTGTTATAATATTTCTCATATCAAAATCCTAGTATATTGAGGATACTTGTTTTGTTGTAAAAGAAATTAATAAATATAGTTTAGAAGTTGGAGAAGTAAATTAAAAGAAAAGAAGTTATGAAAACTGTTGCCTTTAATTTGGGTAACTCCCTTTGGTTTGAACCAAAATGGTTTGTTGAAGTTCTTATGCCTAAGGTAAGGCTTATAGGTAGAATATAGGTATGTAGGGAGCTTAATTGGTCAGATTTTGAATGAACCAAAAGGCATGAGATGTGTGAATAATTGGTTAGAAATGGTCTCCTTTTATAAGGGGGAGGAGGGTCTCTTTAGGAAAGTGTGAAAATATATTTTTATTATATAATGATATTCGATTTTTAAAGGTCAAAAAATCATTAGAGTCGGTGATTAGATTAATCATGCTCAAAATAAAACCATCCAATAAGAATTTTACCAGTTTTGTGTGTTATTTTAATATTTATAATCTTATTTATTTAAATTATTTATTAATGAGGTTGACACTACATCATTATTGTGTCATAAATAATTTAATTTATTATATGTCTAAAAATTATAAAAAAATACCATGATTTAGGAAATATTTTTAGCTTTAAATGAATATTTATAGTAAAAAATATTACTTATATAAAACCATATAAAAATTAATTTAGTAAAAGATTTTTGTTTATGTCATTTTTGCCTTTACTTTAAATTAATTAATCTAAAGTGTAATTATCATTCATAAGTAGCTCCATGGGGTCTCAAAATCGACCCAAGGATGCCCATGGTCGGAAATTAATCATTAAATAAGGTTATGACATGTGTTAAGGTAATTTTGAATTATTATAACATTCTTTTTACCTTGAATTACCCTATTTACCTTTAACCGCGGTAAATAAAAGTCAAAAGTTACTATTCACCAAAAATTATTTTCATCTTATTGAACCAAATTTTACGTATTAATAAAAACCATGTATGTTGGATTTTCAAATTTTAATTCAAATAAGTGGTAAAATTTCATTTAAATGAAAAATTTAGTTTTTTAACTATAACTATGTGGTTTCTCTATTCATCAAAAATTGATGTTTTTCCAAAAAATACCAAAAATTCAGCCTAACCAATATTTGATATTCCAAATTCAAAAATGATGTCTATTTTACGAAATTATAAACATATATGTTTCATTAATTAATTTTAAATTTATTCATGTTGTTAAAACAAATAGAGTTTTTTTAAGAAACAACAACTATCAAAAGATTAGAACTTATTTATGTCTAAATTTAAAGAGAAATTAATTACAATGTCCAAAATTGGATTAAATGGTAAAAATATATTCTAATAACAATTTAAAACCAATTAAAAAGATTATATAATGATACTAATAAATTAGATTAAAGCACAATTTTGAATTTAAATACAATATTTTCACTATTCATTAAAAAATGAACTTTATCGGAAAAATTCCAAAAAGATACACAAAGTAAATTTTGATTTCCCCATTATAACGAAGTCTTTTATTTGGCCAAATAGATTGTATTAAAGTGAATAAAACTATATTTAAATAGTGTTTTCCATTAAAAGGTGGTAAATCGACCTTTTAATGTAAATTATGCTTAATATTAGATTTATTCACATTTTAAGTCTCTAAAATTTATTGCATAAAAGTAAATACATTTCAAAAACATGTATAATCATATTTTAGTTAGTTTTTCTCATTACCTCCAATTTAATGACTAGAATTTAACTTTCATTTAAAATAATAATATTATATTATTAGCGTGTAGTGTAAGATTTCAAAGAAACCAGTTGTTGTGTATCGGGTACGCTATCGAATATAGAAACCCTTTTAAAGTAAAATTAAAATTTAATTAAAAAATATTAATAAGTATGAAAATATATTATTCTTCATTTACCTAGGATGTTACACCATTAATGGAATTTCATCATCAATTTTTTTTATTAATTTTATATAATATATGACTATGAAAATCACATTTCAAGATTCATTCTTTAGTGTCTTCATCCCTTCTAGTAGGTATTCAAATTCTCAAGTTGGCATTTACTTCCTCGAGCGGTTGTTCATACATCACAATAGCATCACATGATATTTTCAAAATAATATACAAACATTATCCAAATTTAACTCATTCATCATATATTACATCGATGGAAGCTTCATTACATCATTTAGAAATTATTTCTAATATAATAAATTTTAATATCTTCTAGATTTTTTATAAAACAATATTATTGATTTATCTTAAATTAATTCTAAATAAGGGTTTCCTAAATAAATATTTACTTTTCTAAAAAATTTAAAATCATTAATTGGATATATATATTTTGATTGGAGGTCTCCATCATTAAAAAAATCCAGAAAATAATTAAGTGTTTCATGTGACTGAAATAAAGAGATGAATTTGAAAACACCTTGATAAAAATCCCATATTTTTTCTGATGAGAATATTGAAAGTGAAACATTCTTCAATAGATGACACGTCATCCTTGAAAGAATGTTGGGATTTTATTGATATTATATGACTAAAAATGCGTTTTTAAGTAACATAGAGATTTGTTGATGTTATAAAGTCATTTGTGCATGAATTTAGGATAGTATATGAAACTAGATGTTCTAGAAGAGAGAGAATATTTGTTTTTGAACATGATCCTTCCATATTGGAAAAATAACATTAATCACTTAATATATGAATTGAATTACACCTGACATAATTACAACAAAATTTACTAGCTTTTATTCCCAGTGTTCAAATAATTCAAATATTGATAATTTGGAGTGATCAACCACATCATAATATAATAATGTATATAAATATGATTTAATCCATCTTAATAATGTCTTATATGACCAAATTTTTTGATCAATCAACTTTTATGTTAACGAATTTTACTTTTGGGTTAATATAGCATTAAATAGGTTGAATTTTAAAATATTATTACCTCAATTCAACAAGTTAATATCCCAAAATTTCCATAAATGTTTCAGAGAACCATTAAAATATATGGACCTAAAATTTATCACATACAATAAAAATATTTCATTTCATATATTACTTAAATTAATAAAATGTATGTTTTAATCCATGTTATCCATGATAAATTTCAAAAATATACTATTATGGGTTTTTTTACATTAATAATGGTTCATAATAAACTTTTAAATTTTCGAAACCATATCCCCAGAGAGTATCAATCTAGGTTATCAATAAGGATATTTTTCTTTCACCAGTTACTGATTGATTCTAGTTCAATGTAGTGTTTTCTGGGGTTTTACCACTAGGTAAATGTGTGACAGATCTATATAAACATGTATTATCAAGATAGGAATTCATCTTCATGGAAAACACTTATACAATACCTTACCAAAGTTAATGGATATATTCTTATGTTTAGTATTTTTCCAAAATATTTATCTAGTGACTTCTAATCCAAATCCAAAAAAAATATACATTTCATTTATACCAACTATGAAAAACCATAATGTTATTAAATAATAATTCATGGTTTATTAAATAAATTAACCCTTAGTAAAACCCAGATGATTAATAACACTTTTTGTCTGGGTAATAGGTACAAAGAATAACAACATGTTTCATGGAAAAAACAGTATTTTAGAAAACTTCTTTAAATTGCACCTAATATTCCAGTCCTAATTTAAGATTACATGACGTATCCTAGAGACATAAATAATAAATGGGTAAGATATAAATCCTCTTAAGGTAATTAAAAATAACAGAATGATTTAAAGAAATAAATGTTTTGGAAGAGTCATAACAATGTATCATAAGAGGTTAGAATCATAACCTAGAATAATGAGGCATTTCATAACTTGATAACAGAAAGGTAACATTTGGAATGTGGGAAAAAAATTAAATCTTAAATATTAACATTAATTGAATGTTAAAAACTATGAAATGATATCATAATGTCCATAGGATTACCTCTAATCCCCATACATTTAATTCTATGTGATAAAAACATTATTTAATGAATCAGATTGCATTAAGGGAAGACCCATGATAATCATATCATGTCCATGCAAATATCCGTTGCATAGATCATATAACTTAAGAACATATCTAATATAATTTAATACCATGAATTTGGATTGTAGGTTATATTAATAGATTCCCCTAAAAAATGAATTATTGTCACAAATTTGTGAATACCCTTGAGTGATTATGGTTATGGGTACACACATCATAAATGTTTTTCATAAAAAATCATAGGTCAATTTCCAAATCATAACAGGGGAATGTAAAGGATAATGGGATGGAATAATATGATTGAAAGGGTTCTCTCAACACTTGGTAATAATAAGTGATGTAATGGGGGGCATATAATAACATATTACAACAAGAAGAAAATTGGGAATTAAAAGTTAGTGGAAGAAAGGCTTCTCTAATGAAATCTTGGCATGAAAAATCACAATGAAATTTTTGTAGCATAACCACTGTACATAGTGATTCATAAAATAGATTAATAGGAGATATATGGGTCTCTCATGAATTTGAAATATAAAAATATAACAAGAGATGTGAAAAAAAAATCCAAACATTAGGATTTGGAACACAAATGCAGAAAGTAAAGAAGGGGCGTGAATGGAAAAGAAGAGAGGTAGGTCCCTTACATTGATGATTGGATTCCTAAAACATGATGTTAGAACCTTAAAAAAATATGGAACCATTTAGGGACTAAATTGGTGTTAAAATTACCAGAAAATTGTCAATTATGAACTTTTACTGGTGAGGTATAGATAATGTGTGGAATTTATACTCTAGGTGGAGTGGGTTTTAAAAGATTAAATATTGATTATTTTACCTTTTATGTAAAAAAAATAACACAAAATTTAATTACATTCAATTTTATCTGTAATTACTGAGAGTGTGTGTGTTTTTGGATGTTAAAGTCCTAATAAAACTAAACCACATCTTCTATCCAAATCGATAAATGCATAGAATAAAAAAATGGATTTTTTTTGAAATATGACATTTTTGGATTAAAAATTAAGTATAAATTTGTAAATTAAAAATGATATTAAAAAATAGATTTTTTATAATTATTATGCAATTTTTTTTATTAAAATGGTTTATAAAAATTATAATCATGTTGAAATATTAATTATGTCATCAAATCATAGTGCTTGTAATGATGATATTGTAACTATTTTTCCAAAAAACTCATCTTTGTATGTAAATTAATAAAAATAACCACAATTTATCATTTACCTCTTTAACCCAAAATTGATATTTATTTCATTAAATTTGTTCTATGTTTATGATTATTATTATTTTTATATAAATCATTAATTTAATAAAAATTAATAATTTATAAAAAATAGTAACAATTGAATAATTATAAAAATATTATTGGGATTAATTAAAATTTATTATAATTATAAATAAAAATTATAATTTTTTTTCATAAAAAAATTATATAAGACATTCACAAAAATCACATTTTAAACGAATATGTTTATAGTATTAGAAAATAATAATATTTTGATTATATAATAAAATAATCCCTATGATCATTTAAATTAATCAATGTAACAAAAAATAATAATGACCAAATATTTTATTAAATAATGATCATAATTTTGATCAACTATACTATTTGAAAAAAGGTTGATGATCATATTTCTCTCTAAATACACCATAATTCTTGTTCTTCGTCATTTAAATTTATTCGAATCATGGTTAAAAATCATTTCAAAAATTTATATTGTATTTATAACTCTCTCATCCTATAATATAGTGATGTTTGTGGGAGCAGTGATTCTAGGGAATTGAGGAAGACCCATTTTTTATATTTCACTTTATTTATACTCCATTTTTCTTTCTATTGGAATATTTTGTATGATTTCATGTATTTTGTGACTGAATGTAACATTATTAAACATTGAAATAATGTGATGCTAGTTTCTAGTATTTTCTTTCTGTCCCTTTACTACTGATAATTGTACTAGTTCATTATAACACATGATGTCCAATGTTATTTAAAAAATAAAAAGTACTTATAGTTGATCATAATATAAAAAATTATGAAACATAAAGAGAGCCCATAGGCACATTATTTAAAAAAGATCATTTTTGGGTCTTTATAAAAGCATCAATTTTGTAAGACATAAAAAAATGTTATAGTCTAGTTGAAATCAGAAAACAATTCAAATTTTTAATGAGACTAATTACGTACTATCCCTATTATACCTCATTATACCTTAATTTTTGACAAGATAGACAATTAACTAATGTCTCATATTCATTAAAATATAATATGCACTCATTTAAACATTCATGGATATTATGATAACTCAGATCAAGATTACGATCCATATTTTATATATTCATATTAATTTTCATGCAATGTATACACTTTTGGAAATAAAGATTTTACATAATAGAATATTTATTCTAAACAAATATTTAAAATTCCAACATTGGATTTAGTTTCAAAAAAATATGTAACAACATGATAATTTATTCTCATCCATATTGGAAATAACACATCCTTAACAGTTATAAAAAATCACAAATCTAGATTATTTATATTTGGGATTCAAATTTAAATTACGTGTTTATATTTCTAGGTAAGATGAATCATTATAATCAAGATTTTTTTTGAAATTTCGAATTTATCTCCAACTAAAAAAATTAATTTTCTATAAATTTTATTCACTATATTTATACAAAAAACATAATAAATCTAAAAACAAAAACAAGATAAACAAACCTAAATACTATAAAATGTGTCATATTTTTTTAGATGACACATCTTACTCCAGAACATAATTTTTTACTTTCAAAACAAACATTAAATTTAATAATAATAATGATTAAAAGTGTACTATAATAATTTTTTATTTTACATTTCTTTAAAATTACAATGTTTTATAGTTTACATGACACAAAACATTGAGAAATAATGAACCCTTGATAGCCTGCAGGGTGTTTCTAATTTCATATGTGGCTACAAAAATTTAATAATTTAAAAAACTAGGAAAAAATAATAGAAATATAGAACATGGAAAGCCATATTTTAGAGCCAATATGGAAGATCCATATGTTCTAATATAATTAAATAAATTAAAAGTGATATTGTTTGATCGATTGGAGAAAAGATAAAAACAAAAGAAATGTTGAGGTAGAATTTAAAGAGGTATGCTTGCCAGGTTCAGTGATTTTCATGTTGTCGCATTGGGAATTCAATTGATAATTGTTCTATATAGGTTTGTTTTAGAATTGTGTCAGCAAGGACCCTTTCCCAAGGTATCCATATTTAATCTAGTGATTTCACCGTTGGGATGGTCATAAAATTGATGCAATCACAAAACAAAGAAACCCCAAACTGTCGTTAAACACAACTAACCTAGATTTCATAACTTTAATACCCAAAAGAGTCCAATTAATTGATGTAATGAAATTATAATACTCATAATGCAGCTATGGTCATGAAATATGATAAAAATATGAAATGTAATTGATAAGTGTTTTTGCAACAATACAATACAAGAATAAAGAATAGAAATAAATCCTTAACCACACATGCCATTAAATCCACATCACCCAGTATAGAGAAAATTACTCCCTCATGCTAGGCATGGTCAGAATGGGCAACATGGATACCCGTGAAAGAAAGGAAGTGAATAATGGTGGTGAATTAGATCTCTTTATCATCACTATATGTGTGGAACTCATTTGTCGACATTTCTATGCCTCCTCTCATCCCAGATTTCCTCCTAATGATATGTGGTCATGGCATGGATAAATCATCCCTTTTCATTACATCTCATCCACAAAGATAATTTATTTTTCTTCCATTCAATACATTCATGACAAGTAATTTTATACCAGATTTGTAATCCTTTTCAGAAACGTATTTTTCATATGTATCCTACCCTACACATTCATGACTTGTAATAATTTACATGACATGTAGTTTCTTTTCAAAACATGTAATTGTATCAAGCATTTTCCGAGGAGTAATATATTCTTGATGAAATCATGTCATGTAATGAAATACATGATTTTTAATTGTTCTTCTCATGTTATTCTAACCCACTACATCCTAAATAATTATGTGTTGTTCCAGGAGAAAGGTTGGCGGCGTGAAGTTTTATTGGGATCCAAAATATCACCTCTTTTCATTCCATTCCAAATATTGGTTGTATCCTACCAAAAAAAAACAAGTTAAAATGTTCACTAAATTACAAAAACAATAAATTAAATATAGAAAGCAATTCATTAAAATATCCTTAAAAATATGCAAGAAATACATATATCAGACATGAAATAATATTTAAATATGACTGTCATAACCCAACCGTTGGTTTGGTACCTATGAATAGTAATTACCACATTATGGAATATATTTAAAGAAATATTTACTTAATATAAATAATGAATTAAATAATTAATTTTAAAATTCATTTTATTTTTGTAACTAGGTACATAGTTAGATTAAATTAGTTTCATTCTTTAAAAACACTTTTCTTCTGAAAATGGTTTATAGGAATATTATTTACAAATTATAAGAATTAATTATTGATAATTTTATAAATTTATGAGTTGAATTTAAATATAACTATACTAAATTCAAAAATAAATAATTCATTTCCACTTTACTTATATTATGGAAATTATATTATTTTGAGTTTAGAAAAATAAAAAAGTGAATCTCCATATTTTATTTAAAATAAATTCTTCTAACAAGAGTAAAAAAGAATTTATGAATGGATATAAATGATTATTTTTAGGTGAATAATTTTTTTCCATTATAGTAATTTATTTTTAATTTTAATCAATAGTATAATTTCAATGAATGCTTATAAAAGGGTAACAAAATGCTTGAGTAAGAAATATAAAAATATAAATTATTTCTACAAAAATTAAAACTAATATATTTTGAACGTGTTATGAAAACCAATTATCTTACAGGATAATTTTAATGTATAATTTTTATATAGAAATTTTATATTCTAATTACATTTTATCTTGATTCCTTTGAAGTCAATATATGTAAATTGTCCCGTAAATGACCATATATAATATTTAATGTTTAATTATTATTTTTAGAATATTATATAATTATAAAAATCCATTTTAAACATAAGTGGATGGGAAAATTTTAATAATTAAAACCATGGTTCCAGTATGGGATACTTTAAAATTTTAAAATTAATTTAATGAAACTTCAACTGTGAATAATGTTTTATAATTATTATGGTTAAACAAGATTAATAAGGGGGATAATCTAAGGGAAAATTTATAAAATTACACATAAACATGTATAAAATTAATTTTTCAATTTTATTTAGAATTTAACACTTTAAATTAAAATATAAATAAACTTGTATCCATTTTACAATAATTTGATACATATTATATATTAATATTTCATGTATTTCTATTTTTTCTGACCCTCCAATCTAATAAAATGGGTCCTCCTCTCCACTCGTATTCTAAAACATTGGGACTTTTTACTCAATTTAAGCCCAAAAAAATACCATTATATATTATTTCACCATATCCATGATATTTTTGTATTTCCCTAAGATAGTTTGAATAATTCTTAATGTGTAATTGAATGGACTGTTCCAAAGTATATGTACAACAATTATCTGAGTTATTTCATTTTATTTATTCTTCTACACACCTAAATTATATTATAACAATGTTGATATAATAATAATTGTATGCTAAATATAAATAAAATTTTCATGTTTTCAGTACAAAAAATATTCATCTATTTTTTATTACAAAGAATATGAATACTTTTCTCAAGCGTATGTACGACATACTATTTCCACATATCGGTGTAATCAATTATTCGTCATCGTGTTACATGGATGATTATAATGATGGAATTCGTGAATATATATATATATATGATATTTATGAGATAAGTATGTTTATGGGAATATAATATATCACCTATATTCTAATCCTTCTGATCATGAAAATGATAACGTCACTTGCATGTACAAGTGGAATACATTGGATATTTTCAGTAAAAATCATTTTCATATTATTTTTTATAATTTTCAATTGAAATTTTATCAAAAGAAAATTGTATTATTTTATTAAATTAATGAAGGGGTTATTAAAAGTTATATATAGCTCAAACATTACATCAATGTTATAAATGATATAGGGATGTCCCTTTTAACAAATTTGCTTCTATTTTCCTCTATAATTATCAAAAGAATTTACTTTATTACAAACATTAATTCAATATAAATAAATTTTCTTGTTTAAACCTCTACACATTTATGGTTTTCTAGAAATTAACTTTTTCATGATCACATACCCTATCACACTCTTTCATTTTATTGCACTTTATTTTCTCCTGAATGTGCTTATTTTATGTATTATGGATTTATATGACATTATTTTCACCACATAGATGTTTTATTAATTGTATACCATTTTTATAAAAAATATTAGTTGAAGGAAATTTATTATGAAATTTATTTTCATTACTTTGGAAATATTTCACAATCTTTATTCAATATAGAAATTTTTTTATTTATAATAAATATTGAGCTAGATTGTATTGATATTTGAATTTATATAGAATGTATAAGAGGTGAAATTAATGAGTGGGGTTGTGTTATAGATATCCCCTTGATGCATCATTATGTATAATGAGATAAAACACAAGTCCACTTTATTTGAGTAATTTTTGTACACCTATTTGTATAATGAATGTGTTTCAATTGAGGTCTTGATAATAAGATTAATGATATCATAGATAAGTCCCCGATTATAAGATCATGAGTGGTAATATTTAAATAGTTTATTTATTAAAAATTTATTTTTTATCCATTTTATTGTTATGTTGACATTATCTACTAAGGTACATTGAAATAAAGTTGTATATTGAATATAATTTATTTTTATTATCCTCTTTACAATATTAATTAAGAATTATTTACTCATTATTACTTCAAATGTAAAAAAACCACAATGAGCACATAATTACACCATTTTTCCCTTTACCTATGATAAGAAGCGAGAATATTTTAATGATCCTAAAATATTAAATCATATTTATCAATCAATGTTTTATTATTCACAATGTAATATAAAAACTATATATGTTTCTATTCTCCCAGTACTGGAAAATTCATCTTTCATTCCAGGTGAAATAACTTATATATATTTAACCAAGGTAATAAAGTAGATATCAAATCATGGTTACTAGATTCAATGATGCTATAGTAATGATTCAATACCCTTGATATAGACTGGATTTTTACTAGAACCCTTTGGATCTATCCATTGATTTATCTAAGGACACCCCCATAATTAAAAAAAATATTTATTTCCAAGTACCTTAATTTTTAAATAAAAATTATCACTAATTAGTTAATTATATAAATAATCAAAAATGTATGAAATATATTATTTTAAATTTATAATAATTTATATTTTTTAATAATAATTTATATCACTTAATAATAATTTTTATCAACTATTTTAATTTATATGAAATTATACCAATTTATGTCATTTTATAGTAAACTTTATCAATTAATGATTATTTATAACAATTTAAAATTATTTTTATTAAATTATAATAAATTATAAAAGTTTTTTTAATTTATATAAATTTTTCTAAATTATTTAAATTTATTAAGCCTATATTAATTTTTAATTGTTTATACCAACTAATGAATGATTTATTATAATTTATGATAATTTATACTAATGTCTACTATTTTATAGATTTAATATAATTTATAGTAATTTTTGTTAGTTTATAATAGTTTATATTAATTTATACTATTTACTAATGAATTTCTATTAATTTAAAATATTATTTATTAAATTATAATATTTTATAATATTTTTTACTAGTTTTTAAATGTTTAACCATTTACTTGAATATATAATAATTTTTATTTACTAATAATAATTTATAATAACTTAAGTTAATTAAGTATAATTTATATAAATTTATTATAATACATATTATTTTAAAGTACATTATACTAATCTCTATCAATTTACAGAAAATTATCTAATATTATTGTAAAATATATCAATCAATTTATAATAATTTACAATTATTGGTGATAAATTTACAATAACTAAATGTAATTTGTATTAATTAATAATTATGTAAAATAATTTAGAGATTTATAATAATTTATAATAATTTATAATAATTTTTATTAATGTAACATAATTTTTTATGAATTTATACAACATAATTATAACATTAATTATATAATAATAGTTTATATTAATTTCAAATGTTTTTAGTAAATTTTTACAATACCTATTAATTTATAAAAAATTTAGGAACATTTACTAATTTAAAATAACTTATAGTCACTTTTTATTATTTTTATAATTTGATAATAATTTATAAATATTTATAGAAATATATTACAATTTATATCAATTAATTTTAAATTATATCTATTAATTATAAATTAAATGAAGTAATACATTTATTTTTAATTAATAATAATTTAGGTTAATTGGTGACCTATTTTTAAGGATTTATATTAATATATTTTGTAGTTTATATTTTAAAATTTTATAAAAATGTATAATAGTGTTTAATAATTTATTATTTATTATTAATTTTTAATTAATTTAAAAAATAATTAATAGATAATGATTTATATTAATTTATACATATTGAAAAAAATTTAAACTAATTTTCAAAAATGTTGATTTATTGTATATGAATTTATAATAATTTATATTTTTTGATATGCAATTTTTCACAATTCTTACTAAATATTGTTACTTTATAATTTATCATGTTAATTTTTAATATATTATCATAATTAATAGTAATATACAGTAATTTTTTATAATAAATAATAATTTCTTTAAATTTATAATAATTTTTAATAATTTATATTATCTTAAATAAATTTATAATAAATTATATCGATTTTTTAATTTGTTCAAATTTATGACATATTTATATTATTATATTGAAATTTATATACATTTATATTTAATTATAAAAATTTATTATATATTTTATATGTATATAATAAATAATATAAAATTATCAATTTTTTATCCATTTTTATCATTTTATTTATATTAATTTATAGTAATATTTATAAATATAATATAGTTTAAAAATAATTCATCATAATACTTATTAATTGATAATAATATAATATTAATTTTAAAAAACATAAAATAATATTTAATCTAATGTAATTTTAAAATATTAAACTATGAAAACAACAATAAAAAAATTAAAAACTATATATAAAAAATTAAAATTAAAAAATGAAAAAATAATATGAAATTGGAACTTTGTAAGATGATTTGTAGATCTCATCCAAAATATACTAGGCTGAATATTATATTGGAATTGATTGTGTGTTTTTGAGGGAAACAAAACATCCGAGTAATGAATATGAAGGTAAAAGGGGGGTGACTATTAATTTTTTTTGATAAACTATTTGGTACAAAATATTCCATTGAAAAAAGCTCAATTTATGATTTATTTTTTTCAGTGTATAAATTATTTTTGATGGATAAAAAATCATTCACAAAAAGTGTTCCACAAAAAATAATTTTTTGTATGTATTTGATGATTATTAACAATAAAAAATTCCATTGAAAATAACCCTTTAGAAAAAATTATTTTGACGAATCTATTGTCAAAAATAATTTTTGTGGCTGTTGTGTCCTAAATAGTGTTTCTATTTTTTGGTCATTTGAGATGGACATAAAAGACCAACACAAATAAAAATCTACTGGAAACTATTTTCTAAGGACAACAATGTCTTTAACTAAAATTAATTTCCCACCTTTGAGCGTGCAAGCTCACCAATGGATTTTGCGATGGAAGGGTATTTCGATTACATATAACCGTTAAGGAAAATATTGTTTTCATTGAAAATACTAGCTCATCGAAATATATTTTTTTTTTAAAAAATGGGGAAAAGCATTTTTGTCACCAATAACCCAGTGTAGGAAATCATCTTCTATATAGTGTGATGCATTGTGTTTTCCTCCATCACACCATGACATAAAACCTCTTCTTCTATCATCATACATACAAGTAGGTGGTGGGCCAGATGGTATGTTCAAACACCCTCAAAAATCTCCCAAGTCACCCATCGATCAATGCCTTGGTATTTTCATGTCGTGATAGTATCTAAGTCATGTTGTTCTATTCGCCAGGTCTAGTTATACTGCCTTTCTTCCATACATTGGTGTCCTAAAGGTCATGTGGCTGAAATGCCCTAGTACATAACCCGAATGCCCTAATTTTCTGAATATCTCCATTTCTACATTATCTATTGAAATCATTCCCTATATTTGATCCCATGTTTTAAATGTAGTATTATGGGCTTCTCAATACTATTCCAAACATTAAATGAAAAATAAGAACAATCCAAAAAATGTGGTCAATGAATAAATTGATGTGTGATCTTGAGACGAATGACTAATTATTTATTCGAATTTTATATTAAAAGATTTTTTTTGATAAATGTTTTTTATAATTAAATATACTCTCATTATTGATGACCATTTTATCATCCCTATTTCTTATAATATGTTCACCTTTGTGTCCTGAGTAAATTTTTATGTATTCAAAACCAAATTAACCCCTCACATGCATGTGATTAATATTATAATAAAATGATGTTCTATATGAGTAATTAATGATCGATGTTGGATTTCTACACCATGATGGAATGAATATTCATGGTAGGTGAAATTCATATTAATGGAGGCCCAAGGAGTTTCCCATTTATTTTTATTGGTTTCTCATAAAATGATAAACCAATATATAAAAAATCCTCATGATCATGTCACAGATATTTAATAAGGGAAAAAATAAAAAATTTATGCATTTTATTATGTTATATATATATATATATTATTTTGTAAATTTTTTTTTTATAGGTAATCATGTATGTATAGAAATTTATATTACTATATTTAAAAATTTTATTAAAAAAATATTTACTATATCTTGAATATAAGAAATATCCATAAAAGAAAAGGTACGTGTAATAGTTAATAAATGATCCTGAGATGACCGACCAATGTTTTATTTGAATTTCATGTTGTAATAATTTTATTATTTTGTAATATAATTTATAATAATTTCATTTACTTTCTTTATTGACGACCTATGTTTCATCCCACCTAATAATAGTATTATAACAATCACGTCTTAGAAAATTGTTATGTTTTGAAAACCCCTTCGTCACCACACTTGTGTGTGAGTAATATTGTTGTAAAAAGAGGTTTCTTATGAAGCCTTTATGTTCAATGATGTTTTTACACCATCAATGAAAAGTGAATGGGAGTTTCATAAATCTTATAAAATGGAGAATCAATATGTTACCCCATAGTTATGATTGTTTTCTAAATACTGATAAACCAATTTATTGAAAAAAATTTAGGATCAAGTCACATTTATTAAATTAGATCTAATTAGAAATTTATAAAAAATTTATGAATTATTATATATATATAATAACTATAATTTCATTTCAATAAGGAATTAGTGGTTTTCGATTGAGCTCTTCCCTTCTAACATTCACCCATAGAATTCCAAGATGTGTTCGACCAATACTCTTTGATGCTCATCACTATGTTTGGAAGTGATCGACCACTGTTGGTATTGTTTGAGAATTTCGTCAATTCATCATGGGGATTATGTTCTAATTCTATGATGGGGATACATGCTCAAGGAAACATCAGTATTCTCATTCCATCAGAAGATGATTTTTCCCATTCCTCATTAATTGAGTATTGTTTGTAAGAAATTTTTTTTCCTTCTATTTCTATAGACGTTGGGTTATAGAAAAGGTCATGATAGTATCCAAGCATCATTGTGGATCTAGATTCCTTTCATTCGTATTATATTTTAGAACCATTACATTCATAACAGTATTGTAGATGAGTTTGGGTTCTTCCAGCATGTGAATGATGCGACTCTACACCTTTTGAATATATCCTCTACTCCTATCGGTGCTGACAGGGAGCATGGTTCACCACTAACTATGTTTAATCATCTTTATTTTGGGAATAAGGGTTTCTAAAAATAGATCTACTATGAATCAAGGATCACATTTTTTCATACCAATATTATTTATGGATAGTGGTTTAACTCTAGCAGTATTTGAGATCTTGGTGGTCGATCCTCTAAACATGTGAAGAAGCCAAATGTTCCTCCATCCCCAATGTTAACCCAATTAGGGATAAAATGTGTACATGGATTAGTTGAAATGTTCTCCCAAGTTGTCTCATTTTCATAGGCTTTAATGAAGAGAGATGTTGATGAACTCTCCCATTATTTCATTCTATGGCCTGGGAGGTGTCAAGGGAAAAAATTAATTACTATTTTTTCTCTTTTAGTGAATCCAATGAAGGTATCCGCTGGGCCAAATTATGGTCCAAACTTATTGCACCAATGTTATATTGTCTATGGTTCATCTTCTATAGAAAAGGTTGGTGGGGCATATGATTATGGAAATAAGGGTAATTTTGAATAAGATCCCCTAGTGACTGATTGGTCTCATCTCAAGGGAGGATAAACAAGATCCTATGAGGGTGTGAATCAAGTGGATGAACTCTATAGTTTATTTCAATGGGGAATGAATCCATATAGACATTACCTACTAAAAATATAGGTATATGCAGGTGTAATCCTTGGTTACATCATGGTATCTTCAGCATTGTTGATTCATTTGGTCATGCATTTTATATGAATAAGGTTTTGGAGATGATTTTTAATGGAGAAGTTTTTACTCCATATCAAGGGTGAATGTTTAGATAACAAATTTCTTTCCTATTAGAGGATGGAAAGATTGTTGGCTCTGTGGTAGGACCCGTAAGGGAACATAGAAAAGAAAATATAGATCAAAGTAAGGATTATACTTCACATCTTATAATTTCTGGTCATCGATCCCTGATATGTGATCTTAACCTGAATTCCCCTACCTCTATTCCCTTTTTCACATAGTCACGTGACAAGGAATCAAAAATACAAGGATGATTAAAATTTTATCTGATGTTTTATTTTAACTACATTTTATTGAATGATTTGGGCATGATGGGAGAATCAATTGATTAAATCTTATATTAGGGTTCTTTTTCATTTTTATTTTCAAATTTCCATTATGAAATCTCATTGTATCTATATTTGAATATTGAAATGTGATGTTACCAATAAACATTAAGTTCTATTTTAAAAAAATTAAAAAAATCAATTTATAGGAGATCAAATTTATAATGATCAGGGTCTCATGAATAGTTTATCACTAGAAAACTTCCAATCCTCATGATTGTGTAGCATTATAAAATATTCATATTAAGACTCAAAGACACTTAATACTAATTCATAATATAACATTAACTTCAAACATATATTTTAATGTTCAATATGATGTTCTCCTATGGTGTATTGGGTATCCTCTACTAGATGAGGTAAATTGGGTAGAAGCATCATCTATATTTAGTTAACTATATAGTAATAGTTTAATGGAAATTTATGTTGATATTTTTCTTATTGACGAGGTGAAACATACAGATGGGTTTTGTTGATAGTAAAATGGTCCATTTTAGTTGGGAAAATCATATATATATATGTATAATCTGGACCTATCTATGATGTTTCCAATACCCTATGTAACTAAATAACATAAATAGGATGAGTACATGGTTATACAATGTAGTATCCTCCATATAAATCATGTTAAATTGAAGAAGATGACTATAATAGAATATGAATGCCTCTATCCTCCAAGAGTATCTTACCTTCAGTGAATCCTCATTCAAAACGGGGGGACTCCAATACATTGAAGGGGGTGGTAACACCATCACTACCCTTTTAAACTATACATTAATATGAAGAGAACTATAAAATGTCTTCTATATATTTGTTAATATACAACGGAAGAAATAAAGTCCCTTTATATAGTTTTTTGTGATGAATTTAATTTAATGAAATGATTTGAACCATATTCAATGTATATACACACATTTTTTTCATTAGAGAAATTTACTGACTTACATTAATTAATGTAATTTATTTAATACACTTATAATGGACACTATTTAATCCATTCAAAATGAATTATAACCAATGAACCAACATGATAATAATAATTTACGTTGATATAATTCATTAACTTAATTCATGTGAACAGCAAATAGTCTTTTTAATTCAATTAAATCCCTAATGAATTAATGTAAAATTTTAGAACTTATAGTGAATCCATCCAAAATAATTTAAATACGGATTCATTGAACATACATTAAATTTTCTTTATTCATAATCTAATACTTATCCAAAGTATGAACTTTGTGACCCTATAAACCTTATTATCATTTTAAAAAATATAAATTCTCTATTTTTTAGATATAATCAATGATATTATTCGAGAAAATCATCAATGCTACTCAAGATATAAATTGGTCTAGAGTGATTATAAAAAAAATCATTACTATATGAACATTTCACCTATAATAAATGTAATATACATAATATTTAAACCTATGTAATCTATTTTTCATTACATCATGTGACGACTAGGTAGGGAACAAAAAAATCAGGTAATGAAAAACTCATATCTCCATTATTCTCTAAAAATAATGACCATCTCTATGAATCCATCACATCACATAATAGAGGAATAAATCACATGAAAATCATTAAATTAGTGTAACTCACCAAAAGTGTCCAAAATAATAATTTAAATACATTTCCATGGTTCAATTCTATTATGGGTCATGTTTTATAACATTTCAAATAAGTCGACAAATACCATCTCGGTTTCACACTAACAGATGACTTGAAAAACAATACACTAAACCAAATCGTATTCAATATATTATTTTCACGCATAGATAAATAGGGTATAAAATTATTATGGTTCTCATCCTAGGTATATTAAAAAACATAGATAATAGGGAATTATAATAAGCATAAACCTATAATAATATTGATGGTGATATAACAATATATGGGATATAAATTGTAGGGTTAGTCTATGTAACAATTATACACTTATCAACTCATGAATCTATTCTCCATATCTCATATGAAACGCATTTTAAAGAGTACAAAAATTTAAATTTTGGAACCATGGTATTTTATACCTGGATGTGGATTTTTTTGTGTTTTTTTCAATCCACAATGGGTTGATCATTGTGTTTTCCAATAAAGTGATCTTCTGCAGCCATATGATTTTGTGTTGATGGTGACCCTTTTTTTACTGTTTAAAAAATTTATAGGATCTCAAAAACTATAGAATGGGGTAAACTTCATGAAATAATGATTTCCATGAATGAATGTTCAAGAATATACTAAAATAATTGGTTTCATGATGATTAGAGTTTCATGAAGTTGTGGAGCCTCAAAAAGTAGCCTTGAATTTTTTTGATTATGGTTTAAAGGTTTTTGAATTAATTTTTTCAATTAATGGTTGTTGAAAAATAAAATTATATTCGGATAAATGATTATGATAGGTTTCATGAATTAGAAATTTTCCACTAGAACATTGTGTTGAAATAGAGCATTATGAACTTGAATGAAGGGATTAAAAAATATAATTTTAAGATTTTGAACCTCATGAAATTCATGTACTATCACTAGGTGGCCTCTCACCATTAGAAAGAACAAATATAATACTGAAAAAGGGTGAAAAACTCTTATTTCACTAAGTACCATTCTTGAAGGGAATTATTTGTGAATCGATAACCCTTCTTGAACACAAGAAATGTGAGTCTTGCGGTTATGTATTGAGTATTTTAAAGGAATATTAGAAAATTGGGTTTTTGGAACACTAATAGATTTGTGACTCTAGAGTAATATAAAGGATGGTAGCATTTTAAGGTTTGGAGAATTGGGAAAGTTAATGGGTCTGTGAAGGATGATGTATCTTTTGAATAATAAATGGGTTTCACGAAGGCTAAGAGCTTTAAAACTAGTAGGGTTGTAAATATGGTTTTAGTAAACAATTATTTCATTGTGCAGCAGTTCAAGACTATCTAGAAAGAATAATATATTTTTTTAGGAAAAAATACTTATATAATGGATCTATTCATCTGAACTTCATTTTGATAAACAAAGTAAGTCTTCACCCAATGCTGTGAGAAAAGGGGTGCTGATGGAAGTGATTTGGGGGAAATAGTGTATTATCTCGAAACATATTGTAATGGAATTGATCTTGGAACCACGTGACTATGCCTGCCTATTTTTAATCCACAAAACAAGAAATTAATACTACATTTATGATTTTCTATCACATTATCCTTATATATTGATTCTAAATCCCGTTAGTGGTGAACCACATAAAACTATAGTGTTGTGTTTAAATTTATTCATTTGAATGTTTGATAACTACACAATTCTATAAAAAAAGTTTTAGAGGTTCCTACCAATGAGGGGACTATATCAAAATAATTTTAAGGAAAATTTTGAAATCCTAATTCACCTATCCCCTATCAGTGTGTTCTAGGGTCATATATATGGTACCAAAGTGTTCAAGTTACAAGTAAGAAATATATCCTCTATTGTTTTGATGGAGTATACATTTATTTTAAGAGGAGACACCCTTTTTGATGAAATATACTTCTAGATTTGGAATAATATAATTGGATATAATCTCTAATATCTTAGGATGTATTTTGTCTTGGACACAATTCCATGGATTCTACTGAGTGATGATATAAGTCTTTCTACGACTAAAAAGGGTTGGGAAATTCTTGATGAATTTTCCAAAGTATAGAATGATTTCACTGAAGCACCATTTTATAAAATCTATTTGATATTTATGTGTTTTTATATATCCTACTCCATGTGGGAGAAATTGGAACAAACATAAGAAGGATATAACAAAGTGAAGTAGTCCATACAACATGTTTTCTAGAAACAGTTTGATGATTAGAAAATTCATCCCAATGAAAGTGGTGATATGTTATTTAATTGAATTAATTGTTATCATAGATATATTATAGGTCTTAGGGAATAAAACAAGTATATTGAAACTTTTATAAAAATGATGATAATTCTATGACCACTTTATTTTCCAAAAGTGTTATCCCTTGAGTAAACAAATATGTCTGTGTTTTCTCTTAATGATATGTAAACAAGTTAGATGCCCCGTGAAATGAGGGTCCAACCAGAAGATACATGAATTTGAGTAATCTTGGGAATGGGTTTCAAATCAATGGAAAACATTAATCTTTTATAATCAATGATAATGGAGAAGATGTGGATGATTATTTTATCTCTTTTTTTGCTAAAAAATATAGGGAGAAAAATTTACAATTGAGGTAATTAATCCATTGGATTTTTTGTGTGGTCAAGTAAGGAACATGACTGATCAATGCTATAGGAGACTCAATGGTGAATAAAGTGAATAAAATTCAATGCAGTGGTCTTAGAGGAGGTCTTTACATAAGGGATACCCAAAATCTATGGAAACATTATAGAAAAATAGATTCTGATACCAAGAGGAATCAGATAAGAATGATTTTTGGAGGATAATGAAATAGATAATCATATGTCTATGAATCCATGATGGATATAGTATAAAAGGTAAAACTTATGAATGATAAAGATAATTAGTCGAATGGTGTTTTAGAATTCAAGGTAAAACATGAGGGTTCTTTTCATGAACATGAAACTCAATAAAAGAAGAAAAAAAGTTATGATATTTTTTGAATCACTCATCAGATTATATGGATAATCCAATGTATATATTTATCAACTATAAGAATATGTAGGAGAACATTTAACATCATTTAAATGATTGAAAGATATTGTGGAGATTAATATCCAAATCAAAGATAAGGAAAAATTCATCAATGACCATACAATGAGACTGAAGGAAATAGATAAGATTTTTGAGGATCATGAAGGATAAGTTGTTTCTTTATTTAATAAACTAAAAACTAAATAAAAATTAAGTTAATCAGAGAAGAAATTATAGTTTGGATGGTTATTATATCTGTATCTTCTAGAAGTAGTAAAACATGGATCTAAAGGAGTAACAAACCATTAAAATAAATTATCTATGTTTATGGGAAAGGTTTAATTGTATATGATATAGAAAAATAAAAGGTTTTAAATGAGGTGATCAAAAGTAAAGGTGTAACGTCTCAGATCTAGGTGATACCCAATGGTTCCCCAAACATGGTTGGTGAAATTTCCTCAAGCACATTTCCCCTAATACTAGAGGTTTCTAACTAGTAGTGAGGTCCTTGGGTGTGATTGTTGGAAAACTATGCCCTCATTGGGAGAGTAACATGGATGAAACAAATTGTAAACAATAACAGATGTAGTAATATCATACAATATAATTAAACATAGGAAGATGTATAGTAAAAACAACTCCAACATATATAAATATATGTTGCATGTCACATGTATCTATAAAATCATCCAAACAAGTCATAATGATCGAAATACAATACTAAAACAAAAGTACATAAAATAATAAACTACAATAGAATCTCAAGCCTCAGCTGGGTCTCATGCTCTCCAGCTCTATTAAAAATCATGTAACTGATGAAGAAGGGAGCTTTCACTTATCTATACCTGCAAACGTAAAATACGTATGGGTCCAAAATAATGACCTAAACAAGGTGTGATACGAATACCAACAGTTAGCTACCCAAATATCTATGCCTAAATATCAGTGAATATATACATAATTGTGAATATGAAAAATGAATCAATAAACTAAGAAGTATACAAAATTAAACAATCCTGCAGTTTCCAATTACATTCATTTACATTTATTAATTATTCAATCCCTTGAATAATGTAACATTTGGATCATGCCAAAGATTTGTATCCCCTGTATAATATAGAAAACAGACATATCCAAATACCATCTATGAAAACACATTATACCATGTCCAATCTTGTTCTTTGGTTTGGCAGACTAGTCAAAATAATTTAAATATTCACAAGCAACCCTCTAGGAAAGTTCTAATTATCTAAAATCTCTAGTTTAACACATCATCAATTAAATATATAATAAAGACCCTTTTGTAATGATCACACATTCTAACCACCTTGGACCCTTATAGCACTAATCAATTACATATGACCACCTGGTAGCTCTTACGGTCAATACCCTTTGGTCTGTATATCATCAATAATTTATAATGACCTTCTAGAATGTTATTTTCAAATAAAACTCACAGATGCAGTGAAAACTAGTTTTCCATATAAAAATATTTCATATATATAGATAGTTTTAATATAAAAATTAAATATGAAATTAATTATAATGGTATATTAAATTAAACTCCATTACAATCAGTCTTATGTGAAACAAAATCTATCGAATAAATTAAATTTATTTGAAAAATATTTATTTCCTAATATCTCAAGGTGTTACACTAAAACCCCATATCTATGAGTAAAATATAGAATAATACCAAAAAAAATTAACACCCCCCACTTCCACTATGGAAAATCAAGAAGCTAATGTAAACCTTCAGAAACAAAATTCCCAGCCTTCAACTTTTAATAGACTAATAATCAAGGGAAAAACATTATAATTGAATTCTTTATACTGAACCAAAAAATTTTCTCTAAAATAATGATACATCTTCATCATTCTCAGAATTTTATTTGATTGGTGTACTAAATAATTCTCAGAGTACCACATTATAAATTTCTAAAGGGGTGATAAGATCCCCTTAAAATTACATTTTTTGTTGTTCATTGTATGACCATCCTTTAGAGTGCTGCTATAAATTACTCAATTACACCAACCCTCTACCTCAAAATCCACTAACTAGAATTCCTATACTCATTTGAATTAGTATAAATTCAACATAATCTTATGAAGAAACCCCATACCATTAGCTACTTGGGTCCTAAGGTATATAATGACCAACACTCCCATCACTCTCCATGAATCCCCAAAAACATGTAAAACATCACCATGGAACATCCTACTCAAGGAATCTTCCATAATATTACCTTTAAGAGGGATAATATAAATACTGAAATCATAATCCTATAAGAACTCCATCTAACATCATTTCCACATATTCAGATCTTTATTAGAGAAAACACAAATCTTTACCATATGGTCTGTGAATACCCAAAAAACATTCACCGTTGAGATAATTTTTCCACAAAATCAATGTAAACAAAACCAAAATAAGCACATGATAATGGCTATAGAATTTACATTCATGAAGTTATAACTATCAATACCCATAAGAGATATATTTTGGGTCATAAGTATAACTTATTTCTTTTCCCGTTATATTTGAGAATAAGAAAGTGAGTAAAGGTTTGGAGAAATTTATAAATAAAAAAATTATTAAATGCAAAGAAATATATAAAGGTATACGTAAAAGTGGACAAAGTTTTGATGCAATTTAATGAACATATGTTTAAGCAGGTGAAGTATTTCTGTAAAGGGGTTATCTTTTAATTATATACATCATATCATGAAGGAATTACAATCATAAGGGGAGTTAAGATGTAAATATTTTATTCAATTTTATTAAAATAACAATGGGATGTATGTTTTTAAAAGTTTTTATTTATCATTTAAGGGTTTTGTTTTGTGCTTTCAAAAAAGGGGAAGATTTTTGAGTCAAGATTCTTACTTCTTAGATTTATTTTCCTTTAGTGTTGAATATCCCAAACACCATATTAAAACTATTTTTACTAGAATTTACATGTCCTAAGTGTTTTACTATATGTTTGTAGAAACAAATATTTTATACCAAATGAAGAATAAATTCTATGTTATAATGAGTATAAATTTATATTGCACGTTCTGATTTATCAGACTCAAGGATCATTTGTTAAATTATACTAACCTTTATTCTGGCCATTTGTGAGACTAATATCCTTTATACCATACTAAAAAAAGTCATGACTATAGGACCGAAACTAGTACAGATTAATTTGACTAACTCTCATTCAGTTTATCAATTTGATAAACAACAGGAAAGCCCACCATACTACACAAAGTTTACAATCATAGTAACTATGAATTATTTCTATTAGTTGAAATATTTATAGAATTATAATAGTGCAAAAAAATGACTTCATTCATTCAGTTATTCCATATCATTGTGTGCTTCCAAGAGCATGATGTCTGAGAATGTTTCAACTATCTCTAATATATGACTATTGTCATGACCTGTCCTCGGGGCCCGCGCCGTGACTACCCCTAGCCCACCTTCCATAGGCCAGGGGCTGGCGACTAGTACCAAAGGCATAAATCCCGATAAAAAGGGAAGGCATTTCCTTTACGAAACTGAAACACACACAACAAGAGTACAAGCAGATGAAACACTAATTAAAGTAGTATAAAAAGTGTGCTGAAAGTATAAAGGGGCTGGAATACAAGCCCAGAAGTAAAGTACAAGGAAAAGAAAAAACAGGAGGAAGGTGTCGAGCTGCTCTTGGATCGTCCTATGGAGTTCCTACCAGAAGGTTAGGAACAGATGGCCACCTCTGCTCTCTACATCCATCTGTCACCTCCGGGTACCGTCTCGTCATGAAGTCCACCTCAGGGTACCTCTCATCGTGAAGTCCACCTCTAGGTACCGTCTCGTCGTGAAGTCCACCTCCAGGTACCGTCCAGCTCTACAAGCCTCAACCACGATCAGTGATGTCCGTCGTCTGCATCCAACACAACGAGGTGCGGGCATAGCCCATGCAGGGGTGAGTATAACGATACTCAGTAGGGACCTCGAGACCCTCAGGGTCTCACTAAAATCAACAAAGATAACCACAAGAAGGATCTCAAAAGATAACCCTTACTTAGGTATAATCCCATACTTATACCTAAGTTATTAAGTAACCCATCTCAATCATGAGGAAACACAAAGGTTATGAAATCAAAGGATAACCACTTCTTAGGTATATGCCCATACATATACCTAAGTTATCAAGTAACCCATCACAATCATAAGGAAAACACTAAGGTCATTGACTGAGCTCAAACCAGGATTGTCATTAAAGATATTGAAACCACAACTGCTGAAGAGCTCCTCCTCTGACGAGTACAGTGATCATTTCACTACTCCAAGGCACTACTCACTAACCTTAGACTACTGAGGTACTCCTCCTGTCAAGTACCGCGGGTCTGCCACCCAAACAAACTAGTGCTCCCCGCCATGGGTCTCCTACCCCAACACAGTATTACTCCCCCTAATAGCCTACAGAGGTACTCCTTCTGTCGAGTACCGCGGGTCTTCCACCCAAACTCAGTAGTGCTCCCCGCCATGGATCTGCCACCCAAACACAGTAGTGCTCCACACTGGGCTATAAAAGTCACTCCAACTCGAATCAGACAAGCAGTCACCAGGTCTCAGCCAGCTACAAGGTCTTCTTACTTCGTATGCTTGTCTCCGGGAGGGTCCGCCCGGCGAGCTACTGGTCGATACTCCAAGTGTCATGTAATCTCACATGGAAGTATCTCAGAGGACCGCCTCGTCATATGGGTCTCAACGCAACAGAAGGCGCATCAATCGGACACCCGGTCTGTGAGTTATTTGCTTTTCCGTTCCAGGGGCCCGGTTGGATTTTGGGTATAATCCAACCCGACAATACTTCAACTGCATCCAAACCACAGATGAAGTATACCAAAAGAACCATCCCACCAAGAGGAATCCAACAAAGTCGACGGGACATCAATCAGACGTCCGGAGCTCAAGTTATAATCGTTTCCGTTCCGAGGGCCCAGTTGGTTTCAGATTCGAACCGACCGGACCATACCCAAATTTTTCCGAAACCTTGAGTGTAATATACCTAAACAACCTTCTCGATCCAAGGAATATTAATCAACTGATGGTGCATTTATCGGAGGTCCGTAGGCCAAGATATAGACATTTGAACGAACATGGTCTGAAAATAGGGGGTTTGGGCCCGGTCTGACTCGGCCCAATACCACCTGGGTCGTCCCGAACCGGGTCAACCCGACTTGGGTCCAGGTCCAGCCCAATAGGGGCCGGCCTTTCCCGGCTGGCATGGCCCGGTCCGGCTGGGCGCGGCCCAGCCCAGCGCTGGCGGCCCGACCCGGTGGCCGGTTGTGGCTCGGCCTGTTGGCCGAGTGTGTTACGCTGAGAGGGGGAGGCGCGACCTCCCCACTGATTGACGCTGTCAGTGCTAGCTGGCACTGCCCCCTAGGCATCCTAAATCCCACATGGCTGCGGGGTCCGTCGCATCCCGCCGCGGCTGTTTCCGCGATGGGTTTCCTCCGGCGGCCAGCCAACTGCCGGACGCCGCGCCGGCGAGGCGCGCTGGAAACGTCTTCCGCGGACCACCGGACGCGCTATGGTGGTCCGATTTGCCCACCTTATGCTCCTACGGCTCTCCCGAAACCCATTATTCACTGCGACAACTTCCATACTCCGTTGCAGTCCCGTTTCATCATCGCACGTCAAAACACACACTAACAAACAAACAATCTACGGAAGGGTCCAAGCTTGTTTGTTAGCCCGTGCCCTCCGTGTGAGAGGCTCAAACAAGATTTAAGAATTCAAACTCAAATCTAATCCTGAAAATAACCCTGTTTCCAACCCTCATGAAAGAACTATCCACGGATCAACCGGGTAGAGTTTGGACCGCGCTCATTGTTCTTTCCTCAAAAAGGAAAGGAGAAATTTAAAACAAAACCCATACCATGATAATTGATGTCGCACATTGGGTGTCATTAAAAACAAAATCACGAGGAATGAATTCGTAGGTGACATCAGAGTGCGTCTGATGCAGCATATCCTCACTTGTCATGGAGAAGAGTAAAGATGGCATGTCGATCGTTCTTCGCGGAACCGGCGTTCTCCGTCTAAGAAGATTCCATTCTTCATCTAGAGGGAAGTCTTCTTCTTATTCACAATAATTCTCTCCCAATCTTCCTTAACACAATGAAAGACCAACCTAAATAAAATAATAAGCTACTCTCATTATTTTATTAACACAAGCCATTTCAAACTTCAAAACTCAAAACATTTAATTAATTAATTGAGTAGGTTCAATTAATTAATTAGTGTATGTTGGAAAGAGTTTAGAGAGGGATAGGGAAAGTCCTCTTAAGTGTTGGGAGAGTTAAAGAGGGGTTTTTTTAGAGTTACATATTAATGCGGGGGGAATTGTTATGAGAGTTATGGGAAGTTGTATGGTTGGGGCTTGTGTGGGCCCCACCTAACTATTATCCTCACATGGGTAGTTAAGTGCCTCACCCTAACTCCCCCCTGTAGGATATAACCACTTAGATACAAAAATAAAATTATTCCAAAATTTTATTCACTTCATATATAACCCACAAATTTTAACTTCTCCTCCCGAGCAAACACAACTATGGTAAAGGTCCCCATAAGCAATTACTAGCGTTGTGAGTTAATCGTTTCCCTCGGATTTCAATTCCAAGCACTAGTTCAAAAGATAGAAAAACCCGCTCGTTCGTTCACTTAACGCATCCGAGCTAAAATTTAGAAAATTATTCTGGGCACACCGTGCCTTGTAATCAGGTTCCGTTAGAAGCCACAGACTCGTAAAATTCCAAAACAATTAAGAAAAAAATTTCCTTGAAATTTCCAGTTCTTTAAATTACTCCCACATCAGGGAGTTACATCCCCGTAAAGCTACAATACACACTATGGAAACAAAAAGGAGTACTGAGCTTGCATATGAGCCTTCCACTCCCATGAGCTCTCCTCAAGGTTCCCATGCTGCCAGCGAACGCGCACCAGAGGAATCGACCATCCACACAGGACCCGCTCTTGTCGACCCTCGATTTCCATCCAAACCTTTGTAAATATCGCCTCGTCATCGATGCCCAAATTCCCATGATCGATGATGTGTGAGGGTTCGTGCACGTATCTCCTCAGCAGAGATACGTGGAAGGATTCATGCACCCGGTGCAACTAAGGTGGAAGGGCCAGATGGTAAGCCACCTTGCCTACCCTGCTGAGGACCTAGAAAAGTCCGATATACCTCAGAGATTACTTTTCATCTTGGCCAAATCTCGTTAGACCTCATCGAGATGAGACCCATATAAAGACGTGGTCGCCATCCTTGAACTCTTGAGGCCTTCGTTCCCTGTTTGGAATTGAAAACTCAAAACTCCTGCTGCCACGAGGGTAAGGTTGGCTGACTCAAGAGTGATCGGCCGCACCCTTCTATGCATGATTTTATCCTGTACTGCCTGGGTTTTCCTTTTCGCCGACCAAGGAAAACCCTATCCCATTGTTGTAAATAATCTAAGACCTTTTTTCCTAATACCATCAATCTGTGTATGAACTGTGGTTTCCCAGTCCATACCCAAACTAATGTCGTAAGGCCTCGACGCTTCCACAAAGAGGTTCCACCCGAAACTCTCGCCTATAGGGTCAGATCACACCGTCGACATAAGTGCGATTATCGAGTCTCCTCTCAAGGTATATACAGACATAAGGGTCAAGTCAACGACTTAACCAGAAACTCTAGGTCTGGGACAAGATTCATGGAAGGTAGGAATGATTGGTATCTATGTATATTGGTACGACATCTAGAAGTAGACACAGACCATACCCCAAATCACTCCTTGAGCCCTTAGGTCACACTCCCTGACTGCATGCAGCTATTCTCTTTCCTTACCCTCCAACTCCCTGAGCCTGGAGGGGACTACAAAGGTGGGTGATTGTAACATGTCGAAATGTACACCACCTCATGCTACTCTCTTAGCTATACTTCCGCATCTACTACTCTGCATATTCATTTGTCCTAAACACTTCCTCTTCATGAAACATTTTACACACCCAAGTCTCTGAGACTGGCTCCAGTTCTCATCTTACCACTGCTAACATTCACTAGCTATAAGCGATCAACCAAGGAACATTAAGCCACAAAGGTTCTCTCTAGCACCCTAATGTGAGTAAGAATACATAGAGTAAATGTGTTGGCTCGGTTGTTCTTAAACACACCATGCTCAGAAGTCCGAGCCCTGAAGTACTATTTGCATCGTATTCATCAATTACTAGGAATGGTTGGTATGCCTTGATGAATACTCTACTATCGACATGTCGTCCTGCCAAAGCTGTATAAGCTCTAGAAAACTCCCAGCCACCTCCTTGATCTAGTCCTCAGATGCCTGTGTGTCGGGATCGCCTCGGAACATGAGGGATATATGGTATTGAAACACATGTAAGACACTAAGCCTACAAGTATCCTCTACCGGTACTGCCGATAGTGTCTGCTTTCCAACAGGTAGTGATATAACTGGAACACTACCCGAAGGTACTATCTCAGGCATCGGTCCACGTACCAAAGCCTCATCACTATGCGGACCAACCTCATTGACAGTCACTAGAAAACACTAGTAGCTAAGATCACCATCTGCTCTACTAGTGTCTAAACTAGGTGTAGAACTCTATCAATCGCCTCCATCCCATCCAATAATGCCTCAGAATCTGTCTCACCTCATAACCTCAAAGGCCTCTGCTGCTGGAACTCGTGCAAAGGGCTCTGTCAGTGTGCATCGTTCGCTAGTACATTTGGGGGAATCTGCTACCTAATGGGTGGTGGTGCTGCTGGTACACCACCTGATGGTGCCGACATAGAAAGGGGGCCCTGCACTGAAGCCTCGTCACTTGGTGGGCCGTCATTGAGTACTCTCTCAGAACTCCAACTAACTGTCTGTGTGGAGACATCCTGAACAGATGCGACACGGTCAAACAACTATACCTGGTGAGCTGACCTGGTTTGAGCCAACTTAAAGAAAACTTTTGGAATCACACACACAATCAATGTTTTCATGCACTGAGTTAGAAATAAGTAGTCAGGGTCTTGGTGTATGGATACGTTAGCTTCCGCACCAACACTAGACTCCCTAAACTGAAAACCACACTCGATACCGTTAAAACTATTGCTTTACAGAAAGTAAATATCGTAGTCCTAAGTTCTGCGATAGAACCGACCTCCTTTGATACCAATTTGTCACGACCCTTCCCCGCGGCCTGTGTTGTGACTACCCCAAGCCCACCTTCCATAGGCCAGGGGCTGGCGACTAGCACCAAAGGCATAAATCCTGATAAAAAGTGATGGAATTGCCTTTACGAAACAAAAACACACCCAACCAGAGTAAAAGCGGAAGTAACACTAAGTAAAGAAGTATAACAAGTGTGCTCAAAGTAAAAAGGGGCTGGAATACAAGCCCTGAAGTAAAGTACAAGGAAAAGAAAAAACAACAGGAAGGTGTCGAGCTGCTCCTGGATCGTCCTCCAGAGTTCCTACTTGAAGGTTAGGAACAGATGGCCACCTCTGCTCTCCACATCCTTCTGTCACCTCCGGGTACCTTCTCATTGTGAACTCCACCTCCGGGTACCGTCCCGTCATGAAGTCCACCTCCGGGTACCATCTCGTCATGAAGTCCACCTCTAAGTACCGTCCAACTCTACAATCCTCAACCACGATCAGTGTTGTCTGTCGTCTGCATCCAAAACAACGAGGTGCGGGCATATCCCATGCAGGGGTGGGTATAACAATACTCAGTAGGGACCCCAGGACCCTCAGGGTCTCACTAAAATCAACAAATATGACCACAAGAAGGATCTCAATAGATAAAACTTACTTAGGTATAATCTCATACATAGACCTAAGTTATCAAGTAACCCGTCTCAATCATGAGGAAACACAAAGGGTATGAAATCAACGGATAACCACTTCTTAGGTATATGCCCGTACATATACCTAATTTATCAAGTAACCCATATCAATCATGAGGATAACACAAAGGAAATTGACTCAGCTCAAACCAAGATTTTCATATCCTTACAACTATTAGGAGATTTCCTATAAATATATAATCATTGGAAGAGTCGTGATCTTATATATTTTTAAACTTAATTCATATATGTTTTTCTCTACCTAAACATATTATTCATAATATTTGAATAATTTCAAGAGTTTATGTTTTAAGTAATCCTTTTCATATTTGTTTCCTTTAGAAAAGAAAATATTTTATATTTTGAGTCTAATCGGGGTAATAATCGAGGGCTTCTGGGGATAAGAATATGGTGAATATTATCCATCTGATTTAGGGCTTCTAGGGCTAGGAAGACAGAGTCCAATCATCACATCGAGGGATTCTGGGTATAGTAAGATAGACCCATACCAATCTTTGTATTAAGGAATTTTTTTATAAGGAAATATATACCTTTCATTTGGTGTAAAACAGTGGATACCTTTTATCAGGTTTAAGAGATACCTGAACACTTAAGTTTAAATATTGAAATATTTTATTAATCATTTATTCCATTCTTAATAATAACATATTAGTATTTTTATTGTTGTAACAATTCATTACGTCCACTATGGATGTATTAAAAAGAATATTCTTGATTCTTGTTATTCTAGAAAAACTATTTTATTAAATTGAATGTGATAACGATAAATGTACTTTTATATAATCAGACAATTTCTGATTTTGACTATAAAACATTGATAATCGAACGATACTTGATTCTTAGTTTTTTAATTTGAGATGTACGTTTTTATTTTAGTTTAAATTTTAAACTAAAAATCATCCCCTCCCCCTGGTATTCATTGTAAACTCTTACAATCCAATAATATCCACCATCTATTTTAAAAACACACAAAATAATCTAAGATGTGAGGCATCATAATAAAAAATAAACACAATGCCCTCATATAGTAGATGAATAACTAGAGTACAGAGTATATTTTTTTAATACTATAATTAAACCTATAACTATTTTGTCTACATGAATTCCAGATCCTCCTTAAATAGTTTTCTCATAAGTGTAACAATTTTGGAGAATATAGCCCAAAACTCCATTGATATCTAAAAATACAATAAAAACTTTGCACCACTACAACATTAATTTTGGATACCCAGGAAAGAACCACCTTAGTAATTCAAGGATATCTAGATACTTTACATTGAGATGTAGAATTCCCCAGAAATATTACCTCTTTTTTATATAACTCACACTTCAACATCATTCTGAATAGTTGATAAACCCAAAGTTTTCTTATCAAAGATTATAGATTCTCTTCATCCTCCTACTTTATCTTGGAGAAAAAATGATGTTGTGGATAAAGGCTATAATGAATTGTTCAAAAAACTCATAAAATAATACATTCATCTGCCATATGAAAATTGTTGGACAATTAGTAACTCCAAATGAAATCACCATGAAATCCTAATTCCATTTAAGACATCTTAAATAATACTTAATTATATCCTCATCATTCATTTGAGTATTATGATATCCTGAATAAAAAATTATTTTCAAGAACCACCTAGCTCACTTCAATGGATCAAATAAATATTCAATATGTGGAGAGGATAGTGGTTCTTTAATTTCACCATATTCAAATGCTTGTAATTGATACAAAAACATAGGCTACTATATTCCTTCTTCACAAACAGAAGTAAAGATCTCCAAGGAAACATACTAAGTTGAATTAATAATATCTATAAAATATTATCAATAAAAATATTTAACTCTATAACCTCATAAAGTTCCATAATATATGGTGAAATAAATATAGAATAAAATCTAGGTTACAAAACTATCTATGGCTTGACCAATCACTAAGGGGGAAACATCAAAAAAAAATTGGGTATAGATTAGTGTAATATTTTTAAACCCTTATAAAATTACTAGATGAACCATTGATGTACCTAGAATCAACTCATCTACTTAGAAAGATAGTGACTCACGATACCTCTTACTCAACAAATGGTTCTTCTCATTGATGAAAAAACCAACTCTTAGTCATCATTGTATAATATGATGTGCCTTTGGAAAAAATTACTATAGCTTGTATCAACTAAAACAAATCCATTCCAAGGATGATATTTTATGAATTTATCCATAAACATAAGAAGTGTCTTCATGAATAGTGATTCCATAACACTAACTGGCAGTCTCTGAACACATCATACATGTTAGATGAACCTCTAAATTGAGTAGTCAATTCCAAGGGACCTATAAATTTCTCTACATCAA
Organism: Viscum album; assembly: GCA_963277665.1. Lineage (NCBI taxonomy): Eukaryota > Viridiplantae > Streptophyta > Magnoliopsida > Santalales > Viscaceae > Viscum > Viscum album. The sequence continues at coordinate 427,031,673 of OY728162.1, read as the reverse complement.
GTCGTAAATAATAGACTATAATGGGTACAATAAACAATTCATAGCTCATAAAATAAATAATTCATAATTTCATTTAGAAAATAGGTAGATAATATTTCACACGAAATCTAGATAACCAGATGATAGTAATTATATGGGATGTATATTTCCATGACCTTATCAGTGGACTCTATGTCCCTAATATAGAAAACCTATATAATGATTGGTTAAAATTTACAATGGATAAGGGTAATCATAGTTTTATCCTCATACTACCCTCTCCCCACTCTGTTGATCATAGGATTGTGCACTCCACTGTTGCTAATGTCATTGATAATACTACTATAATGGATAATAATAAAACAACCTACTAGCCACACAATAACTTATGAGGAATTTCAAAATCTATGATTTTTAACTTCCATGACCTATACAAAAAATGTGTCACCCACTTTCATGGGTTATATAATTTCTAGAATCTATGAAATGTGGGGAAGAAGGCTAAAAGATTCTTTATTCTAAAAACATATTATTTTACTTTTGACTATAAAACTGAGAACACGTCACATTTATGCTCTATGAAAGACTATAATGAATCTCATTCAATTATCATCCAATCCTATCCAACATCTTCTAAATGATCTCAACAATCTCCAACACATGATTATATAACATAAACATAAATTGAGTGACATGATATTGTATTTTTGGGAGAAAATAATACTCAAAATGAATCACCATATCCTCAACATATAAAATGACTTGAAGCATATTTTTGAAGGTTCATATATCATATAATGAACTAAAAAACTCTATAACTCCCCTTTTAATGCATAATAATCTGCATCCAAAAAGCCTTATAGTCTTCAATGAAAGAAATACCCCCTGAAAATGATTTCTAAGCTTCTCCTATCAAATATATAACTCTTTATGATAATTAATAAATAAAATCTACTACTATCAGAATGAACCATGAAGCATCATCAAAGCCAATGAAACTCTATACTACTTCTCAGCACGAATAAAACTAATGGATATCTTCACCTTTTTCAACCAATCCTCAATTTCCTCATGTGAAATGGATCCTCTATATTTTTTAGATCCTAGAGCTTAAACTCTCAATTTTCCCCCTACAAGTGTAATATTCATTATCCTCGACTATGTGGTGATCTAGAATAACATCATGATGAACATCTTCAGTATCAATCTGACAAGGATAGTGACTTAGATTCATTCATACATAAAAAATGATAGAAACTTCTAAATAGAGGTTAAAGAAGATGTTAAGGTTAATTGAGTCATTCATTTTAACCAAACTACTATATTTTGGCCAATTTAATTTTTTTGTAGAAAATCATGATGCTTTATCCTAACCTATATCTCAACCCTTCAAAAAGTATCAATAACTTATCATGTTTAGTAAAAAAAGGGTTTCTACATCAAATCATTGGGAGGCATAAAATATTATTTATAGGTTAGTACCTATAAGGAAACAACCATAAGCATTATATAATCTAGTCTCCTTATACTAAAATAAACATTATTTCCATTAAAAATAACATTTAGGTTTATTGTTTTAGAGAATTATGTCACAATTATTACATGACAAACTCAAACATTACATAGTGGACACATTGAATTTGTATCCATTTTCCATAAAATATAAAAATTATAATCTGAAAAATCTATTGTTATCATGAAAAAATCTCTATGACATTAATATTTTCTTCCTATTTGTTCTTACACATCCCTAAACCATATGAAAATAATTTAAAAACATTGATTTAGAAAAAAAATCAGTATGATACATATAAGAAAAAAATTTATTAGTATAGTGAAAAATATGAAAACACAAAAAATTTATTTTATCTCAATATTCATACTATATTAATTATGCCATATTCACATGAAAATAAGATTTTTTTTAAATATGTCAATAAAGATCCATATAAATAAAATAGTTAACTTTTTGGATAAAATAAATAATCTTATTCATGGTCTAGGTTCAATCATGTAAGAAATAAATGAAACCTAGTTAAATCCAAAGTAGAAACCACCACGGTTAACTCCCCCATCCTCGACATCAATGAAAAATAACATTACTAAATTCATTGGATAACTATGTTAGTCTCACCGTTTCATATAATATAGATCATGATCACCCATTCGTAAAAGTTATATTAGGATCACCTAGATATCATTTATAATGCCCAAGTATCATATCATGAAAAAATAATTTTTTTGATTTCACATTTTAATCATGAAACCCTTGAAAAAATATTTTATATACTTATGAATAACACTTTTGGATTTCAAAAAACTATTTCCTTTAAAACCAAATTTTCAATACTAAAATAACCTAATATGCATTAAAAAAGATTTTTCATTTCTAAAATCATGAAATAATGTAATTAAATCTAGAAATATAATAACCTTTGTGGTTGTGGGAAATAAATTTGACATTGTGTGCATTAAAGTAGAACATTCCATTTTTCCTTTCACAATGACGGTAAAAATGTTCCTTAAAAAATAAGTAAAAATAATCCATGTGAAAAAATATGTATGAAATTCAAAATATAAAAAATATTTTTTCATAATACAAATATATATATATATACATACGTCTATATATTATTTTTAAGAAAATAGGAATTAATGATATATATTTAATAAATAAATCTTGAAAACATTTAAAATGATGTTTTATGTTAAAGTGTCTCTTATATTGATTATGAATCGTTGTGTATGGTCCTTATCATCCTTAATAATAAACATAAGTGTTTAATTTTTTAAGAACTTTTTTTATGTTTATTATTTCATTTATTTAATTTTTTACCAAGCTATATACAATCAATTGAGCACATATACTTTGTTTTGATGATATTCAGCTCAAATGTTCAAAATGAGTTTAGTATACTGACTACGGTCAAAGTGGTAATCATTAAATCATACCTAAATAAAAATAATGAAATAATAATCATTTTTATAAATGAATTATAATTTTTTAATGATCCATTAAATATTATTATGAAAAATTAATTACATTACTTTCATATAGATGGTAGTTCATTTGTAGACATGATTAATGTTTCCATTTATCAGTGAACATTACAGAAAGAAAGTAAATATCATTTAATCTTTACAGAATGATGATTAAATAATAAATGTTATATTATTATGTTAAATATACATATATATAGTAGTCATGTGATGTGGAAATTAAAAACAAATCACATCGCTTCATAGAGGTGACAATCTACACGTACACACGAACGATTATCAATAATCATTAAATGGAAAGGTAAAAAAATTTATGATATAGTAATCCTTAAAAAATATAATTATGACATTAATATGATATATATATTAATATATAAATATATATATTAAATCTCTCAATATAATCATTTGTGATAGGTGGTGATGGAAAATACATTAATTCAATTCGCGAGGTGGAAGTCCGCAATACATAGGAACAATAGATTTAGTTTTCATTCGATGGAAGAAGAAAATGGATATGTGTTGTTCCAAAAACATGAAAATGTATCAGTATATAATATATAATTAATTTATCATTTCATAAATTGTAAATAATATTTTAATTATGTGGTAATAGAAATAAAACTAATACATTTTGGTAAATTTCATACCTCTTCTTTGAACTACATCTATTTGTTTACACCTTATTCCACTTAACGCTGGTATTCATTCAAGATGAATACATCTAGAACATGAGTAGGGATGTAAGTAATGGATTTAGGTAGTGATTGGTTAATATTTTGTGCTCAATGTGTGTAAGGGGGAGACGATACCAGGTTACATTTTATAAGTTATTAGAGGGGAACTCCAAGAATTACATAAAATATTGAATTAATATGAATTAATTTTCATGGAAAATGTATCGAAATTGATATAATTTGAGATAATGTGATTATTATTATAAATAGTCAAAATTTTTGGAATATGTTTTCCTGTATTCTAATCCATTTTATTACTATAAATATTCTTGTACAATAACATTTTGAGAAGTTTCGGTTATTTTTTCACCCAAACATCATATTTTCAACCCTCTCTTATCCCTTTTCAAAATAACTATGATATCAATGTTTTTTACTATTTAGGGATCAAGAAATTTAATATAAAAGAATAAATTACCCATAAAAGGAATATAATTGATAATATAATCATATCACATTAAATTATTTGAATATTATTTTTTTATAAATTTTAATCCATTTTAAATAATATGTTTTTATTATAAAATATCATTAACATCACATTTAAAAAAACCTGAAATATCATTATATAATATGTGTCTAAATCATGTGAAAAGGTTCCAAAATGACATGGATTATAATATAAGGATCATATGGTCTTAATTTGATCATAAAATTCAAATATATACAGTTTTATATCTTTTTTTAAACCTTATCATTTGGTTTAACTACATTGTCCACGAAATTAAACCTTAATCGTAGTAATGGCTGTTTTAACATTAAAGCATTATAGTTTTATTTATAAGATAAAAATTATCCCATAAAGGAATAATGGATGAAATTTTAGGCCATTTATCATCCAAATTTTTCTCTATCATTATTGTTATGAATTTAATATAATTTAATAAAATATTATTTAACATAAAATATCATTAATGTCATTTTGACACTATAAATTTAGTTTTACTATAAATAAAATAATATAGTAGTTAATTTTAAATATAAATCATTAAAACAAATCATAATATATTATATTGATCAAAAAATTTCTTAGCACTATAACTCAACCAAAAATATTATATTTAATTTTTTTAAAATCATTTACATGATTTTTACCTACTTGTACAAGAACGATGCTAGTATTGTGTGAGAATTTAATGTAATTATTTTATAACTAAAAAATAAAATAAAAAATGCATGAATGAAATGTATTTATATTTAAAATAACCATTTATAGCTGAATATATATTTTATTTATCCTAATACAAAAATACTATAGATACAAAAACCAAGAGATTATAATTTTTTAATTTATATTTACCTAATAATAAAAATATTAAAGTCAAAGTAAAGTGAAAAAAATTGACCCCTTTTCAAAGTTTTTATGATTATATAATAATAATACACAAGAAAAAAAATAATTGGAGTGTTTGGTTGATTTGAAGACCACATAATCTTATTTTTATCCTTAATTACTTGATTTACCTTTATAGTGGCAATTCAAATTTACCATGGTTAGTATTCATAATAAAAAAAATTAATGGTAAATATTTACAAAATTTTCACATCTTGATTCCAAATATTGAATCCATTTTTCATGATTCAGTTCCAAGTGTTTAAACAAATAAATTTTAATTTCAATCCATAAAACACAATGAAGAACAATTTTTTTTTAAAATCAATCCCAAAAATGAACATATACCAAAATGAGGTATAATAGTCTTTCAAATGTAATTAATTAGATTATTTGTAATTAAATAAATCATATGTTACTTTTATATTAAATTAAATATATATTAGTAATTTTAATAAAATAAAATGATTATTTTACACAAATATGTATTTTCAGTATTCATTGAAAAATAAACCATTTCATTAAATTCAAAATATGTCACCCGAAGAAAATTTTTATGTGTTTATTTAAAAAATGAGACGATTTTATCAAATAAAATTTCTAAAAGTTCAATTATTTAATTCTAATTTTTTCTCACAAAAATCAATAAAATTTATTAATGAAGAAAACATATTTTTGATGTAGAAAATGTATTCACTGAAAATTGAGAACTTATTTATTATGAATTAATAAATAAATATGCATTATATAAATGCTATAGAAATATTTTACATAATGTGGTTATTACTATTCATTCCTAATAATTTATCACCTATATTATAATTGTCCCATTTAGTAAATAATATTTTATTGTTTGTTTAACCTCAGTATAATGTGTTTTTTACTCTATGGAACTAATTATTCTTTTTAAAATATAAGGGTGTAAAATTTTCCACCACCACCACCCCACACTAAAAAATTTCATCCCTAAAATTTGAGCATTAGATTTATAATCACTAGTTTTAAATTTCAAAATAACTTTGATAAAAACCCACTTCAAAAAAGTTAAAAAAAAACTTTTTGAAACTAGGGAAAAGAAAATAGGAAGGTCATTTGGAATAATAAAAAAATTAGGTTTCCAAATATGACAATATTTTTTGGAAGTGAAAGTATAAACCTTGATGAAATTTTAATGTCATAAAAATTATGTAATGTTAAAGAAATCATTGATCTTGTGAAATTTAATAATCATGGGTAAGTAAATTTACACAAAACCAAAAATCAATGACTTTTCAAAAAGACCATTGATTCATTATAAATAATGGTAAAATGATAAATTTATTTATTCATGATCTATTTACAAGATTTTATGAATTCCTTTATCATGTAGAATAAAAATATTAGTAAATATAATTACATAAAATGTCAAATTTCAATATTTAATAAATTTTCAACTTAATGTCATCTTTTTCTCTAAATGATGAGTATTAAAGATTCATTTTTTATTTCCAAGAAAAATAAAATGAACTTCCAACTGAATATAAGATCGACACATTGATTACATGTTATTCCATATTTCATTTTATGGAAACTATAATAATAATGGTTAGTAGATGATACGATAATATCAAAAATTCATAAAACTATCTATGAAAAAATAACACCAAAAGATCGAATTAAATTAGTCCATAAATAAATAATCATATTTCTCAAATAACTACAATAAACATAATATTAATAATAATTTTAACCTCAATGGTTGTCTCAAACCATAGAACGCATGTCCCCAAATATGTAATAATATTTGTTTTTGTATAATCCTTTATGTTAATCCTATGGGACAAATATACCCTAACCTGAAGTAATATCTCCTACAACATCATTAATTACCATGATAAATCAATATATAAACTTACAATGTAGTAGAATTCACCAAAAGTTTAGGAATCATATTTAGATACTAACATTATAGGTAATCATTATCTTCACTATAAATATTATTGAAATTTTTTTATTTTAAATGAACCAAGAAATGTAATATTTAAATGAATAGTTCTATATTTATCTATTTTGACATATTTTTATTCCATGTGTATTTTGTTTAAAAAAATTTACCAAAGTAATTTTTTCCTAAATTATTTATTTATTTTATTTGAATTTATCTTTGAAATTATACATGGATTAAAAGGAATCATACTGTTATTTTTATAAAGGGTCATTTTTACATTCTTTTTAAAAAAATCATAAAGAATTTCTCTTTTTACCATATATAGAACTAACGAATTTTTTCACATCCATAACCATTTTACAAAATTTATCCTATTATACATTTTTAATTTGTTTTATAAAGTAAAATATTTTATAAAATATTATTTCAATATTTCACTTCCATTTTTTCCCTCAAAAAAATGATTTTATTAATAAACTTATACTTTATCGGAACTGGTGGACATATTTTATGTCTTTATAATTTTTTGGGAATTATATATGAAATTCATGAAACACCAAAAGACATCAAAAGAATATTAATTATTATGTTTTTAAAATCATTTACGTAAATTATATAATGCTTGAACAAGAACTATGTCAACATTATATAAGTATTTATGGAAATTTTTCAATACCAAAAATTAACCAAATATTGTATTAAATAAAAATTAATATCTATGTGATGAGGATACACAAACAAAATTATATTTTTGTATATGTAATAAGAACATGATGAAATATGGGATTGATTTGTAGGAATATTCTATTACAAATATAAAAGAATATGCAATGTAAAAATTATTACACACACCACAAACTAATGACTACCAGATTAGTTGGTAAATTAATTATATCTATGCTTCATCATAACTTAGCCTATATTCAATGAGTGTAAGTGAATAAATATATATTTTAACACCTGAATAAAATTAGGGAAGTCATAGTTTCAATTTTTTACCCCACTACCATATAAAATGAAATAAATAAATAGAAAAAACTCCATAAATTAGAGAAAAATAATAACATCCCATCCAAGGATCCTTTGATTACTCGAAAGGCCTTCTATAATCAATTCCACTATAATGATGTGTATATGTACTTCATTCCCAATAACTTCATAGATAAAATTAAATAGATATATGGTATTTTTATAAATTCTTTATTTGAGGAATAAAATCAAGCTAAGTGATTTGATATCAGATTGACTATAAAATAGGTGGTCAATAAGAGGGGTATTTGGGAACTCCAAGGCCTGTATGGAGAAAAAAACCTATAGAAATTCTCATAACAAGATAAAAATATCATATATGTGGATAAAATATTTTTCACCTTGATTTATGTATTACGTCATGTAGGAACATCTTTATATCTATTGAAGACCTTTTATGACTTTATCCCACACTTGATATCAAATATTTATCTAATAAATAATAACGTGGTTATTCAAATATAATAATAGTTGATGGTTTTGAAGTATTTTTTCATGTAGGCCTAGTAAAATATTTTTTTAGAGTTGAAATTTTTATATTTTAATTTTTTAATGCCGAATATTGAAGGGTGAAAATTTTTTGTGATTAAAATTGTATGTATTATTATTTATTTCAGTTCACTATATAACATAGACATATTCTTTTAATGAAACAAAAAAATGTTTAATTGGATATAAATATATATTTTATGAGATACTTTTTTCATATTATAATATAATTGCTAATAAATTGGAATTATTATTGAAGAAAACATTATCAATAATTAATTTTGAATGACTCATTAATGTATAAAATTATTTATAACCAAAAAAGACACTAACACCTATATATTTAATATTGTATAATATATTTTATGCAATGATGAAATGATTTATCAAAATAAAAAACTTTTTATTAATATATTTGGCTTCTATATTATGTGACTTATCCTTGAGTTTTGGGGTTACAATAATTTATTATAAAGAATGATTTTTGGGATATTATTGTGACAACTGCGACCCCAGTATACCATAATATATGTTTATTTTATTACAATGTAATATATACAAGAGATCACATAACCAATTATCGATCAATTTAGAAGTATTTAACAACTTTATACATACATGGTTCCCTTATTACATTTTTTATTATACATAGAACATAACAAATGAAAAATCAACTCTTTCCTTGACACCAATTTTAATATTTCATCTTAATAACCTTGGGAAGGAAAAAAATAAAAGGGTGAACTCAAATGCTTTGTAGGGAATACATATAATTGAAACATAAATAAAAACTAATTAAATCATAATCAATAAGTAATAATCAATATGGAATGGTAAATAATTAAAAAACAAATTTCATTTGATCAATAAATTGACAATGAAAATGCTTCTATATATTTGTTCATAGTGAGAATATCATGGATAATAATAACTGGATACTGAATAAAGGAAATGATTAATTATTTTAAATCAAGTATCTGGCATACGAACCCCTACTATCAAGACCTTTCACAATACATTTTATTTCTATGGGTAGAAACCTATATGATTTTTCATAGAAACATGCATGAAGGGATTATCACATACTATTTTGAATCATGAGACAAGTCGATGCATCGAGGGGCTATATAATGTTGGGCTGCACCTATGAATTCAATCCAAAATAATTCTTCATATATATATTTAATTAAATAAAAAATATTCCTTATAAAAAAATAATATCGAGAAGAGGATATGGATTTATCAGTGTGTTGCAAGTTAAAATAACATTCCAAGTAAACACTATATGTAAAAATGATATACGAATAAAACAATAATCATATCCATGATACAATAAATATTAATATTTAATTAAATATTCATTTATTTATGATCAAAAATAAAATTGTCATTACATACACCATAGGAATGAAAATACGTGCATAACCTCAAAAATATGCCTCAATAGAAGGAAATTAAAATGAAGTGCCTTACAAGGATCATATCATTAATTAAATGAAAAGATATTATTTATTCACTTTAAATCCATATTAAAATTTTATATTCAATATAAGATAATAAAAAATCTATTTTACACATAACATTAGCATTACATAGTCAATGAAATATAAGTTTAACCCAATGAATAAAAATTGAGTAAATAAAACCTTACCACATGTAATCAATTGAATCATATTCCCCATAAAAATAATAATTATACAATGAAACATCAAATAACATGAATATAATGAGAATAGTAATATGATATATCAACAATCAGTATAAACACACCACTCACAAGAAATAAGTGGTGAATAAGGCATATCTCAATGAAATAATAGTGATATGACAAACCCATTACCACATTGAAATTGGTTGAATCGAATGCCCCATAAAATAAATAATTATCAAAAGAAACATTAAATACCCTGAAGATAATTAGATTGGTGATATAATAGATTAAATTTCATTATGTACACCCAAAAAAGAAATTAGTGTTGAATAAGACATATTTTTCATAAAAATAGAATTTGCGAGGAGGAAACCCTTATTATGTGTTTGAAATCAATATTAACTTGTACATAATGTCCTGGATAATCAAATTAGATTAATTAATAACATAATTTATAACTTATTAAAAATATATTTGATTTTTATAATATTATTAATTTTATTTATGGGCATTTTTATGAGTTATAATATTTAATTTTCTTGTTCCATAAGCATTCATTTCATTGTTTTATGATCGATTCCCTTGTGTATGATTATGGGAGTTATTTTCAAATGGAATAAAAACTCTAGATGTTAAATTATTTAGTAATAATGAAATTACATAAGTTTAAATTCTCTCATATATCATTTTTTATATGATATGAGGATGTTTCCCTAAATAAAGCACTGATGAAAATGTTTTAATTTATTTTGGCGGTTTTTACAACCATTGCGAACTTGTGTCATTTTTTTAATATTATGATTTCATATAGGATCAAGAACATGATATAATTTATAATATTTATATTAAAATCTTATTAAACATTAATATTGGTTTTATGACCATACTGGAAGGCTATAATGGAAAATGAAAACTCATCTTCCATGAAGGCGGTGAATCGACACATCATGGACGATGCTTTCATTTTTAGAATAAAAAAGAAAAAAATAGATTTGATGATATTTATTCCATTATCATAATACAATTCCAGTATATATATGATACTAGAGTTACCATTCCACTTTGTATATGGGAGGTGAGGAGAGGATATTAAAATAAAATAAAATAAAAGACAAAGAATGATCATTGTACCCCTCGAATGTTGTCTCCTTGGTAACATTCTTAAAGAAATTTGATTTTGTCTTTTGTTATGGAAAATAGGTATTAGATGGGGGGAATTGGCTTGGTAATGGAATTTGGGAAGAAGTTTTAAATAATTGAAGGATTAGAAGGTGTGAGGATAAGGGGTAATGAGTGGTGGTATTTATATGGGAGGAGAGTGGTGTTTTTATATAATTTTATTCATTAGTTTGTTATTTTGGATCAAGACTATCAATAGTGTCGATTATTATGACTAAGAACAGTGACTAGTGAATTTGATTTTAAAATAATGGGTCATTACCTCATCCATATATCATCCCTGACTCTGAAATTCATTTATTTACTAATTCCATAAATTACCATATTTCACTACTCACAAAAAATTCAACTATTTTAGAAAAATCCAAAAAATTAATTGTAACCATTATTTGACATGTATATTAAAAAAATGGGATCCATATAAGTTTATTAATATGAAAAATATATTTTTTAATTAAAATCATCATTTATTTGAAAAATATCAATTTTAATATCATAATTGATTTTACTATACTTTCAGAAAACATTATGGTCTAATAAAATTATCTTATAATTAAAATAAAACAAAATATTAATTTAGTAATATATTTTATGAAAATAAATTTTTCTTTTAAATAACTATATTAATTATAATATTTTAAATAAACATTTAAATTTCACAAAAATACCAATACTTAATTTAAAATTATTAAAAAATTATTTACTTATTTTAGGATATAAATATATCATCTTTTCATTTATGAGATACCTAAACTATATTTATAATTTCATAGGTGTGATTATTTTTATAATTTCCATATTATTATTACTAACAATCACATTATTATTACAATGTTTGTGTTATTATTTAATAGTATGTCATAGTTCATTTATGATCAGTGTTACGTAAGCTATCGAAAAAAGTGAATTTATTTAATAAGATACATACTGTAAAATCATGTGGTTTTATATATTTCCCTTTGAAAATTTATTCTTCATAATTTTTCATGAATATTTTATTTGAAATAGACAATGTTTGTTCTTATTTATAACATCCTCAGGTTCCCAAATTGTTTCTTCAGTTTTATTGTTTCTTTTAATAACTTCTACTAGTCGAGTAATCTGATTTCTCATAACCTTCTCTCTAGTGCCGAGAATCTAAATATGCACTTCGAAGTAAGAAAAATCAAGTTCCAGTTCTATTTTTTCATAGGGGATTACATGTTATGGGTATTTCATGTACTTATTTTACAATGATATGTGGAAAACATCATGAACTTTGGATAGATATGGTGAAATTTCTAATCAATATGTTCTTACTCTAATTCTTTCTAAAATTTCATAGTTTCATACTCAAACATGAAGTCCTCCTATAAGGCCCCAGTTGTGTAATCATGAGTTAAGTAAATAATATTATTTTTAATCACCTCAAGTATCATTTTAGGTTTATATAATTAGAGAATTAGGTCATAAATAATATATTACAACTTAAATATTACAAGTATACACTTCTACTCACTATCCATTTTTTCTTAAAATAAAATTACTTTAAAAAGAAACATGGTATTGTTTCATGTTTTAACATTATAACTTTTCCTTGAACCCATCCTCAACTCTATTCATCTTTAAGTCCTTTGAAAAACATTTCAAAAAATGGGATGTGCATAAAAATATCTATAAGAGATATATAAATTTGGAAAACTTCTATTCTTGGGAAAATATGAATACCCTGAATACTTTATCATAAACTAAAAATTTTCACGCTTAAGAAGTAGTAAATATACTTCAATTAATACAAGATCATTGACTAAAATTTTATAACCAAAATATTACCATAAATCCCATTAAAAGAAACATATAACATATAAAGGAAACTTGGGATATAAAAATACATAAATGGAATAACCATACGATCGACTTCCAAAAAAACCACTAAATAGAATAGACATATAACTGACTTCCATACCCAATTAATTAGAGGATATATTTTAACCACCAATTCTTAGATGATCATGGAACTAATAATCTTTTCTTTATCATGTAACCACGCATCTTTGGTTTATCATGTAACCACCCTTAAAAAGTCCAAGAACCATTATATAATCATAAAACGTAAATGATTTCCATTTTCAAAATTTCACTCATAAAATTTTATTTTCAATCACAAGAAATATTTTCAAGATATTGGAATTGTAAATCCACTTTCAATACCATTTTCAATACAAAAACACCCAAAAAAAGAATAGGGGATTACTTTTCATTTTAAAAACACTAAGACTTATAGAGGAAGCTACATATCAAATAATGGTAAAAATAATGGAGGGGTTATTATCACGACATACGTTAAAAATAGTCATTTTTGTTGTTTAGTAAAATGATTCATAGAAATAAGTTTTACTTTGAATTAAATTAAATGTCAAAGGGGTTTATTATACACTATATAAAATAATTTGGTTTATAACATCAAAATATTCTTCAATGAAAGTAGATTGAGATAAAGTCCCTTACGTCGAATCCGACTTTTCATGTTCATTATTTATATTTATGAATAATAAATTTAGGTAAATTATTACTTGATTAAGAAAATTTTTAAATTTTATTATTAATTTCATATTAATTGTTATCATGTTATAGAAATTAATTAATTATTTAAGTTGATATCGGTAGTTTTTTTCGATATTCGGTACCTGAGACAAAAATGAACTCGTTTTGATGTAAATTGCTCATGTGGTAAAATTCCATCATATTCAAAAAATTATTCAGGATTTAAATATCATATATATCTAGTATAAAAAAATTTATAATATTATAACATTTGGAGATAAGAAATGAAATGTATGATTCATGGAGACGGTAGGTCGTACGTACTCATGAAAGCTGCTTTCATTATAATGTCATATTAAAAGAATAATAACCAAATGATATAAAAGTATATTATAATACCAATATTATATTAATTTCATTTATTTCTCATATGTTTAATAAAACCATCTTATATACATTCCACATATAACATGAAGGAGTTATCTCACTTTGAGGGGGCAATAGTCCACACTTCCTCAAATGAAATTATCGTATTTACACATTATGGAAAGAATAAAGGTATGTAGTACATAAAAATTAGAGAAGAATAGAGTAAAAATAAATATAATATATATCATATATAAATACAGTTTCATCATAATAGAGACCGTGAGCGGTGGTAGGATAAAATTTAACCATCATCATTTAGTGAAGCACAGGTTCTCCGTACATAGAAATAATATGTTCTATATCTATTATATTGATGTGTGTGTAAGTGTAAGTAAAACAATTAGCATTAAAAAATATTATTATATTTAGGTTGAAAGTTTTGTTATAAAATAATGGAATAAATAGAGCATAGTGGGTAGAGAAGGAATATAAAGGAAAATAGATGGAGAGAAGATATTACCTCAAAATTGGGGAACTCCTTTTGATTTGATCTAAAAGGATTCAATTAAATTTATTATGAAAAATGTAAGGATTTTAGCATTAAGGAAGGTATTTTGGGAGATTATTTGACCATAATTTGGGTGATCAAATGGTCTTTATGGGTATGAGTATGTGGGTATACGTGGTGGCCTTTTATAAGAGGGATGATGGGAACTTTGGGAAAGTCTTAAAATATTAATTTTTAGGAAATTGATTTTCGAATCATAATAGTTACTAATTGATATATTTAGAGGAAAATATGAGGATGGGTATAAATTGTCTAAAAAAATAGGGCTTAGACAAGTTAATTTTCAAAAATAAGCTTATCTTTTAGCATTACCCCTTAGCCAAAAACATTAACTCTTACCGTGATTTCTAGTACTTTCATAATATATGGTTATTATAGTTAATAAAAAATTAAAATAGAACCTCAAGTAGATATAAAATAAAATTTGTAACATTATATAATTCATTTTACTATTATTATAATTTTCAGACTATTATATCATTTAATAAAATAGTTTTTGTTATAAAAACTCAATGACGTCAATTTTTGACCCTATTTGGAAATTGATTTTTTTAAAGTCATAAAAACCTGATTACATAGAAAAAAGAATTAAATATAATATAATATATCATATTAATCCATAAAACTCATTTCTAGGATCCAAATTTTCAAATTACATTTATTTTAATATTTATAATATCATTTTTTTGAATATTTCATTAATAATGTAATCATTGCTTCATCATTATGTCATTAATAAATTTATTTATATAATTTCAAAAAATTATAAATAAAATAATTTGATGTAGGAAATATTTTTAGATCTATAATTACAATTTATAGTCATAGTGATCAGTTATATAACTCTATATTAAAAAAAATTAGTAGAAGATACATGTTTATGTTATATTTCTCTTTACTTTAAATTAATTATTATAACATTTTATTATCACCTCCAAGTGGCTCCATTGGGTACTAAAATAAACCCAAGGATCCTCATGGTCGTATAGATCTCATAAAAGAGGATTAGTATATGTTTTAGGGTAGTTTTATATTATTATAAAATAATATTTTACACCTATTTACATGATTTACCTTTTAACCAAGGAAAATAAAAATAATTACTGAAGTTACTATTCATAATGTTCAAAAGTAATAGGGAACTATTTATATAATTTTGATCTTCTAATTATAAATATTGAATCCATTTTTATAAATTAAAGACATATAATTGGCAGAAATTAATTAAAAATTAATTCCTGTTGTTAAAAGGATAAAATTGTTTTTTTGAGTAATAACCATCAAAATACTGACATGTGTTTACACCTAATTTCAATGTGAAATTTCGTTCAATGAAAAAAATTGTATTAAATGATAATAAATTAATCCAATTAAACTTTAAAACCAATTAAAATGATAATATAACAATATAAATAAATTAGATGAAAATGTAGTTCAGAATTAAAATGCAGTATTTTTCATTATTCATTAAAATATTGATTTTTTTAAAAAAAATGCCAAAAATTCAAGAAAAGTAAATTTTCATGACCCAATTATTAATAGGAATTTTTTTTACAAGTATAACATTTAAATGTGACTAAAAATATATTTTAAAATGGTTACCCACCAAAAGGTGGTAAAATGGCCTTTTAAAAATATTAGAATATTTTATTCTTAAAATTGGATTTATTCTCATTTTAAGCCTCTAAAATTTATTAGATAAATGTTAAAACATTTAACAAACATGTTTAATCATATTATAGTTAGTTATGTTCATTCTAGATAGCACAACGTCTAAGCGTTATCTACCTTTTAAAATAATAGTAATAATATTTTATTATTTTTTTGGCCTAACTCAATGTTGTCTGCAATGTAGGATTTCAGAGAAACCTATTTTGTAGGTTGAGTAAGCTATTGGAAAAGGTTCCTCGTTAATTTGAAATTAATATATTATTCATAAATATCAATAAATCTGAAAAATTATTATTCTATAAATACCTCAGATGTTACATCCTTCCCCCATTTTGGATATTGTGTCCCCACAATTTTATTTACTCATCAAATAAGTGGGGGTATTTATCCCTCATAGAATTTTCAGATTCCCACATTATCATTTCAACCATATGGTTTTTACAAAAAAACCTTTAACTTATGAATCAACTTATTCCGCAACAATTTATCTATGTGGTCAAGAATCTGTACTAGTTTTTCCTCAAAAGAAAAATTCGCTTCCAACTGAACTACCTCTTGCCTCAAAATGTGAGATTGATCAGGAATATAATTTTTCAAAATTGAATCATGAAAAACATTGTGTACCTAGAATAAACATAGATGTAAATCCACCTTGTAGAAAACTAATCCATCTTTCTTTGGGATTTCATAGGGTCCAATGAATCCTAAACTTATCTTTCCCTTTATAACAAAACGCATCACACTTTTCCATGGAAAAACTTTGAGAAAGACATGATCACCTTTTTCGAAAGAAAGATCCTTCCTCTGGTTATCTGTATAACTTTTTTGCTTTCTATGATATTTCCTCATGCGGTTCTGAATCAACTAAACTTTTTCTTCCATCTTTTCTACTAATTTTAGTCCCATTAACACTCTTTCACCTACATCATACCAAAAATATAGAGTTCGACACTGATTTCCTTATAATTCTTCAAATGGTGTCATCAGTATACTAAAATGAAAACTATTATTATATGAAAACTCAAACATAAAAAAATATTTTGATCCCAAATTCCGTGGTAATCCATTGAACAAGAACATATTATATCCTCCAAGGAATGAATTGTTCGTTCTAACTGATCATCTAATTGTGTATGATAAGCTATACTAAAATTTAATTCAGTTCTCAATTGATTTTGAAGGCCTTTCCCAAAAATAAAAGTGAACCTAGGATCACAATCCGATATAATGGAGAGATGAACTCCATGTAACCCAACTATCTATTTAATATACAATCAATAATGCTTATCTAGAGATAGATTTTCTTGAATAGTAATAATAAGAGTATATTTAGTGAATCAATCAACAATAACCAAGATATCATTGTTACCTTGAGAAGAATTTAGTAATCCCACAACAAAATATATGGTTATATTTTTCCATTTCCACATCAGAACTAGAAATGTATAGATCAAACCATTTGATAACTTCCATTCTATTTTAACCTATTGTAAATTCAAACACTTCGCATTAAAGTCAACAATATCTCTTTAAATTCAATTCTACCTGTAATACTCCCAAAAATATCTATACATCTTAGTACATCTAGGATGAATTGAAAATGGAGAACTATGAGCTTCACATAACAAATATTTCATCAACTTTGAATCATAAAGAACACATAATCTCTGTCTAAACCTCAAAAAAAATTTCATCAATGTTAAATTCTAGTAACTTACCCTTCTGATCCAATTATACCATTTTCTACAACTCATTGTCTTCTTTATGTGATTTCTTAATTCTATCTGATAGATATGGTTTCACTACCACCAAAAACAAAACATAGGAATTTCCAAAACCAACAAATTCCATTCAAAATTTCATTGAAATTAAAAACAAAAGGATATCATTCCAATCATAGCATGGTTAATATAGCATTACTCTTTTGGCTCCAAGTGTGATCCGCTTTATTTTCCATTCCTAGATGGTAATGAATCATGAAATCATAACCCTTTATTAATTCTATCCATATCATATGTCCCATGTTTAATTATTTCTGATAGAACATATACTTCAAACTTTTTTTATCAATATATATTTCACACTGTACACCATAAAAATGATTCCTCCATGTTTTTAATGAAAAAAAAACAACAGCTAATTCCAAGTCATGTGTCGGGAAATTTAACTCCTGAGGTTTAATTGAATTGAAGCATAAGAAATTACTTGAACATTCTTCATTAGGAAATAACCATGTCCTTTCAATGATGAATCACTATAGATAACCAATTCACTATTCCTAGAAGGCAGGTCCAAAACTAGATCATTTACCAATCTTCTTCTTAGTTCTTGAAAATGATCATCATATTCTTGTGTCCAAATGAACTTAACTCCCTTAATTTCTATATTAATTAGTGGGACAGATAACTGATAAAAAATTTAAAAAAAACGTTGATAATAACCTGATAATCTAAGAAAACTATGAATCTCTGTGATATTGGTAGGTCTTGGCCACTCTTCAATAACTTTTATTTTAGAAGGGTCAATATGTATGCCATATTTAGAAACAATATGACCGTGAAAAAAAAGTTTTCTTCTGAAAAAATTAAATATTACTAAACATCCCATATATTTTCTTTTCTTTAATTGTTTTCAAAACAATTATTTAGTTACTTTCATGTTCCTCTATGATTTTAGAATATACCAAAATGTCATATATACACACAATCATAAATTGATCCAAAAACTGATGAAAGACTCCATTACTGAGATTAATAAATACAGAATGTGAATTAGAAATCCAAAAGTTTATAACTACAAACTCATAATTACCATATCTTGTTCACAAAGTTGTCTTTGGAATTTTACCCTCCTTCACCTTGAGCCAACGGTACCCGAACCTCAATTTAATCTTGGAAAAATACTATCCTCCCTATATCTGATCAAACAAATAATTTATATGAGTTAATGTGTAATTGTTCTTAACATTGATGATATTCAAGGCTATGTAATGAATACATAGTCTCATAGAACCATCTTTATTTTTCACAAATAGAACTAAATCACCCCATGGTGATGTTCTTGGTCGAATGAAACCTTTATCAAGTAATTATTGCAACTAATTTTGTAATTAATCCTTTTCTAATTGAGACATTCAATAAGGGGGTTTATAAAAACCCTTTGCATTAGGAACTAAATCAATATTAAATTAAACCTTTTGGTTGGGAACATTACCAGGAAATTCATCAGAGAAAGCATATGTCAATTCATTAAATACTGAAATGTCACTAATCAAAAGGGGTTATTTACTTACAATAATATGAGATAAATAACCTTCAAAACCATCTTTAATTAATCTTTCTTCTTCTTAGTATTTTTTCAAAGTTTTGAAATCCTGGAATTAAACATTCTTATATTTACAATCTATTTTATCATGATAAAATGAAGGGTAATCCATTCCCAAAATTATATCAAATTTCACTGTGAGATATTCAACAAGATTTTCAGGAAAGGCCATCCCAATAATGATAATAAGAAGATTCTTATAAATCTTGGTACCTTTAATAATTACAGCTATAGACTTTACCAAAAATTCTATATCAAATTCATGAGGTGTTATTTCCTATTTACTTGCAAATCTCTCAAAAATGAAAGTATGTGAACATCCAAAGTCCAAAATATTATTGGAATATTTTGAAGAAATTTGTAACATACCTATCACCACTTCATTTGATGTCCCCAAATCAACCGTAGTAGTTGCAAATGATTTCCCTATGCCATCATGCTATCATTTTTTTTAGTTTCTACCCTGGGTAATTAACATTGGGAAAATATTGGCATAATTCCCTATCTCATTGCAACTAAAACATCTTACCACTAGTTTTTATTTTCTTGAATGATCGTATTTCTTACACTTAAGAGAAATAAGACCATTCTTACCACATTGGAATCACTTCTCATACACTGAGAGTAATCCTCGAAGATGTTTTTTTACCAAACTTCTCACAACTTTGAAATTTAATTTTCTTACATTCATATTTATTTAATGAAATTTTTATCATTTCCTTCCAACTAGATTACTTATTTTGTTTTCCCTCATGGAATACATCCTCATCATAAAACTCCATTTTAACCTTATCAATGCATCAGAAATATTTATCATAGCTTTAGAACTCATGAGATGCTAACTCCCTTTTATATTTTAACTTCAATCTAGAGTAAAACTAATTTATCTTACTAACAATATCCCAGATACAATTTGGGTGATACCTTAAAAAACATGTGAAATTTTCATCATATGAAATCACTAAATATTCATCCTTTTGTCTTAATTAATTGAAATGTTTTTCTATCCTAAATCAAACAACCATATGAAAATATTTCTCAAGGGATATATTTCTAAATTCATCATATTACGTGGCGCCAATTTCTTCACTTCCTCTAATATTTTTAATCATTAACCACCACTAATTGGAATCGCCTTTAAAATGATAAACAGTAAGAATAAACTTTTGATTGTTTGAACATATAAATACATAAAAAAACTTTTCTAGTGATTTAATCCACCTTCATCCTTCACAGGGTCAGATAATCCTCTGAATGATGGAGGATTTTGCCTCATGAAATGCTCTATGATCAACATCTACCTCTATAGATGTTTCATTTGATCTTGTGCATGGACAACACCACCAATTTTCTTATTATTCAACTGATCCATCACTGCAATGAACTATTCAGTTAAAATTCCAACCATCTCAGGATATTTATTTAGAAGGTTATTTTCCTCTGTATGCCTTCCCAGCACAGCTTCCCTATTTTCTCTACGAAAAATGATTCTAAAAAAATATATCTTAGACAAAGAAATGTGGAAATATTAAAATGATATATCATTTTGAATGTAAATTAAAAATATTTTATAGATATTCCATTAAAAATATTTTAACTCTTAATGTTATTTAAGACTTCCTCTGATACCAACTATAAGGCCTCAACCATAAAAATTTCGTAATATTGAGTTAAGTCAATAATTCGAATTTTAATCACATCAATGATCTTTTCAGAATTATAGATTTAGAGAATTATTTTATAACTCATACAAAAAAACATAAATATTATAAGCAGACACTTATAATCAATATATATTTATTTCAAAAAATAAACTCTTTAAAAAGAAACAAGGTATCCTTTCATGTTTTAAAATAATAACATTTCATTAATCCCATAGTTGACTATATTATTCTTTAATTCCTGTGAAAAACATATCAAAACATGGGAAGAGTATAAAAATCTCAGTAAGGTGCACATAAATAAGGAAACTTTTAGTCTTGGGAAAACATGAAAACCATGAATACTTTATCATAAAGTAAAACTTTTCACCATTCAAATTTAGTAAATATACATTACTGAATATAAGCTCATTTCATACCCTTTTGTAACAAAAATATTGCCACAAATCCTATAGAAATAAATATATAAAATATAAAGGTAACTTGGGGCCTAAATATACTTAAATGGAATAACCATACGATCGAATTCCACACATATCAATAAACGGAATAGCCATAAATGATTACAATTATCAACATTTCACTCATAAAAATTTATTTTCAATCATAAGAAACCTTTTAAAGTTATTGAAATAGTAAATACACTTTCAAATCCATTTACAATACCCAAACATCCAAAAATGGAATAAGGTATTTCTTTTCCTTTTAAAAACATTAAGGCTTATAGATGAATCCATATATCAAATAATGGTTACGGCGGTGGAGGAGTTGTTGTCACTACATACGTTAAAAACATTCCCTTTTTTTATTTAGTAAAGCAATTCATAGACAAAAGATTCCCTTTGAACGAAATTAAAAGTAAAAGGCTTTTATTATAAACTGTATAAAAGATGTTGGTTCATAACATCAAAATATGCCTCAATGAAAGGAGATTGAGATGAAGTCCCTTACCTCTAATATAACTTGTCTTGTTCCTTATTTATATTCCTGAATAATAAATAAAAGTGAATTTATAATTTCTTAAAATAAATTCATGTTTATTATTCATTTTATATTACTTATAATCATGTTATAAAAATGACATTATTATTTAATTTCATATCGGTCTTTTTGTAGATAATCGACACTTGAGTCAAAAATGAACTCGTTTTGATGTAAATTGTCCATGGGGTCAAAGTCCATAATATCTAGAATATTATTCATGATTTTAATATCATATACATCTAGTATATATTTATTTATAATATCATTATATTTGGAGATAATAAATGAAATGTATCATTCATGGAGACGGTAGGTCATATATAGGCATGAATGTTGCATTCATTTCATTGTCATATTAAAATAATAATTATCAAATTATATAAAAGTAAATTATTATACCATTATTATATTAATGTCATATATGTCTTATAGTTTTGATGAAACCATCCTTTTTATGTTCCATATATATCATGAATGAGTCATATCACTTTAAGGGGGTGGTAGTCCACACTTCCAGAAATGAAATTATCGCATTTACACATTATGGAAAGAATAAAGGTATGTTGTAAATAAAAATTAAAAGAGAATAGAGTAAATATAAATATAATATATATCATATATAAATGTAGTTCCATTATAATGTCCACCATGAGATGTGGTAGGATAAAATTTAACAATCATCATTTCGTGAGGCAGTAGTTCACCGTAAACAAAAATAGTATGTTCTCTATCAATTAGATTGATGTGTGTGTAAGTGTAGGTTGAACCCTTTGCATAAAAATATAATATTATATTGATGATTATTTTGTTGTTATAAAATAATGTAATAAAGAGATCATATTGGGGAGAATAAAAATAAAGGACAAGAACTTGATAGAAGACGTTACCTCAAAATTGGGTAACTCCTACTGATTTAAGCCAAAAGGCTTATTTGAGTTGACTTATGCCCAAGTTAAGCCTTATAAGATTAAGGGAGAGATTTGGAGAGATTATATAAGTATTATTTTTATTATATAAGAGGATTTTTAGGTGTGATTATGTGGGTATAGGTGGTGGACTTTTATAAGAGGGAGGAGGGGTACTTTAGGAAAGAATTGAAATATTAGTTTATTAAAAAATAACTCATATTATAATAATTAAAAAGTGATATATTTATAGTATAAGATGAGAATGGGTCTGAAAATATCAATAAATATGTTTTATACCTATTTAGGTCCCAAAATGTACCTCATCTTTTAGTTTTAACCCTTAGTTTGAAACATTAACTCTTACTATGTCATCTTGTATTTTCCTACTATATGGTTACTATAGTTACTATATGATGTCAATAGAACCATATGTAGATAATTAATGACATATGTTATATTATATAAGTCACTTGTATAAATATCATATTTTTATTACTATTATATCATTTAACAAAATAGTATTTGTTAGAAATACTCATTTATGTCAATTTTCACAATATTTAGAAATTGTTTTTTGTTAAAGTCATAAAAACTTGATTCCTTTGAACCAGAAACATTAACTAAAAGATAATATGTCATATTCATCCATAAAATTCGTGTATGGAATCCATATTTTCAAATTAAATTTATTTTAATATTAATAATACCATTTATTGGAATATTTCATTAATGAGGTAATCATTGCCTAATCATTATGTCATTAATAAATTTATTAATCTAATGTATAAAAATTATACATAAAATTTAATGATGTAAGAAATATTTTTATTTTTGTAATTACTATTCATATCCATATATATAAGTTATATAACCCTAATTAAAAATGTTTTTGTAAAATATAAAAGTTTATGTTATATTTCTCCTTAAATTAATTATTATAACATGTCATTATCTCATCTAAGTGGCTCCATGGGGTCCTAAAATCAACCCAAAGATGTTCATTATCATTAATATCTATTCCAATTGTATTAAGACACATATTTTTGTATTTGTTTTATTATTATAATATTTATTTTTACCCATATTTATCGTATTTACCCTTTAACCAATGTAAATAAAAATAATTACCAGATTTACTGTTCATAATGACAAAAAATAATAGGGAACTACTTACATAATTTGGATCTTATGATTAAAAATAGGTAATTCATTTTTCTGAATTCAAAACACATAATTTTCCAAAATTAATTTAAAATTATTTAGCATTGTCAAAATGATAAAATGGTTTTTTAAGTAATAACCATCAAAATATTGACATGCATTTATATCTAATTTCAAAATGAAATTACTTCCAATGAAAGAAAATTTATTAATTAATATAAACCTAATCCAATTAAACATTAAAACAAATTAAAAGAACAATATAACTATATTATTAAATTATATGAAACTGTAGTTTTGAATTGAAATGCAGTATTTTTCACTATTCATTAAAATATGGATTTTTTTAGAAAAATACCAAAATTTCAACAAAAGTAAATTTTTATTTCCTTCTTCTAAAAAAATATTTAATTTTATTTAATAGAACATTTAAATGTGAAAAAATATATTTATAAAGGGTTCCCCATCAAGAGGCGGTAAAATGACCTTTTAAATATATTAGAGTATTTTATTCTTAACATTGGATTCATTATTATTTTAAGACTCAAAAATTTGGTAGATAAGTGTAAAAAAATTTAAAAAACATATGTAATAATATTATAGTTAGTTCTATTCATTCCCTCCAAAACAATGACTAGGAATTTACTACCATCTAAAATAATAACAATATTATTGTATTATTTTTTTTTATTACCCAATATTTTATACGATGTAATATTTCGGAGAAACCCATTATTGTGTGATGAGTACGCTATCAGAAAAAAAAGTTTCCTACTTAATGTAAAATTTATATATTATTCATAAATATTAATATATATGAAGAAGTAATATTCTATAAATACATGGGATGTTACACCTCCAATCGTCCATCCTTAACGACTTTAATTTTATTTTTAAAATTCTTATAATGACATTAAGAGCTATTTATCTTTTACAATAAATCTGGTTTCATATTCAATTAAAAAAGTAGTTATGTTCCCCTCCCATAAGAATTCTTATATCCATATTTACTAAATCTGTTATCATAAGATCTTTCTAAATCCCCATTTGGGTTAGAATTCTATGATCTTTCCTTCCCAATGCATCTTCTACCTTTTCTAATTTTCTTGGGTTGTAGTATATTGAGAAATTAAAATATTTGAGTAACTCGATCCATCGTCTTTCCATCGTGTTAATATTTTTTTGTGTAAATATTTATTTCAAAATCACGTGATCTGTATATATCTCACATACTTCACTATAGAGATAGTGTCTCCATATCCTCAGAGCAATGATTGAGGATTTTAACTCAAGATCATGTGTTGGGTAATTTTGTTTCATGAATCTATAACATATTTGATGAATATATAGTAAATTTATCATTTTTCATACGAAAACAACCCAGTATATTCATCGATGCATCATTGTATATCGAAAACCCATAATTTCTTAATAGTAGAGTCAAAATTAGATCATTGACTAATCTTATTTTTAGTTCCATAAAAAATTCTGAAAATAATATTTTCATACAAACGTAACCCCTTTAAGTGTGATCTTGGTTAATCTATTAACCAATCAAGTAAAATTAAAAATGAAACATCGAAATTAACCTTCAAAATCCCTAAACTATGTGGCTTAAATATTTTCTTTGGAATAGTATATTATTGGATTAGGGTTTTCATTGATGGCTTAATTAATATTCCATCCTTAGATATAATATGGATTAAAAAAGAAATTTAATAAAGCCAAAATTCACAGTTGGTGAATTTTCCATATAACTATTTCCTTCATAGAGTCTCAAGAATGATCCACAAGTGATTCTCATGGTATTCTTATCTTTTAGAATAATACTAAATATCATTAATTAATACTATTACAAAATCATCTAGATATTACTTGAATATTATGTTCATTATATCTATGAAAACTGAGGGTTCATTAGTAAATTCAAAAGGAAATACTGTATACCCATAATTTCTATACCATATCATAAAAGATATAATTCGAATATATTATTTCTTTACTCACAATTTATGACACTCCAAAATGGGTAAATATTCAAAAATATTATGCTTAATGAAGTCGATCAAATCAATCCTAAATATGAGGAAAAGGATGGTTGTTTTTACTGTAATAGCATTGATTTATCTATAGTCAGTTCATAGACTCACGAATCTATCTTTCTTCATAAAAATAGAATAGGTTCTCCCCATAAGGAAACATTAGAGTGAATAAATCCATTATTACTCAACTCTTATAGTTCTTTCTTTATCTCCAAAAATTCTACAGTGTCCATTCTATATGGATTCCATGAAATTGTTATTGCATCATGGATTAATTAAATGGTAAACTCATATTCACATTCTAGGGGTGTCTAATAAATTCATTATGAAATAAATCAATGTATTTATGTAAAATTGGTACATCCTCAATTTAAATATTTTTCCCCATACCTAGATGTTTTTTATATTCCACTCCAAAAATTTCATTTAGTTGAGATATTTGGGGGTAGATGTAGAAAAGAATCATATGATGAAGTTTCTACTCTAATGATAAGGAATTCTACATCTTCTTCCCAAATTTTAATTTTCTTATTCATGCAATAAAACTTTTAATCATATTTTGAAATCCATTACATGAAACTAATTATATCAAATCCAACCATAGGTATGATGATAATTTTAGTAAATAAATAACATTTATATTCTATAATGGGGACTACCCATCATTTTTTTTGTAATGATACTTCCCTTTGGAGTTTTGACTAAAAAATCCCTTATTAAATCAAAAGGAAAATGTATAATTTTTATAGGGAAAATGGGGGTTCAAAACCCATTGGGCGCAGGTACTGTAGCAGCACTGTAGTGCTACTATAGCAGCCGAGATACTGTTGCAACGGCAGCACTGTAGCAGCGGCAAGGGGGCCTATAGCGGTGGCAGGGGCACTGTAGCAGTGGCAGGTACTGTAGCAGTGTGGGTACTGTAGCAGTACTATTCACAGAATGGGATTTGGGCCAAAAAATTGGGCCTACGGGCTATGTAATGGGATAAATGCCCACTCGGCCTTCGGGCTATGTAATGGGTCTCCCTCTACCTAGTTAAAAAGGCCTTTTCTTTTTTTCAATAATAAAAATGAGGCTTTAGCCACAAATGTTAAAAAAAAACGAGCTTGGATATCTTCCCTCAACCTATTTTTTGGTAGATTACCTTGATGATTGGGACATTTGTTTGAATAATGACACATTTAATTAAAGTTTAATAATTGATCATCGTTCATTTATTTATTCCACTTGCATTCATTATCAGGATGACTCTTTTCTATTCACTTATAACAAACTCTAATTCCTTTTAATTATTCCCCAAGATTATTATTTCTAAAACTTTCACATAATGCGAATTACTTCATTCTCTTATTCTTCTTTGATGCTTTTCTTTTTTCATTATTATCCGAAGACGCTTTCTTATCATTATTTCCCTTGAACATATAAGATCAATAAAATTATTTCTCCACTTTAATATAACATAATACAATTTCATCATATGATGAAAATTTTTGGGAAGAACGTAACCTTTATATAATTATCTTAATACCTTCAAAAAAATGTTCAATACTATTTTTGGAATCATATTTATAATCTATATCATACCTTTCTAGTCATGTAAATGTAGCCTCAGGCTCTGCAACATTGCCTTCTTCCTTTTTCATTATGTTAAAGAAATTTCTCTTCATTTTAGTTTGTTTCTAACAAGGAAAATATTTTTCAAATAATGTTTATTTAAAAGTTATCGATTCCATTTCTTCTATTTTATCTTCCTCTTTAGTATTTAGGATCAATGACCACCATTGTTTAGAATCTCCCTTGAAGAAATATAAATATAGAACTACCTTTTCTTTTCCAATGAATCACAATGCCATAATTATATTTTCAATGGACTTGATCCATTGCTCAACTACCACCAGATTAGAAGTCCCACTAAAACATGGGGTATTCTTCCACATGAACCAATAAAAAATAATTGTAGTATAGTTATTCATCAAAACCTATGAAATTTTTCTTAATATGGACATGATCTTTAACATACCAGGTAAATGAAGAATAATACATTTCAAATTTTTTAATTAAATATTAGTTTTAATTTAAAGGGTATATTATGTTTAATGGCATACCTAACAATAAATAATGGGTTTCTCCAAAGTATAATGTTGCACACAATGCTAAGTCATACTGAAAAATAATAATATAATATTATTTTAAATGGTAGTTAACACATAGTTGTTTTATTAGTGGGAATGAACAAAACTAACTACAATATGATTATACAAGTTTGTTAAATGTTTTTACATTTATTTAATAAAATTTAGTGGCTTAAAATGTGAATGAATTTAATTTTAGTCATAAATACTTTAATATTCATTAAAAGGTTGATTTACCACCTTTAAATGGAAACCCCTTTTTAAATATATATTTTGACACATTTATATATTCTATTTGACAAAATAAAATGTTTCATTAGAATCAGGACATCAAAATTTAATTTGGGTAAATTTTTCGTATTTTGCAGATAAAATTCATTTTTTAATGAATAGTGAAAATAATATATTTTAATTGAATCCTGAAATTTTATCTAATTTATTTATATGGTTAGATTATCATTTTAATTTGTTTTAAAGTGTAATTAGTTTATATTTTTACCATTGAATCCAGTTTTGGTCATTAGAAGTATTTTCACTTTGAAATTGGACATAAATCAGTGTCAATCTTTTGATAGTTATTGTTTCTTAAAAACACACTTTTGTTTTGACAACAGATTTTATTTATAAATTTATTTATCCAACTTATATGTTTTGAATTTTCTAAAATAGAAATAATTTTTGAATTTAGAATATCAAATATATAATAGGTTGAATTTTTGGTATTTTTCTGAAAACGTTCGATTTTTGATGAATAGTTAAAACACGGAATAGTAGTCAAAAAAACCGACTTTTTCATTTAAATTAATTTTTACTGCTTATGTTAATTGAATTTTAAAAATCTGATACACATGGTCTTTATTATTAATTAAATTTTTGTTCGATAAGATAAACTATTTTTTGGTGAATAGTAACTTTTGACATTTATTTACAATTGTTAAAGGTAAATAGGGTAATTTAATCTAAAAATAATATTATAATAATATTAATTTACCCTAACATGTGTCATAATCCTATTTATTGATACATTTACGACCATGGTCATCCTTGTGTCTATTTTAGGACATCATAGAGCCACTTAGGAGTGATAATGACACTATATTAATTAATTTAAAGTAAAGACAAAAATAACCTAAACATATATCTTTTAGTAAATTAATTTTTAAATGGGGTTAGATAAGTTATCTTCTAGAATATAAATATTCATTATAAATATAATAATATTACATATATCATGGTATTTTTTTTTATGATTTTTATAAATCAAATAAATAAAATTATTTATGACAATATAATGATGCAGTGTTTACCTCATTAATGAATGATTTAAATAAATAATATTATAAAGATTATAAAAATATCCAAAACCTGTCCAATTATTATTGGATGATCTTATTTCGAACAAGGGTCATCTTATCTTCAACTTCAATAAGTTTTGGACCTTTAGAAACTGAAAATCATTATATAATAAAATAATATTTTCAAACATTCTGAAAGAGCCCCTCCTCCCCCTTATAAAAATCACTCACATCTAACCCATTACTCATACCTCTAAAACCCCTTTTTCAACCAAATTCTGGACAAATAAGTTCTTAAGATCCCACTCTTTTATATAGAAGCCACCCCATAGGCAGAAGGCACTTCAAGAAATTCTTTTTGGTTCAAACCAATGGGAGTTACCCGATTTAAAGGTAATGTCTTCTCTTAAGTTCTTTTTTATTATTTTCCATATCCAACCCCCTAAATTCCCATTATTTATTTCTTTTATAACAACCCCAATGTCTTCAATATACTACGATGTTTTTATGAGAATTATTTGAACTAAAATTACACACACCTCCATCTAATGGGTATAGAATGTACTATTTATATGGACAGAAAACTACTGCCTCACGACATGATGATGGTTAAATTATATCCAACTACCTCTCTTGGTGGCCATTATGATGGAACTATTTTTATATGTGATGTATATTATATTTTTATTGTCTCTATGCTTCTGTATTTTTCATTTATATCATACATTTATTTTTTCTATTATGTGTAAATGTGACAATTTCAATTGAGGAAGTGCGGACTACCACCCCCTCAAAGTTATATGACTCGTTCATGCCATAAAATAGATATATAAAAGATTGAGTTAATTAAATTATATATATGATATTATAATATAATTATAATATATCTATGTATTATTAATTTTTCATTCCATTAAATATGAAATAGAAATGAAAGTAGTGTTCATGCGTACGTACGACTTACCGTCTCCGTAAAGGGTGCATTTTATTTCTTATATCCAAATGTATGTACTATTATATATACATATATATACTGAATATATATGCTATATATGATATCTAAATCATGAATATCATTCTGAAGATAATTTAATTTTGACCACATGAACAACTTGTAATTATAAGAAATTTCATTTTTTACTCATGTACTAAATATCACCAAAATGGACGTCATTAACTTAAATGATTAAATAATGTTTATAACATGGTAATAAGTGATATAAAAAGAATAATAAACTTGAAAAACGTTTTTAATAAAGTATAAATTAACTTTAGATTGTTATTCAGGATATTAAAGAATGAACGGGTCAAGTCGAACACAAGGTAAGGGATTCGTCTCGATCTCTTTTCATTGAGGCATACATTGATGTATACACGAATTTCTTTATATATTGTATATAATAAAACCCTTTTACTTTTAATTTCTTTCATAGGGAATCTTTTTTCTTCAAAGCTTTTTACTATATGACAAAAGGAATGTTTTTAACGGTTTCAACAACAATGACCTCTCCGCTATCATAATCATTAGTTGGCTTCTTCTATATGCCATAATGTTTTGAAATGAAAAACAAACCCCTAATTCTATTTTTTGGGTCTTTTGGTATTGATTTTTTTTGAAATTGATTTATTATTTCAATATATTGAAATGAATTGTTTTTATTTCAAATGAAATGTTATTAGTGAAATATTTATATTTTCAATATTTTAGGTGTTATGATTTTATAATGGTACTTTGACATTTGATGGGTGGTTACATGATAAACCAAATGAAAAGTGGTGGCGTGATAAACCAGAATGGGTGGTTACATTATAACCTCCAATGCATTGGGTATGGAAGTCAGTCGTATGGCTATTCCATTTAGTGATATGTGTTGAATTCGACTGTGTGGTTATTCTATTTAAGTATGTTTATGTCCAAGTTACCTTTATATGTTATGTGTTCTTTCTATGGGTTTTTTTTAATCTTTTGGTTACAAAAGGGTAAGCAATGATCTTTCATTCAGTGGAGAGTATTTACTACTTCATAAAGGTGAAATGTATTACTTATTATAATGTATTCATGGTTTAATTGTTGTTTTGAAAAAGTAACAATTTTCCTTCTTTGTATATCCCTTATTGGGATTTTTATCATAATCCCATGTTTCTTTTTTTGAAATGTTTTTCAATGGACATAATGATGAATAGTTTCAAGTATGGGATCATGGAAAAGTCATGCTGTCTTAAATATAGAACTAGACATGGCTCTTGTTTTCAAGAGTTTCTATTTTATGAAAAAAATGAAACTGAGTAGAAGTGTATACTTTATGATTTTTGAGATGTAATGTAATATTTATGGACTAGTTCTCTAAAACACTAAACCTGAAAAGATCCTCAATGTGAATTATTTATTTAATTCAATATTATGTAAATGTTTAATGTTGGGTCCTTATAGTTGGTATCAGAGGGCGGTTTAGACAACATTAGAATTTGGGATATTTTTAAATTAATTTCCATAAATTAATTTATGGTAATATTGAAATGATATAGCATTTATAGATTAACATTTTTCTTTTTCTACGATATTTTTGTGTTCGGAATTGTTTTCTGCAGAGGAAACAAGACATCTATGATGGGAGGACATCAGGAGGAAGACAAACGTCCAAATAAGCAACCTAAGATGGTTGGAATCAAAACTGAATAGTTTTTTGTAGTGATGATACAATGGAATCACGCGTGAAATGGTGGTGGTATCCATGAATGAGATCATCCAGATCAACCACAGAGGAATATGTCAGTAGTGGAGAATTTCATTAGGAAACATCCTCCATCATTCACCGGATCATCTAACCTTGTGCTAGCAGAAGGGTGGATTGAATCACTTGAGAAATTTTTTGATGTCATATTGTGTTCATAACATCAAAAGGTTAGTCTTATTGTTTAATATTTTGGAGGTGAATCTGATCCGTGGTGGTTGATAGTGAAAAATATTAAGGATAATGTGGAGATTGATGCACTTGATTGGGATGAAGTCCAAAGTATGTTTCTCAATAAATATTTTACTAAGGTGGTTCATCTTATGATGGAAATACAGTGCCTGTAATCGAGGTATGAGGATGAATCAGTGGATTCTTATAAAATAAAATTCACTTGACTAGAAAGGTATGCTCTAAATTGCATGTGGGATCTTGATAATAAATTCAACTATTTTTACTTAGGATAAAAGCCAAAGTATTGAATGGATTTAGCTTTTACTGAGTTCAAAAGTTATGAAAAACTTTTTCGACGTGACGATAAGGTGGAAATGGTGTTTTCCAATGATTAGGTGTTCTTTGAAAAATAATAGAATAAGAGGTTATAGTGGCAGACGAAAGGGAAAAAATCTTCAAACAATTCTGATGTTAAGAAAATTAAGTTTACAATTTTTGAAAAATGTGGTAAAAATCATGCTGGGGATGTTTTGTTAATTCTGTTAAGTGCTACCGATGTGGTAAAATGGGACATAAGGCTCATAATTTCATTGAAAACGATCAGGGTAATGGTAAGATAAAATCTGATTTTCAATCAGTTAAATATTTTAAGTGAAATGAAATGGGTCATTATGAAAAGGAGTGTCCAACAATGAAGTCAACTGAGAGAAAGCAGTCGTACTACAAGTAGAAAGGGGTGGGGAAATCCTTTGCAACTACTTCAGTAGATTTTGGGCCATCAAATGAAGTAGTATCAGGTACACTATTTATTTGTTCAGATTATTCCAACACGTTATTTGATTCATGGTCTACACATTCTTTCATTTCTGAGATTTTTTTTAGTAAATTGTGAATTCCATCTCCAGATATTAATCCTAAACTTATGGTAAAAACATCAGGGATAAATTTTGAGACAAAAAGAAATTATATGAACCTTACTCTCCTTGTGTGTGGAAAGAATCTACCTGAAAACATTATTGTTTTACCTCTAGTAGAGTTTGATGTTATTTTGGCTATGTATTGGACTTCTGTTAAGCATGCTAATATTTATTACAGAGATAAATTTGTTTCTTTTCAGAAAGTTTTTTAGTTTGTGTACAAGAATTAACCCTTACTTTTGATAACATATCAATAAGATTAGAAACTAGTAAAAGATATAAATGAATTCTAACTTGTACATATTTTTTAAAATAAATGAACTGTTCGGATTAATGATGTGCCAATGGTAAATTAGTGCCTTGATGTTTTTCAGGATGATTTTCCTGGTATTATACCTGATTGGGAAGTTAAATTTACTGTTGACTTAGTTCCTCATGATAATCCAATTTCAAAAACCCCTTATCGAATGACTCAAACTGATCTTTTAGAGTTAAAAAAGTAATTGAAGGAGTTATTAGATAAAGGTTTCATTCGACCTAGAACACCACCGTAGGGTGCTACTGTATTGTTTGTTAAAAATAAAATGGTTCAATTAGACTTTTTATTGATTATAGAGCATTGAATAACATCACTGTTAAGAACGAGTATCATTTGACTCATATCGACGATTTGTTTGATTGGATTCTGGAGATTAGTATTTTTTTAATATTTATTTGACGTTGGGTTACCATCAGTTGAATGTAAAGGAAATAGAAATTTTGAAGACCGTGTTTCGTACTAGATATGGCCATAATGAATGTGTATTTAGGCCTTTTGGGTTAACCAATGGACCTCTTGTATTCATGGATCTTATGAATTGAATTTTCTGTGAGTTCTTGGATAAGTTTGTGGTTGTGTTCATTGATGATATTTTGGATTATTCAAAAAGTAAATAGGACCATGAAATTTATTTAAGGGTTGTCTTGAAAACCATAAAAGAAAAGAAAAACAGTTTGGGAAATTCAACAAGGGTGAGTTTTAGTGAAAACAAATTCATTCCTTGGTCACATTGTTTCAAAAAATTACATAACTATTAATCCTGCTAAAAAAAAGTTGTTGAATAATGTCAAAGACAGAAAAATATAACTGAGATTCATAATTTTATTAGTTTAAAAGGTTTCTACTAGAGGTTTTTTGAAAACATTTCATTGTTATCTAGCCCAATGAATATGTTAACTCTAAAAGGAATTAAGTTCATTTGGACAAAATAATGTGATGATTGTTTTTAATAATTGAAAAGTATATTGGTGAATGACCTAATTTTGGAACTGCCTTTCAGAAATGGTGAGTTTGTTATCTACAGTGATTCTTCATTTAAAAGAATTGGATGTGTCCTTATAC
Source organism: Viscum album (assembly GCA_963277665.1). Classification (NCBI taxonomy): domain Eukaryota; kingdom Viridiplantae; phylum Streptophyta; class Magnoliopsida; order Santalales; family Viscaceae; genus Viscum; species Viscum album. The sequence goes on along the minus strand of OY728162.1, from coordinate 426,996,507 downwards.
AGAATGATCATGTAATTTCTTATGCTTCACATCAGTTGAAACCCCATGAGTTAAATTACAGTACACATGATTTGGAATTATATACTGTTGTTTTTTCTTTAAAAATTTGGAGGAATCATTTTTATGGAGAAAATTGTGTTATATATTCTGATCACAAAAGTTTTAAGTATATATTCAATCAGAAATAATTTAACATGAGACATAGGAGATGGTTGGAATTAATCAAGGATTATGATTTCCAAATTCATTACCATATAGGAATGGAAAATAAATTGGATGATGCTTTGAATTGAACATTTAATGCTACATTAATGTTTTTATGTTCGGAACACTATCATTTTATTAAAGACATGATGAAATTTGGCATATAATTTGTTGGCATAGGAAATTCCTCTATTTTGTTTCAGGTGTCAGTGAAATCATCTCTATTAGACAGAAGTATGCAAATGCATAAAGAAGACAGTGAGTTACAGAAAAATGTAGAGTTGGTTCAGTTGGGTAAGTTTCTTAAATTTAATATTGATAATGATTTTATTTTGATATTGGGGAAGATATTATGTGTTCATTATGATTCACAGTTGAAAATTGAGTAATTATATGAAGCTCATAGTTCTACATTTTTAGTTCATCCAGGCAGTACTAAGATGTACAAAGATCATTGAGGGTGTTACTGGTGGGATGGAATGAAAATAGATTTTTTTGACTTTACTATGAAGTGTTTTACTTATCAATAGGTTAAAGTAGAGAAGTAGTTACTGAAAGTTATGCTTTTGTCATTACTGGTGCTAGAGTGAAAAAAGGAAAATATATTCATGGTCTTTATTGTGGGATTACCAAAGACATCTCGAGGTAATAATGTAATCTGAGTTATTATTGATTGACTGACTAAATCTTCTCATTTCCTTCCTATTTGAGATAATTTTTCTCTAGATCATCTTTCTTGGTTTTATACTAAAGAGATAGTCAGGTTGCATGGAGATCCCCTCTCAATTGTATCAGATCATGATCTATGGATTACTTCTAAATTTTGGAAATACCTTCAGAAAACGTTGGGGACTAAATTAAATTTTAGTATAGCTTTTCACCCTCAGTCATACGGGCAGTCATAATGAAAAATTATGACCATGGAGAATATGCTAAATGCTTTTTTACTGGATTACTAGGGAATTTGGGAGCATCATTTTTCTTTGGTTGAATTTTCTTATAACAACAAGGTTCATTCCAGCATACAGATGGCTCAATTTGATGCATTATATGGGAAGCAGTGTCGAAATCTAGATTTTTGGGATGAAGTAGCTGAAAGGAAGTGTATGGGACCATAATTGGTAAATGATATGGTAAAAAAAGTTCAATTGATTCATAAGAACTTGATAATAGCTCAGAGTAGGAATAAAAGTTATAAGAATAACCAGAGGAAGGATTTTTCTTTTGATGTAGGTGATCATGTTTTTCTCAATGTTTCTCCATGGAAAAGCCTAATGCCTTTTATTAAGAAGGTAAAGTTGAGTCCGAGGATCATTTGACCATATAAAATACTAGAGAAAGTTGGATCATTTTCATATAGAGTGGATTTACCTCCATGTTTATCCCATGTACACAATTTTTTTTTCATGTTTCAATGTTGAAGAAGCATATAACAGATCCATCTCATGTTTTGAGCCTAGAGGTAGTCTAATAGGAATAGAATCTCTCTTATGAAGAACAACCTATCTAGATTCTTGACCGAAGAGAGAAAGTGTTTCGGAAAAGTTAATTCATCAGGTAAAGGTTTTGTCGAAAAACCATATGGATGAAGAGGCAATGTGGGAATCTAAAATTGTTATGAGGGATAAATAACTCCATTTATTTGATAAGTGAGTAAAAATTAGGATGATTCAATTTTCAAAAGGGGGAAGGATGTAACATCCTAGCTAAATAAAGAATAATACATTTTCATATTTTTGAATTAAATATCAATTTTACTTTAAAGGGGATACTATGTTTAATGGAGTACCAAAAACACAAAATTGGGTTTCTCCAAAGTATAATGTTGCACACAATTCTGAGTCATACTGAAAAATAATAATATAAAATTATTTTAAATCAATGTTAACGCTTTGTTGTTGTATTGGAAGGAATGAACAGAACTAACTAAAATATAATTATATATGTTTTTTAAATATTTTTACATTTATTCTATAGAAGTGATAGGCTTAAAATATGAATGAATCTAATTTTAAGCATAAATACTCTAATATTCATTAAAAGGTAGATTTACCGCCTTTTAATGGTGAAACTTTTTTAAATATAGTTTTTGACACTTCAGTATGTTCTATTTGAGAAAATAATTTTTTTAGAATCATAACATCAAAATTTAATTTGGGAATATTTTTTTGTATTGTTCTGATAAAATTCATTTTTTAATGAATAGTGATAAATACTGTATTTTAATTGAAACAACCCTTTTGATATAATATATTTTTATGGTTAGATTATCTTTTTAATTGGTTTTAAATTTTAATTATATTATATTTTTTCAATTTAATCCAATTTTGGACATTGGAAGTAATTTCACTTTGTAATTGGATATAAACAAGTGTCAATCTTTTGATAGTTATTGTTTTTTTAAAACACGGTTTTGTTTTGACAATGGGAATTGATTTTAAATTTATTAATCCTACTTCTATGTTTTGAATTTGTTAAAATAGACATAATTTTTAAATTTGGAAAATCCAATATATATTAGGATGAATTTTTGGTATTTTTTTGAAACCCTTCAATTTTTGATGAATAGTGAAAACACTGAGTAGTAGTAAAAAACAGACTTTTTATTTTATATAAAATTTTACCACTTTCGTTAATTGAATTTAGAAAATATTACATAAATTATTATTATTAGTATGTAAAATTTAGTTCAATAAGATGAAAATAATTCTTGATGAATAGTAATTTTTGACTTTTATTTACCGTGGTTAAAGGTAAATAGGATAATTCAAGGTAAAAATAATATTTTAATAATATTAATTTACCCTAACATGTTTCTTAATCCTATTGGTTGATACATTTCCGAACATGGTCATGCTTGTGTCAATTTTGGGACCCCAAGGAGCCACTTAAGGGTGATAATGACATTTTATATTAATTAATTTAAAGCAAAGACAAAAATGACATAAACATATATATTTTTTAGTAAATAAATCTTTACATCAGTTTATATAAGTTATATCCTAGACTATAAATATTAATTAGAAATATATATTACATGTTATTTTTTTATAATTATTAGACTTCAAAAAAATAAAATTACTTATGACACAATAATGACGAAATGAATACCTTATTAATGAATGATTTAAATAAATAATATTATAAATATTAAAACAAATTCCAAAACCTATCCATTTGTTATTATATGATTTTATTTCCAACAATATTCATCTTATATTATAATTTATTAATTTTTAGAACTTTAGAAACCGAAAATAATTATATAATAAAATAATATTTTCAAACATTTCTAAAGAGCCCCTCCTCCCCATTATAAAAATCCCTCACCTCTAACCCATTACTCACAACTCTCAAGCCCCTTGTCTCATCCAAAATCTATCCAAATAATCTCTTAATATCTCTCTCTTCCACCTAGAGCCTCTCTTTAGGCAAAAGACACTTCAAGAAATCCTTTTGGTTCCAACGAATGAGAGTTACCCGATTTAAAGGTAAATCTTCTCTTAAGTTCTTTTGTTTTATTTTACTTTTCAAACATTTAAATTCTCTATATTTCATTATTTTTTAAAAACAATAGTATATTCAATATACAAGGATGTTTTTATGAGAATTATTTAACTACACTTACACACACCTCCATTTAATCGGTAAAGAACATATTGTTTCTATGGACGGCGAACTACAGCCTCACAAAATGGTGATTGTTCAATTATCTCTAACCTCCTCTCATGGTTGCCATTATGATGGAACTGTATTTATTTGTGATATATATTATATTTATATTGTCTCTATGCTTCTGTATTTTTCATTTTATATCTTTCCTTTGTGGTCTCCATTATGGGTAAATGTGATAATTTCTTTTGAAGAAGTGCGGACTATCGCCCACTCAAAGTGATATGACTCGTTCATTCCAAACATGGCACCTATAACTGATAGAGTTAATGAAATTATATATATGATATCATAATATAATTATAATATACCTTTTTATCATTATTTGATCATTCCAATAAATATGAAATATAAATGAAAGTAGTATTCATGTGTACGTACGGCTTACCGTCTCCATGAACGGCGAATTTCATTTCTTATATCCAAATGTATGTACTATTATAAATAAATATATATATTCTAGATATATATGATATATATGATATCTAAATCATGAATATCATTATTCATATAATTGAATTTTGACCACATGAACAACTTGTAATTATAAGAAGATCATTTTTTACTCATGTACAAAATATCAACAAAATGACCGTTATTAACTTAAATGATTACATAATGTTTATAACATTGTAATAAATGATATAAAAAGAATTATAAACTTGAAAAGGGTTCTTAAGAAAGTATAAATTAACTTTAGTGTATTATTCTGGACATTAAAGAATGAACGGGTCAAGTAAGACATAAGGTAAGGGACTTCCTCTCAATCTTCTTTCATTCAGGCATACTTTGATTTATACACAACTTTCTTTTATACAATATATAATAAAATACTTTTGAATTTTAATTTCATTAAATGGGTTCTTTTTTCTATGAATCATTTTACTAAATGACAAAGTGAATGTTTTTAATGTTTGTGAAGACAATGACCTCTCCACCGCCGTAATTATTAGTTGGCTTCTTCTATAAGCCTTAATGGTTTTAAAATGAAAAGGAAACCCCTTATTATGTTTTTTGGGTGTTTTGGTATTGAATATAGTTTTTTAAATTGATTTATTATTTCAATATCTTCTAATGATTTATTTTGATTGCAAATGAAATTTTATTAGTGAAATTTTTATATTTTCAAAATTTTATGTGTTATGATTTTATAATGGTACTTGTACATTTGATGGGTGGTTATGAGATAAACCAAATGACGGGTGGTTCTGTGATAAAATAGGATGGGTGGTTACGTTATAACCTCCAATGCATTGGGTATGGAAGTTAGTCGTATGTAAATTCTATTAAGTGATGTGTTTGGAAGTCGACTGTATGGTTATTCCATTTAAGTATGTTTATGTCACAAGTTACCTTTATATGTTATGTGTTCTTTCTATGTATTTTATGGTAATAATTTGGATCCAAAAGGGTAAGAAATGATAATTTATATATTGAATATTATTTACTACATCGTAAAGGTGAAAGTATTGCTTTTTATAAAGTACTCATGGTTTACTTGTTTTTTTTGAAAAACTAACAGTTTTCTTTCTTTGTATATCCTTTAATGAGATTTTTTGCTCATCCCAAGTTTCTTTAGTTGAAATGTTTTTATAGGACATAATGATTAATAGGGTTAAGGATGGGATCAAGGAAAATTAATTCTGTCGAAACAATATGTGACTAGAAATGGATATTTTTTTATAGAGTTTTTATTTTTGGAAAAAATTGGAAACTGAGTAGAAGTGTCCACTTTGTGATTTTTGAGATGTAATGCAATATTAATGGACTAATTCTCTTCAACTCTAAACCTAAAAAAATCCATAGTGTGAATTATTCATTTAATTCAATATTATGTAATTGTCTAAGTTCGGGTTCATACATTATCCCCTTATCTCCAACAATAACACTATTGGTCTGCTAAGTGGGGAAATCATGACATCTTCCATGATTATTGATTCCCTTTCTTCCATTAGGTTCCATAACTAAATAATGGAACACACTAATTTAGCGCATAATAATCATGATTATTGATCCAAAAGTTCACTATAAAGAATTATAATAATTATCATGTTAATTTAAAACCTATTTCATACGATTTCTAATAAACAAACTCTGATACCAGCTTTAACAACCCTAATCCCATTATCCCAAAGTCTATGGAAATTTTATTACAATGGAATATAAATAATATATCATGTCACAAAGGGTCAATAATTTTGGTATTCTTTGATATCTAGATACATATATGGTTACCTTATCATATTTGTAATTATATATAGAACATAAAAAAGTAAAATAAATTGATTCCTTAACACTTATTCAATGATTTTGTCTTCGTGGATTCGATAAGGAAAAAAAATTGTGAGCTCAATTTCTTAGTAAGGGTTACATACCATAAAAATATGAATAAATAATAATTTAATCATAATAAAAAAGGAAAAATCAATATGGAAAAGTAAATAACTAAACAATACATGACATTTTATCAATAAACTAATAATTAAAATCCTTCCATAGATTTTTTTCAAACTGAAAATATCATGGATAGAAAAAAATGAATGTTGAATGAAGTAAATAATTAATTATTATAATTCATGTATTTGTAACATGAACCACAACTATAAAAAAATATCACAACATGATTTAAGTCTTTGGGTATTAACTCTTATGATTCTTCTAGGAAACAAACACGAAGGGTTTTTCACATACTGTTTTGCCTCACAATACATGTCGATTCAATGAGGGGATATATAATATCATGAAACACCCATACCTAAAAGTCCAAATCATTATTCATACATATATTTAATTTATGAAAAATATTCCTTATCAAAATATTTCTATTGAGTTGACGATACGTATTTATCAAAATATCCCTAGTTAAAATAACATTCAATGTAAACAACGTATGTAAAAATTGTAAATGGATTAGAAAATATTAATATACATTATACAAAAAATATGGATATTTAAGGAAATATTAAATTATTTATGATCACAAATAAAAGGGTCAGTATATATACCATAGAAAAGAAAATAGGTTCATAACTTTAAAAATATTCCTCAATGTATGGAAATTGAGATGAAGTCCCTTATAAGGATCATATCATTTATCAAATGAATATATTTTTGTGTATTCACTATAAATCCATATAAAAAAACTATAAATAAATCTTAAGATAATAAAAATTAATTTTACACATAACCTTATCAATACATGTTCAATGAAATATATGTTTAACCCAATGAATGAAAATTTAGATAAGAAATCCCTTAACATTTGTAATCAATCGAATAATATGCCCCATAAAAGTAATAATAATAGAATGAAAAATTTAATTCCATGAATATATTGATATTTATTATATAATATATCGATGGTCAATATATATACACCACTCACATGAAATAAGTGGTGAATAAGTCATATCTCACTAAAAACAAAAGTGATATGAGAAACCCCTTACCACTTTGTAATTAGTTGAATCGTAGGCCCCATGAAATAAATAATTATCAACTGAAAAATTTAATACCATAAATATAATGAAATTATTGATATTATATAATAAAGTTCAGTATATAAACCACACAAAAGAAATTAGTGGTCAATAATACATATTTCTCACAAAAATAAAAAGTAATTGAAGAAAAGCCTTACCTTATGCCTAAAAGTGTTTGGAACTCTTACTTAATGTCCTAGATAATCAAAATATATTCATTAATTACATAATTAAGAACCTAATACAACATTTATTTTATTATTATAATTTTATTAAGCTCATTTTCATCTATTTTTAGGTGTTATAATGTTTTATTTTGTTGTTATTAGAGTGTTCGTTTCATAGTTATATGGTCGATTCCCTTATGTATAATTATTAGAGTACTTTTCTAATGGAAGAAACACATCATAAGTGAAATTATTAATTATTAATGAAATTATATAATTTTAAATTGTATCATATATCATATTTTCTATATGGTATGAGGAGTATTCATTAGTTAAAATGTTGATGCAAATATTTTAATTTGTTTTTATGTCTTTTATGGCCATCACAAACTTCTATATGTAGGATCGAAATAATGATGTAGATGCTCAATATAAAAGAGGGGGGGGGGGTGAATTGTATACTTTAGAAATTTCCATAAATAAAGGAAAGATCTATGTTTAACAAAGTTAAACTAAGCAAATTCACAACACCTCTAACACCAAATGAAAGATTGGAATAAGGAATGAAGTTATCAACTTCATGTTCTATTTACTTGCTTAAAACTAGAAAGAGATTCCGAAAGTAGGTTCCGGAAATATGGATCCAGAAATTGAAACATAACTAAAGATTACAATATGAGATTCTACCTTAAAGCATATAGAATCTAAATTTATCAAAGTACAAGTAAGGAAGTATAAGAAAGTTATACTTTCCTTTCAATACAATATGCAGCAGAAACAAACAAGTAGTAAAACTACTAGTAACAAGATATATGTCTTTTAACCCAAAGAGAAGGGTATCCAAAAACCTTGGATAAAGGTCTCTTGATTTATACTTTCAAGCAAGTCTATCTTACCCACACCAGGGTAAGCCCTCAATATGAAGATTGGAATCTCTGTCTTGCTATCCCCGCAAGCCCTCAACTTCAAGGTAGTTGGCAACCTCTATCTTCCTCAGTAAGGAACCCCTCGAACATAAAGGTAGTCGACACCTCTGTCTTCATATCCCTGGTTGTCCTCGAATGTAATCACCAACATTCGAAGTCTCACGAAGCAAAAACTGAACGAGTGGTTCAGTACGCACAAGGCATGAAAAGATTTATCTCTCTAGAAATCCCCTTAGCAGCGTGTGGTCTCTAGATCGATTAAAAATCATTGTATATAAAGCTCTTTCAAATGAGATCCTATTTATAGGCTCGGTCGACCTCCTTTCCAACGGTCATATCTTCCTTAAAAATCGGAGGGACCTGTACACGGGTCACATTACCAACGGTTAGTTTATAACGGAATAGACAACATCGTTTTATAACAAAACAAGTGTAACAGAATGTACGACATCGTTTTATGTCTAACTCAAAAGTTCGATGTGAAGGTTCGGAGTGTAAACAAAATGTCAAAGAGTAGAAAATTTATAAAATTGTAAGCAAAATGAAAGTTCGGAGTCTATCCAAAAATAATATTCGTAGTCTAAATAAATTTGGAGTGTATAAAGCAAAGATGATCAGATTCTGTTTAATAGGTGAATTCAGAATGAGAATTCGGAATGAGAATTCGTCACCAGAATTCGTAATGAGAATCCATAATCAAGATTCGTCATTAGATTTCGATGTCAATCTTCATGAGAATTCGTATCCAGAATTCGGAGTAGAACTTTATCAGAGTTTGTATCCAGAATTCAGTGTAGAACTTTATCAGATTTCGTATCTGGAATTCGGAGTAGAACATTATCAGAGTTTGTATCCAGAATTCGGAATGAAACTTCATTACAATTCTCATCCAGAATTCGGAGTGAAACTTCATTACAGTTCTCATCCAGAATTCGGAGTGAAACTTCATTACAGTTCTCATCTAGAATTCGGAGCCTAAAACAGAATGCTTTATATCACAGTTTCAAACGATTCCTAATATTGAAATGAATCTGATTCTTATACTTGAGAAATGTATGGGTATAGATAATGAAAATATGATAAGAATAATTTTCCTTATAAAAGCGATTTACCTTATAAAATATATTTTCCCTATAAAAGAGATTTTCCTTATAAAAGCAATTTTCTTTATAAAAGCAATTTTCCTTATAAAAGAAATTTTCCTTATAAAATCTATTTTCCTTATAAAATCGATTTTCCTTATAAAAGCGATTTTCCTTAAAGATATGGTGTTTTTGATTTTCAAAACAAGAAGGAATGGAAGATTCATAAGGAAAACCTTATTGAATCAACAATCTCCCCCTTTTTGGAAAGCACAAACATCCTTTCGAAAAAGAAAGACTAAGTAGAAAGAAAAACATTAAGGCTTGTCTCCCTTTGCTTATGGATGTTGATGAATACGACTAACTCCCCCTTAGGCTTTGAAACTTGAAGGATCATATTCTAGATTTCCGGAATGGTATTTCATTATGAATAAGAATGTCTTCTTTAATGAAAAACTCCCCCTTAGATAAACTCTATTAGAGTTATTTTTCTTTCTCACCCTTTGTTAAGGATATTTTTCCTTTCATTATTAGGAATATTTTTCCTTCTACCCCTTTGTTATTTTCAAAAAGAATTTTAGGGATTGGAAAATATAAAAAAGTACCTGAAAAAATTAGTAACAACAACAAAAAAGACAAGCAAGCAAAATTTTTCATTAATTTTGAAAGTTCAAAAACAAAGAAGCTAAGATACAACAAAAGATAGGATTTGTCTATTTTGGATCTTTTACCATTGCCATGTGACCCTTGAGAATAGTCTTTATCTTCTTCAAGTCTTTATGATCTTCCTCGACATGGTTCTCTAACACAACTAATCTTGCACTTTGAGCTTCAATATTTTCTTCCTGGGCTTGCAGCTTTTCTTCCTGATCTTTTAAAACTTGTTCTTGTTTTAACAATTTCTCTTCAATATCAATCCGATAATCCCTTTCATTCCTCCAGTTTTGAGAAAGAGAATTCAGCTTTCCATACAGATCTCTATCTTCTTGCATCCAAGCATTTTTCTCAGCTGTCAACTTTTCTTCAAAGGAAAAAGTAAGTTCATTTATCTTCTTGTCTTCTGTCTCAAAAGCATCCTTAACATTATCTTGGAATTCATCAAATAGCCTCATCTCTTATACAGTTTTCCTCGACTAACTAGTCATTCTATTACAAGACCCTTTGTGGGCTTTATAGCCTAGAAAAAAGTTTTGAACTGAGCCTCTATCTCAACACATTTGTCCATAACCATGGATACAGAGTCTGTTTTCTGATTCAAAGCATGTTGGAGCATCTGGCATCTTGAATCAATACTTGAGAAAGTCGGAATAGTACCCACCAACTACTTTAATGACTGAACAACAAAGTCATGCCCCAACGAAGATGACTCTGAATCCAAGACTTTTCTTGGAGAATTTTCTTCTTCAAATTGCTCATCCTTCTTCTTAGAAGAATCACCAACATCCCTTCTCTTTACAACCACTGAGCTCAGGGTATTGACAAAAAGTTTCTTTCCCTTGTCCTTTTTCGTAATGGATTCTTATTCCGGGGTTTTCTGTTCACTATCAGACACTCGAACAATATTTTCTTCATCATTAATAACTTTTTGAGCACCATCATCTACATTTTCCATTTGAGAAACATCATGTAGATGTTGTTCTTCCTCTGCATGATAAGCTACTTCTTGTTCTCATTTCTCCTCATCCTTCCCTGGAGAGACTAACTTAGAGGACTCAGCTTCTGAAGTTCGGAGTGAAAAATGCTCCGAAGGTGTCTGCTTATAATCGTCTACTTGCTTCAATAGATTTCCGGTCTCACCACTACCTTCAGCAACTGCTTCTTCCTCATCCGCTTTCTCAATCTGCTCAACTTCCTCAACATAATTAGCAACTGCCTCTCTCGGAGTGACATAGTTTCTTCCTGGAGTCTCAGGTAGAGATTCCACAGAAAATGATCTCAGAACTGGAATGTTTCTGGAGGCCATCTCATTAAACCTTAATAAATTCCGAACCACCTCAGCTTCAGATATCTTCTTCTTATGCTTCTTTTCTTTCACTTGTTTTTCTAGCTCGTCCGCTGTTGTTTCCTTCAAGGCCGTAGCCTCTGCAGGATCCAAGCCAAACTGAGGCTCCCCTTGCACTCTCTTCTCTTTGATTTCCCTCCACTTAGAAACTACCTCATCAGGGTAAGCTTTCTTTTTCTTCACTTTTGGAGGTGCGGAATGAACTTCCTTAGATTTGGGATTCTCTGCTTCAACTTCAACTTCTTTCAATTTTCTCTTCTTTACTGGCTTAGAAGATTCAGGTTCACCAACTTTCGGAACCGCTTCTTCTTGAGCTGGTAAATCAACAAACTGACCAGTATTTTTTTTGAAGGAAACATCCATCCTTTTGAGGGTACCATCACTCACCAACATAATTTTTCAAACTCTTGGATTAGACTTGCAAGCCACCTTGAAAGACTCAAGGCACCAAACTATTAACTTCGATAAGATTGCTGGATACATTATGATCTGAGCTCTCAGATTCTCTTTCTTAACATTCTCAATGGTAATAAGAATGTGTTTCATCAGATTAAACTTCCTCAGATTTATCATAAAATCTAAAATATAGATCTCGCTTTTCTTCAAACTTCCTTTGTCACCCTTTCTCGGTACAATAAAGCCTTGTACCAATAATTCTAGAATCCTAAAATTCATAGACAGAGTAGCAATCTTCAGAGCCTTGTCATCTTACAGTCCGAGAGTCTCCAAAGCCTTTTCCTTGTTGAAACTTCCTTTTGAATCCGGCAAAACATGAGAGATGATCTCGGCTTCTCCTTTATAGGCCAGCCCTACCATGCTATCCGCCTTGATGTAAGAAAGCTTATAAGTCTTGCCATAAGACTTAAATTAAAATTTCTCCCTATCATTTTTCTTAAAGAAGGAAACTGTCTCATAGAACTCAAAAAGCAATTCTGAAAATAATTCATCTTGATTCTCAGGCTTAGATATAACAACATCTTCCCATCCTTCAATCTTTATGTTCTTGGATATAAGAGAATCATATTTATTGAAGAAATCAGGATGGACCAACCTTTCTCTATATACTAACCACTTGGAAATCAGCTTAGTGGTATACATGTCTTGAGAAGCTTCTTCCACAGACATTCGGATCTGAAGACTTCTGAGAAGTTTGTAATGGAGATTTCTGAAGATCGGAATGGCCTTAAAACAGAGAGGTAGGGCTTGGGGACGCTGGAGCATGAAAAACCGATGTTGGACGAGTCTCAGGGTCCCCTTTATATAGGCAACAAATTCGACCGTTGGTCTTCCAAAACCATCTAACAGTCGAAAAAACTTTGATCTGATCTGATGGTTGAGAACAATCCCGCAAGAAAACTTGAATTCGATCTTTTGAGGTTTTTGTTAAAACAATGATTTAAGAAAACTATAATCCGAAAACAAAATATAAGAAATCAACAGCTAGTAAAATATGATTACGAAAACATGAGTATGGAAATCATACCTTTCGTATTGGCTTAGGAGGATTATTCGTAATGGGTAACATTATTTTAAAAAAATGACTATGAAAAATCTTTATTACGAAAAAAAATAGTTCGCAAAATTCACTACGAAAAACTCAACAAAGAAAAAAAAATAATTACAAGATTTTCAGAATGTAAATTTCATTGCAAAAGTTTGAAAACAAAAAGTTCATTATGAAAGTCTCGGTACGAAAACTCGTTACGGAAGCACCAGTATGAAATTTTCCATTCCGGAAGTTTTCAATACGAAAATTTCCATTCCAGAATTCTTCTATATGAACATATCCATTCTGGAAAATTTCAGTTCTAAAAATTTCAATTCTGGAAATTTAGTTCAGAAAAGTTTGAAAAACTAACTTTGAAAAATTTAGTTACTCTAACAATAAAATGTACTCCCCCTATGAAAAGAAGTTTATTACTGTTAGGATAATTGTTCAACAAGAAGTTAATGATGAATGATTACCTAACAGTTATCATTTCAAACTTTTGTTTAATATATTCAAATCTATCAGAAGGCAAAGATTTTGTGAAAATATCAGCAAGTTGATCTTGCGTTCCGATAAACTGAAGAATAATATCTCCTTTTTTGTGTGTGATCCCTATGAAATTGATGCCTAATATCTATGTGTTTCGCATGAGAGTGATGTGAAGGGTTCTTACTTAGGGAAATGGAACTTGTGTTATCACACAAAATTTGAGTTTTAGTAAAACTCAAGCCATAGTCTGTGAGTGTGTGTTGCATCCACAACACTTGAGCACAAAAACTTCCAGCTGCTACATATTCGGCTTCAGCAGTGGAAAGTGCTACGGAATGTTGATTCTTGAATGACCAAGAAACTAGTGAATCTCCTAAGAAATTACAAGTTCCAGATATACTTTTTCTATCCATTCTACATCCACCAAAGTCAACATCAGAAAATCTTTTTAGAACAAAATCATTTCCTGAAGTATAAAATAATCCTAGATCCATGGTTCCCATAAGGTAGCGAAAAATTCTTTTTACTGCCTTTAAGTGAGATTCCTTAGGATTGGATTGATATCTTGCACATAAGAATACTGAGAACATTAATTCTGGTCGACTAGCTATTAAGTAAAGTAAACTTTCTATCATACCTCTAAAAGATGTTTGATCTACTGGTTTCCCAACTTCATCAAGATCTAAAGAGTTTTAGGTACCAATGGTAGTACTTATACTCTTATTGTTGTCATAACCATACTTTTTGAGAAGATATTTAATATACTAATGTTGAGATATGTAAGTTCCTTATAGTTTTTGAGAAATTTGAAAACCGTGGAAAAAAGTTAACTCCCCCATCATACTCATTTTAAACTCAGATTTCATTAGACTTGCAAAAGAGTTGGTTAAAGATTGCTGAGTGGAACCAAATATGATTTCATCAACATAAATTTGAACAATAAATACATTTTTCTTATCTTTCTTTATAAAAAGGGTTGGATTTTCATTTCCGTTTACATAGTTATTTTGAAGAAAAAATCAAGTGAGTCTATCATACCATGCTCGTGGGGCTTTTTAAGACCATACAGAGATTTGGTAAGTCTAAAAACATGATCAGGATGTTTTTTATCTTCAATGCCAAGAGGTTGTTCAACAAAAACTTCCTCTTAGACATAACCGTTAAGAAAAGCACATTTCACATCCATTTGAAAAAGTTTAAAATTAACGAATGCTGCAAAGGCATGTAATATACGGATAGATTCAAGTCTAGCTACTGGAGCACAGGTTTCTTCATAGTCTATTCCCTCTTGCTGATTATAGCCTTTAGCAACAAGTCTAGATTTAATTCTTACCATGAATCCATTTTCATCACATTTGTTCCTGAAGACCCACTTTACACCAATAATAGAAGTTTCCTTAGTTCTTTCAACCAAGACCCAGACTTTGTTCCTTTCAAATTAATTTAGTTCATCTTGCACGGCTTTGATCCAATCATCATCACATAAAGCTTCATCAGTGTTTTTCGGTTCTAACTGAGAAAGAAATTCTAGATGTTATAATTCATTTCTTAAGGAACTTCTAGTTCTTACAGGTTGATTTACATCACCAATGATACTATCACGGATGATTCTTAAGAAACACCTGATTTGAGTTTTGAAAATCCTGTTCATCAACATAGGGTAGAAAATATTCTAGGGTAAATGTTTCAGATGTATCTTCTTGAACATTATCCTTATCAAAAGTTTCTTCTATCAAAGGTAGACAATCAGTTTTTGAAAACACATCTGAGGATGAGGATTGGAATGGTTTAAAAAAAGTATCAGACTCATCAAATTTTACATGCACTGTTTCTTCAACAGTACAAGTATTTTTATTAAAAACTCTATACGCCTTAGAAGTTGTGGAATAACCTAAGAAAATTCCTTCATCATATTTTGGTGAGAATTTATGTAGGTTATCTTTTTTATTCAAAATGAATACTTTCCAACCAAAAACCTTAAAAGTAAGATAGTCTTGGTTTTCTACCATTCCATAACTAATAAGGTGTTTTATTAGGAAAAGGTCTAATCAAAACTCGATTTATAGTATAACAAGCAGTACTTATAGCTTCAACACAGAAATATCTAACTATAGAATATTCACTAAAAACGGTTCTAGTTATCTCTTGAAGAATTATATTTCTTCTTTCAACTATACCATTCTGTTGAGGAGTTCTAGGTGCTGAAAAACTGTGAGTAATACCTTTTCTACTACAAAAAGTTTCAAAATCAGAATTTTGAAATTCTGCTCCATGATCATTATGAATAGTTTTCAATGGAAGGTTTTTCTCATATTTAACTTGAACTATAAAATTTTAAAAATAAGAAAAAGCTTCAGACTTCTTTCCTAGAAAATAGACCCAAGTAAATCTAGTGTAATCATCAACTAGAACAAACACATATAATTTTCCTCCAATACTTCCAGTTTGTGTTACACCACAAAGATCCATGTGCACTAACTATAATTCATCAGTTGTTGAGACTTCACCGATTGATTTAAAACTAGATTTATGTTTCCTTCCATATTTACAAGGATCACTAACTTTAGAAGAATTAAATCTAAGCTCTGGTAGATCATTAATTAGTTTCTTCTTAGAGAGTTTGCATAAGTTTCTAAGATTACAGTGACCTAGTCTTCTATGACATAACCAGGAATGATCTTCCATTGCACTTAGGAAAGGTAAATCTTGGATCCTAAGGTCTTCTAAAATTAATTTGTAAACATTCTCCTGCCTATTGGCTGAGAGAATAAATTATTCCTTGGAATTGTGAACTAAGAACTTATCATTCCTAAAATTCACAAGATATCCTTCATCACATAACTAAATTATGCTAATGAGGTTGTTCTTAAGACCCTTAACAAAAAGAACATTTAAAATCAAGGTTTTACCAAGGAAAACAATGTTACCTATACCAACAATTTCTCCCTTAGCATTGTCTCTGAAAGTTACCTTTCCTCCTTTCATTTTGATAATCTTTTTAAAATTTCTTTTTTTACCAGTCATGTGTTGGGAACATCCACTATCCATGTACCATGTGTTGTTGTTGGTACTCTCTTTATTTTCTTGAAATTAAGAAGAGAATTAGACTTTCGGAATCCAAACTTGTTTGGATATGAGATTTCAAGACAACAAAATTTTAGAAACCCACATCTTCTTAGAGAAATAAGCTTTATGAAATCTTAGAGATTGGGTTTTGTTTAAGGAACAATTCTTTGACCAGTGACCACCACATTGAAACATAGTACAAAATGGGGTATTTTGAGGAACAAATTAATTGTTAATAAAAATTGGTTTTTCATGGGTATAACCAAATCTGGATTTATTTCTTAATGGTCATATTTGGGAGTACATTTTATCAAAATTTTCTTTACCATGGGTAATGTTTGATAAAAACTTCTTTAAGGAAAAAATTTCGGACTTGAGTTTTATAACCAAGTTTTTATCTTCAAAATCATTATATTTAGAACTAGAGCTAGGCTCGAAAATAATTTTCGTAGAAATTACATTTTCTAATTCTTTAGAAAGTTTTTTCTTCTTAGAACTTACCTCCTCATGATATTTTGAAATACTTTAAAAATCTGCATTTTTTTATCAAAATCTTTAGAAAGATCTGATATTTATTTCATAAGAATAGAATTCCTAGAGTTTTCCTTATTAAGTTTCTTATTGAGTTTGGAATTCTCAATCTCAAGAAGTTCAGCAAACCTAGAAACTTCTTCATATGCAGGTAAAGTATTTTCTTTATCAGAAGAGTATTCTTCATCCGAAGAGTTATAATACTTACTATTATTATAATTTAAAGAGACATTGGTCAATGATTCATCATTTCGTACCTTATCCATAAAACAATGATTGTCAATAGGTATTCTGGCTATAAGAACAAGATTCTTCTGTCCAGAATATTCATAATCAGAAGATTTATCTGAAGAGTCACCACCACTGGCACTCCATGTATCACTATCTTTCAGAACATTCTTAGCTTTGGCTTTATAATACTTATTTCTGTTCCTGTCTGAATGCCTATCTTTCCTTTCCTTTTTCTTATACATGGATTGGAAATTTCTCTGACCGGCTCTCTTGTTCATCTTTCGAGCAAGATTTTCTAACTCATTTTCTGAGATTTCACTTTCACTAGAATCTGATTGAACAACCATCTTCTTAGACTTGGATCTGGTTACTCTCTGAGGAGTCTTAGATTTCATATTATTTGATGTTGTTGTAAAATCAAAAGTACCATTACCATTCTTCTTTTTAATGTTTTCAGCATCTCTCTTCATTCTGGTTTCATGTTGGAGAAGATTTCCAAATAACTCCTTAAGAGAAATTTGAGTGACCTTCCTGTTCTCATCTATAGCAGTTCTTTTTTATTCCCACTCATTGGGCATAATATCAATTATCTTATCCACAAGTGCTTCATCATATAAAACTTTCTCTCCCATAGACTGTAAGCTGTTGACTATCGTAATAAATCTCTATTGAACTTTACAGATTGGTTCACCATAAAGAAAATTGAAGCCATGGTATTTAGCTCTAAGCATAGCTCTCCTAGTCTCAATCACTTTAGAAGTTCCAAAGTGTGTAACCTATAACTTCTTCCAGATACAATTAGATGCTTCACAAGAAGAAATTTGGATATATATATTTCTAGTCATTGAACAGAGTAAAGTATTGCGTACTTTTAATTGAGTTGATACTCTTTCTTTTCCAGGTTAGTGAAAGTTCTAACTTCCTTATCAGGAATTTTATAATCACCAGTAAGCATAACAAAGCTGCCCACTCCAGTATTGATAACAAAAGTCTTCATTAGATCTCTCCAACATTCATAGTCATTACCATAAAATATTGGTGGTATTGTAGGATTTATATTATCAATGGAACCAACATTGACTCCTGCCATACTTAAAATAACCTTCGGCACACAAACTTGTTAGTAGAAAAATTCGTAACCACAAAGTTCGGAATGACAAAATTCGGAATGAAAAAGTTCGGAATGACAATGTTTGGATTGATAAAGTTATTTCTAAGCAAGTATGAAGAATAAAGGAAAATGAACAAGAAAAACCTATACGTGAGTATAAGTATTTCAGAGACCTCCTTTGATACCAAATGTAGGATTGAAATAATGATGTAGATGCTCAATATACAAGAGGGGGGGGGGGGGTGAATTGTATACTTTAAATTTTTCTTTAAACAAAGGAATGATATAAGATTAACAAAGTTAAACAAAGAAAATTCACAACACCTCTAACACCAAATGAATGATTGGAATAAGGAATGAAGTTATCAACTTCATGTTCTATTTACTTACTTAAAACCGGAAAGAGATTCCGAAATAGGTTCCAGAAATATGGATCCGGAAATTGAAACTTAACTAAATATTAAAATATGAGATTCTAACTTAAAGCGTATAGCATATAAATTTATCAAAGTACAAGTAAGGAAGTATAAGAAAGTTATACTTTCCTTTCAATACAATATGCAGCAGAAACAAACAAGTAGTAAAACTACAAGTAACAAGATATAAGTATTTTAATCCAAAGAGAAGGGTATCCAACAACCTTGGATAAAGGTCCCTTGATTTATACTTTCAAGCAAGTCTGTCTTACCCACACTAGGGTAATCCCTCGATACGAAGATCGGAATCTCTGTCTTGATATCCCTACAAGCCCTCAAATTCAAGGTAGTTATCAACCTCTGTCTTCCTCATCAAGGAATCCCTCAAACTTCAAGGTAGTCGGCACCTCTGTCTTCGTATCCATGGAAGTCCTGGAATGTAATCACCAACATTTGGAGTCGCACGAAGCTAAAACTGAACGAGCGGTTCAGTACGCACAAGGAATGAAAAGATTTCTCTCTCTAGAAATCACCTTAGCAGTGTGTGGTCTCTAGATCGATCCAACTTTATTGTATATAGAGCTCTTTCAAATGAGCTCATATTTATAGGCTCGGTCGACCTCCTTTCCAATGGTCATATCTTCCTTAAAAATTGGAGGGACCTGTACACGTGTCAATTTACCAACGGTTAGTTTATAACGGAATAGAAGACACTATTTTATAACAAAACAAGTGTAACAGAATGTATGACATCGTTTTAAGTCTAACTCAAAAGTTCGGAGTGAAGGTTAGGAGTGTAATCAAAATTTCAAAGAGTAGACAAATTATAAAAGTGTAAGTAAAATGAATGTTCGGAGTCCAACCAAAAATAATATTCGGAGTCTAAATAAATTCGGAGTGTATAAATAAAAGATGATCAGATTCTGTTTAATAGGTGAATTTGGAATGAGAATTTGGAATGAGAATTCATCATCAGAATATGAAATGAGAATTCATAATCACGATTCATCATTAGATTTCGATGTTAAACTTCATGAGAATTCGTATCCAGAATTCAGAGTATAACTTTATCAGAGTTCATATCCCGAATTCGGAGTAGAACTTTATCAGAGTTCATATCCAGAATTCAGAGTAGAAATTTATCAGAGTTCGTATCCAGAATTCAGAATGAAACTTCATTACAGTTCTCATCCAGAATTCGGAGTGAAACTTCATTACAGTTCTCATCCAGAATTGGGAGTGAAACATCGTTGCAGTTCTCATCCAGAATTCAAAGCCTAAAACAGAATTCTTTATATCAAAGTTTCAAATGATTTCGAGAATATAGAAATGAATCTGATTCTTATACTTGAGAAATATATGGATATAGATAATGAAAATATGATAAGAATAATTTTCCTTATAAAAGTGATTTTCCTTATAAAAGAAATTTTCCTTATAAAAGCGATTTTCCTTATAAAAACAATTTTCCTTATAAAAGAAATTTTCCTTATAAAAGCGATTTTCCTTATAAAAGAGATATTCCTTATAAAAGCGATTTTCCTTATAAAAGCAATTTTCTTTAAAGATATGGTGTTTGTGATTTTCAAAATAAGAAGGAATTGAAAAGTCATAAGGAAAACCTTATTGACTCAACACTATCATGTTATTTAATAGTATGGTTATATATTGGATAAAGAATATAATATAAATTATAATATGTATATTAACATATGATTCATTCATAATAATGTATTTATGAAAACACTTGAAGGTGGTAATTGAAAATAAAAACTCGTCATCCACGAAGGCGGTGAATCAACACATCATAGAAGATTGTTTCATTTTTAGAATAAAATAAGAAAAGAATAGATTTTATAATATATATTACATTATAAAAACAATTATAGTATATATATGATATTATAATTACCATGACATTTTTTATAAAGGATGTGAGGAGAGTATAAGAAAATAAATCAAAATAAAAGAGAAAGAAGCTGGATTTTACCTCTCGAATGTCGTCTCCTTCGAAACCTTTTTAAGACACTTGGATTCAGCATTTTGGCAAGACTGTCTGTCTCAGACATTGGGAAGAGGTTTGGTAATATAATTGGGGATAATTTAAAAATATTCAATTCATAATAGGTGTGAGGAGAATGGATGGAGAAGGATCGTATTTATAGGGGAGGAGAAGGGTGTTTTTTAATTATTTTATTCTTTTGTTAATTATTTTGGCTCAATACTATCAACAATTTTGATTATTGAGAATAATTATAGCAACTAGTAATTTTTATATCTAACTAAGGAGTTTTTATTTCATCTATAAATCATCTATGACTT
The DNA here is from genome assembly GCA_963277665.1 of Viscum album. Taxonomy (NCBI): domain Eukaryota; kingdom Viridiplantae; phylum Streptophyta; class Magnoliopsida; order Santalales; family Viscaceae; genus Viscum; species Viscum album. The sequence goes on along the minus strand of OY728162.1, from coordinate 426,975,317 downwards.
AACAATTCATTTATTTACTTATACTGTAAATTATAAAATTCCACTATTCACCAAAAAATCAACTTTTTTAGAAAAATCCAAAAAAAACACCCTAATCGTTCATTGATGTGTAGATTTAAAAAATGAACACCATTTTATGAAAATGATTTTATAGATATGATAAATATGATTTTTAATAAAAGACAACATTTATTCAAAATACACAAATTTTAATATTATAACTCATTTTATGACACCATCAGAAAATTAATTATTGTCTCATAAAATTATAGTATAATTATCAAACATAAAATTATTAATTTATTAATCTATTTTATAGAAATGAATTTTCTTTTAAACATTATATTAATTATAAAATTTTAAATAAATATTTATGTTTGACAAAAAATCCAACACCTAATTTATCATTTTTATAACATTTATTTACTTATTCCATGATATAAATATATCATATATTCATTTATGAGATACCAAAATTTTATTTATATTTTAATAGGTGAGGTTATTATTCAAATAGACATATTACTATTCATAATGGTCACATTACTATTCCAATGACCATGTTAAAAATTATATAGAATATCATGGTTTATTTATTCTCGATGTTGCGTAAGCTATCAAAGAAATTGAATTTATTTAAAAGGATGCATGTCATAAAATCCTGAGGTGTTATAATTGTGAAGTTTCTTTCACTAAATAATTAATAGTGAAGTGCCAATGAAATATTTGTATCGTAATATATAAAAATAAGAAATTGACAAACTATTAATGCTAAAAAATGCATATTACAATGTATACAAACTTAGAGGATTAAAATATCATTGAATTAATCATCTATCATTATAAGAAATAACATTAATAAACAATGGAATCATATGTGATCAATGGAATATATCAAAATTCATCAATTTTTTTGCATTTGGAGAATATGGACGAAGAATGAGTGTGAAGAGTGTTGTCTCTTCCCACGATACAGTAATAAAATATGATAAGAGATACCATAAAGTATAGCTAGTTTCCATTGATAGTTTTATGGAATTAATTTTTTTATATCATTGGCCACTTTCTTTGACTTTTGTGTGAGGTATAATTTTTCATGAATTAAGAGTTATAGAAAAATGTGATAGTGTATATCATTACCCATTACACAGCTAGAGCATACAAAAATTTATATTATAAAAATATTATGGTGTAGTATATGAAGTAATTACAAGTAATATTCAATGGCAGTATTATATCCTAGAATAAGAGTTTGTAATGTAAAATTTCATAGAGAATACACAATTCATAATAATTAGGAACCACATATCACCATTTTCAAAATAGATATACTATTTGGTGTGACTCACTTTGTGTATTATAGAAATATATATCATAAACATTGATAAACTACTTCTTAAAATTAAAATAAACCATCAAATATGACTTTATATATTGTAAATTTGAAAAATAAATCAAACACTGCCATTAATTTAGGAAATTTTTTATTATTACAAATTATTAAAGAATACTCATGACTAAGATTAACTCAATTTAAACATCAAAGGATGCAGATTATTGGTTTTAATTAAAAAATAATTTATATTTTGAATGATTATTGTCTAACCAAAAAAGAACAATTAATTTAAAAATTATTTATATATCTCATGTATAAGGGGGATTAAAAAATAGTGATCAAAGAATAGAGGAATATAAGATAGAAAGTTTAGAGTTTGGGAGATTTTATACTATGTAATAAAAAACCATGTTTATTATATACATGGGTATTAATATCCAATGTAATTTTTTATTTGAGGGTGTTGTTTTTTCTAATTATATTTTAGAGAGTTTCCTAAGAGGTGGTACTCTAGAGTTATTATAGTGGTTATGAAATATTTTTTTATATTTGTCATTTTACTATTATTTTTCATATATTTCATCATTTTTTATTTTATAAATTCATTTATATAGACTAAAATGACATTATGTTTTATCTATAAGAGATAATTGAAACTTATTTTGATACATATGGTTATTATTTATATGCTTCTGATTTGGAATATATCACATAGGTGTATTGTAAGTATACTTAATGTGAATTAGGTAGTATAATCACATAATTGTTTATTAATTGATTTTTTTCATAGTGCAAACATGATTCCCCTTTCATTTTTAAAATATCATGCAATTAATTTCACTGAATCAATGATTTAGGGATAATCTATTTTTGTCATGTGTTATGGGAAACATTCATTTTTCTGGGATACATTATGGCTAAATCAAATTGTTAGAATTTATTTTTTATAATGAAGACCGATATTATAATTTAATTACTTTGTGTTCATTGGATAATTAAACTTTCTAAAATAGAAAAAAAATAATGAATATTTTACTCAGTTATCATAATGTTCTGATACTTACCATTTACAAATAGTCATAAGTGATTAAAAAACATAGTTTTGAATTTATAAACGTGGATCGAATAAAGCTAGAGTAACCATGAGTTAAACTATGAAGGAATATTACAAGGGATTAATATAATAATTAACCATTATTCAGTCATTGAGATTTAATTTCTATTTCATCTATTTATTAATTCTTTTGACTTAAACAACTCACTATTATAAAAAATATATGATTACCAAATAATGAAATAAATAAAATTATGTTTCAGTTTACCTCAAATAATGATTACATATGGCTTCCTATTTAGTGTATCTGAATGTTTTATAAACAATATTTTTAGGATCGTCATAATAAATTTACATTAAAATTAGTGTTATTATCAGGACAGATTTATTGATTTCAATGTTTTTTTAATAATTTTTTCTTATCTTTTTCTACTATTTTATTTATAATTATATAAAAATTTCATGTTATTGTTTCCCTAAATAATTAATTGAGATCATTATAATTGTTTTACTCCTTCATTACATGGAAAAAACTCACAACTAGAGTTAGAAAAATTATAAATTGTCAATATACTAAGAAAAAATAATATTCATAGCTAAAAGATGGTTTTGATGAATGTTTTCAATGAAAATGGTGATCCCATAAATAATATCTTATATATATTTGATGATAAGAAGGAACTTGATTTAATTATTAAATTTACAAACAATAATATACACCTCCATTATTCCCTTGAGTCATTTAGAAGCATATTTAACCCCAAATAGATGTGATTAATTCTCATATATCTTGATTAGTAAGAGAACTACTAATGATTAGTTGAAGATATTGGTATTATAATTTCATACAAGTTAAAAAATTTCATTACTTTATAGTTAGTTAATTCACATGGACCATTCAATGAAGGAAAATCTACCCAGTATAATTTGAAAATGATTTAGTTGTTATTTAAAATAAATATTAATAGAATCATCAACTACATGAACCTAAAATAACAGGTTTCCAAAATAATTAAGAGATGATAAAATATACCATCTAAATAATTTGATAAAATGAAAAAAATATGAATGAATATTTTTCATATATTTTATGAGATAATTTTTATAAAAAATATTCTAATCATATAAATTGATATATCAGCAGAATTTTAACTTTTCAAGATAGTTCTAATGAAGATTCCATAATGTGTTAGATTTTTTAAAAAGTTACAAACGAATCATATGTGATGATTTATATGAAATTAAATTATAAAAGTATAAAGTTTTAATTCAATTTATAAAATCTAGTTAACACTATATTCAAAGAATAAATTCAAAAAAGTTAATATATAGTGGACATTAATTTTAGTGTCATTGAAGGGAATGAAGAGTAACCATTAATATTTATACACAAAATACATTAAAAATATATTAATAATTATTAGAACAAATTACTATCACATTATTTATAAAATGGAATTTCATTAAATTTAAAGAAACCCCACCTTCCATTATATCATCAATAGATTATAAATGGCAGTATTTCTATAGATTATGAATAAAAATCCCCATGTGAAGAAACCCAATATTTATTTTAGTAGTTTTATTAGTCAATTTTATTTTTTCAATACCCCCTCCGCCAAAAGGTAACCCTCATTGGATTTTAGTGAATAAAGGGATAAAATGAACCATGAATTCCACCTCTAATAAGCCATATTTTGAAAATTAACACATAGAGAATATGAATCACACATATGAGAGGAATTAGCCTCAATATAAATTCACAAAATAAATGATAAGGCAAGAAACCACCAATGACTACCCTATATAAATATCGAATCAATTCCAATATATGTAATTTCATACAGAAACAAAAAAATACTAAAAAAAATCCTCATAAGTGACCATGATTCTCCAATAACACCATAACTATTCCTCAATCTAGTAATTGTTAGATCAATCTCCAACTAGCTTATATAGACCTAAATATAGTTTATATATACCTAGGGTTATCATAACATATATAATCAATTGGATCCACTCATAAATAAGTCATGAAAAATTTGAAGGAATAATACAAAATACTAGTGAAAAAAATTAAACTAACTTATCATCAAGAAAGGTAAAAAAATTCCCAGTATCACTATGGATCCCTCACCAAGTAATTCATAGATGTCAATAATTTCATATCAAATATATATATATATATATATACAGGTACCCCACTTCAACTTCCCCACAATATTTTTAATCTCATCCCCCAATAGGTCATATCTTATGATCAACTCTTCCATAAGTAGTCATAAATCAAGTGAAATCATATCATAGTTATTATACATCCTATAAATCCTGACACATCATAATCATCATATAAATAGAAACCATGTATATACTCAGAAGCCATTATAACCCATGTAAATACATTATAACCCAATCCATCAAATACCATGAACATAAACCCATTGGATTTATTATCCCCTATTATTGAATACATGTATGTGCTATAAACTCAATTTGTTACAACCTGCACAAAAAATATAGTAGAACTAAGATCCATTATAGATCGAGTATGAACACATCCTATGTCATAAGTCATTATAGGGTATGATATTCATATACATGTACTATATCCAAAGGGAGTGAATGGTAAATAGAGTAGTTAGACATATGTTCCTTCACTATCCTTAATTTTGAGGAAAAAACTCTATAAAAGATTTCGGTATCATTATCTCTATGGATACAAGTGGGGAAGCATGTAAAAATTAGAAAATATAGAATATATCACACACAAACAGACAAAGTAAAACTACCTAGACTTAAAATAATTAATATTAATCATCACACAAGACACACCACCTCAAACTCTATGTAATACATCTAAAAAAGAATAAAATTATCCACATTTACTATTAATTATTAATCGGCCATTAATTAATGTTATTCTGTATTCACATCAAAGATTAACAATTTAATCATCTAACCCTGGTGTTGATGTAATCATAACTTCTCTTTATAGTTATTTTCTCAAGGATATCACCATCATATTTGTTCATATTGATCCATAACCATTAATTTATTAATTAATTTTTCATTTCATAAATTCATAGTTCAATTGGAATTGTTCTATACAACCACACCATAGATGTATTGGTCATGCATAAAGTCAAACCGCTTAAATATGTTATAAAACACAAAAAAATATTCATAATTCTTTTTATATAACAATAATTAATAAGAAATAAATTGAGATCCTAACTCTAAACTCATTCCTACTAAATTTTTGTAATCCCCAACACCATTCTGCATAGTATAATCTAATTTTACATCACTGAGATCACCCTTCATCATATCCTCAGGACCCATCCCATTAATTTTTAGACATTCCCAACCATTCTAGGTTCATAATCAACAAAACAAAAAAATATCAACTATCATATAGCATAATAACAAGGAAGTAAATGCATTTTTAGGACACAAACTAAGGAAATAGGTGTCATGGAATTTAATCCATTAATATTTATACAAATAAGAATTAGAATTTCAAGTAATAAATAATCTATTTATAAACAATCAATTATAATTTCAATCCTAAATTAACCATTCTTTTATAGAAAGATTATTCACATCAAATAACCTATAGGAATTTTCTAGCAATATATATGTATTAATGAAATATTTCCTCAAATATAAATTCTATAACACTATAATACTAATGATAAATGTAAAATTATTATTATGCCTCTTCCACCATTCACTTAACAATACTAGTATTTCCATTTCCATCCATTTCAAGTGATTAAATCATTGTAAGAGGTAAATAAAAAGTATAGCAAAGAAGGTAATAAGTAAACTCATTAATTTCAAGACGCAACATCAAGATAATTATTTCCAAATAAAATATCAAAAATGAAAAATTAATTATCCAGATCATGATATAGTTATTTTATTTTAATTCTCTAATTTCAAAAATAATATTTTTATTTTATAGGGAATGACATCATCATCCTCTTCCTTTTAAAATTTCTATGCTATTAAATAATTTTTCTCTATTAAATTTAAAAATTATTATGTTTCTTAATGATGATAATATCAATTTAGCAATAGAAAGTAAAGAATGATTAAAAGAAGTATTTCTAAAAATTAAAATATAATAAATGAAACCAGCCCCTCTTGTGATATTTCCAGTTTTTTTATACCATGAATTGATAGGTAGATTAAAAATGGGATAAAAACTCAGAAGAATAGGCTCAATATATTTGATAAGGGTTGCAAGACTCTATGAGTGAAGTTTAGATAATCTAGGTTTTATAGAAAAAAATAATATATTGGAAATAAAGCATCCTTTTAGATTATCCTATTTAATTCACTTAGGTATTTCCAAAAACACAGTCAAACATTCCTTCTTAATCCATTTTTAATTTTGTTTTTATTAACTTCTATCCTCATGGATCGTGTATATTCCCTAATATAATGGAATTAAATGAAATAATTTATTTCTATTGATGTGGGTTCAAAATATCATTTTCAATTTATTATTTCACTTTCTTCCATTACAAATGTTTTTTACATAACTATAGGAAACAAATTGTGGATTTTTTAACATAAAAATACAACCTAACATAAATATTGGCCATGAAATTTGAACATATTGATTGACCACACAAAGAAGTCAATCAACTACATGAGAAATAAATCAACTACATGAATAATAGATTAACCACATAAGTAAAATATTGGATGAATGTCCAATAAACTACAAGAAAAAATGATTGAATATATGTACAAAAGGATTGTCCACATGTAAAACTGATTGACCACATGACTATGTGTCCACAAAAATAAAGGATCATTCGAATGAATAAATATGATGTCATGTTAAAAAACTTCATGAACAAAAAATAAACCACTTGAAAAAGGATTAATTACATAAATAAAAATAGAAAAATAAAAAAATGAGTGACCACCATTCCAATCATATAAATTTATAAAAGGAAAAGGATCTTAAAATTCTCTTGAAACCTGTATTCTCTCAAGAAAACAAATATGCAGTGTTTTAGAAATATTGATAATTAAATCAAATAAATTTTAAGAAATTATCATCATCAATAATTTGAAACAAATTTAAAAAGATTAAAAGGGTTTTCAAAACCACCCTATTAAATTCCCACTCAAGGATATCAAAAAAAATAGCTATACATCATAAGAACATTGTTCCTGACTTGGAAACATCACTAACCATCTTCAAAATACATTTCTATGGGAGTTTCCTTTAAAATAATATAAAATTCCTAACCGATCATCACAAGAAGGAAATGAACAGATCTCATAAATAATAATAATGTCAAAAACGTCATCAAATCCCTATGAAAACAAAAGAAACCCTCTTCATAATAAATATAATATTTCTAACCATATAGGATATTAATTATTCATTTGAAACCACCAATCCTATGTTCTATCTTCTAGACCATAATGTTTCCCTAAGAGATGCTCTAATGGGGTAACACAAAAATGGTTCACTTTCTCCTAAAGGTCCTAAATATTAATTGGTCATTATATGATGGTCACACTACCTTAAAAATCTTAATTTCACAAATCAATGAAGAGGATATTGTTATGAAGATACTAAAGATGAAATTATACATAGAAGATATCATGAATTTGGATTATTGGTAGGGGTAGTGCTAATCAATATTCAATATCACTAATACAATCGAAGTCTAAAAAGGCCTAATAAATTAGAGAAAAACTTACTACCTTGATCAAATCATTTTTACCCATGATGAGGAGTCACATTCTAGAACACATTATCTTTGACATCACAAACTTTACTACTCTTCCAATGATAAAAATGGAACTTCCACTATTCCTTAATAAAATTAATTCACTCAAAAATATATTTTATATTATTTATCATGTTATGAATATATTATTTTTCAAGAACAATAGATTTCAGCCCCAGTCTTTTAAAAAAACCATAGTCCCACAAAATATATATTGAAAAAATGGGCATCGTAACAAGGTGGGTACTATAGCAGTATTGTTCACCGAGGGGTCCTTTGCGCCAAAAAAATGTCCTTTCAAGCCTCCGGGCAATCTAATGGGTCTCCCTCTACCAAGTCTTAAAATATGTCTTTACTTTAAATAATAAATTGAGGCTTCAGCCTCAACCTTTTAAAAAAACAATAGTTCCACTCAATATATATTGTAAATGTAATCAATATGTTTCTTCAAATGGAAAGATTCAAATAGTGAAATGATTACTATCATTTTATTCAAACTCCACCAAGGGTTGGGACCTCACCCAAAAAACTCTAAAATCGCAAATGAACGCTTGAAACATATCCTCTAAATCTGGGATGATCCACTCTTTCCAACCATCCATATGTGGATGGATAGAATTGTTAAGGCTTAACTGGGAGATAATGTAATGTTAGAGACCTCTTAACATCCTAGAGTTAAAATTAGGGTCTTTATTAGAAACGATTTTATTTAGAACCCTGTTTAACATCAAAACATAATATATATATAGCCTCAACAAAAATACCATCAATATTTACTCATTAATATCTAGGAAGTGAGAAATATTTCTTAAGTAATTAATGAAAAACTATATATAATCATAACAATACTCATATATGGGTAAAATAGTTATGAATACAATAAATAAGTTATCCAAATTCCACTATGTAACATCATGTATCTATATTAAACCACCATTATCATGATGCATAGACTTTGTATTTTAGAAAATTAAGAATTAAAAGAAAAACTCTGTAATAGGCTTCATCATACTATAGAACAAATATTTTTATCTCAGAAAATAACTTTCCGATAAAGGGATCTCAAGAACACAAGCCCATCAGGGTCGACCTCTGCTCCTCGATGTTTACAGCACCGACAACGATGCCTCCCCCCTTGGTGGGAAAGGGGTAATTGTCTCTCCATGTGAGAGGAGGGTTCTTCCGGACTTTTTCCAATCTTGACTTTCTTTCTCCATTCTCTGAAGCTGTGTTTAGACCGAAGGTTACAGATTTTCTCAATGGCCTTCTTAATCTTTAGCTCTCGCCCTCTGAGTTTGCGGATACTTCAGCTCTCTTCAATCAAATGTTGGTTTCTCACTTAAAATATAGGGGGCCTTCAGTTGATAAATTTGACCGGTTTGTCTTAGGATGTTGGGACCTTTAGGAAATAGAGATTTTTGGCTTGCTCGATAGCAACCATATCATGATTCGATTTGAATCGGAGGGGGATCTCATCAAGGATTGGTCGACAGCTCCTCATAGCATCAAATAATTTCATTTCTTTCTTCTGTAGTGGTCCTTAAATTTTGACATGGGGTATTATTCTCCAGCTATAGTGGTTTGGGTTAGTTTTCCAGATCCTCCTCTTCTTTTTTATAACCATTTGGTGATTCATATGATAGCCAACCTCGTATGAAGGTATCTTTGTTCAGATAGCCACACCGAGGCCATGTGCCATACGGTTAATCCTCGGGATTGTGTTGAAATGGATTCTTCTTGTTTTCCCTTCGATTATGTTTGGATTTCTATTGAAGAGGAATGCAGGTGGAAGAAAAGGGTGGTTTACGAAAATTGGTTAGAGTACTATCCATCGTGAAAGAACTTGGGTCACCATTTGGGGGTCTTTCATAGGAGAAATTATGTTCCTTCGTCGGAGGTTACCTGTATGGGGAGTCAGGTGGTTGTAACAGAAGGGGATGCTGCTCCGGGTAAGGAATCAGAGGTTAGTGCGATGAATAGTCTGCCCAAGGAGGCTTTAGGGCCCAAAGTTGGGGGAACTCTGTCGAGTCTTGTGGTGAAGGACCACTGTGATGAGGCTCATAAGGTGTCAATAATGGATGTGCATGCATATGAAACTTCAAATGCTATGAAAAACTAGGATAACCCAATGATTGTTGAGGTGTTCAATAGGTTGAGGTAGGATTTTAGGAGCTCCTCCAACACCATTTATCAGACGGAGTCTGGTCTAAGTGATAATGGGGATTGTTTGGAGCAGCATATGGCTCGGGAGAATACAGTTAAGATACATAAAAGGGGGAGAAAGTGATCTAATGAAAGATTTTACAGTCTGATCAATGTTGGGGTTCATAGTTTAGACCCATCGACCAAGCCCTTCCTCACGCTAACCAACAGGTTTGAAGGCCTTTCAGAAGGTATACTGGAAGTGGGTTTGGAGAATGTTGCTGTGAAAAGTGATGATGCTGATGGGGCCTATGTGGATGGTCACAATGCTATTAGGTTGGGACAAGAGGAAGTTCCTATGGCTGGGGAAGAGACTTCCAAAGAGGTGGGGTGTTTGGCTGTGATTGACAGTAACACGCCGGAGTCCAGGAGGGGGAATTCTACTGGTTACCAGGATGATTCTTCGAAGGGGAGGAATATTTCTAGAGGAAATAAAGAAAATATGAGTGGTCCTGTATACATTATATATAGTGATATTGTTCATAACATAAATGAAAGGATGACCGAATGTGAAGAAAACCTATCTGCTACACCAAGAAAACGGACAAGGAAAGACTACTTCTACCTTCCATGACCAGTGTGCACCAGATCTCCTCTCAAGTGGGACTAGGGTGTGATTATGGCTTTAAAAAAGGACAGTTTGATTAAGAAAACTTTCACAGTGCAACCGTCACTGGACCATATGAAAAACTTTGAGCAAAGTGATTATTTCCGGATGTGGCATAAGTCGGCCTCTGAGTGGGAATCAGTTATGGAAGAAGGGGACTCTTGTGTGGGATGCAGAGAAGACTATGAGTATTATGACATGTATTCATGTGGTGGGATGTTTGGTTTGTGGTTGGGTAGAAGATGTTTTTGTGAAGGTCTCAAGTCATGTTCAGGTTTGTGTTTTGGGTTGTGCGGTTTCTCCCTTTTCCTCAAAGTGATTGGAAATAATGAAAATTAATTTTCAGTCAGTCAGTCTCAGAGAATGATACATATTCATCAAAATGGGATTTAATACCATCATTGACCTATGGAATTATCATATAAAAACATCATTAATCACTAAAGGGATGAAAGGTTTCCTCTGAAATGATAATTGATTGTATCCATCATCTAAACATACATAAAAAGTGTAACAAAAAATAACCCAATAATGCCTAACCTCTACTTTGGAATCCCAAAACAAGGACTTTTACACTCATTTCACTAATGATAAATAAACCATCACGTGATAGATAAAACCCATACCATTATCTACTCCCATTCCATGGTATCTTATTACCAATGATTCCATCACAATCTTGGAGTCCCCAAAATCATATATAACACCACCAAGAAACTTATTTCTCATGTAATCTACTAAAAATTTCCATTTACAAAGTGTAAATAAAATTAAAAAATAATAATCATGTAGGAAATTCATCTACCTTTACATTGTGTTTGGATAAATAATATTTTTGACTCTTGTGGTCTATGAAGACTAATAAATATTCACCAATGAGATAATGTTTCCCAAAAATGAAAGTGAACACCATCACAACATGTTCAATATCATGGAAGGTGTACATATATTAAATAAGTTATAACTATTGATACCCATAAAATATTTCAAACATTTTTTCATCAATAAAAACATATACGAAGTCGTGAGGCATTGTAATAAACCTTGAACAAAACACCGTCCCATAAAAGAAAAAGAACTAGTGTAATATTTTTCATTTCCTTTAAATTTACAAATGAGACCAGTCAGTGTGTTATCAACATGATGGTGTAAAACTTCCAAATAAATGGTTTTATAGGAGTCACAATATGGGATAATTTTCTGATAATCCTCATATAATAGTAATCAATACCATTGAAACTCTGCTCCTCTGAAACACTGTTGGGGGATACTGTAAGATCTCATTTTTTTCAAGTATTTATCTCTCATTTTTTTGAAAATATTTTGGGTTTGGTTGAGTTTCATTTGAAAGTTGGTAATAATATTTTGATCTGATTGTGATGATGTTGTGAAGTGGGGTGGAATGCAATAGGAGAAGAGGTACTTCTAGGATGAAAAACATTTACACAATAAATTCTAATTTATGATATAAATTAATTTGGATTACCCAACAAATTAAAATAACCATAAATGAATCTTTCCAATCCATAAATCTAGGATTCAAGATAGAAAATATATTTTTGGCTGAAAAATTTGTTTTGAGCAGATTTGAGGCTAAAAAGATATATTTTTTGGCATATATGGAAATCGAGGGGTTTAGAACCTAAATCCACTATTTACACTATAAATGTGAAGTATACAATTTTTTAAACTCGAACTCCATGACGTTTTATAACACATACCACTTTTCTATCTCTAGAGACCATCCACAGTTGATCCGATGATAATTACTCTTTGACTGAGAATCTTGTTGTGGAGTTCCATACATAGTTATTTAAGGTGAGCATGTGGTCTATTTCAACCCTCTCATATTGTTAGTTTTTCCTCATGTGGAGAAGCCATGATTGGAATTTCTAATCAGCTATGGAATAAAAAATTCTTGGTTTTGGAATATTTATAGGGTTTCCTTTAAAGGGTAAGAAGAGGGAACTTTACTTTACCCCGGACATTAAGAATTGTATGTGTATTCTCCATTTCGAGGTGGGTTTTCTAAAAGATGTCCTAATTTTCTAAGTAAATTATACCTAGTATGTGAAATATGTGTGATCACACTGAAACACCATGGGTGTGAAATAAAAAATTCTTTAATTCACTATTTTTTATGTTATACATGTATAGACCCCCATTAGATCCCATCATGTCCATTGTCATTGGAACTAAGACATTAATCCACCCTATAGGTGTTCCAGGATTAAGCCTTATTGAAACATTAATTGTTTGACATTAGATCCCAAATATTATTTTTGAATTTTAAAGGTTTTTGGCCTAATATTTTGAATTATCATAACATGTGAGTTTTAGTGATTTATTGGGATAAAATAATTTATCTAAAAGTGGTCAATAGGATTGCTAATAAACTTTGGGTTAAAATGATAAATTCAGTGGTACTGATATACTTATGATGATAATTGGGATACCAAATTTATGAAATAAAAATTTCTAGATAAATTGTAATTTAATAAATTGACCATTATGACCTCTTTGAGATATTTTGTTGTGATTGGCGTTCATTCGTGTTAACAATATGATAGATTTCTATTTGAGATGATATATATTATGAATGATTTATGGGGGATGGATGTTACATGATCATTGAGTTTTTATTTTAAAAATACTTTTATTTTTTGGAGAATAGGAAGGAAACATATATAATGCCAGAGGGTGGGGTGCACGAATATGGTCCTCCTGAGTATTGATTGCATAGTCAATAGATCCTAGAGGGTAGAATTTATAAGATTCTAGAGGTTTTGATTACCTTTATTATTGAGGGAAAAATTAATATTTCCTATAGATCTATTGATTTTTTTCAAGTTTCTATTTGTATGATTCATCCTTGGTAAGATAATCTACCTCAGACTTGTGAAATTTTTTCTAATCTGGGAGGATCCACCATTAAAATAATATATCTGGTAGGGTAATGAAGTATGTTTGGATGGACCTAATTTCACCCAAAGATGAAGGGTTTGTAGTTTTGTTAAATTTTTAATATTCATTTAATAATTCACTCCTTGTTTATCACATTATTTCATACTCTATATCTAATAGAATAATATTTTTAGACTTTGTGATGTCGACCTAATGAGTATCACTCAAACCCTATATAGGTTGTTGTTTTGTACCCTGGGAAGATTTCATAGTTACATGTTTAGACAAGGTAAATGGACCTGGTTGTTGTAAGAACCCAGATCTTCGTTCAGGTATGCTTTTCCTTTTTTCTAGAGTTTTCAAGAAAAATGGTTTTTCTGGAAATTTTCAGAGTACACACCGTTTACTTTATGAGTACACATCGTCTACTCTGTTCCGGCTCGAAGCCGTGGGCTGGCCGTTTTTGGGCCACACACACGGTGTGTAAGGCTGAGGTGGAGGCCGGTTTTTCGGAGTACGGAAAAAATTGAAGTACACGTCGTGTAATCTAGAAGTACACGCCATGTACTTTCTTTTTTTCATTAAATGGACCGGGGTTGTGCCTAACCCCCATATTCGTCTTCTTCTTCTGTTTTCAACCATCCGAGAGCGTCTGTATGACCTAATCTTATCCGAGCTTCCGCCTCACCATCTGTTCTCCGATTCAAGAATGGTCAATTGAGTTGGAATCGCAGCGGTGAGTTCTTATTTCTTCTTGAGCCTTGTTTCTTGATTCCTCCTTGTTTTCCTGTTATCGTGGGATGAAATTTTTGTGTGTTTTCTCAAATCTACATCGTTCTAAGAGGAATCTGTCAACTTGGTTTACGTATGTCGATCTCCTAGGATCAAGGTAGGTGGTTTGTGCCTTTCCGTAGAAAGTCGAGGGATATTTCGTGCAATTTTCACCAATAACCTTGAACGGGGTATTGCATGTTTCCTGTTTTACCCTTGTTACTTTCCTGCTTTTTTTGATTGATTTAGTAGAGGTTATTGCTTGTGATTAGAGGATTTTGTTTGTGCTCAGTTTTCTTTCCATGCTTGTTCTGCCTGTTTGGCGTTTAGTAGTTGCCATGCCTAGTTGTAGGATTGTGGACTGTTTCCTTGTTTTTCTTTTGAGCCTTAGTCGATATCCAAGTAGTTATTGAGGTTTACTTGTACGATGTACACACCCGCTGAGCATGTATTACCTTTCACTCAGGACTGTGAGAACATAGAGTAGTAGACCAAAGGGTGAATTGAAGGAAGGGCTTCTCCAGAGTGTCTTTTAATCATGATGCGAGACCAAGGGGAGAATTGAAAGAAGGGATTATCCCGAGTGTATTTTAATTACGATGTGGTATATAAGGGGAATTGATGTTGAGTGATTTCCTAGAGAGCCTTTAGCACGATATGAGACTATAGGGGGAATTGACGGTGAGTGCTTCCCCAGAGAGTCTGCTTAATTACGTAGCTAAACCAGAGGGGTGAGACTGTGTGTGCCTCCTAGAGGGTTGCTAGTACTTAGAGGATGAACCATAGGGGTTAGACTGTGAGAGCTACCCTGAGGGTTACCTGTTTTCTTCTTGTTGCTGACTACTTACTTGTGTGCTTTCCTTTTTAGAACTGTGGTTTGTAGTTGCTTGTGTTTTTCAATTTACTGCATCTTGTTTTATTACATCCATGTATTCATTGACTGTTAGGCACAGATCTTTGGGTGATTGCCTACTGGGATTGTATCTCACACCCTATTTGGGCCATGCTTTTGGGCCCAAGCAGACTATGTTGTTGTAGGTATAGATAAGGTCAAGCACCCTTCTACTTCAGGATCTTGACTGCAGCAGAAGCTGGGGAGCATGGGACTGAGCCGTGGCTCGCGATGCTGAGGAGATTATTTTGTTTTTCTTTTGCACTTGGTTTCAGTTGTATTTCAGTACGTTGTTGTGTTTGCTGTTTTCCTTAGATACTTGCACCTGCTGCATCATTTTAATCATAGTTATATATCTACATTGCTCCCGTTGTTTGGTTCCAGTTGTTATGCATGTCATTTGCTGCTTCCACTATTTATTGTTGTTTTCATACCTTGTATACCTTACCGAATGCGGGCATAGTTTCCCCACTCACTCACCAAGGCCCTTGCTGCTAGTCGGTAGCCTCTGGCGTTCGGGGAAACGCGCTAGAGGTCATGTGGCGAACCAGGTACGGGGCACCAGTGGAATGGATCCGGACTCGGGAGTAGCTAACCCGTGTACAGGGAAAACCCATACTACCTCGTTAATTGCAGTTTCTGGTTTTGAGATTTTATGGTTGGTATGTTTTCACCTAGAGTGATTGGTATGACTTGTGCGGTTTTTGTCTTGATATTTTGGTTCTATTTCTGTCGCAACCCAATGAGATGAGGGTATTCCATCTCATGCATCATATAGGCACATGTAGAAATCACATGTCATGCATTCTTGCCATGCCATCTAGGGTGCATTAGCGATTGCATGCTGTGGTGATAGGCTCTGTGTAATATTATGCATGCTGTTGTGATAGATTCTTGATAGATTCTCTGCTGTTATGTTAGAAAACTGTTTGTTTTGTTCCTTGCTTAAAAATGAACGCCAAATTTTGGTTCTTGAGGTGTTATGGGCCCTCATGGATCAGAATTTGGAACTTTTCTCCTTGCTTTTGTGTTCTAGAATTCTGTGTAGTTTCTGAGATAGTACCCAGAAAAAACCAGAATACACGGTGTGTACTTTTTAGATTCATGCCGTGTAGTTTTTTGGCAGTGTCACTGACCGTGTGAGTAGAACACGGTGTCGTTGGAGTAATTTCAAAAACACGCCGTGTACCATTGGTACACGCCGTTTGAGTTTGGGGTCGTGTACCCGGTCGTGTCACTAACAACACGGGTCAGGGAAGCTCGGATAGAACATGCCGTGTCCATAGAGAACACGCCGTGTAGTCTGTCCAGGTAACCGGCCGTGTCACAAACAACACGAGCCGGTTTTACCTTCCTTTTTACACGCTGTGTTTGTTCAGTTCACACCTTGTAGTCTTGCCCATGTACTCGGCCATGTCACGAACAACAAGGGATGGTTTCTCCTTCACCTATGCATGCCTTGCTTTTACGGAGCACTCCGTGTAAGGTCCAGCCGTGTAGACGGTCGTGTACGCAACAACATGGACCGATGAAGCCTTTTCTAGTGCACGCCGTGTTTGTTTCGCACACGCCGTGTAGGATCGGGTTGAGTCGGACCGTGTGGGTTTTCTGTGTAAGGATACTCAGGTAGGGGAATAGTTTTCTAGTACACGACGTGTGTGGGGGTCAACATGCCGTGTAGTTTGAAGTGTACATGACTTGTAGGGCATGAGTACACGACCATGTCAGTGGTTTAAGAAGACACGCCGTGTAGTTTTATACACACCGTGTAGTCGTGTTTTTCAATCTTTTGTGTTTTTCTTCCCTTGTTCCTGTTTTGTACTCTTGTGATCCTTGTCCTTGTTTTCCTGATCTATGGTGTGCTTTTGATCTTTCAAAGCTATGCCTCCGATACATCCTCCGGTTGTACGTCTGTCATCATGTAGTGATCAGATTCCAGATAGGGCTTATCAAAGACTTCATGTTGATCCCCCATCCAAGATAGCCTTGGCACCGGTTGTTGTACCAGTTGCGGGCACCGATGAGCAGTGCAGGGAGGGTTTCATGAGGATGATTCATGCCTTTCAGGGAGCACCACCTCCTTCCTTGTCTATGGAAGACTTGATGTGGGTCTTTCAGTAGCATCATCCTCCCACATTATCGTGGGAGGGCGGACCTCAGGCTATAGAGTCATGGCTGGAATCCATGATGACTATATTCGAGCATCTGGAGATGCCTCCAGAGAGGCGGGTCAAGCTCGCCACCTAAATGCTCTGAGACTTCGCGAAGAGGTGGTGGGACATGATCTAATAGGTGGGTCAGCAGCATGCTCTGACATGGGAGGAGTTCCAGCGCGTTTTCTATGAGTACTTTTACCCGGAGACCCTGAGGGCCGATCGAGCCTAGGAGTTCATGAGTTTAGAGCAGGGTACTCTATCTGTCATGGATTATTCCTCCTGTTTCACTGAGATGTAGCATTTTACAATCCTTCGGAATGAGAGTGGGGTGTTTTTGGCGAGGAAGTTTGAGGATGGAATTAGGTGGGAGATTCCCTCACAGGTGAACATCTTCCAGCTGACATCCATTACTTCCATCGTCAACCAGGCACTGATTGCGGAGGGCAATATGAGAGACTCTAGAGCTGCGAGTTAGGGCAGTTCTACTTCCAGATCTAGCTTTCCTTCAGATGACAGCAATAAGCGCCGTAGGGATCCTACACGCGGCGATTTGAGGAAGCAAGACACATCATCAGGCAACCAGGTGACATGCTACTAGTGTCTCCGGACAGGGAACAGGAGGCCGCAGTTCCAGAGAGACCCCATGGATTGCCGATCTTGCGGCAAGATGGGTCACCTTCAGCGTTTCTGCCAGGTTTTCTCACTAGAAATAGGTGACCGGGGTTCTTCCATGACTCCTCGTTCAGGAGCAGGCCTACTAGTCTCTCACCAGTCAGGGAACTGAAGTTCTTACGGTCGTTCGGGCCGAGGTGGAGGTCGAGGCTATGGTGGTCAGCCACCAGTCCCTCAGCACCAGCAGGGAGGTTTAGATCAGAGTTGTCATTCATGGGAACAGGGCCGCGGTGCAGGCCAGTCTTTCGATGTGGAGTATACTTATCATGAGTAGGATCCTGGCCCTTCTACTTTTCGAGGTACGATTTAATAGCCTCAGTTTTATCTTCAGCCCTTTTCGATACTGGTGTTACGCATAGCTTTATCTCTGTTGCTGTTGTGGAGAGCCTTGGACTCTGCGTCTTTTCTTCTGATGACTCTTTTACACTAGACACACCTTTGGGAATGAGGACATCTAGTGTACGCTAGTGTAGAGAGTGCCCTCTCGAGGTTGTAGGGTATCACTTCTTATGAGACCTCTATGTCCTAGATATTACATGGTATGATGTCATCCTTGGAATGTACTGGTTGATTCCCTTCCGGGAAGTTGTCAAATTCTATCGCCGCAGAGTTAGTTTCATTTCACCAGAGGGTGAATCATTCCTTCATAGAGGCGAATGGGACGTTCGGGCGAGTCGGGCTGGACTCGAGAATCTTGGGCTAGGAGGGGTGATAGCCCAGATTGCTAGCCTTTACCTGGAAGATCAGGGGACTCCATAGTTTGACTTTCCTCTAGTGGTGGATCGCTTCTGGGATGTCTTTCCAGAGGACTTTTCGGGTTTTCCTCTAGAGCGTGAGGTAGAGTTCTCTGTTGATCTCGTTCCAGGAGCGGCACCGGTGTCCATTCCCCCCTATAGGATGGCCACGCCTGAATTGCAGGAGCTCAAGAAGTAGTTGGAGGAGTTACAGGCTAAGGGTTTCATCCGACCCAGTACTTCTCCTTGGGGTTCACCTGTTATGTTTGCGAAGAAGGCAGACGGTACCCTTCAGATTTGTGTGGATTATCAAAAGCTGAACCAGTTGACGGTCAAGAACCGATATCCCTTGCCGCAGATTGATGACCTTTTCGATCATTTTCGAGGATCCCGGGTGTTCTTGAAGATGAACTTGAGGTCCGGTTATCATTAGTTGTAAGTTAGACCATCAGATATACCTCTGACAGCCTTCAGGAGCACATACAGTCTTTACGAGTATACGGTCATGCCCTTCGGACTCACGAATGCACCTACAGTTTTTATGGAACTGATGAACCGAGTGTTCCGTCCTTACTTGGATTCCTTCATCTTGGTCTTCGTGGATGATATCTTGGTGTACTCTCACACTCGACACGACCATACCACCCATCTTGAGATTGTTCTGAGTACACTAAGAGAGCATCGAATTTATGCTAAACTCTCAAAGTGCCACTTCTGGATGGATTAGATTCACTTCCTGGGTCACGTTATCTCAGAGGCAGGAGTATCTGTGGACCCCAAGAAAGTGAGATATGTAGTTTCCTGGGGGTAGCCGAAGAATGTTTTTGAAGTATGGAGCTTCCTAGGGCTTGCTGGATACTACAGACGCTTCATTCGTGACTTTGCTTGTGTATCATCACCCTTGACAGGTCTGACCAAGAAGGGGACGAGGTTCTTATTGTAAGATTCTTGTGAGTCATCCTTTCAGGAGCTGAAAGGGAGGTTAATGTCAGCACTGATACTAGTCTTTCCAGAGCCAGGAAAGAGCTAAACTGTTTACTGTGATGCTTCGGGTATTTTGTTGGGAGCTGTGATTATGTAGGGAGATGGAGTCGTTTCGTACGGGTCTCGACAGTTGAGGCCACATGAGAGGAACTACCCTACGCAGGATCTGGAGTTGGCAGCTGTTGTTCATGCCTTGCACTATTGGAGACACTATCTTCTGGGAGAGAACATTGTGGTCTTCATTGACCAGAAGATTATCAATTATATCTTCACTCAGTGTGATCTGAATCTGAGGCAGCGCGGGTGGGTTGAGTATGTACAATATTTTTACTTCGAGCTTGCCTATACGCTGGGAAAGGGCAACGCCGTGGCAGATGCATTGAGTAGGAGAAATCAGATTCAGGATTTTCAGGAGGCTAGTAGTGAGTGGCAGCTGGTGCCTCTATTCTCTGAGATGCATCTAGAGGTGCATGACAGACGGAGATAGACTTTTCAATATTCTGTAGCTGTTACCTCCACACTACTTGATCAGGTACGGATGAGGCAGCTATCAAACTCAGAAGGCCTAGTCCTGCGGGAGAGTGTGTCAGGAGAGAACCCTCTTCTTGGATGGACAATGGGATAGGATGAGATCTTGCGTTTCCAAGGACGCGTATGGGTGATAGCAGACATACGTGAGGAGATGATGTGGGATTTCCATTCCTTAGTTTGGGAAGTTCATCCTGGCATCACCAAGATGTATTGGGATCTTCATCACCAGTACTGGTGTCCAGGTATGAAGAAGGATGTTGCTGGTTTAGTCAGGAGATGTTCTACTTGTCAGCAGGTGAAAGAAGAGCATCAGCGACCAGCATGCCTTTTACAGTAGTTACCCATTCTGGAGTGGAAGTGGAATGATGTTGTGATGGACTTCATGACTGGGTTGATGAGGTCACCGTGAGGGAACAATGCTATTTGGGTTGTCGTCAACAGACTTACGAAGGTTTCTCACTTCTTGTCGATCAAGGAGACCATTAATATCGATGATCTAGGATGACTTTACATCATAGATATTGTGCGTCTGCATGGAGTTCCGCGCTCTATTGTTTCAGACAGAGATGCATGCTTTACCTCTCAGTTCATGAAGGGACTTCAGAAGGCCTTGGGTACACAGGTACTTTTGAGTACAACATACCATCCCCAGACTGATGGCCAGTCTGAGCGCACAATCCAGGTTCTTGAGGATATGCTATGAGCTTGCATCATTGACTTTGGTAGTTCTTTGGAGAAGCATATTCCTCTGGTGGAGTTTGCCTACAATAAAACTTTCCAGGCGACCATTCAGATGGCGCCATACTAGGCTTTGTATGGAAGGCCATGCCGATCACCCTTATGCTGGCTGGAGGCAGGAGAGAAAGCTTTGCTGGGACCTCGTCTTGTACAGGAGAATTCGGAGCAGATTGAGCTGATTCGGAAGAGGATGACTACAGCACTGTCACGGCAGAAATCTTATGATGATCAGCGGAGACGACCTCTGGAGTTTGAGGTCGGTGATCGGGTTTTCCTACGTGTCACACCGAGGTTGGGACACAAGAGGATTTAGAGACAGGGTAAGCTTTCTCCACAGTATGTCGGGTCGTTTGAGGTTTTGGAGAGAGTGTGGCCAGTCGCCTATCGGTTGCAGCTACCTCAGAGGTATCGGGCCATGCACGAAGTCTTCCATGTCTCACATCTCTGACATTATTTTTCAGACCCGTCTCATGTCTTTCAGCTTGAGGATGTCGAGCTTGAAGCGGATGCGTCATTCGAGGAGCATCCTATCCGGATTGTCGATCGTGTTACGAAGGTTCTCTTTGGGCGGTCTGTTCCTCTGGTACGAGTTCTATGGAAGCACGAGCGAGTACAGGACGAGACCTGGGATAGGGAGGCCGATGTACGATCGCAGTGGCCGGAGCTGTTCGGGGATTCTTCTTCTCCACCTCGTTAGGGAAATTCGGGGATGAATTACTTTAAGGGGGGAAGTTTGTAAGAACCCGGATCTTCGTTCAGGTATGCTTTTCCTTTTTTCTTGAGTTTTTAAGAAAAATGGTTTTTCTGGAAATTTTCAAAGTACATGCCGTCTACTTTCTTAGTACACGCCATGTACTCTATTCCAGCTCGAATCTGTGTGCTGGCCATGTTCGGGCCACACACACGGTGTGTAAGGCTGAGGTGGAGGCTAGTTTTTCGGAGTACGGAAAAATTTAAGTACACGTTGTGTCCTCCAGAAGTACAAGCCATGTACATTCTTTTTTTCTTCTTCATTAAACAGACTGAGGTCGCACCTAACCCCCGTATTCATCTTCTTCTTCAGAATTCAAATGTCCGAGAGCATCCATATGGCTGAATCTTCTTCAAGCTTCTGCATCGCCGTCCATTCTCTGATTCACGCACGGTCAATTGCATTGGAATCGCAGTGGTGAGTTCTTCCTTCTGATTGAGCCTTGTTTCTTGATTCCTCCTTGTTTTCAATTTATCGTGGGATGAATGTTTTATGCGTTTTCCCAGATCTACATCTTTCTAAGAGGAATATATCATCAAGGTTCACGTATGTCAATGTCCTAGGATCGAGGTAGGTGGTTTGTGCCTTTCTGTAGAAAGTTGATGGATATTTTGTGCAATTTCCACAAATACCCTTGAACGGGGTATTGCGTGTTTCCTGTTTTCCCTTGTTACTTTCCTTCTTTGCTTGATTGCTTTAGTAGAGGTTATTGCTTGTGATTAGAGGATTTTGTTTGTGCTTAGTTTGCTTGCCAGGCTTGTTCTGCCAATTTGGCGTTTAGCCAGTTGCCATTCCTAGTTGTAGGATTGTGGACTGTTTCCTTATTTTGCTGTTGAGCCTTAGTTAATAGCCATGTAGTTTTTGAGGTTTACTTGGATGATGTAAACGCGCGATGAGCATGTATTACCTTTAAATCAAAACTGTGAGAACCTAGAGTAGTTGACCAAAGGGGGAATTGATGGAAGGGCTTCTCTAGAGTGACTTTTAATCACGATGTGAGACTAAGGGGAGAATTGATGGAAGGTCTTCTCCAGAGTGTCTTTTAATTATGACGCGGGCCATAGGGGGAATTGACGTTGAGTGATTCCCCAGAGATCCTTTAGAACGATACGAGACTATAGGGGGAATTGACAGTGAGTGCTTCCCTAGAGAGTCTACTTAATTACATAGCTGATCCAGAGTGGTGAGACTGTGTGTGCCTCCCAGAGGGTTTCTAGTACTTGGAGGTTGAACCATAGGGGTTAGACTGTGAGAGATACCCCGAGGGTTACCTATTTTCTTCTTGTTGCTAACTAATTACTTGTGTGCTTTCCTTGTTAGAACTGTGGTTTTTAGTTGCTTGTGATTTTTCGTTTACTGTTTCTTGTTTTATTGTTTCCATGTATTCATTGACTGTTAGGCATAGATCTTTGGGTGATTGCCTACTGGGATTGTATCTCACACCCTGTTTTGGCCATGATTTTGGGACCAATAAGACTATGTTTCCGTAGTTATAGATAAGGGCAAGCACCCTTCTACTTCAGGATCTTGACTGCATCAAGAGCTGGGGAGCATGGGACCGAGCCGTGGCTCGCGATGCTGAGGAGATTATTTTGTTTTTCTTTTGCACTTGGTTTCAGTTTTATTTCAGCACGTTGTTGTATTTTCTGTTTTCCTTAGATACTTGTACCTGCTGCATCATTTTCATCATAGTTATATATCTACATTGCTTCCATTGTTTGGTTCCTGTTGTTATGCATGTCATTTGCTTCTTCCTCTGTTTATATTTGTTTTCATACCTTTTATACCTTACCGAATGAGGGCATAGTTTCCCCACCGACTCACCAAGGCCCTCGCTGCTAGTCGGCAGCCTCTTGTGTTCGGGGAAACACACTTGAGGTCATGTGGCGAACGAGGTACGGGGCACCAGTGGAAGGGCTCCAGACTCGGGATGTTACAGTTGTTTATTGTTTCATGATGAATGGGTTGGAGCATGGATACGGGACCAACATGGGGCTTGGGTGTAATGTCCTCAGCTAGGAGGCCACTAATCTGGTGCCTCAATCCTGGTTTCCACGTAGCCTCAGAAGCACGTCCCGATATGAAGAAGGCTACCAATAAGTAGAAAAGATCAAAATAAAAATGTGTGGATTCTATACCCTCTCTATCAAAGTATTCTAAAATATTAAATAATAAGAAATAGGGAAAAATATAAAATATCCCAAAAAATAAATTACCAACCATTTCCCCAAACTGGGTACATGTCCAAAACCATGAGTAAACATGAAATGTACAATGCCATGTGTAAGGAAAACCCAAAATGAAGACAAATAGAAAAAACCTCAAAAGTAGTCACAAATCCAAGTCCTAGTCCCCCATCCATGAACATACCAAGCCAAATAAACCCTCTAGCATAGGGACTTTTCCCTTTTCCTGACCTATAACCATAATATCTTCTCAAGTACCCAATGGTGGCCTGAGAAGGGTGTGATTACAACTTAGTAGGTCATCAGAAATGGTGTCTAAAAAATAAGTAGTCTAAATAGATAGTCTATGTAAGTACTAAAATAATTGATATTATAATTAGGGGTAAACTGAGTGTCATTAGTTGACAAGTTCACTTAATTAATTTTAACCATTTATTCCATGGATTAGGCATTTTCATCAATTACACGCTAGTCTATCTCAGAAAATTACTATGCGTAAGGGTTCATATCAATTTCCTTATCTCACTGGGTGAAATATTTCACAAATAATACATCACACTTACATTGGATCCTCAGTCCAAGTAGTTTGGTCAAATTCAACTATTAGGTTCCAAGAGCCTTAGTCCGACTCTCTAACTCGTACATTCTAGGGGTGGGGTTTAGTGCCTCAGTCCAACCGGACCTATGGTAGGAGTCTCAGTCCTTTATCTCACATTCCACTAAGCCAAGTGCACATTATTTAATAATCATTCATTACATAAACCATTTTTGTAAACCATAATCATTAAATACACACATCATTCACAATCCATAGTACATTAAATACAAAAATCATCATTAAGCATTATCCCATTTTAAATTCCCATTTATATTCCTTATCTTTCTTATATGTTTCCATTATAACTCATGTTTCATTTAACATGCTCACCTTATTTCATTTTACCTATTCATAATGTTCTATACAACCCCTTATGCCATGTTAACAACTAGACACAGCTACCCCTATTCCATTTCATAAAACAAACCAACATATTACCCATTTATCAAGGAATTTACTTCAATAAAATATATTATATGATTAACATTACCATTATTCATGTTCGAGTGATGGAACACCCCATGGGTGGCTCAATAAGATGTTTAATCAATCTCAACATGTC
This sequence comes from Viscum album, assembly GCA_963277665.1. Lineage (NCBI taxonomy): Eukaryota > Viridiplantae > Streptophyta > Magnoliopsida > Santalales > Viscaceae > Viscum > Viscum album. The sequence continues at coordinate 426,949,877 of OY728162.1, read as the reverse complement.
TGAAGGGGACTATAAGTGTTTCAATCCATCCATTAGCCAACAAGTTTTCCAAAACATACTAAAGCATTCAATGAAAAAAAAACAACCAAAGCACAAAAACATACACATAAACAGAAAATAAATACTATGGGATAAAACATGTAGACCATCTACCTCAATTCCAAATATAATTGCATGCCCAACCCAAGCCTTTGAGTTGGATACGAACAACCTTCAAATTCCCTGACTATGATTAGCTAGAAAAAATAGGGTTTCAGGGATTAGGAAAAGAATAAAAATTATACAAACCAAAATCTAGATATCGGAAGAAACTCCTATACATTTTCAATACATGGGCTATGGCATTGTACAACCAAGTGGTCCATCCATCTTAGTATAGGCCATGCAGGACATAACTTCTTATGATGAGAAGGAAAAATCTGGAGGGAGTTTCAAGAATTCTCAAAACTAGTTTGTTGTGTTGGGAGAAGGTTAGGGTCATGCTCATAGTGAAGGTATTGTGATGGAGGCCATCCCCAGTGAGGATTCTACTATGGGAGGGGAGGTCTTCCAAGTTGATATGGACTCAGAATTGGACTCCCCTAGTGAGTCCATGGAAGTGGGAGTTGCAGAGAATTATTTTAGATCCTCTTCAAGGAAGGGAAAGAACACCATTATATATTCAGAAGGATTTATCAAGCATACTCGGAGGATACTCCAAAGAAAAGAATATTCCAAAATTCCCAGTCCTCTGGTAACTAGGTCCACAAGTAAAGGTAAACCTCTTTAGAAGACATGTAAAGGTGCTGGAAAGATCATGAGGGCCTCTACATTTCGAGAATAGATCAGTCAGGTGCACCTTGGCGCTATTGAACCTTACCTAGTTGAGGTTGCATATCCTCCTAGGCTTTAGAGTGAAGATGTGTGAGCTACACATCATCATGGGCATAAACATGAGGCATAAACTCTTTTTGACTCTCAGAAACAGATTGCTTCAGTGATGAATCACATTGATCTTCTTCTTCACTCGTATGAAGAAATTGCGGGGAATGTCTTGGATATTAAGGCACCATAAGAAGTCATCAACCAAATTTTGGGGAAAATGATTAGAGTGGAAACGAAAAAGGGGCATGGTAAATGTATTGATAGGAAAAACCACATCTTTATTAGAGGCTTCAACATAGGGAACATTAACTTAGAGGTATATATGCAGTCTTGGGACATCCTGGCAGAACATTATGAATACATCTTGGGGGATGACCTTGGAACTCCAGTATGCTCTATTCCCTTAATAATGTTTAGAGATTTTGATTCTAATCAGCTCTAATTGTTCTTCAACAAAAATGTCAAATCTTTTGGGGATTAAACTATACTTCTATGAGAGTTATCAAATCGACTTAAAAGTGTTTGGAAATAAAAAAAATTTATTTTTGTGAATTACCATAACATAAACAATATTCATTTTTTATTTGGAATCTATCATAATATGGATTTTTTGTAAAATTCAATATATTGAATGAGTAAGAGGTATTTTTTAAATGAGAATTTTTGTATTATTTCTTACATAAAATATATAAAATATTATTTAAATATAATGATATAATTACATAAAAATATTCCATATATTTTTATGTTATTATTTAAATGTAGTAACCTATATCTATATCATCTTCAATAAAATGGTAAATGAAACCAACTATCATATATATGGTGGACTACAAACTCATGAACCTATGTAATTAATTTTCAATCACAACCTCTCACATGAAAAGATAATTATTGATTTTAAGTATTTATATGATATGTATGAAACAATTATAATTTATTAATTATAATATCACATCCACCTTCTTTCATTCCAATCTATTTGAAAATGATAACATCACCCATGTGTATGTATGGACTACTGCCTCCATGAAGCAATGTGATACATTATTAATTTTTTGGAAAAGGTTTTTAATAAATATATATTTAATAAATATATATATAATATATTATATAAAAAATCATTCTATAATGGTGAATTAATATTTTTCATTTTTATTTGTCCATCCTTTGAGAAAATAGAAACACCCTTCATGCGTACATATGGTCTATCATATCTATTAATGGTGTAATTAATTTTACATATATCACTTTTTGGAAATAATATAAACCGATATATAATGAGTATATATGATATTTTTATCATTATTAACATTTTTTATATTTTTTAACCATAATCAAAGTGAAAGGAAAAAACTGCGGAATGAAAACATACCAGAGATACTAAGCAGTTATCACCAGGAACACAAATTTGTTTTTTATAAATGGGTGATAAAATGGTAATAAGTAACTATAAGTGGTATGATATATATGATTATCCTTAATTAAATGATTTATAATAAACCTATATTTATTATACAAATGGTTATAATGTGTACGAAGAAATTTGAGACTCATGGTAAGGGATTGTCGTCTCACTTTTATTTCCAAGAGACACATGACATATTCACAAAATATTTATTTTTTGTGGTGTATATAATCCGAATGAATCTATTTTACGATTTTTATTATGATAATTATGGGATATTCATATAAATATAAGGTTATAATTGAAACATTTCAATTTGTATCTCCCAATAAACCTCTCATAAAAACCATTTTCCCATAGTGATTAAATGTTATCCTAATCTATTCAATTTCAAGGATACTTCTAAGGAAAGTTCAAGTCTCCAATGTGATTATTATCAACTACTTAGAATTCTTATTAATTTCCATCATTAATGATTACTCTAGGAAAAAATAATAATTAAAATATTTTCATTTATATAGAGGAGTTTTATTATATTATGGTCATTATAATAATTTATTTTATACTCCATTCATTTAAAAAATAAAAACATTGTATGACAGTTGTGTGATCTTCCACTACAACAACACAACATGATTTATTTCATTTCAATGCCATAAAATGTTTTATATAAGGATTGTATTAAAGTATAAATATGGTTTATAATAATTCATTAATGTTATGGTATGAAATTTTTAAAAACCTATTATTGATATGAAAACAAAAAAATCATTTTAATTCTAATCATTTAAAACAAGCATACAATGTGGGTATTATTTTATTCAAATTTATTAATGTTTTCATATTTATTAATTATTCTAAAAAATCCTTATAATTATGTTATACGAAATAAATAAACACTAAATAAGATCATTATACTCCTTATATAATGATATTTCATGAAAACCACCCCATAATCATTTAACTAATGACATTTTTCTCATGTTTTGATCGATTTGACAACCTACTTGAACAATACTACACATTTATTTCATGGATGAAAATGGAAAACTTTTTACATGAATAATGTGATTTAAATTGTTAAATAATTATTTTTTTGGTTATAGTGATATTATATCAATATCTAATTCATTAATTAATGAAACACCCTATATTTTTCAAAAATTTCAAAAAACATGCTTATTATAAGCATTATTTGGAAGGATGAGGTCTAAAACACACATGAAAAGAACTTGAAATATAAAAAAAATATAAATAATCAATAAATTTATAATTTTTGACATAATACTAATAAAAATTTAATGAATAATTCCAAATAACACTACTATTATGAAACTCATTCAAATAATCAGAACTTATTATGAAACTTGTTCAAACAATCAAAACTATAATCATCAATATGTAAATTCAGATGAATTCATGTAGATAATTTATATTTATGAAATATATATAATAAAATAGATATTATTGAGGTTATTAATTTTGTTATTAATATATCTATTCTTATTATATAGTATATCAAATTGCATTTCATAATATAGGAAAATATGTCAGGGATTTAGGTCTCAAATTCCTCTCCCCATCAAATGTTGTGTAATATGCACCTATTTTATTGTATATTATGTATATAATTACTAAATGAGATTATATATCATGAAATTATTTTATTAATGGTAATTGAAGAAAATTTTTAAGTCTATTATTTTCGGTGGATATGATTTAATTTCTACACAATCCATAAGATGGGTTTTACTTATTATTTTTTATTATTTTAGACTCATGTTGTAATCATGACTAAATTATTTTATCTACTTAATTCACATCCATGGGATAATTTTTCAATTTTACTCACCATATTTACATGATTTAAAATTCTATATTGTTATCCCCCTATAATATTCTTTTGATTCAATAGTTACATTTTCCCTTGTAGAAAATTTATACAATTCTTTGTAAATATGAATGTTTGTGTAATTTTCTATAAAACAAATCCTTGTCTATATAATGGAATGTGGATGTGGTTCTAAAAAAATTCATCTATGGTATGTTATTTTGAAGGGGGTTGGTAGATAATTGACTCAATCATCACTCTGATGCATGATCAGTCGGAAAAATATTGTACACTTTGGGAGACACTCTCTAGGGACATGCTTTGAAATATTCACACAATATTAAGGAACCATGTTGAGGGATTATTCCATTTGTTTCCTTAGTCTCCTAATGTTACAATATATTGAATCCATTTACTATTTTCCTTGTATAACCTACCCTATTTGAATTAAACTCTCTACAATATTTCATTTACATGGGTTCTTCATGTCCATTTGATGATACCTCGTGTATTTTTTGTTTATTAAAGAATTTTCCCCTAAATATCCACTCTATTAAATTAAAGGGGTATTTATTTAATATCTGTATTTCTCTTGTATGGACTGATTTTTTTGGAAAAAGGTTCCTCAATGAATAGAATGAATAGTCTTTATGAATTTAATGTTCTATGCATTGAAATTCGTCAATCAATGGGTTGGTCATAGAATTATATATCATGTTGATGTGTCCAAAGTTATCATGAGAAAAATAGTTGGGGATTTTGTGTATGCATATTACCAAAGTAGGAGAATGTCTTGAATATAGTCATGAAGGCATGTAATGTGTCTATGAATAAGTCCATCACATCATCTTTTTGATGCCGCAATATATGAATTCTAGATATATAAGATCAATTATTATTGTTATCCATGTTTTAAATTATTGTCATTAATATAGAATGACATTAGTTTTAGTTAATTATGGCTTCATTTTGTTCATTTCATCATTCCATATAACGTATTATATGCTTATATTTTGTAATATTTTATTGTATAATACTACCTACTATGCATCTGAGCTCACCCTTTCTTATTTTCTTCTCCCAAGGAAACATAGAGGAGGACTATCTATACTTTTCAGGGATATGATGGATGTTTAATCTAGTTCTCATGATAGGTTCATGTTGTATCTTATATAATCTAGTATAATGAACATATGTATCTAGCATTCCAAAGCTATTAAATTATTTCGTCTTTTATGAAATATTTTGGTTTCTACCAATAACGTGATATAATTATTGAATTTCATTTTCTAATGTCTATGATGTAATCGCTGAATATATTATTGGCTAGAGGTAGTGATGAATTTTGGTTAGTATTTTTTTAGTTTTTTATATTATATTAATATAATTTTTTAAATTATTAATTTATATTTATATAGTTTAAGGTGACATTTGAGGTATAGCTTTCAAAAATGGGTTTGAGTCCGGCTAAGACAGAGTGTGGTGTCATTAAATGTAATGCCCCGACCCCAGTTACCCAGAGTCAGTACATTATTACATAACATTGGCATGATCACAAAATATCATGTCTCAAAAGACCAATTAGTTTAGTAGTCTTAGAAACAGTAGATATATTCATAAGTCTTACATTACATCATAAAGATAAAATAATAAAACAACATCTTGTCTTCATATCCCCTCATACTATCCATTAAGGTCATTCATAAATTACTTCTTCACATCCTAGGAAAAAGAAAACATTTAAAGGGGTGAGCTCATATGCTCAGTAAGGATAACCATATAGAAGAGACATTCATAAATAAGCATAAACATTTAAGGCAATGTATAACTAAAACAAAAGCCTTTTAAACATGAAATTCATCATAATATGGAAAAGATAAAATGAAATAACGTCATTTACTTATTCACATGGATATTCTACAAGTCGAATAACCACATGAAATATCAATAACCACTTTCATAATGATGGAATGCATAATTCCAGACTATCATAACTACATATTCAAGGCCTCGTTCCAAGACTACCAGTAAGATTTTGTCAAGGCCATGTGACAAGACACTAGTTTGTCTCATGAGACCTACCGATGCATCGAGGAGTTATAGCGGGCTCCACCCGTCACTTACTAAGTCCAAAGCATTCCTCATATGAAAAGTTTGAAACATAACATAAACATTCGTATTAAAACTAGCATACGAAATATCAATACTTTATCCACAAACCATGAATGGTATAAAACTAGCACATCCACAGTCAAACATAACTCATTTGATACAATATGGAAGTTTGTATTGTATCAGATTAACCTCAATCGAGAATAATGAAGGATATTGACATAGATTTAAATAATCATCAAACTATTGAGAGAAATATCCCCCTTTTTCTTGAAAACATTTAAAAGTCACACTATTTGTCAAGAAGCCATTTAAAATATATTTTTGAATCAAAGTTTCCCATACCTCTTTGAAACTTTTAAAACGAATTTCAATTTTAAAATTTTAATGTCCATATAAATAAATCCTTAAAACCATTTTAAAAAAAGGACATTAAGGAAAAATATTTAGAATAATAAATATTTAAAACATTTTAAAATGATATTTTAGTTAGAGTTCCTAACCAAAAGAGAGACACTTGAATAAAAATAATTGAGGTAATAAAAACATTGTAATATCATGAGAATAAAGGGATTCATGATACACTCTATCAAAGTACATTATATACACCATATAAAAGTGATTTGGTGTATAACAACAAAGGAGTCTCAATGGAATGTAAATTGGGATGAAATCTCTCATAAAGGCCGTATCCTTAGGTTAAGGATAAATCAATGACATAATTATGTGTGAAAAATATAAATACACTCAATATGATTGTATATTAATTGTAAAAAAATCAAAGGACATTCACACATATTCTTGTAAAAACAACACCAATGAATTGGATGTTTAACTCAACAAATCAAGATGGACTAAAAATTACTCTTATCATGTTCATTCCAATGACTTGAGAATTTATAAATGGAGTGATTATGTGTATAAAAAGTATATCCACATAAAGGGGAGTGGAAATTATGAAATAATCAAATTAATAGTGATTCCACACATAATCTTGGATTAAAATAATCAATGAAGTATGCGTAAATCCGAATGAGTGGAAATTGAATTTTCAAATTCCATTATTTATTTGGTAACTTACAAAACATACACCCATGAAAGAAGGATCATACAATGATGATGTAACTATACATGAATTAAACTATGTTACACAATGAATACAAACATGGGCAGTACACAGACCACATGTAATAAATAAGTAGTGAACAATAGAAATCTCACGGAATTAAAAGTGAGATAAGAAACCCATTACTTTGTACTTTTTCCATGGTTGAGGTTATGTTATCCTCTTTTATAATGGTCAAATAATTGTTATTTAATTATACAAGAATCATATACATTAATATGATATCAAATATTATCTTTTAACATTCCTTTGTTAATAATATCTTAGTATTATCCTCGTTTCGGGTGTTAACTTACTCGTTTTCTTTTATATGTTTTGTTACATAAGTCATTTTTGTTATGGATAGGTTGTATATTATTCATATACAGAATTATATAAATTCCTTAAACATTATTTTTAATCAGAAAATGAGTATTATACTTGTATGGATACGATGGGTAATGAATCTCATCGCGCTCGTGGAGACGGTAGTCCGTACGTAAGCACGAGCAATAATACCATTCTTTTGATATTAAAATCATATATAATTGGATGGTATATCATATATACTGAATTATTATCATGTTATAATTATTATTTACATGAATTACACATCATTATTATACCCATCCAAATCATAATGTATTGAATAACAATTACATCACGACGTGGAGACGGTAGGCCGTACGTACGCACGTATGGTGACATGTCATTAAAAGGATGGGTTGAATACTGAATATGGTTGTACCATATTTATAATAATATCACAGTATATAAAAGATACTGGATTTATTATTTTAGAATGGAAATAACAAAGAAAGAAGAAGTTGAAGAAGAAAGGAACTTGAAAGAGGGTTGTGAAAACATTACCTCTTTTTCGGGTTCTTCCTTTTGATTTTATCAAAAGGGGTCCTTAGGTAGGATTTCTGATCAAACTAAGGCCTCTAGGTTGAAGTTAGGGATGTTTATAGATTATTTAGGCAGGGTTTGGCCGAGCCAAAATGCTTTTAAGGTGTAATTTAGAGAGAAGGGGGAGTACCCTTTTATAAGAGGGGTGAGGGGAACCTTTGGAAAAGCTAGAAATATTATTTTATAATAAATTCTTACTAGGTTTATCATGGCTCCAAAGTGGATTATTTAAAGTTTAAGGTGAGTATGGGTCTAAATTCTTTCAACCAATATATTTTTTACAGGTTTGAGTCACTATATTATCCTTATCATTTATATTTAACTCTTAGTTAAATAGTTTGACATTTACTATGTCTCTGTATTTTTATATTATATAGTTAATAAACATACAATATACCTCCAACCATCCCCCAAGTGGTCCATTAATGATATTCCTATAATTATATAAGTCTTTTTGCATAACTTTATAATTTTAGGAATAGCATATCAATTAATAATATAATATTTGTTTTAAAAATGCTTTTATATCAATTTTGATGTTATTGGGTATTTTGTTTTTGATAATTTTATAACAGTATTATTACTTAGAACATAATTTATATAACCAATAATAATATGTCATATTAACCTAATAAATTAGTATAATTCATAAAAAGTCCCAAATTACATATATTTTGATATTTATAATATCAACTATTTTAATATTTCATTAATTAGGTAATTACTAAATCACCATTGTTTCATAAATAAATTAAATTATTTAATGTCTAAAAACTATAAATAAAATACTATTATGTAGGAAATCATTTTAGGTTTCTAATTAATATTTACAATTGAATTTATCTTATGTACAACCCTATATTAATAATGTTTTAGTTATTAAACTTTGATTTTATTTCTTTTAACTCTTCTTTGAATTACATAATAATAAATGTCTTAATCATATCCAAATGGACCTAAATGATATTATTTTATTCCTAAGGTTTTTTAGGTCAATATACACTTGTCCAATAGAATTAGGACATGTGTTAGGGTAATATTAATATCATTTTTACCCTTAATTACCCTATTTACTTTTAACCGTGGTAAATAAAAGCAAAAAAGTTACTAATATCCAAAAACTTTTTCCATCTCATTGAACCAAATTTTACTCCTTGATATTAACCGTTTCTCTCATATTTTCAAAATTCCACTCACAGAAGCAGTAAAATTATGTTTTATGTGAAAATCCAAATTCTCCTATGTGGTGGGTAGAAGACGGTGAAAAGTTTAAGAAAATATTTATATATCTAAAATTATTCTCAAATAACTCCAATGAATTACATTAAAAATATATAGTTATTATGTATCTATTTTTACATTAATAAAATTTAAATAAAATAAATAATTATTTAAATAAAAATTCAGTTTTAAACTATAACTCAATGTTTTTTCACTATTCATCCAAAATTGAATGTTTTCAGAAAAATAAATATATTCACCTTAAGCTAATTTCGATATTCTGAATCCAAAAAATGAAGTCCATTTTGAAATATAAAATTTAAAAAATTTAAAAAATTAGGTATTACTATTCATAACAACTAGTTTGATTGGTTGTGGTATGTGTTAGAACTCGAAGTTGTGTACAACACACACTACTGTATTATTCAAAGAGAAGTGTACCATGGAAGCTTGGGTTCTTACATTCAAGGATCATGTAAGTCATATTTTGAAGAGACGTATTGGATTGAGATGATAGAAAAATGTATTCATAATGTCAAAGTGGTTAGTATAGGTTATTTATTATCCAAAAATAACTATTATTTCACTAAATAGATTGAATAAAATAGGCCAAGAGGTCTATGTGTATGATCTCCATACTCTCAATTTGATGTTGTATTGTATGTGAAGAAGCTATGATATTTGGATAAGATAGTACAGTGGTCGATTAGAGAGAAGGAAGATAAGAAATAGATATTGGAAGAGTAGTGATGACAGAATGAGTAGTGGTACGGGGATATGATCAGGTTTATGTGCCGACATATATGTATTTTATTGATAGAGTTTAATCCTATTGAAAGATATGATCCCCAACCTCCTTAGTTGAATAATTATTGTATTTCTTATTAGGTAAATTTTATGATATTATAAATTATTCAATTTGATAATTCATTCGTGGTTTTTAAAAATTATCAATATATTTCAACTTCACTATTGTTTTTTTCTTATTGGTGTCAGATGAGAAAATTCCTCATAATTAATTATTTTAAATGGATTTACTATTTCATTAAAGAAAAATGTGTAGTGAGGTATTTTAAATTGAACATGAAATCCATTGAAAATAATTTTTTTTCATAATATTTATGATAGATCCATTATAAATTCTACTATTTTTCACATTGATTTCCATAATTAATTATTTTCAAGGGAAGGAAATCATAAATATAGTTTTTTAAAGAATTCCATAACAAATAATTGATAAGAAGATCCCAAAATAAATTAGTGGTTTATCCGAGTGGGAAATAGAGAATGTTGATTAGTGACACTACTACTCATATAACACGACTAATGATAAAATGTGATTGGTAAGTATAAGTAAATAAATACAAATAGGTGTTTCATGATGGGAATCTCAAAATAATGTTGGCCATGGGTGTGCTTATAACTAAAATTCATGTAAATAATTAATATTTATGAATATTATATATCAAAATTTACATTATAATGATTTTTAATTATTTTATTAAGATATATATTTTTATGATATAGTAGGTAAATGTAATTTCATGGAATTCCAAATATGAGTTAATGATATTCCCATAAAAAATTCATCTCTTTCAGACTTATTTTGTACAATAAACCTAATTTCCTTTATGTGGTGAATATAATTCCTAATTTAAAATTTATATTATTACATTATTTTATTTATTTTATTTTATGATCATGTTATATCCTTTTCCCTAATTCTTTTGATTTAAATTCTACCTAATCCATAATTTGGGGTTTCCTTCTCAATTTTCATTTTCTTGGTATGAAGTTGTAATCACTATCTATTTTATTCTACGTAGTGCATAAATTTTCATAGAATAATTATTCAATATCAGACAAGAAATTTAAGGGTTTTACATGCCTATATTATTTTATATCTCCCATATTCTTTTGAATCTGGAGTTACCATTTCTATGGTTGAAATATATCCAAGGTTTTATCAAATTAAAATCATGTAAAATTTCCAATAAAATACATCCATAGATGGATATTATTTTATTTAAATGGCTGTGATATAGAGTAATCTAGGGGTAATTACCCCAGAAAAATGTTATTTGACAATTGACTCAATCATCAACTTGATTCATGATGATTTGGTCTATGACTACACACATAGAGTTAAATTCCTAGGGGGTAATCTTTTAAATACTCCCACACTCGTAGAAAACAATGATGGAGAAATTTTATTTCCATTTAGATGGACTCTTAATAGTGCAATATAATGATCCAATTAGTATCTTCCAAAGATAACATAACACATTTTAAGTACCCTATCTGTAATATTCCCTTTACAATGGTAATTCATGTTACATTGTTGATACCCCATGACATCCCAGATTATTGTGGGATATACTTATAGAAGGAAATGTTATTATATTTAATGGGAAAGTATTTTATTTCCATGTTTCTCATTTTATGGATAACCATGTTTTGTTCATTAAAAAGTTACTAAAGTAGTGGTATAAGCGGTCTTCATGTATGTTATGCAGAATTCATTGGACTAAATCAAGTGAGTAATCGGGCATATAATTACAAAACCCATTGAGGTGTCGATAGGTCTCATGGGATAGAATGTGTTCACTTTGGTGTATACCACTACCAATGACATTATAAATACTTGAAAACAGACTATATAATAAGTAATGTTTCTTAAACCATGGAAATGACAATATGTTTTTTGTATCAACCTTTATGCATCCTAAAGTATGAGATTCGTGATTATAATTATCAATGTTTTCATTTAAATTATTTGATATAGTATGCAGTTTGTTTCAGTTGATTATCTCTCCTTGTGGTTAATTTATTCTATCCTAATTTATAATTACACATTTAGGTTATATAAGGTTACATTGTAATCTCCTTGTTACTGAGAATCTTATCTCAACCATATATTTTTCCTTTCTCCAAGAAACCAAGAGGAATAATTTTTTGTAATATTCAAGGATATGATGAAAGGGATAATCATGTTCTCAAAAAATGTTAATTTTGTATCTTATGATTTGAAATTGTATTTTTTGTATGTATTTGGTCTTCCCAGACTACAAAAACATTTGATCCCTCATGAAATCTTTAACATTGTACTAATAATTTAGTATAACAACCATATTTTTTTACTAGAGTCTAAGATGTTATGGTTCATATCAATGTAAGTTTAGTATAATCCTAGGGGAATAGATTTAGATGTACCATATAAGTCAGCACATGTTGTAAAAATTTTCTCAAGATTTATAGGGAACACTCAATAAACATATTATGAATTACTTATTACAATTTAATGATCTAATCATGCGTATAACTTTATAGAAATATTGAAAATAATGAGAGGAATTGGAATTGTACTACAATCACAGTTGGTGCTGTGATATTTCACATGAATAGGTTATTGAAGTGGGAGTTGAGGCTAATCAGTTCATAACAATATTGGGATAGATAAAGATCATTATAACATGAAAACTCACTCATATATAGTCTATTACTAATATAGAATATGTTGTAGCAATTCTAGAACACTTCATGTTACAATAATCACCATCATTCAGTGCAATTGCTTATCTATTTTTATTTGAACAATGGATAAATTCCCTATATAAGATCTATCTCACTTTGGAATGTAGTGAAAGGATAAAATATTATCATGATGGACTATCGCCTAATGGGAGATAAGAACTAAAATTGGTTTCTATGTCAATATAATAAATATGTAGATAATCTCATGTCTATGGAATGTGTAACAATTAAGGTGGTATTATATAAAAAATATTGTTTTCATGAGACAAGAATATAAATGGGAATGATGTTACTCAACCATAGATAAATTGGAAAAGAAAATGTTACTGACTATGAGGATAACATTTCAATGTTATCTTGAAATATTGTAGAGTACTTATCTTAATAAGAATGAAATATTAGATGTTTCTATGATGGTTTAATTCCAGAGCATAAAATTAAATTGGTCTCTTAGACTATCGTCATTTAATGATGTAGTCTAAATTACTCTATAGAATGAAATTGAGTTTTCCAGGATGTATGTATAAAAAACTATCAGAAAAAGAATTTGTATTTTATGAATAATTATAAGAACAATGTGTCTCATTTAACGACAGAGATAATGAGATTTACCACATGTTATAACTAGGGGAAGAAATGGCTTGGAAAATTCAACATGGGAATGAGTGATTATTACATGTGTCTAGAAAATGGCCCTTAATCTCCCCAAAGAAAGTGAATGGTAGAACATATTTATGGTCACTGCATTAATTATAGGGATAAGGGAAGTTACACAAACCAATACCCATAACATCTACATCATTTACCACGTAAAATGCTAAGCTAATGTGGTTGATGTGGATAATGCCTTTGTTCCTAATAACGTGGGGTAAATACAATGATAGTGAAATAATAGATAGATAATGTTTTATTTTATTATAGATCATTGAACTCCTTTATATCTACCATTATTATAATAATATTACATATTTTGATAGAACCATACAAAGGGAGTTATCAATTAAGGCACATCGTGGATGTCTTGTGTAAAAAATATATTTCAATAAGTTCGAATTATATGGAAAGGATGTACTATATTTAAAAATTGGTTATTTTAAATTTGTATAAATTTTTTATAATCCTTGATATGGACATTATTCTATGTAAAATTAAACAACTTTTTTCCAAGAAAACTATATTCCAATTCATGATAGATAAGTAAAATTTCATGTCTTTAGAGGGGAAAATAATAATTTAAATCATGTATAGATATCACCATAATAGCTATCCTTATAGAAATTATAGAATAATAGGAATATCAAGTGATATCTATGGATGATGATGGTATCCTATGAATATATCATGCACCCATGGTACAAAAGTTCATTGATATTATTCATGAATAATAACCTAATAATACATTGAGCATGAATTTGTACTCTCCGTTGAAATCATTCCTGATGAATGAAACATATCTAAATCTCCTTAGAGGATTACAACTATGGTGTTTATGGATTTAAGAAACTATCTATAGGATTTGAATAAAAAATTATTTATATTCCCTAGTGTTTCACCATGCAGAGCCCCTATTGTATTCATGAAAAATTATTATAGGTCTATGAGATTGTGTTTTGGTTATAGGGATATAAATTCCATAGCTATTGATATTAAAAGTACTTTTACATAAATTGAATAGTTATTTAATAAAATTTAATGAGCCTAAGACTTTTCAAAGACTGATCTTCACTCTGGTTATCATTAGTTAATTGTGAATAGCGGTGATATATAAAATGTTGAATTTCGAACAATGTATTAAAATTATGATTTAACAGTAATTATTTTTGGATTGACTAATTTTCTTTCAGTCATTATGGATCTAAGGAGAAGAGTATTCAAGGAGTATTCTGATAGCCTAATTGTGCTATTTATTGATGATAACCTGATATTATCTATTATATATGGATAGAATGATATTTACCATCAAATTATTCTTAAACCCCTCATCAAAAAATTATTTATATGGAATGTTTAGTAAGTGTTACTTATGGTTCTACAAAGTTTATCTTCGTTGAAAATTTCTCTCCTAATACATTCTATATTTTTCCCCTAAATGAAACAATTTACTTTATGAATGATATAAACTGATTAACATAACTGAGGTCTAATGTTTCCTAGGATAATATTATTATTATCAATGTTTTTGTTTCAATATTTCCCCTAGTTATCCAACTCATTAAGGGGATTTAAGGACTATTTTGATTATATGATGAGTAATGTCATTAATGAACTGGTATTAACTATATCATATAGTAAGGAAGGGTTTTTAATTTATTCCGATGCATCAAAGACATGACATGTTTATATAATTATACAAAATAATAGAGGGATTTCCCTTGAATCATGATAATTGAAAATAAAAGAAGAAAATTATCCAACTCATGGCCATGATCAGGAAAAAGAATTTTTTTTAAATATGGATACACAAATTATATAGTAAATGATGAAACATAAATATAAACCATAAGATCTTCATGTCTATCTTCTCTCAGAAGTATCCCTACATGAGTTAAAGATCATATTTAATACTATTAAACGTGTGTGATTTATCAATACACCAAAACCATGCGAAGTTAAAAAGGTGTAAGATGTATTAAGTAGGTGCGGCCAAGGATTTATGACCCTACGATATATTAGAAATGATACCATACACCACAATAAATCCAATATGAATATTTCTATTTCTATTTAAGGGGAACAATCAATAAATTTCTATGAAATTGGTAAACAATACCTTCTAGAAAGAAATAATAGGCCCCTGAATGATGATGATAAATTAAAAAAGAAGGTTAAAGGATTGAGAGATAATAAATTTTTGGGGTTCATCTAAAATTATATCATCTTCATGTTTTGGACAAGAATATGTGTTCTATCCATAATGGAATTCAATAGGGAATTGGTAGATAAAACATATAGATCAAATTTCTCTATACAGCCTTGTAGAAAAAAAAGATGTATAGTAATTTATGATAACATTTCTATTGGGATTTTATTATTTTAGAAATTACATATTGTGTGTCAAGATTCATAGTATTATAATTATTAGAGGATCAAAGAAAACATCATATGGGATTCATGATACCTCTTCCTATACCAATATGGAAGTGGTAACATTTTAAAATTGAATTTTTCGTTAGAATCCCAAATACTTCATGTAAAAATGATGTAATATGAGAAATAGTTGATCTTTTAAATAATTCTGATTATTTTTTATTGATAATAGAAGATACACACATTTATCAATTTTCCCATCTATATAACAAGGAAACAACTAGGGTTCATGAAGAACCACTTTCAGTTCTATATAATCATGACCCTAAATTCACATCAAAATGTTATTAGAGCATTCAAATGGATGTTACCAATATGATATGCATAAAAACATCCAATCATCTGTAGACTAATGGGAAATATATGTAACTATCAAAACATTGGATGATATGTTGAGATCATGGTCACCTCAATTCCTAAGTAAATGGGTTTAGTTTAAAAAATTTGTTTATTTTTTATATAATAATATCGCACATTCAAGTGAAATCCATTTCATGTTAGGGACTTTGAGTGGAACAACAACATCCTTCTCATGCGGTTTCTTTTTTTGCCTCCATATTTGTGCCATACTCTCCTCTAATGTGACTCAAGCAGCTCGACATTGGCATACTTCATCTCGATGTCGATGTGTGTGAGGCTCCAGAATTGTCTTCTCAGGCCATGCATCAGATTCCACTCATGATGCGTCCTTGTGGATACAGGTTTTTTAAATGGGGGTGAAGGATTCAGATATTTTCAAGTGAAGGAGTCTTTGTGGGAAATCTTCTCAACATTGGATCTTTTTTCGACATTGGAGGGTGAATGATTTCTGATCCATTCTAGAAGGTATTAGCGTCGACCCCTAAGTGGCGTAGAGGGGAGGGGTATCTCTTAGTTCTGGCTTCCAATGGTCCGGTAGTTCTCTCATCGGTCTTATCCTAGTGATTTCCACAATTTTGGTGATTGAGTTGAATTTTTGGATCTACTAATTTGTGCAGGGTATTTTTTTTCTTCATTTCGATCGTTCCATGAGTTTTATCCCTCATTTCTTATGGTCTGATTCATTTAATTCTGTTGAATGTGTGTCTATGGTCGTATTTTGAGCAGATCCATGCTGAAAGTGAAGTTTCTAGTTCAGAGTGGCCCAAACCCCTTTTTCGGTGACGTTCCCTTAGTGTCGTGTTGGGAAATCCAGTCCATGGTGATGACGGAATGTCTTTGCATTCATTTCATCATTTTTTGGAAGCTCTGGTGACTGTAGTTGTGATGGTAATCATGAGGAGTGGAGCAACGTCTATCCTGGTTTTTCCCATGAGTATGGTAAACAAATGAAGTCCTTTTTTTATGTTTTAGGATTTTCTATCAAGATATTCTTTTGTGAAAGTGATTTTCTTGTGCCCATGTAGTTCATCGATTTATGAGCTGCATTGTTCCCTTCACTTTTGGTAAATGAGAATCTGTAGCAAGAAAATCCTTGGTGAAGTGACTGAATTCTCCTGATCATGAGGCCAAATGACTGGAGTCCTACGTCGTTGTGGTTAATAGCATCGACCATGGTGAGGCAGTCAAACTCAATGATGGCATCAACCCATACACATTCCACAGTGAGAATCATAACTTCAATGATAGATGAGTCCTCAGCAACTACATGATCCCAGACGACGTGATGTGATTCATATTTTTCTGCAATGATTTTCCCCAAATGAATTCGAGCCCAGAGACTGAGAGTAACAAGCCAATCCTTGGGAAGAGAATCATCCACATTAAGTTTAAGAGTCACTTCTGTTGGGGGGTTCCAATGTGGGGGACATGAGGGGTTTACACCTGGAATAGAGTATTCTTTGTGGTCCTTCTAGCCCTCAATCCATGAGATGACACGTTCAATCCAAAATTCGGGAGGTTTATGAATGTGGTGAAAAAAAGAATCGTTATGCCGAACCCAAATGATCCAGGCCAAGGTGAAAAGAGAACCTACCTTAATCGATGAAAGAAAGGAACACCAACGCATCATAAATTTAAAAAACATTATAAATTTTAGAATTATGATGTGTTGGTGTTCCGATAGATATTGAAAAAATTATAAATTTTAGAATTAATTTGGATTTTATCTTACTGATTAACTTCACCTCCTAAACATTAAGAAGTAAATGATGTAATCTATATTTTATTGTGGAAATACATGATAAATATGATCTCATTTATCACATATTATTTAATATAGATGGATCATGCCTTGTCTAACATTGCGAAGTCTATATCGATTCATGAACTAAGAGAGAAATTATTGTGGAATTGGAAAAGTCATTTGGTGAAAGTCCATTAGAGAAATCACAAATCAGAAGATGAAAAACGAGACCCGGTAAAGTTATAAATATTTTCTATACAAATTTTTTCAATATACGAACAATTCCCTACCTCCATGGAAGAAATTATTTTGAGGGTCAGATAATTTAACACCTAATACTCTATCGGATAAATTAAATACAATATCATGAACTATTTCTCATATTACCATTTTAATGATCATTTATTGAAGACATTATCTAAAAGAAAGAATTTATAATTTCAAATTTTATATAATAATTTGAATTTTAAATAAATTATATTGGTATTATTTAGGTTTTATTTTTTTATTTTTTTATGAAATTATCTCTTTTTAGTCTAAAAATACAATTTGAACAATCATGTAATTTGTATAACATTACCATTATATAAGACTCTCTTAAAATTTTAGAAACAATTTAATGAAATAAATTATTAATTTATGGTAAAAAGTTATACATTTTAGAAAATTCCATGAAATTTAAAATTTATATTGGAAAAAACTTTAGAACTAATTAAAATGTTATTATAGTACGAAATTATTTTCAGTCATTTCATTGAATGGATTGTTTCTACCTAAGATTCTATTTGGTATTTACATTAGTGCCTCATAAATTTTATTAATTTTTTGATAAATAAATTCAGGAATTTAATATTAGTAACAAAAATAATCGTACATTTTATATAATAATAATGCATAATATTCTATGTCTCTAACAAAAAGTTTTATATGGTTATGCATACTTATTTTTAAATATATTTTAATAACTTTAAAAATTTTACATTAAAAATGAATTCCAAATATGAAATTATATGTATAAAATTATGTAAAATTAGAAATATTAATATTTTTCATTAAATTTAATTTCTATGATTAGTAATAAATTATCAATGAGAAATTAAATGGGATGAATTTAGTTTGACCTTGTGTAAACTCTGGAAAACATTTCAAAAAATTGATATAAAATAATGTTTTTGATTATTCTAGACCAATTAAAAATTAAAATAAAATTTATTCCTTTTTTATCCATTTAACCTTGAATAGTTTCTATAGATTTTTGACAAATGAGAAGGTGTTCCCAAAATTACCCTTCCCTTCACTAATAAAAGTGGAACATCTTCTCCACTTCAAGACACAACTACCATTCAAATTTCAACATGAAACAATACATTTTTATCTCCCTGTAACCCTATCATAAAAAACATAATCCCTTGGTGAGTCATAGTAATACTAATCCACTTACAATCAAGGATACTTCCAAGGAATATTCAAGTCTCCAACATGAGTAGTATTAACTACTGAGTTATCTTATTAATTATATTCATTAAATTTTATTATCTAAAATCTATTATAATGGAAATAGTTTCATTTATATAAATTAATGTCACAATATTATGGTTATTATAGTTATTTATTTTTATACCCCTTCCATTAAAAAATAAAAAAACCATTTTTGAGGATTGTGAGATCTAAAACCTCTGTGATGAAACATGAATCATTTTCCTTTAAAAAAATAAAAGGTTGGATATTTAAATTTTATTAATGTATAAATATTATGTTCATGATATAATTATAGTTACAGTTTGAATAATTTAAGAACCTATAAATTATATGACCATAATGCAATCATTCTTATTTTAATCATTTAAAATAATCATTATAAGAGGAAATTTTTTTATTGAAATAATATAATGTATTCATATCCATTAATTTTTCTTATAAATTTTTATAATTAGAATATATAATATAAAGACCCGACCCTAGTTTCCCAGAACTGGTGCCCTATTACATTACATTAGACTGATTTCAAGAAAGTCATATCCCGAAGGAACAAATAGTTCAGTAGATTTGGATATCAAGATACATAAATAAGTTCAACATTAAAACTTTAAATGAATAGAAACATTAATGTTTCCTTGGGAAAATCCACCACTATAAGATTATCCTTGAAATTCAATCATAATATACCTCATCATGTCCTAGGAAAAATGAAACAAAAGAAGGGTTGAGCTCATTTTCTCAGTATGGGTAATCAATAAAATGAAAGATATCATAAACATAAACATTAGGCATTTTTAATATTAAAAAAAATTCTTTTAATGATAATAAACTTGAATACATTATGGTAGGAATATAAACTGAGTAAATATTTCCATAATAAAACATTATCATGGTTGTTCAACTTTTAAAATAAACACAAGAACTATTAATTTATATCTTCATATTGAGGGAAAACCATATTCCAAGAATTCTAAAATATACCATCAAGGCCCCATGTAAGAAATCTAAAAATGATTAAGGTCTAAGAAAAAACAATATCTAATAATGGGAAAGAGCTCAACCATATCAATATCTATTCATCTCAGGAGACCTACTAATACATCGCGGGGCTATAGTGGGCCACAAATTTCAAATAATACGTCCAACACATTCTTTATTAGAATAAGGATGAACCTAAACAACATATAAATTCATATTGAAACTAACATATGAAATATAAATATCTTTCTCCGAATTTAAACATAAACAAAAAGCATTCAGAGAAAATGGGTGAATGGTTTTAAGATATAACATACTTAGTCAAAATAACAATAAACAATTAAATTTAATATGGTAGATGATATCACAAAATATTAATTCAAAAAATATATAAGAATCAATAATTATGTTGAAACATAAGAAGATACATGTAAAAAATCATCATGTAATTCTTAAGATAAATACTCTTTTACATTGAATAAAAGAGTTATTATGGGAGAGTCTTTTTATGAAACCATAAATTAAGTAAGATATTAATTTCATAATAAAAATATTTTTTTTAAATATAATTGTTGATAAAATATATTATACAATGACATTAAAAATATATATGAATTTGGGAAATTCCCTTGAAACGAGATTGAATTTCAGAAATAATTTTGAAATTTTATTTTAAAACATGTAACTCACATAAAAGAAAGAAGGAATATGGTTTGTACACATACATAAAAAAACCACTAATAAATTATGAGTAGTAAATAATAATAATTTATAATTTAATTAGGATAAATAGAGACAAAGTGTTACCTAAAAGAAAATGGAGGTTTGGGTAGGATACCCATAACTTAAGTCCAA
This sequence comes from Viscum album, assembly GCA_963277665.1. Taxonomy (NCBI): domain Eukaryota; kingdom Viridiplantae; phylum Streptophyta; class Magnoliopsida; order Santalales; family Viscaceae; genus Viscum; species Viscum album. Next base: position 426,928,390 of record OY728162.1, on the reverse strand, counting down.
AGGTGTTCTTAAAATAATCTTAATGAACTAAATGACAAAATATAGGTTTATAAATTTATAATTAAAAAACTTCATATACATTTAATATATTTTGTATAAACTTACTTGGTGCATTCATGGAATTTTGATGTGTTAATATATTCAATTTCATTGTTTGGGGGCATTTTCTTCCTTGGTTTTCTTGATCAGCTTACTTATATTCATATACGGATAATCATGTATAATGAGAATGGTTTTATAGATTATAATTTTTTTGTTAGTAGTGAAAACCCCTAATTTTTCGTTTTTATAAAATTCGTTTGTTTATTAAGATTTAATATGAATCATTATATAAAATGTTAATTACAATTCTTTTGGTTAATTGGCTATTTTTGATCACGACGAACACATTTTTATTAATAAATTAATATCATCTGTAAAAAAGGATTAAATAACATCACGTAAGATAAAATACATAGATTAGAGTCTGTTTCAAACATAAAAATGGTTTCGTGACCAGATTTGAAGATTATAATAGAAATTGAAAACCCATCATCCTTGAATGTGAAAAATTAATACATTTCAGATGGTGTTTTCATTTCATTCGTTAAATAAGGGTTTTGGAATGATAATTATGAATTATTCATTTATCATAACAAAATTATAGTACATTTAAGGTGCTCAAGTTATCCTAACATTTGGATTAAAGGAGTTTAGGAAAGAAAAATATAAGAAAGGAACATGAAATAAAAGAAATGAAAAGTTGATTTTACCTCTCAATGTAATCATCCTTGATAACCACTTTAGGGGAAAGGTTTTTGTTCTATTATGAGAAAAAAAGATATTTGATGTGGGGGAGGAGTTTTGGAGGAGATTTTGGTATAATTTAAACATGTTACAAGGACTGATACAATTGATGAGAAGAGGGAGTGGGGGGGGGGGGTTTATAGTGGAGTAGTTGAGTGATTTTTTATTATCTTATTCATTATTTTATTTTATTTTTCTCAAGAAAAGTAGTACTATTACTTATTATGACCAGGAATAGTAATAAATACATTATAGTTCTATCTAATGACCATTTACATCTTCCATGACTCAATAATAATAAATATACTCACTTCATTAGCATTTTTCTAAAATTAACAAATTTCACTATTCTCCATAAATTTGAGTAATTTAGAAGATCCCAAAAACTCACCCTAACAATTTTATAATGTAAAGAATCCAAAAATGAACTATATTGTTCGTAAAATAATTTTATAAACATTATGAATTTTATTTCTAAAAAATATGATAATTTATTTGAAAAATAACAATTTTAAAACTACAGTCTTTTTTATATAACTTTGAAACAATAATCAAGATCTCATTATCTTATATCCTTAATAAAAAAAACAATAATAATATTTAATATTCATAAGAATAATATTACTATTCATAATGGTATGATATGATTCACCAAATATTTTTTGTCTTATCAGACACTAAATATTTTATTGAATGAAAATGTGTAAGACAGTTCGGCGAAATTCAAATCACAGAGGTGGAAAAATTATGTTTATTGGATAGGTTATTAAAAAGTGGGTTTTTAGACTCAATGTTTCATGTATTCAATATTAAATTTATTTGAATGTTCTTTGGGTGTTACATTCTCCCCTCCTTGCAAAAAATTTCATCATCAAAATTCCCATAATGTTACCTCATAAAATGATTTGGGTGTGTCTTTATCATGTGATCATTAGGATCACAGCTTGCCTCTTCAATTTTATGACTTTTACAAAGTAACTTTACTAATAGAGTTGTATGATTCCTCAATAAATGTTCTTTAGTGTATGGAATCTTGATAGACTCTTCCAAGTATGATAGGTGAGGTTCCAATTCTATTCCTTCATAAGTGAGGACATGTGATGGGTCAAGCATGTACTTTCTCAATAATGATACATGGAACAGATTGTGTAATTTATATAGGCTTGGTGGAATATCCAAATAAAATGAAACATCTCCAATTCTCTCTACTATTTAAAAAGTTTTAATGTACCTTGGGCTCTGTTTCCCTTTCTTCCCAAATTAAATAACCCCCTCCCATAGAGATACCTACAGGAAAACATGATCTCCATATTGAAATTCCAAATCCTTCTTTTGATTATAATTATATAAAATATTAATGATTTGTGATTCTTTGATGTTGTATTAAATAGTCTTTTCCTTTTCTATTTCTTCCTCCATAAGATTTAGGCCCACAAGCTTCCTCTCTCCAACTTCATCCCAAAAAGTTGTTTTATGACATCAATTTTGTAACGTCCTGGACCTGGGTGCCATGAAACGGGTGCCCCGAGCCCGGTTCTCCACATGACCTCAAGCGCATTTCCCTAGATGCCATAGGCTGCCGACTAGCAGTGAGGGCCCAGGTCTGATAGTGGGGAAACTATGCCCTCATTTGTTGAAGTGTAGCGCAACAGAATTGAAATAAAACATAAAATGAACAACAGATGCAATAAAAATACACAACTGAAATAAACTACAGTAGTGGATGTAACCAACAGTATATAAATGATGATGCTACATGTTTCAAGTTCTAAGAAAGCTGCCAGAACATGTTATACATCAATACAGTACAACAAAATACAGAGTACAACAAACAAGAAAAACAGCTGGCAGTGGCATCGCGAGCCTAGGCTCAGTCCCATGCCCTCTTACTCCATAGAAAAATTCAAGTACCTGTATAGGGACTCTTGCCCCTATCCACACCTACATAATAATAATTTGTTTGGGCCGAAAAGCATGACCCAAACAGGGTGTGAGAAATATATCTCAGTAGGCACCCACTAAAGGCTCATTCCCAACTGCGTGTAAGCATGCAACAAGTGTGAAATAGTAAAATGAAATAAACTAAGTATTACTCAAAAGTAACTAACTTAAAAGTTAAATTTCCATTTTATTATTCATTTAATCCATTTAATTTAGAAACATTTTTGTGCTCAACAGCACCGATCCCTCAGGCCAACCAGAACTTTTCCCTCAGGATAAAATAGTAAACCACGCCCTCAGGCTTGCCCTCAGGCCATACATAATCCAACCCTCAAGTATTTCCCTCAGGCGTAACAAAAATTCTCGCCCTCAGGCATACAAAGTGTCGCCCTCAGGCACAGAAGTCAAGCCCTCAGGCGCGAAAGTTGCCCTCAGGCAGAATAATGACAGCCCTTGGGCTAAAACAGTCACGCCCTCAGGCCAATCACAAAAACTCCCTCAGGCTAACAGGTAACCGGGACATGCCCAACATCTCAAAATGCAATAAAAAAGCAATTCCTCTCAAGGAAATTCTACAGTTACTACATATAAGGCATACCCTTGGGTATCCTGGCCAAACAGCTAAACAGTGGAACAGACCCTAGGGGTGGTTCCAGATCCAAGAAATGATCCCAACCAACATTTTATTATCATAGTTTAATAACCTATGAAATTATAGGCATTAAACATAGAAATGGACTCAGCCAAACGACACCCCAACATGGTTTCGTGGAACGAAAATGCACAAAAACGCACGACAGTTGGAAACTAAACACAAAGCCACATACCTTATACGCCAACGAACGTTATACACGAACGTCTGTTCCCGAAACGCCCAAGAACGGCGTAGATCTGACAAAGAACAAAACCCATTCAAACGTAAATAACATACATTAGGAGAAGAATTGGTAAGAACTGTACCAGGAGAGGAGAGGGATTACCTGTGCGGTTCCAACGAGATAGTCCAAAGACGAATCAGATTCCAGATGAACTCCCGGCGGATCTTCAAAGATCTGGACTCCTCCATTGGATCCAAAATGGCTCAAATGCCTCCTCTGCAAAATGAGGAGGCTACTGCCTATTTTATGCTGAAAAAACAAAGTACACGACATGTACTTCTGAGTACACGGCATGCACTTCTGAGTACACGGCGTGTACTTCTTTCATTTAACTGTTCATTTTTCGGCACCGCCACACTGTTCATCCGTCGACTTGAGTACACGGCATGTACTCCCAAGTACACGGCATGTACTATCGCCCAGCTGGCGGCGACCCCACCGCCTTACTATTTATGCTTTCTGACTGACTACACGGCGTGTAGGTACCACTACACGGCGTGTAGTCGGTTCCTACACCCTTCGTCGCCAGCATGGCTACATGCCCCGTGTACTCATCCCAACAAGGCCAAAAGTACACAGCGTGTGGATAAAGTACACGGCGTGTAGTTCCAAAATTTAGGATTTTCCCCCATTTTCCATATTTTCTCAAAAACACTTAATGATAAAGAAAAAGAAGAATCTCGTACCTCAAAAATAAGAACCGGTTTCTTACAAAATTCCCCCCTTATAGTAATTCATCCCTGAATTTACCTTCCAAGGGTGACGAAGATAAAGCTCAGAACAGCTCTGGCCACTTAGCACGTACATTGGCCTCCCGCTCCCAGGTCTTGTCCTGCACTCGGCCATGCTTCCATAGCACCCGTACGAGAGGAACTAACCGGCCTCAGAGAACCTTCGTGCTCGTGTCAACAATACGGATCGGATGATCCTGAAAGGATGCATCATGCTGAATCTCAACGTCCGCTGGCTGAAAGGTGTGAGACGGGTCTGAATGGTAGTGACGCAACTGAGACACGTGGAAGACGTCATGCATGGATCGGTACCGTTGCGGTAACTACAACTGATAAAAACCCAGCCTGACTCTCTCCAGAATCTCAAATGGTCCCACATACCTCGGTGAAAGCATAACTTGTCTCCTGATCCATTTGTTTCCTAGCCCCGGTGAAACATGCAAGAAAACATGATCCCCAACCATGAACTCCAAAGGTCGTCTATGGTGATCAGCATAAGACTTTTGACGAGACATTGCGGTATCCATCTGCTTCCGAATCAACTGGGCCTGCTCAAATGTCTCCTGCACGAGCTGTGGCCCCAGTAAAACTGCCTCACCAGCCTCTAACCAGCACAAGCGTGATCTGAATGGCCTACCATATAAAACATCGTATGGTTCCATATCAATAGTTTCCTAAAAACTATTTTTATAAGCAAACTCGACTAAGGGTATATGCTTCTCCCACGATCCCCCAAAGTCTAGGACGCATGCGCGCATCATATCCTATTGCACCTGTATCATCCGCTCTGACTGGCCATCTGTCTGAGGGTGGTATGCTGTGCTCAGAAGCACCTATGTACCCATCACCCTCTGAAAACTCTGCCAGAAATGAGACGTAAAGTGGGCATCCCTATCTGAAACAATTGAACAAGGGACCCCATGAAGACGTATGATCTCTCGGATATACATCCTTCTGAGCTCGTCCACACCGAAGGTATCCTTGATTGGAAAGAAGTGAGCTACCGTCATGAGTCTGTCCACGACAACCCACATGAAATCATTGCCTCGAGGTGACCTCAGAAAACCCATCACGAAATCCATCGCGACATCATCCCATTTCCACTCTAGAATGGGTAACTGTTGTAACAGTCCAGCTGGTCTCTGATGCTCAGCATTCACATACTGACAAGTGGAACATCTCGTAACAAACCCAGCTATCTCTCTCTTCATACCCGGCCACCAGTACTGACGTCTCAAGTCTAGGTACATCTTGGTAACCCCGGGATGAACTGCCCAAGCTGAAGCATGAAACTCTCGGATCATCTCCTCGCGTATATCCCCTGGTACCCATACTCGTCCATGGAAACACAAAACCTCATCATCATCTATCGTCCAACTGGGAGGAGGGTCTTCACTTGCCACCGACTCCCGTAGGACTAGGCCTTCTGAAACCAATAGCTGCCTCATCCTCACTCTATCCAGGAGGGTATAAGTCACAGCTAATGAGGAAAGATAAGTCTGCCCCTAACTGTTATGCACCTCCAGATTCATCTCAGAGAACAAAGCCATGAGCTCCCACTCACCACTAGCCTCTTGCACTTCCTGTATCTGAGTCTTCCTGCTCAGTGCATTATCTACTGCATTAACTTTACCATGTGTATAGGCAAGCTCAAAATCAAAGGACTGTTGGTACTCAACCCACCTCCTCTGCCTCAGATTCCGGTCACGCTGAGTAAAGATATTCTTGAGGCTTTTGTGGTCGGTGAAAACCAAAAAATGCTCTCCAAACAGATAATGTCTCCAACAACGCAATGCATGAACAAATGCATCCAACTCGAGATCATGCGTTGGGTAATTCCTCTCATGTGGCCTCAACTGCTGGGACTCGTACACAACAACTTGATTGCCTTGCATCAAAACGGCCCCCAGCCCAATCCCTGATGCATCACAGTAAATTGTATAGCTCTTCCCCTGATCTGGGAGTATCAGGATCAGTGCTGATGTCAATCTTCACTTCAGGTCCTGAAAAGTTGCCTCGCAAGCTTCCGAACAAATGAACTTCACACCCTTCTTAGTCAGACCTGTCAATAGTGCTGCTAAGTGGGATAAGTCCTGTATAAAGTGCCTGTAGTAACCAGCCAGCCCTAAGAAACTCCGTATCTCAAACATGTTCTTAGGATGCTCCCAGGAAACTACTACTCTCACCATCTCTGGGTCTACTGAAACTCCTGACTCTGAGATAATATGACCCAGGAAGTGAATTTGGTCCATCCAAAAGCGGCACTTAGAGAGCTTATCATATAGCCGATGCTCCCTTAGTGTACTCAATATGATCTCAAGATGGGTGTCATGGTCATGTCGAGTGTGAGAGGACACCAACATGTAGTCCACAAATACTACCACAAAAGAATCAATATACGGATGGAACACACGATTCATCAGAGCCATGAAAACTGCTGGCGCTTTCGTGAGTCCGAATGGCAAAACCGTATACTCATATAGACCATACCTACTCCTGAAAGCTGGGAGAGGTATATCAGATGGTCTAACATGCAGCTGATGATATCTGGATCTCAAGTCAATCTTCGAGAACACTCGTGCTCCATGAATCTGATCAAACAGATCATCTATTCTCGGCAAGGGATATCATTTCTTAACCGTCAAATAGTTTAGCTTCCGATAATCCACGCAAAGTCTGAAGGTACCATCCTCCTTCTTCGCAAAAAGGACTGGAGAACCCCAAGGAGAAGTACTGGGTCGAATAAATCCCTTTTCCTATAACTCTTCTAACTGCATCTTGAGCTCCTGCAACTCAGGCGTGGCCATCCTATAAGGAGGAATGGACACCAGTGCTACTCCTGGCACTAGATCGATAGAGAAATCCACCTCACGCACTAGAGGTAGACCTGAAAATTCATCCAGGAATACATCCTTAAAACGATTGACAACTGGAGGGAAATCTGTTTGATAAGTCCCCTGATCATCCAAATATAAGCTCGCAATCTGTGCTGTGACTCCACCTCACCCATGATGCTCTGGCCTAGCTCGACTCGCCTGAATATCCCATTCTCCCTTGAATAGAAACTCTTCGCCCTCTGGTGACGTGAAACACACCCTATGATGATAGCAGCCTACAAAAGCTCGATAGGGAACCAACCAGTCCATCCCGAGAATGACATCATAGCTCGTCATCTCTATGATATAGAGGTCCCAAAGGAAGTGACCCCCACCAACCTCAAGGGGTAACTCCTTGCACTGAAGCACACCAGCCGTTCTAGTCCCCAATGGAGTGTCTAGCGTCATGATATCAGAAGAAGAAACACTGAGCCCAAGTCTCTCCACAATGGGAACAGATATGAAACAATGCGTAGCACCCGTATCAAAAGTACATAAGACAAGAAAAATTATACTAGAATAGTACCTATGACTGTAGGAGGTCCGGGATCCTGCTCCTGTTGGGTCTGTTGCATTGCATATGCCTGCCCAGTGACGTGGGCCTGTGACACAGCCAGACTACCCTGAGCTGTCCCGCCCTGCTGCCTATGCGATCCCTTTGTCTGGCTGCCACGGCCACGACCACCATCTCTGCCTGCACCCCCTGATGTATTCTAGTTCCCTGATTGGTAAGAATCCACTGGTCCTTCTCCCGCACTTGGAGTCTACATAGAACCCCTCTCACTAGCCACTGGTAGAAATGCCCTACAAAAGCGCTGTAGATGACACATCTTTCCACAAGCTCGGTACTCCACTGAATCTCGTGGACACTACGGCCTCTTGTTCCCCTCTCTGCCACACTGGTAGCACCTGATCGGGCCACCTAAAGACGATTCCTGGCTAGTACTGCCACCCTGAGAGAATTCCATCTGTCTCTTCCTCTTGCCATGGGAAATAGTACCAGTAACTGGTGCTAAATCGCCCTGGCCCACACCAATAGATTCCCGTAGGTTCCTCTCTGTAATCAGAGCCAAATTCACAATCGCATGTACATTAGGCCACCTGAAAACATTCACCAGTGCTCGGATGTCATACCAAAGACCATCCTCAAAACGTCTGGCTCTCAACATCTCATCACCAACCAGCACGGGTGCAAAGCGCTAAAGCTCCATAAATTGAGAAGAATAGCCCATCACCGACATAGTGACCTGCTGCAGATTCATGAACTCTCGAGCTCTATCTGCCCTCATCGTCTCAGGAAAGAAAAAGTCATAGAAGACTGCCTGAAAATCTTCCCATGCCATGTCCCTGCGATGCTCTGTCTGGGTGGTAACATCCCACCACCTCTTGGAGGAATCACGCAACATGTAAGTCGCAAACTTCACCCTCCACCCTGGAGGAATCTCAAGATGCTCAAAAATAGTCTGCATCTATCCTAACCAAGACTCCTTAGACTGTAGTCCTCCATCGCCTGAAAACATAGGCGGATGCTGCTGCTGAAAGATATGCGTCATCTCAGCCATAGATGTGGCAGCTTGCGGTGCTCCCTGAAAGGTCTGCATGAACCGCAATAAGCCTTCACGGAACTGCACCTCTGCGCCTGTGTCCGGTATAACAGCTGGGGCCGCATCTGGCTCTATTGGAGGATCAACTGGTAGCCCATGGCCCACCATTTTTGGAGTATAATCTTCACCGCTCTCCTGGCGAACAACTCGCGGTCGTCTTGGCGGCATGACACTACAAGGTCAAAAGAACGACTCAGATTCAAGATTATTATAACCTAAAAGTAAAGGAACCACAAGGGAAACAAGATGGAGAAGGAATTCGAAACATGAAAAACAAGACTACACGACGTGTACACTAACTACACGGCGTGTACTTGACTTCCCTTCCCCTTCTCGGGTCCTTCTACACGGCTAAACCACACGACTTCCGTCCAAAAAAACTACATGGTGTGTATAATATCTACACGACGTGTGCGGTGTTATTTTCCAACTGCCCGTGTCGTCTGTGACATGACCGACTACTCGGCTTGACCCTACACGGTGTGTTACACCCGCACACGATGTGTACACCACCCTGTTTTCCAGCCACACGGCTAACTCCACACGGTATGTCCTTGGACAAGACTACACGGCATGTCCCATAGGTACACGGCGTGTTCAGGGAGAGGTGACACCGGCTCGTGTTGTTAGTTACACGGCCGAGTCCCCTGGTCACACTACATGGCGTGTCCAACATTGACATGGCGTGGTCTGTACAAGATTTCACCGACCCGTGTTTTTAGTTACACGGCCGGACTCCGGGTCACACTACAGGGCTTATCCATTCGGTACAAGAAATGTTTTACCTAAGGCCTTCCCTACCCCGTGTCACCACCCACACAGTTTGGGACACGGGAAGAGACTACACGGCGTGTACTCAGGGTACACAGTGTGTACTCAAAAAGTTCATTTTTCTTCCTGAACAGAAGAACATACACGGTGTGTATAAAAATACTACACAACATGTATACTGGGTTTCCGGAGAATATGCCTCAGAAACTTCTCCAGAACCCAGAAAATACTGAAAAACAACACCTAAGTGTCAAATTCATACCCGTGGGGGCCCATACTCCCCATGAATCAATGTTTGAAATCTTTTATGTGTTATAACCAATAAAAAGTCAATGATACACCAAATTCCGGTAAATGGGGGCCCATACTCCCAAAAACCAAAGTTTGGCGTCCATTATATAAACAATCTCAAACAAAAAAAAAATACCATATCACAAGGCAGGTATTTATCAAGCAGCTATCACAATAGAATGATTTTCTAGAACAACAACTATCACAACAACATGAGAATTATAATGCTCCTACATGGCATGGAAGCTATGCATGTCATGTGATATCTAGCATGTGCCTATGTGATGCATGAGATTCCATACCCTTATCTCATCGGGTTGTAAGTAAATAGAACCCACAGATAAAATATAAACAGCACAATCCAAGTGCATCACCCAACGGTGAAAACATATCAACAGTAAAATTTGTAAAATCAAAAGAATGAAAAATATGAGTTAGAATGGTTTTTCCTTGTACACAGCTTAGCTACGCCCGGGAACAACTTATTACCAACTACCGTTCCGTCCTATCCCTGACTACAACTCTAAATATTATGTCAATGAAAAGAAACCCTCTGATAACACTTTGTAATGTCCTGGACCCGGGTGCCACACAAGGGGTGCCCCGAGCCCGGTTTGCCACGTAACCTCAAGCGCATTTCCCCAGACGCCAGAGGCTGCCGACTAGCAGCGGGGGCCCAGTTCTGATAGTGGGGAAAATATGCCCTCATTTTTCAAAGTGTAGCACAACGGAATTGAAATAAAACATACAAAAAACAACAGACGCAGTAAACATACACAACTAAAATAAACTACAGCAGTGGATATAACCAACAGTATATAAATGATGATGCTAGATGTTTCCAGTTCTAAGAAAGCAGCCAGAAGATGTTATACATCAAGACAGTACAACAAAATACAGAGTATAGCAAACAAGAAAAACAGCTGGAATCGGTATCGCGAGCCTAGGCTCGGTCCTATGCCCTTCTACTCCACAACAACAGTCAACTACCTATATAGGGACTCTTTCCCCTATCCAAACCTACAAAAACGTAATCTGTTTGGGCAAAAAATCATGACCCAAATAGGGTGTGAGAAATATATCTCAGTAGGCACCCACCAAAGGCCCGTGCCCAACTGCGTGTAAGCATGCAACAAGTGTGAAATAGTAAAATTAAATAAACTAAGCAGTAGTAACTAACATAATAGTAAAATTTCCATTTTATTATTCATTTAATCCATTTAATTTAGTATCATTTTTGTGCTCAACAGCACCTAGCCCTCAGGCCAACCAGAACCATGCCCTCAGGCTAAAACAGTAAACCACGCCCTCAGGCTTGCCCTCAGGCCATACAGAATTAAACCCACAGGTATTTACCTCAGGATTAATAGAAATTATCGCCCTCAGGCATACGACGTGTCACCCTCAGGTACAGAAGTCAAGCCCTCAGGTGCAAAAGGTTGCCCTCATGAGGAATAACGACAGCCCTCGGGCTAAAACAGTCATACCCTCAGGCCAATCACAACAACGCCCTCAGGCTAATAGGTAACCGGGCCATTCCCAACATCTCAAAATGCAGTAAACAAGCAATTAATCTCAAGGAAATTCTACAGTTACTACATTTAAGGCATACCCTCGGGTATCCTGGCCAAACGACTAAATAGTGGAACACACCCTGGGGGTGGTTCCAGATCCAAGCAATGATCCCAACCAACATTTTATTATCATTGTTTAATCACTTATGCAATTATAGCCATTAAACATAGCAGTGGCCTCAGCCACATGACACCCCAACATGGGTTCGTGGCACGAAAATGGACAAAAACTCACGACAGTTGGAAAATAAACAAAAAGCCACCTACCTTATATGCCAACGAGCGTTATACATGAACATTGATTCCCGAAACACCCAAGAACGACGTAGATCCGACGAAGAACAAAACCCATTAAAACGTAAATAACTTACATTAGGATAAGAATTGGTAAGAACGGTACTAAGAGAGGAGAGATCTTACCAGTGCGGTTCCAACAAGATCTCCCGAAGCCGATTCAGATTCCAGACGAACTCCCAGTGGATCTTCAAAGATCCGGCCTCCTCCTTTGGCTCCAAAATGGCTCAAACGCCTCCTCTGCCAAATGAGGAGGCTACTGCCTGGTTTAAGCCGAAAAAAAAGTACACGGCATGTACTTATGAGTATAGGGCCTGTACTTATTTCATTTAACAGTTCATTTGGCAGCACCGCCACACTGTTCATCTTTCGACCTGAGTACACGACATGTACTCCCAAGTACACGACATGTACTATCACCTAGCTGGCGGCGACTCCACCACCTTACTATTTAATCATGCCGACTGACTACATGGAATGTAAGTACCACTACACAACATGTAGTCGGTACCTACACCCTTCGTCGCTAGCATGGATACACACCTCGTGTACTCATCCCAACACGGCCAAAAGTACATGGCGTGTGGATAAATTACAAGGCGTGTAGTTTCAAAATTTAGGATTTTTCCCCATTTTCCATAATTTCTCAAAAACAGTTAAGGAAAAGGAAAAGGAAGAAGCCCATACCTCAAAAATAAGAACTGGTTTCTTACAACTTTACATACAATCTTTAATATGGTGTAATTTGAATACTTGAATGGAAACTATTATTATATAAATACGCATCTGAATGAAAATATTTATCCCACATACCTATAAATTCAAATGAACATGATCTCAAAATGTCTCTTAATAATGGATCATCCTCTCTGATTTCATGTCAGTTCGAGGGTGATAAGTTGTACTCAATTGAAGATCGATATCCAAATATTTATGAAGACATTTTGTTAATTTTGATGTAAATAATAGATTACAAAAAGACACAATCGAGAGTTGTTCTCCATTATGTTTCAATATATAATTTATATAGAGTTTTATTAGGTGATCTAGTGGAAAGTCCTCCATTATAATGAGAAAATGTGCATATTTTAAAATTCAATCAACAATTAACCTTATTAGATCAATATTACTTGTTGTTTTTTGTAATACAGTGACAAAATCCATGGGGATTTTATCCCATTTCCATGTATTAATAGGTATAGTTCACATTACACTTCTTGGATGTTGCGTTTCAGCCTTTACTCATTAACATACTAGACATTTTGATATATAATCCGCAATTTCCGGCTTCATGTTGGGCCACCAGAAATGTTCCTTCCAACATTTATACATTTTAGTTCTAACATGTTGTATAGATAAATTTGAGCAATACAGATCTTTCAATACATCACTTTTAATCTCAAGTAAAGTTGGAACACATATCCTCTTCCCAAATTTCATAATTCCCTCTTCATACATGAATTCATAAAATTTCCCAACATTCACACATTTAATTTTCTTTTGAATATTCTCATCATCGAACTAAGAAATTTTAATCATTTCCAACAGATGTGGTTGGGAATCCAAATGAAAAAGTAGTGATGTTTCACCTTATTTGATAATTCCCAAATCCATCTATACTATAACTAGAAACACATGATCCCTTTCAGTCCTCCTTTTTTTGGTCTCCATGATCCTTCCTACTCAATGCAACATCTACATTATTTTTCTTTTATTGGGTGGTAGTGTATAGAAAAATTATAACCCTTGAGTTGTTCATGACATTTTCTTCACCTCATGTCGAGTTCATTATATGAGAATATATATTACATGCTCTTATGATCTATATTTATCTCACATATTTCTCCGTAGAGATAATGTCGACATCTCTTTTGAGAAACGATTACAGCTGCTAAATCAAGATCAGGAGTAGAATAGTTTTGTTCATGAATTTCTAACTGCCTTGATGCATTGGAAAAAACTCTATCATTATATAAAAGGACACAGCCAATTACTTTCATTGATACTTAATTGTAGACAAAAAATACACCATTCACTGATGGTAGAGTCAGGATCAGAGAATTCACTAATATCCTATTCAATTTTTCAAAACATTCCTCAAATTCTTTTGTCCATACGAACTTAACCCATTTATGTGTATGCTTGGTCATTGGGTTGGTTAAATGGGTGATGTTCAGAATGAAATGATGATAATAACCGCATAAATAAATAAAAATATACATCTCATTTATGATCAATGGTGTATTCCATTCTTTCCAAATCTTTTTCTTCGCAGGATTAATATACATTCCATCCTTAGAGAGAAATTTATCCATGAAATGAAACTGATTGTAGCCAAAATTCACACTTTCTAAACTTCCCATATGACTCATTTCTTCTAAGAGTTTTCAAAATATTGAGTAAGTAATTTTAATGATCTTCATAGATTTTGGATTATAAAAAGATATCATAAATAAATACCACCAAAATGTCTTCATGATATTCATTGTCAACTCTATTAATTTGATCAATTAAAACAGGGGTTAATTAGTCAGTCCAAAATGAATTATTGTAAATTTATAATTCTCATAATTGTTTTGAAATGTTGTCTAGGGAATATATTCCTTCCTCACTCACAACATATGATATTCAAATAGATGGTCAATCTTTAAAAAATATTAAGCTCCATGAAGTAGATCAAATAATTCATCAATGTGAGGAAGGAGATACTTGTTCTTTATTGTTATAGCGTCCATCTGCTTATAGTTAATTCACACCCTCATATATCCATATTTCTTATTAATGAAAACTATAGTGGCTCCCCATGGGGAATCACTAGGTAGAATAAAACCATTGTCACTCAATTACTCTAGTTGTTTCATCAATTATACTAATTTCACAGTTTACATTCTATAAAGTGTTATTAATATTGGCCTTAAACCAAGAGTTAAATCAATAGAAAATTAAACTACTTTCTCTGGAGGATGTCAAAGTAAATCCTCCAGAAAAACGTCAATATATTATTTCACTATAGGTATATACATTATTTAAATATTTATTTCCTTACCCATAGATATTGCATTCCAATCCCCCCATGAATTGATGTAAATAGATCTACTGGGTGTGGGTATAGATAATATATAGATGATGATATGTCTACTCTAAAGATAAGGGATTCTACATCATTGTAAAAAGTTGTAACCTCCTTCTTACTACAATATATTTCTGCATCATGATTATAAATCCAATCCACATTAGGGATTATATCAAATTAAATCATGGGTATGATAATAAAACCAGAAGATAAACTACATTCATATGCCATAATGGGGACTTCCTGACACATCTTTATTGCAATGATACATACATTAGTAGTTTTTACTAACAAAACAATTATTAAATCTAAATGTAAATATCTAATTTTCTTGAAAAACTAGGAATATATGATCGAATATGATGATCCAAAATCAAATTAAGCATTTTCTATGTTTGAGGAAATTATTAAATTACTGACCACCAAGTCATTTTGATCATCTATATTTGTAGTTGTGATTGAATAAGATTCTCTATGCTCCCTTTTCCTTTTCTATGGAAAATTTCATTGATTATTTATAAATTCATTAAAATAGTGTCCCATCTCCCTATAATAATTGACATTAACATTAACATCTTTATTCATCCCCATGAAATCACTAACATGACAACCTTTCTATCTACAGATGTCTCATACCGCTTTACCTTTTATGAACGCACTAGGGTGTTTCCTTCAATAGAAATCAAAGGGTGGATAGTCAAATATTCCCTTATTACCCATTTACTTATTTCCCTTTCCATATTTTTCATTCTCCCTCCTCTTATTTTTCTTTCCTTTAAAGTCATAATAATTAGATAACTCAGTTTTCATCTTGATAGCACATGAGACTGTTTCTTAATATGATCAGAAAGTTTAGTAGAATAGTTCTCTACAGAGGAATGGATTTAGGCCATCAAATAATTCATCAATAATTCTCATTGGATAAATTATATTTTCCATATCATGCTGGGATAATATTTTGAATTTATCTTCATACATTTCAACATTATCATCTTTCTTTTGCCTCAAAATTCGAAACTGCCTTTCCATATCCTCTCGATGATCACAACGAATGTTTTTATCTATTAAATGTTCTTTAAATTAACTCCGTCCCATTATTTATATCTATTCATCCTCCTTTTTGTTCTGAATTAGTGGTCACAACTAATCAACATCTTCAAAATGATGAAAACCTTTCATAACAATATTCTCCCTTTCATTACTTTCCAAGGTGATAAATATCTTCTATAAGGAGCTTATCAACTATTATATTATGAATGTGTTTTAAGTACCATTAAATTATGGAGGTTTTTGTCTCATAATTTGATCAAACTCATCTCCTCCACATTGTGGATCCATATGCTCTATACAAGAAAGGTTATTGTTCATAACCTGAGTATGTTTTCCTAGTATATTTATAGGTTTATTTGCCCCAGTCAAAACTCCAGAGCCCACATAATTATACTGAAAATGAGGGAAATCTATACATGGGATATGCATGTTCATGTGGTTTCCATTCCATCCACTATGTTCTATTTCTAAATATTTTCATTCAAAAGATTAGGTTATAAATCATAACATACTATCCAAAACAATGAATAAATACATTACATAAATTGAAATCTTATGCATGGCTAACCCCATAATCATAACATTTTATTATTTGAAGAAAAACATACATTTAAATCCATCATAATGTATTGCAAAGAAAATGTGAATTATCCGATGCATATACACCTTGAGTGTTAAACTAAGTAGTAAGGCCCGTTTTCATTACCAGGATTCCCCGAGTCATGCCTGAAACTTTATGTTGGAGTTTTTACTCCAAGGTACATATGTTCTAGAACCACATCAACTTATAGTATACAGTCATGGATTTATTTTCTAGAACGATCCACATAATATATTACATACAAAAATTATAGTATTTTTTGGTATATATATTCTCAGAGACCATCTTAGAGTTTTTTTAATCAACATTTTCTATACATAGTTTCAAAGCTTTATACTAGAAATCCTTTAATACCAACTATAAATACCTGACCCCGGTTTCCCAAAGTCGATACATTATTACCTTATGTTAGTATGATTATAAGAAATTCATATCCTGGAGGAATGATTAGTTTATTAGACTATGAGATCTAGATAAAAACATAAGTTAAACATTATAACTTGAAATTAAAAACAACATAATAGTTCTTTTGGAAACATCAACCACTCTAATATTATCCCAACAAGTAAATCCAAACCAACATCTCTATGTTCGGGGAAAAATAAAACATAAGAAGTAGCGATCTCAGTTACTCAGTAAGGGTAATCAATAAAGTGAAAGGTATATGAAAAATATACATTTATCATGGTGAAGAACTGAAAACAAATTCCTATAAAAATAATAATCCTCAACATATTATGGGAAGAATATGAGTTGATTAATCATTTTCAGAATAAAACATAATAATTCGTGTTCTACTAGTTGAATAACCACATACACTATGAATTTATAGATTCATAATGAGGGAAATTCATATTCTAAATATTCTGAAACATAACTATAGGGCCTTATACCATACATCTAATAATTATTAAGGCCTCATCAAAAACTGTATCTAAAAATGGGAAAGTCCTCGACCAGGTCCATATCTGTCCGTCTCATTAGACCTTCTGATGCATCGAGGAGAAATAGTGGTCCCCATCCATCACATAATAAGTAAAACTCATTCCTCGTATAAATAGGTATAGACATAAACAACATATATATTCATATAAAAACAAATATTTGAAATTTAAATAACATCCTCTAAACATTAAGCATAAACACTAACCATTCAGGAAAATTTTGTGAATGTTTTTAAGGTAGTACATCCACAGTAAAACTAATCATAAACCATTCAATTAAATATTGTAGATGATATCGTAAATTATTAGGTCCAATAATACATAATAATCAACTAGTGTTTTGAAATATATGATGATACTCTTATAAAATAATCGATTAATTTTGGAGATAAATAATATTTTACTTTGAAAAGAAGAGTTCTTTTGGGGAGGTCATTGTATAAAACCAGAAATGATGAAAGATATAATTTTCATAATAAAATAATTGTTTTATGGAATATAATTGTTGTTAAAATAGAATATATTGTTCCCTAGAAAATATGTATGAATTTGAGAAATTCCATTAAAACAAGCATGTATTTCAGAAATAATTTTGAATTTTTCCTATAAAAAATGTAATTTCCCAAAAATAAATAAGGATTCTTAATTATAAACATAAATATAAATTTCAAATATAATTTATTGAGAGTACATAAGAATAATTAGTAATTTCATTTGGATAAATAGAGATAATGAATAATCGAAAATTAAATAAAGGTTGGGGGAGGAAACCCTTACCTTAAGTCCAACTGTGTTTCTCATTTGATCTTAATGACATGACTAATCACATTTAGGTTCATAAATTAATAATTTCAGAACCACATTTAAATTTAATTGATTTATTATAAAATTATTAATATCATTTATGGGCTTCTGATGGGTTATGAGATTCAATTTCATTGTTTGGGAGCATTTTCTTCTTTGGTTTTTATCACCAGTAACTTATATTCATTTATAGATAAATATGTAGAATGAGAATTGTTGTCTAGAATAGAAGTAGTTTTTTATTAGTGAACAATGATATGATTACATGTCCATAAAATTCATTTGTATATTGCAATGAGTTTTCATTTTTATCTTAAAATAAGGGGAAATGAGATATGGTGATGAATTATTACAAGATCATGACAAAATTCTAGTACATTTAAGGTACAGTAGTTATCATAACATTTGGAATAAATTTTTAGAGGAAGGATAAATAAAATCAAAGAACTTTAAATAAAATAAATGAAAATTTGGTTTTACCTCTTGATGTAATATTCTTGGAGAGCCTCTTTATGCGTGATGTTTTGGAATTTTAATGATAAAAAGTTCTAATGGATGTGGGGGAGGATCTTAGGAGGGATTGGGTGGATAAATTAGGCAAGTAACGAGGCTTGATAGGAGTAAATGGGAGAGGGAGTGAGGGGGGTTTTATAATGGAGTAGATGAGTGATTTTTAATTATCTTATTCATTGTTTTATTATCTTTCAAAATACAAGAAATATTAGTTATTATTTTGACCAATAATAGTAATAAGTAAATGTGAGTTTGAACCAATGTCTATTTACAACATCCATGAATCATGAATAATGTAAAAAAGCCACTTAATTAGCATTATTCTAAAATTATCAAATTTCACTATTCAAAAAAAATTTAGTATATCTGAAAAATGAAAAAAATTCCCCCTAACAATTTTACGACACATAGAATCTAAAAAAATGAACTCCATTTTTTAAAAATAATTTTATTAATACGATTAATTTAATTTTTAAATAAAATCATAATTTATTTGAAAAATAACAATTTTAAATCTATAATTTGATTTATATCACATTGAAAAAATAATCAAGATCTTATTATCTTATAACAAGAAGAAAATAAAATAATAATAAGTTTTAACATTTACAAGGGTCATATTACTACTCATAATACTATTCATAAGGGTATATTACTATTCACTTAAAAATATGTTTGTCTAGTCACTATAAATATCTTATTAAACACAATTGGGGATGTCTGTTTTTCAAAATTCAAATCACTAAGGTGGAAAAATTATGTTTACTTGCTAGGTTATAAAAAAGTATTTTTTGTAGTGACTGTCTTTCAAGAATTCAATATTAAATTTATTTTCAAATGCTTGGGGTGTTATATTATCCCCTCCATACAAAAAAAATATTTCCTCGACATTCACAGAATGAAACCTCGTAAAAATATTTTTGTTGGTCTTCATCATAATCTCCTTAGGTTCCTGTGTTGCCTTTTCAATTTTATATTTTTTTCAAAAATACCTTTACAAGTCAAGTTTTCTAATTTTTCAACACCTTTCTTTTAGTGTCCAGAATTTATATGTTCTCTTCCTAGTATGATACGTCAGGTTCTAATTCTAATTCTTCAGATGTGGGGAAATATGTTGGGTCTAGAAATTACTTTTTCTACAAAAAGACTTGAAAAACATTTTGTACATTAACTATGCTAGGCAGCATAGCCAAGTGATGTGAAATAGATCCAATTCTCTCTAAGATTTCAAAAGGTCTATTGTACTGGGGGCCTAGGTTCCCTTTCTTCCAAAATCATATATCACCCTTTTAGGGAGATACCTTTCTAAAAACATGCTCTATTACATAAAATTACAATTGAATAGTGTTTACCATTGCTATTGTTTCCTCCATAAGATTTGAGGCCACAATTCACCTTTCTCCAACATCATCCCAAAATGTCAAATTAGTGTTGTTTCAATTTCTTTGATAATTCCCATATCCATATTTACTAGATCCATTATCATAGCATCCCTTCCAATCCTAATTTTGTTTAAGACTCAATGATCCTTCTATCTCAATGAAACAACAACATTATATTCCTTTCCTATATTGTAGAGAATATAAGAATCAAAATCCTTGTGCAGTTAAAGCCATTTTTTTCACCTCATGTTGTGTTCTTTCAGTGAGAATATATATTTCAATATTTTATTATCTATACATATCTCTCATCTTTGTTCATAGAGATAATTTATCCATATAATCAGAGAAAAAATTACAACTCTTAACTCATGATCATGAGTATGATAGTTATGATAATGAATTTTTAATTGTCTTGATGCATATGAAAAATCTCTATCATTTTTCATAATGAAAAACCAATTACATTCATTTATGAATCACTATATAGAAGAAAATAAACTATTCCTTGATATTTGAGTCATAATTGGAGCATACACTAATCTCTTATTCAATTTTTCGTAACATTCTTCACATTGTTTTTTCATACGAACTTAACCACATTACGTGTAAGCGTGGTTATTGGTTTGTATAAATGGGTAAATTTTTATATGAAACACCAATAATAAACTACTAAACCAATAACATTGTGCACCTTAGTTATGTTTGTTAGAGTAGGACATTATTTCAAAGCCTTTCTCTTCGCAGGATCCATAGAAATCCCATCTCTAGATATTATTTTTCCAAGAAAGGGAACTGATTGAATCCAAAATTTGCACATTCTAAACATTCCATATAACTCATTTCTTATAAGGGTATTTAGAATAGAGTACTACTACATTTCATGATCCTTGTCGATTTTGGATTATAAAAAGATATAAACAATAAATACCACCCCAAAGTAATCATGGTAATCCATGAAAACTCTATTCATTATATCCATGAAAACATACAGTGAATTTGTCAATCCAAAAGACATTACTATAAACATGTTATGTCCATACATTGTTTGAAGTGTTTTCTTTGGAATATCTTCCTTACTCACTCGCAACTGTTGATATCCAGATTGAAGGTCAATCATAAAAAAATATTGATCTACATTTAGGTGATGAGATAAATCATAAATGTTAGGTAGGGGATAATTTTTTTATATCTGTAGCATTGATAAACCTCTTGTCAATGAACAACCTAATGAATCCATGTTTCTTCTTATCAAAATGATTTGGGGATCCCCATGGAGAAACACTAGAAAGAATTAATCCTTTATCACTCAATTCCTCTAGTTTTTTCTTCAGTTAAATGAATTCTATAGTGGATATTCTGTAAGGAGTCTTTCATATAGTACTTGAACTGGGAATTAAATCAATAGAGTATTCAACTTCATACTCTCGAGGATTTTCAAGAAAATACTCCATAAAAACATCAATATAATCGTTCACAATAGTTAAATCCCCAATGTGAAAATTTCTTTCCAAACCCATATATCTTTCATTCTCATTCTCACCAATAATTTCATTAAGTAGAGTCACTAGTGGTGGATCTAGATAAGATCCAGAGGATGATATTTCCTCTCTAAAAATAAGGTATTCTATATGACTATCAAAAATTGCATGCTCTTTATTATTGTAATAGATTTTCACATCATGATTCGAAATCCTATCTATAGAGATGATTATATAAAAGTCAATCATGGGTATGTTAATAAAATCCATAGATAAAGAACATTTATATGCTATAATGGGGACTGCCTGATACATATTTGTTTCAATTATACTTCCATTTTAGGTTTTTATGAACCACTCCATTATTATATAAAATTGGAAATATCTATTTTTCTTGAAAAACTTTGATGATATGAAAAAATGTGATGATCAGGAATCAAATAATGCATTAAGTATGTTTGAGGAAATGATTAATACACCCACCACCATGCAATTATGAACATCAATGTCAACAGTTATGATCACAAAAGTATTTTCATACACCCTTGGCCTATTCGGTGGCATGTTCCCCTGACACTTTGGATAATCATTAGCATTGTTACAATGTACCTAAAATTGTAGAATTGATCATCAATAGATTCTTTCTTCCCATTTCAATCACCAAACATGGCAGCCTTTCTCTATATACTTGTAGCACACCCATTTTCCTTTTAAGCAAGAATCATGATGTTTCCATCAACAATTATCACAGGGTGGATAGTCAACTCTTCCCTTTGTCCTTGTCTCCTTATTTCCTTTTCCAGAGTTTTAAATAGTACTATTCTTATCATTCATAACAATAAAGTCACATAACTTATATAAGTCATTTTCCATCTAAATAAAACTTGAGATTATGTCTTCATATAATGTGAAAGTTGGGAAGACCAGTGCTTGTCGGAGGAATGGATTTAGGCCTTCAAATATTATATCAATATTTCTCATAAGATTACATATATAGTTCATGACATGCATAGCTAAATTGGGAAGTTTTATTCATACTTTGCAACATTATCATCTTCCTTTTTCCTCAAATTCAGAAACTTCCATTCTATAATGGATTTCTGGTCACGAGGAAAGTATTTCTCTAAGAAGAGTTCTTTAAATTAACTACATTAAAGGATTTCTATTTATTCCTACTCCTTTTTTTAGAATTAGTGACCACCATTGATCAGAATCTACCGATAGATTATAGACATCTATAAAAACATTATACCTTTCTTTACTTCCCATGGACGGAAATATCTTCTCTAAGAAACTTATCCACTATTATGAAAATAAATGTTTTGTAGTCCCTTTAAATGATGGTGGTTGTCATCAAATAATGTGATCTAACATAGCTCCTCCACATTGTGGATCCAAATTCACTATATGGGTAAGTTTATTGTCTATAACCTTAGTATGTTGTCCCAATATAGTTATATGTTTCTCTGCATTATTTGCAGCTCTATAGCCAACACCATTATCTCCTATATGAGGAAAATCCCTACACGTGATATGCATGTACATGGGGATTCCATTCCATCCACAAGGCTCAATTTATAAATAATGGCATATAATAGATTGGATTATGAATCACAATTTATTATCTCAACATAAAAAATAACTATAATAAATTGAGATCCTATGCACGACTAACCCCATAATAATAAACATGGGTTCTTTTAAGAAAAATTAACATTTAAATCCATCGTAAGGGATTTCATTGAAAATGTGAATTATCCTGAGCATATCTCCTAAAAGTGTCAAACTAGGTGTGTAGTAAGGCCTATTGTCATGTACAAGGATACCACAGGTCAACCTCAAACTCTTTATCAAATTTTTCACTCCCAAACACATCTGTGACAGAACTACGTCCACTCGTTGTATCTTGATAGAGTTGTATTTTCAAGAAAGATCTACACAATTTATTCCATTCCGAAATTCTAGGTTATTATTGTAAACATATCCAGAAAAACTATATTAGAGTTTTTTCTCTAATGTACGTTTTCTAAATATAGTTTCCATGTTTTCTACTAAAGTTCCCCGTATACCAACTATAATGACCCAACCCAAGTTTCTGGGATTTGGGGACATATTACATTACATTGGCATGATTACAAGAAATTCATATCATGAAGGATAGAATATATTAGTCGATATGTAAATCCAGATACATACATTAGTTCAACATTGTCACTTGAAATAATAAACGACATAAAATTTTCATTTGGAAGATCCACCACTCAATGATTATCCCTCTAAGTCAATCATAATATACCTCTTCATTTCCTGGAAAAATGAAACATTATGAGGGGTTATCATAGTTTCACAAAAATTGTAATCAATACAATGAATGATATCATAAACATAAACATTTTGGATTGTTAATAAATGAAAACACATGCCATTGAAAATAATAAAATGCACACGTTATGGATGTAATATGAGTTGAGTAAATATTTCCATAATAAAATATAATAATAGTTGTTCTACTAGTCGAATAAATACATGAACTATGAATTTATATCTTTATAATGAGGGAAATTCATTTTTAAAAAATTCTAAAACATATTGTAAAGGTCTCATCCAAGACATCTAAAAATGAATAAGGCCTCAGCCAAAACCATATCTAAAAATGGGCAAGGGCTCAGCTAGGTCCATATCTATTCATCTCGTGATACCTACTTATGCATCATGGGTATATAGAGAGCCCCATCCATAACATTATAAGTCAAATTCATTCTTCATATGAATGAGTATAAACATAAAATACATATACAATCATATTTAATCTAACATATGAAATTTAAACAACATTCCTCGAACATCAAGCATAAACAATAACCATTCAGAGTTAATTGGTGAATGGTTTTTAGATAGCACATACATAGTCAAAAAAATAATAACACATTCAGTTAAATATGGTATATTATATCATAAATGATTAATTACAATAATACATAAGAATCAATAAGTGTGATTAAACATGTGAATATGCTCTAATAAAATATTCATGTAATTTTTCAGATAAATACTATTTCACATTGAAAATAAGTGTTATTTTTTAAATTTATTTGTATAAAAATAGATATTATGTAAGATAGTATTTTTATAATAAAACCAGTGATTTAATAATAATAATTTTTTCTAAAATAGAATATTGAGTGCCCTTAAAAATTAGTAAGAATTTGATAAATTCCCTTCAAACGGGCTTCTATTTCAGATTAAATTTTGAAAGTTTCTTTTAAAATATGTATATACAATATAAAAGAATGTTTCTAGATTTCACAAATACATTTAAATTCCCCAAAAAATTATTAGGATTAAATAATAATAACTAATAATTTAATTGGGATAAAGAGAGACAAAGAGTAACCAAAATGAAAATTGAGGTTCATGTAGGAAACTATAACCATATGTTAGAAAGTTCATGTCATGTGATCTTGAGGACCTGAATAATAAAATTTAGGTTTATAAATTAATAATTACATAACCTCCTATACATATTAGTAATTTATTATAACTTAATTAGGATCATTCATGACCGTCTGATGGGTTAAGAGTTTCGATGTCATTGT
The DNA here is from genome assembly GCA_963277665.1 of Viscum album. Classification (NCBI taxonomy): domain Eukaryota; kingdom Viridiplantae; phylum Streptophyta; class Magnoliopsida; order Santalales; family Viscaceae; genus Viscum; species Viscum album. Next base: position 426,903,203 of record OY728162.1, on the reverse strand, counting down.
TTGGGACCATTTTGTTCCTTGGATTTCATGATCGTTTTTCCTATATTAATGTACAGATAAACATTTATACCTATAATGGATGTATATAATATAATTTATATGTTATTAGTTAAAAACCATAAGATAACATGTTCTAAAATTATTTTGGTTATTGGGAGGGAAGATGAATCATTATGTAAAACATTATGGACAATTGTTTGGGTTAATTGGCCTTTTTTGATCACAACAAAAACTTTTGGATTTATAAAAAAATATCATGTCTAAAAAGGATTACAGAACCTCACCTATGTTATAATACAAATATTATGGTATGGTTAAACCATAAAAATGGTTTCATGATGAGAATTTAGTATGATAATAGTAGTTGAAAACCCGTCATCCTTGAATGTGATAAATTAACTCATCTCAGATGGTGTTTTAGATTATAGCTTAAAATAAGGGGAGTGGAGAGTTTATGATAAGTTATTCCATTATAAAAGAAACATTCTACTACATTTAAGGTACTATAGTTATTTTAATTTTTTTTTGACAAGAGGTTAGGAAAGAAAATTAAAATTAAGGATCTTTAAATAAAAGAAATGAAAAAAGGATTTTCCCTCTTCAAGTAATATTCCTTGATGACCTCTTTAGGGGAGAGTTATTGATCTTTTTATGAGAATAAGGGCTTATATATGTGGGGGAGGAGCTTGGGATAATATTTTTGCAGAATTTATATAATTCGTAAGGTTTGATAGAAGTGAAGAGAATAAGGAGTGAGGGGTGTTTTATATTGGAGGCGATGAGTGATGTCTTATTAACTTATTCATTATTTTATTATTTTTCTCAAGATAAGATATAGTATTGATTATTATGATCAAGAATATTAAGAATGAGAGTTCAAAACCATATCCATTTACATCATCCATGACTCGATAATGATGCATAAATTCACTTAATTAGCATTTTTCATAAATTATCAAATTTCACTATTCGAAAAAAATTTGAATATTTCAAAAAAATCTCCAAATTTCACCCTAATAGTTTTGTGATGTATAGAATCCTAAAATGAACACCAATTTTTTTAAAATAATTTTCTAAATATGATTAATTTTTTTTCTATATAAGATCATTATTTATTCAAAAATATAACAATTTTAACACTATAAATTTTTATATCTCCTTGAAAAACTAATCAATATCTCATTATCTTATAACCTTATGAAAATAAAATAGTAATATGATTTAGTTTTTCTTAAGAGACGTATTACTTTTCATAAGGGTCTGTTACTATTCTGAAAAAAATTATGTTTGTCTTATCAGACTCTTAATATCATACTAAATGAAACTGTGTATGTTATTTTTTCGAGTTTCAAATCTCAAATGTGGAAATATTATGTTTACTGGCTACGTTATAACAAAGTGGTGTATTTTAGAGACTCATTGTATCATGCATTAAATTTTAAATTTATTTTCAAATCCTTGGGGAGTTACATTCTCCTGTCCTTAAAATAATTTCATACCTGAAATTCACAGAATATTACCTCAAAGATTGATTTGGGAAGGTCTTCATCACAAGCTCCTCAGGCTCCCATGTTGCCTCTTCAATTTTATGATTTTTTCAAAGTACCATTTCCTGCCGAGTTTTCGGATTCCTAAAAAACCATTCTTTAGTGTAAAAATCATGATGGGATCTTTACAGTATGATATGTCAGGTACCAATTCTATTCCTTCATAGGTGAGGACATATGTTGGGTTGGGAATATACATTCTCAACAGTGAGACATGTAACACATTGTGTACATTAGAAAGGAAAGGTGGTATATCCAAATGACATGAAACTTCTCCAATTCAATCTTGGATTTAAAAAGGTCCAATGTACATAGGGATTAATTTCCCTTTCTTCCAAAATCTTATAACACCATACCAGGGATATTCTTTCAGGAAAACATGATCTCATACTTGAAATTCGAAATCCTTCCTTAGATTATCAACACAGTTCTATTTCCTTCATTGAGATGCTTTATTATGGTTTTGGATATCCATTACATTTTTTGTTGTTTCTTCTACATGTTTTGGGCCCATAAGATTTATTTCTCTAACTTCATCCATACATTTTGGTGTATGATAACTATTTCTTTACAATGCTTAATATGGTAACATTTGAAAACTTGAATGGAAACAATTATTGTAGGAAAACTCCACTAAAAGAAAATATTAATCCTCTATACCTTGAAATCATGTAAAATGATCTCAAAATGTATTCTAATTTTGGATCATCCTCTATTATATCACATCAGTTTGAGGTTGATAATTAGTACTCAATCATAGCTTGATTTCCAAATTGTTTAGAAAACTTTTCTAGAATTTTGAGGTAAATCGTGGATCACAGTCAGAAAAAATTTAGATAGGTTCTCCAAGATCTCTCACAACTTCATTGATATAGCTTTGTGTTGGGATCTCTTATGGAAAATAATCTCTTATAGTGGAAAAATGTGTATATTTCATTATTTGATCAAAAATTACACATATCACATCATTCTTCCTTGGATTTGTGGGTAATCCCATGACAACATCTAACGTAATTTCATAACATTTCCATTTTTCAATAGTTATAGGTTTTATTACTCTTCATGGATATTGTCTTTCAGCTTTTACATTTTGACAAACTATACATCTTGATACATAATCATCAATTTCTCGATTAATGTTTCCTCACTAGAAATGTTCCTTAAAATAATTATACATTTCATTGCTACCACGGTGTATAGAGATATTCATGTTATGAGAATCATCCAATAACTCCCTTTTTAGCTCGATTATAAGGGGAACACATATCCTCTTCCCAAATTTCATAATTCCATATTCACACAAAATGTCAGCCAACTTACCATCATTTACAGCTTTAACATTATTTTGAATATTTGCATCATCGGATTGAGAAGTTTTAATCCCTTATAAAAGAGATTGTTGGGAATACAAAGGAAAAATTAGTGATGTTTCACCTTCATTGATAATTCCCATATCCATATTTACTATATCCATAAACACAAGATCCCTTTCAATCCTCATTTCATTTAGGACTCCATGATCCTTCCTACCCAATGCAACAACTACCTAATTTTCCCGTCCTGGGTGGTAGTGTATACAATAATCATAATACTTGAGTTGTTTAAACTATTTACATTACTCATGCTGAGTTATTTTTGTGAGAATATATATTTAAATCTCTAATGATCTATATATATCTCACATATTTCTCCATATAGGTAATGTATCCATATATTTAGAGAAACTTTAATAGTTTCTAACTCAATATCATGAGTAGGATAGTTTTTTCGTGAATTTTTAACTACTTTGATTCATAGGAATAATCTCCATCATTCTGCATAAGTACACAACCAATTCCTTTCATTGATGCATCACTATAGATCACAAATCCACCATTCCTCAATTGTAGAGTTGGGATTAAAGAATTTTCTAATATACTCTTCAATTTTTCTTAACATTACTTACATTCGTTTATCTATGTGAACTTAACCTTATTAGGTGTAATATTGGTCATTGGGTTGGCAAAACAGGTGATTCTCTAAATGAAATACTTATAATAACCTGCTAAACCAATAAAACAATTCACTTAATTTATGTTTTTTAGATTATCCCATTATTTCATAGCCTTCATCAACATAGTATCAATATATATTCAATTCATTGAGACAATGTGTCTAAGAAATTAAACTTATTTTATCCAAAATTCACATTTGCTAAACCTCTCATACTACTAATTTGTACGAAGAGTCCTCAGAAGGGTGCATGTAGTATTTTCATGATCTTCCTAGATTTCGGAGTATACCAATATATCATCAATAAATACCATAATAATCACATCAAGATATTCCATGAAAACACTATTCATTTTACCCATGAAAACAGAGGGTGCATTAGTCAGTCCAAAATGCATTGCTGTAAACTCATAATTCCCACAGTTGGTTTGAAATTTTGTCTTTGGAATATCTTCCTTCCTCACTCTCAACTGATGATATATTGATCAAATGCCAATCTTCAAAAAATATTAGTCTCTATGAAGTTGATGAAATAAATAATCAATGCGAGTTAGGGGATACAAGTTTTTTATTGTTATATCATTGATCTCCCTTTAGTCAATGAACAACCTCACAGATTCATCTTTCTTCTTATAAAAAACAATAGTTTCTCCCAATAGAGAAACACTAGAGTGAATAAACACTTAATCACCCAATTCCTCTATTTTTAAATTAAATTATACTAATTACTGAGTGGAAATTATATAAAGATTATTTTATATATTCATTTATCCCAGAATTAAATCAATAAGGAATTGAACTTCCTGATCGGGAGGATGTCAATGTAAATCCTCTTGAAAAACATCAATATATTCTTTCAAAATATGTAAATCCTTAATTTTAATATTTCTTTCCTCACTGATAGATATTTCATTATCATTATTTCTTAGAATTTCATTAAGTAGATGTACTAGGGGTGGATCTAGATAAGATCCAGATGATTATGTTTCCACTCTTAAGATAATGGATTCTACATCATTCTCAAAATTTGTAACATCCTTTTTCATGTAATATATTTTCAAATCATGATTTGAATGCCAATCTATACTAAGTATTATATCAAATTAAATAAATATAATGAAAATAAAATCAGCAGATAAAGAACGTATATATTCCATAATTGGGACTTCCAAACACATATTTGTTGCAATGATACTTACCTTAATAGTATTGACTGTAAAATCCCTTATTAAATTAATTTGTAAATATATATGTTTCTAGGAAAACTAAGAAGATGTAAAATAATTCAATGATCCTGATTCAAATAAATCGTTGGCTATGTTTTTGGAAACAAATAAAGTACCTACCACTGTATCATTATGAACTTCAAAAATAGTGGTTTTGTTCATATAAGCATGTGCCTTCTCCCTTGTCCTTTTCTATGGAACATTTCCCGGATGCTTTAGAAAATAATTAGCATATTGTATCATCTCTTTATATTTATTTCATTGAACATTAATAGCTTATTTATTTCCCTTGAAATCTCCGGTATGATGGCCTTTCTATCCACACTTACAGCACACCCATTTTCTTTTATGCAAGACCTAGGGTGTCTCATTCCAAAATTATCATAGGGTGGATAGTCAACTCTTCCCTTTGTTCCCATTTCCTGATTTCCATTTCTATAGTTTTCAAAAACCTTATTCTTCTCTTTATTTCCTTTAATTTCATAAGAAAAAGAGACTCATTTTCTATCTTGATAAGACATGCGACTATTTATTCGTGTGATGAGAAATTTTGGAAGGCCAGTGCCCATCAGAAAAAATGGATTTAGGCCATAAATGAATTGATCGATATTACTCCATGGATTACTTATATAGTCCACAACATTCCTGGATATCCTTGTGAAGTGAGTTTCATACAGTCCAACATTTTGATCTTCATTTTTCCTCAAATTCAGAAACAAAAATTCCATATCTACTTGTTGTTCGCCAGTAAAGTATTTCTCCAAGAAAAGTACATTAAATTCACTCCATTAAATGTTTCCTATTTCTTCAACCTCATTTATGTTTTGAATTTCTGACCACCATTGATCAGAATCTCCCAAAAGTTGATAAACTGACATAATAACCATGTCTCTTTAGTTACATCCCCAGGAATGAAATATAATCTCTATGAAACTAATCCAGAGTTCTGTTGTGAATGGGTTTTTAGTCCTATTAGTTGAAAGAGGCTATTGATGCAAAAAGCTATCTAATATATATCTACCATGTTTTGGATTTTGATGATCCATATATGTATGGATATTTTTCATAGTATTAGTAAGTTTTCCCAATATTGTTATATGTTTCTATGCACCCGTTCAGCTCCAGAGCCAACTTCATTATCTTGTATAGGTGGGAAACCCCTACATGGGATATTCATGTTCATGAGGTTTCTATTCCATCCACTAGGATTCATTTCTATATAATGGCATGCAATTGATTATGTTATGAATTATAATGTACTATCTCAACTTAGAAAAAATACTTAACATAAATTGAAATCCAATTCATGGAAAACCACATAATCATAAACATGGTTTCTTTGTGGAACAATTTATACTTAAATAATTCAAAATGGCTTGCAAAGAAAATGTGAGTTATCCAAAGCATATAATCTGGGAGTTTTGAACCAGGTGTGATGTAAATCCCGTTGTTTTGTTTCAGGATACCCCAAGTCAATCTTAAAACTCCTTGTCATATTTTTCACTCCTTGTTACATGTAACCAGAACCCCATCCACATATATTATCTTGATAGAGATTTATTTTCTATAAATAACCACATAGTATATTGCATACAAAATTTATAGGATATTCTTGTATACTTATCCTCAATGACTATATTATAGTATTTTTCTCTAATCTATGCTTTCTAAATCTAGTTTCCATGTTTTCTTCTAAACTTCCTTTGATACCAACTATAATGGCCAAACCATAGTTTCCCATATTTTGTGCATTATTATATAACATTTTCCTGATTAAAATATAGGCATATCTTAATGGAATGATTATTTTAGTATATTTTGAAACCCATATATATACATAAGGTCAAAATTATAGCATTAAATGAAAAACAACATAAAACTTCCTTTGGGATTATCCACGACTCTAAGGTTATCCCTACAAGTTAATCATAATATACCTATTCATGTCTTGGAAAAAATGAAACATAACAGGGGTGATATCAGTTTCTCATAAAGGGTAGTCGATACATTGAAATATATCATAAATACAAACATTAGTCTTAGTGAATAATTTAAAAAACATGATTTAAAAATAATAAACATGAAAACATTATGACAGAAATTTAAGTTGAGTAAATATTTAAAAAATAAAACATAATAATAGGTGTTCTAATAGTCTAATAACCACATAAGCTATGAATTTAATGCTCCATAATGAGGGAAAAGAATATTCCAGTCATTCTAAAACATACTCTCAAGGCCTCTTCCAAGACATCTAAAAATTATTAAGGCTTCATCCAAAACTATATCTAAAAATAGGAATAGTATCCTATCATGTCCAAATATATTCGTCTCATGAGACCTACCAATGAATCGTGGGACTATAGTAGGCCTCACCCATCACATAATACATCCAATTCATTCATCATATGAAAAAGGAAAATCATAAACAATATATACATTCATATTGAATCTAACATGTGAAATATAGATAACTTTCCATGAACATTAACCATAAACACTAACCATTCAGAGTAAATTGGTCAATTGTATTAATGTAGAACATACATAGTTAAACTAATCATAAAACATTAAATTAAATATGGTAGATGATATAATAAAATATAAATTCCAATCATATATAAGAATCAACATGAGTGCTGGAATAGATAAAGTTACTCTTATAAAATCATTGAGTAATTCTTTAGTTAAATACTGTTTGACAGTAAAATAAGAGTTATATTGGAAAATTCATTGTCTAAAACAAGAAATGATGTTAAAATTTATTTTCATAAGAAAATGAGTGAGTTTAGAAATATTATGGATCTTAAAACATATTATAGAGTTTCCTTTAAAATATGTAATAATTTGAGAAATTTCCTTGAAAGGTCTTGTATTTTGAAGAGTATTTTTAATGTTTCCTTTAAAACATATAACTCCCATAAAATAAATAATGATTCCGGCTTCTAAACAGACATAGAATATTAATATAGAATTTATGAGGATTAAATAAGAATAATTAAAATTTTAATTAGAATAAAGAGATATAATGACTAACCCAAAATAAAATGGTTGTTCAGGTAGAAAACCCTTACATTTAGTCTAAAGGTGTTCCTCACTTGATAAAAATGTCAATAATTGTCAACTTTATGTTGATAAATTATAAAATTAAGAATGTCCTCTAAATTTAATTGATTTATTATACCCTTATTAGGTTCATTCATGTCCTTTTGATGGGTTAAGAGAATCATTTTTATTGTTTGGGAGTGTTATTTTCCTTGGTTTTCAAGATCGATTTACTTATATTCATGTGTGGAAAAAATTTAGAATGTGAATGGTCATCCAGAATAAAAGTTTTTTGTTATTAGTGAAAAACCGAATGATTACATGGTTATAAAATTCATTTAGATATTGGGATTGAGGATGAATCACTATATAAATCCTTAATGACAATTGTTTGGGTTAACTGGTTCTTTTTTATCACAACTAACTCATTTTGATTTATAAAATAATATCATGTGCTAAAAAAGGATTCTAGAACCTCAAAAAATATATAATACATGTATTATGGTCTTTTTTAACCATAAAAATGGTTTCATAGTCATATTTAAAGATGATAATATAAATTGAAAACACATTGTCCTTAAATGTGATAAATTAACACATCTCAAATGGTGTTTTCATTACAAGTATAAAATTAGGTGAATGGCCAGATAATGATTAATTATTCCATTATCATTAAAAAATTCATGTACATGTAAGTTATTGAAGTTATCATAAAATTTGGATTAATGGAGGTACGAAAAAAAGAATAAAAGAATGAAACATGAAATAAAAGAACTAAAATGAGGATTTCACCTCTCGAAATAATATTTCTTAAGAGACTCTTTGTTTGAGACTTTTTCGTATTTTTAGGAGACCAATGGTTTATAGAATTGGGGGTGGAACTTAGGGGGATATATGGAAATAATTTAGTCATGGAACAAGTCTTGTGAGGATTGAATAGAAGAGGTAGTGAAGGGTGTTTATATTGGAGGGGAGGATTAAATTTTTATTATCTTGTTCATTATTTTTTTACTTTTCCCAAGACAAGAAGTAGTGTTGATTCATGTTACCAATAATATAAATATATTCATGTGAGTTTGAAATAATGACCATTTAAATCATCCAAGACTCAATAATGATATAGAAATTCAATTAATTTTCATTTTTCATAAATTATCAAATTTCACTATTCACCTTAAATTTGAGTATTTCAAAAAAATCCTAAAAAATCACCCCGACCATTTTACGATGTTTAGAATCCAAAAATGAACTCTATTTTTTATAATAATTTTATAATTATGATTAGTTTAATTTTTAATTAAAATAATTATTTATTTGAAAAATAAATATATAAAAACCATAATTTTTTTTATATCACCATGAAAAATTTATCAACATCACAGTAACTTATAACCATAAAAAAATAATAAAATAAAATTATCTACAATTTATCTGGTTCATATTATTATTTATATTAATATTCATAAGGGTAGGTTAATATTCACCCAAAATTATGTTTGTCTTATTAGACTATAAATATTTTACTGAACGCAACCGTGTATGTCAGTTTTTCGGAATTCAAATCACAGAGGAGGAAAAATTATGTTTACTAGCTTGGTTATTACAATGTTGTGTTTTGTAGAGAATAATTGTTTCATTCATTCAATATTAAATTTATTTTATAATTATAGGGGTGTTACGTATCACACTAATAAAATCCAAATAATATTATTATACTACTTTGATAACGATATTTTAAGAATACCATCCCATAATCAGTTTACTAATCATAGTAATTTCTTGTCTAGGCCGATTTAACCACTATCTTAAATAATACAATAAATTTATTTCATGGATGCTAATGAGAACTTATTTACTAGTAAAATATAATATTATTATTTAAATAATTATATTTTCATATAGATATTATATCAATATATAATTCATCAGTTTAAAAAACGATATTTTTTCATCATGAAATCCAAAAACATGATTATTATTGATATTATATTCTAGGATAGGTTCTAAATAACTCATTAATAGAATTATAAATATATCAAATTAATATAAATAATCCATAAAATTATAATTACTGACATAGAAATAATAAACATTGGAGGAATAATTAATATAAACACTACTATTAAGAAACTCTTACAAATGATTAAAACTATAAACATCGATTTGGAAATTCAGAAAAATTCATTTAGAGAATGAGTATTTGTGAAAAATGTAGAATAAAATTGATATTATTGTGGTTATTAATTAATATATTAATATATCCATCATTATTATATAATAGATTAAATTATATTTTTAGAATTCCGGACAATATGTAATGTTTTTTATGGATCAAATCCACCTACCCAAGACATGTTTTATAATATACACCTAATTTCCTTTATATGGTGTATATACATCCTATTTGAGATTCTATATCATTAAATATTTTTAGTACTGGTATTTGAAGATCAATTTGATTTCTTTTTTTAGGAGGCAATGATTTAATTTCTAACCAATCTATAAGATGGGGTTTCTATCTTATTTTTCATTCTTTGAGACTAATATTATAATCAAAACCTATTTATTTTTGTTGTGAATAAACATCCATAGAATAAATTATTCATGTTACATATCATATTTTTAGGATTCAAAATTATATACTGTTATTACTCTATAATATTATATTCATGAAATAGTTACAATTTCCATGGTGGGGAAATTATCTTATGTTTTGGTAAATTAAAATTGTTTGTAGTTTCCATAAAACAACTTCTTTTTGGGGATACTAGAAAGTGGATGTGGTTCTGTAGCAAATGCACTTATGGTTCATCACCCCCAAGAGGGTTGGTATAGTACTGACTCAATCATCACCCTGATTAAAGATGATTTTTCCTAAGACTACACACCAAGAGAGACACTCTTAGGTGATATTATTTTGAATATTCATGCACTATTAATGAACCATGATGAAGGATTATTCCAACCATTTTTATTGAATCCTATAACTAGTATATATTGAATCCAATTACTATCATTAATGTATATCATACAATATTTTATGTAACCTCTCTAGTATATTTCATTGATAAGGTTACTTCATGTAACATGGTTTATACCTCATGGATTTTATTTTTATTAAGAGATATCCTCTTAGACATAAAAATTATTCTATTAAACGAGGATGCATTTAATATCTATATTTATAATTATATATATATATATATTCAAGATTTGTTAAATAGTTATTTCCTTGATTAATTGTATGAAATATCTTGAGGACTTTTATGTTGAATTAATTAGAATTAATCTTCCAAATGCCCATGCAAGGAATTATATAGCCCATAGATTCATCAGAAATTATCAGGAAAAAAATAGGTCAAGTTTTTTGTGTATTCATATTCCCATAGTATGATAATTTCATTAATTTGGTCCTAAGTACATGTAAAGTGTCTTTAAATAAGTCTATCAAATCATGATTTTTATTTCCGACTATATAAATACTGGTTGTATGAGGTCTATTATTATTGTTATCCATGTTTTCATTTATTAACATTAATATAAAATTAAATTATTTTTAATTGATTATGTCTTCATGTTGTTCATTTATTTTTTAAATATAACTTATTAAATGTTTATGTTATGTTTCATTTTATTCAATGATTCTCCCTTTTGAGCATCTATTCTTGACCTTTTTTATTTTATCTTTACAGGTAAACCTAGGGGAGGACTATTTTTAATTTTTAGGGATATTATGGAAGGAATAATATTGTTCTCAAAATATGTCCATATTATAGATTATGTTTTCATGTATAATTTACATATGTTCCTGGTTTACCAAGGATACTAAACTATTCGATCCTTTGGGAACTATTGTTATTTCTACCAGTAATGTATGATAATTACTGAATCTGGTTTTCTAGAGTCTAGGATCTTACAACTGAATAGATTATTAGTGAGAGGAATTGAATAATAATGGTTTTTATTTTATTTTAGATTTTATATTTAAATAATATATTGTTCTCTTTATTATTTTATATTTAAATGGTTGTATGAGACATATGAGGAATAAGATTACCATATGATCATGATTCGGGTTAAGAAAGTGACTGGTGATGATTAGGGATCATGCGATTAAAATTAAAAGTGGTAAATTGGATACAAATGATGAAAATAGGTCTTCATAAAGGCCATGTGCTCAGTATAGGCTCATGATCGACCAAAAAAATTATTATAACACAAAACTGATTGACTCATATGGATCAAAGTGGGAATATGTAGAATCTCACTAATCATAATTGACTTTTGAATTGTATGAGAAGAGGTTGTGAGCTCTAGATAAGATAACAGAAAGGTAGAACATAGAGGATGAAGAGAAACAACCATTGTAGGAATTGCATCTATGATATAAGGTTCAACAGAATAAGTATATGATGTAGTTTATGTTTTAACATACATTTAGTTTAGTAATGTTGTTTCCCCCTATAGATAGAGATTATCCCCCATCTCCTTTGTGACATAATTATTGTATTTCTTCTTATGTACATTTTTTTAATAATTTAAATGTTTCAATTTTATAAAGCATTCTTAGTTTATTAAAATTCTGATTTTTTTTTTAATTTTGTTATTATTTTTTTTGTTTGGTGATATATGATAAAATTCCACATAATTAATAATTTGTGATGGATTTACTATTTAAACATTGGAATTTTTTTGTGATGTATTTGAGATTGTACAGGCACTCCGTTGAAATAATTTTTTTTCAAACTATTTGCGATGGATCCATCATATATTCTAATTATTTGAGAAAATTTTCCACAATAAGTTTTCTATGAGGGATGGTAATATTAAATAATTTTTTTTATTAAATTACATCACAAATAATTGATAATTGAATCATAATAAATTAGTGGTTTATGGATATGGTAAAAAAAATTTATATCGGAGATATCACAACCCATGTGACCAGGATGATGACATAGTTTGATTTGTATGTAGAAAAACATAAACACATATATGTGTTTCTAGATAGTAAAATCAAAAGAGCGATGGGTGTGGGTGCACCTATCACTAGGTCATCTACCCTTATGTCTTATCTGTGTGAAACGAAGGGGTGTCCAACCATTGTTATGATGGATCAACACCACATAATGGTGCTGATATGCGGTTCATTATTTCATAATGACCATTGTCTCAATGTAACATTGGGATACACTTTTGGTCATCATTATATCTCCATCGAGTGACATCAATATGCATCTTCTAAGAAATCAGGCCCTCAAAAATTTGAACCTTCATTCCATTAATATGTTATAAAATATGTTGAGTGATTGATTTTCATTCCTTCTTAGAATGGATGATAGTTTACCCATTTGGGTTCCTAGGTGTGTGTGTTTGTGGTTTACAAACCCCTTTAACTATAAACATGGATACTTCTTATTTGGATGGTGGATGACACTCATGTGGTGGGTTCGGCCTAGGAAAAGCTTTAGGAGGCTCTTACCAATAACTCTATATGAAAAATTTGTTGCTATTGGGGGCACACATAAGCTGTAAAGTAAACTAAAAATTATTCATAAGATCATGGTTAAAATCCTTTTAGCCTTCGTTAGGGGGATTTTTGGTCCATTTACGATCGATGACATAGGTGGGGATGCATACAGACATACAAACCTAAGTACATGCATATAGTAGCTAGCGATATAGTGAAAATCAAAGGTAGTGGTCCTTTGGGCCGAGAAGAATGGGAATTTGATCCATCAAATGGTGGGCCTTCAAACCTAAAAAATTATATTGAGTTTATTATGCGGTCACTTAACCCATAGTGGGGAGATAAATATTTATTTTCCTTGGTGTGTATGTGTTTTTTGTTTCATTTCTTGTAACCTCAATGAGTTTTTATATTTATATATATCTTTGTGTGTGGTTAATTATTAATTTAAATAATCAATGATAAATTTTTTACATTTAATTAATGGTAATAATAGTATTTATACATATCTATCTAATAATATTTTGTTACAATAATTATAAACATATATTATAACTATTAAATATCTATATTTTAATAATCAAAAAATTATGTAAATATGAAATACTAATTTTATAAATTTTATTACTTAAAATAATATTACTACTATATAAAAAAAATAATATATTATAATTTTTTTTAAATTTAAATATAGTATATAATATAATATATATGTGTGTTGTACCTCTCGAATCCCTCGTGGTTTAATTTTCATGATCACAATCACTCTCTTATTTATCTAATATTGTTTTAAGTGTTTTTGGATGATAGGCATGATTTCAGGTGGCCAAGGAATTGGGCCAAGAAGGCCAAGAAGGAAAAAAGCCAAAATGGACTGAAATTCAGTCCACCGGCCAACCGGTGGCTTCACCACCGGCCAGCCGATGGACCCTGGACAGAAGGCTGAGCCAATGCCTCAGCACTGGTCAACCGGTGGCCTCGGCACCGGCCAGCCGGTGGAGTCCAGACAGAATGGCAAGCTACTGTCTTGCCACCAGCCAACCGGTGGCCTCCTCACCGGTCAGCCGGTGGTGCCTGGACAGAAGCATCCACCCATCTCCAAGGCACCGGCCAACCGGTGGCCCTGTACCGGTCAGCCGGTGGAGGCAGTCAAACTAGCCGTTGGGCTTTTGACCAGCCTGTCCACTTGGCCTCCAACGGCTCCGAAAGCCTCTCCAATGGCTCCAAAGGCCTCTAACGGCCATATGAGGGTTCCCAGTCTATAAATAAAGGACTAGGAAGCCCCGAAACTTTGTCAGAACAATTGTGAAGCCAACAGACACATTTTCCATCATTTGGCTAACCTCCGGCGGATTGCTCCAAGGGAACCCCACTTGCTCCAACACACATCCACATCCAAGGAGCACCACCAAAGAAGCTTGGGAGCGCCCTTCATCAGCTCCATCAATCCATTGGCGCCCAAGACTTCCCCATTACGGTTTTTCATTGCTTTATTCATTTTGAGCTTTAAATTGAGTTTGCGCCTAAAAACTCCCATTTCTCTCATCCTCCATTCTTTTGGGTTTTCACATCACCTTTAAGGTGTGAAGAGGTTAGTCAAGCCTTCCCTTTTAAAAGGCTTGAATCATAGGTGAGCTAGCCTTCACCTGTAAGAAGGCTAGTGGGTTCTTGCTCAACCAATAAAAGCAAGCTGTAATAGGTTCTAGACTAACCTTAAAGTCTAGTGGGTTTTTTGCTAAAACCATTAAAAACCAAGCGGTAGTAAATCTCTCAACGGTTGAGTTGGGAGCGGAGACGTAGGCCGGGTTTTAGGCCGAACTCCGTTATCAATTCTTGTGTCTTGCCTCTTTATTTCCGCTGCACTTTTAACTTTGATTTTAAATTGTTAATTAATTTTTAAAAGGCAATTCACCCCCCATCTTGCCATCACTCCTTTCTTTCTCCGTCCAACAATGTGTGTGTACATGTTTATATTCAATTATAGTTATTTATAGTATTATACAAAATTATATATGTCTTTTATTATTTTATACATAATTATTTATAATATAATATGTTTCTTTTCTCCTCCCCAACCGATGTATAGTATATAAACTTTTATTTGTAAATATATTTTTTAAAATATAAATAATATTATTTAATAAATATTTACACATAATTTTTCATATATAATGTAAAAAAATATTATTATTAGTAATTTTTACTAAGATTCTTTTAGAATGAATATTAATTATAAATATATGTCAAAAAAACTTAAATAAATTTACTTAAATTTAAAAAAATGATAAATTATATATATTTATATTTATATATAAATATTATTATTAAAATATTATTAAGAATATAGTTTAAATCGTATTATTTATATTAATGTTTGTTGGAATTATGGGAAAAAAATAAAAAATTTACAAATTATTTAGGTAAAATAATTTAATTCATCTATATATAAATAAATATATTTTATATTTCTTTTAATTATCATATACTATATAATTATATATATATATATATATTCAATTTCAGTTATTAACATTTCAAAATAAAAGTATATATATATGTATATGAGTTGCTGAATATAATGATATTTTCCGAACATAAATAATATTATTTTTACAAAATTAATTGTAATTAAATCGATTTATAATTATATAAAAATAATACTCTTATTTTGTAAACCATTCATTATATTATATATCCTATAATGGTCATGTAAATAAAACCAAACATTCATAGAAACATATAATTTAATTAAATGAGTCATAAAAAAAATAATTATAGGAAGTAGAAAACAACAATAATAATAAAATTACATTCCTCAAGCCGGTCAATAACAAGTTGAGGAGAAAAAATTAATATGTCAAATATTAATTTAAAAATATGATGGGAAGAATCAAGAAAATGAGAAGGTGACTCTTTTTAATGAATTTTCCCAGTCAGATGTTTGAATTGTGTTTTTTTGTCTTCTGTGCCGATTTCAATGGATGTGTAAACATGGATCAGGGTTTACCGACCCCATTATTCAAATTATTATAAACCCTGGCATGATATTTATTTATTTACTTAAAATAGAGTTAAATAAATTCAGTATAAGAAAAATCTAGGCTGGTGGCACATATGTGATAGTGTTGATCTTGGATGTGGACATCGTAATAATGGAAGGAAATAAAATTTGAAAAAAAAATAAAAACTCCCCATGAGATTACGATCTCATGCCATTATAGATGTTATTTTTTCTAGTTTAGAGTAGGCCTATTCTTTAGGGGATTGGTGAGGCCATGTCCAACCAACCCTTGTGTTTATTTTCTAATGGGTGATCAAAATTTTCCATGGAATCCTCAAACAAATGGAAGGGGTTTCAATGCCATTAAAATTAGAGCAGTTCTCGGTGTAGGGGAAGCTAACATGAAAAAAAGATGATCTATATTTCTCCAACATATTTGGGGGATTTTTTTTATACTTTAATTCTTGGGTCTTTGTTTTTATGTAATTTTATGGTAGTGTATTGTCACTATTTAGACATGTCATCTCCCTTTATACTCCTTCTCCTTCATTTTTATAATATAATCATGGGTTTGTAATCCCAAAATTAGGGTCAATATTTTTTTGTAATTATTATTCGTATTGTTGTTGCTTTTGTTTTTGTTATTGTTATTTTTCTATATAGAAATGTTTTTCACCAATTATTGTATTTTAAGAAGACAATTAATCTATAATATAATTAAGGCGTAGAAAACATGACCAATAAAGAGTATAACTATCATAAATTATCCTACCCTGACTCCATTACATGAAATTAGTTATTTACAGTGGTCATACATCTTCCCTAAAGACAACAACTAACCTAATCCAACCCAAGTAAACCCTGAATAAGGAACATGAACCAATTGTTTCTATGGATCATAGTTCATTTACAATCTTTTTAAGATTGCAATAAGTTTTAGGGTATCAAAACATAACTTGGATGGAATTATTTCTCCATAAAAAATTTCATACCTCTTTCCACCAAGAAAACTAGTACAACCCATCCATATGTTGGACCCAAAATCATGAAATAAAAAATGTAATAATAAAAAGAAAAATTAAATAGAGTAAAAAACATAAATAAATCAAGAAATTTTATAAACTGAATGATGAAAATGTACGACATATACTAAATAAATATACAAAAATGGTGTAATCAATCTGATAAGTCAAATACATATGCTTTCCAAGATAAAATCCAAAACAAAAACACAATAAATTACCATGACGTTGTGACCCATCGGTCACTCTACATCCCTTGCTAACCACTATTGTACCGACCCGAACACCATGCAAAGAAAGGATCAATACCAGGGGATCTTAAAATAAAAATTTAATAGTTTTATACCGTTAATGGACTATGAAAGATGTGATTAAAACAATTACCATTACGTTAATACCAACAATTTAGTAAAATTATTTCCAAAAGACATATCATTTAAACTAGTTTGAAAAAAATTGAAATTATATTTTATATTGTGGTTAATAATAAAATATCACTCTAAACAAATTAAAATTTTTAACTAATTGAAAACAACATTTAAAAAACATAAATTCCCTTTTGAAAACACTCACTTTTGAAACCTCTTTGAAAATTTCCTTTTTAAACCGTTTTAGAAAAAAAGGGGAAAATTAAATTATGAGAAAATATGAGACCATGGCTCCAAATAATTAATAATATGGAATTAAAAAATTACATGAACAAGTAATGGGTATGTATATGCTAATATTATTATGAAATTAAAGGAAATGGAGTTCTATTTACGAATCATTTAATATATTTGGAAACACACTATTTCATAAGGTGATTTGGTTCTACAATTTATTAATTATAAACTGATATTGATAGTCATCATATGTAATCTAAAAGTTACTCAAGCCACCTGACTATACTCACACCAGTGTTGTTTGGGTCATGGCCCTAGGCTAGAGCCAATGAAACTATGGTGATTATATAGTGTGTTCCCTAAACTATTGTTTCAGAAATCTAGACCTCTCCCTTCACTCATACGGATCTTATAAATTCATTCAATGGTAGATGAACAATAGAGAATAAAAAATCATTATAGAGATCAATAATAAAATATGACATGTAAGCTCCCAACTCACCTCTAACACCCTCACATGAAATAACCACTTCTAACATCCAATATATCACAACATAGTATAACATACCCCTCAAGGGAATAAATTCATGTTAACAATATAGAAAAGTAAGGGGAACATTAGAGGGTTTCCTATATTCATTGGAAAAAATTAAAAATATATTAAATAGTCTATATAAAAATATGAATAAATCATCAAAGCTATTTTACATCATTTAAAATACTATTTAATTAATTTATTTCAAACTAACCACAAGAAGACAATTTTGATATAATATAAAACAGAACCACTTTTCCTAAAACCCCATTGAACAAATCAACCCATTTCCTTCTTTATAAAACAGTTTCATTAAAACAATATTTTCATCCATTTCATGACCCGAATGTTGTCAAATACCCATCATCATAAAATTTTATTTGAAACAACATTCTTAAAAAAGTTCCCAAAAAATTGTCTCCCAAAACCTAACTATTGAAATTCGAAAACCAAATAACATCCATTGTTAAAAGGAAATAATAACATTAAAACATTTAAGAAATCCATTACAACTATCAGATTTAAATATAATTTAAAAAAAAAATTATTATAAAACCACAGAAATATAAATAAATGTGAAATATATGTTCAAAAAAATAACCTACCTCAAATCTAGCATGAATTCATTAAAATGGTTTGCAACACATCACATTTAAAATTGACCAGTAAACTAATAAAGTAGGATCCCTCAACGAGCCCTAGATATCAAATGACCCTTTATTGAACCCATCCCAAACCATATATTAATCCTCCACAGAAATAATGTATTTTCTAGAATATAAAAATGGTAATTGAAAAAGGAAGAATGGGAAAATATAACTGAATAAAAAATAGTGATATACTTTTATATATCCCTTGAAATCTACTTTTTAAAGGATCACAATCAAAAAACAGGGAGAGCTCCCTCGGTTGTGTGAACCTTTTGGTATAATTTAATAATGGGTGAATGAGGGGAAATTGGTATAAATGAAGTTGATATAGGATAATAATTTGACCATTTAATGAAATTGGGGATATGTTCTCCATAGTTTTACCATTGTGGTTATGATGTGTATCCCTTCCCAAACACTCTACCATGATATAGCCTTGATGTCTTGTTGTGGGGTGCCCCTTGATCAGATGGAGACAAGAACCCCAATTCTAGTAATTTTAGCATGGCCTCCTCTACCATGACATATGGAATCATCCTATGATAGAACCATGGTTCATCCATTTTGGATCCTCCATTGAAAATCCCATGAGTTATGGTGTGGTATCCCCACAACAAAAAACACCATCACATACCTGAACCCACCATGGCATAGTCGTCTACTACAAGTTAATGATTAAAAAGGAAAAGGATAGTTTGTGGAATGAAATCCTATGTTCTTGTAATATCCAGTAGTTTTTAGTAATACAACTTCCATGGAACCATTGGAAACACCGAAAAAATGAACAAAATACTCAAAACATTAAAATAACACACATATTAAATAATCAAACATAATAATAATAATGTGGGTTTTATAGATATCCCCACCATGCAACCATTTCATCCCAAAATACCATGGTACAATTATAATGTGTGTGAAAGAAGGAAACCATGATAAGATATGTCAAGAAGTGGTTGTATGGGAGAGAAACTAGAAAGGAAACTGAATAATGAGAACCACCAAACATGAACACTCATTTTATGAAAGAAAACCAATTCTCTAAATTTTATAAAGGATTCCAAATGCAATATAACCATGATTGTATTGAATGAGATCCAAAAGAGATGAAGACCTAGCATAGGTCAAACCAACATTTATATTTCATCTAAAATGGTGACTTAGAAGGGATTTACACCACAAATAAAACATCAATTGAAGAATTATATCACCAAAAAATATAAAAAGAATTGACATATCTCCATCTAAAAAATAACAATTCTTGAAACCAAATTATATATCCCATAGGAAAAAATTCCCATATCGTAACTAAAATGACCTCAAAAATCATTCATCATCAGATACACTAACAATATAAATACTAAATGTGGAAAAAAGAAACAAACCATAAACATACATCAAATAAAAATCATTTTTCCAACATTGGGTCCTAATAAAAGGGTAAAATGTGACCGAAAATATGAAACACCATCTATTTTTGAACCTATCAAAAAGCATTTTAAACACTAGGGAAGGAATAATCTCTACTAGATAATCACCAATATTCCTCAGTTAAATTTGAACCCATGGATTTACCCATGACCAACCAATATGAACACATCTAAATACATTACAGATGATAAAAAAATATTAATCTTCCAAACCTCCATTAACTCCAAAATATCAAATTCTAGACTAATGTATAGTCCACCTACATCATGATTCTTCAAATTGAAGGTACATTTTAATAAAATATATTTTAATAAGATAATACCTTATAACATTGAACCATAGTTGTAACCACTATAATTGAAATATCTTTCACTATGTTATAATAAAACATTATAAGTCCCACAATTTTTATCCATCATTATCTCCCTCTTCAATGCATTCATGAAAACCGTGCCTCAGATTCCATATTCTAATTATCTGATCCTGAGAATTCCAAAGGATCTTTTGAATTCCAAATTCTAAGGATAGAATCATTGTCTACAAATTTCTATAACCATGAATCCCCCTAGATTGAATCTCATGCCTCGAAAATTTCCCCAAATCTAGATTCTTTTTCTTATAATTGAACATGGGAACCATGTCTCCCCACACCTTCTTTTGAGATGGACCGAAGTGAACTCACAGATATTTTTTAACCACCACAATATATAGTTTTCTGGAAAAACATATAGAACATTTTCTTCCAAAAATAATATTCTAATCTCCCATAGTTTTATAGAAATCAATATTCTTCATCTTCACCCTGTTAAAGAATGAGGGGAACCATCAAATCTTTCCGTCGGCTGAAAACTGATTGCATCCAATAGAACCTAAATTTAGGGATATTCATCAACCTCTTGTAAAAAAATTCATAATAATCAATGTTTTATTATTACAACCTCTAGTTCACTCCCTTTTTTCTGATTAACATTCTTATCCAACAGAACATTAAAATACACTCAGAATATCATTACCAACATTCTCCCTGATCAGAATCCTAAACCAATATATTACTATGATCCTCCACTATAATATAAATAGTATTATATCATATTTTTTAATTATATGCAAATTTAATAACAATACATATGACAATTTCATGCGAATTTGTTCAGAAATATTGATACTCTGTGGCACCACAATAATATTTGGGAGAATGTCATCTAGATACGTAAAAAAATTGACTCACCTTAGTAACCTATTATTATTTCATTAATCATTGAAAAGGAGCTTCAAATGTAACAGTACCAACAGTAGTAAACTGGATTTGATGTCTAATTTATTACATTTATATCAAATACTACAGATCTCATCCAAAAAGTCTAATCAGTTTTTTAGTCTTAATGAAAAAATACATACATGACTCCTATTTTAGGTTAATAAAAATAAAATGATCTACATAATTGAAATTCATTTTTAGACTTCTTATTTGTATACTAGGGAATGTGACCAAAATAAGGGTTTGTGTAAATAATAAATAAGTGTTATTTATAGAAGATCATTTAATGAGTATATAAGGAATAATAATCATGGAAAATTAAATAGAAGAAATTTTTTTCTTTTAATCTATAACATGAGAAAAAATAATTCAAATATAATATGAATATAATAATCTTATGGATAAGTATAATTGAATTTTCAATGAAGGAAATTAATATTATTGTATGTCATGGTTTTAGAAAACCTAATATCTTTAATTTTAATTCCTCTTCCCAGAATATTTTATTCAATGGGTAGGTATAAACCAAAATCCATTTAATTTGGCCAATTAATTAATCTCAAGTTACATATCCATTCATTAATGGTCTGTCTAAAATCAGGCCCAACCTATTACTCCTTTTCTAATGCAACCCATAACATACTGAATGGTCAATTTAATTCACAAATGACGTTCATTCTTAAAAAATATATGTACTGATTAATGAATAAAAAAATACACATATTTCTATACTCACTAAAATAACTTTTAAAGTAAAACACCATTTATATAAATGGTATATGATTTAGTCAATAATCATTTCTATGATACAAAGACAATGGATACATAATAGAAATGTAATGTGGAATGAAAATTAATAAAAAAATTGAATGTTTCATGATAATTTTAATGACCGTTAAATTAATGAAAGATGAAATCAAATTCATCATATATATAGGTTTCTTAGTAAAATCCTGTTTTTGTAATAATTGAAATAAAAATGTATATAAAAATAAATGGTTATGTTATTGTCTTATAGTTATAAGATAATTTTTTGGGACCTCGATTAATTTATCAAGGTGTAATTAAAAGGCTTAAGTTTTAAAGATTTTTTTTAGAATAAATTAGGATTTTATTTAAAAATTAAATTTAAATTATTTCAAAAATTAATGACAAAAAATTAATTTCATATTTGAATTCTTCACGTAGAAAATTTTTTAGGGTGAATGTTTGGGATATTTCTAAAATACCCATACGTTTTATGAATAGTAAAATACGGTAAAATATTATATATACAAATTATCTATTAAATACACAATTTATTAGATCATAAGTAATGTAATACCACTTGGTTCTAACTAAAACTAATTTATTAATATTATTTTTCATGGAATCATCACTATTTTTGGTCTTGGGGGAAATTAATAAACTAAGGATTAAAAACTTATGAGAACCTACCACTCCTCCACTATAACACCTCTCCCCACATCCCCCCCCCACTCCCTCTTCTCTTCACTCATATATGACTTGAATATCCTCAATGTTCCACCAAAATACCCTACCTTAATAACTAACCACATCCAAGAAGCTATTATTCTTTACAAAAGACAAAAATCTCTTCCCTTATGGAGGTTCTCAATGAAGATATTTTATGATGTAAAGCACCCTTCTTTTTTCATTTAGTTCCATTTTAATTTATCCTCTTTTATTATCATCTCCCCACCTCCTCTATCCAAATGACCATGAAAACTATATTATCATCTATATAATGTATTTATATCATGTTAATGTAAGAACTATCCTCAATATTTTTACCCTTTCATTTGTATTTTATAATGTAAATCAACATCCATGAGGTTACAACTGTTAACCATTATGGACGTCGAAGTTTCATTCTTCAATTTATCCTTCATTAATGGTCTTGAAACCATTGTTATGGTTTAACTAAACTATAATATATGTATATTAGACTATTAAATATTCATGAACTGGTATATGTACATATTATTAAATCATATGACCAAACTAGTTCTTAATAATCAGAATACCGCTTAAATAGTCTAAGTGAATTCCATTACTAATTCATCTAATGATTCATCCTTTTTAAATTTATCCAAATGATATAAATTACCATTAAAAATATGGATTTTTATAAATAATATGTAATTTAAATTATGTAGATTTTCATCAATTCCACATGACCACCATTACTTAAAAACAAGTGAACTGATTTTGAAAATTAAGAAAACGAACGCTCTAGAACGACAGAATTCAATATAATAAATTATCAATAAAGACATAAATGAAATAAAAATAATTTTGATAAACTAAATACATTCCTCATAGTTTCTTAAATAATTTATTAATAAGTATAATTTCATATTCTAGGACCTTATGTTCAAGAGCGGAACACATTCAGACATAAGGTAAGGATTTTCCACCCAAACCTCCATTGTCATTCGAGTTACATTTATTGTCTAATTACCTCTATAAAATTCATATGTACTATAATTTATGTCTCATAAATTCTTTTTGAGAATTTATATATTATTAAAAATCATAATAATTCTTTATTTTATTCGGAGTTACATTTTTTAAAAGGATCATTCAAAATTATCTCTCAAATACAAGACTGGTTCAAGGGAATTTCTCAAATTCATTCCTATTTTCAAGATAACTCTATAATTTGTTTTTAGTAACAATTATATTACAAAAAAAAATCATTTTATTATTAAAAATATCTTACTTATGTTCTAGTTTTATACAAATACTTTTCCAAAAGAACTCTTATTTTCAAAAAAACATGTATTTATCTGAAAAATTACATAATGATTTTATAAGAGAATTTTAATAAATTTCAACTCTTTATAATTGTTATGTATTTTTGGGTTTAATAATTTTTTATGTCATCTACAATATTTTATTTTATGGTTTATGAATATTTTTATTGTGTACGTTCTATCCAAAAATCATTCACCAAATTACTCTGAATGGTTACTGATTATGTATAATGTTCGGGAAAGATAGTTACTTGTAATATGATAATTTCAATATGAATGTATGTGTTGAATATGTTTAACCCCGTTCAAATGAGTAATGAACTGGACTTATTATGTGATTATTTAGGCCCTCTATAGACCCTCAATTCAATAGTAGGTCTCATAAGACATATAGATGTGGAATTTGTTGACGCCTTTCCAATTTTGATATATGGTTCTGGACGAGGCAATAACCATCTTTAGACGTCTTGGACGAGGCCTTGACAAAATGTTTCAAAATTTACAAAATATGAAATAATATCATTTTGAAGCTAGTAATTGAAATTTCATGTGGTTATTCGACTAGTAGAATAAACGTGATTATGTTTTATTATGGAATTATATACTCCTCTCATATTCCTACCATATTCTGTTCAAGTTAATTATTTATAAAGGAATGTGTTTCAATTATTCACCATGACTAATTTTTATGTTTAGGGTATTTTCTATTTTATTTCTTACTCTTACTAAGAATTTGAGCTAGACCCTTTCTTGTGTTTTATTCTCAGGATATGATGATGTATGTTGTGAGTGATTTGAAGGGATAATCTATGAGGCTTGGTTGTTTCTAATGGTATAAATTAATGTTTTATTTCAAATCATGATGTACTATTGAACTTATATATGTATCTTGTTTAAAAAATCTATTAAAATAATTGGTCCTTTGGGATTAATATTCATTCTTTATATGCCAATGTAATTAAATGAGGCATCAGCTCTCGGTAACTGGGGTCGGGTATTTATAGTTGGAATCTGAGAAAGATTACTAGAAACCATGGGAACTAGGTTTAGAAAATGTTGTTTAGGTAAAAAATCCCTAAGATAGTCTTCGAGGATAAACAAATAAGAAAATCCTTGAATTTTGGTAAACATTATTTATTATGTGGATATTTGTCAAAAATACATCTATATACGGATACAAACAAGTTAATGTGGCTCTGAAATAGATGTACCTATGATTGAAAAATCTTACATGGAGTTTTGGTCTTGACCTAAAGTTTCTTAGTACGTGACAATGGGCCTTGCTGCACTCCTAGTTTGACACAGATGGTGGATATTCTTAGGATAAATCACATTTTATTTACCCACCATTATGAAGGATCTAATCACCCAAAGTAAGCCAAGTATATGGTTTTTGTATTTATGATTCATAAATTTAGGCTATGTGTTATACCATGTTTCGAGTTATATAGAGGCCATAATTTTATGATCTACTATATAATATGGAATTGATTTGAAATGGACCCTAGTAAAAGGAAGGATAACTTCACCAATGCAAGTAATGTGAAGAGTAAGAATGATCATATCTCTAGTGGTCTTAAGACATATTTTCAAAAGAATATTGTCTCCCATATATCATCATCATATAGGGAAATGGTATCATTTGTTAACAAGGTTTGTAATTACTTCTCTGAGTACTATGGATTTGAAGGGAAGAAAAACAAGAAGAAAATGGTAGGTAAAACCAGGGATAATTGGATGAAGGGAAATATGTATTTTCCCACATATGAAAATTGTTGAAGTAAACACCTAGGTATATTCCTGAGAGGAAAAGGAGTTTGGATCATTAGTGGAGAAAAAGTACACCATGCTCATAATTTCATAACAAGGAACTAATTTCCCTATATTCAATGCTTCAACTGGAAGGAGACGGGACAATATGTGAATCAATGTCCCACATGTCAATGTAATGTGTGCCAAATGATGATTTTGGATAATTATCAAGTTATGATTCAACCAAAGATGAAGTAGAATGATTAATATACCTAGTCAAGAATCACGTCATTTGTATATTTTTTCAGTAATGTACTGGTTGTAAGATTTTCTGGTGTTGCGGATCCAAAACCGTGATGTACCCACAGAGGAAAATATTCAGAGTAGAGGGGTCTGCATGGCATCGCGCCGCTACTGCTGTTATAGGCCGAGCTTGGAATCAACGCTTCACTTGTTTTTTCAGCGGAGATGGGAAGTATTCCTTTGGTCTCAGTTTTCTCAATACATGTTTCCTTCGGGGGAGTATCTGTCGGTTCGAGAGCATCTTGTGACATGGTTTTCTGCTGTTGGTAACAGAACAGGGAAGCGTACAGAAGGTATTATCATTCTAATTTCTATATTCTGGAAAATTTGGGAAGCACGAAACCAGGTACGGTTGGGAGGCTGGAGATCCCTGTTAGCTCTCCAGGTCTGGATGAGATCTATCATCGTGGAACTGTCCTCCCTTTTCAAGAATGTAGTGCATGCAGGTTTGCTGGGAAACTTCATTACAAGACAGTGTACACAGATCTTATAGAGAGGGAGATGGGTAATGTGGCAGCCTCCGGCTCGTGGGTTGAAACTGAATGTGGACGGTTCATGTTTGGGAGGAATCATGAGGGGCGGTGGTGTTCTCCGGGATAATTGGGGTTCAGTTCACATTGCTTTCAGTGCTTATTAGGGACCTGGTACTTCTACAGGTGCGGATTTTAGAGCCCTACTCTTGGGTGTGACTCTTTGTAGGAGGAGAGGACTTCGGGTGATAGAGGTAGAATCTGATTCGGAGGTTCTGGTTAGATCTCTTCAGGGAAAATGTGACATCGCTTGGGATCTGGTGTATATTTACAGAAGATGAAAAGTGGAGACCAACCAGGGAAGGATGGTCCATCACAGTGTAAGGGAATCCAACTTTGCGGCGGATGCAATGGCTCGTGGGGGCAGGCCAGAGGAGACTTTGATAGTTTATGATAGTCTTAACTCTCTTCCGTTCGAATGTGTCAATGTGATCCGGAAAGACTCACTTGGCCTTCATTACTTCCATCCTCCCTGACGTGTATCCCTGGGTTTTAAGGTTTTCATAATTAAAAAAATAACTTTCAGTCAGTACTGGTTGTAAGAAATATGAGATATATAAGGATTGTACTACAATACAATTACATTATGGATTTGAGGTCATATGATTAATGGTATAAATTAATAGTGATTAAGTATATTTTAAAACACATTATAAAAGAACATGATTGAGGAAAAGATATCCTTTAATATATATCTGATGTTTATATAATTATGATGAAATGATTAATTAAAAAAAGAACTGAATACCTTGGAAATGATTATTGACATGTCAAGAAGTAAACTATGATATCATCGATGGAGTTTACAAATTTTTTTGATTTATGGAATATTTCCAATAACATTTATTTTACTTAAATAATATGTAAGAATGAGTGTTTTAAATATGGTTTTTAGGGTAATTCATGTTTTTACCATTCTTCAAGAGGATACATGATGATGTTATTCACATGTTTGGAATGTTAATTGTATAGTTCTTTCTTATTGATTAAGGGTTGATGATAAGTTTATCTAGGAAATTTAAAGACCATCATTATAATGTTTTGAATCATTATATTTTTAAATTTTTAAACCATTTACAAAATAGTTAATGGTGATCATTATATGGGGTTTTATAGTTTAATGAAACTATATAATGGTTTAATTTTTCTTCCATGAATATTTTGTCCAATTAGATGGATTTTGTTGTTGTAACTGATGAATTTCCCTTTATTTTTATCAATAGGATATTTTAACCATATTCTTGATGTGGGTTTCTCACAAGGTAATTTTCAAGTATCAAACATTAACATTCGAATGTCAATTTCAAATTTCGAGGAAAAAAAGTTTGTATGGAAGGAATAATGTAAAATCCCAAGAATTTACATATAAATTTAATATAGAATGCATGAAACGTTAAGTCTCTACAAACAACACTTTTTTAACCTATCCATGTAAATATAATTATTCCTCCTCCGTGTTTTGAATTTCCAAAAACTGACATACATGGTTGCATTTAGAAATATATGTAGAGTCTTATAAAACAATATTAATTTTTGGTGAATAGTAACATAACCTTATTAATAGTAAGAGACACATATGAATAGTAATGACTAGTACTCAATATTAAATTGTCCAAAAAATAGAAACTTCTCCCATTAATGTATATATACAATTTTGACAACATTAAAGTGAAAAAATGATCATAGTATAAGTATTGGTATTTATGTATGTCATATATATTTTAATTACAATTTTATGAATAATTTATTAATTTAAAATGGGAATTTAGTTTCATAAAAAGTATTCAAAAAATTTTATTTTATTGTCTTATGGTTATAAGATAATTTTATGGGACCTTGATATATTTTTTTAAGGTGTTATAAAACGAGTTATAGTTTTAAAGTGGTTTCTTGGAAGAAATTATGATTTTATTTAACAATTAAATTAAAAATATTTCAAAAAATACGTTCCATAAATTTATTTTATTTTTTAATTCTACAATCAAAAAATAGTTAGAGTTAATTTTTGGAATTTTTCCAAAATACTCAAATTTTTTGGGAATAGTGAAATATGGTAATATACCGTATATACAAATTATCTGTTAAATACACTATTTATGAATTAATAAGTTATGTAATACCACATAGTTTAAAATTAAATGAATTTAGTACTATTCTTGGTAATGTAATCATCACTATTTATATTCTTGAGGGAAATTAATAAATCAATGATAAAACAATTATGAAAACCCTCCTCTCATCCACAATAACCCCCCTCCCTATTCTGTTCACTCCTCTAAGACTTGAATCTACTCAATTATCATCCCAAATACCATCCATTTGTCACTCCTCACGTCCGATAAGCTCTTGATCTTTCCAGAAGATCCAAATCCCTTCCCTTAAGGTGGTCCTCAATGATGTTATTTCAAGATGTAAAACACCCTTCTTTTTTTCATTTACTTCGATTTCAATTTATCTTCTTTTGTTATCCTATACCAACTACCTCTATACAAATGACCATGATAACTCTAGTATAATATATATACAATAATTATATCATGTGAATTTAATAACCATTATCAATATTCTAACTCACACCATTTTATTTTATAAACAAAATCAATGTCGATGAGGATCCAATTTGTAACCTTCGTGGATGAGGAGGTTTCGTTCTACAATTTCTACTTCATTAATATTCATGAAACCATTTTGATGTTTGAACCAAACTATTATATATTTATTATAACCTATTTAATATTCAATAATAGTTATTTGTACATATTTTCAAATTAGATGACCAAACTAGTTCGTAATAATCAAAATACTGCTTAAATAATCTAAGTGAATGTCATTAATAATTCATCTAATGATTCATTCTTTTCTCATGAAACAAAATGATATAAATGACCATTAACCCTTATAGATGTTCAAAAATAATATTTAATTTCAATTTTGGATATTTACATCCATTAAACATGAAAAATATTACGTAAAACCAAGGGAACTGATTATAAAAATCAAGAAAATAGACACTCCGGAATAATAGAATTCAATATAATGACTTATCAATAAAAACATAAATAAAATAAAAAAAGAATTATTATACACTAAATTAATGTCTAATTTTTATTAAATAATTTATTAATAATTCTATTTTCATATTCCAATATATTATCTTCACGAACAGAACACATTCGGACCTAAGGTAAGGGTTTTCCACCCAACCCTCCATTTTTTGTCGGGTTACTTTTATTGTCTAATTACCTCAATGATGTTCTTATGTATTATTATATACTCCTCATAAATTATTTTTTAGCATTATATATATTTTTACCAACCTTAATATTTCATTATTATATGGGGATTTTTATGTTTTAAAATCAAATTTCAAAATTATCTCTGAAATACAAGCCTAATTGAAGGGAATTTCTCAAATTCTTACCTATTATCAAGAGAACTCCATAATCTGTTTTTTATCCAAAATTATCTTTATAAAATTAATAATTTCATTATAAAAATTCTATCTTAATTTAGTTCTAGTTTTATAGGAAGACTTATCTAAAATTAATATTCTTTTCAAAAAAAATGTTCATTTATCTCCACAATTACATAATGATTTTATATTAGAATTTTTGACTATTTCAACAATATTTTTTATTCTTAGGTATTATTGGGATTAATAATTTATGATTTCATATACCATATTTTAATGGATGATTTATTACTAGTTTTATTGGGGATGTTCTATCATAAAACTATATGTCAAATTACTTGGAATGGTTAGTGTTTATGTTTAATGTTTTGGGATAGTTAGTTAGATTTCATATGATAGTTTCATCACGAATTTAGGTGTTTTTTTATGTTTATACTTTCTCACATTAGGAATTATTTAGACTTATTATGTGATGTGTGGGGACCTCTATAGCCCTTCTATGCATCTCGTAGGTCTCGTGAGACAAATATACCTTGAATTGGATGAGACATTTCCCAATTCGATATATGGTTTTGGATGAGGCCTTACTCATCTTTAGACGTCTTAGTAGAGGCCTTGAGAAAATATTTTAGAATGTCTTTTATATTCAATTCTCTCATTAAGAATCTATTAATTGAAATTTCATGAGGTTGTTCTACTAGTATATTATCCAAGATTATGTTTTATTATAGAAATATTTACTCAAATCATTTTCATGCCACAATGTGTTCATGTTTATTATTTGTA
Source organism: Viscum album (assembly GCA_963277665.1). Classification (NCBI taxonomy): domain Eukaryota; kingdom Viridiplantae; phylum Streptophyta; class Magnoliopsida; order Santalales; family Viscaceae; genus Viscum; species Viscum album. The sequence continues at coordinate 426,871,879 of OY728162.1, read as the reverse complement.
AAGGAATTTGATTCTATTATTCACTATGATTAATGATTATTCTTATGATATTTTCCTTTTTATTGATTACTCCTACTGAGAATTGAAGCTAACCCCTTTCTAATGTTTAATTTTCCTAGGATATGAATAATTAAGTTATGAGAGATTTGCATGTATAATCTAAGAGAAGAGGATGTTTCTAATGCAAGAAATTAATGTTATATTTCCATTCCTGATATAATTCTGAACTTATATATGTATCATGTCTCCAAATGATACTAAACTACATGATATATCTAGATACATATTCCTTGTTTTTATGCCAATGTAATAAAATAAGGCATTGGCTCAAAAAACTGGGGTCGGGTTCTTACATTAACTACTTCATTTTATCATGTCTCCCTTATTGTAGATGTTTCAATTTATCTTCATAGGATTTAATTTCAAGTTATAAAAAATGATATTAATTTTATTAAAAAATATTTATTCAATAGATGAATTTTTTATAATCATTCTTTAAGGTGGACATGGAGAAGTAATCACATCACTTCCTAGAGATAGTAAGTCATACGTACACATGAGTGTTGATATCATTTATAAATTGAAGAAAGGGTATAGAATTATATGATATATTATGTTTACACAATTAATATTATTTCATAAGTATCATATATATTCATTTTTCACATCATAATAAGAATCCATTTTATTTTGTAATATGAAAAAATTACATAATTTCATGAGACATTAGTTATCTGAAGACATGGGTGAATGTTTTGTTTTCCATTTGCTGGCGAAGGAGATGGATACATATTATTCAGTCACAATAATTTCATATTAGTATTTGGGACATATTGGTGTTATTAAGTTGTTATTTTTAGGACATAATTCACTATATTAAAAGAATAAGTAAAAAAAGAATGTGCATTATTAAAGAATTACCTTCTCTTAGAGAAACCTTATTTGAATCATATCATGAGGACCCTAGGGTCAGTATTTTGTGAAGTCTAACACCTCCAATACGTGTATAATGACATTTAGAAGAGGTATTTCAAGGGTTTAATTAATATAGTAACCTTTATGTGTTGTATAGAATATATGAGATGTGCTTTTTTATAGTGAATAATGGACACACATGTAATTAATAAAAAGATTTAAATATAACAAATTTACTTTCTTTTGAATGTTTCACTATGTGTAATGAATATTATTAAAAATTTAATAAATGTTTTAAATCCCTTCAAATAATAATATTTTTATATCATTATGTGGTATTTTAAACCAAATGTTTTAGTTTAAACCCCTCTTTAAGAAATTTTAATCATAAAGGCTGTAATGATTTCTTCAGTCTTAAAGGCCTATAATTTCACTTATAAGGTATTAATTTTATCATAAATGGAAAATGAAAATATATTTGACATTATCGGGTCCTAATTGTTCTCTTTCAATATTTTCATGATTTTAAAATAATTTAATAAAATATTATTTTTCATCGAATATCAATAATGTTATTTTTATTAATACTCATTTAGTTTGAATTCATAGAAATAAAAGAAAATATTTATTTATAATGTATACTTACACAACAATAATATTTCTTTTTTAACTATAAAATTCATAAAAAATTGTATGTCAGCCAAAAAACATTAAATTTATATTTTTTAAAATGTTTTTTTATATTTTTCTTTAAATTGAATAAATATTTTTTTGGAATTGAATGATAATTTAATGTAAATAATTCAACACAATATATTAAAATTAAATTTCCATTATAAATAAAAATCAGTTTTATCTCAAATAAAAATTTAGAACCAAAAACAATTTGTCTTTATTCATATAAAAAATTAATGACATTAATATTAAGATAGTGCCATTTTTTAAAATATATATACATAAAATAATTTAAATTATATAGTCAATGGAAGGTGGCATTAAAATTCTAAATTTGAAAATATTGATTTGTAATTGTCAAAAAAATTATCCCACATGATAAATACAAGTGTTTGGAAGTGTCTTTGTGACACACTAATATTTTAATAAATAATTGTTTTTCATAAATAAATTTATCTTATTTTATAGCTTGAGTAGCATGAAAAAACATGTTTTCATTGATAGATCTCACTACACACAAAACGGGGTTTTACCAAAAAAATATACTATTTCTTTTTTAATATTTAAGTATAACATTTATCACTTATACATTTTAATGGAAGGTATTAACATGATTAAATAAATTATGAAAATAAAATTTTAAATAAAATACAAAGGAAAATTAATAAAATTGTAGATAATGAAAACGATTTCTTAAAATAGTATTTTCTTTTAAATTTTTTTCTATGCATTTTTCACACAAAAATTTCAATTATGTTTTTTAACTTATAGAAAATTTATTTCATAAAATAAAAATTAGTTTTTAAATTATCATTTCAATATTATCAATGGAGTATTTTTTAACTTTTTTTTGAAATGATAAGCATTTCAGTGAATACTGAAATATTTTGTTTTTTGATTTTGAACATTGATTAATTTTAGTTATTTTAAAAACATAAAAAATAAATTAAGATAGTTTTAAAAGTAAAATTGTTTCAATTATAAATTTATTTTTCCAATTTATTTCACTGTTATAAATTTCATATTAAATTTTTATTTTAAAACATTCTATACTTTTAAATATTTTCTCTTATGAAAACCACATTTCAACACATATATAGGATAAATTTTAAATTATCATTTACCTGTTATGTCAGTACAATTTTAAAAAATGGATCCAATATTTTAAATTAAAAAATTTTATATTATATAATATGTCCAAATTAATTTTTACCCAAATAAGTAGTGAAACAGTAAAAATTATTTAATGTGACTAAAGTGAAAATGTGTTTATAGGGGGTAAACAAAATTTATAACGAATAAAAATGATGCAAAAGATGTTTAATTCATATTTTATGTTCATTTAAAGATATTATATTTATATAATTATAAAATTGTCCTCTTGGTATAATTTATACATGAGAAAAATGTTGATGTAATTTTTTCTTTTCAAAAATAATATGTGTTCTATTCACCTCGCTTATAAATGAAACCCACTATCCTCTCTTAACACACTTTGAAAATAGTTTGGTTCAGAAAATTTTTTCCCAAATACATTAATTACATACATACTCCAATCAATTAATACTTATAATCATCATTAATCCCACCTAGGGTGGAGTTTGGTGGATACCTAAAGATGTTACCTGAAGAAGAGGTAACATTCTTCAATGAGAAATCCAATTTTATTTTTTCTTCCACCTCCATAAATAATTATTTTAAAAATATGATATAATTACCATAGTATAATACATATAATTATAGTTTTTTATGTTATGTGCATGGCCGAGATCAATTTTATCTTCACATAAATTTGGAATGATATTGCTGCTCATTATAGAAGACTACTGACCCATGAAACTGATGTGGTTCAGTTTTGTCAATAACATTCATGGTAGGTTATAATTATGGATATAATTTATATATTTATAATTTTCTTAATATAATTATATTTTTTCATATAATTTCCCATTTAAAATCCTACATTCTTTTCTGTGGGGGATACAATAATGTTGATAGTGTGTATAGAGGACTACCACCTCATGAAATGTGATTCATTTTTCACTTACTCTTTACATGGTTGGTAATAAGAAAAAATATAATGAATTTATGGGATATGTATGAAATAATAATTATTCTATATTGTTTAATTACTTTTTACCTTTATTTCATTCCATCTGTCGAAAAATGGAAACAATGATCAAGCGTATATATGACCCACTATCTCCAAGAATGTTGTATTTATTTTTTTAACTTTTAATTTTTTGGATGACCCAAATTATGTGTATAATTAATATATATTATTTTTATAAATTTATTAACATTATTTAGAAAAAATTATGTTGATAAATTTAAAATTCCTCGATCTACCAAACCAGAACTATCATGAAGAACGAAATAGTTTAAACCCATAGATAAGGATTTTATTATGTAATTATTCAAAAACTGGTGTTGGAACATTATAAGGGCTTCAAATAAGTTATTATATGTATTTTTTCTATTCTAGTTTATATTTCTATTAAACATTAATATTAATTTAAATTAGGTTTGAATGTGTGCAAAAAAAATCAATATATAAGGTATGGTATTTCTATATCACTTTTAATTTAAGTGAGTCAAATACTATATTCACAACAAGTAAATTTTATGTGGTTTATACAATACCCATGAATTTATATTTTTTATATTATCTTGAAAATTATTTAGATTTACATATCTGTTTTATTATCTCTCATTCATGGGTTTTACGATTAAATGTTACTAATGTGGTAAAATATTTTTTTCTCAAATATTCCTCGTGGGACATAATTTATGTCATGCAAATCTTTCTTTTATAAAGTGTATATACTAACCCTTGAAATGATACATCACGAGTTCATTTTTTTTATTTTATATAATTTATTTTATTCTTTCTTTGGGTTTTTTATAGAAATGTTACCAATGTGGTAATGATTTTATGTTTCAATCTCTTTATTTAAAGGGATTGATTATGGTTAAGTCTTCATTATTGAAATATCTTTATCTACTTCACAAAAATTATAATTAATTATCATATCCTATTGATAGATATTGAGAATATATTTTTTCATCTAACATTCCACCATATATGTACTAAATATCCCAAAAGAAATCACATATAGAAAAAATTACTTTAGTTAACACATCGATAAAAAAACTATTTTTTCCATATCAATGCTTTCTAAAAATGATTTCAAAAATGATTTTAAAATTATCCAAAGTGGTTTTAGATTAATTTTTAACCATGATTAAATTTTATAAATTATATAAAATGAGTCTTTGTGTCATTTACCAAACAAGAATCTTATAAATTTTTACCAAAACTAAAAGGAAATATTTAATTTTACTCATGCTCTATGTATTGAATTTAATGGTGTTATGGAACTCTTTTATTTTCATATTCCATAAAAAATTCTTGATTATTTAAAAATAATATATTTTATTTAGTATTTTTTAATTTTATATTTTAAATGATATTTTTATTTCTATGTTAAAATGATATTTTCCTCAATATATGTAATAGTGATGTTTCAAAATTGTTTTCATTCCAGATCACATCCCATGATCTTTATAAATTTTTATTTAGGATATATTAGAATTGTAACATCCTTATTCATTCTCTATGTGGTTTATATTTATGGTAAAAAAATATTTGTAAAACCTATATCCTGTTTTTGGGTTAGTATATGTTGAAATTATTATGAAATCTATCTATTTTAATGGGTTATGATATGATTAAGGATTGGTGATATTTTAGAGCACATATCTATGATTTTCATTATGATACATGTGGGATCTATAACTTCATATAATTCATTTTCTACTAATTTATATCTCATGAGATAGATAAGACTAAAATAGGTACTCACCCTAGTTTAGTAAGAAATATTTTCATTATAATGATATTTTGAGTTAAATTTGACTATTATGATGGTGTGAGGAGAGAACGCGATTCACTATTAAAGCATTGGTAGTGATCCTGGTTTACTATGGAAATTATTTTAAATGCTTAAATGTATACAATAATTCCAAGTGTTATTCCTATATTATGGTCTTATGGATTGGGGTCTTTAGTACAATTATCATTCATGTATTATAAACTTTTCATATTTATGACATGACTCAAAATTGGGATTGTTGATTTGTTGGGTCTGGTTTTATATTGAAGTTTTCATGTTTTCATATCCATATACTAATTTTATTTTAAAATATCTCCCTTGTTTACCCATACCGATCATTTGATCTCATCATTTATTATGTTTCATTTCTCCATGTTACAAATAATGGTATAATGTTTTATATGTCTATATAGGGTGATAGTTTTGAATAATAGAGTGGGAGGTGATCTAGTTCAATTCTGTAAATAAATTATGTATCCATGATTTTGAAGATAGTAAACAATTACAATAATTGAGCATGTATTTCAAAAATTTAATTAGTATTCATCTATTAAGATATAATATATATGTATGAAACGACATGCCCGATAATATTGGCATCAAATGATAGCTTTAGTTAACCTTTATAAAATATCATGAGAAAAAACTAGTGAGAACCCTTAGGATCATCCTTGGAATAGGGAAATAACCTAAGTTATTATTATGAATGGAGTGTGGTTTTTAATAACTATATCCCTTCATGGATGCTTCTAGTGGACATTAATCTAGTATATATATGTGTAACTGTAATCTCTCCAAAAAAGGTGTTTTTTCATAGAATCTTATGTTACCTAGTAAATAAAAATGAGCCTAACTGCACACTTTTTTTGACACTGTTAGAGAATATGCATTAGTTAATCCAAATATTCTTTACAACCCATATATAGGATTTATACAAATAATAATGATTAATGAAAAATTCTAATCCTAGGGTGTCAAAGATTTTCAATCGGTGTCTAGATTTATATATCCTATAATATGTTTAATGGGATTATTTGGTTTTCCCACTATGATTAGTGTTTCTCACACACTTTATTTTTGTTTAGACTATGGATGTAACATGAATAAATTATATTAATGTGGAATGTGATAGACAATGCAATAACATTCATCACAATAAATTTAATGTTATTAGAGATGTAATGAAAAATATTGTTTATATACTCACATAAATTTATCAAGGTATGAATCATGCTCGACTACCATGTGAGAAAATAAGGGAATAACATTCCATTGAGTCTTTATTGATGTAACATACATCTTATTTTATTGGTACTTATGATAAAATAGTGGATGATAAATGTATTAGATCCAATGAAAATATATTTTCCTTTCTCATATTTTTTAAACATGAGAATTTCATTTTGGTTGACTATCATTTGGAATCTGAAGTGTATCAATGGTGGACTCTTATCAAGAATGCACAAAAATATGATAAAATTGACTCAATGTATTGAGTAAAGTTCAAGAGAATGTTTTCATATATGAACATTCACTATATTGTTCATAGGATAATGGTAAGGAGTTCATTGATTTTAAGAAAAATGATATTGAATATATCGATACCTATGAAGAAAATTTTTCAAGACATGAAAGGTACAATTTTGGTATTATCATCCAAAGTAAAATTATTGATTATCATTTCCTCAATGGCATAAACTAAAGTATGCAATAGTCATTATCCATAATAATATTAACTATTTATTAAAAAATTGAATTATGTGAAATCAAGATGGAAATATTGGTTGTTATTACATAATAATTGTAACGAACCGCCTTCACTAAGAAAAGGAAAGGGACAGAAAACTGCCAGACCCTTACTTCATCATGTAGAAGGAGAGATAATGACCCCCGAGTTTAGCCTTCAATATGACTAAGAGTGGTGAAATCCCCAATTGTATGGAATCTCACATAATATTGATGGCATTACCCATTTTATACAAACAGATCAGGGGATAAGATGGGAGACCCGAAACTACCCCAAAGACTAAAAGTAAAATTAAATCCAAAAACACACTCTCATATTCATGTTCGAAATAAAGTGATACAAATTACATGAAAACTCTGTAATGATGTACCAAAAAAAATAAAAGAATAATGAAAACTGTTCTGATGTCTGAGCTAGCAAGGTCTGGCACGGTCTACAATGTCCTCCTAGAAACCTGAAAATAGTATTATATACGTAGGGTGAGTATACATGAAAATTCAATATGGAAAACAAAAAGATCTTGTGCACATATTTGGAGTCATTCTAATTCCCTGTGAGAAATTAATTGTATAAAAAATCCAAACAAAGAAAACTACCCACCCAGTCTCACCAAGGAATGCTCTGTAATAAAAAATCATGGTAAAATAATAGAAATATCTCATTGATATTTGGGTACCTCGCACTACTTTCCTAGTGGTTATTAAGAGAATCCTACACATTAGAACTCCCCTACTGATCCAGCTGCAGTCCCACTACCGCACCCAAAAAAAACTATAGGGGCCTTCAAAACCGTACGTTCATTTGGACTGCAAACACCTGGGTGACCACAACCACACTTAACCATGCCCACAAACACCCGGGCCACAACAACCACCCCCATGCACAAACAACCTAGTTTATAACGACCACTTCCATGCCTGAGGACACATGTGCTTCATTCCAAAGACACATGGGAAGACAACCAGCCCACACAGACCTAGGACAACCACCGCAACACAACCCTACCTGAAGAGTCTTGTGCCACCATAATCCTTAGGTTTCTATAGCCTACCTACAAAATTTTCGGCTACCTGGGAGAGGGAGCATAAAAGAGCTAATAAAAATCCACTCATAAGAATGTTTGTAAAACACCCTCCCCTATGAAATGGGGGTGTTTGGCATGAAGTGTTCAACATGGGGTAGGTGCGTATACGAAACACAATAACTAAATCTTATACATATGGGTAATCAACCACTCATCCTAAATTAAGGGTTTTGAAATAGGAAACTAGACCATACACCACCAATCACGTTGTTATCACTACATGCACAAATACGCAATATTTGTGACCAGAACACAACCCATTTCTAGAAAACAAGTCCCCCATTGTACTCATTCCAATTATCATGTTTCAGTGATTCTTTTTAAAACATACATCCACTACTTTGATACTAAAAGGCATAACCACAATCAAAAACAACAAATAAAGGAAAAAATGGAAAATCATGATTTTAAGAATTCACACCCAGTTCTCTTGTAAAGTCAGAGTAGCAAAAGGGATCCTTGAGATACATTAAAGTATTGTAACCAAACCAACCACAAACAAACCGACCATAAACAGCCTCTGATTCACAAACCGACAACTGGGAAATCAAAGGACCTATCCCCATTTATGTCACCTGACAAATCATGATACAGATAAACTATACCTATTACCACAACAAAGCAAGGTGTTTCGAAAATTAGCCAACACCATTCATTACGTACCTTTTTCTGTTTGGTTAACCTAGGTTATCACACAAGGGATCTTGTCCATCGTGCATCCTTTTAATCAACCAATAATACATGATTAACCAGATTCCATGATACATCCATTTATACATGGGATCATCCCGAAAACAGATATTCATTAAGGCACAAAAAAGGACCACCAACAACCATGATTTTCAGTGGACATAATACCATACAATTCACACTATAAATACAAATTTAATAGAACAATGTTAAAAAAATAATTCCCACACATTTATTATTTAAAAATATAAATTAATTATATTCATTAATGTTTGTTTCATCTACATCATGAAGGATCATCATCATAACCACCTATCATGATGCACAGTTAAAGAGATATGAAGGAAAACCCCCAACATTGATGATCAAGGATCACTGTTTCCTCCTCATGCCAAGAACTGTGGTCATACGAGTAGTAGGAAAAACTGCATGAAGGCTGAGCAAGAAGGAATATAGCATGGGAACATGGCTTGTCTCTTGAGGAAGGACTTCAAGCACATCCAGAGTTGACAAAAGAGATTAAGGAAGAAGATCTTGGTGGTAAAGGCCTGATCCAAAATTTACAGAATATGCCATTTCAATGTGCTTAAAAAACAGGTCGTGGGTTGACCACATTGGTTGGCAGTTCCCCATGTTTATTTTATTAAACTTCTCCTATTAGTTATAAACATGAATTCATGACTGGTGGGATTTGAAATGGATCAAAACTACTCGAAACATGGATTTTAGTAAATTTAATATTCCAAGAAAGCGTTACGGGAGGGAAACTGGAAAGAAACTCGATACTCCATGATGGACGATCGGTGGAATCGATCTGTGAGACTGATCGGTGGATCTTATTGGTGAGACTGGTCGGTGGAACTAATTATTCACTCTAATATGTGGAGCTAATTGGTGAAGCTGATCATTGTAGCAGATCGATGTTGTTGATTGGTGGAGCTGATTGGTGAAGCAGATCAGTGGAGCAGATCAGTGAAGATATTCGGTGGAGTGGATTATTGAAGTTGATCAGTGAAGCTGGTCGATGAAGCTGATCGGTAAAACTAATTGGTGATGTTGATTGGTTGATCATATCATTAGAGATGATCGGTGCAACTAATCAGTGAGACCTATTGGTGGAACCAATAGGTGACCCCATGGTGGCACTTGGAAACCGACACCAATTCCCTAGAACACCAAATTTTGACAATGTAATAGACCAGGAATATCCAGTACATTACATCAAATACCTATAAGTCTATTCTCATCCTTGACAATTAAGTGTAGAACTGAGGAAAATAGAGGGTTCTGAACAAAAACCTCATAAGATACCTCTCAAAGTCAAACCATACTGAGTTATCCCAAGGATGGAACAAAATATTGACATCTAGGAACACCTCCCCTTTGCTACCTCCCAAAAAAGTCATACGATCCTCAAGGATCACATTTTCTAGACTCATGGATCAGGGATTTCTTTTCTCCATGTCATGATATTTTCCTCTTTGGGCGGAACTGACTCACCCGCATGGGTTTAATTGCATCCAAACTGATGCGCCTTGATTAGGAATTAGTTTCTCCCTTCCCCAAACATTAGTCTTTTTCATACATATTCACAATGTAAAGTAATATACTCATTTCATAACCTAACAAGATCATAATTACATTATAGTGAGTCACAAAAACAAGAATATTAAGGAAGGCTCAGAATATAAACTCAAAATAGCTTTGGGTACTAGGCGCACATCAGAGCTTCTCACTCCCAAGTACTCTCCTCCAGGCCATTGTTCCTCCACAATGCAAAAACTAATGGTATGGTTGATCCATGAATCGCCTTCTCCATTTGATCCTTGAGCCTTACTAGTTGATCCATGAATATATCCACATCCCCTATATCCAACTATCCTCACTAAATGACATGGGAGTCATCATGTAGATTTTGACGAAGTTGGGAGACATGGAAAACATCATGGATCCATTCCAACTAAGGCATAAACGCTAGGTCATATGCCACCTCACTGACGTGCACCAACACATCAAAGGTCCAATGAACCTAGTATAGATATTGTTCCACTTTTCGACCCATCGCTACCCACATCAACGGGAAACCTTCAAGAACACATGGTCTCCAACCTCAAACTCCAAGGGCCTTCTCCTACGGTCGACATATGACTTGTTCTAGTCTTGGGATGCTTTCATCCTTTGATGAACAATATAAAACTTTTCCATTGTTCTCTACAGTAACTCTGGGAAAAGAAAACATGCCTCCCAATCCTCAGTCCAACACATGGGAGAATGAAACGACCTCCTGTAAAAGGCTTCAAATGTTGCCATGCCAATAGTAGTGTGATAGTTATTATTGTAAGAAAACTCTATTATGGGAAAATGTCATACCCATGATCCCCTTAAGTCCAAAATACTTTCCCGTAACATATCCTTCAATATATAGATGGTCTTCTATGTCTACCCATCTTTCAGGTGGTGAAAAGTGGTTCTAAGTTGTAGTTGGGTGCCAAAATCATGATGTAATCCCCTCCAGACTTTTTATTTAATTGTGCATCCTGATACAAGACTATAGACCTCATAACTCCATGAAACTACACCACAACATCCATGTATCTCCATGGTAAGTCATCCAAATCACTCGAATCCTCTCTCGCTAGGAAGTGAGATGATTTCCTCAAACGATCTACCACTACCCATATGGAATCACAACGTCCCTCATCTCTAGGTAGTACCATTAAGAAATCCATCAAGACGCCATACCACTTCCACTTGGGAACTTCAATGGGCTGCAACAGACCACTAGAAACATATTGTTCATCCTTCACCTTCTCACACATGAGGCACTTTTCCACAAACTCTACCACTTCCATCTTTACTTCAGGCACCAAAACTGACCTCTCAATCCTTATCACATCTTGGTATCGCTTGTGTGTACTATCAAGGCTGACTTATGGAACTCGCTGAGAACTCTCTCATGCATTTTCCTTAGAAAAAACAACTTTCCATGGAAAAGCATACTATTCTAAAGATCCTATGAACATTCTTATGGAGAATCCCCCATGCTAACACGATCATGCATCACTTCACTCTCTGAGTCTCTCCACTGAGACTCATTCACCTGACACAATAGAGGGGACTACACTGTCATCTGAAACAGACAGCCTCTACCACTATCCACCCTTACAACCTATTTTAAGGAAGCCAACTCCTCTATCACATTCCATGAATCCAAAGATTCCAAAATAGTTTCTCTCTGTGACATCCTACTCAAAGAATTATCCATAATTATCCCCTTACATTAAATGTAAGATTTTATGAATTCGTAGTCCTAATGAAACTCCACCCACCTTCTTTGTTTCAATATTACGTCCTGGTGGGCAAAGATATGCCTCAAACTCATTTGATTTGTGAATACCACAATGTTCTCCCTGATGAGGTAATGTTGTCACAAAATCAACACGAACACTACTACTACAAGATCTAAGTCATGGGAGGAATATTTACGCCCTTGAGGATGTAACTTCATAGAACCATAAGAGATCCCTACTCATAACTTCTTGAGGACACACCCCATGCCAAGACGAGAAACATCAAAAAACACCTAAAATAATACCCCTTCCTCTGGAAACATAAGCACTAAGGAACTGACCAAACAATCAATCAGATAGCTGAAAGATTCCCATCACTGCTCACTCCACACAAAGGCCTGGCCCAATCTGGTCAAAGCTGTCAAAGGAACTGCAACTCGAGAGTATTTGGGTATGAACCTCCTATAATAGCCTTCAAAAACAAGGAAACTATAAACCTCAATCACATTCCTCGATTCTTCCCATGAATAAATCACTTCATGTTTTGATTAATACACCATTATCCCTTGATAATACACCACGTGTCTAAAAAATTTCACTTGTCGGGTAGAGAACTGGAACTTCTATAACTTCACATTGAGCTGGTGGTGAAAAAGGTTATCCAAGACCATGTTAAGGGGATCAGTATGATCCTCTTTTGATCTTGCATATATCAGGATTTCCTTAATAAAAAAATGAAGAAATGACCCAAAAACATGTAGAAAGCAGAGTTCATGACCTCGATGAACACATCAGGTGTGTTCATAACACCGAATGACATGACTAAGAACACACAGTTTCCATACCTTGACCTAAAAGTAGCATTAATGATTTCACTATATTTAACCCTTAAGTGGTTATAAAAAGACCACAAATCGTTCTTACAGAACCATTATACTTTCCAAATCTAGTCAAATTTATCTTCTATCTTATGGAGAGGGTAAAGGTTCTTGATCATTAACTGATTCAGTCTCAAGTAGTCTATGCACATCCAGAGAACAGCATCTTCCTTCTTCACGAACAAGAATGGATCACCCTATGGTGACTCGCTGGGTCAGACAAAACCCTTCATCATCTGATTGTCAAATGGAATCTGTGACACCTACATCTCAGAAGGCTTAATCTGATAAATATCCATCTAAGTTAGAAAACCATCGGGTTTTATGACTATCTGAAGCAAAACGTCACAACGAGGGGATAGAGTCACAACCTCCTCGTGAAAAACATCCAAGAACTCTTCGAATACTATGAGAAAATCCATCAACATAGAATCCACTGATTCTTCTTATAGCTCAACCAACTTTGAAAAAATAGGCTCCACATGTCGGATTCCCACAAAACAACTCCATTCGGTGAAAAATGCCATACGCTAGTCATCCCCATCGGAGAACATGAATCTTCTATTAAATTATTCAATAATTTATTGCATAGAATATAGCTAGGGGATGACTAGGATGACATCATATTGATGAATTTGCAGTAGAAGGAGATCAACACATGACTGATGTGGCCCCAAAATCAGTATACATCCTCTACAAACAAAAAACAGGCTAGTCTAACCCCCAACTAGTGTACTTGTAACCAGGGGAATGGAGAGTCTCTCTACATCTTGGAAAAAGGAATGGGATAGACCGAGTGTAAAAAAGGAGTGAAAATATCATGAATCAAACATGAAACAAGCAAGAGTACTAAACAAGATAATTGTACCTAGAACGCCCTATGAATCTACCGGAACTGCTACCTCTATGGTATGAAACAACCCACGCCCCGCTCTTATTCCCCTAAACTATCGGCCACCTCCCAAACCATGCCCCGGTAAAGTTCCTTGAGGAGTGCACTGAGGTCAGACACCTCTAGCATCATCCTCCCTTTGTGGATCAGGAGATCGCTTTCCACGCTGCTACTGAAAATGTCTGGTCTGCAACAGGTGTTATGAAGGTGGGAACTAAACCTTACCACCCCTACTGTAATGATCTCAAACTCGGCACCAACTTTGGATATGCCCAAAACCTCCACAATACATGAACCTCGATCCTGTCCCCATGGTGAAAGGGTGAGGACTGGGAGATTGAAACTGGAATATCTAGGGCATGTTCCAAACCGGCCAAAACCTAGAAGGCCCTAATGCTAGAGGCATGCTACTGATATTCTTCTCCTTTGATGAGCTCAACTGGTTCTTGTATCATGGAACACCTCCCATCATGGGAATCCTCTATACTAACTAATTCTTCATTTGAACCTCCAAGTACGTCAGTAGGGTAAAGGGAGAAAGAACATACTGAAGGGATAGTCAGAGAGCCTCATCAATGAAACATGCATGTCAATCCTCATCTGGGAAGAGGTATGGAGTGGAACGAATGAGATTGTGGAACTTAATCCCAAACACCAATACCGACACACATGATTGTTGTTGGGATTGAAGATCTTGCCTCTTTTGAGCCTTCATCCTAGAAGAAAAGAATTCTGCCAAGAACTCATTCTCAAAGTCAATCCAAAAAACATCAGACTCCATCCTCTATTCGAGCTAGAGATTCCACCACTGAAATGATACTCCCCTCATTGACTGACTGCCAACGAAACCTAATACTCTCTCAGAGCATGGATCAAGGTAAAGGTGATTACCAGCTTCTCATTTTATCCCTCTATCACTATGTTGAAAACTCTACACTCATACTTTCTGAGGGTCTGTCACTAGAAAGACCAAAGAGCCTTCTTCCAATTTCCTTGTTAGGTGTTTTGGTTACCTTTACTTTCCCAAATTTCATTAGAATGCCTCCCCAGTTTTACATGAGAGCTTTTGGATTTCCCTACCGAGTATACCTGAATACTAACCCTATGCATATAAATCTGCTTCTATGTTTCTAGGGGGACATTAGGGACTGTGCCAGACCTTATTTAGAACATCCTATGTTTCAAACCTCCTCCATAGATCCCACTACAGTCCCATTACTACCCCCAACAACAACCATATGGGTCATCCAAACTGTATATTCATCCCACCTACAAACACAAGGGCCACCATAACCACACATAACCATGACCACATACACTAGGGCCACAAAAACCACCACCATGCCCAAATACACCTATGCTAGAATGACCACTTCCACGCATAAAGACACTTGGGCTTCATTTCAAAGACACTTGGGAAAACACACAACCTAGACAGTCCTGGGCCTACCACCACATCACCACCATTATTGAAGCAACTTGGGATATAATAATCTATAGGACGTCATATCCTGCCCACATAATCGTGGGATACTAGAGAGAGGGAGCAGAAAGGAGCTAATAACCAGCCAGTCATACAAATGTTGGGAAAAACACCCTCCCCAGGAAAAGGTGGTGTTTGGAACGAAGTCCTAGACATGGGTGGGTGCATTTAATAAACAGAAGAACTAAATCGTAAAAATATACATAATAAACCTTTCATCCAAACATAATGGGTTTGAAACAGACAACCATCTCATACAACACCACTCTCTCTACTATCCATACCCACACAAATATGCAATAGCCATGCACAAAACACAACCGAGTTATTGAAAACAAATACCACATTGTACTAATTATCATAGTCATGTTCAACTGAATAATTTTGAAACACTCCTCCACTAAAATTCTACTAACAGGCTTAACCACAACCCAACATAAACTGAAAAGAAAACATCCAATCATGATTTTAAAAATTCACACCCATTTCTCTTGTAAAGTCACAACAACAAAAGGGATATGTAATATCCATCAAAGTACTGGAACCAACCCAAGACCCAACATATTTTCCCCATATATATTTCTATTCAAAAACCAATGACCGGACAACCATAGGGCCTAAACCCATTCATGTCACCCCACAAAGACTCAGACATCAGAACCATATGTATCACCAGAAAAAATAATTATGTTTCCAAAATTATCCAACACCATTAATTAAGTACCTTATTTCCATTGGGTTAAACTGGGTGATCACATAAGGGATATTGTACATTGGGAATCCATTTAATCAACCAAGTTTACATGAATAACCAATATCCAGGTTACAGTCGTTTATACATGATATCATCCAAAAAATAGAGCTTCAATACTGTACCAGAAAGGAGCACCAACGACCATGATTTTCGGTGGAAATAAGCCATACAATACACAACATACAAATAATGGTAATGTAGTAGTGTCAACCTCATCATTCCCACCCTTTTATTCTTTAAAAAAGTGTGACTATTATCTATTTTAAAGTTGTTTTAATATATGACCCAAAGGATCATCATCATACCCACCCCACATGATCCACATTTAAAGAGAGATGATGGAAAAACCTTTACATGGATAATCTGGGACAATTGTTTCCTCCTCATGCCAATAATTGTGGCCTGACGAGCAGCAATAAAAACTCCACGAAGGCTAAGTGGAAAGGGATCCAGCATGAGTGCATGACTTGTATCATGTGAAAGTGCTTCAAGCGCATTCATAGGGAAAAAATATACTGAGCAAGTTGATATTGGTGATAAATCCCCTATCTAAGAGTTACATGATATGTCATTTCAAAGCGGTTGAAAAATGGGTCATGGATTGACCATGAGGGTGGGAGATTTAACATGTTTCACTTAATAAATCACTCATTATAGTTAGGAATTTTAAGGCATTACAGGTGGACATTATAACTATATAAAATTTCATGAAACGTATCTTTTAATAATCTTTACAATCAAAGGAGGCATAATGGGATGGAAACTAGAAAGAAACATGATCCTCCATAGTAGTCGATCAGACAAACCGATTAGTGAGACTGATCGGTGAAGCTAATAGGTTAAGAGGATTGGTGAAGCCGATTGGTGGATCTGATCAGTGGAGTTGATTGGTGAAGTTGATTGGTGGAGGTGATCGGTGAAGCAGATCGGTGGAGTGGATCGGTGGAGTGGATCGGTGAAGTGGATCGGTGAATCTGATCGGGGAAGCCGATTGGTGGAGTAGATCTTTTTAGCTGATCGGTGGAACTGATCGGGGAAGCGGATCGGTGGAGCTAATCGGTGAGACCCATCGGTGAGACCGATTGGTGGAACCAATAGGTGAGACCGATCAGTGGCACCGATAGGTGACAACATGATGACATGTGGTCACCAACCCTAATGCCCCAGAACACACGAATTAGACAAAGTATTGGACCAGGAATGTCCTCCTCATTACATCAATATCATTAGTTCTATAAGAATGTAAATATTGAATTAAATGTAAATCCTAAAAAAATAAATAGGAGAAGATGATATTTTATTTATGTTCAAAGTGGTGAAAACATGTGATGTATATTTTTCTAAGTGGACTATAAATTATTTTATGTTTGGGTAGGATGCTCATCGGGTAATCAAGTCATCAAGAAATAAACTACTGATGTGATGGGAAAAGTTACCATATTATGTGATTAGAGAGATATGTTCAAAAAATTCACAAACCACATTATAGTGAATCGTGTGTTAGGAGAATATAAATTATTCTTACAAGTACTAAAATATGATGGATGATGATGATGATCGATATCAACAACTACTTACGAAAAGAGACAAAATAAAATCTCATATAGTTACCAATTTGCATGAGGGTAATGATAAAGATGTGGTGCAACGCATATATACCATCCACTCTAGAAACCCTAATGTATTATATAAATTTAGATCTACCCATTCGATTATATGTAATGAATTTTATAAGGGTGTCAAGATTGAGCCATAAATATTAGATGTTGAATTAATAATAAAATCCCTTAATAGTATGATCATACAATAAAATGTTTATAATTATTCCTCAATTGATGTTCTTAGGAATGTGACTCCCAAAAATTAAGCTATTCTCTTCTCATTGAATTTGATGCTATTATAGGAATAAATTAGCATTATCTACATAAATCCCACAACAATTTCTATGGAAAGAATGTCATTTTTGAAATTCCCAATGAACCTATGGTCATTAATCAGTATGATAATAATTGTGATCTTTCTTAGTAAATCACATCCATTGTATGGGTATTTATTCCTACTAAAAATTAGTGTTTTCCCCAATGGTTGAGGAGAAACACAACATTAATGATGTTCCTATTTTAAGGAGTATTTTGATAATGTTCTTGAAGAATTTATTAGTCTTCCACTAAATCATGAAGTTGAATTCTTAATAGAACTCAAACCTCGTGCCTAAAATATTTCAAAGACTCCCAATAGAATGAACTTGATTTAGTTACCAGACATGAAGGAGAACACAAGAAAAACTTTTATAAGGAATTCAATAATTCCCCAACCTTAAAAATTAAATAATCTTCGGTTATGTTAAGAATTTACATTGAGGATCTTTTCAAGATTAGAGATTTAGAGAAATATGCCATAACTATTACATTGCATCTAAAATAATAATAAGTAAACACTTAAAATCTATCCAATTTTTTTCAGAATAATAAAACACCTTAAATAAAAACAATAATTATTTTCTTGTTATAAATATTCTTGAATTTTTCCTTTCTCTTACACTTCCATATAGACTATGAAAAAAATTTCAAAAACATGGGATGAGAATAAAAATCTATGTAAGGGTTATAAGATAAGGAAAGAAAACATTTGACCATCAATACAAACAATTCAATGAAATAATACTTTTTACTCATGAAACATAACCTCTTTAACATAACTCCTGAAATCATAAGATTTATGAATAACACATAGAAATCATACATCATATATGTAACATTTGGAATCCATAACATACTAACATTGTAGCTTTTATAGCTACATAAGGAGTTATGTTTGAAATACCTATCACAGTATATTCCCTAAATATCTTAGGAGAAACATTAACATTAACCCCTGTCATGTTACCCAATGCATTAGAGAGTTATCTTAGGCTCACCCAACCTAGTATTATCACGGAACCACCCATATAAGTAAACAATTGCAAAGAACCATAACATATTCATAACACATAAAATAAGCATAAAGGAAAGATAAAATTTCCACATTGTAATAAAAATTTATAATTTCATGATATTAACATAATAAAATCGTTCTCAAAACCATTTTCAATACCAGAATATTTAAAAATGGTATATGGTATTTATTTTTCTTTTAAAAACAGTATGACTTGTTAAGGAAGACAAATATCAAATAATGATCGCAGCGGCCGAAAGGTCATTTTCACTGCATACATTAAAATGAAATATTACTTTTTTCAATTAGTAAAATGCTTCATTAAATATATTCCTTTTGAAAACCATTGATAAAAATTAAATTTAAATTTTTATAATTATACACTATATAAATGAATTTTTTGTATAAACCGAAATATGCTTCAATGGAAGGAGATTGAGATGAAATCCCTTACCTGGAATCAGACTCATCGTGTATGTTCCTCATTAATCCTGAATCATATACATAAGTTATTATATATATTACCCAGAACCTTTTTCAATATTATTATTCCCTTTATGTCACTTATTACCACGTAATAAACAATACATAATTATTTATGTTAATATCAGTAGTTTTTTAAATATTTGTTACGTGAGAAAAAAATATCTTTTTATAATTACAAATTATCCTTCTGATCAAAAATTATTTATCTCCAAAACGATATTCATGATTTAAATATCACATAAATCTAGTATATATATTTATTTATAATAGTGCATAACATTTGGAGATAAGAAATGAAATTCACCATTCATGAAGATGGTAAGGTGAACGTATACATAAATGATAATTTAATTTCATTTTCATATTTAAAGGAATAAAAAAAATTATTAATAGGTATTTTATAATAACATTATAATATCAGATATATGTTCATTGTCTCTATCCTTTATATGTTCCATGTGTGGCATGAATGAGTCATATCACTTTGAGGGGGCGGTTGTCCGCACTTCTTCAAATTAAATTATCACATTTACCGATTATGGAAACTATAATGGTATGCTATAAATGAAAATTACAGAAGCATATAGATCGTACAAATATAATATATATCAAATATAAATATAGTTCCATCATAATGGACACCATGAAATGTGCTAGGGAAAAATCGAACAATCATTGTTTCTTGAAGCAGTAGTTCGTCGTACCCAGAAACAATATGTTTGTAACCATTAGATAGAGGTGTGTGGAAGTGTAGTTCAAATACTTCTAATAAAACGTCCTAGTATATTTAATATACTGGTGTTTTTGTAAAATATAGTAATTAAGAGATCTTATAGGGCATGGATAGGGAAAATAAATAAACGAATCTTGAGAGAAGACATTTTCTCAAATCGGGTAACTCTTTTTGATTTAAGCTAAAAGGCCTTCTTGAATTGCCTCATGCACAAGGTAAGGCTTCAATGATAAATATAGGTATATTGGGATCTTATTTGATCATAAGTTGAACTAGAAAATGGGTTTTATAGGTGTGAGAAAGGGGTTAGAGGTTATTCCCTTTTAGGAGAGGGAGGAGGGGTACTTTAGGAGGGATTTGAAATATTATTTTGTTATAAAATTATTTTCAATTTAAAAAGGTCCAAAACTCATTTGATTCAAAGATAAGTTTATTAGGGTTCTAAATAATATCAACTAATTGGTTCTATACATGTTTTGGTCCCATATGTATCATTATCTTTTTGCTTTAACCCTTAGTTAACTAATTTATCCCTTATCATGTCTTCTTGTATATTCATAAAATATGGTTAATATAGTTACCATAAAATTCCAATAAAACCTCAAGTGTTTCATTATTGAAATATTAAACCTTATCTAAGTCATTTGGCTGAATAAAATATATTTAGTATAATTATATCATTTAATAAAAAAAAATTTAAAACAGATTTATGTCAATTTTATACTATAGAATCAAAATTTTTTAAAAATCCATAAAAACATGATAATTAAAAAAATTAATTAAATGATAAAAAAGTAAAAAAAATAAAAAAAATACTTGAATGGAATAAAAAGGTTCAGAATATATTTATTTTAATATTTATAATCTCATTTATTTAAATCATTCATTAATAAGGTAATAACGACATCATCATTGTGTAATAAATATATATATATATTTTTATGATGCCTAAAAATTATAAATAAAAAACCATGATTTAGGAAATAATGTTATCATTATAATAATTATTTATATTTCCAATGATCAATTATATAACCCCATATTAAATTTTATTTATTAAAAGACACATGTTTATGTTATATTTTCCTAAACAATAAATCCAAAGTAATCAAATGTCATTTTCACACAAAAGTGACTCCATTCGGTCCTAAAATAGACCCATGGATGCCCATGGTTGTAAATATCTAATCCAATAGGGTTAGGATATGTGTTATGGTAGGTTAATATTATAATAATATAATTTTATACCCTTATTTTCCAGATTTAACCTTTAATAATGGTAAATAAAATATTTACTAAAGTTACTATTAATAATGTTTAAAAATAAAAGGAACTTCTTTATATAATTTGGACCTCATGATTCCAAATATTGAATCAATTTTTTTGAAATTAAAAACAATGAAATTAAAGAAATTAATTTTAAATTAATTCTTTTTGTCAAAACCAAAAGCGTATTTTTAAAAAGTAAAAACTACCAAAAGATTGACATTTGTTTATGTCCAATTAAAAAGTAAAATCACTTCCAGTGACCAATATTGGATTAAATGATAAAAACATAATATAATTAAACATTACAACCAATTAAAAAGATAATCTAACTATGTTAATAAATTATATTAAAAGACAATTTTGACTTAAAATGCGGTATTTTTCACTATTAACTAAAAAATGAACTTTCTTAGAAAAATACCAAAAAATTACCCAATGTAAATTTTTATGTCCCAATTATAAGGAAGTTGTTTATATTTTCAAACAGAATATATTAATGTGACAAAAAATATTTAAAAAGGATTCTCTATCAAAAGGCGGAAAAAGTACCCTTTAAAAATATTAGAGTATTTATGCATAAAAATGGATTCAATCTCATTTTATATATCTAAATTTTATTGGATAAATTTAAAAACATTTATAAAAATGTTTAATCATAATATAGTTTGTTATGTTCATTCCTTCTAAAATAATAGCTAGGTGTTACCTACCATTTAAAATAATTTTATTCTTATTTTTTTAGTATGATTCAGCAATGTGTGCAACATAAGATTTTAGAAAAATGCGTTGTTGTATGTCAGGTATGCCACCAAACATAGAATCCCTTTTAAATTAAAACTATTATTTAATTAAAAAATATTAATAAATATGAAATTTTCATATTCTTTTTTTACCAGGGGTGTTAAAATCTCCCCCCTGTAAATTGTGTCCCCGTAATTTTATTCACATATCAAATAAGTGGTGGTATTTATCCCTCAGATAATTTTAATATTCCCATGTTTCTTCTTAAACCATATGGTTTTTTCATAAAACCTTTCCCTCATGGATTACCTTTTTCTGAAACACTTGCTCTATGCAGTCAAAAATCTTGACTGGTTGTTCCTCATAGGAAAGATTCTCTTCCCACTGAACTACCTCTAAAGTCAAAACATGACATAGATCCAACATATACTTTCTCAACATTGAAACATGAAAAAAATGTGTACCTCAGATAAAAAATGGTGTAAATCCACTTTGTAGGATACAAAACCAAATTTCTCTAGGATTTCATGGGGTTCAATGAACCTTGGTTGAAACTTTCCTTTCTTAGTAAAACACATCACACTTTTCCATAGATAGACATCAAGAAAGACATAATCACCTACATCGAAAGAAAGATCCTTCCTCCAATTATCAATATATCTTTTATTCCAGCTCTATGTTGTTCTTATGAGCTTTTAAATCAACAGAACTATTTCTACCATCTCTTCTACCAATTATGGTCCCATAAAATTATTTTCACTTACTTCACCCCAAAAATATGGATTTTGACACCACTTTCCATATAATTCTTCAAATGGTGACATCTTTATATAGTAATGAAAACTGTTTTTATAAGAAAACTGAACCAAATAATGATGTTGGTCCTACATTCCATGGAAATTAATTGAACAAGCACATAGAATATCTTCCAAGGACTACTTTTTTCTTTCTGACTTCCCATCTAATTACAGATGAAAATTTTTACTAAAATTTTATTCAGTACACAACGACATCTA
The DNA here is from genome assembly GCA_963277665.1 of Viscum album. NCBI lineage: Eukaryota > Viridiplantae > Streptophyta > Magnoliopsida > Santalales > Viscaceae > Viscum > Viscum album. The sequence continues at coordinate 426,848,396 of OY728162.1, read as the reverse complement.
AATGCCCTTCCAAAATTTGGAAGTGAACCTGTAATTATGATTAGATAAAATATAGAGGGTAAATCCATGTAACCTGGATATCACTTTAATATATAATCAAGAAATTTAATCAAGAGATATATTATCTTGAATCGGAATAAATTGAGTTTATTTAGTCAATCGATCAATAATAACGCAGATTGAATTGTTACATCCATTCTATATTAACCTGTTTACAAGTTAACCACATCACAATAATGTCAACAATATCTCTTTTCATTCCAACCCAGAAATAATACACCCAAAGATCTCAGTGCATCTTAGTATTTCCAATATGAACTGAAAATGGAGAACAATGAGTTTAACATAATAAATCATTCATCAACAGGGAATCACAAGGACCACATAATCTATTTTCAATCCTCAAAAAAAGTATTTATCAATGTAAAATTCAAGTAAATTATCCTTATGAACCAAAACTACTTTTTTCGAAAATCACATACATCTTTCTGCGTTTTCAATATTCTTCCATATTGAGATTATTTCACTTCCACCTAAAACAAAAGAGAGAAATTTCCTAAACCAAAAACTTCTAATCCAAAATTAACCAAATCCAAAGACAAATGATCTCATTCAAAATTTATCATGGTTAATGTAGCATTACTCTTATGGTTCAAAGTGTCAGCCACATTATTTTCCATACATGGAGAGAAATTTATCGTCAAATCAAAATCATTTATTAATTATAGCCATTTCCTCTGTCTCATGTTTAATTCATTTTGAGTAAATATGTACTTAACACTTTTTTGATTAGTATATATTTCCCACTTTACTCAATACAAATGATGCCTCCTAATTTTTAATGAAAAAACAACAATATCCAATTCAAAATCATGTGTAGGGTAATTTAACTCGTGAGGTTTCATCTAATGTGTAGAATAAGAAATTACTTAATCATTATATATTAGGATCCAACCAAATCCTTTAGAAGAATCATTACTATAGATAAAAAACACACCATTTCTAGAAGGTAATACCGATATTGGATAATTCACCATTCTTATTTTCAATTTCTAAAAAATCATCCCATCATTTTGTCCACATAAATTTAACACCTTTTTGAGTTAACCTAAACAGTGGGCTAGATAAAGGTTAAATGATTAAAACAAACCACTTTTAATAAACTACAAAAACTAGAAAACTAATAATCTTAGTTATATTTGTTGGTCTTGGAAATTCTTTAACAACTTCTATTTTTGTAGGATCAATAGTTATGTTATCTTTAGAAACAATGATACCAGGGAATGAAATTTTTGGAAACTAAAACTCACACATTCAGTGTAACTCCCCGACCCTAGTTACCCAGAGTCGGTGCATTATAACATAACATTGGAACGATCACAAGAAAGATCAAATCTCGATAGACCGATTGGTTTAGTAGCCTTGGAAACACTAGATATATTCATAAAGTTTTACATTACATCATAAAGTGAAAAACTGCTACAACAACAAAATGTCTCCATAGTCCACACTATTATCCCCTCATAATATCCCTGTAGGTCATTCATAACTTACTTCTTCACACCCTAGGAAAAATAAAACATAGAAAAGTGGTGAGCTCAAATTCCCAGTAAGGATAACAATATAGCAGAAACTTACCAAAATAAGCATAAAAAATTAAGGCAATGTATAACTAAAACAAAATCGTTTTAAACTTGAACTTCAACATAGTATGGAAAAAGTAAAATGAAATAATTCCATTTACTTATTCACATGGATATTCTACTAATCGAATAATCACATGCAATATCAATAACCACTTTCATAATGTTGGAATGCATAATTCCAGACTATCATAACCACATAGCCAAAGCCCCGTGCCAAGACTACAAATAATATTTTGCCAAGGCCTTGTGGCAAGACACTAGTTTGTCTCATGAGACCTATCGATGCATCGAGGAGCTGTAGCGGGCTCCACCCGTCACATATTAAGTCCAATGCATTCCCATATGAAAAGGTTTAAACATAACATAAACATTCATATTAAAACTAGCATACGAAATTTCAATAATTTCACCATAAACCATGAATGGTATAAAAATAGCACATCCACAGTCAAACATATCACAAAACCTTCAATACAACATAGAATTTATTATCATAATAAATCAACTTCACATAAGTGTAAAATCCAACAAAGGATGTTGACATAGATGAAATGAAAACTCTTTTTAGAGAAATATCTCTTCTTATTTTGAAATCATTTAAGAGACATATAAAATAAAACATTTTCTTTGAAAATATTCTTATAATATTGTAAGGGAAGCTTTGAAGATTTTATCACGGAGGAAAATAGCCACACCTGCCGTATAAAAAAACATTCTTACCTTAATTCTGTCGAAAAGGTTAAAAAGGACCTTGTTTTGAAAAAGATGGAAATATTCCTTTATAAACCACTTACAAAAGTCAAAAAGGGTATAAATGACTTTAACTCATATTCTAGTAAATAGTAAAAATGTTTTTAAATACATTTTTAAGGAACATGGATGTGGATGATAAAGAGATCCCAGTAGATTATTACATATAAACAACCTCGGATAATGAAGAGATTGTGAAATAACCCTTACCTTGTACTTTTCCTTGGTTGGGGTAGGTTAACCTCCTGTATAATGGTGAAATAATTGTTATTAAATTATTCAAGAATCATATACATTAATATTATATCATATATGATCTTTTAACATTAATTTGTTAATAATATCTTAGTATTATCGTTGTTTCGGGTGTTAACTTACTCATTTTCTTTTATATGTTTTGTTACGTAAGCCATGTTTTTAATGGATAGGTTGTATATTATTCATATAAATAATTATATCAAGTCCTTAAACATTATTTTTAAATCATAAAATGATAATTATACTTGAATGGATATGATGGAGAATGAATCTCATCGCGTTCGTGGAGACGGTAGTCCGTACGTACGCACGAGCGACAATATCATAATTTTGATATTAAAATAATATATAATTGGATAGTATATCATATATAAAGAATCATTATCATGTTATATTCATTATTTACATGAGTTACACGTCATTATTATACCAATCTAAATAATAATTTATTGAATAACAATTACACCACGACGTGGAGACGGTAAGCCGTACGTACGCACGTATGGTGACATGTTATTCAAAGGATGGATATAATACTGAATATGGTTGTACCATTTTTATAATAACATCACAGTATATATATATGATACTGGAGTTATTATTTTATAATGGTAACAACAAATGAAGAAGAAGTGGAAGAAGAAAGGAACTTGGAAGAGGGTGGTGAAATCATTACCTCTTCTTCGGTTTCTTTCTTTTGATTTGATCAAAAGGGCTCCTTAGGTTGGCTTTCTGATCAAACTAAGGCCTCTAGGTTGTATTGAGGGAAGTTGGGAGAGTAGTTGGGCAGAGTTTCTCCGAACCATAAGGCTTTTAAGGTATGAAGAAATGATAAGTAGGAGTTCCCTTTTATAAGAGGGGTGAGGGGCACCTTTGGAAAAGCCAGAAATAATAATTTATAATAAATTAATATTCAGTTTCTAATGACTCCAAAGTTTATTATTTAAATGATAAGGTGGGTATGGGTCGAAAACCACTCAACCAATATAATTTAGACAGGTTTGGGTGCTTATATTAACCTTATATTTAAGTATTAACTCTTAGTTAATTAGTTTCACTTTTACAATGTCTCTTTGTATTTTTATATAATATGGTTAATAAACTTACTATATACATCCAAGAGACCCCGAAGTGTTCCATTAATGATACACCTATCATGATATAAGTCTCTTGGCCGAACCGTATATTTTTAGGAATTTAATATCAATTAATAATATAATATTTGTTTTACAAACTCTTTTATGTCAATTTTGCACTATTGAATAGTTGATTTTTGTAAAACTCATAACAGAATGATTACTTCAAAAATATTTAAATAAATCTTTTCTAACATGTCATATTAACTTATAAAATTATTTTAATTCATAAAAATTCTCAAATTCTATTTATTTGTGTATTTATAATATCAATTATTTTAATTTTTCACTATTATGGTAATTACTGCATCATCATTGTGTCATAAATAAATTAACTTATTTAATGTCTAAAAATTATAAATAAACTATAATTATGTAGGAAATATTTTTATCTTTCTAATTAATATTTATAGTTGAAAATCCAACATATATAACCCTATTTAAAAATTGTTTTTCTAAAAGATATATGCTTGTGTCATTTTTGTATTCATTTTAACTTAATTAAAATAAAGTGTCCCTATCACCTACAAGTGGCTCCATGGGGTCCCAAAATCGACCCAAAGATACCCATGGTCGGACGTGTATCAACCAATAAGGTTAGGACACGTTTTAGGGTAATTTTTTATTAATATAATATTATTTTTTAACCCTTATATACCGGATTTACCCTTAACCATGGTAAATAAAATATTTACCGAAGTAATTATTCAAAATGTCTAAAAATAAAAGTTACCTATTTACACAATTCAAAAATCCTGATTCCAAATATGGAATCCATTTTTCAAAATTCAAAACACATAAGTGGAAGAAATTAATTTTAAAAAAATTCCGTTGTTAAAACAAAAAGCAATGTTTTTAAGAGATAATAACTATCAAAAGATTGGCACTTGTTTATGTCCGGTTTAATTGTGAAATTATGTAAAATGACCAACATTATATTAAATTGTAAAAATATATTCTAAATATATTTTAAAACCACTCAAATTCATAATTTATCACTATTAATTATTTTGATTAAAAAAGTTGTTTTTAATTAAAATCTAGTAATTTTCACTATTCATCAAAATATTAAAGTTATTCGAAAAGTACCAAAACTTCACCTTAGGCTAAATTCGATATTCAGAATCCAAAAATTAAGTCCATTTTGAAATATAAAATATATATAATTTCAAATGGTAGGAATTACTATTCATAACGGCTGGTTTGATTGGTTATGGTGTGTTAGAACTCGGTGTTGCATACAACAATGCTATCCCATTATTCAAAGAGAAGTGTACTGTAGAAGCTTGGGGTGTTACATTCTCCCCTCCTTCAAATAATTTCGTCCTCAAAATTTCTTGAATACTTATCACATGAAAAGAATTGGGTGGTTCTTCATAATAAGTTCCTCGGGTTCCCACGTTGCCTCTTCCATCTTATGGTTTCTCCACAAGACTTTTACCAGACGCTTCGTCCAGTTTCTCAGTACTTGTTCTCTCGTATCAAGAATCCTGACGGGATCTTCGCAATAAGACAGATCGGGTTCCAGTTCTAATTCCTCATAGCTGAGTACATGCGTTGGGTCAGGCATTTATTTCCTCAACAGAGATACGTGGAACACATCGTGAACTTTGGAGAGACTTGGCGGCATTACCAATCGGTAAGCTACAACCCCAATTTGTTCTAGAATTTAAAAAGGTCCGATGTACCTGGGACTCAATTTACCTTTCTTACCAAAACGTATGAATCCCTTCCATGGAGATACCTTTAAAAAAACATGATCACCGACATGAAATTCCAAATCCTTCCTTCGATTATCGGCATAGCTCTTCTGCCTACTTTGAGCTGCTTTGATGTGATTTTGGATTACCTCCAACTTTTCCATCATTTCCTCCACTAGTTCTGGGCCTACAAGTTTTCTTTCACCAACGTCATCCCAACATGTTGGTGTACGACATCTCTTTCCGTATAACGCTTCATATGGTTCCATCTCAATACTCAAATGGATTCTATTGTTATAGGAAAATTCTACCAGAGGTAAATATTGATCCCACATACCCTGAAAGTCAAGTGAGCAAGATCTCAACATGTCTTCTAAGGTTTGAATAGTCCGTTCTGATTGTCCTTCTATCTGAGGGTGGTAACCAGTGCTCAAATGTGGTTTAGTATTCAAGGATTTCTGAAGACTTTTCCAGAATCTTGAAGTAAAACGGGGATCACGATCAGAAAAAATCGATAGGGGTAATACATGAAGTCTCACAACTTCATTAATATATAGTCTTGCTAGACGTTCCAGTGGTAGATCTTCTCTTATAGCAAGAAAATGTGCTGACTTAGTAAGATGATCAACAATAACCCATATTGCATCGTTCCTTCTAGGAGTCTTTGGTTTCCCCATGAAAAATTCCATCGTAATATTGTCCCATTTCCACTCCGGTATGTGAAGAGGTTGCATGACTCCTCCAGGCTGTTGCCTTCCAGATTTCACTTGTTGACAAACCATACATCTTGACCCAAAATCAGCAATCTCTCTCTTCATGTTGTCCCACCAAAAATGTTCCTTCAAATCTCTATACATTTTGGTGCTCCTAGGGTGTATAGAGAAATTGGAACTATGAGCATCATCCAGTAATTCCCTTTTTAGATCAGTTATATCAGGAACACAAAGTCTCTTCCCAAATTTCAAAATTCCATCTTCATACAAAAAGTCTCTCAGTCTCCCATCATTCACAGATTTAATCTTCTTTTGGAATTCTTCATCATCGGTCTGAGAACTCTTAATCCTTTCAAGTAAAGATGGTTTGGCAACCATTTGAAAAATAATTGATGTTTCGCCTTCCCTGGTTATTCCCATGTACATCTTCACTAGATCCATGAAAATTGGATCCCTTTCAATTCTCATATTGTTCTAAACTCCATGGTCTTTTTTTCTCAAAGCATCTGCCACCTTGTTTGCTTTCCCCGGGTGGTAGTGTATCGTACAATCATAATCCTTGAGTAATTCAAGACATCTCCTTTGCCTCATGTTGAGTTCTTTTTGTGAGAAAATATACTTCAAACTCTTGTGATCAGTATAAATATCACATTTTTCACCATAGAGGTAGTGCCTCCATATCTTCAAAGCAAAGAACACAGCTGCTAACTCGAGATCATGAGTAGGATAGTTTTGCTCATGAATTTTCAAATGTTGTGATGCATAGGCAATAACTTTATCATTCTGCATAAGGACACAACCAAGTCCTTTCTTCGATGCATCACTATAAATAACGAACCCATCATTCCCTGATGGGAGATTCAATATAGGAGAATTGACTTATCTTCTCTTCAGTTCTTCGAAACATTCTTCACACTATTTTTTCCAAACAAATTTAACCCCTTTACGTGTGAGCTTCGTTAATGGGTTAGCCAATTGGGAAAAATTCTGGACGAATCGTCGATAATAACCTGCCAAACCAATGAAACTACGTACCTCAGTTATACTCGTAGGTGTTGGCCATTCATGGATCTCCTTGGTCTTAGAAGGATCAACAAATATTACATATTTAGAGACAATATAGCCAAGAAATGAAATCTCATGAAGCCTGAATTCACACTTGCTAAACTTCCCATATAATTCATGTCTTCTCAGAGTCTTCAGGATAATGCGCAAGTGATTTTCATGATCTTCGTGGATTTTTGAGTATACCAAGATATCATCAATAAATACCACCACAAATTCATCAAGATATTCCTTGAAAACTCTATTCATCAGATCCATGAATACAAAGGGTGCATTAGTCAAACCAAAAGGCATTACAGTAAACTCGTAATGCCCGTACCTGGTTCGAAATGCTGTCTTCGGAATGTATTCCTTATTTACACACAACTGATGGAATCCAAATCGAAGTTCAATCTTTGAAAAGTATTGAGCTCCATGCAGTTGGTCAAATAAATTATCAATGCGAGGTAGGGGATACTTGTTCTTTATCGTTATAGCATTGATCTCCCTGTAGTCGATACATAACCTCATAGATCCGTCTTTCTTTTTAACAAAAAGAACAGGGGCTCCCCATGGAGAAACACTAGGGCGAATAAATCCCTTATTACTCAATTCCTCTAGTTGTTTCATTAGTTCAACTAATTCTACAGTGTCCATTCTATAAGGGGTCTTTGATATAGGCCTTGATCCAGGAATTAAATCAATGGAAAACTCAACTTCTCGTTCTGGAGGATGTCCAAGTAAATCTTCCGGAAATACATCTACAAATTCTTTCACAACAGGTACATCCTCTATTTGAACATTCCTTTCCTCACCCACGGTTATTTCATTCTCTTCCTCCCCAATAATTGAATTTAGTTGAGCTACTGGGGGTGGATCTAGATAAGAATTAGGTGGTGACGATTCTACTCGAATGATAAGGTGTTCCTTATCATTATCATCAAGAATTGTAACGTCTTTCTTCTTACAATAAATCTTTGAATCATAGACCGAAAGCCAGTCCATACCGAGGATTATATCAAACTCAATCATAGGTATGACGATGATATCAGCAGATAAAGAACATTTATGTGCTCTAATGGGGACTGATTCACAAAACTTTGTTGCAATGATACTTCCCTTAGGAGTTTTAAAAGATAACTCCCTTGTTAAATCAAATAGGAAATATCTAATATTCTTAGAAAACTGGGAAGATATGAAACAATGTGATGATCCAGAATCAAATAATGCATTTGCTAAACTTGAGGAAACCATTAAATTACCTGCCACCACGTCTTTCGGCGCTTCTACCTCAGAAGTAGTGATAGCATAAGCCTGACCTTGATCCCTTGGCCTTTTCTGAGGTAAGTTCTCCTGACTCTTAGGACATTCATTTGCATAATGACCCATCTCCCTGCAATTTTAGCACATAACATTAGTAAATTCCTTCTTCCCTTTGCAATCACGAGCTTGGTGGCCTTTTTCACCACATTTGTAACAGACGCCCATTACCTTCAAGCAAGTACCAGGGTGTTTCTTCCCACATCTACCACAGGATGGATATTCAACCTTTCTTTTCTTCCCCTTATTTCCATTCCTAGATTGATCAGCATGCCTCTTCTTCTCTTTCTTTGCTTTAAAGTCATCAGACTTAGAGAATTCCTTTTCGGTCTTGATAGCACATGAGACAATGTATTCGTACGACGAGAAGGATTGTGAGACTAATTCTCGACGGAGAAATGGTTTTAACCCATAAAAGAAACGATCAATATTACATCTTGGGTTATGTATATAATCTCCAGTATACCTAGCGAACCTTTTAAAGTTATCCCCATACTTTGTGACATTCTCATCCTCCTTTTGTCTCAGACTCAGAAATTGCTTTTCCATATCTGCTCGATGGTCACGAGGAAATTATTTTTCTAAAAATAGATCTTTGAACTCTCTCCATTACATATTTTATACTTCATCATCTTCCTTTGTGTTTTGAATCAATGACCACCATTGATCAGCATCTCTAGTGAGTCGGTAAACTACCATGATAACTTTTTACCTTTCACTACTCCCCAAAGCCTGAAATATTTTCTCTAGGGAATTTATCAATTGATCAGCTACTAAGGGATTTGTACTCCCATTGAAAGTTGGTGGTTTTTTCCTCATGAATCGATCTAACATTGATCCTCCATGCTGCAGATCAGGGTGATCCATACGGGTAAGGTTATTATTCATAACCTGAGTGAGTTGTCCTAGTATGGTGATTAGCTGATTGGCATCAGTTGCATCACCAGCTCCACTATAATTATCTTGAGCAAGAGGGCAATCCCTACATGGAGTGCGTGCATTGATATGGTTTCCATTTCTTCCACTAGGCGCCATTTCTAAACAGTGGCATAAACTAGATCAGTTTATGAATCAAAATACATAACCCCATACTTATAAAACACTTAACATAAATAGAAATATTTATAGCTATAATCCATAATCATAAAAATGTTTTATTTGAGGAAGTATATAATCATAAACCCTTTATAATAATTTGTAAAGAAAATTATAGTTATCCTAAGAATATCCCCCAGGTGTGTCGTAACCAAGAGTGCAGCAAGGCCCGTTGTCATGCACCAGTTCCCGTTCGAGTCTAGCTCAAAGCGGTGTTTTTGGGTTTTACCCCTAGGTACATCTGTGCCAGAGCCGCCTCTACCTGCTCGTATCCAGAAAGGGATGTATTGCTCGGAAAAATCACAAAATCTCTACAATACCAAAATTCTAGGAAGTACTTCTATACTAGTCCCCAAAGTTCATCTTAGGTCTACGTGCTTTAATCAGAGTTTATCTAAATCTAGTTTCCACGGTTTGTACTAAACATCCTATGATACCAACTATAACGCCCCGAACCTAATTACCCAGAGTCGGTGCATTATTACATAACATTGGCATGATCACAAGAAATATCAAATCTCGAAATACCGATTGGTTTAGTAGCCTTGGAAACACTAGATATATTCATAAAGTTTTACATTACTTCATAAAGTGAAAAACTACTACAACAACATAATGTCTCCATAGTCCACACTATTATCCCCTCATAATATCCCTGTAGGTCATTCATAACTTACTTCTTCACATCCTGGGAAAAATAAAACATAGAAAAGGGGTGAGCTCAAATGCCTAGTAAGGATAACAATATAGCGGAAACTTTCCAAAATAAGCATAAACATTTAAGGAAATGTATAACGAAAACAAAATCCTTTTAAACTTGAACTTCAACATAGTATGGAAAAAGTAAAATTAAATAATTCCATTTACTTATTCACATGGATATTCTACTAATCGAATAATCACATGCAATATCAAAAACCACTTTCATAATGTTGGAATGCATAATGCCAGACTATCATAACCACATAGCCAAGGCCTTCTTCCAAGACTACAAATAAGATTTATCCAAGGCCTTGTTCCAAGACACTAGTTTGTCTCATGAGACCTACCGATGCATCGAGGAGCTATAGCGGGCTCCACCCATCACATATTAAGTCCAATGCATTCCCATATGAAAAGGATTAAAAATAACTTAAACATTTGTATTAAAAATATCATACGAAATGTCAACACTTTCACCATAAACCATGAATGGTATAAAAATAGCACATCCATAGTCAAACATATTACAAAACCTTCAATACAACATAGAAGTTTGTATCATAATAAATCAACTTCACATAAGCGTAAAATCCAACAAAGGATGTTGACATAGATGAAATCAAAACTCTTTTTAGAGAAATATCTCTTCTTATTTTGAAATCATTTAAGAGACATATAAAATAAAACATTTTCATTGAAAATGTTCTTATAAGCATGTAAGGGAAGCTTTGAGGATTTTATCATGGCAGAAAATAGCCGCACCCGCCGTATAAAACAAACATTCTTACCTTAATTCTATCTAAACGGTTAAAAAGGACCATGTTTTGAAAACGACGGAAAGATTCCTTTATAAACAACTTATAAAAGTCAAAAATGGTATAAACAACTTTAACTCATATTCTAGTAAATAGTAAAAATGTTTTGAAATACATTTTTAAGGAACATGGATGTGGATGATAAAGAGATCCCAGTAGATTATTACATATAAACAACCTCGGATAATGAAGAGATTGTGAAATAACACTTACCTTGTAATTTTCCTTGGTTGGGGTAGGTTAACCTCCTGTATAATGGTGAATTTTTTTTATTAAATTATACAATAATCATATACATTAATATGATATCATATATGATCTTTTAACATTTATTTGTTAATAATATCTTAGTATTATCGTTGTTTCGGGTGTTAACTTACTCGTTTTATTTTATATGTTTTGTTACGTAAGCCAGGTTTGTAATGGATAGGTTGTATATTATTCATATAAAGAATGATATCAAGTCCTTAAACATTATTTTTAAATCATCAAATGATAATTATACTTGAATGGATATGATGGAGAATGAATCTCATCGCGTTCGTGGAGACGGTAGTCTGTACGTACGCACGAGCAACAATATCATTCTTTTGATATTAAAATAATATATAATTGGATATTATATCATATAGAAAGAATCATTATCATGTTATATTCATTATTTACATGAGTTACACATCATTATTATACCCATCCAAATAATAATTTATTTAATAACAATTACAACACGACGTGGAGACGGTAAGCTGTACGTACGCACGTATGGTGACATGTTATTCAAAGGATGGATATAATACTGAATATGGTTGTACCATATTTATAATAACATCACAGTATATATATGATACTGGAGTTATTATTTTATAATGGTAACAAAAAAGGATGAATAAGTGGAAGAAGAAAGGAACATGGAAAAGGGTGGTGAAATCATTATCTCTTCTCCGGTTTCTTCCTTTTCATTTGATCAAAAGGGATCCATAGGTTAGCTTTCTAATCAAAATAAGGCCTCTAGGTTGAATTGAGGGAAGTTGGGAGAGTATTTGGGTGGAGTTTGGCCGAAAAAAAGGCCTTGAAGGTGTGAAGAAATGAGAAGGAGGAGTGACCTTTTATAAGAGGGGTGAGGGGAACCTTTGGAAAAGCTAGAAATAATAATTTTTAATAAATTCATATTCAGTTTCTAATGGCTCCAAAGTTTATTATTTAAATTATAAGGTGGGGATGGGTTGAAAAACACTCAACCAATAGAATTTATACTGGTTTGGGTACTTATATTTACCTTATCTTTAAGTATTAACTCTTAGTTAATTAGTTTCACTTTTACAATGTCTCTTTGTATTTTAATATAATATGGTTAATAAACATACTATATACATCCAAGAGACCCCCAAGTGGTCCATTAATGATACGCCTATCATGATATAAGTCTCTTGTCAGATCCTTAGATTTTTAGGTATTTAATATCAAATAATAATATAATATTTGTTTTAAAAACTCATTTATGTCAATTTTGACAGTATTCAATAGTTGATTTTTGTAAAACTAAAAAAAGAATTATTACTTCGAAAATTTTTATTAAATCATTCCTAACATGTCATATTAACTTAAAAAATTAGTGTAATTCATAAATAGTCTCAAATTATATTTATCTGTGTATTTATAATATCAATTATTTTAATTTTTCACTATTATGGTAATTACTGCATCATCATTGTGTCATAACTTAATTAAATTATTTAATGTCTAAAAATTATAAATAAACTATAATTATGTATGAAATCGTTTTAGCTTTCTAATTAATATTTATAGTTGAAAATCAAAATTATATAACCCTATGTAAAAATTGTTTTTCTAAATGATATATGCTTGTGTCATTTTTGTATTCATTTTAACTTAATTAAAATAAAGTGTCCCTATCACCTACAAGTGGCTCCATGGGGTCCCAAAATCGACCCAAAGATGGCCATGGTCGGACATGTATCAACCAATAAGGTTAGGACACGTTTTAGGGTAATTTTTTATTATTATAATATTATTTTTTAACCCTTATTTACCGGATTTACCCTTAACCATGGTAAATTAAATATTTACCGAAGTAATTATTCAAAATGTATAAAAATAAAAGTTACCTATTTACACAATTTGAACATCCTGATTCCAAATATGGAATCCATTTTTCAAAATTCAAAACACAGCAGTTGTAGAAATTAATTTAAAATTAATTCCTGTTGTTAAAACAAAAAGCGTGTTTTTAAGAGATAATAACTGTCAAAAGATTGACACTTGTTTATGTCCGGTTTAATTGTAAAATTATGTCCAATGACCAACATTATATTAAATCGTAAAAATATATTATAAATAAACTTTTAAACCACTCAAATTCATAATTTATCACTATTAATTATTTTGATTAAAAAAGATGTTTTTAATTAAAATTTATTAATTTTCACTATTCATCAAAATATTAAAGTTATCCGAAAAGTACCAAACCTTCACCTTAGGCTAAATTCGATATTCCGAATCCAAAAATGAAGTTCATTTTGAAATATAAAATATATATAATTTAAAAAATTAGGTATTACTATTCATAACGGCTGGTTTGATTGGTTATGGTGTGTTAGAACTCGGTGTTGCGTACAACACACGCTATCACATTATTCAAAGAGAAGCGTACCGTAGAAACTTGGGGTGTAACATTCAGAATTTCCCATAAAGATTATTTTTATTTATGGTTTTAAATACAATGATAAAATGACTTCCATTCCCCTATTTACTTTTAGAATATACCAAAATATCATCTATAAACATAACCACTATTTATCAACTTAGTCAACTAATCCATCACTGCAACAAACTATTCAATCATGGTTCTGATAATCTCAGGTTGCTGATTTGGAATGTCATTTCCCTTTTTATTCCATCTCAACCATAGTTCCCTATTTCTAATATGACAAACCATTATGAAAAAACATATATTAGATAAATCAACAATGTAATATTAAAATTCTATATTATTTTAATCTTATCATAAATTAATTAATGGATATTAATTTAACAATATCATAACCCCAAATGTTGTCTAAACTGACCTCTGATACAAACTATAAGGCCAAAACCTTAAACATTATGTAATATTGTGTTATGTAAATAATTCACATTAGGGATCTTTTTAGGTTTAGTGTTTTAGATAATTTGGAAAAACTAATGCATTAGATCTCAAATAATATAAAGTAGTCACTTCTACTCTATCAAATTTCATCACAATAATAAAACTCCTTAAATAAAAACATGAACTATTTTCAGGATAAAAATATTCTTGAATTCTTCCTTTCTCTTATACATCCTTATACACTGTGAAATATAATTCAAAAATATGAGATGAGTATAAAAATCATAGTTAGGGTAATAAAATAAGGAATGAAAACATTAGTCCACCAATACATAAAAATCGATGAAATCACACTTTTCACTCATAAAACATAAGCTCTTTAAAATTACACATGAAATCATAAGGTTTATGAATAACACATAGATATCATAAATTGTAAAGGTAATGGGTGGCACCCAATATATACTTAAATTGTAGATTTGATAGCTATATAAGAAGTTTGGTTTGGATAACCCATCAAAATATATTTCTTAAATATATGTGGAGAAATATTAATATTTACCTCAGTCACATTACCCAATGCCTAAAAGATCTTTCTCGGGCTCACTAGCCCTAGTATATTCATGTAACCACCCATATATGTAAATATTCCCCACTAACCATAACATATTCATAACATATAAAATAATCATAATATAAAGATAACATTTCCACATTATAATCAAAATATATAATATCAAGATATTGACATAATCAGTTCTTTCTCAAAATAATCACTACAAAAATATGTAAAAAATTTATATTATATTTATTTTTCTTTTGAAAACATTATGGCTTATTAAAGAATACAAATATAGAATAATGATCACTGCAACAGAAAGGTCATTGTCACCACATAATAAAAAAAATCATTCCCTTGGTCATTTAGTAGAATGATTCTTGAAAAATATTACTTTTAAAAAACATTGAATTAAATTAAAATAAAAATGTTATAATTATACACTGTATAAATTAATGTTTTTATAAACCAAAATATGCCTTAATGGAAGGATATTGAGACTAAGTCCCTTACCTTGAATCTGACTTTTCATATATGCTGATTGTTCTTCCTGAATAATAAACATAAGTTAATATATACTTTCTTCAGAACCTTTTTCAAGTTTATTATTCCTTCTATATCCCTTATTACCATGTTATAAACATTACATAATTTTTTATGTTATTATCTTTCATTTGGTCAATATTTGGTACTTGAGTAAAAAAAGAACTTGTTATAATTACAAATTATCCATGTGGTAAAAAATACATTATCTACAAAATTATATTCATGATTTAAATATCATATAAATCTGTTATATATATATATATATTTATACTAAATGAAATGCACCATTCATGGAGACGGTAAGTTGTATGTACGCATTAACGCTGTTTTAATTTATTTTTCATATTTAATGGAATGAAAACTAAATTATAATTAGGTATATTATAATTCAATATAATATCATAAATAATTTTATTAACTCCATCCTTTATATTTTCCGTTTATAGCATGAACAAGTCAGGTCACTTTGAGCGGGTGGTAATCCACTCTTCCTCAAATGATATTATTGTATTTACACATTATAAAAACCATAATGGTATTGTATAAATGAACAATAAAAAAGCATATATACAATAAAAATATAATATATATCACATATAAATATATTTCCATCATAATTTCCAACTTGATAGTTGATAGGGAAAAATCAAACAATCATCATTTTGTGAGGCATTAGTTTGTCGTACATAGAAACAGTATGTTTGTATCCAATAGATTAAGGTGTGTGGATGTGTAGTTCAAATTATTATAAAAAAAACATCCTAGTACATTCAAGATAATATTTTATGTATAAAATAATGGAATAAAGAGAGTTTATTGGTGTTGGATAAGGAAAATAAATGGAAGGAGCTGAGAGAAGACATTACCTCAAATCGGGTTAATCCTTTCGATTTAAGCTAAAAAAATTATTGAAATACCATATACCCATGGTAAGGATTCTATTAGAAAGATATGTATTTTATAGATTATTTGGTTAGTGTTTTGAAGATCCAAGGGGCGTGAGAGGTGTGATTAAGAGGTTAGAGGTGATTCCCTTTGATAGCATGATGGTGGGTACCATAAAAAGGCTTGCAAATATTATTTTATTATAAAATTATTTTCGGTTTTAAAAGGTCCCAACCTCATTAATTTAAAATTGAAGTTGATTATTGTTTTAAATCCTCCCATCGAATAGGTTTTAGAGATGTTTGGCCCCCAAATACATCCTTATCATTTATCTTTAACCGTTAGTTGACTAATTTAACTCTTACCATGTCTACTTTTATATTCATACTATATGGATAATATAGTTTCCATAAAAATCCAATAGAACCCCAAGTGGTTAATTATAGAAATTCTAAACCTTATATTTTTCTTTTTTTCCAAATCTTATATTTTTTGGACTATTAAATCCTTCAATAAAAAAAATATTTTATGAAAACTAATTTATGTCAATTTTTATACTACTCATATCAAAACTTTTTAAAAATCCATAACAACTTGATAATTTATAAAAAAATTCATTAATTAAAATATAACAAGTCATACTCATCTATAAAATTTGTGTATGGCATAAAAGGTTTCAAAATAAATTTATTTTAATATTTTTAATCTCATTTATTTAAATAATTTATTAATTAGGAAATCACTATATCATCATTGTATCACAAATATATTTATTTTTTTGATGTCTAGAAAAGATAAATAAAATAAAATAATGTAGGAAATATTTTTATATTTATAATTACTTTTTAATGTTTAAGAAATCACCAATATAACCCCACATAAAGTTTTTTTTATTAAAAGATACATATTTAGGTTATATTTTCCTTAACATTAAATTAAAAGTAATTAAATGTCATTTTCACACTAAAGTTTCTCCATGGGGTCCTAAATCAACCCAAGGATGATCTTGGATGGAAATAGCTAATAAAATAGAGTTAAGAAATGTTTTGGGGTAGTATAATAATATAATAATAATATTTTTTAACCCTTTTTACCCGATTTTCCCTTTAACCATGGAAAATAAAATATTTACTGAAGTTACTATTCATAATGTCTAAAAAAATAGAACTTATTTAAAAAATTATGACATCCTTATTCAAAATATGGAATCAATTTTTTCAAATTAAAAACACATATATTGAAAAAATTAATTATCATTGTCAAACACAAAAGTGTGTTTTTAAGACGTAAAAACTACCAAAAGATTAACATGTGTTTATGTCTAATTAAATAATAAAATCACATAAAATGACCAAAATTTTATTAAATGATAAAAACATAATCTAATTAAACTTTATAACTAATTAAAAATATAATCTATCAATATAAATAAATTAGATGAAAATGAAATTTTGACTTATAATGCAGTATTTTTCACTATTCATTAAAAAATGAACTTTATCAGAAAAATACCAAAAATGTAATTAAAGTAATTTTTTTCCCCACATATATATAAGAAGTTAATTTTTTAAAATGTAACATATAAAAGTGAAAAAACATTATTTAAAAATTGTTCTCCATCAAAAGTTGGTAAACCTACTTTTTAAAAATTTTAGAGTTTCTATGCTTAAGACTATATTCATTCTCGTTTTAAGCCACTAAATTTTTTTGGATAAATGTAAAATCATTTAACAAATATGTTTGATCATAATATAGTTATTTTCTGTCATTCCTACTAGTATAAATTCTAGGCCTTAACTACCATTTAAAATAATTATATTATAATTTTTTAGTATTACTCAGCATTGTGTGCACCATAAGATTTCAAAGAAACCCATTGTTGCGTCTAGATTAAACCATAAAACATTTAATCCCATTTAAGTAAATATAATATTTAATTCAAATATATTAATTAATATATAAACATAATATTATTTATTTACCTTGGATGTTATATACTTCTCCCCTTTTCGAAATTGCGTCCTCAAAATATAATTCATTTATCAAATAAGTAGGGGTACTTATCCCTCATAGAATTTTTTGATTCTCGTGTTTCCTGTTAAACCATATGGGTTTTCAAAAAAACATTTACCTAATGTATTACCATATTTTGGAGCACATAATCTCTTCAGTCAATAATCTGGACTGGTTTTTCCTTAAAAGAAATATTCTCTTCCAACTGAACTGCGTCTGGACTCAAAACATGAGATGGATTCGACATAAAAATTATCATAATTGAATAGTGAAAAACATTGTGTACCTCGGATAAACTTTGGGGTAAATCCACTTTATAAGAAACTGATCCAACTTTATCTAGGATTTCATAGGGTTCAATGATTCTCACGTTTAGAATTACCTTCTTACCAAAATGCATCACACTTTTCAACGGAGAAATTTTGCGGAAGACATTATCACCGACTTCGAATGAAAGATCCTTACTCTTGTTATCCACATAACTTTTCATCCTACTCCGAGCTGTTCTCATGTGATTTTGAATAAACTGAACGTTTTTTTTCCATCTCTTCTATCAATTTTTCTTCCATCAACTTTCTTTCACCTATTTCATCCCAAAAATCTGGAGTTTGACACTACATTACATATAATTAATCAAATCATTCCATCTATATACTAGAATGAAAACTATTATTATATGAAAAGTCAACCAAGGAAACATGTTGGTCCCAGCTTCCCTGATAATTCATTTAACAAGCATGTATAATATCTTCCAATTTCTGAATTGTTCATTCAAACTACCTATATGATTTTTTGATGAAAAGTTGTAATAAAATTTAATTCAGTACTGAAAAAGAAAGGATGGTCATGATTTTCATGATAGGATCATAATTAAGACCCTAGAAAAGGGAATTTGTCTTAAAAATTTACGATGTGTTAATTTTTTATATAAAAGGATTCAATTTTTGGTCACATGATATCATTAAAAGGTTTATATAAGGATCCATTGATGATTGAATTTATCTATTGATGGTCCATAAAAATCACTATGACTGAGACATAAATTGTTCTTGGTTTGGATGGACATTATCTATGCATTGTGGATAATTTATCAAAAATGTACAATCCAATCACCATGTTAACTTAGAAGGGTATCATGTTTCATTAGATGGGTTAATTTTAATAAAATTTAATTGAACAAAGGAGGAGGTTATTTAGTAAGCATATAATTACATTATCCTATAGTGGAAAATTATTGTAATCTATAGTTATAAATCTAATATTTTATTGGGAAGAATTATCATTCCAATTTAAATGACCAGGGATTACAAATAATGACAATTGAAGGTTCATGAGAAGCATTACCATCATTATTATTTTGAGTTTTCTATGGATATTTTTTATTAAATAGATGGTTTAATTATATTTATGGGGAAATGTCTGATATATGTACATTCATTAAATGTGACAAGTATATATTCACTCAAATGGAGATTAATATGTTACATAGAATGTTTTTGGAGTTTATCAAAGATAATTATTTCTCGATATATTACAAAATTATGAAAGAGAACAAAGTGGTGGATGATTATAGTTTAAAGGATCATGATAGATTATTTATGATGAGGATATCAAAAGATCTAATATCTTTGGACTCCAAAAGGATGAATCATGATTCCAAAAAGAAGAGGAAATATCTTATCCTTTACATTTGAGTGTTCAACCCTCAATCCATGTAAAGATAAAAGAGGCATAAAAGGAATAAATAGTGCAGTAGATGTATGTGACAAATGTTCTTAAGTATAACCTTGATTGTGATGGACTGATAAAGCTTAAGAACAGTGTTTGTGTTCTGTCCATTGATTGTTTTAAGTAGTTTTTGGAAGAGGCTCATTTTTCATCATTCATTATTAATCCTATAAGTTTAATTATGTATATATATTTTAAATATTATATCTATAGGTATGTCATTAAGAGATATATTGCTAATTTTTTATGTGGGTGCTTGGTATTTTAGAAATTTAAGTAAGAGAGAAAAAATCTTAAGGAGATGGTGCAACCATAACCCATTCTAGAATGGAAAAATTAAATCATTACCATAGATTTTGTCACCAGACTCTCCATAACATCTAAAGGGAATAACGCAATATTGGTATTTTTTGATCACTATAAAAATTCATCACACATCACTTATAAAAGATAATATTTTCCACTATATAAAATTTCCATTACATATGTTAATAAAGTGGTAATATTTCATGTAGTATAACTCTCAATTGTATTTTCTTGAGATCATATGTTTACCTCAGAGATATTGAGAAGTCTATAAGAATCTATAGAAAAGAAATTGACCTTTAACACTTTGTATCATCCTCAGATAGATGGTCAGTATTAGGGAATAAATTAAAAACTAGAGGATATGCACTAATCCAGTTCTATGGATTTCAGAGGTGGTTATGATCAACACCATCTTCAAGTTTTTTTTTCAAATTATTATAACTTTCACTAAAGTATTCATATAAATCTTTATAAATCCATCTATGGAAAGAAGTGTATAAATTTTATTTTTTATGATGAAGTAGGATAATTAATGCTATTGGTACTAGAATAGGATGCCAACATGGGAGAGAATATTAGATCTATTCAGCAACACACAATGGCTTACAAAGGTTGATAAAAAACGTTATGTTGATAATCATTGATGTTATCTAGTATTTTACGTCCATGAGATGGTGTTTCTATGAATTTCTATACACAAGAAGGCTATGATATTTGGTAAATAGTGGGAAGATGATCCTAATTTATTTATTCCATTTTGAAATTATTACTCAAATTAGGATACTAGCATATAATTTGTATCTCCCACTAAATATCTATCATGTTAATGAGTTTTTATAAGTATCTCCCATATGAAATATAATACATGATTCACGATATGTAATGAAACTCATAGTTCGTTCCATGGGAGTAAGATATATCTGGCGGGGACTAGGTGGTAGGTATTTTAGAGGATAGAGAGAAATTTATATGAAATAAGAGTACTAATCTTCTAAAATATTTCTAGAATACCCATCATTTTGATGGGTATATATGAAAACCTTGGGATATGATGAATTTGAAGTATCCCCTTATTTTTGTATCAGTGTGATGGAATTTTGAGGGAGAAATTTAATTTAAGGGGGTATAATGAAAAACTTGGAATGGAAATCTTGTATAGTATTAACTAAATAATGAAAATATGTTTTTTAAACATTTAAAAAAATATTTCATTGGTTATATATTAATTATAATGTAAAAAATCAATTAAAAATAAATGAAATTATTTTTTGAAAACTATATTTTTTCTAAACTGTAGTTTCAGTGCATTTTGCACACTTATTTTAAAAATAGTTTTTTCACCTAAATAAAATTATTTCGAGAAAATAATCTACATATTTTAAATAAAATTTTTAAATTTATCTTATGTTTAATTCATGTTAATTTTCTTAATAGATATATTTTATGTAATTAGTATAATATACTAGTTTTTATTAAGAATTGTAATGTATTCTATGAATTTAAAAAATAAAAAATATTATGAATTTTTAAAAAGAAAAATTATTTTAGTTATATATTTTTTAATTAAATTTAGTTTATTAGGATAAATTTCATATTGTAATTTTTTGTTAAAATAGTTTTTACATAGGAAAAATTTAACTTTGTAAAACTTTTATTTCATCACGCCTGTGGGTTTGACATTAAATTATAATTTTAAAAATTTGTGAGATGAATTTGGAATAATGGATTCAATATTTGGGATGTTCATAATTTATTTTATCTAATAAGGTCAACATTAGTTTTTACCATAATTAATATTTAAAACATTAAAAAATATTTTTACAATTATGTTGAAAATGAGTTTATAAAGTGTTCTACTAAAATTATAATGGTTGAAAATTACTAAAGCATGAATAATTACTACAGAATGGCCATATCTAGACCTAATATATTATATGGATATATAATGGCCCTATTTCTATCCTTATTACATGAGAAAACAATGGTTGAAATTCTTTCTTTTACAAAAATACAAGTGTTCCACCCACCTTACATATAAATGGCATCACACTATCCTCTCCTCATCACATGTAAAAAATGATTTTTCCATTAATCACTAGAGAAAATAAATTTTTAAATTATCTTATAATATACTATAACCCTTATCTTTTTCATTAATCCCTCTTAGTAAAGATTTCGATTAAATCCTAATGAGGTTCCCAAAAGAAGAGGTAATGTTCTTCACCAAGCATTTCTATTTTTCTCCTTCTCTATCTCGTTAAATTATTATTGAACCATTATTATATTTTTACCATAGTATCATTAATATTATGATAATTTATTATTTTATGGGAGTAATATCAATCCATTTCCACTTTCCTCATAAGTGGAAACGATAACAACGCTAATGTGTTCGATGGACCACCACCTCACAAAACTGATGTGAATCATTTTCCATCAAGAACATTCATGGTTTGGAATGATGATAAATATAATGTATTTATATGATAATTCTAAAATTATTATAATTATTTATATATAATAACACATATACCTTTTTTACATTCCATTCCCTGGGGGATACGATAACATTAATATTGTGCATAACGAACTTCTGCATCATTAAGTGATGTGATTTGTTTTCCACTTGGTCATTACATTGAAGGTAAAAAGTGTAATTAAAATCATTATATGTTATATATGTGGTTTAATAATTTTTTAAAGGTTAATTTTTATTGAAATTTCTTTAACTGAATCCCTCTTAAAATGGAAACAACGTTCATTATTATTTATGGCAAACCATCTCTATGAACGATGTATTTCAATTTGTTATCTCTATATTTTTGGATGAATATAATTATTTTTATAATTAACATTTTGGATATATATAATAGGATTAAATTTTTTTTGATTATGGAATTATTATAAATCTACTCGGATAAGATCTACTGACCTAAAACAATCATTAAAAAAATAGTTAAGACAAATAAATGGGGATTTAGATAAGGAGTTATTAACAAAAGGGTGTTGAAAAATTATATAGTGGATAACATATTATATTATAAGTATTTTTATAGTTAAAAAAATTATTATAGTAAACTCATATTTATTATATATGTGGTTCAAATAATTTAAATTAATGTAAATACATTTAATAAGGGATATTAGTCTCACTTTAAAATTCAATGAGGAAAATGCCATATTCTCCACAGGTTTATTTAATGTGAAATATATACTACCCATGAATTTCTATTTCTATTATTATAATTAAAATAATGGTTATTTACATTCATTTTTATTTTCTCCATTTCATTGGTTTTAGAATTCAAAATTTATAAATTTTGTAAGGGATTTTTATCTCAAATTGATTTTTTCTTACATAATTTAAGTCATGTACATATTTTATTTTATAATATATATATCCTTACCCATGAAATTTTATATCATGAATTATTTTTTAATGAAATATAATTTTTTAAATGTTATTATTTCTTGGGTCTTGGGAATTTAATTTCACCAAAATGGTAATGATTTCATGTTACAATATCATTATTTATTGGGATTTTTTATGATTATGTATTCAATATTAAAATTTCTTGATCGGAATAATAATAAATCTCATTATGTTTCTTCACATATGTTTATTTAGTAATATTATATTTTTTCCTCTCATTTTAGTATATTTATTTACTCATGATTCCAAAAGAATATTTTTTTTTAAAAAAAATGGCTTTATTTTACTCTTTGTTTGAAAGAGCATTTTTTCCATATCCATGATTTCATACAATGTTATCAAAACTGATTTTAACAATATTTAAAGTTTTTATAAATTAAATTTTAATCATAATTTACTTTTACAAATTTATTTAAAAGGATCCTTAATTTCATTTATCCAAAAAATCCATTTTGACTTGGTACCAACATTGTAAAAGGAATATTTTCATAATGCATATGTCATGTATATAATTTTCTTCCATCATAATCACTCCATTTATGTATAATTACTTTATAATTTTCATGGTATAATTAAAATAATATTTTTTTCATTAATATTTGTTAGGTTTTTTTGTTTAAAGGGTAAAAGTGATTTCAATGTAAAAAATGTTGGTTTCCTCAAGAAATGTTTTATGTAATCTTTCAAAATAATATTTCATCTAAGATAAAATCGATTAATGTAATTTATGTTTTAATGAGGATATGATCCCGTGATGCCTTACTTATTATTTCTCGCAATGGTTTATATTTATGATGAAATGATATTTGTAAAACACAACTCTTTTCAATTTCTTGTGATATGATGAAATGATTATGATACCTATCAATTTTTATGGGTTCTAAAATGATTGTTTTTTATTATCTTATAGAACACATATGAGTGATTTTCATTTAGTGGTGGGTGGGACCTATATCTCACTCGAATAAATATTTTAAATAATCCTATCCCATTGAGATATATAGGACTATAATTTTGTGTTGGCCTAGTTCGGTAAGGGAATTTTTGAACAATGATGGTCTTGGGAGTGAACCATTACTACTATAATGATTTGAGGGTAAAATAAATTTAACTATGATACCCTTGTATGTATGACTTAGATATAATTGTAATGATTTTCAATGTTTATGTGTATTCCAAAAATAATTTCCTTATTCAAATGTTATTCACTAATGGATTGTATTATTTAATTAGTTTATGATTCATGTCTTATGAAGATAAAATCATTATTTCATGACTAGATATTATTATCATTCATATACATGTTATGAATTTAAAATGTTATGCTTATTTTCTCATACCATTATGATACAGTCATGTTTACCTATATCCCATTTATACCTTTACTAATAATATGACCTCACCCTTTCTTATGTTTCCTTTACTCATGTTATAAATAAAGGTATTATATATGATATATCTAAGAAGAGTAATAATTATGATGAACATAGTGGGAGATTATATAGTTCACCTATGAACCAGTTGATTTGGTATTAATGTATCTAAATACACTAATCAATTACAATCCTTAGGTGTATATTTGTGTAATTTAATGAATATTCATAGTTTAAGAGGTAATATATATGTATAAAAATCCAATCTTACCATAGTTTTAGTCCTTATTGTATTTTTAACCTTAATAACTCGATTAAACATTACATGGGTGATAAATATTTACTATGATTACTATTCCAAATGCATAAAAATAAAAGCATCATCTGTACCAATTTACAACCTCCTAATTCTTAATATGGTATCCTTTTTTCATGAATTAATTTTTATATATGGAATAAAATAATGTTAATATAAATAAATAAAATGTATAAAAGAATTTTTTTTCAAAAAGATGAATTTTCATTTAACAAAAAAAATAACTTATACAAAATTCTTGATGATAATTGAATAAATTGTATTATTATAAATATAATGAATTATATCACATATTACTACCAAAATGAAAAAATAATGGGTATTTTATAATGTTTAATTTATTGAAAATAAGTGACAATATTATAGTAATTAGTATTTTTTTGATTTGCCAGAAAATCAATTCCTTCATAAAAACCCAAATCATTACCTAAAGATAATTTTGATGTCATTATTTGAAAATTAACTTATTTTATAAAATTAAATTCATAAATGTGATAATTTATCTTTTGGTCAAATTCATTAGGTAATATGTTTGTATTGTGCTGTTGTTTCTTTAAAAAAAATATTTCTATAATTGTCACCCAGGTGTGACATTGTCCCCTCCATGAAAAATTTCAGCCCCAAAATTTTCATGGTTACTGAAATCAAAAAATTAGGTTGAATATTTTTTATAATAACATTTGGTTCCCATGTTTTTTCCTCTATTTTATGATTTCTCCAAATTAACTTTACCATTCAAGTTTTTCAATTTTACAACACTTTTTCTCTAATGTCAAGATTTTTTATTGGATATATACAATAAGATAGATCCAGATACAATTAAATTTTTTCATAGATCCAGAAACAATTATATTTATTCATGGAAATACCAAAATATATCCTATAACTTCAATTAATTTTATTATTTTAAATGGTTATATATACTTGGGTCTCAATTCCCCTTTCATAAAAAAACTATATAACACCATTATTGTAGGTACTATCATGAAAATGTGATTTCCCAATTGAGACTCCAAATCTTTTTTCTGTTAACAACATAACCATTTTTTCATGTTTGATTAGATTTAATAAGAGTTTGAAAATTCTTTACCTTTCTCTGTTTCCTTAAAATGTTCAAGTCCTATAAGTTTCTTTTCTTCATATTTATCCCATAAAGGTAGATTATGAAATCGTTTAACATATAATACTTTATATTATGCCATTTTAATTGTTAAATAGATACTATTATTTTATGACAACTCTACCAATGGTAAATACGAATCCAAAAACAATGAAAGTCAACATAGTATGATCTCATCAAGTACTCTAATGATTGAAATGTAATTTTGAATTATCCTACAATTTGGGGATGGTAAGTGGTTCTCAAATGAATCATTTATAAGGATCATTCAGAATAAATTTCCAGAATTTAAATTTATATTATGAATCATGATCAAACATAATTTAAATAGGTTAAAAATGAGGTATTAAAATATAATTAATATATATTCTTGAATGTATATAAAGAGGTAAATATTCTCATATATAAAGGGAAAATTGTTGATTTGTATAGGTTTTAAAAATTTACCAAAATATCATCATTCATTCTAGGAGTACTGGGTAATAAAATTAAAAGTTCTATATTAATATCATCTCATTTCCACATAAGAATATATATATATATATATATATAATTAAACAATACCCTAGTTTTTTTTCTCTAAACCTTCACATATTCAAAATTTAGACATCTTAACTAATAATCTGTTGTTTTTAGGTTTATATTATCCTACCGAAAATATTATTCAAAATCCCTATAAATCATAGTCATACTATGTTTTGTTGAGATGATTGATCTATCATAATGATATAATAATTTCAATTTCATATTAGGTAAATATGTAACTCATATCCTTTTTTCAAATATTATAAATCCATCTTCATTTATGCGGACTTCAAATTTCACATTATTCATAGCTTCAATTTTATCTTAAAAAATAATATCATTTGTCTAAGAGATTTTTATATATTCCAATAAATATGGACTATAAATAAGTTAAAAAGTAATAATCTTTCCCCTTATTTACTAATTTTTATATATATATTTACTAATTAAATTAATATAGGTTCCCAATTAATCCTTGTTTTAGTTAGAACTCTATGATATTTCCTACTAAAGGAATATGTTACCTTATTTACCTTTCTGAGGTGTTAGTGTGTTGAGAAATCATAATCCTTGAGTAGATAAATCCATTTAATTATCCTCATATTGAGATATTTATTTAATAAAATTTATTTTAGTATATTTTGATATGTTTATGTCATACAACATTCTCCATAGAGATAATTTCTCTATATTTTCAATAATAATTATTGTTTATAGCTCAAGATCATGGGTTTGATATTTTTGTTCATGAATAATTAACAAACATTATTCATAGAAAAAAAAATTATCATTATGAATAAGTAAACTAACTTTTATATTAATCAATGAATCACTTTCTATCACAAATCTATGTTTTCTTAATCATAGTGGCAAAATCATATCATTGAACAATCTATTTTTCAATTTTTCAAAAGTTCATTAAAATTATTTCATATATTAGTATATATCCCCCTTTTTTAAAATTATCTAAAGGGTTGTCCGATTAGAAAAATTTTATGAACAAATCACTAATATTATACTTCCTAAATAATGAAATTGTGTACCTCATTTATGTTAATTGATGTCATACATTCATTCATTGCCATAAAATTTTTAAGATGAATTGTGATTCCATCATCAAAAAAATATGGATAATAAAATAAAATTTCTCAAGAAAAAGTTCACCCTTAATATGTTTCCCATATAATAATTTTATTCTAAGACTGTCATGAATGATATGTAATGGATTATCATGGTCCTCATTTGTTTTTGAGAACACATATATATCATAAATACCATAAGTATTATCAATATATTACTTTGATGCACAAGTTATTAGACTTTTAAAAATAGAGGGTGCATTAGTCAATCAAACAATAATTATTCCAATCTCATAATGGCGATAATATTGGAATACGGGTTTTTCATAGATATAAATGGTTTTATTTTTTCTTTTTATGGAAATTCATATTAGTTTAATCAATTATTTTTATGATTAGTGTTTTTATGGTGTGGATGGATTTATGAATGATGGTTGTGTTTTTTACCAGTGCTTGAAAACTTTTTTGGTCCAAAATCCCAAGGATAGAGAATTTTTTTCTTTGTAAAAGGAATGATTTTCCTAATTTGGAATATTTTTTCACAAAGATACATGGAATTTAACTTTATTGAGGGTCACATAAAAATATGGAAAAATTATTAGTTATGTGAATCATTTTTAATTGCTTAAAATATGGGTTTCTTCATCATAGGAAACTTGTGTATATAGTGGATGGAAGAAAAGGAACTTACACACTAAAAGAAATGTCAGAATAATAAGTTCAGAATAGGAGGAATGTTGCACGCATAGTGGAGGTAGTTAAATGAACTTGAGTGTAGGGTTAACCATTTTTATAAATAAGGGGATTCTCTCCATTAATTGAAGTAACATTTCTAGGGATGGTCTTGTACCGCTTCCATATGAAATACTTGTGCAATGCAGGGTTCACGATGTAAACTTGTCCACAGAATGTTATTTGTGTCTATTTAGACCATGTGAAAATCATGATCTATTTTCAAGAAATATATAGTTTTATGGGAGTAAAAATCTTTTGAAATAATTTTTTATGAATGTACATATTTTGTTCTCTAGTTCATGAGTTGAACGACTAAGGGATTTTAAATATCTATTTTGATAGATTAATGATTTCAACTTCATCAATTCAAGACAATGAAGAAATTATTGTAACATTCTAATCAGGGATGAAGACATAAATTTAAAAACAATATAAATAAACTTCAAATCATTAAATTGAGTAAGGCTTATCCCATGGAACTATTCTATGGTGGGTTGACAGAAGTTTTCTAATGGAGACAGTGTGTTATCCCCAAAATATAGTAGAGAAATAGTTCTTGAGATAATGTTAGTGTTTCTAAACATTAGTATTGCACAATAATTATTAATTCTTAGTGGATTTATATTTGATAAACAAACTTTTAGTGTATCCTCTTTGGACTATCCCTTAGTGGTGATCCAAGTAAAATAGTTGTGTTGTCTCTCCATATGTCAGTAATTATTATTTTCATGATTAAATTAGAGTGGTGTTACAAGTATCTAACAATGTGGGAACACGATCTATTGTATTAAATGAATCAATTGAGACCCTAATTCACCCCTCCCCAATCTGGGTATTCTAGGGTCCTACACATACATTGTATGAAATTTTTTCCTTGAAATATATTCCTTATTTAATCAAAATTAAGGGTGTTGAAAATAATGGTAAATTTATGAACAATATATATATCAATGGATTTATTTGAATAAGTAATCAATGAGTGGTATTAGAAACTCCTTCATTATCAAAATATCATATTTTTTTCCTATAATAAATGAATAGAAATATAAATTTATCAATGTTATTAATGAAAATATTTGGTATTCCACAAGGTGAAACATTAGGGTGTATAAATAATTATTCACACAATTTCTATAGGATTTTCTTGAGTTCAATTAATTATATAGGAGTCATTCTATATTGTGTCTTTGATATAGGTATTTCATCAAAGATTAAATCAATGGAAAAATCAACATCACATTTTCGTGGATGTCTATGTATTTTCTTAATAAATAGTTAGTGTATTTCTATATAGTATGTATATCCTCAATTTAAATATTAGATTTTTCATCCATATATTTTTATCTTCGTCTATAAGAATATCATTTAGAATAGGTACTATACGATGATCTAGATATGACACAGATGATGAAGAATACAAAAATATATATGAAAATCAATATCTTCATCATAAAAAATAATTTCCTTCACAATATAGTAAATTAATGTATAATATTTTGAAATCATGTCCATAAAAAGGATTACATAATATTTAACCATAGTTATAATAATAAATTATGTAAATAAGGGACATTTATGTGTCAAAATGGTTACTAACTAACACATAATTGCTTAGGTGAGATTTACACTATTAGTTTTGGTGAAAAATAACCTTCTTATGGACCTAGGAAAATATGTCACATTCATTGAAAAAATTAAACATATAAAGAATGTGAATATCTGGAATCAAATAAATAATTAGATAAATTGGAGTCTATAATTAAATTACATACCACTACATCATTATAAACATCAAACTCTATTGTAATGATCATATAATATTAGAATTCATGACATTTACTCTTATATTGTAATCCTTCTAGATGTTTGAGACATTACTTTGATTAATAGGCCATTTATTTATAGTTTATGATGTGGATAAAAATTGATTCATTCAACCCATTTAATTTATTTTCCTTATGATCATTACCTCCAAACTTGTAGAAAACCCCCATTCCCATTAATAATTTTTCTAAATGTTTACTTCTATAATTTTTATAAGTTTTAAATTACTTAATTATATTCTTCTTCTTTAATGCATTTTGTTTTTCTTTATGTTTATTTATCATCTTTTTTTATTGATTTTCCATGAACATATTGGATCTATAAAATCATTTCATTTTTTTATAGACCATAATATTATTTTACCATGCAATAAAAATGTTTGGGAAACTAATACCATTTTGACGCTTCGTTTAATCCCCTTAAATAAATAGTCAATCTTGATTTCATATTTATGAATTTAATCTATGTAAAAAACTATATAATAATAAAAAGTGTTCCAAATAATCTATAACACATTATTCTTCCTTTTTCTTCGATATAAGGAAAATCATCTTCAATTGAGTTCATTTATCACGAGTGAAATATTAATTAAAGTACAATAATTTAATATCTCTCCATTTATTTTGTTCTATTTCATATTCCTCCCTATTATTCTAGATCAATGAACACCATTGAACAAAATCTCTTTTAACAAAAATATACTGCATGTATAAATTTTTTCTATTTGTCACATCCTAAGGATATTATTATCATTTCATGGGACACAATCCATTTCTCATCTCCAACTATATTAATACTTATAATACAATATGGAGGACAAAATCACATGAACCAATCCACCATAGATGTATAATGTTATGGAAAAACATGTATTTTATATATGTTCATGGTTATTCTTCATAACATCTTTTAGCTACCCTAATATATCAATGATATCATCGATTCCAATATCATATATATTGGATTTCTCAAAAAGGAGATCTATCAATTTTCCATGAGTATTGATATAATTCTCTATACAATGAATCATTTTTTATAATATCAAATACTAAAATTTATTATTAAATTATTAATTTTAAATCAAAATATTTTATTCCAAATATGGTATAAATTTTTACAGAAATTGAAAACTTATGCATTCTTAATATAAAAATCGTAAAAATGGTATCATTGGGATTATCCCTAAATCAGAAAAATGAAATCCAAAATATTATAATGTCTTGTGAATAAAATTAACCCATGAATATCTCTTAGGACTGTCAAAATAGTTTCATTGTAATGGCCCTTTCATTTTACACTAAAAGTATTGATAGGATATACTTGACCCACACTTTTCCTAATTATTAACCCTTGATGCATCTGAACCAAACCCACACCCAATTATTGTATCCATAAAGGGATGTATTTCTAGGTAAAATCGTATAGTCTCTATTATACAAAAACATTAATGGTTTTTTTCCATTAGGTATACATGTCTTTAATGTATTCAATAGGGTTATGTTCCTTAATATGGTTTCCAATTTTTATAAAAAAAACTTCTCCTAATACAAACTGTAGTAAACACAACCCTAATAACCCACATTCAATGTGAAAAATATTTCATTGTTATAGGATATAAGGGATCTCACCTAGATGGACAAACAAATTTAGTATTCCAGAAGAACTAGAAACATATATGATTACAATTTTACATTGGAAATAAAACATTAAACATAAAATAATAAAATAATATGCATCCTTCAAAAGAATTCAAATATAATTTTTCATATCTCGGGGAAAGGAAAAAAATGGGTAAGATAAAATACACAATAAGGTTTAGGTATAATTGGAGCTATCATGAGTAAATATGGATTAAGAAATATGGAAATCTAAATATCTAAAAACAAATTCCATTTAATTAATAACATTATAAATAAACTCATTCATGGATAAAATCAATATAGTAATTTCATTGGTAATAATAATAGAAATATAAATGATTGAAATACAAAATATTGGACCACATGATTGTATACAACATGATATATTTACAATCAAATCCATGTGATAGAAAATTTTAGTTGTTTATTTGGTATATACGATAACAAATTTTATATGGAAAAATTATTTTCCTCATGAGATCTATCAATTAATAGTTGGGCCATTTATAATGAGGCCCCATCCAACACAACATGTAAAATTAATTCCTCATATATTGAATGATGAATTTCATATTATATGAAATACATTAACAATAAATTTATATTGACTAATGAATATGATATATCAATATTTTTTAAGTTAATAAAATAATATTCGAATTAAAACACCAAATATAAATGGTTCATTGTTTAGGAAATAAACATATTGGAGATAAAAATAATAGGGTTATTTAACAGAAATGAAATTTCAAAATAAAATTAATCATAATAATGTGAATGTTGCAATATAACATTAAAAACCATAAAAATAATGAAAGATAACATTCAATTAATCAGAAATATAGTTTTCATTATAATATTATTTATTTTCGAAAATTGAAATGAAATATTAAAATAATATTTCAAAAATTAGATTTATTTAGAAACTATTAAAAAACATTATAATATTTAAATAATTACAAAAATTTAAAATTTTGAGAAAATCCATTAAAGTTATATATGTTAATAAAAATTTTACTTTTGAATTTTTTAAAAAGAGCTCACAATGAAATTTTAAAATAACTAGAAAATTTTCTTTCAAAACATTCAAAAATTCGTGGATAATGTAAAACATCTTTTATTAATATTTTGATTATTTAAAATTTAGTTTTTAAAATTTATTTTTAAATATATGGATATGGAAGAAATATATAAGCAATCAATATATAAATAAGACTGGATTTTCATTTCAAAATTCCCCGTGAAATAATAAAAAAAGTAATAATCATGAATGAATATATATTCATGTTAAATACCTCAATATGGTATAATATAAAAAAAATAAAAAAATAGGTTCACAATACTAAATATATCTCAATGGTGTGGAAATTTAGATGATATCTCTTACCTCATGCCTTCCCTTAGTAAAATTTAATTTTACCACCTATATAATGGTTTTTAAAATGTTATTAATTTATAAAAGAGCTATATTAATATTTATAATATCATGTATGATTCAATTATATTATATTATCACCTTTTAATATACAATATTTCATTATTCCCATTGTTTTGGGTGTTAACTTCTTCATTTTCACATGCATGTCTTATCTCATCAATTCGTTATCAATCTTTTATTATTACCACTGTTTTTATTGTAAACTGTTTTGTTTTATCATGAATGTCTTATCATAGATGTTCGAAATTTTTTATAGTAAATAGTTTCACCATATATATATTTATATTAATGTTTTAAATTTCATACTTATTCATTAGATTTATTTTTAAAATCATTATTGAAAGGTGTACATGAAAAATGAATCGCGTCGCGTCTTGGAGACAAAAATCATAAATACGGTCGAGGGATGGTATAATTTTAAAATGGGATAATGTATAAATAATTAGATATATTAAATTCCAAAAATAAATATTATTTCATAAAAATTACACATATTCATATGTTTTTATTATAAATATCCATCTAACTCGAAAATGGAAAACAAATTACATCGGTTCGTGAGGTGGTACTTCTACGTACACACGAGCAATTGTTTAGTTTTAAATATGATGGTAAAGGTAAATTATAGATATTATTCCATAAATATAATCATATATCATTATATGGTAGATAAAGGTGTTATTTTATTGGAATTATTAGGACATAATTTGATGTGGTAAAATAAGAAGAAAATAAGAAAAAGCGATGACAAGACAGTTAAATTCTCATAGAGAAACATCCATTAGATCACTTATTAAGGACCATGAGCTTGGTATTTTGGGAATAAAAAACCTCATGAACATGAATAATGATTATTAAAAAAAAATACGGTTTTTGTTGAACTAGGATGATTTAAATGGTGTATTGAAGAGAGGACATGTGGTTCCTTTTATAGTGTGAGAAATGGAAAACATTGAATTTATAAAGAGAATTAAATATAATAAATTGATTTTCATTTGAAAATGGAAAAATTGGGACATATTTTATAATATAATATAGGATTTTATTGAAATAAATTCATTCTATAAAACTTATACAGGGTTGTTTTTTATTTTACACCTTAACATTTGGTTTAACCCCATCATTAATCAATTTTAACCTCAACTAGAGTACCTAAATTTTCAATTTTAAGAGGTCTATTATTGAAAATAAAAGGTATGAATATTCTCATAAATGGTCAAGGAATGACTATTTTTACTATTTATAATACTTCTTGTTCTCTTTCTTTATTTTTATGATCTTTACAAAATTTATCAAAATATCATTTTCTATATAATATTAATATTGTAAATTTTATCTATAATAATTGAGTTCGACATCAAATAAATCATAAAAAATATGTAATTCAAATATATTCATTTAAAATTTAACTAAATTTTGATTCCTATATATAAAATTCACGGGTCACTGTAACTCACCCAAGAATATTACTTTTAGTTTTTTAAAATAATTTATTTTATTTTTTTATAAATTTAATGAATATTATGTTGGTGTTGAATAGAAATTTAAGGTAAATATTTAAAAACTAAAAATTACAAAAAATGATAAAAAATATATCTATAAAATAGAAATTTATGACAAAAAATAATTTGTTTTTTCCTGATCACAAAATATTATTGATATTGTAATTAAGAGAGATCATTTTTTACTTTATATTTACATAAAATAATATAAATGATATAATCAAAGGAAAGATTCAATAATTTTACCATTTTCTAATATTTAATAGTTTTGTTATATATAAAATAATCCACTAAGATAAATATAAATGTTAGGTGGAGTTTTAGGCTTTATCACGTTATTTTTAACCTTAATTACTCGATATACATTTATTAAGGTGAAAAGTATTTACTACATTTAATATTGATAAATTCTAAAAATAAAAGAGACCCATTAAAAAAATTTGAACTTCATAGTTTCTATTATTCAATTTCTATAAGTTTATTATATTAATTTTAGTATAAATATAAAAAATGAAATGAAAAACAATTTTTTTTAAAAAGCGCACTTTCAAGAATAAAAATTACATATATAAAAATCATGAGAATTATTGATTAAACATATATTATTATAAATTAAATATATCATATCTCACATTATGTTCAAATAAAAAATATAATAGGACTTTTAAACAATTTTTTAAAATTAAAATAAATAGTAGTATTTAAATCATCTGTATTTCATTAATATTCACTAGAAAATACATTATTTAAAAAAATTAATAAAATCACCCTAATTTAATTTTGATTTTCTTCTTTCAAAATTGAAATTTATTTAATAGAAATAAATTAAAAAATTTTATAATTTAGGATTTTATCATGTTTTCGTATAAAATAATCTGTATTGTCCTATTATTTCATTAAAAAGAAAAGATTACTATAATTAGATATCATGCATCACTTAATTAATAAAACTCACCTCAAAACTCTACCTAATAAATTATATATTCAATATATATAAACCATGCTGTAATACCAATACATCACAGTGACTTCCCATTAACACATTGATGAAATTCTCAACAATGGACTCTGTTTTGGTCCATTTCCCTCAAACACTATAATAATTCCCTATGATACCACCTGTTAGGAAACTGATATGAATACATCTGATCATTATATTGAAATAATACACAACACTATAAGATGCAAAACTGAGAAATATATTTATTATGTATTTCCTAACGACTCTAGATTTTAAAACTAGGAATTCCATGAATTCTAGCGACCATACCAAGTCATGTTACTATTTGGGTCAAGTCTTCTTCTTATTCTCCTTATATGAAGAAAAAAACTCATGAAAACCACATAAAAATTCAATTATAAATACAAGAACAATAAAAAATTGAGATTAAATTGTTTTTAAAATTTTTACCAACACCTATAAGAAAAAGATGGTAATTCTTTGTATTCAATTGTACATTTGGGTTAGAAGGATACATCACTATCCTATTACCCTAATAAAACTATCATAAGAAGTCTCACTAATTTTTTCATCCATTTATTATTTTGATACTCTGATTTTGATCGTCATCCTCTCTAATCATTGACCTATTCTTTTTGATCTTGTGTCTTATGAATATGTGTTCACCCATGTTGTGTTCCCAAAACGCCAATCCACCTAAACCTTTGTTAAGCCCCATCAGCACATTCCATTCGTACTTAGTATATAATATCCATGGTATTTCATATAGTGGGACCTAACCAATATCCCTGTTAGCACCACCATCAAAAAACTTTTGGTATCCAACCGGTGATATGAGTGAATTTTTATTACCTATAATAATCACCACCTTAACTTCTAAAACCCATTAAATATTTCATTGCACCAATAAAACATCTTATTGAGGATTATTTACAATATATCCTTCTATAACCCAGTAAGTATTTCTTCATGTGCTTCATTGTTAGTGTATTCTTGTCATATAAACAATTTCACAACAATTTACTAAAAATAACCAGAACATTCATTCAGTAATCAGAAGTCTCCACTTTTGTATAAATCACAACATTCCTCTAGAACATGACCGAATGTATTCAAGATCATCCATAATATTCCCCATTCAGTACATATATTCAATTATAAACTGTTTTCTATACTTCTTACCCCCATCATTCTTTCACTAAACATTACATATAATTCTCTTTCATGGAAACATCCATTAACCCAGACTAAATCCACAAAATAATATTATTTTATCTTCTTCTAATGATGGTTTGTTCACTATTCTCATTTTAGATATACAATGATTCAATTTTAATTTATCCATCACGGTTCCCAAGTGTTTCTTTTGAATTATATCCTTCTGGAATATTCCCTTCTAGATATCTTCCTTCAAAAATTTCATATTCTTTAACTAGAATATATTTCTCATGACAAACCTAACAAAAATTCACAGGGGTTCCACATTAGAAGAACCTAATTTGACTCTTGTTCATATACTATAGATACCATAATTTAAAATATCTCTCTTCAAACATAGTTTCATATCCCTTCTATGCCCCACTAGTCTCGACAACCTTTGTTTAATCTATCGAAATAGAATTTCCCCTCGCCAAATATTACCCTGGTGGTCTTCTAACATTAATATTCTACTAGAAATGACATATTAATAGTATATATTGAGAAATATAGATACAAAAACTCCATGATAGTTATAAAGACTTATTTCAATGAAATGAGCCTTTAAGGCATCATTTCTGATTTGCCGAGGTAAGAAGTATATGATATATGGGAAATGAATATCATAATACTACACTGACTACTAACCTGTGTGTAGGATCATAATGTTTATGGATTTCTAAACATAATTTAACTAGGAAAAATCCATTTAATGTTCCTTATTTTTTTAAAATTCCCTAAACTAGTCTTTATAAAACTATGAATGAACTATGGTCACACACTATATTTGGATAGGTTTTTCAAGTAATGTGACAATGGCCTTCAATATTTATGCTTCACGAGATTATAAATAAATATGTATTCACATAATATCATCCATCCTCTCCATTTCTTAAAACTTAACTCATTAACCTTGGAAAAAAAGAGATCAATGAGTTATAATGACAAGGATGGGGTCAGATAATGGGAGGATTCCACCTCCACCACTTAATCCTATGTATATGTAAAGTGGAAACATGAGTAAACCATTCTGAAAGGATGATAGGAAACACCTTAAAGTCATTTCTATTGAATAGACTTCCCATTTTTTGTCATGGAATCTCTAGAAGGCATATAATAAATAGTATTAAACAATAACCCAATCTATTTATGTTTCCCAAAGTTAATAGTATAATGCAACTATAAACCCAGATAAATTCCAAAACACAAATAAATGATGAAAAAAAATATAAATAATCCTTTTATAAAACATAAATACTTCTAAGGAAATAAACTTTTTGAAAATTTCTTATGAATATTAAAATTTTCATGGAAATAATTTTTATAAATAAATTCCCAATTTAATCCTAAACCCATTAACCATTAGACTACATTTAAAAATAATATAAATAAGACCATTATCCAAAAAAAATATTTTTCAAAAAATAAAAATACCTTATAAAATTATCATTTAGATTTTATTATTTCATAAAAATTTCTCTCACTACATAAAAATACTCTTTTAAAACACACATTTAAAAAACATAACATAGTTATTTGACACATCTTTACATGATCTCATCACTATTCCATAAAACTAAACTGGATTCATCAAAATATAATTATGGGAACCATAATAACCCATTTGAGATAAATAAAATAGTTATAAAAATAATTCCAAAGGGGTTAATAGTTGTGCATGGTTCGTCCCCCTATTTTGGAAGTCCTTGTGTCAATCATGTGTTATCCTCTATGAAAATATAGTATCCTTGGACATGGGATATGCATGATTTTCTAGAAAATTTAATCGATCCATCTAACTTTAATTATCCTTTAATTTTCATCCCAATGACAATAATAATAAACAAACATACCATAAAGATTCAAGAACCATAAAATAATACCAAATGATATACAATGCAAAACCAAAGGCCCAACTGCCAAAGGAAACTAAGGTTTCTTTAGAAAATATGGTGATCAGAAACCCACCAATGATATACATATTAAGGATCAAAAAAATAATAATCTCTATAATACCAAGATTCACCCAAATATCAATAGTGGATATGATATCATTTTATCACAATCCAATCGTGGTCTCCCCTTAATTGGGAACTAGAATTAGTCCTTGTAAAGGCATTAAGTACATTCTATATCCTTCCATACTAGTTACAAGCCCTAGAGTATCAAAAAATAACCATTTGTGAATGATTTATCCATTATAAATAATTAATATAGTAATTTTTGGGGCCTAAGAGGAATATATTTTGTCCTTCGGGTGACAAATCCTTCTATCCAACATAGGACTTTGGTCCATATGGCCATTAGGCCACTCTAGGCCTTCGGGCCACATGTCATCCAAAACATGATTTATTAATTGATAGAACAAATGGGAAATGGCCCTAGAAGAGGAATTAAATTAATTATTATCCACTTGAATATAGATAAATTAATTTTAAAAGAAAAAATGGTATGGAAATCACCCTCGATTCTAAGAACCAGACAGCTCTACATGAGAAAACGCAAGCTGATTAGCCTTGTGTGGTGGGGAGAAAGGTTCTGTCAATGATGTATTTACTAGGGTGTGGTAGTTATAATATATTCATACCTATGGGACTTCAAGAAATATACTAGGACTTTTTCTTCTTAGAATTCATATCATGTAATGCTTCCCCCTCAACTTCTTAAAAGGGTGGTTGCCTTAAAAACTAAAAAAATTTCAAATGCCTTCAAGCTAGGTTGACCACCACTAATAATCAACATCTAATTAATAAATAAATGAAATTGTATTAATTATTATGATAAAGATGATACATAAAAATCCCAGAATTAAAAATAATAACCAGACCCATGGATAAACCGACCATACACATGTGACCCCTCAGTCACTCCAAATCCCTTACCACCAACTATCAAACAATCCAGAAAACCAAAACACTAAGGGATCACAACCAAGGGACATAAAATGAAAACATGAGAGATGTATACGTGTAATGGTATATGTAGAGAATGGGTAAAATCTATTAATTAATATCACTAAATGTTTTTATGAAAATCGATTCAAAATATGTATATTTTAATCTAGTTTTAAATACATGTAGAATTTAGTTTTCATATAAATGTATGTAAAAATATGACACCTCAGAATATTTTATAATTTAAAACAATTAATATGAAAATTTCAAAATATAAACATCCCTTTGATATCACTAACTTTAAAAAAAAGATTTAATATCCTTTTCAATCACTTTTATATATACAAGGAAAATTCAAAGGAGAATAAAATAAAACACAAAGGATCCACATCAGTAATATGATGAATGTAAAAATGATAGAACAACAAGTCATATAACCATAGATCTAATTGGGAAAGGGAATATAAGAAATGATATTTCCATATGGTAATAATTTAATATGATTAGAATCCAACTACATTTTAAATTTATAGGGTCACTAATATTAATAAATAATACATAGGACTGAAAAGAGTCCTATGTTTTCTAAAACAAAAACAGACCACTTGATTCAACATGAATCATATTCTTTGGGAGAATATCCTTATCAGGGATCTAGTCACATTATGAGGTAGTAGATAGTGTGTTCCCTAAAATAGTGTAGCATAAATCAATACCACACTACCATTTTCTAGGGTTCTCATGAATGTAATCAAAAAGTTTTTAGAAATACTGAATGATAAAGTCATTACAAATATCAATAATATAACATAAAAAGTAATTCATCTTATCATATCTAACACCCTCACAATAAACATGACTTTTCACATTTTTAATGTCACAAAAATAAATAAAAATAATTAATAAGAGGAAAATTCTTAGGTTTTAAATTTTCTGTGGAAAATATTTTATAAATATATCTAATTGGCCTTTCATAATCTGACTTATGATTCCAATAAATTTTTCATCATTTCAAATCCACTTTAATTTTTTTAAACCAACAACTACAATCCACTTTTTATAGTATACAAAAAAAACTCTTTTCTTAAAAAAAATTGATTAATCTATAAATTTAATTACTCTTAAGAAAATCTAATCAAAATCATATTTTCATCCATTTAATGACCTAATTAGGATCAAATACCTTTAATCATTGAAATCATTTTTATACACTAATCATAAGAATTTTCAAAAACACTATGTACTCAAAAAACCACATCCAAATTTTGGAAACCCATTTAACATCCTTTTTTCCATGGTAATAATCTCTTGAAACATTTATCAAATCCACTAAAAATATCTCATATTAAATTAATTTAATTAAAAAGGTATTAAAAAATAACAAGATTCAAATTATATATCTAATAAAAGATGTCAATAAAAACTCTTACCTCAAATCATACATGAATAGCCTTCTAAGAGTTACAAATCCTTTGTTTTGATCAAGAGAGTTAATCCTAGTGTAGATGATCCATCTATGATACA
Organism: Viscum album; assembly: GCA_963277665.1. Lineage (NCBI taxonomy): Eukaryota > Viridiplantae > Streptophyta > Magnoliopsida > Santalales > Viscaceae > Viscum > Viscum album. The sequence goes on along the minus strand of OY728162.1, from coordinate 426,806,510 downwards.
TAGACAAACAAATAACCTTATATAAACCTCTATGAAACCTTGTATTGAACCTCAATGGAATTAGGTTTTGTGGGAGAAAACAAAAATCAAATAGAAATGAAGAGGGGTGAAATGGAAAAAGAAATCATGAAAACTAAGGGATTTATCTTGAGAAATATCCATAAATTCAAGGTTCTATGGATTAAAATCATATAATGAGAGAGGTGGAGATCAATAGGTTGTTCACAACTCCTAGTTGATAAAAATTATGGATGAATGTGAAGATAATGTTTTTCAAATTAGTAGATATAGGATAGTAATTTCATTATTATAAAACAATAGGGCTAATCAACTCTACAAAATGACCATTGTGGTTTTGGAAAAGTGTCCTTTATAGAAACCCCACCATGGTATTGACTCGATGGCATGTGAATTTTTGGTTCTCTACAATCATGTACCATGATACATCCCTAAAGGGTACGATGTGGTTATCTTTTATTAGGAAGAGACTATAATTCTAAGGCCAACAATTGTGTAATAAGATCCTCCCCCATGATTAAAGGAATCTTCTAATGGTGGAACTAAGGTTATTCCATTTGGGACACTTCCATGGTATAGCCCAAGTGTTGTGGCATCATTCCCCCTTTCCAAACACCACCACATTATACTAGCAACAATTTCACTATGGAAGCCACCTCAACTGAGAAATTCACAAAGAAAAATATGACCTCCCATAGTAATGGTATAGGTGGATGCATCTAGAAATATATCTCTTGAACAACATGAAACACCCAAATAGATCACATGTCTTGTAAAACATTAATATAATACAAAATATAAATATTTAACCATAATAGTAACATGAATGTGTTATAAAAAATGAACAACATTTCATCTTTTGTGATCAAATCCCAATATGAAAACATAAAAATAATGTTACACTATACCTATACCTAAGCGACAACAAGTTTTATTTGTTTCCATTGATATATTAATCTATACAATTAATATATACTTTCTACCATTACGTGTTACCCATCATTATTGGGAACTATTAACAATGGATTTTTCACGATTTTTTGTTAAATTTAATGATGAATATATCATTATTACAAATGTTCCTTATGATAATTGTTAATAGTTATTAATTATTAACAGTTACTAATTTAAAAATATTTAATTATTTATCAAAAAATAGTCATTACTAATTATAATTTCATTAATAATATATATATATAAATAATTTACAATTACAATGTGATTGAATTATTAAATAACATATAATTAATCTATATAAAAAATTAATTATAATAATATAATAGTATTTTGGAACTAACCCTAGTGGTAATGATTCCCTGTAATGCTACATGATTCCATGGGTAAAAGTTTTGTGGAAGCGTACTTTCAGATGAACAGAAAAATTATTGTATAGGTATAATTATTGTAGTAATTAGTTTATTGGGATGCTATAGAAGAAATATTATTACCTAAATTTGGTTTCAATTCATGTTTTCGGCCTCCAGAACAATGGGCCTTCTGTCCATCAAAGTGTTGTGGTCCAACTAAACTAAAAAATCCTTAGCATAATGGATCTTGGCTAGTAACAATGACCTAGGGAGCTAACCTGGTGCATAATTAGACCAAAAAGTAAAACACACTACTATATTTTGTAAATTCACACCTCTATGTGGGCAAAGGTAAAGCCAACAATATCTATAGGTGGAGATATAGGTACAGATATCAAATAAGTGTTGAGGAGTGGTTTCATCTATATAGTCAAGATAATGAAAATTTAAGGGTATATTCCTCTGGGATTTCTTGCCATGTAATATAGAAATCCATTCCTTGTAAAGGATCTGTCTAATCCTAGTTAAAAAATGGATTATCTATTAAATAAAAATCCAATAGAATTTTATCCCTAGATTATAATAGTTATATATTTCAAATTTCTAGTCAATACTTAATACCTAACAATAATTATTAATTGGGAACTAAAAATTAATAACTAATAATTAATTAATTCAAAATAATTTTAACTATATTTTATAAATAAATAATAAGTCGTGATTAATTATAAATAATATTGATAAATAATAAATAATTCATATAAAAATAAATAAAAAATATTTAATAATTAACAAGTAATTAAAATTTCATTAAATTGATATTATTAATTGTTAATTATTAATGGTTATTATTTTTGGAATGTTCTTTAAAAACCATCTCTAAAATTAAAAAAATCATTGAAAATATTATGTCTAGTGATGCTTTAATCACTGCTAAAAATATCATCTAAAAATATAAGTTTTTTATAAACTATTTTGAATAAGATATATTTTTTTATATACATCACTAAAAACTAAAATGTGTAATTTCTTGGTTGTTTTGATAAAAACTTCTGAATGATTTTTTATCTATAGTGTGAGATGTATTAATCTATCCTAATGAAAATGATGGACATTTATAAACAACTGTCAGCCATCATCTTTTAATCTCATCTAAGACAATTCAAATACTGCCCATTAATAGGTGGACTTATTTTCATCAACAGGATGTTAACAATTCACAATAGAATTTATAATAATTTCCACAATTTTAGTATTTTCATTCCTCTTCAAGTCTACGAGTTCAGTTCATCTGAAGGAGTCACTTGTGGCTATAATTCCATATATGATGGGTTAATTGTAAGGGAATTATGATGGGTTGAATGTTATCCCAATGTCTGAAATGTTGAGTTCATTAGAATAATATTTTTCATATTATTTAATCACTCAATTATTAAAATTTATTGGGAAATATAGGGTCATTGTATCATTGTTCATTTACCAGTGATTAGTGGTCATGTTTGGAAATTATACAGTGGTTTCAATGTTGGTGTTCAATTTGGTGGTTATTACAAACACAAAATTCATTTCATAATAAATTTAGTAATAAATATCTTGGTATTATTCAAGGATTCACTCAGTGTCTTATTTCCATTTCTCAATCCCTATAGGAATGGACTGTGCACCACCCCCAATAACAACATGAACCTTTCCTTAAAAAAATTTCTATATTTGTCATCACATCGATTAAATTATTCCAAAATAACGGAAAACGCAAAATAAATTTTGGGTAGTGAATTACATTAAGAATTATACACATAACCATGTTTGATCATCCCATCATGATCCACTTTATCATATCCATGTAAAATCAACTTCATAATGAACCAATTTCAACAAAAACTAGTGGAATCATCACTGTATCCCTAATTCATGCTAAATAATATAGAATTCACAAATATAAAAATAAACTAAGAAAAAATAAATTTGGATATTATTATATACATCAAGAAATATCTTAGATCAAATGTAACCCAAATTAATTATGAACTAAGTAAAATGTCATTTTTGGAAGTAGAATGGAATGAGAGAACAATTCAGGGTGATTCACCTATGTACAAGACATATAAATGAAAAAAAATCCCCTTTTAAATGTTATTTTAATTTATTATATAATATTTGGGAGATTATAGATAAAATTTTCATCTTTTAAAACTATAAAATTATAGATCCTACTAGAAAATTTATATATATCACCCCTTTAAATGACATAAATATGATAAATATTATCTGATGTATGATACTGTTTTTAAAAATCTTGATATTACAATTCATACATATCATTTTAAAATCATGAATATGGTTTTTCAATTAAAAAATCATATATAATTTTTTGACCCCTTACATAAGGTTTTTCACTTTGAAAAGGTCCATACATAATGAATATTAAATATGTAAGGATTTCCCTTATCATAAAACCAATACATAACATATTTCACTCATTTAAAATATATTAATACAATGTTTAGGGTTGTTAACATAGTTTAAAAACCTTGTGTAACATAATTTTTTTCTACATATTAAAATTCCCTTGGTGGAGTATATACGTTGTACAGTTTTAGTACATAAGATAATTCCCATAGATAAGATTTTTATATATATGACAATCTTATTAAATATGTAATATAATATTCCAATGTACATAGTTTTTTCATTATCCAAAAATATGAAAAGTAAAGTTTTCATTTCATACATAGAATTTTTTTTCTCACATAATATATTTTATTTGGGTAATTAATTAAATAATATTTTCCAATCCATCAATAATTGAATTAATCAATCAAAATATATATGCCATGGTGAAGTATTTATAATTAACATATTTCCCATAAAAGACTTTTATATTAAATATATTTACATACATCATATAATTTACTTCATTTAAATTTATATGTAATATAATTTTTCCTTCTATGTATTATTTTGTTTCATACATATGGTTTTTTATATATACAAAAAATTGGTACATAATATATTTTTATTCTTCTTGTATAACACAAAATATATTATTTCCTCGAGACCAAAAAAATATTTCATACTGATTATATATCTTCTTATTGTGATCTATTTTAATCATACATAAGGTTGTTCACATAGATTTTAGATCTAAAGTAACATACTCTCTCATGAATTTGATATTAACCTCTTTATCAATAAATAATATATAATTTTCATATATAAGTTAGTATCCTTCAATTATTAAAATCATTTTTATATAAGGTAATTTTTTCTCCACCCTATGATATGTAAGGATCCACACTTAGAGAAAAATTTTAAAATCATCCAATACTAAAGATAATTTCAAATCATCTTATATTATTCAGAGAACACAAGGCACATCCCTGTCCTATGAACATATCTAAGAAAATATACTAAATAAATTAAAGCTCTTAGATTCTCAATTTAATTACCAATTCTATAAACATCTCACTCTCCAAGAAAAAAAATAAAATTATTAAATTCATCATAATTTCACAAACCTGTAATGATAGGAGTCATTAAAAGGTGTCTCTTTAAAATGAATCTAACTAATAAATTTTGGAATAATTATAATTTAACAGACCTATATCATGTTATTTCATTTATATATGCATGATTTTATATATTTAGTTTGGAATCATATTTTGTTCACCAAATTATTATGTTCAAACTATATTAACATGAAACACATTAAACAACTAATACCTGGTGTTACTAAATTAAGTTAAAAATCAATTACATATTTACATTTTAAAATTAATCTTATGAATACGGAAAATAAAACTATTTCATGTGATGTCTTATATTTATATGAAATCAATAATCACTATAAGATCAAGTATCAAGCCATAGACAGTCAATCCACACTTTTTAGAACAAGAAAAAATACTCTAGGTGATTGGGATGTCCCTCTGAATGTCTTTTTACTGGGGGATAGTTTACTCAAAATTTATTTTAATTCTATCATAATTCTGACACAAAATATCTATAAATTATAGTCCATTACTTTAGTCAAGAAAAATTCTCAATATAATACAAATTCAAGGTAGAATTAAACTAAATTCATTATCATATCCAGTATGTAACACCTTTGATGCATGAATTGTTATTTTTAGAAGAAATATAACAATTTAAACGAAATTATAAATACATTAATATTATAAAACATTTATCTAAACATGTTGGGGTAAAAGAATTTTATTAATGAAAGGAAACACATTTTTAATATGTTTTAGTGGGAGCCCTTTAGCTGACCTATATTCCAACAGGTACAAAGTCTATGAAAACAAGCATGAAGGCCCAAAGGGTATATCTTTTAAATTTTTAGATTTTGTTAATAATTATTAAATAACTAAACAATACACATATTTAAAATTGAGATAAATATTTTTTTATAAGAAGGTTTTAATCATATTTCACCCCCTACACTAACTGATGTAATTATTATATAATTATATCTATTGATAAAAATTTTCTAATTTTAGATGACCACATGGAGATTAAATAATTATTTTATATTAGAATTTTTTATTAAATTTTTATAATATGAACCCATTATAATTTTTCATTTCATGTAATTTACTTTTAAAATATGGTTTTAAATGGAATATAAACAATTTATATTTCAATATATATCATATAATTTTTACAAAATCTATATATCATATTTTTTAATATTTTTCAATCCATGATCAAATCATAAATGACAACTCCTTTTGATTTAGTTTTAAAAATTTATCAAAAGTAACCTTTTTTAATTATAAATGTAAATTAACAATTTTAACCTATTCTATATCTAAATATTAAATCATTATATCATTCATTATTTTTTACTCTATAAAAAATTGTAAATTTTCCTTATAATTTCTACATTAAATGTTATATCTAAATTATAATTATATTCATTTAATTTAATAGGTATTTTTATTTTAACACTTAATATTAAAGAATATTTTTTAATAAGTATTATATTTACATTTAATTAATCCATTATAAACACTTTATAATTAATTAATTTATAAAAACTATTATAAATTAATAAATAACACAAAATTCCTTTTATTATATATTATAATCAATTTATAAATTATACACATCATTTAATAATTTTATTTTAAGAAATAAAATTAATTCTCCTCAATTAGTGTTTCACAATATTAGGGTAATTCTATAATAATATAGATACACATGTAATTGTTAAAACATTATAGTGGTATCAATTCTACTTTATGATTTATATTCCTATCACCTCCTATAATAAGTTTTTTTATTAGGGTTTTGACACCAATTATATTGGAAATTATCATAGGTATTAGTCAGAGACCCTATCATATCGAGGAAAAAATGTTACGTTTTAAATCTATTTTATTATTCACATTGACATGTAAATGAGAATAAAATGGTATGTTTTATAATTTATGACATAGAGTTTTTATTAAATATGATATCCTTATGTCATATACATTGACTAATATAATATAGTGGTATTTATACTTAGTTGTTAGATAAGTTATCCTATATCATATGTTTAGACTCAATTGTGAAAAACAAAATAATCAGTGGTATTTAATGATAAATAATATTACATATATTCTAAATTGAAAAGTATATTTTTGGTAATATTTCCATGAATTAAAAATCATGGTAACAATCTAATACAACTAACACGTTTCAAAAGATATTTAAAAACCCTTCAAATATATCAGATGTATTGATGAAACTAAAAATCCATGATCAACCATGAAGGATATAGAAATCATTTATACTATAAAATAATAAAACTATGTACCCGTCACTAAATATTGACACTATACTTGTTTTCATTTGGTGTTCTTAAAAAATATCACTTGAGAGGAATCCAAATAATATCCCACCTCCTTAGATTTCCAGGGGTTGTGTTGAATCACTCATTGTACGAGTGAGATTCATCCACCCTTCATAATATGGTAATGCCTCAATCTATTGACGAGGTAGGAGAAGAGATCTACAAGATGGAAATATTTATATAAGGATTGGTTATTTTTCATTATAACCATCACAGGGTCAATTCTCCTTTATAGGAACTAGGATCTGAAAAGCTTCAACATATTTCAATATCAAACATTTAATTCTATAATAATTTATCAAACATACTTTCAAAATTCATAAAATACAAATAATTCATTTTGTAATCATTATAAAAATCATCTATAAATTTTTTTGTACTTTTGATGAAATAGGTTTTAAAATATTTCTATGGCTCTCTCTATCATGAAATGTTTATTCATTCTACATAGTTACAAATATTTAATAAATTAAAGGTGAATTTATATAATGATAAAAAAAAGGCAATCGAACTTTTTTTTCACAAAAATGAAACAAAAACATCATCAAAATAACATCTAGTATCATAAAGCAAACCTTCAAGAAACCTGGTCTCAAATCATTCTTTGGAAGTTGATCAAAAGATCGTGAATATTGCAGCTTCCACTCGAGATCAAATGTTTTAGTTAATGGTGATGAAAAAGAATTATTTTTAGGTGGTTGCTAATGTTTGAGATGGTCATCAAAATATGTAGGGAGAAATAAGTCATGAAATTTATAAATTCTCAATGGATGGAATGGATTCAATGTAGGATATGGATCTAAAATATCTTCTAACATTTTTTATTAAATGAAATTTACTTGATATAATCTTGTAAAGTCCATAATTAAAGAATGTTAGGAGTTAGAAATGTTTTACTCAAAGTAAAACATTTTCTGGAGGAAAATGAGCTTGAGAGGCTAACTCATGGTCATAGAGAGACTATGGAAGACTAATTTGACATACAAGTTTAGATAATTTTCATAAAATTTTATAATGGTTTAACCATCCTAAATTAATATTTTATTTTCCTAGAGTTTTTTCACTTAATATTGAAAATAAAATCTGATCAAATACTGATTTGTATAACGGTTACCTTTCCTAGAAAAGTGAAACATGGAATATGAATAATGAACATTTTTAATAGTGGGATGACTAAATAATCCTCAGTATGTTAACTAGATCCATCGATGAGGGAACAGTAAAGCAGGTGTGGAAGACATCCACATGGTAGAGGTAACCATCGAAGTTGTAGGAAACCATTTTTACATCATTGTAAAGGTCATTATCATGTTGTTGGACTTCCACAATTTGTAATCAAGTGTTCCGTAAGATATCGACCTTTAGTGAGATAACATGAGATTAATTTAAGGTATTATTTTTTTCATTGATTGAGTACATTTCATTTCTATTTTACATTGGGGTGTGTTTGGGGGAAAATTTGAGGAAAATATGGTAAAGAGGGAAGTGCATGATTGGTGTGCAATTTTCCCTAACTATGTGCCCTATCCCTAAAAACCATATAACCCTAGATAGATGGGTTTGTAATGTCACAACCCAACCACAGACGCCTATTGTTTTATTCCTTTCTCGGTCCTGTGCATTTGGGTAGAGTTGGGTTTGGATCCGGGTTAGATATTTTTGAATATTTGATGTTTTCGGTGGGTCTTGGGCCAGTGCGTAGTCACCACACTACTAGTAGTCACCGCACATTCTGTCTAGGTGGGAGCGTGGTCACCGCACCACTAGTAGCGATTGTGCATTCAGACCTGGTGACTGAGTGGTCGCCCCACCATTTTGATAAATAATAAAATTAGAGGAATGAATTAAATTGGAAAAAATAATAAATAAAAAATGTAAAGTAAGTTAAATTAAATTAAAAAGAATTTTATACAATGTTTAATAATAAAAATAAAAATAATTTATAATATTGTAATTATTTTTATCATCATCATCATCATCATCATCATCATAATCATCATCATCATCATCATCATCATCATCATCATCATCATCATCATCATAATTATTATTATTATAACATAAAATGAAAAAAAATGTGTGAAACCCTAGACTACCTGGCAATTCACCCCCTGCCCCTTAGTGGCTGTGGGCCGCACCCCCCCTTCCACATCACCCTCGCTATGCACCCCAGCACCTCCCCTGCTTTTCTTCCACGCGACACACCCCTCAACAACCCCCTTCCCCCATTGTTGTTCCATGCCACGAGCCCCTACCCAGGCTGTCGCCTCCCGGTTCTCCTTCCCAGCAGCGCGGCGAGCTCCTCCCCTTCATCCGCATGCGTGCACCAACCCCCACTGCTCAGGCCTCCTCAAAGCACCAGACTGTTGTACCTCTCGTACCCCTCGTGGTTTAATTTTCATGATCACAATCACTCTCTTATTTATCTAATCTTATTTTAAGTGTTTTTATTGATAGGAAAAAGGTTGCCAAGGAATTGGGCCTAGAAGGACTGAAAGTGGACTGATTTTCAGTCCACCGGCCAACTGGTGGATGACCACCGGCCAACCGGTGGTGTCTTGACAGAAGGCATCCCTTCTGTCCAGACCACCGGCCAACCGGTGTCCCATCACCGGCCAGCTGGTGGAACCCATACAGAAGTGTCAGCTACTGTCTCCTCACCGGCTAACCGGTGGCCTCCTCACCGGCCAGCCGGTGGTGCCTGGGCATAAGGCCTCTCCAAATTCCAAATCACCGGCCAACGGGTGGTCAAGCACCGGTCAGCCGGTGGAGCCAGTCAAACTAGCCGTCGGGCTTTGACCAGACTTGTCCACTTGACTCCCAACAGCTCCGAAGGCCTCTCCAAAGGCTCCGAAGACCCCCAAAGGCCATTTGAGGGTTCCCCCTCTATAAATAAAGGACTAGGAAGCCCCGGAAACATACGGAAGCCCACGAGAACATTTTTCCATCATTTGGCGAACCTTCGGTGGATTGCTTCAAGGAACCTCAATTGCTCCAACTCAATTCCACAACCAAGGAGCACCACCATAGAATCTTGGGAGCGCCCTTCATCATCACCATTCAATCCTTTGGCGCCCAAGGATTCTCCTCTTACGGTTTTTCTTATTTTATCATTTTGAGCATCAATTTGGGTTTGTGCCTACAAACCCCTCTTTCTCTCATCTCCCTTTAATTTGGGTTTTCACACCACCTTCAAGGTGTGAAGAGGTTAGTCAAGCCTTCCCTTTAAAAGGCTTGAGTCATAGGTGAGCTAGCCTTCACCTGTAAGAAGGCTAGTGGGTTCTTGCTCAACCATTAAAAGCAATTGGGTTCTTTCTCAACCATTAAAAGAAAGATGTAATAGGTTCTAGACTACCTTAAAGTATAGTGGGTTTCTTTCTAAAACCATTAAAAAGCAAGCGGTAGTAAATCTCTCAACGGTTGAGTTGGGAGCGGAGACGAAGGCTTTGGTTTAAGCCGAACTCCGTTATCAAGTTTTGTGTCTTGCCTATTTTAATCCCGCTACACTTTTAACTTTGTTTTTTAATTGTTAATTATTTTTTAAAAGGCAATTCACCCCCCTCTTGCCATCACTCTCCGACCAACATTTGGTATCAAAGGCAAAATTTGAGTAATACCTTCACCGGTTTCAAATTCACGATCCATTGTGATGGCTTCGTCTTCTTTCTCCCCCGAAGGATATTCTTTGGGTCGTGCTCCATTCTTTGATGGAACCGACTATACTTATTGGAAAACCCGCATGACCACTTTTCTTAGAAGTATAGGTTATCCTATTTATAAAATTGTCATGCATGGTTATTCTCTTTCTTCTCCCGATGAATCCAAATGGACTCAAGCCGATATTAAAAATGTCGAGCTTGATGGAAAAGACATGAACGCTCTTCATTGCGGCCTTGATCGTAATGAATTCAATCGAGTTTCCACATGCACCTCATCACATGAAATCTGGAAACTTTTAGAGGTTACCCATGTGGGGACCAACAAAGTTAAGGATACTGAATTGGATATGTATCGCCAAGATTTTGAAAGTTTCACCATGAACCCACACGAATCAATTTCTGATATGTTTACTCGGTTTACTGATGTTTGCAATGGGAGAAAGTCCCTTGGTGATGATGTGTCTACAGAAACGATGGTCAAGAAGATCCTTTAGATCCTACCAAGCTCATGGGAACCAAAAGTCACGGCAATTCAAGAAGCAAAAGACATCAAGAACATGCCGGTCGAAGAGCTCATCGGATCCCTCATGACCTACGAGATCACCATGAGGAGGCAAGCTGAAAAGGAAGGCAAACCAATCAAAGTTCCAAAGAACATCGCCTTCAAAGTTCAAAAAGAAGAAAGCTCCTCCTCCTCATCGTCTTCCTCTTCAAGCGGCAATTCAGAAATGGAGAATCTTGTCCACAAAATGCAAAAATTCATGAAGAAGCACAAGAAGAAGAAATCCCGCAAGGCTCAATCCAACGAAAAATCCAAGCCCGAGGTAACATGTTACGGGTGTGGCAAGAAAGGCCATTACAAGCCCGATTGTCCAATGAACAAAAATAAGGCCAAGCAAAAGGAAAAGAAGAAGGCATTCAAGGCCACATGGAGTGATATCTCCACATCCGCCTCCTCCTCCTCCTCAAGTGACAACGGTAAAAAATGTCTAATGGCATTTCATGAGGTATCCTCTTCCGACTCCTCATCCTCTAGTTCTTCAAATTCTTTCAATCATTTATCTTATGAGGATCTCCAACATGCTAGAGATCAATTGGAGGAAGGTTTTCACGAACATTCCTCCAAATTCATTGCTTTAAAAAAGAATTTCAAAAAACTTTCTTCCGAAAAGGAACAACTTCTCAAAGAAAAGGAAGACTTGTCCCTCAAGATCCAAAACCTTCCCGATGTTGATTCTATGGAATCAACAATCAAGGATCTAAGGGAGTCTCTTGCCAAGTTCACCCAAGGTGAACAAAATTTAACCAAATTACTAGGTTCCCAATGCATATCTAGAACCACCCAAGGGCTTGGCTATTCAAAGCAAGCTTCCTCTTCCCATGATCCTACTATTTTTGTAAGGGGGAGCTCCCAATATAAATTTTGCAATTATTGTAAAAAACCCGGGCACTTAATTTATGAGTGCAATTGCAAAAATGCCCGGTATGGAAGGCCCAAAACTATTTCCTTTAATGATGAATTTCATAGGAGAAGACCCGCCACTAGACAAGTATGGATTGAAAAATCCCTTTTAGCGAGTCTCACCGGACCAAAATTTGTCTCGGTTCCAAAATCCTCTCCCCAGTGATTTGTTGTTTTTATTTAGGGGGAGTTAGGATTGTTTAAGCCTTTTTTGAGTTTTCAAAACATTCAATTTCAAAACATTCAATTTCAAAACTTTCAATTTCAAAATTTTCAATTTCAAAACTTTCAATTTCAAAACTTTCAATTTCAAAACTTTCAATTTCAAAACTTTCAATTTCAAAACATTCAATTTCAAAATTTTCAATTTCAAAACTTTCAATTTCAAAACTTTCAATTTCAAAATTTTCAATTTCAAAACATTCAATTTCAAAACTTTCAATTTCAAAACTTTCAATTTCAAAACATTCAATTTCATAACATTCAATTTCAAAACATTCAATTTCAAAACTTTTAATTCAAAAATTTCAATTCAAAACTTTCAATTCAAAACTTTATTTTCAAAACTATCAATTCAAAACTTTCAATTCAATCTCAAAAATTTGAATTGATTTAAAATCTCTATCTTGTTTTTCAATCCTTTCCCTCAATCAAGTTTTATGCCCCGTGCTATTTTGATACTCACAAAGGGGGAGAAATTCTTGGTTGATTGGGGGAGAAATCTTTCTCTCATGCTTTGTTTTTCGTTTTATCCTTTAAAGCATGCCTTTCATTTCAGTCTTTTACATTGCTTGTTTTGGTGATTGTGATCATCAAAATAGTGGGAGATTGTTGTACCTCTCGTACCCATCGTGGTTTAATTTTCATGATCACAATCACTCTCTTATTTATCTAATCTTGTTTTAAGTGTTTTTGTTGATAGGCAAAAGGTTGCCAAGGAATTGGGCCTAGAAGGACTGAAATTGGACTGATTTTCAGTCCACCGGCCAACCAGTGGATGACCACCGGCCAGCCGGTGGTGTCTTGACAGAAGGAATCCCTTCTGTCCAGACCACTGGCCAACCGGTGTCCCATCACCGGCCAGTCGGTGGAACCCAAACAGAAGGGTCAGCTACTGTCTCCTCACTGGCCAACCGGTGGCCTCCTCACCGACCAGCCGGTGGTGCCTGGGCAGAAGGCCTCTCCAAATTCCAAAGCACCGGCCAACCGGTGGTCAAGCACCGGTCAGCCGGAGGAGCCAGTCAAACTAGCCGTTGGGATTTGACCAGACTTGTCCACTTGACTCCCAACGGCTCCGAAGGCCTCTCCAACGGCTCCGAAGACCCCCAAAGGCCATTTGAGGATTCCCCCTCTATAAATAAAGGACTAGGAAGCCCCAGAAACATACGGAAGCCCACGAGAACATTTTTCCATCATTTGGAGAACCTCCGGCGGATTGCTTCAAGGAACCTCAATTGCTCCAACTCAATTCCACAACCAAGGAGCACCACCATTGAAGCTTGGGAGAGCCCTTCATCATCACCAATAAATCCTTTGGCGCCCAAGGCTTCTCCTCTTATGGTTTTTCTTATTTTATCATTTTGAGAATCAATTTGGGTTTGTGCCTACAAACCCCTCTTTCTCTCATCTCCCTTTCATTTGGGTTTTCACACCACCTTCAAGGTGTGAAGAGGTTAGTCAAGCCTTCCCTTTAAAAGGCTTGAGTCATAGGTGAGCTAGCCTTCACCTGTAAGTAGGCTAGTGGGTTCTTGCTCAACCATTAAAAGCAAGTGGGTTCTTGCTCAACCATTAAAAGCAAGCTGTAATAGGTTCTAGACTACCTTAAAGTCTAGTGGGTTTCTTGCTAAAACCATTAAAAAGAAAGCGGTAGTAAATCTCTCAACGGTTGAGTTGGGAGCGGAGACGTAGTCTTTGGTTTAAGCCGAACTCCGTTATCAAGTTTTGTGTCTTGCCTCTTTTATTTCCGCTGCACTTTTAACTTTGTTTTTAAATTGTTAATTATTTTTTAAAAGGCAATTCACCCCCCCCTCTTTCCATCACTCTCTGACCAACACAGACCAACCGACCTAGCTGGCTTCACCTCGCCCTGCGGGTTCCCACTGCCCATCATCCCATTCTGGCGAAGCTTCCCCTCCCAATCCAGTGAATCTGCCCCTCCCAGTCCGACACAACCCCTCTACCCCATTTTCAGTGTGATTTCAGAGAAACTGACCCCCCTTTCTAGTGGCTAACAGTGAGAACTCAACCCCCCCGTCTGGCGGCCAGCAGCGATGAACCAGAATACCTTTTAGTAGAACCTCATTATTCTCAAATGAGGCCATGAATTCACTCATGAGGTTTTCTAATCATGTCTCGAGTTATGTCGAACCATGTTCTGTCTTCCACCGCCGAAGGTGAAGTGATTCAAATCTCTTCGGATTGTCTGCTGTTGTTCGCGGGGCGCATTTGGCCTTGCCACATGTTTTTGGTTCACAACCACCATACAAGGTAAGAGTGTTTTTATCATGCACACATTTATTTTATTGTCGTTATTGTGTTTTGAAATTACTTCTATTTTATTGGTAGTGCAGATAATGATTTTTAGTGTGAAATCTTGCCTTGTCGTGTTCTCATGATCATCGTCGTTGTCTGAGGTGATGTTTTTTTGATCCCTTCCTTTGTTGTACACTTTATCATTGGGTCATGTTTATATCTTTGAGTCCCAGGTTTTTATTGAGAAGTTCATTAGTCTGGATGCTTTCTGTTGGGTGTTGGAAATTATTGTCTAGAGTCGAGATCATTTCCAAGTGCGCACAAGCTTTTTACCAGGTATGAATATATATATATATACGTCTTCTGAGTGAATGTTCCCTCATGGCACGGGGAACACGTGCATCAGTTTAAAGGTGGATATATATATATATATATATATATATATGGATGTGTTTGCATGTGTTCAAGCGAGGTGTTTCTTGAGTTATAATCTTTCGGCTCGACTTCCTTGAGGTAGGAAAATCTGTGCTTTTCCTTTCCATTTATGGTCCTTAATGCTTGAGGTTTTTGTTGTATTGTTATCTTACTATGCATCTCCATGGTAGCTTTTTAAATCTTATTGTGGTGTTCTAAAATTGTTTGGTGTTTTTAAAGGTAGGGTTTACATGAATCTTGGTTTTTCCCATGCATATGATTGCCTTCGATTTTTGTGAGTTGCCACTTATTCTTTTTGGGTTAAATTGGATGTTTGGGTGAGGTTTTCTTCATAAAAATGTTTTGTTAAATTGGTTTGATTTTTTTTTGGATTTCGTGTATGAAATGTGGTGTTTTTTCTGGTTGTGGTTTGGTGTTTGTCTAAAAACAGGCTTTTGGTTTATAAACTTGTGTGGTATTTTATAAGTGAGTGATATGGGTGTTTTTTGGTTGAAAGCAAAGGGTGTATTTATGAAATTATGTTTCAAATTTTTTTATTGGTTTTAGAGTGTTCCTCTTGGTTTAGCCCGGTTGGCCTTGAAAACATGCTAGGGTGAGTTGTTGGAAAATAAAAGGGGTGTTTTTTTTTCAGGGTGTGTCTGAGTGGAAGTGCAAGCTGAAGCCCGTTTGGAATTTTTTGAAATATTATTGACTTGTAAGTGTTGTGAAAGCCCATTTGGAAATTTCTGAGGTGTTTTTGTATTAACATAACTTAAAGTTAACTTTGACATGTTTTGGTAAATGCTTTATTTAAGGGACAATTTTATCACTTTGGTATAAAGACGGAAAATTGTGGTTGTTTGGAATTGGTTAATAAATGTTTTGATAAAAAGATGAGTGTAGTGAAGCTAAAGGCCCATTTGGAATTTTGAAATTGCTATTTATAAAAGGGTTGATATGTACAAATTGTATGATTCTTGTTTGGCATCTTTAAAACTGTATGTTTGGAAAACCCCTCTATGGTTAGGCCCGTTTCCTCATATGTCGATCATGGGATAGGTGGGTACTCAGTATGAGCCTCCTTTTGATAATATTTATTTTCAGGCATGGTACTAACCTTGAGGTGGTTGGGGTGGTGCTAGATTGTGTTGGGTACTTGATTATATATATATGGCCTATTATTTGAATGTGTGGAACACATATTTGTGAACAAAGCACAGAAACATTGCATTGCAAGGGGTTTACTGAGAACGATTGCTGCACAAGTTTAGATTATGCACTAGCTAGTGGCCCTTAGTAAGGATTATACTCTGCTAGGGGATTGGGCCCCTCAGTTTGGCCAGGTAGGGTGATACTGAACATTTGGGCGTTATGATGTTATTGAGAGTAGGTGTGCCTTCAGGATGAGTCACATGTATAATACGTTCTAGTCTTCCATCGAGTTCCTATGTTTTTCTTTGATCCTTTGATAAGAGCACTATTAATAACATTGCACTTACAGTGTGTGGAATCATACCCTTTAACTTGTTTCGGGTGTTTTCTTGCAAAAGTGTTGTGTGTATGGTTGGTTTTAAAATGAACTCAAAGTAGATGTTTTTGAAAAGTTTGTGTGAGCCCCTCTTTTTTTTTATTTTCCTTGTTTTTAAATTATAAGGTAAATGAAATTGTGATTGTTAGTTTTTGAAATGCAGTGTAAATATGAAAACCTTATTTTTATAACTGTAGTTCAAACTATTATTTTTTGGGTTGTTTTGGAACTGGAAAATTTATGGATTATGTGGTTCATTTTTGGCATTCCTACTAAGAATTTTAATGCTAATGCCTATCTTACCTTTTCAGATGCAGGTTCAGTTGTTTGGTTCAGGTTCTTGTTTCGCCTGCCCTTTCAAGGAAGGCTGTTAGTTGTGGGAGGTGACCAAGAGGTCACATAGAGGTATGTGCAGTTTTGTTTTCTTGTCGATGCTAGTTTTCTTTCTCTTTGTTTAGTTTTTATTAATTTATTTGTCTTCTTGTTATGGTCCAAATCGTTCCCACCTGTTTTTTTTATGTTTGGCAGTAGTTTCCAGCCCGCGGGGATCGAGAACGCCCCTCGGGCCATGCCGCGGTCTGACTCGGGTGTCTGGTTTAGCGTTGACCCGGGTTGGTTCGTGACAAAATGGAATCAGAGGAGGCCCATGTAATTTTGGGTGTCTGTTAGAAGGAGATTAGGACTGTCATGGCTCAAGAGGTAGGTTACGGGTCGGTGCCTGATCACCACCGCTCACAACAAGACCTGAGTTACCAGGGGTAGTCAAGGATTTGATTCATTTGCCTTTGGTTGTTTTGGATTGATGGATGACAATAGTGTCTGATCGGTTGAAGTTATGGCCTCACATGGGGTGGTGACCCATGTGAAGTCCAAGTGTCGACTCAAGGTCCGCTTAGTGTTATTCCTTACTTGGGGCATGGCTCACCACCATTTCACCAAGTCAGATGTATGCACTAGTTCCTCATTGCAGTGGGTTGTTGGTGGTGGTGTTTCATCCTAATCTTGGTTGATGTGAGTGTGCATTAATAATGAAATTTATTTTTGAATTTAAAAGTGTTTATTTTAATTTGTTTTGAAATTTGTGAAGTGAGTTTTTAAAGGGCAAGTGTATCGGTTTGGAAGAACTAGGTATGTGTTGGGATTGGGTGAGGAAAAGATGATCTTGTACCTTGGCACTCTTTATGTAGGGTCACACGTGTATATTTATGTACGTAGAGTGTACAGGGGAACCTGTTCATAGATCATGTGAGTGAGATTGAATGAATGCACATGTGACTGTTCATAAGGTTCCATAGGTGAGTTTTAAAATTTTAATGAAATAATGGTTTTTTGAAAAGTGATTTATGCTTGTATTTTTATATGTTTGGATTATGGGCCTATTTCCCTTGTCTTGTGTTGTTTCTTTGATTGAGTTTGGCATGATGTCGGTTTCGATGGTGTTTTTCATGTAGTTACGAGTATGCCGCCCAGAAAGCCTCTAAAAGTTGTTAATGAGTTATGCCTAGTTCCCAGTTCTTTTTGTGTGTTTCATGATTATCGAGGTAATTGAATTATTTTAGAGGCAGTTGTATAGTTTGGTATGATAGTGTGTCTTCGAGTTGTTGGGAACTCCCAAGGTAGTTATGTTTCATATCGTCCCAAACTTATTAGAGGGTTTAGTTCTGGACTAATAAAGGTGGGATTTCTCATTGTCGTTAAAGTCTCAGGTGTAGTTGGTGGGGGTCGTATCTTGTGAATATTTCCCATCTGGCAAGGATATTCTTATGTACTGACTCCCAGGTTGTGGAACCATTCTCTCACATGCCACTAGTCTGGCCAGTTTAGGCATTCTAAGCCACTTTGTCACATCCCTCTGAAGTCTTCCTATCATGCGACTGTTCGGGCCACCAGGGAGAGTTCTGAAAGAAGTTTCATTTGGGAGGAAATAGCTTGGGACTGGAGGATGCAAATGGTTGACTGTGAGGCAGGATATGCTTCAGCCATCAGATCCCCAGCCACAGGTCTTGGGGTGAAGCTCGCACACAGTCAGGAGTTGTCGAGGGTTTATGGAACCTCAGTTCGAATAATGTTTTTACCTTTGGGATGGAAATATCCAAAATTTACATGTTCTATTCTCGTTGTTTTTGTAATATTATCCATGTTGTGGTGGTGTGATGAGGGCATTATCCCACAATCCAAGCGGTCTTATCTACTCTCAGCGTGGTTTTTTAAATTTTTCAGTCTCTTTAAATGGCGAGGTTCATGAAAGAATGGACCTGTTCTGATTTTGTATTGGTCTCAGATGTGTTTGTTAGGGGGATGTTAGTTTCATGAAATTGATGGGAGATGTTGAGTCAATTCTTCATCCTTATGTTTCTGGGTTGTTTTGTAGTAAGTTTTCCGACAAAGTCTCAGGTGTGTTATTTGGTCCATGTTGGTAAAATGAACGAGTTTGGTTTGGGATTTCTCATGTTGCCCCCCCTGAGGGGGTGTGTTTGGGTTTCAAGGGTTTTTTTATTTGTGAATTCTTGTGGTGGGGAGAACACTCTCATGTTCTTCCCTCAATCTCGGGTAGTGTACTTATTTAATTTGGTTGGGTGTGAAATTTGTTGGGAATGTTCATCCCGATGCTCTCGGTTCTAAATGATTTTGTCTGGTCATGAACTCAAGTTGTGTCATGTTGGCTCGGTGACTTTCTGGGGGTATAACGTGTCTGTAGTGGGGGTAATTTTCACACCTTGACCACATAATCCTATTGTTTTATTATTTTCTCGGTCTTTCACCTTTGGGAAGTGTTGGGTTTGGGTATGGGTTTCAAATTTTTGAAACTTTGATGTTTTCAGTGGGTCACGGGATAGTGCACAGTCACCGCACTACTAATTTTCACTGCACGTTTCATTCGGGTGGGTACGTGGTCACTGCACCACTAGTAGTGATCATGTGTTCGATCCTTGTGATTGTGTGGTCGCCCAACCATTTAGATAAATAATAAAATTAGAGTAATGAATAAAACTGAAAAAAATAATAAATAAACAAAGTAAAGTAGGTTAAATTAAATTAAAAGCAATTTTATAAATTTTTTAATAATTATAATAACAATAATTTATAATATTGTTGTTATTATTATTATTATCATTATCATCATCATCATCATCATCATCATCATCATCATCATCATTATTATTATTATAACATAAAATGAAAAATAAAGTGTAAGACCTTAGACCACTCGCCCCCCCCCCCCCCCTTTCCCCCTTGCTGGTTGCGGGCCACACCCCACTTCCCCATTACCCTTAATGCGCACCCCAGCACTGCCCCCTGCTTTTATACTATGTGGCACACCCCTCCGTAGCCCCCTTCCCCTATTTTTTTCCCACACCAAGAGACCCTACCCAAGCCAGCGCCTCCCGGTTCTCCTTCCCAGCAGCACAGTGAGCTCGTCCCCTTCGTCCGCTGGCGCACATCGACCCCCCGTCGCTCCGGTCTCGTCAACGCACCAGACCAGCCAGCCGAGCCGGCTTCACCTCTCCATGTGGGTTCCTGCCACCCAACATCCCGGTCTGGTGTAGCTTCCCCTACCACTCCAGTGGAGCTACCCCTCCCGGTCCAGTGCAACCCCTCTGCCCCTTTTCCGGTGTGATTTCAAAGAACCGGACCCCCCTGTCTGGCGACCAACAGCGAGAACTCAAACCCCCCTATCTGGCAGCCATCAACGATGAACCCAAATCCATTTGCGCAGCACCACAGCATGCTCTGACTTGTTCGTGAATTCCCATGCTAGGTTCATTAAGGGTGTCTCGGGTCATGTCGGACCCCGTTCTGTCTGCCGCCATCGAAGGCGAAGCGATTCAAATCGCGTCAGATCATCTGTTGTTGTTCGTGGGGCGCGTTTGGCCTCGCCGCATGTTTTAGATCGCCACCACAATCAAAGGTAAGATTTTTCTTATAGCGTGTTCATTTATTTTATTTTCTTTATTGTGTTTTGAATTTCATTATATTTTATTGGTAATGCGAATAATTATTTTTAGTGTGCAATCTTGCCTTGTCGTGTTCTCATGATCACCACCACTGTCCAAGGTGATGTTTTTTTCACCCCTTATTTTGTTCCACATTTTATTTTTGGGTCGTTTTTATATCTTTGAGTCCCTGGTTATTATTGAGAAGTGCATTGGTCTAGATGCTTTATGTTGGGTGTCAGAAATTATTGTAGGGAGTTGAGATCGTTTCCAAGTGCACACACGTTTTTTCCCAGGTATGAATATATATATATATATATACTTCTTATGAGTGCATGTTCCCTCATTAACTAGGAACACATGGATCATTTTAAAGGTGTATGGAAGTGCGTGTGTGTATGAAGTGAGCTATTACTTGAGCGAGAATGTTTCGGCTCGACTTCCTTGAGGTAGGAAAATCCATGATTTTCCATTCCATTGATTTTCATTAATGCTTGATGTTTTCGTTATATTATTATCTTGCTATAAATCTCCATGGTACCTCATTAAAGCTTTTTTTGTTGTTCTAAATTTTTTTGGTGTTGTTAAAGGTATGGTTTACATGAATCTTGGTTTCTCCCATGTATATGATTACCTTTAGTGTTTTTAAATTTCCACTTATTCTTTTTGGGTGAAATTGGTTTTTTGTGGGGTTTTTTTCATAGAAATGTTTTGTGAAATTGGATTGAAATATTTTTTGGATTTCATGTAAGAAATGTGGTGTTTTTCTTGGTTGTGGTTTGTTGTTCGTCTAAAAATAAGCTTTTCATTTATGAACTTGTGTGGTATTTTAAAAGTGAGTGATATGGGTTTTTTTGGGTTGAAATCAAAAGTTGTATTTATGAAATTAGGTTTCAAATGTTTTGGTTGGTTTTAGAGTGTTCCTCTTGGTTGTACAGGTTAGCCTTTGAAACATGCTAGGGCGATTTTTTGGAAAATAAAAGGGGCGTTTGTTTTTTGGGGTGTGTTTGAGTGATAGTGGAAGTCGAAGCCCATTTGGAATTTTTTGAATGATTTTTGTCTTGTAAGTGTTGTGAAATCCTGTTTGGATGTTTCTTATGTGTTGTTGTTTTAACATGACTTAAAGTTAACTTAGACATGTTTTGGTAAATTCTTTCTTTAAGGTACTATTTGGTCACTTTGGTATGAGGAGTGAAAATTGTGGTTGTTTTGAATTGGTTAATATATTTTTTCATAAAAGATGAGCATTGTGAAGCTAAAGGCCCATTTGGAATTTTTAAATGGTTATTTACAAAATGTTTGATATGTGTAAATTTTATGAGGCCTGTTTGGAATCTTTGAAACTGTATGTTTGAAAAACCCCTCTATGGTTAGGCCCCTTGACTTGTCTATCAATCATGTGATAGGAGGGTCCACAGTATGATCCTTGTTTTGAGAAAATTTATTTTAAGTAATGGGATTAACCTTGAGGTGGTCAGGGTGGTGCCAGATTATGTCACATGCTTGATTATATATATATATGTCCTGTTATTTGAATGTGGGTCACATCTCTTTGTGAACATATCATGGAAACTTAGCATAGAAATGGGGTTTACTAGGAATGATTGCTGCACTAGTTTAGATTACACACTGTCTAGTGGCCCTTAGTAAGGATTATTCTCTGCTAGGGGATTGGGCCCCTCGGTTAGGCCATATAGGGTGATACTGAGTGTTTGGGCGTTATGACTTCATCGAGAGTAGGCATTCCTTCAGGATGAGTGAAATATATATTATGTTCTGGTCTTCCTCCAAGTTCATAGGTTTTCTGTGATCCTTTTATATGAGCACTATTAGTTCCATTTCCATTTTTGTTTGTGGAATCATATCCTTGAACTTGGTTTTGGTGTTTTGTTAGAAAAGTGTTGTGTGTGTGGTTGGTTTTAAAATGAACCTTGAAGTAGCTATTTTGGAAAAGTTTGTGTGATCCCCTATTTTGTTTCATTTTACTTGTTTTTGAATTATAAGGGAAATTTAATTTTGATTGTTAGTTTTTTAAATGCAGTGTAAATATGAAAACATTATTTTTATAACTATAGTTCAAACTAGTATATTTGGGCTGTTTTGGAACTAGAAAATGCATTGATTCTGTGCTTCACTTTTGGAATTCCTATTTATCATTTTAATGATCACACCAATCTTACCTTTCAAATGCAGGTTCATATTTTTGGTTCAGGTTCTTGTTTCTTCTACACATTCGAGGAAGTCTATTAGTTGTTGGAGGTGACCAATAGGTCACATAGAGGTATACGCAGTCTTGTTTTCTTGCTGCTTCTAGTTTTATTTCTCTTTGTTTAGTCTTTATTAATTTATTTGTCTTCATTTTATGGACCAAATCATTCCCACCTATTTAGTTTTGATTCTCGACACTAGTTTCCAACCCATGGGGATCGGGAATGCCCCTCAGGCCATACTGCGAGCCAACTCAAGTGACCGGTTTAGGGTCGACCCGGGTTGGTTCATGACATGGAATGGTTGGGACACAATTTGTAATATTAAGTGCCCTAAAATGAAAATTTGTGAATCCCCTAGAAGATGTTCATGATTAAACCCCCTAATTAACCACTATTCAAACCTCATTCAAACTAATAATTTTTATCATGATTTTAGAGCCTCTAGGAGAGATTCCAATCCATCTCAACCTTCGTTATTCAGGATTTGAAGACCAGAATAAAGATCTGTACCCCTCTTGGTAAGAGAATTTTATCCCTCTTGGATTCTCATTCCTCTTCCTTTAATCTCCCAAACCTGAATGGGTTTTTATTTATATTTTTATATGATATAGATCATGAATTGTGGATCTAGATCTATATTTTAAGGATATTTATTTTTCAATATTGATTTAGGTTTTAGATATGGTTCTCATTCTGTGTCATTACTCTACTGATTTTTGGCGCTTTCTGTTGGATGATTGTTCATTAAAAAATTGAGGTAGGTGGACTAATATTCAAATCCCATTTTTGTGATTTTGATTACATGTATTATAATAGTATAATTTCTGGATTTGTTTATCAATTTAATTTCCTAATAGAATTAATTAATTTGGTCAATTAATTAATTAGGGAATTGATAAATTTTGGGACTTGGGATTAATTAATTGGTGATTAATTATATGATATTGAGATTATGAATTGGGATAATTAATTATATATTTGTATTATTATATATTTTTATTATTAATTGAGATGATTTATTGTGGAATTTATTAGGTGATATTGATATAGTGAATAGATATAATTATTTTTTAGATAAATTATGATATGTTAATGAAACAAAATGATTAAATAATTTGGTTAATTAATTATGTGTTTTTAAAATTGTGTGTATGATTAATTAATTAGTATGTTAATTAATGGGTTGATGAAATAAATGTAATATTGGGATATTTTCAATTATTTATTATTAAATAATGAAACATAAAATTGAAATTTTCTTACGTATCGCGAATGGTAACATTCTCATTCAATTATGTATTTTTAAATGGTGAATAGTGAAATGGGAAGTTTTTCCAAGTATTCTGGATGGTAGCATGCTCATTTAATTATGTATTATTAAATCGTGAATGGTATCATGGACATTGAGTTAAGTATTGTGAATGGTAATAGGCACATTTTATTATTCATTACTTAATGGTGTATGGTAATATGGACATTCAGCCTAATATTGTGAATGGTAACATGATCATTCAATTATGTATTGATAAATGGTTTATAGTAACATGGTCATTCACTTATGTGGTTATGAATGGTAACATGGACATTAAAATGTGATGTCCCTTGAGGCTAGTTTATACTTCAGTATGGTTTGTTGTGGGTATTGAGGTTCAGGTGTCCTCAGTAACCTAGGAGTTTATGTGGATAAATAGATAATATTTGATAATGAGATAACTGTATAAATTTTCATTATACATATTCACTATACAACTATATAAACATTTATTTACTATAATAATGTACACACCATTATTGGTGGAAATAACACCTCAAGCTTCCACTATACATTTATTTTTAAATAATTCAATAGCTTGTGTTATACACAACACTGAGTTTGAGAGCACCATTATCTATTAAGCTAGTTGTTTTAGAAGGCAGTTATGAATAGTATTTACCAAATTATAAAATATGTAAATTCTATTTTTCAAATTAGGCATCATTTTTGAATGTATAACATCAAAATTATCATAGCATGAATTTTGGTATTTTTCATTTAAGATTCAATCTTTGATGAATAGTGAAAAATAATTATTTATTGTTAAAAACCCTACATTATCATTTAAATAATTAATTTAGTTTAAATTTTTTTTAATTTCACAATAGATACATTATACATATATTAGTCCAACATAGTTAATTGAGATCACTTTTATCATATAATTAGTTATACCAAATTTTATTGAAATTTTGAATGTCTCTTTTACCTGCCTTCTAAGAATATTTTTGGATTAGAATTAAACATAATATAACAAATTATTGGATTTTGATTTGGAAAAATAGAAATAAATTATTATAATTGGTATAAAAATTTGGTCACAAATGATCAAAATAATTTTTTTTGAATAGTAAAATTTGTATTTTATTTACCATGGTTAAAGGTAAATAGGTTTGTTAAAGGTAAAAATAATATTATAATAATACAATATTATTCCAACAAGTGTCCTGATTTAATTGGATACATGTTTTCCAACCCAAAATAACATAAATTCTAAAATATTATCTTTTTCAATCCACTTTTGTTAGATTATTTTATTTGTTAAATTTTATTTAAAGAAGTGTTAAAAATGTCATATTCAAATTTTAATAAATATATCCCTTTTAATAAATGTTATAAAAGTTGTATTATATAATCCTAGGTAAATAAAGAATATGAAATATTTCATATTTATTAATCTTTAGAAATTAAATTTAAATTTTACTTTAATGGCGATGCTATGATCGATGGAGTACTTGATACGAAATAAGGGGTTTCTTTGAAAACTTACGTTGCACACATTGTTGAGTTATGCTGAAAAATAATAATATAATAATAAGAATTTAAATGGTTGTTAACGCCTAGTCATTGTATTAGTGGGAATTAATAAAACTAAAAAAATATGATTATATATGTTTTTTAAATGTTTTTAAATTTAACTTATAAATTTTAGAGGCTTAAAATGTGAATGAATGAAATTTTCAGCATAAATACTCTAATATTCTATAAAAGGTCGATTTACAGTCTTTTAATGGAGAAAATTTTTTAAATATTATTTTTATCAATTTTATATCTTCTATTTGACGAAATAAAATTCTTATTTATAATAGGAACATAAAAATTTACTTTTGGTAAATTTTTTGTACTTTTCTGATAAAGTTCATTTTTTTAATGAATAGTGAAACCTATTGTAGTTTAATTTGAAACTGATTTTTAATATAATTTATTTATATGGATATATTACCTTGTTAAATGGTTTTAAATTTTAATTAGATTTTATTTTAACCATTTAATCCAAATTTGTTTATTGGATGTAAATTCACTTTGAAATTTGACATTAACAAGTGTCAATCTTTTGATAGTTATTATTTCTTAAAAATAAGATTTCTGTTTGAACAATGGAAATTAATTTTAAATTAATTTCGGCCACTTCTATGTTTTTAAATTGAAAAAATTAATTCCATATTTTGAATAATAATTTCCACATTATTTAATAAGGTAACATTTATTTTTAGACATTATGAATATTTACATTAGAAAATATTCTATTTACCATGGTTAAAAGGTAAATATGGTAAATAAGGGAAAAAATATTATAAAAATATTTAATTACCCTAACATGTGTCCTAATATTATTGGTTGATACATTATCAACCATGGTCATCCTTGGGCCGATTTTGGGACCCTATGGAGCCACTTGGGAGTGATAATGACACTTTATATTAATTAATTTAAAGTAAAGGCAAAGAGAAATTAAACATATATCTTTTATTAAATTAATTTTTACATGGGGTTATATAAGTTATCTCTTAAACTATAAATATTAATTTTGATTATAACAATATTTCTTATATCTGGGTAGTTTTTTTATAATTTTTAGACATCAAATAAATAATATTATTTATGACACAATAATGATGAAGTGTTTACCAATTCAATGAATGCTTTAAATAAATAAAATTATAAATATGAAAAAAAAATATCCAAAACCTTTCCAATTCTTATTTGATGATTTTATTACGAACTTGAGTCATCTTATATTTTACATTAATGAGTTTTTGAACAATACAAATAGAAAATCCTTATATAATAAAATAATATTGTCAAACTTTCATAAAGAGCCCCTCCTCCCCCTTATAAAAGTATACCACTTATAACCCATTCCTCACACCTCTAAAGATCCTTGGATTTTCCAAAAATCTACCCAATTAATCTACCTGAATCCCTATATTCCTCCTAGAAGCCTTACCTTAGGCAGAAGGAACTCCAAGTAAACCATTTGGTTAAAACCAAAGAGAGTTACCTGATTTAAAGGTAATGTCTTCTCTTTTGTTCTTTTCTTTTATTTTATTTATCCAACCCCATACACACTATTTATTAATTTATTTTAAATAAACATTAGTATCCTCAAAATACTAGGTTGTTTTTGTGATATTTATCTAAACTAAACTTCCAAAAACCTCCATCTAATGGATACGAAGATAGTATTTCTGTGGACGGCAAACTACTACCTCACGAAATGATGATTGTTTAAATATCTCTAACAGCCTCACATGGTGGCCATTATGATGGCACTGTATTTATATATGATATATATTATATTTATATTTTCTCTTTAAATCTGTATTTTTCATTTATATCATACCATTATGGTTTTTATAATAGGTAAATAAGATAAAATCATTTGATGAAGTACGGACAACTGCCCTCTCAAAGTGATGTTACTCATTCATGGAAAATATAGGAAGTATAAATGAAGTAATTAATGAAATTATATATTATATTATACTAGAATTATAATATACCTATGTATCATTAATTTTAATATCCATTAAAATACGAAATAGAAATGAAAGTAGTGTTCATGCGTATATACGGCTTACTGTCTCCATGAACGGTGCATTTCATTTCTTATTTACAAATGTTATATACTATTATAAATACATATATATAATAGATATATAAATATATATATATATGATATTTAAGTCCTGAATATGATTATGGAGATAATATACTTCTAACCACAAGGACAATTTGTCATTACAACAAGTTCATTTTTGACTCAAGTTCCAAACATCAACAAAATAGCTGGTATGAACACAAATAATTAACTAATTGTTATAGAAAGATAATAAGTGATATAAAAGGAATAATAAAACTTGAAAAATGTTCTTAGTAAAGTAGAAATTAACTTAATTTTACTATTAATTAATAACTTGGAACGTACAAGACAAGTCGGACTTGAGGTAAGGGGTTTCTTATCTCACCTTTAATTATGTGAGATTTCCATTGTTCACCACTTATTTATTTCATGTTGTGTATTGTGTACTTCCATTTGATATATATTATAATTATTCTATTTATATTAATGGTATTATTTTATGATTTTGGTTGTTATTAACTTTTCATCATGTGACTCAATTGATTACAACATGGTAAGGGGTTTTCATCTCACTTCTTATTCCCATAAGATTCATGCTATTTTGCCACTGTTTCCTTTTTGTGGTGTATGTAATGCACATGATTGTATTCCTTGTGTAATAAAAATTTATTTTTGGGTATTTAAAACTTTATTTTATTATCCTTATTTCATGGGGTATATGTTTCATATGTTACCAAATCGGTAAGGGAATTTCTAATTTCGATTTCCACTCATTGGGTTTTACGTAAACTTCATTGATTATTTTACTCCAAGATTTTGTGTGAAATCAAAATTTATATATTTATGTCATAATTTATACTCCCCTTTGTGTGGTTGTGATTTTGATACACATAATAACTCCATTGATAAAATTTCAAGTCATAGATATGAACTTGATAAGAGTAATCATAACTCAATTTAAATTCATTGAGTTAAGCATCCAAGTCATTGGTGTTGTTGTTAAAAGAATATGTGTGAATGTCCTATGATTGATTTAAACTGAGTAAAAAATCATATTGAGTGTGTTTATATTTTTCACAAATAATTATGTCATTGATTAATATTTAACCTAAGGATACTGTCTTTATAAGGGATTTCATCTGAATTTACATTCCATTGAGACTTTTTCATTATTATGCATCAATTCACTTTTATATGGTCTATATATAGTACTTTGACATTATATATCAAGAATATCTTTATTCTAATGATATTAAAATGTTTTTATTACCACAATTATTTTTATTCAAGCATCTCTTATTTGATTAGGAACTCTAACTAACATATCATATTAACTTTTTTAAAGATTTATTCTTCTATATCATTCTCATTAATGACCATATTTAAAATATGGCTTTATGTATTTACTTATATGGACATGAATGTTTTGAAATTATAATTACATTCAAAATTTTCAATGTGTTATGGGAAACTTTGATTCAAAAATCAATTTTTAATAGCTTCTTGATAAATAGTGATAATTTTGATTATTTTCAAAAAAATTGGGATATTTCTCTAAAACATTTTTACTAATTATTTTCAACTATGTTAATATTCTTCATTATTATTTATTGATGTTGATACAATATTCAATATTTTATTTAATGTGTTATGTTTTACTGTGGATGTTATATTTTTCTACCATCCATGGTTTGTGGTTAAAATATTGACATTGAATATGTTAGATTTAATATGAATGTGTAGATTATGTTTCAACTTTTTCATATGAGAAATTCATTGTACTTTTAAGTGACGGGTGGATCTCACTCTAGCTCCTCGATTCATCGGTAGGTATCAGGAGAAAAACTAGTGTCTTCGCACAAGGTCTTGGTAAAATATTATTAGTAGTCTTGGCACAACATCTTCTTTGTTTTTATGCGCCAGTTCACTTTTATTTGGTGTATATATTGTACTTTTACATAGTATATCATGAATACCTTTATTATCATGATATTATAAAGTTTTTATTACCTCAAATTTTTTTTTCAAGCGTCTCTAATTTGGACAAGAACTATAACTAAAATATCATTTTAATTATTTTAAAAATTTATTCTTCTAAATCTTTCTCAGTAATATTCATATTTTAAAAATGGTTTTAAGGATTTATTTATATGGAAATTAATGTTTTAAAATTGAAATTATTTTTAAATATTTCAAATTGGTATAGGACACTTTGATTCAAAAATCAATTTTAAACATATTCTTGATAAATAGTGATACTTTTATTGTTTTCTTGAAAAGGGGGATATTTCTCTCAAATAGTTTTTATGATTATTTTTATCTATGTCAATATCCATAATTATTATTGATTAAGGTTAATTTATTATAATAAATTCTTTTATATGGTATTTAATGAGTTATGTTTGACTGTGGATGTGCAATTTTTATACCATTCATTGTTTCTGATTAAAATATTGACAATTCATATAGTAGTTTTAATAATAATGGTTAGATTATGTTTCAACATTTTCATATGAGGAATGAATTGGATTTAGTAAGTGATGGGTGGAGCCTGATTTGGTTCCTCAATTCATCAGTAGGTGTAATAAGATAGACTAGTGTCTTGGCATAAGGCCTTGAGAAAAATTTATTTGTAGTCTTGACACAAGGCCTTGACTATGTGGTTATGAAGTCTGGCATTATGCATTCCATCATTATGAAATCGGCTATTGATATTACATGTGATTATTAGACTATTAGAATATCCATTTGAATAATTAAATGGAATTATTTGATTTATCTTTTCCGTATTATGCTTAAGTTTATGTTTAAAAGGCTTGTGTTCTAATCTTATACATTACCTTAAATGTTTATTCTTATTTATGACAGTTTTCGATATATTTTTATCCTTACTAAGTATTTGAGCTCACCACTTTCTTATGTTTTATTTTTCCTAGGATGGAAATAATTATATTATGATTAATCTACTGGAATAGGCTACGGAATATAAGAGTGTTGAAAGGGGACACAATGTTGTTTTTTTATTACATGATGTAATGTACAACTTATGTGTGTATCTATTACTTCCAAGGCTGTTAAAATGATTAGTCTTTCGAGCCATGATTCCTTGTATCATTCCAATGTTATGTAATAATGTACCGATTTGGGGTAACTGGGGTCGGGCATTACAGTTGGTATAAGAGGAAGTTCACTAAATACCTTGGAAGGTATATTTAGAAAAAAAAACTCTGATTAGGATACAATGTCCAAAGATAGACATTGAGGATTAGTATAGAAGAAAATCCAAAATTTTTGGTAATGTAAATATTATGCGGGTTTTCCAAGAAATACATCCCTTTCTGGATACGAGTAAGTAGAGGCGGCTCCAGCACAGATGTACATAGGATTGAAAACTCTGAAAAGGAGTTTTAGGCTTGTCCTGGGGTATCCTGGTACATGACAATGGGCCCCGCTGCACTCTTGGTTATGATACTCTTGGGATATATTCTTAGGATAATTCATATTTTCTTTACAAATCGATTTGAAGGATTTTAATATAACATGAGAATGAAAAACCTTATTTAATCCTAAGGTGTTTATGATTGAAAATATAGTGTTATGATATTCTCTAAATGATTTTATGACACACACTATGATTTCTTGTGTTAGTCAATGGTTGGATTCCAAGTGAGTTATAGTAACATTGAACATGATGTACAAGGTGGGTGTGGTGGTGGAAATGAGAAACAAAATGGAAGGTTGATAGGTGTAAAAGACATCATGTTCATGTAGAATCATTTTTCAAATAATATGATAAACAACATATATATTAACCAACTCCCTAACTCAACAAAGAAGAGAAAAGTAGTGAATGATAAGATCTCTAACAGTGGAGACCTTGGAAAAAATAAATCTCAATTTCCATCATGCAGGAAATGTGGAAGAAGACACCCAGGAAAGTGTCTCAATGGAACAAAGAAATGATTTATATGTGGTAATGAAGGACATAATGTAAATAATTGTTGTGAAAAAATGAATATTATTATGGAAGAAAATAAAAATGATCCAAAGAATCCATTTACAGTCATTTGTCGTAAATATAGGGGACCAAGACATTACCCGAGTGAAGGCCTTATTCTATAGGATAACTTATTGGTCAAGGAACAACCTATATATAAATAAATGGATGGAGAAATTTTTAAAAGTATTAGTGCTCTTTGTTGATGGGATTACATTGCAAGTATTTTATCTTATATGTGTCACCCTGCAATTTTTTATGTGAAAATTATATTTGAGGATGAATTTTCTTTTCTCTTGTGGATATAGTTATAAATAACCATTTGGGTTTATATGATCCTTGAATTTATGTCAATTACATGTTGTTATATTTTGGGATGAAAAGGATAGGTATGAGATAACATTTGTGGTTAAATTATTGTATGGTTATTTTGAAGAATTTATCATTTAGGGAATGTTATAAAATAATGTTTTTGAAAAGGTACAACATGAAGATCATGTGACAACCAGTCGCATCAGAAAAAGCTGTGGGAATGAAACTCACAACCAAAGTGTGACTGGGATTTATTTATTTATTCAAAATTGTGACATGAATTGGTTTCCCAATTCATGCACAAAGGAATTTTATTAAAAGCAAGACGACAGATCAAACACGAGGTGTAAATAATTTACACCAGCAGGGATTAAAGGGGGATACAAATCAATAGTAACAAATACCTGCATCGGAGGGTGAAACAACCTATCTCAAGAATGTAAAACACATAGAATTCAAAACAGCATCAATCTGCTTCAATGCGAAACCCAGAAAGGCCCTCAACGCTCACCATCAAGCAAAAACAACATCTACAAGAAATAGGAAGCAAAGAGGAAAAAACATGACCAGGCTAAAATCATTAGCTTCCCACAGAAGGTAAATAACCACAAAAAACTGAGCAAAAACGTGTCACACAGAAGCTCCCAAACAAGCAGCATCAACACAAATACAAGAAGGACTTCTGAGAAAAATCACTCCCAAGGTCTATCCTTGAAGTCAAAATCAGGATTTCTTTTATGCTCATCCAGCATCCTAAAGAACATGTGCTTTCTAATTTCAAGGTATTTTTCACTGGTAATGCTACCCTCTAGATATTTGTTGAATTTGATAGTGTCTTGTTCGTCCATCCAAGCATCTGCTGCTTCACCCACTGGTTCCTCACTGACATAGGCATCTCTGTAAACAGAATGTTGGTTTCTTACATCATCTTCCTGATCAGAACTAGAAACGTCATCTTCCTCATATGAACCAGAGGTTTCACTCAGTTGATCATCCATAGATGGGAGTGATGCGGTCTCCATTCTAGTGACTTCCAGAGATCTAGTGACAATTATTCTTTCAAGGAGAGAAAAATCACTTCGCTTCCTCATTTTTTTCGGTTTTGGGGTAATGAAACCATCAGCATCCACTATTGGATTTTTACCTTTTCTAGCACTCTATTTTGAGGAAATTTTCTTCAAGATGATTAGGTTGATCATCAACCTCAATCAAGGATTCACCTAAATCAGAGAGCTCCTTGCTCCTTGTCTCCTGGGTCATGTGAAGAAAGCTGATGCTCCTGCTCTTTCCCCCGATCAGAGGGAACATAACTGACACTTGTATCTTTAGGAAGAGCATCTATAAATCCTGACATATCCATAGAGTGGCATACTGGATGAGAAGCATGGGATTTGGAAGACATCAGAACCTTAATCACATCTGAAGTTTTCTCATTATTAGCCGAAGGGCCAACAGTATCTTCCTGACCTAAATTTCTTTCATCAATTCTTATATTCAGATTCATTTTTTGACCCAAGTGACCTTCTTGGCCTCAGTACGTGTGGTTTTGCAGACACATTCCTTCTTTTCATGCCCAAGCCTAAGTCATGAATCGTAGTAATCCGGTAAATTTTCATAGAAAACATCCTGGAAGAAACCAGACTCACCATTATGAATCCAAATATGGGAAGGAAGATTCTTGGAGACATCTGTTTCAAAAAAAATTCAAGAAACTGATGGTCTTTTAAGATTTCTCGTTGCCAAATCCATCTTTAAAGGAGTTCCAATAAGCATGGAGATCGTAAATAGTGCTTCGTGCTTAAACAGGTGAAGTGGAAGAAAGGGGAAGCTGATCCAAATCAGAACAATTGGGGGTTCAGAAAAGGGATCAAAATATGGGGTCCACTTGAGAACTCAAATAAAACATCCCCCAAATGACCATGTTTTTCTCGCCCAAAGATGATAATAATCGCTCTCAAAGGAAAGACAAAAAAAGATATTCGAAGAGTTCAGAAGACCGAGATGAAAACCTGTAAAGCCAATAGATTCAAGAGAATTTGGCAAGTATTTCAGAGACGGTCTATGGGACGGAAATCTACCAACAAGCACAAATCAAAAGTCTACAGTAAGAATGTTTACCTCATTTGTATAGAAAGAAATCGCCAGCTGGCCACGGTGATGAAAGCGTTTAGGATTAATCTGAAGATCAGGCATCGTGGAATCATTATCTCTAGGATTCAATGCTCTTCTGGCAACCAAATCTGTGAATGATCTCAACGCTGGAGTAGGTTTTCTCTCTGTACAAGGGTTTCGCGAAGGCGGATCCATAGGCTAATGGTCATTTATCTTGTGTGACTGGGATTTATCGCCTACCACTAGACTACTAGAAGTCCTTGGTTACTATGACTAATTATTTTTAGTTAAATGATTTTATTTATCAATAATAAGTTTATTTGGGATCATATGTTTATCAAATGGATATCCTTATTATAGGGAAATTATTTGGTTATTATGTGATAAATGTTATTTTGGAAGACGTTTTCTATGTTGGGAACACTATATGCCTAAAGAAAATAGAATACTATGGGATTTCATTTGAGGAATAATGAAGGATTTTTTTAAAGACATTTAGGTTATTTGTGGACATTGTTAACCAATCATAGAGAATATGTGATTAGGTTAACTACTTTTAAGTATGTGACATTAATATTAGTCAATGTTATTTGGAGATACAATTTAACATGGAAGACAACTTATAAGTTTGTGGTTTCAATATTAGTTTTGATTATATTGAAGGGATTTTAGGACAATTGTGTATTGAATGGTATTTATTGAACTTTGGGAATTTTTGGTTTAATTTTATAAATTAATATTAGTATTTCTTTCTTTAAAGGATTATCCTTTTTGGGGATCATCTCATATTGTACTAACCATTTTAGTTTTGGTTAATCTCTAAATACCATGGAAATATATATTTTATCCTTTATGTATCATGTGATTCTCTAGATGTTAATTCTAGTACTTCAGGTGTCACCAAGTCATCTTGTATAGTCATCATTTAAAAAAAGATGAGTTAGTGGTATGAATTTATTAGAGGATGAAACTCTACTAAAAAATTAGGTATATCTCTTTATGTTCTTAGTTAATCTCAAAAATAAATTCCTCAACTTTATGAAATAAATCTTAAAACAAAAAATGTTATTCGTTTACTTTTCCTACTAGGAAACTAATAACCTTTTAACCAATCACAATTTTGTTTTTTTCTTGATGTTAACATTATATTGATCATTTTTATATCACTCTCCATCAGAACTTGACACATAGTTTATCTTCCACATCCATGTTTTCCAACACGGAATCCTAGTATGGGTTATCTCTGGTGACCTTTGTACTTATCTTTATTTATTTTAAAGTGATAGTTTTATTGAATCTTTTTCCAATGTGGTACATTAAATTAATTTCCATAGCCCAATTTTAAAATTGTGTGGATTAAATTTACAAAAGGGGTGAAGAATGAAACACCCCCATGATTCCACGGTACGCTTCTGTTTAAGTAATACAATAGCGTGTGATGTACACAACGTCGAGTTCAAGCACACCACGACCTATCAAACTATCCATTTTGAAAGCGGTTAGGAATAATAATAACCACATTTTAAAATATATATATATATATATATATATTTCATATAATTTTAGCATCCATATTTTTTGTTTTTTAGACATAATATAAGGACAAGTTCAATTTTTTTTTGATAAAAGAAGTATTTTTTAAAAAATGCAATTTTACCACCCTTTAATGGAGAACCCCTTTTAAATCCAATATTTGAAACTTTTATATAATAAATTTAATAGACTAAAATTCTTCTTTATAATTGGGAATAAAATTTATTTTTGATAAATTTTTGGTGT
Organism: Viscum album; assembly: GCA_963277665.1. NCBI lineage: Eukaryota > Viridiplantae > Streptophyta > Magnoliopsida > Santalales > Viscaceae > Viscum > Viscum album. The sequence continues at coordinate 426,770,565 of OY728162.1, read as the reverse complement.
TTTTCTGATAACTTGCATATTATGGGTGAATAGTGAATAATACTAAATTTTAACTAAAAGCAAATTTTTTAATCAAAATAAATTATTATGGAAAATTATAAATTTTAATTTATTGGAAGTATAATTATATTTTATTTTTATTATTTAATACAATATTTTTCATTATAATTAATTTCACATTTAAATTTGACATAATCACATGTCAATCTTTTGATTATTTTTAAATTTTTTAAAAAAAACCACTTATTGGTTTTGACAAAGAAATTAATTTTAAATTAATAAATGAAACTTTTATGTTTTTTTTGTAAAATAGACATCATTTTTGGATTCAGAATACCAAAATTAGCTTTGGGTGAAATTTTGGTATTTTTCTGAAAACATTCAATTTTTTATGAATAGTGAAAACCCCTACATTATTGTTTAAGAATAGAATTTAATTTCATTAAATAATTATTTTATTTATATTTATTTTAAGCAAAAATTGATACATAATACTGATATTAGTTGAATGTAATTTATTGGATTCATTTTATAATAGAAATAGATGTATAAAAGCTTATTGAATTTTTTTTATTGTCTTTACCCACCTTCTAGGAGCATTTGCAAATTTTCATAAAACATAATTCTACCACTTCTATGAATTGAATTTCAAAAATCTAAGAGACATGGTTGATATTATTATGTAAAGTGTGTATCGATAAGATGAAAATAATTTTTGGTGAATAGTAACATTTGTCTTTTATTTACCACGGTTAAAAGTAAATAGGGTAATTAAGGGTAAAAATGATATTATAATCACCCTAACACATGTTCTAATTCTATTGGATATGTATAATTCAACCAAAAAACCTTAAGAATAAAATAAGACCCACTTTGGTCCACTTGGATAAGATTAGGACATTTATTATTATTTTATTTAAATAAGAGTTAAAAGAGTTAAATTCATAGTTATTAACTAACCATTTTTAATATTGCGTTATACATAAGATAAATTCGACTATAAATATTCATTATAAATCTAAACATATTTACTACATAATGGTATTTTATTTATAATTTTCATACTTTACATAATTTAATTTATTTATGTCACAATGATGATGTAGTAGTTACCTTATTAATGAAATATTAAAATAATTGATATTATAAGTGCCAAAATTAATGTAATTTTAGACTTTATATTAATTACACTAATTCTCTAGGTTAATATGACACGTTAGGGTTTATTAAATAAATTTTTTTATAAGTAATAATTTTTTAATTATTTTCACAAAAATCAAGTACAAAATATTATCAAAATTGAAATAATTGAGTTTTTAAAACAAATACTACATTATTAATTTAAATAATATTCCTAAAAATATAAGGATATGCCAAATGACTTAGATAAGATTATATATATTAATAATAAACCACATGGGGTTATCATGTCTTTTTATAGTAATTTTATTAACCATGTATTATAAAAATAAAAAGAGACATGGTAAATGTCAAATAATTTAACTAAGAGTTAAATATAAAAGATAAGGTACATATGATAACCAAAACCAATATAAAACTTATTTTTTGATAGTTTTTTACCTATTCCCACCTTATCCTCTAAATAATTCATTTTTGAGCCATTATAAACCGAAAATTAATTTATTATAAAATAATATTTCAAGCTTTTCCTAAAGTGTCGCACACCTCACTTATAAAAGGGAAATTCCCCTTCTCTTAATTTCACACCTCAAAATATTTTTGAATTACCCAAAACCTGCCCAAATATCCTTCCAAATTTCATCCCTTCATCCTAGAGGAAATAATTTTGTTAAAAATCTAACCTAAGGAGCCCCTTTGATCAAATCAAAAAGAAGAACCCGAAGAAGAGGTAAATATTTGATCACCTCTTTCAAGTTCTTTTCATCTTCCACTTCCATGTTCATTGTTGTTTTTAATCTAAAATAATACCTACAGTATCGTATATATAATGCGATGTCATTATAAAAATGGTACAACAATATTTATTGTTATATCTGTAATATGAATGACAATGTCACCATACCTGCAAACGTACTACTTACCATCTCCATGTTGTGGTGTAGTTTGCTATTCAAACACTTCCTTTTTTTATGGGTATAATAATGAGTATAACTGATGTAAATAATAAATATAAAATTTTAATTATTCTTTATATATGATATACCATCCAGTTACATATTATTTCACCATCAATATAATGATATTGTCTCTCATGAATATGTATGGATTACCATCTCCAAGAACGCGATGAGATTCATTCCACAACATAATCATTCAAAAATAATTTTCATTATTTTATTAAAAAAATTATGAACATAATATTTTTCTATATATGAATAAAATACATCATATCCCTAACAAACATGGCTTACGTAACCGAGCATATAAAGGAAAACAGATCAGTTAACACCTGAAACGAAGATACTACAAAAATATTATTAACAAAGAAATATTAGAGGATCATATATGATATCAGATTTATGTATATAGATGTTTTATAATTTAAAAACAATGATTTAACAATTATACTGGAGGTTAACATACCCTATTCCAAGGAAAATTACAAGGTAAGGGGTTTTCATCTCACTATTATTCATGTGAGATTCATGCTATATTTTCCACTATTACCTTCTATGGTGTGTATGTACTACCCATAATTGTATTGTTTGTGTAATATAATTTAATTTATGGATATTTACATCATAATTTGATTATCCTTATTTAATGGGGTTTATGTTTCATATGTTACCAAATCGGTAATGGAATTTCAAATTTCAATTTTCACTCATTCAGGTTTATGCAAACTTAATTGATTACATTACTCCAGGATTATGTGTAAAATCACTATTTATTTACTTATGTTATAATTTCTACTCCCCATTGTGTGGATATAATATTTATTCACATAATAACTCCGTTGATAAATTCTCAAGTCACCGATATAAACTTGATAAGAGTTATATTAACTCAATTTCTATTCATTTAGGTAAACATCCAAGTCATTGGTGTTGTTTTTATAAGAATATGTGTGGATGTCCTCTGATTGATTTACACTGAATATCCAATAACAATGAGTGTATTTATATTTGTCACATATAATTATGTCATTGATTTATCCTTAACCTAAGGAAACAATTTTTATTAAGGAATTCATCTCAACTAACATTTCATTGAGACTTCTTTGTTGTTATGTGACAATTCACTTTTATTTGGTTTATATACTGTACATTAAAGTAGTATATCATGAATCCTTTTATTCTCAAGATATTATAATGTTTTTATTACCTCAATTATTTTTATTCAAGCATATCTCATTTGGTTAGGAACTCTAACTAAAATATAATTTTAAATGTTTTAAAAATTTATTCTTTTAAATATTTCTCATTAATGTCCATGTTTTAAAATTTGTTTTAAGGATTTATTTATATGGAAATTAATGTTTTAAAATTGAAATTTATTTTAAATTATTCAATGTGGTATGGGAAACATTGATTCAACAATCGATTTTAAACATCTTCTTGACAAATTGTGACACTTCTAAATGTTTTCAAGAAAAGGAGGTTATTTTCTCAAATATTTTTGATGATTATATTCATATATATCAATATCCTTCATTATTATTGATTAATATTAATTTATTAAAATAAAATATTCCAAATTTTATTGAGTGAGTTATGTTTGTCTGTGGATGTGCTATTTTTATACAATTCATGGTTTATGGTAAAAATATTGACATTTCATATGTATGTTTTAATACGAATGTTTAGAATATGTTTCAACCTTTTCATATGTGGAATTCATTGGACTTATTATGTGATGGGTGGATCCTTATATAGCTCCTCAATGCATCAATAGGTATAATGAGACAAACTAGTGTCTTGCTACAAGGCCTTGACAAAATCTTATTTGTAGTCTTGGCACAAGGCCTTGACTATGTGGTTATCAAGTCTGGCATTATGCATTCCATCATTATGAAATTGGATATTGATATTACATTTTATTATTAAACTAGTAAAATTTACAAATGAATAAGTAAATTAAATTATTTCATTTATCTTTATAGTATTATGTTGATGTTTATGTTTAAAAGTCTTGTGTTCTAGTCTTATACATTGCCTTATTGTTTATTCTTATTTATGACAGTTTCCGCTATATTGTTATCCTAACTAAGAATTTGAGATCAACCCATTAATATGTTTTATTTTTCCTAGGATGAAAATAAATATATTACGATTAACCTAGAGGAATAGGCTAATGGATATAAGAGTGTTCAAAGGGGACACAATGTTGTTTTTTTTATTACATGTTTTAATGTAAAACTTATTTATGTATCTAGTACTTACAAGGCTACTAAACAGATTGGTCATTCAGGAAATGATTCCTTTATCATGCCATTTTTATGAAATAATGCACCGATTCTAGGTAACTGGGGTCATGGTTTTACAATAACCTCATCTTAAGGAGTCTGTTTGTGAAAATCAAAAGGTGATACTAAAAAAAGGTAATTGTTTTACAACCTCTTTAAAGTTATTTTTTTCATCTACATCCTATTTTAATATTTTTTTCCATACCATTGTAATAAATACTATATCATCCATATACTGAGATGTTATTATTTTCATAGTACAACCATATTCTTCATTTTCTCCATCATATGAATAATAATATCATTATGCGTGCGTGCGTACGGCTTACCATCTTCATACTGTGGTGTATTTTTTATTCAACGCTACATTATTTTTTTAAATTTAATTATGGATATATTGGTTATAAAAAATGAATATAACATGATAATTATTCATTTATAATTAATGTATATCTAATTATTTACCATTTAACAATCAAATAAATGATACCATCGCACGTATGTACGTACGGCCTACCATCTCCACGACGCAGTAAGATTCATTCTCTAATGTAACAATTAAATAATGAATATAAAACTTATATGACTAGAAAAAATAATTATTATAAACCTAAAATCATTCTGGATATGAATAAAATACTCTTGGTGCTTAAAAATCATACTTACATAGAAAAAAGAAATGAAAAAATAAAGCAGTTAACACCCAAAATAATGGAAATATTGAAATACTATTATCAAAATGATATAATAGGATCATATATGATATTATAAATATATATATATATATATGTTCCTATTATAATTTAATAACAATATTTAAACAATATAGAGTTGGTTAACTCACCCTCAACTAATTAAAAGTAAAATTTAAGGGTTAATTTCACAATCTAAATATTATTGGAGGTTGTTTATAAATAAATATCTACTCATACATATTTATCATCCAAGTTAATGTTTCGTAAAATGTAATTAAAATATTAGAAACAATTATTTAATGAAAGTTATCCCTATATTTTACTTTTTATTAAAAAAATGAAAATAAATATTTCCTTCATTTTTTAAATGACTTACTTTATGACCTTTTCGACAAGGGAACAATGCTTTTTTACATATATAGTGCAAGTGTATATTTCCACTATCATGATTCATTAATATTTTGAGGCTAACCTTACAAGATTAAAATGCAGTTTTCAAGAGAAATTTTTTCATTTATATTTTTTCTTCGTTTAAATGATTTCAATTTAAAAAGGGGGTATTTATTTCAAAGAGTTATAATGATTTTATTAAATTATTTTTTCTTTTTCAACATACATTATTGGATTTTATGCTTAATTGAGATTGATTTATTATGATACAATCTTCTATATTGTATTGAATGGTTTATGAAAGGTTTTACTATGGATGTGATTTTTTATTCTATTCATGGTTTATGGTTAAATTTTTTACATTTTGTATGCCAGTTCTAATACAGTTGTATATGTTATGTTTCACCCTTTTCATATAAGTAATGCATTTGACATAGTAAATGATGGGCAGGGCCTACTATGGCCCCTCAACAAATCTGTAGGTCTCATGAGACAAACCAGTGACTTGGAAAAAGGCCTTCATGATATTTTAATTATGGTCGTAGAACGAGGCTCGAATGGTATGGTTATGGAGTCTGGTATTATGTATTCCATCTTTATAATTTTAGTTATTGATACTGCATGGTATTATTTAACTAGTAGAATATTCCTATTAATGGTTAAATGGAATTATTTGATTTATTATTTCCTTATTATGTTAAATATTATGTTTAAAAGTATTGTTTTTTATTTTTATACTATTCCTCAAAAGTTTATGTAGCACCCCGAGCTTCCACGATACGCTTCTCATTCAATAATGCAATAGCTTGCATTGTACGCAACTTCGAGTTCTAAAACACCGCGACTAATCAAAGTAGCCGTTATGAGTAGTAATAATCACTTTTTAAAATTATAGAAATTTTATATTTCAAAATGGACATCATTTTTGGATTCGGAATATCGAAATTAGCCTATGCTGAATTTTTGGTATTTTTCTGAGAACTTTTAATTTTTTATGAATAGTAAAAAAATACGTAAAAACAACTTTTTTAATAAAAATAATTTATAGTGATAAATTATACAATTTAGTTGTTTTAATGTATAATTAGAATATATTTTTTCCATTTTATCCAATGGTGTTCATTAGAATTAATTTCACTTTGAAATTGGACATAAACAATTGTCAATCTTTTGATATAAATTGTTTCATAAAAACACGCTATTTGTTGTGACAGCAAGAATTAATTATAAAATTAATTAATGCAACTTATATTTTTGTAATTTCATAAAATAGACATCATTTTTGAATTCGGAATATCAATTATATCTTAGGGTGAAATTTTGGCATTGTTCTGAAAAACATCAATTTTTGATGAATAGTGAAACCACTAAGTGGTAGTTAAATAACTGATTTTTCGTTTAAATGAAATATTACCACTTCTTTGTTTTGATTTTCAAAAATCTGACATGCATGGTTGTCATTAATAAGTAAGATGTGGTTCAATGAGATTAAAATAATTTTTGGTGAATAGTAACTTTTAAGTTTTTAATCGCGATTAGAGGTAATTAGTGTAGTTTAAGGTAAAAATAATGTTGTAATAATATGAGATGAGCTTGAAACATGTTCTACCCTCATTGGATGTGCCATGGCCGACCAAGACAATCCATGAGTCAACTTGGGGACCCCATGGAGCCACTTTAGTTAGAAAATGACATAAATACCTTTTATTTAATGTTAAAGTGAAAAAATGACACAAACATTAAATTTTTTACTAAAACAATTTTTACATGGGGTTATACAAGTCATATTTTTGACTATAAATAGTCATTGGAAAGATAAGAAGATTTCCTACATCATAGTAGTTTTTTTATAATTTTTAGACTTTAAATAAATTAAATTATTTATGACATCATGATGATGTAGCGATGACCTCATTATTTAACGATTTAAATAAAATAAAAAGATAATGTAAAATCCAAGGCCTAAACTTGTAAAAAACCTATTGGATGAGTATATTTTGAACCCTTATCACCTTATCCTCGAATTATATAAGTGTGGGACCTTTAGAATCCGAAAATAATTGTATAATAATGTAAACTTTCCTTACATTCCAACAGTGCCCCTCCTCTCCTCTTATAAAAGGCCCCCACCTCTACCACCTCATTCACACTTTCATGCCATTTGGATCGGCCGAACTCTGCCCAAATACTCTCCCAACTTCCCCATATTACTCCTAGAAGCCTCATATTGGGCATAACACTTCACAAGGAAGCCTTTGGCTCAAATCAAAAAGAGTTACCCGATTTTGAGGTAATGTCTTCTCTAATGTTGTTTTGTTTTATTTTTCTTCTCCAACCCCCTAAGCACTTTTTATTAATTTTTTTGTAACAACACCAGTATCCTCAATATACTAGGATGTTTTTATAATAATTATTAGAGCTACAATTACACACACCTACATCTAATGGTTAAAGAACATACGGTTTCTGTGGATGGAGAATTTCTGCCTCTTGAAACGATGATTGTTCAACACTCATATAACACCTTCAAAGGAGGCCATTAAGAAGTCACTATATCTATATATTATATATATTATGTTTATGTTTTACTTATGCTTATGTATTTCTCATTTATGGAATACTTTATGATTTACATTATGGGTAAACACGATAATTTCATTTTAGGAAGTGCGGACTACCGCCCCCTCAAAGTGATGTGAATCGTTAATGCCACATGTGGGATGTATAATGGATGGAGTAAATGATATTATATATGATATTATACTGGAATTATATAATACATTTATATCATTATTATTTCATTCCATTAAATACGAAATAAAAATGAAAGTAGCGTTCATGCGTACGTACGGCTTATCGTCTCCATGAACGGTGCATTTCATTTCATACCTCTAAATGTTACGTAATATTATAAATGAATGTATATACTATATATATATGATATATAAGATATCTACATCATTAATATAATTCTGTATATAATGTATAATTCACCACATGAACAACTTGTAATTATAAGAAGTTTATTTTTGACTCAAGTACCAAAGATCGACAAAACGACCATTATTAACTTAAATAATTACATAATGTTAATAACATGGTAATAAGTGATATAAAAGGAATAATGAAAATGAAAAATGTTCTTAAGAAAATAGAAATTATCTCTAGTTTATTATTCAGGAGGTTAAAGAATGGTCGAGTCAGGACAGGACGCAAGGTATGGGAACTTCTTAACCCACTTCCTATTCTTTGGGTTAATCTACTACATTCAAATTATTTAATGATATTATTATGTCCTATCTTTTATTTTTAATTTATTTATGTGTACTTATAGTGAATACACATAATAGATCTATTTTATTTTAAAAAATGATCTTTTTAAGGACTTCGTCTCAATCTCCTTTCATTGAGGAATATTTGGTTTTATACACAACTTTCTTTTATACGGTGTATAAACCCCTTTGACTTTTACGTTTATTCAAAAGTAATCTTTTTTATACGAAGAATTTTACTAAACGACAAAAAGGGAATGTTTTTCTTGCCGTACATATGCAGCGACAACGACTTCTCTGCTGCCGTGACCATTATTTGAGTTTCGACTTCCTCTACAAGCCATAACTTTTTTTAATGAGAAATAAATACAATGTTTTAACAATCTTTTATTTTGGTATTGAAAATGGTTTTTAAAGTGTTTTTATTATATCAATGTGTTGTATTGATATCTTGTGATTGAAATGTGGAAATGTTATGTTTCCTTTATGCATGTTTTATGTGATACGATTATTTTATGGTTTATGATATGTTTAAACCTATTCATATGAGGAATGCGTTGGACATAATAAGTGACGGGTGGATCTCGCTATATCTCCTCGATGCATCGGCAGGTATCATTAGACAAACTAGTGTCTTGGCACGAGGCCTTGACAAAATCTTATTTGTGGTCTTGGCACGAGGCCTTGACTACGTGGTTATTATATTCTGACATTATGCATTCCATCATTATGAAAGTGGTTATTGATATTGCTTGTGATTATTCGACCCGTAGAATATCCATGTGAAGAATTAAATGGCATTATCTCATTTTACTTTTTCCATATTATGTTGATGTTCAAGTTTAAAAGGCTTTTGTTTTAGTTATACATTGCCTTAAATGTTTATGTTTATTTATGAAAGCTTCCGCAATATTGTTATCCTTACTGAGAATCTGAGCCCAACCCTTTCAATGTTTTAATATTTTCTAGGATGTGAAGAAGTATTTTATGAATGACCTACAGGGATAGTCAGAAGAGGATATGAGTGTGGACTATGGAGACTTTGTTGTTGTAGTTTTTCACCTTATGTTGTAATGTAACATTTATGAATGTATCTAGTGTTTCCAAGGCTACTAAACTAATCGGTCTTTCGAGACTTGATCTTTTGTGATCATGCCAATGTTACGAAGTAATGCTCCGACTCTGGGTAGCTGGGGTCGGGGCGTTACAGTTGGTATCAGAGGCAGTTTAGTACTAACCTTGGAAGCTAGATTTAGATAAACTCTGATTAGAGCACATAGCCCGAAGATAGACTTTAAGGATTAGTATAGAAGAACTTCCTAGAATTTTGGTATTATAGTGAATTTGTGAGTTTTCCGAGCAATACATCCCTGTCTGGATACGAGCAGGTAGAGGCGGCTCTGGCACAGATGTACCTAGGGGTAAAACCCGAAAACACCGCTTTGAGCTAGACTCGAACGGGAACTGGTGCACGACAACGGGCCTTGCTGCACTCTTGGTTACGACACTCCCGGGGGATATGCTTAGGATAATTCTCATTTTTATTTACAAACCACTATGAAGGGTTATGATTATATACTTCCTCAAAGAAAACATTCCTTTTTATGATTATGGATTATATCCATAAATAGTTCAATTTATGTAAAGTGTTTTACAAATATGGAATTATGTATTTTAATTAATAAACTAATCTAGTTTATGCCATTGTTTAGAAATGGCGCCTAATGGAAGGAATGTAAACTGTATCAATGCACGCACTCGGTGTAGGGATTTCCCTCTAGATCAAGATAATTATTTTGGATCTGGAGATACAACTAGTGCTGATCAACTTATTACCATACTGGGACAACTCACTCAGGTTATTAATAATAACCTTACTCAAATGGAGTACCCTGACCCGCAACGTGGAGGATCAATGTTAGACCACTTCATGAGGAAACAACCACCAACATTTAATGGCGGTACAAATCCGTTAGTAACTGAGAAATGGATAAACTCCTTAGAGAAAATATTCCATGCCTAGGGGAGTAGCGAAAGGGAGAAGGTTATCATGGCAGTTTACCGCCTCACTAGAGATGGCGATCAATGGTGGTCATTGATTCAAAATACAAAGGAAGATGATGACGTATCGAATATGGAATGGAGGGAGTTCAAAGAGCTTTTCTTAGAAAAATACATTCTTCATGACCATCAAGCAGATATGGAAAGGCAATTTCTGAGTCTGAGACAAAATGAGGATGAGAATGTCGCAAAGTATGAGGACAACTTTACAAGGTTGGCGAGGTATGCTGCAGATTATATACTTAACCCAAGAGGTAAGATTGATCGTTTCTTTGATGGGTTAAAACCATTTCTCCATAGAGCTTTAGTATTACAATCTTTCTCAACATACGAAGATATTGTCTCATGTGCTATCAAGACAGAAAAAGAATTCTCTATGTCTTATGACAACAAAGTAAAGCTAGAGAAGAAGAGAACGGTGAAACAAGAGACAGATAAAGGGAAAAATGGAAAGAAGGATTTAACATTATGTGATAATTGTGGGAAGAATCACCCTGGTACTTGCCTAAAAGGAATGGGAGTTTGTTATAAATGTGGAGAAAAAGGTCACCAGGCGCGTGATTGAAAGGGAAAGAAAGAGGATATCAATGTTGAATGCTACAATTGTAGGGAAATGGGGCATTATGAAAATGAATGTCCTAAGTGTCAGGGAAACTTACCACAAAAAATTCCAAGGGATTAAGGACAATCTTATGTTGTTACTACAGTTGAAGCGGAATAATTAATGTATTGGTGCTTTTGGACTCATGGATTATATTATGGTTATTATATAATGTGATATATATATATATAAGGATTGTACTGCAGTACTTTTTGTTTCAGTAAGGTTTTAATATGATGAAGGTAATCATATTTTTAGTATGTGACAATAAGAGAAACTTTACTTTGTTTGGGGAATCTGATAAATTGATTTCGGAATAAAGAGACCTTTTAGAGAACGTCTGGACATAGGTATTTTGGATAACTATAATGGTTGGAGTGGATTAAGTTGATCTTTGGATAGTATTGTTTAAGGTTAAAAAATTAATGAAGATTATTTTCGGAATATTATAATACTATAGTTTTAGGAAAAGGACAACCTGCAGGGTGGGGCATAACCCGTCGCGTCGGACAAAGATGCAGGAATCGAACCCACAACCATAGTGCGACAAGCCTTTATTTCCTACCACTAGCCTACAGGAAGTCCCTGGTTATTAAAAAATAATTTTACTAATCTAAATGGTATGTGTTAATATTTGGAACCTTATACAATTAGGATAAGTATAATATTTTCGAGTTCTATTATCTTTTTTGAGTGAAAGATGAGTTGAAGGTTGAAACTCTAATTTTCAAGAATAAATATATATATACCTATCTCTTATTCAATGAATAAATTAATTCTTAAACTTTAGTAAAGGTATATTAAAACAAAAAAAAATGTGTTATCCTAATACCTTATGTCTTGTTGAACTGACGATATTTTAAATCAACATAGATTAAAGGCTTTGAGGCCCTAAATTTGACAGTTGATTGTGATTGATGACCTCGATCACTCCCTACAAATATTTACATTTTTCCTCCAATTATATGTCTCTAATTTCCACCAATGTTCTCCTTATTGAGATCATAATTTGGTGGTGACTTTCTTATTTCCATTTCCCTCTTATTAAGGCTAAATTTTATTAATCTTATTTCCGATGTGGGTTTTCCACAAATGTATTTTCTCTTTTCAACCTTTTATTTTCAAAGAAAAAATTTCAAATTGCAAAGATGCAATTTATTGAAGGAGGGGAGAATGTAACACTCCGAGCTTCCACGATACGCTTCTCATTCAATAATGCAATATCTTGCAATGTATGCAACTTCGAGTTCTAAAACACCGTGACTAATCAATGTAGCCGTTATGAATAGTAATAAACACTTTTTAAAATTATAGAAATTTTATATTTCAAAATGGACTTCATTTTTGGATTCGGAATATCGAAATTAGCATATGTTGAAATTTTGGTATTTTTCTGAGAACTTTTAATTTTTTATGAATAGTTAAAAATACTTAAAAACTACTTTTTTAATCAAAATAATTTATAGTGATAAATTATACTATTTATTGGTTTTAAATTATAATTATAATATATTTTTACCATTTTATCCAATGGTGTTCATTATAATTAATTTCACTTTGAAATTGGATATAAACAATTGTCAATCTTTTGATATAAATTGTTTCTTAAAAACACGCTATTTGTTGTGACAGTGGGAATTAATTATAAAATTAATTAATGCAACTTATATTTTTGGAATTTTATAAAATAGAAATCATTTTTGAATTCAGAATATCAATTATAGCTTAGGGTGAAATTTTGGCATTGTTTTGAAAAACATCAATTTTTGATGAATAGTGAAACCACTTAGTGGTAGTTAAATAACTGATTTTTCGTTTAAATGAAATATTACCACTTCTATGTTTTGATTTTCAAAAATCCTACATACATGGTTGTAATTAAAAAGTAAAATGTGGTTCAATGAGATGAAAATAATTTTTGGTGAATAGTAACTTTTAAGTTCTTAATCGCGATTAGAGGTAATTAGTGTAGTTTAAGGTAAAAATAATATTTTAATAATATTAGATGAGCTTGAAACATGTCCTACCCTCATTGGATGTGCCATGGAAGACCAAGAAAATCCATGGGTCAACTTGGGGACCCCATGGAGCCACTTTAGTTAGAAAATGACATAAATACCTTTTATTTAATGTTAAAGTGAAAAATGACACAAACATGAAATTTTTTAATAAAACAATTTTTACATGGGGTTATACAAGTCATATTTTTGAATATAAATTGTCATTGGAAAGATAAAAATATTTCCTACATCATCGTATTTTTTTATAATTTTTAGACATTAAATAAATTAAATTATTTATGACATCATGATGATGCAGCGATGACCTCATTATTTAACGATTTAAATAAAATAAAAAGATAATGTAAAATCCAAGGTCTAAACTTGTCAAAAACCTATTGGATGAGTATATTTCGAACCCTTATCACCTTATAATCGAATTATATAAGTGTGGGACCTTTAGAATCCGAAAAGAATTGTATAATAATGTAAACCTTCCTTACTTTCCAAGAGTGCCCCTCCTCTCCTCTTATAAAAGGCCCCCACCTCTACCACATCATTCACACATTCAAGCCTTTTTCTCGGCCAAACACTGCCCAAATACTCTCCCAAATTCCCCCTCTTACTCCTAGAAGCCACACTTTGGGCATAACTCTTCCCAAGGAAGCCTTTGGCTCAAATCAAAAACAGTTACCCGATTTTGAGGTAATGTCTTCTCTAATGTTGTTTTGTTTTATTTTTCTTCTCCAACCCCCTAAAATCTTTTTATTAATTTCTTTTGTAACAACACCAGTATCCTCAATATACTAGGATGTTTTTATAAGAGGTATTCGAGCTATAATTACACACACCTACATATAATGGTTAAAGAAGATGCGGTTTCAGTGGATGGAGAATTTCTGCCTCACGAAACGATGATTGTTCAACACTCATATAACACCTTCAAAGGTGGCCATTAAGATGAAACTATATTTATATATGATATATAATATGTTTATGTTTTACTTATGCTTCTGTATTTCTCATTTATGGCATAATTTATGATTTCCATTATGGGTAAACACGATAATTTCATTTTAGGAAGTGCGGACTACCGCCCCCTCAAAGTGATGTGAATTGTTAATGCCACATGTGGGATGTATAAAGGATGGAGTAAATGATATTATATATGATATTATACTGGAATTATATAATACATTTATATCATTATTATTTCATTCCATTAAATATGAAATAAAAATGAAAGTAGCGTTCATGCGTACGTACGGCTTATCGTCTCCATGAACGGTGCATTTCATTTCTTACCTCTAATTGTTACGTAATATTATAAATGAATGTATATAATGTATATATATGATATATATGATATCTACATCATTAATTAAATTCTGGATATAATGGATATTTCACCACATGAACAACTTGTAATTATAAGAAGTTTATTTCTGACTCAAGTACCAAAGATCGACAAAACGACCGTTATTAACTTAAATAATTACATAATTTTCATAACATGGTAATAAGTGATATAAAAGGAATAATGAAAATGAAAAAGGTTCTTATGTAAATAGAAATTAACTCTAGTTTATTATTCAGGAGGTTAAAGAACGGTCGAGTCGGGACATGACGCAAGGTAAGGGAACTTCTTAACCCACTTCCTATTCTATGGATTAATCTCCTACTTTCAAATTATTTCATGATATTATAATGTCCTATATTGTATTTGTAATTTATTTATGTGTAATTATAGTGAATACACATAATAGATCTATTTTATTTTAAAAAATTATCTTTTTAAGGACTTCTTCTCAATCTCCTTTCATTGAGGCATATTTGGTTTTATGCACAACTTTATTTTATACGGTATATAAACCCCTTTGACTTTTACGTTTATTCAAAAGGAATCTTTTTTATACGAAGCATTTTACTAAACGAAAAAAAAGGAATGTTTTTCTTACCGTACATATGCAGCGACAACGACTTCTCCGCCGTTGTGACCATTATTTGAGTTTTGGCTTCCTCTACAAGCCATAACTTTTTTTAATGAAAAATAAATACAAAGTTTTACTTTTCTTTTATTTTGGTATTGAAAATGGTTTTGAAAGTGTTTTTATTATATCAATGTGTTGTATTGATATCTTGTGATTGAAATGTGCAAATGTTATGTTTCCTTTATGCATGTTTTATGTGATACGATTATGTTATGGTTTATGATATGTTTAAACCTATTCATATGAGGAATGCATTGGACTTAATAAGTGACGGGTGGAGTCCGCTATAGCTACTCGATGCATCGGCGGGTCTCATGAGACAAACTAGTGTCTTGGCACGAGGCATTGACAAAATCTTATTTGTGGTCTTGGCACGAGGCCTTGACTACATGGTTATGATAGTCTGGCATTATGCATTCCATCATTATGAAATTGGTTATTGATATTTAATGTGATTATTTGACCAGTAGAATATCCATGTGAAGAAGTAAATGGAATTATTTCATTTTACTTTTTCCATATTATGTTGATGTTCAAGTTTAAAAGGCTATTGTTTTAGTTATACATTGCCTTAAATGTTTATGTTTATTTATGAAAGCTTCCGAAATATTGTTATCCTTACTGAGAATCTGAGCTCACCCCTTTCAATGTTTTAATATTTTCCAGGATGTGAAGAAGTATTTTATGAATGACCTGCAGGGATAGTCAGAAGAGGATATGAGTGTGGACTATGGAGACTTTGTTATTGTAGTTTTTCACCTTATGTTGTAATGTAACATTTATCAATGTATCTAGTGTTTCCAAGGCTACTAAACTAATCGGTCTTTCAAGACTTTATCTTTTGTGATCATGCCAATGTTAAGAAGTAATGCACCGACTCTGGGTAGTTGGGGTCGGGGCGTTACAGTTTATGCATATTTATGATAGCTTCTTCTGTATTGCTTGTCCTTAATGAGAATATGAGCTCACCCCTTTATCATGTTTCATTTTTCTCCAGGATGTGAATAAGTAGAGTATGATTGACCTGCAGGGATATTATAAGGGATATGAATGTTTTCAAAGGGTAAAATATGTTGTTTTTTATTTTAAAATGTAATGTAAACTTATGTTTGTCTCTAGTATTTCTCAGACTATTAAAATTATTTGTCCTTTGGGGTTTTTTTCATGTGCTCATGAAAATGTAATAAAATAATGAACTATCTCTGGTTAACTGGTCTTGGGGTGTTACAGATGGTATCAGTGGATATTTAGTACAAACATTGGAAAATAGATTTAGAAAAACATTTATTAAGGAAAATTACCCCTAAGATAGAGTTTGAGGATAATTATAGAAGAACATCCTAGAATTTTGGTAATATAAAGATTATATGGGTATTCCTATAAAATACATTCATGTCTAGATAATACATGTGGGAATTGTTCTGGTACAGATGTACCTAGGAGATACAACTCTAACAAGGTGTTCCAGGATTGACTCGGGGTAACCTGTTACGTGAAAATGAGCCTTACTGCACACCTTGTTTGACACTCCAAGGGGATATACTTAGGATAATTCACATTTTCATTAAAAATAATTATGAAGGATTTAAAAGAAAATATGTTCCCAAAGAAACCATGTTTATAATAATGTGATTAGATATGCCTGATTTTTTTAATTTATGTTACAAATTTTGAAATTTTGAATGATGATTCATAACCTAATCTATTGGATGTTTTTTATTGAAAATTGTCCTAGTGGTAGGAATGGAAACTATTTTAACTCACTTAATCCAAGTATGGATCTCCTTATTATGAAAGATAATGATATCGGAGTTTCTGATTCAACTGGAAATGAAGTACTTATAACCATACTGGGACAGTTAACTCAAGTGATGAATAATAACCTTAACTATATGGAGCAGCCTGATCCACAATGTGAAGGATCAGTGTTAGACTAGTTCATTAGGAAACATCCTCCAAATTAAATGGGACTAAAAATACTTTTGTAGTTTATAAGTGGATAAGTTCCTTAGAGAAAATATTTCTTAGTTTGGGGAGTAACGAAAGGTAAAAAGTTGTTATGGAAGTTTATCATCTATCAGGAGATGTAAATCAATGGTGGTTACTATTTGAAAACATGATAGAGGATGAAGAGGCTGCAAATATGGAATGGAGGGAATTTATTCAAATCTTCCATGAAAAATACATTCCTTGTGATCTACTAGTGGATATGGAGAGGAAATTTCTGATTCTAAGGAAGAAAGAGGATGAGAATGTTGCAAAGTATGAATCCAAATTCAAAAGGATAGTAACGCATGATCCAAAGTACATATATTACCCAAGAAGTAATATTGATAGACTCTTTTATATGTCAAATCATTTCCTTGTATGGTTATTGGTCTCACAATCATTCTCTTCATATGAAGTTATTGTCTCATGTGCTATTAGGATAGAAAATGAATTCTCTAATTCATATGACTTCAATGTAAATTAAGAGAAGAAGAGGGCCAATAAAAACCCTTGAAAAGTAAATAAGGGGAAGAATGAGAAATTTTACTTTACACCATTTAGTAATTGTGGGCTTAAACACTTCATAATATGAATATAGTTGATGGGAGATTTTTACAAGTGTGGAGAAAAAGTCCACCAAGCTCATGATTGCAAGGTAATGAAAGAATCTATCAATGTTCAGTGCTAAAATTGTAAAGATATTAGACACTAGAGAAATTATTGTCTTAAACATTAAGGAAACATTCCCCATAAAAGGAAAAGGGTGAAAGAAAAAGATTTTTTTATCATAAAAATTGAGGTTAATGTTCTTAATGATGTTTTGATAGGTACTTTAATTGTTTCCTCAAATTTACCCGAAGATTTATTTTTTTATGGATCCTTGCATTCCTTTATATCTTCCCAGTTTGATTTAAATATTAGAAATTTTCATTTCACATTAACAAGGGATTTTTCTATCAAAACCCATAAGAGATGTATCATTACAACAAACATGTTTCAGGAAGTTCCCATTATGATATAAAAACATTCTTTATCTATTGGAATTATCATCATTCATATGGTTGACTTTGATATAATCTTTTGTATGTATTAGATATCAAAATATGATGTGAACATTTATTGAAAAATAAGAAAGTTAAAATTGGTGATGAATAAGTAGAATCTATTGTCCTTTGAGAATAAACAACACCATCTGATTCTTATCTAGATCCACCCCTGGTAGCTCTTCGAAATGAAATTCTTGTGGAGAAAGAGAAAACATCATCCATGGGTGAATAAATATATATTAAAATTTAGGGTGTACCTATTATATGAGAATATATTGATGAATTTCAAGAGTTTTTACCAAGACATCCTCTAGAGAGGTAAGTTGATTTTACTATTTATTTAATCCTATATGCAAGGATAATATCAAAAGCTCCTTATAGAATGGCCATTTTGGAATCAGTAAAGCTGAAGAAACAACTGATGGAGCTGAATAGAAAGGATTTATTCTCCTTGGTGTTTCTCCATGCGGAGCCATAGTTCTTCTTATTATGAATAATGATGGATCAATGAGATTTTTCATTGACTATTGAGAAATAAATGAATCTACAATAAAGAAACATTATCATCTTCTTAGCTCTGATGATTTGTTTGTTAAATTTCATGGAGTGCAATATTTTTGAAGATTGACCATAGTTTTGTATATCATCATTTAGGTGTAAAAATGGAATATATTCCAAATAAATCTTTCTGAATGGGTAATGGTCCTTAGGAATTTACATTAATTCCATTTGTATTGACTAATGTCCCCTTTTATTTTGTAGATCTAATGAATAGGTTGTTCAAGGAATATCATTGTGGTTTTTTGTATTATTTTTTGATGATATATTGGTAAACTCCAAAATCCATGAAGACCACGTTAAAAACATGTTGATTGTTCTGAAAAATCTTAGATGAAATGATCTATATGGGATGTTTAGAAAGAGTGAATTTTGGATTCAGAATATTTTTTTTTCATAGACATGTTGTCTCCGTGGTTGGCATCTTTATTGATCCTGAAAGGACATGGGCAATACAAGAATAGATAGCAATGAAAATTATGACCATGGTATGTAGTTTTATTAGTTATTCATGTTATTATCGGTGTTTCATCTAGAATTGTTCCTGACTAGAAAATACATTAACTGAGGTTACATGTGAATGGGTAAAATTCATTTGGACAATCGAGTGTGAATAATGTTTTGAATAATTCAAAGAGAAGAGTAGTCAATGATTCTATCTTAACATTACCATTTTTGAATGAAGGGTTTGTGATTTATAGTGATTCATCAAGGAAAGGAATTGGTTGTGTTCTTATGAAAAATGATCGGGTTATTGCATATGTGTCAAGGAAGATAAAAATTCATGAACTAAATTACCCAACGCATGAACTTGAGTTAGATGCGGTAATATCTTCTCTGAAGATATAGAGACATTATCACCACAGTGAAAGATGTGATATATATACTGATCATGAGAGTTTGAAATATATTTTCTCATAGAAAGAACTCAACATGAGACAAAGGAGATGGCTTGAGCTACTCAAGTATTATGATTTCACAAGACACTGCCACCTATGGAAGTAAATAAGGTGGTGGATGCTTTAATTAGGAAGGACCCTGGATTTTTGAATAGAACGAGAATTGACAAGGATCATATGTGAATGTATATAGTAAATATAGATATGGGAATTATCATGGCTGGTGAAACATCAATAATTTTTCAAATCTTTTCTAAAAAATATTTAGTGGAAAGGGTAAAAAATATCTTAGTCTGACGATGAGGAGTTTTAAAATAATTTTAAATTTGGGAATGATGGGGGATTGATTGACTTCTTATTTGAAGTTTGTATTTTGAAATTTTGGAAGAGGCTCTTTGTTCCTTCTATACTTGAGAAAAAAAGGTAAATATTGGATGATGCTCATATATCTATTTTCTCTTGACACCCTGGTGTAAATAAGACGTGTCGAGATATTTAGGAACATTTTGGGTGGGACAACAAGAAGATAGAGATTGATTATTATTTGTCAAGATGTTGGGTTTTCCAACAGATGAAAGATGGAAGAAAACATCCTAGAGGATTCATGAAACCTCTTATTATACCTTTACAGAAATGGGATGATAGTACAATGTGATTTTTCATGGGGATACCAAAGACTCCCATAATAAATGATGTGATATGGGTTATTGTTGATTGCCTTACCAAATTAGCACATTTTCATGCTATAAGAGAAGATTTACCACTTCAACGTTTAGAAAGAATATATATTAATGAATTTGTAATGCATCATGGTGTACCCCTATCAATTTTTTCTGACTGTGATCCCCATTTTACATTATCATTCTGGAAAATTATTTAGAAGGACCAAGATATTAAGCATTAATTTGAGAATTACATACCTCCCTCAAACTGATGGATAAAAAGAATGGACTATTAAAACTTTATCAAACATTTTGACATATTTATCACTTGACTTTCATGGTATGTGGGATCAGTATTTACCTTTAGTAGAATTTCCCAACAAAAATATCTTTCATTCAAGTATTCAGATGGTACCATATAAAGAGTTATATAAAAAGAGATGTTGTAAACAGACTTTTTGAGATGATGTTGGTGAAATAAAACTTATAGGTCCAAAACATCTTGAGTAAATGAAAATAAAGGTAAAGAATTTTCATACCCATATCAAAATAGATAAAAGTAGGCAAAAGATCTATGCTGATAATTAAATGGAGGATTTAGAATTTCAAGTGGGATATAATGTTTTATTCAACGTATCTCCATAAAATGGAGTTATAACATTCACTAAGAAGGGAAAATTAATTCTTTGGTATATCATACCTTTTGAAATTATAGAATGAATTTGATCTGTAGCTTAGTAGTTGAAAATTCCCCCAAGTCTCCATAGTTCATGATCGGTTCTATGTATAAATGTTATGGAAATACATGCAAGACCCAACACATGTACTCATCTAAGAATAAATATAACTCAAACATAATTTGTATTACTATGAAGATCCTCTAAATATTCTTAATACAAATGAACAAGTGTTGATAAATCAGATGACTCTTCTAGTAAAGGATCTTTGTTGAATCCATAAAATGGAAGAGGCGACATGGGAACCTGAAGAACATATAATGAAGAACCACCTAAATCTCTGTATGAAGTGATATTCTAGAAACATCAAGGATGAAACTATTTGAATACGGGAAGAATGTGACACCTCAAGCTTCCATGGTATACTAATTTTTAAATAATTCAATAGCGTATGTTGTATACAACACTGAGTTCGATAACGACATGATCAATCAAACTAGCCATTTAAAAAGTGGTTATGAATAGTATTAACCAAATTATGAATTTTATAAATTTTATTTTTCAACACAAAAATTATTTTTGGATTCTGAACATCAAATTTAGCTTAGGGTTATTTTTGGTATTTTTCAGAAAAGATTCAATTTTTTATGAAAAGTGGAAAATACTACATTATTGTTAATACCATGAATTTTTTATTTAAAGAATAATTTAAATTTAAACTTTTTTAATGTTACAATAGATACATTATAAATATATTAGAGTAATTTTGTTTATTGGAATCATTTTTATAATAGAATTAGTTATAAGAAAATTATTGAACATTTGAATATCTCTTTTACCTGCCTTCTAAGCACATCAACATATTAGGATTAAACAAAATTTAACCACTTCTGTGAATTGAATTTAGAAAAATGGACATAATTTGATGTAATTAGTATGAAAATTTGGTATAATACTATCAAAATAATATTTTTTGAATAGTAACATTTGGATTTTATTTACCACAGCTGAAGGAAAACAAGGTAGTTAAAGATAAAAATTATGTTATAATAATATAATATTACTCTAAGACATTTTTTAATTTATTTGGATAAGTGTGTTTTGAAAAAAATAGACCATATTTTGAATATATGATCCTTTTTAAGAAATTTTTTTTATATTAAGACATTTATTATATTTTATTTAAATAATAGTTAAAAATTTCATATTCAAATTTTAATAATTATATAATTTTTAATATAATGATATAT
The DNA here is from genome assembly GCA_963277665.1 of Viscum album. NCBI lineage: Eukaryota > Viridiplantae > Streptophyta > Magnoliopsida > Santalales > Viscaceae > Viscum > Viscum album. The sequence goes on along the minus strand of OY728162.1, from coordinate 426,748,087 downwards.
AATTGATATGATTTACTATAAATATTATTTAAAAAATAAAATTTTTATCTATATAATAGTAATTTATTTATAATTTTATGAAATAAATAATCAAATTAAATGACGACACAATAGTGATGTCATAATTGAATTATTAAAAGATCAATGAATTAAATGAATTGAAAAATATCAAAATAAAAACAATTTCACTTAATTAAGGACATAAAAAATTTAATATATAATATAGTCATCATAGTGGCATATTACAAATATTTTATAGAAGTTATCAGGTTTTAATTATATTTTTAAAAATAAAAATATTGAATTGCTTCAAAATTAATATAAATGATACTTTAAAATAAATAATATATTTTTAAATGTTATAAAATTCAAAAAAATATAATTTTATGAAACAAAACTTTTATATTCTTAATTATATCATAAGTGATCAAATTGGTGTTATTTTGGAATTTTATTGTACATATATTAACCCTATAGAGTAAAAATACAATAGGAAATGGTAGGAGTTAAACTTTTTAAATAAAGGTTAAACCAAAAGGATAAGGTTACTTTTGTGACATAAAATAGTATAAAATTAACTATATGAGAAGATTTATACCCATCCTCATATTATCCTATAAAGGAATAAATTTTTAGATATTTGAAACTGAAAATAAATTTATAATAAATTAAATTTTAAAATCTTCCAAAAGTTCCCCTCACCTCTCTTATAAAAGGGAAATTCTCCTAATATTTAATTAAATCCTATAAAGACCTTTATCTAGGTCAAAACCTACCTAATTACTCTCACAAAATTTCTCAATACATCCTAAAGGTTATACTTTGGAAAAAAATCCATCCTATATAAAAGATACACGAAAAATTGTAATTATTTTATCACCTCTTTCAAAGTTCTTTTCTTCATCCATTTCCTATTTCAATGTTGTTTCCATACCAATGTAATACCTATAGTATAATCCAAATATTTAGATGTTATTTTAATCATGGTATAATCTTATTCCTCATTTTATCCATCATATGAAAAAGAATATCACCATGTGTGTGTGCATACGGCTTACCGTCTCCACGTCGTAGTGTGATTTTTTATTCAACATAACTTTATTTGGATGAATATAATGATGACTATAGTCGATATAAATAATTAATATAACATGATAATGATCATTTATAATTAATATACCATCCAATTACTTACCATATAACTATTAATGGAATGATATCATCGCTCGTGCATATGTACGACATACCATCTCCACGATGCGGTGTGATTAATTCCCCATGTTAGCCATTAAATAATTATTATAAAATTTATATAATGAGTAAAAATTAATGATTATTAACCTTGTATAATTTTTTATATGAATATAATACATACAATGCATAAAAAACCAGACTTACAAGAAAAAATATTTATGGAAAAACGATGCAGTTAACACCTAAAATAATGGTAATATTGAAATAATTTTAAAAATGATATAATAGAATCATATATGATATAATAAATATTTATATTGTCTTTATAGAATTTAATAACATGATCTTACCATTATATATATGGTTCACACACCCTCTACTAAACAAAAGTACAAGTTAACGGTTAATTTCACAAACTCATTATTATTTGATGTTTATACATATGTATATACTGGAAAATATTTATCATCCATACAAATTTTTCTTAAACATTAATTCAAAATATTATAAACAATTATTTAAAGTTATTATTCCCCATCTTTCAATTTTTATAAAACGTTTTTAATGCAATACTTCTATCATTTTCCAATTGAGGTACTTTATGACATTTTCAACCAATTAAGTAAAAAACGTTTCTTAACTTATATAGTAAAAGATGTTATTTTTTCCTTCATGAAAACATAATTTTTTAAAGCTTCCCTTACAATATTTCAAGTTTATTTTCAAAATAAATGTTTTCCTGTATAATTTCATATATTTTAAATGATTTCAATTTTAAAAAAGGTATATTTATCTCCAAGAAGCTTAATTAGTTTATAAATTTATTTTCATATATCATAATATCCATTTTTGGATTCTCTACCTAACTGAGGTTGAATTATTAGGATACAATCATCCATATTTTACTAAATGTTTTATGATATGTTTGACTATATATTTGTATTTTTATACCTTTCATGGTTTATTGTTAAAGTATTAACATTTCATATGATACTTTTTATATGATTGTTTGTGTTATGTTTCACCATTTTCCTATGAGGAATACATTGGACTTTGTTTGTCATGGGAACGGACACTATAACCCCTAAATGCATCAGTAGGTCTTCTGAGACAAACTTGTGTCTTGTAATAAGGCCTTGATGGTATGGTTATTTCTGCTCTTATCAGGAGGCCATGACAGTATGGTTATAATATCCCTCATTATGCATTCTCTAATTATGAGTTTAGTTATTGATATTGAATGTGATTATTTGACTATTTGAATATCCATGTAACTGTTTAATGGAATTATTTAATTTTTTCTTTCAATATTGTTCTAAATATTATATTTAAATGGATTTTTTTAGTTATATACCTTGCCATAAAATATTATTCTTTTTTATGAAATCTTTTACTATATTGTTTACCCTTACTGAGCATTTATGGTCACCACTTTCTTAAATTTTATTTTTCCCCAGGATGCGATGAAATATATTATGATTGACCTATAGGTATATTCTAAGTGAAATGAGAGTTTTCAAATAGTATAATTTGTTGTTTTTTATTTCAAGATGTAATATAAAACTTATGTTTGTATGTAGTATTATCAAGGCTTCTAAACCCATCGGTCCTTCAGGATTTGATTTTTATTATAATGCTAATTTAATAAAATAATACACCAAATCTGGGTAACTGGGGTTAATTCATTACAATGGCCTACCATGTTTTACTCAAACCCTACTTAGGATTCCTGATCAATACCTGAATTGAGTTCATGGATGTAGGATATGATGAGGGAAAAGGCCATCTATTGGGTGGTTGAGTCCAGATGTAGCATGAAGGACGGAACCATACATGGTTTGGGACCCTCTCCTCGGAAGTTAGTGTCTTTATTTTGATATTTCATGTGACAATGGACATATAAATTAGTGTGGATTGTTTACTTATTTAGTTTTGATATTCTATTTCTAGTTTTCGTTATCGTGAGCTATTGGTACAGTTTGCTGGTATATGTTATTATGTTATTGTTTATTTATTTTCCATTAGTGTATTACTCTGATAAAAAGAGGGTATAGTTTCCCCATGATCAATAATAGACCTTCGCTACTAGTCATTGTCCTCTAGCGTATGGGGAGGCACACTTGAGGTCATGTAGGGAATAATCTCAGGGAACCTATGCATGGAACCCAAGCTGGGACATTAGAAAGTGGAATTAGATCCTAGTTTAATTTTTGTTTCTTTTGTCTTACTATATGGTAAAGTTCAACTAGAGATTACAGAGAGTCCAGCCTTGGACATTATCTCATTCACAGGAGTTGAAAACCCATGTACATGGGAAAGCCCAAGTACCTATGGTGGTATTATTGTTATTAATATTTGTGTTTATAGTAGAATTTTATTCCACCTCGGGTGAAACGCTTGTTTTGTGATTTCATGATTATTTAAAAAATTTATTGATAAATTAATTATGGCATGATAGTTTATCTTCATGAAAATTTATAGGCACTCAACATTCTTTTGTGACATGAATCATTTTAGGGATGGATAGAAGAAGGTGTTTCAGGTAAGTTGTGGAACATAAACATTTTTCCTTACTTGTGAAATTGAATTGAAAATGGTGCCTCATACAAAATTGATAATAGAAAATAATGAAAAATGTGAATATAAGGGTGTTTAAATGAGAAACATGACATGATAATTATAATATCCTTTGATAACCAAGATCTATGTGTAAGATGGTTAAGGGTTGGGATAACTCCTTCGATTTGGCCATGTGGCAAGATTTTTGGAAAATACATGTTGTGAATTTTTGGGATTAATACTCCTATGTAAATATACTAATTTTTTATGATTCAGAAGACATTAGTTTGGAATTGTATAGTTATGTCACAAAAATGATTCTTGGTGAGATGAAGACTTAATAATATGTCTATTAATGCTCAAATAGTAGTTGAACCTAAGGTACTTATAGTGTTAGGTGAGGAAGCGGGGGAGAAGTTCCAATAGAACTTCTCTTGTTTCATGAAATTTATGGAAGGAGACGCATAGTTGGTAGTGAGAAGTATATCTGACCTTACATGTGAATTATAGTTGAAACACCCTTCTAAATTTACAAAAAATGTTGGAATAATGGTAGAAGAGTTGTAGATTGAGTCTATCCAAACAATACCTGACCATTTAAAGTCTTCGGCAGATAATATGTTGAAGTTGGCCACTTATATAATATTATGATTTGGGAAGAAATGGTAGAGCATTCAAACACAAACTAGACAAACTGATTATAGGCTATAGAAGGAATATTTAGAGAAGTTCATGGATAACTATTATTCTGAGGCATTGTGGTAGGAACGAGTATCATATTTCATATATTTGACTCAAGAGAACATGTATTTATAGACTATACTAGATTCTTTATAGACATGTATAAATTTGATATTGTGTTGATGGGAGATTAGATAGCTATGGAGAGGAATCTCTATGAAATACTTTTGTGCAATATTAATTCACAAGATAACATATTTTAGTTAAGGAATGTTTCTATGGTGGTGGATCAAGCTCTCATAACTATGGGAAACCTGAGGGAGGCTTCTAGTACAAGACTGGTGGTTCCGGAAGCAAGACGATGGAGTGAAACATCAAAGATAATGAAGCGTCAATATGAAAAAACTTTCTAGGTATGTTGGAAAAAGATTATTGAGACTGAGAGATAGTTTTCCCAAGAACATACTAGAGTGGTATGTCACCAGTGTGGTATCTTGGGAGATTATCCTAGGAACTTTTTCTTACCACCAATGACATGCCGATCATCCATAAATATGGGACATTCAAAGATATTTTATAGGAATCCATGGAAGACGGTTAATGATGTAGGATCTAGATAGAACCAGGGTGTTGTAAGGTGATATTCTACACCATATATGTCTATCAACAAGGAGTTCTACTAGCTAAGGTGATATAGGTAGTGGACTTTGTTCCTGTTTGTAAGAACACCCATATCATAAGAGTGGAGCAACACAGGGGAGTCATACTACATCACAGGGAAGAGATGTTGGATAGTTACAAGTAGTGAAACCTACACATTATGATAGTGAAGCTAGACCATCAACATTTAGAGGTATTATTCTAATACATTATAATTTTTTAAGTTCTTTATTTGAAACTAGTTCCCCTCATTACTTTATATCATCCCAACTTTTTAATGGTTTGAGCATGGTGGTAGAGTTTTTGAGTGCAGTTATGATTATACAGACATCTTTGGGAGTACATTCTGGAGACATCTTTTTATGAAAGGGATTTTCTCTCAAGATCAAGGGGATTCATTTTCTTTACAATCTCTCTATTCTTGACATGCCATGGTGAAACCTAATTTTAGGTATAGACTAGTTAGTATCATACCAAGCCCACATTTATTGTTATCAAATGAGAGTGAATTTTACATCTCTTAAGGGTGATAACTATTTTCACCATGAAGTTTGGGATATATATCCAGGCCAAGAAGGGCTAGTTACTGAGAAATTTAGAGAGATGACAACCAAGTATATAAGTCAATTTCTGGATGATAGAGGTGTAAAGAAATATTTTTATCCTCTTATAGTGCAATAGTTTTAGGATGTATTTCTTGAAGACTTCTTAGGGCAGCCACTTTATTGGGACGTCCAATTCACTATTTATATCATGTTAGGGGTTGAGAAAGTTTAATTTCCAACATAAAGAGTGGAACCAATAGAGCTTCAATATCAACTGACTGGGTTATAGAAGTTATAGTATAAACAATTTATCCATATAAGTACGTCACATTGGGGTTTTGTACATCAATTTTCTAAGAAAGCTTATACGACACTATGGTTTGGGTTGATTACCGAAAGTTGAAACCGAAGAATGTGAAGAATATTTATATCCTTCTGTGTATTGATAATCTATTTGACCATTTGAGCAGATCATGTATTTTCTCAATGATTGAATTGTGATGAGGGTGTCCATAGCTGAGAGTTCAGAATTCTAATATACCTGATACTACTTTCAAAAGCAGGTATGTTCAATATGAGTTCTTCATAATGTATTTTGGTTTGAAAAATGCTGCAACATTCCGTGACGGAAAGAATGTTATATCCATATCTAAATCAGTTTATGGTAGTTTTTTGGATGAAATATCGGTGTAGTCCAAGAATCATGACGATCATGCCCAACATCTAAATATCATCTCGAGTACACTGAGAGATCATTGTCTATATTCCAAGCTATCTAAGTGTTAGTTTTGGATTGACCATGTACACTTCATGGGTTGCATATACTCAGAGGAAGGTGTACTAGTTGATTTAGAGAATATTTAGAAAGTTTTGGGTTGGGTTCAACCTATTAATATTTTCGATATCTATAGATTTCTAGGGTTAGAAGGATATTATTGAAGATTCATCCATGACATTTTCTAATTTGAAGCACTGGTTTCAGGAATGAAAAATAGGAAATAAAGTTTTAATTGTTAGAAGAATGTTAAAATACCTTATAAGATCAAAATATTCACTTTAAGTTGGAATCGATCTTGATCCTACCCAATCTAGGTGAGGAGTGCACAATGTATTATGATTCTTCCAAGATCAGGCTCAAAGCAATGTTGATGTGGGGAGATCATGTTGTGGTGTATGTGTCTCAGAATTTTAGGCCAAATGAACCAAAATACCCTATGTATGTTCTCATGTTAGCAGTAGTTGTTTATTCCTTGACTTTTTTGTGGATGTAAATGATGGGTGAAAATTATAATGTATATATGGATTATAAGACATTTATGTATATAATTTCACATTGAGATTTTAATCATTGACAATTGTGGTGGGTCAATTATATACATTCATATTATTTTGAACCAGCATATATTCCAAGGAAATGGAATAGTGTGGCTGAAACATTGAGTAAGAATACTCAAAATCAAGAAGTCCATGAGTTTAGTGCTGAGTAGAAGATAATAACCTTGCTGGCTGAGATGCATGTTATGGTTCAGGAAAGCCTGGAGTAGATGAATCTCACATTATTGTCATTAGAGTCTAAAATATTGAGATGTATTATAGTTAGGTAATATGGGGATCTAGAGTTATTTTAACTTAGGGAAAGCCTTGAAGGAGGGGAATCACCTTCCAAATGGAACACAGGTAAGGAAAATATCATCTACATCAAGAATCATATAGTTGTGACTAAAATTATGAAAGAGGAGTTGATGTAGTAATTCCATGCCTCAATGTGGGTGGTACATCTAGGTGTTACCAAAATATATCATATACTTAAATGATATTATTGTTGCCAGATGTGAAAAAGTATATCGCATGGTTTATGATATCATATTTCACATGTTAGCAGATGAAGGTAGAGAATCAATGATCTAGATGTTTTATACAGTCATTACCCATTCTAGAATAGAAGTGCGATGGTGTGAATATTGAATTTTGGTGGGTATTCCAAGGATGCCTAGGAATAATGACGCAATCTGGGTTATTGTGGATCAACTAAAAAAATTAGTTCATTTCTCTCCTATATGGGAAATCATCTCTGTAGATCAGTTGGGAGAATTGTACATTCTGGAGATAGTCCATCTACATGAGGTGTCATGAACTATAGTTTCAGATCACAAATCACACTATACTTTATGCTTCCAGCAGGGTTAATAGAAGGTTCTCGATATAGAAATTTATTGATTATGTCATTCCCACCACATATTGAGGGGCAGTAAAAACATACTATATTGGTGCTTGAGTATATGTATCAAGTGTGTGTTCTTGAGATTGGTGGGTCATGGAAAAATAACCAATAATTAAAATATTTTTCCTATAAAAATATATATCATGAAAATATAAAAATGGAACCATATGAGGAACTTTACGGTAGGCCATGAATATCAATTTTATGCTTGATGGAGGAAGGTGAGTCATAGTTTTTTGGATCTAGCCTCATGTAGGACACATCAGATCAAGTTATGTTTATTCTAAAATGCCAGGATATGGCTTAGAGTAGATATCAGTGGTATGATTATAGAAATCAGTGACCCCTATAGTTTATATAGTTTTATCATTTTTTCCTTCACATGTCACCTAGGGTTGGTCACCACAAGATATGAGGCAAGTAAAGGTGGAACCCATGTTTATTTGGTCGTTTTAGGTTGTGGGGAGAATCGGGTTGATGGCATACCAATTATCTCTTCCACAAAAATATTGTGCTATGTGTGACATGTTTCTTATGTCAAAAATACATCTATATCACCCATTACCTTTTCATGTGATCTATATAGTTGATATTGATCTTGATATAGATGCATCCTTTGAGAAGCATATGATATGTTTGTTGAATCTTAGTGAGAAAGTGTTGTGGGGAAGGAATGTGTTGATAGTTCATATATTATGTAAACATGGGCATCTGTAGGAGGGTAAATGGGAAAGTGATGAAATATGTGGTCTTATTGGCCCAATATTTTTTTCTTGATAATCATATAGAAACATGACTATATAGATTAAGGATGATCTTTTATAAAGTGGGTAGGTTATATGATCTTGGAATTTTATAGATATTTCTCAAGATTGATTTTAGGGATTTTTTGTTCACTGGTTGAGTAATTTTTGTTTGGGTTTTACTTTGGGGTGTTTTTGGGTGAATATGTTAGGAAAATGGAGGAATTTTTGTAGTTCTTGGTCGGCACATGCTTCTCCCTAACCATGCAGTTTTCCAAGAAAATTTTGTAACTTTGGGAAAAGGGTATTGTCATATAAGGCACATGATTTGTCAAACTATATGCCTGGAAATAAGAAACTAGTCAGCCCTAGAAAATTTTCATGGTTGAGGCATACAATTAGGAGAAATTTTGCACCTCTTCCCATTAAACTGTGGGTGTCGATTTATTTAATCCAAAAATTATATTCTTAATTAGTCAAACCCCCTAATAACCCCTTATATGGACCTAATTCGACCCTAGTGTTTTTTTTCACAATTTCAGAGACTCTTATATAGAATCCAAGCCTTCCTTGCCTCTTATCTTTGCAATTTGAATCCCAGATCGAAGATCTACACCCCTCCACGTTAGAGAATTCTATCCCACAAGGTTTCTCATTCCACTTCCATTCATCTCCCATCCTAGAAAGGGTTTTTATTATTATTTTTATTAGATCAAGATATATAATTATGGGTCTAGATATATATTTTAATGATCATTTTTTTTGTTCTTGATTTACGTTTTAGATTCGGTTCTCGATTTACACTATTACTCTGATACATTTTGGGGGATTCTATTAGGATATCATTCATCATCAAATTGAGGTAAGTAGTCTAATATTCAAATCCCACAATCATGATTTTGATTACATGTATTATAACAATATAATATCTATATTTATTTTTCAAATTAATTTCCTAATGGAATTATTTATTTCGGTGAATTAATTAAATAAGGATTAGAAAATTGTGGGGTTTAGTAATAATTCATTGTGGAATTAATTATGTGATATTGAGAATAAGAATTAGGATAAATAATTATATAATTAATTATGATATATAAGTATTATGAATTAACATAATAAATTTTTTAACTAATTTTGTGATATTGATATTGGGAATAGAGATAATAAATTGTTGGATAAATTAGGGTTTATTGATGTTATGAATTGAAAAATTAATTGGTGAATTGATTTTGAGGTATTGAGATTAAATGTATGATTGTTCAATTTGTCAATTAATTAAGGGATTTTTGAGATATATGTAACATTTTTATATTTTCAATTATGTATTATTCATTGTTGAATGTTTATATGAATATTTTTTCAAGTATTATAAATTTTAATATGCTCATTCAATTATGTATTGTTAAATGGTGAATGGTAACATGGAAATTTGATCAGGTATTGTGAATGGTAACCTTTTCATTCAATTATGTATTATTAAATGGTGAATGGTAAAATGAACATTGGGCCATGTATTATGAATGGTAACAAGATCATTAAATTATGAAATGGGAAATGATGAATGGTGACATATTCATTCACTAATGGGACTATTAATGGTAACATGGAAATTGAAATGTGATATATATTGGGGATAGTTTGGAATCTGGAATGGGCCCAAGCAGTTTTTAAGGTTCAGGTGTCCTCAGGAACCTAGGAGATTATGTGGTTAAATAAAGAATATCTAATACTGAAATAACTATTTATTTATGCATTGTACATATTTCTCTACAGAATTTCATACATTTTTATTTACTAGATTTGTTTTAGACACCATTGGTGGTGTCCTACTACGTTGTACTCACATCCTACTTTCGACGTCTGAATGGTAGCTGAATAAATTTCATGGTTGTAGGATAGGATAATGGAAAGGCCATGTGTTAGGTGGATGAGTCCGGATAGAGCATGGACGAGGTAACTAAATGTGGTTCGGGGCCCACTTGATAGTAGTTAGTGACTTTAATTTTATTTTTCATGTGAAACTGGACAGGTACATTATCATCGTATATTTGCCTCATAATTTTTGATATTTTATTTTTAGTTTTGTTTATGATGAGATATTGGTACTATTTAGAATTATATATTATTCATTTATTGTTAATTTATATTCCACTGGTGTATTAATTTAATAAAAAGAGGGTATACTCTACCAATGATCGATAATAGACCCTCCCTTCAAGTTGGCAGCCACTAATGTATGGGGATGCGTGCTTGAGGACACGTGGAGGACTTTCTCGGGGCACCGGTGTGTGGAACTTATGCAAGGACGTTAAATTTCTTCTTGAGAGTAGTTTTTGTCTTGTCTAACTCTATATTTCTTCATTTCATCGTTATAATATTTTATATTATTAATAACTTGTATGGGCCCTCTTTCCCCATCCATTGAAATTTTTTTAAAATATAATATTATATATTTTTAAATATTTTTCTATATTTACATATAAAAAATAAATTGTATACATAAATATTTAAACATATTTACATGAAAAATATATTTTAAAAAATATAAACAATGTTGAAATAATTATTATCCATATTATTTGAAATTAACATCGATGAATATGTATATACCCATAACAATTTATATACAATGTTTATATGTAAATAAATTTATTAAGAAACACGTAATTTTTATTTATTTATTATAATAATATGTAAATAAATATTAATATGTATAATATGTATATATATATATATATATATTTTGGGACACCTACATTTTTGAATATATATATATATATATATATATTAATTCACAATCAAATTTTATTATAAATTTATTTTAATTTTATAATATAAATATAATAATTAAAATGTGGATAAAAATTATGTATCTAATAATATATATATAAATATATAAATCAAAATATATGAAACATAATGACATAGAGAAGTTCTAAGGGCACAAACATGCATGGGTGGTTGGAAAAAGGTCAGGGCCAGTGCTGATATATGTAGGGAGGATGTGCAGACAAACGAGAGACCACAAATAAATCCCATTTGGGAATCATAAGTGATCAGGGGAATGGGGTGTGTGAACATTGATAAAGGTGGTAGTGGGTGGGAGTTTTTAAAAAATATTTCATTCACACTGGTAAACCCTAGTTTTATAATGTATTTTTTAGCACAAAAAAATTGTGTGTTTACTAGTGCTAAAAACGCTGATAAAGGCACCCTTTATCATTAGTTAAAAACACTGATAATGGCTCCCAAAATCAATAACTTTTTAGAACTAATAAAAGATTACATGTTATGTACACTTTCTAGCATAGATAAAAAGTGCTATATTTAAAAAAACTTACTACATAAACTCTTTTTTATAATTGATAAAAGTCTTTTTATGCATTCATAAAGGTATAATCTATAGTATATAATGTCAAACTATACTATGATACCTCCTTTTTTAGCACTGTAATATCACAAGTGAATGAAAATAGAAATTGATATGAGATTTAAAATCATTCTACAATGTTCCTGAATTCATATGGGAATTTTATAATTCTCAGGATATTTTTAAAAGGAAACATTGAGTTACATAGTTACAAGAAAATAGAGTCTTAGTTTAAATGGGAGGAAAACAATGATATGTAACAACTATCATTCCATTAATAGAAGGATTCCCAATTTAATTTAAAATAGTTTTAACATATATTTATAAAATTCAGAAAGGTGTATAGAGCCCTCAATACATGGCCTTCACTACAGGAGGCCAAAGTACTGAGGGGACTAAACAACTTTTGAAATAGATTTTTTGGGAAGGCATGAAATCCCCTCATGCCTTCCCTTTAATTCAAAATAAAACATTCATTTTCCATAAATAAATTATTTATAAATAAATATTAATAAACAATTATTATTGATTTTGTGGTTTTAAATATATATATACCATGATAATTTAATTATTTTTGAAAAAATATTAATAATTATTTTAAAAAAAAATTAATTTAATATTTTCATAAAAATAAATAATGAATTTAAAATATGTAATATAATATTAATAATTTTAAATTTTAAAAATTATTAGTATGTAATTATAAGAAACTTATAATAATTATTTATAAATAATTAAATAGTATTTATATATAATGTTTAGTGTAACACCTCAAGCTTCTACGGTACGCTTATCTTTGAATAATGCAATAACGTGTGTTGTACGCAACATCGAGTTCTAACACACTACAACAAATCAAACTAGCCGTTATGAATAGTAATACCCACTTTTTGAAATTTATAAATTTTATTTTTCAAAATGGACTTTATTTTTGGATTCGGAATGTCGAAATTATCCTAGGGTGAATTTTTGGTATTTTTCTGAAAAACTTCATTTTTTGATGAATAGTGAAACCACTAAGTGGTAGTTAAAAAAACAGAATTTTTCATAAAACATAATTTTTCTGCTTTTGTGAGTGGAATTTCGAAAATCTGAGGGAAAAGGTTAATATCAAGGAGTAAAATGTGGTTCAATGAGATAAAAATTATTTTTGGTGAATAGTAACTTTTTACTTTTATTTACCACGGTTAAAAGTAAATATGGTAATTAAGGGTAAAAATGATATTAATATTACCCTAACACATGTCCTAATTCTATTGGACAAGTGTATATCGACCAAAATCAACCTTAGGAATAAAATATTATCATTTAGGTCCACTTGGATTAGATTAGGACATTTATTAGTATTTAATTCAAAGAAGAGTTAAAATATTTAAAATCAAGGTTTATTTACAAAAACATTTTTAATATATGGTTAAACATAAGATAAATTTGATTTTAAATATTCATTAGAAATATAAAAAAATTCCAACATAATGATATTTTATTTATAATTTTTAGACATTAAATAATTTAATTTATTTATGACACAATGATGATGCAGTAATTACCATAATGGTAAAAAATTAAAATAATTGATATTATAAATACCCAAATAAAAATAATTTGAGACTTTTTATAGATAAAAATAATTTTATAGGTTAATATGACATGTTATAAATTATTTAATTAACTTTTTTAGAATTAATCATTCTGTTATGATTTTTTAAAAAATCAATTATTGAATAGTGTGAAAATTGACATAAAAGAGTTTTTAAAACAAATATTATATTATTAATTGATATTAAATTTATAAAAATCTAAGGTTCGGAAAAGAGACTGATATGATGATAGGTGTATCATTAATGGACCACGTGGGGGTCTCTTGGATGTATATAGTAAGTTTATTTACCATATAATATAAAAATACAAAGAGACATTGTAAAAGTAAAACTAATTAACTAAGAGTTAATACTTAATGATAATGTTAATATAGTAACCCAAAACTGTCTAAATTCTATTGGTTGAGTGGTTTTAGTCCTATCCCCACCTTAAAATTTAAATAATCCACTTTGGAGCCATTAGAAACCGAATATGAATTTATTTTAAAATAATATTTCTTGCTTTTCCAAAGGTGCCCCACACCCGTCTTATAAAAGGGCACTCCCCCTTCTCATTAATTCGCTCCATAGAATCCATTTGGATCGGCCAAAATCTACCCAAATAATCTCTCAACATCCCTCACTAAAACCTAGAGGCCTTAGTTTTATCAGAAAGCCAACCTAAGCAGCCCTTTTGATCAAATCAAAAGGAAGAACCCGAAGAAGAGATAATGATTTCACCACCCCTTTTCAAGTTCATTTCTTCTTCAACATATTCTTTCTTTGTTATTCCAATTATAAAATAATAACTCCAGTATCTCCTATATAATTTGATGTTATTATAAATATGGTACAACCATATTCAATATTTTATCCATCCTTTGAATAACATGTCACCATACGTGCGTACGTACGGCTTACCATCTCCACGTCGTGGTGTAATTGTTATTCAATAAATTATTATTTGGATGGGTATAATAATGATGTTTAATTCATTTAAATAATAAATATAACATGATAATGATTTTTTATATATTATATACCATCCAATTATATATTATTTTAATATCAAAAGAATGATATTGTCAATCGTGCGTACATACGGACTACCGTCTCCACGAACGCAATGAGATTCATTCTCCATCGTATCCATTCAAGTATAATTCTCATTTGATGATTAATAATAGTATATAAGGACTTGATATCATTCTGGATATGAATAATATAGAACTTATCCATGACAAACACATCTTACATAATAAAACATATAAAAGAAAACGAGTAAGTAAACACCGGAAACAACAATAATACTAAGATATTTTTAACAAAGTAATGTTAAAAGATCATATATGATATCATATTAATATATATGATTCTTGTATAATTTAATAACAATTATTTCACCATTATATAGGAGGTTAACCTACCCTCAACCAAGGAAAAGTACAAGGTAAGGGCTTATTTCACAATCTCTTCATTATCTGAGGTTGTTTATACGTAATAATCTACTGGGATTTCTTTATCATCCACATCAATATTTCTTAAAAATGTATTTCAAAACATTTTTAATATTTACAAGAATATGAATTAAAGAAATTTATACCATTTTTTGTCTTTTTATAAGAGGTTTATGAAGGAATATTTCCGTCGTTTTCCAAACAAGGTGCCTTTTATCCTTTTCAACAGAATTAAGGTAAGAATGTTTTTTTTAACTTATACGGCGGGTGCAGCTATTTTCTGCCATTATAATATTTTTGAAGAATATCATACAATCTTATCATAATATTTTCAAAGAAAATGTTTTATTTTATAAATATATGACTCTTAAATTATTTCAAAATAGAAAGATATATTTCTCTAAAAAGAGTTTTGATTTCATCTATTTCAACATCATTTGATGGATTTTACGCTTATTTGAAATTGATTTATTATGATACAAAACTTCTATATTGTATTGATGTTTTTGTGATATTTTTGACTGTGGTTGTTCTTAATTTTATACAATTCATGGATTATGGATGAAGTATTTACATTTCGTATGCTAGTTTTAATACGAATGTTTATGTTATGTTTAAATCTTTTCATATGGGAATGCATTGGACTTAATATGTGATGGGTGGAGCCCTCTATAACTCCTCGATGCATCAGTAGGTCTCATTAGACAAACTAGTGTCTTGGAACAAGGCCTTAAAAAAATCTTATTTGTATTCTTGGCATGAGGCCTTGGCTATGTGGTTATGATAGTCTGACATTATGCATTCCATCATTATGAAAGTGGTTATTGATATTGCATGTGACTATTCGATTAGTAAA
This sequence comes from Viscum album, assembly GCA_963277665.1. Lineage (NCBI taxonomy): Eukaryota > Viridiplantae > Streptophyta > Magnoliopsida > Santalales > Viscaceae > Viscum > Viscum album. The sequence continues at coordinate 426,732,218 of OY728162.1, read as the reverse complement.
ATATCCATGTGAATAATTAAATGGAATTATTTCATTTTATTTTTTCCATACTATGTTGAAGTTCAAGATTAAAAGGCTTTTCTTTTAGTTATACATTGCTTTAAATGTTTATTCTTATTTATGAAAGTTTCCGATATATTTTTATCCTTACTAGGCATTTGAGCTCACCCCTTTTCTATGTTTATTTTTCCCAGGATGTGAAGAAGTAAATTATCAATGACTTGGAGGGATAGTATGAGGGGATAAGAGTGTGAAATATGGAGACTATGTTGTTGTAGTTTTCATTTTTATGATGTAATGTAAAACATTATGAATATATATATTGTTTCCAAGGCTACTAAACTATTCAGTATTTCGAGATTTGATCTTTTTTTGATCATGCCAATGTCAATTAATAAAGCACCGACTCTAGGTAACTGGTGTCGGGGTCTTACAGTTGGTATCAGAGGAAGTTTAGTACAAACCGTGGAAGCTAGATTTAGATAAACTCTGATTAGAGAAAATAGATCTAAGATGTACTTTGAGGATTAGTATAGAAGAACTTCCTAGAATTTTGGTATTGTAGAAATTTTGTGAGTTTTCCGAGCAATAAATCCCTGTCTGGATATGAGCAGGTAGAGGCGGCTCTGGCACAGATGTACCTAGGGGTAAAACCCGAAAACACCTCTTTGAGCTAGAATCGAACGGGAACTGGTGCATGACAACGGGCCTTGCTGCACTCTTGGTTACGACACTCTCGGGAGATATGCTTAGGATAACTCCCATTTTCATTATAAATAATTATGAAGGGTTTATGAGTATATACTTCCTCAAAGAAAACATTTTTAGGATTATGGATTATATCCATAAATATTACAATTAATGTTAAGTGTTTTATAAGTATAGAATTATGTATTTTGATTGATAAACTGATCTAGTTTATGACATTATTTAGAAATGGTGCCTAGTGGAAGAAATGGAAACCATATCAATGCACACACTCCATATAGGGATTTCCCTCCTGGTCAAGATAATTATAGTGGAGCTGGTGATACAACAGGTGCTGATCAACTTATCACCATACTGGGACAACTCACTCAGGTTGTGAATAATAACCTTACCCGTATGGAGCACCATGATCCGCAGCGTGGAGGATCAATGTTAGATCACTTTATGAGGCAAAAACCACCAACGTTCAGTGGGAGTAAAAATCCCTTAGTATCTAAGCAATGGATAAATTCCCTAGAGAAAATATTTCAGGCTTTGGGGAGTAGTGAAAGGGATAAAGTTATCATGGCAGTTTACCGCCTCACTGGAGATGTTGATCAATGGTTGTCATTGATTCAAAACATGAAAGAAGATTATGAAGTATCAAATATGGAATTGAGGGAGTTCAGAAATCTTTTTTTAGAAAAATACTTTCTTCGTGACCATCGAGCAGATATGGAAGGACAATTTCTGATTCTGAGACAAAAGGAGGATGGGAATGTTGCAAAGTATGAGGCTAACTTTACAAGGTTAGAAAGGTATGCTGAAGATTATATATGTAACCCAAGAAGTAATATTGATCATTTCTTTGATGGGTTAAAACCATTTCTACATCGAGCATTAGTCTCACAATCCTTCTCGTCGTATGAAGACATTGTCTCATGTGCTATCCAGACAGAGAAAGAATTCTCAAAGTCTTATGACTTTAAAGAAAAGCAATAGAAGAAGATATTTTCTGATCAATCTGGGAATGGAAATAAGGGGATGAAGGGAAAAGTTCAATATCCATCCTGTTGTAAATGTAGGACAAAACACCCTAGTACTTTCTTTAAGGGAATGGGTGTCTATTACAAGTGTGGTGAAAAAGGCCACCAAGCTCGTGATTGCAAAGGGAAGAAGTAACCTACCGATGTTTAGTGCTACAATTTCAGGGAGATGGGACATTATGCAAATTAATGTCCAAAGAGTCAGGGGAACTTACCTCAGAAAAGTCCATGGGATCAAGGCCAAGCTTATGCTATCACTACTGCTGAGGTAGAATCTCCTAAAGACGTGGTGGCAGGTAATTTAATGGTTTCCTCAAGTTTAGAAAATGCATTATTTGATTCTATAACATCACATTGTTTCATATTTTCCCAGTTTTCTATGAAAATTAGATATTTCCAATTTGATTTAACAAGGGAGTTTTCAGTTAAAACTCATAAGGGAAGTATCATTTCAACAAAGTTTTGTGAATTAGTCCCCACTAGAGCACATAAATGTTCGTTATCTGCTGATCTCATCATCATACCTATGATTGAGTTTGATATAAACCTCAGTATGGATTGGATTTCGGATCATGATGTGAAGATTTATTGTAAGAATAAGGAGGTTATGATATTTGATGATGATGATAAGGAACACCTTATCTTTAGAGCAGAATCATCACAACCTATTTCTTATCTAGATCCACCCCTAGTAGCTCAAATAAATTCAATTATTGGGGAGGAAGAGGATGAAATGACAGTGGGTGAGGAAAGGAATGTTCAACTAGAGGATGTACCTGTTGTGAAAGAATATATAGATGTGTTTCTGGATGATTTACCTGGACATCCTCCAGAATGAGAAGTTGATTTTTCCTTTGATTTATTTCCTGGATCAAGGCCTATATCAAAGACCCCTTATAGAATGGCCACTGTAGAATTAGTTGAACTAAAGAAACAACTAGAGGAATTAAGTAATAAGTGATTTATTCACCCTAGTGTTTCTCCATGGGGATCCCCTGTTCTTTTTATTAAAAAGAAATATGGATCTATGAGGATATGTATCGACTACAGGGAGATCAATTCTATAACAATAAAGAACAAGTATCCCCTACCTCGCATTAATGATTTATTTGACCAACTGCATGGAGCTCAATACTTTTCAAAGATTGACCTTTGATCTGGATACCATCAGTTGTGTGTGAAGAAGGAAGACATTCTGAAGATAGCATTTCGAACCAGGTAAGGGCATTACAAGTTTACAGTAATGCCTTTTGGATTGGCTAGTGAACCCTCTGTATGCATGGATCTGATGAATAGATTTTTCAAAAAATATCTCGATGAATTATTGGTGGTATTTATTGATGATATCTTGGTATACTCCAAAAGCTACAAAGATCATGAAAATCACTTGCACATTATCCTAAAGCCTCTGAGAAGACATGAATTATATGGGAAGTTTAGCAAGTGTGAATTCTTGCTTCAGGAGATTTCTTTTCTTGTCCATATTGTCTCTAAATATGGAATATCTGTTGATTCTTCTAAGACCAAGGCAATCCAAGAATGGCCTGCACCGACGAGTATAACTGAGGTACGTAGTTTTATTTGTTTCGCAGGTTATTATCGCGGTTTCGTCCAGAATTTTGCCCGGTTGGCTAACCCATTAACAAAGATCACGCGTAAAGGGGTTAAATTTGTTTGGACAAAATAGTGTGAAGAATGTTAAGAAGAAATAAAGAGAAGATTAGTCAATGCTCCTATAATGGCTCTACCATTGGGGAATGATGGGTTCGTTATTTATAGTGATGCATTGAAGAAAGGACTTGGTTGTGTTCTTATGCAGAATGATAGGGTTATTTCCTATGCATCCTGACAGTTGAAAATTCATGAACAAAACTATGCTAAACATGATCTCTAGTTGGTAGTGGTGATCTTTGCTTTGAAGATATAGAGGAACTACCTCTATGGTTAAAAAGTTTAGATTTATACTTATCCCAAGAGTTTGAAATATATTTTCTCAAAAAAAGAACTCAACATGAGGCAAAGGAGATGGCTTGAATTACTCAAGGATTATTATTGCACGATACAATACCACCCAAGGAAAGAAAACAATGTGGAAGATGCTTTGAGATTAAAATACCATGTAGTTTTGAACAATACGTGAATGGAAAGGGATCAAATTTTCATGGATCTAGTGAAGATGGACATGGGAATAACTAGGGAAGGTGAAACATCAATGCTTTTCCAAATGGTTTCCAAACCATCCTTACTATAAAGGATTAAGATTTCTCAGACTGATGATGAAGAATTTCAAAAGAAGATTAAAGCTTTTAATGATGGGAGATTGAGATACATTGTGTATGAAGAAGGAATTTTGAAATTTGGGAAGAGGCTTTCTCTTCCCGGTATACCTGATCTGAAAAGGGAATTTCTGGATGATGATCATAGTTCCAATTTCACTATACACCCTGGGAGCACCAAAATGTATAGAGATTTGAGGGAACATTTTTGGTGGTATAACATGAAGAGGGAGATTTCTGATTTTGTGTCAAGATGTATGGTTTTTCAACAAGTGAAAGCTAGAAGGCAACAACCTGGAGGAGTCATGCAACATCTTCCCATACCTGAGTGGAAATGGGACAATATTACGATGGACTTTGTCATGGGGCTACCAAAGAATCTTAGAAGGAACGATGCAATATGGGTCATTGTTGATCGTCTTACCAAGTCAGCACATTTTCTTACTATAAGGGAAGATTTACCACCTGAACAACTATCAAGAATATATATTTATGAAGTTTTGAGACTTCATGGAGTACCCATATCGATTGTTTCTGATCGTGACCCCCATTTTACTTAAAAATTATGGGAAAGTCTTCATAAATCCTTGGATACTAAACATCATTTGAGTACTGCCTACCACCCTCAAACAGATGGAAAATCAGAACAAACTATTAAAACCTTAGAAGACATGTTGAGATCCTGGTCACTAGACTTTCAGGGTATGTGGGATCAATATTTACCTCTAGTAGAATTTTCCTATAACAATAGCTTCCATTCGAGTATTCAGATGGCACTATATGAAGTGTTATACAGAAAGAGATGTCGCACACCAACTTGTTGGGATGACGTTGGTGAATGAAAACATATAGGTCCAGAACTGGTGGAGGAAATGATGGAAAAGGTGAAGGTAATCCAAAATCACATCAAAGTAGCTCAAAGTAGACAGAAGAGCTATGCCGATAATCGAAGGAAGGATTTGGAATTTCAAATCGGTGATCATGTTTTCTTGAAGTTATCTCCATAGAAGGGAGTCATACGTTTTGGTAAGAAAGGTAAATTGAGTCCCAGTAACATCGGACCTTTCGAAATTCTAGAACGAATTGGGGTTGTAACTTACCGATTGGAAATGCCGCCAAGTTTCTCCAAAGTTCACGATGTGTTCCACATATCACTATTGAGGAAATACATGTCTGACCCAACGCATGTACTCACCTATGAGGAATTAGAACTCGAACACGATCAGTCTTATTGCGAAGAGCCCATCAGGATTCTTGATACGAGAGAACAAGTACTGAGAAACCGAACGACTCGTCTCGTAAAAGTCTTGTGGAGAAACCATAAGATGGAAGAGGCAACGTGGGAACCCGAGAAACTTATGATGAAGAACCACCAGGGTCTTTTCATGCGGTATTATTCTACAAATTTTGAGGATGAAATTTTTTGAAGGAGGATAGAATGTAACACCCCAAGCTTCTACGGTACGCTTATCTTTGAATAATGCAATAGCGTGTGTTGTACACAACATCGAGTTCTAACACACCACAACCAATCAAACTAGCCATTATGAATAGTAATACCCACATTTTGAAATTTATAAATTTTATTTTTCAAAATGGACTTCATTTTTTGAATCGAAATATCGAAATTATCCTAGGGTGATTTTTTGGTATTTTTCTGAAAAACATCATTTTTTGATGAATAGTGAAACCACTAAGTAGTAGTTAAAAAACTGAATTTTTCATAAAACTTAATTTTACCACTTCTGTGAGTGGAATTTAGAAAATCCGAGACACACGGAAAATATCAAGGAGTAAAATGTGGTTCAATGAGATGAAAACAATTTTTGGTGAATAGAAACTTTTGACTTTTATTTACCACGGTTAAAAGTAAATAGGGCAACTAAGGGTAAAAATTATATTAATATTACCCTAACACATGTCCTAATTCTATTGGAAAAGTGTATCTCGACCAAAGACAATATTAGTAATACAATATTATCATTTAGGTCCACTTGGATTAGATTAGGACATTAATTATTATTTAATTCAAAGAAGAGTTAAAAGAGTTAAAATCAAGGTTTATTTACTAAAACATTTTTAATATAGGGTTAAACATTATTTAAATTCGATTGTAAATATTAATTATAAATGTAAAAAGATTTCATATATAATGATATTTTATTTATAATTTTTAGACATTAAATAATTTAATTTATTTATGACATAATGATGATGCAGTAATTACCATAATAGTGAAAAATTAAAATAATTGATATTATAAATACCCAAATAAAAATAATTTGAGACTTTTTATAAATAAAAATACTTATCTAGGTTAATATGACATTTAGGAATGATTTAATTAACATTTTTCTAAGTAATCATTCTGTTATGATATTTACAAAAATCAATTATTGAATAGTGTCAAAATTGACATACAAGAGTATTTAAAACAAAAATTATATTATTAATAGATATTAAATGTCTAAAAATATAAGGTTCATCAAGAGACTTATATAATGATATTTTTATCATTAATGGACCACTTGGGGATCTCTTGGATGTATATAGTAAGTTTATTAACCATATAATATAAAAATACAAAGAGATATTGTAAAAGTGAAACTAATTAACTAAGAGTTAATACTTAATGATAAGGTTAATATAGTAACCCAAACCTGTCTAAATTCTATTGGTTGAGTGGTTTCCAACCTATACCCACCTTAACATTTAATGAATCCACTTTGAAGCCATTATAAATAGAATATGAATTTATTATAAAACAATATTTCTAGCTTTTCCAAAGGTGCCCCTCACCCCTCTTATAAAAGGGAACTCCCCCTTCTCCTTAATTCACACCTTCAAAGCCATTTTTCTCGGCAAACCTCTACCCAAATACAATCTCAACTTCCCTCAATACAACCTAGTGGCCTTAGTTTTATCATAAATCCAACCTAAGGAGCCCTTTTGATCAAATCAAAAAGAAGAACCCGAAGAAGATGTAATGATTTCACCACCCATTTTTAAGTTCATTTCTTCTTCAACTTCTTTTTTATTTGTTATTTCCAATATAAAATAATAACTCCATTATCTCATATATACTATTATGTTATTGTTAATATGGTACAACAATATTCAGTATTCTTTCCATCCTTTGAATAATATGTCACCATACGTGCGTACGTACGACTTACCGTCACCACATCGTGGTGTAATTGTTATTCAATAAATTATTTTTTGGATGGGTATATTAATGATGTCTAATTCATGTAAATAATAAATATAACATGATAATGATTCTGTATATATGATATACCATTCAATTATATATTATTTTAATTTCAAAAGAATGATATTGTCGCTCGTGCGTACGTACGGACTACCGTCTCCACGAACGCGATGAGATTCATTATCCATCATATCCATTCAAGTATAACTCTCTTTTGATGATTAATAATAGTATATAAAGACTTGATATAATTCTGGATTTGAATAACATACAACCTATCCATGAAAAACACGGCTTATGTAACAAAACATATAAAAGAAAAAGAGTAAGTTAACACCCGAAACAACGATAATACCAAGATATTATTAACAATGTAATGTTAAAAGATCATATATGATATCATATTAATATATATGATTCTTTTATAATTTAATAACAATTATTTAACCATTATACAGGAGGTTAACCTACCATCAACCAAGGAAAATTACAAGGTAAGTGTTTATTTCGCAATCTCTTTATTATCCGAGGTTGTTTATACGTAATAATCTACTGGGATTTCTTTATCATCCACATCCATGTTTCTTAAAAATGTATTTCAATACATTTTTTATATTTACAAGAATATGGGTTAAAGACATTTATACCCTTGTTTGAATTTTTATAAGATGTTTATAAAGTAATCTTTCCATCGTTTTCCAAACAAGGTGATTTTTAACCTTTTCGATAGAATTAAGGTAAGAATGTTTTTTTAACTTATATGGCGAGTGAAGTTATTTTCTTCCATTATAAAATTATTGAAGCTTCCCTTACAAGCTTATAAGAATATTTTCAAAGAAAATGTTTTATTTTATAAATATATGACTGTTAAATTATTTCAAAATATAAAGAGATGTTTCTCTAAAAAGAGTTTTGATTTCATATATGTCAATATCCTTTGAAGGATTTTACGCTTATTTGAAGTTGATTTATTATGATACAAAACTTCTGTATTGTATTGAAGGTTTTGTGATATGTTTTACTGTGGATGTGTTATTTTTATACCATTCATGGTTTATGGATGAAGTATTTAGATTTCGTATGCTAGTTTGAATATGAATGATTATGTTATGTTTAAACCTTTTCATATGGGAATGCATTAGACGTAATGTGTGATGGGTGGAGCCCGCTATTGCTCCTTGATGCATCGGTAGGTCTCATGAGACAAACTAGTGTCTTGGCACAAGGCCTTGGAAAAATCTTATTTGTAGTCTTGGCACGAGGCCTTGGCTATGTGGTTATGATAGTCTGGCATTATGCATTCCATCATTATGAAAGTGGTTATTGATATTTCATGTGATTATTCGATTATTAGAATATCTATGTGAATAAGTAAATGGAATTATTTCATTTTATTTTTTCCATACTATGTTGAATTTAAAGTTTAAAAGGCTTTTGTTTTTGTTATACATTGCCTTAAATTTTTATTCTTATTTATGAAAATTTCCGCTATATTGTTATCCTTACTGGGCATTTGAGCTCACCCCTTTTCTATGTTTATTTTTCCCAGGATGTGAAGAATTAAATTATGAATGACTGGGAGGGATAGTATGAGAGGATAAGAGTGTGGAATATGGAGACAATGTTGTTGTAGTTTTCATTTTTATGATGTAATGTAAATATTTATGAATATATCTATTATTTCCATGGCTACTAAACTAATCGGTCTTTCGATATTTGATCTTTCTTGTGATCATGCCAATGTTATGTAATAATGCACCGACTCTAGGTAATTGAGGTCGGGGCATTACAGTTAGTAATAATTACCACCTGATAAATATTTAATAAATTAATTTTTAATTATAGTAAAAAGTATTAATTTATTACTAAATATTTTTAAGTAATTAAAAAATATTATATATTCTTATTATATAGTTAAACTTCATTAATAATTATTATAAATATACAGAAAATATAATTATTGACATTATTATTAACTAGTTTTATGTATTTACAAATTATTAATTACTTTCTTATTACAAATAATTTTATTTATTTAATTACTCACTATTATTAATTTTTATTAATTTATAACTATTATATAAAAATTATTTAAAAAACATAATTTCAAAATAGTTAATGTAATTATAAATCAGACCAAATTTATACATATGTATTCAGAAATTTTTTTTAAAATAGTTGGTCTCATTGAAAAAATTATATTAAAAAATTATATACAATAATATTATTACTACTAATTTTTTTAGAATAATTTTATCATTAATAATAATATAAATCTCTTAATGCAATCTCAAATAACTTAACGAAATCCAAAACATATAAATAGTTGAGTATAATTGTTTTTCATTAATGTCTATGATGAGGACTCTTCACATTGTTTAGATTATGGATGGGATGCATATATCTAGATCATCAACTTTTGTGATGGCTTTGAGTTGAATGAAACTGAGTTGACTCTTCCTTAAGTGTAGGAACCTATACTATGAAATGACCAATTTATAAATCATCAAGAGGCAGTACCATCGGGATGTCAAGATGTGGACTTGATTCTTCTCCAACTATTGAAGTGATTGTACCTTCCATGTGATGAGAAGTTTATATACCATGTCAGGGATCAATAATGATTTGTGAAGTCATGGGTAATTACTTCTAATATGTTCTATGATCTACTATACTGGTTAAAACTATTTATATACTGATAATAGAAATAGATCCCATGGAAATAGGTAATCTTGAAAAATCAGCTCAGGCTTGTCTTCTTGAAGAGTAATCTCTTCCTATGGAATATATGTAGCCTCATGTGTAGCCCAACAAGGGATATGTCATCATCATCACGACTCATCTACATCAGTACCTTTTGTAGGTGGTTATTGAGCTATAATCTCCTCTCCCTAATTAGGATATTCCTCTACCTGAAGTTGGTGATCAAATATACTATTATCTAAAACATTATATGATGGCATCATTTCCCACGATGAAACATGGTATATTTCCAGAATAAATACATCACCCCCTCAAAAATAAGCATTTAGATAATATTCTATAGAGTTTTATGTTGTAATTTTTTGAAAACTAAACAAACAAAATAGAATTCAATCAAACTTATATAATGTAATTGACTTACTAGATCCTAGTGCACCCTGTCGTGTGGTGTAATATACAATATAAAAGTCATTAAATTATAAGACCTAAACATGAGATAATATAATATATTACATAACATAATACCCATTCCCTCAGTAATAAATGATACATATCTTTCCAGTATGTATATATATTATACATGACGTCATAACTAGTCGACATACTTCCTTTTTTTAGCATTCGGGAATAAAGTGGTGTTGTATTTTTCAATACTAATGGGAAACTCTTAAAAAATTAAATGTACGCATGAATCTATTTGGTTTGTTCCAATTAAAAATATGATAATGTATAGGAGGCACCACAAGCCCTTCATAATCAAGACTAGTAGTGTAGTATATATAAAACATGTATAATATACCCTAGTATGAATCTATGAAATCTAAAATGATATGTGAAATTTGTTAAAATATTTTGTTACTAATTTTGAAAAATGATAAAAATATGAAATTGATTAATCAACACAATAATTTATATATTTTCATCAGTAGTTATTAGATTATCTAAAATGAGATATTTGACCCCCCAAATTGTGTCTCGATGTTCGGACAAACTAGTTTTCCAAACTCCAAATGTAATATACAACATTGAGAGTGATAAATAATAAGAAATTCAATAAAATAACTCATATTAACATCATAAAATAATAAAGATGAGTGGACATAATAGTTTCCACATGATGCATCATCAATCATATCCATATCATGATTCAAACCAAGAAAAATAGGGGTTAGGGTAGGGATTTTTTTCCCATGGTCACATCCTACTTAGGATGAAACATCCCCCCAGATCATTATTATCTCATCATCTTGTTGTAAATAATGCTCTATACATGTTTTATAGGAACAAAAATTACAAATTGTATATCTCATCTTGATCAATGTCCTCTATTTTCTCAAAATACACATTTTGGACATACAAAGTAGAGTAATATTCACACACTCCACCTACAATGAGCAGTATGATATATGTACAATCATAACACATGATAGTCTTCTTATCATTGTTAGTGGGAAATCATGTGATGATCATGTCTAGCCATACCATATATAGTGAATTTCTATAAATAGTAGTATCACCACCCTCTCATATATTTGAGGCCTACCAATCAATATTCTATCTCATACTAATCTCTATGGGTGGGTCCTATAATTTTCACACCCATAATATGAAAACAGAGAATAACTTCTACATCCTCAAATGTGATGGTCATATCTTCCTCAATAAATTCAAATGAGTCATTCTCAGGCATCCATATGTATGTTAGGTAATAAAATATTTCATTATCATTAATTATATAATCAGATGTAGAAACCTTATAGAAGTTTCCACATCATAGGTATGGTATTATTTATTATTTATGAGGAATGTGATGATTATTATATTCCCTATGCACCCAATCTCTTTGAACCTAATAACCCATAATCACCTCAAGAAAAAAGTGTCTATACCACTCATTTAGTAGATTTAAATCCTCTATATCTACAAATAAAAATTAAATTAATAATAGGTAAGAGTAAAATATGAATATAATGTTATGGTTAGTATAATGTTATTATTAGAAGAAGGTAGGATATAATAGTTAAGGTATCCACCTTTTCTATTTCTTATGTTGATAAAATGGATTGATTTTTATCATGAAAGAGTTTATTGTACATAATTACATCTATATTACTCTTTAAAACTATGTTTCATAATTTTATATTAATCTTCTTTGGGATTACTTTTAAAAAATTAATTTTTTTAATTAGATTATAAATTTTATTGAAATTAAAATATTACCATAAATCAAAAGAATATTTGGAATAAGTAAATTTTGTAGACTAAAATAATCACTATATGTGACTAAGTATTTTCTAATGGATTATTTTAAAATTCATATTTAATATATTTTCCGAAGGCTTCCTTTCAATAACTGAATCTTTTAAAAAATCACCCAAAAGGATAACCCAAGGTATTTCCCTAATAAACTTTTTAAGGTATCCGGACTTTACATTATTTATAGGAAATACATCATCATGGATGAGAATGCGAACCCATTACAGTAATGTTATAGAATCACTTCACATTATGACCTTAACTAGGGAATATATTGCCCCTCAGATGTTGGACTTGTTTTTCTGGACACTCTATATCATTAAGAATCCTAATAAAATACATTCTACCTCATGATCACAACATGTTGATGTGAATTTTCAATGTCTATTAATCTTTCTGAATTGTGAAATATCCAAACACCCCAATAGGCATCCATTGTTCACAATAATATTTTGAAATGGGATTGTGTTATTACACAAAAATAACATTTGGTTCCTATGTGATTTTGATATAGTAACATCATGCAATGCCATGCGATAAAGGAAACTGAAATTCGTTGGAGTTTCCATAGTCACAATTCCTTATTTCCCAGTTATAAAACAAATACTTGACCATAGTAATCTTTGATGGGGTCCTGACACTCTATCACTTTAAAATGAATTTCTTCTTCATTTAACTCTCTCACTAGAAAATTAAATTCTTTTTCAATTTTTTTATCATTATTTCAATGAATGTGTCATATGCATCTTATCCCCTAATGAATGTCATCACTATTTTTTCTTCCTATTTATATGACATAAATTACATAATGGTAAAATTTCTCTTATACTAGGTAAGTTATGGATACTTGTGAAGCCCCTTAAATATGTCATTGATTTGCTCTATAATGTTTGTCTTCATGTGTTCATTCCTCACCCATAACATCATTTTCAATTATCCATTTTTATTTAGTAATTTTCATCATGTGGTCACATAATCCCATATTATCACTTAAAATACCTTCCAATCACTACTCAAAACATCACAGATATATCTCATAGGCAACATGAAAGTGATCATATTATATATAAATTAATTTTATATTTACATTGACAATATAAAAAATAAGAAATAGAATGTATACCGAGATTAATGATAGCCTTCATTATAGAATCCTCATAAAAATAATCTCACATGTTATTGAAAATGGGTCTGATGAAGTATGGATCATGAGAATTTTGTGATATCTATATTACATTATATATAGTGATTCCCTCATTAACAGTTTAATGATAATTAGATATCAAAAAAACACCACAAATATGGATTAAATGGTTGTTAATATATGAAAAAACTTTAAAAACCTATTTAATAATAGAAGAAATCATTTTTAAGAATAATAAATATTCATTAGTTATATTTTAGAGTTATATTAATTATATTAATATTTTTTAGTTTTTAGTGAAAATGAAAAAGTATTATTTATCACTAAAATATATTTTTATTTGATAAATTGTTTTATTTAAAATATTTTTTCCCAAATTATATAATTTTATACAGAAAAAATGAACTTTATTTTTTAATTCAATATTTAGAATTTATCTTAGGAAATATTTTGGATAATTTTTTCAAAATATTAATTTTTAATTAATAGTGAAATAAATTGACTTTCATGGAAAATTATATTTTCTATTAAACTATCATCAAAGTGAGAATATATTTTTAATTTGTATTTACATATAGTTTATTTCATTTTTATATAAAATAACCCAATAATGTTATTTAAAGTTAATTTTATACTTGTTTTTTGTTTCAAAAAATATATATTTAAGAAGGAATTTTTTAAAATGGTTTTCCATTGAATTTTTTGGGATAAATTTTAAATTAAAATTTTCCACAATTGAATTTTAATTATGAGGAATTTTTTGAAAATTTAAAATTATTGGGACAGAATATTTTAATTCTCCCTTTTTTATTTTTATCTAATATTAATAGTGACCTTAATAATTTTTGTTACCAAGGTAATGGGTAAAACATGTAATTAATGTTAAAAATAAGATGATAAGAACTATAAAAAGACCCTAATAATTGAATAATTTTTATTGTATGAAACCATTTTTCCATAATCATCTAATATTCTATTATATGACATTTTTCTGTTTATATGTGATTATAGAATTTATAATATTTTTTTTCAAACAAATTAAACAATGACACACACATTCTTTTAATAATAATAATATATTTAACATAGTTTTAACCAACAGATATGTTTATTTATATATAATATTTTAATATATAATGTTTTTAAATTCATCATGGTATTTTTATTAATATTTTTTATTGAATAAATATTTATCTTAAAATTTTATTCAACGAGGACACTGTAACTATTCATTTAATGGAAGTATAAAATAAATGATGCTAATAATTTTAAAGGTAATAAATAATTAAGATAATTAATGTGATTTGTGAATTTTAATTATTGAAATGAAATATTAAGTATTTATTAAAATACTTAGATTGAATCTTACATGGTTTCTTGATGTTTTTAAAATCCTTGTAATTTATTTTTCTAAAAATTTTCATTAGTGTTATATTATTTAAAATAATTATTTATTAAATTATATAAAATGAAAAAAAATTATTCAATCAATTTATTATGATATATTTTATTATATAATCCATGGTCTATTTATGGGTTATTTTCCCCTTATAGTAAATAACATGACCCTCAAAATGCTAAAATCGTTGTTGTTGTGGGAAGTGTGAAAGGGGTTAATAAGGGGTTAAACACATATGATAAGGATATAAATGTTAAATTAACATTTAAAAAATAATTTTATTATAGTATTAATACCCCTACCGATCAAATATTCCTAATAAATAATCATGATTTTTTTATAATTGAAAATTACATTAAACTAATTTAATATTTTGAGAAATTCCATGATTTCCCCTACCCTTTCATTTGATAGGGATTCTAATAATCCCTTTAAATTACACTTAAAATCCCATTAGACCATCCAATACATAACCAAATACCTTCATATGATCTCTATCATCATTTTAGAGGACTTGGTTTTGGTAGATTACCAAGCCTAGAGGGCTTTGTGAATTAGTTAAAGAATATTGTCCAAAGAAGAGGTATTGTTTTTATCTACAAGTGTTAGTTTTATTTAATATTCAATTTCATTTAAATATTTTATAAACATTATTATATAATAAAAATATTATATTAAATTTCCAAAGGGGTTTTTATATTAACGTAATCACCTATATCCATTTTCTCTTCCATCAAATGGGAAACAAAACAATAGTCTGTGTGTAAGGAAGACAACCACCTACCGAACCGATGCAATTCAATTCTGATCACCATCTCTCAAGAATGGTTACCATGATGGAATAAATTATTATATATTATATTAATAACATATTAACATTAATAAATGATAATATATCTCTAAATGTTTTACATTCCTAATCACTGAAAAAATATAATGTCATTCGTACGTATGTGTGGACTACCACTTCCATGAAGCAATGTGACTCATTGTTTATCACCACATCATATAGATAATATATATAAATTTATTTAATGAATGAATTTTTTATTATTTATATTTTTATCACTTTGGAACATAAAATTATACTTATATTCTTTCCAAAATGATTATTTAAAAATTGATACATTACTCATGCATACGTACGACCTATCATCTCCATGATGGTAACATATTTTATTTTTCATAAGAATATTTATTGGTTGTATTTAAACATATAATTCAAAATTATAAATGGTAATTAATTCCTGATAATTATTCTTGATATGATTTAATAATGACAATTTGACCATAGTCATCCAACCAATGTCAGTTTGAACTTATGAAACAAATATAATCAAAATAGTTTAGGTGAACATAAATAATTATGTATTTTTTTACCATGGTATAAAGTAAAATAAAATGAATAATATAATATAATTGGGTTATTAATAAAGTAAAAAATCAACATAAGTTTGTTATTTAAGAATATATATGACATACATGATGAGTCAGACTCAATGTGCGGAACTTTCTTTTAAAATTTCACTTTTAAAATTTCCCTTTCCTGAATATTTTTCTTCCATTATCTTATATTTAAAAAATATTTATAGATTTTTTATATATAAATAAAAAATTATACCAATTTGTACATTCTTTAAGAAAATTATTAAGGAATGGTTTTACATATTCTTTTGATGTTATTTACAAAAAGATAAAAAGAAATATTCTATTTTAATGTATATGGTGATGAAGAAATTTCTTACAACCATAAAAGTTATTTGAATTTTGGATTCCCCTACTATATTTCTAAATTTATTTAAATAAAACCCAAATTTCCTTATAATTTTTTATTTTGGTATTGGGATTTTTTTTTTAAAATAAATGTTATTTTTATTTTTCAAATAGTTTTTCACAATGGTGTAAAAGAGTTTTCAAGGGTTTTATTAAGGATATGTTCCTTTAAAAAAATTTATGAAGGGTTGATCCCCATTATAGATAATGGTAGTGCACATTGTAGTTTATATTGTTTTTGTTCCCAGATATCATAGGGTGATCATGTTATATCTTATATGATGGTTGAACCCATATAGCGCTCCAATGCATTGGTTGATTATTGTTCTTTCTAATGTATTATATTATAAGTAGGATGAATTGTTATTCCAAATTATATATTCTTTGTAAGGGTTATAATTTTTTCATTTCCTGAGAAACCTATATGAAGTTTCAATGATTACATACATGTTTTCAATGAATTTATCTTATTTAATAAGGTGTGTTAATGATATTTTGTCTCAAATAAAAGATTATTCCCCTTTTGGAGACTATGTATGTTTCCAAGAAAGTGTTTTGGGATCCCATGGTATTTAAATGGACTAACAGATTTCATTACTCATTTAATGTCCCTTATTTATATTTATTTGATCATCCCATGTTTCAAAATATTTTTCATATGTTTTAAGGACTATTAAATGAGATAATGAATTTATAATGAATGTCATGAATATTTTTCCTAAAAACAACACAAGATTTATTTTAGACGTCTTATATTATGGAAAAATGGATATTTTGTGGAAGTGTCTACTTTGTGATGTAATATTTAATTTAGTAAGATTAATGGCATTATTCTGTGCAACTTTAAACCTAAAAAGTTCATCAATATTTTAAAATTTTAATTATAGTCCAAATATACATGAATATTAAATGATTATGATCAAGTCCTTACTATTGGTATTAGATCCATGTTTAAATAACTTTAGAAGTTTTGATGAAAATAATATACCCTTAAAAATGTTCTATAATGTTTTAGTATTTGGTTATTACCATGTTTCCTTGATTAAAACTATGTTATTTTAGAATTTTTTTCCATAGAGTAAACAAGGAGGAAGTGTTAGGAAGTCCCCAAGGGGATGATATTAGTCCATATTAGCAACCTGGAAAGGTTATAATTGGAACTAAGTATTTTTTTCCTATGATGTATCAGTTAAATAATTATATAAATGGTGGTGTAAACCATATTATAGAAGTTCCAAATCTACTACATTGAAACATGGTGATAATGGATAATTTATGAGAATACAAGTACTAGAATTCATTTGATCTTCTAAACATGTGGTAGTTGAAGGATGTATGAATGAAATAGAGAAAATAAGTAAATTCACATGGTTTTTGGAATTTTAGAAGTTAACCCCTACCATTTTTCATTTTGAAGGTGATTCCAAATAATGGTCGTCTTTAGTTAAGAATATCAAAGTGATGATGAGATTGATTCCTTTTAATATGATACATTTTTTTAATATATTCATAGAGAAATATTTACCAATGATTTTTTCACATCAGATTGAGAAAAAATTCATAATATTTAGGAAAAAAGAGGACCATTATATTGTTGTGTGTAAAGATAATTTTACAATATTGGATAGGTATGTACTATATTTTATTTAGGATCGTGATATTAATATTAATCAATATAAATCAGGGTTAAAAAAATGATATTTAATAGAACTATCTTCTTAATAATTCAAGAGTTATATGAATGTTATTTAATGTTTCGACAAGTTACAAATAGAGTTCTAAGAGGATCATTTATTTTATAACAAAAAATCATAGAAAAAGTATTTTATGGTAGGTAATGGGGAAACGTTAATAAAAAATACTAAGGTAAGAAAATTGTCTTCACATCATGTGATATGTGTGGTAAAAATAATCCTTGGGAATTTATGGCAAATTTTTGAATGTGTTACTGGTGGGGTATGTTTAGTCACATGCCCATGACTATAAATAAAAGTGTCCAAATTAATCAACTAATTGGGTAAATTATAACCATCCAACAGTGAGTTGTTTTAGTTGAAATGATTTTGGTCATTATTATATCATATGTCTTAATTTAGTTACTTATTATGGAAATCATACAGACTAAAATTGTAAAGGTGTATAAAAATAATTTTCTACTATTATGGTTGGTGTAGTTCCATCAAATGAAGTGGTGACATGTATGTTACTTATATATATTAATTATTCTAATAATTTATTTGACTTTGGATCATAAAATTCATTCATTGATATTAATTTTAATAGAATAATAGGTATATCACATCATGAAATTATGGTATAACTATTAGTAAAATATCTAGGTGGAAATACTAAATCATCCAAGATTTATATGATAATTGCTGTTATTATCATCAGAATGGTTATTCCTATAAATTGTATTGAACTCCACATAGTAGAGTTTGATATCATTATGGTAATGGATTGAATATAAATTTATTATTCTAAGATATATTTCATAGATAATAAGGTTTTGTTCAATGAATTCATACCTTTGATAACATATCATGAATTTTAGAAATTTTTAATAAATTATACTGATAGTTACATAGAATATGTTTATGAAAATAAAGAAACCATACAAATGAATTATATACCTGTAATGAATGAATATATGAATGTATCTCCCAATGATTTATTTACTAATACATGATCTATAGGTTTAGCTTACTATTGAATTAGTATCTGATGCAGTGCCAATTTTAAAAACCCCTTATTAGATGGCTCTAGTAGAATTTTTTAAACTGAAAATAGTAGAAGTAGGAATTTCTAGATAAAGGTTTCATTATTTTATGTACTTCACATTGGGGTACTCCAAATTTTTATTTTAAAAATAAATATGGTTATGTGAGGCTTTACACTGATTATAGAGCTTTGAATAACTTCACTATTAATAAAAAGTATCATTTTCTTCATATCAGTGATTTATTTGACCAACTCTAGGGAATGTAGTATTTTTCAATGAATGATCTCAGTTATGGGTCCCATCACAAGATGTTTATAGATCGAGATATTCTAAAGATTACATTTTGGACAAGATATAGGCACTTGGAGTTTTCAGTTATTCTATTTGGTTTGTTTAATGTACAAATAGTCTTTATGAATCCTAGGAATAGAGACTTCCATAAATATTTTTAGATTTTTTTTATTTTGTTTATTGATGAAATATTTAAATATTATAAAATAAATGTCGATCATGAAGGAAACATAATAATTATTTTGCAAACATTAAAAGAAAATAAACTACATGAAAAATTAAGTATGTGTTAATTTTTGTATCAAAAAATATTTTCATTAGATTATTGTTTATAATGATTGAATAATAGTTTAACATACTAAAAAATTTGTTTAAAGTGTTTTCAAGACCTACCAATGTCATAGAGATCTGTAGTTTTCATGGGTTAGTATGCTACTACAAGATATATATGAAGACTTTTCTTAGTTATCTATCACACAAACTATGTTAACTCAAAAAGGATACAAATTCATCTTGAAAAAATGTTATGATGATTGTTATTAGAAATAAAAATAACATTGGTTAATGCTCTAGATTTGGACATTTCCTCTGATGAGGGTGAATTTTCTATCTACAGTGATTCTTTATTGAATTTTGATGGAGAATAGTAAGTTAATCTATTATACTTCATGGAAAATAAATCCTCAAAAGATAAATTATAATAAATTTTATATTGAATTACATACTTTGGTTTTTCCCATAAAAATTTGGTGGCATCATTTATATGGAGACAAGTGTGTAGTATATACTGTCATTGATTTTTTAATCTATATTCACGTAGAAATAGATCAACATGAGATAGAGGAGGTTTTGGTAATTGATAATGGAGTTTTACCGTATGATTATTTATCATCATAGAAAATAAAACTAATTATTTTATGAATTTTTACTGAAAAATTATTATACATTAACCATGTTACATTTGTATTATTGCTATTTTTTAATTATATGATGAATTACAGCCTAGAATTTATGGATGCAAGACCTTCATATTTTTTATTATAAGTTTTGGTTCAGTTGAATCTGATAGATATAATTGAGAAATATTAGAAGGGAATCATGGGTTAGATGATAAGGATAAATTGGTTAAAAAGGGTATGCTTCCTGAATTAATTTTGAAAAATATTTAGTTTTTAAAATTGGAATGAGATTTAGTGTTCTTTGAGATTCTCAGTTATAGTACTAATTTCTTATTGAAGATCATATTTCATTAATTTTCATTCATAATGATAATAATAAGATGTATAGATACATTTAGGGGTATTTGTGGTGGTTTGGTATGAAATGATATATTGATTACATTACAATGAAAATTTTGACTTTTTAGTATATTAAAGAAGTACAAAAATTACCAAATATGATATTTCAACCATTTCAAATACTACAGTGGAAATGTGAAAATGTATCTATGGATTTATTAGTGGTGGTTATAAAGACATCTCAAGGTATTAATGCAATTTGGGTTAATTTTGATCGAAAAACTATGTCGGTGCATTTCCTTCCAATTTTAGATATTATATAATCAGACCAAATTTCTTGATTGTATCTCAAATTGATATTTAGGTTAAATCGAATTTACCTCTCAATAATATTGGACTGTGTCCCAAGTTAAATTAATTTTTTTTAAGAAATTAAAATATATTTAGATATTGATTTAAATTTCGGTATACCTTTTCATCCACAATATGATGGACAGTCTGAACAAACAATACTGTCCTTGGAAGTTATGTTTGTAACACGTTCAACGGATTACTAGGAAAGTTAGGATTATGATCCTTACTTATTTTATTTTTCTTAAAATAATAATATACATTCTAATATATTGATATAATCTAATTAGTCATTATATGTAAATTAATGTCGAAAATATATTTTTAGGATGAAGTAGTAAAATAGGATGTCGATGGGACTATCATTGGTAGAGAACATGCATGATTTGGTAAATGTAATTAAAAAACATATGAGGAAATTTCAAAGTATATAGAATGGTTATACATATCATTGGTTAAAATATCTGACTTCTGATATATGTGAATATGTTTTTATTAAATATCTTCATGGAAATGTGTTATTAGTTTTGGTAAAAAGGTGAAGTTAAGTTGATTGTTTATTTAAATATATGATGTATTATAGAATGATGAATATAATGCCTACATGGTATCCTTTTCTCTTATTTAGTCTGAGGTACACAACATTTTTTACATTTCAATGCTAGAAAAATATATATTAGATACCTATCATGTTTTAATCCCAGAAATATTTTAGTTGGAAGAGAACCTTGAGGAATAGCCAATTCAGATTCTTGACTATAAGGTGATTTTTTTGAAACAAGTATATTCACGAGGATAAATTTTCACAGAAAACCCATATCCTTAAATTATAAACATAAGAGCCTAATTATTTTATAAGGGAACGGTAACCCCACTTATTGAATATGTGAATAAAATTACAAGGATCCCATTTCCTAAAGGGGAATAATCTATCAACCAGTTTAACGTTATAATAAACCATTTTCATATTTATAAATATTCCTTAATTGTTTTTTAGTATTGTATTCATTTAATAATATTAGACATTTTTTTAGTCAAAAGGAAAAAATAATTATTTAAGAAAATATATTTTTATGTGTCATATGATTTTATATAAAATAATACTTTCCAAATAATATAATTATAGTTTTTAAAAAAAGAACATGATTTTTGAATTTGTAATGTAAAATTTTCTTAAGATGATTTTTTGTGAATTTTTTGTCAGATTTATTTTTCAATAAATGTTGAAAAATAAAGATTATTATAAGAAATTCTATTTTTTTGATGTTATTTATAATTGAAAAATTCTATTCATGATTTGTTTTAAAATTAATGTTTTTATTCAAATTTTTTGTAATAAAAAAATGTGCTTTTAAATGAAATTTATACATGAATTTAGTATAAAAGAGTTTTATATTTAGAAAGGAAATTTTGTTGAATAATAGTTTACCATCGAGTTTTTTCAATTTAATATAAAATTAAAATCATCCACTTCTATTTTTTGAATTTTAAAAAATAGATTACATATTTTGAATCTATGAGTCTAAATTTTTTAAATAGTTTCCCTATATTTTTATTCAATTTAAAAAGGAGCCTTAATCATTTTTTACCACGGTAAAGGGTAAAACAGGTAATTGAAGCTAAAAAAATTTTAAATGGATTATAAAATGAACATAACACTTGAATTAATTTTATTTTATTATTCCATTTCATACATAAGAATCCATGATTCTGTTATACAGTTTTTTACTATTTTAATGTGACTATAACCATTATAATATTTTATTTAAATAAATATCAAAAATTTCAAAATCATATTTTCATTAGAATAATATTATCAAAATAGTGTAGACTAGATTATATGTTTAGTTATAAATATAATTTTTAAATATAAATGATTTCTTTGGAAAATGTTAATTTATTTTAAATTTTTAGTGATGAAATAATTACAATAAAAATTTACAAAATGCTGACTCAATAATTTCTCAATAAATTGAATAATCAAATAATTGATATTAATAATATTAAAAGTTACATAATTTCATTTAATGAATTTCATCCAAGAATTTTAATGATTAATATAAAAATATAGGGATACATCAAAAAGTTTGGTTCGAATTTTACCTGTTCTCTTGGTGTCATTAAAATTCATGTAATGAAATGTTCTAAATATTGGTATTAATATTATTTTATAATAAATAATTAATTATTAAATTCAATAATATTCCCCCAAAAAATATTATATTTATAATAATTATTAGTATATGGTTGATAATATCAACCATGTCTATTTATGGGTTGTTTGTGTGTTTATAGAATCTATCATAACCCTCAAAAAATACAAAACTATATTGTCAGTGTAAGAGTGAAAGGGGATAACGAGGGGTTAAAACCAAAATACATGAAAATAAATGTGAAATAAACCAATCCAAAAATTATATTATGGGATTTTTTAACCCTGACTCATCATACCTTATAAATAAATTAGTTTGAGAAATTTAAAATTTAAAATTAATTAATATTAAATAATTATTTTTGAGAAATTCAAAGAATAGCCTTCTATTGCGCCAAACATTACCCTAAAGTTATATGCGGTTGTTGTACTTTGTGTAGGGATTGAATCCATGAGGAAAAAATAGAAACCTTTAACACTCAATTTTATGGTGGTTTGGCTATAAAGTGGCCAACTTTGGGGCTGATTTAAATTGGAGGAATGATGATTTAATTTAAATAACAAACAAAAAAACAATCATGTAAAATAAATAATTATTGATTGTGGCATAATATTATGTTTTATCATTGGGTGTATTGTATGAATTTATTTTCTAAGAAAAAATCATGTCATTAATTCAATATATATCAAAATAATGATATAATTTATTAAAATCATTCACCATTTTAATCTCTACACTATTCCATGGCTTATAACCAGTTCACTTATAGGATCACATTAATAATCACTTAAATGAAATAGGTCATAATAGTACTCAAAATTCATCATTGTTAATATTGTAAAATTTGTAGAAGAACATATCTCATTGAATGGAAATCTTAAAGTAGTTCATAGATAAAAAAATCATGTACATGAAATAACATTCAATCCCTCCCCTTTCTACTCCCATGGTTCTAGCCAACAAATTTTAATCCCTAAATTTATTATATTCTTTCAATTTAAGTATTATTTAGACTCATGATTGAATAATTTAAAAAGATATGCATTGAAAAGATAATCACTCCACCGTTGTTTGAAGAGTTTTACAAAAGATGATGTGAATCGCTTCAATCCTTAAGGTAAAGGTAACAATAGGAATAGATAAATAAATAAAAAATGGAAAATAAGAAAAATACTAAATATAATATTTACTTTTATTAATAAACTAGGTGATTAAAATAACTTACATCAGAAAAAAAAACAAGAAATTATAAAATAAAATCTTAACAAATCAATTTAAAGAAAAACAAGGATACCTTAATCCCATCACCACCAGCTCCTTATAGAGGTATATTAGGAGCCTTAGGTAAATCCCCCCAACAATAAATTTCCTCTAAATTAATTAGTAGAGGCAAAATGTTGGTGAGAATAAAAGAAATTTGATTTTTCAATGTTGATCAAAAAAATATGACTAGATTTATCTACCCTCATAGTGTGAAAATAAGTCATTCTATATGGCTGAATAATTGATGGTTGTAGAAGTTAAATATCATATTCTAGTTGTCTGATATAATATCATATTTCATGAAAAAAATTAGTCGTTTGGATTTTATATTCAAAATGGTTGGATGGATTTATGGGTGTTCAAATCTATCCATAAATTTAATCTTCATCTTTGACCACCAGGATCGTCTTGAAAACATCCGAATTAGCTATGGATAAATTTTACTTCAATGATCCCCATAATTTTATCTTTATATAGTAAAATTTTAAACTACTTTTGGATTTTATTTTGGGCCCCACATTTGTTTGGTGGGCCTTAGGCCCATTTTTCTTTATCTATAAAATTTATATATTCATGCTCAAAAATATCCATCTTCACTTAGGATTTATCCTTCGATACTAAAAATTAAATTTTTTTTAAAAATCAATCAATAATATGAAGAAATATTACATTATTATAATTAATATAATTATTTAAAAAAATTATATGATTAATTGGGCCCAAATTTCCACATTAACTTTGAAATGCACAAATGGTGTGGAATATTACTAAAATGCAATAAAATTATTGTTTATGGATATTTAATCGCTTGAATATTAAAATATTAACTATTAATATTATCATATTTCACTAGCTAATCACACTATCCAACATGGGGTTTCCTAGTCTTTAGAAAAAGGTATCTCAAAAATATGAAATTGAATTATTTGTTTTCAAAAAAAAATTATCATATATTGCTCAAAAAAAATATTTCCAAAAAATAATGAAACATTTCAAAATAATTTCACATGAGATAGGTTCATATTCATTTATTAATCTCAATCCCTTTGCATTGTTAAAATTTATTTCCAAATTTCATCTTATTTCAATTTAGTGTAATGATGTGTTGTTCATCATAAAATACATGGGGAACATTTCTTGTTAAAGGAGATAAAATGGAAGCGCTAGGCGGGAATCACATTAAACCTTAATATAAGTATCCAATTTATTCACTTTTCTTAACCACAATAGATATTAAAAGATAAACTATGGTCAAGAAAAATATGGATTCATGATCCCCAAGTATCTAATATCTCATGTATTGTCAATTATGTGGTTTACAATGGAGATGTAAAGCCAAACCCTGGGAAAGAAAACTGTGGTGTTACAATTACCATGTTTCAGAATCCACAAATTTGGAAAATATATTTATCTATGAGGTCTTTTTTTTGGATACTCAGATTAAAATGAATGTGTCCCCCAACCTTATTTTATGATTAACGGGTCCCATAAACTAAATCATACAAAAAAAAATCTAATGAATATGCATTGTGGAATTTTGATTAAGAGGATTAAAATTTTAATGTTGAAAAATCACATCAAACAACCTCACTTTTCTAAAAATTTTCTTAAATACATAAACATGAATTAAAATCATAATTAAGGAATTAAAAATCATTTAACCTTCAGTTATTATACTTCACAATGTATAATAATTCATGCATGTATAATGAATTGATTTTTTACTTAACTAAATTTCATTAGGAGACAATATTTTTTTCAAAACCCTGATTTTTACTCCTCACAACATAGAATGAATCTTACCATTGTTTTGAAAGAGAATATAAAAGAGGAATCAGAATTGGTAAAAAAGTGGTAGAGAATGTGATTTGAAATTAAATCATGTAAAAAATCATAGGGTTTGATGTTGAGGAGCCTTTAATAAGAAATTTATCACTTTGTCTTTTTTCATTTGTATAGTTTTTGTAGATGATTGATTACTGTGTTGAACTTTTGAATTCATGGGTTTTATATTGAAAAACAAAAATAGTTCAACTATTAAATCTCACAAACAAGAAATATTATATCACATCAGAAACCCCAAGGTAATTACATTAACACATAATAAACACAATATAAAATAAAAGAATCAATATAAAAATTGGGGTGCCTCCATGTATGCACTTATTTTAATGTTATTGGTTGACTAGACCACCCCCATCCCCACTCCCCTACATATCCAATACCAACATTCAAAATTTTAATGATAAAAAATTTCTCCACTACATGTTTTTTGAGATTTTTTCTCCCATAAGGTTGGTAGTATGGTTTTAAAATTGAATAATAAAAAAACATATAGATCCCAGTAAATAAAAAAGTCTAATAAATATTGAAATGTGTCCATCCAATTTCATTTCTAATATTACATGATGCATTAAGGATAATTTTCCATTTTTTAAATTAAATAGAGGCTGAAATGATGAAAAACATTGATTATCCTCTATAATAGAAGGCTTGAGAGAGGATTTATAGACCATGGATTTGATATCGAGTTGGCTATAACATCCTGAAACAGGTAGGGAACTTGAATTGAACTTGGTTTCATTTAAACAAAATTCTCAATAGAATTGGTTTTATTTGAATTTATGTTTCAACCCCCAGATTTTCTAGATAATTTTAATGAATTTTTTTGTAAATAAATCTTGATAATTATTTTAATGGTTCAGTGATTGCTGTTTTTTAAAAAACATCATTGGAGAAATATTCATGAGCTTTAGTCCATTAAGGAAAATTTCCCTCTTTTGCATCCAAAAATCATTTTCATATTGATTTGAATACCCCTCAACATTTACATGATCATATTATGTTATCACATATCTAAAGTTCAGTTTTTTTATATTAATGATAGGTTTTTGGGATAAATTATTCTTCTATCAAAGATAAGGAAAGGACATACTAAGGTGGAATGGGTTCGTTGGAAGTGTTAATTAATTGTACTTCTAATCTCAAATATGAAACATAAAAATTAATTTTACCCATTTTACTACATAGTTGGTCAAGAAATGTTTGAGAGATATATTTTATTATTGGTTTCACATCACGTAATTCACTAAGATTTACCTCTTAAATCATCCTTAAGAGGGAAGGGAATTGATCCTTAAAAAATCATTATACAAGTGATTGTATATCTCATTGTGTGTGGGAAAATTATTCTATGTTTAATAAATGAAATTTTCTATGTTTGGTGATTGAAAATATTTATTTTTCATTTGAATCTACTTCAGTTTTAGTTTGGTGCACTGTTGATGATAATCCATTTCATTTTATAGAGATTTGGATTTGATATTTTTTGGATACACAAAAATAGAAATCAGACCATAGAAGAAGAGAAATTGATGTTGTAAAGTAGATATTGATGTGTGAAAAGATGGTGAGTTTCTAAGTTACTTACATGGGTCCCCAAAAATAGCACCAAAATATGGTTTCACTAAAATTTACCCTACCTATATATGTAGTTGTTGTTGTAAAACTAGGGATCGAATCCCCAGGGACCGAAGAAGAAACCTCTAGACACACAATTTTTTGTTGTTTGGCTATGATGTGGAAAATATTTGGATTGATTTTAATTGTAGAAATTATTATTCCATTTTAAAAAAACAAAATATTTACTTTAACTAATACATTATTTATTGGGAGTTTATTCTAGGTTTTTTCTTGTGGTTCATTGGATGAATTTATTTTCATAGAAAATTTCATGTTATTAATTCAAGATGTATTTAAAAAATGAGATAATTTTCTAAAATCATTCAACAATTTAATCAATACATAATTTAAAGTCTAATAACCAATTCACTTTTAGTATCACATTAATGATCACTCAATGGAAATATATTGTACTAGAACTCCAAATGTGTCATCATTTATGTTGAAAAAGATGTAGAAGAACATTGCTCATTTAATGGAAATATTAAAATAATGAACATATTAAAAAATTAAACTACGTGAAATAAAATTAAATCCACCCCCTTTATACTCCATTGGATCAATCCATTATGAATATAGCTCTCAATGTATGATATTCTATCAATGTAAGAAGGAATTTTACCCCTAAGGGAGGGGTTGGTGAATAAAATCATTGAGAATACAATCAATCCATCATTGTGTAATGTATTCCACTAAAGATGATGTGGACAGATTAAACCCCTATGGAAATGGTATCAATGTGAAATTTAAAATTAAATTTGAATTGAAGAGGAAGATGAATAATAATAATATTAATAATAACATTTATTAGTAAATTAAAATGATTTAATGAACTTACATGAGAAAAAATGCACAGGAAATTAAAAAATGAATGCTTAAAATTCCAATATAAATAAAAACTAGAATTCCAAAATACCTTCACCAAAATATCCTAATATAGGTTTATTAATAGCCTCCTATCTACCCCCAATAATAAATTATCTCCCCATTAATTAGGAGGTTAAATGGTGGGTGAGAACAAAATAAATTTTATGTTTCAAAGAGAACCACAAAAATGAAACCATATTCATCCTGCCTATTGGTTTGAAAATAAGTCATTGTATATGGAAAAATATATAATATTAGTTGAATATAAATAAATTCTTAAAGTTTTCCTATATCATATATAAATATTTTATGTCAATTGTTTCATCTGTGTGGATTTTATAAAAGAAATGGTGGAGTGATTTTATGGGCATTTAGATATGTCCCGAAATTTAATCTTCATCTTTGATGTCTTGGAT
Organism: Viscum album; assembly: GCA_963277665.1. Taxonomy (NCBI): domain Eukaryota; kingdom Viridiplantae; phylum Streptophyta; class Magnoliopsida; order Santalales; family Viscaceae; genus Viscum; species Viscum album. The sequence goes on along the minus strand of OY728162.1, from coordinate 426,702,960 downwards.
CATTACAAATACATTATAATTAGCTCTAGAAATTTTTTAATGAAATTATCCCAATAATTTTATCCTTATATGGTTAAAATTTTAGATTCATTGGGCTTGGATTGTGGGCCCCACTTTTGTTTGGTGGGCCTTAGACCCATTATCCATTGTCCAGAAAAGTTATGCATTCATGCAAAAAAACCATCTTCCCATGGGATTCATCCATTGATACTAGAAGATAAAATTTTCCAAAAAAAAGAGATCAATAATATCCAAAATAAAAAATAAAAATAATTAATAAAATTATTTTCACAAATAGATGATTAATTGGGCCCAAATTTCCACTTTAACCCTAAATTGCACAAACAATATGGAATAAAGTTCAATTTAAAAAGTGAACCAATATTATAATTTATGGAAACTGAATAACATGAATATTAAAATATTAAAAATAAATAATATCATCTTTATATGGATATTCAAACTCCCCATGTTTATTTTTTCTTATCTCGAGAAATAAGTATCTAAAAAATATGAAATTGAATTCCTTTTTCCGAAAACGGTTTAACAAACATTTCTCAAAAAACCATTCCAAACAATCATGGAAACTTTAAAAATAATTTCACATACGATAAGTTTATAATCATATCCCAATCCCAATCCCATTAATTTTTTCAGATTCATTTCCACATTTCACCCAATTTCAATTAAGCGTTATGATGTGTTGTGCATCAAAAAAATACATGGTGCCCATTTTCGTGTTCATGGGGGAAAATGGATGTGATAAGTGGTAATCAAAATAAACCTTAAGATGAGTATCCAATTTTTTTACATTTTTTACCCAAATAGATATGTAAATACTAACTTTGGGAAAGATAACTACGGATTCATGATCCCCAAGTTCCAAATTCCACATGTATTGTCAATTTAATGGTCTAAAGTAGTGATGTAAAGCCAGACTCAGGTAAATAAAACTATAGAGTCATGATCTCCAAGTGTTAGAATCCAAAAATTTGGACAAAATATTTCTCTATGTGGTTTTTTAATTTTTTTGTGTATACTCAGGTTAAAATCAAAGTGGTCCCAAACCCTATGTTTTGATTAAAGGGACCCATGAACTCAAAAATACACCCAAAATCCATTGGATGTGAGTTTTGGCCTTTTTATTAAGAGTATTAAAATGTTAAAATTGAAAAAACAAATCAATCAACTGTACTTTTGAAAAACTATTCTTATGAACATAAACATGCATTAAAATCATAATAAAGGGATTCAAAATCATTTGGCATTGATTTTTTATGTTTCTCAATGTAAATTAATGAATTCATGTACAATGAATTGAATTTGTGTTGAATTTATTTTTTTAGAGATACAAATATTCCAAATCGCAGATTTTCACTCCCCCCAAATTAGAATGAAAATACCCTCAGTTATGAAATTGAAGAGAAAAGAAGGATCATAATTGGGAAGAAAGGGGGGAGAATGTGATTTGAAGTTAAATCATGGAATAAAATCACCAGGTTTGATGTTGATGAACCTTTAATAAGAAATTGATCAATTTGACTTCATGTCATTTGTAAAACCCATAACGAAGATTTATGGATGAATTGAACTTTAGAAAGCATGGGTTTTATTTGGAAAAACTAATATTAATTAATTGTAAAATATAACACACAAGAAAATTTTGATCACACTGGAAACTCCAAGTAGGTTACATTAACACATAAAACACAAAATAAAATTAAAAAAAAAATTTAAAACTGGATTTCCACCCAATAAGAACTTATTTTAAATTCATTATCTTGACTAGACCCCCCAACTAATCCAATACCATCATTCCAAATTTAAACAAACCCATATTTCCCCACATCATCTTTAATGAGATTTAATCTCACTTTTGGATTTCAGGATGGTTTTAAAATTGATTTATAAAAAATAATATAGGTCCCAGTGAATGATCTAGTCCCATGAATATCAATATTTCTCCATCTATTTTCTTTCCTAATCATATATTGTACATCAAGAATAATTTTCTATTTATTATCTTAGACAAAGGATTAAATGATGAAAAAAATTTATGACTATCCCCTATAATGGATGGATTGAGAGAGGATGTATAGACCTTGGATTCAAGATCATATTAACTAAAACATCCAGACACTTGTAGGGACATTGAATTGAACTTGGATTAATTTTCAAAATTTTCCAACATAATTTTTTCTCTTTGAATAAAAGTTTCAACCCCCAAATTTTGTAAATGAGTATCCAGAATGGTTATGGAATTAAATATTAATATTCATTCAAATGTTTAAGTGATTTTAATTTATTAAAAATCATCATTGGAGTAATATTATGGACATTAAATCTATGAATACAAATTTTCCTCTTTTGAATAAAAAATCAATTTCCTCTGATTTAAATACCCATGAACATTTACTTAATCCACTTTAGTTGTCCAATATCCAAAGGTTAGTTACATTGTAAATTTATGATAGGTTTTTGGGATAAAATATTCTCTTATTAGGGATGAGGAATATACATCCTATGTAGAAATTGTTTCATTAGATGTTTTAATGCTTTGTAATTCAAATCTTGAAAATGAGACATCCGAATTAATTCTCACAATTTTATTACATAATTTCAAATGAAATTTTTTAGGAAAATATTGTATTGGATGTTTCAAATAATAAACTTCCCAAATAATTATCTCATAAATCATCCGTGATAATAATGTGAATTAATCCTTTAAACAATCATTATCAAAGTGATTTTATAACTCATCGGGTGTAGGGATATTATCTAGTAGTTAATCAATGAAATTTCCTATGTTCGGTGATTCCAAATATTGATTATTCATTAAAATATTTTTCAGATTTATATTGGGGTACTATTGAAGATAATCCATTTATTTTTATAGAGATATGTATTGGAAATTTTATGGAAATCCAAAAATAAAAATGGGTAGAGAGAAAAGAAATTAGGGTGAGAAAAGAACGATTGAGGTGAGTAAATATGGTGAGTTTCTAAGTTACTTACTTGGGTCCCCATAAATAATGTGAAAATTTGGTTTCCCAAAAATTTACCCCATAGGTATATGTGGTTTTTATACTACTGGTAGGGATCAAATCCACAGGGACCTATTTAGAAACCATTAGACCCTCATTTTTTTTGGTGGTTTAGCTACGAAGTGACTAACTTTGGGTTGATTTTAATTGAAAAAATAAATTTTTCATTAAAATAAAAAACAAAAAAATGATGTGATATAAAAAAATATTGATATTGGGTTCATCCAAGGTTTTCTCTTGGAGTGGATTGGATGAATTTTATTTCATATAAAATTTCATGTCATTAATTAAAGATGTATCCAAACAATGAGATAATATTTCAAAATCATTCACTAATTTAATCAATAGTCATTAACAAGATTAATATTCAATTAACACTATATATCACATTAATGATAATTACAAGTAAATAGATCTTATGAGCACTCTAAATATGTCATCATTAATTTTGGAAAAGGCGAAAAAGGACATATCCCATCGAATATAAATATTAAAATAATGAACAGATTATAAAATTAATGTACATGAAATAACATTCAATCCATCCCATTTATACTCCCTTGGATAAACCCATTAGAGTATTATCCCTAAATTGATGATATTTTATCTATGTACGTTGTATTTATACTCCTGAGGTAAGGATTGTTGAATAAAATCATTGAAAATATGATCACTCCGCCACTGTTTGATGAATTCCACAAAATATGATGTAAATAGCTTCACTCCCTAATGAAACAGTATCATCATTAAATTGAAAAGTAAATAAGAAATGAATAAAAATAAAAATAAAAACAATAATAATAATAATAATTTTTATTAATAAACTTATGTGATTGAATGAACATACGTGTGAAAAAATGAACAATCCATTACAAAATGAATGATTAACAACAAATTTGAAACAAAAACTAGGATTACTCAATCAAATTCCCACCATATCCTTTTATAGAAATATTTGGAACCTTAGGAATACCCACAAACAATCAATTCAACCCCATTAATTAGGAGAGACCAAATGTGTGTGAGAATAAAATAAATTGGACATTTGATAGTTGACCACAAAATTAATACCAGATTCGTCTCCCCTATTCGTGTGAAAATTAGTCATTATATATTGCAGAATCATTGATGGTAGTTGAAGATCAATATCTGCACCCTTTTATCCTATATAAACTCTAAACATTTCTGGTAAATTGGATCAGCCATTTTGATTTCATAGTTTAATTGGTGGGATGACATTATGGGCATACAGATCTGGCCCTAAATTTAATGATCATCTTTGACCACCTAGATCATCATAAAAACGTCCAAATTATCTTCGCATGTAGTTGAATTAAATGATCCCCATAATTTTATATTTATAAAATTAATGTTTTATCTTTATTGGGTTTGTATTTTAGGCCCCACTTTTTTTTGTGGGCCTTAGACCCATTATTCATTGTCCAGAAAATAGCTTCATTCATGAAAAAAATATCCATCTTCCACTGGGATTCATACATGTATCCTAAAAGATAAAATTTTCCAAAAAAATGATAAATAATATCCCAAAATATTAAATTAAAATAATGAATATAATTATTTCCACAAATAAATGATTAATTGGTGCCAAATTTTAACTTTAACTATGAATAGCCTAAATTATGTGGAATGAAATTCAATTAATAAAATACACTAAAATAGTATTTTATAGAAATTGAATAACATTAATATTAAAATATTAACAATGAATATTATTATCTTTTATCACGTAAACAACCCTACCCTATCTTATAAAAGGGAATCTCTTCATTCCTTTAAATAACACTTTAAAGCACAATTTTTTTATCCAAAACATATCCAAATATATTCTTAGAATACCCTCCACCATTCTAGAGGTCATTTTTAATGAATAGTACTAACCCTGTAGGGATTAAGGTGATAGTGATTTGAGAACTTCCAAAGAATATGTGTAGTTTTGGTCCCTAGGTTTTAGTTTTATTTCTTCTTACACCTCCTTCAAATCATAATTAACCATATTAAAAAAATAGGAAATGTATATTCAATATAATAAGGTTTTTAATATTTGTACAACCCATATGCATATTTCCTTTTATAAATTAGTAAATCAAACCATTATTCATGTGTACGATGGACTACTACCTCGCGAGCTAATTTATTTTTCCATATCCATCTCTCAAGATTGTTAATAATTATGGAATAAATATTTATAAATGATATTCATAATATATTTATAATTATTAAAGGATAATATATATTATAAATTTTTACATTCCCATTAAATGAAAAATGATAATATCATTTATACATACATGTAGACAACCACCTCCAAAAGTGATGTCATTTTTTTGTTATTTCCACGTCACATGAATGATATATATAAGTTTATTTACAAATATAAAATGATATTAATTATATAATTATCATTTTGAATGATAAAATAATACTAAATTTTTTTCAATAATGATTTTTGAAAATGGAAACATTACTCATTCATATGTATAACCGACCATCTTCATATTTATAACATAGTTAATTTTTCATAATTATATTTAATGTTTTCATTTAAAAGTGTAATTATTGAATAAAAATGATAATTATTCTATTATTATTATTTTATAAGGTATTTACTAATGCCCCCTTTTACCATATTCAACATTCCAAATTCATTTTGGTGTTATCAACAGAATATCTTCAAAACATCTGATGTCAATATAAATAAATAATTAATTGTTTTAACCTGGTAATTAGTGAAATAAATGGAATAATAAATATAAAATATTTATTAAAGAAGAATAAAATTAAAATTATTATTTTTTTCATGAAGATAAATAATGTATTTGATGATTTGAAATCAAGGTAAGGGACTTTTATTTAAAAATAATTTTTTAAAGTTTCCATTTCAAAATATTTTTCATCCATGAAAATATATTTAAAATATTTTTATTGATATTTTAATGTAGAAATAAAATATATATAATGTGAATTTTATTTCTAGTCTTACATTCATTAAAAACATTTCAAAATGGATATTTTTATATATTTTTTGTATATTCTTTAAAAAAAGTCAAAGTCAATGTTTTTTAAGATAAAGAGTGAAGCTGAATTTTCCCACTACCAAAACCATTATTCCATGTTTGGATCCCTATAAAATATTTAATGTTTTTATAAATAAAAAAACTCATATTTCCCTTTTTCTATGTATTTTGGTACTAAAAATAATTTAATAGAAAATTGAATTTTGATTTCAATAATTGTTTTGCACATGGGCTTAAAAGATTTTCAATGGTTTTATTCATGATATAGACCATGGATATTGTTTGTGAAGGGTCGAGCCCTATTATATATCACATGTAAAATCATTATGTCTTATATGTTGGCCTCTCCCAGAAAGACTTGAGTGATACCATTATATCATACATGATGGGTGCACCTAGATATCGCTCTAATTAATTTGGTAATGATTATGTTCTCTAGAGAATTATATAGGATTCCTAACAAATAGTTATTCCAATTTGTTTGGGTTTTTTAAATATTTTAATTTGATGGTGTCCCAAGAAGCCTAAATGAATTTTTAATACCTTTTTATGTGTTTTCAGGGAAATCATTTGATTATAAAATTTAAATTAATGATATATAGTTTATAGAAAATATTATGACCATTTTTTTAAATGGGTTGTTTTTAAGAATGTGTTTTGGGATCTTATGGTTTTTAAATGGACTGAAAAATATATTTTCTAATTTTATATCCATTAATGAGCTTTTACGTCCTCCAAAAAAATTAAAATATTTCTAAAAGTGTTTTAATTTTGGTAAGGTAAAGTAAGAAGTAAATTTTAATTTTTAGAATAGTTTACATGAAAAAAAAACTGGTTTTATTTTAAAAGTGTTATATTATGGGTAAAATTTATATTGAGTGGAATTTTCAAACATGTGATCTAATATTTAATCGTGTAAGAGTTTGGGGATATTTCATTAAAACAATAATATGGAAAGGATCTTATAGATATTAATAAATTAGTTCTAGTCTAAAGATACTAGAATATGTAAATTTTATGGTTGGATTCTTATAAAAACAAACTCAGAGAATCCTAATTTTCCATCTCCACTATAAAAAATGAAAGAGGGTGAGTATATGGTTACCATCATGGATTACTATAAAAATATTAATGTCTATATTTCATTAGAAATTTTCAATAAATATATATAAATTGATGCATAAAATATATGTGGTAATATATGAAATTAATTCATAGAAAAAGAGTTAAAATTTAACCTAAGAAGGAAAAAATAAATTATCTTTGAGAGAGATTATTATTTATATCAAGTTGTATGAAAGGATTGTTTTTCTCCCATAGTATTGATTCCAATTGTGGCCTCACATAATATAAGACATCCCAATAACCATGCACCTTAAAAATGGTCTTCTATTTTAATATCCATTCCCTTTGAAAGAAATATTATAACAAAAAATTTATTTTATCCTCTACTACAAAATACCAATAAAAACATCTTTAAATTTCATGATGATCTTGAAAGAGATAGATAAAACCAATTCAGTATACAATGATTTATAATCTTATGTCTGGTTATGAAGAGTGAATGTTTCAGATCCATTAATCATAGAAATCCCACACCTCCAAAATAAAATTTTAAGAATATACCTTAAGGGAAATATATAATAATTAACATATTTGTTAGATAATATGATGTATTTTGTTTAGTAGGATATGGAACTAAAAATATACAGTTTCTATCAATATGAAATAATTTTGGTATACATTTTTAGGCATAATTTCTTAGAAAATATCTTCCAACGTATAATGTTTTGTCTATTGAACTAAATAATTGTTCTACAGCATGAGTAAAATCTATTTTAGGTGTGTTAATACTCCATTTTAATCCACGAAAATATGAAATAACCATAAATTAATATTTTATTAGTGGTGTATTATTTATCATGCATCTAGGTTGATTTAAAACAATTTCATTTCTAGAATCTTCTTCCCCAGCAATCATATAAATCCCACACAACCAAAGAGAAATGTCACGAATCTACCTTAATTGAAATATATAATGATTGAAGTATTTGTCAGATAATATGATGTATTTTGTTTAGTTGGATCTTGAGCGAAAAATATACAGAGTCTATCGATCTAAAATAATTTCTATATACATTTTTGGGCATAATTTATTGGAAAATATCTTCCAACGTATAATGTTTTGTCTATTGGACTAAATAATTGTTCTACAACTTGAGGAAACTAAATTCTAGGTGTGATAATACTTTATTTGAATCCAAGAAAACATGACATAACCTTTAATGAATATTAGAATAGTGGGGTATTATTTATCAGGAATCCAGGTTGATGTAAAACCATTCCATTTCTACAATCTTCTTCCCCGATATCTCTTTCATCCACCTCATTATCAATGTTTTCACCTTTTGTTCCTTCATTAAATAAATAATCACCATCAAAATGATCTTACATCATATCTAGGTTAACAATTTGGTTTTCTTATTCCTTAAGATATAGAACAGTCACATATTCTGGGGATGAACCATCTTTTATGACTCTTGTATGCCTTTCACATCGTACAATAGTAGGTTTCTGCGAGACAGTATAAAAATCCATGTATATCTCTATAAAAGAAATATTGGGATATTGGTTAAATATTTTTTTATTATAACAAGTTATCATCATTGAATAGATAATATATACCACATAACCTATCCTAGAATTTAAAATTTATATAGCTAATACGTTTGATCTCTTGATCATGATTCAGGTTTAAATGCCCTTGAAATTTTTCTTGAAGTTCTATTAGGGTATCATAATCTTGTATGATAACCAATCAGCTTGGTTGTATAACAATTGAACCTCTTTAATAATATTTAATAAATTAATTATATAAATAGACACAGGAATACAAAATTTTCTTTTTAGAGAAGTTGGTTATGATCCTAATTCCATTGATGTATTCAATATTCACTATAAAGAGTAATAATGTATGGTTGACTGTGGAATAATTTTTTATAATTATTTTATTGTAAAGGAATATAATTAGAAGTTTAATTATTTATAAATAGAATTTGTATCATCCAATGATGATCTCTAGAAGAGATTTATACTATTTTTTTCAATCAGGTCACTTTTTCATGAACCAATTGATGATTGAGTTAATACCCAATACGCCCCTTTTACGGTTACTACCATTAGTTGAATCGGTTCTAAATCATGCATTACCATGTAATATCCAGACATGTATTTAATTATTATTAAATTATTAGTTAATTGACAATTAATTATTATTAAATTATAACATATTTATTAGTTAGTTATTAGGTGGTCATTAGTTAAACATTGGTTAATAATTCGTTAATTATTTATTAGTTATCAATTAATAATTATTAAATCCAATATTATTCCTATATTAATTATCAGTTAATAATATATTAATCAATATTTAACAAATATTAAATCAATATTTAATAACAAGTCAAACATTATTTAATCATTATTTAATCATTATTTAATCATTAACTAATCATTTTTTATTCATTTTTAATCAATCACTAATAATTTGTTAATCATTCATTAATATTATTAAATTAATAAAAAATTATAAGTTAATTATTTGTCAATTATTAGTGAAATGATGGAAACTATGTATTTAATTATTATTTAGTACTTATTATAAACTAATAAATTAAATAAAATAATAATTAATTCAAAATAATTATAATAATACTAAATATAAAAAACTATTAATTAATTATTATATAGTCATCATTAAATAATAATTACTGAATGACTATTATTAATTACTATTAAAAATATATATATAATTATATAAAAAACTGTGCAAAAAAATAATTTATATAAACTAATAACTAAACAACTAAATAAGTCAAAAGATTAAAATAAATTAAAAAATACACTGAAATAATGCTTTGCAAATCTTTTTCTCATTTAAGACTTCCAAAAGAATAATGGGGAAGGTATAAAAGCCTAAGGTAATTTTAGAGATAGAGGGAGCCAAAATGGAGGATGTTTAGAGAGATATAGATTTCTGTTAGAAGGGGCATCAACTATTATATGGATGGGGTGGAAGGAAAGGATTATTGTAACACCTTTCACATTTTATTTAATGAAATCTGTTTAGGGTGAAAATACCTTTCACATAATAAAAGTAAAAAGGAGTTGAGGGAATCAATTCCATTTCCATGTCATTGATCCAATGAAAAGGCATTGAGGTGGTCAATTCCTTTTCAGCATACTTTTCAAATTATTTTAGACCTACTCTTATTTTCTTAATTTCATTTAAAAAAATATAAAACAACACGGAATACAATGTGAAAAAAAATGCAATTTTATATTATATGAACTAAACAATTGAGGTATAATGCATATAGAGATATGAATTTGATGTAATTGATAGAAAACACTGTCTTTGTTCTTTTTTTAAGTCATTTCAACTAATAGTGATGAGAAAGGAAGAAGAAAACAACATCACGATACCTGTTAAAGAATGAAAAGATGGAATTTGACACCATGTCATGAAAATAGTGGATAAGAAATTATTGAATATGGAAAAAATTGTTGAATAGTGAAACAAAGTCAAATATGGTTTCTTATTATTGATTAATTTTCGTATGAAATTGTATTCATTTATATCTTCCTTTTTCATTTCTTGCATGCATTAAAAATAATTTAATTTTATATTACACTCATTAAATTTTTGGGTATAATTTTTTCATGTGGGAATAGAATTTTTCACATGTTGCTTCCAGATCCAACAAATTTACCTTATCCAACTATATTTTTCTCATGATCCCTTGATGATATGAAAAGGGGTATTTACTCACTACTAATTAAAGGACCCCCCCCCCCATTGAATCAAGTACTTCCACCTATTTCAGTATCTCAAATCATTCAGTTCAAGTATGTTATGTGGACTTTCCTGGTTTTCTTTAGATATTTTTCTAACTGTTCTTATTAGGGGAATTAATTCACCATGATGTGTGTATCTTAATGTCACTCACTCACATTGGATACCTAGTATTTTTCTCTTCTCAGTTAGAGAGAATACACAAGTTCCCTGTGTGATTATTATTGTATAATATCACATATTTTACATGTCATCCTTTGTTGGAAGTTTCTTCAATGATAAAAGGAGTTTTTAAACCCCAAAATATGGTCCCAGATAAATACATGGTTTAGTTTTACCTCTATTGTACAATTTAGGATCTAGAAAAAAGGTATCCAATTTCAAAATACTGTAGAAGAAGCTTTCCCAGACAGGTGTATTTCATTCCAATATTTATAAATACCATATTTTTCATTACCTTTGGTTCTTTGTTTAGTAGCTCCGAGTACATAGAATTTGTGATTTCTGGTTTTATTAATATATTGTTTGTTTGTTGTTTTTTTAATAATAAACATGTGTAGTGTGGTCTTCTTTTCAAGCATGTAAGATTCCAATGGATCTTAATTATATTAAATCCAATGTCCCGTTCTTATTTTTAATTTTATTCTTTTATCATTAACTTTTATTTTAATTTTACACATATTGAATTTCCAAAGTCTCTCTTTATTTGTTTTTTTAATATTCATCCAATAAAACTCATTCTATAAAAAAATATTAGGTGAAAACCAATCCTCTGTTCTATGATCATTGTTTATTCATAAGGGTGTATCCTGAGGATTTTTCATAAAAACATGGTATCCGAGTAACCAAATAACAAGAATGGAATCTGTTATATATTAGATAAAAATTTTTTAAGGTGATAATAACTTTATCATTTGGTTTATAATGAAGAGAGACCAAATTTTTTAATAGGGACTCATCTATCTCTTGCATGGACCTATAAAACTGATAGTTTCCCTTTATGATGATAGGAATAATATTACAACATATGAACATTACACTAATTTTTGTGAAACATGATGTATTTAACAATATTTTGTTAGATCATTCCATTATTAATTTTGAAATTTAGATAAAATATCCAGATATTATCTTTTTTATTACACTTTATTTTTTATATAATACTCCGGTAGAGATCATAATATTTGGATGAGACTCTTTAGATTTAGAAGAAGATAAATCAACCCAAAATTCTAATGAATTTCATGCCAAACATAAAGTGGATTTTGAGGTTGAAATAATTTTTACTATGGGTAGACCAAAGAATAAGAACAAGAAGAAATAATAAAATAAGGGAGATATAAATAATTCTATCAAACCGAAACATATATCAAATTTTGTGGGAAAGTTTGTTACATTTTATGATTGTGAAATCCTAGACACATTTCTCTAGAGGTCCACTAGAATAAATAGAAAAAAAGTTCTTATATGGATTAATCTACTAATCAATATTTTTAATTAATCTATGTCATGAAATTTATAACGAGTTAAATGTAATAACTAATATTATTTCTAATGAATGGGTTCAAGATTTAGGATGCTCCTTTCACATTTTCTGAGTTGGATATTATTTTATGGATTTTTATGAGGGAGTTAGGGTTGATGTTTTTCTAGGAAACAACTTGGGGTGTTGATTCAGGGGTTGATTTTCAATTATGTTACAGCTTCATGATACCTCTTTAGTGACCTTACTAGATTTAAGGTGGTTCCCCAAACTATATATGAACCTCATTTTATTATCTTTACTGAACTATAAGGGTTACAAATTCATGTATTAAACTTGATATCTAATGATATCTAATGGCTATACGACTCTATTAAAAGAGACTCTTGTAAAAGGTTTCTATGTTTTAGATTCAAGGACATACTATAAAAAGTTAATTAGTAAAAACATTTCCAATACAGACAATATTATTCTTTGGAATAGATAATTAGGGCATGTAAGCTCCATAGGTGTATATTATTTTAATTTATCCGGGGATGTTGATTGGTAATACACCATGAAAACTTCCAATATGTGAATTTTCTATTCTAGTAAAGGATAATAGAATTTTATATAATAGTTATTCCTTTAACAATAGTCACCCTTTAGAATATTTTTATTCCATCCTATAGGGAAAATCTAGAACAACCTATAATAGTGGAGGTTGTTAATTTGTAACCTTCATCAATGATTTCTATATAAGATTTTGGATTTATATTTAAAAAAAATTGATGTCTTTGAAACCATAAAATAACAAAAATCAATTATTGTGAACAAGACTTGTAGATAACATAAAGATTTAAAAAAATGGATTAGTTTATCTCTCAATAGACACCGTCTTATTTTTTTATTTAGAAGATGTACAAAGATATTAGACTATTAGGGAAACACCCCAACATAATGGTTTTTCATAACCTAAAAACTAAACTACACTACAAAGAGTCTAAAGTATGTTATAATACTTAGGGATTCCCAAGTTATTCTATGTAGCGTTAAATATATAGTAGTATATGTTATCGATGTATGTATTTCTTCTTCCAATGTATTTAAAACACTCCAAGAGTTGTGGTGTAACAAACCCCCTTACTATATTCATTTAATATTTTTGGGCTAAAAAGATTATGAAAATGATAATGGTCATAAAACGTATCAAGGTATCTTAAATTTATATTCATAAGATATACTAATGTGTTTAAGGGATATAATATATGGGTAGACAAACAAGGTTCCCAAAAATTCATTATAATCTATGATGTTGATGTATATGTGTCTATAGTTTCTAAATATAAGTTTTTTATTAATGATAGTGATTAAATTCTTCAATGTGAGGTTATTAAAACCAATAATAAAATATTGTTTGAGGTCCCAATCCATCCTATTCCATTATAACTTCATACTCAAGACCATAATAGGCCTTATTTTCTTATTGAATTAGATGGGGAGACAGCATAGGCTCGGGTTTATTACCAGCTTACTTGAGACAAATCTATAAAGGTTAACAAACCACCTGCTTGATTTAGCTAGTATGACATGGATTCCCTTCCATTTCAAGTTTTATATGACCTTGGGTCCAAGGAATCCCATACTTATAGGAACACTATAAATGATAGATATTTCAAGCATTGTGTCTTGTCCATGAATTATGAAATAAAATATTTAAAAGAGAAAACATTTTTTTTGTTAATAAACCACGTATTTCTAAATATACTGGTTAAAATTTTATTTTTAAAGTAAAAAATATATAATTCCAATAAGAATAAAACAAAATTGTAGACCAGGCTTGTAGCCAATGTTTTTTCGAAAGGGATGGAATTGACTGTTCTAAAATGTTTTATCTTGTGGATAGTAATTCATTAACCTGTTTGTTACATGATTTTGATAATTATTATCATTGGTATATTGATAATATAAATGAATAAAGATCATTAATTCTATGTGATATAAATCAAACCATTTTAATGAAACCACCATATGGTTATTCATATAATGTCTAGTCCAATTTGGTTAGTTATTTGAACAAATATTTTTATGGTCCAATGAAAGAATATTATCTATGGTATATTATTTTTGATAAATTTATAGTTAGAAATTTTTTTTAATATAATTAAATATGATTCATGTATAAATTTTATGAAATTCAAAAGTATTTTTCTTTATTTTATGCAATATTTCGGGGACTTTATTATCATTTGAAAGGATATCAAACTTATAAAATTTTATAAATCTCAATTGAGATAGGTGTTTGAAATGAATGACATGGGAGATTCTTTTAATATGTTATTAAGAGAAATAATAAGGAATATAGAAAATAATTTTCTTTAACGCATACAATATTATAGGTAGCATCATGTATGCTATCATTTTCACTTAACCTAATATTGATTTTTTTTGTACACTTATAGGATTTAGGAGTAATTGTGTAAATCCAAATTTTCATGATATAAAATGGTTACATAAATATATTTAAAAAGGTAAGGCTTTGTATTTATGATATTGAATAATGTTAATATTTCAAACTGAGTTTTTGGATAGGTAGATTCAGATTATAAAGGATATATAGATTCCCACAGGTCCATCACATGCTTTATATGTTTCTGCCTATGGAGGTCCTATGTCCTTGAAATGTAATATGTAATATTTGGTGGACACCTCAACCACTGATGCCAAATATATAGACCTGATCGAGGCTCACAAAAAGGCCATCTGTATAAACATTTTTATTTCTGAACATTGTAATTGTAATTATGAATTTATAGTACACACTCATAGTCAATATTCCTTACACATTTCAAAAAAAAATTTAATTCATGGTAGGTCTAATCATTTTTACATTAGGTTACATTTTATTAGATATTCCATAAATTAGGAACCATGTGTGTCAATAAGATACTAACTGATGATAGTTTGTACGATAGTATGACTAATGTCATGGCATTATTTGAATTCAACCACTGATTATACATAGTGAATTTGGGTCCAATTCAATATAAATAGGTTCAAGAACATCACCAATATCATATAAAAATGGTAGATATTTTTTATTTAATTTCCATATGAAATTATATTCATTTAATTATATCTTTTTTATTTCATACATGCCTATAAAATAATTTGAATTTATTTTATTCGTAATATATTTCTACTTTTTTTAATTTGGTCCTATTACATATGGATCCACCCTTCTTACCTTGGACTGCTCTCTTTTTCCCAAGTCAGCTCAATGATTGGATGTAGGGATATTTCCTCGCTATAGTTTGATAGAACCTATAATTGAATCTATAACATCTACCAATAGTTCATTGTCCTGTCCCTTAGTTCAATCATCACACATGGCCTTTCATGGTATTCTTAGTATTTTTTCTTACTGCCCCTACTAGGGGAAATGATTCCCACTTCCAAGTGTCGATTTAAATCATTCACTCACATTAGATCCAAGGTACATTACACTCGTCTCGTACTAGGAAATCTATAGTTCCCTGTGTGATCTTCTTTATAGAATCCAATAGATATGATATATCTTAGTTTTTTGGATGATCCTTCACTAAGAAGTGGTGTGGTCGAAATACCCAAGATGATCCTCTGTGAAGACTTATAAAATTTTCACCTATGGTGAGTGATTTCACATCCTCTTGAATGAGGTATTATTTCAGCCTATAGTAGATAAAGCCTTCATGGATAGTGGTAGGAGTTTATGGGATCTATAAGACAAGTATTATCCTTTAGCTTCAGTTCTCTATTTAATATCTTATGTTACATAAAATCTGTGATTTCTAATTTGGTTCATGTATTGTTTATTTTTGGTTGTATTGAGCATAATAAAAATTGATTATATTGTGGTGTTTATATCATACACGTAGGATCCCAAAATATTTTAATGACAATAAATCATGTGTCCCAATATTTCTTTATGTTTTATTAGTTTTTCTTCAACGTCTGTTTTAATTTGTACTCATCTTGATATTCTATAATGTCTATTTTCTTTAATTTTTGTTTCCATTTCCTTTCAAACCCATTATATCAAATATAATAATTAAAAAACTAGTCTTGTATTTGATGACCCAAGGCTGTTCTTAGGATCATATCCATAATGTTATCCCTATCAAATTCCATGGTAATTAGTAACACAATTTTTCTAAAGTCAACAGTAGGATGAAAAATTAAACTACATCAGGGTAGTGGGAATATGGTAAACATTAACCACCATTACATAAATGACCATTATCAGTGCATCAAAAGGGCTTTTTCAGTTCTACAAAGTGATGACATGTTAAGTGACTTTAAAAGTTTTAATATCCCTTATAAACTCTTTGGTTAGTGCGGATAAATTCTATAATAGATGTTCTAAATTATATCCCCTATAGCATCCCTATAAAAAACCAAATTAGAAAAAATAAATAGATTATAATACATATATACAGAAAATTATATTAAAAACAAATATTAAATTTCACCATAAATTAAATTCATAATTTTTAAAAAAAAATATTTATATCAACCTCTATACAAAATCTTATCCATGCAATAAAACCAATGTTAATTTTAGTAACGGTATATAAATAACTAAGAAAATTATAATTTTAATATTATATAATCTTTATACTTATTAAAAAAGGATGTTTAAGATGGATTACTTGTGACGGGTAGTTAACCTATTGATAATAATCCCCAAAAATAAATTATTTGTGACGAAACTTTTATTCCATCGTAAAATGTCACTATTAGTGATGAAATACATGATCTTCCACAAATAATTCTGTAGTAAATTCCTATCTCCAAACATGAAATGTTAGAGATGAATAATAGTGAAGGAATAATATATACACCCTTAATAGTCATCTTGTAGGAAGTATTTTCAAAAGGAAATAATGCCTATCGCAAATACTTTTGATGGGAATTTGTTTTGTGATGGGATTAATTCCATCACAATTACCCATTCTAAATTAAAAATAAATTAAAATATATATCACCCCACCCCACCCCCCTTCTTTTTCTCCCTCCCCTTCATCTCCTTCTCTTTAATAGATCACTACACACGAACGGTGGCCACTCCATTCGAGATAATCCATTACAACAAATTTTTTGAAGATATGCATTCAAATATTCTTGGTACAGATTTATCTTTTCTCATATTTCATTATTTTTTTCTTTTTTAACTTTATCATACATCATTTAGTTTGGTAATCCCTTAGGTTAATTTTTTTTTTCCAATTTTCATGGTTTATTTAATATTTTGGATTACAAAAAATTTATTATTCCCTTTTTCATGTTAATCGCGTCTTTATGAGTTGTTTCAAGAAATATTGAGGTATTTTTCTCATTGATGAATTTGGATATATGTATGTGTGTTCATATATATAAATTACCATGTGAATATATACATATATAAATGTTTTAAAAAAATGTGTAATATTATATATATATATATGTGTGTGTGTATGTATTTATATCTGTAAATATGTTTTCACATATATATATATATATATATTATATATATATATTTTTTTCAAAAAAAGTATCGGAATAGATTTATTGTACTTATGTTAATTAAAAAATATTTTAATATATATATTACCTTTTGAATACACATATATAAATGTTTTAAAAACTTGTATTTTTTTAAATATAATTATATATATATATATATAAACATGTATGTTTTTTAATATATATATATATATATATATATTTGTTTTTAAAAAAATGGCTAAGGTGTTTGATAAACACACACACACACAGAAATATATCTATACATTTTAAAAAATTTATAAGGTTTTCAGTTTATATACATATATATATGTGTGTGTGTGTGTGTTTGTATTGATTTTAAATGTATATTTGTTTTAAAAACATGTAAAAATATAATTCATTAAGAAATAATTTAATATATATATATATATATTATGATATGAATATATATATATATATATTTTAAAAAAATTATGGTTTATTATATATATATACATATGTTTATATATATTTATTAGGTTTACTTATTAAAAAAGAGTCAAAATATACTTGATGTATTTATATTAGTTAATAAATCCATATATATATTTACCATGATTACTAAAAATGTAACAATGATTTAAATAATATCTAACAATCATTGAAATATTTTTAATAAATAAGTATTAATTAGTCATTATTATTAATAAATATTAAATATTAGTGTTAATTACAAAATATTATTAATAATTTGAAAATTTTAAGAAGTTATGATAATTTTTAACACCCTAAAAATTTCTTTTATAATTTGAAATCCACTAAGTCGTCAAAAAAAATAATTTAAAATTACGTGTTTATTTAATAATAATAATTATTATAAATAATTCTAATTTGTAGCTTTCAAATTAATTAATTAGTGTTCTAAAAAAACAAATACTATTTTACACTATTATTTTATGTAAAAGAATATTTTAATATGTGTTTCATTAATTTTTATCTATATATTATTTAATTAAATATTTTTTGAATAATATATATTGACTATTATAATTATTTTGATAAATACTAAATTATGCTCTGAATATATTCATTATTAGTATGACAACCCAATATTTTATGGTATATTTCTTCATAAATAATTTCAATTCATTAGATAGCTTATATGCACACAACATTGAGTCTCTACAATACAACAGTTTGCTATAGTTATAACCTTGACATGAAACATATTTTTTTCTCTTTTGTGGTTGGAATTTTAAAAACTGAAAATACACTATTGTGATTTGTATGTTTTTTAGAGTATAATATGATATATATAATTTTTGGTGAATAGTAACATGACCCTAATGAATTGTAAAGTACCCTTATAAATATTAATGTTTCCCATATGTATATTAATGTACCCTAATGAATATGAAACTCACCCACGTAAGTATAAATAAAATATTGGAACCATATAAATGAGAGTAAATATATTATAAATTAATAATTAAGTGTGGATATTTTTTTATGTAATAAATATTTAGTTATAAATTTAAATTAATAAATTTATTTAAAATAAAATTCATTTTTATAAAATTTATTTCTAAATAAATCAAGTTTTTCAAATATTTTAGAATATTTTTATGAGACCTCATTTAATTTTTGAATGTATTATAAAATCATTTTTTAATTTATAATCTTTATTTTTCAAGTAAATAATGATTTTTTTAAAATTTCATCACATATTTAGAAAAAAAAATTGATTAAATAGAGTTATTTTTATAATTTTTCACATGGGAAAACTGTTGTGGTGAATTTGTGGTATTTGTTTCTGAAATACTTGATTTTTTGTGAGTAGTGAAATTCGATAATTTACAAAAGATGCTAAATAAATAAATTTCTACATCATGAGTGAGTCATGGATGATGTAAATTGCCATTGGTTAGAACTCACATGATCTTATTACTATTTTTTATCCATAATAATCAAACACTATTGAATGTATTGATCCAAAATAATAAAATAATGATTAAAATATTGGAAAACCCCTCTTCTCCTCTACTATAAAAACCACCCCTCACTCCCTCTTCCCTTTAGTCCTATAATCCTTAAATCTTCTCAAAGTTTTTACGAAATACTTATTCTTAGTTCCAACCCACTTCCATGAGCCATTGTTCATTCCTAAATACCAAAACCCCTTCCCTTATGTATTTTCTCAAGGAATTCATTTCAAGAGGAAAATCCTCTTCCTTTTTCATTTAATTTTATTTAAATTTATCTTGTTTTTTTATTTTATCCTTACCCCTTATTTCCAATTGATCAAAATAAATCCTGAATAATCTATATATCGTAATTTTATCCTGTTAATTTAAAAATAATTATCAATCTCCTTAGTCTCCCACTTTTATTTTATAAATGAAATCATCATTTGGGAGGTGAACAATTACAACCTTCATGTGAAATGAAATTTCATTCTTCATATTAGTCTAAAATCCATTTATGAAACCATTTTAATGGTTGATAAATATTGTACAATTTTTAAAATAACCCTTTTTATGTTTTGGAGGTAACATATTTACTTAATACAAAATAATAAAACAAAATTAGTTCGTTATGATCAATAATCGTTGTAATAATCTAAAACAATATCAAAAAATGTACTATCTAATGATTAATCCTCATAAAATGTGACCAAATTATATATATAACCATTTAAACTTTTTTTATGTTCATTAATAATATATAAATTCAATTTTGGATAATTTTATCCATTCGACATGAACTCCCTTACTTTTAATCAACCAAACCGATCAGGAAATCAAGGAAATGAACACTTTGGAACAATGGAATTGAATCATATAACTTATCAATAAGGACATATATGAACATAATATAACTATAATTAGTATAATACATGTACAAAAGGTTCTTAATTAATTATTTAATTAATTTAATTTTATTATCGAGGAAGTTAAAGTCATGTGAATAACATGTTTGGACATAAGGTAAGGTTTTTCTCCCCTCACTTTCATTTTTTGGAGACATTCCTCAATAATGGCTATTTCATGTATATGGTGTAGGTATATTTCCCATTGATGTATCATATCATGAATATAGATAGTTTCAATGTATTAAATTTATCACTTGATGATTTTTAATTTCAGGTCCCATGATTCAATTGATTACAAAGTGGTAAGGGTTTTACACTCGAACATCCATTTTCATTCGTGTTATTCATATTATTTACATACATCAATGAAATTATTTTTTATTATTATTTACCCCTATAAAACTATTTTTCAATTCTCTATATAGGTTTACCAACCAGAATCCATCTTTATCTTATGGGGAGTTACATGTTTTAAAAGGGTCTTTCAAAATTTATTTATGAAATACAAGCCTAGTTTAATGGAATTTCTCGAATTCTTACCTATTTTCTAGGGAACTCTATAATATTGTTTTCAAAAAAAATTAATTTTTTGAAATCATTAATTTTATTATGAAACAACTACCTTAATTCACTTATGTTTTTATATAAATATTTTTATAAAATAACTCTTCTTTTCAAAGTAAAAGAGTATTTATATTTAGAATTACTCAATGATTTTATATGAGTATTTTTATCTATTTAAACACTATTGATAACTCTTATGTTAAATTGGTATTAATATTCTATGATATCATCTATCACATTTTATTTAGTGGTTTATTATTAGTTTTATTGTGGATGTTTATCCTGATACAATTCACCATATTACTATAAATTGTAAGTGGTCATATTTAATGATTGGGGACAATTATTTACATTTCATATGTTAGTTTAAATATGAATGTATATTTTTTATCTTTATCTCTATTCATATGAGGAATGAATTGGACTAAGTAAGTGTTGGGTGGGGCCTGATATATCCCATAGGCACATCGCAAGGTCTCATGAGACAAACTAGTTTAGGGTTTTACCCGTTTATGTATGGTCTTTCTACAAGGCCTTGATAGAATGGTTATGATGTCCCACATTATTCATTCCCTGGTTTTGAAAATTTTAATTGATAGACCATATTATTATTTTATTAATAAAATATTCATGCTTATGTTTTGTTATTGAATTATTTGTTAATATTTTATTCCTTCCATATTATGTCCAAGTATATGATTAAATAAATGTGTTTATATTTTCTCACCTTGGTTAGTGTTTATATTTATGATTACTTCCACTGTATTATATATAGTTTCTGATCATCTATGATCTCCCCTTTATTATTCTTTATTTTTACCCATGATTCAAATAAGTATATTATGAATTTTAGGTAGGGATAATCAAGGATTTGTGGATTATTTCAATGGAATTTATATGTTGTATTTCATTTCAAGTTGTAATGTTGAACTTTTTTATGTATCTTGTTTTCCAAAACTACTAAACTGTTTGGTACTTAAGGATGCATCTTCCTTTAAATATTCGTATATAATAAAATAAGGCACCAAATCTAGGCAACTGGGGTCGGGGAGTTAAGTAATTTTTAATAATATATAAAATAACAAATATGAAATACTAGTAAGTATTAAAAATTAGTAATATTATTTATAAATTCAGTTATATATATTAAAAAATTATTATTACTTAAAAATTATTTAATCAAATACTAATAATTAAAAATATTTGTAGTAAATAAGAAAATTTTGGTTATAACTTTCAAAAAAATATAAAAAATAAAAACTATTGGAAATTCATAATAATTCATATAAATGTAGTATTAATTAAAATAAATTTTATTAAAAATTTATATAAATTTTTGTAATATATATATGTATATAATAATAAAAAATAAAAAAACAGTTACTGTCTTGTATGATGTTACAAAACAGTCATTGTGAACAAATGTTATATCTTGTCTATGGTAAACCCAACATCCACGATCTTATAATGTTCTAAAAAAATTAGATATGATTCACCATTATGGATATATTTCAATTTTTTGTAATAAATTATACTAAAAATATTAAATGAACTACCATCGTATGTGAAGTTACCAAACTCTCAGCCTGCACAAATGCTATGTCATGTCTAGGGTAAACCCTAAATCTCAAACCTAATAGTGGCCTCTAATTTTTCATACGATACACAGTTTGGGAGATACATAAATTTTAAAACAAATATTATTACGAAAATATTAAATTAATTACCCATGCCTGTGATTTAACTAAACACCAAACACACACATATATTTTTTCTCACCTAGGTTAAACCCAACATCCTTAATTCAACAGTGGTATTAGATTTTATATATGATGCCCCATATTAACGATACATTTATTTTTTTTAAATGTATAATAGGTAAATTAAATAAATGGACATCATGGGTGATTGGGTGATTAAAAAACTATTGACTCCCTCAAATTTTATGTCATATCAATGGTAACCATAAAATCTGTGACCTAATTATGGTCTCTTATTTTTTATAGGATACACACTTTTAGAGATACTCAATTTCACTTTAAAAAATGATAATAAAAATATTAAATGAATTACCCTGACCTAAAATGTTACCAAACACCCAACACAGAAATTTTTTTTATCACGCCTAGGGTAAACATAGCATCTCTGGTCTAATAGTGGTCTCATCTTTTTAATATGATACATCATTACGGAGAAACATCAATTTTTGGTAATAATATTATAAAAAAATATTAAATGAATTAAAATAGTGGATTATTTTACCGAACTCTCAACGTGAAAAAATGTTATTTAAAATCAATGGTAAACCCCACATCTCTAACCTTCCAATGGTCTCTTATTTTTCATATGATACATAGTTTGGGAAATACTTAAATTATTTATAAAAAAATATAATGATAATATTAAGTGAATTACCCTCACATTCAATGTAACCAAACACCCAATGCACACAAATGTTATGTCCTTCCTAGGGTAAAAACTTCATCCCTAACATAATGTTTTTATCATATTTCTGATAAGGTAAATTTTTATAGAGATACATCCATTTTTAAAAAAAAATAACAAAAAATTTAAAAGAATTACCATTGTGTGTGATGTTACCAAACTCTCGACATAAACAAATGTTCCATCATATATAGGGTAATCCCCACATCCCATCCCTAATGGGGGTCTCTGATTTTTTGTATGATACACTATTTGGGAGATACTTGAATTTTTAATGAGAAATTATAATAAAAATATTAAATAAATTCTCCTCACAAACAATGTAACAAATCACTCAACACACACATATGTTATGACACGCCTCCGGTAAACCCTATTTCCCAAACCTAATAGTGGTATCAAATATCCCATATGAGATACCGTTTGGATGATATTACATTATATTCAAGAAATATTTTGTGTGCAATATAATATATTAAATATTTTTATTCTATTTTCCTCAAGCCACTATGGGCCACGTATTCAAGTGTCAACCCAGTTTCTCACATCACTCATATTATGTAGAATATTTCAAGGTATTATAATATAATAATAATTTTCAATTAGTCATAATGATCAATTATAAAAAAATATTTCTATATTTTATTTATAACTATGGACTCAGGATGTATACACCAGTTTATATTGCTTGAATTTGATTAAAAAAATCATCTCACAACTCCCAGTGGATCTAGTATAAATCATGTCTAAATTGATTATGTCGAAACATTAAAATCATTTTCATCATCGAATTTAGTATTTTTTCTAACAAAATATTTAAATATCAATGTAAGATATTTGAACTTAGGATATTCTAAATGTTTGACAATGTTGGAATTCATCTATTAGGTTTTGGTTTTCGGAATGATTATATTTTTAGGTATAAACACGGTGAATAGAATTATGTAGGAAAATTAAATTTTTTGGTTCTGGATTCATCATTTTATAATTTTTTATGTGAGGTTTCTGATCTATCTATTCGAGAAACAGTAACATAAAATGATATTCCAAAACCTAAAACAGAACCTTCTCAGTTTTGAATTTTTTTAAAATTTTTTGAGGATTCCTTATATTTGGGATTCTATATGAGTAAACGTAAAGTCATTAAAAACATATGGATATTAATCAAAAAATTTAAATGTAAAAAAGTGTTTTTAATTAGATAATATTATGGGTTAAATTGATGTTTCCTGATAAAAATATATTACCTTTAAGTTTATATAAAAGTAATAGGTTGGTCCATAATTTGACTGTTATTTATCATAAGATTCATGCATACTCAAATAGATAGATATTATATTATGGTGTTTATGAATAATTAGTTAATTTTTCATCATGTGTAGAATATAGGTAGAAATAGAAAAAATAAAGAATGCCTTGATTTAATATGTAAAAGATTTGTTGTTGTCCAATGACACCTTGTTTAAAGTGTTAATTTATGTATTTCAATACAGATGCATTAATGACGTGGAATAAGTCATATATTTAAATTAGGAAACACTTAAATCATCCTTGTGATGGTTATTTATGGAAACAATTTGATCATATGCAACCTTTCTTTTCTTCAGAACCATGTATCATATAGTTGGGTATTTCTACTGATGGTTATTATCCATTTAGAACCTAATGTAGTAAATATTCTTGTTTTCCTATTTTAATTACTCCATACAACTTACCTTCTTGTATGTAGATGAAGGAATCATACACATATTCGACGAAATTAATTTTGGGACATTTATAGAAGAATATTGATGTTTATTTTAATCCAATAAATGATGAGTTAATTTAAATATGGAACAGTGGTGTGACTACATTTGATATAGTTTCAAATCATAATTTTTCACTAATGGTTGCATTTGTAAAGACCTGGATTTTCCATGTAATTTTTTTTCAATTTTATGAAATTATTACAAGACTACGAAAATTTACGGTGCCTGATTCTGAATCACGGAGTTCTCAAAATGAATTTATAAACATTTTTTAAGGTGTGTTCAATAAACGTGTGAGCATCATTTTCTATCTTTTGAACCGTTGGTTGGATAAAAAATCTAAGGGCACTGTGGAATCTCCAGTATCGAGATTCTATTAAGGGGGGATTTACTTTGACCACAGTAGGTCCAGTGAAAAAGTTACATTTTGTGACATAGTAAAAGAAATTATATAAAATAATTTTATTATTTTATTTTATATCCTCCAACGAACAAATAGAGGGTAGGTTCAGCGATTATTCAATCCAATATATGGCTTGAGCTTCCAATCCTAAGTAACAACATCATTGGGGAATTAGAAAGGTTCCCAATTTATGAGCCCCCATTAATTCACCATTTCATCACTTACCCTCCCCCTCTACTATATATATGGAACATGGGGAGGGGTATCAGAACATCTTCTCCAAGAAACAAAGTGATAAAGGAGAACCATGACACCAGACCCTTAAGAGAATGGAGTTGGTACCCACGGGAGGTGATGGGTGACACCGAACCAGGAACTGAAGGACGATAAATGAGCGACATCATTGGGAACATGTTGCAGGAATGAGGAACACGACCCACCTTCAAGCGTGAATGTTCTCCAATGGGTTTATGATGTAGGGGGTTTATTTTTTAGGCATTTCAAATGTTTACCTCTTCCCCATTCTTGAATAATAAGAATAATGCGGACCATCTGACTAATGGGTTGATCCACAATTCATTCGTTTTTGCAGGGGGTTGTTGCGGGGTATCTTTGAAGGGGTTTGTTTTCTTGTTGTTTAATTCAGTAGATTATTAATCCCTTAATCCACCTCATGTTTACTAGATAACATAGAGGGTGCAGGCCAAACGAACTCAGCCCAAACCCTCTACTATCTTTCTATCCTTTCTCCTCTATGGAAGACTACCAGTGCGGTGACACCGACCGACTACGTTGGGGATAGCACGTCGATGCACGTCGTAATAGGAGGTCACGACACAAAGACACATTGTAAATAGGATCAGTCGGCACTGACTAGGCATGAGAGAGGTGTGGTGCACTAGCGCACACTGCCGGTGAGCAAAGGGGGTCACGGCTCATCAGCCACGGCGACCGAAGGAAGGAAACCGGCACACCTGTCAGCCGTAGGTGGCGGAGCGGCGCATCATCGTGTGCCCCTGGAGAAGTCGGCTGGTATGCTGGTCGGCCGCGATGGAGTTGGCAGGACCCACTCTTGCGAGTCCCATGTTCTACCTAGCGGTTCCCTACCAGACTTCCACTGCGAAGAAGGCCGAACGTCCTTTTGTCGTTTGAGAAAACCTGGGGTCGCTCCCCTAGTAGCATCTTGGGTGGACCCCATTACGGATCACAACTCATACGGTCGGCCTGCCACCCTACTGGGTCACCGCCCAGGTGGGTTTCCTCCCTCACATGTCGTCACCCTGGTGGGCCTCCCCTTTTTTCAGACCACCCCCTTGGGGGCCGGGCCAAGTCCGCTGCGGCCCGACCTAGATCGGGTTAGTTCAATAGGGTCAGACTGGACCCGAGCCTACAAAACATAAAGGGCCATAACATGGGAACCAGGTGTCCGTTTGATGAACTTTATGTGTTGTTGGGACACTTGGATAAAGACAATCCTTTTGGTAAAACTCTACATGATATTTTTAGTATGTTGGAGTAAGGATGGGTTGGATCGTACCCAAATCCAACTGGCCCCCCTGAGCTAAAATGATTATAACTCACAGACTGGGCGTCCGATTGATGCACCATCTATCATGTTGGAACCCTCACAAACTTTTTATCCTTTGGGTTACTCCATTTTGGAGATTTTTAGCAGTCAAGAAACGACCTATATCTCAAGGGAAGATTTTATGGAACTCAAGGACACCGGGTCCGAGGAATCTAGTGGTTTGCAGTGAGGCAGAGGTTGGAGACAGATCATATAGAAGATAGTACCGAGCGATCTTGTGTGGGTTATCACCTAGTAGTCATGTGTGGATCAGCACCTAGCAGTCATGTGTGGATCAGTACATAGAAGTCTTGTGTGGATCAGTACTTAGTTATCCTCTGTGGATCAGCGCCTAGCAGTCATGTGTGGATTTGCACCTCGTGACCCGATGAGGACCAAAATTAGAGCATCCAGTCATGGTTTAGCGATATACCGATCCTGGGTGGATCAGATCCCATGTGGGTCATTGTGAGTTTCAGTTACCTATCGATACTGGGAGGATCAAATCCTATGTGGGTCATTGAGGTGGTTATTACCTTTCGATCTGGTGTGGGCTAGAATCCGTATGGTTAGAAGAAATGCCTCTTGACCGAATAAGATGATCTAGCTTCGCAACTGATCATCTATACTTCTATACTTCAATAAAAACCTGGTTTGAGATGAGACTCTTTTTGAGTTATGTTTATTACTTTGTGCTTTTTGATTGAGATCATAGTTTGTGCTTTTCCTTTGTGGAATTCTGAGAGACCTCCAGGGGTCTCGGGGTCCCTAATAAGTATTATTATACTCAACCTTACATGAGCTTCACTTGAACCTCGTTGTGTCTTGTGTAGAAGATGATCAATTAGGCTTTGGTATTATGGATCTAGGACTAAGAGGTACACAGAGGAGATGGGTGAATGCGGAGTGCTGAGGAGGCAATATGTACCTACCCTTCAGGTAGGATCCTCATACGATGCCCCATGAGTTGTTTCCCTTTTTCTAGTTGTATTGAACTTTTCCATTCTACATGTACTTTTCCAGTAGGTCTTCTATTCCATCCCCTTAATTTTTCCACACTCTTACTACAACAATTTACTTCCCATTTTCTACTCGTTTCATTCTAGTATGTGTGTTTATACAGGTTCAAAGGTAATTCCTTCCCATTTTAGGGAGTAATCCTTTCTAGTGCAAGTTGACAGCCCCTGGCCTATGGAAGGTGATCTTGGGGTAGTCATGACACGAGCCCCGAGGGAAGGGTCATGACAAAGTGGTATTAGAGGAGTCGGTTCTACCAAAATAATTAGGACTCTAATATTTTCAATGTGGAAATATTGTTAAGTATTATGAGTGTTTTTTTCAGTTTGGGGAGTCTAGTGTTGGTGTGGGGGCCGATGTATCCATACACTAGGAACCTATATTATAATTTCTGACTCAGTACATGGAAGAACTAATTGTGTGTGTTTTTGATGAGTTTCTCTTTTGATCTCTTTGTGTCAACTCACAAGGTATAACTTATTGACAGTGGCACACCTGTCTTATTTCAGGATGTCACCACATTGATAGCCACGAAGGATTCTTGAGAGAGTACGCAATGACGGATCACCAAGTGATGAGACCATGGTGTAGGGCCCTCTTATGGTGTAATCACCTTTGAGTGGTTTACTAGCAGCACCACTACCCATTGGGAAGTTGTTGCCACCAGCCGCACAGGCAGACAGTGCACGTGGACTGAGTGTGTTGCATGAGTTCCAGCAGTATAGGCCTCTAAGGTTTCAAGGTGAGATAGATTCCCAGGCAGCTGAGGACTGGCTAGAGGTTATAGTCAGAGTTTTCCAATTGGTTGGGACACCAGCTGACATTATTTTGATCCTAATAGCCAATATCTTCTAGGAAGTAGTAGGGAGATGGTGGAGCGTGATGCTCTAGATACAAGATGAGGCGGCCCTTATCTGGGAATACTTCAAGGGCCTTTTTAGGGAAGATTTTGTCATAGGTACCTTACGCTCTGTGCGTATACATGAGTTGGTTCACTTATAAGAGGGTGGCATGAAAGTGGCCCAAAACTCGATGAGGATCACTGATCTCTCCCACTACTCCACCCACATGGTACATGAACATTTATTCAGGGCCAGGACATTTGATTAGGGTCTCCAATGGGTGATCAGATCATCGATTGCATTGCTCATCATACCAACTCGGGCTAGGGTGCTAAGAGAGCGCTATTGGGGAAGAGATTCCAAACTGAGCAGGCACCCAGAGTGAGAGCCTCCACCGGACACCAGGTAGTAGATACATTTGCGGTAGGCAGCAGGTATATGACACAAAGTTCCAAGTAGAACAGACCTTCTGGTGGATGTCCCCAGAACATAGGGTAGGAGGTGCTGGGCTTGCGAGGCAGATGAAGGCAGGTGGGGGACAAATAGTGTTACACGTGCGGCCGGCAGGGTCACATGGATCGCGATTGCCCGACCCACTATATGGATGACCAGTAGACAGTCAAGAGAATGCCGAGGTAGAGGCTGAGGTTTGAGGGAGGAGGTTCGCAGGGTGGCAGACGTAGTAGAGGAGTTGGTCATGCAGCAGGCGGTGATATGAGGTTCTACCGCCAACACTGCCACATGGTCCACCCTAACCATAGAGAGCATGAGGACAGGGATGAGCTCAGCTCCTGGTAGCTAAGGCCTATAAACCTGGAGCTCTGGGGATTATTAGAGGTATGATCTGTGTCTACCCCACCTTAGCTAAAGTACTTATAGACACAGGTGCTAGCCGCTCTGTTATTTCCACGACCATCGTTCAGAGCTCGGAAATTCTGGTGGATCCATTGGCTCGATCCTTACAGGTAGAGCCTCATACAGGAGTAGATTTGATGATTCCACATAGGTTCCAATAGTGTGAGCTTACACTTGGAGGCGATAGCTTCGTCTAGGATCTCCTAGTATCAACGTTGAGGCCTTAAGATGTCATCTTGGGTATGGACTAGTTATCCACATTCCCTTCTCAGATTGACTGTATAAGGTGAAAATTGCAGTGTGTCCGCACATATGATACCATGTTTTTTCCTTCACCGGGGAGAATATAACTATTATAGCATAGTATGGACTTACCCAGAGGAGAGTGCAGCCAATTACTCATCAGTTGGCTAGCCTTACCCTTAGAGTAGTTGATTTTGGGAGTCCAATCTATCCTGTAGTGGTGGACCAGTATGCCGATGTCTTCCCTGATGATGTTCTAGGACTAACTCCACGCATAGAGGTAGACTTTTACATTAAATTATAACTCGTGATGACATAGATATCTACAATATCATATAATATGGCTCTCACGGAGCTTCGTGAGTTACTGGTATAGTTGGAGGACTTGTAGGGAATGGATTTCATAAGGCCCAGTATTTATCCATGGGAAGCCCCGATTTTGTTCACTAATAAGATAAGTGAGAGTTTGAGACTCTTTGTGGACTGTCAGCACCTGAACTAGGTGGTCGTTAAGAACAAGTATCCACATTCAAGGATTGATGATCTTTTTGATCAGCTGAAGGGAGCTCGTGGGTTTTAAAAGATAGACCTCGGATCATGGTATCATCAACACAGGATACGAGATGAGGATGTGCATAATATGGCCTTCTGGTGTCATTATGGATACCATGTTTTCTTGGTTATGTCCATCAGAATGACCAATTCCCTAGCAGTGTTCATGGGACTCTTGAACAATATCATTCATCCATACCTTGATCGCTTTCTGGTTGTTTTCATAGATGACATCTTGATATACTCACCGATGGAGGAGGATCATGCCTATTATCTTCAGATAGTTATGGATACACTCCGAGAGAACCTACTTTATGGTAATCTCTCAATGTTTCAGTTCTAGATACGAGAGTTCTACATTCTAGGACAAGTTATCTCAGAGGTAGAAGTTGTAGTGGATCCAGTGAATATAGAATATTTGATTGCTTGGGAGCCACCCAAGAGTGTGACCGAGTTGTGAAGTTTCCTGGGGTTGGAGGGATACTACCGGAGATTCGTTCTTGCATTTTACATAGTTGTGCCACCCTTTTCTGCAATGATGAAGAAGTGGAAGCCCTTCGTGTGGATGGAGAGATGACAGTAGAGTTTTTAGGATTTGAGATAGAGACTGACAAGTGCCTCCATATTGAGGCTACCAGTAGAGAGTGTTGGGTATGTAGTCTACTACGATGCATCAGGGACCGGACTTGGGTGAGTCATAATGCAGGAGCGAGCAGTGATCGCCTATGGCTCACAATAGATGAGACAGCCTGAGAAGAACTACAGTACCCATGATTGAGAGTTAACAGTAATGGTCTTTTCCTTGAAGTTGTGGCGACATTACTTTATGGGGAAACATTTTCCAGACTACTCAATTCACAAGAGTCTCTGGTATATCTTATCTTAGAAGGACCTAAACCTGAGACAGCGGTGATGGCTAGTGTTCCTCCAAGACTATGACTTTGAGATAGTCTATACTCTTGGGAATGAGAACGTGGTAGAAGATGCACTCATCAGGAGGTCTAGTCTACAGTTGCTGAGTGAGGCGACAGAGCAGCTAGCCACATTGCCAATATCCTTCATAGATAGAGATGGAGAATCTTACCTCTAGTCTATGATAGTCACTCCCCAACTCATTCAATGAGTCAGGGAGGTGTAGCTAGGGGAATTTGACTATGAGGCTCGACATGCTCAGATATCCTCAGGACATGCACCTGATTGATTTTCTGAATGTGGGGAGCATGTCATCCTCTTAATAGGATATACCATGGTACCAGTAGTTCTATGAGAGGACGTGTTGACTTAGTTCCATACTTCCTATATAGAAGTACATCCTGGTGTGGTGAAGATGTACTAGGACCTCCAGCGTCAGTACTAGGGGCCTAGGATGAAAAAGGTTCTAGCTGATTTTTTTTTCATGATGCCTCACTTGCCATCAAGTGAAGGCCGACATCTGGTTCGTGTAGCCTTAGATCAGCCACTAGAGGTACCATAGTTTAAGTGGGATGGGATATCCATTGAATTTGTGATAGGGATTCCATGTACGTCCAGGGGATATGATTCTATCTGGGTGATCGTTGACTGAATCACCAAGTCAGCCCACTTCCTGCCTATCCAAGAGTAGGGACCAGTAGAGGGACTGGGATGCCCCTATGTGCATGATATTGTGTGACTTTATGGGGTTCCGCCAACTATTGTCTCTCTCCATGATGAATGTTTAACATCCTGGTTATAAAAGGGATTGGAGGATCCTTTAGAGACTCAGCTACGTTTGAGCACTGCCTTTCGTCTTCAGACAGATGGTCAGATCGAACGGACCATTCAGACACTGTAAGATATACATTGTGCTTGCATATTATATTTTGGCCATATTTGGGAGGATCACCTTCCCTTGGTGGTGTTTTCTTACCACAACAGTTATCACTCCACCATTAGTATGGCACCATTCAAGGCTATATACGGTCGACTTTGCAGATCACCACTATAGTGGAGAAACCCAGGGGAGTCTGCAATTATGGGTCCAGAGTTGCTACGGGCTACCACTAAGAAGGTGGAGAACATCCAAGAATGGATGAATACTGTGCAGAGCCGAAATAATTCCTATGACGATAGAAGACAGAGACCTTTGGGGTTCTAGGAAGGGGGCCACATATTCTTACGAGTCACCCCTTGGCATGGACTGCGGAAATTTGGCCAAGGAGGCAAGTTATCATCGAGGTTTGTCGGAGAATTTCTGATACTTATGAGGATATGTGAGGTGGAATACTACTTATCACATCCACCACAGTTGCAGAGGGTGCGTGACATCTTCCATGTATCCTAGAAGAGGAGATATGTGCATGGACCATCTCACGTCATCGACCATGGAAAGCTGGACTTGGATGATGGGGCGACATTTATAGAGGTTCCAGTAGAGATTTAGGATCGACAAGAGAGATTCATTCATGGGTAGTCGATACATTTGATGCGCATTCGCTGGCAGCATAGGAACCTCTAGAAGAGAACATAGGAGTAGGAGGTTCAGATTTGTGCTCAATACCCCCCATTTGTTTTCTTAGTCTATATTGTGGCTTTTGGGTACTAAAATCCATAAGGTGGGGATAATATAAGGACCTATATTTTTCAATATTTTTTTCAATTATATGGAATTATTACGAGTCTGTGAAAATTGACGGTGCCTGATTTCAAGGACCAGAGTGCCCGGAATGAATTTCTGAACATTTTTTAAGGTGTGTTTAGTAAAGGCGTGAGAAGAATTTTCTAACTTTTGAACTACTGCTCAGATTAAAAATTCACAGGCACAGTTGAATCTGTAGCATCAGGATTTACTTAAGGGAGGATTTACATTGACCACAGTATGTCCAAAGAAAAAGTTATGTTTTGTGACATTTTATAAGAAATGAAATGAAATAATTTTATTATTTTATTTCATATCCTCCAATATACAAGCAGAGGGAGGTGCCAACAATGTGTCAAACCAATAAATTGATTGACTTGCCAATCCTATGTACCGACATTGTTGTAGAATTAGGAAGGTTCTTAATTTATGATCACCCATTAATTCCTCACACTGTTACTTACCCTCCCCCTCTCCTATACATATGGATCTTGGGGAGGGGTATCGGAATAGATTCTTCAATAAATGAAGTTCTGAAGGAGAACCGTGATTCTAGACCCTTAGAGGATATAGATAATCCCAGTGGGAGGTGACAGGTGACACTGAACCACAAACCGAAGGATGACATGCAAGAGGCGTCATTGGGAACCTGTAGCGGGAATGAAGAACATGACTCACCTTCAAGAATGGACTTTATCCAACAGGTTTACACGTTAGGGGGTTTAATCATTTATGCATTTTAAATTTTTTCCTCCTCCCTGTTCTTGAATAATATGAAGAGAGTGTACCATCCGACTAATGGGTTGATCCGTGATTCATTCGTTTTTTCGGGATATTATTGTTGGGTTTCATTTTAGGGGTTTGTTTTATTGTTGTTTAATTAAATTGATAATTAAACCCTTAATACCCCTCATGTTTATGATCTTACGCGGAGGGTTTGGGCCTAACGAACCCAGACCAAACCCTTCGCTATCTTTCTATCCTTGCTCCTCAATGGAAGACTGTCAGGACGACGACATCGACCGACTATGTTAGGGATAGTGAATCAACGCACACCAAAAGAGGAGGTCGAGGCACAAAGTCATAGTGGTCATTAGAGAAGTAGGAACTGACTAGCCACAAAGGAGGTGAGGTATGCTGGAGCACGCTACTAGTGAGCAAAGGGTGTCGCGGCTCGTCAGTCTCGGCGACCAGAGGAAGGTGGCAGGCACACCGTCCGGCCACGTGTGGCGGAGCGGCATGCTATCACGCGAACCTTGAGAAGTAATTTGTCATACCGGTTGGCCCTGACAGAGTTGACAGGACCCGCTCTAGCGGGTCCCACATTCCACCTAGTGGCGCCATACCGGGTAGCCGCTACGATGAAGACCAAACTGCCATTGGATGTTTGGGAAAACTGTGGCCACTCTCCTGGTGGCGGCTAGGGTATATCCCTTTGAGGGTCGTGCCTCATGTGGCAGTCCCACTGCCCAACTGAGCCGCCTCCCTCGCATGTCGCCCCTGCCTGGGCTACTGCACCCCCCCTGGTTCGTCGCCCTGCCAGGCCACCGCCCTACCAGGACACCCTTTTTGTTGGCCACCCTTTATGGGTCAGGTCATCCTTGTGGGCTGCCCATTTTTGCTGGTCTCCCAATTTTGGGCTAGGCCAAACCATGGCCCATCCCAGACTGGGTTGTGCCAGGTCAGTCTGATAGGGTCGTACTGGACCCGGGCCCCAAAAAAACATAAAGGGCCCTAACTTGAGAACCGAATGTCCATTTGACAAACTATCTATGGTGATGGGACCCTTGGATCTTGACTATCCTTTTTGGAATACTTCACTTGAGTTTTGGAGTTTTTTGGAGTACAGTCGGGTTGGATTATACCCAAATCCAACTGGGACCCCAGAGCTGAAATGATTATAACTCACAGACTGGGTGTCTGATTGACACAATTTCTGTTGCGTTGGAACCCTCACAACATGGAGGTACATTGGGATACTCCTTTTTAGAGCTTAGTGGTAGTAGACATAGGACCGATATCTCGAGGGAAGATTCTACGGAACACAAGCGCACCGGGTGCGAGAAATCTAGTGGCAGGCAGTGAGGCGGAGGTTGGAGACAGATCATATATAGGATAGTACTGAGTGATCTTCTGTGGTTCAGCACCTAGCGGTCCTATGTAGATCAGCACCTAGAATTCTTTTGTGGATCAGCATCTCGTGACCCGATGAGGACAAGCCTTAGAGCGTCCCGTCATGGTTTAGCAATATACCGATCCTGGGGAGATCAGATCTTGTGTGTGACATTTTGGGGGTTAGTTACCTATAAATCCTTGGAAAATTCAATCATATATGGGTCATTTTAGGGGTTAGTACCTTTCGATCCTATGTGGGACAGACTCTGTATGGTCAGAAGCAGTGCCTCTTAATAGAATAAGATGATCTAGCTTTGCAACTAATCATTTGTTCTTTTAAACTTCACTTCAAACCTAGTTTGAGATGAAACTCTTTCTGAGTTGTGTCTATTACTATGTGCTCTGTGATTGAGATCCTGCCTTTTGGTTTTCCTTTGTGGAATTCATAGAGACCTTCGAGGGTCTCGGGGTCTCTACTTGGTATTGTTATACTCACCCCTACATGGGTTTCTCCCTCACCTTGTTGTGTCTTGTGCAGACAACGAGCAACAGGGCTGAGGTTTTAGGGAGCCCAGACTAGGAATTATGCGGAGGAGATAGGTAGATGTGGATTGCTGAGGAGGCGATCTCTACCTACCCTTTAGATAGGATCCTTGGAGTAAGACCCATGAGTTGTTTCCCTTTTTCTAGTTCTATTAAACTTTTCAGTTGTACTTGTACTTTTCTAAATGGGCTTGTATTCCAGCCCCTTATTTTCAACACTCTGTTATAGTAGCATTTTACATCACAATTTCTTCTCGTTTCATTCTAGTATGTGTGTTTGTACAATTTCAATGCCAAACCCTTCCCGTTTTTCAGAGTATGCATTTTCGGTGCTAGTCGCCATCCCCTGGCCTATGGAAGGCTAGCTTGGGGTAGTCACAGTATGGGCCCTGGGGGAAAGGTCGTGACAACATTAATAAGGATGATTAGTGACTTTGCAGTGTATGGTATGTTATCAAGATAGATTACACATGGTCTAAAATCAACTTCATATGTCATGGCTGAGAAACAATTATTTTTTATTGGTAATGGGAGAGAGACTATCAATTTTAGCTACCATAGGAGATTTATTCCTATGAATTACCCGTTTCTAAGAAAAGAAAATAATTTTGAAAATTGTATAATTGAATGAGAAACCCTAAAGTAGTTATCTTTGGCATTCTGGTAAATTCCATCATCTCTATAATACCTCCTGTTCTATTTGGACCAACAATAAATGAAAAAAAACTAAATTTTGTTGGAAGAGATAATACTTGGATAAAATTGAGTATTTTTTGGGACCTTCCATATTGGTCTAATTTGTTGTTTCATCACTTGTTATATGTACTGCACATTGACGGTATTTTTTTAATAACACACTTTTTTACATGTTGGGAACACCTGGTATGTCAAAGGATAATGTAAAGGCATTGTTATATATTTGCCGTATTTACAGACATACTAAACAACAATTATGTGAAACTGAAATATCTTAAAATTTAATGAAGCCAAAATTAGATTACACACATTCTAAAGAAATTTTTTTATTATTCTATAAATGTATTCAAGACTTTAGGTTACCACATGATTATACTTATAATTTTTCTCACTACATCTGAATTGGGCATATTACCTTTTTAAAATTCATGGCTTCCATGTCATAATGGAATGATTACTAACTTTTGGTCTTAAACGGCTATGGAATTCTTGAATTTGGGATGTTATAAAATAAATATCATATTTTTTCTTATGTATTTTTGTAGAAATATAAGATTATGGTGCATTTAGATTCCTATAATAGAATTGTTTTTTATTTTTATTTAAATTTGATTAAATATTTCGGCTAAAATTATATGACTCAATAGAACATTCAATATTTTATTTTCAAAATTAATTTAAACTTTTAGGGCCATAAAAATTATTATAGATATACCCATTTGGAAGATGTATGAAAAATTTAATGATGAAAGTATGTAACAAATCATTGTTTGAAAGGAAAATTTTAATAGCGTACTTGGATGAGGTAATTTTTAATTTATTCTCTTATTATTTCCCATCAGAATATCCTTTAAAACAAAACTAGATGGATTTAAATTAGGTAATTGTTGATGATTTCATAGACCATCCATTATATGTTTTTAATCAGGATGAGATATGTTTTAGTGGATGTTCTGTGTGATGTATTTTAGATGAAGAAATATACAGATATCATATATAAGTTCTATTAAAGTTTGATTAAATTGCAATATTTGTTCAGTAAGTAAAACTTTTTATTAATTTATTAAAATTTTATAGTAGGAAAATTTATTTAAAATAATTTTTTTACACTATATAATGACCATATAAAACAAAATTATAAAAATTACTTCTACAACTATTGAAAATTTCATCAACAAATATTTTCATATTGGTTTCAAATTGTTGTAACTTATGTAAAATTTAATGAAATTGTAAATAAATTATGTAATGATATCTATTATTGATAATTATTATTGTTTTCATGCAACATAACATGAAAATAATACTTATTAATGTTTATGTATTATAAAAATCCCTCCATCAAAATTGGTAAAATTTTATAATGGGTATGTAGTTAAGGGATTTTGATTCGATACATGCATATATGGTGTCCCAAAGAAATCAATGAATAGTGGTGTTTTTTCAAAAGGATATAATCAAAAAAAAGTGATGTTTCCTTTTATAATGTGCTGGATAAAATAATTGAGTAATGTTATCTTGTGGTGTTTCTTTCTCTTGGTTTCCTGGACCCATTTCCAAGAAGTAATCTTGGACATTAGGAAATGTTACCTAATAACATCAAGAAAGAATCCTAGAATTCAAAACACTAATTGTTTCTACTATTATTGATTAAATTTTATTTTAATTTAAATATTTTAATATATAATATTCTCTAAACCAAGGAATAATTTTATTCAAGTTTTATTAATCCCATATATTAATAGTGTAATAAATAATTATTTTTTATTAGTAAATAATTTATTTCATTAAGTGAATATATAATAAATATTTATTCATTAGATAGTAAATAAACATTTTATTATATTTTTTGAATATTTTAATAAATATTTATTCACTTATTTTTGAATAAAAATATTTATTAGGATATTCAATAAATTATGAGGAATTAAAACCAACCCAGATCGCATCGAATGATAAATATAAATTTACAAGATGGGAAAATAATATTTTTTATTTCACAAGTCAATGAGAACACCATAAAATATTATAATTATTATTATTAGTATTAGTATTATTATTATTATTATGTGGCATGGGGTTCAATAAAGATTATAATTTTACATATAGTCTGGTATACAATTAAATAATATTTCATCTTAAACCCTGGATATATAAAATGTTGGTAATTTTTTTTTGGGTTAGGGTTAATAGGAAATTTAGAATAGAGAATCATTGAACACAATGAACCTCTCTCTCTCTCCCACTCTATCTCTCAAATTCCAAAATTCTTAATCTTAATAACAAGAATCAGTTCATCAAGCCTAGCAGATCTTTGAGTGATCAAGGTGAACAACTCAATATAATTGATTATCCCCATTATCACATGTAAAAAAAATTATTTATTAGATATCAAAGGTTCATGTGTGGGTCAATGCTATACAGATTCTATACATGAATCCTTATAGTAAAATGAAGTTAATTCAAAATGGTTTTTCAAGATCAATCATGTCATTGATGAAAGTATTTGGATATGAGGAAACCATTTCTTCAGGTATAAATAAATAAATTATAAAATTTAACACGAAAAATAAATTATTGGGGTTTCAAGAAACTCTAAATTAAAAAAAATTAAGATAAAACCCACTAATGGAACTTCTACTACACCCAAAACCATCAAATCCCAGTTTTGATGTCATCATTTTTTTGGTCTGGTACATTTTGTAACATACCAATAATACTGTCACATATATATTTTAATGTGAAAAAAATAATTAAAATTTATGAAATATAAAAAATTAATTTATGGTAATTCAATGAAAATTGATCTCTTTTTTCAACGTTATTTCATATAGTTTTTTGAAAAATAATTATAAAAAATTTTGTCAACATTTTTTACTTTCTTGAATAGTTGATCTCCTATTAGTGGTGATGGTATTGTACGTTTTTCAATATTTTCATTGAAGGATGTCTTATAGGATTGGTATTTATGTCACTGAGGTTAAAATTAGTTATGTTAAAAAACACACTCTTCAAGGAAGGTTTCAACCAGGATGAGTGTGTATATTCTTCACAAATAAACCCCATAATTCCTTTAATATACAGCCTAAAATATTTCCATAAATAGAAAAGTCATATATCATCCCATAAAACATGGATCTCAATGTGAACTCTTCTAATCAACGAGTATAATAAATTGTAACACCTGTATCCCACATCAATTTTGGATCATTGATCAATGGAGGAAATTAAACATCTATATATTTAGTGGGTTGTTTTGGTCAAGTTAAAATCATTGAAAACATAATGTATTTATTATTCATGCATTACCATTGTGGAAGATTATAATTTACCAACATAATTACCCATGTATTTTTAGTGTGGATTTTTATACAAAAAAGATTTATTCCAAATGTTGATAATTAAATATGGATTTTTCTCAACACTTTTTCAATTTTAGGATACTTGTGATCAATTTTCTTCCACTGAGGAGAGTATGTATGGTAATATAGTTTCCCATGAAAAATTAATTCATCGGTATGCCATTTCATTTATCTAGGGTATTCCTAACATCAATGTAGGTATTTAAACCTTAGAGTGATAGGAAATTACAATACAACTTTTGAAGGACTTGATTCATTTTTCATATAAATATATACACCACACGTAGGGAATTTTCTATGTGATTCATGGTCCTTCCTAAAAAATAAATATCCATCTGGTAATTCATGTAATTTTTCATATATCATACCCAATAAATGAAGAATTGTTTAGTGTCATATTTAGTATAGATACACATTTTCTTCTGTTAACATGTCATTCAGGACACCAAGTACTTCTATAAAGATGGTGTCACACCACCCACTTCTAGTTTTGATATAATATAACATAAATAAAGTTATTTGTGTTTTATATTTGTAAAACTAGTATATAATGGTATCATTTCATAGAAATTTAAATTCTCAAAAAAAATTATAACCACAATATTCATCTTCAATTTCAATTATTAGTTCATATATATGATTTCTATTATTTTTTACACTAGTATGCATATCAAATGATCCATAAATCATTGTATCATCCCAATTAGTTTAGCATTCAGTTTTTTCTCCTTTTTCAAAAAATATTTAATGCTTCAATCTGTTCATTCATAAATTAAATATTCTTCCAACTCTTATAGATTAATTTCTCATCAATAAAGACAATGTAAACAAGAGAAAATGTTTTGAGAAGGTTTCTATTCATCCTATATTGCAAAAATAAAGAGCTTTTTAACTCCATCCTCATACAATTGATAAAAATGATTAGAATCCACCAATTGTTTTATTCATATCATTTTTATTAGGTTCAAAAATATTTTTTTATCCATAAAAAATTATAAATACACATAATTAATTCATAATATGAGGATGATGTTATACATAAATAAAATAAATCATTAATGGAAAATAATTTATGATATTTATGAAGTTACGATGAATCTAATTAAATTTTTATATATTAAAAAACATAGATATCAATAACATTCACTAACCAAATTTTTAATGTTTATCGGTTAAGATTAGATTTTGATGGATAATTTTTGGTTTCAACCATGAGGGACACCATAATAATTTTTAGAAGTATATTTTCAATATAGGTAATGTAGAGAAGATAAATTTATTTTGAGCTATTGAAAACTCAATAACATTTTCCTAGTGTAAACATGTTTATATTTCTATGGGTACTTGATTAGTTGTTTTGTGCAATAACAAAGTAAATTTAATTATGGTTTCTATAAATTTTTTTAATGGGGGTGAAACAAGAGGTTTGAGTTGATTTTTATTCATTTCATTACATAGTAAGGGGACGGATAGGTTGTGTTTCAAAGATAGGGTTATTAGGAGAAGAATATGTTGGTGTTTTTTTATATTATGAAAAATGTGTACACGGCCTGATCACTGGTCTTAAGAGCCCAAATTTTTATGAAACTATTGAATTTAAATTCAATTAACTATAACACTTGGGATGGGGATCTAAAGATACTGAGAAAACCAAATAGAAATATAATTAGTTTTTGAATAATTCTGAATATTTAAACAATTCACTGGGATTGGAGGATAACTCAAATAGTATATTAGAAAATCCTTCTTGGGTATAGATGTAACAATCAATATCAACATGAGTTGAAG
The DNA here is from genome assembly GCA_963277665.1 of Viscum album. Taxonomy (NCBI): domain Eukaryota; kingdom Viridiplantae; phylum Streptophyta; class Magnoliopsida; order Santalales; family Viscaceae; genus Viscum; species Viscum album. The sequence continues at coordinate 426,660,851 of OY728162.1, read as the reverse complement.
AAGTGTCATAGTGGTCTTAGAATAAAGAATCATCTAAAATTAATGATTAGACTAGAATACCAACTACCTGTCTCACGACACGTCCTTGGGGCCCGTGCCGTGACTACCCCTAGCCCGCCTTCCATAGGCTAGGGGCTGGCAACTAGCACCAAGGTGTAAATCCTGTTTAAAAAGGGAAGGCATTGCCTTTGTAAAGTAAACAAGCACCACAGAGTACAAGCGGAAGAAGTAAACACTAAGTAAAAAATGAGTACAACAGTAAGTGCGGAAAGTAAAAAGGGGCCAGAAATACAAGACCAACTGTAATGTACAACTCGAAAGGGAAAACATCAACTATAAAGTAAAGCCACTATGCCGAGCTGTCCACTGGAAATCCCTCCTGAAGGGTGGGTACAGATAGCTCCACTGCTCCCCGGGTCCCGTTGTCCGCTCCGAGTACGTCGCGCCCAGTGTAACCACCTCCAGGTACCGTTTTTCTCTGCAAGCCTCAACCACGATCAACGCTGTCCGTCGTCTGCAACCAACACAACGTAGTGCGGGAATAGCCCGTGCAGGGGTGAGTATAAGCTACTCAGTAGGGACCCCGATACCCCCAAAGGTCTCCCGAAATCCACAAAGGATAAACCACAAAGGAAAGATACAATCACGAAGTAACAACTGACACTTCTTAGGTATATGACCATACATATACCTAAGTCATAAATTCCAATACTCTCCAACCTCCGAGCCCAAGTACAACTCAGTCCACACAGGAAAGTATACGTATTCCACACAGGAAAGAAAATGTAATCCACACAGGATATCACAACACAATCCACACAGGAAAGAAAACAGGATTCACCTCACACAGGTATACTTCTTCAAAAGACGAAAGAGATGATCACTGATCCATCTAAGTCATCGGACCCACAAATGATCGATAGGTACTAACCCCCGGAAAGACCCACACAGGATCGGACCCACACAGGATCTGTAGGCGCTGGCTCACACAGAACCGCTGAGCGCTGACCCACACAGGATCAGACCCACACCGGAACGGTAGCACTGATCCACATAGGATCGCTGAGTACTGTAGTCGTCGTCGTCGAATCCACTGAGGATCTCTGCACAGTCGTCGTCGCAGCCACAGTAGCAGTCGCAACCAATATTATGGTTCCCGCACACAGCAAGCTCACAAGGGAGGGTCTGCTCCACGAGCCGAGAGGCTGATACCTCAACTGTCACATAGTACAGAGTTGATGTATCCAAAAGTTCTGTATCGTCAACAGGAACTCAACGCAACAAACGGCGCGTCAATCGGACGCCCGGTCTGAGAGTTATTGGCTTTTTCGTTCGAGGGCCCGGTTGGTTTTTATGGCAAAACCAACCCGACCATACTCCACCTGCATCCAAACCTCAGGTGGAGTATTCCAAAAGATCCGTCTCACTAAGAGGAACTCAACAAAGTTGACGGCACGTCAATCGGACGTCCGTAGCTCAAGATATGAGCATTTCCGCTCCGAGGGCCCGGTTGGTTTCGTGTACGTACCAACCCGGCCGAACTCAAAGTATTCCGAAACCTTGAGTGCGATATATCGAAATGACCATCTCGATCCAAGGATCGCATCGCCGCTGACGGCGTGTCGTTTGGAAGTCTGTAGCCAGAGTTATGGGAATTTGAACCCAAACAATCTGATAATGGGGGTTTCGAGCCCGGACCGACCCGGCCCGAGACCCGCCGGTCGGCCCGGCCCGACTGGGCGCGGCCCGACCTGGCAGACCGGCCGGGCGCCGGTCTAGCTGGGGACAGCGCGCCCAGCGTGCTGTCTTGCTCGGCTTTTGGCCGAGCCGTTCGGAAAAGGGGGGGGGGGGCGCCTGCCCCCCTGTGTAACCCCCCCCCCCCCAAATTAATGGGGGCCGTTTGAATGGTCGGGGGAATTTAATTCCCCCGACCCCTTCCCTTCCGGCCGGCCCGACCTGGACGGCCGACTCCTTCTCAACGGGACCGGTGGTGGCCGGTCCCCTTTCGGCTTCGACGCCGGTGGCCCGGTCCGGCCGCCGGTCTCCTTGCTCTGCCGTGGCCCGGAACCGGCTGCGGCCCTTGTCGTCCGGCGTGGTGCGACGGCACCGCGCCCTCCGCCGCGGCCCCACTCTGGCCACGACGCCTTCGTTTTCCTTCGACGCGGCGCGACATCGTCACGTTCTTGAATTTCTTTCCACGGCGCGGTGCGACGACACTGCGCATATCTTCCGCATGAAACCGCATGGTGCGACGACACCACGCTTTCTCGTACCAACCACAAGAAACCATCACGAAAAAAGGAGGGTCGGCCATGTTTGTGAAGTCCGACCCCCTCCCGTTATTCGATAACAAAGGGTATTAATCACGATCATCATCAAGTTGTTATTCACGAACAATTAAATAAATAAAACCCCTACCTCGGTTCAGGAACAATGTTCGTCAACGACCCGCGGAAGACGAGCATCGCGGAGGTCGGGCGTCATGGAGGTCGGGCGTCGCGGAGGTCGGGCGTCGCGGAAAAAGAACGTCGACGTTGCGAAGCAAGGATTTGAAGTCGTTGACAGCGATTTCGTCGCGGAAAACCGTCACGGAAGAGACGTCGCAGAAGAACAACGTCGCGTCGCGGATATGGCGTCACGGAAGAACCGTGTTCTTCGGTGGAGAAGTTCTTCGTTGAAGAACGGTATTCTTCACGTTCTTCGTCGAGGTTGAAGAAGATGAAGAATGCTTCTCAATCCTATCAAGGTTGCAAAAGAATGTAACCAAAATAAAATAAGTCCAAGCCTTATTTTATTTACACATCCTAACCTCTTTGGATTTCAAGAGTTTGAAATTAAGTAACTCATCTTAATTAATAACACAAGTTGTCAAAATAATTAGAGTAGAGTTATTGGGGAGTTTAAGGGGACTTGAAGAGTTAGGGATCGTGTGGGCCCCACCACACTTTATCCTCTCAAGGGAGGTTATGTGGATGTGGGCCCCACCTCTAACTCCCTTTGGGAGGAAATAACCAACAAAGTTACAAATAAATTGTGTTCCACAATTTATTTAACTTCTTCTAATTCCCCCCAAAACTAACTCTCATCCCGCATAAAACGCAACCTCGGAAAAGGTCTCCTTATGCGAAAATCGGTTCTGCGAGTTCATTGGTGTCCTCAGAATTCAATTCCGAGCGCCAGTTCAAAAGTTAGAAATTCCCGCTCATTCGTTCACTGAACGTACCCGAGCCAAACTTAGGAAATTGATTCCAGGCACACTGGGCCTCGGAATCTGGTGCCGTCAGAAACTGCGCTCTTGTAACATTCCAAAGAAAATTAAGAAAAAATTTCCCTTGAATTTTACGGGTCTTTAAAACCTGGGATCACATGAAAAAAAACTCATCCTCAATGGAACTATTAGATAGAACCAACATAGAATAAATGTAAGATTGAAAACTAGGTGTTTTTTTAAACAATATGGAAGAAGATATAGATGTTATAAATACTAGTCAGGATTCCAATTTAAGGTGTGAATGGAAGTCTATGTGTGGATTTAAAGTGAGTTATGGGAGTCCTTGAAACTCAGAATGTAATTTTAAATAATCTTATGGGTATGTATTAAGGGGATAAATTGATAAATTCAGCTGGAAATAAATCCAAAAATTATGACATAAAGAAATCAAATGGTTATTGGAATAAATTAATTTGGTGACAAGAGAATAAACACTCTGAAAAGAAATACTCAATTACTAATTTGGATCGAGGATAGAATGAAAGAGGAAGGAATCCTCAATGGGTTAAGTAGGGGAAGAAACGTCTATTAGGGAAAATTTCTAGAAGTGGGGTACTGTGAGTGAAAAAATAGATGAATTGTATAAACATGATAATTTACACACTATGAGTTCTCCATATTCTAGTGGGGGAAATCCAAGACAACCCACATTATAGGGCGGACACCAAACCTTATTAACATTTAGTAAGGATTGTTAAAATGATTCATCTATTTGGGGTTCTTTATCTAATGATGGAGACTAGGAAAAACAGACACATCATTGGAGAGAAACTAACTTAGAAGTTGATGAAACATTAATTTTCATTCTTAATTCAACATGAAAATGTTTGGAAACATTAATTTTAGAAGGGAAACCATTTTTTATGTTGAACTAGTGATGTATTCATGCATCAGAATAATTTATGATAAAATATATGAACACTTTTCAAATGACTTGAGAGCATCGATTCATCTGAGAAGAAGTAAAAAAATGGTGAAATAATGAAATATCAACTAAAGTGGAGATTAAATAATCACATACATTAGGTTTTAAGAAGTTAGATTCATCTGAGAAGTTCTAAGGGGAGTGGTGAAAGAGGACAAATTATGTGAGAGATTGAACAATATAAAGGGGTGGGTTTTATTTTGGTTGAATTTATAAGATCATAACAGGTCTTATCATCTCTTTTATAATCATCAAAATAATTGTAAAAAATAAAAAATAAAATATTAAATGAATTATTATCAAAAATGAATAAATTTAAAAAAAAAAGAGATAAAAAAATAATTAGCATTATTAATGAATATAAAATCTTAAATGCATGAATATTAAAAATGTGTAAAATTTACTTCATAAAAATAAATAGACTACAAAAATACTAAAAAAATAGATAAGAATTAATAATTATATGAAAAATAAAAAAAACTAAAAATGATTATATATTAAAATGAAGATGAATTAATATTAAATATAGTAAATTTTAATGAATAAATAATTATAAATAAATATTAAAAATGAAAAAAAATCCAAAAAATATAAAAAAATACACTCTAATTGAATAAATAATATTAAATAAATGAATGTTAGAAAAGAGTAAAGTTTTATAATTAAAGAACAATAGATGAAAAAAATATTTAAAAAATATTATCTTATTTTAAAATAATAGTTAGGGGATAACAACCCTTTTTATTAAATAAATAAAAGAACTCTATTTAAGTGGTTTGATAGGAAACCCTACATGACCTAACGGTCATGTGGTGAAAAGGCCCAAATCAATGCTGGATCGAAGACCTTGTGAAAAAAGGAATGAATTGTCCGAAAAGGGACCATCATCCCCAAGGTAAAGCAAGGCACAAAGCCTAGAGTGAAAAATCTTCAGCATGTAATACTATGAGTCAAACATCACATAGCCCCTTTTTGATTATAAATATTATTGAAAAATAAAAATGAATAAATCTAAAACTGAAAATGAGTGGATATTTAGTATATAAATTACACATACAATTTTAAAAACATTAAATGGTAATGAATAAACATTTATAGTTACAAAAATTTTAAACACATAAAAATTAAAAATAATTATGTTAAAAAAACAAAAATAAAATTAATATTATTGATGAATAAATAATAGTAAAAATGAATAAACATGAATTTTTTTTAAAAAGTAATAAATAATTTATATTAAATAAAAATGTAAAAAAATGAATAAAATTTAATTATTAAAATCAAACTATATTATTTATTTCATATATTTCACATAATTATATTACAATAGGATTATTAAAAACTGAATAAATTATATAAATATTTTGTGTGTGTGTGTTTCAATATAAAATTGCTATGATTACTATAACGTCCCAGTTCTGGGTGTTGACCAAAGGTTCCCCATACTCGGTTGGTCACATGGTCTCAAGTGAATTTCCTTGAATGCAAGATGCTACAGACTAGTAGAAAGGGCCTTTTGTGTGATAGTGGGAAAAATATTTCCACATTGGTAGATTATGAAAAATGGAATAACAAATAATATACAATAGTGGAAGTAGTAATACCATACAAAAAGTAAACAATGAAAGAATGATTGTAAATAAACAACTGGTGCACATATATAAATGATGCATGCTACATATGTCTAGGAAAGCATCCAGACAAGTCACAATATAGGAAATAAAATACTAAACCAAATTACAAATGAAACAACTAAACTCCAATAGCATCAAAAGTCTTATCTTGGTCTCATGCTCTATTATCCCAATAGCAATCTAGTACATGATGAAGAAGGGTGCTTTCCCTTATCTATACCTACAACCATATAATCTGTTTGGGTCCAAAAAAACATGACCCAAAGAGGGTGTGAGATTAAACCTAGTAAGAAACCACCAAAATATCTCTTCCAAACTATCATTGAATATATATTTCAGGTAATATGCATAATGAAGCAATAGACCAGGAAGTACTCAAAAGTAAAAAATACAATAGTTTTCAATTAAATTTATTTACATTTATTAATTATTCAAATCATTGAATAATTAATCTCTGGATATATCCTAAGATATGTATCCTTATGTGTAGTAATAAAAAACAGACATCACAGAAGAACTTCTAACAAAAAATTAAGACCATGTCAAGGCTTCTGACTTGGCTTGGCAGACTCGTCACAATCATTAAAACATTCATAATCAAACCTCTGGGAAATTTCTCCTAGTCCAATCCCATATGGTTTCATATATCATCAAATAAATAAATAATAATGACCTTCTGAAAAATCTGACATAGTCTAAACCCTTTGGTCTTACATGGCACTAATCATAAAAAACTGCCACACGGGTAGCTCTCACTGTCAATGCACCCTTGGCCTGAAAAGCAATAATAAAATGTGACGACCCATTGGAAGCTCTTGATGTCAATGCACTATGGTCCAAAATTTATTTAATAATGACCCACTATTTAGCTCTCACTATGTAACCCCACTAGTCAATGACCCTTGGATGTTCTCACATTCAATACCTCTAGTCAATCATAACAACAATTCATAATTAAAAGACCCTACATCGGGAATCTCTCATAGTCAATTCCCCTGGGTCATACATTCATAATACGAAACACTTGCATTTCATAAAATAGTTACTCTATCCTAAAAACACTAGGAATGGAAAACAAATAGCCTAAAATGCTTTCTATACCCAACGTTCATAACCAAAACAAACATGGGAAACACATCCATCTTCAAGGTATTAAACATTATGCACAAACAATAACCTCTTCTCAAATAAACAAACCATAGGAGACATTTAAGAGGGTTAAATTCAAAAACACACAATACCCTAAACAATGGTATTCATCCCTTTGAGCATATATAATCCTAACTCAACCAATGAAAGGCACAAACCACCTACCTCGATGTTGTACGATGAACACACTCAAACTTTGGACCTTGAATCGTCCTAGAACGTCATAGATCTACAAAAAGGTCAAAACCGTTCAAACATGGATAACTCAACAGAGAGGAGAAATCATAAACTGAGGCTCTATGGAAAGAGAGAACTCACCAATGGGAAGATAATTCACCCAACATCATCTCAATCGGAGCATGGACGAAGGAGCCGTAGGGGTTTGAATTTATTGGCCATCTCTTCACTCTATTATATGAAACACGAGAAGAAGATATGTGTTCTGAAGATGAGACGTGACCCCGGTCTAATTAATCAAATAAAAAGAAAATTACCCACCATGTTCATTTAATATACATTCCATGTACATTCCTTAACCGACCCCTTCTTTAGGTAGTCCACATGGACATGTCTCAGCTATTACACAGCCAGTACACAACTACATGCGGTAACCAGGTACATGACGTGTACTCAAGAGTACACGGTGTGTACTTATAAAATTTCCAAATTCATCCATTTTTTCCAACAAAAACACTTGAAATCAAGATCCATTCCTTAAATAAAGATTCATGTTCTTACAATCTTTCCCCCTTAAATTAATTCATCCCTAAATTTCCTTTAAAAGGGTGGTGTAGAAGAAACATCAAACAACTCTGGACACTGTGATCGTACATCATCCTCCCTCTCCCAAGTCTTTTCCTGTACTCGCCTATGCTTTCATAGTACCCATACTAGAGGAAAATATTGTCCTGTAAAACCTTTGTGCTATGATCCAAAATTCATATAGGGAGATTCTCAAACAATGCATCCACCTCCTACTCTACCTCTTGGGTTGAAAAATGTGAGATGGGTCTGAATAGTAATGTTGTAGATGAGAAACATAGAAGACATCGTGCATAGCCCGGTACCTCTAAGGTAACGGAAACCGATAGGCAACCATCCTAACTCTCTCCAAAACCATAAACGGTCTGACGTATCTCGGAGAAATCTTTTCCTATCTCTTAATCCTCATATGTCCCAACCTCAGTGTAACATGTAAGAAAACCATATCTTCGACCTTGAACTTCAGAGGCCATCTATGTCGATCAACATATAATTTCTGGAAATACTGTTCAGTATCCATCCTCTTCTAAATCAAATCCACCAACTCATTGGTCTCTTAGAACAGATGTGTTCGAAGAATAGCTGCCTCTCCTGCCTCCATCCAGCATAGGGTTGATCGGTATGACCTACCGTACAACTCCTCATAAGGTTCCGTCTTATTAGTCTTCTAAAAATTATTATTATAGGAAAACTCCACTACGGTTATATGTCTCTCCTAGGAACCCTTGAAATATGGGATGCATTCTTGAAGCATGTCCTCCAAAACATGAATCGTGCACTACTACTAGACATATATGTGGGGATGGTAAGCTGTACTCAGAAGTACCAGCATCCTAAAATCCCTCTATAGTCTCTACAAGACACGATAAGTAAAATGGGTTTACTTGTTTGAAATGATAGAGTGTGAAACCCCAAGAAAATGTACAATCTATTGTATATAAAACCTTCCAATATCGTCAACACTGATGGTTTCATTGATTGGAAAGAAATGTGCAACATTAGTGAGTCTGTCAAAAACAACCTATACTACATCATTCACTTGAGGTGACTTTCTTAAACCTATCATGTAATCTATTGTGACATCATTCCACATCCACATGGAAATGGGTAATAGCTGTAAAATCCCTTTCGGTCATTATTGCTTCGTCATCACCTATTGATAGGTGGAACATCTCATAAAACAACTAGCCACGTCTCTTTTAATAACTGGCCACCTATATTGATGGTTATAGATATCGATACATCTTGGTTATACCTGGATAAACTGCCCAAACTGAGGGAAAAAATCCCGCATCTCCTCCTCGGGTATGTCTGCTAACACCAACACATGCCCATGAAAATACAATATCACATCCTCGCCTATGGTCTACCGTGGGGTAGGGTCCTCGCCTAACACACTCTCTCATAGGACTAGGCCTTCAGAATATGAAAGACTCCTTATTCAAACTCGATTCAGAAGAGTATAGGTAACAGCTATAGAAGAATGAAATATTTTCCCCTATCTATTAGGCACCTCCAAACATGTCTCTGAGAATAGAGACATAAGCTTCCACTCACTAATGGACTCCTAAACTGCCTGTCTCTGAGTCATCCAACTCAATGCATCAGTCACTGTGTTGCCTTCCCCAAACATTTAGGCATTCTCAAAGTCAAAATACTGAAGGTACTCAACCAACCTTTGCTATCTCAATTACAGATGAAACTGAGTAATGATATATGTGAGACTTTTTTGGTTAGTGAAAATCACAAATTTATCTCCAAAAAGATAATGTCTCTTATAGTGTAAAGCATGCACAACTACGGCTAGTTCGAGATCATGTGTCGGTTAATTCCTCTCATGATTCCTCAGCTTCTAAGACCCATATGTGATGACTCATTTCCCCTGCATAAGCACTAATCCCAGACAGATACCTCATGCAACCCAGTAAATGGTGTTACTCTTTCTTGGCATCAGAAAATCTAGTATCAGGGGTGATGTCAATCTCCCTTTCAGCTCCTAAAGGGCAGAACTGCAAGAATCTTCTCACAAATACTTTAAACCCTTCTTATTTAGGACCCTCAGTGGAACTACTAAGTGTGAAAAGTCCTGTATGAAGCACCTTTAGTAACCAAACTGTCCTAGAGAACTCCATACCTCAAATAAGTTCTTCATCTATAGCCTGAAATCTACTGCTCTCACTTTCTCTAGGTCTAATGATACTCCTATCTCTGATATAACATGACCCAATAAGTGAATATGGTCCACCCAAAAGTGTCATTTTGATAGATTATAAAATAACTTATTTTCTCTAAGTTTACTCAAAATTATCTCAAGATGGGTGGCATGGTCATTTCAAGTGTGATAGTACACCAAGATATCATCCACAAAGACTACTAAAAAATAATCCAAGTATGGATTGAATTCTCAGTTCATCAAGGCCATGAAAACATTCAACGCATTCGTGAGACCGAATGGAATAACCACATACTCATATAAACCATACCTTCTCCAAAAGGCTATAAAGGGTATATATGATGGTCTAACATGCAACTGATGATAACCAGATCTAACGTCAATCTTAGAGAACACCGGGGCACCTTGAAGCTGATAAAATAGATCATGAATCCTTGGAAAGGGATATCGGTTCTTGACTATCAACTGGTTCAACATCCGATAGTCCATGCAATGCCTGAGAGTACCATCCACCTTCTTTTAAAAATCAATAGTTGAACCCCAAGTAGAAGTATAGGGTCTGATGAAACCCTTTACCTTAAACTACTCTAACTGCTTATTGAGATCCTGTAACTCTGGTTTAGTCGTCCTATAAATAAAAATGGACACCAGTGCCACTCCTGGCACACGCTCAATAATTAAATATACCTCTAACTTCAATGTTATACTTGAAAATTCATTAGTAAAGAAATCTTTGAAACGATCCACCACTATATGAAAGTCCATTTCGGAAGTTCCCTGGTCAACTAGATATTAACTAGCAATCTGGGTTGTAATTCTTCTTAACCCATGATGCTATGGTCCATCTCTACTGGCCTGGACATCCCATTTTACCTTGTGTGTAAAATACATTCCCTCTAGTGATGTTAAACTCACACTACAGTGATAAAAGTAAACAAAGGCCTGAAATAAGACTAACCAGTCTATTATAAGAATGAAATCTAAGACTATCATCTCTATGACATATAGGTACCATAAGGAGTGACACCCACATACCTCAAGAGGTCACTCCTTGCATTGATGTAAACTAGCCATCCTAATCCCCAGTAAAGTGTCTAGCATCATAACATATTCATAAGTAAAGATACAGAACTCAAGGTTCACTAAAATGGAAACCACTATAAAACTATGGGAAGCCTCTATATCAATAAGACCAGAAGATAAAACCGAGGCAACTAGAATCATACCTCTAACCATAGAGGGTCCGAGATCCTACACCTTCTGGGTATACTCCACAACAAATTTCAGACTTGTACTGTGACCCTAAGACCCTGCCAAACTACCCTGAGCTTATCCAACCGATTGTCACTGAAAGCCTACCGACTAGCTACCATGGCCACGAACTCCTCCTCAGCCTGAATGGCCTGAAAAACCCCAGTTCCCTAAATGATGAGAAACTGGTGGTCCTTCTCCTGAACGTGGAGTCATAATAGAACCTATTTCACTAGATACTGGTAAGAAAACTAGAAAAAACGCTAAATATGGCCCATCTTGCCTCATGATTGGCACTCAACTAGGTCTCTCAGGTAATGTGGTCTCATATGCCCTCTCTTCCCGCACTGATAGCATAACACCTAGATACCTGAAGAAAAATCTTGTGACGACTCCCTACGGTGATTCCTATAATATATCGAAGGAGTACCATCCCAATATGTCGAACCACCTGGACTTGAAGCTCCCAAATTCCTCAAATTACACTCGGTAATTTTTTCCTGGTTCATTATAGCTAACACTAAAATCATCCAGAAGACCTTCACCTGTGATCAGATGTCATACTTGAGACCATCCTCAAGTAACCTAGACAAAATAACTAATCATCACCAAAAACAGGAGTGAATAATTAAAGCTCAGTAAAATGGGATGAGTAATCCATCACTAAAAGAGTTCCCTTCTCTATATTCATGAACAATCAGTCTTGATCAGACCTTAACGTCTCGGGGTAGAAGTAATCATATAAGATCCTCTAAAACACTTCCCAAACCATATCCTAATGACGTCCCACCTATGAGATGACATCGCACTATATCCTTGCAGAATCACGTAGCATGTACGTAGCAAGATTCACCCTTCTCTCCATAGGTATCTATAGATGCTCAAAAATATAAATCATGGACTCCAACCATGACTCTACAGCTTGTGGTCCTCCATCCCCTAAAAAATTTGGAGGATGCTACTACTGGAACACTCATGTCAGCTCTACCAAAAATGGGCCAGGGTGTAGTGCTCTTTGAATTTTCTATAACATCCTCAAAAATCCTTCACAGAACTATGCATCATCACCTACATCCGATATAACAGTTGGATACAAGACAGGCACAACAGAAGGATCTGTTGGTATTCACTGATCTACCATTTTTGGTGTCTGTGCATTTCCTTGTATCTAGAATATAAATGGAGTATGTCTTGGCGGTATGACTCTAAAAGGTGAAGCACACCCCTCAATTTAAAATTATCAAGGACTGAAACATAGAAGTGAAATAAAGGAATAGTAGAATAAAACATCCATGTTTTTATAAAAGTAGTTTACACAATGTGTATGAACACTACACGGCATGTTCCCTAATGTTTCAATATGGGTGTGTACCTCTACCAAAACTGGTCATGTAACACCACTACAGATGGCTTGTTCCTCCTAGTACATAGTATGTATGTGAACTTTTCCTCCTGTCCTTGTTTCTTCTACATGTCTAAACCACACGGTTCTATCCAAGGTAACACCACACAACCTGTTCACGCAACACATGGCGTGTACTACTTAATTTCAAACCACCTATGTCATTGGTCACACGTTTGACTCTACACAGCATGCAATAATGGGACATGGTGTGTACACCCTCAGTTTCATCCACCAGTGTTGTTAGTCACATGGACGAACACACGATCCTTTCGGCATGGCATGTACTCCAAATAAACAGAGTCTTCTACCCAATTTTCCTTGCCTTGTGTCTCTACTCACACATTCTGCCACACAGTTAAAGACTACACAACGTGTGCATATAGTTCATGGCCTGAACATAAGTAAAGTTGTTTCTTCCATAACAAAAGAACTCATGGCGTGTGTTCATAACACCACACACCGTTTTGTCTTGGTTTCCAAATAGAATACTAGTAAAACATCTATATAAACCTTAATAACATTAATGTTTTATCCAGGGAATGATAAATTACGACTCGTGAGAGACCATACTCCCACGAATCAATGTTTTTCATCCTATTCATCTCATAACTTGACAAAAATCAATTGAATTTCAAACATGATTCACCAAATCATGATCCAAGAGGGCCCATAACACCTTAGGGATCAATGTTTGGAACACATCCAAATGAAACTTTAAACATTATAAATACCCTACAAATAGTAGGTGTTTTATCACAACATCTATCAAAATAACATGAATATCTAGAACAACCTCTATCACAAAAACATACAATCAGTAATGCACCCTAAATGGCATGACAAGAATACATGACATGTGATCACTAGAAAGTTCATATATGATAGATAACATGGAATACCCTCATCTCATTAGGTCAAAACAAAAATATAACCACAATAATATCAACTATAACATCACAAAATAAGTTAATCACCCAATAGTGAAATCAAATCAACTATAACATTTGAAAAAACCAGAAAAAGTGCAATATTCAAGGTAAATTGAATTTTCCCTGTACTTGGGTTAGCTACTCTCAGTAGAATATTATTACCAACTACCTATTCCTTCATAAACATGTGTATAGTCTCTAAATATAAATACCCAGTAAAAAAACCCTTTGATACCACTTTGTAATATCCTGGTTCTGGGTGCTGCCTAAATGTGCCCCACACCCAGTTGGTCACCTGGCCTCAAGCGCATTTCCCTAAACTCCAGAGGTTGCCGACTAGCAATGAGGGAATTTAGTGTTATAGTGGGGAAAAAATTCCCTAATTGTCAGAGTATGCATAGTAGACTAACAAATAATTAACAACATTGTAAGTAGTAATATCATAAAACATGTAAACAGTGGAAGGCTGATAGTAAATTAACAACTAGTGCACATATATAAATGATGCATGTCAAATATTTTTTGGAAAGCAGCCAAGCAAGTCAAAATTTTGAAAATAAAATACAAAAAAGAAAGTATAAAAGAAACAAGTAAACTCCAGCAACATCACAAGCCTCATCTTTTTCCCATACTCTCCATCCTCAGCAGCAATCATGTACCTTTTGAAGAAGGGATCTTGCCCTTATCTATACCTACAACCACATAATCTGTTTAGGTCCAAAATAACATGGCCCAAATAGGGTGTGAGATGAGTCCCAGTAGGAAACCACCAAAATATTCATGCCTAACTATAAGATAATATATATAGCATGTAATATAATTAAGGAAGCAATATACTAAGAAGTAATCAAAAGTAATCAATCCTATAGTTTTCAATTACATTAATTTATATTTAATAATTATTCAGACCATTGGATAATGAATCCTAAGATATAAACTATTCTCTATATACATCCGTGTAGTAATAGCAATATACACATCATAGAAGATCATCCAAAAAACAAATAATACTGAGTCCAAGCTTGTGCTTTGGCTTGGCAGACTCGTCTGAATCATTCAAAAATTCATAAGCAACCCTCTAGGAAAGATCTCACATTATAATATCCTCTAGTTTCACATATCATAAAATCTTTAAATAATAATGACTCTTTGGGAACGATCACATAGTCTAACTCCTTTGGTCCCACATGGCACTTACCACTTAAAATGGACACCTATGTAGCTCTCATAGTTAATACCCCCTTGGCCTATATAGAACCAATAAAATGTAATTACCCTCTTTCATCTCTCACGCTCAATTCCCTATGGTAGAACATTTATTTAATAATGACCCTCTGGGTATATCTCACAGTATAACCCCTTTGGTAAATGACTCGTGGAAGCTTTCACGGTCAATACCTCTGGTCAATCATAACAACAATTAATAATTAAAAGACCCTACCTCAGGAGGCACTCACAGTCTATTCCCCTTGGTAAAACTTTCATAATTTGAAACTATTCATTTAATATAACAAAAAATCCATTTTAACCACACTAGACATGGAAAACAAGAAGCCTAACATGATTTCTAGACCCAATGGCCATAACCAAAACAAACATGGGAAACAGATCCATAATCAATGTAATAAACCCTATACACAAACAATAACCCTTTCTTATACAAACAAAGCATAGGTGGTATTTAACAGGATTAAATTATAAAACACACAGTGCCCTAAATAATGGTACTCGTCACATTGAGAATATGCAATCCAAAGATAACCAAAGAAAGGCACAAACCACCAACTTCAATGTTTTACGATGAACACTCTCGAACGTCAGCCCTTGAATCGGCCTACAATGATTTAGATCTACAAAAATGGTCAAAAATGTTCAACCTTGGATAGGAAAAGAGGGATTATAAATTAGGGAGTGAGGCTCTTGGGAAAGAGAGAACTCGATAGTGGGAATCCAATGCACTTGGCGGTGTCTCAATCGGAGCATGGACGGAGGAATGGTAGGGGTTCGAAGTTCTCGGTCATCTCACCACTCTACTATATGAAACATAGGAAGAAGATATGTTCTATGGAGATCAGAAGCAACCCCGGTCCGATAAATCAAATAAAAAAGTACACTACATGTTCATTTAATTTACACACCATGTACATTCCTCAACTGAACCCTGCTTTAGGTGGTCCACATGGCCATGTACTCATCTGTTATATAAAGAGTATATGACTACATGTGCAAACCAGGTACACAACGTTTACTCAAGAGTACACGTCGTGTACATGGAAAATTTCCAAATTCTTCCTTTTTCCCCAAAAACACCCGAAATCATGATCCATACCTAAAATAAAGATATGGGTTTTTACAATTACATATATCTGTGTGTGAAGTTAATGCGTGTGTGTGTGTCTGTTTTTATATACATTACAAGTTTAATATATATTAAATTTAAAAAACCAATGTTTACATTATATAGTATATTACATATATTACTCGATACTAATTTCTCAATATTTTTTATTAATATTAATTTGTAATTATAATCCTTTTACACAGTATATATGACTTACTAAAGGTAAATAAATTTTTTTATATAAATCGTTTATAAGGAAGAATTTTATATTTCTATATATATATATCAATATTAATATATTTATATACTAAAAATATTAAATACATTTATGAATAAATATGTATATAAATATAAAAAAATCAATTAATTAAAAAATATAATGCAATTAAATTTCAAAAAATGAATAAATTATAAAAAAAAGTATAAAACACTTACAATAATTAATGAATGGTTAATATTAAATGAATGAATTAAAAAAATGAGTGAAATTTATTTAAAAAATAAATATATCAAAATTTATTTAATGAATGAATAGAATATATTAATTATATAAATTTTAAGAAATTAAAAATGTACACTTAAAATAAAAATGATAACATATATTATTTATAAAAATTATGGCTACATTAAAAACATTAAATGTTAACCAATAAATAAATATAAATAAAACATAGAAATTAATAAAATTATATAATATTATAAAAATAAATATTAAAAAATAATACATTTAAAAAATATTCAAAAATTTTATTCATGAAATAAATAATGATAAAGATAATATTATATATGTATATATTAATAGTTAATAAATAGTATATATATATTAAATAAAAATATAAAAAATTAATAAAATTTATTAATTAAAAACATAATATATTGAATATTAAATATCAAAAAATAATCATCTAAAACTGTAATATTATAAAAAAAATATTATTATTACATGTTTGTCTCTGGAAAATTAAATTAAATTGTTTTATATAAGTTGAAATTATATTGTTCCATATTGTGTGTGAATACATATATATTTAATGAATTTAATTAATAATTACATATTTACATTTTGATATATATGTCAAATTGAGAAAACAAATGAAATCGATATAAATTATTATTAATTGTCTAATACTATTAATTAGTAAATATTTTAAATAATTTTAGTTAACTTAAAAACCATTTATAACAATATGAATGGTAACATATTTAGCACATATAAATCATATTTATGAAAATTATATGTATATAAATTTATATATATATATATCAATATAAAAATATTTCTATATTAAATATGATTTTTTATAATATATAATTTTTTTATTATATTATATTATATTTCTCACTTAATATATTATATATCAAGTGTAAATTTATTTTTAGTCATATATAAATAACATTTAATAAAATATATTATATTTATGTCAATATAAAATAATTTATATATTAATATATTATTTTTAATGATATAAATTTTTTTATATGAAATATACCATTTTTCAGTACATTTATCACTATAAATGTCGCCATTTATCAGCCCAAAAAAAAGGTTTGAAAAAGGCACCCATTATCAGCTAAAAAAATAATTCATTAAGGGGAAACCTTTATTATTGATTTTAGCTAGCACAGATAAAGGGAATCTCTATTTATTAGGAGTATTGTGGTATTGTAAACCATTATGATTTTAGTATTTTATGCCAATTTTAATAGCATTTGGATAAGTGTCACCGTAGCATTGTAAGGTGTTACCACATCATTGTAATATGACATATATATATATCGTGAATCTTAATAAAAATTGATGTGTAGTGGAGATAGGGAGATATAGTTGTTGAATTTTGGGAGGTATATATAAATATTAAATTTTTGGTCATGGGAAGAATATAAATTGTTGGACTTTAACGATGAAGAGAGATTTTAGGGAAATGAGATTCTAATTTATAATAGAATATTTATTTAATTACTCACATGGTTGAAACTCTAAATTTCATTTAGGAAATAATCAATTAGTAGCTTCCCCTACTTGGAATTCACCCTACAAGCACTAAACTTCATCTCCCCCGTACTACTTTCTCTATTTCGATGTGTTCACACTGTAGCGGTGGCAACACCCTTGCTATGGCTAACCCACCACAAAATCCTTCAAGAACATCTTCCCCACCTTTTTATCCTTATTTACCTTCCCATGTTTTAGATTAGATATACCAAATCTTTCAGGGAGATCTGGAGTAATCACTACCAAGCACATAGTTTAATGGAGATGGTGTTTTATGCCCCACATAAATGTTTCATTTTAATTCTTTTTGTTTTCCTTTTTGGTTTTTTTACATATGAATTAATATTCTTATATTTAATTGTGGTCCAAATTTTTTCATGTGATTATACATATAGGGACATTGTTCATGTGGCTCTTAATTCACCACTGTTGTGTTATTTTTCCAATGGAGTTATAGTTTTCATTATCATTGTAGAAATTTTTCCTGGATCATTGATCAAAATGATCTAACAACAGATGCTACTCTTATTTGTGTTTTTTGGCCTAATCTTGGATTTACATCTCTTCCTTCTATCCAATGGTGTACTTCCACTTTCCCCACTAGTTGGGCCACCTTCTAATAAGAAAACCAGCCTATCCATCGTGACCATCAACACGTCTTTCATCTCATGGTTCTGACTGTGCTACCTGATGATCTGATGGCATTCCATTAATTCTCCATTGTTTCTTGGATTTGATAGGATCAAATCCCTTTTCACATGATTTTTTTCTATTTCATATGGTTTTCATCTTGAGCTCCTGGAGTGATCTCTCTTTATTAGGAATAGAATACATTGGATAAGAAGAGGGAAATTGTGGTTTCTTGACCATATGTAATCCCCTTCATCAAGGTCTTAATTATCACTATAATTACTGTTTTGTTAAATTGGATATTCAATTTAGAGAAACTCATCCTTAGTTCAAAGATGAATTCACACCTAAAGTGGTTTCAGATCTCAACATCTATTCATCATAACTATGTTTCTTTTTAGAATTCCTGGATCTATATGAAATTTATCGTTTATACTGTGACTATAAAATTATCCTTCATGGGTGTGTGTGTGTGAGTTTTTCTAGGAGTGGATAGTGTTTACTCTTCAGGATTGGTTTCACTACTCCCACCTATTTCAACATGTCCAGTCTCCTCATATAGTTTCTCCAGATATATTCTTTATATTTGAGCCTATATATCTTGTTTTTTCATTAGTAAGGAAAAACTATCCTAGGTGGTGTTCCCACAAAGAGAATAGTACAAAACTAATTCAATTATATTTAAATCGTGGTTTTATTTATTGTTTTCATTATTTTATATTCATGTTCTTGTGCATCCAAAATATAAATTAAAAAAAATCATTTTATTTTCTAGTGTAAATAAATTAAATTGATCCTATCATTTCTACATAACCAATTATAGGATTCTATGGTTCCTTATCTATTTTTAGGGATAACCACTTCGTTATTTTCCGAAACATTTAGTATCAGGGCGTTTTAAAAAGTACATAATGGTATCTACAATGTTTTATATCCATTAATTTGATCATGAATATGATTTTATTCTATGGAAGATAAAAATAACTCCTCTTCTGGATCACTTTGAGTTAATTTATAATTTTAATATAACTAAAATGAAATTGAACACCCTTGAACCTAATGGGAATAAAATTATGACATATAAAGGTGTTACTAAAGATATCCTTAGGAAATATCATAGTTTAATACTTTTGTCTATAAGAGAAAAAAAATTATGAATGTTTCATATGAGTTGCCTACTTCTAGTCTTTGGTCTAAACATGAATCCCTTTAAATTAATAAGTTACTTTTTGGTATATTATACAAAAATGAGATTATTTAAATTCAAAATTCATCCAAGGACTACAGTGAAGTAAAACGTTGATGAACTTAATAAAATCGTGTTATATCTAGCTAACATAGACACAAATTTTATGATCATGATCAAGAAAAAGTATTATTAACATCATTAGAGTCCACCTTTAATTATGTTAGAGATTATATGATGTATGAAAAATATAACCATATAGTCAATGATGATAAATCTTATTTTCTATCAAGATACCTTCAAAAGAATGGAAGTATTAAGGCTGACACATAGGATATGAACATTTTGGGAAGAAATGATTCCATGGGCAGGAAGAAGGAAAGAGGTAAATCCAATAAAAAAAGAGTTAAATCCAAGAAAAAATTAATAAAATACATTCAATGTATATATCCCAACCATATCAAGTGTAAAATCCTTAGTAAGAAAGGTTACTATAGATACAATCATAATGACAATTTTTTTAGTTGAGAAGGATTCTAACAATTTAAGTGTGTTATATGATTCAAATGTTTCTATTTCTATTGAATGTATCCTTGATTTATGGTGTTCATTTCACATGTATTTTAAGAGTTATTACTTTACTGATATAAAGGAAATTTAATCTGGAGAGGTTTTTCTAGGTAATGACATGATCTTTTGTATTATGGGAATATGATTAGTTGAATTAGAGCTACATGACATGACTATGAAAATTCTTGAGGAGGTTAGCTGGGTACCTGGACATAAAAGATACCTCGTTCCACTAGGAGTCTCTGATAACATGGTCTATAGCTTTATGTCAGACTCTATAAGTCTTAGTAATTTATAAGGATCCCACAAAATCATGAAAGTAAACCATTGGAATGGCCACTACGTGTTAGATGGTAATTTTTATAAAAGGTATGTGAATACTTATTGTGATTTTGGATTAGACAAGAAAATCATTTGGAATATGAGGTTAGGGAATATTAGTGCAAAAGGTATTGTTGAACATTGAAAATAGGCACTTATACATAATTACACTCCTAACAGTCTGACATTCTATGAAGATTTTGTATATGGAAAATATAAAATAGTCGGTTTTATTATGTTAATTAATAAGGATAATGAACCCTTTCAGTGTGTCCCCTTAGATCTTTGGATTCCCTATAGGGTCACCTCCCAACGTGGGGATATTTATTTCATATCCTTTATTGGTGACTAATCTTGGAATTTCAAGATTTCAATACTCTAGCATAAGTCTGATAAATTTTAGACTGTCATGAAATGGAATACTAGTGTATAAATTGAATCTACTAAGAAACTCATATCCTTAAAAACTAATAATTATTTTGAGTATTTGTCCACTAAATTCATATAATTATATGAATTTGTGTTGTTAAAAAGGTTTTTAACTATTCTAAAGACACCAAAAAATAATGGATTAGTAGATAGAATGAATAAGAATATCTTAGAAAGGGTTAGGTGCAAGTTTTATAATTCTAAACTCCTCGGGTCCTTTTAGGTGGAGTCTACCTCTAAGGAAGTCTACCTGATTAATCAGTTCCCATATTCTACCAATTCATTTAATAAAACATAAGAGCTCTATAAAGGTTCATCCCCGTGTTTTTGACACCTCAGTATATTTGGATCCGTAGCTTATGATCATACATGAACTGATAAGATTGATCATAGAGATATGAAGTGCATATTCATAGGTCATGCCAAGGGTGTTACAAGGTATCATATGTGGATAAATAAACTTTTTTATCAAAATTTTATTGTTAGTAACGATGTTTTATTTCATGATTCTAGTATCCAAAAATATATATGAAATAGAGTTGGAATAGTCTTTAGATAGAGATGAATAATACCCTAGTTCTCTAACCCCTATCAGTGTTGAAATTCATTAAGAATATAATGACCAGTCCCAATCCATGATTGGTCCTACCCTTTACATTCCTCAGACTCACAATGAAACCAATTTTGATTCTTGTTCTGAACTAGAAATATATTATCAAGATAATATTAGATATTATCAACTCAACTGAGATAGAGTGGAAGAGTTATTGGGCCTCCATTCCATTTCATCGAAGATAAAATTTCCTACGATTCTTCTGATGTTTATCAGGATTTGTCTGATGATGAAACTAAATCTTATAAGAAATATCATAAGTCCAATGAAGCCACAAAATTTTTTATTTCTATAGAATAATAGATTAATAAACTCCTCAAAAATAACACTTGGATTATTTTATACAAACATAATATCTTAAATATTATTTCTTTTATGTGGATATATAAGTGTAAGAAAAATATTTGAGAAACTATGATCAATTTTGAAGCTCAAATGGTTTCTAAAGTACTAGTTTAATGTGATGGTATTTATTTTTGTGAGATATTATTTAATGTTGTTAAAATTAATCAATAAGGATTATTATTTCTTTCTGTTCCAGATTTTATTTACATATTAAATAGTTTGATGTAAAAATTGATTTTTTATTATACTCTTGATGAAACAATTTATATGACTCATCCTAAAGGATTTTCAAATATTTCCAAACCTAATCAATTATTACTTATTAATAAGTATTTATATGGTCTTAAATAATATTCTAAGAATTATTGTAAATGGTTTTAATCTCTTATTATTGAAAATAAAATTTTCACAAGAAAGTTTGGTACATGTGTATACCATAAATCTATTAAACATGTGTTTGTTTACCAATTATTTTTTGTTGATAAAATGATTTTAATCTGTAAAAACATTATGAATATAAATTCTTTAAAGATAAAATTTAACTCTTTTTTTGTTATGATAGACTTAGAACATGCTAATGAAATCCTAGGAATGGAAATAATTGAAAAAATGAAATCACAAACCCTTCACATATCTCTGTATGCCTATTCCAATAAGGTATTAAAAATTTATCTCTTTGAGAACATTAATCTTGTGTATATTCCATTAGGATAAAAGTTTATATTTTATTTGGAATAGTCCCCTAAAAATGATGATGAGGCTCCCTTGGTGAATAATATTCCATGTGTTATTCTATTAGAAAGTCTTAGGTATGTTATGGTCTATATTGGACCCGATATATAACTTTCTATGTGTAGTTTGAATAGGTTTATGGGGAATCCTATTATGCTTCACCAACATGATTTGAATTGGATCCTCAAATATTATTCTATATATGTAAAATTTTACATTAGATAGATATTAAATGATAGTTTTAGTGATGAAATTTTGGATTTCCTAACTCAGACAATTCTATAAATATTGACACTCAAAAATCACTCAATGGTTTTGTATTCCTTTCCAATAGAGGACTAATATCTTGGAAGAGAGACATATAATCAGTGGTTTCTTGCTCCACCATTGAGGTGGACAATATATCCCTGAAATAATATATTATGGAGTCAATATTGTTAAAAGGTTTGATTTTTGAGTTTTATTTATCAACATATAGCATTATTGGTAACTGTATTGTCCAACATCCAATGCAGTTGTCTAGAACAATTTATTCCTTAGTATATCAAAGCACATTGAAATTATACTTCATTTTATTAAGGATACTATAGAATATGGGATAGTTAATGTCACGAAGATACAATAGGGGACAATCTATGTTATAGTTTGACTAAGGTCATGCTAGTCTCTATGTTCTTATTCTTTATAAAATTAATGAACTTGGTACCAATTCTATAACATATGTTGTGAGAACACCATGCCTAAATTCATTTAATTCTAAGGTTTATATTTATTATTTTATTCCCTACATAAATATTGTTTTTAATTCCATTCACTTTTCCCTTTTTATTTGATTACATAGCATTTAATATTCATATGTTTTACTATAGGAATTATATTTTCTTGAGATTATACCTACATTTCCACTATTTACATGGGTCTCAGTCCTACTCCATTGCCTTATTTTATTTTCCACCAAAGAAAAATTCTCCATATTTTTGTGGTTTTTTTAACAAGACTATTGTTCATGGATGATCCAACAGTAGATACTTCCCCTAGTAGTGTTTTTTTCGTGTCCTGTATCCACGTCACATTTTTCTATCCAATGGTGTGCTTTTAATTATCACACTAGTTTGGAAGCCATATATTAGGTGATATGCCCTATCAATCCAGCCATTCATGTAGGTTTAATCCCATTTTTCTAAAAGATCCACTTGAAAATCCACTATAATGCCATTAATTATACACTGTCAATTTGATTCTAGTGGATCTATTCACTTTTCACCTGGGTTTTTTCATTTTCTTCTAGTTTTCATCTCAAGATATCATTGAAAGAACATACCTTTATATGGATACAATACATCATATTAGAAGAGAGAAACTATTTTTTTCTAACCAATTATACACCTCTATAAATTGTTCATGTAGATCCCTATAACTGGTGTTCTGTTAAGGAGGTTATTTAGTGGATAACAACCCTAACATGGTTCTAGGATGATTGTGCACCAGAAGGGGTTTCAGATCTTGAAACATATTCATCATTAAAATGTTTTGGTTTATAATTCATGGAATTATAAGAGATTTATCTTCCCTGTCATGATTGTAATTGTATCTTTATTGGGTGTTTGAATGAGTCCATCCTGGATTGGATGGTGTGGAATCTTCATGACGGGATTCACCATCGCCATCTAGTATAAAAAATTCAGACTCCTTAGATAGTTTCTCAATTTAACTTCTTTTCATTAAATTATATATATCTTTCTTTTTTTTCTTTAGTAATAAAACAACCAGCATGGGTGATGTTATCTACTAGCACATAGGTTTATACTAATATTAATCGTGTTATATATTAGTTTTCTTTACTATTGTATTTATTTTATATTCTATTTTTTTCATCCAAAATCTCGATTCAAATGAAAACATTTAATTTTCTATTGTAAATGATTTAAATGGATCCTATCATTTCAACATACCCGAATTTTATTAGTTAATGTTTCTTTATCCATATATTGGGATAAAAACATCAACATTTCCCCCAAAAAATAGTGGGGATTTCATCTTAAACCATGTACTGGTGGAATATTATTCAAAGTAGAAAATTTGTTTGTCCATTCTAGTGAAATATATATATTTCTATTCTAATAGGTGCACATTTATTCTCATGGTGGGTAAATGTTTTTGTATAGTGTAAAAAAGTTATGTTCTGGTTGTCTTAGATAGATCCTTCCCAAACCCTAAAAGGATTTGAAGCCGAAGACCAAGTACCTACAAGATGTAGTGGAGGTTTTTCAAGGGAAGATGTGTGTACACAATAGTATTGTGAACATTCCGTAGCATAGGAAGGGGTCTAGGGAGACTATTTTAAATTCTAAGATAATATAGTCCAAGAAGCAGAAGCAAGTGATATACTACCACCAGAATGGAAGACGAGGTTCTGACTCAAATATTCATTCTAATTAGTCCAAGAGGATACCCCAAATGAGGGATCACAAGGTACCTAGAAGAGGTAAAAGTGGTATGGATCCTAAGAGATAATATGATCCATATGAAATATGAGAATAGTGTGGGAAGGTTCATTCTTCCATTCACACTGATAGGGATGGTGAATCAATAGACAAGTTCTAGAAGTCATAGGTGGAGAATTTGGATACGTGGCTTTATATAAAATGACCACATATATCCCCATATATATTTGTTATGATTAACACACCTATAAAACTGAAAAATGAATGATATTTAGTTTCTTTAAATGGTACCCATGAATAAATACTGAAGAGTTTTATATATTTTTTATGTGTTTTTTTCATTATATTTAATATTTTTAGATTTGATGTATAGTGGAATGATTTTGAATGTATTTTTATGGTTGCTTTTTAGGTACCATCATTGTGAAATTATAATAATGATGTATTGGGTAGTGTTTAATGTTTTTTAAAGAGGGAATCTAAAGTAGGGATGAATTTAAAATATCAATTTTATGTCTATGTATTTTATATTGGAATGTATATGAGGATTAGTTTTAGCGTGGATATAAAATATACAAATAATAGTAATAAAGAAAATAATAACTACATCTGTTCTATATACTTTTAGCAAGGAGGGGTGCAAAATGATTGATAAGTGTAATTTATTTGTGAAAAAATTTCATGGGGAGACAAGTAAAGACTATCATGATCGTATGGATGTTATTTGGTTGTCCTCTTTAAAATATTCATGTAATTTATTTATAGATTCTCAAATTAATCCATTCAATTCTCTTAATAATTAAAAAATTTTGAGGTCCCATAGAATGGTGAATGAAGTTCAAGATAAAGAGTTGTAAGCTAATTCTTTGGCAGGAATTGGGTCGGATGATTCAATATGTTTTTAGCAGAATTTGTTGATGGTAATGATATTTTAAGTTATACCTGAGTAGATCAAATGATTTTTTTATCAAAACCTCAATGGTATTTTATTTTGGGAAATGGTGTTGTCATTTTAGAGTATTTGGAATGACAATGGAAAAAAATACTTCATTTTTCTATTCCATCCAATTTGACATGAATGAGCATATAACAAATATTGTTTAGGATGACCTGAAAAAGAGGCTTGATTTTGAATTGTTTGGAGATTTTATTGTGTTTTATATGAAATTTAGTAAAAATATGGAATTCCAGACTATGGATGTTTTTTTGGATTTATTAATTTTAGAGAAACTATAATTTTTCATTCAGAATTGTTGTGTGATGACACAATTAGTTCATTCTCAGTTTTATTTCGTAAATTTGTTGAGGTATACAATGTGAAGAGGTTTTTGACTATGTTTACTAATTAAGTTGAACCTATGAAAGTCTTTTTCATGGGTGCTTTCAAACGATTACTAGTTTATGGTCATTTATATGCAGTAGAGTGTCTGATCAAAGTCATCTCTCAAAGGATAAAGTAATTTAAGACAATACATTGAATGTATATTGAAAATAAAATTAAATAACTCAAACAAATTGCTTGAAAGTATAGGGTTTTTTTAACATTTATAAAACTAGAATAATTTTTCTAGATGAATATTTATTTTTTTCATTTTATTTTTCAAATGAAGTTCGATTAAAAACACACAATTAGAAAATGTATTTTTAAAAAATAATTGAAAAGGCGTAATTGATCTAACTCTACCTCTTCACATAAGTGTTAATCATTATCATTTAAATTAATATCCAATTAATTATTATCCCCTAATTTTTTAACCCTCAAACCCTATGGGTGTTAACATTACCACAAATATGAAAAGACTTAAACACTATGTCAGCTTTAGAACATGCAATCGCAGCACCCTGCTTTGATTGAAATCATAAGTCTAGCATATGGTCAGTGGTAAATTAGAAAAAATATCCATTCTGAAAAATTAGGATGAGTTTTGTTTAGGGATTATATTTTAACTCGATAAATTTATCGTATGTCTTCATGTTTTACTGATTAAGTTTTCACTCACACAATTTACACAAATATCAACCACACATGTTTTTTTGTTAATTGTTCAATTTCTTAATTAGATTCATCTAATTAAAAAACACAATTCATAGCTTATATTATGTGAATTAAATTATCTCCTTGATTAAAAAAAAATTAATGAAGAAGTAAATCGTTTGATCTATTAATAAAAAGAATTACTATTCTATGGGCGGTGTAGTCATCGTAGAAACGTTTTTTCATTCACAAGGGTTTAGAAAGGGTATAACCCAATATTGTTTATACTCTTAAATTTTTTCCAAAATAAAAAGATTGAAAAAATAATAAAATTGAAAATAATAGTGTATATGGAAGAAATAGAATAGGAACCAAGAATTTTAATATGAAAATGAAAACATTACAACATGAAGAAGAAGAAGAAGAATGCTTCCATGAGGGGAACCTTGCATCAGGAGCTACCCCTCTTACAATAGTTGGAAAATTTTATTGAAACAAATTATCCTCTACCTTGAATATCCTAATGCACGTCTCAACCCCTAAAATGGATAAAAATATCAATTTATATAGTGGAGGGGAGGCTAGGTTTAAAGACATTTCAAGTGTGAATGGGGAAATTCATCAAAATAAATATATCCAACATTCACCACCTATTTGGCCATGACAAAGTGTGAACCAGCTATCCTTACAGATGGATGAGTTGTTTTAATTTTTTTCTCTATATCTTCTCCAAATATTATAGAAATACAAGCACGGATGTAGAGGTTATATCCCAAATACAGAAGTGATGTCCAATCTGGAAAGTCAATCCCAACTTTAACTTCATGGCCGATTTTTGCCAAACAAATGCATGATTTAAATCATATGTCTGGAAAAAAAGTTGTAGAAAATTAATTTAGAAGCACATTTAAAAATTAATAAGTTCAAATAATTCAAATAAAATTTTTTATGTTCGAAATACTACCTTGATTTTTGAATGGTTAAAACTGGATTTTTCATAAAATTTTCAAATGATTGATCTAATTCAAAAATATTTTATAAATAAACATATTTAACATAATGTGATGAATTTTTGTTATTTATTATCAATATAATATTCAATAAAATTGGGTTTTATCAGATCTCACACACTTATCCTTTCGAACACCTTGGAAAACCCTCATATCATGTGTTCCAAACAATTGTGACAAATAAACATTAATATCAAACCAAAAAAAATTAAAACACATATCCTTGACATACAACAATTTCACACCAAGAAGGAAAAAGATATCATGCCTCAAAAAACCCATTTTCTCACATTATGTATTTTTATCTATAAATATATTTTATCTTCATTCCTCCTCCCATCCACATAAAGCACTTACCTCACATTCATTTTCTCTTATGACAAAAATGTCAATTTTTCTACAATTTCTTTCTCATACAAACAACTACGAGGGTCAACATAGTCTTGATAAAATACTTCATTACCACCCAATGTGGGTCAAGGACATATGTTTATCATGAGGACTCTGTAGGGTTATTTTGTGTCTTTAAGTTGGTAGGATTTAGATGTGAAAAATTCTGAGGATAAATGAGGAGGGATTGACACTTTTTTAAGAAAATTTGAATTACTATAATTTTCACTCATGTATGGTCTCCCCCTCACTCCCCTTAGTATCAATTCATCTTTATAATCATTAAAAATCATGGATATTTTAAACCATTCATCATTTTAGAATCAAAAAATTCAATCTTATCAAACATTGATTTTCGTGAATGCTTTAGATAGGCATGCCACTCATTCTTCATTATAAGCTCCAGAAAGGCACAACATCATTTATCATGAAATCTCCAAAAAGGCACAACTTTTAACAGAACGATTTTTGTAAGCAGAAAAGACATATCTTCAGAATTTAATTTTCCACCCAAATTATAAAAAAATTTGGTAGAACAACACATGATAGCTTCACCCACACTTATGTTCAACTGGATTATAAAATTTCACTTCAAGAGTTTGTCAGATAGGGAAAATTGGCTTTTAATTTGGATAACCTAACAGGTTGTTCATGGATTTTATGTGATGAAAGGATTAAATTCTCATGGTAAGACATTATAAAAAGGACTCATTGAAATACGGGATTTAATAACAAACAAATTCCTCAATAATTTAAAACACAAGTACCAAAAACCCTCAAGTTTTGAAATGATTAAATCAAATTCTGGTTAAATCAAGCATGGTTTGGTTTTCTCATGAAGTGAGGTAAATGTATAGAATATGAAAATACTGGTTCAGAAGCATCATAGTAAAGTAGTTTCAAATATAAATAGAGTGAGATGTAGTATAGAATTAAATATTTAAAGTACTTTCCATAAAATAAATAAAGATTTGAACTTGAAACAATTTCATTTTCAACATTCATTTAAGCTCAATTTCATGGGGTAAATTGTTTCACTTGTAGATATGGATTTCAAAATGGTAATGAGAATCATGTCAGCTCAATAGTTTTAGAAAAACACAAAAATTATTAAAACTACACACAATTTTTTTTGGAAAAAAAACAATTGAAATTACTGAACTTAAAATCAAAACATAAAAACAATTAAAATTACTAAACTAAAATGTTCCCTCTCACAAACCTAAAATATTACATTGTCCTCAATGTGAACTATTGAGATAATATGTGCACATGGAATACATAATTTTAAATAAGAAAAATAATATTAAAGAGAAAGTGTTAGGAACAGCTTAATATTCTTAATTGATGATGGGGTCATGTAGTGTGATGAAATCCACTGAATCAATAGAAATTATCTAAATGTATTGCTTCAAAATTTTCTCATTGACTATAAATATTCTTCCAGTTTCCTATTGTGTGATCTACACTACAACATAAGGGAAACTGCTAGATACAATATAAGGACCTAAACATCAAGAATACAACTTACCGGGCATCATCTTTAGTCATGAACTACAGAGAATGTCATTATTTACATCATAAAACTAGATCATTCTATCATGAACTACTTTTGATCATTCTTTGTAGTGCCTTGAGTTATCATATGATGACAATCGAATCTCCACAATCTCTTGAATTTGAAGTTCCCTTTAGATTCCATCGTGGGTCAAATCCATGTTTCATTTCTTTACAGACTAATAAGCCTGATACATGACCTCCACAGGT
This sequence comes from Viscum album, assembly GCA_963277665.1. Taxonomy (NCBI): domain Eukaryota; kingdom Viridiplantae; phylum Streptophyta; class Magnoliopsida; order Santalales; family Viscaceae; genus Viscum; species Viscum album. The sequence continues at coordinate 426,630,606 of OY728162.1, read as the reverse complement.
AGATGATAGGATTTCCCTAAAACAATCCTAAATGGGTTCATGCTGATGGGATTCTTTTATGTAGTCCTATAAGCCCAAAGTGAATCATCCAATAAATTTCTCCAATCTTTCCAATTCAGCTACATAGATTTCTCTAAAATGTGTTTCAATTCTCGATTTGGAACCTCATCCTTACCATTTCTGTGGGAGTGGTATGGTGTTGATGTTTTTCATTTCAACCCATACTTCGGAAGGAGTGATTCCAAATTTTTATGGAAAAAGTGTTTCCCTCAGTCATTGATGATGGACTATGTTACTCCAAACCTACAAAAAAATTATTCGTTGACATAGTCCAATACAACATGAGAATCATCCGTCCTAGTGGCCTTTGCCTCCACCCATTTACTCACATAATCAACAGAAACCAAACTATACAAAAAACCAAATGACCTTGGAAAAGGAACCATAAAATCAATGCCCAATACATCAAAAATCTAACAGAATAATATGGTTTGTTGGAGAATCTCATGTCTCTTAAAAATGTTCCCAATATGATGGCAACGTGAGAACTACTTACAAGACACATGAGCATCATGTAATAAGCTAGGACAATATAAACTAGAGTTTATGACATTCCAATCTATTAGTTGGGGTCCAAAGTGTCCTCCAAATGAATGTGTATGGAAAAAATGTAAAACATACTCAAACTCAGGATTAGGAACACACCTCCTAATAACTTGATCGTTACTCATGCACCAAAGGTAGGGATCATCTGAAAAATAATACTGAGACTCAATTTTTAATTTTTGTACATGATGTTTATTTAAATATGTAGTGATTTTAGATGTAACAAGAGATTTCACTAAATAATCATACCAAGGACGCATACATGATATGGAATAATGATGCTCGTCGGGGAAAGTGTCTTGAATTGGTACCTGGTCAAAGGTTTTCGCCTCTTATGTGTGACTTATACAACTCATGTGGTTCGCCAGCATGGTTTCAGCCCCCTTTTTTAATTTATATCAATATCATATTCCTAAAGAAGGAGAATCCATCAGATAAGTCTGGGATTTTTATATGGCTTCTTTATGCGGTAACTCAGAGCTTCATGGTCAAAAAACAGCTACATTAGAGCCCAATAAATATGAACAGAATTTTTCTAAAGAAAATATGATGGAAAGAAACTTCTTTTCTGTGGTTATGTAGTTTGATTAGGCTTAATATAGTGTCATCGATGCATATGCACTCATATGTGAACCCCCCCTGAGATAAGACATGTTCGAAAGTGAACTTTGTGGCGTCACACATAATCTCATATGGAAGATCCCACCGTGGGGGATGTATGATTGGTGGAGTGTTCAGACACTTCTTTAGATCATAAAATTATGTCTTGAAAGAATCATCAAACACAAAATCAAAATCCTTTTAAAGTAATCGTGACATAGGAAGAGAAATCTTACAAAAAATCATTGAAGAAGCACCGATAAATTCCTATATACCCTAGGAAAGATATAATATCACACACTCATGAAGGATAGGGTAAGGATGAAATAATATCTATCTTAAATTTATCTTCCTCTATATCATGTTTTGACACTACATGCCCTAATACAATGCCATGCTCTACCCTAAAATGACACTTCTCAATTTTTAGGACTATATTATTATTAGTACAACTATTTAACACCTTTCCCAAACTAGATATAAAATCATCAAATGAAGACCCATACACTGTAAAATCATCCATAAATTCCTCTATGTATGACTCAATAAAATCAGAAAAAAATACCCACTATGCATTTCTGAAAGGTACCCGAGGAGATGCAAAGTACAAATGACATCTTCTGGTAGGAAAATGTGCCAAATGTACTAGTTAATGTTGTATTCTCTTGATCATAAGAATATATAGAAACCTAAAAATATCTATAAAATCCATACAAGAAATAATAATGTGTCTTCCCAGGTAGTTTCTCATGCATTTGGTCAATAAATGGGAGAGGGAAATGTTCATTTCTAGTGGTTTGATTTAGTTTTCTATAATCAATACACACATGCAATGTATGTTGAAACCTCATTAGAATTAACTAATTATTTTCATTTCTAACAATAGTAACACCACATTTATTAGGCTCAACATAAATAGGACTTTCCCTTTGGGATTTTGAAATGGGATCGATTATACCTACCACGAGAAATTTTTCAACCTATTTTTTAATAACATTTAGAAGGGTTGGATTGAGTCTCCTTTAAAGATGCCTAACCGGTTTAGCCCCATCATCTAAAATTATACTATGTATAAAAATAGAGGGGATAAAACAAGATATGTCACCAATGTACACTAAATTTTCCTGATGTTCTCCCTCAAAAAATAAATAGTTTTTCTTTATGTTCAAAAGATATATTGTTAAAAATTATAATTGGTAATCTCCCGCCACTGGACAAGTATGATTATTTTAGATTTGGTGGAAATGGCATGAGCTCCAATTAAGGGGGTGATGTATGGATGGAGACATTGAAAGAACTGAAATATGTGAAGAAATAACATCATTATCAAAATATACATCATCAAAATAAGAGAATAAAGCATCACGCCCATCAGTATACTCAACATTTTTGTCATAATCAGAGTTCACATGATCAAAATCATAATATTAATCCATTTAAAAGTCATATATAATAAATTTTTGTGTATTATTAATCGGTATGGAAGTTCTCTTAGACATCAAACATGAACCAATACTCATAATCTCCCTAAGAGTAAGACATTAAAATTCCATGGGGTTTTTATTTTGATGTTCAAAATAGAAGATAATAAAATCATAATGTTACTTTGAGGGTCACTTCATGGAGTCTATAACATTAAATATCACAAATTCATCTCCAAAATCCATGGAAAGTGTACCCTAATTATCATTTATTATTATTTTTTAAATTTTGAGAAAGTTAATACCTAAGATAATGGGAGCATGAGAACTTTCCTGGTCATCCTCTATGTTATGTGCATAGAAATTTACTGGGAGGATTTCATCTCTTACCTGAACAAGTACATCCTCAAGGACTCCGGGTAAATATGTTGTAGCTATATTCATCAACTTCACCACTACTCTTGTCGAATTAATATCATCAACATATAATGATGAGAATACAGAGTGAGGCATCACATTTATTGAATCTCACAAATCACAAAGATCATCAAAAAAGTGAAACTCCCCTATACTGCATGGGATAGTGAATTTCTAGGGATCCTTTCATTTTGTTGGAATTGATAGAGTTGGTGTAATGAGTTTTGGAACATTCCATCCAAGATTGATCTACTCATTTCCCATGAGAACTCATCCATTGGTATGATGTTCTTTTAAAAATTCAGTATGCCTTGGGATTATTTCTTCATGTAAATGGTTGTTGATCTCAACACTCTTGAATGTGTCGAAAAATTATTTTTTTTCATCACCTATTCAGCCATATTCTTGGTTTTTATAACTCTTTTTGGGAATTGAATGGGTTTAGGAAGAACATCATCAATATTTTTCTTACCTTTATTTTTTTCCTTAGGTGGCTCATTAGTTGGTATGGAATGAGGATTCTTTGGAGATAAGGTGAATTATGGGGGAACGACATGTGCTGATGTATCAGTTTTTTTGTTCCCACTTCTCAATGAGATGGTACTAACATTCCCCTTGGGATTTGGAGTAGGTTGGGAAGGTATATTTTCATAATTCTTAATTACCACTTCATGGAGGGAAGTGGAAATCTGGCTCATTTGAGTCTTTCACTTCCTCAGCTCTGAACCATGACTATTCAGCTCATTCAGTTTATTAAGAAAATTTGTTTCAAAATATCATCAATATTATAATATACATTTGGTTTAGATGTACCTTATTTTTGACTTGTTGATGCTTGAGCATCAAATCTCTTTTGGGTTTGTTAGAAACCGTGTTGGTAAGGTGGAGGCTGCTGGAAATTTTTTTCTAAAGGGGGCCATTGTTGTTGTCCAATGCCATAACTCATGTCTGATTGATACTTCCACCCTTGGTTGTATGTTGGTGCAATGTAATCATACTTTTTTGGGGGTGTGTCTATTGTTGCTACTGATATTGTCTCCCATGGAATATTGTCGAACAATCATCTGTCTATTGTAGTTGGGAGTAACAATCAGTCAGGTGGTCAGTTTCAATTAAAACTCCACATGGCCTCATAGGAGTGGGTTTGGTTTTTTTTAGCCAAAGAAATCTACCTCACCAAAGTGGTCAATTGTTCTAACTTAGTATCAATCAAATGATTTTCAAGAGAGGATGGACTTACCTGATGTACTCCTCTAACATGTGTTATGCCTCGATTGCAAATTTTTTGGGAGTTTTGTGTCATCTTGTCAGTCACCACATGTGTAGCTACTGGGGTTTTGTCAACCAATGTCACTCCAACTGCGACATCCACCATGGTTCCATCCATAGGTGATAGTTCCTCATAAAAGTATTGGATGAGTAGTTTCTTACTGATTTGGTGATGTGGACAGCTTGTACACAACTTCATGAATCACTCCCAGTACTCATACATTGAATTCTGTTCGCCTTTCCTGATCCCTAATATGTCATTACAAATATAAGTGGTCCTTAATTATAGAAAAAATCATTGTAAGAAAAGATGTTTCAAATCATTCCAACATGTTACGTCTTTAGGTTCTAAATAATACATCCAATCTTTTATAGCTCCATCAAGTGAAAATGGGAATTCCATTAGTTTTATTTAATATTTAGAGACATTTCCTTATTATGGGTTGATCAAACCACATTAAATTATTTTAAATTTTATTTGTATCCTCACCAGATAATCCATGAAACTTTGTAAGAAGATTAATTAGCTCATGTTTCAATTCAATGTCTGATTCGAGATTTGTGCATGAAATAAAATTTGATTGATAGTTTATATTCAATGCATCCAATTATCAAATGTTTATATTATCTTAATTTTTATTTTTTTCAGTTATTGGTACTTTTCATAAAATTTATTGATAGGTGTTTCCAAATTCTGTGTTCTTGGAATAAAAAATTATCTAACTGGTAGAAATTTGAAACATCCCGTAGACTGAGAATGTCTGATTCGAGCCCTAAGGCAGAGTTAAATCTCAGGATCAAGATCTAAGAGATAATATGGATTAGTTAATGTAATAAATCAAATAAAAATAAGAAAAATAATTGTGTACCATAATAAAATAAAAATGATAATTTTGAGTTGATGTTCAAAAAATAAGAAGAAGAAAAAACAAAAGAAGAAGAAAAATTCAGATTGTGTAAAGAAAGAAGATAGAAGATTAGAAGATAATAAATGAAAAATAAAAGGAATACCTATAATTGGTTGAAATAATTAATTTCCTCCCCAAAAATAGTTCCAATTTGAAAGGATCTATCGTGAGATCCTTCAAATGATGTTTGGTTTCGGGTTATTTAGGTGCATCATAGTGGCTGACCAAAGTGGTCTCTCAAAGGAGGTAGTAAATTAAGAAAACATATTGAATGTATTTTAAAAATAAAATAAAATAACTAAAAAATACTATTTGAAATTATGTGGGTCTTTTTTATCATTTTTAAAACTAGAAGAAGTTTGCTGGAAAGAGATTGCATATTTTTTGAAATGATGTTTGTTTAAAAAGACACAATAAGAATATGTTTTAAAAAAAATTAAAATGAGTAATCAATATAACTATTAATCTTCACATAATTTTTAATAATTATTATTTAAATTAATATCCACTTAATTAAGGTTCCTTAATTTTTCAACCATCAAACACCACAGGAGTTAACAATACCATAAAGATGAAAAGAGTTAAACCATATGCCAGATTCAGAACATGCAATCGCAACACACTACTTTGATTGATGTCCTTACTCTAGCTTATGGTCACTGGTAAATTAAGGACATATCCATTTTGGGAAATGGGGATGAATTATTTTTATGGATTATATTTTAACTCTACAAATTTATCTTCTGTAGTCTTGTTTTACCGATTAAGTTTGTACTCTCACAATTTACACAAATCTTGACATCCTGTGTTTTTGTGTTAATTGTTACATTTCATAATTAGTTTCTTCTAATTAAAAAATAAATTCAATGATCATATTAAGTGATTTTTTTAGATCATTTAATAAAAATAACAGAATGAATAAGGTAATAGGTATATATATTACTTAAAAAACTACTCTTCTTTGGGTGGTGTAGTCCTCGTAGAAACGTTTTGCATTCAAAAAGGTTTAGAAAGGGTATAACACAATATCGTTTCTTCTCATGAATTCTAGATCAAATAGATAAATTATTAGATGAATAAAATTTAAATTAATAGATGAAATGGAATAAATAGAATATGAACAAAGAATTTTTTTTATTAAAATGCAAGCATTACAACATGAATAAGAAGAAGGAGGATTCGATGAGGGGATCCTTACTTCAAGAGTTAACCCTCTGACAATCATTTTATAATTTGAGTGAAACCAATTATACTATTCCTTAAATATTCTAATTCACATCCCAACCACTCCAAATTAGAAAAAATCCAATTTATAGAGTGGAGGGATTCTAGGGTTAAATAGGTTTCAAGTGTGAATGGGGAAATTCGGTCAAATAAATTAATCCAAATCTCAATTCATGTTTGGTCACCAAACCATGTGAACAACCTATTCATCCTAGAGTATGAGTTTTTTTAAAATTTTCTCTTTATATCCTCTTCAAATTTTAGCCCAATACAATCAAGGATGTAGAAGTTATTTCTCAAATACAAAACCAATGACCAATCTGGATAGTCGAGCCCAACTTTGACTTCATGGCCCATTTTCACCAACCAAATTCATGATTTAACTCAAATTTCCAAAATAAAAGTTGTATAAAATTAAGTCAAGAACACATTTAATAAATATTATGTTTATATAAATAAAATAACCTTATTTATCTTCTAAATAATACATTGAATTTTTAAATGGTAAAGCGGTAATTTTCAACAAATTTTTAAATAAATGATCTAATCCAAAATATTATATAAATAAACATATTTAACACAATTTGATGAAATTTTGTCATTTATTATCAATAAAATATTCAAAAAAATAAATTTTTTCATCCTACTACAAAATAAATATCTAAGGAACTTCTTAATACTCATCATATCCGTTATACATGGAATTTAATTAAAAATGGCATAAAACACCTAGGTAACTTGATGAAAGATGGTTCAAGTTTCCTTCATTCATTTAGGAAGTTCATGTTTGTGTACCACAAAGTGGTTTATTTTATGTCGGAGTGGATGACTCTTAAAATTTTTATTTTTGAAGGAATATCATATGGTTGGATGACGTATATACTATGAGGGTAAAATGGGATCTTTTATTTTTGAAGGACACATTGGCATTGAAGATACATAACACATATTTAAGTGAATATTTTAATGGTTTTCTAAAATATTTTGTTCAGAATATATTTGGTGTTGGTGACTTATTCAAACAATCATAAAATGTTATTTCAAATTATATTCATCTAGAATTGAACTATTAATTAAAAAAGTAGGGAAAAACTTCCACGAATTTTTTATTTATCCATCCATTATTTAAAGAAATCTAGATATTTAAACTCCAAAAAATTATGATCTATTTCATAAGTACTAATATATGGTTTGTGTATGTTTCTATAAACCTTCTCGTGAAATTTAGGTCATGTACTCATTTTTTTTTCATGATGTAGTCTATAAAATAGTTTCATATTTCTCTTAATGACTGTGCTAGAATTGTGAAGTGTTATTGTAGAAATTTTAAATAGTTTAGAATATTTTTCCCACATGATAGAATTTTTTTAGAGGATTGATGTTAGTTCTATTGCAGAACATTACATTATTTATATGTGTAGATGAAGTGAATAAAATTTGGACATTTTTCAAGTTGATCGTGTTGATAGAGAGGTCGATAAGAATATTTTTAAATCCAAATGTTATAAAGAACTAGCTCAAATTGTGGTAAAATTGATAGTAATTGCTTGTGAGACAAATAGTGGCAATTATGGTGGTCTTTAAATACTCAAAACCTTGTCTAAGATCATGGATAACATTAATATTACTATTCTATATACAATTAGGGTAGTAGTCAATATATAGTTGGGAAAGATATTTAGATTAAATAGAATCCAATTCAAATAGGAAGAGACTGTGTGAAAATATATATGGAAGCAAAAAATCACAAAGACCATAAAATAGAAATGATTTTGTTGGATCATTAGTGATGATGGTATGATATTTTTTTTAGTTATCTTCTATATCAATACATAATTTTTTACTTTCCATTTTCTATACTTTTTCATTTATTTATTAGGTTTTGTAATTAAAATGAAAAGTTTTGAGGTGTTTTATGTGGTATATAATAGATAGTATGTATGTTTCAATATTTTATATTATCATTTACTAAATAGGGGGAAATGATGGTTGAATTATTCTACATCTAATAGGAAATTATTTTGAAAAATATTGGATTATGATGTTAGAGTTCTGTCTCTGCTAGAAACGTGTCTAGCGCCTTAGTTTTGGAAATTTTGTGTTATAAAAGAAGTGTTTTTTGTTTGAAATATACATATATGATTCCAACATTGAAAAAATAATTCATATTTTGGAAGCCATATATTTTAAAAAACTTTGGTTTGAGTTAATTTTTTTATTTAGTGAATAGGTATAGAAATTAAAAACAAGTTCATAAATTTAAATCTATGGGAAAAATAGTTTTTCATAAAAACATGTTTATATTATAATTTAAAAACACTTTTATTATCTTCTCTTATAGTTTTTAGTTGACATCACTAAAATTATTCATGCAGTGAAGTTAGTCTCAATCCAACTCTATCTTCAATGTTTTATAAGTTTATACAACATTGAGAACCTTTTATAATCTATGTTCATCTAGGTTAATGAATTTTATATTTCCAAACCAAATGTTATTCCATCAATCAAAAAAAAATTCTACCATTTAACCTTGTGGGAGCCAAATGTGTAATTTCTTCAACTCAGAGATCAATTAATAGTTTATATTTCTTGAGATTATGTTCTGAATTCATAATAAACTAATCCATGTATTCATTCTACAAAAAAGAATTCAGTGTTTCAATTTGAATACCCTAGAGATGATATTGTTCTCTAACTAGAGGATTCTATAAAACATAAATTCATACCGCTATAATGAAATATTATATATATATATATATATATGTATCTTATCTTATCTATCGTGTCTTTGGATGCAATAAATTTTTAGTTTGAAAATATATTTTCATCAAAATTCCTAATGATTAATTGCCAATGTATATTTTCTATATTGATATGAAATAATAATAATTGGGTTGATTTCACATCATCTTTAATTAGGTTATCAATAAGGATTACTCTCATTGATTAATTTTTCTCTTTGATTATACTCTATAAAATAAAATGAACACAATTATAAAAAAATTAAGATATTCACCAACACATAAAGTCAAAAATTACCATACATACGATACAAGAACTTGTAATAAACACTGATTAATGTGGAAAATTATTTACAGCGCAAGATTCTTTAAACATTTCCATAATAATATCCAAATATGTGTCAAAAACCGTTTTTGAGAATATTTTTAATAATAATGGATACAATAATTATATAAATTAATTTGTCTTAGAGTTTCATTGAGTCAGATATCATCCCCTTATTCATCTGTTCTACAACATCCTTTATCAATACTCATTGGTTTCAATCGGTTCAATCCCACTTGTATAACATGTACATAACATAATCTAGGTAGAAATTTTTAATATAAATATTTTATTTAGATGCTTACATAAACTAATATAATCATTACTTATGAGTTGGGTTCCTTTTGATTTTTTTTTAAAATGAAATAATGGGCCTCCATTGATAATTTTTGTTTTCCCTCAACCAATGAAGAATTGTTTTAGAAGTTTATGAGTTTTGAAGAGAATTATTTTTTAGCGATGGTGGGGCTGGACATTGTCTATTGTGTGGTCCATTTTTCTAGACATATACTTGGTCCAATTATTTTTCCTTTAATGTCCTAGAATTCACAATCATAACCATTGGACATGTTTGTCTTCTATTTGAATTGTAAGAGGTTAACATCAATACATAATCTAGGCAAGATAAATATTATTTTTCAACTTGAATATTTGACTATGATTCTAATACAATAGGGGAACTAACCCCGTGTTTTTATTTAGATTGGCATGTTGTTATGTCTTACATGTTATCTATTTTTTGGGGAATTTATTTTCAATTTATTAAACTCTTTAGTTGAGGAATATTTTTATTTCTCTTCTAAATTTTACTCTGATGCTTTTACACTACCTTGGTCATAATTTCTACTGCCACTTGTAGCTCTTCAATTATATTAACATCTTCAGTAGTTTATTTCCATGTCTTCTCCTTTTTTGAAACTTCTTCTAACATGTAAATAGTGTTAATTACATGTACAAACTATGTTTTCTGTGGGAAGTTCAATGCACTAAGGATTCAATTTTTTAGGGTAGCTTTCCAACTACAAACCTTTGGATGAATGATTTTGATGACCTCATAAATCCAATAAATTATATTAAATTGTTTTAGAACATGTAAATGAATAATATGTTTGAAAATGTTATGAGAAGTATATTATCCTTAAAAAATTTCAATGATGATACAACTAAGCCATATATGTTTTCATTATTTTTCTATTACTGTATTGATGTTATAAGATATTGAAGAATATATTTTTACCATGCTAAATAATTTATTCCATGTTGATGGTATAAAAAATGTATAAAACCATGTCCAAGATAGTTACAACTATGAGGTTAAAATAGGTTAAACTTTTGTATGGGAATAATGACTATGTCAGTTATACAAAGAATATTCTATCCTTTCCCAATATCACTTAGGTAACATCTTCCCAAATTTAATTCTGAGTTAGTATATTTCCATATTTACTAAATATTCTCATAATTTGCTATTATTTTTTAATGTGTAAGTATATTATTCACCAATTAGGATCATTCCATCACCGGTGCAATATATTTGATGAATATATTCTTCATGAAATTTTACCTCCCATCCTTCAAGGGAGAACTTGTTTTTTGGACATTATACAAGAACAATATAGTTATAATAGAACATTAATACCTCTTATAGTTTAATGGTAAACGATATCCTTTAATAGTAGATTAATATATCTAAAAATGTGTTTCCTTCAATGATGGATAGTCGTTTTTAGTGAGGTGAGGGTGAATTTCCTTTAATAAGTTTTGAAGTATTGTCATGTTGGAATGATAGCATAATATTCCTTACATGGATGTTTTATAAGATTGTAAATATTCATAGAAGAAATACCAATGTTTTACATCCTAGTAGTAGTTTTTGTGATACCAAAGATACAACTTCAAATAAGAGTATCCAACATTATAAGTGGTTTTAGAAATGGAAGAAGTGACACTAGAATTCCCTTGTAGAGATTTGAAATTCCAAAACTACAAATGTACTACCCCCAGTTTCTGTTATGTAACCCTTAAGTGATGCGTTTTATGGTTTTAAATTAAAAGGTTGGTGTATGGGAGAGTTGGGAGGACTTTGGATGTGGTTTTGAGGCAAAATGGAAGTCACATGGGCAATGCACGGTTTGCCTAACCATGCAGCCAAACCATGCGCAATGGTCCTCTTGAAGAAGAATCTCCATCATGGTGGGAGCACGGTTAGGGAGACCATGCAAGGAAGTCGTGAGAGGGTCTTCTTAGGTAGTAACTAACTCACGGTTAGCACACAGTTTTTCTAACCATGTGAACTAACTATGCGGATGGTTGAAGTGAGATCCTAAAAAAGTGGATCTCACAGGTTTTTTTAATATAAGTGGATATTTTTTTATTCTAAGTGGACATAACTCGGGATTTATCTTCCTTGAAGGTAGTAAAAACTCTCCCAAGAATTTTGGAGTCAATCTAAAGGCTTTCCTTGGTGAATAAGATTCAGATTAATGAGGTATGTGATCGTTCTTCTTCGTCTTGATCAGTTTCTCAGATCTAATTTGATAAACTTTTCCTCTCATATTGTTTTCTTAGATATATGCCCATTATAGTTAGATTTAGGTGTGTGTATTCCAAATATGTTGAGTTTTGGTCATTGTCTTTCTAGGAGAATACATCAAAGGCATATTCTTGGATAGTTGACCCGGTTTTCTTGTGTGTTCTTCGTTCGTTGGGGTTTTGGTCAAAACATTATGTTAGGAGGATTGTTTCTCAACTCCACATCGTAGAATGAGTTGGAATGATTTGAAATTTAATTTTTGTTTTAAATTAATTATTATTTGGTTATTGAACACTTTTTGGAATCCTTTTTTAGTGATGGTTATGAAATCTGGAAAATTAAGTGTTTTAGTATAGTATTTTTGCTCTTGGTTTTAAAATATGGATTTTAAAATGGTGATTTTTCTGGATTGTTGGCGCTTTAATTGGATTGGATGTTTTCAATAAAATAGAAGGTTTTATTGAAATGAAATTTTTCTTTGAAAATGGTTGTGCATTGATTTTCAATAAAATTTCAGTTTTATTGGTGTGGTTTGTTTTGGAAATAGAAATATTTGGCATAAATGGTGTTGGCGTGATTGCATGATTAATGTTCCCTTAATAAGTTATGAGTACCACTGGTGTAAAAGCGATGTGACCCTAGATTAGGGGTGTTTGTCATTGGGACACAAGGTAATTGGATGAGAGATTGCTCATGGGTATGGAACTATCAAATGAAGCATCCATGTGTGGGTGCATTGTGAACTATGGAACGGGTCTTCCAAACAATAAGAAAAATATGTTTTAAATATTTGATTATTTATTTTCTATAAAATAACTTCCTGGAAATTGGATTCATATAGTTTTGTTTTCACTTTTTGCAAAAAAAAAATTTGAACTTGTTGGTTTTTGGTTATAAATTGTTTTGGTAATATGTTTTATATAAACTATTTTATATAAATGTGGATAACTTTTCTATCATAGTGTTTTGAGTTTAAATGTCATTGAAAAAACCTACTGAGTTTTTTACTGACCCTTCTTTGGTACTTTGGTCCTTTTGCATATGCTATCATCCGGGACCGGGGCAAAGGTAACATTTCCCACGTTTTTAGAACCACCTTGTGATTCTTGGGATGTTCGATGATTATGGAGCTTGGGGATTGTGAATCATGGAGTCTTGTTTCCGCTTGAGAGTCTTTAGTTGTTTATCCACTATTTACTTTGATACTGGTTTGGTCTTCTGTTTTTTCACACATTGACATGGTTTTGAGATACATGAAGTTGGTCGGTTGTCTTTCTTTTTTCGTGAATCATGTAGTAAATGGTTTGGTTATGGTTTATTGGTTTATTTCCTAAAGGTTAAATCGTCCCCCACTTGTATTTGAAACCCTTTATCATTTATTTCTACACTTTCTCATCTTGGGGATGTCTCTTAATGACAAGTAATGACCCATTGTGCTCTCAAGACAATGAGAATGTGTGGTTCATTACAAATGGTATCATTCTGGTCCTTACTTTGTTATATAAATGTTATCAGCTTGTTTGGTCCTTGCCTAACTAGTGGTTGTTGAGATGGTATGGGAGTATGATATAATCTATAATACCAAATGTAGGATCAAAATAATAGAGATATTGTATGGAGTATCTAATGGTGATCAAAATACAAGAGGGGGTGAATTTTATACTTTTAAAAATTCCTTTGGAACTTTTAAATATGGTTATGTTTAACAAGGATAAACAAGGTAATTTACGAAACCTCTAGTTCTACACACTTTATTGATTCCTGAAATATGATTCCAAGAATGTGAATCCAGAAATATACTTCCGAAAAAATGAAACTTAATGAAAGTTTACAAAGATGATGATTATACCTTAAATCATAAATAATCTAACAAAATCAGAGTACACGTATAGGTAGTATAAGATAATTATACTTTCCTCAAAAATACAAATGTTGTGGAAAAACATGTAACAAAAAAAGTAACAGTAGTAAGTCTTTTAACCCAAAGAGAAGGGTATCCAACAACCTTGGATAAAGTTCCCTTGATTTATACTTTCAAGAAAGTCTGTCTTACCCACACCAGGGTAAGCCCTTGATATGAAGATCGGAGTCTATCTTGTTATCCCTGCAATCCCTCAACTTTAAGGTAGTCAAAACCTTTTTCTTCCTCAGAAAATAATCCCTCAACTTCAAGGTAGTCGGCACCTATGTCTCCCCATCCCCAAAAGCCCTCGATTATACACATCAACAATCAGAGTCACACAAAGAAAATCTGAACATGAATTTTAGTATACACATAGCATTAAAGTCCCTCTCTCTCTAGAAATCACTTCAACAGCATGTAATCTCTATATTGATCAACTTGTTGTGGGATCATTCAAATGATATCCTATTTATAGGCACAACTTAAACGGTCGGCTCCCTCCTCCAACAGTCATATTTTTCCTTGAATTTCAGAGGGACCTATGTACGTGTCACTAAAACAATGGTTAGTTAGTAACTAAAAGCACCAAATCATTTTATAACAAAACAAGTCTAAGAAAAATATGGTTACATAACTAAAATCCAATATTCATACTGTAAGCACGTAAAAGTTCAGAGTCTAACCAAAAAAGAATTCAGAGTCTATAATACAATGATATTCAGATTCTGTTTTCTAGGAATTCAGAACCTGAACTCTATAGGATTATGGAGTCTGAATTTCAATGAAATTTGGAATCTAGATTCACAAGAATTCAGAACCTGAACTCAAAAAGTTTGGAGTCAGAGTTCATGAGAGTTCAGAGTCAGAACTCAGAGAGCTCGGAGCTAGAACATAGAAGAGTTCATATCCAGAATTTGTAATTTGAATTCAAAGTCTGAACTCAGAAGAGTTCGTATCCAGAATTCGTAATTAGAATTCAGAGTCAAAATATAGAATATTTCATATCCAGAATTCATAATCAGAATTCGGAGTCAGAACTCAGAAGAGTTCATATCCAGAATTCGTAATTAGAATTTGGATCCTAAAACAGAATGCTTCATATCTAAGTATTTATAATATTTCAAGGTTTTGGTTTCAAACCAAATATTACACTTAGAAAAAAATCATTATATGGGCAATGAAACATGGTAAGGATAAATTTCCTTGGGAAAGGAAATTTTTCCTTAGAGAAGTAAAACAGAGGGTAAAAATAGATTTTCTTTAAGATAAGGTGTTGGTGATTTTCCAACCAAGAGGAACGGTTGAGTCGTAAAAAAACCATAATGACTCAACAATCTCCCCAAGTATGAAGGAATGGAAAATTCATAAGGAAAACCTTATTTACTCAACAATATCTCCCTTTTTGGAAATCACAAAAATCCTTACAAATAAGAATAAAAGGACTTAGAAAATATTATTCTGGACTTTGAAAATAAAACATATCTCCCTTTTTACATTGGAAAAGATGAATACGACTAACTCCCCCTTAGTCTTTGGAACACTAAGGATCGTATTCTAGATTTCCAAAATGAGAATTTTCATTATATTGAGTATGAAAATCTTCATAATGGAAAACTCCCCCTTACTTAGGGATTTTTCTTCTTTTACATAGAATTATTTTTCCTTCTCCACATTTCTGATTTTCTAAAAGATTTTGAGGGAATGGAAAAAAATATGGTACCTGAAATATTAGTACAAATATCTAGACAAAACAAGAAACCAAAATTTGATTATGATTAGAAGAATTTGTACATGGAAAAATAGATACAACAAAAGATCAGATTTGGATCTATTTTACTTCTTTTTCCTTGGGTATGAGCTTATTCACGATGGTCTTCAGCTTCTTTAGTTGTTTGTGATCTTCCGCTTCTTTCTTTTCTAAGGCTTTGATTCTATAATCTTGAGCCTTTACAGCTTCTTCCTGAACCTTCAATAGGTCATCTTGCTTCACTAAATTTTCTTCAACCTCAATATGTAGATTCCTTTTTCTTTTCCAACATTGGACAACATAATTCAACTTCCCATTCATATCTTTGACATCCTGAATCCGAAAATTGTGTTCAAGATTTTGATTTTCCTCAAAGATATTTGTAAGATCTTTTATTTTTCTGTCTTGAGTATCAAAATATTCCTTAACATCATTTTGAAAGTCATCAATCTTTCTCAAATCTTAAACTACTTTCTTTAACCAGCTCACCATTTTCATGTAAGATTTTCTGTGGTCTTCATAGTTGATAAGGAAATTCTTGTAATCATCCTAAATCTTTATACACCTATCCATTACCATGGATACAGAATCCTATTTCTGATTCATGCAATGCTAGAGCATCTGGCATCTGAAGTCAATTGTTGGAAAGATCGGAATGGTGTCCACTAGCTTCTTCAAGGACTGAATTACAAAATCATGTCTTAGAGCTAATGACTTTGAATCTGGCACTTTGGTTGGAGATGGTTCTTCCTCTACCTCAATCAGCTTCCTCTTAGAAGATCCGCTAGCTTTCTTCTTCCTTAAAGAAATTTTGGTTAGTGTGTCAACAACCACTTTTTTTCCTTTGTCAGATTTCGGAATAGCTTCTTCATCTAGAGACTCATGCTCACTCTCAGAAAACTAATCAATATTGTCTTCATAAATTTTTTCTTTCTCATCTCCTGCCTCAATATCCTGAGGATGAATGAAGTCATGATTATATATTTCTTCCTCAGATAATTTGTTCACTTTCGCTTCAGTTTTCTCATCAACTCCAGGGGTAGCAAGTTTTGAAGAACTATCTTGAGAAGTCCGGATTTAAAATTTTTCGGAATAACATTCCTTCTCATGATAATATTCAA
Organism: Viscum album; assembly: GCA_963277665.1. Taxonomy (NCBI): domain Eukaryota; kingdom Viridiplantae; phylum Streptophyta; class Magnoliopsida; order Santalales; family Viscaceae; genus Viscum; species Viscum album. The sequence goes on along the minus strand of OY728162.1, from coordinate 426,613,791 downwards.
CTTGATTAATCAGATCATCAGTGTGATTACTACTTTTTTCCTTTTCTTTCACTTGTTCCATAGCTTCTATCCACTCAGAAACCTTCTCATGAATTTTTCCAGAGTCATAAACCTTTTCCCTAGTGTCTTGGGTAATGGTTCAACAGGGAAAGATTTCGGTACCGGAATGTTTTTGGATGCTACCAAAGTAGCCTTCAAAAGATATTGCACAATCTCTGCCTCTGACATCTTCTTCTTAAGATTCTTCTATTTGGCTTGGTTTTCAAGCTCTTCAACAGCTTTCTCTTTCAATGCATTGGCCTCTGCAGGGTCTAGACCAAACTGTGGATTAGCATCTTTCTGGTACTTCTTATCCTCCCTCCATTTTGAAACAACTTCATCAGGATAATCTTTCTGCTTATTGGGATTTTGGAGGTGTGGTTTGAACTTCCTTAGCTTTAGGGGTTTCACCTTCAGCTTCTACTTACTTTAATTTTCTTTTCTTTTCAGATTTGTTAGATGGTTCAACCTCTTGTACTTTCTTCAGAATTGATTTTTCTTCTTCTAATGGAAGATCATAAAACTCTCTTGATTCTTTAGAAAAACCAACATTCATTCTTTTCAAAGTGTCATCAATGACTAAAATTATTGCATCTCGCCTTTTTATCACACAAACTTTCATTACATTTTACAAAACCGAGGATCTTTATGGTTTAGTGTCTTGGAAACCAGGAACTTAAAACATGAAAACATAAAACATTATTCATAAACACTTGAAATGATTCTCCTCATGTTCATCCTAGGTTCATTACTTCATCTCATAACCTAGGGACATACATTAAAAGAAAGGGTGAGAAAAAGGCCCAGTAAGGGAAACAAGATAAACATTTTACATGTGAACTTGAGATACTTCAATAAGGTCATGAAAAGAACTTTAAGGCATGAGAAAGAAATAATGAGGCATATCATAACAAAGATAACATTTTTCATAACTTGAAGATGTGGCTACAACATTTAATATTTACAATCATTTCGTTTCACCAAGGTCCATCCCCAAGGTGTCATAAAAAATTACCAAGGTTATTCACCAATGTATCAGTCTAAAAAGTCATCTCTAGAGATTAAGTCTTTACCCAATGTATTGGAGCGCTATCTTGGCACACACTTGACATGTCTTTATTATCATGTCAGCCACATATATCATCATCAATCATTTCATAAACAACCCATATAGCATAAAAGAAATGGGTTACATTTCATAATTATAACGTTTTAAAAAACTACTTTAAAGACATGATCTTTATGTCACATTAAACCCACAGAAAAGGGAAAGTGGGGTTCATGTATGTAAATCCCAGAATTTAAAATAGAAAATTTTGATATATATGTGAATACCCCTGTAGAAATAAGAGCTTTGAGTATTCAATTAATAACATAAAATAATTTTGAGATAAAGAGGGAGGCATTTTGAGACGAAAACCATGCAGCATAACGTCTAAGATACATGGTTTTAGAAAACATTGAAAAGAGAGGGGACTTGGGTCACCCACTAAAAAATGATACATAAAATAGTAGGGGAACAGAATATAAAGTATTTGAAAACATGGTAATGAAATTTTAATGATATACCATATGAAACGATGAACTTGAAAGGAAGACAAAAATAAGATTTCTTTTATGAGAATTCGGTAGCCTGACGACGTCACTTAAAACATCCAAAGAATGGATTGATGAGATCAAATAGGGTCTCTCATAATATGAACATAGATGATCAGTATGATAGATATAGAGATCGTACCCAAACATAATAAAAAGGAACTTGAAAGACTTGACATGAAAGTAGATCTTGAAAACGAGAAGGGTGAAAGAACCCCTTAGAAATTCGGCAGCCTAACGGCACAACTTAAAACGTCCAAAAATGGATTGACGAGATCAAATAGGGTATCTCATTGTATGAACATAAAAGATTAGTATGATAGATTTAGATATCATTCCCCAACATAATAAAAAAGTAACTTGCAAGACTTGACATGAAATTAGTACTTTGAAAAAGGAGAAAGGTGAAAGAACCAGTTAACAATTCGGCAGCCTAACGGCGCCACTTAAAACTTCAAAATACTGAATTAAAGAGATCAAATGGGGTCTCTCATCATATGATCATAAAAGATTGGTATGATAAATTTAGAGATCATACCGTAACACAAAAAAAGGAATTTGAAATACTTTACATGAAAATAGACCTTGAAAAATGAGAAGGGAGAAAGAATCTGTTACAAAAATTTCGGCAGCCTAACGGCGCCACTTAAAACTTCATAAAACAAAATAATGAGAGTAATAGGGGATCTATCATTATATGAACATTAAAAGGACAGTATAATTAATATAAAAGAACATCATCCAACATAAGAACATGGAGCATAAAAGGAATGACATAAAAAAGATTACTTTAAAAGAAAGAGAGAGGTCGGATCCCTTACCTTAAAACGTAACACTTAAAACTCAAAGGTTTGGACCTTGAGGTCTTGGGGAACCTTGGGAGGACTCCTTGGGAGGTAAGGAGACCAGAACTTCGTTGGGGTAGAGTTGGGATTGAAAACTAAAGGAGGAAATGGGGGGTATTTATATGGAAAGTGAGGGGACAAGGCATTAATGGCCAAGGGACACCTCACAAGTGTTTTTCTCAAAACCATGTGCTCTCCCTTTGCATTTACCATGGAGTTAGGCCACATGGGGCCCCCAATACAAAAAATCATAACCTTTGGTTGGCCAACCCATAACAAATCTCATGACATCATCATGACACAGTTATGATGTCATTAAACATACTGAAACCCTAAAACTGCATTTTTACTATTCACGGAAAAAAATCAACTTTCTCAGAAAAATCCCAAAATTTCACCTTAACCAAATATCAATGCTCTAATTACATTTATGAACTCAATTTTACAAAAAAAAATTCTAAATATTTTTAATTTAATTTTTAAATAAAAAAACTATTCATCTAGAATTCATTTTTTTCAGAAAAATCCCCAAAAATTACCATAACATAATATCGATTCCCTGAGTTCAAAAATGAAGTCCATTTTATAAAAATAATTTTCTAATTATTTTTAAATAAATTTTTAATTAAAAAACACTATTCACCTGAAAAAACTAATACTTGACTAAATAATTTATGAAACCGCTAGTTACCCATTTTATTGAATCTCATTACTTAATCAAGGTGTCTAAATTATATTAAAACTTTCTTTAAGTGAGATTACTAATCCATTTGAACACATTACTAATCCTAATCATAAAATCACTATTCATAATTTACTATTCATCAAAAATTAATTTGATCTTATTAGACTCTAAATTTCGTACTGAACATAATTGTAGAAGACCATTTTTTGAAAATCATTACACATTTTTATTTATTTAAGGTTTACATCAACATTTTTAAAATATCCTATATCTAAAATTCATCACAAATATGCATACTATATTTATCCGGACATTTGAAATTTCATAAACTTCATCATAAGAAGAAATCAAAATTTTTATTTAAAACAAATGGTTACACAAGGCCGTTACAGTCTCCTTACATAGCCCCTTATCACACCAGCATAGGACCTAAGTGTAAGGTGTGCTAAGGTGAGAGAATCTGAGGGAGGCTCGGCCAACATCGCACGAGTAGTAATTTCTATCATTTTGAACTTCTCGCAAAGGCAATTCCGTTCTAACTTCACACGATGAAGTTCGACTTGGGTTTGGTCCAGAGAAAATCCCAATGGTGCTACCTCCTTCCCAAGTTCTGTTAGATGGGATTCGATCGGTCCAAGACTACTCGGTGAGGCCATCAAATATTCTTTCTATATTAATTATCCAATATTACTTTTATTTAGCAAAAATAATCAAAATGTTTAGTTCCCAGTTGTCATATTGACCAATGGTCATATAACAGTCAAAACCCAACGGTCTCATTTTAATTATACTCATGTTATCAAATGAAACATTTTTTTGAGTATAAAAATAAAATAAAATAACACATAAAATTAGGAAACAAGATTTATTCAAAATTTCTGGTCCTTACAATCTTCCCCCCTTAAGAAATTGCATCCTCGCAATTTTTAAAATTGCGTTTCGAAATTTCATTGAATGTCCCATATCAAGAAAAGGAGTAACTAAACTATTACTTTAAAATAAAGGGAAATACAAAGGTCACCCGAGTTAACCCACACTAGGATTCCATATAGGAAAACATGGACATGGAGGAGAAAACAAAGGGTCAAGTTCTGAGGAAGAGTGATAGAAAACATGATTTGGAGTAAGTTAACCATAAGAAAATCCCAAACTTATGATGTGTGTAAACGGTCTTTGATTACGTAGTAGGAAACGTAAACCAACAACATTTTTGTTTTATGTTCCTTTTCATAATTTTGTGGAATTCATTTACTACATAGAAAAAAACATAAGAAAATATACGTACATTCAAGTAGAGTTTCATCCTTTAATAAGTCTCTACCAAAACTAATATTTTCTCCAAATGATGAGAATTCAAAAACACTTGGTCTCATCAAAACACAAGAATATTCTTATAGAGAATTACGTATTCCATAAAATAAAAACTATCTATCTTTAAACATTACTCCCAAAAACAGAAAGGGTAAGATAAAACAACTCTTCAAAAAGAAATAATCCCATAGGAAGGGAAACTAATTTTAAATCTTCAAAGTTCCATGGTACTACCCAAAGTTCATCATAGACCATTCCATAAATAACGGTCCTTAAAATTCCTCAAAATAAACCAAACTAAGATTGAAACCCAAATACAAGAGGGATTTGATAACATAGTCTTCCAAAATAAACTTCATTGTTCATCTCCAAACAACATCAAACACTCCTAACATCTTTTAAAAAAAGTAGCTAACCTAAACATATTTTAGCCATGATAGGTTAATCATTACCATAAGTAACCTAAATTACTATAAGTCCACCTTAAATTCATCGATTCTTAAAAATATAATTCAACCTTACTTCTCAATGAAAATACCGTAGTAATCTATTTACCTCAATCATATAGGGTCCCCAAAATAGTGAACGTCTTCCATAATAATAATCATCTTTTAATCCCCTAATTATCTCTGTCATATTAATATGGCAATCGTCACATTTCCTATCACATTGGTTGTTGGGACATGTTCTTCCATTTCTCACCATTAACTAAGAAGAGAAATTATAATTAGGGGCTTAAATACATAGCTAATAATCATGAAAAGGAACTTAAAGAATATAAGGATAGCTTGTAGAACAAAATTATACCCTAACTGGTGATCCCCTCGGTTCCCATCTAGGTTATCCATGATCATATCTTCTTATGTGAATCTTCATTTTTTTTATTTGTTCCTTTAACAATGGTTCATACTAATCTTATGAATTTACCAAAGAATATCCCCTGGGAGTGTCATAACCAAGAGTGCAGCAAGACCCGTTGTCGTGTACCAGTTCCCGTTCGAGTCTAGCTCAAAGCGGTGTTTTCTGGTTTTACCCCTATGTACATCTGTTCCAGAGCCACCTCTACCTCCTCGTATCCAGATAGGGATGTATTTTCTTGGCAACCCATTACTCAATACTCACCAAAATACCAGGAAGATTCCCTATATATAAATTTTTCTATGGGCTTCTACCTAATGTTTTCATATCCTAATTTCCACAAATAACTAAAACATCCTTTGATACCAACTATATAATCCCGCCTTTTTATCACATAAACTTTCATTAAATTTTACAAAACAGAGGATCTTTAAGGTTTAGTGTCTTGGAAACCGGGAACTTAAAACATGAAAACATAAAACATTCTTCTTAAACACTTGAAAGGATTTTTCTCATGTTAATCCTAGGTTTATTCCTATATCTCATAACTTGAGGACATACATCAAAATAAAGGGTGAGCAAAAGGCCCGGTAAGAGAAACAAGATAAACATTTTACATGTGAACTTGAGATACTTCAATATGGTCATGAAAATAACTTTAAGGCATGAGAAAGAAATCATGAGGCATATAATAATAAAAATAATATTTTTCATAACTTGAAGATGTGGGTAAAACATTTAATATTGACAATAATTTCTTTTCACCAAGGTCTATCCCCAAGGTGTCATTAAAAATTACCAAGGTTATTGACCAAGGTATCAGTCTAAAAAGTCATCTCTAGAGATTAAGTCTTTACCTAATGCATTGAAGCGCTATCTAGGAGCACCCTTGAAATGTCTATATTATCATGTGATCCACATATATCATCATCAATCATTTCATAAAAACCCATATAGAATAAAAGAAATGGGTTTCATTTCATAATCATAACGTTTTAAAAAACTGCTTTAAAGACATGATCATTATGTCACTTTAAACCCATGGAAAAGGGAAAGCGGGTTTCATGAATGTTCATACTAGAATTTAAAATAGAACATTCTGATATATATGTGAATACCCCTGTGGAAATAAGATCTTTGAGTATTCACTTAATAACATAAAATAATTTTGAGATAAAGAGGGAGGCATTTTGAGACCGAAACCATGAAGCATAACGTCTACGATACATGGTTTTAGAAAACATTGAAAAGAGAGTGGACATGGGTCACCCAATAAAGAATGATACATAGAATAGTAGTTGAACAGAATATATAGTATTTAAGAACATGGTAATTAAATTTTAATGATATACCATATGAAACGAAAAACTTGAAAGGAAGACAAAAATAAGATTTCTCTTATGAGAATTCGGCAGCCTAACGGCGTCACTTAAAACTTCCAAAAAAAGGATTGATGAGATAAAATAAGGTCTCTCATCATATGAAAATAGATGATCAGTATGATAGATATAGAGATCATACCCAAACATAATAAAAAGGAACTTGAAATACTTGACATGAAAGTAGATCTTCAAAACGAGAAGGGTGAAAAAACCCCTTAGAAACATGGCAGCTTAACGACGCCACTTAAAACTTCCAAAAATGGATTGACGAGATCATATAGGGTCTCTAATCGTATGAAAATAAAATATCAGTATGATATATTTAGATATCATACCCCAACATAATAAAAAAGTAACTTGTAAGACTTGACATGGAATTAAAACTTTGAAAAAGGAGAAAGGTGAAAGAACCACTTAACAATTCGGCAGCCTAACGACACCACTTAAAACTTAAAAATACTTAATTGAAGAGATCAAATGGGGTCTCTCATCATATGATCATAAAAAATCAGTATGATAAATTTATAGATCATAACCCAACACAAAAAAGGAACTTTAAATACTTTACATGAAAATAGACCTTGAAAAATGAGAAGGGTGAAAGAATCAGTTACAAAAATTTCGGCAGCCTAACGGCGCCACTAAAAACATCATAAAATGAAATAATGAGAGTAAGAGGGGATCTATCATTATATGAAAATGAAAAGGACAGTATAATGAATATAAAATAACATCCTCCAACATAAGAACATGGACCATAAATGGAATGACATAAAAGAGATTACTTGAAAAGAAAGAGAGAGGTCGGATTCCTTACCTTAAAATGTAACTCTTAAAACTCAATGGTTTGGACCTTGAGGGCTTGGGGGAACCTTGGGAGGACTCCTTGGGAGGTAAGGAGACCCGAACATCGTTGGGGGAGAGTTGGTAGTGAAAACTAAAGGAGTAAATGGTGGGTATTTATAGGGAAAGTGAGGGGACAAGGCATTAATGGCCAAGGGACACCTCACAGGTGTTTTTCTCAAAACCATGTGCTCTCCAATTGAATTTACCATGGAGTTAGGCCACATGGGCCCCACAATACAAATATTCATCACATTTGGTCAGCCAGCCCATAAAAAATCTCATGACATCATCATGACACAGTTATGATGTCATTAAACATATTGAAACCCTAAAACTGCATTTTTACTATTCACTGAAAAAAATCATCTTTCTCAGAAAAACCCCAAAATTTCACCTTAACCAAATATCGATGCTCTAATTACATTTATGAACTATATTTTACAAAAATAATTTTCTAAATATTTTAAATTTAATTTTTAAATAAAAACACTATTCATCAAGAATTCATTTTTTTCAGAAAAATCCCCAAGAATTACCATACCATAATATCGATGCTCGAAGTTCAAAAATAAGGTCCATTTTATAAAAATAAATTTCTAATTATTTTTAATTTAATTTTTAATTAAAAGACACTATTCACCTGAAAAAACTAATACTTGACTAAATAATTTATGAAACCGTTATTTACCCATTTTATTGATTCTCATTACTTAATCAAGGTGTCTAAATTATATTAAAACTTTCTTTAAGTGAGATTACTAATCCATTTGGACACATTACTAATCCTAATCATAAAATCACTATTCATAATTTGCTATTCATCAAAAATTTTGTTGATCTTATTAGACTCTAAATTTCATACTAAACATAATTGTGGAAGACCATTTTTTGAAAATCATTACACATTTTTATTTATTTAGGGTTTACATAAACATTTTTAAAATATCCTATATCTAAAATTCATCGAAAATATGCATACTATATTTATCCGGACATTTGAAAATTCATAAACTTCATCAAAAGAATAAATCAATATTTTTATTTAAAACAAATGGTTACACAAGGCATTTATAGTCTCCTTACATAGCCCCTTATCACACTAGCATAAGACCTAAGTGTAAGGTGTGCTAAGGTGAGAGAATCTTAGGGAGGCTCGGCCAACATCGCACGAGTAGTAATTTCTATCAGTTTGAACTTATCGCAAAGGAGATTCCGTTCTAGCTTCACACGATGAAGTTCGTCTTGGGTTTGTTCCAGAGAAAATTCCAATGGTGCTACCTCCTTCCCATGTTCTGTTAAATGGGATTCAATTTGTCCAAGACTACTGGGTGAGGCCATCAAATCTTCTTTCTATATTAATTAACCAAGATTACTTGTATTTTGAGACAATAATCAAAATGTTTAGTTCCCAGTGGTCATATTGACCAATGGTCATATAACAGTCAAAACCCATGGTCTCATTTTAATTATACTCATGTTATCAAATGAAACATTTTTTTTTAGTATAAAAATAAAATAAAATAACACATAAAATTAGGAAACAAGATTTATTCAAAATTTCGGGTCATTATAAACATCAATTTTCGATTCCTCAGCTTGGAACTGTAAGGAATATTGAATGATTCAAGACACCAAACTATCAACTTGGAGAGTAGAGTAGGGTACAAGATTATTTGTTCTCTCATATTCTCATTCCTGATATTCTCTATCGTAATGAGAATATGCCTCATCATATTGATCTTACTTAGATTTACCAAAAAGTACAAGAAATACATATCACTTTTCTTAAGAGTGTCCATGTAACCCTTTCTGAGTACAATAAATCCTTGAACCCATACCTGTAGGATCCGATTGTTGGTAGATAAGTGAGCAATCTTTGTTGTCTTGACATCTATAAGTCTAAGAAATTGCATAGCCTTCACTTTTACAAAACTCCCTTGTACATTGGGCAGCTTGTGAGAACAGAATTCAGCCTCTCCTTCATAAGATAACCCTACCAAGCTAGCAGCCTTGGTGTAAGAAAGTGAATATGTTTTTCTATAACTCTAGAAGGAAAAATTTTTCTCTACCATCTTCCATAAAGAAACAATCTGACTCATAAAAATCTATCAGCAAATCTGGATACACAAGATCTTGATCCCCTGGATTCGAAATGCAATCACTTTCCCATCCATTGAGTTTTATGTTCTTAGAGATAATAGAGTCGTACTTATTGAAGAAGTTCAGATGTACTAACCTTTCCTTATATATCTTCCACTCCAAAATCATCTTGACAGTAGACATCTCTTGAGAAGGAACTTCACCAGACATTCAGAATTAAGAAAATTTGAAAATCCAAAATGGGCTTTTGTAGTGGGGTAGAAATTTGACAAGAAAAATCTTTGAAAACCTATGTGGAACAACCATTAGGGGTCCCCTTTATATAGGTGTTGATGCGATGGTTCATCTTCCCATCAGAATCCAATGGTTGAGAATTTTTCTGAACAGATCTGACGGTTGAAATGATAGCCACAAGGAAATTTGGTTGAATCCAATCTTTTGAGGTTTTTAAAAGAAAACAATCGGATTTAAGGAAACTAGAATCCGTGAAATTTTAAAAAACCAAAGAAACTATCAGAAAGTAAAAGGTGATTTCGAAAACTCAAGAAAGATTTATACCTTTTGAATTTCTAGGAGGATTATTCGTATTGAGGAAAATTCTTTTGGAAGAACTTTAGATTCTGAAAAACTTGAGTACGAAAAAAAAACACGCAGATTTTCATTATGAAAATCTTTATTATGGAAATATTCATTATGAAAATATTAAGTATGGAAAACTTCATTATGAAAAACATGAAAAACTTCATTACGAAAAATATGAAAAACTTCATTATAAAAAATATGAAAAACTTCATTACAAAAATTATAAAAAACTTCATTACAAAAAATATGAAAAACTTCATTACGAAAAATATGAAAAACTTCATTATGAAAAATATGAAAAACTTCATAATGAAAAATATGAAAAACTTCATTATGAAAAATATGGAAAACTTTATTACATAAAATATGAAAAACTTCATTACGAAAAATATGAAAAACATATGATCATATGTACTCCCCCTATGAAAAGGAGTTTATTACTGTAAGGATATTTGTTCAATAGAAAATTAACAAGGAATATTACCTTATGGTTATCATTCCTAACTTCTATTTAATGTATTCAAATCTATCGGAGGGTAAATATTTTGTGAAAATATCCACAATTTGGTCTTGAATTTCGATGAATTTAAGAATGATATCCCCATTTTGTGTGTGATACCTAAGAAAGTGATGCCTAATATCTATGTGTTTTTCACGAGGGTGATGTGTAGGATTTTTACTAAAGGAAACCACATTTGTATTATCAAACACAATTTGTGTTTTGGTAAAGCTCATACCATAGTCAGTGAGTGTGTGTTTCATCCACAAAACTTGATCACAACAACTTCCAAATGATACATATTCAGCTTCAGTAGTGGAAAGTTCTACTGAGTGTTTCTTCTTGCATGACCAAGAATCTAATGAATCTCCTAAGAAATGACAAGTTCCATATGTACTCTTTCTATCCATTCTACATCAACCAAAGTCAGCATCCAAAAAACTTTTAGAATAAAATCATTTCAAGAAGTATACAAGAGTCATAAATACATGGTTCCATTTATGTAGAGAAAAATTCTTTCCACTGCCTTTAAATGAGATTCCATAGGATTGGATTGATATGATGCACATAATCATACTAAAAACATTAAGTCCGGACGACTAGCTATCAAGTAAATTATACTTCCTATCATACCTCTAAAAGTTGTTTGATCTACTAGTTTCCCAGCTTCATCAATATCAAGTGTGTTTGAGTTACCAAAGGGAGTACTTATACTCTTAGTGTTGTCACATCCATACTTTTTAAGAAGATCATTAATATACTTATATTTGGATATAAAGATTCTTTATGGTTTTTGAGAAATTTGAAAATTGAGGAAAAATGTTAAGTCACCCATCATACTCATTTCAAACCTAGATTTTATTATATCTGCAAAGGAATCAGTTAAAAATTACTGAGTTGAACCAAATATAATGTCATCAACATAAATTTGAACAAGAAAAAAATTTATTATCTTTATTTATAAAAAGGTTTGGATATGCATTTACCTTAACATAGTTATTTTGAAGCCAAAATCCTGTAATTATATCATACCAAGATCGAGGGGCTTGTATGAGGCCATACAAAGCTTTGTTAAGTATAAAAACATGATTAGGATGTTTTGTATCTTCAAAACCAGGAGGTTGTTCAACAAAAACTTCCTCTTGAACATAACCGTTAAGAAAAGAACATTCCACATCCATTTGAAAAAGTATGAAATTAAAGAATCCCGCAAAGGAAAGTAGAATATGAATATATTCAAGACGAGCTACTGGATCATAGGATTCGTAATGGTCTATTCCTTATTGTTGATTATATCCTTTAGCAACTAATCTAGATTTATTTCTTACAATGATTCTATTTTCATCACACTTATTTCAGAAGACCCATTTTACTCCAATGACATAAGTTTCCTTAGGTCTTTCAACAAAGGTCCAGACTTTATTCCTTTAAAATTCATTTAGCTCATCTTGCATACCTTTAATCCAATCATCTTCACCTTAAAGCTTCATTAGTTCCTTTTGGTTCTAATTGGGAAAGGAATGCTAGATGTTCTACGTCATTTCTTAAGGAACTTATAGTCCTTACAGGTTGATTCACATCATCAATGATGATATCACTAGGATGATTCTTAAGAAACAACTAATTTGGGTTTTGTAAAACTTGTTCATCAACATTGGGTAGAAAATCTTCCTGGGTAAATGTTTCAGAAGTATCATCTTGAACATTTTCCTTATCAGAAGGATCTTATGTAAAGGGTTGAAAATTAGTTTTTGAAAACACATCCAAAGATGTAGGTTGGGGTTGTTTAAAACAAAATGATCAGTTTCATAAAATTTCACATGAACTGTCTCTTCAACAGTACAAGTGTTTTTATTGAAAACTCTATAAGCCTTAAAAGTTGTGGAGTAGCCTAAGAAAATTCCTTCATCATATTTTGGTTCAAATTTATGAAGATTATATTTAGTATTCAGAATGAATACTTTTCAAAAAAATACCTTAAAAGGGTAAAGTCTAGGTTTTCTACCATTTCATAACTCATAAGGAGTTTTATTAAGAAAAGGTCTAATCAAAACTCGATTTATAGTATAACAAGAAATACTCACAGCTTCAACCCAAAAATGTTTGGCTACAGAATATTCACTCAACATGGTTCTTGTTATATCTTGAGTAATTCTATTTCTTATTTCAACAACACCATTTTTTTTGCGGTGTTCTAGGTGATGAGAAGTTATGAGTAATGCCTTTTCTACTATAAAAAGTTTCAAAATCAGAATTTTCAAATTCTCCTCCATGATCACTATGAATAGTTTTCAATGGAAGGTTTTTCTCATTTTTAACTTGGGCTCTAAAACTTTTGAAATAAGAGAAGGCTTCAGACTTCTTTACTAGAAAATAGACCCATGTAAATCTATTGTAATCATCAACTAGAACAAATACAGAATACTTGCCCCCAAATACTTCTAGTTTGTGCAGGACCGAAAAGATCCATATGCACTAACTGTAATGCATCAGTAGTTGAGACATCTCTGACTGATTTAAAACTTGACTTATGTTTCTTTCCATACTGACAAGGGTCACAAACTTTAAAAGAATCAAATATAAGCTATTGTAGATCCTTAACTAATCTTTTCTTAGAAAGTTTGCATAAGTTTCTAAGGTTACAATGTCTTAACCTTCTATGCAACAACCAAGAATGATCTTCCATTACACTAAGTCAAGGTAGATCATGGCTCCTAAGGTATTTTAAAATTAGTGTGTATACATTCTCTTTCCTATGGGAAGAAAGAATAAACTCTTCTTGGAATTGTGTACTAAGAATTTATCATTCCTAAAGTTCACAAGGTAACCTTCATCACATAATTGGATTTTTCTAATGAGGTTGTATTTAAGGCCCTTAACAAATAAAACATTTGAAATCAATGTTTTTCCAAGAAGAATAATGTTACCTATACCAATAATTTCTCCCTGATAATTATCTACTAAAGTTACATTTCCTTCTTTCGTCTTGATAATCTTTTCAAAATAGTTTTTGTAACCAGTAAAATTTCAGGAACATCCACTATCCATGTACCATGTATTTTTGTTGGTACATTCTCTATTTTCCTAAAAATAAAAAAAGTTAGGTTTTCGAAATCCAAACTTGCTTGGATTCGGAAATTTCAAGAAGAAAAATTTTAGGGACCCACAAAATTTTAGAAAAATATGCTTTATGAAATCCTAAATATTGGGTTTGGTTTAAGGTACAATTTTTTTCCCAGTGTCCACTACACTGACACATAGTGAAAAAAGGTGCACTTTGTGGAACAAAATAATTGTTACTAAAAACTGGTTTAAAACTAGTATAACCAAAACTAGAACTATTCCTTAGATGTCGGATTTGGGAATACATTTTATCAAAATTTTCCTTACCAAAGGTAAAGTTTTACAAACAATTCCTCAAGGAAAAGATTTCGGATTTGAGTTTGATAACCAAGTTCTTGTCTTCCAAATCATTTGATTTTGAGCTATAGTTAGGCTCAAAAACATTTTTCTTAGAAATTGCATTTTCTAGTTCTTTAGAAAGTTAATTATTGTCATAATGTACTTCCTCCTTATTTTTTGAAATACTTTCAAAATCATCATTTTTCTTATCAAGATATTTAGAAAGATCTTATATTTCCTTAGTAAGAATAGTATTCCTAGAAATTTCCTTATCTATCTTTTTCATGAGTTTTGAATTCTCAATCTCAAGAAGTTTGGAAAACCTAGAAACTTTTTCATAGGTAGGTAATGTATTATCTTCATCAGAAGAAGATTCTTCATCCGAAGAGTTATAATATTTATCATTACTATAATTTGCATTTAGAGAAACATTGGACATTTATTCAGCATTGTGTACCTTATCAATAAAACAATGGTTGTCAATAGGTAGTCTAACTATTAGACCAAAATTCTTCTCCCCAGAGGATTCATACTCTGAAGATTCATCTGAAGAGTCTCCACCACTGGCACTCCATGTGTCATTTTCTTTCAATACTTTCTTAGCTTTAGCCTTGTAATACTTCTTTTTTTTTCTCAGAATGCTTTCCATGCTTTCTTTTATCTTAATCATAGGACAATCAGGTCTTATATGTCCATATCTCTTGCATTTATAACATGTGACTTATGAATCTTTGTTATCTTTACTTTCTTTCTTTTTGTACTTGTAATGAAAGTTACTCTATCCAGCTATCTTGTCCATCCTTCGAGAAAGATTTTCTAATTCATTCTTTGAGGATTCACTTCCACTAGATTCGTATTGGATAACAACCTTCTTATATCTAGATCTGGTAGCTCTCTCAGGAGTCTTAGATTTCATATGATTAGCAGTTATAGTAAAAAAACACTACCATTTCCATTCTTCTTCTTTACATTATCATCATATCTCTTCATTCTAGTCTCATGTTGAAGTAGAGTTACAAACAACTCATCAAGAGTAATCTGAGAAACCTTTCTGTTCTCATCTATAGCCATCCTCTTGGATTTCCACTCATTGGGAATGATGTCTATGATCTTATCAGCAAGAGCATCATCATATAATCCTTTCTCACCCATGGATTGTAAACTATTCACAACATTTATGAACCTTTGTTGCACCTTACATATGGGGTCTCCATAAATAAAGTTAAATCCATGATATTCAACTCTCAACATAGCTCTTCTAGTTTCAATAACTTTTCATGTTCCAAAATTAATAACATCAAGTTTCTTCCATATAGAATTTTTTACATCACAAGATAAAATTTTGCTATATATGTTTCTTGTCATGGAACCAAGTAAAGTATTGTGTACCTTATAATTCAGTTGATATTCATGCTTTTCTTGATTGGTAAAGGTACTAACATCCTTGTCAGGGATTTTTATATCCTCCAGTAAGAATAACAAAATTACCAACACCAGTATTGATAATGAAAGTCATCATACGATCGCTCTAATATTCATAATCATTTCCATCAAAGATAGGTGGTCTAGTTGGATTGAGATTGTCTATGGAACCAACAATGATTCCTGCAATCTTTAAGAAAATTCTTTCTTCACAAACTTGTTAATATAAAAGGTTTTTAAACAAACAAAATACTCCTAAGCAAGGAAAAATAAAACAAGAGTATCTCTAAGAAAAAATGAATCCGAACTATATGAATATGAAAAACCGATTCTGGAAAATGAAAGGAAGAAGAATTATCTTCTAAATATAATCGCGAGATTACTTCAGATTGAACCAATCCTTCGATACCAATTTTTAAGATGGTATGTGAGTATGATATACTCTATAATACCAAATATAGGATCGAAATAAAAGAGATACTGTATGGGGTATCTAATAGTGCTCAAAATACAAGAGGTGGGTGAATTGTATACTTTTAAAATTTCCGTTGGAACTTTTAAAGATGGTTATGTTTAACAATGTTAAACAAGGTAATTCACAAAACCTCTAGTTCAACACCATTTCTTGATTCCTGAAATATGATTCCGAGAATGTGAATCCGGAAATATGGTTCTGGAAAAAATCAAACATAATGAAAGTTTACAAAGATGAAGATTCCACCATAAAGTTTATAGAATCTAACTAAATCAGAGTACAAGTATAAAAAAGTATATGATAATTATACTTTCTTCAACAATACAAATGCAGTGGAGAAACTCATAACAAAACAAGTAGTAGTATTAAGTCTTTTAACTCAAAGAGAAGGTTATCGAACAACCTTGGATAAAGGTCCCTTGATTTATACTTTCATGAAATTTTTTCTTACCCACACCACAGTAAGACCTCGATACGAAGATCAGAGTGTATCTTACTATCCCCGCAAGACCTAAACTTTTAGGTAGTCGGCACCTCTGTCTTCCTATCCCTAGAAGCCCTCGATTGTACACAGCATCAATCGGAGTTGCGCAAAGAAAATCTGAACAAGAAGTTCAGTATGAACAAAGCATTAAAGTATCTCTATATAGAAATCACTTCAATAGTATGTAATCTCTAGATTGATCAACTTTTTGTGGGCTCATTCAAATGAGCTCCTATTTATAGGCACAACTTCAACGGTCGGCTCCCTCCTCCAACGATAATATTTTTCCTTGAATTTTGGAGGGACCTATACACATGTCACTCAAACAATGGTTAGTTAGTAATTGAAATCATGAAATCATTTTATAACAAAAAAAGTGTAAGAAAAATATGGTTACATTACTAAAATCCATTATTCAGAATGTAAGCACGTGAAAATTCAGAGTCTAACCAAAAATGAATTCAGATTCTATAATAGAAGGATATTCAGATTCTGTTTTCTAGGAATTCAGTACCCATACTCTATATAATTTCGGAGTCTAAATTTCAAGGAAATTCGGAATATGGAATCACAAGAATTCGGAACTTGAACTCACATAGTCTGGAGTCAGAGTTCATGAGAGTTTGGAGTCAAAACTCATAGATCTCGGAGTCAAAACTTAGAAGATTTTGTATTCAGAATTCGTAATTAGAATTCAGAGTCAGAAATCAGAAGAGTTTGTATCCAGAATTCGTAATCAAAATTCGGAGTCAGAAATCAGAAGAGTTTGTATCCAAAATTCATAATCAGAATTCGGAGTCAGAACTCAGAAGAGTTCGTATCCAGAATTTGTAATTAAAATTTGGATCCTAAAATATAATGCTTCATATCTAAGTATTTTTAGGATTCCGAGGATTTGGTTTCAAACCGAATCTTAAACATAGAAAAAAACATGATATGGGAAATGAAACAAGGTAAGGATAAATTTCTTTGGGAAAGGAAATTTTTCCTTATAGAAGTAAAACACAGGGTAAAAAGTGATTTTCCTTGAGATAAGGTGATTGTGATTTTGAAAACAAGAGGAATAGTAAAGTCATAAAAAACCTTAATGACTCAAAAATATCCCCAAGTATGAAGGAATGAAAAAGTAATAAGGAAAACATTATTGACTCAACGGTGGTCATCAGTGTTCTTGATCTATGAGATGAAATTCCTTCTTCTCTATTCCTTGAGTTGAAATCTTATATAGGGTTAGGATTTTCGGAACATGAAATGTACATCATAAAAGCATGTATCTATACCTTTTATGTTGAACCTCATGTTACCAGAGAGTTGGGTACAAAAGTGTTTGGAGACAATTCAAGGATCTTGGAATCTCATTGTCATGGGTTTAGCCAATGAGACGAGCATAACATGAATTGTAGATGAATTAATTCCCACTAGTATTTCATATTTATTTTTTAGCAATGATTTAGGATTTTTTTCAAGGTGTAATCTTTTTAAAAAATCAGAATTTTTTTTCAAATGAAATATTTTAAAAAGAGGATATTTTGTGTAATTTGAAAATGTATTGGTTTTCAAAAGCACGAAGGAATGTTTCAAAAATGGATGAAAAAAGGGGTGTTTTGGAAAAAAATTGTGATAGTGATGTGATAGAATTTGAAATGAAAATCCATCAGTTTCTTGAGAGTGAGATTGATAGATTTTGTTGTTGGTTTAGAAAATGGAACCCATTAGACATCATCAAGTCCAACCCAAGAAGCTTCGGAAAATGTGGGTGTACCTGAACCACGGGTGAACCAAGAGCTGGTTCATATTATTTTCTTGGATTTTCAGTCTATGGATACGAGGAACTAGAGGAATGAGCCAAGGTATGTGGATCATACGATCTAGTTCATGAACTAGAATCCACCTAACTTTTGGGGCGATTCTTCACCCAAGAATGTGGAGGCTTAGCTGAGTAGGATGAATCAAATCTTCAACTTCATCGGTACACCGGTAGAGCTAAAGGAAAAGCTGGTGACGTATATACTCGAAGATCTTGCACGCCAGTGGGGGATTTAGCAGTGTAGGATAAATTTGATAAAGGTTTACATGAGGGGATTTTGAGGATTTTTTCTACAAATAATTATACCCTCACACAATCAAGATCCAAAAAATGACTGACTACTTCATCCAAAAACAAGAGAGTCTCTCTGTCACAGAGTACACAGCTAAATTCATTAATTTAGTCCATTTTCACTATAGGTTTCAGAAAGTGGATCTTTGAAGGCACGCATCTTCCAATCAGGGATAAAACAAGAGATTAGATCAAAGATTGTGGTTCTCTGTATTATATATTATATAGAGATGGTGAACAGAATGATTGTTTCTAAATGTGATATCTCAGGATCTATGGGAGGAGGTGTGATGATACCCACAAGGATTGGCGGGAACTCAAATTCTACAAGTAAGAAGAAAAGGGACACCTATTTCCAAGGTGTATTTGATAATCAAAACTACACAACAAGACCAGTGAACCTTCCTCCACGACCCTAGAGCAAAGAAGGTTTCTTCCAATGTGGTTCACTTGACCACATAAAGTGAGAGTGTACGAAACAACCTTGATCAAGCCATTACTGATAGTATATGGGGAGTCTTCAGTGCTATTGTCACAGTTCTAAAAGGTCAGGTGCTCAAGACACTTCTCTGCAGTCAAAATCATCATGTTCTTTGATGGGATAAGGATAGCAGAATCAGTCTCATTAGTAGAGCAGAGCTAGCCGTAGTGATTCTAGAAATACCACGACTCCTCAACCAGGGAAATATCCCCAAGGAAACCAATAAAATAGTGAGTTTCATTACTGAGGACATCCTCAAGAATCTCTTCATCGGATAGATTTTGGTAATGAAAGGGGAAAAGAGTTTTTTTCCACTGACGGTGGGAACGATCTCTTATCATTTTGCACCGTTGACTTTGGCATCAATGGAAGAGATCTATGAAATTAGTTTTCTAGATGTTTTGGATCTATTTCCAAAGTAATTTTTTGAGGCCTTATCAGGGTTACCATGTATAAAGGAAGTGTATTTAACAATTGATATATTTCCAGGGATCTATCCTATTTTTCTTATATCTTATAGAATGGAACTAACAGAGTTAGGGTAATTAAAAGTGCAGTTGGAGTAGTTGGGAAGAAAGGATTTCATTCGACCAAGTATTTCTCTATGGGAAACACTAGTTTTCTTCATGAATAAGGTAGATGGAACTCTTAATATTTGTGTTGATTATCGTAAGCTTAACCAAGTAATGATAAAGAATAGATATCCACTTCCATGCATTGATGATCTATTCGATCAATTTATAGGAGCTCAGTGGTTCTCCAAGATTGAATTGGGATCAGGATATCACTGATTGAAAGTCCAGAAGGAATATATTCCAAATATCTATTTAAGATATAGATATAGACACTATGAATATGTATTCATGTCTTTTCTTCTAACAGATTCACTAGCAGTCTTCATGGATCTGATGAATCAGATATTTCAGAAATATCTGGATTCTTTTTTTGTAGAGTTTGTGGAAAAAATCTTGATGTATTAAAAAACCAATTATGACCATGAGGAGAACCTAGAATCAGTGTAAAAAAATCGTGAGAGATCACTATTTTTATGTCAAATTATCATAGTGTGATTTTTGGATACAGGGAGAATGTTTCCCTGGCCATTTCATTTCTGAGAAATGAATTTCAGTGGATCCTGAAAAGATAAAAGATTTTATCTTATGGAAACCACTGAATAATGTATTTGAGATACAAATTTTTCTTGGTCTTGCTGGTTACTATAGATGCTTTATGTTTGATTTATCATGACTACCTTTTCCAAAGACAACTCTAACAAAGATGAATGCTCCATTCCAATGTACATAGGAATGTCAAGAGACTGTCCAGGAGCAAAAAGTCGGTCTTCAATTGGCACCTATCTTGATTTTTACAAAATAAAGATATGGGTATGTGGTGTAGTATGATGCTTTAGGATCTGGGTTGGGCTGTTTTCTCAAGAAAGGAGACCATTTGGTTGCCTAAGGTTCAAGTTAGATGAGGGTACATGAGAATAATTACCCATCACACAATTTGGAGTAAGTTGTTGTCGTCCATGATTTGAAAACATGGAGACATTATCTCTTTGGTGAGAAATTCACTGTGTTCACAGAACACAAAATCTTGAAACACATTTTCTCAAAATGAGATTTGAACTTGAATAAAAGTATATGGATGGAATATCTCTAAATGATTGACTTTGACATGATGTATACACCCAGAAAAGGGAATTCAGTGGTTGATGCATTGAGTAGAAAGTCATATGATCAGTTGGAAAAAGACGCTATAGATGGAAGGTAGTTGATGTCAGTCCAAGATGACATGCATTTGGAATGTTTAGAGTGAGGTGATTTTTTAGTTTTCATTTCATCTATGCTTGTTCTTGATTTGGTAAATATGGTCAAAGAGGCACAATCATAAGATGTAGAATGACTGTTTATGAGTTAAAAACTCATAGGTGGGGAGACCATTGAATGCTAGAAACTTGATGGGAGTTCAGTTTTGTGCTTTAAATATCAAATGGTTGTACCAATTCCCTGTCATGAACAACTCCTTCATTCTTACCACCATTCAAAATTTTCTATAAATTTAGGTACATAGAATATGTATAAGGAATTAAAGGTGCATTTTTGGTGGATCAGCGCAAAAAGGAAGGTGGTCAAGTTAATCTTGAAGTGCTTAACATTTCAACAAGTGAATGCAGATAATCAGAGACCTGAAGGTATGTTGTAGTATTTACCTATCCCTCTAATGAAATGGGGGAAGATAGCAATGGATTTTTTTACAGGTCTTCTAAGAATTTTTTGGAAACACAATTCCATTTGGGTGATAGTGGATCGTCTATCAGAGTATGGTCATTTCATCCCTATTTGTTAAACTCATATGGTGGAGGATCTATCAAAAATATATATCAGATAAGTAGTAAAGAGACATGGTGTATGATTTTCAATAATCTCCAATAGATATCTGAGGTTCACATCTCGTTTTTGGAAATGACTACAGAAATCCCTTGCGACTCAGTAGACTATGAGAACAGTATATCATACTCAGATAGAAGGGAAGTTTGAGTTGATGATTCAAATGTTCGAAGACATGTTGTGGGCATGTGTAATAGATTTTGGTGGCTCATGGGAGGATCATATACCCTTGGTGGAGTTCTCATATAATAATAGTTATCATTCCTCGAAACATATGGCTCTTTTTGAATCATTTTATGTGCATGATTTTCATTCTCCACTATGTTGGGTGTAAATGGGAGAGACTTCACTATTTAAGTCGATCCTTGTCCATGAAACAATAGAGAAGATCCAGTTTATTAGAAAGATGATGGAGATGGCTCAGAGTCATCAGAAATATTATACGGATCACCGACGAAGGCTACTTTCATTTTCTATGAGTGATCATGTTTTCTTTATGATCTCTCCAATACATTTACATTGTCATTTCAGGAAGTAGGTCAAGTTAGCTCCTAGATACATTGGCCCTTTCGAGATACTGGAATGGGTTGGAGAGGTGTCATATCAGTTGTAATTAGCACCACAGTTCAGTTTGGTGCATAATGTGTTCTGTGTATCTTAGTTGAAAAAAAGTATCAGCCTGATCCTGACCATGTGATCAGATGGGATCACATCAACCTAGAAACAAATGCTTCATCAGTACATATCTTAGTGAGGATTGTGGATTAGAAAGAGAAGTATTATGTGTAAAATTCATCAGCCTTGTGTGGGTTTTATAGATTCATGGTCGGATTCAGGATGAAACTTTGGAACACAATAAAGAGGCGAAAGAGAAATGGTCGGAACTATTTCAGTTGGGTGATGGTTCTCTACTTTGTGAAGATGGAAAGACAAATGGTGAGGAGAATGTAGTACACCTTGTTTCTGGTATGTAACCCTTATTTGATTCTTTTTATGGTTATAATGTTTAAGTATGATGGATGGGATATTTGGGAGAAATTTGAATGTGGTTTTGGGAAAAAAAATGGATGTTTCACGGGCAGTGCACCGTACGAACTAACCGAGCGGGTGGTTTAAGCGAGATCCTAAAAATGTGGATCTCACACATTTTTGCCCCTAATTGGCTCTTTTTTTTCTTCTATGTATCCATAACTCAAGATTTACCTTCCTTAAGGGTATGGGAACCTCTCTCGTGCATTATAGAGTCAATATTAATGCATTACTTGGTGAATTGAAGATATATTCTTGAGGTATGTGATCATTCTTCTTCATCTAGATCAGTTTCTTAGATCTACTTAGATCTACCCCTACTCTTATCCAAGTTTCATATATCTATGACCATTATGGGTATATCTAGGTTCATGGATTCTAAATATGATGAGTTTTGGTCTTGATCTTTCTAGAAGAAGAGATCTAAGTCATGTTCTTGGAGAATCAACCTGGTTTTCTTGTGTGTTATTCATTCGTTGGGATTTTTGTCAAAACTGTTGAGGTAGGAGGCTTATTTCTTGACTCCATTTAGTATAATAGATTTTCATACATTAAAATTTAATTTGCGGTGTTAATTGATTGTGATTTGGTTGTTGAACACTTGTTGGAATCCTTTTTAGTGATGCCTGTGAAATTTGGATAATTCGATGTGTGAGTAAAGTGCTTTTGCTCTTTGTTTTAAAATATGGATTTTAAATTGAGGATTTTTCTAGATTTTTTGCACATGAATTATATTGTATGTTTTTAATAAATGGGAAGGTTTTATTTAAATATAATTTTTTCTTTCAAATTGGTTGTTGTTTGATTTTCAATAAAATTTCAGTTTTATTAGAGTGGTTTATTATGGAATTGGAAATATTTGGAATAAATGGTGTTGGTGTGATTTCATGCATAACAGCTCCTTAATAAGGGATTAGTACCGTTGGGGTACATGGGGCGTGACCCTAGATCTTGGGTGTGTGTCATTGGGACACAAGGTAATTAGATGAGAGACCAATCATGAGTATGTAACTATGAAACGAATCATGCACGTGTGTGTGTGTTGTGAAATATAGAATGGGTATTCCAAATGACAAGAAGAATTGGTTTTAAATAATTAATTAGTTAATTTTCAATAAAACAACTTCTTGTAAATTGGTTTCATATAGTTTTGTTTTCACTTGGTTGTAAACTATTTTTTGGAACATGTCAATTTTTTGATATAACCTATTTTTGTAAATTGTTTTATATAAACATTTTTATATAAATATGGATAAATTTTCTATTATAGTGGAATGAGTAGGGAATTCATTAGGGAAAACCTATAGAGTTATATACTTACCCCTTCTTTGGAACATGGGTGATTTTACAGATGCGATCTTTCGGGACCAGGGAAAAGGTAATGTTTCCAACGTTTTTAGCACTAGCTCGTGATTTTTGTGATTTTAGGTGATTGTGGTGCATGGAAATTGTATAGAATAGAGTCTAGTGGATTATTGAGAGTCTTGAGTTTTTTATCTGTTGATTACTTTGATACTGGTTTGGTGTTCCATTGTTTCACACTTTGATATGGTTTTGAGATACATGAAGTTGTTTTTTTGTCTTTATTTTGTTCTTGCATTATTTAATAAATCGTTTGGTTAAGGTTTATTGGATTATTAGTTTATTTTCTAATGGTTAAATCATCCCCCACATGTATTTGAAACCCTTATGCATTTATTGTTAGCCGTTGGCATCTTGAGGATGTTGCTTAAGTCCATGTAATGACTCGTTGTGCTCTCAAACCAATGAGAATGAGTGGGTCATTACAACAAATCTCTTATAGGGGGTTTGAAAAATCATTACCAATGGTAGGATTATAAGTTAATCAACCTACATAAAAAATTACATCATATCATGTCATTCCTTATAACAGTGTTTGAATATAATTGATACGAACCCTACACTATAACTAGTTCTTGAAAGGAAAGTGGCTACACTAGTTTCCCCCAGTGGAGATTACATGTTCGGATGCTAAAAATATCCCAGAGGGAATTTGTAACATGATTAACTTTGGAATGATTATATGAGAAAAAACATTAATAAAAAATCTATAAATCATATAAGGAATTTCCCCATACCTTTGGTATGTGTTTCTTCAAAGGAAGATACTAAACTTGAATCCCCTAGCAGACATTTCCAGTTATAATACTACAAATATCCTGTAGGGGATTTAATGCATCATTACATTAGGTATGAATATAATCAAATAAATAATAAAAATAAAATCTATAACCTAAATTTGGTATTTCCATATACCTTTATTATGTAGTTTTTTAAAGGGAAACAAATACACTAGTATCTCAGGGTAGAGATTACTAGTTCTGATCCTTCAAATCTCCTGCATGGGATATATAGTATCATTATATTTCATCATATTATAAGGAAAAAACCATAAAAACAGTGTTTTACATCATGTAATGATTTTTACTATACCATATTTGGAATATCCTTGAGAGGTATCATATATAATTAGTGGTTCTTCAAAGGGAATTAGCTACACAACAATCCTCAGGAAAAATATTCCAGTTCAGATCCAGCAGATCTCTTACATGGGATTTGAAATATCATTACCATTTGGTATGATTATGATGAAATAGTCATTATAAATTTTTTTTGTACATCACAAAATTAGTTTTTGATATACCAATATTACAACTTCAATGAAAATTATCCTGCAATATAAGTGGTTCTATAATGGTTAGTGGCTACACTAGTGTCCCTCAGTGGAGATTCCTAGTTCTGAAGCTGTAAATATCTTGCATATGATTTAAAAAATGATGAAATTTGTTAGGATTATAAGGAAATAATCCTTAATAAAAAATTACATTATATCATGTCGTTCCCTTTATGTTTTGTAAGTGGTTCTTCAAATCAATGTGGCTACCCAAGAATCCCCCGATAGAGATTTCCAGTTCTGATGCTACAAATATCCTCTAGAGTATTTTCAATATTATTATATTTTGTAGGGTTATAAGAAAATAAAACATAAAATGATGTGTTTTATATCAGAATATCAATTTTTGATATATTGAATTTAGAACTTAAAATATAATTTTCATGAACTCTTAGTGGCTCTACAAATGGAAGAAGCTACAATAGAATCCCTCAGTGAAGATTTCTAGTTCTGATGCTACCAATATATTATAAGTGATTTTCAACTAGGATGCCTTTGGTATGATTATAAGAACATGAACCATAACCACAAAAGTTGAAAATTACATTATTCCTTTCCCTATATGTTGGGTAAGTGACCATTAAAAGAGAAGTGACCACACTTAAATCCCCCAGTGGAGATTTCCAGTTATGATGCTACAAATATATTATAGGGGATTTGAAACCCTATTACCTTTGGAAGGATTATAATGAAAAACCCCATAAAAGATAAATATGTACATTATATTAGGCCTTTCTATATCTATTTTTAACTAATTCATGAAAGGGAAGTGCTACACTAGAATCCCCTGATGAATATTTATAGTTCTAATGTTGTAAATATGCTATAGGGGATTTTCACCATGATAACCTATGGTAAGAGTATGGGGACATAAACCTCTACAAATAAATTTGTACATCTATCAGTAATTTCCCTTTATTTTTGGTAAATGGTTCTTTATAGTGAAGTATCTACACTAGAATCCCCCAATGTAGATCACGAGTTTCGAAGCTAAAAATCTCATGTAACGGAGTTGTATCATCATTATGTTTCATTAGATTTTGGGGATACTAATCATAATAATCAAATTTATACCCCATATTATGAAATTTATCAAAACACAGTTTAAAATGCATAAATAAGTATCATCCACTATAATTGAAACTATAAAGTGAAGCGATGTCAGTAGAGTCCACAGGGGATTTTTTCAATTCTGATCCTAAAAATCTCCATCTGGATATTTAAAACATCATTACCATGAGAATGACTATATAATGGAAATAATTTATATTATAATCCCCAATTGATATTTTTAGGTCTTAATCTGCAAATCTATTCTATGGGATTTGTAGGATCGTGCACCTTCTGGGCATTAATCTTGTTAACCCATCTATATCAAATTAGTAGTAAAAAATAGATACATATATTTTTTATATGATAATTTCAAATTAATGGATAACTTTCATCTATGATTATTAATCTACATAAGAGAAAAAAAACTATTAATTACCTGATTTTGAATAAAATAAACACCCAGTAGCATAACTACAATGAAGACAATTATTATAACTCCCAACAAATTCATAATCAATCCATCAACATGAAACTAGATTTCCATAACTTTATAGTGCATTTTTCTAGAAAAATAATCTTGTGTTTTAGTAGTGACTAACATTGTACTTAAATTACATCATCATTAATGTATATGTGACTTCTCATTTTTTGGGTTGGCTCTAACCCCGTGAAATAATTACATTTCTTTTCTTCATATCTATCAATTAATCTATCTATATTTTTCTAGATATTTGATATATTTATGGATTCCATTGTTCCACATATTCAGTTCTCAAGGATTTCTCTAATCATATATTGAAATAACTCTAAAAAACTATACATTTCAATGATAATTTTTAACAAAAAATGAATTTTTTATTTATAAAATATTGTAAGTACTCATTGTTGTTAATTTTTAAAGGTACATATTTTTAATAAAAAACATTATTGTATGCAACTAGTTAAAAAAATTGAAGACTAAGTATTTTTTGGAAAATATATTATAATGTCCCTGACTTGAGATCCACAAAACCAGTGCTCCGAGCTAGGTGGTTACATGACTTTAAGTGTGCCTCCACATATGCCAAATGTTGCTGACAAGCAGCGGGGGTCCAAAAGGTTAATTGGGGAGACTATACCCTCTTTTTATCAGAGTAATCCACAACCAAAGATAAAAAAATAGCATAATAATAATCAATAATACTAAGGAATTCATAAAAAACCATTGTAAAAAATGGGGAACAACCATGTCTAATAATAAATATTCAATTTCATGCTACTGGTGAAAAAGTGAACATAACCCAAAGATGAAGGCAAGCTATGAAATCCCCAAAATAGTCCGGACACCATGTTTGGGTCCTCCTCCACATAAACCCATGAAAACCAAACCCCCTAGCTAGATACTTTTCCCTTACCCTAACATACAACCATGAAGTCTACTAGGGTACACAATGGAGGCCCGAGAAGGGTGGGAGTACAACTCAATAGGCCACTACCAACGATGTCTATAAAATATCCAGAATAAACAATTGTGCATACAAAGGGAAATGAATAATAATTGAAAAATAAAAGAATAAGTGACCTTAACCAGTTTAGATCCATTACCAAAATTTAATACTTATTTATCTTACCATTTCATCACATTTCCCATTATATACTATTTTGAATGATTTTATAATATGGTTTCATCAAAAAAACAAGTTACATAGGCTTAAAGTACATAATCACATGAATGAGGAAAAACATATTGTTATCCCATCTCACTAGAAATAACTTCCTCATGTCAACCATATCCACACCTTGATGCCTCAGTTCGGGTGGATGAAACTGTTAGGGGAACATAGCTTCAGTCCTCTTCCCTAACCTGTTCATTAGAGGTGGAGTTTAGAGCCTGAGTCCAACTCGACCTGTGGGCATAGTACCACATGTCAATACCCCACTCTACCATGCCATGTGCACATGCTATATATATATTAGTACATCCATCAACCATTCACACAACATTTTATCCATTTCCCAAGAAAATAATAAATCATAACAATAACAAAAGAGTTAATACCATGCATTACCCCGTTAACACAATTACCACATTTCACATCATTTATCCATTTATCCCATTTCCCTTTTATTATGTTTATCACACTGATAATTCATTCATTGTGCCTATCTCACTTGGACTCGTTCATTATGCCTAACTCGCAAGGATTAATTACTAGACTCATGATTCATTCCATTATGATCTTTAAACATCTCCACATATTCACCCATTTACACATTCCAACTATATTTAAAGTTCATGAAGCATAACCATGTTCAACCCATATAAACCACTTCCATGTTAACCCAATATCCCTTAGGTTATATTTAAGCCTAGCTGAACCACCAAGCTTCTAATCTAACACAATCCATTATATCAACATGTTTATCAAGGGATCTATATAAATACACAATAGTCTCACTTGTCCTTCACAAATCCCTAGGACCGAGGAAGTCGGAACACCCTATGGGTGGACCTAGATTAGTCCCATCACCCTCAACGCATTCGATGGGTATAGTGAGGGTTCCCATTGACCACCTTAACACCCATTTTACCTAAAATTTACAGGGGTAATCAAAATGTACAAAGAGACACCCAAGAACAAATCCACACATGCTCAAATCCTCAAATAAACCAATGGATATTACTTGAAGGCCACCTACCTCGTTTTTTTGGGTGAACACGCTCTTAATCTAGCCCTTATATTCCACTTCAACCAACCCTTGAAGCATAAACCTAGATCTCTCCCAAAGAGTATGGTTTTAGAGCTTAGGAAAGAGAGAATAATAAGATATAAACCCTAAACTCAAAAGAGATGTAAGTATGGGATTAGCCTTACCCAAATCTTCAATCTGCAACCAAATTCACCAAAAATGCCTTAGAAGGAAGGGAGATCTATATATTGGAGATCTTGGGAGATTTGGTTTGTTCCTTGGGTGAAGAGGGGAAATGGGTAGGAAATCCCAAGTTGGGTATTAAAATCCTAAAGTGGAAAATTTGTAATTTTTTTAAAAGTTTCTATGAAGCCCAGTTTACCGGCATGGTGTTCCAAATCATGCACAAAATGTGCAGTTTACACTATCCAAAATCCCACCCCTACATAGTTTCTTAGGCTATTTTCATGGTTAGCACTAACCATGCACAGACTATGCGGCCTACCCTAAAAACCCCCCTTTTCATCATTTTTGTGTCCCGAACCATTAGAACACCCTTGAGCCTCCTTAAAAACATGGGTAAGAAAATAATTAACCAAATTAATGGATTAAAACAAAAACAAAAACAATAACATATCCTCCCATGATCTGAGATCTTACAACCTCCCCACCTTATAATGGCTCATCGTCAAGCCGAGCACTCAAATCTCATTGCACTACCAAGGAAAAGTGATTGGTCCACTGAGCTCGCATATCTGATTCATTCTACCATGTTTCTTCCTGAACATTCAAATGCTTCTATAGTAGTCGCACTAATGGAACAATCTTTCCCTGCAAGACATTATCACTACGATCTACTACACAAAATGTATGCTCTTCCAAGGATGCATCAGCCTCAAGCTCAGCATCCTCAACATCCACCACATGAATTGGGTCAGGGTGATATCGTTGAAGATGCGACACATGAAAAACGTCATGCATCCCACTATAATGATGTGGAAGATCCAATCGGTATGCCAATGGCATGATCATTTCCACAATCTTAAAGGCCCCGTATAACTGATTTCCAACATTTCCAGCTTTCGAATCCATTGGAGACCCAACCATAGAGACACCCAAAGAAACACACAATCACCCACCTTGAACTCAAGTGGTCTATGCCTCTAAACTTCATACGACTTTGGCCTACTCTGGGCAGTTTTGATCCATTTCCAAATCAACTCAACTTTCTTTGTGGTCTCCTGAATGAGACTCGGTCTCAATGGCTCATATTCACCAGCCTCCAACCAATACAATGGAGATTTACATGGACTCCCATAGAGAACCTCAAATGGTTCCATCAAAACTGTAGCTTGGAAATTATTATTCCAGGTAAATTCAACAATTGATGGGTGCTTCTCCCAAGATCCATTATAATTCAAGACACAAGCCCTCAACATATCCTCCAACACTTGGATTGTACTCTCTGACTGCTTGTCCGTCTACAGGTTAAAAGTCATACTCAAAATCACGTGTGTACCAAGAGCCTTCTTAAACCCTTGATAGAAGTGCATTGTGAAACGAGGATCATGATCTGAAACTATAGTACTCATTACACCATGCAACTGTACTATTTACTAAACATACAACTCACCAAACTGATCAAATATGTATGTCTCCTAAATCGATAAGAAATGATCCACTTTAATTAGCTAATCCATAACCACCCAGATTGCATCATTATACTAAGGCATCCTTGGAAGACCCACCAAGAAATCCATCATCGTATCATCCCACTTCCATTCCAGAATGAGCAATGGATGAAAAAACCCACCTGGGAATTGATGTTCGGCCTTCACATACTGATAGGTAAGGCACTATGCCACAAATCTCATAACTTCCTTTTTTATTCCAGCCCACCAAAATTTCCTTTGGAGATCACAATACATCTTGTTAAAACTAAGATGAACTACCCATTTTGATGCATGGAACTCACACATTAACTCTTCCCTCATGCATACTGGCACAACCACTTGACCATGAACACAAAAAACCTCGTCCATACTGATGGCCCAACCAGAAGGTGGCTCCACAGTTTCAAGACATTCCTTCATAGAGAAAAATTCAAGATCATAGAGATTACTTTACATAACAAGACATAAAAGCATCAGCTCAACATCCATAGAAGCAAGAGTCACCTAACCATTTTAATCCTACACCTCCATGTGCATCTCCGCAAACAAGGCCATAACCTTCCACTCACTACTGGATTCTTTAACCACATGGTCTGAGCCTTCCTACTCAAAGTATCAACAACACTATTTTAATTCCCCGGTGTATATACCATCTCAAAGTAAAAATACTGGAGATATTCAACCCATATTCACTAACTAAGACTCAAATCCCGCTGTGAAAAGATATACTTTAGACACTTGTGGTCGGTACACACTATGAACCATTCCCCCAACAAGTAGTGCCTCCATCACTTTAAGGCATAAAATATTATAGACAACTCAAGATCATGAGTGGGATAATTCCTCTCACGTCATCTAAATTACCTCGACCCAGAATCCACAACCCACTCATCTTCCATCCACACAGCCCCAAGACTGATACATGATGCATTACAAAATAAGACACTATTCCTACCTAGCTCAGGTAAGATCAAGATCGGTGCGATCGTAAATTGATTTTTCAACTCTTGAAAGGAATTATCACAAGCCTCAGGCCACTCAAACATGATTCCCTTCTTGGTAAATCCTGATAGTGGTGCTGCCACGTGATAGAAATCCTAAATGAACCTCTAGTAATACCCGACCGAATCTAGATAACTCTGAGCATATGAAACACTCTTGGTCTGCTCCCAAGACACGAAAACCCTCACTTTATTTGGATCCACTGACACACCTACCTCATAGATGATGTGAACCAAAAATGCACTTATCCAATCCAGAACTGACACATTGATAGATTGATATATAACCAATGCTCTCTTAGTGTACTCAGAATAGTGTTAAGATGTTGGGCATGATCATCATGAGTTTTTTAGTACACTAAGATACCATCAACAAAGACATCCATGAATTGATCCAGATATGGATTTAATATTCAGTTCATCATATCCATGAACACCTCTGGTACATTGGTCAAGCTGAAAGGAATCAATACAAAATAAAACATCTAATACTAACTCCTAAAAGATGAAAAATGTATGTTTGAAGGACTCACCCTCAACTAGTGATAACCCAATATTATATAAATCTTAGAAAACATCGATGATACCCTCAACTAGTCATACAAGTCATCAATTTGAGGAAGTGGGTACTAATTTTTCACCATCATCTGATTTAACTTCTGATAATCAACACACAACCTTAACGATATGTCGGGCTTCTTTGCAAAAAGAACAAGAGATCCACAAGGAGACATACTAGGACATATGAACCCCTTACACACCAATTCCTCAAGACAAACATTTAAATCGTAGAGTTCTATTGGTGCCATTTGGTATGGAAGAATATAAATTGGGTTCACTCTCGGTAGCAACTCAATCGTGTACTCAACATCCCTCTCAGGTGGTAAACTTGAGAAATCCTCAAGAAACACATCCTGAAACTGATCCACTACTAAAAGAAAGATATAATTTTCCTCTCTTCCATCATAAAGCATAAGGAATTCTATATGAACCATGAGCCTACCCAACTGCTGAAAAAACAGTCTCGTATGACCTCCACGAACATCCCACTAACCCTAATGGACATAAGTGTCTCCCTCAAGTGACCTGAATGGTAACATGTGATGGTAATAGTATATGTGTGCTTGATACAACACCAACCAATCTATACCCAAGATCAAGTCAAATCCCGGAATCATGAGAATGAACCATTCCCATAGTAAATGATAGCCACCGACTTCTAGAGCACATCCCTCACACTGCCTAATATCTTCATTTCGCACCACCAATGGAGTGTTAATCAACATAAACCTGCACAGACTCTCAACAAGCAATCCCAATGCTACCACAGGCTGAGTAGAAAAAATATAGTGTGTGGAACCAGTTTCAAATAAAGCACTATCAAGCATATAAGATACTAGTATCATACCTCAAATAGTGGATGGCCCAGCCTCACCATCACTGGGAGTAGATTGAACTACAAGAAGTTGACCTACCCCACAACCCTAGGCTCCAACCTATTTTCCCTGCACTACACTACCCTGATGATGTGGGTGATCCTGCCCCAAAATTCAACATCCACTGCCCCTTCCAGTATGGACTGTGGAGCTCCAACTAGCTGTCGGATATTGATAAAATGATCCCTTGCCTCTGCTTGGCATGTCCCTATCATCAACATTCATGACCACATTCTGAGGCTTCCTGTAGAACCACTACACATGTCTGTTGGAAATTGAAAATGCATCCATTTAGTTTACAGAATGTTTCCATGCATGATCCCAGAGCGTAGCTCGTTCTACAAGCTTCGATTTGACTAGTCGTGGAGCCCAAACGAAGTTTCTGGATCAACTGATATGGCCGTTCGAAGTCAGGCTGCTGGAAATGGCCATCCGGGACGATTTTGGGGCTAAGTACGGTTTTGATAGCAAGAATAAATGTTTTGTACACAATAAGTGAAATCTTGCACACAAGAATGGTTGTTTTATGAGCAAGAATGGAATATTGCATGCAACATGTCACGCAAAATTTTTACATGACCAATGAGATGTCATCTTCCACCCAGGCTACGTGAAAAATGTCTAAGGAAGGTGCGTGCATGTTTTGTGAGGTGCACACAAGAGGAGCATCTGAACACAAGATTATTCCGCGCCAAATGTGATGTGAAACTTTTCTTTGCACGTGATCCTACTGTAGGTCGCGTGGAAAACAACTTGCATGAAGAGATGTTTACGCGAACCACCTCACACAGAACACAACTTGAGTGCGTGGAATCTTATGCGCAACCACTCCTGGGTTTGTCGATAAATACAAGTGCAACCCCCAACCATCGAGGGAGATGTTCGGAGGTTGGTCTCCACTCTGCTGCGTGTAAGACCACATCTTTTTTGCTCGCATGGATGAATTGAATCCTCCATGTGAGATCTTGTGTGGCAATTCCCATATGGGTCCGCTTTCAAGTGGTCCCACAGTGGTTTGATCCTCTCCTGGCATATTTTATGCCTAAGTCATGTGCGTGTATGATTCTTCACTTGTACACAAAACAACCAATCTTGTGCACATGAATCCATGCTTGCGCGAAAAACATACAATCTTGCGTGAAAGACTTCAATCTTTCATGCAACATTACCAGGGTACTGAATCTTGTGTGAACCTATGCCACACAGTCCAATCTTGTGCACAACCCTCCCCTTTTGCACGCTTCCCTGCCCTCTTGCACGCAACCCTTCCTTCTTGCATGACGACCTTCCCTCTTGCACAAAATACTTCCATCTTGAGAACATACCTTCCATCTTGTCACCCAGTCCAATATTGTGCATGACCCATCCTATGCATAGGACATATTACGCACAACAATGCCTAGTCTTGTGCCTGCTGTTCCATATCGCGGGGGTGTGGACCGGTGCCCCCGCTCGAGGTCAGTGCCAAGCTGTGGTCCTGGCCCTCCAGGCTGGTCCCTTCACTACCATCACTGACACCCATGAAAATGGAGAGTCGCACCACGAAATGTTCGAGCAGGGACGTCAGAAATATCCATTGTGCCCTTATGCCCAGCCACCTTCCACCTATGGGTTATTATGATTTGAGATACTCCTCTACACACAATGAAACACCTTGAGTCATCATATTCCTCTTGGTCTATTTCTTATGTCATGGGTTGAGATTCTCGTCATCAATACCCCCCGAGTACCTTGAGTTGAACCATTCCTCAAGAAAATCATCTGAGCCCCATCTCTTGACTCCTGTGCTAGGTTGAACCAGAAAGGGCCGCCCTTGCATAAGTCCCAACACCATCCATTGTTAGGCGCCATATGCCTAACAATCCTATCTACATGACTGTAAATTGTAGTGCACCCTATGTTCCAAACAAAGGATGCCTCTTGATCCGAATAAGAGATGCCTTATGCTCCAGGAATGAGATTCCAATAGTCCTCCCTATATGACTATAAACTATAGTACTCCCTATGTGACAATCATAGGATGCCTCTTGCTACAAACAAGAGATGCCTTATTCTCCATGAATGAGATGCCAATAGTCTTATCTACATGACTATAAATTGTGGTACACCCTATGTGCCAAACATAGGAAGCCTATTGCTCCAAACTAGAGATGTTTTATGCTCCAAGAAGAAGATGTCTAATGCCATTATTATAGGGGTGTAATTTCAAGAGTTTTGGATTCCGTTCAA
This sequence comes from Viscum album, assembly GCA_963277665.1. Classification (NCBI taxonomy): domain Eukaryota; kingdom Viridiplantae; phylum Streptophyta; class Magnoliopsida; order Santalales; family Viscaceae; genus Viscum; species Viscum album. Next base: position 426,578,507 of record OY728162.1, on the reverse strand, counting down.
ACATTCCATCACGCTACCTCACTCTTTGCGTGTCCTTCATTCGGATCTTTATCCACTTCCAGGACTGAAGGGACCCCCTAATGGCATGTTCCTATGCCACATTGGCTCACCTACCATCCAAGGACAACGCCCTGGTAGACTTTTGAAGACACATAGAGTCAGGTCCTGTGTTTTGAACACTGTCAATAGTCGAATCACATTTTTTTGTCCCCATTTCATGCTAACGTGATCTGGATGATGTGTTTCAAACGCGGTCAACAGTTATCCTCCATCATCATTCCACCCTCACCGCTTTCAGAATGTTGGGAATTTGATTCACACTTTTCATCCCCCTTTGTTCGTACTGATTCCAACACCCTTGGAGTTATCCTGCTTGTGCACTATTGCATAGGTGTAAGCCTCAATATTATTCCTCAACTCACCAGTTGGTTGGGATACCCTCATGGCCAGACATGAGGAAGACATTACAGGAAGCGTCTTTGCATAAGCCCCATTCACCATTACTTCTCCATAACGGCACCCGGGCAGCTTCCTTGCATAAGCCCCATTCACCTTTGTCACTGCATAGCGGCTCCCGAGCAGATTCCTTGCGTAATCTCCATTCACCATTTCCGCTCCATAACGGCTCCCGGGAAACTTCCTTGTGTAAGCCCCATTCACCATTTCTGCTCCATAGCGGCACACAGGCAGCTTCCATGTGTAATCCCAATTCACCATTTCCACTCCATAACTACACCTGGGAATCTACCTAGAATAATTCCCATTCACCATTGTCGCTCCACAGCGGCACCCTGGAATCTTCCTTGCATAAGCCCCATTCACCAGTTCCACTCTATAACGGCACCCGAGCAGCTTCCTTGCGTATGCCACATTCACCATTGCTGCTCCATAATGGCACCCAGGCAGCTTCCTTGCATATACCCCATTCACCATTGTCGCTCCATAGCTGCACCCGGGTAGATTCCTTGTGTAAGCCCCATTCCCCATTTTCGCTCCATAGCGATACCCAAGCATCTTTTTTGCGTTAGCCCCATCCACCATTTCCAATCCATAGTGGAACCCAGGAAGCTCCCTAGTGGAAGCCTCATTCACCATTGTTTCTTCATAGCGGTACCTGAGTAGCTTCCTTGCGTAAACCCCATTCACCACCCTTCATTGATGCACCTTTGTGCTGTGATCATCAGTGTAAGAACCTGGAGCTTTCGTTTCAGGTATGAATATCTTTTACGGACTTTTTAAGGAAAAATAAAGAATATGGCAATTTTCAGAGTACACGTCGTGTACTTTATGATTACTTGTTGTGTACTCCTCGTCCACTCAAAGCCGTGTTTCGGCTGAGATCGGGCCACATACACGGTGTGTAGGGGTGACGTGGAGGCTGATTTTGGCAGAGTACAGAAAACCCCACTACATGCCGTGTACTTTAAGAGTACAGGCTGTGTACTTTTTTTGTTGCATTAATCAACCCGGGGTCACGCCTAATGACAGGAAACATCTTCTTCTCCGCCTAATTTCGTCCAGAATGTCCGAGGAGGTCGTTTCTTCTCCGAGACACTGATCTGTCACTGGTTTTCCGAATAAAACTCTGTCAGTTGTAGAAGAATCGCATCGGTGAGTTCTTGGTTCTTATTTAGCCTTGTTTCCTGATTCTTCCTCTCGTGTGAGTTATCTGAGGTTGAGGTTGTTAGACATTTTTGCATGTCTACTCTGTTCTAGGATGATTCATGGGCCAAGGTTCAAGTATATCGATCTCCGAGGATCTAGGTAGGTGGTTTGTTGCCCTACGTTGAAGTTCATTGAGTTTTGGTTGCGAAATACCAGATACCCATGTATCGGGTATCCCGAGTTTAGGATTTTGATCCTATTGTTTATCTTCCTAGATTTCTTGTTAGCTTATGATGAATTTCTTCTAATTTATGCTTGGTTTCATGTTTGAGGATCACCCCATGGGTGGTTTCCTCCAATGTTTGGCTGTTTATCGTCGTTTGGGCACTGTTGCCTGTGAGACAACCCCATTGCAATTGTTAGTTTACTTGTTATCACTGATTGCTTGTGTTTTTTGCTGTTTAAATTCTTTTGATGTATGGTAGCTATTATACAAGTAGTTTTTTAACTTAATTAAGGCTTCTATCAGTCGATTACGCACGACTGGACTGCTCAGGGCTGCGAGAACCTGGTGTGGGTGATCAAAGAGGGAATAGACAATTAAGTTCTTCCCTAGAGGATCTATTGGTTTTAGTTTCGTACTCAGGACCTACAGGAATAGGACTTTGTGCTTCCCAATAGTGTTCTTAGTTTACCCACGCATTGAGACCATAGGAGGTATTAGACGTAAGTGCTTCTTCACAGAGTCTATATCTATCGTTGCAAGACCATAGGGGAATTGACGTAAGAGATTCCCAAAGTTTTTGTGCCTTGTTTGTTGACTAGACTATAGGGGTCTACTAATTTTAGCCACCCAGAGAGTCCGTGTGTATTCTAGATGGTTGGTTGTGACGAGTCCACCATGCCATAGAACAAGCTTGGGTTTTGTACTACTTGTGTTAGGTAGTCTTTTTAGATACCTGTTGTGTTACTTGCTTATCCTGGAATAGAAACTTTGCTGGTTTTCCCTGGTTGTGTAATTAAATTAATGTGAATGGTAATTAGTAGAATTGATTACTACATTTATTTACCTTTACTTTTTCTATATCACTCACTGACAGTAGGGAACAAATCTTGTGGTGGTTGCCTACTAGGATTAGTCTCACACCCTGTTTGGGTCCTACTTTTCTGCCCAAACAGATTATATGGTTGCAGGTATAGGTAGGAATTTTGGCCCTTCTACCTTGGGTACTTGATTGCTAGTCGGATCTGGAGAGCATGGGACCGAGCTTTAGCCCGCGATGCTGCAGGAGTTGCTGTTTACATTTAGTACTTTGGTTTTAGTTGTATTTCAAAACTTTGTTTTTCTTACTGCTTTTCATAGATACATGTACCATTCTTCCTCATTATTATATCAGACATTGCTTTTACTTTCAGTTCAGTTGTTTCATTCTATTTACTGTTTCTGCTATTGTTTATGCTTATTCATCCACTACATACTTTACCAAATGAGGTAATAGTTTCCCCACTGACTCACCAAGGCCCTCACTACTAGTCGGCAGCCTCTGGTGTTTGGGGAAATGCACTTGAGGTCATGTGGCGAACCGGGTACGGGGCACCAGTGGAAGGGCTCTGTATTCAGGTAGTTACAATTAGGTCCTTGTTGCCTTTGTTTCTCACACCGAGCATGACTCACGTGGTCTTAGAGTAAGCATCAACCCTGACATCCTCTCTGGGCCACCGTAGATTGTAAGCCTCACACACCATTCTGAACTACATGGACTTTGATCCCTTCCATGGAAAGGTATGTAGGAAGCCTCCCCGGGGTTCTATCCCACCACCCAATGGTCCCGACCTTCTTCACATCGGTTCACCAACACCATTTTGAACTATGTGGACATTGATCCATGGCAAGGAATAGTACATAGGAAGCCTCCCTGAGGTTCAATCCCACCACCCATTGGTCTCGGAAATCTTCCCATCGGTTCACCAACACCATCCTGAACTACATGGACTTTGATCTATTCAAAGGCAAGGTACATAGTAATCCCCCTAAGGTTCAAGACCAACACCCATTGGTATTTATCATCTTCATGTTGGTTCCCACACTCTTTCCCAAACTACATGGACTTTGATCCTTGCCAAGGCAAGGTACGTAGGAAGCCTCCCTGAGGTTCAAGACCACCATAAATTGGTTCTTACCATCTTCACATCGGTTCCCACTCATCCTAATCTACGTGTACTTTGATCCTATACAAGGAATGGTAGGTAGAAAGCCTCCCTAAGGTTCAATCCCACCATCCATTGGTTCTGACCACTTCACGTCAGTTCACACTCATCATAAACTATGTAGACTTTGATTCTTTCCAAGACAAGGTACGTAGGAAGCCCCCTTGAGGATCCATCCCAACAACCATTAGTTCTTCCCCCCTTCACATCAGACCAGCTTCGTCCCACATGACGTTCAACTGCATGCCCCCTTTTCATCCTACACAACGTTAAAATGCATCTATCATCCAGCGATAAGCCATTGTAACCTCATCCAGTGGTAAGTTGTTGCAACCCCATCCAGCGGTATGCTGTTGTGACCCCATCCAATGGTAAGGTATTGTGACCCCATCCAGTAGTAATCCATTGTCAACCTCATTCAGCAGTAAGTCGTTGAAGTCTCCAATCGATGGAAAGCTGTCATCAGATGAACTATGCTGACTTTGATTCACTTCCAAGGGGATACGTCGGAATACTCTATGAGGTTCAAGACCATCACCCATGTCTCATCATGATCTATCCAACTATCCCATGTGTTTCAGGAAGATCATGTCGCAACCTGGAGGTTCTATTTCTTCCAGATCCCATCCATGCATCCATTCTCACAGGCCGTCTCCTCAGGTGTTCCATCGTCCCACTGAACTATGTGATCATTGATTTCCTGGCATGGTGATATGCATGAATTATTTTCAAGGCTCAACCCCAACATCATCATCGTCCTCACGTTGGGTCCATCTCATTCTACCTCTACTTCATTAAACTCTACATCATCCATCTTGATTTTTACCCAGCCCACCACATCCTGGTGGGATCATGTCATCCACCTCCTCACTGCTCCTTGTAGTACTAGGGCCACTTTTCATGGGTACACCCCAGCATGTATTTGGGTTGTTTTCCTCTGTGTACACCCTAATTCATCACCCCTACAAACATTGTGGGTTTCGATCTATGTCATATGCACATGGTACGTAGGAAACCTCCACAAGGTTTAATCCGAGTCAATGGTAAACCTGGGTGTTCCCCCATTCTATGGTGCACAATCCCTGATCCACCCCCAGTGGTGTTCAGATCATCCATTATGGTGTGGCATCTCCCATACATGTGATGCACCACCCTAGATCCATCCTCATTGGGCATTCTGATCCATCCATATTCCAGGTGTTCCCTCCTTGGGATGTACCAATTTGATCCGTCTCTATGGGATGTTATGATCACTCTCATTCCTTCTCTACAAGATGTTAAACTCACGGCCTACCTTATGTTAAACATGTGATGCCTGAGTAAAACTTTGGAAGACAAACCATTGGCATAACTATCCCTGAAAGACATTAAACTCATGAAAAACCATATGTTAAACATGGAAAACTGAGGAAAACCTCTGAGGCATGCCTCCGACATATGATACATCACGAATGATGTGGGATGCCTCAGTTTATGCACCCTTGAGATGCCCTCTTATGAGGAAGAATACATGTTCCCCAATGTCCACGCATCCAGAGATGCCCCGACATGCCTAATGTTTTCATCTACTCTGACTGAAGGTTGTTACCATGTCAAGACCGCATAGAATGTCCTGAAGGAAGTAGTGTAATTAACCAGTGTCCACAAAGATATGGCATCAGGAACAATATTCAAGAACTATGACTTAATCTTTAAGAGATACCTGGACTAGGTAATGAGGTCTAAGGAGGAATCCATAGAAGGCAGAGCCAACATCCCATCATCCTGTTTCGATCAATGTGAAAATGTCCCTGAACAAGAAATGTATTCCACCCACCTTTAGAAAGCGGGAATACTGGGAAACAGATTGTACATCCTCATCATCCTCCATAGACAGATGTGTGTGCCCCGAAGAAATCATCAGAAACTATGTCCCAATATTCCGCACGACCAACACTCAACTGGAGGTCGAGGACACTGGCCACACATGTGCCCTGTCCTGCCACACTGATAGCAGAACACCTGATCACCACCCTAAGAGGATATCCCTATTTTAGGACCACCTTTCACACTTCCTACCTACTGAAAACATCAAAAAACGATGCTTACGGACCTCATAAGTTGTACCACTTGTCCACCCAGCTGGACGACAAGACCACTACCTAAATCTCCCTTTAGGTTGCATTCTGAGATCAACTCTTGATCCAATACATTTGTAAATCTCTTCAATGAAAATATATTCACCTGAGACCTAATATTGTGCCTCATACCATCTTGGAAATTCCTCGTAACTAATTCCCCATTCCCCTCCAACACTGGAACAAATCATCTTAGGTCAGTGAAGTGGCATGCATACTCTATCACCAAATTCGATCCCTAAGTCAGGCTCATGAACTCTATATCCCACTCTTGACTCAATGTCCCTAGGTAAAAATCCTCTAGAAACTTTTTATGGAAATATTTCCACAACATCCCCTCAGCCTTCTCATAATGTACCAGGATGTCCCACCAATGCTTTGGCTAGCACCGCATCATATAGGCTTCCAAATTGAATCTCTTCCCAAAAGGAGTCTCTAGATGATCATGTATTGTCTAGATAGAATCTATCCATAACTCTTTTACCTTTGTCCCACACTTTTCAGTAAAGGTTAGAGGGTTCTATAGATAAAACATTTTTCTCAGCTCATACTTACCCAGTGCAACCCTCCCTGGGTCCCAATCCATCATTTGCTCAAAAGGATCCAAGTTCTCTTGTAACTGCTCTTATCTACTTTCCTGAATCACCACATTCTCATGATCCTCTACTTGAAGAGTGTTCTCAGCAACATCCTCTTATTTCCCAACCAACACTCAACATCGTGGTTGCATTTATCTACATTTCCAAACATAATGTTTAGAACACACACCATAAAACTTTCACAATTTCATAACATGAAGGCACTTCACTAGCCACAAAAACCAACCATACATGCAACATCCCAACAAACCTTTACATTCCAAAAATAGCCCCTGACCATCTCTACCGCAAGACATGGTCCAAAAGGGGTAAATAACCATAAACCACCACAAATCTCTCACAACATGTAACAAACAACAATTTTAATTCATTAAAAACCCTTAATTACACATATTTAATTAATCATCACTTATCATTCTTTTATCTTCACCCACATGCATTGTTTAGTTTAGGACATTTTCTCTTTTAAATTATCAAGACCCAAGGTGCATTCTATCCTTCATTCCTCACACATCCAATCTGTGTATGCCTACTATGATGCATGTCACATATCTCTCTTGGTGCATAAAATGATGCATGAAAGCATAACCTCGTTCCATTGAGGCCATGAGCCAAATATCATAAAACCATCACATCACACAACATTTACATCACCCAATGGTGAAATATCTTCCAATGTAACATCTCACAATCTAGAACAACAATTCCGATCCTTGGTGTCTTGGGTTTTCCCTTATACATGGGTTATCTACTCCCAAGCATGATCTCATTACCAAGGCTTGACACATCATAACTCTCATCTACCATCCAAAATAACTGGATTAAATAGAAGGAGAAGAAATTCCTCCTCTAATACCACTTTGTAACATCCCCGACCCTGAATCTACTAAATTTGTTCCACAATCTAGGTGGTTACATTAACTTAAGTGTGCCTCCCTATACGCCAAATGTTTCTAACTAGCAACGGGGGTCCAAAAGGTCAATTGGGGAGACTGTACACCCTTTTTATCAAAGTAAGACACAACAAACGATAAATACAATAGAGGAATAATAATCAATAATAAAATAGCATGAATAAACAACCATTCCCCAAAACGGGATACAACCATGTCCAATAGTAAATATTACATGTCAGGATACACGTGAAAAAATGAACAAAACCCAAAGATGAATACAAACTACTAAATCCTCAAAATGGTCCCAACACCAAGTTCGGGTCCTCATCCACATACACCCATGAAAACCCAACCCCCTACAAAGATCCTTTTACCTTTCCCTGACTGGAATCCATGAAGTATTCTCAGGTACCAAATGGTGGCCCGAGCAGGGTGTGAGTAAAACTCAGTAGGCCACCACAAATAGTTTCTATAAAATATCCCCTATAAACAATTTTGCATGTAAAGGGAAATTAATAATCAATGAAAAATAAAATATTATGTTCCCTTGACTAGTTTAGATCCATTACCAACATTTATTACAATTCATTTATCTTTCCATTTCATCCCATTTTCCATTACTTACCATTTCCAACGCTTTTATAATGTGTTCATCAAACACAACAAGTTACACATGCTTAAAGTACACAATCACATGCATGAGGAAAGACACACTGTTATCCTATCTCGCTAGGACTAACTGCATCATGTCAACCATATCCTCACCTAGAAGCCTCATTTCAGGTGGATAAAACTATCAGGGTAACATAGACTCAGTCCTCTTCCCTAACCCATTCATTAGGGTTGGAGTTTAGAGCCTCAGTCCAACTCAACCCATGAGTGTAGAACCTCAAGTCAATACCCCACACTACCAAGCCATGTTGACATGATATATATATATATATATGTGTGTGTATATCCATCAACCATTCACATAACATCGCATAAATTTTCCAAGGAAAACATAAATCATAACAATAACATGAGAGTTATTACCATGCCTTAACCCCATAACACAATTACCACATTTCGCGTCATTTAGCCATTTATCCCAATTCCCTTTTATTACACTTATCTCACTGAGGATTCATTCATTGTGCCTGTCTTACAAGGCCTCTTTCATTATGCCTAACCCACTAGGCTTCATTACTAGACTCATGATCCATTCCATTATGGTCTTTAAACATTTCCACATATTCACCCATTTACACATTCTATCTCTATTTACAATTCATCTAGAATAACCATGTTCAACCCATGTAAACCACTTACATGTTAACCCAATATCCCTTAGGTTATTTTCCAGCCTAGGTGCATCACCTATATTATACTCCCTCACAATCCATCACATAAACTTATTTATCAAGGGATATACCTAAATACACAAAAATACAACTAGTTCTTCACAAATCCCTAGATCCGGGGAAGTTGTCACACCCCATGGGTGGCCCTAGATTAGTCCCATCACCATCGATGCATCCCATGGGTATTTTGAGGGTTCCCATTTACCTACTTAACATCCATTTTACCAAAACAATATAGGGGTAATCAAAACATACCAAGAGACACCCAATAACAAATCCACTCATGCACAAATCCACAATTAAACCAAGGGATATAACTTTTATAACACATACCTTGATTCTGTGGGTGAACACTCTCTTAATCGAGAACTTAGATTATACTTAAACTAACCATTGAATCTTTAACCTAGATCTCACCCAAAGAGTATGTCTTTAGAGCTTCAAAAGGAGAGGAGAATATGATACAAACCCTAAACTCAAAAGAGAAGCAAGGATGGGATTAGCCTTACATGGAGCATTGATCTGTAACCAATGGAATCGAAATAACATATAAATGGGGGAGATCGTTCTCTTGGAGCTATTGGGAGATTTGGTTCATTCCTAGGGTGAAGAGGGGAGAATGGGGAAGCAAATATGAGTTGGGTATTAAAATTTTGGAGTGGAAAATTTGTAATTTTTTTAATTTTTTTTAGACACACGGTTTCCCTGCAAGGTTTTCCAAACTATGAGCAAACCATTCGGATGCGCCACTATCCAAAATCCCACATCCTGCATGGTTTCTTGGGCTTTATGCATGGTTATCACTAACCGTAAGCAGGCCTTATGACCTACCCAGAACCCCTTTTTATTATTTTTTGTGTCCCGAACCCTCGGAACACCCCCATGCCTCCTTAAGGGCTTGGGTAAGCACTTAATTAACCAATAAAAAGGAATCAAACTAAAATTAAATGATAACATACATTTCCAAGATCTAGGATCTTATGTGTATAAACTATAATGTATAACTGGAACATTTACTTATTGGAAATACCACCAAATGACCTTTAGTAATAGTTTATAGAGGAAATACATATAAAATTATTTTTTTGTTGTTGAATATTAAGTAATGTACCACTCCCCACAATGGGTACCCCTCCAAGGTCAGCAATTTGATAAGGGAGATAGTGGCACCCGAGTCCCACCTTCAGTAGACCCCGTCTTAGTGACTATCACTGAGGGTATAGTAGACACACAAATGGGAGGCATTACCCTCTAAGAGAACATATGAAAGTGAGAGATAAGACATATACCAACCAAAACCATGTTAGTATGTACTATAAAATAAACCCATGTACAAATATGTAATGTCATAAAAGAACTAAATCAACTAAAATAGAAAACAGCACGTATTAAAAGAAAGTAAAACGATAGCAACCATGAAGCCTGAATAGCTCTTGAAAACCCCAATAAGGTAGTTACTAGACTGATACCCAACCTACTCTAAGTGTCCTAAAAACAATTGTATATACATAGGTTGATTATAATAATATAAATAGTAGGATCCTCTCCGGATCCTCTCATGCAGAAGTAACAAAATCATTTTAAATCACAGTGACCAAAGATTGAAACTAACCCTCCACCTAAATAGTTATACTATATTCCCAACCACACTATGGATACTCCCACCAAGAATCACATAGAAGAGTATATAATATAATAAATAATATCAAGGGTGCCTCATTAACACTTTCCCACTAGTTTTCCACTTTTCCCCAACATTGCATGTCCTAAGCATCTCTCTCCAAAAAGGATATCCCACAAACACATGGGCAAAGCACCACAACATGTACCTCATGTAACACAACAACCACATCTCATTAACCAAAGTAACCAGGTAGTTTTTGAGAGACACCACAACTCACATAACGTGTATCATACATCAGTTATTATACCTCAAGCCATTATAGCTCATACACCATGTAAGGATCCTCAAGCCACCATAGCCTATAAATGTTACACAAATAGTAGTATATAAGAAACTATATTTATAATATGTGAGTGTGAATAACCACAAACAATTAAATCCCTCCACATAGATATATAGGGATAACTAACCATCATTCCAACCAAGACAAGTAACTAACAAGAGAAGAGAGCATTGACAAAGGGGGAATTCATCCATCCATCCTCCCATCATAATATTGGGGAAAACACCCCTAGGTCTCAGAATCTATAGGGTGTCAGTTTCCCTAACCGATAGGGTCAAGTAGCATATAGAAACAAAAAATAATATTTTGATGTATTATTTCTCACAACCACAATATTGGAAAATCCAAGTCATGGAATCAACTGTATATATTGTTTCTCAGACTCCAGGCTACCACTACTAAGACTAGATATCCTAGAAGCACATAATTGTTTAGAGAGATATATTAAATCATCTTATCATTTTTTAATTAGTTTCCCTTTATGTAATTAATTCATTAACAATTAATTAATCTTTATAAATTACACGTTACATTTCAATATCATTACACCAAGTTCTATTCTCTCTAGGCACAACCAAACCATGTCCATAGTTTCTTAGAAATATTACCTTAGAAGTGCAGTCCCACAAGCTCAAATCCCATGAGTTAACAACATTTATTGAATCATTTATTAACTGCATAATTACTTTCTCATAATTCTCGGCATTCTAGAAAAGAAAAAATAAGATACCAAACACAAGTGGGTCGAAACTGTGAGTAGATAGACTACCGTTTTAGCCTTTTCCACCAATATCAAGACTATAGATTCATCCATCCCGGAGAATCTAAACACGGAATGAAAGTGAAATACCTTGTGCATCCTCACCTTGTTTGGATAGAGGGTAAGAAAGACTATCTACCTTAATTAGTGGAGAATATAAATAATATAAACAACCAATAAGATTCAAAAAGCATCCAACATCCACAACCTACCTATTTCATCATCTTTGGTGTCCTCTCAGACACCCACATGCATAAACTAATGCATCTCACCACTTTAGGCATGAGATTTTTCCCAAGCCCTTGGGCCTCCCTTCCTCGCATACCACAACAGCCTCCTAGGATCAGCCATCCCAAGCTCACACCACAACACAAGCAGTAGGAGAACAATAAACAAGCAACTGAGCTATCATCCCCATTCAAGGCATAAAGCCTTCACACAAAACAAGCACTCATGACACTAAGAATTTGGATTTTGTCCTTTACAAGAAAGAGGGTAACTCATAACCCATACATGCATTATCTTTAATAAAAACACTTGTTATTTAATCCACCTTGAATTATCCAGTTCGTTTAAACATGCAAAACTACATCCATTCTATTATAAACAGTTTACCACAGCAGCAACTGGATTCAATAATATTCCTCTTTATCTTTATCCAATTAATTTAAAACAAATCCTGGCATTATTTTCATTATCAATTTCAATCAAAAATAACATTCTAAACCAGGAAATCATAGTTATCACACTATCTATAAAAATAATAGAGAACAACATATGATTGGTACCATTTTATTTATCTATTTTAAATATTTATTTTGTTAATTCCATTGTGATCTAGTAGGATAAAACATTATAAAACTACAATTTCATGTAAAAGAGTTAAGAAGACATGAATCCCATACTTAAAAAGGTTTCCAGTGCTCCTTTTTTGGGAACAATCCACGCAACGGATCATGATCGCCTCCCCCCATGACTACTGCATCAACCTGAGGATGTTGTGGAACAGCTGCACCATCCACCACCGAAGAAAACCACATTAGAAAAATAAAGATCACATTACATAACCTATAAATTATAAATGGGAGAAGAAGGATCAAAGAAAACACCTGAATGGGGGTATATTATATCTTCTATCGATGACGAATCGACACTGGATGTTTGCACCAAAACTAGGGGTGCACATGCAGCATAAAGAAACATCAAGGGGAAATTATTTGAGGATTAAGGTTCAATCGCACCACTCCAATGGAAATAAAGTCTTGGGGTGCCTCATATGGAGATAAAGGATAAGGAATGAAAGAAGATAAGTTGAACTACTTATAAGGACTATATTTGAGACTAACAAGGTTTGAAATGGCTTAGAATTTCCATTACTGTAGATTACATTAAACCACATGGTTCGACCAAGTAAAGGAATCCCATGCCTTAGGAAAATTAATATAGGAGTTATGGGTTTTTAATGGGCCTTAATTCCCTTAAAAAGGCTTTGTAATGCGATTTACGTCAAAGAAAATGTCAAAGGTGTGAAATTGTAAGATGCTAGAAACAAAATTGGAAATTTAACAAAGGGTGATCCACTATTTTTTGTGCCACTGTTTCGTTGTGCCACCATTTTGGTGTTCCACTATTATGGTGTCACCATTTTGGTGTGCCACCGTTATAGTGCCACCGTCATGGTGTCTATGTTTTTGTGAAATTGTTTAGTGAAACTAGATTTTTGGAAACCTCCCAAAACAAACCAATACGACCCTCAAGAACTCCACGTGCATTAGATTTTCACAAAGTAATGGCTCGGGGAAATATAGTTCATTATATTAGATACTTCTCAAACTATTATTGTCCCTGATAATTCAAAACCAACCTAGATAAGAAACCAAAAGATAATGGGTCTGAACAACTACCCTTCAAGATACCTCTCAAGGATATCACTACTAAGAAGAGCTCAAACACTTCAAAAGAGGACACACGATCCCACACGACAGCCATAACCAACTCCTAAACACTCTCACAGGGAAAATACCTCTAAAAGAGATAATTCCAAAAAAAAATTAATTTCATCTAATAAACACGAATGTTTTACAACCACAAATGAACATCATTACATGAAAAGAGATAAACATTAAACAGATTGGGGTACTACATGTGTTTCTGTGACTCACATTCCCATGTACTCTCTTCCATGCAACCATGACACCACAAGACACGAACTAATGGGATAGCACTCCCCACACAACATCTTATCCTAGCATTCATGGATCTCTACAGGCCGCTCCACAAAGGCCACATCATCATTAACATCGATCTCACCCCAATTGATGATGTGAGAGTCATCATGAAGATAACGACAGATATTTGACACATGAAAGACTTCGTGTATTTGGGTCATCTATGGGGTATGTGCTACTCGACATGCCATGTCTCCAACATGAGCCAACTCCATGAAAGATCCAAAAAACTAGGGAGAAAGCTTACTCCCACTAACAAACCTTTACTACCCATGATGGGGAGTTACCTTCAAAAACATGTGATCTCCAATTTTAATCTCTGGAGGACTCCTCCTATGATCAACATAGGACTTATGGAGACCTTGTTCTACCTTAACCTTCTCTTTAATCACCTGAACCATCTCTATTTTATTCTGTACCAGTTCCATCCTGAGAATTAATGACTCTCCAACCCCAATCCAACACCATAGATAATTGAAGGTTTGTAAAAAAAGGGCTTCAAATAGTGACAAAATGATGGTGGAGTGAAATATATTGTTGTAAACGGACTCGAATAATGGAAGGTTCCTCATCCACAAACCACAAAAATCCAGGACACAAGAGTGAAACATTTCTTCACGAGCCTAGATGGTCCACTCTGTCTGACCATCCGTCTATGGATGAAAAGTATTTCTAATAAATATCTAAGAATACAAGGCATAATTTATTCATCTCCACACCCTAGATATAAAATGAGGATCTTGATCATAAATGATCTTCCTCGGGACTCTGTGGAGTCTCACCACCTCCTCCAGATACTACCTCGACAAACCACCACTAAGATCAACTCCTTGATCACTATGAAGTTGAATGATTTCGTTAAACAATACTCTACCATCAATATAGAATCATATCCTACCCACACTAATGGTAAAATAGTTACAAAGTCTATTGAGATGTCCTACCACTTCCATTGTGGAACATCTAATGGATGGAGCAACCCACCGAGAACACGGTGCTCAGCCTTCACCATCTTGCAGACCAAACATCGAGACACAAACTCTGCAACTGCATGATTCAACCTAAGACACCAAAAAAAACTGCTCAAATCTCGATACATCTTTTTAATACCATGATATACAGCTAAGGGTGAATCATATAACTCCATGAGAACCGTCTCATCCATCGAAAAAAGAACGAAAAGCCTTCTCTAAAACAATACTTGGTGTTGTTTATCCTCATGAAAATCATCAGGGGCTTCACCACAAACAACTCAATCTCTCCATAATTCTACCTTAATATCTCCCCAACTGGGACTATTCTACCTACTGCACTAGATATTACTACACCATTATCTAGAAAAAAGAACATCTACCCCCTACTTCTCCCATATTCAGATGTTACACTGAATTCTATTCCATCACTCTCCAGGAATCACCAGATTAACGCACTACATCACTACGTGACTTCCTGCTCAATGCATCGGCAACTAAATTCCACTTTCCAGGTGTATACATGATTCAGAAGTCGTAATCATGTAAGAACTCCATCCACCATCACTACTTCAAGTTCATGTCACGCTGGGAGAAGATATAACTCCGTCTCTTATGATCAGTGAAAACCATAAAGCACTCTCCAATAAGGTAATGTCTCTACAACATCCAAGTCGACACCACTATTTCCAACTCGAGATCGTGGGTTTCATGGTATTGTTCAGGGGGAAACACCTACTAAGACCCATAAGAAAATACTAATCTATGATGCATCGGAAAACAGCCTAACCCAAGACATGAACCAACATGGAAAATGTTGAATTGAACTCCCTCTATAGGTATGCCATGAAATACAGAGATGGCCAAAATATCATTTAATTACTTGAAAGTTGTGGGAAACTGACCAGTATACACAAAAACCTGGTCCTTCATAGTCAATGATGTCAGAGTATTTTTTAGCTGAGAGAAATCGCACACTGACATCATGTAATAGCCAGAAAGACCAAGGAAACATTGCACCTTAGCCACTATCTTAGAGGATTCCCAAGTCACAACTACTTATATCTTTGATGGATCCATAGCTAATACCTGCTGGGATGCAACATTCCCCAATAAATGGACTTCTTGAGCCCAAAACACTCACTTTGACAAGTTCTCAAATAGCTGTCATCGATAAAGAACTCCCACAATTGTATGAATATGATCTACATGCTTCTCCTAAGACATGGAGTATATGTGGATGTCGTCGATGAAAACTACCACATATTTATCCAGGAACTCATGCAATAAAAAATTCATCAACCCCGCAAACAAAGTTGTAGAATTCATTACACCAAACTACATCACCATTAACTCGTAATTCCCATGATGAAAATAGAAATAAGTCTTCCAGATATCATCATCCTTCACTCACATCTGATGATACCCTGAACGCAAGTCGATCTATAAGAACTAAATTACACCCTTTGGTTATTTGAACAAATAATAAATTCGCAGAATAGGATAGTGGTTATTCACAATCACTTTGTTCAAGTGACGATAATTGACACACAACTAGAAACTACCATCAGCCTTTTTACGAACAAAACCGGTGCACCCCATGGTGACACACTCATCCGAACAAAACCACACTGAAACAGAACATCGAGTATTATGTGTATATCTCACAACTCAAAAGGTTCCATCCTATATGTATAAACCAATATATGATACCTTATTGGTTACATATTGATCCTAAACTCGATCTCCCGTCGAGGGGGTAACACTACAACTTCTTCAGGAAAGACATCAGAGTACTCTTCCATGACACTGGGAAAAGTAGACTCCAGAACCTCTGATGAACTAAAGATTATCTCAGACATCAAGGATGAAAAATAATGAACATGACTCCAACCCATCTGAGGGTATCACTCGCCAACTAACATTGCTCGATCTCCATCGGTATCGAAGAACACAACCTGCCTCCGGAAGTAATCCATAACATCCTGCATCGAATACAAAAAATCCATGCCATGTATGATAGTATATTGCAGTATTTATAAACATAGAAAATCACCCAAATATTGGTGTTTCCCAATCACCATGTCACATTCTCTACATACTTCAAATAAGTCAACTTGACCTCAAACCTGCGTAGTCAACGCCAAGGGAACTAGAAGCCTCTCTACCACAATTCCCAAATCATGTAAAAGGGTTGGTGATATGAAGGAGTGAGTGGATCCTTAGTCAAAAAGGCATACAACCAAGTAGAAAACATGAAAAGGGTACCTTGAATGACATTTGACTTACTTGGCACTAGAAACGCCAAAGCATGAAGCTGACCATGACCTGCACTGTGGCCTCTTTGTCCCTGATGATGACCACCACTGCGACCGCACTATATTATTAGAGGACTAGGAGTGTCACAAGTATGTCCTCTTCCTTCAACATATGATCTCTTTTGATCTAATGTTGGTGGAACCTACTGCATCTTCCTTTTCCGGAATTGCATCAACAGAGGAACCTGGAGTGAAACACCTGGTGCACGCTGACTACTCTGAAAGATCGAGAACTCTCTATACTGATGGCCTCATCCACCATAAAAAAACAAGCACTTTATCCCTTGTAATATGGATAAGAACCAACTCCTCCATATAAATGAGATACGGAGTGGTGGGACCTATCTCCGGCTGAATGGAAACTCTTCTTTCCTGAGAACTAGGAACCCCATACCACAACTCTGCTTCGTAAGGAATCCTAACGACTCCACTCTCTTGATGATTCAGTTTTGAATAATGTTATCTTGAAGGCCACTTCCCTCTACAGCACCTCAAGGTATTTCTTCATCATTAATGGGGTGACCTGGCACTGTATCAAAGGATGAAAAGCTTCCTCAAAATGATGCACCTTGTCCTCCTCATCTGGAAACAAGTTTGAAGCATATCATAAGAGGTTCCTAAAACGGATTCCAAAATCTCATACACTAGACCTCCCTTGTCAAAGGGTAAGTAACTCCTGGTGACTGGACACATTTGTGGTCAAATAAAGAAACTCAAATCTTATCTTATATTATAACTCCTCCCATGATATTTTCGACTCCTCGTGATCTTCGAGGAACAAGAACATCCAATGCCTTGCTTCCCCACGCTGCATCGTCAAAACCAACGATACCCAGTGATTCTTCCAGCAACAGATTGATTTGAAAGCTATCTTAACCTCCTCCAACAAGACTTCCATGATTGCATCTAAAATGGATTCCACATACTTTTTTAGAATCTGGAACTGAAACTCTCATAGTGTCCTCCTCCATGTATTGTCGTTGTCGACCTCCACTCTGCGACAATCTGTTGGTGAAACCTACTGGACATCTTCTGTGAAAACCAGACAAGAACATCGACATGGATCTATCCTATAAAAATAACAAATATTTAGAGCTCCTAAACATATAATATGGAATAATAAATATTAATTGTTTTATTTTGTTTGGTTTAGGTAAATCTATCCCAAGGACTACCCATTTAAACATAAGTGAAAAGAAGAATGATGCATGATACTTTCCTAGGTCTCTACCCTACCACTAGTATCATCTCATTTTGTATCCAATATAAAATTAAAGATTCATGCATCAAATCATAGGTGGGGACTAATTACCTGTGACTTAGTCAGTATATAGTGTTTACAATACTTGATAAACTTGGCATAAACTATTTCTCTACCAGCCCATGTATCCTCACCTGTGCCTAACTAAAAACTCCATCTTATCCCTCAATGAGACCTCTAATACAACTATTTCATGACCCCCTACACCATAAAGTGAACCCTTCGTGGGTCGGTAATGTGAGAAGGGAGATAGTGACACCTGAGTCCCACCTCCAGTAGGCCCTTGATTGTTGACTTGCACTGAGGGTATAGTAGACACACTAATGGGAGGCATTACCCTCTAAGAGAACACATGTGAAAGAGATAGATAAGATAGAAACCAACCAAATCCATGTTAGAATGAACTATAAATGAAACTCATGTACATATATGTAATGTCATGCCAAAACTAATAGAACTGAAAGGGAGAACTATAAGTACCAAAATAAAGTAAAACGGTAGTAACCACGAAGCCCAAACAGCTCCTGCAAACCACAAGCTAGTAGTAACCAAACTAATATCTAACCTTCTCCAAGTGACCTGAAAACAAAAATTGGTGTGTATACATAGGGTTAGTATAGTTGTATACTCTATTAGATCCTCCCCAAAGCCTCTCGTTCAAATGTAACAAAAGCATGCTAAAGCACAGTGAACATCGAGTGAAACTAACTCACCAACTAAACATGTATACTATGTTATCACCTCACCATGGATAATCTCACTAAGTATCTCATACAAGAATATATAATACAATAATGAATATCAAGGGTACCCCGCTACTACTTCCCCATTGGTTTTCCACTTTTCCCAAATGTCACCCGTCCTAAGCATCTCTCTCCAAAAAGGTTTGCCCAGAGACACCTAGTCAAAGCTCCACAACATGCATTTCATGTTACACCACCACCACGTCCATGTAACCTAAGTAACCAGGTAGTTTCCAAGATCCATCATATTTTTCATAATTTGTATCATACAACGGGTATTATACCTCAAGCCATTACATCCTATACACTGAGTAAGGATCCCCAATCCATCATATCCTATACACGTTACACTTATAGTAGTCCATTGGAAACTATATCCAGAATAAATGTGTGTGAATAACCAAAAACCATTACATCACTCTACAAATATATATGGGGAACATTAACCTTTGTGCCTACCAGTACAAGTAACTACCAAGTAAAGAGAGAGATGAAAAAGGGGGTAGTCAGTCATCAATTCTCCCATCGAGATGTTATGGAAAATATCCCCCCATGGATCAGAATCCCCATGGTGCCAGTTTACATAACTAAAAGGGTGGAGTAGCATATAGAAACACAAAATGTGCATGATATATTACAACTAACAACCACACTATGGAAAAAATCTAGTCTTATACTCAACTGCAACTAACGTTTCTCGAACTACCGGATACCACTACAAAGACTAGATATCCTATAATCACACAATTGTTTAAATAGATTTGTAAAATCATCTTATCCCTTTTTAATCAGTTTCACATTAAATAATTAATTTTTTATCTTTTAATTAACCATTATTAATTCCACATTACATATCATTGGCATCACACCATATTCCATGCCCTCCACGCATAACCAATCCAAGTCCAAAACTTCTTATAAATATTACCTCAGAATTACATCCCAGCAATCTCTAACCCCATGTGTTAACATCATTTATTCAATCATTTATTAACAGTATTATTACTTTCCATAACTCCCAGCATTCTAGAATAGAAAAAATAAGTTACCAAACACAAGGGGCTCGACACGGTGAGTAGATGGACTACCTATTGTTCCTTTTTCACCTATAATAGTAGCATACAACCATCCATCTTTGGGAATATAAACAATGAAATCACATGGAATACCCCATGCATCGTCACCTCCTTTGAAAGGAGGGTAAGCATGTCTAGTTTCCTTAAGAAGTGGATAAAGTAAAGAACATAAACAATCAATAAAATTCAACAAGCATCCAACATTCATATCCAAACTGTTTCATCATCTCTGGTGTCCTCCTCGACAACAACATACATAAACCAATGAATCTCTCCACTCTAGGTGTCAACTGCATCCCCAACTTTTGGGCCTCCTTACCCAACATACTGCAACAACCTCTGAGGCTCAGCTATCCTAGGCTCATACCACAACACATGCAGCAGGAAAACAAGCTACAAGAAACTAGGATCTCGGCCCCATGGAAGGCATCTATCCTTCACACACAACAAGAACTCATAGCTCCATGAATAAGTCTCTTGTCATTTACAAGTAAGAGGGTAACTCAAAACCCTTAAATCCATTATATTTTATCAAAAAACAGGTTATTTAATACATCTTGAATAAGACGGTTCATTTTAACATGTATAACTGTATCCATTCAATTATCAACATTTTACCACAACAACAACTAGAATCAATAACATGCCTCTTCATCTCTGTCAAATTAATTTACAATTAATCTTGTATTTACGTTATTTTCCGATTTCCATCAAGAACAACACGCTAAACAATGAAATCATGGATATCACACTATCTAGAAAAACAAGAGGCAACAACATACGATCGATACAAATTTATTTATCTGGTTCAAATATCTATTATGTCAGGTACATTGTGATCCAGTGGGATAAAAAATGATAACTCTATATTTAACATAAAATAATGGAGAAACCAATAATCCCATACATCAAAAAGTTACAGATACTCCTTCCATGAGATTGATCCAAGCAATGGATCATGATAGCCTTCCCCCAGAGAAATTGCATCCACCTGAAGATGTAGCGGCACATCTGAACCAACCGACACCCAAGAAAACTCCATAGAAACATGGAGATCACATTCCATAACCTGGAAAGGAGTAACATGATAAGAATGGTGGAAGAAAACACAATAATGGAGGATTATCATACCTTTTATCAAGTAAAGATCGACACTTGTTGCTTTCCCAAAAACAGGGGGTGCACATGTAGTTGGAAGATACATCAAGGGGAAATGATCCAAGGATTAAGGTTCGATCACACCACTTCTATGGGAAGAAACTCTTAGGGTTCCTCGCGCATAGATAAAGGAGAAGGAATGAAATAAGGGAAGGTGCCCGACATTAAATGATTAAATCTGAGACTAAAAGTATTTGAAATGGATTAGAATTTCCATTAGTACAGATCGCATTAAACCATGTGGTTTGACCAAGTAAAGTCATACCGAGTCACAGGAAAATTAAGATAGGAGTTATGGAATTTGAATTGGCTTCAAACCCCTTAAAACAAGGATTTAAAGTGTGTTTTACGACAAAGAAAACTTCAAAGGGGTGAAACTGTAGGAAGTTGGAAAGAAACTATAAATTTGAAAAATGGTGAGCAACTATTTCAGTGTGTCGCCATCACAGTTTCATCATTACGGTGCCACCATTTGAGTGTGTCATCGTTTCTTTGTGCCACTGTTACGATGCCACCGTGATGGTGTGCCACCATCACGGTGTCACCATTTTGATGAAACCATTTGGTGAAACTGGATTTTTGGAAACCTCTTGAAACAAACAACTGCGACCCCCAAGAACTCTACAAAAACTAGATTTTCACCAAGGAATGGCATGGGGAAATCTAGTTCATTACATAGTATACCGCTGACAGAAACTTCGCGGATTATAAGAAGATTGTAGCCCAATTAATGGTTAGAGACAAGTAAAATCATAAATTTTTTCCATGACGCCATCTTTGGGTATAAGATGATGCTTGGTGGGCATTGAATCTTCATTTCCGCACTGCTTTGATTTGTGGAAATGATGAATGATGGTCACTGGGGATCGAGTCGAATTGTCTCTACAGCGTTAAGCGATTTGTAGCAGGTCGGACAAATTCTAGAGTGGAAATTAGGACCATCTAATTCTAGATTTTTCGAAATAATGGACTCTCAATTCCCAAGGTAAGTTAAACCCCCCAAAAAATGTGGCTAATACTATCAGATAAATTTACTATTGTGATAAAGGACACATGTCACAATCATAGTCCATAAATTATGAACTATATTAAATTCAGGGGAAACACACATTGTTGTGAATTGAAACAAACACATATGAATGAAAAATAAAAAATTAGACTTGACATGACATTCCACCTAGGACTTTTTTAACTTCCCATGTTCTTTATTAAAGGACACAGCCCCCCTCAAACTGCGCCCCCGTCTGCAAACCCGCACAGATGCCCACGCTTCCTGCCGCCGCGTCCTAAGATCCTCCGTCAACCGCTGTCCAACGGGTGTTTTCCCCTGAACCCACCACCCCTACCATCCCTTACTGTGGAATCTCCCACCATCCATCACGCCCATGCGGGAAGAGCAAGCCGTCATGCCTGCTGTTCTTATCCCGGCACGCCGGGGCCGCTGCATGGTGCACCCTTGCCATACTGAGAACTGACCAACTAGCCATCCCTGCATTATATTATTAATTATAAATTATATAATTTATATTATTTACTACTGAAATTACAAATTATTGAACGTTAATTATATTTTTAGTAATTAACCATGTATTCCAGTCAAGTCAACACGCCGAAGCCTCATGTGTGCGACTTGGATATACAGTAACCAAGCTACAGGGCGTGTAGCTACATCTACACGTCGTATAGTCTCCCATTAATGGAACCAATTAAAATTACATTAAATTTGCAATTGCAGCAACAAAATATTATTTTATTGATTTGGTCGTGGGTTTGAAAATTTAATAATAGGGTTATAGAATTTTAGATGTGAATTTAATTTATTTTAATTTATATATCGTTATTGGCCCTACCGTTCAATTTTCACGGTTACCATTAATGATAAGTATCTCTAAATAAGACCGGATTACAATTAAGGTGAAATAAAATTAATTAATTAATTAATGTAAATGCGTTTTTCTTAAATAATAAAGGAACAAATAAAGTAATTAATTATAGAGGTTTAATTTTGCGTATACGTTGCGTCTATGATCATTCACGAGTTTGACCAAGACATTGATATGTGTCTGATGTTTTAATTTAATTTATTGCGTGACTTTGAAATTATTTAATATTAAATTAAATGATGACCTGCGAGTCATCACTCCCTCCATTATTATGTACGACCTATGTGTCCAAATATATTTATGTAATCATCTTTAACCAATCATTTGATTTCCTACACCTACGTGTGAGTAATAATTATTTATAATTAATGGGGCATCTCAAGCCACATAGAGGCGGTTTAAGACCGAACCATAATGATTTCAACTCAGGTGATACACAAGTGTACATGTGGGATGCTGTAAATAATTCCAAGACCAAAAATAAGAATTACTACCCCTAGGTCAAAGGTTGATTTGATGTGTAAAACCCTGTAACAGTTTCAGGTATTTCTAAACCTTCTACGTTAAATTATTTTTACTTTAAATGGGAAAAAAGGGTTTATCAGTGAAAAGTAGCATTTTTGTTAAACTCACCGCGGAATGGTAAATCGCCCAATTAATCCTTTAGAATATTCAATTAAATATTTTCTGAGTAAAACATTGAGTATGTACGAGTTTACGAGGTCTGAAAAACCTCGCGAAGGACGTAATAATGATATTAAATATAATATTTTAAGAACGGGAAATTTATTCAAAAAATAATAATAACTCCAAAACTGTCTGTCGTATGAGAAATCTAAGACCATAGTTATGTCCAAAATATGTTGTTTACCCTATGAGGGATATAACATTCAAAGACGCCGAACATTTAGATGCCTTTCTTGTAAGTTAATGTTATTAAATAATATTTAATATATTATTTATTAAAAATAATTAAATATCTCTCAAATGGTGCATCATATGGGAAATATGAGACCTCTGATGAGTCCAGAATGAGGGGTTTACCCTAGTCGAGATATAATATTTTTTAGCATCGGGTGTTTCGTCACCTCGCTCGAAAAAAATTACCCTTTTAATTTTAATTAATTAATTGTTCCAATTTTTTAATTAATAAATCATTAATATCTCTCAAACGGTTCATCAATGGAGAAATACAGGACCACTGTTTTGAATGGAATGCGTGGTTTACCCTATATAGTGTATAACTTTCAATAGAAACAGATGTTTGGTGTGTCTGCTTTTTAAATTAAGTTATTTAATAATTTATTTATTAAATTAATTTATTAAAAATCCAATTATTGTTCATCTTCTACATATTTAACACCAAACACCATTGATGCTACGTTAAGGTTTCAAAAACAACATTTTCATCACTGTTTTAATTTGTTTCAGTGGCAACAAATTAAATGGGAGAAATAAATGACTTCGTAAGGATTTTTCATTTTAATCTCATATTAAATCAAATGTGGTTAAATTGGGGTGAAACTTTGGCGTATGGTTATTGAAAAAAAAACCGAACGGTTCTAACTTCATCATCACTTGTTATTTTGGACTATAAGAGACACTGGAACTCCATCTCACACATTTGGAAATCATTGATAATCTATTTTTGGATCCCTTGGGTGGGGAATTGTCGCACGACGGGTGAGGTTTCCCTTTTTTCTCCTGTGCACTGTATCTCTTATGAAAAGGTTTTTTTTTTCTCTTATCAAATGGTGGAGAAAAATATGAATCTAAATAAAACCACGAAACCCAAAAATAATTATATAGGTATCAAAAGAATATTGTGAATGAATATTTATGATTTTTATAAAACAATTTATTGATTTGATGGGTTTATTTATTTTATTTTCTTATCTTTCCTTGCGTGAATTTATCCGGGATAATTGTAATGGTTTATCAAAAAAAATTACGCCATATTATCGATGAATAATTGCATGAAATTATCATTGTTATTTTTACTCAAAATTATCAAAGGGTAGTTACTTGTTTTGTCAATGAATAATTATTATAATTATTAGTTGATATTTACATTGATGATTTATTTTGAGATTATAATCTTGTTAAAATAAAGGATAATCAAAAATAATTATCAAACAATGAATAATTATGTGAAATTTTCAAACAATATCTAGGATGTTTTGACATATTATAATTTTATCAAATTTTTGAATGGATAATTGTATTAAATTATCAAACGATTATTATTTGAATTATCTTAAGATAATGAATTGTCAATATATATATATATATTGATAAACACACTTGCGATAATTTATTAAAATTATCTAATGTCATTTATTTTTATTATCAAAAGATATATGTGTGTGTGTTTGTGTGTAAATATATAGTTAGATATATATATATATATATTTTAAAATTACTTTGGAATTTAAGGATAATTTTGTTAAATATAAAATTATCAACATGTAATTACATTAACTATTGAAGGATAATTTCAAACATATGCATTAACATAAAATGATAATCCAGATATTATATAGGATAGAGAATGTATTATCGCATGTGAAAATTTATTTATTTTTAAATAAAATAACTGACATTGGCTCTAGGACACCTTGATGAACATCGAACATTGGTGTATCGGCGATTCTGATAATAAAGACGTGAGGAGGTGTATTGAACCACAGAGGGTGGCTTTTCATTGACATTGACATTGACGACCTTGAGGTAGGTGGTTCCGTTACGATTAGCCAAATTGATTATCCTGGTATTGCTTGATTTATTTCAATTGTTGATTTAAATTTAATTTCTCAAATTTCCTTTCAATTAAATTGGTAAAAAACCCAATTACAGTGAATCAAGATATTTAAAATGGTTTTGTCATGAAAATTTGGAAAATCCACAATTCTATTGAATTGGGAGTGTAGTTGGAAATTGGATGATTCAAATTGTTTAATTTAAATTGTGGATTTGATGAAATTGATTTCCATTAAATTGTTGATTTTAATTATGGAAGTAAATTGTTTAAACATGGAATTGGTTTTAAATGAATTTCAAGCTGGTGAAAATGGCTTAAAATGATTTGATAGAAACCCAGTGGTTTTATCCAGTGAAAAGGAATGATTTTTTATAAAACAAATTTTGGGTTTAAATGGAAAGAAATCGTAACTTTTGAAATGAAATAATGAGATTGATCATATTTTTAAGAATTCTTTAAATAGTTCACCCATTATATAAGAGCACATGCAAGTCTTAAGAAGTTAGTGAGTTATTTTGGTACACTCTATGTTACGACAATGTTCTAAAATATACTTGCGGCGGGTCACATCCCCGATGGGTTGATGAAGAGTCTCCTTTGGACACTGTCATAGGGACGTGTGTATACACATTTTGCTGAGTTCACATAGAGAGTGCAGAATTTTATAACTCCTTAATACTATCTCTCCTTTTGGAAGATGACCATGTTGCTCACTTGTTTATTTATATTTGAGATATAAATGTATGCCAATGTCTGTTGGAACTGATTTACATGACTGTTGAATTTATATATACTATTTTATATAAAAGTTTTACTTAAGAATTTTTTTAGATATATTCTATTTCTTATAAAGTAAATCCTGTGATTTGAATGTAATTTCCATCATTTTGAAAATGTACAACAAGTTTTGTTTAAAAATAATTTTGAATTTTGAAACCTGTTTATCTATAGAAGTTGAAAGAATTACTCTTGATAAATTATATTTGGCTACTGTTATGGAATCTTTGGTGGTATCCTACCATGATTAGGCTAACACCCTACTTTTTCCTTTGCGTGTTTGTAGACTTTTGTCATCCAAGTTCTAGAAAATGGAAGAGATCTCTTGGAGGTGGATTCAGCTGTTGAGCATTGGTCTTGATGAGTTGTGTCCTTAGGTACATTGGGACTATTTTTATATTTTAGTACTTTGGTTATAGTGATTTGGGATGGTTTATTCTTTCTTGACTTTTGGTACATTACTCCCATTGGAGTTTCATTTGTTTATGCATACATATCTTGTTTCTTTTCTTTTACATTGTTAGTGGAAAAATCGTTCCCACTTCCTTTTTGTGTGATGAAAGGTGCTAGTTGCCGACCTGTGGGGATCAGGAACTCCTTTCGGGTGATGTTAGGGTCGTCTCGGTTATTAGGTTAGCAGGGTTCCTGGGTTGGTTCGTGACATACTGTATGCCCATTAAATCAACAGTTAGATAAAACTCATGAATGAGTCTTTAACTATTATTTATTTCTATCTATGAAATTATTTATTTTATGGATGTAAGGATGAAGCTACATAAATAAATGAATTACTTTGCAAAAAGAAAATTAAAAAAATGAGTTTTGCGTAAATGTTTTTTCCAACATGGTTATTTAATTAAGTAACATCAACATAATATTAACAAGACGTGTAAAGGTTAAAATAAGATAAAATTTATGCATATAAATTAAAACTGCTCAATTATATATCAATTCAGTGTAAGCCTTCCATTAATTTATTTTGAATGAAACCATAGAACTAAGTGCAGTACTTGGACAATGTATGGAAACTTACTTATTTCGAGGAGTTTTCATGATATTTTTGGGTTTACATAACTGAAATTGTATTGAGTTTAACTGCAAAATTCTGTTCAATACAAATTTGAACGCAAGTGTTATAAAATCCAAGTTAGGATTTTAGGATAGGGAATCCACTCAAAGAATCGAGGAGCTACAAGTCCGCAGTTGGCATGACCGTCTAACTAATTACATTATTATGATTTTCAGGACCAAAGTCTGTATCATTAATAAAATAAATGGGGATCCTTTCCACTCTAATGTTAAAGCAACGTGACATTCTTAGTTAAAAGATGAGAGATATACACACTTCATAAAATAATGGGAGATTTAATAAATAAATAAATAAAAACATTTAATTTATTATATCTCACTTATTTTTTAATCAAGAAAAGGACTAATAATCATCACTTTTTAATTGCAGAATAAAATTTCCAATTCATCATCCACACTATCACTATAATCATCACTGGAGAAAGATAACCTCATAACTGGAAATAACTTCCCGAAGTGGTTTAGATGCCTTTTGGTTGTGTATGCCCTGGATGGAATTCTTACATGCTAGATTACTCAATGCCTGATCCACTTCCTAAAGAGGTGAGTGATGAATAGTTACTTGTCTGCGAAAAACATTTGATTGACATGGTTGATGTTCAATATTTTAAGCTTTCATCGATGTCTATTGAACTAATGAAATCTAAAAAAACATGGATGTATATAGGATGTTTGATCACCTGAATGGTCTTTACCAGGAGAGAGATAGACATGAATAATTTGAGATTTCCAAGGCACTATTTCATAGAAAGATTGGAGAGAGTTCCCCAGTTGGGCCTCATGTCTCAAGATAATTGGTTACATTGAGAGCATAGAAGTTCTAGGGTTTAAAATCCATAAAGTATTGGGCACTGACATCATTCTGGCATCACTACCTCAGAGCATCTGTAGTTTTGTTGTGAATTTTAATATAAAGAACATTTAGAAGAATCTTCCAGATATTATTACTCATCTTAACCAAGTAGATAAGGATAGTAATTAGTAAAACCTTCCACCATTATGGTGAAAAAATAGAAAGGGTAAGTGAAGAGATTTAATCCCCAAGATTTTTTCACACCCTTCCACGAAGAAAAAGACCAAGGGGAAATCAATGGATCAGGATGCAATTTGTTTCACCTATGGTAAGAAGGTCCATTGGAAGAAAAAATGCACCCAGCCAAAGAATCAAGAGGAAGATTCAGGTGCATTTTTTATCAAGTAAAATATATTTTGTTTCTACAAATTTGTTATTAGATACAACTTGTTGTTCTCACATATGTATTTAAATATAGGAACCAATTATATTATGAAAATATTGACCGAGGAGAGGTATATCATCGAGCATCCAACCGAGATAAACTTTCTATTGTGACATTTGGAGACTACCACCTCACATTGCCAACCAGAATGATATTAGTATTAAAGGGTTGCTATTATGTGCCTTCAATTACCAAAAACATTTTTTTTGTATCCCAACATGATATGGATGGAATTATTTTTAAATTTGTGAATAAATAATAATTATTTTATAAATATGGAATTTTTTTATTTTAATCCAGATTTAAATAATCATCTTTTGTGTTGGATTACATGAACCAAATAATGGAAATTGATAACAAAGTAACTTCACATGACTAATATCACAACAAACTTTTTTATCACTAGCTAGGTCATGTAAATGAAAAATGATTGACTAAATTACATGAAGATGGATATTTATATTCTTTTGTACTAAAACCACTTGGTGTCTGTCACACATGTTTACATAGAAATATGACCAAATCCCCATTTAATGGGAACGGTGAAAGGCATAAAGATCTTCTCAGATTAGTTCATACAGATGTGTGTGGACCATTTCCTATTGAAGTAAGGGGAGGGTACTCATACATCAAAACATTTACTGATAATTTTAGTAGATATGGATATGTCTACATAACGAGTTATAAGTTGAATTCATTTGATAATTTCAAGGACAATATAATTATGATCAAAACTATCTTGGTATGAATATTAAGAAACATCACTTCGACCATGGTGGAGAATATCTTAATCAATACTTCATTGAATATCTATGGGAGTTCTTGATTTAATCTCAACTCATTACTCCTTATACACCTTAGTGGAATGGTGTAAGTGAAAGGATGAACCTCACCTTGTTGGACATAGTGAGATCAATGATGAGTCATTCCATTCTACCATTATACTCTGGGGGATATATGTTAAAAACAACAATATATATAAACTAAACCGAGTGCCAACTAAATCAACATATGGTATACCATACCAATTATGGAATGGAAAGAAACCCATGTTGTGTTACATACATGTGTGGGGTTTTTATGCATTTCTTAATGCCTCTTAAAGTAACATTATTTTACCTTGAGGAATAAAGTGTATAGTTATAGGATATCAAAATGAAACAAAGGGATACTACCTATATAATACCGCATAAAAATGTTTCTAGTTGATAGACATCCCACATTTCTTGAGAATGATCTTATCTGTAAAAGATATAGTGGGAGAGAGATAGAATTTTATGAAGTTCAAGATCAAGATACACTCGATTTGTAATACGAAAAAATTCCACAATGTCCCATGGACGAAGATATTTGTCTAGATACACAATTACTTCATAGGATTACGAGAGTTATTAGAGAAATATAATTGTATGGTTTTCTAGTCACCGAGGATGGTGACCCATTATTAGTTGATAATAATGATCCTCTAACCTACAAGGAATTAGAAAATGGGACATATATTTCCCTGTGGAAAGAATCCATGAATCCTGAAATGGATTCCATATACCAAAACCATGTTTCGATTCTGGTAGAGCCTCCACTAGATGTAAATATCATCAGTTTCAAATGGGGATTCAAGAATAAACTAGATATATAAGAACAAGTCAGTACCTATAAGGCATTATTAGGTGAAAAAGGGTTTAGAAAGTGTCAATAAATTAAACACAAAGAAACATTTTCACCAGTAGAAATTATGAAATCCATTAAAATTATACTTGTCATTAAGACATTCCATGATTATGAGATTTGGAAAATGGATGTCAAAATGGCCTTACTTAATGGGGAAATTTAGAAAGATTTTTATATGACACAACCTGAAGAGTTTGTGAATCCAAAGGATGCCAACTGGTATGCTAGTTGCAGATATCCATTTATGTATTAAAGAAAGAATACATGTCACAGAACATTCATTTTGATGAGGCCATAATGGAATTTGGTTTCATAAAGAATGAATCTGAGCTGTGTGTTAATAAATGGTTTTGTGGGAGTGTATTTGTTTTCTTAATAGTATATATTGATGGCATATTATTAATTGGAAATGAAATACCAGTCTTATAGTCTGTAATGTCGTGGTTGAATAAATGAATCTCTATAAAGGACTTGGGAAATATAACATATATTCTTAGGATCAAGATCAATCAAGATAGAACTAAGAGTTTTTCCGGTCTAAGTCAAAGTACATACATTGAAAAGATATTGAAGTGATTCATTATGGGACAATCCAATAGGGGATTGTTTCTAGTGTCACATTGCATTCAACTTTCTAGGAAAATATGTCCCCATACACATGAAGAAAGAAATAGAATGACAAGTATTACATTTTCATAATCGATTGTGTCAGACATATATTTTATGCTATGTACTAGGATTTATGTATCATATGCATTAAGTATGGTAGAAAGATATCAAGATGATCAATGTGACCATCGTTAGATCGAAATAAAGAATATTGTTAAGTATCAAAGGCATACTAAGGATATGTTCCTATTTTATAGAGGAGATGAGGAAAAGTTCATGAGAGGATATGAAAAAGATAGTATCTAAACTGATCAAGATGAAATAAAATCATAAATATGATATTATCCATAAATGAAGGTGTTTTTAGCTATAAGATATTAAAGCAGGCTGTGGTTGTAGATTCTAGAGTAGATTCTGAGTAAATTTTGGCTTCTAAGATAGATAAAGAAGTAGTATGGATTTGAAACTTCATCCAAGAGATTGATGTGGTACCTAATAGTAAATATTTTATCAAACTATATTGTGATAACACTACAGTGGTGGCTCTTGAAAAAGAGACAAGATCACATCAGTGGTTGAAACATGTACTCCAAACCAATCATCTCTTGGTGGATTTTTCTCGGAGTGATGAAGTTGTAGTGAGCAATCTTTCAACAAAATAAAATGTGGAGAACCCCTTGACTAAATCCTTAACTCAGTATAAATATGACTATCAAATGAGGTCTATTGGATTGAAGGTAGTATGTAGTTGGATCTAATTCAAGTGAGTGTTTGTTGGACTTGGGGTCCTGGGACCAACTTTTTGTATATTTATTTCATAAATATTCATTGTCTTAAATATTATTAAATCATCTTGTTACATATTTTTGTTGTTATGCATGACTCTAATGTAATAATTTCCTATAATATACATCACATTGATAAGGGAATAGTAGTTCCCCTCTATGATGAGAACCTTGTTGTGGTATGTTGATATTTTAAAATAATGTTTTTTGATTAGATAATGTACTATGATGGGACACATATTACATCTACTGTCTGGTGTGACTACTCATAAGTAGATGATGATTCTTCTCATGAAGTTCTCACTTTGTAATCTCCAAGACTAAAGATTATGAGAATATACCATCCAGCAATAATTTCACATGTTTTGGTGTCATCACGTATTTCTATCTACAAGCATGTGTGACGATCCATAGACTTTAAGATTATTATTAAATCATCTAACAACCATCATACATTGAAGTATTTCATAAACCTGGATGATGATAGTTCATTGTTAAGTTGGATACGTTGGGTGCGTCATGAGTGGCATGTGATATTTTAATAAGTTGAGGAAGGATTTACCCTTCAGTCTTTATAGAAACTAATATATCGTCACTTTTATATGAATATAACTGTCACATTAAATTCCATGTCCATGATGTAATGATGTGTTTATTCAAGATAGTCAATGAAAGAAATATCAAGCATATAAGTTGGTGACATGGATGTGAAACATTCTTGATGAGATATTGTGACAAAGGGATTATATTATATTGTGAGTATTCATATGTGGTTGTCAACGTTAAGACATAAAGTTCTTTCTCTTGGGTGCCTTGAACCATTTCTAGATAATGATCTTAGACTTTAGGAAAATCCACCTAATTCCAATGAGAAAGAATCCTAGAGTCTCACACACTAAGTGTTTCCATTAATCCCAAATAAATTCTATTATATTTTAATTAATGGAATAAAAATTATTCTCAAATCCAAGGAATAAATTTATTCAAGTTATATTAATCACATATATTGAAAAAAAATTATTCCCTGGCATTTGAATACAATATTTATTTTATTTACTGAATATCTTAATAAATATTTACTTGTTATATTGTGAAGAAAATATTTATTTATGGAAAAAATATTTATTTGGTTGTTAAAAAAATGATAGAGGAGTTTCAATGGACCAAGACTGAGTTCATTGACAAACATTAATTAAAAATACCATTATATACTTTTTGTTACTGTGTAAGTTGGCGCGCAACACTAAATTATAATTATATAATTCTTATTATGAGGCATGGTATTTATTGAAGGTAATAAATGTTATTTAATGGACGGTATGAAATTAAATAATATTTTAACTTAATTCCCAACCCTACAAATAGGCTGATATATCTATTGTGTATAGAATCCAAAAAAAATTGAGAATAGTGAATTGTTTCACATATTGAATTCTCTATATCCCCGTACTATCTCCTTCTCAAGAACGAGAAGTGTAAGGGATATATTTTCATGACCAAAGAATGAGAGATCAATAATGAATAATTCAAGATATTTGACACTCCACGCTCGCACCTAGAGACCGAGTTGCATTGCTCGAAGATCATTGGAGCACTTGTGGATTACAACTAGAGGTATTTTATCCTTAGATCCTCACATCACAATGAAGGTAATCAGAAAGGGTATTTTCAGATGATCAATATTCCCCAAAAAATAATGTTCCTATGACCAAGTATATTTTGCATCAGAAAGTAAATAAATAAATTTTAAATTTGACATGAAAGATACTCGCTATTTGTTGTGATCAATGATTATTAAAAGAATTTTTAAAATATCACCCACCTCTACACGCTTTCGCTAAACCCATATACAACAATAAGAAAATAAATAACATTAATAGACCTATTCCATAGAACAATGTGGGTAGTAGTTGCTATAAAATTGGGAATGTTGTTAATCTTAAAAGGAATCAAACTCAAAGAGTATAAGACTGTGTGAAAATATGTTTAGAGAGAACAAATCACAAGGAACATAAAGAAATAGAGATGATGTTGTTAGATCATCGGTGATGATTTTAAGAGAGAGATATATATATACATATATATATTTAACTTCTATAATATGAAATAAGTTTTTACATTAAATTGTCCATATTGATTATCATATTTATTTATGGGATGTTGCATAGTATAGAACAAGCACTGATGTGTTTTTTGGTGATGATATTGGTGAAAATTTTTGTTTTTGTTTTTGTTATTTTCATTTAGAAAATAGGCTACAATGGATGTTGAATTTGTCTACAACTTATAAGACTGAATTCCTATAACATTATTTCTAGGATGTTTGTGGTGTTTCTCTAAAAAAATTTGTAGAGTTCCTTTTTTCATAAAACTATATTTTATCAAAGATAGGTTGTTGTTTTAAATGTTTATTTATAATTTAATATTTGACTAAATAACTCACATTAGGGATTCTGTCTTTTATGAAAAAATTTGGTTTCTATTAGGAGGTTCATTCAGTGCAGTGGTATTGAAATTTATAAAATAACGTGTAAATGAAATTATTCTAAAAAATATTATTTTTTAAACTCATGTTCATATCAAGATTACAAAAAATGTTATTATCTTATCTTATAGGTGTAAATTTACATATCCAAAAATCTTCTTGTAGTGATGTTATCCTCTATCCAACTTTTACATGGATGCTTCAGATTTGTTTGCAACATATAGAGCCTTATTCATTATATTTTGTCTTTTTTAATGAATTTAATATGTCCAAATGAGATTCTATTTTATAGATCAAAAAACAATCAAATATTCTGTATTCTAAACCTGTGGGAGCCTACTATGGAGTTTATTCAACTAATAAATTAATTAATTAATAATATTTCTTGACATTGTGTTATGAATTATAAATAAAATTCTCAATGTATTCTTTTTGAAAATATTTTTTAAGTGTTTCAATTATAATACAATGAAGATGATAATGTTTTCTACCCAGAAGATTATATAAAAATTAAATCCTTACAATTGTGATGGAATAATGTTTTTATATATATATTTATCTACATATCATTCTTGACTTTGGATGTAATGAAATTCATTATGAAAATAATTTTTCATTAATATCTATAATAAGTAATGTACAAAGAAGGTTTGCTATACTGATAATAAATAATAATAATTGAGTTAATTATAATGCTTCTAGAAATAGTTTGTTGACAAGGCTTCTTCTCATTGATTTATTTTTACCATTGATTATACTCTACAAAAAAATGTAAATCATTCATAAATATTTATTTGATCAACCAAATTTAAAGTGAATAATTTTCATAATTATATCACTATAATTCATAATGAACATGGATTCATTTGAAAAATTATTTATTACACTGAATTCCTTACATTATTCCTGAATTATATCCCATTAGGAATCAATATCCTCATGTGAATATATTTTTAAAATAAATAGTTACAATAATTATATAAAATAAGTTCTCTAAGTGTCTCGTAGAACTGACTGTCATCCCCTATTCATTAGTTCTACAATGTCTTTCATCGATACTCATTGTTTTATATAAGTTGAATCACACATGTATAACCTGAACTTATCAGAATCTAGGAAAATAGTGTTGACTATAATATTTTATTCTAGTTCTTATATAAATTATTATAATTATTACTTACTATTTATGTTAATTTTTCATTATTTTACAAAACTAAAATAGGCCACTAGTGAAATTTTTTGGTTCTCCCTTAACCATTGAGGAATGGTAATTGAATTAGATAAATTTTGAAGAGTATTATTTATTGGATGTGCTGTGTATAGACATTTTATTTTGATTGGTCCAAGTATATGGACATATTATGGGTCTAATTGTCTTTTATTTCATTTCATGGAATTCACAATATTAATCATAAAATATGTTTGTATTCTATTTGAATTTTTAGAGTATACCATCACTTATTTACCAGGGAAAGTAATGAAGATTTTTTTCTTTACTGATTGACTATGATTCAATTTAAATCGGGGAACTAACCCAATGTTTTTCATCAGATTGAATTTTTGTTACATCATCCATGTTCACTGGTTCATGGTGCATTTCATTTCAATTAATCAAATTCTCTAGTAGACCAATATTCTTGTTTTTATTTTTTATTTTCCATTTAGTTTTCTATAAAACAATCATCGGATTTTCTTCTACCACCCATATATATTCAACTATATTCTCTTATTCAGTATTTTATGTGTCATATATTCTCTTTTTAGTAAAACTTCCTCTATCATTTTAACAGTCTTAATTACATGTCAATACTATGTGTTAAGTGTAGAGTTAAAAACAATGGGGTTCTCTATATAAATTGTAGAGACCCAAAGCTTGACGTACATGGAAATTACATTACTTTTTTGGAATACTTAATACATAACAATA
The DNA here is from genome assembly GCA_963277665.1 of Viscum album. NCBI lineage: Eukaryota > Viridiplantae > Streptophyta > Magnoliopsida > Santalales > Viscaceae > Viscum > Viscum album. The sequence continues at coordinate 426,542,035 of OY728162.1, read as the reverse complement.
ACTGACATCCAAGGACCGTAACAGTTTAGTGTCTTTGGAAACTTGGAACATAGACTTCTAATCATGCTGAACGATCTTCAACATCTCCCATAATGATCATACCGTTTTGTTTTCTTACCTAAAAACTTTCTTTATATTCTACGGAAAAGAAAACATGTAAAGGGGTGATCTTAAATGCTTAGTAAGGTTAAACATGGAGAACATAAAACAATCCATAAACATTTTAACGTAAAAACATGAACATAAAATATCAAAATCAGGAGTAATGACAAAATTCTTTGTGGTACATAAAGCATTGATCATAAAGGAACATTAATCATGATAAAATAGCATGGGAATAAAACATGTAATTATGTAAAACCATTAAGAACATGATATGATTTCCATAGTAGCCAAGGCATTGATTCCAAGACCATCATAGTGGACAAAGTCTCTTACTGAATCGAGTTCACTCCTCGTTCCAGTCCTATATCACTGAACCAGATTAACCTGCCACTACAGCCATGTTTATCTCATGAGATATAAATCTTTACCCAATGCATTGGAAGTAGATTTAGGTCCCATCCATCTCATAATGAAATCATTCTTTCGTGTTCCACAACATAAACTTAAATCATTCATCATAACCCAAAGAATAAAATGGGTTTCATAAACATCATCCAATCATAACATAATCCATATAAAAAATGGATATCATTTCATCATAAGAAAAATGACACCATGTAAATCATAGAGATATTATACTTGAAACATAAACATATGAAATAATGTCATCTTAGATAGAAAACGGTTTTGATAAAACACTTGAAATTATATCTTGAGAAAGTTATCATTTATTCTTCAAAATCATTTTCTTTTCACAAAATTCCATTCAATTTTAAAAGAAAAGTATTTTGTTGAAAATATTCATGAAATATTGTAGAGTAATATTCATGAAAATAAGGGTTTTTTAAACCTTAAAAATCCATTCATGTCATATATGTTTAAAAAACCATTCTCCTCATACTTTTTCCTGAAAATTCAAAAAGTTACACATATGGTAAACAAAAGAATGATTCATTCCATAACACAATGTAAAAGCCAAATATGGGTAAACATGACTATAAACATATATGTAATAATATAAAACACTTTATGAAAAAAAAATTATGGACATTTATGAAAAATATAACCCCATTAAATACGTATAAGCAATCTCAGATAAAAATGAGATTTTCAAAATTGTCCCTTACCTTAGGTCCGATATGATTCATATGAATCCGAACCTTCTGTATAATGATATAAATAATTTAATTGACTTATTAAAGAATCATATTCATTTTTATGATTTCATATATGGTTCACTTTTGACTTTATATTACCAGGTCTTTTGTAAATTCCATGTTAATGCAGCGTTTTGGTTAAATCGTTTCATTTATCGTACGTGTTTCGACTTGTTGTTCTTGATATTATTACTTATATCCCGATTTATGTAATTACATAATTTAAAACATTATTTATATATAATATATATTCAGCATGTAAATATATATGACAAATTGATAAATGGAATGAAATACACCGTTCATGGAGACGGTAGGCCGTACGTACGCATGAAAGCTATTTTTGTTTCCTTATTGAATTGATTGGAATTAAGTAAATGAAACATATATGTACATAAATCCAGTATCATTATTATGTAATATATTTCATTATTATTTATTATATATACTTTATAATCATACTTGAATGGTTAATCATGGAAAATGAATCTCATCACATTCGTGGAGACGGTAGTCCGTACGTACACACGAGCGATGATATCATTCATTTGATATTAAAATAGTATATAATTGGATGTTATATTACATATAAATAATTATAATAATGTTATATTTATTATTTATATCATTTACACTCATTATTATACCCATCCAAATGATGAAATGTTTGAATAACAAACTACACCACGACGTGGAGACGGTAAGCCGTACGTACGCACGCATGGTGACTTTTTCATTCATAGGATGGATAAAATAACTAATATGGTTGTAAAATTGTTATAATATCAACACATTATATATAATATACTTTATTTATTATTTTATAAGGGAAAAAACAATGAAGGAGGAGGTGGAATAAGAAAGAAACTTGAAATAATCGGTAGAAGAGATTACCTCATCTTTGACTTGCCTCTTTTAAACTTCTTCTTAGGGAACTAGGGTTGGTCTTTTGAGAATAAAATTACCTCTATGATATAACTAGAGAGGTTGATAAGAGAAATTGGTAGGTTTTGTCCAAGCTTGAAGGCTCAATATTGTGTAAATAGGAGAGGGAGGGGGTTCCCTTTTATAAGGGGGAGAGGGACACCTTAGTAAAAACTTAAAATATTATTTTGTAATAAATTCATATTCAGTTTATAATGGCTCCAAAGTGACTTATTTCGAGGATAGGGTGTCTATGGGTCGAAAGCCTCCAAACCAATAGGTTTTATAAAAGTTTAGGTTAACATTTTAACCTTAAAATTTAGATTTAACTCTAAGTTAAATAATTTAACTTTTATCGTGTCTTCTTGTATTCTTACACTATATGGATAATAAACTTACTATAAACTGCCAATAGAACCCCAATTGGTTCATTAATGTCATATATATTATTATATAAGTCTTTTTGATGGATCATAGATTTTTAGGACCATTATATCAATTAATAATATAATAATTTATTTAAAAACTTTTTTATGTCAATTTTTACACTATTTGGTATTTTGTTTTCTATAAATTTATAATAGAATTATTACTTCAAAAAAAATTCATATAACCAACCATAATATGTTTTATTAACCTATAAAAATATTTTAATTAATAAAAAGTTTCAAATTACATTTATTTGGGTATTTATAATATCAATTATGTTAATATTTCATTAATAAGGTAATTACTACATCATCATTATGCCATAAATAAATTAAATTAATTAATTTCAAAATAAACAAATAAATAATCTACCATTATGTATTAAATCTTCTTAGCTTTATAATGAATATTTATAGTCGAATTTATCGTATGTATAACCATATATTAAAAATGTTTTAGTTATTAAACTTTGATTTTAACTCTTTTAACTCTTCTTTAAATAAAATAATATTATGTGTCCTAATCTAATCCAAGTGGACCAAAGAGGTTAATATTTTATTCCAAAGGTTGTTTTTGGTATAATTATTCTTATCCAATAGAATTAGGACATGTGTTAGGGTAATAATAATATCATTTTTACCCTTAATTACCATATTTACTTTTAACCATGGTAAATAAAAGTGAAAAGTTACTATCCACCAAAAATTATTTTTACCTTATTGAACCACATTTTACTCATTGATATTAACCATGTCTCTCTAATTTTCAAAATTCAACTCACAAAAGCGGTAAAATTATGTTTTATGTAAATTTTCAAATACTCCTAGGAGGTGGGTAAAAGACGGTAAAAAGTTCAATAGAATTTTTATGTATCTAAAATTATTATAAAATGACTCCAATGAATTACATTGAACTTATATAAGTATTATGTATCTATTTTTACCTAAAGAAAATTTAAATGAAATAGATAATTATTTAAATAAAAATTCGATTTTAAACTATAACTCAATGTTTTTCACTATTAATAAAAAATTTAAAGTTTTCAGAAAAATACCAAAAATTCACCCTAATGTAATTATTATTTTCTAAATCCAAAAATGAAGTCCATTTTTAAAGATAAAATTTATAAAATTTTAAAAAGTGGGTATTACTATTCATAACAGCTAGTGTATATAATATTTTAATAACATATTGCTGTTTAGTGAAGCTCGGTATTGCGTACAATGCAAGCTATCGAAGAAGGTTTATCTTGCATGTAATGAAAGACAAGAATAGTGTTGCGTATACTACAAGCTAATACGGTGTTGCGTATAGTGAAAGATAATCTTGGTGTAACATACAACAAAAGAAATCAAAAAAATTAAAAAGGATAATTCTCATAAAATCTGAGGGTGTTACATTCTACCCCCCTTAAAATGAATTTTTTCCTCGAAATTCATCGGGGTTATAAATGGTTTTCTACTTGAAAGTTTCTGTCATAGGAACCCACATCGTAAAAAGGAATACTAAATCATCAATTTAAAAAGGAATTTTAGAAACATATCGGATACCCAAAGTAACTCATCACAGGGTTTCCACATAGGGGAATATAGGTGAAAATATGGATATGGAAGAGAAATCTAACCATCAAGTTCTGATGGAGAGTGGTAGAGAACATGGCTATAAAAAATCCAACAATCACAAAGCCATAAATTTGTGATGATCTAAGGTACCATCTGATTCATCGGATATGAGAGTACTAGGACAACATTTTTAGTTTTCAAGATCATTTCCCTAATTTTGAAGAATTTTTGAATTAAAAGAAATACTACTTGATTTTGGTAAAATATCACTGCTGTTTATACATTGAATAATTTCCACTTCACTTCTTAAAGAAATGAAGTTGTATTTGTATTCCGTGAAGTGTTAGCAGATCATGCGACAGAATGATTGGTCATTCCATCTGTCTCAAACATAAGGTTAGAAAAAGTTATATACATAAGTCCATATATGGTGAGATTAATCATATATGGTTCCTAAAATGAACTTATACTTCATCTATCATACCTCTTAATAAAATAAAACTAGTTTCTACTAACCAGGGACTTCCTATAGGCCAGTGGTAGGTGATAAAGGCATGTCACACATCGGTTGTGGGTTTGATTCCCGCAACCTTGTCTGACGCGATGGGTTGTCGCCCATCTTGTAGGTTGTCCCTTTTTATAAAACTAAATTATTATAACATTGCTGTAATAATATCGAAAAAATTTCTAGACTTAAACAATACTATCTTATGTCTATCTTAATCCATTCTAATATTTAGGCTTATCTAAAATACTTCGGTCCAAGCTCATAGTATAAAGAAAATGATTACTAGAAATGTCATCAACCAAGCATGTGAATACCATCATTTATCCCCAATATATCATAATATATATCTTTTTGGACACATTGCAAACATGAAAATACCTTAATCATGTATTCTTCTGAAAAATGAACCTTAGTGAAAACATGAATGCTATCAAAAGTTAGCTCTTTCCTCATACCAAAATCCCAAAATTTCTATATACTCAAACCATGATATAACATTGTCCTTATGTCATTCATGAGCACATAAATAATATCAGACAATTAATTTTCTCTTTTTCCCTTCATTATGCACATATCATCTGCTTTAAAAAAATATTTCAATCACTTTTCATGGTTACTGATACCATACAATTATTGAATATCAATTCATTGATATTCCAAAATTCCACGATATAATAAATGAGATTTCATGATACAATTTGAAATCCCATTACATAAACACTTAATCATTCCACAACATCATTGTCATACTCAACATCACAAATAGTGATCGCATGCGACTTCCATTTTTCATTTGACTTAAGAGGTTTCTCATGTCGATCATCATTAACCCTTGGATTAAGGAATTTATTAGCATAATGCCCCATTTCCTCGCACTGGAAGAATTGAAGTGTTGGTAGAGAGTTCTCTGTAGTATTTTCTCTATATAGTTCATTAGAAACCTTTTACCATTACTTTGAAAATCAGCTGCTCGATGACCTTCTTTTCCACACTTGAAACATTTTCTAGTACCTTTTAGACAATCTACACCATGCTTTTTTCCACACTTTGAGTATAAAGAAACATTCAACTTCTTTTCACCATTGTTCTGATATTTTCCCTTGAACTCCATCTTTTGTTTTTTGTCAAAACCATGAGATGGATATGTAACACCAACTTCCAGTTCTACCTTGTTAGCACAATGCACATTTTATTCATAGCTACTGAAGTCTTTTATAGATAATTCCATTAGAAGACTTGGTTTTAAGCCACTGAAGAATCGATCAACTTTAATTTCAGGTTGTATGATAAAGACAAATGCATAACTTGCAAGCCTTGTAAAATTCGCCTCGTATATACCAACAGATTCATCATCCTATTGATTAAGCTCAAGGAACTCCTTTTTCTATCTTTGTTCGAAGAATATGAGTGAAGTACTTATTAAAAAATATGTTCATGAACTCGTCTCATTCCATGGATTCAATTTTATCTTGGGGCCTTGTATTTTTAATTAGAGTCTACCGCTGGTCTGCTTCACCTTCTAACCAGTAAACAACCAAAATGACTTTTTCATGCTCTGAACAACGAAGTATGAAAAATATCTTTTCAATGGTATTGACCCATTTTTCAGTAACAAGTGGATCAGAAGACCCACTAAAATAAGGTATACGTTGCCCCATGAAGGACTCAATAGAATATTGTTCCCTTCTCTGCTCATTTGGAAGTCCAGAATGATTCATAGCTTGTGTAAGTATAACAATAAGATTTTTCACTCCATCTCCCATAGAATTGGTTTGTTCAGGAGGAAAATCATTAAATTTTCCATTACATTGATCAACACGGTTCCTTCAGGTTCTATCCATCTTCTAAAACCCAAAAAGAATAGTGTGAGAGGAAAAAATAATGCTAGGAAAACAACATAATAAAGGGGGTGTACCTTCTACATCTAAGATTTTTGGTTTAATTCTATGATCGTTGCCATAATTCTATGACTATAACATATACTTATAATTATACTTAGAGACATCCCTTGACATAGCTTAGAAATATCTCTAGGAATTTCATTAATGTTTTTGCATCCTAGTTGCCAATGGTTAACTAAAGCTTTCCTCTAATACCAATTGTAGAGGCCCAAAGCTTGACGTACATGGAAATTACATGACTTTTTTGGAATAATTAACACATAACAAAAACTGACATCCAAGGACCGTAATAGTTTAGTGTCTTTGGAAACATGGAACATAGACTTCTAATCATGTTGAAAGATCTTCAAAATCTCCTATAAAAATCTTCCCCTTTTGTTTTCTTACCTAAAACCTTTCTTTATATACTGGGGAAAAGAAAACATAAAAAGGGGTGAGATAAAATGCTTAGTAAGGGTAAACATGGAGAACATAAAACAATCCATAAAAATTTGAACGTAAAAACATGAACATAAAACATCAAAATCAGGAGTAATGACATAATTCATTGTAGTACATAAAGCATTGATCATAAAGGAACATTAATCATGATAAAATAGCATGGGAATAAAACATGTAATTGTGGAAAACCATTAATCACATGATATGATTTCCATAGTAGCCAAGGCATTGATTCTAATACCATTATAGTGGACAAAGTCCTTTACTGAATCAAGTTCACTCCTCATTCCAGTCCTATATCACTAAACTGGATTAACCTTCCATTCCTGCCATGTCTATCTCATGAGATATAAATATATACCCAATGAATTGAAGGGAGATATAGGTCCCAACCATCTCATAATTAAATCATTCTTTCGTGTGCCACAACATAAACATAAATCATTCATCATAACCCAAAGAATAAAATGTGTTTTATAAACATCATCCCATCATAACATAATCCATATAAAACAAATGGATATCATATCATCATAAGAAAAGTGAAAACATGTAAATAAAAGAGATTTTATACATGAAACATACACATATCAAATAATGTCATCTTTTATGGAAAATGGTTTTGATAAAACACTTGAAATGATTTCTTGAAGAAAATATCATTTCTTCGTCAAAATCATTTTCTTTTCAAAAAATGCCATGAAATTTTAAATGAAAAGTATTTTGTTGAAAATAGTAATGAAATATTGTAGAATATGATTCATGAAAATAAGGTGTCTTGAAACTGTAAAAATATGTTCATGTCGTATAAGTTAAAAGAAACATTCTCCTCGTACTTTTGCCAAAAAAGTCAAAAAGTTCCTCGTTTGGTAAACAAAAGAACGTTTCCTTCCATAACAAAATGTAAAAGTCAAAGAGGGGTAAACATGAATTTAAAAATACATTTAATAATGTTAAAAAATTTATGAAAAACATTTTTGTGTACATGGATGAAAAATATAACCCCAGTAAATACGTATAATCAATCTCAGATAAAGATAAGATTTGAAAAATTATCCCTTAACTTAGGCCCGATATGCTTCGTACGTATCCGAAAATCATGTATAATGATTTAAATAAGTTCATTTAATTATTAATGAATCATATTAATTATTATGATATCATATATGGTTCACTTATGACTTTATATAACCTCTTCTTTTGTAAATTCCATGTTAAAGCAGCGTTTTGGGTAAAATCGTTTTATTTATCGTACGTGTTTCGACTTGTTGTTCTTGATATTATTACTTATATCCTGATTTACTTAATTACATAATGTAAAAAACTATTTATATATAATATATATTCAGCATATAAATATATATTATAGACCGATAAACGGAATGAAATACACCATTCATGGAGACAGCATGCCGTACGTACGCATGAACGCTGTTCTTGTTTCCTTATTGAATTGAATGTAATTAATTAAATGAAACATATATGTACCTAAATAAAATATCATTATTATGTAATATATTTCTTGATTATTTATTATATATACTTTATAATCATACTTGAATGGTTAATCATGTAAAATGAATCTCATCGCGTTCGTGGAGACGGTAGTCCGTACGTACGCATGAGCGATGACATCATTCTTTTGATATTAAAATATTATATAAATGGATGGTATATTATATATACATAATTATAATAATGTTATATTTATTATTTATATCATTTATACTCATTATTATACCCATCTAAATGCTGAAATGTTTGAATAACAAACTACACCACGACATGAAGACGGTAAGACGTACGTACGCACGTGTGGTGACTTTTTCATTCATTGGATGGTTAAAAAAACTAATAAGGTTGTACCATTTATATAATAACATAAAATTATATATAATATACTGGATTTATTATTTTATAATGGAAAAAAATGGAGGAAGTGGAAGAAGAAATAAACTTGAAAGAATCGGTTGAAGAGATAACCTCTTCTTCGACGCGCCTCTTTTAAACATCCTCATATGGAAATAGGGTTGGTCTTTTGAGAAGACCAGAACCGCTTTGATATAACTGGAAAGTTTGAGAAGCTAAATTTTTAGGGTTTGTCCGATCTTGAAGGCTCAAAATTGTGTAAAGAGGAGAGGGAGGAGGTTCCCTTTTTTTAGGGAGGAGAGGGGCACCATAGAAAAAACATAAAATATTATTTTATAATAAATTCATATTTAGTTTTTAATGGCTCCAAAGTGACTTATTTAGAGTCTATGGTGGGTATGGGTCGAAATAATCTAATCCAATAGGTTTTAGACAAGTTTAGATTACCATTTTAACCTTAAAATTTATATTTAACTCTATGTTAAATAATCTAACTTTTACCGTGTCTTCTTGTATTCTTACACTATATGGTTAATAAACTTATTATAAAATTCCAATATAACTCCAATTGGTTCATTAATTTCATATATATTATTATAAAAGTCTTTTGGAAGAACCTTATATTTTCAGGACTATTATGTCAATTAATAATATAATATTTGTTTTAAAAACTCTTTTATGTCAATTTTGACATTATTTGGTATTTTATTTTCTCTAAATTTATAACAACATTATTACTTCGAAAAATATTTATATAAACAACCCTAATATGTTATTGTAACCTAGAAAATAAGTTTAATTAATAAAAAGTCTCAAATTACTTTAATTTGGGTATTTATAATATCAATTATGTTAATATTTCATTAATAAGGTAATTACTGCATCATCATTGTGTCATAAATAAATTAAATTATTTATTGTCAAAAAAAATATATAAATAAAATACCATTATGTATGAAATCTTATTATATTTATAATGAATATTTATAGTCAAATTTATCATATGTATAACCCTATATTAAAAATGTTTTAGTTATTAAACATTGATTTTAACTCTTTTACCTCTTCTTTAAATAAAATAATAATAAGTGTCCTAATCTAATCCAAGTGGACCAAAGAGGTTTATATTTTATGTTTACCTTATTGAACTAAATTTTAATACTTGATATTAACCTTGTCTCTTTAATATTCAAAATTCAACTCATAGAAGTGGTAAAATTAAGTTTTATGTAAATTTGCAAATGCTCCTAGGAGGTGGGTAAAAGACAGTAGAAAGTTTAATAAAATTTTTATATATCTAAAATTATTATAAAATGACTCCAATGAATTAAATTGAACTTATATAGGTATTATTTATCTATTTTGACCTAAAATAAATTTAAATAAAATAAATAATTATTTAAATAAAAAATCGGTTTTAAACTATAACTTAGTGTTTTTCACTATTCATCAAAAATTGAAAGTTTTCAGAAAAGTACCAAAAATTCACCCTAAGATAATTTCTATATTCAGAATCCAAAAATGAAGTCCATTTTAAAAGATAAAATTTATAAAATTTTAAAAAGTGGGTATTACTATTCATAATGGCTAGTTTATATAATATTTTAATAACATATCGTTGTTTAGTGAAACTCGGTATTACATAATACGCAAGCTATCGAGGAAGGTGCTCTTGTGTGTAATGAAAGCCAAGAATAGTGTTGCATATACTACAATATAATATGTTGTTGCATATAGTGCATGATAATCTTGGTGTAGCGTACAACAAAAGACATCAAAAAAATTAAAAAGAATAATTCTCATAAAATCTCAGAGTGTTACATAAATTCATAATTTTGGTTACTACCCTTTGGTAGTATGATTTTGAGGGCTGAAAAAACCAATAATTAATATTAAATGGGGGTCTGACAATGTCAAATAATAAACTGTTCAATTTATTTGGATATTTATACTTTCCTTAGAACATATCAACAATAATACAACTGATCCATTTACATTGCCATGATTTTTTTATGATGACTGTATAGATGTCATAAGATTTTAATAAAAGGATCATAACCATTCAGACTATTGTATTCTATGTCGATCATCTATGAAATTTTAAAAACCCCATCCATGATAGTTACCACTTGGAGGAAAACAATTTTCTCATGCTTAAAGTCATAATAATGATGTCAAGTCATCATAGAATACATTATAATTTCCTTATACCACTTTTGTAATAGCTATCCTACATTCATTATGAGTGATAATATTTTCATATTTATTAAATATTAATACATTTTTTTTTTGTTTTTTAAGTATATGATTCACATATTGGGATTAGTCAATCACTGATGCCATATATTCAATGAATAAAATCTTGAAGAAAGTATACCTCTTTTACTCTAATGGTTAACTTGTTTATTTGAACATTATATAAACCCAATATATATATATAAATGGTAAGAACTCTTATAGTATTAATGGGATAATTGGTCCTTTAGAATCATATTAAACATTTTCCAAAAAAAATTCATAAAATTTTGGCTTATGGGTTTTAGTGATGTGGTGGTGAATTTTATTTTATATCCACTGAGGTGATGTCATGTTTGACCAATAATATATTGTTCCACACCTAGATGTTTTTTTGGAAATTTATATCTACATATAACCAAAACCAATTGTATTCATCATAGTAACTATTTTTGATATACTAATGTATCAATTTCATATATAAGTATCCTGCACTACAAGTGGTTCTGTAAAGGGAAATAGTTACACTATAAACCCCTTGTGAAATTTTTTATTTCCAATGTTGAAAAAATCCTACAGGGGATTTGCAGGCTCAATACCATTGGTAGGATTTTAACAAAATTAACCATAAAAACAATTTTGTACATCATATTATGACTTTACCTATACTAGAGTTATATCTCCATTGACTAGTACAATGCACTATATGTGGTTCTTGAAAGTGAATCAACTATACTAGAATCCCATGATGGATTTTTCCAATTTTGATGATGAAAATCACCTTCAGGGAATTTAAAAGATGATTATCTTTGATGTATTATATGAAATCAATCTTAATAAACATATATATACACACATCATATCAAGAATTTCCCTTTAACTTTGGTAAGTGGTTATTCAATGGAAAGTGGCAACACTAGAATCCCTCATGGAGATTTCAAATTCTGATGCAGCAAGACTCATATAAAGGATTTAAATAATCATTTCCTTTGGTAGAATTGTAAGGAAATAAACCTCAAAAAAACAATAAATACCTTATATCAGGACATTACCTATACATTTTTATTTTTTTATTTAAAGGGATCCAACTATATTAGAATCCTAGGGGGTATATTTCCAATTTTAATCATGAAAATATCTTGTAGGGGATTTTCTATATCATTACATTTCATGGGATTTTAAGAAAAAAAAGATTTACAAAAATATTGGACATCATTTTAGGACTTTTACTATAATGGAGTTCAATCTTCATAGATATGCACCTTAAACTATCAGTGGTTCCTCAAAGGTATGTGGTGTAACGTCCCGGATCTAGATCCCATTTTAAGGTGCCTCGTACCCGGTTGTCCATATGGACTCAAGCATATTTCCCCAAAGTCCAGAGTCCTCTAACTAGTAGTGAGGTCATGGGTGTGATGGTTGGGAAACTATGACTTAATTGGAAGAGTATAGCACATAAAAATAAAATAATAAATAAATAACAGAAGCAGTAATAAATTTCATAGAAGTAAACCACAGAAGACTGAGAATGCAAATAACCAGATATCATATAATTCAAAAGATGATGCTGCATGTTACATGTTCTAACAAAAGAACCAAATAGGATACACTATAATAATGCATTATATTAGTAACAAAGTACAAAAAAGAACAAAAAAACTCATAATAAACGCAAGGCTTGGATTAGTATGATACTCTTCTACTCTTTAACAACATATCAAGTACATATAGAAGGATTCTTACCCTTATCAACACCTAAAACAATATAATCTATTTGGTCCCAAAAACATGACTCAAAAAGGGTGTCAGACTAAATCCTTGTAGGAATCCACCCATGAACTTTTCTAGTATTTTAGTGAATATATATAACAAACAATGTACAATAATGAAAATATTATGCTAGGAAGTACACAAATTGTAAACAGTCCTACATGAATAGGTATTTATTTACATAAATTTCATGTTCATTAATTAATTCAATCATGTTGAATTATATATGTCTCCAGATCTAGATTAAGTCTGTCTACCCTCATGTAAAAGTAAGCACAAAAAATACTCCAGAAGGCAATCTAAACAAGTGAGTGAAGATTGAACCAAATATTGTTCTTTGGATTTGAAGAAAAATCATAAGTCATTCTGTTTCAATATTCAATTTACAATTTGAGTCTATCCTTAACATTACTAAATTTTAATTCAAGTAATACTCCTGGTGTAAAACCACCTTCATCCTATAACCCATCCATAAAATCATCTTATGAACTCAGTCTCACTATAGGTGTGGTGCGAGTATATGTCAACTGGGCTATAATTGGATCTTATAAATAAGACCAAAGTGTCACCCAAGACATATAAACATTTCTAATAGAACCCATCCATGGTATCCCTCATTCCATAAGTCGTTCAACCTTTAAACATAGTCTTCATAAGCACGACCACTACATCCATGGATTTTCACGACTTTACATACAATCCTCCCATTTAGTCAGTATATGGAATCCCTCAATGGATCCATGGGAAACTGTGGTATAAGGTTCAATATTCACATGAACCCATCAATGGAATTCCAATCATAATTCATGGTTCACCCATTACTATTTACCCTTTAATAATGTGAAGTTCAAATATCCATTTCATTTAGGCATGAATAGGTCAAACCAAAGAAATCAAATATGATCAAAATTATGGACCAAACCCATAAGGATTGTCCTTCCAAAATAATCACATGTGGAGAAATCATAACAAGAAAACATGTAAATTAATATATAACATAAATCATCATCACCATAAATATAATAAAAGTTGTTTAGAAAGAAAGAAAAGAAAAAAATAACCAAGATCACAAAAGAGAAGAAAGACATTTTTCTACGGGGGTCTAAAAAAATGAAGACCTAGAGCATCACGTCTTAGAATGTTAATCCCTGGTGATTTCAAGCTCTAGATGTCATGAAAAAATATGCACTTAGTTTTAGGAAAATCAAGAGATGACAAGTAATCAGCCACCCTGTTGCCTTCCCGCCAAGTGTGAGTCACTTTTGTGTGGGTGATGAGATGAGTACGACACTTATGGGTAACATATTGAATTGACCAAGGAATAGGTCCCAGGCTCTGAACAGTGTTATGGACTATCATTGAGTCGATTTCAGCTTCCAGAAGATGAATCTTACGCTGCTGACACACAGAAAGTCATGTGAACATAGTCTTTGCTTCTACGACAAGCGAGTTACCGTGCCCCAACTGGACAAAGAAAGCCAAAAACCCGAACTAGAGAATCACGAACAATCCCACCTCCAGTAATTTCTCTAGATTTGTAGGAGCCTTCAATATTAAGTTTCAAACCCTGAGCCGGATTGAACCACCTTACCTAGTTACCTAAAAGGATATTAGAAAAGGAAAGTGCTCCAAATGACTAAACCTTGATCTTATAAGGGAAATCACAACCATAAGTTTTCCCTAATTCAATGTAAACAATCTTAAACATGCTTTATATCACATTATTAATTACCTAAAAAACATTAGGAAACAACATGGGTAAAAATATCAATCAAATTTACATCCTAAAAAGGGTGTGTGGTACCCCAACACATATATTCAACATGAAAATCACCAAAAGGAATGAGAAAACCTACCTCATAGTCATATGAATCTCCTCTTTTAGCATCGACTTCTTATTCGACCTTGAACAAAGTAGATCTAAAAATGAGGATAAAGGAAAAATATTTAATAACATCATTAAGATCAGAAATCACAAATAACATCTCAAGGGGAACTGAGAGATTATCAATTGGGTTCAAAAGTATCTGTCAATGATCAAATCAGAGTTTGGATGATGATTTGGGAGCCAAAATGAGCTCTGGAGTAGATGTTTGAGAGAACCCGGCGATCCCTCTATCCAAAAATGAAGAAAAAAAGGTTATTTTCCATTTTAGAAAAAACATAAATGCTGTGTACTTGTAAATATATGCTGTATATATGCCAGAATTTACCCTTTAGCTGACTTCCACCTCTATTTCATAAATGAGTACTGCCGACCTACCGACATCAATGCATAATGTGCACTTAAGATTACATGGTGTGTTACCCCTTTTCAAGTCATGTAACAATCGTGAAGCCACTAATTGACTAGTTTCCCCCCTCTTTTCTTAATTACAAGCGAAAAAGAAAAGATCTATACCTCAAAGGAAGAACCAAGTTCTAAAAAAATTACCCCCTTAAATCAATTAATCCACAAATTTCCCTTCCAAGGGTGGTGCTGAAATATCTAAGAACAAATCCATCCACTGTGATTGTGAATTGGCCACCCTCTCCCAAGTCTCATCATGCACTCAACCATTCTTCCATAACACCCATTCTAAAGGAAGAAATTGTCCATAAAGAACCTACGTTCTATGATCCAAAATTTGTATAAGATGATCCTCATAGGATGAATCATCCTCTAACTCAATTTCCTCAGGCTAAAAACATTGAGACAGTTATGAAAGGTAATGTCGCAAAACATGGAAGAAATCATGCATAGCCCGATTCCTCTTAGGTAACTACAACCGATAAGCAACCAACCCAACCCTTTCCAAAATATCAAACAACCCAACATATCTCAGTGAAAACATACTCTATATTTATATGCTTTGGTGTTCCAACCTCAGTGCAATAGGTAGGAAAACTCAATCCCTATCCTCAAAATCTATAGGTTGTCTGTGGTGATCAACATATAATTTATAATGAGACTCTGAAATATCCATCCACTTCTGAATCAACTGAACCTCTTCAGTGGTCTTATGGACAAGACAAGGTCCCATCATAGCTACCTCTCCTACCTCCAGCCAACAAAGGGGTTATTAGCATGGTCTACCGTACATAGTCTCATATGGTACCATATGAATAGTATCTTGAAAGCTATTTTTATAGGCGAACTGAACCCAGGGTTTTTGTTTCTCTCAAGAACCCTTAAAATCCATGATTCCTTCCCGAATCATTTCCTCCAGCACCGGAATCACATGATCTAATTGGACATCTGTTTGGGGTTGTAAGCCATGATAAGAATCACATATATACCCATAACCGACTTTAACCCTTTATAGAAGTGAGAAGTAAACTAGGAATCCCAATATGAAATGATATAATGTGTTACCCCATGTAGTCTTACAATATCCCGGATGTACAACCTCACACGATCATCAACACTATGGGTTTCATTGATCGACAGGAAATGTGCAACCATAATGAGCCTGTTAAAAAAAACCATACTACATCATTACATTAAGGTAACCTTGGTAACCCCGTCACAAAATATATCACGACATCATTCCATTTCCACTCAGGAAAGAATAGCTGCTGTAAATGTCTGGCTGGTCGCTGGTGCTCTACCTTAACCTGCTAATAGGTGTAACATATCACGAAAAAACCATCTAACTCCCTTTTTAAACCTAGCCCCCAATACTGACAATTGAAATCCCAACACATATTGGTGAAACTAGGATGCACTGCCCATACAGAGGCATGAATTTCCCGCATCAAATCCTCCAACATGGAATGTAAAACCCATACGCAACCATGTAACCATAGGACATCATCCCTAACTATAGTACAAATAGGTGGAGGGTCCTCACCTAACACACGCTCCCATAGAACCAGGATTTTAGAATCTAATAGTTGCCTCATTTTCACTCTATCCATTAGGGTGGAGGTAACAGCTAATAATGAAGGAATAGTCTATCACCTACTATAGTGCACCTCCACATGCATCTTAAAGAACAACTTCGTAATCTTCTACAAACTACTATCTTGCTTCACCAACATTATTTGAGTCATCCGGTACAAAGCATCAGGCACTGCATTTCCCTTACTGGGTGTGTAGGAAAGCTCAAAGTCAAAGGACTAAAGGTATTACACCCACCTTCACTACCTCATATTCATATTACACTGTGAAAATATGTACATAAGTCTTTTTTGGTTAGTGTAAACCACAAAACTCTCTCCCAATAAGTAATATATCCATCAACATAAAGCATAAACAACTACATCTAACTTGATATTATGTGTTGGGTAATTCATCTCATGTGGCCTCAACAATCAAGACCCATAAATAATGACTTCATCTCCCTACATAAGAACTACTCCCAGCATGATACATGATGCATCATATTAAATAGTGTAACTCCTCGGTTCTGGAAAAATCAGTATGGGCACTGAAGTCCATATCACTTTAAACTTCTGGAAGGCAACCTCTTAGGAATCCGTCCAAACATACTTCACACCCTTCTTAGTTAGGCCCGTCAGTGGTGATGTTAAGCATGATATTTTCTATATGAAATTCTTGTATTAACCGACCATCCCTAAGAGACTCTGCACCTCAAATACATTCTTAGGATTCTCTTAGGATACAACTACTCTCACCTTCTATGGGTCCACTGATACTCCTGTCTCCATGATGATGTGACCTAGGATGAGAATCTAATCCATCCAGAAGTGGAAATTTGTGAGATTATCATATAACTAATGCTCTCCCAATGTAATCAAAACTATATCAAGATGTGTGGCTTGGGAATTTCAATTGTGAGAATACACTAAGATATCATCCATGAAAACCAATAAAAATGAACCAATATAAGGATGGGAAACTTAGTTTATCCGTTCAATGAAAAATATTGGCACGTTTGTGAGACCGAAGGGAATAACAATATACTCATATAGACCATAACTGTTGTAAAAGGCAGTGAGAGGTATGTTTGATGGTCTATCATGAAACTAATGATGATTGGATCTCAAATCAAATTTTGAGAAAACAAGAGATCCTTGAAGCAGATCGAAGAGATCATCTTATTTTGGTATAGGATAGAGGTTCTTAATCATTAACAAGTTCAATATTTGATAATGCTTTCATAGACTGAGGGTACAACACACCTTTAACACAAAAATGACTAGTTATCCCCAAGGAGAAGTACTAGGTCATATGAAACCCTTATCATTAAAATCCTCTAGATGCCTCTTGAGCTCTTGGAACTCCATAGTAGCTATCCTGTAAGGAGGAATGGATACTGGGGAAACTCTTGGAACTAGATTGATAGAGAAATATTCCTCTCTCAACGGAGGTAAACCTAAATATCATCTTGGAATATGTACCTGGAATGATGAACCAATGGAGGGAAATCTGACTGATATTCCCCTGGGGAATCTAGATATAAACTCATAATCTAGGATGTTATCCCTCCCATTCCATGATACTCAAGTCCGTCTCAGCTCACCGGAACATCCCATTCACCATTGTGTGGAAACGATCGGCCCTCTGGTGACGTAAAACTCACCCTACGGTGATAGAAATCGATAATTTCTTGAAAGGAGACCAACCATTACATTCCAAGAATGACTTCAAAGATTGTAATCTCTAAGACATAGAGGTCCCATACAAAGTGGCACACACCAACCTTAATGGGGAACTCCTTACAATGATGCACACTTTCCATTTTAATCCCTAATGAAGTGTCAATCATCATAACATCATCATAAGAAAAAGAACAGAGCCCAAGGCTCTCCCAAATGGGAAGAAAATGAAACTATATGAATCAACTGTATAAAAAAAAGTAGAAGATAAAACAGAGGTGATTAGAATAGTTCCTATGAAATTAGAAGTTTTGGGATCTTGCTCAGGTAGGGTTTGTTGCACTGAATAATTCTGAAATATACTATGTCACTGTGACACTTCCTGGATACCCTGATATTATTAACCTTGTTGTCACTAAGAACCTAGGTTCTGGCTACCATGGCCATGAACACAACCTCGACTTGATCGTCCTGACACATTCTAGTTCCCTGGCTGGTGAGAAGCTATTGAACCTTCTCTTAATGTGGCATTGGTGGAGACCCTCTCTCAATTTCCACTAGTGGAAACATCCTGAAGAAACACTGATGATTGTCTATATTTCAACAAGATTGATATTTGACTGGGTCTTGCAGTCATTTTAGCCTTTTATACCTTGGACTACCACATTGGTAGCACCTTACTTGGCTACCTGAAGATATATTCTGACTACTACTATCATAATGAGAATGCTACATATGAAACTTATTACTACGGATAGAAACAATACCAGATCTAGGTGTCTAAACACCTTAGCTCACACCTCTATATTTTCTCAGATTATGCTTAGTAATCCGTTCCTGATTCACTATTGCAGATAAAATAGTCAACATGAAAACATTAACCTGCGATTGTAAATCATACCTAAGACCATACTCAAATATCTTAGTTGTTGCTACATTGTCTCCAATTAGAATATGAAAAATCACTAGAGCTCGGTAAAATGGTTAGAATAGTCCATTACTATTAGATCCCCTACTGCAGATGCATGAACTCATGGGATTGATCGAGCCTCAGTATCTTGGGAAAATAATAATCCTAGAAGACTGTATGAAAATCTCTCCATTTAATATCTTGATGAAGTTTTGATTGAGTAATTACATCCCACCATCTGTTAGAGGAATCACATAATATATAAACTGCGATCTTTATAATCCTATAATAAGGAATCTCTAGATGTTATAGGATTGTTAAAGTGGCCTCTATCCATGAAATTGCAATATGTGGTCCCCAATCCCCCAAAAAACATGGGTGAATTATTCTGGTGGAACACTTCTGTCAACTCTTACATGGACATGGTTGGGTGTGGTACCCCATTAAAGGATTTCATAAATATCATAAAGCCTTCACAAAACTATGTATCAACACTTGCATTGAGTATAAAAGCTGGTGCCACAACTGGTATGAGTAGAGGATCCACTAGTAGCCCATGACCTACCACCTCTCTGGTATGATCATCGCCACTCTCCTGGTGTACCGCTGGAGGTCGTCATGGAGGCATGAATTTAAAAGTCCAAGCACACATCTCAGTTCAAGATCATTATCGAGGTTCATATTTCAAGAGTGAGAGGACAAATAAGAGAATAAAACCCACAAAGTTTACCAAAATAGAATTACACAACCTGTAAAAACAATACACGATGTGTACCCTCATGTTCTTACCAGGGCATTTACTTTCGCTGGCCTAGGCATGTAACCATGAATGGTACACGACATGTATGTCTTATACACGGAATTATATATAAAAAAATGTCATTATGTGTCACCCCTCACACAGATGGATACACAGTTACTTACCACATTACATGTACACGTAGTACACTATGTGTACAAATGGAAAGTGTTCTTCACAAATAAAAGAACACATGATGTATGTTCATAGAACCACACATAGTGTTATCTGGGTTTCTGGACAGTAAAACACTGAAACCTCATGACACTCCCATTTTTGAATATTAAATAAAAGGTATGCCCAAATCCAATCTATGGGGTCCCATAATCCTCACGAATCAATTTTTGGAATCCATATATATATCACATTATAACAAGATTCAATTTAAGAAATAAACATGATCAACCACATTCTGATCCAAGAGGGACCATACATCTTAGGGACCAATTCTTGGCATCCAACCAATTTGAACCATAGAACTTAAAAATACAACTATCACAATGAATGACATATCTATCATGGTATCTACCACAACATCATGTAATTAGTAATACTCTCTAAATGGCATGGAAAGAATTCATGGAATATGATTTCTAAAAAGTGCCTATATGATGCATGAGATGACTTACACTCATCTCATTAGTTTTCAACAAAATAGAGCCATAATGATATTAATAAAAACAAAAAAAATACAAGTGTGTTACCCAACAGTGAAATCGAATCAAATGTAACAACTCAAAATCAAAAAATCAAAATTCAATTCAAGGTAATTTGGCATTTCCTTGTACATGGGGAAGCTACCCACGAGCACAATTTATTACCAAACTCAATTTACATCATATCCTTGTCTAATGTTTCAAAAAATTAATGTAAACTATAAAAGAACATCCTCTGATATGACTTTGTAACATCCCAGATCCTGATTTCAGTTTAAGGTGCCCCATACCCGGTTGGCCACATGGCCTCAAGCACATTTCCTTAAATGCCAGAGGCTGTTGACTAGTAGCGAGGGCTTGGGTATGATGGTGGGGAAACTATACCCTCATTGGGAGAGTACAACGTAGCGGAATAATTTAATAAATCATTAGCGTAAGTAGTAATACCATACAACAGAAGTAAAAAACACAAGACTAATAATATAAATAACTATATGTCATATAATTGAAAAGATGATGACGCATGTTACATGTTCTAGGAAAATATCCAAACATGATACAATGTAGTAAAACATGATATGAGTACCAAATTACAAGAAAAAGAACAATAGAAACTCAAGAGCATCACAAGCCTCGGCTTGGTCCAATGCTCTCCTGGTCGTGAACAACATATATAGTACCTATAGAAGGGTTCTTACACTAATCGACACCTATAACAATATAATCTATTTGGTCCCAAAAACATGACCCAAATAGGCTTTGAGACTAAATCCTAGTATGCAACCACAAAGGATCTGTGCCAGTCTATCAGTGAATATATATTATAGGAGTGTAAAATAATGATAAGAGTAAGCTAGGAAGTACCTAAAAGTAAACATTCTTATAAGCACTAGAATTCAGTTACATTCATTAATTAATTCTATCACATTGAATTATATAAGTATCAGGATGGGTCTTTTCTCAAAAAAAAAACCCATATATAAGTAAGCGCATAATATACCTCAGAAGGCTATCTAGACAAGTGAGTGAATACTGAACACATTCTTGTGCTTTGGCATGGCAGATGCATCATAAGTTATTCTGTTTCAATATTTAATTTATAGTTTGAGTCTATCCTTGACATTCCTAAATTTGAATTCATGTATTACACCTTGTGTAAAAAAACCTATATCCTATAGATCGTCCGTACAATCCTCTCAGGAACCCAGTCTCACTGTAGGTGTGGTGTGAGTATATTTCGATTTGGCAGTCTTTGGATCCTATAAATAAGACCCAAATATATCCCAAAACATATATACATTTCCAATAGAACATGTCCATTTTATCCCTCATTACAAGACTCGTTTGGTCTTTAAACATAGTCTCCATAACCCAACCACTGCATTCGTGGATCACTCATTACTTTAAATACAAACCTCCCATTTAGTCCATCCATTGAATTCATCAATGGATCCATGGGTCACTCGTGGTATAAGGTACAATAGTCACATGAACCCATCCATGGAATTATAATTGGAATCCATAGTTCACCCATTAAAATTTTCCATTTAATCGTGTCATATTGAAATATCCACTTCATTTAGGCACGAAAAGGTCAAACCAAAGACATCCAATATGATCACAATAAAGGACCAACTTCATAAGGCTTGGACTTCCATAATACTCACATGGGAAAAACTCATAACAAGAAAACATGTAAATTAAACTATTACATAGATTTCATAATAATATCCCCCAAGGGATCAATTTATGTCACAATCCTTTCAAGTAATCTATGTAGTTACAACGATTAAACAATTATACTCAGATAAAAAAATTATATAATAATCCTAAAATGTGAATTACACTATCACAAGGCTTAACTATAAAATATCACACATGGTCAGTTCATTTAATTAATCAATTCCATTTAAATCAACCCATTAAGTTAATAAAAGGCATGCCTATAGGCATTCTTGGACAAATGTCTAAATATTGGACTTCCATTGGAAAATGCACCCACATGGTGGTCCTAAATCAAGGTAAACAACCCAAAACATGATTCGTATCACATAATTAATTACCTAAACAACATTAGAAAATAACACAGGTAAAAATATAAGTCAAAGCGATAACTAAAATTGGAACATGACACTCCAGCACATATATTCAACATGAAAATCACTAAAAGTCATGAGACCACCTATCTCTCAATCTTATGACTCTCATCGTCAAGTGTTGACTTCTAATTCGACCTAAAATAGAGTATCTCTAAATAATAACATAAATAAAAAATCATTGATAACATTTCCGAGAGAATAAATCATTAGGAATGGCTCAAGAGGAATCAGTAGCTTAGCGATTGGGTTCAAACACATCTAAGAAAGATCAAATCATAGTTTGGATGATGATTCAAGAGCCAAAATGATCTTCAAAACTACTATTTGAGGGAAACTGAGGAAACCTCTGTCTAGAAATGAAGAAACAAGGAAAATACCCATTTTAATAGAAAAATTTAGAAGCTAATTTTTTTAAAATACATGGCGTGTATATGAAAAAATTTCACCCTTAAGACAACTTCCACCTCTACATCATAAATGAGTCATGCTGACCAGCCTACATCAATACCCAATGTGTATTTGAGATTAAACGGTGTGTAACTCCTAGTCACATCGTGCAATAAGCCGATAGCGAATACTCAATCTATTTTCCACCTATTTTATTATTTACAAAGCAAAAATAAAAGATCCATACCTCAAAGGAAGAACCAGGTTTTTACAAGTGGCTACACTTGAATCCCTCGATTAAAATTCCAAGTTTAGATACAACAAATCTACTATATAGGATTTGTAGTATCATAAACATTGGTAGAATTTTAATGAAATAAACCTTAAAAAATAATTTTGTACATCATAGTAGCAGTTTTTGAAATACTAATGTTAGAACTTCATAGATAAGTATCATGTACAATAAGTGGTGCTATAAAGGGAAGAGGTTACACTAGAACCCCATAGTGGATATTCCCAACTCCAATGCTTCAAATATCATGCAGAGGGTTTTCTACATAATTAAAATAGGTATAATTTTAAGGAAATTAGAATAGTGTTTTTTACATTATATAAATCCTTTCCCTATAACTTTGTTAAGTGGTTCTTTAATGGAAAAAATCTACACTAGAATCCCTCGGTGGAGGTTTCCAATTTCGGTGCTGAAAATCTCCTACAAGGGATTTTCACCATTATTAACTTTTGTAAGATTATAAATAAATATACCAAAACAAAAAATTCTATATTTTCCAATAGTAATTTTTGATAAACCAATGTCACAACTTCATAGATAAGTTATAGGGACCATACTTTTCCTACACGACTGTTAGATCATTTTAAATACAAACAACATAATAGCATTACAAAAAGAGGATCTAAAGGATCACTGTCTTTGGAAAATTAGTCTCATACTAAACTTATACATAATAAATCATACACTTTTATTTAAACCAATATTATTTATCCTTTAAAAATATCAGTTTATCCTTAGTACATAAAATCATATGAGGATATATGTCAAAGAAATGGGTGAGCTAGATTCCCAATAAGAGGTTGAATAAATGATATAAATGAACATAACATGGGTATGAAAAATAATGAACATACTTTAGAAATTATTATAATATAATCATGATCACAAAGGGAATCATTAGATAATGTTATGGAATGTGGAAATGCATAAAAATGAAACATCATGTCTTAGTGGTCAAGTACCACACATAGTTGTGAACAAAGTCGAAATCATGTTCACACATATCATATGTGTATAATCATAAAATCATCAATATGAAAAAAGAAATCATTAAATTCAGTCATAATACATATCCTCTAAGGGATACCTCACATTACCCAATGAATTTGAGGGATATATAATTGTGGGCCCAACTGTCACATCAAATTATTTACATAATAATGCATGCCACATAGAATGTATATCAAACAAAGTCATTAAGTAACCCATTTAACAGAATGAGTTTAATACGGATTTAATAAATAATGAATAAATTTGGGGTTCCCAAATGGAAAGGGGAAAAAATATAACAAAATATTCATTATTCCTGAGTGAATAAAAAATAACTCAACAAGTGTCAAAATTCATTTTAGAAAGAAGAGATCTTTTGGAAAATATTTGTATTTTTCATAAAATCAGATTGAAAACATGTATATCCTTGAAAAAAGGGAAGAACTATGACATTATATTTATATAAAATTAAAGTAATATACCCACATAAAATTTCTATGAAAGAGGAATAACCTAAAGAAAGGGAATTGGGCTCAAGAATCCCCATACCTTATGTTTGAATACATTCTACGCATGCACTTAATAACCTATATAATGAAATTATTATAATTAATTACTGAATTTATAACCTATTCAAAATTTTATTTATTTATTATAATTTTATTATGTTCATTTATGACTATGATGATGAGTTTTATAGTTTAATCATGTTGTTTATGGAAAATTTATTTTCAGGGTTTTCGGGTTGGTTTACTTGTATATAATTGTGGATGCCATTATAAAATGAGAATAATTCTCTAGAATAGAATCTATATGATATTAATGAAATTAAATTTTTTTAATTGGTCTAATATATCATTTTTATTTATATTATTAGGGTGATGCATATGATAACACATTAATGATTAATGTATAGTTTATTTTTGGTGGGTTTTCTGATCATTATAAACTAGTTTTTATTTAATATTATGTCAAGAAATTTCTTCTAGATAATAAAAAAATCTATATTAAACATATAAAATTTTTTTTAAACAAAATATTGGTTTTTTGTCTAGTATTGGCATTAGTAATGGAAGTTGAAAACTCATCATCCCTGAAGATGGTGAATCGACACATCATGAATGATGTTGTCAATTTAAGAATAGAAGGAGAGGAGAAGATATTTGATAATGGAAATTCCATTAAAAAATTAAATTCTATTATATATTAGATACTTGGGTTATCATTCTTCTTTAGATAGAGGAGGTATGGAATGTATATGAAATGAAAATAACTTAAAACAGAGGGATTGCAGATTTTACCTCTTTAATGTTGTCCCCTTAAGAACTTCATTAATGCACTTGGTTTTGGTATTTTCTTAATACAAGAAACTATTTGACATGGGAAATATTCTTCGGATGATAATTGGTTAAAATATTTACAATATACATTTATTGAAATGTGTAAGGAGAATAGGTGTATTTATAAGGGCATGGAGGGATGTTTTTGACTATTTCATTCATTTGTTTATTTTTTTGGGTTAAGAATAAAAATAGTGTTGATTTACTGAATTACTAAAGGATTTATATATTTTTATTAATTTTATAATCCTCTTTTACAAGTTCAATGGTATCCATTACATAATCTGTAGACCCAAAGGAACTATGCTTTAACATATTTCAATTTTAGGCCTAGGGACCAAATTCCCAACCACAATCCCCACCCTAGTTGATACTAACTATTTTTGAACCAAAAATATCAACCTATAAAGAAACTCAAATGGAAATACCAATTCATGACTTCATGGACTTAGTATCGATGTAAATGCCATACCATCTTAAAAGTCCATATATGAGAGCATTACTGGTGATTTCTCCTTTCTTTGACCTCATTTTGGATTGAACCGAGGATTTGATCCAATATTTGTTATTGAAGCCAATTTTATGTTAGCCCATTTCACCACCATGAAGTCCGTCTCCTTATCTAGCTAAACTGACCATGCCAAATCCGCTTCATCACACAGTCTCTTGACCTGACCATTGTCCTCCCCATTGAAGCCCACTGTATAACAACCCTATTCTTTTTATAATATTAATACATGATTTATTTACAAAATATTACACTTAATAAAACCTAATATATCAATAATTATAGTTTATTTGTTAATTATTTAAATTTCATTACAACTTTGAACATGAAAAAAACATCTTTATTGAAAACATCTTTAACATGATCAAACTTAAAACTGCACAAGACATCACGAGAAAAATACATAAGAAAGGGGTGACATATAAATCCAAGTAAGGGAGTAAAAATGGAATAATATGAAGATATTAATAAATATTAGTGAAGTCATATCAATGATTCATAATGAAACATGAATCATAAATCATGATATAACATGATATTCAAAAACTGAAAATGTGGAATCAACAAAAAACACTGCATCATGAGTCAAGGCTAAACTGCCAAGATATAATAGTGAAAAATTCCCGAAAATGAATTAGTTAAACTGATATCCAAACATGAAGTATCATGATACTAAACATTACTCAATTCATTGGAGTTCTATATAATTCTGGAAATACCTATCACTTTCATTTCATTCTCATGATTAAGTGTGTCACATAGATCATAAAACATGGATTCATTCATCATCATGATTTATTACACAATTAAGGAATGAAAAATAAGTAAAATTATGTCCTAAATTAATATGTATATGTTCAAATAAGTGAAAATCCTTGACATTTAATGGGTATGGTATTCACTACACATTTTATTTGAAATGAAAATTCACGGTGCAATTTCCGCAGCCTAACGATGTTAAATAAAAATTTATAAAAGGGGTTGATGAGAGAGAAATGGTCTCTCAACATATATATATATGAAATGGAAAGTAAGGGGGTCATAGAAATAAATTTCCCCAATTAAGAATTTGGAAATAAAATTCATAACATATTAAATAATCATGAAGATAGAGGAGGAATGTAATAACTCTTACGAAATTTTGACATGGTAACAAGTGTACATGGGAGGAATTAATGAGAGAGAAAAATGTCTCTCATTATTTAAAAGTAATAAGGTTTGTTTGGGGGAGGTAAAAAACCCCCCATCATTTTTAATTGAACACAAAATGGTGTGATAATATATAGAAACATGGATAAAAATGAAAAAGGAAGGAACCCTTACTTGAGTGTGTGACTACAAAAGCATGAAGAGGGGATTCGTGAGAGATTGGGGTGACTTGGGAGGATTCTAGAGAAGGGAGTACAGATTAAGGACACGATCCAAGTATTTTTAGTGAAGAGAAGTGGGAGCATGGTTGGGTTTATATAGGAAATGAGAGGGGAATTCTTTAATATTTCACAAACAAAGGTTTTGGAGTCTATATAATTAAATATTCAAAACAAAAAACCATCCCATGGGGTTTCCCAAGGTTTTTTCCAAATATGGAAGGTTATCATTATTTTATTAGGAAAATGTCTAAATATATTAAAATATTATCCTTTCTTATGTAGGTGTGTCACATTATTAAATAAATGGATTTAAAATTATAACATATATTATACATTATGGAGGATTCATAAGGGAATTATAAAAATAATAAAATTATCTTAAAATAACCTTATTTTATTGGTAAAACATATATTGGTCTGATAATACCCATTATAGTATTTATTACTTCATTTTTGGGTCATTATGTTGTCATAAAACACACATTATATTTATAAGGTATTAAAATTTTACGTGAAAATTCGTCTTTCTCAGAAAAATATTGAAACTTCACCATTGGATGATTTCAAAATTCTGATTAAAAAAATAATATTCATTTTATTTAAATAATTTTCTAAATAAGTTCATTTTTACCTTTAATATACGATTTTGGATTTAATGTAAAATGTTGGGTTTTTGACAATAATAGTTTTCAAACCCTTATAAAAAGTACATTTCACTTCATAAAAATTTAAAAACTATTAATAATACATACATAATAATAATATTTTTTAAAATATGATTTATTTCCAAATCCAATAATTAATCAAAATAAACCCCTTAATTAATTTTGAATATTACCTAAAAATATAATTTCTATTTATTTGAATCAAAACCAAAATCACTTAAATGAAACAATTAAAATGAAAATATATACATTATTATATAATATAAATATTTTCATTATTAATGTCCTGATTCGTATCCCTTTATTAAACTAGTGTATTCCCTAAGAGTAAGGTGTGCGATGGTGAGATTATTAAGGGGTCGTTCGGCAAACATGGTTTGGGACGTGATCTGAGGTTGAACTTATATCGTAAACAGTTTCACTCAAGCTTAAGTCACTAGATCCCATTATGCGATTGGTCAAGGGAAAATTCCAGAGACTCTGTCTCCCTCAGAAGCTCTGATAAATGGACTTCATAGGCCACAATTCTACTTATTGAGGAAATCACTTCCTTTTTCTATGTCAATTGGATATGTTAAATCACTATATTTATAGCAATCATGTGATCACTTCTCAATGGATATATTAAAAATGGTCAACATTATTAATTGTCTTTTAAATCCATAAAACTATGGGAGTTAATTTGTTTTATATAACCATTTTACAAAGTATGAAATTTAATTAAATCAAAAGGGAAATTTCATTTATAACAGTTCGGGTCTTTATAATCATCCACCCCTTAATAAATTTTAGCCTTGAAGTATTAATTTCACACATTAAAACAGATGTGGGTAACTCTATTTCATCACATCCTTTGGATCTCACATAGCTTATTAAAACTTGGAGATTCTCCAAAACACCTTGACAAGGTGCATTGTATTATTTTGTATAACTTTGTCTCTATGATCTAAGATCTTCACTAGCTTCTCCTCATTAGAGAGGTCATTCTCAAATTGTACAACCTATGAATTGAGTACATGTGAGGGGTATAATATGTTATTTATCAAGAGGGATACATGGAATACATAATGTACATGAGATAGTTTATGTGGGAGTTCAATTCATAGGCCACCACTCTGATGCGATCAAGGATCTCAAAGGGGCCGATGTATCATGGACTAAGCTTTCCCTTCTTTCCAAATCTCATTAATGAAAGAGTTTCCAGATACTATATAATTAGAGTGTCTTCAACATTATTCTATTTCCCTAGATGATAGTGAATTTTGTAGTCATAGTTTTTTATCAGCTCATACCATCTTTGTTGGCGTAGATTCAACTCTTTCTGTTTGAATAAATACTTGTGGATTTTTTAATCCGTATATTTTGCATACTCCCCCCCCAAATAGGTTATGTTGTGAAAATTTCAATGAAAATATCACTACATCAATATTTAGATCACGTTTTGGATATTTATCTCATGAACTTTCAACAACCTTGAAGTATAAGCAATGAATTCGTCATTTTTTACAACACACATCCCATTAAATTCTTAAAAACATCACTGAATACCATGTAAATTTCTCCACTTCCAGGTAGTGTGAGATCATGTGTAGTGATAAGACTCATATTCATCTTCTTGAAGATCTATTCTCATTCATAATTACAATAAAACATGACTCCCTTTTGATTTATCTTGGTTAGAGGTTTTGAAAATCATGATAAGTTTATCACAAATTGAAGATAATACCCAGCTAATCCATGTAAACAATGGACATCTGTAACATATGTTGGCCTTAGAAATCCTTCAAATGACTTAGTCATTGAAGGGTCCAATGATATCCCGTTTCTTACTATGATATACCCCAATAAAGAGACATCCTTCAATTGGAACTCACATTTGTTGTACTTAGCAAAATGTTTTTCCTTTCTGATGGTCTTTATCATAGTTCTTAAATGATCCTTGTGATCCTTCTTACTTTTGGAGTATTTTAGAATACCATCTATAAAGACTAACATAAATTTCTTGAGGTAATATTTAAAGACACTATTCATCATGTCTATGAATATTTTTGGAGAATTAGTGATCCTAAAAGGCATTACGATGAATTCATTGTGCCCGTACCTTGTACCAAAAGAACTCCTAGAGATTTCCTACTTCTTCACCCTAACATGGTAATATCCCGACCGCATATACACATTGGAAAAGTATTTTTATCCATGTAGTTGATAAAAAAATTCATCAATATGTGGTAGAGGATAATTTTTTTATCATGATATTGTTAATTTCATAATAATCAAT
Source organism: Viscum album (assembly GCA_963277665.1). Lineage (NCBI taxonomy): Eukaryota > Viridiplantae > Streptophyta > Magnoliopsida > Santalales > Viscaceae > Viscum > Viscum album. The sequence continues at coordinate 426,511,296 of OY728162.1, read as the reverse complement.
GAAAAGGCATATTGACCCATCCTTCTTCTTAATGAAGAGGAGTGGTGCACCCCAAGGTGTGGAAATTGGGTGTATAAAACCTTTATCTAGATTCTCATATATTTTTTTCTTCAGTTCTTCTTGTTTAACAACCTAAATTCTATATGGAGTATTGGACAATGGTAATGGACCAAGCATGAGGTCAATTAAAAATTCAACCTTTTCATCTAGGAGGAAGACCATAAAATTTCTCAAGAAACATGTCAACATATTCCCTTATAATGGGAATGCATTAAAGGGTTATTATTTAATTAGACTCAATCATTTGAGATAGATAATCGTACTCATAGGGAAAAAATATCCATGTGTGGGATGATGGTGCTAAAGAAGATTCATCTTTGTTCTTACATTTATACAGAATCAGTGGATGATTCGCAATAGAGAGAGTGATTTCATTCTTGTGGAAATTTAAGATAGATCTATATAGGGAAATCCATTCCATTCTTAGGATGCAATAATTTCCCCATTTTCCATTTTCACCAATAACTCCACCTCTAATCATTGTGATGGTGACTAAATAGTTCAATTAAACATTCGTGATATAAAGGAATTATTAGAACCATAATAAAAAAGTACTTTCACTATTCATGAATGAATAACTAGTGAACTATAACCAAATATTTTTCTAGATTATCATTAAAAGTTATAATGGTGAAAGATCTCCCTTATTTCCTTGGAGGTTTTTGGTTGCCTAAACCTTTTCTTAGTGCATTGGTTTGAGAAATTCCATGGTACTTTTCAGTTTAGCAATGAACAATGCACTACGGTTTTATCAGAGTAGTCCATTACTCCATCGTCATAGTTTGTTTTTATATCTAGAAATCACTATCTATGTTCCCTTCCCTCCCACAGCTAAAGCATTTCCTGGCCCCCTTTAGGAAGTTTTGAAGGTGCTTCTTTCCACCCCTTTGGAAAGTGGGATATTGAAATTTCTTAGCACAATTAGATATCTCTATTAGACCGCCATAATTGGACTCCACCTTCCTCTTCTTATCTACGGGGTTATGTTGACATTTTGTAGTCTCCATTTCTATATTGAGGGAAAATCATATAATTTTCTTCATATCGATCAAAGTCATGGATCTTCAGAGCATTCCATATGCTAGGTTTTAGCCAACCAAAGAAGCAGACAACATTGAATTTGGGGGTAATGACAAAGACCGAGGAATATCATGAAAGACATGTGAAGTTTACCTCATACACTCTGATAGATTCATCATATTTTTTCTTTAAGGCAATGAAATGCATTTCCATATTAAGTCTGAGGGTGTAGGGAAAAGAATTTTTGATTTTATTAAAAAAATCCTTCCATCCCATCACCTCGATCTCCTCCTAAGTATTTTTAATTTTGAACAATGTCCAACATTGATCATTTTCACACTCAATATGATAATAATAAATATGAAAAATATCTTTTTCAGAGCATTGAAAGATAAATAAGATCTTCTTAATGGAGTTGATCCATTGTTCAGTGATTGAGAGATCAGTTGATCCATTTAATGTAGGGGGTATTTGTGTCATGAAGATATTAATTGCTACATATTAAATATGGGGGGGGGGGTTGGACGTTCTTATTGATCCAGGTATCTATTCAAAACCTGAGATAACTGAGAAATTATCATGACATATTTTGAGATTCCCTCTCCCAATAGATTTGGAATATCATTAGGGCATTCATTACATTGATCTTATCATCTACTGTTAGACAGATTTATACTATTAACAACCATTGTATAGAATAAAATTTAAATTTTGGGAAACTATTTAAAACTATTAAACAAATAAATGTGAATCCAATGAAATTAATGGGATAAATTATAAATTAAATTAATTTTCCTAACTTATGAATTTCTAGGATTCAATCTATGTTATCTAGAATTTATTTCCTAACTTATATTATCATGGGAAATTTGTTCCCTTAATTATTGTTAATAATATGGTTATGAATTTACCAAATCATATCCCTTGAGAGGGTCATACCAGGAGTTTAGAAAGGCCCATAGTTGTTTACCAGTTCCTGTTCGAGTATAGGTCAAAGCAAAGTTTTCTGGTTTTACCCCTAGATACATCTATGCTAGAGCCACATCCATTTGTTCGTATCAGGACATGGATTTATTTTCATGATAAAAAACATACTATATACTCACCAAAATTTATGGATGTTTTTCTTATACATAGTCTTATCCATAATTCTTTCACGAGAGTTTTCTAATCCTAATCTCAAAAATAACAAAACATTCCTCTGATACCAACTATAAAAAAATTATTCTTTTTATTAAATTCATAAATTATGTAATTACGTAGAATTACACTTAATAAATATTGAAATATCAATAATTCTAGTGTCTTTTGGAATTAGATACATTTCATTACAAATTTAAATATGAAAACCAACATCTTTATCAGAAACTTTTTTAACATGCTCGAGCTTAAAATTTCATGGGATTTCCTAGAAAATATTCATAAGAAAGGGGTGATCTATAATGTATAGTAAAGAATTATACATGGAATAACATGAAAATAGTAATAAAATTTAGGCAAGTAATATCAATGAGGCATAAATTAACATGAATCATAAATCATGATATAGAATGATATTCATAAGATGTAAATGTGGAAACAACTTCAAACACTGAATCATAAGTCAAGGCTAAATTACCAAGACATTATAGTGGAAAAATTACAATAAAGAATTATGAAAAAACCCTATCCCTACATTATGTATCATGATTATAAACATTACTTAATACATTGGAGTACTATATAATTCTATGTTCACCCATCAATTACATTTTATTCTCATGCTTATGTGTGCCACATAGATTATAAAACATGGCTTCATTTGTCATCATAATTTATTCCAAGAACAAGGAGTTTGGAATAAATACATGTATTTCTTTTATAAAAAGGTATATGTTCGTAAAATTGAACACCCTTGATATGTATATCATATGGTATTCACTACACCATTGTTTTGGAATGGAAATTCAGGGTGCAATTTTGGCAGCCAAACAGCATGACATAAAAATTCATAAAAAGGGTTGATGAGAGATAAAGGGGTATATCTTCATATATACATGAAATGGAAAGTAATGGGGTCATATAAATACATATCCCAAATTAAGGAATTTGTAAACAGAATGTGTAACATAATTAAGGAACTTGAAGAAAGAGGAGGAATGGAATATCTTTTATGAAATTTCGGCATGGTAATAGGTGTACATGAGAGGGATTAATAAGATAAAAATGGCCCTGTCATTATTAAAAAATTAAAAGGTAAGTATGGGGGAGGTGAAAATACAAAAACCATAATTTTTAATTGAAAATAAAAGGGTGTAACAATATAATGAAACTAAACTACAAATGAGAAAGTAAGGAACCCTTAATTGACTGTGTGACATCAAAACCATTAAGAGGGGTTTCTTAAGAGATTGGGGATCCTGGAGAGGATTTTATAGAGGGGATAATAGAGTAAGGGAATTATGCATGTATTTTGAGATAAGAGAAGTGATATTTTTGTTGGGTTTATATAGGAAATGAGAGGGGAATTCTTTAATATATAACAAACTTAGGTTTTGGAGTCTATATAATTAAATATTCAAAAAAAACCTTCACATAGATTTTCCCACGTTTTTTTCCAATGATAGAAGTTTTTAATTATTTAATGATGAAAAGACGAAATATATTAAAATATTATCCTTTCTAATGTGGAGATGAGCCACATTATGAAATAAATGAATTAAAAATCATAAAACATATTATACATTTTGGAGGATTCATAATGGAATTATAAAAATAATAAAATTATTTTAAAATAACATTATTTTAATGTGAAAATATATATTATGCCAAAAATATCCATTATAGTATTTATTACTTATTTTTTGGGTCATTATGATGTCATAAAACACACATTATATTTATACGATATTTAATTTTTACATGAAAATTTGACTCTTCAAAAAATATTGAAAATCCACCATTGAATAATTTCGACATTTTAATATATAAAATAATATTCATTTTATCTAAATATTTTTTTAAATATTTTTTTTTACTTTTAAAATAAGATTTGACAGTTATTGTAAAATGGGGGTGTTTTTGACAATAGTTTTTTCTAAACCCTTATAAAAAGCATATTTCACTTCATAAAAATTAAACAACCATTAATAATCCTTACTTAATAATAATATGAAATTAAAATACTATTTATTTCAAAAATAAATTAATTAATAAAAAAAATCACTTAATTGAATTGGATTATTACAAAGAAAATACAATTTCTGTTTAATTGAATCAATACCAAATTCATTTAAAAGGAACAATTAAAATGAAAATATTTACATTATTATATAATATAAATATTCACATTATTAGTGTCTTGATACATATCCCTTTATTACACCTGCGTACATCGAAAGAGTAAGGTGTGTGATAGTGAGATTATCATGGGGCCGTTTGGAGAACATGGTTTGGGCCATGACCTCGATGGGCTTGAACATCTCTTGTAAACAGTTTCTATCATGCTTAAGTCTATGTATCCCATAATGGGCTTAGTCATGTGAAAATACCAGATATTCTATCTCCCTCGGAATCTATGATAAATGGACTTCATAGGGAACAATTAAACTTATTGAGTCCATCACTTCCTTTTTCTAAGTCAATTGGATTTTTTAAATCTCACTATTTATACTAACCATGTGATCATTGATCAACAACTATATTATAAATGGAGAAAATTCATAAAGGTCTGTTAAATACAGAAAACAAATGGAGTGCATGTGTTTTATATAACCATTTTAAAAATAAGTCATTTAATGAAATAAAAAGGGAAATTTCATTTATAATAGTTTTGGTTTTTAGACAATGAAACACCGAGAGGACCATCACCCATCTAGAGACACCAATCATCTTCCTGTTCTGCCACCCACATCTCATCGCCTGACGCCAACCATCACCCGGTCCCACATGCATCCTGCTGTTGTTGAGAATTCCTCTTCCCGATGCAGGATCTTTATTTTCCCAAACATCCAGGTATTATCATGATTGAATCCACTTGTTGTAGGAGACGCTGCGCCTCAATGCACCCCTTCCCACCGACAACCACTTCCAACCCGACATACTAGACACCGCGAACCACACCGCATGCACACACCAACTGAAACACCATAAATATCCAAATTTTTTAGGCTACCAGGGATTGAACCCTGGTTGATGTAGGATTATTGGGTATACATAACAACTAGTGTTGATTTTCTTGAAGATATATAGTAAATGTTTCAGGATATTTTTAACTAATGGGTGCTTAAATCATTTATGACCCAAAAATATTCATGTATTTGAATTATAATTTTAAGTTCCATAAATTAACGTATTTCATTATTCACAAAAATTAAACCATTTTAGAAAAATTAAGATAATTCACCATAAAAATTTCTGTGGTGTAGATTTAAAAATGTAAACCATTTTATGAAAATAATTTTCTAAATATGAGAATTTTATTTTTTAGATAAAATCATCATTTATTACAAAATTTTTTATTTTAATATAATAACTGATTTTATGAAACTTTGAAATCCAAATTAAGGTCTCATAAAATTACATTATATTTATAATGCAACAAATTTTAAATTTATAAATCTAATTTATGAAAATAATATTTCTTTCAAATCGTTATATTAATTATAAAATTATAATAAAAATTTTATGTTTTAAAAAATATCAATACTAAATTATAATTTTTAAAACATTTATTTACTTATAATACGATATAATTATATAATATTTTCATTTTTAAGATTCCTAAATTTTATTTATATTTTATATGTGAGGTTAAAATTCTATTGGCTGGATTACTATTCTTAAGGGTCATATTACTATTCTAATGGTCAGGTTACTATTTAATCAGTATAATTTGTTTAATTTCTATAAATTACACTTATTTCATACATAATTTATGAGAATGAATTTTTTATTTGGTTCAATATGAGGTGTATGTTTTTTATAATATATATCATAATTATATGTAGGGAAATTTCATTGAGAAAATTATAGGTCATTACATTCTACCCCCTCCAAAAATTTCCCCCTCAAAATTTAGTTTTACATACTATGGTGAAAACAGATGATGATATTTAACCTTAATAACTTGCTTTCATTCCCATGCCACTTCTTCATTCTTAAGGCTCCTCAACAAAACATTGACAAGGTGATTCACCTTATTGTGTAGGACTTTGTATTTATAGTCCATTATCTTTATTGGATTTTCTCCATATGTGAGGTCTTTCTACATTTTTACCACCTTTAGATTAAGTACATGTGAGGGGTTAGGTATGTAATTACTCAAGAGAGATACATGAAACCCATCATGAACTTGAGCTGTATTTGGTGGAAGTGCAAGATGATTGGCCGCTGATATTATGTGATCAAGGATCTCAATGTGGCCAATGTTTCTTGTTCTAAGCTTTAATTTTTTTTCTAAACCACATTACTCTATTCCATGGTGATATTCAAAGGAATTGTTTTTCCCTAAAATCAAACTCCATATCCATTTAACATTTTTCCACAGAGCTATTTTTACAACCCTGAGCAGCATTGACATATTTTTGGATGACATTAACCTTATATATCATCTCTTATACTAGTTCAGGTCAATGTTTCATTCATATGAGAACTTCATCCCTATAAGTTTGAGTTATAAATTGCTTTGAATATAGAGATTTATATGGATCCATTTGAATAATTGAGTTGAAAATGTTGTTGTATGAGAACACAACTAATGGGAGATGCTGATCCCATCCACCTTTAAATTCCATTAGTAGGTTTTGAGAATATACACGAGCATTTGAATTTTCCTTTCAGATTGGACATCAGTTTGGGGGTGATAGGCCCTAGTGAAATTAAATTTAGTAATCAAATAATGTTGAAGACTTATCCAAAATTTAGATGTGATCCTTGGATCACAATCAGAAATGATAGAATGTGGAACTCCTAGTAGCATCAACAATTCTTTCACATATAACATTTTATTTTGTTCAAGTGTGAATTCTTCCTAAATATAAATGAAGTGGGAAGTCTTGGTGAGTCAATACACTACAACCCATATCACATTGTTTCCTTTGTATTGTTTTTGTAGACCAGTACAAAATTCTATAATGACATTATCCCACTTTTATGCAGGTTTAGGAAATGGTTACATCATTACATTGGAATTCTGTTGCCCTTCTTAAACATGAAGAAATACCAAACACCTTTAGATATACTCCACAATCTTATTCTTCATATTTACCCACCATAAGTGTTATCAAGGATAAAAATACATCTTAGTACTTCCATGATGGATAGAGAATGGTGATTTATGTGCATTATCATGTAGCTCCTTCTTTACCTCAGGTGAAAAAGGAACCCAAATCCATGTTCAAAACTGAATCAAACCATCATAATCAATGTGGAACTCATGTAAATTTTGTTCCATTATTTATTTAAACTTATTTTGTATCTCCAGATCATCCCTTTGTACCTCCTTGATCATCTCTTGGATAGATGGTCGGGAAATCATCTTGTAATGGTAGGATGTATTACTTATAGTTATAGTTTCTCGATCTATGACTTACATTTCCAGGAAGATAGGGTCTTTTTCAATCCACTTCATGGATAGAGTAACATGTACTTTTTTTCTAATAGCAAAAACTACCTTTTTTCCTTCCTTGGATGATAGTGAATAGAGAAATCGTAGTCCTTGATTAGATCTAACCATATACATTGATGAATGTTGAGCTCATTTTTTGTGAATATATAATTTAGGCTATTGTAATCATTATATATCTCACCCTTCTCCCCATATAGGGAGATTCTCTATATTTTCAAGTCAAAAATCACAGATTCTAGCTCTAGATCATGAATCTGTTAGTTCTGCTTTTGGATATTCAACTATCATGAGGCATATTTGCTATCACTTTATCATTATTCATGAGTAAACAACCTAAACCATTCTTTTAATCATCACTATATATCACAAATATTTCTCCACTTGTTGGTAGTGTGAGTACAAGTGTAGTGTGAGGCCTTTTATAGATATCCTTAACGATTTCCTCACATTCTTCCATCCAGAAATTCTTTAACCCTTTTTGTGTTACCACGGTTAGTGGGTTAGACAATTGTCAGAAATTCCTTACATAAACTTATATGAACCCATGTAAGATAATATTACTATGTATTTATATGAAACTATTGGTTATGGTCCATTCATTAATTTTATTTATTTTTTAAAAGGTCCACAAAAATTTCCTAACCCATTATCATGTTCCCCAAGAATGTCACTTTTCATATCCAAAAGTCCCACATTCTAAACCTGTAATACAATTTATCATTCCATAATGTCACCATAACAATCCAAAGATGTTTTTCATGTTCCTTCATTCTCTTAGAGTATATGTGAATATCATCTATAAAAACTACCACAAATTTGTTAATGTAGTCTCAATAGACTATTTTAAAAAAATCCATTAACATTGTCAGGTAATTAGTATGTCTGAAGGTTATCCTAATAAACCCATAATTCCTATAACTTGTATGGAAAATAGTTTTCTAAATGTTTTCCCTATTCAACTTCAATTGAGTATATCCAGAAAAAATATCCACATTTGAGAAGAAATGTGCTCCTTGTAATTTTTTTATGATGAGGAAGAATCCAATTTTTATTATTAAAGAAAAGATGTATTTATATCTAGGTATATTGAGACCCATTACATTGTCTATAAGCCTAAGTCCATGTGTCCCATGACCATAGGCCGAAGGATTGGTGCTGTTTCATGCATGCATCTTACCTACCAGCATCACTAGACTAGCTTCATGCTTGCATCATGACCTTCACACATCATGCCTGAGTCACTGCATATGTTGGAAACCCACCAAAGGGATTTTAAGGATTCAAACCATGGAATTTTGAATGCATTATTATGGATTTTACCGCTCAATTGACTCCGAAACTACATTGGTCTCATCTTAATTAATTAAAAAAGTCATCAATCCATGAAAGAGGATACTTATTCTTTATGGTGATCTTATTGATCCGCCGATAATCCATATATAACCAAATTTATCCATACTTTTTATTTTTAGATAGCACTATAACACCCGAAGGATACACATTAAAGAATATAAACTATTTCCCCATGTTTTACTGTTGCTGATTCTTTAACTCCTGTAGTTACATAGGGGCCATCCAATAGGAATGTTTTGAGATAGGAGTGGAATAGGGTATTTTCTCTATTGAGAGAACTATCTCATGATCTAGAAGATTTATAGGTAACTCATCAGGAAATACATCAGTGAATTCCCTCAAAATGGAAATTTCCTCATGTTTGATGCTTTCCTTTGACACAACCATTTGGGATAGGTATTCTTCTTCAAAGGATATAAACCCCAACATTGTTGGGTTATTTTTCAAAGAATATTCATGATCTTTCTTTCATACTTATTGGATCAATTGACGGTCAAAATATGAACTAATGATTCCATTCTCTAGAATTTGATGTGTTCTATATATTAATAGATCCAATCTATGTCCAGTATAGTGTCAAATTCCACCAAGGGATGTATTACTGGAATCGTGGGAGAAATGTATCCACATACGCCAATAGGACAAGTGTCTATCTCTTAGGATTCAATGATTGCACCATTATGTGTTTTTATATAAATATATACTACAAGGTATCGGGGTATTGATTCAACAGTTCTAGAAAACTTTTAGCACATAAAGGAATTCATAGAACTAGAGTCAAATAAGACCTTATACATTCTTGAGTTAATAGGAGTTGTACTTTGTATGAAATAGATTTCTTGCTCTAATTTAGTAGTTATGATGGAATAATATTTCAATTTCTTCTTTGGATTTGGTTGCGGCTAACACTAGTGACCCTAAGGTTTCATGGTTTAGTGTAATAAATATCATATTTCCCTTTATCCCTATAGTTTAATAATTAAAATATAGGTGGTAAATTTGGATCTTCCGTTATTTCCTCCATTAGGTTGGTCAACAACTTCATGTCTCTCCAATATTCATTAGATTGGTGGCCTTCTCTCCCACACTTGAAGCAATTCTATTTCCCTTTGAGGTAATTCCAATAACTATTCTTCCCAAAATTTTAAAAAGTGGGTGGTCATATCCACTTTCCTCCTTTTTCAGGTGATCCCTAAAATTGAAAATCCATTCTTATCATCTTATCTCCATAACCATGGGACTAGTCTCTGAAATGCTATATATTTAGAGGGTACTATGAATAAATTATTCATAACTCCCAATGTCTTGTATATCTAGAGACATTCAATGGAATGGTTTTAAACCACCAAATAATCTAATATTTTTTCTAGCATTTTTTCTAAAAAAACCTGAGGCATACCTCATAATCCTTGTGATGTTTTCTTTGTATGTTGTGACATATTCACCATCCTTTTACTTAAACTCTATGAATTCAACCTCTATCATTATTCAAAGAGTGTGATGGAAATACTTAGTAAGAAATAATTTGTTAAAGTCTTCCCACTCAATCTCCACTATTTCATCCTTTGATTTGGTGTTCTTTATTAACTCCAACCATTGATTGGATTATGCTTCTGAATAATATACTACTAGAGTAACCTTAACCTTCTCAAAATGATGTAGGAAATAAAATATCTTCTTTATTGAGTTCACTCATTGTTCTAAAATTAGTGGATTGGAATATCCACTAAATATCAGTGGTCGTTACTACATAATGGTCTTAATGGGTAGTTTATCCTTCTTTGATGATGGTGGATGTTCCATGTTTTTCAAGTTGTTTTTCATATCCTAAGACTGATGTGTAATCATCTTCATCTTGTTTTGACTCCACCTTCCTTATAATTGGATATGACATTTAAAAAATCGTTTTAATGTCCCCTACAAGGTTTTTAGGATCAGTTTATACTGCTTACCAACAATTTTTTTAAATATAAATGGTTTTAACAAAATATAAGTCAATGATGCATGGATAATTTATCCTTTTATGTAATTAGCACTAAAGGCATATCTTATGGGTCCCCATGTTTAGAATTTTTTTAAACCCAAGATTTATGGATGTTTACATGTACATAGTTTTTTCTTATGGGTTTTCATTAATGTTACCTAATCCTAATTCCCAAAATTAATAAACCATGATCTGATACCAACTATAGCAAACCTAATTTTTATTACATGACTATTACATCATTTTAAAGGTAAACAGAATAACAGCATTACAAAACCAGGATCCCAAGATTTAGTTCCTTGGGGAAATTATGATTATACATTAATTTTACATAATAAAACATAAACAGTTATTTAAATCCTTCATATTTATCCCTTTAAAGGATATATTTATCCTTGTTACATGTAATCACATAAGGATATACATTAAAGAAAGGGGTGTGCTAAAATCCCAGTAAAAAGATGAATAATGGATATAAATCAATATATCATGGGTGAGCATAATCATCATCAAAATTTCATTAGTATATTATCATAATCATGATCAGGAGATGAAACATTAGATAATGGAATGGAATGTGGAAATTCATAAAAATGAAACATCACATAATATTGGTCAAATACCAGATATAATTGTGAACAAAGAAAACATAATATTACCACAATAAATATGTTCATAATTAAAAAATCATTATAGTGTACAAAGATATATTCATGTTGATGCACAATAAAAATAATCTAGGGAGATACATGATATTACTAAATTCATTTTAGGGATATATAATTCTGGTCCCACCCATCACATCCAAATATATATATAACCCTGCATGACACATAAAACATATATAAAAAAAAATACCAAAGTAACCTATGTAATGGAATGGTTTTCATAAGTATTTAATCAATCATGAATAAAATTGGGGTTCCAAAATAAAAATATGGAAAAAAATATTTGGTATAGTATTCATCATTCTTGAGCGAGGAAGAAACAACCCAAGATGAGTCAAAAATATTTTTTTAGAAAGAAGATATCTTTTGGAAAATCTTCATATTTATCGTAAAATCATATTAGACACACATATATCCCAAAAAAGAAAAGTTAAAAAAATTAAATTTTATTTAATGAACTTTAATGGAATATACACACTTAATTTTTTCATGAATGCAGAAGAACCTAAAAAAGGGAATTGGGTTCCAGAATCCCATTACCTTATATCTTAATCCATTATTCTCTTTCACTTAATACCATGTATAATGATATTGAGATCATTAATTACATAATTAAGAAAATAATTAACCATTTAGTTTATGTATTATAAATTTACTATGTTCATTTTTTCCAATGTTGATGGGTTGAAATGTTTAATATCGTTGTTTTGGTGGCATTAATTTTTAGGGTTTCATGAATGGTTTAATTGTATATAATAATGGAAGTTATTTTCAACTAAAATAATTTTCCAGAAGTGTTATTATATGATATTAATGATAGTAAAGAAGTTTAATTGGTCTCATATATCATTTGTATATCTAGTTTTAGTATGATCCATTTTATATATCATTAATGATAAATGATTAGTTTATTTGGGTGGGTTTTTTGACCATCATGAACTAGTTTCATTTTATTTATTATTATGTATATAAATTAGTTCCAAAACATTAAACCAGTTACAATATATATATTAATTTTTATAAACTGTAATAATGGGTTTATGACCATCCATGAAGGTGGAAATGGAAAACGAAAACTCAACATCCATGAAGGTAGTAAATCAATACATCACATACAATGTTTTCATTTTTATAATAAAATGAGTTGAGAAGAGATTTGATGATTTATATTCCATGAAAAAAAATAAAATTATAGAATGTAAATTATAATAGATTTATATTTCCTCTTTTCATAGGGTAGGTAAGGGATGGATAAGAAAAGAAGATAAATTAAAAGAGATGGAATGAGGACTTTAGATATTGAATGATCTCCCCTTGAGAATATCCTTAAGAAACCTAAGATGCATATTTTGTTGAGAAAATAAAATCTTGAACATGGGGAAGTGAATAGGTAAATGAATTTGGTATAATTTATACTAGATACATGTCTTGGAAGGTGTGAGGGGAGAGGTGGCGATGGATGGAATTTATAGGGGAGGATTAGGGTGATTTTTGAGTATTTTATTCATTTTTTTCTTTTTTTGGCTCAATACTATCAATAGTTTTGATTCCCATGAATAAATATAGTAAATGTTTCCAAAGAGTTCGAACTAATAGGTTCTTAAATAATCCATGAATAAAAAATTCATGTATTTAACTTATAATGTAAAATATTGTAAATTACCATATTTAACGATTCATCAAAAAATAAACTATTTTAGAGATATCCTGAAAAGTAACCCAAATAATTTTTAGATGGGAAAATTTAAAAAATGGAATCCATTTTGTGATAATAAATTTCTAAATATGAGAAATAAAATTTTTATGTAAAATCATAATTTATTTGAAAAACCAAAATTTAATATTATAATCGATTTTAGGTCACTTTGAAAATTTTATTAAGGTCACATAAATTTACCATATAATTACAATAAAAAAAATTTCATTTACAATTATATTTATGAAAATAAATTTTCATTTTAATCATTATATTAATTATAAAATTTTAAACAAACATTTAAATTTTAAAAAAAATGTCAACACTTAATTTACAATTTTTAAAACATTTATTTACTTATACTATGATATAATTACATCATATTTTCCCTTATAAGAAGCCTAAATTTTATTAACGCTTTCACAGGTTAGGTTACTATTCTATTGACTAGATTACTATTCTGAATGGTCATATTACTATCACAACATATATGTTACTATTAAATCAGTATATGTTACTAAATTTTTCTAAATACCACTTTATTCATTATTCATTTATGAGAATGAGGTTTTTATTAGGTTATATATATGATGTTTGTATTTCATACTATATTAATTAATTATTATAAGGTAAATTTCATTGATAAAATCTTGGGATGTTACATAAGTCTCATATACTTTAGGTGGCTCTACAAAGGGAAGTGGCTACACTAGAATCCCCTCATGTAGATTTTCCAGTATGATAATGCATATATACGATAGGGGATTATCAACATGATTACCTTTGGTAGGATTATAGTGATATGAAACGTAAAAACATGTTTTTATATTGTATTATGAATTTCCTTATACATTTAGTAAGAGGTTCTTCAAAGGGAAGTGGCAACACTAGAATCCACTGGTAGAGATTTTTAGTTCAGATGCTACAAATATCCTATAGGGTATTTCAAACATGATTACATTTGGAAGGATTTTAAGGAAATAAAAATTAATAAAAAAATATGTACAATAAATGGATTCTTCCCATATGTGTTTGGTATGTGTTCATGAAAGGGAAAAGAATATACTTGAAACCCCTAATATATATTTCTAGTTCTGATACAGTAAATCTATTATAGGGTATTTGTAACATGAATACCTATTATAGGATTATAATCAAATTATCCTTAACAATAAAATCTATTCATCATATCAAGCCTTTCTATTTATTTTTATTAAGTGGTCCTTCAATGGAATGTGGCTACACTATAACCCATAATTGATATTTCATGGTCAGATTCTATGAATCTTATATAGGGGGTTTGTGGTGTCATTACATTTCATTAGATTCAACATAAAAAAATCATATAAAAAAATTTAAACACCATATCATGAATTTTATCATACCATTTTTCAGAATTCATAAATTAGAACTATACACTATAAGTTGTTTGATAAAGGGATGTGTGTATTGTAAAATTCCCCATTACAGTTTTCCAATTTCGATCCTATAAATATCTTATAGGGTATTTATAGAATCATTACCTTTGAGTGGATTATATAATTTGAATCATTTATAGTAGAATATATTGGTTGATTTTTTATGTCGAAATATTCAAATATATTTTAGAGGATTTACATGTTCCATCACCTTCCATCCATCTATATTTTTAACATATCTTTGTCAAATTGGAGGTAAAAAAGAATACATGTATTTTTTTAAATAATAATTTAAAAATAATGGAAAAATTAAATAATAGAACACTGTAAGATCCCATATTTTCTAGTTGTTTGTTTTCTAACCTTGGTTAAACCTTCATCAAAATTGTTTGTTTGTACATAGTACTTGGTTGTTGAATATTGATACATTTAGTTAGGTTCTCTAAGGAAACAACTGAAAGGGAAAAATCCTACATGAATAATTAATTCATTTCATGAATTCTTAATTCGTGATTTTAATTAATCTAGTACAACCCCATAAAATCTATATAGTTTATAAGTGGTCCTAGGTAACCCATGAAACAAGAACTCACACCATTAATCTGGTTTGTGATGTCAAATGGTCTGTTTATAGGTTTTTAAATCGGGGTGATAGTTTTCTAGATGTATGTGTGAATAGAGATATTCATGATGTTAAAACACTATTAATTTTAGGAATGTTCCGAACCTAGGTTTATTTTAAACCTATAGTGAAAATCAATTTTGATGTTGTGTGACTTTCCTCATGAACTCTCTCCCTACTTCTAGCCACCACTCAAAGATCTATTTAAACTAGAATCATGAAACGATTGGATCTTGGTGTTCCAGACCGAGAGTTTGAAGGAAGGAAGAATTTTATCACTACCTTGGTTATAAGGATTTGTCTTGGTCACACTATTTTTCCTGTAAAAGGTCATGAAAAAATCCCAAAAAGTTTATTTCAATTATTTTAGTATGTGAGATTATTGTGATAATGTAAGCAGGTCATGTGCACGACCAATATAATTGATCAAATAAAGGATGATGGTAATATATTTGTTTAACCCTCCCATGGATCTTTTCAATCCAATGGTGCTATGGAAAATCTTGTGGCCACCCAATGTGTATTCCTACTGTTAAAATCATAATGATATGGAAATATAGTTAATGTAGGAATTGGATTACCCATGGCATTCAAATGAAATGGTAAATGGGTGATTTGATTAAACAGGAGTCACATCACTTGAAAATGGGTTTATAATAATTATAATGATAAGTAATGTTGGATAAATGAAATAAGAGGGTGAATTTTGATAATTTTATATTTGACAAATGTGTCATGTGTTGACATGTTTGATATAAAAAATGATAATATAAAGGGCTTGAATCAAATGATGATTAAATGGTTTTATAAATGGATTTATCACAATGATATAGAAATGATTATATAAATGGCTTCCTACCGGTGAAGTTATAATACATATATAAAGGTACTTCTATTGGTTACACTAAAATCATATATAATGGGATTATACAAGGACATGATTTAATTCTTATAGGTCTCTTCCTATTTCATATATTATGATTTTTTAGATAAAACATGCATGGGTTATTGATATGGTTTACATGGTTCCATAACATGATTAGATAAGTTTATCATCACAACAATCATGTTTTTATTTCCCTGAGTGTCATCATAGAACTAGAGGGTCAGTGGGTTTATTTCTTATGTAGTATTAATTTATTAAATTAATACCCTATTAATTGATTTATTGGATTAACCATGGACTCATACTATATTTTTTTAGACACCATTGGTGGTGGCCATCTGATTTGTACTCACACCGAATTCAGGATGCCTTTTGGTACCTAGGATGATTTCTTGGTTGTAGGTCTTGACATGGGAATATGGCCCTATGTTGGTTGATTTCATACTTTATGGGTTGGGGCATGGAGATAAGACCAACATGGGGTTTGGTATTGGGGTGTTGGATTATTTTATCATGTATGGTTAGTCTCTAATATTTTTGGATTTAATCTTTTCCTTTAGTGACATTAAATATCTCATTACATGATTTTATTTTTATTTGGATTGTTCATATTGTTCCATATCCATATTGAATTTCTTATCCAATTATTTATATTTTTTTCAATACTCTATTTTTTATATTGTTATTAAATATCTATATTAGTGGTTATAGTTTCCCTACTCTATTCATCATACCCTCACTACTAGTTGGTAGCCTCTGGTGTAAGTGGAGATGCACTTGAGGTCCATTATCCAACCTTCTCAGTCATGTTACAGAGTATTGGGTTGAGTTCGTGATAAAGTGGTATCAGAGGATTAGGATTAATTTAAATTTATTCATTATCTAGTATAGATATAAAGTGTACTATGATATGTTATGACTATATAACGATATTGTGTGAGGTAGTATCTAACAAATGTATGGGGGAAATTATGAGTTCCAAAGGACGGGATTGTTGTTCATATTGATCGCTTGTTACATTTTTTAGGTCATTTAAACATGGATGATTCACATATTAGGTAATTTTATTATTTATTGATATTTTAAACATGGGATAATATAGAACAAGATGAGTTTGCCTTCAAAATTACAGGAACATAAGGTTATATGTTGACATGAATTTTCCATGCTCTGGGAATTTTTATTACATGTTGAATTTTGTCTCATCTGAACTGTAAAATGTAAATCCAGTTATTCCTAATAAAAATTAATTATACTACTGTGTTAGGTAAAATATCATGTTAATACAAGTATAGAGAGGCTATAGGATAGTGATTAACTACTTCTTTCGCCTCTTTAAGTTTATATTTTTGTGTAACTTGGATTATATAGAGTGTGTTAACCATGTAGAGGAAAATGAATGCTTGTTATATTTAAATAAAGCATTAGAAGAGAGGTAATCAATATGATACCAATGTCTCCGAGCAGGATCATCCTATAGATCTAGTGAATAATATAGAAAACTAGTTTAATGAAAACTTCCTGAGGGTCATGTGATCCTTAGAGAGGGTGACATATTGCACAATAACTTCAATGTATGAGTGGAAGAGAGACCTCTTAATGTAGAATCTACCAACATTCACTGGTGAGGGAGGCCCCAGGTAGACATTTTCAAGATCGACATATTCCAAATGATCTTAAATAACCTTGAGAAACCTATAGATATGCGGATGAGGTTTTTTACAAACATGTTGTGAGGACCAACTAAGCGATTATTGGACATTGTGTAGAATGATGATCAGAAAGAGGAGCTAACCAAGAAGGAATTTGAGGTAAATTTCTAGACACGACTCTATATAGAGGAATTGATGGTTGATAGGGATTATGTTTTACTCCACATGACATAGAAGGATAGTTCAATGGTGGAATACATTGGCATCTTCACTGAGATTATGTGTTTTCCCCATTCTTGGTAGCTGATGATGTCTCCATGGAAGGACATTTGCAGGATGGGATTTGATATGAAATAAGGTAACATGTGAAAATATTTTTCCTAAGTATTATTGTGTACATGATGATTTAGGATCTCATAACATAAGTGAATCTGATAGAGGACTCAAGTGTTAGCTAAGAACTTTATACAGGTTGATCTAGAATCGCTTCTTCCATTAGAAATTATTTCCACTATGAAAGTTAACATCAGGGAAGTAGTAGGAAGAGCAGTCATGGAAGTGTACTTATGAGCCAAAATCAAAGCTTAGGGTAGTGTCATCAGTGGGGAAAGGCCTTACACATGATCCCTCAGCGTTTTCATCCTGCTAAAGAATACCACACTCCTAAGAGTATGGGTTATCTTTATAGGTATTATAGGTTACCACAATATTAGAGCTTTGTCAGGGGATCAGGATGGGCACATGAGTTTGAATGGGACTTGGATACTCCCCAATAGAAAAGTAGTTGTAATTATAATGGATATTTGGGATAAGGTAGTGTACACGGTAACCCAATTTAGTAGCAGTAATACTAGGAATCATAAGTAACACAATGGGAGTTATAATGGAGACCCAAGAATAGGAATGAGTCACATTCAAGATATACAACCCACTCTAACTGGTTTGAATGAAGGAACTTTGATCATTAAAGATATGATTATCATAACATCTATCATTTACAATGTTTTTTTGATATATATCACCACATTAATTTTTATTAAATACATTTTAAAAATGATAGGATTATTTTTGGAGTGTATGAATAGAATTATGACTATTGACAGATCGTTGGTAGTGCGATAATAGGATATCAAATACTAAATTGAATGTTCTCTGGAAATCGGTCACTACTATTTTATTTGGTATATATTTGTAATGGTAATAAAGGAATTTATTTTATTCTAGGTATGGATTGGGTATTTTTCTACTAGGATCATATGTTTGGTTATTTGAAAAGAATTACCATTCTTTCTCAAGTAGGGGGAAAATTTTATAGGCAGGTTTAATGGGATCATAATTCCATAAAAATAGGATGTTTTTAATGTAGATTGTATTTTCAAATTTATTATATATTAATAATTATTCTAGATTATGTTATAATACATCATGATACTTTTTATCTAGTGGTGGACCATTTTCATGATGTTTTTTCCTAAAGAGTTAACTAACCTAATATTGGATCTGGTGCCCTAAAATGAACTATTGTGTACTTGATATTACATTTATTTTAAAATAAGGGTATGGAAACATAAATATCTTATCACATATTAGTTTTTCTTCTATATAACATTTATGTGATAATATTCATGGGCGTCTATCACATTTATAAGGTTAATGTAGTTCTCTGCTTTGATGACAACCTTGACGTGCTATAATGATTTTCTTAAATAGTGTTTTATTAATGGATAATTTATTATGATAGGATAAATAGTATGTCAACTGTGAGGTGTGTGTACTCACAAGTGCATGAGGTTTATTTTCATGATGTTCATACTTGTAATCTTTAGTACTAGAGGTTTTGATAACATACCCACCAGTTATAATTTCTTATGTCTCAGTGTCATTAGATATTCTTATCAGCAAGCATGTGTAATGGTCTATATACATTAATTCTATAAATTAATGCATGTCTATAATCACACACTTAGATTAAATGATGAAAACCATGATTATATATGTTCTTGGTGAGGTAGGTTATGTTGGGTGTGTCATGATAAACATGCCATTAATAGATAATTTGATGAAGAAATTATCCCATCCATCTTAATAGAAGTTGATATCTCATCCCCTTTATTGGAATATAATTATCACATTTAATTCCATCAACATGGTGTAACCAGATGAATATTTCAGATAGTCAAAGAAAGAGGTATTGAGCATATAGGTTTGGGACATAAATGATCATCCTTATTGATGAGATATTTTTTAAAAGGAATTATATTACAAAATTATGTTTATTATGTCTTTGTTGATATCATCACATTAAGTTATTTCTATTGGGTTCATTGGACCGTTTTTAGATAGTAAACATGGAATTTATGAATAACTTTAGAATACTAATGAAGAATAACCCAATAGGGTCTCAAAATAAGTGTTTTTATTGATCTTGATTAAATTATATTTGAATATAATTTTTTGAATAAATGTTATTCTCAACACCAAATAATAATTATATTCATGTTTTATTGATTGGTAATATTCACAAGGTGATAAATTTTTATATTTTTATTTCACTTCCAATGAGGATTTTCTTGTTTGGGAACCTTCTCATAATGGCTTGTTGGACTCTAAAAAATATTATTACCATCATTTCCCTAATGAGGATGAAAATTTTAATTAGATTTCCAAATTCAATAAATCCTAGATCAAGCCTTCTCGCCTTACTATTATGTGGCATATCGCTCATCAAAAAATTCCAACTGATGTTTGTTTGCAATCTTATGGTTTTTATCTTTGCTCTAAATGTAGATTATGCAACCAGCATCAAGAGGACATTAATCATCTCTTTTTATCTTGTGATACTGCTATGGCCCTTTGGCATTACATCTTTGACCTTTTTGAATGCATATGGCTTTTAGACACATTTATTTTCTCATAATTGAAAATAACGTTGGACTTTCCGAGGTCTCCCCAAATCAAGAATCTATTTCTTACTACTGTCGCGGAGCTTCTCCATATACTATGGTGTGGTAGAAATGATTCTTTTTTCAACAATAACTCTTTCAATATTAATGCAGGTAAAATGAGGATTCTTCTTTCTATAAAGGAAGTGGCCACGATACAAAAAGATTTTTGTGACAATTCTGTCATGGATTTTGAAACTCTCCGCTAAATTGGTGTCAAAGGTATCTTCCCGAAGCCACGATACACTATTTAAGTCTTCTGGAAGGAACCTCCTCCTAGATGGATTAAAATAAATTTGGACGGGCCTCAAAGGGAAACCCTGGTCTTTCGGGATGCAGACGAATTTTCAGAGACCATCAAGACCAGATCCTCAGATGTTTCTTTGGAAGCTGCGACATTGTTTCTACGCTGGAAGCCGAAATGCTCGCTACCATTCATGCCATTTCCTATGAAAATATGTTCATCTGGAATAATATCTGGATCGAGAGAGACTCCACTACTATTGTGCAAGCCATCTGGAAAGGTGATGCTCATATTTCTTGGTCTCTCACCCCCCGATGGATGGAATGCCTCGCCGCTCTCAATGGCCTCAACTTTATAGCCACTCAAACCTATCGTGAGGATAATATGATCGCTGATGGGCTAGCAAACATGGGTGTCACACATGAGATCACTTGGAGGAATAACCTCCCTCCAATGTTGACCCCTTTCTTTATTAAGGGCTCTAGAAAATGTCCCTCTTTCCATCTTTTGTAACTTCTTTGTTTCTCCTTTATTTTGAATAAATCGCTATGTTCTGGTCTTTTGACAAGAACTCACCCCCTTATAAAAAATTATATGATTATTTGAAAATATAATAAATATTTATTTTCCAGTTTGGAAATATAATATTTATTTATGAATAAAATATTTATTCAGGTACTCAATAAATTTCAAGGAGTTCGAACAAACCAAGGCCACAATTGGTTATAAATATTAATTTAAAAATTGGTAAAATAATATATAATATTTTGCATGTTAGCACAATCCATTGAATAATAATAATAATAATAATATTATGTGTCATGGGGTTTATTAAATATTATGTTGTTGTTTAAGGGCTGGAATGAGGTTATAATATATTAATATAAACCCTAGATATATAAATTGGTGGTAATCACTATATTGTGTGATGTATAAAAATCGAGAATCATTGTGCACAACGAAATTATCTCCTAACTCCTACATCTCACTCCCCCTCAAGGACATGATACATGAGATATATTACTTCACGACTGAACGATTAATGATCAATATGAAAAATGCAGGACAATTGATTTATCACATTCACACCCAAAAAAATTGATTGGGGTTGCTCAGAGATCAACGAGCACATGTAGATCACTACAAGAGGGATACTATCCTTAGATCCTCATAGTGTAATGAAGGAATTCCAAAATTGTTTTAAGATATTCGACATTGACAAAAAAATAAAGGATCCTAATTTGAGAATTATATTTTCTTCTATTTTTAATTAATTAAGTATAATTGTAATGTGAAATATACTCTTACAGGGTTTTCGGAAACTAAATATTTATTTTTTTAATATTATTCCCACCGAAGGGACGTTATCTCTTCCCAAAACCATCAGGTGGTATAAGAGGGATCCATTTTCAAAATTATAATTATTTATTTTCCTTTTAATCAATATGAGAAAACTTGGGTTAATTTTTCATTTCATATTATTTGTTCTTTAATCTTATTTGATTTAACATGTTTTCAAAATTTTAATTTATTTACAGAAGGTTTAAATTTTTTTAATTGAAGGAATAAATAAATAAAAATTGTTGATTTCATAGGTAAGTGTTGATGAATATTTTATGATATCATGGGATTACATGGAATGTATCCATAGTAAACACCTTGTACCCAAGTGCACTTCACCTGGCAATATCATGGGATACCTGATGCATTGAGCAGTAATTTCACACGGTGCATTTATTGAACACTATATATTGACCAGGACAATCTAGAACACAAAATATTGTATTATAGGGTGTGTAGATGGTGTAAACATTGTGCAGTCTCCATAGTTTAGCAGAAAAATTCATGAATCTCATGTAGTCATAAAAATGTTCAAAACTCCGTGATACTGACAAACTAGAGAAATAATTTAATACATGGCATGTATCAAGATAATAAATGGCACATGGTTAATTATTTTTTATGAATTAAATACACATCGATTCTTTCAGTGGGTTATGTGGATAAACAACAACCATGATACATGACGTGGAGTTGGCATGTACAATATATGTAGTCTAATCAGGAAACATATCTCATCATGAGGCATGTATTCTGGGTACAAAATAAGAGGGATACATAACATGTAGCTTGATAGTAAATTCCCTATAGTATCCCAATTAATTATAATATTAAATTACATTAAATTTACAATTGCAGCAACAAAACGTTAATTTATTGATTATCACATGCTGTGATTGAAAATTCAGTAATGTTTTTAAGAAATATTAAAATATCAATTAATTTGTTTTAAAAATCTATAATAAATGGCAATGTCATTTATTTTCCATGAATTCCATTAGTACGGGTGTCACCAATTCAATTCATATTTTCATTAAGATGAAAATAAATGAAATAATTATATAATTCAATCTCATTTATCTTAATAAAAAAATGAATGTAAATGAATGTAAACCAGTTTATTTTTTCACATGAATTACATGTATAAACGTTAAGGAAGAATAAAATGGCCAGTGTATGTGTTGCAATTTAAGAAATTTAATTTATTTCATGGGATGGATATATAAGTTATTAAATTAATTTTATGTGCTACATGTAATCCCTCTCTCCATTATTATGTAGGACCAACTTGTCTAATGAAATTTATATGACCCCATTTAACTAATAATTTGGTTCCCATGACATACATGGAAGTTATAAATACTTTTAAATAATGTAATATCACTAGGTGCATGGAAACAATTCAATATGGAACCATAATGAAGCTAACGAAGGTGTTATAGATGTGGATAGGTGAAATTTTGTAACTTAGGCAAATACCAGAAGTTGTAGTTATTTCCATAATTTCATAGTTTCATTTAATGTTTGCTCATTAAAAACCATTATATATTCTCAGTAATGTGTCATTTAATTAATTATTATTTATGTCTGTGCATTATTTATTTAATGGATTCCCGACCATGATCACATAAGTAAATGAATTAATGCGCAAATATGGAATTTATGTAAATATATTATTATTAAATGTTTTATTTGACATGGGTAATTAATTAATTAAAATCCACTTCATATTGAGAAGATAGGTAGTGGATAAAAGAAGAGAAAAATGTATAAATAATAAATAAAATCCCTAAAAAATATTTTAAGTCATCAAGATTTCCAATGTCTGAATTAAGATGAAGCCATAGTTTTAGTGTCAATTCAGCCTCCATCGAGGGAAATTTTAATTATCGCGATGTCTTAACTACGATAATCGGTCAAATTAATCGAATTTGTATTGGGGTTAATGTCCTCTATCTATCCAATAAAAATTTGGTGGAATGTGTTGAGGAAATATAATACAAGGTTTCTAGAATGGGGAGTCCACTAAATGGATCATGGAGTTGTAAGCCCAATGTTGGGAATAATGCATACCTAATCACTTTATTGTAATTTTTATGGCCTCTCTCTTCATTTTACAAAAGGAAATATAGATATTGTCCACTATAATTTCAGAGCAACTATATATTCCATGTTCAATTGCTAGGGTTGTTGAGGAATTTTAAGATAATGGTATAATTAATAAAATTTATTATTATTTTTATATCTCACTTAATTTGTAATCTATTAATGTACTAGTCATCATTTTTATTTATTGTAAAAAATGAGGTAAGAAAAAAAAACACAAAAATATTACAATCATTCCTTAAATCCGGTTATGACCTTAATTTTATTTTTATATGGTATAATGGCTTACATGATTCATTATTATTAGAATGTATGTATTATGTGTTGGAACCCATATCCCTATTCCACCACCCTAGTAGGTGAGAAAAGGTAAAAAATGATTCCTACCCAGGATATGCTGGGGAGGATTTTTAAGTATACTTTATTATATTATCAATAATATCTGAATATTTTTGATACAACATAAATACATGGATTATTACATGATAATACCTCATATCCATATATAAATTATTGAAATAAATATGATTGTCCATTCACTATATCAATGTAAACTAGAGGAAGGCAATCAACCTACTAGTCATGATTTCCAAAGGACGGGGTTCATTGATCAGTTAAAAAAATAGTCTTATGAATGGATAAAAAATTATACATTAATCTTATTTTATTATCATTACCACCATTATTATACCTATTTGACCATGCGTGGATAAGAAAATCGGATAAGTCACCCAGGAATTTTTTTTCGTAATTCACTAAGTGGATAAGGATTTGATAAAACATGTTTCTCCACGCAATTTCATAAAAAGATTGAATGACAAGGCAATATAACCCATGAAAATTATAAATCTAAAAAATCATTTATGGAATCCTTTGAAGTGAAAAAATATTCAATGAAAGAAGAATTAATTGAGGGATACCTCTTTCTTATGTGGAAATAATGGGTAGTGGAAAAGAAATTTAAATAAATTAATGGGGAAAGTAGTTTCATCCACTTCAGGTATATTAATCATGTTTCCATTCACCACATGTGTATTAAATAAAATATTCTTAAAATATACATTTATTTAAATACCAGAAACTATGTTGAATAGAATTGTTTTAGTGGGAACTCTAAAGGGGATTTTAAATCATGGTTACTATATCAGCAAAGGGGGGGTCACTATTTATCATTTCAGAACAGATTGATTAATGTTTGAAATATGGGTAACCAAATTATTTATCTCAATTAACAACTCGATAAGATTAGAAATTAATTCATTTTGAAATAAATATTTTATGGTAATTTAATACAACACTAAATATTTAATAAGTATGGAATCATAATATCTATTTCAATCAATGATGAATATAAAATATAATACTTTAGCATGATTATGGAATATAAATCTTTATTAAATGAAAATGATAGAAGTTGACATGATTATTTCATTAAAATTAATTTTGAATCAACTGAGCTAATATAATTAATATGAAAAAATACATATCAAATTTTAGATAAAGAAACCATTTGAATAATGTTACGTCACAAAACTTTTTAAGTTAGTTCAACCTGTGTATGAGAACTATTCTATATATAAAGGTAACATAATATACATTATAATATTTCATAAATAAATTTTAAAATCTCCAATTAAAGTAAAGTAGTGCATTGTTAAAGATTATAGAATCTTAAAGTTGTCTTATCAGAGAAGATCTTATCTAAGTAAATATTGATCATTCATATGGAGCATATGTTCTCCCAAAATCAAACTTCCTTATATAAACTAATTTCATGATGGAAGTAAAAGGATGATCGAGGATAGATCTTTTAGATATTGTAAATATTATATTATACCATCCAATACATATTTTGAAAATTTAAATGAAATAAGGAATCATATGCTAACTATATTTTCTAATGGATATCAAATCAATTGTGATATTATATGAATCTATTAGAAAGCTATCATAGGTTTTAAGTGATTTTTTTGTTAAACATATTCCTTATCTAAAAAAAACATTAAAACACTAAGGTTAATGAATGTTTATGATCTTATAGAAACAAAGGTTATTATCATTAATTCACAATCATCTATATTTCCATAAATGAATCATATCCATTTGAATATAGAGGAAATGTCATAACTTTTATAGGTTAAGGATCTAGATGCGCAAGGGAGGGCTTAGGAATATCGGTCTCCACTAACATTAGGGGGATTAGTAGTTCCAAAGACACATATTATGTACAAATATATAACAAAATAGGTTTTCACCATATTGGGTGACACATATATTATTCATTCAGAATAAAAATTCATAGAAAAAAGTAAATGGAAAATTGTTATGGTTGAAAATTATGTACTGATTCATGTAATGGACTCGTTATTTCATGATTTGGATAATCTATATTTTTAATGATTCTAAGACATAATAATTTTGGTGAGTATTAATGAGTAATAAGACATGGATGGTATAATATTGTACAAAAATAGTATGATATATTATTGAATGGTTTAGTCTATGAAAACATTTATTCAACACTCATCATGACTAAAACCCTTATTGAATTTTAATTATAAAATTATATTTATTCTACCATTATATTGGAATATTGATTGTCAAGGAAACCTCATTTTGAGGAATCTTAGTATAATATGTCTATATGGAAATACCAAACACAGACCATATAGTATATGAATACATGATATGACTGGAATATGTTTGTTACATCAATAAATTATTTTATGTTTTTAATATTGAATAAATTCATTTATGAATAAATCATGTATGGAGGTCATAGAATTTTTTTTGGAACAAATGAGTTTCGGGTGTCTGAAACTAGTTAGTGGGAGAGTTATAAATTTTTAGGTGAAATATTTTGATAAAATATAGAAAAAATGCTATCTATTACTAGTCTATTGAGACTAAGGAATGATATTTTATAACATAAATTATCATCTATTTCATAGGGAAAAAGATAAAAAAAATAGTTCCATATATTTGGTGTATCTAGTCATAGATCATATATTAGACAAGTATTGAAAAATAAAAGTTGAAACAACTCAAGACTAAGTTTTTGATGGCATATAATCCTACTAGTAGAACATGCATGGTTATAAGAAGAGATTATGGAGATTGAAACAATTTCATAATCTAATGTGCTAAGAATTCATCACATACTGCATGATATTTAATAATGTTTTATATTAATTATTCATAAAAATTAGTAGGTGAATATCAAATAGATCCAACATAATTACATCGACTTGCAGTTATAACTTTCTGATAGTTAATGGAAAGGTAAAAATTGATGACTTCCTGGTATTTAGAGAAGGAGTAATACTACTGATCAAGGGAATTGAACAATTATATCAATTTTATATAATATCATAAAAAAAGAAAAATTAATATACATGAAAAAATTGTTATCTCCAATGGTTTCCATATCTATTATATTTGAGTATGTTATTACTTCTGATGAAACTTAAGAATAGGCTCAAAAATATCGTATTCTAATTTTGGTTTATTCTGAAAGAAAGAGGTTTATCATTATCATGGTATTATTTAACAATGGACTTAGGTAAAATTTTATGATTGTGACATAGAAACCAAAATTTATATGCTATCTTCTATCAGTGCATGAAGCAATTTCTCAAGGTAGTAATGTTTCATTATATAGATTCACTGCATTACCATGTTTCTTTACCAACCCTATACACATAATCATGGTATGACTAGTAGTTATATCCAAACTCAGAAGAAGCATGTTTAACTTATTTGGGATATAAATTCGTTAGCAATTGGTTCAAGTGAAAGTTTCATATTTCTGGAGTTAGTACCCTAAAACCCACTACTTTTTACTTTATATTACATTAATTTTCAATGAAGTGAATATTAATATAAATATCTTATCACATGTTGATTGTTCTTCTAGATAATATAGTTTTGATAATTTATTTTGGTATTGATAACATTGATATGTTTATATAATTACACCACTATGATGAGAACCTTAAACTGATATAATGATATTCATAAATATAGTTCTATGGTTGGATAATGTACTATGATATGACATATAGTATATAGTCTATCAGGTGTGAGGAATCATCAGGAGATGAGGTTTCTTCACCTGTAGTTATCACACGGTAATCCTTAGGATGAGAGATTATTAGAATAGATCATCTGTAGGAATTCTTCATGTTTTCATGTCACCAGTTATTATTATTTATGAGATTGTGAGATAGTTATTAGACTTTTATATTACCATTAGTTAATTTTAAAACTCATGAACATAGATTTTCAGGTGAAAATTGTGATGCCATATGTACATGGTGAGGTATGGAATGTCAGGTGACTCACTATTGACATGTAATTAATGGATAAGTTAATGAAATATTTTCCCCTTACATCCTTATGGATTTTGACATCTCATCCCTCTTATTAGAATATAAAAATCTGCTTAAATTCCCTGGACAAGGGGTAACAACTTGTTAATTTTAGATAGTCAAAGAATGACATATTAA
The DNA here is from genome assembly GCA_963277665.1 of Viscum album. Taxonomy (NCBI): domain Eukaryota; kingdom Viridiplantae; phylum Streptophyta; class Magnoliopsida; order Santalales; family Viscaceae; genus Viscum; species Viscum album. The sequence continues at coordinate 426,482,189 of OY728162.1, read as the reverse complement.
GATTATAGGTTGGTGACACATATTTGAAATAAGATTGATGAGTTATTGAGATGAATTTATTATATAACATAGTGAATGTTCATATGTGGTTTTCAATATTTTGACATTAAGTTCTCTCTCTTTGGGGCCTTTACCTGCTTCTAGATAATAATCATGTACTTTAGGTGTAACTACCTATTTACAAAAAAAATTAATCTTATAAGGTCACACACTAACCATGTCTATTGATCTTGATTAAATTATATTTGAATTTAAATATTTGTATAAATATTATTCTCATCACCGAGGAATAATTTTATTCATGTTTTATAGATTTCTAATATTTTCATGGAAATAAATAATTTGTTATTTATTAATAAATAATTTATTTAATTACATGAATATATAATAAATATTTATTTTCTGCATTTTGAATAAAATATTTATTTCTTTTATTGAATATTTTAATGAACTTTAATTCGTTGTATTGTGAATAAAATATTTATTTATGAATTAAATATTTATTCAGGTATTGAATAAATGTAGAAGAGTTTAATGGACCATGGTTACATTTAAAGATAAATTATTATTTAAAATAATTTAAAATAGTATTCTCTAGTCATAGTTGGTGAGTTCCATAAAATAATAATAGTAATATTAATATGTGGTATGGGGTTTATTAATGTTTATAATATTTTTTGAGGTCTAAAATGTAATTTAATAATATTTTAACCTAAACCCTAGATTTCAAAATTCATGCTTATGTATATTTTATGGGGTGTATGAAACTAGAGAATCATTTAACCAACTGAAATTCTCTCCCAACTCATCATTATACCTCCCTCCCATGTATGATAAACACAAGAGATATTCTTTCAAGACTGAAGGATGAGAAATCAAAATGAAGAATGCAAGAAAATTGACTCAGTATGATAGCACCCAAAAATTGATTGGCATTGCTCAGAGATCAAAGGAGAATGTATGGATCACCATAAGATGGATTCTACCCTTATATAGGTATAACCCAATTAAGGTAATCCAAAAGGGTTTTCAGAATATCAACAACCATAACGAAGAAAGTATCCTATGGTGGGGAATTTATTTTCTTATGATATTAATAATTTAAGTAGAAATATAATGTGAAATATCATCACTCAGGGTTTTTTGGAAACAAAATATTAAAATAAATTTTAATAAAACTCCCACTAAAGGTGATTCCACTACTCTTGGAACCTTTGCTTACCACTAGAGTGGGATATCGAGTTTACTATTGAGTTGGTGCTGGGATCTAAGACCATTTCTATTCCACCTTTTAGGATGGAACCAGTATAGCTGAATGTTCCATTGGAAAATTTATAAGAAAAGGGATACATGTGGACCAAAACATCTCTCTGGGGTTTACCAGTGCATTTAACCAAGATACCGACTGAAACTTCATGATTATGTGTGTATAATCGAAGGCTGAGAAAGATGAAAATCAAGAACCACTACCTCCTTCCATGAATTGAATATCTATTCAATTAGTTGAGAGGTTCCCAGATTATTCTCTAGAGAGATTCGAGGTTTGGTTACTATAAGTTGAGAGTGAGACCATCTAACACACACTAGAATACTATTAGAATTAGGTATGGATTTTATGAATTCATGGTGATGTTGTTCTTCAAAATAATGCACTGAAGGTATTCTTGGAAAAGATAAATTAGATCACTCATCCATTCATGGATTAGTTTTTGGTAGTTCTCATCAATTAAATCTCAGTGATCTCCTAGTCTTCTGATGATCAATCCCATTATCTTGATATCATACAAAGTTCATTGAGAGAGCATCAAATTTTCACCATTAGATATTAATGAAATTTATTATTTGCTAATGTTCACTTCGTGGGTCATGTTATATCAAAGGATGGTGTGTTAGTGGACCTAGATAAGGTTTCATCCATGTTATCATGGGAGATTCCCAAGAGTATCTTTGATAATAAGTGTTTTCTCAATCTATAAGGATGTTGTTGATGCTTCATTAAATACTTCTCCCATCAAGTAACACCAATGTCTTTGATGACCAAGAAAGTGATGAAGTCTGTTTTGTCTGATTCTTTAGAGAGATATTTCTAAGATCAAAAAATAACATTGAACTCACTAATGATCCTCACATTATTGAATCCAGGAAAGAAGTATATCATGTATTACGATGTTTCCAAAGTACGACTAGGGGTAGTTTTGATGAAGGTGTGTCATGTGGTGGCTTACAAATCTCGAAGAATTATAAAACATTATAGGAAATACCTTACACATGATTTAGAGTTTTTTATGGTGGTACAAACCCTCAAATACTGAATACACTATCATTTGGGTGATAGGTTTGTGTGTACATGGGCCATAAGATCCTTGAGTAAATATTTTAGCAGGGGGACCTAAACCTTTAGTAGAGGAGTTGGGATAAGTAACTAAATTATTTCAACATCGATATGGCTTACACAATGAGAAAATGAAACAAACTTTTTGATGAAATATTCTAGAATATATATACAAAAATAGTATGAGAGTATTGCGATAATTTTTGGATGATGACACTTTGTGGACATGCATCTAGATGTTCAGGAGTAATAACTATGTGTAGATATGACTTCAACACTTATTATAACCATTCATTAAGACCATATTATGAAAGACTAGTTTTCTGATTCTTATGACTTAGCATTGTGGGAAAATTTATATGGAGGGGAGTCACTATCAGGATGGTCTCTTAGAAGTAGTGATGTTCTTATTATCTGGACATGTGTACTTTCCTATAGGCTTAAATAAGGAACTGATGTGGGAGTTTCAAACATAAAATTTGTAAATAAATCGTAGTCTAAAAAATATGTATCATGATATCCATAGTTATTACTAATGGATTGGTTTAAACAAGGAGGTTATGGGATTCGTGGTGAGATTATTATCATGAAATATAGTGAAGAATGAGCATCAGAGGCCTACTAGGATATTGCAGCATCTTATAATTCTGGAATGAATATGGGATGATGTCACTAGTGACTTAATGAAATTATTACCCTTGGAAACATCACAAGAATGATATATTTTGGGTTATCATGGATTGAATGATGGAGGAAAATTACTTTTTCCCTACAAGGGATACCCTAATCTTTGATAATGTGGTTATTCTTTACATACGAGATATTTTTAGATTGATTGGTGTTCTAAGTAATATCAATACTGATTGAGATCCTCATTTCAAGTATCTTTTTTGGAATGGAAATAAAAAGGAATTGGGATAACAAGTAGTTATGATTATGTCATATCCTCCATAGAATAATGGTTAGTTTAAATAATTGATTAAGATTTTGGAGGATATGTTGTGAGCCTGCATTTTAAATCTCAATGGTTTGTGTGACCAACACATGTAACTTATATAGTTTGTGTATAATAAAATATTTAATCCATAAATGGAAATGGATCCTTTAAGAAAATTTATTGATGGTTGTTCCCTTTTCCTATCTCCTAGTAAAAGGAAGGTGTATCAGTGGTCATTAGACCAAGTATTATAAAAGAGATGCCTGTGAAACTCTACTCAATCAAATTTTTTTTGGGGATCATGAAAATATTGTGGAAATAATATCCTGACCATTAAAGATGAAATTTTGAGTTTTAGGTTTGTTATAATTTTTTTCCATTGTGTGCTTCCTAGGATGGAGAAATGATGTATCAAAAATAATGCGAATCTAGAACCTAGGTTTGTCAGACGGTTTAAGGTAGTGGAGTGGGCCAGCCAAATAGAATACCATTTGACCCATCCATAGTGATAAAATGAAATGAATGATTTGTTTCAAATTTTATATATTCATATATATTTTCTTTACCATTTACACATGATGGATATTGATTACATTTATATGTCTGTTGATGCTTCCTTTGAGAATTATCTAATATATATCATGGACCATAGTGATAAGAAGATCTGGGGAAGGATTGTGCCTCTAGTACTTGTGTGGTGATGGTAAGGTAGTGTCTAAGAGGAGGCTGGGTATATAAAATATAATATGTATACAGAGTGGATGTGAATGTTCATTGATACTCCATATTGATGTATGATGTAGATTTGGGATGAGATACTATATCACGAGGAGGTTATATTGTAACATCCTTTCTTGGTGCATATATTTTTTACCTTTAGTTACCACTTCATAATGTTTGGGATTTTATATAGAAACCTTGGTCATCAGACTTTTTTCCAGTTGGGATGGTTTGGAATGAAAAAAGTAGAAAGGTAATTAGAGTTTGGTTTCGGAATTAATTCAATCTATGAATTTTTAATTTGTGACCTGAATTAATTTGGTCCACCCATAATAAAACCATACTGGTCATGAATGGTTCTAGGAAACCCATGTAATAAGAATTCACATCATGAATGTGGTTCACAATGTGAAATGGTCTTTTTTGGGGGGTTTTAATCCAACATGAGGATTTTACTATTGTATGTAAAAATTTAGGTATTCAAAATGTGAATACCTTATTCACATCATCAATGTTCTATGAATGGGTTAATTTTAAGAATGCAGTACCAATAACTTATAATTTTTTGTGACCTCCCATAAAATTGAAGCCCTACATCAATCCACATTTGAAATATATTTTTGAATCTTAATTAAGCCCATGTTAGATATTTGTGTTCTAGACCTAGAGATTGAAGGATGAAATAATCTAATCCCTACCTCAAAAGTGATGATATATCTTGGCCAACTCTCCTTTTGAGGTAGGTGGGCTAGTACAACTCTGTAAAACAATATTCCAATTTTCCTAGTATGTATAAATTTTTTGATCACATTAGAATTCTATAAATGTGAACCATTTAATTGAATAAATCATGTTTGATGATAATCTCTTCATTTACACCTCCTATAGATTTTATTAGTTTAATTTGTGGTATGGATATGATTGTTTCCAAATATGGAGTGTTCCTCCCTTTAAACTTATACTAATCTCGAAGTATTGTAAATGTGGGAATTGTAATACTATTGAAATTAGTATGACATGGTAAATGAGTTATTGGATTAAATATGAATTATATTACCTATAAAATGATTTATAAAAATTATGATTATAATTGATGCTGTCATAGTAGAATAAGATGGTGGAACGTGAAAATTAAATGGTTAACTAATAGGACATGATTTTACATGTTTGATATGATGAAATTATTATATAAAGGTCTTTCTCCTGGTGATTTTGAAATGTTTATATAAAGGGATTACAACTGATGGTGATGAAATTTTTATTTGAATGTATTAAACTCCATGATCCTGAAATGACTATTTACAGGTATTGCACATGATTATACTGAAATGCTTATATAAAGGGTTTTTGGTAATAAATTATGTATTGATTATAGGGATATTATTGATTATTCTATATTGATTTGTGGAATAATCCTTTGGAGGGTTAAGGATTTGGATGGAATGGTTCTATAATATTCTCATAGATGTCTAACACCGTGATAATATAGGATTGTTTAGCCCTATCTGACATCCTAGAACTCAAGGGACAACATGTTTATTTCATGTTTAGTATTAATTAATTGAATTAACACCCTATTTATTTATTTATTTCATGCTTGATATACTAAGACTATATTTGTTTAAACGACATTGGTGGTGGTCTAGAGAGTTTTACTCACACCCTGTTTAGGTTGCCATTTGGTATTTAGGATTTTTTCATGGATCCAAGTCATAAAAAGAAAAAGGGCCCTATGTTGGTTGATTTCTTTCTATATTGGGTTGAGAATAGAGATGAGGCCTACATGTGGTCCAGGACATGGGATGTGAAGTCTTTTTTTAGGAATGTTTAGTCTTTTATTTGTATTAATTTTAGTACAAAGTTTAGATACATTAATCCTATCATTACATGATTAAATTTTTATTTGGATTATTCAACTTGTTATTTATTCAGATTAAGCTTATTGTTTGATTATTTATATTGTTTCTGATAAATTTTTTTCACTTTATACTTTTCAGAACACTATAAAAGAGGTTATAGTATCCCCACTATATTACATACACTCCTATTGCTCCTCTGCAGCCTCTGGCATATGAGGAGGCATGCCTGACGTCCAATAGCCAACCAGATCAGTCACATGTGGGTGTTTAGGGATGGGGATGTTAGAAAAATGGTTCTACATCAGAAAAAAAGCATCTAAAAATTATGTGATTCTGATTAAAACAATAATGAGCAGTATAACTACAATAATGGAAATTAAAAAAACCATGAATAAAACGATATTTTAGCCATCATCTTGAAACATGATCTCTATGACCGTATATTTCTTTTTTCCATGAAAATTCTTCTGGTGTACCATTTTTGACTAACATTGGAAAAAAATTACACCATCATTGGTAAATCATTGACATCATATATCATTGGGTGGTTCTAACCAATTGAAAATGATAAAATTTCCTTGTTTCATATCTAGTAAAAAATTTATTTATATTTTCATATGTATTTCATATATTTTTAGTTTCGGTCTTTCCACAGCTATATGTCTAATGTCATTTCCGAATCATAGCACTGGAATAACTCATTTGAACTATATATTATAAATATATTTTTTACCAACAAATAAATTTTTAATTTATATATTATTTCAAGCCTCACTATGTTTAATTATTAATGAAACACATTTTAAATAAGAAACATTATTGTTCATAATTGGGTAAAGAAACTGATGATTAAGTAATCTAAAAAATGTACAAACTATAAAGTATAACCAGAGCATTTACATGTTGAAAATATCACCAAATGACCATAAGTAATAGTTTATAAGAGAATTACCTGAAGAAGTCATTTTTTGTTGACAAATAGTATGTCATTGAAAACTATTTCATTGATTATAGGAAGATACCTGTCATATTGGGGTCTTTCTATGATTGAAACCAATTTTTTATGAAAAAAACTGAATTTGGGAAGATGATAAACAATTTTTTGGAACTAAATCATTAGTTTATAAATTACTATGTTTTGTGGAAATGATAAACAATGATCACTAAGGAAGGATCTGAATTGTCATCGCATCGTTGAGTGATTAAAAGGAGGTCAAAAAAATCTGGAGTCGGATTTAGGACATGCTAAATCATGATTTTTAAACTATAGTGGACTCCTAATTTTAAAGGGTGGTAAAACCCCAAAAAATAATATGTCGAATATTTTCATTTAAATTAACAACTTTGATGAATTTGGACACGTTTCATAGTCACATGGAAAAAATTCAACCCCAATTTTAGGTGGGAAATAGAGATAAGGCCGATACCTTCATGTACATTATTCCATACCCACCACAATAAATTTATATATTAATATTATTTTTCTTCTTAAATCCTATTATGTTAATAAATTTTATCTTCAGGTTCAAATTAATGACCAGTCAATGGTATTACAATCCTTGCATCGAGGAGAACAATTTATGTCCAATATGTAATTGGTAATTATAAACTATTGTATGGGACCTGACATGCCATGTGAGGATTTCATATAGTTCCTACGAAAAATTCATTTTTGCATCGAGGTTCTCAATTTTAGTAAGTAATATGTTGAAATATATCTATTCCATATATATCACAATGACACTAATATTGGAAAATTTAGAGTTTATTTACGAATTTTTATCTATATTTTGAAATATTTGATTTTGAAACTCACTACGTTGGAACTTGCAGAAATTAAAAATACACATATTATGTATATGATTACACTAATTATGTTATTAGTTATTAGTTATATAATTAGTTATTAATTATATTTCTTATTATTAATTAAAATAATTATATTTTTTTCAATTAACTATAATAATTCATTAATTATATTAAACCACAAATTAATAATTTTATTTATTATATTTTTAAAAAAATAAATGATTTGGTTTTTAACTAAATAAATAAATACATTTTTAGATATTTATTTTTTATATTATTTATTATATAAAATATAGTATTATTCTTTAGTTACAAGACTAATTGTTAAAATTTAATAAAATTTCAAAGTATATTATTAATTATTAAATATATTATAAAATATTAATTACATTATTAGTTATTAATTTTATTAATAATTAGTTTTGTTATTAATTTTATTAGTTGTTACTAATTATTTTAATTGTATTATTAATTTATTATCAGTCTCAAATATAATGACTAACCATTTATAATTACTAATTACATTAATTATGTTAGTAGTTATTAATTATATTGAATGCTATTATTTATATTTTTAATTTTTATTTGTTTTTTGAAAGGAAACCCAACACAACCCATGTAGAGGTTATATTCTTCCTAGTATAGCTTGTTCCACTATGTGTGTACCAAGACAATAGTCTTGAACACAACCTATGGGAGTTAACTATGTAAAACCCACAACTATTGGAAAGGTCGGCTATACCCACAAGCCTATACCAACAGTTCCAAGAAACTATTGGTATATGTGGTCCAATGTCAATGGCTCCGCATAACCATTGGGATAAGATTTTATTATTAATCCTACACCCAAATGTTTTTAAAACATTATGGGATAGATAACTGTATACCCACAGTTTTTTATAACAATTGTTATAGAGCTGGATATACCAATAGTTTTAAAAAACCAATGGCATGTGCCTAAAAAAATACCCAGCCCACACTGTCACCCCTCCCATGAAATTCTCATTTAGAACCCTAATAGCATTCGATAATCTAGTTTATTCCCTATCCACTATGACTTATCTTATATTCTTTATTTAATTTTATTCTAATTCAATATCAAATTTATGACTTACAAATCATTCAGGAATTCTATCAATAGTCAATTTTATTTTTATTATAGGTTTAAATAACCATGGTAGGCTATTTTTTTCCTCGTTTAATTCGGTTTGATATATCTAAATCTGGTTGTGGGTGTCAAAACAAGGATTTCTCATACTTTGTTGAAGAATGATTTTTTTTAATTTTCTCATTCATCATTATTAATTTATCTTATTTTCTACTTGATATATATTATTTTGGTTTTTTAGTTGATTATTTTATTACCTAAAATGGGGTGGAGCAAGAGGATTGGGGGATTTATGATGCTATTTTATATCATTTTTTTCGATTTTTATAGCGTAGAGGAGTGGTAAGCCTCATGTTGCAGTTTATAGTTATTTTTTGTGGGTATTTGATTGTTGTTATATTTCAACAACATTTTAGTGTTATCATGATAGAGATTATAGAAAAATGAATTAATTTAGAAGCTAGTATTTCACTATTCTTTTTTGAATGGGAGAGTCACTGAGCAACCTATCTGTACATAATTTATGCCTCATCAATTTATCCACTCAATTAATACTAATTTAAATAAAATCCATAGGTTTTTATATTTTATAAAGAACATTATCATAATTAAATCATTGACCCCAGATGAATTTGGTTAATTATCCAATTCAACTCCATATACGCCATCAAAAAAATATATTTCATTAATTTAAAAAAGTTAAATTTATCAATGTAGACATACCACACTTATCAAAATCATTATAAAAACAAGTATAATACAAATTGTGTTGGTTTAAAGGAAGCATTCTATTATAAGAGAAGAAATTCTCTCTTCTTTCACCACCTAGTCATCACATAATAGGCTTTTCATAGTGTACTAGTTATTTACCTTACAAATGGGTCGCTATCACATGACATGAACTACTTCAAAATTAATTATAACATTTATAATGAATAATAAATTTATTTTAAATTTCCTTAAATACTGATTAAGTCACCGAGTGACTATACAATATAGAAATTATGACTAACCACCTGAGGGTGGTCTATATAACACCCTCTAAACAATCCCATGAAAAAAATCCCTATCTCCTTAAAAAATTCATAATCATGTTAATTAAATTAAATTTAAAACCTAATGAAAAAACCAAAAACAAAAAAATTCCACAAAACAGCTTGTGATGGATAGAAAATAACATATCAAGACATCCTCTATACAAGGCACATGAATGCCCCACAGAAATGAGTGACCACAGAATACTCTAGTTTCCTGAGGAGATAATCTATTTACTTAGCTAATGGAACACCCTATGATAGGGCTCTGTGAAAATTGGGTAATATAGATCCATATTAGTGCTTGAACGTGGAATTTATTATTGAAACTCATTTATAGTGGTTGAATGATAAGCTTGGTACAATTACCGTTCACCACATCTAACACCATTATTTTTTTTAAAAATAGAGCATCATACCTCATATAAATTCAATACCAAATTGGAAAAGAATATAATACCCATGAATTGTTTCCACCATTCCAACTATATATTCCATAATATTATATATTTATTATTAATAAAACTATAACATTCTAAACTATGATTAAATAGTTTTTTCCAGCTTACCAAATACTGTTAAACATAAAATAACTAGTTATCCCTCCTCCATTTTACCTACATAAAAACATTCAGCGTATTACACTAATTCACATGTAAATAACTCAATGATAATTCCATAACACTTGATGGAATCCTAAAATTTCTCAATAAACACATTGTTGTAAAAACACAACTTTATGTAAAATCACCATTGTATAAGCACCACCATCCGTAATAACTATCATGATCTCACCCTGAGAAACAACTCTCCTATGATCAGAGACATGGTCATTCCTCTCATAATTGATTATTATTTAAACACATAATCCTTTAGCCATCCTTGAATCATGGGAAAAAATAATTGGAATGAGAAAATATCAAATTTATAATGAGGGTTATACAATCAAACAAACAATTATGTTATCCCCAACATATTTTTCTCTTAATACAGCTCCATGTGTTGAAACTCAAATGGTTTCATCATAACACACATGTCACTCATATTATTCCATGTAAAATGTACTATTAATAACTGACCAGGATTATCTCTTCTATTGAAAATTCCATCACACTCGAACTATCACTTAATTCATCACTCACCATGACAAAAATCCAAAATCATACAATAGATCCCCGTTTTTCATTAATATCAAGGTAAGTAAAGATTCAATTTAATTTCCCCTAATATTGAAAATAACTAATTATGGATTTATACAACATGACTTCATAATTTATGTGTGTTTTAGAAGATGATTATTAGGAAATAGCAATCTTTTATGCATGAATTAATATAATAAGAATAAAATAAGTTAAAAAGTGAATAGAATAAGAGAATAAATAAAAAAGATAAATTATATACATAATTTTAACTATTATTATTTTTAATTATTACTAAATAAAATAATATCAATGAATATCATGGTTTTATATTTATTTTATTTTGTTATATATATTGTAATTTTTTTCCTTTTATAATATGATTCTTATATAGATCAGTTTTTCAACTATATTTTCATATAAAGTGAACAAATATTAGTTCCTTAAATATATTTTTTGTTTAAATTTAATATTATTTAATTTATTTACAACATGACAAATATCAATTTTTTATATAATGGATAGAATATGGATGAATGAAAATGATCTAATCTTAAGCAATTTTCAAAACTAGTTCGAGGGATTTTCAGATTTTCTATTTAACAAAGATTCAAATAATGTTTATATACACTTACCATGTTATAATTGTATTGGAAGTACTTTCTTACATCTTAAAGATGTTATATACTGGAAAAAATATATGGTTTTAAAACATACTACCATGTATAATATCACAATGGGGAGAAAATGAAATTTCAAAATGGCCATGATCTGAATGAGAGGACTGGATTGGATAATTTATAAGAAGGCTGGTTTTAATTTATTCATAATCATGAGAAATAAAGTATGCCAACCAAATAAAACACTGATATGAGAACACATGATGCATGTAATGAAATCTATGATGTCTATAGCGTGAAAAAATCGAATGATGTTTCCTTGACTCTAATATATCTTCATTGTGGCAAAATGAAAGATATCGAATTTTTAATCCAACTATTTCATTTGTAACCATGTATGTGATTTATAATAATACCAAATATTATATTCATACCATCTCTAAGGGATTACTTCCATATGATGTAGATACATTATTAACCCATTATATGGAATGGATGTTATTTGTTGATCATGAATTTTATAAAAATAAAATTTATACCTACCCAAAATATTGTAGCTTATTCTTGGAGGTAACAACTGAATGAAATGATTTTATAAAATGTGAATATATTGATGGAATCCAAATACTTATGGACCAAGATACAATTTGACAAATAATGTAATGTGAAACATTCCACTATTTCTTAGACTCTAAGATATTTTCATGTTTGAAAAACTATCAATAAATATGCAATGATACGATAAAAGGAGAAAAAAGATAATGATGAGTTCATTTATCCTATAAATGGTTATTCATGGTGGAAATTTGATGCTAAATATCCTGATTTTCTAGTCGACATGTGTAATGTGATGTTGGGTCCATCACGCGACAGTTTTAATCTGTTTTGGATGATTCTTACTTTGCAAAATACATAGCCTATATTTATACAACATTATAACCTTAAAAAATGGATGTGTATGAAGAAAAATTTCTCTTTCATAAGTATACTCATATCTATACCTTATTCTCTATGAAATTATATAGATGTAAACCTGAAAATTTTTATAAATGAGTTGGAACATCTTTGGAATGTGGGTGTGCACACATACATTGCATGTTCGAAAGATACATTTCAGATGCATGATAAGATTATGTGGATGATAAATGATTTCCCTACTTATGAAATGATGTATGGAAATATCATGCAATGAAAACTATCATGCCCTATTTTTATGAAGAATACATTATCTAGAAGACTTAAATATTTCCATAGATTCAGTTTTGTTGGACATTGATGATTCATTCCAATGGATCATCCATATGGGAATAATAACTGAATTATTTACATCACCATGATGACAAAAAATCCACCATATCATATGTATGCAAAAAAGTTCATATTGAATAGAAATGTGTTAGTTATTCATTAGGGAAGGGTCAGATTAAATATGGAAAGTGGATGAATTTTTCCACTGAAACTAGTTACAATTGGAAGAATAAATGTAACTTATTTGATTTTCCTTTTTGGTCCACCAATATCTTATATTATTTCTTAGAGGTAATGAAAATTGAAAAAAAAATTTGTGAAATGTTTCTTTAAATTCCTCAAAATATTAAAAGGAATGAAAAAATATGAATTATGATCTTAGCATGACTTGGTGGATTTGGGTATCATACATGAATTTCATCATGTGTGTATCAGTGAAAATAAATTTAATGTTCTATGTTATTTTTATCTTATGAAACCTACAAAAAAATCAATTTCAAATAGTACTAGAGACTATTAAAGTTCATTATGACTATTCAAGAAACTTATCAAAATGGGTCAATATAAGAGATTGGAAGATAAAATCATTTAAAAATCATGATTATCTCATCCCACTTCATGAGTAGATTCCAACAGAAACCCATAATCTAATTTCTAATAATGTAAGGGTGGATGATATTTAGTTATTCCATTTTTATATAGGTATTTATTATAAAACTATGTTCATGTTTTTTCTGGAAAAAATGTTAGAAGTGGCAATATTAATTTTTTAATAGAAAGAGAAAATTTTCCGTCCATCATTTTTCAGAAGAATGATTCATCTAAATATCCATATTTTAAATTAAATATGTCTTGGAGGACCAGTTTCATTTTTATGGATGTATCCAACTAAAATAAATATGTATACATTGTTGTATTATATCCAAAATATAAATCATCATGATAGTTTTAACATGAATGGATACTGAGCCCAAGAATGTATAGATTTATGTTCAATGTATTTATTAGACATTATATGAGAAAGAATATACACATGATAAATAAATAAAATAATTATGAGAAAATTGAAACCATTTTTCCTTCACTATCCCAAATAAGGGTAATTCTCAAATCATATAGATTGACCACACGATTTCTTAAAGATTATGATATGGAACATTGCAATACTTTTAATAAATAGGATTTTTTGAATGACTACATAAAGTAAATTAAAAATGTATATGGCATCTCATGTAATTTAATCATACATTTAGGTAAAAATATTTTAATTTTTTTTTCTGTAGGGTCCATAAAAAAATTATAAATAGAAAACATCATTCATTATTTTTAAGAAGGATATAGAATTTTTATAGAAAATAATTTTATTCTTGTTTTAAATATGGGATTGAATTATTCATGGAATATATAATTAAAATTAATATTTCTTCAATTTCAATATTCATTTTTATTTCAGGTATGTAGTTACCACGCTTAATCTCTCTCAGAAGAAATAAGAGCATTGGATTTTGGTCATAAATATGTGATTCGTGAATACAAATTAATTATAATCAATGGGTAAAAATTTATTTTCATTTAATGAGAAATAAACATGATCAAAAAACATGATTATGTTATGGTAACTGCCACAATACAATGTTATTCTAGTGAATCAGATAGTAGAGATCGATTTGAAAAGGAATCGTATTATGGAGTTATTGAGAATATACTAATATTGGATTGATACACTCATGGTGGGTCAGAATGATGAAATACTTGTGGTTTGATGTAATAACAAGGGATGAAACATTTAATGATGATCGTGGATTTCGATTTATTAGAACAAATCAATCTCTATCTACTGATTTGAAATATATATTGGCTTCAATGGAGAAATAAATTTTTTATCTGAATGTTCATCAACTAATATAAATTGGTGTTATTATTGAAGTAATCCCAAGAAATATTTTTGATGATAATGTTAATGAAATTGAAAGGAACACTTATACCATTATATCTAATCAATTTATTACTTATGATGACTCCGATATTTAAATTGTTAAATTTTATTGGGAACATGATGTTGTGGTGGAAAATATATTGAATCAACCATCTATGATCTCATTTTGTTCGGTTTATATTTACTTGGGCAGTTTAGGTTGATATTAGTCAAATTTATTTTCTATTGATTATAAATATGTTTTATCCAACTTTACCATAATGTGAATTTTCGATATATATTTCTCTCAACTTTCCTTGAGTTTCATTTTTTAATATTTAATTATACTCTGTTAAAACCTATTAACTGAAACAAAACTAAATCAATTACATTGAATCAAAAAACAAGATGAATCGAATTGAAACATATTAAATGATTATAATGAAAATCAAAACAACTGAAAATAATGAACTAACCAAAAAAAGAAAAAAATATCCTTGCCCAACATATGAACCAAATAACCTAACCCAAAAAATGGAACAAATGACCAAATCAATTGACCGAAATGAACCAAATCAGTAAAACAAAAAATTAATGGGATCTAATTGAAATTAGAATAAAATTATATCATAACCTTACTAAACATGATAATTTGAGCGTATTAATTTATCTATGACACATATTTTATGTTTTGAAATTATTTCCACTAAATATGAAATGATTATGTTATATCAATACATATCATTTATTTGGATTGACAATTGGTATTCATTAATTAAGTCATGTCCCATATTTTTTCATGTTTTGTAACGCACCGACCCGAGAAGCTCAGAATTGATAAATTACATTATTACATTTTCATGATTACATGGAATAAAATCCTTAAGGAACGATCAGTTTATCATTTTTGGAAATCGAAATAACATATATGAAACCCATATTACATTGGGGATAGAAAATATTGCATAATATAAGTAAAATATCAGCATCCTTGAAACTCATTCAAAGGATTCCTATTCATAATATAGGGAAGGGAAATATAATAATGGTGACCTAAAAAGCTCAGTAAGGGTATGTACAATAGTAGTATTCCTGAATCATTAAGAATTATCAATATTTAGTTGTAAAAGAAACTGGACACACTTTCCATTTATACAACTGGATAAGGCATACTAAATATGGAAGGGTATATATTTGAAACAAATGATATTTAATCAATAATATGAGAATTAAGCTTAGCCATGTATATAATAACTAATCTAACTATCACATGGAATAATAATAACTAAATTCATAATGATGTAATGCATAATTATGAATATCTAAAATATAACATCGAGCCTTTGTTCCATGAATATAATTTTTTCAAGGAATCATGCCATGAATCTATTACAGTATAGGGCTCAGGACAAGAATAAAAAAAATGGGTAATTACATTGAAAAAGATATATATTTTGTCTCTTGAAACCTTCCAATTGATCGATGGGCTATAGTGGTCCCCACTAATCACACAAAAATTCCAATGCACTCCTCATCTGTTTAATAATATTTTTAATAATTAAACAATGTGACTTATAGTAAAATATCCATAATGAATAAATAATATATATTTATCAATAATTACTTATTATAGGATATGTAACAACAAGGGTTTATGATGTTGATGAATGGAAATACCATTGAATGTTCATTACAACTTTATTAAGGAAAATAATCTTTAAACTTTCCAATGTGTCCTATAACACTTTGAAACATTTGAATCATAATACCCATGAATAAATAACATTAAATGAAACATATAATATCATGAGACTAAGAATATTAATGATAAAAAATATCAAAAGGAATTATATACACTATATAAATTTTAATTTGGGCATAACAACAACTAAGCCTCAATGGAATGTAAATTGAGACCTAATCCGTTACCTTGAGTATGAATTGTCACATGTGACATTATCGTCCTAAATTAAAAAAATATTTTAATTATTTAAATTATTCATAAATTTTTTAATATTTATTGTTACTTTCACTTTACTAGTTACAATGTTGTATACAACTACGGAAACAATTAACATCATGTGTTTTGACCAAATTCGGTTCACATATTAAAAAAGACATTGGTAGATTGACTATGGTCAAATAGGAAATTATATTAAAATATATAGAATAATAATCACGACATATTTATCATATTTATAAATCAATTATAAATTTAAAAATAATAATCATTGATGGTTATGAAAATTTAACCAATGTTATAATAATGGAGATGAAAGGTCGTACATACGCATGGGTAATGTTCCCATTTTAAATGGTTGTTATGAAAATAAGGTAAGTAACATTATACATTTCTATAATTATCATTATATAATAAATACCATTTTACTTAGTTATATATACTCATATATATAATTATCTTTATGTAAACGGTATGACATCGCATCGAGGATGTGGTAGTCGACACATCCAAGGATGACGTTATCACTTTTTTTATTATATAAATAGGGAATAAAGAAAATGATATATTATATTTATAGAATTTTATTTATGTAATTAATATCATATATATTTCATTTATTTCATATATGTTTTATTAAAACTGTTCTTAATACATTTCATGTAATGCATGAACGTGTCACACAACATTGAGGAGGCGGTAATCCTCACGTCCATAAACAAAGTTACTGTATTTACAACAAATGAAAAACATTGAAGTATTTATTATCCCAAAAGTTACATATTAATAGATAAATAATAAATATAAAATATAAAATATAGAAAAAAAATTTCACTCATAATTCCAAACCATGAAAGGTTGTAAAGGAAAAACAAATGACATCATCTCGGAATGCGGTAGTCCACCGTGCTCGTTAACTAAAAATTCACTACCCATTTGATGTAATTGTCTATATCTGTAGGCAGTACCCTTAAAAAATATGTATATTAAGATAATTATTTTATTATATAATCATGTAATAATATTACATTAAGGGGTGGAGAAACAAATAAAACATAAATGTACTTTTGAAGAATGATACCTCTTTTTGGGTAATTCCTTTTGGTTTACACCAATGAGACTTATTTTTTAGATTTCATCCTGAGGTGAGTCTTCTAGGATGAGGTTACGGATATTGGGTGACTGTTGGGGATGATTTTCATTGATACAAAGTGTCTTGAGATCTTTGAGGAAGGGGTGTTTTGAATTTCTTTTTATAATAGAGGGGGAATGACATTCTTATAAATACCAAATTATAATCACTATTGGGAGGTCTCCTATACCTAACGTGCTTCATAAATTGAAAAATAATTGATGAATGTGAATATATGGTTGATAAAAATCTCCTCCAAAAAAATAAGTTCATTTTATAATTTTGTCCTTAGTATTTTGGTATCCTAATTTTTTTAATTTTGGTTTTTAATTTTGGTAACTAGTTTCCAAAGTACATTATTTATCAATTAAGAATAGACTAAGGTGATATTTATTATCAAATATATTAAAAAATAATCATAAATATGGTTTATAATTTATAAAATAAATAACCCATTTCTGTTGGAATTTAATTTTAAAACATATACATGTAACACACAAAAACACTACTTTAACTCAGACCGTACTAAAAATGTTTTTACTCTCTATGGATCAATATGTTAATTATAAAAGATAAATTAGTCTATTAATGGACCACGTTATGTATTTATTAACACCTAGAAATCACTTTTTAGATGAATGTTTTTTTTATTAATTTTAAATCATTTATTTAAATATCATTTATTGTAAAATAATATTAATGTCAATTTTGACATTATTTATTTAATTTTAATTTAAAAAAATCAATAAATTATTGGAATTCAAATATATTCTATTAAAATCTAGGTAAAATTATATTTTTATCTTAAAAAAATAATTTAATGTTATAATTCACTAAATTTACATTACTTTTAATATTTTTAGCATCATTTATTTTATTTAATCATTAATTAAGTAATCCATGTGTTAGCATATATTAATAATTTAATATAATTATATAATCTCTAAAAATTAAAGATAAATAACCATGATAAAAAACTCATTTTTCTTTGAAAATATTTTTTATAACTGAATCTATGTATCTTATTCCGTACTCTAAGGCTTTCTAAATGTTAAAGGTAAATAATGTTCCTTTTTCTGTATTTTTCTTTACCTAAAATATCATATGTGTACCATTCATGAACATGTGTCATAGTAACTAATAATTTCAAAAAAAGAGTGGATATGGACTAACTATTGGAATAAAAATGATTTTTGACAAGTGTATTGGTCATTTTGACCCTTAATATTAGGTTTTAGTACCTTGTTATGCTTAATTTTACCTTAATCAATGTAATTAATTTTAATTAAATTTACATATATATTTGGTCAAAAAGTCATTAGATATTATTAGTCTATAAATATTATAGTTATTACAACATTTTACTTACATTTTCCTAGTTTGTTTAACAGAAGATCCAAAATTTAGTTTAAATCTAATCCTGTAGATGTAGAGGGAAAGCTAGTTTTTAAAGTGAAAATGCTATAAAGTTCATTAAGTCTTTTATATATAATATAAATTTCAAAATTATTCTAGTGAAATACATTGTATTAAAAGATAATTTATATATTGTGACTTTAAATCATATATAAAATATAATTTCACATTAATAATTATTTAAACTAAATAGACATTTTCAACTAAAATGAAATATTTCTCATTATTTATCAAAAAAAAAATCTTCTCAAAAAAAATATTCACCCTAATCTAAATTTGAATTTACAAATTCAAAAATGAAGTTTATTTTAACAAATATAATTCATAAATGTGTCACAATTTATTTATAAAATTCGTGCACCATTAAAAGGTTGTAAAACACGGTCTTTTGTGTAACACAGACTAACCTAAAGTTGTGTGCCATATATTCTTAGCACAGATTTGATCACAAGAAACGATAGAAAAAAAATTAATTTTAATCTAATTTTTTTTTTAATATCTGTGGTTATACATGTGTTTCATACACATTTTTTATGATTTTGTAATTAATTAAATATTTGTTTTCAAATGTAGGGAATGAAAAATGTTGAAGTTATATGATAGAAATGAAGGAACGATAATAATCACTAGATAATAGAAATGGGAGTCCAACCTCTGGTTCCGGTTGTAAGTACTTTACTTCAAATATATATATATAAATATATAGTAATAATATATAATTTGATGTGATTAATTTTGTTTTTAATTTTTAATCATGAGACACCCATCAGATAGTTATTCTTAGATGAGCCTATAGGTAGTAGTGCTCAGCCCAATGTTGTGAGGGGGTGGTTCAAGAGTTATGCACAACACTTGGTATACACAATCACAACATTTTAATTTTTATTATATAACATATTGCACACCATATTATTCCATAGTGTGGTTAGAGGCACCTGGGATATTTAGGTAGAAAATTTTTTAACCACCATTTACATCTTACCCACATTGTATTTATTTACATTACATGATGATGGATACTTATCCCCATCCATATTATACATTTTCACAGATCTCTAGGCCAACATCTTTTCCTTCTTCTTCCTTCTCCCCAAGCTTAGACATTCATTCCCCTTCGACATCTACTCTAACACATTTTAATCCTCAAAAGAAGACATTAGGTCCCACTCCTTTTGTATAATATGATGATCTTTTAATGTTTATGTATCTAGTGACATCCACTAACCATACTGGATCATGTATATTCATATAAGGCAAGAAAGTTTTTGACCATAATTTATTTTCATTATAATTTTAATTGGTATAATATTTTTTTCCCTTTCATAGCTAGATCTGAATCTAGGTGACGTGGGAGTAAATTTATGTGTGAGGTGTGGAACAACCACACATAGCTGATTATTGAGTACAACAAGAACAATAAATTTATTGAAAAAACATGAAAAAAATGTAAGAGTTTTATAGAAATTTTTTCCAAACACACTGATGTGATTCCCTTATGTCAAGTGTCTTGGAGACTCATCCAAAATAAAGCAAAGGATAATGCTTGGGTGCAAATATGGGTATGAAAATTCATTAGATTTAATGTTATATTTTTATTTATATATGAATTAATATTTTAGTTCGAAAATCATTATAATGTTTCCTATGGTGAATCTATGGGGATAGCATGGCTCAGGTATTTAGGTGATCTATTGAGATAATATAAACATGATTTGTATAGTGGATAACACGATCGAGTTGGCTTGGAGTTAGAGGCCACACCTATCTTGAATTAGTTTCTAGTAGCACATTATCAAGTAATGATTTCTTATTATAATAGTACCAAATTTATGGAATTAATAAAATATTATGTTATTAAAGAAAAATAACAATTATTTTCATCAACAATTTATTTTTATCATTGGAAGTTCTATTTTAGGACGTGTGAGAATGAAATAAAAAATTCAAGGATGCTACAAAGAGGTTAAAAATGGCCATATTGGAGCTTGAATAAAATAAACAATCTCACAATGAATTTATGGAATTTATGACAGTCTTATATCCATAACATCCACTAGATACTACTATAGTTTGTGATGCATTAATATTGATGATTAATATGTTCTATAATACATTGAGTGTTGGTCTGGATGATCCCATTCTTGGTGATGACGATGAAGATGCTGATGGTGACAACAAGGATGATAGTGGAGATGATGGTTAGGATGATGGTGTGTATGATGATGATGATGATGATGATGGAAATAGTGAGAGTGATGGTGTTGAGATAGAGAGAGATTTATCCATTACATTTTTACTGATATTTATGAAATTTAATGTTTTTTTAGTTTCAAATGAATATAAGTGACATTTTAAACATCTCTTATCGCTGGTTGAATGAATTAATTAGTTTATTGTGATATCAATTGTTTTATATTGGTTGTTGTTGTTCTCTACAACTATTGATTAATTTCTATAGGTAAATGAACAAGGTGGGGGTGGTGATGCATGTTTGGTTATTTATGGTGGTGCTTTGGGAAAGAAGGGGAGGCTACTTCCTAGGACGCTTTGTTAGATCTATACCAACATTTGTAAGAAACTATTGGTATATAATGAATCCAATGAATCAAATTACAATGGTTTATATACTTTTGGTAAATATATTAAGAAAATTTTTTGAAACCAATGGTAAAAACGTATACTAGTAATTTTATTGGAACTGTTGGTAAAATTTAATTACAAAAGGCCTATACCAATGGTTTACTATAAAATTTTGGTATAGGGATTTACCTATGGTACCTTATTATAATTTTTTCAGAACTATTGGTATAGGCTTTACCAATGGTTCGTTAACCACCACAAATAGTTCTGAATCATCAGTATAGCCCAATTTTTTAGTAGGGTCCCCTCTATACAATAAATTGTACAGTCAAGGGTATTAAATAAATAGACATGTAATTACTTTTCTATATACCTTTTATCATTATATTTTTAGTTCACATAAAGGGTGAATTTATCATCACTAATAAAATATAAAAACTTTTAATGACACTTAGAACATCGTATATTTTTTACCAAAGAAAGAATTTAACACTAGTATTGATAAAAGGGGAATCTATAATAACTAAATAAATACATGAATAAATATTAGGATAAAAAATTTCAATCAAAATAAAATATAAATAAACTTTTATATCATAAAATATACATGAAATAAATATGGACCAATGGTAATGGAATGAACACGCACAGGTGGAGGCCTCAAGCTCAAATCCTAGTAGAGGTGTTCATGGGTGGCTAGGTTGGTGGTGGGGCATGTACTACTAAAGGATGGGTGTGTGGGTGGGTGCTAATATGGCCATTTTAGGCATCCTGAGTTAGTGTGTGTGGGGGGGGGGGGTAAAAGCACTGATAAAGGAAGTTGTTAGTGGGAGTTCTGAAAAAATAATTATTTAACATGGATAAGGAAATCCTTAATCAAAATTTAAGAATGCATTCCTAAATACCCCCTTTAGAAAATTTTTTAGCGATGATAAAATATTAATTTATCAGCACTTTTTATAGCATTGATAAAAAATACCATATATTAATGATGCTGATAATATCGGTGATTTTTTATAATTGATAACACAATTTTGGGTTCTTATAAAGGCATGATTTATAGTAGTGATTGTCAAACTAATATGTGATAACACATTTGTTTTCACTAGAAAAAATGTATGTGAATGAAAAATAAAAATTAAAATGATATTTAAAATGGTTCTACAATATGTGTACTTCCACATTAGACTTTCATACAAATATAGTGTTTTGTAAAAGGCCAAACCATGTTATATAGTAATAAGAAAATAGATTCTTGTTTTAAATAGGTGTAAATCAGTTATAACTAAAAATTGAATTAAATTTACGAAAGTATTTTCATTCATATTTTATTGTTGTTTTAATATATATGAATATAAAAAAATCACATCACGTGATCAAGTTAATAAAATTAGATGACACCCAAATAAAACTATATTATGTAAAAAACTACAATATTTTTGGGTGCTCATTCTTGGAGAAATTTAATGGACTCTCATAGTTGAAACCTGGGATACCTACTAGGTGGTACTTGATCACCACCATCCCTTTCCAGGACTTCACCCTATGAGTTTTTAAACCTTCCTTCATTGTGGTGTGTTCATGCTTCCACAGTGGCCACAACCCTGTAGTGACACACCCACCACATCATCCTATAGGTACTTCATCATTGCTTCCTATCCTTATCAACCTTCTTGAGTTTTGATTAAGAGTTTCTGAATCACTCTATTAGGGATAGAGTTATACTTACTTGGAACAAAGTATAATAGAATTGGGATTTCTTTTTAAACCTGGCGGTGATGGCATATCATTAAAAGGAGAAAAGTTGTTCAACCTTGATAGTGAAAACTATATAATACCATTATTGGAGGTGAACATTCATTATAATAGTGGGATAATGTTTTTTTATATTGCAGACACGTTATATGGTGGATCCCTAGGATAGATCCATCTCAAACCTATAAAGGATATGAATCCAAGGACCATGTACCTATAATATGTGGTGGTGAGTGGTCCTGGGATGTGGAGAAACCACTATAGTAGCATGAAAACAACCCAATTTACGAAGGGGGAGCTGAGGGAGAGGCTTTAAAATGCCTTTGGGTTTTAATCCAATAATGAAAATCTGGTTATTGAGTACCAACCGATGGGTAGCCCCAGTTTCAACCCAAGGATTCATTCAAAGTTCTCATTATTGAATTCGTTTCTGATTATTTATTATTGATTATAATAATTATATTTGTAATTTTTTATATTACAAGTTATTAACTATATTAATATTATTATTGTTTTTTAAAGGAAAACCCAACCCAAACCTTGTACGTTTTTTATCTTCTCAAAACATCACATTCCCTCAATGCTGTAGTAGGTCTCGGGTCATGAGTGCACCATGTGAAGTCAACAAGGTAAAACCTCCCCTCCCTATGATTCCCTACATTTTCAACCGTATTAAATCAACATGAATGTAATTATGACGTTGAAGCAAAACCAATGGGAATCGAATTTCCATCACAGTGGAAACCAATGTACTACCCTAACCACTAGGCCACCCCAAGGGGCTAAAATGTTAATTATTAACTACAATAATTATCTTAATAGTCACAAATTATATTTATAACATGTAATATAATTAATAACTAATAACATATTTTTGAATTTTTAATATAGTTAAAATATATTTACATTTTATTAAAATTATACAAATAATATAAAATCGATGGAAATAAGGTTTGAAGGCACAATTTAAAACCATACCTTTTAATTTGTCGCTATCTCACATTGAATCAAATGTTATATAAAATAAATATAATATAAATATATCATTTTTAGAACAAAATAGATTGTATAAATGAGATTATTTATGGTCTTATAACTGAAATATAATTTATATACAATGTTATAAAATGTTAATACATCATAAATATAATGGGAATGTAACATAAATATAAAATTATATAACATGAACATAACATATAAATATGAAAAATATAATGTATAGACAATGTCATATAATGTAAATATAATGTTATATTACATAAACATAATGTGAATATAACATTTCTATAACATTATAGGACGTAAATAAATCATTTTTTAATGACATATAACATAAACAAAATGTATATATAGACAACATATTGTAAATATAATGTCATATTTATGTTATATAAAGTAATAGTTACACTATATAATGTTTTACTTAAATTATTTAGTCACTATATAACATTTTTTTATTTTTAAGTTATATTTAGGTCATATGCTTCATATTTACATTATACAACACTAAAAATCATGTTATATTCAACACTAAGGTTTTTAAATGATAAAAAAACAAGCACTGATAAAGGGGGTAATTTATCAGCGTTTTCTGAATGTGATGATCAAGGTAAAGTGAATAATTTTGTTTACCTCACATGTTTTCATAATCTAACTTATGTTTTAATATGTTTTGATAATCCTATCTATATGTTAAATTATGTTGAAAAAAATATCAAAATAATCATTGGAATATGTTAATCTATGTTAATCTATGTTTATACATGTTTTTAAATAATACTAACTCAATATGGATATGATTTTCATAGAATAGATAAGTATTAAGTTTTTGAGTCATTGATACATACCTAAAGATACATAGTCACTGATACAGACATAGTCTACTAATAAGCAAAGATCACTGATACATACATAGTCTACCGATAAGAAAAGATCACCGATATACAGAGCCTACTGTTATATCAAGAGCTACCGATATAGATAGACCTACCAATACAAATAGAAAGCTACTGATATGAAGTCTACCGATACAGACAGAGACATCAATATACAGATAAAGACACCGATACAAGCCGTTACTGATATAGGCGAGTTACCGATGAAGAGAGCCACCAATACAAGAATGATACCTATACAGAAGATCTATCGATAAGAGGAGCTACCGATATAGAGTCACTATCACTGATACATAGTCTACTATTATAAAGAGTACCATCTACCGATACAGACCTACTGACTCAAGTCCACCAATACAAGATCACTGATACTAAGAGCTACCGATGGAAACTGGTCACTATATCTCTAAACCCTACTTATATTTATTTATTAACAACGGTCATATTTGGTGCTTTTAATGAAAATGGTATTAATTAATTAATGTCTGTTGAATGTCAGGACACCGTACCTCATACATGGAGAAGTAATCATACTCCTTGTTGGATCATATGAGCTATTAAAGGGATGACAAAAGCTGTGTATAAATATAGGATGTGCAAAAAGTGGTGACACAGTGCTGGCAGAAAGGTGATTCGCACAAGAGATAAAATATAGAAGAACTTTTTCTAAGAATCTGAGGGACATTGTTGTGCTACAAATATTATTACAATCTTGAGAAAAAATTCCAATACGAGGAAGTCAAGGAACAAAACTCTGACACTCTCTTTCTCAGAAAAATTTCAGAGAAGGACTCAAAAAATATCTACTCAATACAAAAAGAATCCATAGCTGCATTTCCATCACATTGAGCCTTATAATCTCATCTCAATTTTATTATCTCTATTGTGAATTGTTTATTTACATTTTGAGTAATGTGTGTGCTTATGTTCTTCTTAGACAGACACTAACTCCTGAGAATAACTGAAGGATATCTAATATCCCCACTCAATCTTTCTAAACCTTTTTGATTCCCACTGTGTATTTTGGTAGAGGTCAAGTGTGACCTGGATAGCATGTGTGCTATTATTTTGGTTTTCCCCATGAAGAACTGTGTTAGAGGTCATAGGACCTGGACAGTCTGTGTACTGTTGGTTTCCCCAATCTAGGGTGTGGATCAAAGTTTATATAAACTGTTTGAGAGGACTAAGTCTCAGCTTAAGACGGAACCTCTTGGTTAAACCTGCTGTGCATCCTATTTCATTTTAAACTATATCTTATATTCTGCTACTAATTACTTTGAAATTCTAATCTTTTTTTAAAGTAACTCTGATTGTTAAACTAGAAAGTGTTTGAAATTTTTTTAGCCGGTAAGTTAGTTTCAAAAGATAACATAATCTTAAGATTATGTTAACTGAGAAATAATAAATCTTGGAACAACTAATTGAAACCTTTAACGCTTTATAAATTCACTACAGTTAAATTTTCAGTTGGGGAGATTTTATTGAAAATCTTTTTTTAACAGAAATCTTAATTGGAACTCAATTCACCCCCCTCTTGAGTATCCACTCCGACCAACATTTGGTATAAAAGGCTTTTTATTAATAATTGATTTCCAAACACTCTGTCTTTCAACTTTGATTTTAGTTGTATCTTAAAGATATTAAATTTCTGTTAGTTCTAAATTTTATTTCTTTAAATATATTTTCTAAAATTTAATTATGGTTAATAGATTAGAAGATGCTTCTACCAACATGCCACCTTTCTTTAATGGTGCTAATTACGCCCAATGGAAAATCAAAATATAAATTCATTTAAATAGTATAGGATTTTATATTTGGACTGTTATAGAATCTGAGTATGAGATTCCAAAGACTGATAGAGCTACTTGGGATGATGCTACAAAATCAGTTTACAACAATAATTATAAAGCCATGAATGCCCTTTAATGGTCTCTAGGAGATGAAGAGTTTAACAGAATTTCTTCTTGTAAAATAGCCCATGAAATCTGGGGTACTTTGGATATTTATCATGAAGGAAAAACCAATGTGAAAGAAATTAGATTAAACACATACACTATCAAATATGAAAATTTTAAAATGAGGCCTGATGAACCTATTTCTGACATGAATCTCAGGTTCAATGAGATTGTTAACACTATGAGCTCACTGGGAAAAGTTGTTCCAGAAAAGTACCAAATCATGAGAATACACAGATGTCTCCATGAAAAATGGAGAGGCACATCATTTTCAATAAGAGACTCATGTGATATATGTTCACTACCTGTTAAGGAGTTAATTGGTAAGTTTATGATGTATAAAGAAGAACTAATGGTAAACAAAGAGGAAGATGATGAACCTAAGAAGAGATCAGTGGAATTTAAGTCTACTGCCTCAAAGAGCAAGGACAAGGGGAAAGTTCACACACCTACTTAAAGCTCAATAAGTAAAGGTTTAGATTCAGATAGTGATGAAGAGATGGCTCAAATTGCTAGGAGATTCACGAAATTCTATAGGAAGAATTTTTTTTTTCAAAAAACCAAACTATAAGGGTAAGTATGACCAAAGATTTAATTGGAAGAAAGATTGGAAGAAAGCTAATAAAGATAATGAGATAGTCTGTTATGAATTGAAGAGGAAAGGAAATGTGAAAGCTGACTATCCAAAGCTAAAATAAAAGAAGAAATATGAGTACAAGGAAAAAAATATAAGAATGTTATGAAGGAAACCTATAGTGCTTCAGAAGACAGTTAATGTGGTTCTGATTCCACTTAGGATAAAAAAATCTCAAAATGTCAATATGTGTTTCATGAAAACCACATCTGAGGTAACATTGGATACTCCTGCTATAAATTCTTATTATTATGGAGATGATTCTGATTCTGAAAACATGTCTAGTGAAGAGTTATTTGAATATTTTAACATGCTATAAGATACATTCAATGATCTAAAAGACATGTATAAAACCTTAATGATACAAAACGCTTTAACAATCACTATCAAATCTGCACTAGAAGTAGAAAAGGAATAGAATTATCAACTGTAAAAATAAAATACTAAACTAAAACTATCTAATGAGCAACTCAAGAAATGTAATTCCATGACCCCAGCTACCCAGAGTCGGTGCATTACTTCGTAACGTTGGCATGATCACAAAAGATCAAGTCTCGAAAGACCGATTAGTTTAGTAGCCTTGGAAACACAAGATACATTCATAAATGTTACATTACAACATAAGGTGAAAAACTAAAATAACAAAGTCTCCATAGTCCACACACATATCCTCTTCTGACTATCCCCACATGTCATTCATAAAATACTTCTTCACATCCTGGAAAATATTAAAACATTGAAAGGGGTGAGCTCAGATGCTCAGTAAGGATAACAATATTGTGGAAGCTTTCATAAATAAACATTAACATTTAAGGCAATGTATAACTAAAACAGTAGCCTTTTAAATTTGAACATCAACATAATATGGAAAAATTAAAATGAGATAATGCCATTTACTTATTCACATGGATATTCTACTGGTCGAATAATCACATGCAATATCAATAACCACTTTCATAATGATGGAATGCATAATGCCAGACTATCATAACCACATAGTCAAGGCCTCGTGCCAAGACCACAAATAATATTTTGTCAAGGCCTCATGCCAAGACACTAGTTTGTCTCATGAGACCTACCAATGCATTGAGGAGCTATAGCGGGCTCCACCCGTCACTTATTATGTCCAATGCATTCCTCATATAAATTGGTTTAAACATATCATAAACCAAAACATAATAGTATCACATAAAACATGCATAAAAGAAACATAACATTTCCAAATTTCAATCACAAGATATCAATACAACACATTGATATAATAAAAACACTTTCAAAACCATTTTCAATACCAAAATAAAAAAAGTTAATACTTTTTATTTATTTTTCATTAAAAAAAGTTATGGCTTGTAGAGGAACCCGAAACTCAAATAATGGTCACGGCGGCGGAGAAGTCGTTGTCGCTGCATACGTACGACAAAGACATTCCTTTTGTCGTTTAGTAAAACGCTTTGTAAAAAAATATTCCTTTTTGAATAAACGTAAAAGTCAAAGGGGTTTATACACCGTATAAAAGAACGTTGTGTATAAAACCAAATATGCCTCAATGAAAGGAGATTGAGACGAAGTCCTTAAAAAGATCATTTTTAAAATCAAATAGATCTATTTTGTGTATTCACTATAGGTACACATAAAGGAATCAAAAATACAAAATTGGACATAATAATATCATGACATAATTTGAAAGTAGGAGAATAACCCAAAGAATGGAAATTGGGTTAAGAAGTTCCCTTACCTTGCGTCCTGTCCTGACTCGACCGTTCTTTAACCTCCTGAATAATACACTAGAGTTAATTTCTATTTACTTAAGAACCTTTTTCATGTTCATTATTACTTTTATATCACTTATTACCATGTTATGAACATTATGTAATTATTTAAGTTAATAACGGTCGTTTTGTCGATCTTTGGTACTTGAGTCAAAAATAAACTTCTTATAATTACAAGTTGTTCATGTAGTGAAATATCCATTATATCCAGAATTATATTAATAATGTAGATATCATATATATCATATATATACAGTATATACATTCATTTATAATATTACGTAACATTTAGATGCAAGAAATGAAATGCACCGTTCATGGAGACGGTAAGCCGTACGTACGCATGAACGCTACTTTCATTTCTATTTCGTATTTAATGGAATGAAATCATAATGATATAAATGTATAATATAATTCCAGTTTAATATCATATATAATATCATCTACTCCATCCTTTATACATCCCACATGTGTCATTAACGATTCACATCACTTTGAGGGGGCGGTAGTCCGCACTTCCTAAAATGAAATTATCGCGTTTACCCATAATGGAAATCATAAAGTATGCCATAAATGAGAAATAAAGAAGCATAAGTAAAACATAAACATATTATATATCATATATAAATATAGTGACATCTTAATGGCCACCTTTGAAGGTGTTATATGAGTGTTTAACAATCATCGTTTCGTGAGGCAGAAATTCCCCATCCACAGAAACCGTATGTTCTTTAACCATTAGATGTAGGTGTGTGTAAGTTTAGCTAGAATACATCTTATAACAACATCCTAGTATATTTAGGATAATGGTGTTGTTACAAAAGAAATGAATAAAAAGAGTTTAGGGGGTTGGAGAAGAAAAATAAAAGAAAACAGCATTAGAGAAGACATTACCTCAAAATCGGGTAAGTCTTTTTGATTTGAGCCAAAGGCTTCCTTGGGAAGAGTTCTGCCCAAAGTGAGGCTTCTAGGAGTAATAGGGGGAAGTTGGGAGAGTATTTGTGCAGAGGTTGGCCGAGCCAAATGGCTTGAAAGTGTGAATGATGTGGTAGGGGTGGGGGCCTTTTATAAGAGGATAGGAGGGGCACTCTTGGAATGTAAGGAATGTTTACATTATTATACAATGCTTTTCGGATTCTAAAGGGCCCACACTTATATAATTCATGGACAAGGTGATAAGGGTTCGAAATATACCCATCCAATAGTCTTTGGACAAGTGTATTCCTTGTATTGTACATTATCTTTTCATTTTATTAAAATCCTTAAATAATGAGGTCATCGCTGCATCATAATGATGTCATAAATAATTTAATTTATTTAATGTCTAAAAATTATAAAAAATACTATGATGTAGGAAATATTTTTATCTTTCATATGACTATTTATTGTCAAAAATATGACTTATACAACCCCATGTAAAAATTTGTTTAGTAGAACATTTCATGTTTGTGTCATTTTTTTACTTTAACATTAAATAAAAGGTATTTATGTCATTTTCCAACTAAAGTGGCTCCATGGGGTCCCCAAGTTGACCCATGGATTGTCTGGGTCGGCCATGGAACATACAATGAGGGAAGGACTTGTTTAAAGATCATCTCATATTATTAAAACATTATTTTTACCTTAAACTACATTAATTACCTCTAATCGCGATTAAGAACTTAAAAGTTACTATTCACTGAAAATTATTTTCATCTCATTGAACCACATTTTACTTCTTAATGACAACCATGTATGTCGTATTTTTGAAAATAAAATCACAGAAGTGGTAATATTTCATTTAAATGAAAAATCAGTTATTTAACTACCACTTAGTGGTTTCAATATTCATCAAAAATTGAAGTTTTTCAGAACAATGCCAAAATTTCACCCTAAGCTATAATTGATATTCCGAATTCACAAATGATGTCTATTTTAAAAAAATTCCAAACATATAAGTTGCATTAATTAATTTTATAATTAATTCCCGCTGTCACAACAAATAGCGTGTTTTTAAGAAACAATTTATATCAAAAGATTGGCAATTGTTTATGTCCAATTTCAATGTTAAATTAATTCTAATGACCACCATTGGATAAAATGGTAAAAATATATTATAATTATACTTTAAAACCAATAAATAGTATAATTTATCACTATAAATTATTTTGATTAAAAAAGTTGTTTTTAAGTATTTTTCACTATTCATAAAAAATTAGAAGTTCTCAGAAAAATACCAAAAATTCAACATAGGCTAATTTCGATATTCCGAATCAAAAAATGAAGTCCATTTTGAAATATAAAATTTATATAATTTTAAAAAGTGGTTATTACTATTCATAATGGCTACTTTGATTAGTCGCGGTGTTTTAGAACTCGAAGTTGCGTACAATGCAAGCCATTGCATTATTGAATGAGAAGCGTATCATGGAAGCTCGGGGTGTTACATTCTCACCTCCTTCAATAAATTGCGTCCTCGCAATTTGAAATTTTTTTCTTTGAAAATAAAAGGTTGAAAAGAGAAAATACCTTTGTGGAAAACCCACATCGGAAATAAGATTAATAAAATTTAGTCTTAATAAGAGGGAAATGGAAATAAGAAAGTCACCACCAAATTATGATCTCGATAATGAGAACATTGGTGGCAATTAGAGACATATAATTGGAGGAAAACGTAAATATTTGTAGGGAGTGATTGAGGTCATCAATCACAATCAACTATCAAATTGAGGGCCTCAAAGCCTTCAATCTATGTTGGTTTAAAATATCATCAGTTCAACAAGACATAAGGTATTAGGATAACACATTTTTTTGTTTTAATATCCCTTTACTAAAGTTTAAGAATTAATTTATTCGTTGAATAAGAGATAGGTATATATATATTTATGCTTGACAATTAGAGTTTCAACCTTCAACTCATATTTCACTCAAAAAGATAATAGAACTCAAAAATATTATACTTATCCTAATTGTATAAGGTTCCATCTATTAACACATACCATTTAGATTAGTAAAATTAATTTGTAATAACCAGGGACTTCCTGTAGGCTAGTGGTAGGAAATAAAGGCCTGTCGCACTATGGTTGTGGGTTCGATTCCTGCAGCTCTGTCCGACGCGACGGGTTATGCCCCACCCTGCAGGTTGTCCTTTTCCTATAACTATAGAATTATAATATTCCAAAAATAATCTTCATAATTTTTTTTAACCATAAACAATACTATCCAAAGATCAACTTAATCCACTCCAACCTTTATAGTTATCCAAAATACCTCTGTCCAGACTTTCTCTAAAAGGTCTCTTAATTCCAAAATCAATTTATCAGATTCCCCAAACAAAGTAAAGTTTCTATTATTGTCACATACTAAAAATATGATTACCTTCATCATATTAAAACCTTACTGAAACAACAAGTACTGCATTACAATCCTTATATATATATCACATTATTCTAATAACCAAAATATAATCCATGAGTCCAAAAGAACCAATACATTAATTATTCCGATTCAACTGTAGTAACAACATAAGATTTTCCTTGATCCCTTGGCCTTTTCTAAGGTAAGTTTCCCTGACACTTAGGACATTCATTTGCATAATGCCCCATTTCCCTACAATTGTAGCATTCAACATTGATATCCTCTTTCTTTTCCTTGCAATCACGCGCCTGGTGACCTTTTTCTCCACATTTATAACAAACTCCCATTCCTTTTAGGCAAGTACCAGGGTGATTCTTCCCACAATTATCACATAATGGAAAATAATTATTTCCCTTTTTCCCTTTATCGGTCTCTTGTTCCACCGTTCTCTTCTTCTCTTGCTTTACTTTGTTGTCATAAGACTTAGAGAATTCCTTTTCTGTCTTAATAGCACATGAGACAATATCTTCATATGTTGAGAAAGATTTTGATACTAAATCTCTACAGAGAAATGGTTTTCACCCATCAAAGAAACGATCAATCTTACATCTTGGGTTACGTATATAATCTGAAGCATACCTCGCCATCCTTGTAAAGTTGGCCTCATAATTTGCGACATTCTCATCCTCCTTTTGTCTCAGACTCAGAAATTGCCTTTCCATATCTGCTCGATGGTCATGAGGAAAGTATTTTTCTAAGAAAACCTCTTTGAACTCCCTGTATTCCATATTCGATATGTCATCATCTTCCTTTGTATTTTGAATCAATGACCACCATTGATCAACATCTCCATTGAGGCGGTAAACTGCCATGATAACCTTCTCCCTTTCGCTACTCCCCAAGGTGTGGAATATTTTTTCTAAGGAGTTTATCCATTGCTCAGCTACTAACGAATTTGTACCCCCATTAAATGTTGGAGGTTGTTGCCTCATGAAGCGCTCTAACATTGATCCTCCACGTTGCGGATCAGGGTGCTCCATACGAGTAAGGTTATTATTCATAACCTGAGTGAGTTGTCCCAGTATGGTAATAAGTTGATCAGCACTAGTTGTATCTCCAGATCCACAATAATTATCTTGAGCAGGAGGGAAATCCCTACACGGAGTGCGTGCATAGATACGGTTTCCATTCCTTCCACTAGGCGCCATTTCTGAACAATGGCATAAAATAGATTAGTTTATGAATTAAAATACATAATTCAATATTTGTAAAACACTTTACTTAAATTGAACTATTTATGGATATAATCCATAATCATAAAAAGGAATTTTTTCTTTGAGGAAGTATATAATCATAACCCTTCATAGTGGTTTGTAAAGAAAATGAGAATTATCCTAAGCATATCCCCCGGGAGTGTCGTAACCAAGAGTGCAGAAAGGCCCGTTGTCGTGCACCAGTTCCCGTTCGAGTCTACCTCAAAGCGGTGTTTTCAGGTTTTACCCCTAGGTACATCTGTGCTAGAGCCGCCTCTACCTGCTCGTATACAGACAGGGATGAATTTCTCAGAAAACTCACAAAATCTCTATAATACCAAAATTCTAGGAAGTTCTTCTATACTAATCCTTAAAGTCTATCTTCGGGCTATGTGCTCTATCAGAGTTTATCTAAATCTAGCTTCCAAGGTTAGTACTAAATTTCCTCTGATACCAACTGTAACGCCCTGACCCCAACTACCCAGAGTTTGTGCATTACTTAGTAACATTGGCATGATCACAAAATATCAAGTCTCGAAAGACCGATTAGTTTAGTAGCCTTGGAAACACTAGATACATTCATAAATGTTACATTACAACATAAGGTGAAAAAATACAATAACAAAGTCTCCATAGTCCACACTCATATCCTCTTCTGACTATCCCTGTAGGTCATTCATAAAATACTTCTTCACATCCTGGAAAATATTAAAACATTGAAAGGGGTGAGCTCAGATGCTCAGTAAGGATCACAATATTGCGGAAGCTTTCATAAATAAACATAAACATTTAAGGCAATGTATAACTAAAACAAAAGCCTTTTAAACTTGAACATCAACATAATATGGCAAAAGTAAAATGAGATAATGTCATTTACTTCTTCACATGGATATTCTACTGGTCGAATAATCACATGCAATATCAATAACCACTTTTATAATGATGGAATGCATAATTCCAGACTATCATAACCACGCAGTCAAGGCCTCGTGCCAAGACCACAAATAAGATTTTGTCAAGGCCTCATGCCAAGACACTAGTTTGTCTCATGAGACCTACCGATGCATCGAGGAGCTATAGCGGGCTCCACCCGTCACTTATTAAGTCCAATGCATTCCTCATATGAATAGGTTTAAACATATCATAAACCATAACATAATCGTATCACATAAAACATGCATAAAGGAAACATAACATTTCCACATTTCAATCACAAGATATCAAAAAAACACATTGATATTATAAAAACACTTTCAAAACCATTTTCAATACCAAAATAAAAGAAAGTTAAAACTATCTATTTATTTTTCATTAATAAAAGTTATGGATTGTAGAGGAAGCCGAAACTAAAATAATGGTCACGGCGGTGGAGAAGTCGTTGTCGCCGCATACGTACAACAAAGAAATTCCTTTTGTCTTTTAGTAAAACGCTTTGTAAAAAAATATTCCTTTTTGAATAAACGTAAAAGTCAAAGGGGTTTATACACCGTATAAAAGAAAGTTGTGTATAAAACCAAATATGCCTCAATGAAAGGAGATTGAGACGATGTCCTTAAAAAGATCATTTTTAAAATAAAATAGATCTATTATGTGTATTCACTATAGGTAGACATAAAGGAAGTAAAAATACAAAATAGGACATAATAATATCATGACATAATTTGAATTTAGGAGATTAACCGAAAGAATGGAAATTGGGTTAAGAAGTTCCCTTACCTTGCGTCCTGTCCTGACTTGACCGTTCTTTAACCTCCTGAATAATAAACTAGAGTTAATTTATATTTACTTAAGAACCTTTTTCATGTTCATTATTCCTTTTATATCACTTATTACCATGTTATTAACATTATGTAATTATTTAAGTTAATAACGGTCGTTTTGTCGATCTTTGGTACTTGAGTCAAAAATAAACTTCTTATAATTACAAGTTGTTCATGTGGTGAAATATCCATTATATCCAGAATTATATTAATGATGTAGATATCATATATATCATATATATACAGTATATACATTCATTTATAATATTACGTAACATTTAGAGGTAAGAAATGAAATGCACCGTTCATGGAGACGGTAAGCCGTACGTACGCATGAACGCTACTTTCATTTCTATTTAGTATTTAATGGAATGAAATCATAATGATATAAATGTATAATATAATTCCAGTATAATTTCATATATAATATCATTTACTCCATCCTTTATACATCCCACATGTGGCATTAACGATTCACATCACTTTGAGAGGGCGGTAGCCCGCACTTCCTAAAATGAAATTATCGTGTTTACCCATAATGGAAATCATATAGTATGCCATAAATGATAAATACAGAAGCATAAGTAAAACATAAACATATTATATATTATATATAAATATAGTTACATCTTAATGGACACCTTTGAAGGTGTTATATGAGTGTTGAACAATCATCGTTTCGTGAGGCAGAAATTCACCATCCACAAGAACCGTATGTTCTTTAACCATTAGATGTAGGTGTGTGTAAGTGTAGCTCTAATCCTTCTTATAAAAACATCCTAGTATATTGAGGATACTGGTGTTGTTACAAAAGAAATGAATAAAAAGAGTTTAGAGGGTTGGGGAAGAAAAATAAAACAAAACAACATTAGAGAAGACATTACCTCAAAATCGGGTAACTCTTTTTGATTTGAGGAAAAGGCTTCGTTGGGAAGAGTTCTGCCCAAATTGAGTCTTCTAGGAGTAATAGGGGGATGTTTTGAGAGTATTTGGGTAGATTTTGGCCGAGCCAAATGGCTTGAAAGTGTGAATGAGGTGGTAGAGTTGGGGGCCTTTTATAAGAGGAGAGGAGGGGCACTCTAGGAAAGTAAGGAAATTTTACATTATTATACAATGCTTTTCGGATTCTAAAGGTACCAAACTTATATATTTCGTGGAAAAGGTGATAAGGGTTCGAAATATACCCATCCAATAGTCTTTGGACAAGTGTATGCCTTGTATTGTACATTATCTTTTCATTTTATTAAAATCGTTAAATAATGAGGTCATCGCTGCATCATAATGATGTCATAAATAATTTAATTTATTTAATGTCTAAAAATTATAAAAAAAATACTACGATGTAGGAAATCTTTTTATATTTCAAATGAGTATTTATAGTCAAAAATATGACTTCTATAACCCCATGTAAAAATAGTTTTAGTAGAAAATTTCATGTTTGTGTCATTTTTTTACTTTAACATTAAATAAAAGGTATTTATGTCATTTTCCAGCTAATGTGGCTCCATGGGGACCCCATGTTGACCCATGGATTTTCTTGGTCGGGCATGAAACATCCAATTAGGGTAGGACATGTTTCAAGCTCATCTCATATTATTAAAACATTATTTTTACCTTAAACTACCCTAATTACCTCTAATCGCGATTAAGAACTTCAAAGTTACTATTCACCGAAAATTATTTTAATCTCATTGAACCACATTTTACTTCTTAATGACAACCATGTATGTAGGATTTTTGAAAATCAAATCATAGAAGTGGTAATATTTCATTTACATGAAAAATTAGTTATTTAACTACCTCTTAGTGGTTTAACTATTCATCAAAAATTGATGTTTTTCAGAACAATGCCAAAATTTCACCGTAAGCTATAATTGCTATTCCGAATTCAAAAATGATGTCTATATTAAAAAATTCCTAACATATAAGTTTCATTAATTAATTTTATAATTAATTCCCGCTGTCACAACGAATAGCGTGTTTTTAAGAAACAATTTATATCAAAAGATTGGCAATTGTTTATGTCCAATTTCAATGTTAATTTAATTCTAATGACCACCATTGGATAAAATGGTAAAAATATTTTCTAATTATACTTTAAAACCACTAAATATTATATTTTATCACTATAAATTATTTTTATTAAAAAAGTTTTTTTTATGTATTTTTCACTATTCATAAAAAATTAGAAGTTCTCAGAAAAATACCAAAAATTCAACATAGGCTAATTTCGATATTCCGAATCCAAAAATGATGTCCATTTTGAAATATAAAATTTCTGTAATTTTAAAAAGTGGTTATTACTATTCATAACACTACTTTGATTAGTCACGGTGTTTTAGAACTCGAAGTTGCGTACAATGCAAGCCATTGCATTATTGAATGAGAAGCGTATCGTGGAAGCTCGGGGTGTTACAAGAAAGATTTGGAAAAATTTACTAATGGAAAGAATAATCTAACTCTAATGCTTGGAAAAAAAGTTTCACCAAAGTACACAAATGGTTTAGGATACCAACCTGGATAGAGACAACTTGTTAAGAATAAATTTATTCAAAAAACTGGATAGTTTGTTGCTAGTTCTAGTTCTGGAAATTATGTTTCTTTATCAAGATTTTCATATTCTACTAGACCAAAAAAATACATTATTCAAAATCTTTTGAACCTTATAGTTATGGGAAACAGATTAGACAAATATGGATGCCTAAGGTTATTCTTGCTAACCTATCTGGACCGAAGAAAATTTTGGTACCAAAATCATTTTCTTATTAAACCTGTTTTGTAGGAGACTTGCATGAAGAGTTCCTATAAGAAGATATGGTACTTTTATAGTGGATGTTCAAGGAATATGATTGGATATTACTCTTGTTTCAAATGTTTAATTAAGGTTTATGGAGCGCATGTCACCTTTGGTGATAATTCAAAAGGAAAAATCATCAGCTTAGGCCAAATTGCTAACACTGATTCAATTTTAATTTCTAAAGTATTATTTTTTGACGAATTAAAATACAACCTGTCAAGCATTTCTCAGTTGTGTGATGATGGTTTCAATGTTAAATTTGAAAATTATTCTTGCAATGTATTTGATTCTAAAAATTATTTGGTATTTACTTCCATGAGAAATGAAAATTTATATGTTGTAGATTAAACTCTTTATCCAAAAAAAAGGTTACTTGTTTAAATGCTTTTCATAAAGAGTCTTGGCTATGGCACAGAAGATTAGAACAATGTAATGTACACTCAATTAAGAAACTAACAAGGAAAAATTTAGTTAGAGTCCTATTTCAACTAAAATTCCCATCAGACAAAGTTTGTACTCCCTGTCAAAAGGAAAAGAAACATAAAGTTTCTTTTAAATCAAAGAAAGAAGTTTCAACTTATTAACCTCTCGAGTTGGTTCACATGGATTTATTTGGACCATCCATATTTTCTAGTTTAAATGGGAATCACTATGTCTATGTCCTTGTAGATGAATTTTCTAAATATACTTGGGTATATTTTCTAGCATGAAAGAGTGAAGCTTGTTCTCACTTTATGAAATACTTCAAGTCTGTAGAAAACCTTAGTAGAATTAAAATGAAAACCTTGAGCAGTGATTATGGTCGTGAGTTTGAAAATTATGAATTTTAATCATACTACTCACAAAATGGATACAATCATAATTTCTCTGCCCTAGGACACCTCAACATAATGGTGTTGTAGAAAGAATAAATAGAACAATTCAAGAAATTGTAAGGACTATGCTAAATAAATATGAATTACCTGTTTATTTTTGGGCTGAAGTTGTCAATACAACTTGTTATATTATAAATAGAGTCTTGATTAGACCTGTTCTTAAAAAGACCCATTATGAATTATAGAATAATAGAGAACCTAAAGTTAGTTACTTCAGAGTTTTTGGTTGCAAAGTCTTTATTCTCAATACTAAAGATAATCTTGATAAGTTTTCATCCAAAAGAGATGAAAGAATCTTTCTAGGTTAATATTTATCTAGAAAATCATATATATTATTTAATAAAAGAACCAAATGTGTGGAAGAATCTATTCACCTCAAATTTGATGAAAATGATCTGCATGTACCTAAACCTTCTCTTGAAAATGTTAAAGAAGATTTGTCTATTCTGAACCTTAGTGATAATTTCAGTGAACCTGTTGTAAAGACAACTAGTTCTAGAAATATTCTAGAGTCTGCTTCTGATGAACCCGAACCTAGAGAAGAACATGAAATTTCTAGTCCTGCCTTTACCATATCAACTAGGATTCTAAAGAATCTTCCTTTAGATACTTTTGTAGGAAATCTTGATAAAGGGACACAGACTAGGGATTCTCTAAGAACCCAGGTTGAACATCAAGCCATTATTTAACATTTAGAACCTAAAAATATTAATGATGAAATCAATGATGAATTTTGGGTAATGTATATACAAGAAGAATTAAATCAATTTTGAAAGAAACAAAGTCTAGAAATTAGTTGACACCATAGGCACTAAATGAGTTTTTAGGAATAAAGTTGATGAGTCTGGAAAAATAATTTGAAACAAAGCAAGACTAGTTGCACAAGGATATAGTCAAGAGGAAGGAATAAAATATAAAGAAACCATTTCACCTGTAGAAATATTAGAATCTATTTGGATTCTATTTTCCTATACTACTCATCTGAATTTCATGTTATATAAAATAGATGTTAAAAGTTCTTTTCTAGATGGTTTGATAATTAAAGATATTTTGTTGAAAAACCACATGTATTTACTAATCAAAATTTTCTAAATCATGGTTTTAATCTTTCTAAAGCTTTATATGGTTTAAACAAGCCCCATGATCATGGTATGATAGACTTAGTAGTTTTCTTATTTCAAAAGGTTTTTCAAAATGGATTGCTAATCTAACTCTATTTATTAAAAGAATTTACAAAGATGCTTTGATAGTACAAATCTATGTTGATGATATTATTTTTGGATCTTCTAAAAATGATTTGTGTATTTATTTTTCCAAGAGTTTGCAGAATGAATTTGAAATGAGTTTAATGGGAGAACTCAAATATTTTCTTGGATTTCAAGTTTTTCAAAATGAAAATGGTATTATCTTAAACAAAAGTAAATATAAAAATGATATTTTAAAACGTTTTGTTTTGGAAAATAGTATGGATAATGACACGCCCATGAGTATCACTTGTAAGTTGGATGTTGATGAAACTAAAAAACTAGTGGATCAAACCAACTATAGAGGTATGATAAGGATTTTGTTCTATCTTACTGCTAGTTGACCAGATATTATGTTTAGTGTGTATATGTGTGAAAGATTTCAAGCTAATCTAAAAGAGTCACACTTGCGTACTGTTAAAAGAATATTCAAATATCTTAAACATACTAATAACTTAGGATTATTTTATCCAAAAGGACATTCATTCGATTTAACAAGTTATTCAGATGCTGACATTGTTGGTTACAAGTTAGATAGAAAGAGAACTTATAGAACATGTCATATTCTAGGTAAGTCCCTGATATCTTGGTGTAGTAAAAGCAAAACTCCATTTCATTTTCTACTACTAAAGCAGAATATATTGCTGCTGGTAGTTGCTGTGAAAAAATTATATGGATGAAACATACATTATTAGACTACAGATATCAGTTTAGAAATGTATGTATAAACTGTGATTACACTAGTGCAATCAATATCTCTAAGAATCCTATATCTCACTCTAGGACCAAACACATGGATGTAAGGCACCAATTTTTGATAGATCATTACCAAAGGGGTGATATTACTCTTGAATTTATAGGCATTGAACATCAATTAGCTAACATTTTCACCAAGCCTTTATGTTCATATAGGTTAAGGTACATTAGACATGAGTTAGGAAGATAGACTTTGTAGAGCCAAATCCTCACCGTTAGCCAAATCCTCACCGTTAGCCAAATCATCACCGTTAGCCGAATCCTCACTGTTAGGAAAACCTCACCGCTATAGAAACCTCACTGCTAGAGACACCACACCACTAGAAAAACTCACCTCTAGAGACATCTCACCGCTAGAGACACCTCATAGCTAG
The DNA here is from genome assembly GCA_963277665.1 of Viscum album. Taxonomy (NCBI): domain Eukaryota; kingdom Viridiplantae; phylum Streptophyta; class Magnoliopsida; order Santalales; family Viscaceae; genus Viscum; species Viscum album. Next base: position 426,439,977 of record OY728162.1, on the reverse strand, counting down.
AGACCTCACCAATAGATAAACCTCACCATCAGGGTTCTCACCGGTAATTTTCACCGATATGTCATGCACTGTCTGATTTTTGTTTTCTTTAGCCAAAACACTTATTATTTTCAGTATAATTCTGTTTATTACATTCCGATTCCTAAATGATAAAAACAAAGCCTTAGTCACATTTCAATCCACCGCAAACTCTCCTCTCTTCAATCCTCAGTTCTCGATCCCCCGCATTACGCATAAACCTAAGTTCTTCAATTGGAGATGGAAAGAACAAAAATATTGATAGTCAGGGATGATAGTGATGCACCAAGTGCGAAGAAGTAGAAAAAAGGACCTGAAGGTAGTGGGAGTGAAGGTAGAACAAGGTTGGGAAAGTGTGCAGTGAACCCGTATTTTCAGAATAGAGAAATTGTAATCGAAAAGGAACTTAGTGAGGAATGGCTCATGCCTAGCAAGTCATTGGTTCTAAGAGTATTGGAGGAACTGGGATGGCTCTAATATTTTGAAAATAATAATGGACCTCATTATCTGAATTTGGTTAATGAGTTTTATTCCTTTGTTCATTTTGAGAAGTCTAATGAAGAAAACAGAATGGTTTTATTTGTAAATGGAAAGTAAATTTCCTTTTCTTCTATTGAATGGGATGAATGTCTAAAAGTCCTACATGAGGGTGTATTTGGGTATACCTTGAAGACAATACCTCTTACTAGTGACATTTTTGACTGTGAGGTTTCTTTGGAAGAGCTCACCGGTAGCGGAAAACAAAGAAAGGCAGTGTTTGTTGAGATGGATGGAGAAAATTGGTTGTTATTCAAATTCATCCAACATGTGCTAAGTCCAAGAAGAGGGGACTTTTCAAATTTGAGATACCAAGATATTTATTAGTTGCATCTGCTGAGGCATGGTGTCAAGGTAAATTTGTGCAGGCTGTTCATGATCCAAATTGAGGATATGACTAGTCCTAAGTCAAAATTCAATGCTCTATTCTTTGTAAAGTTGATTTCAGTAACAACCAAGGAGAAAGAAGTAGCTGAATCACAGGATGAGACAATATTTGTGAGGAAATATTTTTGCATCACAAGAACAATTTGTAAGTATATGAAGATTGGATGGAACCCATAGAGAAGATAATGGGTTGTTGATGATGAGAAGGGGTATGATAAGTTCAACCCTATTGACCATCTCAATAGGCCAAGAGACAGAAGAGATCCATGTCTAGGACCTGATGAAGAGGAACCTCAGTATAGTGATGATACTAATGAGGAGGATACCTCTATAGCTAATGGAGGGGATCCAGACTTGCCTCCAAGTCCAGTTTATGAAGTTATATCATCTGGAAAGGAAACTGTGTAGGGAGAAAGCAATGAAAATCCCCTATTGATGAGGAAGACCAGCCTGCTCCAGAGAATGAGTAAGAACAAGAATCTGAAAATGAAGCATCTGTTTCTGCTGGGTTGAGTCTCAGTACACTAATTGGGTACTCCTCAATGCCTACTTAGGAAATTTTTGAAGTATACATACCTACATATATTCCTCAGTCACCCCAGGTTAGGACACCTGATGTGGATAGAGTTGTGGAAAACTCTTCCGAGAAGACCTGCCTGCTCAATATTCTATTGATGTACATGTACAAGAAAATTCACAAATTGAGGGGGACCATCCCACCAGACATGGTTCTGTTTCAATAACTCATGATATTAAAGACTAGGCTGATGGCCCATGATTTGTAGTTTTTGGTTTGGAATATCCCGATTCAGAAGATGATACACCCATAAGTAGACCTCCTGTCACTTATAATCTCATTTATAAAACATTATCTAAGGATATAGTAAGAAAATATGATTTAAACCAGTTAAATTATGATCTCAATACATTTTTAATTGATGATATGAGAATAATGGAAACCTACTTAATGTCATCTATTCAATATGTGATGACTAAATTGGTATCTGGTGTTTTGGATGAAGTCAAGACCTGCCAGAATCAAGTTTCAAGCTTCGCAGAGGATGTTGAATCTCTAATGAAACCAGTTGTCTCTTTGGAATCATATATGAGCTTTAAATCTAATGTAGACAAGGATTTGGCATTTTAAAAAAATTTATTTAGCCAGATGGTATTACTTTTTGAGGAATTTAAGATTTCCATGGAGCAGCATGTCAGCACCCAGGACTCTATTGTGAAAAATCTCATTAGTGGGTTAAATTAATATTTTAATGAAATAGTAGCCTTTACTATTTCACCTCCGAGTTCTACCAGGCCTTCTCTGGATATTGATCAGATTTGAGCTGTGATGAGAGAAGAGATTGGACATTCATCTACCAGTGGCTCTGTAGACTCTGCTACCTTGACCCAAGTGGTGACCACCACTAGGGATATAGGGAAAATTGTTCAAAATTTTACGAGAGGACACTAATTCTCAGAAAGAGGTTAAAGAAAAATTGGATTGCTATTTCCAAAGGGTCAACAGTAAACATAAGTTGAAAAATCATTTCAAGCTTCTGTTAGAGAACATGAAACTGCCTCCAGTCACTGAAGCTTTCAGAGAACAAGTAAGAAAGATCAAGGAATTGACTTCCTCTCTAGACAAGTTTATGGAGAATAATGATGAATTTATCTCTACTATGGAAAGATGAGGAGGAATCATTATGGAATTTAGGAATCTATTGCTACCATTGTTTCATGTAGATAGTACCCCTATCATTGTACCTCTAGCCCTGCCTGCCTCTGCTCAGTCTGCCTTTATTCCTCAGATGACACCAGCTCAAGCAATCAAAAGTCTCTCTCCTATGATCACCTGGAGAGCTCCACATTATAGGCCAGACACTGTATCAGTATCTCAACCTCCTATGATTATCACTGGTGTTCCCAAGCCTCCACCTGCATCTACCCAGCCTAAATCCACTTCTGATTACAACAGAAAATCCAAATCACATGCTGAGGAGGTGCATTGAATAGTGGCTAGGACATTTGATAGGAATCACTTGTACTCTCTTTTTATTTATCTGTATTTTTTCCCCACGAAATATATATGATCTTATTCTCTGTTACCTTCTATTACTTCTCTCATCCATTGTTTACTACTTTTATCTAATAACAAAGGGGGAGAAATATAAGTATAATTTAAGTCTACCTCTTGTATAATTGTTTCATACCTCTGATACATTTTCATGTAATACTCTATTCTCTGATACATTTGAAAATTTCATTACTCACACTGAGAAGTGAGACCCAATGTATTTTATACTGATATATTAATGATTATTTTGGACTACAATACCATAATTTGTGATTATCAAAAAAGTAGAGATTGTTGACCTCACCTATTCTGATAATCTATCATATGTTTTAATATGTTTTGATAATCTTATCTATATGTTAAATTATGTTTACAAAAATATCAAAATAATCATTGGAATATGTTAATCAATGTTTATCTATGTTTATACATGTTTTGAAATAATACTAACTCAATCTGGATATGATTTTTATAGAACATATAAGTATTAATTTTTTGAGTCATTGATACAGTCCTACCGATACATAGTCACTGATACAGACATAGTCTACTGATAAGAAAAGATCACCAATACAGACATAGTCTACTGATAAGAAAATATCATCGATAGATAGAGTCTACTATTATATCAAGAGCTACCGATACAGACAGACCTATCGATACAAACAGTCAGCTACTGATATGAAGTCTACCGATACAGACAGAGCCATAGATATACAGAGAAAGCCACCGATAGAAGCATCTATTGATATAGGCGAGTTAACAATGGATAGAACCACCGATAAAAGAATACTACCTATACATAAGAGCTACCAATAAGAGGAGCTACAGATACAGAGTCACTGTCCCTGATACATTGTCTACCGTTATAAAGAGTAACAACTACCGATACAGACCTACTGACTCAAGTCAACCTATACAAGATCACTGATACTAAGAGATACCGATGGAAACTAGTCACTGTAACTCTAAAACCTACTTATATTTGTTTATTAACAACACTTATATTTGGTTCTTTTAATGCAACTGCTATTAAATAATTAATTTATGTTGAATGTCAGGAAACTGTACCCTGTACCTGGAGAAGTAATCATACTCCTTATCAGACCACATGAGCTATAAAAGGGAGGACAAAAGTTGAGCACAAATATAGGATGTGAAAAAATTTGTGACACAGTGCTGGCAGAAAGGTGATATGCACAAGTGTTAAAACACAGAAGAACTTTTGCTAAGAAGCCGAGGGACATTACTGTGCTACAAAGATTACTGCAATCTTGAGAAAAAAATCCCAATATGAGGAAGTCAATGAACATAACTGTGACACTCTGTTTCTCAAAACAATTTCAGATAATGACTCAAACAACATCTACTCTATCCAAACAGAGTCCAGAACTACATTTCCATCAAATAGAGCTTTATAATCTCATTTCAATTTTATTAGCTCTATTGTGAATTGTTTATTTACATTTTGAGTAGTGTGTGTGCTTATGTTCTTTGTAGAAACACACTAACTCTAGAGCATAACTAGAGGATATCTAATATCCTCACTCAATCATTCTAATAATTTTTTATTCCCACTGTGAATTGTGGTAGAGGTCAAGTGTGAATAGGATATCATGTGTTCCATTGTTTTGGTTTTTCCCATGAAGAACTGTGCTAGAGGTAATAGGACCTAGACAGTCTGAGTACTGTTGGTTTCCCCGATCCAGGGTGTGAATCAAAGTTTATATAAACTGTTTGAGAGGAATAAGTCTCGGATTGAGACAGAACCTCTTGGTTAAACCTGTTGTGCATCCTATTTCATTTCCCACTATATCTTATATTCTCATGCTAATTACTTTTAAATTCAAATCTATTTTAATGCAACTCTAATAGTTAAACTACAAGTGTTTGTAATTTTTATTAGCCATAAAGTTAGTTTCAAAAGATAACTTAATCTTAAGATTAAGTTAACTGAGAAATAATCAATCTTTGAGAAACTAATTGAAACCTTTCAAGATTTATAAATTCACTACAGTTTAATTTTTATTTGGGGAGATTATATTGAAAATCCTTTTTTAACAAAAATTTTAATTGGAACTCAATTCACCCCCCCTCTTGAGTATCCACTTCGACAAAAAATTTTCATTTATATATACATATATATATATGATATACAAATAGTTTAAAATAATTTATAATAAGAAATTAGTTTACATATTTTATTCATAATTTTAAATATATAAATTTATCCAATTAATATTAATAAGAAATTTTTTTAAATAGGATATTTATATAAATTAATTAATAAACATATACATAATAAATATAAATAATATACATATAGATTTTAGTTAATTAACAATATAATTATATAAAAAAAATATTTTTTTAAATATGTGATTCATACGTGATTTTTTATATTTATATTCTGATAATTTAAAATATACGTACATGTATTTAAATGTATATGTATGGCTATATACACTAGTATAACTCTGATTACTTGGAAGGAGTAAATATATTTCCCCTTTCCCACTTTACCCCTCTCGTGTCCCTCCATTTCCAATCCCACATCGCCACCTTTTCCCCTCCAATCACCCACTATTCGGGATACACTTGCCTGCCATCGAGTGCCCCCACCACTGGATGTCATCGACCACACCACTTGTTGAGTTTTGATAAATCCATACCAAAATTAAAATGGTAGGTGATTTCTGTTGAGAACTATAAACCATTAATGACCTGTAAATGGGGTAGGCACCACTTAATGAAAACACTTAGAGTTTGGTGCCTCTCAGAAGAAAATCAAAGGATTCAAAATTTGTTATTATTATCCTCCTCTAATCTATAATTATGGGATAAAATGTTTGGGAAAGATGGGTGGAGGTTATTGTGTGTGAGATATGAGAGATATGGTGAATTTGAGAACGTTATATTCTCTTTTGAATTATAGATTTTTAACTGACTTCGCTACGGACATATATCATCTTAAAGAACCATGTTAAATCATGAATCCCTATTTTTTTAAATTTATCTATAACTTGAGTGTGATTTTTAAGAGGGTGAAATATTCCTCCAAAAAATGTCGTATTAGAAAAATGTTCAAGGTTAAAAGAACGAATATGTAGAGATATTTTCCGATGACTAGAAAATTGAAGTTGGATAGAAAATTATTTTGAGACTAGATCATTGAAGTGTTCAGAGAGACAGTTCCAATTGTGAAAGCGGAGTAAAAAATGGAGTAGAAATAATGATGATAGAGCCGATCAATTTTTTTCCAAATAGAGGGTTATATAGTACCCCCCTTGTGAGAGAAGATGAAACTATTCATGTCGGCTACAAAATGCCAACGAGTTTTCTGGCCACTATTCCAACAAGTAATGTCATCACCACATCATCAGGTGATCTTGACCATTGAATCTGTTTAGGTTATTTATTGTCCAATCAGAGTCTATTTTCAATGATCCAAGTGTTAGTTCTAGCTTTTCAACCATTTCAGACCCATATGTATAGTTAGTTTTTTTGGAAATTCAAATCTATTTTTATGATGGAAAATTCCCAATCCAAATGTATTATGGTACTACCCTTAGAGTCTATTCTAGCTAGAAATATCGGTACTATATATACTTCTGAACATAGAATTATAGTTTCCAATAAAAATTTTGAGATGGAGAAATTCAACAAGATGAACAAATTCAGCATGCGACAATGTGATGAATATGATATTATAACTCGACCAGAGATAGAAATCGCCTTGGAAGAAAAACCTACCAATATATCTGATGGTAATTCCATGTGACTCCACTATCAATATTGTTGTTTAATTAATTTTTTTTTTGATAAAGATCATAAATATAGTGTGATATGAGAAACATCAAAAAAACCTATGGAATAGTTTCGAGAATAAGTATATTTCCAAATGAATTGAAAATCGACTGTAACTGAAAAAGGAATTGTTTACATTTCAGTACAAGCAAGGTATATTTATGATTGAGAACCTAGACAATTTTAATAAAATCCAGGAAGATATTTAATGCTTTTAAGTATCAATTAGATATGATGATAAGTATTTTGTGTTGTTTAACTCTCTACCGGAGATTTATGATGACCTTTCTACAATGTTGATATATGGTAAGGATGAGGTAATGATTTTTGATGTTTCAAATGACTTATTTAATAATGAGTACACATGGAAGAAAAATTATGACAATTGGTATTCCACATTAGAGGTATTGATGGATACTAGTAGAAGATCGTTTGGTGGGAAATCTAGAAGATTCAAAAGATATGAATCATAATTGAAAAAATGGCGAGTCCGAAATTAAATGTCCATTGAATGATGAGTGTGACTATTTCATGAGAAGAGAACTAGAAAAAATATTGTCCGAAAATTGGGTAACCAAATGAAAATTGTAACACCCCAAGCTTCAACGTTGTGCTTCTCTTTGAGTAATACAATAGCGTGTGTTGTACGCAACTTCAAGTTCTAACACACCAAAACCAATCAATCTAGCCGTTATGAATAGTAATACCCAATTTTTAAAATTTTATAAATTTTATCGTTCAAAATGGAGTCCATTTTTGTATTCAGAATATCGAAATTAGCTTAGGGTAAATTTTTGGTATTTTTCTAAAAACATTCAATTTTTGATGATTAGTGAAAAACACTAAGTCAATGTTTATAACCGAATTTTAATTTAAATAATTATTTATTTTATATAAATATATTTTAAGTCAAAATAGATAAATTATACCTATATATGTTCAATGTATTTCATTGCAGTCAGTTTATAATAATTTTAGATATATAAAAATTTTATTGAACTTTTTATCGTCTTTTACCTACCTCATAGAGCATTTGCAAATTTACATAAAACATAATTTTTCCGCTTCTGTGAGTTAAATTTCAAAAATTTGAGAGAAATGGTTAATATCAAGGAGTGAAATGTGGTTTAATAAGATAAAAATCAATTTTGGTTAATAGTAACTGCTTACTTTTATTTACCACAGTTAAAAGTAAATAGGGTAATTAAGGGTAAAAATGATATTATTATTACCCTAACACATGTTCTAATTCTATTGGACAAGTATTATTCGACCAAAAACAACCTTAGTAATAAAATATGAACCTATTTGGTCCACTTGGATTATATTATGATATTTATTATTATTTAATTCAAAGAAGAGTTAAAAGTGTTAAATTTAATGCTTAATAACTAAACCATTTTTAATATAGGGTTACACAAAAGATAAATTCCACTATAAATATTCATTAGAAATATAAAACAATTTCATACATAATAGTATTTTATTTACATTTTTTAGACATTAAATAATTTAATTTATTTATAACACAATGATGATGTAGTAATTACCTTATAAATGAAATATTTAAATAATTGATATTATAATTATCCAAATAAATGTAATTTGAGACTTTTTATGAATTACACTAATTTTATAGGTTAATATGACATATTAGGGTTGGTTAGATGAATTGTTTTCGAAGTAATATGGCAGTTATGCATTTAACAAAAACAAAATACCAAATAGTGTAAAAATTGACATAAAAGTGTTTTAAAACAAATATTATATTATTAATTTATATTATATTCCTAAAAATATAATTTTCGTCCAAAATACTTATATAATGATATTTTTATTATTAATGAACCACTTTGGGTTTTCTTGGAAGTATATAGTATGTTTATTAACCATATAATATAAAAATACAAAGATACACGGTAAATGTCAAACTATTCAACTAAGAGTTAAATCTAAAAGATAAGGTTAATATAGTGACACAAACCTATCTAAAACATATTTTTTGAGTGATTTTATACCCATCCCCACCTTATCCTTTAAATAATCCACTTTGGAGCCATTATAATCCGAAAATGATTTTATTATAAAATAATATTTCTAGCTTTTCCTAAGGTGCCCCTCACTCCTCTTATAAAAGGGCACTCCCTCTTCTCTAAAAATTCACAGAGTCAAAGCCATTTTTCTTGGAAAAAACCTGACCAAATACCCTATCAAATTTCCTCCATTAGTCCTATATGCCTTACTTTAGTCATAATGCCAACCAATGGAGCCCTTTTGATCAAATCAAAAGGATGAACCCGAAGAAGAGGTAAATATTTCATCACCTCTTTCAAGTTCCTTTCTTCTTCCACTTCCTCTTTATTTGTTGTTTATATTATAAAATAATAACTCAAGTATCTTTTGTATGATGTGATGTTATTATACATATGTTACAAACATATTCATTAATCTATCCATTATTTGAATGACATGTCACCATACGTGTCTACGTACGACTTATCGTCTCCACGTCGTGTTGTAATTGTTAATTAATACATTATTATTTGGATGGCTATAATAATGACATGTAATTGATTTAAATAATAAATATAACATGTTAATGATTCTGTATATATGATATACCATCCAATTATATATTATTTTAATATCAAAAGAATGATATTGTCGCTCGTGCGTACGTACGGATTACCGTCTCCACGAATGCGATGAGATTCATTCCCCATTGTATCCATTCAAGAATAATTTTCATTAGATGATTAAAAATAATTTTTAAAGACTTAATATCATTCTTAATATGAATAAGATACATCCTATCCATAAAAAAATATATTTACATAACAAAGCATATAAAGTAAAACGAATCAGTTAACACCCGAAATGCCGATAGTACTATGATATTATTAACAAAGAAATGTTAAAAGATAAAATATGATATCATATTAATATATATGATTCTTGTATAATTTAATAACAATTATTTACCATTATACAGGTGGTTAACCTACCCCCTACCAAGGAAATGTACAAGGTAAGGGTTAATTTCACAATCACTTTATTATTCAAGATTGTTTTTACGTAAGTATCTACTGTGACCTCTTTATCATCCACATCCACGATTCTTAAAAATGTCTTCCAAAACATTTTTAGTATTTAATAGACTATGGGTTAAATTTATTTTTACCCTTATTTGACCTTATATGTTTTTAAGGGAATCTTTCCGTCATTTTCCAAACAAGGTACTTTATGACCTTTTCGAAAAAATTAAGGTAAGAAAGTTTTTTTAACTTATATGGCGAGTGCGGCTATTTTCCGCCATTAGTGTCACGACCCGTACTTGGGGCCCGTGCCGTGACTAACCCAAGACCACCTTCCATATGATAGGGGCTGGAGACTAGCACCAAAGGCGTAAATTCTGATAACTGGGAAGGCATTTCCTTTATAAAAGTAAACAAAACACCATAGAGTACAAGCGGATGTAAAACACTAAGTACAAAGAGAAGTGCTGAAAGGTAAATGGGCCAGAATACAAACCCAAATGAAAGTACAACTAAAACTAAAAAAAGTACAATAGAAAATGACAACAACTGGAAGGACGGAAGTGGCTCCTGGGTCTTCCTCCTTGGATCCGACCTGAAGGGTAGGTACAGATGGCGCAGATCTTGGATCATCCACCAAGGATCCTACCTGAAGGGTAGGTACAGATAGCCTCCACAACGCTCTCGCCCGTCAACCTCCTTCGAGTGTCGTATCACCGTGAAGTCCACCTTCGGATACTGACTCATCGTGTAGTCCACCTACGGGTACCGTCCAGTCCTCGAACACTCGGCCTCCGTTAGTACTGCACGTCATCTGCAACCAACACAACGAGGTGCGGGCATAGCCCGTGCAGGGGTGAGTATAACGATACTCAGTAGGGACCCCGAGACCCTCAAGGTCTCACTAAAACCAACAAGGATAACCAAAAAGAAGATCTCAACAGATAACCTCTACATAGGTATATGCCCATACATATAACTAAGTTATCAAGTAACCCATCTCAATCATGAGGAAACATAAGGATTTTGAAATCAACGGTTAACCACTACCCAGGTATATGCCCATACATATACCTAAGTTATCAAGTAACCCATACATATACCTAAGTTATCAAGTAACCCATCTCAATCATGAGGAAACACAAAGGTCAAAGGCTCAGCTCAAACCAGGATTTTCATTATCGAAACTGTAACGGCTGAAGATCTCTGTCTCTGGAGTGTACAGTGGTCATGTCACGACTCCGAGGTACTGCTCACTAACCTAAGACTGCTGAGGTACTCCTCCTGTCGAGTGTCGCGGGTCTGCAGCCAACTACCAGGTGCTCCGTCCGCTGTGGGTCTGTCGCCAAATACCGGGCGCTCCCCCTAATAGCCTATAGAGGTACTCCTCCAGTCGAGTACCGCAGGTCTGCGGCCAACTACCGGGCGCTCCGTCCACTGTGGGTCAGTCGGAAAATACCGAGCACTCCGTCCACTGGGCTAGTCCACTTGCTCTAAGTCAAGTTGGTCAAGCAGTCGTCAGGTCTCAGCCGGCTACACGGTCTCCGTACTCCGTACGCTCATCTCCGGGAGGGTCCGTTCCACGAGCTACAGGTCGATACTCCAAGTATCACAATGTCCCACGAAGAAGTCTCTCAAAGGACCACCTCTTCATAGGGGTCTCAACGCAACAGACGGCACGTCAATCGGACGCCCGGTCTGTGAGTTATTAGCCTATTCGTCCCAGGGGCCCGGTTGGTTTCAACGAGAGAGACGAAGCGTCAATCAGACACCCGGTCTGTGAGTTATTGGCTTTTTCGTTCCAGGGGCCCGGTTGGATTTCGTTAGCGAACCAACCCGACCACACTCCGACGACATGTACACATCGAGCGGAGTAAGCCAAAAGATCCGTCTCACTTAGAGGAATCCAACAAAGTCAATGTCACGTCAATCGGACGTCCGGAGCTTAAGATATGAGCGTTTCCGCTCCGAAGGCCCGATTGGTTTCGTGTACGTACCAACCCGGCCTAACTCAATGTATTCCGAAACCTTGAATGCGATATTCCAAAACGACCATCTCGATCCATGGATCTAATCGCAATTGACGGTGCGTCTATCGGAGACCCGCAGCACATGTTATGGGTGTCCGACCGAAAAAAGTTCAGTATTAAGGGGTTCAGACCCGGTCCGACCCGGCTCGATACCCCCAGGGTCGACCCAAACCGGGTCTGGGTCCGGCCCGCTTGGGCGTGGCCCGGCCCAGCCCGGCGGCCGGCCTGGCCTGGGCACAGCGCGCCCAGCGCGCGGGCCATGCGCTCGGTCAACCGGCCGTGCCGTTTCGCAAGGGGGGGGGGCACCTGCCCCCCATGGTGTAACCGCATCCCCCCATTAAATGGGGGTTGTTTTGTGCTGCGCAGCTGGGGGAATTAATTCCCCCGGTTTCGCTTTTATCCGGCCGGCCGGCACCGGCCGGCCGGTTCTGCCAACAAGGACCGACGACGGCCGGTCCTTCCTCCTTCGCCGACACCGGCGGCCCGGAACCGGCCGCCCGTCACCCTACTCCACCGCGGCCCAGAACCGGACGCGGACTAGTTCGTCTGACGCGGTGCGATGGCACCGCGTCCCTCCGCCGCGGCCCCGCTCCTACCGCGGTGTCTTCGGTTTTCTTCGACGCGACGCGACGGCGTCGCATCCTTGTTCAACTTCACGGCACGGCGCGACGGCACCACGGATTACTTGTCGTATGATCCCGCGTGGTGCGACGACACCACGCCATTCCTTCCCAACCATATTAGAAACAACATTCAAATTGAAGGAGGGTCGGCCGTGTTTGTGCGGTCCATCCCCCTCTCGTTAATTGATAGAAACTGGTCGTAAATTCACGAAGGATGACAAAGTAGAATTCATGAACAAAGATAATTAAATAAACCCCTACTTTAGCGTAGCTGGAACGAGGGTTCTCCGCAGAAAATGACATCGCGAGGTGAAGCTCCGTAAGTTGAAGAAGAACGCCCGAGGAGGAAGTGGTGTCTCCTTTTCTTTGACACGGGAAGAATATCGAAAGAGGGTGCATCGTCGATCTTCGGAAACACAACGGCTGGGAAGAGGATAAGAGACGACACGTCGATCTCTTTTTACGGTGACGACGTTCTTCGTCGAAGTCTTGGTGTTCTTCGTGATGATGATGAAACACCTAAGATCTCTCTCCTCAATTGTCCATGCACAACATCCAACCAAAATAAAATAAGGCTCACATTTATTTTATTAACTCATGCCCCAATTCAAAAAAATTCAAAACTTAAATTAATTAATTGAATTGTTATGTTGGCATACTTAAAGAGAGGAGAGGAAAATTCAAAAGAGTTACACAACATAAGTGGGGGGTTATGTGGAGTTAAGGAGTTAAGGAAATTGAAAAGGTGGGGGATTGTGTGGGCCCCACCTCACATTTAATCCACACAAGAGAAACTAACAAACAGTGGGTCCCACCCTAACTCCTACACTTAGGTTCTAACTCATGGAGAAGAGAAATAAAATTATTAACGAAAATTTTATTTCACTAACACTTAATCCACAAAATTAAACAATTCATAACGAGCAAACACAACTCAAGAAAAGGCGTTCCTAAGCAATTATCGGCACCGCGGTTCTATCGGTGCCCTCAGAATTCGAATTCGAACACCGGTTCAAAAGATAGGAATTCCCGCTCATTCGTTCACTGAACGTACCCGAGTTTAACATCAGATATTAATTCCGGGCACACCGGGCCTCGGAATCAAGTTCCGTCAGAAACTGCGTTCTTGTAAAATCCCAAAGAAAATTAAGAAAAAATTTCCCTTGAATTTTACAAGTCTTTACAATAATAAAATCAAAATTCTTTACAATAATAAAATCGTAAAAGATTCCGTTAAAATCATATAAGAATATTTTCAGAATAAATGTTTTCTTTATAATTATGTGACTCAAAATGATTTGAAAATATAAAGAGATATTTCTTTAGAAAAGGTTTCGTTTTCATCTATGTCAACATCCTTTAATGGGTTTTAAGTTTATTTGAAGTTGATTTATTATTATATGAAACTTCTATATTGTATTTAAGGTTTTGTGATATGTTTGACCATGGTGTGCTATTTTTATTCCATTCATGGCTTATGGGTAAAGTATTTACGTTTCATATGCTATTCTTAATATGAATGTTTATGTTATGTTTAAACCTTTTCATATGAAGAATCCATTGGACTTAGTAAGTGACGGGTGGAGCCCGCTATAACTCCTCGATGCATCGATAGGTCTCATGAGAAAAAATTGTATCTTGGAACAAGGGCTTGAAAAAAATTTATTTTTAGTCTTGGGACAAGGCCTTGACTATGTGGTTATGAAAGTCTAGAATTATGCATTCCATCATTATGATAGTTGCTATTGATATTTTGTGAGATTATTTGACTAGTATAATATCCATGTGAGAACATAAATGACATTATTTTGATTTATATTTTCCATATTATGATGATGTTTAGGTTAAAAAGGCTTTTGTTTTAGTTCTATACATTTCCTTAAATGTTTATGCTTATTTATGAATGTTTCTGCTATATGTATATCCTTACTGAGCATCTGAGCTCACCCCTTTTTATGTTTTATCTTTCCCAGGATGCGAAAATGTATATTATGACTGACTTGTAGGGATAGTCTATGGGATCTCAGTGTTGTCTACGGAAACAATGTTGTTGTAGTTTTCCATTTTATGATGTAATTCAAACCTTATGAATGTATCTTGTACTTCCAAGGCTACTAAACTAATCGATCTTTTGAGACCTGATCTTTTGTGATCATGCTAATGTTATGTAATAATGCACCGAATTTGGGTAAGTAGGGTAGGGGCATAACAGTTGGTATTAGAGGTAGTTTAGTATAAACCATTGTATCTAGATTTAGATAAACTCTGATTAGAGAACATTACCCTAATATAGACTTTGAGGATTAGTATAGAAGAACTTACTAGAATTTTGGTATTATAGAGATTTTGTGAGTTTTCCAAGAAATAAATCCCTGTCTGGATACGAGCAGGTAGAGGGGGCTCTGGTACAGATGTACCTAGGGGTAAAACCTGAAAACACTGCTTTGATCTAGACTCGAATGGGAAATGGTGCACAACAACGGTCCTTTCTACACTCTTAATTACGACACTCCCGGGGGATATACATAGGATAATTCTCATTTTCATTACAAACCATTATGAAGGGTTTATGAGTATATACATCCTCAAAGAAAACTTTTTTTAATGATTATGGATTATATACATAAAATGTTCAAATTATGTTAAATGTTTTACAAGTTTGTAATTATGTATTTTGATTCATAAACTAATCTAGTTTATGCCATTTTTAGAAATGGTGTCTATTGGAAGGAATGGAAACTGTATCAATGAACGCGCTCCAAGTAGGGATTTCCCTCTTACTCAAGATAATAATAGTGGAACTGGTGAACCAACTGGTGCTGATCAGCTAATCACCATACTGGGACAACTCACTCAGGTTATGAATAATAACCTTACCTGTATGGAGCACCCTGATTCACAGTGTGGAGGATCAATGTTAGATCTCTTCATGAGGCAACAACCCCCAATATTCAATGGGGGTACAAATCCACCAGTAGCAGAGCAATGGATAAATTCCTTAGATAAAATATTCCATGCCTTGGGGAGTATCGAAAGAGAAAAAGTTGTCATGGCAGTTTACCGCCTCACTGGAGATGCTGATCAATGGTGGTCATTTATTAAAAACAAAAAGGAACATTATGAAGTATAAAATATGGAATGGATGGAGTGTAAAGATATTTTATTATAAAAAATACTTTCCTCATGACCATCAAGCGAATATGGAAAGACAATTTCTAAGTCTGAGGCAAAAGGAGGATGAGAATGTTGCAAAGTATGAATCTAACTTTACAAGGTTAATGAGGCATGATAAAAATTATATACGTAACCCAAGAAGTGAGATTGATTGTTTCTTTGATGGGTCAAAACCATTTCTCCATCGATCATTATTTTCACAATACTTATCGTTGTACGAAGATATTGTCGCATGTGCTATCAAGAAAAAAAATAAATCTCTAAGTTTTACGACTTTAAAGAAAAGAAAAAGAAGAAGAGAAATTTTTAACACTCTGGAAATTAAAATAAGGATAAGAAGGGAAAAGTTGAATATCCATCCTGCAGTAAATGTGGGAAGAAACACACTGGTACTTTCCTAGAGGGAATTAGAGTCTGTTACAAGTGTGGTGAAAATGACCACCAAGATCGTGATTGCAAGGGGAAGAAAGAGGCTGTTGATGTTGGATTCATCAATTGTAGAGAAAGGTGGAATTATGAATATAAATGTCCTATGTTTCAGGGGAACTTACCTCAGAAGAGTCCAAGGGATCAACACCAAACTTATGCCATCACTACTGCTAAGGCTGAAGCTCCAAAAGACGTAGTGGCATGTAATTTAATGGTTTACTCAAGTTTAGCCAATGCTTTCTTTGATTCTGGATCATCGCATTGTTTCATATCTTCCCAGTTTTCTAAGAAAATTAGATATTTCCAATTTTATTTAACAAGGGATTCGTCGGTCAAAACTCATAAGGGAAGTATCATTGCTACAAAGTTTTGTGAATTAGTTCCCATTAGGGAATATACTTTTCTTTATCTATTGATCCCATCCTAATACCCATGATTTAATTTTATATAATCCATGGTATGGATTGGATATCGGACCATGATGAAAAAATTTATTATAAGAAGAAGGATTTTACTATTTTTGATGATGATGATAAAGAACACATTATCTTTAGATCAGAATCGTAACCACCTAATTATTATCTAGATGCACCCCCAGTAGCTCAACTAAATTCAATTATTGTGGAGGACGATAATGAAATAATTGTGGGTGAGGAAAAGAATGTTAAAATAGGGGATGTACCTATTGTGAACTAATATGTTTATGTGTTTCCAGAATATTTACCTGGACAACCTCCAGAATTAGAAATTTAGTTTTCCATTGATTTAATTCCTTGATCAAGGACCATATCGAAGACCCCTTATAGAATGGCCACTGTGGAATTAGTATAACTAAAGAAAAAACTAGAGGAATTGAGTAATAAAGGATTTATTTTCCCTAGTGTTTCTCCATGTGGAGCCTCTATCCTTTTTGTTAAGAAGAAAGATGGATCTATGAGGTTGTGCATTGAAAACATGGAGATAAATGCTATAACAATAAAGAACAAGTATCCCCTACCTTTAATTGATGATTTATTTAACCAACTTCATGGAGCTAAATACTTTTCAAATATTGACCTTCGATCTGGATATCATCAGTTGTGTGTGAAGAAGGAAGACATTCTGAAAAAAACATTTCAAACCAGGTATGTGCATTATAAGTTCACAGTAATGCCTTTTGGATTGACTAATGCACCCTCTATCTTCATGGATATAATGAATAGAGTTTTCAAATAATATCTTGATAAATTTGTAGTGGTATTTATTAATGATATCTTGGTATACTCTAAAAGCTAAGAATATCGTAAAATTCACTTGCGCATTATTCTGAAGACTTTTAAAAGACACGAATTATATGGGATGTTTAGCAAGTGTGAATTCTGGCATCAGGATATTTCTTTTCATGGCCATATTTTCTCTAAGTATGGAATCTATGTTTATCCTTCTAAGACAAGAGAAATCCAAGAATGGCCAGCAATGATGAGTATAACTAAGGTACATAGTTTTATTGGTTTATCAGGTTATTATCGGCGTTTTTTCCAGAATTTTGCCCGATTGGCTAACCCATTTACCAAGCTCACACGTAAAGGGGTAAAATGTGTTTGAACAAAAGAGTGTGAATTTTTTTTGAAGAACATAACATAATATTAGTCAATGCTCCTATATTGACTCTACCATCGGGGAATGATGAGTTTGTTATTTATAGTGATGCATCAAAGAAAGGAGTTGGTCATGTCCTTATGCAGAATGATTGGGTTATTGCCTACGCATCACGATAGCTAAAAATTCATGATAAAAACTTTCCTTATCAAGATATTTAGTTAGCAGCTATAATATTTGCTTTTAAGATATGGATACATTATCTCTATGTTGAAAGATGTGAGATTTATAATCATCACAAGATTTTGAAGTATATTTTATCACAGAAATAACTCGACATGAGGAAAATGAGATGGCTTGAACTACTCAAGGATTATGATTGCATGATACACTACCACCTGTGGAAGGAAAATAAGGTGACAGATTCGTTGATCAGAAAAGATCAAAGATTTTTGAACAAGAAGAGAGTTGAAATGGATCATATATACATGGATCTAGTAAAGATGGATATGGGAATAACCATGGAAGGTGAAACATAAATGCTTTTTCAAATGGTTGTCAAAACATCTTTACTAGAAAGGATAAAATGTTCTTAGGTTAGTGATGAGGAGTTTAAAAAAAGATTATAGATGTGAATAATGGGAGATTGAGTTACTTCATATATGAAGATGGAATTTTGAAATTTGGGAAGATACTTTGTGTTCCTGATATACCTGATCTAAAAATAGAATTATTGGATGATGTTCATAGCTCCAATTTCTCTATACACCTTGGGAGCACCATAATGTATACAGGTTTGAAGGAACATTTTTGGTGGGACAACATAAAGCGGGAGATTGCTGATTTTGTGTCAATATTTATGGTTTGTCAACAAGTGAATGATGGAAGGCAACAACCTGGGGGAGTCATGCAACCTCTTCCAATACCTGAGTGGAAATGAGATAATATTACGATGGAATTTGTCATGGGACTACCAAATAATCCTAGAAGAAACAATGCAATATGGGACATTGTAGACCATCTTACCAAGTCAGCACATTTTATTTCTATAAAGGAAGATTTACCACTTGAATGTTTCAAAAGACAATATATTAATGAAGTTGTAATAATTCATGAAGTACCACTATCGATTGTTTCTGATCGTGATCCACATTTTACATCCAGATTCTAGAAAAGTCTTTAGAAAGCCCTAGATACTGAACTTCGGTTGAGCACTTCCCAACACCCCCAAACTGATGGACAATCAGAATAGACTATTCAAACATAAGAAGACATGTTGAGATCTTACTCACTTGACTTTCAAGGTATGTGGTATCAATATTTACCTATGGTAGAATTTTATTATAACAATAGCTTCCATTCAGGTATTTAGATGGCACCATATGAAGCATTATACAGAAAGAGATGTCGCACACCAACCTGTTGGGATGATTTTGGTGAAAAAAACTCGTAGGCCCAAAACTTGTGGAGGAAACCATAGAAAATGTTAAGGTAATCAGAACCCACATCAAAGTAGCTAAAAGTAGGCAGAAGAGCTATGCCGATAACTGAATGAAGGATTTGGAATTTTAGGAAGGGGACCATGTTTTCTTGAAGGTATCTCCCTGGAAGGGTGTTATATATTTCAGTATGAATGGATAATTAAGTCTCGTGTGCATCAGACCTTTTGAAATTCTAGAACGAATTTGGGTTGTAGAATACCATTTGGAAATGCTGCCAAGTCTCTCCAAAGTTAATGATGTATTCCATGTATCACTGTTGAAAAAATGCATACATGACCCAATGCATGTACTCACTTATGAGGAATGAGAACTGGAACCCGATCTGTCTTATTGTGAAGAGTCTATCAAGGTTCTTTATACAAGAGAACAAGTGTTGAGAAACCAGACGACTTGTATGGTAAATGTTCTAGGGAGAAACCTTAAAATGGAAGAGGCAACGTGGGAACCCGAGGAAATTATGATAAAGAACCACCCGAGTATTTTTACATAGTAATACTCTAGAAATTTCGAGGATGAAATTATTTGAAGGATGTTATAATGTAACACCCCAAGCTTCCATGGTACGCTTCTCTTTGAATAATACATTAACACGTGTTGTACGCAACTTTGAGTTCTAACACACCATAATAAGTCAAACTAGCCGTCATGAATAGTAATACCCGATTTTTAAAATTTTATAAATTTTATCTTTCAAAATGGACTTCATTTTTGGATTTGGAATATCGAAATTAGCTTAGTGTGAATTTTTGGTATTTTTCTGAAAACTTTCAATTTTAGATGAATATTGAAAAATACTAAGTCATTGTTTATAACCGACTTTTTATTTAAATAATTATTTATTTTATTCAAATGTATTTTAGGTAAAAATAGATTCATAATACCTATATATTCTTAATGCAATTCATTAGAGTCAATTTATAATAATTTTAGATATATTAAAATTTTATTGATCTTTTTACCGTCTTTTACCTACCTCCTAGGAGTATTTGCAAATTTACATAAAACATAATTTTACTGCTTATGTGAGTTGAATTTCAAAAATCCAAGAGACATGGTTAATATCAAGGAGTAAAATATGGTTCAATAAGATAAAAATAATATTTGGTGAATAGTAACGTTTTACTTTTATTAACCACGGTTAAAAGTAAATAAGGTAATTAAGGGTAAAAATGATATTATTATTACCCTAAAACATTTAATAATTCTATTGGATAAGTATAATTACATGAAAAAAACCTTAGGAATAAAATATGAACCTCTTTGGTCCAGTTGGATTAGATTAGGGTATTTATTATTATTTAATTCAAAGAAGAGTTAAAAGTGTTAAATTCAATGCTTAATAACTAAACCATTTTTAATATAGGGTTACACATAAGATAAATTAGAATATAAATATTAATTATAACGATAAAAATATTTCCTACATAATGGTATTTTATTTATATTTTTTATAAATTAAATAATTTAATTTATTTATGACACAATGATGATGTAATAATTACATAATTAATGAAATATTAAAATAATTGATATTATAAATATCCAAATAAATGCAATTTGAGACTTTTTATGAATCACACTAATTTTATATATTAATATGACATGTTAGGGTTGGTTAGATGAATTTTTTTCGAAGTAATAATGCTGTTATAAATTTAATAAAAACAAAATACCAAATAGTGTCAAAATTGACATAAAAGAGTTTTTATAACAAACATTATATTATTAATTAATTTTCTATTCATTTAAATCTAAGTTTCATCCAAAAAACTTATATAATGATAGGTGTATCATTAATGAACCACTTAGAGTTATCTTGGAAGCATATAGTAAGTTTATTACCTATATAATATAAAAATACAAAGAGACATGGTAAATGTCAAACTATTTAACTAAGAGTTAAATCTAAAACATAAGGTTAATATAGTGACCCAAACATGTCTAAAACCTATTATATGAGTGGTATTATACCCATACCCACCATATCCTTTAAATAATACACTTTGGAGCCATTAGAAACTGATAATGATTTTATTATAAAATAATATTTCGGGCTTTTCCTAAGGTCCCCCTCACTCCTCTTATAAAAGAGAACTCCCCCTTCTCTCGAATTCAAACCTACAAAACAATTTTTATTGGAAAAAACCTTCCCAAATACCCTCTAAAATATCCTTACTTAATCCTAGAGGACTTAATTTAGTCAGAAATCCATTTTAGGAAGCCCTTTTGATCAAATCAAAAGGAAGAACCCGAAAAAGAGGTAAATATTTCATCACCTCTTTCAGGTTCCTTTCTTCTTCCACTTAATCTTTCATTGTTTTTTCCATTATAAAATAATAAATATAGTATCTTATATATACAATGATGTTATTATAAATATGTTACAACCATAATTATTATTCTATCCATCCTTTGAATGACATGTCACCATACGTGCGTACGTACGGCTTACCGTCTCCACGTCGTGGTGTAATTGTTATTCAATACATTATTATTTGTATGGGTATAATAATGATGTGTAATTGATGTAAATAATAAATATAACATGTTATTTATTTTTTATATATGATATAAAATCCAATTATATATTATTTTAATGTCAAAGGAATGATATTGTCGCTCGTACGAACGTACAGATTACTGTCTCCACGAACGCGATGAGATTCATTACCCATCGTATCAATTCAAGATTAATTTTCATTAGATGACTAAAAATTATGTTTAAATACTTAATATAATTCTTATTATGAATAAGATACATACTATCCATAACAAACATTACTTACGTAACAAATCATATAAAGTAAAACGAATCAGTTAACACCCAAAACGACGATAATACTATGATATTATTAACAAAGAAATGTTAAAAGATCACATATGATATCATATTAATATATATGATTCTTGTATAATTTAATAAAAATTATTTAACCATTATACAGGAGGTTAACCTACCCTATATGATGAAAAATTACAAGGTATGTGTTAATTTCACAATCTCTTTATTATCCGAGGTTTTTTTTACGTAAGTATCTACTAGGACCTCTTTATCATCCACATCTATGTTTCATAAAAATGTATTTCAATAATTTTTTACTATTTATTAGACTATCGTTTAATGTCATTTTTACCCTTATTCTACATTATATGTTTTGAAAGGAATCTTTCTGTCATTTTCCAAACAAGGTACTTTAGGAACCTTTTGACAAAATTAAGGTAAGAATGTTTTTTTACTTATACGGCGGGTAAGGATATTCTCTGCTGTTATAATATCTTAGAAGATTCCCTTACAAGCTTATAAGATTATTTTCAAAATAAATGATTTTTTATAATTACGTGATTCTTAAATAATTTCAAAATAGAAAGATATATTTCTCTAAAAAAGGTTTTGATTTCATCTATGTCGACATCCTTTGATGGATTTTAAGTTTATTTGATGTTGAATTTTTATGATACAAAACTTCCATATTTTATTGATGATTTTGTGTTATGTTTGACTGTGGATGTACTATTTTTATACCATTCATGGTTTATGGATAAAGTATTGAGATTTCATATGCTAGTCTTAATATGAATGTTTATGTTATGTTTAAACCTTTTCATATGAGGAATGCATTGGACTTAATAAGTGACAGGTGGATCCCACTATAGCTCTTCAATGCATAGGTAGGTCTCATGAGACAAACTAGTGTCTTGGCACAAGGCCTTGAAAAACTATTTTTTTGTAGTCTTGGCACAAGTCCTTGACTATGTGGTTATGAAAATCTGGCATTATGCATTCCATAATTATGAAAGTGGCTATTCATATTGAATGTGATTATTAGACTAGTTGAATATCGATGGGAGTAAGTAAATGGAATTAGTTTAACTTATATTTTCCATATTATGATGAAGTTTATGTTGAAAAGGATTTTTTTTAGTTCTATACATTGCATTAAATGTTTATGATTATTTATGAAAGTTTCTGCTATATTGTTATCTTTACTGAGCATCTAAGCTCACCCCTTTTAATGTTTTATCGTTCCCTGGATACGAAGAATTATATTATGATTGACCTTTAGGGATAGTCTATGGGATCTCAGTGTTGTCTATGGAAACAATGTTGTTATAGTTTTCCATTTTATGATGTAATGTAAACCTTATTAATGTATCTAGTACATCCAAGGATACTAAACTAATCAGTCTTTCAAGACTTGATATTTTGTGATCATGCCAATGTTATGTAATAATGCAATGACTTTGAGTAACAAGGGTCTGGGTGTTACAAAAATTTTATTCATAGAACCGATTATAATGAAGATACTATCCTCAGTTCTCGGATGGTCGTCCATTTAGATGAATGGATTATTGATTCAGGTTTTTCGTACCATATGTTTAGGAAGAGAGACTGGTTTTCAATCCACAATGAGTAAAATGGTGGTTTGGTGATTATGTGAATTGACAACCCTTGCCACATGTGAGGTATTGGAATGATTCAGCTGAAGATGCATGATGGTACAAATCGATGCCTTATAGATGTAAGATATGTACCCGAATTGGAGAATAACTTCATATCGCTTGGATTTTTGGATATTTTCGGTTATAAAATAACCATTGAATATGGATTCATGAATTTTATCCACAATTAACTCACTATGATGAAAGGTATTTAAAAATGTGATTTGTATTATTTAAATCCTAAGACTGTTACAAGTGGAATAATGATATCAAATAAGAGTATTAGCAATGGTAGAACCTGGAGGATCAAATAGAGACCATAAGGGAATGAAAAAATTAGTTAACTATTCTCTTTATATAGTGAAATATGGTGTTTCATATTACTATTAAGACGTTTTGGATAGCAAAGAAGTAAACTAGTGGAAGACTGTTATGGAAGAAGAAATGAGTTCACCACATTAGAATATGACATGGGATCTTGTTCTTACTCTGAATGACAAGAAAGATGATACAGGGATCAAGATCCAAAATTGTTTTTAATAAAACAATATATCTCAATCTTGAGATTCCTATAGGAATTGGGAAGCCAACATCATGCAGAATGATTTGTTTTGTCGACAATGGGACGTTTTTTAGTTACTTAAGGATTTTTTGGGTAGCAAAATGGTGATATATTTAGTGTAGGTGGATATTTTTGATTTTTGATGAAAAAATACCACTATCCAAATGGTGGGTGACTTTCTTTGATGACTAACATAAATTAATGAAAATAAAATAGGGTTTTCACTGATTGATGACTGCACCTGGAGTTTGGTGCCACATAGAATAAAATTACAACATCAAATTTGTTTTTTTCTCCTTGTATTCTATATAAATATGGGATGAAATGTGTTTGAAATAGGGGTGGATGTTACTATGTGTGAGATATGAGAGATATGGGAAATTGTGTAAACTTTTTATTCCCATTTTAATTATAGATTTTTGGCTAGCTTCCCCATATATGCTGGTCATCCGAACGAACCTCGTTAAATCATGTTTTCTTATTTTAGATGATTTATCTAATCTTTGTGTGTGATTCTTGAGAGAATTATCGCTTCCACACAATACCACCTATGTTGATCACCCCAATCCCCCACATTCCACAACTACATTCCATAAAATACCGTAACCCTCCTCCTTTCTGTAACGTCCCGGATCCTGGTGCACAAAACGGTTACCCCGAACCCGGTTGGTCACATGACCTGAAGCTCATTTCCCCAAATTCCAGAGGTTTCCGACTATTAGTGAGGGCCTAAGTTTGATGTTGGGGAAACTATGACCTCAATTTTCAAAGTGTAGCGCATCAGAATAAAATATATAAACATGCAACATCAGAAACAGTAAACAATATACAACTGAAATGGACATCTAAAGTAAAAGAGAACCATCGGTCATATATATATAATGATGTAGTATTTCACCAATTCAATGAAAGAAGAAAAAACATGATAAACTTAAAAACAATACAATACAACTCAAAATACAAGGTACAACCAAACAAAACCAAAGTAGAGTAAACAGAATGCAGCAGCATTGCAATCCTAATCTTGGTCCCATGCTCTTTTACTCCTCTAATACAATCATGTACCTATATAGGGACCCTTTCCCTCTATCGACACCTTCAATAATGTAATCAGCTTGGCCCGAAGACATTACCCAAATAGGGTGTGAGAAATAAATCCCATTAGGTAACCACCAAAGGCCTATGACCAACTATCAGTGAAAAATGTGCAACAGAAGAGTGAAATAGTAAATGCAATAAACTAATAAGTACTTAAAAGTAACAACTCTACCAGTTATATTTCCATTTTAATAATTATTTAACAACTCAATATAAGAAAACACTATAGTTAATGTTCTAAATAAACAGTCTATGTCCTCAGACATGAAAAACCTTAACCTCTGGTAAACAGAAATAGAACCCTCAGGTAATGAATATTTCCCTAGGGCGTATGAGATAATACCCTTAGGCACGAAAGTACTGTCCTCAGACATAAGTAATGTTACCCTTAGGCTAACCACACTGCTTATAGGCTAAGAAAAAACTGCACTCATTCTAAATAGAACACTTCCCTCCGGATCAAGTAACCGGGCCGAGCCCAAATCATAAACAAGCAGTTTATATAAATTTTCTCTTAAGAGAACCCATTACACAGTATAATCATGGAATACCCTTGGGTATCCTGGCGAAATGGCTTAACAAAGGAACGCACCCCCGGGGTAGTACTGGATCTATGTAGTGATCCCAAACAATAGTTTTAACTTATCATTAGATTATCTATGCAATTATTGATATCTTTTTTTAAGGCATCATCCATATGACACCCCAACCATGTGTTCGTAGCGCAACGATACACGAATTCAACTCAACAGTTGGAAATAAACATCAGACCACTTACCTCGATCTCCCCAGATCGATATACGCGAAGGAAACCTCCCGAAACACCCAATAAACGTTATAGATCTGAGATAAACATATATCCATTAAAACATAAATAACGACCCTTAGAATAATAATTGGAAGGAAGTACTCATGGATAGGGAAGAACTCACCCTCACAGTTCCAACGTGATAGACGGAGGAAGAATCTGATTCCCGGTGTGCGGTCAGGAGCTCATCCATGATTTGGCATCTCCTCCCGAGCTCCAAATTCGTCCAATGCCTCCTATGTCGAATGAGGAGGATATTGTCCATTTTAAGAGAGAGAAAAAACTACACATTGTGTACTCTCAATTACATGATGTGTACTTTTCATCATTTAACTATTCCTCTAGTGGCTACTTTTCACCGCCACACTGTTCATCCGTCGACATGAGTACACAGGGTGTATTACTGAAAACATGGCATGTATTGTCACTCTGCTGGTGGCTACTTCCACCGCTTTACTATTCACCTGCTGACTAATTACGGGGCGTATAAATACAAAGTACACGGCGTGTAGTCAGTTTTTACACCCTTAATCCTTAACAGGCCTACAAGCCTTGTGTACTCATCCCACACAGCCAAAGTAAAAGGCGTGTGGAAATGTACATGGCGTGTACCCACAAAATTTGGGATATTCCCCCATTTTCCTTATTTTCTCAAAAACTCTTAAGTAAAAAGGAACAGAAG
Organism: Viscum album; assembly: GCA_963277665.1. NCBI lineage: Eukaryota > Viridiplantae > Streptophyta > Magnoliopsida > Santalales > Viscaceae > Viscum > Viscum album. The sequence goes on along the minus strand of OY728162.1, from coordinate 426,413,196 downwards.
AAATCTGTAACTTATGAATAAGAACCAGGTTCTTGTAAATTTTCCCCCTTAAATAAATTTGTCCCCTAATTTCTCTTCCAAGGGGTGGTGAAGATAAAGATAATAAAAAATCTAGACAATGAGAATGTACGTCAGTCTCCCGCTCCCAAGTATCATCCTACACTAAGCCATGTTTTCATAGCACCTATACAAGAGGAACTGACTGGCCTCGGAGAACCTTCGTGCTCCTATCAACAATAAGAACTAGATTATCCTCAAAGGATGCATCGGCCTGAATATCAACCTCCACGAGTTTAAATATGTGAGACGGGTCTGAGTGATAACGATGCAGCTGAGATACATGGAAGACATCGTGCATGGACCTGTACCTCTGTTGTAATTGAAACTGATAGGAAACTAGACCAACTCTCTCTAGAATCTCAAAAAGCCCCACATACCTCAGTGAAAGTTTACCCTGTATCCTAATTCACCTGTGTCCCAACATTAGTGAAACATGCTAGAAAACCTGATCCCTGACCATGAACTCCAAGGTTCGTCTGTTGTGATCATCATAAGATTTCTGGTGAGACTGTGCGGTAGCCATCTGCTTGTAAATCAACTATACCTACTCTAATTTCTCCTACACAAGACGTGATCCCCGTAAAACTGCCTCAATAGCCTTCAACTAGCATAAAGGTGATCGACATGGTCTACCATATAAAGCCTCGTAAGGTGTCATCACAATAGTTTCATGAAAATTATTATTGAAGGAAAACCTGACCAGGGTATGTGCTTCTCCCAAGAGCCCCCAAAGTCTAGAACTCATGCGCACAGAATGTCCTCAATCACCTGTATCGTACACTCTGACTGGCCATCGGTCTGAGGGTGTTAAGCTATGCTCAGAAGCACCTGTGTACCCAGTTCCCTTTGAAAGCTCTTCTAGAAAAGTTATGTAAAATAGGCGTCCCTATATGAAACTATAGAATGGCAGACCCCATGAAGGCGTACTACCTCTCAGATATATAGCTTCTCAAGCTCATCAATACCGAAGGTCTCCTTGATAGGAAAAAAGTGAGCTAAATTAATAAGTTTTTCCACAACAACACATACAACATCACTACCTCAAGGTGACCTCAACAACCTGGTCATGAAGTCCATCATGACATCATCCGATTTCCACTCTAGAATGGGTAACTACTGTAACAGTCTGGATGACCTCTGATGCTTCGCCTTCACCTGCTGACAAGTAGAACATCTTACAAGAAAACCAGCTACATCCTGTTTCATACCCAGTCACTAATATTTACGTCTCAAGTAATGGTACATCTTGGTAACTCCGAGATGAACTGACCAATATGAATCATGAAACTCCCACATCATCCCCTCATGTATATCCCATAAAACCCACACTCATCCATGGATACGTAGTACCTCTTCATCGCCCATCATCCAACCTGGAGGAGTGTCCTCACGTGCCACTAACTCCCATAGAACTAGGCCTTCTGAAACCGATAGATGTCTCATCATCACTCTATCTAGGAGGGTAGAAGTCATAGATATTGATGAAATATAGGTTCACCCCTGAATATCATGCACCTCCAAATGCATCTCAGAGAACAAATCCATAAGCTACCACTCACCACTGGCCTCCTGCACTGCCTATATCTGAGTCCTCATACTCAGTGCATCAGCAACTGCATTACCATTACCAGGTGTATAGGCAACCTCAAAGTCAATGGGATGAAGGTATTCAACCCACCTTCACTATCTCAAATTCAAGTCACGCAGGGTAAAGATGTAATTGAGACTTTTTTAGTCCATAAACACCACAAAATGTTCTCCCAAGAGATAATGACTCCAATAGCGTTACACATGAACAACTGCAGCCAACTCGAGATCATGCATTGGGTAATTCCTCTCATGTGGTCTCAACTGCCGAGACCCTTATGAAACTACTCAATCTCCTTACATCCACACTACTCCCAACCCAATACTTGATGCATCATAGTAAAATGTATAACTCTTCCCTTGCTCAGGAAGTATCAGGACTGGTGCTGATGCTAACCTTCCATTCAACTCCTGAAAGGCTGTCTCGCAAGCTTCTGACCAAACGAACTTCACACCCTTCTTAGTCAAACCCATCAATGGTGTTTCTAAGTGGGAGAAGTCTGATATAAAGCACCTCTAGTAACTAGCCAGCCCCATGAAACTATTTATCTCAAACATGTTATTAGGATGTACCCAGAAAACTACTACTCTCATCTTCTCTAGGTCTACCACAACTCCTAAATCTGAGATAATATGACCCAGGAAGTGTATATGGTCCATCCAAATGTGGAACTTTGAGATCTTAACATATAACTGATGCTTTCTCAGTGTACTAAAAATGATCTCCAGATGGGTAGCATGGTCATGTCGAGTGTGATAGTACACTAAGATATCGTCCGGGAAGACAACCACAAAAGAATCCAGATATGGATATAACACACAATTCATCAAAGCCATGAAAAATACTGGCATGTTCGTGAGTCTGAACGGAATGACCAAGTACTTTTATAGACCATATATGCTCTAAAAAGCTGTAAGCGGTATGTCATATGTTCTAACGTGTAACTGATGATATTCATATCTAAATTCAATCTTCGAGAACACTCTTGATCCTAGAAGTTGGTCATAAAGATCATCAATTCCTGGAAAGGGATACCGATTCTTGACCGTCAACTATTTTAGTTTCCAAAAATCCACAAAAAGTTTTAGGGTGTTGTCCACCTTCTTCGAAAACAGAATAGGTGAACCCCAAGGAGAAGTAATGGGTCAGATGAAACCCTTTTCCTGCAACTCTTCTAACTGCCTCTTGAGTGCCTGAAATTTTGGTGTATCCATTTTATAAGGAGGAATGGACACCGGTGTTTCTATTGGCACTAGCTCAATAGAGAAATCCACCTCTCGCTCGAGAGGTAGACCTAAAAAGTTGTATGGGAAAACTTCTGTAAAATGATCAACTAATGGAGGGAAATCTTTCTGACAAGTTTCCAGGTCATCCAGATATAAGCTCAAAATCTGGGCTGTCACTCCACCTCGCCCACGATGATTGGGTCCAGATCGGCTCGCCTGGACATCCCACTCACCCTTGTATAGAAACTCTCCACCCTCTGGTGACATGAAACTCACCCTACGATGGTATCAATCTATAAGACGTGAAAGGGTACCAAGCAGTACATCCCGAGAATGATGTCATAGCTCATCATCTCTAAGACATAGATGTCCCATAGAAAGTGACACCCACCAACCTTTATGGGGAACTCCTTGCACTTACTCACACCATCCGTTCTAGTCCACAAAGGAGTTTCTAGCACCATGATATCATAAGAAGAAGAAACAAAGAGCCCAAGGATCTCCACAACAGGAAAAAATATAAAGCTATGTGTAGCACCCGTATCGAAAAGTATAGAAGACAAGACAAAAGAAACTAAAATTGTACCTTTGACAGTAGAAGGTCGAGGATCCTGATCCTGTTAGGGATGCTGCACTGCATATGCATGCCTAGTGCCGTGGCCCTCCGACACAGCCTAGCTACCCTGAGATGACCCACCCTACTATCTCAGAGATCCCGGTGTCTGGATACCATGACCACGACCACCACCTCAGCGTGTATGTCCTGACATATCCCAATTATCTGACTGGTAAGAAGCTGTTGGCCCTACCCCCGCATGCGAAGTCAGCACAGAACCCCTATCACTAGCCACTGGTGGAAACACCCTTCAAAAATGCTGGAGATGACCCATCCTGTTGCAAGCCTGACACTCAATTGGGTCACGTGGACACTGAGGTCTCTTGTGCCCCTCTCTTCCACACTGGTAGCACATGACCTGGCCACCTGAAGAGTTCTTATGGCTAGTACTACCACTGTGAGATAAATCCATCTGCCTCTTCCTCTTACCTATAGAAATATTACCAGAAAATGGTGCTGAACTGCCCTGGCCCGTACCACTAGCTTCACACAGGACCCGCTCAGTAATCAGTGTCTGGTTCAGAATAGAATGCATTATAGGAAACCTAAAAACATTCACCAGTGCTCAGATGTCATATCAAATACCATCCTAAAAGCGTCTAGCCTTCAGTATCTTATCTTTCACTTGAACAGGTGTAAAACACTGTAGATCGGTGAAGTGGGCAGAATAGTTCATCACTGACTTGTCACCCTGCTATAGATTGATGACCTCTTAAGCTCGATCTGCCCTCAACATCTCTGGGATGAAAAATTCATAGAATACTGCCTGAAAAGATTCCCATTCCTTGTCTCAATGATTCTCAATCTGAGTGGTAACATCCCACCACCTCTTGGAGGAATCATGCGTCATGCATGTAGCGAGATTGAACCTCTTCCCTAGAGGAATCTCAAGATGCTCGAAGATAGTTTGCACATAACCCAACCAAGACACAGCAACCTGTGGTCTTCCATCCCGTGGAAACGTTGGCGGATGCTGCTGCTGAAATATATGAGTCATCTCTACCATAGATGTGGAACGTGGTGGTGCTCTCTGGAAGGTCTGGATAAACTGCATGAAACCTTCATGGAACTGTGCATCAGTGCCTATTCCCAGTATAATGGCTGGCGCCGTATCTGGCTCTGTTGTAGGATCCATTGGTAGCCCATGACCTGCCATCTTGAGAGTATAATCGTCGCCTCTCTCCTGGCGAACAACTTTAGGTCATCTTGGCGGTATGACTCTACAAGGTCAAACACACGCATAATATTAAGGTCACCAAGGACTGAAAACAAGGAGTGTAGAAAGGAAATAGGAGAAAGAAAACATTCATGTTTTACAAAACAAGACTACGTGACGTGTATTTTAACTACACGATGTGTTCCCCCAAGTCTTCCAAATGGGCGTGTAACATGCCAAAACTGGTCGTGTAACACCCCAAACACACGATGTGTTGTCCACACACATGGCGTGTATTTGAATTTATTCTCCTACCTGAGTCCCTCTACACAGTTTATCCACATGAATCTATTTTGAACAAAACTACACGGCGTGTATATGGTCTACACGGTGTGTACTGGATGAGCTTCACCGACCCGTGTTGTCCGTTACACGGCCGGGTACACAGCTCAAACTACACGGCGTGTTCCCAATGAACACAGTGTGTACCACTTAATTTCCACCTGCCACTCTTCTTAGTGACATGGCCAGCTACTCGGCTAAATCTACACAGCGTGTTACACCTTCACACGACATGTGCACCACCCTGTTTTTATAGCCACACAGCCATGTCTACACGGTCTCTCACCGGTCAAGACTACACGGTGTGTCCCATAGGTACACGACGTGTCCAAGAAGAGGTAACACCAACCCATGTTGTCAGGTACACAACTGGAACCCTAGGTTACACTACATGTCATGTACAATCAGTACATGGCGTGTTCTCTCAAAGATTCATGACCCCAATTTTCTACCCACATGGCCTATGACATGGGTAGTATCAACACGGCGTGTATATACGGTACAAGATGTGTACTTAAAAAAAATTCATTTCTTCCTAAATAGAAGAGTCAACGTCATGTAATCAAACCTACACGGCGTGTATTCTAGGTTTTTCTGGATAGTAAGCCTCAAAAACTACTCTGGAGCCCAGAAAAACACTGAAACAACACCTAAGTTCCAAATTCCAATTTGTGAGGGACCATACTCGCCACGAATTAAAGCTAGTCATCTTATACATGTTATAAAAAAGTAATAATGATAATGATCCACCAAATTACGGTCAATGAGGGCCCATAATCCTCAAGAACCATAGTTTGGTGTTCATTCTATCAAAATCTCACACAACGTTACCCTATCAAATAGAAGGTATTCATCAAAGCATCTATCACAGCAGCATGATTTTACTAGCACAACATCTATGACAACAACATGCAATTTCTATTACACCTACATTATATAGAAACTATGCATGGAATGTGATTATAACATGTGAATAAATGATGCATGAGATTGAATACCCTCATCTCATCGGGTTGCAACTAAATAATACCCAATATAATAATATAAACAACACAACACAAGTGCATAACACAACAGTGAAAATCAGATCAATTGTAAAATGTGAAAAATTAGAATAATTGCAATGAATGAGGTAAATTGGTTTTTCCCTGTACACAGGTCAGCTACTCCTAGGCATAACTTATTACCAAATACCAATTCCCTTCCTATCCCTGACTATAGTCTCCAAGCCTTAATTCAAATAAAATAATCACTCTGATACCACTTTGTAACGTCCTAGATACTGGTGCCACATAATGGGTGCCCTGAACCCAGTTGGTCACATGGCCTCAAGCACATTTCCCCAAACGCCAAAGGCTGCTGACTAGAAGCGAGGGCCTAGGTCTGAGAGTGGTGAAACTATTCCCTCCTTTGTCACAGTGTAGCAAAGCAGAATAAATTATAAAGTCATGCAACAACAGAAATAGAAAAAATATACAATTGAAATGGAAATCTGAAGTAAAAGAGAACCAACAGTGATAAATATATAATGATGTAGCATGTAACCAATTCTATGAAAGCTGCCAAAATAGGTTACACTGCAAAACAATACAATACAACTCAAAATAAAAGGTACATCCAAACAAAACCAAAGCAGCCTAAATAGAATGTAGCACCATCGCAATACTAATCTCGGTCACATGCTCTCCTAATCCTATGCTACAATCATTTACCTATATATGGATCGTATCCCCTATCGACACCGACAACAATGTAATCGGTTTGGGCAGAAGTCATGACACAAACAGGGTGTGAGAAATAAATCCCAGTAGGTAACCACCAAAGGCCCATGCCCAACTGTCAGTGAAAATGTGCAATAGTTGTGTGCAATATTAAATGTAATAAACTAAGAAGCACACAAAAGTATCAACTCTACTAGTTATATTTCCATTTTAATAATTATTTATCAACTCAATATAAGAATTCACCACAGTGAATGTTATAAAAAAACAGTCAGTGTACTCAGACATTGTAACATCCCAAGATTTTATGAAAAATATTCTTTTTAATTTTATTAATGTCTTGTGTTGTACGCTACAACAAAAGGAGCTTGCACAACACGCATCCTTGAATTGCCTTGCATTACACGCAATCGCAACCTTCCTCGATAGTGTGTGTAGTACGCAATAACGAGTTTCACTAAACAGCGATATGCTATTAAAACTAGCCGTTATGAATAGTAATAACCACTTTTTGAAATTTTGTAAATTTTATTTTTCAAAATGGATTTCATTTTTGGATTCGGAGTATCGAATTTAGCCTAAGGTGAAATTTTGGTACATTTCGGATAACTTTCATATTCTGATGAATAGTGAAAATTACTAAATTATAATTAAAAACAACTTTTTTAATCGAAATAATTAATAGTGATAAATTATTAATTTGAGTGGTTTTAAAGTATATTTAGAATATATTTTTACAATTTAATACAATGTTGGTCATTGGACGTAATTTCACATTTAAACCTGACATAAACAAGTGTCAATCTTTTGATAGATATTGTTTCGTAAAAACACGCTATTTGTTTTAATAGCGGGATTTAATTATAAAATTAATTAATTCAACTTATATGTTATGAATTTGGTAAAATAGACTTCATTTTTGAATTCGGAATATGAAATATAGCTTAGGATGAAATTTTGGCATTTTTCTGAAAACTTTCAATTTTTGATGAATAGTGAAACCACTAAGTGGTAGGTTAAAAACTGAATTTTGCATAAAACTTAATTTTACCACTTCTGTGAATGGAATTTCAAAAATCCGAGAGACACGGTTAATATCAAGGACTAAAATGTGGTTCAATGAGATGAAAATAATTTTTGGTGAATAGTAACTTTTTACTTTTTTTTACCGCGGTTAATAGTAAATAGGGTAACTAAGGGTAAATATGATATTACTATTACCCTAACACATGTACTAATTCTATTGGACAAGTGTAATTCGACCAAAAACAAACTTAGGAATAAAATATGACCATTTAGGCCCACTTGGATTAGATTAGGACATTTATTATGAATTTATTTAAAGAAGGGTTAAAATAGTTAAAATCAAAGTTTAATAAGTAAATCATTTTTAATATGGGGTTATACATAAGATAAATTCGATTGTAAATATTCATTAGAAAGCTAAAAAGATTTACTACATGATGGTATTTTATTTGTAATTTTTAGACATCAAATAATTTAATTTATTTGTGACACAACGATGATGCAGTAATTATCTTATTAATGAAATATTGACATAATTGATGTTATAAACACCAAAATAAATGTAATTTGAGATTTTTTATGAATTACACTAATTTTCTAGGTTACTATGATATATTAATGTTGATTTAATCAACTTGGTTCGAACATATAATTCTGTTATGACTTTCACAAAAATCATATATCAAATAGTGTCAAAATTGACACAAAATAGTTTTTAAATCAAATATTATATTATTAATTGTTATTTTATTCCTAAAAATCTAAGGTTCGGCCAAATGACTTAGATAAGGATATATATATTAATAATAAACAATTTTTGGTTCGTTTGGCATGTTATAGTAAGTTTATTAACCATATAGTGAAAGAAAACAAAAAGACACGGTAAAAGTTAAATTATTTAACTTAGAGTTAAATATAATTGATAAGGTTTAAAATAATATCCAAACATGTCTAAATTTGATTGGTTGATGAGATTACAACCCTATCTCATCTAATCTTCGAATATGAGTCATTTTTGGAGGTTTTTAAGTGGGGTTAGATTTATTATAAATTAATATTTTTAAGAATTCCTAAGGTGCCCCTCTCCTCCCTTATAAAAGGGCACCTCCTCCCCCTCCTCCTCACACCAATTTTGAGCACTCAAGCTCGGCCAACCCCTGCCATTTTCTCCTCTCCACTTTCCTAGAATAATCCTAGAGGTTCTGGTCTTCTCCAAAGACCAATCTTAGTTCCTTAAGTGGAGGATTCAAAGAGGCGTTCCAAAGAAGAGGTAATATCCATTACCGATCTTTTCAATTTCTTTCTTCTTCAACTTCTTCTTCTTTAGTTGTTTCATGATAAAGTAATATCATCAGTATTACTTACATACTGATATGTTATTATAAATATGAAACAACCCTAATTCACCTTCTATCCATCCTACGGAAAAATGAAATCACCGCGCGTGCGTACGTACGGAATACCGTCTCCACGCCGTGGTGTAATCTATTTTCCACCATCACCTTACAAGGATGGGTATAATGGTGTAATGAGTAACTACATATGATTATTATGAAGTAATATTGATACTGAAATAATATATATATACTCCAATACAATTCCACGATCATAGGAACGATATCATCACTCGTGCGTACGTACGGAATACCGTCTCCACGATGTGATGCGACTCGTTCTACATGATCTTCATTTCATAATGATTATATAAATGAATTGAATGAATGAATATGGTATATAATACACTAATACCATTCTGGAAATGAATTATATATAAAAGATAAGAATAAGAATTTATTCGACAAAACACGCATAAGAACAAAAAGTTATAAAGACCCGAGTAACAAGTAACAATGAAATATTACTAACAAGAAGCTAATAATATGACCATATATGATATCATATCAATATGTATGATTCTGGAATAAGTCAATAACATTATTTAAACCATTATACAGGAGCTTCGGACACGTACAAAGCTAATCGGACCTAAGGTAAGGGAAATATCACAATCTCATTTTTATCCGAGATTGTTTATTCGTAAGTATTTACTGGGGTGTATTTTATCATCCACATCCATGTTCCCTCAATATGTAATATTATTTCCATCCACCTACAATTGTTTAAATCCAATTTTACCCTTCTATGAGTTTTTAGTAAAGGATATGAAAGGAATCTCTTTTTCGTTTTTCGTACGAGGTACTTTTTGACTTTTCCGACAAAAGTACGAAGAATGTTTTTTTTAACTTATACGGCATGAATGGATTTTTAAAACATTACTTCAAAGAAGATTCCTTTACAAGTTTTCAAGTTTATTTTTAATCAACTTCTTTTATTTTAAAGTTGTATGACATGTTATGAAAGGAAAAATGTTTTTGAAGAAGAAAGCATATTTTCCTCAAGAATGGAGTTCAAGTGTTTTATCAAAATTATTTTCCATCTAAGATAATAAAGGGTTCTGTTTTTATCCCTATTATTACATGGATTTGATTATGTTGTGATGGAAATATTTTTATGAATTCCTTTATCTTATATGAATTGTTTTATGATGTCATGTTGTTTAAGAATTCCATTTTTATTACATGGGTTACGCTATGATGTATGGTTTATGATTATGTGGCACACATAAGAAGGGATTCATTATGAGATGGGTGGGACCTATATCTCCCTCCAATGCATTGGGTAAAGACTTTATATCTCATGAGATAGACATGGCTGGAACGGAAGGTTATTTCGGTTCAGTGATACAGGACTGAAACGAGGAGTGAACTCGGTTCAGAAAGGGACTTTGTCCACTAAGATAGTCTTGGCAATGAGTCATGACTAACAAATATGATTTTCCATGATTATGTGTGCATGCCACAAAGTTTCAAGTTTCATGTTATGATTATGGGGATCTCATTTTCACTTCTATGATTTGTTTCATGTTAAGATATTATGATCTCTTTTGCAGGTTGTGATTTTCAAAAAGATATGATATGATTTTTATTTCTTTTGTATACCCTTACTGAGCATTTGAGCTCACCCTTTTATGTTTTCTTTTCCCCAGGATATAAAGAAAGGTTTTAGGTAAAAAAAAATGGAAGATCTTTACGGGAGATATTGAAGATCTTTCACCAGGATTAGAAGATTATGTTCCGAGTTTCCAAAGACACTAAACTATTACGATCCTTTAGTGTGTGTTTTTGTTATGTACTAAGTATTCCGCAAATGTAATGTAATGTCCATGTACGTCAGGATACGAGTCTCTACAGTTGGTATCAGAGGAAAGGTTTAGTCAACCTTTGGAAACTAGGATGCGAAAACGTTAGTGAGATCCCTAGAGATATTTCTAAGGTATGTCTAGGGATTTCCCTAGGGATAAGTATACGTATAGGTTGTAGTAATAGAATTACGCTAATGATCATAGAATTAAACCTAAGATGTTGGATATTGAAGGTACTCCCCCTTTATTATGTTGTTTTCCCTAGCATGATTTTTGCCTCTCACACTATTCTTTTTGGGTTTTAGACGATGGCTGGAACCCGAAGGAACCGTGTTGATCAATGCAATGGACAATGCAATGATTTCCCTCCTGAACAAACAAATGTTATGGGAGATGGAGTGCAAAATCTTATTGCTATACTAACACAAGCTATGAATCATTCTGGACTTCCAAATGAGCAGAGAAGGGAACAATATTCTATTGAGTCCTTCATGAGGCAACGTCCACCTTCTTTCAGTGGGACTTCCGATCCACTTGTTGCTGAACAATGGATCAGTACCACTGAAAAGATATTTTCAGTTCTTCAATGTTCTGAACATGATAAAGTCATCTTAGCAGTATATCGTTTGGAAGGTGAAGCTGATCAATGGTGGAATCTTATCAAGAATACGAGGCCAAGGGATGAAATTGAGTCCATGGAATGGGACGAGTTCAAGAACTTGTTTTTCAGTAAGTACTTCCCTCGTATTCTTCGAACAAAGATGGAAAAGGAGTTTATTGAGCTGAAGCAGAAGGATGATGAATCTGTTGGTATATATGAAGCGAATTTTACAAGACTTGGAAGGTATGCATCTGGCATTATCATCCAACCTGAAAGTAAAGTTGATCGATTTTTCAGTGGCTTAAAACCAAGTCTTCGAAGGGCATTAGCTATAAGAGACTTCAGTAGCTATGAAGAAATTGTGCGTTGTGCTATCAAGGTAGAAATGGAAGTTCGTGTTACATATCCATCTCATGGTTTTGACAAGAAACGAAAGATGGAGTTCAAGGAGAAATCTCATAATAATGGTGAAAAGAAGATGAATGTTTCCTTATGCACAAAGTGTGGAAAGAAGCATGGTGGAGATTGTCTTAAAGGAACTAGAAAATGTTTTAAGTGTGGAAAAGAAGGTCATCGAGCAGCTGAGTGTCGAAGTAATGGAAAAAGGGTTTCTAATGATGTGAATAAAGCAAACACTGCAGAGAACGCACCGCCAACACTTCAATGCTTCAAGTGCAAGGAAATGGGGCATTATGCTAATAATTGCCCTAATCCAAGGGTTAGTGATGATCAACATGAGCAACCACTGAAGGCAAAGGACAAAGGGAAATCACATGCGATCACTATTGGCAATGTTGAATATGATAACGATGTGGTGGAATGATTAAGTGTTTATGTAATGGGATTCCAAAATAATGTTGTATCATGGAGTATTGGAATATTTATGTATTGGTTTAATGTGGTATTCAAAGTGATTGAGATATTTTTGGAAATAAGATGATATGCGCATAATGAAGGGAAAATAAGAAAATTAAATGTTTAACAATATTCATGAGCTCATGATTGATATAAGGACTAAGTGATATCATGGATTGAGTATATAGAATTTTGAGGATTTTGGTATGTGGAAAGTGTTAACTTTTAACTGCATTCATGTTTTCACTAAGGTATTCAAGAGAATACATGATTAAGGACTTTGAATGTTTAGAATGTGACCAACAAAACATATCTTATGATATGTGGGGATCAATGACAGTATTAAATCTCTTGTAATCGTTGTCACTATATTATGAGAGTGGACTGCAGTATTATGGATAAGCCTAAAGATTGAAATGGATTATGTTGGAAATAAGTGAGTATTGTTTAAGGATCGAAGTTTTCTCGATATTATTGATGGGATGTTATAGTAATATAGTTTTAGAAAAAGGACAACCTGCAGGACGGGCGACAGCCCATCGCTTCGGACAAGGCTGTAGGAATCGAACCCACAACCGAAGTGCGACTGGCCTTTATCGCCTACCACTGACCTACAGGAAGTCCCTATTTAGTAGAAACTAGTTTTATTATATTAAGCAGTATGATATATGAAGTATAAGTCCATTTTAGGAACCATATATGATTAATCTCACTATAGATCGATTTATGCATATAATTTTTGCTAACCTTTTGTTTGAGACAGATGGAATGACCCGTCATTCTATCACATTATCTGCTAACACTTCACGAATAACAAATTCAACTTCATTTATTTAAGAGATGAAGTGGAAATTGTTCAAGGCACGAACAACAGTGAGATTGTACCAAAATAAAGTAAGTATTTATTCTAATTCAAATTTTCAACTTTAGGGAAATGATCTTGAAAACCAAAAATGTTGTCCTAGTGATCTTATACCTGAGGAATCAGATGGTACCTTATATCATCACAAATTTATGGATTTGTGATTTTTGGATTTTCCATAGCCATGTTCTCTACCACTCTCCATCAGAACATGATGGTTAGATTTTTCTTCCATATCCATATTTTTACCTATGTGGAAACCCAACAATTAGTTTATTTGGGTAATCGTTACATTTCATACTTTAGTTTTTAAAGCCAAGTTTTGGTATTCCTTTTTACGATTTGGGAAACTTTCGAATAGAAAACCATTTATAACCCCGACGAATTTCGAGGGCGAAATTCATTTTAAGGGGGGTAGAATGTAACAGCCCAAGATTTTATGAAAAATATTCTTTTTAATTTTATTAATGTCTTGTGTTGTATGCTACACCAAAAGGAGCTTGCACAACACGCATCCTTGACTTGCCTTGCATTACACGCAATCGCAACCTTCCTCGATAGTGTGTGTAGTACCCAATAACGAGTTTCACTAAACAGCGATATGCTATTAAAACTAGCCGTTATGAATAGTAATAACCACTTTTTGAAATTTTGTAAATTTTATTTTTCAAAATGGATTTCATTTTTGGATTCGGAGTATCGAATTTAGCCTAAGGTGAAATTTTGGTACATTTCGGATAACTTTCATATTCTGATGAATAGTGAAAATTACTAAATTATAATTAAAAACAACTTTTTTAATCGAAATAATTAATAGTGATAAATTATTAATTTGAGTGGTTTTAAAGTATATTTAGAATATATTTTTACAATTTAATACAATGTTGGTCATTGGACGTAATTTCACATTTAAACCTGACATAAACAAGTGTCAATCTTTTGATAGATATTGTTTCGTAAAAACACGCTATTTGTTTTAATAGCGGGATTTAATTATAAAATTAATTAATTCAACTTATATGTTATGAATTTGGTAAAATAGACTTCATTTTTGAATTCGGAATATGAAATATAGCTTAGGATGAAATTTTGGCATTTTTCTGAAAACATTCAATTTTTGATGAATAGTGAAACCACTAAGTGGTAGGTTAAAAACTGAATTTTGCATAAAACTTAATTTTACCACTTCTGTGAATGGAATTTCAAAAATCCGAGAGACACGGTTAATATCAAGGACTAAAATGTGGTTCAATGAGATGAAAATAATTTTTGGTGAATAGTAACTTTTTACTTTTTTTTACCGCGGTTAATAGTAAATAGGGTAACTAAGGGTAAATATGATATTACTATTACCCTAACACATGTCCTAATTCTATTGGACAAGTGTAATTCGACCAAAAACAAACTTAGGAATAAAATATGACCATTTAGGCCCACTTGGATTAGATTAGGACATTTATTATGAATTTATTTAAAGAAGGGTTAAAATAGTTAAAATCAAAGTTTAATAAGTAAATCATTTTTAATATGGGGTTATACATAAGATAAATTCGATTGTAAATATTCATTAGAAAGCTAAAAAGATTTACTACATGATGGTATTTTATTTGTAATTTTTAGACATCAAATAATTTAATTTATTTATGACACAACGATGATGCAGTAATTATCTTATTAATGAAATATTGACATAATTGATGTTATAAACACCAAAATAAATGTAATTTGAGATTTTTTATGAATTACACTAATTTTCTAGGTTACTATGATATATTAATGTTGATTTAATCAACTTGGTTCGAACATATAATTCTGTTATGACTTTCACAAAAATCATATATCAAATAGTGTCAAAATTGACACAAAATAGTTTTTAAATAAAATATTATATTATTAATTGTTATTTTATTCCTAAAAATCTAAGGTTCGGCCAAATGACTTAGATAAGGATATATATATTAATAATAAACAATTTTTGGTTCGTTTGGCATGTTATAGTAAGTTTATTAACCATATAGTGAAAGAAAACAAAAAGACACGGTAAAAGTTAAATTATTTAACTTAGAGTTAAATATAATTGATAAGGTTTAAAATAATATCCAAACATGTCTAAATTTGATTGGTTGATGAGATTACAACCCTATCTCATCTAATCTTCGAATATGAGTCATTTTTGGAGGTTTTTAAGTGGGGTTAGATTTATTATAAATTAATATTTTTAAGAATTCCTAAGGTGCCCCTCTCCTCCCTTATAAAAGGGCACCTCCTCCCCCTCCTCCTCACACCAATTTTGAGCACTCAAGCTCGGCCAACCCCTGCCATTTTCTCCTCTCCACTTTCCTAGAATAATCCTAGAGGTTCTGGTCTTCTCCAAAGACCAATCTTAGTTCCTTAAGTGGAGGATTCAAAGAGGCGTTCCAAAGAAGAGGTAATATCCATTACCGATCTTTTCAATTTCTTTCTTCTTCAACTTCTTCTTCTTTAGTTGTTTCATGATAAAGTAATAACATCAGTATTACTTACATACTGATATGTTATTATAAATATGAAACAACCCTAATTCACCTTCTATCCATCCTACGGAAAAATGAAATCACCGCGCGTGCGTACGTACGGAATACCGTCTCCACACCGTGGTGTAATCTATTTTCCACCATCACCTTACAAGGATGGGTATAATGGTGTAATGAGAAACTACATATGATTATTATGAAGTAATATTGATACTGAAATAATATATATATACTCCAATACAATTCCACGATCATAGGAACGATATCATCACTCGTGCGTACGTACGGAATACCGTCTCCACGATGTGATGCGACTCGTTCTACATGATCTTCATTTCATAATGATTATATAAATGAATTGAATGAATGAATATGGTATATAATACACTAATACCATTCTGGAAATGAATTATATATAAAAGATAAGAATAAGAATTTATTCGACAAAACACGCATAAGAACAAAAAGTTATAAAGACCCGAGTAACAAGTAACAATGAAATATTACTAACAAGAAGCTAATAATATGACCATATATGATATCATATCAATATGTATGATTCTGGAATAAGTCAATAACATTATTTAAACCATTATACAGGAGCTTCGGACACGTACAAAGCTAATCGGACCAAAGGTAAGGGAAATATCACAATCTCATTTTTATCCGAGATTGTTTATTCGTAAGTATTTACTGGGGTGTATTTTATCATCCACATCCATGTTCCCTCAATATGTAATATTATTTCCATCCACCTACAATTTTTTAAATCCAATTTTACCCTTCTATGAGTTTTTAGTAAAGGATATGAAAGGAATCTCTTTTTCGTTTTTCGTACGAGGTACTTTTTGACTTTTCCGACAAAAGTACGAAGAATGTTTTTTTTAACTTATACGGCATGAATGGATTTTTAAAACATTACTTCAAAGAAGATTCCTTTACAAGTTTTCAAGTTTATTTTTAATCAACTTCTTTTATTTTAAAGTTGTATGACATGTTATGAAAGGAAAAATGTTTTTGAAGAAGAAAGGATATTTTCCTCAAGAATGGAGTTCAAGTGTTTTATCAAAATTATTTTCCATCTAAGATAATAAAGGGTTATGTTTTTATCCCTATTATTACATGGATTTGATTATGTTGTGATGGAAATATTTTTATGAATTCCTTTATCTTATATGAATTGTTTTATGATGTCATGTTGTTTAAGAATTCCATTTTTATTACATGGGTTACGCTATGATGTATGGTTTATGATTATGTGGCACACATAAGAAGGGATTCATTATGAGATGGGTGGGACCTATATCTCCCTCCAATGCATTGGGTAAAGACTTTATATCTCATGAGATAGACATGGCTGGAACGGAAGGTTATTTCGGTTCAGTGATACAGGACTGAAACGAGGAGTGAACTCGGTTCAGAAAGGGACTTTGTCCACTAAGATAGTCTTGGCAATGAGTCATGACTAACAAGAAATGATTTTCCATGATTATGTGTGCATTCCACAAAGTTTCAAGTTTCATGTTATGATTATGGGGATCTCATTTTCACTTCTATGATTTGTTCCATGTTAAGATATTATGATCTCTTTTGCAGGTTGTGATTTTCAAAAAGATATGATATGATTTTTATTTCTTTTGTATACCCTTACTGAGCATTTGAGCTCACCCTTTTATGTTTTCTTTTCCCCAGGATATAAAGAAAGGTTTTAGGTAAAAAAAATGGAAGATCTTTACGGGAGATATTGAAGATCTTTCACCAGGATTAGAAGATTATGTTCCGAGTTTCCAAAGACACTAAACTATTACGATCCTTTAGTGTGTGTTTTTGTTATGTACTAAGTATTCCGCAAATGTAATGTAATGTCCATGTACGTCAGGATACGGGTCTCTACAGACATGCAAACCCTTACCCTCAAGTAAACAGAAACAAAACCCTCAGATAAAAAATATTTCCCTCAGGAGTATGAGATAATACCCTCAGGCATGGAAGTACTATCCTCAGACATAAGTAATGTTACCCTTAGGCTAACCATACTGCCCACAGGCTAAGAAAAACACTACCCTCATGCTATATAGAACACTGTCCTTAGGCTCAAGTAACTAGGTCGTGCCCAAAGCACAAACAATCAGTTTATATAAATTTTCTGTCTAGAGGAATCTTTACACATTATAATCATGGCATACCCTTGGGTATCCTGGCCAAACGAGTAAACAGAGTAACGCACCCCCGAGGTTGTCCTGGATCCAAGCAGTGATCCCAAACAGTAGTTTTAACTTATCATAAGACTATCTATGCAATTATAGATATCTTTCATTAAAGTCCTTAGCCATATAACACCCTAACTATGGGTTCATAGCATAACGATACACAAATCCAACTCAGCAGTTGGAAATAAACATCAGACCACCTACCTCGATCTCCCCAGACCGATATACGCGAACGACGCCTCCTAAAACACTCAAGAACGACATAGATCTGGGATAAAAATTTATCCATTAAAATGTAAATAAATTACTTTAGAGGAAGAATTAGTAGGAAATACTCACAGAGAGGGAAGAACTCACCCACACGGTTCCAACGTGATAGACGATGGAAGAATCCAATTCCAGGTGTGTGGTCGGAAGCTCCTCCAAGCTCCGACCTCTCCTCCCGAGCTCCAAACACGTTCAATGACTCCTCTGCTGAATGAGGAGGCTACTAACCATTTTAAGTGAGAAAAAAAACTACACGGAATGTACTCTCAAGTACACGATGTGTAATTTTCATCATTTTACTATTCCTATGGCGATTACTTTTCACCGCCACACTGTTCATCTATCAACATGATTACACGACATGTATTTCTGAATACACGGCGTGTATTGTCGCTCTACTGGTGGATAATTCCACCACCTTACTATTCACCTGACCACTGATTACATGGCGTGTAAATATCAAGTACACGACGTGTATTCAGTTTTTACACCATTCATCACCGACAGGACTACACACCCTGTGTACTCATCCCACACGGTCAAAGTACATGACATGTGGAAAAGTCCACGGCGTGTTCCCACAAAATATGGGATTTCCCCCAATTTTCCTTATTTTCACAAAAACACTTAAGGGAAAAGGAAAAGAAGAAACTCGTACATCAGGAATAAGAACCGGGTTCTTACACTTTCCATCAATCCCACCCCCATGCCTTTGCCCCCCCAATGCAGTCGATCACTCATCTCACCACACGCTTACCTAATGATCCTCCCTTCCCATAATCCCCCCCCGAACCCCCAATCCCATATACCATGTCGTCAAGCCCCTTTGTGCCCCATTCTAACCCCCACCTGTAACTACCCAAAGAGTTATCAATTGAAATCCTTTCTTATAATCATGCCTTAAAGTATAATCACATTTGGAAACACAATAAAATGATACTAAATACTATGTGACCATTAATCATTAATTTTAAACTTCTGTGTTTTTAATTTTGAAAATATTTCATACACGGTTGCAATCAGTAAGATGTTTGGAGTTCGATAGGCCAAACTTAATTTTTTTGGTGAATAGTAAACTGCCCTTATGAATAGTAACCTACCCTTATGAATTATAACATACCCTTATGAATCTCAATATGACCATTATTAATAGTAAATCATCCAAGATAGTAGTAACCTTACCCATGTATGATAAAATAAAATTTAGGCATCTTATAAAGTGAAAATTTGATCGTAGTAAATATATTTCTATTTTTGTAAGTCATAAATAAATAATTATAAATAATTAATAAATTTAAAATAAAATTTATTTTACTAATTTTTTTAACAAATTAAAAATTATATGTATTTTAGGTTTTATGAAAATTTTATAAGAACTTTTTTAATTTTTGAAATCATTATGGAATCAATATTAATTTTAAAATATTTTTTTTCATGTAGATTATGATTTTAATTAAAAATAAAATTAATCATATTTATATAATTATTTTTGAAAAATGGACTTCATTTTTGGATTATATTGGTCTAAAAATTTTTAGAGTGAATTTTTGGGAATTTTCTGAAGTAATTTATTTTGGATGAATAGTGAAATATAGTAATTTACAAAATAAGTTAAATTCATAAATTGTAGAGTCATGGGTGATGTTATGATGATTTAAGAACATATGGTTCATATTCACATGATAAAATTACTTTATTTAGTCATGGAATACTCACTATTCCATTTCTTGGGGCGAAATAATAAATTAATGATTATAATATTTTGAAAACACCATTCCCCTCCACTATAAATACCACCCTTCACACCCTTATTTCCTCACACCTCTCAAGCTTCAACCCGTGTCTAAATTATTCCCAAAAATATGTCATTCTCTCTCCCCCATGTCCAAGAGATTCTAGTCTCATCAAAAGATGATGCCCAGGTTCTTAAGGAGGATCTCAAGAGGAGGATTCAAGAGGTAATTCCTCTCTCTCACTTTTTTCTTTAATTTCCATTCAATTTCAAGTTCATTTTTTAATCTCTCCCCTCCTATCCTCATCCATATGGTATGATAACCCCATTATCTAAAATATCATGGAATGTTATTATACTAAAGGGAAAATATATCATCCAACCCCCTTCTCCTCTTCTTTTTATTTTAGAAATGGAAACGTAGTTCATGTGGTGTTAATTTATCACCTTCAAGAACGAAAAGTTTTCTTCCATTATCACCTTTATATCTGGTCATTAAACCATTTTTATGGTTGAACCAGATTATCTTATATGCATTATATCCTATTTAATGTTCTGTCACTAACTCGTGTTCATATTACTAAATGATAAATCAAAACACATTCATTATGATCCAAAACCACCCAAATTAACCTAAAACGATCATCATTAAATATTAACTAATGATTCATCCACATAGTATATAACATAATTACTTATAATATTATATATACTCCTGTAATATCATTTATAACATTTAGTATCTGTTCTGAATGTTTATACATGCTCTACACAAACATCTATTTATAAATACAAGTGAACCGCTTATGAAAACCATAAATAAAATTTATTGAGAAATGTTTTTTAACTCTATAACTCATCCAAAGGCCAATCAAATAACTTAATGAAACCATAATGAACCATAGTAATCTAAAAAAGGTTATATAATTATTAATTAATGATTTTAATGTGGTTATACAAAACATTAACGTGAAGAAAGAGTTCAGATACAAGGTAAGGGGAAATTCTCGAGCCCAACTTTATTCCTTCGAGTTCTACCTCTTTCACTACATGTTCGGTATGGGTTATCATTAAAATCATTTATTCAAAACTATTTTAACTTTTTTGCGATATATGCATTCTTTAACTTATTTTATTAAAAACCCAATGTTTTCCAAAATAATCATTCTTTAAAATAAACACAACACTTTTTTACTTCTTGATTATTACTTCACTCCATGCTCAAGGTTATTTGTTCTATGTCAAGAATGAAACTCCCTCCTTATTTTGGGGAAAAATGGTTTTGAATGTATTATTATTATGTGAAACCCATATATTTTTATGAGTTATGTAATGTTCTTGTTTTACATATTTTTAATGTGGAATTCATGATAATGTAAAAATTATGATGTGACGGGGGTGCTTAGAATTATATAGCACAATATGAATATTTGAATGAAATAGATGCGCCCGGAATTATACAGCACTGAAATGAACATGGATAAGTGATTAATCTCATAAGTTAATGGGAAATTTTCGGTCAACAAGATTCTATTATTTTTCAAAACTATGTGTGGTATATGACCACTATTATATGATGTTTTATTTTTATGAAATTCCATATTTCAAGTCTTTTATTAATGTTTCCTCTAATACTTTTGATGAATGTTATGATTATGATCACCCTATTCTATATTGTTATTATCTACCATCTTTCTAAGCTTTTATCTAACCCCATTTTTATGTTTATCCTCAGGTGAATATGAGCACTAAGAATATTAAAAGGGATAAAAATATGTTGGAGACAAATGAATTAAATAAATGATTATGCTTGATGTTGTAAATGTAATGTTTTGTCCTAGTTTTCCCAATACACTAAACCTATGGATCTTCATGGTGTAATATTAATATTTTGTTTATCATTATAATGATGTAATAGTAATGTAAGAAAAGGCAGAGTTGTTTTTGTTGGTATCAATGGGAGGTTTAGTTAATTTGGGAAATAGGATTAGTGAACCTTAGAGAAACGATCTAGCATGATGCTAAGTACAAATATTCACACAAGAAGCTTTACATAGGGATCCCATAAGTTATGATTTTAGTTTAAATCATAAAAATGAATATGTTAATCATGAATTGTTGAATTGTGTTTTTTTCAAAAATTTTCTATTATAGAAAATGGTTTGAAGTAGGAGAAACCAAGCCAAAAACCCATGCGAGGGACAATGCAACGATTTCCCAAACAACATCCCCAATGCTTTGGGAGGTGGAGTACAAAAATTCATGCAGATGATTACCCAACTATCTCTAGTTATGAAAAATAACTAGAATAATGGGGAACATAATCCTTCACTAAAGAGGAAGAAATTGGGTATCAAGTGTTTTATAAGGCAATGACCACTGACATTTAGTGGATCTTTCGATCCACTAGTCGCGAAATAGTGGGTCAACTACATGGAGAAGATTTTTTCGGTACTTCACTTTTCTGATACAGATATTGTGACACTAGATTTTTATTTTCTAGATGGAGAGGCTAATCAATGGTTGGCTTTGATTAAGAACACCAAGCCAAGGGACAAAATTGACGATATCGAATGGGAAGACCTTAAGATCAAGTTTGTTAAAAACTATTTCCCAAAAACTATTCATACAAATATGGAGATAAAATTCATACAGCTGAAGAAAAAGTAAGGGTAATCTATCATGACCTAAGATGATAATTACACAAGGCATAAAAGCAACGCTTCAGGTTTTGTTATCCATAATGATAGAAAATTTGATATATTTTATAGTGGGTTAAAAACATATGTTTAAAAGGCTATTGTATTTCCAGACTTTTGGAGTTATAAAGATGTTGTTAGGTGTGCCCTAATAGTGGAGATGGAGTATGGAGAATGGTCTCATGGCTATGGTGATATGAAACTAAAGATGGAGTTTCACACCAAAGGATCTATGGATAAAGGTGGTAGGAAAACTCAACAACCCATATGCCAAAAATGTGGGAAGTGGAATCATGGGAACTTCATCAAAGGGAAAGGGAAATGCTTCATGTGTGGGAATTAAGGAAACCATACTCAAGAGTGTGAAAAATAAATGATAAGGAAGGAGAATTTGGTCGATGAAAGGACAGAACCACACTTGGTTTAATACTATAACTATAAGGAGCATGGGCACTATGCAATCCTGTGTACTAAACCTTGAGTCCTTAAGGGTAATCTGCATCAGCAGCCACCAAAACCAATGGAACAAGGTAATGATTATTCCCTAACTTTTACAAAAGTTGATCAAGATAATTAGGTCATACAAGGTACACTTTCAAAGAAGTCAATAATAGAAAAAGTATTATATGATTCTGGTTCTATCCATTACTTTATATCTAGAATGTTTGCTAGAAATATAGAATTGAAGCCCCAAAACATTGAAGTACAGATATCTGTAAGAAAACTAAGCAGTGAAATCATTTTAACACAAGTGTTTGAATCATCTTCTATTGGTGTATGTGGGATAATTCTTCTAGTGAATCTTGTAATACTTCCCTTGATGTAATTATATGCTATAATGGGAATGGATTGGCTATTTTTATATAGAGAAAAACAATCCTCTATCAGGAAAAGGAAATATATTTTCATATTTTGAACCATACCATGCTCCTATAAAAATTTAATAAAGATCATGAATATCCTATTAAAAATCCTTCAATGGTGTGGGTGTTGATACCCTATAAAGAAGCATGCCTCGCCCAAATGATTGAGTCAATGGGAAGTTCCAAACTTGTAGAAATGTCCATCATGAGGGAATAAAATGACATATTTCTTGATGATTTATCAGGACTTCCCCCAGACCATGAGGTAGATTTATTCATAGATCATATATTCAGAGCTACCCATATCTCAAAGTTTCCCTATAGGATGGATCCTGTCGAACTGGAGGAGTTAAAGAAGTAGTTTCAAGAGAAATTATAAAAAGGGTTCATACACCATGGTTCACCAACTTGGGATATACCAGAGCTCTTTGTGAAGAATATAGATAGAACAATACAGATTTGTATCAATTATTGGGAACACAAGGAGATCACAATAAAAAACAAGTGTCATCTTCCATGGATTGATGACTTTTTTGATCAGTTAGTTTGATCTTAATACTTCTCAACGGTGGATATTCATTCTATATATCATCAGCTACAGGTGAAGAGGGAAGATATTAAAAATATTTCCTTCCGTACATGTTATGGGGAATGTGAGTTTTTTGGTTATTCCCTTAGGACTTACAAATTCTCCCAAAATCCTTATGGATTTGATGAATAGATTCTTAATACATTACCTCTACAAATTATTGGTAGTGTAAATTGATGATATTATCATATACTCCAAGAGAAATGAGGAACATGAAGAACCTATAAGACTTGTGTTGGTGACATTTAGAAAGGAGAAGGTGTATTCCAAGTTCAACAAGTGTGATGTTAGAATGAACCAAGTCAAATTATTGGGGCATGTGATCACAAGTGAGGGAATTTATGTGGAACATTCAAAAACAAAGGTGATTGAGGAATGGACTAAACCCTCTAGTGTCACAGAAATCTATCGTTTTTTTTGGATTATCTGGGTACTACCAATGTTTTGTGAGAAATTTGTCATGATTTTTAAGGATGATAATTAAGTTAAAAAGGAAAGCAGTAAAGAATGTCTAGATGGAAGAATGTGAGGGAAGCTTTAAAGAGCTAAAGAGAAGGCTGACTAATTCACTTTTACTCACATTATTGAAAATTGTAGACAATTTTTTGATATACAACAATGCTTCAAAGAAGGGCTTGGGTTACGTACTCATTAAAAATGATAATGTGATATCCAATGAATCAAGACAATTAATGATCCATGAGTAGAACTACCCAATTCTTGATCTAATTATGTCAGCCGTGATTTTTTCCTTGAACATATAGCGGCACACCCCTTATGGTGAGAATTGTGACATATACACCAACCACAAGATATTAATGTATATATTAACACAAAAGGAGCTCAACCTGAATCAAAGGATATGGTTAGATCTAATCATGAACTAAGATTACTCTATTCACTATTATCAGGAAAAGTCGAACAAAGTAGCAGATTCTCTAAGAAGAAAAGAACCTAAAACTATATCCATGTTATAGATTTAGAAAGACCCTATATTCTTTGATATTCAAAGGTTGGATTTTGAATTCATATGGGAAGGGAATACATATTAACTTTCCCAAATTAATGAGAAACAATCTATCAAAGAGTAGATTAAGGAGGAACAAAGAGATGATCTGGAGTTATAAAATAAGATGAATGCAGTAAAGGAAGGAAAGATGCACAAGTTCTATATCGATGATGATGATGTGATTTAGTTTGGAACACGAATTTGTGTGCCTTCATAACTAAAGATAAAAAGGATCTATTGGAAAATGCACATAGATCAACATTCTCTATCCATCCAAGTAGCACCAAGATGTACCAATATCTCCGATAATACTTATAGTGGGATAACATGAAGAAGGATTTTGTGGAATACATCTCAAGGTGCTTGGTATGTCACCTAGTTAAAGCAGAGTGAAAAAATTCCAAAGTGACTATGCAACCATTCCTATACCCATGTGGAAATGAGATAATGTCCTATGTACTTTGTCATGGGTATCATGAAGATGTAAAAGGGAAATAAGTCTATTTGGGTTGTGGTTGACTGACTCACCAATACTACCCATTTTATCACTATTTGGGAAGGTCTCTCACTTGAACAACATTCAATGATATATGTGAAGGAATTGGTAAGACTGCATGGTGTTCCACTCTCAATTTTTTTGACCGTGATCCAAGGTTCACATCTATATTTTAGAGGAGCCTTCAACATTCTTTTAATACTAAATTAAATTTCATCACATCCTATCTCCCCCAAACTGATGGTTAATCCGATAGGACTATTCAGACGTTGGAAGATATGGTAAGAGTCTGCTCTCTAGAATTTAAAGGTGTATGGGATTAGCATCTCCCATTGGTTGAGTTCTCATACAACAATAGCTTCCAATTGAGTATTCATATGTCTCTATATGAAGTTTTTATTGAGAGTGATGTAGAAATCCAAGCTATTGGGGTGAAGTTTGAGAAAGAGAGCCTCATGGACCAGATCTTGTGCAAGAGATGACAATGAATGATCATGTTATCTAGAAACACATCAAAGATTATCAGAGTTGGAAAAAGATATATGATGGAAAGCATCTAAGGGACTTGGAGCATGACATTGGAGATAAAGTCTTCCTTCTAATGTCTCCACGGAAGAGTGGCATGCAATTTGAAAAGAAAGAGAAGCTAAAACAAAGGTACATTATCCCCATTGATATGCTTGACCGCATAGGATCCATGGAATATTAGCTTACACTTCCAAAAAATATGGCTCATGTTCAGGATGTGTTCCACGTATTACTCCTGAGGATATACATACATGATCCCTCACATGTACTGAACTCAGAGGTGGTATAGCTGGAACATGATCTCTCTTATGAGGAGCAGCCAGTGAAGATTATAGACCAGAGATATAAGGTTCTACACAAAAAAGAAACCCACCTTGTCAAAGTGTTTTAGAGGAACCATAAGTCTGAAGAAGCTACTTGGGAACTGGAGGAGGTGATAAAGGAGAAGCACCCTCACCTGTTTGTGCAAAACAAAATTTTGAGTGTGAAATTTAATAAGGGGGGAAGAATGTAATGAAACAAAGTCTTATCAATGTAAACCACTTATTATAATCTTTCCTTAATGTATAATATCATTAGGAAACACAATGAAATGATACTAAATACGATGTGACCATTAATAATAATTTATCCACTTATATGTTTTGAATTTCAAAAATCTATCATACACGGCTGCGATCAGTAAGATGCTTGGAGTCTGATAGGGAAAACATAATTTTGTTGGTAAATAGTAAACTACCCATATGAATAATAACACCCTTATGAATAGTAATATAACCCTTATGAATAATAAATTTTCCTAAATAATAGTAACCTTACCCGTGAATGATTAAATAAAATTTAGATATCTTATAAAGTTACTATTTGACCATAGTAAAAATATTGGTATTTTTTGTAAGTAATAATTAAATAAATAATTAATTTTAAATAAAATTTATTATCATAATTTTTTTTCATAAATTAACAATTATATGTATTTTAGGTTTTAGTATAATTTTATAAGAAGTAATGTAATTTTTGAGAGCATTATGGAATTAGTTTTAACATTAAAATCTGCATTTTTCAAGTAGATTATGATTTTAATTAAAATTTAAGTAAATCATATTTAGAAATTTATTTTTGAAAAATGGAATTCATTTTTTGATATGAAATTTTTAAAAATTGTTAGTGTGAATTTGTGTTATTTTTATGAAATACCTGAATTTTTTATGAATAGTGAAAACATTAATTTACAAATTAGTTAAATTTAAGAATTCTAGAGTCCTAGGAGATGTTCTACTGATGAAAGAACATATGGTTTGAATTAATATGATAAAAGTACTATATATATTCATTTAATAATAACTATTCCTTTTCTTGTGGAGAAATAATAAAATAATGATTATAATATTTGGAAAACACCTCTCCCCTCTACTATAAATACCACCCTTCACACCCTCATTTCCTCACACCTATCAAGCATAAAGACTTGTACAAAATCTTCCCAAAAATATTACCTAGAATCTACCCCACGTCCAATCACTTCTAGACTCATCAAAAGAACAAGATTAGGTTCCTTAAGGAGGATCTCAAGAGGATTATTTAAAAGGCAATTCATCTCTCTCTCTATCTCTCTTTTTCCTTTAATCTCCTTTAAATTTCTTATTCTTTTCGTAATATATCCCCACCAATACTTATCCACATGGTATGGTAACTCCATTTTATAACATATAATGTAATTTTAGTATACTAATGGGATAATATATCAACCATACCCCTTCTCTTCTTCTTTTTATTTTATAAAAGGAAACATTGTTTGTGAGGTGTTAATTAATCACCTTTGAGAATGACATGTTCTCTTATATTAATGCCTTCAGATATGGTCATGAAACTATTTTTATGGTTGAAAAAGATTATTTTATATGTTTTATATCCTATTTAATGTTATGTAACTAACTTTTGTACATATTACATAATGATAAATCAAAACATGTTCGTTGTGGTCCAAAAACAACCCAAAACAACCTAAAACGATCACTATAAAATCTTAACTAATGATTCATCCATAAGATATATAACATTATTCAATGTAAGATCATTTAAAATCCTATAATATAATTAATAACATGTAATATCAATTCTGGATGTTTATACATGTTCTACATGAACATCCATTTGTGAATACAACTAAACCTCTGAAGAATACCATAAAAACGAACATTCCCGAACAACGTTTTTAAACTCTATAACTCATCCAAAAGACAATAAAATAACTTAATGAAACAATAATGAACCCTATTCAGGTAAAAAAGGTTCTTTAATTGATAATTAATTAATATAATGTGGTTATATGGGACATTAAGGTGAATAATGCGTTCAGATACCATGTAAGTGAAAATTCTCGAACCCAACTTCCATTAATCGAGTTCTCCCTCTTTAACTCCATGTTCAGTATGGGTTCTCCTTAAAAATAATTTATTCATAATTATCTTAAATTTTATTGGATATAAATGTTTTATAATTGATTTTATGAATAAATAAATGTTTTCCAGAAGAAATATTCTTTCAAATTAACACACCCCTTTTTTACTTCTTTATTATTGTTTCACTCCTCACTCGTGGTTAATGTTTATCTGTCATGAATGATACTCCATATTTATTTTTGGGACCAATTTTTTTTGAAATTATTATTATAATTTGAAACCCATTTATTTACATTGGTTATGTTAAGTTTATGTTTTACAAATTTTTAATGTGGCATGCATGACATTGTATATATTACAATGTGACAGGTGCACCCATAATTATATAGTTCAATATTGATGTTTGAATGTGATAGGTGCACCCTAAATTATAAATAATTTCAATGAATTGGGTAAAGTGACGAATCTAATTTGTTAAAGTAAAATTATGTGGGAACAAGACGCTCTATTTTTTCACAACAATGTGTTTTAAATTACCACTAATACATGATGATTCATTTTTATACATTTATATATTTCAAGACTTTTATTAATGTTTCCTCTCATTATTTTGATGATGATGTTATGATTATGCTCACCCCATGATATTTCTTTCTTATCTACCCTCTTAATAGTCCTTTACCTCAACAATTTTTTATGTATATCCTTAGCTGAATATGAGTACTAAGAAGATTAAAAGGGACAATAATAGGTTGTAGATGAATGAATTAAATAAATGATTATTGTTGATGTTGTAAATGCTATGTTTTGTCCTTGTTTTCCCAAAAAACTAAACCTATGGATCCTTGTGGTGTAATACTGTTAATTTTTTTTATCTTTATAAGGATGTAATAGTAATGTATGAATTGGAAGGGTTGCTATAGTTGGTATCAAAGGGAGGTTTAGTTAATTAGGGAATTAAGATTAGAGACACATAGAGAAAACCTCTCGCATGAGACCAAGTAAAAATATGTACACAATAATCCTTACATTGGGATCCCATAAGTTATGTTTTCTATGTAAATCATAAAAATGAATAAGTTACTCATGAATTATTGACTTATGTTGGGTTTTATCCTTTTCTATTTTTTAAAATGGTGGGAACCTGGAGGTACCCGGCCAACAACCCGTGTGAGGGCTAATGCAATAATTGCCCGAATGATATCCCCAATTCTTTGGTAGGTGGAGTTAAAATATTTATGGTGAGGATTAACCGACTATCTCAGGTTATGAACAATAACCAGAATAATGGGGAACAACCTCATTCACCAAATAGGGAGCAAATGGATATCATGTTCTTTATACAACAACAACCACCGAGGTTTAGTGGATCTTTTGATCCACTAGATGTGGAATCGTGGGTCAACTCCATGGAGAAGATCTTTTCTAATATTCATTGTAATGAGATGGATAAGGTGAAATGAGTCATTTATAGTATATATGGATAGGCCTATCAATGGGGGTTTCGATTAAGAACACCCTGTCAATAGATGAAATTGAATAGATGGAATGGGAAGACTTTAAGATAATGTCTCTTAACACGTATTTCCAATGAACTCTTTATAAAATGATGGAGAGGGAATTAATAGAGATCAAGAAAAAGGAAGGGGAATATGTCTGGACCTATAAATAGAATTCAACAAGTCTTTCAAGGTACGCTTCATGTTTTTTTTATAAAAAATTATAGCAAAATTAACAGATTTTTTGTGGGTTAAAATGACACCATGAAAAGGCACTTGATATTCGAGACATTTGGAGTTATGAAGAAGTTGTTCGGTGTGACATCAATGTAGAGATGGAGTTTGGAGAACGGTCCCATGGCTATGGTGATAAAAAATGAATTATGGAGTTTCAAGAATGAGGATCTAATGATAATGGTGTGATGAAAAATCAATGACCCCCATGCCAAAAATGTGGGAAGTTGCATCATGGGAACTTCCTCAAAAGGATAGAGAAATTATTCAAGTGTGAGAAAGAAGGAATCCATGATCATGAGTGCTGAAAAGACTTTAGAAGAAAGAAGAAAATGGTTGAAGAATGTGGAGAACCACCCATGGTTCAATGCTAAAATTATATGGAGTGAAGGCACTATGCAAGCCATAGCACTAAACCTCGAGTCCTCATGGGTAATTAGTGTTAGCAGCCACCATATCCAAATGAACAAGGGAAGGATTATTCCACAACTACAACATAAGTGGGTCAAGATAATATGTTCGTACAAGGTACAATTCCTATTCACTCAATAATGGAAAAATTCTTATTTGATTCAAGTTATATGCATTCTTTTATATCTGTAATGTTTGCTATAAATATAGAATCGAAGCCCTGAAAACGTTAAGTAGGGATATATGTTAAAACATCAAGTGGTTCAATCATTGAAACCCAAATGTTTGAATATTCTCCTATTGGCTTATATCAGAGGAATCCTCCAGTGAATATCATAATACTTCCATTCGTGGAATTAGACACTACAATGTGAATGGATTAGCTCTCTTTATATTGAGAACATATCAAATATTGGGAAAAGGAAATATCATTTCATATTCTGAACCATACCATGCTCTTATACAAATGGAAAGGATGATCATGAATCTCTTTTTAAAAATCCTTCAATGGTGTGGGTGTTGATACCCTATGAAGAATCATACCTTTCCTAAATTATTGAGTCAGAGTAAAGTGCAAAGCTTGATGAAATGCCCATTGTGAGAGAATACTATGACATATTTCTAGAAGAGTTACCCAGACATCCCCTAGATCACGATGTAGAGTTCTCCATAGTACTAATACCCGGAGCTACTCCTATCTCAATGTGTCCTTATAGGATGGCTCTTATCAAATTGGAGGATTTAAAGATGAAGCTACAAGAGCATTTGAAAAAAGGGTTCATAGGCCCAAGTGCATCACCTTGGGGAGCAGTAGTGCTCTTTGTGAAGAAGAATGATGATACAATGTGGTTGTGTATCGATTAACAGAAACACAACAAGATCACCATAAAGATCAAGTTTCCTCTTCCATGGATTGAATACTTGATCAATCAGTTAATAATAGCTCAAAACATCTCAAAGGTGGATCTTTATTCTAAATATCATTAGCTAATGGTGAAGAAGGAAGATATTTAGAAGACAACCTTCCTTACAGGGTATGAGCACTATGATTTTCTGGTGATTCCCTTTGGACTTAAAAATTCTCCCTCAATCTTTATGGATTTGATGAATAGAGTCTTTAGACATTAACTAGTCAATTTTTTGGTAGATTTTATTGATGATATTCTCATATAATCTATAATAAAGGAGGAACATGAAGAACATCTAAGACTTATGTTGGTGATATTGAGGAAGGATATGTTTTTTGAAAAGTTCAGAAAGTGTGACTTTTGGATGAAGCAAGTCACGTTCATGGGACATGTGATCCAAAGTGAAAGAATTTCTATGGACACATAAAAAAAGATGATTGAGGAATGGACCAGACCTACTAGTGTCACAAAAATCCATAGTTTTCTTAGATTATCTGGGTACTATTGACGTTTTTGTGAGAAATTTATCTCGATTATCAAGACTGCCAACTAAGAGATCAAGAAAATGTGTAAAGTATGTCTGGATGGAAGAATGTGAGGGAAGATTCAAGGAGATCAAGAGAAGTCTCACCACTACACCTGTACTCACATTACTGAAATCAGGAGAATGTTTTTTGATATAAAACAACACGTGAATTAAATTCTTGGGCTGACCACTCATGAAAAAAGATAATGTGATTGCTTACTCTTCACGGAAGATAAAGATCCATGAGCAGAACAACTCGACACATGATCTAGAGTTGGCGGCTCTGATTTTTTCCTCGAAAATATG
This sequence comes from Viscum album, assembly GCA_963277665.1. Lineage (NCBI taxonomy): Eukaryota > Viridiplantae > Streptophyta > Magnoliopsida > Santalales > Viscaceae > Viscum > Viscum album. Next base: position 426,380,749 of record OY728162.1, on the reverse strand, counting down.
GTGGCACCACCTTTATGGAGAGAAGATTGACATATAAAATGACCAAAAGATCTTGATGTATATATTCACACAAAATGAGCTCAACATGCGTTAAAGGATATGGTTAGAGATAATTATGGACTATGATTTCTCTAATCACTATCCTCCTAGAAACGCAATCAAGGTAGCTGATTCTCTATGCAGAAAAGAACCTGCAACTCTTTCAATGTAATACGTTGATAAAGAACCTATGTTCAAAGATATGTAATGGATTGATTTGGAAATTATTTGGGAAGGGGATACATCCTACCTTTCCAAAATGATTACAAAAATATCAATAAAAGAGAATATTAAGGAGGCACAAATGAATGATCTGGAGTTACAAAAGAAGGTGAATGTAGTAAAGGAAGGGAAACTTCACGCATTCTATATCGATAATGATGGTGTGATTCAGTTTGGAATGTGGATTTATGTTCCTTAATCCCCGGAAATAAAGAATGATCTATTGGGAAATTCCAATCGATCAACATTTTATATCCATCCTGGTAGTAAAAAGATGTATCGAGATCTCCGAGAATAATTATGGTGAGATAACATAGAGAAGGGGATTGCGAAATACCACTCAAGGTTCTTGGAATGTCAGCAAGTTAAAGAAGAGTGAAAAAAGTCAAAAATGATTATGAAACCATTTCAAATACCCATCTGGAAATGTGGGATTGTAACAATTTACTTTTTCACTGGTCTCCCAAAGACGTCCAAGGAAATAAAGTAATATGGGTTGTGGTTGACCAAATCACTAAGACAACCCATTTTACTGCTATTTGGGAGGTTATCTTGCTTGAATAACTTATAACGATATATGTGAAGTGGTGAGATTAAATGGTGTTACACTACCAATTGTCTCTAACTGTGATCCAAGGTTCACATCTATATTCTGGAGGAGACTTCAACATGCTTTGAGAACTGAATTAAAATTCAGCACAATCTATCACCCCAAAATTGATGGCCAATATGAAAGGGCTATTCAGACGCTTGAAGATATGATAAGAGCCTACTTTTTATAATTCAGAGGTGGATTGGATCAGCATCTCCCATTGGTAGATATCTCATACGACATTAGATTCCACTCGAGTATTTAGATGGATCCACATGAAGCATTGTATGGAAAATAATGTAGAACTCCAATCTATTTGGATGAAGTTAGGGAAAGACATCTACATGGACCTAATCTTGTGCAAGAGATGACATAGAAGTTTCATGTCAACTTGAAAAAAGTCAAAATTTCTCAGAGTCATCAAATGAGCTCTGATGGTAACCATCGATGGTACTTGTAGTTTGACCTTAGAGATAAAGTCTTCATTAAAATATCACCATAGAATAGAGTCATGTGATTTTGAATGAAATGGAATCTAAGACCATGGTACATTGGCCCCTTTGAGATCCTTGACCGCATAAGGGCTGTGGCCTATCAACTTGCACTTACACAAAATATGGATCATGTTCATTATGTGATTCACATTTCACCCCTGAGGATGTCCATAACATATCCCTCACATGCACTAAAATATGAGGTTGTATAGCTGGATTATGATCTCTCTTATGAGGAGTGGTCAGTGAAGATTATGGACAAGAGAGATAAGGTTCTATGTAGAAAGACAACCAAATTTGTCAATGTGTTGTGGAGGAACCATAAGCTTTAAGAAGCTACTTGGGAATTGAAGGAGGTGATGAAGTATAAGTACCTCACCTGATTGTGAAAAATGAAATATCAGGGTTAAAATTTCATAAGGGGGAGAATGTGATAACCCAAAGTTTTATCAATGGAAATAAATTATTATAATCATTCCTTAAAGTTTAATCACATTATGAAACCCAATGAAATGATACTAAATACTATGTGACCATTTAACATAATTTTTTAACTTCTATATTTTGAATTTCAAAAATCTGTTATACACGGTTGCGATCCGTAAGACGTTTAGAGAATGATAGGACAAGCTAATTTTTTTTGTGAATTGTAACCTACCCTTCTGGATAGTAATATACCCTTATGAATAGTATTATTTCACTTATTAATATTATATCGTCTAAATTAATAGTAACCTTACCCGTGAATGATTAAATAAATTTTAGGCATCTTATAAAGTCAAAAATTTGACCATAGTAAAAATATTAGTGTTTTTTCTATTTCATAAATAAATAATTATAATTAATTATTAATTTAAAATGAAATTTAATTTCCTATTTTTTTCATAAATTTACAATTATATGAAATTTGGTTTTAATGATTATTTTATATGAACTTCTGTAATTTTTGAAAGCATTATGGAATCAGTTTTAATTTTAAAATCATTATTTTTGATGTAGATTATGATTTTAATTAAAATTTTAATTAACCATATTTTGAAAATTATTTTTGAAAAATGGACTTCATTTTTGGATTATAAATGTCAAAAACTGTTAAGGGTGAATATTTGGTATTTTTCTGAAATAAATGACTTTTTATGAATAGTGAAATACAAAAATTTACAAAACAAGTTAAATTCATGAATTATAGAGTCATGGGAGATGTTCTACTAATGTAATCACATATGGTTCGGATTCACATGATTAAATTACTGTGTTTATTCATGAAAGTCTCACTATTCCTTATCTTGTGGAGAAATAATAAATTAATGAATATAATATTTGGAAAACTCCTCTCCCCTCGACAATCAATACCACCCTTCACACCCTCATTTCCACACAACTCTCAAGATTCATTACTTGTATAATATTTACTAAATCCTCCTCCCTAGCATACCCCCCACATCCATGAGCTTCGAGTATCATCAGAATACTAATATTATGTTCATTAAGGAGGATCTTAGTAGGTGGATTCATGTGGTGATTCCTCTCTCTCTCCCACTTTCATTTAATTTCCTTTCAATTTCATGTTCTTTTCCTAATATATCCGGACCAATACTCATCCAAATGGTATGGTAACTCAATTGTCTAACATATAATGGAATTGTATTATACTAATGGGATAATATATCATCCAACCCCCTTCTCCACTTCATTTTCTTTTAGAAAAGGAATCGTTGTTTTTGAGGTGTTAATTTATCACCTTCTAGAATAACCTATTTTTTCCATTACCACCTTCTGATCTAGTAATGAAACCATTTTTATGGTTGAAATACATTATTTTATAGGAATTATATCCTATTTAATTTTATGCAACTATATTATGTACATATAACTAAATGATAAGTCAAAACATGTTTGTTGGGATCCAAAAACTGTCTAAATCAACCTAAAACAATAATCATTAAATCTTATGTAATGATTCGTCCACATGGTATATAACATAATTAATTATTAGATTATTTAAACTTATTTAATATCATTAATAAAACTTAATAGCAGTTCTTTATGTTTATACATGCTGTACATGAACATCCATTTATGAATACAAGTGAACCGCTCAAGAAAACAATAAGAACGAACATTCCCAAACAATGTTTTTAAACTCAATAACTCTTCCAAAGGCCCATAAAATAACTTAATGAAACTATAATGGACCAAATTCATGTTAAAATGGATTAAATTTTTTAATTAATGAATATAATTTGGTTATATAGGACATTATTTTGATGAAATCATTTGGATACAAGGTAAGGGAAAATTCTCGAACCCAACTTCCTGTCTTCACGTTCTCCCTCATCCACTCCATGATTGGAATGGGTTCTCCTGAAAAATTATTTATTTATAATTATCATACGCTTTTTTGGATATAAATTTTCTTAAAATAATTTTATGAAAAAACCAATTTTTTCAAAAAGAACTATTCTTTCATATAAACAAACACCTTTTTTACTTCTTGATTATTATTTTACTCCTAACTCATGGTTAATGGTTCTATGTCAAGAATGATATTAACTCTTTATTTTGGGAAAAAAATGTTTTTGGAAGTATTTTTATTAAGTGATACCGATCTATTTCAATGGGTTATTTTATGTTCATGATTTACATATTTTTAATGTGGCATGAATGATAATGTAAATTTTATGATGTGATGGGTTCGCCTGGATTATATAGCTCAATATGAATATTCGAATGTGACAGGTGCACCAATAATTATATAGAGCTCCAATGCATTGGATAAAGTTACTAATCTTATTAGATATATTGAATTTATTAGTGATCATGATGCTCTCTTTGTTAACAACTACATGTGGTAGAAGAGCACTAATACAAGATGTTTCAATTTTATGTATTTCCATATTTCAAGACTTTTATTAATGTTTCCTCTCATTATTTTGATGATTATGTTATGATTATGATCACCTCATGCTATATTGTTCTTACCGACCCTATTAATGGGCTTTTATCTTAGATCCTTTTTATGGTTATATATAGGTGAATATGAGTACTACGAAGTCTACATGGAACAATAAGAGGATGGAGATGAATGAATTAAATAAATGTTTATGATTTATGTTATAAATGTTATTTTTGGTCATAGTTATTCCAATACACTAAACCTCTGGATCCTCATGGTGTAATATTATTATATTATTTATCTTTATAATGATTTATTAGTTATGTATGAAATGTCAATGTCTCTATAGTTGGTATTAATGAAAGGTTTAGTTAATTTGGAAATTAGGATTAGTGAACCCTTGAAAAAACCACTAACATGAGACTATGTTCAAATATGAACACAAGAAGCTTTACATATGGATCCCATAAGTTATCCATTAGTTTAAATTGTAAAAATTAATGAGTTACTCATAAATTTTTGACTTATGTTTTGTTATGACATTTTTTTTAGAAAATGGTGGGAACCTAGAGAAACCATGCCAAAAACCCATATGAGAGAAAATGCAATGATTGTCTGAACAACATCCCCAATGCTTTAGGAGGTGGAGTTTAAATCATGATGGTAGTGCTTACCCAACTATCTCAGGTTATTAACAATAAACAAAATAATGGGGAACATTCTCCTTCACCAAATAGGGAGAAACAAACTATCAAGTGTTTTATCTGGAAATGACCACTAACGTTTAGTGGATCTTCTGATCCACTAGTTTCAGAACAGTGGGTTAACTCCATATAGATGATCTTTTCTATGCTTCACTATTCTGATATGGAGGAGGTGAAAATATATATTTATTATCAAGATGGATATGCCGATCAATGGTGGGATTTGATTAAGAACACCAAGCCAAGAGACGAAATTGAAGAGATGTAATGGAAAGACTTTAATATCACATTTCTCAACATGTATTTCCTATAGAATATTTGTAAAAATATAGTGAGAGAAATCATAGAGCTTAAGAAAAATTAATGGGAATCTGTCATGACCTACAAAGAAAATTCCACAAGTATAGAAAGGTATTCTTAGGTTTTTTTATTAATAATTATTTAAAAATAGATAGATTATTTAGTGGGTGAAAACCACAACTATTGAAATTCTCTTGAAATTTAGGACTTTGGGAGTTATGAAGAAGATGTTCAGTGTGAACTCAAAGTGGAGATAGAGTTTATAGAATGGTAACATGGATAGGGTGATAAGATACAAAAGACAGAGTTTCAAGAAGGAGGATCTAATGATAAAGGTGTAAATAAATCTCAATGAACCACATGGAAAAAATGTGGGAAGCTGTATCATGGGAACTGCCTCAAAGTGATGGGGAAATGCTTGATTTGTGGGAAAGTAGGACACCATTTTCAAGAGTTTTGAAAAGACATGATAAGGAAGGAGAATTTGGTGGAAGAAAGGAGATGGCCACCCATGGTATAATTCTATAACTGTAGAGATCAAGGGAACTATGCAAGCCAGTTCAATAAACCTCAAGTCCTCAAGGGTAATCAGCGTTAGTAGCCACCAAATCCAAAGGAACAAGGGAAAGCATATTCCATCACTTATGTAGACGTGAATCAAGGTAATTAAGTAATACATGGAAAACTTACTATTCAATCATAAATAGAAAAAGTCTTATTTTATTCTTGTTCTACACATTCCTTTATATCTTGCATGTTTTCTAGAACTGTAGAATCGACGCCCGAAATCCATGAAGTAGAGAAATCTGTAAAAACACCAAGTGGAGAAATCATTGCATCCCAAGTGCTTGAATATTCTCCTGTTGGTGTTTGTGGGAATATTATTATAGTGAATCTAGGAATACACCCCTTGGTTTAATTCGATGCTATAATGGGAATGGATTGGCCCTTATTATATAGAGCACACATCAACTACTAGGAAAAAGAAATATATTTTCATATCCCGAACCATCCGATGCTCCTCTACAAATGAAAGGAAGATCATGAATCTCCTTTGACAAATCCTTCAACAGTGTGGGTATTTCTACCATAGGAATAATCACACCTCACCAAAATGGTTGAGCCAAAGGAAAGTTCCAACCTTGAATAAATGACCATCATGAGGGAATACAATGACATATTTCTTTAAGAGTTACCCGAACATCCCCTTGATCGTTAGGTAGAGTTATCCAAATTACTCATACCCAGATATACTCCTATTTCAAGGTGACCCTATAGGATGTCTCCTATCTAACTGGAGGATTTAAAGAAGTAGCTACAAGAGAATTTTGACAAAGGGTTCATATGCCCAAGTGCATCACCTTGGGGTGTGCCAAAGCTCTTTGTGGAGAAGAAGGATGTAATAATGTAGCTATGTGTTGATTATCGGGAACTCAACCTGATCACCATAGAGAACAAGTATCCTATTATAAGGATTGAAGACATGTTCGATTAGTTAAGAGGAGCTCAACACTTCCCAAAAGTGGATCATCGTTCTAGATATCAATAACTAAAGGTGAAGAAGTAAGATATTCATAAGACTACCTTCTATAAAAGGTATGGGCACTATGAGTTTCCTGTGATGCCCTATGAAATTAAAAACTACCATAAAATCTTCATGGATTTGATGAATAGTGTCTTTATACATTATCTAGACAAATATTTGGTAGTTTTTATTGATTATATTCTCGTATACTCTGAGAGAAACGAGGAAAATGAAAAACATCTAATACTTGTGTTGGAAACATTTATAAAGGAGTGGTTGTTTGCTGAGTTCTTCAAGTGTGACTTTTGGATGAAGAAATTCACGTTCTTGGGACATGTGATCACAAGTATGTGAATTTCTATGGACCCTTAAAAAACAAAGGCTATTGAGGAATAGACCAGGCCCTCTTGTGTCACATAAATCTATATTTTTCTTGGATTAATTGGGTACTACTGACATTTTGAGAGAAATTTCTCACGATTGTCAAGACTGGTAACTATGTTTACAAAAAAGGGTTAAAGTATGCCTGGACAAAAGAATGTGAGGGAATCTTCAAGGAGATAAAGAGAAGGCTGACAATTATGCCTGTACTCACATTACTGAAAAGTGGAGAATTTTTTGATATATACAGTGATGCTTCAAAGAAAGGCTTGGGTTGCGTACTCATGAAAAATGATAATGTCATAGCCTATGCCTCATGAAAGTTGATAATCCATGAGAAAAATTACATGATCCATAATCTAGAGATGAAATCCATGATGTTTTTCTTGAAAATCTAGCAACACAACCATTATTGTGAGAAGTGTGACATATACAATGACAATAAGAGATTAAAGTGTGTATTCACACAAATGGAGCTCAACATGTGTCAAAGGAGATGGTTATAGATAATCATGGACTATGATTTCCCTATTCAATATTATCCTAGATAGGAAAAAATGGAAGCTAATGCTCTATATAGAGATGAATATGCTACTCTATCCATGTTACAGATCGAGAAGGACCCTATCTTATTGGATATGAAAAGGATGCATTTGGAAATAATATTGGTAGGGGATAAATCCTACCTTTCCCAAATAATTGAGAAACCATCTATCCAAGAGACAATTTAGGAGTTACAAAGGGATGAAATTGAGTTAAAAAATAAATAGAAAGAAGTAAAGGAATGTAATCTTCATGACATCCATATCAATGATGATGGTGTGATTCGGTTTGGAACACGACATTGTGTTCCTTCATCACTTGGGATAAAGAAGGATCTATTGGACAATGCACATAGCTCAAAATTATATATCCATCCCAGTAGTACCATGATGTACCGAGATATCCAAGAACACTTTGGTGGGATAACATGATGAAGGATAATGTGGAATACATCTCATTGTTCTTGGTATGTCAGCAGGTTAAATCAGAGAGACAAAAGTAAAAGGGATGATACAACCATTGACTATACCCATGTGGAAATGGGAGAATTTCACTATGGACATTGTCATGGATCTCCTGAAGATGACCATGGAAAATAATGTGATATAGGTTGTGGTTGATCGAATCACCAAATCTATCCATTTTATTGATATTTGAGAAGTTCTCTCACTTTAACAACTTTCAATGATATATGCGAAGAGAGTGGTGAGAATGCATGGTGTTTCAATCTCAATTTTCTCTGACCATAATCCAAGGTTCACATCTAAATTCTGGAGGATCCTTCAACATTCTTTGAGTAATAAATTAAATTTCGTCTTAGTCTATCTTTGACAAACTGATATCCAATCTGGAAGGACTATTCAGACGCTTGAAGATATGCTATGAACCTACTCTCTAAAATTCAAATGTGGATGTGATTAACATCTCCCATTATTTGAGTTCTCATACAACAATAGATTCCACTCGTGTATTCAGATGGATCCATATGAAGATTTGTATGGAAAGCTATGTAGAACTCCTACCTGTTGGGATGAAGTTTGAGAAAGAAATCTATTTGGACCTGATATTGTACAATATATGGCAAATAAGGATCAAGTCATCAAAAAACACTTAAAATATTTTCAAAGTCCAAAAAAGATAAATGGTGACAACCATCGAAGGGACTTGTAGTTCGATGCTTGAGATAAAGTCTTCCCTTGAATATCAGAATGGAAGAGAGTTATGCGATTTGGAAAGAAAGGGAAGCTAAGACCAAGGTACATTGGACCCTTTGAGAGCCTATACCATAAATTATCCGTGCAATATAATCTTTAACTTCAACCAAATATGGCTCAAATTCATGATGTGTTTCACGCATCACTATTATGGAAGTACATACTAGATCCCTCACATGTAATGAACTCAGAGGTGGCTTAGATGAGAGATGATCTCTCTTATGAGGGGAAGCCAGTGATGATTCTGGACCGAATAGATAAGGTTCTATGCAATAAGACAACCAGCCTTGTCAAAGTGTTTTGTAGGAACCATATGTTTTGAAGAAGCTACATGGGAATTGGAGGAGGTGATGAAGGATAAGTACCCACACCTGTTTGTGTAAAACCAAATTTCGAGGGTGAAATATCATAAGGGGTGAATGTAACGATAGAAAGTTTCATGTATGGAAATAACTTCTTATAATAATTCCTTAAAGTATAATTACATTAGGAAACACAATTAAATGATACAAAATACAATGTTACCATTAAACATAAATTTTCCACTTAAATGTTTTGAATTTAGAAAATCCGTCATACACGGTGGTGATCAGTAAGATATTTGGAGTCCTATATAACAAATATAATTTTTTGGTGAATGGTAACCAACCATTATGGATAGTAACCTACCATTATGAAAAGTAATATGACCCTTATAAATATAAAATCTTCAAAAATAAAAGTAACAATACCTATGAATGATTAAATAAAATATAGGCATCTTATAAAGTGAAAATTTTACCATAGTAAAAATATATGTATGTTTGTAAGTCATAAATAATTAATAATAATTAAATAATTATTTTTTAAAAAATAAATTTTACAAAAATGATTTTCATAAATTAATAATTCCATGTTTTTTGGGTTTTAATATAATTTTATAAGAACTTATGTAATTTTTGAAAGCATTATAGAATCTGTTTTAATATTAAAATTTGTATTTTTCAAGTAGATTATTAATTTAATTAAAAATTAAATTAATAGTATTTGGAAAGTTATTTTTGAAAAATGGACTTCATTTATATATTCTAAATATTGATAAATGGTTAGGGTAAATGGTTGGGATTTTTCTGAAATACTTGAATTTTTTATGAATAGTGAAATACGATAAATTAAAAAATAAGGTAAATTCATGAATTACAGAGTAATGGGTGATGTTATGCTGATATAAGAACATATGTTTTGAATTCACATGATAAAATCACTTTATATTGTTATGGAAGACTCACTATTTGTTATCTTGTGTAGGAATAATAAATTAATGATTATAATATTTGGAAAACACATGTCGCCAGCATTATAAATACAACCCTTCACACCCTCATTTCCCCACACCTCTCAATATTCATCATTTGACTAAAATCTTCCCTAAAATCTTTGATAGCATCTCCCCCACATCCATGATCTTTTGGTCTCATTATAAATCCAATCCTAGGTTTCTTTAGGAGGATCTCAAGAGGAGGATTTAGGAGGTAATTCTTCTCTCCCTCTCTTTTTACTGTAATTTCCTTTTAATTTCACATTCTTCTCTTAATATCTCACCACCTATCCTCATACACATGGTATGGTTAATAAATTATCTAACATATAAAGTATTTTTATGATAATAACGGGATAACATATCAACCAACCCACTTCTCATCTCCTTTTTATTTCATAAAAGGAAACATTGTTCGTGAGGTCTTAATTTATCACCTTCATAAACTGCATGTTTTCTTCCATTACTGCCTTCATATATGGTCATGAAATCATTTTTATGGTTGAATCAGATTATTTTATATGTATTATATCCTATATAATTTTTTGTAACTAACTTATGTACATATTACAAAATGATAAATCAAAACATGTTTGTTGTGATCCAAAAAACAACCCAAATTAACCTAAAACAATCATCATTAAATCTTACCTAATGATTCATCCACATGATATATAACATAATTAACTATAAGATCATTTAATATTATTTTATATCATTAATAACATGTATTGTTAGTTCTGTATTTTTATACATCTTCTAAATGAACTTCCAATTATGAATACAAGCTAATTGCTTGAGGAAACCATAAAAACTAACATTCCCAAAAAATGTTTTTAAAATATATAACTTATCCAAAGGCCCATAAAATTACTTAATGAAACCATAATGAACCATATTCATCTAAAAAAGGTTAATTAACTATTAATTAATGAATCTAATGTTTTTATAAAAGAATTTAATGTTAATAAAACGTTCAAATACAAGGTAAGTGGAAATTATCAAGCCCAACTTTCTTTCTTTGGGTTTTCCCTCTTTCACTCCATGTTCTGTATGGGTTCTACATAATAATAATTTATTCTTCACTATCTTAAATTTTATTGTATATAATTTTTCTCTTGTTTATTTTATGAAAAACCTAATTTTTTCTAAAAGAACTCTTCTTTCAAATAAACACACCCCTTTTTTACTTCTTGATTATTGTTTCACTCCTCACTCATGGTTAATGGTCATATGTGAAGAATGATAATTACTATTTATTTTGGGGACAAAATTATTTTCAAATTATTATTATTATGTGAATCCCATTTATTTACATGGGTTATGTTAATGTCAAGTTTTACATATTTTTAATTTGGAATGATTTTAATGTAAATATTATGATGTGATGGGTGTTCCTGGATTATATAGTGAAATATAAATATTTGAATGTGATGGGTGTGCCAAGAATTTTACAGCGCTCCAATGAATTGGGTACAATAAAGAATCTCATGAGTTAAATTGAAATGATATTTGAACAAGATTCTAGATTTGTTCATAAATATGTATGGTAGATGACCATTAAGGCATGATGTTTCATTTTTATGCATTGACATATTTTATGTCCTTTATTAATGTATCTTATCATTATTTTTTTTGAAGAAGTTATGATTATGCTAACCCCATTCAATATTGTTTATATCTACCCTCTTAATGGGATTTTGATCACCCTTTTTGATGTATATCCCCAGGTGAATTTGAGTACTAAGAATTTTACATGTGACAATAAGAGGATGGAGACAAATTAATTAAATAAATGTTTATGGATGATGTTGTAAATGTTTTGCTTGGTCATAGTTTTCCCAAGACACTAAACCTATCTATCTTATTTGTCTATTACTATTATGTTCTTTATATTTGTAATGATGTAATAGTAATGGTATAAAAGGTAGGGTTTCTAAACCACCGATCCCCCTCCCTTTGCTGTCTAGCCCACCTCAGTTGATCCTTCAGTCACTTCCCTTTTGGGTGAGTCCCCCCTCCCCTGCCACCACCCTTGTGCCTCTAAGCACCCAAGCCCTGGTGTTTCCCCATTGTGCTGCTGAACCCCATTCCTCCATAATTGTCCCCCTATGCACCCCCTCAATCCCCCAACCAACTAATATCTTGTTATTTTCACCATGCATTTGTATGTGAAACACAAGAACTCACTATTTATGGGAGCACAACGATGAGGAAAACCAAACCATCTTTAGTGACTTGACGATTTGGAATCACCTTATTTCTATTTTGATTAAAATATTCATCATTGATTTTAAAACACATTTTTATTAGGATATTTTAATTTTATTGAAGGCCTTCCATATATATTCTATCATTATACGTTTTTGTTTTAAATTGATTCTATATATGTTATTGAAATTCATGATAGGAATTATCAAATATAATTTCTAGTCAGGAACTAGGTCTTCAATTTCATAGTTACAAGTGTAATAATTATTTCAATGATTTTTCAGAACCAATCTTTAGGTAATAATAATAATAGTATTTGATATTTTGTTCTTCTTAATTTTATGTGCATCTAGGTGTGTTGACCAATTCTTCACCATGTCAGTTTAAAACTTTAGTTCTTATTAGTGGGAAAAATTCTTAGTAGAATCAAGATGGACAAAGAAATAAAATATACCAACTTTTATATTTCATGATTCTCATTTTACCAAATTTATAGAATATAAAAAATTATACATAGTATTATGATTTATATATTTTATACATGTAAATAAAATTCTTATTTTGGTATGTAATCCGCACATTACCTAACATAAATTTAGGTTTCTATCTTTCTATTATATCTGAAGTCATTAAATAATTTTTATGAATTTATTCAAAAAATTATCCATGTTAATTAAATTGATTACATTCCATATATTACCCAAATATTAGACAAAATATTTTCTAGATTTCTACTTCATCCATCGCTAGGTTATACCCTTGGTTTATATTTCATATGGATAGTTTTTATTTTGAAATGTTATGTTTTGTAAGACATATAATAATTAATACTAGATTTTTTCCTTTTATATGTAAATTTTAATGAAAAACGACCTTCATCCAACAACAATAAATAAGTGATAATCTATGAAATTTTTTTCAAATAGTTTAGTTGCAATTGAAGGTGATGTGTAAGAAATTACATAGGCTGAGAAACCAATCAGGTCTCTAGTTGTTATGGTGGAAATGTAAAATGATGTTTGATGGTGTGGATTATTTTATAGCATGCTATGTATGTCTCCATAAAATATATTTTTCAGAAACCTTGTTATTAGTATCCCTTTAATGTTATTAGATTTAATTTAGTTGTTGGTATTAATTTGGGTATATTAGGTTTTAGAGTTATCATGAATTGTATTCTATCTAGAGTAACGAATCCTTGGGGAGATATGTTGTCCCAAAATAATTATTATTTTACATAACATTGATGTTGTAATGTCATAAGGTATCTATCATATTGATAAGTTCGTAGTGGTTCCCTGAAATGTGAGAACCTTGAAGTGCTAAAATTATAATCATAAATATAGTCATTTGAATGAATAATGTACTACGATATGACACATTATTTGTAGACTGTTATGTGTGAGTACTCACAAGTTGATGAGGCTTCATGTCATGATTTTTTCTATTAGTAAGATCTTGTATGGGAGATAATGATAACGTACCTTGCAGTATGAATTTTTCATGTTTTTGTGCCATTATATATTCCTATCTGTAAGCATGTTTAATTGTCCATAGAAATTAATACCATCATTAATGAATTTCATGAATCGTGAATATAGATTTTCTGACAAAAACTGTGACTCTATATATTCATAGTGAGGTAGGGTATGCTGGGTTCATCACAATAGAAATTTCATTAATTGATATGTCGAGGTAGGATTTATCCATTCAATATTTATGGAAGTTTCTATCTCGACCCTTTTGTTGAGATCTTTATTTTAATTTTCATCAAATCATGATTATTATGATAACTAATGAGTTTTATGTTTTCTTCTAATGTTTTATCATACAATATAATTTGGTGTAATTTTCCTATGTATAATCCACTTTCAGACAATGACTCACCGTTAAGAATGAGACACCGCTAATAAGTCTTACCATCCCGATGATACACCGTCACCTAAGTCTCACTGCCATTTTGAATGTCCCACCTCCTATTACAATGTATCACCATAAGAATTAGACACCGTCAGCAAGTCCCATATTTCCATAGAGACAAGACCAGAAAACTTTACCATTCTAAAGACATGCCACCAGTGTTTTTACTTATTTTTAATTACATTTTTCTAAGGGAATGTTTATAAAAATTAAAGTTCAAACATATTTTAATGATTTTTTCTTAATTATTTGATAGTAATACATTAATTTTCTTATAACAATGTGATATACAAGGAGTAGATAATCTAGATAATTCTCCATATTTATAATTATTCTAAGAAAGAGGAATAAGACTCCCTAATGTGTAATAATGTTGATATACATATATAGACCTATACACATGAAGAGAGATTAAACTCATTTCAATAAAAATAAGATATTACATGTGGAATTGTACTAATATCTATTAAGGAAGATGAAGCCAAAATTTTATCTACTTCCTTCCTTCAGTAATGAAAAATAGTATATGAAACTCTATTCTATTGTAGTTTCGAAACCTTACTCGAGACTCATTTAAGGATACATTCAAGGAGTCATGAGCTACAAAGAAAATATTTCAGAGAAACATTACCTTTATATATTCTTACTAACTCTTTTTGATTATTTATATTTACATTATGAGAAATTTTTCTTACTCTATTTTATTCTAGACCACACTATATCGTACAGATAAACTGGAAAATAAATAGATATCTTCACAAAAAATTTTATTTCAGTTTCACACATGTTGTGTTGGAGGCCCAATTTTGACATGTTATTTATTTGTTCTCCCATGAAAACTACAGAAGAGGACCAATGTGGTATGTCAAACATGGTTTTTCTAAAACGTGGCCATGGTTTAGGATCAAAAATTTATTTTATATAAAACTATTTGTAGCAGGTGATTTCCAAGCGGAGAGGACTAAGAAAATTCTTAAAACTGAACCTCTTGTATTAAATTACACTATTTATTTTTTAAATTATTTCTTATCTTTAAAAACATATCTATTTTAAATATAAAATTTATCAATTAACTTTATAATTTATCTTAATTCATGTTAATGTAAGTGTTTGTGTAAGTAATTTTATTTCAACGGATAAAATGATATTGTATATTTTTTTAACTGTGACCTAATCAGTCTTTTGAGAAATATTCTAAAATATTAAATATTATATAAAAATAAAATTTTCATAAAGTTGGATGAATTTAATAATTATGTGATTTTATTTAAATTCATTTTAACATAATTTTTTATCGGGTACTCAATTCACCCCCCTCTTGAGATACTCACTCAGACCAACATTTTCTATCAATTTATTTATGATTTGATATAAATGTTTTTAAAAACATTAAAACTATGATTTTAGTTCTGCTTTAAAGATAACTAAATTTATATTAGTTCAAAATTTTAATTCTTTAAATAGACAATAGACAAGAGGGTTATTCTTCCAATTTTTTTAATGGAAGTAACTATGATAAATTGAAGATCAAAATGAAAATACATATAGAGAGTATGGTGTTTGACATTTGGACTCCAATAGAAGATAAATATGAAATAACTGAAACTACTAGAGTAACCTGGGATGATGCAACTAAAATTACCTATAATAATAACTGTACTGCTATGAATTCCTTATGTTGTGCCTTAGGAAATGAGGAATTCAATAGAATTTATCCATGTTAAACTGATTATAAAATATTGGATACATTATTTGTTCCACATGTAGGAACAAACAATTTCAAAGATATGATATTGAATATATATAATATAAATAGTGATTTTTTAAAGATTAATCATTAAGAAATAATTTTAGATTTTTATCTCAGGTTTACTAAAATTGTGAAAACCCTGAGATCTCTGGGATATTTGGTGTCTAATAAATATCAAATTTTTAGATTGCTAGGATTCCTTCAAAAAATATGGAGAGACTTATCTGTTTCAATTACATAATGATGTGAAATAAGAAAAAATCCATTCAAGGAGATGATAGGGAAACTTGTGATGTTTGAAGAAGATTTTAAAGTCCACAAAGAGGAATATAATGATCCATGAAAGAAATTAGTATCTTTTAGGTATCAATATTCCAAAAATAAAGAAAAATATAGAGTTTAAGTTGAGAGTTTGAGTTATAGTGAATCACCCCTAGATAGTGATGAGGAAATGGCCCATATAGTTAGAAGATTTATGCAGTTTTATATCGATAAGATGTTTTTTCAGAAATCCTAATTTTATAGGAAATTATGATACTAAAAGAAACCAGAAAAAGGATTAGAAGAAGAAGGGTGATAATGAAATCACCTGCAATGAATGAAAAAGAAAAGGACATGTAAATGTAGACGTTCCAAAACAAAAATAAAAAAAGAAATATTAAGACAAGGATTGATGGTTTAAGAAAGCGATGAATGAAACCTGGAATACCTCTAAGGATAAATCCAGTGATTCAGATTCATATCTTGAACAAAAGTTTGACAGATCCAACATGTGCTTCCTATTTAATGTATTTGAGGTACCTGCTGTTTAAAAAAAATTTATATTCTAACTTATGATAATTATGATAATGAACATAATTATGATGAAATTTATCAAAAAGAGATGTTTGAATATTACAAAATTCTAGAACATACATTTAATGAACATAAAGATATGTAAAATGTTCTTAAGAGACATTATTCTTTATCTAAAAATGTTAATTTAGTTTTTTTGTAAAAAAAAGAAAAAAAATCTAAGTTGGTATAGGAAAAAAAGAAATGAAAATGTCAAATGAAAAACTAAAAAAGAAATTAAAAATATTTACTAATGATGGATATAATTTAATTCATATAATATGAAAACAAGTTTCCCTAAAATACATAACCGATATGGGATATGAGGGTGGAAAAATAAAAATTACAAAGAAGATATTTGTTATTAAATCAAATTATAAAAATTATTCTTCTAGTTATTTTCCTAAAGGGAAAAAATTATTTATTTCAATAAGAATATATTCTATTTTCAAGAAACCTATAAAATAAATATGGGTTTATAAATCTCTTATTACAAACACTGCTGGACCCAAGCAAATTAGGGTACCAAAACTATTTCTTGTATATTTTTATTTTCCAGAAATATGTTTAAATTTCTCTTTTAAAACTTTATTGTACTTGAATAATTGATGTTTGAGGAATATGAAAAGATATAATTATACATTAAAGAAGATAATAATGTTTGATGGTGTTCATGTCACTTTTGGTGATAATGATATATGGAAAATCATCGGCCTTGGCCAAATTGGTAACATCAATTCAGTTTTAATTTCAAAATTATTGATTGTAAGGGGTTTGAAATATAATTTTAATAGCATATCATAGTTGTGTGATGATTATTTTCATGTAAAAATCAAGTATAATGCATGAAATTTTTTTTCTTCTAAATATGCTTTAGTTTTTACTGCCTTAAGAAATGAAAATATTTTTGTATTTGATCTCAATTCTTTAATTTCTCAAAAATGGTTCTTTCTTAAGTGAATTTAACAAAGAATATTATTTTTGGAATAGGCGGCTAGGCCACTATAACATTCACTCACATAGGTATATTACTAGGAATGGTTTAGTCAACTATTTACCAAAACAATATTTCATAAAAGAAAATGATTATAACCCCTGTCAAAAAGGGAAACAACAAATGATTGTTTTTAAATCAAAGAAAATAGTTTATACTCTCAAGATCTTGAGTTAGTTTATATGGATTTATTAGGACCTTTTAGAGTTTCAAGTATAAATGGTAATCACTATGTCTACATAATATTATATGAAATTTCTAGTTATACTTGGGTGTTTTTTATCTCACAAAAGTGAATGCTATACATATTTATCTATGTATTCCAAATCTATAAAATACTTTAGAAGACATTGAATTAAGAACCTATGAAGTGACCATGGGTGTGAGTTTAAAAATCAATATTTTCAATATTTTTTATCACAAAATGGCTATAGTAAAAAATTCTATTCTTTAAGGAACCCATAAAAGAATGGAGTTATTGAGAGAATAAATAAGACCCTTAAAGTTATAATTGGGATCATGTTAAATGATTATGATTTAACTTTCTATTTTTGTGCATGGGTTGTAAATACTGCCTGCTATATAATCAATACTGGTTTAATTTGACCTATCTTGAAGAACAACCCTTAAAATATTTGGAATAATAAAATCCTAAGATAAATTAATTTATTTATTTATGGTTGAGAAGACATTATTTTGAACACTAAGGATAATATGGAAATGTTCTCCATCAAAAGTGATGAAGTAGTTTTCTTGGGTTATTCAATTTCAAGTAAATCATATAGTTTTTTCAATAAAAATACTAATATTGTGTAATATTATGTCCACATTAAATGTGATTAAATAGATACAAATGAAACAAATACCCCCTTAGAAAACCATGAGGATAATTTATCAAATCTGAACATAAATTCCAAGACTACTAATTCTACTTTTAAGTAGTTAGAAAAATCACCATGTTTGGAAGAAATTCACGAAATTCTAGATCATGAACCTATAAAAGAACATGATTTTCCAAGCCCTATATTTTATAGATCTATTTGATCCCTTAGTTACCATCCTTCAGATGATGTAGTTAGAGATATGGATAGACGTACATAGACAAGAGCATATCTTAGAAATCACATTGAACATCAAGCCTTTTTGTCTCAGGTAAAACCCATAAACATCAATGATGTAATCAATGATGAATTCTGGGTAATGTAAATGAAAGAATACTTAAACCAATTTTAATGAAACAACGACTAGGAACTTGTTTATAGACCTAAGGAATCCTTGACAATTGTCTCTAAATGGGTGTTTAGAAGAAAGGTAGATGAATCAGGTACAATATTTAGAAACAAGGCTATAATAGTTGCAAAAAGTCATAGTAAAGAAGAAGTAATAGACTAAGTAGATACCCTTTAATCTTTAGCCAAAATTGAATCCATTAGAATACTAAAATATTATGCATTTTATCTAGATTTCAAACAATATCAAATGGATGAAAATTGTGCTTTCTTAAATGGTTATATAGTTTATGATGTTTTTTTCAAAAAAAACCCCTAGTATACAAAATCACCATTTTCAAAATAATATTTTCAAATTAACAAAAGATATATATGATTTGAAATAAGATCCTAGAGAAAGGTACGATAGGCTTAACTCTTTTCTTATTTCAAAAGAATTTTGAAAAGGTATAGCAGATCCTATCATTTTTATAATGTGAATTTCAAAAGATAATTTATTTTCACAAATATATGTTGATGATATTATTTTTAAATCTTCAAAAAATACATTTGGGAATATTTTTTCAAATTTATGAAAAATAAATTTGAAATGCTTTTAATGGGTGAAATCACATTCAATCTTGGTTTTTAGAATTTTCTAAATAATGAAGGAATAATTTTTAATCCATGTAAATATAAAAAGGATATTTTAAAATGTATTAATTTTGATATCACTAAGAGTAGAGATACTCCTATGAGACAACCTATAAGCAGGATCTTGATGAATATGGGAAACTAGTGGATAAAACCAGCTACTGAAGTATGATTAGAAATCTTATCTACCCCACTACTAGTCGAATAGATATTATGTATAGTGTCTGTATGTGTGCTTGATTTCAACAAAATGATAAATAGTTACACTTAGTTTTGGTAACAATAATTTTCATGTACCTCCAATGTACTACTAATTTAGAATTGTTTTATATAAGAGGAAAATCATTTGATTTAGTTAGTTATTAAGATACTAATTTTGGTGGAAGTATGTTAGATATAAAAAGTACCTTTGAAACATGTCACTTTTTAGGTAAGTCACTAGTTTCTTGGTGTAGTAAGAAGTAAAATTATGTTACATTTTTTACATCTGAAGATAACTACATCAATGTAGGAAGATATTGTAACAATTTACGCAGATGAAACACACATTACTAGACTATGGATATCAATTTTGACATGTCTTTATAAACTATTACTACACAAGTTCTATTAATATTTATAATAATACTATATCACATTCTAGAACAAAACCTTTTGATGTTACACATTACATTACGAGATATCATTCTAAAAAGGGTCATATCACTCTTTGATACATTGGTACAGAACATCATCTTGATGATATATTCACAAATCCTTTGAATTAGGAGTGAATGAATTACATGAAACAATAATTTGGAATGATTAATTTTAGTTAATTTTAATTTTAAAGGTCTCAACATGGTGAATAACTCACCATTGTTAATGTATCATCATTGTTAATGTATCACTATTGAGTATGTCTCACTACTGAAATTCTCATCGTTGAACTTACAACTATTGGACTTCTAACCGTTAGAATTCTATCTATGGTTTATCTCACCATTGAAATGTTTCATTCATTTTTAAAATTTGGAATTAAATGTTTTTAACCACCAGTTTTTTTATTATGCAATTTATTTTAATTTTTTTGAATAGATTTGAATTCAATCCCATTTTATGATTTTCATGTATTATTTTGGTTTTGTTTTATTGGATCTCTAGAAATCCAAAATGACAAATGTGACACTTTTTTTAGGTTCTATGAACCTATTTCCTAATGTGTTTTATGTTGATCCTTGTGCAATCCTTCTCTCCCAACCATTCCACCTTCCATCACCTTAACAACACTAAACAAGATAGTCTTCACAGCCAGAGGGAAGTCTCTTTCTAAATATTCTCAAGAGAAGTAATGTCCTATTAAGAAATAGAATTTGGTATCATGTATTCTTGTTCCAATAGAAATAGTGAACCATAAGATCAGGAAATGGGTTATTATGATAGAAAATGAAGTTAAAGAGGAATAACTGCTTTCTTTAAAGTCATTAGTGCTCATGACTTTATAGAACCATGATGGATGGATTGGTTCTCTTTAAATGAGATATGTTTTTATCCAAGGTTGGTATTAATGTTTTACAGTTATGTGGAGCTTGGTTTTGAAAATCCAGAAGAATACTGGTAAAGAACCAAGATTAATGGGCTCAAGATAATGTTTTCATTGATGTGGTCATATGATTGTTTAAAAGATCCTCATGGGGGTGTATTCAATTATTTTGAAGGAATAATAATAGATGAAGGTGATGGTTTTATTTTTTATGAAGCCCTTACCAAGTTGATAGGTGATGAAACTTTGAGGAGGCCTGAAGAACCATTGTGATAAAATTGATTAACAATGTTTTTGTCTTTATTGAAAACTAACATTTTTTTATAATAATGTTTTTTTTCCAAGAATCAAATCGAGTCCATCATAATGAGATTTTCATGAATTTATAATGTTGCTAAAAGAATAAGATCCATATGCATTGGATTTTATTTATCATATGAAAATGAGTTGGAGGTAGAATGTTTTGTTTTCTATATGTTTGTATTTTCTTTAATTAGAGAAATAAAAATATTGGTGAGTGAAGAAGTAATTTTGTTTACTGAAGAGTATCGATTGAAGATTATGTATTCACGATTTAGAATTTTTTCATAGCTTCAAAAAAAATTAAATAATTCATTTCTTGGAATAATGTTCTCACAAATCATGAAAAAATTCAAGATTAAAGATTCTGAAGAATGGTTTAGAGGTTTGAATAATTTCAATGTTGCAGTATGGAGATTCCATCAAACTCTAAATTCCATCATAATCGAAATTCCATCATAATTAAAATTAAATCACAATTCAATGATTATAGAATAATGATTCACTGAATAAAGAATTTATATTCAAAGAAAAGGATATAGAATTTGGATTCCCTGAATACAGAATCCAGATTCACCAAAAAGGATAAAAAATCAATATTTAGTGAGAATAAAAAAAAATCAATCTGAATTTGAGCAAGAAATATAAATTGAAATGGCTCTTAGAAGGAATCAGAAATCACATTGACTCTAAGATGGAAATTGAAATTAGACTAACTATGAGAAAGAAAGAGAAATCAGACCATCTTTGAGAAGGAAAAATATTCTTAATAAGATGATTATGAAGAAAACTCCAAAATAAAATTCTAGATGTTTTATAAATTTTTGATGAGGTCGAACATGCAATGAATGTTTTTTATAAATGTTAGAGAAATATATGAAGGATTAAAGAGGCTAATGATTATGTTTAAATGTGAAATATGTTTTCTATTTTTGGTATTTGAGGAAGCATGGAATGTATTCAAGTTTCTTGATTTTGTTTTCTAGGTCACCTATAAATACTTTCTCAAATCACTCATTAAATTGAAACATTCATATATGAAAAAAGGTGGAGTGTTAGATAATTCAAAGTGAAAGTTCATATCTGAGTGAAGAATTTTTTTGAGAAATATTGCAGAGTTTAAGATTTAAAAATTGAGAATGTGTTCATCATATTGAGTCCATTTAATTCATGGAATTAGATCTAGACTCATCACATTGAGAAAATTGGATCCAGAGTCATTGTATGAAGAAAATCGAATCCAACATCATCAGATTGGGATAATTAGATCCTACCAAGTCAGAATGAGGATTCAGATTGAGAAATGGTTGATTTGTTTCAAAAAAGTCATTATGCTTTTATTTTGAACATTTGTTTTATAAAAAACATTATAAACTAACATGAGTCAATATAATATTTTCTATTAGGAGATATAAGGTGTCTAATAAGAGTTGACTAATGGTATAGTTTTTTTTCATAATAGTGGTTTTCATAGACCCACCAGAGTAGATATAGAAATGATATAGGTTCTCACAGTAAGGATAAACCTTGTAATTCATATTTTCTTTACATTGTTTCCATATTTTTCATGAATTATTATTTACTGAATGTTCATAAGAAAAAAAATCATAATAGGTTGTAGGGGTTATGCTTATAAAAGTTTTGAAAGTTATAAAAAGTGATAAACTTATTCAACCACCCTTATTAGTTGTTGATCAATAATTTTGAACATAAATTGGTATCATATAATAAGGATCACCTGTTGAATCCTTATCATGGATAATATTAATTATGTCAACCTAAGAGAAATTCCTACATTTGATGGAAACCATTATTATGGATGAAAAAATAAGATGATTCTTTATATCTGATCTCTTTTCTTTGAAGTAGTTGATGATTCTCCTATTGGTTTTCCACCTATTGAGAAATATTCTCCAATAAAATTTTATAATAATTGAAACATTGAAATTTATGGAAAGTGTACAAATTAAATCCGTATGCCCTTATCAAATATTTTTATCAGTAATTGATGGGTATCAACACATAAAAAATGAACGTGGTTCAAGTTGGAATGAATTTGTGAATGGAATACAAAAGTTAAGGAAGAAAATATAAAAATCTTTCATAGTAAGTATGAATACATCATATTGAGAGATGAAGAAACAATTTATGAATACTTTACTAGAATAAATTAAATTATTAAAAACATTTAGAGATTAATAGATATTTTGGAAGATTCTAAAATATCAAAGAAGCTTATGAGAAAATTTCTAGATAGATTTTATTATAGAGTTTTTTCTTCATAAGACATGTATTCTTTATCTCATGATTAATTACATAAAATTCTAATTTCTTATGGAATAAAGAAATATAAAATGTTTAAAATGAAAAAAAAGATTAAATGAGTTTTTAAACTATTACAAAGTTAAAAATTCATGATGTTGATTATTTTGATTCTTGTGGATTCAATGATAAAGAATATGAAGTGTTTAATAAAAAAATTAATCTCTCTTATATCTAAAAACTATCAAAGAGGAAGAGGAATGTTTAGAGTAAACTTCCTCTCAAATTTTTTGGGTGTGGTGGAAATAGGCACTTTTCTATAAATTTCACCAATAATAATTTTGGAGAATATTGAAATGATTCTGATGAAAAAAATTAATGGAATAAGTATAACAAACAGGATAAATAAAAAAATTCTTACAATAAACATAAGAATAATTTTACTAGAATCCAAATAAGTATGTTACATAAGAATGATGGATCAAAAAAAATTAAAAAATATTCTTTTAAAGATTAAAGTTTGAAACAATTCAAAACATTAATTTCAGAATTGGAGAAAACAAAATATTCCTCATTGACTGATGATGGCGGTGATGAATCTTATAGAGCGTATCAGATTAGAATATAACTTGTTGAATGTCTCAAAAAACCCTAAAGAATAAATTAATTTTATGAAGAAATATTGTGAATATGTTTTCAATGGAATAAAATATGTCATAAATTAGGAGGGAGAATAAATTAAGGATAGTTTATGTTTCAACGCTGAATAGGGAAAAATGATTGAATATATTAGTAAGAAGCTAAAAACTAGGGAATAAGAAGTTAACAAGTTTCAATAAAATAATATTTATTTTGTAATTACCTTAAGTATGATGAATGAAAACTTCAACAAATATTCATAGGTAAAATATGATACTTTTAATGTTGCTGAGAAGGAATAATACGAGAACCATGTGAAATATTATCTTGAAAAAATAATGTTTTATCTGATTCATTTAATATTTCAGGTTCCAGAAGTAGTATTGGGAAATATTATGTGGAGAAAGGTTATAATAAAAATATAAAATCATCAAATGTAGAAAACTCACCCAAAATAAAATATGGTCTACATCCTGAGTATGTTAGAGCTGAAAGAAGTTACAAACTTCAACAATGGTTCTGTATAGAAAACTTTTTCATGAATAAAACATCACCATTTTATGGATATCACTGGTTTTGGGGAATCTATGGGAATTGAGATTATAATTTTTTTCACAAAATATATTTTCCCAGAAGAAGGTTTTAGTAAAGTGGAAGTAATATTTAATGTACAATGAGAAACTTTCATTACTTAAAGAATGTTGAAAAGGTGAATACTTAATATGATAGAAACAATCCAACAAAAAAATCAATTTGAATTTCGTGAAGATATTTGTGGAAGATATGATCAAGCTGGTCATAATCCAAAAATATTCATGATACACTTTTCAAAATAAATTCCATATGATATAAAAGAAAAGGAAGCCGAAAAGAAGAATGTTGGAGAAATAGATTTGTTTTTGAG
This sequence comes from Viscum album, assembly GCA_963277665.1. Classification (NCBI taxonomy): domain Eukaryota; kingdom Viridiplantae; phylum Streptophyta; class Magnoliopsida; order Santalales; family Viscaceae; genus Viscum; species Viscum album. The sequence goes on along the minus strand of OY728162.1, from coordinate 426,355,344 downwards.
ACATATTTAAAATAATGTAAAAGAAAAAATCCATGGATAATTGATATAGGTTTTTTAACATATTATAGATGATATACAAATCAATAAACATTTTGAAATTCACTATGGAGGAGTATTTACCTTTGGTCATTATAATTCCTTCAAAATCAAAGGAATAAAAACAGATGAGATTGATGTAGAGAATTTTAAATCCTAGGATGTTTTATTTTTTTAGGGGCTAAACATAACATACATAGTGTTAGTCAACTTTTTGATGATGGAAAATAATTGGTTTTTTAGAAAATATCTTTATATCATAGAAGTGTGAAAGATGGAAAAGTTACTATAAGAGGAGAAAGAACCAGTGTGAATCTCATCCAATTAAGATAATTCAATAACTCCTATTACTTGAGTGAAGATGTTGAATACAAAGTGTGGGAAAAAATACTTGGAAACCATATCCAGAAAAGAATGATTTTTTTCTATATTTGATTCTATTTGATATTTATATAATTCAATGGAAGAGAAGAAGATGTTTGTGTTCCTTTTAAAAAGGGGGAATATGACTAAAAAAATTCATAAAATATTCGAGATCTAATATAGTAGACCACTTGAGCTTATTTATTTTGATTTATGTAGTCTACTGAGACCTAAATCAATAAAAGGATACTTATACTTTATCACTTTTAATGCTGATTTCACTCAGATGACAACACTATGTTTATGAAGCACAACTTAGAGGCCATTTAAACATTAAAATTCATTATAAAAGATATTGAGAATGAAATGGGAGTATCCACAAATAATTTGATAATAGATAATGGTACCAAATTCACAAAAAAAAATATTGAAACTTGCCTAAGAAATCATGGAATAAAACATCAGTATAGTGCTCCAAATTTCTCACAACAAAATGGAGGGGGTGGAAAGAAAGAAGTGAAGATTTGTGGAAATGGAAATATGTATGTTAGAATAATTAAAACCATCAATTTTATACTAAGGAGAAGCTATTAGTACTGATGTTCATGTTTAAAATAGATTCTTTTGGGATAAAAAACCAACAAGACTCCTTATGAAATTTGTTATAAAAAAACCTTCAATGAAATACTTAAAGGTTTTTGTATGTCCATGTTTTCTAAAAATAAAAAATATGAATTTGGGAAAGTTTTATGAGAAAGATGAGAAATTTTTTTACGTGTTATTCACCAAGTGGAAGAAGTTACAAATTATATAAAAAACGGTTACCATAGATGGTGGAATCATATGATGTGAAGGTATTTTAAAATCAATGTTCCTTAACAAAAGTTGTTAATAATGCATAGGAGGATAAAACATAGAGTTACAACAATATTGAATGTAATTAAAAACTTCTTTATCAATATTTAGAAGAATAATGTGATGAGGGAACTCAATATGGTAAAGAAACATTGAAATTTTATGCCTTAAAAACATGATGAATCTAAAAACAATATTTGGAATCAGAAGGATTGGGTTTAGACCAAATGGAAGTTGATATTAGAAAATCAGAATTTAATTATCTCAAAAGATGAACCCAAATTAGTTTTAGAGGAAATTAAACATAAAGAAAGTAGAGATGATATTACGAAGAGTTTGATCTGATTAAGAAGAATGAACCATGGGAACTTGTTCTAAGGAAAATAATTAAAAAATTTATTGGAACAAATTTTGTTTACAGAAAAAACTAAATCATCGTGGAGATGATTCAAGAAACAAAGAATGAATTGTTTGTATAGGCTACACATAGGTGGAAGGCTTGGAATTTGAAGGATCCTTCTCCACCATTTTAAGGATAGAAACTATTATAATATTTCTTGTAGTGGTTACTCATCTGAATTACGAAGATTATCAGAGGGACATAGAGTCAACTTTCTTAAATGGTGATATTGAGGAAGAATTTTACATTGAACAAACTTGTGGGTTTCTACTCTACGAGGTTGATTATTTTTTCAAATTTGAATAATGATTTGTATGGGATGAAACAAGAACCAAATCCTTTGTATTATAAACATGATTTTTTTGATAATGTTCTACTTTTCTAAAATAATAGTTAATATAAACTTATATGAAAAATATTTTGATTATGGAGCTCTAATTGGAATTGTTTTTGTCGGTGATAAAATTTATTCATGTGATAGAGAATAGGTTTTTAAAACATTTTCCAAGAAAATGAAGAATAATTTTTAAATGTCTATGTTTTGATAATTAACATTTTTAATTGGATTAAATTTTTTAAAAAAGGAAAAATATAATTTCTTATCTCAAGAAAAGTATTCCCTGGAATTGTTAAAGATGTTGGGGAATTTAGAATCCAAATAAGTTTCAACTCCTATTTCTGTTATCACAAAGTTTATAAATAAAGAATCCAAAATAAGTGTCAATCAGAAGGACTTTTGGAAGATGAAAAGAAGTCTTATTTATCTTAAAACATCATGGACTAATATTTCTTATGTTATGAATTTATGTTCTATGTATTAATGTAATATGAAATAATCACATATATGTTTAGCAAAGAGGATTACAAGATATGTCAAAGGACCAAATTCACATGGGTTGTTATAAAAAATTGATAGTGAGATGAATTTTTAGGGTAATAATAATGCTGATTGGGCTACAGATTGTAATGATAGAAAATAAACATAATGATTAACATTTTTCTTGTGTGAATGTTTTGTGAGTTGGTAGAGTAAGAAATAGAGTTCAGCAACATTAAGCACAAATAAATATGAATATGTTGTAGCTACTTAGTCTTGTACTCAAAATGTTATCAATGAACGTTCAACTGTAATACTTGAAATTGAATTATTCTAAACCATTTAATATCCTTTGTGAGAATCATAGTGAAATTGATCTTTCTGAAAAACAAGTTCAACATTCAAGATCAATACACATTGATGTTTAGTTTCACTTTATAAATTAGAAGTATGCAGTTGGACTTGCTTTTCTAGAATACATTTTAAAAAAGTATCATATTTCTAATATATTTAGAAAATCAATTCCAAAAGAATTATTTATGGAATTGAGGATATAACATCATTTTCAACCTCATCTGATGTTTTCATAATACTCATATATAAATCCCCCACCATTATATAGATTTTGTTGAAAAAGTTATAGAAAAAGTAACATCTTTCTACTTTGTAAGAAGTTTTTACTTATCTTTGTTTTATAACCCTAAAGTTGTGGTTATTATATAATAGGGGAGAGGAAAAAAAGATAGAATTTATAAAATGTGGGAGATAAAAATAAAAGTGATAAAGGAAAATAAAATAGTGGGAGTTTATATTTACATGTCCACAAAATTTGATTTCCCCCAAGGAATTGAATTCCTTCAAAAACATTACTTTATCTAGTAGTGTGGTGTCAGTACACTCTCTTTTGAGAAATTCTATGTTTTTATAAATTTGAAAGTTTGGGTTATTTACAGATGTTGTGTTGTGAATAAATTTTTAGAGATGAAAAATTTGTTAATATTGTTTGTCAACAAATATAAAGGGGGAGATTGATGAACCTTTATTATAATTTTTTTAATTGTTTTTTGTATTGGTTGACAAGTAACATTTTTGTACAAGATTTTTATTCTTTTCTGATATTCAGATCAAGTACATTGTTTTGAGATTTTTAGGATAGTTGTAATTATTTGGAAGAATTAGATCCATGTGCATCGAATTTAAATAATTATATCCAAAATAAAAGGAGACAGAATTTGTTGATTACTGGAAGTTTTTATTTTTCATAATCATAGAAATAAAGAGGTTACTGAGTTAAGAAGTCATTTTGTTGCTGAAGTGGTTTGAATTTATATTGTGATGTTCAGCGGTAAATTTTTTTCAAACTTTTAGAACAAAATTAGATAATTATTTTATAGTTATAAAGTTATAAAAAATCATGATAACTTTCATGATAAAATAATTTGATGAAATGGTGGATAAGTTTGATGAATTTAAATGTTTTAGTATAGATATTCAATCATAATGTGAATTCAATCCTAATGAGAATTCAATCATAATTAACTGAATAATAAATTTAGATTCACTGAGTAAAAAAATAAAAATTCAATGAAAATGAAAAAAATTCAGATTGAGTGAATACAAAATTTGGATTCACTATGAAATATATAGAATTTAGATTCAGTGAGAAGGAAAAAAATCAGAATGACTATAAGAAGGAAACAAAAATTGAACTTACTCTGGGAGGTGACAAAACACTGAAACACTCTAAGAAGGAAACAAAAATCAGTATAACTCCGAGAAGGATATAGAAATCAGTCTAAATATTAGAAGGAAAAAGAAATTAGACTAACTCTGAGAAGGAAATAGAAATCGGACTGGCTCTGAGAAGGAAAAAGAAATCAGACTGACTCTGAGAAGGAAATAGATTCATAATAATAAAATTACGAAAAAGACTCAAAAAGAAAATTCCAAATGTTTTATAAAATGTTGAAGAGGAAAAAAAAGAAATTCAATTTTCCATAACAATTGGAGAAATCATTGGAGGATTGAAGAAGAAAATTTATATATTTAAATTGAAGATATTTTTATATTATATAAAATATGAGGAAGCGGGGAATTTTTACCAAGTTTCACAATTTTTTTTGAGTCACCTAAAAAAATTTCTGATATCACCCATTAATTTGCAACATTCATATATTCAAGAATATTAGAGCACATAAGAATTTGAAGTGAGAGTTTCTTTTCTGATTGATGAACAATTGTATTGATCATTCTAGTAGAGTTAGTGTTTTTATTATTGAGAATGAGTTCATAATATTGAGTCCATAGTATTTAGAGAATTTAATCAAGACTCATCATATTGAGATAATCGGATCTAGACCCATTGTATTGAGAAAATATGATCCAACATCATCAGATTGAGAAAATCTGATCAATCCAAATCAGACTAAGGATTTAGACTGAGAAATTATGGTATAGTTTCAAAAAAATATTTTTTATTGTATTTGGATCAATTGTTTTATAATAAAACATTTCAAACTGACAAGAGTTAGTATAATCCTTCTTATCCGGAGATAAAAGTTGTCTAATGGGAGTTGACAGAATTTGTATTCACATCTTCATAATAGTGGATTTCTATAGACCTAGAAGAGTGAATTTGGAAAAGATGTAGGTTCTGGAACTAAGGCCAAACCCTGGAAATCATGTATTCATAACTTGGTTTTCAAATTTTTCATGCACGTGTATTTACTAAAAGTTGATAAGGAAACAAATCATAGTATACTGAAGGGGTTATGTTTCTAATTTTTTTTTGAAACTTATAAAAAGTTAACCACTGATTCAACCCTCCTTTATCAGCTGTTATTTAATCATTTGTAAATTCAAGTCTAGTTTCCATAAAGTCATATAGATAATTAATAATACTCTTTAAAATCATCCAACACTTATTGTGCCCAATAAAGGGTGATTTTTCTTCTCCAAGGTATCATGATGGTTATTTTATTTTCTTAGGAGATGAATATAGATGATAAAAATATTTAGATATCTTATGATTTATATGTGTGAGATGGTCTTTCCAACTTCAAGAACAAATTTTGTGATATATCCCATGTTGATTTATTCTATGCTATAAGAAATATGTTTATATGATGAAGGTGAAAAGCTGTTATGGACTATGGTAGTTTCTTCCTTACAAAAATAATTTTTAGAAGAATGAATATCAACAGGAATCCCTAGAAATGAAAATTGGAAAGTCATAATAAAATATTTACGAACAGTTTGACCCTTTGGACTATCCTTTTAGACCAAATGATCTTATTGATCTTGTTATAGATCTAGATGAGATAGTTTGATAATCTAATGCGGTAAAATAGGATGATGTTTTTAGAGTTTAGGAAGAGTTTATTCAGATGGAAGAGGGTATTGACCCTGACCTCTCTCCCAGGCCACCTACTATAACTAATGGATCCCCAAGTCCTCTTACGAGTCACCCAAAAAGATAGAAGTTAATGAAAAGTGAATAATTTGAGGTTTAAGTCTCTGGAGAATTCTAATACAAGAGTTACCAATCTTATAAAGAAGATGAGAATGATAATGGTGATGATACAAATGTGAATGGAAATGATGATTGTGATACTGCTGGAGATGAAGATGATAACTGATCAGATCCTTATAGTTCCAGTTGGAAAATTAGAAAAGAGTATGTTGACATTCCTCAAGACCTACTCCCTTCACATGGTGGATCTATTTACCAAATAGAGGAAAGGTACAATGGTGATGATGAAATGGATGTTTCTTCTAGAGATTAAACAGATATATCTATTGATGGGGATCTATCCCCTAGTCATGAAAGTCTTCAATTTATTTTTCTAGTCGATGGAGTTGATTATATATAGGTATCTAATAATCAAACAATTTTATATTTAGTTGTAGTAGAGAAAAGGATGATTATTTCTATTATTGAGCAGCGTGTTTTAGAAAATACGCTGAATGAGCCTGTTGATGAGAGGGATGATGATTATTAGTTGAGAGATGTGGATGATTTAGATAATCCATTAGTTGATGCACATATGGTTGATGCACCTTATATTGAATAAATAGAAGTTAATACCTCTATTAGTGTACCTACTATAGTGGTATCTATAATTGTGTTTCTTCAGTGGTTGAGCCTCATGGAAAGGCATATGCTAGATGGATTGATCCAATTTTTGAAGAGTGTGATTTGATTTTAGGAAAGGATGGATGATCAAAAAATAATGGCGAACCTACCATTCAAGAATAGAAATATCTTGAATTATCAATGGTAAATTAGATTGATGTTTCTAGTTTGTTAGAATGGTTAGATTCTATTAGATAACCTACAGTTTCTGATGACCAACCTGATTTAGTTGATACAATCAATAAGGCTGACTTAGATGAGTTTAGATAAAATAATGTTTTAGATTTTTCTAAGAGTTTAAAGATTCAAAATCCTTATCTTAATGATATATGTTAGAAATATTGTAGATATTTTTTTTGAGTTGGTGATTCATCAAATTCAAGAAAAAATGATTCCCCATATTCCTGAAGTTGAAATTGAGAATAAGAGTCTAGACAGTGAGCTATAGTCTTTGAGATTCATCATGGAATTGATGTAGTCTTCTTTTTAGCTTAAATGGATGTTTTTCTAGAGAGTGTAGAAAATATTACTTTATTGGAATCTAGTTCAACTGCTCCTCCACCACCTGTTTTTTATGATGAGTTTCTCAGGTTAGTGTTCAGATATGATTTTAGAGATTTTTCTAGCAGTGTTTTAGGTGATGTTGATTCTTTACCGATAGACAATATTAGAGTGTTTGTGAATAGTAATGATTATGATCATATAATGATAGGGGAATGCATGAATGATATGAAATCTGACCAAGGGAAAATTAACAACATAAATTAAGTACGATCAATGATTTAAACAAACCATGACAAGAATGAAAACTTTATGTTTTTGGAATAAAACCTATGGAAGCCTATTATGACCCATGATTTCAAGGAACAAGTTACTCAATTGAATGTAATGATTCCTATTTTAAATCTTTTCATAAACGAAAATGAATTTTTCAATGAAATTGAGTGAGTTTGAAACATTATTATGGGCTTATTTAATTTGATGAAGCTTTTTCTTCATGTGCATGGTTATGTTTTTGTAGATCATAAATCCATAGTTGTGACTTCCCAAATGAATCATCCACCTGCTACCCCAAATATTTTAGATCTCTAGAGTCTATATATCTCCTTAATCCTCTTACTTCCAGATTCCAACTGCTTTCCTTATCACCATGAGAAGTAGTGCAACATATATGGCTAATCCTCGTTCAAGATCATTGAACTCCTTCTGCCTTAACCGGTGTTCCTACAACCTTTCCTTGAGATCTTTATTCATATGATTCTATAACTTCAACCTCATACAAAGTAAAAGGAAACTATCATCTGTATCCTTAAAACAAGCCTAAAGACCCTTGATATTTAGAATTTGTCTCTTTTATGGTATTGTTTTTCATGAATCTTTATTTTTGAACAGTTTTTGGGTTTAATTTTCATTATATTTATTTATGGGAATTGCAATGTTATTATAAGTTTATTTCTCTTGGATTCCCTATTTTATTCATCTTTCCTTAATTTTCTATAATTTTTCAATATCCCAAAAGGGGAGAGGATCTATTGTATATACCCTTATAGTTCATTTATGCTCTTTATTTCCCATTTATACTTATTTCCTTCTTTACCATTAATGCCTTTATATTTCATTGATACTAACTACATGAATTTTTCTAATTTATCAATGATAATACATGTATGAAATATAATTATTTATTTTTGATTACATTAATATAAATTACCTTTGATTTCATGATATACAAACTATAATATCTTACCTTTGAAAACTTTTTCTTTTTATCTTTGATATCATATACCTAAAATGCCATTGATTTTTATAAAAAAAAGAGGAATATTGTTAACCTACTTATTTTATTGAAAATGAAATCATGATTATTGAGATAATTAATGAGTTTAGTTTTAATTTCAGAATTTTATCATATTCGAATGATTGGAAAATTTTTCCTATATTCGAGTCACCCTCAAATAATGACTCAACGCCAAGGAAGAGACACCACTATCAAGTCTCACCATCATAATGAGGCACCATCACCTATGTCTCACCGCCGGTTAATAAGTGCCACTGCCTATTCCAATATCTCAACACTAGAATTAGACGAAGTCAAAAAGTTTCACTATTCCAAGGAGACACCACCAGAATGTGTCACCATTTCAAAGAAACAATGCTAGTGTTTAATTATTTGGAATTAAATTTATATAATGGATAGATTATTGAAATTAATGATCAAACATATTAAAAATATTGTTTTTTAATTACTCTATAGAGTTATATTAATGTTTGTGTCATAACGTGTTGTGTGAGGAGTAGCTGATTCAGATAATTATCCCCGATACTAATGATACTAATAAAAGAGGAAGAAGACTTCCTCATGTGCAATAACATGGATACACAAAAAGAAACATGTACACATGTAGAGAGTTAACCTCATTACAAGAACAAGAATATCATACAGATTTATTGTAATACAATCAATAGAGGAAGTTGAAGCACAAAATATATCCAGTGCCTTGCTTCATTCAAGAAGAAGATTAAACGACACTATATTCTAATTTTTTTTGAAACCAGACTTGAGACTCATTTCAAGATACATTCAAGGAGTCATGATATGTAGAGAATAATATTTAGATCAACACAACCTTTATATATCCATAATAAATTTTCTTTTTATTTATATTAACTCTACGATCAGTGTAGATTACTCTATTTAATTCTTTACAACACCTTCTCCATCACCTCAACGGGACGATACATAGATATATTCACAACACGTTTTTTACAGTTTCTCTTATATTGTGTTAGAGTTATGATTATGAAATTTTGTTTATTTTTCTCATTGAAAACTATGGAAGAGGCCCTGTGTGGTGTGGAAGACTTAGCTGTTGTAAAACTTATTCCATGTTGTGAATAAAAATTTTATTTATATAAAATTCTTGGATGAATGTTATTTCCAATTAGATAGCACTATGTCTCTTATTTTCACCAAACCACTTGTATTTAAATTCCACTGTTTGTTTTGTTCGTTATGTTTTTCATTATTTCCTTGTTTGGAAATTATATATATTTTAAATGTAAAACAAAACCATTACTTTGATAGTTTATCTTAAATAGTGTTAATACAAGAGTTTTTTTAAGTATGTTGATTTCAATGGACATCATAATATTGCATATAATTTTACCATATACCTATTAAATATTTTCAAAAATCATCTAAACAATTAAATCTTATAGAAAAATACTATTTTATTAAATTGGGATGTATTTAGTTAATTGGGTTATTTAATTTAAATCCCATTTAAATTAATTTTTTATTTCTTTCTCAATTAACCTCCCTCTTGTGATATTCACTCCAACGAACACATTTTATTAGAATTTAATATTCACCTTAAATTTCATGCCCATGGTGTAATGATGAGATTACTTCAGATAGTCCAAGAAAGATATATCGAGCATATAGTTTGGGGAAATATATGTGCGACCTTGTTGATGATATATTGTGAAAAAAGAATTATATTACACTGTGAGCTTTCATATGTCATTTTCGATGTTGTAAAATTATGTTATTTCTCTTGGGTTCCTTGAAAAATTTCTAGATTGTAAAAATAGAGCTTAAGATTTACCACCTAATGGTAATGAGGGTGAATCCTAGAGAATCACACACTAAGTGTTTCTGTTGATATCAAATACATTATATTTGGATTTAATTAATATTATAAATATTATTCTCAAGATAGAAGAATAATTCTATTCATTTTTTAATGATTTATAACATTCACAAGGTAACAAGTAATTATTTTCTTATTAATTAATAATTTATTAGGCAACATGTATATATAATTAATATTTAATACATAGATTGGGAATAAAATATTTTCATTAAATATTTTAAAGGATATTTATTTTCAGTAATGTGAAAAAAAATATTTATTTATTAATTAAAAATTTATTCAGGTATTCCATAAATTCAAAGGAGTTAGAATAGACCAGAACCATTAATGGTGATAAATACTAATTTACAAACCCATAAATAATATTTTTTATTACGCATATTAGAACACACCATATAATATTAATAATATTATTATTATATGGAATGTGGTTTAATAAAGATTATAATATTGTTTAAGGTCTCAAGTTAAAATAAATAATACATTAACCTAAACCATAGCTCTATAAATAGGTGGTTATTTCTATCGTGTTGGATCTATAAAATATGAGAATCGTTACTCACCCCAAATTTCTCTCTTGACTGATCCTTATCTCTCTATACGAGGATCATGAAAAACAAGAGATATTACTTAAATATTAATGGATAATTGATTTAATTGAATAACATAAGACAATTGATTCACCATGATCTGACACATAAATCTAATGGGGATTTTTAGAGATAAATGTTGAACATATGGATCATAGTTAGAGGGATTCCATCCTTGGATCCTCACAACACAAGGAAGTTAATACAAAAGTATTTTTAGAAGATCAATATCATCAACAAAGAAAATATTATATGATTTGGAATTTACATTCTTCTAATATAAATTATATAATTTTAAATTTATTGTGATATATCCTCACTTAGGATTTTGGGAAACTAAATATTAAAATATATTTTAATATAACACCCAATGAAGAAACTTATACTATTCCTAGAACCTTCAAGTGGTATCAAAGGTGTCACATTTTAAATTTATAATAATTTATTTATTTTTAACAATTATGATATTTTTTTGAAGGATACTTGTATACCTAGGTGTGGAACATGCTCTGTACATTATCTAGGATCTCCACCTTGAATAGGGTGGTGATGAATTCCTCCACATCTGGTTTAACTACATTAATGGGTACTATCCTTAAATAAGGGTGAACATGATACTTTTTGTGGATTTATATTGGTGTATATGGGAGGTGAGAATCAATTCTTGACATGAGGTGTTCATTGCATTGTGTACTAGTCACGAGGAAATGCTTCTTGGGGGTTGAACTAACACCACTCCTTAAATGATGGGAGTGAGATCTCTCACTCATGTGTTTCATGTTGGTCAACATTATTTCATTAAGTATCCATGTAATGTATTTATATTGACATTGGGTTTATCCCTCTAGTCGTTTCATGTTAAACCATAATGGTTCATGTTCTGTTGGTTATGTTCACAAATGTGGTACGGTTAGTGATTCTGGTGGATTATTCCTTTTTTTCTTTAGTTCCCCTATATTACTAGTGATTCCATAATCGAGGAGGATTCTAGGGATTTGTGTAATGGGTTGGATTTGTGTTGTAACAAAAAAATATGATTATTTTTGGTGGAGACATATTCAGATTCCATCTTTCATTCAATGAAGGGTTTGATCATGGTGCCTTGGTAAATTATTTATCACATTTGAAGATGAAATTATTTTATTAATGAGCACATTATCCAGATCCATAAATAGTATGAAGGTAACCAAGAAGTGTAATTTTTAGTCTCACAAGCTAGTTTGGAGAGTTCATGTAGTTATTTTACTAGATTTGAATCTCTCCCACGTGGATTCCTTTCCATAGTGAGAGGTTATTCCCTCGCGCTTCAATATTTTAGGCTACATTGTTCTATTATCATATACTACCCTTTATTTAATAATAAACATTTAATTTGTAGTGTTAAACATTATGTGAATTCATGGTTGAATTTTCCCTTTCATGTTATTCATTATTTAATATGATTTGAATTAACAAGTTTTTGACACATATTTTTTTTACAAGATTTACAATTTCTAATGTTCATGAACACATGAATAAAAATTAGATATTTCATCTGGAATTGTTTGGGAATATATATAGATAACATTGGATTACACGACATGTATCTGGTGTATATATCGTATACCTAAGTGAACTACCCTTAGCCATGTCATGGGACACACAATGCACTGAGAAGTAATTTCACATTGCATGTTGATAGAGAGAACCTAGAAAAAAATATGTCGGATTATAAGGTGTGTAGATAGAATACCCATCATATAGTCTGTACAATTTTGTAGTAAAATCCAGGAAAACATGTGGTAAAAAACACGGTCAAAACCACCTAAGACTAATATCTTGAATGAATAATGACATAAAAAACATGTATCTAGACTATACATGTTATGTGGTTTATTTTTTCTCATATCCTAAATATGCATTTGTTCATTTTGAAGGTTATTTAGACACACATAAACCATAATACACATCTTGTAGCTGGCATGGGCACTAAATGTAGTCCAACCAAGATACACATCGAAGCCCCAGGTGTGTACCACGATTGCATGGAAAGAGAGATACAAGGCATGTAGCTCTATAGTAAAATCCCTACAGTATACCAATTAATTATAGAATTAAATTACGTTAAATAGAAAATTTTTGCATTAAAAACATATTTCATTTATTGAAACATGTTTTTATTGAATGTTTAATAATTTTATTGAAGAGTAATAAATCATTATTTAATTTAATTTAATAATCTAAAATAAAAGATTTTTTCATTTATTTTACACGATTTTAGTTGATATTGGTATCACCAAATGAATTTCCATATTGATTAAGATTTAATGGAATCAATCAATCAATTAATTAATTCATGTATTTTTATATTGATAATAAAAAATTAATATAAATGAATGTTAGCTGGTTTACTTTGGAATATGAACTTCAGGTATGACCGTTCATGAACTATACTGAGACCAGTGTATGAGTTTACATTTATGAAATTTCATTTATTTCATGGGTTTTCAAAATCTGTTATTAAATTAATTCGATGGATTGTGTTTCACACTTCCTTCTCTTAGTATGTAGGACCTTGTGTCTAAAGAAATATATGTAATACCCCTTTAAAAAATTCTTTGGATCCCATCACATAAAAATGGGTTATAAATACATGTAATTATTTTAATTCCCCATGGTGCAATGAAGATGTTCATGATGAAACCATAATGATTCTAACCCAGGTGTTAATCAGGTGGATAGATGCAATATAGAAACTAATGAAAAGACCTGAAATATGAGTTATTACTACTAGTTCATGTGATTAATTAATTTCAACTTATTAAAAAATGTTACGTATATTTATGAATGGGTCATTAAATTAATTATTATTTCTCCCCATGCATTTATAAATTTATGGATGCAATACCATGACCACATAAATAAATAAATTAATATATAAATATGGAATTTAAATAAACATATTATGTGTAAATGTTTTAACCTACATGTTTAATTAAATAATTAAAATAAACTTAATATTGAGAAGACACGTAAAAGATAAAACATTATAATATTTAATCATAAAAAATAAAATTACTCAAAAAAATATTAAGTAATCGTGCTTCCATCTCTAAATTAAGAAGAATACATACATTCAGTGTCAATTCTGCCTCAACTGAGGAAAATTTTAATTATTGTAATGTCTTAACAATGTTTGTGGGTATAATTAACCAATGTTATATTAGGTTAATTATCCTCCATATGCCCAATATAATTTTAGAGGTATGTGTTGAGGGAAGAGGCCAAATGATTTGTTTAATTTCAAATTGGTTTCAATTAATTAAGATGATAAAAAATCAATGAATTTTCTTTGTGACAATTACAGAGCACATATTTATGTTAATAAGATCTATGTTATTTTTAGAATTGGGTTGATTTTTTTTTTTATAAAAATTATTTGAAGATGAAATTGAAGATTCCATGGAAAAATTATTTATTTTTCATGAAGAGGATATAATGTTGATTGTTGTAGGATTTTAATGATTGGGTACTATTAACTATTTTTATTGAGCTATTTTAGGAGAAATTTGGTAGAATGTTTATTTTGTTCTTATTTAAAAAATTATCCATGCTTTCCAAATATGGGTGGAGTCATCATAAGAGAAGCTGAGCTCAACCCTAATCTAATCAACACGAGGTTGTGTTTGACTAGGTTAAAGGTTGTTCCTGCGTGAGGCAGAGAGGTGGAGGAGTTCCACAGTGCGGGGTGGTATAATGGTGGAGGTGGGCGCAAGAGCACACCCAATGAACCAGTATGGGGTTGTATTAGTGATAGGAGAGGATATTTTTGAGCCAATTTTTTTGTGATTTGTATTATAAATGGATCATGAGGTTTGGGTCCATTTTGATATTGGATTCAATGAATTGAATCATAACTGTTTGATCTGATCATTTAAAATAATGATTATCTGATCATCTTATCCACAATTAGGATTAAAACATATAAATAAACTCAGCCATATGATCTATTCGTCTATCATCTGGGTAGTATGATTTCTATGCAGCTATGTCATCATCATTTGTAACCTTGTCTGAGACTTTAGTGGGAAATCCATGGCCACTTTATCTGAAGCTTGACCTGTGGTTTCAAAATTTCATTTGATCATTAATGGATTCTATTATGATTGAAATCATCTTGAAATCCATTTTCATGAATAAAATAAATTTTAATAAATGAATAATTTCATGATTTAATTTTTTTTTCAGTGACGGTAATGGTTTGCGATTATAGTTTTCATCCAAGAAATAGACCAATTGGATCTTCATGATTACATATGTTTATAATATGATTTTCACTACATATAAATATCTGATGATAGTTCATTTTTTCCAGTTATGTTTTAGAATCTCTCAATTCTAGATAAACAGATCACTGTGAGTGTATTACTCGCAATGTTGGTCACACACATTCTTTCTGCGTGATAGAGAATGGTATCTATGACTATTCAAAACATTCTTTTCAAACATATATTGCCTCGTGATTAATTGTGTTCCATGTAGATTTTTTTCATGAAGAACATCTTTGAAGAACGTTGTAATAGTGTAAAATCACACTCTATATTGTGAAGAAATTCTTACAATAACATATACACATTTATGTATGTGTGAAAGAAAATATTTAAATTTTCAGTTCCTTGAATTATATATATATTTTTGGGTGTGTATAGTGATTGTGCTAACTAGAGAGTGGGTTTTCACAAAAAGAGAAATAGTAGGTTCATATAGTGTGTGAAATGATAATGAACATGAGGTAGATGCAAAGTACAAAAGCATGCTCAATTTTTTTGAGTGTATAAGAGTAGTGAACATAATTTATTATTGTGTATGTGTTCATATCTATTGTTTTAAGGATAAGTAGGTAGATTCAATGCATTGCGTATATTTAGATTCATGATACACATATAATTATAAATAAATTGGAAAGTGTGTTTGTCTATGCATATGTGAATGAGTATATGGACAAGTATTTTCTTAATCATTTGAAGAATCAAGAAGGAAGTGCATTTGGTAGTAAAGAAAAAAAATGGAGTTAGTGTATTTTTTCATGTCTACAGTTGCATAAAAAGAAAAAGTAAATGAAATATAATTCTTTCATGAATGAATATTGAATAAGTACATGTTCAATTTAAATTTCATAATTAGTGTGCAGTGTCTTGGGACTGAAGCTACGATATTATTTCTATAAGTGAATTAGAAGTATTTTTATATCTGTGTTTTCTAGGTTTTAGTGAGGGCGAGTCTTTAGTAGAAGAAATAATTCATGATTGAGTTTTTTGTACTGAGTAAACTGATTATTTTTAGTGATTGGATATTATTTGAGAAAGACTAGCTTTGGTGCAAAGGTACTCAATTTATATATGAGCCTATGAGAACCAAAAATCTTATTAAGGATGATCAATGTGATCAGGTTACATGTAGATAAGATTTAAGAAGAAGAAGAATCTTGTGATTGAAGTGTCTAACAATTTGTTGAAGGAGCTCAAGAGATTGTGGGTCTAACTATTTAAAAATTTTGGTGGTGTAACCATCTATGGAAGAATATTTGGATTGCTAGGGGGTCTACCAGAATAAACAGGATGATCGATTACTAGTGTGTATAACTAGTTACTTCCTAAATCATTGTAATTGATAAAAATATTATTGTATATAATATATTTTGAAGGTTATAACCAACATGTCAAGGACGTAGATCTTAGTACCAGACCTAGAAAAAATACCATGTTTTGTGTTTCATTTACTTTTAGAATTACATGCATGATACACTAATATTTACAGGTGAAAGTGGTTAAAATTGAAATGTGAAAATGAATTCAGTAAAATTGGTAACACCTGATTCATCGCCCTCATAGTGTGACTACATGATCCTTGGACACTTCATTGGGGAAATCTAATTCATAGTCGTTGGACTGGAGAGTCCACTCAAAGGGCCACAGAGCTGCAAGCCCATGTTTGGAAGACCACATACATAATCACTTTCTAATAATTTTCATGGCCTCCATATGAATTATATGAAAGGAAATATGTACACCTTATATTATAATGTTAGAGAGACTATAAATTCCATGTTCAATAGTTATGGTTATTAATAAATTATAAAATAATTAGAGAATTCATAAAATTTATTGTTCATTTTTCTCACCAAATTTTAATCAAGTTAATTAATACTCTTATGAATTAATTAGTATAAAATAATTTAAATAAAACCCACAAAAGTATGATCATTCTTTAAATAAGGTTATATCCTTACCAATATTTTTTTTGAATATGGTGAAATTTTTTACATGATTTATTATTATCAGAAAGTTTGTATTATGTGTTGAAATCACCTATTCATGTTTACAATCCCAACATGGGAGAGATAGTGAAGAAGATGAATACTAGATATATGTTAAGTTTACATCGTATGTATTTTATATTATATTATCAAATTTTTTCTGAGATATGATGTTATAAAATTAATTCATGGATTTTTACACTACAATATATCATCTATATATATAATATCTTGAAATAAATAGTATTTCCAATGCACTATATCAATGTTATTTGGAAGAAGGTATTCAAGCTACTGTTCATGCTTTCAAAAGCATAGATTTTATTGATCAGTTGGAGAAATTATGATTATAAATGGATTAAAAAATTTCCATTATCATTATTTTATTATCCATACCACTAATATTATACATATTTTGAGATTCCTAGATAAACGAAAGGGATAAGTCACTCAGAAAAAGTTTTCACATACTTCACTAAGAAGATAAGGATTGGTAAAAACTTGTATCTCTATCACTTTTGGTGAAATGATTGAAATAAATTGCTGAATTTAAAATTTATAATCTAAAAACAAAAGATCATTTAAAACACCATTTAACGATACAAAATATTAAAGGGATAAAAAATGAATCGAATTATATGTTCTTCTCAAGTGGAATGAATATAAATTGGAAGAGAAACTAAAATGAATTGAAGGAGAAATTAGTTGAATCCCCTTCAGTTATATTAATCATGTTTTACTGAACCTATTGAATATTAAATACAATATTCTTAAAACATACATGTATTTAAATATAAAAAATGATAAATAATATAATTTTCTTAGGTTTAACTCAAAAGTATAAGATAAAGTGTGATTCATATGTTAGCCAAGTGGTGCTCACAATTTATCATTACCAAATGTATTGACTCATGTTTGTAATAAGTGTTATAGAAACATTTATCTTAGTTTTAATCTTGATAGAATGATATATTTTTTTTTGTAAAAAATGTTTTCATGATACTTTTATAAAAAACTAAAGCTTCAATAATTATGGAATAAAAATTATCTATTGTAACGATGGGTAAATATAAAATACAACACATTTACTAGATTTTGGAATGTTATTTTTTTTCAAATAATATTGAAAATAGGTGGCATGATTATTCTTTTAATGGTATTATTTTCTCAACTGAGCTAACATACTGGATATTAAAACAAAAATATATCTTATATTTTAGAGAAATAAAACTTTTAAATTAAGGTACATCAAAAAAACATTTACAGTTAGTCAATAATTTCTATGAAAAATATTATAAAACTAAGTTCAATTTCCCATACGTTATGATATTTCAGTAAGAAACTTTAAAAACTCTCAATAAAATAAATGATTACATTTGGAAATGATTACATAATATTCAAGGAGGATATTTAAAGAACATCTTATCTTAGTAGTCATTGGTAATTTATAAGATGTTATGGTTCTCTCAAATACACACTTCCTTATATAAATAAATGTCAAAACAATAGTAAAAGGAATATTAATGATAAATATTTTATTGTAAAACCCATATCTTTTATAGGGATATATTAGTATCATTTATAGGTATTATTTTTCCATGCGTTGAGTACTATTAATTTCGGTTTTACTTTGGGGTGTTTTGTGTGAAATTTTGACAAAAAATGGAAGAATGTTGGTAGAGAAAAGTTGGTGCAAGGTTTTCCCTAACCGTGCACCCTACCCTATAAAACAATGTGAACCCAAAAAAGGGGATTCACGTGGAATGAAAATGGTTTATCAAACAATGTGACCTATTTGGATAAATCATGCACCCCCTAGAAAGAGGTGCAAGATTAACGAGCACAATTTGGGGAAATCGTAAGCCCAAAGCATCAAAATGTGCGTACAAGATTTTAATCCCCGGAAAATTAGTTTTAAAATTTATTAGGTCCAAATTTGGACACTTATTAGTCCTTAAATTGAAAAAAATTTATCTTGAATTTAAATCCTCCCAAATTGATTCTAATCCATTCTGACCTCCATTCTTCATGATCGGAATCCTGTATTGAAGGTGTGTACCGATACCCATAAGAGGATATAATCCTATATGGTTTCCTTCATCTCTCCCATATCTAACTCATCTTTTTTAGAGATATTATCTTTTTTTCTTTTAAGATATAGATCAAGATTTTCAGGATCATGATTTTCTGATTTTTGTTATGGGATCAAGACCTAAATCTCGTTTTATATTGTCATTCCATCAAATTGGAGGTTTTTTGGGTGATTATTCATCAATTAGTTGTGGTAGGTGGTTTATAATTTATATTCAATCGTCTGTATTTCAATTACATGTATTTAATTTTAGATTTTCATGTCGTTGTTTGTAAATTTTCATACAGAAATTGAATTTATTAATTGGGTAATTACTTACTTAAGGGATATATATTTTGGGATATTGAAATTGCGAATTTGATAATTAATTGTTGAATTAGTTATAACATATTGAGATTAAGAATTAGATACTTAATTTTAGAATTAATTATGAGATATTGATTTTGATAATTGAATAATTAACTAATGACTTAATTATTATATATAGATATTGAGATTTGAATAAATAATAGTTGAATTAATTATGAGATATTGAGATTGGGAATTCGAAAATTAATTGTTGAATTAATTATGAAATATAGATATTATTAATTTGATAATTAATTGTTGAATTAGTTATGATATATTGAGATTTTTAATTGAATAATTATTAGTTTAATTAATTATGAGATATTAATATTTAGATTTTGAAAATTAATTATTAAATTAATTATGAGATATAGAGATTGTGAGACATGTGAAATTGTGATGTTTTGATATATGTGACATTATATTATGAATGGTAACATTGTCATTCAGTCATGTATTTTGAATGGTAACATGGTCATTATATTATAAAATTAGGAATGGTAACATGGTAATTAAAATGCGAATTATGATGAAGAATGATAACATGGACAATAAAATATGAATTGTGATAATGAATGATATCATAAACATTCAGTCATGTGATATCTCTTGAGTATAGTTTAGACTAAGATATGGCCCAAGGAAGGTAGTGAGGATTGAGTGTCCTCAGGTGCCTGAGGTTTTATGTGGTTAAATAAAGAATAATTGATAATGTTATAACAATTTATTAATGTATTGTATTTTTTCATTTGTCTAACCACGTACACTGATATTGAATAGATATTATATTAGATACCATAGATGTTGTCTTACTTCATTGCACTCACTCTAGACTCAGGCATCCAGATCGACACTCGAATATATTTCATGGTTGTAGGATAGGTTAAGAGCAATGGACCTATCTTAAATGTCTACTTTGGGATGGAAATTGGATGAGGTGACCTGATGTCATTTCAAACCTACTTGGTAGTTTTCTATTTCTTTAATTTTGGGTTTTCATTTTTAAAATTGGATCATACATTATCATGGATTATCTACAAATAATTTTTGACATTTTATTTCCAGTTTTAGTCATCATGGGATATAATATTGTTCTGTTTGTGTTACATATATTAGAGATTATTTATTTTATTTCTTCAAAGATTTATTTTGATAAAGAGAGAATAGTATCCTCCTGATCGAAATTATACCATAATAAATAATATAAATCCTATAGCATACGGGGAGGCATGGTTGAGGTCACATATCAAAATGGATAAGGGAACCGATGTGAGGCACCTAGGTCGGGATGTTACAATGTGGTATCAGAGCCCAGTTTTCTTCTATTTTCTTTGTCTTATTATTTAGGAAAGGTAGAAAGGATACTAGGAAGAGTTGAGCCATGGTTATGAGATATTGTGTGGGAGTTTTTGACACATGTATGATGAAAACCCAAGTACCTAGGGTGGGATTGTAGTTATTACTGTTTCTCATTATATTTTATGCCACTTCACCTTGGGTGACACACTTGTGGTGTGATGTGATATTTGTTTCTGAAATTTTTTTGACTGTTGAATCATGGCCTGGTATGGTATGAGAGTGAGTTTTCAGGCATCATTCTAGCCACTTAGGATTATTCTGCGACATTTAACATTTTAGGCAAGCATGGAAAAAATGGGGTTTGGGTAAGTTGTTGAACATGAATATTTTTTTCTAACATGTGAAATTGTATTTGAAATGGTTCTAACATGGAATTAATTTTAAAATGATGGAATATGAGAATAAATGGGTTTCTAATGAAAAACATTATATAATAATGATAATACCATTTGAAACCAAAACCTATGTGTATGATGGTTAAAGGAAGTGATAGCACCTCAGTATTTACAGGTTGGTGAGGTTTGTGGAAAATATATGGTGTGAATTACTATGATTTTAATCTTACATAAATGTGATAAAGTGGTGTTATGTGTCATAATATTCATGTTTAGAATTATAGGGATATGCCTCCAAGACAATGCTTGTTTGGAGAATGATAGGATGACATGGATGGAGATGTTACTGTAGTAGTGGAATCTAAGGCACCAATAGTGCTGGGTTAGGAAGAAGGAGATTAGTTTCAAGAGATCTTTTATCACTTCATAAAAATCATGGAATGATTCCAAGTGTGGGTTGAGAAGAGAATGTAGAACTACACAAGGGTGATTCAGTTACAACACCCTCAATATTTTACTATAGAGGGTGGAACTTAGGGAGCTTAGTTCTGGGTTGAGTCTATCGAGAATATACATGAAAACTTAGAGAATTTAGTGGAAATAGGGTTATTTTGGATACTTATATTATTTAAGGACTAGAGAAGAACTAGTGGGACATTCAAGCCTAGACTAGGAAAGCCAATAGTATACTATGGAAGTACTTCTTGGAGAAATTCCTGGAGCACCTATATCAAGAGATGCTGAGGTAGGATAGAGAAGCTGAGTTAATGAGGTTGAATTAGGGGAGTGTGTGCATTATGGATTATGCTGGAATATTTAAATTTTTTTATCTTTTTTATCTATCATTGGAATGGTACGATGAAACTATTGAGAGATTTTTTCAGGAAGGAATTAAATGTGAGATTATGTCCCAAGTTAACCTCTTTTGGTTAAATAAGTCTACTGAGGTAGTGGATCTGGATCTCATCGATTAGGGGAAACTGAAGGAGGCTTCAATTTTAGGATATATAGTTGATGGAGGATGGTAAGGTGGTTATAATTCCAATAGGTAGAAGCATAACCATGATAATATTAGTCAATGATACATCATGAGGAGTATCAAGGGGGAAATGTCAGTTATATAGGATATCTCTTATGTGATCTATCAGTAGTGTGTTAGGTCGGGATGCATATGGAGACTATTCCCAAACCACCAGTAGAGTACATGTGTTGTGGAAATATAGGATATCTATAGAAGTAATGAATGACCTCATGATATACGGGATGTTTTGGAGGATCTATACAAAACCATGGTGCAGTAAGGGGATCTTTTTCACTATACCAGTATGAAAGTCGGAGTTCTGCTTGTTGTGGTAGTTGACTTTGAGGATGTTGAGATTTAGGGTAAAAGTGCCTATATTTGCAGGGTTGTTCAACTCAAGGGAGTCAGAATACCTCCCATGTAATATGGGTAGGATAGTTTCATATGGTGTGGCTTACACATGAGGGTAGTAAGGCTAGAATGTCAAAAATGAGAGGTACTACTCATCTATATTCTACTTAGCGAGTGCCTTATATGATACTTACACCAATAATTCCTTTATATATGAAATTTGTTTAATTTTTTTAACCTGGAATTGGTTTTCTTATGCTAGGTATTGATGAAAGATACACTGTTGGGAGTATAGTCTAGAGACATCTAATTGGGAAAGGTATGTTCTATCAAGATTGGGGAGTATCATTTTCTATGAGATATTTATATGATAGGCACGATGTGTTTTTATCTAATATAGGTTATGGACTTGTGGGAGTCATACCAATCCCATATTTATTGTTACCACATGAGAGTTATTTCTACTATCCTAAGAGTGAAAAATATATTCACCATGGTTAATGGAATATCCATGTGGGAAGAGGAGGGACAATTAATCTTCAACTAGATAGCTCATAACCCAAGTTCCATGTTTTTATCAAGATGATGAGTGTGTGAAAAAATATGTCTTTCCACCCTTAATGGTAATTTTTTAGGATGTTTTTCCTAATGAATTCTTATAGAATAAGCATGAGATAGATTTGAAATTTACAATTGTGAATATTTCAAGGGCTGATCCAGTTTCTATTCCACCATATAGAATGGAACCAATAGAGGTTTAAGATATCATGACTTAGTTGGAGGAGTTAGAGGATAAGGGATTTATCAATCTGAGTACACCGCCTTGGGGATCAAAATTATTTTTTGCAAAGGCTAGTAGAAATCTATGATTGTGTGTTTATTAATAAAAGATCAATCAGATGGCACTGAAAAACCAATATCCTCTTACGTGTATTGATGATATATTTGAAAAGTTGAGAGTAGATTTAATTATCTCCAAGGTTTACTTGAGATCATGATATCATTAGTAAAGAGATCAAACTCTAATATATCAAGGACTAATTTATGAAGAATTTATGGCCATTATTAGTTATTTTTAATGCTTTTTGAGTTGAATATTGAACTAGTAGTGTTTATGGACTTGATGAAAAAAATCATACCTCCATACCTTGTTTATCTCGGGGTAGTGTTTGTGGATGACATCATGGTGTACTCCAAGACTCATGATGACCATTTCTAAAATCATGAAATAATCCTGAGTACATTGAGAGATCATCATCTATTCACCAAGATATCTATGTTACCATCATGGATTGACCAGGTACACATCTTGGGTCACATCATCTCAGAGAATGTTTTGTCATGGGACCCAGATAAATATTAGGAAACTATTTCTTAAGAGAAGCCTCGGAATGTTTTCAACATCTCTAGATTTTTGGGGTTAGCTAGATATTACCAGATGTTCATTCAAGACTTTTATCGATTAACAACACTGCTTTTGGACATGAAAAAAGGGGATAAGGTTTGAATGATCAAAATCAGGTGAGGTTTCATTCTAGGATTTTACGAAGTTCTTGAAATCAACACCTATCTTTATCCTACCCATGTCAGTTGAGGAGTATACAGTGTATTCATGATGATTCCAGGATATGACATAGAGAAATGTTGATGCAAGGAGATTGTTTTTTGGTGTTTGAGTCAGGAAATTTTAGCCACATGAGAAAAACTACCCTACATGCAACCTCATGTTAGCTACTGATGTTTATGCTCTGATGTTTTGGTGGAATTTTCTATTGGGAGAGAAGTTTACAGTGTATATAGATGACAAGATCTTGTAGTTTATATTTTCGTAATGAGAATATAATATTCACCATTAGAGATTGGTTTAGTATATGCATTCGTTTTATTTGGAACTACCATATACACCCAAGAAGAAAAATAGGGTAGCAAACAATGTGAGCATAAAGTCTCAGAATCTGACAGTTTAGGAGTCTAAATATGTGTGGAAGATGAATACTTTACTAGATGAGATGCACATTGTTGTTTGGGAGAGATTGGAGAATATAGATCTTATATCATTTTTAGTTTAGTCTACACTCTTGATACACATCACAGAAAAACAATATGGGGATATATAATGTTTTATAATGATAGAAAACCTTGAAGGAGGGGAGAATCCTTCAGAATGAACCATATATGATGTTGATATCATCTATGTCAGGAATTATATTTTCGTGCCTATGAGCATGTGGGAGGAATTTATGATAGAATTCCATGCTTTGAAGTGGTAAGTTCATCCAAGAGTGACCATAATGTACCAAGACCTACATCGATACTTTTGGTGTATGAGAATGAAAATAGAGATAAGAAGTGTTTGCGACATGATTCTATAACTATCAGTAGGTTAAGTCCAAGAATCAATGAACTGAATTTTTTCTACATTCCTTTCCTATTCCATAATGTTAGTGGGATGATATGAGAGTGGATTTAATGTGGATTATCCCAATGACACATCAGAATGACTCTATTTGGGTGAAATGTGCCAACTAACCAAAGTATAACATTTATTTCCTATACAATAGACTTTACTAGTAGAGATGCTTATATATTTATATATTAGAAGGATAATCCATCTACATTGGGTTACACAAAATATAGTTCTAGAACATGAATCATGTTTCACATCACCCTTATATAAGGGATTTTAGAAGGCCCTTGGTATATTGGTTTTGGCATGTATGGATTTCCACTCTAAAAATGATGGGTAGTCAGAGCGTACTATATATGTTATTTAATATATGCAGTGCGGATGTGTTATATACATTTGTGGGTATTGGGAGAAGTGGCTAGATTTGATAGAGTTCTCTAATAATAACAGTTATCTTGAAACTATTAAGATATAACCATACGAGGATATTTATGGTAGGCCATATAACTGCTATGCTAGATGGGGGTACGTGAGTCATAGTTGTTGTGAACGAGTCTCAAATAAAGTATTTGGAGTAGGTACAATTGATATGGAGGCATATAGTTAGGGATCAATGTAGAAAAAAGTCATATGATGAGAGATGAAGATGACCCCTAGAGTTTACATATGGTGATCGTGTATTCCATCGGGTTTCAACTAAATTGGTTCATCGTAGGAATGATAGTCAGGCATGTTGGAACCTAGGTTTGTTATACCATTTGAGGTTGTGGAGAAGATGGGTCCAATGGAATAACTATTGGATCTTCCAAAATGATACAGTGCAATGCATGAATATTTCCTTCTATCATAACATTGATTGTATCACCCCGAACCTTCTCATGTGAACATTGTGGATGGTGTTGAGATAGATATAGATACATCATTTGAGAAGAATATGATACATGTATTGGATCGTGATAAGAATGTGTGAAGGGAAATGTCCACACTAATTTTTTTGTATTGTGGAAGCATTGGTGAGTTCAAGAGGAATCTCATGAGAGAGAATAATATAGGAGGGATCAATGGAACAATATTGTTGACTTGAAATATTCAATATTCTTCAGAGTACATCTTGAGGATAATCTATTATAAGGTGGTTATATTTCAAAACCCTTTATTTTTCTAGTGATGTCTTGGGATCATTTATGTGTATTATTTTCCTTGTGTTGAGTAATATTCGTATGGGTTTTACTTGGGGGTGTGATTGGGTGAATATTTTAAAAAAATGAAATAATGAAGTACATGGTTGGCGCACAATTTTCCCTCCTCATACACCCTATCCCAGAAACCCATGAAAAACCAAATATAGGGGATACACATGGATGGAAAACTATTTTTCAAACCATGACACCTCATAAGATAAACTATCACCCCTATAAGAGGAGAACTATTAAGGTGCATGAAAAGGGGAAACTATGCACCCCGAATAACAAACCGTGCATAAAGAATTTTAATCCCAAGAAAGTTAGTTCTAAATTTTTCCAATTCCCATTTTGACCCCTATACAACTCGAAATTAGACCAAATCATATTTTATTGACTTTAAAGCCTCCAAAATATATTGAAATCCATTCCAAAATCCATTATTCGTGATCTGAATCCTGGAATGAAGATCTACATCCCTCCTAGTAAGAAGATTTAATCTGGTGTGGTTGTCATTCTTCTCTCCCTCATCTCCCACACCTTTTAGAGGGAAGTTATACTCGATATTTTTAGATCTAGATATTGGTATATTAGATCAAGATCTATAATTTTTGGATCTTTATTGTTGGATCTTGGATTAGGCTTTAAAATTTGGATCTTGTTTTGTGTTGTTATTCAGTCAAAATGGGGATTTCTATTTGGATGTTATTCATCAATAAATTTAGGTAGGAGGTCTATAATTCAAATCTCCAAGTTATTTATTTTAATTAAATTTATGTAATTGTTTATTCTCAATTTTTTGTTTAGAAATTGAGTTCCCTAAATTGAATTATTTTATTGGGTAGTAAATTACATAATGGAAAGAGATTTGGTGATATTTAGATTGGGAATTTTATACATAATTGTTAAATTAATTATGGATAATTAATTATTGAATTAATTATGAGATATTTAGATTAAAAATTGGATAAATAATTGAGGAATTAATTAAGACATATAGATATATTCAATTCAACTATTAATTTTTTAATTAATTATGATATATTGAGATTGAGAATTTGATAATTAATAGCTGAATTAATTATGAGATATTGATATTTTGAATTTGTTAATTAATAATTAAACGTATTATGAGATATAATTATTTTTAATTGAATAATTAATTTTTAAATTAATTATGACATATGAGGATTTAGAATGGAATAATTAATTATTGAATTATTCATGAGATATAGAGATTGTTCTGCATGTTAAATTGTGATGTTGTGATATATGTTACTTTAAATGGTGAATCGTAACATGGTCATTCAGTCATGTATTATTAATTGTAACATGGTTATTCTCTTATTCAATTATTAATCCTAACATGGTAATTCAATTATGAAATTATTAATGGTAACATGGTCATTCAATTTTTAAATGGTGAAGGATAACATTGATATTCAAATGTGAATTATGAGTCTAAATAATAACATGAACATTAAAATATGAATTGTGATAATGAATGGAAACACAAACATTCATTCATGTGATATAAATTGGGATAATTCAGACTACTGTATGGGTTGAAGCATGTATTGAGGTTTGGTTATCCTCAGGAACCTGTGGGTTTATGGTGTTAAATAAAGAATAATTGAGAATGTGATATATTTTTTACTATTCATTGTAAATAGTTATTTATACTTTGGTATACACTTCTATTAATTGGATATTGTTTTAGAATATATTTTTCGTTTCTTACTATGTTGTAATCACACCCTACTTGGGCTTCCACATCGGTTCCTGAACATATTTCATGGTTGCAAGACAGGTTAAGCGAAAAGTCCTTATGTGAGATGACTGATTTATTATGGAGCATCAATGAGGGAGCCAGATGTTGTTTGGGACCCCCATGGTATTTTTACGTGTATTTACCTTTGGTTTTGTCTTTTGAAACATGTCACATATTTTAGCATGACATATCTACTATTCAGTTTGGCATTGTACTTCTAGTTTTTGTCATCTTGTGATACAATAGTATTGTGGTCATGTTATTTTAGTCAGTTGTTGATTATTTTATATATTCTATATTTTTATTCCAATAAAGTGGGTATAATATCCCTATGATTGAAATTATACCTTCACTGCAAGTTGGTAGCCTCTAGAATACAAGGAGTTGTGTGTGAAGTCACATTGTGAACCAGATCTGGGCACCGGTGTGTGGAACCCATGTTGGAACATTACACACGCACACACATATATATACTGTAAATATCCACTTATATAATAAAAGAAATATTTTTAAAATAAGCGTAATATTACTAACCATATGAAAACTACATTATCTAATAGATATAATATCAATTGTGATATGATAACAATCAATTAAGAAACTATAATATGTGTTTTTTGGAAACTATTTAAAAACAATTATCCTCAGCTACAAACAAAAATAAAATAACTAAGGTGAATCAATGTTAATGATCCTATAAAATATAAGTATACTAAAATGTAGTCATTATATACTATATTTTCCGAAATTAATCCAATCTCTTTGAATATAGTGGGAGAAGGCATAAATTATATAGGTTATGGTTCTGGATACAAATGAGTATGCATAGGAATATTGGCCTCTAATGAGCTTAGTGGGAGGAATAGTTCCAAAGAATCAAACTGTGTAGTAATATATAACCAAATAGGTGGTTTATGTTCACTATTTTTGGTGAATCATATATCATTATTTCAGAATAAATATTCCTACAAAGAATCTTTAAATGGTTATATTATATGGTTGGCAAGTATGAATACATTAATTTAAATAGCTTCATGTATTAGGATTTGGTTAATCCATATTTTGAATATATATAAGGTTTAATAATTCTAGTGATTATTGAAGAGAAAATATGTACATATGGTATAATATAGTACCAATAGATCATGATCGATTATTGAAAGGTTTAGTCAATGACAAAACTTATTCAAAACTCATCATGACTATAATATTTTTTTAATTTTAGTTATCAAAATATATATATATGATGATTGTATTGGGATATTTATCTTCTAGACCACCTCATTTGGGTTAAACACAATGAAATATGATTATATTAAGCGAGTTAAGGAAGATACTATAGTATATGTCTATAATTTATGACTAGAAAGGGTTAGTGAACTCAATAAATACAATTATGTTATTCAAGTTAAACAAACTAAATTATGATAAAATAATTCATAGTGATATTATAAATATATCCATAGGTTTTCTATATATATTCATAGAAAATATATTAACAATATATTGAAAAATAGAAGTTGAAACAACTTAAGAAAGAGTTTTTATTAGAATATAATATTTTTATAAGAACGCGAATTGACATAGAAAGGGATTATAGAGATTAAAATAATTTTACAATATCATATGATATCAATTCATCTCATACAAAATAATATGTACTAACATTTGATATTAATTATTCATAAATAATAATAGGTTATTATCAAATTGATCCAACATAATGGTAACAACTTTAATTTTGAACTGCTCGATAATAATTCGAAAGGTATAATAATATGAGTTCCTAGTATCTAGATAAGAGGGAATATTAGTGATCATGGAAATTGATCAATTAGTTCAATTTGATCTATTATAATCTAAAGAATAAATTAATATAAAAAAATGTATTATAGCTACATGATTCCATATCTATAACATCTATGGACCATGCAACTTTTGATGAAGCATAAGATGCGGTTTAGCACAAACCTATTCCGATTTTGGTTTATGATAAAGGTCAGTGTTTTATCACTATCATAATAAGATTTTACTACATATGTATTTATAATTTCGTTATTATTACCTAGTAACCAAAATGTGGATACTCCCTTATATCACCACTTTATGGATCTTCTCACGGTAGTAATGTTTCACAAAATATATTTTCCACACATACTTGTTTCTGTACCTACCCTACCCATATAAACATAGTAGGACAATTAGTTATAGCCATATATAGTAGAAGCATGTCGAAAATGCGAGGAAAAACTACTTCTTAGCATTTCCCTCTTGTAAATTTCAGTGTTTTTTGGAGATTCATCCCTAGAATGAGCTACTTTTTACTTTAGATTCCAAGTATATTAAAATATATGATCATTAATATAAATATCTTAACACATATTGATTGTTCTTCTATATAACATTGATTTGATAATTTCACGAGTTATTGGTCTTATTAATAAGACCATAGAAGTTCCCTATAATGATGAGAAACTTGTTGTTATATAATGATATTATTAAACATAATTTTATGAATGGGTACCATACTTTGATAGGACACATAGTATATATAATAACAAGTGAAATTACTCATAAGTGGATGATATTTCTTCTAATGATGTTATCACTTGGTAATCTCCAAGATTAGAGATTATGAGAACAGACCCACTAGTTGGAATTCTTCATGTTTAGGTGTTAGTGGATATTCCTATCCAAAATATTTTTAAAGGACCATATACATTTATATTAGTAAACAGAAGATGGGTTTTGAAATGAAATAGCTAATATGGAGTGGATGGGATTTTTTTTTCATTTCATCGGTTAGAGTAAACACAAGATGGGATTCTTCCACTTATTTGAATAGTTATGAAATAAGACTCTTGATTGAATTGGAACATGGAAATTAATTCCCTTTCTTATATGGAATAATTTTCTTTTGTTCATATACATAGATGAGGGGCAAGTGATATACTCCCATTTTAGATGATGTGATGTATTCATTGAACTGGTCTGTATTTATTAGATATTAATGAAAAGATGTTTTTTCATATTCAATATGTATGTGTTCCATGTCTAGTAGTCAATATATTTCATGAAAAAATGGATTATACTGGTGTAAATAGAATTTATATGATATTTCTTGTGTTGGTAATGTTTATATAGAGATATGAGTTTGTTTGATGCAGATCACACCAGACCCATTTATATTTTGAGTAGTAATGATATTTTTTCTATAAGAATCTCTTTTCATACATATATAAAATAGAAATATCATATTTTTTTTCAATGATACGAAGGTCCGTAGGGTCACAAAGTCAGTCCTCATGATAAAGATTAAATTTTGAATAAATTACTTGACCCAAAAAACAATGTGTTTGATGAATCCATTTCAAAAAGAATTTGGATGGACTCACAATGAGTTATGAAATTTTACATTAAGACCATAGAGATTTAAGTGGTAGTGGGAGATTATAAGAAGTTTACTTAAATTATGTGAAAAAATTAAATCAATGTGCATGTATCTTACTATGTCATTTCATCAGAAATAATCTATTATGAATGGATTAAATAGAATCCAATATGAATGAATTTAATGGGTCAAATTTAATAAAGGATTTAAATGAATATTTCCAATTGAATAAATTTATGTATATAAGTTGAATAGTATTGACAAGTTTTCATCAAATTTAATTCATCATGGATGACTATATGAAGGGATTTTTACCCTCCTATTGAATATGATCGAGTTTATAAATGTTTTTCTATAGAACTCTTCCTATTAAGATATCATATTTAGGATAGTATATGTACCAGAACCCCCTTTAATGTATTGGAGAGACCTCTCATTTTGAACAATAATCCATAGTTTTGTTTACTTTTATTAGATGCAGGATGCATACATATACTACTATATGGTCTTGACCATTATAACTTGATTGATATGGAGGGGAATACATCTGTTGTCCAAGTACTCTTCATATTATGTTCATTAGTTCAATAGAATTTTGATATCTTCTTGGATATATTTGGAATATATATATATATATATATATATATATATTGGGTTTCTTTCACTACCTGGGATCATATGGTGACCATCTAAACCCATCAACAGTTTCCACATCATCAATAATAGAAATTTACACATACAATTTTGGTATAATATTATTAGACTATTACCTAAAAATTGGTGATTCTTGTACCCAATTCTCCTCATCATGTAGCGGAAACAAATTGTGCTATATGAGATCATCATATTAAATATGATGGTATGATATTAAATTTATTACTTCATTACCCTTCAATTTTAGGTGACCCTGAATCTTCATAAGAACTTCATCCAATTTCATACAATCCAAGTGATTAAGAACACTTTCTAGTGATAAACTACAGATAAAACCCCAATCATTACAAATTAAATATCCATTAAAAAAAATAAACACAAAAATATTAAACTAGAAAGTAAATTTATTAAAATAATATATATGTATAATAATACATAAAAATATTTAAATTTTCTTATAGATCTATTTAAATAAATGTGTTGTGACCATGATACCTTTTTAGGAATTGGATTAACATTATTTGAAAAAAACATAGGGGTGGGGGAACTCTTGAGTTTCCATTGTCTTAGATTTTAGAAACTACCATTCTCCTTTAATTCATGGTGTAATATTACATCACTGAACATCAATGCCTCATATGGAACCTCATTTTACTACTATATTAATCACTTGCATGTGTGGTGTTATAAGGGTTTGGAATATATAAAATTTACCATTTCATGATTGTTTTTATATTAATAGAGAGATGGATGACACATAGGTCATAGATAAAGAATGTAAATGTAATTATTAAAAATTAGATGAAAAAATAAAAAATGATTACAATATATAATTCCAATCATACATTGGTTGGTCTCTCATGATCATCCAAATTTTAGACCAATTACCATGTTTTTGATAAATAATTTTTATTTCCAAGATAAAATAAATATATTTGAATAATTTTTTTAAATATAATCAATATATATTACTTCACATATATGATTACCTAGAAAGGAAAATTAGAAAAACAAAATAAATATATACAATATCAAAAAATTATTAACGTTAATAATTTGTTCTTATTAAATAACAGTAAAATGATCTGGATAATTTTCATATGTAATGATTTATCATTATTTAATAAAAAATCAAACGATAGTGGGAATATCCTTAGGGGTTAATTATCATGTATTTTATCATTGATCAATATCATTTAATTCATGGTGTAGGAACCCAGGATCGACCAACAACACCTCCTAATAAACCTGATTTTATTAAAATATTATTCACATTCAAGTGATGGGTTCATTGGGTATGAAATAAATAAGAATTTATGAGGGAAATTTAGTTACATGAATTGTTTGAGAGAGGGATGACACATAGGTCATCCAAGAAGGAATTAAATATAATTATAAAAATCCATTTATCCAAATAAAAAATGAGTTTAATATATTATTACGATCTATAATTGTCCATTCATCTTAGTATCACTCATTAATCAGTTCATGTACCATGTTTTTATGGAATGTTCTTATTTTTCAATTAAGGGTTTGATTAATGGTATGTTCCAATAATATTATGTGAAAAACCTAGAATTTATAATGTGTAATGATTTCTATGGTTACTTTATTAAGGCTATTATTCTACCAGTTTCAGATTTCAATCCATGTACATTGGCATTTGTGCCACTGGGCCTTCAGGCCACCAATGATTGGAAGGTAGGTTGTATAATAGTACTAGGTTGATGGAACAAATTGACTATGATGGAAACATAACATAACAATATAGAGGCATTTATATGTGGGAGGATTGAATGATTTTTGAGTGTGTTGGAACTTATCATCCGACCCTCCATGTACCCAAATCTCTGATATGGGATGAAGGGGTTCCCTACCGTGGTGCGATGGAATACAACCTAATACATCACACTAGAAGAAATTTATGTTTTATGGTGGGTTATATGAAATTTTGTAAAATTAATTCGAAAATAATTTTTAAAAACATTATTTCCATAAGACAGTTTTTTCGTTGCAATTTTCCCCATGGTAATTTCTAATGGAATTATTCTTCAATCGCAAATGCCTTTAGGGATATTTCTTGTGAAATGGAAGGAAATATTTATTAGTGATATAATTTGTTGTCCTTTACAAATAGTTTTAGATGAATTATAATTTACAATTTTAATCTATATGTGTTTCAAATGACCAACAATTAAAAAGACTCTTTATGATGAATCTATCAAAAATATTATTATTTCATAGTAGAATTGTCGTAATAATTATATTGACAAAAATATTTAAGATTGAATTTTCGATTTTAAATTATCTTTAGTAAGACATAATTTTTTTTGAATCTTTTTAAGAGAGAAATGTTATCCATAAAAAATAATTAATATTGTGTGAAAAAAACCCATTATAAATTGAGATTTATACAATGGAAAATTCCATCTCATATTGTTTATCAAATAAAAATTATAAATACTCACCCCTATTCCTTTCCTATTCATTCCTCAAAAGTTCAATTTCTCTGAGAAAATGTCTATAATTTCAAAGGTAATATTTAGCTGAGTAGATTCAGGATCCAATCTATACATCAGTTACCAAAGTACTGATTTCATGACATTTATTCATTTTATAATCATCAATTTCTATATATAGTTGTTTATTTATTAGTATAATTTAATACTTAGTTCAATATATTAAATTTACATCAAATTTAATATAATTTATTAATGTTTTATAAATTAATATTATATTTAAATAAATTAGTGAGTATTATTATAAATTAATATTAATTTAGTATATATTAACAAATTTTGATATAAATTAGTTCAAATAAATGAAAATTATTATAAAAATATATAATTTGTTATAAATTTATATAATTTATTATATATTTATAATCTTGTATAAATTGAAATAAAATCAATAATGCATTATGAATATATCATAAATTGGTAAAAAAATAAAATAAAATAGCTATAATTTAATATGAATTGATTTAAAAGAATATAAATTATTATGACATTGAATAAATTAATAACAATTATTATATATTATTAAAAATTACTAAAAATTATTACGTATTAATATAAATAAATATTATATTTTAAAAAACAATCAATTAATTAAAAACTGACAATATTTAGTATAAATCAATAAAAATTTGAAAAAATTTAAAATAAATTATTATTTAAAATTAATTTATTATATAATTATAATTTAATAAAAATACAATAAATCATTAAAAATTAGTACAATTTATTAAAATAAAAGAGTTATTTACATAATAAATTTAAAAATTTATTATAAATATAACAACACATTGCATAAATTATAATAATTTAATTTTAAATATATTACCTTAATTAATTTATAATAAATTGATATAAATTACAAAAAATCGATATAAAATTTTATAACTCACTATAAATTAGTATAAATTTGTATAGAATACTGAAAATTATTAAAAAAATAATATACATTATTATAAATTAGTAAAAGTCAAAAAAATTATTATAAGTTAATATAAATTAATCTAAATTACTAAAAAATATAAAAAATTTATAGAGATTATTTTAAGATAACAAGAATTGTGATAAGTAGTATAAATTCATCAATAATTATTATATATTAACAAAAAATATAAATTAATAATAATATAGTATAAATTATTATAAGATAAAAAATTATTTAAATTAATTGTTAATTAAGATAAATTTTTGTGGATTATTATAGATCCATCTCCAATAATTTTAAATTATTATGTATTGATAAAAAAGTCACTAATTGTTCTATTTTACAATAAATTTACCTAAATTTACATAAATTGATATTGATTAGTATATCGTACTATAAATTGCAATATTTTAGGATGAAAAGATATAAATCATTAAAAACTAATATAAGTTATTATGAATTATTATTATTTAAAAATATTATTAATAATTAATGTGAATTCTTATAAATATCTAAAAATTAGTAAAATATAATGTAAATTATTATATTTTAGTAAACACTATTGTAATTATTCATTATTCCATGGTAAATAGTAAAAATTAATAAAAACAACTATCAATGAAGAAAAATTATTATAAAATATTGTAAACTAAAAAAATATTATACATTAGGATAAATTAATATAAATTATAATTAATTTGTCACTAATTATTATAAACTACTAAAAATAACTTAATTTTGTTTTAAATTATATAATTTACAAAATTAAATATAATTAATATATAATTTTTATAATTTATTATATGTTAGTAAAATATTGTTATATATTAGTTTAAGTTATTATTAATTGATTTCATTTATAATCAAGTGATATAAATTTGTATAAATTTATATAAATTATCATAAAATGATATAAATAATTATAAATTTATAGAAATTATTACAAATTAATACTAATTATTATAAATTGTAAATAGTTTGTTTCATACATTTTTAATAACATATATAATAAAATAATTACTATTAGTTTTTCTAGTAAATTATTGATCTTGGATTTAAATAGTGGTTTTTACATTGGGATCATGATTGGTGAAATCATTGGATGTATCCAAATTGTTATTGTGTAAATCTGGTCTATATCTAAGGTATTGAAGAATTTATGTAGTAAAAAAACTCTAGTAACACTGATCCGATGTGTACATTATTACATTAGTGCAATATACAATGGATTTAACCATGAATTATAGATTAGTTGAAAGATTTTGGGAGACTTGATACATATATGGTTTTCATATTACATTAAAAAACACCAGAAAAAAATTATTCAATCCTTAATGATCATCCAAATATCTCTTATTCTTATCACGGGGAAACAAAAACAAATAATGGGTGATCTGAAATGCTCAGTTTGAGTTTTGTACAGTACAAGTTATCATGAGTAAATGAGGATTAATTAATATGGTAGAGTGGATAATCAAAACACATTCCACTCAGTCTAAAAATTGTTTTCAAAGTGAATTCATGTATATATCAATATACAAATCATATGGATAATGAAAAATTAATTCCCAATATAGAAACTATTTAATTCTTGGAATTCAGGATCTTACCTTCATGGCCTCAACTATGATATCATGAATCTTATTATCTTGGTCTCAACCACGAAAATTTCATTATATGGATAACTATACACTAATTAAACATCTAATGTTACCACCTAATTTATATCATTGTATCCGGCGATGTCTCAATTGGTGAAATATAAATGGACCTCAAACATAACATTCAAATCTTATGCATACCTAATATATTTAATTATTAATACCATTTTCCCTAAATTTATAATAAATAAATACTTATCTATATTTAATAAAGAATATTGGATATTTTCCTAGTTAATAAAATGAAATTCATAATTAATTACTTCAACTAATAACGTATATAGAAATGGTATATGGGTATAAAACATCAAAAAGGTGAAAATGATTTGGTTTAAATCAATTATACTAAAAAAATTTAAATGGAGGAGAAAATTATGTGCATTTAAATGTTAGAGTGTGATGATGAATGAAATCATGACAGATACCACAATACATTATATTACTATATGATGATGGAAGAAATAGATTCATCAAAATTTAGGATTTTTAATAAATGAAATTCTTTTGATAATTAGAGCGGAAAATGTAAGTGATATTTTAAAAATAAAAATCCTTCAATATTTTATCACTTTTATGAAAAAAAAAGAAATTAATAATTTTCAATACTCTATTCATTCATTTTATAAAATTATACATTTTTTAAATTTTCAAATTAGAATTCCCAAAATATTGAGAAATTTTTTTATTGAAAATATCCATGGTATTATATATATATAGAAAAGAGATATTATCATTTTATACTTAATGGAAGTGTAGGAATGTTAATGATATATTATATTTAAAAACAAAATTTTTTTTTCATAAATATGATATATATTAATCAATAAAATCTTTATAATAATCCATGTAAAGCAGTAATGAAAAACAGTTACACAAATACATGGAAACAGCAGGTCATACATATTTAGGAGTGATGTTTTCAATTTTTATATAATAAAATAAGATATTAATAATTTTTTTACCACAAAAATAATAACATTTAAGTAAATAAAGGATAACTATGTTATTATATCATCATATTTACGATATAATATAATTTTGTAGATGAAGAAATAAAATGAATATACTCAATTATGTTTTATATATCTTCTTTGGAATCCACCATTGGCT
The DNA here is from genome assembly GCA_963277665.1 of Viscum album. Taxonomy (NCBI): domain Eukaryota; kingdom Viridiplantae; phylum Streptophyta; class Magnoliopsida; order Santalales; family Viscaceae; genus Viscum; species Viscum album. Next base: position 426,317,075 of record OY728162.1, on the reverse strand, counting down.
TACCCATTAATAATAATTATGATGATTATAGGGAAATAAAAAAAGCTTTAGTATTAGGGAATGTAATCTATAATAGGATTTGTATAGGGATATTTTGAGATATGTTTCTCAGTGTTTTTAATAACAGTTGAGAAGAGGACCCCTTTTATAAGTGAGGTGGGTATCAAACATTTATGTAATTGAAATATTAATATATAATATGTTTCAAATTAATTTCAAATGGATACATATTTTCATATATATAAAAATAAGTATGCTAATGTCTAAAAATAATCATATAATTAGTTTTTGAGAAGTTTCTGGGTTATTCTAAACATTTGGTTTTCCCTTATTCTCCTTGTTAAAATGGTTTTACTACAACCATTGTAACACCGTTGTTTCAATTTTGGAGTCATGAAAGTAATTTTAAAAATTTTAAGTGGTACATACATGAACCATGTATGGGAATATTGAAAATTTCACATTAAATTGAGTTTAGATACAAATTTATATTACTTTAATTTTTTAGAATTTAATTTTAACCATTAAATATTATTTAAGGTTATTTACGAGACTATTTAAATATTTTTACTTTGAAGGCATTAATGATAACAAAGGAAATCAAACATGAACTCTTTAAATATAAATTTTACATTCAAGGAATTAATTAAATTCCTTTTTAATCATCAATCATCCATAATACATTAAATTTAACATTTATAAATTTCTTTAATTGTTTTTTCTACTACATTCAAGAGCATTTAATTATTGTTTTATAAAAATAAAAATAAAATAATATCATTAAAAATTAAAAATAAATTAATATCGTAAAAATAAGTTATTCATATTAAAAATTATTATTTATAACCATTCATATAATTTTCATCCCTATTAAATGATATTTTATGTATTAAAATAAAGAGAGTGTAATTTTAAATTATTTAAATATAAAATAATATAAGTGTCATAATCTATGAAAATTGAAAAATGAAATATTTTGGAATTTAAGATGGGTATAGTTAGATTCCTCTTTTTAAATTATAAAAATTAATGTGTTGGGTTGAATTTGAGATGTTATCTCATAGTTATAACCTTAATAGTCACTTTTTACCAATTACCTTGGTGATAAACCTTTAACTTGGTTTTTATTAATTATTAAAAAAATGAAATTCCAATATTTTACAACATTGAACCTACTGATAAAAAATATGAAATAAATAATATAAAAAAATTATTTTAATTGTAGTAAATTTATTTTAATATATATATTCAAAAAAATCAAAACTAGTTTCAAAAAAACATATTTTAAGAATAAAAATGAATTAATACATAAATAAAATATAATACTAATTACCAAAGAATTAATTTGGCTTTGTAAAATAAAATGGATCTTAGCCAAATTTAAAACCATGTTTAAAATTTAAATTGAGTTTTAAATAAACTTATTTCTTGAAAATAAATTATAGTTCTTTCCAAAGTAAATATTTTTCACTATTTACCAAAAATCAATTTTTTTTAAAAATTTCAAAAAATTTCCCTTATTATAATTTTGATCAAATGATTTCCAATTTTTTTGATTTATATATAAATTATAAAAAAATTTCATATACTAATTATAATTATTTTTATAAAAAATATATTGAACAAGGTTAAACATACATGGATGTTACATCCTTTTAGATAAACATTCATCATATAAAAAATGTACATTCTTGAGGACCATAATTGTTTTGGTTATTTGGAACCATGGAAAAGTAAAATTCAATATTTGGGAAATATCATTAATGTTTACCACAAAGATATCATCATTTATCAATCCTACATAAAAACATTGTTTAAAACATGTATAAAGGAAATATATTAAAGGGTGTGATTGAATGCTCAGTAAGGGTAAATAAAGGAGATAATGTAGAATAACATGAGCATAAGTGTAATTGAACCTGAGAAAAATATTTTAAGATCATACCCCACATATCAAAGACCATACAAGTGATTCATGGAATAAATATTGGATTTTCAAAATACATGAATAATACTGGTGATAAATTGTCATAAATCAAACATAAACCTTAATACCATTCCATATAAGTGTGGTACTATCATTACTAGAAAACCATTCATATGTCAAACTTAAATAAAAATTCCTTGAAAATATTATATCAGGACACACATGTTTCCCATTTTGGATCATCACACACCTATTTCCCATTTTGGACTAGGACACGTCTTTTTCCCATTTTGTATCAGGGAACACATGTTTCCTATTAGGGAACATGACACACCTGATTCCCATTTTGGATCCGGATGCATATATCTACTATTTTAGATCATGACCATCAAATTGTTTCTTATTTTATATAATCAAATATAAATCCTTACCCAATGCATTGGAGGGAAATATAGGTCCCGCCCTTTATCAATGAAATCATATATCCATGGTCCACAAGATTATAAAACATTAATCATACCATTAACATTAAAAATAGATATGTTTCATAAACATCATATCATAAACCGTGAAATGAAATGGGTATCACAGACATTTCACCATATTATAATCTATGGAAAATATATATTTTTATAATAAATGTTTCATAAAATATCCCATGAAAGGATGTGGGTTTACTTATGGGATAACCCGCAGAAGGGAAACAAGTCTCATAAACCACTTGTCCTCATAAACATACACCATTAAATGAAATAATAATAGTAGTTTACTTAGATCCAATCCCCAAAAAGGAATAAACTATATCAATGGATGTCCCCTGATATGGGGAAGGATTTTTAATGATCACATGGAACTTTTCTTAAGTAAAACAATCATTTATTTAAAATTACTCTTTTATACATGAAGCATTTCCAAAAAACTATTAATTAAAAAATACATTGGAAACCATCTAAAGGAATCTTTAAAAACACATTTAAAACATTTTTTATAAAAATAACCTTTCCTATTTGATTTTTTTTTAAATAAGAATTTTTTTTGGAATACCTTCATCTCTGAAAATTACCATTTATACTTAAAATGAAAGCATTTAAAATATTTTAAAACATGTTTTATACAAAATTTTTTTAGAAAAAAATTTCTTTGAAAAAAACTGAATCAAAAAAATATAGAATGTTAGGAAAAAAATTTCATCAAAAATACCCATTGTAAATATTAAAAGAAATATTAAAGGAAATTACGGTCATTAAAGTGAGTAAATCCATATATACTGAACATTCCTTTTGAACAGTGAAATGTTTAGAAAAGTTCCTTGATCAGAAAAGGAATTGAGATACCTCATAAAAATATTTTTTATGAAAAAGTTCAAACATGGGTAAATATATCTTTAAAAAACTAGTGTAAAATATTTTTGAAAACAAATTTAGAAAATATTGTTTTGGGGGAAAATATAATTCCAACGGTATTAGAAATAATGTTATAATATATGAAAAATATTATTTGTTAATTTAAGTACAAATGAGCGAAAATATGGTAATATTACATGAATATATCATAAATAACTGGAGGGGAAGAAAATCCATTAGAATTATTGGTATATGGATAATTATATTTCATCAATTAAATCATAATCATAATTAATCTTGATAAATGATGTGATTGTCAAAATATACTCTTACCACTTTGGTAACATTGAATCTAAATAAACATGAAATCATAACATTATATGATATAAATAATATCATTAAAATAAGTATAATGATGACATAAAATTTCAATAGGTCTAGTATATACACCATGTAAAAGTATTTAGGTGCATGAAGTAACATTTGTTTCAAAGAATAAAAATTTAGAAAAAAAATAATTTACCGATTTTGAAAATTTTGAACCATAAACATCCTATAAGAATGATCATAAAATGGATATATAAATTACTATAAATTTGTTAATAATAATAATAGAATTTATTAATGGGAATTATATACACCACACAGAAGAAATGAGAGGTGAATAAGGCATAAGTATCCCAGAAATAAAAGTGATAAAATAAATACCCATACCACTTGAGTAACTTTTAAATAATAAAATACATGAAATAATAACATCAATTGAAATATAAAATGTCCTTAATTAATTTAAATTCACGAATTAAAAAATCTTTGGAAAGTATTTTCTTAACAAAACAAGAATAAGGAGTGAATTTATCATATATCCCATCGAAATAAAAGTTAAATAAAAACCTTTACCTTATGTTTTGAATTTGTCTATACATGTTCAAATATCCTATATAATAAATATATGTTTAATATAAATATAAAATATAACAATATTATTATATATCATATTATATATTATTTTATTATGGAAATATATTACCCATTTATTAACAATTTCTTGTTAATGTTACTTTTTTTGGTTATAATCTATTTATTTTTCATTTTTTTGACATGTTATTCTTGATCCTCTTACTGACATCATGATAAAATTATTTAAATAATGTAAAACATGATATAATATAATATATATTCCTATATAAGTATTTATAATATAATATAAATGATATAAATATAAACCAGAATACATGGTTTGTAGAGATGATAGGTCGTACACACGCATGAATGTTGTTTCCATTTTATTAATGTATTGAAAGAAAAAAAAGTAAATTATATATATATATATATATTATCAACAAATTATAATTATTATGTCATATACGTCATATAAATTTACTAAAACTGTACTTAATTAATTCAACATAATGTGTGAATGAAACACATAGCATTGAGGAGGTTATAGTCCACACATCAATAAAGGAAGTTATCATATTTCCAAAAAAAGGAAAGCATGAATTTATTTGTTATATAATAAAAAAATAATAATAAAAACATAACAAATAGAATATATATATCATAAGAAAAAATAAATTATATCATTATTCCCAATATTGAATGGTGGTAATGGGATAACGAATGATAGCGATTAGCGAGGATGTAGTGTGCCATACATACAAACAATGATTGTGTATCCCATTTGATGGATGTGTGTGTGATTTTATGTCCTAAAAATAACATAAGACATCTAAATAAATTTATTATAATTATTTTATTATATAAATATATAATCAAATGAATTTATGGGGTGGATAATTAAATAAAACAAAATTTCTTATTGAATCAGGTTACCTCTTATTTGTGTAACTCCATTTGGTTTTCACTAGAGGGATTCCATAGTTTTATTTATGACCAAATTTAATCCACTATAATTTAGTCACATAATATTTGAGGATATATTATACTAGTATTTATAAGACAAAGGGATTGAGAGTTGTGAAGAAGTGAGGGGGTGAGTAAAATTTTTTTAGAAGAGGAGGAGTGGAATTCTTGTAAATATAAAAAGGTATACACCATTGAGGGGTCTGTCTTACAACAAGTGCCTCCAATAATGTTCCATATTCGACCCAATGGGTATATGTTTAAAATATGTCTATAAAGTTACTTTTGGACATCTTTAGGGCCATTTTACACCTTATTATTAAGTTTTAACCACTATGTAATATTTTTTTAACGCAATTACCATTAATAATTTTAATTATTATAAGTATTATTTTTGGTAAATAACTAAGTTGAACTTATTATAAATTATAAATTATGATTATTTATAATATGGAATCCAATATTCTATATTATAAACACTTAACAGGAATAAAATAATTTAAAATTCATCCCGCAAACATGTTGTGAAAGCAGGTTTTTAAATTGAAAAGTTCAAATGATTGAAATGTTTTTATATCTGTTTTCAACATGAATTTTTTTAATGAGTTAATTAGATTAATTAATTCATTATTCGTTAAATTTCACTTTATAATAAAATTAAATTATAATATCAATATTTAAATAAATTAGATGAAAATGTAGTTTTCAATTAAAATTCAGTGTTTTTCAGTATTCAACCAAAAATTAATCATCTCAGAAAAATACCAAAAATTCAACCAAAGTAAAATTTGATATTAAATTAAAAAAATGATGTTTATTTTTCCAAATAAAAATTATAAAAGTTTCATTAATTAGATTTAAAATAGGTGCACCCTTAAAAGGAGGTAAAATTACATTTCGGAAAAATTATACTTTTTAATCCTAAATTGGATTTATTATCATTTTATACATATAAAATATATTTGATGAGTTTCAAAAAAAATTGATTGAATATATAATATATAAATTAAAAACATTAATCAAAGCTGGATTGTCTAATTTATTAAGTTAAAATTGTGTTTTAACATTGAAAAATAGTTTCTTATGAAATGAAATTTCTTTATTTTCAAATTTTTATTAATATAATTTATAACTAATTGATAATGAAATGTTTTATTTAATATAAATTTGTAAAACATATTATAAATTTTTAGTTAATCTTATTTGTAACTTTCACAAAAATATCTATGAGGTAAATGTAATAATATTTTAATACCAATATTAATAATATATTATAGTTCGTTAAAACTAGGACTTGAATCTAATGAAAGATATCAAAGAAAATCAAAATTGTGTATAAAAAGGATAAAATAGTGTTTTTTGTACCATAAGCTAATCTAATTGTTGCATGCAGTGAAATATTAAATCGGTGTTGTGTGAAAGACATTATAATCTATGTGCTTTTATATAACATAAGAAATATTCATTATTATGAGAAATAAATAATAAGAAAAATATTAAAATAATTTTAAAAAATTAATAAATATTATGTTGTTTCATAAATGGCATAAAAAATATTTTTAGAGGAAACATATTTTTGTAGAAAAAAAAAACGAATTTAAACAAATTTTGTACCAATTTACTAAAATTAGATGAATTTTAAAATTGCTTATTGAATTCATTATTTATATTAAGTAAAAATTATATTAAATATATTTTTATATTTTAATTATTTATATTCATAACTATGAACCCAAATTTTAGGTTATAAAAATCATATAAAAATATTAATTCACAATTAATTTATTCTTAAGGTTTTGTGTGGTGTATTCTATCAAACATATTGTTCTTTTTAATGAAAATGTAAACTAATATATTAGTTAATTAAAGTTTTTATCATTTTTATTATCAGATTTAGTTTTTTTTTCTGAAGGAATAACTAAGTTCCCATATAAGATGTGTGATCTCAAAAAATATGAAACATTTTATAATGTTGAGCTTAATTTATAATATTTTTCATTTCAGTGATATTAAGTATTTTTTTATTAACATGGTAAATAATATTTAGAAGGTAATATAATTTTTCTCAGTTCCATAACCTTCATAATTTCAAAATTTAGTACATGATTCTTTTGGTCCATCTCTCCAAAAAATAGAATATCATAATGACAATTTGCATCCCAAATTAGAGTAATATGTATTTTATGATTTTTAGATATCTATTAAGGTTGTATTATATCCCCGACGTATGACAAGAAAATTTGAAGATGATTTAATATGATTTTGGCTATTAAAATCATATTTGATAATTTAAAATTGTCTTTTATGTCTACTATTTTATTTTTTCAAATCATTATAGCCTGAAGAGAATACATTTCCTAAAATGTTCTATGAAAGTAAAAAGGTTGGTTTATAATATAGATCTTATTTATCATTAGATCCAAATGTGTTAAAATGACTACATCTCAAATTATATTGAATATGAATAATTTGTTAATTGTCCAACATTTGTAAAACTAACGTATAAATAGGAACAACAAGGCTAAGACGTAATTTATACTAATAAAAAAACTTAATTATGTTATAATTACATCCAATCTATATCATAAATTTTTGTGTCACAAAATATCTTCATTTTTTTAAAACAAAAAAATGTTATTATTTAAAAATTGGAACTCTTGCCACTCTTTAACTTATATAATGTTTTATAATAGTTGAATATAGAAGAAATATTTTTCATAAAAACATTAAACATAATGTGTTGTTATAAACTAGTATAAATATGAATAATAATGGGATAGAAAACAAATTCTAGAATCCAAAAATACATTATTTAATATTTTAACATTGTCACATTTAGTCAAAATCAACATCCAATATAATACCCAACATTAAATGGGGAGATAAATAGGGGAAAAATAATGTCAAATAAAAAAAATATAGTATGTTTCAATCCCATATAATCATTTCCCCAAAAAACATCACTATAATAGAATGATAGAGAGTTAGTTATACAATGTTCATTTTCAAGATTATTTTGATCCATGATTGGAATCAATGTGAATGATGAAGAGAAAGAATGCTGGTGTATTTATATTGAATTATGATCATCGTGTCTATTTTTTGAACTAATATTGTTGATCAACATTATTACCATAAGTCTGTATAACATGGGGGTCATTATTTTGGTTGGTTATATAGATGTATTTAATTTATTATCAATATTATTTGATGATACAATGAAAATAGTATTATTTTGAATGACCATAATATTATTATATTACAATGTGATTTATTTATAATTTAAATTTTTTTTTCAATAAATAATATTATGAATTGGATTTTAAATGATAAAATATTTTAATGTATCCCAATGTAATTTTTATAATAGTATTTTTATTTTTTTATTATGTTTTTAATTTTCATTAATATGATAATTTATTAAAAAATTAATATTATCATAGTTATAGAGTGATTTTTATCAAATAAAAATTATTTTTATAATCATTAAGAAAAACATAGATTACCATGTTTTTTGAGGAATTTTTGGACAGAGTTTAATTTTTGGTGAAAAAGGTAAAAATTGCCCCTTTATAGGCATTTTAGTTTTAGGACATCATTATTATGTTAGTAGGATTAATGGTTATATGTAAAAAATTTATAAAGAAAAAATTTCATTAAATAATTATAAAAATGAATTTATAAATTTATTATTTATTTAAAAAAATAAAAATTAGATTTTTGAAATAGAAAACATTTTTTTGGATTTTGCGTATCTATTAGGTTATATTGAAGGTTAATATTGGTCATGGAATTCATTTAAAGACTAAAAAATTCTCCAACTAATTAATTGGCTAAAAAATTGGTTGGAAATCATTTTACCCCTAAGTGGTTAGATTTTATGATAAAATAATCAATATTTAAATGTTTAGAACCCACCCCTTCTCATTTATAAATACTAACCATCAGCTATACATGTCTTCTAAAAATTCATATTCCATGATTTTATAGTAATTTTCCCAAAAAAATACCTCTTCCATGGTGCCCTTAAGGTGTTATGGTTCCACCCTTTTATTTTAAGAAGCAAATCATCAAGGTAAGGGGCCTTTTTCTCATCCTTTCCATTCAAGAACCATATTTATTTTCTCTATTTGAATTCCAATTACTATTTTTGGGATATGTTTTTACATGTCCCCTCATACTTTACTTTTTTTTCCAATATAATTATTTACCACTTTTTCTCTCATTAGACCATTATTTGAATCTTTATGTACTGTTGTTATGTAGTCTAAATTTCACTGCGATTTTCAAATGAAAAGTTGTTATTCAAGAACAATTTTTCCTTATTCCTTTTAATTAACAACTATTAATTTTGTATTATATTTTTAAATATACATATTACGTCAATTACTATGACCAAGTGATGATAGACCACCTACACTCTCATTAAGTCCTCTATAAACTGTTTTATTCCCCCATTATACTGTCAAAATTGTCTAAAAATTTTCCATGACAAACATTTGTGAAGTGTATACTCATACCCATTTTCACTCAAGGTTATTCCCTTAGTATAACCAATACTTAATTTATTTATGTCTTCTATTAATTTTATCCAGTATCCATATTTGAGGGATTAAATGAGATGAGATGTGTTCTTATGTTATATGATCTATGTGGAAGATTTATGCATGTACCTGATGTGATTTTTATGGGTTCACATAGATAGCACTCCAATGCATTAAATAATGTTTTTATCTCTTGATATTCCATGTATAGTGCACAATATTTTATACTAAGAACATTATATTTTGTTTTTTTGGTGGTTATCCTTGACTTATGCTTAAAATTTCATGTTTAATATTGTTTCTACATTCCCATGTTACCATTATGCCATCATGTTATACCATGAATCATTATTCATGAGTATTATTATAAGCCCTTATAAAACTTTTTTATGAATCTTTCAACACATTTATACATTTAACCTATTCTATGAATTGTTCATTACATCAATAGGTTTTATAGAACAATACATTCTTAGGTATGTCCCCAAGTTATCCAGTGTAGGTTTAAATGTGCTGTGGAATATTATAAGCATGTTAAGAATGTTTTCAATATTTCGGGTTTTTTACATGAAATAAGTTGTTATTATTATACCTAATTACCTAATAAAATAAAATTCTCTATCATTTGGGTTGTACTATGTGTGTTTTTTTCTAATAATTCATGATTTAATGTGTAATAATGTTATGGGGTTTTATAGTTTCTATCAAATGAAGGTCTTGTTATTTTTGTAATTAGGATCAGAAAAAACAAATGAAATATTGGGGTATAATTCTATAAAAATAATACATTCTGAATTTTTTTTAATGTATAATGTTTTTGGTTTCTTAGAAAATATATCTCTGTCTGGATACTACTGGTGGATGTGGCTCTAACACAAATGTATATAGTTGTAAGGGCCTTAAAAACACCAAAATGAGCACAACTCAATCTTGAACTGGAGAATGACTATGAGCATTACTACACATATAGTTTGACTCTCCTTGGGGATTTAGTTTTCTAAATTCAAAAGTTAATTATAATACATTATTATGGGAACAAAAATTACAATAATAATTTATGTTAGCAAATAGATCATATAAAAAAAATATTAAAAATTATAGATTCATAATTCAAGAAACTTATTAAAATATGTGTTCTTTTATAAAAAATGATTTTTTTTAAATTTACAGAGTATAGATTTTAATTATATTGGGGAAATTTCATAATAATTTTCGGATAGTAATTTATGGAATGGGGTTATGACTATGAGAAATTGAAACCTAAATAAATCTATATTGATCCAAGGGTGATATAGGTTGATATGGAGGTTGAATAGTCTAACATTTTGGCACCTTATAAATTCATAATATATATTATTTCAAATTTATATACTATACTATATTAAGATATATATGATCACTAAAAATTAACTATATTGTTATTATTTGGAGACTATAAATAAATGTAATATAATCTCATTATAACTAGGTGTTTGTTAGTTAATTTAAGGTATTAATTAAATTTTAAAAAATTGAATAATGGGGTTTCCCATTATGGATAAATGAAGATTCCAAATAACTCTTCTCTTATTTATTAAAGATCTACATGCAATGATTATCTTGAATTAATTCATATATGGTGTGAAAATAGTTTTCAATATCTTATTTATATGAATAAAATTTTTGTGGAATCTAATACATTTACCAGCCCCTAATTATTTAAAGGATCACATATCATCGATTGAAATATATTTAATTTTTAGCATTCTCATCATTCTATGTATGGGAAGTACCACCATGGACTCTTCAATTTCATCTCGTTATTTCTAATATAGAATAAAATTAAAGAATTTATAGATTTTATAGAAGAGTGTGAACTCCATGAAGCCTATATGATTCTAATTATATACTTTATTATTTGAAGAAAATATAAAAATTGATTTAGGAAAAACTGAATTTCAAAATATTTTATGATGAATCTGTAAGATTGTTTTATAAAAAAATTAATATGTTGTTATAAAATAATATATTAAGAATTATTTTTAATTACATATCACTTATTCCATTTATTCAATCCATGATAAATTAGTATCATTTGGATGAAGTATATATGTGGTTTTGAAAATACCATGAGGTACCATTGTGATACATGAACCATATCTTCTTAAAGGAAGCATCAATAAGAAATATTAAAGAACTCATTGAAGGGAATAAGAACCTAATGAATGAATCTTGGAATGTTATATTTACTGTCTTTTCTTGTTTAAAAAAATAAAAATTTCTAGGAAATATTTTCTCTAAGGGGATGAATATAATGACATTTAAAGTGTTCTTATTTAAATAATTGACTGATTACCTATCTCTAAATTTTATAAATTTTTATAATATTACCACATATAAGGATTATTTTTATTATGAACGTTGATCAACATGGGTTATTATGAACTAGTATAACTAGGTACAATAAATGGATATAAATCAAATAATAGAAATCAACGAACCTTTATTTCAGTATTTATGAATATTTATTTCATTTTAAATCAATACCCAATATCATACAAAATATTACAATGGGGAGAAAAATGGACGATAAATGAAATGATATATAAAAATTTGGGTAGCATCAATCCCCCAAAATCATTTCACCCATGAACATCAAGGTAATAGAGAAACGTAGAGTTAGTAATGCAATATTCATTTTGGAAATTATTTTGAAAATTGATTTGAATCTAAGTGAATGAAAAACAGTAATAATGATGGTATATTTATATCGAAATATAATAATCATTTTTTATGCTTGTCAACTATTATAGTTGATCAATATTATGATAATTATTCAAAAAAAGTTTGTCATCAATATCTTTGGTCACATAGATTCATTTAAATTATCATCATTATTATTTAATGATATAATCCTAATTTTAATATTTTCATAGACTATAAAAAATTATATTAATATATTATTGACATGGACATTTAAAAAAAATAGTTCATGAAATATGATTATATTTTTTTAAATTAAAATATATTTTAATGAATCCCAATGTAATTTTTATAATGGTTTGAATGCTGATAATTATATTACGTTATAAATTTTCATTAAAATAATGTATTTTTTAGAAATTATGATGATAATAGTCTAATAATTATTTAAATTAAATTAATTTTATTGTTGGAATCTTCTCTTAAAAATTAGCTGAATGTAATTTTTTAGTATTTTTTTGACAAAAAATATTATTTGGTAAAAATATGAAACTAATATCTTTACAAGCACATTGATTTTATGAAATCATTATATTGTAAAAATTATTCAAGATTTAATGAATCATTTTTATAAATAAAATTTTAATTTAATAATTATAATATTTAATCTTTAAATATCAATTTTAATTTATACATTTATATATTATTTATTTTATTCCAAAAATTGGATTTTAGAAATAAAATTCCTTATTTGGATAATGAAATTTTTTTTGCATTGGATTGATGGTTTGGTTTAGTTTTTTAAGTCCATGACCATCCAAACATAGTCTCCCACTCATTAATTATCTATAAAATGGGTTTTAATTCAACTAATCCATAAGTTGTTCACTTTTATGATAAAATAATAAATATTTATTCCTTTTAATCCCACCCCCTCAAATATTAATAACACCCATTATCCTTCCCTTTCAACTCCAAATTAATATGTAGAAAATTTATAGGCATTTAACTCATAAATAGTCCCTACAAGGTTCTTTTAGGGAGTTAATTTTCCACCATGATGTTTTAGGAAGAAAATAATTAAGGTAAGGTACCTCTCTCTACTTTTCCATTGAAGCACCCTCTATATATTTTGTAGATGAATTTAAATTCCTATTGTTGGGATATGTTTTTTCCAAAACCTATATAATGTAAATTTTTATGTTAAAATTATGATATACACATTTATCTATCATTAAACAATTATATTAATCTTTATGTACTTCCATTATACTACCAAAATATCAAATTGAGTTTTCATGCCATGATATTATTCAATAACCCTTTTCTGTTTTATTCCATTTAATTCACAATTTTTCATGTTGTATTCTTTTATAAAATATCTCTACTATTACATTTATTATGACCAGGAAATGATATACCCCATTGACTCTAATTAATCCATCCTATAATCCTCCATGTTACCCCATTATGTTTGTTGCAATTTTCTAGTAATTTTCCATTAAAACATTTTTAAACTCTATACCTGTACCCATTTTCACTCAACGGTATTAATATAGTTGAAACTACACTTCATTGAATTGAGACTTCCATGTATGTAACCAAAAATCATTAATTATTGTATTAAATGGGATCAGGTATGTTCTTATGATATGTGATCTAAGTCATACATTAAAGCAAGTACATGATATGATTATGATGGGTGCACCCAGGTAGTACTCCAATGAATTTAGTAATGTTTAATATCATTATATTCCACATATAGTTCATGAGACCTTATCCTAGGAACATTATGTTTTGATGTCTTGGTGTTTGTCCTTTATTTATGCATATAATGTCATTTTTAAAGATTTTTTCACATTCTAATGATAACATTATGTCATCATGTTATATGAGGCATCATGGTTCATGATTATTATTCTCACCTTTTTTAATACATTTTTATTCGTATTCCATGAAGTTTATTTATTTACCCTATTCCTTTCATTTTTATTCCCTTACTGGGGTTTATAACACTCCCCTTTTATATATATGTCCCCAAGTTATCTAGATCAATTTTAAATGAGTAGTGGGATATTAGAACCATGTAAAGGAAGTTTTAACTAATATTTTTTTATCCATATAACAAGTTATTTTGACTTTTACCTAATTCCAATAAATAGGATTCTCAATCATCTGGGTTATTAAATATGAGATTTTATATAATAAGTAATAAAATAATGTGTAATAAAGATAAGAGTTTAAATGAATTCATGACATTTCATAAGTCCAATGTTTTTTTTAGAAAAAAATAAAACATTATTGTGATTGGGATTCATAGAAATAATTTGATCAAGTGAATCATAATTTTTCTTTAGAACTATATAGCACATGGTTGGGTATTTATACTGATTATTTCTATAAATTTAGGGATTAGGGATGTCTGTATTCTTGTTTTCAAGTTTTCATAGCCCCATAAAACATACCTCATTAGATTTTAATGATATAAACACACACACACACACGCACACATATTTATGGAATTATTAATTACAATAAATTAAAATAATTTTTCCTATTTTTATGAAGACAATAATTAATTAGTTAATTTTATTATATGACAATGATGTAAATATATATTATATAGTGAAAAATCAAAATTTTACACGCAATGCTACATTAATATGGAAAATTAGTGACTTTATAGAGTATTATATGTTATTTGGTTAGATTACTATAGGCAAAGCTCTTTTCTATACCGTATTGATAAAAGAAATCCATTTATGCATTTAAATGGAAGAAAGGCCAATTTTTTGACTTTAATTGGAGAATTATTAAAATAGATATCTTATGTTTATGGAATATAACTAAAATTGAAAATTGTATAATTGAAAGAGATAAACCAATAATAGTGATTACATATATGAGAGTAAAATATATTGTTTCAGAATTACATATTATTATATTGAGACCAACTATATGAAGAAACAAAATATCAGAGTATTTGGAAGGAATGATAATTGGATAAATAAATATTAATTTTGGGAGCAGTCATATTGGTGTGATATGGTGATTTTTCAAGAGTAAGCTATAGTTCATTTGGAAACGCACTATATTGATAATATATATTGTACTTTTCAATACATACCTATAATGAGAAAAGATACATTTGAATCACAGTTAGATCATTCAAATATTTTAAGAGATCCCCATACTGAGCTACTTGAAAATTAATGAATTTTAAATAAACATATGCACATTATAATGATGATTTTTTATTATTCTGTTACTAGATTATAAATTTGATTTTACTATATGGATATGATTCTAATTCATCCCATAAAATCAAAAACAGAAATATTTCCATGATAAAATGTAATGAATGTCACATCATAATTAAAATATTTTTATTTATTGGACTTAGAGGGTTGTTGAATTATTTTTTATTTGATCTGTTTATTGGAATATCATATTTCATATAGGACATTTTTATACAAACAACAGACTTTGATGCAATAATTTTGCTACAAAAATATATTGTTCTAGATTTTTATAAATTTGTAAAATTAATTCCAAAAAAATTTATTGAATCAATGGAAATTTTAACACAAGATATTATATATGATTTCAAATGTGTTAGGACATAATGAATTTGATAGACAAACCCATTGAAGATATGCATGAGATAGTTGTAGAAGAATGTATATAATAAAGCATAAGTTGAATAATCAATTTCTAAAACTCATTTTCATGGTGAAATTTCAAATTTATACTCTTTTTATTTTCAATATTATTATCGATTAAAACAAAATAAAATGAATCACATTGAGGGAAATTATGAAAATGTCAGAAACCATCAATTTTCAATATTTGATCATCCTAGACGTTATTTTTGTGTTGATCATGAAATATGAATTTTTTATGATGAACTATATGTATCACATACATTTAATCTACTCAAATATTAATAAATGAAAACATATGTAGAGTAAGTATTACTTTTAATTTTGATTTTATTTGATAATTATATTTATTTTATAGATTTTACAAATTATATAAAGAGAATATCAAAAGTAAATTACGTAAATTTCCCAGCTATTCTTGAAGAAATGAGATAACATAATTTTTCCTTATGTTATCATAGATTGGTCACATAATTTTTTTTATGATTATTAATGTGGAATAATTTTTTATTTTATATGTTATTATTTTTTATTTATTCAAGTATTACTATAGGAAAATAAAATTGATAGTCTATTATATTTATTGTGTTATCCACTGTTAGAATTGATCAAAACTTATATTGTTTTGTGGTTAATGGATTTTAGTTTCATACACCCACATTTTGATAAAGGTGCTTGGTGCTTCCTAGTTAACTTTAGAAACTCCACTGAGGGCCTGTTCAGAGGTGGAGTTAATGCATATCTGAAAAAGATTGAGGAGGGGGGTACCAAGACATCCTAAGGTAGTTCATATGATGAGGTGGTGAGCATAGGGAAGGATTGAATTGTTAATAACTAGACATAGGCCCATATGAAACCTACAACATGTTTTACTATAGGTTGCAATGATCTGGAATAAGGTGTAGGGGACAAGAACATCCTCTGGACATGCACTAGATAGGTGTCAAGTCTTGTGTTGGGAAATCAGTTTGATCTCAATGCCAATCTAGTCGAGTAATCTAAAAAAGACCTGGTAATATCTTCCATGTATAAGCAGCATGTCCCTGAGAATGAATTTAGTGATGCAGATTCCAACCAATATGTAGGTGGATCAGAGGATGAGATTCAGGGAAGTCAGTATCGAATCCTTAGGGTGAGTAAAGAAAGGAGGGGTTAAAATAAAGAGAGGAAGGATTACTTTTATTTACCACATCCAATGGAGACCAAATCCATGAAGAAGAAGAAGAAGGATAAACAGATGAACATTGACATGTCGGATTTATAGTAGTGGGAGTCTCATGGTTTTCTTGATCAAAAGAAGGAATTGCTTATGGATTCAAAAGAGGTTCCTATTGAAACTGTTTTGAATTTAAATGATTCTCACGATATGGACAAAAGATTGATGGGAAGGGTACTAAGGGTGACCCCAATGAGGATCACACCAACTAGATTTAAAAACAAGACACAAATTTAATTAGGGGATTCAAGAAGGGGAAGATCACCTCAGAGGAGTTCATTCAATCATGGGAAAAATAGGCATTTAGAATTGAAGATCATTTGATGGATGAACCAGACACTATGGTAAAAACTATCTTGTTGAAATTATTTAGGGATTTTAAAACGGGTGGGCTGAACCTATTTTTTAATGATTTGGTTTTATCCTTTTGTGCTTGACTTTTGGTTTCAAACTTTTATCCTTAAAAGTGTTGGACAATTAAAATTTAATTTTTAGTAAGATATGTTATAAGGGGTAGAGTTACATTACAATGGTGAAATTTTATTTATTTTATTCCCATCAAGGGTTTTCATGTTCATCCATTATATGATATAGTTGGTTTTAAATAAAAAAGTAATATAGCAGTAAGTACACCATTTTTGTTGGAATATCAAGAACATGAAGTTTATTATGAAAATTACTATGTGGTTTTGAGTTATTTAAATGACAAGTGGAGTGTAATAAAAATGAAAACTCGTGCCAATTTGTTTATTGAAAATGAATTTTGTTATACTGAGGTGGATGATACAAAATGTATTAAACAAAAATTACCGAATATATTGCTTACATATATATATAAATCAATTATGAAACCTAATATTTAAGGGATGAATGTGTTGATAATGTTAATGATGTAACCAATAACTTTGAAATTATAGGGATAGTGAAATTGAAGCTCTTATGGAAATTAATGTAGCTGAGGAGGAAGAGGAAGACATTGAAACTATTGAAAATAAAAATATAGATGAATATGATGATAAAAATGATGATAAAAATGAAGTGTTAATTTTATAGAATTAATATTTTTTAGTTACATATTTTTTTATTAGATTATTGAATTTTTTAGGTAACATTATTATCACACACTCTTAAAAAAGGATCTATAATTTATAATTTTTATTATTATAAAATAATGATTTTGTTATAAAATTAATTTTATATTTTAATATGATAATGAGAATTAATATTTATTGTTATATATCATGATTTATGATTAAAAACCTGGTGATTATCCTGCTAATTGTTTCATCTAATAATGTTGATGTGGCACCAACAACTAAGCGCAGTTTTGGCCTTCTGTGATTGATGATTCCAGATCCAGTTTCATTATGACCAAGATATCATATAATTAATCCTCATTAGAGAAAGTATGCATAAATATGAATTTAATTTACTTTTCATTAATATTTATTGTATTTATTAATTATCTTTATTTTTTTTATTTTTATAGTTTTATAGGAATAGTTATTGTTTAGGAAATACTATTTTTTGGATTTGTTTTTCTCTGTGGGATTTATGGGATCAATTTACTAGTGAGTTACATAATCATATATTTTAGCACTAGATAGTAAATATAATAAACAATATAATTTATTTTAAATTTATATTATTTCTAATTTTATATATTCTAAAATATTTTTAGTGTTTATTCCCTCCTGTTGTTGATAATTTATGACCCTCTATTTAAGAGGCATGTGAGGATTTCATGTGTCAAAGTTTACAATAGCTTATATATATATATATATATATATATATATATGATAAAAAAATATTGATAG
Organism: Viscum album; assembly: GCA_963277665.1. Lineage (NCBI taxonomy): Eukaryota > Viridiplantae > Streptophyta > Magnoliopsida > Santalales > Viscaceae > Viscum > Viscum album. The sequence goes on along the minus strand of OY728162.1, from coordinate 426,298,018 downwards.
AATCTTGGAATGTATTTGATGAGCCTTGTTTGGATCATTGACTACATTATATCGACAGTTAGTCTAGGGAGTGCATGAACACATACCAGAATATGTAGTGTTTCAAAAGGATATTTGATATTGGTAGATAAAATCATGGAGAAATGAAGCCACACATAGAAATCAGAGTCCTAATTTTGTTATACGTCATAAAAATTTGGTTACTCAGATTATTTATTGAATTATATATATTTATTTTTAATAATAAATATATATGACAAATTAATGTAATCAGTAGTTGATCTAGCCTTTATTGAGTTTGATTTGTATAAGAGTATGTATAATTATAATATTTATTTATCACCCGAGACTGTACTAGAGTAGGAAAATACCATATAATGAACATTAGAAAAAATATTATCTTAATAAATCCTATATTTAATAAATTTTTAAATGTAATTTTTTCAAATATTAAATTTACTATACTAAATTAATTTTTTTATTACCTCATATTCAAATAAACTTAGTATGATTTTTTGATCTTTTTTGAAAAGGTTGGGTTTTTTTGGAAATTATGGTTTTCACGAATCATGTAAATTTTATGTCTTTTCCATTATATAAGAATGAACTAGAAGTTTATAAACCATTTAAAGTAATAAAATATAAATATAATGATTAACATTTTATATTTTATAATAATCAGTGTAAAGAGCCAAATTTTTCTATGAAATTTTGTTAATTAAATAGAAATATTAAGAGTTTGTAAAAATTGATGGCGTATGATTCTAAGGCCTGATGTTCCATAAATGAATTTTTGAACTTTTTTTTGAGTACGTTCAGTAAACGCACGAGAAACATTTTTTAACTTTTGAACCTGTTCTCAAAATTGAAATCTAAGGGCACCGTTAAACTCACAGTGCCGATACTCACGTAAAGAGACCTTCACCTCGGCAGCAGTAGGATGAGGGTGGAAATTAGTTTTCAAAATTTTCGTGGGAGAGAATAAAATAAACATGATATATTTAACTTTTGTGATTGAAACCTCCCATTTTTAATTGGGTGGTGGGGACCACCCAAACCCCTCTTAATATTATGTAAACCCTTGGAAGTCCACCTAGTTAATGTGAAAACATCAATTCAATTAATGTTCCAACTATATTTGTTTAATTAATAAAAATCATATTATTTCTTTGGCACCACACCTTTCATGGAAGAAATCATTAGCGAAGGAATGGTGAGCATGGGAGAACCTTTGGAGAAAAATCCTCCAATGAAGAATGACTTCCGAACGAAGAACTAGGAACAGACTTCAGAAGTATCTTGTGGGAGCGACGTATGCTAACGTCCCTTTCATCGACTTCGTCTTTTCCTCACGACATCTCTAACGAATTTCAATGTAGGGGTTTTAATTTGAAGTATGATTAAACCTATTTGTTGATTCTTAATATTCTTGATTCACTAAAACAATGGCCAAAAAAACATGTTCTTTATACCGATCTTATACCTTGACCCATTTTCTTTTGTTCATCACGCATTCTTCTTGCGTTCTTCACGTGTTATTCAATGCCAAATATTTAATAACGATGGAATCACAATGTCTTGTTGAGCACGACATATGGAAACAAAGATCTCGACCTAAGGATCATGAATATGCCAATGTCATAATTTTTGTCTTTGGAATGAATCTACAATGGCTTGTGAAAGAAGGTGGCTGCCAGCACCCGAAATGTCACGTGGAAATGAGGGTGGCACCCATCCGTGCCAACAAAAGAGGTAGTTGCGGCCTATCGGCCACATCAGAGTAGTGCGGCGGCCAGCATGCCAGCTGTCCGCATAGTGAAGCAGCGGCGTGAATCTGTGCCACCGGAGTTGGAGGCCCTGACTGATTGGCTAGGGAGGAGGTTGAAGGGTAGTCGACACCCGACCGACTGCAATTGGACAACAGTGTCGTTGCACCATGAGAAAGAAGACCGCCCGGGAACCCAACCGGTCGTGACGCACCGAGCGGGACCGCCGGGTGGTCCCATGTGCCAACCGGGTGACCGAACGACCATAAGGACATTAATAATTGTGGGGGGGGGGGAGGTAGGGGTGCCTCCTCCTTTCCCCCCCCCCCCTCCGTGTTGCGGCTAGGGTGGACCCCTCCACAGCGGGCCACTCGTCTGTGGGCTTCGCCGTGGGCCACCCAGCAGACCGGGCTAGACCCCGGCACAGCGGGCCAGGCCCACCGCAACCCAGGCCAACTTGTTCGAACCCAAACCAAATTGGGTCAGCCTAGGTTGGGTTAGGACGGCCTTGGCCAGGTCGGGCTGGGTCGGTTCGATCAGGTTTGACCGGAACCGGGCCTAACTGGACCGAGTTTCACCTTCTTGGCCGCAACTTGAGAACCGTGCATTCACTTGATGAACCATTTGTGGCATTGAGATCCTTGTATTGAGATGTTCCTTTTGATATAATCCACATGAGTTTTAGATAAAGTTGGAGTATGATTGGGTTTGATTGATCTTGTATCTAACCGGGCCCTCAGAGCGGAAACACTAATAACATACAGATTGGTTGACCGTTTGACGTGCCATCTATTGCGTTGGGTCCCTTATGACATGAAGGACCATTGGGTTACTACTTTTGGAGCATAATGGTGGTTGATGTATGACCGATATATCGAGGTATAGATTCTTTGGAACTCGAGTGCACGAGTTTTGAGGAATCCAGTGGCTGGCAGTGAGGATGAGGTTGGAGATGGATAATATAGAGGTCAGTTAACTATCAAATCTGGGTTGGAAAGATCCTATATGGGTCACAATGGTGGTTAGTACCTATATATTATATGTGGGTAATCTCTCAGCTATCCTGTGTGGGTTAGCGCTCAGCTGTCCTGTGTGGGTCAGCACATACTGATCTCGTGTGGGTCAGATACTATGTGGTTCAGTGCTCAATAATCCTATGTGGGTCCTTAAATACCGATCCTGTGTGGTTCAGATCTTTTGTGGGTAATTGCAGGGGTTATTACCTATTGATCCCGTGTTTTTCAGACTCCATATAATCAGCAGCAGTTCTTCTTGACAGAATAAGACATTCTAGCTTTACAATTATTCATCGGTACTTCTATACTTCACAGAAAACCTGGTTTGCGCTGAGACTCTATTGGAACTAAGACTTTTACCATCGAGGTACTATTTTGTGGTGATACCTATGTGGTAATTTTACCTTTGTGGTACTATCGTCATAGTGATAACTCTGTGGTAATTTTACCATCATGGTACTATCTATGTGGTGATACCTGTGTGGTACTTCTACCTTCATGGTGTACTATATTCATGGTGATACCTGTGTGTAAATTTTACCTTCGAGGTACTATCTTCATGGTGATACCTATGTGGTACTTTTACCTTTGTGGTACTATCTTCATGGTGATACTGGTGTGGTACTTTTACCATCGTGGTACTATCTTTGTGGTGATACATGTGTGGTACGTTTACCATCATGGTGTAACCTTCATGGTGTTACATATGTGGTACTTTTAACTTTGTGGTGTTATCTTCATGGAGTTACCTTTGTGGTATTATTCCCTCATTTTTGAGATGTGTATATCTTTATAACTTAGGTGTATGTTTGGGCATATACCTAAGTGGAGTTTTTGTATTGCTTTTTGGTTTTCCTTTGTGGAACTTTAGGAGACCTAAGAGGTCTCGGTGTCCCTACTAAGTATCATTATACTCACCCCTGCATGTGCTTTTCCCACACCTTGTAGTTTCTGGTGCAGATGACGTACAACATTGATCAATGATGATGGAGCCAAAACCGGAAGGTGCACGAAGGTGGACCATTCAGCATGACGTGACATGGAGGAGACGGACAGATGTAGAGTACTGAGGAGGTGATCTGTACCATCCCTTTAGGTAAGAAACTTGGAAGATGACCTAGTAGCTTATTTCCTTTTTCTTTCAGTTGTATTTTATTTTTAGTTGTACTTGTACCATTACAATTGGGCTTGTATTCTGGCCCATTTTAATTTCATCACTCTTTTACTATAGCAGTTTACTTCGTAGTAAATTCTTTTTGTGTTGTTGGACCATGTGTTTATAAATGATTAAAGGAAATACCTTCCCGTTTTATGGAGTATGACTTTCTGTTCTAGTCACCAGCTTCATACCTTTAGAAGATGAGCTTGGGGTAGTCACGACATGGGCCCTGGGTGATGGGTCGTGAAAAAGTGGTATTAGAGGTGTTCGGTTCTACTGAACAAAGGGGACTCTATTTTTTTGTGAAGCTATAATGTTATGTGTTATGTGTGTTGTTTTCAGTTGGGAGAGTCTAGTGTTGGTGTGGTGGTTGATGTTTCCATACATCAGGACCCTGAATTCTGATTTCTGTCTCAGTGGATAAAAACACCGATTTTCTTGTGTTTTTGAAAAGTTTTTCTTTCGATTTCATAGGAGTAAGATCACTAGGTATAACTTAATGACCATGGCGCACCTATTCTATATCTAGATGCCACCAAAAATACAACCACCCAGGTTTCCTGAGGGAGTAAATTATGATGGCCCACTGAGTGAGGTTGCTTTGTTAGAGGGCCCTCTTACTGTGCTAGCACCTTTGGGTGGTGTACCTACAGCAACACTACCCGTTGGGTAGAAGGTACAACCCAAATTACCAGTAGACGACATATTTTGGCTTTGTGCCTTACATGAGTTTCAACATCAGATACCCCTCAGGTTCCGAGGCGAACCCGACTCACAAGCGGTTGAGGAATGGCTTGAGGAGGTGGCTTAGAGTTATCAAGAGCATTAATAGCTTTAGAAGGAAGACATGTCATTAGTTGAGTGTTCATCAGGGCATACCATCCATTCCTAGTACTCGATTAATATGATAGGATCAATGATTTGGGGATCAGACTTCTGAGTGCGGTGTGTCAAGGATTGTGACCCAAGGGCTCTAGGAATGTTTCGATGAATGATATGTGTCTACTACTAGCTTCCGTATTAATATACATAGGTACCAATAACTCATTCCATCCACAAATATTTTCCAAGAAATAGAGTATTCGGTTAAGCCGTTGACATGACCCTCACATCTGAAGATACCTTTGGGAGGAGACTAAATAATCACAATTATGCCGACGGTGTGATCTGACCCTTGAGGAAAGAGTTTCGGTTGGAACCTCTTGGTGGAAGCATCGAGGCATTACGAAATTAGTTTGGGTATGGACTGGACGTCCACAGTTCAAACTCAGATTGACTTTATTAGTTTAAAAGGTTTTGGTTTACCTACAACATTAGAACGGGATTTTCATTGGTTGGCGAAAAAGGAAACCCAGGAAGCACAGGATAAACTCATGCATAGAAGGGTGCAACCGATCCATCTTGAGTCAGCCAGACCTACCATCATGGCTGTAGGAGTTTTTAGTTTTTAGTTCCAAACATGAGTGGAAGAGGATGGGGATATCTTCTCAAAAGATGTTTACATGATTACCTCACCGAAGGGAGACATACATCTGCTTTGGAAATGTACTACTAGAGATTTGTGCCAGACTTCTTCAGGGTAGTATCACCCTTATTATCTTTTACAAAAAATGTGGATCCTTTCCTATGGACGGAGAAGTGTCAGCAGAGCTTTCAAGAGCTGAGAAAGAAACTGAAAAGTAGAAATATGATACCTAGGACATGGATTTAGCATCAATGGTCTTTGCGCTAAAGATGTGGTAGCACATCTTGATGGGAAAACGTTTTACAGTACACTCTGATCACAAGAATATCAGGTATATCTTCTCTATGAAGGACCTAAACTCAAGATAGTGGTGATGGCTAGAGTTATTCCAGTACTATGACTTTGATAGAGTTTATACTATTGGGAAGGGGAACGTAGTAGCAGAAGAAATTAGAAGGAGATCATGTACACAGTTACTGAGCGATGCGATAGAGCAGCTAGCCGCCTAGTAGATATCCTACATGGATCGAGATGGAGTAGCTTTTCTTATGTCTCAGATAGTCACCCCACTCCTTCCGTGAGTTAAGGAGGTGATGTTTGGAGACACCAACTGCAAAGCTCGATGTGCCCAGATATCCACAGGACAGACACCTGATGAATTTTCCTTAGGTAGAGAGCACGCCATCCTTTTCAAAGGACATACTATTGTACCAGTGGAACTTAGGGAAAAGTGTTGAGAGATTTCTATAAAACCCATCTAGCGGTACATCCAAGAGTGGTGAAGATGTACTAGGACCTTCAGTGTAAGAACTGGTTTCTGGGAATAACAAAAACTATGGCAGAGTTTGTCTCTCAGTGCTTCACTTTTCATCAAGTGAAGGTAGGGAATTAGGTTCTAGCAGGCTTAATTCATTCACTAAAGGTGCCAGAGTGGAAGTGGGATGGAATTTTCATTGACTTCATGATTGGAATTCCACGCACATCCAGGGGTCATGATTCTATCTTGGTGATTGTTGACTGACTCACCATGTCGGACCAGTTCATACCTATAAGATAGAAGTGATCAATAAAGAGCTTGAGATGCCTCTACGTGCAAGAGATTGTACAACTTCTTGTAGTAACATCTATGATTGTCTCTGATCTTGATGCACAGTTTACTTCCCGTCTATTGAAGGGGTTGAAGGAGGTGTTTGGAACACAGCTTCAGTTGAGCACTGCCTTCCATCCTCATATGAATTATCAGATAGAGAGGACCATTAAGACCCTTGAGGACAAGCTACGTGCTTGTGTCCTTAATTTTTGGACAGAGTTAGGAGGATCACTTGGATTTGGTATAGTTCGCCTAAAACAAAAGCTATCATTCCACTATCGGAATGGAACCATTCGAGGCATTGTGTGGTCGACCTTGTAGGTCACCTCTGTGATGGACTGACCCAGGGGAGTCATCACTCGTGGGACCATAGATGGTGCAAGATACCATGGAGAAGGTGAAGATCATCCAGGAGTGGATGAAGACTTCACAGAGTAGCCAGAAGTCATATGTGTAACACCCCGAGCTTCCACGATACGCTTCTCATTCAATAATACAATAGCTTGCATTGTACGCAACTTCGAGTTCTAAAACATCGCGACAAATCAAAGTAGCCGTTATGAATAGTAATAACCAGTTTTTAAAATTATATAAATTTTATATTTCAAAATGGACTTCATTTTTGTATTCCTAATATTGAAATTAGCCTCTGTTGAATTTTTTGTAATTTTCTGAGAACTTCAAAATTTTTATGAATAGTGAAAAATACTTAAAACAACTTTTTAATCAAAATAATTCATAGTGATAAATTATACTATTGAGGGGTTTTAGAGTATAATTAGAATATATTTTTACCATTTTATCCAATGGTGGTCATTAGAATTAATTTAACATTGAAATTGGACATAAACAATTGCCAATCTTTTGATATAAATTGTTTCTTAAAAACACGCTATTTGTTGTGACAGCGGGAATTAATTATAAAATTAATTAATGAAACTAATATGTTTGGAATTTTTTAAAATAGACATCATTTTTGAATTCGTAATATCAATTATAGCTTAGGGTGAAATTTTGGCCTTGTTCTGAAAAACTTCAATTTTTGATGAATAGTGAAACCACTAAGTGGTAGTTAAATAACTGATTTTTCGTTTAAATGAAATATTACCACTTCTATGATTTGATTTTCAAAAATCCGACATACATGGTTGTCATTAAGAAGTAAAATGTGGTTCAATGAGATTAAAATAATTTTTTGGTGAATAGTAACTTTTATGTTCTTAATCGCGATTAGAGGTAATTAGTGTAGTTTAAGGTAAAAACAATGTTTTATTAATATGATATGAGCTTGACACCTGTCCTACTCCTATTGGATGAGTCATGGCCGACCAAGACAACCCATGGGTCAACTTGGGGACCCCATGGAGCCACTTTAGTTAGAAAATGACATAAATAACTTTTATTTAATGTTAAAGTAAAAAAAATGACACAAACATAAAATGTTTTACTAAAACAATTTTTAAGTGGGGTTACACAAGTCCAAATTTTGATTATAAATATTCATTAGAAAGCTAAAAAGATTTCCTACATCATAGTATTTTTCTTATAATTTTTAGACATTAAATAAATTAAATTATGTATGACATCATGATGATGTAGTGATTACCTCATTATTTAACGATTTAAATAAAATGGGAAGATAATGCAAAATCCAAGGCATACACTTGTCCAAATCCTATTGGATGAAGAGATTTCGAAACCTTATCACCTTAGCCTCGAATTATATAAGTGTGGGACCTTTAGAATCCGAAAAGCATTGTGAAATAATGTAACATTTCAATCTTTCCAAAAGTGCCCCTCCTCTCCACTTATAAAAGGCCCCCACCTCTCCCACCTCATTTACACTTTCAAGCCATTTGGCTCGGCCAACCTCTGCCCAAATACTCTCCCAACTCCCCCCTCTTACTCCTAGAATCCTCACTTTGGGCAGAACTCTTCCCAAGGAAGCCTTTGGCTCAAATCAAAAAGAGTTACCCGATTTTGAGGTAATGTCTTTTATAATGTTGTTTTGTTTTATTTTTCTTCTCCAACCCCCTAAACTCTTTTTATTCATTTCTTTTGTAACAACACCAGTATCCTCAATATACTAGGATGTTGTTATAAGAAGTATTCGAGCTACACTTACACACACCTACATCTAATGGTTAAAGAACATACGGTTTCTGTGGATGGCGAATTTCTGCCTCACGAAACGATGATTGTTCAACACTCATATAACAGCTTCAAAGGTGGCCATTAAGATGTCAAAATATTTATATATGATATATAATGTGTTTATGTTTCACTTATGCTTCTGTATTTCTCATTTATGGCTTACTTTATGATTTCCATTATGGGTAAAACGCGATAATTTCATTTTAGGAAGTGCGGACTACCGCCCCCTCAAAGTGATTTGAATCGTTAATGCCATATGTGGGATGTATAAAGGATGGAGTAAATGGTATTATACACTATATTATACTGGAATTATATTATACATTTATATCATTATGATTTAGTTCCATTAAATATGAAATTGAAATGAAAGTAGCGTTCATGCGTACGTACGGCTTACCGTCTCCATGAACGGTGCATTTCATTTCTTACCTCTAAATGTTATGTAATATTATAAATGAATGTATATAATGGATATATAAGATATATATGACATATACATCGTGAATATAATTCTGGATATAATGGATATTTCACCACATAAACAACTTGTAATTATAAGAAGCTTATTGTTGACTCAAGTACCAAAGATCGACAAAACGACCATTATTAACTTAAATAATTACATAATGTTCATATCATTGTAATAAGTGATATAATAAGGACAATGAAATTAAAAATGGTTCTTAATAAGGTATATATTAACTCTAGTTTATTATTCAGGAGGTTAAAGAACGGTTGAGTCAAGTCAGACACGAGGTAAGGGAACTTCTTAACCCAATTTCCATTCTTTGGGTTAATCTCCTACTTTCAAATTATGTCATGATATTATTATGTCATATCCTGTATTTGTACATTATTTATGTCTACTTGTAGTGAATACACATAATAGATCTATTTTATTTTAAAAATTCTCTTTGTAAGGGAACTTCTTAACCCAACTTCCATTCTTTGAGTTAATCTCCTACTTTCAAATTATGTCATGATATTATTATGTCTTATTCTGTATTTTTTTACTTTATTTATGTGTACCTATAGTGAATACACATAACAGATCTATTTCATTTTAAAAATGATCTTTTTATGGACTTCGTCTTAATCTCTTTTCACTGAGGCATACTTTGTTTTATACACGAATTTATTTTATATGGTGTATAAACCCCTTTGACTTTTACGTTTATTCAAAAGGAATCTTTTTATACGAAGCGTTTACTAAACGACAAAATGGAATGTTTTGGTCGTACGTATGCGGCGACAATGACTTCTCCGCCGCCGTGACCACTATTTGAGTTTCGGCTTCCTCTTCAAGCCATACCTTTTTTAATGAAAAATAAATACCATGTTATACTTTTATTTTATTTTGGTATTGAAAATGGTTTTGAAAGAATTTTTATTATATCAATGTGTTGTATTGATATCTTGTGATTGGAATGTGGAAATTTTATGTTTCCTTTATGCATGTTTTATGTGATATAATTATGTTATGGTTTATGATATGTTTAAACCTATTCATATGAGGAATGTATTGGACTTAATAAGTGGAGGGTGGAGCCGGCTATAGCTCCTCGGTGCATCGGCAGGTCTCATGAGACAAACTAGTGTCTTGGCACAAGGCCTTGACAAAATCTTATTTGTAGTCTTGGCACGAGGCCTTGACTACGTGGTTATGATAGTCTGGCATTATGCATTCCATCATTATGAAAGTGGTTATTGATATTGCATGTGATTATTCGAATAGTAGAATATCCATGTGAAGAAGTAAATGGCATTATCTCATTTTACTTTTGCCATATTATGTTGATGTTCAAGTTTAAAAGGCTTTTGTTTTAGTTATACATTGCCTTAAATGTTTATGTTTATTTATGAAAGCTTCCGCAATATTGTTATCCTTACTGAGCATCTGAGCTCACCCCTTTCAATGTTTTAATATTTTCCAGGATGTGAAGAAGTATTTTATGAATGACCTGCAGGGATAGTCAGAAGAGGATATGAGTGTGGACTATGGAGACTTTGTTATTGTAGTTTTTCACTTTATTATGTAATGTAACGTTTACGAATGTATCTAGTGTTTCCAAGGCTACTAAACTAATCGGTCTTTCGAGACTTGATCTTTTGTGATCATGCCAATGTTACGAAGTAATGCACCGACTCTGGGTAGATGGGGTCGGGGCGTTACAGTTGGTATCAGAGGCAGTTTAGTACTAACCTTGGAAGCTAGATTTAGATAAACTCTGATTAGAGCACATAGCCCAAAGATAGACTTTGAGGATTAGTATAGAAGAACTTCCTAGAATTTTGGTATTATAGAGATGTTATGAGTTTTCCGAGCAATACATCCCTGTCTGGATACGAGCAGGTAGAGGCGGCTCTGGCACAGATGTACCTAGGGGTAAAACCCGAAAACACCGCTTTGAGCTAGACTCGAACGGGAACTGGTGCACGACAACGGGACTTGCTGCACTCTTGGTTACGACACTCCCGAGGGATATGCTTAGGATAATTCTCATTTTATTTACAAACCACTATGAAGGGTTATGAGTATATACTTTCTCAAAGAAAACATTTCTTTTTTTGATTATGGATTATATCCATAAATAGTTCAATTTATGTTAAGTGTTTTATAAGTATGGAATTATGTATTTTGATTCATAAACTAACCTAGTTTATGCCGTTGTATAGAAATGGCGCCCAGTAGAAGGAATGTGAACTCCAGCAGTACGTATGATCCAAAGAGTAAGAAGGATAGTATCTTTCACGGTATTAAGCCAACATTTCGAAGGGAAATACTCTCCCATGTGTTCTCAACATATGAAGAAATAGTATCATGTGTTAATAGGATAAGTAAATAATTCTCTGAGTCCTATGGCTTTGAAGCGAAGCAAGAGACGAAAGGGATGGAAGAGAGAATGATGGATAAAGGGATGAGGGGAAAGAAGAATTTTCCAATATGTGGTAATTGTGGGAAGAAACATCATGGAACTTGCCTAAAGGGAATGGGAGTTTGTTATAAGTGTAGAGAAAAAGGACACAAAGTGCGTGACTGCAAGGGTAAGAAAATGGTTTCAAATGTACAATGCTTCTTCTGCAAGGATTGGGGACACTACGCAAACCAATGTCCAAATCATCAGAGCATGCCCCAAATGATGTTATTGGATAATAATCAAGTTATGATACTACCACAGATGAGGAGTAATGATTAGAGTTCTTATGTTGTTATTAAAGATTTTTTTTAATTTGAGTGTTGTATCAATGATGTACTGGTCATAATAATTATGGAGTATATAAGGATTGTACTGCAGTACTATTTCATCAAGGACTTGAGATTGTGTGGAACCAAGAAAAGTGACTCCACAGTAGGTTAAATTTTTTGGAAAATATATGGTTGAGAGAAAGATAAACCAAAATATGGTTTTGATACTGAGATTGTGATTTTGGAATAAGACGTGATTGATTTGGATAAATTATATTGGATATACTTAACTTCCTTGAAACTGATTGATGTTTTGTATACATTTTTGGATAGAAGGAGTATATCTAGTATTCTATAAGGAATAAGGGATCATGGTAATTCAGTATGTTTAAAAAGAATACATGATGAAGGTGTTCACATGTTGTTACGTGGGATAAAGGATCTTCATTATGTTTACCTTCCTTATAAAATTTTGACTGTGAGTTGGACAGAATTATTTTGGATAACTATTAAGGTTGGAATGGATTAAGTTGAACCATGGATAGTATTGTTTAAGGTTAAAAAATTTTATGAAGATTATTTTTGGAATATTATGATACTATAGTTTTAGGAAAAGGACAACCTGCAGGGTGGGGCATAACCTGTCGCGTCGGACAAAGCTGCAGGAATCGAACCCACAATCATAGTGCGACAGGCCTTTATTTCCTACCACTAGCCTACAGGAAGTCCCCGGTTATTACAAAATAATTTTACTAATCTAAATGGTATGTGTTAACATTTGGAACCTTATAAAATTAGGATAAGTATAATATTTTTGAGTTCTATTATCTTTTGAGTGAAAGATGAGTTGAAGGTTGAAACTCTAATTGTCAAACATAAATATATATATACCTATCTCTTATTCAATGAATAAATTAATTCTTAAACTTTAGTAAAGGGATATTAAAATAAAAAAAATGTGTTATCCTAATACCTTATGTCTTGTTGAACTGATGATATTTTAAATCAACATAGATTGAAGGCTTTGAGGCCCTCAATTTGACAGTTGATTGTGATTGATGACCTCAATCACTCCCTACAAATATTTGCGTTTTTCCTCCAATTATATGTCTTTAATTGCCACCAATGTTCTCCTAATCGAGATCATAATTGGGTGGTGACTTTTTCATTTCCCTTTCCCTCTTATTAAGACTAAATTCTATTAACATTATTTCCGATGTGGGTTTTCCACAAAGGTATTTTCTATTTTCAACCTTTTATTTTCCAAGAAAAATTTCAAATTGCGAGGATGCAATTTATTGAAGGAGGGGAGAATGTAACACCCCGAGCTTCCACGATACGCTTATCATTCAATAATACAATAGCTTGCATTGTACGCAACTTCGAGTTCTAAAACATCGCGAAAAATCAAAGTAGCCGTTATGAATAGTAATAACCACTTTTTAAAATTATATAAATTTTATATTTCAAAATGGACTTCATTTTTGTATTCCTAATATTGAAATTAGCCTATGTTGAATTTTTTGTAATTTTCTGAGAACTTCAAAATTTTTATGAATAGTGAAAACTACTTAAAACAACTTTTTAATCAAAATAATTCATAGTGATAAATTATACTATTTAGGGGTTTTAGAGTATAATTAGAATATATTTTTACCATTTTATCCAATGGTGGTCATTAGAATTAATTTAACATTGAAATTGGACATAAACAATTGCCAATCTTTTGATATAAATTGTTTCTTAAAAACACGCTATTTGTTGTGACAGCGGGAATTAATTATAAAATTAATTAATGAAACTAATATGTTTGGAATTTTGTAAAATAGACATCATTTTTGAATTCGTAATATCAATTATAGCTTAGGGTGAAATTTTGGCCTTGTTCTGAAAAACTTCAATTTTTGATGAATAGTGAAACCACTAAGTGGTAGTTAAATAACTGATTTTTCGTTTAAATGAAATATTACCACTTCTGTGATTTGATTTTCAAAAATCCGACATACATGGTTGTCATTAAGAAGTAAAATGTGGTTCAATGAGATTAAAATAATTTTTTGGTGAATAGTAACTTTTATGTTCTAAATCGCGATTAGAGGTAATTAGTGTAGTTTAAGGTAAAAACAATGTTTTATTAATATGATATGAGCTTGACACCTGTCCTACTCCTATTGGATGAGTCATGGCCGACCAAGACAACCCATGGGTCAACTTGGGGACCCCATGGAGCCACTTTAGTTAGAAAATGACATAAATAACTTTTATTTAATGTTAAAGTAAAAAAAATGACACAAACATAAAATGTTTTACTAAAACAATTTTTAAGTGGGGTTACACAAGTCCAAATTTTGATTATAAATATTCATTAGAAAGCTAAAAAGCTTTCCTACATCATAGTATTTTTCTTATAATTTTTAGACATTAAATAAATTAAATTATTTATGACATCATGATGATGTAGTGATTACCTCATTATTTAACGATTTAAATAAAATGGGAAGATAATGCAAAATCCAAGGCTTACACTTGTCCAAATCCTATTGGATGAAGAGATTTCGAAACCTTATCACCTTAGCCTCGAATTATATAAGTGTGGGACCTTTATAATCCGAAAAGCATTGTGAAATAATGTAACATTTCAATCTTTCCAAAAGTGCCCCTCCTCTCCACTTATAAAAGGCCCCCACCTCTCCCACCTCATTTACACTTTCAAGCCATTTGGATCGGCCAACCTCTGCCCCAATACTCTCCCAACTTCCCCCTCTTACTCCTATAATCCTCACTTTGGGCAGAACTCTTCCCAAGGAAGCCTTTGGCTCAAATCAAAAAGAGTTACCCGATTTTGAGGTAATGTCTTTTATAATGTTGTTTTGTTTTATTTTTCTTCTCCAACCCCCTAAACTCTTTTTATTCATTTCTTTTGTAACAACACCAGTATCCTAAATATACTAGGATGTTGTTATAAGAAGGATTCGAGCTACACTTACACACACCTACATCTAATGGTTAAAGAACATACGGTTTCTGTGGATGGCGAATTTCTGCCTCACGAAACGATGATTGTTCAACACTCATATAACACCTTCAAAGGTGGCCATTAAGATGTCACTATATTTATATATGATATATAATGTGTTTATGTTTCACTTATGCTTCTGTATTTCTCATTTATGGCTTACTTTATGATTTCCATTATGGGTAAAACACGATAATTTCATTTTAGGAAGTGCGGACTACCGCCCCCTCAAAGTGATTTGAATCATTAATGCCATATGTTGGATGTATAAAGGATGGAGTAAATGGTATTATACACTATATTATACTGGAATTATATTATACATTTATATCATTATGATTTAGTTCCATTAAATATGAAATTGGAATGAAAGTAGCGTTCATGCGTACGTACGGCTTACCGTCTCCATGAACGGTGCATTTCATTTCTTACCTCTAAATGTTATGTAATATTATAAATGAATGTATATACTGGATATATAAGATATATATGACATATACATCGTGAATATAATTCTGGATATAATGGATATTTCACCACATAAACAACTTGTAATTATAAGAAGCTTATTGTTGACTCAAGTACCAAAGATCGACAAAACGACCGTTATTAACTTAAATAATTACATAATGTTCATATCATTGTAATAAGTGATATAATAAGGATAATGAAATTAAAAATGGTTCTTAATAAGGTATATATTAACTCTAGTTTATTATTCAGGAGGTTAAAGAACGGTTGAGTCAAGTCAGACACGAGGTAAGGGAACTTCTTAACCCAATTTCCATTCTTTGGGTTAATCTCCTACTTTCAAATTATGTCATGATATTATTATGTCATATCCTGTATTTGTACATTATTTATGTGTACTTGTAGTGAATACACATAATAGATCTATTTTATTTTAAAAATGCTCTTTGTAAGGGAACTTCTTAACCCAACTTCCATTCTTTGGGTTAATCTCCTACTTTCAAATTATGTCATGATATTATTATGTCTTATTCTGTATTTTTTTACTTTATTTATGTGTACCTATAGTGAATACACATAACAGATCTATTTCATTTTAAAAATGATCTTTTTATGGACTTCGTCTTAATCTCTTTTCACTGAGGCATACTTTGTTTTATACACGAATTTATTTTATATGGTGTATAAACCCCTTTGACTTTTAGGTTTATTCAAAAGGAATCTTTTTATACGAAGCGTTTACTAAACGACAAAATGGAATGTTTTGGTCGTACGTATGCGGCGACAATGACTTCTCCGCCGCCGTGACCACTATTTGAGTTTCGGCTTCCTCTTCAAGCCATACCTTTTTTAATGAAAAATAAATACCATGTTATACTTTTATTTTATTTTGGTATTGAAAATGGTTTTGAAAGCATTGTTATTATATCAATGTGTTGTATTGATATATTGTGATTGGAATGTGGAAATTTTATGTTTCCTTTATGCATGTTTTATGTGATATAATTATGTTATGGTTTATGATATGTTTAAACCTATTCATATGAGGAATGTATTGGACTTAATAAGTGGCGGGTGGAGCCCGCTATAGCTCCTCGGTGCATCGGCAGGTCTCATGAGACAAACTAGTGTCTTGGCACAAGGCCTTGACAAAATCTTATTTGTGGTCTTGGCACGAGGCCTTGACTACGTGGTTATGATAGTCTGGCATTATGCATTCCATCATTATGAAAGTGGTTATTGATATTGCATGTGATTATTCGACTAGTAGAATATCCATGTGAAGAAGTAAATGGCATTATCTCATTTTACTTTTTCCATATTATGTTGATGTTCAAGTTTAAAAGGCTTTTGTTTTAGTTATACATTGCCTTAAATGTTTATGTTTATTTATGAAAGCTTCCGCAATATTGTTATCCTTACTGAGCATCTGAGCTCACCCCTTTCAATGTTTTAATATTTTCCAGGATGTGAAGAAGTATTTTATGAATGACCTGCAGGGATAGTCAGAAGAGGATATGAGTGTGGACTATGGAGACTTTGTTATTGTAGTTTTTCACTTTATGATGTAATGTAACGTTTACGAATGTATCTAGTGTTTCCAAGGCTACTAAACTAATCGGTCTTTCGAGACTTGATCTTTTGTGATCATGCCAATGTTACGAAGTAATGCACCGACTCTGGGTAGCTGGGGTCGGGGCGTTACAATATGCGTATAGGAGATGGAGACCTCTTGAGTTCGAGGATGGTGACCATGTCTTTCTACGAGTATCACCTCGCCTGGGTTTGCGGAGATTTGGACGAGGTGGAAAGTTATCTCCAACATTCATCAAACCCTTTCATGTCCTTAGCAGAGTTGGATAGGTGGATAACTGCTTAACTATTCCACATCAGTTTCACTTGGTGCATGACGTTTTCATGTATTCCATATGAGTAGATATGTACATGATCCCTTGAACATCATTGACTGGGGCGATCTAGAGATCGAAGTTGGGGCGAAGTTTTTTGAGGTTCCATTGGAGAATGAGGATCAATAGGGGCGGGTCATTCATGGGCGGTCGATACCTCTGGAGCGCATATGCTGGTAGTAGGGGAACCTTCAAGAGAGCACATGGGAGTGGGATGATCAGATTTCTGGTTATTAAACCCACATATTTCTCTAGTTTTTGTTGTGGCTTTCAGTGACGCAAATCCCTAAGGTGGGGAGTATGTAAAGACCCAGATTTCCCATGTAATTTTTTAATTAAATGGAAATATTATGAGTCTGTCAAAATTGACAGTGCGTGATTTTGAGGCTTGGTGTGCCAGAATGAGTTTCTAATCTTTTTTTGGGTATGTTCAGTAATAACATGAGTGGTGTTTTGTAACTTTTGAACAAGTTCTTAGAATTTAGATTTGCGGGCACCGTTGAACATGGAGTGTTGATATTCTCTTAAAGAAACCTTCACCACGACCACAGTAGGTTGAAGGTGGAAATTAGTTTTCAATATTTTCATAAGAGAATATAAAATAAAATGCTTTATTTTATTTTTGAGATTGAAACCTTCCATTTTGAATTTGGTAGTGGGGACCACCTGAAACCATCTTAATATGATGTAAACCCTTGTAATTCCCCTAGTTAATTTGAAAATTTCAATTCAATTAATGTGCCAACTCTTTTTTTAACTAATAAACATAATCTTATTAATTTTTCACCACCCCTTTCATGGGAGAAATAATTGAGAAAGGAAAGGAGAGCCTGGGAGAACCTTTTGGATAAATATCCTCCGATGAAGAATGAATTTTGAACGAAGAACAAGGAACCAAATTCAGAAGCGTCTTGTGGGAGTGACGTATGCTGACATTCCCTTTCATCTACTTCATCCTTTTCCTCAAGACATATCCAATTAAAATCATGGATAGGGTTTTAATTTGAATTATGAATAAATATATATGTTGATTCTTCATATTCATGATTCACAACAATGATGGACAAAAAAACATGGCCATCATATGACACTTATAAATTGACACCTTTTCTTTCGTTCCTCACGCGTTCTTCGTGCGTTCTTCAACGCCAAATTATTAATGACACTGGAAACAAAAATTATTATCGAGTGCGACATATGGACATGGAGATCTAAACCTGAGGATAGTGAATATGAGAACATCATAATTTTAGGGATTGTAATGAAGCTTCGATGGCTTGCGGAAGAAGGCGGTGGCCAACACCCGGCCGACCGCGTAGAAAGGAGAGCGGCGCACGTCTGTGCTGCCGGATGAGGAGGCTGCGTGTTACCATGCTTCTGGAGAAGGAGGCCATGACGGCTTGGCCGTGGTAGAGGCCGGAGGGCAGCCAACACATTTCCAGCCACAGGTGGATAGTGGCGCTGTCGTGCCGCTGGAAGGAAGACAGACCGAGAACCCTTCCAGCCGTGACACCCCGAGCGAGACCACTGGGTGTTTCTGCATGCTAGAAGGGAGAATGAATGTCCATCAGGATGTTCGAAATTACCGTGGGTGTGTCTCCCCCCATGTTGCGGCTAGGGCAGACCTCTCCACGGCGGGCCAACCGTCTACGGGCAGCACTGCCGGCGACCCAACGGGCCGGGCCTGGACATCCCCTCCGCATGTTGAGCCAGAACACATCCCAGAAGTTGGGGCCTTCCATGGCCCTGACCAACCTGGTTGGGTCGGCCCAGGCCAGGTCCGGCCAGGTGGGTTCAAGCGGGTTAGACCAGACGCAGGCCCATCTAGACTTAGTTTCTCTTTTTTGGTCGTAACTTGAGAACCAAACATCCGTTTGATGAACTATCTACTGAATTGGGATCCTTGGATCGATACAGTCATTTTGGTATCCTCTACTTGTGTTTTGGATCATGCTGGAGTTATCCAGGTTGGATCGAACCCGAATCCAACCAGGCCCTTGGAGTATAAACACAAATAACTGATAGACCGAGTGTTAGTTTGACACATCATATGTTGCCTTGGGTCCCTTATGACATGATAGACCTTTGAGATACTCCATTGTGGTGCATAGTGGTGGTCTAGGTAAGATCGATAACGTGAGGGATAGATTCTACAGAACTCGAGCGCATTAGGTGCGAGGAATCCGGTGGCTGGCTGTGAGGTGGAGGTTGGAGACGGATAATATGGAGGTTAGTTACCTATCGACTCTGGGCATGGAGGATCCTCTGTGTATCACTACGGGGGTTATTACCTATAGATACAGTGTGGGTCAGAAATCAGCGATCATGTGTGGGTCAGTGCTTACCGATCCTGTGTGGGTCAGATTCTGTGTGGGTCAGTACTCAGCGATCATGTGTGGGTCAGCGTATACTGATCTTGTGTAGGCCAGGTCCACTGTGGGTCAGCACACAGCGATCCTATGTGGGTTATAGCATACCGATCCTGTTTAGGTCCAATCCTGTGTGGTTCATTGTGGGGGTTAGTACATATCGATCCTGTGTGGGTCAGACACTGTATAATTACCAGTAGCGCCTCTAGACAGAATAAGATGATCTATCTTCGCGACTAATAATATGTACTTCTATACATCACTAAAAACGTGGTTTGAGATGATACTATGTTTGATATAAGACTTTAACCTTCGAGGCACAGTATTTATAGTGATACTAGTGTGGTACTTTTACCTTCGTGGTACTGCCTTCGTGGTGATACATCTGTTGTAATTTTACCTTCGAGGTACTATCTGTGTGTTGATACCTATGAGTTAGTTTTACCTTCGTGGTACTATCTTCGTGGTGATACATTTGTGGTACTTATAACTTCGTGGTACTATCTTCACGATGAAACTTGTGTGGTAATTTTAACTTAGTGGTACGATCTTTGTGGTGATACATATGTGGTGCTTTTACCTTCATGGTACTATCTTCGTGGTGATACCTATGTGGTACTTCTACCTTCATGGTGTTACATTCGTGGTTTTACCTATGTGGTACGTTTACCTTCATGGTGTTATCATCGGGGTCTTTCCTTTGTGGTATTCTCCCCTCATGTATGATATTTGTATATCTTGATAACTTAAATGTATTTTTGGGCATATACCTATGTGGAGTCATTCTCTTTCTTTGTAGTTTTCATTTGTGGAACATTAGGAGACCTACGAGGTCTCGGGGTCCCTTCCGAGTATCGTTATAGTCACTCCTACATGGGATTCACCAACACCTTTTTGTGTCTTGTGTAGATAAAGTACAACATTGATCAACGCTGAGGGTTCCAGGACTGGACGGTGCATGGAGGTGGACCATTCGGCGTGACATGATGCAGAGGAGAAAGGAGAATGTGGTGTGCTAAGGATGTGATCTATACCTACCCTTCAGGTAGGAACCTCGGAGGATGACCCAGTAGCTATTTTCATTTTTCTTTCAGTTGTATTGTATTTTTAGTTATATATGTAAATTTATAGTTAGGCTTGTATTCCGGTACCTTTTACTTTCAACAATCCTTTACTACATCAGTTTACTTCACAATTACTTCTCGTTGTGTTCTTGGACCGTGTATTTGTGCAGGATTAAAGGCAATGCCTTCCCATTTTAGGGAGTATGCCTATCGGTGCTAGCCACCAGCCCCTGGCCTATAGAAGGTGGAATTGGGGTAGTCACAACATAGGCCCTAGGGGACGGATCAAGATATTCATTTATCTTATAAAACATATGGAATTTTTTTAGAACTAATTATAATGTTACATATATATAAAAATCAGTTTTCATTATATATAGGAAATCAATAATTTTAAAAGGATATTAGGGTTTTGATTGAATTGAAATCATAAAAACATTTATTTATTTTAAAATAATTGAATTTTGGTAATCAAAATTAGTAACTAAAATAAATTTAAATTATATATAAATTTTAAGCTAAGAAATGTTATTTATAGAAAACTGTTTTCACACAATTAAGTGTATTTATCATAAAATTTACATTAAAAACATTTATAAATTTTATTTGAATAAATTAATTGTAAATAATATGTTATATGTGTCATATTAATTAAAATTATAAATCTTAATCATTTTATTTTAAAATTATTACTATGATTAGATATTAATTACCAAGGTAAAACATAAAGGAATAAATTGTGTTTAATGATGTATAAAAATCCATAAAATTGTAAAAAATGCACCATTAATTGAATGGATATGATTTTAATCAACCAGTACATGTTTCTATTATATTTTTTTTTATATTTTTCATCTTTTTCTATGTGAAATTTTCATTGAAATAATTGAAAATTGTAAACGTTTTAAAAAAACAACCCTTTCATTGACTTCTAGAAGTTGAACATCTTAACTACTTAAAAACATACTGACCATTTTAATTTATACTTTAATATTTTCAATTTTAATCTCCATACAATAAACTCCCATTAAAATTACCCCATTCTCACTCATATTTATGTGAATCCCTTCAAATTCAAGGATACTTCAATGAAAAATCATGTCCTAGATGTGGGAAATATCCATTACCCATTTTTATTCATTATTCTCTTCATTAAAATTTATTAAATAATCATTAATATAATGTTATTAATATAAATTTAATAAAAATATGTTTCTATATTAATTTTTTGAACATTATTTTTTCATATACTCCATCCACTAATAAAAAAATGATTTTCTTTTATTGTGATTATTACAACCACCAAGACATAACATGATTTATTTTAGTTCACCTACTTATAAGGTTCTATATAATAATTGTTTTATAAGATGAATGAAATTTTTATGATATAATTGTGTGTCTAGTGTGACACATTTAACAAACTAATAATTATACGACCAAAAAAGTCATCATTAATTTATTCATTTAAAATAAGCATACGATGAAGATAATATTTCACTCAAATTGTATTATGATTTCATATCCATTAATTTTTATTATAAATTTTTATAAATTTTAATATATTAGTATAAAATAACTAAGTAAGATTATTATAAACTTTTTATAATGATATTACAACTAAACAATCTAAGAACTATCCACTAATCAGGGTAGGTTCATGTTTTGATCTATCTGACCACATACATGAACAATACTATACATTTCTATCTTGGTTGACTTTGAGAACTTATTTAATATTTTAATATTATAAAAATTTGTTAAAAATGATTTCATTATTCTAGATATATTTTCAGAACCCGGTTTTTCACTCATGTATAGATCCTTTTTATTCTAGTATAATTCTATATATCAAACCAAATATGGATGACTAATGAGTTAACTAAGGTTAGAGGGGGTGTCCATGGCTTGTTAGGAACTCAAAAACCTGACCGGTTTGAAAAATAAAATGTCAATATGGTTAGTAGAAACTGTACATACCATTCCACAAGACATATCCTAACCATAAGTCACTGGACAATGGGGTGATATGGGGCACACAATTTTCCCTAACATTGTTCAAGGGGACACACGACTGTGCTGAAAATAACAAATATGTTGCATATGAATTTTTCATGGTTGGAACATTTATTCTGTAACCATGATGCCAATCCATATAGGTTCCAACTCTCTATAGCACAACGATCATGGGTTGTGTAAGGTTCGTGAAACTGCATGGTTACTTATTTGGGTGATTTTACATAAATTCACTTATGTTAGGTTAAAAAAAATCCATAAACCATTTTTTTCTCTAGGAGATAGAACACAACATTTCCTCTCTTTTGAGTTTTTTAAAATCCTTGCATAGGAATTGAGATATCATCAATATCCTATGTCAGGATGGATATTTCGTTCATCTCATTGGATCTGCACTGGTATGTTCTTAATGCCCTTATATCAATTATTAGAGTTTCTTTCTATTGGAATGTTATTTAGATGCCAACTCATATTCCTTATTTTAAAATAATTGGTATATTAATCATATATCGGTCAATCCATCTATAACTAGAGGCTAATATTAGATTAGAGGAGACATAAGGGTACATGGTAGGATGTATATAACTCGTCCCTCAAGATTCATCATTTTATCATTTGTCCTGTGTACATGATAATTTATCACGAATCATATGTTTAATTAATATGCCTTCAATATAGTCATTATAACCATGTTCTAAGACCCATACTAACTGTGATATTATCAATTTTCATTGTGTACATAATAATGAGCACCCCATATATGGTTTTTTCTATAATTGGGCTCCAATTATTTGTTATGACTTTATCTCCACCATTCTGGTGTGTGTCTTGACCCTGCTAATGGTAACACCATTTAATTAGATGAATTGTAAATTTTTAATTTACAATACCATTTATGATTATCACTTGACCCACCTAGGGTATTATATTAAACTTGAAAAAAAATATTAAATGTAAATGGAACTAATATAGTATATATATATGGCTTAGCCTAATTAAATCTTATCGAATGGCCTGATTTTACATCTGTAACACTGCTTTCCTTACCAATGGAAGGTATTAAAGTGATCCTTATAATATGACAATGAATTGAATGTATTAATAAATATTTGAATTCCCTGTTAGTATTTCCACAATAATTAATGGCATTTTTTGATCCAAATAAACATATTAAATGATTATTTCATATATGAATTGAATAATGGTGTTATGTTTGTAACCATGTCATGATAATGAAAGGAATTTAATGAACCTTTGAACTTTTTAAATGGAATTACTATTACATGGCCTAAAAAATTAAATGAATATATTGTAAGGTATGTATTTATTTGGACCATGACATCATTATACTAATGGTCAGACTCAAGTTACCATTTTGAATTCTTGAGGGAATACCATGATTAATCTTGGATTCATTTTCAATTCAGTGATGTTTATTACCAAGGGTGTAACCCACCTTGGAACCCAAAATTTTTCTATCAATGGATTCATGGTATGAAACTATTGGATCCCTCCTTAGTATTTCAGGATTCCTTGGATTCACTAATTAGATCCATCTTGGATTCTATAGACATGAGGGTCATTGGTTACTTTTATGGGCCTAGACATTTCTTATCACATTTTACATTAGATATTTCCCTTGGAATCAGTTAGACTCATTATTGTAGAATTACATGGATGATTCTACTTGGATTATAATCATAACCATAAAGATAGACTGAAATACTAAATGAGTATCCCAAAATCCTGATGTCATGGTTTACAAGGTTATTACATTGGAACCTCTTCATTATTAATGTCATCAGGATAGCTTGTTATATATTGGACAATTTATTATTATCGTGACGGTGTTATTATTTGTTTATATGGACTATTTATACAAACCAGAACTTAACTAAATAATTAACTGGTTACACGTTCAGACACCAGCCGAGGGATGAATCATGTACTTTGGTATTTACGTTACTATACTGCATTACTTTTACATATGTACGCTTCCATAGTATTTTTTTTATATTACAAGGACCAGATGTAATAGACATCATTGGTGGTGGAATAATAGAATTTATCTCACACCCTATCATGGATCCATTGATACCTATGAAAAATACATGTATTCAGGTTTTCACAAAGGTAATCGTATTGCTTTAGCCACTTTATTGGTTGATTTCATAGAATGGAGCTGGTAAAAGATGATCGAGCTGGAGATAAGGATGCTAGTTATAGTTTTTAGTTTTTTTTGTTTTTTACATCATGTTATGCCTACAAAATTGTATCAATGTTCTCCTATATTATAGGTTAATTAATAGTATTATCATCATCTTTTTTTATTTATATCAATTACACCTATTTATTGTTATTTAGTATGATTCTTTCGTTCCATTATCTTATTTTTTATTTCTTACAGTATTTTACTAATTTTATATTTATTTATTTTTCTAAACTATAGTAATGAGGTTTTAGTATCCCCACACACACACCCTAGTCCCTCACTGCAAGTCTGCAGCCTCTGATGTTCATGGAAATGTGCTTCAGGCCATGTGCCCCATCGATATTGGGGAACCTTTGAGTGGAATTGAGGTCAAAAATTTCAAAAGGTGGCATCAAATCCTGTACATTCTAGATTTAATATTTGGAGAAAATATTATGGATATTAATAATTTCACATAACACGGTTATAATCCATTCTTGGGTGTAGATTACCCATGTTTGTGGTAAATGTTGAGTTCCCAAAATTATAATTGTTTTTTTTGTTTTTTCTAATTATAGTTTATATTAGTTCACCATTGGCTGGCACAAATACTATGTTAAGGTTATTATTCTTATTTGGATTGATATCCGTTTTCATCCTTGGACTAATGATATGAGGCCGGTGATAATTTTTCATTGTACATCATAAGAAACTCGAATTTACCTACCATGCGTATTTCTATGCTATATAGGTGAATTCCACTACATTCATTTCATGATATGCTGGTAATTTTTGTGTGAGCCTCATTTATATATAAATATTTTATGTGATACTCTTTGGATATGATTAAGTTATTTCCAATTTCAATTATTGAGGTGTATGGGTCCTTGTGGATTAGAATGAGTAATTTACAGAGTCAATCCATTAAGTGTAATTTAAATGGGTGTCGATTTAAGTGATAAGGAGAATGAACCATAATTCACTAGGATAAAAATAATTTAAAAAATAACCATGATACATGGAAATGATAATGTTCATGTTGTAATGTTG
Source organism: Viscum album (assembly GCA_963277665.1). Lineage (NCBI taxonomy): Eukaryota > Viridiplantae > Streptophyta > Magnoliopsida > Santalales > Viscaceae > Viscum > Viscum album. Next base: position 426,272,094 of record OY728162.1, on the reverse strand, counting down.
AATTTGACTTAAAAAATGAAATTGTATCTAACAAATAATGAGGCAAGGTATAGTTGAACCATAAACTACTGAAACCTCTGTAATTAAAATATGGGCACTTACCAATAAAATGACTTATAAAAAGGTAGCTAAGGTATTATACCAAGGGTAGTGAGCCCTAAGTGTTAATTTTTTCTTATTTTATTGATTCAATCTTCATTAAACCTTTTTTAATGAGTGTTCATTGAATTTTTAGACCAATTCGGCTACTACATCCTCATTTTGTGCACCAGGATAGTGGTGGCGAATATGCTCTAGACATGGTGGGACATGATCCACTCATCTTACCGCTAGGAGTGCCACCTGAGGAACCACCTATTGTACTAGATTTGAGTAGTGATGATCATATTCGTGATTGTTTCATATGATTGATGTAGTCCATGCATGGTGATCCATGACCTGTGCCAAAGATGGATGATTTGACACGCGAGTTCCAAAAGCCGCATCCTCAAACCTTCTTAGGGGAAGGATGTTCATTGGTAGTTGAGTCTTTGAAAGAGGCCACACTAAATGTAATTTAGAATATAGATATGCCTCCATTATTAATGGTAATTATTCATGTATATATATTGGGTGATTTGGACGGGCACTAGTGGGATGTGACTACTGAGTTCGGTCACCATCAGGCCATGGTACAAGCTGATTTCTAGAGAGATTTCTATGATTAGTTATTTCCACAAACACTGAGATCTAATTAAGATAGATTGTTAATGAATATCAATTAGGTTCCTATGTCAATCATGGTGTCTTCACTATGTTTCACTGATTTGCAATGCTTTTCACCACTTCTAGCTGGTGATGACCTTTTACATTCTAGACTCTTTGAGGATGGGATCATGTAGTCCATTCATACTCCATTGAATGTATTTCTCCTTCCTACATTTTCTAAAATATTCAATAATTCTCTTATTACCGATCTTAAGCATAGGGATGATGAGAGAACCTAGAATAGAGGACCTGTGCTGGGGTAGTTCAGTAATTCCTCCAGTATAAGTAAACATTCCATCATGGTTTCTTGTTAGGTAAGAAGTATCTATATTACTCGTAAAAGTGGAAAAATCTGAATTATCAATGTAATAGAGACCCAATGGTGTTATGGGATTGCAACGGTATGGGTAATATTCATAGATTCTTTCGAACCATTCCATCAGCTGATCCACAACAGCTCCACCTTTAGGGGAAGGTTCTTTTATGCCATGTCAGGTGGCGAGTTAGAGTAGCATTAGAGGGACTAGTTAAGGATGAATCCATATATGAGGATTATAGACGCTTAATCACCAGTAACATGGGTAGAGCGGTCATGATCATGGTAGTACAACTCTTATAAAGGGCTATGGGTCATGTTGATTTCATACACAGTAGCCGAAAACTGAGTATCAAGATGTAAGACCATCTACAGTATGAGGTACTATTCTAGTATCATCAAATATAGCATCTTCCTCCTTTGATATTGGGTTTTCACACTCTTTAATATATTTATATATCATAGAATTTATCATACTTGTGATAAAATATTACTATTTTGTAATGACCCAAGACAATTTTTTTGGAGTATGCTTAGAGGAAATATGCCAATGTATAGACTATTCCTTTGATATATTCACTTACATATTCTAGTAGGACTTTATTGTTCTCGGGATGATGAGATTTTTTTCACTATTAGGATGGATTCTTTGGTCTGATATCATGACTTTTTAGACTTATATCACCATAGGGTGTCACTTACATCACCCGAGGGGAGAAAAAATCTACAATAGGGGGAGTGGGATGTCCATGATAATAGTTTTGGGGAAAAGCATCATGGGATGGGTGGAGTGACTAACCATATTTTCAATTACATAATGGAGGATAAGATTTTACATTAGGATGAATTTCCTCAAGTAGTAGGTAATTTTAGAGACATATTTATTGATTAGTTTTCTAGAATACCTCTTGAGAGTGTTGTAGAGTTTACGATTGCTCTTGTTTACAGAGCATCTCATGTGTCCATTTCTCTATATAGGAAGGAACCTACAATGCTCCAGGAGCTCTAGAAGTAGCTAGTGGATCTAGAGGACAAGGGTTTTATAAGGCCTAGTATATCCCCATGAGGTTCTCCAATGCGTTTCACCAAGAATATGGATGAGGCCCTTTTTCTATGCATATATTATAGACGGTTAAACCAGGTTATGGTGATGATTATGTATGCACTGTCATGAATAGATGATCTATTTTGACCTGCTCTATGGTGCTTGGGTTTTATCTAAAATAAATATTATATCGGGATATCATCACTTGCTAGTCCAACTTACATACATACCTTATACAACTTCTCATAGAAGACATTGTTTTTATGAGTACCATGTTATGTCATTTAGTCTTACGAACACCCTAACCATTTTCCGAGATCTGATGAATTTGTTATCCCCCCTATCTGGATTCCATTTTTGTAGTTTTTTTGGATGAAATAATGATGTATTATCACAGTCATAAGGACAATGATAATAACATTGAGATCATTTTGAATACACTAAGAGAGAATCATATTTTTTCCAATCTTTCTAGGTTCCACTTCTATATCTAAAATATTTACTGCAAGACTCATATTATTTGGGAATCAGAAGTATTTGCGGACCTAGATATGGTGTGTGTCATAGTTTATTAGTAAAAACCAAAGAACATGTTTGATATATGTAGTCTCTTAGTAATGACTCGATATTAAAGTTATTTTATATAGGACTTATCATGCATTTATACACAACTTACATGTATTTAAATGAAGAGGGTCAAGTTCCTATGGTCATCAGATGTAAAGAAATCATTTAAGGTGATGAAATTGAGGTTTTTCATAGAACATATTCTAATTTTTCTAGATCATGGATGAGGATATATAGTGTTTTTGAGGCATAAAGTATCATCCTAGGAGTAGTGTGATGTTGGAGGATAGATTTGTTTCATAAATATCATCATAGTTGAGGCCTCATGAGAGAAACTACCAGATACATGGCCTTGTGCTAGAAAAAAGTTTCTAGGCCATATGTTGTTGGAAACACTATCTGATGGGTGAGATATTTGTGATTTTTTTGGACCATAAGACCCTAAAATATATATTTACACAACATGAATTTAATATATGAAAATGGTGATGGTTTGAATTTCTTCAGTGATTTGATTTTTGAGCTTACCTATATTCCTAGAAAGGAAAATGTGGCAGTAGTTACATTGAGTTTTAAAACCCAGACACATGCAATATGAGAATCCAGTAGTGAATGGAAATTTATGGCCCGATTTTTTTCATCTCCATATGATGCTTCAACAAAGTTATGGGATGTATTGTCCCTCATCCCTAATAGTTACCTCTTCCCTTCATGGTATGGGAAAGAGTAGGAAATTTTCATGTCTGGAGGGGTTGGATCTTCATGATAGTATTTAAGTATATGGACCACCAATAAATTGGTCTGTGGTTATAGATGGAATCCTACATAAACATTGACATCTCTGGGTTCCTACATATATGAGGTAAGAACTGATCCAAGGGTCCCATGATTCTCAGTAGGTTGTTCATCTTGGAATCTACAAGATTTATTGAGATATGCTACAACAGTATTGGTGGCCTACGATGAAACATAAGATAAAAATCTTTGTCAATAGTTGTTCGACCTGTTATTAGGTGAAGGTAGAACACTAGAGACCTGCATGCTTATTATATAATCTTCCGTCCATTAAATGGTAGTGGGAAAACATTCCTATGAAATATGAGGATGGTATACCTAGGTCACCTAGTGGTTGTGACATTATGTACGTAGTTATTGACAGAATGATGAATTTATCCCACTTCCTCCCTATTTGGGATACTTTCTCCATTGATGAGATGGTATGATTGTGTTTTTTGAGATCATTTGACTACACGGGGAAACTCATACTATAGTTTCAGATAGGGGCACTTGTTTTACATTATGGTTCTAGAATGTGATATAGAAGGTTATGAGAGAAAAAATTATTCAATAAACAACCATTGACCATCAGACTAATGGAAACTTAGAACATATGATACATCTTCTAGAGGAAATTATATAGGAATGATTCCTTAATTTTGATGGATGTTGGGATAAGTACATCCCTATCAACAATTTTTCCTATAATTATAGATTTCTGGAGGCAATTCAGATGGATCCTTTTAATTATTTTTATGGTTGGTTTGACGTTCATTATTAGGCTGGTTACAGGTAGATGAGGCAGTGCTACTAGGTTCTCATCTTGTGAAGGATACATCAAAGAATGTTCAGAAGATCAAGATGTATTTTTCAATTGCAAATTCTATATACAAATCATATATCAATTTCATTGATGACACCCAAGAGTTTGTGGTCGAGGATCATGTTTTCCTTTAGTAACCACACAATATTGAGAATAGATGAATATAAAGGAACGAGAAACTATTGCCACTTTATGTAGGGATTTTTTTGATTTTGGATAGAGTCAAGCTAATAGACTATCAGTTATTACTACCTAAGATGTACCATACCATGAACGACAAATTCAATGTTTTAAAACTCCGATATTATCATACTGACCCATATTATGATTTTTACCCTGATGAATTTTAGATAGATTGTTATTCTACCTTTTTTGGAGTATCTTATAATCATCATTTAATAGAACGTGATGTCTCTCTGAGTATGGTGTATTTCTACGGTATGAATAACGTGGAAGAACAATTGTGTACAAAAGATGACTCGGGATCAGGAGGTCGAAGAACTTTCCCAGTGTCCAATGTTTTTTATCGCAATGTGAGTCACATCCTTTGGAAGGTGATATTAGGGAAAAATTATTTTATGGGGGCATGACTGTAAGAACTCATCTTTTCACTCTGGTATGTATAATTTTAATTTTGGTTTAATTCTTTTTTTTGGACCTAATATGGAATCCTACCATGTTCATAGATGATACTGGGGTTTCTAGGTATTTTTCAGAGCTTAGAACCATAACTAGTTTTAAATATACATTTTCTATTGGGTAATGAGGAACCGTACAAGATAGGCCACAAAGTATCTTCTAATATTGTGGTGTTGGATAGTGGGGTGAAATGGGGAACATTGTTTTACCTGACCAAACTCTAGGGGACACATGAATATGCTAAAATCTATAGATATGTTTCAAATCCATCATGTATGGTTTGATCTTGGTTTCCCTAACAATTTGATAAAACTTTGTGTGTTTCCCCTCCCTATAGAAAATGGAGCACGATTTGTGCTATGTTTTCCCAACAGCACGATTCCTTTTTTGAGTGATTTCATAGAAATTACTATATGTTATGTTTTAAAGAAAAACCATTATACTTTTTGTTTCTAAAGAATACATAACCCATATTTTCTCCCTTTTTATATTTTTTAAGGACTAACCTAGGAATTAAGTTAAATCAACCATTTGATGTCCAATAGAGCTTCTATTTGTCTCATTGGTTATGCACTGGTATGTTATTAATTCCTTTTTTATCCATTCATGGTTTATCTTTATATCATCAACCCTATTTATATACAGGATCACATGCCTTATTTTTAGGTAATTTTTCTATTATTATTCTATCTTAAATCCATTCCAAATTAGGGGATGATACATATTGAGTATATTCATAAGAGTATGAAGTAAGTGGTCTATAGCTCATCAGTCAAGATTCAATGTTTTATAATTTTTTTTGTTCACATTCTAATTTCAACATTTGCATGCTGTTTAATTAATATGCATTTCATGTAGTGGTTTGAACCATATTCTAAGTACCATTCCATCTATTTTATATTTTATTGTTGGTTAGATCCAAAATTATGACCACCCATGTAGGGTGTTTTCCATTGTTGAGCATAAATGGTTGGTTATGACTTTTTCTCCACTGTTAGAGTGTGATTCTTGACCCAACTAATTATTATCCCCATTAAATAGATGAATTCTTAATTGATCAGGTATAATACCATGTAATTTTATCATCTGAACCTCCTATTAAATTTTCTTTTACTTAATAAATAAATCTTAAATGTTAGTAGAAGTTATATATATATATATATATATATGAATTGGACTAATTGAATAAAATCTAATGGATTGGATGAATGTCCGTAGAACCCTTTTCTATGTTAATGGAATGTAGCTGATGGAAAATTGCAACATGAATATGAATTGATTATATTAATAAAGGGTTGATATAATAGTAATACATTTCACACTAATGAAAGTAAATTAGTTAACCAAATAAAAATTTTAAATCAATGTGTCATATATGAATTAATGAATGGTTTCATTTCCTTATCCTTTTCACAGTATTGAATAGCATGGAATGAACCATTAATCTTATTTAATAGAATGATTGTTAAATGGAGTAAATAATTAAATGAATATATTGTAATGTGAATAATTGTATCTAGACATTTACATCATTATATGAGTGTTCAGAGTCGAGTTATCTATTTGGATTATCAAGGGAATGCCTTGAGAATTCATGGACTCCATACCAATTCATAGATGTCGATTGCCAATTCTGAGACCCACCTTGGAACCTGATCTTTTTCTATATGTGGATGCCTAGAATGACACCATAATATCCCTCCATACTATTACATGATGTCTTGGATATAATCCTCGGATCTAGCATGGATTATTTAAACATGAGGTTCATTGGTTACATTCTTGGGGATATCCATTTCTTATCCAGTTTAACATTGGATGTTTTCCTTGGACTCAATTAGATTAATTATAATGGAATTCACTGGATGATTATCCTTGAATTATACTCTTACCCTTATATCCAAGATACATTTCTACCTGAGTATTCTCAACCATTGAGGTCATGGTTTTAATTATCAATAGCTTGGAACCTATTCATTATTATGATTCCATGTTATATATTGGATCATTCTTTTATATGATTTTAGTGTAGTTATTACATCACATGGCATATTTTTATAAATTGGGAGTTAATTAATTAATGAAGTGGTTACATGTTCAGACACTAGCTGAGGGATGAATAAGGTACTTGGGTATTCCCATTAACATATTTATTTACTTTTATTTTTGAATTCTTGAAAACTATTTCATTTTATATATAATTGACTAGATGTTTTAGATTCCATTTGTGTTGGACTGTTTAGCTTTATCTCACACCCTATCTATACATCATTTGTACTTGAGAAGACTACATGTATGTAGGTGTTGAAAAAGGGATGCATACTACATCAGATAATTTATTTTATGATTTAATATGATAGAGCTCATAACAGATGATCAAGAAGGAGCTTGGGATGTTGGGGATAGTATGTGGAATCATTTTTTCTACTATTTTATATAATTTTATGTCTACTAACTTTTATCCCTATTTACAAGTTTTATAGTGACAATACATGTATCATCACCAGATTTTATTTTTTATATCCACTACTGGAAAAGTCAATATTTGCAACGGGTTATTTGTGATGGGATTTATTCCCGTCACAAATAACCCGTCCAGGAAGCAATTTGTGACGGGAAAATTTCACTGTCACAAATAACAAATTATTTATGACGGGGAGATGTCTCCCGTCGCAAATAGTTTGGCTTAACTTGCGCGCCAAACAGCACGAATATTATTTGAGACGGAGAGATATCTCCAATCGAAAATAGTTTGGCGCGACGTGCGTGCCAAACCGCGCAGAGGTATTTGCGACGGGATGTCGTCCCGTCGCAAAAATACTATCGGCAGGAACTCTTTGCGACGGGACCCGTCACAAAGAACCTTTTAACTGCCGACTGTAATTAATGCGAGTGAGGGTATTTGTGACTGGCCCTCTCACAAATACCACCATTTGCGATGGGAAACCCGTCGCTAATAACCCCGTCACAAATAATCTAACCTATATATACCCCCATCCATTTTTTCCGAAATCATTCAGATCTTGCTCTCTCCCTCTTTTCATTCTTCAGTTTCAAAGAAAAAATTTCTTTTAGTTGATATTTTTTATACGAGAGCAATCAGAGGGCTTCAATATCTTCAGAATATCAATGTTTAATGTATTTATATTTTTTTTATATTTATTTTATTTTTTATGTTAATTTTAATTGGTGTTTATTAGTTATACTTTAATTAGATTTCAATTGATTTTTATTTATATTTATTTTTACTAAGAAATTGATATTGTTAGTGATAATTATAATTAATTAGTCATAATTAATATTAATTAGATATAATTAGATATAATTAGGAATAAATAGATATTATTAGCAATAAATAGATATAATTAGCAATAAATAGATATAATTAGAAAATTAATAGATATAATTAACAATAAATAGATATAATTAGTAATAAATAGAAATAAATAGATATAATTAGTAATAATTATATATAATTAGTAATAAATGGATATAATTAGTAATAAATTGATATAGTTAGTAATAAATAGATATAATTAGTAATAATTAGATATAAATAGTAATAATTAGATATAATTAGTAATAATTAGATATAATTAGTAATAATTAGATATAATTAGTAATAATTAGATATAATTTGTAATAATTACATATAATTAGTAATAATTAGTAATAATTAGTAATAATTAGTAATAATTAGTAATACCCAACAAGGTACTATTTATTAAGAATGAAAAGAAACAAGAGAATGGCGAATGGGGTCAAATAATCATAAGTGCCCTCATCCACCAAGAAACAGGTCTACATATCATTTCCATAATCAGAATCACCTGCAGTCTCCCACTCAGATTGAGCCTTTTCCTGATTGAAAATTTTAAGTATATCTACATCCACCTTCTTTGACGCCATAGAAATCGACCTGGTCGACACAGTCCTAGGAAGATTAGAATAATCCTTTCGTGGTCTCCTCTTTGAGGGAACAGAGGTGATACCCACACTATTAGTCACCTTTACCGTGTTGTATCCTTGTAAGAGGCATGCCCAGCACTGCCCAATGACCTAGAAGGGATACCAATATTCCCTCTTTCATCCTCAGAAATGTTCCCCCATTTCCCAGATAATTCAGTTGACTGAAGGAGCTTCTGAATTTCTTAATGACAATCAACAAGTTGTTGCTGATTAGAGACGTCAACCTGAGGGGGGTCATGGGTCATCAATCCCGAAGACCGTGTATGGATGTCCTCAACTGACTTAACCGCTTTAGCCTGGTCAACCCGACCATTAGAGCGGCCACTATGAGCCCTCTCCGGAGACACATACACCAGTGGTCTTTTGCATTGCACATCAGCCATAGTGGAGGGTGGCGCTTTAAGAGGAACACTGGCCTTTGAGAAACCTGAATCTTTCATCTTCGACTTCCTTCGACAAAGATTTGCTGAATGACCCCTCATCCCACATTCCTCACATGAAACATTCTTTCAACATAGCTCTAAAGAGTGCCGGACAACCATACATTTATTGCAGAAAAGAGGCTTTTTTCATACTGGACATCTAATTGTAAGTTATCAGGAGTGGATAAAGTTACCTTGTCAATCAGAGTTGAGCTGAGATCAACCTCCACCAACATCCTTGCAAAGTGACCATACTGAACATCCTCAGTTTCTTTGTCAAGACGAATAAGAGTCCCAATTTCCGTGCCAATATCATGCAGATTTTTTGGATGCCAAAGGACCCAATTGAGTCCATGAAGACGAACCCAAATCTTTGTGAATGCATTCCTTGCACGCAAGACATTGAAATCCAGAGACCATTCGTGTAAGTGAAGCCATCCAGGCATCAAGAACATGGTCCCAATACTCCATGCTCGAAGCATCAAATCATCAGAAGGAAATAAGCAGTGGAAAAACCCTCGACCAAGAGAGACACATTTCCAATTAGAGAAACCCCACAAAAGTGAGGTTCTGCGAAAAAAATCATCATGCTTCCAAGGTTATGCACTCTTAGGAAAAACAATGCGTGCAATCAATGAATTTTGCCCAATCGCGACTCTCTCAGCAAATGCTGCAGGATTGGCTTCAACGTGAGCCAATCAACAGTTGCGAATAATTTTACCAGGAGAAGAGTCCTTGAGCAGAGCCATGGAATGAGCCCCATCCAACTTTGGCCCTGAAATTAATTTCATCACATCGAAAAAAGATTTAGACCCAACAACATCGTCACCTCGAGACATCGCATGATCAGTATGAGATTAGTAATAATTTGCAAGAATTAGTAATAATTAGTAATAATTTGATATAATTAGATATAATTAGTAATAATTAGATATAATTAGGTATAATTAGTAATAATTAGTAATAATTAGTAATAATTAGTAATAATTAGTAATAATTAGTAATAATTAGCAATAATTAGCAATAATTAGCAATAATTAGCAATAATTAGCAATAATTAGCAACAATTAGCAACAATTAGCAATAATTAGCAATTATTAGCAATTATTAGCAATAATTAGCAATAATTAGCAATAATAAGCAATAATAAGAAATAATTAGCAATAATTAGCAATAATTAACAATAATTAGCAATAATTAGCAATAATTAGCAATAATTAGCAATAATTAGCAATAATTAGCAATAAGTATCAATAAATAGCAATAATTAGCAATAATTAGCAATAAATAGCAATAAATAGCAATAAATAGATATAATTAGAAATAAATAGATATAATTAGCAATAAAAAGATATAATTAGCAATAAACAGATATAATTAGAAATAAATTGATATAATTAGCAATAAATAGATATAATTTGCAATAAATTGATATAATTAGCAATACATAGATATAATTAGCAAAAAATAGATATAATTTTCAATAAATAGATATAATTAGCAATAAATAGATATAATTAGCAATAAATAGATAGAATTAGGAATAAATAGATAGAATTAGCAATAAATAGATACAATTTGCAATAAATATATATAATTAGCCATAAATATTAATAATTAGCAATAATTAGTAATAATTAGAAATAATTAGTAATAATTAGCAATAATTAGTAATAATTAGCAATAATTAGTTATAATTAGTAATAATTAGTAATAATTAGTAATAATTATTAATAATTAGTAATAATTAGTAATAAATAGCAATAATTAGTAATAATTAGTAATAATTAGAAATAATTAGTAATAATTAGTAATAATTAGTAATAAATTGAAATAAAGAACAATAATTAGGAATAATTAAGAATATATAGGAATAATTAGGAATAATTAGGAATAATTAGGAATAATTAGGAATAATTATGAATAATTAGGAATAATTATCAATAATTAAGAATAATTAGCAATAATTAGAAATAATTAGCAATAATTAGAAATAAGTAGCAATAATTAACAATAATTAGCAATAGGTAGCCATAATTAGAAATAATTAGCAATAATTAGCAATAATAAGCAATAACTAGAAATAAATAAGAATAATTAGTAATAAAAAAATTATATTATCAATATTTACAAAAAAACGATATTAATATTATTAAAACAATAAAATATTTATAAAATATTAAAATTATCAATATTCGCAACATGCTTTACTATATTATTAACATGTTCAAATCTCAAAGGGTCACCAATTGTCAGGTCATGCGCAATAAAAAGTTTGTGTCATCCATGTCCAATGTAAACTCTATAATTGTCCTTGCATGACTGATCACCTCACAAGTAGTGTTGTAATAGTACAACCCAAGTCATTCCCTTCTTATCTATAAGAGTTATCTCACATGAACCTTTACATAGACCATTCATCCTTGAAAATTTAAGGGAAAGATACCGATATCCCCAAAAAATTTTAAGGAAGAATGATCAATTTAAAGTGTCATGTGAGATGATTCTTAGAGACGATAACGTCATTACTTTGGTCGTCTTATTGCAACAATACTTGCGAGGTGATCAACCATGCATGTTCAATTATATCGTTTACATTGGACATGACTGACACAATCTTTTTATTGCGCATGACTTAACAATTGAAAACCCTTTGAGATTTCAAAATATTAAGAATAGAGAAAAGTCTGTTGCAAATATTGATAATTTTAATATTTTAATATTTTTTTTATTATTTTAAAAATATTAATATTGTTTTTTCTTAAATATTGATAATATAAATTTTTTATTAGTAATAATTTGTAAAAGGAATCTGCTTGGATAATGAAGGGAAATTTTTTAATCATCTCCAAAACGATGATTACCAAATTTCCTTTCATTATTCGAGAAGTTTTCATTTTTCTATGTATTGTTAAATTACTAATAAATAGTAATAGTTAGTAATAAATTATAATAATTAATAATAAATTTTAATAATTAGTAATACTTAGTAACAATTAGTAATAATTTGTAATAATTTGTTATAATTTTTAATAATTTGACATAATTAGGAATAATTAGGAATAATTAGAAATAATTAGGAATAATAAGTGTGAGAAAGGTGCAATTAAATGAGCCGTCAAAAATAAAGAGTATCCGTCAATCCCTTGGAAATTATGTCACCCTTAATTAATGGTAATTATTAAGTTGTTTTAATTATTTATATTATTTGTTAGATAGTGTTTTTATAATTTCAAATTATTCAAAAACAGGGATGATTTTATATTTTATGTAGAAAAATACGGAACAAGGAATTCGACATCAGTCATTATTATATGATCAAGATTGGATAAATTAGTGCATAAATCCAAATGGTTCTGGTTAAAATCCTTTATATACTGAGGGTGTTGAAGCTTTCTTAACATTTGAATCATCAAAACCAGAATATGTTTCAGAAGGCACAATTATGTGTCCTTGTAAAAAATGTGTTCTGTGAACGTTTGACACATTTGACAAGGTTCTGGGACATCTCTTGCGGTTTGGTTTTCAACCGGATTATGTTTTTTGGTATCAACACGGTGAATGCAGTTCCAGAGAAGATCCTAATAACTTTATTCCGGATCCATCACTATTTCAAAATTTATTACTTGATGTTGCAGGTCTATCTATGAAAAAAACTAAAACTCACTATGATATTGATTTAACTCCTGAGTTGGAACCATCTGAATTTTATGAGTTATTGAGGTTTATTGAGGATGTATTATATCCTGGTTGCAAGATAAGAAAATTAGAAGGTTATGAAAAATTTATGGCTATTAAATAAGATAATACAATGTCAAACAACTATTTTGATCAGATATTTTCTTTTGTTAAAACACTGTTACATGAAGGAAATGTGTTTCCTGTAAATTATAATGAGAGAAAGAGGATGATTTGTATTCTGGTCCTTAGTTATCAGAAGATTCATGCATGTCCAAATGACTGCATCTTATATTTTGGCGAAAATGAGTCATTGGATAGTTGTCCCACATGTGGATAATCGAGTTATAATGAAGCTCAACCAAGGAATTCTAGATCGATTCCAGTAAAACATTTGAGATATTTCCCCCTTACACCCAGGTTGGAGCATTTATTTATGTCTCAAAACACAACGTCAATGATGTCATGGAACAAAACCAAGATTTCAACTGATAAAAGCTAGAATCATCCATATGATGGAGATTCATGGAAACATATTGACTGTCTGCATCCGTCTTTTTCTATAGAAGCCTAAAACATGCAATTGGGTCTTTATACTGACGGTTTCTGTCTGTTTGGTTCTTATGGTAGTCAGTATTCATGTTGGCTTGTCTTTATAACTCCGTACAATTTGCCTCCATAGATTTTGATGAAGGATCCTTATATATTTTTGACTCTATGAATCCCAGGACATCCGAAAACGAATATTGATGTTTATTTTAAAACATTTATTGATGAGTTAACTTCATTGTGGACTGATGGTGTTATTAAATATGATGTTGTTGTGAAACAAAATTTCATATTAAAAGTTGCATTGATGTGGACGATTAGTGACTTTCCGTAATATGGCATGTTATCTGGTTAGAGTACACATGGTCCGAAATCATGTCCTTACTGGATGAAAGAAAACAAATCCTTTATGCTCGTAAATGGAATAAAAAACCTTTTTATTTTGATTGTCACCATATATTTCTTACAACCGATCATCCTTTTCAGAGGAACAAATATCATTTCAAAAAATCTACAATTGAAAGGGATGAACCTTCAAATACGATCTCAGGTACAGAGCTAAAATTAGTTGTTTTTTCATTAACCCCATCACTTTTGGACCAACAGTAAACCAACAGCAAATTCATGGCTTTGGGAAAGAGAATAATTGGATAAAACAGAGAATTTTTTTGGATCTTCCATATTGGTCTGATTTGTTGGTCCGCCACATGTTGGATTTTATGCAAATTGAGAAAAACTATTTCGATAATTTATTTTATATAGTTTTGGATACACCAGGTAAGAGCAAAGATACAGTAAAGGCACAATTAGGTCTTTCCCAAAATTGAAGGCGACCAGAACTTGAACTATTTGAAAATGTTAGATCACAAAGGTTAATGAAGCCAAAAGCAGCTTATACACTTTCTAAAGAGATTGACTTATTATTTTGTCTGTGGATTTCAGATTTGAGACTTCCAGATGGCTATGCTTCCATTTTGGGCAGATGTGTTAAGAATGGTTATATTACTCGATTAAAATGTCATGATTTTCATGTTATAATGGAAAGACTTACGCTGATTGGATTCAGAGGTTTTTTGAATTATATGATTTGGGATTCGATAACAGACATATCATATTTTTTTCGAGACTTTTTTGCAGCGAAAACAGACTACGATGTGCTAAGAAAATTGAAAGAAGATGTTGCTGTAATTACATGTAAACAGGAAAAAATATTTCTGCCGGCTTTCTTTGACTCAATGGAACATCTGATATTACATTTTCCACATGAAGCTAAATGTGGAGGTCCAGTACAATTTCGATGGATGTACCCATTCGAGAGATGCTTACAGAAATTGAAGAAAAAAATACGTAACAAAGCATCTGTTTAAGGCTCAATTGCTGATGATTATTCTCAAGAGGAAATTTCTGTTTTCTACTCTCATTATTTTGAATCTCAATATCCCTCAAACCACTATTGCATTGGATGAAACGAGGGGAATGTTAATAACGAAATGGAAAATCAATTAATAGTTTTTAATCAGTCAAATCTTGGTTTCGGTGGAGTTCATGAACAATGGCTTTTAGATGATGAACATCATAGAGCTCATACATACATTATGCTCAACTATGAAGAAATGAAATAATTTTTCCTTTGAGTGATTCTATCACATATTCTATAATTTATGTTACAGTATTTAAAATTATTTTATTTTTAGGTTATATGATAATCATATCAAGAAACAACTTAGAAAAATTACAACAGCTTCTCTTGAAGAACGCAGACAAATTTTTTTTTCTCAATGGTTTCAAAAACTAGTAACATAAATTATTGATTTTTTAATAAAAATTTTGTTTATTATTTGTTATATTGATAATTTTTTTAAAAATTTTCAGGTGTCTCAATATGATGATAAAATTGATAAGCAATTGTGTATATTGAGTAACCCACCATCCAAAATGGTTAAATCTTATAATCCATATGTGGTTAATGGTTTTATATTTCATACACATGCATAAGAGAATAAAAAAACAATGAAAAGTGGAGTTTTCTCGAGAGGATCACATCACAGAGAATCTAAAGTTGACTTTTATGATATTTTGGATGAAATTATTAAGCTGTGTTATCTAGGACAGAATTACATAACTATGTTTAAATGTAACTGGTTGGATACTGAGAGAGGATTGTGTGTTCATCCGACTCATGGAATCAGTGATATTAAATATAAAAGTCTTCTTACAGTAAATGAACCATTTTTACTGGAACAAAATGCACATAAAATTTATTATGCAAAGTACTATGCTACTTCAAGAGGCCTGAGTGATTGGTGGAGCATAATAAAAATGAAATCTCAGGAAAATCAGTTTACTCAAAATGTATATGGTTCCGCTGAAGTGGAAGAAATTAAAAATTTTCAAGAGACTGCTCAAAATCCATCTGATTCACAAAGAGACGTGAATATCATTGATGAAACCCCAAAATTAAGGATCAACGGTGATGAAGAAGTTAATGATGTTACAAATGAATTTGAAATGACAAGAGATGCTGAAATTGAAACTCATATGGATATTGATGCTGCTGAGGAGGAAGATGAAGACATTAACATTGACAGTTATGGAGAATCGGATGAAGATGAACATTGACACAGTTAAATTATTAATATAATAATAACTAATATATATATATTTATAATAGTTATTTTCAAATATCTTATAACAACAATCATTTTGTGTTTTAGATGGACCCTGAGCTATTTATCAAGTTTCAAGAGGCTGACCTACCACTGAATGAGGGGGATTTTGGATCATCCGACCCTCATCCTACTGGCAGTTCAGGGAGTACGCGGAGGAGGCACAGTCTTACATGACTGATGATTCCTGACGCTATCCCAGAGCTACGTCCACATCTTGGTTTCGATCGACGCACACAAGGGTAATGTAACATATATATTTTAGTTAGATTTCATTAATTTATTTATATATATACCTATTGTTTGATTATTTATTCATTTTTCGCCGTTTTTCAAATGTAGCTATTAGAAAGGGGAGTTCTATCTTGCGCAATTATTTTACTCATCCATGGATCACATGAGAACAGATTCCTGTTGATGTGCGATTAGATGGTGCGTAAATAAATAATATTTATTTTGATATTTATTTTATTAACAACTTGATATTATAAATTATATATAGGGTTTATGGTATCCAATCGATGATATCATGCGCGACGCTATCCTCGCAGCATGGAAGGTTTCTATGTGTGACCATTTCCGTAAATTTTTGCACAATTTGAGAAGGAAAAAGATTAAGAAGGAAGGGGGGACATAATTTGATGAGTCGTGTAGAGCCCACCAACCATATTATATTTCATCTCGCGTTTGGGATGGATTATGTTTACACAAGTTGGGTGGTGGATTTCATAGGAGATCTTCAATGGGATGGCAAAATCGGGAGAGACAAGAGGTGACGCATCGAGATGGTAGTCGTACATTCAGTTCGCATAGAGAGCATATGGTAAGTATGTTTTTTAAATATTTTAAATATTTTTAAATATAAACATTTTTTTATATTTTTGTAGGAAGTCGAGCATCCTAATATTACGGAGTTCGACGTTTATCGGAGGATGTACAATGATCCAGCCACTGGAGAGATTAGAGGTGATCGCCAACATCAGATTGTGGTTAGTATTATTTTTCAGTTTGAAAATTCACTGCATATAATATTTTCACAATT
Organism: Viscum album; assembly: GCA_963277665.1. Taxonomy (NCBI): domain Eukaryota; kingdom Viridiplantae; phylum Streptophyta; class Magnoliopsida; order Santalales; family Viscaceae; genus Viscum; species Viscum album. The sequence goes on along the minus strand of OY728162.1, from coordinate 426,254,854 downwards.
TTAATTTTAAATTGGAATTGAAGGAGTCATATGGGGCTACAACCTCTCAGACACAGGTTGAGGGTCAGGATGAGTTGACTGAGTAGACCAGTGCTCAGCATTTCCATGAGGCAGCATGGATGCAGGAGACTCAGTATGGATTTGAGAAGGGTAGAGTAGTTGGTATCATCTCTTATTTTACTCCTAGTACTTATTATGGTACTTCTGCAATGTCGGCGTCCTGCTCATGAGGAGATCATGGAGAGGAATCATCTTCTGTCTTACAGTATTAGGAGCAATTTCGAGCTTAAGCTGAGCTTACAGAGACTTTGTAGAAGAAGCAAGAAGAGATGTGTCAGCGGCAGCAGCAGCAGGAGCGACATTACAAGGAGCAGATGCGTCGATGGCAGCAACAGCAGCAACAACAACAACAACATGAGGAGGATACACATCGGTGGAAGCAGAAGCAACATGAGTAGATGAAGTACATGCGCTGTCTGACTCGTAGTTTAGGGATAAATTTTCCTCCACCAGCTCCTTCATCTCATCCACCTCCTCCAGAAGACAACCCCCAGTGTTTTTTTATGTTAAAAACATTTGAATTTAACATTGTAATATGAATTATTTAAATTTTCTGTCTTTTATATCGGTGAAAATATTACATAATTTAATATTTAATATTTTATTATTATTATTTTATTTATTTTGAGAATATTTTGAATTTTAATATTTTTTATTTTTTTACTGTTTTAATAATAGTAATATAATTTTTTCATTAATCGTAATTTTATTAAATTTTATTTCTTTTAAATTAATATATTATTTGCGACGGGACTATTTGTGACGGGGTCCCGTCGCAAAAAGTATAACTAAATATTTTCAAAAACATATTTGCGACAAACTACTTTCCCGTCGCAAATACATTGTTGCGTTGCGCCCTTCGCAGAACGTTATATATATATATATATTGCGACGGGACAAGGGCCCGTCGCAAATAGTTTTTGGGATGGGATCATCGTGAAAATGTTTGTGTATATATAATACATATAATCAGAGGCTTATTTACGACGATGATGTTTCCCGTCGCAAATACGATTTGTTGCAATGGGGCCATCGCAAATAATTGTATTTGCGACAACGTTTTATGTAACGGGATATTTGTGACGGGGCCCTGTCGCAAATAGGCCGCTGTAATTACCATGAATTCCACTAGTGATCATTTAATTTAATTTTTTTCAATTTAGTGCGCTTCTATAGTGCCATTTGATTATTTATACTGATTCTCCTATTTTCTTATCACTCTATATTTCTATTGTTCTACACTCTAGTTATATAAAAATAATCACCCCATTGAAACACAGTAGGCTCTCACAACTAGTTGGTAGCCTTTGGAATTCAAGGAGATACGTTTGAGGCCATGTGCACCACTATCCCTAGCAAAAAACTGAGTGGAACCCAGGTCTAGGATGTCATATAAATTATTGTTTTAAAAGGATGGGGCTAAAGATTCAATTTTTATTATCAAATCAAATAAATATTTTGATTGGGTAGAGGGAGACCCATTATATAGCCTGAAGGCCCAAGTCTATGTGGCCTGAATACTTGGCTTGAAATCCCATTTTTTGGCCCAAAGGACTCTTCATTGAATATTACTGCAACAGTACCTAGGATGCTACAATACCTGCTATAGTACCACCGCCACTATAGTTCCTGCTACAATGCCTCCATCGTTACAGTGTCACCGCTTCCATAGTTCTGATACTGATACAGTACCTGGTTGAGTGTCACTGGTCCCTAAAATTTCAATGAATATAAATACGTGTATGGTTACTAGAAAATGGTAATGGATTTATATAATTATATATAGGGGTAATCACTATGAAAATGGTTAGTAGAGAATTGGCTTAATCATCAACCTGATTCATGATGAGTGGGTCTATGACTGCACACATGGAGGGACACCACGTGTGGATATGCTTTGGAATATCTAATAGATCTTAATAAGCCATTATATAAGAAGTTTCCTACTATTTCCTCTATATCCCGCCAATTAAATATATTTAATACAATAATTATATTTCAGGGTTAACTGAGAAACGTTTATTTACACTTGCAAGAATATTACTTTGACAAGGGTACACCATGTTACACTGATGATGCCCCGTGAGTTTCTAAATAATATTGGTATGTTCTCATAGATGTAAAAATTATTCTATTGAATGGGGATTTAGTTTATATCCATGTTTCTTATTACATGTATAACTATTTTTTTCAGTAAAAGGTTCCTCAAGAAATGGTATGGTTGGTTTGGATGAATTTCATGGTGAATGCATTAGAAATAATCAACTAAAGAGTGGATATAATAAATATATAGCCTATCAATTCATCAATATTACTCATGAGACAAAATAGGTTGAATTTTGGTGTACACCTCTCCCCATAAATGGGTAATTTCTTAATAAAGTCCTCAATGATATGTAAAGTGTCTTGAAATAAATCCATGAAAATAATATTTTGATATCCAACATTAAGAATCCTTCAGTGTGAGATTAGATTTTTTTTCATGTTTTCATATAATTTCATTTATATAAATTTCCCGCATTTTCAACTAATTATGGATCCATATTTCTCATTTATTATTTAAAAATTATAATTTCATGTTTATTTTCTGTATGTTTTTGTTTTATGATAGTCCTTACTAAGCATTTGATCTCACCCTTATTTTTTATCATTCCTTAGGAAAACTATAAGAGGAAGATGTGTAATATTATAGGATATAAATGAAGGGATAACAATGTAGTCACAAAATGGTTGTGTTTTATCTTATTTCATTTGCGTGTAATGTATGTATGTATCCGGTCTTCCATGACTACCATAATGTTTGATCCTTTAGATGAACCATGCAGGTTACAAAAATTACTATAAAAACCCCCAATGATTTCAACGTAAAACTCAATAAAGCTCCATAAAAATTATATTATACCATATAATGAGTTAATTACGTGTGTAAAATTATATAAATATAGAAAATATTGAAAATAATGGGAGTTGTATCAATAATCAGAGTCATTTTAGTGATATTGTATTTGAATAGTTAAATGAATCTTGAATTGAAGCTAATCTGGTCATAACCATATTGGTGTATGTGAGATTCATTATAACCTATAATATCAGTAATATAAAGTGTATTACTGATCTAGAACATGGTGTAGTTATGCTAGAACAATTCATGTGATAAAATCATCGACCATTCAGTGTAACTTCTTATCCAGTAGTTGATAAAAAATGGTAAATCCACTAGAGAAGACCCTTCTCACTTTGGGAAGTAGTGAAATGGTAAAAATTATTCATGGAGGTCTATCATAAAAAGGGAGATACAGTCCATTGGTTTTTGTTAATTGAAATCATTGAATAGGAAGATGAGATCCTATCTATGGATTAGGGAACATTTATGGAGGAATTATATGGAAAACGCTTTCATTATGATATAAGAGTAAAAATGTAAAGGAAGTCCCTCAAACATAAACAAAATTAGGAGGAAAATGTTACAGAGTATGTAGATAATATTAAATTGTTATCTAGGAACAATTTAGGCTATGTATATAGAATAGATAAAAATATTTATTTTTTTCTTTATGGGTTAAATCCATGCCCTGAAAGGATTTTGGTCTCTTAAAACGTTTTTTAATTAAATGTATAGACTTAAGTACTATAGATAGTAAAAAAAGGTTCTCAAAGGCATATTTATTCCCAAGAAATTAGGATAAATAGAGGTCATTTGAGCATCAATGGGAAAAAATGTAGATAATGGTAAGAAATGATGAGTGGGATCTCCCATATGTGATAATTGAGGGAAAATTCCATTGGGATTACAATACAAGAATGTGTGATTATTAAATTTTTAGAGAAATGGGACATAAATATCACTAATTCAAGGGAATAATAGATGATATATATGTGCATCCATTAACTATAGAATGAAATTATATTATACAAACTAAATTCCCTAAACATTAATAGAATTTAGCTGACAAAAGGCCAATGGAAAAAGATCATGCTTATGTCATTACTATGACTAAAGTCATAGTTTCTAATGATGTGGGGTGGATACTTTGATTATTTCATGAATGTTAGAAAATTATTTATTTGATTCAATATCATTGAATTATTTTATATCTTCATTTTTTTGTGAAATGTGAGATTAGAGGCTACTAAATAAGAGAACATATATGTTATAAAAGTTTGAAGATGGTATTTTACATTTTTCACGTTGATAGATGAAAGGCATGCTATCAGGGAGAGTGTTAAAGTAAAAACACACCTCTTTGGTCACTCCCTTATTCACAATTTCACCAGTAAAGTAATTTTATTCAAAAATTATGTGTGTGATTATGTAATTTATGTAAGAAATCCTATCCATGAAATTGGCCCATTTCAATATCCACTTCCATGAGAGGTGAATCATTCCCATCCCAATAGCTTTAATTATGGTAGTAGAGTTACACTCAAACCATATTTTCTTCCAATTTAATTACATTGAAAATTAAAAATCTCTGAAAAGAACAATTATTTCTTCTTGTATGGATGTGATATGTCCATAAAGACCATGTGGGATTTCCATCACATCAACATTATGATATCTAAAAATGACCCCATATCCCGAAGGCCCAACATTTCCCTTTGAGGCCACATTAGTGTTACACATAATGAAACCAAAGAATGTGGGATTCCGAAAGAGATTAATTGTGAAAAAGGGTTTAGGAAAGTCACATGTGATGTTTTACTCAACCTAGGATTGTGTGGTCCCTAATTGTGATGTTGTTGTGTTTAACATGAATCGAGTTGAAATTTTTCACTATCATTATAATATCATCACCGGTGGTTTGAGCATGAAGTTCTTATGGTAACAAATTGACTTATTTCTACATATCCATATAATAGGAATCAGATCTGTATAGGATACCCTAAATATGAGTGTATATTTCATAGATAAATTAATGCTGAGAATAGAAAACCTGAAATTTTGGAGAGAGTCAGCATAAATATGATGAATCTAAAAGATATAAGAGGCAACATTCAATGTAGAATAAGTTGGTTGAAAAATAATAATGATATGATAAAAATACTCCCTATTCTGGTGACATAGGACACCATTTGATCAGAGAGAGATGCCAACAAACCAGATATTTTCATCGACTGGATTCTTATTGGTAGAGTCTCTAAAGTAGTATAAATCTTGATGTAAAAGAAATTTTTTTGAATATTCCAATCCATTTTTGGATTAATTGATATAGGTGGATGTAAAAGTTCTTGGAGTATTGGATTGCATTTGGTGATGGTTTCTATATGAGCATTTCCTCCAGGTTAAGAAAATCAATGTTTTAAATAGTTGTAGCAATATCATCCGGAAAGAGATACACATTAGTCATTTGGACATTAATTAAGATGTTGTGATCGATATTATTTTTAGAGGAGGTAATCCATTCAATCAATGGAGCACAATTCCAGTTGTAATGCCAAAATCTATGAGTGTAGTTCATGTTGACAGGTCCTGGAGAGTGCATGTAAATCATCTTAAAGACTTTATTCTATCTAGGAAAAATTAAAGAGTCCATGTAACACAGGTTTCCTAATATAAGACTTATTAAAAATCAAGATATGAGGAAGCATAAGGATTTAAAAGTATTTTTGATTAACCTATACATAATTTTATAATTAATAGAGACAATAAAAAAATTAATATTTTTAATCCCAAGGACACTAAAGATATATGGCACGCAATATATTTTTCAAGAGGCTGTAATAATTTTTCTATATAAAATAATGCCACTAAAAAAACCCCTCATGATAAATTTAATGGAATTATTCATAGAGATATTACATGAATACAACATGAATGAATAGATCAACATTGAGAACACCACATGCTAAACAATACAAACTCTTCATACCATTGAGAGATACTTCCCCTTCGAAAAGGCCATAGTTCTTCTAATATGACTCAAAGCATTGGTAAAATGAGAAGGCCATAGTCTTCCCCAGAACATGTAAACTCTAAGATATGTAAATGGGATAGAACCTTCCCTTATTCGTAGAACATTAATTATTGAATCTTTTCTATATAATAGAATATTACTACATAAATAAATGAAGGATTCCCTTAAAAAATTTTCCGTAGATGACACACATTCATAATGCCAAAGGGAAATCTAGATGATGTTGATATTCCTCCTATGTCACTGAGAAAAAATATAATATCACCAGAAAAAATAGATGGGATGGAACCAAGGTAACTCTACCTACCATCATAGTTGTAATTTCAACATTTTCTACCATATGAATAACAAGCCAACTAAGATAATTTTACACAATGAAAAAGATGATATATTAAAGATGTTCCACTTGTCTCACTCCCATAGATAATTTAAATTAACTTTTACATTTATAGTAATGGAGATATAAGCAGAATGATCTAGGTATTTTATCTAATAAATAAATTTCATGTTTTAGCTAGTTATGTAAAGAACATTTCCAATAAAACCATAGTTAAATGTGAAAATAAATTTCATGATGGAAAACACATGATTAATGTTTCCTCCCATGGTGGGATTTTGAAAAATATTGACAAACTCTAAGGTAGTGAGAACTTAGTCCTAGATGTATCTCCATTTAGAAAATCCAAAATGGTTCTCTGATATAATTCTATTTGAGATATTAGCATGTCTATAGGAATGATTCATTGAAATGATTTTGTAAAGTGTGTTGAAAAGATAAAATACTATGAAATGCCTGATAACATTAGTATTCTCTAGTTTTGGTATCATATAAATAAACTGGGAATTAAAGATTTGTGTTAAGGATGCACCTTTAAAGAGGTGGATGATAGGATTCCAAACACTATTCTAAATGAAAGCCCAATAAATATGGAAAAGTAATTTTTGAATTCATTTATTCCAGGTGAACTTTCTCTGTTAAGACAAAATACTGCCTCCATGATTTCAATATCTAGGGGAATAGAGGGAATTTTTTTGTCTCCACCAGTGATCAATTTAGGAATGATACTATCCTTTAACATCACATTACTTGGAGGGGAATTGAAGGGATTCATTTAGAAGGAAACAATGTGGCTATAAAGATCCAACCATTACTCAATAATACTGTCTATATCTATGATAAAAGAGAGTAGAATATTGGAACTAGTAAACATTGAAGGGAATTGAATAACATTTTGTTTATATCCCCATTATAAATCCCCTCTGATTTTAAAAATTTATTTTCTAATGTTGTAATTGATCTTGATGATATTTTCTAACTTAGATGTCATAACAACATCTTGACCAATGTCTCTAGAGAAATTAATCCTAGTAATTGATTCATGAATATCATGAAGAGTGAATTCAAGGGAATAAATTTGTTCATCATGTATGGTAAAGCATATTTTGATCCAGACATTCACTTTTAACTTTTCCATTTTGATTTCAAAGGTTCATACCCGAGGATTGGAATTGAACTCATCTGAGTCCTAAGGGTATTGGAAAATATTCATGCATTTTAAAAGAGTATTTGAGGAATTGTTGAACATGAAAGGAATATACTACCACTTCTCATTTTCAATAAATCTCACATTGACAGGGTGGTGATTAGAGTTATATTTAACCAAATAAATAGAAGAAATAGATCTCCAATTTCCAAGAGAGAAATAATTCACAAAGTCCCTATCAGTTACTATTTCTATCATACTATTAAGGTACCTTCCATACTAGGTAATGTTTTTGCCAAAGTTATTAATTTAAATTCATCTATATTTCTCAACACAGGCTATGAACACTTTAATAGTGGTATTGATGAAAAAAAGTATGATTTTCTCATCAATTTAAAGGATTGAGTTCAAATCCTTAATAATGACCAATGTGTCTGGAATATTACTAGAAATAAATTTGATTTAAATCCATAATTATTTCTTATAAATGTAGTTTTTAGGGGAATAATCAAATGAGTGTAAGATTTTCCGACCTGATTTATAGAAGATATATGCAATGATCTTGTCATCATCTTAACCTATAGTAGGGTTTACCATATTATTTTGAACTAGAAGCCAGAGTGTTTCCATGTTGGAACTATTCTGAACTATTTCTAGAATTGAGTACCCACCCATGAAAAATGGGTTACATTGACTTGAGTAGTTTATCTTTGTCTCAGAGATTCAAATTAATTTGGGTTTGTACCTTCGTATAAGGATCCTAGTGGAACATTCTATGCCGGGGTTGGATATTCCATGGAAATTCAAAAAATGTATCTCTATATTGATTTTCATTTGGGGGTGAAACCCCCTTTTATTTTATGTCCCTTTTCTCCAATATTATTTATTTTCTTGAGAGGATTTTTTTCCTAGAATAAGACAAAGATTTTGTACCCTTTGGATTTTCATCACTGTGGGCATGTGATGGGACTGTAACTTCTCTTTTCAGTTTCATGACCGAAGTGCCTTTTGTTGTATTTTCCACTAATTGTTGGAAATAGATATCACATGAATAATTCTATATCTCCAGAGTTATTTGATGTCCCAATATATGAACCGGGGGATTGTAAAGTTGAATAGTTAAATTTAAATCCATTTAAATGATATGATGCAGATATTGTTCATCTTGCATAGAAAAATAAATGGAGAGAATATTTTATGAGAGGGAAAACTGATGGCTGATAGAATCTGTTGTGTGATTACACTTATTTTCAGACTCTTGTTATGTTTTGATAGTCTCAATGTTCTCAATTTATCAAGTCTACAATTGTTATTCTTCATCAACCGGTGCATCTTAGGATGAGCTTGTACAGAAAATCATGTCTCATTTCAATCCATTAGCTTGTTCATTCACATAATTATTTCCATTCTCTAATTTATAATACTTTTCCCCTATAGATAGATCCATCCAAGACTAGGTGTTGTAAGATGGCTTGACCAGATTTGAACCAGTCAATAAATTTTTAAAGCATGGACCACCATTTTCAGCGATCATAAAATTGATGCAGGATCTCAAATTCAAATATAACTTTCATAAAATAATCATTAGCAATCAAAGAGGTTCTTTCTAATTGATTTGTCTCTATATTAATCTCAATTAGCACCGTTTCATGTAGAATATTGTATCCATTGATAGTTCATTGATCAATCTTTAGGGGGTGAATATTCCAAAATCCAAGTCATTGTGGTTTTTGGGATGCTAATACACCTATGGGATACCATGAAACCTATTCCAAAACTGAGCAAATGGGATACCTTTGGTTAAAAGGTTTAAATTCTAGATCCCATTTAGAAATAAAAAAACCTTGGTATGAGGTTGAGGGTTCCAGCAAGCCATGCCGCGTCGAGATCCTATTTCTTCTCAAGTATGACATGGTGGTATGCTTTTCCAATAATAATTATCCTCTAATTTTAAGAGTTCTAACAATGAGAGATTCTACCTTTCAGATCTATGTAAGACCAAGGTTTGACAAATATTTCATCAGAGATATGACATAGGACTGAAAAATTACAATGCTCAATAATTTGGTTTATCATGTACGGATCAAAAAAAACTTTGATGGAACCATTACCTCATTTTTTAATGAAGGGAGGTTGGTTTGATTCAGTCGAAGCACCCTCGCATCCCAAAAGTTCCTCTATGAATAATATTCTTTTCAAGGTTGGGTGGAAGATTTATTCGATGAACTCAGATCATTATGAAGTGATTTTAATGCTCTTAACCAATCTGTATTGAATGATTCCTTAATCGATAGAACGATCTTTAATAGAAAGGTAATTGGCCATCGTCGATTTAAAGTAAGGAAATTCCCACCCACTCCATCCTCATATCAACATCACACTCCTTCATAAAACTATAATTTATATCATTAGTGTTTTATATAAATATTATATATTTACCATTGCATATTATTATAAAATGTTTCAATTAAGACACTGTGTGGGAGTATTATGGAAAAAATATATGTAAATTAGTTCCAGCTATGTTGCATGGGAATACCTTATTTTAAAATTTGTTTATTAGACCAATGATTCACTATTACATGATCCTTTGTATAGACTATATGTCAATGTATAATGAAATAATTTAATTCCAAGTGAAAGAGATTGAGATTTGTGAAGGTGATGTGGAATTCCTTGTATTCAGATGGGAAACCGCATCATTTATATCTGTTTTAGTACCATGTTGAGTAGCTATCATTAATGAAATTTTATACTTACTAGAATTTAAAGTGATATCTATTTATGAGTAATGTATTCTAATAATATTGGATGCACCCATGGAATAAAATTTCATTAATGTTTTTCCAGATGATTAACATGGTGATCCACTAGAGTGTAAATTTGAGTTCACCATTGAACATATTCCTAATGAATTAAACATATTACAAACTCTATATAGGATGAATCCTATAGAGTTTGTGTAGTTAAATAAAAATATTCCAAATTTTAATAACAAATGATTTATATACCCTATTTTTTTACCATCCAGATCCCCTATATTACTCATAAAAAATAAGGATGGGTCCCTGAGATTGTGTATCAATTATAGTGATACTAATTACATCACTATAAAGATAAATTATACCTTTACAAGAATTCATGACTTATTTTACCATCTTAATGGATCCCTATAATGTTAAATGATTGATCATTAGTGTGGTTATTCTTAATTGACAGTGGAAACGTGTTATATATAAAATACTGAGTTTTGAAAAAGGTATGAACATTATGAGTGTACAATAACTCCTTTAGGAATGAATATTTTACCATTGATCATTTTGGATATAATGAATAGATTAATCAATTTTTATATTGAAAAAATCATTATGGAATTCTTTATGATATCTTGATATAAAAGGTCGAGATAGAAGCATTTATTTATTCAGGGAATGGGGGTTTATTATATCTTGATAATATCAATGAGATATAAAGAGCATGTGAGTACGCTATAGATAATTCCTAAAACCATTAAAAGAATAATTATATGGATAGTATTTAATGTGTAAATTTTTTGAAATGAAGTTTCTTTTCTTGGAAATTTCTCCCTAATGACGGGATATATATTTCAACCTCCATTAAAAAGGTAGTCAATGAATGTCATAAATATTTTAAAATAACTAAGGTATGATTTTTATTAGTATTAGATTGTTATTTTCCCCAGTTTTTCTAGATTTCTACTAGTACACCATAACATTAAATAAGATAAAAAATAAAGGGGTTAAATCCACATTCTTAAGGGATCGTAATGAATGTTATAATGAGACAAAATGAGGTTGATTAATGTATTATTATTAACTATTCCTTATTTTATGGAAGGTTTTTTAATTTATTATGATGCATAGAATAAAGGAAGTGATTCTGTCCTTATAAATAATAATTGATTGATTTCCCAAGAATCAAGGAAATTAAAAATCCATGAGAAAAATAATATAACTCTTGACCTTGAGTTGGAAAAAAAATTTATTTATAAATATGGATATACTCACTCTTTGGTGAGTGATAAAAGATATATATAGACCATAAGAGTAATTATATATATCTTCTCTTAGAATTATATCTATATGAGGTAGAAGATATGGTTAGAACTACTAATTGGACCTGATTTCTCAATACACTACCACCCAAGGAAAGAAAAAATGTAGAATGTGAATTAATTAGTGGGACTATGGATTTATGACCATGATAATGATATACAAGGACACCATTTACATAGATATAGTAATTATTGATATGGTAATTTCTAGGCAAGTGGAACCATCATTAATATTTTATGAAACTGTTAAACTATACATACTTGAAAGAATCGATCGGTCCCAGTAGAATGATGTGAAATTATGAAGGAAGACTGAATAATTTTTTAATGGGAAATTTATTCAATTAATCTATAGATATGGATGGTTAATGTAATATAATTTGTTATGTGTTTCATTTATACCATAATTAAAGAGGCAATTTCATGATAAATAAGATAGTCCAAATCTCTCAATTCACACTGGTAGAAAAAAATATATATAATAATCTAAGAAAAAATTTATAGTGGGATGGTATGAATTGAGAAATTATAGATTATGAGTCTAGATTCTTAGTATTCCAAAAGGTAAAGCCCGAATGAAATCATCCTAAGGGATTCATGCAACCTATTCCTATACATATATAGTAGTGGGAAAATGTTATAATGAATATTTTCACTAGACTCCCTAAGACTCCACATATGAATGATATAATATAGGTCATTATTGATGATCTAAATAAGTATGCTTATTCATTATAAATAAGTGAATATCTACCCCTTGAGCTCCATTCCAATATCTATACCCACTAAATCATAAGGCTCCTATAGGACAAAATATTTATAGTATCTGATCATAATCCTTGGATTACATAAAAATGTGGGATGACTTTTCAAATGGCTCTTAAAACTATGACATGCTTATGAACATCTATCATAAAAAAAATTTAGGCAATTCTAAAAGAAAATTGTTAATATTGGAAGACATGTTCAGATCATATTCTCTTGACTTCAATAGAACATGGTCTTAGTATCTAACTTTTGAGGAGTATTTATTTAATAATATCATCCATTTTAGCATCCATATAGCACCATATGTTGAATTGTGTGGGAAGAGGGTTCATACTTCAAACTCTTGGGAAGAAATTAGGGATAAATATAGTGGACCTAGAACATATGGACGGTAAAAAGCTTCATGTATGAACTATTCTAGTTGAAAATAAATAAACTCAAATTATAATAATAGTCATAAATGTAATTTAAGGAAAAAATTGGAATTTTATGTAGGGGATCAAGTATTCAAGATTCATTGTGGAAGGGGTTTGAAGGATAGTTTAAAAATGGGATGTTATTACTTATGTTTTTTGGGCCTTTTTGAAATATTAGATTGAATTAGGGTCTTATATTACTAATTAACTATTCCTCCCATCCATTCATGTGTAAATGATGTATCCCATATTCCATTATTGAGGAAATAAATTTTGAATCCAAATTATGTACTAACAATTTGTTAATAAACATAGATCATAACTTATCTTGAAATGACGAGTCTATCCAAGTTCATAACATAAGAGAGAATGTATTTTGTAATTGGACCACACATTTGGTGAAAGTCCTTTGGATAAATAAAAAATTTAATGAGGACACCTGGGATCTTGTACAGTATGCACTTTTATTCTATAACTTATATATACCCCACATCCATGGATGTCAATATTTATAGGGGCATGTGACGCCCAAGACCCGATCATAAAATGAAAATTCCATATTATGAACTATTGCACACATGTTCCCTTTAAAGGTACTTTATTCAAGTAATTATCCAAAAGTTTAATGTTATAATTTGAAATTTTCAAAACTAATTACCTTTTTTAATTCATCATATCTAAATTATTTTAGTATGAAATTTTTATCCTTTAATGAAAACATCGCTTTTTATTTGAAAATTAAAGTTTCAATGAAACATATAATGTGTATGAAATCCCCATTTTATAAAAAATAACCAAAATTTTAGAATCCATTTTAAGAGATAAAATATTAATTCATGGAAACTCTATGAATTTTAAAATTTAATTAAACATTAAAATTCTATAGAAACATTTTTTATATTTAATTAAATTGTTACTTTATTATAATTTTTTAAATAATTTCATTGAATGAAGTATTTGAAAACGAGATTCTATTTTTTTATTTCCATGAAATATTCCTAAAATGTATTTTCATATAATAAATCAACTTATTCCATTAATATTAGTGACAAATTTGTTTTACAATGTATATAAATGTAAATAATAAAATTATATTTCTATAAAATACTTTTAACTTGATTGTGGGTAATTATTGTAAAATTAACTATTCATGAAATTATAAATTTTATATGAAAAAAAATATTTATAAATATGAAATTGTGAGTATAAAATTCTGTAAATGACCGATATTTTTTCCTTTTCATTAATATTAATTAAAAATATTATAAATTAATTTATAAGAAAAAATTTAAAGGTATAAATGTTTTTTCTCCTAGTTTAAAAGTGTAAATAGATTTTAAAAACATGTCTAGAATAGAATGGTTGAGATTATTATACACTAATAAATATTTAACCTAATTTTTTTCCATTTTTTTATCCATTGAACCATGAATAATATCATAGAATTATAGAAAGTAGAAAAGCTATTTCAAATTTTACACTTCCATTAACTTATAAAAGTGGAACATCCTCAACACTTAATGAAACATATAACATTGTAATATTACTAGGAAAAACATCAATTTTTCCACCCATATATCCCTATAGAAAGTTAAATATGACACTGTTGATTCATAGTTATCCTAATCCCATAAAATGTCAGGATACTTCCAAGTAAAAATCAAGTCATCAGTGTGAGTGTTATAAACAACATAGTTTTATTCATAATTATATTATTTAAAATTAATTATAGACATATTATTATAATGATAATTTAACAATTTATATAAATTAATGTTACTATATTATTAAAATCTTCATTATTTGTTAATATACCCTATCCTGTAATAAAAACAAATACATTGTTCTATAATTGTGAAGACTACAACCTCCATGACACATCATTTTTCATTTTCCTTCACATTCTTACAGGGTTGGATATAAGGATGTTATTAATGTATAAATATTATTTTTATGATATCATTAATTTTATGGTGTAATAAAATTAACAACATATTAATTATATGACCAACAAACAATATTTTTTTAATCATTTAAAACATGCATAATAAGAGGACATTCTTTTATTCAATTATTTTTTTAATGTTTTTGTATCAATTAATTATTCTAATAAATACTTAAAATTATGATATATTGTACTAATAAATAATAAAAAATATCATTATACTCCTTTGATAACGAAATTACTACAAAATCATCCCATGATCCACCGCTAATCATAGTAGCTTCGTGTTTAAGTCAATTTAACTACATACATAATCGATTTTGTTCATTTATGTCATAGTTGAATATGATAAATTCATTACTAGTATTATATGTTGTAAATAGGTAAATATGGTTTTTTATTTCTGAATATATTATATCACTATATAATTCATGAATTAAGGAAACACCGTCTATTCATCAAAAAATGCCAAAACATAGTCATTATAAACTATATCTTCATGGGTACGGTATAAAACACTCATGTAAGGATTTTTAAAGTTTATAATTTATTATAAATTATCACTATAATAATAATTAATTACATATTAATAATAATATATTAATGAATAAATAATTTTAAAATCTATATTAATAAACTCTTACAAAATATCAAAACTATAAACCTCAATGATGAATATATGATGAACATATATAGAGAACGACTATTTTTTAAAGTTAGAGAAGAAAATGGATATTATAAAGGCTTTTAATTAATTTATTGAGATATAAATGTTTATTATATATGATATTAAATTATGTTCATGGAATTTATGACTAGAGGTAATGATGTTTCTTTCTCAAATTCCTCCTATAAGGCATGTTTTGTAATATTCACCTCATTTAATTTATCTAGTGTATATAGTTCTTAAATTAGATTCTATATCATGAAATTATTTTATTCATTTAATTGAAAGATAAATATTATGTCCACTTTTCCATTATTTTATGATAGAATTTCTACCCAATCCATAATATAGGGCTTCTTTATTTATTTTCATTCATTGATAATCATGTTTTAAACACCACCTATTTTGATTAATGTGGTGCATAAACCACTATTGAATAATTTATCATTTTTATTCATCAAATTTTTAGGATCTATAATTATATATTGTTATACTTCTTTGATATTGATTTGATTAAAGTGTTACCTTTTCCATAGTGGAAAGATTTTCCTATGTTTTGGTAATAAAAAATTGTGTGTAATTTTTTAGAAAATACACCCTTTAATACATACTAGAAATTGTATATGGTTGAGGAACCAATTCATTTAGGGGAAATAATCCCTAATATGGGTGGATGGGAATTTACCCAATCGTCACCCTAAGGTATGATGAGCGGGTCTAAGACTACAAATATTCTGAGACACTCTTGAGAAATATTCTTCGGAATATTCACATACTATTAATGAAACATGATGAAATAATTTTTCCACATTTTACTTAGTATCATTCTATAAATATTTATTGATCCCATTTAATATCTTCTATGGATAACCATCCTCTTATTATATACCCTCAAAACTATATTTCTTTTATAAGGGTACTTCAAGTAATTTTTATGATAACTCATGGATTATATGTTAATTATGGGATATTCTACTAGGAATCTGAATTATTCAAGTGAATGGGGATTTATTTTGTATTAGTTAATCTAATTATATTGATATACATGTTTTGTTTAGAAATTGGTTAATATGTGAATGGCATGAATGGTCTAGATGGATTTTATTTAAAATTTATTAGATTTAATAAATTTATTGGTGGGGCCAAAAATTATATTTCCCCTTGATGAATCAACACTTATAATGAGATAAAATAGATTAGGTTTTCCTGTGTGATTCTTCCCATAATATGATACTTTATTTACTACAGTCTCAATCATATGTAATGTGTCTTGGAATAAGGATTTGAAATCATGTTTTCATGTCCAACAATACGAGTTCAAGAAGTTTGACATCAATGATTTTTTATCTACATTTTTATTTATTATCATTGATATATAATGACCATAGTTTTAGTTTATTATGGATTCATTTTGGTCATTTATTCATTCTATATAACATATTTCATGTTTATGTTATGTATTCTTCTATTTTATGATACTCAAAAATGAGAATATGAGCTCAACCATTTTTATTTTATTCTCCCTAGGAAAACGCGAGGAGTAATTTTCAAGGACATGATGCAAAGGATTATCTTGTTCTCATAATATCTTCATGTTTTATATTTATTTTCATTTTTAATTTATATATGTATCAGATATACAAAGGAAACAAAACTATTTTACACTTTCGTATTGTGTTCTTTATACTAATATTGAAATATAATTACCGACGATGGGTCTCTAGATTCTGGGATGGTAGAAAAAAATTTATTATTGTTAAGAGGCATTGATAGATTGTGGTTAGTATTTTTTAGTTTTTATAATATAATAATATTTTTAACCTTATTAATTTATATTTATATGGTTGCAGGATCCATATGATATATAGGTTTCATGGTTTTTTGAGTGTTAGTCTAAGGAAGAGGGTGGTGATGATCTGGTCTCAAGAAAGTCATGTTTGTATGAGGTATCTTGGATACACGAAATTAAAATAGGTATTAATAATGGTTGAGTGGTTAGTGTCAGTTTAGGATTCACCACAAAATGTTTTAATATCACTAAATTTAATGAAAATTATTTTTAAAATGGAGTATGTGTTGAATCTTTATAATCTTAATTTGGTGTTTTAGGTAATGTGGATAGGATGTGAGATCATGATAGGATTATATAGATATTGACTAGGGATAGGGAACAATAACAACAATAGTAGGAATATCAATGTTAACAACTGTATCAGTGGAATGAGGATATGATGGAGGTTTTGTGTCTAATTACAAGTGTTTTTGGTATGAAGTTTCCATATTTACTTTGAATTTACACCCACTACTTAGTGACCTTATTATTATATTTTTTATTTTGTTAATTTTAAAATTAACTCAATTAAATATTGTTATTAATGAATGTTTTTATAGTTTCAATATATTTAAATTTATTTTTTTTAATTTTTTGTTTTTTGATGAATGAAAAATTATCTAATAAATAATTATTTTTTATGGATGTTCATCAATGTCACTAATTTTTTTAGTGAAGTACAAGAAATGGAATATGTAATCCATGGGAAATTGTTTTTACTAATTAATTATTTTTACACTATTGGTTATTTATCCAACATAAATTGGACTATTTTCTATATGGTTTTCCAAAACAATGTATTTTTGAGTGATGGACATCTTAAATAAATTTTTCGATGGAATTATATCACAAATAATCGATAAAATATTCCAAATTTTATTAGTGTTTTATGTTGTTGGGATATGCGGCATGCTGACCGGTGACACTTTTAACATTATTAGTAGGATAATGAAACAAAATTGTTAGTAAGTAGAATAATGTAAATAAATACAATTGTTTCTAGGTGGGAATCTCTAAAGAGTTATAAAAACGCATGTACCTATCCGAATACCCTATAACGTCATGAATATTTGATTGGGAATGATGGGGTTGAAGGAGACTATTTATTTATATAAGGATTAAATCTATTAAATTTATGTTTAGTTTTTTTATCTTTACCTCATATGGATTCCTAAATAGGATATTGTAGTAACCTGAACCTAGAAGAATAGATTTTGTGTATTCTACCATTAAATTTTCATGATTACAATGAATAAAATCCAAAATGACCAAAGAGTTTAGTACTATTGGTAAACCAGATACACCCATTAATATTTTATTACAATTTAATAAGCTAATTTCAAAATAATTTTTTTATTTCTAGGATAAGAATATTACAACTTATCACATCCTTTTATATCATTATTAGTGCAGTTCTTGGATTCTTATAAATATAAACAAAATAAATATGAACTGAAATGATCATTAAGGGATATGTATAATGGGAAAAAAATTAATCAATGAGAATAATAAATAAGTTATGTTAAATAACTAATAATTTATTCATTGTAATCAATAAACTGAGAGGGAGTGCATAAACAATATGGAAAATAAAATTCATGACCACAAAGGTCATTTTCAATAACTGGATATGGAATAATAAATATTGAGGTAAAAAAATGTAACCCATTGTATTTAATAAATAAAATAATAATGAACTTTATCCATATATTTTTTTGTAGTAAAATTCTCAAGGGTAATTAAATCTGAATCAAAATGAAGAAAAGTATTAATTATTATATTCTTTGGTTTGTAAGGACATGGTAACATTACAGTCTAGAAATTTCACAAGATGTATTATAACATACATGTGGAATAACCCACTTAGGATTTAAATAAGACTCATACCATGAGATTATAGATGCATTGAGGGGATATCAATAATCATGCCCCTCCCAATTTTTTATATTGAAATAATTTCTCATATATCGAATAATCGATATAATTCAAAAAAAAAGTGCCTTTTCAAATATTTATATTTAGTAAATGATTCATAATTTATAGATATTTCCTCAAATATTGAATAACTTCCAATGTCAACATCATTTGTAAAACTGTTATACAATTTATGAAATAATCATATCAATGATAAATTATATAGGTATTTGGGGGAAATTTAATGTTAAATGTTAACTAGAATGTGAATATTTCAAGGGGAATACAAAAATAAATCATGTAACTAAATTTCAATATTATCCTTTAAAAAATAAGTCCTAAACAATATAAATGAAGAATAACGATGGTTTTAATATAATATACCTTATGTGTTGTAAGTATATATGGTAATTTTCGCTGATTAATAGAAATATAACTTAAATATCTGCAAAACATTGTTGTGAAAAACATCCAATTCATTTTGAAAAACATTTTGAATTTTTTTTATTGTAAAATAACTTTTAAAAATATTTTCATTAAAAAGTAAATTTTTTTCATTGAAAATAAAAATTGGAAGAGATAACATCAGGTAAATCCATACAAACCCTAAAATGTGAAAAGAACAATCACTTTTCATGGTAAAAGGGATATAAATTTGCCTTGTTAAGAAAGATACAACAATATTAAATTAATTTTTTTTGTTAAAGTCAATATGGGTAAGTATTTATCTAATATATCATTATGAAAATGTTAAAAACATTTTTAAAAACATTTTTAGAAAATATGGTTTTAAAAGAAAATAGGTTCTCCTATTAAATATGGAAGTGAATCCAGGGTTTCTTAAAAACATATTCAGAAACATTATAGGTAACAAAATGTGTAAAAATGTAACAATTATTTGAAAATGTTCATTAATAAATAAATGAGAATAAAATGAAAGTGTTTATAGAAAAATTATCATATGTATTCCTTTAATGAAATTTCAAGAAAAAATAATCTCCATTAGAAAGAGATTGTGACATAAACCCTTAAAAAGAACATAACATTGTTGTGAAGGTTAATAAATGAATTGATTATGTGTATAATATTTTAATTTTAATATAATAAATGTAAATTAATAAATTTATAGATAAGATAATTATAAATATAGTCATTTAATATTAATGAAAATGTAGAAGTAAAATAATCTAATGAAGTTGAATTCAATTATGAAATTTATTTACAACTTGGTTATATTACATTAAAATCCTATTAGGAAAAATAATATAAATTGAAACTCAAAATAAAATGAATAATGAATAATTAATTATATTAAATATAAATGGGTAAGTATATTCCCTATATAAAAGAAACTAGGTGCATAATAATACAATATTCCTCAATGAAATGAAATTGAGATGAAATCCCTTACCTTATGTTTCTGTTTCGGTAAACTTCATTAAAACACTAGTATAATTGTTTTAATAATATTATTAACTTAAACCAAAATCATATTCATATTTATAATACCATATATTAACTTCTTATAATAACTTGTTAACCATTTGTTGAAAATCATTCATTATATTCACATTTTTTGGTGTTATTTACCTAGTTTTCTATTATTTTTTGGCTTGTAATTTTCGTTCTTCATACATAGATCATGATTTCAACATATCCATAATGCATAATATTGTTTAATTATCATATATAATAATTATATATTTATTATTTATAATAAATAATATTTGGAGATAGGAAATTAAATGCACCATTCATGGAGACGGTAGGTCGTACGTATGCATGAATACTACTTCCATTTCTTGGTCGTATTTATAAGAATAAAAATTAAAAGATATTTATGTATATTATTATTCCAATATCATGTTTATTTCATATATTTCACATATTTTGGTTGAACCAATATTAATAAATTCCATATTAAGGGTGAATGAATCGTATCACTTTGAGGTGGCGATAGTCCAGACATCCACAAATGATGTAATCAGATTCCCAAAAAATATAAGGAATGAAGTTATGGTTATATAAACATTTCTAGAAGCATAAATACATTATAAATATCATATTTATATAATATACACTATAAATACCACATTATTTTAAACATTAATGGTAGTAAATTAATAAATGAACGACATCATTTCTCGAGGCAGTAGTCCACCGTACACACAAACGATGATTGAGTATCCAATTTGACGGATACACATGAAAGAGTAGGTCAAAATATTAGAATAAAAATATCCATATATTTGAGATAGTAATATTATTTTATAATTATTATATAAATATAATTATAAGGGTGTAGAAGAAAATGAAAAAAAGTGACCGTTGAATAGAGTTGCCTCTTATTCCGGTAATTCATTTTTTATACCAAAATATATTATTAGTTGTAATTTTTAAAAAATTGAAGATTATAGGATGAGGGGAGGTAAATTAGGAAATTAATTGGTTAGTTTTAAAATTATAATACGTGCATGATAGGTGTGAATAAGTGCAAGGGATGCGTTCCTTTTTTTAGAGGAGGAGGAGTGACATTCTTGTAAATTTTTGAAAGAGGGAATTCCACACACAAGTTTTCCATGTCATGTGGATAAAATAATGAACTATATTATATAAAAGGTATTATGTGATCTAAATATGGATAGGTAATGACTTTTTTTATAATTTTCCAGTTCATTTTGTCCCTTATGTTAAAGGTCTATCCCCTTATAAAGCTAATTCTTCTCTTAGTAACTAATATTTATTTCAATCACATTCACTAATAATTATTGATAATATTGTAAATTATACTTATTATACAATATAAATGTTTTTAATGAAAATATGGAATAAATTTTTCCTAATTACAATCACATATGTGGCAGATATTATTTTAAATTTAATCCCACAAGCCGGACAATAATGCATGTTTTTAAAGTAAAATGTTTTAAAAGCTTAAAATATTTTTATATACAATTTCAATGTGAAATTAATTACAATGATATAAATTGTATTAATTAATTTATAATTTAAATAAGTTTAATTTAAAAAAAAAATAATTTTACTCAATGAATAAATTATATTAAAAAATAATTTTCATTTAAAATTTAAAATTTTTCACTGTTTAACAAAAAATTAAACTTCAGAGAAAAATACCAAAAAATTCTCCCTGAGATTATTTTTCTGTTTATATTTCAAAAATAAAGTTTATTTAAACATATAAAATTTATAAAATTTCCAAAATATAATTTTAAAATAGGCGCGCTATTAAAATGCGGCAAACGTTTCATTGTAGAACAAATTCAATTTTTAATTATAAAACAACATTTTTTCTTACGTTAGGACAGTAAAATCTATTTGATGAATATAATAAATATTTTATGGAATATATAACAATTATATATTTCATTAATATCATTCATTAATGTAATTTTTATTATAAAACACTTTTGCCCATAACAACAGTTTTTATAAAAACATCTTTTTTATATTAAATTAGTTCTTATATTAATTTATAATTAATTGGTATCCAAAGAATTAAAACATATATTTTAATATGTTATTTAATATTATTTTTAACTTTTAATTTAATGGCCAGGTTATATCTTATTATATTGAATAATAATATTTTAATAATATATATTTTTCGCTAAAACTCAGTCTTGAGTGTAACACAATCTATTGAAGAAAGTATTTGATGTTTGAAATAAAAGAAAAATTATGTATTGTGTGAATTTAAAGATATATAATATATTTATTTTAGATATTTAATATTCTATAAATTTTTAAAATGTTATATTCTTTTCTATATTTGGTGTTGCGTGTCATACACACTATCAAATATAATTTACTCTTTTGGAATTTTTGGGGTGTTTTATTCTCCCCAAAATAAATAAATTGCTTCTCCCAAAC
This sequence comes from Viscum album, assembly GCA_963277665.1. NCBI lineage: Eukaryota > Viridiplantae > Streptophyta > Magnoliopsida > Santalales > Viscaceae > Viscum > Viscum album. The sequence goes on along the minus strand of OY728162.1, from coordinate 426,231,888 downwards.
TACACCTATATCTCAATAATCAAGTTTTTAATATTTGAAAATTATATTGTTGAAAAATCCATTCACTAGACTAATTATAAAATATAATCTTAATAAGTGAGAATTAGAAGTACCATGGTCATGCCAAAAAACAAATAACAAGGTTTCTAAAAAGGATAACATTAGTGGAAAGTAAAAATTTGGACATGGAGGAAAAGAATATATTATTATAGGGAGTAATTGAGGTAATTGATATAAAACTGGTGAATGACAATATAAAGCTGAGGTCATAAAAAATATATATCTGTGATGATTTAAAAAACCATCAGTTCCACAAAAATAAAGGTATAAAAAAACATTATATTTCAAGATAATTTTCATAATGATGTGTAATTCTCTTAAAAACTAGTAATTTAAGAAAATATAATTACTTCATACGTTTAAATTTCATAAGAAAAATTTCATATTCTCATTGTTCTTTGATCAAATTATAAATCATCATTTACATCAAGAAATGGATATACAGAAATTAACATTGATTGCCAAAGCACTAAAATTCACATTTAATTGATCATAAAATCCATAAAATAGTTTTTATTTCTATATTTAACTATTTTCCAAAACGTATATAGTTAATAAATTAATCAATAAACCTCTAAATTGTTACTATTGTTTCATTGTTAATATTTATTCAAATAATTATTTAATTAAAAATAATTACCCCATAACCAGGACATCATGTATGACAGTGGTATTGTGAAACCTTTTTCGTCCTATAGTAATGGGTTCATGTCCCAAAATCTTGCCAAATTTGATGGGTTTTCACCCGGCATACAATTTTTTCCCTCTCTAAAAGCATATTAATATAATTTGTAATATATTATCTACTTCCATGAAATTTATTCATTTAATTTAATTTTAACATAAGTTATCCATACAAACCCAATAAAAAAATACTTCATCTACTTATATCCACATATGTCTTTCCTTGGTATAGATTTTATACTTCAGAAAACAGAATTCAGTCGGGTAATGACCAGGTTCTATATAGTTAATGTAACAAACTATAAATAGATCATTAGGATGAGATTTATTTACTTCTATCATACTCATAATTTTTTAACAAGAATTTATTGTATATTTTGTACTTATTTACTAAATTTAAAGAATTTTTACATTCCATTGAGACACATTCTTGGGCATCCCATTTAAAATTTATTTCATGGGGAAATGGAGTCATTTTTCCACCATGGTCTCCACTACTTGGCTCTCAGAAATCTCCATACTAATATTATTTAATGATTATAAGAGTTATTTATGGTGTATTTTGTTAATCATATTTCAGGAAAACTAATTAGTCACAAACATGATATCTTTAGCTTTTATCAACATGCCATTTGGTTTCTCACTGTCACCACCTTTTCCTTCATGTTCAATATAAAAATAAATACTTCCAGTTTTGTCCATTGACCAAAACTAGAAATAATAGTGTGGTTAACAACAATCATATTAAGGAAAATATATAATTATATAAATTATATATAAATAATGAAAACTTATTTTCATTCTAAAACAATATAGGTTTATCCTTGAATATTTATATTCATTATATATTAAATTCTTTTATAATTGGTTGTAAAAAAATGTGGATTATACTAAGAATATAACTTATGAGTATCAAAATATGTGCATAGTAAGGCCCATTATCTTGTACTAGGATACACTCATGTCAATACCGAAAAAAGGTTTTGGAGTTTTTATACCTTGGAACATATATTATATAATCATGTATATTTGTAGTATCCAAAAAAGGATGCATTTCTATGAAATCCACATAATTTCTATCTAACAGAAACATTATGATGTTCTTTTATAAATATCTAAAATTATACCTTAGGGTTACTTTTTCTAATCTATGTTAAACTAAATATAGTTCTTATTATTTTTAATAAAGTTAATTTGATACCTATTATAGCGGCATGACCCCAGATGACAAGAGCCGATGTCTATTACCATTAAATTGGCATGATTACAAGCAATCAAATCCCGAAAGACCTAACATTTTAGTAGACTGGGTAAACAAGATACATAGATGATTATTATATTATAAATTAATACAGTAACTAATAAATTTTTTTCATTATAAAAAATAATTATTCCCACATAGATTTTCCATGAAGATCTATCATAGTATGGTACATGGATTCATAATAAAGGAAACAATATTAAAGGTGAGATCTAATTCATTGTAACAGTTAAGTAAAACATAAAAAATAATGAATCATTTAAAATAATATATACAGTATGATAAATAATTTAACACACATGCCATGTAATCATTAAAATGATAGGTATTGTGTAAAAAACATAGAAAAGTAAATAAATAAACGCACATTTAATTTAATATATCTAGAAAATTCCTAATAAATATAGCAAGGTAAATAACTGAAAACCATTCAATTTAATAAATAAACTAATAATAAAATGCATCCATAGATTTTTTCACAGTATAAATATCATGTATAATATAAAATGAATCAAAATGAAGTAAATTATTATTTATTGGACAACATGTTTCATAGGTAAATTGTACCTTTACCTCAAAGATTCATCATAATACATATTATAACATACTTGGTGAATAACCCAAAAAATGATATCCAACTAACTCATCCCATGATAATGACGATGCATCGAGGGGATATTAATAATTCGGCCCCAACCATGTCATACCTATCAAAATCATTCATCATATATCAATTAATCAATTTAATTAATGAAAAATGTGCCTTATCGAATATCCACATTGAGTAAAAGATATGAATTTTTAAACAATTACCTAGAAATGAAATAAATTTAAACAAAAAACACCATATAAAAAAATGGTATAAAGTTTTTGCAATAATAATATCCATGATAAATGATATGTATATTTGGGTTAAATATAATTTTCCAAAATCACTAGAAAGTGAATATTTCAATGGGACTACAAAAAATGAATCATAGAAGTGAATGTCAATAATATCAATAGCCAAATCAATTAGAAACCATTTAGAGGAATAATAAGGATGGAATGAATATAAATTATCTCAAGTAGGGTAAGGATAAAGGGATGTTATCATTGTGAATAGAAATATAAAAAAAAAGATCTTAAATATATACTTGAGGAAAATATCTTCTTCATTTTAAAAAATTGAATTTTTTTTCATTAAAAATATAAAGTAAAAATATTTCAATAAAAAATTAACCTTTTAAAAATTAAATTAATACTTCAAAGAAATGTCAGTGGGTAAATCCATACACACTATACAAAGTTAAAAAGAATATTCTTCTTTCAGAGTAAAAGGTTTGAAAAGTGACATTTTCAGAAATAGAGAAGAATATTCCATTTAAAACATTTATAAATGAATAAAGGGGTAAAAATTTTATTTAATATATCAATTTTAAAGGTTTAAATAGTTTTAATAAAAAAATTATAATATAGTGTTTTTGGAAAAAAATATGTTCTCCAAAAAATAGGGAAATTATGTTATGTTTCCTTAAAAACATTTTCAAATTCATTTTTTGTACTAATGAGTGAAAAAATGGTACTATTACATGAAAATTCTCATTAATAACAGGCGGATAATAAAATTCAATGGTATATTTATCAATGATCATAAATATTTCCTTCATGGTATTTCATGAATACTAAATTTTGACTATAATGATATTGTGAAATTAAACTTTAAGATAAACATCAGATTGAAATTAAAATTAACCATTGAATTTATTGTGTATATCAACATTAAAACAAAATTTATAAAGTGTAAAAACATATATATATATATATATATAAAATAATAAAAGTAATTATAATAATATTCATATAATTTTAATGACAAGGAAGTAGTATAACCAAATGAAAATGAATTGAGTTAGGAAATTTCTTCAGCACCCTATTACATTTTTTTCAAATCCCCTTAGGTAAAATTATTCAAATTTAAAATCAAAATAACATAAATAATTAATTATTCATGATATTAAATTTAAAAGTGGAATTATATACATCATATGAAATAATCCATGTTCATAAGAATACAATAGTCCTCAATTGAATAAAATTGAGGCGAAATCTCTTACGTTGCATTTCCTTTTGGATGAATAATGTAACACCCTGAGATTTTATGAAAAATATTCCTTTTAATTTCGTTGATGTCTTCTGTTGTACACTACACCAATATTAACTTGCACTATATGCAACACTGTATTAGCTTTTAGTATATGAAACACTATTCTTGGCTTGTGTTGCATACTAGACTAACCATCCTCAATAGCTTGTGTTGTACGCAATACCGAGTTTCACTAAACAACGGTATATTGTTATAATATTATTATGAACTAGCCTTTATGAATATTAGTAACCATATTTTGAATTTTATAACATTATCATTCATCTTACACATATTCTAGAACATGGTATGAGAACAAAATAAAAATTTCGGGTAAAATAAGTATTTTTCAAAAAATGCAGTTTTGCAGTCTTTTGATGGCGCACCCATTTTAACTCTAATTTTTGATAAGTTTATAAGTTTAATTTTACAAAATAAACTTCTTATTTTGAATCAAGATATAAAAATTTACATTAGATAATGTTTTGAAATTTTTCTGACAATGTTTTTATTTTGATGAATAGTAAAAACATGCTAAATTTTACATAAAACATCTTTTTTCATTGAGAAAATTTATATGCTTAAATTATAATAGTAAATTGTTTTAAAGTATAAATAAAATATATTTTAACCATTTGATATAATTTATGTCAGTATCATTAATTTTATATTGAATTTGTAGTTAAAATCAATTCAATCTTTTACAATGTTTTAAACAAAAACCCGTTTTTTTCAACAACGAGATTAATTTTAAATTAATTACTAAAAATACTATATTTTGATTTTGGAAAAATTGATTCCATATTTGGAATCATTAGTTCCATATTATGTTAATAGAATATTTTTTATTTTTGGGCAATATGAATAGTAACTACGGTAAATTTTATTTACCACAGTTAAAGGTAAATTAGGTAATTAAGGGTAAAAATAATATTATAAAATTACCCTAACACTTGTCTTAAAATAAGTTGATGATTATATTTCGTCCTAAAATATAATTTGTTCTAAATTATATCTATTATAACCCACTTTTATGTGATTAATACCTTTAATTTATTTTATTTAAATGAAAGTGATATATGTCTCACTCAAACTTTAATAGTTAAATTATTTTTAATATAAGGTTATACAGAATATAAATTCATTTATAAATACTAATTTATGAGCTAAAATTATTTTAATTATCATGGTAACTTATTTTTAATTTTTAATAAATATGTAATTACTTTAATAGGTTATACATTAATGATGCAGAAATTATTTATTTAGTGGAAAATCAATAATCTTGTTTTTATTAAATTAATAATACCCATAGAAGGCCCAAAAAACCTAACATAAACTTATTGGTCATGTAAATATAAACCATTATAATCCAAAGGTCGAATTTTGGACCATGTAGAGCCTTATAAAAGCTATTATGACACTTATACTATTTTATTTTAAATGATGTCAAAGTTTTCACCTTCATATGTTAATAAATATAACATTTTAAATGTTGGGTGTTTTAGAAGATAAATTAGACTAAAAGTATTATTGTGAAATATATTAGATTTATATTCATAATATTATTTTATTTTTAATTTTTATGCATCAAATAAGTATATTAAATAATTATACAAAAACGTTTTATTAAGAGAAATATCAAATAAACGGTTTTAAAAATACTAAAATAAATATTATATGAACTAATTAATATTCTCCACGAATTTTATATATGAATATGAAATGTTTTAAACCTATTAAATATTTTTGTTTGAATATATTCTCTGTTTTTATTTTATTTAAATTTAAATAAATGAATAGTGTCAAAACTTACACTATTGGTATTTTATAAAAATAATATATTATTAAATTATTTTAAAATAACAAAAATATTTAAAGAGTACAAATTGATATTTATATGGTCTAAAAGGTAATAAAGTATCCAATTATTTGAACTTTATAACATATAAGTGTGTATTTATAACAACTTAAAATTTATAATATTATTACCACAAATAAAATTAAATAGATTAAATAAAGATAAATCAAATTGATAAGGTTTAAAATAAACATAAAACATGTATAAATTTGATTTTTTATGAGATTACAAATATATCTTACCTAATCTCCAAATTTTAGTTACTTTGGATGTTCTTATGTGGGGTTTTAATTTATTATAAATTAATATCTTTGAGGTTTCCAAAAGTGCCCCTCTCCTCCCTTATAAAAGGGCACCTCCTATCTCTCCTCTTCACAACATATAGAGCCTTCAAATATCGGTCAAAACATATCCATTTACCTTCTAAACTTCCCTAAAAACCTAAAAGAGGTCCTGGTATTTTTCAATGATGAAATTTAGATCCCTAAGAGGAGGTCAAGAAGAGGCGCATTGAGGAAGAGGTAATATCCTTTATCGATTCTTTCAAATTTAGTTCTTGTTATAATTCGTCTTCTTTATTTATTTCATTATAAAGTAATAACATTAGTATCAATAATATACTGATATGTTATTATAAATATTAAACAACCCTATTTCACCTTTTATCCATCCTACGAAAAACTAAATCACTGCGCGTGCATACGTACGACTTACCGTCTCCACGTCGTGGTGTAATTTGTTTTTTACAACACCACCTTACTTGGATGGGTATAATGGTGGAAATAAAAACTATATGTGATTATTATAACATGGTAATAATTATGAGATATTATATCATCCACTCCAATTCCATTTAATAATTATGGGAACGATATCATTGCTCTTGCGTACGCACGGATTACCGTCTCCACGACGCGATGAGATTCATTCTCCATGTTAACCATTCAAGAATGATTATAAGGTATATATAATGAATAATAATGAAATATATGAAATACGTATGCTACTATATTTTTGTATATATACATGTATGTCATCTACTTACTTCCATTCAAGTCAATAAGTAAAGGAAATCAATGTTCATGTGTATGTACGGCCTACCGTCTCCATGAATGACGTATTTCATTTCATTTATCTATCTATTATATATATATATTATAATGAATATATATGATATATAAATCACTTTTTACATTCTAGAAGTAATTAAATAATGATATATGTAATAATAATATCATGAACAACAAGTCCAAAAACGTCCGATAAATGATACGATTATTACGCAAAACGTTGCTTTAACATGAAATTGAAAAATGAACGGGTAATATAAAGACCTAAGTGAATAATATATGATATCATAAATATTATCATTGTTCTATTACAAGTTTATAATATGTTTAAACCCAATATACATGAGATTCATACGCATACTAAAGAAATTGTACCTAAGGTACGGGGTAATTATTCCAATCTTATTATTATCCGGGATTGTTAATTCGTAAGTATTTACTGGGGTTATGTGTATCATCCATGTCCATGTTTTATAAAAAGGTTTTCATAAAATTTTTATTATTCTATAATGTATTTTTAAAGTCATTTTACCATTTTTATACTTTTACCACATGGTATGAATGGATTATTTCTTTTTTTACCATTCGAGGTACTTTTTGACTTTTCCGGCAAAAGAATGAGGAGAATGTTTTTTTAACTTATAAAGAATGAATGGAATTTTATGATTCCACAACACTTTATTACCATCAATATTCCTATGAAAGATTTCATGATTCAATAAAAATCTTTTATTTTAAAATTTTATGTCATTTTGAGAAAAGAAAATGATTTTGAAGAAGAAAGGATGTTTTCCTCAAGAACTAAGTTCAAGTGTTTTATCAAAATTATTTTCCATCAATGATGATAAAGGGTTAGGTATCTATTCCAATTATTACATTGATTTTATTATTTTATGATGGAATTATTTTTATGAAGTACTTTATCTTGTATGTATTATGTTATGATGGCATGATGTTTAAGAATCCCATTTTTATTACATGGGTTATGCTATGATGTATGATTTATGATTTCCTGGAACACATAAAAATGGTTTCATTATGATATGGGTGGGACCTATATCTTCTTCCAATGCATTGGGTAAAGATTTATATCTCATTATATAGACATGGATAGAATGAAAAGTGAATCCGGTTTAGTAATACAGGGCTGGAAAGACAAGTAACCCAATTCACTAATGGACTTTATCCACTACGATGGTCTTAGCAGAAATTCCATGGATACTATGGAAATCATATCACTTGATTAATGGTTTTCCACAATTATATGTTTTATTCCCATGCTATTTTATTATGATTAATGTTATTTTATAATCTATGACTTATGTGCTTCCAAGATTTATGTCATTGCTCAAGATTTTTATGTTTTATGTTCATGTTTTTACGTTGAAATGTTTAAGGATTTTTTTTAAGTTCTGCATGTTTAACCTTACTGGGCATTTGAGCTCACCCTTTTTATCTTTTCTTTTCCCCAGAATATAAAGAGAGGTTTTAGGTAAAAAAAATGGGAAGATATTTATGGGATATGTTGAAAATATTTCACCATGAGTAGAAGATTATGTTCTGAGTTTCCAAAGACACTAAACTAATATAGTCTTTGGGCGTCTGTTTTTTTCGTGTATTAAGTATTCAGCAAAAGTAATGTAATGTTTATGTACATCATGTTTGGGTCTCTAAAAATAGTATTTAACTCCCTATATAGTAGTTTTATGATTTTTAATTAATTAATCCAGAACCATAATTATATTAATAATATCATATATTAACATCATATTATATCTTATTTCCCATTTTTTAACAATCATTCAATATTTTTACTATTTTATTTGTTAATTTCGATGATTTTGAGTATGTATTGACTTTTTATTTTTATTCCTATTACATTGATCAAGATTTATTCGTAAAAATAATTTAAACTATGATTTAATTATCATATATATTTAGTATATTTGTATTTATAATAATATATAGCATTTGGATAATGAAAATGAGATAAACTGTTCAAAGAGATGGTATGTCGTACGTATGAATGAACTATACTTCCATTTTTTTCATATATATAAGGATAAAAATTAAATGATATATATATATATATATTATTATTAATGTTTCATATATATTTAATTTATTTCATTTATTTTTATTAAAACCATTTTTATTAGAATCCATGTTAAGTGTGATTGAGGCACATCGCTTTGAGGGGCGGTACTGCACACCTCCAAAAATGATGTTATCATATTCACAAAAAAATGAAGGAATGTAAGTATGATTATATAAAAAGTAAAAAATTAATAAGGAAATTTAAAAATTTATATATATCATAAATGAAATATAAATTAATCATTATTACAACCCTAAAAGGTGGAAGGTGGAAGAACGATTGACATCTGTTCGCGAGGCGGTAGTCTTTCACACACATGACTGATGATTGAATAACCCATTTGATGGATGTGTGTAAAGTGTAGGTAGAAATAATATAACAAAAAAAATAAAATATTTATGATTCCAAGGATATTATATAATAATTATATAAAATTAATTGAATTGGTGGTGATTCAAATTAATGAATGGTTACTATTGAAGGGAGTTACTTCTTATTCGAGTAACTCCTTTTGGATCATACCAAATGACATGATTGGATTTTTCGTGACCAAATTGAGGATTATAGGAATAAGGGAGGGAATATTGGTACTTATTTGGTTAGGTTTATAATGATACAATGGTATTTAGAGGTGTGAATAAGTGGGAGGGGTCAGTCCCTTTTTAGAGTGGATGAGGAGTGATATTCTTATAATGTTTTGAATGTGGGGATTCAACTCATGTTTTTTAAATTTCGTGTGGCTCCAATAGTGAATGAAATTATATAAAAGGTATAATATTGTATATATATATCCATACAATGTATTTTTGACAATTATATTGTTTATTGTATCCATTAAGATTATAGTTTAGTCTATAGTTAGGCTAATTTTTATCTTAATCATTGTAACTAAATTTAATCATTTTTACTAATATATTTTATAAAAGAATTATTTGAACATATTATTAATTATATATTATTCTTATTCCTTGTATGGAATTGATTTCTTCCATATTAAAATATTATAATTTTCCAAAATTAATTTAAATGCAATCACGTAGATGGGACAAAAATGCAGGTTATTAATAATAAATTTTTTAAAATATTGATGTGTTTTTATAAAAAGATTCTATGTGATATAAAATTAATTGAACTAAATTGGATTAATATGTGTATAATTTAACTAAATATACTTCAAAACTGAATTATAACATAATTTAACTATATAAATGAATTAGACGAAAAAGATGTTTTCAGTTAATATTCAGTATTTTTCACTATCCATAAAAAATTAAACTTCCTCGAAAAAACAAAAAAATCACCCTAAAAAATTATAATGATCTAATTTTAAAAATATATTTTATTTTAAAAAATTAAATTTCAAAAATTTCAAAATTTAATTCTCAAATAGTTTCTCCATTGAAAGGTGACAAAATTATATATTTAGAAGAATGCAAGTTTTAATCAAAAAAGTTTGAATTACTCTTACCTTATGCATATCAAATATATTGGATCGGTATAATTTTATTATTGAATAAAATATATATTTATATATTTCATTAATATAATTCACTATTTTAAATTATTATTATAAAACAACTTATTCCTGAATTACCTAAAGGTATTATTCTCTTATGGATTTTTGATAACCCATTTTTCAAAGGATGAGGGGGAACCCTTAAAAAGAAAATTAGGCTTAAATACTACATGGCCTGTAGCCTTTTGAGACATTACATGGCAGAATGGTCGTATTGAATTCAACTAGTCTATAACTACAAGGAACTTCTCCTCCCCAGCATCTGCATCATGATTGTAGCTCTCCACCTTCGTATGGCCGTCTGACAACGCTTCCTGTGGAAGCACAAGATGATCCTGATAGAATTGACATACCCTCTCATTCTTGTAAATTCATTGGTTATTCTATATTGGGTGCACCTACTCCGAATCCTATTATAAGGATGCTCATTTATTGTAGAGTTTTTCATGGGCAACTACATTGATCATTTTTCATGAAGGCCTTGGGTGTCTCGAAGGCCTAGTGGTGGCCCAAAAGCATTACTACTACAATAAATGCAGTAGTAACCCAAAAATTATCCCTCCACATGGTTTTTAATCTCGGGTCTCTTGGATTAACTTGTCGAGTCCTTACAAACTGGGTTGAGGCTCTTATTCTGAAACACCTTTGGTGCATTATAATTGTTTTTATGAAAAAAAATCCTTTATAATCAATTGGTTCAGTTATTTATTTTTAATTAATTGGTAACCAATGAATTCAACCACATATGTCCATATGCATGTTAATCCTATTCAAAACAAATAATTTAACAATTATATTATATCTTATCATATTAAATAATAATATTTTTAATAATATATTGTTCTTTGATAAAACAGGGTCTTGCATATAATGAATGATATCGAAGAATGTCATTATTTCATGTGATATGAGAAGATATAGTATTGTTTGCATTAAAAGATATAAAATATATTTATTTATAATATTTATTATAAAATAAATTCTCAAGGGGATATATTACTTTCTTCCTTTTTGTGGTGTGTCATACATGCTACCCAATAAAATTTACTCTTTTAGAATTTTTTGGGTGTTACCACTATGGAGAATACTGGGGTGGCCATGTATTTTTTGAGGCCTAGAAACCTATCCCTTTGAATAAATCATTGGGACACAGAGTTAATAGAAACCATGATACCCACTTTATATTGTTTATATTAAATATTATGGTCTTTTGAGTGGGAAGAAGAGGGAATACAATTTTCCCAAACTATGTTCCTAGAGCCAGACACCCATTCAAAACATATATAGGATTTGATTGAAGAAAATATCATGGATTAAACATGGTTTCCAAATCCATTCACATGAACCATAAATGTACTCTATTTGGATAGTATTCCAAGATTGGATAGGGCACAGTTTGTGCAACCATGCAGAAAAACCATGTGGCCCTATAAATTACTAGTAAATTACAATTATTTTACTTTATGGAATATAACATAAGACCCCCATATTATTTTATTCACTCCATAAGACAATTACTCATAATTCATCCATTTTTATCCCAAGACTCTAAACATTGTATTTGATCTTGTTTCACCATCTAGTAACCGATTTGACTTACAATCATATCAATGGATGTGCTATATTGAGGTATCTTTTTATATTGTTCATTATTTTATTTTTCTTCTTCTAATTTTTTTTTATTTGTAGGATCATATGGAATATTTTTATTGTACTATATTTTTTTACATTTTCATCATTTCTAGACCAAACAAAATGTTGATACAGTATGAGTGACCCTCTATAGAACAAATATATTTTGTCTAGTAATTATCTCTCAATGTCATGATGATTAATATTAAGAGTAATGTTTTTCATGCCTGTTTCACCATGTTATTTCCCTAAGAGGAATATAAATTCAAATGTTTTCCTTAATTGAGAACCTATTGACTCTCTTAGGCCCCCATTAATTTTTACCACCCCATGAGTTATGCTTATGAAATTTGCATTGTTATTATGGATGTCTAAATGGAGAAACTATATTCCCTAGGTCTTGGGTTTAAATTTTGTATTGTGATATCATAAATAATATAGATAATTATTTTGTTGTATATTGACAAACAATATTATTGAACAATAATAAATTGAATTGAAGTGATTGGTATGAGCTTATCACCTATTTTAAAAATAACTCTTGTTACACCCTCATTAAATAATAATGATATCGAATTACGAACCACTTGTTGTCTCTTATTAAATCCTTTCACAAATTATCACTATTATGATAAATGGGCATAAATTTCCATATGATTATTTTTATATAGAAATGACACCCAATATAATCTATTTATATATAGGCTTGGGATCCCACACATTGTGTCATAAATTATAATGATGACCATTATTAATTATAATAAATGGGAATGGAGACCCTTGTGGATTATAATACTTGTGAATTGAGATTCTAGAGATATGACACATGCATGGATTATGTACTGATATTATTCGGTCATATAGACCCTATTGTTATGATATGGCCAAGGAAATCCCTACCTTTATATACACGAATGATAATACATCGTGATATGACATGGGCATGGTGACCCATAATAGTTTATATTGGCAAAATGATCCATCTTGATATGACATTGGAATGGAGTCCCCTTCTATTATATATGGGCATGATGACTGTTGTGGATATGATAAATTTCATGGAAACCATACTATTATGATTTTTTACATGGGTTACCTAATACAATTAGGCGGGGAATTGAATCCCTTGATATTCATGTCACCCATGATACATCATAAGAACACATGTGTTACATGTTGGTTTTTTCTAGTAGTAGTATCCATATACATGGATATAGACGTCATTGTGTATTCAGATCATATATGTGTTTATATATGGTTAATTTTAAGACACTATCTGAATAAGGATAATGTATGTAGGGTTGACATGGTGTCCATCGGGGACCAGATTTTACCCTTTATATGTTTTTTTAATGCTTCCATTATATCTGCACAGGGATCCTTGAATAGTTTACATAACATCCTTGTAATAGTAGACATGAGTAAACTCGATTTTCCATGTGTAAGAATATTTTTTATCAGTATACCAATAGTGTAAAAAATATTCATTACAGGGATTTATTTGGTGGGATGATTGTGCAATAATTTTATAATTTCTTTGACTATACAATGATATAATTATATGTTCAGTATTTTATAAATACACTATGAATCATCAAAAGAATATCCCCTATGTGTGTCAACTAGGGGTTTATTTAGGTCACTTTTCAATGAATCATCTAATAGCCGAGTTAAAATGAAATATTTTCCACTCAATGTTATTACACCTAGTTGCATTCATTCTATAGACTATATCAACGAGGAATATCCATATATGGATTTCATTTCATTGAAAAAATCATCATATTCCCAAATTTTGGACTATTTTCAAATATTTATACTTATCCCAAATATTCTTAAAGTTATTTAATGATATTAATTTTCATGAGTTTTATAGATTAAAATGAATATGGGTCATCCTACTAAAATCCACAGAGTGTGTCAAACTAGGTATTTTGCTAGGTCTCTTTATCGTGTATTAAGTTATGATTGAGTTAATAGAAAAAACAACCCTTTCATGTTTATTACCCCTATTTGTATATGTTCGAGAGCCTACACCAACTATTAGTATATATATTTATATTTCATTTCCTTGAAAAAATTAGTATTTAATTTATCTATACTTTTGGATGTTCTCATATGTTTATAATTATGGCTCATATTCCTATTGTTATATATAGATATCACTTATGTTGATTATGGTGGAGTAAAGATAATTTGAATCATCCAATGAAAATAACATGGGACTGTCAATCATGTTGTGTTGTTTGGCCTCCTCGTAATGGACTAATAAATTATTGGATTAATAACCAATATAATCTTTTCAAGCTTATAATCCCTAGATGCATTTGTTCTAGAGCCTGCATGCACTTGTTGAATTTGGATTAGGATTTCATTGCAGTTAATAACATATGAGAATTACTTTACTAATTGAATGATTTAAAATATTAACATTGAGTAATAATCATATATGGATGAAGTAGGAAGATGTGTGACATTCATTAATGATAATGGGTAAATAAATAAGTTATCCAAATTTTTTATAACCAGTTTTGTAATTATGAACAATTTTTTATTATTTATGATATTGATTTATAAATAAATATATAGTAAATAGTTACTGATTATTTAGATGTTAGTTAATGATTAGTTACTGATTATTTAATTTTTAGTTAACAATTAGTCAATCATTATTTAATGATTATCTAATCATTAGTTAATGATTATGTGTTCATTAGTTACTCATTGGTTAACTATAATTCAATGATTAGTTAATCATTAGTAAATACTATATAATAAGTAGTTAATTATTATTCAATCATTGTTGATTGATTATGTATTAATTAGTTAGTCATTAATTAATTAATAGTTAATTAAAATTAAATCATTGGTTAATTAATAGTTTGTTAACTATTAATTGTAAGTTTATTATTATTTAAGTATCGGTTAATCCGAAGTTAATATTTAATTAATTTGTTTTTTTTTGATTGGTTAATAAATAGTAATTAATTATCTTTTCATTAGTTAATAGTTTTATAATTATTCGTCAATTAATAGTTGATTAATTGTTTATTAGTTGTTAATTAATATTTAATTATTAGTTAGTAAATAAATAATTATAAATTAATTGTATAATTATTAGTTAATAATTTTTTAATAATTTGGTAGTTTTTTAGTTAATTATTTTTTAATAATTAGTTAATACTATGTTCGTTTTGAATAATATTTAGATAATCATTTCTTAATCAATAGTTAATCAACATTTAATCATTATTTCATCATCATATAATCTGTATATAATCGTTATTTTATCATTAGTTTATCATTAGTTACTCAATTTTTAATCAATCATCAATCATTCATTAATCATTCATTAAAAAAAAAATTAATTATTTGTTAATTATTAGTTATTTAATTTTGAATTATTAGTTATCTAACAGTTATACAGTATTTTATAATTGTTCTGTACTTATTATAAATTAATTTGTAAAATCGAATAGTAATAAATTCTTAATAATTATAATAATACTAAATACGGGTAATTATTAATTAATTAGTATATATTAATTATTAAATTATATTTAATTAGAAACTAATTATTATTATTTTTAACAAATTAAATCTAATTAACTAAAAAATAATGTAAATAAAATAATATAAGTAGACAACTAAATAAAAAATTTAAAATTAATTAGATAATATACAATTAAATGAAGCATCAATTTTTTTTATTTCATTATAGCTTCTAAAAGAGTCATGGGGATGAGAGAAAAAACCACAAAAATTGTACAGAGAGGGAGCTAAAATGGGGAGAGTTTTAGGGAGATAAAGATATTTCTTTGAGAAGGTGGGTCAATATATCTATGTGTGGGGTAGGATTCATTGATGCCCTTAATAGCTATCACCATTTACTAGGTGAACAGTATTGGGTTCAGAAATACCTCACCCCTAATAAAGGGTGAAAGTCATTGAGGGAATCAATTCTTTTTCCATGTCACCAATATTTGAAAAAGGTATTGAGTCAGCCAATGAATCTGTGACTTATCATTAATATTATTTTGAAACTACAATAGTTTTATTATTATTTTAAAAATATTATAAATACCCCTTTAAGAAAAAAATCAGAAATGTGGGATGAAATTTGATACTATGTAAACTAAACAGTTGAACTCAAATTTAAATTAAAATAATAATTTAAATTAAGTGATTGATATATGACACTTTTCTTTCTAGTTAGTCATTTAAACAAATATTGAAGAAAAATGAAGAAGAAACAACATCACAATACTTTATGAAGAATGAAATAATTAATGGTGAAACTATTTCACGGAAGTAGTTAATACTACATTTTTTATCAAGAAAAATAAAGGTGAATAATGAAGCCATGTCATATATGGTTTTATGTAGTGGTTTAATTTCTATATCAAATTAAATTCATTTATTAATTTCATATAAATTTATTATATACTTTAATTTTTCGGTGTTATCATATGATCAATATATTGTAGTGTTTTATTTTTGAGCATGGGATAGGAATTTTAGGAATGCTCATTTGGGTTCCTCCCTATTTAGCTTAGTCCAGTTTCTTTTTCTTATGCCACCCAAGGAATTCGATGTGTCAGTCATTCCTCACTGTTGACTAGGGGAACCTCACATTGAATCCAAGACTTCTACCTATGCTTCATGATTTTCTTGTTTAGTTCAAATATTCCATGTGGCCTTTTATGGTTCACCTAGTCCATTTCACTAACTAAGCCTATCAATGTAATTGATAGCCCATGTCACGTGTCTCTGGAGTTTGTGTTCTCACATTATCTCCATGGTTATTTTATCTTATCTGGTAGAGGGGACACCCTAGTTACCTATGTGAACATTGATTGAGAATACCAAATATTTAGTATATCATCATTTTCTATGCATTCCGTTGATGAGAAGTGGTGTGGAAAACCACACAAGACTCACAAATTAAGACTCTAACTAGGATCACCTCTAGTACATGATTTATGATATAGAAGAAGGATATCTAATTTTAACCTAATATAAAAAACTATTTCCTTGATAGTGGTGCGATTGTTTGAGCTCATTAGATCTTCTATTATTATTCATATTCGGTTATTAGTTTTTTATATTTTGTTACTTCACATTTGTGATCTTTAATTTTATTATTCAATTTAACGTCTCTCGTGTTTTCAGTATAATAACATGCATGTTTAGTGTGGTGTTCGTGTAGTGCATATTGAATATCAGGGGATCTATGGAATTTTAAAACATATGTTGCTATTTTTTCTTTTTTTTTCATCATTTTTAATAATCTTTTACTATTTTTAGTAATCATACTGAATTACCAATGTCATTATTTTTTTATTGTACCTATCTTCTTTATTCTATAACCAATCTCTCAAACATATTAAGAGAAATATGGTATACTATTTTTTGTTCTTCCTCTGTTCTTAGTGAAATGTAATTGGGATTCTCTCTATTACTTGGTATCATATTCATTGAATAAAAATAATGGAATCCTCTAAGTACTAGTTAATTTTATATAGTGACAATTACTTAAACTTATGGAGAATCAATATGTGATAAATAATTGTACAACATGAACTCATTGATGCTTTACATGGACAAATAAAATATATATTTTCCTTTTCTAATGATTGAATGAATATTACTACTTATCATGATGTCCCCATTGACACCCTAAAAAGGCCCATAGCTTAATTATTCTATCCCTGGGGGATAATGTTTTAGGATAAATAGCTCTTGAAAAATTTGTTTATGATATATGGTTTAAATGTGAAAAACTATATATGATTGAGAAACATGTTTTTCACCTATATAAATTTCATTTGGTTTTTACCTTTATAATATTCCCATTTACTCTAATTCTGGTGAAACATGGTGAATTTAACTAGTATTTCTAAAATATATCCATTATTATTGTCAACATTAAGATATAAGATCAATATATTATCATATTAATTTTATATTATGTTTCTAATAATACATTGGTAGAGACCATTAGGTATGGTTGAGATTCATAAGAGTTAGAATTTGCTAAAACAACCTCCCATATATTGATTTTTAGGACTAACCTAACGTGAAGTATGATTTAGAGAGACTTTTTACATGGGGTAGACCTAAAAAAATAAGAATTAGAAAAATAAACAATAACATAAATGGAATGAAAAATAATAATCCTATACACAGATCAAATTTCTATGGGAAGGAAGGTAACATGCTAAAATTTTGGAATGGATGGAACCATTTTTCAAGAGTTTTGGATGACTAAAACAAATATAGTTTTATAAATTATTAATATAATGATAAATATTTGAAAATGAATGTATTCTATGATTATGATGCGGTTCCAAATGTTACTAATAATAATTTTGCTAATGACTGGGTTCTAGATTCATGATTCTCTTTTCACATGTTCCCTATTAAAGATGATTTCAATGATTATTTTGAGAGAGTCGACATGGATCTTATCATAGGAAAAAATAAGTTTCTTATAGTCTAGGGATGATGCTTAATTTTGGTACAAACTCAAGATAAATATTTAGTGACCAAACTAGATGAAATGTGGATCGTTGAACTACATAGAAACCTTATTCCCATAGGTGTAGTGGAATTGAAATGGTACAAATTTGTGTATAATTTTTTAAAGTCTAAGGATATATAAGTGATATAGGACTATAATCAAAGGTTTTATTACAAATTGGTGGTATAATATATATGCAAGGACTCCCCATAATAATTTAGGTATTACATATGTTACCAACTCAGACAATTCTATGTTTTTTTATAAAAGATTCGGGCATATAAGCTCCAATGGCCTAGAGGATTTAATTAATAAAGGATTTTTTATGGGTATTAAACCAAGGAAACTTCCATTATATAATGATGGTGTTCTAGGAAAGGGTATTATTTTCATCTTTTTTAGGTATTCCTTTAATGTTGGTCACACTTTATAATACATCTATTCTAAAAAATGCAGCCTATCTGGGATACCCACCCATGGTGGGGGTTTTATTTGGTAACCATTATTAATTATTTATCTATAAGTATTTGAATCTATGTTATTAGAAACATGTCTAATGTCATTGGAAAATTTTAATCCAAGAAATCCATTATTAAGAACCAAATCTATAGAATGATTTTGGATTTAATAACACACAATGGATTAGACTATCACTCATTTGGAATTATATAATTTTTTTATTCATAAGGTATTATTAGAAGTTCTATAATAAGGGAAAAACACAAAAATTGTTTTGGTTAAGGATTTTAATTGATCTATACATAGTAGTTTCCCTAGATTTTTAGCATTCTCAGGCCTTCCTAAATAATTATTTATAGAAGCTGAAACTACATATGTATACTTTACCAACATATTCACTGATTCTTTATATGAATTTATGAAAACCCAATATTTTTAGTGTAAATAACCCCCTTATGATATTAATTTATGAATTTTTGGATTAATAGACAATTCATATTATAGTGGTGATAAATTAGAATCATGTGACCTTTAATGTAAATATATATGATATCATGAAGAGGTTAAAGTCTACAAGCTGTGCATTGAAAAAAAAAGTTTCAATAAATGAATAATACTTGTACATTTAGTCTTCCATGAGTCTATAATTCCACAATATAAATATGATATTAAGGATAGTGATTTCATGCCTCAATATGGGGCTTCTCAAACAAATATTCCAACCCAGTTTGAGGCTCTAATCAAGAATATTCCACCAGAATGTTATTTTTATAACCATTGTAAACATGATTCATTTTTTTCATTAGACGAAGATCCAATATAGTATTATTTTTATTATTAGCTTACCCATGAAAAATATAAGATTTATTCTAGACCTATGGCTTGATTTGTCTAGTATTAAATGGATTCCTCTACATGCCATATTTTCTAAGACCCTAATTTTAATGATGCTGAAGCATATATGAAAGCTATAACTAATATAAATTCTAACAATTGAGATTCATAAATGAAAGATGAAATGAAATCATGAAAATAAACAACACATGGTTTTTTTGTTATTAAACTACTTTATACCAATGTTATTTTATTGCAATTGGATGTTTAAAATAATAAATGTTAATACTAGTGGTAATAAACTCAAATTTATGGATTTTCCAATAGCCAACATTTTCCTCTAAATAGAGGAGATAAACTACTCTAAAATATTATCTCACTTGGAATAAAATTCAACAATAAATTTCATACATAACATTCTTTATTATAATGATTTCACATTGAGAAACTCAATGTAAAAATAATATTCTTGATTACATACAAAAATTTGGAAATTTATCTGATAGCACCTAATGATTATTTGAATAAGTTTAAGGATAATATAGTAGGTTATGTAAATAAATACTTTTATTGTATAAATAAGTAATATAGGACCAGATATTTAAATTTTGCTACATAATTCATGGAAATATTTTTAAGACAATTAATCAGGGTGAATTTGTATATTTTAGGACTATTAAAACTATTAGGATTTGTTTGATACTATATATGGATGTCATGGTTGTCATTTTTATGGATATAAAACATAAAAGTTTTGTTAATTCTCAATTAAGAGAGGTTTTTGAAATGGAATGCCTAGTCA
Organism: Viscum album; assembly: GCA_963277665.1. Taxonomy (NCBI): domain Eukaryota; kingdom Viridiplantae; phylum Streptophyta; class Magnoliopsida; order Santalales; family Viscaceae; genus Viscum; species Viscum album. The sequence continues at coordinate 426,210,963 of OY728162.1, read as the reverse complement.
TTGATAGGAAAATTTTGGTGATGGAAATAATAATGAATAGAGATAAGAATTTTTATTACCTGTCACAATAAAATTATATTGTGAAATTTTTTAAGGGGAATATGTCTAAAATCATAATACGTGTTAATGTACAAATAGAAAAAGATTTAAATTATTACTATAAAAATATCCATATGAAGAATATAATACAAAATTTGTATCTAAGATACCCTATGATAGTGCAATGGGAAACATCTTGTATTTTGTGATTTTCAAATGACCTGATGTTTCGTATGGTATTTATCATTTTATAAGATTTATGAGTAGTCCAGGAAATCCATATTTTCATTTTTTGAAATAATTATTTTGATATTATTTTAATGCTACAGCATTGTCTTTATGCTTTAAAAATGTTGATATTATGGATACTGTTGTTTTTTATATAGATTTAGATTATTTATTAAATACAGATACCCACTAGTCCCCCACAGGCAATATATTTACTTTATACAGAGAACTAGATTCTTGTAAATATAATTTGTAATATGTGGTGGCCCTATGCAGGAACAATATAGAATATATATGCCTAATCAAGGATGTTATGTTGGTCTTTTCTATCAATGGTTTGTTTTCTAGCCTTAGTCTATGCAATTCAATAATTACATTATGCTCACATATAAAATTGTCCGTAACCTATCTAAAAATTTAGTATTACATGATAGGTCTAATTACATTGAAATTAGGATACATTTTATTAGATACATCCCTAAATCAGGAATTGTGCGTTTTAATAAGATACACATTGTTGACCATATGTTAGATAGTCTATCTAAAGACGTGAACTTTTTGAAATTTATGCCCCATTTTGACATAGTGAATTTTGTTCTGATTCAATGAATGTAGGTCCAAGAACAAAAATAATATCATTTTAAAATGGTTTATATATGTTTTTCAATTTCCATATCAATAATATATTCATATATTTATAACATTTTTATTTCACACATGCATGTAATATTATTTTAATTTATATTATGACCGATACATTACTAGGTTTTATGATTGTCTGTGGGCCTATTCACTTAAAATCCTCCCTCTTTATCATGGTCCACCTACTTTTTACCATTTCCACCATAGTAATCTATGCAGGTTATTTCCTCAAAATTGATTATGGGAACCACCCATTTAATCATTTCCTTCATCCTATGTTCATTATCCACTCATTTATTTTTATCATGCCATGCAACCTTTCCAGGTTTTCTTCATCCATTTCAGTAACAGTGACTATGAAGGTAATTGATTCCATAATCACATGTCACTTTATTCAGTCACATTATATTCCCTATACTATTCTATAATCTAATATATAGAAAACCCATGATCCCTATGTGATCATCATTTGTGAATATCAAAGATTCAGGAAGTCAGCCGTTTTTATATGATCTTTCAATTAGATTTTGTAACATCCCAAATAAGTAATGAATAATAGATATTTTTATCTATGTCTATTAATGAACTAGATATTGTTTTAGAGGCTTAAAATGAAAATAAATCCAATCTTAAGCATGGAATACACTAATATTTTTAAAAGATTGTTTTACTGCCTTTTGATGGTAGAACATTTTTAAATCTATCTTTTGACAATTTTATAATCTATTTTTGTCAAAATAAACTTATTCTTTATAATTGGGACATAAAATTTTACTTTGTGTGAATTTTTGGTATTTTTCTGACAATGTTCAATTTTTAATGAATTGTGAAAAATACTACATTTTACATCAAAACTGCTTCTTAATCTAATTTATTTATATGCTTATATTATCTTTTTAATTGGTATTAATGTGTAATCTGAATATATTTTTACCATTTAATCCAATTGTGGTCATTGGAATCAATTTCACTTTGAAATTAGACTTAAACTGGTATCAATCTTTTGATACTTATTGTTTCATAAAAACACGCTATTTGTCATGACAGCGGGAATTAATTATTAAATTAATTAATGTGACATATATGTTTTGAATTTTGCAAAATATACTTCATTTTTGAATTCGGAATATCAAATATAGCTTAGGGTGAATTTTTAGTAATTTTCTGAAAAACTTCAATTTTTGATGAATAGTGAAACCAGTAAGTGGTACTTATAAATACTGATTTTTCCGTTTAAATGAAATTTTGCCAGCATTGTGTTTTGAATTTCAAAAATCCGACATACATGGTTGTAATTAGTATGTAAAATGTGGTTCAATGGAATTAAAATAATTTTTTTGGTGAATAGTAACTTATTAAGTTTTTAATCGCGATTAGAGGTAATTAGTACAGTTTAAGGTAAAAATATTGATTTAATAAAATTAGATGAGCTTGAAACATGTCCTAACCCTATTGGTTGTGTCATGGCCGACCAATAAAACCCATGGGTCGATTTAGGGGACCCCATGGAGCCACTTGGGTGAGATAATGACTTTAATGCCTTTTTTTTAAATAAAGGTGAAAATGAAACTAACATAAATTGTTTTACTAAAACAATTTTTAGAAGGGGTTATACTAATCATATTTTTGACTATAAATATTCACTAGAAATATAAATAGATTTCATACATCATAGTATTTTTGTTATAATTTTTAGACATTAAATAAATTAATTTAATCATGATATCATGATGATGCAATGATGACCTCATTAATGAACAGTTTAAATAAAATGAAACAATAATATAAAATCTAAGACCTACACTTGTCCAAAAACTATTGGATGGGAATATTTCGAAGCCTTATCATCTTATCATCGAAATATATCGATGTGGGACCTTATAAATTCGAAAAACTTTTGAAAATAAAATAATAGTTTCATGATTTCCAAAAGTGCCCCTCCTCTCCTCTTATAAAAGGCCCCCACCTCTACCTCATTTCACACACTCCTCAAGACTTTGGCTCGGCCAAACACTTCCAATTTACTCTCTCTACATCCCTCTCCTCGTCCTAGAGGATTCCATTTGGGCAGAATCCTTTCAAAGGAAGTCCTTAGGCTCAAATCAAAAGGAGTTACACTTTTAAAGGTAATTCATTCTCTCATGTTCATTTGTTTTATTTTGCTTCTCCATCCCCCTAACCTCTTTTTATTTACTTCTTTTGTAACAACACCAGTATCTTAAATATACTAGGATGTTTTTATAAGATTTATTCTAGCTAAACTCTCACACAACTACATCAAATGGTTAAATAACATGCGGTTTCCGTGGATGGCGAAATTCTGCCTCCCGAAATGATGATTGTTCAATACTCATTTAACACCTTCAAAGGTGGCCATTATGATGTCAATATTTTTATATATGATATATAATATGTTTATTCATTAATTATGCTTCTGTATTTTTCATTTATGTCATACCACTATTGTTTCCATTATGGGTAAACACGATATCTTCATTTTAGGAAGTGTGGACTACCGCCCCCTGAAAGTGATTTGATACGTTAATACCATATGTGGGATGTGTAAAGGATAAAGTTAATGATATTATATATGTTATTATACTGGAATTATAATATACTCTTATATCATTATGATACCACTCCAGAAAATACGAAATAGAAATGGAAGTAGCGTTCATGCGTACGTACGGCTTACCGTCTCCATGAACGGTGCATTTCATTTATTACCACTAAATGTGATTTAATATTATAAATACATGTATATGATGAATATATATGATATATATGTTATCCAAATAATTAATATCATTCTGGATATAATGAACCTTTGACCAAATTAACAACATGTAAGTGTAAAAAGTCTATTTTTGACTTAAGAACCAAATACCGACAAAATTAACATTATTAACTTAAATGATTACATGATGTTCATAACATGGTATAAAAGGGATAATGAACTTGAAAAAGGTTCTTAAGCAAGTAGAGATTAACTCAAGTTTATTATTTCGGAGATTAAAGAACGGTCGGGTCAAGTCGGATACGAGGTATGGGACTTCGTCTCAATCTCCTTTCATTGAGGCATATTTTATTTTATACACAACTTTCTTTTATACGGTGTATAAACCCCTTTGACTTTTACGTTTATTCAAAAGGAATATTTTCTATACGAAGCATTTACTAAATGAAAAAAGGGAATGTTTTTGTCGTTTGTATGCGGCGACAACGACTTCTCTGCCGTCGTGACCGTTATTTGAGTTCCGGCTTCCTCTACAAGCCATACCTTCTATTTAAAAGAAAAATAAATAACATGTTTTACTTTTCTTTTATTTTTGTATTGAAAATGGTTTTCATAATTATTTTATATCAATGTGTTGTATTGATATCTTGTGATTTAAAGGTGGAAATGTTATGTTTCCTTTATTCATGTTTTATGTGATACGATTATGTTGAGGTTCTTGGGCATTATTATGAAGATGGGTGGTTCCGTGATAAACTAAGGGTGGGTGAGCCCGAAATAGCTCTCCAATGCATTGGGTAACGCGAAGGAGTGAAACGTTATGGTTTCTCCGAATAGATTTTAGGGAATATACTGTGATGGGTATTCCAAACATAACCAAGAGGGTTACTCCCTGCGTAAGAATGTTATGAATGCCTCAAGTTACCTTTATGTCTTATGATTTCTATGATTTTTTAATGATTTTATGAGGTATGTTAAAGTGTCTATGTTTTATGGGTAAAGTATGATTTCATTCTTATGTATATATGGACACATGTTTCCTTTCCTTGTTTTTTTATATAACCCATACTGAGCTTTTTATGCTCATCCCAAGTTTTTTTGAAATGTTTTTCACAGGTCACGGGAAAGGTACTTTATAAGATGATAGTGTCAAGAAAGATTCAAGAAAGAATCCATGTTTTATTTTAAATATGCTTACATTGATGGGAATGAAAAATACTATCTTTATGTAACCACTTTGTTTATATGTGGAATGTAATGCAAGTTTTATGATCTAATTCTCTAAAACTCTAAACCCGAAAAGATCCTCAATGTGTAATCTTGTAATAACTCATGATTAAGTAAGGTTTAAGACTGGGGCCTTATAGTTGGAATCAGAGGTCGGTTTAGATAACTTTAGGAGTTAGAATTCTATTAAATGATTATCCATTTTTTTTTTGAAATGATATAGCATTTAAATATTATCATGTTGCTTCATATAAGACATGTTTGTTCAGAATGGTTTTTTGTAGAGGAAACAGGGAAGCAGTGCTAGGAAGGCATACAGAAGGAAATAACCTTCCGAATCAGCATCCTGAGATGGTCGGAATTGGAACTGAATAGTTTTTTGCAGTAATGGCGCAGTTGACTCAAGCGATAAATGGTGGTGGTATCCATGCACGAGATCAACCAGACCAACTGCAGAGGAACATGTCAGTGGTGGAACATTTCACGAGGCAACATCCCCCATCATTCAGAGGATCATCTGACCTTGTGCTAGCTTAAGGGTGGATTAAAGCACTGGGGAAGATTTTCGATGTCATGGGGTGTTCAGACAATCAAAAGGTTAGTCTTGCTATTTACCGTTTTGAGGGTGAAGCAGATCAGTGGTGGTCGATGGTTAAAAACATCAGGGATGCTGATGAGATTGATGCTCTCGACTGGGATGAATTCAAAGGTATGTTTCTTGAGAAGTATTTTCCTAAGGCTGTTCGACATAGGATGGAAAATCAATTCTTGGAATTGAGGCAAGAGGAAGACTCAGTGGCTGCCTATGAAGAAAGGTTCACGCGATTGGAAAGGTATGCTCCAAATTTTATCTGAGACCTTGATAGTAAAATCAATCATTTTTAATCAGGATTAAAGCCAAAATATCAAAGGGAATTAGCTTCTCGTGAGATTAAAAGTTATGAAATGCTTGTTCGATGTGCTGAGAAGGTGAAAATGGAGTTTGCCGATGATCAAGTGTTCTATAGCAACCAACAGAAGAAGAGACCGAGGTGGGAGGAGAATGGTAAGAATTCTTCAAAAAAGTCTGATGGTAAGAAAACTAAGTTTCCAGTTTGTGATAAATGTGGAAAAAGGCATGCTGGGGAATGTCTTCTGAATTCTGGAAAGTGCTACCGATGTGGTAAGATGGGACATAAGGCTCGTGATTGCACTGAAAAGGATCATGGTGAAGGTAAGAACAAATTTGATTTATAGTTAGTGAAATGTTATAAGTGCAATGAGATGGGTCACTATGCAAATCAGTGTCCGACAAAGAGCTTGAGTGATGGGAAGCAGTTAGACTACAAGCAGAAAGGGGTGGTGAAATCCTTTGCAACTACTTCAGCAGATGTCGGGCCATCAAATGAAGTTGTATCATCTCCAGGGAGCTCAGTATTTTTCAAAGATTGACTTGAGATCGGGGTACCATCAGCTAAAGGTAAAGGAAGCAGACGTTCCGAAGACCGTGTTCCATACGGGATATGGCCATTATGAATTTTCAGTAATGCCTTTTGGGCTAACCAATGCACCTACTGTATTCATGGACTTAATGAATAGAATTTTCCATGAGTTCTTGGATAATTTTGTGGTGGTATTTATTAATGATATTTTGGTGTTTTCTAAAAGTAAAGACGAGCATAAAAGACATTTAAGGGTTATCTTGAAAACCTTTAAAGAAAATAAATTGTATGGGAAATTCAGCAAGTGTGAGTTTTGGTTGCAAAAAATTTCTTTCCTTGGTCACATTGTTTCTAAAGATGGAATAACTATTGATCCTGCAAAAACAAAAGTTGTGGAAGACTGGCCAAGACCCACAAATGTAACTGAGATTCGTAGCTTCCTTGGTTTGGCAGCCTATTACCGAAGGTTTGTTAGAAATTTTTCATGATTATCTAGTACAATAACTAAGCTAACTGGGAAGGGTGTTAAGTTTATCTGGACAAAAGAATGCGATGATTGTTTTCAGGAATTGAAAAGAAGATTGGTGAATGCTCCAGTTTTGGCACAACCTTCGAGGAATGGTGAGTTTGTTATCTACAGTGATGCTTCATTAAAAGGACTTCGTTGCGTCCTAATGTAGAATGATTAGGTAATTGATTATGCTTCATGATAGTTGAAAACTCATGAGGTAAATTACCCTACACATGATCTGGAATTATCTACTGTTGTTTTCACTTTAAAAATATGGAGGAATCATTTTTATGGAGTAAAGTGTGAAATATATACCGATCACAAAAGTTTAAAGTATATATTCACTCAGAAATAATTGAACATGAGACAAAGGAGATGGCTAGAATTAATCAAGGATTATGATTGTACAATTCATTACCATCCAGGAAAAGCAAATAAAGTGGCTGATTCCTTGAGTCGAAAATGTAATGCTTCATTAGAAATGTTGCGTTTGGAATGTGATCCTTTGGTTAAATATTTGATGAACTTTGGCATAGAAGTTGTTAGTGTAGTATGTTCTTCTGTTTTGTTTCAGGTATCATTGAGATCATCTCTATCAGATAGAATCAAGCAAGCACAAAAGCAAGACAGTGAGTTGCAGAAAATGGTAGAGCTGGTTCAGAAAGGTATCTTGCCTGAATTCAACATTTATAATGATTGTGTTTTGAGATTTGGGAAGAGATTGTGTGTGCCTTGTTATTCACAGTTGAAGAGAGAGTTGTTATGTGAAGCTCATAGTTCTCCATTTTCAGTTCATCCTGGCAGTACTAAGATGTACAGAGATCTACGGGAGTATTACTGGTGGGATGGAATGGAAATCGATATTGCTGATTTTACTGTGAAGTGTTTGACATGTCAACAGGTTAAAGCAGAGCGACATTTACCGAAAGGGATGCTTCAGCCTTTACCAGTGCCAGAGTGGAAATGGGAGAATATATCCATGAACTTTGTTGTGGGATTACCGAAGACATCTCGAGGTAATAATGCAATCTGGGTTATTGTTGATCTCTTAACCAAGTCTGCTCATTTCCTTGCTATACGAGACACTTTCTCTCTTGATCAACTTTCCCATTTGTATATTAAAGAGATAGTCAGGTTACATGGATTTCCTCTCTCCATTGTATCGGATCGTGATCCCAGGTTTACTTCTTACTTTTGGAAAGGCCTTCAGAATTCGTTGGGTACTGGATTAAATTTTAGTACAACTTTTCATCCTCAATCAGATGGGTAGTTGGAAAGAACAATTCAGACCATGGAGCATATGCTACATTCTTGCTCTATGTATTATCAGGGATGTTGGGACCAATATCTTTCTTTGGTTGAATTTTTATATAATAACAGTTTTCATTCCAGTATACAGATGGCACCATTTTAGGCATTATATGGGAAGTGGTGTCGAACTCCATCTTTCTGGGATAAAGTGGGTGAAAAGAAGTTGATGGGACCAGAATTGGTAAAAGAGTTGGCAGAACAAGTTCAGCTGATTCAGAAGCACATGAGAACAGCTCAGAGTAGGCAGAAGAGTTATGCGGACAACAGGAGGAAGGATCACTCTTTTGAGGTAGGTGATCATGTTTTTCTCAAGGTTTCTCCTTGGAAAAGTGTGATGAGATTTGGTAAGAAAAAAAAGTTGAGTCCAAGGTTTATTGGACCAGATGAAATTCTAGAGAGAGTTGGATCAGTTTCTTACTGAGTGGCTTTACCTCCGAGTTTATCTCAGGTACACAATGTTTTTCACGTTTCGATGTTGAGAAAGTATATGCCAGATCCATCTCATGTTTTGAGACCAGAGGTAGTTTAGCTGGAAAAGAACCTATCTTATGAGGAACTACCGGTCTAGATTCTTGACCATAGGGAGCAAGTGTTACGGAATAAGGTGATTAAGCAGGTAAAGGTTTTTTGAAAAAGCCACATGATGGAAGAGGCAACATGGAAATCTGATAATGCAATGAGGGATAAGTACCCCCATTTATTTGATAAGTAAATAAATTACGGGGACGCAATTTTATAAAGGGGGGAAGGATGTAACATCCCAAGTAAGTAATGAATAATAGATATTTGTATCTATGTCAATTAATTAACTTGATAGTGTTTTATAGGCTTAAAATGAAAATAAATCCAATCTTAAGCATGGAATACACTAATATTTTTAGAAGATTGTTTTACAACCTTTTGATGGAAAAACATTTTTAAATATATCTTTTGACAATTTTATAAGCTATGTTTTTCAAAATAAACCTATTCTTTATGATTGGGACATCAAATTTTACTTTGTGTGAATTTTTGGTATTTTTCTGACAATGTTAATTTTTTAATGAATAGTGAAAAATACTGCATTTTACATCAAAACTGCTTCTCAATCTAATTTACTTATATGATTAGATTATCTTTTGAATTAGTATTAATGTGTACTCTGAATATATTTTTACCATTTAATCCAATGGGGGTCATTGGAATCAATTTCACTTTGAAATTAGACATAAACTGGTATCAATCTTTTGATACTTATTGTTTTATAAAAACACGCTATTTTCCATGACAGCGGGAATTAATTATTAAATTAATTAATGTGACTTATATGTTTTGAATTTTGCAAAATAGACTTCATTTTTGAATTTAGAATATCGAATATAGCTTAGGGTGAATTTTTGGTAATTTTCTGAAAAACTTCAATTTTTGATGAATAGTGAAACCACTAAGTGGTACTTATAAAAACTGATTTTTCTGTTTAAATGAAATTTTGCCATCATTGTGTTTTGAATTTCAAAAATCCGACATACATGGTTGTCATTAGTATGTAAAATGTGGTTCAATGGGATTAAAATAATTTTTTGTTGAATAGTAACTTATTATGTTTTTAATCGCGATTAGAGGTAATTAGTGTAGTTTATGGTAAAAATAATGTTTTAATAAAATGAGAAGAGCATGAAACATGTCCTAAAACTATTGGTTGTGTCATGGCCGACCAAAAAAACCCATGGGTCGATTTAGGGGACCCCATGGAGCCACTTGGGTGAGATAATGACTTTAATGCCTTTTTTTAAATAAAGGTGATAATGACACTAACATAAATTGTTTTACTAAAGAAATTTTTAGAAGGGGTTATACTAATCATATTTTTGACTATAAATATTCATTAGAAATCTCAATAGATTTCCTACATCATAGTATTTTTTTATAATTTTTAGACATTAAATAAATTAATTTAATCATGATATCATGATGATGCAATGATGACCTCATTAATGAACATTTTAAATAAAATGAAACGATAATATAAAATCTAAGACCTACAATTGTCCAAAAACTATTTGATGGGAATATTTTGAAGCATTATCATCTTTTATTTGAAATATATCAATGTGGGACCTTAGAAATTCGAAACAATTTTGAAAATAAAATAATAGTATCATGATTTCCAAAAGTTCCCTCCTCTCCTCTTATAAAAGGCCCCCACCTCTACCTCATTTCACACACTCTTCAAGCCTTTTTCTCAGCCAAACCCTTCCCATTTACTCTCTCCACATACCTCTCCTCATCTTAGAGGATTCACTTTGGGCATAATCCTTTTAAAGGAAGCCTTTAGGCTCAAATCAAAAGGAGTTAAACTTTTAAAGGTAATTCATTCTCTCATGTTCATTTTTTTTATTTTGCTTCTCCAACCCCCTAAACTCTTTTTATTTACTTCTTTTGTAAAAAAACCAGTATCTTAAATATACTAGGATGTTGTTATAAGATTTATTCGAGCTACACTCTCACACAACTACATCAAATGGTTAAAGAACATACGGTTTCTGTGGATGGCGAAATTATGCCTCCCAAAACGATGATTGTTTAATACTCATTTAACACCTTCAAAGGTGGCCATTATGATGTAACTATTTTTATATATGATATATAATATGTTTATTCTATCCTTAAGCTTCTGTATTTTTCATTTATGTCATACCACTATTGTTTCCATTATGGGTAAACACTATATCTTCATTTTAGGAAGTGCAGACTACTACCCCCTGAAAGTGATTTGATTCGTTAATACCATATGTGGGATGTGTAAAGGATAAAGTTAATGATATTATATATGTTATTATAATGGAATTATAATATACTCTTATATCATTATGATTCCACTCCAGAAAATACGAAATAGAAATGGAAGTAGCGTTCATGCGTACTTACGGCTTACCATCTCCATGAACGGTGCATTTCATTTATTACCTCTAAATATGATGTAATATTATAAATAAATGTATATGCTGAATATATATTATATATATATTATCCAAATCATTAATATCATTCTGGATATAATGAAACTTTGACCAAATTAACAACATGTAAGTGTAAGAAGTCTATTTTTGACTTAAGAACCAAATACCGACAAAATGAACATTATTAACTTAAATGATTACATGATGTTCATATCATGGTATAAAAGGAATAATGAACTTGAAAAAGGTTCTTAAGAAAGTAGAGATTATCTCAAGTTTATTATTCAGGAGATTAAAGAACGGTCTGGTCAAGTCGGATACGAGGTATGGGACTTCGTCTCAATCTCCTTTCATTGAGGCATATTTTATTTTATACACAACTTTCTTTTATACGGTGTATAATCCACTTTTACTTTTACGTTTATTCAAAAGGAAACATTTTTATACGAAGCGTTTACTAAACTACAAAAGGGAATTTTTTTGTCATACATATGCGGCGACAACGACTTCTCTGCCGTCGTGACTGTTATTTGAGTTTCGGCTTCCTCTAAAAGCCATACCTTCTTTAGAAAAGAAAAATAAATACCATGTTTTACTTTTCTCTTACTTTTGTATTGAAAAAAGTTTTCATAATGATTTTATATCAATGTGTTGTATTGATATCTTGTGATTGAAAGGTGGAAATGTTATGTTTCCTTTATGCATGTTTTATGTGATACGATTATGTTGAGGTTCTTGGGAATTATTTTGAAGACGGGTGGTTCCGTGATAAACTAAGGGCGGGTGAGCCCGATATAGCTCTCCAATTCATTGGGTAACACGAAGGAGTGAAACGTTAAGGTTTCTACGAAGAGATTTTAGGGAATATACTATGATGGTATTCCAAATGTAACCAAGAGGGTTACTCCCTACGTAAGAATGTTATGAATGCCTCAAGTTACCTTTATATCTTATGATTTCTAGGATTTGTTCATGATTTTATGAGGTATGTTAAAGTGACTATGTTTTATGGGTAATGTATTATTTCATTCTTATGTATATATGAACTCATATTTCTTTTCCTTGTTTTTTTATATAACCCATGCTGAGATTTTTATGCTCATCCCAAGTTTTTTTGAAATGTTTTTCACAGGTCACGAGAAAGGTACATGATAAGATGATAGTGTCAAGGAAGTGTCAATAAAGAATCCATGTTTTATTTTAAATATGTTTCCATTGATGGGAATGAAGAATACTATCTTTATGTAACAATTTTTTTTATATGTGGAATGTAATGCAAGTTTTATGATCTAATTCTCTAAAACTCTAAACCCGAAAAGATCCTCAATGTGTAATCTTGTAATAACTCACGATTAAGTAAGGTTTAAGGCTGGGGCCTTATAGATTTTTTGTAGTCGAACCACCCAAGACTATCCTTTATAATGATTTAGACTAGGTGCACCTCTGGTGAATTAATTCAGATCCCAAATAAGGATGTCAACATTCAACCAAAATTGCACGATGCATTATTGGATTATGGAGAGGCATTCAAATCTCAATAAAACTATTACTATTCATTATATTTCTTTTTAAGTGTATTATATAATGTTACATAGAATATATAAATTTTTATTTGATTCATGTATTTTAAGATTATTTTTTTTAGATTAAAAAAAAATCATGTGAAGTGTGGTGTTTTGGTTGTGAATGTAGGATCCTAAAGGTTTTGAAGAATCTTAAATAATTTTTTCCATTCATGATATATTTTTTTTCATTTTTTATTAATCTATTTCATTTGTAATATTCATGACACAATAAATTCTATATTCTTTTTTTCTTATCACCATCCTTTCATTCCCATGCTATCAAAATATTAATTTGAATGAAATCGGGTATTTTGTGATCCTTGACTATTCTTAGTAATATATATTTTTCCTAACACTTTTCTTGTAAATTAATAATATAATATTTTATAGATAAAATAGTAGGAGGAAAAATGATTCCAAATTTTGTTTGTAGGAAAATGATAAATAGTAACCATTAATACGTAAAAACAATTTCTCAGCACTACGTAAGGGCTTCATCAATGATAAAAAGTGATAACATGCCAAGAAAATTTAAAAGAGTGTGTCCATTATTAGGACAATTTTTATGGATAATAATGTCTTTAAAAGATGCTACAAAGACTAATCCACTGAATCAACCCTATAATATCAAACCAAATTAGAAAACCTAAATACATTTGAATAAATATATATATAATACAAGATTGGAATTAAATTATTACATTGCACAATAATTTAAATTTTTAATTTACATAAAAAATACATATATTGATATCATATTTAAAATTAATTAAGATAATTAAAACCCAATATACAAAATTAAAAAACTTATATTACCCTATTAACATTAATCAACCTCCATACGAATGATTTTCCATAAAATAAAGCGTATGTTTATTTAAGAAATAGTACATAAAAAATACGTGAACTATAATTTTAATGTTATATAATCCACACATTATAAATTTTATTGTTAAATACTACATATTTTAATGATATTATAGGTTGTACTCATAATTTTTAAATTAATGATTATATTGTAAATTTTATATTAATTATTAACTATTCTGTTAATTAATAAACCCTTGGGGTGAAACTTAGTGGTAGGTTCCCTTATGGGTCATAGGGGGTTCATGAGTTTGATCCCACTGAGTACTTCCCTATGTTTTTGTGTAACTTGATTTACTTTATAATTTATCCCATTTCACCCACATCACTCTTATATAATATTAATTAATAATTATATTATGATTTTTTTTATCACATTGTTAATTAATAACCTATATAATTAATATTGTTAATTACATAATATATTAATGAAATTATCACATATTAAATATTTTAATTAATTAAATAAGTGTTATATAATTATAACATTAAACCAAAATAACACTTTTTTTCTGAAAAAACACACATCGTGTCAAAATAACAATATTACATGTCATATTGATGATCTATTGATTCCAAAAAATCTCAAATAAATTATGCATCACTTAGCTATTGTTTGAAAATAATGAAAGATGGTTTGCATGATTTTTCATATTTTATTATTGGCTTAAACTGAAATGAAACTTTTATAATGAAAATGTACACTTAGATTCATGCTGACTACATCGTGTGTCTTATTGATGTTTGATTGATTACTTTATTTCAAAAAAAATCGTGGAATATATTATAAATTTTGGAAAAAATTTATAGGATTTTTTTGATCAATTTTGGCTTTGTTTAATGTGTTTTAAAATAAAATGCAACATTTATATTGAAAATAGATACATGGAGTCATGATGGCCACATCTTGTCTTGGACTAACATGAAATCAATTCCAAAACATCACAAATGAATTATAGATCATTTTACAAATGATTAAATACATAATAATCCCATTTTATTGTTTTTTCTATATGACGTGTGTTAGAAACTTAAATGAAACTTCTTTAGTGAAAATTATCACCTGGAGTCATAGTTTCTAGATCATATTTCATATTTGTGTTTTGTCATTTCCTAGAGATTGAAAATGAATTATGGATCATTTTTTTACTGTTTAAAAACCAATATGATCATGTTTTCTCATTTTTTGATATATGTGTTCGTTTTAAACTAAAATATAACTTATATTGAACACATACTTCAACTCATACTGACCATGTCATGTGTCTGATTGATACATAATTGATTCTTACATATCCAAAATGAATTATGAATTGTCTTCCTACTATTTGAAAATAATCCAATATCATGTTTTAATATTTTTCTATGTGATGTTCATTTTTAACTAAAATTATGGTTTTATATGGATAACACATACTTATAGTAATTCTAGCCACATCATGTGCCATATTGATGAGTGTTAAATTCATAGACATAAAAATTTAATTATGGATTGTTTTAAAAAATGTTTAAAACAATTAGATATCATTTAATTGGTTTCAATTATCTGAAATGCATTTCAAACTAAACTTATATACTGAAAAAACACACTTTGAGTCATACCAATACAATCAAAAGTATATATAATGTTTGGTTTATTATTTTATAAAAAATTAATTATGGATTATTTTACTAATATTTGAAAAAAACCAAGATCACTTGCTCAGTGCGGACTATGTGACATGCATTTTAAACTAAAAATGACACTTTTATATTAAAAACTCCCACATGGAGGCATAACAGCCACATCATGTGGAAAATTGATGTGTGTGTAATTCCTACATAAAAATGAATTTTATATTGTCTCAATAATTTTTGAAAACAATCTGATCTAAATTACTCTATTTTTTCTATATAATGCACGTTTTAAACTAAAATGACACTTTTATATTGAAAAAACAAACTCGAAGTCATACCAACAAAATTATCTATCTGATTAAAATTTGGTCAATTTCCAAACCTACAAAATGAATTATGGATAATTTTTATAAATTTTGATAACTATTTTTGGATGTATTCTTGGTTTTAGTTGTGCGATGCATGTTTTAAACTAACATGACCTGTATACTGAAGACACACACTACAAGTCATACCAACCATATAGTATGTTGGAGTGACATGATTTTTATTATCACACATAAAAAAATGAGGTTTAGATCATTTTACTAATAATTGGAAAAAATATGAGATCGTTTACCATGTTTTCGAAATGTGATAAGTGTTTTAATCTAAAATGAAACTTTGATATTTAAATCACACACATCGAGTCATACCGACCACATCATGTGTATGAATGACATGTGATCAATTTATCACTGTTAAAAATGAATTAAGGATCATTTTTATTATGTTTTAAAATAATATAAGATCATTTTCTTAGTTTTGATAATGTGGCACAAATTTTAAACGAAAATGACACCAGTATATTGAAAACCTAAATTTGATACATAATGATCTCATCGTGTTCCATATTGATATGTGATCGATTAAAATATTTAAAAAATGAAACATAAATCATTTTACCAAAATTTGAACGAATTGTAAGATTTTATTTTCATATTTTTTGATATGTGATGTTCCATTGAATGTAAAAAAGTCACATTTATATTCAAAATGTGCACTTCAAATCATACCTACCACTTTCTGTGTAATATTGAAATTTGGTTGATTCCAAATGTCCAAAATGAATTATATATTTTATTAATTTTTTTTACTATAATTGGATATGATTTTCTCAGTTTGGGTTACAGACATGCATTTTAAAATAAAATGAAAATTATATATTAAAAGCATGTACATGGAGTTATATCAGCCACCATGTTTGTCTGATTAACATTCGGTCGATAACATAAAATGAAAACTGAATTATATATCCTTTGACTATGGTTTTAAAACTACATGAGCTTGTTTTCTTTCCTTTAGCTATCTAATAGTCATTATAAATTAAATTGAAACCTATATTAAAAACATTCACTTGATTTCATACCGAACAAAATGAGTGTCAGATTGTTGAGAGGTCAATTCATACACATCAAAAACTAATTTAGGATTTTTTCTATAGTATTAGAATAATACGAGTTGATTTAATCAGTTTAGGATACTATAAAATGTTTTAAAAGAAAAGGAAACATATATTGAAATCATACACTTAATATCATACCATCCACATCATGTGTCATATTTATGTGAGGTCAATTCTTATATGTCACAAATAAATTATTGATCATCGTAAAAATTTATAAAAATAGTATGTGATTTTTTATCTCACCTGGAGATGTGAAATGTGTTTTTAACTGAAATGACACTTTTATTATTCCAACACGCACTTCAGATCAATCCAACCACATCATGGGTGGTGCTGACATACAGTCAACTCATAAACATAAAAAATGAATTATGGATCATTTTCCCAATGTTTGAAAATAATTTGATCTTGTTTAAATAGTTTTTTCCTTATGATGAGTGTTTAAAACTAAAATGAAAATTTTAGGTAGAAAAAATTTATTCCAAGTCATACCGACTACATCACGTGTCATACTTATATTTTGTTGATTCCCATAAATCAAAAATTAATTATGGATAATTTGATTAGTTTTTTAAAATAATATGATATTTTTTCCATTTTGGCCATGTGAACCATGTTTTGAACATAAATGATTCTATTATAAAGAAGACAATTTTTTGGAGTTATATTAGCTACATCACATGATGGATTAATATGATATAATTTCTCCCTGACATAAAATAATTATGTATCATTTTGAAAAATTTATAAAATAGTGTGAGATCATTTTCTAGTTTTTTTCACAGTGAAATCTATTTTAAACTAAAAGAATATATTTATATTTAAAACACATACTTATCGTCATCCAAGAGAATCATGTCTCATATTTATATTTGTTTTATTCCAACATGTCACATATAAATTATTTATAATTATACAATTATTTTAAAAAAATATCATATTATTATTATTATTTTTGGATGTGTGATTTTAATTTAAAACTAAAATGACACTTATATTAAAAACACACACTTTGATTCATACTAACAACATCTTATGTCGTATTGATTTGAATTTAAAATCATCTTTCCACGAATGAATTATGGATATTTTTCCTATAGTTTGGAATAATAAATGATCATTTTTTTAGATTTAATAGTGTAATGGGTCTTTTAAACTAAATTACCAAGTATATATCAACTGAACTCTCAACATTATAAACTTATAGCCCTGGTCCATTTTCCTTTATAGTTAATTCGTTATTTCTACATTGATAATTGGATATGGATATGTGTGAGGAATCTATATAGGTATTTATCATATTGTTCATTGACTTGTATTTGGTTGAATATATATTGAATGTAGAAGAATCCATCGTTCTCTCCATCATAGAGGTGGAATTGATTATGTATGGTACATACTATTTTTACAAACACATTAAAATAAAGGAAGACACAAAATGAAAATGATGAGGCTGGGATCATGGAAATAAAATTACTAGTAGTTTGTTATGTGTCTTCAGATTTATGGGTAGAGGTATCCTTGACCCATTTCCATCTATCCATCTTCACAATTACACCCTTTATGTCCAATCATTAATGACCAGGAGGTGCATTGAACATTTTACCAGCTATGCTAGCATCTATAGAGAATAAACCTCCATGATATTTCTCCTTGAGAAACAAATAAAATATTTATTTCATTTTAGATTCATCACCAAAGTTTTTTTATAGTTCTAGAAACTCATCTATAACCAATATAAGAAGAATATTAGATTATATTTGAAAGGAATTAAATTATGTAATGAGAATATACACTTTAGAAGCATTGAACAATTATAGTTAAAATAGTATGATTTATGTTGTCATATTATATGTTTATTTAGCTAATGTATCTAAATTTTATAATTGAATCTATACTTCTTTCATAGATGCATGTGGATTTGAATGTATCTGAAATGAATTTCCATCATGTTGTGGCTTTGTATCATGATTCCTTTTCTACTTATCCAAGATGCAACACCATCAATTGAAAAATAAATCCTTTTTATCAGGTAAAGGAACCATTGATGGGGGAGTATCATATAATATATAGAACAACTTAATAAGGGAAAATAATCTCTACTGTGGTTCACATTAATTTCAAATGATGGGAGGATAAATTATATAAATTTATTTCGATGGGACATGAAAAATAATTCGAAATCTTGTTAACATGATGTCGATAAGAATTCAAAAATAACGCACTCCTCCCACTCATCTCTAAAAAAATTACATACTCTTTTGAGTATGTAGATTACATGGAAATCATGGTATTACTAAGAAAATATTGATAAATAAATTAATAACAATTTTTTTATGAAATTGTAATTTTTTAATGATATTAAATTTTCTGGGATTATATCCATTTGATGGTTTATAATTTCTCTCATAAAATTTCAAACATAGTATCATCAATCCTTGAAATTATTTGTATTTTATGCTGAAAAATCATTGAACAATATAATTAACTTGTTTTTAAATATATTATTTAGTTAAATAATACTATATCTACGTTAATTTATTTTTAATTGAATAAATAATTAGGATCTTTATGTTAAATCACTAACCAAAAACCGCAATGTAGATGAATTTTGTATATCAACTTATGGAAAACTATTTCATCATGTCATAAATTAAAATACAGAATTAAAATTTTATGTGTAAAATATTGATTGTAAGGAATTAAAAATTTACATTAGATATCATGTGTGGTCATTATTTTAGAAATTCATGCTATGAATATAAAAAATAAACCATTGGGGAATACAAATTGATTGTGATTGTAATATAGAGATTTCTAAAAAACAATATAAAATAATTAATAGAAAATTTATATTTTATACAAATGTATTTTAGAATTTTACCCATTCATTGTAGGAAACTAGAGGATATTGTTGTTTTTATTCTCTTTCAAATACCCCACTTATTTAATATTTTTTTCATTAGAATTAGTCCCACTTTGAGAACAAAATTTTATTGTGGAAATTATATAGGGATTAATGAGTCCAAATAAAATTTGCTATGGTTTTCCCATTATATAAATTCTTTATATATTCATATAGAAATTTAAATTTTTATTAACTATAACGAAAATTGTATTAATTTTTATTTGAAAATGAATTATGTAAATATTCCTCATCTATGAAGTCACAACATTATGATTGATCAATACAAACATGATAATTTATTTTATTCTCTAGAGAATAACCACATCTATAATGGCCCATCCAAATAGTGATTATTCATATTCAATATAGGACATACTGGAATCATTAAATTTTATATCAATATGAACATATAATTATATTATATGTGGTAGTGGAACTGATAGGGAGAAGGTAATATCATAAGGTACTTTAGATTTATTGATTAATTCACTAGATTTTCATGATAGAACCATTATCTCCCAATTGTTTTGTCTATATATAATTCCATACCTCATTTCAAAAAAAAATCAACAATTGTTTATGATTTTTCTTTTGAAACAATTTTTAAGGACATATCTCATGTATCTCAATAATATTTGATGATCTTACTATGAGAGCTCAAATATAATTATTGATGATCATAACATCTAGATCATCATGATGCATAAGAAATTCTATTCTCGGATAAGGATATACATCAATCACCAATATCACAGGATCTTTAGAGAGTTTTTATATAGTAGAATGTATCCATGAGTATTTTATATAGAATACCTTGAAACAAGGTGATGCATGGGTGTTGATAGATATAAATCACATACAATTCCCCCTTGAATAATTGTAGAAAAATAATTTTATCTGATTTTTTTTATTCACACTCAAGAGAATGATTTATGGAAAGTTTTATGACATTTGGGGAGGTAAGAAAATGATGCGAATGGATACACTTAAATCTAGAGGGGTTTTATGTTTCTTTATGTACAAATAATTATTAAAATAATGGTTTTATTATTTCTATTCACATATATTGGTCCTCTAAACCAAATTGAAGAGTAACATATTTTAGATAATATATTTTTTATGAATTTATTTAATTTTCTCATATTTATCTCTTTATGGATTTCTCTTGTTGAAATATATATGAGGTGACACTCTATATCTTGAACCTATAACATTACCATATTTTTATAGACCCATAAAAGCAACTGAAATTGTTTTTTAGATGAATTCATTACTAATTATTATTCCTAATCCATATAAAAAACATAGGAAGAAAAAAAAACAGACACACACATATATATAAAAATATTATGAAGAATAAAAAATTATTATTATTTTAATCATACTTAATATTTTTATATTGTTTTTATGTTTTTATCTATTAGTTATCCCTCATTATTTACATGGTCCTCATTCCATAGCACATAATGTTGGATAGAAATGAAATTGTATTTTGATTCATAAATCTATATATAAACAATTGAACATATTTTTTTCATATCACATAAATATTTTACTGTATATTTAAAATATATTCATTTTTTCTCAAGTGAAGCATACCCAATACCTGTTTTATGGTACGGGTACAAAGGTTTTGATATACGTTGTTTATTTTTAGAAATACATTTCCGTTTCAAAAATTAAAATTTTTGAACCTAAGTATGTAGAATAAATATTTTCAAATAAAATATAATAAATTTAAATGAACATGAAATGATTTTTTATCATGACAACAAATTAAAATTATCATTGTTTCTTTTTTTATAATGTATTTATATGTAGATGGTGGGTGGGGATTTACTTTCCCCACATCGTCCTAGAGACTATGATTCACCCAAAGAGTCTAGAATCCCTTGAGAGATTTTACAGTGACTACTAAGATTGTTTTATTATTTCAGTTATGTAAAATAAATGAATTAATCATAGGATAATGAAATGTAAATCAATATTTCATTATATAATTATTTGATAAAAAGAATAATGAACATCATAAAAATAACCTAATATCATCCCAAATGGTTTTTTAAAACATGGAAAACATTATTCCACATATCAATATTAATTTTCATGTGAATTAATGTTTTGATCCAAATATAGCTAATGGTTATTGTCTTGTTGGGATCAATAGGTTGACCACATCAATTCCATCCAACCTCAAATTTTATTCCATTACTCCAAGCCTTGATAACATTAGTCGACATAGTGATGCTACAATTATATTTTTTTCATATAAGTGATTTTGATCCATTAATAATTCAATAGTTTCAACATAGGTAGTCTATTTTTCAATGAGATTGGAAATATTAGATTATGAAGAAGTCACTCAAACCATGCTTTTTAGTATCATTAGAAGGGAAAATGGGTGCCATACAGGCAGAATGTGGCAGATTCTGAGATCATCACAAGGAATAATTCTCTTTGAATTTTTTGGGATAGTGCTAATATAATTGAAAATAGTAATGCTCATTAATAGTAGTCTGGGTGACCCTAGAAATACACTTAGAAATTCCCTTCTCTTAATGTTTATTTGACCATGCCTATAACCAGTATCATTTTTCTCTCCATTATAAGATACAAAATGTTATAAAGAGTATAATTATTGTTGAAAAGAAAAGAAACCAAAATAGAAGAGTCTAACTCAACCACTAAAATGTTACGATTACAAATCTAGCATAGGGATACCACTTTTCATGGACCTTGCTTTTTCCCCGATGGAGTTCCCTAGACCGTAAAAAAACAAAAACTAAGAAGAAAAAATCCTTTTCACCATGAACTAGACTAACCTGTCAATAACCACTTTATGGAAAGATACATCAATGTTAAACATAAGTCCCAAACTAGGATGAGTCCATATAACCCATATTCCTTGAGTAGAACAACCTATACCTAATGATATGGCTCTGACATAGAAAATTAAAGGTTGTTTATCTGCAAAGTGGTATCACTAAATAGATCATGATGATTAATGATTAATAGATTATACCTACTATGATGAATCTGACATAGAAATATGTTGAGAAGACATTCAAATATTCAGGCAACCATCGTTTTCATGTACCGAGTCAAAAAAAGAATTCAGGGCCCTTGTGTTTGTATATGTCAGTTTCCGCACCAACGACCTATGATACTAATTTTTCACAACTCTTCCCAAAGGTCCCATGTTGGGACTACCCCAAGCCCAACTTCCATATGCCATAGTTTGGTGACCAGCACCAAGAAGGCATATCCCAAAATTAGATGGAAGGTTCCTTCAAAGTTATACCATGTACGCAAGACAAACTGAAAGTAAAAATTGGGCATAATACAATCCAAAAACCCAAAAGGAAAGTTCAAGTGTCTAGAATACAGGACCAAAATCACAATGGAAAGTAAAATATACCTATTCCATCCACTCGAAACCCTACTAGAAGGATAGATGAAGAGAATATGCTTGTAGCCATTATAGTAGTCCCATTCATCCCATCTCACAGAGTATAACCTGGACTCAGACCACCATGGCCTCGGTCGATGCATCCATCCATCCTATCACACTAAGCACCAATTGGTCCTAGACAACCAAGGTCTCTATCGAAGTTTCGATCACCTGAATGGGACTTTCCATGTGCAGTTGAAGGCCGAGCATGGGAGAGTAACAAAATACTTTCTAGGGATCCCATACCACAAAGGAAATACAATAAATAAAATAATGAAAAAGGTACTGTCAATACACTGATGAGGAGAGTAAAACAAGTACACAATGTACACCCATATGGAGAGTACATCAAATAATCTAAGTACACCACTGAGGAGAGTACGCCGAGTACACTATTTAAACCATAAAAGAAAGTACAAGAAGTACTCTATGTACACCACTGAGGGGATTATGCCATGTACACTAAGTACACAGCTGGGGAGAGTACACCATGTAATTTAAGTACTCCACTGAGGAGAGTATGCCAAGTACACTAATTACATCACTAAGGAGAGTGAAAAATGTGTCATCTCACACAAGTATAATATAATGTATAGAATGAAAGACCTTCTATCACATCATTTAACACATTGGAATACTAGGGTACTCATTCTTGATGAGTATAGTGGGCCTCCTAGGTCACACAAAGCCTCTTGCCACCTAGTCCATCATACTCAGTTACTCATCCCTAACGAGTATTGTGGGTCTGCCAAGTTACAAAAAGAATGTTCCCATCATGGGAATTTCAGGTCACATAGAGACGATTCCCACTAGGCCCACATAGATGACCCAAACTAGGTCACTTTTCAACATTCATTGGGTCTTAGACAGATGCAAGATTCTCACACGTAGTGCGATTGATTACGAGAGTAATCAATGCTCAATCCATTCATCTAATTTCATCTTCTGTAAAAAAATCCTTAAAATATTAAAAAATAATTGCCTCATAACAAGGGTTCCAAATCCACAAAAAGAACATCAATCAAGTGCATGGTGTGAATGATTTTGGCATTATAGTAATCTGGGTCTAGTCATGTCTGGTCCTGTAACAACCCTACCTGAGGGACCCACATGAATGGACCCAGCTTGCCTGAGCCATTGAGGCCCAGTTGGGCCTTGGTCTGCCTGATTCGGTCTGGCTATATGGCCAGGCCCATTGGGGCTTGCTGGACCTAGCCCGGTATGGACGTGGGTTGTGCACGCCAGGTCGCTCAGGGACCTAGTTCCATCTGGCCTGGCCTGTAGTGGTGGGATGACATTGTTTGTAGCATGGTTTGGCCAGTGGACCAGTTCAGGACCCCTTAGCCCAGCCCACATGGCGGGCCAATTTCCTCTAGCCCGAATACCCTATGGGTGCCCTGTTCGATTGCATGTGGCCGAAAGAAGCCGATCGTCTCCTGTAAATACAATCTAGGACCATGTTACAACCTCTTGGTGAGGACCGTAAGGAGTAATCCTCTCATTCCATGTGGCTCTAGAGTGGCATCCCCCTATTTCATTGGTCTCCCACACGAACCATTTTCCCTTGCCTGGCGTATGGTTTTGCCACGGGAACAACTCACTGAACTAGTCTCGGAAAGCTAGGTCCATCAGACGTAGCTGGGTGGCTTCATCTGGTGTCTTTCACTGCTTATATCACCATTAATTATCGTCATGGCCTCCTATCGTCAATGTTGTAGCCCACCTGGTTGCGACACTTCTTCCTAGATCTTCTTTGGCCATTGTGACACTACTGTTGAGACACAAAGAACATTTAGGTTAATGATAGAGAGGGAGAGTGAGATATAGGGATAAGTCACCAAGAATTCCCAAATGTACAATCAAACTTTATTCGTGTTAGTCCCAGATTGTTTTTTTTAATGGAAGAACACAAAAATATGCAACAATTATTAAGATAAAATATTCCCTTTATCCCACACACATCAACTATCCCACATAAATGTTTGATCCACATGTTAACTAGTTTGTTAGTTAACCCATGTTCATCATATAAAAAGGAATAATGGGGAATGTAATAATTTACATAATAAAATTAAACCATATACCTAGAGAAGGTTCATCCTTAGTGTCTATCCATTCAAAGGTGTTGGCAATTTTTGATATCTAATTCTGAATCCTTCCTCCATAGTGTGGTTTCCGTTTTATGATCCATCATCAATATTAGTTTGAATGAAAACCATTTTCCATTTTTGAGAGAAATTCAAACTTTTAATCTCCATCCCATTTTGTCATTAAAATATTAACTCATCATAGCATTTCTTTTACGACGTGTCATCATGTCATTACGCTATTTCATTAGTGAAACATCATATTTGTTATGCTTTAATTAATGGGCTGTTACACTACTCATTCATGTTCCTAATTCTTGGGGTTCCTTGCCACCTCTTCGCCACATCGTTGTACTGGTGTGCTACCACTCAAAATCGAGGAAAATAAAAAAACATAATATTTTATTTTATTTTTTTTCAATTCTGAAAGGTCTAAAAATTAACTTTTCCAATGAAACAATGTTGGTCGATGTTAGGTAATGTCACAGTTCTAGACACAATGGTTCCCTTGAATTTTAAATATGAGCCCCCATTTAGATATTTCCAAAACTACGAACATAGTCCATCTGTGGTATTAAATTTTCAATCTGAGTAATTGTTAATGAGGTATAAGTGATTGAAAAAAAAATTTATTTACTTATTTTTTTATGATTATTCCATTACTGGGTTTTCTCACTGGAGGCATTATCCAACATAATATAAGATGTTCCTAGGGTAAAACTACCACCCTGAATGTAGCGGTTCCATCAGATTTCTGATTTGGACACCCATTTATTAGTTATTCCAATTTCTTCTGGAAAACCACACACTTGTTCAATTTAAAAAATAATATTTTTGGACGAATCAATATGGGAACAACATTCCTCAGAATCAAATGCCCTTTTAGAACATAGTCCCAAAATAATTCCATATAATATAAAATATATTGAATTTCTAGGAAATTAAAAGAAAACTAAAATGTATCATTATACAAGGACAGTGTAGAGAATTACTTATTAGGGAAGGTGATATAGCTGTCATTGGAAATGATCTTGTTATGGATATATTAGAACTAACATAATCAATTTATGAAAAATATATTCTCTCAGATAGAGAATCCTACTCCATAGTGAGATTCTCTGATGCACAATTTAATTATGTTATAGAGTCCCCCATAATATAGTGGGAATGCTTATCCAATGGTTGAAGAGAAATCAAATAAATCATTGAAGAAAATATTTATGGCATTAAGATTTGGTTAGAAATAAAATGTTTCACATACAATGTATTCTCCCAATGGAGATGTTGACCAATAATGGTTGTTGATCTAGAATACCAGGGTGGAAGAGGTAATTGAGCTCATGGAATGAATATTTTTTAAGGACACATTGTTTGAAAAATATTTCCCTTTAGAGAAGCAAACTAATATAAATAAAAACTTCCATATTCATAAGAAAAATGAGGAAAAAAGTGTTATAGAGTAAGAACCTACATTTATAATGTTATCTATGTATGATTAAAATTACCAATAAAACATAGAATAATATATTTAACATTTTTTAATTGGATAAAGCCGAGGCTTTTTTATTCATACGTCTGTAAAAAAATTTCATCATACGATGAAATAATTTTAAGTGTTATCAAGATAAAGAAATATTTATCCATGTCTTATTGATTCAATGGAAATTATACGAGAAATAAGACAACTACGAAAACAATAGATTATGTGAATAGGTAAAGGAAGGATTTCCCCACATCTGGTAAAAGGATAATAAGTAACCAATGGAAATTATTGAAGGGATTTTGAGTTTCTTATAAAAGAATAGAAAAGGGTAACCAGGAAAAATAATTAAAATAGAATAATATAAACTATAGTGTTATGTGTTTCAATTGAAAGGAAATTGAGCACTATGAAAATGAATTCCTTAAGTGTCAAGGGAATATACCTCAAAAGAATATAAGAGATCAAGTACCACTTATTCTATTGATAATACTGATGTGAAATAATTAATGTTCCTATGTATTTGGATCCTAGGAATATATTTTAAGAATATTTTATTGATGAAAATTTCATCATAAGAATTATGAAATATATAAAGATTATTTTTCAGTACTATTTCATTTATAATTTGATGTTTTATTTTGTATGGTATAGATGGATTATAATAATAAATTATTAGAAATTTGAAATTTTTCAACAATATATAATTGAGGGAAAGATAACCCTAAAGATTATTTTGTTGTTGAGATAATGTTGTTGGGATAAGAAATTATTGATTTGGATAATGTTAATTGGAGAGTACTCTCTACATTGGGATGAATGTAAAACCCTAAGGATTAATAAGAAAATGTATAATTTAATGCACACAACACTGTGCCTGTATGAAATAACACTTTAACAATGATTATTTATATAAGAAATATATAATCTAGCTATTAAACAAAGTAATATAAATTGTAATAACTAATATTAAAGTTTATTTATAATGGATTCACATAAATAAATCATATTAATAATGTAATTTATAATGTTTGGTAACATAAAAATTATTTTTTCAAAATTTACATTAGGTGAATATTTATCATTTTTCTGAGAAGTTTCTTTTTTTTTCTAAATATTAAAAAATACTACTTTGTAGTAAAAACAATTATTTTCTCTCAAATAACTATTATACCTTAAATTGATTTTAAAGACACAATAGATCAATTATACAAATTTAATTCAAATTTAGATAATTAGAATAATTTTTATATTGATATTACTTATAATGTCTTATTGATATTTTGAACGTTCTTTTTACCCGCCTTCTCCCCACACTTGTTAGATTAGAATTAATGGAATATTTTCAATTATGTGAATTGAATTATGAAAAATAGGCATATAGAGTTGTGATTAGTAATATATTTAGTTCCTTATATGATCAACATAATTCATTGGTGACTAGTAAATTTCCCCTTTGGAATAGTAATGTTTCATTTTTTAATAGTAATGTTACCTTAATGAATAGAAAATCTTCCAAATTAATATTATCCTCATGCATGAATATATAAAACAATTGTCCAAATTATAAATTAAGGAAAGATATTATTATATCATTGTATAAGTAAACAAATATTTTATAAATTCATAATTATGTGTTGGTATTTTTGAAAGTCGTAAATATTTAATTTCTAGATTATAATTAATAAAATGATTTAAAATAAAATTTCACACCATAAAAATTACTAATAAATTATTGGTTTATTTTATAATGATTGTAGGATATTTTAAGGATTTGATAGTTAATTTTTCATTATTTTATAAAATCATTTATAATTTTAATATTGGTTTTTTAAGTAAATGGTGATTTTAATTAGAAAATACAATTATTATATATTTTTTTCATAAAACGGAGTTCATTTTATAATTTATTATGTAAAACATTAGTTATGTTTGGTTTTTCGTATTTTTATGAAATATTTGAATTTTTATGAATAGTAAAAGATTAGAATTTACTATATAAATATATTAAAAGTTAATTAAGTTTGTAAAAGAGGAATGGTTGATTAAAGAACCATAATAAAGAATCTACCTTAATTATTTTATTATATTTTATTATTATTCTCTATCTATTAGTAGGGTCGAGCCAAAATAATTTAAATATGAATATAATTTTTAAAAATCATCCCTCTCCACCACTATAAATACCACCCCTCACCACCACACATCCTCACACAATTATCCCTTGAAACATGTCCTAATTCATCCGAATTCCTCTTCCCAATTATCTCCCTGTATCCAGGAGTTTGTGTTCATAGAAAAATTACAATCTAAGATTCCTTAATTGGGTTCTCAATGAGGATAATACAGGAGGTAGCTCCCCTTTACTTTTCATATAATTTATTTTTAATATCCTTTTTCATTTTTTATAAAAACAAGTTTGTTGTCATAAAAACCCTCTTAAATGAATCGAAGGGATTATTGTTAACATGTTATCTAATGATTAATCCTTTTATCTAGGAGAAAAAAATATATAAAAACTAATTCAATAATAAATTTTCATAAATAAAATATAATTAGAATTATGGAGAATTATACCAATTACACACAAACATTGATACATTTGTAAAAGTAATCTTACTATGAAAAAAATTGAATTGAATGATCCTGAGTGGAAATATTATATTATATAACACATCAAAAGGGTTATAAATGAACATAATAACAATATAATAAATATGATACATGTATAAATTTCACATAATTAATTTATTAATGGATTTAATCAGATTATATTTGACATTATAGTCAAGTGAAAAACACATTCTTCAATAAGGTAAGGGGTTTTATCATCACACTTTTATTTCCAACTGATTTCCATTACTATATACTTATTTAATGTATGTTTTTAATTTATAATTCCATTTGATATAAAATATTAGTAATCTATTTATATTAAAATTATTAAATGATTTATTTTATGAATATTAATTTCTCGACATACGATTCGATTAATTACAATGTGGTAAGGGATTTTCAGGGAACCTCCATTTTTCCTTCTAGATACTCTTCCTCTATATTTACCCAAATTTATTATTCTTGATTATAATAAAATTCATATACATTCGTTTTATGTGTTAAAAAATAATGAATTCATATAATTTCATCTTTATTTTATCAGAATAATATATTTTATAATGTTCCCTTCCCAATTCTATGAAATATGCAAGCCCTAATCAATAGAATTTCTTAATTTCTTATCCATTTTCAAGTGAAATCAATTATAAGTTTTAAGAAAACATTATGTTAATGAAATCAATGTTTTTATAATGAAAATCATTATTTGTCAATTTATTGTCTTATACAAACATTTATTCCATTTATGTTTTACAGAATCATTAATAATGTCCCTTAATCTGCATTGAAGTGACACATTTCTAAAGATTATTAAAAAAACATAACACAAGATTCTACTTCATTTGGAAATATTTTTTTCCTCAAAAAAATATCACTGACCAAACATTTTTTATCATGTGTATACATGCTTTAAATCATATTTTTATGATAAATATAAATGGTTTTCTTAATGAACTCTTCCATCAAAAATATAAGAATTTATCATTGATATTATTAGAGTATTTTCATATATTATTATGAGTAAATTATTTTAAATTTTAATGGAAAATTTTTATTTTAAAAAAAATTATGATTTAAGAATTTATTGGACTTATAGTGATGGGAGGGGCTCATTTTATCCCACTAATGAATCAACATGTCTCAAGAGACAAGATAGTTAATGAAATATCTTCGTGTTTGTTTCCAAATAGAATCAGATTGGGTTCTACCCAATGAATTTAACAATCTTGATGGTATAATGTTTCATGTTAGAGATAAATTACATCTAATAATTCTGACTTTTCTTCATTGCACATTCAGTTATCATTATCCGAATGATTTTTACTACGAAAAAATATAAGGGTTCATTTTTATTCATAGTTTATTGATGGAATTTATATTTCTGCTACCCCCATGCCATATTTTTATGACTAATTTATTTTGATTCACTTTTCATTGATTAATTATTCCTATATTTGTAACCATTACACCAAATTTTAACTCACCATTTAATTTTTTCCATCCCCATGTTATGAAGAAGAGATCATTTATTGAGTTTTAAAGGATTGGTTTTATTACATTTTGTTATGTATTAATTTTTTTTTCTTTTTTCAACTAAAAATAACACCCACATATCAATATATTTCCATGAAGACAAATTATCATATAAATCCGTTTTGATGTGATCTCATGTATCTAATTTGTTGTAAAAAAATGATCACTGACTCTAGGCTACTGATGTTTGGGTTGTTTTATAGATTACTAGTTTGTTGACAGTATGATTTATATGATATTTGATGGTGCTTAATTTTTTTTAGATTTATGTAACATAAATAAACTTGTGTTTTTATGGAATAATGAATAATTTAGTTTTTCAAAAATTTTATGGAAATTCCATTTCCTACCATGTTTGAAGATTATACAGGATGATGGTATTCCCAAGTTTTGTATGTAAATATTAAGAGATAATTCATTTTTATTAAAGATTAATGATAATTTATTTTTGAAAATTTAGTGAACATATTTTTATGTTTTTGGATCTTCATATTAAAGATTATACAAAAGGTTAAACATTTGTGAAATGGATTGTGTTGATATTTTAATATGGTTTTAGAGATTATTGTAATACATCAAAATATGATGAATCGTGTTCTGAGAGATGAAGTAGAAATAGTTCAAGGCACAAAAAAGGAAAAACATTTATGAGTCAAATAGAATCATATCAAGTAATGAACTTTCTTTATATACATAAAGACCTAAAAAATTATTTAACATTCAGAATAAGGTTCTTGAAATAAAACTTTTGGCCAAATATCATCAATTTTTATGATAACAAAGACATTTTCCATGCCATTGGTTTACATATTTAGGGAAATTAAAATTATGATAAACATGTTATTTATCAATTTTCCTTTTATTGGGTGTTATTTTTCTTTTCCATGTTATTGTTTTCACTTCTCAGATATGTTCATATCTATTGTAACCTAATTATGTTATTATTCAGGACGAATTTCTTTCTCACCTTTCATTAATATTAAGAAGATGTTTTATACCTCTTTTTAAGGTGTAGATTTTTCAATAACATTATTTTAAATTATCAAAACCTTTATATTGAGATAAATTTTAATTAGTATGGATTCAATTTTTTAAGGGGGGTAGAAAATAAACCCCCAATATTCTAAAAGAATAACATTTTACTAAAAAACTTATTTGACATGCAAAACGAAGCATAGAAGAGAATATATATCCAAAGGCCACAAAATATATTTAATATTTTAAATAAATTAAATCTATATATTTAAATGCATGCAACACTGTGTTATCTTACATTAAACACAATAATCACTTAATTTTATATCATCTGTTACACAAAATCATAGATTTTTAGAACAAAAATATACAAATTATGTTATTATTAAATATAAGAGTTATCAGGAATATGATAAATTAGAAGTTCTAAATAAGATTAAATATAAAATTAAAATAAATCGTTTTCAAAAATATAAAATTAATTATTTTGTTACTAATTAATTAAAAAAGAAAAAATTAAAATCAATTAAATGGATTTTTTTTATAAAGAACAATTTTTTTCACTCAAAGGTATGTTATCATAATAAATTAAATTAATTAAAATTATTGGATGAAATTAATTAAATTTATATTTTATATATTCAGTAATATGTTTTTAAATTAATCATATAGATTTTATTTTGATAATATTAAAACAAATACAATTTTTCTCTTAAAAAGCTATATTTTCCTAATTGATGTTTTTCATGGTTTTTAATAGAACAATTTTTTTCAATCTAAATTCCGAAACTTTTATAAATTTTATTTAAAAAAATAAATGTCATTTTTTTAAGAAAAAATCCAAAATTATATTGGTGTTTTTGGATAATATTTTGGAACGAAGTTTCAATTTTTAATTAAGAATGAAAAATACTGAATGTTATTTGAAAATAGAATTTTCATCGAAATAATTTAAAATGTAAAATTATATTTGATTTAGACTAAAATTCACAAGATTTCATTATAACATCTAATTATTAAATTTATATTGCTTTAATTATACATAATTTTTATTTTGATATAAAAACATAGTGAACTTTTGAACATTTTCACTATTAAGTGTCGCATTCTCGTTCAGTATACAAGATTTATACTAAAATAATATTTACTAATTCAATGAGTTGAATTTATCGAAATGAATTAAATATTTTGAATATTAATAATTTATATATTCTGAAAATCCCATCTTAATGTTTGACCAATGTGAATATTGAACGGAGTTAATATTAATTACAAAAATTAAGAGGATACATTATTTACCAAGGTACTAAACAATAATCATAATGGGAAAATGAAAATAAGCCAAAATATCATTTAATGAAAATAATTTGACCTTATAAATTCTATTTTTTAATTACTAAATCTAATTTACATCACATAAATATGTGAGGAATTTCATTATTAAAAAATTTACAAGTTTTATACTCACCCAACTTATAAATGGCCTCACTTTAACCCCCTAATACACACCTCTAAAACAACATTGGATCATCCAATACTGGAAAAATTCAATCCATAATGTCCCTACCCACTTCCTATATTCTATATATTGGTTATAACTATAACTTATAAAGGCATTAGAGAAAACCTAAGGAGGATACCTGAAGCATTGGTAATGTTCTTCTAAAAGTATTTTTATATTATTCCCTTCACCCATTCATAAATTTATATTATATCATTATTATATATTAATCTAGGTATATATTAATATTATAAAAAGTTTTTATTTCAATGTTATGACCAAAAAATCTAGGCACTCCCCTCAAACAGGATACACAATCATTGTTCATGTGTACGATAAACCACTGTCTCATAAACCAATGTCAATATTTCTACCATTAACACATTTCAATGGATGAGAGTAATGATGGAAATAAAATTTATATGTGATATATATAATATTTATTATTTATTTATTCTTGGGTAATTATTATATAACACATACCTCCATTCATTCCATTATGTGGGAATACGGTAACATCATTTGTGTGTACGGCGTACTACCACCTCGTGGAACGAGGTGATTCATTCATACTTTACATGGAATTCACTAACGATGATATTAATAAAAATGAGTGATATATATGAGAAAATAATTATTCATGAATGGATATATATATATATATATATCATTTTATTTTTTTTATTTCAATATGACAAAAAATGGAAAAAATGTTCATGTGTAAGTATGGCCTACCGTCACGATGAATGGTGTATTTCATTTCAAATCAACCAATATTATATATTATTAAATATAAATATATACTAAATATATATGATATTCACATCATGGTTTAAATTATTTAGTTAGTGAAATCATGATCTAATTTAGGTAATATAAAAAATAACAAGTCAAAACATACTCGAAAAACAAGAGGATTAACCCCAAAAACAATTGGAGAAATGAGAAATTTTTAAATAGTGGGTGATAAGATGTTATAAAAGAATCATAAATGATATTATAAATAGTAATATATTTCTTGTAATACGATAATAACATTTATAGAACTATTTTATATGAGGCTAGAAAATTTCAACCAGAAGGAAGTGTATAGTAACAGATTTGGTCTCAATTTACATTCAATTATGATTTATTTTTTTTAGGAAATAAATAATAATTATGTGGTATATATACTACCAATTTTACATTTAATATCATTAACAATTCATTATTCTTTGTATTTTATGGTTCAATTTTAATTATTTCATCTTTTTGGACCTGAATTAAAAAATTACTTATAATAAAAGTTATTGTGAAATCTCACTATCATTGGTGATTATTATATTTATCTTAATAAAATAAATTTATGTTAATAATTTTTCTTATGAAATTACATTTATCCAAAACAGATATGTTATTCTCTGATGGATATATTTTTTCCAAAATATTATAAAATTATATAATATGGTATTTACTTTTAATGTTATTTTCATAATTGGGAAATGTTGATAAATCTGTATTCATTACTTGATACAGATATTTGAAAATAATAAAATTTATTTAATGGATTATTTTACATTTTTGGAGTACTATGGACCATATTACATGGGTATTTCATAGTTTATGATAACACCTTGATGCATCGGTATTCTCATGAGATGAATCATTAAGAAAAATCATATGTGTTTTGACCTAGTTGTTTTAAAATATGTTGAGAAAATATCACGATTGTAAACATTTCAGGTTACCTGAAAACATAGAATCCAATAATTAATTATTGAAGGTATTCAAATTTTAGTGATTATTATCCATGATATTTTTACTATTAAAATTTTTAAATTTTTAAATTTATTCTATACTTATTGGTTAAATGGAATTCTTGTTCAGTTATTTATATTTTGTTATTGATTATCCATTATTGATTAATGAAATTCACTTTTGTACATAATAATTACTTATAATTGGAGGTTATCAATATTTTGTTTCCATCCCTCATGTTTTGAAAAGTAAACCATTGAATGGGTTATCAAATATGCAGTTCAATTTTTTTTCTATGTATTATGTTTCACTTTCTATTACCAATGTAAAATGGGAAACATGTATGTAATATGGATTCCAATACTATTAAAATTATTGGTCAATTGGGATTTCAAATATTTTATATTATGCCAATTTAATGGCAGTAGGCACCAGCTTAGTGAAAATAGTGCCTAGGACACTACAAACATAGTCAAGGCCTTCTTGGGAATCTCAAGTACATGTACACTTGTATCACATCTTGAATTCCAGCCTTCGATAATCATAATGTCACAACAACATATGAAATTTCCTTTTATGAGTAGTGATAACTTTTATATTCATGTGAATAGATTTATTTATGTTTATGGAATATTATTGTATAATGGGATGACTGAAGACAAGGTTATTTTGTGACAAATCCCACTCCAATTATAATGAAAATTGATATACATGATTGATTGACTATACACAAAATGTGTATATACCTTGGCAGTGATAAAAAAACTCATTAATCACTATTACATGAAAACATAGTAATTTAAGAATAATAGAGACCTATGTTACATAGATATTAATAATTATGACTCACATAGATAATCAATTTAACGATTCAATATTTTTTACATAATTTCTTCGATCATGTATTTTATTTGAAAAACCAGTTCCACGAATTATACTATGGGAGTAAAAAAGAATGTAAATTGACCATCAAAATATGTACATACAATGAAGTCATGTTTATAGAATTAGATTATATATATATAATGATTTACAACATGACATAACATAGTTTCCAATGGTATAATAAATAAACTATAAGTAAAGAGAGATTATATTTATTTAAGTATCTAACATTCACAATTGGGTTATTTGAAGCTCCTAATAAGAGGATAGGTAACATATAATTGTGCTTGTTTAAATAAATACATGTAATTCTAATTAAAAATTTTCTATACGAATGATTTATTAATAATTTTTCTATGTGGCTATGACACATCAGTGAAAAAAATTCATAATGAAATTTTCTTAGATTATGATAGTGAAAATTATGAAAACATTTATAAAACTAACCAATTAAATAATAAACATTATTGATTTAAATAACTAATAAGTCATCATCTGCATAATTAGAATATAGAAACACCTTTATTATGATAGGAACCATTTTACTGGGGTCCATTCATTGACTTCCCAATACCACCTCCAAATGTAATTTATGAAATCAACATAGGGAAGATGTTGATCATCTTTTTATGTCCTGCGCTACTTCCTCTGCTGTGTGGAACTATATTTTTAATATTTTTAATTGCAGATGGATGATTTTTGATACTATTAACTTGAATCTAAATAGATGTGTGGATCACTATGCCTCGCCACAAATTAAAAACATTTTTCTCGCTGCAATTGCAGAACTTCTTCATGTTATATGGTATGAATGAAATAATATCATTTTCAATAAATGCTCATTAAATTTAAATGCAGGTAAAGCTCGGATTCTCATTGCGATTCAAGAAATGGCCTCAATTAAAAAATCGCATTGTAACAACACAGTTGGAGACTTTGAGATTATTTGCAAACTTCTGATTAATGGAATTTATAGTCCACCTATGTGCACTCTTCAAGTATTCTGGAAAACCCTGATGCTAGGATGGATTAAAGTTAATATTGATGGTGCTTCAAAGGGAAATCCTAGTCCTGCAGGCTTCTATGGGATTTTTAGATATTATCGTGGGCTGTGTCATGGTTTCATTTTTACTAGCTGTGGAATAGCTTCGTCGCTTGAAGAGGAGATGATGGGTGTCATCAATGTTGTCACATTTTCCCTTCAAAAAGGTTGGATGAACATCTGGTTAGAACGTGACTCAACCACCATAGTTCAAGCATTATGTAATGGAGTGAATCATCTTTCCTGGACACTCACCACTCAATGGATGAAATGTCTGGATTCACTCCAAGGGATCTACTTCATTGCAACACATGTTTTCCGTGAAGACAATGTGGTTGAAGATTCTCTTTCTAATAAAGGATTCAACCAGGTTCTGACGTGGTTGGATGTATTGCCTCCTGATCTGCTTCATTTTTATCAAAAATATTGTAAAAAACTCCCATATTTTCGTCTCTTGTAACCCCCCTTTTTTATATATAAACTAATTGGTTCTTTGGTCATTTGACCAAGGCACGTCCTTCTAAAAAAACATGTACAGGTAATGCCAGAGCAACTTTGAGTTTAACTATACGCAGTAGGACACCCAAAACCACAATGAAACAAACAAGGGAAAATATTTCCATATGTACATAGGTATATGTCTAAAACACATATTAAAAATATTTCAAGATATACTCAATAAATAGAATGTCAATAATGGTATATCAAAACCATATTATTACAATCCTAGGATTCTAGATTGAAGATTCCACAAAGAACCTATCTATGAAAACACACTCATGATTCTAAAAAACACAGATGACATCCTTCCAAGAGGTTATTCAAATTAGTTCTCATCAATCTTAGTACACACTGAATCTGTGAAAAGTTATGATACATAAATGAGGATCACTCTTAAGGACATGATGTGATACTAAAAACTCGATCTGAATCAATATGTTAAATAGAGGATCAACACCCATTTACTATAGGTAACTAAGAAACTATGAAATCTACTCAGTGAACAAAGATGAATATAGTATCTCACTCACGGACTATTGGAAGGATTCAAATGACTCTATTAAATTAGACCTACTGAAGGTATAATTTTCCCTGGTGTTAGATACTATTGTATACTAATCCTAAGTGAAAGGATTAGGGGAACACACTCTAATGGAAAATTTCAATGATACATTGGAAAAAAGATCTAAAAAATCTTCAATGGAGTTCCCAACGTGTAGTATATGTCATGTGTTTTGTCCCCTACCCCGTGATCCTAGAGATGTAAATGGATTTTTTCCTTAAGCCATGTCTATGAAGAAGTACATTCCAGGTAGTATGTCATTGTAATCCAGTTATTAAATTACTTATCCCTCACACATAGTTCATTCCGTGTTTGGGTTTGGGGTGTACATGGTCTGTAGAAAGTCTGTGTACTCCACCATAGGTCTA
Organism: Viscum album; assembly: GCA_963277665.1. Taxonomy (NCBI): domain Eukaryota; kingdom Viridiplantae; phylum Streptophyta; class Magnoliopsida; order Santalales; family Viscaceae; genus Viscum; species Viscum album. The sequence continues at coordinate 426,172,766 of OY728162.1, read as the reverse complement.
GGTGCCATCATAGGTACATAAAGAGTCTCCAGGAGAGGTCACAAAATGTGTAGGACAAGACACTCTCTATATAAAGCATATATCCTAAAAAAATAACGACACATTCTTAATGTTCAATTTCATTATTTCATTTTTGTAGAAAATTTCACTGATTATAAAAACAAAAACTCAAATACCGTAATCGTTTAGTGCCTTTAGAATCATGGAAACAAAAAAAACTGATTCATAAGACATCTGCTTCTTCTTTCGTCTATTTATTCCTAAATAGAAACATTTTAGAAATATCATATATAATAACATTCATATTATATTGGGAAAAGATACATAAAAATAGGTGATCTCAGATGCTCAGTAAGGGAAAAAAGGTAGACATGTTAGTATAAACATGGGAATAAGGGTATGAAAATGCTATCATAACATTATAAGATCATACCATGCATATCAAAGATCATAAAAATTAATTCTATCATAAATATTAGTAGTTCAGAAAACATGAATCAGAAGGGTGTTATGATCCTAATCCATGAATGGAGAACATAAGAGTATGACATAGAATCGTGGCATAAAACATAATAATATAAAGAAACTAAGTGACAGAATCCTATAAAGGCCTTTATAACATTTTAGTCTTGGGATAATAACCTATGTAACTTCCTTGGTAGGGATATAACCTCATTCGTACCCTATTATTTCAGTCCTGGGACTCCCAATCACGTACCCACTTGTTTTGGGCTTGAGATAACCTCCATTGTACCCTCTTGTTTCGTGATAGGGATTCCCTACCATATACCATTTGTATCAAAAATCATTTAGTATTACTAAATGAGTTATATGGAGATATATTACGAACCCATAATGAAATTAAAACAATAAATACGAGTGCCAAAAAAACAAAAAAAACATTCATCATATCCGAACTAATGAAATGAAATGGGAATCATAAAATCATTCAATGAACAATAACAAATGGAAAAAATGGGTTTCATAAATATTATTCCATCATAAAAGTAAACTATTCATAGATTTAATATCAATAAAATGATTGGATTATATCTCTATTATAAAATAAGTAATGGAATTAACATTGTCATGGATGGAAAATAATTTCGAGAGATCCCGTGATAAATTTTTTTGAAGAAAATATATTCTCTATGAAAATTTATTTTCAAATCATAAAATTGTTATCAAAACTTTATAATTGAAAATAACAATTAATAAATATAAAATATTCTTCAAAATATTATTTTTTTAATTCCTTTAAATCCATTTCCTTTAAAATTCCTAAAAGCAAATACAAAAAATATTTCATTAGTATTTTATTGAAAAAAATTATTTCATTGAAAAAAGATTTCATATTGAAGAGAGAAATTTTTTTATGATATATATAAAATCATGAATAGAATGATATTCATGGTTAAACATTTGACAGTGTAGTATATACACCTCATAAACGATTATACGAGCATTATATAAGAAGTTTCTAAAAGTAGAGAGGTAAAAATTAAATTACCATACTTTTTTGGTAGGATTGGAACTATAAACACCATGAAAGAGATATCATCAAATGGTTATGTAAATTCAAAAAATAATAATAAAAATACTCATAAAATACACCCATGTAATGTACATACACCACACAAGTAAATGATCACTGCATAAGTTATGTGTTGTATATAAATAAAAGTGAGAAAAAATCCCATACTATTTGAGTAACAATAGATTCACGATAATTGTGTAGAAATAAGCTCAAATTACACATTTAATATTATGAATGTAAAGAATCAAAAATTTTAAGGAATTTTTTTCTTAATTTCTTTGGAAATTTTACATGAACGCTGTTTCTGATGGCGCCTGATTCCGAGGCCCGGTGTGCCCGGAATCATTTTCCAAAATTTAGCTCGGGTACGTTAATTGAACGAACGAGTGGGTTTTTATAACATTTGAACCGGTGCTTGGAAGTGCAATCCAAGGGCACCGCTGAAACCGCAACGCCGTTAATTGCTTAAGAAGACCCTTTCTGGAGTTGCGTTTTCCTGGGAGGAGTTGTTTAAAAAAAGTGAGGGATAAAAATATAACTGTTTTACAATTATATTACCTTTTCTTGTTAAGTGGATTTAAGTGTTGTGTTACAACACTTTATACCTCTCTTGTGTTGTTAAAACCTATGTAAGGGAGTTAGGGGTGGGACCCACTTGTAGTTAAATAACCATGATAGGATTAAAGTTGAGGTGGGGCCCACACGAACCTCACCCCTTCACATTCCTTAAACCTCATCTAACTACCCCATTATGTGGGTGACCTCTCATCTTCCATAACTCACTCCAAACCCCCTTATGACACACCCTCTCATTAATAATGCCAAATCTACTTCATTTAATTTTGAAAAGCTAATGATTAATTAACTTAAGTTTATTCGACATTTTGAAATGTTTTGAAAATTCATGGGATGTGTAATAAAATAATAAGAGTCTTATTTTGTTAGGGGTTGGATGGTTGTGTGGGAAATGGGAGGAGATAGAACTCGTCTTCTTCGTTGAAGAACGCGAAGAACGTCAAGAACCCGACGAAGAACGCCATCACTGCAAGGAGTGAATGACGTGCAGTTCTTATTCTCTCTCCGCAACCGGTGAGATATGCCTTCGTTGAAGAACGAAGACGCGCCACATCCTTCCTTGTGCGAATGCCGACGATGCTTACGGAGCCTCGATCCACGATGCCGTCTTCCGCGACGTTCGACTTCCACGACCCGACGACGAACAACATCATTTTCGAGGTAGGGGTTAAATTTGTTTAAGTTTATATTCTCGTGGTTCTTCCCTTCTAAAACAAAGAACTCAAAACAACTCATTCTCAAGTTGATCCGCAAATGATTTATTTTGCGGGTTGGGAATATTTATTTGTGATGGAAATTGTAGGGGAATTTTATTGTTTTTCCATTTTATCATTTGAGAAAAGGAAGACGAATGCGGATCAATCTGTACCGGTTGATCCGCGGATCGCTCAATCATGCGGGGTGGTTGCGGGGTGAATTTTTTTTCGGGATTGGATGAGTTTGACTTTGTTTTTAAAACCTCTAACGCGGAGGGCATGGGCTAACGAACAAATCCCGGACCCTCCGCAGTTTTTTGTCGAAGTGTTGATCGACGGACGATGATGAGGCATGCTGCAAAGGCGTTTTGAATCCTTTTCAGTAAACTAAGGCTCCCGAGAGGACCACCGGTGTAGGAGGAATTGAAAACGGACCACCATAGCAACTCCGGTCGTCCGCGGAAGGGCCTGCCGGCGCGCTAGGAGGCGGCGGCGCCCGACGCGCCGCCGGGAAGGGCCGCTGCTACTAAAGGCACGACATGAGGTGGATGGTCCTACGACCACATGGGATTGAGGGAGAACAAGGGTCATAACCCACGGTGGTCAAGGGAGGGGCCCCCATGTGAGGGGCCCGCCACTTTAATCAAGGGGGGGCAACCCCCCCCCCCCCTTTCCACAACAGCACGGCCAGCAGGCCATGTGGGTGTGCTCACGCCGGGCCAAACGGCCGCCCAAACCAGGCCGCGCTGCGCCGCGCCCATCCGGGCCGGTTCTGGACCAGGTTCGGGCCGACCCAGGGGGGGTTGGGTTGGGCCGGGCCGGGCCTAGACCCCCATTTCAAACATCTTTTGATCTTTTTCCCATAACATGGGATAAATACCTCCGATCGATGCAAAGTCAATTGCGTAGCGATCCCTGGATCGAGACGGTCGTTTTGGTATATTACAATCAAGGTTTCAGAGAGTATTGAGTATGGACAGGTTGGTTCGAACACGAACCAACCGGGCCCTCAGAGCGGAAAGGCTTATAACTTGAGTTCCGGACGTCTGATTGATGTGCCATCGTCTTTTTTGGATTCCTCCTGATGAGACGGAACTTTTGGCATACATCACCAGATATTGGATGCAATTTGATAGTTGATGGGTTGGATTATACCCGAAATCCAACCGGGCCCCTGGAACAGAAAAGCTGATGACTTTCAGACCGGACATCTGTTTGACGAACCGTCAGCGGCGTTGGTGATAACGTTGGGAAACAGTCCCTATGAGTATACCCTATGAGAGTTCGGGGTACAGTTGAGATGCGGTAGGGTTGGTTCGTACACGAAACCAACCGGACCCCTGGGAAGAAATGGCTAATAACTCACAGACCGTGCGTCCGATTGACGGGTCGTCTATTGCTTTGAGACCCCTATGATGAGGTAGTCCTTTGAGATACTTCTTCGTGGGACTTTTGATACTTGGATTATCGACCAGTAGCTTGTGGAGAGGACCCTCTTGGAGACGAGCTAGCAGAGTACAGAGACCTAGTTGCTGATTGAGACTTGACGATTGCTAATCGATCGACTCGGTGTGATCCAGATAGCCCAGTGGGGGTCGCTTGGTTATAGCGGAAGACCCATGGCGGAGGTGCGTTTGGTTGTAGCGGCAGACCCGCGATACTCGACAGAAGGAGTACCTCTATAGGCTATGAGGGGTTGTGCTTGGTTGTAGTGGTAGAACCATGGTGGCATGCGCTTGGTTGCAGTGGAAGGCCCATAGTACTGGACAGGTGGAGTACATCAGCAATCCAAGGTTAGTGGGACATGCTTTGTTGTAGCGGAAGGCCCACTGTACTCGACAGAGGAGGAGTTCTCTAGCAGTCGTGGTTTCGTTATCGTGAATAGAATCCTGGTTTGAGCTGAGTGTATGACCTTTGTGTTTCCTCATGATTGAGATGGGTTAGATTATAACTTAGGTATAAGTATGAGATTATACCTAAGTAAGGGTTATCTGTTGAGATCCTACTTTGTTGTTATCCTTGTTGGATTTAGTGAGACATTGAGGGTCTCGAGGTCCCTTCTGAGTATCGTATAATCACCTCTGCACGGGCTATGCCTGCAAATCGTTGTGTTGGTTGCAGACATCAGGCAGTGTTGACAGAGGCCGAGTGTTCGAGGACAAGACAGTACCCGGAGGTGGACCTCACGACGAGTTAGTATCCGAAGGTGGACTTCACGACGGGACGACACTCGGAGGAGGTTGACGGGTGAGAGTGTTGTGGAGGTTGTTTGTACCTACCCTTTAGGTAGTATCCATGGTGGATGATCCAAGAGCTGTGATATCAGTACCTACCCTTTAGGTAGGATCCAAGGAGGACGACCCAGGATCTGCTTTTGTCCTTCAAGTTGTTTGTCTTTTTCTGTTGTACTTTTGTTCAGTAGTAGCTATACTTTTGATTGGGTTTCTATTATGGCCCATTTACTTTTCAGCACTTCCTTTTGTATTTTGTGTATTACTTCCGCTTGTACTCTGTGGTGTTTTGTTTACTTTTATAAAGGCAATTTCTTCCCAGTTATCGGGAATTACGCCTTTGGTGCTACTCGCCATCCCCTGGCCTATGGAAGGTGGGCTTGAGGTAGTCATGGCACGGGCCCCGAGGACAGTTCATGAAAAATTGGTATCAGAGGAGTCGGTTCTACCGCAGAACATATAACTTTGATATTCCCTTTCTGTGAAGAAATAGTGTTAAGGGTACCGAGTGTGGTCTTCAGTTCAGGGAGTCTAGTGTTGATGCGGCGGCAGACCTATCCGTACACCAGGACCTTGACTACTGATTTCCGACATTGTGCACGAAAAACACTGATTGTGTGTGTGTTTCCAAGAGTTTTAATGTAAGATCAAACCAGGTCATCTCACCAAATATAAATTGTTGACCGTGTTGCATCTGTTCAGGATGTCTCTACACTCACAGTTAGTTGGAGTTTTGAGAGAGTACTCGATGACGGCCCACTGAGCGGCGAGGATCCGGTGCGGGGACCTTTTTACTATGTTGGCACCCTCGGGTGGTGTACCAGTAGCACCACCTCCTATTGTGCAGTAGAATCCACTTTCTATACTAGCAGATGGTGCACGCTGACGGAGCGCATTGCACGAGTTCCAGCAGTAGAGTCCTCTGAGGTTATGAGGTGAAGCAGATTCCCAGACAGTAGAGAACTGGCTGGAGGCGATTTCTAGAGTTTTCCGCCTATCTGAGACATCAGTAGAGTGGATGGTGGACTTGGCTACTAGTTTGTTTCTAGTCAGTGACCATGAGGATGGTCCGCATAGTGATGAGGCTTCGGTATGTGGACTGATTCCTGAGATAGTGCATTCGGGTAGTGTGTCAACTATACATCACTACCTGTTGGTCTGCAGTTACAACCGGCGGTACCAGTAGGTGACACATGTAGGCATCCTGCCTGACACATGTTCCAACATCAGATACCCTCATGTTCCGAGGTGAGCCCAACTCACAGGTGGCTGAGGACTGGCTTGAGGAGGTGTCTGAAAGTTTTCTACAGCTTATACAGCTTCGGCAGGACGACAAGTCGGTAGCTGAGTATTCATCGAGGCGTACCGAACATTCCGGGTACTCGATGAATATGATTCAATCAGTTCTATAGAGCTCGGACCTCTGAGCATGGTGTTTTTAAAGATATATGAGCCATCACTTTTTCCTCTATGCATTCCTACTCGTGTTAGGGTGCTAGATAGAACCGTGTGGTTGAATGATCTTTGGCTGAACGAATACAGTTAGAGAATGTTAGAAGTTGGAACACAACGAACTAGTTCCAGTCTCAGAGACTTGGGCATGCAAATGTTTCAAAAAGAGGAAATGTTAAGGATAGATAAATCTGTAGAGTACAGATGTAGAGGCAGAGCTAGGAGAGCAGCATGAGGTGGTGTAGATATCAACATGTTACAAACATCAACCTTTTTTGTTCCCTCCAGGCTCAGGTAGCTGGAGAGGAGGAGAAGAGAGTAGCTACATGCGGTCAAGGAGTGTGACCTAATGGCTCTACGAATGATTTGAGGGACAGTCTGTGTCCAATTCAAGCTTCCATAGTAACAGACATTGATACGAATCATTCCTTCCTTCCACGAATCTTTTCCTAGAACTAGAGTTTCTGTTTAAGCCGTTGACTTGACCCTCACGTCTGGAGATACCTTGGGAGGAGACTCAATAATCACACTTACGCCGACAGTGTGGCCTGACCCACGAGGCGAGTGTTTCGGTTTGAATCTCTTGGTGGAAGAGTAGAGGCATTACGACGTTGGTCTCGGTATGGATTGGATTCACAGTTCATGCTCAGATTGACTGTATTAGGAAAATAGGTTGTGGTTTACCTACAACTTTGGGATGGGTTTTCCTTGGTTGAGGAAAAGGAAACCCCAGGCAGCACAAGATAAACTCATGCATAGGAGTGTGAGGTCGATCATTCATGAGTCGGTCAACCTTAACCTCATGGAAGCATGAGTTTTTGAGTTTCAGTTCTAATCAGGAAAGGGAGACCTCTAGAGTTCGAGGATGACGATCACGACCTTATACGGGTCTCACCTCGACGAGGTTTACGGAGATGAGGCCAAGGCGGAAAGTAATATCCGAGGTTCTGCAGACCTTTTTTCAGGTCCTTAGTAGGGTAGGCAAGGTGGCTTACGATTTGACCCATCCACTTCAGCTGCACCAGGTACACGACGACTTCCACGTATCTCAACTGGGGAGATACGTGCTTGACCCGACACATATCGTCGACCATGGGGAGCTGGACATTGGCGATTGGGTGAATTTTGCGGGGTATCAGTAGAGGTTGAGGATCGACAGGAGATGTCCTATGAGGATGGTCAATTCCTCTTGTGCGCTTTTGTTGGTAGCACGAGAATCTCTAGGTAGGAACATGGGAGCAGGAGGCTCAGATGTGTTCTCATTACCACTTCTGTTTCCCTAGATTGTGTTATAGCTTTATGGGGACAAAAATATTGGAAGTGGGAGTAATGTAAAGACCAGGAAATTTAAAGGAAATTTTTTATCTGAATTTATTTGGAATTTTACATGAACGCAGTTTCGGCCAGCACTTGATTCCGAGGCCCGGTGTGCCCGGAAGCATTTTCTAAAGATTAGCTCGGGTACGTTCAGTGAACGAATGAGCGGGTTTTTATAACTTTTTAACCGGTGCTCGGAATTGAAATCTGAGGGCACTGATGAAACCGCATTGCTAGGAATTGCTTAAGAAGACGCTTTCTGGAGTTGCGTTTTCACGGGAGGAGTTGTTTAAAAAAAAGTGAGGGATAAGAATATAATTGTTTTACAATTATATTTTCTTTTCTTGTTAAGTGGATTTAAGTGTTGTGTTACAACACTTTATCCATCTCTTATGAGGCTATGACCTATGTAAGGGAGTTAGTTGTGGGACCCACTTGTAGTTAACTACCCATGAGAGGATTAAAGGTGAGGTGGGGCCCACATGAACCCCACCCCTTCAATTTCCTTAAACCTCCTCTAACTCCCCCATTAAGTGGGTGACCTCTCTTCTTCCATAACTCACTCCAACCCCCCTTATGACACACCCTCTCATTAATGATGCCAACTCTACATCATTTAATTTTGACAAGCTCAAGATTAATTAAGTTATGTTAATTTAACATTTTGAAATGTTTTGAAAATGCATGGGATGGGTAATAAAATAAGAAGAATCTTATTTTATTAGTGGTTGGATGGTTGTGTGGGGAATGTGAGGAGATAGAACATGTCTTCTTTGTTGAAGAATGCGAAGAACATCAAGAACCTGACGAAGAATACCCTCACTGCAAGGAGTGAATGACGTGCAGTTCTTCTTCCCTCTCCGCAGCTGGTGAGAGACTCCTTCGTCGATGAATGACGATGCGCTGCATCCTTCATCGGGTGAACGCCGACGACGCATACAGAGCCTCGATCCGCGACGCCGTCTTCCACGGCGTTCAACTTCCATGACCCGATGACGAGCGACATCATTTTCGTGGTAGGGGTTAAATTTGTGTAAGTTTATATTCCTGTGGTTCTTCCCTTCTAAAACAAAGAACTCAGATAAACTCATTCTCAAGTTTATCCATGAATGATTTCTTTTGCGGGTTGGGAATATTTATTTGCGGGAGAAATTTTAGGGATATTTAATTATTTTTCCCTTTTATAATTTGTGAAAAGGACAAAGAACACAGATTAATCTCTACCGGTTGATCCGCGGATCACTCGATCATGAGGGGGTGGTTGTGGGGTGATTTTTTTCTGGATTGGTTGAGTTTGACTTTGTTTTTAAAACCATTAACGCGGAGGGAACGGGCAAACGAACAAAGCCCGGACCCTCTGTAGTTTGTTGTCGAAGTGCGGATCGACGGACGATGATGAGGCGGTCCGCAAAGGCGTTTTGAATCCTTCGCAGCAAACTACGGCTCCCGGGAGGACCATAGGTGCAGAAGGAATTGAAAACGGACCACCGGAGCATTGCCGGTGGTCCGCTGAAGGGCCTGTCGGCGCGCCACGCTACGGTTGAAGCCTTGGTGGCAGGCGGCTGGTCCCGCAGCCGCGCAGGACCGAGGGAGACCAAGGGTCGTAACCCCCGGCGGTCATGGGAGTGGACCTCACGTGAGGGGGGAAACGACTTCAATCAAGGGGGTTAACTGCCCCCCCTTTTTCCGCAACATCATGCCCAGCAGGCCATGCGGGTGTGCTCACGCCAGGCCAACCGGCCGGGCCGGGCCCATACCCCCCATTTCAGACCTCTTTTGGTCTTTTCCCATAACATGGGCTACGGACCTCAAATCGATGCACCTTCAGTTGAGTAGCGATCCTTGGATCGAGACGGCCATTTTGGTATATTACACTCATGTTTTTGGAGAAAATCGGGTACGACCGGGTTGGTTCGAACACGAAACCAACCGGGCCCTCAGAGCGGAAATGCTTATAACTTGATCTCCAGACATCAGATTGATGTGCCGTCAACTTTGTTGGATTCTTCTTGATGAGACATAACTTTTTTCATACATCGCCTGAGATTTGGATGCATTTGTATAGTGACCGGCTTGGATTATACCCGAAATCCAATCGGGCCCCTTGAACAGAAAAGCTGATAACTTTCAGACCAGACGTCCGTTTGATGAACCGTCAGTGGCGTTGGTGATCACATTGGGAAACAGTCCCTATGTGTATACCCTATGAGAGTTCAGGGTATAGTTGAGATGCATTCGGTTTGGTTCATACACGAAACCAACCGGGCCCTTGGGACAAAAAGGCTAATAACTCACATATCGGGCGTCCGATAGACCTGCCATCTGTTACTTTGAGACCCCTATGATGAGGTGGTCCATTGAGATACTTCTTCGTGGGACTTGTGATACTTGGAGTATCGACTAGTATATCATTGACCGGACCCTCCCGGAGACGAGATAGCCGAGTACATAGACCTTGTAGCTGACTGGGACTTGACGACTGCTGATCGATCGACTCGGAGTGATTCAGATAGCCCAATGGGGTGCGCTTGGTTGTAGAGGCAGACCCATGGTGGAGGTGCGCTTGGTTATAGCAGAAGACCCGCGGTACTCGATAGAAGGAGTACCTCTATAGGCTATGAGGGGGTGCACTTGGTTGTAGCGGCAGACCAACAGAGGGATGCACTTGGTTGCAGCGGCAGACCCACAGTACTCGACATGTGGAGTACTTTAGTAGTCCAAGGTTAGTGAGACGCGCTTGGTTGTAGCGGAAGGCCCACTGTACATGATAGAGGAGGAGTTATCCAGCATCTATGGTTTCTTTATCATGAATAAAATCATGGTTTGAGCTGAGTCTATGACCTTTGTGTTTCCTCATGATTGAGATGTGTTACTTGATAACTTAGGTATAAGTATGGTCTTATAACTAAGTAAGGGTTATCTGTTGAGATCTTACTTTCGGGTTATCCTTGATGTATTTAGTGAGACCTTGAGGGTCTCGAGGTCCCTACTGAGTATTGTATACTCACCCCTACATGGGCTATGCCCGCACCTCGTTGTGTTGGTTGTAGACGTCAGGAAGCATTGACAGAGGATGAGTGTTCGAGGACTAGACGATACCCAGAGGTGGACCTCACGACGAGTCAGTATCCAGAGGTGGACTTCACGACGAGAAGACACTCGGAGGAGGTTGACGGGTGAGAGCGTTGTGGAGGCTATCTGTACCTACCCTTCAGGTAGGCTCCGTGGTGGACGATCCAGGAGCTGCGCTATCTATACCTACCCTTCAGGTAGGATCCGAGGGGGACGACCCAGGACCTTCTTCCATTCTTCCAGCTATTTGTTTTTTTCTGTTGTACTTTTGTTCAGTTATAGCTATACTTTCAATTGGGTTTGTATTCTGGCCCATTTACTTTTCAGCACTTCCTTTTGTATTTTTTGTATTACTTCTGCTTGTAATCTGTGGTGTTTTGTTTACTTTTATAAAGTCAATTCCTTCCCAGTTATCAGGAATTATGCCTTTGGTGCTAGTCGCCCGCCCCTGGCCTATGGAAGGCGGGCTTGGGGTAGTCACGGCACGGGCCCTGAGGATGGGTCGTGATAATGAAATTCAATAAATTCATGATATAACATGTCATAAAGAATTATACATTCCACAATACAATAATAAGTGGTTATAATTTCATATATATCATAGAAATGAAAAATGAGATGAAATCCCCTTACTAGTTGAGTAACTTTTTAAAATCTAAATCCCATAAAAAAATAACATCAATTAAAACATTAAAAATAATTAGATAATTAAAATTAAAGATATAAACTTTCATATTTAATTATATATACACCAAAAAATAAGATAGTTTGGAATATTGTATGTATATCATAGAAATAAAATTTATGATGAAATTCCATTAAAGCAGGAGTAACATATAGAATCATGAAACCCATAAATTAATATCATTTACTAAAACAATTATTATATTTAAATAGATATTAATAATGATATTACATGTTATTGGTCAGTATATATTCACCACACAGAGTAAGTGATAGGTGAATAATCCTTGTACATCACAGAAATAAACAGTGAGATGATATTCCATTATCTTATGTATTCACATACATCATATACATTAAAACCTCTTGTATAATAAATATAATTTTAAAATAAATCTACCATAGATACATATATATATATAAATTATACCATATTTTATTTTCATTGGACTTTATATTAATCCTTTCTAACAATTATTTGTTAAATTTATGTTTCGGGTAATAACCGATTTGTTTTTCTTTTATGTTTAGACTTGTTATCCTTTAACCTCTTACATAGATAATGATTTAATCAAATCGATATGAAAAAATTATTTAAATACCTTATATATATTCTGTAAATATTAATTCATAGTTATTTATAAATGTTTGATATGTTAAATTAAATACGTAGTTCATGGAGACATTAATTCATATGTACACGTACACGATGTCTTCATTTTCTTGTCATATTTAGAGAAAATAAAGTATATGACATATTGTATTCAAAGAATAATTTTTCTTATATATATATCATATGTATTCATTAAATTTTTCCTTTTAACAATTTATGTAAAATATAGATATGAAATAAAACACATCCTATTGTGGAGATGGTACGCCGTACAAACACACAACTAACATTATTATTTTCAAAACAGTTAAGTGGTAAAAAGTTTGATATGATATTATCATTAAAGAAGTTTAATTATTTTATAAAAATCATATATAACATAAAAAAATATTTTTCCATCATAATTCGAAACCATGAGAGGTGGTAAATGAAAAATAAAAAAAATCATTTTATGCAGTAGTAGTTCATCATACAAAAGAACTAATAGTTCGTTACCCATTAGATGTAAGTGTGTTTTAATATAGGAAGAAACCGTAAGATAAAAACATACCTGTATATTTATGATACTGAGGTTATAATATAAACATGAAATAAAATTAAATTGAAGGGTTTTATTGAATAAATAAAATAGAAACTATCATTGATATATGTTTCCTCTTCTTTGCATATCCCATTTTTTTTTTAAAAAAGGGACTTATTTGGATTATTATCGGCCCAAATTAAGGATTAGATGATGAATTTAGGAATTTTTTTTAGAGAATTAGACATTGGTTGGCCATACCAAATAGGTTCTAATGTGTGAAGATATGTGAAAGAGATGTTCCCATTTATAAGATAAGGGATGTTCACTTTTGGAATTACTCAAATGATTAATTTATAACAACATCAATATCCATAAAAATACAAAAAAAATTCTATTTTTTTATAATAAAAGGTATTATAATGTTCTAATATCATTAAGTAACACATTATATATTTTTTATGTAAAATTATACCATATCTATTTAATCAACTATTTATTTAATCTATATTAATTTTAATAATGATAACAAAATTTTCAATAACAAAAGGTGGATATTTTTACATAAAAATGACAATTAAACCTGAAAAAAAAATTATTATATTTTAGACCATAATTAAAAGATTTTTCATTTTTTACTATTTTCATTATTTTTATATAATTTATGGAACTATTAATTTCATAAAATATCATTATTATTAATTTTCAAACTATTATTTATAGGACTTGTATCTATATCATAACTATATAAAATCTTATAAAAAAACATCTATTATTTGAATAACATGAAAAATGTATCTATAAAATTTTGGGATGACATGAATTAGGTGAAATTATATTAATTTTAATAATTTTTTATTCCTTTATTTGATATTCTCATTAAAAAAATATGTAATACATCATCATTCATCAAGACATTAAGGTAATTATATATTTTATAAAAATAAAAAATAAAATAAAAATATGAATATATAAATTTTATCATTCAAATTATTACCTATAGTCTAATGTATAATTTGTATAACCGTATATGAAAAAAGATATATTTATTAAAAAAAATTGTATTAAATATTTAAAATTTCATCCAATAAAATATAATACATTTCACACACTCATAAAAGTGCCCTAAAATAAAACATATTTCTTCAAAATGACGATTTTTTCAACATAAATTCGTCAAATTAAATTAGTACAAGTGTAAGTTTAATTTTATAATATTATATTTACCCCAAGTTACCTAATTTCCCTTTACGCAAAGTAACAAATGATAATTACTTTTAGTAATATTTTTTGACAAACACTAAAATGATATTATAATAATAAAAATATTATAATTTATAAACAATAATTTTCCATTTTTCACAATCAAATTCTCTTAAGTGGATAATTATGTTTAATGATAACCCCACAGACATGATGACAAATTGGGTTTTTAAAATAAAAAATATCCAAATGTTTTTTAAGATTTAATGTCTAAATTTAATGTGAATTTGTTTTAAATAACATAACATGACATAAAGGATAATAATTTGGTATAATTATACTTTTACACCCAAAAAAATATAATTTCAATATATAACTAAATATGAATAAAATGAAGTGTTGGGTCAATAAGGTTTTCCTTTTGACTTTTTCATTCCTTCTTGTTTTCAAAATCACAAACACCTTATCTTTAATAAAATCGCTTTTATAAGGAAAACCATTTTTGTAAGAAAAATCTCATTTGTAAGAAAAATATCCTTATCATATTTTCATCCATATTTTTCTTAAGTATAAGATTCGGATTCATTTCTATTTTCTCAGAATTGTTTGAAACTTTGATATGAAGTATTCTGTTTTAGGATCCGAATTCTGGATAAGAACTATAATAAAGTTTCACTCCGAAATCAAGATGAGAACTATGATAGAGTTTCATTCTGAACTCCGGATATGAACTCTGATTAAGTTCTACTCCAGATTCAGGATACGAATCCTTAAGAATTTCGACAATGAATTCTCATTACAAATTCTGATGTGGAATTATCATTACGAATTATAATGATGAATTCTCATTACGAATTCTCATTATGAATTATTTTTCCGTATTTACCTATTAAATAGAATCTGATCATCTTTGTTTTATACACTCCGTATTTGTTTAGACTCCAAAAAATTATTTTTTTTTACACTCCGAACTTTCATTCCGAACTTTTGAGTTAGCTTTTAAACGGTGTCGTACATTCTGTTACACTTGTTTTGTTATAAAATGATGTCGTCTATTCTGTTATAAACTAACCGTTGGCTAAGTTACACGTGTACAGGTCCCTCCGAATTTCATGGAAAATATGACCGTTGCAAATTTTCCTATAAATAGGAGCTCATTTGAAAGAGCACACATACAACATATGAATTTGATCAATCTAGAGACCACACGCTGCTAAGGTGATTTCTAGAGAGAGAAATCTTTTCATGCCTTGTGCGTACTGAACCGCTCGTTCAGTATTTTGCTTCGTGCGACTCCGAATGTTGGTGATTACATTCGAGGACTTTCGGGGATAGGAAGACAGAGGTGTTGACTACATTGAAGTTAGAGGGCTTCCTTGCTGAGGAAGACAGAGTTTGCCAACTACCTTGAAGTTGAGGGATTTTGGGGATAAAAAGACAGAGACTCCGATCTTTGTATCGAGGGATTACCATGGTGTGGGTAAAACAGACTTTCTTGAAAGTATAAATCAAGGGACCTTTATCCAAGGTTGTTGGATACCCTTCTCTTTGGGTTAAAAGACCTATATCTTGTTACTTGTAGTTTTACTACTTGTTTGTTTCCACTGCATTTTGTATTATAAGGAAAGTATAACTTTCTTATACTTTCTTAATTGTACTCTGTTTCATTTAGATTATATACGCTTTAAGGTAGAATCTCATATTGTAATCTTTTGTTAAGTTTCAATTTCCGAAACCATATTTCCGGAACCAACATTCGAAATCTCTTTCCATGTTTTCATTTGGTATTAGAGGTGTTGTGAATTTTCTTAAGTTTAACATTGTTAAACTTAGCCCTTTCCTTTTCTTAAGGAAAACATAGTTAATCATAACTAACTTTAAAGGTCCCAAAGGAATTTTTAAAGTATTCAATTCACCCCCCTCTTGTATATTGAGCATCTACATCATTATTTCGATCCTACAATTGGTATCAGAAGAAGGTCTATGAAATAATTGTACTTACTTATAAGTTTTTCTTTCTAACTTTCTCATTCCGAACTTTCCCATTCCGAACTTTCTCATTCCGAACGTTTTTATTACTATTTTTTTTCTTAACAAGTTTGTGTGCCAAAGGTTTATAAGTATGGAAGAATTAATGTTGGTTCTATTGATAATCTAAATCCTACAAGACCACCAATCATTGATGGTAATGACTATGAGTACTGGAGAGATCTAATGAAGGCTTTTGTTATCAATACTGGAGTAGACAACTTTTTTATGCTTACTGGTGATTATAAAATTCCTGACAAGGATGTTAGAACATTTACTAACCAGGAAAATCAAGATTATCAACTCAATTATAAGGTACGCAATACATTACTTTGATCAATGACTAGCAATATATATTGCCAAATTTCATCTTGTGAAGCAGCTAATTGTATCTGGAAGAAGTTAGAGGTTACACACTTTGGAACTTCTAAAGTGATTGAGACTAGGAGATCAATGATTTGATCAGAATATCATGGCTTCAATTTTTCTTATGGTGAACCAATATGTAAACTTCAACAGAGATTTATGACTATCGTCAACAACCTACAGTCTATGGGAGATAAAGGTTTTTATGATGAAGCACTTATGTATAAGATAATTGACATTATGCCTAATGAGTGGGAATCCAAAAGAACTGCTATAGATGAGAACATGAAGGTCACTCAAATTTCTCTTGATGAGTTATTTGGAACTCTTCTCCAACATGAAACCAGAATGAAGAGAGATGCTGACAACATCAAAAAGAAAAATGGAAATGGTACTATTGGTTTTACAACAACATCAAATCATATGAAATCTAAGACTCCTGAGAGAGTAACCATATCCAAGTGTAAGAAGATGGTAGTTCAATAAGATTATAGTGAGAGTGAAATATCATAAAATGAGTTAGCAAATCTTGCTCGAAGGATAAACAAGATAGCTGGCCAGAGAAATTTCCAATCCAAGTATAAGAAAAAGGACAGGAAAGATAAGAAAGATGGAGAAGTCACATGTTATGAATGCAAGAGAGTTGGACATATTAGACCAGATTACCCTTTGCTTAAAAAGAAAGAAAGGAAAGAAAGACATTCAGACATGAACAGAAAGAAGTATTATAAAGACAAAGCTAAGAATGTTCTAAAAGCTAACGACACCCGGAGTGCCAGTGGTGGCGATTCTTCAGATGAATCTTCTGATTACGAATCTTTAGGACAGAAGAATATTAGACTTATAGCCAGATTACCTATTGATAATCATTGTTTTATGGATAAGGTGCGAAATGCTGAATCATTGACCAATGTTTATTTAAATTCTAATGATAGTAAGTATTATAACTCTTCTGATGAAGAATCATCTTCTGATGATAAAAATACTTAACCTACTTATGGAGAAGTCTCTAGGTTTGATGAAATTCTTGAGATTGAGAATTCTAAACTCAATAAGAAACATGATAAGGAAAACTCTAGGAATTCTATTCTTACAATAGAGATATCAGATCTTTCTAAAGATCTTGATAAGAACAATTCTGATTTTGAAAGTATTTCAAAAAATCTTGAGGAAGTATGTTCTGAGAAGAAAAAACTTTCTAAATAATTAGAAAAAGTAATTTCTAAGAAAAATATTTTCGAGCCTAGCTCTAGATCTAAAACTAATGATTTTGAGGATAAAAATTTGGTTATAAAACTCATGTCTGAAATTTTTTCCTTAAATAAGTGTTTATCAAACTTTACCCGTGGTAAGGAAAATTTTGATAAAATTTATTCCCAAATACGAACTTTAAGAAATAAATCCGGATTTGGTTATACCCATGCAAAACCAATTTTTAGTAACAATTATTTTGTTCCTCAAAGTACCCCATTTTGTACTAAGTGTCAATGTAGTGGTCACTGGGCAAAGAATTGTTTCTTAAACAAAACCCAATCCTTAGGATTTCACAAAGCTTACTTTTCTATGAAGATGTGGGTTCCTAAAATTTTGTTATCTGGTAATCTCGGATCCAAACAAGTTTGGATTCCAAAAGTCTAATTCGCTTCTTGATTTCAGGAAAATAAAGAGAGTACCAACAACAATACATTGTACATGGATAGTTGATGTTCCCGGCACATGACTGGTAACAGAAGCTATTTTGAAAAGATTATCCAAACGAAAGGAGGAAAGGTAACTTTCAGAGTTAATGATAAGGGAGAGATTATTGGTATTGGTAATATTGTTATTCTTGGTAAAACCTTGATTTCAAATGTTCTTTTTGATAAGGGTCTTAAGAACAAACTCATTAGCATAAGTTAGATATGTGATGAAGGTTACCTTGTAATTTTTAGGAATGATTAGTGCTTAGTTCACAGTTCCAAGGAAGAATTTATTCTCTCAGCCAATAGGCAAGATAATGTTTACACTTTAAACTTAGAAGACCTTATAAGCCAAGATTTACCTTCCCTAAGTGAAATGGAAGATCATTCCTGGTTATCACATAGAAGACTAGGTCACTGTAACCTTATAAACCTATGTAAACTCTCTAAGAAGAAACTAGTTAAAGATCTACTGGAGCTTATATTTGATTCTTCTAAAATTTGTGATCCTTGTCAATATGGAAAGAAACATAAATCTAGTTTTAAATCAATCGGTAAAGTCTCAACAACTGATGCATTACAGTTAGTGCACATGGATCTTTTTGGTCCAACATAAACTGGAAGTATTAGAGGCAAATATTATGTGTTTGTTCAATTTGATGATTACACTAGATTTACTTGGGTCTATTTTCTAGCAAAGAAGTCTGATGCTTTTCCTTATTTCAAAAATTTTAGAGCTCATCTGAAAAATGAGAAAAACCTTCCATTGAAAACTATTCATAGTGATCATGGAGGTGAATTTCAAAATTCTGATTTTGAAACTTTTTATAGTAGAAAAGGTATTACTCACAATTTCTCAGCACCTAGAACTTCTCAACAAAATGGTGTAGTTGAGAGAAGAAATAGAATTCTTCAAGAGATAACTAGAACCATGTTGAGTGAATATTTTATAGCTAGACATTTCTGGGTTGAAGCTGTTAGTACTTCTTGCTATACTATAAATCATGTTTTAATTAGACCTTTTCTTAATAAAACTCCTTATGAGTTATGGAATGGTAGAAAACCAAGACTATACTACTTCAAGGTTTTTGGTTGCAAAGTATTCATTCTGAATACTAAAGATAATCTACATAAATTCTCACCAAAAGATGATGAAGGAATTTTCTTAGGTTATTCAACAACTTCTAAGGCTTATAGAGTTTTTAATAAAAATACTTGAACTGTTGAAGAAACAGTGCATCTAAAATTTGATGAGTCTGATCCTTTTGTTTTTAAACCATCCCAGCCTACATCCTCAAATGTGTTTTCAAAAACTGATTGTCAACCTTTGATAGAAGAACCTTCTGATAAAAATAATGTTCAAGAAAATAATTCTGAATCATTTACACCAGAAGACTTTCTACCCTATGTTGATGAACATGCTTTTCAAAACCCAAATCAGGTGTTTCATATGAATTATCCTAGTGATAGTATCATTGGTGATATAAATAAACCTTTAAGGACTAGAAGTTCCTTAAGAAATGAAGTAGAACATCTATAATTTTTTTCCCAATTAGAACCTAAAAGAACTAATGAAGCTTTAGGTGATGATGATTGGATCAAAGCCATGCAAGATGAACTAAAGAAATTCGAAAGGAACAAAGTCTGGAATTTGGTTGAAAGACCTAAGGAAACTTCTGTTATTGGAGTAAAATGGGTTTTCAGAAATAAATGTGATGAAAATGGAGTCATAGTAAGAAATAAAGCCAAACATGTTTCTAAAGGTTATAATCAGAAAGAGGGAATAGACTATGAATAATCCTATGCTCCAGTTGCCAGAGTTGAATCCATCCATATTCTACTTTCCTTTGCAGCATTCTTCAATTTTAAACTATATCAAATTGATTTGAAATGTGATTTTCTTAACGGTTATGTTCAAGAGGATGTTTTTGTTGAACAACCTCCTGGATTTGAAGATACAAAATATCCTGATTATGTTTTTAGACTTACAAAAGCTCTGTATGGACTTAAACAAGCCCCACGAGCATGGTATAATAGACTCACTGGATTTTTGCTTCAAAATAACTATGTTATGGGAAATGCAGATCCAACCCTTTTTATAAAGAAACATAAGAAAAATGTTTTGATTGTTCAAATTTATGTTGATGACATCATATTTGGTTCAACTCAGCAATCTTTGACCGACTCTTTTGCATGTCTAATGAAATCTGAGTTTGAAATGAGTATGATGGGTGAGTTAACTTTTTTTCTTGGTTTTCAAATTTCTCAAAAACCATAAGGAACTTACATATCTCGACATAAGTATACTAAAGATCTTCTTAAAAAGTATGGTAATGACAACACTAAGAGTATAAGTACTCCTATTGGTACCTCAAACTCTTTAGATCATGATGAAGCTGGGAAACCAGTAGATCAAACATCTTTTAGAGGTATGATAGGAAGTTTAATTTACTTAACAGCTAGTCGACCAGACTTAATGTTCTCAGTATTCTTATGTGCAAGATATCAATCCAATCCTAAGGAATATCACTTAAAGGCAGTAAAAAGAATTTTTCGCTACCTTAAGGGAACCATGGATTTAGGATTATTTTATACTTTTAGAAATGATTTTTTTCTAAAAAGATTTTCTGGTGCTGACATTGGTGGCTGTAGAATGGATAGAAAGAGTACATCTAGAACATGTCATTTCTTAGGAGATTCATTAGTTTCTTGGTCCTGCAAGAAGGAACATTCTGTATCACACTCCACTACTGAAGCCGAATATGTAGCAACCAGAAGTTGTTGTGCTCAAGTGTTGTGGATTCAACACACACTCACATACTATGGATTGAGTTTTACTAAAACTCAAATTTTTTGTGTTAACACAAGTGCCATTTCCCTTAGTATGAACCTTGCACGCCACTCTTGTGCACAAAACATAGATATTAGGCATCACTTTCTTAGGGATCACACACTTAATGGAGATATTATTCTTCAGTTTATCGGAACACAAGATCAACTTGCTGATATTTTCACAAAATCTTTTCCTTATGATAGATTTGAATACATTAAACAGAAGTTAGGAATGATAACCGTAAGGTAATCCTTCTTAATTATCATTCTGTGGAAAAAGTCTCCTTACAACAATAAACTCCTTTTCATAGGGGGAGTACATTTGATTGTTAGAGTCACTAATTTTTATTCTAAGGTAGTTTTTCAAACTTTTTGGAACTAAAATTCAGGAATGGGGATTTCCGGAACTAAAATTTTCCAGGATGGATATTTTCGTATAGAAAACTTTTGGAATGGGAATATTTGTATTGAACATTTCCGGAATGAAAAATTTTTTACTGGTATTTTCATAACGGGATTTTCGTACCATATCTTTCATAAAGTGTTTTTTCGTTTTCAAATTTTGTAATGAAATTTTCATACTGAGTTTTCCATACTTTCGTAGTGAGTTTTGGGAACTATGTCTTTTCATAATAAAGATTTTTCGTAATCATTTTTATATTACCCATTACGAATAATCCTCCTAAGCCAATCCGAAAGGTATAATTTCCTTACTTAAGTTTCCATAGTCATACTTTACTTTCTGGAATTTTCTTATATTCTGTTTTCGGATAATAATTTTCTTAAATCTTTGTTTTAATAAAAACTCAAAAGATCGGATTCAAGTTTTCTTGAGAAATGGTTTTCGACAGTCAGATCTGATCTCAGCTTGTCAGAACTGTTCGATCAACTGTGGAAGTTGAACCGTTTTATGATTGCCTATATAAAGGGGACCCCAAATGGTTGTCCCACATTGGTTTTCAAGCTCCAGCTTCCTGATGCTCTGCCTCTCCATTTTAAAGCTCTTCTGAACATCAGCTTTCTCTGTTCCGAACTTCTCAGAGGTCTCCAGATCCGAATGTATGTGGAAGTAGCTTCTCAAGACATGTCTTCCTCTAAGCCAATTTCGAATTGGTTAGTATATAGAGAGAGGATGGTTCATCCTAACTTCTTCAACAAGTACGACTCTCTTATTTCCAATAATATTAAGCTTAATGGATGGGAAGATGTTGTGTTGTCAAAACCTGGTAATAAAGATGAAGTGTATTCATATTTTCTTATAGAGTTCTATGAAACAATATCCTTTCTAAGGGAAGATGGAAGGGAGAAGTTGTCTTTTAAGTCTTATAGTAAGACTTATAAGCTTTCATATGCCATGGAAGCCATCTTGGTAGGGCTAAATAATGAAGTTGAAGCCGAATTCATATCTCATGTGTTGCCAGATTCAAAGGGTAGCTTCAACTAGGAAAAAGCATTAGAAACTCTCGGACTGTCAGATAATAAGGATATGAAGATTGCTTCTCTTTCTACAAATTTCCTAATTCTAGATTTATGGGTACAAGGTCTTTTCATACCGAGAAAAGGTGAGAAAGATATTTTGAATAAGAGTGATATTTGTATCCTAGATTTTCTGATAAATCTGAGGAAGTTTAACCTGATGATGCACATTCTTATTACTCTTGAGAATGTGAAGAAAGGAAATATGAGAGCTCAGATTATAATGTATCCAACAATCCTCTCAAAGTTGATAGTTTGGTGCCTTGATTCTTTCATGGAGGCATGCATGTCTAAGACAAGGGTTTTCAAAATTATGTTGGTGAGTGATGTTACACTCAAAAGGATTGATGTAGCCTTTGACAAGAAGACTAGTCAGTTTATTGGTTTACCTACTCAAGATGAAACAACTCCGAATGTTGCTGATCCGGAATTCTCTAAGCCATTAAGGAAGAGAAATTTAAAGGAAGTGGAAGTAGAAGCAGAGAATCCCAAGTCTAAGGAAGTTCATTCCGCACCTCCAAAACCAAAGAAGAAGAAAGCTTACCTAGACGAGGTTGTTGCTAAATCGAGGGAGATCAAAGAGAGGAGAGTGCAAGGGGAGCCTCAGTTTGGCTTGGATCCTGCGGAGGCTAAGGCCTTGAAGGAAAGAACTGCAGATGAGATAGAAAAACAAGTCAAAGAAAAGAAGCTTAAGAAGAAGATGTCTGAAGCTGAGGTAGCTCAGGCTTTGTTGAAGTTTAATGAGATGGTTTCAGTGAACATTCTTGTTCCGAGATCTTTTTCATTTGAATATCTACCTGAGACTCCAGGAAGAGACTTTGCCTCTCCCGAAGAGATACCTGCTAAGCTTGTTCAGGAAATAGAGCAGATTGAGCAAGTGTAAGAAGAAGAAGTTGTTGTTAAAGTAAGTGGTGAAACAAGAGATGTTTTAAAACAAGTAGATGATTATAAGGGGACTCCTTCGGAACATTTGTCGCTCTGAACCTCAGAATCTGAGTCTTCTATGCTAGTCACTCCAGCAATGGAAGAGGAGAAAGGAGAAGAAGAAGTAGCTTATCATGTAGAGGAATAAAAACTTCTAAAAGATATTGCACAAATGGAGAATGTAGAGTTTGGTTCTCAGAAAGTTCCTGATGAGGAAGACAATGTTGTGCAAGTTTTTGATAGTGAAAAGAGAACTCTGGAACAGGATTCCATTCCGAAAAGAGAAAAGGGAAAGCAAATTGTTTTTGATACTCCAAGCTCAGTAGTGGGGAAGAAAAAGGAAGTTGGTAGTTCTTCAAAGAAAAAACTTGACAAAGTTGAAGAAGAAATTTCTCCAAGCAGAGTCTCGGATTCGGAGTCATCTTCGTTGGGGCATGAATTTTTTGTTCAGTCTTTAAAGAAGCTGGTAGGTTCTATTCCGACTTTTTCAAGTATTGATTCAAGATGCCAAATGCTCAAACATGCTTTGAATTAGAAATCAGACTCTGTATCCATGGTCATGGATAAGTGTGTTGTGATAGAAGCTCAATTAAAATCTTTCATTGTCGGCTATGAAGCCCACAAATGATCTTGCAAGAGGATGACTAGTTGGTCGAGGAAGACTGTAGAAGATATGAGGCTCTTTGATGAATTTCAAGATAATGTTAAGGATGCTTTTGAGACTGAGGACAGGAAGATAAATGAGCTTACTTCTTCCTTTGAAGAGAAGCTGACAGATGAAAAGAACTTCCAGATTCAAGAAGTCAGTGATCTGAATGGGAAGCTGAATTCTGTCTCTCAAAACTGGAAGTTTGAAAGGGATCATCAGATTGAGTTTGAAGATAAATTGAAGGCTCAGGAAGAAAATATTAATGCTCAGGAAGAAAAGATTCAAGCCCAGGTAGAAAATATTGAAGCCCAAAATGCAAGAATTGTTGTATTAGAGAAGCAAGCTGGAGAAGATCATAAAGACTTAATTAAGATAAAGACTATTCATAAGGGTCTCATGGCGAAGGAAAAAGATCCAAAATAGACAGATCCGATCTTGTGTTGTATCTAAATTTCTTTGTTGTTGAGCTTTTCAAACTTAATGAAAATTTGTGCTTGCTCATTTCTTTTGTTGTTACATCTAATTTTTCAGGTACATTGTTATATTTTCCATTCCCTCGAATTCTTTTTGAAAATCAAAAAGGGGAGAAGGAAAAGAACTCCAATGAAAGGGAAAAATAATCTTAATAAAGGGTGAGAAAGAAAACAAACTCCAATAGAGTTTATCTAAGGGGGAGTTTTTCATTAAATAAGTCTTTCTTATTCGTAATGAAATGTCATTCCGGAAATCTAGAATACGATCCTTAGAGTTTCAAAGCCTAAGGGGGAGTTAGTCGTATTCATCAATACCCTTAAAGCAAAGGGAGATAAGCCTTAATGTTTTTCTTTCTTTTTAGAATATCTTTTTTCGTAAGGATGTTTGTGCTTTCCAAAAAGGGGGAGATTGTTGAGTCAATAAGGTTTTCCTTATGACTTTTTCATTCCTTCTTGTTTTGAAAATCACAAACATCTTATCTTTAAGCAAATCGCTTTTATAAGGAAAATTTCTTTTATAAGGAAAATCATTTTTTTTAAGAAAAATCGCTTTTGTAAGAAACATTATCCTTATCATATTTTCATCCATATTTTTCTTAAGTATAAGATTCAGATTCATTTCTATTTTATCGGAATTGTTTGAAACATTGATATGAAGTATTTTGTTTTAGGATCCGAATTCGGGATAAGAACTGTAATAAAGTTTCACTTCGAAATCAAGATGAAAACTGTGATAAAGTTTCATTCCGAACTCCCGATACGAACTTTGATTAAGTTCTACTCCAGATTCAGGATACGAATCCTTATGAAGTTCGACAATGAATTCTCATTACGAATTCTGATGAGGAATTCTCATTATGAATTCTGATGATGAATTCTCATTATGAATTCTCATTCCAAATTCTCTTTCCGTATTCACCTATTAAACAGAATCTGATCATCTTTGTTTTATACACTCCATATTTGTTTAGACTCCGAAAAATTATTTTTGTTTACACTCCGAACATTAATTCTGAATGTTTGAGTTAGATTATAAATGGTGGCATACATTCTGTTACACTTGTTTTGTTATAAAATGATGTCGTCAATTCTGTTATAAACGAACCGTTGGCTAAGTCACATGTGTACAGGTCCCTCCGAATTTAATGGAAAATATGACCGTTGGAAGAGGGAGTTGACCGTTGGAAATTTTCCTATAAATAGGAGCTCATTTGGAAGAGCTCACATACAACATATGAAGTTGATCAATCTAGAGACCACACGCTTCTAAGGTGATTTCTAGAGAGAGAAAGATTTTCATGCCTTGTTCATACTGAACCGCTCGTTCAGTTTTTTGCTTCGTGCGACTCTGAATGTTGGTGATTACATTCGAGGACTTCCAGGGATAGGAAGAAAGAGGTGTCGACTACCTTGAAGTTCGTGGGATTCCTTGTTGAGGATGATAGAGGTTTCCAACTACCTTGAAGTTGAGGGCTTGTGGGGATACCAAGACAAAGACCCCGATCTTCGTATCGAGGGCTTACCCTGGTGTGGGTAAGATAGACATTCATGAAAGTATAAATCAAGGGACCTTTATCCAAGGTTGTTGGATACCCTTCTCTTTGGGTTAAAAGACTTATATCTTGTTACTTGTAGTTTTACTACTTGTTTGTTTCTGCTACATTTTGTATTATAAGGAATGTATAACTTTCTTATACTTTCTTACTTGTACTCTGTTTCATTTAGATTCTATACACTTTAAGGTAGAATCTTATATTGCAATCTTTTGTTAAGTTTCAATTTCCTGAACCATATTTCCGGAACCTACTTTCGGAATCTCTTTCCATGTTTTCATTTGGTATTAGAGGTGTTGTGAATTTTCTTAAGTTTATCTTTGTTAAACTTAGCCCTTTCCTTTGCTTAAGGAAAACATAGTTAATCATAACTAACTTTAATGGTTCCAAAGGAATTTTTAAAGTATACAATTCACCCCCCTCTTGTATATTGATCATCTACATCATTATTTCGATCCTACATGAAGTCTTTAACAAAAAATTAGTATTTGTTTAATATTCATCAAAAAATGGAACTTCTCAGAAAAATAACAAAACACCATCCAAAGAAGAATTTTGATATCTTTATTCCTTATAAGAAGTTTTGTTTTTTAAAATAGAGTATATAAAGGTGTCTTTAATGTGATTTAAAATGGGTTCTCCATTAAAATCCAAAAAATATCCCTTTTAATAAATATTTGTTTTAGGAATAAAATTGGGTTGGTTCTTATCTTATGCCGAAAAAATCTATTAGGCGAATATAAATTTTTTTTTTAATACATAACATATATATATATATAAAATTAAATAATTGTAATTATTTTTTTATTAATATAAAATGAATTTAGGAGCATAAAAATCGAAATTTTGTGTTAATATTCAATTTTTATATAATATTGTTTTTAATTAATTGGTAACTAATGTATTAATATTATAAATCATATTTTCTAATTAATTATCAATTAAAATTTATAATCTATATTTTAACATCTTGTTTTAATCTTATTATATTAATTAATAATATTTTTCTAATTTAATGTATTTCGGTGCAACTAAGTCTTACGTGAGAGGAATGCTGTTAAAATAACTCTGTGTAATGTGTAATAAAATCGGAAAACAGTATTTTGTGTACGTCAAGATATTCTAAGAGCTGAATGTATCTCAATATCAATTTTTTTGGTATAAATTCAATCCAAACATAGTTATTATGTATAAAAAATATCTATATTCTATATTTTGTTCGATGAAAAATATCAAAAAGATTAAAATAATTGGAAAAAAATAGTTCACTAAATCTATGGATGTCACATTCAGCATCCCATTAAATGAATTTCAACCTCAAAATATTTCTTGGTTATAAAATGTTTAATACTTCAAATTTTCATTAATAGAAATCCCACATTGTAAAAAATAATAAGAAAAAACACTTTTAAAAAGTAATGTAAGAAACATATCAAAAACCCAAAGTAACACGTAACTTGGATTCCACATTGGAGAATATATGTGGGAAGTGAAAACATGTACATGGAAGAGAAATATAACCATCATGTTCTAATGGAGAGTGATAGGGAATAAGGTCTGGAAAATGATAACAATCACAAATCGATAAATCTGTGATGACGTGACATTTGATTCATAGTAAAATAAGATACAAGGATGGCAATTTTTCTTTAATAATACTTTCAAAACGTTTGAATAATTTTTTTAGAGAAGATCAATTTACTTAATTTAGTCAAATATCACCCTTAGTCGGGCATTTATCAACTCCACCTCACATATTTATCCAAAAAGGTAGGAAAATTTTATATTCATAACGATTTTATAGATCATGAGATCACTAATAATACATAAACCTTGTCATTAGTTACAACTAATAACATGATATTAGAGCATGTTATAAAATATTCATAAGTACTCATATGGTGAGATAAAAAATTAATTCTCACAATAATAATATGAATTTTAATAAAAAATTTCAAGAAATGGATAATCATGTAACAATTCCAAAATATAATTCACCCTTTATTACTTAAATAGGTTATTATATTATAAAAAAAATCATTGAAAAATATTGTATATCATTATATAAATGTTATTTTATTATTCCATAATACATGAAGAAGGAGATAATCAAATGAAAGATCACAAAATTATAAACAATAATTTTTTCATTTAGATTATTTATAAAAAACAAAAAATAAAACTCCCAACTAAAGAGGGGAGTATATGTATTTATTAATTAAAATGGTTTACTTCATCCATTATATTAGTATTATATTTCCATTTTTTCCTTTGACTTCTGAGGGTTCTATGGATTAAAATTAACCTATTACCTTGGATTGGGTAATTGTTAAAATAATGGGAACACTATATGAAATTGAAATAATGAATTGTGGGAGCTGAATTATATGGTGTTTTCTCATTATTCACTTCATTAGTTAATTTATTCTATTTACATCAACACTCAACCACCCGTTGAAATTTCCATCCACCCATAAAACATTTAATAATCACCGTAAAACAATTCTCCCCAATTTTGTTCCAATTATTTATGTGTAATAAAAGGCTCATTTTCTATTCTCAATTTTTGAAAGATTTTCCATTGAACTCCATTTTCATTTTATTATCAAAAAAATGAGATTAATACCAAACTCCGACAACAATTTCAATGATTATATCACATCTGACCACTTCTTTATAGCTTTTAAATTCACATATATCAAATTATTTTCTAATAATATGATTCATTCAACAAAAGTAGTGATAAAATTATCATTCGGGGTGAATTATAATAATAAATTCATACCTCACAATACATGTAATGTTTTATTCATTGTAATGCATATATTCCTCAACCACAACCTAATCTCTATGAATTCTTATTCTGTCATTGTATGATGAATTTGAGGAATATACTTATTAAAAAATATGTTGTTCAACCCATACTAATCCTTGGGGTAAATTATTTTTATTGGCTCATATTACTTATTTGAGTACACCATTGATATACTTGACCATATTGCTGACAAACACTCACAATTAATTTATAACAATCCATACATTGAAGAATAGATTATATCTTTTTAGTGGTATAGATCCACTATTCAGCAACAAGTGGATCATAAAACCTATTGAATTAAGATGGAAATAGCCTCATCATGGACTCAAGAGATTATTTTCCTCTCATTTTCTCTTTTGGGAGTGTAGAATGGTTCATAGCTTGAGAAATTTGGGTGAGTATAAAAACATGATTTCTCATTCCTGCTCCCATAACATTTAGTTTAATAGGAGTGAAATCACTGCATTTTCCATTTCAATCACGATTAATATGTTTTCCTTTGATTAAAACCATTTAATAAACTAATAGAATAATGTGAGAAAAAAATCACAGTGAAAACCCAGCAAATCATGAAAAATTACTTATAGCATGTATAAATTATGACACCATCCTTAATCTATGATGCCTTTGGATTTAATAGGTTATTCATAGTCAAATTACTTTTAAATCCCACATTGTGGTACTTAGAGAGTCTTTGAATTCCATGTGAGTATCCATTGGGAGTGTATAAACAGGTGTAGAGAATGGCCTACTATCATTTACCGAGATTTGATCAAGTCAGGAATAAGAGACATTTTTAGAATTGTTACATCATGGTACATAAGTTCCATATCGACATCCACTTGAAATAACCAGATATGGATATAATTATAGGAAACAGATCACTCTATCCTTTAACAAAATATCATTATATATTCTTATAATTTTCATTAACATTCATCTTTTTTATATGTAAATCCCTATTCAAATCCATATGTATATACAAAATGATGTAACCAGTGTTTTATAATAGTAGTTTCTAAATGATTAAAAATAATTTTCAATGTTACCAACTAAAATGACTTGTTTATAACATATTGTTACATTAAAAAAAATTTCAAAACATTTAATAAATTATAAAACACAGACACCAAATGATCGTATTAGTTTAGTGCCTTCAGAAATAAGGAGACATTAACAACAAGTTCATAACACATATACATATTTTCCCAAATATTTATTCCAAAATAGAACCCTTTTTTGACATATCATTATTAATACCTTCCTTTGTATCATGGGAAAAATAATATTACAAAGGTTGACCTCAAATGATTTGTATGGAAAAATAGGGTAGTCATGTCTGAACAAACATGTGAATAAGTGTATAATAATGTTATCATAAAATTAAATTATCATAACATTCAAATCTAATATCATCACAATGAATCATACCATAATTATTTGTTGTTCATAAGACACGAATCATAAAGTAATCAAGTAAATAATACAAGAAATCA
Organism: Viscum album; assembly: GCA_963277665.1. Classification (NCBI taxonomy): domain Eukaryota; kingdom Viridiplantae; phylum Streptophyta; class Magnoliopsida; order Santalales; family Viscaceae; genus Viscum; species Viscum album. The sequence goes on along the minus strand of OY728162.1, from coordinate 426,142,572 downwards.
TAATATAATAGTAAGAAATGAAACTGTCGAATTCACATAGGAATATAAAACAAAATATGTCAACAATACTACCAAGACCATAATAGCATATCAGCAATATGATAATCACCCATGTTACTGCATGAGGATTGATATTTATTCTAATGTACCTTATAGATTTATGCATTTTATGATCTCCCATGTATCCTCTTATTTAAAGCATTGGATACCCCATACGTACCTTCGTGGTTTGGGAATTGGTTACCATATCATATACCACTTGAGATCATAAATAATTTTTAATTGCCCAATGAATTAGAGGGAGATATAGGTCACACCCATCATATAATGAAAATCATCTAAATGTGTGGCATAGAAACAAAAATCATTTTTCATTTCAGAACTCATGTAATGAAATGGGGTTCATAAACCTCATTCAGTCAAAGCATAACCCATGAAAATGAAATGGGATTCATAAATATTATTCCATCATAAACATAAAATATTCATAAAAAAGAATAATATTTGTATCATTGGATCATATCCCAGTAAAACATATGAAACATCAATTAACATTGTTATATGGAGAAAATAATTTTAAGAGATCCCTTGAAAAACATTGTGAGGAAAGTATCTATTATGATTCAAAAAAACAATTTTTAAATCCTAAAAAAAATTCAAATGATTTTAATTAAAAATAACCTTGTAAATATATAAATGAATCTATTAAAATAATTTTGGAAAAATCCATGAAATCCCCATAAAACAAAATTCATAAAAGTTCTTCTAAAAAAAGTTTTAATTTTTTTAATACATTTTTTTGACAGAACATAGATTTTCGATAGGAGTGACAATAATATTAAATTAATCATATGATATAATTAAATGCATTATACTCATTATAAATCATATCAAATAGTTGAATATTCACCTACAATAATAATATAGCTTCATAATAATACATTGGTCTCAATGAATGAAAATTGTGACAAAACTTCATTACCAATTTGGTAATTTTTAACCATAAACAACATAAAAGAGATATAAAAAATATTATTTTTAAATAAAAAAATTTTCAGAAAAATATTCATATAAAATATTCATAGGAATTATATACACTACCAAATATATACAAGCTATGTATAAGGCATGTGTCCCACAAAAAAAAGAGTGAGACCAAAATCCCTTAATACTTGAGTAACATTATAATTGTGATTCCAATAAACGAAAAACCTTGAATAAAACATTTATAATTATTAAACAAAATAAATAAATTATATAACCTATCATATAGAAGTTAATAAACCAAAAAATAAAAATATGTGATGATTATTTCATATATCTCACAGATATAAAATGTGAGATGAAATTCCCATACTACTTGAGTAAAATTATGTTTCATGAATCCGATAAAAAAATAAAATACATTAAAACATTTAATATAATTAAATAAATGAAATTAATGATTTGAAACAGCATTGTTTAGTATATATACACAAAAAAATTGAGTGGTGAATATTCATGTATCTCTCAGAAATTAAAAAGTGAGATGAAATTCACTAACTAATTTAGTGTGTTTTTGATTCAAGATCCACAGAAAAGGATAAAATCCATTAAATATTTTAAAATTCTTATATAAATTAAATTTATAATATAAAATTTCACATTTTATTATATATATTCCACAAAATATAAGTGAGTGGTGAATATGACATGTATCTCAGATAAATAAATTGTGAGATGAAATTCCCTTACCATATGTCATCACTTATTAATATACATTCAAAAATCTTGTATAATAAATATAATTTTACCATAAATCTACGAATGAAACATATTAGAAAATATTACCATATATGTTTCACATATGGCATCATATTATAGTCTTATTAATAATTCATTACTATAGTTATGTTTTGGGTAATAACCACTTTAGTTTTCATTGTTGTTTTGACTTGGTATCCTTAGTCCTCTTACATAGATCATGATTTAATCATATCCTAACTGATAACAATGATGTAAATATCATATATATATATATATATATTCATTATATATATATATATTCATGGTTACACCTAAAATTTAGTGATATAAAATTAAATACAGTGTTTATGAAGAGGATAGGTTGTACGTATGCATGAATGCTGTTTCATTTTGTTGTCATATTAAGAGGAAGAAGAGTATATGATATAATATCATCCTATAATATATGTATATATATATATCTCATATTTATTCATTAAATTCATCAATATTACCATCCATATGAAATATAGATGATAAATGAATAACATCACATCTTAGAGATAGTTGTCCATATATACGGACAAACGACATTATCATTTCCCAAACGATTATGTAAAAAAAATTTGATATGAAAATATCAATAAAGAAGTTTTCATTATGGCATAAAACATATATTTTTTATATTTAAAAAATTTTCTACTAGAATTCCCAATCGTGAGAGATGGTAAAGAAAAACAAACAAAAATAGTTTCATGTGGCGGTAGTTTTTCGTATAAAAGAACTATAAGTTTGTTACCCATTAGATGGATATGTGTGTGAGTGTAGGTTGAAACCATAACATAAATAAATCCTAGTATATTTTGGATACTGAGTGTATTATATGAACATGAAAACAATGAACTGTAGGGTTTAAGGAAGAAATAAAATAGAAATTTTCATTGAAAAACATTACCACTTATTTGGGTATCTACTATTTATCAGCACAAAAGAAATCAATTAGATTTATTTATGAAAAAATTAAGTATTATACTATTAAGGTATTGATGTTGGGAGTATATTGAGAAAAATATTTTCTGATCCAAATAGTATCTGTAGTGTGAATAGAAGATAAAGAAAGGATCCCTTTTATATGAGTTGGGTGGGGCACTTCTGGAAATTATCAAAAGATTAAATAATAATAATAAAATGTCAATACAATTTCCATAAAAATGATATTTAATCTATGTAATTATATGAAGATAATGTAATATTATCATCCAATTTAATTTAGATATTTTTTTATGTAAAATAAAACCTTATATTTTTAATTATCCCCTAATTAACTTATTTTAATTTTAACAATGACAACAACATTTTCATTAATAAAAGGTGAATATTTTGGCACAAAAAGTTTCAATTAAAACATAAATGGTATATTTACGATATTTAAGACCATAAATTATCTTATTTTTTATTTTTTATGATTTTTTTATTTATAAACTAACTTAAAAAATATTATTTTCATAAAATACCATTAGTGTCAATTTTGACACTATTTATTTTTTAAATTTTAAAAATATCATAAAATCCTGATATTTTTAAACCAACACTTATATTATATCAATAAAATATATAAAATATATATATAAATCATGTATGATATTAAATATTTCATATTATATTAATATTAATATTTTTTAATTCCTTTATTTAATATTCCCATTAATTAAATAATAAATACTACATCATTGTGTAATAAATTAAGGTAATTATTTATTTATTAAAAATAAAAAATAAATTATCATGATGAAATGAGTCATTATAACATTGAAATGACTATTTATAGATGAATTTATATTCTTTATATCCCTATATAAAAGTGATATATTTATTTAAAATATAAGTTTGACATGTTTGTCTTTTTATTAAATAAAAAAAAAATATGTCACTATTATCCAAGAGACATAAAAATAATATAATTTGGGAAACGAGATGATTTTGGTTGAAAAGACATATTCCAATTAAATTACAACAAGTATTTGGATAATTTTATAATATTATTGTTACTATAAAATACACAATTTACTTTTAACTACTATAATTAATTAATTAATTTTTAGAGTCAAATTTTTCAAAATATAATTTGATCTTATTTGACAGAAAATATAATACTTATTACCACCACGTATTTCTATTTTTCAAAATTCAATCCACATGAGTGGAGAAATTATTCTTATATTATAATCCATTAGATAAGATGGAAAGACTAGTTTTTAAAATAAAAATGTAGAAATTTTTGATAAGATTCAAAATATAAATATAATGTGAAATGGTTTCCAATAACCTAAAATTGTTTAAATGATAATAAATTACCATAATTATAACATAAACCCAAATAAAATAATATATATATATATATTAAATTAAAATGAACTCTTGATCTTAGATGCAATATTTTATTAATATTTATCAAAATATTAAAATTCGCTGAAAAATAACAAAATATGAAAGAAGAGAAAATTTTTAAATCACATATCAAAATAATATTTTTATTCTGTAAAATATACTATATAAAAGTATCACAAATTTTATTTAAAATTGGTACCCCCTTAAAAGGTGTTAAAATGATCATTTTGGAAAGTATAGTTTTTTATGCATAATAATTTGTTGGCTTTAATCATATGCCTATAAAACCTATTAGATGAATTTAAAAATATTTTATTCAATGTATAACATACATATTTTTTTAATATAGTTTAATAATTTTAATTAATTTTATGTATTAAGTAAAAATTACATTTGGAGCATAAAAATTAAATCATTGTATTTATAACCAATTGGTATGTATTTTCATTTATAATAAACTTTTTACCAAGTAATACATATTATAAACCATATATATTAATTAATTAGTTAATACTATTCACAATATTTAATTTAATATCCATTTTATAGATTATTATATTAATTAATAATAATTTAATAATAAAATGTTGGTCGGTAAAACTGAGTCTTGAGTTTAATGAAATCTATCAAAATAAATCCGTATTGTCTCTAAAAAATCCAAACATACAATTGTGTGTACCAAAATCTAATCAATTTTTTGTTTGTAGATCAAAATAAACTCAGTGTTTCATATGAAACAATAGAAATATAGTTTTTTTTATAAAAATTTTATATTCAGTATTGTGTGAAAAGAAAAATATCCAAAAGCTTAAAATAATTTGAAAATAAATCCATAATATATCAGGGTGTTACATTCTTCTAACCTTAAAATGAATATCACCCTTGATATTTCTTATGGGTTATCAAATGTTTAATACTTGAAAGATTATTTCATATAAACCCACTTATTAAAAACAAATAATAAATCTCCCTTATAAAAATTAATGTTAGAAACATAACAGTTAGACAAAGTAATGTGTAACTAGGTTCCCACATAGCAGAAAATTTATGGGATGTGAAAAAATAGATATGGAAGAGGAATATAACCATCATATTATGATATAGAGTGATATAGAAAACCATCAATAGAATGTTAACAGTGAAAAGTCTATAAATCTATGATGATTTAAAAGGGACATTTTATTTATCCGGAAAAAGGTATTAGGGTATCCTTTTTGGTTTTGAGATCATTTCCCATGGGTTGAATAATTTTTTGTGAAGATATACATAAATGATTTAGTAAAATTTCACACTTTATAAATAATTGAACAAATCAATCTCCCATATTTCCCTAAAATAGAAGGATAATTTTTCATTCCTAAAACATTAACAGATCATAAGATCCATGATAAGTCTTCCCACATATCATCAGCTACTACCAACACAATGTTATTAACACAAGGTATCCAATATGAATAAATAATCATGTTGTGAGCTAATACCTAATTTTCATAATCTTAATCTAAATTTTAACCTAGTAATTACATAAATGACTAATCTTATAACTCATCCACAATATAATTGACCCATTATTACTTTATTAATATCTTATCCTATACAAAAAAAATCATTGCAACATAGATGTATCCTTAAAAAAATGTGATTTATTTTTCCATACTCCTTGAGGGGGAATATAATCGAATGAAATATCACTCATTTATGAAAAAATATAGTAAAATAGATTATTCATAGAAAATCAATGATAAAATTACCACCCAAGGACAAGGTGACAAGTATTCCTTAATTATCCAGGTTTACTTTATCCGTTATCGTAGCATTATATTTCCATTTGTCATTTTTATTAATTTTTTTGTGTCATATAATTATAATTAGTCCTTGTATTGGGGAACATGTTCATATAATTCTTAAACACCATGAAATTGAAAAATAAAAGCGTGAGAGGGAAATTTTGTGGTATTTCTCATTATTTACAACAATATATGACTCCATTACATCACTTCTTCATTTAGTAACTCGATGACCTCTACATTGACTCTTATAATATTTTTTAATTCCATTAAGAAAATTCACAGCATTTCTCATCTGAAATATTTGTACAATATGGATGGATCGTTTTCATTTCTCTAATTTTAAGATTTTCCTTTCAACAATATATTCTTTTTTTGTCATAACCGTGAGATTAATACACAGCTACAACCTTGATTTCCACCATTATTGAACATCTAGAAACATTTTCATATCTTATAAAGTATCTTATATCCAATTCATATCTAAAAAAATTTATTCCTAAAAAGAATTTATCATAATTTCATTCAGGATGATTGATAATGCCCAACGTGTATATTAGAAGCATTGTAATATATTCTTCAAAGGATCAAACATATTCATAATCCATATTCTTAATATCATCAGATTAATTTTCCTTATTCATATGAATAATGGTGGGAATGTACTAATTCAATACTCACTTCTTTAACTCATACCACTCAATTATGTAAATTTAATCTTTCTACATCATATTCTTGATTCGAGTCCAGTACTAATCTTGTACACCATTTTAATGGTAAACATTCAAAATGACGTTCTAATGTTATTAACATTGAAGAATATAAAATATGCTTAGCGTTACTAATCTAGTTTTCTACAATAAGTGGATCAGAAGACCCATGGACGGTTGGTGGATGTTTCCTCGTGAATTAATCAATATAATATTGTTCTCCCTCGGTTCATTTGGGATTGAACCATGGTTCATAAGATTATATATTTTTTGAGTATATCCACAAGATTTTTAATTCATACTTCCATAAAATTAGGTTTGTTAGAAGTATAATCACTACATTACCTATTGTAATCACCTTTAAAAGTATTCATTATGCTTACATAAATTGAGTAAAACCAAAATATAATGTGAGAAAATATAATCATAGTGAAAATCCACCAAATTGGGAAATATTACATATAGTATATCAAAATTATGACACCTTCATAAATATATGACACCTTATATTTATACTCATTTATTCATAGAAAACTTATTTTTGAATCCTTAATAATGGTGAGAAATGTGTTTGTGAGTTCTCAATGAATATCCCCTGAGTGCATCAAACTAGATGTGAAATGCGGCCTGTTGTCATGTACCATGTTATGTTCGAGATAGGACCAATGCACCTATTCATAGTTGTAAACCCTAAGTACATATTTCCTCACATCATATTCAATGTTAGTGTCTAGAAAAAGATATAATGACATGAAACTGATATCTCTATACTTTACCAAAATTCCAGGACATTTCCCTATACATTTTACAAACCATATTAATCCGCTCCTCTAATACTCATTGTATTTTTCACAGTCTTAACATTAATTAACGTGAAATCATTTTTGTGGAAAATATCATACATTATAAAAATAGATTCCCAACGAATGTATTAGTTTAATGACTTTGGGTACATGCTAAGATAAAAAACCAGTTCCTAACATAACAACTAATTATCTTTCTATTATTTTCATAACTAGAACCATTTTTGAAATATGAAAAATTATACAATTCTTCATATATTAGAAATTAAACGTAATAAACTGTGATTTTAGATGATCATTAAGGGTAAACAAGGTAGTCATGTAAGCATAAACACGATCATAGGGGTATGATAACTTGATTATAACATTAGAAGATCATACCCTTCAAATAAAATATCATAAAACTAACTCATGGAACAAATATTGGCAGTTCATAAGACATAATTCAGATGGTAATCAATATAATTATCCAAGAAATCATGACATAAGAGTAAGACATAGAATTATGGTATACATATATGAATATAAAAAACTATGTCAAGGATTACTACCTAGACCTTGGTAACATGTTAGACTTGGTATAATAACATATGTACTTGCATCGGTCATTAGATGACCTCTTGTGTACCCTCTTGTTTTGATCAGGGTATTCCCTCCCATCTATCTTCTTGTTTTGGGATTTAACTTCTCTCTTAGGTACCATTCTTTCTCGGCCTTCGGATTCCCTCCCAGGTACCTTTGAGCTCATAAAAAATTTATCTTTACCTAGTGATTTTGGGAGAGATATATGTCACCAACATAAAAAATGAAAACCAAACTTATTATTCCAAAAAAAATAAATCATTCATTATGTCAAAACCCAGGTAATAAAATGATTTTAATAAATGTCACGATATCATAATATAACCCATGGAAAAAATGTGATTCCTAAATATAATTCAACCGTAAACCTAAAATTTTCATCTAATGAATAATAATTTAATTTTTGGATCATATCCCCCTTAAAACATGTATAACATAAATTTACATTTTCATGGTTGGGAAATAATTTTCAAAGATCCCTCGAAAAAAATCATTAGTAAAATATAATTTACGCTTAAATTTTTTATTTTTTTAGAATAAGACATTTATGAAACCGTTTTCATTTAAAATAAAATTGAAAAATTATAAATGATGCTATGAAATATGTTTTTAGAAATCTTCAAAATCATTTATCTTAAAAATTCATAAAAGTTCATTTCAATACAGTTCAAAATTCTTTTAGAAAACATTGTTTTATTAGAACAATGATTTAAAAACGAATAGAAAATAAAATTACATGATAATTATAATATAATGAAAATAAGGAGACTCAGGATACAAAATTTTAAAGGGAATTATATGAAACCCATAAAATAATATAGTTGCATAATGTAACACATGTTTCAAGGAAGAGAAATTTATAAAAAATAAATATTACCAATTTTCTATATTTTGTGACATAAACCCCACAAAAAGATATCATAAAATAGATATGTAATTATCCGTTAATTTTTAGAATTATACTTATAAAATAGATTCAAGAGTATTATATACACCATAAAAATAAAAGAGTACTATGTAAATCATGTGTCCTATAGAAAGAAATGTTAGACAAACTCCCGTACTAAATTAGTAACATTAGAATAATGACACCCTTGATTGAATAACATTGAATAAAAAATTTATATTATTAAATAAATTAAATTCATGATATAACTTTTCATAGATAAGTATATAGACTACATAAAAATAATAAGTTATCAATATTTCTTATATCTCATAGAAGTTAAAAAGTGAGATGAAATTCCCTTACTACATGACTATATTTTGGAATCTAGAACCATGTAAAAGAATAAAAACCATTATCACTTTTAATATCATTAAATATTTGAAATTAATGTTATTAAATTTCATTTGTTATTATATATACACCACAAAATATAAGAGAGTGGTGAATAAGGTATGTATCCCATGGAAAGAAAAAGTGAGATGAAATTCCCTTACTACATAAGTATATTTTGGAGTCATGAACCCCAATAAAGAATAAAATACATTAAAAATATATTATCAGTATGTAAAATAAATTAATGTTATCACATGTCATATTTTAGTGTATATACACCACAAAAAAAAGTGAGCAGTGAATTTGGAATACATCTCATGAAAATAAAATGTCAGATGAAATTACCTTTCTTTAAGTCTTGACATCATTAATATAAATTCAAACATTATGTATAATAATTATAATTATGTTAAACATATACCACAAAAACATATTCCTATAAAAATTACCCTAAATTATTTACATATGAGTTTATATTACTCATTTATTAACAATTCCTTGATAATGTTTTATTTTGAGTAATAACTGCACTTTCCTTAACAGTATTCCCTATTATCCTTGGTCTTCTTAAACATATCAGGATTTAATAATATAATATATTATAAAAAATCAATAAGTATCATATATATTTATTCAATATATATTTCTTTTTTGTTATTCATGAATCTCAGGGATAGAAAATAAAATACACTATTCATGGATATAGTTTTTCTTACGTAAGCATTAACACTATTTCCATTTTTATATCATATTAAGAGATATAAAATATATAAAATATTATAATTACATTATAATATTAATCATATATATATAATATATATTCAATAAATTAATCCTTATCACCATTTATGTGAAATATTTATGAAAAACAAACAACATCTCATTTTGGGGATGGTAATCCACAACGATGAACGAGGGATGTTATCATTTCCAAAAAATAATGTGGTAAACAAATTTTTATAATATTATGATTAAATAAGTACTAATATTTCATAAATTTCAAATATATTATATAAAAACATGGTTTCCATTTTAATTTCAAATTATTAAAGGTGGAAATGGAAAAATGAACAAACATCATTTCTTGAGGCTGTAGTTCGCCAAACGTAAGAATGATAAGCTCATTACCAGTTAGATGGAACTGTGTTTAATTTTAGGTATAATTTTTAAGGTAAAATCATCTTATTATATAATGATTAAGTAAATATGAATTGAATATTTTATGGAATAAATAATATAGAAACACTCATTTATAAATGTATCTTCTTCTTTTGTTATCTCCCATTGAATTCCACAAAAGAACTAAATTTGGTTTATTTATTCCAAAATTAAAGATTATATTAAAATAAGATGCGATTTTGGTGAAAATTAGTTATAGGTTTTTTAAAAAATATTGATTCTAATTTGTGAAGAGAAGTGAATGAGAGGTTCATTTTTATAAGAGGGAAGGGGTACTTTTTCAATTTATCAGAACAATAATTTAAAAAAATTAATATAAATCCAAATAACTAAAAAATTAAATTTTTTATAATAAAATATATCATAAGTTTGCAATATTATGAAACAATATAATAACGATAAATATTTATGTAAAACTAAACCGTTCCCTTTTAATTAACTCTTAATTAATATATTAAAATTTTACTATGGTAACATTTTCATTAATTAAAGGTGGATATTATTTCTGAAAATATGTAAAAATAAAATTTAATGGTACATTTATGATATTTTATACCATAATATATCTTCTTTGTCATTTTTTTGTTTTTTGAACTAATATAATAATATATTATTTGAAAAAAAAACATATTAGTTTCTATCTTCAAACTATTGATTATTTTACCTTCAATTATATCATAACAACATAATATCTTCAAAAAAAATTACATTATATCTATAACATGTATATGTTATATGGATTGAAATTTATAATATAAAATTAATTTTTTTTTCATATTTTGTATTTATTTGATATTCTCGATAATTTAATAAGTAATGCATTATCATTGTGTAGGAAATTAAGTTAATTAATTATTTTATAAAAATTAAAAAGAAACTAGACTAATGAAGATAATGATTTTATATTTCATATGTCTATTTATAGTCAAATACATATTTTATATACCCCTATATTAAAAATGGTATAACTATTAAAAATATGAGTATTGAATATTTTACTTTTCATAAAAAAAATATATTAAATGTCATCCTCTTGTACAAGGGGATTTGAAGAGATATAATATTAGAAAAATTATGATTTTGATCGAAATACACTCATCTAGTGAATTTTAATCAGTTGTGAGGGGAATTATATAATATATTTTTACATAAAATTTCTTGATTTACCCTTAAACGCTGTAATTATATTTAATTACTTTTACTAATAATTTTTTGTCAAAAAAATAGGTTGTTCTATTTAACAAATTAAAATCATGATGACTAAAACCATACATGTACATTTTTCAAAATTCAATTCACATTAGGGAAAAATTATATTTTTTTATAATCCCACATACTGAACAATATTGCATATTTTTAAAGTAAAAATGCCGAAAAGACTATAACATTTCGATATTTTTATTTAACATTAATTTTTTTGAAATGATCAAAAATGGTTTTACTGTTATGAAATTTTCCTAATAATATAATAAAAAAATAAAAAGATAATATAACTATATAAATAAATTAGAAGAAAATATAGTCTGGAACTAAAATGTAGAATTCTTTACTACTCATCAAAGAATGAAACTTTTCATAAAAATTCTTTAAATTCCGCCAAATAAAAAATTTATATCTTTCTTCTGAATAAGTTTTTTATTTTTTTAAATAGAGTATGTAAATGTGTGATTAATTTTATTAAAAATGGATTCTCCATTTAAAGGTGTTAAATTTCCCAATTTAAAAATATATGTTTTTATGCATAAAATTTGGTCGGTTCTTTCCTTATGCTTATAAAACCTATTGGATGAAAAAAAAATATTTTACTGAATATATACCACATATATTTAATTAATATCACTCAATAACTTTATTTAATTATCTTAATTTAGACAAGATGAATTTGGGTTCGTAAAATGAAAAATATTTTCTTTATATACAACTGGTATCTATTTTTAGTTAGAATAAATTTGTAACCATTGAATCCATCTTATAAACCATATATTTTCATTATTTGTTTAAAACTGTTCACAATCAATAATTTAAATTCTAGGCCATATATTATAATAATTAATAATACTTTAATAATATAAAATTTATCGGTAAAACATGTTCTTGCATGTAACAAAAGCTATCAAAAAAAATCGGTGATGTGTGCAAGGAAATGGAAAACATAGTTTTTCATGTATGGAAAGATAATATAAAGGTTTTGTGTATCTCAATATCAATATAATGTTGAGTACAAAAAATTAAAAAATATTTTTTTCATATAATAAAACATATATTCAGTATTGTGTGAAAATAAAAATATGGAAATTATAAAATTAATTATTTATTTATTCCACAAAATAACAGGGTTTTACACAAAACTGTACCCAATGCATGGGGGGGGGGCACGGCCAATAGATCCAAATTATACATCATGTATCATGTAATTTCCCAAAAACCCATATCCATGATCATATTATCTTCACTAATACTTCAGACTCCATTTACAATCATGCCTTGCTTGAAAATTGTGACTTAAGCCCTAAATAACCGAGAAATAAATTATCATCATATTTTAGGCCTTCAATCCACTCTAAAAAATGTCATTTTCATTTTTTTTACTGCACACCAAAGAACCAAAACATATTCTTTCTACTATTATCCATTAATCATTTATTCCATCATCACAACAACATAATTTCTAGATTATCCCATATATATGATTTGGGATTAGTATCACAAGAAACAGGTTCACGTTAATTGATTGATTGAGATATTTCTAGTCACTGGCCATATGAATAACTCATATTACCAATGAATAAGTATGGGATAATATCAAAGGGAAACATGGTTGGAATGATCATCGATCAATGTTAGTGTTGATCTTACTTCGTTATAATGAGAATTAAATTGCATGAGTCAACATTAATAAAAAAACATTTATCATAATAAATACATGTAATAAACACATCCTACTATATGAATTATCCTCGATTCAACCAATTAGTAGATTGATCCATGTAAATCGTATTAATAATAAATGAGTTTTAATAAAATCATAATATACACCCTACCTATATTTGGATCATTCTAGGATTAATAATGAGCATGCATCATTGTTGTTGGTGGAATCATATAATTATGTTGTGTGTCGTCCATCGATCCACGATTTGGTTACCATATATCTAAGAGAATTCATCCAATGTTATCACCAATGGTTCTCCTATACTTATAGGGTTGCATGGACAACCATTTGATTTCAATATAAGAATTTATTTAAATAACATAAATTATGTCATTGTGTCAACATCAACTAAAATAATCTAATTTAATTTTTTATTCTTTTTATACTCTTGGAATATTAAAAAAAAAGAACCATTAAAACTATGTTCATATAATACATAGGAGAAAACATAAATTCTAAACTCAATGGTGTCCTCATTTTTATTATCAGGGAACCTCTTTATAATTTATACCTCTTTTTGAGAAAAAATGCATGTGTGTTCTTGATAAATTTTTAATATTTTTGAATATTTTTTTCTGGTCTCACCGGGCCTCGGAACGAAACAATGTCTTTTCATATTATCGTTATTATAATAGAAAAAAAATCAAAAAGTAATATATAAGAAATAAATTTCATTAAATTCTTCACAAATTGGAGGTTTATCAATAAAAAAATGAAAAGTGGTTACTAAAAGATATGTGGGTACTAGGCATGAATTTTTACCTCTAACTTCAATGTTCTCCACTACATATTATATAGATTCTATTGGAAACAAACTAAAGAAATTGATTCCCCGTGACGGATCCACTCTGGTAGTTACTCAATTTATTCTCAGTATTCTAGAATGGTATCTCTATCCTCAATTTCCATCTCACCCTAGTCGATAAGGTGGGATGAATATGTTCTTACAAACTCAACTGCAACAAATGAAAGACATCATGTTCCTTGTATAACTACAAAGGTAGAGAAAAGTTGTATTCCACCCTTTGAACTCTACATAGTATCTAGAAATGTCTAAACAGTTGCATATAATTATTTTTACCCCAACCAAATATCAGTTATCAATGATATGGTGAAACCAATAGGAACACTTGATATCCTTCCTAAAACTCTAAAGACATGAGTTGTCTATCCACATAAAACTTTTTTCACCTTTTTGTATTCTTCATCCACTCCATGATTATCAAAACCAAAATAGTATTTTCTCACACCATCTCTGGGACCATGAGATATGACTCTATAGGGTCAGTCCATCAAAGTGTTATCATACGGTATAAATCATACAAATCCTTAATGGGTTTCATACCAATGATGGAATGGTACATGTTGTTGTATAAAAACTAAAACAGTGGTAGATGATCCACAAAGAAATGAATGATGTCCAACCTGAAATATCATATTATGTACTTTAGAATCTAAATGGTCTACTTTGTCTGGCCATCAGTTTGGGGATGAAAATTCATGCTTAAGTGTAATTGAGTCCTAAAATCCTTATCTAATACCTTACACAATCAGGATGTGAAGTGAGAATCATGATCTGAAATAATCATTGATGGAACTCCATGGAGTCTTAACAAATCTTACATATCAAGGAATCCCATGCACTATAATGATCATTTCACCTGAATAGCTAAAATGTTGGATGACTTGGTTAGTTAGTCTACAATCACCAAATTGGAATCAAGTATCCAAGGAATACTTTAAATTCCCATAATGAATTCCACTAATATCCAATAACGTTTCGGTTATAGAACCTCAATGTTTAGATATAAACATATTAGATCATGGTGCTCAGCCTTCACTTCCTGAAAAGTGAAGAAAAAGGAGGAAAACTCAACAACTCTTTTCTTCCTCCCTAGCCAAAATAAATGATTTTAGATGCCCTGTTACATCTTATCCACACCTGGATGTAACATAAATGGAGATCAATGAAACTATATAAGAATATCATATTTCCACATCACTGATACCATTGTCCATCCTATGAAAATAATGAAAATCAACCCACCTTCACAAAATCATTTAGGATGATTTATAGTGGATTTCTTAATATGTATGGTCTCACAGGCAATATCCCAAATGTGTTCCTCCCTAATTCAATTCAAATCTAGATAGGTAACAAACATCGATAGTTGAGAGAATCTTTTACTATGATCCCCTTCCTAGGAGAATAGAAAATTTCAAATTAATAATACTAAAGGAACTATATCGTTCACCATTACCTTATGTTAAGATCCTTATAACATAATATATACATGGGACTATTTTCATCATAATAAATGATAAACCACTCAAAAATTAGGTTGTGTCACAATATTTTTGTGGGAGGAATACCACATCTAAAGGATGATCATGCATATTGTAGTTATGCTAATCCAATCTCAACATATGAGAACCATTGGCACTCACTAAGTTCCTATGCATTAGGACATAACCAAAAACTATTTTTGATGCATCATTGAATACAATGTAATCGAAAAAATCTTATGTAAAATTCCAATTGGATCACTAGTCAATCTATTTATCAGCTATTGAAAATCCATATAGATCCTCTTTGTACACATGAATGGCATCCCCATTCTTTTCAAAGATTTCATGGGTGCTACCATACTGGAGAAATGAGGTATTAATCTCCTATAATATCCTACCATCACAAGGAAAATTGCACCTCTATCATGAAATTAGGTGGCTCCCCAAATAACATTGCATCAATCATCCCTAGGACCACATCCACTCAATCTTTTCATAAAACATGTCCTAAAATGTGGACCACCTATATCCAGAAGTATCACTTCAAGAGAATTAAATAAAGATGGTTCTGTTAGAGTACGTCTAGTACTATCATTTTATGTATTGTGTCCTCCACCTTAGAAAATGAGTAAAAAAGGATATCATTGATGAATACTACCACAAAATGGGATAAAAAAGGACGAATGGTTTGTTTCATGTGTCGATTGAAACTGCTAGAGAATTTATCAAGACAAGGGAAATATAAAATTATTCATATTGATGTTAGAATCATCTGAATGTTGTATTCAATATATATTAATCTTGTACTCAGAACTGGTGATTGTCATACCCATATTCAACCTTCAAGATCCACTATGACCTTATCAACTGATCAAAGATTTCATCAATCCATATTAGTTGTTTACTTTTCTTCAAAATGATCTAGTTCAATCACCGATAGTCAACACACAACCTCATGATATATTATTCCGTCTTTGATAACAATATTGATGATTTATAGGGTAAAGCAATGGTTCTAAAAATATCCATACCTATGAAATTCCTACAACTCCATACTCATCTTCTGAAGCTGTGTGGGAGGTATCTAAAATGATGGCACTGATTTAGGTATTATACTATGGATTGGAATAATGAATAATTCTATTGCTTAGTGGGGAGGTAAGACTAAAAAATCCTCAGGAAAGGCATCCTAATCTCCACCACCATTACATGAAATAGGAAACTCATAGAATCCACTACACCGAGGGTTAGTATAGCCTACTGATTAGTAAATGGATTTATCCTCTTATAACTGAGTGCATCATAAACATCCATAATTTCCATTTCACCAAAAAAGGTTATCCTAGTTCCATCAATATGGACACACCGCAACCATCAACAAAATTAGCTTATCTGGGAATGAACTATAGATCACCAGTCCTTCCCATGAATTATGTCATAAGGCCTCAACAATGCTTCTAAGAGATCTGATAGGAATTTCTCACCCCCATGTATCAAATCAAAATATAGACCCAAGTGTGTTATCACAAAGTCTTTTCTAGTTGGATTCACCAAGCATAATAGTCGAGTGAATGGATTTAATGGAAAATATAAATTTAGTAAAAGGTATGTGAAACTAAATTAATGACTATAACTCATTTCTTTTATCACACAATATAATGTTTAAAGGAAATATATTATACTTAGAATCCTTTGTAGAGCATATTTTTCCCATGATTCAACCGCCATCACCTATGTCCTCCCCTTTTCTCTAGTTCCCTGACCTGTCATGGACCATATCTGAGTTCTATTCGTAACTAGTCAATGTTTCTACAAACATCTACTACATTCCAATCTATTAATAAATGTCAGATGACCATTAGACATGTCCACTACTGTCACTATGTCAACCTCAGTGGCTCATCAATGGCCTCTCAGTCAGATGTACGATATCTCAGACAATCTTAGGGAAGATTCCCCCAGCTGTCACAGGAGTAACACCATAGCTCTCTATGATGAATGGACCCATCATTTAATCATTTAAAAGAAGAACATATTTAAATGTTATAATCTGTTTATCACACCCTTATGATCATTTTATATCAATATATACTTTTTTTACCCTTATTAAGCATTTGATCTCACCCTTTCTTGTGTTTCATTTCAACGGGTTATAAAGAAAGTTATTATGTATGATATGTATTATAAGTGTTATATTTATAACGAAAATAGTGGTAAATGATGTATTTTACTTAAGAAATAATTATTTATGTGTCTAGGATTCCAAGGAACTGGACCTTTACCATTCTGTCTTGGATATTTTTGTTATGTAATGAATATTATTCTAGTAATATATAATACTTATTTATGAATATTATAAATAAATATTTTTGGTATCAGATAATGGTTTTATAAACCTTTAGAAACATGGATGGGAACACATTAGTTATTACCCTTAGAATAACCGCAAGTATATGAGAACCTTCTATGTTATTTTAACGAAATGAGTGTGGATTTATGAGAAAACAATCATTTTAGGATACTACAATTGGATATAGATCTAGCATAGTTTTACCTTGGGTTAATAAACCTAATAAGGGTTCATTGGTTATCGACTTGATTGTCAAATGGTGAAAAAAAGGCCTTATTGATCATCTGTTTTGAAACAAAAAGGGGATATTCTTATATAATTTACATTTTCTTTATGAACCATTATAAATTATTTGAATAGACAATGATCATGAAAGTCCTAGGTGACACCTATGGTGTCATAAATTGAAAAACGTGTCTTGATTAAGACTTCCAATGTATAAATTTCCATTATTAATCACTATAATTAATAATTATTGATAGTCATTATTACCTTTTTTATTTTAGTAAGGGATGGAATATATAATGATAAATTTAACATCATTAAAGGTACTTTAAAATAATGATGTATCATATTTGAGATTAGTTATATGAATTACCATCGATCATGAAATTTATCAAGGAATAATAATTTCTATCATTAAATATTATATTTTGAATTAGAAGTGAAATATTCTAATTGTATGATGATCACATAATAAGTTTATGATTCTTCTTCAATTGATGTTTTTTGGAATGAAATTCCTAAAAATCTAGTTCTTCCTCCCCTAGTTGAATTTGATTATATCTTAGGTACGAATTCAGTTTCACTTCCTAAATCCTAGATTATACATGGAGGAAGGGAAGTAACATTTTATATTGTAAACCATCCTATGATCATTTATTAGTGTGATGAAATTTATTAAGTTCAGAGATAAATAACATCCATTGTATGAGCATTGATTCCAATTCAAGAGGTGTTTCTATCTTTTGTGATTGGGTAAAAACTAATCATTGAATATTTTCCTATTTTTTGGGATTTTTTTATTTATTTTAAGGACCGATACCCAATATTCTTCTGAATTGTGATGTTTTGTTCCCAATAGAAATAATACCTACTCCCACACAAATATCAAAGACTACATTCAGAATTTACCCAATAGAGTTACATGAATTAAAAAATCTTGTCCAATAGAATATTTACAAGGTAATTATTAGGATAAATTTCTCATCATTAGGTGAAATTATACATTTTATTAACAATAAATATTTTTCAATGTGAATCTACATTGATTATTTGGAACAAAAAAAGATCATAATAATGAACATGTATCATCTATTCTGTAGTAATGACTTATTTGATAAAATTAACGGGGCTCATTACTTTTAAAATATTTTATGTAATTTTGGATATCATAAAATGAGGTTCAAGAAAGAGAATATACCCATGAAGAAAATTTGTACAAGGTATGGACATTATAAATATACTGTAATTCCACTTATTCTAATTAATTTCGGCCCAATCATCAAGGATTTATTGAATAGAGTCTTTAGAAATTTGTTTGAGAAGAATTTTTATAGTTTTTATAGATGATATTATTATGTATAAAAATAGAAAGGGAGAAAATGAAGATCACTAAATAATTTTATAGAAGTCCTTATGGAATGATAAACTATTTGAAAATATTAAAAATTTGGAATTCTTTATACAAAAGGTTTTATTTATTGGTCATATAATCTCAAGATAGAGAATATCTATAGATCCATAAAAAATATATGTTATTGAATATTAGACCAGAGGAAACAATTTGATAGATATATGTAGTTTTATTAGTTTTGATGGATATTATTGATGATTTATAAAGAAATTATCATGAATTTATAATCCATTATCGAAGTTAACTCAGTAGGGTGATGAGTTACTTTAGTTGAATTAATGTAAAGAAAATTTCATTGAATTAAAGATATGTTTAGTGAGTGAACCTATACAAACATTAATCTATAACATAAAAGGGTTTTAAATCAATAGGGATGCATCTAAGAAGGATCTGAGATTCATTTTCCTGTAGAATGAAATAATTATAACTTATGCCTCATAATAATTGAATGATCATGATAAAAATTACCCAAATCATGATTTGCAGTTAGCTGTGGTATTTTTTTCATTAAAGATATATAGTAGTTGTATTTATGGATAAAGGTGAGATATTTAGACTGATCAAAAAAGATTAATTTTTATATTATCATAGAAAGAGTTGAACATACTCTATAGAAGATGGTAATAGATGACAAAGGATTATCGATGCTCAAGAAATAACCACCCCAGGAATGAGAGCATGGTTGATGATGATTTTAGTCAAAGGATGACCCTATCCTATCTATGATGAGGATAATGAAATATATAATATTTACATATTTTCAATGTATAGATATTGAAATATTGAAGGAAGTGGATAAATACTACCGTTCTAAAACAAGTGTTTAAGTATATATCCAAGTGATGATTAAAGTGGTGGATAAAAAATATGTAGAACTATAGAAGAAGGGAAAATATGTTCATGAAGTTAACCTTGAATGTGATTGAATGATAAGGTTTAATAACCATTTTTGGGTTTCCTCCATACCAAATTTCAAGAAAAATCTGTTTTTTCAGGATCATAGTTATTTATTATTTATTCATCCATGATGTATGGTGATATATAGAGATTTTAAAGAGTATATCTGGTGGGAAAAAATGAATAGAGATATTGTTGATTCTATATCTTGGACCCTGGTATGTCATAAAGTTAATGTTTAATGAAGAAAGTATAAGGAAAAGATACAACTATTACTCCTGCAAGAGTAAAAATTAGAATGCATCAGTATGGATTTTTTTATTTGAGTCCCCAAAATATGTAAATGATATAATGTCATTTTCATTTTTGTTGATAGAGATACAAATTATATTCACATAAATGAAATTATTAAATATTTATCTCTTGGAAAGCTTCCTAGAATATACATTAAGGGTGTGAAAATTATTATGGAAGGATAAGGTTTCATAGAGCACCTGAATATATTATATCTATTTGGGGTATGTGATTTTCCTCAATGTTATAGATAAGTTTTTAGAAGTCTCTTGATATGATGATATGTATCAGAACTACATATCATCTTCATATTGATGGAGAGTCTAAGTGAAAATTTCAATCTCTAGAGAAAATTCTATGATCACGTTCTATGGATTTCAACTTTGTTTGTGATCAACACCTTCCTCTAGGTGAGTTTTATTAGAATAATAGATTCCACATGACCATTTTTATGTATCATTATGAATATATATAAGAAAATAAGTGTTCAAATACAACATAATAATTTTTTTGAAGAAGTAAATCTATTAGGACTTGATATTACAGAAGAAATTTTAGGGAAAGTTAGATCTATTCAGCAAAATATTATGGAATCTCATAGCTGACAAAAAATTTACACTAATAATCATCGGTGAGATTTGAAATATGAAGTTAGTGAAAAAGAGTTTCTAAACATTTATCTATGGAATAATGGTATGATATTCAGAGGAATTGAAATATTATACATTGTTATATTGGCCCATTCATGATTCTTGATCAAGTAGGGATAGTAGCTTATTTCTTGGCGCTTCCACAGAACCTCTCTCAAGTTCGTAATGCTTTCCATATATCTATCTTGAGGAAGTGAATAAATAATTGTTAAAATGTACTAAACACACAAGTATTACCAGAAGTGAATGATATATTCAGAGGAAGAACCATCAAATATTATGGATCAAAAATAGAAAGTGACATTAAACCGGACAACTCACCTAGTCAATGTTTTGTGGAGAAACCAAAACTTTGACCAAGCTACATGGGAACCTTAGGATATGATGGTGAAGAATTATCCTCAGTTGTTTATAGTGGTTTAATTTATTTAAAATGTAAAATTTTAATTAATGGGGGTATAATTTAACACCCTAATATTTTTATGAAATATTTAATTTCCAAATAAATTTGATTTATTTAATAGCATGTATTACATGAAATACAAAAATTTATTGAATCATGATATAGTATACCATTATATCATAGCCATTAAATTAGAAGTTATGATTATGAATAACTGAATTATTAAAATTATATGATTTGAACATGTATAAAATAGATTCATTTGTTATAAATTCATTATAAATGAAAATAAATATCATTTAATATACAAGGAATAATTTTTTGAAATCAATTTTATGCATGAAAAGTATTTTTATATAAGTAAATTAAATTATTAAATATTAATGAATATTTTTATTTAATTATATATATTATATATTCAATGAAATTTTATATCATTCATCTAATAATTTTTGTTGCCCTGGAATAAGAATTATCCAGTTTTACGCTTAAAGACATTAATTTTCTAAAATATTATTCTTTCAAGATTTTTTAAATGAATTTTTTCACTTTTTCAAATTTCATATTAAAAATAAACTTTATTTTTTAAGCAACATGTCAAAATTATTATAGAGTTATTTTTTATATTCTATTTAAAAATTAATTTTTAGATTAAATGTAAAAAATACTAACTTATATTTAAAATGGCACATTCAATTAAAGAAAATGAGAAGTTAAATGTTGTTTTAAAATTTTTTAAAAGAAAAATAACTTAAATAATAATATTATTAATACTATTTATCTCATTTTAGTAAATTTTCTATTTAATTTGGATATAAAAACAAACTGTACTTATGAAATCATTTTCTATAGAAAAACTCTATTTCAATGTGTTCATGGGATTAATATTATATTAAAATTTTCAAAATATAAGAATTGGATTTATTAAAATGGATGAAGTATCTTTAATCACAATAATTAATATAATATAATATTTAAAAATTAAATTTTGATCATAAATAATTGTAAAAAGTGTAAAAATTAATTACTACTTTTTAGGTTAAAATGAGTTTACAAGAGGTTGAACTAAAATGATAAGGGTTAAAATGACCTAAAATCATTTTCAATTACATTTTATGAACATATATAGACATTATTTAACCTATATACTGATTATTATCCATTTTTTATTCTTTTGGGTTGCGTAAAACATGGGTATATCTTTTTCTTTTCAAAACCTCTAAGTGTGTCCTCTCCACCACATGTAAAAGGGAAACCCTCTCCAATCTTCTTCTCAGTTCCAATGAAATTTAGGTTTTAAAAAAGAGTCCAAAATACCTTCTATAATTCATTAAAAAATTTCATATAGGACTAACTTTGATAATTAATTCCTCCTAAGAAAGATTTTGATGCACTTTTTAAGAGGTTGTGCGGAGAAGAGGTATGTTTCTTAAATGAGAGTTTTTATTTTATTTTTTTCTTAAACCAACTTAAAATATTATTAAACAATACTAATAGAATATAATCAGTAAATAACATGGAAATAAGATTTTATTATGTATATTTCACAACTTATATCCATCTCCTCTTCTATAAAATGGGAAATGAAATTGTAGTTCGTGTGTACCACAGATTATCACCTCACGAACTGATGTAATTCATTTTCAATCACATCATCTCAAGGGTGGGTATAATGATATATATTTAAATTATCTATATTATATTTATAAAAAATATAATTTTTTAATTATATTTTCACAACTATATTATTTCCTTCCAATTTTTTGTAAAGTGATAATATCACTCATGTATAGTGTGTAATATCTGCTCCCTGAAAAAATGTGATAGTTTTTCATTTTATTATGAAATGGATTGTAATAATGATATATTTAATGCATATATATATTATATATGATATAAAAATGATTATATAAAGGTAAATTAATATTTAACTTTCTATGTTTCAATCCATTGAGAGAATGGAAACAATGTTCCAACTTGTGTACGCCCTGCCATCTCCAGGAATGATAAAAATCATTTTTCCAAATATAAATTTTATTAATGAATGTTGATATGTATATAATTATTATATATTAAATTTTAATCATGATTAAAACTATGGAGATAATTTAACCATAATAAAATTGAAAGGAAAAAAACTACAGAACCAAAACATACCTGAAACATTTAGCAGTTATCACCTAGAACAATAATTTTTAATTACTAATTGTTAATATATGAGTGATAAAAGAGTTATAGGTATCCATATATGGTATATTATATATTATTATTATTCAAAAATATATTTTTAATAACTAGATATTTATTATTCAGGAGGTTTGATTATGTAATAAGAAGGTCGAGACTTGTGGTAAGATATTTTAATCTACCAGTTATTTTCCTAGGACACAAGGAATATTGGACACTTTTTTATTTTATGTGGTGTATATACTACCCATGATGGTATTTTATGATTATTAGAATACAAATTATGGTATATACATACATATATATATATATTTCTTTTATGGGTCTTTTTATTCAAAAGATACAAAATTGTTCAAAGTTTTATGTTACAATCTCATCGTTTATCAAGATTATTTATTATTATATTTACAATGATGAATTATTATGATATAACAAAAAATAAACAATCCAATATTATTTTATTTTGAGTAATGGTTTTCCTTCTATTTTCATATCTTTATTAACTAAAGGGTAACAATATTGTTTTTTAGAAAAATTAATGTTATTTCTCTCTTCTGTAGACAATCCATTCTCTTATGTGTCCATATTTTTAAAAACAATTAATGAAATATTTTAATATTTTCACATGATTATTTAAATTATTTTTTAAAAATGGTAGAGTTTTTACAAAAAAACATGAACAAAATCATCTTTCCATTTATTATGTGAGTCACTTTTTACATTTAACATAAAATTATGAAAGAAATATCTATTTTAAGATTTATGTCATCAATAGTATTATCTACAACTATGAATGAAAAAAATTTAAGGATTATTTTAAATGATTCCAAGGGTAGTTTAAATGATTTATTTTTTATTTAATAAATTTATAGATTTTAAATATTTAATTTGAAACTAGAAATAATATTTTTCTTAAGAAAAGTTCCATGTGATATTTCAAAGTCATTTTCCATATAAGATGACATAATTTAATGTTACTTAGATCTAATGGGGATATAATCCAAGTATACCATCATTATTATTTCTTTTTATGATTTATCATTATGATGAAATTTATTTTATATGACTCTTTAATTTTTTATGGGTTATGATATGATGAATTTATGAAATGACTAGGAATTGTTTTTTCATTTCTGCATGATATGATATGATATGATGAAATGGTAATAAAATCATTTTTATATTAATGGTTTGTGATATGATTAATGTTTTAGGATATCATGGAACAATAATTTTTTATTTTAATTTTGTAATGGGTGGGACCAAAAATATATTTCCCTCTAATGTATTGTGCAATGATTGATATCACATGAGATAAATAGAACTAGAATAGGGAATGAACCCATTTCAGTATGAATCTTTTTCTACTATGATAATATTAATAGTGATCCATGAATACAATGATTGTTTTAGGAGTAAAATCAATACACTATGATAGTTTTGGAAATTATCTTTTACTACAGATCAAATTATTTCCTATTCTTATCTGTATTATAAAACTCTATGACTTATTCCAATGTTATTATCACACGACTTATGTAATTTGATTCCATTATGATTAATTTATTATGAAATAGAAATAATAATTAATTTTCTCAAGATTATTATATACGATATATAGGTTATTATTTTATAATGTTATATTTGTATTCTCATATCCTTGTTCTACTGTTACATTGATATCTCTCTTGTTTACCACTACCGAGCTTTGGATTTTACCTCATATTATGTTCCTTTACCTAGGTTAATTAGAAATTTATTATGTATAACATGTTAAAGAAGTGTTCTTGTAATGAATAAATTAGTAACTGATTTTATAGTTTACTTATGAACAAGTTGTTTATGGTTCTATGTTTTCAAACTCACTAGACCTATTTGATTCCGGCATGGATAATTATGTTTTATAATGAATATTAATCTTGTAAGATGTAATATTTATGTATGATAAGTTTGGGTAACTATTGTTGTTATGATATATGGGGGATAATCGACTACTTGATGAATTTGTCTCACTTAACATTGATTAATCTATTGAGATCAATTGAAATTTCATTGAGTCTATATGTTGAAGTTTCATTGAGTCTCTATGTGGTTCTAAAGATGATGATATTGATTAAGAAAACAATTTCAACTATAAGGCAATGAGAGGTCATTGGTTTGAATTTTATACCAATTATGCCTTAACTAAATCATTCATCTATAGATGTATAATAAGAAAGGTAAAACTCTCTATACATTAGAGGATATGTTAAATTTTTTAATTATAAATTTTAGTGTTTTATTGGTATGGTATAGACCCTCAGTATAGTTTTAATACAATAATAGCTATCAATGCAGTATTGTCATGGATATTTTTGAAGAAATGTGGATAACCTGACTCAGATACCATGTCAAACTTGAACCTTACACAAATTTTCATAGACCCAAAGGGAATTCCGGGTCTCCACTAGCTTCAGACTAGAAACCGTGCTTCCAACAGCAACCAGAGGGAACTGTTTCTCCCAAAATAAAGTATCTAAATGTAATATATATATATATATACACACACAACAGAGAGAAAAATCATTAAATAGATAAATTTATGAAACCACTAAATTAAAATAGTATAAATGATACAACTCAAATGTAGTGAGAACATCCCAAAGTAAAATTCTAATATTCGAATGACAATAAAAACTGGGAACCAATTACTCTATATGATAATATAGGAATCTACAACCATCTCACCACCATCTAACCAATCACAGTTGACATAAAAACTTTCCACCATAATGTGGAGGATTTAGTTTCCCTAAATTTAAATACAGAAAAATGTCTAGGCACCCCAAAGGGGAACACATGGTGTGATCTAAGAGGCTCAGTAGGATACCACCTAGGAGTTCCATAAGAAGTCCCTACATAAGAATCTGCAGCTTATCAACGTTAAATAAATCATAGACTAATAAATACTTTAAAGTTTTTATATAAAAATCATTGAAAACAATTAAGTTTCCCCTTTTCAAAATTTTCCAAATAATTCAAGTTCATTGTGAAATGGAAACATTACTCATGCGTACATTTGAACTACCATCTCTTTGAATGTAACATAATTAATTTTTTAGAACCATATTTCATGGATGATTAAAAAAGTATAATTATTTTATAAAAATGATAATTATTTCATTATTCATAATGTATTTATATATAATTATTACCTTTTAACCATACTCAATATACCAAATTCATTTTGAAAATTTTAACTGAATATCATTAAGACATCTGATATGTGCTCAATTGATTGTATATAACATAGAAATGAATAAAATAAATGAAATAATAAATTCTAAAAATTTTCAAAAAAATAAATAATTAATTTATGTTTATTATTAGGGATGATATCTACCATACATGATGAGTCAGAATCGAGATAAGGGAAACATTAACATAAAACATCATTTTAAATGTTTTCAATATGTATTTTTTAAATATTTTTATTCTATTATTATGTTCTTAAATATATTTTATAGCTGTATGTATATAGAAATAAATTAATTATAAAGGAAATATAATATATATTTTTAATTTTATTATTTTTTTCATATGGAATATTTTTACTTATTTTATATGGGATGTTTTGAATGTCATTATGAAAGGAAAAAATGAATTTTATATTTTAATTAATACTGTTCCAAATGTTTTTCCCACCACCACAAAGGTTATCATATGTTTGGATTTAATTATATTATTTTATGTTTTCATCAATGAAAGGATCTATATGAAAAATTTTAGGGTATTTTAGTTTTGAAAAGTTTGTTTTAAAAGGAAAGGGGTTTTCCTATATCCAAAAGTGTTTTCAATATGGATATGAAAGATTTTTTCATGGGTTTTATGATTAAAAGACGAAATCAAAACCTTTTATTTATTCATGATATGGTACATTAGCATTATAGAGGATGAATAGGTGATCCTGATACAAATTATACTAATTGGAGATCTTGATATATATTATATGAAATATTGATCCTGATATAACATTCTAATTAATTTAGAAATGTTATTTTTCTTTGTAGTTAAGAAGGAGGGAGTTAAAAATGCTGGTTTATAATATGGATTCAACTAGGTTACACATATTTATGAAACAATTGAACATGAAATATGAATATGATTTTCTATTTTATCTAAGAGGTTCTATATTTTATTTTGATGGATCTTTATTGTTTTATTTTAAAAAAAGTGTGTCTTTTCATGTGAATATGATATAATTGATACACTTAATGAATATTGAGATAAATGATTTTTTTTGAGATTTCATGTTTTTCACTGTATTAATTGATTTTTTATTGTAAGTAAAATACTGATATTTTTTTTCTCATACCATGTTTTCAAATTATTTTTAAATGGTTTAATGGTGTGTAATAACAAATAAGTCAAATTGAAATTTAGGGATATTTTTTATGATAATAAAATATGTTTCATATTAATATTTTTATATTGTAGGGAAAATGGATACATAGTTGATGTGTCCACTTTGTAATGTATGAGTTTTTTATGTAACAAGTATGATCAAAATATCCAATACTATAAACATGAAAAATATATTTAATGGTAATAAAGTGTATTATAGTATTATGACACTAGATTATGTAATGTTTAATGTTTTGATCTTATAGGAACTAACCTAGACATTATATTTTAGGCCTCCCTATGATCGGATACAGCGACCCTATGTTAACTAAACATGATAAGTGTAGTGATAATTATTTAAGGTTAGATATATAGTTTAGGATCATGTATCATGGTTTTCTAAAGATATCTTTAAAATGGTCACATTATAGGAACTAGGTTAAAATGAATGAATCAATTAACCTTAACATCTTCTTTGACATCTATTTTGAAGTTTATATTATTTTTTATTCTATTCGTATGGCTCTAGGTCACTATCCTCATTATATGTACACTAAATATGTTCATGATGATGTTCTAGTGGATCAAAACAAATTAGAGTATGATGATGATTACACTTTTTGAAGGAAATTTGAGAGTTTTATCTCTAGGTTCTACAAAATACAAAGGATCCATTTCAGATTTGAAAGATAAGGATTGGTTAGAGGAGGTGGAGATAACATTCTATTTGATTAATTCTAAGAAGAAGAACAATGTTTCATTAGCTATGAGGATGATTCATGTATAATTCTCATAGTGGTAGATTTAAGTTGTTGAGTTTCATAAAGAGGTATATATTTGATAGGAGAAGCACTGAAGTCATTTTCAGGGTGCATTTGTTTCATCATCAAATAATGAGGCTTATAGGTTGGATATTCTTGAGAACTAATATGGGAGTAAAATTGTCTAGTTATTCATTTTATGATATAATAATCTTCAAAAATATTCTAAAAACCATTTTATTATGTGGGGGCTATGGTGATTAATTTTGAGTAGTATTTTCTCCCAGACATCCAGCATCAGGTCACTAAATTTATGTTGTAGTTTTATCATCAGGTATTTTAGATAATAGATATCATTTTAAAGATGTTGAAACGACTAGATAATCAAAGGATAAAATTCATCACAATCTTTCATGGAGCATAATAATGATAGGTTCTTAGATTCACAGTCAAATGTAAAATATTTTTTCAGCATGAAGAATGTTTAAACCTTCTTCACCCTATTTCATAGATTCTAGAAATTATCAAACCCATTATAGAGGGTGAAACATGGTTTTTTAATATAGGTCATGGAAGTTATAAATTTGATATTGTGAACTTCCTCAAAAGTTATTATGTGGATGGTGGGTTATTTCATGACTATACATCAAAGTTCTATTGGCTATGAAAACATCAACAATGGGGTGAAAATTCCTATGATAAATATAGAGGGTATTGGTTAATATGAAGATAAAAAATAATTCTCCTTATCTATATTGAATGTGAGCTAATCATGACCATATATGTGATCTTTATTAGGGCCCTAGAGTCCACTAAGAAGTTCATGGAAAGTTGAATCCATTAGAATTACTAGAATTTGATGATCAAGATGTTATTTGAAGTACTATCTACCTATTTTCTAAATGATTTTATGGATATATTTTTTTCAGGAGCTATGAAATCATTTTTTACCCACTACAGTTCAATATTTAGGACTTGAGGTTGAGAAACTTATAGTCACCTGGGAATTGACTACTCAAGTTGGAGTTTGACATAATATGTACGATGTGTTCAAAGACTTCTAGTTTGTTTTAGGGAATCACCATTCATTGTGACACTTCCTATGTTTATGGATATATCCACACAACAGTATTCTTATAATGGATTATTTATGTTGATACAAGATATTTTACATTATTATGGAGGCACATCATATTCTATAATGATAAATTTGAGTTGGTTTTTTTATTAGGGAGAAAAACACATTGATGGGTTGAAGGTATGTTGAGTCACTATATTTCTTGGTAGATGAGTTGACGCAAGGCACATCAGCGGGTCATCTGGTATTTTTCCTAAGGTTTTATAATAGTATAATTATACATACCCAAAAGAGTTTGTAATGTTCCCCCTTATTAATAGGTTATGTTATATATTGTTTTGTAACACAGAGTTTATCCTATGTTTATTTAACCATATAGGATAGAACTTTATTAGGTGTTGAGATAAAGATATTGATTGATCATCTTTTATAGAGAAGAATAATTTAAATTTTCTTTTTTCCATGTGGATATTTACTTCCATTTGTGAGGAATGAATATAGTGGAATTTGTTTGGTTATCAATTATATCCATTTGAATAAGGTGAGGTTAAAGAACCACTATCTTATTCATAGATTGGATATTTATTCGATCTGTTGAAGGGAGCTAGGTGGTTCTTGAAAATCAATTTTTATTTAGGATATCATCACATCTGAATAAATGATGAGGAAATCCTAAAGTTCTATTTTATAAGTCTTAATGGGAATTACGAGTTTAATATCTTTTATTTGGGGTTAATAATGATCCACCAATTTTTATGGGGCTGATGAATGTATTGTTTTATGAGTTTTTGGACTAGTTCATGGTGGATTTTATCCACAACATCATTTTTTTCTTTATGATAGAGTAGGATCACAGAGATAATCTGTAGTAAATGTTAAGCACACTTTTTTTATCAAGTATTCCGAATGATGTTTAATTGTGAGTTCTATTCACATGAGGTATTCTTTTTAAGGAATTCTATATCCTAATATAGATTATCCCTAGATCTTTTAACGATCTAGGTGGCTGTTTCTTGGGTATCCCCAACGCATGTTACTGTGGTGTAGAGTTTCTATTGTATTTCTAGCTATTAACGAAGTTTTATACCAAAATTATCCCAAATTGAGACTCTTATGATATAAATGTTTAGAAGGATTGATAATTCCAGTAAAATGACTATTTCAATTTTTAATTTTAGAATTGATTAGAAAATATACTTGTTACAATAGTTCTTCATCTACTATATGAGGGAATTGTGTTCATGGATTATTGTGATTCCTCATATCTTGTATAAGGTTGTGTGTTTATGAAATATAGGGTGGATATTATTAGATTTTAAGTGTTTAAGATTCCTTCAAGAGGTGGGGGTACATTGTTGTTTAAAGATTAAACTAACCACAAAACAGTACCTATTAATGTAAAAAAAAAGACCCAGGTGTCACTCGATTATCAGAGTGTTATAATCAAAATCCAAAATGGTTTGATTATATTAGAGAAATTTTATCATTATCACTATCAGTTCTATAATATAGTCTATTTAGAAATATAAGTACCAAGTCTAATCTATCAAATACATGAATAGTGGGAAATTTTAATTGTTAAAATAATAGAAATAAAAATATTATAAGAGTAAGAATGACATAAAATATTAATAAAATATTTTACCCTTTAACCTCAAGTGTTAATGTATCCAGCAACCATGATGAAAGTTATCTACGATTGTATACCTACTAAAAGGTCTATATTTTATTATAAGGAAATTACTCAATAAAAAGATCTGTATGAACCAATATTCCAATCTATAGAATCCATCGATATGATGATTGGACTTCATCTTCCTAGCCCCAGAATTCCTCAAGCAGACAGATCATATTCACTATCTTCCTATACCTAGAATCCCTCATTCAATACCATGATCGAAAATAGAGTTCAAAATAATTTCGTTGTATGGAAAGTAAACTAACATGGATTCCTTAGAAATAAATATCTCTAAAGTATTACAGATATTATGAACGAGATTCTCATATAGAGAAAACATTGTACTACATGAGATGAGAAATGTATAAGATCCAAAATCTTAAAATGACCATATATTTATAATAAATCTCCCAATTGTCATATTTCATTGTTAGTTGTGACATTCTCGAACATCTATGAGTTGAAAAAACATATTTATATGGAATAACTAAATTACTGAGCTCATTTTTTTGCATAATTACAATGTTAAAGGCATTTCATTATATAGAAACAAATTCTTAGTAACTCCTATTATTAAATTTCGTTAGTCTGATGGATTTTCGTACTTTTTGTCAAATTGATAAACTAAATGATAGTTTTTTTAATGAATCAGTACCAGTTTTAGTATTATGGTCATTAATATTTTAGTTTGGTAGATAGGAAATAAGTCTCCCTACTAGCTAAAACATAGGTTAGTATAATTTATCATATGATCCTTCATTTTGATGAATCATATTTTTTAATATAAATTTTATATTCATTATACATTGGAATTAATTCTTTATTTGGTATAAATGATTTTTTTCTACAAAAATGTACTAAAATACTTGGGAACTGTAAAATATTGTAAAAAATGTTTTAATATGGTGTTTTTGATTTTTAATACTAAAGGAAAACATATTTAATAATTAAGACACTTGACTCAACAATCTCTTAGTTTTTGGAAAGAAAAAAAACAAAGCACTTAAATGATAAATAATAAATTCGAAAAACATACAAACCATTGTAATTTTAGGAAAACTGAAGATATTATTTATATCTTAAGACCCCTTAAGATTTTCACTCCTTCATGATAAGATATAATGAATTAAAACAAACCCCATTTAAGAAATAATTCATCCATATAAACGTATCTTTATTAAATTTCACTAAAACATTATCCACTTTGACTTACCACTTTATATATTTATTCCCATTTAAAAAACAATTCATTATAAATATATCCAAACCTGCATCCCCAATTTGATTTTAAAATATAATGGGAAATGAAATAATTAAGACTTATTACTCAACATATATCTTTATGGGTATCAAATTTTAAAACATAACGAATGTAAGTACTCCACTCTTTTCTTAAGGATGGAGGTAACGTATCTTTTATTGAAAAAAAAACAAAACTTAAGAACCAAATTGGGCATGTGAATACAATGAAATATCCCAAATCATTAAATCTAGCTACCTAAATGTTTGCTTTGCCTTTCACTTAGTCTTTTTTATTCTAAATGAATTTCATTCTAGTTAGAAAAATATTTTCCATGTTCATGCCTCCAACCTATAAATATAACTCCACTTGAAGAAAGAGATTTAATCCTTTCATGTAGGATCTCGACCTCAGTGGTTTCAGAGTCAGAGCTATCCACCTTATTCTCCATGATTGTTTCAGGAGATGATTCTCTTGACATCATTGTCCCCTCAACCACTATTGATTCAACTTGAGGAAGAGTGTCCTATTGTTTAGTCTCTATATTTGTTTCCCATCAACCACTTGGTGGTCACCCAAAGACCATGTCTTTTTTTAGTAAACCAATTTGAAACCCTCATTATTCCCAATGGATTTTGAAGAAGAAGTGAATATTTTAGAAGTGAGTGGGGAGTCAACTTCAAATATTTTCTTACGTTTTTGATTATTTATAACATCCTTTATCTAACAAGATAACTGATGATCAGACACTAATTTCATATCTTCTTCATTGAATTGTTCAACCATAAAGTCATTATCACTAAATATAATTTGGGGATGATTTTTTTGCAGGTCATCACCTTTTCATTGTAAGAAGTATCAGCATCAATGAAATTTTCCACTTCCGATAAGATGGTAGCTTAAGATTTATGCTTGTTTCCATTAAAAATAATTAAATCACTTGGAGGACCAATATCTGATCCCATTGGAGACTTAACCATCGAAATATTTCTATTAGGATTTTGAGAGTTAGGAATTGACACAACATTCACATTACTAATTGGCTATTTGAGGGGATCTTCACCATGAACAATAGATTTTGGAAAGATAGTATCATTTAACTTTTACTTTATTTGATTGAGATTGTTAGAGTGAACTCTTATCCCACATTCCTTAATGAGATCTTATTCTGACATAGCACTAAAGAGTGCCCGATAGCCATACATTCATTTTAAAACATAGGATTTTTTCACACTTAACATAAATTTTGATGTTCTCAGAATGAGTCGAAAGGGTTACCTTATCATTCAGGGTGTGGTTGAGATATATATCCACCACCATCATGATAATCGTGTTCCTAGTGGTTTTCATTAGCTGCTTGATGTTCCCTAGTGGAAGTGGGGGGGTGGGGGTAATTTTTTTTGGGAATTATTCACTATTTTACTCAGTGATGAGGGCTGTTATTGTAACACCTTGAGATATTATGAAATTTTATTTTTAAATAAATTTAATTTCTTTAATAAATTTATTTTCACCCAACACCAAGTTTTAATGGATTGTAATATAATATACCATTATAAATTTTTTTTATATTATAATTTACGAACAAGACTAACTAAATTATGAAAATTATATGGTTTATACATGTGTAAATTAAACTTATTTGTTATAAATTGATTATAAATGAAAATAAAAATAATTTGAAAGTGTAACAGTATTTTTTTTTTGAAAATTTGTTTTTATATATGAAATGTGTTGGTATTTTAATTAATTAAATTAATCAATACTGGTGAATTATTTTAATGAAATTTATATATTAAATTTTCTATTACATGTCTTATTGGTCAGCAAATATTTTTTTCTAGACATGGGATAAGAATAACCCAATTTTTTGTTTAAATTGTATTTTTCTAAAGATATGTTCTTTAGCATTTATTGAGATTAATTTGTTTCATTTTAGAAAATATTTTTAAAAATATTGAATTATGTTTTTGAATCATCATGTCAGAACTATCTTAGAGTGAATATTTTTATAATTTTTTGAACATTTTCATTTTTTAATGGATTATGAAAAATACTTATTATTGTTGAAAATTGCATTTTTTGAAGAATTTTCAAAGTTACATATTATTTGAATGTAGTTTAAAAGAAAACTTCATTAAATTTTGAAATTATTAATCCAATTTAATTAATATTAATTAATTTCATATTTAATTTTCATATTAAAATTTTCTATACTTATAAAATATTTTTCTATGGAAAACCAGTTTTTCGACGTGTCTATGGGTTTAAATTTCAATTAAATTCTACCACCTATGTGAATAGAGATTTTAAAATTGTTTAAATATTTTAAATTATACTAATTAACATTCTATAATTTTGAAAATTTAATTTTTGTTCATAATGAATATTAAAAATAGGAAAAATTAATTACAACAGTTAAAGTTAAAATGAGTTACTGGGTGGTTACACTATATACTAAAGGATCAAAATGACATAATAACATGTCTAATGAATATTTTGTGGCCCTATTTTGACATTATTTCAAACAAGGATCGATAATGATCCATTTTGGATCTTTTTTTTGTGTTTTATATGTG
The DNA here is from genome assembly GCA_963277665.1 of Viscum album. Taxonomy (NCBI): domain Eukaryota; kingdom Viridiplantae; phylum Streptophyta; class Magnoliopsida; order Santalales; family Viscaceae; genus Viscum; species Viscum album. The sequence continues at coordinate 426,106,759 of OY728162.1, read as the reverse complement.
GGTGTTACTTTCTATTTTCAAAAATCAATGTTTTTCCCCTCCAAAACTTATAAAAAGGAACCACAATCCTCTCTTCTTCACACTTCCAAAGACTTTTGGATCAGTATACACAAACAAAAATACCATTATTAATTCCCTTAACACATACTAGAGTCATTATTTTTATTATGAAACCCTCCTAATACTTTTGTTGCAAACCCCAATAGATTGAACAAATAAGAGGTATCCTTTTTACTAAGATTTTTTGTTTTATTTATTCTTCCAAATCTATAAAATATTATTTAATTATGATAATATGATAACATAAAAATATTACATATATTTATATGTTATAATTTAAATGTAATTATCTATATCCACATCCCCTTCCATCAAATGGTCAACGAAACCAACGTTTGTTTGAATGAAGGACCACTGCCTCAAAACCTATGTAATTCATTTTCAATCATAACCACTCACATGTAGATATAATGATATATTTATAGTATTTAAATGATATGTATGAAATAAATATACATTAGGAACTATAATATCACATATACCATCTTTTCTTCCCATATTTTGTAAAATTATAACATCACCCACGTGTATATGGGGACTACCGCCACCATGAAGCAGTGCGATACCTTATTAATATTTTTTACATAGTTTGTAATAAAAATTGGTAAAATTAATATATATGTATAAGAAAATTGATATAGGTTAATTAATACATTTCTGTATTTATTAACAGCCATAGATAAAATAGAAATGACGTTCATGCACACGTATTGCCTGTTGTCTCTATGAATAATTTAATTAATTTTTCCATATATAACTTTTATCAATGAATATAAACCTATATATAATAGTTATATCAGATATTTTTATAATTTTTATCACTATTTATATTTTGTAACCATATTTAATGTGAAAGGATAAACTACAAAACTAAAACATATATGAAAAACTAAGCTGTTATCACCACGAACCATAACTTTTAGTAAATAATTCTTGATAAATGGGTGATTAAAGGGTAATAACTAACTATAAATGGTACGATATATATTATGGTAATTTATTTATTTATTTATAATAAACATGTTGTCCTATAGGGATCTTTTGGTGATTTTATCTAGTATTAGTAGTTTTAATAATCACAAATCATGTCAGTTCACAAATCAGGTCAATTCATATTAATCATGTAAATTGTTGTTAATCATATCTAAAAATTTAAATTATAATTACTTATGTTCCAATATGGGAATTTTTCTCACATTGACTTGGTATATTCTTATTACATTTATATTGTATGAAAGTCTGAACAAAAATATATTTCCAATTATAACAGACTAAAACCAACAGAAGAGATGAAAACCGACAATAAGATTGACCAACCGATGCATTTGAATCTCCAACATAGGAAAATTACCGATTCATATGACTCACCAATGCAGACGACATACCAATACATATGACTCACCAACATAGATGATTTACCAATGAAAATTACTCACCAACACAAATTCCCTACTGATATAATTGAACAACCATCAATATAACTGACCTACCGATACATTGTGCTACCGACACAAGGAATTACTGATAGTTGAAATGAGTCACTAATGTAATGTTTCTTTGACATATGGAAGGACCAAAAAAGTTACATACCGATGGTTTGAGTCACTGACATAAGGAGATACTGATTGAGGACTCACTGATAGATTGTTTAAAATTTATTTTATTTAAAATTATTTATAACACTCATATTTTGAGTGTATTATTGGATTTATTATTTTAATTCCTTTTTGATGACATCATAAATGAGGATGCATAAATACAAGGTATTGTGTCTACCTCAAATATAAAAAATTTTAGGCTAAAATAATATATATTAAATAGAGAGAGCATGAAAGAAGAGACATGATAGACTCAAAAACACACAAGAAGACTTATATTGAGCATCATACCAAAGAAAAACTCAAATGGAATCCATAATTTCAGGTTGTTAAGAACTATAGAGCAGAAAATCCTTAAATTTTCAGCATCTCAGTAGCATCCAACAAAACTAAATGAGAATAATCTCTCACCATTTTGGAAGACAGAACATAGTGCTCCACAACACTCTATTTTTAGTATCTGTTTCTAGAAGAGGACTCAAGCTTCAAATTTGATACATCAAAGAGTCCATATTACAACTGAATCACACTCAGATAATCGCTAATTCCTTATTAATATATTCTACTTTGTTGTGTACCATTTAACTAAACCTTCGAGTTGTGTGTTTGTCTATACTAAACCACACACTATCTCCGGCACAATACTATAAGATACTAGATATTCTCAAACACCTATATTCTTACACATGTTTGATCCACATAGAACTATGTAGGAGGTATTGTGTGACCCGATAATTTGTTTTCCCACATAGAAAAATGGATGAGGTATTGGGAATTGGATAGTTCTGTGTACTATAGTTAACCCAGTTCAAGGGTGAAATTCAAAGCGTTATATATATATTTCTTAGTGGTAGGTGATAACCAAGTGGAGTGGAATAAGTGTTGGATTTATATTGTTCCACTTGTTTTATTTTGTGTATTTTTCAATTTAGTATTTCTATGGTTTAACATATATTTCCAAAAACAAAATTTTACTCTAATAGTTAGTCTTGGATAGTATTTATAACCATTTTTCCTTGTTAGAGTAGTTTCAAAAGTTTTATCAATATTTAATATTGTTATAAATGATAATTAATCTATCCTATGAGAAAATATTTTAATAGTTAGACTATTATAATATAGCTACCTTGGTTGACATTCTTGTTTTATTTTAAAGTAGGGAAATATTATAAATAAACCTTTTTAACATGAATTTTTATAGGAACTCAATTAACCCCCATTTGGAGTGTCCTACACTGAATATAATTTTTTATGAGAGGGTTTATCAAAATCCCTTGTTTAAAAATTTTAAATCTATTTTTCAACTATGATTTTATTTGTTTTTTAAGCATCTTAAAATTTCTGTTAGTTATAAACTCTTATTTCTTTAAATATATAAATTTTATTATTTAGTATGAATAATAGGTTGTAAGGCTCTACTACTAACATACCTCCATTATTTATTGGAACAAAGTATGCACAATGGAAAATTAAAATGAAAATTCACTTAGAATATATGGGTTTTGAAATTTGGTCTTTAGTTGTAGATGTATATAATATTAATTATACTACTATAACTTCTTGGGATAACCCAACTAAGACAGCTAATAATAATAATTTCAAATCCATGAGTTCTTTATGCTACTCATTAGGAGATGATGAATTTAAAATAATTTCTGCATGTAAAACAACCCATGAAATTTAGAACACTTTATCTTTTTTAAATAAAGGAACCTCTAAGGTTAAGAAATTGACACTTTACATGTATAATATTAAATATTATAACATAAAAATGAATCCTGATGATCCTATTTCTGACTTGTATCTTATATTTAATGAAATATTGAATATAATGATCTGTAAGGGAAGAGATTTTACAACTAAGGAGGAAATCATGATAATACTCAGATGTTTATAAAATAGATAGAGAGGGACCTATATCTCAATTAGAGAATATTATAATATTATCAAGATTCTTATTAATGAGTTGATAGGAAAGTTCAGGATGTATGAAGAAGAATTAAAAATCGACAAGGAAGAGAAAAATAAACCAAATTGAAATTTAGTAGCATTAAAAACCACTACTTTTAAGAATAAATAAATTGAATGGATACAATATCATTCTGACTGTAAAAGCAATGAAGATTCGTCATCTGACAGTAATGAGTAAATGGCTTAATTTTCTAAATGATTAAAGAAGTTTTATAAAAGAAATAGATTTTTTAGAAAGACAAACATCAAAGGAAAATAAAAACAAAAGGAAAACTAAAAAAGATTATTGGAAGATAAGTTTCAAATATGATAAAATAATATGGTATGAATGTAAGAGAAAAATATATGTGAAAGAAGACTATACTAGACTATAATATATTAATAAATATGAGGACAATGATATAATATATAAAAATACCATGAAGGAAACTTGGAGTGCTTTTGAGGATAATTCATGTAAATATAACTTTTCACATGATGAGATGTTTAACTAATCCAATACGTGTTTTTGAACAAACACATCTAAGGTACCTCTTGTGTCTCCTGTATAAAAATTCTATTATTATGGAGATGAAAGTGATTATGAAAATATGACGAGTGAATAATTATTTGAATACTATAATATGACTGAAGACACATTTAATGAGCTAAAATTTATAAAAAAATATTTAAAGAAACAACATTCCTTGACTAATACTGTTAAATCTGAACTTGATATAGTGAAAGACAAAAATATTCAATTAACCAAGGAGAACAATGAACTTAAATTATCTAATAAAAAATTGGAAAAGGGCTTAGATAAATTTACCAATGGAAAAATAATCTTACATTGATTCTTGGTAAAACATTTCCCTTAGATATACAAATATTAAAGGATACCAACCTAGGAAAATATATCTCACCAAAAATATGTTTATGACTAAATATAGAAAATCATTTTTTCTACCAAAAATTACAAATTCTACTCCTATTTCCTGTTTTGGAAAGTATTTTACCACCTCTAGTTTTTCTGGACCAAACAATGTCCATTTTTCAAATATTTTATACAATTATTATTGAAAACCTACGAAGAGGATGTGGGTTCTTAAATAACTAATTACTAATGCATAGGACCCAAAAAAATATACATACCAAAATCAATTTTTGTTTGATTATTTTATAGGAATTCTATTTGAAGAGATCTTGTAAAATCTTATGGTACATGGATAGTGGATGTTTAATACACATGAAACAAGATTAAACATGCTTCAAGAATTAAATAAAGAGTTATGGTGGTAATTTCACCTTTGGTAATAATAATAAAGGAAAAATAATACGCTTATGTCACGACACATCCTCGGGGCCTGTGCCATCACTAGCCCAAGCCCGCCTTCCATAGGCCAGGGGTTGGCGACTTGCACCAAGGCGTAATCCCCGGTAAAAAGGGAGGTCATTTCCTTTCTAAAGTAAACAAACACCATAGAGAAAGCAAGAAGAAGTGAAAACTAAATAAAAACTGGGTACAATAGTCAGTGCGGAAAAGTAAGTGGGCCAGAATACAAACCCAAACTGAAAGTAAAGTAAAACTGAAAAAGGGAGTACAACAACTGAAAAGTAAAGCTGCATCCTCGAGCCGTCCACTGGAAGTCCCACCTGAAGGGTGGGTACAGATAGCCTCCACAACTCCTTGGATCCAGCTGTCCGCTCCGTGTACGTCTAGCCCAATGGTCCACCTCCAGGTACCGACCTGCTCCGCAAGCCTCAACCATGATAAGCGTTGTCCGTCGTCTGCAACCAACACAACGTAGTGCGGGCATAGCCCATGTAGGGGTGAGTATGAGCTACTCAGTAGGGACCCCGAGACCCCCGAAGGTCTCCCATAATCCACAAAGGATAATCCACAAAGGAAAGATACAATCACTAAGTAACATCCGACACTTCTTAGGTATATGCCCATACATATACCTAAGTCATCAATTCTCATTCGCCTCCAACATCCGATCCCAAGATCGATCATGTCCACAGAGGATAGCACAACTCAATCCACATAGAAAAGAAAAACAAGATTTCAGCTCACATAGGTATACTTCTTCGTATGACGATAGAGATGATCAGATGTAACCAATGATTCATCTAAGCCGTCAGACCCACACAGGATCGATATGTACAAACCCACGCAATGACCCATAAAGGATCGATAGGTAACTATCCCCCGCAATGACCCACACAGGATCAGACACACACATGATCTGTAGGCACTGACCCACACAGGACCGCTAAGCACTGACCCACACAGGATCTGAACCACACAAGATCCATAGCACTGATGCACGTAGGATCACTGAGTGCTATAGTCATCGCCATCGAATCCACGGAGGATTTGTGTACAGTCTTCGTCATCGTCGCAGTCGCAGTCGCAGCAAGCTCTAGGGTTCCTGCACACAACAAGCTCGTTCGGGAGGGTCCTCTCCACGAGCTGAAGGGCTGATACATCAACTGACACATAGTCCAAAGTTTATGTATCCAAAAGTTACGTATCGTCAACAGGAACTCAATGTCAGAGACGGCGCGTCAATCGGACGCCCCGTCTGCGAGTTATTGGCTTTTTCGTCCCAGGGGCCCGGTTGTTTTTTAAGTCAAATCCATCCCGACTGTACTCCAACTATGTCCAAACCTCAATTGGAGTAAGCCAAAAGGTCCGTCTCACTTAGAGGAATCTAAAAAAGTCGATGGCACGCCAATCGGATGTCCGAAGCTCAAGTTTTAAGCGTTTCCGCTCCGAGGGCCCGATTGGTTTCGTGTATGAACCAACCCGGACAAACCAAAATTCCTCTTAAACCTTGAGTACAATATACCGAAAGGTCCATCTTGATCCAAGGATCGCATCGCAGCTGGCGGTACGTCGATCAGATGTCCACAGCCCATGTTATGGGCAAAAGACCATGAGAGGTCTAATATTAGGGGCTTCTGGCCCGGTCCGACCCAGCCCGATACCCTAGGGGTCGGCCCGAACAAGGTCGACCTGTCCTGGGTCTGGGTTCGGCCCTCTTGGGCGCGACCCAACCCAGCTGGCGCGGCCCGGCCCGGCTGGTGCGGCGCGGCCCGGCCTGGCGTTTCGGCCTGGGCAGCCGGCCCCGCATGCTGGCCAGGAGCCAGGTGGCTCGGCCGTTTTGGCCTAGCGGATGGGGGTGCGGGGGGGGGGGGGGGGGGGTGGCTTCCCCCCGCCTTTTGTAATTGTGGACCCATGTGGGGCCCTCTCTTGTCCATCCAACCGCGGTTCGTAACCCCCGGCTCTTCCCCTGTCCGGCCGGCCCGCTCTGGCCGGCCGGCTGTTGCCACCACAGGATCGGCGATGGTCGGTCCCCCTGCTCTGATGTCGGAGGCCCGGAACCAGCCCACGGTCCCCGCTCCGCCGTGGCCTTGGTTCGCCCGGCATGGCGTGATGGCGCCGTGCCCCTCCGCCGCGGCCCCGCTCCGGCCACGGTGCCTTCAGGGTTCTCTGGCGCGGCGCGACGGCGCCACGATCTTGCTCGATTCAAGGGCACGGCGCGACGGCTCCACGCATTCCGTTCCGCATGACCCCACGCGGTGCGACGTCACCGCACTATCCTTGTTCCATTCCACAACAAGGTAGACAAGAGAAAAAGGGGAGGAGGGTCGGCCGTGTTTGTGCGGTCCGGATCCCTCCCGTTATCTGATAACAAGTGGTCCAAAAGTAAGAGGAATGATGACGGAAGAAATTCACAAATAGAAACGAATAAAACCTCTACCTTGTCGAATTCATTGAGTGAGGGTTCGTCGCGAAAATAACCGTTGCGGAAGAAGATGTCATGGAAGGAGAGAGTCGCGTCACGGATGAAGAGAGTCGCGTCGTGGAGAAATGATTCGTCGGCGTCGCATCGTCGATCTCTGAGGATCCGGCGTTCTTTTCGACCTTCGTCGGAGGTCGGCGTTCATCACATTATTTGTAGAGGAAGAATAAATTCAATACCTTTCCCTTTCCTCCCAAAGACTCCACATATCAAGATCCAACCAAATAAAATAAATACTTCCCTTAATTTATTAACAAGACTTAAGCATTTGAATTCAAACATTCAAATCAAACTCACCTAATTAAACATAAGTTATCAACTTTAATGGTGAGATGAAGGAGTTAAGGAATATTAAGGGGTGGGGTTCGTGTGGGCCCCACCACCCTCATAACCTCCCATGGTAAGTTGGGTGGTTTCCCCCAACTTCCACTCAAAGGTTTTATCCACGTAGAAAGAAAAAATAAAAATTGTAGCTCAATTTTTATTTAAACTTCCAAAAATGTTAAAAACTTCACCCGTGCAAACGCAACATTTGAAAAGGTGTTCCTAAGAAATTACTAGCGCTACGAATCCATCGGTGCCCTCGGAATTCGATTCCAAGCACCGGTTCAAAAGATAGAAAAACCCACTCGTTCGTTCACTGAACGTACCCGAGCTAAACTTCGGATAGAAATTTCGGGCACACCGGGCCTCGGAATCGAGTGCCGTCAGAAACTGCGTTCTTGTAAAATTCCAAAGAAAATTAAGAAAAAACTTTCCCTTGATTTTTACGGGTCTTTACATTACTCCCACCTCAGGCCTTTAAATCCCTGTAAAGATGCATCAAAAACTAGGGAAACAAATGTGGGTACTGAGCACGCATCTGAGCCTCCCGCTCCCAAGTGCTATCTTGGAGATTCCCATGCTTCCATATGATGAGCACTAGAGGAATCGACCATCCACGAAGGAACTGACCCTTTTTATCCTCAATCTCCACCGGGACCTCCGCAAAAGCCGCCCCATCGTCTATGTCCAGCTCCCCATGGTCAATGATATGCGTCGGGTCATGCACGTATCTCCTCAGCTGAGATACATGGAAGATGTCGTGCACCCGGTGCAACTGAGGTGGTAGAGCCAGGCGATAAGCCATCTCGCCAATCCTGATGAGGACCTAGAATGGTCCGATGAAGCGCAGAGATATCTTTCCGCCGCGGCCAAATCTCTGTATTCCACGTCGAGGTGAGACCCAAAAGAAGACGTGGTCGCCATCCTCAAACTCCAGTGGCCTCCGCCTCTTATCATCATAAGACTTCTTCCGGCTCTGAGCTATCCTCATCCTCTCCTGGATGACCTGGACCTTCGATGTCATGGCCTGGACCATCTCCGGTCCCATAAGTGCTAACTCCCTAGGGTGTGTCCAGCACATAGGAGATCTGCAAGGTTGGCCGTACAACGCCTCCTAAGGTGCCATCCCGATGGTGGAGTGGTAGCTGTTGTTGTACGCGAACTCCACCAAGGGTAGGTTGTCCTCCCAGCTGTGACCAAAGTCAAGGAAACATGTGCGGAGCATGACCTCGAGAGTCTAAATGGTCCTCTCTGTTTGACCATTTGTCTGAGGGTGAAAGGAAGTGCTCAGACGTAGCTTCTTCCTGAACGCCTCCTGCAACCCCTTACAAAACCGGGAAGTAAAGAGAGCATATCGATCAGAGACGATAGATGATGGAACACCATGAAGCCGTACAATCTCCTAAACGTAGAGACGTCCCAAGATATCCAATGAGCCCTGCTCTCTGATGGGTAAGAAATGGGCCGAGTTGGTGAGTCGGTAGACAATCACCCAAATGGAGTCATGACCTCTGGAAGTGCGTGGTAGTCCAGTCATGAAGTCCATAGATATTCCGTCCCACTTCCACTATGGGACCTCCAAGGGTTGTACCAAGACTGCTGGTACCAGGTGCTTTGCCTTCACCTGCTAGAAGGTGAGGAATCTAGAAATGAACTCTGCCATATCCTTATTCATACTCGGCCACCAGTGCTGTCGCCTGAGATCCTGGTACATCTTCTCCACTCTAGGATGTTCTGCCAAAGGGGAAGTGTGAAACTCTCTCAGCACCTCCTCCCGTAAAGAAACTGGTACCAAGGTACGTCCTCTTAAAATAACGTCGTGCTATCCTCCTAAAGAGAAACCATCAGGTTCCTGCCTGAGGATATCTGTGCACGTCGCGTCTCACAGTCAGCGTCCCCACGCTGTTCCTCTCTGACCCACTGCAGTAGTGGAGGAGTGACTATGAGTGACTGAAGAAAGGCTGCTCCATCTCTATCCACGAAGGATATCTTCAAAGCGGGTAGCTGCTCTATGACCTCCCCAAGTAGGTGAATGCCCATCCTCCTGCTAAGAGAATCATCTACCACGTTCCCCTTTCTAGAAGTATAGACTATCTCAAAGTCATAGTCCTCGAGGAACTCGATCCACTGTAATTGTCTCAGGTTCAGGTCCTTTTTCAAGAAGATGTACCTGAGACTCTAGTGGTCATAATAGACTGTAAAGCGCTCTCACATCAGATACTGTCGCCACATCATCAGAGTGAAGACTACTGCTCCTAACTCCAGGTCATGGGTAGCATAGTTCTGCTCATGCTTCCTCAACTGACGTGATCCAATGGGGATCATGGCCCGATCATGCATCATGATACATCCAAGTCCAGTCCCTGATACATCGTAGTAAACTACGTATCCAACTCCCTCCTCTGGTAGCGTCAAGATAGGCACGCTGGCGAATCTCCGTCTGAGCTCCTGGAAGCTCTGCTGACATCTTTCTGACCACACAAAGGGTTTCCCCTTCTTCTTCAAGGCTGAGAGTGGTGCCGCAACTCTGAAGAAGTCTGGCACAAATCTCTGGTAGTACCCAGCTAGTCCCAAGAAACTCCACACCTCAGTCATGCTCCTGGGTAGCTCCCAAGCTAGCACTGCCTCAATCTTCACAGGATCCACCACAACACCCTCCTCAGAGATGACGTGTCCCAAGAAGTATACCTCACGTATCCGGAACTGATACTTCGAGAGCGTGGCATAAATCTAGTTCTCTCGGAGTGTGTCTAGTACAACCCTAAAGTGGTAGGTGTCCTCCTCCTTAGTTGTCGAGTATATCAGAATGTCGTCGATGAAGACCACAAAAAAATCGATCGAGGTATGGCTGACATATCCTGTTCATGGGGGCCATGAACGCTGCTGGAGAATTGGTTATGCCGAATGGCATAAATAATAACTCATAATGGCCATACCGACACCTGAAGGCCATCTTCTACATGTCCTCGTCCCGAACTCTGAGATGGTGATAGCCTGACCTGAGGTATATCTTCGAGAACCACCATGCTCCCTTGAGCTGATCGAAGAGGTCGTCAATCCTCGGTAGAGGATACTTGTTTCTTATAGTTACCTAGTTCCGACAATGATAGTCGACACAAAGTCTCAAGCTCTCATCCGCCTTCTGGGCAAACAATATCAGGGAAGCCTAGGGTGAAACACTGGGTCAGATGAATCCCTTTCCCTGCAAGTCCTCCTACTATACCCATAGCTCTCGAAGCTTAGCGGGGGCCATCCAATATGCTGGGGTGGATATTGGGGTTGTCCCGGGGTACATGTCAATATAAAATTCTACCTCTCTACGAGGAGGTAGACCTGTAATATCATCAGGGAAAACGTCCGCATAATGATCCACCACTGCAGGAAAACCAGGACTCGACACATCAACTGTTCCTAGGATGAGGCTAGCCAACTGGTGAGTGAGGGTTGTCCTATCCTCTGTGAGAGTCCATCCTGTGCTCCGAAGGCTCCCGTCTCACCAGTGAAGATGAACCTTCTCCTGTCGGTGCGTACACACCTCACCTTGCGCCTAATACAGTCAATCTGAGCATGAACTGTAGATAACCAATCCATTCCCAAGATGACATCGTAAGGACTCAACGACACTACAAGAAGATCCTAGCTGAAGCTCTCACCTCCTAGAGTAAGCTCACACTACCGGAACTAGTGCGTAATCATCGAGTCTACTCTCGTAGGAGTCTCTAGACATAAGGATCGAGACAACAGCTCCATAAGAATCTCTGAGCTCTGAACAAGGGCAGAGGCTATGAAAGAATGACTCCCTCCTGTGTCTATAAGAACTACAGAAGGGGTGGAATAGACATAGATAGTACCTCAAATCATCTTGGGCGCGCCGTGGCCGTAGAACTCTTCTACCTGAAGCTATGCCTGTCTCTGCCCGCCAGCTCCCTGTGGTCAGGGTGGACCTCCTGGCGGTGGTGGTGGTAGAGCCTCAAAGCTTCGCCCACCACCTGCTTCCCGGCCATCTCCTCTTCCTCATCCACCTGATCTTTGCGGACCGCCATGGTCGACTCTATGCCTCTGCCTGGGTGGTCCCTCAAACGTCTGCTGCTCCTCTGCACGGTGGGTCAGGCAGTCACGAGCCATATGGCCATGCTCGCCAAATTCGTAGCACTGTCTGCCTCTCGAAAGACTGGATCCACGTTGTGTGCCCCGCACCATGGAGCCAGTGTCCTGAGGTCATCTCCCTGAGGGTTAGGTCTGCCTGGACCCATGAGTCATCCGTCAACTTCCTACTGCAGAAGACTCTACTACGTGCCGCCCTACGGTAGGTCTCGCTACTGATGTAGGCTCAACAAGGAATCTATCGATGAGAAGGGCTCGCTCCAATACCTTTTCCTGTGTCGGAATGCTGAGGGAGATCAGTGATGCCCTGATCTCATGCCTCAATACCTGCTCAAAGGACCGAGCTCGGAAGAATGGGTCATGTACCATGTCTGTCGAGTAGCACAAGAGATCGGTAAATCTTGCAGAGTACTGGGCGACCGTCAAGCTGCCCTGCCGCAGCTGTAGAAGCTCATGGATGTGCACCACACGGAGGGTGGCTAGGACGAACTCCAAGCAGAAGAGGCTCTCAAAGTCCGTCCAAAGGAGACATGCCTCGTCGTGCACCTGGAGCATCAAGCTCCACCATCTTCCTGCTGCCGCATGATGTAGGCTCACTGAAAGGATCACCATGAGGTCTGCTGGTGTCCTCACTAACCTGAAAACCAAAACAACTGCCTCCAGCCAATCCTCAGCTGCTTGAGGGTCCGTCTCCCCGCAGAAGCTGGGAGGTCGCGGACACTGAAACTCTTGCAGTGCACTAAGGCGACGTGCATCGTCAGCGGCTGGGGCTGGTAGCATCAGTGGCTCGGCAGGTAAAGGTACTGCCCGTGCCTCTGCTGGAAAAGGGCCATGTATCGAGGCCTCATCGCTCGGTGGGCTGTCATCATGCACAACGCTCAGAACCCTAGCTGGCTGCCGTCGTGGGGCCATCCTGAAAAGAGATAGGTGCGCCACAGTCAGAACAGTATACTTGGTGATCTGACACAATGTAATCACAAAGAAAACTTGGAACACACATGCAATCAATGTGCTCATGCATTAAGTCGGAAATCAGAAGTCAGGGTCCTGGTGTACGGATACATCGGCTGCCACACCAACACTAGACTCCCTGGACTGATAACCACACTCAATACTATTAACACTATTTCTTCACATAGAAAAAGAACAGAGTCCTGAGTTCTGTGGTATAACCAAAATCCTTTGATTCCAATTTGTCACGACCCATCCTCGGGGCCCGTGCCATGACTACCTCAGGCCCACCTTCCATAGGCCAGGGGCTGGTGGCTAGCACCAAGGCGCAATACCCGGTAAAAAGGGAAGGCATTTCCTTTGTAAAGAAAACAAACACCACCGAGCAAGAAAGAAGAAGTAAAAACTAAGTAAAAATGTGTACAATAGTAAGTGTGGAAATGTAAGTGGGCCAGAATACAAACCCAAACTGAATGTAAAGTACAACTGAAAAAGGGAGTACATCAACTAAAAAGTAAAGCCGCAGCCTCTAGCCGTCCATTGGAAGTACCACCTGAAGGGTGGGCACAGATAGCCTCCACAACTCCTCGGGTCCAGCCGTCCGCTCTGTGTACGTCCCGCCCAATGGTCCACCTCCAGGTACCGACCTGCTTCGCAAGCATAAACCATGACCAGTGATATCTTTCATCTTCAAACAACACAACGTAGTGCGGACTTAGCTTGTGCAGGGGTGAGTATATAAGCTACTCCGTAGGGACCCCGAGACCCCCGAAGGTATCCCAGAATCCACAAAGGATAATCCACAACGGAAAGATACAATTGCAAAGTAACATCCGACACTTCTTAGGCATATGCCCATACATATACCTAAGTAATCAATTCTTATTCGGCTCTAACATCCGAGCCCATGTTTGATCATGTCCACATAGGATAGAAAAACTCAATCCACATAGAAATGCAAAACAATATTTCAGCTCACACATGTATACTTCTTCATATGACTATAGAGATGATCAGATGTAGCCACAGATTCATCTAAGCCGTCGGAACCACACAGGATTGATAGGTACTAACCCCCGCAATGACCCACAAAGGATCGATAGGTAACTAACCCCGCAATGACTCACACAGGATCGGACCTAGACAGGATCTGTAGGTGCTGGCCCACACAGGACCGCTGAGCACCGACCCACATAGGAACTGACTTACATAGGATTGGTAGCACTAATCCACGTAGGATCACTTAGTTATGTAGTCATCACCGTCGAATCCACAGAAGATTTATGTACAATCGTCGTCGTCGTCGCAGTCGCAACCAGCTCTAGGGTTCCTACACACAGAAATCTCATTCGGGAGGGTCCTCTCCACGAGCCGAAGGGCTGATACATCAACTGACACATAGTCCAGAGTTGATGTATCCAAAAGTTCTGTATCGTCAACAGGAACTCAACTTCACAGACGGCGCGTCAATCGGACGCCCGGTCTGAGAGTTATTGGCGTTTTCGTCTTAGGGGCCTGGTTGGTTTTTAAGTCAAAACCAACCCGACCGTACTCCAACTGCGTCCAATCCTCGGATTGAGTAAGCCAAAAAGTCCATCTCACATAGAGGAATCCAACAAAGTCGACGGCATATCAATCGGACGTCCAGAGCTCAAGTTATAAGCATTTCCGCTCCGAGGGCCCAGTTCGTTTTGTGTACGAACCAACCCGGCCGAACCCAAAGTCCTCTGAAACCTTGAGTGCGATATACCAAAACGTCCGTCTCGATCCAAGGATCACATCACTACTGGCGGTGTGTCGATCGGAGGTCTTCATCCCATGTTATGGGCAAAAGACCATGAGAGGTCCGGTATTAGGGGCTTTGGGCCCGGTCCGATACCCTCTGGGTCGGCCCGAACCGGGTCGACCCATACCGGGTCCGGGTCCGGCCTACTTGGGCACGGCCCGACCCAGTTGGTGTACCCCGGCTCGGCTGGCACAGCCCGTCCCGGCCTGGGCGCGGCCCGTCTTGGCGGTCCGGCCTGGGCAGCTGGCCCGGCACGCTGGCGCGCTGGCCAGGAGCCAGGTGGCTCGACCGTTTCGGCCGAGCGGATGGGGGTGCGGGGGGGGGGGGGGGGGGATTCCCCCCCCCCCCCGCCTTTTGTAACCGCGGTCCCATGTGGGGGCCTGTCATATACGACCAGTCGGGGGTCGTAACCCCCAGCTCTTTCCCTGTCCGTCCAACCCCTTCCGGACGGTCAACAGTTTCCGCCACAGGACCAGTGATGGCCGGTCCCCCTGCTCCAATGTCAGCATCCTAGAACCGGCTGCCGGCCCCTGCTCCGCCTCGGCCTATGGCCGCGACCAATCTTCGCCCGGCATGGCGCGATGGCGCTTTGCCCCTCCTCCATAGCCCTGCTCCGGCCGCGGAGCCTTCAGGGTTCTCCGGCGAGGCGTGACGGCGCCGCGATCTTGGTCGATTCAATGGTGCAGCGCGACGGTACCGCACATTCCATGCCGCATGACCCCGCAAAATGCGATGACACCGTTCCATCCTCATTCCATTCCACCACAACGTAGACAAGAGAAATAGGGGAGGAGGGTGGGCCGTGTTTGTGCAGTCCGGCTCCCTCCCGTTATCTGATAACAAGTGGTCCAAAAGTACGAGGAATGATGACAGAAGAAATTCACGATAGAAACACATAAAACCCCTACCTATTCGAATTTGTTGAGCGAGGGTTCATCGCGGAAATAACTGTCATGGAAGAAGACGTTGCAGAAGGAGCGAGTCACATCACGGATAAATGATTCATCGGCGTCGCGTCGTCGATCTCTGAGGATCCGACATTCTTGTCGACCTTCGTCGGAGGTCAGAGTTCTTCGCGTTCTTCTTCAATGAATAAGAACTTCAAGTGCTTTCCCTTTCCTCCCAATGACTCCACCCAACAAGATCCAACCGAATAAAATATGTACTTCCCTTATTTTATTAACAAGACTTAAGCATTTGAATTCAAACATTTAAATTAAACTCACCTAATTAAACATAATTTATCAAATTTAATGGTGAGTTGAAGGAGTTAGGGAATATTTAGGGGTGGGGTTCTTGTGGTCCCCACCACCCTGATAACCTCTCATGGGAAGTTGGGTGGTTCGCCCCAACTTCCACTCAAAGGTTTTAACCACCTAAAAAGAAAAAATAAAAATTGTAGCTCAATTTTAATTTACACTTCCAAAAATTTTAACAACTTCACCTGTGTAAACACAACTCCGGAAAAGGTGTTACTAAGAAATTACCGGCATTGCGAATCCATCGGTTCCCTAAGAATTTGATTCCGAGCACCGGTTCAAAAGTTAGAAAAACCCGCTCGTTCGTTCACTGAACGTACCCAAGCTAAACTTCCGATATAAATTTCAGGCACACCGGGCCTCGGAATCGAGTGCCGTCAGAAACCACGTTCTTATAAAATACCAAAGAAAATTAAGAAAACAATTTCCTTTGAATTTTACGGGTCTTTATAGCTTAGGTTAGATTGGTAACTCTAACACAGTTTTAATTTCTAGAGTACCTTTTTATGTTGAACTAAAATATAATTTTCTTATTATTTCACAACTATGTGGTGATGGATTTCATTGTAATTTGAAAATTATTCTATTAATGTTTTTAAATCTAAAAATTAATTAATATTCTATTCTTTTAGAAATGTAAATATTTATGTTGTTAACATAGATTTCTTAGTTTCTCAAAAAGTCTTGTGCTTAAGTGTATTTCACAATGCGTCTTTTCATCGGCATAGAATACTAGTACACTATAATATATAATCACATAGAAATATTACTAGCAATGGATTAGTCAAAGATATACCCAAAAATGAGTTTTAAAATGAAAAAGTCTCTAATACTTGTCAAAAGAGTAAACAACCAAAAATATATTTCAAACTAATGAAAGAAGTTTCAACTTATCAACCTCCTAAGTTGGTTCACATGGATTTTTTTGGACCATCTAGAGTTTCTAGTTTAAAATGGAAGCACTGTGTTTATTTTATTATAGATGAATATTCTAGGTATTATTGAACCTTATTATTGTCTCACAACAGTTAAGGCTGCTCTCATTTCACCAAGTTTTCTAGGAATGTAGAAAATCATAGTGGTCTTAGAATTAAATCTCTAAGAAGTGATCATAGCCAGGAGTTTGAAAACGAAGAGTTTGAATCCTTTTTCTCACAAAATAGTTTTTGTTATAACTTCTCTTCCCCAAGGCTACATCAACAAAATGGTGTTGTAGAATGAATAAATAGAACCTTACAAGAAATGTTTAGAACAATTATTAATGAGTATGACTTACCAATTTACTTTTTGGAAAAAGTTTCCAATAAAACTTTCTACATTATTAACAGATTCTTAATTAGACCAATACATAAAAGAACTCCCTATGTATTTTTGAATAATAGAAAACCCATGGTTGATTACTTAAAACTTTTTGGTTTAAAAGTCTATATTACTAATACTAAGGATAATCATGATAAATTTTCCTCCAAGGGTGATAAAGTAATTTTTATAGGATATTCAATCTTTAGAAATTCCTATAAAGTCTTTGATAAGATAACCCAATGTGTGGAAGAATATGTACATGTAGAATTTGAATAAACAGATCCACATGAACCTAAGACCTCCCAATAGAATTTTGAGGATGATATATAAAATCTTAAAAAAATGTAAAATCCTATGACCATCTTATGAAGGTATCTATTAAAAATTATAGTTTTGGAAAATTTTCATATTCAAGATATAATGAACCCTAACCAATTAAAGAAAAGTAAGTGACTAGAACTTCTTTTTCTAGAGCTTTCAGAACCCTTAAGAACGATCCTTTGGATTCTGTTGTTGGAGACCTAGAAAAATGAACATAGACTATATATTCCATAAGAAATCTGGTTGAACATCATACTTTTCTATCACAACATGAGCCTAAAAACATCAATGATTCTTTCAATGTTTAATTTTGGGTGATGGTGAGCAAGACGAGAAAAATCAGTTTGAAAGTAATAAATTTTGGAAACTTGTGGATATAACTAAAGACACCATGACCAAAGGCACTAAATGGGTGTTTAAGAACTAAGTATATTAAGTTGGTAACATAGCTATAAACAAAACTTGATTAGTTTCCCAAGTTTATAGTCAAGAAGAAGCAATTGAATATGAGGAAACGTTTTCACCCATGGCTAGACTTGAGGCCATTAGAATATTTCTTGCATATGCAACACATAAAAATTTCAAACTATATGAAATCAATATCAAGAGTTCATTCCTAAATGAATATATAGTTGAGGATGTTTTTTTGAACAACGTCCTAGTTTTACAAACCCTCATTTTCCAAAAAAAAATTAAATTGAAAAAATATTTATATGGTTTAAAGAAAGATACAAGGGCATGGTATGACAGGAACAACAATTTCTTTACTTACAATTGTTTAAAAATTTTTTTTGATAATCCTAATATCTTTATAAAAATAACTTCCACAAATGTTTTAGTAGTACAAATATCTGTAGATTATATTATATTTTGGATCTTTAAAAATTATTTATGTGTTGATTTTTCAAAGTTGATGCAAAGTGAATTGGAAATGAGTTTAATCGGTGAACTGAATTTATTTCTTGGATGTGAAATATTTCAAAATAAAGAAGGAATTATTTTAAAACAAATTAAATATACAAATGATATTTTAAAAATATTTGGATTAGAAAGCACTAAGAGTAGATAAACTCTAATGAGTACCACTTGTATGTTAGACCTTATTGTAGATGATAAATATGTTGATCAAACCACATATAGAGGAATGATTGGAAGCTTAATATACTTAGATTCTAGTAGGACATATATTATTTTTAGTGACTTCATGTGTTCTCATTTTCAAGAAATCTCCAAATATCTTATTTAAGTAATGTGAAATAAT
Organism: Viscum album; assembly: GCA_963277665.1. Lineage (NCBI taxonomy): Eukaryota > Viridiplantae > Streptophyta > Magnoliopsida > Santalales > Viscaceae > Viscum > Viscum album. The sequence goes on along the minus strand of OY728162.1, from coordinate 426,088,031 downwards.
TTTCAAATACCTCAACCAAACAACCAATTTAGGACGGTTTTATCCTAGAGGACAATCATTTGATTTAGTTAGCTATTCAGATATCGATTTTTGTGGTTATAAGTTTGGTAGAAGAAAAACATATAGAACACGTCACTTTTTGGGCATGTTTATACCTTCATGGTGAAGTTATAAACAAAATTATATTGCACTACCTACTGCTGAAGCTGAATACATAGCTATTGGTAGATGTTTTGCACAAATTTTGTGGATGAAACAAACATTACTGGATTATGAAAATCAATTCAGATGTGTATCTATAAATTTTGATAACAAAAGTGCAATTAATATTTCTAAGAATCATTTATCAAATTCTAGAAAAATTCATATTGATGTAAGAAATGACTTTTTTGAGGCACCATTATAAAAAAGGTGATATAACCTTAGAGTTCATTAGCACTGAACATCAGCTTCCTGATATTTTCACTAAGCCATTAAACACTGAAATAATGAACTACATAAGACGTGAGTTAGGAATGATCAATCATTAGGACCTTGTGTTGATATTACTTTGACTATTATAAGTGACATTTTAAGGCCTACATCGATGTTATGCCATTCTGAAAAAGTTTGCATGCTAAAACTGACGCCTTGTCATGCAGAAACTGTTACTGTTATGCAAAATTTGTCATGTTGACACTGTTGAATCACTATTTTTTATAAAATTTATCTTTTTATCAAAATGAAATGGTTTCATTGATTTTTTTAACCCAATTCGTGGTTTCACAATTGTATGATTCCAAAATACCTAAATGAAATAAATTTAAATCCCCCTACTATACTCCTTTAGCCCTACACTCTCTCAGTCATTTCTTTCTCTATTTACCCCCAAGATTTCAACTTCTAACCTTCAGAATGAACTAATTGGAATATTACGTGTGAAGTGAGCTCTTGATTATGGAATGTCTCGTGCTTCTAAGAAATAGAAAGGTGAATCGAGAAAATCTTTAACTCCTATAAATCCCACCCTGTAAAACCATGTTTTAACTCTAGAAAAAGAAGTTATTGTGGAATTGATATTAAAAATAAAGTCTCTACTAATAAAGGTGTTGTATGGTCAAGGATGGCTTGAGTGGTTCTTAAATAATGAAGGACCCTTTCACTCAAATATAGTTAATGAATTTTAAATGAATATGGAGTTTCTGTTATAAGTATGTGATGTAGCCTGGATAAATCCATAGAAAAAGGGAAGATAATATCCTTTTCTTCAATACATTGGGCTGAATGCCTTAATGATACTCAAGAAGGTGTATTTTATTATTATCAAAGTACCTCTCCAACTGAGAGTGGTATGTTTTCATTGAGATAATGTTAAAGGCACTTACTAATAATGATGAGAACAGAAGACCCATTACTACACAGTTAAGTGGAGAATGTTGAATCCAGTTAATGTTTTTCCCGTATCAAATCTATCCCAGTAAAGGAAACATTTCTTCTCTGAAATATCAATATGTCTACATCGATTTTCTTTTGAGAAAGGGGATCACGATAAATTTGTGTAGATACCTTACTGTACACATGAATGCTATGAATAAACCTTCCTGAAAAACTAATTCCCGATCATATACAAGGTTGATTTCACCTTTTTTGAAATACAAAGGTCCTATAAATGAAGTTGAAGATGTTTTTTCTGAATACAGTGGGATCTGTCTTAGTAAAGTTATTTGTATGTGGATGAAAATATACTGGAACCCATGGAAGAGAAAATGGGTTGGAGATGGAGAAAATATCTATGATAGGTTCAATCTAGTGGACTATTCATCTGGACGTAAGAATATATATGATCTTGTTATGAGACCAAATGAGGAATCTGTTTACTCTTTTGAAGATAATGAAGAGCTAGTCACTATAGTTAGAGATCAAGGATCACCTATTGATGATAGGAGTGATACTAACACCACTGAACATCGTAACAATTTTTCCATTGGACCTTCTAGTCCCCCACTAGTGTTACCTTCTGATGAGACCACACTAGAAGATAATGGGGATGTGGAGATATAATTATCAAGTGGTATGGAATATGTAAGTAGATCTAGTGGCTCTGAAGAAGAATAAAATGAAAGTGAAGATGGTGAAAGTTAAAGTTGTAGTCATGAGGAATAAGGTGAAGAAGATGGTGATAAAATACAAATAGAGAACATGTATATGGAAATGATGATGGTGAAATTAATGGAAGTGATGATGACCATCATAAGGATGATCAAGTTGAAGATGTTGAAATGATTGAAGATGTGGATCAGGCATAGTTGGAAGAACCTATTGAAGTTGTTGCTGAAGTAAGAAAAAATTCAGAAGTTGCTACTAAAGTGGAATCTCAAGAAAATAATGTTCATAATTTAGTTTATAAAAGAAGAAAACCTCATGCTGATGATGTGAAACCAGTAAGGAAATATTAGATTTATGGGGATTCTCAAGAAAGAGAACATCACGATGTATAAGGGAATCAACATTGAAGAGTAAGGCTTGATACTCTAACTCCTCTAGATGATGATATAATGGTTGAATGGCCAAGGAATCCTGGGTATGTATCCCTGGGATTAGATTATAAGGAATCAATTGATGATGTTTTGGTATATGTTATATGTGAATAAGTGGCTGAGACCCTTCTCAATGACTATATCTAAGGCATATTTTGATAGATATAAAGAAGAAATCTATTTATCCATCAGTATATCTATTTAGTATCTGATGGTACATAAAATTCAGACTTCTACAAGAAAAAAAACTAAGATGAGTGATTAATTACAATATTCAGATCTTCAATAGTATAAATGAGGATGTTTAGACAAGTGGTGTCTGGTTCTAGTCAGATAGTAGGTATGACTGAGGCTGATGTAGTTATTATTGAAAATAAAGTGATAGAGGAGATTCAACCCAACCATATAACAAATTATGATATAATTGTTACAAGTAATTCAAATCATAAGAAAGAAATGAATGGACTTGATTCTAAAATAAACACTCTGACCTCAGAGTATAATGGTTTTTTGGAAACTATTCTTAATATAATGAAAATCGATACCTCAACTCATACTAGTATTCCTTCCACATCTGGTCCAATATCTCAGACTCTTGATATTTAGGCAATAATAACTATTGAAATATGGGAGCTTAATGATTTATTTGATACCTATAGTTTGGGAATCCTGTAAAATATTGAGATTAATAGTGATCATGTGCATGATATGGTCACATTCTATTCCAAAGATGAAACTGCCACTCCAGAAGAACTTATAAAAAGGATTAATTCATATTTCTCTGAGATTTAATCCATGAACCAGTTGACAAGTCATTTTATGTATTTGGTATAAAATTTAGAATTACCACCAATTACAAAATCATTCACAGAAAAAATCAAGCAATTGGGGGGCTTCACTCCTATTTTGGAAAAATTCATGGAGAATTCGGATGAATTTGGGAAAAAAATGAAGTATGATGGTGAGATTATTGAGGATTTCATCAAACTGTTAAAATCATAACTTCATATACATAGAGAAGCAATTTTAGTACATTATGATGCACCTCTTGGACCTCCTGGATCAATGTCTACACCTCATTTTTCAGTTTATCATGCTTTGACTCATATTCTCTTAGTGATCCAAAAACTGGTTCATCCTCTTGTGTTGTCCCAACACAAATGTAGTCTTGTACGTAATGTTTCAGAAGGGGTGATCCTAACTCCTCGTAGAATTCCATCAGACCCGATAACACCTCATCCATCACCTCATGGACCCTCTATTGATCTTTTTGAGAAAGGAAAGGAACCTCTTAACCCTCAATTGTTGTGTTGATCATTCTCTGATGGGTCTTCTTACAATATTTTTTTTATTTTAGTTTGGATACTTGTAATACATTGTACTTTATTGAATAATGGATATTTTGGGTTCCTTCCTTTCCTCTATTTCTATTTTCTATATTACTTTATGATACTTTTTATTTATGTTCTACCTATTATCTTTTTGATAATCCCAAAAGGGGTATAACCAGTCTGTATTATCCTTCTATAATTTTACTTTGATATCACTCTTATATATGTTAATTTTTCTTTTGATACCATTCCTCTCTATATCTCTGAACACCAATTAGATATTATAAATATTCATTCATAATGGGAGATGATAAGTAGAATGATATCATTTCACCCCCAATGATTATAATAACTAATACCATGATTTGTGATCTTAAAAGGGGGGATATTGTTGGCCTATAAGAGACTGCTGGTCATTCTATCTAGTATTAGTAGATTTAATAATCACAAATCATGTCAACTCACAATTCATGTCAATTCATATTCATAATATCAATTCAAATTAACCACGTATAAAAATTTCAATCAAAATTATTTAATTTTATATAAGTGAAATTATCTCACATAGACTTGGTACATTCAATTTGGATTTATATTGTAAGATCGTCCACAAAAATATATTCCAAGGGAAATAGACTGACACCGACAGAAGATATGAGATACCAAAAATGCAGACGATCTATCGATGTATATTACTCACTGACGCAAATGACTTACCAATGCATATGACTCACCGATGCATATGTCTCATCGAAGAATAAGACTTAACAATGAAAATTAATAACCAATGTAGACGAACTAACGATGAAATCTACCTTCTTTCAGTACAAGTGACCTACCAATGCATGGTGCTACCGACTCAAGGACTCACCGATAGTTGAAACAGGTCACTGATGTAATGAGTCACTGATGTATGGAATAGCCGACAGAGAGACATAATGATGGTTTAAGTCACTGATTGATTGAGATACTGACCAAGGACTCACCGATAGACTGTTTAAAATTTCTTCTATTTAAATATATTTATAACGATCATATTTTTTGTGTTTTATGCGACAGATTAATTTATTTTATTTTTTCATACAACGTAAATGAGGACTTCAGAAATACAATGTTCTATGTCTACCTCAAATATTCATACTTTCAGGATGCAATAATATATATTAAAAGAAGAGATCATGAAATAAGATACATGATAGACTCACGAACACATAAGAATACTTACATCAATAAATGTGCTGAAGAATAATAACTCACAATGAATCCTTCATTCCAGGTTTTGGTGAACCAGAGAGCTAAAAATCATCAAATTTACATCATCTCAGTAGAATCCAACAAAACCAAAGGAGAAGTACCTCTCACCTTCCTTGAAGACAGAACAATGCGCTCTATGACACTCTATTTTTAGAATCTATTTCCTAAATATGACTCAAGATTAAACTTTGTAACATCAAAAATTATAGAGTTAGACTAAATCACACTCAATGAATCTCAAATAACTTCTTAATATATTCTACTATATTGTGTACCAGTTAACTAAAAATTCGAGTTGTGTGAGTGTCTTTACTAAACCTCACACTTTCGCCTATGATAAATTAAAGGATACTATATATTCCTAAAAACCCAAATTTCTACACTTGTTTGAACCATGTAGAATAGTAGAAGAGGACCTGTGTGACCTGGTAATTGTTTTCCCACATAGAACAGTGGAAGCGGTCTTGGGACCTGGATAGTCTTGTGCACTATTGTTAAATCTGATCCTGGGTGTGGGTCAAATCATGATATATACATATTTCTTAGTGGAAGCTGATCACAAGGGGGAGTGTATTAGGTCTCGGCTTGAGAATGAATAAATTGTTTTATCGGCTGTGTTTTTCAATTCAATATTTCCCTATTTTAAATAAAATTTTAAAAAACTAAATATAACTCTGATAGTTAGTCTTGGATAGTAGTTATGACTATTTTCCTTATTATAGTAGTTTAAAAAGCTCTATCAATATCTAATATTGTTACAACTGATAATTTATCAATCTATTTGGAAATTATATTAATTTTCAGACTACTATAATTTTACCACCTTGGTTTACTAGCCAGTTTTCTTTTAAAGTGGGTGAACATTATAAATTAACCTTTTAATTTTTTTATTAGAACTAAATTCACCCCCATCTCGCGTGTCCTACTTTGACCATAAAAACCTATATTTATTATATAGATTTTTTATATGTGTGAAAATAAATTTGAGACTTAAGGTAATGGATTTTCATCTCAGTTTTATTTATTTATTTTGTGTGGTTTATATACTACCAATGGATGTGGTTTATGCTTTTTATAATGAAAATTATCGGATATACCTATCCAAATAAGGTTATTTTTTTAATGGGGATAACTATTCATATGTTACCAACGTATTAAATGTTTTATTCCAAAATTTCATTGTCTATCTTGATTGTTTATGATTTAATTTATGAGGATGTAATATTATGATATACCTCTCAAGAAAACAATTTATTTTCATATGATATGTTAATTTATTGATAATAAAAATAATCCATTACCTTTTCTCTTTTCTATAATGAATGGTAACAATTTTTTTTAGAAAATTATTCTTTATTTGTTTCTTTGGTCAAAAATCCATTATATTTTTTGTTCATGATTTATAACTTTTTTTAAATAATGAATTTTGACATTATAAAATGACTTTTTAAATTCATTTTTACCCATTATTTTCTTTTTTAAAAATGGTTTTGAAGGAATATTGTTGTCATTTTATCAATGAATTATATTTGACTTTTTACCGAAAACATGAAAGGAATATTTTTTAGACATGAATTACATAAATGGATGTCTTTCCATAATGAACTCAAAATGATTTAATTTTTCCATTAAAAGTATCTAAAATTATTTTTAATTATTTTTTTCATTAATATTTTTGAAATGTTTAGATTTTATTTATTTTATTTCATATTAGAAAGACTATTTTCATCATGAAAATTTCTAAGTGGTCTTTTAAAATCATTTTCAATATAAGATGAAATCCTTTGATGTTACATAATATTTACTGGGGAAATGATTCAAGGATAAAAAAATTATTATTTAATTGGATTGTTTATGATTATGATGAAAATATATTTCTGAATCATTTTTCTTTTCTGGGGGTTTTTCTAATATGAATTAATGAAATTATTATGAAATTAATTTCTTTTCCATAGGATATGATATGATGAAATGTTTATGAAACACATTTTCTTTATATTAGTTTCGATATGATGAATGTTTTATGATCTTGTCATAATTTTTAATTATTTTCATTATGAAAAATTTGGGCCTAAAATTATAAATGTCCCAAATTAATTGGGTAAATATGGATATCTCATGAGATAAAAATTAATGGAGTGTGGAGTGAACCCGATTCAGTAAGGGAATTGGTAGCACCCTAATTTATGGTAAGTAACCCTTTATTTATTATTTTAATTATATTATGCATATGAGTGATGTTTGGAAGAATTTGGAGAACATTAAATGTATTTGGGGCTAAGATTAATGCACAAAGGCTTCACACAGTTTCTCTAAACCATGTAATAGAATAAGAGAATCTATACTTTTTGAAAATGGAGTTGGTTTTTTGAGGCATTGATTTTGGCACGGTTGGTGCATGGTTTTGGAGAATGTGATCATTGTCTTGAGTAGGCGGTGAGTTGTTAATAGGCCTTAAGTTACACCCCCAAGATGAAAAATGCTGGAAATAAATTTCGAAGAGTTTAAAAAAATTTGGGGGAAAATTTACCCTTTAATAATAAAAAACTATTCAAATAAAACCAAGACAAACCAAACAAACCACTATATTATTCATAATAAAAATAATGACAACTCAAACAATTATTTTATTTCAAAATCCACCAAATTGTACTGAAATAGAATCTAAACTAACAGAAAAGTAAATAACTTAATATGAACAATAAAACTCCAAGATGACCACAAGACTCCATGCTTCATAAGCTCCATGCTCAAACATCACCAAACAACCCATGAATTAGTAAGTGGTGTGAATGACACGTGAAACTTTACCTTTACCAATGTCCTGGTATATGACATTTGCAAAAGTACAATAGTGAAAATTAAGGGGTGAGTACTAAAACTCAGTAAGTTATCTGCAATGACATCCCTACTAACACCACTAAGATAGAATAGTTAGAAACAGTTATATAAAACAATTCCTAAAATATTTTATAAAAAAAACTTCTAAAAACATTTTTTTAAAAAAAATATAAAGAACTTTTATATATTGTTTACAACATAATATAAAAAAGTTACATGTCACTAAATTTTATAGTAAAATATACTTTTCATTTAAAACCCAAAAATTGATTTGAATCCATTTCTCAATATCTATTTTGGCATAACCATCACATTCCCCCTATCCACACAACCAACCATGCATGTATCATGGACCTCCCTATACTCATGAGTGATGAGTCATCCTTTCACCAAGACACCACCTAATGAACTATTTTAACAAGGGAGTGCTAGACACCTTATCCATCCAACTATTTATGGGGGTACTCATTACTCTTATCAATCATGAATTCACATGAACACACACACAACTATTATTCCATAATACAATGGAAAAACATCTATTTCATCCTTTTTAATAAAACCATAATTTTATTGAAAACAATTAAAAAATAAATTCAAATCAACAATACCAAATTAATTTTAAGAAAAACCTCCCTTTTATTGATTTCTTTTATTAATACGATTACCACTATTATTGAAAACCCTTAATTTAAAATCAACATTTTAAAACCAACCAATGAACTTTTGTAAGAATACCCAATTACATTGTTTCCACAATCAGTACCTCAAGAGGGTTTTCAAAAATAATTACAAAGACAATTGATAATCAATTTCAGGAAAATTAATCAATTTGAAATCAATCCAATCCATTCTAGAAAGAGTATTCTAGAGTGAAGCCACCCACCTCAATAGTTTTGGTGAAAGTGATAGACGGATGAAGAATTCCAACTAAACGAGGTTAAATCTGCATGAAACAGCCTTGGATATATTACCCAAACACAAATAAGACTAAATATAATCATATTTAGATTCTATATACTTATATATACCCACAATAGATGTAGATCTGAGAAACTGGGAAGTGGGGCGAAGTAGATCTAAGAAAAACATCATGAACGACGAAGAATGAAGACTTACTGTGAGGAATCATCTTCTAATCACCAAGTGAATCTTTCAGATCATCTATGGATCAATGGGATAAAATTTATTGACATTTGAGGAATAAAAATACTGATTTAGGGATGCATAAGAGTGAAAAAATGACACTTAATGGAAAAAAATTGTTAGATCCAATTTTTTATTATCTTTCTTTGACTCTGTGCACCGTTTAGTCATATAGTTAGGCAAACCGTGTGCTAACCATGCATTAGAAACTGTCTTAATGATGAAACTCACATGGTCACCTCAAAATGTCTCCATAACAATGAGCCAACCATACCGAAGCTACTATCTCAAAAAGACCAACTCCATTTTCAAAGCACATAGTTTCTCCATGACTGTAGAACAATTTGGGAAAACATTTCACAGATCATGCGCCTTCCATTTAGCCCAATAGAAGATGTCTAATAAAACTACAAGACGACCAAAATACTCCATGATCCAAAATATCTATGATCCAAAATCACAAAAAATCCCAAGTATCACAAAGTAGTGTTAAATATGTGTGATACCTTATCTTTGATCATGTCCCGGTAGATGACAACAGAAAAAGATCTAAATTTCCAAACAAGGGGTGCGTACTAAAACTTGGCAGGTTTTACCCAATGAATTTCAAACTACTTACACTAGTATATAATTTTTATCAATATTTATTATAAAAAATTCCCAAAATATTTTATTACAAAATATAAACCTCTTCTAAAAACAATTTGTTACAAAATATAAACAAATTATAAAAACTTATTATAACCAAATATATATAAGTTCCATGTTAAAAAATTTTATTGAAAACTCTAATTTTCTTTAAAATAAAAAACCAATTATTTGAATCAATTTCTCAATATCCATTTTGGAATAACCATTCTATTATACCTATCCACACATCCATCCATTCATGTAATATGGACCTCCCTATATTCACAATTGGTGAGACATCCTTTCACTAAGTCATCACCTAGTGAACCATTTTTATAGAAGAGATCACTATCCCTTATCTTTCCCACTAATGATGGGGTAGACATGTTACCCTTTTCTGTACCAAATTTACATGAACAGACACACAATCGCTATAAAGAAACAATGCCAAAACAGTCATTTCATCATTTTCAACAAAAAAAATTATTTCATTTAAATCCTCTAAACATGATAATTCAAATAAACCATGCCTAATTAATTTAAATAAAATAAGATATTTTATTGAATTTTTTTATTCCCTTTACCACAATTCAAGAACAATATTCAATTCAAAAAATCATTTTAAAACTAACCAAGGAACTTTTGTAAGAACACCCAATTCCCTTGTTTCCACAAACCATCACTCAAAATGGTTTTAATTGATAATTTCATAGATAATTCACAATAAATATTACAAAAAATAATAAATTTTAAATTAATACAATTAGTTATAACAAGATTATTTGAGAATTAATCCACCTACATTGAGAGTTTTGGGAAAAATGATAAATATACGAAAAAAGCTAAAAAAAGTTAGTTAAATATTCATGAACCCACCGTAGATATCATACCCAATCAAAAAAAGAATAAATACAATACAATTTCGAATTCATAACCTTATTTATATGTACATCGGGTGTAGATATAAAAAACTGATATGAGGGGCGAATTAGATCTAAAAAACATCATGAACATTGAAGAACGAACACTTACTATGAGAAATCATCTTTTAATCACTATGTGAAGCCTTTGAATCACCTATGGATAAGTGGGAGAACCTTAATTGACCATTTGTGAAGAATTATACCAATTTAGGTCCACATAAGTGGGAAAAATCAACACATATTGACAAAAACACATTAGATCCACTTTTTTAGGATCATGCTTTGACCCTACACACAGTTTAGTTGCACGGTTTGGCAAACCACATGCTAAACGTGAATTATCCAACACCATAAGGATGAACCTCACAGAGTCACATTACATGGTCTCCCTAACCAAGTTCCAACCATGCCAAATCCACTGTCTCAAAAAACCCAATCCATCTTCAAAGATAAATGTTTTTCCTAGGCTTTCACATGATTTGGAACAATTGTGCGCTACCCATACGCCTTACCTTTACCCCAAAAACATATTTAATGTTCTCCAAACGTCAAAAATATACTTTATATACTTAAAATCATAAACAATGGGTTTCTTACCAAAAACCATGGGTCCTACATTTTTCCCACCATTGGTCTTTTCGTCCCTAGAAAGTAGAAAACCAATGTTTCCTTGAAAGAATTACAGTGATTTCTCTTTCATCTTTTTCTTGCATTCCCAAGTATTTTCCAAAACATTATGATCTTTCCAAAAAACCAATACTAGACCGATGATTTTTTTTCATGTGATAATTTCCCTTTCTTATCCATAATATTCACTGAGATATGTACCAATAAAGCACCCGACACTAAATGTGATCCCATCTGATCACATGGTTATGATTAGTCTGATACTTGTTTTGCCAATATTCATGTAACACATTATGCACCACACAAACCATTGTGGATATGTCAAATTATATGTAACTTCTCTAACCCATTCAAGTATCTTAAAAGGGATAATGTATCAAGGAGATAACTTTCCTTTCTTCCCAAAAAATCGATGTCCAAGAATTGTATACATTCATAAAAATACATGATCACTCACTATGAAGGACAATGACCATCAATGATGACCCGCATATGATTTATAATTACTCTAAGAAATCTCCATTCTCTTTATCATCAACTAAATATTCTCATTTGTTTCTTGTACAAGGCATGGACCAACTTGTAATGTCTCACCTTTTTCCACCCAACACAGTATGGAATGACAAGGACAACCATACAATGATTCAAAAGGAGACATTGGTATCAAGGACTGATAGATTTTATTATATGAGAACTCCACCAACAGCACATGCTCTGCCCATGAGCCACCGAAATCTATTACAGAAGCCCAAAATATTTCATAAAATGTTTATATCATCTTTTTAGATAGCCCATTCTTCTTGAGGAAGGTATTCTGTAAACATAGTCAACTAAGTCCCAAGGTATTTCTGTAAGGATTTCTAGAAATAAGGCGTGAACCTCAAATCTCAATATGAGACAATCAAGTCATGTATGCCATGTCTCTTTACCACTACACAGATATACCATTTTGAAATATATTCCACCATATTATATTCATGAATAGGGATCAAATGGGACTACTTTGTGAGATGGCTCACTATCACCCATATGGAATCTTGTTTCTAAACTAGTCATGGGAGTCCTTTGAAAAAATACCTCACTTTATTCTCTTATTTCTACATTGTGATATTTAAATAGTGAAATATACCTACTACTAGGTAGTGAGGAATCTGGGTTGGGATGAGTTCTCATGAAAGGAGACCATGTTGTCACTTATGAATGAAGGAAGTTGATATTTCATGAGAATAATTACCCAAAAAATTATTCATAATTAGAAGTAGTTTTATGTGCCTCAAGGGATTGGCATCATTATCACATTGGTGAGAAATGTACTGTGTTCACATATCATAAATGTTTGAAACATATTTTTTCAAAAATGGATTTGAATCTAAGGTAAATAAGATGGTAGGAGTATCTCAATATATTAGATTTTGAATTGATGTATAAACCAGGTATAATATTTTTTCTGGTTGATGCATTAAATAAAATTTCATATGCTTAGTTAGAAAAATAAGCATCAGATGAGTGGCAGTTGATGTCTTTCCTAGCCGATGTATGTGTGGAATGTGAATAATTATCCAATGATATAGTTTTCTTCTCAGTTATAGTAGTTACTGATTAGATGAATATAGAAAAGGACAAAGAAACATCCAATGCTAAATGTGTTAAATTTTGCTAAAAACTCAATGGTGGGTATACCATTGAGAGTTATAGGTTGGATGAGAATTCAGGTTTGTGGTTCTAGAATTAGATGGTTGTACCTATGCCTTGTCAATAATTAATTCTTCATTCTTACAACCATTCGAGATGGGATATTCATACAGGAATTAATTAGATTTATAATGATCATAAAGAAAATTTTTGGTGGAATGTTATTATATGGAATGTGGATGAGTTAGTTTCAAAATGATTATCTTGTTAAAAAGTTAAGGAATATAATTAATTACTAGAAGGTATGTTTAATTTTTTATTAATTGTAGTGTGGAAATGGTATAAAATAACAATGAATTTTTTTAGATGTCTCCCTAGAATAGTTAGAAACATGATGCCATATGTGTGATAGTGGATCATCTCACAAAGTAATTCCATTACATCCCTATTAGTGAATCTAATATGGTGGTGGACATACCAAAAATCTACATCTATGAAGTGGTAATGAGATATGGAGTACCGGTTTCAATAGTCTTAGAATAATATTTGAGTTTCACATATCATTTATGTAAATATTTACAAATACACCGTGGGACTCAATTGACTATGGGTAAGGCGTATAATCCTTAGATGGATATAAAATATGAAATAATGATTAATATGTTTTAGGACATGATGCGTGATTGTGTAATGGATTTTGGTATCTAATGGGAAGATAATTTTCCATTTCTCAAGTTCTCTTATAATAACAGCTATCAGACCTCGATACATATAGATCATTTTTAAGCATTGTATGGGTATCCTTGTCTATATTCATTATGTTGGGTGGAAACATGTGAGAATTCACTAGTTGGTCTGATCCTTGTTCAACAAATAATGGATAAGATTTTATTGACTAGGAAATGAATGAAGATGGCTCAGGGTCATCATAAATCTCATGTTGATCATCATTAAATATTGTTTTCGTTTACAGCGAGTGATCACGTGTTCTTAAGTATGTCTCTGGGATTGAACATCTTCATTTTGAGAATTAGGTAAATTTTTCTCCTCATTATATAGGTCATTTGATGATACTGTAATGGGTTGGAGATATGGAATATCAGTTGGAATTACCACCATGGTCCTATGTGGTGAATAATGAGTTCTATGTATCATAATTTAAAAAGTATCAACCTGATGCTGACTATGTGATTAGATGGGATCACGTTGACATACAGCCAGATGCTTCATTGGTACATATCCTAGTGTAGATTGTAGATAGGTAGGAAAATGTCTTTGATGGAAAAATCATCAATCTAGTACAAGTCGTTTTGGAAACATGGTTAGATTCAGAAAGAGACTTGGGAACTCGAGAATTAGATGAAAGAGAAATAGCTGGAACTCAATATGGGCAATGGTGGTTTTCAACTTTCTGGGGACTAAAGGACCAATTAGGGGGAGAATGTAGCACCACCAGTTTTTAGTGAGTAACAATTGTTTTATTATTTTATGTATATAAATTATATGGGTGATGTTTTTAAGATTTTAGATAAATTTAAATATGTTTTTGAGGATAAAGGGAAGGTGTGCCGGTTGGGCACGGTTTGGAAAAACCATGCGACAACCTAGGAGAAATTTTTCACATTGAAAATGGAGTTTGTATTTTTGAGAAAGTTTCTACGACTAAACCGTGCATAGAGCCAAAGCTAGATCCTACAAAAGTCGATCTAACACATTTTTCTTTTATATGTCTAATTCCCCCCCCCTATTTGGGCCTAATTGTGTTGTTTTTCTTCCTTAAAGGTCAATTAAGGTTATCCCATCATTCTAGAGGTGATCCAAATGCTTCACTTGGTGATTAGAAGCTGATTTCTCATGGTAAGTGTTCGCTCTTCATTGTTCTTGATGTTTTTCTTAGATCCACTTTTCCCATCTTCTATGATTATCATATATACTCCAACTATAGGTATATATAAGGTTATGGTTGAAAAATATTATAGGATTTTGTCATGGTTGTGGTAGGGGAAGAGATATAAGGTGGGTTCATGAAGATTTAACCTTGTTCCGTTGGTGTTCTTCATCCCTCTATCTTTTTTGCCAAAACTCTCGAGGTAGGTTGATTCACTCTCAAATCCATTTTCTAGAACTAGTTGTATTGATTTGAAATTGATTATTTTTGGTTAAATTGATTATGAATAATATATGTAATGATTTTTTAAAACCCTCTTTAGTGATAGTTTGTGGAAAAATGGGAATTGGGTGTTCTTACAAATGTTGTTTGGTTGGTTTTAAAATGATAATTTTAAACAGAGGAATTTTATTAGAATTATGGTAAAGGGATTAATCAAAATGTTTTCAATAAAATATATGATTTTATTAAAATTAATTAGGGTTGGTTTTTTTGAATTATTTTGTTTAATGGTTTTCAATTAAATGATGGGTTTATTGAAAATGATGAAATGGTTTTTTTTGGAATTAGTTTTTGGAATAAAGGCTGTGTGTGTTCATATGCATTCAAGATCAATAAGGTTTATGAGTCTCCCCCATAATTAATGGGATGGATGAGGTTTAGGTTCTACCCCATAAAAATCATTCACTTGGTGGAGACTTAGTTAATGTATGACTCACTACTCGCACATATAGGGAGGTCCAGGTTATATTCATGGTTGGATGTGTGGATAGGTGGAATGAAATGGTCATGCAAAAATGGATTTTGAGAAATGGATTTCAATCATTGGTTGTTTTTTTCATGAAAAGTAGCTTTTTCAGGAAAAGTGGTTGAACTGGAACTTGTTTATTTTAGGTTTTAAATAATTTTTTGAAGATGTCTATATTTTGTTATAAAATATTTTTAGAACTTATTTATATTTTGTTATAAACTATTTTGGGAATTATTTCAGATAAATGTTTCTAAACATTCAATTATAGTGGAATGAGTAGTGAAGCCATTGAGGGATCCTACTACGTTCTATTACTGACCGCTTCATTGGCACTTGGGTGATTTTGGAGATGTCATCTACCAGGATATGGGAAAAGGTAAAGTATCACTCATCTTTATCACGACTTCGTGATACATAGGATGTTTTGTGATGTTGGAGAATAGAACATGTGGAGAATGGATTATTATGGTAATCTTGGAGTTTTATTCGTCATTTTAAACTTTTACATTGATGTTATTTTAGCTTTTGTTGTAGTACACTTTGGTGGGTTTTGATATAAAAGGCTTAGTTGAGTTGTCATTATTTTTATCATGCATCTTATAGTGGTTTGTTTTCTTTGGTTTTATTGGATTATTTTTTATTCTTAATGGTTAAATAATGCCAATTTTTTTGAAACCCATCAGAATTTATTTCCAAAGTTTGGCATATTTGGTATGTTGTTTAAGGACAAGTAACAACTCAAGGCCTTCTCAAGAAACAAAATAAAGGTGCATGATGTTACAGAATTTGTCCTCTTTGATAGACTTGGGAATGAAATTTGAATACTATAATGTTTTGTAAGTGACCCTTTTACACTATTATAGTTTTGGGAATAATCCTTTAATAAGGAAATGAATTCCTATTATTATCTATATCCCCAAAATCTATGTATTATTCCAATGTTGTTCTCTGATGGATTATGTTATTTGACTCCCTTATGATTCAGGTCTTATGAACTGCTAAGATTATTTCAATGACTATAATTTATGGTATTTGATATGTAGGGTATGGTTTTCAAATGTTTTTCTCATGTTATAATGCCCTTATGATCATTTTATATTGATATCTCCTTTTTACCATTGTTGAGCATCTGAGCTCACCCTTTCTTGTGTTTCCTTCCATTGGGTAATAAAGAAAGTATTATGTATGATATGCCTAAGAATTTTTCTTATTATGATGAACATAATGGGATTAGATGCAGTTCACTTACGTTCCAATTATTTTTGTCTCCATGTTTCCAATGGCACTAGACCTATACCATTCTGGCTTTGATATTTTTGTTATATATAATTAATATTCTTATAGTAAGATATAATATTGATTTATAAATAGTACAAGTGAATATACTTGGTATTTGAGTAAGGTTTTTTAATCTTTTGGAACCATGGATGAGAACACATTAGTAATAACCCATATGATAATAAAAAGTATAGGTGAACATCCTAAGTTATTGTAAATAAATGAGTTTTATTTTCTAAGAAATGCAACCTTTTTAGGATACTACTAGTGGATATTGATCTACAGAAGTTTTAACTAGGGTTACTAACCTCGAGAAGGATTTATTTCTTATTGACTCGATCATCAAATGTTGCACAAAAAACAGGCCTTGTGATACATCTTGAGTGAAATACCTAAGGGATATTCTTAGATAATCCACATTTTCTTTATAAACCATTATAAAGGATTTTAATAGATGTTGATCATGATAGACCTAGGTAAAAAATAATGTATCATATATTGAAAAGAATGTGTCCTGATTTAGACATCCCATGTATAAAGTTTCATGATTAATCACTCTGATTAATAATTCATGATATTCGTTCTTACTTTTTTTATTTTACTAAGGGATTGTATATAGAATGATAAATTTGACATCATTAAAGAGACTCTAAAATATTTATGTATGTTATTTGGTATTAGTTATATGAATTACCTTAGGTTATAAAATGTCTCTAGGAATATTTATTCCTACGATCAATGATTATATGTTTAATTATAAGTAAATACCCTAAATGGTATGATGATCACATTAGAAGTATGTGATTCTTTTTCTGTTGAAGATTGTGGGAATTTAATTTGTAAAAATATATTTATTCTTCCCCTAGTGGAATTTGATTATATATTAGGCATGAATTTAATTTATATTCATAAACACCAAATTATATGTGGAGTAATGTAAGTCACATTTGATATTCAAAACCATCCTTTGATCATTTATCAGTGTGATGAAAAATTTGAACATCCAATCGAAATAACATCGATTGTATGGGTCTTGATTCCTTTTCAGATGGTTTTTTATCATTGGTGGTTAGGGATAAATCATTATTGACTATATTCCTATTATTTTATATTTTTTTGAAGTATTTCAAGAAGATATTCCCAGTCTTCTTTTGAATTGGGACGTTTTGTTCTCAATAGAACTCATACCAGGTTTCATACCCATAACAAAGATTATATTTAGAATAAACCAAATTGAGTTACATGAATTAAATAATCATATCAAGGAGAATATTTACAAGGTAATTTTTTGGATAACCATTTCACCCTGAGGTGACCTTATTCATTTTTCTAAGAATAAATATGGTCCAATGTGAACCTTCATTGATTATTGGGAAAATAAAAAGATCACAATAAAGAGAATATATCATCTATTCTGTATTAATGACTTGTTTGATAATATTTATGGGGATCATTACATTCATAATATTGGACAAAATTCTATATATAATTAACTGATGTTTATGAAAGAGGATATACAAATGAAAAAATTCCATACAATTTATGAAAAATATATATATAGTTATTCCACTTATTCTTACTAATTTAGGCCCTGTCATCATGGATTTTATTAATAGATTATTTTGATACTAGATTGAGTAGTTTTTTGTAGTTTTATTAGATGATATTATTATATATTCGAAGATAAATAAAGATAATGAATATCAATAAATAATATTATAGAAGTCATTATGGAGAAACTTTTTGAAAATTTTATAAAGATGGATTTTTGGCGATGAAAGGTTTTAATTTTGGGTCATATAATCTCAAGAGAAGGAATATTAATAGATCAATAAAAAATATATGTTATTTAAAATTAGACCATACTAACCAAATTGATTGATATCCAATGTTTCCTTAGTTTGGATTGATATTATTAACGATTTATAATGAAATTATCAGGACTACCTAATCCACTATCCATGTTAACTTAATACGGTTACAAGTTCCTTTAGATTAAAAATGTGAAGAAAATTTCATAGAACTAAGGATATGTTTAGTAAGTGTATCTAAACCAACATTTACTCACAATAAATAAGGGTTTGAAATATATAGTAAGAAATGAAGAAGGGGATGCGATTCATTTTCATGTAGAACGAAATAATTATAATATATACATCATGATAATTAAATGATCATGAGAAAAATTACCCAAATCTTGATTTAGATTTAGCAATGACATGTTTTTCATTAAAGATATAGAGTAATTGTATTTATGGATAAAGGTGATATGATTATACTAATCATAAAATTTTAAATTATATATTAATATTGAAAGTGTTGAACAAATGCTATAGAAGATGATTAGAGATACCTAAACATTATTTATGCTCAACACATTACCACCCCAGGAAAGAGAACATGGTAGGTGATGATTTATGTAAAAAGGATTATGCTAATATATCTATGAAGAGGATCCTAAATGAAAAAATATTTATGGATTTTCAATGGATGGATGTAGAAATCATGAAGGAAAGGGATAAATCATACCATTTAGAAACAAGTGTTCAACTATATATCCAACTAAAAATTAAATTGGTGTATAAGGAAGTCATAAAACTATAAAAAATGAGGAAAATGTTCTCAAGTTGAACCTTAATTGTGATTGAATGATAAGGTTCTGTAACCATGTATGACTTCCATCAGTACCAAATATAAATAAGTGACTATTTCTTGAGGCTCATAGATCCTAATTCTCTATTTATCCTGTATTTCTGGAGATATATAGAGATATGAAAGAGTATTTATCATGGAAACAATGAATAAATATATTGTTGAGTATATATCATGGTTATTGGAATGTCAAAAATTTATTACTGAATGAAAAGATTATAAGGGGATGATGTAACTATATCTCATACCAGATTGAAATTTGGAATGTAGTAGTATGTATTTCTTCATTAGACTCCTCAAAATATCTAAATAAAATAATGTTAATTGGGTTTTATATGATAAGAATAAAAATTTTAACACATAAATACAATCATAAAATATTTATATATTGATCATATTTTCAGAATATAAATTAATGATTTTCTATGTTTCAAGGAGTGGTACAGTT
This sequence comes from Viscum album, assembly GCA_963277665.1. Classification (NCBI taxonomy): domain Eukaryota; kingdom Viridiplantae; phylum Streptophyta; class Magnoliopsida; order Santalales; family Viscaceae; genus Viscum; species Viscum album. Next base: position 426,068,114 of record OY728162.1, on the reverse strand, counting down.
TCATAGAGTACCACAATATATTATATCTTATTGGGATATGATATTTACCTTAATTTTATGAATATATTTTTATAAGGCTCTTAATATGGGGATAAGTATCATAACTACATATCATCTTCATATAGAAATTTGATCTAAGAGAACAATTCAATCTCTAGAGGAAATTATGAGATCATGTTCTATGGATTTAAACTGTGACTGAAATCCACACCAGCCTCTAGTTGATTTTTATTATAACAATAGGTATAAATTGATCATTTTTATGGCTCATTATGAAGTTCTATATGGAAATATGTGCAGAAATAAAAACTAATAAAGTTAATTTAGAGAAGTGAATCTATTGGGACCCGATGTAGATGAGGAAATTGATGGAAAGTTAGATCTATTCAGCAAAACATAATGGAATATTATAGTGAAATAAAATTTATACTAACAATTTTAAGTGAGATTTGGAGTATGAAGTTAGTGAAAATCTGTTTTTGAAAAATTTATCCTTGGAATAATGTTATCATATTTAGAAGAACAGAAATCAAATCCCTAGTAATATTAGCCCATTTATGATACTTGGTCAAGTGGAGATAATATATTATCACTTGGTACTTCCAGAAAACCTCTCCCATGTCGAAAATTCATTCTAAATATCTCTCTTGAGAAAGTAAATATCTTACTATTAACATTTTTTAAACACATAGGATCTACGAAAAGTTCATGATATATCATGTGGAATAAGCAGTAGAGATTATGGATCATAAATTGAATGTGCTGCAAAATATGTCCACTCACATGATCAATATTTTGTGGCGAAATAATAAATTTGAGTAAGTTTCATGGGAACATGAGGATATGATGGGGTAAACCAGTCTACAATTGATTATACCAGATTAATGAAATTAAAATGGTGAAATTTAGATTAATAGTGGTAGAATGTAACACCCTTATATATTTATGAAATATATATATTTTTTCAAATAAATTTGATTTCTTTGATAGCTTATGTTACATTAAATTCTGAAATGTAACGAATCATAATATAGTGTACCATTATATCATAGCCATTAAATTTGAATTCATGAATATGAATAACTATATTATAAAACTTATATGGGTAGAACATGTATAAAAATAATTATTTGATTATAAATTCAATAGAAATGAAAATAAATATCATTTTAATGTAAAATATATAATTTAATGAGAAATAATTTTATGCTTGAAAATTAATTATATATAAATAAATTAAATTAATAAATATTAGTGAATAATAAAAATAATATATATATATATATATATTAAATTAAATTAAATTTTACATCTTTCATCTAATATTTTTTATAGCTATAGAATAAGAATAATCCAATTTTATGCTTAAAACTATTGTTTTCTAAAATGTTGAATTTCAGGATTTTTTAATTTATTTGACCAATTTTTAAAAAATTATTTAAAAAACTAAATTAATTTTTTTGATTAAAATTAATAAAAAAAATTAGAATTAAATTTTATAGTTTTCCTAAAATATTAATTTTAAGATGAATAGTAAAAAATACTGAATTTTATTTTACACTACATCTTCATTTAAAGAATATAAATATATAAATATTATTTTAAAATGTTTTAAAAGTAAAAGAAGTTTAACAAAATATTATTAATCCTTTTTATATCACTAGAATAATGTTTATATTAAATTTGGGTATTAAAACATACTATACTTATGAAAACATTTTCTTTTGAAAACCACTTTTCATTGTATCTGTGGGTTTAATTTTTTAATAAATTATGCCAAATCTATGAATTGGATTTAGTAAAATGGATTAATTATTTATAATTAAAATAACTAATATAATATAATGTTCCAAAATTAATTTTTCGTTATAATTAATAATAGAATGTTTAAAAATTATTTACTACACATAATGTTAAAACAAGTTTATAGGGAGATAAAGTAAAATAATTTGGAATTTAATGACCTAAAATCACATTCAATTCCATTTTATGAACACATATAGACCTTATTTAATCTAAATCTTGAAAATTACCCAGTTTTTAGACTTTTTGTGTGTGTAAAACTTTTCTATATCTTTTTCTTTTCAAAGCATCAATGTGCGTACTCTCCCCCACTTATAAAAGGGAACCTCTCTCTCTCTCTCTCTCTCTTATTTATAGTTCCAAATCCATTTGCGTTGGAAGAAAAAATTCCCAAAACCTTCTATAATTCTATAAAAATGTTCGATAGTCCTTACATTGATAATTATTTCCTTCTAAGAAGTACTTCCATGCACTCCTTAGGTGGTTGTCCGAAGAAGAGGTATTATTCTGAAATGGGTGTTTTTATTTTTTTATTCCACCACTTTAAAATATTCTTAAACTATGATAATATAATAAAATCATTATCCGACATGAAATGATATGTTATTATGTAAATTTCCTAACATATATTCATCTCCTTCTCCATAAAAGGAGAAATGAAAAAGTTTTTTGTGTGAAGAATAGATTACCGCCTCATGAATAGATGTAATTCAATTTAAATAGCCACATATAATGGGTGGATATAATGATATATTTGAATTATATATATGATATTTAAGAAAACAATTTTTTTTTAATTATTTTTTTATTGCTACCGTGTGACCTTCCAATCCGTTGTAAATTGATAACATCACTCATGTATATGTGTGGTTATCCCCAATCAATGTGACATGTTTTTCATTTTATTTTGAAAGGGATGATAATAATGAAATATTTAATGAATAAAAATATTTTATAGTAAATAAATACTATTATATATAGATTAATTAATATTTAAATTTTTATGTTTCAATCCATTGAGAAAATGGAAACAACGTTCGTGCCTAGGTACGGCCTATGTTCTCCATGAATGATGTAAATCATTTTTAAAAATATAAATTTTATGAATGAATATAAAAATGTATATAATTAGTATATATTATACTTAAATAATTACTTACTTTATGGAGATAATGTAACCATAATCGAATATAAAGGACAAAAAATACTAATCCAAAACATACAATAAAAACATAACAGTTATCACCCGAACCAATGATTTTTAATAAATAATTGTGGACAAATATGTGATAAATTGGTTCTAAGTAACCATATTTTATATAATATATATATATATATATTATAAACTATATTTATAATATTCCTACATTTATTATATAGTAGGTTCAATTATGTAATTAGAAATCCAAGTCTTGATGTAAAATATTTTCATCTCATATTTATTTTCATGGGACACATGGAATATTAATCAATTATTTATTTTTTGTGGTGTATACACTACCTATGAAGTTATTTAATGATTGTTAGAATTTAAATTATGGATAATATATATGAGGTTATTTTTTTAACGAGTCATTTAATTCAAATGTTTTAAACGTGTTCACAATTTTATGTTACAATCTCATTTTTTATAGAGATTATTTATTATTATGTTTCTGATAATGAATTATTATTATCCCACTCCCAATAATCTCTACAATATTTATTTATTTAGAATACATGTTTTCTTACAATTTTTATCTCTTTAATTACTAAAGGTTCATAGTATTTTTCTTTAGAAAAATAGATGTTATTTCTCTCTTTGTTCAAGAATCCATTCTCTTCCCTATCCATATCATATAAAAATGATTTGATGAATTATTTTAATATTTTAGAATGATTATTTAAATTAGTTTTTACCCAGGTTTTAGTTTTTAAAAATATTTTTAAAAAGATCCATCTTGTCAATTTATTTACATGGCACATTTTAATTTTTATTTAAAATTATAAATGGAATCTATCCTTTAACACGTATAACATGAATAGTATTACCTTACAATATGACTGAAAACTTATTTAAAGATTAATTTAAAATTTTCTAAGGTTATTTTCAATGTATTTTTATCTTAAATAAATTTATAGACATTAAATATCTTATTTCAAATCAGTAGTGATATTTTCCTCCAAAAACTTTCAATGTGATCTTCCAAATTCATTTTATATCTAAGATCACATCTTTTGATGTTACATAAGATTTATTAGGGATATTATCCAAATATTCAATCATTATTCTTTATTTAGATGGTTTACCATTATTATTAAATGTTTTTTCATGAAACTTTTTCCTTTTCCATGGGTTATGCAATGATGAATTTGCGATATACTTATGAAAATTGTTTCCTTTCCACAGGATATGTGATGCTGAAATGGTTATCAAACTAATTTTATTTTAATGGGTTATGGTATGATTAATGTTTGTAATCTTATGGAACAAAATTTTATGATTTTTATTATGGGATGAGTGGGACCAGAATTATATTTTTGTCAAACTCATTGTGTAAAGATTGATATCACAAGAGATAATTAGGACTAGAATGGGGAATAAACTTAGTCCAGTAAAGAAACATGATCACTATGATAGTCTTGAGAGTGAATCATGATTGTTATGACTATTTTTGGAGTGAAATAGTTCCACTATGATAGTTTTTGAAATAATATCTGACTACTAATGAAATTATTTTCTGTTATTATGTGTATTCAAAAAATCAGTGGCTTATTCCAATGTTATGCTCTCATGAATTATGTCATTTGATTCCATTTTGATTAATTTAGTATGAACTACCTGTAGTTGTTCCTTTTCTCAATATTATTAGATATGGAATATAGGTTATTATTTTTGAATCGTAAGATATCATTTTGATTTCATTATTCTCACATTATGTTGATATCTCTCTTGTTTACCCCTACTATGTATTGGAGTTTACCTCCTATTTTGTTTCCTTTACGCATGTTAATAAGAATGGTATTGTGTATGATATGTCTAAGAGGGGTTCTACAAATGAATAAATTAGTTGAAGATTATATAATTTACTTATGAACACATTTTTATGTGTCTATTTCTTCAAATTCATTAGACCTATACAATTCTAGAATTTATCATTATGTTAGATAATGAATATTGATATAGCGATAAAAAAATATTATATATGATATGAATGTGTTGTAATGATATATGGGTGATCATTGTATACTTGTTTAATTTTAGTCACTTAATAGTTATTAAGCTATTCAGATCAATTGAAATTTCATTGAGGGTATATCTAGAAGTGTTTATGAGGATTCATAGGGGTTCTGAATAAGATCATCTTTGATTAAGATAAAAATTTCAACTCTAAGACATAGACATGTCTCTAGTTTTACTTTAGTTCCCAATTATGACCTATCAATTTTTTTATCCATAGATGGATAGTCTAAAATTGAATACTCTCTTGACATTAGAGGATATGTTAAATTTTTGAATTATAGATTTTCGTGTTTTTTGGGTAATGTACCTACCCTTGATAGAGTTTGAATAAAATAACAACTATAAATGTACTATTGAAATGGATATATTTGAAGAAATATTGATATTATGACCTAAATAACCTCTCAAACTACAACCTTACTCAAATTTCCACACACCGAATGGTCTTTCTAAGTCCCCATAGGCTAAGGGCTAATAGTCGGGAATCAAACAACAACCAGAGGGAACAATTTATCCAAAATGAAGCAATAACATGGAATATAAATGTACAAAATAGAGGGAAACATCCTAAAATATATTATTTTATTCCACAACTATGTGAAAATAGTAGTAATGATACAACTGAAATGTAGTGAGAGAATATCAAAGTAAATGTCTAATTTTCAAAGGATAAACAAAATAAAAAACCAACTACTCCATGTGATAATGTGGGAAACTCCCACCATCTCACCACAATCTACCCAAACACAGTTGACATAAAAACTTACTACCACAATGCAATGCCTTTCCTTTCCCTAAATTTAAATACATAAAATGGTCTTGGAACCCCTAAAAGGGAACCCAAGGTGAGAGATAATATTATTAAAAGTATACCGCTTAGGAGTTTCATAAGAAATACCTATATAAGAATCTGTATATTCTCATCATAAAATAAATCATTACATGATAAAGGGTTTATAGTATTGATATCAAAATCATGATTTTTTTAATTTTTCCTTCTTATATATTTCCATAATAATTCTTTTAAAAATAGTTTCATTAAATTTCACATATATAAAATCAAATTAAAGAATGTATCACATATCGTATCAAATCCACAATAGTAATAGTTAAAATAGTAAAAGACAAAGAAAATTTGACATCACAAAAAAGATCACTATTTGTAAGAATAGTTCACTACTCATACCACAATTAACTACTATTGTACAATCATGTCCTTAGAACATAAGGATAAAGAGTAGGGAAATACCCCTGAGTGAATTCCCTAATCATGTCAAAAATAGTTACATAGAACAATGGGCCTAAAGAATACCCTTTTAGTGAACCCCATTGTAACACCCGAGACTTTTATGTTATATGAATCATCAAAGGAATCTTTTTCTACACAACACTTGCTTGGATTGCTTTACATGCAATCGTGACCTTCCTCGATAGCTTGTGTCGTACGCAATACCGAGTTTCACTAAACAACAATATGCTATTAAAACTAGCCGTTATGAATAGTGAAGTGCACTGTGTTGCATTTGTTGTCAATGAGGCATGCAGTTGTCTTGGAATGAATGGAAGTCAAGGAATGTCACGATGTGAATGACAAAGGTTGTGATGGTGTTGGTGATGAATGGAGAATGACCATCGTACTAAGATTCATGTCACTTAGGAGACTCACTAAGTGGAATAGGAGATGTGGTTGAAACATTCTCCATGGATATCTGACGATTTTTGAGCTGATCTTTAAGTTCATAGAACTTGTATCCTGATTATACAAAGTCACAACAATGATAGAAGACCATGCATTGTATTGACAATGCATGAGGAGATGAAAGGAGATCCATCCACAATCACTGAGTGGATGAGGCGGATTAATGAAGTCCATGCACTATCACTAAGTGCATGTGAACATGAAGATGATCCAACTTGATCTCTGATTAGATCAATGAAGTTCATTGAAGAATTTATTTGATTCAGGAGCTCGGTTGATGAAGAACCTTCGGAATTCCCTCCTAAGTTGTGAAATGTTGAAAAGTTATTAAGAACATGAGGAGGATATGGGAAATTCCTAAGAAGAAGAAGAATTATGAAGAAGATGGCTTGAAGTGGCATTTGGCATATGGGGATACTTTGTTTTTATACAAAGTCTTTATTCCTATACTTAGAAAAAATTAGGCCAGCCAAGGCCAGCCCACGGGTTCAACCCCAAGGCACTTGTGGGCCTAAGGCGCCACGCCCATGGGGGATCCCATGGTGGAAGCACAAGGCGGCGGGGGGGCGTGTATAAGCCCCCGAGGCTACGCGGTGGTGAAGCCCGCGCAGCGCGTGCGCCCGAGGGCACGCATAGTGGGCGCCAGTGGCGCGCCCGCAGGGAGCAGAGTGGGCGCAGAGCGCGCCCGCAGGGAGAACTCGGTGCGGGGAAGCACCGAGAGGGTTGGAAGTTCAATTGCCGAGCTGAGGGGAGCGCTTGGTTGATAAGCCGCGAGAAAACCGGCCGCCGCTTCGATGTGGGACGCGGAAAAATTCCCGGGAGCGCATCCTGGCCGCACGATTGATCGCGCGCCAGATCCGAGCCGCACATCTGATCCGCAGCGAGATGATCTGATCCAGGCCGTCCGAGATCAATTGAATCGCCGATCCAACGGCTGCGAGACCGCCTTCAACCCCGAGCTCGTCCGAAGTCTCCCGCGAGCTGTGGACGAACCAGGCGCCATCCGAGCATGGTTTTTGAGTTCCCGGCCACCATTTTCGAAGACGAAGGCTCCTTTGTGATCGTCTGAGCCTACTGATCACATTCATGCTTAAAAATATACATGCATGCAACGTATGGAAAATTTCGAAGAAGGCTGAAGCAAACTGAAGGTGCGAGGCCTTGTGTGGTTTATGGTTTGCATGGATTATCCTTACACGAAGAGGAGAGGAAAATGAAAAAGGAAAGAACCCAAAGAGAACCGAGGAGAAAGTTCAAGATTTGAAAAAATCTTGAAGATCCGAATATTTCGGGGATTTGAGATTTATCCCACGCGGATGTTTTGAGGATTCTCTGCCTATAAAAGGAGAGCCCATGCTCTCGGTATAGCTTGCTGATCCTTTGAATATTTGAAGTCCCGTGAGAGCCTTTTGTGCCTCGCGAAGAAAGAATCCACGCGCACACTTGCGCGGCTGAAGTTCCAGAGCCACCCGAGGCTCTGAAGGAGGTCCATGCCCGCGTACTAGCGCGGAAGAAGGAGCCCTCACTGCCCGCAAATTTGCGCGGCAGGAGGATCTTGTGCAGTCAGCTTGTGCCTTGCACTTGCGCGACCCGAGGCCGCATCACTTGCGCGCCCCGAGTTTGGTTGAGGCTTGTGCGGAAGTAGGTTGTCTTGCACCCGAGCCTTGCGCGACGCCTTGCACCCGGACCTTGCGCGGCCCATGACAGTGCACCTTGTGCTGTTGAGGGGAGAAGAAGGGAGTTCGGGTTGTGAAGTGTGTAACACACCTTGTGTGTGTGTGCAAGGAAAACACAAGTCTTGGTCGTATGTGTGCATAAGGAGGAAGACCGCACTATTTGTGTGTGTGCAAAGTGAACAAGAAGTTGGCCGTAGCCATTTATGTGCAAGAAGAAGTGAAGGCCAAGCTATTGTGTGTGCAAATTGTTTGTGAATACTTGAACTAAACAAGAAGAGGCCGTAGCCTTGTGGTTGTGCACACTTGAAGATTAAAAGAGAAAAACAAAGTGTGTGTGCAAAGTGGAAGAGTACAAGAAGGGAAGAAGGCCATAGGCATTTGTGTGTGCAAAGGAACTAAGTGGCCGAACCTTAGTGTGTGTGAAAACCAAAGTGTGTACACACTAAGAAGAAGAGAAGATATCCACACTACTGTATAACACACATTTATGTGTTTAATCAAAATAGAATAAAGTGTGTGAAGTTTAGTGAGAAGGTGTGTGCTTAAAGGATTATACCCTTTGTGGGTCTACTGCACCAAGAAGAGGAGAAGGGAAGTGCATGCATGCATGCATGCACATGCACACGTGAACAGAGCTAAATCAGGCTGTGTGCATTTGAGTTGACCAAGACAGGAAGTTCTTGAAGAGAATTGAGAAGGCCATGCAGTCAGTGCATGAGGATTCAGAGTTGCCATGCATTCAGTGCATGAAGTTGTTTTGAACTGAGACTGGACCAGACTGAAGTTAAAGGTATCATTTGTATGAGTATTCAGTAGTTGGAGAGAGGCCAGGTCATCCTCAGAAGAAGGAGATAAATCCTGAGCAAGACGAGAAGACCTGATCATCACAAGTGATCAGAGGTACAGAGCAAGGCCAGCAGTCTTTATCCCAGGCTGCTGAAGATACATGAAGAAGCTTAAAGAGGAGAAGAGCTACTCGTGCGACTCGAGGAGCCAAGAGAAGACCCTGTGGGAATCAGGGAGAAGAAGTCTTCAGTGGGATTCTGGAGCAAGCCAGTGGGACTCTGGTAACACTGTGGGACGCAGTATAAAGACCCTTCTGTGGGACTCAGGGGAGATACAGTGGGACTCTGTATCGACCATTGTAATACTAACAGATTATAATGGGAGAATCCATGCTGGGAGGGAATGGCAAGGATGTAAGCCTTTGGTGCTGAACCTTGTAAATCCTTGTGTCCTGTGCCTTTACATTTACTGCATCATTCGTGGAAAGGTGAGAGATACAAGAAGAGTGGATCGAGGATTTAACCAGCCATAGAGGTTTAATTGATTAAGAATCAATTAGTAAAAAAGTTTTAAAGGATCACTGATTCACCCCCTCCCCCTCTCAGTGATTCACACTGATCTGGGCACTTCAATTGGTATCAGAGCGAAGGTTACCTCTAAAAGATCCAAGAGAGTCTATATGGAGTGCAGATTTGAGGAAATGAAAGAACAGCCTCAAATGGAGATATCTGCCAAGACTCTGAAAAACAGAATGAAGAAACAGGCAAAGAAAATGAGGAAGAAGGTTGGTGCAATCAGAGAAACTCCTTCTATGGAAAGAAATGTGAAAGTCACATCAGATGACAATTCCTTTTATCATTCTTCTGATGAAGCCTGCTCTAGCTGTGATGAAGATGGAAGAAACAATGATCTTCTAAATTCAATCAAATATATTCAGAAGACAGTCCCCAAGGAAGTGGAAATGTGTATAGCTACAGGCGTCCTTGATCTTCAAGAAGAAAAATTACAGCTAGAAGATTAAGCCAATTCTCTAGAAGTCCGATTGGCAAAAAGGGTTAGCATAACCAACACTCTCAGAAAGCTGGTAAATGCCAAAGTTGAAACAGTATCGCTTTGCAATGAAAGATATGAAGATACCTGTGAAGAATTTCAAAGGAGCTCTTCTGAGAAAGAAATATTTTTGATAATGATCAAAGATGTTTTCCATGCACTGGAAAAGAGACACAAAGTTTCAACGAATGTCAGAGATGCTCAACTTGAAGACAAAGTAAACAGGGTAAAGGAGCTTGACAATTCATTACATGAAATGAAGAAGGTGCATGAAGACCAACTAGAACAGCTGAAAGAAAATTGGGAAGGAAGGCTAAGAACTGTTGAGGATGAGAAGAAATCCCTCAATATGAAATGCTTAGAACTAGAGGTGATATTGAAAAATCTGCAATCACCCAAAGCTGACGCCTCCCAGTCAGCTGAAAGGAGAAATGTTGCTACTCAAGTATGCATTGAGCAGGATGATTCTAAGAGAAAGACATCCTTTAATAAAAGTGAAACATCTTCTAGAAAGAAGGTACCATCCATAACATCTTGTACTGATTCTTCTAATTGTGTTTCCACAAAAAGTGCAGGATGGAAGAATAATTCCAAACAAATATGGATGAAGACAGTAAAGAAGCAGAGCTCTCCTGAAACAGCACAACAGGTCAAGAAAAGTACCCTACAATCAGAAGGACTGAAGAGGTCAAGATTCGTGGGACAATGCTGGTGTTGTAACAAGTATGTGCATTGTGCAAAGGATTGTTGGTACAATCCACTGAATTCCAAAGCACAGAGGAAGCCCATGCCAAGGGGGAGCAAGCCAGAAGGAAGGAAGCAACATCCATAGGTCCAGAGACATCTGTTTACTGCAAATAGATTTGGATTACTTGACAACATCTGGGATGGTTGCAAAAGTGGTCAAAGAGTTGATACATATCAATCTCCGAATGTATCCGAAGATGGAATGAAGAGAAGATCACTGAACCTGACTAAGAGAGATTCCTTGGGAAGAAAGTAGAAGAAAGTGGAATATGCTCCCAAGAAGAGTTTGAAGAATGAAGAGAAGTCCTTGGAATTGAAATCCAAGAAGGGTGATGCATCCAGAAGGACCACCAAGAAAACATGCTTCTACTGTGGAAAGAAAGGACACATCATGGACCTTTGTAAAGAAGCCATGAAATTCAATAGAGGCAGACTGGACTCAAACAGACAATCAATCCAGAAGAAGCAGAAGGGATTGATTGAAAACAAGTTGCCTAAGAAAGGTAGCTTGACAGCATCAAAAGAACCATGTAGAACTTCCAGAACTGAGGCCACACTTCCAACTAACTTACTAGTCATATGGCCTAATCAGTTGTAACTTGCCAGAGAACTGGAAAAAGCTGAAGATGAAGCTCTGGAAATTGCTAAAGCAAAAGGGAAGAAGAAGGTTTCACATGATGATGTATTGAGATCCACACCAGCACAATCATCATTGAAGATCAGATGTGCAAGTGTGAAGAATGGTGAAAATGGGACACCTCGGTTGAGAGAATCTTCTCAACCTTGTTGTTCACATTGATGAACCAAGGAGGTTCCATCTTATTCCCTTATACTATTGGTATTTACATGTGCTGACATTGCAGGGAATTGAAGATGATGATCATTCTCATCTAGAGGATGGTTTGGACAGAACGGGGTGCACCCCTTGAGGGGGAGCAAATATGAAGAAGATGATGTTCTGAGATTAATATCATCTTAAGAAAATGGATGAATGGGGGAGCTTTATCTTTTCACCTGAACTTTATAATGGGTTTTGTGAAGTTGTGCAGGATTTAGAAAATTCATTGTTATATCTGAAAAATTTCAAACCCCTAAGCATGATCTCACATGTGTAGAGAATTATGGACAGCTTTGAATTCCTTGGTCATATCACTCTTTTTTTCTACACCGGGTTAGCCCAAGTAGACTTAGAGCTGATTTACTAAAGGTTCATTGCTCAAGTGAACATGTGACATCATCCCTCTCTTAGTGATTTTCAAGAAGATGCTATTCAATGGGAGGAAGAGATATTGTGGAAGAGTACCACACCACACCTTTGCATTTGATTGCCAATAAGGGGGAGAAAATATTGGCACATATATTGACCCATTCATATGTGCTGAAGTGGTGTATTGACAACAAATACAAAGGGGGAGATTGAAGTGCACTGTGTTGCATTTGTTGTCAATGAGGCATGAAGTTGTCTTGGAATGAATGGAAGTCAAGGAATGTCACGATGTGAATGACAAAGGTTGTGATGGTGTTGGTGATGAATGGAGAATGGCCATGGTACTAAGATGCATGTCACTTAGGAGACTCACTAAGTGGCATAGGAGATGTGGTTGAAACATTCTCCATGGATATCTGACGATTGTTGAGCTGATCTTTAAGTTCATAGAACTTGTATCCTGATGATAGAAAGTCACAACAATGATAGAAGACCATGCATTGTATTGACAATACATGAGGAGATGAAAGGAGATCCATCCACAATCACTGAGTGGATGAGGTGGATTAATGAAGTCCATGCACTATCACTAAGTGCATGTGAACATGAATATGATCCAACTTGATCTCTGATTAGATCAATGAAGTTCATTGAAGAATTTATTTGATTCAGGAGCTCGGTTGATGAAGAACCTTCGGAATTCCCTCCTAAGTTGTGAAATGTTGAAATGTTATTAAGAACATGAGGAGGAGATGGGAAATTCCTAAGAAGAAGAAGAATTATGAAGAAGATGGCTTGAAGTGGCATTTGGCATATGGGGATACTTTGTTTTTATACAAAGTCTTTATTCCTATACTTAGCAAAAATTAGGCCAGCCAAGTCCAGCCCACGGGTTCAACCCCAAGGCACTTGTGGGCCTAAGGCGCCACGCCCATGGGGGATCCCATGGTGCAAGCACAAGGCGGCGGGGGGCCGTGTATAAGCCCCCGAGGCTACGCGGTGGTGAAGCCCGTGCAGCGCGCGCGCCCGAGGGCACGCATAGTGGGCGCCAGTGGCGCGCCCGCAGGGAGCAGAGTGGGCGCAGAGCGCGCCCGCAGGGAGAACTCGGTGCGGGGCGGCACCGAGAGGGTTAGAAGTTCAATTGTCGAGCTGAGGGGAGCGCTTGGTTGATAAGCCGCGAGAAAACCGGCCGCCGCTTCGATGTGGGACGCGGAAAAATTCCCGGGAGCGCATCCTGGCTGCACGATTGATCGCGCGCCAGATCCGAGCCGCACATCTGATCCGCGGCGAGATGATCTGATCCAGGCCGTCCGAGATCAATTGAATCGCTGATCCAACGGCTGCGAGACCGCCTTCAACCCCGAGCTCGTCCGAAGTCTCCCGCGAGCTGCCGACGAACCAGGCGCCATCCGAGCGTGGTTTTTGAGTTCCCGACCACCATTTTCAAAGACGAAGGCTCCTTTGTGATCGTCTGAGCCTACTGATCACATTCATGCTTAAAAATATACATGCATGCAACGTATGGAAAATTTCGAAGAAGGCCGAAGAAAACCGAAGGTGCGAGGCCTTGTGTGGTTTATGGTTTGCATGGATTATCCTTACACAAAGAGTAGAGGAAAATGAAAAAGGAAGGAACCCGCGGAGAACCGAGGAGAAAGTTCATGATTTGAAAAAATGTTGAAGATCCGAATATTTCGGGGATTTGAGATATATCCCACGCGGAAGTTTTGAGGATTCTATGCCTATAAAAGGAGAGCCCATGCTCTCGGTATAGCTTGCTGATCCTTTGAATATTTGAAGTCCCGTGAGAGCCTTTTGTGCCTCACGAAGAAAGAAGCCCCGCGCACACTTGCGCGGCTGAAGTTCCAGAGCCACCCGAGGCTCTGAAGTAGGTCCCTGCCCGCGTACTAGCGCGGCAGAAGGAGCCCTCACTGCCCGCAAATTTGCGCGGTAGGAGGAGCTTGTGCGGCCAGCTTGTGCCTTGCACTTGCGTGACCCGAGGCCGCATCACTTGCGCGCCCCGAGCTTGGTTGAGGCTTGTGCGGAAGTAGGCTGTCTTGCACCCGAGCCTTGCGCGACGCCTTGCACCCGAACCTTGCGCGGCCCTTGCCAGCGCACCTTGTGCGGTTGAGAGGAGAAGAAGGGAGTTCGGGTTGTGAAGTGTGTAACACACCTTGTGTGTGTGTGCAAGTAAAACCCAAGACATGGCCGTATGTGTGCATAAGGAGGAAGACCACACTATTTGTGTGTGTCCAAAGTGAAAAAGAAGTTGGCCGTAGCCATTTATGTGCAAGAAGAAGTGAAGGCCAAGCTATTGTGTGTGCAAATTGTTTGTGCATACATGAACTAAACAAGAAGAGGCCTTAGCCTTGTGGTTGTGCACACTTGAATATTAAAAGAGAAAAACAAAGTGTGTGTGCAAAGTGGAAGAGTACAAGAAGGGAAGAAGGCCATAGGCATTTGTGTGTGCAAAAGAACTAAGTGGCCGAACCTTAGTGTGTGTGCAAACCAAAGTGTGTACACACTAAGAAGAAGATAAGATATCCACACTAGTGTATAACACACATTTATGTGTGTAATCAAAAGAGAATAAAGTGTGTGAAGTTTAGTGAGAAGGTGTGTGCTTAAAGGATTATACCCTTTGTGGGTCTACTGCACCAAGAAGAGGAGAAGGGAAGTGCATGCATGCATGCATGCACATGCACACGTGAACAGAGCTAAATCAGGCTGTGTGCATTTGAGTTGACCAAGACAGGAAGTTCTTGAAGAGAATTGAGAAGGCCATGCAGTCAGTGCATGAGGATTTAGAGTTGCCATGCATTCAGTGCATGAAGTTGTTTTGAACTGAGACTGGACCAAACTGAAGTTAAAGATATCAGTTGTCTGAGTATTCAGTAGTTGGAGAGAGGCCAGGTCATCCTCAGAAGAAGGAGATAAATCCTGAGCAAGACGAGAAGACCTGATCATCACAAGTGATCAGAGGTACAGAGCAAGGCCAGCAGTCTTTATCCCAGGCTGCTGAAGATACTTGAAGAAGCTTAAAGAGGAGAAGAGCTACTCGTGCGACTCGATGAGCCTAGAGAAGACCCTGTGGGACTCAGGGAGAAGATGTCTTCAGTGGGATTCTAGAGCAGGCCAGTGGGACTCTGGTAACACTGTGGGACGCAGTATAAAGACCCTCCTGTGGGACTCAGGAGAGATACAGTGGGACTCTGTATCGACCATTGTAATACTAACAGATTATAATGGGAGAATCCATGCTGGGAGAGCATGGCAAGGATGTAGGCCTTTGGTGCCGAACCTTGTAAATCCTTGTGTCCTGTGCCTTTACATTTACTACATCATTCGTGTAAAGGTGATAGATACAAGAAGAGTGGATCGAGGCTTTAACCAGCCATAAAGGTTTAATTGATTAAGAATCAATTAGTAAAATAGATTTAAAGGATCACTGATTCACCCCTCCCCCTCTCAGTGATTCACACTGATCTGGGCACTTGAAATAGTAATAACCACTTTTTAAAATTTTATAAATTTTATTTTTCAAAATGGACTTCATTTTTGGACTCAAAATATCGAAATTAGCCTAGGGTGAAATTTTGGTATTTTTCTGAAAACTTTCAATTTTTGATGAATAGTGAAACCTCTAAGTGGTAGGTTAAAAACAGAATTTTGCATAAAACTTAATTTTACCACTTCTATGAATGGAATTTCAAAAATCCGACAGACACGGTTGATATCAGTAAGTAAAATGTGGTTCAATGAGATAAAAATAATTTTTTGGTGAATAGTTACTTTTTACTTTTTTTACCTTGGTTAATAGTAAATAGGGTAACTAAGGGTAAATATGATATTAATATTACCCTAACACTTGTCCTAATTCTATTGGACAAGTGTAATTCGACCAAAAACAAACTTAGGAATAAAATATGACCATTTAGGCCCACATGGATTAGATTAGGACATTTATTATTAATTTATTTAAAGAAGGGTTAAAATAGTTAAAATCAAAGTTTAATAAGTAAATCATTTTTAATATGGGGTTATACATAAGATAAATTCTACTATAAATATTCATTAGAAAGATAAAAATATTTCCTACATAATGGTATTTTATTTGTATTTTTTAGACATTATATAATTTAATTTATTTATGACACAATGATGAAGCAGTAATTATCTTATTAATGAAATATTGACATAATTGATGTTATAAACACCAAAATAAATGTAATTTGAGCCTTTTTATGAATTAAACTAATTTTCTAAGTTACTATGATATATTAATGTTGATTTAATCAACTTGGTTCGAACATATAATTCTGTTATGACTTTCACAAAAATCATATATCAAATAGTGTCAAAATTGACACAAAATAGTTTTTAAATCAAATATTATATAATTAATTGTTATTTTATTCATAAAAATATAAGGTTCGGCCAAATGACTTAGATAAGGATATATATATTAATAATAAACAATTTGGGGTTCTTTTGGCATGTTATAGTAAGTTTATTAACCATATAGTGAAAGAAAACAAAAAGAAAAGGTACAAGTTAAATTATTTAACTTAGAGTTAAATCTAATTGATAAGGTTAAAATAATACCCTAAACTTGTCTAAATCCTATTGGTTGATAGGATTTCGACCCATCCCCACTTTATCTTCAAAATAAGACCCTTTGGAACCATTATAAACCGATTTTGACTTTAATATAAAATAATATTTTGAGATATTCCTAAGGTGCCCCTCTCCTCCCTTATAAAAGGGCACCTCCTCCCCCTCCTCCTCACACCAATTTGAGCACTCAAGCTCGGCAAAACCCTTCCATTTTCTCCTCTACACTTCCCTAGAATAATCCTAGAGGTCCTGGTCTTCTTCAAAGACCAATATTAGTTCCCTAAGTGGAGGATTCAAAGAGGCGTTCCAAAGAAGAGGTAATATCGATTACCGATCTTTTCAATTTCTTTCTTCTTCAACTTCTTCTTCTTTATTTGTTTCATGATAAAGTAATAACATCAGTATTACTTACATACTGATATGTTATTATAAATATGAAAAAACCCTAATTCACCTTCTATCCATCCAACGGAAAAATGAAATCACCGCGCGTGTGTACGTACGGAATACCGTCTCCACGTCGTGGTGTAATCTATTTTTCCACCATCACTTTACAAGGATGGGTATAATGGTGTAATGAGTAAGTATTTATGATTATTATAAATTAATATTGATACTGAAATAATATATATATACTCCAATACAGTTCCACGATCATAGGAATGATATCATCACTCGTGCGTACGTACGGAATACCGTCTCCACGATGTGATGCGACTCGTTCTACATGATCATCATTACATAGTAATTATATAAATGAATTGAATGAATAAATATGATATATGTTACACTAATAACATTCTGGATATAAGGTATCTATAAACTTACAAGAAGAATAAGAATTTATTCGGCAAAACACACATAAGAACAAAAGGCAATAAAGACCCGAGTAACAAGTAACAATGAAATATTACTAACAAGAAGCTAAGAATATGACCATATATGATATCATATAAATATGTATGATTCTGGAATAAGTCAATAACATTATTTAAACCATTATACAGGAGCTTCGGACACATACAAAGCAAATCGGACCTAAGGTAAGGGAAATATCACAATCTCATTTTTATCCGAGATTGTTTATTCGTAAGTATTTACTGGGGTGTATTTTATCATCCACATCCATGTTTCATCAATATGTAATATTATTTCCATCCACCTAAAATTGTTTAAATCCATTTTTACCCTTCGGTGAGTTTTTAGTAATATCTATGAAAGGAATCTTTTGTCGTACGAGGTACTTTTTGACATTTCCGAAAAAAGTACGAAGAATGTTTTTTTAACTTATACGGCATGAATGGATTTTTAAAACATTATTTCCAAGAAGCTTCATTTACAAGTTTTCAAGTTTATTTTTAATCAACTTCTTTTATTTTAAAGTTGAATGACATGTTATGAATGGAAAAATGTTTTTGAAGTAGCAAGGATATTTTCCTCAAGAATGGAGTTCAAGTATTTTATCAAAATTATTTTCCATCTAAGACAAAAAAAGGGTTCTGCTTTTATCCCTATTATTACATGGATTTGATTAAGTTGTGATGGAAACATTTTTATGAATTCCTTTATCTTATATGAATTGTTTTATGATGTCATGTTATTTAAGAATCCCATTTTTATTACGTGGATTATGCTATGATGTATTGTTTATGATTATGTGGCACACATAAGAAAGGATTCATTATAAGATGGGTGGGACCTATATCTCCCTCCAATGCATTGGGTAAAGATTTTATATCTCATGAGATAGACATGGCTGGAATGGTAGGTTATACCGGTTCAGTGAAACAGGACTGGAATGAGGGTGACTCAGTTCAGATAGGGACTTTGTCCACTATGATAGTCTTGGCAATAAGTCATGACTAACAAGAAATGATTTTCCATGATTATGTGTGCATGCCACAAAGTTTCAAGTTTTATGTTATGATTATGGGGATCTCATTTTCACTTCAATGATTTATTCCATGTTATGATATTATGATCTCTTTTGGAGGTTTTGATTTTCAAAAAGATATGATATGATTTTTATTTCCATTATTTTCCCTTGCTGAGCATTTGAGCTCACCCTTTTATGTTTTATTTTCCCCAGGTCAGGAAGATAGATATTAAGTAGAATATGCTAAAAGGGACCATAGATATGATGAAATAAATCAGAGACACTGTAGAAGATTTATGAACCAGTTGTTTATGTTTCCCAGTTTCTAAAGACACTATACCTATACGGTCCATTGTGGTTTTGTCATATGTTGTAATAAGTGTGCTTCAATTTTGAAGTATTAACAATGTATGTAATGTATGGGTCGTTATAGTTCGTATCAGAGGAATGGTATAGTCAACCTTTGGAAACTATGATGTGAAAGCCTTAGTAAGAACCCTAAGGATAAGTCTAAGCATAGAACACAATCTTAGTGTTTTAGAAATGGCCTTGAATAACCTAGGATAAGACCTTAAGCATGAAAATTTTATTCTTGAATTATGTGGTTTTCCTATTATAATTAGTGTTGCTCACACTATTCTTCTTGGTTTTAGTCAATGGCTGTAACCCGAAGGAACTGTGTTAATGCGGAATGCGATGGGCAATGCAATGATTGTCCCCCTGAGCAACCCAACGATATGGGAGCTGGAATGCAAAATCTTATAGCCATGCTCACACAACTTTCTCAAGCTATGAATCATGCATGACTTCCAAACGAGCAAAGGAAGGAGCAACATTCTGTTGAATCCTTCATGAGGCAGCGTCCACCTTCTTTCAGTGGGTCTACTGATCCATTAGTTGCTGAACAATGGATTAGTACTACTGAAAAGATATTTTAAGTTCTTCAATGTTCTGAACATGATAAAGTCATCCTAACAGTGTATCGTTTAGAAGGAGATGCTGATCAATGGTGGAATCTTATTAAGAATACAAGGCAAAGGGATGAAATTGAGTCTATGGAATGGGACGAGTTCAAGAACTTATTTTTCAATAAGTACTTCCCTCGTATTCTCCAAACAACTATGGAGAAAGAGTTCCTTGAACTGAAGCAAAGGGATGATGAATCTGTTGGTACCTATGATTCAAATTTTACAAGACTTGCAAGGTACGCTTCTGGTATTATTATCCATCCTGAGAGTAAGATCGATCGATTCTTTAGTGGCTTAAAACCAAGTCTTCGAAGACCGTTAGCCATAAGGGACTTCAATAGCTATGAGGAAATCGTTCGATGTGCTATCAAAGTCGAGATGGAGATTGGAGTAACCCATCAGTCATATGGGTTTGATAAGAAGAGGAAGATGGAAATCAAAGGAAAATCTAAAGAGCACACTGAAAAGAAGATGAGCTTTCCCTTATGCTCAAAGTGTGGAAAGAAACATGGAGGGAGTTGTCTTAAAGGGACAAGTAAATGTTTTAAATGTGGAAAGGAATGTCATCGGGCATTTGAAAGCCGTGATAATGGGAAGAAGATGTCTAATGACCCAAACAAAGGAAGGGATACAGAGAATGAACCTACTACACTTCAATGTTTCAAGTGCAAGGAGATGGGGAATTATGCCAATCAATGCCCAAATCCAAGGGTTGATGATGATGGTCGACGTCAACAAATTCTTAAGGCTAAAGACAAAGGAAAGTCACATGCAATTTCTAGCAGCGATGTGGAGTACGATAACGAAGTGGTGAAAGGTACACTTATCATCCACTCTAAAGTAGAAAATGTTTTATTTTATTCTGGATCTATCCACTCTTTTATTTCTAACGAATTTTCTAAGGGTATCACCGTATTACCTCAACAATTAGATGTTGAGTTAGCTGTGACAACACTTAATGGCACAACAGTCGCATAAAAAGTTTATAATTCTTCTCCGATCGAAGTTTGTGGGAAAGTGCTTCCTGCAAATCTTGTGATCCTTCCTTTAGTGGAATTTGATGTGATTGTTGGCATGGATTGACTTTCTCTACATGGAGCTCATATCAATTTCCAAGTAAGGGAAGCCACATTTCATATTCCAGATCAATCTACAATCGTCTATCAATGCAAGGATGCACATAATCTTCCAGTGGAAATTCCTTCCATCTTATGGGTCTTGATTCCACTAAATGAAGGTTATTTATCTCAAATGGTTTGTGAGAAACTCACGATTAAGAATATGCCCATTGTACGGGAGTTTTATGATGTCTTTCCGGAGGAATTACCGGGTCTTCCACCAAATCGTGAAGTTGAGTTTTCAATAGAACTCGTACCGGGTGCTTTGCCTATTTCAAAGACACCTTATAGAATGGTCCCAATTGAGTTGCAGGAATTGAAGAAGAAACTCCAAGAGAATCTTGATAAGGGATTCATACGCCCTAGTGCGTCACCTTGGGGAGCACCTGTTCTATTTGTTAAGAAGAAAGATGGATCAATGAGACTCTGCATTGATTATCGAGAACTTAACAAGATCACTATCAAGAACAAATATCCTCTCCCACGCATTGATGACTTATTTGACCAACTACGCGGAGCTCAATACTTTTCCAAGATTGATCTTCCTTCAGGGTATCATCAATTAAGGGTCAAAAGGGAGGATATACCAAAGACGGATTTCCGTACAAGGTATGTACACAATGAATTTATAGTGATGCCATTTGGTCTTACTAATGCCCCTGCTATCTTCATGGATCTAATGAATAGAGTCTTTAGAGACTATCATGATCAATTTGTGGTAGTCATTATAGACGATATTATTGTTTATTCAAAGAGAAAGGAAGAACATGAAGATCACTTGAGAATTATATTGAAGACCCTGAGAAAGGAGAAGCTTTATGCCAAATTTACCAAGTGTGAATTTTGGCTTCAAAAAGTTGCATTTTGGGTCACATAATCTCAAAAGAGGGGATATATGTGGATCCAGCAAAAACAGAGGTTATCAAAAGATGGTCGAGACCAACAACAGTAACTGAGATTCGAAGTTTTCTTGGTTTGGCTGGATATTATCGACATTTTGAAAAAGATTTTTCATGATTATCTAATCCACTAACCAAGTTGACTCGGAAAGGAGTTAAGTTTGTTTGGAGAGAGGAATGTGAAGAAAATTTCAAAGAGTTGAAAAGAAGGTTATCCAGTGCACCTGTGCTCACACTGCCTTGTAGTGGAGAAAGGTTTGTGATCTACAGTGATGCATCCAATAAGGGATTGGGGTGTGTTCTTATGCAAAATGATATGGTGATAGCTTATACCTCACGACAGTTGAAAATCCATGAGCAAAATTACCCAACACATGATTTGGAGTTGGCTGCAGCAATCATTGCATTAATGATTTGGAGGCATTACCTTTATGGTGAAAGGTGTGATATTTATACTGATCATAAAAGTTTAAAGTATATTTTCACACAAAAGGAGCTGAATATGCGCCAAATAAGATGGTTGGAGCTGATTAAGGATTATGACTACTCAATCCATTACCACCCTGGGAAAGAAAACAAGGTGGCAGATGCATTAAGTCGACAAGACCATGCTAGTTTATCCATGATGAGGATCACAAAAGATCCAATATTCATGGATTTACAAAGGATGGATCTTGGAATTATAATGGAAGGGGAGAAATCTTATCTTTCTAAAATGAATGTTCAACCATCTATACATGTGAAGATTAAAGAGGCACAGAAAGAAGATGTCGAGTTACAAAAGAAGGTGAGAAATGTTCCTGAGTTCAACCTTGATTGTGATGGGATAATAAAGTTCAAGAATCGGGTTTGTGTTCCTCCCATCCCCGAATTAAAGAAGGAGCTGCTGGATGAGGCTCATAGTTCATCATTCTCTATTCATCCTGGAAGCACGAAGATGTATAGGGACCTGAAAGAGTACTTCTGGTGGGATGACATGAAAAGAGATGTTCCTGAATATGTCTCTCGATGCTTGGTTTGTCAACAAGATAAATATGAGAGACATAAGTCTAAGGGGATGTTACAACCATTACCCATACCCGAATGGAAATGGGAAAACATCACTATGGACTTTGTCACAGGACTTCCTAAAACATCCAAAGGAAATAATGCTATTTGGGTCATAGTTGATCGTCTTACAAAGTCTGCACACTTCATTGCTATTAGAGAGGATTTCTCTCTAGATCAGCTTGCCAGGATATATGTAAAGGAAGTGGTAAGATTACATGGAGTACCACTTTCTATTACATCTGATCGGGATCCGAGATTTACCTCGACGTTCTGGCGAAGTCTTCAGCATACTCTGGATACAGAGTTGAGTTTCCGAACTGCTTATCATCCCCAGACAGACGGTCAGTCTGAGAGAACAATTCAAACCCAAGAAGATATGTTGAGAGCTTGCTCTATGGATTTCAAAGGAGGTTGGGATCAACACCTACCTTTGGTGGAATTTTCTGATAATAATAGCTTTTACTCCAGTATTCAGATGGATCCTTATGAAGCTCTCTATGGGAAGAAATGTAGGACTCCAACTTGCTGGGATGAAGTTGGGGAAAGAAAGCTGTTAGGACCTGATCTCATTGATGAAATGGCAGAAAATGTTAGATCTATTCAACAACACTTAAGAGCAGCTCAGAGTGGACAGAAAAGTTATTCTGACAACTGAAGAAAAGACCTAGAGTTTGAAGTGGGTGATAAAGTGTTCTTACGAATATCTCCCTGGAAGAGGGTTATGAGATTTGGGTAGAAGGTGAAGTTGAGCCCTAGATATATCGGTCCTTTCGAAATACAGGATCATGTTGGGAAGGTAGCTTACCGATTGGTGCTTCCACCAAATCTCTCTCAAGTTCACGATGTGTTCCATGTTTCTCTCCTGAGAAAGTACATATTAGATCCTTCACATGTACTCAGCTCAGAAGTTGTACCGCTGGAGCAAGATCTTTCTTATGAAGAATAGCCGATAGAGATTCTGGATCGTAGCGAAAAAGTCCTACGAAACAAGACCACTCGATTGGTGAAAGTTTTATGGAGGAACCACCAACTTGAAGAAGCTACATGGGAGCCTGAGGATATGATGAGGGAGAAGTATCCTCATCTATTTGTTAAAAAGTGACGAATTTCGAGGGCGAAATTCTTTTTAAGGGGGGTAGAATGTAACACCCGAGACTTTTATGTTATATGAATCATCAAAGTAATCTTTTTCTACACAACACTTGCTTGGCTTGCTTTACACACAATCGTGACCTTCCTCGATAGCTTGTGTCGTACGCAATACCGAGTTTCACTAAACAACAATATGCTATTAAAACTAGCCGTTAAGAATAGTAATAACCACCTTTTGAAATTTTATAAATTTTATTTTTCAAAATGGACTTCATTTTTGGACTCAGAATATAGAAATTAGCCTACGGTGAAATTTTGGTATTTTTCTGAAAACTTTCAATTTTTGATGAATAGTGAAACCTCTAAGTGGTAGGTTAAAAACTGAATTTTGCATAAAACTTAATTTTACCGCTTCTGTGAATGGAATTTCAAAAATCCGACAGACACGGTTGATATCAGTAAGTAAAATGTGGTTCAATGAGATAAAAATAATTTTTTGGTGAATAGTAACTTTTTACTTTTTTTTACCGCGGTTAATAGTAAATAGGGTAACTAAGGGAAAATATGATATTAATATTACCCTAACACTTGTCCTAATTCTATTGGACAAGTTTAATTCTACCAAAAACAAACTTAGGAATAAAATATGACCATTTAGGCCCACTTGGATTAGATTAGGACATTTATTATTAATTTATTTAAAGAAGGGTTAAAATAGTTAAAATCAAAGTTTAATAAGTAAATAATTTTTAATATGGGGTTATACATAAGATAAATTCGACTATAAATATTCATTAGAAAGCTAAAAAGATTTCCTAGATAATGGTATTTTATTTGTAATTTTTAGACATTAAATAATTTAAATTTTTTATGACACAATGATGATGGAGTAATTATCTTATTAATGAATTATTGACATAATTGATGTTATAAACACCAAAATAAATGTAATTTGAGTCTTTTTATGAATTCCACTAATTTTCTAGATTACTATGATATATTAATGTTGATTTAATAAACTTGGTTCGAACATATAATTCTGTTATGACTTTCACAAAAATCATATATCAAATAGTGTCAAAATTGACACAAAATAGTTTTTAAATCAAATATTATATTATTAATTTTTATTTTATTCCTAAAAATCTAAGGTTCTGCCAAATGGCTTAGATAAGGATATATATATATTAATAATAAACAATTTGGGGTTCGTTTGGCATGTTATAGTAAGTTTATTAACCATATAGTGAAAGAAAACAAAAAGACACGGTAAAAGTTATATTATTTAACTTAGGGTTAAATCTATTTGATAAGGTTAAAATAATACCCTAAACTTGTCTAAATCCTATTGGTTGATTGGATTTCGACCCATCCCCGCTTTAGCTTCGAAATAAGACCCTTTGGAACCATTATAAACCGATTTTGACTTTAATATATAATAATATTTTGAGATATTCCTAAGGTGCCCCTCTCCTCCCTTATAAAAGGGCACCTCCTCCCCCTCCTCCTCACACCAATTTGAGCACTCAAGCTCGGCCAACCCCTGCCATTTTCTCCTCTCCACTTCCCTTGAATAATCCTAGAGGTCCTGGTCTTCTTCAAAGACCAATCTTAGTTCCCTAAGTGGAGGATTCAAAGAGGCGTTCCAAAGAAGAGGTAATATCCATTACCGATCTTTTCAATTTCTTTCTTCTTCAACTTCTTCTTCTTTAGTTGTTTCATGATAAAGTAATAACATCAGTATTACTTACATACTGATATGTTATTATAAATATGAAACAACCCTAATTCACCTTCTATCTATCCCATGGAAAAATGAAATCACCGCGCGTGTGTACGTACGGAATACCGTCTCCACGCCGTGGTGTAATCTATTTTTCCACCATCACTTTACAAGGATGGGTATAATGGTGTAATGAGTAAGTATTTATGATTATTATAAAGTAATATTGATACTGAAATAATATATATATACTCCAATACAGTTCCACGATCATAGGAACGATATCATCACTCATGCGTACGTACGGAATACCGTCTCCACGATGTGATGCGACTCGTTCTACATGATCATCATTACATAGTAATTATATAAATGAATTGAATGAATAAATATGATATATGTTACACTAATACCATTCTGGATATAAGGTATCTATAAACTTAAAAGAAGAATAAGAATTTATTCTGCAAAACACGCATAAGAACAAAAGGCAATAAAGACCCGAGTAACAACTAACAATGAAATATTACTAACAAGAAGCTAAGAATATGACCATATATGATATCATATAAATATGTATTATTCGGGAATAAGTCAATAACATTATTTAAACTATTATACAGGAGCTTCGGACACATACCAAGAAAATCGGACCTAAGGTAAGGGAAATATCACAATCTCATTTTTATCCGAGATTGTTTATTCGTAAGTATTTACTGGGGTGTATTTTATCATCCACATCCATGTTTCATCAATATGTAATATTATTTCCATCCACCTACAATTTTTTAAATCCATTTTTATCCTTCGGTGAGTTTTTAGTAATATCTATGAAAGGAATCTTTTGTTGTACGAGGTACTTTTTGACTTTTCCGACAAAAGTACGAAGAATGTTTTTTTAAACTTATACGGCATGAATGGATTTTTAAAACATTATTTCCAAGAAGCTTCCTTTACAAGTTTTCAAGTTTATTTTTAATCAAATTCTTTTATTTTAAAGTTGTATGACATGTTATGAAAGGAAAAATGTTTTTGAAGTAAAAAAGATATTTTCCTCAAGAATGGAGTTCAAGTATTTTATCAAAATTATTTTCCATCTAAGACAATAAAAGGGTTCTGTTTTTATCCCTATTATTACATGGATTTGATTATGTTGTGATGGAAACATTTTTATGGATTCCTTTATCTTATATGAATTGTTTTATGATGTCATGTTATTTAAGAATCCCATTTTTATTACGTGGATTACGCTATGATGTATGGTTTATGATTATGTGGCACACATAAGAAAGGATTCATTATAAGATGGGTGGGACCTATATCTCCCTCCAATGCATTGGGTAAAGATTTAATATCTCATGAGATAGACATGGCTGGAAAGGTAGGTTATACCGTTTCTGTGAAACAGGACTGGAACGTGGGTGACTCGGTTCAGAAAGGGACTTTGTCCACTAAGATAGTCTTGGCAATAAGTCATGACTAACAAGAAATGATTTTCCATGATTATGTGTTCATGCCACAAAGTATCAAGTTTTATGTTATGATTATGGGGATCTCATTTTCACTTCTATGATTTATTCCATGTTAAGATATTATGATCTCTTTTGCAGGTTTTGATTTGCAAAAAGATATGATATGATTTTTATTTCCTTTATTTTCCCTTGCTGATCATTTGAGCTCACACTTTTATGTTTTCTTTTCCCCAGGTCAGGAAGATGGATATTAAGTAGAATATTCTAAAAGGGACCCTAGATATGATGAAATAAATGGGAGACACTATAGAAGATTTATGAACCAGTTGTTTATGTTTCCCAGTTTCTAAAGACACTATACCTATACGGTCCTTTATGGTTTTGTCATATGTTGTAATAAGTGTGCTTCAATTTTGAAGTATTAACAATGTATGTAATGTATGGGTCGTTATACCCATGATAACAGATGGATGATGACCCTAAGATAAACCTTCAACAAAAGTACCTAAGGATTACCATGTGCTAAAGTTTTCAAACCATTTTGAAAAAATATTTCTTTGGAAACAATTTCTAAAATAAATTTCATAATGCTTTGAAAATTAATTTTATTTTTATCAAAATAAGGGAAAAACCATCTTAAAAAATCCCATTCCCACTGACATACACAAATAAATTAACAACAAATTTTTTTTTTCATTTATAAATAAATTTATTAAAACATGAGAAATGAAATTCTAGCCAAAATAGGATAAGGACAAAACCACTTACTTCAAACTAGGGTCTCAAACGCCAACAATAGGATCCTCAAGCCAAGAAAGAAATAAATCATTATAATTAATTTCCTAAAATCAATCCCCAAATCACAAAATCAGTTCAACTTAGAAAAATTGTTATTAGAGAGAATAAATCACAACATAAATAAAAAAAATTCATATTTCGCACTACAACCTACACAAGGGTTATCGTGTAGATTAAGATCACATAACATATATAGAATTAAATAATAAGAATCAATATTAAAGATCAATATATTTATAAAATTAATGAAAAAATTCTACCATGATTGAAAGAAATGAAGAAAAAGGTAGAATACTCATACAGAAAAATTCACCATAATAGAAATAATTATCAATCATTGAATGAAATGATACAGAAGGAGTGTAGGTCTCTAAAATTTATTGGGAGAGATCCTAAGCCTTGAGGGTAAAAGGTATAACTAAATGAACGAGTGATCATCCCTAAAGGATTCTATAATTCTAACATCATGAGATTTATATGGTGTGAATCCCATTTTAACATCATGTAATCCAAGAAAATCAAGTACACCCAAAACCCCTACATCATTTTTTGAAAAACCACTTTTTACCATTACAAGACGTGTAAACTTCCCAATTCCTTCACCAGTTCTTCTATTATTTCTAGTAACCAATACATGGTATGTAAATCCATTACATAGTCTACATCCATTATAGACAATGAAAATACCAGTTTCTACTAAAAAATCCAAAATAAGTAAATCATTCCCCGAACGTAAGGAGAACCATTCAAAACCTTTAACAAATTTACACATTGACCAAATTAATTAAATCTAACATACATCCCTAAACATTGGGTATTTTACCGAGAAAACACTATTCATCCTCCCAAAATTCACCCAAGTAAAAAGGGAATTGATAAGAGATGTGGGATATACCTGAAAGAGGGTAAAATGATGTTACAAGAACTTTATGGATGGACTTATTGATCTTTTTATGCTAGACTGGTGTTAGAGAGTTAGATATTCTTAGAAAATATTTTTTGAATTATATGAAAAAGAATTTTCAAGTGATCTGAACGTTAATTTAGGTGATACATGATGATAAAATGCCCCATTTTTATCATAGGATGAGTCCTCTTTTTCTCAATTTCAGATATCATGTGTTTTTGAAGGTTTATTATCATCAATGTAATTAAAGGATCAATATTGGGAGTATGTTTTTTACCAAATTAATTTGATATTTCAAGGTGTTAGAGTATATTAGAGCTTTGAAATATTGATTAACACTACCTCTAATGATAATATAAATTAGTGATGTCTTCAAACTATCATAGAAACTTTATTACGTTTATAAAAATTTTCAATTTATCGATATGGGTGAGATGGATTTTGAAAATTGTAATACCATTGACGAATGAATAATTATTATTTAGGATATTTATAATTAGGTGAAACATGGTCATGTTTTTAATTTGTTTTAGGTCTTATAGAGACATAGTGGACTAGGAAAGAGCAATTAGGTGTGCTAATTTCATTTAAATGATCAATGTACAATGTTGATTGAGGGCTGATATTAATATATATATTCTTTATTTATTTACATCCCACTATGATGATGTCTTTTAACTTGTTTTATTTTATGATAATATTTATTTTCCTCAATGGTATTCTTATTTATGGAGTTTACCTTGTCTGAGAGTTACTACCAATGGAAGTGTGTTTTAAGGATGGTTTGGGATGTTGTGTGTTCATAAAACATGTTTCTATAATGTATGGTTTCAGAATTTTTTTGAGAGATTATTCATGGTAATTTCATGGGTTTTGTAGTTTAGACCTATTTTCCTCTTTCTGAATTTTATTTAAATTATTGATGATGATCATTTTTTGAATATTATTTTATATAAAATCCATATTTTCTTAAAACCCTTCAACTTTATTTTCATGAGATAATGGAGTTGTTAATAGGGATATTAAATCTTTTCCATTTTTGAATCATATATTTTTCATGTGGTCACTTATTTTGATTATGTTTCAGCCTTTTATTCATACAGTAAATCCTTTCTCATTTGGTATATTGTTTGTTTGTTAGGTTGTTCAATTAGACTAATTGTTTGTTCATGCAATTGATCCTTCCTGTATGGTCACTTAATTATGAAGTTGATCCATTATGTGTGGGTTTTATCATTTTTAATATACATTTAATCCTTGCTCTATCATTATTGTATCTTGGTCATATTGTCAATTTCTTTACTTATGTGGTTGATCCTTTATTCATGAAATTAATCCTTTTATCATGAATTTGATTCACTAGATTAGGTGGTCAATCAATATGGTCACTTCACATGGATGGTATTCATGGTAAATTGTCCTCTTTAAATAGAAAAATGAAATATTTTTTTCCATAATGGTGACAATCGTTTTATTAATGTAAAATAGTGAAATAAAAAATGGAAAATGATATTTAGATCCCAAATAAATGGATGTAAATTAAATTATTAAAGTCTAGTATAAAAGTGTCTTTAAATGATACATGTTAGGGGAATTAAATCTAATCAAAAGTAATGATAGACTAAAAATGAATTTTTGGAGGTGTTTTTGGAAATAACTGAGTGAATTATTTTTTTTATTCTAGATAGTATAGTTATTTACCAATGAATTTTTTTCGTATTATCTCTCAAACCTGAATGATAAAAATATCACTCGTAGAGCCTTGTAAAACCTTACACAACCTCCTAATCATATTTCTATGAGTTTATAAACTATGAACAATCATTAAAAATCTATTCATTGTATTATAAAATTGTAAATGTATCATGAGGTGGGGAATTCTTTTTTTTATTTTAATTTCTGTAAGGCATGAACTAATAATTATTTAGTTTATATTAATAAAACTATATGATTAACATTAAAGAAACATAATAATTTTATAATTGAAGAAAGAATAATGTTTTAATAACTTTAAAATTTTAAAATGAGGAATATGATGAAGTCATTCATATAAAATGACAATATTATTCTAGATATTAAAAAATTAAAATATGTATATTACTTCTTAATTAAGTTAATCGTTACAATGGGATTTAAAAAATGGTTGTGATTTTGTACTTTTATAACTCTCATTACATTTTCTATTAATATTATTATGTATAATTATATCTTATTTTCTATGTTTTCTTATTGTTTCTTATAATTATTTTAAAACTATAAAAGTATAAATAACAAAAATATAGTAATAATAAGTGATTTTTGGGAGAGGAATAATAATAGTTTACCATTTTAATTATAATTTTATCATTATTGAATTTATACTTAAAAATGTTTACATTAATTAATTTATATTATATGAAACTATCTATAGGTTTCTTAATGTAGAGAATCATTGAAATATAGACCAGTTAATGAAAGAAGAAAATTAAAATGGTTGATTGAAAATTACATTTTTTGGGTTGAACATGCCCATTATTGCTTGTGTTAAGTTCAACTAACTCAATTCCATGTAACTTTATTCCACCATGTTTGTGATAAAAAAAACTTTTTTTCCTTGGGGGAATTCTCTAGGATATTATGTTGTTGTTTTGTTTTATTGATTATGAACCTAGAATGATTGGCAATTTAAAAAAAAATAATGGGATGGGGTAATGTTCTTGTAGTTATGATTAATGTCAGTGATGGCGGGTTTGATTAAACTATACAAAATGGTGGTAGGTGTTAAATTAATTCATTTTGGATGAGTTAAGAGCTAGTGGATTTTTGTTCATTTATTTATTTATAATAATTTTTTGATGGAAGGTGGGAAAAATAATATTTTTTATGGTTTATTATTTATTGATGTATTTTGAATCTATTCATGACCATTGAATCATTGATGTAGTTTCAATGGATGATTCAATGATTACAAAAAATATTATGAAATTATAAATGAAATCTTAAATTAGTAGGGATAAATCAATAAAGTCTTAGTGATGTGTAAACTCTTGAAAAAGATAAAAAAATAGAAATAACATGAAAATGAAAATAAGGTTTTATGATTAATGTTCAAAACTTGTAAGTGAATAAAGAATATAATTAATTAATGGAGTATTAATAATTCATATTAAACATAGATACATGTATGATTATTTTGATCTATTCATTAGTGGTGGAACTCTGGTGTCTTGTGTGACAATATCTATAGAGGAGTCTAAATCAAAATAGTATTCCTTAGTGTGTTGATAAAAAACTATTTTATTGAATATTTTATTGATAATAAATGATATAATTTCCTCACATTGTGTTAAATATGTTTATTTATAAAATATTTGGGATTAGACCATTCATTTGAATATTTGATGAAAATTCCAGTTTTACCCTTTATAGTTCACTGTAGTATTTCAAGATAAATATTTTTATATTTATTATTTGAATTTTACATTTTGTAATAGTGTTTCTAGATTAATTATCTACAACTTTTATTCAGGACACTAGATCAAAAGAATGTATTTTTATGGAGTAATTGGGCCATAAAATCAAAGATGGGCTGGACTCTCCCGAATGAATAAGATTCAGTATTGCGGCCATAACTCCTTCATATGTGATTTTATGGAGCCCAAATTTGTAGAGCAGATAGAGGACCCATATTCTCACATTTGATTCTTCTCGAAGGCCGGCCAATTCACGCGTTTTGGTGGTCAAAAGGGCGGTGAAATATGCATTAAAATATTTGGCCGAATTTCCACATTCACACTTGGAACCACTTGTAACCTCTCCTCCCCTCCCCTCCATAAATTGGAGTTTTTCTAATTTTGAGGGGTTGGGACGTGCATTGGGATATTGGAGGTAGAGGATAATTTTTTTCACCCAAATTCTCCAACCATTGTAAGAGGGGTAGCTCTTGAAGCAAGGATCCCCTCATCGAAGCCTCCTTCTCTTCTTCATATTGTAATGTTTTCATTTGTGTAATAAACTTCTTTGTTCTTCTTTTATTTCTTCTCTTTTATACTGTTTTGTTTAAATTTCTTCTTCTCTTAATCTTCCTCTTTGTGCTGGAATTATTGAGTAGAAGCATTTTTCGGTTATACCCATTATAAACCTTTGCACATGAAAAACGCTTCTACGATGATTACGCCACCCATGGAAGAGTAGTCTTTTAGTAATCGATATATCTTATACCCTCTTCATTTAATTATTTTGAATCATTGAGCTAATGTAATTCACTTAATATGATCCATGAATTGTGTTTTTAAATTGTAAGAAACTAAGAAAGCAATTGAACAATTAACACAAAAACACGCGAGGTCGGGATTTTGTGTAAATTTTGAGAGCGCGATCTTAATCGGTAATACAAAACCACATAGGATAAATTTGTAGAGTTCAAATATAATCCCATAAAACAATTCATCCTCATTTCCAGAATGGATATGAGCCTTAATTTACCACTTACCATAAGCTAATCTTAGAACATCAATCAAAGCAGGGTGCTGCGATTGCATGTTCCGAAGTTAGCATAGGGTTAAATTCACATCATCTTCGTGGTAAAGTTAATTCTCGTAGGGTTCGGGATTTAACAAATTATGGGATAATAATTAAGTAAATTTTAATCTACATGATAATTATTAATAATAAAGTGAATAGGTAGAGTTAGATCAATTACGCATTTTAAATAGATTTCTAGAAAAACATATTCTCGGTGTGTCATTTTAATCGAAATTCATTTCAAAACTAAAAAAAATACAATCTTCTTCCAGAAAACTTCGTCTAGATTCATAAAATAGAACAAACCCCAATCCATTAAAATAAAGTTTTTATTTTATTCTCTTTTATTTTATTTTTAGAATACCTCTAATAAGTTGATAAATTCACTTCCTCCTTTGAGAGACAACCTTGGTCAGCCACTCTACTGCACCTAAGTACCCAAAATTACACTAATCATTTGAGGGCGCCCATGACAACACTCTATCATGTGGTTGTGTGTGATATATTTTAAATTTTATAATTTCACCTGCATAACCCACCTCATTGATATGGAATCCTACACTAAAATATTTTGGAGGGTGTTTTCATCAACATACAGGATGGTGAGAGAATAATTGGTTATCTTCTCCCTCTCCCCACTATTTCTTTGTTTATAGTTGATGAATATACATATCCTGAGTTATATTAACATAAGGTATACAGTGTGTTCTTAACCAGGCTATGATAAATCTTAGTTTCACTATAGTTTTGTATGTATGTTGTCATGATTTATGTTTATTGGACATACAATCATTCGATCATGTAGTTTGGGACTTCCCATGGGTGTGCGTGAATGGGATTTTATGGATTGAGGAATAATTAATTAACATAGGCTATAGTGGATTATGACTATGCACTTGGTTACTAATGAGATGATGATGATGAGGTGCTGGGTTTCATAGGATACATAATATCTATGATTTCATTTCACATGATTTGAGATGACTTATGGAAGTTTTGAGTTAACGATTTGAGTTCTTGGGGAGTGAGAATGATAAAAATGTAGGGAGGTGGAAGTGAGGCTATAGAGACCCCAAAAATGACGTACATAGACATTAAAATACTTTTGCAGAAAAATTAAAACATAAAAAACACCTGAGGACCGTAATAGTTTAGTGTCATTGGAAACTCGGAACATAATCTTTTAATCATAGTGAAAGATCTTAAAAATATCCCATAAAGATCTTCCACATTTTTTTCCTTGCCTAAAACCTTTCTTTATATCCTGGGAAAAAGAAAACATAAAAAGGGTTATCTCAAATGCTTAGTAAGTGTAAACATAGAGAACATAAAAAAATCCAGAAACATTTGAATGCAAAAACATGAACATAAAATCTAAACATCAAACACATGAAAAATGACATAAATATTGAAAGTATGTAAGGCATATATCATAAAGTAACATTAGTTATGGTGAAATAATGTGGTAATAAAACATTTAATTATGGCACACAATTAATCACATGATATGATTTCAATAGTAGCCATGACATTGCTGCCAAGACCATCTTAGTGAACAAAGTCCCTTTCTAAATTGAGTTCACTACTCGTTCCAGTCCTATATCACTGAACCAGATTAAATTACCATTCCATCCATGTCTATCTCATGATATATAAATATTTACCCAATGCATTTTATGGAGATATAGTTCCCACCAATCTCATATTGAAATCATTATTACTTTTTCCACAAAACAATCATAAATCATTAATCATAACCCAAAAAATAAAATGGGTTCATAAACATTATCCATTCATAACATAATCCATATTAAACAAATGGATATAATTTCATCATACAAAAAATAAAACCATTTAAATAATAGAGACATTATACTTGAAACATAAACATACTAAATAATGTCATCTTATATGGAAAATAGTTTTTATAAAACACTTGAAGTAAATTCCTGAAGAAAATATCCTTTCTTCTTAAAAATACATTTTTTTTCAAAAAATTCCATGCAATTTTAAAAGAAAATTATTTTTTTGAAAAAAAATCATGAAATATTGTAGAGGAAGCTTCAGGAAAATAAGGCGTTATGAAATCGTAAAAATCTATTCACACCGTATAAGTTAAGAAAACATTATCCTCGTACTTTTGCCAGAAATGTCAAAAAGTACCTCGTATGGTATACAAATGAAAGATTCCTTACAAAACATGTAGTAAAATACAAAATGGGTAAAAATGACTTTAAACATAAATTAAAACATTTTTAGAAAACATGGACATGGATTATAAATATAACCCCAGTAAATATTTACAAATAAACAATCTCGGACAAAAATGAGATTGCAAAAGTTATCCCTTACCGTAGGTCCAATTTCTTCCATATGTGTCCAAAAATACTGTATAGTGGGATTAAACATATTATTAACTTGTAACAGAACCATAATAATATTTATGATATCATATATGATTCACTTAGGTCTTTATATTACCCGTTCATTTGTCATTTCCATGTTAAAGCAATGTTTTGGGTATTAATTGTTTCATTTATCGTACGTTTATGGACTTCTGGTTCTTGATATTATTATTACTTATATAATGGTTTAATCACTTCCATAATGTAAATAATGATTTATATATCATATATATTCATTATATATATATAATTTATAGATAAATGAAATGAAATACACCGTTCATGGAGACGGTTGGCCGTACGTACGTATGAAAGTTGTTTTCCTTTCCTTATGGACTTGAATGGAGGTATGTAGATGAAATATATATATATATAAATACATAAATACAGTAGCTTTATCATTTCATATATTTCATTATTATTCATTATATATACTTTATAATCCGTCTTGAATGGTTAGCATGGAGAATGAGTCTCATCGCGTTGTGGAGACGGTAATCCGTACATACGCACGAACGATGATATCATTCCCATAATTATTGAATGGAATTGGAGTAGATGATATAATATCTAAGAATAATTTTGATTTTATAAAAATAATACATTGTTATTCTTTACACCATTATACGAATCCAATTAAGGTGGTGGTGGAAAAATAGATTACACCGCATGGTGGAGACGGTATTCCGTACGTACGCATGCATGGTGATTTCATTTTCTGTAGGATGTATAGAAGGTGAAGTGGGGTTGTTTCATATTTATAATAACATATCATTATATTAGTGTTACTGATTTTATTAGTTTATAATTAAACAAAAAAAGAAAATTAAGTTGAAAAAGAAAGAAACTTGAAAGAATCGGTAGAAGAGATTACCTCTTCTTTGACGCACCTCTTTTAAAATTCCTATAAAGGCAATAGAGTTTGTCTTATGAGGAGACCAGAACCTCTATAATGAATCTAGGGAAATTGAGAAGGGGAATGGGCAGGGGTTGGCCGAGCATGAAGGCTCAAAATTGTGTAAAGATAAGAGGGAGGAGGTTCCCTTTTATAAGGGAGGAGAGGGACACCTTAGGAAAAACATAAAATATTATTTTATAATAAAGTCATATTCGGTTCATAATAGCTCAAAATTGATTTATTTCTAGGATAAAGTGGGTATGGGTCGAAATAACCTCAACCAATAGGTTTTAGAAAATATTAGGTTACTATTTTAACCTTATCATTTAGATTTAACTCTATGTTAAATAATTTAACTTTTACCGTGTCTTCTTGTTTTCTTAAACTATATGGTTATTAAACTTACTATAACAAGACAATAGAAACCAAAGTGGTTAATTATAAATATATATATCCTTATCTATGTCATTTTTCTGAACCATAGATTTTTAGGAATAGAATATCAATTAATAATATAATATTTGTTTTAAAATCTATTTTATGTCAATTTTGATATGATTTGGTATTTGAATTTTTTGAAAATCATAACAACGTGATTAGTTCTAAAGAAGTGAATTTAATCATTACTAACATGTCTTATTAACCTATAAAATTATTTTAATTCATAAAAGTCTCAAATTACATTTCTTTGGGTATTTTAACATCAACTATTTTAATATTTCATTAATAAGGTAATTACTTCATCATCATTGGGTCATAAATAAATTGAATTATTTAATGTATAAAAATTATAAATAAAATACAAATACATAGGAATTTTTTTTATATTTATAATTAATATTTATAGTAGAATTTATATTATGTATAACCCAATATTAAAAAGGTTTTTGTTATTAAACTTTGATTTTATCTATTTTAACTCTTCTTTAAATAAAATAATAATAAATGTCCTAATCTAATCCAAGTAGACATAAATTGTCATATTTTATTCCAAAGGTAATTTTTGGTCGAGTTAAACTTGTCCAATAGAATTAGGACATGTGTTACGATAATAATAATATCATTTTTACCCTTAATTACAGTATTTACTTTTAACTGTGGTAAATAAAAGTAAAAAGGTACGATTCACGAAAAATTATTTTCATCTCATTGAACCAAATTTTACTTAATGATATCAACCGTGTCTCTTAGATTTTTTAAATTACATTCACAGAAGCGGTAAAATTAATTTTTATGAAAATTTGCAAAATGCTTCTACGAGGTAGGTAAAAGACGGTAAAAATTTCAATATATTTTTTATATCCCTAAAATCATTAGAAACTGACTCCAATGAATTACATTGAAAGTATATATATATTATTTATCTATTTTGACCTAAAATAAATTTAAATAAAATAAATAGTTATTTAAATAAAAAGTCGGTTTTTAAATAGTATCCCAAAGTTTTCACAATTCATCAAAAATTGAATGTTTTCATAAAAATACAAAAAAATCACCCTAGGGTAATTTTAATATTCTAAATCCAGAAATGAAGTCCATTTTGAAAGATAAAATTTATAAAATTTTAAAAGTGGGTATTACTATTCATAACGGCTAGTTCATAATAATATTATCATAATATCTCATTTAGTGAAACTCGGTATTGCGTATAACACACGCTGTCGAGGAAGGATGCTCTAGAATGAAACACAAGCATAGAATAGTGTGTGCGTATACTATAAGAAAATACGGTGTTGCATATAGTGAAAGCAAATCTTAGTGTAGCGTATAACAGAAGACATCAAAGAAATTAAAAAGAATATTTCTCATAAAATCTCGGGGTGTTACATTCTACCCCCCATAAAATGAATTTCTCCTTCAAAATT
Organism: Viscum album; assembly: GCA_963277665.1. Classification (NCBI taxonomy): domain Eukaryota; kingdom Viridiplantae; phylum Streptophyta; class Magnoliopsida; order Santalales; family Viscaceae; genus Viscum; species Viscum album. Next base: position 426,029,732 of record OY728162.1, on the reverse strand, counting down.
TGTTGGGGTTATAAATTGTTTTTTACTTGTAAGTTTCTATCACAGAAACCCACATCATAAAAAGGAATACTAAAACATAATTTTAAAATATAAGGAAAGAAACGCAATGATTACCCAAATTAAATCATCACTAGGTTTCCACATAGGAGAACATAGGTGGAAATATGGATATAGAAGAAAAATATAACCATCATGTTCTGATCGAGAGTGGTAGAGGACTTGGATATGAATGATCCATCAATCACAATGCCATAAATTTTCGATTATCTAAGGTACTATCTGATTCTTCAGATATAAGGACACTAGGACAACATTTTTGGTTTTCAAGATCATTTCTCTAACATTTAAGAATTTTAATTAGAAGAAATACTTATTTGATTTTGGTATAGTTGTTCATTCCATGAACAATTTCCACTTCATCTTTTAAAAGAAATGAAGTTGAATTTGTCATTCTTGAAGTGTTAGTAGATCATACGATAGAATGATGGGTCACTCCATCTATCTCTAACAAAATATTATCAAAAGTTATTAAATATACATAAGTCCATATATGGTCATATTAATCGTATATGGCTCCAAAAATGGACTTGTACTTTATATATCATACCACTTAATAAAACTAATTTCTACTAACCAGGGACTTCCTGTAGGACAGTGGTAGGCAATAAAGGACTGTCGCACTTCAGTTGTGGGTTCGATTCTCGTAACCTTGTCAGACGCGATGGGTTGTCGCCCATCCTACAGGTTTTCCTTTTTATAAAACTATACTATTATAACATATCAAAAAGATATATCCTTAAACAGTACTATCTGATGTCTAACATAATCTATTCCAACCTTTAAGATTATCTAAAGTACTTCTGTTTGATTATTAGAAATGTCATCTACCGAGCATGTGAATACCTTCATTTATCTCCCATACATCATAAGATATATCTTGATGTTGGTCACATTCCAAACATGTGAATACCTTAATCATGTATTCTCTTGAACAATAAACACCCATTGAACTTTAGTGAAGGAATGAATTCTATCAAACATTAACTCTTTCCACATACCAAAATTCCAAAAATTCTATATACTCAACCCATGATATCACTTTGTCCTTATACGAATCATGTGCTCATGAATACCATCAAACATATTATTTTCTCCTTATCCCTTCATTATGTGCATATCATCTGCTTTACAAAAATATTTCAATCACTTTTCATGGTTACCTATTCCATATAATTATCAAAAACCAAAATAAACCATTACCTAGATATTCCAATATTCCAAAATACTATAAATATGATTCCACAACATTATTTTAGAACCCCGTTACATAAACCCATAATCATTCCTCCAAATCGTTTTCATACTCAACATCACCAATAGAGATCGAATGTGACTTTTCTTTGTCCTTGGTTTAATATTTTGTTGATGTCTATCAACATTAACCCTTGGATTAGGGCATTGGTTAGCATAATGCCCCAATTTCCTTGCAATTGTAGCATTGAAGTGTTGGTGGTGAATTCTCTGATGTCATTTCTCTATTCATATCATTAGCTACCTTTTTCCCATTACTTCGAAACTCAACTACTTGATGACCTTATTTTATACACTTAAACCATTTTCTAGTACCTTTTATACAATCTCCACCATGCTTATTTCCACACATTGATCATAATGAAACTTTCATCTTATTTTCACCATTGTTCTGAGATTTATCCTTGAACTCCATCTTTCGTTTCTTGTCAAAACCATGATATGGATATGTAACAATAACTTCTAGTTCTACCTTGATTGCACAAAGCACAATTTATTCATAGATAATGAAGTCTCTTATAGCTAATTACCTTCAAAGACTTGGTTTTAAGCCACTGAAGAATCAATCATCATTACTTTAAGGTTGGATGATAAATCTATATGCATACCATGAAAGCCTTGTAAAATTTACCTCATATATACCAAAAGATTCATTACCATTTTGCTTAAGCTTATGTAACTACTTTTCTATCTTTGTTTGAATAATATGAGGGAAATGCTTATTGAAAAACAAGTTATTGAACTCGTCCCATTCCATGGATTCAATTTCATCTTGGGGCCTTGTATTTCTGATAATATTCCACCATTGATTAGATTCACCTTCCAAATTATATACTTCTAAGCTGAAATTATCATGTTCAGAACATTATAGAACTGAAAATATCTTTTTATTGGTACTGATCCATTGTTTAGCCACTAATGGATCAGTAGACCCACTGAATGAGGCTGGACACTGCCTCATGAAGGATTAAACATAATGTTTCTTTTTACTTTGATCGTTTGGAAGTCCTGCATGATTCATATATTGAGAAAGTTGTGGGAGCATGGCTACAAGAATTTGCATTCTAGCTCTCATAACATTTGGTGATTAGGGAGACAATCATTGCATTACCCATCGCATTCTGCATTAACATGGTTAGTTCGGGTTTTAGCCAATGACTAAAACCAATATGAATAGTGTGAGAAACCCTAATTATAATAGGAAAATAACATAATCAGTAATAAAATTTCACAATTTAGGTCTTATCATATGTTAATAATGGACATTTCAAAAACACTAAGACTGTGTTCTATTCTTATACATATCCTTAGGTTTCTTACTAAAGCATTCAAATCCTACTTTCCAAAGGTTGAAATAACTTTCCACTGATACCAACTGTACAGACCCCAAACTTGACGTACATAGACATTACATTACTTTTGTAGAATACTTAATACATAAAAAAACAAACACCTGAGGTCCATAATTGTTTAGTGTCTTTGAAAACTCGGAAAATAATATTTTAATCATGGTGAAAGATTTTCAACATCTCCCATAAAGGTATTTCTCATTTTTTTCCTTATCTAAAACCTTTCTTTAAATCTTGGGGAAAATAAAACATAAAAAGGGTGATATTAAATGCTCAGTAAGGGTAAACATAGAAAACATAAAACAATCCATAAACATTTGAATTCAAAAACATGAACATAAAATCTAAACATCAAAATATTGAGAAATGACATAACTCTTGGAAATACGTAAGGAATATATCATAAAGGAACATTATTCAGGGTAAAATAACTTCCAATAAAAAATTTAATTGTGGAACACCATTAAGAACATGATATGATTTTCATAGTATCCAAGGCATTGCTGCCAAGACCATCTTAGTGGACAAAGTCCCTTTCTGAATCGAGTTCACTCCTCATTCCAGTCCTATATCACTGAACCAGATTAACTTACTATTTTAGCCATGTCTATCTCATGAGATATAAATCTTTACCCAATGCATTGGAGGGAAATATAGGTCCCACCCATCTCATATTGAGATCATTCTTACTTGTTCCCCAAAACAATCATAAATAATTCATTATAACCCAAAGAATAAAATGGGTTTCATAAACATCATTGCTTAATAACAAAATCCATATAAAACAAATGGATATCATTTCATAATAACCTTCTAAATAATAGAGACATTATACTTGAATCATAAACGTAATAAATAATGTCATCTGAGATGGAAAATAGTTTTGATAAAACAGTTGAAATGAATTCTTGAGGAAAATATCCTTTTTTCTTCAAAGTCATTTTCTTTTAAATAAATGCCATGAAATTTTAAAAGAGAAGTATTTTTTTGAAAATAATAATGAAATATTGTAGAGGTAGCTTCATAAAAATAGGACGTTATGAAAAAGTAAAAATCTGTTCACATCATATAAGTTAAAAAACATTCTCCTCGTACTTTTTCCAGAAATGTCAAAAAGTACCTCATATGGTATAAAAAAGAAAGATTCCTTAAATAACATGTAGTAAAAGTCAAAAAAGGGTAAAAAGGACATTAAACATAAATGAAACCATTTTTAGAAAACTTGGACAAGGATGATAAATATAACCCCTGTAAATACTTACAAATAAACAATCTTAGACAAAAACGAGATTGGAAAAGTTATCCCTTAATGTAGGTCCAATTTCTTCTGTATGTGTCCAAAACTCTTGTATAATGGGTTTAAATGTATTATTAACTTGTAACAGAACCATAATGATAGTTATGATGTCATATATGATTCACTTAGGTCATTATATTATCAGTTCATTTGTCATTTCCATGTTAAAGCAATGTTTTGGTTATTAATTGTTTCATTTATCATACATGTTTGGACTTGTTGATCATGATATTATTATGACTTATATCATTATTTACATACTTTCAGAATTTAAATTATTATTTATATATCATATATATTATGTATATATATATAATAGATAGATAAATTAAATTAAAAACATCATTCATGGAGATGGTAGGCCTTACGTACGCATGAACGTTGTTTTCCTTTCCTTATTAACTTGAATGGAATTATGTAGATGAAATATATATATATACACACATAAATATAGTATGTTTATCATGTCTTATATTTCATTATTATTCATTATATACACTTTATAATCATTATTGAATGGTTAACATGGAGAATGAGTCTCATCGCGTTGTGGTGACTGTAATCCCTTTGTACGCACGAGTGGTGATATCATTCCTATAATTATTGAATGGAATTGGAGTGGATGATATAATATATCAGAATAATTATTATGTTATAATAATCATATATAGTTCTTATTTACACCATTATACTTATCTAAGTAAGGTGGTGGTGGAAAAACATATTACCCCACGGTGTGGAGACGGTATTCTGTACGTACGCACGGGGGGTGATTTCATTTTTCGTAGGATGGATAGAAGGTGAAATGGGGTTGTTTAATATTTATAATAACAAATAATTATATTAGTGATACTGATTTTATGAAATTATAATGAAACAAATTAAGAAGAAGATGTTTAAGAAGAAAGAAATTTGAAAGAATCGGTAGAAGAGATTACCTCTTCTTCGACGCACCTCTTTAAAGATTCCTCTTAAGGCACTAGAGTTTGTCTTTTGAGGAGACCAGAACCTATATAATGTTTCTAGTAAAGTTTATAAGGGAAATGGGTAGATGTTGGCAGTGCTTGAAGGCTCAGAATTGTTTAAAGAGAAGAGGGAGGAGGTTCCCTTTTATAAGGGAGGAGAAGGGAACCTTAGAAAGAACATAAAATATTATTTTATAATAAAGTCATATTCGGTTTATAATTGCTCCAAATTGATTTATTTCAAAGATAATGTGGGGATGGGTCTAAACACCCTCAAAAAATTGGTTTTAGGCAAGTTTAGGTTACTATTTTAACCTTATCATTTATATTTAACTCTATGTTAAATAATTTATCTTTTACATTGTCTTCTTGTTTTATTACACTATATGGTTAATAAACATACTATAACAATTAAAATGAATCCCAAGTGGCTCATTATTAATCTATATAACCTTATCTAAGTCATTTTACTGAACCTTAGATTTTTATGAATAGAATATCAATTAATAATATAATATTTGTTTTAAAAACTATTTTATGTCAATTTTAACACTATTTGGTAATTGATTTTTGTGAAAATCATAACAGCATGATTAGTTCGAAAAACATTAATTTAATCACTAATAACATGTCATATTAACGTAGAAAATTAGTTTAATTCATAAAATGTCTCAAATTACATTTAGTTTGGTATTTATAAAATCAATTATGTTAACATTTCAATAATAAGGTAATTACTGCATCATGATTGTGTCATCAATAAATTAAATTATTTAATGTATAAAAATTATAAATGAAATACCATTGTATATTAAATCATTTTTGAGTTCTAATAAATATTTATAGTTGAATTTATCTTACGTATAACCCTATATTAAAAATCTTTTAGTTATTGAACTTTGATTTTATCTATTATAACTCTTCTTTAAATAGAATACTAATATATGTCCTAATCTAATAAAAGTGCATCTAAAGGGTCATATTTTATTTCTAAGGTTATTTTTCATCAAATTACATTTGTCCAAAATAATTAGGAGATGTGTTAGGGTAATAATAATATCATTTTTACCCTTAATTACCCTATTTACTTTTTACCTTGCTAAATAAAAGATAAAAGATACTATTCACCAAAAATTATTTTCATCTCATTGAACCACATTTTACTTACTGATATCAACTGTGTCTCTCATATTTTAGAAATTCCATTCATAGAAGCGGTAAAATTGTGTTTTATGCATATTTGCGAAAAGATCCTAGGAGGTAGGTAAAAGACGGTAAAAATTTCAATATAATTTTTATATCTCTAAAATTATTATAAACTGGCTCCAATGTTTTAAATTGAACTTATATATATATATATTATGTATCTATTTTGACCTAAAATAAATTTAAATAACATAAATGATTATTTAAATTAAAAGTTGGTTTTTATATAGTAACCCAGTGTTTTCACTACTCATCAAAAATTGAATGTTTTCAGAAAAATACCAAAAATTCACCATAGGCTAATTTTGATTTTAAGAATCCAAAAATGAAGTCCACTTTGAAAGATAAAATTTATAAAATCATAAAATTGGGTATTAATATTCATAAGGGCTAGTTCATAATAATAATATTATAATATCTCGTTTAGTAAAACTCGGTATTGCGTATAACACACGCTATCAAGGAAGGTTGCTCTAGCATGAAACACGAGCCTAGAATAGTGTTTGCATATACTGTAAGCTAATACGGTGTTGCATATAGTGAAAGCTAATCTTGGTGTAGCATACAACACAATACATCAAAGAAATTAAAAATAATATATCTCATAAAATCTCGGGGTGTTACAGGGGCACCATAAATTTTAGATATTTATATAATATAGTATGATTTAATTATTTTCAATACATTATGAGGGTTTTAAAAAGATAATAGAATAATATATTTACCTTTTCAGATAATATGTATGTTTTTTATTCAACAGTATTTAAAATACTTAGTAATCATTTCAATTAATATTTTTAAGAGAGAATATCTTTGATTATACATGTTATTCTTCCTAATGTATATATAAACTATTTTCATGTCCATATGAGATGGATTATGAGTGATATTGGGAATACTATTTTAATTATCTTATAGGATATATTGGATCATCATGGTCAATTACAAGGATTTATTTTAGTACTTTTGGTTGTCTTAGTTTTGGTATGAGATTAAAATTATTGATATTTATTCTATATGAATGGATGGAGTTAATTGATTGTTCCTCATATAATCTCTTATTTCAGAAATTTTTATCGAGGGTAATGCCACCCACATGTGTGATTTTTATACTCTATATGATAGTTTCCAACAAGGGTCTAATTTGATGTGGGCATAATTTTTAATTTTCTTCCATATTATCTACCATGCTAGGAGGGATACATTTCTAGGGAGGGGGATATGAAAAAATACACATTAACAATTAAAAATTCGAATGTAAGTCATTGGTTTCCTCACAAGAATATTTGTATTCAAATTCTAAAAAAATTATCTTTTATATGCTATTCATGATTTAATGGTATGCATGGTTTCTTTATTTTGAATAAAATTCCCATGATATAAATAATAGATATTAATTCAACCTTTTAATCAGCAATAATTTTTTTTATATTGTGTGTAGAAAAATGTATGGTTAGACATTATTCTATTCTAGGAAAATTAAATTAATGTCCACTACATATTAACATCATTTAGGATGTGATTATTTCAATTTAGCTTGACCTATTGTATTATTCACAAAATCAAAACATTATTATATTATCCATAAATTGTTTAGAGATAACTGTATAAAACTCCTCTATATTCTTTAAAAAAATATTACACTTTATGGGATATTCTTTAGCATCATCTAGGAAAAGGTACATTACTAATGAGGTATCAGTGTAAATGAAAATATTTTTTTAAAATTCTTCTCAAGAAATATTAAAAATTCATTCAATAATATTTTCTTCATATTAATAAAACTATTTAGATGATATATCTTTTTTATCATGTAATTATTATGGAAATAATTTTTTTCTAAGTTCAAATAGAGGATGATTCTCTCCAAATTTTCCTTCTATAACAACCAAATCATTACCAAATTATCTGGGGTAACAAACTCTTCATTAAATATAAAATTTAAAAAATGAAATCTATATATAATAAATTTTATATGTTGTTATAAATTAATGCTACCTTTTTTTTAAGTCAAAAAAATTACTCTTATTAATCAAGTAACATGAAAATGAATCATCGGTATTTAGTGTTGAATATGATTCTACATGCCTCTTTGGAATAGTGGATGTGGATATTCTTGTTTTTCAATTTAATAATTTAATATTGTGCCTTATTACCATTAATCATTATAGATATTATTTTATTTTTCTATGTACCATTCTGATTGATTTTTTTTATTGAAAATATCTTTCAACTATGAAAAATAATTTATCTCAGTATATTGACATATAATACTTTTTCAAACCACAATTGAGATTTCATCAATAAAAATATTTTTTAAAGGATTAAATTAATTATAATGGATTGATTGGATTATTTACGATATATAAACTATGAATTTTTTTATAAATTTATGTTAAATAATAAAAATAATAATAAAACATTATTTACAAAGCAAATATTAAAATCAATATAAAGATCCTAAGAATAATTATTGATTTTTAGTGGAAAATTATTCAAGTGATCCAATGAAAATAATTTCTAAAACATCATATTAACTATAGATGATACCACATGTCATCTCCCATTTGATGTAAAATCAAAATCAATTATCATTATGTAACTATTTTTAATTATAAATTTTATTATTATATTTATTCATTTAAAAGGAAAATTTAATAAATAAATGAATGATATATATAAAATTGAATGGATGGATATTCGTTAAATCATATAGGAATCCCTATTAATATTTCTTCATAGTTCAACTCCTTTTTTACACTAGTTTTAATAAATCCATGTTTAAAAATTGCTAACTATTTCATCAGTAACATCTTACTCTTTATGAAAGGTATGTATCGTAACAGTATAAACATTAAGTGAATTATTCATTATTTTTATTATATATGTTAGTATAACTACCCAATTAATAATAAATAATTAAATTTTAATATATGTATTCCTTACATGAAACAAATTTTGGACAAGAGTTGTTTCCATGTCTAATAATTGTATCCCATAACACAAGAACGCAACAGATATGAACTGAAACATTGATTTACTAAATATCATTTCATGAAGTGTAAAAATTGAAAAGGGAATTGTGTTTACAATATGAAGAAATAATTTATTAAAAATTAAATTGACTCAACTACCTATTCCACATTAAAAATACTTTTGATAAAGCCATGTGATTTAATCCAAGTCTGAACTAGACAAACAAAAACAATATGTTTAGAAATATAATCCAAATTTAACATATAGTTTAAACATAATGGGATTATTCTATATATAAAATAAGTTAAAATAATGAATAATAATTGGTAAAATAATAATTAACTCCAATATATACACAACTAATTCATATCATTAATAAAAATTCCAAATTACCTCATCTTCGGACTCTCTATCCAATATAATTAATAACTACATCATCCTTAAATAAAATATTTCATTTGATATTGGTGCACATGGATATAATAAACATTTACCTTTTTAATATTACTAGTAAATCTCTGAAACAATATACTTTCTAGAATAGGTTCCTCTATTATATGATCAATAATTTATATTTCCTCATTTTCTAAGTGATATAAAAATCATTTGTAAACTAAATTTACTTTTTTGGTAATATAATAGTCATTCAAAATATACTTTAGTATTTAAGTAAAAATATTTATCCACTATCTATTATGTTTATATTGAGTTAAACTAATCCATGGGTATTATTTAATATTTTGGAATATTCATTAAATTCTAAAATTAATGGAAATGAAAGATTTATTTTTAATCATATCATATATTGAGTCATATTAGAAGTCTTACTTAAATATTAATATTTGGTTTATCAATTTTTATTGTATAAATTTCATTAATACACTAACTAAGTCACACCAAATTGCATTTCTATGTGGTAAATGGTGATATGTGGTTCCCCAGTACCATAACCTATGAATTCTCTCCAAAAGATTACATTATTGTCTCTTCTCCTCCAATATAATACAATCACTTATTATTAATTATTACTTCCTTTGTATAAAAAAATATAAAATTATTATGATTTAAATTGTTTTATACTATAATTTGTTTATGGATATGGATATCTAGTATCAAATTATCTAATAACAGTGAATTCTTGAACAATTATATCTCACAACAAGGTTAGTAATTGGGCTCAATATTTCAAAGTATATAGTTCTATAAATGTATTATTTAAAACTACCTACACTTTATGGTATCTTTCATTATATATTATAACAATATCATTGGAGGAGGAAATATTCTTAACATTGATTCATGTTCCACATTGAAAAAATGGGAAAAATTCACGACTTTTGATATATTCTATTCATTATCATTGATTCCTTGGTTTAACTATGATACATATTATAACTTTAGATTATTCCTTCAATTGGATATTTATCATACAAGATTTTATACATTTTAATATTCACCACATTATAAATAATAGTAGTTTTACTCCTTTATTAATATATTATAATACTAATACATCATTAGAACTTATCTACTAATTAATTTCATATATTATACATCCAAATACCACCAAATAAAGTTCTATGTAATAAAAAAGAGTAACCCCAAAACTAAAGGACATGTTATGTAATATAAAATCGAAACATATTACAATAATTATTTTTATTAAGACATATCATATCGTCATTATCAATAATATAGTACGAACCATTATAAACAACACGGGTCAATGGTTTTTTTTTGATAAATAATTTCCCAATTTAATGAGACAATTAAAATTATTTTTAGATGATGTTGTAATAATTAATAATTTAAAATAAGTAGAAATGTTGTCAAAATAAGTGAAAATATTCACATAAAATATATTTTATCAATAATTAAATAATTTTATTTCATGAAAACATACTTTCGAGGGTATAGTCGGAACCTACAAAAAAAAAAATAGCTGAAATTTAAATCACAAGAGCAATCACCTTTTAACATTACAACTCGATAAAAAATAATAATTTAATAATTCAAACACTAAAAAGGGACATCACCATTCCACACTGCCCACTCCATTAAAAACGTCACTTTTTACTGAGTTAGGATATCAATGTTGATATTTATAGGTTAAAAATCTAATATTGAATTTGATATAGAGTTTGAAAACGTCATTGATGGACCTAAATATGAGGATACATACCACATGATATAGATTATATGGAAAAATCTTGTAATCAAACTCCAAGATATAAATATCTAATTATGAGGATAACGATATTTTTTGTTTACCATCCAAGCCTCATTTTTCCTGGAAAAACATCATCATGAAATCCTTTTTAAAGTCAAATTTATATCAATTAACTTAGCCTCATTTCATTCCTCATAAATAATGTTTATAAAGATCCTATATATCTCTTTCATTTTATATGTGATGTAATTTGGAATGAAGTCCCCTGATCAATCTTTAGAAAGAAAGTGATTATCTGGGGACCCACCAATAATAATAGGGTCTTTAGAGGGTAGTTTAATATTTTTGTCTCTAATTTTGGGAGTAATTTGTCTTTAAATATAGTTTTTGTGGTATTAGGACTAGACCTAAATACTATAAGTTCTACAATTGAATTTAGGCATTAAAATCCATTTCCCTTCACTTAAACATCTTATATACATGGAAAAATATGGGAAACCTTAAATCTAATAGAATTACCTGAGAATTTGCAATCCATTGATTTAGGTATCATGAAGTAAAGTTTATGTTGTATATTCTCGTACCTTTTGAAAAATAATATTACTCTAAATAAATTCTATATTTATTCATTTTATTATTAAATTATAAAATGTATACATTTTTGGTATATCTAACTCACAATAAAAATATTATTTTGTTTGAATAATTCATTCACTTTTCATTGGGTAAAACATAGGACCCACTTCAAGGCCTTCCTCCACATAATAAAACTCTCACGACTTAGAATTATCTTTATTTATCATTCAATTAGGTATGACAACACTCCCCACAAATATTAAGTATTTATCAATGCATATTCCCCTAAATAATAAATTTTTTCATATATATGTACATGCGATGAACTCTACTACATAATTTCAACATTACCTCTAGGCCTAAAGACTCTATTGTGTGGCCACAACAATGATTATGAATTAGCTTTCACATTCCCTTTATTTTGAATCCTTATTCTCATAATGATATAATTGATATTTGTTTCTTAATTCCTATATATAGTTACACTGAGATTAAATAATACCCATGAATGAGAACTCTGAGATTTATAGTGGCATCGCATCAATGAAGAAAGGGGTTTTTCATTACATAGAACTAAAGGGGACCTAAATAGAATAAAATATATCTATGTATGAATAATAATAGAAAAAATATTCATGGAGTGAATATACTATTATTTTTCTACTATAACATGAGATACATACATCGGTTAGGGGAGTTAATGAACCCTAGATTCCAAGGATCCACCCACCTGCATACTCATTCATCTTGGTTTTGGATGTTCATAGACATAACTTAGATTTTCTTATATTATGTAAGGAAAACAAAAATCCACCACTGATATGAAAATAATATCTTTATAGAATCAATTATCACCTTTGATTTCAATTAAATATAAAATAATAGGATTATTATATATGTTTATCTCAATCCATTTGAGAGCTATTCTGAGGCTGAGGGAGCTAGTGCATCGATACTAGCATATAAAGGGGGCCAATGTATTACTTATGTACCTAGGAATCAATGTTTTTTTAAATGGAAGAGGAAAACCTAGAAGAATTATTTATATATCATAGGAGGGTATATCATGTTTCAAGTTGAAAACAAGAGAACACTAATGAATAGAAAAAAATATTAAAAGGAATTTTATTGCCTAGATCAAGCTGATTCCAAGGATTATACTTTGAAGAACCAAATGAACATGTGATATTGATCGAGATACCTATCCTTAAAGTTTATATTTAAAAAAAATATTTTTTGAAATCATTTTACCTGTAATATAAAAATTGACTATAATTCCTATAAAAAACAAACAAATATAGGGTAATTAATGTTGAATATTAAACATAATCCAAATGTGATATTAGAAACATTCAATGACTTTCTTAAACTGTGAACCTTCGGGAAAAATTTTTTTTTGGGGAAGTGAAGAATAAAATTCTAATTTTGAAATTAGATGAATATAGAAGAATAACAAAGAATTCTATAGAGAGGAGTGGTGTACAACTCCACTATTAGTTGGGAAGTGTCTAAGGAATATTTCATCAGATTTAGGGTATTCATTATAGGTTATTAGAGGGCCATTAGATATAGGGAATCCAAAAATATATTTCATGCCACTATTGAATATGTAATATATAGAAAAATTTTGAATTAATCATTTTTTTATTATTTTATAACACATAGTTATAAGAATTCTTTATTATTATATTATACACAAAATAATTCTATAATTACATATAAATGAATTATTAACAATCAAGTTAGAAATAACTTATCCTTAAATTTATAAAAAATATAAAAGTAGATCAAATGTATCACAAATTTCACTTGGTATATTACCATGTGTTGTGTATCAAGTTTATTCTAAGTGTATTCAAGGTAAAATGGTATAATAATTGAAAATATAATTCTCTAATGATGATAGACATACAATAGTTTAATCATGGCCTTTATTATCCATTAAAAAATTCCATGTTTCTTCCTATGATGATAACCTACGCTCTAAAATCATTAAGATTATCCAAAAATATTTTTTTCTCAATGATCTATTATCAAATTTAAAATATCTGTATTCTAATTCATTCTTTAAAGAAAAATAAATCAAAAAATTTCTCCTTATTAAGGGAATTTTATTTCACAAACCGTATGTTATAATTTAATTAAATCATACTCGAAGTTCATTATAATAAAAAAATTTGATCGATAAAATGTGACATAATTATAATAATTTTGTTAAATTTATACTACATATAATGACTTTTATTTTCTTTAAAAATAAAAAATTAACTTAATATTCTTACAATATTAAATATAGAATAGTATCATTTGGTTTTTCAAAATATCTTTTTATATAAAGAATCACCCCTTAACAATTGAATATATCACTACATTTGTTTTGTTTATCATAAAATATAATGAATGTAAGTCCAAATATAGAAATTTAAATCACTATTTACTCATCCATATGAATATGTGCAATACAACATGGAAATTTAGATATAGTCCGAGAAACAAAATCAATATTTAAAAAATAAAATAAGAAAAACGTTTTTTAAAGTAATATATTAAACTAAAAAATTAAATTATTGGCCATTAATTCATATTTTTTATATTTTATTTAAATATACATAAAATTTAGAACATGGAACTAGTACCCAATTTCTGAAATTTTAGGGAGAAACTATAATAGGAATTTCAAATGGAATTATATAATATCGGTATATGGTTCTTATAAAAGATCATACAATGGAGGAGTATTTAGAGAACTCAATATTGATATTTAAATATTTATTATTATTGTTATATAATTATAGATACCCAAATTTTCTACACTTATCAGTAAATGATTTTTAATATAATCATATATTAATTAAAACCTATAGATACTGAGGCCTAGTGTTTTTGGAAGACAAGGTTCCTAATACATAAAAGTGAGGATAAAATAAAACATCATTATTTTATTCATTATAATGTGAACCTAAACCCTATGGATTACCTTAAACTATATAGGATGACCTGTGGAATATATAAGAAAAATTGGTGCGCTAAAAACCTCAGTAAGGAAATAAACATGATAATGAAGCATAACATGTGACTCAAAAGGATAATATGATATCATAGAAGAGAAGGCGCTTGAGTAATCACGTAAAATCATAACATAAAGAAAATAGAATCCAAAGAACATGGAATTGTCAAAAATGTGACTCAAACAAAATAAAATACATTAACATGAGTCAAGGATAACTTCCTAGACAATATCACAAGGCGAACAATGTCCCATTAAATATTAGTTTTACTCCATAAAACTATACCTGATGTCTCATGAGACTAAATCATTACCCAATGAATTAGAGAACTGTATTGGAACACCCATAATGACATGTTCAAGATCTATGTATTTAACATAAATGAAACAAATTCTAAGGTATAGTGTATGAATTACCCATGTAAAGAAAACTAGATGCACAATCTCCATTCATATCAAAATTATCAGAAATTTAATGATGAAGGAATTTGAGAAATAATCCTAGGACATGTGTTACCCAATCAAAATAATAGAGAATTATCCAATTATATATTTGATAGATATATATATATATATATATATTAGAATCATTATATAACATTAAAGTATGTTACCATTGAAAAAAATATAATATTTTATAAATATAAAAAACATTATTGTGGAAAATAACCAATCCACATTGAAAATAATTTTTCAAAAACCAAATAAAGAATTCAAAAAAATATTCTAGAAATCCATTTATTTAAAAAAACTAACATAAATAAATTATTATTCAATGATAATAAGGGTTTTTGTATAGGGTAATTCTATAAATATCATATATATTAATAAAAATATTCAGCTCATACATGGGAAAAAAGATAAAATGTTACGCATTAGTTAAACAATGATAAGATTCGTTTTGAATATTTTTTAATAGAAATCATATACAATTTTTTTTTAATATATCATTGAATAATATAAAATACATTATTTAAATCATTTTTATAATATATGGATTTTGAAGAAAAAATTATTTTCAACCAAAGATAGAAATAAAGTAAAATATTATTAAAAACATTTTATTATTCATTTTTAGTACCTAGGAGAGAAAAATGGCACATTTACCTGAAAATTTAATTAATAAAAATATTAGAAGAAAATTATAAGGTTTTATTAGTAATAATAATTAAATAATTTCTTTCAATGAAAATTTAAGCATAAACAAACCAGATAAATAATGTTATTGAAGTAGAAACTATTTTTTATTTGGTAACATTTGAATAATAACCCCCATGAATGAATTAAGTGAATAGAATATTAAAAAAACATGAATTATTAAGGATTCATGAAATAATATTTAAAGTTTATGTAGATACACCAAATAAAAATATTAGGTGTATAGAATAATACGATACTCAAAGAATAATGTTTTGAGACAAAACCATTGCCTTAAAACCAAATCGTCCCATGAATTATCAATATTACTGAATAATAAAATTATATAAATTATTTAATCTTATAATAACATATTAAATTTTTATTATAAAATTTATTTTATTTTTTCCCATGTCATATTTAATTACCTTTCCAATTAATTTCACATCGGACCTTTTAATGGTAAATAACTCATAAGTCCAAAATCACTCAAGTGACATGACTAAGATCAAAGAGATTATTACTAAATCATTTAATTAATGGTAATAATGAAATTATTATAATTTTAGTACAAAAATTTTACTTTTAAAACCAACCATCAAATATGTTTATGAAAAATAAAATACGTATCAATCAACGGGATGATATGCCTTACGTATGCCAGAGTAACATTTCCAATTTTTTATTTTCAATATGAAAAGAATGTAAATTTTTATTTATAATTATATTTAAATAATTATATAATTAATATAATATTATTACTTTAAGTACCCTCATATATACTATCCATATGATGCGATGCTAAAAACGAATCACATCTCTTCGCAAGGTGGTTGTCTTCCGTACACATGAATAATGATATAATTTTTTCAATGGATGGAATGTTAAAAATTATATGATATATTTATAACCTATAATGATTAATATTTAATTAATATCATATATGAACATAAAATTAATCTTTATTACCTTCCATGTAAAGTGTAAGTGATAAACGAATCACGTCACTTGACAATGTGGTAGTCCAACAAAAACCGGACAAACATTATCATATTCCCAACAGAATGATATTTAAGAAGGAATATGTGGTAATATAAATATATAAGTATAATTATATCATAAATATAATATAAAATCATCATATAAATCATTACATACATCCTTGATAAGTACTTTTGGAAAACAAATTGTGTCAGTTCACGAGGTAGTAGTCTGCTGTACACACGATCAATGGTTTTTACTTCCCATTAGATAGAGGAGAAGATGGTTGTAGGTTATTTAATTAAAAAATATAATTAAATATAATTTATTGAGGTTATTATATATGAATGGTTTAATATTTTTTGAGCCATGTAGAGAAAAAAATGCTTGGTTAAGGATGTCACTACTTTTTCAGACAACTTCTTTTGGTTTGTGCCAAAATCCTTTATATGATGAATTTATGATGATAAAAATGTTTATAGAATGATGGTATGAAATTAAATATCTTATTTTGGTTGATATTTTCTATACCAATTTGTATTAGATGTTTTTATAGGATAGGAGTGGTGGTGACCATTTATAAATGGGGAGGGGGAGAGGACACATATAGAATTTTTGAAAAGAAATAATTTCACCCACATTCATCACATGATTAAGGCCTTTAAAAATTACTATATTCTGAAATTAGAACATATAATTTCAAAATATGACCATAAAATATAACTTAAATTTGTTTTGGGTAATTTTTAACCATTATTGTTTTAGTTTAACCTCTAATAAACCTATTTTTCCTTAACCACATTAATTAATTATAATATTTTCTTTATTAATTATTGAAAAAAATTAAGTAAAACCTATTATATAATATAAATTTTTTAAATAAAAAAACTAATCTACTTTTCCAAATTAAAATAATAGAATCATAAGAATTTAATTTAAAATTAAACCGAATGGCAAGTTGAAAAAAAAATTCAAGAAATTCATTTTTTCTCAAGAATAATAAGATATTATATTAATTATGAAAAAAAGAATAATAATAAATACATTTAAATTAGTATATATATATAATCACAAAAAATATTTTAAAACAATCCTCAGTTGAGTATATTTTAATTAATTAAAATTGAGAAACATTTTTAATTTTAAAAAAGTTTTCATAAGAATTTTCCATTTAACCCTAATAATAAACATAAACCAACATAATGTTTATAGATGATTGAAATATAATTAATTTGATTTAATATAAATAAATAATACTTATATTACTTTTAAATAAAATTAAAATAATAATGGGACATTTAAATTGATTTATTTGTTAAAAATAAATGACACTTTTATAAAACTATTATTCACTATTGACAAAAAAGTAATATTTTTAGAATAATAGAAAATATTTCCAACTAATTTAAAATTTAAATTATTATCTAAATAATAAATTTAATTGTATCAAATATATTTTCTAAACCTTTAAAAATATTAATTATGTTATTTCCTCAGAATAAGCTGTCGAAAACATTTTTTTTAAATAAAGTATAATTTCGATAAGTAAAATGAATTTTCCTAAAGTTGAGTGACTAGTTAATTTGAATTTATAATTAAATTTATATTGACAAATAACTTTATATATATTTCATAATGTAGTTAATCCTTTTCATAGACACCAGTTTTACGGATAGGTTATAATGATCGTGTTTAAATAATTTTTCTTTAATATTATATCACATCTTGTTTATAATTAGGATTGAATATTAAATACGAAGAAAAAAAATAGCGTTATTTTAAAATATTTGGGTGTTACATTATACCTCATTTAAATGAATTAATTCCTTTTAATTTTAACCCGTGCTTAGTAAACGAGGGTTTGAAATTTGAAAATTTATTTGTGAAAAAACCTACAACATAAAATGGGTTAATAAAACATTCTCTTAAAAAGAGGGAATGATAAATATGAAAGGTCATCACATTATGTAGTTTCCACATAGGATAACAATGGTGGAATGTGAATATATGTAATGGAATAAAATCATAAATAAGTTGTAGATATCATTGATCCCAAAGAATTTTAATAATCATAAGAAAGTAAACACCCAAAAAAACATAAAATTGTGATTAATTAAAATTCTATTGATTCATTGGATTTGAATGTAATAGGATACACTTTATATATCAAGATCTGTATCCTATATTTCAGGGATTATTTTAATATTAATATATATAACACTGGAAATATTATTATTGGATATATTTTTATTTTATAAACTAAATTTCATCATTTGGTTATTTCCAATCACTTTCCACTTCACCTCTTACTATAAGAAATGAAGATCCAATGTGATTTTTTTGCATGATGCACTAAAATTTAATATTAATGGATAATAATATCCATAAAATAGTAACAAGATATTAGTCCTATATTTGTTAAAACCAACATAGTTAGCAAAAATTAACATAATACCCATATTGAATATGAATATATTAATCTCTAAAATTAGACAATGAAACCAAAGGTTTAAAAAATATTTTATCTTAAATAAATAACCCTATATAAGAAATAACCTAAATTAACTCAACATGAAAGATGTTTTGATCCAAATATATTATTCTATACCCTTTAAAATTAAATATCCAAAAACATAATATCATTTATCCAAAATAATCTTTTACATTAAACTTTGAGGTTATATTCATATATATTAAGCCGTTAAAAAATTTCCAAAAATAGATGTTGAATATCCTTAAAATAACAATAATTATCAAAATAGGTTAGAAACACAAAGTTATTCTATATAGCCTATTATTTCCACAAAATCAGACAATCTTAGGTGACTATAATTACTATATTATAGAGCACATGTCAAATATTTTATCTTCTTCAATCATGTGTTTTTACATATGATATAATCTATCATTAAATTACCCTACAATATTATTAGTATTATTCAACATATTCTTAATGAAACTTAAATAAAAACTACTGTGGAACAATACTTATAAGATTCAGGATTATTGTAACTAAAATACCATTAATAAAAATACCCCAAAAAAATAATTCTCAAGATCCATCACCTAAATAATTGAATAAATCCACAGAAATGATTTCCGTAACATAGGAAATTTGTAATTAATCATTAATATAGAAAATTGAAACAAATAATGACCCTGTTTCCCACTTTTATGACATAGAATTGATAGTGGTACATTAGGATGAAGTTTATTTCCCTACAACTTGTTAATA
This sequence comes from Viscum album, assembly GCA_963277665.1. Classification (NCBI taxonomy): domain Eukaryota; kingdom Viridiplantae; phylum Streptophyta; class Magnoliopsida; order Santalales; family Viscaceae; genus Viscum; species Viscum album. Next base: position 426,009,522 of record OY728162.1, on the reverse strand, counting down.
AGTCTCATCGTTTTTATTCGACAATTACCTACTTTGTTACATTCTTTTAAACACCAAATGAATCCTCCAATTACTTTATGTAATTCTATATTGTATCTCCCCAAATTTTTGTCATGTAGAAAATTTAATCTTCTTATCTTTTCCATCTTGAACAATTTAACTTCTATTAGATGTCTTCTTTCTCATCTTCGATGTTACTAGAAATTCAACTATGTTCTAGTTGATAATTATAATTTCTGTTATATCATTTTTCATAATCAACAGAGTTATTAAATTCATTCTATTAGGTTAGTCATTTCATTATAAAAATCAATACAATACCCATAAAATTAGTTTTGGGATTTCTTTATCATATTTCCTACAATTAACTACAATTATATAAATAAAAATACTATGAGAATACATTAAAATACAAAAGTAAAACATAAATTATAAGAATACCTTCATATGATTCACTAGGATTAAATTTTGGTCACCCCTGGTAATGTTTATTATTAGGATTTCTAAAATAAAAATTCATTCAAGTCCATCATAATGATATATAATGATTATGTGAATTTCAAAAACAAATTGTAGAGACCCAATCTTGACATACATGGATGGTACATTAATTTTTCGGAATACATAATACATAAAAAAAAAGATACTCCCAAGGATAGTAATAGTTTAGTGTCTTTGGAAACTCAGGACATAATCTTCTAATCATGGTGAAAGATCTTCAACATCTCCCATAAAGATCTTCCATTTTTGTTTTCGTACCTAAAAACATTCTTTATATCATGGGGAAAAAAACATATAAAGGGTGATCTCAAATTCTCAGTAAGGGTAAGCATGGATAAAATAAAACAAACCATATACATTTGAACTTAAAAAAACATGAACATAAAGTTTAAACAACAAAATATTGAGTTGTGAAATAAATCATGGAAGTACATAAGGTATAGATCATAAAGGAATATCAATCATGATAAAGTAGCATGGGAATAAAACATGTAATTGGTGAAAACCATTAAACACATGATATTATTTCCATAGTAGCCAAGACATTTATGCCGAGACCATCATAGTGGACAATGTCCATCACTGAATCGAGTTTACTTGTCGTTCCAGCCCAGTATTACTGAACCAGATTGACTTATCGTTCCAGCCATGTTTATCTCATGAGATATAAATATTTAGCCAATGAATTTGAGATAGATATAGGTCCCATTCATCTCACAATGAAATCATTCTTTCACATGCCACCAAATAAACATAATCCTTCATCATAACCTAAAGAATAAAGTGGATTTCATAAACATCATCCCATCATAACATAATCCATTTTAAACAAATTGATATCATTTCAACAAAAGAAAAATCAAACCATGTAAATAATAGATACATTAGACTTGAAAAATAAACATACTAAATAATTTCATCTTAGATGGAAAATAGTTTTGATAAAACAGTTGAAATGAATTCTTGAGGAAAATATCATTTCTTCTTAAGAATCATTTTCTTTTCTCAAAATTCCATAAAATTTTAAAAGAAAAGTGATTTTTTGAAAATAATATTGAAATTTTGTAGAGGAAGATTCTTTGAAATAAGATTTTATGAAACCGTAAAAATCCATTCACGCTGTATAATTTAAAAAAACATTCTTCTCGTACTTTGGCAGGAAAAGTAAAAAATTTCATCGTATAGTAAAAAATCGAAAGATTACTTACATACCATGTAGTAAAAGTCAAAAATGGGTAAAAAGAAACATTAAACATACATGATTTTTTTAGAAAACATGTACAAGGATGATAAATATAACCCCAGTAATTACTTACGAATAAACAATCTCGGATAAGAATGAGATTGGAATAATTATCCCTTACATTTTTTCAAATTTATTCCATATGTGTCTGAGACTCCTGTATAGTGGGTTTAAACATATTATTAACTTGTAATAGAACAATAATAATATTTATGATATCATATGTGATTCACATATGACTTTATCTTACCCGTTCATTTTTCAATTTCATGTTAAAGCCGTGTTTTGGGTAAAATCATTTTGTTTATAGTACGTGTTTGGACGTGTTGTTATTGATATTATTATTACTTATATTATGATTTAATTACTTCCAGAATGTAAAAAAATGATTTATATATCATATATATTCAGTATATATATATATATATATATATATTCGATAGATTAATGAAATGAAATACACTGTTCATGGAGATGGTAGACTGTACGTACGCATGAACGCTGGTTTCAGTTCCTTATTTAATTGAATGGAAGTAAGTAGATGAAATTTATATATATATATAATTCCAGTATCATTATTATTTCATATATTTCATGATTATTTATTATATATATATACTTTATAATCATTATTGAATGGTTAACATAGATAATGAATCTCATCACGTCGTGTAGACGCTAATCTGTACGTACGCACGGGCGATGATATCGTTCCCATAATTATTTAATGGTATTGTAGAGGATGATAGAATATCTTGGAATTAGTTTCATGTTATAATAATAATATATACTTACTCTTTACACTATTATACCCATCCATGAAAAGTGGTGGTTGAAAACAGATTACACCAGGCGTGGAGACGGTATTCCGTACGTACACACGCGCTATGATTTCATTTTCTGTAGGATAGATATAAGGTGAAATATGGTTCTTTAATATTTATAAAAACATATCAGTATATTATTGATAATTATTTTATTACTTTATTATGAAACAACAAAATAATAATATGTATAATAGTAAATGAATTTGAATGATTCGGTAAAGGATATTACCTCTTCTTTGATGCGCCTCTTCTAAACCTTCACTTAGGGAACTAAAGTTGACGATTGAAGAAGACCAGAACCTCTAGTATGTTTATCGAGAAGTGGAGAAGAGATTTTGTAAGGGTTTTTCTGAGCTTGAAGGATCAAAATGGTGTGAGTGGCAGAGAGAGGAGGTTCCCTTTTATAAGGGAGGAGGGAGGCACCTTTGGAAACATAAGAAATATTAATTTATAATTAATTCAAAACCAACTTAAAAACCACCAAAAATTGCTCAAATTTAAATATTAGATGATATATGGTTTTAATATCATCAACCAATAAAATTTAGTCATGTTGGGAAATTATTTTAAACCTTATAAACTTGATTTATCATTATTTAATCTATTTAATTTTATTTGTGGTTATAATATTCTAAATTTTAAATTCTTATTAATAATTACTTATGTGTTTTGAATTTTACATAAATGTATAATTTAGGATATTTTAGACCATATAAATTTCAATTTATAATTTTTAAATATATTTTTTATTTTTTATCAATTTTATAATATTTTATTTTTATAAAATAACAATAGTGTCAATTTTGACATTATTCATTTATTTGAAATTAAATAAACGGCACGAAGAAGATATGTTAGAAAAAAAGATTTAATAGATTAATAACATGTCATATTTATCTATAAAATTAATTGATCACATTAAATAGTTCATATAATATTTAGTTTCATATTTTTAAAAGAATTTATTTTATATTACAATCAATAAAATAATTTCAACAACAATATTGTGTCATAATTAATGATAATTATTTAATCCCTAAAAATTATAAATAAATTCACATGATGTATATAATTTTATTATAATTCTGAATAATATTAATTTTTTAAGTTTTATGATGTTTATCACTAAATTAAAATTGTTACACTTCTAAGATATAAGAGAGTGACATGTTGTCACTTTCTTTGGTTTTAATAATAATTATATACTTTTTATGGTCCAAAGTCCATGAAATGAATCTATTCCAACCTATAGGTGATATGGGTAGACATTTATTCATCAAATATAATTTTTGTAGGTGTTACGGTAATTTTATAATCTTATTTTTACCCTTAATTACCAGTTTTACCTTTAACTCTAGTAAATAAATATTACTGTAGTTACTATTCATAATATCAAAAAAATTTAACCTATTATCATAATTTGGACACACCTAATCCAAATATTGAATCCATTTTTCAAAATTTAAAACACATAAGTTTCAGTAATTAATTTAAAATTAATCTCGTTGTTAAGAAAACGGGTTTTAAAAGTTAAAACATTTTTAAAGACTGAAATGTTATTACCTATGAATTCAATGTAAAATTAATGCTAATGACTTAAATTATTTTATATGGTAAAAATATATTCTATTTATACTTTAAAACCATTAAATATTATAATTTAACCATATAAATTATCTTGATGAAAAAAAGATGTTTTTAATTAAAATTTAGATTATTTTTACTATTCATTAAAATAAGAAACTTATCAAAAAAATATCAAAATTTTATCCAAAGTAAATTCTTATATCCCTATTCCAAAGAAGAATTTTATTTTGTCAAATTGAACTTATAAACATGACAAAAATTATATTTAAAGTGGGTACTCCATCAAAAGGCGGAAAAACATCATTTTTTGGAAAATAATTATTTTACCCGAAAAAATTATTTTGTTCTCAAACCATGTTCTATAAAATGTGTTAGCGGAATTATAATGTCATTAAATTCAAAATATAGTTACTACTATTCATAATGGCTAGTTCATAGTAATATTAAAACAATATATCATTGTTTAGTGAAACTCAGTATTGCGTATCACACACACTATTGAGGAAGGTTGCTCTTGCGTGCACCATAACCCAAGAATACTGTTTGCATATAATAAAAGATAATACGGTGTTGTGTATAGAAAAATATAATTTTTGTGTGGTGTACAACAAAAGTCATCAATGAAATTTAAATAATATTTTTCATAAAATCTAGGGCGTTACATTCTACCCCCCTTAAAATGAATTTCACACTCGAAATTCATCGGGGTTATAAATGGTTTACTACATGAATGTTTCTTTCATTGAATCCCACATCGTAAAAAGGAATACCAAAACTTAATTTTAAAAATTAATGTATGAATCATTACAATTACCCAAATTAACTCATCACTGGTTTTCCACATAAGAGAACATGGGTGAAAATATGGATATGGAAGACAAATCTAACCTTTAAGTTTTGATGGAGAGTGGTAGAGAACATGACTATAAAAAAGACAACAATCACAAATCCATAAATATGTGATGTAATAAGGTACCATCTAATTCATCTAATATAAGGGTACTAGGACAACAATTTTGGCTTTCAAGATCATTTCCCAAAAGATGATGAATTTCTTCATAAGGATTAATACTTACTTGATTTTAGTGTAATGACGTTGTTGGTCATTCCATGAAAAATTTCCCCTTCATCCCTTATTTAAAGAAATGAAGTTGAATTTGTCCTTCATGAAATGTTCGCAGATCATGGAATAGAATGATAGGTTATTCCATCTGTCTCAAAAAGTTAGAAAAAGTTATTAAATATACATAAGTCCATCTATGGTGAGATTAGACATATATGTTTCCAAAAATTGACTTATACTTCTACTATAATACCACTTAATAAAATAAAACTATTTTCTACTAACAATGTACTTTCTTTAGGCCAATGGTAGGCGATAAAGGCATGTCACACTTTGGTTTTGGGTTTGATATACGCAACCTTGTCCGACGTGATGGGTTTTCATCCATCATGCAGGTTGTCTTTTTTCTAAAAATTCACGATTATAACATTCCATAAATAATATAGAAAAAATGTTCTAACCTTAAAAAATAATATCTGATGTCCAACTTAATCCATTCCAATATTTAGGCTTCTCCAAAATATATCGATCCAATCTCACAGTATATAGTAAACGATTACTAGTAATTTCATCTTCCAAGAATTTTAGTACCAACATTTATCATATGCTATATCTTGTTGGTCGCATTCCAAACATGTGAATACCTTAATCGTGTATTCTCTTGATAAATTAATACCCATTGAACCTTAGTGAAGACATGAATTCTATCAAAAGTTAACTCTTTCCACATACCAAAATCCCACAAAATTTATATACTCAAATCATGATATCCCTTTGTCCTTTTAACAGTCATGAGCTCATGAATACTATAAAACATATTATTTTCTCTATATCCCTTCATTATGTGCATATCATCTTCTTTAAAAAAATATTTCAATCACTATTCATGGTTACCGATACCATAATATTACTGAAAACCACAATTAAACAATACATAGATATTCCAATATTCCATGATACTATAAATGAGATACCACAACATTATTTTGGAATCCAATTACATAAACACTTAATCATTCCACCACATTGTTGTCATACTCAACATCACTAATAGTGATCACATGTGACTTCCCTTTTTTCCATTGCCTTAAGTGGTTGTTTATGTCAATCATTATTAACCCTTGGATTAGGAAATTGGTTAGAATAATTCCCCATTTCCTTTTACTTGTAGCATTTAAGTGTTGGTGGAGAATTCTCTGTAGTCTTTTCTCTATTCACGTCATTAGAAACCTCTTTCCCATTGCTTTGACACTCAACTACTTGATGACCTTCTTTTCCATACTTGAAATATTTTTTATTACATTTTATACAGTCTCCACCATGCTTCTTTCCAAAATTTGAGCATAAAGAAACATTCACCTTCTTTTCACCTCTGTTTTGAGATTTTTCCTTGAACTCCATCTTTAGTTTATTGTCAAAACAATGAGATGGATATTTAACACCAACTTCCAGTTCTACCTTGATATCACAATCCACAATTTCTTCATAGGTACTGAAGTCTCTTATAGGTAATTCTCTTCGAAGACTTGGTTTTAAGCCACCGAATAATTGAGAAACTTTACTTTCACGTTGGATGATAATGCCAGATATATACCTTGAAAGCCTTGTAAAATTCACTTCATATATACCAACAGATTCATCCTCCTTTTTCTTAAGCTCAAGGAACTTTGTTTCCATCATTGTTCTAAGAATGCGAGGTAAGTACTTACTGAAAAAACAAGTCCTTGAACTCGCACCATTCCATGGATTCAATTTCATCTTGTGGCCTTGTATTATTAATTACATTCCACCACATGTCTACTTCACCATCTAACTGATAAACAAGAAAAATGACTTTTTTAGGATTTTTACAATGAAGTTTGGAAAATATCTTTTCAATTGTACTAATCCATTGTTCAACAATAAGTGGATTAAAATACCCACTGAAAGAAGGTGGGCGTTGACTCATGAAGGACTCAATAGAATATTGTTCATTTATCTGCTCATTTGGAAGTCCAGAATGATTCATAGCTTGTGTATGTATACCAATAATATATTTAACTCCATCTCCCATCACATTTGGTTGTTCGTGTAATGGTCCGGACCCCCTGGCCATTACTTTACCAAAAACATGGCTCCACCATGATGGTGGCACAGGTCACAAAAACACCGTGACGGGGGAACCAGTCAAGCTAGCAACGTGCCAGTGGCGCCATGATGGTGGCACCATGAGGGTGACACCATGACGATGGCACCGTGTCCCCTCAGTGAGCCTTTCGTTCCATTTTCCAGTACCCGACATTTTCGCTCCCGTAACATATCTTTTGACGCAAATTAATCTTAATACCGTTTTTAAAGTCATTTAAAGCCCAGAATTGACTCCTAAAAATCATTAGAAACATCCTCGATGGGGGATGTTAAATAACTCCTTGATATCATCTGGTGTAACTTCCCACCCACGTAAGAAACCGTGATACTTTTTTCCAAGAGTTCAAAATTCCATATCCTCATCTCCTCTTTATATCTCCTGCTAGAGTTCTCCTGTTCTTCTCAGTTGAATTTATTTCTTATTCCAGGCACGCTTGGAGTCTTTATTCTGGTGGCTTGTCGTGCGCATCTAATGTATCCTTCTTCACGTCTTGATGTCCACAGAATTCCTCCCCTACAAGCCGCGCATCCCCTGTTCCTAGCACATAGAGACAAATTCGATATTTGATCAATAAAGTAGGGATTTTTCCTTTGTCTCTCCTTTTTGTGTATCATGTGGGGTGGATGTGCTATTATTTCTATGGTAATGGGATAACCAAACCGTGAAAAATATATTAAATGGACTGTTAAAGGATGATGAGGTGTGTTTGATTTTTTTCTGTACTCCTTTTAATTACTATATGTTGTGAACTCTATGAATTTATGCCTACTGAAAATCATGGTCGTTGGTGGTCTTTCTCTATGACCTAATAAAATCTTGTCTTCTGTGATGATTAAATTGTTGTAACATAGAAATTTGTTAGTCACATGAACTTGGTGGATTAAATGGATGCTCTATAAATATATACCCTTGTGTGGTCACCACAGTTAACTAACAGAAAGAGGACATAGATAAATGATGTGCTTGAACCTGGAAGTTTCTCTACTCTATTTTGGTAGTAGGTGAATTTTTATGTTTGGCTGCTTATGGGGTGATGTGGGTGAGGATTGGATCCTCTGATGTGGCACGGTTGCTGGCTATGAATTTGGGGTAGTGGTTGCTCTGCTTATATCACGAATTGGGGTGGAATCCTCTTCTGTTGTAAAACCTTTTTATCCATAGTATTGGGGATGTGGGGGGATGTATCTTGAATCCTACTTTGGTTCCAATACTTTGAGGGATATCACTTTGATGTTAATTTAAAAGAGAACTGGGTGTGAATGTTTAAATTGTAGTTGGCTGTAAAATTATCCCCTAGGCTTGTTCTTGTGCCTATTAGTTTCCCAGTAGGGCAGAATTTACTTAAACAGGATCACTTGAACAAGAAAACAAGAATGGGTTAATTGGGAAATTTATTCTCGGAATGATTTGTGACTCTATTTTTAGTAGTATGCTTTCTATGAGTAGTGACTAGGATGTTCATACTTGGGTTAGGTGTGGATCCCTAAGTTGGGTTGAGTGCTTATTACCTATATATATAATTGATGTTCTTGTGTTTCATATTCTTGCCCCACCCAAGTTGAGTATTTAGTGACGAACACCCCCATTTCATGGGGGATGGTTTTTTCCCAACACTCCTATGAGTGGCTGGTTATTATCTCATTTTCTACTCCGTTTCCCGAATAGCCCAAGACTCTTCGGGCAGGCTGTGATGGCCTGAAGTCTATTATTAGCCCAAGAATCTTCGGGCATTGTAGTTGTGGTGTTTGGCCCAGGTGTTTGCAGGCAGGTTGTTTTCCATGTGTCTTTGGGAAGAGGCCTAGGTGTCTTCGGGCGTGACGGTAGCTATCTGGCCCAGGTTTCGTCGGGCGTGGCAGTAGTTTTCTGGACTAGGTGTTTGCAGGCGTGGTTACATGTGGATGTTATGGCCCAGGAGTTTATGGGTGGGATGGCTGTTGTGGCCCAAGTGTGTAAGGGCGGGTGTGGCAGTGGGACAGCAGTGAGAATGGCAGGATTGGTTTGATGCATAAGATGTCTCCAATAATCAGTGGTAATGTGGCACATGATACCCAAACATCGATGTTCTATTACTATACCTTACATGACTTGCGTTATTTGTGGATTTTTCCTTGGTGAGGCTTGGGTGGAAAGTTTTTCCTTGGTATGTGCTTTGGTTATCTCCTTTCTCACATGGAATTATAATTCATCCCCACTTGAGCATGAGAGTCTTTGGTTTTCCCTACTGGGTATACTTGTATACTCACCGTAAGAATATAAAACTGCTTTCAGGTTTCCAGGAAGAATTCAGGGATCGTGCAGGGCCATACTAGATTGGGCGTTGGGACCGTTGAAGTTACTTTTTTCTTTATTTTGGTATTTTACCTTTATAGACACCTAGTACTTTCTGGCTTTTACTTTTGTAGCATGCATATTGGAGTGGTTTTCTTTGTCTTTACTTTTACTTCCAGTTTTGGCATTATTGTGTTTCATCATCTTATCTCCTGATCCTATTATAGAAAATGGAAATCCCTTTAATTTTGTGTGTGATTATATACCCTTGGTTTTAGTCGCCACTCTGGGACCTATTGACGGCGGGTCTCAGGGGGTCATTATCTCTCCTTCAACTTGAAGAAGGAAGGGTCTGGAAATCTATTTTCCCTTCCCTTATCTCGGTGAAGGCGGGCCATGACAGAATGGTATCAGAGGTAGAGGATGAGAGATAGAATGGAGTATATAGTTAGGAACAGTGAGGATTGAATGGTATGGTAGGGCAACAGTGTTGGGTGATCTAAGTGTGTGAAATAGGCCAAGGAAGACCGGCTAGGACACGAGATTTTAGCCCCCCCCCCCCCCCCCGTGATCCGACGCAAGGACTCTGGACCTAACAAACGACCACGTGAGGCTACAATGATCACAGTATAGAGACCCTAGTAAAGGTACATTCATAATAATGACTTTTGTTCTCGTGTTTCTGGGGTGTTTTGGGGATTTTAAATGAATCATAAGTCTAAGAAAAATTTATGAGTCGTATTCTGCACTACTTGGGCTTAGGCATTCCTTTTTTACCTTGCAGCTATGGAACATGGGAGATGACCACAATTTGTATGGGTGATCGAGGCCAAGGAGGTTGACATGGCTGATCGAAGGAGGGCCGACCAAGAAGAGGAGGATGACTAGTGGCAGAAGATGCCTCGTGCCTCTCAGCGACAGACCCTCAGGAAGTATGAGGGCAACACCTCTGACATGGAGACGGAGAGCTGGCTAGAGGAGCTGGTGATAGATTTCATCATGATCCGGGATCTGGAAGAGTATTGGGTTCCTCTGGACATGATCTAGATACAGGGAGTGTTACGTCAGTGGTGGACACTTTATCTAGGGGAGAAGAGGGAGGATGAGGTGACATGGGATGATTTCAAGGAGTTCCGGGCAGAATTCCTCTCTTCTACGATGAAAGATGAGAAGTGAAAGGAGCTAATATCCCTCCAGTAGGGGGGTATGTCAGTAAGAGAGTTGGGGATCAAGTTCAAGTATCTCTTCCACATTGCTCCAGATATATTTCCATATAAGGAGTCTCGGGAGAGATGTTTGGAGGAGGCACTCTGACCTTCCCTATAGTATTCCATTACTTCTTTCACCTTACCGACATAATTTGAGGTTCAGAAGAAGGATGAAGTGGTGGAGAGTATGCACATGCTGGGAGGTGTATCATGAGAGGGAATCTAGTCAGGCTCTTCAAAGGGGAAGGCCGTTTGAAGCAGGCCTCCAACATCAGGACCCTCTAGGTTTCGACTGGCAGGGAGCAGGCCCATGCAGTTCCAGTACTGATCTCCCGGCCATCTCACTTTATTTTTAGGCCCATGACTGAGATGCTTCATCTTTGGAAGCCATGGGCACCATCATAATCAGTGCCCAGACTGAGTGCAGTATGGCGGCGGTGTGGAGGTTCAACACCCACCTCAGCAGTAGCAGTTTCTAGCGAAGACCTTTCAGCAGCAGCAGGGTCAGCGAGCTCCCGCTCCTCCGAGGGCAGACGTTGTCGGAGGAGGCCGACCATATGGTGTTCCTCAGGGACCTCGACCTGGGCGTGGGAAGTTGCACGCCGTAGAGGCAGTAGTTCTAGCAGGACTATAGGTCGTTCGAGGTACGATCAGATTGTTTAGTACTCTTGCTTATGCCTTGTTCGATACTGGAGCTTCACACTCCTTTTTTCACTGAGTTTGGTTCGTGTAGGGGTTTAAACGCTGAGAGAATTACAGTGCCCCTGGTGTTGAGCACACCAGTCAGAGGTCAGGCTGACTTGTTATATGTTTGTTGAGGATGTAGACTGATGATAGGGCCACATCAGTTAGTAATGGATCTTCTACTATTGCAGATATATCCGTACGATGTCATCCTAGTAATGGAATGGCTATTCTCTACATGTTCCATCATGGACTGATTCTGAGGAAGGGTCGTGTTTTCAGTCTTGAGTGGCCGACGTGTGACCTTCATCGGCGAACGAGGTTTCTAGAAAGGCCGCATGAGAGAGGAACCCATCCTATCTTTGTTATTTGAGCTGTTAGTGGAGTCGGTGGATGCAGATATGGTGGATGTTCCAGGCATCATCAGTGAGTTCAGGGACATCTGCCCTGAGCATGTGATGACTCTACCCCCTCGACGCGATATCGGGTTTGGGATAGACTTACGGCCTAGTGCTAGTCTGATTTCAATGTCCCCCCTACCGGATGGAACCTTCTGAGCTTCAGGAGTTGTGGATTTAGATTGATGATCTGATGAAGAATGGTTTTGTTCGACCAATTGTGTCACCATGGGGTGCTCTAGTCTTGTTTTCGAAGAAAGAAGATGGTGGTCTTAGGCTGTGCATAGACTACAGGAGGCTGAATCGGGTGATGGTCAAGAATCGCTACCCTATTCCAAGGATAGACAATCTCATTGACCGGTTGAAGGGGGAAGGATGGTTCTCTAAGATCTATTTGCGGTCGAGATATCACCAGTTGAGGGTGAACGATGGGGGCATCTCGAAGACGACCTTCAGGTGCAGATATGGACACTTTGAGTTCGTGGTCATGCCATTCGGCGTTATGAACGCTCCAGTGATGTTCATGGGACTCAGGAACTCTGTCTTCCTGGAATACCTAGATTGGTTCTTAGTCGTTTTTATTTACGACATCCTAATCTACTCAAGATTAGAGGAGTATCATGCAAAGCACCTGAGGAAGGTTTTAGAAGTCCTCTGATAGCACCAGCTCTATGGTAAGTTGTCCAAGTGCATGTTCTAGATGTGAGAGGTGCACTTCCTTGGGAACGTGGTGTCCGAGCAGGGGATAGCAGTGGAACTCTCAAGGGTTGAGGTGGTTGTATCATGGGCAGCACCCAAGAACATGGCAGAAGTTCGTAGTTTCCTTGGGATGGAAGGTTACTACCAGAGATTCGTACCCACTTATATCCACTTGTGGAACCTTTGACTACTTTGACCAAGAAGGGCCAGGCTTTTGTGTGGAGTGGGCAGTGCGAGGCAGCCTTCATCTATCTGAAGGAGAAGTTGGTTAGTGCCCAAGTGTTGAGATTACCAGAAGAAGGGGTAACATATGAGGTGTTCTGTGATGCTTCAAGAAAAGGCCTCGGGTGTGTGACGATGCAACGACAAGGGGAGATCTCTTATGGGTCTAGGTAGTTACGTCCTCATGTTCATAATTATTCCACCCCCGATCTGGAGCTTGCGGCGGTCTTATTCTCACTAATGTTGTGGCGGCATTACCTCATCGGGGAGCGCTTTGTGGTCTTCACGGATCATAAGAACTTGATGTATGTCTTCTCTCAGCGGGACATGAACTTACGACAGTGAAGGTGGATGAAGTTACTTCAGGACTATGACTTTGAGATTTCCTACACCTTAGGAAAAGGGAATTTTTTTGTCGATTCCTTAAGAATGAAGTCACATAAGGATGTGGTTCGAGAGTAGGCAGATTCTTAGAAGGCGATGGAGGATTTTCCTGCCTTGCACTTGGACGCGAGGATGGATAGTGGTACAGGTTTCCTGTATCGGATGATAGTGAAATCCTATCTTCTACAACAGGTGGAGGATTCCCAGTGGAGAGACTCAAAAAGTGAAGTGATGTGTGATCGTCTTACCCATGGTGATGCTCCGGATGGATGGATGAAGGATGGTCAGAATCAGATGCTTTTCCAAGGGAAGTTGTTCGATCCAGAGGCGATGAGCGAGAGAGTTCTTGGTGAGTTCCACAACTGACCCCTGTAGGTGCACCCAGGAGTTTCCAAGATGTATCATGTCCTGAGGGGATAGTTTTGGTGGCCCGGTGTAAAGAGGGTGGTGGTAGAGTTCGTGGCCAAGTGCCTGGTGTGTCAGCAGGTGAAGGATGAACACTGTGTTCCAAGAGGTTTGTTGCAACCTTTAGATGTCCCCGAGTGGAAGTGGGATGACATATCTATGGATTTAGTCACAAGGATACCTAGTGTTCAAGGAGGCTATGAATCTATCTGGGTGGTGGTGGACCGGTTGATGAAGTCGTCTCACTTTATGGCGATCAAGGAGTCGAGTGCATGGGATGATTTAGCACAGGGATATGTGGCTGAGGTGGTACAGTTTCATGGAGTTCCAAGGTCCATAATCTCGGATAGAGATTTACAGTTTACCTCATGATCCTGGAGGGGATTGTGGTCTGATTTTGGCACCCAGCTACGTCTTAGCACTGCCTTCCACCCCCAGACAGATGGACAAACAGAGTGCACCATCCAGACCTTGGAGGATATGCTACGGTCATGTGTCCTAGACTATAGGGGATCATGGGTGTGACACATTCCTCTTTTAGAGTTTTCATACAATAATATCTATCACTCTACCATAGTAATGGCTCCATTAGAAGCCTTTTACGGAAGGTTATGTCGCTCACCCGTGTACTGGACAGAGGTCGGCGAGGCAAGTGTTCTTCCCCTGGAGGTGGTGCAGAGCACGAAAGAGAAGTTTCAGCTTACATGAGAGAGGATGAAGGTGATTCAGGGCTGGTAGAAGTCTTAAGATGATGATAGGAGGAGACCCTTGGAGTTTGAGGTTGGGGGTCACGTGTTCTTGAAGGTCTCCCCTCGACGTGGGCAGCGATGGATTGACAGGGGGAGTAAGCTTTCTCCAAGGTTCGTCGGACCATTCGAGGTGTTACAGCTGGTCAGCGTGGTGGATTATCAGCGGGAATTTCCACCACCACTACGAAGGGTGCATGATGTCTTCCATGTGTCCCATCTTGTACAGTATCTACACGATGATTCACACATCCTTGACTGGGAGGAGCTAGACATCAAGGATGATGCAATGTTCGTGGAGCGACCAATGATGATTGAGGGTTTTAAAGAGAAGGTTCTTCATGGACGAACCATTCCCTTGTTTTATGTGTTATGGAGGAATGGTGGGCTTGAGGAGAGTACCTAGGAATGGGAGACGTAGATGCATGCCCAGTACCTAGAGCTTTTTTGAGTTGTTCTTTTTTTCTTGTACTTGGTTGATGTAATGCTTACTGTGTTGACTATAGAATGTGTGGTTTCATTTTCTGTGGATGTGTGTGAAGTGTCATGAAATGTGGGTAGGGGAGGAACTGATCCCTATTTAAGACGCATTAAATTGGATGCACTTAAACCCGTGCGGGCGAGTCAGTGCCTCCCAAAGCAGATAGTATCTTAACATGGAGGAAGGGAAACCCCTCACCCACATGAATGGATTGTTTGAATCTTTGTTTTTCATAGTTTCATGAGGAAGGGGGTGTTCCTTTGTAACAAGGAGGTCTACTCCTAAGAGGAATCTTTCGAGGTGGTTGTTTGGAACCCTCTCATTTCTTCGGGTTTGGTTTTAATTCTCGCGGCCGAGAATAGATTGAGAGGTATCTGATGTAATAGCTTGGACCCCCATGTCCATTACTTTACCAAATACACGGCTCCACCATGACGATGGCACCGTGACAGTGGAGCCATGACAGTGGCACTGTGAGGGTGACACCGTGACGGTGGCACCGTGTCCCCTCGCCAAGCCTTTTGTTTCTTTTTCTAGTACCCAACATTTCCACTCCCATAACGTATCTTTTGACATAAATTAATCTTAATACCCTTTTTAAAGTCATTTAAATCCAATAATTGACTCCTAAAAATCTCGAGAAACATCCCCTATGGGGGATCTGAAAGAACTCAATGATATCATCCTGTGTAACTTCTCACCCACGTAGGAAAGCACAATACATTTTTCAGGCGTTCAAAATTCCATATCATGATCTCCTCTTTTATTCTACCGCTAGCGTTCTATTTTTCTTCTCAGTTGAATTTGTTTCTTCTTCATGGTGCTCTTGTAGTCCTTCTTCCCATGTCTTGTGGTGCACCTCTTCCAGAGTCTTCTGTATGTCTTGGAGTCCACAGAATTCCTCCTCTGCAAGCCACACATCCCATGTTCCTATCATATGGAGAAAAACTTCGATCTTCGATCAATCAAGCAGGGATTTTTCCTTTGTCTCTCCTTTATTTGTATCATGTGGGGTGGGTGTGCTATTGTTTCAATGGGAATGGGATAACCAAACCTTAAAAAAGATAATAAATGGGATGTTAAAGGATGATGGGGTGTGTTTGGTTTTATTATGCTCTCTTTTTAATTGCTATATGTTGTGAACTGTCTGAATTTATGCCTACTGAAAATCATGGTTGTTGGTGGTCATTCTCTATGCACTAATAAAATATTTTCCCCTACAATGATTAAATTGCTGTAACATAGAAATTTGTTAATCACATGAACTCGGTGGATTAAATAGATTCCCTATAAATATATACCCTTGTGTGGTCACCTCAGTTAACTAATAGAAAGAGGACATAGATAAATGATGTTCTTGAACCTGGAAGAATCTCTACTCTATTTTGGTAGTAGGTGAGTTGTTTGGTTTGGTTTCTTATGGGGTGATGTGGGTGAGGATGGGATCCTCTGATGTGGCACGGTTGCTAGTTGTGAATCTAGGTTTTTGGTTGCTCAGCTTATATCATGAATTGGGGTGGAATCCTCTTCTATTGTGAAGCCTATTTATCCATTGTTCTGGGGATGTGGGGGGATGTATCTTGAAGCCTGCTTTGGTTCCAATACTTGGAGGAATCTCATGTTGATGTGAATTTACAAGAGAACTGGGTGTGAATGTTTAAATTGTTGTTGGATGTAAACTTTTCCCCTAGGCTTGTGCTTGTGCCTGTTAGTTTCCCACTAGTTCAAAATTTTCATAAATAGGATCACTGGAACATGAAAACAAGAATGGGTTAATTGGGAAATTGATCTTGGGAATGAGTTGTGACACGATTGTGAGTAGTATTCTTTCTATGAGTAGTGACTAGGTTGTTAATACTTAGGTTAGGAGTGGATCCCTAGGTTGGGTTGATTTCTTGTTACCTATATATATAATTTTAGTTCTTGTGATTCTTATTTTCACCTCACCCAAGATGATAATTTAGTGCCGAACACCCACATTTCATGGGGGAGGGTGTTTTTACCAATTCTCCTATGAGTGGCTGGTTATTATCTCCTTTTCTGATCCCTTTCCAGAATACCCCAAGACTCTTCGGGTAGGCTGTGATGGCCTGAAGTCCATTATTAGAAAAAGAATCTTCAGGCAGGGTAGTTGTTGTGGTTAGCCCAGGTGTCTACAGGAAGGTTGTTTCCCATGTGTCATTGGGATGAGGCACAGGTGTCTTCGGGCATGAAGGTAGATTTCTGGGCTAGGTGTCCTTGAGTGTGGAAGTAGTTTTCTAGCCCAGGTGTTTGTGGGCATGGTTACGTGTGGTTGTTTTGGCCCAGGTGTCTGTGGCCGGGATGGTTGTTGTGGCCTAGGTGTGTAGGGGCGGGTGTGGTAGTGGGACTACGGTGAGAATGGCGGTATTGGTTCGATGCATAGGATATCTTCAATAACCAGTGGGAAAGTGGTGCAGGGTACCCAAACATCGATGTGATATTACTATACCGTACTTGAAATGAATTATTTGGGGAGTGTTCCTTGGTGAGGGTTGGGTGCATAGTTTTTCCTTTCTAGGTGCATTGGTTATCTTTTTTCTCACAGGGCATTAGAATGACTCCCCACTTGTGCACAAGAGTCTTTGGTTTTCCGTACTGAGTATACTTGTATACTCACCCTATGTATATATATATGCTTGCAGGTTTCTAGGAGGACTTCAGGGATCATGCAGGGCCGTACTAGCTCAGGTGTTGGGACTTTTGTAGTTTCTGTTTTTCTTTCATTTGGTACTTTACTTTTGTAGACACCTTGTACTTTCTAGATTTTACATTTGCAGCATGCACAAGGGAGTGGTTTACTTTGTCTATACTTTTACATCTAGTTTTGGAATTGTTGGGTTTCATCATCTTATCTCCCAATCCTATTAAAGAAAAGGGTAATGCCTTCCATTTTGTGTGTGATTCTGTATCCTTGGTACTAGTCGCCACTCCGAGACCTATTGAAGGTGGGTCTCAGTGGGTCATTATATCTCCTTCAACTTGAAGAAGGAAGTGTTTGGAAATCTGTTGTCCCTTCCCTCATCTTAGTGAAGGCGGGTCATGATAGTTCGGGAGGAAAATCATTGCATTGTCTGTTACATTGATCACCATGGTTCTTTCGGGTTCCATCCATCGTTTAAAACCCAAAAAGAACAGCGTGAAAGACCAAAATCATTCTAGTAAAACCACATAATAAAGGGGGAGTACCTTCAATACATAACATCTTAGGTTTAATTATAAGATCATTACCATAATTCAAGGACTATAACCTATACGTATACTTATCATTAGGGACATACCTACACATACCTTAGAAATATCTCTAGAGATTTCACTAAAGTTTTTGCATCCTAGTTTACAAAGATTAACTAAACCATTCCTTTGATACCATCAATAGAGACCTAAGTTTGACATATATGGATGTTAAATTAATTCTTTAGCATACATAATACATAACAAAAAAATACACCAAAGGACCATAATAGTTCAGTGTCTCTGGAATCTCGGGACATAATATTCTAATAATGGGGAAAGATCATCAACATCTCCCATAAAGATATATAAATTTTTTTCATACCTAAAAAATTTCTTTATATCATGGGGAAACAAAAAAATATAATGGGTGAGCTCAAATTCTCATTAAGGTTAAACATGATCAAAATAAAACAAACCATATACATTTGAACCCAAAAAAATATGAACATAAAGTTTAAACATCAAAAACTGGAGTTGTGAAATAAATCTTGGAAGTACATAAGGCATATATCATAAAATAACATCAATCATGATAAAGAATAATAGGAATAAAACATTTAATTGTGTAAAACCATTAATCACATGATATGATTTCCATAGTAGCCAAGGAATTTCTGCCAAGACCATTATAGTGGACAATGTCCATTACTGAACAGGGTTTACGTTCCGTTCCAGCCCTGTATTACTAAACCAGATTAACATGCCATTCCAGCCATGTTTCTCTCATGATATATAAATCTTTACACAATGCATTAGAGGTAGATATAGGACCCACCCTTCTCATAATTAAATCATTCTTTCTTGTTCCACAAAATAAATATAATCATTCATCATAACCCAATGAATAAAATGGGTTTCATAAACATCATCCCATCATAACATAATCCATATAAAACAAATGGATATCATTTAAACATAAGAAAAATAAAACCATGTAAATAATAGATACATTTGACTTGAAACATAAACATACTAAATAATTTCATCTTAGATGGAAAATAGTCATGATAAAACACTTGAAATGAATTCTTGAGGAAAATATAATTTCTTCTTAAAAATCATTTTATTTTATCAAAATTCTATGATTTTTTTTAAAGATAAGTATTTTGTTTAAAATAATATTTAAATTTTGAAGATGAATCTTCATTTAAATAATTATTTATAAAACCGTGAAAATCTATTCACGCCGTATAAGTTAAAAAACATTCCTCTCATACTTTCACAGGAACAGTCAAAAAGCACATCATATGGTAAACAAAAGAAAGATTCCATACATACCATGTAGTAAAAGTCAAAAATGGGTAAAAAGAGACTTTAAACATAAATGAAAATATTTTTAGAAAATATGTACATGGATGAGAAATATAACCCCAGTAATTACTTACGAATAAAAAAACTCGGATAAGAATGAGATTGGAATAATTATCCCTTAACTTATGTCCAATTTCTTCCATATGTGTCTAAGACTTATGTATAGTGGGTTTAAACATATTATTAACTTGTAAGAAAACCATAATAATATTTATGATATCATATGTGATTCACTTATGACTTTATCTTACCCGTTCATTTGTCAATTTAATGATAAAGTTGTGTTTTGGGTAAAATCATTTCATTTATCGTACGTGTTTGGACTTGTTGTTCTTAATATTATTATTATTTATATAATTATTTACATACTTCTAGATTGTAAAAAAAATTATTTATATATCATATATATTCATTATATATATATAATAGATAAATAAATGAAATTAAATACACCGTTCATGGAGACGGTAGACCGTAAGTACGCATGAATGCTGTTTTCATTTCCTTATTGACTTGAATGGAAGTAAGTAGATAATATATATATATATATCTCCAGTAGTATTATTATGTAATATATTTCATGATTATTTATTATATATATTCTTTATAATCATTCATGAATGGTTAACATAGAGAATGAATCTCATTGCATCGTGGAGACGGTAATCCTTACGTACGCATGAGCGATGATATCATTCCCATAATTATTTAATAGTATTGGAGAGGATGATATAATATCATAGAATTATTATCATGTTATAATAATCATATATAGTCTCTATTTACACCATTATACCCATCCAAGTATGGTGGTGGTGGAAAACATATTACACCCCAATATGGAGACGGTATTTCGTAAATATGCACGCGCGGTGATTTCGTTTTCCGTAGGATGGATAGAAGGTGAAATAGAGTTGTTTCATATTTATAATAACATATATGTATATGAGTGATACTGATTTCATTACATTATTATGAAACAAAAAAATAAGTGGAATTAGAAGAATAAATGAATTTGAAAGAATTGATAAAGGAAATTACTTCTTCTTTGACGCGCCTCTTCTAAACCTCCTCTTAGGGCACTAATGTGGGCCATTGAAGAATACCAGGACCTCTAGTATGTTTCTAGGGAAGTGTAGAAGAAATATTTTAAGGTTGTTTCCGAGATTAAAGGCACAAAATGGTGTGATGAGGAGAGTGAGGAGGTTCCATTTCATAAGGGAGGAGGGAGGGAACCTTTGGAAACATAAGAAATATTAATTTATAATAAATTCAAAGACCACCTAAAAACCTCAAAAAATGAATCAATTGAGAATATTAGATGAGATATGGTTTTAATATCATTAGACAATAAAATATAGACATGTTGGGAAATTATTTTGAACCTTATCAACTTTATTTATCTTTATTTAATCTATTTAATTTTATTTGTGGTAATAATATTCTAAATTTTAAATTATTATAACTAATTACTTATGTATTGTGAATTGTCCATAATATTATACTTTAAAATATTGTAGACCATGTAAATTTCAATTTATAATTTTTAAATATTTTTCTGATTTTTAAACAATTTCATAATATGTTATATTTATAAAATAACAATAGTGTCAATTTTGACACTATTCATTTATTTGAATTTAAATAAAATTCGCACAGAATATATTTTCGAACTAAAAGATTTAATAGAATAAAAACATGTCATATTTATCTATAAAATTCATTGATCACATTAAATAGTTCATATAATATTTATTTTAATATCTTTAAAACCATTTATTTGATATTTCAATCAATAAAATAATTTCAATATCACTATTATGTCATAAATAA
Organism: Viscum album; assembly: GCA_963277665.1. Lineage (NCBI taxonomy): Eukaryota > Viridiplantae > Streptophyta > Magnoliopsida > Santalales > Viscaceae > Viscum > Viscum album. Next base: position 425,988,279 of record OY728162.1, on the reverse strand, counting down.
TGATAATTATTTAATCCCTTAAATTTATAAATAAATTCACATGATGTAGGTAATTTTATTATCTTTCTTTAGACTATTCATGTTTAATGTTTCATGAAGTTTATCACTAAATAAAATTATTACACTTATAAGATATAAGAGAGTGGCATGTTGTCAATTTCGTTGGTTTTAATAATAAGTATATAATTTTCACGGTCCAAAGTCCATGAAATGAATCTATTATAACCCTTAGGTGATATGGGTCGACTTTTATTCATCCAATATAATTTTTCCAGGTATTAGGGTTATTTTATAATCTTATTTTTACCCTTAATTACCCGATTAACCTTTAACTGTAGTAAATAAAAATTACAGTCGTTAGTATTCATAATATGAAAAAAATAAAAGTAACATATTAACATTATTTGGACCCACTGAATCCAAATTTGGAATCCTTTTTTAAAAATTCAAAACAAAGAAGATGCAGTAATTAATTTAAAATTAATCTCGTTGTTGTTAAAACGAGTTTTAAAAGTTAAAACGTTGTTAAAGATTGAAATGTTTTTACCAATGAATTCAATGTAAAATTAATGCTAATGACATAAATTATATTAAATGGTAGAAATATATTTTATTTTTACTTTAAAACCATTCCATATTATAATTTAACCATATAAATTATATGGATGAAAAAAGTTGTTTTTAATTAAAATTTAGCATATTTTTACTATTCATCAAAATAAGAAACTTATCAAAAAAATATAAAAAACATATCCAAAATAAATTTTTATATCCTGATTCCAAATAAGATTTTTTTTGTCAAATTAAACTTATTAACATGTCAAAAACTAGATTTAAAGTGGGTTCTCCCTAAAAAGGTGGCAAAACTGCATTTTTTTAAAAATACTTATTTTACCTGAAATATTTATTTTGTTCTAAAACTATGTTCTATAAAATGTGTAAGATGAATTATAATGTAATAAAATTAAATATGTAGTTACTAATATTCATAATGGCCAGTTCATAGTAATATTATAACAATATATTGTTGTTTAATGAAACTCAATACTTCGTACAACACATGTTATTGAGGAAGGTTTCTCTTGCATCCACCACAAGCCAAGAATAGTGTTTGCGTATAATACAAGATAATATGGTGTTTCATATAGAACATGATAATTTTGGTGTGGCGTACAACACAAGAAATCAATTAAATTAAAATAATATTTTTCATAAAATCTCGGGGTGTTACACAAATCCCCCAAGAGTGTCAATCTAGATTCACTGTATGTCCCATTATCATGTAATAATTAAGACTCATGTGAATCCCAACATTAATTTTTGGTGTAATTTCCACTAGGTACATTTATTCCTAAACCACATCCACTTATAGTATCCAGAAATGGATTTAATTTCTTAGAAACCACTTCCTCTATACCTCACAATGTTTTTATAATATTTTTATATACTTAGTATTATCCTTATTCATATCCAATAGTGACCCAAGCCTTTTAAACATATCATAACATGATTTTAAGCATAATAAAACATCATATTACAAGCCATGTATCGTGAAGTCTATTGTCTTGGAAGACTAGGTACATAAAACTGAAAACATGGAACTAAATATTAAATTTCTTTATTTAGTATTCATAAAGATCTAAAAACTTCCATTATTGTCTTACATCTTCATAATATTACCTGGGGATAACATGAACAATGGAATGAGCTACATATCCTAGTAGGGGAATAATCATAAGAACAAATCATTAGCACATGGGTAAAAGGCAATCCATAATGATATAAAAAGGCCCAGAACATATAGAATCATAACATATAAAACATGGGATAATATGAAGTGGAATAATAGTAATGTGTAAAAATCATAAAACATGACATTAGAATAATTCAAGGCTTTTTGAACATAGAGAACCACAAGTCAAGGTTAACCCCCAAGACAATTAGACAAGGTAGCATGAGTGAAGGCTAACTGCCAAGACCGTTGCACCTAATGTTGCTTGAGACTTAACATTACCCAATGAGTTTGAATCTTATGTGGTCTCACACATCATAACATGTACATGAATATTCTGGCCCTATATATAATCATACATTAACATAAGGGTACTGATGGATAGAAATGCTTATCATGATAATGTCATAAATCATAATATATGGGCATATCATACAAGTATCCATGAAAGAAAGTAATTAAAAAATACATAGAAATTGATAAGGAAAAATAGACATATATAATGGTAAGTGGTTCTAAAAAGAAGATAAAACATGTAAAAAGAGTATTTATGAAATTTTAGCATTAAAACATTTTAGTGTGGTTTGAAGGAAAATAATAAAGATCCTTTAAAATATAAAAGGGAATAATATTTTATATAAAACCATAAGTTAACCAATAATGTTTTCATTATAAAATGAATTATTTTATAAAAATAATGTTTTCATAAAATAAATTATAGAGTTAACTTGAAATTGGATAAGAATTTGTGAAGTTCCCTTAAAACAAGTTTGCTTATGAAGAAGTATTGAAGAGGGATCCCCATAAAAACATGAATATCCCCGAATGAGAATAATAAATGGATCTTGATACATGACTTTGGATCATGGTAAAATATTTTATAATATATACTTAAAAATAAAAAATTACTTAATTTAGGTGAAAATAATTATAGAGGAACCTAGAGGAATAATGGATGTTCGGGTAGAATCCATTCCCTTAAGTTTGATGGTGTTATCCACTTGATATTAATGACCTAAATATTTAAATTAGGTTAATTAATTAATAATTCCAGAACATATTTTACATTTGATTTATTTAGTATTACCTTTTTGAGTACATTCATAACCTTTTTGATTGGTTATGAGGTTCAATTTCATTGTCCGGGTCCATTTGTTTCCTGATCTGTTTACTTATATAAATGAACAGGTAATCATTTAAAATGAGGATGGTTTAATAGAATTGGATTTGTATTTTATTATTGAAAATTCATAAGGATACATTTTTTTAAATTTTATATGGTTAATTTTAGAGAATATTAATCATTATATAAAACCTTACTGATAACCTTTTGGGTTAATTGGTGATTTTTGATCAAAAGAAACAAATTTTGAATTATAAATCAAAACAATGTGTAAAAAAAGATTCCAGAACAATATATGAGACAAAATACATATATTATATTTTTTTTAAACCCGGCGAATGGTTTCATTACTAGAATTGAAGATGGTAATAGAAATTCAAAACACATCGTCCTTGAATGTGGTAAATTAACACAACTTAGATGGTGTTTTTACTACTAGTATAAATGAAGAGTAAAGGAGAGACGATAATAAATTATTTCATTTTAATATTAAAATTCTTGTACATATAAGGCACTATATTTTTTCATAACATTTTTATGAAGATAGGTAACGATAGAAAAGAAAACAATGGAACTTGAATGAAATGTAAAATAATTGAAAAGAGGAATTTACCTCTTAAATTAATCTTCATTGAGAGCCTCTTAAGGGGATAGGATTTTCTATTTTGAAGAGACCAAGGGATAATGGCAATGGGGGAGGATCTTGGAAAGATATTTGCACAAAATGTATGTAAGGAAGAAGTCTTGAGAGGAGTGAATATAAGATGGGAGTGCGGGTGGGTTTTATAGTAGAGGGTTTCAAAATATTTTAGCAGTTAGTTTATTATTTCTCCATAAGACAATAAATAGTAATAATTACTTGACAAAAAATAGTAATTAGTTCATGTGAGTTCTAGACAATGGACATTTACATCATCCACGACTCAATAATGATGTTTAAATTCATCTTTTAGAACTTATCATAAATAATTGTATTTTACTATTCATAAAAAAATGTATTTCAGAAAAATCCCAAAAATACACCTTAACAATTTTACAATATATAAAATCCAAAAATGAACTTAGTTTTATGAAAATAATTTTCTAAATATGGTAAATTAAATTTTTAAACAAAATCATAATTTTCATGAAAAGTGCATATTTTAAAATTATAACTTATTTTATAATACTTTGAAAAATAAACTACGTTCTCATAAAATTATCCAACAACCATAATACATCAAAATAATAACTTATGAATACATTTAATGAAAATGAATTTTATTTTTTTAATACTTAAATTATTCATAAATTTTAATTTATATATTTATGACTTATAAAAATACAAACATTATCATATTATCAATAATAATATGGCTAAATTTTATTTTTACATTCACTGGTATGTTTACTATTTACTTGGTGGTTTAATATTCATAAGGGTTATATTGCTATTAATAAGGGTAAAATTACTATTCATAATGGTCAGGTACTCTTCACAAAATATTAAGTATGTCTTAGCAGACTCCAAACATCTCACTGATCGCATCCATGTTTTTCAGAATATCAAAATTCAAATCACATAAGTGACAATATTATGTTTAAAGGTCACATAGTACTTATTAGTTCATTGTGTTGTAATTTCATGTGATTATATGAGATAGTTATAAGAATGGAATTTCCATTGATTAAACGTTGGGTCATTAGATTCTCACCCCCTTAGGAAATTTCTCCCTCAAAATTTCATTTTATATTTTATGTCATAAATAGGTGCACGTACTTTATACATGTGAAGGATATTGTATGTACTTTATTAAGAGGGATACATAGAATACATCGTGTACATTATACATGGGAGGTGGGAGTGGCAGTTGATTGGCCACAGCTCAGACACGATCAATGATCTCTTAGGGTCAGATGTACCTTACTCTTAGTATTCCTTTCTTCCCAAACCTTATTAAATTCTTCCATTTTGATATGCGGAGGAATACCATGTCTCCAAAATTTAACACAAGGACCCATCTATGATTGTCTTCATAACACTTCTATGGACATTGGAATCCCTTGATGTTTTACTGAATGGTTTTCACCTTCTCCACCATTTCTGCAACCATTTTATGTCTTAATATATTACGCTCCCCTACTTCATCCCAACATGATTGCATTCTACACCTTCTCCCGTAAAGGTCTTCATATGGTGCCATTAGGATGCTAGAGTGGAAACTGTTATTACAGGAGAATTCAACCAGGGGAAGATATTGGTCCCACTCTATTTAATGTTCATAGAACATGAACTCAACATATCATTCAATTTCTGATGATTTCTGTCAATTTGGCCAGAAACTTGAGGACGATAGGCCGTACTGATGTTCAGTTTAGTGCTTAGAGCATATTGAAGAATTTACCAGAACAACGAGGTGAATATCAGATCTCTATCAGTTACAGTAGATATTGGTTCTCCATGAAGCCTTACCACATCATTGATATATATCCATTAAATTTGATCTAATGAGATGTCCTCTAAAATTTCAATAAAGTGAATAGTCTTTGTAAGATTATACAAAATGAACCATATGGGATTTTTTTCTTAATATGTCCTTGGAAGTCTAGTGATGAAGTTCATGGTGATGTTATCCCACTTCCATGTTGGTATGGATAGTGTTTGAATCATCCCCATATAATTATTCCATTTAGCCTTAATTTCTGAAATAATAGGTACTTTGATATATACTAATCTATCTCCTTCTTTATATTTTCCCACCAAATGTTCTCTCGGATATCTCGATACATATTTGTACTCCCTAGGTGAATATACCAGTTTAATATATGTGCATCATTCAAAATATCCTTCTTTATATATGGATCAGATGGTACATATAATCATGACCTAATTATCATAACTCCTACCTCATTAATCATTTACTTTGAGTATTTCCCATTTCTAATGGATTCCACCCTTTTATGAATTTTGACAGATTTTCATTGAGAATCCTTTATTTTCTCCATAATGGGTGGTTGAGAAATAATATCACAAAAGGTTTATGATGTTCCTACCTTAATGATTCCCATTTCCATCCTCTTCAAATCTTAGAATATTGGATCTTTTTCAATTCTCATAATTGATAACGATGCATGATCCTTTATAATTAGACCAAATGTCACCATATTTGCCTTACTCAGATGGTAGTGGATCGAGCAGTCATAATACATGATGAGAACTAACCATCATCGTAGGCACATATTATGATCTTTTTTTGTGAATATATATTTGATACTCTTATGATAAGTATATATCTCACACATCTTCCCATGGAGATAATTTTGCCTAATTTTCAACACAAAGATCATAACCGCCAACTCTAGATAATGAATATCATAATTTTGCTTATGGATTATCAGCTTCATTGAGGCATAGGATATCAATTTATCATTTTGTATCAACAAACAACCTAATAAATTCTTTAAATGATCATTGTACACCACAATGAGTTCTCCACTTATTGGTAGTTGAGTATTGTCACATTTATATGAAAATTTTCATCTCAATAATAGAGCCTTCACATTATTGATTCTAGAAAAAGATATCCCATTTATCTGTTAGCTTGGTAATTGGATTTTACAATAATGAATATTTATCCAAAAATAGTCTGTAATACCGAGATAGACCATGGAAGCTATGAATATCCATTACAAATGTTAGCCTCAGCCACTGTACAATTTCTTTTGTCTTGGTAGGGTCCAAATATATACATTCATTGTTGATAATATTCCCCATTAATGATACTTCCTCTATCTGGAAATCACATTTATTGTACTTTTAATAAATTTTATCCCTTACCAAAGTCATCATCACAGTATTCAAATTATAATCATACTCCTCCTTTAGCTTGGAGTATATCAGAATATCATCAATAAAGACTGCCTCAAATTTTCCAATGTAGTCTATAAAGAATCAATTCATTAAATCCATGAATATTTATAGAGAATGTTTTATTCCAAATAGTATCAATATGAAATCATAATGTCCATACATCGTTCTAAAGGCAGTATTCGTAATATCTTACTCCCTCACCTTTAATTGGTGATATCCAAATCGAAGGTCCATCGTAGAAAAATAAATTACCCCACATATCTGATCAAACAATTCATATTTTTGAGGCATGAGATTATTTTTTTTTATCATGATAATCATGGTAGAAGTGCATTGATTCATCTTTATTTTTAACAAAGAGCACTAACGCACCCCAAGGTGAAGCAGTCGAGCGTATAAAACCCTTCTCCAAATTCTCATATAACTGCTTATTAAGCTCTTACAACACTAAAACGGTGATTATATATGGTGTCTTTTATATATAAACAGATATTGGACTAATTAAAATTGAAAAAAAATATCTCGATCAGGAGAAAGACTATACAACTCTTTAAGGAATACATCAGCATAATCCCTCACGATGGGAATATCATAGAGAAGTATCATATCTCATTTCTCAATAATTTGAGTTAGACATGTTTTCTCATAAGTCAGTAATATCCACACTTGAGAAAATAATTATAACAAAGATTCATCTTCTTTATTAAACCTGTAAAGAATTGGTGGATGCTTCGGGATGTGAAGAGTGATCTCCCTTTCCCAACAATTGATGTTGGATTTATATAAATATAGTCAATCCATGACAAAGATAACATAAAACTCCAATAAAGGATGTATGAAAAGATTTTATTGGTGTTTTAGACCATAAGTGTTAATGTAAGAGGATTTATATACTTTTAATGTAGTAATTTCCCCATTCAATATTCTCACAGATAACTTATACTCAAAATTTTGAGGTGTTGTTTGAATTGTTATACTAAATTTTCAAGATATAAAAGAATGTGTAGAACCATAATCAAATAGTATATTCTATATTCTGAAATGAATAACTAGAATAACTATTTCCACATCATTTTCTGGATCCACCTTATTATTATTGATAGCATAAAACCTTCATTGTTGCCTTCGAGTTTGTTGTTGATTTCCTATGACATCCCTTGGCTTAGGTAAATTGTTCGCATATTTCCCATGTTCCATATAGTTATAACACTATAGTAATAACAAATAATTTATCTAAACCATCCTTTTTATTCTTCATTAGATGGGTTTTTTCATATCCCTTTAGTAGTTTTTATCCAGATGTCCAATTCTTCCACATTTTAAGAAATTTAGGGTTCCCTTTATAGAGTTCCCATGATAATTCTTCCCATAATTTTGACAAATGGGATGTTTGATCTTCTTTCTATCATGGGATTTATTTTCTGGACCACCCATATTAGACTAAATCTTATACCTTTTGTCACTAGGCCCATGGGACCACTAGGAGTCTCCGGTATCCCTTTCAAATTTGAGGGAACAACGTACAATCTCTTCATAACTGTCAAAGTCTCAAATCTCCAACACTTTTTGTAGAATAATCTTTAGTTCTCTAATGAAGAGATCCACCTTTCTCTCAGTTTTCACGAAAAATCCAAAGGTGTATCATGAAATCCTTGTGATGTTTGTTTTATACCGCATAACGGAATATTCTTCCTTCTGCTTGAGTATGAGGACCTCTTTTTCTACCTTGCGATAGAGGGTTCAGGGAAAATATTTATTGAAAAACATTTTATTTAATTTCTACCATTACATGGAATATATTTATTATTGGGGCTTCATATTAATGTTCAGTTTCCACCATTTATCGTCTTTCGAATCAAAATGATATACTTATAGTACAACTTTATTTTCTTCTGAGTGCTAGAGGAAAGGGGATATCTTTTTAATGGAGTTAATCAACTGTTCTACGATGAGGGAATCAAAAGATCCACTAAACATGGGAGGACATTTTCACATGAAGTATTCAATAATAACATTTTATTTACTTTGGGAATGAGGTAATTCCACGTGATACATGTTATTATTCATAACTTGAGAAAGATGAGAAAGTATTTTCATGAAGTTTTGAGAATCCATTTCCATTATATTCCCACATCATTAGAGAAATATTCTCATTACGTATCACTTTGATTGTAAGAACGTGTTCTTATATTTCCCACCATTAAATATGGAAACGAATATGCAATTTTATGGCATGAATACTTATGTATTAATCCTAAAAAAGATAATTTTGAATATAAAATTATAAACTTGTAAAGGAGAAGTATATCCTAACTTGTGATTCTCTAGGTTTATGTCTAGGTTATCCATGATTTATTTGTTAAATTATATTCTCATGGGATATTTTTTATTTATTCTCTTAATAATGGTTTGTACCAATCTCACAAAACTACCAAAGAATCTCCCCTGGGAGTGTCAAACCAAGAGTGCCACAAGAACCGTTGTTGTGCACTAATTCCCATTCAAGTCTGGATCAAAGTTCTGTTTTAGGGTTTTACCCCTAGATACATCTATTCCAGATCAACCTCTACATTTTTTTTCCAAACATGGATCTATTTTCGTGACAAACCACTTACTTTATACTTAAACAAATTTAGGGATATATTCATACACTCAGTCTCATCATTAAGGTTCTTACTGAAGGGCTCTATTCGTATTCTCCAAAACCAACTAGACCATACTCTGATACCATCTGTAGTTACCATATCCTTTTATACATATCATTACATGATTTTAATCAGAATAAAGAATCATATTACGAGCCATGGATTGTGAAGTCTTGTGTCCTGGTAGACTAGGTACATAAAACTGAAAACATGGATCTAAATATGAACTTTCATTATTTAGTCTGAATAAAGACCCCCTAACTTCCATTTTTTTCTTACATCTACATAGGACAACCTAGGTATAACATGAACAAATGTATGAGCTAAAATTCCTAGTTGGAAATAAAGATAAGAATAAATCATTAGCAGATGGGTTATAAGGAATGACATAATTACATAAAAATGAATGGAACAAATGGAATCATAACATATAATAAATGGGATCATAAAAAAATGGAATCATAATTTGTTTTATGGAACATAAAACATGAATATAGCATGAGTAAAGGCTTGTTGCATATAGAGAACCACAAGTTAAGGTTAACCACAAAGATAGTTGCATATGGTAGCATGAGTCAAGGCTAATCGCCAAGATCGTTGCACATAACATATCATGAGACTAAAATCTACCTAATGCATTGGAGTGATATTTGGTCACACCCATCAGAAAATGTTCATGAATATGGTTTCCACATATATAATCATACATTATCGATCATACATAAGCATAAGGGTACCCGTGGAAAGAAGTGGGTATCATAATCATGTCCGAAAGTATAATATATTGGTGTATCATACAAGCAACCTTGAATAAAAGGAATTAAAACATAAAGGGAAATTGATTAGTTAAAATTGACATATATAATGGTATGTAATTTCAAATAGAAGTTGTAATATGTAAGAAGATTATTTAGGAAATGTTATCATTAAAACATTTTAGTGTGGTTTTAAGGAAAATACTAAGGAGCCATTAATATAGAAAAGGACATAATATTTTATATAAAACTAAAATTGAACCAATATGGTTTTCATAATAAAAATACAGATTATATAAAAACAACAGTGCCTTAAAATAGATGATATAGTACACTTGAAATTGGGAAAACATTTAGGAAGTTCCCTTAAAACAGGGTTTCTTATCGGGTAGTATTGAGGAGGGAACCACTTAAAAATGAATATTAGATAAATAGAATAATGAATGGATCTTGATACATGATTTTGGATCATTTAAATAGAATTTAGAATATGTACATAAAAATAACATATAACATAATTTGGGTAAAAATAAAGGTAGAGCAACCTGATGGAATAATGGAGGTTCGGGTAGAATCCCTTACCTTAAGCCTGATGGTGTTATCCAATTGATATTAATGACATGAATAATAAAATTGGGTTCATTAACTATAAATCACACAACTTATTTTAAATTTTATTGATTTATTATAACATTTTTAGTTCATTCATAAATGTTTTTGAATGGTTATGAGGTTCAATTTCATTGTTCAGGTCTATTGGTTTCATGATTGGTTTACTTATATACACGATTGGATAATAATGTAAAATGAGGATGGATGTCTAGAATTGGAGTTATATTTTATTATTTAATATCCAAATGGTTACATAGTTTTAAATTTTATTTGGTTAATTTCAATGAAGATGAATCATTTTAGAAAACATTACAGATAACCTTTTGGGTTAATTGGCTGTTTTTTATCACAACAAACACAATATGTTTTATAAATAAACAAATCTGTATGAAAAGATTCCAAAACCATATATGAGACATTATATATATATTATAGTAATATACAACCATAATAATGGTTTCATGACCATAATTGAGGATGGTAATCGAAATTGAAAACCCAACGTCCTTGAATGTGGTAAATTAACACATCTCTGAAGGTGTTTTTACTACTAGTTTAAAAGAAGGGTAAAGCAGATATGATGATAATATATTATATTATCATAAAATCTTTACATAACAGAGAAGAAAATATATTTTTCATAAAATTTGGATGACGAGTGGTAATTATATGATAGAAAACAAAATAACATGAATGGTAAGTAAAAGAATTTAAAAGAGGAATTTACCTCTTAAATTAATCATTATTGAGAGCTTCTTAAAGTGATAAGATTTGGGTTTTTAAGAGATAAAGGGATGATATAAGTGGGGGGAAATCATGGGTAGAGATTTTAGTAGAATTTAGTAAAGTCACAAGGCTTGAGAGCAGTGATGAGAAGTTGGGAGTGTGGATGGTTTTTATAGTGGAGGGGAGGAGGGTTTTCTTATTATTTTAATCATTAGTTTAATATTACTCCATAGGTCAAGAAATAGTGATGATTTCATGACCCAAAATAATAATAACTGCATGTGAGTTTGAACCAATAACTATTTACATCATCTAGGACTCACACATGATGTAGAAATTTAGGTTTCTGTGATAATCGTAAATTATCATATTTTATTATTCATAAAAATCCAATTATTTTAGATAAATACCAAAAATTAAACCAAAACATTTTTTTCAAGTAAAAAATAAAAAAATAAAATTAATTTTATGACAATAATTTTATTAATAGGGGAAATTTAATTTTCAAATAAAATAATCATTTACTTGAAGATACATATTTTAACATTATAACTGATTTTATAATACTTAGATTTTAGGATACTATTTACTTGGTTGATTTAATATTCATAAGGGTCATATTAATATACACAAGGGTAAGGGTCAGTTACTATTCACCAAAAATTACGTTTGTCTTATCGAACTCCAAACATCTTACTGATCACAACTGTGTATGTCAGATTTTCAAAATTCAAATCCCCAAGGTGAAAATATTATGTTTAAAGGTCACATATTACTTATTAGATCATTATGATGTGATTTAATATGATTCTATGACATTATTATAATTAGGGGATTTCCATGGATTAAATATTGGGTCGTTACATATCCCTAGGGTTCTCAATAATATTTTCTCATCCACTTCCCTATGGTTAAATATATGTTTTCTCTGTTACCAACTATAGTGACCCAATACTATTAAACATATAATTAAATGTTTTTTTATCATAATAAATATGTAATTACCACCTAATGACATTGAGGTCTAATATCTATTGAATACTTTGATCAAAATAGATCATTGTGAGTTTAAAATAAAACATCTTTATTTAATTATATATAATGAGCTCCTAAATACTTTATAGATGCTATAACTGCATAGGATAACATTGGAAATACATAGAAACAAAGGATTATATAAAAAAGATATGTAGGAAAACAAATATCCTAAGGAAGAATAAAATGTAAGTTAATGATTTAACCTAATATAATAAAGGAGAAGGAAAATAAGTAATAACATGGAAGAAAAAGATAATGAACACAATATAATATAATTATGGAATCATAGGAAATTTTATTGAAATATATAACATGGAATAAACCTGGGTCAAGGATAACATCCCAAATAATAAAACATGATGGGAAAAGTCCCATAATGGATTAGGTTTACTACTTAATCCCATACATGATTCCTTAAGAAATAAAATATTTACCTAGTTAATTTGAGCACTAACTATGTGGACATATCATAACAAGGTCATGATAAATGTGTACAATATAAAGTAAATAAACCATAATGAGTAGAGTAATAATTACTAATATACAAAAAATGGGTTTCATAATCACAAATCATAAAAAAGTTAAATGAAATTTAATTATGAAGGATTTTGAGAAATGGTCATGTGGAATATATTACCTTGTCGAAGGAAGGGAAAATAATATAAGTATATTAGGGAGATAAATATATAAAGAATTTAGAATCATTCCATAACATTAAGGGTTATTTTCATTTATAAAGATATATACTTTTAAAAAAATATTTTTTTAGGAAAATAACATTTCCTCATTGAAAATCATTTTTCAAAAATTTAAAAAAAAATTCATGGAAATATTTTTAATTGAAAATAAAATAAATTATAATTCAATTTGAAAAAACAATATTGTTCATGATAGTAGGTAATTTCATTCATTATATATAAGTTAAAAAACAATCCTTTCACACTTGGCTAAAAATTCAAAAAGTTCATCGATTGGAAAATAATAAGAATATTATATTAAAACCATTTTTTAAGAAAAATTGAAACATGGGTAAAAAATTCTGTAATATATAATTAGATAATATTAAAAAAATCATTAACTTTTTTAGAAAAAATTTATTTGGATGGAGAAATAATATGGAATTTAGAGAGGAATGATGTCATATTTTCTAATAAACATTTTCTCAATCATTTTCAATTCCATAGTGAGGAAAATGATAATAATACAAGAAAATTTCATAAGTAACCATAGGAGAATAAAATTATTTAGGATTATTATATAATGATAAAATAATTTCATTCAATGGAATTTCAGTCATAAATAAACCTGATTAAAATGATATTGAAGAATAAATAATTTCTGATTTGGTAACTTTTGAATAATAACTCTGAGGAATGATATAAGTTAATTATAACATATAATATCAAGAAGTTTGATGGATTTATGATATAACATTTAATTAGTAAGTGTATAACCTATTTAAATTATATTTTTTGATAACAGTACATGTTTCTAATTGAAGGAAGGTTTGAAATGAAACCCTTACCTCATGAAAGAATCATCATGAACATTCCTTGTTTTTTTATATAAAAAACTATGAAAATTATTTTCTTTATTATTAACCCTATTATATTTTTTATTCCATTTATTTTATTTTTTATCTTATCATATTCAATTACTGAACCTATTAATTTCACATCGGACATTTTAATGATAAACTGATCAGATATACAAAGTCACTATCATAAGTTGAATAAGGAAAGAATAATATTATTTAATCATCAATTAATTGGAAATCATGAAATAATTTTTACATTAAACAAAAATCATACATTTAAAACAATCCATAAAATATGTTTATAAAAAACAAATTGTGTTACGTTCATGGAGCTAGTAGGACATACATACACATGAGTAGGGTTAACTTTTATTGAATATCATGATGTAAAGAAGGAAAGTTTTTTTTATATTTCCAGTATTCTAATTATATCCTATATATAATATGTTTCTTTTAAATACTCTTAAATTTACTATCTATGTGATGTGGTAATAAAAACAAATCACATCACTTCGCAAGGTGGTAGTTTTCCGTACACAAGAATGATGTTATCATTTATTCAATGGATGGAAAGGTAAGAAAGTATATGATATATTTATTTTATATAATTATGAATATCTAATTAATATCATATGTAAATATAAAATTAACATATATTACCTACCATATAAATCAGATGTGAAAAACGAATCACATCACTTTTTGATGTGGTAGTTCACCGTACACATGAGCATGACATTATTATATCCCTAAGGAATATAATTTAAAAGGTTATATGTGATATTATATTTCCAAAATTATTATTGTATTAGAATATGTTATTTAATAATTATATAAATAATTATATCTATCCTTGACAAGTTGTTATGGAAAACGAATTACATTGGTTTACGATGTGGTAGTCCTCGGTGCACATGGTCAGCAGTTTTGCTTCCAATTTGAAAGAAGAGGATATATTTATAGCTCATTAAAACAACATAACAAAATATTAGTATGTTTAATATATTAATTTCTTATATAACCAAGGTATAATAATATTTTAAGGATGTTGAGGAACAAATAAAACAAAATGTTCAGTTAAGGATGTTACCTCTTCTTTAAAAAACTTATTAAATTTTCCACCAAAAGAATTTTTATGTTTTATTTATGATTAAAAAATGTTTCTAGGATTATGGTAAGAATATAAGGTAGCGATTTATGTAGTTAACATCCAAAAAAATGAGTTTTGGAAGCATGGATTGTTAAAGAGTTGGGAAATCTTTTTATAATTGGGGTTGAGGACACATTTTGAACGATTGAAGAGAAAGAATTAAACCCAAATTTATCTCATTCAAAAAGGATAAAAAATGAACCATTTTAGAGCCTTAAAAGATACACATTAAAAATATTACCATAAAATATGAATTGAATAATATTTGTGTCATTGTCAACCCTAAATGTTTTATTTTAACACTATGTCACCATGTTTTTACAACAAACGTGATAATTAATTTTTAATTATTTCAGTATTTATTATGGTAAAAAAGTAATTTTAACTTATTTGATAATATAAAAGATTATATATATAAATATAAAATATGTGTTTCCAAATTCAGATCACAAAAGTTTCATAATTTAATTTAAATTGTTCTTAAGAAGTGTCGAAAAATGGTTTCTCAAGAATTATAAATTTTATGAATTATAAGATGCCCTTATAATAATTATGTGAAAAGAATTAAGAATAAAATGAATAATAATTAATATTTATAGATATATAATATATATATTTATTTGAAATCATTCCTCATTATGGATTATTTTAATTAATTAAAATGATTAAACAATATTCACGTTAAAACATTTTTCATAAAAATTATTTTTAGGCCTAAAAAAATATATACTAAAATACACTATAAATATTATTTAAATTTAATTATTTTAATTTAATATTACTAAATAATAAATATTTTAATTTTTTAAAAAATTTATAGAATAATGGGTATTTTAAATTAGCTAATTTATTAAAAATAATGATAAATCTATTAAAATTGACATTTTCACTATATATTAAAATGTTAATTTTTCAAAAAAAAATCCAAAACATTCACTCGAGGTTAATTTAAATATGATTATTTCAAAAATAAATTCCTTTTTATCAAATAAATTTACAAAAATTGAAAAAATAATTTTATTTTTTTCACACAAATAATAGTAGAAATCATTTTTTAAGAAACAAAATTGATGATAAATAAAATGAAATTCCTTAAAATGTAATGACTAGTTAATTAGGATTTATAAATAAATTTATATTTATTAGTATATTTAAATACATTACATAAATTATTTAATCTTATTCATACCCACACATTTTTTGGCTAGGATATAACAACCACATTTCGATAAGATTTATATTATACCACAGTTCATTTAAATTTAGTGGTTATGAGTAAAAAATCAAACGAAGTTTCATTTTAATAAAATTTGGTGTCAAAATATGGTATCATTCCTAAATACTATTTTTTTCACATTTTATAAAACAAAAGTCTGCATTGCAAATCCATAACCACGCCGTAGTGTAAGAGGCTTTGTCACAGTCACCTCTAGTCCAAAATTCCATTTAATCGACAATATATACCTCACTCAGATCCAATTTATATAGAGTAAGTATTTGGTGCTTCTAAAAAAAATTCAACAAACATAATAAAATTGGATGTGTCTCCCTAAAGACCTCCTATGTTACAACTCTCCTCCCCACCACAACCATGTCTGATAGGGTAGTGGAATCAAAAATTCATTTCTAAGGATCCATGAAAAACAATTCCCTTAAATATAAACCTTCATAAAATTTTTAGAGGAATTAAACTTCCCTATAGTAAAACTATATTGTCCACACCACAAAAAAAACTATCCACACTATCAATTCTTCCCACTTTGGAATAACTCCATATAAAAAACCCAAAAAATCAAAACTTTTGAAAAGACCCCATACCACAAAAAATAAAAAGTGGTTATTTATAAATGATAAAAGATACTTGAAAATGGTAACAATGTGTTACAATATCCCAATAATAGGTTAATTATTCTCCTATAAATCTTTTAAATTATACTCCTTATTAAATTATTGAGGCCACTACTCCCTTTTTAGTGCCTTATGATCCCAAGCCTCATGGGAATCTGATATGTGCCACCACAACATATTGACCATAATGATTTAATTTTGACACCAGAAATTAATCTGAGAATCTGGGATCTCTATATGTTATTACATAATATAAACATATGTATCAGACTCAATCTCTTCTCAACTCAAAATGTTAGAGTTACTAGGATGGCCTTTACTACGATGAGGGATTTGGAAATCATTATGTATTCCAATCAACTAGGTAGTAAATTCAAAACCAATAAGATATATGACAATGTCTCTTAGTGACCTCCAATGGTCCAATATATATCTATGTCATATTTCTATGTTTCTTAGGGTAACAATGTCTCGAATAAAGATATACTTTCAAGAAAACACATTAATTAAAAATGAAAATGGACTATGTCGATGATATACATAGAATTTCTTCCAACCCTTAACTATAACCAAGAATCAACATATATCATAAATCTTTACTAACATATATTGAATAATATTTGGTCCCAATGTAGTGGCCTCACCCACCTCAACCTAACAATGAGGTGAATTTCATGGGTGACCATACAAATACTCAAAGGCTGCCATTCTGATCAAAAACTACAAACTATTTGTATATGGAAACTAAACCAATCAAAGATGGCTGTCTCATGATCCACCAAAATCTAAGATTTATTCATTGATAATATCTTACATGACATGAATAGGAATATTTTTAATACCAACCAACTTTATATGATAAACTATGCATCACCTGTGTCCCCATCACCTTTTGGAGACTCTTCCAGAACCTAGATGTGAACTTGATATCCCAATAAGAGAACACAGAATTTGGAACCTGATGAATCCTCAAAATACCATATAAATAGAGTATTCCCAAATGATTTTCCATTTTTATATACCTAGTTAGAATAAAATAACAATATATTTTCAACAAATATATTCCCAAATAGATATATTTCTTCCATTGGAGGTTCTATGGTTACCCAACTATACAACACATGGACACCTCCTCCAATTCCAAAACATCACTAGAAAAGGTTGGAGAAGAATAGAATAATTTATATGATATGACTTTATCATTATAGTGGTTGTAATAGAAAGATATATAATTAGTGATGTTTTGCATCATACTTACCCACTAGAAATAATGTCTCATGTCATAGTAAAATTTTTTAGGAGAAGGGTGAACAATCCATGAAGAAAAATGGAAAACATGGTACACTGATTTCTACATAGATGATTGAATTAAAATATGATCCTTGAAGATGATAATAACATAAAAAGTGATAGAATAATTATTATTAATATCACCACTATAAAAGTATTTTATAGTTACTCTAAACTCATCATCGTTCTGCTGATCATAAAAAATAAACACAAGGATAGGTGATAATTAATTGATACTAGTCATAAACCATTACTAAAAGATATACCTATGTGTTCAGGTGAAACAGAGTAAAAAATATGTATTATAGTCCATTCCTTTTAATATAATAAAACATACTCTAGTTTAAATTTTCAAATGAGAGTGTAAATGAAAAAATTACACTTCCATGGGGTGTATGTTGTGCTAATGTTAAAAATGTATAAATAATCTACCCGAAAACCCAACATATGATTGAGTTACATTTGGGAGAATATATTTCATAAACTATTTTTTTAGAAAAACCCTAAACCACTAAGAAAAAAGAAAATTCAAATAACATTTGAACACATTCATAACTTCAATAATATCCAAATAATGGGTGGGGTGGTTCTTCTTGTGAGTCTAGATCTGATGGGATCCATGGTCCAAAACAAGATAATCCTATATAAACATGCAATTGAAACCAACACCAAAGGGTTCATAATATTCCACATACCCCATAAAGGGATTATGTTCGATCATAGTAGTAGATGATGTAAAAATCCATTTCAAATCATTAAAATAAGTATGAAATTATTCACCCCATAAGAAATTCATCCCTTTCTTGTTTAGAGTAGGCAAAGGTGTTGAAAACATTGATAAATCCTTGAAAAACCTCCAATAATACATAGACGTACCAAATATCTTTCTACTTAAACGATTTTATATGGATCCTCCCATGAAAATAAAACATTCACATTATTTGGATGAACTAAAAGGGAATCTTCAGTGATAAAATTCCCTAGGAACATCACTTTATGGATTCATATACATCATTTTGGTTTCTTTCCATAAAGGTGGGGACTCTGAAGGATTTCAAAAACATGATTAAGTGTATTCTGTGGTCATTTACCAATTTCTAATAAACCAAATACCACATATGAATACTATAAAAAAGGCATTGAGTAACTAATTTATTATCTAATTCATCAAATCCCTAAAAACCACAAGTGTTTTATTCTTAAAAAAATTCATCACATGATATTTATAATGATCATAGCTACTCATAAAATCCTTATTTGGAATATTGTTCTCCCAAAATCCAATCTAATGATATCCGAACCAATAATTTATTTTCGATTACCACATTTCTCTCTTTAACTGATTGAAAAAACTATCCTCCTAGGGGAAAGAGAACTTATTTTTAATAGTCACTTGGTTAAACATTCAATAGTCCACACACAAATGAATTGAACCATCTTAACACTTGGAAAATAGAATATAAGATGAATATAATGAAATGATAGGGTGGAAGAGACATTTCTCTATCAAATCATTGTACTGGATCTTGAGATATTTTATCTCTACTTGTGTTTTATGATAATCGGGTGTAATAATATTATATATTATTGAGAAAAGATCAATTATAAAATCCAACTACCTCTGTAATGATTGAAACATTAATAAATAAAATTACTCTTATTTTAGTGCCTTAGTGATATAGAAAACACATGAATTTTTTTTATTGGGTTTAAATAACTGTAATGTATCATTAAAATTGATAATATAGCCATTGAATAGTGATCAGATTACAAATATATATATAGGGTTTTAAAAAATCTTTTTGAAACAGGAAAAAGGAATTGATGGACTTAAATAGTATGATCATTCCCTTTGAATCCCATTTATATAATCTTTTAATATATATATCATTTTTGGGCTGTTCTGTAGACCATGATCAATCCAATATCAAACAACGTAAGCATGAGAGAAACTGTTATGGAAGAATTTCAAGCTCCTCGAGATCATGACCCAAACAATGTTCATCAACTGGCCCCGAGAAGGCCCCACTATCGCACAGTATACTCTTATGTCATATTTTGGTGTAATAAAGGGATATGTAAAAAGAACCTAGCATTATGTTTATGTGCATTATTTTTTAATAGAATAAATAATCTACATTCATTTTATTATTATAACTTTTTAAATCACAAACAATATTTTTAGATAATATTTAAATTCAATTAAGAAATATATTTTGATGAATTATTGGATTTTTTTAATTAAATAAAATTTTAATAAAATATAATTATGAAATTATTTTTTAATAAATATAAATGAACATATAATTTTTATGAATACAATTGTAATTTTTATAATTTTTTTAAAACTTTTTTTGTTCAAACCCATTAATTTTCAATAAATGTCCATTTTTATTATAAAATTGAAAATTAAAATATTTAAAAAATTAACATATTGAGAAAATTACTTAGATAAAATTATTATTATTTTTGGAATTAGGATGTCAAAATTTTCAAATGGTGAGTTTTTCATAATTTTCTAGGACAATCGAATTTTTGAGTAAAAATTAAATACCTTATAAATATATAATGTGTTTTTATGAAATAATAATGATACAATAGTGATGTAAGAAATAGGTATATTCAGAAAAAATATGTTTCACTTTTAAAATAATGTGATTTTAGATTAGTTTTTTTAGTTTTACAATTCCTTAGCAGACCCTCCAAAACTTATAAAATATTTAATCATTTTAAAATGATTTCCATGAGAGTGAATCATCTCCACATAAGGAAGCCTAATATTTTTATATGATCCTCTACTAGCCTTATAAAATAACATTTTATACTTTACTTTGTCAAAAACCATTTTCAAAAACCATGTTATGCTATCTGATTTTGAATATTTAATTATACAGACTCTAAAACCTTAGTTTGTGAAATATTAAAGAATTACCCTCTCATTTCCTATAAAAAACCACAAAATATCCCACTTATCTTAACTCAAAATCCTTGTTTTGTGTCCCTAGGATTACTTAATATTTTAATAATCTTTTCAAGGTGCCCCAAGCTCTCAATAAACCCCTCATCAAGATCTTGAATTCACACACTCAAGTAAGGGATTTCTTCATTTCTCATTTTTGTCCAAATTTTGTTATGTTGTCATACCATTTTATTTTCAATTAAAAAATTTGGTGTATTATTTATCACCTACCCCATACATACCTATTTATGTTTTAATAATTATATTCCTCTTTATCCCTCATTAATCCCTCCCACATTCACCCATTACCATGCTAAATTTTGGTAAGAGTTATTCCATTTATCCTATTTCTTCAAGTTTCTTTGTCTATTACGCATTCAATTTATAAATTACATTTTTTGGGATATATATATATATATGAACCCCTTAATTCAAATTTAATGTACATATGATTATATAATATTTTCTCTCTCATCAATATTTTTTATAATTTTTTATGTCACGTTGTCATGCTGCTGAAATTTCACTATGATTGTCCAATCCAAAATAATTATGTAGTGAATACCATTCCCATTTCACTATCAAGGGTATTCAAAATTATTAAAATATATATATTGAAGGGTACTTACATGTATTTATTATATATTTCTTTATCATTTAATATATTATTATGTTGAATGATTCCATGTTATATAATCTATATGGCACACTTATGAATGAAATGAATTCTTTATGATGGGTGGGCCCTGATAGCGCTCCAAAGAATTTGGTAATGTTTAGTATCATGGTAATCCCAATGAAATGAGGTCTTACTTATTATAATACATGATTAGTGATATGTGTCCTCTGAAAATATAATGTTGTATGTTGTTTCCACATTTACATGATGTGATAATCATGCTATATCATGCCTTTATGTTCGTGTTTCTCTTAATCTCCATTTATATGCCTATTCCCTAAAATGTATTGTATTATTCTTATTATGCCTTATTTACTCCCTTTCTTGGCTTTATATCTCACCACTTTTTGTGTGTTTTTCATTTGGTTATCCCACGCAATGATAAGTATGAAGGAATGTTGTGGTCATGTAAAAGGATTTTTCAATAAAAATGTTGTATTTTTTGTATTAAATTGTCATGTAATGTTCCAAATTTCCCATGAAATAATAAATATCAATCCTCAGAGTTTTCTTAAGTGTAGTTTTATGTAATAATTCATGTTTAAATATGTAATAAATATCAGGGTTATTATATTTAGTATCAAAGGGAGGGTTTAGTTATTTTTGGGATTAGGATTAGATAAACCAAGTGGAAGCCTTTGGAATAAGACTGTGTTTAATAAAAACATCCTTAAATTTTGGTGAGTATAGAGTAAGAGTTTATTATGAAAATAAATCCCTTTTTAGATACAAAAAAGACGATGTGGCTCTAGCACACATGTAACTTGGGGTAAAACCTGGAAACACCGCTTTAATCTAGACTCAAATGAGAACTAGTGCATGACAACAGGCCATGATGCACTCTTGGTTCAACACCACCAAGGGATATTATTTTGTGAATTCATATGATTAGTAAAATAAATTATTAAGGGAATAAAAAAATTCCCCTACGAAAATATGATCGGAAATTGATCATGGATAACATAGATTGAAGGCTATAAATTCATAAGTTAAGAAAATAAATGTAGTTTATAATTTATACATTTTTACATTGGATTACCATTTATGTGTTACCCATAATGTTCCTTTTATCATATCCAATGGAGGGTAATACGAGTACTCATGATAACAACTGATGCAAATATTTATGCGGTAATTGTTCTAATGAGATTCTAAATCTGATGGGAGCGGTGAATGCAAACCTTGTCACGATACTCTCTCAGTTAACTCCATTTTTGAAAAGAAACATGGATCAAGAGGAACATACAACACCCCCTAAGAAATAACATGCCTCCATCGAGAGCTTTATGAGACAAAGGCCTCCTAATTTTAATGGATCATATGATCCCTGAATCGGTGGACAATGGATGTACTCTATTGAGAAGATATTCTCCATCCATCAATGTTCATAACAAGAGAAGGTTCTTCTAGATACTTATTGTATAGAGTGTAAATCTGATCAATGGTGGACATTGATAAAAAATAGGAAGCCTGAGGAAGATATATAATCATTAGAATAAAGGGATTTCTGGAAAATGTTTTTCGATAAATATTTTCTTAACACCCCACTACTTATGAAATAAAGGGACTTCCTTTCCCTTAGGAAAAAATATGACAAATACATCAAAGATTATGAGAAAAACTTCACAGGGATTTTATGATACACCTATATATTTTTCATTACCCCTGAATTCAAGGTTAACCTCCTCTTTGGTGGGATATAACCTTGGATACAAAAATCCCTAGAGATCTGTGTCTTTGATAGCTATGAGGAAATTGTTTGATGTGATCTCAAAGTTAAAACAGAGATCTGGGAATCTTAGAGGTATTATCTGCATAAGAAGAGGAATGTAGACTTCAAATTTGGAAATCTAATGGATAAATCCAATGGTTCAATGAAATTACAGCACCTCACATTACAAAGGTAGTGAAAAATGCAACTGAGAAATTTCTTGAAGGGGACAAGGAAATGTTTTTGGTGTGGAAGAGAAGGAAAACTGGCCATTAATTTCCTATAAGAAAAACCCGCTTCGGTGGAAGAGGAGTGGAATGCTATGTTCGACACTCTCTGCATTGCTCATTTCTTCAACTACAAATAACCATGTCACTTTTTAAACTAGTTCCCTAATCCAAGGGTTTTTGGAGGCAACCAAAAACCACCAAGGCTCTATGGGCAAGCTTTATCCATCACTTCCATTGAATAAAATCTCAAAAATAAAGTGGTAAAAAGTATTCTAGTTATTAACTCAAGAATATAAAAAATACTTTTTTATTCTAGTTCTATGAAATATTTTATATCATGAATGTAAAGTATAAAATCCCGAAACCACCAAAAATCATGGAAGTATAGATGTCGGTGTGAATGGAATATAGAGAAGCTATTGCATCCCATCAATATAACTCCTCCTCTATAACAAATTGTGAATTAAAATTCCCATTGAAACTTATTATACTCCCTCTGGTCTAATTTGAATCAATTCTTATCATGTATTGGTATTACCTACATATATACACATAAATTTCCATGAGAGGGAAATCACTCTCCATATGGAAAATCGAACCCCGATTCTGTACAACTACAAGGAGGAGAATGAATCATATTTATAACCATCATCTAAACTGTGAATATTAATGCCCTATGAGCATGTTAATCTTGCTCATAGGATTGATTCTATGGTAGAAACCATCTTTGAATACATTCCTATTGTGATTGAATTCACTGAATTGTTTCTCGAGGAATTTCCTTGTTTTCCTCCAGGAAGAGATTTTGAATTCAAAATTGATCTTATATTTGGTGAATTTAAAATATCTAAGACTACTTATATAATGGATGTTTTATAGATTAAAAAGATAAAAAACTATAGGATAATCTGGATAAATGGTTTATACACCCATGTGATTCACCATGTCATGCACTGGTCCTCTTCGTCAAGAAAAAGTATGGGTCAATACCCCCTTTTCATTGATTATTGTGAGCTCAGAAAAATCACAATAAAGATAAAGTATCATCTACCAAAATTTTATGACTTGTTCAATGACCTATGTGGAGAAAAATACTTATCTAAGTTTGATCTATGGTCGTGATTTTAAAAATTAAGGGTAAATAAAGAGAATATCCCCATAACGGCTTTTCGTACAAGGTACGAGCACGAGGAATTCATAGTAATGCCTTTATAAATAATTAATGCTCTAAAAATATTCATGGTCATGGTGAATAGAGTCATTATAAATTACCTTGAAAATGTTGTGGTAGTATTTATAGGTTATATTCTAATATAATCCAAAACCAATCGGGATTATGAGGAGCATCTATGCACTATACTAGAGACCACGCGAAAGGAGAAGCTCTTTTCAAAGTAAATCGAGGATAGTTCTAGTTCAATAATGTCTCATTATTTGGTCATATTATTACATGAAATGGGATATCTGTAGATCCCTCCAAGAGAAATGAAACTTAGGGATGGTCAAGGCCAACATCTATAACTCATATCTGTAGCTTACTTGGGTTATTTTAAGATTATCACCGATTTGTGAGATATTTCTCACGGTTTTTAATACCTATTACCATGATAACTCAGAAGGGATCTATGTTTTCTTGGATTTATTAATGTGAAGATAGCTTCAAGGACTTAAGAATGAGGCATATCAATTTTTTGTTCTAACACTACCCACAAGTAGAGAAATGTTTATGGTGTTCAGTGATTCTATAAAAAAGGGCATGGGCTATGTGTTGATGAAAAATGATAAATTCATTGTCAATGATTCAAGGAATGTTGAAGTTCATGAGAAAAACTATCCAACACATGATATGGAGTTGGATTTAGTAATATTTTCTTTGTAAATTTGGTGGCATTAGCTAATTGGGGAGAATTTTGAAACATATAGAGATCAAAAAAACCTCAAGTATTTATTGACACAGAAAGAGTTGAATATGCACCAATGAAGATGGTTAAAGCTGATCAAAGAATCTGACTTCTCGATCCATTAACACCTTGGTAAGGTGAAAAAGGTGGCATATGCTCTAAGTATAAAAGACCCAATTATTCTATCACTCATGAGAATTGAAAAGGATCTAATCTTCGTAGATTTTAAGAAGATGATCATGTGAATCATATATAAGGGAACATCATCAATCCTTTCACAAATTTTTGGTCAATTGTCTCTTTTGGAAAGATTAAAGGATGATGAAAAGGATGCTTTGAGAATTTATATAAAAGTGGAAACTATATGAATAGGTAAGTCATTGTAATTCAATTTTAATGAAGATGGAATTGTTAGATTTTGGAAAAGACTGTGTGTTTCGTCAAATATGGAGTTAAAAATGATCATTTGAATGATGAACATATTTTAATTTCTCCATTCACATAGGAAACACACAGATGTATCATGATATCTGATAGAATTATTGGTGGGATAACATGATGTTGAAGATCACTGAGTATACGTCAATGTTCCTGGTATATCAGCTAGTGAAGGCTGAGAGGCAGAAATATAAGAGGATGATGCAACCCTTACCCATACTAACATGGAAATTGGAGTACATCACCACGAACATTGTCACCCGAATTCTGAAGAAATCCAAAAGAAACAATGCTATCGATGTTGTTGTAGACCATCATACAAATATTTCACACTTCATTGCAATTCAAGGGGATTTATCATTGGACCAACTAGTACATATATACATCAAAGTAGTGGTTAGGATGCATGGAGTACCACAATCAATTATATCTGGTCAAGAATGAAGATTCACCACTATATTCTGTAAGATTATTTAACACACTTAGAGTAATGAGATAAACATTAGTACGAATTATCATCCTCAAACTAATCAAAAATCTGAGCAGACTATCCAAACACTTGAGCACATGTTGAGAGCATTCTCAATGGACTTCAAAGGGTGATGGGATCAACATCTTCCTTTGGTTGAGTTCTCTTAGAATAATAGTTTCCACTCATGCATCCAAATTTCAAATTATGAAAACCTTTATGGGAAGAGGTGCATAACACTAGCACGTTTGGATGAAAATGGGGAGTGAAAACTCATATGTACAGAAATGGTCAATGAAATGTTGGAGCGGGTTAAAACTATCCAGCATTACATTAAAGCTACTCAGAGTCAATAAAAGAGCTATGATGATAATTTTCGATGATATCTATAGTTGGATGTTTGAGACATGTTATTCCTCCACAAATCACTTTGGAAAATATTTATGAGATTTGGGAAGAAGGGAAAGCTTAGTCCAAGGTACATCTGCCCTTTTGATATCCTTGATCGCATTTGAGAAGTGGCCTATCAACTAGCACTCCCACCAAACCAGTCTAATGTAAATGACGTATTCCATGTATTACTCAAATGTAATCAATCTAGAGTTAGTACAACTTTAGATTTACCCCACATATGAAGATAATTCAGTGATGATCATAGATAATAGGGAAAATAGTCTATGAAATAAAACAATTCACATTGTCAAAGTGTGGTGGAGAAACCACAAGTTTGAATATGGAATGTGAGAACTAGAGGAAGTGATAAGGCAGAGATACCCACATCTATTTTAGTCGGGGAAAATAAAATTTTTATGATGAAATTTTTAATGGGGGGATGTTGTAACAACCCGAACATTCATGAATAAAATTCCCTTTCTTTTAATTTCTTACTAATATAGAAAACATATAAACTTTTTTTATTGGGTTTAAATAACTATTATGTATCATGACTGTTGATAATAAATCCATTGAACAGTTATCACATGAATAGAATATATATAGGGGTTTCAAAAATCCTATTGACATATATAAAGGAAGTGATGGCCTCGACTAGTAGGATCATTCCCATTCGAGACAATTTATCATACCTTTTTAGGGAGATATCATTTCTAGGATATTATTATTACCAATTCAAAAACGAGATCCAATAACTTATTCATGAGAGAAACCATTTATGTGAGAAGTTCAATCTTATCGAGATCATTGTCCAAACCATATTAACTGAATGTCCCTAAGAAAACCCCTCATTTTCACACTATACTCATACGAAATATGCTGGTGTAATAAAAGGATATATAACAAGACCATATCATTGTGATTATGTGAATTTGTTTTGTATAGAATAAAGAATATACATTAATTTTATTATTGTTAATTTTTGAATCACAAATATTATTTTTAGTTAATAAATAAATTCAATTATGAAATCGATTTTGATGAATTAATGGATTTTTTAATTAAATAATATTTTAATAAAATATTTTTACTATGTTACTTTCTATTAAATATAAATGATTGTATAATTTTTATGAAAACAATTGTAATTTTTAGTAAGTTTTAAAAACCGTTTTTGTTAAAACCCAAGTTTTTTAAATAAATATAAGTT
Source organism: Viscum album (assembly GCA_963277665.1). Classification (NCBI taxonomy): domain Eukaryota; kingdom Viridiplantae; phylum Streptophyta; class Magnoliopsida; order Santalales; family Viscaceae; genus Viscum; species Viscum album. The sequence goes on along the minus strand of OY728162.1, from coordinate 425,959,983 downwards.
TTTATTTTAAAATATAAAATTCACATATTTATAAAATTAATTAGATAAAATGAATATTTTTTTTGGAATAAGGACGTTGATATTATCCAGTGCTGAATTTTTCATAATTTCCAGTGACAATTGAATTTTTGGATAAAAATTAAATCACATATAAATATATAATATTTTTTTTTCATCATAATGAACCAACAGTGATGTAATAAAAATTAATATCCAGAAAGTATATGTTTTAACATTAAAATATGGTGATTTTATATTTTTTTGCTTAATTTTATAATGCCTTAGTGGAGCCTCCAAACTTATAAAATATTTTACAATTTTAAAATGGATTCCTTTAGAGTGGGAATCACCTCCACATAAGAAAGCATAATATTTTAATATTATCGTACATTTGCCTTATAAAATAATTTTTCAACTCCACATTGGAAAAAAATGCAAAAACCCATTGTAATGTTTGTGGTTTTGAATATTTAATTATTTAGATTCCAAAACCTAAGTTTGTAAAATATTAATGAATTCCCCTCTCATTTAGTCTATAAACCCACCCAAGATCCCACTTCTATTCACTCAAAATCATTGGAACACGTCCCTAGTCTTCCCTCATATTTTTATAATCCTCCTACGGTGCCTCGTTCTCTCATGAATCCCCTCTTCAAGCTCTTGAAGTCACACACTGAAGTAAGGGATATCTTCCTTTCTCATTTTTGTCCAAGTTTCTTTGTGTTGTCATACACTTTTATTTTAAATTAAAAATGTTGGGGTATGAATTTACACCTCCCCCATTCTTCCCCCCTTATGTTTTTATTATTAGAGACCTATTTATCACAAATTAATCTATCCCACATACACTTGTTACCACGCCAAAACTTATTAAGAGTTATTCCATTTCTCCTCTTTCTTCATGTTTTGTAATTATTTTACACCTTATATTTCCAAAATCCATGTGTTGGGACATGTATCTATATGACCCCGTTATTGTCCATTTCATTTAAATATGATGTGATACCCCTTTATCGGCTATCTTCATCTTCTTCTAAATGTTTATGTCATGCTGTTATGCTGTCAAAATTACACTATGATTTTCGAACGCAAAATCATTGTGTCGTAAATACCATTACCATTTATCTATCAAGGGTATTCTAATTTATGGACATATACATATTAAATGGTACTTACATGTATGTATTCTACAATCCTTTATTGTGTAATAAATGATGATGTTTAATGATTCCATGTTATATGATCCAGGTTGCACACTTATACATGAAATGAAAAGTTTTTTAAGGGTGTTCCCTGATAGTGCTCCAATGCATCGGGTAATGGTTAGTATCATGATAATCCATGTGAAATTAGGGTTTGATCAAGCTAATCCATGTGAAAAAATGGTTTACTCATGATAATTCAACTAAAATAAGGGTTTACTCATGTGTGTAATGAGTCTTGGATCATGTTTATATAATGTTGTATATTGTTTCCACATTTCCCTGTTATGATAACCATGAAATATCACGCCTTTTTCTTCATGTTTCTATTATGATCCATTGATATTACTATTGCCTAAAATTTATTTTATTCTACCTGTTATGCTCAGTTTACTCCCTTAATGGGCATTATAGCTCACCCCTTTCTTATTTATGTCTTCAAGTTATCCCATGAAATGCTAAGTACAGCAGATTGTTGTGGTCATGTAAAATGAGTTTCTAATAAATATGTTGTATTTTAGGTATTATGTTATCATGTTATGTTTCTAATTTTCCAAAAAATTAGACCTCTTGATCATCAGAGCTGTCTTAAGTGCTGCTTTAGGTAATAAATCATGATTAAATATATAATAAAGAGAAGGGTTGTTATAGTAGGTATCAAATGGAAGGTTTAGTTACTTTTTGGTATTAGGATTAGAAAACACTATTGCAATCCTTAGAGATATGACTATTTATAATAAAAACATCTCTAAGTTTTTTTAGTTTATATTAAGTGGTTTATCATGAAAATACATCCATGTATGTATACGAAAATGTAGAGGCAGCTACTGTAAAGATGTATCAAGGTGTAAACCCTGAAAACACCACTTTGAGCTAGAATCAAACGGAAACAGGTGAAAAAACATGCCTTGTTTCACTCTTGGTTTGATAGACCTGTATAATATGATTTGGTAAATCTATAAGCTAAGTATGAACCATTATTAATGGAATAGAAAAATGCCCCAAAGAATATAAATTGGGAAATAGATAATGGATAACATAGATTTATGCCTATAAATTCATAAGATAAGTAAATAAATGTAATTTATAATGTATTCCTTTTATCATTGGATTCCCCTTTATTTTTTTACCCATATCATTCTTTTTATTCCAGCCAATGGATGGTTATAGGAGGACTCAGGCTAACAACCGATGCGAAGATCAATTTTATGACTGTTATAATGAGATTTCTAATCTAATGGGAGTTGGAATCACAAAAATTTTCATGATAAACTCTCATTTAACTAATGTTTTGAATAGAATCAGGGGTCAAGAGGAATGTACAATCCTCCTAAGAAAGAATAAGACATAATTGAGAGTTTCAAGATATAAAGGACCCCTACTTTTAACAGATCATTTGATCCATCAATTACTAAAAAAATGAATCAAATCCATTGATAATATCGTCTCCATACTTCAATTAGATGAATAATAGAAGGTCCATATGGATGGTTATCTCATGGAGGGTGATGTTGATCAATTTTGGACATTAAAATTGAAAGGGAATTTCTTTCCCTCAAGAAAAACGACATTGAATTCATTGAGACGTACACGGAAAACATCACAGGTCTTGAATTATATTCCTGAATCTTCATTGTTACCCCTGAATTCAAGGTTAACTACTTCTTTGGTGTGCTAAAACCTAGCCTATAGAAATCCCTTTTGATCCATGAGTTTCATAGCTATGAGGAAATTGTACGATGTTCCCTCAAATTCAAACTAGAAATCAGTGAATCTCAGGGGTATCATGGGGATAAGAAGTGGAAATTTTACTTTAATTTAGGCAGTCCTATGGATAAATACGATGGTCCTAAAAAATCCTAGCATGCCACTTGAAAAAGGTTCGTAATGAAGCACCATTGAAATTTCCTGAAGGGGATTAGGAAATTCTTTAGGTGTGGAAGAGAAGGGAACCTATCCATTAATTTTTGAAAAGAAAATTACACTGCTACAATAGAGGGGAGGAACAATCTGTTCGACTATTTACACATTGTTCATCACTTCAACTACAAAGAAAAAAGGAACATTACAAACTGTTTCTCTAAGCAAAGGGTTTTCCGAGGCAACCAAAAACCTCCAAGGAAACAAGGGCAAGATTTTTCCATTACTACTGATGAAGAAAATCCAAAAAATGATGTGCTAACAGGTATGCTAATTATTCATTCATGAATAGAAAAAATACTTTTTGATTACTGTTCTATGAATTCTTTTATATCCTAAAAGTTTAGTAGAACAATCCTAACACCACCAAAAAACATCTAAGTAGTGATTTCAATGAGAACGAAAAATGGGGGAATTATTACATCCCATGAATATAACTCCTACAATATCACAATTTTTTTATTAAACTTACCGGTGAATCTTTTCATATTCCCTTTAGAGGAATTTTATGCAATTATCGACATTGATTGAGTTTCCCTATATAGAGTCAACAAAAATTGCTATGAGAGGGTAATCACTCTCCAAATATAGAATCAACCCCAATTATATAAAAATTCAAATATTAGGATGAATATTATTTAGAACCATCATCTCAAGTAGGGATATTATTGCACTATGAGCACACATAACTTTCTCAAATGATTGAGCCTAAGAAGCAACCATCCATGAATACATGCCTATTGTGAGGGAATTCACTGAAGCATTTCTTGAGAGATTTATTGGCATTCCTCCTCGAAAACGTGTTGAATTCTTGATTTATCTTATACATGGCGCATTGCCAATATCCAAGAATATTTATATAATGGCTATTATGGAGCATGAGGTTCAAAATAAACCACTACAAGAGAGTCTGGATAAAGGGTTTATACACCCAAGTGCTTTACCATGAGGTGCACCAGTCCACTTCATCGTGAATAAGTATACTTAAATGCACCTTTTCATTGGTTATCATGAGCTCAAAAAATCATGATAAAGAACAAGTATCCTCTAACACAAATTGATGACTTTTTAAATCAGCTATGTGGAGCATAGTAATTCTCCAAGGAGGATCTGTGGTCAAGATTTTACCAAGTAAGTGTAAAAAATGAGGATATCCCCCAAGACTTCTTTTCGTAGAAGGTACATTCACTATGAATTCATTATAATGCCTTTCATACTCAATAATGATCCAAAAATATTCATGGACTTGATGAATAATGTCTTTAGAGATTTCGAAGACAAATTTTTGTAAGTATTTATAGACGATATTCTAATATAATCCCAATCCAATGAGAAGCATGAGGAGCATCTAATAACTATATTAGAGAACGTGAGAAAGGAGAAGATCTATGTAAATTAAAAAAGTGTGATTTCTAGTTGAAGGTAGTCTTATTCTCGGTTTATATCATCACAAGAAATGAGATATCTGTGGATCCCTCAAAGACAAATGTAATTGAGGGATGGTTGAGTCCAACATATGTTACAGATATCCCAAGATTCCTTGGGTTAGTTGGATATTATCGTTAGTTTTTGAGAAATTTATTAAGGTTTTCAAACCCTCATACCAAGCTATCTCTAAATTGTGTCATGTTTAATTGGAGTGATGAATGCAAAGATAGATTTTTGGAGTTGAAAAAGAGGATTACCACAGCGCATATTCTCACACTAACCACAAGTGGAGAGCTTTTTGTTGTATTCAATGATGCTTTGAAAAAGGTCATTAGATTTTTATTGCTTCAAAATGAAAAATGCATTGTTTAGTCTTCAAGGAAATTGAAAGTTCTTGAAAAAAACAATCCATCACTTGAATTGGAGTTGACTTCAGTAATTGTCTCTTTGAAAATGTGGTGATATTAGCTCCATGGGTAGAAGTGTGAAATATATATAGATTAAAAAAGTTTCAAGTTTATATTCACACAAAAATAGTTGAATATGCACCATGAATGATGGTTAGAGCTGATCAAAGACTCTAACTCCTCAATCCATTACCACCCAGGAAAACCGAACAAGGTATAAGATGCTTTAAGTATAAAGGACACGACGATTATATCATTGATGAGAATTGAAAATGATACAATCTTCTAATATTTGATAAATATAGACATGGGAATCATAATGATGGGAACATTATAATTCCTTTCATAAATTATTTCTCAACTCTCTCTTTTGGAAAGATTGAAGGATTATCAAAAGGATTAAATGAGAATTTAGAATAAAGTGGAAACTATCAGAAAAGGGACATCATCAGAGATAAATGTTAATGAAAAAGGAATTGTGAGATTTGGGATAGTACTTTGTGTTCTATCAAATTCAGATTTAAAGAATAAACTTTTGGATGATGTACATAGATCGAATTTCTCTATTCAACCAAGAAAAACAAATATGTATCGAGATCATTGAGAGAATTATTGGTGAGATAACATAAAGAAGTAGATTTCAGAGTATACATAAAAGTTTCTGGTATGTTAGAAAGTTAAGAATGAGAGGAAGATGCTTTAATGGATGATGAAACCATTACCCATACCAAAATGAAAATGGGAGAACATCACCAAGGAATTTTTCACCGGACATCTGATGAAATTCAAAAGAAGAAATGTTATCTATGTTTTTATGGATCACCTTACAAAGAATGCCCACTTCATTACAATTCGGGGGGATTTCTCATTGGATCAACTGGTAGAGATATACATCAAATAAGTGATAAGGATGCATGGAGTTCCACTATTTATTGTATCCGATCGAGATCTAAGATTCAACTCTATATTCTAGAAGAGTCTCTAACATGCTCTAAATACCGAGTAGAACTTTAGTATGACTTATCATCGTCAAAATAATGTCCAATATTAGAACACTATAAAAACACTTGAGTACATGTTGAGATCATGCTCAATGGACTTCAAAGGAGGATGAGATCAACAGATTACACTAGTTGAGTTATCATAAAATAATAATTTCCACTCAAGTAACCAAATGGATCCTTATAAATCCCATTATGGGAAGAGTTAAAGAGCACCGACATGTTGGGATGAAGTTGGGGAGATAAATCTCCTAGGACTAGAAATGGTTGAATAAATGGTGGAGAAGGTTAAGACTATTTATAAGGACATTAATGTTTGACAGAGTCGACAAAAGATCTATGCTAATAATCATCAACGAGACCTATAATTTAATGTTTGATACATGGTATTACTCTTCATGTCACTGTGGAAGATAGTTGGGAGATTGGGGAAGAAGGGAAAGCTTAGTCTAGCGTACATCATCCCTTTTTAGATCTTCGATTGCATATGAGATGTGGCCAATCAACTAGAACTCCTACTGAACCTGTCTCAAGCACATGACGTATTCCATATGTCACTCTTGAAGAATTACATACCTAATCCATCACATGTACTCAATCTAGAGGTGGTACCATTGGATAATGATCTCTCCTATTAAAATAAGATGGTTAATATCTTAGATCATCGAGAAAAAGTTATACAAAATAAGTCTATTCTCCTTGTAAAACTATTTTGGAGAAACCACATCTTTGAAGAAGCAATGTGGTAACTAAAGGAATTGATGAAGCAGAGTTACCCACATCTGTTTTAGTGCGGGAAAACGAAATTTCTATGTTGAAATTTTTGAATGGGGGAATGATGTAATAACCAAAATATTCGTGAATAAAATTTCATTTCATTTAACATCTTATGGATATAGAAAAAACATGTACTTTTTTATTGGGTTTAAATAATTGTTAATTATCATTACCATTGATAATATAGTCATTGACCAATGATCACATGACTAGTATATATATATAGGGTTTTAATAAATTCTTTTGACATAGACAAAGGAAGAGATGGTGACGACCAGTAGGATCATATCCTTTGAAGCCCATTTATCATATCTTTTGAGGGAGATAGAATTTCTGGGATTTTACCAAGAACAATCCCAAACCGAGATCCAACAACATAAGAACGAAAGAAACCATTTATAGGAGAATTTCATGCTCATTGAGATCACAATCCAAACCATGTTCAACGAACGACCCCAAGAAAGCCCCACCATCGCACACTATACTCTAAGGGAATATGTTGGTTTAATATATAGATATGTAACAAGACCTAATAATTATGATTATGTGAATTAGTTATATATAATAAACAAAATACATTCATTTTATTATTTTTACTTTTTAATGCACAAATAGTATTTTTAAGGAATATGTAAATACAATTATGATTTTTTTTAATGAATTAATGGATTTTTTAATTAAAAAATATTTTAAAAAAATATTATTACTAAATTACTTTTATTAAATATAAATTATTATATAATTTTTATGAATACAATTGTAATTTTTATTAAGGTTTGAGAACTGTTTGTGTTAAAACCCATGTGTTTTCAAAAAATGTATATTTTCATTTTCAAAGTTAAAATTCACATATTAAGAAAATAATTTAGATAAAATGAATATTTTTTTACAATATGGATTTCAAAATTATCCCATGATGAATTTTTCATAATTTTCTGGGGCAATTGAATTTTTAGGTAAAAATTATATTCCTTATAAATATATAATGTGTTTATAACATCATAATGAACTAATAGTGATGTAATAAAAAAGGTTATATGGACAATATATATTTTAACTTTAAAATAATTAGATTTCATATTTTGTTTGATTAATTTCACAATGCCTTAGTGGACCCTCCAAGACTTATAAAATATTTTAACATTTTACAATGATTTACTAGAGTGTGTGACTCAAATCCACATAAGAAATCCTAATATTTTAATATGTTTGGCCATTGGACATATAAAATATTATTTTCTTCTCTACATTGGAAAAAAACTTGTGTAAATGCCATATTAAGGTTTGTGGTTTTGAATATTTAATTATATAGATTCCAAAACCTATGTCTGTGACATATAAAAGAATTACCCTATCATTCCCGATATAAACCCTCACAAGATCCCAATTTTCTTCACTCAAAATCCTTTCATCATATCCCTACTCTGCCTTCATCTCTCTTTAATCCTCTAAAGGCACCCCAATCTCTCAATAATCTCCTCTTCAACCTCTTGAAGTCACACACTCAAGTAAGGGATTTCTTACATTCACATTTTTTTCCAATTTTTTTATGTTATCATACACTTTTATTTTCAATTAAAAATATTGCAGTATGATTTTAAAACACACCCATACTGACATCCTTATGTTTTAATGACCAGACACCTCTTTCCCTCTCATTAATCCCTCCCACGTACACCCATTACCATACAAAAATTTCAAAAGAGTTATTCCATTTCTTCCATTTCTACAAGTTTATTTTGTTACACCTGCTATTTCCAAATTCTATGTGTTGAGATAGGTATCTATATGAACCCCTTACTATCCATACCATGCACATATTTATAGATAACCCTTTCTATCTCATCAACCTTATTTATGAATTTTTATGTCACGTCATTATGTGGTCAAAGTTGCACCACAATTTTTCAATCCAAAATCATGGTGTAGTGAATACCATGCCCTTTCCTCTATCAAGAGTATTCAACTTTATGAACATATACATATTGAATGTTACTTACATGTATATAATCCGCATTCATTTTTCATGGAATAAATGATGATGTTGAATGATTCCATGTTATATGATCCATGAGGAACAATTATTCATGAAATTGAATGTTTATGAAGGGTGTGCCATGATGGCGCTCCAATTCATTAGGTATTGTTTAGTATCATGATACTCAATGTGAAATAGGGTTTTACTCAAGATAATACTGATGAAATGAGGTCTTTTTTAATTCTAATTCAAGTGCAATTAGGATTTACGCATGATAATCCATATGCAATGAGCCTTGGATCATACTAATATCATGTTGTATGTTGTGGCCACATTTCCATGTTATAATAATAATGCTATATAATGAATTTTATCCATGTTTATTTTATACTCCATTAGAATTTATATTTCCTAAAATATATTTAATTCTTCATGTTATTCCTTGTTTACTCCCTTACTAGGCTTTGTAGTCACCGCTTTCTTATGTAAGTCCTAAGGTTATCCAATGCAAAGCTATGTATGAAGGAATGTTGTGGTCATGTATAATGAGTTTTCAATAAATATGTTTTATTTTATGCATTAAGTTGTCATGTAATATTCCTAATTTCCCAAAGCACTAGGCCACTCGATCATCAGTGTTGTCTTAAGTGCATGTGGGTGTAATAAATCATGTTTAAATATGTAATAAAGAGTAGGGTTGTCATACCCTCTATGGGAAAATAATAGAGAATTAGTATGGGAAGAAATTTGGGATATACCTAATACAAAATGGAAGATCAACAAGAGAAGATATATCATTGGGACCAAACAAAATGGCACTCAAAAAACTTATGAGCTCTGAGTGGGAAGGTCCAACATGAAACTGCCTCAAATCCCACATTAAATGAAAGTCATTAAATTTTCCATAATTTCCATAGAATGAAGCACACTAAGGATAAGATTCATTCTAAGCATGGTGAGAAACCATTCAATTTATCATGATGATGATTTTAAACAAATCTAGGTTACTAACTATTAAATCACAGTCCAACTTCGAGTCAACAATCAATTGAGAAAATGGAAGGCAACAAAACACCTATTGATTCCCCCTTTCATGATTTATAACCAACTATATGAAAAGGGAATAATATTTGTTATATTTTTTAGAATATAAAAAAAACGTATAGATATAGAATATTTGGAGAAACTTGTATAAAAAATTAGTTTCTATAGAATATGCAATGAAAATTTCACATGTCACAGTCACTGTGATAACAGTTACCTACATCATAAATCCATACACTAGGTAAAGGTTATTCACTCATGAGGAATATGGCTAGATCCATATATACTTTAATGTTGCTAACTATTCTGTAGTGTCCTTTGATGCTAACTATCCCGAATACTAAGTGGGTATGGAAAAGTCTTAGAGGATGCTCCAAAAATGTCCCTAACGACCATAATATTTAAAATACTATGAATGTATGGGGAAAGTATGTTAGGTGTTCCCAACAATCCCATGCCTTTAGGAATTATGTGTCATACTGATTGTTGCTATTGATGGTGTAGAGGAGGATCATTATGAAGAACCACATCTTCCAACCTTGTTATTGTCATGCTACTTCCTCTACATCCCTGTGTCCACCACTGAAACATCCACTAGATTTAAGAGATGTGACCCATTAACCAATCTTACTGAAAATATCTATCTATTAAATCATATCCCAATATAGTGTCTATGGATATGTGAAATGTTAAATTTAGATACATACTATCGGATACCAAGTCCAAACCCTTATAGGTACTTCTTATATTTTAGCTGATCATTCATCACCAATTCTACAACAAAATGAACTAGCTCGGAAAAATGATTAATGAACTTCAACACTAAATTCTCCCCAAAAATCATGGGGTGTATTTTCTGATACATTTCCATCATCATAGACACTAGAAAAACCTACTGAAATAAGAGTATCTTGAATCCGTTAATATCTCATGCCACATGTTAATTTTCTTACACCATAGAATCCCACCACCACATGGTAGGACCCTCATGTCTAAAATTGTTCACATCACCTTGGAGGATACATGTGAATCTAGGAAGTATAAGACATGATTATTATTATCCATAAAATTCTCCATATCTTAGGGTTAATTTATAACCTTAAATTATAGGGTATTATCATATAGGAACTCTAAAGATTGATCACTATCTATCCCAACTCTTGGTTGATACTCAACATCTTAGATCACAAGTCACTATACATTCTAGTAGATGAGACAGAATATTCAAATGATAACTTCTAGATGAATATTATCCATATCGGTATTCCATTGAGAAGAATTTATTGATGCACCCTCCAATAGAATCCTTGAAATATGTCCTAGAGGCAAGTTTATATAGACTAGAACATAAGAAAACAATCATAAAATCATATAATCTCTACTCATAAAAAACCATAAGAGAAAAAAATATTAAGGTCAAAACCCTACATAAGAGACACACATCCCAAATTTCAATGGTAACTTGGGGATCACCATTGTAAATACTATCCATGCAATCACTGAAACCTACCTCTAATGTTTTGAAAGTTCTCTCTATAGTTTAACAGATGTCTCAAGATAATGAATCCTGAGAAAAAAACCTTCACATGATACCAATTTGTAATGAAATGACATAGTATACTCTATACTGGTAACCAAATTTATCCTCTAGTGATCTGATTTATGTTCTTGACTCACACATGTTGGGTACTAGAACCCAAGAATCTAATAATAACTTGAGGGATAAATTTATCGAAGTAAGAAATATGTTAAATGAAATATATACATAGTGGAAAGAAACAATAAAAAATAACTAGAAAGATATTTGCAATAAAAATATGAATGTATAATTTTTGATACAAATCAAAAGCAATAAAAACCTATATGGTAAAATTCCAACAAGTATAAAAGACAACAAAAATTAGAAAGGACCACTCTATGTGATATGTGGGAAATTACCCACTATCTCAACACTGATTACCTATACCATGTTAACACATACCACTCCAACTCCTTATGACACCATGCATTTTCTTGTATCAAAATAAAGTAAAAGGTATATACATCCACTAGGTAATTTTTATGGCGTGAGATAAACATGAACAGTAGAATCCATATAGGTGTTCCATATCATGTCTTTGTATAACAATCACATTAATAATAATAATTTACAGAAATCATTGTAGGATAAGAAGTGAAGCAATTTTATATCAAAACCATGATTCAACAATTATCCAAAATTCTATTACAAATCAAGGTAAAATAATTTCAAAGATTAATTTCAATAATAGTTTATCAAATAATTTACCATTTCGAATAAAATAGTAAGACACAAAGACCAAATCATAATGGATATCACCCATTTTATATCATAGGTCTGGGTTATCTAGGTTACTAGTATGTGAAAAATTAATATATTACAAGTGCATTAAACATATACATGGGACCCCAAGTACAAGGAATAGATTATCACCAAAAGAGTGAAAACCAAATTTTTTTAAGTTAATAAAGTCCCTATGAAAAGTGACCTAGGGGGAGAAGGAACAACCCATGAGTTAACTTTCTAATAGAAAAGTAGAACATGGACTATTACTAAACCAACTCATAGGTACCCAAGAATCCCATGCACTAATAAATTCAAATCAGTTCAAATGGAATGCCATATATCATAACTAGTTTTCAAATAGTAAATTTTGCATAATAAAATTCTTTGGAAACCGTATAATAAAATCCATTTCAAAATTATTTGAAAAGCACACTTATTTTACAAAAAATAAAGTGGAAAACATTTTAAAAGCCTCATTTAAAAACACATATCAATCAATATTGATGATTTATTTCTAAAACTATATATAAACCAAGAGATATTATGGTTTTTCAATTATAGATAAAAATTCAAATCTACTATCCTCTAACTTATTTCACTCACTAAACATGATAGGTTTCACGCACAAAAACCATAAAGGAAAACTCATTAATCAATAAGGAACCTAACAAATCACCTTATTCTCATGATATATAATCACATAAAAAAACAAATCTAAGCCTAATAATTTTTCTTGGATTAATAGTAGGGAAAAACTAAAAAAGAAAGATAAAAACTCACATAAAACCACTATGTTTAGACCCATCAATGATAAGGATAAAATAAAATAAAAAAGTGTGAAAGACCCATTTGGGATTCACTTGGGTCACCAAATAACTAAGAAAAAATATTAGAGAGTGGATAAATTGGTAATGATTTGATTTTATATAATGTTATAGAAAATGAAATACCATAATTCATCCCCCATGACTGAGGATTAGAAATTCTGAGAGAGGGTTACCCTATCGTTCAATGTAACAAGATTTTCCACATTCACAAATAGAAAAGTTAGTTCCTTGATCCATCACACAGACATAACCTTGATCCCATATATTTAGTGAATGGCTTTAGATTGACACACACCATGCCTATACCACTCTTAAATTAGCATAGCACCAAAGAAACCTCTTATGCTTTAGGTATCCTCTAAGCCGTAAACATGCCCAAAATGGAAATTGATTTAAAGAATCCTTCTGAGGGATCCTTACTACAACCATTTCATTACACCACAATCATTACATAATTAAAAGAAGCATAAAAATTCTTAACTCCAAATATAGGTTTTAAAATAATTATAATATTAATTAAAATCCATTAAACAAAACCATCACCATGTTAAGTGTTAGATTTATTTTTTATGGGGCGAGAAAAATAATAAATGAGGAATTCAATAATTAATTTATCTTGACATATTAATGTGGGTCCAATATTTCCTCCAGGATAATTAAGCTAATTGAAGAATAGAAAATCAATAAAAATAATACTAATAAATTTCTATTTATCATATAATTTTTTTGGACTATCTATTGAAATTTTTATATCCTTATTCGATGGGTAGATTCTATATAAAAGGAGTAAAAGTGTCTCAATAATTTTTATAACACAAACACATGTTTAAAATATGGGTATTCAAAAATGTTTTTATCAATTTTTTATTTAGATTAATTTGAAATTTAGAAGGTGACATAGTTCCCATGTAGATTGTATTTGATTTATTTTAGTACGTAAAAAAATATTGAGTTCTTTGATTATTATGTTACATCCTATATTGATCATTGAATCAAGTAGTCTTATAATATTTTTTATATATCTATTTAAATTGGTAAGTTTACTCTTTTCAATTCTCTAGGATTTGTATCTAGTTTCAAAATTATTATAATTATTACATAATTTTTATTTGGTAACAAATCACAATATAACATATCAATTTTTAATATTTATTTTTAGAATAATGGGGTCATTTATTTCTTCTTTAAAAAACAATTATAAATTATAAATATTGAGAAAAAAATTATGGAATAAAGGTGTGTTTTATAAGTAATATACTGTATATGTAACATCATAATTAACATTACAATTTTTATTCAGAAAGAGAATACAAAGGGGAAAGATTACAAGTCTATGGAGACCATAAATAATAGAGGCCAGGGGTATCGACCCGGATAAGTATCACCCCATCTTGATTAAATTGAGAATCATTAGACAAACACATTACTAGGATTCCAGAGGATGCTAGAGAGGCAAATTGATCGACAACCTTGTTCCACTCTCTCCTAGTGTGGGTGACAGTAGTGATCGAATCTAGGAGGGATTTTATTTTTCTAATGGTATAGGTTATTGACCAGGGTATGTTACCTTTGTCTTGGAGGGAATCATGAATTATCATGGAGTCAATCTCCACTTTTGAAATGTAAATCTCAGTCTTCCTATAAATAGTGATTCCTGTAAGAATTGAATTACCCTCTGCCTGTATAGAATTGACTGTCCTATAATGCACCATGAAGAATAATATCAAACTTCCTCTTGAATATTGAACCACCCCTCTACCTCGCATGTCACCCTGGATACAAGAATCATTTTTATTTAATTTCTGTCCATCCCAAGGAGAGCTCTACCAGACCAATTTCCCCTATGGCCTAGATCGTGTCTTCTAGTCCACGACATGAGGCTTATATAGCTTTCATAAGGAGGGGTCCAATTTCCATCTTCCATCAAGGGAAAAAATATCATCCAAGATTCAGATTTATCTAATTATAATGGCTCTTCCTATGGATTTAATCTCCTTGAACCTGGCCCAATTTTGAGCATTCCATATGTACCAACAACCAGTGTTAAAGATAATGGATCTCATCATTTTCTCCTCCCATACACCATAATATCTATGAAATTATCACTCCATGAAGGTGTAAAATCATGTATCCAAGGAGGAGTACCCTGTGAACTCTCCCAAGATTCCCCACACCTGGTGGGCCTAGTCCCCATCAAAGAAAATATGGATCTTACATTCCTTGCACTTGTTCATACAACAATTGCAGCATGAGGCCATGTCAATGCAAAGACGATTGATATTGTCATAATAGAGAAGTGTGAAATTATGGAAAATATTAAGTTCATAGATATTATTTTTAATCATAAAATAAATATTATTCTTTAATGATTACGATAGGGAATGAATCTCATCGCATTCGTGGAGACGATAATTTGTACGTACGCCCAAGCTACAATATCATTCTATTGATGGATAAATCACATGTAATTGGATGGTATATCATATATATAGAATCATTAACATGTTATATTTATTATTTACATCATTTATACTCATTATTATACCCATCCAAATAATGATGTTTTTGAATAACAAACTATATCACGATGTGGAGACGGTAAGCCGTACGTACGCACATATGGTGACTTTTCATTCATCGGATGTATAGAATAATGAATATGGTAGTACTGTATTTACAATAACATAACATTATTAAGAAGGTAATGGAGTCATTGTTTTCATATGGAAACAAAAAAAGAAAGGGGAAGTGGAAGAAGAAAAGAACTTTGAAAGAGGTGGTGAAATTATTATCTCTTCTTCGGGTGTTTCCTTTTTAGTTGATCAAAAGGGATTCATAGGTTGGTTTTATGATAAATTAAGGCATATAGATAAAACTAAGGATATTTGGAAGAATATTTGAGTAGGTTTTTTCTGAGACAGATGGTTTTGGAGGTGTGATTTTGAGATAAGGGGATGTATCCTTTTATAAGAGAGGTGAGGGTCACATTAATAAAATATTGAAATATTAGTTTTTTATACAATCATATTCCATTTATAATGGCTATAAAAATAATTTATTTAGATTTTATGGTGGATATGGGTCTAAAAACTCTCAAAAAATAAGTTTTAGATGGGTTTAGGTCACTATATTGACCTTATCTTTTAGATTTAACTCCTTGTTAAATAGTTTAACTTCTACCATGTATTCTTGTAATATTATAATAAATTGTTAATAAAATTACTATAAAAATCCAATAGAACCCCAAGTGGATCATTATTGATATATATATTTTTATATAATTTCTTTGGCTGATCCATATATTTTTAAGAATATTATATCATTTAATAATATATTATTTGTTTTAAAAACTTATTTATGTCAATTTTGATACTATTTGGTATTTTGTTTTTTAAGTCATAACAACATGATTAATTAGAAACGTATTCATTGAATCTAAAATAATATTTCATATTAACCAATAAAATTATTTTAATATGTCAAAAGTATCAATTTACATTTATTTTAATATTTATAATATCAATTATTTTAATCTTTCATTAATAAGGTAATTAATTCATCATCATTGTGTCATAAATAAATTTATAAATTTATTGTATAAAAATTATAAATAAAATACCATTATGTAAGAACTATTTGTATCTTTCTAAAAAATATTTATAGTTTAATTTATCTTATGTATAACCCTATATTAAAAATGGTTTAGTCATTAAACATTGAATTTAACACATTTAATTATTCTTTAAATAAATTAATAATAAATGTCATAATATAATAAAAGGGGACCAAAAGGATCATATTTTATTCCTAAGGTATATTTTGGTAGAAAAAAACTTATCTAATTGTATTAGTACATGTGTTAGGGTAATTATAATAAAAGTTTTTCTTTTAATTACCTTATTTACTTTTAACGGTGGAAAATAAAAGTCAAAAGATACGATTCACCAAAAAATATTTTCATCTTATTGAACCACATTTTATATACTAATATCAACTGTGTCTCTCATAGTTTTGAAATTAAATATACAAAAGTGGTAAAATTACATTTTATGCAAATTTGAAAATTCTCTAAAAAGGTGCGTTAAAGACGGTAAATAAATCAATAAAATTTTATATATATAATATTGTTATAAAGTTACTTCTATGAAATACATTGAACATATATATATATATTATGTATCTATTTTTAACAAAAAATAAATTTAAATAAAATTTTTAATTATTTAAAATAAGCTGATTTTAAATAATAAATTAGTGTTTTATACTATTCATCAAAAATTGAATGTTTTTAGAAAAATACCAAAAATTCACCTTAAGCTAATTTTGATATTCCAAATCCAAAAATGAAGTCCATTTTGGAAAAATTATAAAATTTTAAAAATTGGGTATTACTTTTTATAATGGCTAGTTTTATTTATTGTTGTGTGTTAGAACATGAAGTTGCATACAACACAATCTATTGAATTATTCAAAGGGAAATGTACTGTAGAAGCCTCGGGCATTACATTCTCCCATCCTTCAAATAATTTCATCCTCGAAATTTCTTGAATATTACTACATAAAATGTTTTGGGTGGTTTTTCATCATATATTCCTCAGGTTTCCATGTTACCTCTTCCATATTATGATTTCTCCATAGAATTTTTACTAGACGAGTCATCCAGTTTCTCAACACTTGTTCTCTGGTATCAAGAATTCTAATAGGATCTTCGCAATAAGACAGATCGGGTTCTAGTTCTATTTCTTCCTATGAGAGTACATGCATTTATTCTGGAATGTATTTTCTCAACAGTGATAAGTGGCACACATCATGAACTTTGGAGAGACTTGGTGGCATTTCCAAAAGATAATACACAACTATAATTCGTTCAATAATTTCAAAATGGCCGATGAACCTGGGACTTAATTTTCCTTTTTTACCGAAACATATAACACCCTTCCAAGGAGATACTTTCAAGAAAACATGATCTCATACTTGAAATCACAAATCCTTACTTATATTATCGACAAAGATATTTTTCTAACTTCGAGCTTCTTTGATGTGGTTTTGGATAATCTTAACCTTTTCCATTGTTTCATCAACATGTTTTAGGACTACAAGTTTTGTTTCACCAACATCATCCCAAAAATTTGGTGTGTTACATCTCTTTCTATATAATGCTTCATATGTTGCCATCTGGATACTTGAATAGATGATATTGTTGTAGGAAAATTCTACCAGATGTAAATATTGATCACATATACCTTGGAAGTCATGTGAGAAATATCTCAACATGTCTTCTAAGGTTTGAATAGTCTGTTCTGATTGTCCATCAATCTGAGGGTGGTGGGCTGTTCTCAAAAGATATTCAGTATCCAAGGCCTTATGAATACTTTTCGAGAATCATGATGTAAATCATGGATCACGATTAGAAATAATCTATAGGGGTACTCCATGAAGTCTTAAAACTTCATTAATAAATAGTCTTTCTAAACGTTCAAGTGGTAAATCTTCTCTTATAGAAAGAAAATGTGTTAACTTTGTATGATGATCAATAATGAATCATATTGCATTATTCCTTCTAGGAGTCTTTGGTAGCCCCAGGAAAAATTACATCGTAATATCATCCCATTTCCAGGAAAGAGTTTGCATGACTCCTCTTGGATGCTGTCTTCCAGCCTTTACCTGTTGAAAAACCATACATCTTGACACATAATTAGTAATCTCCATTTTCATGTTTTCTCACCAAAAATGTTCTTTCAAATCTCTATACATCTTAGTTCTACTAGGGTGTATAGAGAAATTGGAGCTATGAGACTCATCCATTAATTCCCTTTTTAGATTAGGTATATTGGGAACACAAATTCTCTTCCCAAATTTTAAAATTCCATATTCATATAAAAGTCACTCAATATCCCATCATTCACAGCATTAATCTTCTTTTTAAACTCTTCATCATCAGTCTGAGAACATTCATTCCTTTCTAGTAAATATATTTTGGCAGCCATTTGAAAAATTATTGATGTTTCACCTACCATGGTTATTCCCTTATCCATCTTTACTAGATCCATGAAAATATGATCCCTTTCAACTCTCATCTTGTTCAAAACTCCATGATTATTTCTGATCAAAGAATCATCCACCTTATTCTTATTCCCCAGGTGGTAGAGTATAGTGCAACAATAATCCTTGAGTAGTTCAAGCCATCGTCTTTACCTCATGTTGAGTTCTTTCTCTGAGAAAATATACTTCAAACCCTTGTGATAAGTATAAATCTATACTTTTCACCAAAGAGATATTGCCTACATATCTTCAAAGAAAGGATTATAGATTCTAACTCAAGATCATGAGTGGTATTGATTTGTTCATTATTTTTTAGCTGTCGTGATGTATAGTCAATAACTCTACCATTCTGCATGAGGACACAACCAAGTCCTTTCTTTGAAGCATAACTATAAATAAAAAACTCATCATTCCCTGATGATAGAGTTAAGATAAGATCATTGACTAATCATTTATTCAGTTCTTCAAAACATTCTTCACACTATTTTGTCGAAACAAATTTAACCCCTTTATATGTGATTTCGTTAATGGGTTAGACAATCGGGAAAAATTCTGGACAATGTGCTAATAATAACCTACTAAACCAATAAAACTACGTACAATAGTTATATTGGTCAGTGCTGGCCATTAATGGATTGCCCTGGTCATTGAAGGATCAACAGAGATTCCATCCTTAAAGACAATATGGAAAAGAAAAAAAATCTCATGAATCTAGAATTCACACTTTCTAAACATACCATATAATTCATTTCTTCTAAGAGTATTTAGAATAATCCTCATGTGGTTTTCATGATCTTAATACATTTTAGAGTATACCAAGATATCATAAATAAATACCACTACAAATTGATCTATATATTTCATGGAAGCATTATTCATTAGATCCATAAAAATAGAGGGTGTATTAGTCAGTCTAAATGGCATTATTGTAAACTAATAATGCCTGTACCAGGTTCGAAATGCTGTTTTTATAATGTCTTCATTCTTCACACACAACTGATGATATCTAGATTAAAGGTCAATCTTTAAAAATATTGATCTCCATGAAGTTGATTGAATAATTCATCAATTTATGCTAAGGGATACTTTTTCTTTATTGTTATTACATTGATCTCCCTATAGTCAATGTACATCCTCATATATCTATCATTCTTCGTAACAAAAATAATAGGGGATTCCCATGGAGAAACACTAGGGTGAATAAATCCTTTATTAGTCAATTATTTTAGTTTTTTCTTTAGTTCCTCTAATTCCAAAGTTTCCATTCTATAACGGGTCTTCGATATGGTCCTTGAACTAGGAATTAAATCAATGGGAAACTCAATTTCATGTTCTGGAGGATATCCAGGTAAATCCTCTCGAAACACATCAACATATTATTGTACAATAGATACGTCTTATATTCAAACATTATTTTCCTAATCCACAGTTATTTCATTCTCTTCCTCCCAAATAGTTGAATTTATTAGAGCTAATGGGGGAGGATCTAGATAAGAATCAAGTGGTGACATTTCTCCTCTAAAGATAAGGTACTCCCCATCATCATCAATAATCGAATCCTCCTTCTTCTTACAATAAATTTTTACATCATGGTCCAGAAGCTAATCCATGCTGAGGATTATATCAAAATAAATGTTGGGTATGATGATGAGATCAGTATATAAATAACATTTATATGCCCAAATGGGAACTGATTCACAAAACATTGTTGTAATGATACATCCCATATGATTTTTTATTGTCACATACCTTGTTAAATAAATTTTGAAATATCTAATTTTAATAAAAAAATGGGAAGATATAAAACAATCTGATGTTCTAGAATCAAATAAAGCATTTGCTAAACATGAGGAAACCATTAAATTACCTATCACCGTGTTTTTTGAAGCTTCAACCTCCATTGTAGTGATCATATAATCTTGGACATGATCCCTTGTCCTTTAATTAAGTATGTATAATTGGCGCTTAGGACATTCATTTTCATAATGCCACTTTTTTCTACAATAGTAGTATTCAACATTGAAAACCTCTTTCATTCCCTTACAATCACATGCTTGGTGGCATTTTTCACCACAATAGTAATATACTTCCATTCCCTTTAGGCAAGTACTGCAGTGTTTCTTCCCACATTTAACACATGATGGATATTTAACATTTACCTTCTTCCCATTATTTGCATTTATAGAGTGTTCAACATATCTCTTCTTCTATTTCTTTTCTTTAATGTCATAAGACTTAGAGAATTTGTTTTATGTACTGATAGCACATGAGACAATATCATCGTATAATGAGAAGGATTGTGAGAAAAATGCTCAAAGGAGAAATGGTTTTAACCCATCAAATAATCGATCAATTTTACTCCTTATGTTACATATATAATCTATTGAATGCCATGATAACCTTATAAAGTTATCCTCATACTTTGCAACATTCTCATCCTCCTTTTTCCTCATACTAATATATTGTCTTCCCATATATGGTCGATCGTCATGAGGAAATTATTTTTCTAATAAAATATCTTTAAACTCCATCCATTATATATTAAATACTTATCAATCTTCCATTGTGTTTGGAATTAATGACAACCATTGATTTGCATCGCCCATGATGCAATAAACTCCCATTACAACTTTTTCTATTTCGCTACTCCCCAAAGCCTGAAATATTTTCTCTAAAGAACTTATCCACTGCTCAGATAAAATGGATATATAGTGCTATTGAATATTGGTGGTAGTTTCCTTATGAAATAGTCTAACATTTATCCTCATTGTTATGGATCAGGGTGCTCTATACAGGTATGGTTATTATTCATAACATGAGTGAGTTTTCCCAGTATGGTGATAAGTTTATCTGCACCAGTTGCATCACCAGCTCCACTATAATTATCTTGAGTCGGGAAGAAATCCATACATGAATTATGTGCATTGATACAGTTTCTATTCCTTCCACTAGGCACCATTTCTAAAAAATGGCATATAGTAGATTAGTTTATGAATCGCAATACATAATTCCAAACTTGTAAAACACTTAACATAAATTGAACCGTTTATGGATATAATCCAAAATCATAATTTTTTTCTTTGAGGATGTATTTAATCATAAATCCTTCATAATGGTTTTGAAAGAAAATGTGAATTAACCTAATTATATCCCCTACAAGTGTCATAACCAAGAGTGTAGCAAGGCCCGTTTTCTTGTACCAGGATACCCAGAGTCAAGCCCGAAACTCCTTTTCGGAGTTTTCCCTCCACGGTACATATATACCAGAGCCACCTCTACCTGCTTGTATCCAAACATGGATGTATTTCATGGAAAACTCACAAAATCTATACATTTCCAAAATTCTAGGAAGTTATTCTATAATAATCCTCAAATTCTATCTTAGGTTAATGTTCTATAATCAGATTTTTTCTAAATCTAGCTTCCATGATTTGTACTAAACTTCCCCTAATACCAACTGTAACATGCTGGGCCTAGTTACTCTGAGTATGTTCATTATTACATAACATTGACATGATCACGAAAGATCAAGTATCAAAAGACCGTTTAGTTTAGTATACTTAGATGTACATACATAAACATTACATTAAATTATAAAATGAAAATGAAAACAGCATTTCCTCATTTGACGACATTTATATCTGTTAGACTATCCCTACAGGTCTTTAATGATATACTTTTCACATCCTGGGAAAAATAAAACATAGAAATGGTTGAGATCAGGTGCTCATTAAGGATAACAATATAGAGAAAACTTTCATAAATAAGAATAAACATTAAAGGAAATGTATAATACAAAAACATAATTATTTTAAACATATACTTTATCATAATATGGAAATGATAAATCAAGTAATTCCATTTAATATTCACATGAATATTCTACAGGTCGAATAATCACATTTAATATCAATAGCCAATTTCATAATGACGGAATGCATAATGTCGGAAATCCTTACCACATAGTCAAGGTATTGTGCCAAGACTACAAATAATATTTATTCCAAGGCCTTGTGCCAATACACTAGTTTGTCTCATGAGACCTACAAATGCATTATGGAGCTATAGCGAGCTCCACCCGTCACCTACTAAGTCAAATGCATTTCTCATATGAAAATGCCAAAACATAACATAAACATTTGTATTAAAAATAGAATACAATATGTTTATACTTTAACCATAAACCATGAATGGTATAAAAATAAAACATACATATTCAAACATATTACAAAGCCTTAAATAGAATATGGAAGATTTCTATCATAATAAAACAAATTCAAACAAGTGAAAAATCCATCAAAGGATGTTGACATAGATGAAATCTAAACTATTTGAGAGAAATATCTCTTCTATTTTTTGAAATAATTTAAAAGTCACATAATTATAAAATATTTTTTTTGAGAATATTCTTTTAATCATTTAAGGGATGCTTGGAAGGGGTAATAAAGGTGTAAAATATCTACACATTACGTATAAGTTAAAAAAACATTCTAAGCTTAATTCATCAAAAATGTCATAAAGTACCTTGTTTGGGAAACAACATAATGATTCTTTTCAAAACATTTTTTACAAATTAAAACAAGGGTATAAATGAATTTATCCCATATTATAGGAAATAGTAAAAATATTTTGAAATACATTTTCAAGAAACACATATTTTGATGATAAATAAGTCATAGTAGATACTTATGTATAAACAACCTCGGATAAATAAATTGATTATTAAATTAATCCTTACCTTGTACTTTTACAAGGTCGAGGGTATGTTATAATACTGTATAATAGTAAAATAATTGGTATTAAATTATAAAGGAACCATATACATAAATATGATATCGTATATGATCTTCTAATATTTCTTTGTGAATAATATTTCCGTAGTATCATCATTTCAAGTGTTAACTGATTCATTTTCCATTATATTTTTGGTTATGTAAGTCATGTTTTATATGGGTAAGATGTATTTGATTCATATCCAGAATGATATTATGTTCCTAAACATTATTTTTAATCTTAAAATGAAAATTATTCTTGAATGATTACGATGGGGAATGAATCTCATCACGTTTGTGGAGACGGTAATCCTTACTTTTGCATGAGCGACAATATAATTATATTAATGGAGAAATCGTATATACTTGGATGGTATATCATATATATAGAATAATTAACATGTTATATTTATTATTTACATCTGTTATAAT
Organism: Viscum album; assembly: GCA_963277665.1. Lineage (NCBI taxonomy): Eukaryota > Viridiplantae > Streptophyta > Magnoliopsida > Santalales > Viscaceae > Viscum > Viscum album. The sequence continues at coordinate 425,935,848 of OY728162.1, read as the reverse complement.
AATTATAATACCCATTCAAATAATTAAGTGTTTAAATATCATACAACACCATGACGTGGAGACGATAAGTCGTACGTACCCACGTGTTGTGACTTTTCATTCATTTGATGGATATAATAATAAATATGATAGTACCATATTTATAATAATAGCACAGAAGGTAAAAGGTACTTGAGTTGTTGTTTCTTTATGAAAAAAACAAAGAAATAGGAAGTGGAAGAAGAAAAGAACTTTGAAAGAGGTGGTAAAATTATTACCTCTTATTCGGGTGTTTTCTTTTGAGTTGATCAAAAGGGATCCTTAGGATGGGTTTCTTATCAAATTCAGGACTGTAGGTCGATGTGAGGATAGTTGGGAGGATATTTTATCAGGGGTTGGCCTAGCCAAATGGCTTTGGAGGTGTGATTTTTAGAGAAGGGGAAGTACCCTTTTATAAGAGAGGTGAGGGTCATTTAAGGAAAAGCTTGAAATATTATTTTATTATACAATCATATTCAGTTTATAATCGACCCAAAATTATTTATATCGAGGCTAAGGTGTTAATGGGTCGAAAACTTATCATCCAAAAGGTTTTGGACATGTTTAGGTCACTGTATTGACCTTATCTTTTAGATTTAACTCTTAGTGAGATAGTTTATCTTTTACCATGTATTCTTGTATTATTGTAATAAATTGTTAATAATCTTATTATAAAAATCCAAGAAAACCCCAAGTGGTTCATTATTGATATATCTAACCTTTTATACGTCCTTTGGCAGAACCATATATTTTTAGGAATATTACATCATTTAATAATATGTCATTTGTTTTAAAAACTCATTTATGTCAATTTTGACACTATTTGGTATTTTATTTTTGTTAAAGTCATAACAGTAAGATTGCTTTGAAAGGAATTCATTGAATCAACCCTAATATGTCATATAAACCTAGAAAATTCGTGGAATGAATCAAATGTATCGATTTACATTTATTTTAATATTTATAATATTAATTATTTTAATATTTCATTAATAAGGTAATTTATTCATCATCATTGTGTCATAAATAAATTTAATTATTTAATGTTTAAAAATTATAAATAAAATACCATTATGTAGGAAATATTTTTGTCTTTCAAATGATTATTTATAGTCGAATTTATATAATGTATAACTCTATATTAAAAATGGTGTATTTATTAAACATTGAATTTATCACTTTTAACTCATCTTTAAATAAAATAATAATAAATATCCTAATCTAATCCAAGTAGACAAAAAGAATCATATTTTATTCCTAAGGTTGATTTTGGTCAAAAAAACTCTTATCCAATTGAATTAGGACATGTGTTAGGGTAATTATATTATTATTTTTACCTTTCAATACCTTATTTACTTTTAACTATGGGAAAAAAGTAAAATTTTACTATTCACCAAAAATTATTTTCATCTTATTGAACCAAATTTTACTTACTAATATCAACCGTGTCTCTCGGATTTTTGAAATTTAATCCATAAGAGAGGGAAATTTACATTTTATGCAAATTTTAAAATGCTTCTAGATGGTGGGTAAAAGACAGTAAAATATTATTAATATTTTATATATATAATATTATTATTAAATGACTTCAATGAATTACATTGAACATATATAGGTATTATGTATCTATTTTTAATTAATACAAATTTAAATAAAATAACTAATTATTTAAATAAAATGTTGGATTTAAACAATAACATAGTGTTTTTCACTATTCATCTAAAATTGAATGTTTTCAGAAAAATATCAAAAATTCACCCGAAGATAATTTTTATTTTCCAAATCCAAAAATGATGTCCATTTTGGAAAATTTATAAAATTACAAAAAGTCATTATTTCTATTCATAACAGCTAGTTTGGCTGTTCGTGGTGTGTTAGATCTTGATGTTGCGTACAACACAAGCTATAGTATTATTCAATGGGAAACACACCATAGAATTTTGGGGTGTGACAAAATTTTCTAAATGAATTTTTAATTTTAAATATTATAGTTCTTGAAATAGAAAAATGGATTTTATCCTTGTAATTTTTTTGATTATTTAATAGAGTAATATTTGTTTTCATGTGATCAATAGATAAATATTATCAAGATATATATTTTTATAATTAATTTATTAAATTAATATGATGTTTTTTATGTTAAACATAATGTTATATAGGGTTGATATGATTTCGAACTATACATATGGGTTTTAATTAAATATTTATTTTTTTATTTTAAACACTATTATTAAATAGATAATAATTATGGGAAATTACTACATAAAAATATCATGGGTGTTGGACTCCTTATGATTTAATCATGATTTAATGATCACAAATCTTGTTAACCCTATTTACTCTATCTCAAATTATGTGTAGAGATAGTTGGTTTCCCTTTTATTTAAAAAACATTCACAAGATACTAATCCATATAAATCATGTTTGATTACTGTAAACTAAATTTAATTTCATTCTGTATTGATTTCTTATATGAATGATTAATTCTTATTCATTCTGTGAATATTACTACATAAGACTCATATAGATATGTGGCTAAGTCTGAGAAACTATGACCCTACCACCAGTTATGATTTTTTAGAAAAGGACTAGACACCGTGACCTAAACACCGTGACACAGACACTGTAACAAGTTTCAGATATCATGAAGTCTGTGACATTGGTTCAATGATACCATCACCAAGACACCATTCAAAGGTTGGAAAAGGACCAGACATGGTGATCTAAACACCACATATATACTAACGATTCATGATCTCAATGCAACTGTATCATCACGACTATCTCACCACTCAATGGCCAAGAATAAGACACTGTTTTTTGGTGACACTATTTCCATGTGATACTATTTCATGAAAAACTGTGACAATATTATTTAATCTGTTTTTTCATTTTCAATTTACTTTATAATGGTCATATTTGAGTCATATAAAGGAACTGATATAATTAATGTTTCATTGTAGACATGTCACATAGAAGTACAAGGTACGAGGGAAAAACACATGCATCATAACAATTCCAACATGTGCACCCACAATTAAAAAAGAGGATAAGCTGGGATGAAAAAATACGCAACAAGACGAGTTTGAGTTTGAGAAGAGAAATGATACATACAACCAGATACATCTAAAGAACATATGAATCCCTCGCTCTTGATTCCAAAATACTGGACTACCATAGATCAAAGAAAAAATAATCTTTGTAGTACCAACTCCAAGAATAACATGTGCTAGATCTTCGAGTTGAAAACTAGAGAACCAGACTTGCAATACATAGTTTTTCTCAATAAGACACAATAATCTCATATTCTTAATTCTTCAATCCTAGATCTATATAGAATAAAACTAATATCACTTTAACATATTCTCATAATCTTTTCTCTATTGTGTACTATTTTTAGTTTTTTTGTCGTGTATGTGTGTCTGTATCAAGAAAATATATTGTCTCTTCTATTAAACTAAAGGATAAAATATATCCTTCCTCACATTCCTTATTACATCTATTTACTCCTGCATATAATTTTGGAATAGGTCCTTGTGTTACCAAGTAGTGTATACCCACAAAAAATAGTGGAAGAGATCATGAAACCTAGACAGTCTTGTGCACTGTTGTTTACCTCGATCCAATGTATGGATCATGTTTTAATATAAACTACATTGTGAAAGAGGATCACCATGTAGATTATATTAGGTCTAAACTGGAGAATGAATGACCCGTTTTGTCTGATGTGTCTTTTAAGTTATTTTTTCTCTTCTTTACTATATATTTCAGAAAATACTAGATTTTACATTGACAGTTAATATTAGATATAAGTTATAACTTGTTTTCCTTATTAGAATAACTTCAAAAGTTATATCAATAACTCAGATTGATATTACTGAGAATTAATCAATATTTTGAGAAGTTATACGAATAGTCAAACTTTTATAACCTTATTACCATTATTTATTGGGTTACATTATTTTCAATTGGGGGATTTTTTCAAAGAACCAATTTTGCAACAGATTTTTTAATATATACTCAATTCACCCTCACCGCTCTTGAGAAATCTACTCTAATGAAAATTTCGTATCAAAAGATTTTATTATTTTGGAGGCTCTATATTAACATCTATTCAACTGTGATTTTAGTTGTATATTAAATATTTATAAATTTATGTTAATTCTAAATTTATAGCTCTCTAAAGGTTTTTATTTCATATGGATAATAGAATCAAAGGTGTTGCAACTAACAAGAGACCATTTTTAATAGAACGAATTTTTCATAATGGAAAATTAAAATGAAAATTTATTTAGAAAGTATGGATTTTTAAATTTGGTCTTCAATTATAGATGAGTATAATATTATTGCTAATAATATAACTACTTGGGATGAACTAACCAATAAAACTTACAATAAAAATTTGAAATCCAGGAAAGCCTTATATTTTTCTTTAGGAGATGACGAATTTAACCGAATTTCTACTTGTAAAAATACCTCTGAAATTTTGGACACATTGTTTATTTCACATGAAGAAACATCTTGTGTTAAACAAATGAGACTCAATACTTCTAATATTAAATATGATGACATTAAAATGATGACTAATGATCCTATTTCTGACATGTATCTTAGGCTCAAAAAAATTAAAACACAATGATATCTCTAGGAAGAGAAGTTACTTCCAAAGAACAAATCAGGAGGATTCTAAGATGACTACCTGATAAGTGGATAGGAACCTCTGTCTTTATTAGAGAATCATGCAACATTATAAAATTACTTGTAAAATAACTCATTGGGAAACTAATGATGTAGGAAGTAGATAAAAATGTCAATAAGGAAGAAGAAGATGAACCAGAGAGAAAATATGTGTCATTTATGTCCACTACCTCTAAACAGAATGAAACGGAGAAACTGTAAGTCTTTCTAGAATGTTCCAACAGTGAACGATCTTCAACTGAAATTGATAAAGAGATGGATCAATTTTCTAGATGGTTTATAAAATTTTACAGTGGAAATTAATTTTTGAAAAAACCTAAATTCAAAGGAATATTAGATCAAAAGGGAATCTTGAAGAAATATTGGTAAATAAATGACAAGTATGATGAGATAGTATGTTATGAATGTAAGTGAAAGGGACATGTAAAGGATGATTATTCGAAGCTCAAGTATAAAAATAAATATGAGGATAATTATTGAAATTATATATTGGAAATTAAAGCAACTTGGAGTACTTCTAGGGACAGTTCAAGTGACTTAGAGTCTTCACATGATGAACATACTGACAAAGCCAATGTGTGTTTTATGAGAAACACATATAACGTAACCCTCGAATCTTTTGTGAAAAAATCCTATTATTCTAATGATGAAAGTCATTATAACAATATGTCTAAAGAATAAATGTTTGAGTTTTGAAATATGATTGAAGAGACATGTACTGAACTAAAATATAAATACCAGTCTTTAGAGAAATGGCACGGTCTTACCTCAACTGTTAAATATGACCTTGTTGTAGAAAGAGTAAAAAAATGTTCAATTACTCAAAGAAAACAATGAATTAAAGATATCTAATTAAAAAAATGAAAAAGGATCTTGAATGGTTTTTTATTGGTAAATATACCTTATTAAAAATTCTAGGTAAATTTTTTTACCCTAAATATAATAATTATATGGATATCAATATGGTAAAATAATTTTTTTTGAAAAACCAATTTTGTTTCTAAATCTAAAGCATGCATCTTTACTCTTAGTACAAGAAACAATTCTACTATTTCATGCAATGATATAGTCTCTACGATTTTGAGACTTTTTTGGACCAAATAGAGTTTACTTCCAAAATAATTTACATAATTCTTATAGGAAACCAATGAGGAAGACGTGGGTTCCTAAATCACTAGTTACTAATATTACTAGACCCAAACAAATATGGGTACCAAATGTTGTTTTTATTGGACTATTTTGTAGGAAAATTGTTTGAATATCTCCTGTAAAAGATTATTGTACATTGAAAGAAGGTGTTCAAGGCACATAATTAGAGACTATTAATTTTACAAGAACCTAATAAAAATTGATGGGAGGACATGTCATGTTTGTTGATAATGCAAATGGATAAATCAATGGCCTTAGAAAAATTTGTAATTGTAACTCTGTTTAAATTTTCTATGTACTTTTTTATGTATTAAATTATATTCTGATTAGTATTTAACAAGTATGTGATGATGTATTTCATGTTAAATTTAAAAACAATTCGTCAAATGTTTTTAATTCTAAAAATTAATTATTATTTTCTGCATTAAGAAATGAAAATTTATATTCTATTAACTTAGATTCTTTAGTTTCTCAAAATGATTCATGTTTAAGTTTTTTTCACCAAGAATCTAGGATCTATCATAGAATACAAGGACACCAAAATATTTACTCCCCTATAATGTTAACTAGAAATTTTTTAGTCAAAGATCTACCAAAACTAGATTTTTTAAATGATAAAGTGTGTAGTCCATGTTAAAAGGGAAAGCAATAAAAAATTTCCTTCCAACAAAAAAAATAATTTTCTGCTTCTCAACCTCTCGAGTTGGTTCACATTGATTTTTTGAACTATCTTGAGTTTCTAGTTTAAATGGTAAGAACATTTTTATGTTCTTTTATATGACTTTTTTAGATATACTTGCACGTTCTTTTTGGATCAAAAAAGTGAATCCTGCACTCATTTCACCAAATATGCTAAAACTGTAAAAACCTTAGTGGACATAGAATTAAACCCTTAAGAAGTGATCATTGTTGTGAGTTTGAAAATCAATAGTTTGGTTCATTTTTCTCAGAAAATGGATATAATTATAATTTCTCTGCCCCTAGAACACCTAAAAATGGAGTTATAGAAAGAAGAAAGTTGATCTTGCAAGAAATTTCTAGATCTATGCATAGTTAATATGACTTACCTATTTACTTCTTGGATGAAGCTATAAATACAACATGCAATATTATTAATATTGTATTAATTGGACCTATTTTTAAAATAAAACAATATGAATTGTAGAACTATAGAAAATCTAATATAATCTAGCTAAAATTCATTGGTTGTAATGTCTATATTCTTAATACTAATGACAATATTGAAAAATTTGAATCCAAGAGTGATGAAGGATTTTTTCTAGGATACTCAATATCTATTAATGATTATAGAGTGTTTTACAAAAGAATTAATTGTGTGGAGGAATTTTTCCATGTCAAGTTTGAGGAGATAGGTCCACATGAGCCTAAGAATTCTCTAGAGAATCATTAAGATGATATGTAAAATCTAGATATAAATGATGAATCTCTATCCTATAATGGAATCTATAAAAACTTCATGTTATGTAAATTCACCAGATTCAGGTCATAATGAACCTGAACCTGTTGAAGAACCTGAAATCAGTATCCCCTCTTTTTTTAGAGCAGTTAGGGCCCTTAAGAACCCTACATTAGATGATGTTTTAGGAGATATAGATAAAGGAACTCAAACTATATATTCTCTTAGAAATCAGATTGATTATCAAGTATTCTTTTCACTAATTGAACGTAAAACATTAATGAAACTATAAATGATGAATTTTTGGTGATGTCTAAGAAAGTATAAATTAATTAGTTTGAAAGGAACAATGTTTGGAAACTTATTGATAGAACCAAATACATTTTTTCCATAGGAACTAAGTGGGTGATTAGAAATAAGGTAGATGAAGCTGGAAGAATAGTTAAAAATAATGATACATTGGTTGCATGAGGATATATTCAAGAATAAGTAATTGACTATGAGGATACATTTGACCTTTTAGCTAGACTTGAGGCCATCAGAATCTCTCTTGATTATGCTACACATCTAAATTTCAAACTATATCAAATGGATGTTTAGAGTGAATTCCTAAATGGATATATAGTTGATGATGTTTTTGTTGAAAAAACCTCTAGGTTTAAAAATCATCACTTTCCAAATCATGTTTTCAATTTATCAAATGCTTTGTATGGGTTGAAATAAGCTCTAAGAGTTTGGCATGATAGATTAAGTTTTTTTTTATTATTTACAAAGGTTTTACAGAAGGTATATTTGATCCTAACCTTTTAATAAAACGAATTTCCAATGATATTTTAGTAGTTAAAATATATATAGATGGTATTATTTATTGATCTTCTGTTTTTTTAAGTTTTATGTTTTCTGAAATGATGCAAAATGAATTTAAAATGAGTTTAATGGGTGAACTAAATTTATTTCTTAGATTTCATGTCTTCTAAAATAACGGTAGTTTTATTTTATATAAAATAAAATAAAGTAATGATCTTATAAAACGTTTTGGCATATATAGAACTAAATGTAGTGATACTCAAATGAGTACTACTTGTAAGATGGATCTTGATGAAGATGAGAAATCTGTTGATCAAACCACATACAATGAAATGATTGGCATATTAATCTACTTAAATACCAGTCGAACTGATATTATGTTAAGTGTATATATAAGTCCTATTTTTCAAGAAAACCCTATTGAATCGTATATAAATTGTATTAAAAGGATTTTCAAATACCTCAAACATACCCCCAATTTGGGTATTTTTTACCATAGAGGAAAATAATTTGGGTTAGTTAGCTATACTGATACTGATTTTGGTGCTTGTAAGTTAGATAGAAAAAGATCCTTGGGAACATGTACGCTTTTAGGCAAGTATCTAGTATCATGGTGTAGAATGAAACAAATTTTTGTTGCATTATCTACTACCTAAGATGAGTACATAGCTGCTTGTAGTTATTTGCACAAATTTTGTGGATTAAACACAAATTACTAGATAATGGGTATCAATTCCATAATGTACCTATAAATTGTGATAATACAAGTGTTTTTAACATTTCAAAGAATCTTTTTTCACACACTTGGAGGAAACATATTGTTGTAAGACATCACTTTTTGAGAGACCATTATCAAAAAGGTGACATCACATTGGAATTAATTGGAAATAAATGTCAGATTTCTGATCTGTTCACTAAACCATTAAATTTTAAAAGGATATATTACATCCTACAAAGATTAGTAATGATAAATATCAAGTAGTAAGTTTTCTTCATCAAAAATTACTATCTCACAGCTTACCGTTTCATAGTTTACAGTTTTAGGACTTACAGTTTCACAAGTCACTATCTTAAGATAACTATCTCACACACATAGTTCTATAGGTTACTATCTTGAAGTTACTATTTCATGTTTACGGACTCACAATTACAATCTCTCAGTTTCTATGTTGTGCTTACTATCTTACATGATACAGTCGCACCTTTTGGAGTCACACCGTAAAGATGTCACCATGATAATCTGTTTTAATCTCACTGTGATGATCTGTTCCGATCTCACAGTAATGACTCATTTTCATTTTATTTTTATTTTATTACCCATATCAATGTGTTGATTATTTTATTGTTTTTATCATGTGATTTTTAATTAGCGACGCTTGAAAACCCTAACTAATAAATAACAAATATCATCTACTCCTTTCTTCACATGAGTTATCTTATCTCAAAATAGAAACCCCTATCTTTCAAACCAAAAGTCCTTCAGCCCTTTATCTCTCTCTTGAACCCTTTATGAATGCCCAGAATGAAGCACCCATCTTCTTCAACTCTAGAGAAGCACAGATCTCTGAAGAATAAAAAAAGTGCATCGAAGACAGCACCTGAAGGACTGCTGAACACAAATCTTATTGATAGAATAATAGTACCAGAAAAAAATATATTCCCTAAGTGGTTGTAGAAAATTAAGTCATTAGTTTTTTAAATACATTAAGAGAAAGGATGGATAAACTAGTTCACAAATGATAATATGCCAATTTAACCAAAACTTGTTGCTCAGTTTTATCAATTTTTCCAGTTTTCATTCAATATAGAAGATGGATTTGTTGTAAGAATTTGGATTAATGAACAAAGTTGTACCTTTTCTGTGAGGTTATGGGTTGATTTCCTAGGTTTACCTCATTATGCAATTTTTGAGGACTACCAAAGAGGTCCTCCTCCTCTATGTGAGATTTTTTTCATAGAATTGGCTCTAGGAAATTTGAATGGCCATAAGAAGAAAAGAAGAAAAATTGATGCTGTGTTTGATGGTGAAACGAGGTTTATGTTTAAGTTTATCCAGAGTCTTATTAGTCCAAGGAAAGGTTATTTTTCTACTCTCAAGTGTCAATATGTATTGTTGATAAATATTATGAAAAATTGACATAAGATTAACCTGTGTAAGTATGTAATACATAACATGTGTGAATTGATTAAGACTACATCAAAGTCTACCTCTATTTTCTATTCTAGGATGATCTCTACAATGTTGTATCCTAAAGGAATGGTTGGACCGAATAAAGAAGTCATCAAAGATGATGTGTTTTTTATCTCAAAGGTTATAGTAAAAAAGGAGGAAAATAATATAGAAAACATGGAAGAAGTCTTTGGAGAGGATAATGAAAGGATATATGAAATGTTTTATCTAGTTGAGAATACTTCAAGGACTAACAACATTTCAGATTCTGGTTTGGAACCAGATGATGTTGTTGATTATCTTGATGATGAAGAAGAAGAGGTAGTTATTGAACCTATGGAAGAAACTGTATTGGATAAAGAAGACATCGGTCTACCTATTCCAAAAAATATAGTTAGGAAGGAAGAACCTGTTATTTAAATAAGTGATGATTTAGAAGAAGAACCGGCTTCTGGGAAAGAATCTGTTGTTAGTGTAAAAGAAAATATATTTCCTGAGGAGCATATAGAATAAGAACTTATTATGTAAGTAGAGGTTGTTGTTGAGTAACATTTAAGGAACAAGACAATTTGGACATTACTATATCTACTGAGGGAAAACATGGAAAATCCTTCCAGTTGGGTAGAAATGAAATGGATAAGGCTATAAGAGATGAGATTCTAGAAGAATATCAATGTACTGAATCAATTTATCCTATGTGATATGAACCTGTAGTGGGGGAGAATCACCCTAGACTAGAAAGTTTTAATGTTCCTAATCCATTTGATCAAAGCACTATGGATACCCGGTATAAGTTCAATGTCTACTTTGATGTGGATAATGCCTAGGAGTCCTTGGTTAAAGGCATTGACCTTTGTAATATGTTTCAATTGAAACTAGTATCTCTTTTAGATGTAATATCAGCTAAATAACCCAAACCTGTCTTATCTCATGTTCCTGTACTTTCACAAGATCCTTATGCTTCTGTAAATAAAAGTGATTGGAATGATTTTGGAGTTACTTTATTGGCTGGATTTGAGAAATCATGAACACATAGCCTACTCATGTGACAAATCATAGTGAAAGAGATTTTTTCTTGTTGTTAGAGAAAATCATATGGTAGATTCAACCCAAAATGCTTCATGAAATACAATAGGATATAATTGAAAACATTATATTGAGTAATGAGGTGAAGTCTCTCTGAGATATGGTTGATGATATTCCAAAATTATTGCAATTAGGACAGGATCATATTTCTCATCCATTCAAGAGAGTTAATGATCAGATTCCACATAAAGTTGAACATTTGATTCAACTAAACTTGACTTCAATATTTGGAAAATTGGCAGAGAGAAACATCTACATAGTCAATGATATTTTTTATCTTGTGGTTGGTCTTAAAAAAATTGAATGAAGAGTAAAAGTGATTTATAAATAATGCTGTAAATCAGATCAAGTCCCTCAATTTAGATGTTATATCCCTTAATGCTTATGGACAATAATCTCAACCCATTGGTTGTGATATTCTCAGAACTATTGTTAATAAAGATAATCAATTATTGTTATGTGGATTTGACAAGGAGAGTTTATAGATAGTTGTCAAGAATATTAACAGAGTACTAGATTTAGTGAGAATTAATTCAAATATTTCCATTTATTCTTATGAAGAAATTACAAAGAATGTGGATTTCTACATTAATAGGATTTTCTCTATGCATGATATAACCAGTCATTTAAATTATCATGTAGAGAATTTGAAATATCTTCCTATCACTCAAGCCTTCAAGACTCAAGTCCAAAATCTCAAAGGCTTCACTCCTCTATTGGGCATGTTCATGGAGAACAAAGATGATTTCGACAAGGCAATTCACTATCGTGGTGAGATCATTACTAATTTCATTAAGTTGTTAAAGCCTTATCTTCATGTGAAAATCACTAACACTGTCAATCCTACAGAAAAAACATTACGACCTAGTTTAACTCCCTACTCATCCAATGGTTTTTCTTCATCCTTGATGACAGTATCTCAGGCTTTGAGAAAGATTAGACCGTTTATCCATGACCAAAACATGCCTCATTATTCCAACATGCACCTTCTGTTTTTGAAGGGCTCCCACTTCTTTCTCTGATAAATAGATAACTTTCATCATCAACCTCTACTTCTCCTCCTATGAAACCTTCTGATGTTGCTACCACGGGAAAAGAGAAGACAACTAGTGTGAAAGAAAAGTGAAAACTATATCTTAATAGGGACGTTTTGTACGTTTTCCTACTTCTTGTAATGACACATATCATTCTATCTAATGCATTGTGTACTATTTTGATCTATTATCTTATTTACTTTCCGTCTTTTCTCTATTTCATATGCTCTTTTTTATTATCCCAAAAGGGGGAAAAAGCACACTAAGGGGGAGAAAGAACACTATGAACAAAAATCTAACTCATATGATTTTTTATCATAAAAAGGGGGACATTGTTGGACTCCTCAAGTTTTAATCATGTTTTAACGATCACAAATCTTGTTAACCCTATTTTCTCTATCTCAAATCAGGTGTAGAGATGGTTGGTTTCCCTATTCCTATAATAAACTATCACAATATATCAATGCCTATAAATCTTGTTTGATTATTGTAAACAACATTTAATTTTATTCTATAATTTTTTCTTCTATGAACAATTATGTCTAACTCACTTTGTGAATATTAATGCTTAAAATTGTTTACATATATTTGGATAAGTCTATGAAACTCTGAGTCAACCATTAGTTCTGGTTCTTTGGAAAAGGACCAGACACTGTGACCCGGAAACCGTAACTAGTTTCATATCTCATAAAGTCCGTTACACCGGTTCCTTGCTACCATCACCAATACACCATTCATAGGTTTGGAAAGGAACAAACACTATGATATTATCACCATATATATGTTATTGGTTCCATATCTCAATGAAATTGTAGCATCATGATTGTGTCACCACTCAAAGGAAAAGATGAAGACATTGTTTCGTGGTGACACTGTTTCTAAGTGATACCGTTTCCAAACAAAAGAAGAAGAGCTAGATTTTGAGAAGAAAACTTATACATGAAATAAGATACATCTGAAGAAAACACAAAGTACTCATTCTCAATTCCAAATGACTATACTACCATAAATGAGAGAAAAAAATAATCTTCTCAGCACCAACTCTAAGAAGACCACAAGATAGATTTTCAAACTAGAAAACAAAGCACCCAACTTGTGATACATTTTTTTACAAGAAGACACACTACTTACATCTGCTTCATCCTACAAGCCAAGAGTTTCATAAAATAATACATAGATCACTTCTAACCTTTTCTCATAAACCATTATCTATTGTGTACTATTATTAGATTTTGATCAGTGTGTGTGTATCTATCTCTAAGACACACATAATCTGCTATATCAAACTAAAGGATACAATATATCCTTCCTATCATAACTTCTTACATCTATTTACTCCCACAGATAAATGTGGAAGAGTTCCTAGTGTAACCTGGTAGTTTATACCCAACAAAAATAGAGGAAGACTTCGTGTGACCTAGACAGTCCTGTGCACTATTGTTTACCCTAATTGAGGGTGTGGATAATGTTTTAATATAAACTAATTGGTAGAACATGATCACCAAGGGGTGTGGATTAGGTCTCAGCTTGAGACTGAACCACATGTTTTATCTGCTTTGTATTTTAATTTATTTTTTCTCTATACTACTATATTTTTCAGAAAATACTAGATTTTACTTTGATGGTTAGTATTAGATAGAAGTTATAATTGTTTTTCTCTATTATAATAACTAAAAAAGTTATATTAATAACTCAGATTAATATTACTAAGAATTAATAAATCTTCTGAGAATTTATTTGAACAGTCAAACTGTTATAACCTTGTTACCTTGATTAACAAGACTACATTACTTTAATTGGGGGATGTTTTCAAAGAACCAATTTTGTAACTATAATTTTTATAGATACTACATTCACCCCCCTCTTGAGTAATCTAGTTCGACCAACAATGAGATATTTTTATATTACATTTTATATGATTATAATATTGAGTACAAAAATATTTTATAGAAATATACGCTTTATAGGATTTAGAATGATTAATAGCATGGGAGTTATAACTCCCCATTTTTTTAATATATTTTATCGGTCATAAATTCAATGTGTTTTATATCTTATGATGCACACAACATAAAAAATTATTAAATAATTCATTTTTTGTAAAAAAAAGTGGATGACCTTACTATATAGTTAAATTATATTAATAAATAAATACTTTTTATTACTGAAAAATATAAATTTAAGATACTATTTTAAATAATTTCATCGAATTATGCATTTTCATTAAAAATTAATATTATTTAGGAATTATATCAAGGAATTTTAGTGATAAAATTGAAAAAATAATTAATAATATCAATTGAAAACATCCATGAAATGTTTATTTAAGGATATATAATACTAGTGAAATAATTATTTTTAAAATTTAATGGTTTTATAAAAAATTTATTCTAAATTTATATTATTTAATAATTATTCGATATATAAATTTAATATATATATAATTTTAATATTAAAAAATGAATATGAATATTTTATTCATTATGAGAAATTTATCTTAGGTAGATATTTTGGGGGTTTTCTATAGTGATTTATTTTTGGTGAAAAGTAAAAAAATGAAATTTTAACAAATAATATAAATTTTAAGACATGATTATGATGGAAAAATAAAATAAAATATATAAAACCTCTAGATCATCCAAATATGAGTTCAAGGAGAAACGTACCTAAAAACTACAAGGTTTGATTTGGAAGCCAGAGATAAGATTTTCGGAACCTAAATTTTATTTCTATTATATAATAAACAATACTTTTCTTTTCCATTAAATAATTATTTACTATAGTAACCCATACATTTTATATGTATAAAATAAATCTTAATATATAAATATTCTATATATTTTGAAAAAAACACCATATGACAGTAATGTTTAGTGTCTTTTGAGACTAGACAAAACAATTTCTTATTTCATGAATGAGATTCAATATCTCTCACAAAGATCATCCCATTTAATAATATTAATAGAAATATCCTATATAAAACATTTGATAAAACTTGAGGAGAGAAAACATAAGAAATATTGAGCATAAATACTCTGTAAACTTAAACAAGATAGTTATCAATGATCACTTAAACATAATGTGAGAATAATGGTATGATGATATGAGATTTACATTTGCAAATAAATACCTAGAATATCATAGATCATAATCATGAATCATGGAAGAGTTATTTTTATTTCATAAGTTTTGAATCATAAAAAATCAATGAAATTATCTATGATAGTATAACACTAGAATGAGGCATTAACTTTTGGCATACACATACACATAATCCTATAAAATATTTTTTGTAGTCATTTCTCACTTTGAAGACTATCATAGTGGAATTGGTTCACTCCCAATTCCATTATATCCAGAGTCAAGGTTATCTCCCTTGTCTATCATATTGGGAGGAGTCCTTTAATAAATTTGGTTAATTTCCTATTCTAGTACTTAATATCTCATGAGATATAAATCATTACCCAATTCATTAGAAGGAAATATAATTATGGGAACAACCATCACATAATCATAATTTACTCACATGTGTCCTATATTATCATCAATAAATCATCATATATAATATCATGTGGAAAAAAGAAAATTTATAAAAATTCCAATATTTCATCATAATAGAACCCATCCAAAATAAATAGGTTTAAAAAAATCATTATAATAATAAAACATATGGAGGAATAATAATTCTGGTTCTATTTGATCATATCCATAGAAAAGAATAAGTAACATCAAAGGAAATTATCTTAAATTAAAAATACATTTAAAAGAACACATGGAATATATATTAATGAACATACCCTTTCCATTTTCAAATCAATTATTTCAATGATAAAAATTTCATAATTATGAAGGAGAATATTTTATTTAGATAGAACATTAGAAGCATGTATAGGATGATTCAATGAAATATGTCATGATGGTGACACATTCATTTAATTTCATGTATGTTAAAATAAAGATACCTTTCCCATTTTTTGATAAAAAGTAAAAAACCCTTATTTGGAAAATTAAAAGAATATTACTTTAAAAAAATTTGGAAATAAAATATGACAAAAATTATATAAAAATTCATTCTAATAAAAAAATAAATCCATGAATAAATTTTAAATAAAACATAGACAATGAATTAAAATATTCTTGACTAAAGAGGAAATAATTTCAACTTTTCTTAAAAATATTATCTTTATCATTTTATGTACCAAAGAAGGGAAAATGGTAATATTACATAATTTCATGGTTAAAAAGGGAGAAAAAGTTTTCATGATATTCTACATAGTAATATCATGATATTTAATTATCGGAAACATAATAATATTCAATATCAGTAAATAGTGATATCGTGACATAAAACCCTTACTGATTTGGTAACCTTTGAATCATATGCCCCATAATAGAATAACATCAAATGAAACATTAAATTTCATAATCATAAGTAAATTCATGATATGAAATGTAAAATGTTCTATTTGTACCCCATATAAAATAATATATGTGTATAATATAACATTTTTCCCAAAGAATACAATTTGAGATGAAAAACCCTTACCTAAATTTGGTAATATCAAAACCAAAACCTTGTGAAATACAAAACCATATAATTAATATTAAATTGCCATAATTTTCATGATAATATTCATAAAATTAATTAATGGGATTTATATAGATCCTAAAATAGAAAAAATTTGTTAATATGGAATATGCCTCATAAGAATAAAAGTGAGACGAGAAACCTTTACCGGTTATTCTACCTGCTTCAAAAAATCTCTATAATTTCGTACAAAATAAATTTATTTTTTTTTTAATTTTTTTACAAAATATATATATAATTATAATATCATATAAAAAGCATATAATATTTCAAAACACAATTATTTATAATTTTATGTTAATATCATCATTTTAGGTTGTTAATTATTATGTTTTTTCAGATCATTTCAGTTTGGTAGTTCCTATCTTTGAACATGACCATGGTTATACAATCCCCAATATTTTAATAATGATATCAATATCATAAATATATATACATTCATTATATTTAGATATATTTATCAACCAAAAAGAATGATAGAAAAATGATTTATATTCTTCCAAGAGATGGTCGACCGTACATATGCTTAAACATGGATTTCATTTTCTAATGAAAAACATGAAATAAGGAAAAATATTATTTTTTAATTATAGTAAAATAATTATATATATATATATATATTAATTCTATACACATTTACATCCATGTAAAGTGAAAATGAAACCATAAATGACATCACCCCGTGGAGGTGGTAGTCTGCATGTATGCACTAGTGTAGTTATCGTTTTACAATAAATGAGAAGGTAAAAAGGTAGATATGATATTTTAATTACATAATAATAATTATTGACAATATATCATAAATAAACATTAAACCCATCATAATAAAAATCATCAAAATTTGGGGAGGGAAAATTAATGGTATAACAACACGGAAGCAATGGTCCACATGTATGCCAAAATGATACATTCACATCCAATTTATCAGAAAAGATAGTGAATAATATATTTATAATAGTAATAATAAAATTTAATCATATAAATGATATTTAATTTTTTATTTTATTATTAATACCATATATTTGGAGGAGTAATAATATGAAATTAATTGAAAGTGGTTGGGTAGTAGGATTAAATCTCCATTATATGGCCTCATTTAGATCCATTCCAAATGATACATAGAATTTTATTTATGAATAAGATCACCTTTATTTAAAATATATATTTTTCATAAGATATTTTAATTGTGGCATGTCCCTTTATACGAGAGGAGAAGAAAAAAATATGGAATTAATTAAATCATTAAATTATAATAAATTCATTTTCATGTTGTATTGGTACCATATAGAGAGAATATAATATTTAATAAATTATATTTTTTATTTTTTCAAATAATAAAATTTGGATATTTTATTTTTCATTTCAAATCTTATTTTTTGGTTTAACACCTTCAATAACTATTTTAAACCTCAACCTTGATAAAAACTATTTGAATAATAAAGGGTTGTAATATTACTTATATGGTAAAAATTTGATAATAAATGGACAAGTGATGAAATTTAGGACCATTTATCATCTTAATTTTCCAATTTAATGTTTTTTATAATTTTTTAATAATTTAAAAAAAACTAATTTTTTAGAAGACATCATTAATGTAATTTTTGTTAATATTCATTTAATTTTTCTTTAATGAAATCAAAATAATAATTTAATTTGAATATAAAGTCCATAAACATATATGAAAACTTGTTATTAACCATTAAATTAATGTGAAACCATTATATATCTAAATAATATTAGATTTAATTCTTTTACGATCATTTAATTATATTTTTAAACCCCATGAAAAAGAATTGTGTTTGCATTGTGTAAATATTTAAATTAAATATAAAATAACTAAAAATCAAAGAAGTTTTTACATTAATAATTAATCAAGTTTTAAATAATATTTTAAATTAATTTATAACATAATAATTTCATTATGTGATCATTTTTATGAAATTAAATGAAATATAGTTACACATTTTATTTTTATTTACATAAAATATTATATAGAATGTAATGAATGATAAAAAGGTAATATCTTAAAATTTGTGATTATTAAGGATAAAATATACTCAACCAATTAATGATGTGAATGTTTTTGTTGATTTAGTGACCTTATATCATGGTTTTAACATTGTTTCACATATTTTAGCCTTAATAAGGTGGAAATTAATTCCTACACTAACTATTCATAATGGAAAAAACTAAAAGTGGTATATATAAAGAAATTGAACCTAAATATTTAATATATAGTATATATTTTTAAATATTCGGTCTCTATAAGTGGACTAAATAAATTTTTATAAAAACTCTTAAAATGCAGTGAAAATAATTTTTTAGAAGAATGTGTTTTTAAGGATAAAAATTAACTAATATTAAAATAAATAAATGTTCAAATTAAAATGGAATTAATTAGATTATTATAAATAAATTATTAATATAAATCATCAATAAAAACTAAAAAAATATAATGGTACTTTTAAACTACTTTATTTAATGAAAATAAAAGACAATATTTGAAAATCTCTTTATTTTCCCTATTCACTAAAAAATCAATCCTGTCAGAAAAATTCAATAATTTCATGCAAATACATATTTTTTTCAAATTTAAAAAAAAAATCATTTTATAAAACAAAATTTCAATATTATTAACAAATTAATTATAATTTCCTTTAAAAAAATTGAATAAAAATCACATTTTAGGAAAATTCATTTTTAATGCATAAAATAACTACACAAAACATGAGTTCTCATTTCATAAGTATTAATCATTAATTTTTATGAGTAGGACCACTGTACATTCATTTCAAAATGTTTTAATCATATTCATGTCCTCTAATATTATAGTAATGTTATAAAAATACTTTTATAAACTTTATTTTTGAAGTGTTACGTTCTCTATCATTTAATAAATCCTGCTCCTATAATTTATTCTCGATCATCAATGGTTAAATGTTTTAAAATACGATTATTTAGAATTCACGTCATATAGGGAGATAATAAAACATATTTTGAATTGGGAAATGTAATTTTTACAAAAAAATAATACATAATAGGGTTACTCTATAAGGTTAAAATTAGTGGGAATGTATCTTATCGACATGGTGGAGAAAAATAATGTAAAATTACTAATATATAGTGATATATAACATGGTTATGATAAATTTAATAACCACAAAAGAAAAATTTATGATGGGTGAAAAGACTACTGATTTGTTATAGATGGAGGTAAAATGATGAGAGTTTTTGAAGAAGGTTTTACAAATTTTTAGAGATTTTTATACTATCAAAATAAAGAAAACTAGAAAATTTACTTACTTGATTTATACTTATTTTTTAATCACAATTTCACCCTTTTTGTTATTTGATGAATTTTAAATTCATCACATACTCAAAGAAATGAGTATTCAAGATGAATATGTGATAATGAAGAACTAAAATTTACTTTTTACATAACATAAAACATTTTAGAAACTTAAAACTCATTCAATAGTTCCCTAAATATTAAAAAAATGAAAAATGGTTTTCCCAAGTTATCCAACATGGATAAATATAATACATTACCATTAAAACCTATATAGTAACACCGAGAGTTCAACTTAATCAATTAAAAAATATATTTGACCATAATACTCCTACAAAATATGTACGACTACATTAAAAACACAAAAAAACAAAATATTTGACCACATGTTTTTTAAGATCAATATTAACATTTATCCACATACAACACAATGTATCTAATAAGGTCACATACCAATCATGTGATTACCTTGATCAAATATTCTCTTTAAACATAATAATAAACTAAATCACCATAAAAACAAAATGAAAAAATATGATTCCAAAAATTAATGCAATCATAATTCCTAAAATAAAATCTCCAGCCATTGAATATATTAAATAAATTGAAAAAATGCAATAAAATTCATCAAAAAGGTCATAATCACTTCCTCATAAAATAACCAACCAATTTCAAGGTCACTAATACTATACCATTTAAATCATAAAATTAAAAAAAATTGTCTAAACTAAACATTATAAACTAAAAATATTAAATATATTTTGGGTTATCATTCCATTAATAATGTGTTCTCAAAAAATATCACCTTACCACTGAATCAATTTCCTTTTTTACACTACTTAATATACATTTCCAAACCTATAAATAAAAACTGTTGTGGAAGAATACATAATGGTTTCTTTAGTCATATAATGAGAATATTTTATATATGAAACCTTTAAAATAGAAGTTATGAATCAAAATACTTCAATAACTCAATCCTTCCACTTCAATTATTACCATAACAATGGTCCTTCTGTGGTAAAGTATTTAACAACTGGATAATTACATTGACCCTAATAATGACCATGTTCCCCCTATACAAGACATCAAATTACTTGGAAAATCATTACTTTGTTCCCTTCATTTCATCATAGAAAAAATATTCCTCTTCTACTGAGATGTTATCCTGTATTAGTCTTCCAATATTCATTACATCATTGAAATTTAGAGCTTAACTCCATGTCATTTCAACCAAAACATCCAAAAATGTCTATTTTTCACTTATTTTATGTGTTTGAGAAATCACCTACATTTATATTTTAAATCATATATTGTGATATCTTATTAGAGGGAATCATCATGTTTCACATATAAGTCTCCTTAAAATTTATTTTCCCATGATTAAAATCATATAATTATACATCAAATTTAGTATTAACATTGTTCCGTTGGGATAAAACTGATGATTAAGGCTATAAATAATAGTGTTAGCAATAATAATCATTAAGATAAACCACATAATCAATAAAAATAAATTATCAGATATCTAAAACATAGAACTTCCTTTTTAATCTATGAAACCATTGGATTGGCCTAGTTTTTTCATATTCATCATCTATTCAAATAATTTATAATGGTTCATAATGAAAATGAGAATTAACCCAAGAATATCACTTCCTACTGCCAAAATAGGTCTATAGTTAGTGAATACTCAATGTATAATTGAATTCTTGTTAAGATATGGATATATTTTTTAAAAAACCACATAATTTCTACCTTACCAAAAACATTATGATGTTAGTCTATACAAAGACTTATCCCATATGATTTCACCAAATATCATTAAACATAATATATAAGGATTGGATAACCCTTCCTCTAATACCAACTAAAGTGGCATTTAATTTTCATACATAGATATTACATCTCAATAGATGAATATACAATATATATTTCAAATACATACATTAGGAAAATACTGATTTTTTATTTGTATGCTAGATAGAAAATTTCCATATTTTATGAAGGATATTGAACATATCCCAAAATGATCTTCCCATGTTGTACTCTTCTTAGAGATACCCTACTCGAATCAATTCATTATAACTTGTGGAAAGTAAACATATAAAAGAGATATGTCAATTTCCCAGTTTGGTTAAACAATAGAGATATCAATGATACATTTAATATAACTTGAATATCAGGTTGTGATAACAATATCATAACTTTTTAAAATCAATACCCAAAAAATTTTGGATCATAATTTTAATTAATGGAATTATTATTTATTTTTCATAAGATATAAATTATAATGGAAGAAATAAACATAATCAATGAGAGAATAACATTATCACAAGAAATTAGTTTTTGTAATAAATATAATCATGGAAAATAAATTCCTTTCTCATGGGTCATATCCAAGACTATAATATTAGATTGGGTTTACTTCACATTCCATTACATCCTTTGTCAAGGTTCACTCTGAATGCTATTATATCAGTCAATATACCTTACTAAAAAGGGTTCACTCCCTATTCAAATTAATATTATCTAATTACATATCCATCATTACCAAATGCATTAGAGGGATATATAATTCTTGGAAAACTCATCACATAATCATAATCCATTCATAAGTATGACATAAGATTATAAATCATTCACTGTATATCATAACTTGTGTAAAGTAAACCATTTACATAAACATTTCAACATTTCATCATAGCATAAATGATGGGATATAAACATGTTTTTTAAAAATTTCATAATCATAATAATAGATATTATATATAATGAATAAGGATGGTTTCATTGGATCATTTCTCTAATAAAACATTAGTAATATCAAAAGATGTTATCTTAAATTAATAATTCCCTTAAAATTTCACTTGTATTAGTTTTTTAAGGAAAATACAATTTTAATTTTGAAATAAATTATTTAAAATACAACAATTTTACAAATATTAAGGAAACTATTTTTTAAAAGATATTTGTAACTTGTATAAAGAGATTAACATTATTGTGCAGTCCAGATGGTAAGAAATTCTATTCATGATGTGTACATTAAAATAGATCTTACTTTCCTTTTTTGGGTAAAGAGTCCAAAGTACATTATTCTAAAATCAACGAGATTATTACTTTGAAACATGATTATATAAAGTAAAATATTTGAAAAATTACTTAAATATTCATATCAAAATTAAAAGAAATTAATGAAAGTAATTTAATTAAATTATGGACATGAAAAAAAAACTTCTGACCAAAGCGGAAATAAATTCTGTTTTTCATAAAAATAATTTCCAACAATTTTAGGATACAATTATAGGAAAATGGTATTATTACCTGAAAATTTAATAGATAACCAGAGGATAATAAAAGTTATTAGATTCATGATATGAATATCATGATATATCACCATCAGAAACATAATCTTATACAATTTTGATAAACCATGAGATTATTAGATAAAATCCTTACCACTTTGGTAACTTTTAAATAAAAATCCAATGAAATAATAACTTAAAAAAAACATTAAATATCATTCTAATAAGGGTATTATTAATAATATATTTCAATGGGTTTTTATATACACCCCTTACAAGATGATAGGAGTAGAACATAATTTTTCTTATGAACAAGATAATTTGAGATGATAAAAACCTACAAAATCAGTAATATCAGAATAAAAATATCATGAAATAAATAACCATATATGGAATTTTATTTCCCTATAATTTTTTTAAATGAATCATAAAATAAATTCATGGGTAGTATATTTATGACCCTAATTTTTTTGGGTGGGTTTTTCCAATAAGACAAAAATAATGAAGCACTTTATGTCAATATGGAATTAGAAAAGAAAAAAAACTTAGAAGTTAATTGTTGTTCAAAATAATGTTTTCTAATGTCTTTAAGAAATTTCATCTAGTGAAGTAAAAGGGTCACATGATCATATTTTGAGTTATAGGCATTTAACAATTATTATTTATGAATTGGAATAAATTTTAAAATAACATGAGATAGTGGGTATCAAATTTTATAAAATAATGAATATTATTGAAGACCATGAATATATTGAATTTCCTAGATAAAGTTTTAGAGAAGGGTTTGTGCTAAAAAACATGAAAACATATTAATAATAATTTCGTAAATAATGTTGTGTGGAATTAATTTATTTGGTTACGAAATATTCATAATTGGTAATTATACTAAGTATATTATGGATGTTAATTAAAAAATATGGATAGACATGGAAAAATAGATAAGGCATATCAATACCACATAAGAGGGAGTAGAATCAACCATGTGGGAGAGCCAACCAGGGTTGTTATCCCTAACAACAGGATTTAATGAGGGCATAGTGCCCACATAGAGCATGAAAATTGCATGCAGGGTGCCTGTGTGGACTATATAGGGGTGGCGTAACATAGTTAGGGAATGTCTGAATACTATTATGGGTGATGAAACCTAGTGATTAATTTAGAGAACATTCATAATGGGAAATATTTTTATTCACCACTAAACCATAAAAATATTCAAGGTTAGATGGAAAATATATAGAAAAATATTCATTCAATTAAAACATATGGGTATAATGTGTTTCTTTCAATCATGGATGATCTAACATATTAAAACCCTTCTTTTATTACAAAATTAAACCTGATTTATTACATAAAACCTTCACTTGATACAACATGGAATATTGAGTGGTCTAGTGTCTTTGGGGCTTAGGAACATTATATAACAACTTAAAACATGAAATAAAACATCTTTATTGAAAATTTTCTTTACATGACCACAGATTTCCTTCGTACTTAGAATTGCATGGGATAACCTGAGGACATACATAAGAAAATGGGGAGCTATAAAGCCCAGTAAGGGAACAATCGTGGAATAACATGAGAAATACAATAAATTTTATACAATCGGCATATTAATAGAGCACAAGATAATCATAAACATAAAGGCATGATAAATCATGATAATCATTACATGGAAATGTGGCAACAACACTTAACATGGAATTAGCATGAGCCAAGGCTCATTGCACGTGGAGAATGAGTAAATCCTCATTTCACATGAAGAATGAGGTAAAACCTCATTGGCACTTGAATTAGAATGAATCAACACCCATTTTACATGACGTATCATGATAATATACTTTACCCAATGCATTGTAGTGCAATAAGGGCGCACCCTTCTTAAACATCTCCTTTCAAGCATGAGTGGGCCACAAGGATCATATAACCTGTATTCATAAAACATCATCATTTATTCCACGATAAAGGAATGTGTAATTCATACATGAATCATTATAATAAATAATTAAATGTACATAATGGTGAATACCCTTGATAGAGACTTGGGGATGGTATTCACTACACAATGACATTAGCTTGGAAAATTGGTGCAATTTTTGGGCTGTGTAACGGCGTGATTTAAGAATTCAATAAAAATATTTGATGAGAGAGAAAGGGGTGTCTCATAATATGTACATGAATCGGACAGTAAGGGGGTAATATAGATACATGTCCCAACAACTATAATGTAATTTAGATGCATAATATAAAAGGATTACTTGTATTAAAAAAAGAGAGATAAATCCCTCAAGGAATTTTGGAAAAGTAACGGGTGTATATGAGAGGAATTTATTGGAAGAGAAACGGGTCTATAATAATTAAAAAATAAAGTGGGATGTATGGGGAAGGTGTGAAAACATAACCTGACATTTATAATTGAAATGAAAAGGGTATAACAACATTAAGAATATTGAAAAAAAAGAGAGAGGATGAAAAAACCATTACAAGGAAGTGTGGTTCCAATGGCTTGAGATAGGATAGAGAGAGGCTTCTTGGGCGAATTGGTCACCTTGGGAGGATTCTAGGGAGAGTAAGAAAGAGCTGTGAAGAACTCCAAAGGCTTTTAGTGAGGAGAATGTGGGAGCTTAGGTGGGTTTATATAGGAAATGTGAGGGAATTATTTATTATTTAATGTAGGGACACCTTACATTAAATTAATTCAAACCACAAACCAGACCATGGTTTTTGCCCATGTTTTTTGCTGAAGGGAAGTGGAAAAAAATATTTTACAAGGCCAATGTCTGATGTTCTTAAAATAATAGAGTTTCTTATGTATAGATGAGTCACACTCCCAAGGAAAACAATTAAGAAAGACAAGATGTTTTATATAACTTGAAGGGTCTATTAATGCTTTGTAAAATGAGTCAAACAAACCTAAAATTACATTATTTTAAGGGTAAAACATATATTTGCCAAACTAAAGGCTTATAGTATTTTATTACATCACTATTGGGTCATTATGATGTCATAAACCCACATTATATATTTAAATGGTATTTAATTTTACCAAAACTTTTGACTATCTCAGAAAATTATGAAAAATTAACCATTGGATAATTTTGACATCCTGATTCCAAAAATAATAATTATTTTCATCTGAGTAATTTTATAAATATGTTAATTTTCACTTCTAAAATAAAAACTGACAATTATCGAAAATTCATTGGGGTTGGACAAAAATGGATTTCGAACCTTAATAAAAATTACAATTGCATTCATAAAATTATACAATCATTTATATTTAATAATTATTAATTTAATAATAATAATTTTTTATAAAATATTATTTAATACAAAAATCCATTAATTCATCAAAAATATATTTCTTAGTTGAATATTAACTAAAAACAATATTTGATCTTTAAAAAATATTTACAAGGTAACAAAAAAAAACATGAAAATATATTCATTATTATATAAAAAATAATATACATAACCATAGTGCTAATGTTTTGTTACATAACCACTTATAACACCTGCATATGACTGAAGAGTAAGGTGTGCGATGGTGAGGGACTCTTGGGGTGGCTAAGATAACATTTCCCGGGTGGTAATCTCTATCAAATTCCACTTCTCTCGTAGGCAGTCCCACTCGGGCTTAACCCGTTGAAGCTCAGCTTGGGCTTTGTCAAGATAAAATCCCAATGATGCTAGCACTTTTATGAGATCCAAAAAATGGGCTTCGTATAGGGCTCGTCTACTGGATGAGGCCATCTCTTCCTTTGTTTGAGTAAATTGGATTCATTAAAGCCCTGTATTTATACTAATCATGTGATCAATTTTCAACGGCTATATTAGCAATGGTCATAATTCTTAACATAAAACCAAAGAAGTTGACCTAAAAATTTTACATAAAGAGACATTTAATTAGATCAAGAGGGGTTTCCATTAATGAATGTTTGGGTCCTTACTATCATCCCCCCATAAGAAATTTCTCCCTCGAAATTTCCTTTTCCTACACTAAAAAAAATGTGGGAAACTCTACTTTATCACTTACTCTGATTCCCACGTTGCTTCATCCAACTTGTGGTTTTTCCACAACACATGGACGAGGGGCAGTGTCTTATTTCATAGAAATTTTTCTCTACGGTCTATGATCTTCACTGGTTTCTCCTCATAAGACTGATCATCCTCTGAAGAGAGTACATGTGAAGGGTCCAGTATGTACTTCATTAAGAGGGATACATAAAAGACATCATGTACTTTGACATGGTATGTGGAAGTGCTATTCAATAGGCCACATCTCTAACACGATCAAGAATCTCGAAGGGGCCGATGTACCTTGTACTTAACATTCCTTTCTTTCCAAACCTCATAAACTTCTTCCATGGATATATGCAATGAAATACCATTTTTCAAACTTTAAACTCAAGGTCTTGTCGATGGTTATCTGCATAACTCTTCTATTGACTCTAGGCTACCTTGATATGCTGCTGAATGGTTTTCACCTTCTCTACCATTTCATTTACCATTTTTTTTCCAACCAGCTTACGCTCACCGACCTCATCCCAACATGCTGGTGTTCTACACCTTTTCCCATAAAGGGCTTCATATGGTGCCATTTGGATGCTCAAGTGGAAACTATTATTATAAGAGAACTCAACCAGAAGAAGATGTTGATCCCATCCTCCTTTATAGTCTATTGAGCATGCTCTTAATATGTCCTCATGTTTTAGGATAGTTCGCTCGGATTGGCCATATGTTTGAGGATTATTGGTCGTACTGAAGTTCAGTTTAGTATTCAGAGAATGTTAAAGACTCTTCCAAAACATTGAGGTGAATCTTGGATATCGATCAGACACAGTAGATAGTGGTACTCCTTGAAGTCTTACCACTTCCCTGATATATATCTATTCCAGTTGATCCGATGATAAAACCTCATAAATATCAATGAAGTTTGCAGACTTTGTAAGATGATCCACAACAACCTAGATTGCATTGTTTCCTTTTGATGTCTTTAGAAGTCCGGTGACAATGTCCATGGTGATGTTCTCCAATTTCCAATCTGCTATGGGAAATGGTAACATCATCCCCTTAGACTTATGCCTCTCTGCCTTCACTTTCTAACATTGTAGACACATTGATTTATATTCAGCGATCTCCTTCTTCATATTATCCCACCAATAACTCTCTCAGAGATCTCGATACACCTTTTTGTTTCTTGGGTGAATAGAGAAATTTGAACTATGAACATCATCCAAAATATCCTTCTTCATCTCTATACTTGGTGGAACACATAGTCTTTTCCCACATCTCACAATTTCTTATTCATTAACATTAAACTTTGATGATTTCCCTTTTCCGATAGCTTCCACTTTTTCCTGAATTCCCACATCATCATTTTTAGAATCCTTTAACCTTTCCAAAAGTGACAGTTGAGAAATAATTTGTGAGAGGTTTGATGATGTTCCACTAATTATGATTCCCATGTCCATCCTCATAAAATCTAAGAATATTGGATCCTTTTTCAATTCTCATCAATGATCAAATTGCTGGGTCTTTTCTACTTAGATCATCCTCCACCTTGTTCTCTTTCCCAGGGTGGTAATGGATTGAACAGTCATAGTCTTTGATCAATTATAACAATATTTATTGGTGAATATTCAACTATTTCTATGTGATTATATACTTAAGGCTTTTGTGGTCCGTATATATTTCAAACTTCTCCCTAAAGAGATAATACCTTCAAAATGTTCAAAGTGAAGATCACTACAACCAACTCGAGGTCATGTGTTGGATAGTTCTGTTCATGAGCGTTTAACTTCATTTAAGCATAGGTAATGACTTTTTCATTTTGCATCAACACAAATCCCAGGACCTTCTTTGAAGAATCAATGTATACCAAGAAAAGTTCTCCACTTGTGGGTAAAGTGAGCACGACCGGAGTGATAAGAATCCTTTCCAACTCCTTGAAGCTTTCTTTGCATTCATCACTCCAAGAAAACTTTACTCTCTTCCGAGTTATCTTGGTAAAAGGGTTTTACAATCGTCATAAGTTTCTCCCAAATCATCGATAATATCCACCTAACCCTAAGAATCTATAGATATCTGTTACCGATGATAGCCTTGACCATCCCTCAATTGCATCTATTTTGGAGGGATCCATAGATATCCCGTTTCTTGTGATGATATAGCCCAAAAATGATACACCCTTCAACCAGAACTCACACTTGTTGTACATGGAATAGAGATTCTCCTTCTACAAGGTCTCTAGTACATTTCATAGATGATCTGCATGATCCTCCTTGGTTTTGGAGTATATCATAATATCATCTACAAATACTCCCACAAATTATTCGAGTTAATCTATAAAGACAATATTAATCAAGTCCATGAAGATTTCTGAATAATTAGTGAGTATGAAAGAAATTACTATGAATTAATTGTTCCCATATCTTCTACAAAAATCATTCTTGGGGATATATTCCTTCTTCACCCTTACTTGATAATATCCCAACTGAAAATCCACTTTAGAGAAGCATTGTGATCCACATAGCTGATCAAACAAGTCATCAATTCATGGGAGAGGATACTTGTTCTTTATCGTGATTTTGTTGAGCTCATAATAATCGATGAAAAGGCGCATCGATACATCCTTCTTGATGAAGAGGGCTGGTGCACCCCATGGTGAAGCACATGGACGTATAAACCCTTTATCCAGATTCTCCTATAGTTGTTTATTCATCTCTTCAAGATCCACAACAGCCATTCTATATAGAGTTTTGGATATTGGAAATGCCCTCAGTATAAGTTCAATTGAGAATTCAACATCTCTTATAAGAGGAAGACCAGGAAATTCCTCGGGAAACACTTTAGTGAATTCCCTCACCATAGGCATGTCTTCAAGGATGGTTTCTTTCTTAGACTCAATCATCTGAGCAAGGTACGCATGCTCGTAGGGAAGTAATATCCACACTTGAAATGATGGATCTAAATACAATTCATCTGACTCCTTGCACTTGTAATGAATCGTGGGCCGATTCTCTACATGGAGAGGGATTTCCCTTTCACAGAATTTTATGATGGATCTATATAAGGAAATCCAATCCATGCCAAGAATTGCATAAAATGCCACTATAGGGAGTATGTCAAGGTTCTCCAGGAAGTTCAATCCAATGATTATGATAGGGGAGGGTTTATATTAATGGGATGCAATAATCTCCCCATTTGTTGTACTCCCTAACATATTCACTTCCATTATTTGTGGTGGTGATGTTATTGTTATACTAAACATTAGAGATATAAAATAATGTGTAGAACCGGAATAAAAAATTATGTTTACTATTCATGAATGATTTACTAGCGTACCTGTCACCAATTCATTGTCGGGGTTCACTTCGGCAGTAGTGATGGTAAAAACTCGCCCTCACTGCCTTAGAGGTTATTGGTTGCCTTATAAAACCCTTGTATTAGGGCACTGATTTGAAAAATTCCCTGGTTGTTTTCAGTTGTAGCAATGAACCACATGTTGGGGTTCGAACGGAGCATTCCTATCCTTTATCACAGCCGCAGGACTTTCTTGTCGATGGTTTACAGCTAGATGCCCTTCTCTTCCATGCCTAAAGTATTTTCTTGTACCCTTCAGGCAATTTTCGGGGTGTTTCTTTCCGCACCTTTGGGAAGTGGGGTGCTGGATCTTCTTAGAACCATTGGATTATCCATCGGACCACCGACATTGAATTCTAACTTATGTTTCCTATCCCCATTACACCCTTGAGATTCTTGGATCTTCATTTCATCCTTGAGGGAACATTCCTCGATCTCCTCCTCGGGCTTCATATTTTTGATCAATATCCACCATTTATAAGCTTCACCCTTCATACGATAAGCAGATATAAGAACCTTCTCTTTTTTAGAATATTGAAGGATAGATAAGATCATTTCAATGGAGTTGATCCATTGTTTAGCAATTGAGGGATCAGATGATCCATTTAATGTAGGAGGCCTTTGTCTCATGATGCTCTCGATAGTGACTTTTACTATCTTATGGGGGGTTGAACATTCCTCATGAACCATTATTCTATTAAAATCTTGAGTTATCTGAGATAGAAGTGTGACAAAGTTTGCGATTCCTGCTCCCATTGGATTGTTTATCTCATTACTATAATCATCACATTGATCTTCACATCGGTTGTTAGCCCGAGTCCTCCTATTACCTTCCATTGGATAGAATAAAAGGAAAGTTAGGGTTACACATAAAGGGTAATACAAGGGAAAAACTGATGACTTATAAATAACTCTTATTTCTTTAACATATGAATCTAATATCTTCAGTCTATGTTATCCATGATCTACATTCTAACATATTTTCTTAGGGAATTTTCTTTGTCCCTTAATAATGGTTCATACTAATATTGTGAATTTACCAAAGCATATCCCTCGATAGTTTCATAACCAAGAGTGCATCATGACCCGTTGTCGTGCACTAGTTCCCATTCGAGTCTAGCTCAAAGCAGTGTTTTTGGGTTTGACCCTTAGGATACATCTGTGCTAGAGCCGCCACTATCTACTCGTATCCAGATAGGGATGAATTTTATTGATAAACCACTTAATCCATAACCACCAAAATGTAGGGATGTTTTTATTATACTTAGTCTTGACACTAAGGAATTACTAGGTTTTTCTAATCCTAATCCTAAAAATAACTAAACCTATCCTCTAATACCAACTATGATAACCCGTATTTTATTACAAACATAAAGCAGATTTATTACATAAAACCTTCACTTGATACAACATGGAAGATTGAAAGTTATAATGACTTTGGGGCTTAGGAACATTAGATAACAACATAAAGCTAAAATAAAAAATAATTATTGATAACTTCCTTTACATGACCACTAAATTCCCTCGTACTTAGCATTGCCTGGGATAACCTGAGGACATGCATAAGAAAAGGGAGATCTATAAATCCAAGTAAGGGAATAATCATAGAATAACATGTGGAATAAAATATATGTTAGACAATTGACATTTCAATAGAGCACAAAATAATTATAAATATAAAGTCATGATAAATCATGATAATCATAACATGGAAATGTGGTAACAACACTTAATATTAAATTAGCATGAGCCAAGGCTCATTGCACGTGGAGCATGAGTAAATCCTCATTGCACATAAATCATGAGTAAAAACTCATTGCACATGAATTAGTATGTGTCAACACCCATTACACATGATGTATCATGATAATATACATTACCCAATGCATTGGAGCGCTATAAGGGCGCACCCTTCTTAAACATTTCCTTTCATGCATAAGTGTGCCACATGGATCATATAACATGGATTAATAAAACATCATCATTTATTACACGATCAAGGAATGTGTAATTAATACATTAATCTTTATAATCAATAATCAAATGTGAATAATGTTCATTACCCTTGATAGGGATATGAGTATGGTATTCACTACAAAATGACATTAGCTTGGAAAATCGGTGCAATTTCGGCAGTGTAATGACGTGACATAAGAATTCATAAAAAAATGGTTGATGAGAGAGAAAAGGGTGTCTCAGAATATGTAAATGAAATGTAAAATAATGGGGTCATATAGATATATGTACCAATAATTTTAATGGAATTTAGATTCATAATACAAAAAATTATATGGATGTAAAAGAAGAGAGAGAAATCACTCACGGAATATCCGCACAGTAACGAGTGTACATGAGAGGCATTAATTAAGAGATAAAGGGGTCTTTCATAATAAAAAAATAAATAGGGCAGTATGGGGGAGGGTAAAAACCATAACCCAACATTTATAATTTAAATTAAAAGGGCATAACAATATTAAAAAAATTGAGCAAAAATGAGAAAGGATGAAAAAACCCTTACTTGGAAGTGTGCTTCCAAAAGCTTGAGAGAGGCTTGAGAGAGGATTCTGGGGAGCTTAGGGCACCTTGTGAGGATTCTAGGGAGAGTAGGGCAGAGTTTGGATGAAATCCATATGCTCTGAGTGGTGATAAAGTGTGAGGTTGGGTGGGTTTATATAGAAACTGTGAGGGAATTCTTTATTATTTAGGATTGGGACACCTTACATTAAATTAATTAAAACCACAAACCAGCCCATGGGTTGTGCCCATGGTTTTGTCCAAGGGCTAGTGGAAAAAAATATTTTACAAGACCAAAGTCCTAATTTCTTAAAATAATGGTGTTTCTTATGGGAAGGTGAGTCACACTCCCAAGGAAAACAATTTAAAAATAAAAGATGATTAATAATCCTTAAAGGGTCCAATAATGATTTGTAAAATGAGTCAGACAAACCTAAAATCACATTATTTTAATGGTCAAACATATTTTGACCGAAAATATGGCTTATAGTATTTTATTATATCACTATTTAGTAATTATGATTTCATAACACACATTATATATTTAAATAGTATTTAGTTTTACCCAAAAATCTCACCGTCTCAGAAAATTACGAAAAATTCACCGTTGGATAATTTCGACATCCTGTCTCCAGAAATAATATTTAATTTATCTAAATAATTTTCTGAATATGTTAATTTTTCATTTTAATATAATAACTGACATTTATTGAAAATTAATGGGTTTGGTCAAAAATGGCTTTCGAACTTTAATAAAAATTACATTTTCATTCATAAAATTATATGATCATTTATATTTATTAAAGATTAATTTAATAATAATAATATTTTATTAAAATATTATTTAATAAAAAATCCATTAATTCAAAAAAAATAGATTTCTTATTTGAATATTAACAAAAACACTATTTGAGCTTTAAAAACTATTTACAAGGTAACAAAATAACATGAAAATATATTCATTATTATATAAAAAAATAATGGTTATGACCATTGTGATAAGGTATTGTTACATAACCCCTTATAACACACTAACAAGACCAAAGAGTAAGGTTAGAAATGGTGACAGACTCTTGGGGTGGCTCCGATAACGTTGCCCGGGTGGTAATATCTATCAACTTCTACTTCTCTCTTAGGCGGTCCCACTCATGCTTAACCTGTTGATGCTCAGCTTCGGCTTGGTCAAGAGTGAAGCCCAATGACGCCAACTCTTTTCTGATCTCCTAAAAATGGGCTTCATATGGGGCATGTCCACTGGATGAGGCCATAACTTCCTTTGTTTGAGTAAATTGGATTCGTTAAAGCCCTATATTTATACTAATCATGTGATCACTGTTCAAGAGCTATATTAGCAACGATCACAATTCGTAACATAAAACCAAAGATGTTGTCCTAAAAAGTTTACATAAATAGACATTTAATTAGATCAAGAGGGTTTTACATGAATGAATGTTTGGGTCATTAGAGAACAATCCTCCAGCCTCGAGACCATTATCTTCCTCAGGATATTAGATGGTAATTATAATGTGTTTATTTATGTAGTAGGAGACATTGTTCAATCTATAGACTTCCATAATCATTCTAAGATTCAGTTTTTTCGATGATCGTACACCAGATCATCTTTTATATTAAATAGTATGAACATGAATGGGATTACATGAGGATATATATTCTATCAAAGAAGAACAAATACAAAAAATTATACATCTTCATACACCAACTGCACTATAATTCATGAGTTTGAGTGTTTGAAATATGATAAATTGTGATATTACTCTCAGATGCATGCAAGTACAAACTCATGAAGGGAGAAATAGCCAATTAATCTAATATTCCACTTTTCTCGGTGTCATAAGGTCTTGAAAAAATATTAGATATTTTTGAATTCAACATACTGATTGAAATTACATATTTTATTGGACTTTATATTAGTTAATTCACAGGGTAATTGTGGAAAACCTCATCTATAAATGTAAAGGTATCTGGGTTGATCCTTGATTCTAAAAAACCATTATATCTCTTAATTTTTCACTAAAAATAGAAAAAATGGGAGACACTCTGATTTATAAAAGATAAGTTCCACATGATCTAGTTTCTGTGACGTATTTCTATGATCCACTTAGATACTTTTATAATATAGTTATATATACTCA
The DNA here is from genome assembly GCA_963277665.1 of Viscum album. Taxonomy (NCBI): domain Eukaryota; kingdom Viridiplantae; phylum Streptophyta; class Magnoliopsida; order Santalales; family Viscaceae; genus Viscum; species Viscum album. The sequence continues at coordinate 425,900,258 of OY728162.1, read as the reverse complement.
TTTGTGTAGAGAATATTGTAACTCAAATTTTTACATAATGGTTTCCATATACCTTAAATTTCTAAAAGAACACATGAGGGACACATGATTAAGGTTAAAAAACCCATATCATACTGAGATTACATGAATCACTTCATTATTTATTGATGTATATAATCACATGCTTTTAGTTTCAGGAATATAAAAATATAATGTTATATCAGAAGACATGGGCTTTATGGTAGAATAGAAATGTGATTTATAAATATATTTTAATGAACAGTACAAAAAAATTTGATGTGTGTAGACATGTAACACATGTACATGCATTATGGTTCTTATAATAAACTTTTAACATTAATCATAAAATAAAATAAAGGGAAGACATTGAATAAAATTACATGATACACCTGTGTTATAAGTTCTACATGTGTTTTAATGAAATTAAAAATATCAATGAAATATTATTTTGTTTCATGTGTGGTAAGTTGAGGAACCAACACTGCAATTTAATAAAAAAATATTTTATTCATAGACCATAATATAAAGAAGAAACTACGACCAAGTTAATATTTTAAAATTTTCATTTGGGTTAAAAGAATTTTATATTATCTTTCCATTTAATATAGATATTATTGGGAATCAATAATAAAAGGATGAATCCAATTTTATAACTACATATATCAGACACCCCTATTGATGTTTGTGAAATAGAGGTATCCATTTTGCTGTATAATTTATAGGAAGTTGGTTAGAGTATATTGGTGTGGTTTGAGGAATAATTGTTTTACATTTTTCATCACATCATAAAGGACATTAAGACAACCTAAATATTGTGTTTAAATATTTAATCTTTAATTATACCTAGTATGTTCTAGGATAATGGGTCCTAGGTCATCCTTATTTTTGTTATTTTTAGGATAATAAAATGGAAGATATGAGAATGGGATAATGACCTTCAAACATTAGGTATTAGTCATTATAAGAATAAAACATCACTAAGAACCATGTTTTCCATAATTAATAACTATTTTATGTGTATTATTTTTAACCATAGTGTAAGAGTATAATATAAATGATCCCTAAATTTGTTAAATAGGTAAATAAATAGATAATAGATTTAATGTTTTAATAATTCACCCCACACCAATTCACCCCCATCAGTTTGGTCTTTCCATATTGATCATAAAAATTGGTATTGGTTAAGGTCCCACAACTTATTGGATTATTTTATAAAAAATTTAATAAGGATATGATTTATATTATTTATTCAAAATGGTCTGAATAATTAGAATAATGGTATATATGACAAATCATAATTCTATTTCATACAAGATATTGAAGAAAATATGAATGAATGAAGTTAGAATGATGATGTAGAAACACCTGTTGTAAAAAGTGGATAATGAACTAGTTTTATAATGAAACATTTTTTAGAAATAAAACACATGATTCAGAGTAAAAGATCAGGTAGTTCAATCCACAATTAATAAAATATACGAGAAATATTTCTCATTTGATGATGAAGTGGTATCAAATAATTTTTTTTAAATATTATAAAAAAATCAAGAAGATGTGGAGAACATCATTCCTCTTACCGTGGTAATTATACACTTTAGAGGAAGAATAAGAAATAGTTTATCACCCATATAGAAAAATTATATATGAAAATAGAATGTGTATTGGAACAAATGCTGATGACATGCATATATATTCCCAAAGAGTACAATGCGTAAGGTATAACAATTAAGGATTTCAAGTAAGGATACTCCAATGTAGGGGAGGATCGGTTTAAAGGAATTTAAAAGAATGTAAAATCCATTGAGAGGACTTAACATATATTTCATGCATTAGAATAGAAATAGAATAACAGAAATGATGTTAATAATGCTCAAATTGAGATCAAATAAATTGAGATCATGGAGCTTGACAATTTAATTCAATATAAAAATAAAATTCATGATGATGACGTTATAAATATCATGAAATAATTTGACGAAATATTTTAGAATTTATGTAATTAAAAAAAACATGAAAATCAACTATTTTGAGAATTAATTTAAATTGATAATTTTTTTCAAATACACGCAATGTGTCTTCATAATAAGGTGAAAAAATAGTTATTACAAAAATATCTAAATCCACGCAAACTTATCAGGAGGAATCTTATCCTAAGAGACCTATTTATATTTTAAAGAACATATTTTAAGTCATTCAATGTTAAATATTTTGATTTATATAGAAAAAAGGTACCATGCCTACTTGATAATTAATATTGGGATAATTCTAGTTCTATGCATAGTGTGGGATCAAAATCATAACATGTGAAAAAGTAGAGGAAAAATGGTGGTGATGTTATAACTGATAAATTTATAGTGAATAATGATAAGAATATAAGGAACTATTCTTATAAGAAATCCCATAACAATATCAAAAATAAATTAAATATTGAACCATGTCAATATAGAATGGATTTTGTTCCAAATAAGAGATCATTTTTTACTAGATACTACAACTATAATGAAATATTTAAGCACATAACAAATTATTGTTGCTATAATATAATAGTACATGAAAATCATCAATTTCCAACATCTAGGGTGATGAAATAAATGATGAAAAAAAGACTACTTATGAAAAATAAAAACATAACCTATAATAAATAGATTTTAAAACATGAAGAACCAATTTAGTATTTGTAATGGAAATGGTCATAGTTGGGACACATGAAATTATAAATCATTCAATCATGAAAGTCAAAAATGTCCAAATAGAAAACCTCAGGTACTGAAAAATTGAGAGAATTCGATAATAGGAAATAAATATTTGAATACTATTCACATGTTATTTTTAAAGAAGATAGGTAAGACTACCTTAGGTGAAAATCATATGAATACCGATACTCAATGAAAATCCAAGAACTTCAAAAATAAGTTCTTAGACAAATAAAATGAGAAGCTTTTTTGTGCATAAATAGGAAAACCTTGGATCATTGTAAACAAGCCATGTAAATCATAATGAGTGGAATAATTCTTAAGAAATAAATGAAAATACTAGTATAAGAACCAAATAAATGGAATGAAGTCATAAAGAGAACACCTAAGAATCAATGTTAAAATTTCATGCATGATTATCATATTCCAAATAGATTAATTATAACTTTAGTAGCTAATTTAGAGAGACATATTTTTTTATGAAGCACAAATGAAGGTAGATATTAAAGGGGAGTATAATATTCCACTTTAAAAGTTGAATTTCATGAACGGTTTTTAACAATTGATTACAATAAAATATCATAAGTACTTTGTGGAAAGTTCAATCACGTCATACACAACTCAGATAATTACTTTTTTCACAACTTTTGTTTAATAAGATACATGAAAACATATTCATAAATTACCTAGTGATATATTTCTCTTGATGATAAGTTTAAAAAAGGAAATTTTACAAAAATAATTTTTTTGAATTAAACGATTCCATGATCTTCAAGAATGATAAAAAAATTATAGAGAAGTTAATATAGGGTGTTCACCTTCACATGGAAGAAATAATGAAGTTTCATGGTTGAAAAAAAATTCCCATCCATGTTTTTCTCACTAAAAATCTATGGAGTCCCACCTAATTCGCATATGCTTTTTTTGAACAAATTGAGTGATGAATTAATTACCCAATTGATGCCCCTAATAATTTTACAAAAAAAAGGTTAAATGAAAAGGAATAATTTTTAATAGTCTCAAACCATCATGAAATTGAGGGAATTAAAATTTTGAGAGATAAAAATATGGATCAAAAATCAAATCTTGTAACGTACTCGTCTGACAACATCCCACCAACATATGAGTCACCAAATTTTAAAAAGAATTCTTCTCCATGTGTTAAAACAATACTTTATAATCATATATATTCCCCTATGAGGAGACACATCACCTTAAAACTGAATAGAAATTACCAACATGCATGAACGTTCAAATATAAAATTTTTTTTAACATCAAAAAACAATTTCGATGAGATGATATTTAAGTAAGAGTGAACAGGTGAAACTGAAAAGTAATAAAGAGTATCTTTAGAAAGGCTATAAAAAACACCAAGCATTAAACCATATTATTGATGTCGAAACATTGTATATCCATCAGTTTACAAAAGAGAATCAACACAATGCATAGAGAAGGGATGTCAAGATAAAACCATTTCAATAATAACCAACAAACAGACGAAGCTCCCCATAAGTATCACATATGCATAATAAAATAACATTAAGTAGAAACCACTGATGAGCTACCACATTTTTAAAATATCAAACTAGGAAAGGAATACATGAACTCAAGTAAACCATGATCACATGACCAGTATGAAAAATTAATTGAGCTCTAGTGATTTCCAAAGAAAATATATAATCACAATTTGTTGCAGACAAACCATATCTTTACCAGAATAGTAAATTTTGAGGGAGAAAATGAATAATGTTTCAGTTTCTTTTGCATCTATATAAGTAAATTTTTCAATACAAAACATCATGAAAATAAATGGATTTAGAATGTTACGTATAATAGAAAAAAAATTAAATGTAACTCTAATAACTAAACAAAATTACATGAAAGAAAACAAAGAATCAATAGAGTGATAATCTTTTGACATGAAACATATTTCACTATAATTAGTTACTTGTAATAGTAGGTTCAAGGTATGAAACCAAGAATTAAAAAACACATAGAAAAAAGAATTATAGTCATAAATCCAACATTACAACTCCACTAAGATAAAAGACCTTTATTGACAATAGAATCGGTCAATCATGTGTTCAAAACAACATAAATCTTCTAGAAAAAAACATAGTTTAAGGGATATGATTATCATTTTAAATGTTCCTCTATTATCTTTAAAAATCCATAATCTTCTAAGTCATTGATTCTATATAGAAAACTAAATACCCTGATTCTGATACACTAATTACATCTAATCTCAAAAAATAAAAGATGGTAAAAATCCTCTCCAAAATTAAAGCAAGAAAAATGGCTAGGAACCTCAGATAATAAACATGTTTTTCCAAAGAAAATGAAAATAATTAAACCTTAGTAACTAATGATATAAAATTAAATCCCTTGAAACAAGGATATAGTTATGAATATTACACAAATCAAGCTAAAATTTAGCACGTCAGAGAGGAAAGAAAAATAATCATCATAAAGTAGTAGAAAACACAAATTGGTTATTACAAAGGAATATCTATGATGTTAAAATCTGGATTTATTTTATATTCTTCTATCATCATGATATAAATAAATTTTCTTATTTCAAGGTATGTCTCCATAATAATATCACCATTCTTTAATTTTTGAAATAGAACTTCATCTTGATAATCCATCCATAAATCAATTACCACCCCTGAATCATCATTGATTAGAATAAAATATATATACAAAGGTTCATTTTTTACATTATCTTGTCCCTAATCACAACTAGAGGATGCATTAGGATGTTAAAAATCTACCCATTTTTAAAGGCTTCTAATGATATTGTAACGATTTTTCTCTCATGGTTAGTGTAGTCTATCTGTTTCCTAGTTTTCTTAGGATTTGGGTAAATTAATCCATTAGAATCCACCATAGGGGGTTTTATGCTTCATATTAAATGATTTTAAATAACATTATTTTAGGTTATTAGATTGATCATAATCATCATGTATGGACTCACTAGAATTATAGTGGGCACACTGATCCTCTTCTCGTAGTCTGTGATCCAAACTATGGGTTTCTACAGATATTATAACACATTGGATAACATATTTTTTCTCACTTAATATCTATGAATTATGGATAATATACACAAAACCTAATAAATTTATAGGTAAGAGCTGTGGATTGGATGATTCAGTATTATTCTGATGAACAATATGATTCCTAGGGTTACCATAAGGGAAATAACCCATTTTACATACTAACTTTTCAACATATATAGATGTTTTATGCATATAAGATGAATAAAATAAGTTATAATCCCACATTCCTTTTTATAGGGACCAATTATAAAATATTTTTTATAGTAAGCTGGTAAATTACCAATAAAAACTTCATGTAGAAAAATAAATTCCCCATTTAAAATCTATACATGTGGTGGTATAGGTTGAGATTTGTAAATCTTGAAACAAATTTGAGCGACAAATGGTCAAAGTAGATTATTTTTCATGACATAAAATTTCAGGGGTTTTTCAAATAAGGTATCAATTGAAAAGAAGGTATCATTTTTAAAAATGTAAAGAGGAAATCTAGGAAATCCTACCCAAATAGGTTTTATCAGAGGCTCGAAATTAGTGTTGAAGTCTTGAGACCACTTTGGAAACATTATGGAACAACCACGAAAATACAATGATCCTCCCATCCAAATCTAGAAATGGTCACTTTAATTCTCAAATTGAAAATCAACATATGTAGAGTGCAACAAGACAACGTTAAATCATACAAAACCAATCACTTAAAAGTAAATTATTATAAAATATATAAAGGGCCTATGATTAAAAATCTAACCCACAAGAACAAATAATAGGTCATAAGAAAGAAAAAGTAACTCTAAATTCCAAAACGAAATCAACAATAGACCATTATGACGGTATTTTAGTAGTGCAATTATTCTTGTAGACATTAAATCATCATTAACAAGAAAGGATTTATTGCATCCAATAAGAACATAACCAATGGAATAAATATTTTTACAAGGGTTTCTTTATTTCTCACACAGGGGGGGAGGGGGGCACAATATTCTATGAGTCTCCCATCTATACACTTATTGTCCCCATATACTTTATAATTCTTCATTACATAATGAAAATTATGTTCATTCACACATTAAAGGGGCTAACTGAGTTAATGAAATTGTATTTCTACATCGACATGCTATAATTTTTATTAAAGTCATCATGGATGTCTTTATCTTGTTTTGTTATATCAGATAATATGTTTACGACTATTTGTTGCAAAAGATACATAATAACCCCTTAGGAAGATAGTCATTATATCATATTTTATCAAGAAAAATTATGTCACCATAATTAATGTGGTCACAAAAATTGGTTTTCACATAAAATATCATTCAAAATAACCACTTATGAAAATATTAATTTGGATGATGTGATGATGGAGATCATCCATTGATGGAATATATCCAAAAAAATATCCAAAATCCATATGTTGAATCCAAATATTATATCTGTGGAATGTATATGTTCAATAACTCATTAATAAGATTTGTTGAAACATTTTCCTATACATATTAAAAAAATTAAGAGATGTTTGATTTTAAGGGAGAGAACATAAGTGAATCAATGATATAAATAAATTATTTTAAATATTTTCAAGGATTGAATTAACAAACATTAACTTAAAAGTATAACTAAGTGTTTTTAATTAGTGTGTTGAGATGAGTGCATGATTTTTAGGTTGAATGTATCTTAAAAAAGTTCTTAACATGTTTAATCCGACAAATTCGAGTTGAATTATACCATTTGGTATTAACCATGTACTATCAACCTACAAATAGTAAAATAGTCTATATGGGAATAAATGAGTTTTGATATATCATTTAGTTTCATAATCTGAATTGAGTATTGAAACCATTGATGTCTAAATTAAATTCTCTTGTTTTCTATATTGGGACAGCCTGACCAGACATATATTTGAAAAATTGATGAAAAATTTATTACTAAATTAATTTTGTTATCCCCTAAAAAGTAATATTAATTTTGTATCAATAAGGGGGGGATAATAAAATGAAAAGGGATAAATAATTAGAAGAGACAAAATTGACATCCCATTTTTTACATTGGTATTGAAAATAAATATAATGGGGATACTCTGATCCTACATTAGGTTTGTGTTGTATTTGATATCAATAAGACAATAGTGATGATGTAATTGATTAAATTATGAATTTATATTCATAGAATATCATGGATGTTTTTTGGTGTTCTCAAGAATGTGTGTTGATGTTTAGATGAATTTTCATACATGGAAGTTCGAAGCACATGTGATTATATTTTGAATGAGGTGGATTTAACTATAAATACTGATGAACTAGTCTACATTTTTAATGTACATGCGCTAATGGACAACACATTATATTCAATGATGAAGATTTTTTAAGAATAATAAAATATTGAAATTCCTCAAGAAGTATTTGGAGAAGTGGAAGTAAAAATGCCATGCATGAAAATACCCCAACCGCAATATCCTAGAGTCGATGGTTACTTTTTAAAGTGGAGGTAGATACAAATAATAAAATACAAAAGGATATAATATTTTATTGGAAATAGAGAGAAATATACATTCTTGAGTTTTTCATTCCATTGTAAAATATAAAATAAAATATAATGAATGTAAAAAATTTATTCATCCTTGAGCTCATTCAACGATTTATTCTTCATATCCTGGGAAAAAGAAACCAAATTATGATGGTGTAAAATTCCTTATAAGAGTTATATAAATTCAAATATATCATAAATATATGAATAGTAATCCATAAATACTAATAAATATTTCAAGGAAAATAACTAAACACACATTCCACTTAATTAATATTTTTTATGATAATTAAATATAGAATAATTAATATAAAAAGGTAAATGTTGTACTCCTATAAATTTAATGCTCAAAAATCAAGAATCATTAAATTAAATCAAGTTACATTATAGTCACATCATGTTTAATCATATTTAATATTATTTACATATAATCATAATCAATTCAGTTAGAATTTTACATCATAAGATTGATTTGAAATACATGTCTAACTATGAGTCACCATTAAGGTAGACCCACTGTCACTGTTATGATTGAGTCACTGTTATGGTGAACTCACTATTGGACATATCACTGATGGATGGAAATCAAATATGTGTGAGCCACCATTGATATAGACTCACTATTAAGATGTCACTCAATCAAATTCCTTATTGGAAACACATATACTGAATTCTCACAAAGGTTGAGACAATATTGTTCAACCTACTTGAAACAGATTCTCAGATTTTTCACAAAGGATGAGTCACCATTTCATTGAGCTACTGACAAAATCCACTCATAATTTTCAAAAAGTATGAGCTATCGATAGAATTAGTAACCATTAAGTGGAACTACCATAGGAGCTACTTATTGACCCAAGTCGCTCAAACTTGACGCAACATTCATGATTTTCGAATAAGTTTAGTATTTGACACTATACCAAGACAATATTCAGAGAAACCTTCAATTCTTTATTTTTCATTTAAATTTAAATTTATTTATAACTGTCAAATTTTTAAAAATTAGTAATTCTAATTATTTTAATGATTTTTTTGTCTTCTATAGACAATATTTAAATTTATGTCAAACTATAGTATACGGTATGGGGTACCTAGATATGGTCAAAATTATTATTCTTGTCATATGTAATGTATAAATAGAATATCTTATCCTAATGAATGTAGAAACATATAGAAGTTGTGCTCCTGAGAAGAGAACTAGAACTGTATGATGTGGATTGAAGAATATTTTTCCAAGAACTCATAAATAAAACATCTTTGCAACAAAAAACTAAGAATGAACAAGAACTCATCGAGTACATCAATACCTCCCTAGAAAGAGAAGAAAAATGCTCTAACAACACTCTGTTTTTTTTCCGGTTTTTAGAATTCGACTCAAGTTGTATTTCATGATATCTACCAAGAGTTACAATGATTATTTCCTATCACACAAAGGCTTCAAACTCAATTCTATCCATTTATCACTTCTTGTGTATTTTTTTTACATTAATAATAGTTTTTTTCTCTTTTTGTGTCATGAAAACACACTAAATCGTATATAAAACTAGAAGATACATAGATATCTTCACAAACAATCCTTTTTCACCTTACGATACACACAGATAATAGTGAAAGAGGCCCTTATGTGGAATGTATTGTTTTTTACTCCACCCAAAACAATGGAAGAGGTTTTGTTGTACGAGACGGTTCTGTATACTGTAGTTTTTCCCAATCGTGGATATGGATCTAAGTCTATTTATATAAATTTCTTGGTGGAAGGTGATCATTAAGTGTATAGTACTAAGTCTCATCTTGAGACTGATCCTCTTTTGGTTAACTCCATTATTTCATTCACTGTTCTGTTTTGCACTAATTTATCCATTATAAAAATAGATTTTCACTTTGATATTTAATCTTAGATAATGTTTATATTATAATTTTATTTGGTTAATTTATTTTAAAATTTTAAATAGTATTTGTTATTATTTCAACTTATACTTAATCACTATGTGAGAAATATTTTCGAAGATCATAACTTTTATAAATTTTCTACTTTGGTTAACATTGATAATTTTATTTCAAATTTTGGGAAAATTTCTTTTATAAATTTTTATAGGAACTCAATTCACCCTCATCATGAGTTTCCTACTCCGATCAATATTTGGTATCAAAGGTTCATACTTTCTTGGGTTTTAATGTTTTAAATTTTTCAAATCTTTTAAACTATGATTTTAGTTGTGTTTTAAAGATCTCAAAAAATAATTCAGTTCAAAGTTTTGAGTTTTTTAAAACTTGTTTTTATTATATAACATGGATAATAGACAATAAGGTGCTTTTATCAACAAAAATCCCTATATCAATGGTACAAACTATTCTCAGTGTAAAATAAAAATCAAAATGCATTTCAAAATAATGGGTTTTGAAATATGGTTTTCTATAATAGATGAGTGCAAAATCCGTTGTACAACAATAAATACTTGGGATGACACAACTAAGGAAAACTATATTAATAATTGGAAAGAAATGAATTTGTTTTATTATTCTCTAGGTGATGAATAATTTAATAGGATTTCTACATGTAAAATAACCATTGAAATTTGGGGTGTGTTAGTTATTTCACATGAAGATACCACTAATTTTATGGAAATGAGGCTTCACACATATACTATTAAAAATGCTAACTTCAAAATGAAACATGATGAACCTATTTCTGACATTTATCTTGGGTTCAATTAAATTGAGAATTCAATGATGTTAGTGGGAAATAAAATCACTTGAAAATTAGAGATCGTGAATATCTTGATATATTTTCTAGAATGGTAGGGAGGGACACGAGTATCAATAATATAATATTGTGACATTGATAGAAAACCTATAAAGAAGATGATAGGAATTTTAATGATGAATTAGGAAGAGTTGAATGTTAACAGAGAAGAAAATGATGAATCTATAAGAAAGTCACTAGCATTCAAAACCACTGGATCAAAAAAAATAAAAAAAATTAGTTCTTATTGAAAGTTCCATAAATGATGTTTCATCAATTGATAATGATGAGGAAATTTCTAATCTAGAAAAGGGATTTAAAAATCTATATATAAATAAAAAGTTCATTACAAAGACTAGCTATTGGGGGAAATATGGGAATAAAGGTAACTAGAAAAAAGATTATAAAATAAGTGAGAATATAAATGAGGTAATCTGATATAAATGAAATTAAAAGGACCTGTGAAGTATATCTATCCAAAATTGAAGGATAAGAAGAAATATTTGAAAAAATATCGAAAATTAAAGAAGGTTGTGAAGACTACTAGAAGTGATTCTAAGGAAATTTCTAGTGAATCTGAATCCTATCATGATGAAATGGATGATAAATCCAACATGTGTTTTATGAAAAACACATCTGAGGTAACTTTAGTATCTACAACATAGAATTAATACTATTCTACAGATGAATCTTAATCCAACACTTCTAAAAATATGAACAATGAAGAAATGATTGAATACTAAAAAATTCTTGAGGATAATTTCAATGAGCTAAAAAATATAAATATCCCAAGAAATAACATCCTCTTTCTACTATTTCTAAATATCTACTAACTATAGAAAAATAAAATAATACTCTACTAATCAATGACAATACTAAGCTTATACTTTTTAATGATAAATTAATGAGCGATCTAGAAAAATTTACAAATGGTAAAAATACCTTAACTCAAATGATTGTAAAACTAGTTTCTCCAAAATATACTACTATAAATGGTTATTATCATGGGGAACAAAAATTTTATAAAGGAAATATTGTATCCAAATCGGAGAAATTCATTATTATGCTCAGATTTGAATCTTTTTTCCATATTTGAGCATTGGAAAATACTTTAATGATTCACCTATTTTGGATATATTAATGTTTTGTTTTCTAAACCTATTTTAATTTATTATAGGAAACCTGTGAAGAAAATGTGGGTTCTTAAATCCTTAATAACTAATATTATTAGACCCATGAAAATCATGATACCAAAGACTTTTATAGTTTAAAATATATTTGTGGGAAATCTATTTGAAGAGTTCATTTTAGAGTTTAAGGTACTTTTATATAAGGTGTTTAAGACACATGATAGGGGATTACTCTAGTTTTAGGAACTTCATAAAGATCAATGGTGTAAATGTTACCATTAATAAAAATGAAAAAGGGTTAAGGCTTCGGGATGCGGCACCTCCGCGGCCTGTCGGACGTGGCCTCGTCTGCCCTTGCAATGGGTCTCGCGGCGTGGATCTGGCCTTGCGAAGGGTCTGTAGGTGTGGATCTGGCCTTGCGAAGGGTCTGGCGGCATGGATCTGGCCTTGCGAAGGGTCTGGAGGTTTGGATCTGGACTTGCCTCTCCTGCTAGGCGTGTTTCAGGCGTTTTCCATGGACCTCGGTTGCGTGTCGGCGGGCGTTGGCTTCGGCTGGACTGGATTCATTGTGGGCTTGGCTCGGTGCTGGCCCCAGTATTGCGCGGAGGGGGGAGGGTCTCCTGTTTTGGGATTCCAGTTCCGTGCGGCTCTCCTTGAAGGTCTTGCTTTGGTTTTTTAACACTTGATAGCAGTGAAATTGTGGCGGATTTTGTGCATTTCTTGGTGGTGTCTTCTCCGAGCTGTGATGGTTGAGCTGATTGTGCTGAAAATGATGGTGGATCTTTGTCTGGGTGGTTCTTCTCACTGTGATTGGTGTTTGTCGGCTTCTCAAAGGTGTCTTACTGAAAGCTGAATGCAGTGGTGATTTTTTGATATTGCAGATGAGCTGTTGGTTGAATGTGTTTTCTCAATGGAATGGATTTTAAGTTTGTGAGTGATGGTTGGGTATGTAATTGTACTTCTTCGGTGGGAACTCTTGAGTGGGTTTGGGCAAGATGTTCGCCCTTATCCTTTTCCTTGTTTACTGCACTTTTTATTTCTTTTAATAAATGGTCAGAGGTTTTTCCTCTGACTGAACTTTCCTGGTAGGATAGAAGTCCACTATAAAAGTCACCTTCTTAGAAATAATAATAGAAAATTATTATCCCAGGATATAACTTATCAAGAGTTACCAAATGGTAATGTTTTTAATCCCTATCAAAAGGGAAATCAAGTTAAAATATAATTAAACCCAATGAATAAAGTTTTGTCTTTCCAACCTATTCATTTGGTTTGCATGGATTTTTTTGGGCCTTCTAGAGTTATAAGTTTAAATAGGAATCACTATGGATATGTGCTAGGAGATTAATTTTCAAGGTATACCTAGACCTTTTTTGCTTCCAAAAGTGAGGTTTTTTCTCATTTCACCAAGTTTTCTAGATCAGTAGAAAACTTAAGTGTAGTTATAATCAAAACCATAATAAGTGTCCATGGTTGTGGGTCTAAAAATCAAGAATTTGAAAGTTTTTTCTCAAAAAATGGTTATAGTCATAGTTAATCTGGTCCTAAGACACCCTAATAGAATGGATTTGTAGAAATGAAAAATATAACCTTATAAGAGATAGCCCAAACTATGCTTAATAAATATAACCTAGTAGTTAATTTTTTAGAAGAATATGTGAATATAGCTTGAAATATAATCAACATAGTTTTAATTATACCTATCCTAAATAAAACCCACTATGAGCTATGGAATAATAGTAAACTAAAGGTTAATTACTTCAATGATTTTGTTTTCAAAGTCTTTATCCTCAATACAAATGATAGTTTTGACAAATTTTCCTCCAAGAGCGATGAATGAATTTTCTGAGGTTATTCAATCTATAGTAAAGCTTATTGAGTCTTTAATAAGAGAACAAAATGTGTGGAAAAGTCTTTTCATGTCAAATTTTATTAAACAAACCCCCATGAATCCAAAACTTCATTATAAAATGTTGAGGAAAATATATTGAATCTAGAATTAAATTCCAAATCTTTTGGTTCTATTTTTAAAAAAATAGAAAAATCTAGTTCTGTAAAATCTATAGATACTGACCAAAAGGAACTTGAACCAATCAAATAACCCTAAGTGACCTTCCTTTACTTTTATAGACCTATTAGAACTCATATAAATAATCCTTTAGTAGTTTTATTTAGAGGCGTAGACAATGGTACACAAACCAAAGATTCTCTATGGAATCGGTTTGAACATCAAGTATTTTTCTCATATAATGAACCTTAGAACATAAATGTTGCAATTAATAATGAGTTACAGTTTATGTATATTCAAGAAGAGTTAAATCAGTTTGAATGAAACAAAAATAAAAACAGGTTGATAGACCCAAAGACACCTTGACCATATGCGCTATGTGGGTGTTTTGAAATAATGTGGATGAAGTTGACACTATTGTATGAAATATGGCCAAACTAGTTGAAAATGGTTATAATTAAGAAGAAGGAATATACTACAAATAAATATTTTCACCTATGGTCCAACATGATGGCATTATAATATTGCTAACTTTCGAAGACTATATTAATTAAAAACATTATAAAATGGATGTCAAAAGAGAATTATAGAATGGGTATATAGTTGGGGATATTTTTTATTGAACAAAACCCCGATTTTACAGATATAAATTTTCCAAATAATGTTTTGATGTTAAAGAAATCTTTATATGGTTTAAAATAATCTCCAAGATCATGGTATGATAGGCTTAACAATTTTCGTGTTTCTAAAGGTTTTTCCAAAGGTATAGCTGATCCTACTCTTTTCATAAAGAGTATCTCTAAATATTTTTTAGTTATTCAAATAATTGTTGATGATATTATTATTGGACATTCAAAAATTATTTATGTATTGAATTTTCAATATTGATAAAAAATTTGTTTGAAATGAGTTTAATGGGTGAACTCAAATTATTTTTTTAATTCAAATTTTCCAAAATATAGAAGGTATTATATTAAATCAGAGAAAATATACTAAATATATTTTAATTTTTTTTCTTAGATAACTCTTAAACTAGTGATACTCTTATGATCACCACCTAGAAATTGGATCTTTATGAAAATTTAAAATTAGTGTATCAAAAAAATTATATTGGTATGATTGGAAGCATTCTCTATATGGCTTCTAACTGACCTGATATTATGTTTATCGTATGTATGTGTGCTCATTTTCAAGAAAATAAAAAAGAGTCACACCTTCTTTGTCTTAATATAATTTTCAAATATATCAAATATAATACCAACTTATGACAATTATACTATAGGGGAAAATCATTTTACTTAGTTAGTTATTCTGATGTTGATTTTGGTTGCTGCAAGTTTGACAGAAAAAGAACCTCTATAAAATTTTTCTTTTTGGGAAAGTCCCTAGTTTCATGGTGTTGTAAGAAAAAAAATTATGTTTCATTATCTACTACTAAAGCTGATTACATAGCTTCTGGTAGTTATTATTCCAAATTATATGGATGAAACACATTTTATTAAACTCAGGATATAAATTTAGGCATGTCATTATATAATGTGACTACATAAGTTCTATTAAAATTCCTAATAATCCAATTTATCAGTCAAGAATAATGCATATGCATGTAATAGATGAATTTTTTAGAGATCATTATCAAAAATTTGATATAACGGTTTAATTTATTGGCACTGAAGTTCAACTTTATGATATTTTTATTAAGACACTAAATTATGAGAGAATGAGTTACATGAGACATGAGTTGAGGATGATCAATTTTGAGTAACCCACCATTGATAAATAAAAGTAGGGACTCACCATTGATGAGTCACCATTAGGAATCATTGTCTATGTCTCATCATTGGGACTCACAATTGATGAATCACCATTGGGACTCACTGTTGATGACTCAGTGTTGGGAGTCACCTATGATGACTCACCGTTGGGAATCCCTAATGATGAATTACCAGGGAGACTCACCATT
The DNA here is from genome assembly GCA_963277665.1 of Viscum album. Lineage (NCBI taxonomy): Eukaryota > Viridiplantae > Streptophyta > Magnoliopsida > Santalales > Viscaceae > Viscum > Viscum album. The sequence continues at coordinate 425,884,144 of OY728162.1, read as the reverse complement.
GGGACTTACAGACACTGACACACCATTGTTACTCACTGACGATGACTCACTGTTGTGTCCTATGGTTTCTTACATTGTTATTTTTTCTATATCACACATAACTTTGATGTTTTATGCTTTATTTTATTCATCATTTTCAATTTATGATTTTTAAATCCCTAAATGATAAAAATAAAATCAATCTAAATAATTTTTCACATACTAAACTCCCTTAACCAAACCTTTCTCTCTATAACCTCTACTACATTCTTCCTTTGAACCACATCCTCCGAATCATTTCAAATGGCTTGAGTAAAGTGTTGGAACCAGAAGTATATGGACTATTATCAACCTTAGAGGATTATGAATGGTGAAAAGAGTGATCCTAAACCCAAAACTATTAACTATGGCCACATAAACTGGGTAGTTGTTCCATAAAATGAAGAACATGCAGAAAATATCTTGTTAATAAAGTCACTTCAGTGGAAAGTGTTGTCAGAATAAAGATGTTTGGAATGGTTCTCCCACAAAATTGACCTTTTTATCTGAATATAGATCATGAGTTTTATCTATATGTAATGTTAATTCTCGTGGGAAAAGGTTAATTTTAGATAATGTCTAGAATATATGGGAAAATGATTTCATTTTATTGTAGGAAATGGGATGAGATATTGAATATACCTCATGAAGGTATTTATGAATATTACCAAGGAAACCCTCCTACAAAAAGTGATATATTTTGTTCTGAAGTAGTATTAACTGAGTTGACCAGTGATGGAATATCTAAAAGACCTTTTAAAATTTATCTGGATGGAGAATGCAAATTGTTGTTTAAGTTTATCCAGCACTTACTATGTCCATGAAAATGTGATTTTATTCTATTAAGTGTCAATGAGTTTATTTGTTGTATCTTTTGAAACAATGACACAAGATCAACTTATGTAGATATCTTATTGTTCATTTGTATGACATGATAATGCCTCATTCAAAGTCAAACTCCCTATTATATTCAAAGGTTATCTCTTCCTTGTCAAAAGCTAAAGAACTAATGCATGAAGGTGAAGAAACTATCATAGATTGTGATGGATTTTTCATTTCGAAGGCAATACGAAAAGGAATGAGAATAAGCTAGAATCCTTAGAATATTTAGAGGTTAGTGGATAATGATATGATATATGAAGAGTTCGGCCTTGTTCAACGTCACAAAAGAACAATGGATATGGAGGATCCTAGTTTTGGACCTAATGAAGTGGTAGAGTAATCAGATGAGGAGGAACAAGAAGCTATGGGTGATATGGAAAATGAATCCCTTATTAGTGATTGAAGTGATCAAAAAATTGTAGGATGCCTATAAGGAATCATGTACAAATCACCTAACTCTCCAAAATCAATTCCTACAACAAAATATATATTAAGAGATGATGAAGAAGTAATAGAAGAATATGAGGATGTGGAGTTTGATAATGTTAGTGGAAGTGAATAGGAAGAAGATAATTATGAATAGAAAGAAAATGAAAATCAGGAAGATTAAGAATATGAGAAATAAGAGTCTGGTGAATAAAGGGAAAGTGATAGAGATGATGATAGGGAAAAAGAGAAAAGTGGTAAAGGTGATGGTGTCTTAGATCATTCTAATGATGATAAATATCCTGATATTGAACCACTAACTAGGGATAAAAATAATTTAATAGATAAGAAAACAATCATGGAATTTTAAAAGGTTATAGAATCAGTTTTAGTTGAATAAGTAGTTTCAGATGTTCAAATTCAAGATGAAGTTCATGTTGATAAAGAATCACCTATTTAGGGGAGAAACTATCATGAAGAGTTAAAGTTACTACTCCTACCCCTTTTTATTTAAAATAGTAGTTGAGTGGGAGAATTATCCTAGATACAAACATGGGGTTTGGACTATCCAGATTTAGATGATAAGGAATTTGATCTTAATGGACCCTTGGCTGAAGATTTGGATCATGATTAGAGAATTACAGTTTGAACTAATCCAGTAGTGGGTCATTGTTCTACCCCTACTCCTTCGGTTGCACTGTTTTTTACGGACAATGTGAGTCTAAATGAATTAAATGTTTTTATGTAATAATTGTTCTCAGTTGTTATAGAAATATTTCAATATCAACCAGCATCAAAGTTATGCCCTAGTGAAACCGATGCTACAATGATTTTGGATAAATTTGTCTAACAGATTCAATATCAAATGGGTTCTGAACTTCAAGAAGTATGAATGAAGAATAATTGATAAAGTGATGAGTTGATTCGTCACATTTTTATTGGTAAGATCATGTCATCTAGGTATAGAGAGTGTTTGAATAATTTTGTAAAATTTATTATAGATTCATTTCCTGACGGTGATACACCTCAGCCTCTAGCTCTTTACTTAGATCTATTAAGAAAAATTACCATAGATGAATTATAAGGATCCTCAACCTCTATTACTCCTTTGTAGACTCCTGACATTGACATGATCAAAACAACGATCAAGGAAAATATTTAGTCTTTGATTTGTTGTGTTAATCAATTAGGCCTAAGAATAATTACACATAATAGTAACCATGTGAATGACATGGTTCAAAATTATATAAAAGAGGATAGATAAGATAAGGGGGAAATCAAAAAGAAGATGGATTATTACTTCTCAATGATTTATATCAAGAATCATCTCACTTATCATTTTATATACTTGACTGAGAAATTGAGGCTACCTCTTTTCATGAAAGATTTTAAAGAATAAGATAAAAAAAATCAAGGATCTATCTCCTTCCCCACAGATGTTCATTGAAAAAAAATAATATTTTACCAAGGAAATTGAGAATGGTGGAATGATTTTTTTTGGATTTAATCAACCTTTTAAATCTATACATGAATATTCATAGTGTTAATTTTATAGAATCCTCTGAACTGGATGAGCTCGTAAAGGGCGTCGTCACATTAGGGTTTTCACCTTATCGCCTCTTTTTCTTCTCCACAGATCAGATTCAACCTCTCCTCAGCATTCTTTCTTGGTGGATCGTGGTGTGTAGCTCATGGATACAAGGGATCATCCATCTCGATGTTTACCTTACTAGCATGCAATATCTCACTAGGTCTTTCCTCAGCCGCGCGATGAAGATTCAGAGCTCGAGTCTCATCTTCCGTAGGTTGCATCCACTGACTCTACACATATGAGGTTTCATTGTGAGGTTTAACACGGGTTTGTGAGGTTCGAAGGCGGTGAAAAAATATATGTGGGAGGATCCTTTTTCTGGCATGTGGTTAACATCAAAGGTGATGATTTTTCATTTCTTGTTTTTCTAATTTGTGATTTAGATTGGGTTATGGTCTGCTATGAGTTGTTCTTTTTGTGCGATACATTATGGTGGATTGACCATAGTGATGTAGTAGTGTGTTTAGTGTATTTCTGTAATTTGGGTGTGATTTGACTTTAAATGTGTTTGAAGTCCCTAGATGCTGTGAATATTTGAAGTTGTTATTCTATGATTTTTCAATGTTTTTGGGTTTCGTTTTTTTCATGGGATCGGTGGTATATGGTTCAAAGGATTTCGTAGCCAGATCATCTATATGAGGATGATCTAGATGAGGTTTTGGGATCAGAGTTTACACTTTACCACTTCATTCTAGAATTGGATGTTTGAGAGGCGATGGTTATGGCCATCTGTACCAGGCCCATGAAAATTTTCACGAGACAGCTAGCTGATCATCAGTGAAAGTTGGAAGCTGGATTTCATGTTTATTTATTCTGGGAGGGTCCTTTCTCATGTAGAATGGGTTGTTATTCATTGACTTTTGGACCTTATGGGACTTTTTGATTTTTTTATGTCTTTGATGTCATGGTAGTTTTCCCATTTTCCCTAAAAAGGGGTATATCTTAATAAAAATAATAATTTTTTTTTCATAGCACCGATGGTCTTTACCATTCACCCTGTGAATATGATTTTAGCATCAAATTCAATCTATCATTTAATTAATCCTCCATTCAAATCTACTTTCAATTGAGACCCTTTTTATTCTCTTCCAAAAACACTTCATCCATTTCCTATGTCTCCAAATCAGGATATTAGTCTTCTGAGGCCTCTTATTTATCAATAATATTTAGCCCCTCCATCTTCTACTCAGATTCTTGCCTCTATTATGCCTTCTGGAGTTTCCCGTCATCAATTCTACACCACAGCCCCTTTTGTACCTCATGTTACTCCACCCTCTTCTTATGATAAGGGAAAAGTAGTCATGGATCCTTACATGGGGTTGAATTTATTTTTTATTGTTTCCTAATAGGTGTATATTGAAAACATTTTCTCATTCAATGTATTATATTTTTATCATGTAATATATTATATCTTTTTATCTTTTCTATGTTATTTATCTCTTGTTATTTTTTTCTCCTTTTGATATTCCCAAAATGGCTAGAATGAGTATGGAATTTAGTGAATGAGACTGGAATTTAAGTATTTAACCTATTAATGAGAATAAGTATGGTATTTAATTTTATTTTATTTTTTATCTTATAATTTAATCTTTCATAATCGGTTTGAAATTTTAAGAAGAAAAAATTCCTTTCGTACATTGATCATTATGAATAACATTTTAATGTTTTGTATAATTCCATGATTTGTGATCATCAAAATGGGGGAGATTGTTATCCTCCTCCAGTTTTATTACTCACAAATCAACCTTCTTAAAGTTAAATCATGTTATATTATAGATACATCATGTTTAGTAATATTTACTGTTCTTTACATTTAATCATAATATATTATATTATTATTTTAAATCATAGGATAGGTTGAAAATATATGTATAAGTATGAGTAACCTTTAAGGACAAATAACATTCATTGTTAAGAATGAGTAACCATTCATGAGCACACACTACTTGACATCTCACTGATGGCCGAAAATTGTATAGGTATAAGCTACTGTTGATATAAACTCATTGTTATGATGTCTCTCTATCAAATATATCACTGTTATCACATATTTATAATTTTGAACATGGAAAAGGCACCATTTTTCAACTTAATATCAAAAGTTTCTCAGTTTCTTTTCAAAGGATGACTCACTTTCACAAAAATCTAACGACAGAGTTCGTTCATAAATTTCACAATGTATGAGCTACCAATAGCATCAACCATCATCAAGTGGTCCTACAATCTGGGAGAATTACTGAACCTGAGTCATTGATTCTTGAATCACTATTCCAAACTATATAATACATCAAGTATGAGACTTTATTTATAGACATCGTTTAGAGACAAAATCAATAACTCCTTTTTCATTTAAAGTTAAATTTCATTCCAACCATCAAATTTGTGAAACTTCATACTAATAATTATTTTAATGAATTTTTCTATATTTTATATAAAATATTTAAAATTGATTTCACACATCAGTATGAGGTACGAGGTACCAAGATATGATCAAGATCATGCTTCTTTTCAGCTGTAGTGTATAAATCAAATATGTAATAAAAATGAAAGTAGTACCCTATAAGAAGTAACGCGCCTATGAAAATCAAAATAACTACAACCTGTAGATACAATAATATTTTTCTATGAACCCAAAAAAAATAAAATATTTTTAGAAAAAAAACTATGAAATAAGAAGAAATAATTGAGGTCATCAATACCTAACTAGAAACAGAAGACAGAAGCTCTCATGATGCTCTATTTTGCTGCATGTTTATGGATGTCGACTAAAACTAAATTTAAAGATATCTCCCAAGATCTGGAAGCTTCATTTCCCATCACACAAAGCCTTATAACTATTTTCCATCTATTTTTTCTTCTTTTGTACTATTTTATATTAAGTGTATTGTGTGTCTCTTTCTATTTCATGAACACACACCAAATCCTTTGAAAAATAAGAAGGTACACATATATCTTCACAACCCATCCATTTCAACATAAACTACCCACAGATAATAGTGTAATAGGTCCCAATGATGCCTATTTTATTTTTTACTTCCATGAAAACAATGGAAGAGGTATTATTGAATGAGATAGTTTTGTATGCCACTGTTTACCATGATCCAGGGTGTGGATCAAAGTATATTTATATAAACTGCTTTATAGAAGTTGATCACCAAGTGGATGGATTAAGTCTCATCTTGATACAGAATGTCTTTTTTTAATTATGTTGTTCCTTTCAATGTTCTATTTTCTATTCTTTATCAATTTACAAAAGAAAAAATTTCCTTCGATTTGATATTTAATCATAGATAGGTTTAATATTATACTTTTATTTAGTTAGTTGATTTCCAAAGTTAACATGGTAATTATTATTATTTAATTTGATAATTAATCACACTCTAATAAATCTTTTAAAAGATAAAAACATCTAAAAAGCCAATACATTGGTCAATTAGGCCGTTTTTTTTCAAATTTCGGGTTTTTATCTTTTAGTCAAAATTTTTATAGGGACTGAATTTACCCCACTCTTGAGTATCATATTCCCACCAATAATAAATAACTGTACTCAAATTACATTTAATCAATAACTTAAGCACAAAATGAATCCATGGATAATATAGATGCTATAATCTCATGAATAATGATAACTAAATTCTTAGTAAAGGAAATGATTAATATTGCCATCCATGATCTCATACATTATGGTATTTTTATTGTTAATACCTTTCATAGAATGGTATATAGATGTGTTTAAAACCCCATTTAATTTTACGAAATATTTTTTTCTCATGATACCTACCAATGAATCATAGTTCTATATAATCACATTCCCCACATATAACTGCATTTCGAATACATTCCTCATATATAAAATTATTTATTTAATTCAAGAATCAGTATTCCTTATCAACAAATATCCAAATGGAGTAAAGGATATAGATTTATCAATATTTTCCTAGTTAATAAAATAATATTCAAAGTAGAATCTATACTTAAAATAATTTATAGTTTAAGAAATAATTATATCCATCATATAATAATATATATATTCAATAGAAATTTAAAATACAGTGATAATTTATCATAAAAATGTTTTTCTGAGAAAACAACGATAAAAATCATAAAAAAAATTATGAAATGAGAGGTGACCACTGGTTCCTTGATAATATAATATTTTGTAATATAATCATGAACATTAGAAGATTAAAGGAAGTAGAATTGAAATACTAAAATAATATTTTACAAAATAGGTTTCTTTTTGAAACCATTGAAAATTAAATCAAGGATATATATTTCTTAAAACTTTTATAGTGGTGGGGCATCCTATTATCGACATATTCGATAAAAAAATATTCTTTTTGAATTTTTGGCAAAAAAATAAATTGGGAAAAATTATAGAATGATTCAATTGAGACAATTTTTAATAGTTAATTATTAAATAATATTTTATTAATAAACCATTTTATTAAATAATATATCTTTTAAAAAAAAATTTTGAAAACATGGATATGAAATAAAAATTTGTCTATTTGAAAGTGATAAAATTTCGAAATTTATTTAAATGTTTCCTTACATGGTCTATATAAAAAATTAAAGAAATGTGTTAATAAAATATATAAACTATTTAAATTTATAGTTTATAATAATATTAGTGGATCATATGAAGGATTAATGATAATATTCCTTCAACACGATTAAAAGTATTCCCAAAATAAAGTGAGACTGTAAAATTGATTCCTTCCTCTTCGGTGACATTCAAATTTTAACCCCATTAAAGAATAAAATTAAATGTTCAAATTAAAGATATTTAATAAATTTTTATTTATGTTAAATATGTTAACTATTAACTATATACACCATATAACAGTAAATTGGTGTATATTAAAATATGTCTCTGTGGAATGGAAGTTGAGATGGAATCCCCTACCTCACACTTAATTTTGGATGAACATTCTTTAACCCCATTTATAATTGTTTTAATAAAGTTATTAATTTATTCCAAAACCTTATTCATTTTTATAATTCCATATATTATTTTATTATATAATCTTACCACCTGTTCATCACCAATATTTTGTTATTGTTATTGTTTTGGGTGTTAATTGTCAGGTTTTGTCAAGCATGTTTTGTAAACAATGTTATTGTTTTTGTGTATAGGGTATAATGAAATCATCTCCAGAATTATATTGATTTTATACATATAATACATAAAAATTATAAACATATTTATAACCATTATTTATTGTTGGACAAGAAAATGGACCACATCGCTTTGTGGAGACGGTAGGATGTGCATACACAGGATCGATGATATTATTCTAGTAATGGGTGAAAGGGTGAGGAAATAATTGGTATCTTAATTTTATCAACTCAAAATAATGTCATAATTAATTTATATAAATATATATTCATTACTTTTTCAATTTTTATCAATGTGAGTCGGTGATAGAAAACAAACAACATCGTTTCGTGAGATGGTAGCCTATTGTACACACGAGCAATTACTTTGTTTCTAAGTTGATAGAGAAATATAATGATAAATATCTATACATAAACATAATATAATATAATGATATGGTATAAATTTGTTTTATTATTTTTAAAGAGTTAAAAATAATTGAAGAATATATATGAATAAGGAAAAAGAAATAGATTTTCCAAGATGATTACCTTCTCTTAGAGAAACATCATTTGGATCTCCTCTTAATGACACTAGGGTTAGTCTTTTTGGAATACCAGAAGCTTTATAATGTGGTAAAGGAAGTTGGGGGGATTTTTTTTAGATTTTTTTCGACCTAATTATCTTGATAAGTGTGATTAAGTGATATAAGTAAGTTTCTTTTAATATTTGAAGAGGGGAACACACTTGGACTTTTTAAAAACAATACAATTTATCCAAATTTTGACATTAAAAAGGCAAAAAAATTATCCATATTGAAACTTATATGTTATATTTTCTACATATGGACATAAAATATTAGTTACTAAATATTTTAGGTCATTTTAATCAATATATATAGTTTAACCCCTAGTAAACCAATTTTCACCTTAACGATGGTAATTTTTTTTCCTTCTTCCAATATTCATTATGATCAAAAATTAATGTTTATTTATTATATTATATAAATAATTATGATTAAAAATATTTAATCAATTTTTCTAAATTCAATTAAAATAATCGGAAGAATTTAATTTCAAATAAATCTGAGAGAATTGATGAAAAACTTGTTTTTCAAGAAATGTATTTTCAATCATAAGATGATCTTAATTGACTCAATTAATAATAATCTTAAATATATGAATTTAATTTAAAAGTTAAATATATATAATTTATAATTTTAATTTAAATAATTCCTATATAGGTATAATTTTAAATAATTATAATGGATAAACATTGTTCACTTTAAAATAGTTTTAGGAAAAATGTGTTTTGAATCCTAAAAATTAAATTATACATAAATCGTGTTTAAATATGATTTAATTGTAATTAATTATTTTAAACAATAATAAATATTAAAAATATTACATTGATTTCAAAATCAATTCACAATGGTAATTTTAAACTACTTAATTGATTGAATAGAAATGACAGTTTTTGAAAAAAGAGGTATTTTTAACAATTCACTGAAAAATCAATCATCTCAGAAAAAAACTAATGTTTAAAATTATTATGAATCTTATAAAATAATTTCATAAATTAATTTAATTTTTAAAAATAAAATTCCTAACAGTGATAAACATTATGTTTTAAATAAGTGTGAAAAATGCGACAAGACCATTTTGTTTGCAAAATAAACTTTTAATGCATAAAATTATATTCTCTCTTATACCATTTTTAGTAAAAAAAATTATATAAATAAAAATTATTATTTAATATATATTACAATATAATATAAATTTCATTAAAATCATTCACTAATAATTATTATTTTTTTATTTAGATAAAAATATATTGCACGCATAAAAAAATTTGTGAGAAAAAAATTTCATTTACATTAAAATAAATTTCATTTTAACTTATTATCAAATGAAATAGAAATAATTTATTTTTAATTTTTTTAAACCATATAATTCTCATAATTTATTTATTTCTATTCATACCCACTAATTTAAGTACTGGGTTATAAAAGGATATATGTTTATAGTGCTTTTAAACGCGTGGTTGAGTGAATCACAAGATAGCAAAGAGATTATATTTAAAGAAATATATTTTGTTTGTCATTAAAACTAGGCTATAAAAATAATATATTCTATCAAAAAATATTTATTTTTATAATATTATATTGTTACATTATTTCCACATTAAATAAATTTCATCCTTGAAATTTGATCTTTCGCTAGGAAAAGAGGGGTTTGATATTTGAAAATAACTTTCCTAAAAACCCCACATAAAAAATTGTTAACAATAACTACCTCTAAAATTAAGGAAATTGAAATATGAAGGACATATAGAACAACACATATCTATGATTCCATATTAAAGAAACGTTTTGTGATGTTATTATTTGGAGATAGAAGAAAATAATAAATATATATTGAGAGTGATAGTGATAAATAATCAAAAGAAAGTGAATGGTTAAAAGAAAGATAATGACCAGAGAAACCATAAATTTTCATTGAGCTTAAATACCATTGATTAATCAGATATGAAGTTAATAGGACATGTTTTTTATTTCAAGATCCTTTTCTGAGAGTGGAGGGATTATTTTCCTATCAATATAGATAATATCAAAAATTATACTTACTTGATATATTTTAAGTATAATTTCAACCTTTGGTTGTGCTTATATTTACTATAATAAATGAATATCGAATATAGATATTTTATTCCTATAGCACTAAAAATTATTTTTAATAGATTCCAATATCCATAAAATAATAATAATATTTTCATATTTTCTTTAAAAATTTAACAAAAAATAAATGGTTACCATAAGGTTAGATAATAACAAAGAGATTTAAACCTTTATATGGAAAAGTAATACATTTTACCTAAAAAATACACCAATGGATCATCTTATATTATTCTACAGATAAATAAACATACACCCTAAATAACCACAATATTATCGATAATAAATAATTTTGTCACCATAAAGTCTATTTCCTACCTTTTTAGTTACATCCCCAAAAAATTATTTTCATTCTTCCCAAATAATCTTATGCATTACTCTTAATGGTTATATATACCTCATCACAATATAAAATATTCTAAAAAAATGATCTCAAAAATAAAATATTTGTTGTTATAATATGTTTACCAAAATAAAATCAATATTTCTCAGTTAAACAATTTATATAAAAAATTAAAATTACTACAAAATTACATAGGTCAGTAGTAGGAATTTAACCATTGTCACCCTTAGATTGTTTTTTCAAGCTCTGTGACCCTACCTGATGCAATGTGTTGTCTCCCATCATGTGAGGTTTTTTTCCAAATAAATATTAATACAATTCCTATAATTGTGGAAAATTATAAATAACCATAATTACCATAACATCAAAAACACAATAAACATTAAAGGTCACCAATACCTTTAATAATATGTCCACAGAATGTAATGGAATTATTCTCAATTAACATTTTCATCTACTAAACCAATGGGTTGTACTACTATAAATATCTTAGAAAATATCTCTATTCTTGATAAAATTCCATCAAATAACCACCCAAAGAGTTTTTAAGAAATTAAACTCATAAAACTGAGATGTTATCAACCAATATAGAGTTAACATTAGATGAAGAAATAAATTCATCGAAATACTTACACAATCCTTAGAAGAATTGTGATTCATAAAAAAATTTCCATTTAATAAGATACTTAAATAAATTAATTCATTAATCCCAATACAAAAAAACCTCAAACATCTTAATTTATCATATGAAATTATTTCTTCTATGATTTATCCTTTAAAATGGGGAACATACTTGAATAATGCCTAGTTTTTTCACATTAAACACAACGAACTGTAAATGGATTCATATGATGAAATTTATTTCTCTCCACTAAATTCATAACTTTTACTCAATTTTTTTTAATTCAATTCCCTTCCTTTTCACTCATAAATGATTTAAATGTTCCATTGAGACACTATATTAGGTATCTCCTTATACATTTCTATCATAAATGACACTGAGCCTTCTTTCCCCCATGGAATCCACCACTCAAACACTTAGATGACTCTATCCTTATCTCCTTTAGTGAGTCTGAGGGTTGCATAAGGTATACATTTTTAATCATATATAGTGATATCTGATTATGAATTTTCATGACATCTTTCACTCCAGTCATTAACCCTTTTGGTTTATCATAATCAACATATTTTACATCATATTACATATCAACATCATCCCTTTGGTTTCATCCCATTTACTAAAATCTAATTCATAGAGTGAGAAAAAATAATCATATTTGGAGATCAACATAATAATTTGTAAGATATACAAATCATGAGAACTTATTTTCAATATAATATTCCTTCAGCTTAAATTTAATGACATAGACATAAAAATTACTTAATCTTGAGTTTGGTAAAGAATTAAATTCATTAACATTGACGATCCCATAAAGAATATAGCTTAAGACAATTAGGTCATCATTAATTCATAACATCACTAATACATAAAAAGTCGGTACAATTAATAGAATATCCATTTTTTAAAAGTATAAAAGATTAAAAAAACCAGATTTTTTTCTTAATAAAAATCTTCATAAAATTTATCTTATCATACTTGTTTCTCTTACCCACCATTATACCATCTGAAAAACATTTTAAAACATGGGATAGAAACCAAAATCTCTATAAGGGGAACAAAACATGGAAAGAATGTAACAGCCCGAGATTTTATGAAAATTATTCTTTTAATTTCATTAATGTCTTGTGTTGTATTCTACACCAAGATTACCTTGCGCTATACGCAACACCGTATTAGCTTGCAGTATACGCAACACTATTCTTGGATCGTGTTACACACAATTTTGATAATAGTTATTCTACGCAACATTGAGTATATATATATATATTAAATGTATAAATGAAATATGGTTGGATTTTGTTATACGATACAATGAAGGATTCTTTCACAACACGCAACCCTGACTTGGCTTGCATTACACGCAATCACGACCTTCCTCGATAGCGTGTGTTGTACGCAATACCGGGTTTTAATAAACAATGTTATATTATTATAATATTGTCATGAACTAGCCGTTATGAATAGTATTAACTAAATTTTGAATTTTATAACATTATTATCCATCTTACACATTTCTAGAACATGGTATAAGAACAAAATAAATTTTTCGGGTAAAATAAGTATTTTTAAAAAAATGCAGTTTTACCGCCTTTTGATGGCGCACCCACTTTAAATATAGTTTTTGACATATTTATATGTTCAATTTGACAAAATAATATTCTTCTTTTGAATCAGGATGTAAAAATTTACATTAGATAAAGTTTTGATATTTTTCCGACAACTTTCATATTTTAATGAATAGTAAAAACACGCTATATTTTAATTAAAAACAACTTTTTTCATCGTAATATATTATGTGGTTAAATTATTATATTGAATGGTTTTAAAGTATATTTAGAATATATTTTTACCACTTAATATAATGTTGGTCATTGGACACAATTTTACAATTAAACCGAACATAAACAAGTGTCAATCTTTTGATAGTTATTATCTCTTAAAAAACGCTTTTTGTTTTGACAGCGGGAATTAATTTTAAATTAATTTCTGCCACTTCTGTGTTTTGAATTTAGAAAAATGGATTCCATATTTGGAATCAGGATGTTCAAATTGTGTAAATAGGTAACTTTTATTTTTAGACATTTTGAATAATTACTGCGGTAAATATTTTATTTACCATGGTTAAGGGTAAATCCGGTAAATAAGGGTTAAAACATAATATTATAATAATATTAAATTACCCTAAAACGTGTATTAACCCAATTGGTTGATACATGGTCGACCATGGGCATCTTTGGGTCGATTTTGGGATCCCATTGATCCACTTGTAAGTGATAATGACACTTTATTTTAATTAAGTTAAAATGAATACAAAAATGACACAAGCATATATCTTTTAGCAAAACAATTGTTACATAGGGTTATATATGTTGGATTTTAGATTATAAATATTCATTAGAAAGATAAAACGATTTCCTACATAATGGTATTTTATTTGTAATTTTTAGACTTTAAATAATTTAATTTATTTATGACACAATGATGATGCAGTAATTATCTTATTAATGAAATATTGACATAATTGATGTTATAAACACCCAAATAAATGTAATTTGAGACTTTTTATGAATTCCACTAATTTTCTAGGTTACTATGATATATTAATGTTGATTTAATTAACTTGGTTCGAACATTTAATTCTTTTATCACTCTCACAAAAATCATATATCAAATAGTGTCAAAATTGACACAAAATAGTTTTTAAATCAAATATTATATTATTAATTGTTATTTTATTCCTAAAAATCTAAGGTTCGACCAAATGACTTAGATAAGGATATATATATTAATAATAAACAATTTGGGGTTCGTTTGGCATGTTATAGTAAGTGTATTAACCATATAGTGAAAGAAAACAAAAAGACACGGTAAAAGTTAAATTATTTAACTTGGAGTTAAATCTAATTGATAAGGTTAAAATAATATCCTAAACTTGTCTAAATTCTATTGGTTGATAGGATTTCGACCCATCCCCACTTTAGATTCGAAATAAGACCCTTTGGAACCATTATAAACCGATTTTGACTTTAATATAAAATAATATTTTGAGGTATTCCTAAGGTGCCCCTCTCCTCCCTTATAAAAGGACACCTCCTCCCCCTCCTCCTCACACCAATTTTAGCCCTTAAGCTCGGCCAACCCCTGCCAAAATCACTTCTCCACTTCCCTAGAAACATCCTAGAGATTCTGGTCTTCCTCAAAGACCAATTTTAGTGCCCTAAGAGGAGGTCTCAAAGAGGCGCTTCAAAGAAGTGGTAATTACCGTTACCAATTCTTTCATCTTTATTTCTTCTTCCACTTATTCTTCTTAGGTTGTTTCATTATGAAGTAATAACATCAGTATCACTCATATACTGATATGTTATTATATGTATGAAACAACCCTATATCACCATCTATCCATCCTACGGAAAAAGAAATCACCGCGCGTGCGTACGTACGGAATACCGTCTCCACGCCGTGGTGTAATCTATTTTCCACCACCACCTTAAATGGATGGGTATAATGGTGTAAAGAAGAACTATAAATAGTTATTACAACATCATATTGATTCTTATTTATTGTATAATCCACTCCAATTAAATTAAATATTTATGGAAATGATATCATCGCTCGTGCGTACGTACGGACTACCGTCTCCACGACGCGATGAGATTCATTCCCCATGATAACCATTTAAGAATGATTATAAAGTATATATAAGATATAATAATGAAATATATGACATTATAAAGATACTGGATTTATGTATATATATATATATGTATGTCATCTACTTACTTCCATTCAAGACAATAAGGAAAGGAAAACAGCGTTCATGCGTACGTACGGACTACCGTCTCCATGAACGGTGTTTTTCATTTCATTTATCTATCTATTATATATATATATATACTGAATATATATGATATATAAATAATATTTTATATTCTGGAAGTAAGTAAATCATGATATAAGTAATAATGATGTCAATAACAACAAGTCAAAACACCTACGATAAATGAAAAGATTTTACCCAAAACGCTTCTTTAACATGGAATTTACAAAAGAACGGGTAATATAATGTCATAAGTGAACCATATATGATATCATAACAATGAATATGATTCTGTAATAATTCAATAACATGATTTAAATCATTATACAGGAGGTTTGGACACTTACAAAGCAAGTCGGACCTAAGGTAAGGGAAATATCACAATCTCATTTTTATCCGAGATTGTTTATTCGTAAGTATTTACTGGGGTGTATTTTATCATCCACATCCATGTTTCATCAATATGTAATATTATTTCCATCCACCTACAATTTTTTAAATCCATTTTTACCCTTCGGTGAGTTTTTAGTAATATCTATGAAAGGAATCTTTTGTCGTACGAGGTACTTTTTGACTTTTCCGACAAAAGTACGAAGAATGTTTTTTTAACTTATACAGCATGAATGGATTTTAAAACATTATTTCCAAGAAGCTTCCTTTACAAGTTTTCAAGTTTATTTTTAATCAACTTCTTTTAGTTTAGAATTTTATGACATTTTAAGAAAGGAAAAGTGTTTTTAAAGAAGAAAGGATATTTTCCTCAAGAATGGAGTTCAAGTGTTTTATCAAAATTATTTTCCATCTAAGATAATAAAGGGTTCTTTTTTTATCCCTATTATTACATTGATTTGATCATGTTGTGATGGAATTATTTTTATGAATTCCTTTATCTTATATGAATTGATTTATGATGTCATGATGTTTCAAGAATCCCATTTTTGTTACATGTGTTATGCGATTATGTATGATTTATGATTATGTGGCACACATAAGAAAGGATTCATTATAAGATGGGTGGGACCTATATCTCCCTCCAATGCATTGGGTAAAGATTTTATATCTCATGATATAGACATGGCTGAAATGGTAGGTTATACCGGTTCAGTGAAACAGGACTGAAACGAGGGCTACTCGATTCAGAAAGGGACTTTGTCCACTAAGATAGTCTTGGCAATGAGTCTTGACTAACAAGAAATGATTCTCTATGATTATGTGTGTATGCCAAAAAGTTTCATGTTTTAAGTTATGATTATTGTGATTACATTTCACTTCTATGATTTATCCCATGTTATGATATTATGAGCTCTTTTGCAGGTTAAGATTTCCAAAAGTTATGTTCTTATGAATATGATGTGATTGATTTTTTTTTATTTTGTATACCCTTACTGAGCATTTGAGCTCACCCTTTTATGTTTTCTTTTCCCCAGGATATAAATAAAGGTTTTAGGTAAAAAAAATGGAAGATCTTTATGGGAGATATTGAAGATCATTCACCACGATTAGAAGATTACGTTCCGAGTTTCCAAAGACACTAAACTATTACGATCCTTGTGTGTGTGTTTTTGTTATGTACTAAGTATTCCGCAAATGTAATGTAATGTCCATGTACGTCAGGCTTCGGGTCTCTACAGTTGGTATCAGAGGAAAGGTTTAGTCAACCTTTGGAAACTAGGATGCGAGAACTTTAGTGAGATCCCTAGAGATATTTCTATGATATGTCTATGGATGTATCTAAGGTTAAGTATACGTATAGGTTATAGTGCTAGAATTGCGCTAACGATCTTAGAATTTAACCTAAGATGTTAGATATTGAGGGTACTCCCCCTTTACTATGTTGTTTTCCCAAGCATGATTTTTGCCTCTCACAAGATTCTTTTTGTGTTTTAGTTAATGGAGGGAACTATAAGGAATTCGGTTAACATTGAATCCAATGGAAAAATTGGTGACTATGAGAAAACAAATTGTGTAATTCCTAGAGAGAAAGATCTTGTGATTATGCCAAATCAGTCATCGCGATATATGATTAACAAGGTGAAATTTAGTGGTATGACTAATTCATCAAAGAAGAGGAAGATAAACTATTATGCATGTTCGCATGTTGAGGAGCATAAAGAAAGGAAGATTGAGATTTCTAAAGAAGGGAAGAAGAACCTTGAGGAATACCTCAAATGGAGGGACCGATGTTATCTGTGTGGAGAAAAGGGTCATAGAGTGACAGACTGTTATGGAGTTCAATGTCTTATTTGTGGAGAACATGGGCATTACCCAACTCAATGCCCTGACCTAAAAAGATACTTCTAAATCAAGGAAGGACTTCTTCCAGGACAATCATTGAAGTGGATGGACTGAAGTGTTTATGTATTGGTATTCAAGAATAATGTTGTTGAGGTACTTTTATGGTGTATTGAAATATTTATATATTGTTTTATTGTGGTTTTCAATAATTTTAAGGTACCGGTAACCATGAAAAGTGATTAAAATATTTTGGAAAGTAGATAATATGCCCATAATGAAGGGATAAGGAGAAAATGAAATGTTTGACAGTATTCATGAGCTCATGATTGATATAAGGACTAAGTGATATCATGGTTTGAGTATATAGAATTTTGAGGATTTTGGTATGTGGAAAGTGTTATCTTTTAACTGCATTCATGTTTTCACTAAGGTATTCAAGAGAATACATGATTAAGGACTTTGAATGTTTGGAATGTGACCAACAAAACATATCTTATGATATATGGGGATCAACGATGGTATTAAATCTCTGGTAATCATTTTCACAATGTTATGAGAGTGGACTGCAGTATTATGAATAAGCCTAAATATTGGAATGGATTATGTTGGACATAAGTTAGTATTGTTTAAGGATAGAAATTTTGATATTATTGATGGGATGTTATAGTAATATAGTTTTAGAAAAAGGACAACCTGCAGGACGGGCGACAGCCCATCGCTTCGGACAAGGCTGTGGGAATCGAACCCACAACCGAAGTGCGACTGGCCTTTATCGCCTACCACTGGCCTACATGAATTCCCTGTTTAGTAGAAACTAGTTTTATTATATTAAGCAGTATGATATATGAAGTATAAGTCCATTTTAGGAACCATATATGATTAATCTCACTATAGATCGATTTATGCATATAATTTTTGCTAACCTTTTGTTTGAGACAGATGGAATGACCCGTCATTCTATCACATGATCTGCTAACACTTCACGAATAACAAATTCCACTTCATTTATTTAAGAGATGAAGTGGAAATTGTTCAAGGCACGAACAACAGTGAGATTGTACCAAAATAAAGTAAGTATTTATTCTAATTCAAATTTTCAACTTTAGGGGGAATGATCTTGAAAACCAAAAAATGTTGTCCTAGTGATCATATACCTGATGAATCAGATGGTAACTTATATCATCACAAATATATGGATTTGTGATTACTGGTTTTTCCATAGCCATGTTCTCTACCACTCCCCATCAGAACATGATGGTTAGATTTCTCTTCCATATCCATATTTTCACCTATGTGGAATCCCAATGATTAGTTTATTTGGGTAACCGTTACGTTTCATACTTTTGTTTTTAAAGATTGGTTTTGATATTCCTTTTTACGATGTGGGTTTCTATTAAAGAAACTTTTGAATAGTAAACCATTTATAACCCCGACGAATTTCGAGGGCGAAATTCATTTTAAGGGGGGTAGAATGTAACAGCCCGAGATTTTATGAAAATTATTCTTTTAATTTCATTAATGTCTTGTGTTGTATTCTACACCAAGATTACCTTGCGCTATACGCAACACCGTATTAGCTTGCAGTATACGCAACACTATTCTTGGATCGTGTTACACACAATTTTGATAATAGTTATTCTACGCAACATTGAGTATATATATATATATATTAAATGTATAAATGAAATATGGTTGGATTTTGTTATACGAAACAATGAAGGATTCTTTCACAACACGCAACCCTGACTTGGCTTGCATTACACGCAATCACGACCTTCCTCGATAGTGTGTGTTGTACGCAATACCGGGTTTTAATAAACAATGTTATATTATAATAATATTGTCATGAACTATCCGTTATGAATAGTATTAACTAAATTTTTAATTTTATAACATTATTATTCATCTTACACATTTCTAGAACATGGTATAAGAACAAAATAAATTTTTCGGGTAAAATAAGTATTTTTCAAAAAATGCAGTTTTACCGCCTTTTGATGGCGCACCCACTTTAAATTTAGTTTTTGACATATTTATATGTTCAATTTGACAAAATAATATTCTTCTTTTGAATCAGGATGTAAAAATTTACATTAGATAAAGTTTTGATATTTTTCCGACAACTTTCATATTTTAATGAATAGTAAAAACATGCTATATTTTAATTAAAAACAACTTTTTTCATCGTAATATATTATGTGGTTAAATTATTATATTGAATGGTTTTAAAGTATATTTAGAATATATTTTTACCACTTAATATAATGTTGGTCATTGGACACAATTTTACAATTAAACCGAATATAAACAAGTGTCAATCTTTTGATAGTTATTATCTCTTAAAAAACGCTTTTTGTTTTGACAGCGGGAATTAATTTTAAATTAATTTCTGCCACTTCTGTGTTTTGAATTTAGAAAAATGGATTCCATATTTGGAATCAGGATGTTCAAATTGTGTAAATAGGTAACTTTTATTTTTAGACATTTTGAATAATTACTGCGGTAAATATTTTATTTACCATGGTTAAGGGTAAATCCGGTAAATAAGGGTTAAAACATAATATTATAATAATATTAAATTACCCTAAAACGTGTCTTAACCCAATTGGTTGATACATGGTCGACCATGGGCATCTTTGGGTCGATTTTGGGACCCCATTGATCCACTTGTAAGTGATAATGACACTTTATTTTAATTAAGTTAAAATGAATACAAAAATGACAAAAGCATATATCTTTTAGAAAACCAATTGTTACATAGGGTTATATATGTTGGATTTTATATTATAAATATTAATTAGAAAGATAAAAAGATTTCCTACATAATGGTATTTTATTTGTAATTTTTAGACTTTAAATAATTTAATTTATTTATGACACAATGATGATGCAGTAATTATCTTATTAATGAAATATTGACATAATTGATGTTATAAACACCAAAATAAATGTAATTTGAGACTTTTTATGAATTCCACTAATTTTATAGGTTACTATGATATATTAATGTTGATTTAATTAACTTGGTTCGAACATTTAATTCTGTTATGACTCTCACAAAAATCATATATCAAATAGTGTCAAAATTGACACAAAATAGTTTTTAAATCAAATATTATATTATTAATTGTTATTTTATTCCAAAAAATCTAAGGTTCGACCAAATGACTTAGATAAGGATATATATATTAATAATAAACAATTTGGGGTTCGTTTGGCATGTTATAGTAAGTGTATAAACCATATAGTGAAAGAAAACAAAAAGACACGGTAAAAGTTAAATTATTTAACATGGAGTTAAATCTAATTGATAAGGTTAAAATAATATCCTAAACTTGTCTAAATTCTATTGGTTGATAGGAGTTCGACCCATCCCCACTTTAGCTTCGAAATAAGACCCTTTGGAACCATTATAAACCGATTTTGACTTTAATATAAAATAATATTTTGAGGTATTCCTAAGGTGCCCCTCTCCTCCCTTATAAAAGGACACCTCCTCCCCCTCCTCCTCACACCAATTTTAGCACTTAAGCTCGGCCAACCCCTGCCAAAATCTCTTCTCAACTTCCCTAGAAACATCCTAGAGATTCTGGTCTTCCTCAAAGACCAATTTTAGTGCCCTAAGAGGAGGTCTCAAAGAGGCGCTTCAAAGAAGAGGTAATTACCGTTACCAATTCTTTCATCTTTATTTCTTCTTCCACTTATTATTCTTAGGTTGTTTCATTATGAAGTAATAACATCAGTATCACTCATATACTGATATGTTATTATATGTATGAAACAACTCTATATCACCATCTATCCATCCTACGGAAAAAGAAATCACCGCGCGTGCGTACGTACGGAATACCGTCTCCACGCCGTGGTGTAATCTATTTTCCACCACCACCTTAAATGGATGGGTATAATGGTGTAAAGAATAACTATAAATAGTTATTAAAACATCATATTGATTCTTATTTATTGTATAATCCACTCCAATTAAATTAAATATTTATGGAAATGATATCATCGCTCGTGCGTACGTACGGACTACCGTCTCCACGACGCGATGAGATTCATTCCCCATGATAACCATTTAAGAATGATTATAAAGTATATATAAGATATAATAATGAAATATATGACATTATAAAGATACTGGATTTATGTATATATATATATATATGTATGTCATCTACTTACTTCCATTCAAGACAATAAGGAAAGGAAAACAGCGTTCATGCGTACGTACGGACTACCGTCTCCATGAACGGTGTTTTTCATTTCATTTATCTATCTATTATATATATATATATACTGAATATATAGGATATATAAATCATATTTTATATTCTGGAAGTAATTAAATCATGATATAAGTAATAATGATGTCAATAACAACAAGTCAAAACACCTACGATAAATGAAAAGATTTTACCCAAAACGCTTCTTTAACATTGAATTTACAAAAGAACGGGTAATATAATGTCATAAGTGAACCATATATGATATCATAACAATGAATATGATTCTGTAATAAGTCAATAACATGATTTAAATCATTATACAGGAGGTTTGGACACTTACAAAGCAAGTCGGACCTAAGGTAAGGGAAATATCACAATCTCATTTTTATCCGAGATTGTTTATTCGTAAGTATTTACTGGGGTGTATTTTATCATCCACATCCATGTTTCATCAATATGTAATATTATTTCCATCCACCTACAATTGTTTAAATCCATTTTTACCCTTCGGTGAGTTTTTAGTAATATCTATGAAAGGAATCTTTTGTCGTACGAGGTACTTTTTGACTTTTCCGACAAAAGTACGAAGAATGTTTTTTTTAACTTATACGGCATGAATGGATTTTAAAACATTATTTCCAAGAAGCTTCCTTTACAATTTTTCAAGTTTATTTTTAATCAACTTCTTTTAGTTTAGAATTTTATGACATTTTAAGAAAGGAAAAGTGTTTTTAAAGAAGAAAGGATATTTTCCTCAAGAATGGAGTTCAAGTGTTTTGTCAAAATTATTTTCCATATAAGATAATAAAGGGTTCTTTTTTTATCCCTATTATTACATTGATTTGATCATGTTGTGATGGAATTATTTTTATGAATTCCTTTATCTTATATGAATTGATTTATGATGTCATGATGTTTCAAGAATCCCATTTTTGTTACATGTGTTATGCGATGATGTATGATTTATGATTATGTGGCACACATAAGAAAGGATTCATTATAAGATGGGTGGGACCTATATCTCCCTCCAATGCATTGGGTAAAGATTTTATATATCATGAGATAGACATGGCTGAAATGTTAGGTTATACCGGTTCAGTGAAACAGGACTGAAACGAGGGTTACTCGATTCAGAAAGGGACTTTGTCCACTAAGATAGTCTTGGCAATGAGTCTTGACTAACAAGAAATGATTCTCTATGATTATGTGTGTATGCCAAAAAGTTTCATGTTTTATGTTATGATTATTGTGATTACATTTCACTTCTATGATTTATCCCATGTTATGATATTATGAGCTCTTTTGCAGGTTAAGATTTCCAAAAGTTATGTTCTTATGAATATGATGTGATTGATTTTTTTTTATTTTGTATACCCTTACTGAGCATTTGAGCTCACCCTTTTATGTTTTCTTTTCCCCAGGATATAAATAAAGGTTTTAGGTAAAAAAATGGAAGATCGTTATGGGAGATATTGAAGATCTTTCACCACGATTAGAAGATTACGTTCCGAGTTTCCAAAGACACTAAACTATTACGATCCTTGTGTGTGTGTTTTTGTTATGTACTAAGTATTCCGCAAATGTAATGTAATGTCCATGTACGTCAGGCTTCGGGTCTCTACAAAGAAGCTGTTAGTCCATAAATATTTTAAACTCATGAAAACAAAATTATACTTTCCACCCATAAAACGTAAACCCTTTATATTACATCATGAACTCATTATATTAATATAAAAGTTAATAGAAATCATATATTATAAAGGTATCTTTTTGAATCCATATCATTCTTACATTGTAGCTTTCACGAATACATAGGGAGTAACCTTCGTGGTTACATTTGGAATACAAATCATGATATATTTCATAAATCACTTACGATAAACCCAACTAGTTAGCTCTATAACATGAACCAATACATTTGAGAGATATCATGGGATCTCCAATCTTTATTTTATCGTCGAACGACCCGTACTCATAAATAATTCCTGAGAACCAAAACATAATCATAACATATAAAAAAGCATAAAATAAAAATAAAATTATCACTTTGAAATTACAACATATCATTTTAGGATATTGATATATTTAATACACTATCAAAATCATTTTCAGTTCCAAAATATTTGAAAAAGGAATATGGTATTTACTTTTATTTTAAAAACATTATTTCTTATTGTGGAATCCAAATATCAAATAATGGTTGTAGAGGTGGAAAATTCACTATTGTAGTATATGTTAAAAAAATTCTATTTTTCATTTAATAAAGTAAAAAAGCTTCCAAAAAATTGATTCAACTTTAAAAAAAATTAATAAATTAATATGTAATGGGGTTTATTATACACCTTATAAAATAATGTGGTGTATTACAACAAAATATTCCTCAATTAAAAGAGATTGTGACGAATTTCTTTACCTTGAGTATGATTTATATCTTATGTTATTTATCTTCCTCAATAAAAAATATGTTAATTTATAATTTCCTAAGGACCTTATTCAGGTTTATTATCCTTTTATATCAATTATTACCCTGTTATAACAATAACATAATAATTTAAACTCACATTTGACGTTCTGTCAATATTCAATACTTGAGTTGAAGATCACTTTGAAATGATGTCAATTGTCAAAGTGTCCATGATTAAATCATCTCCAAAATAAAATTAATTTCATGATAATAAATTTTATATATCAATTATAATTTTCAATCAAACCATTTATCAATGGTATTGAAAAATGAACAATTTTCTAATCATGACGACGGTAAACCGTATGTGCGTAAGATTAACATTTCCATATTCTAGAAATCATTACGGAAAGAATGTAATTATAATGTTATATTTTAATAATTATAATAAAATAATTAACATAATATTAATAATTTAAATATACTTATATATATCATAAATGTGATGGGGTGAAGATAAATGAATCACATTTCTTTTTATAGGTGATAGTTCACACGTACAAACGAATGACATTTTCATTTTTATGTGCATGGATGGTAAGAAAATAAATTATATATTATTATTTATAAATGATAAATATTTCATGAATATAATATATACGCATTAATTTCATCATTATAACCATTTTTAGAGACAGTAATGAAAAATTAATTATATAGGTTTGTGGAGGTGATAATTTAGATGTACACAAATACAATTAATAATTTTCTCATTTAATGGAATCAGTGATGGATTTAGGCGATGATATTGACATAATAATTCATGTCAATATATTGAGGATACTTTAATTATTATCTCATCATGTTTGTAGATGATTTGATGAAAGTGGAAGAAGAAATAAAATAGATACACTTTAACAAAATTGTTACCTTTGCTTCAAACAATCACTTTTTATTAACACCTTAAAACAAATAAAGAGATTGTTATGCCAAAACTAAGGCCTCTATAATGTGGATATGTATTATATTATAGGTTTGATTTAGATTTTTGATTAACCAAATTGTATTTTTAGTGTAAGTAATAGAGATTAATGAGTACCCTTTTATAGGAGAGGGGAGGGGAACTCTTGAAATTATAAAAACTATTAAATTAATAAAAATTCATTTTTTATTCCTAATAGAACCAAACTAAACTATTTATATGATAGGATTATTTTCCGTCTAAATAAATTCATCAAATTAAAACTTGAAATCATTATATTATTTTTAATCCTTATCTTTTTGTTTTAATCCTTATTAATTTTTGTCGTGAAATTATATAATTTATACATCGAGAGTAAATATAATTACAATAAAATTATAAATGACCAAAAATGAATCATTAAAGAAATTTTTAACCTTAAACCAATAATTTTTCTTAATTATTTAATTTTATGAATTTTATATAATATAATATAATATGATTTATTTTAAAATCTAATAAATATCCACATTGATACTATTCACTAATTGACTTATAAAAAAAATATTAGAACATGATTATTTAGAAAAAAACTAATTTAAATCTTCCCAAAAATATCCATTTTATCCATAATTTTTTTTATGATATCAAAAAATAAAAATTATATTAATTTTAACATTATTAATATCGTTTATTTGATTCTTCCTTTAATAAATCTTTTAATGCATCATCATTGTGTCACAATTAAATATATAAAAATTATAATTAAAAAATCATGATGTAGATAAACATTTTATATTTAAAATTAACATTTATAGTTGAATTTATCTCCTTTATATCCCAATATTAAAAATTATTTACTTATTAAAAATATTAGTATGACCTTTTTAACTTATCTTTAAATAAAATATAATAAATGTCATATTCATACTCAATTGTCATAAAAAGGTTATAATTTCGGCCTAAGGTTATTTTTGGTTGAGACTCACTCATACAATTAAATTAGGGGAACTATTAGTGTCATTTTATATTATTATTATTTTATTTTTACCTTTAATTACAAGATTTACCCTTAATAGTGGTAAAAATGCTAAATTAATTATTCACCAAAAATTATATTATCCTATTAAACCAAAAATTATGTTTATCCTATTAAAAAAAATTGTATACAAATTATACGCACATATTTCATTTTTTCAAAATTAAATTCAAGGAAGTGGATAAAATTAATTTTGAAATAATCCCATTGAAGGATCGAGGAAACGTTTTTTTAAAATAAATACATTCAAATGTTCACAATGTTTTTATATCCAATTTCAATTTTAAATTTATTATGATGACCTAAATTGGATTAAATTATAAAAAAATTATTTAATTATACTTTAATACCAATTAAAAGGATAATATAACTATATAAATAAACTAAATGAATGAGTAGTTTTTAATTAAAATGCAGTATTTTTAAACATTCATTAAAAAAATAATATTATCTGAAAAATAAAAAAAATTCAACACAATAAATTTTGATTCTCTTATTTTGGTAAATAATTTTAATTTTTCATATTAATAATATAAAAGTTAAAGAAATATTTAAAATCGGTTCTCTATCAAAATGTAGTAAAACAGCCTTTTAAAAATCTTTGAGCTTTTTATGCTTAAAATTATATTTTATTCTTATTTTCAACCATTCAAATTTATTGAATGAATATTGAAACATTTGATAAATATGTGTAAACATAATATATGTAGTTATATTCATTCCCATCAATAGAACAACTAGCATATAACTACCACATAAAACAATAATATTAAAAATATATTATATTTTGGTATAACTCAATCCTGCAAGCAACATAAGATTTTAGAGAAACCCATTATTTCATTTTAGGTTTTATATCATACATATAATCCCCTTTAAATTAAAATTAATAACTAATTGAAAAATGTTAATAGAAAGGGAAAAGTATTATTCTATAACTTCCTTGGATGTTACACGCTTTCCCATTTTGGAAATTGAATCCTCAAAATTTTTTTCACTTATCAAATTTGTGTTGGGTATTTCTATCTCATAGAATATTTAAGATTCCCATGTTGGATCTTAAATAGTATTGTTTTTCTTAAAAAACATACCATAATAAATCATCTTAATCTACAACACTAGCATTATGTGGTCAAGAACATGAACTGGATGTTCCTCTTAAGAAATATTCTCTTCCAGCTGAATTATTTTTGGACACAACACATGTGATGGATCTAGAATATATATTCCTAAAATTGATACATGATAATATTATGTTCCTAGGAGAAGCACAGAGGTAAATCCACTCGGTAGAAAACTGATCCAACTTTGTCCCAAATTTCATAGGTTCCAATGAACCATGGACTCAAATTCTAATTGTTACCAAAACAAATCAAACGTTTCCATAGAGAAACATAAAAAAATATGATTACATACCTTAAAAGAAAAATACTTCATCCGGTTATCCACATAAATTAACTTCTTACTCGGATCTATCCTCATGTGTCATTGAATGAACTGAAATTTATCAACTATTTCCTCCACTAAATTTGGTCTCATAAATAACATTTCTCAAACATCATCCGAAAAATCTAGAGTCAGACACCTTTTTCTATATAATTACTCAAATGGTTTCATATGAAAACTTGAATGAAAACTGTTATTATAATAAAACTCAACCAATAAAAGATACTGATCCAAACATCCCGAGTAATCTATTGAACAAGAACATATAATATCCTCTAAGGTCTGAATTTTTCATTTTTACTACCCATATTATTGATGATGAAAATTTTTTATGAATGTTAATTCAGTTCCCAATTAGTTATAAAGGACTTTACAAAAGTTAGAAGTGAACCTATGATCACGGTCAGTAACAATGTGGAGGGGAACTCCATATAACATGACTATATCATTAATATGCAACCTAGAAAGTTGATCAAGAAACAGTGTATCTCCAATAGGATGAAAATGAGCATATTTAGTCAATCAATCAACAATAACCCAAGTCACTTTGTTACCTTAAGAAGTCTTTGGTAATCCCACAATGCAATCTAGGGATACATTTTCCCATTTCAACTCTAGAACTGGGAAATGTTAAAGCATACCCTTTGGTAACATCTCTTTTTCTTTAACCTATTCAATATTCTAAAATATCAGGGTAAAGTCTGCAATATCTCTTTTCGTTCCATCCCACCATTAACACAATCGATGTTTAGTGTACAGATTAGTGCAAACAGGATGAACTGAAAACATAGAACTATGATCTTCTCATAACAATTCTTTCTCCAACTATGAGTCAAAACGCACACATAATATCATCCCAAATATAAAAAAACAATCTTTATCAATTATAAATTCAAGAAACATACCCCTTTGAAATAATTCCACCTTTTTCAACAATTCACATTCTTCTTTCTATGCCTACATAAGTCATTCTGATAGAGATGATTTCACAGAAACCTGAAACAAAATAGAGGAATTTTCAATACTAAAAACATCCAAGACAAAGTTAGTCAAATATTAGCCAAAGTATCAAATTCCAAATAGAACATGGTTAATGTAGCATTATGATTTCTACTCAAAGAATCAAAAACATTATTTTCTTTTCCAGGATGGTAATGAATTTTTCAATCATAATCCTTAATTAGTTCTTACCACATTCTTTGTCTAATATAAAATTCTTTTAGAGTGAATATATACTTAAAAATTTTAGGGTCAGTACATATTTCAAAGTTTACTACATACAAACAATGCCACCAAAATTATAAAAAAATAGAAACTAATTCCAAATCATGTGTAGTGTAATTTAATTCATGTGGTTTCAATTGAAGTAAATCATAAGCAATTACATGATCAATTTGTATAAGGAAACATCCATTTACTTTCAGTGAAGAATCATTGTGTTTGAAAAATTCAACATTTCTAAAAGGAATGACTAGAACTAAAGAATTCACCATTATATTTTTCAATTCATAGAAACAGTCATCACATTCATTTGTCCAGATTAACATGACAACTTTTTTAGTCAACTTAGTTAGTGGGCTAGATAATTTTGCATAGTTCTCAACAAACCAAGATTAATATCCAAATAAACCATTAAATATATAAATCTCAATTATATTTGTGGGTCTTGGACAATATTCACCAGCTTTGGTTATAATAGGATCAAAAATTATTCCATATTTAGAAATAGTGTGACCAAGGAAAGTAATTTTTATAACCAAAATTCACACTTTCTAAATTTCCCATTCAATTTATTTTCTTTTATGGTCTTCATAAAAACCAATAGATAAATTTTATAATCCTTTTTAACTTTTATAATATAACAAAATTTCATCAATAAACATAACCAAAAACATATCCATGAAATCATGTAATATTCTATCCATAATATCCTTCAATATAGTAGGTACATTAGTTAACCGAAATGGAATAACTACAAATTCATAATGGACATATCCCATAGGAAATGTAGTATTTGTAATTTATTATTCCTTTATTTTCAACTAATGGATCCCAGACCTCAATTTAACCTTTGAATACCATTGTTCTCTAAGGATATTATCAAAAAAATCATCGATATAAGGAAATGAAACTTTTTCTGAATATAAATTTTATTCAAGGCTCATTAATCAATGAAAATTCTTATTGAACTACCTTTATTTTTAACAAACAAGATATGATAATACCATTGTGATGTTATTAGACAAATGGAACCTTTATTTAAAAACTCGTGTAATTTCTTCTTCAATTGAATAGGTGAATTTGATCCATTCAATAAGGGGGCTTTGAAATTGTTTTATAATTATTAAATAATTCAATAGTAAATTCACGTTCCTAATCAAGTGTAATACAAATCTACTCATAAAGAAAAACCACAAGATACTCATTTATCACCGGTACATCATTAGTCTGAACAGTTCCTTTATTTTCAAAAATACGTGAAAGATAATATTCATTTATATATTTTAATATTTTCTCATATTCATGATATGTTATCAATGGTAAGGGTTCATTATTGTACACAGACTAAAAGTATTTCTAAAAATAACCATCCTTATCTCTATATTCAATCATATCATGGTAAAGATAAAACCAATCAATAACAAGAATAACAAAAATCACTACTAGAGAAAAAACATGGTTTTAAAGTAGATTCATTTCATAAACAATGACAAGAATATTTTATAATTTATTTTTACCTTAACACCTCCACTATGTGTTTTTACTATAACTTATGTCACCATTTCTTGAGATGGAATTTTCAATTTAGTATAAAATATTGTAAAAATATACGAAAGATGTATACCATGAATCAAACAACAAATTAAACAAATTATAATTTAAAAAACAATTTATCTGATAACCATTTATTTATTGGACCAATCATCTGATGTTGTTTCAATGGATTTCACCACACCTTTATTATTATAGTTTGTCTATATCCCATCCTTCGGGTTCCT
This sequence comes from Viscum album, assembly GCA_963277665.1. Taxonomy (NCBI): domain Eukaryota; kingdom Viridiplantae; phylum Streptophyta; class Magnoliopsida; order Santalales; family Viscaceae; genus Viscum; species Viscum album. Next base: position 425,853,357 of record OY728162.1, on the reverse strand, counting down.
CTTTGCACACTTGTTTGCATAATGACCCATCTCATTGAATTTAAAAAATCTAACTAAATATAAATCTGATTTATTATTATCACTACCACGATCCTATTCATTGAAGTTATGATCCTTATGTCCAAATTTACCACATTATAAAAACTTACTAGAATTGAAAAGGAATTCCCCATTGTTTTTATGACAATTCTCATAAATTGAAAACTTAATTTTATTATCATGGGACATTTTTGATGAAATCTTCCCCTTCAAATTCCATCTCAAATACTTTTTCTGATAGTTTTCAATGAAAACATGATTTTCAATAAACTCCATTTCCATATTATCTATAGAACAAACATGTTTTTCATTATTTTTGAATTCAAGAGAATACAATGACCCATGATAATTTGGATTTAATCCGAAGTAATTTTTTTATTTTACTATTAAGATCTCCAATGAAATTTAGAGCATTCCTTGCAAGTCGAGTGCATTTTTCTTCTTATTCTGCCAGAGAATCATCCTCCAACCTCAATACGAGGAATTTCTTTTCTATCCTATATTGAACCAAAATAGGAAATTATTTATCAAGAAAAATATTTTTGAACTAATACCACTCCAGAGAATCGATTTCCTCACTATCCTTGATTTTTTAAACCATCGACAACCACTAAAAGGATTAACCTTCAAAACTGTAAACAACTCGTCTAAAATTCTGATTGTTTGAACAATGAATGACATCAAAAATATTTTCAATTGCATCAATCCACCCTTAAAATATCATAGGGTTATATGATCCTCGGACGGAAAGGGGATCCAACCTCATTAAATGATTCACTTCCAACATATTCCTCTATGATCGATCTAGTTGATCTTGTGAATGGATTCCACCACTATTTATATCCTGTTTCAAATTTTCCATCACTGCAACAATATATTTAGTTACAATTTAAACCATATTAGGTTGCCGATTTGGAAAGTTATTTTCCTATAGATGTCATCCCATTATATTAACCCTATTTCATCTATAGAAAACCATTTTAAAAATAAATATCTTAAATAGAGAAACCAGGTAATTTTCAAGTAATATATAATTTAAATTTAACCATAAGGTATAAATCATTTATAGATATTTTATATATAATATTAAACCCCTAAAGTTATATAACCCAGATTTTGATACCAACTACAAGGACCCTTCCTTAAACATTACATAATCTTTTGTTAATTTAAGAATTACATTCATTCACACTTAGGATCTTTCTAGGTTAAGAGTTTTAGGGAATAAGGTTATCATTCACACATAGAATCCGTCATACATAAAAAGTGGGTTCAACTAAAACAATATCATTTTTTTTCAAAATATAAAGAATTTAAAATAAAACATGATTTATTTTTTTGATAAAATTCTTTATAACAATCATCTTATCATCCTATTTTCTCTTATCCATTCTTATAACCTCTGAAAAACTATTTAAATCGCGGAATGAACATAAAAATCTAAGGGGAATAAAATAATGAAAGAAACCATTTGTCCATGAATATTTTAAATGCATCAAAGAAATAATACTTTTCACCCATAAACCATTAACACTTTTTCTTAATTCATGAAATAGTAATATTACTATAAAACTACTTAGAAATCATAAATCATAAAGGTAACTTATGGTATCCATATCATTATTACATTGTATCTTTCATGGATACATTGGGAGCAGCCTTCCTGGTTACGTTTGGAAGACCCATCATAGTATATTACCTAAATATCATAGGAGAATCCAATGTGGTCAACTCTGTCTCAAAACACAATGAAATATAAAGATATCACAAGATCACCCTCCCTTAGTTTATCATAGAACCGCCTATACTCAAAAATAATTCCCAAGTACCATAACATAACAATAACACATAAAACATGCATAAATGGAAATGACATTTCCACTTTGCAATCAGAAAATATAATTTCAAGATACTGATATGATAAATCCATTATCAAACACATTTTAAATACAAAAATAAATTAAAAGTGAACATGGTATTTATTTTTATTTTAAAAACATTACAGATTCTAGAGGAATCCAAATATCAAATAATGGTCACAACGAAAGAAAAATTGTGGTCACCTTATATGTCAAAGTTACATTCCATTTGTTGTTTAATAAAGTAAAATTATCCATATAAAAATATTAATTTTTAAAATCTATTAATTAAATTAAAATTTAAAGGGTTTTTTATACATCTTATAAAATAAGGCGATGTATTACATTGAAATATGAATTAATTAAAAGAGATTGAGATGATGTCCTTACCATGAGTCTGATTCATCGAGTATTTTATTTATCATAATGAATAAAAAACATATGTTAATTTATACTTTCATCGGAATTTTTTTCATTTTTATGACTCTATTCAAGTCATTTGTTACCATGTTCTTTCAATTACTTAAATATTTAAACTCACATCCTACGTTATGTCCATATACGATACTTGAGTTCAAGATGACTTTGATATGATATCAATTGTCAAAGTGGTCATGATTCCATCATCTAAAAAATAATATTCATGATATAATAATCAATTTTAATCATATATTATACTTTTAAATCATACCATTTATGTATGGTTAGGAAAAATGAACAATGTTATGATCATGGAGACGGTAGGCCATACATACGCATGATTAACATTTCTGTTTTTCAATAACCATTATAAGAAGAAGATAATTTTAATTTCATATATTAATAATTATAATAATATCACAAATATCATTAAAATTATATATATATACTTATATATATCATACATGTTACTTGATGAAGAAAACGAATCTTATCATTTCGTGGATGTGATCATTCACACACACACACGAACAATGTTATCATTTTTATGTACATGTAAGGTAATAACATAAATGATATATTATTATTTAAAAATTTTAAATATTTAATTAATATCACATATAAATATTAATTTTGACAATATAATAATTCTTTATATACGACAATGAAAAGATAATTATATCAATTTGTGGATGAGATAGTTCACATGTATGCATGAATGATTAATTATTTTCAAATTTAATGAAATCAAAGATAGATTTAGATGATTATATTATCATAAAAACATATTAGTATATTTAGAAAACTATATTTAATATCTCATCATATTTTGATAATATTTTAAGGAAGTGTAAGAAGAATTTAAATATAAACACTTAAATAAAAATGTTACCTTTCGTTCGAACGATCAACTTTTATTAACAACTCAACACCTATTAAGTGATTTTTCTATGTAAAATAAGGCCTTTATAATGTGGGTAGGTATTATATTGAGGGGTTCTGTCTAATCTTGGAAAAACCATATAATTTTTGAAGTGTAAGGAATTGAGATGAAGGAGTACCCTTTCATAGGAGAGGGGATAAGTACACTTGAAATAAATAATAATATTTAATTAATAAAAATTCATTTTTTATTCCAAATGGTTCAAAACTAAATTATTTAATTTATTGGATGATTTTGGGTCAAAACCAATTCATCTATTATAATTATACAAGTTTATATTGTTTTTCAAACCATATCATTTTTTAATCCTTATTAATTCTTATCATGACATTTTGAAATTTAAACATTGAGAGTAAATATAATTACAATAATATTCAAAATAACCAAAAATGATTCAATCCTGAAATTTTTGAATTACCCAAATAATTTCACATATGTATTATTTTTTATGAGTTATATATCATTTAATAAAATTCTATTTGTTTTAAAATCTCATAAATGTCCACTTTGACACTATTCACTAATTGACTTTTCAAAAATATCATAACAAGTTTATTATATAAAAAAATACTTTAAATCGTACCTAAAAAGTATAAGTCATCCATAAAATTCGTTTGTGGTTTCAAAAATTTCAAAATATATTTATTTTTGTATTATTAATATCATTTATTTTATTCATCCTTTAATAAATCAATTAAAGCATCATTATTGTGTCACCATAAAATTTAATTATTCAATAGATAAAAAATTATAAATAAAAACTCATGATGTATATAACCAATTAATCATTCAAATTACTATTTAAAGATGAATTTATCTTCTATATATCCCTATATTAAAAATGATTTACTTATTACAAATATGTGTATGAAATGTTAGACTTATCATCAAATAAAATATAATAAATATCATATTGTTACTGAATATACCTAAAAAGTTATAATTTTTTCCTAAGGATCATTTATTTCAAAACCTACACATCTAATGAAATTAGGAAAAGTGTTCGGGAAATATTATAATATTATAATATTATTATTACCATTAATTACATTATTTACCCTTAACCATGGTAAATAGAATAGTAAAGTTACTATTAAACAAACCTTAAATTTATCATACTAGACCAAAAACATCATACTTATTACAAACATGTATTTATGTATTTCAAAATTTAATTCTCATAAGTGGCTAAAATTAATTTAAAATAAATCATGTTGAAGGATTGATGAAACATGTTTTCAATGTAAAAGCGTTCAAATGTTCACAAAGTTTTTTATCCAATTTTAATTTGAAATTGATTACAATGACCTAAATTGGATTAAATTGTAACGCCCCGACCCCAGCTACCCAGAGTCGGTGCATTACTTCGTAACATTGGCATGATCACAAGAAGATCAAATCTCTAAAGACCGATTGGTTTAGTAGCCTTGGAAACACTAGATATATTCATAAAGTTTTACATTACATTTCAAAGTGAAAAACTACTACAACAACAAAGTCTTCATATCCACACTATTAACCCCTCATAATATCCCTGCAAGTCAATCATAATTTACTTCTTCACTACCTGGGAAAAATAAAACATAGAAAAGGGGTGAGCTCAAATGCCCAGTAAGGATAACAATATAGCGGAACATTCAAAATAAGCATAAACATTTAAGGCAATGAATTACTAAAACAAAATCCTTTTAAACATGAACTTCAACATAGTATGGAAAAAGTAAAATGAAATGATTCCATTTACTTATTCACATGGATATTCTACTAATCGAATAATCACATGCAAAATCAATAACCAATTTCATAATGTTGGAATGCATAATGCCAGACTATCATAACCACATAGCCAAGGCCTCGTGCCAAGACTACAAATAAGATTTTTTCAAGGCCTTGTGCCAAGACACTAGTTTGTCTCATGAGACCTACCGATGCATCGAGGAGCTATATCGGGCTCCACCCGTCACTTATTATGTCCAATGCATTCCCATATGAAAAGGTTTAAACATAACATAAACATTCGTATTAAAACTAGCATACGAAATATCAATAATTTCACCATAAACTATGAATTGTATAAAAATAGCACATCCATAGTCAAACTTATCACAAAACCTTCAATACAATATAGAAGTTTTGTATCATAATAAATCAACTTCAAATAATCTTAAAATCCGTCAAAGGATGTTGACATAGATGAAATCAAAATTCTTTTTAAAGAAATATCTCCTTTTATTTTGAAATCATTTAAGATCCATATAAAATAAAACATTTTTTTTGAAAATATTCTTATAAGCTTCTAAGTAAAGCTTTGAAGATTTTATAACGGCGTAAAATAACCGCACCCGCCGTATAAGTTAAAAAAACATTCTTACCTCAATTCTGTCGAAAAGGTTAAAAAGGACCTTGTTTTGAAAACGACGGAAAGATTCCTTTATAAACCTCTTATAAAAAGTCAAACAAGGGTATAAATGACTTTAACCCATATTCTTGTAAATAGTAAAAATGTTTTGAAATACATTTTTAAGAAACATGGATGTGGATGATAAAGATATCCCAGTAGATTATTACGTATAAACAACCTCGGATAATGAAGAGATTGGGAAATAAACCCTTACCTTGTACTTTTCCTTGGTTGGGGTAGGTTAACCTCCTGTATAATGGTGAAATAATTGTTATTAAATTATAAAATATTCATATACATTAATATGATATCATATATGATCTTTTAATATTGATTTGATAATAATATCTTAGTATTATCGCCGTTTCGTGTGTTAACTTACTCATTTTCTTTTATATGTTTTGTTACATAAGTCATGTTTGTTGTATCTTATTCATATCCAGAATGATATCAAGTCCTCAAACATCCTTTTTAAATAATTAAATGATAATTATATTTGAATGGATACGATGGAGAATGAATCTCATTGCGTTCGTGGAGACGGTAGTCCGTACGTACGCACGAACGCTACTTCCATTTAATTTTTATTTTAAAAGAATCGAATCCAAATGATACATAGGTATATTACTATTCCAGTATAATATAATATTTTATATATTTTACTTAAGTTCATTAACACCATCCTTTATACGTTCCATGTGTGGTATGAACGAGTCATATCATTTTAAGGGGGCGGTAGTCCGCACTTCCTCAAATGAAATTATCGTATGTATATACAACATGAAACGAATAATGGTATGAAATAAAATGGAATTACAGAAGCTTATATATAAAATATATATCATTTATATCATATTTAATTATAGTTCCTTCATAATGGCCACCATGAGAGGCGGTAAGATTTATTTGAACAATCATCGTTTCGTGAGGCGTTAGTTTTCCATCCACAGAAACATTATGTTCATCATCCATTAGATGGAGTTGTGTGTATGTGTAGTTTGAATCCTTCTTATAACAACATCCTAGTATATTGAGGATACTGTTTTTGTTACAAAAGAAAGGAAATAAAACGATTTTGGGGGTTGGAGAAGCAAAATAAATGAAAATAATTTAAGAGAAATCGTTACCTTTAATTTAGGTAACTCACTTTGGTTGGAACCAAAGGATTTCTTGAAATGCTTTCTGCCTAAGGGTAAGCTTCAAGGAGGAGGAGAGGGATGTGGGGAGCTTAGTTGGGCAGAGTTTGGACGAGCCAAGTGGCTTGAGAGGTGTGAGGAATGAGTAGAAGTGGTCTCCTTTTATAAGGGAGAGGAGGGGCTCTTTAGGAAAGTGTGAAAGTATTACTTTATAATATATTTGTATTCGGTTTATAATGGTCCAAAAATCATTGAGATCGAAGCTAAGATGACTCATATTCTAAATAACATCAACCAATAAGAATTGGACTGGTTTTAGATAATATTATAATCATTATAATCTTATTTATTTAAATGATTTATTAATGAGGTAAACATTGCATCATTATTGTGTCATTAATAATTTAAATTATTTGATGTCTAAAAATTATAAATAAAATATCATTATGTAGGAAATATTTTTATCTTTCTAATGAATATTTATAATCGAAAATCCAACATGTATAACCCTATGTAAAAATTGTTCTTCTAAAAGATGTAAGCTTATGCCATTTTTATTTTTATTTTAACTTTATTAATATAATGTGTCATTATCACTTACAAGTGGATCCATGGGGTCCCAAAACAGACCCAAAGATGCCCATGGTCGACCATGTATCAACCAATAGGGTTAAGAAACGTTTTAGGGTAATTTAGTATTATTATAATATTATTTTTTTAACCCTTATTTACCGGATTTACCCTTTAACCATGGTAAATAAAATATTTACCGCAGTAATTATTCAAAATTTGTAAAAATAAAAGTTACCTATTTACATAATTTGGACATCCTGATTCCAAATATGGAATCCATTTTCCTAAATTCAAAACACAGAAGTGGCAGAAATTAATTTAAAATTAATTCCCGCTGTCAAAACAAAAAGCGTGTTTTTAAGAGGTAATAACTATCAAAAGATTGACACTTGTTTATGTTCGGTTTAATTGTAAAATTATGTCCAATGACCAACATTATATTAAATGGTAAAAATATATTCTAAATATACTTTAAAACCACTCAAATTCACAATTTATCACTATTAATTATTTTGATTAAAAAAGTTGTTTTTAATTAAAATTTAGTAATTTTCACTATTCATCAAAATATGAAAGTTATCCGAAATGTACCAAAATTTCACCCTAGGCTAATTTTGATATTCCGAATCCAAAAATGAAGTCCATTTTCAAATATAAAATATATATAATTTCAAAAAGTAGGTATTAGTATTCACAACGGCTAGTTTAATTAGTTGTGGTGTGTGTTAGAACTCGAGGTTGCGTACAACACACGCTATCGCACTATTCGAAGGGAAACGTACCGTGGAAGCTTGGGGTGTTACATTATCCCCTCCTTCAAATAATTGCGTCCTCGCAATTTCTAGAATACTTATTACATGAAAAGACTCGGGTGGTTCTTCATCATAAGTTCCTCGGGTTCCCACGTTGCCTCTTCCATCTTATGGTTTCTCCACAAAACTTTTACCAGACGCGTCGTCCGGTTTCTCAGTACTTGTTCTCTTGTATCAAGAATCCTGACGGGCTCTTCACAATAAGACAGATCGGGTTCCAGTTCTAATTCCTCATAGGTGAGTACATGCGTTGGGTCAGGCATGTATTTTCTCAACAGAGATACGTGGAACACATCGTGAACTTTGGAAAGACTTGGCGGCATTGCCAATCGGTAAGCTACAGCCCCAATTCGTTCTAGAATTTCGAAAGGTCCGATGTACCTGGGACTCAATTTACCTTTCTTACCAAAATGTATGACTCCCTTCCATGGAGATACCTTTAGGAAAACATGATCACTGACCTGAAATTCCAAATCCTTCCTTCGATTATCGGCATAGCTCTTCTGCCTACTTTGAGCTGCTTTGATGTGATTTTGGATTACCTTCACCTTTTCCACCGTTTCCTCCACTAGTTCTGGGCCTACAAGTTTTCTTTCACCAACGTCATCCTAACAGGTTGGTGTACGACATCTCTTTCTGTATAACGCTTCATATGGTGCCATCTGAATACTCGAATGGAAGCAATTGTTATAGGAAAATTCTACTAGTGGTAAATATTGATCCCACATACCCTGAAAATCATGTGAGCAAGATCTTAACATGTCTTCTAAGGTCTGAATAGTCCGTTCTGATTGTCCGTCTGTCTGAGGGTGGTAAGCAGTGCTCAAATGAAGTTCAGTATCCAGGGATTTCTGAAGACTTTTCCAAAATCTTGAAGTAAAATGGGGATCACGATCAGAAACAATCGATAGGGGAACTCCATGAAGTCTCACAACTTCATTAATGTATAGTCTTGCTAGACGTTCCAGGGGTAGATCTTCTCTTATAGCAAGAAAATGTGCTGACTTGGTAAGGCGATCAACAATAACCCATATTGCATCGTTCCTTCTAGGAGTCTTTGGTAGCCCCATGACAAAGTCCATCGTAATATTGTCCCATTTCCACTCCGGTATGGGAAGAGGTTGCATGACTCCTCCAGGCTGTTGCCTTCCAGCTTTCACTTGTTGACAAACCATACATCTTGACACAAAATCAGCAATCTCCCTCTTCATGTTGTCCCACCAAAAATGTTCCTTCAAATCTCTATACATTTTGGTGATCCCAGGGTGTATAGAGAAATTGGAACTATGAGCGTCATCCAACAATTCCCTTTTTAGATCAGGTATATTGGGAACACAAAGTCTCTTCCCGAATTTCAAAATTCCATCTTCATACACAAAGTCTCTCAATCTCCCATCATTCACAGCTTTAATCTTCTTCTGAAATTCTTCATCATCGGTATGGGAACTCTTAATCCTTTTTAGTAAAGATGGTTTGGCAACCATTTGAAAAAGCATTGATGTTTCACCTTCCCTGGTTATTCCCATGTCTATCTTCTCTAGATCCATGAAAATTGGATCCCTTTCAATTCTCATCATGTTCATAACTCCATGGTCTTTTCTGCTCAAAGCATCTGCTACTTTGTTTGCTTTCCCCGGGTGGTAGTGTATCGTGCAATCATAATCCTTGAGTAATTCAAGCCATCTCCTTTGCCTCATGTTGAGTTCTTTTTGTGAGAAAATATACTTCAGACTCTTGTGATCAGTATAAATCTCACATTTTTCACCATAGAGGTAGTGCCTCCATATCTTTAAAGCAAAGATCACAGCTGCTAACTCAAGATCATGAGTAGGATAGTTTTGTTCATGAATTTTCAACTGTCGTGATGCATAGGCAATAACTCTATCATTCTGCATAAGGACACAACCAAGTCCTTTCTTTGATGCATCACTATAAATAACGAACCCATCATTCCCCGATGGTAGAGTCAATATAGGAGCATTGACTAATCTTCTCTTCAGTTCTTCGAAACATTCTTCACACTCTTTTGTCCAAACAATTTTAACCCCTTTACGTGTGAGCTTCGTTAATGGGTTAGCCAATCGGGCAAAATTCTGGACGAAACGTCGATAATAACCTGCCAATCCAATAAAACTACGTACCTCAGTTATACTCGTAGGTGCTGGCCATTCTTGGATTGCTTTGGTCATAGAAGGATCAACAGAGATTCCATCTTTAGAGACAATATGGCCAAGAAAAGAAATCTCCTGAAGCCAGAATTCACACTTGCTAAACTTTCCATATCTGCTCGATGGTCGTGAGGAAAGTATTTTTCTAAAAACAGATCTTTGAACTCCCTCCATTCCATATTTGATACTTCATCATCTTCCTTCGTATTTTGAATCAATGGCCACCATTGATCAGCATCTCCAGTGAGGCGGTAAACTGCCATGATAACTTTTTCCCTTTCACTGCTCCGCAAAGCTTGAAATATTTTCTCTAGGGAAAATATCCATTGCTTAGCTACTAATGGATTTGTATTCCCATTGAACATTGGTGGTTGTTGTCTCATGAATCGATCTAACATTGATCCTCCACGATGCGGATCAGGGTGCTCCATACCGGTAAGGTTATTATTCATAACCTGAGTAAGTTGTCCCAGTATGGTGATTAGCTGATCAGCACCAGTTGCATCACTAGCCCCACTATAATTATCTTGAGCAGGAGGGAAATCCCTACATGGAGTGCGTGCATTGATACGATTTCCATTTCTTCCACTAGGCGCCATTTCTAAACAATGGCATAAACTAGATCAGTTTATGAATCAAAATACATAATCCCATACTTATAAAACAGTTAACATAAATTGAACTATTTATGGATATAATCCATAATCATAAAAATGTTTTCTTTGAGGAAGTATATACTCATAAACCCTTCATAATGATTTGTAATGAAAATGAGAGTTATCCTAAGCATATCCCCCGGGAGTGTCGTAACCAAGAGTGCAGCAAGGCCCGTTGTCGTGCACCAGTTCCCGTTCGAGTCTAGCTCAAAGCGGTGTTTTCGGGTTTTACCCCTAGGTACATCTGTGCCAGAGCCGCCTCTACCTGCTCGTATCCAGACAGGGATGTATTGCTCGGAAAACTCACAAAATCTCTACAATACCAAAATTCTAGGACGTTCTTCTATACTAATCCTCAAAGTTCATCTTAGGTATACGTGCTCTAATCAGAGTTTATCTAAATCTAGCTTCCAAGGTTTGTACTAAACTTCCTCTGATACCAACTGTAATGCCCCGACCCCAGCTACCCAGAGTCGGTGCATTACTTCGTAACATTGGCATGATCACAAGAAGATCAAATCTTGAAAGACCGATTGGTTTAGTAGCCTTGGAAACACTAGATATATTCATAAAGTTTTACATTACATTTCAAAGTGAAAAACTACTACAACAACAAAGTCTTCATATCCATACTATTAACCCCTCATAATATCCCTGCAAGTCAATCATAATTTACTTCTTCACTACCTGGGAAAAATAAAACATCGAAAAGGGGTGAGCTCAAATGCCCAGTAAGGATAACAATATAGCGGAACATTCAAAATAAGCATAAACATTTAAGGCAATGAATTACTAAAACAAAATCCTTTTAAACATGAACTTCAACATAGTATGGAAAAAGTAAAATGAAATGATGCCATTTACTTATTCACATGGATATTCTACTAATCGAATAATCACATGCAAAATCAATAACCAATTTCATAATGTTGGAATGCATAATGCCAGACTATCATAACCACATAGCCAAGGCCTCGTGCCAAGACTACAAATAAGATTTTTTCAAGGCCTTGTGCCAAGACACTAGTTTGTCTCATGAGACCTACCGATGCATCGAGGAGCTATATCGGGCTCCACCCGTCACTTATTAAGTCCAATGCATTCCCATATGAAAAGGTTTAAACATAACATAAACATTCGTATTAAAACTAGCATACGAAATATCAATAATTTCACCATAAACTATGAATTGTATAAAAATAGCACATCCATAGTCAAACTTATCACAAAACCTTCAATACAATATAGAAGTTTTGTATCATAATAAATCAACTTCAAATAATCTTAAAATCCGTCAAAGGATGTTGACATAGATGAAATCAAAATTCTTTTTAAAGAAATATCTCCTTTTATTTTGAAATCATTTAAGATCCATATAAAATAAAACATTTTCTTTGAAAATATTCTTATAAGCTTCTAAGTAAAGCTTTGAAGATTTTATAACGGCGTAAAATAACCGCACCCGCCGTATAAGTTAAAAAAACATTCTTACCTCAATTCTGTCGAAAAGGTTAAAAAGGACCTTGTTTTGAAAACGACGGAAAGATTCCTTTATAACCCTCTTATAAAAAGTCAAACAAGGGTATAAATGACTTTAACCCATATTCTTGTAAATAGTAAAAATGTTTTGAAATACATTTTTAAGAAACATGGATGTGGATGATAAAGATATCCCAGTAGATTATTACGTATAAACAACCTCGGATAATGAAGAGATTGGGAAATAAACCCTTACCTTGTACTTTTCCTTGGTTGGGGTAGGTTAACCTCCTGTATAATGGTGAAATAATTGTTATTAAATTATAAAAGATTCATATACATTAATATGATATCATATATGATCTTTTAATATTGATTTGATAATAATATCTTAGTATTATCGCCGTTTCGTGTGTTAACTTACTCATTTTCTTTTATATGTTTTGTTACATAAGTCATGTTTGTTGTATCTTATTCATATCCAGAATGATATCAAGTCCTTAAACATCCTTTTTAAATCATTAAATGATAATTATACTTGAATGGATACGATGGAGAATGAATCTCATTGCGTTCGTGGAGACGGTAGTCCGTACGTACGCACGAACGCTACTTCCATTTAATTTTTATTTTAAAAGAATCGAATCCAAATGATACATAGGTATATTACTATTCCAGTATAATATAATATTTTATATATTTTACTTAAGTTCATTAACACCATCCTTTATACGTTCCATGTGTGGTATGAACGAGTCATATCATTTTAAGGGGGCGGTAGTCCGCACTTCCTCAAATGAAATTATCGTATGTATATACAACATGAAACGAATAATGGTATGAAATAAAATGGAATTACAGAAGCTTATATATAAAATATATATCATTTATATCATATTTAATTATAGTTCCTTCATAATGGCCACCATGAGAGGCGGTAAGATGTATTTGAACAATCATCGTTTCGTGAGGCGTTAGTTTTCCATCCACAGAAACATTATGTTCATCATCCATTAGATGGAGTTGTGTGTATGTGTAGTTTGAATCCTTCTTATAACAACATCCTAGTATATTGAGGATACTGGTGTTGTTACAAAATAAAGGAAATAAAAAGATTTTGGGGGTTGGAGAAGCAAAATAAATGAAAATAATTTAAGAGAAATCGTTACCTTTAATTTAGGTAACTCACTTTGGTTGGAACCAAAGGACTTCTTGAAATGCTTTCTGCCTAAGGGTAAGCTTCAAGGAGGAGGAGTGGGATGTGGGGATCTTAGTTGGGCAGAGTTTGGACGAGCCAAGTGGCTTGAGAGGTGTGAGGAATGAGTAGAAGTGGTCTCCTTTTATAAGGGAGAGGAGGGTCTATTTAGGAAAGTGTGAAAGTATTACTTTATAATATATTTGTATTCGGTTTATAATGGTCCGAAAATCATTGAGGTCGAAGATAAGATGACTCATATTCTAAATAACATCAACCAATAAGAATTGGACAGGTTTTAGATAATATTTTAATCATTATAATCTTATTTATTTAAATGATTTATTAATGAGGTAAACATTGCATCATTATTGTGTCATTAATAATTTAAATTATTTGATGTCTAAAAATTATAAATAAAATATCATTATGTAGGAAATCGTTTTATCTTTCTAATGAATATTTATAATCGAAAATCCAACATGTATAACCCTATGTAAAAATTGTTCTTCTAAAAGATGTAAGCTTATGCCATTTTTATTTTTATTTTAACTTTATTAATATAATGTGTCATTATCACTTACAAGTGGATCCATGGGGTCCCAAAACAGACCCAAAGATGCCCATGGTCGACCATGTATCAACCAATAGGGTTAAGACACGTTTTAGGGTAATTTAGTATTATTATAATATTATTTCTTTAACCCTTATTTACCGGATTTACCCTTTAACCATGGTAAATAAAATATTTACCGCAGTAATTATTCAAAATGTGTAAAAATAAAAGTTACCTATTTACATAATTTGGACATCCTGATTCCAAATATGGAATCCATTTTCCTAAATTCAAAACACAGAAGTGGCAGAAATTAATTTAAAATTAATTCCCGCTGTCAAAACAAAAAGCGTGTTTTTAAGAGGTAATAACTATCAAAAGATTGACACTTGTTTATGTTCGGTTTAATTGTAAAATTATGTCCAATGACCAACATTATATTAAATGGTAAAAATATATTCTAAATATACTTTAAAACCACTCAAATTCACAATTTATCACTATTAATTATTTTGATTAAAAAAGTTGTTTTTAATTAAAATTTAGTAATTTTCACTATTCATCAAAATATGAAAGTTATCCGAAATGTACCAAAATTTCACCCTAGGGTAATTTTGATATTCAGAATCCAAAAATGAAGTCCATTTTCAAATATAAAATATATATAATTTCAAAAAGTAGGTATTAGTATTCACAACGGCTAGTTTAATTAGTTGTGGTGTGTGTTAGAACTCGAGGTTGCGTACAACACACGCTATCGCATTATTCGAAGGGAAACGTACCGTGGAAGCTTGGGGTGTTACATTCTCACCTCCTTCAAATAATTTCGTCCTCGCAATTTCTAGAATACTTATTACATGAAAAGACTCGGGTGGTTCTTCATCATAAGTTCCTCGGGTTCCCACGTTGCCTCTTCCATCTTATGGTTTCTCCACAAAACTTTTACCAGACGCGTCGTCCGGTTTCTCAGTACTTGTTCTCTTGTATCAAGAATCCTGGCGGGCTCTTCGCAATAAGACAGATCGGGTTCCAGTTCTAATTCCTCATAGGTGAGTACATGCGTTGGGTCAGGAATGTATTTTCTCAACAGAGATACGTGGAACACATCGTGAACTTTGGAGAGACTTGGCGGCATTGCCAATCGGTAAGCTACAGCCCCAATTCGTTCTAGAATTTCGAAAGGTCCGATGTACCTGGGACTCAATTTACCTTTCTTACCAAAACGTATGACTCCCTTCCATGGAGATACCTTTAGGAAAACATGATCACCGACCTGAAATTCCAAATCCTTCCTTCGATTATCGGCATAGCTCTTCTGCCTACTTTGAGCTGCTTTGATGTGATTTTGGATTACCTTCACCTTTTCCACCGTTTCCTCCACAAGTTCTGGGTCTACAAGTTTTCTTTCACCAACGTCATCCCAACAGGTTGGTGTACGACATCTCTTTCCGTATAACGCTTCATATGGTTCCATCTGAATACTCGAATGGAAGCTATTGTTATAGGAAAATTCTACTAGTGGTAAATATTGATCCCACATACCCTGAATATCAAGTGAGCAAGATCTTAACATGTCTTCTAAGGTCTGAATAGTCCGTTCTGATTGTCCGTCTGTCTGAGGGTGGTAAGCAGTGCTCAAATGAAGTTCAGTATCCAGGGATTTCTGAAGACTTTTCCAAAATCTTGAAGTAAAACGGGGATCACGATCAGAAACAATCGATAGGGGAACTCCATGAAGTCTCACAACTTCATTAATGTATAGTCTTGCTAGACGTTCCAGGGGTAGATCTTCTCTTATAGCAAGAAAATGTGCTGACTTGGTAAGACGATCAACAATAACCCATATTGCATCGTTCCTTCTAGGAGTCTTTGGTAGCCCCATGAAAAAGTCCATCGTAATATTGTCCCATTTCCACTCCGGTATGGGAAGAGGTTGCATGACTCGTCCAGGCTGTTGCCTTCCAGCTTTCACTTGTTCACAAACCATACATCTTGACACAAAATCAGCAATCTCCCTCTTCATGTTGTCCCACCAAAAATGTTCCTTCAAATCTCTATACATTTTGGTGCTCCCAGGGTGTATAGAGAAATTGGAACTATGAGCGTCATCCAGCAATTCCCTTTTTAGATCAGGTATATTGGGAACACAAAGTCTCTTCCCGAATTTCAAAATTCCATCTTCATACACAAAGTCTCTCAATCTCCCATCATTCACAGCTTTAATCTTCATCTGAAATTCTTCATCATTGGTCTGGGAACTCTTAAACCTTTCTAGTAAAGATGGATTGGCAACCATTTGAAAAAGCATTGATGTTTCACCTTCCCTGGTTATTCCCATGTCCATCTTCTCTAGATCCATGAAAATTGGATCCCTTTCAATTCTCATCATGTTCAGAACTCCATGGTCTTTTCTGCTCAAAGCATCTGCTACTTTGTTTGCTTTCCCTGAGTGGTAGTGTATCGTGCAATCATAATCCTTGAGTAATTCAAGCCATCTCCTTTGCCTCATGTTGAGTTCTTTTTGTGAGAAAATATACTTCAGACTCTTGTGATCAGTATAAATCTCACATTTTTCACCATAGAGGTAGTGCCTCCATATCTTTAAAGCAAAGATCACAGCTGCTAACTCAAGATCATGAGTAGGATAGTTTTGTTCATGAATTTTCAACTGTCGTGATACATAGGCAATAACTCTATCATTCTGCATAAGGACACAACCAAGTCCTTTCTTTGATGCATCACTATAAATAACGAACCCATCATTCCCCGATGGTAGAGTCAATATAGGAGCATTGACTAATCTTCTCTTCAGTTCTTCGAAACATTCTTCACACTCTTTTGTCTAAACAAATTTAACCCCTTTACGTGTGATCTTCGTTAATGGGTTAGCCAATCGGGCAAAATTCTGGACGAAACGTCGATAATAACCTGCCAAGCCAATAAAACTACGTACCTCAGTTATACTCGTAGGTGCTGGCCATTCTTGGATTGCTTTGGTCTTAGAAGGATCAACAGAGATTCCATCTTTAGAGACAATATGGCCAAGAAAAGAAATCTCCTGAAGCCAGAATTCACACTTGCTAAACTTTCCATATCTGCACGATGGTCGCGAGAAAAGTATTTTTCTAAAAACAGATCTTTGAACTCCCTCCATTCCATATTTGATACTTCATCATCTTCCTTCGTATTTTGAATCAATGACCACCATTGATCAGCATCTCCAGTGAGGCGGTAAACTGCCATGATAACTTTTTCCTTTTCACTGCTCCGCAAAGCCTGAAATATTTTCTCTAGGGAAAATATCCATTGCTCAGCTACTAAGGGATTTGTATTCCCATTGAACGTTGGTGGTTGTTGTCTCATGAATCGATCTAACATTGATCCTCCACGCTGCGGATCAGGGTGCTCTATATGGGTAAGGTTATTATTCATAACCTGAGTAAGTTGTCCCAGTATGGTGATTAGCTGATCAGCACCAGTTGCATCACCAGCCCCACTATAATTATCTTGAGCAGGAGGGAAATCCCTACATGGAGTGTGTGCATTGATACGATTTCCATTTCTTCCACTAGGCGCCATTTCTAAACAATGGCATAAACTAGATCAGTTTATGAATCAAAATACATAATCCCATACTTATAAAACAGTTAACATAAATTGAACTATTTATGGATATAATCCATAATCATAAAAATGTTTTCTTTGAGGAAGTATATACTCATAAACCCTTCATAATGATTTGTAAAGAAAATGAGAGTTATCCTAAGCATATCCCCCGGGAGTGTCGTAACCAAGAGTGCAGCAAGGCCCGTTGTCGTGCACCAGTTCCCGTTCGAGTCTAGCTCAAAGCGGTGTTTTCGGGTTTTACCCCTAGGTACATCTGTCCCAGAGCCGCCTCTACCTGCTCGTATCGAGACAGGGATGTATTGCTCGGAAAACTCACAAAATCTCTACAATACCAAAATTCTAGGACGTTCGTCTATACTAATCCTCAAATTTCATCTTAGGTATACGTGCTCTAATCAGAGTTTATCTAAATCTAGCTTCCAAGGTTTGTACTAAACTTCCTCTGATACCAACTGTAACGCCCCGACCCCAGCTACCCAGAGTCGGTGCATTACTTCGTAACATTGGCATGATCACAAGAAGATCAAATCTCGAAAGACCGATTGGTTTAGTAGCCTTGGAAACACTAGATATATTCATAAAGTTTTACATTACATTTCAAAGTGAAAAACTACTACAACAACAAAGTCTTCATATCCATACTATTAACCCCTCATAATATCCCTGCAAGTCAATCATAATTTACTTCTTCACTACCTGGGAAAAATAAAACATAGAAAAGGGGTGAGCTCAAATGCCCAGTAAGGATAACAATATAGCGGAACATTCAAAATAAGCATAAACATTTAAGGCAATGAATTAATAAAACAAAAGCCTTTTAAACATGAACTTCAACATAGTATGGAAAAAGTAAAATGAAATAATGCCATTTACTTTTCACATGGATATTCTACTAATCGAATAATCACATGCAAAATCAATAACCACTTTCATAATGTTGGAATGCATAATGCCAGACTATCATAACCACAGAGCCAAGGCCTCGTGCCAAGACTACAAATAATATTTTGTCAAGGCCTTGTGCCAAGACACTAGTTTGTCTCATGAGACCTACCGATGCATCGAGGAGCTATAGCGGGCTCCACCCGTCACTTATTAAGTCCAATGCATTCCCATATGAAAAGGTTTAAACATAACATAAACATTCGTATTAAAACTAGCATACGAAATGTCAATAATTTCACCATAAACTATGAATTGTATAAAAATAGCACATCCATAGTCAAACTTATCACAAAACCATCAATACAATATTGAAGATTTGTATCATAATAAATCAACTTCAAATAATCTTAAAATCCGTCAAAGGATGTTGACATAGATGAAATCAAAATTCTTTTTAAAGAAATATCTCCTTTTATTTTGAAATCATTTAAGATCCATATAAAATAAAACATTTTCTTTGAAAATATTCTTTTAAGCCTCTAAGTAAAGCTTTGAAGATTTTATAACGGCGTAAAATAACCGCACCCACCGTATAAGTTAAAAAAACATTCTTACCTCAATTCTGTCGAAAAGGTTAAAAAGGACCTTGTTTTGAAAACGACGGAAAGATTCCTTTATAAACCTCTTATAAAAAGTCAAACAAGGGTATAAAAGACTTTAACCCATATTCTTGTAAATAGTAAAAATGTTTTGAAATACATTTTTAAGAAACATGGATGTGGATGATAAAGATATCCCAGTAGATTATTACGTATAAACAACCTCGGATAATGAAGAGATTGGGAAATAAACCCTTACCTTGTACTTTTCCTTGGTTGGGGTAGGTTAACCTCCTGTATAATGGTGAAATAATTGTTATTAAATTATAAAAGAATCATATACATTAATATGATATCATATATGACCTTTTAATATTTATTTGATAATAATATCTTAGTATTATCGCCGTTTCGTGTGTTAACTTACTCATTTTCTTTTATATGTTTTGTTACATAAGTCATGTTTGTTGTATCTTATTCATATCCAGAATGATATCAAGTCCTTAAACATCCTTTTTAAATCATTAAATGATAATTATACTTTAATGGATACGATGGAGAATGAATCTCATTGCGTTCGTGGAGACGGTAGTCCCTACGTACGCACGAACGCTACTTCCATTTAATTTTTATTTTAAAAGAATCGAATCCAAATGATACATAGGTATATTACTATTCCAGTATAATATAATATTTTATATATGTTACTTAAGTTCATTAACACCATCCTTTATACGTTCCATGTGTGGTATGAACGAGTCATATCATTTTAAGGGGGCGGTAGTCCGCACGTCCTCAAATGAAATTATCGTATGTATATACAAATGAAACGAATAATGGTATGAAATAAAATGGAATTAAAGAAGCTTATATATAAAATATATATCATTTATATCATATTTAATTATAGTGCCATCATAATGGCCACCATGAGAGGTGGTAAGATGTATTTGAACAATCAACGTTTCGTGAGGCGTTAGTTTGCCATCCACAGAAACATTATGTTCATCATCCATTAGATGGAGTTGTATGTATGTGTAGTTTGAATCCTTCTTATAACAACGTCCTAGTATATTGAGGATACTGGTGTTGTTACAAAATAATGGAAATAAAAAGATTTTGGGGGTTGGAGAAGCAAAATAAATGAAAATAATTTAAGAGAAATCGTTACCTTCAATTTAGGTAACTCACTTTGGTTGGAACCAAAGGACTTCTTGAAATGCTTTCTGCCTAAGGGTAAGCTTCAAGGAGGAGGAGAGGGATGTGGGGAGCTTAGTTGGGCAGAGTTTGGACGAGAAAAGTGGCTTGAGAGGTGTGAGGAATGAGTAGAAGTGGTCTCCTTTTATATGGGAGAGGAGGGGCTCTTTAGGAAAGTGTGAAAGTATTACTTTATAATATATTTGTATTCGGTTTATAATGGTCCAAAAATCATTGAGGTCGAAGATAAGATGACTCATATTCTAAATAACATCAACCAATAAGAATTGGACAGGTTTTAGATAATATTTTAATCATTATAATCTTATTTATTTAAATGATTTATTAATGAGGTAAACATTGCATCATTATTGTGTCATTAATAATTTAAATTATTTGATGTCTAAAAATTATAAATAAAATATCATTATGTAGGAAATCGTTTTATCTTTCTAATGAATATTTATAATCGAAAATCCAACATGTATAACCCTATGTAAAAACTGTTCTTCTAAAAGATGTAAGCTTATGCCATTTTTATTTTTATTTTAACTTTATTAATATAATGTGTCATTATCACTTACAAGTGGATCCATGGGGTCCCAAAACAGACCCAAAGATGCCCATGGTCGACCATGTATCAACCAATAGGGTTAAGACACGTTTTAGGGTAATTTAGTATTATTATAATATTATTTTTTTAACCCTTATTTACCGGATTTACCCTTTAACCATGGTAAATAAAATATTTACCGCAGTAATTATTCAAAATGTGTAAAAATAAAAGTTACCTATTTACATAATTTGGACATCCTGATTCCAAATATGGAATCCATTTTCCTAAATTCAAAACACAGAAGTGGCAGAAATTAATTTAAAATTAATTCCCGCTGTCAAAACAAAAAGCGTGTTTTTAAGAGTTAATAACTATCAAAAGATTGACACTTGTTTATGTTCGGTTTAATTGTAAAATTATGTCCAATGACCAAAATTATATTAAATGGTAAAAATATATTCTAAATATACTTTAAAACCACTCAAATTAACAATTTATCACTATTAATAATTTTGATTAAAAAAGTTGTTTTTAATTAAAATTTAGTAATTTTCACTATTCATCAAAATATGAAAGTTATCCAAAATGTACCAAAATTTCACCCTAGGCTAATTTTGATATTCCTAATCCAAAAATGAAGTCCATTTTCAAATATAAAATATATATAATTTCAAAAAGTAGGTATTAGTATTCACAACGGCAAGTTTAATTAGTTGTGGTGTGTGTTAGAACTCGAGGTTGCGTACAACACACGCTATCGCATTATTCGAAGGGAAAAGTACCGTGGAAGCTTGGGGTGTTACATAAATGATAAAATTTTTATTTAATTATACTTTAAAACCAATTAAAAGGATAATACAAATATAATTGTAAATAAGATGAAAAAGCAGTTTTGAATTAAAATTTAAAAATTTTCACTCTAAAAAATATGAATATAATTAAAAAATACCTAAAATTAAAAAAAGTAAAATTTCATACACCAATTATAATTAAAAAATTTAATTTTTCATATAAATTTTATAAATGTTACAAAAAACTATATTTATAATGTGTTCACCATCAAATGGTCGTAAAATAATCTTTTTAATATATGAGAGCTTTTTATGATTAAAATTGGATTCTATTCTTATTTTAAGCATGTTAAATTTATTGGGTGAATGTGAAAAAATTTAATAAAAATATGTAAATATAATAAAGTTTGTCATATTTACTCCCAGAAATAAAACGACAGGGTTATATCTACCACTGAAAATAATAATATTAATAATATATTATTTTTTGGTATAAATCTCTCTTGCATGCAACATAAGATTTAAGAGAGATCCATTATTGTGTATCTTGTACACTATCGGAAATATAATCCCCTTTAAATTGAAATTAATATCTAATTCATAAATATTAATAGATATTGTAATTTATTATTCTCTAATTACAACATATTTTACATTAAACGAGGTCACTAATTGTCATCTTATATTTAAATACATCATAATAGTTTGTAAATAAAATCAGAATTATTTAATGGAAATCCCCGGAGTGTGTCATGTTAGGTGTGAAAGAAGTCTAATTGTTGTAAACCAGTATATGATTGAGTACATTACCAACACGACATTTTCTGATTTATTACCCCTAGGTACAGCTATAATAGAACCAAATCCCCTTTTAGTGTCCAGAGAAGGATGTATTGGTAAAAAAACCATATAATTTCTTCCTCACCAAAACATTATTTCATTATTCAATAATTTTTCTCAATGTCTATTATAGGGTTTTCGGGCATAATATATTATTTCCTAAATCTTTTTAATATGGTTTCTAGAAAACATTCTCTAATACCAACTACAAAAACCCTAAATCCTATATGCTAGAGTCAATGGTTACGATATTAATTTTCTAGATATTAATGATAATGTAGTAATGAATCAAATAGTTTAGTTGTATTGGTAAAATAAATAAATACTTGACTCATTCATTAAATTTGAAAATTTGAAATAAATCATAGTCTGCGAAAAAATATATATATCATTGAACTGATTCAACGATTAATTATCCATATCCTAGAAGAAAAATACAAATTAAGGGAAAGATCAAATTCCCATTAAGAATTACATAATAGAAGAGATATCATAAATAAATAATTTATCACACGAAAGGTATAAGAAATATATAAAGGTAAATAACTGATCACACATTAATTTTAATCAATTATTTAACTATCCCGATTCTATAAGGAATAATCAATAAAAAGTAAATTAATTGAACACAAATTCAACTTAATCAATAACTTTTGAACAAAATGAATCCATGGATAATATTAATGAAACGATATAATAGATAATAATAACTAAATTCTAGATGAAGGAAATGCATAATATTAGACTCTGTGATCTCAAACATCAAGGTATATAACATTTCCAAACATTTCACTAGATAGTTTTAAAATATGGTTAGAACCCATTTAATTTGGCCAATTAATATTTCTCATGAGACATACCAATGTATCTAGGGGATTTATAATTTTAAACCCCAAATTTCCCTACATTTCAATCACATTACTCATATTTTGTATGATGTATTTAATTAATTATTCAATATGACCAGTCAATATATATTCATATTTAGTTGGGATATGGATTAATTAATATATCCATAGTTCATTAAATAATATTCAAATTAAACTCCAAATATAATAACAGTATACCATTTAAGAAAATATTATATACATCATACACAAAAATTTATATATAAGAAACACATAATTCCAAATTAACAATTATTAAAAGAAAAGGAATGGCTCAACGGAAATTTTCCAATCACAAAATTATTCAAGAAATGAGAGGTGACCATCGATTCATCTAGAATAGAGGTTTTTGTAATACAATAATATCCTTTGGAAGAATAAAGGGATTTGAATTGGAATATTAAAATAAGAATTTAACAAATATTTTCTTTATAAAAACAACGAAAACATATAGAAGAAGTGAAATTTTTTAAAATGGATATGGTTGTGGGGATGAATATTATCTTTGTATAAGATAAAAAAAAATTTGACATTATTTTTATGAAAATATACATTTTAGAGAAAATTATAAATATTCCATTCAAACTTATTTTAAATGTAACATATTACAGAAATTTTTTTAATGAATCATTCGATTAAGGAATATAAATTTTGAAACAAAATGTTTAGAAAACATAGTCATGGAAGGAAAATATATTCATTTTTAAGAGAAATAAAACTGATTTTTCTATTAAAATATTATTTTCTTGATAAAAAGAAGAAAGAGATGAAATAGTAGAACAAATTAGAGAAACTAGTTAAATGTTAATTTTGTAAAAAAATTATTGTATATTACTAATGATAAATTACAAGATTTATTTAAGGAAATTAAAATAATCCTAAAAGAACAAAATATTGTAAAATTAAATTATTACATCATAGGTAATATTCAAATAATAAAATCGTGAATTGATAAAATTGAACATTGACATTAACCATCATGACGAAATATTAATTCATTTTGAATAATCAATGGTTTAGTACATACACCACAAAATAGTGAATAGGCTCAAATTAATAAACATGTTTCAATAGAACTGAAATTTAGGTGAAATCCCTTACCTCACTTTTTTGGTTGAACATGCCTTAAAATATTATAGAATGGTTTTAAGCATGTTATTAATTTATTATATGACCTTATTAATATTTATAATATGAAATGTTACCCTCTTATAACATCTTACCTCCCATTATTTAAAATTATTTTATAATTATTATTGTTTTGGGAGTCAATTGCCTTATTTTATCAAGTTTTTTTGTAATGAATGTATGATTTCATATGAATATGATATAGATGTATCATATTAAGAATTATATTAATATTTTAAATATAATATTTACTAATTTTATACTTTTTTAGAATAATAAATTAATATTGTACATAGAAATATGGTCGCATCACTTTGTGGAGATGACAAGCCGTATATACGCATGAGCTACGAAATCCTTACCTTACTGGGAGAAAGGTTAAGTAAATAGATGGTGTATTAATTTTAAAGGCTAAATATCCTGTCACATGTATAATATATTTTACTTATTTCTATAATTATGACTATCCATGTGAGTTGGTGATGAAAAAACAAATTATAGGGATTTGTGAGGTGGTCTTCTAACGTACACATGAGGGATGAATTTGTTTCTCATTTGATGAAGAAGAAGGATAAATCTTATTAAATAATAATAAAAATATATATTTTTATTTGATATAATATTTTTATCATTTTTAAATTGTTAATAAATTATTTATGGATTAATAAGAATAATGGAAAAGAAATAGCTTTGTAATAATAATTACTATTTATAAGAGAAACCTCATTTGGATCTCCTATTTAGAACACTAAGGATGGTATATTTGGAATACCTAAATCTGTAGAATATAGATAAGGATGGTGTAGATTGATTTTTAGGTGTTTATAGATCCAATATTTTTTATATTCTTGGATAAGAGAAGGGAGGGAGTTCCCCTATATAATTGTTGAGGATGACATACTAGGAATTTTTGAAAAGAATATATCATACCAACATTATTTAAATTCTATAAAGATCAAAAATATATTATTATCAAACTTTTTTATTGGTATAATTTCTTAATATGTCCATAAAATAGTAATTAGACATGTTTTAGGTTATTTTCATTCTTATATTTATAGTTTAACCCAAGGTAAACCCATTTTCACCTTAAATGTGGTACACTATTATTACTATATACACTATTCCTTATGGCATGTAATTATGATGAATTCATTATATAATTTGAATTATTTTGATTCAAAATATGAAAATTATTTTATTAAATTATATTTATATAAGTTAAGTTATTTAATTTAAAATAAAACCAACATGCATGATGAAAAAGAAGGTTTTCAAGAAATGTATTTTTCAATCTTAAGATAGTCTTATATTAACTCACTGAATAGTAATAAAAAATATATGAATTTAAATTAAAATTTATATAAACATATTATATAAATTTAATTAAAATAATTCATCATTATGTGTTATTTTAATTATTTAAATTCCAGATAAAGTATTAAATTTACAATTGTTTTAAGAAAAATGTGTTTTTAAGCATATAAATGAACTTATACTAAAATAACATATTAAGATGATTCAAATGTAAAATATTATTTTTAGTCTAAATAAATAATACTTTTCATATTTTTAAATCAAAATCAATGAAAAACGGTGTAATAAAATTACATAATTTATTGAAATGAAATATTAGTTTCTACAAAATTTGTATTTTAACTATTCACTGAAATTTACTATCATTATAGAAATTAATAAAATTTCACTAATATAGAGATTTGATATGATGAATTAAAAAATGGAAATCAAATTTTCAAATAAATTTTTTAAAATAGGTAACAATTATTATTAAAATAAACTCGTAAAACATTAAGAAAGTGTTTTTTTAACAAAATCCATATTTTAAGCATGGAATTTAATTTATTCATTTCCCATGACTTGGAAAATGTCACGACTCGACCTTACCGGTCCCGAGCCGCAACTACCTCATGCCCACCTCCAGAGGCTAGAGGCTGGCGAGCAGTGCCGATGGCGTAACAATCTCTGGGGGGCCTTTTCCTAAGTACATGTACACTCCCACACACAACCCGCTCGATGTAGTAGTGCAGAGTAAAAAATAATACCAAAAGACAAGAAACTATACCCCAACCACAATCATGCATCAACCACTAAAAAAATGTAAGTAAATTGCTGGAAGTACTAACAAGTAAACTGGAAAGTAAAAAAGTGGAAAACACAGTAACACCCGAGACTTTTATGAAAAATATTTTGTTTTTAAATCATCAAAGGAATCTTTCACTACAAACAACACTAGATTGGCTTTATTTACACGCAATTTCGGCCTTCCTCGATAGCTTGCATCGTACGCAATTGCGAGTTTCACTAAAAAATGATATGCTATTAAAATATTATTAAAACTAGCCTTTATGAATAGTAATAACCACTTTTTGAAATTTTATAAATTTTATTTTTCAAATTGGACTTTATTTTTGGATTCGGAATATCGAAATTATCCTTGGGTGAAATTTTGGTATTTTTCTGAAAACATTCAATTTTTTATGAATAGTGAAACCACTAAGTAGTAGTTAAAAAACTGAATTTTTCATAAAACATAATTTTACCACTTCTGTGAGTCGAATTTCGAAAATCTGAGAGACACGGTTGATGTCATTAATTAAAATGTGGTTCAATGAGATGAAAATAATTTTTTTGTGAATAGTAACTTTTTACTTTTTTACCACTATTAAAAGTAAATAGGGTAATTAAGGGTAAAAGTGTTATTATTATTACCCTAACACATGTCTTAATTCTATTGGATAAATGTAATTCGACCAAAAACAACCTTATGAATAAAATATGACCATTTAGGCCCACTTGGATTAGATTAGGACATTTATTATTAATTTATTTAAAGAAGTGTTAAAATAGTTAAAATCAAAGTTTAATAAGTAAATAATTTTTAATATGGGGTTATAAATAAGATAAATTCGACTATAAATGTTCATTAGAAATATAAAAACATTTCCTACATAATGGTATTTTATTTATAATTTTTAGACATTAAATAATTTAATTTATTTATGACACAATGATGATGCAATAATTATCTTATTAATGAAATATTGACATAATTGATGTTATAAATACCCAAATAAATGTAATTTGAAACTTTTTATGAATTACACTAATTTTATAGGTTAATATGACATGTTATTATTGATTTAATTTACTTGGTTTGAACTAATCATTCTGTTATGATTTTCACAAAAAAAATCAATTCTTAAATAGTGTCAAAATTGACAAAAAGTAGTTTTTAAACAAAATTTTTATATTATTAATTGTTATTTTATTCCTATAAATCTAATGTGAGGCCAAATGACTTAGATAAGGTTATATATATTAATAATAAACAACTTGGGGTTCTTTTGGTATGATATAGTATGTTTATTAACCTTATAGTGTAATAAAACAAGAAGACACAGTAAAAGTTAAATTATCTAACATAAAGTTAAATCTAAATTATAAGGTTAAAATTGATACGTAAACTTGTCTAAATTATATTTAATGAGAGGATTTATACCCATACCCACCTTATCTTCTAAATAAATCAATTTTGAGCTATTAATAACCGAATTTTACATTATAATAAAATAATATGTTTAGTTATTCCAAAGGTGCCCCTCTCCTCCCTTATAAATGGGCACCTCCTCCCTCTCTTCCTCACACAACTTTGAGCCTTCACGATCGGCCAAAACATTCCAATTTCTTCTCTCGACTTCCCTAGAGACATCCTAGAGGTCCTGGTCTTCTTCAAAGACCAATTTTAGTGCCCTAAAAGGATGTCTCAAAGAAGCGCTTCAAAGTAGAGGTAATGTCTGTTACCGATTGTTTCATATTTATTTCTTCTTCCACTTCTTCTTATTTAGTTTTTTCATTATGAAGCAATAACATATGTATCCCTAAAATACTTATATTTTATTATAAGTATGAAAAAACTCTATTTCACCATCTATCCATCCTACGGAAAACGAAATCACCGCGCGTGCGTACGTACGGAATACCGTCTCCACGCCGTGGTGTAATCTATTTTCCACCACCACCTTACTTGGATGGGTATAATAGTTTAAATAATGACTATATATGATTATTGTAAATTTATATTGATTCTGAAATATTATATATACAATTAAATAGAATTCCACAATCATGGGAACGATATCATCGCTCGTGCGTACGTACGGAATACCGTCTCCACGATATGATGTGACTCGTTCTACATGATATTCATTGAATAATGATTATATAAATGAATTGAATGAATAAATATGATATATAGTACATGAATAATATTCTGGAAATGATTTATCTTTAACCTAAAGAGAAGAATAAGAATTTATTCGACAAAAAACGCATAATAACAAAAAGTAATAAACACCCGAATAACAAGTAGTATTGAAATATTACTAATAAGAAGCTAAGAATATGACCATATATGATATCATAAAAATATGTATGATTCTTTAATAAGTAAATAACATTATTTAAATCATTATATATGAGGTTCGGACACTTACGGATCAAATTGGACCTAAGGTTGGGAAATATCACAATCACCTTTTTATCCGAGATTGTTTATACTATGGTATTTACTGGGGTGTATTTTATCATCCACATCCATGTTTCCTCAATATTTTATATTATTTCCATCCACCTACAATTGTTTAAATCCAATCTTACCCTTCGGTGAGTTTTTAGTAAAATATATGAAATGAATCTTTTGTCGTTTTTCGTACGAGGTACTTTTTGACCTTTTCGAAAAAAGTATGAGAAGAATGTTTTATTAACTTATAAGGCATGAATGGATTTTTAAAACATTATCTCCAATAAGCTTCCTTTACAAGTTTCCATGTTTATTTTTCATAAAATCTTTTTGTTTAGAATTTTATGACATGTTAATAAAGGAAAAGTGTTTTTGAAGTAGAAAGGATATTTTCCTCAAGAATGGAGTTCAAGTGTTTCATCAAAATTATTTTCCATCTAAGATAATATAGGGTTCTGTTTCTATCCCTATTATTACATTGATTTGATTATTTTGTGATAGAATTATTTTTATGAATTCCTTTATCTTATATGAATTGTTTTATGATGTCATGTTGTTTAAGAATCCCATTTTTATTACATGGGTTATGCTATGATGTATGGTTTATGATTTTGTGGCACACATAAGAATGGTATAATTATGAGATGGGTGGGACCTATATCTCCCTCCAATGCATTGGGTAAAGATTTTATATCTCATGAGATAGACATGGCTGGAACGGCACGTTAAACTGGTTCAGTGAAATAGGACTGAAACGAGGAATGAACTCGTCTCAGAAATGGAAATTGTCCACTACGATAGTCTTGGAAATGAGTATTGACTAATAAAAAATGATTATCTATGATTATTTGTGTATGCCAAAAAGCTTCATGTTTTACGTTATGATTATTGTGATTACATTTCACTACCATGATTTATCCCATGTTATGAAATTATTATTTGTTTTGCAGGATATGATTTCCAAAATGTAATGTTCTTATGAATATGATGTGATTTATTTTTGTTTTGTTTACCCTTACTGAGAATTTGGGATCACCCTTTTTCATGTTTTCTTTCCCCCAGGTCATGAAGAAGGTTATTGAGTAGGATATGCCTAAAGGGACTCTAGATATGATTAAATAAATGGGAGACAATGTAGATGCTTTATAAACCAGTTTTTTATGTTTCCCAGATTCTAAAGACACTATACCTATATGGTCCTTTAGTGGTTTTGTTATGTGTTGTAATAAGTATGCATTAATTTTTATTTATTAACAATGTATGTAAATTATGGGTCGCTATAGTTGGTATCAGAGGAAAGGTATAGTCAACCTTTGGAAACTTGGATGTGAAAGCGTTAGTAAGAACCCTAAGGATAAGTCTAAGCATAGAACACAATATTAGTGTTTTAGAAATGTCCATGAATATCCTAGGATATAACCTTAAGTGTGAAATTTTATTCTTGATTGTGTGGTTTTCCAATTATAATTAGTGTTGCTCATAGTATTCTTCTTGGATTTAGTCAATGGATGGAACCCGAATGAACCGTGTTAATGCAGAAGGTGACGGGCAATGCAATGATTGTCCCCCTGAGTAACCAAATGTTATTGGAGATGGAATGCAAAATATTGTAGCCATGCTCACACAACTTTCTCAAGATATGAATCATGCCGGACTTCCAAACGAGCAAATGAAGGAGAAACATTCTATTGAATCCTTCATGAGGAAGCGTCCACCCTCATTCAGCGGGTCTACTGATCCATTAGTTGCTGAACAATGGATTAGTACTAATAAAAAGATATTTTCAGTTCTTCAATGTTTTGAACATGATAACGTCATCCTAGCAGTGTATCGTTTGGAAGGAGATGCTGATCAATGGTGGAATCTTTTTTAGAATACGAGGCAAAGGGATGAAATTGAGTCCATTGAATGGGACGAGTTCAAGAACTTATTTTTCAATAATTACCTCCCTCGTATTCTCTGAACAAAGATGGAGAAAGAGTTTCTTGAACTAAAGCAAAAGGATGATGAATCTGTTGGTACCTATAAATCAAATTTTACAAGACTTTCAAGGTATGCTTATGGTATTATTATCCAACCAGAGAGTAAGATCAATTGATTCTTTAGTGGCTTAAAACCAAGTTTTCAAAGGGCCTTATCCATAAGGGACTTTAATATCTATGAGGAAATCAATCCATGTGCTCTCAAAGTTGAGATGGAGATTGGAGTAACCCATCAGTCATATGGGTTTGATAAGAAGAGGAAAATGGAATTCAAAGGAAAATCTAAAGAGCACACTGAAAAGAATATGAGCTTTCCCTTATGCTCAAATTGTGGAAAGAAACATGGAGGGAGTTGTCTTAAAGGGACAAGTAAATGTTTCAAATGTGTAAAGGAAGGTCATCGGGCATTTGAATGCCGCAATTATGGGAAGAAGATGTCCAATGATGCAAACAAAGGAAGGGATACACAAAATGAACCTACTACACTTAAATGTTTCAAGCGCAAGGAGATGGGGCATTATTCCAATCAATTCCAAAATCCAAGGGTTGATGATGATGGTCAACGTCAACAAACTCTTAAGGCCAAAGACAAAGGAAAGTCACATGCAATTTCTATCAGCGATGTGGAGTATGATAACGATGTGGTGAAAGGTACACTTACTATCCACTCTAAAGTAGGAAGTGTTTTATTTGATTCTGGATCCACCCACTCTTTTATTTCTAATGAATTTTTTAAGGGTATCTCTGTATTACCTAAACAATTAGATGTTGAGTTAGCTTTGACAACTCCTAACGGCATAACAGTAGCATCAATAGTTTATAATTCTTCTCCGATTGAAGTTTGTGGGAAAGTGCTTCCTGAAAATCTTGTGATCCTTCCTATAGTGGAATTTGATGTGATTCATGGAATGGATTGGCTTTCTTTATATGGAGCTCATATCAATTTCCATTGAAGGGAAGACAGATTTCATATTCCAGATCCATCTATGATCGTCTATCGATGCAAGGATGAATATAACCTTCCAGGGGAAATTTGTTCCATCTTATGGGTCTTGATTCCACTAAATGAAGGTTATTTATCTCAAATGGTTGGTGAGAAACTCAAGATTAAGAATATGCCCATTGTACAGGAGTTTGATGATGTCTTTTCGGAGGAATTATCGGGCCTTCCACCAAATCGTGAAGTTGAGTTTTCAATAGAACTCGTACCGGGTGCTTTGCCTATTTCAAAGACACCTTATAGAAAGGCCCCAATTGGGTTTCAAGAATTGAAGAAGCAACTCCAAGAAAATCTTTATAAGGGATTCATACTCCCTAGTGCGTCACCTTGTGGAGCACTTGTTCTGTTTGTTAAGAAGAAAGATGGATCAATGAGACTCTGCATTGATTATCAAGAACATAACAAGATCACTATCAAGAACCAATATCCTCTCCCATGCATTGATGACTTATTTGACCAACTACACGGAGCTCAATAATTTTCCAAGATTGATCTTCGTTCAGGGTATCATCAATTAAGGGTAAAAAATGGAGGATATACCAAAGATGACTTTCTGTACAAGGTATGGACACTATGAATTTATAGTGATTCCATTTGGTCTTACTAATTCCCCTTTTATCTTCATGGACCTGATGAATAGAGTCTTTAGAAACTATCTTGATCAATTTGTGGTACTCTTTATAGACGATATTCTTGTCTATTCAAAGAGAAAAGAAGAACATGAAGATCACAATAGAATTATATTGAAGTTCCTGAGAAAGGAGAAGCTTTATGCCAAATTTACCAAGTGTGAATTTTGTCTTCAAAGAGTTTCATTTTTGGGTCACATAATCTCAAAAGAGGGGATATCTGTGGATCCACAAAAAACATAGGTTATCGAAAGATGCTCGAGGCCAGCAACAGTAACTGAGATCCGAAGTTTTCTTGGATTGGTTGGATATTATCGGCGTTTTGTGAAAAAAATTTCACGATTATCTAATCCACACACCAAGTTGACTCAAAAAGGAGTTAAGTTTGTTTGGACGGAAGAATGTGAACAGAATTTCAAGGAGTTGAAAAGAAGGTTATCCAGTGCACATGTGCTCACACTGCATTGTAGTGGAGAAATGTTTGTGATTTATAGTTATGCATCCAAGAAGGGATTGGGGTGTGTTATTATGCAAAATAATATGGTGATAGCTTATTCCTCATGATAGTTGAAAATCCACGAGAAAAATTACCCAACACATGATTTGGAGTTAGTTGCGGTAATCTTTGCATTAATGATTTGGAGGCATTATCTTTATAGGGAAAGGTGTGAAATTTATACGGATCATAAAATTTTAAGGTATATTTTCACACAAAAGGAGCTGAATATTTGCCAAAGAAGATGGTTAGAGCTGATTAAGGATTACGACTGCTCAATCCATTACCACCCTAGGAAAGCAAACAAGGTGGCAGATGCATTAAGTTGACAAGACCATACCAATTTATCCATGATAAGGATCACAAAAGATCCAATATTTATGGATTTACAAAGGATGGATCATGGAATTATAATGGAAAGGAAAAAATCTTATCTTTCTCAAATGAGTGTTCAGCAATCTATACATGTGAAGATTAAAGAGGCATAGAAAGAAGATGTCGAGTTACAAAAGAAGGTGAGAAATGTTCCTGAATTCAACCTTGATTGTGATAGGATAATAAAGATCAGGAATCGGGTTTCTGTTCCTCCCATCCCCGAATTAAAGAAGGAGATGCTGTATGAGGCTCATAGTTCTTCATTCTCTATTCATCCTTGAAGCACGAAGATGTATAGGGACCTGAAAGAGTACTTCTGGTGGGATGGCATGAAAAGAGATGTTGCTAAATATGTCTCTCGATGCATGGATTGTCAGCATGTTAAAGCTGAGAGGCATAAGTCTAAAGGGATGTTACAACCATTACCCAAACCCGAATGGAAATGGGAAAACATCACTATGGACTTTGTCACAGGACTTCCTAAAACATCCAAAGGAAATAATGATATCTGGGTCATAGTTGATCGTCTTACAAAGTCCGCACAATTCATTGCTATTAGAGAGGATTTCTCTCTGTATCAGCTTGACAGGATATATGTGAAGGAAGAGGTAAGATTTTATGGAGTGCCACTTTCTATTATATCTGGTTGGGATCCGAGGAATACCTCAAAGTTCTGGCGAGGTCTTCAGCATACTCTAGATACAGAGTTGAGTTTCAGCGCTGCTTATCATCCTCAGACAGACGGTCAGTCTGAGAGAACAATTCAAACTCTAGAAGATATGTTGAGAGCTTGCTCTATGGATTTCAAAGGTGGTTGGGATCAAAACCTACCTTTGGTGGAATTTTCTTATAACAATATCTTTCACTCCAGTATTCAGATGGCTCCTTATGAAGCTCTCTATGGAAAGAAATGCAGAACTCCAACTTGCTGGAATGAAGTTGGGGAAAGAAAGCTATTAGAACCTGATCTCATTGATGAAATGGCAGAAAAGGTCCGATCTATTCAACAACACATAAGAGCTGATTAGAGTCGATAGAAAAGTTATGCCGACAACCGAAGAAAAGACCTAGAGTGTGAAGTGGGTGATAAAGTGTTCTTACAAATATCTACCGGGAAGAGGGACATGAGATTTGGAAGGAAGGGGAAGTTGAGCCCTAGATATATCGGTCCTTTCGAAATACTGGATCATGTTTTGAAGGTAGCTTACCGATTGGCGCTTCCACCGAATCTCTCTCAAGTTCACGATGTGTTCCATGTATCTCTCCTGAAAAAGTACACACCTGATCCTTCACATGTACTCAGCTCAGAAGTTGTACCGCTGGAGCAACATCATTCTTATGAAGAACAACCGATAGAGATTCTGGATCGTAGCGAAAAAGTCCTATGGAACAAGACCACTCTCTTGGGGAATGTTTTATGGAGGAACCACCAGTTAGAAGAAGCTACATGGGAGCTTGAGGATATGATGAGGGAGAGTTATCCTCATCTGTTTGTTACAAAGTGATGAATTTTGAGGGAAAAATTCATTTTAATGGGGATAGAATGTAACACCGGAGACTTTTATGAGAAATATTTTGATTTTAAATCGTCAAATGAATCTTTCAATACACACAACACTAGATTGGCTTGCTTTACACGCAATCGCGGCCTTCCTCGATAGCTTGCGTCGTACGCAATACCGAGTTTCACTAAACAATGATATGCTATTAAAATATTATTAAAACTAGCCGTTATGAATAGTTATAACCACTTTTTGAAATTTTATAAATTTGATTTTTCAAAATGGACTTCATTTTTGGATTCAGAATATCGAAATCAGCCAAGGGTGAAATTTTGGTATTTTTCTGAAAACAATCTATTTCGGATGAATAGTGAAACCACTAAGTGGTAGTTAAAAAACTGAATTTTTCATAAAACATAATTTTACCACTACTGTGAGTGGAATTTCGAAAATCCGTGAGATATGGTTGATGTCAGTAAGTAAAATTCTATTCAATGAGATAAAAATAATTTTTTGTTGAATAGTAACTTTTTACTTTTTTTACCACGGTTAAAAGTAAATAGGGTAATTAAGGGTAAAAGTGTTATTATTATTACTATAACACATGTCCTAATTCTATTGGATAAGTTTAATTTGACCAAAAACAACCTTAGGAATAAAATATGACCATTTAGGCCCACTAGGATTAGATTAGGACATTTATTATTAATTTATTAAAAAAAGGTTAAAATAGTTAAAATCAAAGTTTAATAAGTAAATCATTTTTAATATGGGGTTATACATAATATAAATTCGACTATAAATATTAATTAGAAATATAAAAACATTAACTACATAATGGTATTTTATTTATAATTTTTAGACATTAAATAATTTAATTTATTTATGACACAACGATGATGCAGTAATTATCTTATTAATGAAATATTGACATAATTGATGTTATAAGTACCCAAATAAATGTAATTTGAAACTTTTTATGAATTACACTAGTTTTATAGGTTAATATGCCATGTTATGAATGATTTAATTAAATTGGTTCGAACTAATCATTCTGTTATGATTTTCACAAAAAATCAATTACTAAATATTGTCAAAATTGACATAAAATAGTTTTTAAAACAAATGTTATATTATTAATTGTTATTTTAATCCCAAAAATCTAAGGTTCAGAAAAATGACTTAGATAAGGTTATATATATTAATAATAAAAAACTTAGGGTTCTTTTGTCTTGATATAGTATGTTTATTAACCTTATAGTGTAAGAAAACTAGAAGACACGGTAAAAGATAAATAATCTAACTTAAAGATAAATCTAAATGAAAAGGTTAAAATTGATACCTAAACATTTCTAATTTTTATTTAATGAGATTATTTATACCCATACCCACCTTATCTTCGAAATATATCAATTTGGAGCTATTAAAAACAGAATTTGACTTTATAATAAGATAATCTTTTTAGTTATTCCAAAGGTGCCCCTCTCCTCATTTATAAAAGGGAACCTACTACCTCTCTTCCTCACACCACATTGAGCCTTCATGCTCGTCCAAACCCTGCCAATTTCTTCTCTCCACTTCCCTAGAGACATTCTAGAGGGCCTGGTCTTCTTAAATGACCAATTTTAGTGCCCTAAAATGAGGTCTCAGAGAAGCACTTCAAAGAAGAGGTAATGTCCGTTACCGATTCTTTCATCTTTATTTCTTCTTCCACTTCTTCATCATTAGTTGTATCATTATGAAGTAATAACATCAGTATCCCTAATATACTTATATGTTATTATAAGTATTAGACAACCCTATTTCACCATCTATCCATCCTACGGAAAACAAAATCACCGCACGTGTGTATGTACGGAATACCGTCTCCAGCCGTGGGGTAATCTATTTTCCACCACCACCTTACTTGGATGGGTATAATGGTGTAAATAATGACTATATATGATTATTGTAAAGTGATATTGATTCTGAAATAGTATATATACTCTCCAATACAATTCTACAATCATGGTAATGATATCATCGCTCGTGCGTACGTACGGAATACCGTCTCCACGATGTGATGCGACTCGTTCTACATGATCTTCATTGCATAATGATAATATAAATGAATTGAATGAATAAATATGATATATAGTACATTAATACCATTCTGGAAATGATGTATCTATAA
Source organism: Viscum album (assembly GCA_963277665.1). Taxonomy (NCBI): domain Eukaryota; kingdom Viridiplantae; phylum Streptophyta; class Magnoliopsida; order Santalales; family Viscaceae; genus Viscum; species Viscum album. The sequence goes on along the minus strand of OY728162.1, from coordinate 425,815,913 downwards.
CCTAAAGATAAGAATAAGAAATTATTCGACAAAACATGCATAAGAACAAAAATTAATAAACACCCGAATAAAAAGTAGTAATCAAATATTATTAATAATAAGCTAAGAATATGACCATATATGATATCATAAAAATAAGTATGATTCTGGAATAAGTCAATAACATTATTTAAATCATTATACAGGATGTTCAGACACTTACGAAGCAAATTGGACCTAAGGTAAGGGAAATATCACAATCTCAGTTATATCCGAGATTGTTTATAATTTGGTAATTACTTGGGTGTATTTTATCATCCACATCCATGTTTCCTCAATATGTAATATTATTTACATCCACCTAAAATTGTTTATATCAAATTTTACCCTTTGGTGAGTTTTTAGTAAAATATATGAAAGGAATCTTTTGTCGTTTTTCATACAAGCTAATTTTTGACTTTTCCGACAAAAGTATGAGAAGAATGTTATTTTAACTTATACGGCATTAATGGATTTTTAAAACATTATCTCCAATAAGCTTTATTTACAAGTTTTAAAGTTTATTTTTAATCAAATCCTTTTAGTTTATAATTGTATGACATGTTAAGAAAGGAAAAGTGGTTTTGAAGTTGAAAGTATATTTTCCTCAAGAATGGAGTTCAAGTGTTTTATCAAAATTATTTTCCATATAAGATAATATATGGTCCTGTTTCTATCCCTATTATTTCATTTATTTTATTATTTTGTGATGTAATTATTTTTATGAATTCCTTTATCTTATATGAAATATTTTATGATGTCATGTTGTTTATGAATCTCATTTCTATCACATGGGTTATGCTATGATGTATGATTTATGATTTTGTGTCACACATAAGAATGGTATAATTATGAGATGGGTGGGACCTATATCTTACTCCAATGCATTGGGTAAAGATTTTATATCTCATGAGATAGACATGGCTGGAACGACACGTTAAACCGGTTCAGTGAAACAGGACTGAAATGAGGAATGAACTCGTCTCAGAAATAGACTTTGTCTGCAAAGATAGTCTTGGCAATGAGTCTTAACTAATAAAAAATTATTATCTATGATTATTTGTGTATTCCAAAAAGCTTCATGTTTAATGTTATGATTATTGTGATTACATTTCACTACCATGATTTATCCCATGTTATGAAATTATTATTTGTTTTGCTAGATAAGATTTCCAAAATGTAATGTTCTTATGAATATGATGTGATTGATTTCTGTTTTGTTTACCCTTACTGAGAATTTGAGCTCACCCTTTTGTATGTTTTCTTTCCCCCAGGTCAGGAAGAAGGTTATTAAGTAGGATATGCAAAAAGGGACTCTAGATATGATGAAATAAATGGTAGAAAATATAGATGCTTTATGAACCAGTTGTTTATGTTTCCCAGTTTCTAAAGACACTATACCTATACGATCCTTTCAAGGTTTTGTTATATCATGTAATAAGTATGCTTCAATTTTTATGTATTAACAATGTATGTAAAGTATGGGTCGTTATAATCACGTGTCCAACCACAAAGTTTCCACAACATGGAAATAGGTAAACAAAAGAAAACAACTGAATAGATTCCCACCTGAAAAATCTAGCTCGACCGCGGTACGCTGCTCGAACTTATGTAGCCTCTATGCTCCTCTGTAGTCACGATCGACTTTTTCGTCGTCTGCAATGGCACAACAGTTGTGGGAAAAATCCCATGAAGGGGTGAGTACAAAGATACTCAGTAGGATACCCCAAAATCTTGAGGGAGCAACAATGGGGGCACTAAAGAGGTGAGCAGTAGACTAACAAGGTCAGTGGAAAAGATTAGTAAATAAAGTTCAGCTAAACCCAATAAAAATAAGTAAGCACGAACCACAAGGAGTGGAAATGAAAGTAGGGTGACATTCTATATATATATATATATGCTCAAAAAGAAACCCAAATGAGTGTGTAAGAATATCTTCGCCTCCAAGCTTAGCCCAGGATAAGTTGCCATCAATTCCATGTATAACCATCCGTACAACCCAACATCTCGTCTCGTCCACCTAGGAAGCCCAAGTCAAAGGGGCTCAATTAGTGCACTTCGATACTATCCACTTTTGGCAACACTAACTCGCCCGCACGGTTTTAGGTGACGTCTCAAGGGCGCATCTCAGTGGGGAATGTACCCCTCTTCCTTGTGGTTCCTTAGGTAATGTTAAAACTTTAACACCACTTATCCACACAATCAGGGACCTGCTCCGGAAGTCAAGGTGAAAAGGTCACCGACTAGCCTCATAAGAAGGGATGAGTATGAAATGCCAATAGGTGACCCACTTCACATCCCTACTAGAGGGTAGACCTGGAAGAAGTTCACAAGAGACCCACTGCCCAGCCCTGCTGGAGGGTAGACCTGGATGAAGTTGACGGGAGACCCACTTCCCAGCCCTACTGGAGGGTAGACCTGGAATAAGACGACATGAAACTCACTGCCCAGCCCTGTTGAAGGGTTGAACTGGAAGAAGTCGATAGGTGACCTACTACCCAACCCTGCTAGAGGGTAGACCTGGAAGAAGATGACGGGTGACCCACTGCCCAGCCCTGCTGGAGGGTAGATACTCAAAGTCCTCGTGTAACCCACTGCCCAACCCTACTGGAGGGTAGACCTAGAATCGATCTGATAGCTTCACATTCCTACTGACATAACCAGGTGTCACTAACAACGCCACTGTGCATTGGTTTGGAGTGACTCAAATGGGATCTCCATCAAACACCTTCCCATATTTCAACTTTTAACATAATCTCAAATGAGTCTCCACATGCCCAAACAGATTACACAATTGCAATCCTCGCGGAAAAACTCGCGAGATAGACTACTTACTCGCCCAAAACGGACAACCGGTGAATATGGTATTATTCACTATATCCAGCCCATGTGGGGCCTACACCCTGACTCCGATACTCACCAGGAAAACTGCACCATGTGATGCTCTCGGAAAAACATGGAGAAACCACTACTCAAACGCCTCGAACGGACGTCTGGTGATAAAGGCACAAAAATGTTGCATGCAACTCAAAAGACGGCCCGTAGAGCCAACATATCAACTCCGACTTCAACACCTAAAACCATACAAGAAATATCCATCATGACACCAGGGTCTAAACGCCGCTGACGACGCTCAAATCGGACATCGGACGTGTCTGCGCTATCCAAATCAAGAATCCTGGCGTAGTACTTAACGAGCGTGTCGTGCCACCGAGATCCCGACTGAGGAATTAAAAAATCCACAAAACCATTTAAAAACCTTCATCTAAAGCCTAGGATTACACTGCCTCAGACAACACACAAAATTTACACCCGTATTGAAAATTACGGGTGTCCTAAGTCGGAGGGGACGAAGCCCCTTGGGCTGGACCGGCCTCGCCGGCCGGTCCACTCGGTCCGGGCCGGCTCGTGCCGACCCACCCAAGGTTAGGCCACACAGGCCGGCCTTGGACCCACTGTCCACTGCTCAGATGACCGGCCGTCCTGGCGGGTCATCGGTCCATGTGGAGACCGCTGGAGGCGGGTCTGTGTTCCTCCCGCAGGGCTGCCCGCCGTGACCCCGGTCCACATCATCGCGCCCAGTGCCGATGGCCTCACCCTTGCCCTGGAGCTGCCGCCTAAAGCTGCTGCTGGAGCCCACCACCAAGAGCACATCCGCGCCGCCTGGACCACCACCACCATGCCACCTTTGTCCGCCGCTGTGCCTCCTTGCCGAAAAATGAAGAAACTTCCGAAGAACTTCCCTGGGCCACGCTGGACACCCCGGGACTCAGATTTTCAATCCGAAGCATGCGTTGGAATGCTTAGAATGAGTTCTACTCGAATATGGGATTCTCTCAATGATCAGACAAAAATTAGACATTGGGGAATAAATTTAAAGACAAAATGGAAGACAAAACAAAGAACAAATCATTTTACCTCGTTGGGCGTAGCCCGGAGCTTCATGATTGGGCTACTAGAGCCGCCACGCCTTGCCGGAGTGGTGGATGAGAGGGTAGATCATTTTTGAAAGCTCTTGAGCCAGGGAAGAACAAACCATGGATAGTTGAGGAGGGTTAATGGTGTGATTAAATAAGAAAACACACTTAACCACCCACTCATCGGCCCGTACCCAAACATTCATTGGGGCCAGGATTGAGCTGCCTCTAGGGTAAAAACCACGTTCTGAGCGCAACAGCGGTCTCAAATTTTTAATCTGGCCTTAATTCTAAAGGATATAATGATTTGATGCATGAGGCCACTAAATTAAAAAAATTCCCCTGGGGGCGTTTTTCACAGTTAGCCCACGTCCGCGAAAATTAAACCATTCCATGGGTAAACGACACATTCCGGACTCAACGGTGCCCTCGGTTTTCCCATCCGAGCTACCGTTCAACAGTTATTCTATTTATTTATCGCATACAGTGTGAATGCATGAAAAATTTAATTTCGTGTTCAAGAGTTATTTTATTTATTTATCGCGTCCACTGTGAACGCATGCAAAATTTAATTTCAGCCACACTAGGGCTCGAAATCGCACGCCGCCTGAACGCCCTGCTCTAGAATAACATAAAAAAATTTCAAATTCTTACAAGCTCAAATCCAAGGTTCTTACATTATTCCTTCCTTCACGTTTATTGTCCCCGAAAAACAGAACTACAAAAACAAATCGAGATACTGAGCCTGTATCTGGCTCTCCCGCTCCCAGGTTCTCTCATGCACCCTCCAGTGCTGCCACAACACACGAACTAGAGGAATGGCCTGTCCAAAAAGAGTCAAATCCAATCGGTCTTCAATTTCCACCGGGTGCTCCAAAAATGTGCCTCCATCTTAAATGTAATGTTCTCCCCAGTCGATAATATGTGTGGGGTCGTGCACATATTTCCTCAGCTGCAACATGTGGAAGACGTCATGCACTCTCTCCAGCTCCGGCAGTATAGAAAGACGGTAGGAGACCTCACCAACACGTCGCACGATCTCAAAGGGCCCAATGAACCTCGGGGATAGCATGCCTCCCCAGCCGAACATCCACGTTCCACACCATGGGGAGACTATAAAAAATATATGGTCTCCCTGCTAAAACTCCAAGGGCTTGTGACATCGGTCTCAATAGGACTTCTGTCTGCTCTAAGCCATTGTCATCTGCTCACGAATGACCTGCACCTTCTCCGTCATCGCCTACACCAACTCTGGGCCCATGAGGGAGGTATCCCCATCCTCCGTCTAGCATAAGGGTGACCTACAGGGTCTCCCATAGAGGGCCTCAAAAGGTGCCATGCCAATATTAGAGTGGTAACTGTTTTTATATGAAAACTCAACCAAGGGTAGCTAATCCTCCATGCTCTGGCCAAAGTCTAGAACGCACGACCTGAGAATATCCTCCAACACCAGGATAGTGCGCTCAATCTTCCCATCGGTCTAGGGGTGAAAAGCTATACTCATCCACAACTGAGTCCTGAATGCCTCCTGCAGGCCTCACCATAATCGTGATGTAACTCGTGTGTCTCGGTCAGAGATGATTGTCGAGGGTACTCTATAAAGGCGGATGATCTCCCGAACATATAACTACCCCAGACTCTCCACCGAGCTCTGCTCCCTGATAGTAAAGAAGTGCACCGACTTCATGAGTCAGTCCACTATCACCCAAATGGAGTCATGGACCATCACCGTGTGCAGATTCCTTGTGACGAAATCCATAGATACACCATCCCACTTCCACTCCCGGATATCAAGGGGCTGCAACAACCCTTCCAAAACCAAATGCTCTGCCTTCACCTACTGAAAGGTAAGACACCGATAAACAAAATCGGCTATGCTCCGCTTCATTCCAGAACTCTAAAACTGCTGCTGAAGGTCTCTATACATCTTTCCCACACTGGGATGTACGGACAAGGGAGATGTGTGGAACTCCCGAATCACCACCTCCCGCATCACCACCAGTACTACAGCTCACCCTTGAAACAAGATCTTGTGATTCCCTCCTTCATAATACCCATCGGGTGAATCACCCGTGGATATCTAATCACGCAGTAACTCGCTGAAGAAATCTCATAGTTGAGACTCTCTTACATGCTCAAGGATCGAAGGAGTCAACACCATCGACTGCAGAGAAGTTTTACCCTCCAGCACCACCAAGGACAGCTATAGGGAAGCCAACTACTCTGAAGCTTCCCACACTAAATGGGCTTGGGACTTCCTACTAAGGGTATCTGCTACTACATTGCCCTTCCCTAGAGTGTAGAATATCTCAAAATCATAGTTCTGTAGAAACTCCATCCAGCGCCTCTGCCTCATATTCAAATCCCTCTAAGTGAAGATATACTTGAGGCTCTGGTGACCTGAGTAGACCTCAAAACACTCACCCAAAATGTAGTTTCTCCATAGAATCAAAATGAAGACGACTGTTGGCAGCTCCAAGTCATGAGTCACATAATCTTGTTCGTGGGGCCTCAATTTCCTCAACCCATATGCAATCAATGCCCGCTTTGGCACCAGCACGCACCCGAGCCCAGCTTCTGAAGCGTCGTAGAATACCACTAACTCAACGCTCTCCTCTGGAAGCCTCAACACTAGAGAACTAGTTAGCCTCTGCCTCAACTCCTCAAAGGACTTCTAGCACTGATCAGTCTAGGTAAATGGTCGTCCCATCCATGTCAATGTGGTCAAATGGGAAATAATCTTGGAGAAGTCCTCTATGAACCTCATGTAGTGCCCTACCAAACCAAGGAAACTCTACACCTCATACGCATTCATGGGTGGCTCCCAAGAAAGATCTGCTTCTATCATTGTGGGATACACAACCAAACCATGTTATATAATGACGTGCCACAAAATTTTAACCTTGTGAATCCATAACTGGAACTTTGAGAGCTTCCCGTATAGATGGTTCTCTCAAAGTAATTCTAGGACCATCCTGAAATGATCTACATGCTCCTCCTCTGTCGTCGAGTAAATGAGTATGTCTTCAATAAAGACAACCACAAACTAGTCCAAGTACGACTGGAAAATCTTGTTCATCAAATCTATAATGATGGAAGGGGTATTTGTCACACCAAAGAGAATCACTAAAAACTCACAGTGCCCATATCGACAATAGAAGGCCATCTTCTGGATATCAGCCTCATGAACCCGAAACTGGTGATAGCTACATCGAAGATCGATCTTCGAGAACCACTTCACACCTTGCAACTAGTCAAAGAGGTCGTCGATCCCCAGAAAATGGTACTTGTTCTTTATCGTTGCATGATTCAGGTGACGATAATCTATGAAAAGTCGTAGGCTCCCATCTGCCTTCTTCTCAAACAAGACCGGAGCTGCCCAGGGGGACACACTGGGCTGAATGGATCCCTTCTCACGAAGGTCATCCAATTGAAGTCAAAGCTCCTGGAGCTCTGTAGGTGCCATCCAATATGCTATAGATTATATCAGAGTAGTCCTTGGATGCAAGTCAATGCAGAACTCCATCTCTCGCCTCAGAGGTAGTCCCGTAACATCCTCAGGAAAGACGTCCATGTAGTCCTCTACAATGGTAGGGATCCAAGTGCCTGTAGTGTCTGCTGGTCTGAGAGCCATGCTCACCAGTTGGTGCAAAAAAGGTCGGGGTCTCCTACTTAGAGTACCCATCTGCTCTTACACGAGGTCTCATTCACCAAGGATGGTGAACCTCGTCCCATCAGAAAACACACCTCTGACTCATTTGTGACGACAATCGATCTGATCGTGAACCATAGAAATCCAATCCATGCCCATGATGACATTGTAAGGTTTCATCGTGATGACGAGAAGGTCCCACATGAAACTCCCTCCTCCGAACGACAGTTCACACTATCTACAGATAAAGGTCACTAATGAGGGACATCCCGTAAGAACCTAGAGGCTAAGTGCAGGTGTCAGAACCTCTACTGGAAGCTCCTACTCCCATACCAACAGTATTGATATAAAGGAATGGCTGGTTCTTGTGTCTAATAGTACTGAAGAAAGTGTGGAGTAAACACAAAGCGTACCTCGGACCATCTCATGCACTTGAGGATCTCGAAAACCCATGGCCTGAAGCTCTCCGCGACCCCTACTGCCAAATCCCTGAGCCTGGTGTGGGCCACCCGGTGGTAGTGGTGGAGGGATCTCTAAATGCCGTCCTCCACCTCCTGGTCCTGCCGCTCTGCCTGTTCCACCTACCTGTGGACCGCCCGTCCTCACCTAGGTGACCCCTAGTCGTGGCGCTTCCTCTTCCTCTGTGGTCTGCCCGCTGCCTGCCACGACTGATTTGTACGCCTGGTCAGGCAATCTCATGCTAGGTGACCCAGTACGTCACAAGAATAGCACTGGCTCTCTCCTGTCTTCCCCAGCACCCTATGGTGCCACTACGCTGTGTGACCCTTTCCCTAGGTCTGCACACGGAAGGGACTCCTCAGCTCAGGTCCAGCCCTCTGTCATCTGCCTGCTGAAGACTCCACTCTAAAGCAGCCACTTCTAAGTCCTGCTATCGGGTCCCCCTTGGCCAAGAAGCTCTCGGTCACAAGCAACCGATCCAACACCCTGCCGTAAGTGGGGATGCACAATTGTACCAAGCTATCACAGATCTCCCTGTGAAGACCCTACTCAAACATCCATGCTCGGAAGTAGCTGTCACAGATCATGTCCTGCGAGTATCATGTAAGATCAATGAACCGGGCCGAGTACTGGGACATGAACATCCCCCTTGCTTCAACTCCAGAAGCTCCTGGATCGGAATGGAGCATAAACACAAGAGGAAATGATCCTCCTAGAAAAGATACTCGAAGCCATCCTAGGTGAGGGACAAATAATCATGGGTCTGCATCACCAAACCCCACCATCGCCCAGCTGTCCCAAGAAAAAGACTGGTAGTTGGTGCCACCATCTGGTCTGTTGGGGTCTATACCAGCCTGAAGATTCATGCCACTGATTCAATCTAGTCCTCTGAATCCTAGGGATCTATGTCCCTGTGGAACCTCATCGGCCTCTGACGCTGGAAGTCTCAAAGCACGATCAGTATCTGTGCAACCTCGGCCTGAGCTATCGGTACTAAATGCCGCTCCTCGGGTGGAGGGGCTACCGCTGAAGCACTGGGAAGAAGGGTATCACGTGAGTGTCCCTTAACTGACGCCTCCTCACTCGCCAGGTCATTGTCATGAAATGAAGAGGGTAACATGGTTGGCTGCTGTCGTAGAGGCATCCTGATGATTATCAAGGGATACCACGATCATATGAGTATATATATATATATATATATATATATAATAGTAATAAAAGGGTATCTGACTCAAACAAGGATAGTCAAAGACTCAATCCTACGGGATGCATGTTTCAAAATTCCTTGCAACAAGTTTCTCAGCATGCTGAGTCGACAAGAGGGTTATCAGGGTCCTGGTGAATGGATACACCGGCCGCCCGTACTATTACTGGACTCGCTATCCTGAGAGCTGCTTTCGAGACACGTCAACATCATTTCACTAAATCCCAACCAATTCCTTTTTAGGGATGTCCTAAAAACTTCCCAAGGAATGAACCACTTCTGATACCACTTTTTCACGACCCGACCCTACCGGTCCCGAGCCACAACTACCTCAATCCCACCTCCATAGGATGGAGGCTGGCAACCAGCGCTGAAGGCGTAACAATATCAGGGAGGCATTTGATTAAGTACATGTACACTCGCACACATAACCCGCTCAATGCAGTAGTGCAGAGTAAAAATAAAACCAAAAGATAAACAGTTATACCCCAACCACAATAATGCATCAACCACTAAAAAAAGTAAGTAAAGTGATGGAAGTACTGAGAAGTAAACTGGAAAGTAAAAAGTGAAAAACACGCGCCAAACCACAAATATGCCACAACCCGGCAATAGGTAAACAAAAGAAAATAACTGGATAGACTCCCACCTAAAAACTCTAGCATGACTATGGTACGCTTCTCCAACAGCTATGACTTCTACGCTCCTCTATAGTTCCGATCGACCTGTCCGTCATCTGCATGGGCACACCAGGTACAGGAAAAGCTCAAGAAGGGGTGATTATAAAGATACTCAGTAGGATACCCCGAAAGATCAATGGAGAAACAAAGGGGGAAATAAAGAGGTGATAAGTAAACTAACAAGGTCAGTGGAAAAGTTTAGTAATGTGAGTGCAGCTAAATCCAAAATAAATAATTAATAACGGACCCTAAGGAGTGGAAACGAAAGTAGGGTGCCATTATATATATATATATATATATATATATATGATCAACTAGAAACACAAACGAGTTTGTAAGGGGATCTACATCTCCAAGATCAGCCCAGGATTAGTCACCATCAATTCCAAGTAAAACCATCCACACAACACAGTATCTCGTCTTGTCCAACTTGGAAGCCCAATTCAAAGGGGCTAAATCACCGCACTTCAATACTATTTGCTTTGGGCAGCACTGACTTGCCCACACGGCTTTATGTTGTGTCTCAAGGATGTGTCTCAATGGTGAAAGTACCCCTCTTTCTTGTGGGACCTTAGGTTACATTAAAACTATCACATCAATGATCCACACAATAAGGGTCCCGCACCGGTAGTCACGGTGAAAGTGTCACCAACTATCCTCATAAGAGGGGCTGAGTCTGAAATGCAAATAGGTGACCCACTGCACAGCCCTACTGGAGGGTTAACTATAATACATCATCAGGTGACACACTGCCCAGCCATGCAGAGGGTAGAACTGGAAGAAGTCGACATGCAACCCACTGCCCAGCCCTGCTGTAGGGTAGACCTGGAGGAAGTCGACAAGCGACCCTCTACACAGCCCTGCTACAGGGTAGACCTCAAAGAAGACGACAGGCGACCCACTACCAAGCCTTGCTGGAGGGTATACATGGAAGAAGTCGACGGGTGACCCACTGCCCAACCCTGATGGTGGGTAGACCTGGAAGATGATGACATGTGACCCACTGCCCAACCCTAGTAGAGGGTATACCCTCAGGAGTTTTCGTGTGTCCCACTACCCAGCCCTGCTGAAGGGTAGACCTGGAATCAATTTGATAGCTCTGCACTACTACTAGCATCACCAAGAGTCACTAACAACGCCACCGTGCGTTGGTTCGGAGTGCGTTAAAAGGGATCTCTATCCAAAACATTCCCATGTTTCCAAATTTAACATGATCTAAAATGAGTCTCCACATGCCCAAATGGAATACACCATTGAAGTTCTCGCAGAATAACACACAAGATAGACTACTTACTCGCCCGAAACAAACAACTAGTGAATATGGTACAATTCACCATAGCCAACCCATGTGGGGCCCACACACCGACTCTGATACTCATCGGGTGAACTTCTACACTGCGATGATCTCTGAAAAACATGCTAAAATGACTACTCAAATGCCTTGAACGGATGTCTGGAGAAAAAGGCGCAAAAATACTGCACGCAACTAAAAGGACGGCCCAAAGGGCCCACATATCAACTCGGACTTCAATGCCCAAAACTATGCTGAAAATATCCTTCTCGACGCCAGGATCGGAACGCCGCTGACGGTACTCAAATCGAACAACGGACGTGTCCGCACCATCCAAATCAAGAATCCCTGCGTAGTAATTAACGAGCATGTCACGCCACCGAGATCCCAGCCCGTGAATTAAAAAAATCCCTAAACCCATCTCAAAACCTTCTTCCCTAGCCAAGGATTACACTACCGCAAACGGCACAAAAAATAGACACCCGTAGAGAATGTTACGATTGTCAAGAGTTGGAGGGGATGAAGCCCATTGGGATGGACCGGCTCGGCCGGCCTGTCCACACGGTCTGGGCCGGCACGCGCTGACCGGCCCGGCTGGCAGTGCTGGCCCGCGGTTCGGTTGCGTGGGTAGGCCATGGAGCCGCGGTCCATCACTCATCCGACCGGCCCTCATGGCCAGTCTTCGGTCCATGTGGAGACCCGCAGGAAGCAGGTCTCTATTCCTCTAGCGGGGTCGCGCGCCGCGACCCCGTTCCACCTCGTCGCGCCTAGTGCTGACGGACTTGCCCGCACCGTGGAGTCGCCTCCTGAAGCCACTACCGGAGCCCACCACCTAGAGCTGATCCATGCCACCTGGAGCACCACCGCCACCTGGATCACTGATGTCGCACCGCCATGGTCTGTCGTTGCACCCCCTTGCCGTAAACCAACGAAACGACTGGAAAACTTCCTCGGGCAACCCTGGACACCCCGAGACTCATATTTTCAATCCAAAGCGTGTGTTGGAAAGCATACAACTATTTCTACTCAAATATGGTCTTCTCACAATGATCCTTCAACAATTCTACATAGGAGAATAAATCTAAAGACAAGACGGAAAACAAAACGAAGAACAAATCCTCCAACCTCATTGGGAGTAGCCCGAAGCTTCCCGATTGGGCTGCTGGAGCCGCCATGCCTTGTCAGAATGGTGGAGGAGAGGGTGGATCCTTGTTGGGACCTCTTTCTCCAGGGATGAACTAACCAAGGATAGGTGAAGTGGGTGGATGGTGAATGTTCCGAGCGTAGTAGAAGTGCGTTGGTGGATGTGCCCACTTGGATTTTTGTCGTTAGCAATGATAAATCTGGGATCAATACGACGATAAACTCCAGTCTACATGGATCGAATCATAGAAATAAAAAAATAAAAGGGAAGTCCAAGAACCACAAAGTAGGATCGTTATAGTTAGATTATAATTAATTTAATCAATTGAAAAGAAATTCCATTTGGGTGTTCTTTCTTCGATGATGTTCTTGATCACGTTCCGATGTGATTCGTTGTTGTGTCGTAGAAGCCAAGTGTAGATTTCCTCTAGCGGTGATCCACACGTGTACCTCATATCTCGAGACATCGGCAAAGGATTATATGTGTTCTGGCGTGGAGAAACCTTTGCTTGCGTTGTCCGCCTTAGATGATCTTGATCCGATTGAAGAGGATCTCTCTCGGTCTTGAGAGCATTCTTAGTGGAAGAGGTTCATTCAGCCTTGAAAGAATTCTCCAGAGATGTTGTGTGTAGGAGAAGAGTTGGGGTTATGAGGATATTTATAATTGGGTGTTTGGGGTTATAGATTTATGACAATAAATAAATGCGTCACACATTTTATTTATTTCATTGACTCTTTTTTAAAACCCTCATGTCGAATAATTAATTCCTTGACATGCTCCCACGCTGATTATAATAAATATCATTTAAAACAATATTATATCCTCAAAATACAGACTGGAAAAACTAAACGGCATGTACTTGTTTTTCATTGAAAACTACATGGCGTGTACATTCAATGTACACAGCGTGTATATCTTGTTTTCATTTATTAATTTCCTTTCCATAAAGAAAACTACACGACGTGTAATTATTAATACACGGCGTGTACTTGTTTTCCATGAAAAACTACACGGAGTGTAATCATTAATACACAATGTGTATATCTTGTTTTTCATTTCCTTCTTCCTCTATAATTAAAACAATTTAGGATTCCTTGAATAATTATTAAACCACGTATGAGAATAATCTTTATTCTAATTGAGATACTTGAATACACTTATAGTGTGACCCTATAGGCCTCTTTCTCGTTGGCATTAGGCAGACATGCCTAAAGTCCAAGATTACTGTCTAGCAATTGGTCAAGACACCCAATAGAAAGAATTTGACGCCGCATTGATGTATCACCACATATGAACGCTTACTATGTAATTTAATCCCTTTGTCTTGATATCTCATCAAGCAGCCTTCATGGAAGTGTCTTAAACCTATATGCTTGATCCATCGTTCTTTGACTACTTGAAATAAACTCATCGTTCACACCATGACCATGGAAATTAATGCGACAGTTCTATTTCAATCAAAGGGACGAGATATCAACTTCTATAAATGGAAGGGACAAATCCTTCCTCAACATATCCATTAACAACATTTCACTCGTCATGCACCCAACGTACCCTACTTCCCGACAACTGTCTGTGTGACGGTTTTTGTCTGTTAATCTAAGTGTGTGAGTCATGACATGAGTTAATTATAATATTTCAGTATAAGGACCATTATACATGCTCGTAGATAGAAATGTCTGATGTCACCAAGATATGCGAAATTTATACTGACAGGTATGTTCTCATAATCTCCCATCTTGAAGATTACCAAGTACGAACTCCATGATATAGAGTCTCATTTTCTTACGAGTACTTACACATGATGGTCTGTATACTATGTGTCCTATCATAGTATGTCATCCAACCGTAGAACTTTATTTAAGAATATTTTTATAGCATTTCAAGGTTCTCATCATAGTGGGGATCTTCCATGACCTTATAAATGCAATAAATAATCCAGGACATTATTATATTATAGTCATGCAGAACAATGAAAAATATATAATAAGTGAACATTCATGTAATCAAAGTAAAATACAGTTGGTTCTCAGGACACCAACCCTTACAAACTCCCACTTGGAATAGAGCCAACGTCCTATGACTTTTAGTCCGCTAGACCTCACATGATGATAATGTTTCGGCTGAGTGAAGGATTTAGTCAAGGGGTCTTTCACATTGTCTTCCCTAGAAATACTGCTCACTGCAACTTCACCTTTCTAAGAAAAATCCCTCAAGAGATGATACTTTCAAAGTATGTGCTTTTTCCACTTATGTGACCTTGGATCTTTAGCAAGTTCCACCGCTACAGTATTATCACAATAGAGTGTGATAGGATCTTTACTGCTCGGTATTACATCCAGCTCTTGGACGAAGCTTTACATCCATAATGCTTCTTTAGCTGCCTCAGAAGCTGCGATATACTCAGACCCCGCTATAGAATCTTCCACCACACTTTTCTTTGAGCTCTTCCAGCTCATTGCACCTCCATTCAAACTGAAGATGTATCCAGTCTGTGACTTCATGTCATCTTGATCTGTCTGGAAACTAGTATCTACATGTCTTATGATGACTAGTTCCTCATCTCCTCCATAAACCAGGAACATATCCTTAGTATGCCTCAAATACTTAAGGATATTCTTGACTGCCATCCAATGGGGGTCTCCTAGATCAGCTTGATATCTGCCTACCGCACTTAATGCATAAGCAACATCTAACCTCATACATAGCATAGTATACATGACTGATCCAATCGCGGATGCGTAAGGTATCGTTACCATTATCTTTCTTTCCTCATGTGTCTGAGGACACAGTTTTTAGAAATATGAATGCCATGTGACACTGGCAACAATCCCCTCTTGGACTGTTCCATACTGAATCATTTCAATATCTTTTCAATGTATGTACTCTGACTTAGGCCCACCATTCTCTTGGATATATCACGATGGATCTTGATCCCAAGAATATATGCTGCCTCTCCCAAGTCTTTCATGGAGATGAATTTATGCAACCATGCCTTAAGTGACTGTAATACAGGTACTTCATTTCCAATTAGTAATATGTAATCAACATATACTATTAGGAAAACAACTTCACTTCCACTAAAACACTTGTAGACACAAGGATCACATTCATTCTAAACAAATCCAAATTCCATTATAGCTTCATCAAAATTAATGTTCCATGACCTTGATGCTTTCTTTAATCCATAAATGGAATTCTGAAACTTGTATACCTTGTTGGCATCCTTTGGAGTCACAAACACTTCATGTTGTGTCATGTAGACATCTTCCTGGAGGTTCCCATTAAGGAATTATATTTTGACATCCATTTTGAAAATTTCAAAGTCAAGGTAAGCAGTAATGGCTAATAGGATTCTGATGGATTTCAGCATCGCAACCGGTGAAAAATTTTCATCATAGTCAATTCATTGATGTTGTCTAAAACCTTTTGCAACAAATCCTGCCTTGTAGGTGCTGACATGCACTTCTATGTCCAGTTTCATCTTGAATACCCATTTATTACCAGTTGGCTTTACATCAACTGGAGGATCTACAAAAATATAGACTTGGTTTTGGTACATGGAATCCATTTCAGAATTCGTGGACTCTTGACACTTGGAAATGTCTGTGCCTTCAACTGTTCCCTTCTAGGTAATAGGATCATCATTGTCCACCAATAATGAGTCACCATCCTCAATGACAAGAAAACCATATCATTAGGGTTCTCTCACCTCTCTCATGCTTCTACGCAGTTCTTATGTCTTTGGAACAGGTTGTTCTTCAACGGGGCTTTTTGGAATCTGTTCATGCACCAACTCTTGGGTATCTTGAGCATCGACTTCATCGAAGTCTATCTTGCTCCCACTATCTCTTTTGGAGATGTTCTCCCTCTCAAGGAATATGGCATGTCTTTCCACTATAACATTTTTGTCTGAGGGGTTGAATAGGTAATATCCCATTGTTTTTTTGGGATATCCTATAAAGATAGACTTTGTGCCTCGGGCTGCAATTTTGTTACCTGAAGAGGCCTTAACAAAGGCTTCGCTACCCCACACAAGTAAATTCGATAACATGGCTTTGCATCCACTCCATAACTCGTATGGAATACCATTTATCGATTTAGTTGGTACTTGGTTTAGTATGTGCGCTGCTGTTTGTAATGAATATCCACAAAAGGATAATGGAAGACTCGCATGACTCATCATTGATCTCACGATGTCCAACAGGGTGCGGTTACTCCTTTCACATACACCATTCCACTACGGTGTGTAAGGAGGAGTGAGTTGAGATAGAATCCCAAACACCCGTAAGAAATCAATGAAGTCCTGATTAAGATATTATCCTCCTCTATCTAAGCGGAGTTTCTTAATCTTATTACCAAGATGGTTCTCAACCTCATTCTTGTATTCTTTGAACCGATCAAAAGAATCTTACTTATACCTCATTAAGTATATATATCCATATCTACTAAAATCATTAGTAAAAGTTATGAAGTATGAGAACCCAACCCTTGCCTCAACTATAAATGGCCCACACACATCTATGTGAACTAATTCTAGAGGGTCTTTAGCTCTTTCACCTTTCCCAATAAATGGGGATTTGGTAATTTTGCCTTATAGACAAGCATCACATACACGAAGTGGTTTTAGTTCGAAAGAATCTAAATACCCATCTTGATGTAGTTATGTCAAACGTATCTCATTGACATGACCTAGCCGGTGATTCCAAAGTTGGGTGTGGTATGAGTCATGTGAATTGACTTTGTCATCGATTTCCATTACATGGTTTGTGTATTCTAACAAATAAAGACCGTTATATAAATATTCCCTACCAAAACAAATGCTATCTTTATAAAAGTAGCAACATTCATTTCCAAACATGAACATAAATCCATCAGTATCTAATTTGGATACTAAAATAATGTTTTTAGTAACAGAAGGCACATAATAACAACCCTTTAACACCAAGAACATTCTAGTTGGCAACATGAGGTGGTAGTCTCCGATAGCTATAGCAGTAAGTATGGCTCTGTTGGGTGCTCATAGATATACCTCCCCTCGATCAATCTTCTTGAATATACTTGGTTCTTATATTTGGACACAGATGTGAGAACCAAAAGAAGTATCTAATACCCAATTATTATAAATAGGTATATTGCATTCGATAACAAACACACCTGAATCTTCCCCTTGCTTCCTTGGCTAGGTGCAGTTTTGCATCCAGTGGCCCTTCATGCCACATGCGAAACAAACAACATCTTATTCCTTTGCGTCCCCTTTGATCTTCCTTTTCATGGAAGGCCTTGAAGAAGATTTGGGCTTAAATCTCTTCACATTACCTTTCCTTTTATTCACCATGAGGAAAAAATTCTATTCATGCTTCATGTCATTTTCCACTTGGAAAATAAGGATAAGAATATCAGACAGAGACTTCTCAATGTTGTTCATGTTGAAGTTCACAAAAAAGTTTGAGAAGCTCTAGGGAAGTGATGTGAGAATGAGATCGGTACCCAGTTCTTCAGGGAGTTTAAACCCTAGAACCTCCAAGAGCTCAATATAGGAAATGAGCTTGACTACATGAGGCCCGGCTGGGGCACCCTCTCCAAGATTTCTCTGAAATAGAGCCTTGGAGATCTCAAACCTTTCCTGTCTTGCTCTCTCCTGGTATAGACCATGGAGGTGCTCGAGCGTGCTATAGGAATACATGTCTTCATGAGACTTCATGATCTCACTAGACATCGATGATAGCATCAATCATTGAATAGCGAGAGCATCGTTCAAATGTTGATCATAGACCAGTAAATCTTCATCACTTGCCCCTAGGGAAGGAGAATCAGGAAGTGAGGACTCCAGCACGTAAAACTTTTGTTCATGGTGTAGGATAACCTGAAGGCACCTAAACCATTCTTGAAAGTTACTGCAGGTGAGGATATTGTCTTTATCCAGTATTGATCGCAGTGAAAATGTTGTTGATGATTTTTTCATCTTGATTATACAATTTAAAATAGCATATTTATTTGTACATTCTTGATTACAATTTATGAGAAATAATGAATGAATTAATTAATTCTCCCACTATTGTATCAAGTACCAATGGACCTCACCATTGAACTCAGAATGTCTAGTTTCTTTGGCATTCTAGTGGAAATGATCCATATTCCACTTCGCATAACCCCAAAAAGGGTTGGTCAAGATATTTGAAGGTATTTAGGTAGGCATGTATTTGAAAACTGTGAGAATATAATTCCTTGATCTGTTGAGTGGACTCCACAATCCTGAAATCCTGACTTGGATTTCCTCAACTCTTGCCTCCAATATTACACTATGTCTAGAAGGGGATACTTCTCTTGATGTAATATGGTTAAGTCAACCCGAAACCTTTCATAAGGGCTTCCTTTATAAAAGTATGTGTCCCAACAAGGGTTGGTCAAACACATAGTTTTATTGAGTCTTTCCCTTAATCAGGTAATGAAAGGATTGTTCTGACTTAATATGGTATTGAGGGATTTTATTCCATTATGTGTAGTTTTCACATTATCACATGATTTTTAATATTAATTGATGCTTTCTTAAGTGATTAACCCTGTTCTGATAATGTTTACTCATATTCTAGTTTTTATTTTATTCCATCTTTGCATGCTTGTTCATTTTATTAATTATGTGATCACGACAACACATACATAATAAATAAACCATGAAATCAGACAGAAATAAAATAAGATGGCATGATCATGAGCTTCTATTTGGTTATCTTATCTAGCGGTTTTGATAAGATAACCCTGACCTAGGGAAATCACCTTGAACCTGATGGTTTGGGTTTTGCAGCTCCCACTTGTCCAACTTTGTATCTTCTTGCGTAGCTTTTGCCTCAGCTTCGGGATTTGAACCATTTCCTCTAGCTTGGGAGGTCCTCCATTACATGAGTTTACATTAATGAAACCATGCACACGCAAGCCCTACATTATATTGGAAGAAGGCTCGCAGGCCAAAAAAATTAAATTAAATAAATTTAAATTAATCCATACACATACAAAGGGTCTTTGGTCTAGCTCATGATCATCCATATCATGCAACAACATTTACGCATATTTAGAATTCAAATTATTTTAACAGTTCTTTCATTTAAGATAAGTAGAACTTGAATTTAATTAATTATGATCATATAATTAATTAATTCATTATCTTAAATTATTTTCTGAATTTACTTGATATTCTTCTCATTCATATTCCTTGTACAGGTCTATGTAAATTGGAGGAAACCTCGTGAAATTCCATTTCTGGAATGTACACGACGTGTAGTTTGTAATTACACGGTGTGTATTTCTTTTTACCCTTTATCCAAAGTACACGCTGGGGGATTTGGCGTGTTTTCTTTAATTTGGAAATTTTGGAGTACATGTCATGTAGATAAATCATACACGGCGTGTACTTCCTTGTTACGCGATAACTGGACTGGTGATCCCGTGTACGCGGTACGTAGCTTATCCTTGTACATGTTTTCACCTGGGCCGAAACGGACTACACGAAGTTTTTCTCCAACATACACGCCGTGTATTCCGGTTTCCACAGGCCACTCAATTCTGGTCAACACGGCATGATTAATACTTAGGCATATTCAATTCACATGGCGTGGTTTGGCGGACCAGTGCCGGTTCGTTGAACCTAAGTACACGGTGAGTAGTTTTAATTACATGTCGTCTAATCCCGTGTTGTACAGTTAGAAAGAGTGGTTGCTCTGGTTGAGTTCCTAATTTTTATTTTAATCAAAATTAAAATTAAAAGGATGCTTCTTTGATATGAATTGTGAAATGAAGGAGTGAGAACAGAACTTGTTTATTCAGATTTATAGAACGATTTATTTCAAATTTAATCAAATATAAATGCATAAATTATCAAGGAAAATTAAATAACTATAATAAAAATTGTAATCTCTCCCTGATACCATTTCAAGGTTTCAGGCGCAGTGGAAGTGGGTGGGTGGATGTGCCCACTTGGCTTTTTTTCATTAGCAATGATCAATTCGGGATCAGTAAGATGATAAATGCTAGTCTCCACGGATCTAATCATAGAAATAAAAAAATAAAAGGGAAGTCCCAGAACCACAAATTCAGATCATTATAGGTAGATTATAATTAATTTAATCAATTGAAATGAAATACCTTTTGGGTGTTATTTCTTAATTGAAGTTCTTGATCACATTCTGATGTGTTTCGTCGTTGCGTCGAAGAAGCCAAGTGTAGACTTCCTCTAGTGGTGATCCACACGTGTACCTCGTATCTTGGGACTTCGCCAAAGGATTATCCAGGTGCTGGCATGGAGAAACCTTTGCTTGAGTTGTCCGCCTTAGATCGTCTTGATCCGATGGAAGAGGATCTCTCTCAGGCTTGAGAGAGTTCTTGGAGGAAGAGGTTCTTTCGGCCATGAAGGAATTTTCTAGAGATATTGTGTGTTGGAAAAGAGTTGGGGGTTGTGAGGATATTTATAATTGGGTGTGTGGGGTTATAGAGTTATGGAAATAAATAAACACATTACACATTTTATTTATTTCATTGACTCTTATTTAAAACCCCCCATTTCGAATAATTAATTCCTTGACATGCGCCCACGCTAATTATAAAAAATATCATTTAAAACAATATTATATCCTCAAATCCCGACTGGAAGAACTACACGGCGTGTATTAATAAATACACGGCCTGTACTTGTTTTTCATTGAAAACTACACGACGTGTACATTCAATGTACACGGTGTGTATATCTCGTTTTCATTTATTCATTTACATTCCATAAAGAATACTACACGGTGTGTAATTATTAATACGCGGTGTGTACTTGTTTCCATGAAAAACTACATAGCGTGTAATCTTTAATACATGGCGTGTATATCTTGTTTTTTATTTCCTTCTTCCTCCATCATTAAAATGATTTATGCTTCCTTGAATAATTATTAAACCATGTACGAGAATAATCTTTTTTCTACTTGAGATACTTGAATACACTTAGTGTGTGACCCTCTAGGCCTCTTTCTCATTTGCATTTGGCGAGCATCCCTAAATTCCATGATTACTGTCTAGCAACGGGTCCAGGCACCCAAGAGAAAGAAGTTTACACCGCATTGACGCATCACCACATATGAACACTTACTGTGTAATTTAATCCCTTTGTCTTGATATCTCATCAAGCAGGTTTCATGGCAGTGTCATAAACCTATATGCTTGATCCATCGTTCTTTGACAACCTGAAATAAACACGTCATTCACACCATGGGCATGCAATTTAATGCGACGGTTCTATTTCAATAAAAGGCCCAAGATATCAACTTCCATAAATGGAAGGGACAAATCCTTACTCAACATATCCATTATCAACATCTCACTCGTGACGCATCCAACTTACCCTACTTCCTGAAAACTATATGCATGATGGTTTTTGTCAGTAAATCTAAGTGCGCGAGTCATGACATGAGTCAATGATAATATTACAGTCTAAGGACCATTATACACGCTCATAGATAGCAATGTACAATGACACCAAGACATGCAGAATTGCTACTGGCGGGTCTGTTCTCAAAATCACCCATATTGAAGATTACCAAGTGCAAACTCCATGAGAGAAAGTCTCGTCTTCTTACGAGTACTCACACATGAAGGTTTGTATACTTTGTTCCCTATCATAGTATTTCATCCAATCGTATAAAATTATTTAAGAATATTGTTATAGAATTTCATGGTTCTCATCATAGCGGGGATATTCCATGACCTTATCAATGCAACAAATATTCCAGGACATTATTATATTATAGTCATGCATAAAAATGAACAATATATAATAAGTGAACATTCATGTAATAAAAGTAAAAAACAGTTGGTTCTCAGGACACCAACCCTTACAAACTCCCACTTGGACTAGAGCCAACTTCCAATGACTTTTAGTCCGCTAGACCTCACATGATGATCATGTTTTTGCTGAGTCAAGACTTTAGTCAAGGGGTTTTCCATGTTGTCTTCCCTAGAAATACTGCTCACTGCAACTTCACCTCTCTGAGAAAAATCCCTCAAGAGATGATACTTCTTGATGTATGTGCTTTGTTTGCTGATGTGACCTTGGATCTTTAGCAACTGCCACCGCTGCAGTATTATCACAATAGTGTGTGATAGGATCTTTACTGCTCGGTAATACATCCAGATCTTGGATGAAGCTTTACATCCATACTACTTCTTTTGTTGCCTCAGAAGATGCGATATACTCGGAATCCACTATAGAATCTTCCACCACACTTTTCTTTGAGCTCTTCCAGCTCACTACACCTCCATTCAAACTAATGATGTATCCAGTCTGCAACTTCCTGTCATCTTGATCAGTCTAGAAACTAGCATCTACATGTCCTTTGATGACTAATTCCTCATATCCTACAAAAACCAGGAACATATCCTTAGTACGCCTCAGATACTTAAGGATAGTCTTTACTGCCATCCAATGGTGGTCTCCTGGATCATCATGATATCTTCCTACCGCACTTAATGCGTAAGAAACATCTAGCCTCGTACATAGCATATCATACACGACTGACCCAATCGCAGATGCATAAGGGATCCTTTCCATTCTCTTTCTTTCCTCATGTGTCTAAGGACACATTTTCTTGGAAAGATGAATGCCATGTGACACTGGAAACAACCCCCTCTTGGACTGTTCCATACTGAATCTCTTCAATATCTTGTCAATGTATGTACTTTGACTCAGGCCCAATATTCTCTTGGATCTATTACGGTGGATCTCGATCCCAAGAATATATGCTTCCTTTCCCAAGTCTTTCATGGAGAAGCATTTTTACAACCATGCCTTAACTGACTGTAAGACAGGTACTTCGTTTCCAATTAGTAATATGTCATCAACATATACTATTAGGAAATCGATTGCACTTCCACCAAACCTCTTGTAGACACAAGGCTCATATTCATTCTTAACAAAGCCAAATTCCGTTATAGCTTCATCAAAATGAATATTCCATGACCTTGATTCTTGATTTAATTTATTAATGGACTTCTGAAACTTTCATACCTTATTGTAATCCTTTCGAGTCACAAACCCTTCAGGTTGTTTCATGTAGACATCTTCCTAGAGGTTCCCATAAAGGAATCTTGTTTTGACATCCATTTTCCAAATTTCAAAGTCATGGTAAGCGGTAATGGCCAATAACATTTAGATTGATTTCAGCATCGCAACCGGAGAAACAGTTTTATCATAGTCAATTCCTTGACGATGTCTAAAACCTTTTGCAAACAGTCGTGCCTTAAAGGTGATGAATTGCCCTTCCATGTCCAGTTTCTTCTTGAATACCCACTTATTACCAATTGTCTTTACATCAACTAGAGGATCTACCAAAATCTAGACTTGGTTTTGGTACATAGAATCCATTTCAGAATTCATGGCTTCTTTCCACTCGGCATCATCTGTGCCTTAAAAGGATCCCTTATAGGTAAGATGATCTTCATTGTCCACCAATAATGAGTCACCATCCTCAGTGGCAAAAAAACTATATTGTTCTGGTTCTCTCACCACTCTTGTGCTTCTATGCAGTTCTTGTTTCTCTAGAACAGATTGTTCTTCCACAGGGATTTGTGGAATATATTCTTGTACCAACTCTTTTATATCTCGAGCCTCAAATTCATTAAAGTCAATATCACTCTAACTATCTCTTTTGGAGATGTTCTCCCCCTTAAATAATATGGTGTGTCTTTCAACTGTAAACTTTTTGTCTGCGGGGTTGAATAGGTAATATCCCATTTTTTCTTTGGGATATCCTATAAAGATACACATTGTGCCTCGGGCTGCAGGTTTTTTACCTGAAGAGGCCTTAACAAATGCTTCTCTACCCCACACTTGTAAATTCGATAACATGGATTTGCGTCCACTACATAACTCGTATGGAATACCATTTATCGATTTAGATGGTACTTGGTTTAGTATGTGAGCTGATGTTTGTAATGAATATCCCCAAAAGGATAATGGAAGACTCGCATGACTCATCATTGTTCTCACCATGTCCAACAGGGTGTGGTTCCTCCTTTCACTTACACCATTCCACTGCGGTGTGTAAGGAGGAGTGAGTTGAGATAGAATCCCAAACTCCCGTAAGAAATCAACGAAGTCCTGATTAAGATATTCTCCTCCTCTATCTGATCGGAGATTCTTAATCTTCTTACCAAGCTGGTTCTCAACCTCATGCTTGTATTCTTTGAACCGATCAAAATAATGTCACTTATACCTCATTAAGTATATATATCCATATCTACTAAAATCATCTGTAAAAGTTATGAAGTATGAGAACCCACCACTTGCCTCAACTAGAAATGGCTCACACACATCTGTGTGAACTAATTATGGGATCTCTTTAGCTCTTTCACCTTTCCCACTAAATGGGGCTTTTGTCATTTTACCTCGTAGACATGCATCACATATACCAAGTGGTTTTATATCGAAAGAATCTAAATACCCATATTGATGTAGTTTTGTCAATTGTTTCTCATTGACATGACCTAGCCAGTGATTCCAAAGATGGGTGTGGTATGAGTCATGTGAATTGACTTTTTCATCTATTCCCATTACTTGGTTTGTGTATTCTAACACATAAAGGCTGTTATATAAATGTGCCCTACCAAAACAAATGATATCTTTATAAAAGTAGAAACATTCATTTCCAAACTTGAACAAGAATCCATCAGTATCTAATATGGATACTGAAATAATGTTTTTAGTAACAGAAGGCACATAATAACAACCCTTTAATGCCAAGATCATTCCAGTTGGCAACGTGAGGTGGTAGTCTCCAACAACTATAGCAGTAAGTCTGGCTCCATTGGCTACTCGTAGATATACCTCCCCTCGATCAATCTTCTTGAATCTACTTGTTTCCTGTATTTAGATAAATACGTGAGAACCACAAGTAGCATCTAATACCAAACAAATAGATTTCATTCGATAACAAATGCACTTGAAGCTCCCCTTGCTTCCTTGGTTTGGTGTAGTTTTTCTTCCCGTGGTCTTTCTTGCCACATGTGAAACATACAACATCATGTTCCTTTGACTCCCCTTTGATATTCCTTTTCTTGGAAGGCCTTGAAGAAGCTTTGGGATTAAAGCTCTTCGCCTTCCCTTTCATTTTATTCACCATGAGGACAAAATAATTTTCACGCTTCATGTCATTGTCCACTTGGAGAATAAGTATAAGAAGATCAGACATAGACTTCTCAATGTTGTTCATGTTGAAGTTCAAAACAAAGTTTGAGAAGCTCTGGGGGAGTGATGTGAGAATGGTATTGGTACCCAGTTCTTCAGGGAGTTTAAACCCTAGAACATCCAAGCTCTCTATGTAGCCAATGATCATGACTACATGAGGCCCATCTGGGGAACCCTCTCCAAGCTTTCTCTAAAATGGAGCCTTGGAGATCTCAAACCTTTCCTATCTTGCTCTCTCCTAGTATAGACCACGGAGGTGCTCGAGCATGCTATAGGTATCCATGTATTAATGAGGCTTCATGAGCTCACTAGACATTGATGATAGCATCAAAAAATGAACATCGAGAGCATCATTCAAATGTTGATCATAGACAAGTATATCTTCATCACTTGCCCCTGGGGTAGGAGAATCAGGAAGTGAGGACTCCAGCACGTAAAACGTTCGTTCATGGCGTAGGATAACCCGATGGTGCCTAAACCATTCCTGAAAGTTACTGTCGGTGAGGATATTGTCTTTCTCCAGTATTTATCGTAGAGAAAATGTGGTAGATGAGTTTGTCATCTTGATTCTAAAATTTTAAAGAGAATATTTCTTAGTACTTTCTTGATTAAAATTGATAAGAAATAATGAATTAATTAATTAATTCTCAAACTATTTTATCAAGTCCCAATGTCCCTCACTGTTGAACTCAGAATGTCCAGTTTCTTTGACATTCTAGTGGAAAGGATCCATATTCCCCTTAGCATAACCCCAAAAAGGGTTGGTCAGGCTATTTTAAGGTATTTAGGTAGGATGGTCTTTCCCAACTGTGAGCTTATAGTTCCTTGATCTGTTGAGTGGACTCCCCAATCCTGAAATCCTGAAATCCTGACTTGTATTTCCTCAAATCGTGCCTCAAATATTACACCAAGTATAGCAAGGGCTACTTCTCTTGATGTAATATAGTTAAGTCAACCAAAAACCTTTCATAATGGCTTCCTTTATAAAAGTAAGTGTCCCAACAATGGTTGGTCCAACACATAGTTTTATTGAGTCATTCCCATTATCAGGTAATGGAAGGCTTGGTCTAACATAATATGGTATTGAGGGATTTTAGTCATTTATGCATAGTTTTCACATTATCACATGCTTTTTAATATTAAATGATGCTTTCTTAAGAGATTAACCATGTTCTAATAATGTTTACACATATTCTGGTTTTTATTTTATTCCATATTTTCATGATTTTTCATTTTATTAATTATGTGATCGAGAAAACACATACATAACTAATAAACCATGAAATCAGACAAAAATAAAATAAGATGTCATGATCATGAGCTTCTATTTTGTTAGCTTATCTAGCGGTTTTGATAAGATAACCCTGACCTAGGGAAAACACCTAAAACCTGATGGTTTTTGTTTTGTAGCTCCCACCTATCAACCTTTGTATCTTCTTGCGTTGGTTTCACCTCGACATTGGGATTTGAACCGTCTCCTCTAGCTTGGGATATCCTTAATTACATGAGTTTACATTAAACAAACCATGGGCATACATGCCCTACATTTTATTGGAAGAAGGCTCGCATGCCAACAAATTTAAATTATATAAATTTAAATGAAACCATACACATACAAAGGGTCTTTGGTCTAGCTCATGATCATCCATAGTATGCAACGACATTTACGCATATTTAGAATTCAAATTCTTTTAAACATTCTTTCATTTAAGATAAGTTGCACTTGAATTTAATTAATTATTATCATATTACTAATTAATTCATTATCTTAAATTCCTTTCTGAATTTACTTGAGATTCTTCTCATCCATATCCTTGTACGGGTCTTTGTACATTGGAGGAAACCTGGTGAAATTCAATTTCTGGAAAGTACACGGCGTGTAGTTTATAATTACATAGAGTGTATTTCTTTTCACCCTTTATCCAATGTACACGCTGGGGGGATTTGGCGTTTTTTCTATACTTTGGAAATTTTGGAGTACACGGCGTGTAGATAAATCATACATGGTGTGTACTTCCTTGTTACGCGGTAACCGGCCTGGAAATCCCGTGTACGCGGTACGTGGTTTATCGTTGTACACGGTTTCACCTGGGCTGAAACGGACTACATGGCGTATTGCTCCAACATACACACTGTGTATTATGGTTTCCACACGACGTTCATTTATGGTCAACACGGTGTGATTAATACTTAGGCATATTCAATTCACACGGCATGGTTTGGCGGACCAGTGCCGGTTTGTTGAACCTAAGTACACGGAGTATAGTTTTAATTACACGTCGTGTAATCTCATGTTGTACAGTCAGGAAGACCGGCTCCTCCGGATGAGTTCCTTGTTTTTATTTTAATCAAAATTAAAATTAAATGGCTGCTTCTGTGATATGAATTGAGAAACTACGGAGGAAGAACCGATCTTGTTTATTATGATTTATAGAACAATTTATTTCGAATTGAATCAAATATAAATGCGTAAATTATCAACGAAAATTAAATAACTATAATCAACGTTGTAACCTCGATCTGATACCATTTGAAGGTTCCGGGCGGAGCGGAAGCGCGTGGGTGGATGTGCCCACTTGGCTTTTTGTCATTATCAATGATCAATCTAGGATCAATACAACGATAAACGCCAGTCTCCATGGATTGAATCACAGTAATAAACAAAATAAAAGGGAAGTCCCAGAACCACAAAGTAGGATCATTACAAGTTGATTATAATTAATTTAATCAATTGAAATGAAATTCCTTTTTGGTGTTCTTTCTTCTTTGATGTTCTTGATCACATTCCGATGTGATTCGTCATTGCGTCGCAGAATCCAAGTGTAGACTTCCTCTAGCGGTGATCCACACATGTACCTCGTATCTTGGGACGTCTCCAAAGGATTCTCCAGGTTCTAGCGTGGATAAACCCTTTCTAGTGTTGTCCACCTTAGATCGTCTTGACCAGATGGAAGAGGATATCTCTCGGTCTTTAGAGCATTCTTGGAGGAAGAGGTTCTTTCGACCTTGAAAGAATTCTCCATAGATGATGTGTGAAGGAAAAGAGTTGGGGGTTGTGAGGATATTTATAATAGGGTGTGTGGGGTTATAGAATTATGACAATAAATAAACGTGTTACGCATTTTATTTATTTCATTGACTCTTATTTAAAACCCCCCATGTCTAATAATTAATTCCTTGTCATGCACCATGCTGATTGTAATAAATATCATTTAAAACAATATTATATCCTCGAAATCTCAACTGAAAAAACTACACGGCCTGTATTAATAAATACAGGACGTGTACTTGTTTTTCTTTGAAAACTACACGGCATGTACATTCAATGTACACGGCGTGTGTGTCTTGTTTTCATTTATTCATTTACTTTCCATAAAGAGAACTACACGGTGTGTAATTATTAATACATGGTGTGTACTTGTTTTCCATGAAAAACTACACGGCCTGTAATCTTTAATACATGGCGTGTATATCTTGTTTTTCATTTCCTTCTTCCTCCATCATTAAAAAGATTTATGCCTCCTTGAATAATTATTAAACCACGTACGAGAATAATATTTATTCTACTTGAGATACTTGAATTCACTTAGTGTGTGGACCTCTAGGCATCTTTCTAGTTGGCATTATGGGGGCTTGCCTAAAGTCCAAGATTACTATCTAGCAAAGGGTCAAGGCACCCAAGAATAAGCAGTTGACGCCGCATTGTCATATCACCACATACGAATGCTTATTGTGTAATTTAATCCCTTTTTCTTGATATCTCATCAAGTAGGTTTCATGGTAGTGTCATAAACCTATATGATTGATCTTTTGTTCTTTGACTACCTGAAATAAACTTGTCGTTCACACCATGGACATGGAATTTAATGTGATAGTTCTATTTCAATCAAAGGGCCGAGATATCAACTTCCATAAATGGAAGGGACAAATCCTTCCCCGACTTATCCATTAACAACATGTCACTCGGGACACACCCAATGTACCCTACTTCCCGCCCACTGTCTGCGTGACAGTTTTCGTCAGTAAATCTAAGTGCGTGAGTCATGACATGAGTTAATGATAATCTTCCAGTCTAAGGACCATTATACATGCTCATAGATAGTAATGTCAGATGACACCAAGACATGCAGAATTGCTACTGGTGGGTCTGTTCTCATAATCTTCCATCTTGGAGATTACCAAGTGTGAACTCCATGAGAGTGAGTCTCATCTTCTTACGAGTACTCACACATGATGGTTTGTATACTATGTGTAATATCATAGTATGTAATCCAACAGTATAACTTTATTTAAGAATATTGTTATAGTATTTCAAGGTTCTCATCATAGTGGGGATCGACCATGACCTTATGAATGCAACAAATATTTCAGGACATTATTATATTATAGTCATGCAGAACAATGAACAATATATAATAAGTGAACATTCATGTTATCAAAGAACAAAACAGTTGATTCTTAGGACACCTACCCCTACAGATGGTGTGTTTAAATAGAAAAACACACTTAACCACCCACTCTTCGGCCCATACCCGAACTTTCATCGGGGCCGGGATTGAGCTGCCTCTAGGGTAAAAACCAAATTATGAGCATAACTGAGGTCTTGAAATTTTAATTTGAGCCTTCATTCTAATGGTTATGAAAATTTGACGCCCGAGGACGCTAAATTACAAAATTTCCCCTACGGTCGTTTTTCACAGTTGCCCTGCGCCCGCGAACATTACACCCCTCCTAGGGTAAACAACACGTTCCTGACTCAACCATGCTCTCAGTTTTCCCATACGATCTACCGTTAAAGAGTTATTCTATTTATTTAGCATGTCCATTGTGGACGCATGCCAAATTTAATGTTGGCCACACCGGGGATCAGAATTGCACGCCGTCTGAATGGCCTACTCTAGAATAACATCAAGAAAATTTCAAAGTCATACAGGCTCAAAATTGGGGTTCTTACAGAAAAATTATATTAACTATATAATAATTGATAATATATATTTATATAATAAATATCATTACAAAATAATGAATAATTTTATTTATTAAAATAAAAACATATTTTATGTACAAAACACTTTTTTTAGAAAAAATCATTCATTTACACTCGAATGATTATTATTTTCATTTAAAAAAATTATAACCAATAAATATATTTTTTATACATGTAAAACATATAATTTTAATAATTTAGTTATTCATATGTTTAACTACCGATTTAATGGCTAGACTATAATGGTATATTATTTTACTGTTCTTCTAGAATCGGGGTTGTGTGTATCTGAATCTATAAAAGAGATTTTATAAAATATATATTTAATGGTTCATTTATCCTTGATTTTTCACATGGTATACTCTATCAAACAAAATTCTCCTATTTCAGTATCATTGGGTGATATAATGGAAAAAATATTTTTTTTACTAAAAATAAATTGAAAAATGAATTTGGTTGGTTTTTCATTTTTCACACTTGATAATTAATGGAAATACATTATGATTGTTAAATAAGAAATATGGACTTTAACAAACAACCAACTGGGCTAGTTCAATACTAAAAATTGTGAGTAATCTCTTCTAAGTAGTAGAGTCAACCAATCCATATAGCCATAGAGGGAGAAGTTTGGGAGATAAAACCACAGACATGGAGGGTAAAAAGGATGCACATGTTTCTATAGTGTATGATGACAGTGTGGTGTGACACTATGAGGGAGTTTGTGCATAATATTACACGTTCTGAAACCTAATGTGAAATATATAAAATATATAGTTCTAGGGATATTATAAATCTACATCAATGGAAATAATTTTGACATGTGATGGGGAGCCATGTAGTTTACTATTGTCACATAAAAAA
Source organism: Viscum album (assembly GCA_963277665.1). Taxonomy (NCBI): domain Eukaryota; kingdom Viridiplantae; phylum Streptophyta; class Magnoliopsida; order Santalales; family Viscaceae; genus Viscum; species Viscum album. The sequence goes on along the minus strand of OY728162.1, from coordinate 425,784,484 downwards.
TTACATATATAATTTTAATTTTCCAATCACGACTTATATGGTGTTCTTATATCCTCCAAAATATCTTATTCATTTTTATGCAATAAATGGTTACTGATTTAATTTTTCTTTACGCATCATCAAAAATTTATTGACCTAGATAATTCCATAATCTTTATGAGCATGTGTTTTTGATATTATCCTACATTGGATCGTATTTCATGTTTACTCTAATGTTTATGTATGCGTTTACATGAATATATAGATTATTCATAGGAAGGACAACCAAATTCGAGTAAACTATCATTTTAGTGGGATTCATGAGTTCAAGCATTTGAAATATGATGAAGAATGTGATTATTCCAGAATGCACATGAGTTTGAACTTAGGATGGGAGAAGCCATTGGTTATGTGAAGAAACCACACTTCTCATAATTTGATGGTCCCAATAAAATGTTGATATAATTAAAAATTTGGGATACATATTCAAAATACATATTTTACATTGAATTTAAGTCAATTAATTCATCTGATAAATTTGGTGAACTACATATATAAATAGAAAGGTACTAAGGCTGATATGTGAAGGAGAATAACCTTGAGGGATATCATTTTTTCATTTAAAAATATATAAATAGAAAGACACTCAACTTTTTTAAGGATAATTTCAACAAAAACTGATTTATGTGTTGGAGTTTCATGACCAGTCATCTATCAAAATATGGGAGTTCTATGTATTCATTTTCTCGATGAAGTACCACATAAATTATACTATTATTTGAAGGATTTCTCATACCCTAGACTGTTAAAATAACACATGGAGGGTAAATTATATCTCAGTGTATTTTAATGAATAAATTGTTATAACTGAGATCCCATGAGGTATCCCTTTCATTCATTGAAGTTATTCCATGCTTGGTCTGTGCGATGAAGAATAAACCCGTAATGGTTACACATACACTATCATACTGAGATTCCAAGAGGAAATTCATTATTTCACTATGTATTGGACCCTGATCTTTTAGTTAGTGACTACAATATATGAATTGTTTCATTAAAGAAGAGAAATGGGATTTATATACACATGAATGAATATTTAAAAAAGGTGAAACATGCATGAACCCATGAGATATATGATCAAAAATAGATATAGTAAAAAAATCTAAGAGTAAACATAAAAATAATAAAATAAAGAAAATGAATCACATCAAATGATACATATGTTATATAAATACAACTAGTTTTTTTACAAAATCTAATAGATCTAGGAAATAGTCTTTTATTGCATGAGTGGTTAATTTAGAATCCAACATTGAAATTTAATATATCATATTGTTTTTCAGAAAAAATATTCATAAAAATAATTTTTAAATAAGATAATATTTGAATATAATCATTTATGTAAGTAGATTCAATTATTATATATTCATTTAATATTAATGTTATTGATACTGGAGAATAATAATAGGTAGCCTATTTTAATTCTACATATCTGGGAAAGACCTATTGGTCGCTATGAAATAGAGGAATTTATTTGATTAATGAATTTGTAGAAAGTTGATCAGATTTTATTTATGTGTGTGTGTGTGTGTATTTGGTGTCTAGTTTTTGTCACTTTTGTTTCCTCTAGAAATGGGTATGACCTCGTTGATTTAAGGTTCAAACATTCCAAGTGGTTTCTAATGGGATTGTTCGTAGAACCGGAAACATCCAATGATTCCATATCCATTTGGACCTAATTTCAAAATGTAGGTTCTCATTAGTTGTGAACCGATGAGGCTTAAGAATTTTCGTTGGTCTAGAGGATGGGAGGTCAGACTCATCACACCTTTTTTAGTGGAATTATTGTCTACTCCGGAACTCCCTATATAGATTTAAGATATGTTCATGAATCCTTATTAAATTTCCAAGTATGAAAATTTGCTTTCCTTTAGATCTGATAATAAATGATTAATATGTTTGAGATTTAGAGAATCTTATATATGTATTTAAGGTTCTTAATCAATAGAGAATCATCTGTATTTGTTAGATATTATTAGTCAATGGTATCCTTCGACTCATTATATAGAAATATCTTGGTCAATATAATATCCATACTAGTTTTAAAGCAACTCAGCGGGGCACTTGAAGTTTATTGTCATTCAGAAGGACATAGATTATTTCAGAGTTGAGATCATACCCGTAGATGGGCTACCTACGTATCCTTTGTTTTAGAAAAGGAATCAAAACCCACATAGTTTGAGTAAATACGTTTGAGGTTTATACATGATTGATGGCTCAAAGAAAGATGTCATAATTTCTTTTACACTCTAAGCTCACGTGAGTCATGCTCGATATGAGAAACAAGATGTATTGGTAAAACCAGACAATTGTGCCATGAAAGATGCAATTATAAGAAATTATGTGGGGCTTATGTATGTATGGTTGCCCAGATAGATGAAGATTTACGATTTACTTCAGGGACTAAACCTTGGAACAAGGTCCATAAAGGTATATGTGCTTTATGGAGATTTTGATACTTAACTAAGCACTTAATCCTAAGAAGGATGCCCAAATTAGAGAGAACATGTGATTCAGTTTTACTCTTGAGAATGAAGCCCAAATCAAAAGTAAATTTAGACTGATTAAGAGAAATTATGACTGGGGCTTACTCTAAAATAAGAGGCCCAGGTTAAATGGAATTATGACTGGGGATCACTCCTGAAAAGGAAACCCAGGTTAAGGGAATTCAGATTTTTGGGAAGTTGGGGCATACTCCTAATGAGGATATCTCTATTAAAAGAATTATGTTTGGGGATTACTCCTGAGGAGGATTCCCAAAATTAAGGGAACTTGATGACTGGGGCTTACACCTGAAAAGGAGGACCAGGTAAGGGGACTTGGGGATTACTCCTAAGGAGGATACCCATATTTGGGATTTTGAGATTGGGACTTACTCTTGAGAAGGAGGCCCATGTTAAAGATCCTCTCATTTTTAAAGGATGAGGTATAATGAATGAAAACTCTAACCTTAGTAACATAAAGATATGTAAATCACTGGGTTTTGAGATGTGTTCCACATAATTCCTTTCAGATAAGGAATCCAACAATCAAACCATGTCATAAATGACTTTGAAGAGGGTTTTGAAGGCTAAATCATCAAAATGAGAGGTGGATTTGACGAAATTAAGTGAATAGGTAGGAGGGGAACCCAAAAAGAGAGGGTTGTGCAAGTCCTACATGGGCGCGCGAGTCCTGTTCGCGCAAGTATACTTGCGCGACACATGGGGTACATGCACGACAGTTAACCCTTAGAGTAATACTTGGGTGAGACATGGATCAAGCCCTTATTACTATCCCTAAAGGATTCCAAAAGAGTGGCGCAGAAGTATTGTTAAAGGGATAAGGCAGCGCGCAAGGGTGGCCATTTTTCTTAAGGGCTAGACACATAGGCACGGAAGTGTTGATGAGTTTCAACACTTAGGTCTTTTCCCCTATTTAGAGCTTCCATTCCAGGAAAGAAATTACCTTAGAAGTGTTTGGAAGACATATAGAAGAGACTAGGGCACCGGGAGCTCGAATCTGAGTTTTGGAACTTTTCACTCTTTGAAATGGGGGGCCCACAGAGGGTATTTATAGGCTAGTGGAGACCCTGGGCGAAATTCAAATTAGGCGCGCAAGTCACCTGTGCGACCACTATGCAGCGCACAACTATACTTGCGCGGCAATGATGAAAATTGCGTGACCCAAGTGGGAAGAAATCCTTCGTCATGCCATAGTCAATTTTTATGTTTCTTCAAAGGATGAATCACTTTGGACATAGGTATTTCCCATTTTAAGTCGTTAGACTTTGTGAAGGAAAGGAGCATCTACAAAAGTCCCCCCTCATAGTTGGATCTGAACGAAATGAGGATGTGACTCTAAGGTAAAGAAGAAAACCAAGGAACATTCGGCACGTAAGTCTTGAGCGTGCAAATGGAATCGCGCAGGTGTGAGCTGTGCAAGCTTCAACGCGTAGGGGTGCTGCTTGGCCTATATATAGGCGGTCAATCCTCACACAAAGCACTGAATTTCAGATTTTCAAGCTCTCACCGCGCAAGTTTCCTACATCGCGCAAGTTCTCTGTTTTCCACTGGTTTCTTTGTGTCACGCTGGTGAAATTCTATTTGGACTTCCGCGGTGATACATGCGCACCAAAACTTGCACGACACACTTGTACTTGCGCGTCAAATTTTGTACTTTCACGCCTTAATTCCTTATCCACGTTTTCACTTTTCTTCACAAATTTTATGAAAATTTATCCTACTTTAGAGTTAATTATTCAAATTTGTACAGATTAAATGACTCCTAGGAGAATCGGAATGGATGATGAACTGGAAAACAAACGAATAGATGACAAGATGATCACCATTGTCCATGATTATTATTCTATCTGCGATAGAACACTTCTATATTTGGCCAAGTACCTAAAGAAGTATCATCTTGACTTCCCTCAGAGTATTTATCTACCTTTGTATGGCTATGGTCATCTACTAGAAGTCACCATTCCAGAGGCAAAGAACTATCTCCCAATTTCATGGTTTTAGAATGACACCAATTTTGCTTCAGCAAATACCTCATATGGAGGATCATTTATAAATACCGAAACAGTGGAGAAGGCCTACATAATGCATCATAGACCATGTACCTCAGATCTGAAACCTCATAAGCCTGAGTTGCAACCACATTGTTATCCCTCAATTTTCCGAAACTCTTACATGGATCAATCCAAAGGCTAGAAGAAGAGTTGGGAATTTCTTCCAGGAGTATGTGTGAAGCCAAATTAGATGTCGGCATATTGGGTGCGACAAACCTACAAAGAGTTTGTCAAGGATTTCAAAGAAGCTGCAATATATGAAGCCATCTGTGCTGGGAAAACATATATATATACAGAAATGATGACTTCGTGCCTGAGATACTCAGCCATTGGAGTCCAGAAACCAATTCTTTCCATCAGACTCATGGAGAAGTTGGAATCAGTCTGTGGGATGTCCACAAGATCTCAGGGGCTCCAATTCTAGGTGCCATGTATGATGAATTCACCCACCAAGGTGACATGGAATGATTCAGAGAATACACCTGCTTTAGCTCAAGAATTATTGAAAATCTTCCACAAGCTTAGGAGTTCAGAGACTTCCCTAACTCATTCTAGAAAGGATATTCATCCAGAGGAGTGGATGAAAATATTTCTTACCAAGAAGCTGAAGAAGGAGCCAAAGGAGAAGGGATCGAAGGTCAAGGTGCCCAAGGAGAAGGGACCCACCTGTACTCATCCTACAACGTGGCCCAAAACAGAGAAGGGGGGTTCTCCTGGAACATTCTGGACGACTCTAGAAGTAGATGAATTTAAGATGTGGGGATATGAAGTGAATAAGAGAATCCCAAAGAAGACTCTTCTGGTGGGCTTCTTGGCCTTGTGGATCAGCGTTTATCTTTTTCCAGTCAGGGACTCGAAGGGAGGTGTTAGGCCAGGGACCTACATTATTGAAGCCAAGTTGGCTGAGGGGAAAATGGTTCGGTTGGCTACCCCCATTTTAGTAAAGATTCATAGGAGCATACTCCATGTCTTCATGGGTAAGTCTCCTTTTAGAATAGTGGGACCAATCCAAGTTTTTTGTGGCTGGATCACCACTCAGATTAGGATGTATTATGTACAGAATAGAGTACAGATCGCCGGAAGTTCTTTCAGGCCATCAGTGTAAGAATTATATGGAATTGCTCCTCTAGATCTCAATTCCTATGACATGAAGGTGAGGCTAAGAATGTATAAGGAATTCAATTTCTTTCCATATGGAAATCCACCAACCGGGAGATTTGTTGATGATGGAATGGTTAGCCTAGAATTAAAGTCATACATGCTGGCTTGTAATGATGGTGTACTGGAAAACATGATTGACAGAGAGATTATATGAGAGGCCTATTATCCATATATATTTGCACGCCAATTCTAGTGTCTTCAACAGGCTGTTGAATCCCCTCCTATGCATGTCAGGCCAGAGCAGCATCCGATGGTAGCCCGACAACTATGGTTGCTGACATCTAGGGAGAACACCGGGGCAGTTTTTGATCTACCAGTTGATAAAGAGACTAATAACATAACTACATGGTATGCCAAGAACTAGATATCATTATACAATCGAGTGGTGTTGAATCACCATGTTTATCAGGTGGGGAAAGGGAAAAGAACTATAGAGAAAGAAACCCTTCATCTGGAAGGTGATTATTCTGTAACACCTGAAGCTGATTCGCCAAGTTCTTCACATAGGGCGGACTCGCCGGATTCTCAAGATGGGGATGATGAGGCACAACATGTGGAATGTTAGACTTGTTCCAGATATAATCCCCCTATCATAATCAAGATACCAACTCCATTGACTCCTAGTGAATTACATAATTGGGGAAATTTAATCACTATTACTTTATAGAGAAACATGTCTTATTTTCTTATCCTTTATCTATAGTCGCAGCAGCTTGGAAGAATCTAACTTCCAAGATTGTAGGACCTTCCTCATAGCCTTTTGGTACACATGTTGAATATCTATGACCACATGTTGTCTAGACATGGAGAAGTTTATATTGCGGTGCTGAAACTGCCTGGATGGATCTGTGCGAGGGGCTAAAAATCCCTAGAATAGGGAAACTTCGAGCTTCAACAGATATCCATTACAAGGACAATCCCGACGAAGTGCGGGTTACATCAGAGTGCTGGAAATGCTCATATATGGCACCGATGATTCCATTCATGTCACCATGCGGGTGAAGGGAATGATAAATCATGGCGCCACTGAGGGTAGTTCCGAAGATTAGGAGTGGCACGATTACGTGGCTCCTGAAGATGTAAGTCTCCATCCTTATTTTCATTGCAATTTGTTTTCAGTCAAAGATTTGTTACTAAAGGAAATTATTTTCATTATCCTGCAACTTGCAATGAAAGGAACTATTGAGGTTCCTTCACCACAGTATAACCCCAGTGGTACTGCCATTGGGGCTAATGAATCTCCTCGTGAGTCGTGTGAGATATCTCTAGGTCAGCAAGCTATGGATAAAGAGTTTGACAAGGATTCCATTCTCCAATTCATGTACCTATAATGGTGACCGTCGACACTCCCAAAAAAAAAGAGACAAAGTCATTGAAGGAAAAAGTCCACAACTAAATGCTTTATCAGTAGTGGTAATTCCTCCAGGTAATCACGAGTCTTAACCCATGAGAAGGTTGATGATACTTTTTTTGGGATTGTAGGGGAATCTTCAATTTCCCTTCTAAGGGAGAGGACTGATACTCCTTTTAGGACCACAGTGGGTACTGGTGAACAATCACAAGTTCAGGTTGACTTGGCTGCTCCTGGAAAAGAACCAGCATCTGTTCCCATTATCACTCTTACTGCTACTATAAGAAGAGAAGAACCTACTTCTGGTAAGTTGACCATGCTTCATAAAATGTTGAATGAAACGTCAACTGACTTCAATTCCATGGTACTTTAGGTTCAACCCCTACACAAGAGATTTTGGTGTCAATTGAATCTGATGTCGCTAGTTTATCTGAAGAAGCTGTCCAGGGTCAGAGGCCGCAGAATAAATGTCGCCAAGAAAACATATTAGATGCTCCCACTGGTGAGATTAACCAGGATTATGAGATTACATTGGATGAAAATATTGAACATGGTGCATATTTTAAAGATTTTTTAGATCATGTTTAATTACCATGTAATTTAGAAGATTATGTCTGTGAGTGTTATCCTTCGTCCTATTAAGAAATAACTTCTTATTACATCTCTAATCATGATCGGTTGAAATGTGTAGTTATCTCTGAGCAAGCTGTTGAACTACTAATGCCTGAAGAGGGTATAGAAAACCCTATTATTGCAGACAAATTAGCTCAAGTGGAGCTTAACCTAGAAGGGCTTCCTGAAACTCATCTGGAAAATCCTATTGAAGCTAGGAAAGATGGGGAGGAGCCTTCTCAAGTTACCGATCTACCATTAGGTAAGAGATAATAATTTTTGCGATTGTACTTAATTTACCAAATAGTCAGTCAACTTTTGTTATCCTTTAAAACTAACAAAAAATTTAAATTGATTATGGAAAGCCATCAATTTTAGTGGCTAGATCTGGAGGTGAAGCCTCAGCTTCTGCCCCAATGGAAATAGAAAATGAAGAAACACGGGTCAGGGGGGAAGTGTAACGACCCAAAGTTTCATTAATGGAAAATCTCTCTTGATCCAGTTAAATGTCTCTTTATGAAAAATATTTTTATAAGATGTCAACTTATTTTGTTTTACGTTAAGAATTTTGACCATTGTTAATATAGCCATTAAACAGTGACCACATGATTCGTTTAAATATAGGACCTTAACAAATCCAATTTACGTAAATAAAAGAAGCAATGGCCTCATCCAATAGAATTTCTCCATATGAAGCCCATTTTTCGGAGCTCGGAAAAGAGGTGGCATCCTTGGGCTTTGCTCTTGAGCAAGCCCAAGCTGAGATTCATCATATCAAGCTCGAACATGATCGTCTACAGGAAAAGTGGAAGTTGATTGAAATTACCACTCGAGCGATGTTATGTGAGCCACCCCAAGATTCTGTCACCATCGCACACCTTACCCTTAGGTCTTATGCGGACATTTTAAGGGGTTATGTAACAAATAAGTAGTACTATGTTCATGTACATTATTTTTTTGTATATAATAATGAATATAATTTCTATCCATTTTTTATACATTGTAAATAGTTTTTAAAGTACAAATGGTGTTTTTAGTTATTATTTAATTAAGAAATATATTTTATTAAATTTATGGATTTTTGAATTAAATAATATTTTAATAAAATAATAATAATATTATTAAATTAATTTTTATTAAATATAAATGACATTATAATTTTATGACTGCAATTAAAATTTTTATTAAGGTTTGAAAGCCATTTCTGTCAAAACCAGTGAATTTTTGATAAATGATGGTTTTTAATTTAGAAGTGAAAATTCACATATTTAGAAAATTATTTAGATAAAATAAATGTTATTTTTGGAATCAGGACATCGAAATTATCCAACGATGAATTTTTCATAATTTTCTGAGACAGTCAAATTTTTGGGTAAAAATTAAATATCATTTAAATATATAATGTGTTTTATGACATCATAATGACCCAATAGTGATGTAACAAAATACTATAATCTTTATGGTCAGCCAATATATTTTTTATCATTAAAATAAAGTCATTTTGGGTTTGTTTGACTTACATTTCAAAGCATTAATGGACCCATCAAGACTTATTCAACACTTTGCCTTTTTAAATTAGTTTCCATGGGAGTGTGACTCACCTCCACATAAGAAACCATATTATTTTAAAAAGTTCGGACTTTGGCCATATAAAATACTGTTTTCCTCTTTCTTTTTCCAAAAACCATGGGCAAAAACCATGGTATGGTTTGTGGTTTGTATTAATTTAATATAAGGGGTCCCAAACCTAAATAATAATGAATTCCCTCAACATTCCTATATAAACCCACCCAAGCTCCCACTTCCACCTCACTAAAATACCTTGGAGTTCGTTAAACCTCTTCCCTACTCTCTCTAGAATCCTCCCAAGGTTCCTCAAGCTCCCAATAAGCCTCTCACAAGCCTCTCTCTAGCCTTTGGAAGCACACTTCCAAGTAAGGGGTTTTTTTCCTTTCTCATTTTTGTCAATTTTCTTTAAGTTGTATTGCCCTTTTAATTTCAATTATAAATTTTGAGGTATGGTTTCTCACCTCCCCCAAACTACCATCTTTATTTTTGAATTATGGTAGTCCCCTTTCTCTCTCATTAAATTCCTCCCATGTACACCTATTACTATGCCGAAATTCCAAAAAGAACTTCTCTCCCCTCTTTTACATTCAAGCAATACTTTTGTATAATGAATCTAAATTCCATTAAAATTGTTGGGAAATGTATCTATATGACCTCTTTAATTTCCATTACATGTAAATATGATGAGTATCCTCTTTCACTCTCATCAACCATTTTTATGAATTCTTATGTCTCGCCGTTACGCTGCCGAAATCGCACCGATTTTCTAAGCCAATGTCATTGTGTAGTGAATACCATGCCCATTTCTCCATCAATGGTATTCAACTTTATGCACATTTACCTATTGATTGTAAAAATTCATGTATGAATTCCACATTCCTTTATCGTGGAATAAATTATTATGTTTTATGAATCCATGTTTTATGATCCATGTGGCACACTTATGCATGAAATGAAATGTTTAAGAAGGGTGCACCCTTATAGCACTCCAATGCGTTGGGAAAAGTATAGTATCATGATACGTCATGTGAAATGGGTTTTGACTCATTATAATTCAAGTGAAACAAGGTTTTACATGTGCTTTATGTGCAATGAGGTTTTACTCATGCTCCATGTGCAATGAGTCTTGGATCTTTCTAATTCCATGATAAGTGTTGTTGCCACATCTCCATGTTATGATTATCATGAATTATCATTCATTTATGTTCATGTTTATTTTATGCTATATTTATTATGCTTATTGTCTAACATGTATTTTACTCCTCATGTGATTCCATGTGTACTCACTTACTGGGCATTATCGCTCACCCTTTTCTTATGCATGTCCTCAGGTTAACCCATGAAATGCCAAGTACGAAGGAATGTAGTGGTCATGAAAAGGAAGTTTTCAATTAAGATGTTGTATTTCATGTTTTATGTTTTTATTTAATGATAATAATCCCCAAAGTCACTAAACCTCTCGATGTTCATTGTTGTATCAAGTGACGTTTTATGTAATAAATCATGTTTAAGTTGTAATAAAAAGTAGGGTTGTCATAGTTTGTATCAGATGATAGGTTTAGTTACCTTTGGGATTAGGAAACCCTAGTAAAGCCTTAGATACAAGACTAAGTATAATAAAAACATCCCTATGTTTTGGTAAATACTATGTAAGTGGTTTATCAAACAAATACATCCCTGTCTGGATACAAGCAGGTAGAGGCGGCTCTGGCACAGAAGTATCCTAGGGGTAAAACCCAAAAACACCACTTTGAGCTAGACTCGAACGGGAACTGGTGCATGACAACGGGCCTTGATGCACTCTTGGTTACGACACTCCCGGGTGATATGTTTTGATAAATTCACAATCTTAGTATGAACCCTTATTAAGGGAAAAATTCCCCTAAGAATATATGTTAGAAAGTAGATCATGAAAAGCCTAGATTGAAGCCAATAGACTCGTGAGTTAAGGAAATAAAAGTTTATTTTTGAGTCATCAACTTTTGTCTTTGGATTACACTTTATGTGTTACCTCTATCTTTCCTTTTATTCCAGCCAATGGCCTGTAATAGGAGGATTCGGGCTAACAACCGTTGTGAAGATCGGTGTGATGACAGTACTAATGAGATGCCAAATCCAATGGGAGTGGGAATCACGAACTTTGTCACGCTTCTCTATTAGCTGACTCATGTTTTGAATAGAAACACAGGTCAAGAGGAACGTTCAACCCCCCCTAAGAAAGAACAAGTCGCTATCGAGAGCTTCATGAGACAAAGGCCTCCTACTTTTGGTGGATCATCCGATCCCATGATCACTGAACAATGGATCAACTCCATTTATCAGAAATTCTCCATCCTCCAATGTTCTGAACAAGAGAAGGTTCTCCTGGCGGCTTATCGTATGGAGGGTGAATCTGATCAATGGTGGACGTTGATCAAAAATATGAAGCCTGAGGATGAGATCGAGGCATTGGAATGGATGAATTTCCGGAAGATTTTTTTTGATAAATTTTTTCCGCGCACCCTCTGGCTTAAGATGGAAAGGGACTTCCTTTAACTCAAGAAAAAAGATGAAGAATTTTTTGGAGTGTACGAGGAAAACTTCACAATGCTTGCAAGATATGCTTCCAGCTTTGTCATTACCCCTGAATGCAAGGTTGACCGCTTCTTTGGTGGGCTCAAGCCTAGCTTGAGGAAAGCATTAGCGATACGTGACCTCGACAGATATGAGGAAATTGTATTATGTCCCCTCAAGGTCGAAATGGAGATCGGGGAATCACAGGGGTATCATGGTGACAAGAAGCGTAATGTGGACTTCAATGCTGGTGGTCTGAAGGATGAATCCAACGGTGCTAAGAAGATCCCGCATCCCTCTTCCCAAAAGTATGGAAATAAGCACCCTGGAAATTGCCTTAAGGGGACGAGAAAATGATTTAGGTGTGGAAGAGAAGGGCAACTAGCAATTAACTGTCGGCAAGAAGGACCCGCGACAGCGAAAAAGTAGAGGAATTCTCTGTTCGAACCTCAATGCGTTGTTCAATGCTACAAATGCAAAGAACCAGTTCATTTTTCAAATCAGTGCCCTAATCCAAGAATTGCGAACGTACTTTTTGATTCAGGTTCTACACATTCTTTTATAACTCGAAAGTTTAGTAGAACAATCCCAGCACCACCACAATCCATGGAAGTAACGATGTTGGTGAGTACGGAAAATGGGGAAATCATTGCGTCCCATGAATATAAGTCTTCCCCTGTTATAATTTGTGGATTTAATTTCCCGGCGAATATCGTCATACTCCCTTTGGTGTAATTTGATTCAATTCTTGGAATGGTTTGTCTTTCCTTATATAGAGCCAACATAAATTGTCGGGAGAGGGAAATCACACTCCATATGGAGAATCGTCCCCCGATTCTTTACAGTGTCAGGAGGAAGATGAATCTCCTTTATCTCCATCGTCTCAAGCATGGATATTACTGCCTTATGAGCATGCATATCTGGATCAGATGATTGAGTACAAGGAAGAAACCATCCTTGAAGAAATACCTATTGTGAGGGAATTCGATGAAGTGTTTCCCGAGGAACTGCATGGTCTTCCTCCAAGAAGAGATGTGGAGTTCTCAATTAAACGTATACCTGGGGCACTACCAATATCCAAGACTCCATATAGAATGGCTGTTGTAGAGCTTGAGGAGCTAAAGAAACAACTACAGGAGAATCTGGATAAAGGTTTTATACGCCGTAGTGCTTCACCATGGGGTGAACCAGTCCTCTTCGTAAAGAAGAAGGATGGGTTAATGCGGCTTTGCATCGATTATCGCAAATTGAAAAAATCACGATAAAGAACAATTATCCTCTCAGAAGAATCGATGACTTGTTTGATCAGCAATGTGGAGCACAATATTTCTCCAAGGTGGATTTGCTGTCGGGATATTATCAAGTAAGGGTGAAGAAGATGTCCCCAAGACTGCTTTTCGTACAAGATACGGGCACTATGAATTCATAGTAATGCCTTTCGCACTCACCAATGCTCCAGAAATATTCATGGACTTGATGAATAGAGTGTTTAGAGATTACCTAGAAAAAATTGTGGTAGTCCTTATAGATGATATTATAATATACTCCAAAACCAAGGAGGACCATGAGGAGAATTTAAGAACTGTACTAGAGACATTGTGCAAGGAGAAGCTCTATGCAATGTACAGCAAGTGTGAGTTATGGTTGAAGGAGGTCTCATTCTTGGGACATATCATCACATGTAATGGGATATCTGTGGATACCTCCAAAACAGATGCAATTGAGGGATGGCAGAGGCCAACATCAGTAACGGATATCCGTAGCTTCTTTGGGGTTAACTGGATATTATCGACGATTTGTGATAAATTTCTCACGATTGTCCAACCCTCTTACCAAGATAACTCTAAAGGGAGTAATGTTTTCTTGGGGTGATGAATGTGAATTAAGCTTCAAGGAGTTGAAAAAAAGTCTTATCACTGCACCCGTGCTCACTTTACACACAAGTGGGGAGCTTTTTGTGGTATTAAGTGATGCTTCGAATAAGGGATTAGGATGTGTGCTGATTCAGAATGATGAAGTGATATCCTATGCCTCAATGCAGTTGAAAATCCATGCGAGAAAATATCCAACACATGATATGCAGTTGGAGGCTGTGATCTTTTCCTAGAAAATCTGGCGGCATTATCTCTATGGAGAGAAATTTGAGATATATTCGGACTACAAGAGTATTAAATATATATTCACACAGAAAGAGCTTAATATGCACCAGATAAGATGGATAGAGCTCATCAAGGATTATGACTATTCAAAAATTTACCACCCTGGGAAAGCGAACAAGGTGGCAGATGCCCTAAGTAGAAAGGACCCAACAATTCTATCAATGATGAGAATTGAGAAGGATCCAATCTTCTTAGACTTGATAAAGATCAACGTGGGAATCATAAAGAAGGGAACATCATCAATCCTTTCACAAATTATTGCTCAACCATCTCTTTTGGAAAGGATAAAGGATTCTCAAAATGATGATGTGGGAATTCAGGAAAAAGTGGAAGCTATCAAAAAAGGTAAATCCTCAGAGTTTAATGTTAATAAAGATGGAATTGTGCAGTTTGGGAAAATACTATGTGTTCCATCAAGTCCGGAGCTGAAGAAGGAACATTTTGATGATGCACATAGTTCATATTTCTCTATTCACCCAGGAGCACAAAGATGTATCGAGATCTCCAAGAAAACATTTGGTGGGATAATATGAAGAAGGAGATCACTGAATATACATCAAAGTGCCTGGTGTGTCAGCATGTGAAGGCAGAGTGGCAGAAGTCTAAGGGGATGATGCAACCATTGCCCATACCGTAATGGAAATGGGACAACATCACCATGGAATTTGTCACCAGACTTCCAAGGACATCCAAAGGCAACAATGCAATCTGGGTTGTTGTGGATCGTCCTAACAAGACTGTACAGTTCATTGCTATTCGAGAGGATTTCTATTTGGATCAACTGGAACAGATATATGTTAGGGAAGTGGTAAGGTTGCATGGATTACCACTATCAATTGTATCTGACTGAGACCCAAGATTTACCTCTAAGTTTAGGAAGAGTCTTCAACATGCTCTGAATACCGAACTGAACTTCAGTACGGCCTATCATCCTCAAACTGATGGCCAATCCGAGCAGACAATCCAAACACTTGAGGATATGTTGAGAGCATGCTCGTTGGACTTTAAAGG
Source organism: Viscum album (assembly GCA_963277665.1). Taxonomy (NCBI): domain Eukaryota; kingdom Viridiplantae; phylum Streptophyta; class Magnoliopsida; order Santalales; family Viscaceae; genus Viscum; species Viscum album. Next base: position 425,769,474 of record OY728162.1, on the reverse strand, counting down.
AGGTTGGGATCAACATCTTCCTCTGGTTGAGTTATCTTATAACAACAGTTTCCACTCGAGCATCCAAATGGCACCATATGAAGCCTTGTATGGGAAAAGGTGCAGAACACCAGCATGTTGGGATGAGGTCGGTGAACGTAAGATGATTGGACCAGAAATGGTGAAGAAATGGTGAAGAAGGTGAAAACCATTCAGCAACATATCAAGGTAGCCCAAAGTTGACAGAAGAGTTATGAAGATAGTCATTGAAGATACCTTGAGTTTAAAGTTGGAGAAATGATGTTTCTACGCATATCTCATTGGAAAAAGGTCATGAGGTTTGGAAAGAAATGGATGTTATATCAAAGGTACATCGGCCCCTTCGAGGTTTTTGATCATGTTGGGGTTGTGGCCTATCGACTAGCCCTTCTACCTACCATGGCCAAAGTACATGATGTCTTTCATGTATCCCTCTTAAGGCAGTACATACCGAACCCTTCAAATGTACTCTCTTCTGAGGTGGTACAATTGGAAGACGATCTTTCTTATGAGGATCAACCAATGAAGATCTTAGATCATAGAGAAAAAGTTCTACAAAATAATACAATGCCCCACATCAATGTGTTGTGGAGAAACCACTTGTTTGAAGACGAGACTTGGGAATCAGAGGAAAAGATGAAGCTGAGTTACACACATATGTTTTAGTGTGGGAAAAGGAAAAACATCGATAGCGAAATTTCTTAATAGGGGAATGATGTAACGACCCAAAGTTTCATTAATGGAAAATCCCCCTTGATCCAGTTAAATGTCTCTTTATGAAAAATATTTTTATAAGATGTCAACTTCTTTGGTCTTATGTTAAGAATTTTGACCATTGTTAACATAGCTGTTGAACAGTGACCACATGATTAGTATAAATATAGGACCTTAACAAATCCATTTTACTCAGACAAAATAAGTGATGGCCCCATCTAGTATAATTGCTCCATACGAATCCCATTTGTCAGATCTTGGAAAAGATGTGGCATCCTTGGGCTTCGCTCTTGACCAAGCTCAAGCTGAGATTCATCATGTCAAGCTCGAACGTGATTGTCTACGGGAAAAGTGGAAGTTGATTTAAATAACCACTCGAGCGATGTTATTTGAGCCACCCCAAGAGTCTGTCACCATCGCACACCTTACCCTTAGGTCTTATGCGGCTGTTTGAAGGGGTTATGTAACAAATAAGTAGTACTATGTTCATGTACATTATTTTTTTTGTTTATAATAATGAATATAATTTCTTGTCATTTTTGATACATTGTAAATAGTTTTTAATGTACAAATGGTGTTTTTAGTTATTATTTAATTAAGAAATATATTTTAGTAAATTAATGGATTTTTGAATTAAATAATATTTTAATCAAATAATAATAATATTATTAAATTAATTTTTATTAAATATAAATGTTCTTATAATTTTATGAATGCAATTAAAATTTTTATTAAGGTTTGAAAGCGATTTCTGTCAAAACCTGTGAATTTTCGATAAATGACGGTTTTTATTTTAAAAGTGAAAATTCAAATATTTAGAAAATTATTTAGATAAAATAAATGTTATTTTTGGAATCAGGACATCAAAATTATCCAATGGTGAATTTTTCATAATTTTCTGAGACAGTCGAATTTTTGGGTAAAAATTAAATACCATTTAAATATATAATGTGTTTTATGACATCATAATGACCCAATAGTGATGTAATAAAATACTATAATCATTATGTTCGGACAATATATGTTTTAAAATTAAAATAATGTGATTTTGTGTTTGTTTGACTAACTTTTCAAAGCATTAATGGAGCCCTCAAGACTTATTCAACACTTTGCCTTTTTAAATTAATTTCCATGGGAGTGTGACTCAACTAAACATAAGCATCCTTATTATTTTAAGAAGTTCGGACTTTGGAATTATAAAATATTTTTCCCTATTTCCTTTTCCAAAAACCATGGGCAAAAACCATGGGCAAAAACCATCGGATGGTTTGTGGTTTGGATTAATTTAATATAAGTGGTCCCAAACCTAAATAATAAAGAATTTCCTCACCTTTCTTATATAAACCCAACCATGCTCCCACTTCCTCCTCACTCAAAGCCCTTGGGGTTCGTCCAACCTCTTCCCTAATCTCCCTATAATCCTCCCAAGGTGCCCCAATCTCCCAAGAAGCCTCTCACAAGCCTCTCTCTTGCCTTTGGAAGCACACTTCCAAGTAAGGGTTTTTTCTTCCTTTCGCATTTTTGTCAATTTTCATTAAGTTGTATTTCCCTTTAAATTTCAATTATGAATGTTGGGGTATGGTTTCTCACCTCCCCCATACTTCCCTCTTTATGTTTGAATTATGGAAGTCCCATTTATCTCTCATTAAATGCCTCCCACGTACACCCGTTACTATGCTGAAATTCCGAAAAGAACATCTCTCTCCTCTTTTACATTCAAGAAATAATTTTGTATCATGAATCTAAATTCCATTACAATTGTTGGGACATGTATCTATATGACTTAATTACTGTTAATTACATGTAAATATGATGAGTAACCCCTTTATCTATCATCAACCATTTTTATGAATTCTTATGTCACGCCGTTACGCTGCCGAAATCGAACAGATTTTCTAAGCCAATGTCATTGTGTAGTGAATACCATGCCCATATCTCCATCAAGGGTATTCACCTTTATGAACATTTACATATTTATTGTAAAGTTTCATGTATTAATTCCACATTCCTTTATCGTGGAATAAATGATTATGTTTTATGAATCCATTTTTTATGATCCATGTGGCACACTTATGTATGAAATGAAATGTTTAATATGGGTGCACCCTTATAGTGATCCAATGCATTGGGTAAAGTATAGTATCATGATACGTCATGTGCAATGGGTGTTGACTCATGATAATTCATGTGCAATGAGGGTTTACTTTTGCTTTATGTGCAATGAGGGTTTACTCATGGTCCATGTGCAATGAGCCTTGGCTCATGCTAATTCCATGATAAGTGTTTTTTCCACATATCCATGTTATGATTTTCATGCTTTATCATGACATTATGTTCATGTTTCATTTATGCTCTAGTTATTATTCCTATTGTCTAACATGTATTGTACTCCTCAGCTTATTCCATGTCTACTCCCTTACTGGGCTTTATAGCTCACCCTTTTCTTATGCATGTCCTCAGGTTATCCAATGCAATGCTAAGTATGATGGAATGCAGTGGTCATGAAAAGGATGTTTTCAATAAAGATGAAGTATTTCATGTTTTATGTTTTTATGTAATGATCCTAATCCCAAAATAAACTAAACCTCTCGATCTTATTTTTTGTATCAAGTGATGTTTTATGTAATAAATCATGTTTAAGTTGTAATAAAAAGCAGGGTTGTCTTAGGAAGGAGCAGAACAAGGAACTTCCCTAAGTGCGTTAATCCCTGATTATATTCCCCCCTCTGATAGTGATGTTGAATCAGACCTAGAGATACAAAAGGGGTTGCAATTTTTACAATGCAAGGCATGTCAGAACATATGGAAAATCATATCTGAAGTGCCTTTAGAAGAGATGTGATTGAAGATTCCCCGACTGTCATCCATGTTCGTCATGTTGGGAATTGGCGGTTTTGGATATCAAAAATTCCATGACGCCGTAAAACAAGTCATCCTAAGAAGGGAGCAGGATCAAAAGTACCATCAAGATCTAACCAGAGTAAGGCTGTTAGCCAATATCGGTGAATTTGAGGCTGTGGTATCCCGATCTGAGGCTGATCGTGCTGCCAAGTTGAAGGAGATGAAGCATAAGATCAAGGAGAAGGTTGTCCAGTAGATGCACCTTCAGCAAAAGTTGGATGCTGTTACTTGGGAACTTGACCAACTGAACAATTCACTTGAAGGAGTTCAGAAAAATGGTATGAAATCCATTGATGAATCCAAGAAAGCACTCCATCAAGATGAAAAGTGTGAATTTGGTCGAGTGTATGAGCTTCAAGTGGCTGCTAATGAAGCTCGGGATACTGTAAATCAAATGAAGATTTATGTAGAAATCCTTTTGTAATTCTTGGAAAAGTGATGAGACTCATGTCTGTGGATGTCCATCTAACTCTTGTGCATCAAATAAAAAACATTTTCATCTTGAATCATTTGTTCATGCCTTCTTTTTCTACCTGATTTAAATTTTTACTTAATCCAATGGGCCTAGTAAGCATATATTGATTTTTACTAAGATTATAAAAACTAACCCTATAAACATTGCATCTTTTAATTTCTCAATATTACCTAAATCATACGAAATGTATGTTTTGTGAGCTGGAACTTGAATTTTCTTCATAGTTACCTTGTCTTTTGTGGTAACTTTAATGTCATGAACGATGGACACAAAAAGGATAATGTTTAAGGTTGAAATATATTTGACTGTATGGATTAAAATTTACTCAATTCCTTGATAATTTATCTGAAAACATATTAACATATTCAATTAGGAGGGAAAATACTTAAATGATGACTTATGAAATTTTGAATCTGAGTAATGATATGAAAAATGGATAAAAATGCATAGGAAGAAGTAGTTCCCAAGAATGAAGTTACCACTATTTAACAAAGCTGTTAGGGGGTTGAATTATGCAGGGCCACCTAAGGGAATTGGCTGCATAGTCAAATAATAGCATCTTCTGGCTGACAAGTCTACTATGTAGACTGTTTATGCAAGGCCGCCTAAGGGAACGTGCTGCATAGTCAGGTAAAATACCTCTCAAGAATTTACTTTTCTATTGCTAAAAATCTAGTAGAATTTTACGAGGATTAAAATTTTCCAAAGCATAGAGTTTTTTGTATGGATAGAGGTTTTTGAATATGGAATAGATATTTCCAAATAGGATTGTCTATGAACTGGATGGATGTCACTCCTACGAAGGTCTGACCCAAATATAGTGATGAAAAATATAAACCATAGACTTGAATACTTTCATATCATGAAAAAGTGTATGGGACTGATATGTTAAGGATGACCATTTTTTTCAGATCCCTACATATTTTCATTAATGCAACTAAGGAAAAAAGAGATTTTCTTCCCAAGAATTATGTTACCGCTATTTGACCAACCTGTTAGGGGGTTGAATTATGTAGGGACGCCTAAGGGAATTGGCTTCATAGTCAAATAATATCATCTTTTGGCTGACACGTCTGTTATGTAGACTATTTATGCAAGACCGCCTAAGGGCACGTGCTGCATGGTCAGGAAAAAGAACTCTCAGAAATAGGAAATTTCTTGACCAGAAGTCAAGAAAAGTGTTACGGAGATCTGGAATTATTTAAGGTTAGGAGTATGAAACATGAAAATGGGTATTGTTCAATGCATGAAAGAGATACATAGATCAGTGCTAACCATAATCATGTTGTGGCTAGCTTCTAAATTGAGGAGATGGACTTCACTAGGTATCCCATAATAATGTGAATCAATCCATACAAAGTTCTTGAAATATAGTTTAATGTCATGTGGGACGAATATATAGGAAATCATAGTTTAGGGTCATAGAGATCAGACCATTATAATGGATACATAGTGTGTGTTTCCATGGGGACTTTTTATCTAGAGGACTGATATTAGAATTTCGGGTTAGGCCCAAAGACTTGGGGTTGGATTCGAGGGATGCTAGAACATTCCTACGTATCCCATAAGGATGGGAATCAAGCCGCACCTAGTTCTTGAAATACCCTCTGTACAGATTTGGTTCGTACATATGAAGGGTGAAAAGGGGACTTTAGTGCAATGATGGTTTGACCTAAGATAAAAGGTTCATGCATTTCCATGTATGCACATAGTCTTTAGAAGATAACATTATCTGAGATCAATTTAAATATTGATTCCCTCTTAGGTGAGGGTGTCAAAGAATGTTGTAGTTTATTGTCGTACATGAAAAAATTGTGAATAGTTTAAGGTCATAAGCATGGACCGTGGTAAACCAATGTAAAAATATTGGTTCTAGGGGGTTGCTTCATGGACCAATAACATATGAGACAGAGGTGAACCGATGTGAAGAGATTGGTTTTAGGCTTGAACCTCAGAAGGTTCCCTACGTACCCAGCCTATAAAGTAAGGATCAATGTCTGTGCAGTTCAATTAAACAATGAATTGATGATCAAGTCGTTCTTGAAAAAAATGAACCAAAAAAAAATGGTGTTGGGACTTATGCATGGTTAGTGGCCCCGAGTGGGTGTTATGTTTGAAGTTTACTCTAAGCTAAAATGAGTCATACTCAGTGTGAGAAACAAGATGTAGCAACAACCTTAACAATGCACAGTTTAATGTCATGTAAGACTTATTAAGGGTCTGTGCAGTTTAAAGTCTTACAGTGAGGACTATTTGTGCTGCATAGTTTAGTGACATGTAGCAGGGAAAAAATACAGTTTAACATCATGTTGGATGTATTAAGTGATTGTATTCAGTTTTACGTCATTTTGGAAAAATATAGGGACATAGTTTAATGTCATGTTGAACGTGAACATAGTTTTGCATCATGTTGGACATTAAGGGTGCTTTACTGTTTAGCGTCCTGTAGCTAATATGATGGGGATAATTTAGTTTAACATCATATTGGACGAAAGGGGGGCTGTGTAGTTTAATGTCATGCAGTGAGGACAATCGAGGACACAGTTTAACGTCATGTTGGATGTATTAGGGAATTCTTCACAGATTAACGTCATGTTGGACGATGGTGCATATAGTTTAAGGTCATATGCATACACCATAGATTATGCAGTTTAACTTCTTTCTAGACTTAAGGGACTTCTGTACAGTTTAGCGTCATGTAGCTAGGACTTCACAATTTAACATCGTGTTAGATGTAAGTGAAAATAGTTTAAAGTCATATACATGGGCCATCAATGATGCAGTTTAACATCTTGCTAGATTATGGAATTTGCGTTACACAAAATACTTCTTCAGAAATGTAGCATTGGTTGGAGTAGTGATGAGTTCTCCATCCATCAAGATTAAATAATAAGATCCATTAGAGTAGACCTTATGTATTGAATAAGGTCCTTCCCATTTTGGTTCCAACATGGGAGGTTTCTTTCCTGGTATCATTGGAGTTCTGAGAACCCATACCAATTCTCCCTGAATGAATTAACGAAGACAAACCATTTTTTTGAATTCTCATGCTATTCTATTTTGATAGAATTCCATGTGGTGCAAGGGGAAAAATATTTTCTCATATAAACATTCAAATTCATCCAATTGCTTTTGAGATTGTTCATCTATAGATGACTGATCACCAATGGCTATTCTGAGCGAGAATAATTGAACTTCAATGGGCAAGACTGCTTCTGTTCCATATACCAATGAATATGGAGTTAACCGCATTGTAGTGCGGGTGGTGGTCCGATAAGACCATAAATCATGAAAGAGTTTATCAGGCCATGATTTCTTATCTTTATCCACCATTTTTTGCATTGTTTTTGAAAGATTCTTGTTTAAATCATTAATCTGGCAATTGGCTGCTGCATGATACTGAGATGAATTATTGGATTTGATGTTGTATTCTTGATTCAACTTCCACACCTCTGATGAACAGAATTTGGTGCCATTTTCCATCAATATGGTATGAGGGACACCAAATCTGGTAATGATTTTCTACTTTATGAAGCTAACGATGCTTTTAGAATTGACTTCTTTGATGGTTATTGCCTCTTCCCATTTGAAAAAGAATTTAGTAGTAGTAAGAATGTACTTAAACTTCTTGGATGTAGATGAAGGATAAGGTCCTACTACATCCATTCCCCATGTGGCAAATGGACACGACTATTTATCTGTATGAAGCAACTATGGGGGTTTATGAATGAAATTGGCATGTACATGGCAAGAATGACACATCTTTGGGAAATTAACACAATATTGTACCATTGAAGGAAAAATTTATCCAAGCCTTATAATTTGATCAGATAGTCTGTTTCCAGAATGATGGGCACCACAAACAGCAACATGTACTTCATTCATGACAGCCATTGTATCTTTGCCATCAATGCATCTGAAGAGAATTCCATCAAAACCTCTTTTGTAAAGAATTGTTTCTAGTTGATCTAGGCTATCATAAAGATTGAAATTGACCACACGTCGCTGGATTTGTTCTTTCACAGCTCTATCAAGTGGAAGTGTTCCATTTTGAAGGTATTCCCTGATAGGTGTCATCCATCATATAGTATGAACATATGGTTCAGGAATGGTACTAGGTTCATTGATTTCCTCTATTTTGATTTCAATATAAGGTGAAATTGTACGACGGTGGGCAATACTGATGCTTGTCTCATCCCAATTTGGATCTGCAAGAGTTGTGGCTATATTAGCTAGTGCATCATTTTGGGAATTTTGTGATCTCGGGACATAAGAAAATGTTGGTTCCGAAGTAAATTCCGCCATTAACTCTCTGACATAATAATAAAAAGGGATTTATTATTCTTTTTTGATTGCATAGTCCCTATTGAATTGTTTGATTACCAGGTATGAATCACCTTTCACCTTTAAGTGATTCACTTGTGCTTCAAGTGCCAAATCCAATCGAGTGATAATATATTGGTATTCTGCTTCATTATTTGTACCACATCCCAACAATGAGAAGGAATAACGTAGTACTGACTTTTCTGGGGAAATGAGTACAATTCCTAACCCAACTTTGTTGAATTTAGGATCTTCTATTTTCTTCCCTGTCGGGATTCTGGAAGCACCACCAAGGTACATTTACCATGTTTGAAGACGATATTGAATTGAAAAGTCTTCCTCACCATGAAGTTCAATATCTGAAGGTGCATCTTCTACTAAAGGGTGTTCATCAAGGAAATCAGCCAGAGCTTGGCCCTTTATTTCTTTTTGAGACACATATTGGATATCAAATTGCAACAAAAAAACTTCCCACCTTGCTAGACGTCTGTAATAATTGGGCGACTAAGTATGAATTTGTCGGGTTATTGCGATATAGCAATTGGACGTCATGATGTTGAAGATAGTGTCTCAACTTCTGAACTGCAAAGATTAACACTAGGAATCACTTCTCAATATTTGAATATCGGGTTTCTACTTCAAGCATAGTCCTACTTAGATAGTAAAGGCTTTTTTCATTCCCAGCATCATTCTTCTAATCAAGAAATGCACCCAATGATCACTCTAAGTTTGTCACATATAGGATAAGTGGTCTTCCTTAAACAGGTGTCATTAACACCGGTGGACTCAAGAGATATTTATTGAGAATATCGAATGCTTCTTAACATTCTTCAGTCCACTAGTAAGTGACTCCCTTCTTCATCAATTTGGTGAAGGGTAAACTTTTTCCTGCTAAATTGGCGATGAAATGCTAAATATAGGCTAAGTGTCCTTGATTTCCTATCAATTCGTTCAAATTCAGAGGAGGTTACATACTAAGGATAGACTTTTTCTTCCCATGATCAACTTAGATACCATGATGTCATACAACAAAGCTGAGAAATTTTCCTTTGGTTACCCCAAAGGCACATTTTAAGGGGTTTATCTTCAAATTATGTTGCCGATGTTTCTGGAATATGACTTCCAAATCAGCCAAGTGATTAGAATGTTTATTGGATTTAACCAAAAAATAATCCACATAACATTCAAAAAACTTCCCTAAAAAGGGATTGATGATACGATGCCTGGCACACTGATATGTTGCACCTGTATTTTTTAGGGAAAATGGCATTACTCGATAGAAAAACACACCCTGATGGGCTCTGAAAGCTATTGATTCCCCATATTATGGAGCCATTCAGATTTTATTATATCCTGAATATCCATCCATGAAGGAATGTGCTTCATATCCATCCGTTACATCAATTAAGAGTTCTGTTATCAGAACTGGAAAATCATCCTCAGGACAGTGCTGATTATGATCTCTGAAATCATTGAAAACTCTAATTTTTCCATTCTTCTTTTTCACAGGGACAATATTAGCCAACCACTTGGGATATTGAACTTCTATGATGAAGTTAGCTTTGATAAGATTATCCACTTTAGCTTCAATTTTCGAAGCATAGGTTGGGTGTGATCTTCTTGCGGCTTGCTTCCATCCTCGATGTTCTTTTTGAAAACCCAAACGATGAGTAGAAACATCAGGATCAATCCCTGGCATCTCTGTATAGATCCAAGAAAATATATCTAGATTTTTATTTAAAAATGAAATATACATCTCTTTCACTTCAAGATTCATGGTCGCACTAATTAAATTGGGGCGTGGATCATCTTTTGTACCCAGATTTATTTCTCTGAGTTCATCCACGGTGGTAGAGATACCCTCCTCAAATGCTGGAGGAGAATCCCTGAGATCTTCCTCTCCTTATTCAATATGTGTTAATTCTTATGTTTCTACATGCATATTAGATGATTAATTAGAATTTCCATGATCACAAGAGATGTTAAAATTTTAACACCATGAAGAAGAATCTTCCATTTCCGAACCAATTGATGAATAAGGGTCTTACTTGGGTAATAAAGAGGAGATTGTGGATTGATAATTGGCATCATCATCAACCTCTGACATTTTTATAACTTCTTCTGTCCTGGTTGGTGAAGTATAGACTTTCTGGATTTCATCAGAGGAAATGAATAAATCTCCATTTGAGCTTTCATCATTTCTTGGTGAATCACCAATTTCTCCCATGTTGTCTAGCTTGATTGCTGTAATTGACATTATGGAGGTTTCTATAAGAGTATTTTGATTTGGGGCTATCATGTCAATTTTACTGATAGGCAACACATAATCAACACTCACATGTGTAAATGGATTTACTAGAATCTTTTCCAAACCAAATGGAGCTTTAACATTAGTAACCTCCCTTGCTGTGGATTTCTCCTTACCCTTTATGTGATAGATTTCTGCCTCAATATATTGAGATTCACATGTTTTGAAGGGGTCTTTATCACCATATAATGTCCCAATTTGACCATCGAAACAATATTTGAGACATTTATGGTATGATGAAGGGATATATGCATGGTGATGTAACCAGGTTCTTCCAAGAAAAACATTGAAGGTTGTGTCATGATCAACAAATATGAAATCTGAATTGGATACATGATATCCAAACTGAGTTCTGAGTGTAAACTTTCCCATTGGTGCTTGTTCATTTTTATCAAATAATTGCAACATCAGAGTATAAGGAGATAAATCGGATTCTATGAGGCTCAATCAACGAAGTGTACGAATGGGGATGAGGTTGAATCCTGAACAGTTATGAATGAATGCTCTTCAGACGTCTACACCATTGACCTTTCTAGATAAGTATAAAGGTCTGATATGTCCATGCACGAAATCATCTTCATCTTCATCTATGAAATATATCACTACATGGAATTCTGTGGGATTATTCTCTACATGGTAGACTTCAGCTGCAACAATTTCAGTTTCAAATTCTTGAGGACTTCAAAAAGACTCAATGAGTGCCTCCCGAAGATCCTTTAATAAATTTAAGGCATTCAAAATTGATAACATGGTCGGTACTTGGGACGTGTGTTTCAATACATCATACTTTTGATCCAAAGGTCTGCATTTCCCAACAGAAACATGTGGTTTTTAAGGTACCTTAGATGTTGATGCTTTGGAAGTAGATGCATCTTGTATCGGGGTAGGAATTGGATATACTCCTGGCTTTAGAAAATTACACCGAATAGGTCTATTTACTTGCTGAGAGGAAGAATGTGGAATCTATAACCGATCCTCCAGAATAATTGTGTCAGGACTAAGCCTCCAATTGGTGGAAGCATTTTCTTGTTCTTTTTCAGCCTGTTAAAGGGCTCTTCCATTAGTTTCTGCTGCATACACAAGTCTAGCAGGGGTAGAATTGAAATAGTGGCCTTTAGGATATCCAAGTCTTCCTCTGTATCCCAGACCTCTGGGACTCCCTCTAATTCCTCTGTTTGATACAGGGAATTCAGGTTAATCAAAATCGAAACTTCGACTGGCATAAGGACTAGTTAAATGAATCATATTAACAGAACCAAAGATCAACTCTTCATCAGATGAAGACTCTGCTTGATTATCTAATTTAGGTTGTGCCGTTTGGTGGGGTGGTTCCGGTTTCTTCGAAGTAGATGGCATAAAATTTTCCAGAGTCAATGACAATTTGGGATTTGACACTATCTCATCTTCTTCGTATTGTTCCTCTTTCTTGGAATTATGTCATTTCTTTGAGGATTTTCTCTCTGATGAAGGGGGATTTGCTATGGCATTCATAGAAGAAGACACAATTGGTTTCTTCAATTGCGTTCACTAAAGGACATGAGTTTGGTTGATCCTTTTTCTGCCCATCCAATCATCATATTTTTGCGCATTTTTGTTCTTGACTTCTTGCCACTCGCATTCTTCCTCTAAATTCACAGCTGTTACACATGCTACCTGAGCTGAAGAACCTTTCAACTTGACTTGTCCTGAGTCCACCATTTTTTGTAGGAGGTCATTGAAGAAAAAACACTCATAAATGGGATTCTACAACATCTGATGAAATGGGAAATAGTTGGGACGATCTTGCTCTCCTTCCTTGTTCGGCCTTTTGGGCCATGGCAAATGAACCAAATTATTTTCCAGAGCCGAAATGAAATAACTAGGAACTTTTTCAATTCAGAAAGAGTAAACTTTGCTCTTCAGATCCTCTAATTGTTTCCATATTTGATATATTTGATCATCTTGACGAAACAGACTCTATTGTTGACACTCAAGAGGTGGAGCCCTTCGAGAAGATGAATCCCTTGAAGTAGAAGTAGGTATAGGTTCTTGTTGAAGCATAACTATAACAGTATCTGCTTTACCCATTCTCTTTCCTAGAGCTAATGGAATTACACGAGCTTTATCCTTATTCATTATAAGAGAGTTATCAATCTATTGAGCGATTGAAGTAAGGTCTCGAAACCCTCTGGTGTATTTCACAGGGATAAACGGTGTGTGCAACTCATCATGAAAATTCGCCACACAGATTGGCAACAATTCTTCTTGAGGGGGTGCTAAGCTTAGGGAATAGGTTAATCCCATCCAATGAGCAATGAAGTATAAAACTCTTTTATTCTCCCTTTTATTACAATTTTTAAGATAAAAAACTATTGTCTTTGGAAATGTTAAGCTGAATTGAAGAAGGAATTGTTGACTAAGGTCCTCCCACCCAATAATTGACTGAGATTGCAAGCTTGTATACCAGAAAAAAGCAGGACCTTGTAATGACTGTACAAAACACCTGAGCTTAACTACTTCTTGTAGCTAAGGAATTCCCATCATAGGATCGCAACGAGAAAAAAAATGTGTTAAGAGTTTCTCTGGGTCTCCTAAACCATTAAAGATTAGGAATGAGGTACTTGAAAAATTTGATTGGGGAGGAATTGCATATACCCATTTAGGGTAATCTCTCTTCTTCAGTTGAACCGATGCACACTTTCCTTCCATAACTTCCAACCAAGATGTTAATGACTCAATGGTAGTCATTAAAATTTTAGAAACATCTGGTTGGGCTTGGACTTGTGTAGGTGCAATAACTGGAGTTGGATAGGTGTGGCGACTAGTATCGCAACTGAGGATAACACCACAGGTTGTTGTTGCACCTGACCCATAGGTGAAGACCTATGAGGGGGTACTGCAAAGAAGGATACTCTTGATCCATCTCAGTAACTAAAAAAAATTTCCTTGGCTGACTGACTCTAGCATGCTTAGGAGGAAGAATACCTTGATGTAGTTCTGCATTCAACCTCCTTAATTCCTTCATCTCTTCCTCTTGTTGTGTGAATATTTTCTCTAGTGAGAGTGATTTGACTTCTTCAAAGGAAGGTTATATAACCTGATTATTTCCATTCCCCTTATTGGACACCTTTCGGAGAGGGGGAAGTGAGTTACTTGAAGGATTACCTAGATCTTGGGCAATCCTTTGATTTCATGTACACAAACCTTCTTCATTTGTGTCTATGCATACAACCTCTTGACCAAGAGCTTCGTCATATGATCCCTCTGAGTTTGCCTCATTTGGGGGATCAGCAACAACGACATTGATGGAATTAATTGATGCATAACGCAGTACATATCTTTTATCCGCATTTCTGCGATATTTCCTTCTTCCATGTCTTTGTTAAGACATTACCTTTTTCTGATTTGATCCCTTAGGAACTTCTTGACGAACAGTAATGTGGAGGGAATATCTAGATAATTGGGATCTCTGTTCCTCTTGGGGATTCATCCCTAATCGAGAAGAGACTGACTTCTCTGAAGAAGGGATTGAGGATTTGAAAAAGTCCCTAGTCTGGTGGACTGGGGCTGTTCCTGTTGTTTCTGCTCAACTCCTCAAATCCAATTTGTTAATTCTGAGGGTTGGGTTAAAATAGTCCCCAGTCTGGCAAAATGGGGTGGCTCTTGAGTTTCTATATCTGAGAACTTCTTAAAATCTCTCCTGATCTTACTAACATTAGTCCAGAAATTGGCTGGATGCAGTACCCTGGATCCACTCTTATCACCCGACTCAAAAGACCGTTGGATGATTTCTGACACTTCAATCAGTTGATAATGTGAATTCTCCAAATGAAAAAGCCTGTTCAATATTCTCGTTTGCTTGATTCATGAGTAATTCAACAACTTGTTCTTTTTATTCCTGATTTTGAGAAGAACTAGTTGGGGCATGTTCTTGAGCGAGCCTTTGATTACAAACAAAGACAATTGGTTGTGGCTGGCCATGGGTAATAACATTACATGAAAACATTTTCGGTGGGCTTTGCTGACTAGAGAGTACAGTGAAATTTAGTTCTTCATGGACACCCCATCCCTAGATATGAATACCAGATGGGGCATTGGCAATTAACCTGCAAAATATTCTTAGTGCACCAAGGCATGAACGTTGAAGGGTTATTTGATGCTTTTAAGCCTTCGGATATCGAGAAACTGATAGAGATGACAAGTCTATTTGGCGTTGTAACCCTTCTATTATATTTACATGATTTTCATATTCAACATAAGATAATATTTTCTATTTCAATTGACCAAGAGTTTTCCACATGTTGAGATGAATATATTGAATACAATCATCTATCAACATCTCTGGAATGTCATACTGAGAGTCAACCAAAGGCCAAAACATAACTGGAACCTCACCTTTTGCTAGTTGTTTCATCATACTCAGTAATTCCTCCTTATCATTTAATGAAGATTATTATATCTGTTTAGACCAAAGCTGGTGCTTCTTTGTTGCTTCATTAGATTAAACACGACCATTATAGAATTCACCTATCAAAATAGAAGATTCATGACTCAGGGGTGGTTCGGAGAATGACCTACACCCCGGGATATATTTTGATTGAGAAAGTATTTCACCGGCTAATGGTAAAGCATCAGATATGATTGTCTTCACATTTGCAAGTGCCTCAAGATAAGAGGGTTTTCTCGTCGCTACATTGTCTATTAGAGAATTTTTTAGACAATTTGAATTACTACTACAGAGAGGAATTTCTCAACTAAATTCATCATCATGGGGCGGAACACCATGGTTGGTTACAACAAAAGATGAAACATTTTTATACTTTATCTTCTGGCCAAACAGATGGTTCTTGTGGCTCTCATGTGAAGATGAAAGTTCGAGATCGAACGAACTGTCATGGAACTAGCCTTCATGAGGACGTATCTGATGCAGACCTTCGGAATTAACATCCCAACTATTGGGAACTAAGAGATTAGAATCTTGAGTTGCAACAGATAATTTTCTGAGTGCATCAAGAACTCTAGCATCGAAAAAGGCCTTGTTACAGATTGGCCCTTGATTTCGTGACTATGATGGATGAGTCTTTTTCATAGATGCCTTATTACTCACTTTAGGAACCAATTGCTGACAAAATCGGTTATTGTGGGTAGGAATATGTGCCTGCTTAGGAGAAAGGATCAGGTTAGGATGATTATATCCACTCAAATCAGGTGTATGTACTTGACTTGGTTGTCTGTATGATATGGGGGAGTATGCCCCACAACCCTCTTGGACTAGAATAGAGGTGTGTGTCTATTCCGGAGTGAACTGTTTATGTGGCACTCCACTGGTAGGGATATATTTGTATTTCATTCCCTGTGATGTTGCTGAAGCTATTATAATATCCTAGCAGGCATCCAGAATATGGGCAGGGATTTGTTTCTCCTCTTTCACCATTGACAGAATGTGCTTGGTGAGTTCAGTTACCAGAACGGGAATATACATCCATTCCGTGCTTGGAGTAGGTGTGTTTTCCTGGTCTAGTCCTCCTTTTCCTATCAGTGAATTCTGACAGTACTCAAGTGTGGAGGCATAGAGTTGAGTCCGCCTCCTTTTTGTTGCCGGAACATTCCGACTGACTTCTTAGGGTGCTACCAAACGAGACTGTTGGTAGGCTTGATCAATACTAGCATGTTTATGAGCCTGCTGATTGCACTCTACCGAATGTGTTTGACGTTATTCCTTCAACACTAACAGATGTGGTTTCTGGCAGTATTGATGAGTGTAAGCATGTGTATGTGCATGTTTACCAGTTTTCAACACATTGGGTTTGTGGGCTTCATCGTATATAGTCATACGAGCCTGCTGACAAGATCATGACTTATAAACAGGTGTATGTTCCTTCCTATAGTATTCCGCCGGAATTGCCTGGTGGTATTGACGTTTTGCTGCCAGACGAGTCTACTGGACAACATAATTAAAATGGATGGGTGTGTGTGCCCGCTCATTGCTTGCCACCAATTTTGGTTGGTGGACATCTCTGGAAACGGAAGAGATAAGAACCTGCTCACTGTTAACCAGTTGTCACCTCGTGGTTCATCTTTCCTACTCAGGTTCAAGGAACCTAAGCTGAATGCCTAGATATGACCCCTTCAGGAAAGAATCATATCTCTTTGAATTATGGCCTTGAGGGCCCTGATCATTCACCTACCTAGAATATGGGAGGGACTGGTGATTGTGTTCCAGGGATAACGACCCGAAACGGTTGGAAACAGTGGTTGGCACCACCTGATTCTTGATCGCTGGTCGTCACTGTCCGGATGACCAGGGCGAATTATTGATTTGGAGGGCTTGTCGAGCAGCCTCTAGAGTCGGAATAGTACCATTTTGATGGTATTCTTTTACCAGCTCATTTGATACCCAATGTTGAAGACAATGAGTAGGTGATGTCTTCCTCAAAGCAGACGATGATCCAGCAGGTGTAACATCATAGAAATTCATAGCAGATGTATTCACAGGTGTGAACATAAGGGAAACCATTTTTGTAATGCAGAAGATTTTGGAAAAGAGTGCATGTTTGATATAATATACATAATCAAGATATGTTCGACCACTAAATCTTTTGGATGAGCACATATGTTATTGATTATTTTGTTGGCACTCTCATTGATTTTAAATGGAGGCCTAACAAAATAAGTAAAACATCATTTTAACTTGCTTAAGAATTTACATTAGGTTCACCATTTTTTGTTTCCTAAGGAAATGTGGATGACCTTGTTGATTTAAGGTTCAAACATTCCAAGAAGATTCTAACAGGTTTGTTCGTAGAACTGGAAACATCCAATGATTCCATATCCATTTGAACCAACATTCCAATGGTAGGTGCTCATTATTTGTGAACATACAAGGCTTAAGAATTTGCATTGGTCGAGAGGATAGGAGGTCAGACTCATCACACCTTTTTGAGGGGAATTATTTTCTTCTTCGGGACTCTCTTTATAGATTTATGTTATGTTCGTGAATCCTTGTTAAATTTCCAAGTATAAAAATAAGATTTCCTTTGGATCTGACAATCAATGATTAATATGTATGAGATTTAGAGAATATTTTATAAGTATTTGAGGTTCTTCATCGATAGAGAATCACCTGTATTTATTAGAGATTCTTAGTCAATGGTATCCTTCATCACATTATAGAGAAATCTCTTGGTCATTATCATAACCATTCTGGTTTTAATGCCACTCAGCACAACACTTGAATTTTATTGACATTCAGAAGGACATAGATTATTTCAGAGTTCGGATCGTACCCGAAGATGGGAAACCTACATATCCTTTGTTTTAGAAAAAGAATCATAACCCACGTTGTTCGAGTAATGAAGTATGAGGTTTATGGATGATTGATGGATCAAAGAAATATGTCATTATTACTTTTACACACTAAGATCACATGAGTAATGCTCGGTGTGAGAAACATGAGGTATTGGTAAAACCAAAAAATTCCTCCTTGAAAGATGAAATTATAAGAAATGATGTGGGGATTATGTTTTCATGACTGCCCAGATAGATGAATATTTAGGATTTAATTCAGGGAAGAAACCCGGGAACAAGGTCCATAAAGGTATATGTGCTTTATGGAGATTTGGAAACTTAACATTGGACTTAATCCTTATAAGGATGCCCAAATTAGAGAGGAATTATGATTGGGTTTTACTCGTGGGAATAAATCCCAAATCAAAAGTAAATTAAGACTTGTTACGAGAAATTATGACTAAGGCTTACTCATAAAGAATAGGCCCAAGTTAAAGGGAATTATGACTGGGGCTCACTCTTGAGAAGGATGCCCAGGTTAAGGGAATTTGGTTTTTTGGGAACCTCAGGCTTACTCCTAAGGAGGATACCCATATTAAAATAATTATGGCTGGGGATTACTACTGAGGAAGATGCCCAAAATTTTGGGAACTTGAAGACTGGGGCTTACACTTAAAAAGGAGGCCCAGGTTAAGGGACTTGGGGCTTACTCTTAATGAGGATGCCCATATTTGGGATTTTGAGATTGTGACATACTCCTGAGAAGGAGGCCCATGTTAAATATCCTATATTTTTTAATGGATGAGGGTGAATGAATGAAATATCTAACCTTAGTGACATAAATATATGTAAATCACTAGGTTTTGATAAATGTTCCACATAATTCCTTTTAGATAAGGTAGCCAACCAAGGAACCATGTCATAAATGACTTTGAAGAGGGTTTTGAAAGCTAAATCTTGTAAAGGAGAGGTGGATATGAAGAAACCATGTGAATAGGCAGGAGGGGCACCCAAAAAGAGAGGGGCGTGCAAGTCATGCGTGGGCGCGCAAGTCCTGATCGCGCAAGTATACTTGCGCGACACATGGGGTACCTGCGCGACAGTTAACCCTTACAGTATACTTGGGTGAGACTTGGCTCAAGCCCTTAGTACTATCCTTAAAGGCTTCCAAAAGAGTGGCGTGCATGTTCCATTGAAGGGATAAGGCGGCGCACAAGTGTGGCCATTTCCCTTAAGGGCTGGCCTCTTAGGCGCGCAAGTGTTGATGAGTTTCAACACTTAGGCCTTGTTTCCCCTGTTTGGAGATTCCATTATAGGTAGGAAATTACCTTATAAATGTTTGGAGGACTTCCAGAAGAGACTAGGGCACCGAGAGCTCGAATATGAGTTTTTGAATTTTTACATCCTTGAAATGGGGGGCCCACAGGGGGTATTTATAGGCTAGTGGAGACCCTGGGCGAAGTTCAGATTGGGCGCACAAGTCACCTACGCGACCACTATGCGGAATGCAAGTATAATTGAGATACAAGGATGAAGCTTGCGCAACCCAAGTAGGAATAAATACTTCTTCATGCCTTAGTCGATTTTTGATGTTTCTTCAAAGGATGAATCAATTTGGACACATGTATTTCCATTTTTAATTCGTTAGAATTTGTGATGGAAAGGAGCATCTACAACTTCATAAAAGAAATTATATAATACTACATCTTTTTCAACAAAGTCTATGTTTTTATTGTAGCTGTTTAGTGCATGGAGAATGATTCTATATTCATCCCCATGATCAGGCATTAATTTAAAATAAAAAAGAATCTAGTTTAATTTGATAATAAACTACATATACTTGGTACTTGTTATTGATGTAGATGAATCTCATATACAAAACCTTATGTATATTGGGATTTACAAGTTTATGGGCCTTCTTTTTAACTGTAAGGGAAAAAATAAAAGAATAATTTTTTGAATAGGTGACATTGTTAAAGGAATAAAATATTTAAATTAGTAAAAATTCTTACCACAATCATTCATCCAATATAAGTGTGGTTATCATAAATTTATCCAAACATATATAAACCACATTGAGGGAACAAGTAGTGAATATGGAATATTCATCCAATAAATAATTATGAGACAAGAAAGCCTAACTTTATGTTTATGTTTATTTAAAAGAAATCTAACCAATAAAATCATAATTTAAATTTATTATACTTCTATAAATAATAATCTGCATACTTATAATATATTATATGATCCAATTATAGTTTTTCAACACCTATTTATGAATAATTTCATGCTAAAATAGTCATTTAGAGGTGTTAACTATTTTATTTTTAATTATAATTTCAGTTTGAAAGTTTCATTCATTGAACATTGTTCATGGTTTAATAATATAATTTATTATAATAATTATATAAATATAATATATATTCTTTATATATATATATCTAGATATATTTTTATATATAAATTTGATATTGAAATAAGAGTTGCACTGTTCATTGAGATGGTCGGTCATACTTACGCATGAATAAGGTTTTAGTTTTTTAATAAAAACGTAGAAAAAAATAAATATATTATTTTATCATTACAGAAAAAAATTATATATTTAATGATATAAATATATATAATCAATCATTATTCCCACGCATTTAAATAAGAAATCAAAGATAAGTCACATCACCTCTTGGGGGTGGTAGTACAGACATATGCTTGATCGATGTTATTGTTTTCTAGTAGATGAGAAGTTAAGAAGGTGGATATGATAATATTATTCCAAAAGAATAATTATGTTATAAATTTAATATATATATATATATACTATAACCACCATAATAATAATCCATGAACTATGGATATGGATAATGAATTTCATCCCTATGTGGAGGTGGTATACCACACATACGAATGAATGATACTTTCACTCCCATTAGGTAGAATATGGGGAGAATTATGGTAGATAGATAATGATAATAAAATTCAAGTGTATTTAGGTTACTATATTAATTATTTTATTATTAATACTACATATTTAGTTGAGGTAAAATAATAAATAAACTGAAAGAGGTCTGGTAAGATGATTACCTCTACATTAATTGACCTCATTTTTATCATTTCATAAGGACCATTCTAATGGAATTATAATAAGATCATAACATCTAATTCATGTAATGGGAATATTTTAATGGAATTGGACATGGGTTGGTAGAGCAGTTCACATCTAAGTTGTGTTATGAAATGAAAGGTGGGGGTGTCCTTTTATAAGGTTGGGAAATGACACAAATGGAATTAATATAAGGATAAGATATAATAAATTAATTTTCATTTGAAATTCTGAATATGAGTCTAGAATATAAAATTTAAAATATGATATGGTAGCTTTATATAATAAAATTTATATAGGTTTATGTGTAATTTTAAACCCTATTTTTGTTTAACCCCTTCACTAACTATTTTAATCTTAACCTTAGAAACAATAATTTCATCCTTAAAGGCTTATAATTTTACTCATAAGGTAAATATTGGATTATAGATGGAAATGGAATGAATTTTTTGAATATTTTTCATCCCACTTGTCCTATGGATATATTTTGTATTTTTTTTAATTAATTTAATAAAACATGACTTTTCAAAAAATATCTATAATGCAACTTTTGACACTATTCAATTAATTTGATTGTAAATGAATATTGACAAAAATTGAATTTTAATATAAAATATTTAACCATATATTATAAAATATTATTAACTATAATCTATTTTTACACCACAATTCATCCAATAAATATTAATTTCTATGTTTTTAAAAACATTTACATTGAATTTACTACTTCTTCTACATGACCCATGTAATCATTGTGCAAACATTAAATGTAATTAAATAGAAACTAAAAGAGAAAGGACTTGCGAAAATAGAGTTGAAGGATTATAGTATATTTGATACATATATAGGATATTTGGGTTCTATAAATCTTGTAGTTCATTTCTCTGATATAACAGACTGATCTATAAGAAGGATTCTCCTTTTTTGTTGGATGTCGTGAAGGCTGGTGACATGGTCAATTGATTGAAACTTGTCTCAGCAACTGTTTCAAAGGATGATTATTCCATGACTTATGTTCCATGTCTATCCTCTTAAATTTAGCTATATAATAGTTATAAAGAAACTAAT
The DNA here is from genome assembly GCA_963277665.1 of Viscum album. Classification (NCBI taxonomy): domain Eukaryota; kingdom Viridiplantae; phylum Streptophyta; class Magnoliopsida; order Santalales; family Viscaceae; genus Viscum; species Viscum album. Next base: position 425,747,304 of record OY728162.1, on the reverse strand, counting down.
GTTCATAAACAAAGATCTTCTAGTCATCAAGATACATTAGGCTTGATACAACTCCAAAACAAATTTACATTGTTGAAACGAAATGAGTAAAAAGTTATTTATATTAATGGAAAGAATAATTTTATAAAAATATTGAAAAGTAAATTCTTGGTGGTGGTCTATTGGGTACACTGAGATGTTTGATAAAAACGTTGACTCTCTACTAGTGATGGATGATGAGTAGGGCCGCTACAGGAACATGTTAGTTGGGTCTGAATCAAGGATGGGTAAGAAACGTAACATTTTATTGCGAAATTTTTTAGTTCAGTATGTATTGGTATTGGGGGATCAAGGATATACATGTATTACTATAATATACCAAATAATACTATAACTGATGCATTGGGTAGTGAAAATAAAGGTGGGACATGAATTGGGGTGGATGAATCAACATTTGTTGAAGTGGATAGTCATAACCTGGTGACAAATATACAAGTGTGGTTAAAAAGGATCTTGAATACATATTTGAGGAGATGAAATAGAAATCACTACTAAATAATTGAATGTAATGATAGTGGAAATGAAATTTAAAAAATGAACATTTTTTAGCTCATTCTAAACTCAAAGGATGAAATGGCCAAAGAAGTCTTCAAGATCAATGAAATGGAGGAGGAGGTAATGAGAATTTTTTAGAGAATAGTTACAATTAATATTAATGAAGACCAAAGGAGGAGGATAAAAAAAGTGAAAAATTTAGATCCAGGATTTAATTAAAGGAATACGAATTCATAGGAATATATCCCGACTAGGGAAATGATGGCTTATTATTTTAAATAACATAACATAAATAACTCAGATACATAGGTAACTACACTTCACATGTAGTTATATAGTGTGTTTAATTCCAATAATCATAGTATCATATTAAATAACTTTTTGAGTTATTTATGTGTCTAATTAACATTTATTTGACTTATGTGGCTTCTATCTTTTTCTATAAAAGCGTTTTTGAAATGAAAATTTAATATTAAAAAATATTATATATTCCATTATCAAATATAAGTATAAAAATGTTGATTTAAGAGGTTTTTATGATTATGTAAAAGTATACACATACAATGAAATATTATAATTCGTTAGGTTGATATATTGTCCTTATCTCATGGTTTTAACTCTAATTTGACCATTTTTACCTTTATAGTGGTGAAAAATTATTACACTATTTCTATTCGTAATGATCAAAAATAAAAGAGTCACATATAGAAAATAATAATGGTTAATTTTAAATATGATATCCATTTTTAATTATATAATATCTAGATCTTTTATAAATCAACGTTAATATAAATGTGTAAAATTTAATGAAAAATAGTTTTTAGAAAAATGCATTTTTAATCATTAAAATAAACTTATTTCAAATTCGTGAAAATATTTTATTCAAATAAAACTAATTATATTATTACAAGTAAAATAGAACATATTTAACTTTAATTAAAAGTAAATAATAAAATTTAACTTTTAATTTATTATATTTAACGAAAAAACACAGTATTAGAAAAATAACTATTTTTACTTTTTAGTAAGAAATAAATCATTTCAAAAATTGACAAAAATTTCACCCAAATATAACTTTATTATTAAAAGATATAAAATAACATAAATATTAAATAATAAAATTACTAAAATTATTTGAAATTATTTATAATTGGGAAAAATAAAATTCATTACAAGTCACTTTTAAAGAAAAATCATTTTGAAGAAATAATGACTTTACTAAAAATTAGATCTTTTTTCATATGAATAAATTATTAGTTTTTTATTCAGGAGGACCATTATAAAATAATTTAATAATTAATTTTCTCATATTATATTCATATAATTTAATTATATAAAATTTTTAGAATAATATTTGGATAAAAATTCATAATTTGTTTAAAGCTCAGGGTTGCATGTTAAAAATGTTATGAAGAATTTAGTTATTTTAAACTGAATTATTTGGGTGTTATATTAACAATAATAAATTATATTTGGACATATATTAATGTAATTATTTTCTTCATAATCACTTAAATTAAATTGAGTTAATTATATAATAAATTATTGTGTAAATTCATTTTTTGCTGAAATAATTATTTTTTCAAAAGTTTTTTCTTGTTTTTATTGTACATATAATAAAGTAATTTTTATATTTAGAAATTCATATGATAAAATATATTCAAAATTTTTATTTATGTGGTCTAAATTTGGTCTTCCGTTTAATTTTACTTTCATCTATAATGAATAGTTCCAATTGTAAAAGTTAGGTCACCATAGTAAAGATGAAAAATCATTTGAAAGTGTTAAACTAAGTGATAAGGATTAAAATATCACAAAAACATTATCCTTATTTGACTAGATGTGTGGAATGTGATATCAAATACCAATATCATTGTAATTGTGCTTATTTGGCTCCACATTTGTAACATTATGGTCACAAAGAACTTATATTCAATAATTATATTGCCTTATTTGTGTAGAATACAAGGGTTCTCAAAGGATGCAACAGTTTAATAGTCATTGTTGACTAGAGAAAAACATATATTTCCTTTCAAAATGTATGAATTAATATTCATATATTGAAAGGTAATTATTTATTCTTTTTCCATATGCTATAAAAGTATACATATTCTTCCACTAGGTTTTTTGGGAAATGGAAAAAATAAAGGTGAGCTCAGATGCTTATTAAGGAGTTTCATATAGTTAAAAGATAGATAACATAAACATAGTATAATATATTTTATTGTAATAAATCAACTCCATGGAGCCACAATGAATTGAAACTAAGGGATATTTATATCATTAATAATAATAGAAATCATGTAAAAAAAGAATCACTTATCTCATACTACTGGAATTCATAATTCTGTATATAAAAATGTGTTGTCAAAGCCTTTTCTTATGATACTAATCCAATAATAAGAATAAGTATATAAAAAAAGTCGAAAACTATTTCGTCTCATGAGACTTATTGATACATCAAGGGGCTAGAAAATTCATTTCCCCACACACCACTAGATTTAGACCAATGTATGCTACATTATAGTTATCAATACCATTCATTACATTACCAATGGAACCATATATTTAATAACACAAGGATATCCGTAGAATTTGAAATTTTGTAATAAAATACTTTGACCCTAAATTAAATAATAATGATGTCTATGGGAGTATCCGTTGATCAACTTAAAAGTTGTGGGGTGGATAATGTCAATATAATATGAAGATCCATCATCAAAAGAATATAGGTATTAAGGTAATTCCATTATTATTAGTTTTTTTTATACCCCAATATTTTAAGAAATATTTTTCCCAAAAAATAATAATCTTTTTTTTATTCTACATTAATCGCAATGTTTATCTTTTTTAAATGGAACACTGAGTTTTAACTAAATGATATATACAATTAAAATATTATTATTTAATATGACAGTTTTCTCCTACGCATTAGAATAAATGGTTCAAATAATATTAACTAAACAATAAAAATATATAGTTTAAATATTTATATATAATTAATTATTTGGGGAATAATTAATTATAATTGAAAAAAAATCCATTTGATGAAAAATGAAATCTTTTTCTAAAAAAAATATTTTTACGTGGACAATAACATTCTACCTCAATAAATTAAACATTTTAATTTCATTTATTTTAATTAAATTTAAATATTATAAATTCAATATTTTTATAACTATAATATTATTTTATTTCTTGATAGTTGATAATAATAAATCCAATTTTATTCATAATATCCATAAATTTATTAAAGGATGCTTTGTCACCATTCATACACTTGTTTTAAAATTATATTTATCCACATTTAAAACATATATGAAAAAATAAATTTCATTTTTTAAATAATAATATTGAAATTATCTTATTGTGAATATTTATAATTGTCTAAAAAGATAAATTTTTTAATCAATAGTGAAAAATACTGGTTTTTATTAATAATTAACATTTCCTTTAAAGCTTTTAAATACATAAAAATTATTTTAATCTATTTTGTAATGTTAAAATAGATAAATTATGCTTATATTAATATCGTTATATATTTTTAATCAATGTCATAATTATTTTTATGTCAATACTTTATAAACTTTTGAATCTTTTCTCTTTGGAAAGTCACATGTTCGTCATCTCTGCATGATTTTTTAAGTTAAAAATTTCTACCTCTCTAAATGGAATTTGGAAAAATTGATCCATATTTTTAATTTTAGTAATTTATTTTACATAATTTTTTTCTATTAATTTTTTAATATTTATACAAGTAAAAATTGTAATAAAAATAATTCTCATGATTATGGTGGAAATAGGGTTGCATGGCTATTAAAATCAAAGTATGAGGTGTAAAATGACCTATAAACCCATAAAAACCTGTTTAATGACTATAAATTGATCCAATAATATATAAGGTTTAACCAATACCCATTTTTAACCTTGAGGTATGTGAAACATATGGGTACACATTTTTCTTTTAGAAAATTCCAGGTGCGACACACACCTCACTTATAAAAATCCACCTCCTCTTTTATCCTCTTAAAACATCCAAAACCATTTACTAAGGAAAATTCATGACAAAATGTATTCCTTAATTCTATAATATCATCATATAAGTCTTATCTCAATCATAAATACAACCTATGAAGTATTTTTTTCAGACCAATAGAAGTTTTCTGACGAAGTGGTAACATCCCTAACCTAGTGTTTAATTTTTTTTCTTCATCCATCTCTTTCAATTAATGTTAAATTATTATTAAATAAAAACATAAATAAATTCAATATAATTTTAATTTTGATATTAATATATTTAACTAGAAAAATATACTCTTCCCTCAAATGGGAAATGAAATTGTTCATCATGTATACCACAGACTACCGTCCCGCGAACCAATGTAATTGGTTTCCGATCATCTCTTCCCAGGGATGGATATAATAAATTATATTATACTTATTTATTAAAATTAATATGTCATTATACTTATAAAATTATAATATCATATATACATTATTACATTCCATTCCATATTGAATATCATTACTTCCTTCGTGTGTATGGAAAACTAACAACTCACGAAGCGATGAGATTCATTTTTCATTAACAATTTCCATGGAAGGTAATATGGGTTAAATTAATGAATATATAAGACATATATAATATAAAAATTACTTTTTAAAGTTAATTTATTATTTACCTTTATTTTATTTCATCTATGAAGGAAATGGAATCAACATTAATGCATACATACAACCAACTATCCCTTTGTACGGTGTATTTAATTTGTTGTCTTGATTGTTTATGGATTACATTAAACACATATATAATTAATATATATTATATTTATATCAAAGAAAATTATATAAAATATAAAACTATGATCGAAGTACAAGGAACAAAAATAAAAATAAAAAAATACATGAAATTCAAAGAAGTTATTGCCCGAAACATGATTTTAAGATAGAATTATTAATAAATGGGTAATAAAAAGTCCTAATTAAATAATATATGGCACGAAATATATAATTATGTTTATGTAATGTATTTATTAAAAAATTATATTTATTATACATGAGGTTTTAACTTGTATAAATTAATTCAAGACTTATAGTAAGGGATCTTCTTCTCACTTATATTTTTAATGATACAGATGGAAAATTCACCATGTGTTTATATTATGGGGGCTATATAATTGAAATGCATATATTTTAGGATTATTATAAATAATATTATTGTGATTTAAATATATATATATTTTTTCTCATTAATGGGGTTTACAATACAAAATCTTTCAAATCTGTAATGGATTTTTTCTTCAATTTTCTTTCTTAGAGGCATATGATGTGTTATGAACCTATATTCATTTACATGGTGTATATAAAGCTCCTTTAACATGTAATATAATGAAATTATTTATTCTAATTATATTTTTATTATCATTTAATTATATTCTTTATTGGTCTTATGAATCAATGTTACCAAAGTGGTAATGGTTTAACAGTATAATATCATGATTTTTCAAGATTGTTATTGTTTATGCTTCCAATGATAAAATATTATGTTCCAAATCTCAGTAAACACGTGAATTTACTTCTGAAATTTTTATTTAATTATAATAAATAATTTTCCATAATTTTCCATTATTTATATACTGAATAGTTCAAAAGAATATTTTTAAGGAAAAGTCATCTTTATTTCTCTCTTTTGTTGAAAACACCATTTTATTCCAAATCCATGATTTAAAAAAATATAATAAAAAATATTTGAACATTCTTTAATGGTTTTTGTTAATAAATTTTACCCATTATTTAATTTCAAAAAATATTTTAAAAGGAATCTTCATAGAATTTCAAAAAAAAAGGTCTATTTGTATTTATCTAAAAATGATAAAGGAATTTTTATTTTATCCTGCATTGCATGAATGATATTTTCGAACATCATGAAAATTATTAGTTTAATATCTTTATTTATAAGTTTTAATGTTTTTTAAAATATTCTCAAAATAAATTTTGATTATGTATTGATTTTTAAAATTTAAAGGATATTTTTCTTTAATAAATGCTTTAAATGATTTATAACGCCTCTATTATATGTTTCCAAGGTTGTTCTCAATGAAAAAAATTCGGAAAAGTTTTTATGTTTTTTAACAAATCAAATTTAAAAGGATATTTTTCTTATGAAATGTTCAATTTAAACTTTCGAAATCATTTTCCATATATGATGACATCCTTTGATGTAAATTAAGCTTTTCAAAAGATAATATTTAATGATAAAATCTTTATTCATTCTCCAGATGGTTAACGTGTATGTTGATAAATGTTTTACGAAACCCTTTCAATTTTATAGGTTATTATATGGTGAATTGATGAAAGTTTTATGAAAACCATTTTAATTACACAATTTATGATGAGATGAGATGATTATTGTTTTTTGATATTGTGGTGCACATATGTATATATTTTATAATGATATGGGTGAAACCTATATCTATCTCCAATGAATTAGATAAAGATTTATATGTAATGAGATAATAATGGGAAAAAAATTGTGGCCTTGATCCTTTATAGAAAATAGGTAATTTCCACAATGGTAAATAGTTACGTGTTAATCAATAATAGGAAATAGGTAATAATTCAGGATATACTATTTTGATGTTCTTGGATGTATATATTTATGATAGTGCTACAATTTTATGACATTATCTTTTTTTCATGATTTATTTATGATGATTTCTCACTCTTATAGATTTTTTTATAAAATGATAATTTTTTATGACATGAATCTTGTTTATAATATATTATATGTTCGGTATCAACATTTTATGTTATATTAATGATCACATACCCTTATAATTATCTTATAAATTATATTTTCATAGATTGACATATATTATGTTTACCTTTACTAAGTATACGAGCTCATCAATTATTGTATTCCCATCCTAAGGTTATGAAGAAAGGTTTAGGTAGGGTATGAAAAATAAAATTCCTATATGGGAAGATCATTGTGAGAGATTTTGAATATATTTCATGAAATAAGAATATTTGGTTTCTTATAAAAAATAAATAAACTGTTATAGTACCATGTCATGTTTTTACAGAATGTATTGAATATTCAAAAGAACAAGGTGGCATATTTATGTATTTAAATCTTGTTTCATTATAGTTGTTATCAAATGAATTTTTTAGTCAATCATATAATATTAGGATTATTAAAAAATTAATGAAAAACCCGGGGATAAGTATATGTATAAGATAAAATATTAATGTATTGTTAAGAAAGTTATTATGGAGTTTTCTTAGAAATACATCCATGTATAGAGAATAAATGAGGATGAGGATTTTTCATAGAGTTACCTTGGTGGAATGACTCTTAAAATGGATAATTAAGCTTGACTTGATTCCCACATGGTACATGATAGTGAGCCTTTTTGCACACTCAGTTTGACATTCTTAAGGGATATTATTTGGTTAATTCATAATTTATTTATGAACTATTATGAAATATTTTAATATTTGATAATCATGGATGAACTTGGTTAAATGTGAGGAATCAAGTATTTAAATGGATTTTTCATGTTTTAAACATCCTATAATTTATTTTTCATGGTTTTTTAGTTTTCTGCTATGATTAGGGTTTATAAATATATGTCTTTTGGTTTTAATTAGATAATATTTGTCTTGGTATCCTCTTAAAATAATATAGATTAATTTTTTGGTATGGTTTAATGTAGTAAGACTGTAAATTGTATATGATCAAGAGCCTATGTTTAAATTTATGTTATGGAGAAGTCTTCAACATAATCTTAATATTGATTTTACTTTCGGAACTTCCTATCATCATTAGATAGATGGTTATTCTAATAGAAAAATTCAAACCCTATAGGATATGATAATTTCCTGTTCTATTGATTTAAAATGTGGTTAGTATCTATACCTTCATCTAGTTGCGTTTTCTTACAATAATAGGTTTCACAAAAGAATTCTTATGGATCCTTATGAATCCCTTTATGGGAATAATTATAAAACAATAACCTAATAGAATGAAGATGCGTAATGAATTCTAATGGGACCTAAGCTACCCGATTAGATGGAAAATAATTTTAGATTCTTTCAATAACACATAAGGGAAGTAAAAAAGCTAAAAAATATTATACCAATAATCATTGATGCAATCTAGAATTTGAATTTGGTGAGTTGTTTCAATGAATTTATCCATGGAAGAAAGACGGAAAAACAATTCCTTAGGTATATCAATAACTTTGAAAATATTAATTTTTTCGAGACCATATCATAGCACATGACCCTCATCCCAGTTCGTGAGGACTCGTTCAGTGCATCCTAGAGACCCGATATCAAATCTGGGTGGAGGAATATTTTTGGGGTATTGTAGTAGTACTGTAGCAGGCACTATAGCAGGCACTGTTCGGTATTTTAGCAGCCAGAACTATTCATCCATCTGAGCCTTTGGGCCACCGGTTTGGTCCTCGGGTCCTGCAAGGATTTCAGGTCACCCAAGTCCTTCAGGCCAGTTGATTCTCAAGGCCTTTGGGTCACCTTAAGTCCTTAGGTCCACCCCAAGGCCTTTGGACCACATGAATGAAGGACCCAGACACACTACTAAAAAAGAGAAGCCCTAGATGAGGATTCTGAGCAGGTGCACTCACCCAAGAAGAGCCATTTGGATTGTTAGAATGATAGGTTATGGCTATGCCATCGGTACCATCCTGTGCTTGCAGAGGAAGCCTAGCCAGACGGTCATGCAAATGTGGAGAGCTACTGTCAGGATGCAGATGCTGGGGAGGGGCAGTTCCTTATAGATAGTCTGGTTGAAATCTCTAAGACCTTCAGGTCATGTAATCTCATAACCCAACGAGCCATGTAATACTTGAGCCTATGGGACTTTTAATGGTTCCCCCTCATCCCTTGAAAGAGGGGTTATCAAAAATCAATAAAAATGAAGGCTTTCGGGACATTCAGGTCGGACCATATCACATCACATGGATCTTCCACCAAACCTCTTGTAGGATCTTGATGTGTTCTATATATCTCTTTTTAGTGAATAAAAATATAATCCATCACATGTACTAAAAATATAAGTCATAAAAATAGATGATGATATATTTTTTTGAAGAACAATAAGTTTAAGTTCTATATCAGACAATGTTATAAAAAATAATTCCCCTAACCGGGTCAATGTTTTATGTTTAAACCACTAGCTTTAGAGAGTTACATGGGCATCTGAGGAAGTAACAAGTTATAATTAACCTTAATTAATGGTACTAAAGCGATTAATTTAAAGGGTGAAATTAATTTTTATAGGGGTAGAATGTGAAACACCAATATTCTGTGAAATATATATTTTTTAAAATAAATTTAACATTTTTTTTAATTTTTTGAAGTGACAATGAGTTTATCTTAGATGCAACAATGTGTTTTGATTAACACGCCATACAATTAAAATAATACTTTTTAATATTATCATTATCACCAACACTTCAGAATCATAGGTATAAATATGATTAAATAAATTAGGAAAATATGTGTTCTACACATGTATATATATTTATTTCATTTTTAACCAATTAATTAGGAATGATAATTAAAAAAATATGAAAACAAAATTAAATGCTTCTAGAAAAAAATATTGGCGCAAAAATATGTTTTACCATAATAAATTAAATGAATAACATATTGGTGAATGATTTTAATAAGATATATATATTATTTTCAATAAAATTTTTGACATTCAATTTATGTGTTTTTAGGAGAAGGAATATGAATAAATCCAATTTTATGGTTAAATTTTGTAATTTTATCAATGAAATTTTGTCCCCATATGAACAATTATTGGAAAAATACTTTTCTAGAATTTTAAAAAAATATTTTAAAAAACTAACACCATTTTTCAAATAATCATTTCAAAATTATGATGGGGAGAAAATTTTATAATTTTCTGAAAATATAAATGTTTCTATATATAGTGAATTTTTTTTATTATGAATTGGAATTTATTTTATAAAATTTTAAAAAATAAAATTAATTTTATGATGAATTATAATGTAAAAATAGTTCAATTAAATATCTAATAATAAAATATATTACATTTTAATCAATATAATATTTCATTTTTATATAGAACCATTTTAACCTTTTGAAACCTTTCCCTTTCGAAAGGCATTCTTTCATTATGATTACTTGAATAATTTTAAATAAAAATTTTCCCCATCTATAAAATGAATTTTGAAAATATTTATCTTATATTTGGGATCATCATAAATTATATTATCGTATATTTTGAAATTAATTTTTGACCATTGTAAATTATACAAGCTATAAAAATTAAATTACCACACTTAAGGTGGAAATGGATTTCCTAGAGGGTTTAACTAAATAGATAAGGGTTTAAATAACAAAAAAACGTTTAAAAAAACCATGTTATATAAATAATAAATCATATAACCAATAATTTTTTATAATATATTATTTTTAAGCCATTTGGAATGTAAAAAATGTGGGTAAAACTAATTATTTTAAAAAATTACAAGTGTGCCTCTCTCCTCACTTATAAAAGGAGACCCCTCTCCGCCCCTCTTCAAACTTAGAAAAAAAATGATTTGGAAGATAACTAACCTAATTTATTCTTTAATTTCCTTATTTCTTCCTATAAGACTTCTTTTTATCATATATTCATTATATTAAGTATTTTGGTGGAAACTAAATGATATTGTCTGCAGAAGAGGTAACGTCCCTAACCAAGCATTTTATATTATTTTTCCTCAATATACTAATTTATTTTTAAACCATAAAAATATAATAAACTAATAATATTAAATATAATTATAATTTAAAATTTTAATTTCATGAAATATAACCATCTTCTACTCCTTTAATTGTGAAAAAAACTTGTTGATCAAATGTACGGAAGACTACCGCATCACGAACCGACGTAATTTTGTTTCCATCTCCTCTTCTCATAGATGGATGTAATAATTTATCTAATGATTATAAATTATATTTATGATATTATTACCCTCCATTAATTATAATATCATATATACATTTATACATTTCATTTCATAGAAAATACAATAATGACGTTCGTGAGTATGGTGGACTACAACTGCACGAAGTGATCTGATTCATTTTTCACAAACACGTTTCATGGAACATAATTAGGTCAGATTTAATTAATATATGTGATATAAATATTAAATAAAAATGTTCCAATAATGGAATTTTATTATTTACATTTATTTCATTTCATCCATTGTGGAAATGGAAGCAGTGTCAAGTGTCTGTATGACTATCCAACTACATGAACAATGTATTTCATTTCATATCTATAATATTTATCGGTTCATATAAATAAATATATAATAAATATATATTATATTTATATAATGTTTATAATTATGGATATTTTGGAACTATTTTCAATGTAAAGGACAAAATAAAACCAATCAAATCGTACATGAAAAACAAAGTAATTATTGCCTGAAACATTAATTTAACACAGAATTATTAATAAATGTGTAATACATGGTCATACATAAATCATATATGGTATGATATATATTAGTATGGTTATGTAATATAACTATAATAAATGTATATTTATTATAAATGAGGTTAAAATATTTAAAAATGAAGTGAAGGCTTTTGGTAATGGATCTCCATCTCACTTTTTTTCTGTGAGACACATAACATATTAACCATATGTTTCTTTTATGTGGTGTATATAAATACAATGAAATTATTCATTGTGGATTATAAAAAAATATTGGTATTTACACATCCACATTAGGATATCTATATAATGGGTTTTATGGATCAAATGTTACCAAAGCTCTAAGGGATTTTTGTCTCAATTTTTCTTCTTTAAAGCATATGTTTTGTTATGAACATATATTAATTTATAAGTTTTATGTAAATACCATTTTATATTAATTATTATTAAATTATTTATTCTCTTTATATTTTAGGTTTTATTTAATTTCATTATTTCATGGGTCTTATGATTCAATGATACCAAAGTGGTAATAGTTTTTTGGTACAATATCATTGTTTAATGATATTTTTTATATTCATGGTTAAAATGATAAAATATTATAATCAAACTCTCAAGAAACACATGAATTTTTATATCCTATGGTTGCATCAAAATAATACATGTTTCCATTTGTTTAACTATCTTTATATTTTCAATAGTTTAAAAAATATTTTGTAGAAAATTTGTACTTAGTTCTCTCTTCGATCAACAAACCATTCTTCTTGTAAATCCATGTTTTATAAAAATGTTTTCAAAAATGTTTTGCAATATTAAAAAGGATTAGTTAAATAAACTTTTACCCATTATTTAATATTTAAAAAAAATCATAGGAATATTCATTTGGAGTTTAGAAATCATGTACCATTTAGTTCTCATTAAAAATGTGAAAGGAATATTTTTTTTTCAGTAACACCACATGAAGGGTATTTTTCACCATCTTGGATAACTCCTCATTTTGATCATGATTTATAAATTTAAATTTTTACATCTAAAGAAAATTATATCCAATATATTTTAAGATGTTTTAGTTATTTTCATAATTGATAGGATATTTTCCTTAATGAATGTGTATAATTATTTTTAATAATTATTTTTTATGTTTCCAATTTTATTTTCAAAGAAAGGTATTTTGAATGCGTTTTACATTTTTATAAATTGTTTTATATTATAAAATATATTTTCATTAATAAATGTTCCAAATTATATTTTGAAATAAATTTCCATCTAATATGGTATTCTTTGATGTTACATATGGTGTACTATAGATAATATTGAATGATTCTATCCTTATTATTTATCTTTATGTTTAATGTTTATTTTGATTAATTTTTTATGAAATCCATTTATTTTTAATGGGCAATTTTATGGTTATTTTATGAAATGATTATGAAACACAATTTATTTACACGGGTTACAATTGGATGATATTATGTATTTTTTTCATATTATGGAACACATGAGTATGGTTTTCATTAAGAGATAGGTGGAATATATATATATATATATATATATATCTTCAATATATTGGGTTAATATTTATAGATCATGAGATAAAAATTATATATAAGTTGATGGGATTTATCCACTATCGGAAATAGGTGAGTCCTGATCCATTATTGGAAACAGGTGTGTCTAAATCCTCAACGGGTGAAGGTGATAAGTCTAATCCACTATATTGATGGTCTTGGTAGTCAACCATGATATACAAAATGTTTTTATATAATGATTATGGTGACATAATTTTGTGACATGATATTATGGTTTATGACTTGTTTATGATGATTTCTTACTTTTATGGCCTATGTTTCTCAAATTATTATATTTTATTCCATGAATCATGTTTATGATCTATGATAGTTTTGGTATGAACATTGAATTTTTTTTAACGATCACACACCCTTATTATTATTTTATGCTTTCATATGTTCAATTATTGATATATCATATGTTTATCATTATTGAGTATGTCATCCCATTATTTATTATATTTCTTTCCCATTGCTATGATCAAAGGTTTAGGTATGTTATTCCTAATATAAGTTCTATATGGGAAGATCTTTGTAGAGGATATTGAATATATTTCATGAAATAATTCGATTCTATTAATATTCTCTAAATACACTGAAATATTATGGTCCTCATGTGTGGTCTTAAGAAATGTACTGAATATTCATCTAAAAATATGTGATATATATGTTTGAAATGCCATGGTCACTATAATAAGCACATAAGATATTAATTTGTTTCAATAGTTTGAATTTTTTGGAGAACAAAGAAATGGTAATAAAAATTCTATTATCAGGATTCATTTTTAGAATTTTAATATTTTAATAAATATCCTTAGAGAGTGTCTCACTAGGTGTTAGGTCTTAGTCACAGTCATCGTGTATTAGGGAGATGATTGTTTCAATAACCAAACAACATTTTTAGGGGTATTAAAAATATAAAATGAATTTAAACTTAAATATAAACATGGTATTATCTAGAAAAGGATTATTTTCTATGAAATTACACACACATTTACTTTAAAAAAACAGAGGTTGGGTTATCCACCATAGAAAAGATTGTGGGTTTCACTAGTTTTGCTAACACTTGAATGAAAAGAATTTGTGAGTGGGATAAAAAAATTAAATTTCAAATCCCATAAATTTCTTGTATAATGTTTCAAATTTTCTACTATGAAAAATATGAACCACGTAAATGAAAACATGTAGTGAATATAACATGAGACCCAATGAATAATAATTGAGATTGAAAACACCTACACATTGATTTTAAAAAAATTCAATAAAAATACATTGAATGATTAATATTAATATTGATCATTAAATTATAAGAATAATATAATTTGATGACACAAAATATCAAATATGAAGTATGTCCACCATTTAATTTTAGTTAGGATCATAATAAAAAACATGTTCCAAATAGAGGAATTTGAGAAGAAAATTCACAACATATTATCCTAAATTCCATGAACATAATTTTACCACATAACTCAAAAACATAAAAATATTAATCACTTAATTTATAAACTTAATATTATCTATTTTAATTATTAATACTCATAAAATGTCTCTTTCTACATGAATTCCTATGATTGTACACAATCGGTGTTTATAATTTTGTTTGTTTGTATTAGTTTCATAATATTGGTGTATGTAATCAATATCATTAAAAATATCATTACTAAAACCATACATAATTTTATCTTTGGTTTTATTTATAGTTATCTATGATGTTTCAAATTTCATTCAATATAATTTTATCTTTTATACTTGAAGATGAAATTGATAACAAACTTGTTTTAGTAAATATTGACAACAAAAGATTGTTTTATTAATTATTGAATTATATATATATATATATTATTTACTTATAATTAAAATAAAATAATTATTTACAAATTTATATTATATTATTCTAAAAATTATTTTTCTGTATTCATTCACGAAATATATTCATAGTATTATTCATGTAGGTTGTTAAACCGACCCAAACTTTAACAAACCCTGATTCGATAAAAGATAACAAGGATGTTCTGTTGTAATATAACTATACTATAATAATAATTTTATTATTTATTGTTAATTGTAAAGATATATCATTAATTTATTTAATTTTATGAATATTACATGAATATAAAAATTTCATACAACTTTAATAAATGATTATTCTCTTAGTATACTTATTTTAAATGATTAAATTAATGAAAATCATTTGATAATAATATCATTAATAGGGTTTATAATTTATTGTACCCAAACCATAATTATATAGAAAAATTATATTTTGTCATTTAATTCCATCATTATATGTAGCCTTATAGGGTGGTGATGGAAAACAAACAAGGTTGAATCATGGAGACTATAGTCCACACAACACACAAGAAATGATTATTTTTCTTAATGAATGGGGTATATGAATAAAAAATAATGATACAATTAATATATTTACATTAATTTATATGAATGGTACTCATATTATTATATCAGCGTGTCTAAGATAAATTTTAAAAATGATAATTTAGATGAAAAACCAATATGTTGATAATACTCATGTTGAGGACATGAATGTTTTCTTATACGTATCCTTGGAAACGAAGGCCTTATACAAAATAATTGGTATAAGAATATTTTTCATTTACATGAGAGTTATTGGTGGAGAAATGTATTTGAGTTTGTCGGGTGGATTAGAAGGATATGTGAGTCTCAAAGTGGTGGATATGTTACCCTTTTATAAGTGGGGAAAAGGGTAGTTTTGTGAGTAACCCTTACATTTTCAACAATTTAAGATTAATAATAAAGTGTTAATGGTTACAAAATAGATATAAGATATGGTTATGGTTATCTTGGGTCGAAACAAAAATCAAATATGCATTGTTTGAGATAAATTTGAGTATTTCAGGGTGTTTTGTTTTGAATTTTTTACTAATATCCTAATTTACTTTTATCCTCAAAAGTAATTTCTATTGTTCAAAGATAATGATTATGATTTTTCCACTTATATAACATAATAATTAGGAATTATAATTTTGAAAAAAAATTAAGATGTAAAATCTATATAGGGGTGAAAATATAATTTTAAAATAAATTCACTTAATTGCATAAAAATAAATTTTGAGAGAAATAAAATTTTTTATATTTAAAATTAAAAATAATATTAAATTAACCTGCATACATATTTTAATGATAATAATTTATTTATAATAAATAAAATAATGGTTATGTTTATTTAAATTCAATCTAAAACAAACACCCCATGAAATTACATGATTCAATGGAACGATTTAAAACTGTTTTTTATTAATAAGGTAAAATTTTAATCAGAATTAAAAAAATTTGACATAGAATTTATATGTTAAAATAATATTTTATAATTAATATTATTATTCATAAAATTCATCTATATTACTTGAAATTTTTATATCATATGCTTATATAATTATATATTTATTCAAATTACAAGCATCATGAAATTTGTGTTCTTTTTAAAAAACACAACCTTTATAGAGAAAGATAAAAAACATAATATTCTAATTTTGATATCAATAATTAAAAAATGAATTAATTTTATTCAATTAAAAATTATATAGTCAACATTATAAAAAATTTCAATTATAAAGTCTCTTTATAACGGATGCATTGTGTGATAGTTCAGGATATTTTGTATACCTGCTAACATTTTGTTTCTCTGTTACATTCTCCCTCTATTAAATTATTTTATCCTTATATTTGGGGTATATATATTCTTTTAATAATGTTTATTATTATATCCAAATATATTCATCAAACTATGAAGTTTCATATTTTAGTCATTTATCTTCCAACAGTCTTTCAAATATCGAGTTTTTCGATTCCACAACACTTTCCTTATAGTGTAATGAATCTAGACTAGATCTTCATTATATGACAATTCTGTCTCTAACTATATTAAATTATATGTGAGCAGATGAATTGGATCTTTATGGTATTTCCTCAAAAATAAAACGTGTAATATGTCTTGTAAGTTATAATGTCAGGATGGTAAAACCAATCGATAACTTACAAGAACAATTATTGCTAGTATTTCTAAATTCCCAATATAGGGAGGGCCCAACATCTCATTTTTACCAAATATTATAACCCCATTTCAAGGTTAAACCTTTATGAATACATGATCCCCAACATAAAATTCCATTTTCTTCCTTCTATTATAATCATACCTATTTTATATACATTGTGATGTGATAATGTGATCCTAGATAGTATATAATTTAATAGTTCTATTCACTAAAATCTCAGGGACAACTAATGTTAATTATATAATTTTATCCTAGCAAGTTAGATTAAAGATTATCTTCATGGTCAAGTATTCAAATGGTTTTATCTAGATGTTGAAACTGAAATTTAAGTTGTATAAAAATTCCACCAAAAATAGATAGAGAATTAATATACCAATGAAGTCAAGTTAACTTGTTATCAACATCACACAAAACGTACATATAGTAATTTTATAATTACCATCTATTTGGGAATGATATATAATACTTAAATGTATCTTAGGATTGATACCCCTTTGAATACTCTTCTAGAATTTTTATTTGAACATAGGGTCTCAATTAGATAAAATCGATAGAAGTTCCCCATAAAACCTTATGATATACACTACAAGAAAATGGGTCTTTACCCATGGTTTTGCACAAAATCGTGGGTATAGGTATATTGTGTGAACCTATACCCACGTTTGTGGCAAAAACCATGGGCATTGTTTTCTTTTACGACATGCGATTTTGGAGAAAACCGTGGGTATAGGGTATTTTCTGAATACCTATACTGATGGTTCATCAAATCCATGGGTATTGGGATTTTTCTGAAGACCTATACCCACAGTTCTGAAGAACTGTGGGTATAGATTATGGTGGGGAAATAAATTTGGTAGGACATGAAAACAATTTGGATGGATGAAATTTATTCACAGTTTAGATTATTATATTTACATAAATATAAATATATATTTTCAAAATTTCTTTATATTTTTTGGTAAATGCTTCTCGGTACCTACTGTAGGTCACGTGTTTGATTCCCATCTTTTTCATTTTTTTTTTGAAATTCAGATGATATTAATATATATACATTGATGTATGTTCATATAACAGATAAATTATTAGCCCGGTTGGTCCCTTGGTGAAGCGTTGTGTTGAGGCGAGGTGTCAGGCGCATTTCGAATCCTACTGTATACTAACTTTTCCGCAATGTGGTTTATTTTAATTTTCAAAACATGGTGTATATTAATTTTTATACGTAGATATATTATATATAAAAAATAAAACGGGCAGCTCGGGTGGTTCGCTATTGAGGGGTGGCAGGGAGGCGCTTCGTGAGGCGTGGGTTCAAGTCTCCCCAGTGTCCGATTTTTTGAATTTAAATACCCCACGGTTTCCAAACCGTGGGGTCTGATGTGTGCCACACTGGAACAACGTGTTTTACCATTTGACAGACCTATATCCATGGTTTTAGCCAAACCTAAAACTGTGGGTATAGGCTGAGACCCCTATACCGACGCCATTCCAGCCCACGGTTCCCAAAACCGTGGGTATAGGCTCTACCCACAGTTTTGGGGGCTATACCCACGATTATGAACCATGGGTATAGGTCGTTATTCTAGTATGGTTAATTGATATAGATATGGTAAAGGTTCCCTAGGGGTAGATCTTCTATTATGTCTTCAAAATGAGAAGACATAGTAATATGATCAATGATGACCCATATAAAATCATTCTTAGTGTATTTTAGATTTTAGTGTTAATTTCTATAGTAACATCATCCCACTTCCATATAGGTATTGTCAAAGGTTTCATGACTCCCTTCAGATGTTGTATTTGATCCTTCCTCTATAGGTATACTATGAAACTGAACACATGGGACACAATTTCAAACATCACTGTATCCAACATCAATTTTTCTCTTAAATCCTTATAAAACATTTCCCTACTAGTGTGTATGGAAATTTTTTAGCTATGTGCTTCATATTATAGTCCCCTCTTCAATTCAGATGTGGATATAACCCATAACCTCTTCCCAAATTTCAACACACTAACTCTATAGGTGAAGTTTGTTAGTTTCTCATTAGTTACTGTATTATTCATCATTTTTTGTGTTTTTTCATCAATTTGGTACTTCCATGTGTTTCTAGTGAGGATTTTTTAATCAATTTCATAAAAATGAATCATAGATTCACTTGAGTGAAAAAACAAACAATATCCATCTTTACTAGATCTCTAAATATTGGATCCTTACTAATCCTATTCATGTTAAAATATTCTTGGTACCTTATACTCAATTCATCATACACCTTATTTTCCTTCAAAGTGTGTTAGTGTATCGATCAATCATATCCTTTCTGTTGCTCTAAACATAAAATTTTTATAATTTTGATCTCCTTCAAAGAGGGGATATAATTGAAACTCATGTAGTCAGTAAATATATAACATATTTCACTATAGAGATAGTGTCCCCATATTTTCAAAGTAAATAAAACAAATTGTAACTCAGGGTTATGATTTGTATATTTCTATTTCTGAATTTTCAATTTAGTTGATACATATGAAATCACACTATCATTACACATATGGATACAAATAAGATGTTTCTTTGATATATCACTTTTAATTAAAAATAAATCCTTAGAATATGGTATAATTAATAATAGTGTATTAATTAGACTTATATCCATCTCTCCAATAAATTCCTCAAATTAACTTTATAATGTGAATCTAACCAATTTATATGATAACATGGTTAACATGTTAGAAATCCAAATAGAATATTGAACTAACCATTATATGTAACCTTTTAATCCCATAAAACATTGGATCTATGTTAGTGTAGGACATTCTCTGAATACTATTGTCTTTGAAGGTTCAAAAAATATCTCATCCATATAAGAAATATAAAAAACAAATGAAATTTCATTGATCCTAAATTCAATCATAATATACATCATATAAAATTATTTTTGTGAGGGTCACTGAAATTGTTTTTATAAGACTCTAATACGAATTATATAACATAAAATATATCAACATATTATCAATTATCACCACAAAAACCATATCAATATTTTCTGTAATTAATATATTTATCCCATTCATAAATATTTAATGTTTGTATGTAAATACAAAATTCATTACTATAAAATTATATTATCTATACCTTATCTGAAATTTCTTCTTACATACAATATATATCTTCACCCTAAGCCGATGAAATGAAGAATGAATATCGATTGTTGAAAATTTTCTTGCCCCATGAAGTAGATAAATAAGTCATTGATGCTCGATAAAGGATAATTATACATTACATTAAAGGTATTGAGATCTATATAATTGATAAATAGTTTTGTAGTTCCATCATTCATTTTTATTAAAAAAAATAGGGTCTCACCATGGAGAAAAATTAGAGTATATATATACATTATATATAAACTCATGAATCAATTTATTCGACTCCAATAACTCCAATGGAGTCAATATACAACAATGAATATATATAGGACTTTTATAAAGAAAAATTTAAATAGAGAACCCAACAGTACACTCTAATCGATGATAAGGTAATTTTTCTAATAATTCAGTAGTCATTTTTTATACAACAGGCACAACATATATGCTTAGGATATTCACATCATCTATATATGACACTGGATCTTACTATTTATATAGAGTTTCAATATGTAAAGCTTGTTAGTGATGATCTAGACCAGATTAAGATGATTTATTTCCCCACTAAAGACTTTATATTCCACATACACTTTTATAATTCTAATCAATTTCCACTGGAATTAAAATTTTTCATCATAATTTGGAATAAAATCCATACAACGGATTATATATATGTAAATCATATGTATAATAATCATGATTCAAATAGGTTTTTTCCAAGTATCATAATTAGATCTATTTGAAATGCCTTTGTTTCATAATATTCCCACACGGTATATTAATAAATAACACCCTTACTAGGGTGATAAATAAATATCTATTTTTTTTTCGAAAACATGGAAGATACAATATAATGAGAAAATCAATAATCAAATACAACATTATCTAACTTTGAGGAAAAAATCAATGTAACTGGGACCATATCATTAGGAACATTGAATTAAGATGTGTTAGTTTTATAGGCTTCGCCTCTCTCCATTAAACCTATATAATGTAAGTTACCATGATGTTTGGGGATTTTCTTCACATTATACCCCATCTTCCTATAATTAAAGCATTGAAATTTAATATATTATACCTTTACCTTACATTGGTGAGTGATATAGAATTTTCATATGCACCTGTAATAATCTCCAACTCCTTTACCACAAGTCTTATTGTGTTTCTATAACCACAAGTGTGAAATACCACCCTTTTATTCTTCCACTTTTCCATATAGTTCTAACAAAATTACTCAACTATCTTCTTATGGGCAAAATTTTTATTAAATACATATTCCATGGATAAATAATTTTTTTTCAATATAGAGTGAAATAATATATCCTTATATGAATACAATTCTTGAGAGATAAATTACACTTTAAGTATTTACTATAAATTAATAATAAATTGATAAATCATTCTTTCTTGTTTAGGTATATAGTTTGAAACATGCATAGATGACATTGTAATGCTGGTCTAAAATAAAATAACATTTTACTCAACCATTTTTATAATATTGAAACACAATATTTTTATTTCCACTAACTTATCACGAGGAAATTATTTATCAAAGAATACCCCATCAACAGGTCTCTATTACATTAAGTTGATCTCATCATCATCAATAATGTTTTGAATTAGAAAGCCCCCGTTGTTCCTCATATCCCTTAAGATAATAGACCTTAATTAATAAATTTTTTCATTTTACTACATCATAGGTAGAGAAAGATCATCTGTAGGGTCATGAACCGTTCTTCAACTAACAATGGATTAGTTCTTCTATTGAATGATAAAGGTTTTAATCACATCTAATTTTCCAACATAGTTATAGTGTGTTATAGATTGAAATGATTCTCTATGTGGGTAAGAATATTTTTCATGGCCTTTATCATCATACCCAATATGGGTTTGAATTTATTAGCCTCAACTCTATATTCATTATCTTTTTAAGGGTGATTATATCTTTATTGACTATGGGGGTTGATACAGTTTCCATTATTCTCATTAGTTTATATATTTCTACAATTTTATAAAACACATTAGCTCATAAATTTATGTGTGAAATAAAATTTATATTAAATATTCTATATTTTTCCTTAGAAATCATTTGTTTTTTATATAACTTGTGTAATATACCATCGTTCCAATAAATTTAGTCCCCAAGGTTCCTACTAAATATTATTTGAGTCCAAATGTAACATAATCGACTCTACAAATCCAGATTACGTAGTTATATTACATTATTATAATAGAATACAAGATTCAATTAGGGATCCAGTGGTTTAATAATCTACAAAAACTAGATAGATAAGAAAATTTAAATTCAAAACATAATATAGAACACACACATATTATGATATCATTTTTATCCCTTCCCGATATCCATGAAAATTATACATATTCCTCCTCTAAGTTAATCTATATAAAGGAAAACAAATAACGATGATATCAGAAGTTGACCAAGGAGAAGAATAAAATTAAATATTAGATAACATAAACATTGAATATTTGGAATGGAATGAATAAATGAACAATATATAGAAATATTCAACTAAAAAAAATAAAATTACGTATCCATGAAAATAAATGAATTCATGGATCAGAATAATCATTAATCCTATACTGATGGAATGAATAATATCATAAACTAAAACATGTTGTCATGGAATTACCCCATTACACACTACATATTATCAGAAGATGTATACACCAAATCCCAGCCTATTTTGACTCATGATAATAGTTGGTGCATTAAGAGGCTATATGAATCGAGGTACCATCCATCACCTAATTAATTATAATGAATTCCAAATATGATTCATCAATAAAATTCATACCATTTACTAAGGAATGTATTACTAAATAAAAAAAAAATTCTGTATAATGAGAAATACATAAATTACTTACTTCACTATTCAATAGAATAATGTTGATTTCATAGAGAAAATCCATTGTTTAACATAGAAGTATTATGATATAATCAATTTAACATAATGTACCATCAACAATGAAATATATGGAAAGGGTATTTAAAAATTTCTATGTTATCTATGGGAGATAATAATTTGGTTTAGTAAATTGTATTTATTGGATACCAAATAAATCATATGAAAAATACTTTATCATGATTCATTTAGAGAATGTTAATATTCTAAAGCATATCCCTTAGGAGTGTCACACAAGGTTTGTAGACTTAGTCACACACATCATGTATCCGATTAATGGTAGAGTTAATTCTCAACCACCCTTTTTGTGTTTAATACACCTAGATTACTCTATTAAATAGCCACATCCACTTGTTAGCATCTAGATTGTGATTCATTTGAATGTAAATTACAAAAACGTTTACCTGACCAGAATAGAGGATGGTTTTTATACAATTAAATAGATTTTTGATTACAATGGTTTTGTAAATATTGAATAAAAATAATATTTGATAAGGTTAAAAAATAGACTTGTAAATATCTTAAATTTTTGAGTAATATTGAATCAATTATTCATTGGTAATTTATAAAATATGAAAAATAAAATAGGTGGTGAATATAACATGAGTCCAGAATATTGATAATTGGGATTGAAAAACTCATATATAGATTGGGTAAAAATTCCAGCAAAATACATTAAAATATAGGGCCTAAAATTGATATTTAAATTTCATTAATAATGGTATATTCTCATATAAAAACTAAAATAGGAACTATATACCCCATATTATGTATGATAAGTTCATAATACCAAACATTCCCCCATGAGTATAATTTTAGACAAAAAACCCTAGATTATTATCATAAATTCAATATAAAAACTTTTAACTCCTATATCAAAAATATTTCTATATTAATAACGTAATTCATGACCATAACCTTATCCATTTTCATTCATACTAATCATAAATAATTATACTCTAGACGAAGTCATTTTTTTTTCAACATTTGGGGAATATAATTTTCATAATTTGTACTAGTTTTACAATCATAGTATTTGTATTCATTATAATTCTAAATTACATTATTTGGAGGTAAATAATGTTACTATTAGTGATGATTTATAGTTATTTATTATTTTTAATGTTACATTCAAGATAATTTTATTCATTATCCTTAAAGATGAAATAAATAATATGTATGTTTCAATGCTACATGAAAAATAAAGTGTATTTTCAGAATTAGTGAAATAAATAACTATATATGTTTTCCACAATAAAAAATAATTATTTACGCATTTATATTATATTATACCTATATTATGTTCCATCAATAATTACTGATAAAAATAAATATTATTATTAATGTTGGTGGATAAAATGACCCAAACATGAACATAACCTATGTTAATGAATGATTATGAGGTGGTCTCGATTTTATATCACTATACCATACCCATAATAATCTTACTTATTATTTATTATTGTGATATATCATATTTTTAGTGAATTATAATAATATTCAATGGATATGAAAATAATATACAATTTGAATAAAATATCTTCTTCATTGTACAGTTATTTTAAATGATTAAATTAGTGATGGTTGGTTTTTGATCATATTATTAATATATTATATAATTTTACATAAATCAACCATAATGATATCTTATACATAATATATATACTCTAATAACATCCTTATATCATAACATTTATGGAGTTGATGGAAAATTAAACATATTGTGTCTTGGAGTTTGATGTTTTCACAATGCACAAATATTTTTTCTTAATGAAAGGGTATATGACAAAAAATGATAACAACAATAATATAGTTAAATTAATGTGTATAAATTACATTAATATAAATATATTAGTGTTTTTTTAATTAATGTGAAATAATATAATTAAGAATTAAAAATAAGTATTTTATAATACTCATGTTTCGGAGTAAAATTTTTCCTTAGATGTATCCTTATATATGAAGACGTTATGCTAAGAAATGGTGACAAGATTATTTTTAATGTGGAAGATAGTTCTATGTTGAGTAACAATGTAGATTATCAATAGTGAGTTTGGTGGATAATTGTGTCCTCATGTGGTGGATATTTTATGCTTTTATAAGTAAGGATAATGGTAGTCATGGGAGTAGCCCTTACATATTCAATAATTTAATGTTACTACTCATGATAAAATAGAAAACACATTTAATAAATAGGTGGGTATATTTATTATTGGTCAAAAAACCTCAAAAAAAATCGTTTTTAGTCAAATTTTATTGTTTTAGGGGTTTATAGTTTAACATTAAATTTCTATCATAATTTTCTTTTATCTTGGTAATTAATTTCTAACCATATTAATCAAATTTGATGAAAATTACTATGATTTACCCTTTTAACAAATTTATCATTATTATTTAAATTTTTTTAAAAAAATTAATCAAATAAACATTATAAAATTATGAAAATTAAATTTTAAACCGTGAAAAACCTCATCACATAAAACCCATTTTTAGAGAAATATTATATTTATGCTTTAAATATATATATATATGATGAAAAATTTCCATTGATACTTATTTTAAGGACATAAATTAATTTATTAAAAAAATAATGTGTATGAGGATTTAAAGGAAATCTGAAACATAATCATCCTTGAAAAGCTTGTTTCAATGAAAATATTGAAAATTGGTTTTTTTTGTAAAGTAATTTTGACAAGTTCTAAAAACGTGGTAGGTAGAATTTATACATTTTTATCATATTTTAAAATTCATATTGTTATTAAATTATTACATAGAAGGTTTGGTAAACTTATAGTCAATTCTCATATAATGATTAATTTTTATAAATTACATGTTTTGTGAAAACCATGCTTTTTAACTAAAACAAATAATTTTCAAAAAACATTAAATAATTCATATGAAGATAATTTTAATATTATGAAATAAAAAATGGATTTAGTTTAGTTAATTTTATATTATAAATTTAATATTTCATATAATATCATGAATAATGAATCTTTAAAGAGAGAATTTTTTGATATTTTATGATATCCTATTTTCCAAATACTATAGAGTCTTAGGTACGATGACTTTTACTTGAAAATGAATTTATATTTACTTAATCTAAAGGGTATTTACAAGGGTTCCACACATCTCAATTATAAAATGGAACCACATATCTTCACTAATTCATAGACATTGAGAATCATATCTCAACTAATATATTTCCATATCAATTCCCATCCTTTCTCCCTACGTCTTAGAGGTTCTAGTGTCATCGAAAGACCAACCTAGAAATTCTTAAGATTTAATACAAATTAAAATACCTAAAAAAGAGGTGATTGTCATGACCTATCCCCCGAGGCTCTTGACGTGACTACCCCAAGCCCAGCTTTTATATGTCAAGGTTGGTGACTAGAACTAGAAAGGCATATCCCTAAATTGGGAAGGCATTTCCTTTAAACCTGTAAACACACAGACCAGGTATACAACAAGAGCAACCCACGAAGTATAACAACATAAAGTAATAACTGTGAACTGAAGTAGAATGTTCTAGTATAAAAACACAACTAAAATCAAGTACAATAAAAAGGAAAAAAAACTCTTGATGTCATCCACCAAGGATCCTACCTAAAGTGTAGGTACAACTAGTCACTGTAGATCTACACATCAACCGGTCGCCCCGTGCACCATCTAGTCCTAGCTCCCAAAACTCGGTCAAAATTTTCCATCACCTACACAAGACACAATAAGGTAAGGGTGAATCTTGTGTAGGGGTGAGTATAAAAATACCTAGTAGGGACCCCAAGACCCCTAAAGTTCCCCCATAATTCCAAATACTAAGAACCACAAAGTGTGATCTAAATCACAAATCACAAGTAAAATAATCAGCTCAAACAAGGTATACAACGTAATGAACATGAACAAAGATAATTAGTCATAAATATATATCATATTATTCTATCGAGAGGCTTTTGATTCTAGACCGCCCAAGGTCTTTAGGCGATGAATCACATAGGATCGCTAGGTGCTAACCCATAGAGGATCGCTAGGTGCTGACCCAAAGAGGATCACTAAGTACAGACCCATAAAGGATCGTTAAGTGCTGACCCATGGTGGGTTGCTAGGTGATGACCCAAAAAGTGTTGATAAATGTTAACCCATAGAGGATCACTATATATAGACCCACAGAGGATCAATATCTTCTCACACACAATAGATCGCTAAGTGCTTCATCATGTCACAACCAGCCACTAGATTCCCACACTTAGCCCGCCTGATTATGGGAGGATCTGTTCCTCAATCCATTGGTTGCACCTCATCCTCCATGTAGTCCCATGAATAAGTAACTTGAAGGACTTCTATTTCATAATCGTTCGAATGCAACAGATGATGCGTCAATCAGATGCTCGATCTGTAATTTATAGGCATTTTTGTACTGAGGGTCTGGTGGGATTTGAGATCAATCCAACTCGACCGTACTCCAACATTATATAAAACCCAATTGGAATATCTCATAAGGACCACACCATCTTAAGGATTACATTTTTTCATATGGTTAATCAAACAGTCATCCGGTTGAGACGATATGGCCCCTCAAGAGAAATTGGGTCAAACTGGGTCCAGGTCCGGTTTGCCCCAGCCGAACCGACCCGACCCGAACCAACCCCATCTGGGCCGACCCAACCTGAGTTGCTGGGCTAGGCCCACCCAGCTTATCATAGACTGCTGGCAATGAAGGACCCCGGGACACCGTAAGAGGGGAGGGGTGAACATGGTGGCAACTATTTCTTTTAATGTGATGGATCTTGTTCCCATGTTGGTAGGAATATGTTGAACCTGTATGATGAATATGATCATAATGTAAACATTCACATGCACAAAGAAGACACAACACTTTTTACTTGGTTCACCAATAAAGGGTACGTCCAAGGAGCATACGCCGACAAGTTGTCGGTCGTACCAAATTCCACTAATCTTCAATAGATGTGGATTACAAAGGTTTGGGCACAATCACTCTGTCCCAAGCTCACTGCCTTTAAAAAGGATCAGGGATAGCTCACTTCTTCCCTCGGGTCACTCCCATTGACTCCCCCTGGCTCACTGCCCTTAGTGAGGTCACACTCTATTTATAGACCTGAAGCTCTCTTCATCATTGCATAAGAATCCATCCTTTGTTGTATGTAGATGCTCTGTTGAAGTCTAACTCTCACCTAAAGACGAATCTCACTTTGTGCTAAGGGTACTGGATGGTCCTCCAGCATTCGTGCATCTTCAAAAGGACGGATGTACTTTAACAACCCTGGTGCGCTTCTCCAAGATCTGGCGCACAAGTTTCAGGAATGGTGCGCAAGTAACTTGCGCGGTACAAACTCGGCGCGCACGTGACTCCAATCAACATGCATGACACTGCCTCTTTGAACTCCAAACTTGCGCGAATTAGCGCCTCTAAATCCAAAACTACTTTGGACATGCAGCCAACAGCCAACGCGTAGCCTCTACTTGCGTGACCCAGAATCCACTTGCGCGACTCAAGCACATGCACGACGAGTGCTCCAAAAATTTCTATGTCTTGAACATCATTCCAAATGAGGAGGGGGGGTCCTCTATTTATAGGCAAACTGGACCCCCTGTGCGGCGGCACGCAAGTCTTCCATTGGCCCGTAGGTTCCTGCGCGAAGCTCATCCTCTCTAGCCTCTTTCGCGCTACTCACTTGCGCGACCACACAAGTACTTACGTGACCTTCTTCCCTTTTCCATATTTTGATGTTATGATCTTGAAAAAAAATTGGCGTGCAAGTTTCCAGTCCTCTTAGGCATCGGCGCACAAGTATCTTCACGACGCGTATGTCACTTGCTCGACCAGCCCAAAACTTGCTCGACCCTTATCCGGTTTCCATTTTCCTATGTTCTGATCTTGAAAAATATATTACGCAATTTTCCTCTTCATCAAGTACACAGAACACAAGTGTCTTTTCCAAAAACACTTTTCTCCATTTGTCGATTTTCAGGCCGAAAATTTTGGCATACATAGGGAAACGACGCCACCTTCAATACTGGTGTCTGGTTGAACAGTATGATCTCTTTGTTGGTACACATTCTGAATTTACACTGAGGATTGACAACAAAAAAATCATACTCCAAATCATTCATAGAAGACCATGGTTCCAACAATCTCCCCATTTGGGTTTGTTGGCAATCAGAAAATAAATTCAATAGATCTTCATCCATGTGAAAACCAAAAATGCAAGAATCAACTCAGCCAACACTCTAAGACTACGTGAGAAATGCTCAGTGTAGAAAACAATAGTGGAATCTTGAATTGGGTTCCAGTGTTTTGGAATTCTCAATGATTTCCAAGAATCATTACATGATCGATGAAATCATTCTTATCCTTCTCATCCTATCAGTGAAACTGAATTCACATTATGTCACAGTAGAATTATATGCCTGAACATTCCTGAATTTATTCATTTCTCCCCCATTGACAATAAACCCTAAGCTTGGTTATTTGCAAATTGTTCATCTCAAACCATACTCCCCCTGGATAGTATCTCCCCCACAAACCTGCATCACATCCATAAACAGATAAAAATAGTTATCATAACCGGGGAGAGGGGTATTGTGTAACCTCCTTATGTATTGGTAGGTGGATGAACACCGAGGTTCAACTGATGCTTCTCAAACACAGCCATAGATAGTGGCTTGGTTAGGATATCAACCACTTGGTCATCAGTTCCCACATTATCCATTCTAATCATCCCTTGTTCAACTTTTTCATTGATAAATTTATACCTGATTTCAACATGTTTCATACGGGAATGCTGAACATGATTCTTCGTAAGATCAATTGCTCTCTTGTTATCACAGTAAATTATTGTTTGTTGATTTACCTCATCACTAATATCTTTTAATTGTTGCTTCATCCATAGCTGTTGAGTGCATGACTTTGTGTCAGAGATATACTCAGCTTCAGCAGTACTAAGAGAAGTACTTTCTTGTTTCTTGCTCAACCAGCCAACACATTTTTGCCCAATATAGAAGGCTCCACCACTAGTGGAATTTCTGTCTACTAAATCACCAGCCCAGTCAGCATCAGAAAACACTGATAATTCCCTATCCCTGCCTGCAGCAAAAAATAACCTGAAGTTATGTGTACCTTGAATGTACGTCATGATTCTTTTTGCTGCCGCCATATTTTCCTCCTTTGGATTACTTTGATAGTGGGACACAAGGAATGTGGAAAATATAATATCTGGCCATGTCACTGTTATGTACAATAGGCTCCCAATGATCCTCCTGTACATGGTGGGATCAATAGAGTCCCCATCCTCATGCTTTCTATGTTTAGTTCCAATTTCAATCGGAGTTGACATTGGTTTGGAATCTTGTATATTAAACTTTTACTGTAGCTCTCTTGCATATTTTTTCTGAGAAATGAAAGTGTATTCCTTCTTTTCAATCACCTGCAACCCCAAGAAATATGTGAGTTCCCCAATCATAAAAATTTCAAATTTTGATTTCATGTGGTTTCCAAATTCTTCCATTGATTTCTACCTGCAGCCACCAAATATGATATCAACAACATAGACTAGAACAATGAATTGATCTTTTGGAGAATTATTCACATAGAGATTGTGATCTACTACTCCTCTTTTTAATTCCAGCTTCTTGAGATATGAATCCAGCCGTGAGTACCACGCTCGTGGTTCCTGCTTCAAACCATATAGAGCTTTCTTCAGTTTGCAGACCTTCGTTTCATCAGTACCCAAAACAAAGACCACTGGTTGTTCAATGTAGACTTCTTCTTCGAGTACACCATTCAAGAATACTGTCTTGACATCCATTTGAAATACTTTATATCCTTTTTGGAGTGCCATGGCAAGGAAAAGCCTGATTTACTCCATTCTAGCCACTGGATCAAAGGTTTCTTCAAATTCCATGCCTTCAATCTGGGAGTATCCTTTACATACCTGTCATGCCCTGTTTCGGATAAAACTTCCATGCTCATCAAACATATTTTTGAAGATCCATTTGGTACCAATCACATTTTGACCATTGGGTCTCTAGACAAGATCCCATGTCGAATTCTTGTAAATCTGATCTAATTCATCATTCATGGCTTTCACCCAAGATTCATCATTTGCAGCTTCTTCGAATGAGGATGGCTCTACAACTGATAGAAATTATGATTGCATGGTATTCCTCATCCTTATTGTTTGAGTGGCTGCACTCTTGTCCCCAATTATGTTGGATGGATCAATCCCATCTCTTCGATTTCTCATACGAGGTTCAGTTTCATTCTCTTCAGCCATAGTTTATTCTTATGATTCTTCTTCTGATTCAACATTATGATGTGACTGCTGAGTGTTTTTTACAACTTCCTCTATTTCTGCATTTGTATTTTCTTCACGTTCACATTCTTCAAGAATTTCTATCACATTAGCATATGATGTCCTTGAAGCATTTTTGGTTTTCTCTTCAATTATATTAACGTCAATTCTTTCCACAATCCTTCCTAAATGCTTGTTGAAACACTTGTAGGATTTTCTATTCATTGAGTAACAGAGGAAAATTCCTTCACTTACATTGTCACCAAACTTCCCTTGATTTCCTTCTTTGTTCCTGAGGAAGCATTTACATCCAAAGACACGAAAGTATTTTAAAGAGGGCTTATGTCCATGCCACAATTCATATGGTGTCTTCATCTCACCCATATAAAGTCATGTTCGATTCTGAATGTACATAGTAGATTGAACGGCCTCTTTCCAGTAATGTTGTGGAATATGACTCTCAATCAGCATAGCTTGTGCCATGTTGTTCACCTGTCGATTCCTACGTTCAACAACTCCTTTTTGTTTTGGAGTTCTCACAGTAGCTACCTCATGCTGTATCCCATGCTTCTCCAGATAATTTTCCAAATTAGTGGACGTGTATTCTCCTCCATTGTCATATCTGAACACTTTGATTGTTTGTCCAGTATCATTTTCGGCGATTCGCTGATATGTTTTCATATAGTCAAGTACTTGACGTTTCCTGTAAATGACCATAACACCTGCCATTCTAATATAATCATCTATGAAAAGGATAAAGTACCTTTCTATATGAGTTCTATCAACATTTATCGGCCCACATACATCTCTATGAATCTGATCAAGAAGGTGAGATGCCCTTTTCTTCTTTGGCCGATATGAACTACAGACCAGCTTCCCACGAATGCAAGCATCACAATATTTTTCACGTTCACGCTTCAAGTTTGGAATTTCAATGAAAATTATCAATTTGGATATTTTCTCCATGTATTTTTGATTGTTGTGTCCCAGTCTCCGATGCCACAAATTGTTTTCTTCTTCAACAGTCATGTAACAGAAATTTTCTTCACTATCAACCTGATACAAGTTGCCTTCTATTCTACATCCCATCATCAGTGAATTACATGTCTTTCCCTTGATAGTACAACCTTTCTGATTAAAAGTAATTATAAGTCTTGAGTCACAGAGTTGACTCACACTAAGGAGATTATGACGTAGGCCATCAACGTAAAGGACATCAGCCTTCTTTAGTTCTCCATTATCTAATTTGGTACTTCCAATCGATTTGATTTTCAAAGCTCCATCACTACCAAATCGTACTGTACCATCAAACTTCATTTTGATATTTGTTAGTAGTCCAGAATTACCTGTCATATGAGATGAGCAACCGCTATCCAGAATCTAGGTAATGTTGTTCTTTGTAGCTTTGAGGGCCACCTCTTCAAGGTTGGATTTCTCAATATTCTTCCTTTCCTTCCATGAGACATTGGATAGAGTATATAGTACTGATGGCCTTTCAATTATATCTTCTGCATACCTAGGTTCTTCATAGTCAAAATCTTCTTTGAGAAGAGAAACCATGTTTGAAAGAGAAACACGGTCTTGCTGACGATACTTGACTTGTCTCGAACATCGGTATGAGGTGTCCATGTCCCTTCTCTGCCTGCAATTAGCAGCCTTTTGTCCTAAGTTAGAACAACGATAACAATATCCATAGAAATTTTTTCTTCTACAAGAATTAGGATATGAATTTTTTCTTCATTGTTGAACTTATATATCTTTTCCATTTAGATAGCTTCTTGACTCTTCACAATAAGACATGGTATGGGCCAGATAGCCACCGAACTGACACTTCATGAGAGGAAATGTCGTGTGACTTTAATTTCTCCTCATACCTTCTTCCTTGGGAGAATAGTTAGACTATTTGTCATTTCTGAATGATTGAGGATAATTTTCAGTTCTCCTTTTAGATTGGATTGAGAGTTCCTTTTTCAGAACTTTAGGAAATGATTCAACATGTTAAACATTCATCTTATCTTTCTTTTTTATCTTTTCACTTCCAGTCATTGATGTCTCATCCTCACAGCCAATTCCACTCTTTCCCATGCAAGCAGTTCTTTGATCACTCATGATATTTCGAACCCCATCTGAACCAAACTTGGATCTTGCTAGTAATTATGCATCTGAGAATCTTCCAAACTGTATTTTCTTCCTCGAATATTTTGCAATTGATTCAGTCTCAAGGTTAGTCCTTAGAGTAACAACTTCCTCCTCAAGACCCTCATCAGTCTTGGATTTTTCATCTAGTCTGGAGGTGAGGTCATTGATGACCTTTTTCTACTCTTCAATTCTCAACTTCAGATCCACTACATCATCATTACATTCAATTATTTTAGACTGTAACTTCATAAATTCTTCCAGTCGTTCAATTTCAGCTTCAATTTGATCAACGTATTCAGTTAATTCTTCAACAATTGACTTCCACTTATTGTAACTCTAACATTTAATCTTAAGCTTACTAACTACAACCTTAAGATTCATCTCAGGATCTACACAAGTTCTCAGTTTTTTTTCTCCACCAGTATCTTCTGACTTTTCAATAGTGGCTATCATGGAAGCATGGTTCCTAGTTTTGAATTCTGGTTCTTCTTCATCACAGAATTCATTATCATCTTCTTCCTCTTCACATAAAAAACTCTTCCATTGCATTTTCATTCAATATTTGAAGTCTCCCTTTTTGAAGAACCTTCTCCGAGGCTTCTTGAAGCTTTCATCTTCACTATCTTCATCATTGATCTTTCTTAAGAACTGAGAGGCAATGTCCCTAACTTTTCCACAACGAAAACATGTGAGAGGTAACTTCCCTTTGAATTTCCCATTCCCCTTCTGGAACTTATTTGCAATGATAGAAAGAATTTATTTTTCTTCGTCATCTCACCGCTACTATCTTTTGAGATGTTCAATTTATCAATGGCCTTGAATTCCATTTCCTCGCTCACAAGAGTTATAGAATCTTCCGGTTTGACTCCCATTTCATTTTCTACCAAGCTGCTTAGTAGATCATCCAGAGAAAGCTTGGAAAGATCTTTTTCATCAAGGTCAGACACCTTTTCATTATACAGAGGTGTAAGTATTCTTAATATTTTCATTACAAAATCAAGTTCTTTTATTTCTTCACCTAGACCCCTAATTACTCCAACCACTTCAGTAATTCTATTGAAGAAAGAGTTTGCATTCTCGTCTGGATGAATCTTCAGATCATCAAACAGATTGTCTAGCACTTGTAGTTTCACCTCCTTCACATTTTTATCTCCTTCATAAATGTTCTCGAGTTTATCCCACATGGATTTTTCTGAGGTGCAATTAATAACCCTTAGGTAGATCTGATCAGAAAGGGCTGTAGTGAGTGCATTTTGTGCTTTAGCATCTGCATCAAGAATTTTCATGTCTTTTTCAGTCATAGCCAGGCCTATTAGAACAGTGACTTGTATTCCTTGAACAATAGAAAAGAGAAAATAAACTCCAAGAGATCATAGATGAGATCTCATTCTATTCTTATAGATCTGGAAAATACTTCCATCAAAGTGAGGGACTCCCTTGACATTGATTGCATTCTCCATGATGACAAAGGACAGATTCAACACTAGCAACCTGGCTCTAATAAAACTTCAAGGACACCGGGACACCCTGAGAGGGGAGGGGTGAATCCGGGTGAATTTTTTTTCTTTTAATGTGATCGATATTGTTCCCACGTTGGTAGGAACTTGTTGAAGCTGTATGATGAATATGTTCATAAATCAAACATTCACATGCACAGAGAAGACACAACACTTTTTACTTAGTTCACTACTAAGGTCTACGTCCAAGGAGCATATGCCGACAAGTTTTCGGTCATACCAAATTCCACTAATCTTCACTAGCTGTGTAATATAATGTTTTGGCCACAATCACTCTGTCCTAGGCTCACTGCCTTTACAAAGGTTCAGGGATAGCTCACTGCTTCCCTCTCGTCACTCCCATTGACTCCCCCGGGATCGCTGCCCTTAGTGAAGTCTCACTCAGTTTATAGACATGAAGGGATCTTCATCATTGCATAATAATGCATCCTCTGTTGTATGTAGATGCTATGTTGATGTCTAACTCTCACCTAAAGACGAATCTCACTTTGCGCTGAGGGTACTGGATGATCATCTAGATTTCGTGTAGATTCAAAAGGATGGATGTACTTTAACTACCATGGCGTGCTTCTCCAAGCTCTAGAGCGCAAGTTTCAGGAATGGCAAGCAAGTAACTTGCACGGTACAAACTCGGCGTGAAGGTGACTCCAGACAACTTGCACGACACTGCCTCTTTGAAATCCAAACTTGCGCGACTCAGTGCCTCTAAATCCCAAACCACTTTGGACGTGTAGCCAACAGCCAGCGCGCAACCTCTACTTGCGCGAACCAACAACCACTTGCGCGACTCAACCAGTTGCGCGACGAGAGCTCCAAAAATTAATAAGTCTTGAACTTCGTTTAAAATGAGGAGGTGGGTCCTCTATTTATAGGAAAACTGCACCCCCTACACAGCGGCATGCAAGTCTTCCTTCGGCACGCAGGTTCCGGCACGTAGCTCATCCTCCCTAGCCTCTGTTGCGCTACTAACTTGCGCAACCACACAAATACTTGCACGATCTTCTTTCCTTTTCTATATATTGAAGTTATTATCTTGAAAAACAATAGGCGCACAAGTTTCCAGTCCTCCTAGGAATCGGCGTGCAAGTTTCTTCAAGGCACAAAGGTCACTTGCGTGACCAGCCCAAAACATGCGCAACCCTTATTTGTTTGCCATTTTCCTATATTCTGATAATGAAAAACAAATGGCGCGCAAGTTTCCTCTTCATTAATTACACGGAGCGCAAGTCTCTTTTCCAAAAACACTTTTCTCTATTTGTCAATTTTCAGTCCAAAAATTTTGAAATACAATGGGAAATGACGCCACCTTCAACACTGTTGTCTTCTTGAACTGTATGATCTATTTTCTGGTACACATTCTGAATTTCCACTGAGGATTGAAAAAAAAACACAAATAATACTCCAAATCATTCATAGAAGACCATGGTTCCTACAGGCTAGGCATAGCCTTCCCAACTGGGTGGGGCCCGCTCCCCCCCAAAATGAACTGTGTCCATTCTAGTTCTTCAACCAGTGGAGCGATGATGTTGCCACCCCTCAAGATGATTAGTTTGGAAGAACGGTCGAGGTAAGGACCTACAGACATGGGTACACCATCGTTGTTGCCAAAGTCGCGAAAATTCCTCTCCGGAATCCTGTTGGCTACCACCGTCTCTTCAGCGGTGCACCGCCTGCCGAAAAAGTGTCTGACAAAAGACGGCTGCCGCTATCTACCACGGCACCTGCGAGGACCTCCATCAGCTCACGACCTATCATTGGCATCGTAGCTCAAGTGGAGTCGCACCAAGGGTGAATCAATTCACCACCGGTGAAGCTTCAGTGGTCAAATTTCCCTCACGACTGCACCTACAGGTTTCCTGGGATTCTGCCTTTACCGCACGACCCTTAGTTTTGTCGTGTCACCAATTTTATCTATCGCCCACAAAGAATGCATCAAATCGCCATCAACAAAGGGTTAGATACTTTTTTGGTTCAGTGTGTTCCCTCCATTTTAGCATTATAACATATAATGGAATTCAATAATCAACAAACTCTTAGTTTAACAATACAAAACCTAAACCTTTAAATTGTTGGAAGACGTTACGGATGAAGAAGAAGGGTCCATGTTCACAGGTGTTAATCGGTATTTGTTCATCTCCAATTCGAATACTCAATGGCATCGTCAAATATCTATTCTTCGTTGGATGAATATGTCACCAGCAGTTCGTCAAGAGTCCTCCTGTGGGTTCCCAAAACCCATTCCAATGATTTTATTAAATAAAAGAAAAATCTCCCCGGTTAGTTTCTTATTATGATTCATTAATGAATCATATTTAATGAACTTGGTATCCAAAAGCATCGCGATTATATAGTGAGAAGTTCAAGTAATTAAATGACCCATGTTTATTTCCTGACGTTACACTATAGTCCCACCATTTTCCGCTCAATAGTTACGAAAAATAATAAAACAACATCTTTAGTTATTTTATTATTTTTTTTCCAAATGTCTGAAAAATTAAATTTTCTGTCTGACTTTTTCCTAACAAAGTTAATATTTTCTTAAGAGAGTCCGAGCGTTGTGAGTCCAAAGTTGTCCTAATATTTTAATCCTTGAACTGTTTCAAAATATAGAAAATTGTTACCGCACGTTTATTGATCATACCTTAAAAAAGTTTAAAATTTCATTCCGGGCTCCCCCGGCCTCAGAATCACATGCCATCAATTTTCACTGACTCTTAATAATTCCATATAATTAAAAAAATTACTATTGAATTTCTGTGTCTTTACATTCTCCCCACATTAGGGATTTACTTCCCATAAATCCACAACAAAAGATGTGAAAACAAAATCAGTTACTGGGCACGAATTAGAGCCTCACATTTCCATGTTCTCTCTTTGAGGTTTAGTCATGCCACAAAACTCTCACCAGGGGGATCGACCATCCACAAAGGAACCTCTCCAGTTGATCCTCTCTCTCCACTAGGAACTCTATGAATGTCACCAAATCATCGATGTCATGATCTCCCAAGTCGATAACATGGGATTAATCATGCATGAACATCCTCAGATATGACACATGGAAAAAATTATGCACCCAGGGCATCAATAGGGGAAGAGCTATGCAGTACTCCAACTCGCCAACTCTATTGAAAATTTGGAAAGGTCCAACAAACCTCAGAGATATCTTCCCTACCCTGCCCAATCTCTCCAATACTCATCTAGGTGAGACTCAAAGGATAATATGACCGCAATATTTAAACTCCAAGGATCATTGTATTTAATAAGCATATGACTTATGCTTGATCTGTGCAGTCTTCATCTGCTTCTTGATGATCTGAACCTTATAAGTGGTAGCATGTACCAACTCTATACACGTAGAGGATATCATTATGGTCTCCCACAAAAGGCCTCAAACGATTCCATTCCAATGGTGGACTGATAACTATTGTTTTAATAAAACATAACCAAGGAAATTTGATCCTCCCAACTATGGAAAAAATCGAGGACCCTAGCATGAATCATGTCCTCGAGTGTTTGTATGCCCCACTCTATATGACTATCTGTCTAGTGGTGAGAGGTAGTGCTTAGTCATATCTGAGTCCCGAACACCTCCTGTAATCCCTTACACAATCGAGATTTAAAACGTGCGTCACGATCTGAAACGATCCGTGATGGAACCCTGTGAAGCCATAAAATATCACGTACATAGAGGTTTCCCAAACTATCTACTAATCCCTTCTCTCATATGGGTAGGAACAAGGCCGACTTGGTGAGTCAGTTGAAGATCACCCCGCTTGAATCATGACCCTCAGACGTACGTGGTATTCAAGTCACAAAGTCTATGGAGATACCCACCCACTTCCATTCTCATACCTCTAGTGGTTGTGCTAAGCCTGTTTGAACCTGATGCTCATCCTTCACTTTATTATAGGAGAGGCATCGTGAAATGAACTCCACCAATGATTTCTTCATCCTTTCCAATCAGTACTGACGTTAAAGGTCCTAGAACATCTTTTCCACCCTAGTATACACCACAAAATTGGATGTGTGGAAATACCTCAACACCTCCTCTCGTAGCATCACTGTTACCATGGTTGTAACACCTCGAGATTTTATAAGATATATTTTTTTAATTTCTTTCATATCTTTTGTTGTACACTACACCAAGATTATCTTGTGCTATACGCAACACCGTATTAGCTTGCAGTATAAGCAACACTAATCTTGGATCCTGTTAAAAACAATTTCATGTTTGTTTGATAGTAATTATTCAACGCAACATTGAGTGTATATATACATATATATTTAATGTATAAATGAAATATGGTTGGATTTTTTTATACGCAACAAAAAATGAGTCTTGCAGTGTACGCAACCCTAACTTGGCTTGCATTACATGCAATCACGACCTTTCTCGATAGCGTGTGTTGTACGCACTTCTCGGTTTCACTAAACAACGATATATTATTATAATATTATTATGAACTAGCCGTTATGAATAGTATTAACTAAATTTTTAATTTTATAAAATTATTATTCATCTTACACATTTTCTAGAACATGGTATAAGAACAAAATAAAATTTTCTGGTAAAATTAGTATTTTTAAAAAAATGCAGTTTTGCCACCTTTTGATGGCGCGCCCACATTAAATCTAGTTTTTGACATATTTAAAAGTTCAATTTGACAAAATAGAATTCTTCTTTGGAATCAGGATATTAAAATTTACTTTTTTTTAATTTTTCATATTATTCTGATAACTTTCATATTTTAATGAATAGTAAAAACACGCTATATTTTAATTAAAAACAACTTTTTTCATTGTAATAATTTTTATGGATATATTATAATATTTAATGGTTTTAAAGTACAAATAGAATATATTTTTACCATTTAATATAATTTATGTCATTACCATTTATTTTACATTGAATTCATAAGTAAAATCATTTCAATATTTTGCAATGTTTTAACTTTTAAAACTCATTTTCTTAATAGAGGGATTAATTTTAAATTAATTACTATAACTTATGTTTTTTTAATTAGGAAAATGGATTCCATATTTGGTATCATTAGGTCCAAATTATGTTAATAGGCTACTTTTTATTTTCGGGCAGTATGAATAGTTACTACGGTAAATTTTATTTACCATAGTTAAAGGTAAATCGTGTAATTGAGGGTAAATATAATATTATAAAATTACCCTAACACTTGTATTAATATAATTGGATGATTATATTTCTTCCTATGACATATTTTGGTCGAAATGGAATCAATTGAAACCCACTTGTATTAGATTATGAACTTTAGTTTATTTTCTTTAAAGGAAAGTGAAATATGTCTCACTAAAACTTTAATAATTAAAGTATATTTAATATAAGGTTATACAGAATATAAATTCAGTTATAAATACTCATTTGAAATATAAAATATGTTTCTTTATCATTGTAATTTATTTGTTATATTTATGTGTTATTTAGTTACCTTATTATCTTATACAATAATGATGCAGAAATTATTTATTTAGTGAAAAATCAATAATATAGTTTTTATTGAAATAGTAATGCATATCAAAAGGCCCAAAAATCAGAAAAAAATTAATTGTAGTGTATATATAAACCCTAATCATCCACTGGAAGAATTTTTGACCATTTGGATCCTTATAAAGGTGATTATGACACTTATATTATTTTATTTTAAATGATTCCAAAGTTGTCAGCTTCATAATTTAATAAATATAACAGTTTACATGTTGTGCTTTTAAGATGATAAATTCGAGTAAAAGTATTATTATGAAATATATGAGATTTATCTTTATCATAGGATTTTATTTTTAATTTTTATGCAGAATATAAGTTTATTAAATAATTATACAAAAATGATGTACTAATGATTTTATTAAGAGATATACCAAATAAATGGTATTAAAAATATTAAAATAAATATTATATGAACTATTTAATGTGATCCACGAATTTTTTAGACACATTTGACATGTTATAAATCTATTAAATATTTTTTTCAGAATATATCCTCTATTTGGATTTTATTAAAATTAAAATAAATGAATAGTGTCAAAATTGAAACTATTGTTATTTTATAATAATTATATATTATAAAATTGTTTAAAAATCACAAAAATATTTCAAAATTATAAATTGAAATTAATATAGTCTAAAATTTCATAAATTATCCATTTATGCACAATTCACAACATGTAAGTAATTATTTATAAAAATTTAAAAATTACAATCTTATTACCACAAATAAAATTAAATAGATTAAATAAGGATAAATCAAGTTGATAATGTTTAAAATAAATTTTCAACTTGTCTAAATTTTATTTTTTGTTGAGATTACAACCCTATATAATTTATGATTTGTATTTGGCTCATTTTGGAGGTTTTTAAGTGGGGTTGGAATTTATTATAAATTAATATTTCTTATAATTCCAAGGGTCCCCCTCTCCTCCCTTATAAAAAGGAACCTCCTCCCTCTCATATTTACACAACATTGAGCCTTCACGCTCTTCCAACCACTTCACATTTCCCTTCTCAACTTCCCTAGAAATATTATAGAGGTCCCGGCCTTCTTCGAAGACCAATATTTGTTCCCTAAGAGGAGGTTTCAAAGAGGCGTGTCGAAGAAGAGGTAATACCCGTTACCGATTCTTTCAAATTTATTTCTTCTTCTTCTTCTTCTTTAGTTGTATCATTATAAAGTAACAACATCAGTATCACTCATATAAAAATATGTTATTATATATATGAAACAACCCTATTTCACCTTCTATCCATCGTACGGAAAACGAAATCACCGCATGTGCGTACGTACGGAATACCGTCTCCACGTCGTGGTGTAATCTGTTTTGCACCACCACCATACTTGGATGGGTATAATGGTGTAAATAAATAACTATATATTATTATTTTAAAGTCATAATTAT
This sequence comes from Viscum album, assembly GCA_963277665.1. Taxonomy (NCBI): domain Eukaryota; kingdom Viridiplantae; phylum Streptophyta; class Magnoliopsida; order Santalales; family Viscaceae; genus Viscum; species Viscum album. Next base: position 425,704,714 of record OY728162.1, on the reverse strand, counting down.
TCTTAAATATTAAACAAACACTTCAATACAATTCCATGATCATGGGGATGATATCATCATTCGTGCGTACGTACAAACTACCATCTCCACGAACGCGATGAGATTCATTTTCCATGATTAGCCATTGAAGTATGATTATAAAGTATATATAATAAATAAAAAAGAAATATATTACATAATAATGATACTGGATTTATGAACATATATGTTTCATTTAATTAATTCCATTTAATTCAATATGGAAACGAAAACAACATTCATGCATACGTACGGCCTACCGTCTCCATGAACGGTGAATTTCATTCCCTTTGGCAATATATTATGTATATTCTGAATATATATTATATATAAATCATTTTTTATATTCTGGAATTATGTAATAATGATATAAGTAATCAAATTAATAATTAGAAGTCGAAACACTGATGATAAATGAAATTATTTTACCGAAAATGCTACTTTTACATGAATTTACAAAAGAACCTGTAATATAAAGTCATAAGTGAACCATATATGATATCATAACAATTAATATGATTATTTAATAATTCAATGACATTATTTAAATCATTATACAGGAGTTTCAGATACATACGAAGCATATCAGACCTAAAGTAAGGTATAATGTTGCAATCTCATTTTTTTTCTATCCGAGATTGCTTATAAATAAGTATTTACTGGGGTTATATTTATCATCCATGTCCATGTTTTATAAAAAAATTCATGTATGTTTAAATTCTTTTTTACCCATTTTTTACTTTTACTACATGGTATGTAAGGAATCTTTTTTTGTTTACCATACGAGGTACTTTGTGACTTTTCTAGCAAAAGTACGAGAAAAATGTTTTTTAACTTATACGGAATGAACAGATTTTTATGGTTACATAACTCCTTATTTTAATGAAGCTTACTCTACAATATTTCATGACTATTTTCAAAAAAATCCTTTTCTTTTCAAGTTGAATGACATTTTTTGAAAATAAAATGATTTTCAAGAAGAAATGATATTTTCCTCAAGAATTAATTTCAAGTGCTTTATCAAAACCATTTTCCATCTAACATGAAATTATTTCATATGTGTATGTTTCAAGTATAATGTCTCTATTATTTATATGGTTTCACTTTTCTTATGATGAAATTATATCCATTTGTTTTATATGGATTATGTTACGACGGAATGATTTTTATGAAACCCAATTTATTCATTGGGTTATGATGAATGATTTATGATTGTTTTGTGGAACAAGTAAGAATGATTTCCATATGAGATGGGTGGGACCTATATCTCCCTCCAATGAATTGGGTAAAGATTTTATACCTCTTGAGATAGACATGGCTGAAATGACATGTAAATCCAGTTCAGTAATACAGGGCTAGAACGACAAGTAAACCTGGTTCAGTAAGGGACATTGACCACTAAGATGGTATTGACAGCAATGCCTTGGCTACTATGGAAATCATATCACGTGTTTAATGTTTTTCAACATTAACAAGTTTTATTCCCATGCTATTTTATCATTATTGATGTTCCATTATGATCTATGACTTACGTACTTCCATGTTTTATGTCATTTCCCAAGATCTTGATGTTTAAACATTATGTTCATATTTTTAATTTCAAATATATATGGTTTAATTTATTTTCTCCATGCATACCCTTACTGATCAATTGAGCTCACCCTTTTTATGTTTTCTTTTCCCCAGGATTTAACGAAATTTTTTAGGTAATAAAAAAGGGGGAAGATCTTTATGGGAGATGATAAAGATCTTTCACCATGATTAGAAGATTATTTTCCAAGTTTCAAAAGACACTAAACTATTACTTTTCTTGTGTATCTGTTTTTTTAATCTATTAATTATTCAACCAAAGTAATGTAATGTCCATTTACGTCAAGATTTGGGTCTTTACAATTGGTATCATAGGGAAGGATTAGTTAACCTTTGGAAACTAGGATTCGAAAACTTTAGTGAGATCCCTAGAGATATTTCTAAGGTATGTCTAGGGATGTCCCTAAGGTTAAGTATATGTACAGGTTATAGTACAAGAATTATGCTAACAATCTTAGAATTAATCATATGATGTTAAATATTGAAGGTAATACGCCTTTATTATGTTGTTTTCCCTAGCATGATTTTTTCCTCTCAGACTATTCTTTTTGGGTTTTAGACGATGGCTGGAACCCGAAAGAACCATGTTGATCAATGTAATGGAAAATGAAATGATTTTCCTCTTGAACAAACCAATGTCATGGGTGATGGAGTGCAAAATCTTTTTTCTATACATACATAATCTATGAATCATTCTGGACATCCAAATGAGCAGAAAAGGGTACAGTATTCTATTGAGTCCTTCATGAGGAAATTCCCACCTTATTTCAGTGGGTCTTCTTATCCACTTGTTGTTGAACAATGGATCACTACCATTGAAAAGATATTTTCCATACTTCGCTGTCAGGAACATGAAAAATTCATTCTGGATATTTACCGTTTAGAAGGTGAAGCAGATCAATGGTGGAATCTAATTAAGGATACAAGTCCCCAAGATGAAATTGAATCCATGGAATGGGGTGAGTTCAAGAACTTTTATTTTCAGTAAGTACTTCCCTCGTATTCTTAGAACAAAGATGAAAAAGGAGCTCTTTGAGATTAAGCAGAAGGATGATGAATCTGTTGGTATATACGAAGTGAATTTTACAAGACTTATATGGTATGCATCTGGATTTATCATCCAACGTGAAGGTAAAGTTGATCGATTCTTCAGTGGCTTAAAACCAAGTTTTCGAAGGGAATTAGCTACAAGAGACTTCAGTATCTATGAAGAAATTTTGTGTTGTGCTATCATGGTAGAACTGGAAGTTGGTGTAACATATCCATATAATGGTTTTTACAAGAAACAAAAGATAGAGTTCAAGGAGAAATCTTAGAAAAATGGTGAAAAGAAGATGAATGTTTCATTATGCACAATGTGTGGAAAGAAGCATGGTGGGGATTTCCTTAAAGGGACTAGAAAGTGTTTTTAGTGTTGAAAAGAAGGTCATCGAGCAATTGAGTTTCGATGTAATTGAAAAAGGGTTGCTAATGATGTGAATAAAGAAAATGCTATAGAGAAAGCACCACCAACACTTCAGTGCTTCAAGTGCAAGGAAATGGGGAATTATGCTAATCAATGCCCTAATCCAAGGGTTAATGATGATCAACGTGAGAAACCTCTTCAGGCAATGGATAAAGGGAAGTCACATGCAATCACTATTTGTGATTTTGAGTATGAAAATGATGTTGTGTAATGATTAAGTGTTTATGTAATGGTATTTAAAAATAGTATCATTGGATCTCATTTATGGTATCATGGAATTTTGGAATATCTATGTATTGGTTTTCAATAATTATATGGTACTGGTGACCATGAAAAGTGATTGAAATATTTTTGGAAAGAAGATGATATGCGCATAATGAAGGGATAAAGTGAATATTAAATGATCTCATGACAGATATCATGGTTTGAGTACATATAAATTTTGGGATTTTGGTATGTGGAAAGAGTTATCTTTTGACAGCATTCATGTTTTCATTAAGGTTCAATGGGTATTCATTTTTCAAGAGAATACATGATTAAGATATTCACATGTTTGGAATGTGACCAACAAGATATATTGTATGATATATAGGGGATACATGGTGGTATTCACATGCTTGTGTGATGACATTTCTAGTAATCGTTCTCTTTATGCTATAAGATTGGACAGAATTATTTTTGATAAGCCTAAATATTGGAATGGATTATGTTGGACATAAATTAGTATTGTCTAAGGATAGATATTTTTTTGATGGGATGTTACAATAATGTAGTTTTGGAAAAAGGGCAACCTGTAGGATGGGCGACAACCCATCGCGTCAGACAAGGTTGCGAAAATTGAACCCACAACCGACGTGCGACATGACTTTATCGTCTACCACTAGCCTACAAGAAGTCCCTTGTTAGTAGAAACTAGTTTTATTTTATTAAGCGGTATGATATATGACATATAAGTCCATTTTTGGAATTATATACGATTAATATCACCATTGGTGGACTTATGTATATAACTATTGCTAACCTTTTGTTTGAGACAGATTGATTGACCCATCATTCTATCACATTATCTGCTAACACTTCACGAATGACAAATTCAACTTCATTTCATTAAGGGATGAAGTGGAAATTGTTTAATCCATGAACAACGGTGAGATTATATCGAAATAAAGTAAGTATTTATTCTAATTCAAATTCTTCAACTATAAGGAAATGATCTTGGAAACCAATTTTGTTTTCCCAATGCCCTTATATCTGATGAATCAGATGCTACCTTAGATCATCACAAATTTATGGCTTTGTGATTGTTGTCTTTTTCATAGCCATGTTCTCTACCACTCTCCATCAGAACTTGATGGTCAAATTTCACTTCCATATCCATATTTCCACCAATGTTGTCCTATGTGGAACCCCAATGCTGAGTTACATTGGGTTACTGTGATGATTCTAACTTCCCTTTTTAAAAATGATGTTTTATTATTCCTTTTTACGATGTGGGTTTCTATTAAAAATTTCGAGTAGTGAACCATTTATAACTCCGACGAATTTCGAGGGCAAAATTCATGTTAAGGGGGGTAGAATGTAACACCCTGAGATTTTATATGATATATTCTTTTTAATTTCTTTCATATCATCTGTTATGCACTACAACAAGATTATCTTGCGTTGTACGCAACACCGTATTAGCTTTCAGTATACGCAACACTAATCTTGGAACGTGTTAAAAAAAATTCATGTTTGTTTGATAGTAATTATTCAATGCAACATTGAGGGTATATGTACATATATATTCAATGTATAAATGAAATATGGTTGGATTTTGTAATATGCAACAACAAAATAGTCTTTCACTATACGCAATCCTGACTCGGATTGCGTTACACGAAATCGTGACCATCCTCGATAGCGAGTGTTGTACGCAATACCGAGTTCCACTAAATGAGGACATATTATTATAATATTATTATGAACTAGACGTTATGAATAGTATTAACTAAAAATTGAATTTTATAACATTATTATTCATCTTACACATTTTCTAGAACATGGTATAAGAATAAAATAAATTTTTCTGGTAAAAAAAGTATTTTTCAAAAAATGAAGTTTTTCCGCCTTTTGATGGCGCACCAACATTATATCTAGTTTTTGAAATTTTTATAAGTTCAACTTGACAAAATAAAATTCTTCTTTGGAATCAAGATATTAAAATTTACTTTGGAAAATTTTTTTATATTATTCTGATAACTATCATATTTTAATGAATAGTAAAAACACGTTATATTTTAATTAAAAACAACTTTTTTCATGGTAATAATTAATATGGTTAAATTATAATATTGAATGGTTTTAATGTATAAATAGAATATATTTTTACCATTTAATATAATGTATGTCATTAGCATTTATTTTACATTGAATTCATAGGTAAAATCATTTCAATCTTTTGCAATATTTTAACTTTTAAAACTCGTTTTCTTAATAGCGAGATTAATTTTAATTTAATTACTGCAAATTCTGTGTTTTGAATTAGGAAAATTTAATTCCATATTTGGAATAAGTGGGTATGAATTATGTTAATAGGCTACTTTTTATTTTTGGACCCTATGTATAGTAATTACGGTAAATTTTATTTACCACATTTAAAGGTAAATCGTGTAATTAATGGTAAATATAATATTATAAAATTACCCTAACACTTGTCTTAATATAAATGGATGATTATATTACATACTATGACATATTTTGGTTGAAATGGAATCCATTTGAACCCACTTGTATTTGATTATGACCTTTAGTTTATTTTATTTAAAGGAAAGTGAAATATGTCTCACTCAAACTTTAATAATTAAAGTATTTTTAATATAAGGTTATACAGAATATAAATTAGGTTAGAAATACAAATTTGAAAGATAAAATATTTTTATTTATCATGGTAATTTATTTGCAATTTTTAAGTGTTATTTAGTTACCTTATTATCTTATACATTAATGATGCAGAAATTATTTATTTAGTGAAAAATCTATAATATTGTTTTTATTAAAATAGTAATGCATATAAAAGGACCAAAAATCTGAACGAAAAATAATGGTACTGTATATATAAACCCTAATAATCCACTGGCCAAATTTATGACCATTTGGATCCTTATAAAGGTGATTATGAAAATTATATTATTTTATTTTAAATGATTCAAAGTTGTCACCTTCATAATTTAATAAATATAACAATTTACATGTTTTGATTTTAAGATGATAAATTCAATTAAAAATATTATTATGAAATCTATGAGATTTATCTTCAACATAAGATTTTATTTTTAATTTTTATGCAACAAATATGTATATTAAATAGTTATACAAAAATAATGTATGAATGATTTAATTATGAGATATACTAAATAAATGGTTTAAAAAATATTAAAATAAATATTATATGAACTATTTAATATCCTCCACGAGTTTTCTAGACAAATTTTACATGTTATAAACTTATTAAATATTTTGGTTAGAATATATCCTATGTTTGGATTTTATTAAAATCAAAATAAATGAATAGTGTCAAAATTGACACTATTGTTATTTTATAAAAATAACATATTATAAAATTGTTTAAAAAACACGAAAAATATTTAAAAATTATAAATTTCAATTTATATTGTCTAAAAGGTCATAAATTATCCAATAATTAATAATTAACAACACATGATTAATTATTTATAACAATTTAAAAATTAGATTCTTATTACCACAAAAAAATTAAATAGATTAAATAAGGATAAATCATGTTGATAATGTTTAAAATAAATTTCCAACATGTATAAATTTAATTGGTTGTTGAGATTACAACCCTATCTCATCTAATGTTCGTATTTGACCCACAATTATTTTCTGTCATTACACTAGGGTCCCACCATTCACCACTAAATGGTTGTAAAAATAATAAAATAACATCTTTAGTTATTTTTTTATTTTTTTTCTGAAATCCTGAAAAATTAACCTTTCCGTCCAACTTGTTCCAAACAAAGTTAAACTTCTGTTAAGAAAATTGCAGCATTTTGATTCCAATGGGGTCTTCAGATTTTTAATCCGAGCACCGACTCAAAAGATAAAAATTTGTGTCCGCACATTTACTGAATGTACCGTAATAAAGTTCAAAATTTCATTCTAAGCTCTACCGGCCTCATAATCGTGTGCCTTCAATATTCGAGGACTCATAATAATTACATATAATTAAAAAAAATTAGTATGGAATATCCAGGTATTTATATTGATTTAATTAACCAGTTTCTTTTGAGATTATTTTTTAATCCTCCTCTTCAAAATATATTTTATCTATACTAATATTAAGAAATATGTATCATCCATAAACTAAGAGAGGATTATATTGATGGAATAATCCTCATATACCCCTTTTACATTTATTGGAAAATAAAAATGTCACTCATTTGTACGTATACACTACAGCTCTATAAAGTGATGTATTTTATTTTTCATCACCACCTCTCATTGATGTAAATATGAATGTATTAATTGTATATATATTACACTGATACAATTATTATTATTCTATAAATATAAATTAATATTTACTCCATTACTTTCTATTCATTGAAAACTGAAAACATCGCTCATGTGTACGTGGAGACTACCCCCTCCCTAAAGTGATGTATTTTATTTTTCATCACCATCATATGCAGATAGTAATAAATTATTATATAACTTATATGTAGGATATTTATTATATAGTTTATATTATATATGTTATTAAATAAAGACTAGTGGGTGAGGACAAGAATCACCAAACTAATACATGGGTGGAAAATAAAGAAATTGACGCCAAAATATCGTTTTTAATAAAGAAGTGTTCACAAATGTGCATATGAAAATTATAAATTAATAATATATATTAATACATGTGTAAATATATTTAGATTAAATACATATAATAAATTATATTTTTTTATCTAGGAGGTTAGAGTGCATACGAAACATGCAACTCCTGAGGTAAGGGTTAATGCTCAATTTCAATTTTTATCGAGATCGTTTAAATTTCAATTTTCATTAAAATATATATTATGTTATTTATATTATAAAACCCATATATTCTCTTGTAATCCAGTAATTTTATTTGTATTCATTCAATCCTTAAATTTCCAATACTTATTAATCAAAAATGAAAAATAATTATTTTTACCAAAAACCAACCATATTTCTCATTTTCAGACATTATTTTTTTATACAATGTCTATATTATTTGAAAATATTTATGAATTTTAATTTAAATACTATAATTATTTATTTAATTTATTTTCAACTATAACTTACACATATTTCAATTTTAAAAAAAGATCATTGACAATGATTTTTATATGGGTTATATTAGAGATTTTACAAAAGTGTGAAATGATTTTATTAAAATGTATTACTAATGAATATATTTTCCATCTAAAATTTATTTTAATTGTTATAAATATTCATGTACAGGTTTTTATATGTTTTTAAAATAAATCATATTCCTAATTTTCTAATAATTTTATATTCTTTAAAATAGTATCAAATGAAACAAATATTTCTTCTAATTTATAAAACATATTTATAATTAATTTATGAAAGTGATTTTAATATACTTCAACATTTTTCACAGATTATTTTTAATCAATGGAGATATTATCTAATAATACCATCCAACTTATTTCACTAACTTCTTTCTGATTAATTTTTTATAAATTTTTATGAAACCCATTTTCTTTCAATTTTTTTTAATTTAGATATGGTAAAATGATGAATGTTTTTAGGATATTATGGACCCCATATGAATTATTTTAATAATATAAGTAGTGTTATCAGAATTATATATCCCACTGAACCATTAGTTATATATTGATATCTCATGAGAAAATATAATAGGAATGGGAAGTGAAGTCAATCCACTATGAGACTCTATCCACAATGTCTATGGGAATAGCGAGTAAACCCAACACATAAGGGGAAAATTTCCATTATCTCACGAGGGTCTTGGTAGTCATACATAACCATGGAAATGATTTTTTATAATTATATCTATGCTAGAAATTTATTTATTATGTTTGTGAGAATATTTATGGATCATGAATTATTAATGATGATTATTCAAAGATATGATTCATGTATTTTTTTTTGAAAATACATATTCCATGACTTATGATTTATTTTATATTACATTTTTGGTATGTTTTCATTTTTATGGACTTATTATTATACAATATATCCTTGTCTTATTCTCCTATATGCTTTTCAATTTTTGTCTCTCATGTTTACCCTTACTGAATATCTCAACCACCCCTTCATATGTTTTCATTTTCTTTAGAAAATGAAAAAATTTACTATGTATTATATGTATAAGAATGGTATAATGTGAGATTAATTTTTTGGGAGTTAATTTAGAATAATTATTAAATATTTTTAATATATATCTACTGTCCATATACATTAAATGTTAATGGATCTTGTGTGTGTAATATTTTGAGATGTAATACATATTCTTCTAAAATGATGAGATATTCTTTTTTTAAGGATAGGATCACCTAAGGTGGCATTATATTAGGGTTTATTGTTTTTAATAATAGTCTATATAGAATATTTGAGTGGAATCTAAAATAGCCTTTGATATTCTAATGTTATGCTGGATGAACCTAGAATGTAATGGGTTGATAAAAAGGTATCAAAATTTCAAACATATTAGTAATGATTTTCAATATCAAATAATTGATCACTCTAATTATTCATCCATGATAGTCAAAATATAATATCTTGTATTAGTCAATTACTAGAACCTAGGGTAATCATGCTCAAAATGAATGTGATGATGATCACATTCATTTCCTTTATGATAAATAAACTGTAATGATATATATAATGAAAAATATTATTGATTTACTCACCCAACTCTTTCAAACTATGAAACATTACATGAATCATGATTAAATTACAAACAACCAATAGAAGAAACAATTTACAATTTTTTATTTCATTTGAAAATATCCTCTTCTATTAGTGGGTGATCTGATCCGATTATTTATATACAGTGACCAATGAAATAGAAAATAATTTTTTTATTCACTAGTTCCCATACAATGAGAATGATGGTTTTGTTATGTATCATTTATATAGTTATGAAAATCCACAGTGGACACATATTAAAAATGATAGAAATGATTACTAAATTAAATATTTGAAATGTGATTATTTATAAAGATATTATTCATGAATTATTTTCATAAAACTTTTTATACTAGAATATATATGGAAATAATGGAACTGAAGGTTAGTTGTGACCAAATTATTAGTACATATAAAGGAAATTTCAAAATAATTTCATGGTACACATCATGTTTTGTCATCAAACCTGGAAGAAAAAATTATTATAAATTTATTGGAATAAAACCATGTCAATTAATAGATATTTTTATAAAATATTTTAATTACAATGAATAATTCATTAAATGTTATTTCAATTTAATAGGGAATTGTAGAGACTCTCATTATTTTCATGGTTTGGTGACATGAATGGAAAAAGTAATTTTCATAAAAATTATAATTATAAAACCCTTGAAGGAAATAAATATAATAATCCATTATAAAAAAATGGGTAATTAATCATGGGTAATATTTCATTAAGGGTTTTCTAAATGATTAACATTTAGAAAATAAGGTCATCAATAAAATTAATTTTGATGATAAATGAAGTGGTTCATTCATGATGAAATCAATGATCAACCTAATGCCCCACCCACACTCTAACTCAAAAATTTCTTACCATATGAACATTATTCCAAATAGGTAATTAATCCCATGGTTAGTTAAAACAATTGATGTCAACAACCTCACATAAAAAATAAAAAATGAAAGGAATAGGTAATCAAAACAACTAAATCAGGTCACAATACTGATGTGGTGAAAGGTAAACTTTCCATACATTATAGAACATAAATGACATATTTGACTATGGTTTTACCCAAACTATTTTATATTAATACATTTATAAGTGCATCACTTTACCAACTAAATGGTTAAATATTGAATTATTGGTCAAAAATCTAGATGGTATAATTATAACATCTCATGTTCCGTGATTAATCTCAGTATAAATTTGTGGGAATTTTCTTCCAAAAAGTATTACTGTTATCACTATAGTTGTATTTCATTAGATTTTAGTTATGGATAGAATAAATATATTTATAGACCATATCAATTTCATGGTAATGGATTTCACATTTGATATCCAAAATCAATATATGGACATATATCTATTTTAGGATGAACATGAAATTACAATGAAAATTACATCCACAATATGGATCTATCTAAGTATTCATGAGGAAAATATATCTAAGATGGATTTGGAGAAAATCATCATTGAATATATATTTATATTTCATGAATATATTGATGTATTTTCTTAATATCATTCTTTTCCTTGTAAGGAATTGTTATGTAGTGTTTTTAATAGATCCCATACCTAGATATATGACTATTTGAAATATTCCATATAGAATGGACATGATTGAGTTATAATAACTATATAACAAACACCAAAAGAATATGAATAAGGGTTTATATTCCTATAGTGTGCCACTATGAGGTGAATATATTCTTTTGAAGAAAAATATGGGTTAATGTGTCTTTGTATTGATTATAGAGTACTTAACCAAATCATTATTAGTAATATGTATCATATACTATATATCGATGAGTTGTCTGATTAATTGTGAGGGTATCAATACATAAAAAAGATTGAAATTTTATATGAATATCAGTATTTAATGGTAAAAAAGTAGAGGATTATCCCAAGAAAACAATCCATACAAGGTATGGACCCTTTGAATTTATACTAAATCCAGTTGGACTAACAAATTCCCATGGTATCTTGATTGATCTAATGTATACAGTCAGTAGAGATTGCAATGACTAGTTTTTTGATATCTTTATTGATGATATTATTATATATTCTAAGATAATGGATGAAAATGATGAATTTTTGAGGATTTTATTAAAGAAAATGATGAAGGATAATATGTATAAAAAATTTACAATGTTCCAAATTATGAATACAAAAATTATCACTCTTTGTTCATGTAATTACAAGCGACTGAACATAAGTGAATCATTCACTGATGATTATTATTGAACAATATACCAGACCAACCCCGATTATTGATATCGATATATTAATTATATTTTAAATATAATATAAACTCAATGTAATACAATTTTCATGGATATAAAATAAACTAACCACGTATATGTATAAGGGGGTTGACTTCCTTTAAATAGATGAATAGGAATAAAATGGCAAAGTGATGAAGAGAAGGCTAGTCGGTGCACATGTTATTACACTACCATATAGTGGAGAAGTTTTTTTGACATATAGTGATACATCATATAATATATTAGGGTGTGTTTTCAAAAACAATTACATGGTGGTAGTGTATGCCTCACACCCAATATTGATTAAAGATAAAAATCACAAAAATAATGATTTAGATCAGACATTAGTAAAATTCACATTGAATATATGGATGAATTTTCCTAATGGTGAATGGTTTGATATATATAAAATTTATAAAATCATTATGTATATATTCACACTGAAATAGTTTAATATAGGCGAAGATAGATTTTATTAGCTAATTAGTGATTATGAATTCTCAATACATTTTAACCATGTGAATGAAAAGAAATAGGTGGATTCTCTGATTAAAAATTTCCATACTAGTATATACATTATGAGGTTTTAAATTGTTCCAATAATTATTTTATTTTCATAAGATTTCCCTTGAAATAATTACATATGGGGATAAATCTTGTTATACTAAAATTAATTTTCAACCATCGGTCTATGGGATAGTGAAACTAGCATAAAATTAAGATTTAGAACTACAAAAAATCAAGGATTATTTTAGATTTTAACTGTGACAATGATTGGATAATAAGATTACAAAACAAAATATGTTTCCCTTAGAAACTAGAATTAAATATTGATATCTTGGATGAGGCATATAACTCAAGGATTAATATCCTGAAGGATATATCATTTTAGAAATTTTGTAAAATACATGATACCCATATTACATTTGGAATGAATAATCAATCATTACATATGTAAAATATCTTTATCGATGAAAATCATTCAAATGAGACCTCTTCATAACATGGGGGAAGGAAAAAAACTAAAGGTGATATCAAATGCTCAGTAAGGGTAATTATAATAGAATAAATAATGAATCAATGATAATAATCATCATGATAAGGTAAATAACATACGAAAAACTCTATATAAATATCTGGATAAGGAATAATCAATATAGTATAGTAGATAACTGAAATACATACTATTTAATCAATAAAGTGAGAATAAAATGCTTCCATAAACAATATCAAATAAAAAAATATAAATGGAAAAATTAAAAAAAATATCAATAAAAGAAATTATTAATTATTGTAGATCATGTTTCCTTTGAACATGATACCTTTACCATCAGGATCTATTCTCAAGAGAATTTAAACTACTCTGATTTGGCCAACTGATTCATCTCGTGTGACTATCGATACATCGTGGGGCATGAATTAACCAGTCCTCAAACCATATAGTGAATTTACAAAGAGTTCCTATTATAGTGGAATAATTAATTTAAATCAAAAATAATATGCCATATCAAATATTCCTATTGATCAAATGATATAGATTTATCATTAATTCCCTAGTTAATAAAATAACTCTCAAAGTGGACACCATATATAAAAATGGTATAAGGTGTAGGTAATAATATTATCCCTCACCTAAGAATTTGAATATTTATGAAAAATATAATGTGCATTAAAAATGATCATTAGTAAGATATTGTTTCACAAGAAATTCAACAATCACTAAAGCATGTGATATTGCAAAGATAACTTTTACAAGTTGGTAATTTTCAATTTAAAACCCCTTATATGGGATAGATCAAATTGTACCATAAAATTTCGTGAATTATGTTTTAATCATGATATTAAATGAAAAAATTGAATTATATAAACCACATTAATGAAAACTGGAGTATAATAACAAATCAGTCTCAATGGAATGTAAATTGATAGTAAATCCCTTACAACTACGGTAACATCTAAATTAGAAACCCCAAAAGTAATCATCATCAAATTAAAATGTTAAATACCATGAATATAAAATAATAAATTGAATAATATATTAAAATGGGTAGTAGATACACCCCATAAAAAACTAAGTGATGAATATGACATTTATCTCATAAATTTAAAAAGTGAGATGAAAATCCATTACCCTATGTTTCAATTTGATTGGAAAATACTTAAAATTATGTCCTTTGGATTTAAAAATTCCATTAACATACACTACATGATTATTAATATCATTTATATCATATATAGTTCTTTTATAGCATATTATAACCCATTCAATAATAAACATTCGTCAATTTCATAATTTTGAGGTTAATTGCCTTCTTTTTTGAGTATGTATTGACTTTTAATTTTTTTCACCTAATAATTAGATAAATATTTAATCATATATTGAATTAAATAAATTATTTAAATATAATATATATTCAATATATATTTATTTATTATAATCCATAAAACATGGAGATATAAAATGCAATGAACTGTTTATGGAGATGGTATACCGTACGTACGTACGAAGCTACTTCCATTTTTTGATATTTGAAAATTACATGAAATATATATATATATATGATTATATATTATCCATCCGTTATCATATTTATGTCATATATTTTACTTATAATTTTTAAGACCATCCTTAATTTGTTCCATGTATAGCATGACTGAATCACATCACATTAAAGAGGCGGTAGGCCACATGTCCACAAACAAAGTTATTGTTTTCCCACAAAATTGAATGAATACTAGTATGTGTTATATAAAAAATATATAAGAATAAATACATATTAAATATAATATATTAACTATAAATACATCATTATTACATTATTTAATGGTTGTAATGGAAAATCGAATGACATCAGTTCATGAGGTGGTAGTTTGTCATACCCATGAAAGATTATTACATTCCCCATTTGATGAATGTGTGTGAAAGTGTATTAAGAAGGCTTATAAAAACAAAATATAGGTATATTTATGATAATAAAGACATCATATAATCACTATATGACAATAATTTAAGTGGTGGAGTAGAGAATGAAACAAAAGTGATTTTAGAACAACATCACCCCTTATCCAAGAAAATTCTTTTGGTTTATACCAAAATACTTACATGGTTTGATTTATCCCAATTAGAGAAATATAAAAGTAGGTTTAGAATGTTTATAGACTATTTTTGTTGATTTTTTGTTAATAAATATTTCTTGATAGGTCTTAATAACGGTGAGGGGTGAGTGCCATTTTCTAGTAAATGAGGAGTGTGATTCATATAAATATAAAAAGGAAAACAATATTGATAGGTCTACCTTACAAACTTTCCATCCAATAATACTCCAAATTAGATAAAAAGGCTTTGATGATCGAAAAATCCATAAAATACGTTTTTTAGATGCTTTTAGGTCATTTTGGACCATATGTTTATGGTTTAGTCCATTGGTAAGCTTAAATTTTCCTTAATCACTATAATCAATTTTCACTAAATTCATTAATATTCATGAAAAAAAACTAATTGAAAATCAATAAAATTTTAAATTATTATGATTCTAAATATTTAATAAATTAATAAAAAGTGAAATCACATACATTTTATGAATTAATTTAAATTTAATCCCTCACACAGGATGAGAAAGCAGGTTTTTAATGTAAACAATGTTCAATTGTTTGAGATGTTTTTATATCCAATATTAATGTGTAGTTAATGAAAATGAAAGAAATTAGATTTATTGATTTATAATTTTTCTGATTTAACTGAAAATCCAATTTAATATATAATTTAATATATAATTTAACTTTATAAATACATTAGATGAAAATGTGGGTTTCAATTAAAATTCATTATTTTTCACTGTTCATCAAAAAATAAAACTTCTCATAAAAATACCAAAGGTCACCCTATGAAAATTTTTTAATTTATATTTCAAAAACTAAGTCTATTTATTATAATATAATTTATAAAATTTCAAATCTTTTGTTTCAAAACTAGTGTTCTATTAAAAGGAAAAAAATATTATTACAAAAATATAGGTTTTTATTCGTAAAATTGGGTATGTATTTTTTTATTTCAATATAATATATTGTATGAAATAAAAAATATTTTATTGAATATATAAGATACGTTTTTAATTTATATAATTAACTCATATCAATTAATTTAATTTATGGAGGAAAAATTCCATTGGGCGCATATAATATTTTTCGTATAAAAACAAATCCTTTATATTCAATTGGGAACTATATTAATTTATAACCACAAATAATTTTTTGAACAATTGTAAATAATATTTTCTAAAATTTATTTAATGATTTTAATAAATTTACTTACAAAAATTGGTTGATAAATATCATATTAAATAATAATATTAATGTATATTATAGTTTGAAAAAACACATTCTTGTGCGTACCACAAACTATCAACGATGTTCCCTAAAGAGAAATCTAATAAAAATTATTATGAAACCATCATATTTTACATAAATTCAATTCATTTAGTGGATTATAGTTCACCCAATAGCAAGCTTAAATGAATAGTTGTTAAATGTTAACATGACCGTTGAAATTGTAATGTGACTTTTAGGAATAGTAATTTGACCATTAGGAATAGTAATGTGAATATTAGAATAATAACCTCACCTGTGAAATTATAAATAAAATATAGGTGCGTTATAAATGAAAAAAATCATATATTAATATCATAGTATAGTTAAATAATTGTTTCAAAAATGATAAATTAAGTATAGCTATTTTTATAAAAGGTAACTGTTTATTTACAATTTCATAATTAAAATTATAAAAAAATAAAATTTATTTTCATAAAATTGAATATTAAATAAATATTTCGTTCTCTTATGATTATAATATAATTTTACAAGTCATTAATTAATTTTTCAAAGTGTTATAAAATCAATCATAATTTTTAAATCAATATTTTTCATATAAATGATTATTTTAATTAAAAATTATATTTCTCATATTTAGAAAGTAATTTTCAAAAAAATGAGTTAATTTTAGTAATCTACAAATCAAAAAATGGGTCACTTTATTTTATTCAATTTTCCTCAAATAATTAATTTTTTTCTAAATTGGGAAATACAGTTACAGTGTTTAACAAATACATGTATTATTAAGTCGTGGGTGAATTATTGATGATGTAAGAACCCATTAGTTTGAAATAAAATGCAATATTTACTAAATTTAGTCATAATAATCATCACTATTTATTGTCTTGATCCAAAATAATGAATATGATATTCAAATACACCCCTTTCTTCTTCCTATAAATACCACCCCCACCACGTCTTCTCCTAAAACCTCATATGCCTTTAATATTGTCAAATTTCTACACAATTACCTCCCCAAAAATATTTACCATGTCTAATATCTTTTTTTATCAGTAAATACCAATCCTATGTGTCGTAAGGAGGTTTTCATGGAGACACTATACAAGAGGTAACATCCTCTTCTTTTCTCTTTTATTTTATTTTTAATTTGTTTTATTTTCTTATCCTTTCGTTACCTACTTAATCAAAACATGAATGATAAATATAGTATCATATATATATAATATAATTTCATTATCATAATGTAATATCCATCATCAAACCCCTTCCTCTCTCTCTTTTATTGTAAAAATTTAAATTCATATGTGATGTGTTTATTTACCGCCATCATGGATGATGCATTTTCATTTTCCATTACGACCTTAAATGATTCACATAAAACCATTATTATGGTTAAATAATATTTTATTATACATAAAAAAATTTATATAATGTCTTGGAATCAATATTAAATATATTATTAAATAAAATGACATATGTTTATGATGGTCGTAAAAATTACCAGAAATAAATAAAATCATATTCATTATCAATTTATCTAATTAATCATCATAATACCATAAAAAAATAAAATATAAGATCATGTAACCTTAGTTATGTTTATTAATAATATATAATTTCAATTCATAGGAATTATTCTAATATTACATGAACTTTCATAAGTGTATACAAGCAAATCAATCATGAAAACAATGAAAATTAACACTCCGGGAAGGAAAAAATTGAATATTAAGACTCATAAAAAGACCATAATTAAACCTAATAAAATTATTATGAATCATTTACATACAAAAATGTTTATGAATTATGTAACTAATGCATCTAATTTTATTATCTATGACAATAATTATATGTGGAGAATTCTTTTGGACATAATGTAAGGGGTTTCTCATCTCACATTTATTTTTGTGAGATATGCCCTACTCACCTGTTATTTATTGTGTGTTGTGTATTTATTATTTCCCTTTGATATGGGTGTTGTGTATTAATTATTTCCATTTGATATATCAGGTACTGAATCCATTTATATTTATGGTACGAAATATTTCATTTTATTATTATTAATTCTTTGGGGCATAAGATTCATTTGATTTCCAAGTGGTAAGGGATTCTTTATGAACCTCCATTTTTATTCGGGTTATGTTTTCTATCCCATTAACCAAATGTAATTCATAATATTAATTTTTAAGGACTCAGAAATTTCAAGGAACATATTTTCTTAAAAACATTGGAATTTCACTAGTCTGTGGTTTCTAACGACACCTGATTCCAAGACCCGGTGTTCCTGGAATCAATTTTTGATGTTTTCTTCAGGTACGTTCAGTAAACATACTTGCATGTTTTTCTATCTTCTTGAATCGGTTCGTGGAATCGAAATCTGAGGACACCGATGAAATCACAGCGCCGATATTCTCTTTAGGGGACCTTTACCGCAGTTTCGTTTTACACGGGTAGGAAGTAAATTTTGGGGTTTAATCTTAAATTAAATAGAATTGTGTGGTACACAATTTTATTTTGTGAGTTGGTTATTTCATTTCATGGGGAAGTAATTTGTGGGGCCCACACCCACATAACTTCCCATGTGTGGATATTTGTAAGGTGGGCCCCACATGATCCCCAACCATTCACCTCCCAATAACTCCCCTCAAACCCCTTGCTTAATTCTCGACAACTCCCCCCTTTAATTTCTAAACTCTCCACCTTCCACATGGTCATTAATATGACAACTTAGTGAATTAGTTATTTTGTACACCACAAATTAATTAATTACTTTGTGTGGATTTAAATCTTTTTGAAATGGCATGGAAAGTTGATTAAAATAGGGGAAAGCCTCATTTTAATGTTTTATTGGAAAATATTTTGTTGAAAGCTTTAAAATTAGCAGAGAGCTTCATCCTTCCATGAAGCACGACGCCCTCTTCGACGAAGAATTCCGATTCCATGAAGAATGACGACATTCCTTCCTTCCTCTTCTTCGTAACAAGTGAGGAGATGCTGCTTCCTCCTCGGACGCACCCTGATATCCACAAAATTGACGTCTGTTCTCCGCGATGTTGTTCTCCGCGACGCCATCTACCGCGATGCTCGTCTTCTGCGGCTCGATGATGTGCGACGTCAATTATCAAGGTGTGGGTTTTGTATATTATTTTAGATAATAAATTGTGCCTCATTCATTGTTAATTTTTGGAATTGAAATTGGCCGATTGTTACACCTTATCACGGAGGGCGAAGGATGAACAAACACAGTCGGATCACCCTCCAACGTTTCTTGTTTATTTGCAATCGGGAAGCGGCGACTATCGAAGGCGGCGGCTGCGTGCCAGATGCATGGGGAGGAACCGCGGCCTGCAACCGCGGGCCGATCAGCCGATGAAGAACCGGTCGGCTAAAGAAGACCGGGCAAAAGGAGGACCACGGTGCCACAAGGTACGCCGCATTGCTGAATACCACGGCCCGCAATCCGTGGGCATCTTCGGCGATGAACCGGCCGGCTCATCGGCCGGCCGAGTGAAGAAGAGGTGGCACCCGAAGGTGCCACGCAGCCGGACCGCGGCCCGCCCAAGCAGGCTGCTTGTTCCATGAAGGACGGCCGGCTTCGGCAGACCAGTTTCGGAGGGTGGCACCGCTTAGTGCCACCGATTCGGGAAAGCGGGCCCCCCCAGACCGCTCAGCCCCCTCGGGCCGTGCCCACCCGGGTCTCGCCAGGCCGGGCTGCGCCATGCTGGGCTGGGACGCGCCCCTTCTGGCAGGGCTAGTCCGACCCTCTGCTGGGTCGAACCTGCCAAAACTGGGTTGACCTGACCCGTCGGCCCACTAGGCTTAACTGGTCGGGCCGGTTTTCACTTAAACATGAAAAAAGTTAAGACCGCATGTCTGATCGATGGTCCGTCTACGGAACTAGGACCCTCGTGATGTGGAAGTCCTTTTGAAATACTCTATGTGAGTTTTGGACGACTTTGGATAACAGCCGCGTTTGGAACGAGCATATTTCCAACCGGGCCCCTGGAACGGAAAAGACAATATCTCTCAGACCGGGCGTCTGATTGACGCACCATCAGTCGCGTCGGGTTCCTTTTCATGAGACGGAACTTCGGGATATATCAACTCTGTACTTCATTAAAGTTAATGTATCGATCTCCTCGGATCGAGGAGCAGACCCTCCCATAATCGAGCATGCTATGTGGGGGAACCCTAGAGCTGGTTGTGACTGTAAAGACTATCGTACGAGAATTCTCCGTGGGTTCGACGACGATGACTGCCGTACTGGAATCCTCCTTGGGTTAGGTGATGATGACTACCATACTGGAATCCTCTGTGATTTTGACGGTGATTATTACTTTCCTTGTATCCTACGTGGTTCTAACAGTTTGAATACTGTACTTGTATCCTACGTGGGTCCCACATTTTGACTAATGTACTTGTATCCTATGTGGATATGACAGTTCGACTATTGTACTTGTATCCTATGTGGTTCTGATAGTTAGACTATAGTACTTGTATCCTACGTGGGTCCGATAGTTTGATTTCTGTACTAGTATCCTACATGGGTCTGACAGTGTAACTGGTCTAGTATCCTACGTGGGTCTGAGAGCTTAGCTGGACTATTATCCAATGTGGGTCCAACAACTTAGATGAATTAGTGACCACATCTGATCATCCTTATCACTTTACTAAACATGTATACCTTTGTGAGCTGAGTCCTTAATTTCAATCATTACCATCGGTGTGATTGACTATTTTCCTATGTGGACTGGGTTGTGATTTGGCTCGAATGTTAGAGCTGAACTGGGATTAATGACTTACGTATATGTATGAGCATATACCTATTTAGAGTTGGTTGATACTTTGGGATTGTATCTTTCCTTTTGGATTATCTTTCATGGATTTGGGGAGACTTTCGGGGGTCTCGGGGTCCCTACTGAGTATCGTTATACTCACCCCTACACGAGCAATGCCTGCACTACATTGTGTTTGATATGGACGACGGACAGCGCTGATCGTGTTAGTGGCTGGTAGAGCAGAATTTTACCTAGAGGTGGACCACTTGGTTAGACGTACACGGAGTAGATAGATGAACCCATGGTGCTGGTGAGACAGTCTGTACCCACCCTTCAGGTGGGATTCCCGGAGGACGACTCGGTGGTTGCTGCTTTACTTTACTGCTGTTGTATTAGAGTTTCTGTTGTACTGTACTTTTCAGTTGGGTTTGTATTCTGGCCTTTATACCTTTCAGTACTTACTTTGTATTCAGTGTTATTCTGTGCTTACTTCATCTTGCATACTCTGTTGTGTTTTTTACTATCATAATGGAAATTCCATCCTTTTTTATTGGGATTTATGCCTTTGGAGCTAGTCGCCATCCCCTGGCCTATGGAAGGCGGGCTTGGGATAGTCACGACACATGTCCCAAGGATAGGTCGTGACAAATTGGTATCAGAGAAGTAGATTCTACTACATAATTTAGGACCCTGATCTATCTTTCTATGAAGCAATAGTTTTAAGAGTATTGATTGTGGTTTTCAGTCCAGGGAGTCCAGTGTTGCGGCGACAGCTGACGTATCCATACCCCAGGACCCTGACCTCTGATTTCCGACTCAGTGCACAAAAACATTGATTTCCTGTGTGTTTCCTTTGAAATTTTTTCATTGTGATTACTTTGTGTCAGCTCACCATGTATACTATTTTGATCGTGGATCACCTGTTTCTTTTCATTATGGCCCCATAAAGGCAGATAACGAGGGTTCTGAGTTATGTACGAGATGGCAGCTCACCGAGCGACGAGGCCTCATTGCAGGGCCCCATCGTAGCAGAGGTACCAGCGGCACCTCTACCCGCTGAGCCACCAATACCATGAGCCCCAGCAGCAGAGAGTGCGCGCCTTCTATGTGAATTTAATGAGTTTCAGAGACTGAGGCCTCTAAGGTTTCTAGGTGAGACATGTTTTCAGATGGTCGGGGGATGGCTGGAGGTTGTAGCAGTAGTTTTCAACATAGTTGGGACACCCTCTGACTTGATGGTGCACCTAGCTATTTGTCTCATTCAAGGAGAAGCTGAGAGGTGGTGGAGCCTGATGCTCCAGTTTTATGATGAGGCAACTCTCACCTGGGGAGACGTCGAAGGTCTTTTCAGGGAAGAGTTTGTACGAGTGACTGTACGCTCTGGGCGTGCTCAGGAGCTACTTCTCTTGTCGTAGGGCTTTCCAACAGTATCCAAGACATCAGCAGCATGTAGTATGTAGATGACACAGGGGCACAAGTAGTATAGATTAACAGTTAGATGAGTTTGGGGCACCCGAGGCCGAGGGATCTCAAAACAAAAGAGGTTATGTTTATCCTATAAGGAACGGGGGTCACAGAGTGCATGCCTGTCTGACTCCCCGCACAGTTGATCAACAGGCATTGGAGGTGACACAAAGACAACCATATTATCATGATCTTGAGCAGTAGCCGAGTGGTGGACGAGGCAGTGGAGCTGGTCCTTCAGCCGATGGTGATCAGAGTCACTGAGTACTACTACTACCACCACCACCCTTAGATGGTTCTACTTGAGCTCTGGGAGCAGGTGGATAGGAGTGTAACTAGCTCCAAGCATAGAGGCCTTTGTTCATGAGGCCTCTGGATTAGTTGTTTTTGTTGTTTGTGATAGTTTTGTGTCTTTTTACTATAATCTGTAGTAATCAAAGACACTTTTCCATGTGATGTTTTCTTCCCAACCATTTTGTATTGTTGATACTGAGATGTTCTGGTTAAAATCGTTGACATGACCTTCACTTTCGAGATTCCTACTAGAGGAGACACAGTGACCACACACTATTGTCGATAGTGTGACTCGACCCTTGGAGGCGAGAGTAACAATTGGATTTCTTGGTAGTAGCGTCGAGGCCTTACGACATCGTCCATGGCCTAAAATAGTACCGTTCATGTCAGAATTGACTGAATTAGGCAAAGAACGTGGTTTATCCTGGGGATGAGACCAGATTTCTCTTTTCGGCAAGGGAGGAATCTCAGTAGCTCTTGTAGGAAGTAAGCGAATAAGGGTGTAGTTGAGTTCTTTACAAATGGAACGGTGTCGTTAACTTGAGTTCCTCTGGAACTATGACTTTGCGATAGTCTATACTCCTAGGAAGGGGAACGTTGTAGTAGAGTTTGTTTCATGATGCCTCACTTGTCAGCAAGTGAAGGCAAAGCACCAGGTACCAGCTGGATTGGTACAGCCCTTAGAGGTCCCAGAATGGAATTGGGATGGGATATCCATGGATTTCATGACATAGCATCCACGTATATCTAGAGGGCATGAATCTATTTGGGTGATCATAGACCGACTCACAAAGTCGGCCCACATCCTACCGATCAGAGAGCAAGGCTTGGTAGAGAGATTGGGACACCTCTATATTCACGAGTCAGCAGTTGTAGGACCAGAGATGGTTCAGGCTATGACAGAGAAGGTGCAGACCATCCAGGAGCAGATGAACACTACACAGAGCAGACAAAAATCCTATACTGATAGGAGACAGAGACCACTAGAGTTCGAGGATAGTGGCTACGTTTTCATACGGGTCTCACCTCGACGAGATCTACGAAGATTTGGATGGGGCTGCAAGTTATCTTCACACTTCATCGGACCATTCCATGTCCTCATCAGAGTAGGTGAGGTGGAATACCTCTTGACCATTGAATAACAGTTGCACCGGGTGCATGACTTCTTTCACGTATCTTAGCTGAGGAGATACATGCACGACCCAACCTACATCATCGATCACGGGGAACTGGACATCGATGGCGGGGCGACGTTTGTGGAGGATCTGGTGGAGATTGAGGATTGAAAAGAGTGGGTCCTACGTGGATGGTCGATTCCACTGGTTCACATTCGTTGGCAGTATGTGAATCTCCAGGAGAGCACATGGGAGCATGAGGCTCAAATGCGTGCTCAGTATCCCCATTTTTTCCCCTAGGGTGTGTTGTAGCTTTACGGGGACGTAAATCCCTGAAATGGCAGTAATGTAAAGACCTGGAAATTTCAAGGAAAATTCTTTCCTTAAATACTTTTTAATTTCACGAGTCTTCAGTTTGTGACGGCGCCTAATTTCGAGGCCCGGTGTGCCCGAAATCAATTTTTGATGTTTTGTTCGAGTATGTTTAGTAAAAGTACGTGCGGGTTTTTCTATCTTTTTAATCGATTCTCAGAATCGAAATCTAAGTACACCAATGAACTCGCAACACTGGTTTTTTCTTAAGGGGAACTTTACCACAGTTGCGTTTTATGCGGGTTGAACGTTAATTTTTGGGGTTTAATATTAAATTAAATAAAATTGTGTGGTACACAATTTTATTTTGTGGGTTGGTTATTTCCTCCCATGGGGATGTTATTAGTGGGGCCCACACCCAAATAACATCCCATGTGTGGATATTTTTGAGGTTGGGCCCACACGAGCCTCGGCCTTTCATCTCCCCATAACTCCCCTCAAACCCCTTGTTTAATTCTTGACAACTCCCCTCTTTAATTACTAAAATCTCCACCTTCCACATGGTCATTAATATGAAAACTTAGTGAATTAATTATTTTGTACACCACAAATTAATTAATTATTTTGGGTGGATTTGAATCTTTTTGAAATGGAAGGGCAAGTTTTTTAAAATAGGGGAAAGCCTCATTTTAATATTTACTTGGAAAATATTTCAGTGGAATCTTTGGATTTAAAAGAGAGCTTCATCCTTCCATGAAGAACGTCACCCTCTTCGACGATGAACACCGATTCCACGATTAACGACGACGTGTCTTCCTTCCTATTCACTACAAAAGTGAGGAGATGCATCTTCCTCCTCGGATGCACCCCGACATCCACGGAATCGAATTCCGTTCTCTACGACGTTGTTTTCTGTGACGCCATCTACTGCGATTCTCATCTTCAGCGGCTCGATGACGTGAGACGTCAATTATCGAGGTAGGGGTTTTGTATATTCTTTGAGTGAGTAAATTGTACCTAATTTGTTGTTAATTTTGAGAATTGACATTGGACGATTGTTAATACCAAACGTAGAGGGTGCGGGCCGAACAAACACAGCCCGACGACCCTCCGACGTTTCTTGTTTTATTTGCAATCAAGAAGCGGTGACGATCGAAGGCGGAGGCCGCACCCCGACCGCGTGAGGAGGAACCGCGACCTGAAACCGCAGGCCGCTCGGCCAACGAAGAACCAGCCAGCTAAAGCTGGCCGGGCCGAAGGAGGACCGTAGTGCCACAAGGGGCGCCGCACTACGGAAGACCATGGCCCGCAATCCGCTAGCCGCTTCGGCTGCGAACTGGCCGGCTCGTCTGCCGGCCGGGTGAAGAATCTGCAACACCAGAAGGTGCCACGATGCCGAACCGCGGCCCGCCCGAGGGGACCGCTTACGCCGGGAAGGCCAGCGGGATTCGGATGGCCAGTTTTGGAGGGCACCGCCGCTTGGTACCGCCGGTTCCGGAAGGCACCTCCCCCTCAGACCGCTCGGCCCCCTCGGGCCGAGCCGCTCCCTGCCAGGCCGGGCCGCGCCTGGGCAGGCCGCCCTGCGCCCCTTCGAGCCATGTCGCACCCCTCGAGCCGGGCCACAAGTGTAACACCCGAGACTTTTATGTTATATGAATCATCAAAGGAATCTTTTTCTACACAACAGTTGCTTGGCTTTCTTTACACGCAATCGTGACCTTCCTCGATAGCTTGTGTCGTACGCAATACCGAGTTTCACTAAACAACAATATGCTATTAAAACTAGCCGTTATGAATAGTAATAACCAATTTTTGAAATTTTATAAATTTTATTTTTCAAAATGGACTTCATTTTTGGACTCAGAATATCGAAATTAGCCTAGGGTGAAATTTTGGTATTTTTCTGAAAACTTTCAATTTTTGATGAATAGTGAAACCTCTAAGTGGTAGGTTAAAAACTGAATTTTGCATAAATCTTAATTTTACCGCTTCTGTGAATGGAATTTCAAAAATCTGACAGACACGGTTGATATCAGTAAGTAAAATGTGGTTCAATGAGATAAAAATAAATTTTTGGTGAATAGTAACTTTTTACTTTTTTTACCGCGGTTAATAGTAAATAGGGTAACTAAGGGTTAATATGATATTAATATTACCCTAACACTTGTCCTAATTCTATTGGATAAGTGTAATTCGACCGAAAACAAACTTAGGAATAAAATATGACCATTTAGTCCCACTTGGATTAGATTAGGACATTTATTATTAATTTATTTAAAGAAGGGTTAAAATAGTTAAAATCAATGTTTAATAAGTAAATCATTTTTAATATGGGGTTATACATAAGATAAATTCGACTATAAAAATTAATTAGAAAGCTAAAAATATTTCCTACATAATGGTATTTTATTTTTAATTTTTAGACATTAAATAATTTAATTTATTTATGACACAATGATGATGCAGTAATTATCTTATTAATGAAATATTGACATAATTGACGTTATAAACACCAACATAAATGTAATTTGAGACTTTTTATGAATTACACTAATATTCTAGGTTACTATGATATATTAATGTTGATTTAATCAACTTGGTTCGAACTTATAATTCTGTTATGACTTTCAAAAAAATCATATATCAAATAGTGTCAAAATTGACACATAATAGTTTTTAAATAAAATATTATATTATTAATTGTTATTTTATTCCTAAAAATCTATGGTTCTGCCAAATGACTTAGATAAGGATATATATATTAATAATAAACAATTTGGGGTTCGTTTGGCATGTTATAGTATGTTTATTAACCATATAGTGAAAGAAAACAAAAAGACACGGTAAAAGTTAAATTATTTAACTTAGAGTTAAATCTAATTGATAAGGTTAAAATAATACCCTAAACTTGTATAAATCCTATTGGTTGATAGGATGTAGACCCATCCCCACTTTAGCTTCGAAATAAGACCCTTTGGAACCATTATAAACCGATTTTGACTTTAATATAAAATAATATTTTGAGATATTCCTAAGATGCCCCTCTCCTCCCTTATAAAAGGGCACCTCCTCCCCCTCCTCCTCACACCAATTTGAGCCCTCAAGCTCGGCCAACCCCTACCATTTTCTCCTCTCCAATTCCCTGGAATAATCCTAGAGGTCCTGGTCTTCTTCAAAGACCATTCTTAGTTCCCTAAGTGGAGGATTCCAAGAGGCGTTCCAAAGAAGAGGTAATATCCATTACCGATATTTTCAATTTCTCTCTTCTTCAACTTCTTCTTCTTTAGTTGTTTCAAGATAAAGTAATAAAATCAGTATTAATTACATACTGATATGTTATTATAAATATGAAACAACCCTAATTAACCTTCTATCCATCCCACGGAAAAATGAAATCACCGAGCGTTTGTACGTACGGAATACCGTCTCCACGCCGTGGTGTAATCTATTTTTCCACCATCACTTTACAGGGATGGGTATAATGGTGTAATGAGTATGTATTTATGATTATTATAAAGTAATATTGATAATGAAATAATATATATATACTCCAATACAGTTCCACGATCATAGGAACGATATCATCACTCGTGCGTACGTACGGAATACCGTCTCCACGATGTGATGCGACTCGTTCTACATGATCATCATTACATAGTAATTATATAAATGAATTGAATGAATAAATATGATATATTTTACACTAATACCATTCTGGATATAAGTTATCTTTAACCTTACAAGAAGAATAAGAATTTATTTGGAAAAACAGGCATAAGAACAAAAGGCAATAAAGACCCGAGTAACAAGTAACAATGAAATATTACTAACAAGAAGCTAAGAATATGACCATATATGATATCATATAAATATGTATGATTCTGGAATAAGTCAATTACATTATTTAGACCATTATACAGGATCTTTGGACACATACAAAGCAAATCGGACCTAAGGTAAGGGAAATATCACAATCTCATTTTTATCCGAGATTGTTTATTCGTAAGTATTTACTGGGGTGTATTTTATCATCCACATCAATGTTTCATCAATATTTAATATTATTTCCATCAACCTACAATTGTTTAAATCCATTTTTACCCTTCGGTGAGTTTTTAGTAATATGTATGAAAGGAATCTTTTGTCGTTTTTCGTACGAGGTACTTTTTGACTTTTATGACAAAAGTACGAAGAATTTTTTTTTAACTTATACGGCATGAATGGATTTTTAAAAAATTATTTCCAAGAATCTTCCTTTACAAGTTTTCAAATTTATTTTTAATCAAATTCTTTTATTTTAATGTTGTATGACATGTTATGAAAGTAAAAATGTTTTTGAAGAAGAAAGGATATTTTCTTCAAGAATGGAGTTCAAGTGTTTTATCAAAATTATTTTCCATCTAAGATAATAAAGGGTTCTGTTTTTATCCCTATTATTACATGGATTTGATTATGTTGTGATGGAAACATTTTTATGAATTCCTTTATCTTATATGAATTGTTTTATGATGTCATGTTATTTTAGAATCCCATTTTTATTACGTGGATTACGCTATGATGTATGGTTTATGATTATGTGGCACACATAAGAAAGGATTCATTATAAGATGGGTGGGACCTATATCTCCCTCCAATGCATTGGGTAAATATTTTATATCTCATGAGATAGACTTGGCTGGAATGGTAGGTTATACCGGTTCAGTGAAACAGGACTGGAACGAGGGTGACTAGGTTCAGAAAGGGACTTTGTCCACTAAGATAGTCTTGGCAATAAGTCATGACTAACAAGAAATGATTTTCCATGATTATGTGTGCATGCCACAAAGTTTCAAGTTTTATGTTATGATTATGGGGATCTAATTTTCACTTCTATGATTTATTCCATGTTAAGATATTATGATCTCTTTTGCAGGTTATGATTTTCAAAAAGATATGATATGATTTTTATTTCCTTTATTTGCCCTTGCTGAGCATTTGAGATCACCCTTTTATGTTTTCTTTTCCCCAGGTCAGGAAGATGGATATTAAGTAGAATATTCTAAAAGGGACCCTAGATATGATGAAATAAATGGGAGCTGGAATGAAAAATCTTGTAGCCATGCTCACACAACTTTCTCAAGCTATGAATCATGTAGGACTTCCAAACGAGCAAAGGAAGGAGAAACATTCTGTTGAATCCTTCATGAGGCAGCGTCCAACTTCTTTCAGTGGGTCTACTGATCCATTAGTTGCTGAACAATGGATTAGTACTACTGAAAAGATATTTTCAGTTCTTCAATGTTCTGAACATGATAAAGTCATCCTAGCAGTGTATCGTTTAGAAGGAGATGCTGATCAGTGGTGGAATCTTATTAAGAATACAAGGAAAAGGGATGAAATTGAGTCTATGGAATGGGACGAGTTCAAGAACTTATTTTTCAATAAGTACTTCCCTTGTATTCTCCGAAAAAAGATGGAGAAAGAGTTCCTTGAACTGAAGCAAAGGGATGATGAATCTGTTGGTACCTATGAAGCAAATTTTACAAGACTTGCAAGGTACGCTTCTGGTATTATTATCCAACCTGAGAGTAAGATCGATCGATTCTTTAGTGGCTTAAAACCAAGTCTTCGAAGGGCGTTAGCCATAAGGGACTTCAATAGCTATGAGGAAATCGTTCGATGTGCTATCAAAGTCAAGATGGAGATTGGAGTAACCCATCCGTCATATGGGTTTGATAAGAAGAGGAAGATGGAATTCAAAGGAAAATCTAAAGAGCACACTGAAAAGAAGATGAGCTTTCCCTTATGCTCAAAGTGTGGAAAGAAACATGAAGGGAGTTGTCTTAAAGGGACAAGTAAATGTTTTAAATGTGGAAAGGAAGGTCATCGGGCATTTGAATGCCATGATAATGGGAAGAAGATGTCTAATGACGCAAACAAAGGAAGGGATACACAGAATGAACCTACTACACTTCAATGATTCAAGTGAAAGGAGATGGGGCATTATGCCAATCAATGCCCAAATCCAAGGGTTGATGATGATTGTCGACGTCAACAAAATCTTAAGGCTAAAGACAAAGGAAAGTCACATGCAATTTCTATCAGCGATGTGGAGTATGATAACGAAGTGGTGAAAGGTACACTTACCATCCACTCTAAAGTAGCAAATGTTTTATTTGATTCTGGATCCACCGACTCTTTTATTTCTAAAGAATTTTCTAAGGGTATCACCGTATTACCTCAACAATTAGATGTTTAGTTAGCTGTGACAACACCTAATGGCACAACAGTCGCATCAAA
Organism: Viscum album; assembly: GCA_963277665.1. Classification (NCBI taxonomy): domain Eukaryota; kingdom Viridiplantae; phylum Streptophyta; class Magnoliopsida; order Santalales; family Viscaceae; genus Viscum; species Viscum album. The sequence continues at coordinate 425,673,887 of OY728162.1, read as the reverse complement.
TGTTTATAATTCTTCTCCGATCGAAGTTTGTGGGAAAGTTCTTCCTGCAAATCTTGTGATCCTTCCTTTAGTGGAATTTGATGTGATTCTTGGCATGGATTGGCTTTCTCTACATGGAGCTCATATCAATTTACAAAGAAGGGAAGTCACATTTCATAATCCAGATCAATCTACAATCGTCTATCAATGCAAGGATGCACATAACCTTCCAGTGGAAATTCCTTCCATCTTATGGGTCTTGATTCCACTAAATGAAGGTTATTTATCTCAAATGGTTGGTGATAAACTCACGATTAAGAATATTCCCATTGTACGGGAGTTTGATGATTTCTTTCCAGAGGAATTACCGGGTCTTCCACCAAATCGTGAAGTTGAGTTTTCAATAGAACTCGTACCGGGTGCTTTGCCTATTTCAAAGACACCTTATAGAATGGCCCCAATTGAGTTGCAGGAATTGAAGAAGCAACTCCAAGAGAATCTTTATAAGGGATTCATACACCCTAGTGCGTCTCCTTGGGGATCACCTGTTCTATTTGTTAAGAAGAAAAATGGATCAATGAGACTCTGCATTGATTATCGAGAACTTAACAAGATCACTATCAAGGACAAATATCCTCTCCCACGCATTGATGACTTATTTGACCAACTACACGGAGCTCAATACTTTTCCAAGATTGATCTTCGTTCAGGGTATCATCAATTAAGGGTCAAAAGGGAGGATATAACAAAGATGGATTTCCGTACAAGGTATGGACATTATGAATTTATAGTGATGCCATTTGGTCTTACTAATGCCCCTGCTATCTTCATGGATCTAATGAATAGAGTCTTTTGAGACTATCTTGATCAATTTTGTGGTAGTCTTTATAGACGATATTCTTGTTTATTCAAAGAGCAAGGAATAACATGAAGATAACTTGATAATTATATTGAAGACCCTGAGAAAGGAGAAGCTTTATGCCAAATTTACCAAGTGTGAATTTTGGCTTCAAAAAGTTGCATTTTTGGGTCACATAATCTCAAAAGAGGGGATATCTGTGGATCCAGCAAAAACAGAAGTTATCGAAAGATGGTCGAGACCAACAACAGTAACCGAGATTCGAAGTTTTCTTTGTTTGGCTGGATATTATCGACATTTTGTAAATGATTTTTCACGATTATCTAATCCACTCACCAAGTTGACTCGGAAAGGAGTTAAGTTTGTCTGGACAGAGGAATGTGAAGAAAATTTCAAGGAGTTGAAAAGAATGTTATCCAGTGCACCTGTGCTCACACTGCCTTGTAGTGGAGAAAGGTTTGTGATCTACAGTGATGCATCCAAGAAGGGATTGGGGTGTGTTTTTATGCAAAATGATATGGTGATAGCTTATGCCTCACGACAGTTGAAAATCCATGAGCAAAATTACCCAACACATGATTTGGAGTTGGCTGCGGTAATATTTTCGTTATAGATTTGGAGGCATTACCTTTATGGTGAAAGGTGTGATATTTATACTGATCATAAAAGTTTAAAGTATATTTTCACACAAAAGGAGATGAATATGCACCAAAGAAGATGGTTGGAGCTGAATAAGGATTATGACTGCTCAATCCATTACCACCCTGGGAAAGCAAACAAGGTGGCAGATGCATTAAGTCGACAAGACCATGCTAGTTTATCCATGATGAGGATCACAAAAGATCCAATATTTATGGATTTACAAAGGATGGATCTTGGAATTAAAACGGAAGGGGAGAAATCTTATCTTTCTCAAATGAATGTTCAATAATCTATACATGTTAAGATTAAAGAGGCACAGAAATAAGATGTCGAGTTACAAAAGAAGGTGAGAAATTTTCCTGAGTTCAACCTTGATTGTGATGGGATAATAAAGTTCAAGAATCGGGTTTGTGTTCCTCCCATCCCGGAATTAAAGAATGAGCTGCTTGATGAGGCTCATAGTTCATCATTTTCTATTCATCCTGGAAGCACGAAGATTTATAGGGACCTGAAAGAGTACTTCTGGTGGGATGGAATGAAAAGAGATGTTGCTGAATATTTCTCTCGATGCTTGGGTTTTCAACAAGTTAAAGCTGAGAGACAGAAGTCTAAGGGGACGTTACAACCATTACCCATACCCGAATGGAAATGGGAAAACATCACTATGGACTTTTTCACAGGACTTCCTAAAACATACAAAGGAAATAATGCTATTTGGTTCATAGTTGATCTTCTTACAAAGTCTGCACACTTCATTGCTATTAGAGAGGATTTCTCTCTAGATTAGCTTTCCAGGATATATGTAAAGGAAGTGGTAAGATTACATGGAGTACCACTTTCTATTATATCTGATCGGGATCCGAGATTTACCTCGAAGTTCTGGCGAAGTCTTCAGCATACTCTTGATACAAAGTTGAGTTTCAGCACTGCTTATCATCCCCAGACAGACGGTCAGTCTAAGAGAACAATTCAAACCCTAGAAGATATGTTGAGAGCTTTCTCTATGGATTTCAAAGGAGGTTGGGATCAACACCTACCTTTGGTGGAATTTTCTTATAATAATAGCTTTCACTCCAGTATTCAGATGGCTCCTTATGAAGCTCTCTATGGAAAGAAATGTAGGACTCCAACTTGCTGGGATGAAGTTGGGGAAAGAAAGCCGTTAGGACCTGATCTCGTTGATGAAATGGAAGAAAAGGTTAGATCTATTCAACAACACATAAGAGCAGATCAGAGTCGACAGAAAAGTTATGCCGACAACCGAAGAAAAGACCTAGAGTTTGAAGTGGGCGATAAAGTGGTCTTACGAATATCTCCCTGGAATAGGGTTATGAGATTTGGGAAGAAGGGGAAGTTGAGCCCTAGATATATCGGTCCTTTCGAAATACTGGATCGTGTTGGGAAGGTAGCTTACCGATTGGCGCTTCCACCGAATCTCTCTCAAGTTCACGATGTGTTCCATTATCTCTCCTTAGAAAGTACATACCAGATCCTTCACATGTACTCAGCTCAGAAGTTGTACCGCTGGAGCAAGATCATTCTTATGAATAACAGCCGATAGAGATTCTGGATCGTAGCGAAAAAGTACAACAAAACAAGACCACTCGATTGGTGAAAGTTTTATGGAGGAACCACCAACTTGAAGAAGCTACATGGGAGCCTGAGGATATGATGAGGGAGAAGTATCCTTATCTATTTGTTACAAAGTGACGAATTTCGAGGGAGAAATTCTTTTTAAGGGGGGTAGAATGTAACACCCGAGACTTTTATGTTATATGAATCATCAAAGGAATATTTTTCTACACAACACTTGCTTGGCTTGCTTTACACGCAATCGTGACCTTCCTCGATAGCTTGTGTCGTACGCATTACCGAGTTTCACTAAACAACAATATGCTATTAAAACTAGCCGTTATGAATAGTAATAACCACTTTTTGAAATTTTATAAATTTTATTTTTCAAAATGGACTTCATTTTTGGACTCAGAATATCGAAATTAGCCTAGGGTGAAATTTTGGTATTTTTCTGAAAACTTTCAATTTTTGATGAATAGTGAAACCTCTAAGTGGTAGGTTAAAAACTGAATTTTGCATAAAACATAATTTTACCGCTTCTGTGAATGGAATTTCAAAAATCCGACAGACACGGTTGATATCAGTAAGTAAAATGTGGTTCAATGAGATAAAATTAATTTTTTGGTGAATAGTAACTTTTTACTTTTTTTTTACCGCGGTTAATAGTAAATAGGGTAACTAAGGGTAAATATGATATTAATATTACCCTAACATTTGTCCTAATTCTATTGGACAAATGTAATTCGACCAAAAACAAACTTAGGAATAAAATATGACCATTTAGGCCCATTTGGATTAGATTAGGACATTTATTATTAATTTATTTAAAGAAGGGTTAAAATAGTTAAAATCAAAGTTTAATAAGTAAATAATTTTTAATATGGGGTTATACATACGATAAATTCGACTATAAATATTCATTAGAAAGCTAAAAATATTTCCTACATAATGGTATTTTATATGTAATTTTTATACATTAGATAATTTAATTTACTTATGACACAATGATGATGCATTAATTATCTTATTAGTGAACTATTGACACAATTGATGTTATAAACACCAAAATAAATGTAATTTGAGACTTTTTATGAATTCCACTAATTTTATAGGTTACTATGATATATTAATGTTGATTTAATCAACTTGGTTCTAACATATAATTCTGTTATGACTTTCACAAAAATCATATATCAAATAGTGTCAAAATTGACACAAAATAGTTTTTAAATCAAATATTATATTATTAATTGTTATTTTATTCCTAAATATCTAAGGTTCGGCCAAATGACTTATATAAGGATATATATGTTAATAATAAACAATTTGGGGTTCTTTTGTCATGTTATAGTAAGTTTATTAACCATATAGTGAAAGAAAACAAAAAGACACGGTAAAAGTTAAAATATTTAACTTAGAGTTAAATCTAATTGTTAAGGTTAAAATAATACTCTAAACTTGTCTAAATCCTATTGGTTGATAGTATTTCGACCCATACCAACTTTAGTTTCGAAATAAGACCCTTTGGAACCATTATAAACCGATTTTGACTTTAATATAAAATAATATTTTGAGATATTCCTAAGATGCCCCTCTCCTCCCTTATAAAAGGGCACCTCCTCCCCCTCCTCCTCACACCAATTTGAGCACTCAAGCTCGTCCAACCCCTGCCATTTTCTCCTCTCCACTTCCCTGGAATAATCCTAGAGGTCCTGGTCTTCTTCAAAGACCAATCATAGTTCCGTAAGTGGAGGATTCAAAGAGGCGTTCCAAAGAAGAGGTAATATCCATTACCGATATTTTCAATTTCATTCTTCTTCAACTTCTTCTTCATTAGTTGTTTCATGATAAAGTAATAACATCAGTATTACTTACATACTTATATGTTATTATAAATATGAAACAACCCTAATTCACCTTCTATCCATCCCACGGAAAAATGAAATCACTGCGCGTGTGTACGTACGGAATACCGTCTCCACGCCGTGGTGTAATCTATTTTTCCACCATCACTTTACAAGGATGGGTATAATGGTGTAATGAGTAAGTATTTATGATTATTATAAATTTATATTGATACTGAAATAATATATATATACTCCAATACAGTTCCACGATCATAGGAACGATATCATCACTCGTGCGTACGTACGGAATACCGTCTCCACGATGTGATGCGACTCGTTCTACATGATCATCATTACATAGTAATTATATAAATGAATTGAATGAATAAATATGATATATGTTACACTAATACCATTCTGGATATAAGGTATCTATAACCTTACAAGAAGAATAAGAATTTATTCGGCAAAACACGCATAAGAACAAAAGGCAATAAAGACCCGAGTAACAAGTAACAATGAAATATTACTAATAAGAAGCTAAGAATATGACCATATATGATATCATATAAATATGTATGATTATGGAATAAGTCAATAACATTATTTAAACCATTATACAGGAGATTCGGACACATACAAAGCAAATCGGACCTAAGGTAAGGTAAATATAACAATCTCATTTTTATCCGAGATTGTTTATTCGTAAGTATTTACTGGGGTGTATTTTATCATCCACATCCATGTTTCATCAATATGTAATATTATTTCCATACACCTATAATTTTTTAAATCCATTTTTACCCTTTGGTGAGTTTTTAGTAATATGTATGAAAGGAATCTTTTGTCGTTTTTCGTACGAGGTACTTTTTGACTTTTCTGACAAAAGTACGAAGAATGCTTTTTTTAACTTATACGTCATTAATGGATTTTTAAAACATTATTTCCAAGAAGCATCCTTTACAAGTTTTCAAGTTTATTTTTAATCAACTTCTTTTATTTTAAAGTTGTATGACATGTTATGAAAGGAAAAATATTTTTGAAGAAGAAAGGATATTTTCCTCAAGAATGGAGTTCAAGTGTTTTATCAAAATTATTTTCCATCTAAGATAATAAAGGGTTCTGTTTTTATCCCTATTATTACATGGATTTTATTATGTTGTGATGGAAAATTTTTTATGAATTCCTTTATCTTATGTGAATTGTTTTATGATGTCATGTTATTTAAGAATCCCATTTTTATTACGTGGATTACGCTATGATGTATGGTTTATGATTATGTGGAACACAAAAGAAAGGATTCATTATAAGATCGGTGGGACCTATATCTCCCTCCCATGCATTGGGTAAAGATTTTATATCTCATGGGATAGACATGGCTGGAACGGTAGGTTATACCGGTTCAGTGAAACAGGACTGGAACGAGGGTGACTCGGTTCAGAAAGGGACTTTGTCCACTAAGATAGTCTTGGCAATAAGTCATGACTAACAAGAAATGATTTTCCATGATTATGTGTGCATGCCACAAAGTTTCAAGTTTTATGTTATGATTATGGGGATCTCATTTTCACTTCTATGATTTATTCCATGTTAAGATATTATGATCTCTTTTGCAGGTTATGATTTTCAAAAAGATATGATATGATTTTTATTTCCTTTATTTTCCCTTGCTGAGCATTTGAGCTCACCCTTTTATGTTTTCTTTTCCCCAGGTCAGGAAGATGGATATTAAGTAGAATATGCTAAAAGGGACCCTAGATATGATGAAATAAATGGGAGACACTGTAGAAGATTTATGAACTAGTTGTTTATGTTTCCCAGTTTCTAAAGACACTATACCTATACGGTCCTTTGTGGTTTTGTCATATTTTGTAATAAGTGTGCTTCAATTTTGAAGTATTAACAATGTATGTAAAGTATGGGTCGTTATAACAAGACTCGTCAGGCTGGTCCGACCCTCTGTTGGGTCAGACCCGCCAAAACTGGGTTGACCCGACCCGTCGGCCCACTAGGCTTAATGGGCCGAGCCCGTTTTCACTTAAATGTTAATAACTTTATGTTCGTGCATCCGATCGACGCGCTGTCTACGGAATTGGGACCCTTGTGACGTGGAGTTCCTTTTGTTATACTCTATGTAGTTTTGGGAAAATTTGGATAACGTCCGGGTTTGGAATGAGCATATTTTCAGCCGAGCCCCTGGAACGGAAAAGCCAATATCTCTCAGCCCGGGCGTCCGATTGACACGTTGTCTGTCGCGTCGAGTTCCATTTGACGAGACAGGTCTTAGGGATACATCAAATATGAAATTAATGACATTTAATGTATCAACCCCCTTGGCTCGAGGAGCGGAACCTCTCAGAATCGAGCGTGTTGTGTGTGGGAACCTTAGAGCAAGCTGCGACTGAATGCCTATCGTATTATAATCCTCTGTGGGATCAGCGATGACGAATACTGTACTGAAATCCTCTGTGAGTTCGGTGACAATGACTATCGTACTAGAATACTCTGTGGGTTCGGCAACAACGACTACCGTACTAGAATCCTATGTGGGTTCGACGATGATGATTATTATTCTCGTATCCTACGTGGGTCTGACAATACGACTACTGTACTTGTATCCTACGTGGGCCTGATAGTTAGACTAATGTACTTGTATCCTACGTGGGTTTGACAGTTTGACTACTGTAATTGTATCCTACGTGGGTTTGACAGTTCAACTACTGTACTTGTATACTAGGTGGGTCTGATAGTTTGACTTCTGTACTAGTATCCTACATGGGTCCGACAGAGTAGTTGGTCTAGTATCCTACGTGGGTCTGACAACTTAGCTGGACTTGTATCCTATGTGGGTCTGACAGATTCGATGAATCTGTAACTAAATCTGATCATCTTTATCACTTTACAAAAGATGTATACCTATGTGAGCGGAGTCTTGACTTTCAATCATTACCATCGGTGTGATTGACTTCTTTCCTGTGTGGACTGGGTTGTTCTTGGGCTCCATTGTTGGAGCCAAACTGGGATTGATGACTTAGGTATATGTATGGGAATATACCTAAGAAGACTTGGTTGAAACATTGTGATTGTATATATTCTTTGTGGATTATACTTCATGGATTCTGGGAGACCTTCGGGGGTCTCGGGGTCCCTACTGAGTATCATTATACTCACCCCTGCACGAGAAATGCCCACACTACGTTGTGTGGGATGCAGACGGCGGACAACGCTGATCATGGTAGAGGATAGTAGAGCTTGATGGTACCCGGAGGTGGGCCACTTGGTGAGACATACACGGAGCAGACAGACTGACCCATGGTGGTGGGGAGACTATATGTACCCACCCTTCAGGTGGGATTCCTGGAGCACAACTCAGTGGTTGCTGCTTTACATTACTACTGTTGTACGAGACTTTCAGTTGTACATTACTTTTCAATTGGGTTTGTATTCTGGCCCATTTACCATTCATCACTTACTTTGTATTCAGTATTATTTTGTGCTTACTTCATCTTGCGTACTCTATTGTGTTTTTTTACTATAGTAAAGGCAATGGATTTCCTTTTTATCAGGATTTACGTCTTTGGTGCTAGTCTCCAGCCCCTGGCCTATGGAAGGAGAGCTTGGGGTAGTCACGGTATGTGCCCTGAGGATGGGTCGTGACATAATTATTTAATCTTAAATAATTCTGTATGAATGCTCTAAAAATATGTACCTATCTCAATTTTTATTCTTTTATGTGTAAATACATGATTTATATGAATCCTTTTTTAATTCCATATGATAAGAAAACTTGATTAAAGGGAACATCCCTATTTATTTCCAATTTTAAAGTTCAATCCAAAATATATTCTAAAAAAATTATTTTAAAAAATAACTAGTATTTATTATGAAAAAATAACATAGTTCATTATTGGTTTTATGGAAACAATTATTCTTCTTCCCCATTAAAATACACTTTTAAAATTTACCTTAAACCGCATCGAAGTTTCTCATTTCTAATGTTTCTTAAACACATTTTTACATGTTTTCACTTCATTCGGTCATAATTTATCATGATCTAAGACTATTTACCCTTTTTAATCCATTATTTAATGGATATATTTATTTTAAACATATTATATCACTTTTAAATACAGTGTTTACATTGATTTTTATTTGATTAACTAGGGAAATGTTGATAATTCAATATCTTTTATTTAATAAGGATATCTAATGATAAAGAGAATTATTTAATAAATAAATCAATATATAAGGATTTATTTGGATTGGTATGACATGATTTGGGGACTGTTTAAAGAAAGAACTATGGGTTGGGGACCAATTAATGAAAGCCCCTCGATGCATAAAAAGTCTCATGAGATGAAATCCTTTGGAGACAAACCCTTCAAGTTTGTTTCCAAGAAGAATCAAACACTTTTCTACCCACTAACTTAATCCAACATGTAAAATATCGTGAGGGTATAATTGTTCCTGTTACAGATATATGACATCCAATAATTAAGAATATCCTTCATTTATTTTTTATTTATTACAATCCAGAGGTTTTTCACTATGAAAAAATTAAGGTTTCTTTTTCATTGATAGTTTATTTATTTGTATGTTTTTTTCATGGTTTTAACCATTCCATGACAAGTTAATTATGTATCACTTATTATTGATTCATGATTATAATGTAACACTTACTGAGAATTTAATATCACCCTTTTATTTTTCTTCCTTCTTTAGGTTATGAAGATGAAATATTTGAAAAAGTGTCAAGGAAAAGTTATTTTCCTTTATTATTTTCTATGTTTAATTTCCAATGTAATAAGGGAACCATGTATGTATCTTGTTCTTCGTGAATACTAAAATGATAGATCCTTGGTGATATTATTTTTTTATCTATTCCATTGTAAAAAATAAACAATAACTCTAGGTTATAAGGTTCTGAGTTGTTATAGTTGGTATCAGATCAATTTTAGTAGAAAATTTTGGAACGAGACTTCAGAAATACTAGATTAGGGAACATAACCATAAAATAGCACTAGTTTTGGGATTATACATTATGTTTCACTATTATATTATCTAATATAGACTATTTCATTATATAGAAATGTATCCTCATATAAGGAATGTGAACCTCACCGATACACATGATCTAAAGAGTAAGTATTATAAAATATTTTATGGTCTTATGCCAATCCTTCAAAGGGAAAAAGTATACCAAACCTTCTCATCATATGGGGATATAATACCAAGTGGTAATGATACAATTAACACATTATCTAATTATTATGGATTTGGATGGACGAATGTGAACTAGATTATAACAAGGAACAATTTAGACAATGTAATGAAGTGAAAGAATTATTTTCCCACATGTGATAATTAGGGAATAAAACACCCTAGTACTTCCCTAAAAGGAATGAGAGTTTGATACAACTATTTAGAGAAATTACATTATTCTTATGATTTAAAGGGTATCAAAAGAGGTAGTTGATGTATAGTTCTTCAACTATAGGGATATGAGACACTATGAAAATTAATACCTCAAACACCAAAAGAATACAACCCAATAGTGGAAAATAGATCATGGTCAAAAATTTTCTACCACCATAGATGAAGAGGAATAATTAATATTCTGGTTTGTAGATTAAATAATTGTGTTATTTTAGTATTTTACCTATAATTATCTAGTTATAAGAATAATGATATATATAAGTATTAGATTATAGTATTTCTTTAAGGAATTTTAAGCCTATAATGAATAAAACAAATAATCAAGAGAATTGATTCTCTTATAAGTTGATATTCTTAAAAACATGTGTCTTGGGAAAGATAACCCTAAATATGTACTTGATTTTAAGATAATAATAAATAAATTTTTATGGGACAATATTGGTGACCAGGAAGTTGGTTATTGATCTAATGGTCTATGTTTTGCGGGAATTATTCGATGTTTGAATTTAAGGAATATATTTAACATCCTATGATATTATTCATTGAATCTTTCATGGTTTAAATTTTTTGAAAGGATATTAAGATATATATATTTTGTATCTAAAAACAAGAGCTATATTATTTTGGGAAATCGTATGTTATGTTGATTTCATATAATTAGTGACCTTCGTTCTAATTTTTTGTTCATTGAATTTAAAGATTCGCTTTTTTTATGTGTAATAAGGTTTCATAATTATGGATGGTATTAAGCTGAACAATAGATATTATTTTGAGGATAAATTATGATTTATCAAATTGGATAACATGTTCTAACAATTTTGGTATCCTTAAACATTTAATGTCTAATGTAATGACCTGTGGATCTTAGGATTCATAAAACTGATTTAGGAATAATATTCTGTCATGAATATCCATCTCCAGATTTAACAAATGAAGTGGAGATAGATTGGCGCACAACCAAAGGATGATATTTTGATATATAAAGGAATTAAGTATGTTTGTATTCTAATGTTCATCACTGGTTCGTAAAATGAACCCTCAAATTTAGGAAAATTATTTTCAAATAAAAACATCATCTCATTACTTTTCATACTATGAAATCAATGTCCTTTTAACAAGACACAAATTTATGGTTTTTTGATGTTAGAATTTCTAATGATCATGTTCTCTATCACTCTCCATTATAACATTATAGTTATATTTATATTCTATTCCCTTGTTTTCACTTCCTAATAATTTTATTCTATAGGAAAGTATAATTTTTTGATATCCTTAACATTTTCTTTTTCCTCTTACTAATGGGTTTTTTATCAACCCCATTTACAAAGTGGGTTTCCCACAAATGAATTTTTAAGTATCAACTTTTAATTACTGAAGTGAAATTTGAAATTGTGAGGATACAATTAATTGAAGGAGGAAAGAATATAAAAACCTATTATTTTACATAAATTCAATTCATTCAATAGCTTACATTTCACACAACACTGAGTATAAAACAATAGTGATTCAATATTAATATGAAAATTGAAATTGTAATGTGATTGTTAGAAATATTAATATAAACATTAGGAATAGTAATTTGACATTTATAATAATAACCACACTGATAAAATTATAAATAAAATTTCATTATCTCATAATTGAAAACATGATTTATTTATATCATTAAATAAGTAAAACAAATCGTTTTAAAATGATAAATGATATGTTGGTATTTTTATAAAAGGAAAGTGTTTATTTAAAATTTTATAATTAATATAATAATTTAAAACATAATTTATTTTTATAATATGGATTCATAAATACATATTTTACTATCTTATAATAATTTTATTATTTTAGGAGGCATTAATTAATTTTTCAAAGAGTCATAAAATCAGTTATAATTTTAGAATTTATATATTTTTTTAATTAATGATTATTTTAATTAAAAAATTTATTTATTATATTTATAAAATTATTTTCAAAAAATAGAGTCCATTTTTGATATTTTTACATCTAAAAATGGTTATGGCTAATTTTTGGTTTTTTATGAAATAGTTTATTCTTTTGTAAATAATGAAATACAATAATTTTATGTATTTGAAAAATTAAATAATTAATAACTCATTGATAATTTTTTGATAAGTCAAGAACCCATTTTTTCAAACTCACATACACTAGTTATGGTATTTATTCATAAGAATCAGCACTGTTGATAGTCCTGATCCAAAATAAGTAATAAATTAATAAAAGACACCTCTCTCCTCTCAATATAAATACAACCCTCATATCCTTTCTTCTCATAAATTCTAAGAGTTGAATATTTCCTAATTTTTTCCAATTATATTCATAATCCACTTCCACATTATAATGAGAAAATGGTTATAATAAAATTCCAATACCAAGTTCTTTAAGAAGGTTTTCAATGAGAGGCTTTACAAGAGGAATAATCATCTTTCATTCTCTTTTATTTTCTTTTAATTTAATTTATTTTATAATACCATCCTTAAATCCTATATAAAAATTAATGATAATTCCAGTATATTTTATATAATTTAATTTTATTATTTTAATGGAATATCCATCATCATATCTATTCCCCTCTACTTTTTATTACAAAAATGAAAACATCATTCATGATGTGTCGACTTACCTCCATCATTGATGATGCATTTTCATTTTCCATTACCACATTCATGGTTTGTCATAAAACCATTATCATGGATAAATAATATTTTATTATACATTTTATAAGTTATATAATGTTCTATAACTAACATATAAAAATTAAATTAAATAAAATTTTAAAAGTTCACGGTGGTCGTAAATACTACTGTAAATAAAATAAATAATTTTCATTAACGATTTATCTAGTGAACCATCCTCATACTTTATAACCAAATGATATATAAGAACATCTAAAATAATATAATTTTATAAATTACATATGATATAAACTCTAGGGAATTATTCCTACTGTAAAAGAACTTCTATGACTATATATAATCGTGGCAATCATGAAACCCAAGGAAACAAACACTCCCATAATGATTAAATTTAATCGTAAAACCCATCATAAATGCCATAAATAAAATAAAATAAATTATAATAAATGAAATAAATATATAAAATATTATTAATTAAGTAATTAAGGAATATAATTTGATTATCACGGATACTATGTACAAGTGAAAAATAGTTTCAGACAAAAGGGAAGGTGTTTCTCATCTAACTTTTATTACAATGAGATATGCCTTATTCACCACTTATTTATTGTCTGGTGTGCATTTATTTTCACACTTTAATATATAATATCATGAATCCATTTATATTTATGGTATTACATGTTTAATTTTATTATTATTAATTTTATGGGGTATACAATTTGATTGATTACAATGTTGTATGGGATTCTTTCTGAACCTCAATTTTTTTCCATCGGGTTATGTTTTATCACTCTTAACTCAAATATATTTATTAATACTTGTCATGTACTCCTAATACATTATGTTTGTATGGTCCAAACTTTTTTCTTAGCTCAATTATTATTTATTTTATGGGGAATTACTTGTTTTTATAAGGTTTCCTTTTTCCATTCCTTTCGATAATCAAGCCCGATTAGATGGAGCTTCCTAATTTTATACCCATTTTAAAATAAACTCCATAATATATTTTAATCCACCATTATTTTTCTAAAATAAATAATTTATATCCTGAAAAAAATATCTATGTTTGAATTAAAACAATTATTCCTTTTTCTTGTTTAAAATAATATTTTATATTTTCCCTTAAACCACATCGAAGTGGCTCATTTCTAAGGATTCGTAAACACTAATTTTACATGTTTTATCTTCATTTGGACATAATTGATCATTATTCATTCCCATTTCAAATTTTAATCCATTATTTTATGGATATTACTATGTTATATTCTATATACCATTTTAAATATGATTTTTAACATGATAGTTTTTTGAATGACTGTGTAAAAATTGACAATTCCTTATATTTTATTTAATATAGATATTTGATGATAAGGAACATTATTTTATAATTAAATTAATAAATGGGGAATGACTTTTAATGGTATTACATGTCTTGGTGAATAATTAAAGTATACCCTTTGGGTTGGGGATAGGTTAATTCAATCCCCTCAATGCATCAGTAGTCTAATGAGGTGAAATCAGTTTACAACAAAATCGTCATGTATATTTTCAAGATAAATCAAACAGGTTTCCACCAAAAGACATAAAATTTCCTATTAAATTTAATGATGATATATTGGTTCATTTTAAAAATACATGATTTCCAATAATTATGAATTTCTTTCATTCATTATTCACTTTTTACTATCTAGAGGATTTTCATTATGAAAATTTTTATAGTTTCGTTTTCATTCTCAGTTTACTAATTATCATGTGTTTTTTCAGTTATTTACATATCCATGAATTATTGATTATGTTTGAATTATTATTGATTCATGTTTCTTTTAAAACCCTTTCTGATCATTTGAGAACACATTTTTATTTATTGTCATTACCTAGGTTATGAAGATGTAATATTTGAAAAGCGTCAAGGAGGCAGTTTTTTTATGTCATATGTTTAATTACCAATGTAATAATGGAAACATGTATGTTTATAGTTCATTAATGCTACAAAAATTATTAATACGTGGTTATGTGATCTCTTTTATCTATTCCATTTTTACAAAATAACCACTGAATCCAGCCAACTGTAGTCAAGGTTGTTTCAATGTTTCTAATAAATCTATATAAAATAAATGTTAATGGTAGAAAAATATTAACATGGTGTAGTGTATAAAAAAGTATAGAAAAAATAAATTTATTATAAAAGTAAAATATTAATAAATATTGTGGTTTTATAGTCTCCCCATCTTAATTAAATTGTGTTCTTACAATTCAAACATGATCTCTATATTTGAGGGATTGATATTTGAAAGTACTATTATTTAAAATACCACATCATAAATTGTGTTAATAACATTTCTTATTAATAATAGAGAAAATAAAATGTGAAGGTCACTATGAAACTATGCTTTTGAATATGAGAAACTTGGTGAAAACATGGATTTAGATGAGAAATATAACTATCATGTTTTTATGGAGAGTGAAAGAAAACATGTTCATGAGAAATGTTTTTACCATAAATCCATACAGAATAGGTGTGAAAAATGTAATTTATATCCTATAAAATGATGATAATAGGACACCATTTTTATTTAAAAATAATTTTCCTAGACTTGGTGAATTATTTAACAATATAAAAATGTAAGTAAATTAAAATACATGAAAATTTTCCATTTCATAACAACAATACAATCCATTGGTTGTTCCTCAAACTATTTATACTCAATATCTTATCACAAGTTGTATCATAGGTTGAAGTATTACAAAAATATATAAAATCACATTCAAATTTCAATATAATCTATTTCATAAATTGTTATAATTTAAAAAATATTATGATCAAAGACCTGAGAATCAATTTTGTGGTAGTTAGTAGTATCCAATTTATACATATCAATCATCCCTTTATACAACCCTATTATCACAACATCAAGAACATATTGAGGAATATCTTTCACTTAACCATGTGTTTAACAAAAAATTTAACATTCTACAGAATTTCTTTTCATGGCACCATTCAATATATTACCTCCAATATTTAATGAAAACGTTCTGCACTAAAATCATTATATATTTTATAAATAATATTATGATAGCATAATCAAAAAAATAATTTTAAAACATATATCATAAATCTAAATAGATAGGTATATTAATCATTACACTTTTTTTCAATAAAATATGATTTAATATGATCACATAGCTTATTTTGAGGCATATTTTATTGATTTTTAGAAAATTATTTTTCATAGTGCCCCATATGTTTAATGTTGTAACACTGAATAATATCATTTTCTTTCTTCACAATGCATTCTTTTCCCATGTGACACTATTTTCCACACTTATAAAAAACTCCCAATTCTTTAAATCATTTCCTAGGGTGATTATTTACACATTAATTATAGGTTGGAAAATAATTCATACCCTTATAAAGATTATCTATTATTTTCTATTCTGTCATATTCTTCTCTTACATACCTTTGAAGCCATAATACAAAGAGAATTATTTTTCTCTCTTAATTTCACAAAAGACTATTTCACCATATGAAAAAAAATGTGTCAGAAAGAATTTACCTTTAGTGACTTGTCTTAAGCCCCTTAAATTAGTTGTAAATATTACATTCTATGTTGTGTCTGAAATCTATAGAATAACAGAATAACCTTATAAAGGTACCTTCATACTCCACATCAATTTTACCTCCTTTTTATTTAAACTATGAAACATTATCTTAATCATATGTAGTTTCTCACAATTGAAGTATTTTTCAATTAATTTGTCTTTAAAATCATTCTGTTCCATGATTTCTAGTTATAATTCATACCTATTATTTTAGATCAATAAACACTATTGATCGTAATATCCATTGAGATAAAACACTTAATGTGTAACCGTTTTCTTTTCATCATATCCCATTTCTATATATACCTTATCCAAATACATTATCCATTAATTAGTTTCTATTATATTAATATTAATACTAAATAATTAGGGCCAGTATAACATAAAGTGATCCAACATTCAATAATCTCATTGAGGAATAGGTTTATCCATCTAGAAAAGTATATATTTCTTTACATGATTAAGCTACAGTAATATATCCCTAACTTTCTCAGTTCTAATACTAGCTGTATTGGTTTCTTCAGAAAGGAAATTGATACATTTTACATGAGTATTGATTCCGTTATTCCATCTTAGTTCCATTTATAAACAATGACATATACTTTATTTGTTCATAAAATTATGAATAATATTTAATTCCCAATACGGTGTAACAGTTAACAAAAATTTAAAATTTATGCATTGTTAATCCCAAAATCATAAAATTTTGTTTCTTTAGGGATATAATTTTATTCAAATCCATCATAATTAATTTTAGGAAAAATGGGAATTATACTAAGAATATCCCCCTAATAGTGTCATCCAAGGTGAAAATTATGGGTTGTTGTTGTGTACCAAGTTACGCTTGAGTTAGCATAGACACATATTTTCAGAGTCGTTACTCGTAGGTACCTCTCAACCAAAACCATGTCCACTAGTACTATCTTGATATGCATGTATTTCTAAAAATACATACATAATATCAAATATACCAAAATTCAATTATCCTATGATATAATTATACTCAAATTATATATTACGGTTGTGTTCCCTAATCTATGTTTCCCAAAATATAGTTTCCATGGTTTTTTTCTAAAATTCCATTGATACAAACTATAACACTCTGACCATCGAAGCCCAGAGTCAGTTGCTTACTTTATTATGTTAAAATGATTACACGTAATGAAATACAAAAGGACCAATTAGTTTAGTAGTTTTGGAAAAAAAAATTACATCCATGACACCCATATTACATTGAGAAAAAAAATAAAGCATTACATAAGAAAAAGATGATTATCCTTGAAACTCATTCAATTTATTTCTCTTCATAACCTGGGGAAAGGAAATAAAATTGATCTCAAATGATATATAAGGGTAAGTAAAATGAAAGAATAAATGACTCAATGAGCATAATCATCGTGAAATGGTAAATAAATTATCACACATTCCATATAAATATCTAGATAAGGCATAATCAATATGTCATTGTTGATAACTAAAAGAAAATCCATTTAATAAAAAAAATGATATGCATCCATATATGATGTTAAAGAAAAATTATAAAGTAAAATAACACTAAAAAAATAAAAAATAAAATAAAAACTTAAATATTTGACATCATATTTCCCATGAACAAGTTACCTTTTCCATAAAGATCTATTCTCAAGACAATTTAAACCAGTCTGATTTGGCCAACTGATTTATATCATGAGACTACGGATGCATCCAGCGGATCAAATTAACAAGTCCCAAACCTATATAGTGAATTTAAAAATCATTAACCATATATTTAAATAACAAATTTAAATCATAAATAACATGCCTGATCAAATATCCATATTTAATAATAGATAAACATTTATCAATAATTCTACAGGTAATCAAATATCAATCAATGTGATCACTGTTTATAAAAATGGTATAAAGTTTAATAAAAAATAATATCTATTGCATGATAATATGGATATATAAGATAAATATATCATACAATAAAAATGATCATAGGGAATTGATTTTTTCAAGAGAATGTTAATAATCACAAAAGAAAGTGATATTGCAAAGATAACCATACCACTTGACAGTCTTCAAGTCAAGACCCATTGGATGAGATAGTTCAAAGTGAATCTTAGAGTACCATGAAATTGGATTTAACCATGATATTAAATTATATATATAGTATATTATATTAATTATAAATGTATTTATAATAATCTATAAAATTTTGAGACAAAAAATGAAATGCAATGTTCATAGAGACAGTATGTCATATATACGTATGAACGCTACTTCAATTTCATTATCATATTTAAAAAATATGTGATATATATATATTATATGTATAGTATAATAGTTATGTAATATATTCCAAACAAATTTTTTACAAACATACTTAATACATTTTTTGTACATAGTAAATGAATTACATCATTTTGAGGAGTCGATAGTCCGCACATCCAGAAACGAAGCTATCGTATTCCAAAAAAATGGAAAGAATAATGGTATGTGTTATTATAAAATTGAATAAGATAAAATAAATCATAAATATAAAAAATATTATATCTAAAATATAAATTTATAAGGATTAAAACCTTGAAATGTGGTAATAGTTAAATAAATGATATCGATTTGCGAGGCAGTAGTCCATTATACACACGAATGATGAATTCATATCCCAATTGATGAATGTGTGTGAAAGTTAAGGTATAACTAATATAATATAAATATATTATTACACTAAATATACTATGGTTAATATATAATCGTGATATTAAAATAATTTATAGGGATGCAAATGTAAATGAAACAAAAGTGAACATTGAAAAACATTATCTATGATTCAGGTAACTCCTTTTAGTTTCTACCAAAAGACTTATTTGGATGGGTTTATGAGAAGTTTTAGGCTTCTTAAGAGTATGGTGGGGATTTTGGGAGATTATTTGAGTTTATTATAGATGATAATTGGTTTATAGGTGTTAATAAGTGGGAGTGGTGAGTACCTTTTTGTAGTGGAGGAGGATTGGAATTCTTGAAAATATAAAATTAAACAATATTAAGTGGTATAACATAGACCATGTGCCTCCCATAATGAACCAAATTTGATAAAAGGTATTATATGTTATATATAAGTCCCATTAATAGGTTTTATACATGTTTTAGGTCATTTTGGCCCATTAACTATAGGTTTAGTTTATTATTAAGATTAATTTTACCTTAAGCGCTCTAATTAATTTTAACTACAATCACTAATTTTTTTAGTCAAAAACGTTGTTGAGAATACCTGAATTAATAAATTATTATGACTCCTAAAATGGAATCTATTTTTCAAAATTTTAATATATAAGTGGTAGAAATTAATTTAAATCTAATCTCGTAGATGAGATGAGAAAGGAGGTTTCTTAAGTAAAAATTTCCAAATGTTTGAGATGTTTTTATATCCAATATCAATTCAAAAATGATTAAACATACATAAATTGTTTTAATTAATGTATAATTGATCTAATATGAAATTAAAAAAATTTAAAATATAATTTATCCTTAAATATAAATGAGATAAAAAAGGAATTTTTTAATAAAAATTTTTATTTTTCATTATTAAAAAAGGAAACTTTTGAGAAAAATATGTAAAAATCACCATAATGTAATTTTAGAATTTATATTTACAAATTTAATGTTATATTTAAAATTAATATTTATAATATTTTTAAAATTTGGTTTTAAACTAGTGCGCTATTATAGGGTGACAAAATGTTTATTAGAAAAATATGGGTTTATTTTCATAAAATTGAGTTCGCTCTTATATAATGGGTATAAAATAAATTAGATGAATGTAAAAATATTTTTTATAATATTTAATATATATATTTCATTAACATCATCCACTAATATCAATTAATTTAATTTATTAAGGAAAAATTAATTTGGGTGAATAACAAAATCTTCTAAAAAACATCATTTATATTCAATTGGGTTCTATATTAATTTATAACACCACATAATTATATAAACATATGTAAATAAAATTTTACAAATTTAGTTCATGCTTTTCATCACTTTCATTATAATGGATATTTAATCACTATAATATTAAATAATAATAATATTATTGTATTATAATTTAGTAAAAATTAGTCTTGCATTTACCATAAGCTAACCTTAGTGTTCTGTATTGAGAAAGAGAAGCATAATGTTTCTTGTAATTCTAAATATAATAAATTTTGTGTGTATACTAGTCTTATCATGGTGTTTCATATTAAACATTATAGGAAAAAAAATTAAATTTGTTATAAATAAAAATACTATAAAGTGTTGGGGTGTTACACATAAGGTTTTTTGTCTAATGTCTAATGGGATTATGCATACGTTACATATAACTATATGGAAATTACAAAAAATCACTATGTATGTGTTAACATAATAATATTTTATGAAAAAAAATTCTTCTAAAAAATATAAATTCCTTGTATAATTTGATAAACACATACCTGTGTTTAAATTAACCATAATATATTATACTATTATATCCTAGAAATTATATTGGTGGGGGGAATTCTACTAACCATAATTTAAAAATAATTTATGATGGTTTCATATAAATAAAATATTTTGATAAATAAGTGATCAATTATTAGTAACTTATTTATATTCTTTAAAAAAATTCCCCCAATTTTTTTTTATTTCATTTTTTAAGAAAATAATATAATTAATTTTATTCTAATTATATAAAATATAATTCATTTTTAAAATCATCAATCGAAAATTATCTTACAATAATTTTTTGAGATTTCTTAGAAAATATTGATATTTTCAATGAATTGTGAAAAATATTGATTTCTATTGAATACTGCCTTTTTATTATCAAGAATTCCCATTTTTATATTTGTTTAAATATATTTTGTACAGTCAAATAATTTAATTTAAATTATTATTATTCAAGTAAAAGTCATTTATTAAATTTTTTGTGGAATTTGTTGTGAAAAATATTAATGCTAAAGAAAACATTTTCACCTTGAAAACTTTTCTCCATCATGTATTGTGATTTTAATTTAATGTTTATTCTTTAAATGAATTGATTTAAAATTTAAAAAAAGTGTTCCATATTTTTAATCAAGTGTTTCATATTTTAAAAATAGGACCATTTTATTTTTGGTTTTTATGAATTGTTATTGGGGTATATATTTGTCACATCGGTAAGGGTAAAAATGGTAAAACGTGTTTAAAATAAAAATATATAGTCACAAAATCAACCCCCAACATTAAATTATTTTATTGGATGTAATATAATATACTATTGAAGTCCAAAATTATAATAAATGGAATTTTGGTTCCCTTTCACCATGATATGTAACGTATATTATTTTTGGAATTGAAAATTCTAAAATATCAATCTCTTTAATTTAATATCTATAAAATTATTACATATGGATAAGTATAGGATACGTAATTATAAACATTTAAATTATAAATGTGAATTATTATTTTCATGGTGATTTATTAATAATTATTAGTGACTGAATAATTACCTAAAATGTTTATGGAACACCGACATAATATTTATTCATATACAATGAAATTAATATAAATGATTTTAAGAAATATTAAAACTAATACATATTGTGTGAGTTAATGTGTAAGAATAATTTTTTTGATAAATATTAAATTTTATGGATGTGAAACGGTTTATATTTGAATTAAATTTCTATATTTATTCCTTTAATGTCCAATTAAATAAATAGTGCAAAAACTCACATTAGTGATATTTTAGGTTAAATAATAATTTATTAAAATATTTAAAAACTATTAAAATAATAAAATATAAAAATAAAGAATGATAATGGTCTAAAATTTCACCCCATTCTATTTATGATCCAATTTTAAACTTATAACTAAAATTATAACTCTTTTATATTGAGAAGTTTGTTATCGCAGTTAAGGTTTAAATCAGTTAACGAAGTGGTTAAACCAAAATATATGGTGTGAAATGAAAAAACATAACATAAATTTCATTTTATAAACGTATTTATACCATAGAAACTTTTTATTTTAATATATTTCAATTGTGGAGTTGTTGTTTTGGGAAATAGTTAATTATATTTTAATATTTTGTGTAATTCCTAGTGTGTCATTTCCCTCCTTTATAAAAGGACACACCTAATAAATATTCATTTCACCACATTGATTAACATTTAATAACCAAACCATATCGAATTATCTTCTAAACATCACCATACACTAACTAAGGCTTTCATTATTATTAAATACCATTCAAAGGGTCCTTAAGAAGGGATCTAAAGGAGGCCTACAAAAGAAGAAGTTATCTTCCTTCCCAAACGCTTTTAATTTAATTATTCTTATACCACCTCTAAATTATAGGTATTTATAAAAAATTAATAAATATGGTATCCTTAATACAGTAAAATGACATTATGATTAGGTAACCACCATATTTCACCCTATTTTCATTTAAATGTTAAGTGAAAGTATCACTCGTCTGTATGTGTAGACTTCCTCTTCCACATAGGGATACAAATCATTTTCAATATGCACCATTCTTGGTTTTGTATTATGATGGGTTTAAGGTTTATTAATTATATTTATTTCATAAATATTCTTCTATAAATATAAAAATATATCAACATTCTTTCCTCCCGATCTGTTTGAAAATGATAACGCCGCTTGTGCGTATGTGCGGACAACAACTTCCACGAAGCGATTTGATTCCTTTTTTTATTACACTTTAAATGGATGGTAATGAGGTTTTATTTATTAAATTTATATCATATATATGATATAATAATGATTATTTATGTTTAATGTTTTATTTATTAGTCTTTTGTTCCGTCCTTCGAAAAATGGAAACAATGTTCATGCATACCTATGAACTATAGTCCCCACAAACAATGTAATTCATCATTCTATATCTACATGTTGTGGATGAATATATATATATATATATATATATATATATTGAATAATATGATATATAAATCATGATTATAATTATATATATGACATAACCATATCAATGTAAAATTATACGAACTACTAATCTGATTTTTTTTGAAAATCAAGATACTAAACACCCGAAAATGATGATTTAATACTAAATTATTAATAAATGTTTACTGAAATATTTCAAGTGGATCATATATGATATTATAAGATTTAGAATGAATCGAATATATAATAATAATAAATTATGTTTTATTGTAAATGTTTTTAGAGTGCTTTGAAGTAATTTGAACTCATGGTAAGATATTTTTTCTCCACTTTTATTTATATGAGACACATTCAATATTGCTGAAATGTTTCTTTTATGTGTTTTATATACTACCCACTAATATATTTTAAGAATATTATCATGAAAATTATTAGTATTTATATATCTATCTAAGGCTGTATCTTTAATGATTTTCGGATTTGAATGTTACCAAAGAGGTTAGAGATTAATGTTACAATAACAATGTTTGTAAGGATATTTTATGATTAAGAATATGAATATAAAATATCATGACATATCTGTCATGAATATGATATTTTTTGTTATACTTTAGTTATTTATAGAGATTATATATTT
This sequence comes from Viscum album, assembly GCA_963277665.1. Taxonomy (NCBI): domain Eukaryota; kingdom Viridiplantae; phylum Streptophyta; class Magnoliopsida; order Santalales; family Viscaceae; genus Viscum; species Viscum album. The sequence continues at coordinate 425,649,748 of OY728162.1, read as the reverse complement.
TCATTTCATTTTTCTCTCTTTATCAACAGATGAGACAGTAGAATTTTTTATTCTAAATTATACTTTATTTATCTATTTTATAGAAAACCCATTTCATCCATGCCATGGTATTGTAAAAATGTTTTCAGGAATGTTTAAAATATTATCCTATGATTTTTAAATGATTTTATTCAAAGTTTTTATTTTTTAAAAATTCATTGAAAGGAATTTTCTTTTTGTATTTAGAATGACATAAATTTAACTTTTTACAAAATTTGAGAAGGGAATATTTATTTACATAGATGGCACAAAAAAATTTTATACCATCATGACACATAAATTATTGGAAAATTCCTTAAAAAGTATCAAATGTTTTTGTTTAAGAGAAATTTTTTCATAATATTTTTGAAATTTATAGATTTTTATATCATTTAAAAAATAAAAAGGTTATTTTTCTCATGAAATATTCATGTAATAATTTAATAGAGTTTTCATTTATGATAAAAATAATTGATATAAAATATAATTTATAAGGGATATGATACAATGATACCTTCATTATTATTCCTTGTATGGTTTATGGTTATGGTGATGAAATATCATTGAAACGAATTTCCTTTTCTCTAAGATAAGATATAAGGATTTTTTTATCATACATATGAATGGATTTTGATAATTTGTTATGTTGGACTGAAAGTATATATATATATAATTTAATGGGTAAATATTAATTTTAATTAATCTCAAGGGCTATATATAAGGATATCCCAAGCCTAATAGAGGGTACCCTAGGGGTTATCCCATACCTGAAAGATAGTACGTGGAATCTTTTCACAAGATTAAAGTAGTAATATAATATATTATCTCAAGACTATCATGTTATGATTGTCTTAGTGGGTATCCTTGACATATTATTTCTATGATCAGGATTATACCATGTGTTTTACCTCTATTTTATGGCATGATCTTATTCTAATTTTATTTTCTCATCTCTATTGTTGTTTTAGCCCATTATGATACATGTCAAATTAACTATCATGAATTATTACTTTACTCATGTTTATTATACAAGAACTATTTATAATGACTTTAAAGCATCAATATAATGTATTCACACACTTTCTGATCATCTAATGATTAAAGTGTCATTGATATATACATTTTTTACACTTACTAAGCATCTGGGATCACCTATTATTTTGTTTTTTCCCCTTGGATATGAAGAAAATTTTATGTATGATGTATCTAGGAAGGGATTTAGTAGTGAAGAGCTATATGGGGGATAATGAAGATGTAATATGAACCAATTATTTTTTAGAAATTTTTCTAAATATACTAACCATTTATAGTTATTACGTGGATATTAATGTTATGTAGTGAATATTTATATGATATGATGAAATATTTATGTATAAAAACTATAGCTTTATATAGTTTATATAAGATATATGATTAGTTTATTTTTTAATCTTGGATGATAAAAATTTAGTATGAATAATAGGGAGAATCTTATTTAAAGTATAACATTTTATGTAATGGTAAGTAAATGATTTTTTTCCTAGAAAAACATTTTTTTCTGGATAATAAATATGTGAGTCATTCTTTCACAAATTCATCTAGGGGAAATAACCCTGCAAATTTAGTTGAGTATATATCAAAGGTCACTCTAGTACATGGTGACTATGACCTTACTTCACACCTGGATTAGAAATCCTTGGGGATATTCCTTTGTTAATTGACATTTTCTTTATGAACCATTATTCATGGTTTGATAATGTGATGATTCTATTTTATATATTTTAAACATAATTTGTTACACATTTAAAATAATTCATCATTATTTAGACATAATATTAATGAGTTTTCATGGACAATAACTCTAATTAATGTTTCATAATGGTTGTGATAAACATTTTGGATTTAATAAGGAATTGAAGAAAGAAAAATGATGTTGATGTTATAACATGTAACCTCAAATATTGTTGTTCCCAAATTAAGCTTAGTTATATGAAATAATATATATTAGATAAATCCAATGTATCTTTAATTTATATCCTCAATGATAATGTGTAGGATTAGTAGTAAAAACTCTTAATAGAATGGTGATCACATATCAAGCCTATAATTCATCTCTGATTGAAGTTTGTGGGAATGTGCATACATCAAATTTAATAATCCTACCTCTAGTTGAATTTTATGTACAATTACGCAATTATTGGGTTTATTTAATTAAATTTCACCTCAATTACCATGTAAGGGAAGTCACATTAGATATTCTGAACCAAGCTATGATCATCTATATGTGCGGTGATAAATATAAAATTAATATGAAAGCATCATACGTTATATTGGTCTTGATTCTAAATAAAAATTAGTGTTTATCATAGATGGAATGGGAGAAACTCAATATCAAAGATATTTCTATTATATGGTATTTAATTAATGTTTTTTCAAAATAGTTTTCATGAATTCCTCCAAACCTTATTGTTTCATTTTTTATAGATCTCATACTTGGGACTACACTTATTTCAAGGACTCCAAATAAAATGGCCTTGATCGAGTTGTACTAATTGTATATTTAACTCTAAGAGAATATTTATAAGATATTAATTTATATATATTCATCACTAAGTGGAAAACCCATTATTTTTTTGAGATGAAATATTGATAAATGTTACTATTAATTGAATATTAGGAACATAAAAACATCATAATAACGACCAAGTAAAAAATTCCCCATTTTGACGGATTATCTGATCAACTACACAGAGCTCCATAATATTCCAAGATTTTCCTTCAATCCATAAATCATCAGTTGAGGGTCCAAAATGAGGATATCCCCTAGATATCATTTTATAAAACTTATGCTCACAAGATTTATAGTGATGTCATTTGGTGTCATTAATTTTCCATCCATCTTCATGGATGTAATGGATAATATCTTTATAAATTAACATACTTAGTTTTTTTAGTATTTATAGATAATATTCTCATATATTTGTGGTTTTCATAGGATTATTAATATCACATGAGTATTTTACTAAAGACCCCATGGAAGGAGACGTTGTAGGAAAAATTTACAATGTAAGAATTATGGATACAAAAACTCTCATTTTGAGTCATATAATATCATGCAATGGTATGTCGATGGATCTTTCAAAGATACAAGTTATTGAATGTTTTCCTAAACTAACCTATGTTTTTATGATCCATAGTTTTCTTATTTTTGTGGGATATTTACATAAATTGTTTTTTAATTTCTCAAGGATATGTTATTTTCTCAAAATGTTTACTTGGATAGAAGCCGTATTTGTTTGAAAATATAAATGTGAAGCAAATTTCAAGGAACTAAAGTGAAAGTTATCCAATTATCTTATGATTACATTAAAATATAGGGGATAAGTGTTTTTGATCCATTATGATACATCAAATAAATGATTGGTATATATCCTTATGTAGAATGATATAGTGATAACTTATGCCTCATTCCAATTATTGATTCGTGAGTAAAATTAACAAACAATGGATTTGGATTTAGATGAAATAGTTTTTTCATGAAATATATAGATGAATTATCTTTATATTGAATGTTTTTATACATATATATATATATATATATATCATGAATTATTAAATTATAAATTCAGTTATAAATAGTTGAATATATTTCAGAGAATATGGTTATAGTTGATTTATTATTATGAATTCTCAATACATTACAACCACAGGAAAGAAAATATGGTTGAATATTATTTGAGATGAAATGATCATGATAAGTTATATATGAAGAGGATCATAAGTGGTCTGATAATTATAGATTTACATAGGATAGATTTGTGAATCATTAAGGAATGTGAAAATTCCTATCCAACTCAAATGAGGGTTCAAACATCTATCAATGTGGAGATTAATTTTGTGAAGAAGTAAAATTTAGAGTTTCAAAATATGGTATGAAATTTTCTTGAGATTAAAATTCATTTTAGTGGAGTGATGATTTTTAGAAATATTTTTTTTCCACCCATATATATATGATTTGAAGAAGTATATAATGGATGAAGATCATTTTTCATAATTCTCTATTCATCCTAGAAGTATGATGTTTTATTGAGATTTGAAATAATATTAACAGAGGGAAAACATAAATATAGATATTATTGAGTAGGTCTTTCAATTCATGGAATATTAAAAAATTTGGGCTGAGAGACAATATTATATGGGAATGTTACAACTATTAACCATACAAGAATAAAAATAGGAAAACATAACCATTGTTTTCACTAAAATCCCTAAATCGTATAAAGGTTGAAACATAATGTGTCTTGTATTCAATGTCCATTTATATTCATAACATTTCATTACAATCAGAGATTAATTCTATCTTTATCATCATTCTAGAATTTAAATTAATTAAGTTTAATTTTTTATGGATTACCACATTAATTGTACCTGATTGAGGTTTACGGTTTACTACAATGTTATAGTGATTTATTCAGTAGTCTCTACCAATATTGTGTGGTTTTAATAATTCTTATCGTCCCCAGATAGATGGTCAGTCAATTATAAACATTCTAAAACTAATTTATATTCTTATATCTATTTTTATAGATTTAAAATTTTGATGGGATGAACACCTTCCTCTAGTCTTGTTTTAAAAAAATAATAGCTTACACTTGAGCATTCATATTTTACCATGTAAAGCCCCATCTAGAAGGAATTTTAGAACTGCAATGTGGTGGGATGAATTTATAGAATGAAAAATATTTGGTAATAATCTAGATAAGTAATTTATGGAGAAATTGAAAACCATTTAGTAGTAGGTTAAAGAAAATAAAAGTATGAAAAAATGTAATGTTGACAATGGTAGTAGAAATTTTGAATATGGGGTTAGTGGGAATTTATTCCTATAAATTTATCTATGGAAAAATGTTATGATATCTAGAAGAATGAAAATATGATCCCTAGATATATTTTACCCATTGATATTCTTGAACAATAATGGGTAGGAATCTTGTTAATTGGTTCTTCCACTAAACCTCTCTCAAGTTCACGATGTGTCTAATGTATCTCTCATAATGGAGTAAATTAATAAATAATAAAATGTATGATGCTCAGAGGCTCTAATAATGGTGAATGATGTTTCCTAAAAATATTCATTGGTATAAATATTTCATTTTAATGATAATTTGATGTGGAACAAAACTACTCACCTCATCAATATTATATGGAGGAATAAAAAATCTTAAGAAGCTACCTGAGAACTGGGGGATGTGATGAAATAGATATATCATAATTTTTTTCTATGTTAGAGTGAAATATTTTCAAATAAAATTATTTTTTTAATGGTTTATTAATGTAACACAACTGTTTTTATGATATATTGATTTTCAATTAAATTTAATTCCCCTAATATCTTATAATAAATGTAAACGTGAGTTTAAATGAAACATAAGGTAGTATCCTATTCTAACCTAGTCCTTAAGTTGGTGGAGTGAATAAGATTTAAAATATTTTTATTTTATGTAGAAGTGTTTTATATATTGATAAATTATTGATAAATAATTAATCAGGTTTTAGTGAAGTCTTTATATGCTTCAAAAATACATTTTCCGTAAAAATGATTTTGATTTATTTCTGTGAGAAAATAACATAATTAATATTTATCCTATTTCAACACCCCCATTAAAAATAAATAACTTATTTTTTAAAATAAAATTTTAAAAATTATGTTGGATTGAATTTTTTGGATTTTTTTGAAAGGAATGATTTTTTCAATGAATATTGAAAAATAATGTTTTTTATTGAAAACTATCTTTTAATTTTATGAATTTAGAAAGTTACACACGGAATTAAACTTTTTTTAAAAGTAAAATTTGTTGATTTGAATTATTATTAGTTTAATTATTGTTATTGGATTTAATTTAATGTGTTTTTGTGCATAAAATATATTTACACTTAATAAAATATTTTTTTCTTGAAAACTGTTTTTCATTGGGTTTTTTGTGTTTATTTTCATGTTGAATTAATCCACCTAAAATAATTGAAATATTAAAAATTGATTATGTTTTTTGAATTATCATGATCCTATTTGGTAAATAGGACCCTTTTAGTTTTTTCCATTATGAATAACTACTCTGGCAAATAATTATCATTTCAGTAAGGGTAAAATAGGTAAATACTTATCATCTTGACACAACTAGGGTTTTTTCTCAAGAGTTTTCTCCTCCCCTCCTCCAGTGTGTCTTGGAAGGTCGGTTAAAGTGTCCTCTAGATCTCGACGTGCTAGGCGGTGACTCTAGATATCGTCTCTATCCATACGGTGCATGGTGACAGCTTCAGCGTGTCCCATTATGGCTCGAGCTATCTCTGGCTCGTCAGCTTGGTGACAGAAGGTTTTGGTGATGACTATCTGTCCTCTGTTATAGTTTCGGGATTTTCTTCAATGTCCCAATGTCATCCTCGATCCATTATAGGATATCTATTCCTCTGTTTGTCATTATATCTAGTTAGATTTTGGTTTTTGGAAGGTCTGGCGTGATCTCGGCTTGGATTTAGTGTTTATTGACTTGTCTATCGATCAAGTGTGTCGCTGAGTTTAGGTGTCAGCATCAATAAGAGGCTTTTCATCCGCATGGACCATGATGGATCTGGTGTGTCTCATTTCATCTACGTTCTCAGACTGGTTGTTAGGCTTTGCTATCATCATGGCTCAGAGGGAGGAGGATTTGGACCTGACAGGATACGAGGTTTTGCAGTTTGAGGATGTTGTGGTTATTTTTAGGTTTTGAATATTGGCTATGTGGATGGTGTTATTGTGGTGTCTTCATTATGGGAGAATACCCTATTTTCTGGTGCTTCTATTCATGTGGTTCGACTGGTTTGGGATCTGGTGAGGGTTCTTCTGTAGTTTCGAGATGACTGAATTCATGCCTAGGGAGGGGTTTCTAGTTCTGATAGACTTGGACCCCCACAATGGAGACTCTCCATTTATGTGATTTTGGGTCTTCTAGTCCTTGTTGATGAAGACTCTTCATCATGTTCCTGGTTGGTATTCTTCCTCATGTTTCTACATGTGGTGTCAAAGGTGCCTTGTGGACTGGCATGTTTCTCTAGATTTGATTCATGCATTGTGTTTCTCATTTCGATTTTGATGACAATTTGTCTACAATGGTTCTGTTTGTGGTCTGTTGGAATAGAGGTTCACCTAGGCCCGATCTTTTGTAGAAAGTCCCAATGGAGTTTTCAGATATTTTATTTCATCTTCGCATGGATTTATGGATTTAAAATTTAAGAGTGTATGGTGTCATCCATCGGATAGGGCCTGTGCTTAGACACAATACACATGCTTGTTGTACAACCAAGAAATACTGATGGGTTTTTCACGATCAATTGCTGTGGAGGGGTTACTTCATGCTCTCAGGTTGGGTTTTATTTCTAGACCTTCGAGTTGTAATTTTTTATATGTCTATGGAGTTTGGTTGGGTTTCCCCTTTCATCCCTTAAAAGTGGGGTTTGTTTTGTTTTGTTTAAAAAAAATTGAAGGCCTTCAGGACATTAGAGGCATAAAATATTGAGATAATGTTTCAAAATCAACTAAACATTTCAATTTATTTAATTTTATAGAATAAATCAGACATTATACATCCCAAAACTGAATATATGGCTAGTTGTTTCCATTAACATTGATAATAGAATAAATATAATTTTATGTTAGGAAAATTTCAAAATGTCACTCTATTGAATTCCATATATATAATGTTATTACATTTGAATTTAAAGAGGATAATAGTAGTTATAAATGTTTATTTTAAATAATAATTTTTCTATCTTGGTAAATTATTTATCATTTTTACTGACTGAATAATTTTATTGAATTATTATTCAACACTGACACAATATTTATTCAAATAAAACAAATAAAATAATGTATTTTAAATTTGTTTAAAAGAATGAAATTTTTGGTGTATTATTGTGTTAGAAAAAAATTATAGATAAATATATCATTTGAGAGATGTTTGAAACTGTTATGTACTAATTTTATATCTATATTAATGTCTAAAAATTAAAATTAACAAAATAGTTTAAAAAATGACAACGATAATATTTTATGTCAAATAATAATTTTTAAATTAATTAAAAATCATAAATACGTGATATTGTAAAATTAAGATGATAAATGGTAGGAAATATCATTACATTTCCATTTATGATATAATTATTAACTTGTAATTACAATTATAACACTTTAATATTAAAAAAATGCATTACCACAGTTAAGGTTAATATCAGTTATATAAAGGGTTCATATAAATGATAAGGTTTAAAATTTCACCAAACTATTAGAAATTTCATTATATAATAGTATAATGATTTTATACACCATTTCTAATAATATATATTAATTTTGAATCATTTTTACTGAGGATGACTTAATTATATTTTAATCTTTTTGTAATTTCAATTGTTTCCTTTCACACCCTTATGAAAGAAAACCACTTATCTCTTTTATTTACACCATAGTGATCCATTTAGATTTACCAAACACTACAAAAGTTACATATAATATTCCATATCCATGAACTATAGTTTTGTTTCTTCTTGAAAGGCCATTCGAGGTGTCCTTGTGAAGGGATATAAAAGAGGTCTTCCAAAGAATTGGTTATTTTCCTAATTGTTCACGTAAACATTATTCCATTTTTATGTAGTATAAATCATTGGAATATATCATAAAATAAGAAATTTTATATCCAAAATAAACTATAATGTTATTATGATCTTGGATTGACCAGTATTCTCCCCTTTTTTCCATCAAATGAAATGTGAAAGTATTACTCATGTGTATGCATGGAGTATAGCCTCCATGTAATGATACAATTCATTTTATGTCACCATCATTCATTGATGGGAATTATGATGGGTATAATTTTTACGAATGATAATTATAACATAATTATTCTTCTATTATTATAAAATAACATTATTATTCCATGAATTGGGTTCCACTAATTGGGTTCCCCGGGCCAGTGCACTATATGATCATTAGGTGTTCCTCCCCAACTGACAGAGGCAGTCGATTAGTAGCACACATCAATGGAGGTATCATGGAGAGAAAATACCCATTAATTGGAGTGATAGAATAATGTAAAATAATAACAAACAAGTATAAAATAGTATAAAAAAGAGACATAATATAACCATTCTCTACAATAACCATGTATAACATTATACAACAGTGATTTTCATAATGTACATGTGTGCTAGTCATTAAAATAAAACAAAAAATACCTAGACAATGAAAAATCCCCAAACAAAGTTCCAACTCCAAAACTGTCCCTCAATTCCCATACACCAAACCATATTTCCATGCATAAACCAACAAATAGCTCCCTCTCATGTACCTATACCTGAAAACAAGTAACATCTTCTAGTGTTCCCAGGTTCCATGGAGCCTTGAGAAGGTTCTGACCGCAACACAGAAGGACACCACCAATAGTGTATAAATACATAACTAGTATATCAATAGTTTTGTAACATATATCATTTTAAATGACTAAAAACATAATCATGAATTTTTAGTTGAGAATTATTTAATTAGCTTCGTTAGAACTCAGGCTCCGTGAAACATAGATATAGTCAAACCCACTTCATCATATGCCATTCATCTGAGGAATATACTAACGGGGTCATAGTTTGACATAAAATGATCTTGATTCTAGGTAGCCAATAAGGATTTTAAACACCATTTCTAACCATTCCCTTAAATGATAAGTAACTCCATGTTTATTATCTCAAAAATTGTTAATGAATTCCAAGTCAAAACCCTTATAGTGAGGAGCATCACTACAACCTCTAAAAACTATGGTGCATTGGGGAACTAAGAGAATTATTCTGGCTTACCCAAATGTAGTGAGTATAAAAACATTTCATTATCCCGAAACCATATTTAATACTACTGGTGAATCTAGAATCATCCATGAACATATACCATGGATGGGGAACACCATGTCCAATATCTTAAACCATCTCAATATCAATAATTTACATTTTTATAACAAAAAATTATCAATAAGTTAATGATCATAATCATTCATTTGTTACCAATCCTAAAATGGATCTTGAAAACAAAACACATCTTCATAGGGACCAACCCCGTTTTCATAATTTCAAAATCAAACTGATTTATAATTAATTTATATAACTCCACTACTAGATGATTTCCAAAATTTATTAACACATAAATAATCTTTATTCAATCATTTTATAAATTACCATTTAAAACATTTTTACTAGAATAAAAACCACTCAAATAATTAAGACATTTCAAAACTACCGTTCAATAGGGTCTTCCTCTATGAACACAAAAACAAAGAAAAAAGGGTCTCCATTCTATTAATTTAATTTAAAAGAATCCACTATTGAATTTTCATAATGGGTAAACCACACAAAAAATTAAAAACATCATTTGAAATATAATAAAAAACCTATTTTAAAATCATACTCTGTTCAAAAAAACTTTTTAAAAAATTTCCAACATTCAAAACATCATTTTCCTTCATTGAAAACCATAACCAGTTCAAAATACAACACACAGTGTTTAAAAATTTTAAACAGTGTAACAAATTATCAATATACACAACAAGGTTGATGAAGGGTCTAAACAACCATTCATGCCTAAATTACATTATATTTCCAATTATAAAAAAATAAAGCAGATCAGTGAAATATAAAAACCACATACATGTATAAAAATAATGACTATATAGAAAATATTGTATAAAAAACGTCATTATCATAGAAAACAACTCATCCATAATTTTCCCTTGATTTGAACTAAATCGACCTCAAACACAAAGATAATGAAAATCCTTGAAAATAGGGTTCATGAGAATTATAATAATAGGAACACTACAAAATCTATATTTCTTAAAATATTAGTACAATAAGTAAGAGACATGCTCAGTGGTTTGATTCACACTAAATGTTACTCCAAATGAATAATAATAGAAAGAAAAACATCCATAAAGAAGGAAGAATATCTTCGATTACTCCTTATAATGATGGGTTTGAATGGAATAGAAAATTTGGGGATCATTATATAATGTTAGGATGAAAAAACTTAAAATAACATCTTGCAATGAGGAACATGGTTCTAAAAATTGTGCCTCAGTTGTGAGGTTCCCTCTCTCCAAGAGTCAACCAAGATGCACAATTTTCGTTACCACCTACATGGTTTGGTAAACCATGCGATGTCCATAAACTGGCCACTATCCCAGGGGATCTCAACCCACACAGTCTCCTCATCCACTTAACATTATTTTTCTTAACCATGCACCCTCTCTTGTTGTCCTAACAGTTGTGGTGCACAACTACTATTAATCATCCACCAACCATTTTCTCAAAACATGTTGCCCTCTTTCTCCACTTTTCCATTCCCAAAACCACTGGTATATTCCATACCCCATGTAAACATTCCATCTTCACATTTAAAAGGATATTAAAAAACATTTAATTTGTAAATGATCCCTTTCGAGCAATAAGACCTTAAAAACTCCCAATATTATAATAAATTATCCTCAAGTTGTATTTTCAAAAATCAAGAAACCACTAGAAAAAAATTGGATGGCCATTGGTATAACATACCGATACTAGTTGATGGATATCCATTGGAATAATATCATACACACTATACAAGAGGATCCTAAACAACATCACAATAGTTCTCGTTGATGATGTCCTATTAGAATAAACACGCACCAACCATCCATACACGAACTAAGAATAACATGTATTTCTTTAAAGACTATTTAAATTCCCAAAATGTACTTTTAGTTTAAAAAAATCAATCCAAAGTGTCTTATAACTCATCAAATCTATTACACACATTATCCCAAGTCGATCCTTCCCCTGAAAATTGATCTCATAAATGCTCTTCCTATTTCTATATGACTTTATCATGACACCATTATAATGAGTGTAATTCTATAATATCTGAATATTACCAATGGATTATATACCTGGATGTCGGTTACGTTCCATAATAAGGAATCTACTATTCCCAAACATGCATCATTCTCCCCCACACTAATTGATAAACCTCTATTAAAAGAATTGAATAATGGTTTTTGAACCACCCTATTCTCATATACCATGATCAGATCGATCCTCCCCCACATTCAAGGCCCACTTAACATCCCTTGAGGGATCCAATCATATACCTCACAGGTTTCTTGTTGGAATCTTATGGCAGCACTAATGATCCATATTCACCTCTACATTATCACAACCCATTGAACATGAGGGTTGTACACCTAGAATATTTATAACAGTCTCTACCTTAGTAGGATTATTATAACCACTTTATTCTGGAACTCCAATCCATTATGGCCTATAATATATGCATTATCAAAACCAAGAAGTGTATGTGACCATGAATCCCTCATCAGAGTGACCAAACATAACATTAGTCATTTCCCACTCCTAAATTAAATGAACAAAACCTTTACCTTTCAGTGACAAGAAGAAAACTACAAGAACATCATTATGAGATTATCTATGGTGTACCTCCCACAACATGGTTTCACATAATAGTCTCCAAGGGAGAAAGCTTTAAGAATGTAATTTATTTAATCAGATGAAATCCTTTATGTATCTTTCCTTATAAAAAATTCCCACTCATTATACTCAGGATGATGTAAAGTATATTATGTATAATCATCATTATTATGATACAACACTATGATATCGTTGATAAATACCCCCATAACCGATCAATTTACAATGTCACTTCTTACTATAGTGACACATCATCCAAATTGAAGGTCTCGGGATTCCCTTCCCACAAAAATCTCATCAACAAAAAAACACTACAACTCATGATGGATTCATTATCAAAAAATAACAAGTTCCACACATATATCTACCTAGAAGTTTTTATGTTTACAATCCAAAGGCACTACTACTAAATCCTTACTCGAGATTCTCCACCAAAAATCAAATGATATTCATCGAAATAAAAATGACTCATCGCACCAAACAATAACCAATATTTATGTGCATAACCAATTTTCATAAAATTTATTTCACTGAAGATTAAAATTTATTTCTCCCAAGATACCTTTCCATCTATCCCAAAAACATCGCATGTCTCCATCATGTTCCTAGCATCCTAGACTCACCAGAAAAGCCATGGTCACATGCATTCTTGTGATAATTCTCGGAAAATGAATTAATACATTGTGACTCATACATAATAAAATATAGGTACAAAATACCACTTAAGAAACAAACCATTTTTATTATTCTATCATCCTCATTGTACTTGAGGTTTCCTTAACATTTCAGACCATAAAACCATTACTCAATGTCTCACCCTTAGATAATAAGCATCTACCACTCTCTATCCTTTCTTTTCTCATAAATCAGGGGTTAAAATCAATTTCTACATTGGAAAATTTCAACTCAGCATGGCTAGACACCTAAATTACCCCACCCTTAAAATACCACCCTATAACCAAACACAAGCACTCAATTTATTTCCTTTGAATGAAATCAAGGAATGACCATAACCTTTCAAGGAAACTGGATGTTACCCACCTTGTATTGATTAAAATTCTCATGAATCCACATTTTCTTCATAATTATAATCTCTTGAAACATTGGTCTAACCTCTATTGATGCCACCGTTAATTTAAAAAATCCATGAACGTTCCTACTTCTCCCTGATGTCTGAAACCACACCAAGAAGCACTCTCAATGTGACCATAGAAAAATCCATCAACAACCACTTATACCTCATGCACTCCAAAATAACTAACCATGCAACGCCCCAACCCCAGTTACCCAGAGTCAGTGCATTATTACATAACATTGTCATGATAACAAGGAAATCATGTCCCGAAAGGCCAGTCAGTTTATTATTATTGGAAACAAGTTTCATACATAAGTTCAACATTACAACATGAAAAGAAATACACCATTAATTTATTCCATTAGAAACATCCAAGACTCCTAGATTATTCCTTCACAGGATTTGGATATTTTTTTAATATTTATAATCTTATTTATTTAAATAATTAATTAATGAGGTAAATATTGCATCATTATTGTGTCATAAATAATTTAATTTATTTGATGTCCAAAAAATATAATAAAAATACCATGATGTTTGAAATCATATTATCTTTCCAAATAATATTTATATTTGAAAATATAACTTATATAACCCCATGTGAAAATTAATTTACTAAAAAATCATTGTTTATGCCATTTTTGTCTTTACATTAAATTAATTAATATAAATTATCATTATCACACCCATGTGGCTCCATGTGGTCCCATATTCGACCCATGGATTCCCATGGTTGGATATTTATCATATAATAGGATTAGAACACATGTTACGGTAATTTAATATTATTATAATACTATATTTTACCCTAATTTAATATATTTTCCCTTTACTCATGGTAAATAAAATATTTACTGAAGTAAATATTTAAAATTACTAAAAATAAAAGTTACATATTTAAAAAAAATACCTAATGATTCCAAATATGGAATAATTTTTTACAAATTCAAAACATAGAAGTGGTAGAAATTAATTTAAAATTAATTTCCCCTGTCAAAACAAAAAGCGTGTTTTCAAGAAATAATAACTATCAAAAGATTGACATTTGGGTATGTACAATTTTAATATGAAATTGCATATAATGGACAACATCAGTTTAAATGGTAAAATTATAATCTAATTATACTTTAAAACCACTCAAATTATAATTTAACACTATAAATTATTTTGATTTAAAAAGTCGTTTTTAGTTAAAATTTAGTATTTTTCACTATTCAAAAAAATGAAAGTTATCTGAATAGTGAAAATAATTCTCCCTAAGCTAATTTTGATATTATAAATCCAAAAATTAAGTCTATTTTAAATGATTAAATTTATAAAATTTTAAAAAGTGTGTATTACTATTCATAACGTCTACTTTGATTGGTCGCAGTGTGTTAGATTCTCGAAGTTGCGTACAATGCTAGCTATTGAATTATTCAAAGGGGAAAGTATAGTGGAAGCTTGGGGTGTTACATCCTCACCTCCTTCAAATAGTTTCATCCTCAAAATTTCTAGAATGATACCACATTGAAATATTTGGGTGGTTCTTCATCATAAGTTCCTTGGGTTCCCACGTTTCCTATTCCATCTTATAGTTTCTCCATAGAACTTTTACCAGAAGATTTTTCTTGTTTCTCAACACCAGTTCTCAGGTATCAAGAATCTTGAAAGGCTCTTCTCAGTAAGATAGATCGGGTTCCAGTTCTAATTCCTCATAGGTGAGTACATGCATTGGGTCGGGCATGTATGTTCTCAACAGTGATACGTGGAACACATTGTGAACATTGGAGAGACTTGGCTGCATTGTCAAATGATAAGCTACAACCCCAATTCGTTCTAGAATTTCGAAAGGTCCGATGTACCTCGAAATCAATTTACCCTTCTAACTGAATTGTATTACTCCCTTCCATGGAGATACCTTCAAGAAAAAATGATCTCCAACCTAAAATTCCAAATCCCTTCTTCGGTTATCGTCATAACTCTTCTGCCTAATTTGAACTGCTTTGATATGGGTTTGGATAACCTTCACATTTTCCATAATTTCCCCAAAAGGTTTTGGGCCTATGTGTTTTCTTTCACCAACATCATCCCAACATGTTGTTGTTTGACATCTCTTTTTGTATAACACTTCGTATGGTTCCACGTAAATACTTGAATGGAATATATTGTTATAGGAAAATTCTACTAGAGTTAAATATTGATCCCATATACCTTGAAAGTTGAGTGAGAAAGATATCAACATGTCTTCGAAGGTTTGAATAGTCCGTTCTGATTTTCCATCAGTTTGAGGGTGGTAGGAAGTGCTCAAACTATGTTCAGTATCCGGGGATTTCTGAAGACTTTTCCATAATCTGGATTTAAAACATGGATTACGATCAGAAACCAGCCATAGGGGTACTCCATGTAGCCTTAAAACTTCATTAATATACAGTCTTGCTAAATGTTCAATTGGCAAACCTTCTCTTATAGAAAGAAAATGTGCTGACATGGTAAGGCGATCAATAATGACCCATATTGCATCAATTTTTCTAGGATTCTTTGGTAGTCCCATGACAAAGTCCATCGTAATATTATCCCATTTCCACTCAGGATTGGGAAGAGGTTGCATGACTCCTCCAAGATGTTACCTTCCAGCTTTCACCTATTTACAAACCATACATCTTGTCACATAATCTGCAATATCTATCTTCATGTTGTCCCACCAAAAATTTTCCATAAAATCTATATTCATCTTGGTGCTTCCAGGGTGTATATAGAAATTGGAGCTATGAGCATCATCCAACAATTCCCGTTTTAGATCGGGTATATTAGGAACACAAATTCTCATCTCAAATTTCAAAATTCCATCTTTATATATGAATTCGATCAATCTCCCATCAGTCATAGATTTTATCATCATTATAAATTCCTCATCATCAGTCTGAGAACTTTTTATCCTTTCTAATAAATATGGTTGTGAATCCATTTAAAAAATTATTGATGTTTCACATTCCATGGTTATTCCCATATACATCATTACTATATCCATGTATATAGGATCATTTTAAACTCTCATCTTGTTCAAAACTCCATGATTCTTTCTTCTTAAATCATCTTCCACCTTATTTTCCTTCCCCGGGTGGTAGTGTATCGTGAAATCATAATCCTTGAGCAGTTCAAGCCATCTCCTTTTCCTCTTGGTGAGTTCTTTCTGTGAGAGAATACACTTCAAACTCTTTTGATTGGTATATATGTCACATTTTTCACCATAGATATAATGTCTCCTTATTTTTAGAGGAAATATTACATCTGATAACAGAATATCATGAGTGGGATAGTATTTCTCATGAAGTTTTAGCTTTTGTGATGCATATGAAATAACTCTATCATTCTTCATAAGGACACAACCATGTCCTTTCTCTGATGCATCACTATAACTAACAAACCCATCATTCCCCGATGGTAGAGTCAAGATTGGAGCATTGTCTAATATTCTATTCATTTCTTCAAAACATTCTTCACACTCTTTTTTCCAAAAAAAATTAACTCCTTTATGTGTGATATTGGTTAATGGGTTAGCCAATCGGGAAAATTTTTTGATGATACGTCGATAATAACCTGTTAAACCAATAAAAATTTGTACCTATGTTATAATCATTGGTGCTGGCCATTATTGGATTGATCTTGTCTTAGAAGGATCAACAATGATTCCGTTCTTAGAGACAATATGTCCAAGATAAGAAATCTCACGAAGCCAAAATTCACACTTGCTAAACTTCCCATATAATTCATTTCTTCTGAGGGTTTTCAGAATAGTGCACAAGTGATTTTCATGATCTTCATAGATTTTGAAGTATACTAAGATATCATCAATAAATACCACTATAGAGTCCCCAAAATATTCCTTGAAAACTCTGTTCATTAGATCCATGAAAATAGTGGGTGCATTAGTCATTCTAAAAGGCATTACTTTAAAATCGCAATTCCCATACATAGTTCGAAATGCTATATTTGGAATGTATTCCTTTTTCACACACAACTAATGATATCCAGATCGAAGGTAAATCTATGAAAAATATTGATCTCCATGAATTTGGTCGAATAAATAATCAATGAAAGGTAAGGGATAGTTGTTCTTTATTGTTATATAATTGATCTACCTGTAGTCAATGCACAACCTCATAGATCCGTCTTTCTCATTAAAAAAAGGACAGGGGCTCCCCATGGAGAAACCCTAGGGTGTATAAATACCTTATTACTCAATTACTCTAGTGGTTTAATTTTTTCCAACAATTCCACTGTGGACATTCTATAAGGGGTCTTTGATATTAGCCTTGAACCAGGAATTAAATCAATGGAAAACTCAACTTCTCGCTCTGGAGGATGTCCAGATAAATCCTCTGGAAACACATCATCATATTCTTTCACAATAGGTAGATCCTCTATTTGAACATTACATTCCTCAAAATTTTTTATTTCATTCTCTTCCTCCTAGATAATTAAATTTAGTAGAGATACTGGGGGAGGATCTAGATAGGAATCAGATGGTGACGTTTCATATCTAAAGATAAGGTACTTCTTATCATCATCGAAAATTGTAGCCTCCTTCATATTATAATAAATTTTCATATCATGGTCCTAATGAAAATACATACCAAGGATTATATCAAATTCAATCATGGGTATGATGATGAGATCAATAGATAAATAACATTTATATGCCCTAATGGGAACTGATTCACAAAACATTGTTGCAATGACACTTCCCTTAGGAGTTTTGACTGACAAATACCTTGTAAATTAAAATTGGAAATATCTAATTTTCTTAGAAAACTGGGAAGATATGAAACAATGAGATGATCCAGAATCAATTAAAGCATTTTATAAACATGAAAAAACACTTAAATTACCTGCCACCACGTCTTTCGGAGCCTCAACCTCTGTAGTAGTGATCACATAAGCTTGGCCTTTATCCCTTGGCCTTTTCTGAGTTAAGTTTCCCTGATGCTTTGGAAATTGATTTGCATAATGTCCCATCTCCCTGCAATTGTATCATTTATCATTGGTAGCTTCATTCATTCCCTTACAATCACCAGCAATATGGCCTTTCTGTCCACATTTTTAGCATACTCCTTCTCATTTTAGACAGGAACCAAGGTGCTTCCTTCCACAATTATCACAAGGTGTAAATTAAACTTTTTCCTTCTTCCTTGTTTCCTTATTTCCTTTCCCAAAGTGATCAGCAGATCTCTTACTCTCTTACTTTGATTTGAAGTCGTAAGACATAGAGAATTCCTTTTCTGTCTTCATATCACATGAGAGAAGATCTTTGAATGTTGAAAACAATTGCGATACTAATGCTCGATGGATAAATTTTCTTAACCCATCAATGAAATGATCAATCTTACTTCTTGGGTTACGTATACAATCTGTAGCATGCCTTGCTAACCTTTTAAATTTTTATTCATACTTTGAAACATTCTCATCCTCCTTTTTCCTCAGACTTAGAAATTGCCTTTCCATATCCACTCGATAGTCACGAGGAATTTATTTTTCTATGAAAATAAATTTAAACACTCTCCATTCCATAATTGATACTTCTTCATCCACCTTTGAGTTTTGAATCAATGACCACCATTGATCTGCATCTCTCGTGAGTCAATAAACTGCCATGAAAAGCTTTTCCCTTTCGATACTCCACAAAGCATGAAATATTTTCTCTAAAGAAGTTATCCATTGCTCAGATACTAATTTATTTTTAGTCCTATTGAATGTTGGTGGTTGTTTCCCCATGAAATGATCTAACATTGATCCTCCAGATTGGGGATCGGGGATCTATATATAGGAAATGTTATTATTCAAAACCTGAGTGAGTTTTCCCATTATACTAAAAAGTTGATAAGAACAAGTTGCTTCACCAGCTCCGTTATAATTATCTTGAGTATGAGGGGAATACCTACATGTATTACGTTCATTTATATGGTTTACATTCCTTCAACTAGGAACCATTTCTAAAAAATGGAATAAACTAGTTAAGTTTATGAATCGAAATACATAATTCTATACTTGTAAAATACTGAACATAATTTGAACAGTTTCTGGATATTATCCATAATCATAAAAATGTTTTCTTTGAGGAAGTATATACTCATAAACCCTTCATAATGGTTTGTAAAGAAAATGATAATTATCCTAATCATATCCCCAAGGAGTGCTGTAACCAAGAGTGCAGCAAGGCACATTGTTGTGCACTAGTTCACATTCGAGTCTAGTTTAAAGTGGTGCTTTCAAGTTTAACCCCTAGGTACATCTGTTCCAAAGCCACCTCTACCTGACCATATCCATATAGAGAAGTATTTCTTGGAAAATTCACAGAATAACTACATTACCAAAAATCATGGAGGTTCTTCTATACTAATCCTCAAAGTCTATTATAGGGTAATGTTCTCTAATCAGATTTTATCATAATATAGTTTCCAAGGTTTGTACTAAACATCCTCTTATAAAAACTGTAATGCCCCAAATATAGTTACCTAGAGTCGGTGCATTATTACATAACATTGGCATGATAAAAAGGAAATCATGTCCCGAAAGACTGATCAATTTAGTATTATTGGAAACAAGATTCATAAATAAGTTCAACTTTACAACTTGAAAATAAATACAACACTAATTTATTCCATTAGAACCATCCATTCCTCCTAGATTATGCCTGAATGTTACTCAAAACTTACTTCTTAATATCCTGGGAAAATGAAACATAAGAAAGGGGTGAGCTCAAACACTCAGTAAGGGTAAGCAATATAGTGGAAGATAACATAATTATTAGACATGGTTAATAATTGAAAACACCCGCCTTTACAAATAATAGTCATGAACAATTTTATAGAAGGAATATGAGATAAGTAAATAATTCCATAATAAAACATAGTCATCGGTATTCTACTAGTCAAATAACTACATGAACAATAAATATTATTTTCATATTGAGGGAATATATAGTGTCAGACATTCTGAAACATCTTGTCAAGGCCTCAACCAAGATGTCTAAAAATGATTGAGGCCTTGGAAAAACCATATATGAAATTGGGAAAGGCCTCGGCCAATTCCATATCAAGTTGTCTCTTGATACCTACCGTTGCATCGAGGAGCAATAACGAGCTCCACCCATTACATACTAATTACAATACATTCCTCGTACAAAAATGTTGAAACATAACATAAACATTCGTATTGAAACTAGCATAATAAATGTCAATATATCAATGTTAAACCATGAATGGTATAAAAATAAAAAATCCACAGTTCAACATATCACAAAACCTTCAATAAAATATTGAATATTTGTATCATAATGAATCAACATCAAACAAGTATAAAATCAATAAAAATAAGTCAACATAGATGAAATAAAAACTATTTTACAGAAATATCTCGTTATTTTTGAAGTCATTTAATGTCACATAATTATAAAAGAATGAATTTGTGTTGAAAATATTCTTATAATATTTTAAGGTAATCTTTGACGATGTTATAATGGTGGAGAATAACTACACCCACCGTATAAGTAAAAAAACATTCTTACCTTAATTTTGTTGAAAAGGTCGTAAAGTACCTTGTTTGGAAAACGACGGAAAGATTCCTTTCAAAACATATAAGGTTAAATAAGGTAAAAATTACTTTAACCCATATTCTAGTAAATAGTAAAAATGTTTATAAATACATTTTTAAGAAAATATGGATCTGGATTATAAAGAGGGCTCATTAGATACTCAAGTATAAAACAACCTCGGATAATAAAGAGATTGTGAAATTAACCCTTACCGTGTAATTTTCCTTGAGAGATGGTAGGTAAAAATCAAGTATAATGGTGAAATAATTTTTATTAAGTTATAAAATAACCATATACATTAATATGATATCATATATGATCTTCTAATATTTCTTTGTTAATAATATTTTATCATTATCCTCGTTTAGGGTGTTAATTGATTCGTTTTTCTTTATATTCTTGGTTATGTAAGCCATGTTTGTTATGAATAGGGTGTATTTAATTAATATATAGAATTATATTATGTCATTAAACATTATTTTTAAAAATTAAATGAAAATTAGACTTGAATGGTTATGATGGGGAAATGAATCTCATCGCATTCGTGGAGACGGTAATCCATACGTACGCACGTATGGTGACATGTCATTCATAGGATGGGTAGAATAATGAATATGGTTGTACCATATTTATAATAACATCAAATTATATAGAATATAATGTACTTATTATTTTATAATGTAAACAACAAAGAAAGAGGATGTGGAAGGAGAAAAGAACTTAAAAGAGGGTGGTGAAATTATTACCTCTTCTTTGGGTTCTTCCTTTTGATTTGATCAAAAGGGATCCATAGGTTGGTATTATTACTAACATAATACCTCAAGAATTAAGTGAGGGATGTTGGGAGGATTTCTGGGTAGGGTTTGTATGAGTAAAGGGCTCTAGAAGTGTGACAAGTGGGTTGGAAGTGAGAGATTTTTATAAGGGAGAGGAGGGGCTCTTTAAAATTTTTTGAAACATTTATTTTGTTATAACCTCATATTCAGTTTAAAAAGGTCAAATATTTGTCAATATCAATGTTAAGATGACTCATGGTCAAAATAAAATAATCCAATAATAATTGGACATTTTTTGGATATTTTGTTAATATTTATAATCATATTTATTTAAATCATTTATTAATGAGGTATATATTGCATCATTATTGTGTCATAAATAATTTAATTTATTTGATGTCCAAAAAATATAAAACAAATACGATAATGTATGAAATATTTTTAGCTTTCAAAATAATATTTATTGTTGAAAATATAAGTTATATAACCCCATGTAAAAATTCATTTACTAGAAAATATTTGTTTTTGCCGTTTTTGTCTTTACTTTAAATTAATTAATATAAAATGTTAGTATCACACCCATGTGGCTCCATGTGGTCACAAATTCGAACCAAGGATGACCATGGTCGGATATTTATCTTATAATAGGATTAAGACACATGTTAGGGTAATTTATTATTAATATAATACTATATATCACCCTTATTTAATATATTTACCCTTTACTCATGGTAAATAAAATATTTACGGAAGTAAATATTTAAATTGACTAAAAATAAAAGTTGAATATTTACACAAATTGGACCTACTTATTCCAAATATGGAATCCATTTTTCCATATTCAAAAAACATAAATTGGCGAAGTTAATTTAAAATCAATCCCCGCTGTGAAAACAAAAAGCGTGTTTTTAAGAAATAATAACTATCAAATAATTGACACTTGTTTATGTATAGTTTAAATATGAAATTACATACAATGTCCAACATCAAAATAAATGGTAAAATTATAATCTTAGTATACATTAAAACCAGTAAAAAATATAATTTAACACTATAAATTATTTTTATTTAAAAATTAGTTTTTAATAAAAATTTTATATTTTTCACTATTCATAAAAAATGAAAGTTATCAGAAAAGTGCCAAAAATTCATCCTAATCTAATTTTGATATTCCAAATCAAAAAATGAAGTCAATTTTGAATGAGAAAATTTATATAATTTCAAAAGTGGATATTACTATTCATACCGGCTAATTCGATTGGGCGCGGTGTGTTAGAATCTCGAAGTTGCGTACATCGCAAGCTATTTAATTAATCCAAGGGAAACATACCATCAAAGCATGGGGGGTTACAAACCACATGACTACCCCCTCTCGTGGGTTATCCTAAAAGGTCAAACAACACGAACTCTATAATCAAGAACCATGTTTGAAAATATCTCTAGGGTATCCCATTGATCCATACTATTGGTACCACACAATGGTTATAGATCATGGAGGTATCACCACCCTGTTTCAAAACACTTGGTGTAAAATGGACCACGGGGGACACATTTCCTTGGTCAGACACATAAAATTAAAAAACTATTACTAATTGAATGGAAAACCAAGACCCTGATTTCTTGGTCCAACTCAAAATCCACACAATCACATCACATGATGGTCACTTCATCTCTATTCTAAGACAACATCTCACAATCATAAGGTCACAACCCAACCGAAGGCACAAAAAGAACATAAACTATATGGAAGAACAAACCCCATCAAGGGATCACTACCCATAACCAATGGTAAAAATCTAGGTCACTCACACGCCGAAAAAACCTATAAAACGGTCTATATAATCAAAACATGATATAATCCATTCAAACATATTAATGTTTCCATAATTTACTATTCACCTATCCAATAAACCATTATTATTTTAAAACCCAAGGATTTAATCTTTCCAAAACATTTGTATTAACTCCAATTTCAATATTTTTAGAGAAATTAAAATTTACAAACTCATGGGTTTTTGTTAAAAGTAATATTATTCAAAATTCAATCACATGAATCATACAGATGACATTTAGTCATATGTGTATATCATGATGCAAGAACCCAAACACCCTCTCTTAACATACCAGTACAAGGGATAAAACCTTATAAATCAATAACATCACATCTAAGTTCACCAATAAAGGTGGAAATATAAATCAATAGTAAATGAATAAAATAGAACATTAATCCCCTAACCTTAGCAACTTGGATTTTCCCCTACACTTGGAGAAACCCGAACCTTGGAAAGAGCTCATTACCAAGGCCCAGTAAGATCATAATATTATTTTAACCATTTCCCAAATAGTAATCCAAATTAAAACCACTCTAATACCACATTTTAACATCCTATACTATATGACAACTAATCTGGTTCCTCATGTTGGTATGCCACACGACCCTAGGCATGCCTCCATGTATGCTAGGGGATGCCAACAAGAATAATGGGTCTAAAAAGGTTTGATGGGGATATTATAGCTTTTTATTAGGGAGATAAAAAAACAAAAAAAATATAAAATTGTATAACTAAAAAAAGGATAACATTCAACCATTGCGTATAATAACAATTCATAATAGGATAAAACAAATATATTCATAATCTAGATGTCAAAAGGAAATAAAATTAAAACTCTATTGGTACCAGGCATGCAGAGAGAACACCAAAAATTGGATTTTAAAATTTTTAATAGGCATATGACATGGAATTTCTGAGGCCGGTCAATTTATACCTGATTAAATCATTAGGATCACTCATGGGAGAGATTAAGCACAAAAAATAAAACCGTAAAATACATGGTTTAGATATGAAGCCATGCACGACGTTTTGTCATCGTTAACAATCAATTATTAAATAATCTAAACTAGGACCCATCCAGATCATCCACATGTGATTCAAGAAACTACACGAGCACCAGTCATTGAAATCTGGGTGCTATCACAATGTTCCGATGACGCCTTCGACACACTGATGATACCCACATCGCCTTTCTTGCAATGAGAGAGTGAGAGGGATCTCAATCTGAGCTCTTGGATCCAAAACCCCTCTATCTAGAATACTGGAGAGAGGAGTAGAGAGAGAGTATATGAATATTCAATGGAAAACTCATATCCTCTTCTATTTATATTGCGAAATAGAAATACCCAAAAATTCCAGCCCACCCCTGAATAATTAACACACTATAAAAATATTATTATGAATACTAAACTGAGTCCAAAATATTATTTATTATAATTATCACTTTTTTATAATATAATAAATATATTATAAGATAATACCTGCTCCATTATCTTCGCTCGCACTCCTATAAATATTAATCAAACCATGAAAATATTAATATTCATCCAAATAATATTTTTCATGTATTTACTTGAAGGATTGTAAATACAAGTAGTAAATAAATACAATTCTCATTATTCTTAACTTGAATAATATGAATTTATTAATTTCATTGGTGATTGTAACTCTTTAGATAATTCATGGATCCCAGTGGTAGGGCCCACCAATTCCAATATCCTTATTCCACTAAATAATGTAGTTTATCGAATAGGCTATTGTGTGTGACCCTCTAGGACCTAATCTTAATAGGAGTGAATAATATTCTTAGACCAAGAGTGGGATATAAAAACCCATCATGGAAACTAAAGAGATAAGTTTTTTTTCATACTAGCGGTAACCAACCTACGAACACACACTATGAAATATAATCTCATTATCATTAATATCTCATAAAGAAGGATGCACACATGTCCCATCTCCATTATATTTATTTATTATTTTTTGATCTAACTGGACAGACATTCCCTAAACTTATATGCCTATGGTCTTTTGAAGGTACTAACATCCTGATCAAAATGGCCCGATATATATTACCTCCTAAACCTAAAAGTGAAAAATTCTTTCTTTACCATTCATCCAATGTCATTCCACTAATGACGCACCCAACAAAACTATCTCTCCATAATTTCATCCAAATGGTTTTTTCATTGCATCAGATTATACGATCAAATGAAACAAATTGGTAATGTTCTCATTTTAAGAGACCATTACACATTTCTATTGATAGGAATGACAAATGATACCCGAGACATGTGATATTCCTATTAGTGAGTCTGTCTTGATGATATCACTACTAGAGATCACCAAGTGCGAAATTCATGAGAAAGAAGTATCAAATCTTATGATCCCCCAACACCTGATAGTAAAACATTTATTGTGTTCAATCATTAGGATATATCTAGACCATAGAGACTTTGGTTTACAGTAAAACCATAGTATCTCGAGGTTTTAATTTTTTCCTAGGATCTACTATAAGCTTTTGATATGACAGTGAATGTATAGAAATTACCATTTAAATAGTGGATGCTGAAAATTATACACTATAATGGTAAGAAAACATCATGTATTGAAAATTGTATACAAGATATGGTAATCAAAATCACTGAATAGTTTGATCTACTTAACCCACTATTTCAATTCTCCCACTTGCACTAGATGCAAATTTCTTACCAAAATTGTTAACTCTCACATGATTAAGATCATTTTTCTACATAGTCATGACTGTAGATGTTGGGCATACCATGATTCTACCGTGGGGATATTATGCAATTTTTGATCTCACCTCCTCTAGTAAATCATAAAAAGTATTGTTGTCCCTGATTATATTTCTTATTTACACCATCAAAACATGAAATCTTAGCCGGTAAGAATATCATAATTTACATTTTAATAAAACATTACTTATTAGGCTCAATTCAAATAATTGGAACAACTTGTTGCATTTAACCAATTCTTAACTTCCTTAGAAGTTGCAATATACTCAGTATATGTAGGTATGGCTACCACTGGCTTATATGAGCTTGTCTCTCTCAACAAATTAGCCTAGCTGCAATATTAGATCACTTTGATCTTAAGAATTATAGTTTTTATCACTTGTAATATAGTATAATTTATTCTCTATATACCAGGTATACATCTTTTGTACTTTCCAAATTATAATCAACTAGTTCTGACTAGTTCACTTTCAGTGCTCCTGGATATAACTGGTATTTTCAAAATATAAATTATATCTTAAAAATATCAGTTATAGTATATATGATGGAATCTGTGATTAATCCATCATTTAAGTATATGGATTTTAACCTATCATGTTAATCTCCTCTAATGTCTCTGACATGTGAACCTGGAGATATAATTCCTTGTGTCACTGGGAACAATTCATCTCTTGAATTCTTTAATATTATATTTTTCAATAATATGTCATTATATGTATGATTAACTAAGTCTAAGAAGCCTTTAGATCTACCTAAATAAATATATTTCCCTAAAGCATAGGTTGATACTTGATGTCAATCACTAGAGAATAAATTTTATCTTAGTCTTAATTAACATGAAGACTAACATATATTTTTCATATGTTGTTGAATATATTTTTCATGTAAAACCTTGGAGTTCCCTCTAACCTATGGTAGATAGATGGAAAATATTCAATCCAAATGAATGTTCTATGATCACATTGCTTACTTCAATCCTAAACCAGATTTTAATAACATGAAACCTTTATTAGTATTTTTTGTCATGAACATATCTTTATGGTAGAGTCGTATAGACACCTTCCAGGATTGATGGTTAAGAAATACAATTCCTAATAATATGATCACAAAAATTAGCTACGATAAGTAAAATTCTAACAGATGTTGAAAAAACAACTTCATGAAACTGGTTGAGCCTTATTGGTACAACTATTGTACCATCCATGTATCAAATCATTTGAATACCCTCTATAGTATCCAATTTATAAACCCCTCTGTAAATTGGTACATGGAATTCATTACTTAATATTACATGATCTTTTCAATCTTACCTAATTCCAATATACTATTTACATTTAAGAATTATTATTCTCAAAGAATAATAGATCATCAACCAAAGTGAATAAAAATTATCACCATGGTTATAGTCTTCTTATATAGTATGTGTCTATGGAATAATCTCTATTCCACATGCATGTGTGGAATTAGTTCCAATTCTAACTACATGTGCATCTCAAGCATTGACTAAATCTAAGTCAATATGGTTCCCAACATCTCTTAATTGATGTGAACCATTTTATAGAAATGTAGTCTTTCACTTGACTACTACCTTTGTATCTTAGGTATTTAGGTGATAAATTTCTATGCAACTGTAAGGTGGATTACACTAGACACACATTGTGTTTGTTTCTAATGAAATTTTTTTAATGTCCTTACAAAATATTTTCATCCAAAAACTTTCCTTTGTGATATAATGTATTTCCATCATACTATGAATCGTGTGATATCCATTTTTCATTATAGTTGGCATATTATTGTGGGATATCTCCATTATTTTGAATGAACACCATGAAATATAATGGATTTTCAACAAATTGTATCATCGGTACTATATAAATCATTACAATGATGTATAAAATGTGTATTTAGTAATTTATCTACTAAAAATTTTATTGATCAATGGTGAAATATAATACTTCATTATTGGTCCTCTTTATTAACATCCTGGCTGTGAAACAGATATGGTTATTTCCATTTATGAATTACTCCATGCTACATTATCATGATCGATGAATGATTGTTGAGATATTATTTAGTAGTCTGGCTTGAAGAAACTCATATGTTCTGACCATGCATATAACATAATTTAATTTCTCATTCCTTAATGAATTAAATGAGTCTTGTGAAGTATATTTAAAACTGGATTTCCCTTGAAAAGGTTCTCGCTCACTTTTTAAACTAATTTCAAATGATTTGTGACATAAAATTATTTCTAAAGGTTTCTTTGTCCAAAACAATGATTTCAAAAAAACCAAAGTTGTTTAGTTGTACCGATCCTAAATACCATACTAGGTATATTATTGATGTCAAATTTTTTTCTTGATAAATAATTTGATTTCCAAAATAGGGTAAAAGCCTTACTTTTTTATATTCATCAATCATTTCCTTAGATTCATGTATCACTGAACTAATGATTCAGTGTTAAATGCCAAAAATAAAATTCAATCTGAAACCTAGAATAATGTCTTCTAGTGTCCACTAATAGAAATTTTGATACTTTCCATTTCCAAAAACGGCGTTGCAACTAGAATTTTTTGTGATGGGCCCATCGCAAAAAATATTACTTGGAACTGAAACTAGGCCCTCCGCAAATAGATGTACAATTAAATAAATTATGTACTCAAGAACATTTAGTGACAGTCCTGTTGTAATATGTATTTGTGACAGGATACATGCCTGTCGCAAATAGCTTATATATTATAAA
The DNA here is from genome assembly GCA_963277665.1 of Viscum album. Classification (NCBI taxonomy): domain Eukaryota; kingdom Viridiplantae; phylum Streptophyta; class Magnoliopsida; order Santalales; family Viscaceae; genus Viscum; species Viscum album. Next base: position 425,620,465 of record OY728162.1, on the reverse strand, counting down.
ACTTTTACAATGGGCCTGTCGCAACAAATTTACTACGACGGTAAAGAAACCATTCGAAAAATGATTCTAAAAAACATATATAATCGATTTGTGAAGGGCCCCCCATTGAAAAAGGCCCCATCACAAATACTTAAGAAAAAATATAAATATTATTAAAATGATAAAAATATTAAAAATATTAAAAGTTTCATATTTTGGGAAAATATATAAAAAATAAAATATTATAACTATTATTATTATTATTATTATTATTAGTAAAATAAACAAAAAATAAAAAATATAATAATATTAATAAATAATAGATTATTATAATATTAAAAATACTAAAATAATTATGTCATATTCGCACTAATAAAAAAGACAAAAACTCTAAATAGTTCATCTTACATCAAATGCTCAATTCAAATGTTTTTAACAGAACTGAAAAGTCATTATAGGGGATAGTCTTCTGGAAGAGATGGAGGTGATAAAAGAGATGGTGGAAGAAACTCCATCCCTAAACTATGAGTCAGATGGAGCATGCACTCTATCTGATCGTGCTGCTTCTGCTGCCATCGACACACGTCCGCCTCATGTGGTTGTTGCTACTGCCCTTAATGCATGTCCTCCATGTGCTGCTGTAGCTTCTATAGATGCAACTCTTCCTGCTACTTCTGCAAACTCTCTATAAGTTTTTTTTGAGCTCGCAAGTACTCCTAATACTATGAGCCAGAAGATGGTTCCTCTCAACATTCTCATCTCAAGATAGACGCTGATATCACAACAGTTCCATAATATGACCCAGGAGACAAATGAGAGATGATACCAACTACTCGGACATTCTTGAAGGCATACTGGGTCACATTCATCAATTTTGCATCATCGAAATGGTGGGCACTAATCTGATTAGCTATCTCGGCCTGACTCTCAGCCCGTTTCAGAGAGGTCACGACCTCATATGACTCCTTCGGTTTCAATTTGAAATTAATATAGTGAAAATATTATATGATGTTAATTTTCAAACTGAAAAATAAATAATACTGACAACAATTTGATGTTATCAATCACCTCTAATTTCTCTAGTGGTTGGATCACTCTACATCCTCTAATAAATGTCATATTCCATTATATCGGGATGCTTGACAGCTTATATGCATATAAAATAAACTATTTATATATAATGTTACATAAAATATTTAAAAAAGATACTTACCAGATGCTCTCTATGTGTAATGAATGTATGACTATCAGCTTGATGTGTCACCTCTTGTCTCCCCCAGTTATACTGGCCCAATGAAGATCTCTTCTGAAATCCACTACTCAACCCGTGTGAACATAATCCATCTGAAATGTGAGATTAAATGTACTCTAGTTGGCGGACTCTACATTATTCATCAAATAATGTCTATATTTCTTTCTTAATGGATGTCCTTCTCAAATTGTGCAAAAACTGATGGAAACGCTCATGCATAGACACCTCACATGCCTCGTGGATAGCACTAATCATGATATCATCAAATGGATGCCATAAATCCTAAAAAAATTTTATAATATCATGTTATTAATGAAATACATTTCTAAATAAATTTTATTTATTTACCTACCAAAAAATGATTGAACATTCTAGACCGCATATCTGTGGGAATCTGTTCCCATGTGATCCATGGCTGAGAAAAATAATTGTGTAAGATAGCACTCCCCTATCCAACAGCTACATTTCCAAAACATTAAAAAAAGAATAAATAATCAAAAAATTAGTATATAAATAAATTAATGGAAGCTAAAAAAATACGAATCGTTTCATACCTCTGCATACGTGTATCGAAACCAATATATGGATGTCGCTCGAGGATAGGGTCAGGAATAATAATGCATGCAATAATGCGCCTCGCCGCATACCCCCTAAACCACCAGTATCCTAAGGGTCAGATGCTTTCAAATCCTCCTCATCCAAAGGTAGCTCAAACTCCTCCCTCTCCCAAAGTAGACCAGGGTCTTTATGAAACAAATAATGATTTTGGTTAGAATATAGTTGAAAATAACTATTACATATAGGTATATAATAGATATTATTGTAACTAACATTTAACTGTGTCAATTTTTTACATTCATCCCCATATTTATATCTGACGATGTCAATGTCTTCATATAAAACATCATCATAATCAATATCCATATGAGTTTCAGTTTCATCATCTCTTGAAATTTCAAATTCATTTGTAACATCATTAACATAATTTTCATCATCGACCCTTAATTGTGGGGTATCATCATCGATATTCATGTATCTTTTTGAAAATTAAATATTTTGAGTAGTATCTTGAAAATTTTAAATTCCTTGTACATCATAGAAACCACATTAAGATTGAGTACACATATTTTCCCAATATTTCATTTCTATTATTCTCCACAAATCACTTATGTCTCTTAATGTAGCACTGTACTTTGCATAATATATTTTATGTGCCTGTTGATCCAGCAAAAATGGTTCAGTTACTACAAGAATACATTTATATTTAATATAGATGATTCCATGAATCAGATGAACAAGAAAGCCTCTATTAGGAAAACTCCATAATTTCAAAAGATAACATAGTTCAATAATTTCATCCAGTGTTCAATAAAAGTTATCTTCGGTATATCTATAATGTGATCCTCTTAGGAAAACTCCATTGTTCATTGTTTTTTTATTCCCCATATGCTAGTGTATGAAATAGAAAATCATTCACCACATTTTCATTGTAAGATTTAACAATTTTGCATGGTGGGTTTCTAAATATACACAATTGCTTATCAATTATATCAGCATGTTGAGAAACCTGAAAATTTTTAACAAAATATCAATATAATAAATAATAAACCGAATTGATACATTAAACCATCAATAGTTTATGATACCAATTTCTAAAACCATTGAGAATTTTTTTTTCTTTCGGCGTTCTTCAAGAGAAGCTGCTGAAAATTGTGGATGACGTTTGTTGATATACGTATCATATATCCTCCAAATAAAATAAGTTTAAGTACTGTAAAATAAATTATTGAATAAGTGATAGAATCACTCACAGTAAAACTGATTTAATTTCTTCATAGTTGAGCAGAACATATTTAGGATCTCTATGATGTTCATCATCTGAAAGCCATCATTCATGAACTCCATCGAAGCTAAGCTCTAGAAGATTAAAAAATGACAATTTATGGTCTATTTTATAATTATAATTCCCCTCATTTTGACCCATGTGGTTGTTTATTGAGGGATATTCATATTCAAAATAATGAGAGTAGAAAAAAGCAATTTTCTCTTGCAAATAAGCTTCAACAATTGATCCTTCAACTATTGCTTTGTTACGTACTATTTTCTTCAATTTCATGATGAATCTCTCAAATGGGTACATCCATCGAAACTGTACCAATCCTCAACATTTAGCTTCATATGGAAAATGTAATATCAGATGTTCCATTGAGTCAATGAATTCTGGAAGAAAGATTTTTTCTAGTTTACATATAATGACAACAACATCTTCTTCCAGTTTACTTAGTGCATCATACTCTATTGTCGCCTCAAATATGTCTCGAAAAAAATTTGATATGATTGTTATCAAATCTCAAATCATATAATTCAGAAATCTCTTGAATCCAATGATAATAATTCATTCCATTATAACATGACAATCATGACTTTTTAATCCGATGATATGACCATTCTTAACACATATAAAAATATTGTATGCGTATCCCTCTAAGAGGCTCAAATCTCTAATATGATAACAAAATTATAAGATACTCTATTTGGAAAGTGTATAAGCTACTTTTATCTTCATTAACCTATGTGATCTGACATTTTGAAATAGTTCATGTTCCAGTAGTCTACAAATTTGGGCAAGATCTAATCATTTCTTTACATTATCTTTGGTCTTACGTGATCTATCCAAAACTATGTGAAATAAATTATAAAAATAGTTATTCTTAATATGCATGAAATTCAACCTATGGAAGACCACTAAATTAGAACAATATGGAAGATCCCAAAAAATGCTCCATTTTATCCAATTATTCTCTTTCCCAAAGCCATGAAGTTTCTGTTGGTTTACTGTTGGACCAAATGTCATGGTAGGTAATGAATATACAACTAAGATTAACTCTGTACCTGAGATAATTTTTAGAGGTTCATCCCTTTAAATTGTTCCTTTTCTAAAATGAGATTTTTTCTTATGAAAAGGATGATCTGTCAGAATAAATCTATGATGACAGTCAAAATAGCAAGGTTTTTTTTCTATTGACGAGTATAAAGGCTTTGTTGTCTTTCATACAGTAAGGACATGATTTTTGGCCTTGTCTACTCTAGCCATATAACATGCCATATGCCGAGAAGTCACTAATCATCCACATCAATGCAACTTTTAGTATTAAATTTTGTTTCACAACAACATCATATGCACTAACACCATTAATCCACAATCAATTTAATTCATCAATAAATGGTTTCAAATAAACATTAATATTCTTTTTCGGATTTCATGGGATTAATAAAGTCAAAAAGATATAGGGCTCCTTTATCAACATCCATTGAGGTAACTTTTACGGAGTTATAAAGATAGTCTAACATGAACACTGACTACCATTAGAACCAAATGGACAGAAACCGTTAGTAGAAAGACCCAATCACACGTTCCGAGCTTATAAATAAAAAGAAGGGTGCATTTGGTTAAAATGTTTCCATAAATCACCATCAGATGGATGATCCAAGATTTTATCGGTTGAAATTTGGGTTTTGTTCCATAATACCATTGATGATGAGTTCTTAGACATAAAAAAATGCTCTAACCTAGGTTTAAGGGGGAAATATCTAAACTATTTCACAGGAATCGATCTAGACTTCCACGGTTAAACTTCTTTATACATCGATTGTCCACATGTGGGACAATAATACAACGACTAATTTTCACCAGAATATAAGATGCAATCATTTTCACATGCATGATTCTTATGATAACTATGTCCAAGATTATAAACCAACCTATTTAACTTATAGTAATTTGCAGGCAACACATTTTCTTCAGGTAACAGTGTTTTAACCAATGAAAATATTTGATCAAAACAGTTGTTTGATTTTCAATTATCTCATTTAACAGCCATAAATTTTACAACCGCTTCTAATTTTCATGTTTTTCATCCAGGATATAATACATCCTCAACAGACCGTAATAACTCATAGAATTTGGATGGTTCCAACTTAGGATTTAAATCAATAGCATCTTGAGTTTCAGTTTGTTGAACAGTTGCACCTGTTACATAATGTACTAAACTTTGAAACTATGATGGATCTTGAATCAAGCTATTAGTGTCTTCTCTTGAACTGCATTCACTGTGTTGATACCAAAAAACATAATCTGGTTTAAAACCAAGCCATAAGAGATGTCCCCCATCCTTGTCAAATGTGTCAAACATTCTCAGAGAACATTTTTTACAAGTACACTTAATTATGCCTTCTAAAAGAAATTCTGGTTTTGATGATACAAATGAAAATAAATCTTCAACAACCTCAATATATATAGGATTTAAAGCAGTACCATTTGGATTTTTGTGCTGATTAATCCAATCATGATCAATTAATAATGATTATTGTCAACTTCTTTGTTCCATATTTTTCTAAAAAATATAAAATCATTTCTATTTTTGAATAATTTGAAATTATAAATACACTATCCAAAAAAAGAAGATAAATAATTATAACTATTTCTTAATAATTACCATTAATTACGGGTGACACAATTTCTAATGGATTGATGACTACTATTTGGTTTGATGGCTCATTTACTTGTAGATTTCTCACACTGAAATTATAATGATGAATCTTCTAGGATATAATATTATTCCTTCTCGTGCAGAGAAGAATAAATAAGAGAACATCCGAGAAGATTCTACTTTGTGATTTTAGTGTGAAAATGATACATGTAAATGAGCCGTCGGAAAAAAGAGCACCTTTTCATTGATGAATCTTCTTTTTGAAATTGCCACCACCAGAAAACATTATAAAAAATGTGGTCCTATGGATTCTTATTCAAACTCGAGAATATGATATTGTATATGCATACGTAGAATCATAATTTTCATAATATTTTGATTTAGAGAGAGTTGAAAGGAGAATATTCATCGAGGAAAAGGAGTGCCTTCAATCCACTAAAAATTGTGCCATGTTATTATAATTTATTACAATTTACTAAAATTGATTCTATTGCTGATTATTGCTAATTATTTCTAATTACTACAATTTACTACAATTTATTGCAATTTATTGCTATTTTTTAATATTTCTTTCTATTTATTGATATTTATTGGTAATTATTGCAATTAATTTCTATTTATTTCTAATTATCATTTTTTATTAGTATTCATTAATATTTATTTCTAATTATTGCTAATTATTATAATTTATTATAATTTATTATTATTTATTACTATTTATTACGAATTATTACTATTTAATACTAATTATTTCTATTTATTACTAATTATTACTAATTATTACTAATTATTACTGATAATTACTAATAATTACTATTTATTTTTATTTATTACTATTTATTACTATTTATTACTATTTATTACTTATTATTACTAATTATTATTATTTATTATTATTTATTAGTATTTATTACAATTTATTACAATTTATTAGTATTTATTTGTATTTTTTACTATTAATTATTATTTATTAGTATTTATAACTATTTATTAGTAATTACTACTATTTATTATTATTTGTTACTAATTATTACTAATTATTACTATTTACTAGTCTTTATTACTATTTATTTCTATTTATTTCTACTTATTTCTATTTATTACTTTTTTTATAAATTTGACAATTTTCTACTATTTATTATTTTTTATTAATTAAATTACTATTTATTACTAAATATTAATAAATATTACAAAATATTACTAATTTTTACTAATTTTTACTAATTTTTACTATTTTTTACTATTTATTACTATTTATTACAATTTATTAGAATTTATTACTATTTAATACTATTTATTATTATTTATTACTATTTATTACTAATTATTGCTAATAATTACTAATTATTACTAATTATTACTTATTATTACAAATTATTCCACATTACTACTAATTATTAATAATTATTACTATTTATTAGTATTAATTAGAATTGAGTAGTATTTATTACTATTAATAGTATTTATTAGTATTTATTACTAATTATTAGTATTTATTAATATTTATTATAATTAATATCTATTTATTAATATTTATTAGTACTTATTAGTACTTATTTCTATTTATTAGTATATATTACAAATTATTAGTATATATTACTATTTATTTTTATTAATTTTTATTTATTACTATTTATTAGTATTTATTTTATTTTTTACTTTTTATTTCTATTTATTTCTATTTATTTCTATTTATTTTTATTTATTAGTATTTATTAGTATTTATTAGAACATATTAGTACTTATTACTATTTATTAATATTTATTAATATTTATTAGTAATTATTACAAATTATTACAAATTATTACTAATTATTAAAATTTATTACTATTTATTACTCTTTATTACTATTTATTAATATTTATTAGTATTTTTTAGTATTTATTATTATTTATTACTATAAATTAGTATTTTTATTACCAATTATAAGTATTTGTAACTAATTATTAGTATTTATAACTATTTATCACAATTTATTAGTATTTATTATTATTTATTACTATTTATTTGTATTTATTAGTAGTTATTTTTAATTAAAACTATTTAATAATAATTGTTAATATTTATTATTTTTTTTCAAATTATTACTAATTAGTTTCTATTACAATTTATTACTACAAAATACAGCTACCAACTACTAATTATATATAATTATTTATATACATTACTAATTATCATTAATAATTAATAATTATTTCTAATTGCTAAGAATTAATACTAATAATTTAATTTTATTATTACAAATAAATACTGATGACAAAATAATTAAAATCTAACTTAATCACAACTAATCAAAAATAATTAAAATTCATATAATGAAATGAAATAAATACTAAATTAATTAAAACATATATACCTTTAAACTTAATATCTTATAATTGTAGGCGTCTTCACAACTTCTTCGTAAAAAAGGAAAATTCTCAAAGGTTTTCACTCTAAATTTAGAGTTTACAGAAGCAGAGGAATAAGAAGTTCGGGCAGAGAGAAGAAAAAATGGAGGGGAGTATATAAAGGTTAGATTAGTTGTGACGAGACTAATAGCGACGACAATCTCGTCGCAAAAAGTACTATTTGGGATGAGACTCAACGCAAATACCTTCGGCCACATTAATTACCGTCGGCGGTTAAAAGGTTATTTGCGACGGGCCCCGTCACAAAAAGTGACTTGTCGACAAACTATTTGGGATGAAATGACATCTCGTTGAAAATTTGTTTTTACGAGCATCGATTATTTGCGACGGGGGATCCCCCCGTCGCAACTAGGTCTCACAGCCTCCCAACATTTGCGATGGGTGGTGCCAACCCGTCACAAATACTCTTTTACGTGGTTTGGCGTGAAAACTACATCAATTAGTGCATAAATTTTTGCAACGGAGCACCTATTCCCGTCGCAAATAATTGGTTTTTTGGGACGGGTTGGTCAACCCGTCGCAAAGAACCTATTCTCTAGACAATTTTCGATGGGATTTATTCCCGTCAAAAATACACCGTCACAAATAATTTTTTCCAATAGTGGTCCATGGAAACATGATATTAAGTTGTTGGTTATAGTCAAAAATAATTCTACATGAATCTTTCACTTGGAAATAATGATTTTATGTACTTCTCACCACTGACCTTGGTATCACCTTTTCCCAGCCACTTGGAGAATAAACCCGGCATCCAATAAGGTTTCTATACTTACTTGTTTATCGTATTAGAATACACTTATGAAATTGGAGTACTTTATTTAATACCAAAATATTAAAACTGAAACATTACTTCATGAATATTCCAATAGAAGAAGAAATATTTTTCTTCTTTAATTCATTTTATTTCATTTAAACTTCCAATGTTTTATTTTATGATATGAAAATCAAATAACCACTATTAATAATTATATCATTGATGGATGTTGGAAATGATCCCTTATCATTATATTCCATTGGCCTTTTCGTCGTGTCTTCTAATTTATTCTCCATAAGAATTAATGATTAAACTATCTTTGATATTCTTATTCACTTGAAAAAACATACCTAAAAGGAAATGAAAATTTTACTCAATACATGTTCGTTTTGTAACATTGAACGTGACTTGAGTAAAGGGGTGAAAATTATATCAGAATAGGATTTTTTGAGTGATAAAAATCCACCTTTAAATTTTACAATCTAGTGTAACCATTACATAGTCATATCAGTTCTTATCTTTCTCATTTCACACCACTCAGAGAGAGACTTCATGTTATATCATCCATGTCCTAATGTAGGGACTGCAAATAACACCAGATATTAATGAAAGCATACTGATATAACTATAAAATTCTTAACTCATGAGTTTGTTGTAAAAAATATCTCCCTTGCATCTTGAGGTACTTTGAAAAATGTTGGGGACACTTACACCTTTAGTTTCCTCTATCATAGTTTTTTGTGCAAGCGCTTATAATATTTTTAGATTCCTATGTCATGGAGGAAATTGACTTTGTCCATTATTTATCACAATTTTTAAAATTGTGGCATAACATTTCATTTTTCTACATAATGAATTTTAGCATATTAGTACTTTTTATCTAGATTACAGATTAAAAAAATTTGATTAGTTAATTAAATCATTAAATGTCTCCAACTATTTTATCAAATTCTAGGAACCCTTTGTACTAGAATATGAATACTCTACCACTTCATGAGTATTTTTTTCTAATTAATCCTTGAACCTCCTCTTACAGTCTACAAACATTGACTATTCCACTACTCAGAGGGTTCAAGGTTGGTGTTTGGTTGGCCAACCACATTAACTCGCTAATCCATGATCTGTTGAATGGAGTCCCAAATTCTAAATGCATAACATGATTTACTCAACAATTTCCTAAAAAATGATTGAAAGTTAGCTATGGTTAATCATTACTTCTACTTTAGTTGTGTCAACCCACCACTCTCATAAAAACTACCCAATAGTAAGAAGAACCCCCCAACTATGTCAGGATCATCACACCAAACACCCAACTTTGAAAAAATTTTAATGATAGAAGGTGGTTTAGATTTAATATTTCTTTGAGGGTTTTTTTTATATTTATGTGATGAAAGAAATAATTTTATACCTTTTTGAGCACATACTATGTGATCACACTCACAAATAACCATTCATGAAATATAATAATCTATTGGGTCACATGTTCATTTTATCTATGTATGCTTTTTTACTTTTATTGTATGTGTTCATGCGTTAACGATACATAAAAAATAATAAACCATGAAAAAATAAAATGAAAATCTGATCACGATCCATTACTAATGGTTGACCCATTGAGTGAATAACAGACTAACCTATACCCTATGGGTAATACCTTGGGTCTCTTCACATGCGACTCGAATTGCAGCGTCTGCCCATCCAATGCATCTATCACCTATTGAGTGCATCACAATCACATAGTGTGAAGTCCTTCACTTGTCATCTCATCATTATAAAAAAATAATTGAACACTGGTTAGGGGAATTAAGGAGTAAAATACAACTTTCTATTGGACACACATGTCCTTAAACATACAATGACCCTGAGACGATATTTAGATCACCTTTTAGGAAAAATAATTTTTACAAACAGTGCAGTAAATAAAATAATAAATGATAAATGCACCAAAATAGCATTGGTTGGTCCACAGCTCATAACCAATCAATATACATTAACTCACATACAAAAATAAAAGTATATATAAAATTAAACATGATTTATAATTTTACTTGAGGGCATTATAATTTAATTAAAAATTAACTCATAATTTTAATTCAATATTTTTACATCATTCGGTCCTGATTGATTAATTTAATTCTAAAACTAAAAATTAAATTAAATAATTAATTTAATTACACACTACATTAAATTAATTTATGAATCATTTATTATTAAACAAAGAAAATAATATTTAATTAATTTAATTATCAACTGAAATAAAATTAATTATTTTAAATAAATATTGATTAAAATAAGACAACATAAGCCTCAAAACTCTAGCCAGGGCCTGTGCAGGTCAGGAAAAACACACACATGACCATACCAATCTGTACTAAACCCTACAAGGGTGATCAAAGCTAGTCAGGTCTTCCTAATCTTGTTATGGCTGGCTAGACCCCACACGGCCTCTTCTAGTGCAATTTCAATATGCACAGAATCAAAATCCCCATAGATTACCTCTTCCCTATAGGAAACAATATTGGCGGTCTTCACAGCAGACGACGCTCATGGCACAACATAGAACAAGGTACCACAATCCTACCATAACAGATACAAGGTGGAGGAGCACATTAGAGGTGGCTAAATGTAAGATGGTTCTTAGCTGGATGGGAAAAAGGATGTGACTGCCATCACCAGATTTGGGTGACAGAGTAAGGACTTTCTTGATACATGTTCCATGGAGTCAACATAGGGAGGATATGACAGATTAGTGTTGTAGTCCAGAGTAGATGTGGAAGACCGAGAAGGAAGGTGCCACTTGGGTTGAGGTGACCAGATCTGGTGGCGGATAAAGCCGGTGGGAGGTGGCATGGACAAACACTCTAGAGCCATGGGATGGGCAGGCCAGGAGTAGGAGGTAAACCAAGTCATCCGCAGTGATAGAGAGGATGGTCCAGTGGTCTGAGGCACTTGATTTGCATGATGGTGTTTAGTTAATGGTGGGACTAGGGGTGTGGTGTGGCCCGAGGCGCTGGCTCCAAGGAGGAGGATTGGCGTACTAGTGGGTGAGGGAGGGTGACTGGCTACATGGAGGAGGGACTGGGAGAACTAACCCCTGGGAACAATCATAAATGATATTTGACTTTTTTTTGTTTCTATACTAATGACCCACCACCCCCAACTAAGTCAATTCCCCTTAAAATATTTTATTTTAATTTAGGGGACTCATTGAATATAAAATATACGCATATTTTTAATAGAAATCCACTAGCCCTTTCAAATGGTTTCTAAATTCTAAAATTTATGCTTTGATAAAAATATAATTATTTTCAACAATTATATCAGTTATTATATAAAATAAGAAAAAGTCATAAATAACTCGTTTCGTGACAGGAAGACTTCCTAGTAATTGTTTATAGAAACTGATAATAATTTCTTTTTTATCATCAAATGACTGCAGATTGGTCATCCAATATCAGATTAAGACGTGGTCGATGATGTTGGGACCATAATAATTCCTTCTTTAATGATTAATAAAAATTAATTTTTTTTGGTTTAATATATTCTAATGTACCTCTAATTGAAACTAATGGTATTAGGCTTGCAATGGAAGCCACACAAATTATAATTTAATTTTTTTTTACTGATATATGACATGAACATGTCGATGTCAGTGAATAGGTAAGAAATTACTTAATCAGGATCATGCTTGATATAGATTAAGAAAAAAATAAAACCATAAAATAACTGGTTTATATAAAATTCCTCACATAACGTCTTCTATTTGTTGGAAGTCACTACATAAAGAATCCAAACTTGAATTCTTCTAGATTATCAACAGGCGCATCAAGAATCTACAAGAGTGCTGGTCATAGAAATATGGGTGCTAGCGTAGAGTAACGATGACACCTTCAACACACCGATGATCACCACATCACCTTGCTTGTGATGAGAGATATATAGAGATTTATTCAAGATCTTGATCTAGATACCCTATCTATAGAATACAGGAGAGAGTAGTAGAGAAAGATAGGTTGTGAATAGTCAATAGAAAACTCATATCCTCCTCTATTTATAATATTACATAGAAATAACTTGAAATAATGTCCCAAATACTGAATAATGAAAAACCTATATAAATTATATTTATACAACTAGACTTATTCATAAATTTTATTTATTATTATTATTATTATCATCACTTTTTGGCAATATAATAAATATATTACATGATAATACTTGATTCATTAACTCGGCTTGTACTGATAAAAATATCGATTGAAACATGAATATATCAATATTCGTTCAAATAATATTGTTCATGTATTTACATAAAATATTGTAGATAAATTTTATAAAGAAATTCAAGGTCCATTGTTCTTAACTATAATAAAATAAAATTATTTATTGCATTGGTGATCATAACTCCTTCGAAGAATTCCGGACCCCAATGGTGGGCCCCACCATGTCCAAGATCCATATCCAACTAAATAATGTAGTTTCTATAATACATTATTTTATGTGACCCTCTAGGACCATATATCGAATGTATTGAATATTATTCATAGACTAAGAGTGGGATCTAGCAACCCGTCATGGCCCCGAAAGGGATAAGGCTTGTCACAATAATGATAACCAACCTACAAACACAAAATATGCAATATTGTCTCTTTGTATTTAATACCTCTTAAAGGAGGACATACACCCATATCATCACGCTTTTCATGCTTTATTATTTGTTTTTAAAACTAGATGTACTTAACCTTGACTTCCACGGACACGGTATTTTGATGGTAATACCATCCTAATCAACATGGCCCAAGATATATAAAATCCTAAACGTAGAGGTGAATAATCATTTTCTAACCATTCAACCACTGTCATGCCAATAAAGAAGCACCAAAGACGCAACCAACACAAACTATATCAGCATGATTTCATCATCATGTTTTCAAACTTGCAACAAATTAAATGATGAAATGGAATACATTGGTAATATTCTCATTTCAAGAGATCGTTACACATGTCTGTAGATATGAACAACCAATGTCTCCTGAAACATGTGGTATTCCTATTAGCAGGTCTGTCCTCATGATCTCACTAATAGAGATCAATATGTGGAAAATTCACGAGAAGATGTCTCAATGATTATGAGCCCCCAACACCTGATATTTGAACATCTACCATGTCCAATCATTACGATATATCAAGACCATATAACTTTATTTAAGATTAATGTCATAGTATCTCGAGGCTCTCATTATTTCCTGGGATCTTCTATAACCTTTTGATATGACCATTAATATATTACGATTTCAACAGTTGTCACATAAAATTCTACACAATAATAGTAATAAAATATCATCTATAGCTATCTTTATTCAAGACATGGTAATTAAAATAACTGAATAGTTGGTCTAGGGAATCCACTATTTTAACAAACACAAATACTAATACCATAAAAATAAAAAAAAAATTGTTCTCAGATCCTAACATTTTCCTAAAACCACTATGTCCCTATATAAAAGCTATACTTTAAAACATTTATCATCTAATCAGGTTCCCATGTTCCATGATGACTGAACTAGGGTCAGAGAACAACTATGTAGACCCCACTAATAGTTTCAAATGCCATTACCATTCTATTAAGATTTCATGTAGGTGGATTTGTGTACATTAGAAAAGAATAAACATAAACAAGTTTTCATATATTAAAATTATTTAATTTGAGTCATATTCCCCCAGGTTCCAAGTGACACCAAATCTAATCAAACCTTCTTCATATAATGCTAGTCATCTGAAAACATACTAAAGTGGGACCAGGTTGACATACTAGGTGCCTCCCTCCAAGTATCCAACCAAGATTCATAATTATATGTCTAACCAACCCAACCAATAAAGATGAACATGAGTCCCATCATCATAAATCTTGAAATGGAAAACCATTTCCACACCCTTGGATTCAATAGTTTCGGTTCATCCTATAAAAATTATAGTCCGTAAAGGAACATGGATTATATTTTTGGAATTCCATAATACATGGAGTGGAGTGTAAATTCAACACCACAAAACAATATATAATAGTAAGGGTGCCTCGAGGACTACTCTAGCACCCATACCTTGTATGAGGAATGGAAGGTCTAACATCATACACCATTACCATATCAAAACAATTCTGTGTTTATGTCATAATATATCATGAAATCAATATCATTTATCATTCATCATTTTCCAAGGCCCTAATAGATTTTTAAAACAAAAAATGTATCTATAAGGCTCTACCATTTATCAAAATTTGAAATTGGAAACATTTTATCTTCCATTAATATAACACGTCCATTAGATGTTTTTTAAAAACTTTAAATAGTTAATTAATCTTCAGTATTTCATTTTATAAAACAATATTAAAATGATTTGATAGAATTGGAAAAACAAATACCTTAATTAAAACATTTCATAATTACCCTTCAAAAATTCTATTTCTATTTGAACATCAAAATAAATCTAAAGTCCATCCATTATCATTAATTCATTTAAAGTAATCTACTATTGAATTTTTATTTATGGTAAAACACTCACACAATTCAAAATTTCTTTTTGAATATAATAACAAACATCTTTACAAATCACTATGAGGCTAACAGCTCGATTAAAAACATTTACCACATTCAAAACATCATTTTCCATCATTGAAAACTAGAACCAGATAAAAATATACCACACATCATCTAAACTATTTCAAAATCATCATCGGTATTTTGGAAAATATTAAATATAATTTTTTATCATTTCGTTGAACATTGCGATATTCCAAATTAAAACTATAACACATTCACTCTTATTATTTCCCTTAATCTATATTTACTAATTCATTTCACTATTTTAAAGGTTTTTTCCTACCCCATAGGTAAAGGCCCATTATCTATTCCTAAATCGACCCAATGTGGTTTTTGAAGGGCCTCACACATCAATTTAGTTTGAAAATTACTTTCCATATCCAAAGAAATAAAAATGTTGAAAATTAATGGATTAACAAAACCACACAGACTTATATAACATCTTGACATTGGAAAAAACCTCATCGACAACCCACTACATGGTTGTTGACAACTACACATCTTACCACATACCATTATTTGTTATAAAATAGCCCCTAACACAAAGATAAAGGATACTCGGGAAAATAATTTTCTTGATATTTGGAAGAAGACGAAGATACAAACATGAAATCTTCCATATAAATGGTAGGTTATCGATTTAGAGGATTAATTAGAGCTTTTATTCACCCTAAGTGACACTAAAATCCCATATGATTCAAGGAAAAAACATCCAATTATATGGTTAAAACTGATAGTTCATAACCTAGGTTTCTCAGGTAAAATGGGGGGAGAGAATTTAAGGATAAAAATATAAATTTGGGAGGTGAAATGGTTATATGAAAACTTCTAATTAGGTATATAGTTTTTTAAATGGTTTTACAAATTGTGTTACCATTGTGTGGTTTCTTCTATCCAAGAGGAATCTGAGATGAACATTTTTCCTCACCACCCAAATGATTTATAAATCTATTTAGTAGTTAGAATATTACCACTATAAAATGGGATTTAGATACATATAGTATTTTGGGCTACCTAACATGGTTTTCACTTATTGTTCACGATCTTTAGCTGACTATACAATTACTACTAATCATGCCCCAACCATGCTCTCAGTTTAAATTATCCTTTTTTCCTCCTTTTCATTATCCAAATCCCTCAGACACCTTTGAGAAATTTCACAATCATTTTAAACCTTCAATTATCCTATCAAAAATGATTTTATCAAAAATAAAAAATGGCAACACATCTCTTTATAAATAACTACCTTAAATACCTTTTAATTCAATTAATGACATTAACTTTGCTTGTGAGTACATGTGGATGAAAACGTCAATAATAAGATGTGATTCATATTTTGATTATGAATTAAATGGATTTTAATACAGATAATTATAGTGAATATATATGATATAATAATGAATCTATAATAGTGAATTTTCATTTTACTTTTTTCATTACATCCATCTAAAAATGGCAACAAGGTTCATGCATACGTAAGACAAATCATCTCCATAAATAGTGTAATTCATTTTTATATCACTATTTTTTTGGATATATATATATATAAATAAATATATAATGAATATATATTATATATATATAATGTTTATTATTCTAGAGATGATAAAACCATGATCAATGTATAAGAATTGGAAATATTGAACTAAAAATATCATGAAAAACAAAATAGCAAACACCTAGAAACAATTATTTTATTAAATAATTATTAGTAAATTGGTTTTGAGATGTTTTAAGTGGATAGTATATGGTATTATAAGTATAAAATTTTTTTTTTATAGAATTATAACAAATTTTAATTTATTATAAAATTGGTTAGAGTGGTTTTAAAAAAGTTAAATTGGAGGTAAGGGATTTTTCCTCTCATCTATTTATATGAGACACATGCCATATTAACCAAATATTTATTTATCTAGTGTATATACTACCCATAAACGTATTTTATGATTTAAATAATTAAAATTATGGGTATTTACATAACCATCTAATTTTATCTCTTTCATGAGGCATTGATTCCAATGTTACCAAAGTGGCAATGGATTTATGTAACAATATTCATTATTTACTAGCATTGTTTTAATTAAGATTCCAATAATGAAAATTTATTATCTTTTTCTCAATAATATAATTAATTATCTTCTCTTATATCTATTTATATACATTAAATTTTTTCTATTAATTTTCATCTCTTTTCGAATACAAGATACTAAAATAATGTTTTAAAGAAAATTGAATTTATTTCCCTCTTTGTTAGAAAATCCTTTTTTCTTCCATGTACATGAAGTTGAATAATGTGTAAAATATTTTTTCCACTATAATATTATTGGGTTTAAAGTTATTTTTACATATATTTTACTTTTACAATGTTTTTTGAAATAATTACATTTTTAATTTAACAATGATGTACCTTTCACTTTTATATAATATGTGAATAGAATCTTTTTTATCATACATGGAATGAGAAATATTTCCCACCATCTTACCCAATCAATGATTCAAAGCTTCTGTTATAGGTTTCCAAGGTTCTTTTCAATGGAAGTATTTTGTAAATATTATATAAATTTCTATATTTTAATATAAAATATATAAAATGAAATAGTTATTTTCTTCATGAAATATTTTAGTGATCTTTTAGAGTAATTTTTCCTCTATAAAAACATTCATAGATATTACTTTATATTTACTGAGGATATGGTCCAATGATACCATAAATATTATTTATTTGGATGGTTTTTGGTTGAGATGATTAAATATAAATGATACCCATTTTCTTTTCCCAAAATTATTTTATGGTGAATGATTTTTTGTAATATGTATTAAGGGAATTAGGATTATGTAACTAGTGGAACCATAATTATATATAATTCTCATTAATTGGTCAAATTTTATTGTTCTACGAGCTCAAAGGGAACATGTCAGTTCATCCCAAGACCGAACATGTGAGGTTACCATATTCCCAATGTAGGTATATGGGTTTTTATCCCATGACTAACATGGAATTAATTTCATATAGGGCATCGTTAAAGTAAGATTTACGTGATTGTGATTATTCTACACTATATGAATCTCTTTTATAAAAAGTTCTTAAGAAAATGTTAGGTTCTCATGGATAATGTTATTTGATACATTTCTAATTCATTAATTATGAACTACCATGATTTATTCCCTAATTAATATTTATGTTCTATGAATTGATAGTCATTAATTTAAAAGGATATACTCATATTATCATACCATTTATACTCATGTTATGTTCAAATGATCATTGATATCCCCATTGTTTACCCATACCTTGCATATCATCTCACCCATTATTATGTTTTCTTTTTCACAGTATATGAAAAAGTATTATGTATTATATTTTCATGAATACTTATAGTTGTGGGGAGAGAAGTGGGAGATTATTTAGATATATTACGATCAAGTTATTTAATGTTTTTATGATTCCAAATAAAATAATCCTTTGAAAATCTGTCATGAATTTTAAATTTATTTTAATTAATATTAAACTAATTATATTTTTGTATTTATGTATGAAAATCATGGGTCACTATAGATTTTTACATTGTGTACCCCTATGAAAATTAGAGGATATTAATTTATTTGGGTTGGAGTTTATTTCTAAATTAATTCATCCCTTAATAGATCAACCACAAAAGATTTATTATATGACTAAATTGGTAGGATAGACATTAAGGATGTATATATTACCACTCCAAGTCCTATCTGATTGAAATAAAAGGGATACCCAAAAATTCGAGAGACTTATTAAACAAGAAATGTGTAAATATTTGTACTTTATCACTATATATAATCCCCAAAATATGGTTACTATTAGTGTAATATTCATAACCATGAATACATTATTATATATTTCCATATGGATTTCAACTTTTATTGGGATCAATTAAATCTTATGGTTTAATCTTTTTACAAAAATCACTTTTATTCAATAATTCATATGACTACATATGAATCCCTCTATGTAATGAAGTTTAAAACTCATAAAATGAAATGATCATGATAGAGAACATGATCTTTTAAGACTTAAGATAGATTATTAAATGACAAGGAAGGCTTGATCCATTAAATAATACTTTACAGTAACTTATATTTGATAGAACAGTTATACTAACAATCAACAGTGAGATTTAGTATTCAAATTTAGTGAAAATATATTGTAATGAATATATTCTAAGAACAATGTTATTAGATTTGTACGGATAATGTCACAATTCAACCTAGGTCATTCCTAATCTTGACACTCTAGATGGACCATGTAAAGGGCCGTAGGGAATTTATGATCCCCATGGACCAGTGATATTTCCCTGGGCATCAAGAACTACCTTTGGGATTTATTTTTTCCAATAAAGAAAAATCAAATGAAATAATAATGTTATATATAAAATAAAATCCACATTATAATATAGAGTTAGAAATTAGATTAAAAATAGTGAATGGAAAATAAATTTTCTAATCCCAATAATATAAAAAATTATATATATCTTATCTCAATACATATTAATGTGATATATGGTTCAACAGCCCACTACTTCACCACCAAACTACCATATCATGCTAACACAGATACCCAATAACCTAATTTAATGTATTTCCTTTTCATGTATCTAAAAAAATTACTATATTGGCAGAAAGGTATTTGTATGGTTTGTGAAAAACAATTATTAGGATCCCACCATGTGTTAAATAATAAGAGTTAAATAAAGAAAAATATTATTATAATGTAGTGAAGATGAAGTCATGAAACACAATATTCCAATGTTTAAAATAAAACAAAGAAATTAAAACATTTCACAGATGTTATGAAAAAAAACCAAATAATGATTTTTTTATTATGGATTATAAAAAACCATTTTAGGTAGGGAATCCTGGAATCTGAATCCTTAGATACATTAGGTATGGGTAAGCTAGGATCCTTACACCATGGTGAACATATTACTATGTGCACACAAATACCTATAATAATAATAATTAAAATATGAGAACAACCTAAAAATTGAACCACATATCATAACATAGTTTATATATATATTTTGAATAAATCAATTCTTGGGAGATTTAAAGAATCCTATCATGTTTTTTAAAAAATTTCTCCTTCCAATACATAATAGGATTTAATATTCCATATCTTTCATTCAGAGGCATAAAATTTATAGTTAAAATAATTTCAAGGGAATATCACACATAAAAAATAAAGTGAACCATAAAAAATCTATTTAAAACCAATTTTAATTCAAAATTATAAAGGGTAAAATACATTACATTTAAAAAACCAAAACATCACATTTCAAATATCATAAATTATTCATTAAAATTTTTTGAAAACATTTTAATCTAAGAATGTATGAGGGTTTAAAAATAAGGCTTTTATGAAACCACCTTCCTCAACCAATTCTCATATCCAATAACAAAATGAGACCCAAAATACAATGGCAAAGTGGAATCCTATAGTACAAACACACAATAAAATGTTTTCCAAAAATAACTTGAAAAAAGTGATCGTATACGAATGATTTTGGAATTATGAAAGTTCATATAGAACTCAATATAGAATAATATGGATCCATAAAATATGTAAATGGAGGATAAAAAACGATTTTTTATAAAATTAATCAACACAATGATGCATAAACAACCTTACAAAGAATATACCATGTTATCTAATTTATGGATATGACAAAATTGTAAGTCCTAGTAGTCGATTAATACATATCAGAATTTTTTGAATAACATTCACTATGGCATAGTGACCCCATCAAAACCATGGTGGCTTAAATCAATCCATTCCTAGGATACTGAATATGCAGACTAACCACCGTTTTGAAGAAAAAATATATATCTTTTAGATCCACCACACAATGAAACATGGTTTAGAAATTCCATCTTGGATATTAGTGATCGGGTGACTCCCCACACTCCACAAACATGACTATTTAAATAGATACTAAAACTTCTGGTGAAACATAACTTCTACCATAAAATAGACCATTAATTAGTGCACCTAAAAACCCTATTTAGACTAAAAGCCACCATAAACCACATGAAAGATCCTAAACCCAAATAAAACCATCACTACGCTCTATAAAATACATACCTTAAGCTAGGTATGTGATAAAAGTTAAAGCTAAGACCTAAATATATCTTTCACTATAAGATTCTTAATTATATCTGGATGGTTTCTTATTGCTTAACACATCCAATGAACCTCTATGATGTTCATGATATGTTTTTTCACTTTTTAGGATGTATATAATTAATCCATCACATCTAATGAATTTAGAGACTATACACATTTATAATGATTTTTCTTATGAGTAATTAGTAATTCCTCTCACCTGGACAATGATTTATAGAAAAACAATAAATTTTCAAATTATAAATGGGAACTTAATGATGAATTGATGAAGAACAATACTCATTTATTATTAGAGTGAAATAATTTTTGGGGTGGGTGGGAAATATTATAAGGGGTTATAATCTTACACATTGGATTTTAGGATATATTTTCTCTTTAATAAATGTGATGTATTCAATAGAATTAGAACTATTTAAATACAAATATTATTGAAATTTTATTGACTATTACACAAGGCTGAATATATTACTATATTCTTAAATAGTATTGATAAATAAAGATCATCACATTTGAAAATAAAATAGATTTGAAAGAGAGGATTTTGAATTTTTTTATTAAATTATGATTTTTTTTGTAAAATATGACATTAAAATGAATGATACAAAAAACCATTATTTATAAAATTTCATTAACAATTATTAAATTAACTAAGAACATGCCTCAAATGGTTATGTAATTATAATAAATACTAGTCTAATAATTATTGGAAAAAATGATTTTTTTGAAAAAACATGATATTATTATGTGTTATAATTTTAATTTGAATAAATAATAAATAATTATTTTAATTTTAATATGATAAAATATTATTAACTTATGGATTCATTAGGAAAAATTTATCTTAGCTTTAAATTTTATGTTTTTTTGAAATCGTTAATTTTAAGTGAGTAGTGAAAAAACAGTGTTTTTATAAATATAGTAAATTTTATTCCATCATTATTATATAAGAATGTTGAAAAAATATATCAAACCTTTATATTGACCAAATATGTATTTACAGATTAAAATAAATAATTTAAGAATTTTATGTAGAATTTCGGAATCCACACATGAGTTTTAAATATAAGTTACATTTCATTCTGATAATAACTATTCCATTCCCTCTACATAAATTAATTATTCAGAATGATCCATTTAGTTTTTTCCTAATTTAAAATTATTAATTTTTTTAACAGATATATTTAATGAGAAAAATCACTATACATGATTTTTGTTCAATTTTTTTAGGTTTTGAAATCATTTTTCTAAAAAATATCCATTTTTTTACACGCATATATTAAAATAATATTTTACCACATTAATAAATTTAATAAAATAAAATTTGATTCAGATTTCAATTTTTCAAGCACAGTTTATTTTATAAGGCTAATTATTTTTTTATTCATAATGAATAATCACAATTATAATTATTAAGTAGTCATGGTAATGATTAACATGAATTAAAATGGCATAAACTAATAGAGAAGGCCTGAAAAACCAAAATATAATTATTAGACTTCTATGTTTATTTTGACCTCCTATAAACTTATATTATAAATTTTTATTATTTGGTTCCACAAACCATGAAAATAACTTGATATAATTTTTAATGTTATGGGTATTTTAAGGGTACCACTCCTCTCACTTATAAATGGGGTCATCCTCTCCTCAATTATCATCACACTTTGAGCAAAATATCTTGACCATGATCTAGAGTAATAACTTCCACAATTTACTCCTCATGTAATTGAAGTTTTTGTCTTATACATATTCTATTATATGAAGGATTAAGATATAATACAACATATGATACACGAGGAAGTGGTAATTCCATTACTTGAGTACATTCATGTTTTTTTTATTTTTCAAACTCCTATGAATACATTATAAAATTCATAATATGATCAATTTAACATAAAAATATACATAAATTTAATTATATTAAGGTAATAATTAGTATCCACCTCTTATCCATCTAAGGAGAAATGAAATGTCACTCATGTGTACATACTGACTACAACCTACAAGAAGTTATGCATTTCATTTTTCTTCATAGCCTCTCAAAACTAGTAATATATATAGGTTTATTAAATATATATTATATTTATAATATTATTAGTATTTTTGATTGATAAATTATTATTTTTCATCCATTATTTCAATACATTTATAATTGAAAACATCAGTCCTGTGGATGTGTGGACAACCACCTTCATAAAGCAACATATGTATATTTTTTATCTCATACATACATAGATATTTATAATATTCTATAAAATGTTAAAATATTATATTTTGAAAATAATATGATAAAAAGTATTATCAAATAATGACCAATGTGAATTAACTGTATTCACTGAACCAAAACATGTGTGGAAGGACGAAGAGTTGACAGTTTAATATTAGTTTAAATAATGAAATGTTAAAAAATGGGTAATTTAAAGATAATTAGGAATTATATATAGTAATATTAGAATTGATATGGATTTCTTATAGATTTATAACAAAGATAAACATATTATATTGGAGTTTTGAGCATATAAGTAACAATTCTGGACAAAAGGAAAGAGTTTATGTAACAATATTTATTTTTTATTGGGTTTATTTATGTTTCTATTTAAATTACGAGGGATTTTTTTTATTTATACCGTAAAACTATTATATTTTATTTTAAATTGTTAATTTATGGATTTTTTAATTATTCATTATATTTCCACCTTCTTTTGTACTCAAAAGTATTAAAATAATGTTTTTAAGGCAAACCAACCGTATTAATCCTTTATTAGTTTCAAATCAATTTATTTCTTTTCAATTTTCAAAAATATGGTTGAATAATGTACTTGTATATACATTAATTACATTAAATATAATTTTAATATATGATTTACTCTATTTTCATTATTTTCAAAAGGATTCTTTATAATGGTTTCCATATCGGTTGTATTAATATTTTTTATAAAAGTGTTAAAATAATATTTTTTAATCATTTACTGAATGAATGTATTTTCCCTTCATTAGTTTTTTAAATATTAAAATTTTTAATTTACATGTTTTTATTATATTTAAAATAAAATAAAAATAATAATTTATAATTAATATTATGCTTTTTAAAATTTATCACTTAAAAAATGGTATTTTCCCTATTTTCAAAGAATATCTCCAGTACATTGAAAAATACAATTTTATATTATGTTAACATAATTTATTGACTCATATAAATGAATATGGGGTTTCTATAATTATACAATTCACATTATTTCACTATATTGATTATGAATAAATTTTGAGAATGTTTTTGGGAATGCATTTTTCCTATGAGTAAAGTTGTTGTGATTAAATTATGAGTGGTTTTAGGATTTTTTGGAATGTTTATCTATTATTTTTATCTTATGATTGGTGTGACCAGAGACATATATTCGTCCTATGCATTTGGTAAATTATTATATGTCATGAGATAATATAAATGGGAATGGAAATTGAAACTGATACACCATAGTACTGTGTGTACTATCTCTAATGGAATAGGAAATTAATTAGATCCAATATGGTAAATTTTCCATAATTTTATCATGGTATTTTAAGTTATCCATGACAATAGAAATGATTACCTATTGTTATATATATTCCAAAATCTTATAAGTTATTTATATGATAACCAAATATAGATCTTAATGGATTATTTATAACTCCACACAATGATGACTTTGGTATTTTATTATTACAATTTATTTTACCATGAATCATTATTTATCATCTATGACATATTAGGTATGTTTTAAAAAGTTATGAAAACGGTCGCATACCGTAATTTTTACTTCTAATCGATTATAATATTATATAAATTGTTTCTATGTGTACCCTAACTGAGCATCTGAGTGCACCCCATCTTATGTGTTCCCATTACCATGGTGTTAAGGAATGTTATTTCAAATGA
The DNA here is from genome assembly GCA_963277665.1 of Viscum album. Lineage (NCBI taxonomy): Eukaryota > Viridiplantae > Streptophyta > Magnoliopsida > Santalales > Viscaceae > Viscum > Viscum album. The sequence goes on along the minus strand of OY728162.1, from coordinate 425,594,912 downwards.
TATTTCTTATTAGGGTAATAATTGAAAAAACATTATTGGATAAATTTACGATCTTAGTTGAAATTCATGGATAATGTACATATTGTCTATAAAAACAAATATATTTTCAATTTAAGGTAAGTTTTATTCTGAGTGTTAATATTTTTTTATTTAAATGGTTTTATATGTAAATATATATTTTTTTCCCTCATGTCTCCTCATGATAGATGATCAAGAAAGAAAGAAAGAGATAAACAATTATGGAAAAATCAATGGTTTTGAATCTATTTATAATGTTTCTTAAACAAGATAAATTTTATTTATAAAACAATTAATTTTAAATAGAGGAGATTCCCAAAAGTTAATTTCATTTACATCTATCTCATTATATACTAGTGGTGGTAGAATATAGGTAGAATGTATTTAAATGGCGGTTGGTTTATTTGTTTTTAATTATAGTTTAAAATGATATTCATATGAAATTTCATTTTATCAATAACATGGTCATGTTGTTGTATAGTAAATCATTGGACTATATATCCATGTATGTTATTACACAAAAATTAGAAGGAATGAATGGGGGATTTACTACTTTTAGAATCAAACTATTATTTATAGAATAGTAGTAATTTAACAAATAGAGTGATCTCATCTAAATTATATTATTATATATTTTAGAGGTTTTTATTTTTGATAGAATATTCAAAATGGTACAAGGGAACAAAAACTAATAAAAGTTACATTACTATATACCGAAGAGTCGCCAAGGTTTCATGATGATATAACATAGGGTTGTTATAATATTTCAATAACCCTTCAAATATTTATAATTTTGTTGTTTATGTTTTTGGGTTATGATATCTAGTTCAAGGTGTATATGAATGATATAAATGGTTGTGTTCTATGTTAAATAATTAGGCTTTAAGAAATATAGATATATCAATGTAATTCATCTAACATTGGTGGATCTTATTCCATCATTAGTTGAGTATTACTCTATTTATTATGACCGATGTGGGTTTCTAATACTTGATTTAAATAATGATGTTATCAAATAAATTATTCCATCAAGGATTGATTAAATGTTGGTATATATAGATATATGATTAATATATGATGATTAAACACAATAAAAATTATAATTGATAGTTTTAAAATATAGATTATTTTATTTTTGAAAAATGAGTTTTTTCACATAAATTTGTATGTTCATATAGAATTAATTAATTATGATATTTTTAGCATTTGAAATAATTTTTATACTATGTTTTTTTTTTGAAAACATGTTTATTTTCATGAGAATGAAGAGCACTATGGTTTTAAATAATCATTTTTTTGTGGTTTAATGTAACCATGACCAAGGTGGAGGGACTTATATGAATTTTTATAGGTGGGGGACCATTCACTGTTGGTGTGAACTTATCATGGATGGTTGGGATTATTCTTGGATGAATTATTTATTACATTGCATAATTCTCACAATGTTTTTATAAATAAATTAAATTTTTTTGTAATATATAGGGTTATAGTATTCCTAAAAATATGGTTTCTTTTGAAATAATTTTTTGGAATTTAGTATACTTTATTTATATATTTTCAGAATTATTCATCAATAAATTGTTAATTTATATAAAAAAATAAATTTTTATATTACTTTAAATAGTTTAAATTTATAATTTCATGGATGTGGTAATGGAAAATCCAATTAATTAATCATTCCCTCACCAATATCTGTCATGACCCGTCCAACGGGGCCCGTGTCATGACTACCCCAAGACCGACTTCTATAGGCTAGGGGATGGCGACTAGCACCAAATGCATAAATCCATAAAATAGGAAGGAATTTCATTTATAACTAAAAACACACACAATAGTGTACACAGCAGGGTACAAAACACTAAATAAAACATTATAACAAGTGAGTGATAAAAAGTAAAGGGGCTGGAAATACAAGCCCAACTGTAAATTACAAGTTGAACTGAAATGCAACAAATCACTGAAAGGTGAAAACCAACTCCTGGATCATCCACCATGGATCCTACCTGAAGGGTAGGTACAAATAGCCTCATCAACACTCCTCTTCCCTCAATCTCCACTGGGTACCGACTCATCATGAGGTACACCTCTGAGTACTGTCCACTCCTCGTACGCTCAGCCTCAGTCAGCACTGTCTTTCATCTTCATCCAACACAACAGTTGTGGGAATAACCTGTGTAGGGGTGAGTATAATGATACTCCGTAGGGACCCCGGGACCCTCAAGATCTCAAAAATCCAACAAGGATAAACCACAAGGTATGAAATCAATAGATAACCCATATTAGGTATATGCCCATAAATATACCTAAGTTATCTAGTAATAAATCTCAAGCATGAGGTAAACATAAGTTACTGACATAGCTCACATAGGTATATAACTTATGTAGAGAAATAGAGATGATCAGATGTTTCCACCGGATCATCTAAGCTGTCGGACCCACACAGGATCCAGGACCAGTAGTTAGAACTGTCAGATACACAAAGGATCCCGGAACAGCAGTCAGAGCTATCAGACCCCGACATGATCTATGACCAGCTATTCTGTCGAACCCACATAGGATCTAGGAACAGAAGTCAGAACTCTCGGACCCAGACATGATCTAGGAATAGTATTCAGAGTTGTCAGACCCACATATGATCCATGAACAACTATTATTTCGAACCCACACATGATTTATGAACATAAGTTAGAACTGTTGGACCCGCACAGGATCCAAGAACAGTAGCCAAAGCTATCGGACCCACACATGATCCAGGAAAAGTGGTCAGAGCACAGCCAGTGAAAGGGTTTCCACAAAGCATGTTTGATTCTGGGAGGATCTGCTCCACAAGACAATAGTCGATATGTAAAATTCCACAACTTCTCATGAAGAAGTATCTCAATGTTATGCCTCTTCATAGGGGTCTCAATGCAACAGACGGCGTGCCAATTAGACGCCCGATCTATGAGTTATTAGCCTTTTAATCCTGGGGGCCCAGTTGGATTCATTTACGATCCAACCTAAAAGTATCACAACTAATCCCAGAACTCCCATGGGGTATACTCAAAGGGATGTATATTCTCCAAGATTTACAGCGCTGCTGACGGTTCGTCAAATGGACGTCTGGTGCCAAAGATATGGCTATAGGAAGTTAAGGGTCGGTAATGGAACCAGGTCCGGTCTGACCCAGTCTGTGTCAACCCGGTTAGACCTGATGGGTCTGGCCAGAGCCGTTCGACCGGACAACATGTTATGTTCAGCCCGGACCGTTGGGCCCAGCCTAGCAGGCTGCGAGAGCGGCTCGACCTGGGCTCGGGGCCAGTTCGGTCCAGAGTATCGTGAAGGCGTGGCTCGACACTGCTCGGCCCAGAGGGCACAACCGGGCTAGTTCGGTAAGGGAACCACGAGGGGCGCTAGAATGTCAGCTCGTCCAGGAGGCCGTAATGGGGTCGGTTTGCCAGTTCGTCCCGGAGGCTGCAAGGGGGCCGGTTCGCCAGCTCGGCTGGAAGGCCGCAAGGGGGGCCATCTCGAGGCGGCACGTGGGGGTGCGTGGAGGCTGAAAGGTAACCGGTTTGGGCATGAACGGGCATGCGGTTGGTTGGGCAGTCAGGCGGGCGGTTTGGCCATGGCGCAACCAGCGCGAGAGGCCAGGCGGGTGGCCAGGCGGGTAGCCAGGTGGACGGCAAGGTGACTGGGTAGGGCGCGGGCTGGCGCGGGGTACCGCCGGGGCACACCAGTGGAACGAGAAGCCGATCATCCGAGAGGCCAGGCCAGCGCAGGTCCAGTCGGGGTGCATGGGAGGTGCGGGCGTCTGGGAGACCGGGCCAATGCGGGTTCATCCGAGGCATGCAGGTGGCGCGGGTGGTGTGGGTGGCACAGTTCACGGAGGACACGGGTAGAGCGATCTTTTTCTTTGTCACCTCTATCTCCTCGTTGTTATTACATTGCCATGCCGAAGAATTCCATAAGAAGGAAATTCGACGGAGGATGTCGGGCCATGTTAGGTTCGCCCGTACCCTCCGCTTTTCAAAAGGTATCAATTGTCTCATCAAGAAAAGAAGATGAACTATAACATGTCCGTAAACAATTCCATTCTAACCATTGAAGAAGATAAGAAAAGGTATAACATCATCAAGTAATAAACCCCCTACCTTTGATTATCGATCTTCGTTCATTGACGGAGTCGTGGATAGTAGATGATGAGAATCTTCATTCGTTGCATCTGCCAAACGCTTCCAAACCTGAGCTGTGTCGCCTGTGGAAGACTCCCTACATCGGTAGGTGTCTGGGGAAGAAGTCAAAGAAGGATCATCACCGTCATTATTCATTGTAAGAATGTGTTCTTCATTGGAAGAACATGTTCTTCATTCTTTATTGGTAGAATTCTAATCCTCACAATCTCTCCCCTTTCCCAACATCCACCCAAATTCCAAGTGAAATAATATTAGATTGAGTTGTCTGATATTTCATTGGCAGAGAAATTCAAAAGAAGAATTAAATTAAAAGGATCCCCCTAATTAATTCACGAGAGTTGGCATGAATTAATTAGGGGATATTGGCAAAAATTAAATAAAGGGATGTTGAAGTGGGTCCCCTATATTAATTGGTTCTTGAGGGTTTCTCCACTTTAATGGGGAGATTCAAGGTCTTAATAGTTTGGGTGGTCCCCACCACATTAATCCTTCCATGGGAAGTTGAGTTCAGGTGGTCCCCACCTCTATAACCTCTCATTGGAGTTTATGGTAAGGTGGTCCCAACTCCAACCTCTATGAGGAGGTTTTAACCACCACACACCAAATGGAGGCTCAAATACAATAATGTATGGATCACTTTATTTTATTATTTTTCCATGAAAACCGAAAATATAACATTTATTCTCGACCAACTACCAACATGGTGAATGTATCCTTAAGCGAATACTGGCGCTGCAAGTTCAATGGTGCCCTCAGATTTCAATTCCGAACACTGGTTCAAAAGTTATAAAATCCCGCTCGTATGTTTACTAAACGTACCTGAAGAAAACATTAGAAATTTATTCTAGGAACACTGGGCCTCAGAATCACGTTTCATTAATTTTCACAGAGTCGTAAAATTCCCATTTATTTAAGAAAAAACATTTCCATGAAAATTATGGGTCTTTAAATTTTCCCCACCTCAGGGATTTACATACCTGTAAGATACAACTAGTAACTAAGGGAAAAAATGGGGGTACTAAGCATTCATCTGAGCCTCCCACTCTTATGTGCTCTCCTGGAGGTTCTCGTGCTTCCAACGAACACGCACTAGAGGTATCGACCATCCACAAAGGAACCAATCGTGTCGATCCTCAATCTCCACTTAAACGTTCATAAATGTTTCCCTATCATCGATGTCCTTCTCCCCATGGTTGATGATGTGAGAAGGGTCATGCATGTATCTCCTCAACTGGGATATGTGGAAGACGTCGTGCACCCAGTGCAACTGAGGTGGGAGAGCGATGTAGTAAGCCACCTCGCCTACTTTGATGATGACCTGGAAAGGTCCAATGAATATCAAAGATAACTTGTCGCCTCAGCCAAATATCCATATACCTCGTCGAGGTGAGACCTGTAGGAAGACGTGGTCGCCATCCTTTAACGCTAGAGGTCTCCACCTCCTGTCATCATATGACTTATGCCTACTCTTTGCAGTCTTCATCTACTCCGGGATGATCTGCACCTTTTTTGTGGTAGGACATACTATCTCTGGTCCCACTAGTGCTGACTCACCTGGGTCTGTCCAGCACAGTGGCGATCTGAACGGTTGACCATACAAGGCCTAAAAAGGTGTCATCCCGATGGTGGAGTGATAGATGTTGTTGTATGAAAACTCCACCAATGGTAAGTGATTCTCCGATCTGTGACCGAAGTCAATGACACAAGCACGTAACATGTCATTGAGGGTCTGAATGGTCCGCTCAGTCTGTCCATATATTTGAGGATGGAAGACAGTTCTCAGATGAAGCTGCGTCCTAAATGCCTCCTGCAACCTCTTCCATAGCTGGGAAGTAAATCGTGCATAACGATCAGAGACAACAGAGGAAATTACTCCATGTATCCACACAATCTCCTGCACAAAGTGGTGTCCCAAGCACTCTAATGAACATTGCTCTCTGATCGGTAGTAAGTGGGCTGACTTGGTGAGTTGTCCGACGATCACCCAAATCGAGTCATGACTCCAGGATGTACATGGATGCCCCATCATGAAATCCATAGATATTACATCCCACTTCCACTCTAGAACCTCTAAAGGATATACCAAGACAACTGGTACTTGATTCTCAACATTCACCTGCTAAAAAGTGATGTATCGAGAAACAAACTTTGCAACTTCTTTCTTCATACCTAGCCACCAATGCTGTCATCAGATATTCTGATACTTCTTCGCCACTCCTGGATGTACCGCTAGAGGGGAAGTGTGTAACTCTCTCAACACTTCCTTATGAAGTGCAACTCATACCAAGGTATGTCCTATGAAGAGGATAACGTGCTCCCCACCTTCATAAAATCCATCAGGTTCCTACCCTATGGATATCTGAGCCCGTTGTGCCTTGCAGTCAGCATACCCACACTGCGCATCCGTGACTCGCTAACGATGTGGGGGAGTGACTATAAGAGACTGTAGAAAGGTCTCTCCATCTCTATCCACAAATGATATCTGTAAGGTATCCAGCTACTCTATTGTCTCGCATAGAAGCTGAATACGAGACCTCCTGCTGAGTGCATTTGCAACAACGTTCCCCTTACCAAGAGTATAGACTATCTCGAAGTCATAGTCCTGGAGGAACTCAATCCAACATCATTGTACCAGGTTTAGGTCATCTTGAGAAAAGATATACCTGAGACTCTTGTGATCAGAGTACACTGTAAAATGTTCACCCATCTGATAGGGTCACCAAATCATCAAGGAGGAGACCACTACTACAAACTCCATGTCATGGGTAGTGTAGTTCTACTCATACTATCTCAGCCTCTGAGAACCATACGCGATCACAACTCACTCCTGCATCAGGACACACCCGAGTCCGGTCCCTAATGAATCACAGAAGACTACGAACCCTACACCTTCCTCTAGAAGCCTCAAGATAGGGGCACTGTTCAGCCTCTGCCTCAGGTCCAAAAATCTCTGCTGGCATCTCTCTGACCAGACAAAGGGTTTCCCATTCTTTTTCAAGGCTGATAAAGGGGATGCAACTCTGGAGAGGTATGGAATGAACCTCCGGTAGTAACCAGCCAATCCAAGTAATCTCCATACCTCCGTCAAACTCCTGGGTGTCTCCCAAGATAGTACAACTTCATTCATTGCTGGATCTACTATAAATCCAGTCTCCAAGATGAAATGTCCCAAGAACTGAACCTCTTGGATATAGAACTGGAACTTCATGAGATTACCATAAAGATGGTTCTCTCGGAGTGTGTCTAGTACTACCCGCAAATGGTAGGCATTCTCCTCCTCACTAGTCGACAAGATCTGTATGTCATCGATGAAGAATACGATAAATAAATTGAGGTATGGCTGGATGATCATGTTCATGAGTCCCATGAACATTGATGGAGCTTCGGTTATGCCGAATGGAATATCCAAGAACTCGTAGTGGTCATACCTACATCTGAAGGATTCTTTCTACACATCCTCATCTCGAAATCTGAGCTGGTGATAGCCTGGTCTAAGGTCTATCTTCGAGAAACATCGATCTCCCTTTAGTTGATCAATGATTTTGTAAATCCTTGGGAGTGGGTACTTTTTCTTCATGGTCACCTGGTTCGGGCACTAGTAGTCGACATAAAGCATCAAGCTCCCATCCGCCTTCTTGGCGAGAAATATTGGGGCTGACCATGGAGAAACACTAGGACAGATGGATCACTTCCCATGCAAGTCCTCTAGTTGTACCCACAACTCGCGAAGATCCATGGGAGCGATACGATACTCTGATGAAGATATTGGTGTCCTCCCGGGGTACATGTCAATGTAAAACTCCACCTCTCTATGAGGAGGTAGACCTGGGACATCATCAGTGAAAACATCCACATACTAGTCCACCACTATAGGACAGCTCGAACTCTACACCTATACCATTCTGATGGTAAGACATTCCAACTGATGGCTGATCGGCTACACCCTCTTCCTGGTAAGTCCATCCTATGCTGCAATGACTCCCTTAACACCAGTGAAGGTAAACCTGGTCCCATCCATGCGGACACACCACACTTTTCACCTAATACAGTCGATCTGAGCATTAACTGTAGATAACCAGTCCATACCCAAGATAACATCATAAGGCCTAGACGCCGCTATGAAGAAATCCCAACCGAATCTCTTGCCTCCTAGAGTAAGATCACACTACCGGCACTAGTGCATAATCCTCGAGTCTGTTCTCGTAGGAGTCTCTAACCATAAAGATCGAGCCGACGTCTCCATCAGAATCTCTGAGCTCTGAATGAGTGTGGTGTCAATGAAAGAGTGACCAACACATCTGTCTATATGAACTGCATAAAATGTGTAGTAGACATAGATCATACCTTAAATCATCTCCAAAGAATCGTGATCATATGCCTCAACTGCATGGAGTTGATCTCTCCCCTGTCCACATGCTCCCTACGGTTGTGGTGGACATCCGGGTGGTGGTGGTGGTAACACCTCGTAATGTCGTCCACCACCAGCTGCACGACCAACTCCTCTGCCACATCTGCCTGTGCCCCACAGATTACCTTGATCGAATCTCTGCCTTTTCCTAGGTGGTCCCTCAACTATATACAGTTCATCCATATGGAGGGTCTTATAGTCTCGAGCCAAGTGACGCTGCTCGCCGCATGTGAAACACTACTTGTTCCTAGAATTACTAGCTCTGTATCATGTGCCTTGCACAAACGAATCTGTGTCCTGAGGTTGTCCAGCAGATTGTCTGGTTCTCTTGGGACTATGCGACATCTGTCTGCTGCCAGCTGTAGAGGACTCTTCAACATGATGCTCAGTGGTGGGTCTCTTTACTGGTGACTGCTCATCCAGGAAACTCTCTACTTAGAGGGATAGCTCCAACACCCTCTCCTTCGTCAGGATGCTGAGGGAGATCATCGAAGCACTGATCTCTTGCCTAAGCCCCTGCTCAAATGTCCAGACCCTGAAGAATGGGTCTCGCACCATATTTGTGGAGTATCATGAGAGGTCGGTGAACCTCTCTGAGTACTGTGCCACAGTCATGATACCCTACTGTAGATGAAGTATATTTTGTATCCGCACCACACGTTGGGTGGATGGGACAAACTCCTTCCGAAACAGGCTCTCAATGTTTTCACAGAGAAGTGTCGCCTTTTCATGTACCTAGAGCATCAGGCTCCACCATCTGCCTACTAATACCGAAAGGAGACTCATGGCATGAATCACCATAAGGTCTGATGGTGTCACTACCAGTCTGAGGACTCTCACCATAGCCTCCAGGCAATCCTCAGCTGCTTGTGGGTCCATCTCACCTTTGTACTTGATGGCCTCTGGCGCTGGAACTCGTGCAACTCGCTCTGGTAGCGTTCAATCTCTGCAGCTGGGGATGGTGGCATAGTTGGCCCAACGGGTAGTGGTACTGATGTTCCCTCCTCTATGATATGGCCCTGCACTGAGGCCTCGTCGCTCGGTGGGTTGCCATCTCGTACAAAACCTCAAACCTTGGATGGCTGTCTATGTGAGGCCATCTTGAAAATATTCAGGTGTTCCATAAAAAATAAGTTATACCTGGTGATCTGACTCAAAGAGATCACAAAGAAGACTCTTGAAACACACACACAATCAGTGTTTTCATTAAATGAGTTTGAAATCATATGTCAGTGTCCTGGTGTATGGATACGTAGGCTGCCACACCAAAACTGGACTCCCTGGACTGAAAACCACAATCATTACTCTTAACATTACTGGTTCAATGAAAATATCAGAGTCCTAAGTTTTGCGGTAGAACCGACTCCTCTGATACCAATTTGTCATGACCTGTCCCCTGAGGCTCGTGCTTTGACTACCCCAAGCACGCCTTCTATAGGACAGGGGCTGGCTACTATCACTAAAGGCATAAATTCCTAAACTGGTAAGGCATTTCATTTATAAATGAAAACACACCCAATAGAGTACACATCTAAATACAAAACACAATGTAAAACTGTATAAAAAAGAGTGTTAAAAAGTAAAGGGGCCAGAAATACAAGACCAAATGTAAAGTAAAAGTACAACTAAAAAGGAAAAAATAGGTGAAAGGTTAATAGAAACTCTTGGATCGTCCACCATGGATCCTACCTGAACGGTAGGTACAGATAGATTCCTCAGCACTCCTCGTCCGTCAGTCTCCACCAGGTACCGAATCGTGGTGAGGTCCACCTCTGGGTACCGTCCAGTCCTCGTACACTCAGCCTAGACAGAAATGTTTGTATTCTACATCCAAAATAATGAGGTGCGGGCATAGCCCAGGCAAGGGTGATTATAATGATACTCAGTAGGGATCCTGATACCCTCAAGGTTTCACAAATCCAACAAGGATAAACCACAAGGTATTAAATCAAAAGATAACCCCACTTAGGTATATTCCCATACATATACATAAGTTATCTAGTAATCCATCTCAATCATGAGAAAAAAACAAGTTACTGACTCTGCTCACATAGCTATACAACTTATGTAGAGAGATAGAGATGATCAGATGTAGCCACTGAATCATCTAAGCTGTCAGACCCACACAGGATCCAGGACTAGCAGTTAGAACTGTCGGACCCACACAGGGTCCAGGAACAATAGTCAGAGATGTCCAATCCATACAGGATCCAAGACCAGCTATTCTATCAAACCTACACAGGATCCAGGAATAGATGTCTGAACTGTCGGACCCACACAAGATCTAGGAAGAGAAGTCAGAGCAGTCGGACCCACACATGATCGAGGACCAGCTATTCTATCGAACCCACACAGGATCTAGGAATAGAAGTAAGAAATCACAGAACAACAAAGGATCCAGGAACAGTAGTCATAGCTATTAGACCCACACAGGATCCAACAATAGTCGTCAGAGCATATCCAGCCACAGGGTTTCCACAAAACATGCTTGATTCTGGGAGGGTCTTCTCTTCCAGCAATGATTCGATACTTAAACTACCACACAGTAACACAAAGAAGTATCTCAAAGGTCCGCCTCATCATAGGTGTCTCAATGAGAAAGATGGTGCTTCAATCGAATGCATGATCTGTGAGTTATTAGCATTTTAGTCTCGGGGGCCCTGTTAGATTAGTTTAAGATCCAACCTGACTATATCTCAACAAAACCCCGAACTCCCATGGAGTATAATCAAAGGGATGACTAGGATCCAAGATTTATAGGACAACTGACGGTTCTTCAAACGGACATTCGATGCCAAAGATATGGCCAAAGGAAGTAAAGGGTCAGTAATGGACCAGGGTCCATTCCGACCCGGCCCAAATCAGCCTGGGCCGACCCAGTCTGGGATGGGCCGGTAGACCAGATGGGTCTAGCCAGACCTGTTGGATGGGCTAGCCTGTTATTTTCAACCTGGTCTCAGGGCTAGTTCGGCCCGAATCATCGCGAAGACATGGCGCGGTCCGGAGGGCGCGACCGGGCCAGTTTGGCCAGGGCCCCGTGAGGGGGGCCAAAATTTCGGCTCAACCGGGAGGCCATAAGGGGGTCAGTTATCTAGTTTGGGTGGGAGGCCACAAGGGGACCAGTTCATCTACTCGTCGGAAAGGCCGAAAGGGGTTCCGTCTCAAGGCAGCACACGGGGGTGCGCAGACGCCGACATGCGGTCGGTTTGGGCGCGGCCAGGAGGGCGGCTAGGTGGCCATTTTGGCTAGTGCATTGCTAGCACCGAAGGCCATGCAAGGTTCCAGGCTGGCTTCCAGGGGGTGACCATGTGACTGGGTAGGGTGTGGACCGACGCGGAGTTCCACCAGGGCGTGCGGGCAGCCAGATGGCCAGGGCGCGCAGGAGGCGCGGGCGGCCGGGACAATGTGAGTTCGGCCGGGGCGCTCGGGTTGTGAGAGCAGTGTGGTTCATGGAGGCTACACGTAGCGAATCCTTTTTCGTTGCTGCCTCTATCGCCTCATTGTTGTTACATCTCCATACAGAAGAACCCCACAAGAAGGAAAATAAACCGAGGATGGAAGGGCATGTTAGGTTGGCTCACACCCTACGCATTTAGAGAGGTATCAATTGGCTCATCAAGAAAAGAAGATGAACAATAACAGGTCCACAAAAAATTCCTTTCTAACTGTTGAAGAAGATAAGAAAATGTATAACATCATCAAGTAATGAACCCCCTACCTTTGATTATTAGTCATCCTTCGTTGACAGAGTCATGGAAAGTAGACGAAGAGAATCATCATTCATCACGTCTGTCACACGCTTCCAATCCCGAGCTACGTTGGATGTGGAAGACACTCCATGTTAGTTGGTGTTAGGGGAAGAAGTTAAAGAAGGATGGTCTTCGACATTCTTCGTTGGAAGAACATGTTCTTCGTTCTTCATTGGTAAAATTCTAATCCTCCCAAGCTCCCCCCTTTCCCAACATCCACACAAATGCCAAGTGAAATAATATTAGATTGAGTTGTGTATTATTTTGATGGCACAGAAATTCAAAAGTAGAATTAAATTAAAAGGCTCCCCTAATTAATTCACAAGAGTTGGAACAAATTATTTAGGGGAGATTTTCACAAATCAAATAAAGGGAATTTGAAGAGGCTCCCTTATATTAATTGGATATTGAGGGTTTCTCCACATTAATGGGGAGTTTCAAGGGGTTAAAAGCCTTGTTGGTCCCCACTACATTAATCCTCCCATGGGAGGTTGAGTTCAGGTGGTCCCCACTACCAAAACCTTTCATGGGAGATTATGGTCTGGTGGTCCCACCTCCAACCTCCATGAGGAGATTTTAACAATCACACACCAAATCGCGGCTCAAATAAAATAAATTGTAGCTCACATTATTTTATTATATTTCCATGAAAACCCAAAATCTAACTTTTATTCTTGACCAAATGTCGTCGAAGTAAATGTGTCCTTGAGTGAATACTAGCGATGTGAGTTCAATAGTGCCTTTTTATTTCAATTCCGAGCACCGAATCAAAATTTATAAAATCCAGCTCGTACGTTTACTGAACGTACCTCAACAAAACATCAGAAATTGATTTCGGGAACACCGGGCCTCGGAATCATGCGACGTCAGTTTTGAAAGACTCGTAAAATTCCCATGTATTTATAAAAAAAATTTCCATGGAAATTCTGGGTCTTTACAATATCTATATATATTATTAATTGATAAAAAATGTATTCCATTTTGTAACAAAACAAAGGAATTCATGTTCGCCAAATAGGGATCTTAGAATATATATTTAGATATATATATATGTTTTTGTTTTTTATCAAGATTCATTAGATGATTTAATTTATAAGATAAATATTTATAATTCATCTACAACCATTTATACACTCTTACTTGTTTGAACATATTTATACTACTTTGATACATTGTTACATTAATGTTTTTTCTTAAAGAATGGTGTAGGATTTCATGTAATGATTCATTTTCTTATATATAGTGTTATTAATTATCATTGAAATAAAAAAATAATAAATATTATATTGTATCCTCTAATAACAGTGGTTATCCCCTAGTTAGAAACGATTTCACTTGATGTGTTTTTGTGGCATGAACTAGGATTTAGTCTATAGTATCATGGTTAACTTTTTTTAACAGTAAAAGATAAGTGGTTTTATGTTTAGTCTTTAGAATTATAGTATTCACAGATACTATAATGGTTGGAACTCATGAGGTACACTTACAAAGATCTATCATGAGAAGTATAATTATGCATCATATTAAAATTAATATTATTGAGATACATTTACATTATTTTAATTATGATTTCATTACTGTGATGTAGTATAAATTATTTTGAATGTGATTTTAGATTTAAGAAATAATTTGTATGAAATTTTTTTTGATTTCATTTTTTTCACTTTAAGGTAACACATCATTCTATTTTAAATATATTAATTTAAATATCGATAAATTACTATTACTTGAGTTTCCAAACCCCCTTTTTTGTTCATATAAGATTTTTATAGCATAATTATTAGTCAGGGGTTTTGTGGGATCATAGAAATTTATCAATACTGAGAGATTATTTTAGAGTATAAATATTTAAATGTTTCTACACTAATTCATGATTAATAGAATTTGAAAAGGGATATCATTCTTGAACCATCTATCTATTATACCAATATATTCAAGACATAGTTTAGGAATAAATAAAGATATTCATAATAAATTTATTCATGTTTTTTAATATTAAAATGAAAATAATTATATTATTAAAAGGAATTGTGGAAAAGAAACAAAAGATTAGTTAGAAAGGATTAACTTAGTCGTTTAATAATAATAAAATTTTGCTGCATCGATTGTTTAATTAAAAACATTCACACTAATGGGAGATTCTAATTTGTGATTTGAGTTATTTTTTATTGAAATAAAACATACATATTTTACATGGTCAATGTTTTAATAGTATATTTTTTGAAATTTTATATGAAGATCTTGATTCTGATGAGGCATAGAAAATTATATAGATTCAATAAGGGACAAAATTTTCCTGAAATATGATTCTTAATTAGATGAACATGTATTTTAATGACTCAAACATCTCATTTATAAATATTATATCTTAATAGATGAATATTAATTATATAACATAATGACACACACCAGAATCATTTTGGTGTAGTGAATTTGGAAACAAGGACACATAATCCAAGGGTCTATAACTGAGCTATGTCATCTCCTAAATTTTTTTAATAACTAAAACCCTCCCTATACATATCATACATAATTACATTCATCAATATCTTCCGAATCGAAACATTAAAAGGGGTGAGATCCTATGCCCATTTTGAGTAAAAAAGGATATATCAACATATCATTCATATAAGGTTATATGAACATGACAATAACATTTGAAAACCATACCTTTCCCAACAGAGATCATAAACATGAGTCCTGGAATTAATTTTGGAAGTTAATAATACATGAATCATAATAAAATTGGAGAAAATAAATCATTATAACCAAACAATAGAATAAATAATATATTTTTGACATTGGTATAAGCATATAAAATCATTTATTTAGTATTTCAAGGATTATTTCAAATTATATGAGATTGGAATGGGTATACTCTACGAACAATTGGTTGGTAAATGTTTACTCCCAAGAATATCATAGTGGATATATTTTCTTACTAGAATAGGTTTAATCCATATTCAAATCGTGTTTATCCCATGATATATCAATTATTACCCAAATCCTTGGAAGTATATATAAGTATCACTCATCACATAATGAAAATCATACATATGTGTTCCGAAAGATCATAAAAAATCATCATACAAAAACCTATGGAACAAAATGGGTTTCAAAAACATTTTCACATTCCATAAACTATGGAAAAATCATTTTTCAAAATCATTTTATCATTTCATCAAAGCATATACGTTGAAAAAAAATATTTCATGAACACTTTATATTGGTTTAACCAATCGAAAAATCAGAGGGTTTTATAAAAATAGTGTAATCAGAAAAATAAATAATCTATAGAAATAATGAGAACTGTATTTACTGATCATATCTATAATAAATAATAATTATAATTAAGGGAATTGTCCTTAGCTTAAAAATTATTCTTAAATATCACATAAAAATTTCTTGAGGAAAATAACCTTAATTTGAAAATCATTATTTTAAAAATTATAACTCATATTTATTTTGAAAATTAATTTCTTCCAAAAAATATTAAAACATATAATGGAAGATTTTAATAAAATGAGGTTCATCATGGTAATAAATTCAGTTCATATAGTGCACATTAAAACAATGTTTCATTTAAGATTTTATGTAAAATCCAAATAATCCATTTTAAGAAAATGACATAAAACTTATTTTTAAATTAATTTTTAAAATTTAAAAAATGATAAAAATGTATTTAAAAAAGAATATGGTAATATTAAAATCTTTTTTATATATTTTTATGAAAACATTGACATGGGAGAGAAGTGGTTTACTACCAAAGAGAGAAATAATTTTGATTTTTCTTAAAAACATTTTGAATTATATTCTACATAAAGGGACGAAAATAATGTAAAAAAATTTATTCTTATTAAATAACTATAAGATAATATATGTTATGATTTTATTTAGTGATATATCATAATATTTCATCATTGGGATCATAAACATAAACATTCCCCATAAAATATATGATTATATCATAAATTAGTTAGAATATTTGTATCTTTTGAATCATAGTTCTCATTAATGAATAACATAAAATTAAAATTTTAATATGATTCAAATAATTATATCCATGATATATCATGTAAAAGTGGATGCATATACTCCTCATTGAATAATATTGTTTTAGAATATAACTTCTGTACCATAGATCGAAATTTAAGACCAAAATCCCTTAAATTAAGTACCTATTTCAGAAAATGTTACATAGACTCATATATAATTAAACTAAATTTATTATAAATCATTTAAAATATCATAATAATATATATCATGTGATATATTAAGTACTTATACCATTATATTACCTATTTATTAACAATTTTTGTTAAAAATATGTTTATGGTAATTACTGCTTCATTTTTCATGTATGATTTGATTTGATATTTTCAGTACTCTTATATTGTTCATTGTTCCATAATATAAATAATATTTAACAATATATAAATATAATATATAATCCATATATATTTATTTATGTTAATCCTTTAATGGTAGAGACATTAAATGAAATACATCATTCATGGAGATGGTATATCTTGTGTACCCATGTCGGACATTTGTATTTTCTTGATTGATTAAAATAAATATAGGTATGTAATATATTACCATTCAAGATTCAATTTTTAGGTCATATATATCACAAATTTTATGTTAACCCATCCCTATTACAATCAATGTAAATCGCGAACTAATCATATCGCTTCTTGAGGAGTTAGTCCGTCGTACAAACATGTGACATTATCATATTCCCAAACAATAGAGATTAAAGATGTATATGTGATATAATAATTAAAAAATAATAATAATATAATAGATATATTTTTGTAACATGTAATCCATTATTATATCCATCAATTTGTGGTTTTATTGAAAATTAATAACATCAATTCGCGATGTAGTAGTCTGCCGTACACATGATCGACAATTTTGTTTCCCATTTGATAGTTGTAGAGAATTGATGTAGTTTATGACATTAAAAAATAATATATAATTTTATTAGATATATCATTCAATTTATATCATTATAATTAAATAAATATTCTTGTACTTAGAAGAGGAAGAAAAACAAAAATGCATTGTTAAAAAAAGTACATATTCTTCTGACAACCTCTTTATGTTTAACAAAATACAATACTATATTTTATTTAGGATCTAAAAATATCCTACAATATTTTGGGAGTGTTGTAATTATTAGATTTATATATTAATTTTTTGAACCAATTTTTTTCTGTGAAGTGGGGAAGAATAGGGGTGGCCTTTTAAAGTAGGTGAGATGTCACACTTGGTATTTTTGAAAATAATATAGTGTAACCAAGTTATTCGTTATCCAGAATTCTCCAAAAAGGGTAATTCTAGAACATTATATAGGATAAGGTCTTATTATGTCCATTAAATAAATTTTGGATTGGTTTGGGTCATTTTAAACCCTTATCATTTTAGTTTAACCCTATTTTAAACCCATTTTTAAATTAACTGTGGTAAATAATTGTTACTACTTTTTATAATAATTATAGTAAAAATTAAGTTGAAAAATATTCTATAATTTAAATTATTCTGATTAAAAATATTTTATCCATTTTTACAAATTTAAATAATTGAAGTGGAATAATTTAATTTAAAATTAAACCCATATATGTGATGAAAAATATGGTTTTCATGGGAAAAATTTTCATAAGAAGGGAATGTTATAATATCAAAAATAAATATTAAATTGATTAAAATACCATAATTTGTTTTACAAATATAAAATTTAACTAATTTTAATCTTCAATCCCTTATAAAAAATTTTTTATGTGTTTTAAATGTTGTAAAAGAAAAGGATATTCTTAACAACAACCATTAGTTTTCACAATTCACTAAAAAATTATCCTTTTCGAAAGTTGTCAGACATTTATTTCATCGTAATTTTGACATATAGATTTCAAAAAATATGGTAATTTTTTTAAATAAATTTTATTAAATTGTGAAATATGAGTCTATTATTTTTTCAAAAAAATTAATAATTATTTTTTTGAATGTAGTATTTTTGAAACATATAATGTCTTCTCTAAAAATTAAATAATTCTTTATCAATACGGTTTAATTATATAAAACCATTATAATTAATATTAAAAAAATATCTATTATAATTAATTTCACTAATTTTAATTTTAGGATTATAACTTTCTCATTAAAATATTAATACTAATAATATTTCTCATTTTGTTAAATCTCATTGTTACATGTAACACATGTTATCGATGAAAATAATTCTATTTGAAAAAAATATTTCATAAAATATAGGAGTGTTATATTAATCCCACTAGAAAATGAATTTCTCCCTAAAAATAATTACTATGATACAAAAATATGATGATACTTATGCCTCATCATATCCTCAAGTTCCCATATATTTTACTCAAATTAGTGGTTTCTCAACAAACTTTTGACCAGGTGAGTTATTTTATTTGATTGAAATTTATATATATGATTTAAAATCCTCACTAGTTATTACTAGTAAAAAATATATTTATTTATTAGTATGAAAACTATGTTCACTACATGTGATGGGAATGTTTTGTACAACCTCATGATAGATACAGAAAACACATTATGGACTTGAGAGAGGTTTTTTTGGAAGTTCCAACCGATAGTATTCTATCCCATAATGATCAATTATTTCAAATGGACCAATATTAATAGGGATTAGTTTTCCTTTATTTAAAAATATTATCACCTTCTTACAATGATAAATTATTAGAAAATCCAGGCCAATAACTTCCAATTCTAGATCATGTAAATGATTAACAACATACCTTTTTAGTCAACTTTTCATCCTACAAATATGCTATTTAATGAATTTAAACATCTATGATTATTTATCATCAATATTAGGTCCCAATATATTTATTTCATAAAATGTATTCAAAAACATTTATCTCATCATTTATTTCTGAAGAGGGAATCATGAATAACCATTGGAATAATCTTGTGAAATTTATTTTTTGTATATAAAATTAGATAGAAGAAGGTATTGATCCAAACCCCCTTTGAAACCACAAGAACACGATATTTAAATATCCAATGAGGTTCAAATTATTTTCTCATGCTAAAAAACTATATGAGGATGATACATAGATCTAAAACTCAATGTTGTATTATCATTTTTTTAAAGTATTCACCACAACCTCAAGGTAAACCTCAAAACCCAATCAGATAGAATCAAATTTGGTACTCCATGAAACCTTTCTTACATACTTAATATATAACTTATAAACATATTCTAGGGACATATATTCTCAGATAGGGATGAATGAAAATAAAATTTTAAGATGGTCGACAAAAATACATATAGAATTATTCCTTTTATACATTTTTGGGAGTCTGAAAACAAAATCCATGGTGTTGTTTTCCCATTTTCATTTTTTTATTGGTATTTGATTTAACATCCCATTTGAATTATGTATCTTAGAATTAATTTGACGATATAAAAATAATCTAGATAAAACATTGTGATATCTCTCTTCATGTTATTCCTGCATGAATACTCTTTCACATCAATATATATCACCGTACATCCAGGTTGAATAGAGAAGGAAGAACTATGAGATTCCTATAACAACACCTTTTTCGAATCATTTATTGAAGGAACACATACATTGTTGTTGAACCTTATCATTCCATCATAATTAAGGTGAAAATTACTAACATTTCTAACCTTATTTTAGAGATTTATGGCTTGGTTCTACACCTCTTTAATTTTCTTTTAGGTAGATTGTTGAACATTCAATTTAGAATGACAAGATTTCTCCCCGTCAGTCTTTATTTCAATGACCGTAATTTACATATCTATAAATATTGGATATTTTGGGATCCAAATGATGTACAACCTAGAAATATAATTTTGTCTCAAATAATATTCACCCTTGTTTTTGTTCCCCAGGTGGTAATTTTTTGAGTAGTTATAATATTTAATTTATCTTAACAGATTCTACAGTGAATATTTAAGTCATTTGTTTTAGTATATAATTTATTCTTTTTTTATCAGTATATATATCACATTTTATTTATCAAAATAATTCCCTTAAATATTTTATTCAAAACAATTCACAACAAACTCCAAATCATGAGTAGGGTATTTTTTCTAATGGACCTATAATTGACATGAGTCATAAGAAATAACCATGTCATTATACGTAAAAATATATAATAATAAATTACTGGGAGAATCACTATAGATTAAAGACCCTTATTTATTACTTGGTAATGTAAGAACATATGTGTTTACGAATATTATCTTCAGTTCGATGAAATTTTACTCCCATTCATCTAGGAAGAGGATGTTGGATCCCTTCCCTGTTAGCATAGTGAATGGACTAGATAGTCATGTGAAATTATTCCAAAACCATTGATAACATCTATCATACCCAAGAATACTACTGATCTCAGTCCCCATGGTTATTTTTGGACAACATTCAATAGACTCTATCTTTCTTGGATATAATTATATACCTTCTATTGATATTATTTGAATAAAAAATGAAACCTTGTGTAGCTAAAAGTATCACTTTGAAAATTTTTAATCAAGTTTCTCCTTACGTAGGTTCTTCTATAAAATTATCAAGTGATCTTCATGACCATACATACTATCCGAATATATAAAAATATCATCTATAAATAGTACTAAAAACTGATCTTGGTAATCTGTGATGAATTTTTCATTAACTACATGAAGATAGTTGAGAAATTAGTAAGACTAGATAACATCACTATATAATCCTAGTGTCCACACTATTTAAATATTGGTGTCTTTGATATATCATCCTTATCAACCCATATATGATAATATAAAGAACAAGGGTTAATCTTAGAAAACTACTTAGCCCCACTTATTTATTCAAATATTCCCTCAACACAGGGTATATGATATTTTTTCTTAAATGTGATCTTTTTCATATCCTGATTATCAATGTAGATCAGCATTTATTAATCATTATTTTTATCAAAAAGAAAAGTGCACCCCAATGTGACATAATAAGTTTAATGAATCCCTTGTCATTTTTCCCTTGTTGTTTCTTATTATATTCCTCATACTTAATCTGGTATATTATAAAAGGATTCATTGAAATAGGATTGGCACTAGGTATGATTTATACCGAGAAATAAACTATATATTTTGTTGTAATTATATGTAAATGTCATGGAAAGACATAAAAAAAATCCCACACAAATTGGTATATCATCAATGCCGAGTTTATCCACAACAATTTGAGATAAAAACACCTATTTAATATGAATCAAAACCCATACAATAGATTTTATTTCCATGAAAAGATCATATTTATCATGTCACTTATAGAAGATAATAGTTTAGTTTTAAATATTAAACATGAATTTCCTTCCCCCAAAAATAATTTGAGATTATTGTATAGAGGATAATCAATTTCTAAGATAACATCAAATTTAACCAATGGAAGAATGAAAATATATGTAGAATTTAAAATCCCACAGACTTCAAGAAGGGAGTAATCATATATATAATATGTGATAAACATACAATTATTGGTTTTCATAGCTAATTATACATCTTATCATTTGAGTGGAATCATGTTACAATTATTAAATTCTACGAATATTAAAGACTGAATAGATATAGAGTTTAATAATATATTTTCAATTCTTGAGTGGATGGTATGTATACCTTTCACATGTCATTATTCCACCCCTTTTTATAAATAGTGATCATATAAAATTTCCTTCCTTACAATTTATTAATAAGCTTATGACACTGAACATCACAATTATCCTTAAAATATATTCATTAGATTGAAAATACCCATACTCCTTATATATTAAAAATTAGAGTGTGTTTAGAGTATTCTGTGGATATGTCTATATTTTCACATCATTAATTAACTTCTTTCGCATCACTTCAGCAGTTGATTTTCCGATGACCTTCCATTACACAATCAAAACATTCATTAGTCTCATTAAAATAAATTACACCATGTTTCCTTCCACAATTTGAGCAAGATAAAAATCTCATTTTCTTCTCTCTATACTTTTTAGAGTTTCTTTGAATTTTATTTTTCTTCTCTTCTAAAAAAATACAATTGAAGGGTAACCCCAAAATCCATTTATACCTTGATAACAAAATGAATAATTTCCTTAGAGATATTAAAGTCCCTCATGGCCTAGAACCACCAGAGACTTGGTTTTAAGCAATAAAATAATAGAAAAACCATACATTACTATTGGATGGTAATACTAGAAGTATACCTCACAAGGCATGCAAACTTTTCCTCATAGATACAAATAGATTCAATATCATTTTTCTTTAACTCAATTAATTCCATCTATATTTTAGTTAGAATAATACATGGAATGTGCTTATTGAAAACATTTTATTAATCTCATCCCATTCTATGGTTTCAATTTTATCTTTTTCACTCATATTATTGATAATATTATTCCATTTATCATCTTAAACTTCTAAATAATAGATAACCAAAATAACATTTTCAGGATCAAAAATCTAAAGAATGAAAAATATTATTTTAATAGTAATGATACATTACATAGTAACGAGTTTATTAGAAGAAATTATAATATAAGGTGGACATTTCCTCATGAGGAACTCAATTGGACATTTTACCATACGTTTTTCATTTAGAAGTTCAAAAAGATTCCTTAATTAAGAAATTTATAGGATAATATCAATGATATTTTTCATTCCATTTCCAATAAAATTTTGCTACTCAAGAGGAAAATCATTACATCTTCCATCTCACTAATCATTAACAGAATTCCTTCAGGTCCCAACCACAATCTAAAACAAAAAATTACTGTGTAAAATTGATTATCATATTAAGGAACCAAAAAATCCTGAATAATAAATTATTAAGTTATTAAATCATGAAACATCATGTTTAATATATGACACCTTAGGATTAACCAATGTCCTTGATGGTTATTATTCAAATCCTTTAGGATGGTTCATAAATAATTTGTGAATTTCTATATCATATCCCTCAGGGGTGTCAAACCAGGTTTGAAGTAGGGATCATATTCATGAACCATGTGTTTATTAAGTATATAAAAATTTACTATTTTCAAAGTTATTACCCCTATATACCTCAATATAATATACACAAAAAACATTTAATATCCAAATAGGGATGTAATTTCATGAAACTCGCATTCACTATACATTAGAATATTTCCAAGAAATTTTCATATGATTTTACTCATCCATAGTCATATCCTTAAGGATATCATTAAAGTTATCTCATACTAGGTTCCAAATTTTATGTACACCATTATATGATTACAACTCCAAATTAAAATAAAGTTCATACATAAATATTACATCTTACTAGATGAATATTCATTACATAAAATAATGATCAATTTCACAATCCTTTAGATCTTGTTTATTTGGAATCATGGAAACATAAATAACTATACAATAATATAGATAATTTATTTCACACTATTTTCATCATAACTAGAACACTTACTAGACATATTATACATAATATATATCATAATATCCATGGGAAAGAAATAAAATAACAAGAGTTATTTGGTCCTCAATAAAGTTAAATAAGGGATATATCAACATATCATGAGCATTAGGGTATGTGAATATGATAATAACATTTATAAAACCTTTATGACATAACATATGTTGTAAAAATGAGTCATATAATTAATATTTGGAGTTTTTAACAGACTAATCATAACTGAATCATAGAACATAAACAAGGAGAATATAATATTTTCAAAAAGAATAAATTTGTGTCTTTAACATAAACATATAAAATTAATTCCATTTTAGTTCAAGTATAATTGAAAACAATATCATAGGGGAATGGATTCACACCCCAAAATATCATAGTATTAATGTTTTACTCCATAGAATATCATAGTGGAAAGAGTACCTTACAAAACTGAATTCACTACAAAATGTATTCATATTTATTTCCTGAGATATCAATCCCCAGAAAATTCATTTGTGAGCGATATAGGTTCCACATATCACATAATGAAAATCATAATCATGTGTGACATATGATCTAAAAACATTAATATTATCATAATTATTGAAATAAAATGGGTTTCATATAAATTTCCTTGTAACATAACGTATGAAAAAAAACAAGTTTCACAATCATTTCATTATTTCATCAAATCATTACCCATGGAAAAAGATAAGGGTTTCATAATGTTATTATCATTGTATAACCTGAAGAAGAAGAAATAGGTTTCATAAAAATATTTTCATTATAAACATTATCCATCCATATAAATAATAAGGTGGTATAATTAGATTTTATAATCATAAAATAATAATTAATATGAATGTATTTCATTAATATGTATTTTAATTTAATAGATCACTTTGAACAATTATTGAGGAACATTAACTTTCTTTAAAAATCAATTTTAAGTAAAAAAATCATAAAATATTTTGGAAATAATTTTTATTTCAAAATAAACATGAGAATATTTAATATTTTATTAAATTAAAATATATTTCCTAATGGTAGAAAATTTTAATCATTCCATATAATTTAAAAAACTGTAATTCACATTTTCTGTAAAATTAAAATGATCATAATTTGGAAAATGATAAAAATATTCCTTTTAAAAAATTGTAAAATATAAAACTACGGTAAAAATGTATTTAAACAATAAAATAGGAATATAAAATCTTTTTAATGGTTTTTTTAGAAAACATGGATATCAATGATAAAGGTTTTTCGACTAGAGAGGGAAAAAAAGTTGATTTGTGTTGAATTTTTGTTTTGCAAATATTTAGTACATAAAGATATGAAAACTATGAGAAGAAATGAATAATCATAAAATAACTATAGGCAAAAAAATTAAACATTTTAATGAGATATAGATAATAATATTTCTATATCATAAGAATAAATATAAACAACCACGATAAATGATTTGATTGTATCATAAAAACATTGATACTTTTTGATTTTTTGAATTATAGGGAAATTTATAGAATATTATAAAATGAAAATTTTAATATCATTACATGAATTATATTCTTGATAAAAAAATTTAAAGGGTATTTATATGCACCAAATTTATGAACATTGGTTTATAAAAGAATATATGCCCAAATAAATGTAAATTTAAACAATAAACACTTACCTTGAGTTCCTCTTTCCTAAAAAGAACTATAAACTCATGTTCAATAAATTTAAATTTATTAAAATAAATTTAGAACCATAATCATATATATCATCTCATATATTATGTACTAATACCCTTTTATCTCCCATTTATTAACAATTCCTTGTAAAAATTATGTTTTGGGTAATAAGTATTTCATTTTTCACATATGATTTGTATTTTAATATTTTTCCTATTATTTTGTTCTTTGTTAAACCATATAAATAATTCTAAACATGATATAAGTATCATATATATATTCATTATATATGTGATTAGAGGAATCCATAAACGTTAGAGATAGAAAATAAAATAAATCATTCATGAAGATGTTAGGCCTTCTATGTGCATGAATGCAGTTTCCATTTTATTTAAATATTTAAAGGAAAACGTAAATTATTTATTAAAATTATATAATAATTTTATGTCATATATTTTAAATATTTTAATTAAACCCATCCTCAATACATTCTATATAAAGCGTGAAAGAACCAGATCACTTCACAAGGTAGTAGTCCATTAAACACCTGAGCATCATTATCGTATTCCCAAAGAATGGGAAGTATGAAGGTATATGTGAAATAATATCTCAAAAAGTATAAAATAATAATAAAGCTCATATATCATAATTTAATCCATCATTATTTACATCTAATAGAGATGGTGATGGTAAAAAATAACATCGGTTCACAAGGTGGTAGTCTTCCATAGACACATTCAATATTTTTGTTTTGTATTTGATTAAGGTGGATATGGATATAAGTTATTAACTTTAAAAAAATAAAAAACCCATATTGGATTGATAATGGAGTTATTAAACTAGAATAATTGAAATATATTTTATGGATTCATAAGAACATTTCAAACAAAAACTCGTAGTTAAAAACATTTACTCTTATTTAGAAAACCTCTTTTGGTTTGACCTAATGCCCTCAATGATTTAATTTATGATATCAACAAGGAATCTAGGATGTGGTAAATGGAATAATTTTTTTTTGTAATATTAAAAACCAAATAGTTATGTAATCATCAAGTGGATATGAGATGGTGTGACATTTTATAAGCAGGGGAGAGGACAGACATAGTATTTATGAAAAGATTAATGTGTACCAACATTGTTCAACATAAAAATAGATAAAAATGGGTCATTATAATATATTATAGGTGTTATGGTCTAAAAGTTTCCATAAAATTTTATTTTGAAAAATTCTATGTAATTTTTAACCCTTATCATTTTAGATTATCCCCTATAAACCAATGTATACCTTTAATATGCAAATTAAATTTTACTATATTTTCTATTCATTATGGTAAAAAATTAATTTGGAAACATTATATATTATAAATTATTCTTATTAATAATACGGAATAAAATTTTCTAAATTCAACCCCCAATAATGGATGAATTTATTTTAATATGAATGTCATAGATATGATGAAGAAACATGTTTTCAATGGGAAATATTTTCAAAGGCTGAGAAATATTTATTTCATAATTCAACATAAAAATGATTAGAATGTTGTAAATTGGAATAATAAATATTTAATTGAACTAATTGCACATTTATGACTATATTAAAACAACTTCGGATTTTTTAAATGGTGCTAATAAAAAGTTAATTCTTAACTAAACCATTAATTTTCAATATTCACTAAAAAATCACTATTTCAGAAAATTATAAAAAACTCACTCCAATATAATTTTGTAATATATATTTAAAAACATAGTTATATAATTTTTAAATTTCTTTCTAAATTTTTTGAAATTACTTTTATTATTTGTTCAAAAGATGCAATAAGATCATTTTTTAGAAAATATTATCTTAAAACATATAAATACTTTTTATTTAAATTAAATGCTTTACTCTAAAGTTATTTTATTTATATAAAATATTTATAATAAATTGTTAAAAATTTGTTATTAATATTAATATTCTTCATTTTAGTGCATAGATTTTGATAGGAAAATTTTAATAAAAATATTAATAATATATCATGGTTTTTTAAAACTCAATGTTGCGTGTAATGCATGCTATCATAGAAAATAAATTTATTTGATTAAAAATATTTAATAAAATATAATGGTGTTATATGTACAATCTTCATAAGTGTTTGTTATGAATTTTAACTTTGAATATATAATATTCAAGATGTCTCATGGGCCTAATATTAGGTCATGAATTATTATACTATACTTCTCCATCAATGAGAGAGTGGTGAACATAACAAAAATAGTCGAATTGGATAGGATATATTTTAAAGGTCAAATGATTTCCTTCCAAAAAATAATGGAGGAAATAGTTTTTATAATTCTTCAAAGAGAATGGAAAATTTCCCTCCACATTGATTTCATCAAAAAGAATTTAGATTCAATGTTTTTTAATGTGGAGAAAATAATATTCGCGTCATAATTGTAGGGAAACGATTCATTGGATGTAGTGTGGTCATAATATCACTATAATGTATCATAAATATGGTAATATAAGATTTGTGAAGATATTTTCTATAAAAAATATCATTATAGATTAGAACAATATTTTCTTATTGACGAGGTATCCTATGAAAATAAATTACTTATAGCTAGGAACCTAGTGGCGATAGATAGGAACCCTCTATAGGGGAAGACATAGAAGAACCTAATATCTATTATTATTATAGATTATTATTCATAACAATTATAAGAATTATTTGTGATAGTAGGTGGTAGTACTCTTATTTATTATACAATTATATCTTCTTTGTTTTATATTGGTTCATCTCATTCATCTAAGTCTGTATGAGTAGTAGATTAAATGAATTTTAATTTTGAAAAAAGGAATTATTATATAAAAATTGATTCATCTAATTGTATGTGGATAGAAAATGTCTATACATATTGTTATTTTTCTATTATAAATAATGATATGGATGTATAATTACACTTTTGGGTTATATATATGATAATATATGGTATCAATAATGGGACTTATTGGATATTTTGTATTGATGATTATGTTTATAGAGTATATTTCAACCAATTTTAGGGGATTATTAATTATTTCATGGGATGGGGAGTGGAAAATTCATGAGTTTATGGGGAGAGTAATATTTTTGAAGCCTATAAATTTAAATTTCATACTATATCGGTTGATTATAGTAATAATAGACATGAAATACTATAAAAAAATTATTGTTTTAGTAAAATATTTCCATATAATTTTTCTCAAATTACATTTCTAGACGAACACCAAACAGATATAAGATGGTGTTGTAAAATAGTAATAATATTTCCTCATTATCACAGGAAACATACATTTCTATAATAATTGAAGGCAAAATTGGATGATTTATTACGAGGAAGGATTAATATGAACACATATATCACTATAAGTATTACTAGTTACTTTATCTATAAAGACCAACTATATACTATAATTATGAATTTACAATCAGAAGTGGAACCACATGACAGTGTGAAATAAAATTATTTACCTCACATTTATAATCAATTTTTTAAAATAAGTGGTGCTATCTGGTTTTTAATGTTTATATTCAGGTTGGGGTATCCACAATTGAGGTTGTAGAGTGAGGACATTCTAATGATTTTTTTGGGTAAGGTATATACATTTTTATCTTTTAGTAGTATCATTTTGTGTTAATGATGATCCTTATATTTTTAATATATAATTAATAAAATCATTTATAAATACCTCACCTCATTCAATATAATTTTTTTGGAAAACATACATATTTTCATAAATTTTGGGGACTTTCATGAGAGATATTCAAGGATTATGTTTTAGGTGATTTGGAAACTCCAGTAATATAAAATGTTATCAAAATAACAGAAATGTTCAAGAAGATTTTTTTTGAATTGTTATCCCAGTGAAGGTAATTTCAATTGACATAGAAAAGATGGATGTTTTAAAATCATGGGATCTTCCCAAGAATGTTTTTAAGGATAAGAGGATTTTGATTAAGGGAAGGATGTTATCAGCTAATCAATAAATATTTTTAAGATAATATTCATTGATAAAATATATTAATAGTTTTTTTTTAATTTGAAATGATGTACAATGTTTTAGGGATCGTTTACTGAAGGAAATTGAAGGTTTAATTCTACATCGATGTATTTTTTACCTAAAATTTGAAAAATGTATTGAGTGAATTGGGATGAAATGATTTATTTTTGGGAATATATTCAATTTAAATGAATAAAAATTGGAAAATATATATAAATAAAATAAAACCTTAAAAAATTATCCAGCACAATCCTTTGAGTTAGAATTAATTATTAATTTGATGAAGATATAATAACATTAGATATATTTTTTTATTTTCTTTGTTTATATTGAATATAGAAGATTGAATTTTATTTTAAATTACTGAAATTTAACATTATGATAAAGAAAAAGGATTGAGTCTCTTTATACACTTAGCCTTGAGTATGATTACGTAGTATATGCAGGAATTACTATAGTTGAATATTTAAATAGAAACAATAATATAATAATGAAATTTAATTATCAATAGAAACATATGATATTAATAAAATAAAAGTATATATGTTATCCTTATGGGGTAGATCATTTGTTGTTATATTCGATTGATATAACTTCTGAACTCATGGAAAATTAAAATTACTGGATAGAAATAAATATTTAATGTAAGTGGATTTTAACCTTATATATGTTTATAAGTCCATTGATTATTGATCACTATTATTGGATTTAATATCTAATCTAAGGATTATATAGTAGTTCCCTCTTTTTGTAAAGAATAGGTCATCAGTGTGGATCATAATTCATTATGGACCATTTATCCTATGATAATGATGAATTATTATGACATTGATTGATATTTTTGTTGTATATTATTAAAAAAATATGGTTATAGGTTTTGTAAATAAATATTTTATTTGACCATAGTTGAACAACAAGAAAAATCTCAATACTATACTTTTTTAAACATTATATATGAAAAATTATAAAGGAATAGAAATTTTTATGGATTTATTATTTTGTGTAATGATTATAGAATTAAAGCATGATAGTTTGTATTAGAATATAGATTATCTTAAGGAATAATATCATTTCATACGTATTCATGAGAAATTTTTAGTTGAAGAATAACGTATTTTATACACATAGAAAATATTAATATTTCATTGTAATCCATTATCTAACGTGTTTGATAAGGATTCATGTACATATTAGAGATTTAGATAATGTTATACTTGGTGATGGGTTATTAGTATTATATGAGAACAACATTTCATTCTCAAAATAAAAGGTAGTTTAATTGAACCATTTAAATTTTGGATAATATTTATGGAGATTTTGTGCTTTATTTAGGAATACATTGGGATTATATCATTCCATTGGTGAAATTTTCATATAATAATTTATATGAAGTTTCGATACAGATGACTCATTTTATGAAACTATATAAAAAATTACATTTATCACCCCTATTTTGTATCTATTGGGTGGGAGTGATCTATTATGTTATTTGTTTTTAAGATAATTAGATCATTTTCATTCAATATATAAGTTATTGATGAAAAAAATAAGTTATGTAAGATTCCCTTATAGACCATTAGTGATAGTTTTCATAGTTTTGTTTCAGTGATCAAGTAATTTTATGAGTTTCACCATGTGTTTGAAATCAAATACTCAATAATAAATTGAATTTAGTGAAAATATATGTTAAACCAGTTGATATTATTGATTTAATACGAAAAATATATTATTTTTTATATTTTCCCCCAATTTATGTTATGAAATATGATTTATTTATTGTTACATAGTGGATGTAATATTATAAAAAACCATCCCATTATAATTGGTCATATTATATTAATATGGAACATGATATAACTATTGATAATTTGACTATATAGATTATTTGAAGTGTAGAAAAATTTTTAGGGGGAATAATTTATTACTTATATTTGGATGTTTTAGAAAAATGGGAAACCGTTAGATGAAATATGGTGGAGATATTCAGAAATGTGATAAAAGTAGTTAGATTTTCTTATATGAATGAAATCATGTTTATTTTTTATCTTTAAAAACATTATGGTGGGAATAATTTTAACAGATATTATTTTAGGAGTATAATTAATTTAAAGGGAGATACATTTGTGTATAATAGTATAATATTTGTTAACATGTGATTTATAAAGAAACAATGTGAAGTATGAATTTAATGAATTAATTTATTGTTTTAAATGATTTCATAATTGTGAAATAAATAATTTAATTATGATATTATTAATTAATATGGTTATTGTGATTTTTTGTAGTATTATAATTTTATGATTTTGGAAGGGATTATTGGATAAGAATCAATTATATAAAATATTGAAATAGAAAATATTTTCTTCAATTATTATTTCATGGAAAATTATTATCAAAATTAATAAAATGAATATTTTTTAATATGATATTTTTTTGATTGAAGATTATTTTAAAACACTATGATTAATGATAAAGAAATATTATGAAGAAATAAATTTTATGGGTAATAAAAAAATTACAATAGAAACTTTAATGGGATTTATTATATCTATTAATTAGGTGACACATAGTAAATATGAATAAAAGAGAAGTGGGTTAAGAATAATCTAAGCTCTTTATTTCTTTCACTTTGACTTGTCATTACCTCTACAATGTCAATGGTGGAAACATAGAGCAAGAAGATTGTTGGGTGTTGGTTTTGAAATATTATCAAATGTGTTTTGTGGTATTTTACATATAATATTACATTTATAAGAAATTGATTAAAATGTTCTATAAACTATCATTAGAATTTAGTATCCTCGTTTTCAGTATTTTCACACTAAAAGGAAGACTCGTGAATTTATTGTATTTGGTAAATCATCATGTTCCATTGAATAGGGGTCATGTTACTATTATGTTTTTATACTATAAAACATATAATTAATCACAATTGATGGAATGTGTTAAATGAGGCCATGGTTAATATAAGAGGGGTAATGTTACTCACTGAGGTCTATATACTCTTGTCTTGAGAGTCATGTATGAGTCAATCAAATTTTTATTGAGGCCATTCCTAATGATAACGAGTCATTACAATCAATATTAAATTTGTTATTTTGCTTGATCAGTTTATGAATAATAGTTAATGTGAAATTTTGAAAACAGTTTTTAGAGTATTACCTCATTAGTTTTATCATCTTTTAAACAATTAGAGACCTCAATTGAAATAATTTATGGTTGGTTTCACCTAAACTGACCATATTTTATTATAATTCATTTTTTTATTGGTATGTTCTCCAAAATTAATGATTTAAGGTATTATGTTTTCAATAATATATGTGAATATTCATTAAAAATAGTTGTTTACATAGATCCATGATGAATAGATTTTTTTTATTTTTAATGAAAAGGTTGGATGTTTGTTTTTCGATGTTATGATGTTTTTATTGGTGATTTTTTAATTAGTATTTAATTTAATATTAGTTGATAATGTATATTTTGGAAGTGGAAATAATTCTAAATAAAAAATAATTCTCATCATGAAATAGGTTTTAAGGCTTGAGAATTGGGAATTCAATTGTTGGAAATAAAAAAACTATGATTGTAAATACTAATTTATAGTATTTAAATACCCATATAGAATCAAATGTGTCCGTTAATTCACTATATGTGTTCAATAATAATAGTTGATTTGGTGACTCTCTCATGGGCATCATTGAAATTTCGTAGGATGAGATCAGATTAGAATTTATTATACCACATGACACGTACTACTGAGGTCTAGTAATTTGGTAGTATGGGATCAATCTTACAAATAATATCAGTGGGTCAATATTAAAAAAACCCCTTGGTAGAATTCCCCAACATTCACTCTTAAGGTTTGGTAATTACTAAGCCTATGTAGATTGGAATGTACTTCTGATTAATTAATATGTGATTGGGGTCTATTTAAGGGCTCTTCACAAAATATAATCCTTGATTTAACTTCTAATAGTCCTATGGATTAGGCTAAAAAATGGGGCAGAAGTCACCAATTGTTTTTGTTCAAACCAATTGGATATACCTGTGCAAAAAATGTCCCATTATTAGTGTATAGATGACACCCAATCTAAATTATACATGGATTCTATGTAGAAATAATCACATGATAATGGTCATAGTCTTCATAAAATCCAATTACAATATGTTCCTTTTATCACACTTATCATGTTTAATGTTGTTTAAATGAATATGGTGAAAATTTATTATTAACATAATTACTAGTCATATGGTTACCAAGGTTCAATATAAATATCCCTTAGGTTTGTAAATTCCCCTTCTATCGAACCCTAACCCTATATAGATTAGCTAAAAATGGCTATGATGACCAAAATAAATAAGTATTAAGTATGATGTTCACCATAATAAAAAAGATTCAAAATATATAATCTAGTATTAAATCAGAACGATTCAATATTAAAAAATTGGAAATAAAGAAAATATAACCAGGAATTCACTTTTCATTACAAAATAATGAATAATTAGGAATTAAAAATCCAAAAAAAAAATCAATTAGAAAATTATGGTAGATGAAGAAAATATAAATAATTATGAATGTTTTAATGATAAAAATAAGTTGGTGATGGAAATGAGCATCTAAAATCGAATTAGGATTTCAATAGCCCAGACAGATGTAAATTTATTTAGCAACTCAAAAATATTTGAAAAAATAATGAAAGGACTGAAATGGATCTTTTTAGTATGAGAATTAATGAAAACATGGCAATAAAAATGAGATAGAACTAAAATTACAAATCTCACATTACGTATGGAGCACTAAAAATATTAACTGGACATAATAGTAGATTGTGTGAATGTAATTCACCTCATGTACAAGCATAAATAACTTTAGTCTTGATATGTACATGTCATGTATGTTGGTTTCACATTGGGTATTTCAAATCCACTTTTTTGGCCAATGAATATGTTTATATATTTGATCGGGTGAGGCCCCAAAACATACCCATCCTACAAGATCTACACATTGTGAATTAAATTCACTTTCTATGGGATTCTTATTTTTGAATGTTTGACATTGTGTAATGGTTTTACATGCTGTTTATTCTATTCACATCACACAAAACCTTCAGTTCTTAGTCTGTCACCCTAATGTCATATTGTGAATTAATTCTACAGGTCTAGTATTTGATATATAACGTATAAGGGTTATTTTTTTTATTTTTCATCATTTATTCCTTTATATAAAAAATTTTAATTCCTAAAACAACTGACCATTACGTAGTTCATTATTAAATATTTTTTGAATATATATTAAATAACAATTTCCAAAGTGTATATTCAATTTCACCTAATAAAATTCCTCAACACTTGAACAATTTTTTTTCCTTAAGCAATATTCATCTCAATTGGGATGCCATAAGAATCATTTTTTTAAATAGGATACATATGCTACAAACATGAGAATAAAAATAAGTGTATGTATAAAAAACCAGTCCTTTAGAATCTATTATGTAGATAAAATCCTTCATTCCACATAAATTAATTACTTTTCTAGATTCTAATTTATTTAAATAAAATTTTATAACTATTTCTCAAATTTTTTACCCATTTTTAAATTTAACTCAAAATAAATTTTCTCTCAACAGTCAAGGTAAAATGGAACTATAGTTATGCTTATACATCAAGTATATGTTCCTAACCACAAACATGAATTGGTTTTATCATCTCCATTATATAATAAATAATAAAAAATCAACCATGAGGGATTTGGGAAAACCTATTAAATTGAATAGGAGGATGATGGAAGGTGGGTAGAAAGTGAAATTAATTCTCAAAAGGCGGGAAAAATATAAATTACAATGCACATTAAATATAATAATTACAATGAAGTGTCACCCCCATGATTGAAATTGTGTCCGTTCGGCAATAACATATAGTAGATCCATGATCATATTAAGTATGTATCAAATGTATATCACATTCCTTTATTTTTTTTATTTTTTTATAAAAGGAATATTTTGGATAAATATCACATCTATCCCCCAACCACATATGATTATTCATAGGATTCGGCAGTCTAGAAATGGTGATTTTTCACCTTCGTAAAACACAACCAAAAATATTTTTATTTACTTTCCTTATATATATATATTTATATTTAAAGAACCAAGGTAGGTGTAAAATTTCAAGAATAAACATAGATTACAGAATATCCGTATTAAAACTTATATAGTATACATCATCATATATAACATTGTGTTTCCATCAATAGTGAAAATTCCACCTTATATGTTCAAAAGATAATCATGTATAATACCAAGAGTAGAGTAGTATGGGGTAATAAACTTGAAATAGATATATCCTAAAAAGGTAATTCATGGAAAATATAAAATAAATATTGAAATATGTAAGTTGGGTCTCATTAAATATTGTCTCAACAGAAAATGTCCCAATCATATCAAAATTTAATTTTGTCTGTCATAGTATAAATAATATCTCAATTTAAGTTCTCATAAGTTTACATGCCCTAGGAATCTTTTAAGAAATATTCTTAGAAAATAATATGATATCGAGGGTCCAAAATATACATAATGAAGGGATTATACAAAAATAATGGGAAATAACTTAGGGTATATAAATCAGTAATAATTTAATCAAATGAAATTTCAAAAAATTTCAATTTTGAATTAAATTTCTAAACCCAACAATCATTCTAAAATTGTAAATAAAAGTAAAATATGGATTCAAGAAATTATCAAACAGAAATTATCTTTTATTTAAATGGTAAGAATATTATTCATGTTTAAAGCATGATTAAAATCGAAACATTTCTCCTAGATAAGTGAAAATGCCTAATAATCTAAATATTTCGATAGTGAATTTCATGGAAGACTCCCCCTCAATTAACATGATATAGTGATTGTACTATGTTAGAAATAATTGTGCAAGAGAGATCACATATATAATATAGTAAAAATGATTTGGTAACCCTAAAATATAATTTAAAAAATATAGAGATCCCTATAATGAATGTTATTCCATTGGAATGCTCGTGGATAAGGATGTCAATTTTGTGTACCAACATAATTTTTTGGAAAGAAAAAACCTACAATAGATGAAGCATTAGTTCTCAGGGTTTAAGAATATGAATGAACTAAAATGGGAAGTTGAGAAAAGTGAATATCCATGAAAATAGTCTTACATTCATAAATATATGTAGGTGAAATTAATTTCAAATAGAACTATGAACATATATTCTACTAAAAACAAATGATCAGAAGCATATGACTGAACGTAATGAAAATAAAAAAAAATATGTTTTTCATCCCATAACACACTAATAATGAAATTATTATTGAGACTTATGGAGAAATTGAATCAATCAGTGTCAAAAATCTACTCAGAATTTTTTTGCCTCCTATTATAGTTTTTGGTCTCATCATCATGCTTGTGTGGATACTTGGGGGTGTTATAATCATTAGGATTTTACCGAGAATGTATATTGTGTGGTGTGAAAATCAAATGTTCCCATTATGGTGGGGAAATCTATATAGAATATATATCAAGTGAAATATCCTCAAGATTACACTCAATATTATCAACACGTTGATTCACCTGATGTATAAGAGATTATAGTGGCATAATAGGCACATCGATGAATAATAAATATGTATAAGAAATAGAAATAGATATAGTAATACAGTATAGAAATGAAAAATAATCCAAAAACTATTAAAAAATATATACCATCCACATATATATAGTATTGAAACATTATGTAGAATGGAGTAAAAGGAAAAAAAATGTTTCACCCATACATAATACAAAAAATGGGGAGGTCCATGATATAACTAAGAATTTTAAAAACCTTTGAGCTCCTTATTTAGAGTCTTCTCCTATACAGAGGGATCCTACAACTAGAATAAACTATATATATCAATAATGAAAGAATTAGAGGTATAATCAGTGATTGTGGTGGGTGAAATGGTGGAGGAAGATTAATCACTTGAAGTAACAGTAGAGGTAGTGATCCTTATGGGTTCTGTAACACCCATAGAACTTCTGAATTTTTTTTCAGAAATTAATTTAATCATTTTCATATTTTTAATTTAATGGATCCATAAAAATAGTTTATTTTATATTAAATAAATATGTTTGTATTAATTTATATGAAACAAATGCTAATCATTCACTATATGGAATAAAATTTTATATTTCACTACCTAGAATTCCCCGGTCATCTTGCATTATATGAAAAAACAACTTTCCTTAATGGCTTGTGTAACATGTGAGACCAAAAGATGATAATGATATTATATTAAAGTATTATTTGATATAACATATCCATATAACTTTTATTAATAAAAATGGATAACTAACTTATGAAAATCTAGGGTTTAAACAAATATAAAATTAATTCATTAGTTATAAATGAATCATATATGAATATGAAAACTGATTGGATATAAAATAAATATAATTATTTTTATTCCCACAAAGTTATTTTAAACTAAAAAATTAAATTTATAAAAATTATAGTGATATTAATGTGATATATATGTCATATTTAATAAAATATTTTTGATATTCATCCAATAGATTTGACAATATTAAAATAACAAAAACCCACTTTTATGCCTAAAATTTGAAATTTTTATTATGGCATTTTTACCGCCTTTTTATGAA
This sequence comes from Viscum album, assembly GCA_963277665.1. Classification (NCBI taxonomy): domain Eukaryota; kingdom Viridiplantae; phylum Streptophyta; class Magnoliopsida; order Santalales; family Viscaceae; genus Viscum; species Viscum album. The sequence continues at coordinate 425,556,727 of OY728162.1, read as the reverse complement.
GTACCAAATTTAAATACAAATTTTGAAACTTATATGGATAACATAGGTCAAAATAAAAATAATATTTGAAATTGAAACATTAAAAATATATTAGGGTGATTTTTAGGTACTTTTCTGTGAAGTTTCATTTTTATTGAATAGTGAAATATATTGAAATTTAATTTACAATTAATTTTTAGTCTAATTTATTTATCACGTTAAATTATAATTTAAATTTTTTTATTGTTTATATAAATATATATTTTATAAATTAATCCATTTTAGGTCATTGGACTCAATTTCATTTTGAAATTGATCATAAGAAGACAGAAGATGTTAAGAGGTTTTTAATTTAAAAACCTCCTTTGTTATCATGTATGAATAATTAAATTTAAATTAATTTCTCCCACTTGCATGATTTGAATTTATAAAAAAGGATTACATATTTGGAATTGGAATAATTTATAATGTCGAAAAATTTAAAAATATTTTTTGACCGAAGATACTATTGAAAATAATGAAAAATACTTACATCGAGGAAGGAAAACATTAAGCTTATGATGGGATGAGAACATAATATTAAGGCCCTAAATGGACTATGAAAATGTAAAAACCAATTTAATTTCCATATTTAGGCCATGAAACATACATTATTTAATTTGGTTGGTTTGGTTTGACTTTTTTTGGTAAAAACATCGGTACACCGAACTTGTTTTTAAAAATGCTAAGTGCATCCCCTCTCTTCCCTATAAATGTTCTCCTCATCTCCAATTTCTTCAAAACTCTAAAACCTCATAGGAACATAACATATATGACATATACAATTCCATAAATCACTACTTTTCTCTTTTTAGCCTTAATTTTGAAAAAATACAATCCAATGAAGCAATTTGGTGAAAACAAAAGGAGTTACCCAAAAAAGAGGTAACATCCCTCCTTAAGCTCCTTTATTTGATTTTCTATTCTACACTCCCTAAAATATTATTATTAAATTATTTTACAAAAAAATTATAATAAATATATTATTATATTTTTATTCTATGGTTTTTTCTTAAACATACACACACATTCATCTAATGGGTAAAAAATATATAGTTTACGTGTAGAGCGAACTACCACCTCATTGAATAGTGACTGTTCATTCTTACTTTACCACTACTCATGGTGGTAATTATGATGTAAAATATATTTATATATTATATATGTGATATTTATAATGTATTTATTTTTTTGATTTTTTTATATCATTTCTTTTTTTCCTTCCATCATGTGTAAGTACTATAATTTCATTTCCAGAAGTGTAGACTTCCGCCCCCTCAAAGCGATGTGATTTATTAACACATTAAAAAGAATGTATTAAGGATGGATTAAGAGTAATTATAAGATATATATGACATAAAAATTATTCTTTAATTATATTATATACACATATTTAATTTTATTTCATTTTTTCATTGTGATAATAAAACGGAAACAGCTTTCATGCGTGTGTAAGACCTACCGTCTCCATAAATAGTGAATTTCATTTCATAATTCTATATTATATATATTTTTATATAGAAAATATAATAAATATAAATTATAATTATATAATGGTATAAATTATGTAAAAATTTATACATGTAAAAGTACCAAGTATATTACAAATTAAGACCCAAGCGAAAAATAAATATAATATTACCCAAAGAGTAACCCTAACATGAAATTGTTAACAAGAGGGTAATATAAAGTCATAATAAAAAAATATATGGTATTATATATATTAATATGGATATTTAAATCATTTATAATAAAATTAAATTTATTATAAATTATTTTCGAATGAGTACGATGAGAGTCAAGACACAAGTTATGGGAATTTCATCTTACTTTTCTTTAGGAGATACATGCCTTATTCAGCACTCACATATTTTGTGTGGTTTAAATAATAACAATGAATGAATTATATTAATATTATAATTATATTTATGGGTATTTAAATATCCATTTTATGATCATTCTATCATGGGTATTAAGTTTCAAAAGTTACCAAATCGGTAAGATAGTTTTGTCTCAATTTACCTTCTTTGAGAAATAGGTTTTGTTTTGAAAATAAATCATTTTTTGAGGTAATATGACATGTTATATCATCAATAAATTTATTTTAATGATACTTTATTCTTCATGTAATTTTATTTTCTTACATGGAGAGTATGATCCCAAGTTACCATGTAGATATAGTTTATTGAAATAATCCCAATATTTATCATTATTGTTAATGACTATGCTTCCATTGATGAAATATTATGAACCATCTCTCATGAAAATTCATGATACTTATTATCAAATATTTAATCAAGATATATTCATGTATTAGTTCCATTTATCACTATTTGTAATTAAATATAACTAATAAAATGTTTTCATGAATGTCCGACTTTACCTCTCTCTCTATAGTAGTAAATATGTGTTCTTTAAAGACCGTGTTTTCTAAATGGTTTCCAAAAATATTCTACTACTACACTATTACCATCAAAATCAAATTTATCCATGTTTTAACTATTAAAAAAATTATTTTATAAAATGAATATTCATTTCATTTTTCAGTCAAAGAAATTTTCAAAACTTTTTAAGGTGAAAAAGGAATGTTCGGTATGTACAGATTTAAACGCCATCATGACCGTAATTACCTTAAAGCTTCTTATTCACTGTTGTTGGTCAGAGTGGATACTCAAGATGTGGGTTAATTGGATTCCAATTAAAATTTTTGTTAAACACTTTTAGGATTAAAATACCCCAAATTAAAACACATCCCAATTAATTATGGTAGTAGAGATATAAGTGAATTATTGTTCAATAGGTTTCTCAAAGGTTGATTAATCCTATGTTGAATCAGTATGAGAACTAATTCCACTTTTGAAACAAGTATGCTAAAATAATCACATATACACACTAACTAGAACTAACTATCAGAGTGATTGTAAAAATAGATTTTTGTCTTTGAAAATATAAGCAGTGAATAAATCTAAAACACGGTACTTGAAATTTGAACACAAAAATTTAAACAAGAGTTTCAGTCTTAAGTCAAGACCTAATCCTCTCCACTTCGAGATCATCTACCACAAAGAAATTATATTAAAAATGATACACTACCTGTATGAGGCTTTACAATAGTTTTTAAACTGTCTAGGTTTAGAAACCTCTACCACAGTTATACATGGGAAAATAAACAATTAAGCCACACTAGGATTCTTCCACAGTTATGTGTGGGAAACAAATGTAAAGAGAGTTTGGTAGGGGGATTTTTAGTATCCCTCAATTTTTGAACAAGAGTCAGTTTTTTTATGACATACACAATACTGAGAAATGTAAAATACTTATACACATTAGAGCTAAAGATATTAAGAAGAAGTTTAGAACGATCTATGTGTTGGAAGATCATCTATAGACTCTTTGAAATAAATGAAATGAAGTTTTGGTCCTTCTCTATAAGTTTCCTCTAAAACAGAGTGTCACAACATCCAGGTTATGACTTCGAGATGTATAGATGATCAGCTTCTTGTGTGAGAAGCTCTTTGTAGCACACCACTATAGATTTGAAAATTTTCTTCCAGTAGATCTTTGTGAAGCTTCAGGATCTTCAGTATGAGTGCCTGAGTGGTTTTCTTCTTACATATTATTCCAGGTACTGTATGTGTCTGGTGCTGGGGGTGTGTTTTTTCTTTTATTTATGTCACTATTTTATGTCCTACTTGCATCTCAGATTTTTGTTATTTAATTTAGAAGGGGCCGACAAGATGGAATGATTCATCCATGTGTGGTATTCCTCGTACCTCATACTGTCTCCTGAAATGCCTGAAAATATAATTAAATAATGTTAGGTGCATTAAATTGTCTAGACATGACTGTTATGATAGTATTAAAAAAATTGGTGAAGTAATGAATAGGTTATCATTAGACTGGTAGCAGATGCATGTCACATGGTATACTTAAATCAGTAGGCACTTCAACTGTGGACTTCATCGGTAGGATTACAGTAGAACATTAACAGTAGGTTTTAGTCAGTAAGCTTGATCAACGGTAGACTTCAATCAGTAAGCTTCTAACGGTAGCTCTGTAACACCAGACTACTTCAACAGTGACCTTTACTGTGATATACTGACTCAATAAGTTGACTTTATCAATTGGGGAGTTTTTCTATCAGCATACGTCTACTAATAGTAGACTTTGAACAATAGTGGACTACACCGACAATAGTAGTTGTCTTTCGGTAAACTTATACTAATGTTAGAAATGTCCAACGGTAGACATGAACTATGAAGTTCTTAACAGAAGACTTGAGAAAGAGTCTGACAGTGGACATCTAACATAATCTTTGTCACAACGGTGACCTTGTAATGGTGACTCTTTGTCCGTATGCTTAGATAAGCAGAGAAACGGTAGCCTTGTGATAGTGACCTTGTACCGATATCTTAAAATAGTGACCGTAGAGCTTTAACAGTGACCTTTTAGCAACAGTGACCTAGAGTGATAGTGAGCTATAATGGTGACCTTTAATAGAAAGATCTTATGAGTATCCCTTCACAGTGAGATTATACCTAGAGAAATTTAAACTGTAAGCTGATGCAATAATTGTTTAGGATAAATAATATAAATACAGATTAACAAATGACTTAATATTTCTTGATTTGTATTTAAACATGATTTGGGATTATCATAACAGGTGAGTCCAACAATCTCCCCCTTTTTGATAATCACAAATTTTTCTAGTATGTATTAATTATCGATATCACAGATAAACATATAATATATTTACTAAACAGAGATAAAAAAGGAACCTTAGTTCAGTTGTGATTTCTCAAGTATCAGAGATTTATAATAGTGTAAAATCAGAAAAGGTCCATTAGAGAGTAATAAAATCACAACATTTGTACCATTTATCCCACTTTTGTGATTAGCAAAAATAAACACAAATAGAGATAATATATAAGACTTGTAGTAATGGATGTACATTACATGACCCAAAAATAAGATACATTCCCTATCAAAAGCCATAAACAAACTCAATCCACATCATCTATAGGCAAGTGTTATTTCCCTTGGGAAGAAGAAGATGGAGGATGAGATGGTGGATCAACAGGTTTAGGAATTGTTATAGGAATGACTGGAGGGGTAGAAACAGAATCTCCTGTGGGTCTGTAGTGGGCAGCTCTCCGAGGTATCAGTGGAGTAAGTCTTCTGATATCCTCAGCAGGAGACGTCATGGAATAACTACTGGGATGTGATACAGGTAAGGAAGGAGGGATTATGGCAGGGTTACAGTCCACATGGAGAATGGGTAGGAGATGGTTTCTGAAGTCTATAATAATGCTTCCACCTATTTCCATAGCTAATATAAAATCATCCTTATTCTCCATAAATTTATCTAAGTCTAGAGTCAACTGGACCAGCTGAGTTACTTGTTCCTTGAAGGATCTAGTGACTGGTAGAATCTTGAGGTTTTCTAATAGAATCTTGAAGTGAGAATCCATATGATGTTTGGAGTAAATCTGTTTATAATAGAAATTAATATATTCCTTTATACTCTTTTGGTCCCAAGCTTCCTCTCTTATGATGTCACAAACTACCTTCTGAACATATTTGGTAGTGGAGATAATCTGAGTCATAGATTGAGGGTCAGGTGCACTGACACCAGAAATCTTTGCTAACTCTTCACTGACCACTGTCCTGAAAGCTGGCAAGTCCATAGGTGGTGTAGAGGAGGTTCAAGAAGAGGCAGAGGTAGTCAAAGGTTTTATAGAGAAGGAAATAATTTCATTAAAAGACTTGGTCAACCCACTGATGAGATTCTTCACATCTTTATCATGGCCCTTCACATGATATTTCATGGATTCCTTAAAACATTCAAACACTACAACCGTCTGTTGCACCACACTTCTGATATAGTGAATTCCTTTGTCTGATTGGCCCCTAGAAGCTATTAGAGCAGTCAAGCTCACCACTGACTACCATAGAGGTTCCATAGACTGATACACATCCTTGAGTTGATTCTCGCATTGAGATACTTCTTGGGAAAGATTGGCTTGAATGGAAGATTGAACTTTAGCCATCTCAGAGGCAGTCATCTGTTGAATTCAGCCCATTTCCTTTTCCAATTCAGTGGCCCTATTTTCAAACATCTGGTGCAGATCTATTTTCAGTTTATCTAGATCATACATTGTGACAAGGTTCTCGAGAATGGGAACCACTGGAGGCACTGCAGCAGGTTCTAGAATATCAGGTACATGGTGTCTTTTTCATGACATATCACAATCAGAATCATCATAATCCATCCCAAGTACCAAGTATCCATGGTCTTCTAACCATTATTCAATGTCATGAAGAACATATAAAGAACCAAAATTTCACCCTCACATGGTGGTATCTCTTTATTATTCTCCTCTAATGGTTCTACTCTAGGTAATTCCACAACCTCCTCAATAGATTCAACCTTTGTTTGCTCTGTTGGTTAACCAGTGGAGTGAGTCATAGCCTCCATTGAGTTATCAATGACATCTATTTCAATGGCAGTAGATGCCACTCCTTCTTCTTGATCAGACATTGTCATGTCTCTATTATCTATCAGAGGGCTCAAACTGAGCTCCTTTTCTTCATTGTCTTCATCATCAGCTTCAACAACATCAGCCTTATTTCCTTCTTCCATATCACTAGCCTCCTTTGCCTCACGAGAAGAATGGTCTGACTCAGTATCCTCATCCTCATCAGAGGTGTTTTGGACAATATTCTGAGATACTTCTTCTTCTTCACTAGTCTCAATATCACTGTCCCTTAGAATGGTCTCTCTTCTTAGTAGTTCTTTTGGAGGAATAGGTGCTCCAAGAGCTATTGTCATAAGAGAATGGTTAGGTAAATTGAGATAACTCCCATCATCAATGGGGGTGTTCTCTTTTTCAGGTTCCACGTCTCCTTCAACATCCTCCTCTTCATCAGAATAAGCTGGTTCGGGCTCATCAGGCTTTAGTCCAGGATCTCTCTTGTCTTTTAGCCAAGATGGTTGAGTTGTAGGGTCAAACCTTTCATACACTTTTCCTTCATCATTCACCCATGCCTTCTTCCATGGATTACTGCTAATTTTCATGAATTTGCAAATAACCTTGCTGATACAAACACTGTTTTTATCCACTATAATTTCTTCTTTATTTCCATCCACACCCTTTAACATTAGAATTAATGAGATTAGATTGGCATGGAATAGGGCATTGGAATTTGAGCTTGCCTTAGTCAAATCCTCCAATTGTTCCATCATTAACCTACATAGGCTGATCTTCTCCCCATGCTTCAGTAAGTACATCAGGAATATGTCTTGATACTTCAGCACTGCAAAATCCCATCTCCGGAGACTAATCACATGCAGAATGAAATTAAACAACATTCCATCTTCTCCATTCATCTTAGCTGCAATGATCTTCCTCGAATTTCCATTTCCTGTCAGCTTTTCCTGAGCTTTTTTATACTAAAAAATTTCACTGTCTGGAGGAACCACTCCAGAATATTATTCATACACTCCTCCATGAGGGAATCTCAAGCAACCAACCCACTCAGCAGACAGAAAACTGACTTCATTGACATTAACTCGAGATACTAGCCAATTAAAAACATCTTATTCTTCTTCAAACATCATGTATTCATAGAATTCCTTCACAAGCTTCGGGTAGTATGGTACATTGTTATTGGAAAAGCATTCTGTCCATCCTAGGGCTTCCATTGCTTCCAGCACTAATGACTTTCTCGACAGTACCCATTCTTCACTCAGCTCCTTCTCAGCCACAATTTCTCTCTTTGTCATATGTGGGTTGACAGGTCCCATCAGGGTAGTACTAGTTCCAATGGACTCGGCTCAAGTCCACTTTGGCCTAGGCGCATCTTAATTAATTGTCGGGGGTCGCTCGGTTCTAGCCATGGAGATTGAAGGTGGTTCAAGGGTTCAAATGGAGAGTTAGGGTTTAGGGATTTTGAGAGCAAGGTTCAATATTGAAGAAGAAATGTGGATTGAGATATGTTCATAGCCTTTAGTTTTATCATTTCGGGGAAAAAATAAAATAGAAATAATAAATAGGATTAAAACGGCTCAGATTCCCGCATAAAATAAACTGTAAAAATAAAACAGTAAGGTATCGAACAGTGGGGTTCTTAACAGTGAGGTACACCAGTGAGGTGCAATAGTGAGGTCCAATGGTGAGGTCCAATGGTGAGGTCCAACTGTGAGGTCCAACAGTGAGGTCCAACTTTGAGGTTTACCAATGAGGTGCCTATTAGTGGGGTTTGACTGTGAGGTTTTCAATACTAAATTTAATCATACCTAACTCATGTTTGATGTAATTTAACCTCTCAAAATTCAAAGGCATTGCGAGTTTATCATCCAATTGATGTTCGGTTCTAATGTATTCAAGAGTGATATCACCCTTTTGATAATGATACATCAAAATGTGATGTATCACATCAATATGCTTTTTCCTAGCATTAGATACTGTATTTTTGGAAATTTTAATAGCACTTGTATTGTCACACTTTATAGAGACATGTTTGAATTGATATCCATAGTCTAGTAAAGTGTGTTTCATCCATAGAATTTTAGCACAATAACTACCAGTGGCTATGTATTCAGCTTCGGTAGTGGAAAATGAAATAGATTTCTATTTCTTACTACACCATGATACTAGTGACTTGCCTAAAATGTGACATGTCCTACAGGTAGTTTTTCTATCTAAATTGCAACCAGAAAAATCAGCATCCGAATAACTTAACAAATCAAATGATTTTACTTTAGGATAAAATAGTCTTAAGTTGAGAGTATGTTTGAGATATTTAAAAATCCTCTTTATAGAAGTTAAATGAGACTCTCTTTGGATTGGCTTAAAAGTGAGCACACATTTATACACTAAACATAATGTCAGGTCTGCTAGCTGTATGATATAGTAGACTCCCTATCATACTTCTGTAGTTGGTTTGATCCACTTGTTCTCCATCTTCATCCTCATCCAACTTACAAGTTGCACTCATAGGTGTGTCACTTCCTTTAATACCATCCAAAGTAAAAAAGTTTTAAAAGTTCCTTAATATATTTACGTTGATTCAAAACAATTCCATTTTTATTTTGAAATATCTTAAATCCAAGGAAAAATTTGAGTTCTCCCATTAAACTCATTTCAAACACATTTTGCATCATTTTTTAAAAAACAATACATAAAGAATTTTTAGAAGATCCAAAAATAATATCATCCACATAAATTTATAGTATCAAAACATCATTATAAATCCTTTTAATAAAAAAATTAGGAATAGATATCCCTTTGGTAAAAAATTTTGAAATAAGAAGAGAGATGAGCCTATCATACCATGCTCTTGGAGCTTTTTTTAGACCATATAAGGCATTAGATATTTTAATAACATGATTTGAAAAATTGGGATTTATAAAACCAGGAGGTTGTTCAACAAATACATCCTCAAATATATACCAATTTAGAAAAGTGCTGTTAACATCCATTTGATAAAGATTAAAATTAAGATGAGCTGCATAAGCAAGTAGTATCCTAATGGATTCTAATCTAGCTACATGTGAAAATCAGCAGGTACAGATTCTAGAAAATTTCCAGAATTGGATACTTTTACAGGGGATTCGCTATCTTTATCATTATGGTTCAAAATTGACAAATCATCCTCAAGGTGTTCAAGATAGGTTTTAGGCTCATGTGGATCAGTCTCATTGAATTTGATATGAACTGATTCTTCCACACATTTGGTTTTCTAATTGAACACTCTATAGGATTTAATTTATATAGAATAACCCAGGAAAATTCCTTCATCACTTTTGGGAGAAAATTTGTCAAGATTTTCTTTAGTATTAAGAATAAAGACTTTACAACCAAAAAATCTAAAGTAATTAACCATAGGCTTACTATTGTTTCAAAGCAAATAAGGGGTCTTCTTTAGAACATGTCTAATTAAATCTTTATTGATGATATAACAGGATGTATTTATAGCTTCATCCCAAAAATAAATAGGTAAGTCGTACTCATTAAGCATAGTTCTAGCGATTTCCTGAAGGGTCCTATTACTTCTTTCTACAACTCCATTTTGTTGAGGTGTTCTAGGGGTAGAAAAGTTGTGACTATAGCCATTATTTGAGAAGTAAGACTCAAACTCATGATTTTTAAACTCACATCAATGATAACTTCTCATGGTCTTAATTCTAAGTCCACTAAGATTTTCTACAGACTTGGAATATTTGATAAAATATAAAAAAGATTCACTTTTGTGAACTAGAAGGTATACCCAAGTATACCTTGAATATTGATCTAAAATAACATAAACATAGCTCTTACCATTTAAACATGATACTCTTGATGGTCCAAAAAAATCCATTTTAACCAACTCAAGTGGTTGAGAAGTTGAAACTTCTATCTTTGGTTTGAAAGAAACATTGTGTTGTTTTCCCTTTTGGCAGGGATTACACACTTTGTCAAGTGGGAATTCTTATTTAGGTAAGTCTCTAACTAAACATTTCATAGATATCTTCCTAAGTGAGTGCACATTACAGTGTCCTAAACTTCTGTGCCACAACCAAGACTCTTTATGAAAAGTATTTATGAAGGAAACAATTTGTTTGGCTAAAGAATTAAAATCAACAACATATACATTCTCATTTCTACATTCAGTGAAATCTAAATCATTTTTTGAGTTAAAAAAATTTAATGCATAATTTTTGAATTTAACATTAAAACCATCATCACATAACTGAGATATGATAAGTAAATTGTACTTTAATCCATCAACAAAATGTACTTCAAAAATTAATATTGCATCAGGGTTACCAATCTTACCTAAGCCAATGATTTTTCCTTTTGCATTGTCACCAGAGGTAACATGCCCACCATCAACATTGATTATACTCTTGAAGAAATAATAATCTCCGGTCATATGTCTTGAACATCCACTATCCAAGTACCATAGGGTCTTACAGGAACTCTTTAAAAAACATCCCTACAAAACAGATTAAACATTGGATAAATTTGGTACCCAGATCATCTTGGGTCCAGAGAGGTTAGCATGTAACCCTTTGGGAAACCATATTTTCTTTATAGGTTTTCTAAAATGAACAAACACATTTTGAGACATAAATACTTTGTTAGGTCCTTTAGAAAATTGTTTCTCAAAAGATGGTCCAGAACTAGAACTAATAGCGAACTGTCCAGTTCTTGGACCAAATTTAGTTTTGCTAATTTGTCTCTGTCCGGGATGATATCCTAGACTAGTTGTATATTTATGAGAAATATGTTTTTTTAGAAATGGATTCGAGGTATCCCTACCAGCCGTGAACTTCTTAATATCCTATCTTAATTGTTAATTAAGTAACTTTAACTCTATATTTTATTTTAGCATTTTAGAAAGTTTCTCTTTTTCTATATCCAGATTTGATTTGTAATTTGAATTTAAAGTATGTTGTCTTTGTAATGAATTATATTTGTCCATGAGTTCATTAAAAGTATCCTTAAACATTTAACAATATTCAAAAAATTATTCTTTAGTCATATCTTCATTATTATGAGAGTCACATTCATTCCCAGAATAATAAGTATTATGCAAAGGAAAATTTATTGTTACCTCAGATATCTCTATCATAAAGAAAATATTGGCTTGTTTGTTTTGTTTTGAGTATGAAGAATCACATCCACATGAATTGTCTTCTGAAGCAGTCCATGTTTATTTTATAGCCTTTTTAAAAACTTTGCCCTTTTCATCATTTTTTCTCTTGAATTTCAACATGGGGCAGTCATCCTTCTCATAAACTTTTCATTTACATTTATAGAATACTATTTCAATTGTGTTCTCATTCCACTTCCTGTCTTTCTTCAATTGTCCATTATGATCATACTTTCCTTTAAAGTTTTACTTCTTAAGTAATTTCTTCTTTCGGTAGAATCTTTTGAATCTTCTAGAATGTTGTGACATCTCCTCATCGTTGTCTGAATTTGACTCTCCACTTGTAGAACTATCTACAGGTACTTGAATATTTTCTTTTCCTTAAATTTTTGAGGCAGATGTCTTAAATGATACTAAGTTATTTCTTGGTTCTTCTTCTATTTCTTGATTCACCTTAAGCTCTTCTTCATACATCACCAGTTTCCCAATTATCTCCTTTACAGGTATCTTGCTGATGTCACATGATTCTCAGATTGATACAGAAGTTCCTCTCCATATTTCATGTAGACATTTAAGTTGCCTCATGATTTGGTCTTTGATGTCCACTGGATTCCCAAGAAGATTCATAGTATTTACTATCTCATTGAACTTGAGATACATTTCAGAGATATATTCATCCAGATTCATCATAAAATTAATATATTAAATTGTATGGGTATTTAATCTCATTTCTTTAACATTGGTTGTTCCTTCATGAGAAACATTCCAAGTATCCCAATTTTCATAAGCAGTCTTACAAGAATATATTCTATTAAATTCTTCATCACCCAAAGCACAATATTAGGCATCAATTTCTTTACAATTATTATTATAAATAGTTTTAGTTACTTGAGACCATGTGTCCCTAGAAGTAGCAGGTAATACATGTTTTTCTTACATTATGTCCCAAATTTCAGGCCCTAAGCCTTCAAGATACATATTCATTTTCAATTTCCACTAACCATAATTATTTCCATTGAATAATGTTGGTATGTTAGTATCATCACCCCCAACTCGATTATCCATAGAAAACTAAAGGATTAAAGAACCGAAAATTTAGATATAAAATAAATTTTGAGATCATTAAAATACAACTAAAATAACAGTTGAAAAGAAATTGAAATGAATGAAAAACTGGTTTGATGGTATTAATAAAGAAGCCTATGATACCAAATTTTGTTCGGAGTGGATACTCAAGAGGGGGGTGAATTGAGTTCCAATTAAAATTTATGTTAAAAAATTTTAGGATTAATATCCCCCAAATTAAAACAAAACCCAGTTAATTAAAACAGTAGAGATATAAGTGATTTATTATTCAACATGTTTCTCAAAGGATGATTACTCCTCATTTGAATTAGTATGAGAACTAATTGCACTTTTGAATCAAGTTTACTAAAAGAATCACATATACACACTAACCAGAAATAACTATCAGAGTGATTGTAAAAACAGATTTATCTCTTTGAGAATATAAGTAGCGGATAAATGTAAAACAAATTACTTGAAAGTTGAACAAAAGAAATTTGAACAAGAGGTTCAGTATTAAGACAAGACCTAATCCTCTCCACTTGGTGATCACCTTCCACCAAGAAATTATATTGAAAATGATACACAGCCAGTTTAGAGCTTTAAAATAGTTTTCAAACTGTCTAGGTTTGGCACCCTCTACGACAGTTATACGTGGGAAAATAAAATATCAATCCACAATAGTCTTCTTCCATAGTTATGCATGGGAAATTAATTTAAAGAGAGTTTGGTATGTGGATTTTCAGTATCCCTCAGTTGAAGCACAACAGTTAGTGTGTGTATGACATACACACTGCTCACAAATGTGAAATACTAAAGCACAGTAGAGCTAACGATATTAGAAGAAGTTTAGAATGATCTGTTGGTTGGAAGATCAACTCTGGACTCCTTGAAATGAAGGAAATGAAGATTTGGTCCTTCTCTGTAAGTTGCCTCTAAAACAGAGTATCGTAACTTCCAAGTTCTGACTTCCATATATAGAGATGATCAGCTTATGGGGTCAGAAGATCTTTGTATCACACCACTACAGATTTGAAAATGTTCTTCCAAAAGATCTCTGTGAATCTTCAGGAGCTTCAGTATGAGTGCTTGAGTGGTCTTATTCTTACTTCTTATTCCAGGTACTGTATGTTTCTTGTGCTGGGGGGTGTGTTTCTTCTTTTCATTATGATACTATTTTATATCCTTCTTGCAGCTCAGTTTCCATTATTTAATTTAGTAGAGGATGAAAAGATGGAATGATTCATCCATGTGTGGTCTTCCTCGTACCTCATCCTGTCTCCAGATATGCCTATAAATATCATTAAATAATGTCAGGTGCATTAAATTGTCCAGACATGACCGTTATTATAGTATTAAAAAAATTGGTAAAGTAACGAATAGGTTATCATTAGACTGGTAGTAGATGTATGTCACACGATATAATTCAATGTGTAGGCTCTTCAACTATGGACTTCATCGGTAGGCTTACAGTAGACCTTTAATAGTAGGCTTCATTCAGTATGCTTGATCAGTGGTAGAATTCAATTAGTAATCTTCTAATAGTAGCTATGTAACACCAGACTACTTCAACAGTGACATTTCTAGTGGTAGACTCACTCAATCAGTTGACTTTATCAGTGGTGGAGTTTGTCTATCAGCGGACTTCTACAAAAAGTAGACTCTGAACAACAGTGGACAACATCGACAGTAGAAGTTGTCTAGAAGTAACCTTATACTAATCAAAGACGTGTCCAATGGTAGACATGAATTGTGATTCTCTTAACAGAAGACTTGAAAAAGAATCTGAAAGTGGACTTCTAACAGAAGCCTTGTCCCAACGGTGACCTTGTAACGATGACTCTTTGTCGGTAATCTTAGATAAGAAGAGGAACGGTAGACTTGTGATAGTGACCTTATACCGGTATCTTATAATAGTGACCGTAGAGCTTCAATGGTGACCTTTTAGCAATAGTGACCCTGAGTGACAATGAGATATAATGGTGACCTTTAACAGAAGGCTCTTACCAGTAGCTTTTAACAGTGAGCTTGTACTTAGAGAAATGTAAACTGTAATCTGATGCAACAATTGTTCAGGATAAATAATATAAATACAGAATAACAAATGACTTAATATATCATGATTAGTATTTAAACGTGATTTGAGATTATAAAAATATGTGAGAACAACAAATTTTATAAATTAATTTTGTAAGATATTTTTTTTGCAAATTTTTTGGAAACTTCTATATTTAAAAGTGGTTTTTAAGAAATAGGATTCCAAAAAAATTTCAAAATTATATTATAATTTTTCATTGGAAAACATTTAAAAATGGTTTTCAATATTACAATAGGTTTCCATGGTGTTAATGGTTTTCAAAACACTTTCAAGATTTATTCATGATTTTTCAATGAAAATGGTTTTCAAAAAAATTACAACATTCTTTCATAAATTTTCATTTAAAAGGGAGTTCAAAATAATTTGGTTCTACTTTTATATGTTTTCAAGGAAAATGGGTTTCAAAACATTTCCATATGAATTTATATATTTTTAATGAAAATAAATTCTAAAATGATTTTAAATATTTATTTATATGTTTTCAATATTATTATCATGAAAATGGTTTTCATTATGTCTTATGTTTTAAAGAATGTTTTTCAAATAAGTAAGGATATTTTCATCAATAAATATTTTAAATGATATCTAAAAATTATTTTCCATCTAAGATGACATTTGTTTATGTTTCTAATGCCCTTATAGAAAATTATTAAAAGGTACCATTCATATTATTTCTCTAAATGGTTAATGTTTTTATGGAATGATGTTTATGAAACTCGTTCATCTTCCGTGGGTTTTATTCTTATGAAACCCTCATTTTTTCATTGTTTAGTCATGATGAAATGATTGTGAAACCAATTATGTTCTAGAGGTTAAGATATAATTAAATGTTTCTGACACCCATTTGATTTCTTGGGATTATGACTGGATGTTTAAAAGGAACATATCTTTTTTTGGTACATGATATTATGAAAGTTTTATTATAATATGGAACATGTATTAATGATTTTATTATGCAATGTATGTGACCCATATCTCCCTACAATTAATTGGGTAAAGATTTATATCTCAGGATATAATGATGTGGATTATGTCAGTGGGATTGATCCACTATGGGATGATGTGGAATCATAATCCCTTATTAAGAAAGGGCAGTGACTGGGGATAGTGGTGTGTCTTGCCCAGTAGGCATAGTCACCATAAAATTGTAATATGTGGAAACACAATAAAATATGTGATGATGGGGGGAACCCAATCCATTTCATGGAACGGACTATGACTGGGGATAATGGTGTCTCCCAACCAGTACGTACGGTTCCATAACGTGCCTTGATAAGTTATATCATTAAGTATTGACTTATAGGGAATGGCAACACATGTCTATGTATGCCAAAATTCCATGTCATATTCCTATGATATTATTTCATATATTATGATATATATTTTTCATATAATTCAATTTTGATGAACTAACTAACTTTATGAAATTATTCATTTTTTTAGATTTGTTATATATTGGGAGAGATATTCTTATATTATGATCACATTAAAACCCTATTATCATGTTTATTATTATTTTTATCCCTTGTTTAACCTTACAGACCATCTGAGGTCACCCCTTTTTATGTCGATATATTTTACATATGATGTGTCTAAGAGGGGTTCTATTCATGATGAACCTAGTGGGTGATAATGTTTCCAGCTTATGTGTGAGTATTTATGTTTCCATGTTTCCAAAGGAACTAGAATAATAAGGTGTTTATGAATATATTTGTTTAACATTTTAAGTATTAGGAGAAATTTATGTAATGTTCATGTATGAAAAGAGAGAGTCTCTATTGTTTTTTTACTCTAGAAGTTGGGTTGATGAATGATACCTTAGAAGATAGTCGAAGGTTGGGGCACATTCCCCACTGGAACACCCCTACCAAAAACTCATAATGTGCCATAGGTTCTATCATATTTTAGGGGAGTTTAGTTGGGTTATGAGCTGGTGAGGTTATGGGGGAAGTAGAAGGGTCCTCTAGTGGTGGGGGTGACGTTATATGGGGTATGGTGGGGGCATTAGGATTGCTAAATAATGTTGGGGAAATTAATATGATATCCAAGTGGTGAAAAATATTTCATTGGTTAAAAAAATATACTAGTGGGAGAGCCATATGTCTATTAGGATGGATAGGGTTAGTTTATATTAGTTTTATGTGTCATGGATATTATTGTAGTTGAGGATGGGTAGGGAGTAAGAGCATGATGTGGGGAGGCTAAGCCTACTCAGTCAGTAGCATACTGAGTATGCCCCTCATCCGCATATTCTATGTATGTTGGTGCCCAATAGTAGATGTATTCATCGACTGTAAGCTACCCCTTATTTTGGAAGAGTTTAAGTTTGATGACCTCCACAAGGTTGAGGTATTCCCACGATTATGTGAACTTAAAAGAACCCATATGCCTAACTAAGTTGGTGATGAACGTTCTAGACATTAAAGTTTTTCCGGTCCTCTTTGAAAATGTACTATAAATCATTTCAAACTATATATCCATATTGAATATGGGTCCACTCTAGGAATATAATAGAATAAGTAACTCAATCTGGATGAACCTTCGTGGCCATCACCATGTGACATCCTTGAATGAGTGAGGGTACTCTGCCTGATCTAGTGGTCGGAAACATAGTGAGATATACATTTCATGGTGTAGAGATCGTACTCACTCTAGTAGTATATGGTGATGCTAGGTCAATTTCTTGTAGAATATAACTTTTTAGGATAGTGCTGTATTACAGAGAACATAAGAGAGGAAACAAAAACTATTTTATTAATGTCGAGGGAAACTGAAAAATATCCCAGAATGAGTTCCAATGGTCATCCTCTGAGTCCGAAGTTGATGAAATCATTTCCAATTTTGAATGTGGAAAATTAATCAGGGAAGATATCACTACAAATATCCTCATGCACCTGTGTGATAGGGGTCAGGTGTAGGTTTTCCATGAGGTTATTTACCTCATGGTGGATGTGGATGGGGTCTAGTATGTTGAGGTACAAATTGTTTTTGGTCTTTATCAGCATGGAATGCGGATGGACCAACTGTACTTGGTGTATACGGTCTGAGAAATAGAGGTAAAGAAAAAGGTTGGGATAGACATGGGCCTATGATCCACCAGAATAATATTGAGAGTCGCCTGTAATGGAAGTGGATGTGGTGGAAGAAGCATAATATGAGGTAGATGGATCTGCGGGTGGTGTAAGAATTTTTTCCCTCCATCGTTTGGGTAGAAGAGGTGTGTCATTTATCTTGTGTTCTCTGTAACGACCCGAGAATTCTTGTTTCGGGTAATGATATGTTTCCCTTAATTGGACCATCTTTCTCCAAAAAGAAAATGAAAATGATACCCATAACAACAAGCATGAATGAAATACTCCTTTATTAAGAAACACCTTGGCGATTACAACTTCCCACGATCAAACATCACTAACCAAAGATCCCAACCAAGAACCCAATTACAACGACGGGAAGACTGCTTAGAACCACTAGGAGCCCGAGTATGCGGTAAGGATTTCGAGCATCCATCATAAGGAACGTAAGGATTTCTGAAGCCACCGCGACCGTGCTCAGCACCAAGGGGATCATACGAACCATCCTTGCTTCTCCTTCAGCCACTTGGGGTAAGGGTCACCCGAGACCTAATCCTTTTATAAGCACCAAAGATGACCGTTGGACCACAAACGGCCAAAAATCTAACCGTTGGACCCCAACCGGCCATAAATCCGACCGTTGGTTCCCAAAGAATCCAATGATCGTTTTGACCGTTGGAAATAAAATGATCCGAATGATACATGTGTAGTTTTTCTTTAATGTTTTAAAATGACCTCAATGATAATTATCCTTTGTTTTCAAAAAAATAAGAATTTTATTTTATGTTTTAAAAGGAAAGAAATAATATTATTGTCTTCTTCCACTATTTGTTATATATATATATATATGTAATTTGATCAAGTAATTATTTGTTTTCTCTTTTAAAATGGTGGACTATTGATTCTGGTGAAGTTTTACTTCTTTCACAAATATAAATGTGCACACTCTCGGTTTGTAGATGTACCTATATATATATATATATTTATGTTGTGACAAACTGTATGTTAACTGAATTATACCTATTTTCTAAATTATATATATATGTGATAATAATATAAATGTTGATAACGTGCTTTTATATTTAATATTTTGAAATTATGTCAACGTTTCGGTTTCTTGCTATACAAATTTTGTGGTATAATGTTGAAATTCACTTTAATGCACATTAACTTTGCAATTTTGGAAATAACTAATAATGTTAAAATGTTAATATCTAACTTTTCTTGCTTGAAACTATAATTGGTGATCTTGAATTTTTTAAAACAATAATAATTCTTTGTTGTGCTGAATGTGTAATGGTGTAAACAATGTTGATGTAAAATAGGGTGGCATGAACTAATTAATGTACAATTATATTAAATGACCCATGACTTTTTAATTAATAAAAGATAAAAATAATTGAAGGTTAAATAAGAATAATAATCGCTTATGAATCACCAAAGAATCTTGACTGTATTTTTAAAATAATTAAAGTTGTAAATAAATGAATGTTATATAATGATAAAGTTTTATAAAAAAAAATGAAACGCGGGTAGAAGGGAAATAAACCCGCGTTTCTTCCTTCTTTGCGCCGCAACACACCCCAGCCATCGGATCATTTCCCTTTGATCACAACCATCCTTTTTTTATCCTCGTCAATCTCAGCAGTCGATTTTATTTCTCCTTCTCCACGTCGCGTTTTTCTCCCTCACGCCGAACCAGTAGCCTGCTTTTTTCTTCTTCTTCTTCCCCTAGACCGGCGAAGCGACCCCAATATAGCCTCTCCTTTCCACGCGGTTGACGCCGAAACCCCACCTCCCCCGAAGTCCTCATCTCCTTCTTCTTCGTTTTTTTAAATCCCCTTGTTGCCCCGAAGGCCGAACGACTGGCTCTCCCTCGGTCTCCTCGGCTTCTGGATCTGGTTTGCTGCACCATCTCTTCTTCTCCTCCTCTTCGTCGAGTTCTGGTAAGGGTCATATGTTTTTTTCAGTTTGGGTATATACCGGGTTTTTATATAAATTTATACTGGTTATATATGTATATATATATATTCTATGTTTATACCTTCTGGATCCCGTAGTTGCACCCTACTCCCCCTCCTCTCCGGGTTGAGGTAAGGGAGAAGCCCTTTTACTTTTTTTTGAGGTTCTTGACTTTCGGTTTTTTTTACATATATATATATATATATGGTATGTATATATATATATACGTTTTCACCTGATGTTAGTACAACCAAGTCCACTGAATCCACTTACCCCATTTATCAATTCATGTCCTCCTCTCCAAAGGTAAGAGGCATGATTGTTTATTTTCTTTTTAGTCCTGTTTGAGTTTCGGAGTATATATATATATACATTTATATAGACATAAGAATAAGAGTATATTTTCAAAAATACAATTCTTCTTTCGTGTTTTTAACCCTGATTTTTATTTCGCCTATGAACATTGAGGTTTAGGGTAATTGCACAAACATGAAAAATTATGCAAGTATACGAAGTATATTGGTAATTGCATACATGTGATTATATAGATGTCTATGTACACCAACGTGTACTTGGTTTTCTTATTCTTTTGTATTACGGTATAGCATGATGAATTTATGGGTTGATTGGATTTAAAAAGCATTCTCAAAACTAAGAATTTTCATTTATCACTGCTTCGGACAATCAGGATTTTTCTTAAAATGGATAGTATGGGTTGCATGAACTTTTATAAATGCATTTATGTATTAGTAGGTGTGTTCTCATGTGATAATGGAAGAGTTTACACAAATATAAATGATGAACTTGATTTTTCACTTTGTAAACCTCAGCTGCCAGTATTAAACGCCTAGGATATCCATTTATCATCACATGTGTAATTAATGGGTGACCATGATTTAATTGTGAATTTTGATGTATGGAATATTAAGTGTTATGTTTACTTTATTAACCCATGTGAACTTTTATGCGCACGAAGCATGAGCATGCATGTCTTAATGTTTTAATGAATGAACTGTTTTCATGTTATGAATGTGAAATGGGGTTAAAGTAAAGAATGCATGGAACCCCATTAACGAATGACAATGTCAAGATATGTAAGGGATGTATAGGACTACATGTGACGGGTGCGCCCGGAATTATATAGCGCTCCAATGCATTGGGTAAAGCAAGAGTCTCATGAGACGATCATGTGCGACGGTCTTGGCAGGTTAGCCTTGGCTTGAGCAAAGGAAACGTGGTGGGCAGTGAGCCTTGACCCGTTAAGTATGTTTTACGGTCATGATGAAAAGTCATGACAAAGTCCAGGATTATACATTCCCTCTACATGTAATGATAAAGGTTAATCAGGGGTTTGTTCAACTAACAGGACAACCTATAGTTGAAAGCCCCCATAATCATGAAACCATACTTAATGTGCCAAGAACTGTTATTCATATGGTAAACTGTTAAAAGAATTGCATTCTACTCACGAACCATGATAAGCATGTTTCCTACTTAGCCATAAGTAACCTTGTTTTAACTTTATGTATTTCTTACTCTGTTTATATTGCGCACTCTGACCATGTTTTAAAACTTATTTCAAGTACGTGCTTCTTTGTGCAAGTGGTTTTCAAAAACAGATGGATTTCATGTTTTAAGAAATAACAATGTTTTGTTTTAGCAAAGTATGTTTTATTCAAAAGGACTTTCATAAAATGTTTTAAAACCCCTTACTGGGCAATTTTGCTCACCCTACGTATTGTTTAAAAATTTTCAGGCACGGTTGATATTAATGAAGCTAATCAGAAGAAGCTGGTTTCCCAGAATCCTGAGCCTCCCGATCCTCTGTTGTGATGAGACATGGTATTTAATCTTGTAATAATGTAATGTTGAGTGTATCATGTCTCATTAAGCACCCCGGTTTTGGGGGTCGCTACAGTTGGTATCAGAGGATGGGTTCAGGAAACTCTGGAAAACCAAGTGATATAAATATATTGCTAAGACTAATTAAGTAAAAACGTTGTGATTTTCAGATGGCTGATGTACCTACTGACCTTTTGTCACTCCCCACCGAGGCTCTAGAGAACATTATGTCTCTAGTTAGCCGTGAAAACTTCCTGAACTATGCTCACATTCGCATGACGTGTAAGCGCTTGTACGATGTGTCGAACTCATCTAGGGTGCTTAGTCTCCACCGGGGAATGGGGTTGGATTATCTCCTAATGATGATGACCCAGTTTCCCTCGTATGCACGTCGAGGAAGGTATCACGAAGGACTCTTCCGAGTGTTTACTGTGGGCGAGGAGTTTGGCACAATGCTAGATAACCCTTTCCAAGAAGCTGCTGCTGCCGGAGATCTTCGAGCGGCTTATCTGTGTCAGGTCCTGCACTATGGCTTCTGGGGATAGTTAATGGACTTCGAAGTGTTGGAGAATGAGTCCACTCGTGTGTCTCTTAGGCAAGAAGTGTACACCGACGTTTCCCAACTCCACACCCCTCACGCGAAAATCAAGAGGCGATATAAATGTCCCCATGACTTTAGTCCTATTTGTTCATCTTGTGTTTGGTTTGCGGAGTTAGAGAGTTTCACCTCTCTTTGTAGTGTCCGTCTGGAAAATTCAGACATTAATGTGTAAACTTTCTTAATTAAAAAGTATATGATCTCTTTCCTCTTAGTGTTATTAAGTGACCTCTCTTGTTTACCTTTTCTTCCAGATGGCAAGTCAGATGAACCTCTCGTCTCTACCTGACGAGTTAATAGAGGTTGTCTTGATCAGAACCTGTATGGAGGACTTTCCCTCTTTTCTCCACCTACGAGGGTCCTGCCAACGTTTTCTGGATATAGCGAATAGTCCGGAAATTCTCCGCGCATGTCAGGAGAATGAACATGTGATCCACCTCCTTGCCACCACCCAACTCCCATACTATAGGCGAAGGGGGAGATACCATGAAGGGATTTTTCAGTGTTTCTCTATGGCACGGAACTTCTCCGCCAGAGCCTGCTTTCTCATAGCAGCTCAGGATGGCAACCTCAGAGCCGCCTACATGTTCCAGATCCTGAACATCAGCCTTCTCAACCGCGTCGTCCCCCTCAACTACCTCGAGCGTAATGAAGTTCGAAGGGTTACTAGGGGATTCATCCACTCGGACGTCTCAGAGCTGTTTATTGCACGGGCCTCCCTGTGGAAGCCTGTGTGTAGTGCCCATGAGCAGGAGTACAAGTCTTATTGCTCAAAGTGTATCTGGGTCAGGGAAACAGCGGAACTGTATACTAGTTTAGGGGTTCCGTTAACCGAGCCAGGCCTTCAGTTTTGGTAATGTTGTGCAACCGATGTCTTTTTCTTGTCTTTTTATGAATAGAATTGCAAGGATGCAATTCTTTTAAGGGGGAGATAATGTAACGACCCGATAATTATTGTTTCGGGTAATGATATGTTTCCCTTAATTGGACCATCTTTCTCCAAAAAGAAGATGAAAATGAAACCCATAACAATAAGCATGAATGAAATACTCCTTTATTAAGAAACACCTTGGCGATTACAACTTCCCACGATCAAACATCACTAACCAAAGATCCCAACCAAGAACCCAATTACAACGACGGGAAGACTGCTTAGAACCACTAGGAGCCCGAGTATGCGGTAAGGATTTCGAGCATCAATCATAAGGAACGTAAGGATTGCTGAAGCCACCACGACCATGCTCAGCACCAAGGGGATCATACGAACCATCCTTGCTTCTCCTTCAGCCACTTGGGGTAAGGGTCACCCGAGACCTAATCCTTTTATAATCACCAAAGATGACCGTTGGACCACAAACGACCAAAAATCTAACTGTTGGACCCCAAACGGCCATAAATCCGACCGTTGGTTCCCAAAGAATCCAATGATCATTTTGACCGTTGCAAATAAAATGATCCGAATGATACATTTGTAGTTTTTCTTTAATGTTTTAAAATGACTTCAATGATAATTATCCTTTGTTTTCAAAAAAAATAATAATTTTATTTTATGTTTTAAAAGGAAAGATTAATATTATTGTCTTCTTCCACTATTTGTAATATATATATATATATATGTAATTTGAGCAAGTAATTATTTGTTTTCTCTTTTAAAATGGTGGACTATTGATTCTGGTGAAGTTTTACTTCTTTCACAAATATAAATGTGCACTCTCTCAGTTTGTAGATGTACCTATATATATATATATATTTATGTTGTGACAAACTGTATGTTAACTGAATTATACCTATTTTCTGAATTATATATATATATGTGATAATAATATAAATGTTGATAACTTTATGTTATATTTAATATTTTGAAATTATGTCAACGTTTCAGTTTCTTGCTATACAAATTTTGTGGTATAATGTTGAAATTCACTTTAATGCACATTAAATTTGCAATTTTGGAAATAACTAATAATGTTAAAATGTTAATATCTAACTTTTCTTGCTTGCAACTATAATTGGTGATCTTGAATTTTTTAAAACAATAATAATGCTTTGTTGTGCTGAATGTGTAATGGTGTAAACAATGTTGATGTAAAATAGGGTGGGATGAACTAATTAATGTACAATTATATTACATGACCCATGACTTTTTTATTAATAAAAGATAAAAATAATTGAAGGTTAAATAAGAATAATAATCGCTTATGAATCACCAAAGAATCTTGACTGTATTTTTAAAATAATTAAAGTTGTAAATAATTGAATGTTAAATAATGATAAAGTTTTATAAAAAAAAATTGAAACGCGAGTAGGGGGAAAGAAACCCGTGTTTCTTCCTTCTTTGCGCCGCAACACACCCCAGCCATCGGATCATTTCCCTTTGATCACAACCGTCCTTTTTTTATCCTCGTCAATCTCAGCAGTCAATTTTATTTCTCCTTCTCCACGTCGCATTTTTCTACCTCGCGCCGAACCAGTAGCCTGCTGTTTTCTTCTTCTTCTTCCCCTTGACCGGCGAAGCGACCCCAATATAGCCTCTCCTTTCCACGCGGTTGACGCCGAAACCCCACCTCCCCCGAAGTCCTCATCTCCTTCTTCATCGTTTTTTTTAAATCCTCTGTTGCCCCGAAGGCCGAATGACTGGCTCTCCCTCGGTCTCCTCGGATTCTGGATCTGGTTTGCTGCACCATCTCTTCTTCTCCTCCTCTTCGTCGAGTTCTGGTAAGTGTCATTTGTTTTTTTCAGTTTTTGTAAATACCGGGTTTGTATATAAATTTATACTGGTTATATATGTATATATATATATTCTATGTTTATACCTTCTGGATCCCGTAGTTGCACCCTACTCCCCCTCCTCTCCGAGTTGAGGTAAGGGAGAAGCCCTTTTACTTTTTTTTGAGGTTCTTGACTTTGGGTTTTTTTTACATATATATATATATGGTATGTATATATATATACGTTTTCACCTGATGTTAGTACAACCAAGTCCACTGAATCCACTTACCCCATTTATCAATTCCTGTCCTCCTCTCCAAAGGTAAGAGGCATGATTGTTTGTTTTCTTTTTAGTCCTGTATGAGTTTCGAAGTATATATATATATATACATTTATATACACATAAGAATAAGAGTATATATGCAAAAATACAATTCTTCATTCGTGTTTTTAACCCTTATTTTTATTTCGCCTATGAACATGGAGGTTTTGGGTAATTGCACAAACATGAAAAATTATGCAAGTATACGAAGTATATTGGTATTTGCATACATGTGATTATATAGATGTGTATGTACACCAACGTGTACTTGGTTTTCTTATTCTTTTGTATTACGGTATAGCATGATGAATTTATGGGTTGATTGGATTTAAAAATCATTCTCAAAACTAAGAATTTTCATTTATCACTGCTTCGGACAATCAGGATTTTTCTTAAAATGGATAGTATGGGTTGCATGAACTTTTATAAATGAATTTATGTATTAGTAGGTGTGTTCTCATGTGATAATGGAAGAGTTTACACAAATATACATGATGAACTTGATTTTGCACTTTGTAAACCTCAGCTGCCAGTATTAAACGCCTAGGATATCCATTTATCATCACATGTGTAATTAATGGGTGACCATGCTTTAATTGGGAATTTTGATGTATGGAATATTAAGTGTTATGTTTACTTTATTAACCCATGTGAACTTTTATGCGCACGAAGCATGATCATGCATGTCTTAATGTTTTAATGAATGAACTGTTTTCATGTTATGAATGTGAAATTGGGTTGAAGTAAAGAATGCATGGAACCCCATTAACGAATGACCATGTCAAGATATGTAAGGGATGTATAGGACTACATGTGACGGGTGCGCCCGGAATTATATAGCGCTCCAATGCATTGGGTAAAGCAAGAGTCTCATGAGACGATCATGTGCGACGGTCTTGGAAAGTTAGCCTTGGCTTGAGAAAAGGAAACGGGGTGGGCAGTGAGCCTTGACCCGTTAAGTATGTTTTACGGTCATGATGAAAAGTCATCACAAAGTCCAGGATTATACATTCCCTCAACATGTAATGATAAAGGTTAATCAGGGGTTTGTTCAACTAACAGGACAACCCCTAGTTGAAAGCCCCCATAATCATGAAACCATACTTAATGTGACAAGAACTGTTATTCATATGGTAAACTGTTAAAAGAACTGCATTCTACTCACGAACCATGATAAGAATGTTTCCTACTTAGCCATATGTAACCTTGTTTTAACATTATGTATTGCTTACTCTGTTTATATTGCGCACTCTGACCATGTTTTAAAACTTATTTCAAGTACGTGCTTCTTTGTGCAAGTGGTTTTCAAAAACAAATGGATTTAATGTTTTAAGAAATAACAATGTTTTGTTTTAGCAAAGTATGTTTTATTCAGAAGGACTTTCATAAAATGTTTTAAAACCCCTTACTGGGAAATTTTGATCACCCTACGTATTGTTTAAAAATTTTCAGGCACGGTTGATATTAACGAAGCTAATCAGAAGCAGCTGGTTTCCCAGAATCCCAAGCCTCCCGATCCTCTGTTGTGATGAGACATGATATTTAATCTTGTAATAATGTAATGTTGAGTGTATCATGTCTCATTAAGCACCCCGGTTTTGGGGGTCACTACATTCTCGATCATGAGGTGGGGTTCACATGATCATAGATTATTCTTTGATGGATAAAGATAAAGTATAGCATTAAGTGCAGAGGAGATGTGTCTAGTGGCAGGGAGTGGTGTACAGTTGGGGGATCTCAGAGAGGGAGGGGCATAATCAGCAGGGAGGGAACTCATAATAGGGGGTACATCATGCGATAGAGGGAGTGAAAGAGGTGTTAAGGTGTGAAACCTAGGTTATAGGTATTTTAAAATATTACTTCAAAAATTACAATCCATTTATTGAATATAAGTCACGAAAATCATAATTTTTAAATTTTTCAAGTGCTTGTATTTTTCATGTTCTGATCCTATTACATGGTGTGTATTGTTAAATTCCTCCATTTTTTACATCAGGTCCTCATGATAAAATTATATCAAACCACTAAACTATCCAAAATATTAAACTACTATATACTTTGCTGCTAAATATACCATGGGATTCATCCTAGTTAGTTCTCTATTTATATTCTAGAGTTAGAAATTTTTAAATGCACTTGAATTTTGTTTTGAATTTATTTCTCTTGTAGAATGGTTCCTCAAAACAATGGGGATAAAAGGTGGGATAATATATGTTGTCAATGGTTTAGTGAAATTATAATCCTTGTGATCACTTTATCAATATGTGGGGGTATGTTATTTCAATCTTCAATATCTATGTGATCATATATTTCATTAACATGATAAATGCTTTGAATTTTTTTGACACATATTTTTTTATTATTAGTCTTCCCCTCCTAGGAAAAAAATTGATCTTTTCCCACTATAATAATCAATATCACTAGTTTAGCGTCCATATTTTCCTTTCCACTGGTGAGAAATGATATTCAAATATTAAGGGGAGTTTCACCTTCCTCTTCTATATCTAGATCTGATAAATTAGTGTGGAAATGGATATTTTCCACTTTAGATAACACTTTATCATGAAATCCTATAGGATTCATTACTAAATGATCAATGAATTAGAGTCCCACCTTTTTTGGTTTCAATTATACATTTCCTAGATTCGTGTAGATTCTCATACCAATTAGGTTGATACATGTTCCTAGATTTCACAATCCCTTTTCAAAAGTACATGTACATATAGTTCATGGAATTTAAAAATATCAAGGGTCTCAAATTTCTAGAAGAAATTTTTTTTTCAAAATTGAAGAGAATTATTAATTTATAGTGTTGATTTTTTAGTCAACTATTTTCTTTTTTACATAGTGATATTTACTTAAATAATCATACATAAGTAGATACTTGTGAAATTTCCTTTGCAAATGGGATATTAATATGGACTTTTTTAACCCAATGTACAAACATATTAAATTTACCCTCCCTTTATCCTTGTCTCATTCATTCAGGGTAGGGGGATGATGTCTTTTATATAATATATGCCACATAGTCATCATCCATTTCATTTTGTTACTTGAACTTCCTTAAATGGTTCTACATTTTTATTTATCTCTTGAATAGATAAATCTTATTCTCATAACATTGTTTACTTGACTAAAAATAGTTACTGAAAATCCAACTCATTTTTAATTAAATACATTGTAGTTGTGGACTCCTACCTATGATAAGCCTTGGTATTACACAATATAGTACCCAATAATTGATCAGATTTGGTCCTTGAAACGTATCCCATTTTTTGCTCCAGGTTGTAGAATACAGCCTTGTGTCTTTTCATATCTATTTCATTGGTTTTCATATATTGGTCTGCTTTCTATATAAAGGATGTTAGTTGGTTTTCATGTTTTTTTGGAGGGGTTGTCTTATGGTGATTGTCCTAATGAAGTTTGTTGATACTGATGCTATTGTGTTGGTGGATACCAATGATCTATATGGATAGGTTGTCAGAATTGATATTTTGGTCTATGGGTTGGACATTGTGGCAGGTACTCAGGTGGTACTATGTTTCAATTTATAACATGTCTAGCCCATTTTTGAAAATTACCTTGATTTTGTTGCGGCTATTACTGAACTGTCCATTACTGGTAATTTTTTTTTTGTTTTGAGTAATTTTTTGGTTATTCGTATTATTTCCCTTGTTTATTTTAATTAATATATTCATAATATTTATTTTGTTGATCTTCTACACTCAACATATATTATTTTTATAAATGAGGACATCCACACATCACATAGATTATATTTACATAATAAGAGTATAAAGGGGTGGTGGCGCAACAGGTAACTCGAATGATTCAATATTACTAGTAATATCCTCAATATAACTATTAAGGTGTTTCATTTCTTCCAGTAAATTAATTCAATGTTGGGTATGTCCTCTACGGATTTTTTGTAGACTGGAGTTGTAAGATACTTCATCTAAAAATTCTAGGCTGGCATCCATTATCTCAAGAATGAGACCACCATTAGTTATGGCATCTACTATAGTTCAGATAGTAGGATGATGGCCATGATAAAATTTCTAAAGATAAATCCAAACATCTAGTCCATGATGTGGTAATTTTTGGGTCAGATCCTTGAATTTTTTCATTAATTCCCTTACTATTTCTCTATCCACCCGGTTGATGTTTTGAATTTCACTCTAGAGATTTCATGTACGGATTTGTGAGGTGTGCATCCCTAGGAAACTATATACTAATTCATACTAACTTTTTATTGAATCAGGATCTTGAAATATTATATATTACTTGTATCTAACAAGAAAGGAGAAATAGAAGACTCTTAACTGAATAGAATATAATGATACAACATTGATGCGAAAGGTGTCAAAAACCTTAAGAAAGTTTGAAATGTCTTTTAATTGGACATATCATTGAATACCACCAAAAATTCTTATATTTTGGATCATATGAATGTGTATAGATTTGATATTAAATGTGTAAAATTGAATAGTTGGTTGCACAATGCTGGGGGCAACACCACTAATGGATGATAACCCATAGTCTATAATTATGTTCTTATCCAGCATTGGTATCATATACTTATTTATAGATAGCCCATATTGGGGGTCTTGTAGTGGCAGTGGCTCATGATTTTTATTCCCTTATATTGTGAAGCAGCCTATATCATTCCCTAATCTGACACTATATCACGTGGATAAAAAGGGTTTGTTTCAAGACCTCAAGTGCGCCTCCCTATACACTAGACGTTTCCTATGAGAAGCGGGGGTGTGCTATGTATAGTAGAGAGAGTATACCCCTATCTTTGATGTGTCATGGAGGTAGAAAAACCATATAGATGAAATATATAAAATTATATACACTGTAGAAACCAATAATAAGAGAGAAGTGAATACAATAACAAATAATAAAGAAACAATGTAATGATGTGAAGTAATGTAACTAAATTTCATAGTAGAAACAATACAAGAAAATGACTAGAAAAACATAATAAAGACTCAATAGTCCCTAGTTTTGAACTCCATATCAGTCCCACCTCTAAACTACAACCCATCCACTAAGAAAACAATCAATATAAAGGTTTTTTCTCCTTGTACAAACATTCATCCATGTAATCTTCTCAATTTCAAATGATGACTTGAATAAGGTGTGAGTATAACATAGTAGGTCAACACCACTATTTATAAACTCACTATCCTAATATGAAAACTATTAAATAAACAAATAAATGATTTTATTAATTAATTAAATGATTAATAAAATACAAAAAACATCTCTGGATCTGTGTTAGAATATCTATGATCATGTCTTACAAACATCTTAACCACAACCATATAACCAATATAAAATAATCTGCTTCAGCACCATGCTAGAATATATCAGAGCATGTCTTATTCCCACTCCAACCAACACTATATAAAAATGAAATATTCACATTAATCCTGGTCAAAGCCCTATAAGCATTATAACATCTGATTCAAAGTCCTATAAGAATTACAACATGTGACTAGGAAAAGTACACTCTCTATAATAATTACAACATGGGAATGGGTCAGTCTAACTCAATATCATCACTACAAAAAATAAGTGTTAATGTTACTAGTCCATGCCCGATATATAAGCATTTAATCAAGGAATACACGCCCTTTCATATAAAATGGGCATCAGAATATCACATCTTAAATATCAATGCTGAATTATAAGAATTACCAACCACATTAAATTAAAAAAATTATAATAGTCATGTCAATAATAAATAAGCCATATCTTAGGGATTCGTTATCAAGAAATCATCTAAGGTCTCATGTCATGATAATCACACTTTAAGCAATTAGTAAACTAAATTATGTTTTCTGTTTTCTCATCCAATGGGTATTCATAAGCCATGTTAGAATAAAATTGAAATCAATGGACTCCATAATATAAATCCATTTATTATTTAATTAACTCGATGTATGTTACGTTTTAAACAGTCACAATATTTTTTAAACATGGAAATTATCAAACAATAGGGTTAAGATTTAGACTACGTACCATTATTTGATGACCCAACTACCCTTCCAATAGAAAATGTCCATGAGGAAGAAGGTTTAGTTGATTGAAAAGGGAATTATAGATCCAAAGTAATCAATATAATAACCAAAAACACACATGGTCTGCAGATTTAACCAAAATGGTTGGAGATCCGTAGAAGAGAAGGAAAAATCCTAACAAAAAAAATACTGACCAGAGATTTCTCACATAAACATGAAATCTTGAAGGGAGGGTGGAACTCTAAAATTTCATGGAAGGTTCCCTAGGGATGGGAGGATAAATCTACTATGAGTTGAAATGAAATTTAAGCTTCACATCATATATTAAAATAGATGGTGTGGAAAATACATGGTGTGTAATGTAGTTATATGTCATTTAGTTTTTTAATTGGATATACTAAAAAAATTTCCTTGTATTTATATTATTAAATCATCCAAATAAGACACAACATGAAATCCCCTAACAAAGTGTGTAAATGTTATGAAAATGGGTTTCATCCAATCTTATCTTCGAACAACATGAACCCACTTTATATTTTCTCAACTGATCAAGCACCAATGAAACACTTAATCCATTTATACCTAGACTCTATTAATTCAAAAAATCATACAACCCAAAAAATTATTCCATTTTCCACAATAAAGGATCTATATGAAGATACTCTCTAGGTTTTCTCTAGTTTCCTCACATTCCAAGACAGTGTGTATTTAAATGATAGGCATCCATGGTGAAAATAAATAGGAAGAAAATATTACAAGAACTCATAGAGATATGTACCTGAACAAATATAGGATCTTACAGCCTTCCCCCCATATATAATATTGTCCCTAAGATCCTTCATAAATAATTATGATCTCCCCTCAAACAAGTATGGACATTATGTTCTCACATCAGAATCTCTATCCAAGGTCTCTTCCTGAACTATCCCATGCTGCCACTACACTCAAACCTACGATATAGTCGTACCATGAATATATTTTTCACCAAAACAAACTATATCAATTGATCCTGAACGGAAAAAATCAGAAAAATGCCCGACGTATGATATGTATATAGCATGGAAACGATATGGATGATATCTCCATACCTGTGACACATGGAACCCATTTTTCATGACATAATATCACTATATAGTTCTAAATGGAATTACACTAGACCGACCATTTCCATTATCTCGAATGTCTTGAAAAAACTACGTGCTAGATTTCACTATTTCTTAATACAACGCTTCCATAACCTAGGGACCAAGCAATGGAAAACATGATGACCAACCTCAAATTATATAGTTCTCATCTAATGGTAACCGTATGATTTATTATTTCTCTTCATGGTCACAAACCACTTCCTGATCAACAGAACTTGGTTGGATGTCTCCTACATGATACACTGACCCAAAAATTCTGATTCATCTACCTATAACCAATAATGAGGAAAAAAGAATGAACTTCCATATAAAGAATCAAAAGGTGGTATTTGGATTAATGCCTAAAATCTATTATTATTTGAAAACACCATGAGTTCCATTTGTTTCTCCCAGAAACTGAGAAAATAAAAAACACATGATTGTAACATATCCTCCAAAACCTGAATAGTTTTATTAGATAGATCATTAGTCTGTAGATGATAGGTTGTGATAAAAAGATCGCATGATCTGAGATCCTTCTAAAGACCCTGCCAAAAACAGAATGTGAAACAAGGTTCTCTATCTGAAGAGATACTATTTAGAACAATGTGCTATCGAAACACCTTGTGTACGTAAATACTACTCTGATCATCAACTGTGAAGGTTTATTTGATAGGTTAGAAGTCAGATAACATAGTAATTTTGTCCAAAATAACCCATAAAATGTCATTTGAATTGGTTGTCCTAGGTAATATTGTCATGAAATTCAATTTAAAATCATCCCATTTCCACATTGGAATGGGAAAAGGATGAATAACACTAGCTGGACAATGATGCTTAGCATTCACCTGTAGACAAGTGAAGCATCTATTCATAAATCCTTACACATCCTTCTTAATTCTAAAAATACTATTTACAAAGATCACGATACATTTTTTTTACATAGGAAGCACCACCAATCTAGAAGCATGAAACTCCTCCATAAAATCCTCAAATAATCCTATAGGAAACCATATATATCTATAGAAAAGAGGATAATTTATAAAACTAAGAGTTCATCCTGATGGTGCCTCCACACGATATAAATTTTCTCTAGGAACTAATTCCTATGGGTAGAAAATCTTCTCAGCCTTAATCTAGTTACAAATCGCTGATATAACATATTATGAAGTCTTAACTACCCATCCTTGAGACTTATGAACATCAAAATTCATGTATAAAAAGAGGTCCATTATCTTCCACACATCACAGGACTCCTATACTACCAATTTCTATGCGTTTATTCTCATGGAGGCGGAAATCTCATTTCCCATTCCTGGTGAAAAATATAATTCAATGTTGAAAAACTGTAGATACTCAACCCAACTAATCTTTTAAAAATTTCTATATCTGTAAGAAACTATGTACATGAGGCACTTTTGGTCCATGTATACCAAAAAACTCTCACCCATTATATAGTGTCTATAAAATCATATTCTATCTACCATCCTTGTAACTCTACGTCATTAGTAGGGTAATTCCTATCATGTGGTATGAGCTACGTAGATACATAAGAAGCTATTAGGTCCTCCTATATTAGATATGTTCGAATTCCAACACTGAATGTGTAACAGTACAACTTATGTGATTTATCCAACATGGGAAAAGTGAGGATAGAAGATATGGTCATCCATACTTTCAACTCCTAAAAATAACTATTAAAATCACTATACTAATCAAACATCACCACTTTTATGGTTAGACCATACCTTGGTGCTACCAAACATGTGAAATCCTAGATAAAGCACTAAAAATAACAAGCAAAACCAAAAAATATCTAAATATCAAAGACATTATTAGTTTTTTCTCAATATAACAGGACTATGAATTTTACTATATCCACTAATAGTCCTACTGCTCAAATTAAATGGACCAATATGTTGACATTATTTATCCTAAACATACATTTAGATAGCTTTCTGTAAAGCCAATTCTCTCTCAATGTACTCAGGATGATCTAAATATGATTGGAATGATCGTCTAATTACTCAGAGTACACTAAGTTATCTTTAACAATAACCATCAAAAATTGGTCTATAAAAATATGAATGATCCTATTAATCATGTCCATGAATACTTCAAGAGCATTAGTAAAACCAAATGATATCACCATAAATTCATATAAGGAATATCAGCTCCTCAAATCATTAGGTGGTATGTTCGATAGTCTCACACTCATATGATGATACCCTAATCTCAATTCATTATTGGAGACGATCTTATCACCTCTCAGCTCATCAATAAGATCTCCAATGTGTGGAAGAGGTTACTAGTTCTTGACCATCAACTGGTTTAATCATTGACAATACACACATAAGTCCAATGATCAATCATCTTTATTACAGAGGAGAACAATAGAACCCTAAAGAGATGTACTGGTTTTTATGATTCCTTTATATTATAGATCATCAAATTGAACCTTTAAATCTTGAATATCTTTTGGTTTCATTTTTATGGAGGTATAGAAACTGGCTCCATTCCTGTCACTAACTCGATTTTGAACTAGATCTCCTTTTAACTAAGCTGTAGAACTCATTAGAAATGACATCATAAAAACAGTCTATCACTTGATGAAATGAATCAAGGTACATTCAACCATTATATAGAGAAATACCTACTTTATATCCTCTGAGATAATGTAATCTTCACTGAATTGGTCCTGCACGAACAACTTGATAAGAAGTGTATGCAATAAAGTAATAATCATGTGTATTAATTAATTCAACAACTAATAAAATAAAACAACCACATACTTTGGATCCATACCAGAATATCTATGACCATTTCATACAACCATTACAACCACAACCATATATCCAAGGTAAAATAACCTTTTTCGACGCTATTCTGAAATATCATGGAGCATGTCTTACAACCATGCCGACCACCACCAAATAATAATGGTATAGTCACAATAATTTAATTCATATACCTATAAGCATTACATCATCCATTTTAAATCCTTATAAGAATTACAACATGGGAATAAGAAAATACAACTCTCTATAAGTATTATAGCATGAGACTTGGTCAACCCCACTTAATATCATCATTACTACAGATAAGTGAGCAATTTCCTGGGATAAGCCCTAAAATATAAGCATTTCATCATGAAACTCAAGTCTAGTCATACATTATGCATATCATATTATCACATCATAAATATCAATGGTTAATTATTATAATTACCATTTATCTCTCATATAAAAATTTCAATTAAATCATAATTCATTAATAGTCATATAATTAATTAATAAATCTAATCATTGGGAATATTTATCACAAAATCAAATAAGGACACATGTCATGATAAAAACACATTAATAAATTATTTAATTCAATTATGTTCATTTTTTCTCACCCAATGTGTATCCATAAGCTATATTAGACTCCAATTTAAACCAAATGAATCCAAGGAATAATGACATTAAATATATAATTGACTTGACTCCCATTATGTTGTCCCAATCAAAATATTTCCTAAGATTAACATTTATTAAACTAGAGGGTTAAGATTTATTCCCCCTTCCTTTATATGATGATTCATTAATGTTTTCAATAGGAAATACTCCTGAGTAAGAAGTTCCAAATCATCACCAAGAGAATTATACATCAAAACATATCAATATGAAAACCAACAATGTACACTATCAAAGGATTTCACCAAAACTATTGGAGAGACCAAGGAGAAAGGGGAAAAAAACTAATTAAATAACTTACTAGGTCTTTATCATGTTAATAGGACAAATAAATTGGAGGTTGGCACTCCAAAATCACATGGAAGGTTTCCTAGGGTCATGAGGATAATGTTGCATTTAGTTCAAATGAAATATGAAGCGCATAAAATAAATAAAAACAATAGTTTGGAGAAATACACCTCATATAATGTAGTTACACATAAGATATATTTTTTCAATGAGATATGCAGAAAAACCCATCACCTCATATTTATTTTATTAAAATACAAAAACATTATATGATGTGTAATCCCTTTACACGATATGTAAATATTCAACATGTAGGTTTTCAAACCAATTTTTCATTAAACAACATGAACCTAATATTAAGGATTCTCAAATAAAAACGATCCCATTAAACACTTAACACATTTCTACCTAGACACCATTAATTCAAACAAACATACAGCCCTAAACATTAAGTCATTTTACCCGACAAAGGATATCTATATGGATCCTATATGGGGTTTCCTGAGTTTCCTCACAAAACAAGACATTGTTTATTCAAATGATAAACATCTACAATGAAATTTAAATTAATGTAAAAGTTAATTAAAAACTCAAAGAGATACATAAAAAAATAAGTTAACTCACATGGTGACATGCAATTCTTGTACTTCTAGGTTTATAGAGAGAGTTAAGGGCACCTAGAGTATGCACTAGCCATAAAAAATATATAAAAATAGAGAGATATATTAAGATATATAAAAAAGTAAAATTGTAATGAAATGAAAAAAGTGAAAGGATGTGAGGAAAATTGGGTTTCGATTTGAATGTAATTGTGTCTGAAAAATATTGTTTTCTGACAACAGCTCTAAAATTTGACTCCCTAACATGCATCATTCAAATATTGTGGGATAAAATAATATTATAATTCAATATACAAAAATAAAATTACTAATAGGTTATAGTAAAGTGGATGTGTGGGGTCGATGCAATGAATAATACTGGCTTGTTAGTATGTAATTAAACAAACCCCTTAGAAATATTTGTCAATATCTACTCTTTAGTATTGGAGTTTATTAAGAATTTATTTTGGTTTCTACATTAAATTAATATTGATTGTATTATAGAAAATTTTAGGGATCATTAGAAATGATAAATCTATATTTAACTTTCAATGGTCCTATGGATTAGGAATAGAAGTGATGATAAAGTCCCCAATCAGTTTTGGTCAAATATATTGAGTCTATATATATTGAAACTATCCTATGTTCTGGGTATATATAACAACCTATGTTAATTATACATTGATTATATGTATATATCTTAATAGGTTAATTATAATAGTCCTTCTCGACTCAAATTTGGTTAGGTTCATTCAATCACACTTCCCAAGGACAAAGTTGTGCAAAATAATGCGATGAAAATTTATTAATTACCTAATTAATTGAAATATTCTTATCAAGGATAAATAAATAGATCCATTAGGTTTGGAAACACCCCTATTCTCAACCCCAAACCCTATTCTTATTAGTCTCACATGGCGATGATGATCAAAAGTAATGAAGTATTAAGTATAGTGTGAATACTCATAAAATAGTTGAGAAAGAGAGTATCAAGGATTAATAAGATGTGAATAAATATTAAAATATTTGAAACAACGAAAATTCAATGGGGAAATGAATTTTCATGATGAAATAATGAATAATGAGAAGTATAGAATCAATGTAATTAAGAAACAATAAAAAATTTACTACGATTTAATAACACATAAATAATGATGTAATATTTGACGAAGAATGATTTAGGGTGATGGAAATGAGTGGTTGGAACACAACTAGTATTGTACATCCCTAGAAGGATGCAAAAAGATTTAACAACTTAAAATGATTTGATAAAACAATATAAGGATTAAAATGTATCATGTTTAGGTTAAGAATAAATGAATAATGTATAAGAAAAATGGGAGAAAACTAGATGTTCAGAGCTTCTGTTGCATGCAGAGCACTGAAAAATATAAATTTCCCTGAAAAGTACATGGCATGAAAGTCTTAAATGTCTTGCACTAGATTAAAAGGCATGGGTCCCAAAATATTCACATCATTTAAGTTGTTTTCACTCCTAGTACTTCAAATCGACTTTTCCCACCGATAAATCTATTTTTATTTTTGCGTGGGTGAGTCCATGAAACAAGCATGTCATGCAATCATTGAACTTCGGGTATGAAATTCAATTTTTCCAAGATTGTGATTTTTTAAATCTATAAATCATATAATGTTTGTAAACACTTTGTATTGTCTTCACATCATGAATAAACATCACATCAGAGTCTTCCAACCTGAAGGCATACTGTGAATGAAGCCTACACATCATGTATATGACAAATATTATAAATTCTATCTTTTCACTTTTTCATCATTTATTCCTTTATGTCCATAGTTCTTAATTTATTACAAAAGTCCATAACAAATTACATTATAAAATATTTCATGAATAAAAATATATAAATGAATAAAAAATGTATACATAATTTTATATAATCATTCTCTTTATAGATAGTTTCAGGATTCATCTATCTTATATATTTCTCATTATAACTTAATTTGTAGATTTATATTTTTTTAGTCATACATGTAGAGTAATCGAATATTTTAATGTATGGATTCTCTAGTAAACTATCATAGATAATAATATTCTTTTTGAATGGATTTTTTAATTATGTTTCTTTACATTATTTATTTATTTTTCTAATTTCATTTATTATATTGTTTTCAATATTTCATTCAATGGTATTCATGGGTTACGTATTTGAAATACATCTGAGTGTCGTGTTATTTTCCCTTACCAAAATATCTTAGTGTGTATATTGAATTTTTTTATATAAAATAGGATAAATAATGGATTACTAGTTTATTGATGGGGTGTCAAAGGTCCATTGATCATTATGGAATGTGATAGTTTTTATGGGAATTAGTAAAGTGGATTTTTATTCATGAAGGATATGTTTCAGTTTTTTATCATTCATTATTTTCTTTTGAATGGTTATCTTATGTTTCATACATTATGATACTCATATTGTTTAATTTTTTTAATATAGGGTTGGATATAAAAATAATATTTAATTTTCTTATATAAATATTTTAAGATTTTAATGTAAAAGTACTCTCAAATTTTTTTACGGTGTCCCTTAGATATAGTTAAAAAATTGGAATATGGAAAATACATGAGGCCATATTATATATTGAATTCAACACAATTCTTGGGAATTTGGGGTGATAAAATATATTTAGATTTCTATTTAGAATATTATGATATAATTCATGTTTTGAGAATTTTACTAAATTTTATTGGATAGTTTTGACCAATAAGAATTTTATGTGAATCATGGAATTTTTAATAAGTATCATGGATAAAATATTGTATCTAAAAAATTGATTTAGGTATTAATGATTTATTAATATTAAAATTATTCTACTCTAAAAGTCTTATAGAATACAAATAAATAGTTAAATAGAACGAGACATTGATAGAGAGATTATTTATAATCAAAGTTCATGAGAAAAGAATATATTGATTAAAGGATGGTAATTAATACATATTCATATTTTAATTGATAAAAATTGTTGTATAATGATGATAATTAACATAAATAAGTATTTTATTTCATAAAAACATGATTTTATAATTTAGATGCTAGAATGATGATAATTTTAGAATATTTAATCAACTAAATTTATATTGAATTACCTTTACCCATCAAATGATCCTGATGAAATCATGGGAACAACTTCCACACATCACATTGGTTTTTTAGTGTTTAATTATATCCATATGTTACACTGATTGATGATAGAATATTACATTTGTAAACTATTAATAGATGAACCTTAATGATGTCCATTGATTGTATAGAATATGTGGTGACCACAATGAGGAAATATTAATTCCCAATATCATTCATATAACGACCCGGCCTTTTCTTACATTAATATTACATCATTTCAAATATAAACAACATAATAGTATTACATATGGAGGATCAAGAGGTTTAGTGTCTTGGGAAAACAAGGACTACACATAACAAGTACAACATCAAGCATAAAAATTCATTTAATCTATTATTCTATAGCTTCTTAGTAGCACTTGTCCTCTCCTTAGTACATGTAGCCACCTGAGGATAAACATCAAAAGGTGTGAGCTAAATTCCCAGTAAGAGGATTGATAAGAACAATATAGCATGGGGTGAGCATAATCATGACATAGGAAGAAGATCTTGAACATTAGAGGAGCATAAACAATAAACTTGAATTGTGGAAAAGCATAAACATTAAACATCATGTCTTAGTGGTTAACTACCACACATACATGTGAACAAAGCTAGCATCATTTTCACGCATCATTTCACATTTAATCATGAGATTCATCACTTTACCCAATGCATTGGAGCACTATATAATTCCGGGCGCACCCGTCACATTTAAACATTCATATTGCGCTATATAATTCTGGGCGCACCCGTCACATCATAACATTATCATTATCATACTTGCCCCAAAGAACACATATCAAACATGTACATAAATAACCCATGGAAATGAATGAGTTTCATCTCATAATAACACATTCATAATTTTTGGGTTCCCAAAAGAAAGAGGGAACAACATACTTGATATAAGAACCATCAACCTTGAATGAGAGGTAAAATGTGAGATCTTGAAAGAAGAGTTATTTTGGAAAACATTTTGTTGGAAATAAAAACCAGTGACAAACATGTATATCCTAGAAATGTAACAGAAATGATGAACTAAAGACCTTTTAGGAGTAACCATATCAAAAATGGAGTGAAAGAGGGAGAACCCGAAGGAAGAAAATTGGGTTCGAGATTTCCCCTTACCTTGTACTCGAATGCCTCCTTCTCTTTATTGTCCTGTATAATGA
Organism: Viscum album; assembly: GCA_963277665.1. Classification (NCBI taxonomy): domain Eukaryota; kingdom Viridiplantae; phylum Streptophyta; class Magnoliopsida; order Santalales; family Viscaceae; genus Viscum; species Viscum album. The sequence continues at coordinate 425,515,592 of OY728162.1, read as the reverse complement.
CATTATATTCATTAATTATAAATTCCAGAACCTTTTTATAAATTAATATTGTTCATTCTGGTTTCATTATTTCATATTATGTTTCTTTGGATGACTTACAGAGTTGAAAAAAATTGATCGGGGATGTTCGTTTTCATGATTTTCTTGAGCGGTCCACTTGTATTCTTAATTTGATGTTTGGGTAGATCATGGGTAAACATCCATAACTAATATTAAAAGTAATTAATGATATTACAGAAGATTTAATGATTTTATAATGAGTTATATTATATCCATGTGGCCGAATCATTAGATAATAATTAAATGAAGATTATTTGGGTTAATTTGAGCGGTTTTTGGATCACAACGAAATCATTTTATCTTTTCACTTAGTAATATGGACATAGGTTATTTAAAGAACATAAAATATAACATAATACATATAACATATTCTGTTTCAACCATAAAAATGGTTTCATGACCAGATTTCAAGGTAGAAATGGAAGAAGAGAACATGCCGTTTTTGAAGGTCATAAATTATCACCACATGAACAACGTTCTCTTTAATAAAATAAAAGGAAGAGGGAAAGGGTGTGGGGTGATATAATATACCATTAGAATCATAATATTACAGTATATATATAATACTGGAGTTAAAAAACATTTTGGATGATGATAGGTAGGGAGAGATCAAAAAAGTAACTTGAACATGAAAGGAAATTAAAGGAGAAGAGGGAGAGAAATTACCTTTAGAATCCTCCTCTTAAAAACCTCCTTAAGGGTCTATTCATGGTCTTTTGATGAGGCCAGGAGCTCTTGAACGTGGGGAAGGGGAAAGGAGATATTATTGGGCAGAGCTTAGACAATGCTTGAAGCTTGAGAGGTGTGGTTTGGCAAGCGGTGGGGGAGGGCTTATTTATACATGAGGAGGGAGGTGTTTTTGGCATAAAATATAAAATAAAATAATATATCATAAGTTAGACTTGTAATAGTAGTTTTTTGACATCATAAATCATATATTAATATAATATAATTCGTTTTAGGCTTCAAATATTCTTTTATAATTCGAATTCATTAATTTATTAAAAGGAAAGTTAAAGAAAGAGAAACAATACACTTTAAGAAATAACCTTTTGACTTTAGGCTTAGAAAAGTTCTTTTTAGGTTTGAGAAATGGATTTATTGTATTTCAAGGAAAAATTTAGGAAATTTAATATGTTTCGGCCGAATCTAAAGTTCTAGAATGTTTATTTCATCATTACATCATTAATGATGCAATTTAGTGTACACCGATTATGCGAAAAACTGTATTTTTTACTATTCACCTGAAAATTGAAGTATTTCAGAATAAACCCAAAAATTTACCCCTACCATTTTTAGACGTGTAGAATCCAAAAATAATTTCCATTTTTCAAAAATAATTTTCTACATATCATTAATTTAATATTTAATAAAAATCATAATTTACTTAAAAAAACAGTTTTTAAAATTAATACTGATTTTTTTAGTTCTTTAAAAATTTACGTAGGGTCTTATAAAATTATCTAAAAACTATTAGACATTGATTAAATAATATATGAATATATTTCAAGGAAATAAATATTCATTTAAATTAATTAATAAATTATAATTAATTATTTATGACTTATAAAAAACCAAAAATTTTTACTAAGGTCAAATTATCACTTTCTATGATGTCTAAATTTTATTTTATTATTCATAGGTAATGTTACTCTTATTTACTATTCATAAGGGTCATATTACTATTCATAAGGGGAGGTTACTATTCATAAGGGTAGGTTATATTCACCAAAAATTATTTTTGTTTCATTGGACTCTAAAAACTATCTTGAACACTACCGTGAATGATGGATTTTTAAAATTCCAAACATAGGGGTGACAAAATTATGTTTAAAGGTCACATATCACTTAGTAGTTAATTATTTTGTGTTTTTATGACATAGATATAAGAAGGGAATTTTCCATTGAAAAACTTTGGGTCGTTACAATTCAGGTTGGCAAAATGAACCATTGTAAAAAATAAAATTTTATAATGACCTTTGTATCCATAATTCTATTCATAATCAATTATATTGATACATTTTCACATCATTGTGTGTTTTTGTTTGTTATATGTATCCCCATGTGGGTGAAATAATAATTAATCTGTATGTACATGTGAAAATTATTTTTATCATATTCATTGTATATTTTTATATATTAATTAATGGATTGATATATTTGTGTTTTATATCATCTAACAGAGGAAATGGATGTGATTATGGGTCACCAAAAATAGAAATTTAATTATTTATTGTCACTCTAATTGAACAACTCTATAATTTTCATTGGTCCTCGTTATTAACCTAGTGAACCCAACATGATCCTAGAGGTTATAATTCCATATAGGTAGTGTTTTATAGTCAAATATTGAATGAATTATTCCAAGCCATCAAGGGTAATCATCACTATTATACAAACACGATTATATAAGGAATAGTTGGTTCGATTTCAATGAGTTCCCAATTAAATTATGTTTCATCATAATGCTCAATTTGTTTTGTTTATGATTATATTTTTTAAATTTTATTTTAAAATAATGATTGTTTTAAATTATAACTTATAAATTTATAAATAGTTTAACAGATTTCCAAATTCATAATTTTTTAGATATTCTTTTTTTGAAAATTTTATTTTTGAGGTATATCTTCTGAGAACGTATATTTTATTAGTGTTCTGATATAAATAATAACTTATATTTATATATTGATAATAAAAACAATTTATGGATATTTGTGGTCTACCATATTCATATTTGACGTACTTTGTAGATTTCAAAGATATTCATATATTATTGTACTCAATTTTGAATAGTTGATTACTAGAGACATAAATTTCATTCAAAAAGGGATGTGGATGGATAAAATAAGGTTCAATATTTATGAAAAAATGAGGCATAGGTTATTGTAGCATAAAATTTGTGATCTAAAGATTAAATAATCTTTATATTAAATTTTGAATTAGAATTTAGTGGATTAACAATGTTACCTTTATAGTTTTGGGGGGAATTTTGATTTGTTTGTGTGGATTAGTGATGTGTACTTTAAATTGGAATTTCCATTTATTTTAAAGAGTGTTAATGAATTATTTATCATTTTATTGCTAGAGAATTTTGTTAATGTTCCTTCTCATGGGATGTTTTTGGTTCTGTTGGATATTAATATTGATGTATTGTTTAATGTGTACTTATTTGGTAGATAGGATTAATAAAATAAGTCTTTGAGAAAATTTTCAGTTTTCAATATTAATATTCATTAGAGGTATGATATTGTCAGGGTGTATATTAGTGAGTTGGTTTCGAAAAATAGGATTCAGTTCTTGAAGATATTTTAATTTCACATTCCTCTCATGGATGTATAGTAGAGGATTCATAGTTATAATCATAATTATTTTGATTAATATATTAGATATGAGTTTTCATGACAGTTTAAAATATATATATATATATATTTTTGATGATAAGGATATACAATTACTTAAAATTATACATTAGATTTTTAATATATATGGCTTCTTTTTAAGTTTTTTTCTAGGGAAATTTGAAATTAAGAAAATTATAGAAAAATTCGGATTTATATTATATCAATTTAATGGGGTAGCGATTTTTTTATCATTAGATGTGAATCTCATTTTGATCTGATAATTCTAACGGATTAATATAAATCCTAGTTATGACTATTTTCTAAATAGGGTTATTAGTGGTGTGGAATATTACAATTTAAATAAGGTATTATAAACCATTTATTTATGTATTTTTCACCATTAATAGAATTAGTCTACTCTATTAATTTATCGTTTTGATAGTGATATGATAGAATTGATCTATTAATACATTTAATAATGATTAATCATATATATATTATTATCATTTTAGATTTGGACTTTTGAACAACCTATTTTATATTCCATTTTATTGATATATTTTAATATTATTCTATTTTCCCTTTGTAACACGATCATGTCATTGTTATTAATATAATATAATTTTTAGAAGAAAAATTATTGTAGTATTTTATTATTTATGATTGGTTGAATTTTGTATTTAATTTGTTATTTGTGTTTTCTTATAAAGCTATAACAAATTAATATAGATGAATACCTGGGGATAGGTGGTGATACTATTGATACATGTTCTACACAGTTAGTGGGTATCAGGGTATCCCATGATGTGTTGTCATAGAATTATAGAAAACATGATTGTGTGAGATTTGAATTATAGAAAGTAGTTTCTTTAGGAATATTAACTGAATATAAATAAAGGAAGGTGTATCCTTCATTGTTTATTTTTAAGGATTATACTCAAAATTATGGTTTTTTAGATTGTATGGTTTTTATATGTTTTCATATAGAATTCTGGTGTTGATGAAGTATATATTGTGAAAATTTGATATTATTATGATAGTCATTAATGTATTTAATTACTCCATTTTTTTACTTATTCTATGATTATGAATATTTTGATACTGAACAAAATGGGAGGAGATCAAAAAATGAAACTAAAATTTTAAAATAGATCAAATTTCACTAATTTTTTTTATTTTTCTTTGGAAAGATAGAATACTATTAGATAGTTACTAATTAAATAATGTAAGATCCTAGATCTTCATTTCAGGTATGTTTTTCCTTCTCTGGTTGTTTTTGAGAAAAAGAGGAAAATCTGGAAATTTTCAATGTACACACTGTGTACTTTATAAGTACACGCCGTGTACCTTGTTGTCGCACGAGGTCGTGTACTGGCCATATCCGGGACACACAAAAAGTGTGCCGGGTTAATGTGGAGGCCGATTAAAGAGGATTACATAAAGGCCTAGTATACGTCGTGTACTCTAGAAGTACATGGTGTGTACTTTTTTTTCATTAAACAGACTGGGGAAGCGCCTAATCGACAGAAAAAAATTCTTCTCCAAGTTCTTCAACCGGGAGAGTCCGTATGGACGTGAACATCCTCCGAGACCATGAGCCTCTGTCTGTTTGCCGAATCGAACGTCGTCTATTGCATTAGAACCGTAGTGGTGAGCTCTTCCTTCTTCTTGAGTTTCATTCCATGATTTTCTCTCTTTCTCAAGATATTGTGGGTTTAATATTTTGTGTGTTTTCATAGATATATGTCGTTATAAGGAGAATCAAGCCTTGTGGTCAAAGTATATTGATCTCCAAGAATCAAGGTAGGTGTTTTTTGCATTACCTTTCAATGTATTTGAGTTTTATGTGCATGTTTCCAACAATTATTGTGAATGGGGTATTGCGTGTTTACCATTTTTCCCCTATTGTTTTCCTACCTTGATTGTATGCTTGTGTAGTGGTAATTTGATCTTGTTTGAGGATAATTGATGTGCTTGGATGTTTTTAACATGACTTTTTCTTGTTAAGACCTTTGGGTTATGTTAACCTTTGGTTGTTATACATGTTTTCCAGGCCTTATGACTGTAGTATGGAATGATATTCATGACATACTTGTTGTGTTGTAGACTTGTTAGCCAAGTGGCTGGATAGGTGTGCTTTGGCCTTATAGAATTATTATGAACTGAATCGCACAATACTGTGAGAACCTAGTGCTATAGAATATAAGGGATAGACTGAGTGAGCTTCTTAGAGAGTCTTTGATATTATAGACTACAGGAAGGTAGACCGAGTGAGCTTCCTCAGAGAGTCTTGAACATTATAAACTACAGGGGATAGACCTAGTGAGCTTCCCAGGGAGTCTTGGATTTTATAGACAACACGAGGGTAGATTGAGTGATCTTCCTCAGAGGGTATCTACTTGTTTTAATTTCATAAACCATTCCATGCTCGGGGAGTAATTGACCGAGCGAGCTTGCTCAAAGAGTCTGTGATAGACCTGAGACTATAGGAGGAATTGACCGAGTGAGCTTCCTCAGAGAGTTTCTAGACCTTAGGGCTATAAGAGGGTTAGAATGCATGATCTTCCTCAAAGAGTCTCTAACTACCCTAGACTATATGGGGAATTGACCGAGTGAGGTTCCCTAGAGAGTCATATAATTTCGTATGACCAAACCAGAGAAGTTAGGATGAGTGCACTACCCAGAGGGTTGTTGGTACTTCTTGAATAGGACCGGAGTGGTTGGCTGCGAGTACTTCCCAGAGGGGTTCCTGTTATGGTTAGCTATTTTATTCACTGCTGCTTGTTGTTCTGTGGACTAATTACTATTGTATAGCATCTTGTTACTGCTTACTGTTTGTTGCTTACTGTTTACTGCCTGCTATTAATTCTTATTGTACAATTACCTTCCATATGATCACTAACTATTAGGCACAGATCTTTGGATGGTTTCCTATTGGGATTTAGTCTCACACCCTATTTGGGTCATGCTTTTGGGCCCAAATAGACTATGTTGTTGTAGGTATAGAGAAGGGAACGCTCTCTTTGAATTCTGGTACTAGATTTCCTTGGACTAGGAGGGCAAGGGACCAAGCGTAGTCTTGCGATGATGAGGAGCGGTTTATCTTTACTTTTGTACTTGTTTTGGTAATGTTTGTATTCCAGCATTGTGACCTTTTCAGCTATTTTCCTAGAAATGTATCATGCATCATTTCATATATACATATGTGCTCCAGGTGTTTATTATTTTAGTCTATCACTTCTTATTATTTTTGGATATTTACTATTTTCTCATTTGCATGTTTTGTTTACTTCTGCTATGTACTCTTCCAATGAGGGTATAGTTTCCCCACTATCACACCAAAGGCCCTTGCTGCTTGTTGGAAGCCTCGGGAATTTGTGGAAATGCACCTGAGGCCATGTGACCAACCGGATATGGGGCACCTCTTGGGGGCTTCCGGAACTAGGATGTTACAAAGTGGTATCAGAGGAATTTTTTTTCCTTGATTTACTGTTTGGAGCCTTTAGCCAGGGATAGGACAGATTCAGCACTTGGTAATAAGATTTGCTCAGGAGTAGCTAACCCATGTATAGGGAAAATCCAACCTACCTCATTTATTTCATTTATCTAGTTTTGAGATTGTACGGTTGATATGGTTTCACCTGGAGTGAATCACATGTGTTGTGTTGTTATTGTTGTGCTTTTGTGGTTTTATTTCTGCCGCAACCTGATGAGATGAGGGTATTCCATCTCATGCATCATATAGGCACTTGTTAGAAATCACATGCCATGCATTCTTTCCTTGAAATCTAGGGTGCATTATCGATTGAATGTTGTTTGGATAGACGTTGTGTAGATTATGCATGATGTTGTGATATATGATTTGATAGAATCCATGCAATTTGATAGAGAAATTGTTGGTATTGTAAATTGTTTAAATGAATGATTTTTTTTGGATTTTGAGGTGTTATGGGCTCTCCTGAATCGGAACCTAGTGGATCATTGACTTGTTTCCCTTGTATAAGGAATATAGGAAATGGCTAGCTTTGATTCGCGGGGAGTATGGGCCCTCACGGGTTGGAATTTGGCACCTTCATGCTTGATTTTCAGTGTTTTCTAGGCTTCGGTGTAGTTTCTGAGCAACTGCCTGGAAAAACCCAGAATACACGGCGTGTACATTATGAATACAGTGCATGTAGTATTAAACCGTGTCACTGACTGTGTGAGAAGAAACATAGTGTTGTGAAAGAGTCTTTAGGAACACACCATGTACGGTAGGTACACGCCGTGTAGTAGTGAGCCGTGTACCCGGCCATGTAACTAACAACACTGTTCGAGGAAACTCATGTTATACACACCATGTTTGGTATGAACACATTGTGTATCCTTGTTCTAGGTACCCAGTTGTGTCACGAACAACAAGGGTCAGTGTTATCTTCTCCTATACACGTCGTGTTTGTTCGGAACACGTCGTGTAAAGGTCATCCATGTAGTCGGTCGTGTAACTAAAAACACATGTTACCGAAACCTTGTCTAGTACACGCCGTGTTCTCATTGAACACGCCGTGTAGTCTAGGGTGAAGAGGACCATGTGAGTTAGCCATGTAAATAGACTCGGGCAGGGAAATAGAGATGAAGTACACGCCGTGTGTGGGGATAACACGCCATGTAGTTTGGGGTGTTACATGACCAAAGGTGGAATAGGCACACACCCATGTGAATGGACCTAAGGAATATGCTGTGTAGTTTTATACATGATGTGTAGTCGTGTTTTGAAAAACATTAGGGTTTCATTCTCCTGTTCCCATTTTTGTACTCTTTCTGTTATGGAGTACTCGTCTTGTTTTACCGAGCTACATAACATCACGCCGATTCCAGCAGGTGATGATTTGTTCCTTGATAGAATGTATGAGGACAGTCTTAGGCAGGAGATCCATTCCCAGGTGAATATCTTCAGGTTGACTTCGATATCCTCTATCGTCAACCAGGCACTGATCGCAGAGCGCAATCTGGGAGATTATATAGTAGTGGGTTAGGGAATTTCGACATCCAGAGTCAGTGTTCCTTTTAATGATAACAGGATGCACTGCAGGGAGTCTACTCGAGGAGATCAGGTTTGGTGGGATGTATATTTGGGCAACTAGGTTGTATGCTACCAGTGTGGTAGGAGTGGGCATACTAGGCCTCAGTTCCAGAAAGACCCGATGGAGTTCCAATTTTGTTGCAATATGGTCCATCTTCAGCGTTTTATTCAGATCTCCTCACCTAAAACTGGTTGTAGGGGTCCTTCTATGACCCCACAAATAAGAGATATATTTCCATTTTCTCACATTTCTAGGAACTGGAGTTCTTCTAGCTGTTCGGGCTGAGGTGGTGGTCGCGACCGTGGTGGTCAGTCACCAGGTTACCAGAGACAACAGAGTGGATCAGCTCAGAGTGGTCAGCCAAGGGCGCAGGACCACGGTACATGCCAGACTTTTTCTATGGAGAAAACCCATCTGGAGAAGGATCCCATCCCTTCTATAGTTCGAGGTGCGATCCTAGTATACTTAGTTTTATCTTCATCCTTTTTTGATACTGGTGCTTCTCATAGCTTTATCTATGTTTCTATTGTGGAGAGACTTGGTCTATGTATCTTTTCGTCTACCGATATGTTGACTATTGATACACCGTTTGGAATGAGGATGTCTAGTGTACATTAGTACAGTGAGTTCCCCTTTGATATTTCAAGGTATCACTTCTTATGGTACCTCTATATCCTAGAGATGAAAAGTCATGATGTCATTCTTGGTGTGGACTAGTTAGTTCCCTTCTAGGTAGTCGTCAATTGCTATCACTGCAGGGTGAGTTTCGTATCACCAGAGGGCAGATCTTTTCTTCATAGAGGTTATTGGGATGTCTATGTGGGTAGAGTTGGACCAGAGCATCATGTGCTAGGAGGAGTTACAGCCCAGATTTCCAGTCATTATCTGGATGACCAGGGGACTTCATAGTTAGACTTTCCTCCAGGGGTGGATCGTTTTAGGGATGTCTTTACAAAGGACTTTTTAGGTTTTCCTCTAAATCATGAGGTAGAATTTTCTATTGAGCTCATTCCAGAGGCAACACCGATGTCCATTCCTCTTTATAGGATGGATACACCTAAGTTGATGGAGCTCAAGAAGCAGTTGGAGGGGTTGCAGGCAAAGGGTTTCATCCAACCTAGTAGTTCTCCTTAGGGTTCGCATGTACTGTTTGCAAATAAGGCAGATGACACCATTAGGCTTTGTGTGGATTATCATCAGCTGAACCAGATGACGGTCAAGAACCAGTATTCCTTTCCGTGGATAGATGAACTCTTTGATCAGTTTCGAGGAGCCTGTGTGTTCTCGAAGATCAACTTGAGGTCCGTTTATCATCGGTTGTGCGTTAGACCATCAGATATACCTCTTACTGCATTCCAGAGTAGGTATGGTCTATATTATTATACAGTCATGCCATTCTGTCTCATGAATGCGCTTGCATCATTTATGGCACTGATGAACCGAGTGTTCCATCTATACTTGGATTCCTTCAAGGTGGTTTTCATGGACGACATCTTGGTGTACTCTCACACTCAACACAACCATGATACCCATATTGAGATCATTCTGAGTACACTGAGAGAGCATCAGTTATATGCTAGGCTCTCGAAATGACACTTTAGGATGGATCACATTCACTTCTTGGGTCATGTTACCTCAGAGACAAGAGTATCCATTGACCCAGAGAAACTGAGAGCTATAGTTTACTAGGAGCAGCCGACGAATGTTATTGAGGTGTGGAGATTCCTAGGGCTGGATGGATACTACAAGCATTTTATATAGGACTTTTCACACCTTGTAGCACCGCTGACAGGTTTTACCAAGAAAGGGACGAAGTTCTTATAGTCAGATTCTTTTGAGACAGCTTTTTAAGAGCTGAATGGGAGGTTTACGTCAGCACTGATACTAGTATTTCTAGTGCCAGGAAGGAGCTATACACTCTACTATGATGCTACAGGTGTCGGACTAGGATCTGTGCTTATGCAGGGAGATGGAGGAATTTCGTACGGGTCTCGGCAGTTGAGGCCACAAGAGAGGAATTACCCGACAAATGATCTGGAGTTGGGAGCTGTTGTTTATGCCTTATACTATTGGAGACACTATCTTCTAAGATAGAACGTTGTGGTTTTTACCCACCACAAGAGTCTCAAGTATATCTTTACTCAGTGTGATTTAAATTTTAGACAGCATAGGTGGGTCGAGTATCATTAGTCCTTCGACTTTGAGCTTTCTTATACACCAGGAAAGGGCAATGCAGTGGCTGATGCGTTGAGTATGAGAACTCGTATTCAGGAAGTTAAGGAGGTTAGAAATGGGTGGAATCTTATGGATTAGTTCTTTGTGATGCATTTGGAGGTGCACGACAGTCCAGGAAGACGTTTCTTTATTCTGTGGCTGTCAATCTACTCTTCTCGATCAGATATAGATGAGGCAGCTATTAGACACAGAAGTCCTAGTCCTGTGGGATAGTGTGTTAGGGGAGGACCCTCTTCATATATGGACAGTGGGAGAGGATGAGATCTTGCATTTCCAGGGACGCGTATGGGTTCTAGTATACATACATGAGGAGCTGATGTGGGATTTTCATTCCTCAGTTTGGGAAGTTCATCCTGGCGTCACCAAGATGTATCATGATCTACACCACCAGTACTGGTGGCTAGGTATGATGAGTGATGTTGTTGGGTTTTTCATGAGACGTTCTACTTTCAAGAAAGTTAAAGAAGAGAATCAGCAACCAGTATGGATTTTACAACAATTACCCATTCCTGAGTGTAAGTGGAATGATGTTAAGATGGAATTCGTGACTGGGTTACCAAGATCCCCTAGAGGGAGTGATGCTATTTGGGTTGTCATCGATAGGCTTACGAAGGTTTCTCACTTCATTCCGATCAAGGAGACCTTCAGTGTTGATGAGTTAGGATAGTTTTACATCTGAGAAATTTTACATTTACATGGAGTTCCTTACTCCACATTTTCAGGCAGGGATCCATGTTTAACTTCTCGGTTCTGGCACGGGTTTCAGAAGGCTTTGGGTACACAGGTAATTTTGAGTACAACATTCCATCCCCGGATAGTTGGCCAGTCCCATTGTACGATCCAGGTGCTTGAGGATATGCTCTGAGCCTGCATTCCAGACTTTGGAGGTTCTTGGGAAAAGCATATCCCTCTTGTGGAGTTTTCCTATAACAACAGTTTTAGGAGACTATTCATATGGCACCTTTGTAGGCTTTGTACAGTAGTCCATTCTGATCACCTTTTTGCTGGCTGGAGGTAGGAGAGGCAGCGTTGTTGAGACCTCATCTTGTCCAGGAGACCTCAGAGTAGATAGAGTTGATTCAGAAGAGGATGGCTACAACACATTCTCGACAGAAGTCTTATGCTAATTAGTAGAGATGACCTCTGGAGTTTGAGGTCTAGGATCAGGTTTTTCTGCATGCCGCACCAAGGTTGGGACACAAGAGGATTCGAAGACTGGGTAAGCTTTCATAGCAGCACATCAGGCCGTTTGAGACATTGGAGGGAGTTGGGCCGGTTGCCTATCGGTTGCAGTTACCTTAGTGGTACCGGGGTATGCACGACGTCTTCCATGTTTCTCAGCTCCAACGTTAGTTTTCAGACCTGTCTCATGTATTTCAACCCGAAGAGGTTGAGCTCGAAGAGGATGCGTCGTTTGTGGAGCATCCAATCCAGATTCTCGATCATAGTATGAATTTTATCCATGGATGGTTTGTTCCTCTGGTAAGTGTGATATAGTAGCACAGGTGAGTATAGGATGAGTATTGGGAGAGGGAGGCCGATGTACGATCATAGTGGCCGGAGCTGTTTGAGGGTTCTTCTTCTATGCCTCACTAGGGAAATTCAGGGATAAATTTATTTAAGGGGGGATTTTTGTAAGAACATGGATCTTCGTTTTAGGTATGTTTTTCCTTTTCTGGTCATTTTTGAGAAAAAGAGGAAAATCTGGAAATTTTCAATGTACATGTCATATACTTTATATGTACACGCCGTGTACCTTGTTGCCGCACGAGGCCGTGTGTTGGCCGTGTCCGGGCCACACACACGGTGTGTAGGGGCTATGTGGAGGCCTCTTAATGTAGATTATGGAAAGGCCTAGTACACTCAGTGTACTCCATAAGTACACACCATGTACTTTATTTTTTTTATTAAATGGATTGGGATCGTGCCTAATTGACAAAAACACCTTCTTCTCTAGGTTCTTCGACCAGGAGCGTTTGTACAGTCGTGAACATCCTCCGATCCCCCGATCCTCCGTCTGTTTTCTGAAGCATCCTTCGTCAATTGTGTTGGAACCGCATCGATGAGCTATTCCTTCTTCTTGAGTTTCATTTCCTGATTTTCCCTCTTTCTCAAGATATCATGGGTTGAACATTTTGTGCATTTTCATAGATCTAAACCATTCTAAAGAGAATCAAGCCTCGTGGTCAAAGTAAATTGATCTCCTAGAATCAAGGTATGTGGTTTGTTCCTTACCATTCGAAGTCTTTGATTTTTATGTGCAAATTTCCTCCAATACCCGTTAATAGGGTATTGCGTGTTTACCATTTTGACCATATTGTTTTTCTGCATTGCTTGTATGCTTGCGTAGAGGTAATTTGATCTTGTTTGAGGATATTTGTTGTGCTTGGATGTTTTTTCCATGCCTTTTTCTTGTTACGACCTTTGGGTCTTGTTAGAATTTGGATGTTATACCTTTTTTCCATGCCTTATGACTATAGGATGGAATGATAATCTTAACATGATTTTTGTTCTATAGAATGGTTATCCAAGTAGCACTATTGGTGTACTTTAGCCTTATAGCATTATTATAAACTAGCTAGAATGGGGCCATGAGAACTTGGTGCTATAGAGAATAAGTGATAAACCGAGTGAGCTTCCCAGAGATTCTTGGATATTATGGACTAAAGGAGGGTAGACCGAGTGAACATCCTCATAGAGTCTTGGACATTATAGACTTCATGGGATAGACTTGTGAGCTTCCCATAGAGTCTTGGATTTTATAGACTACAGGAGGGTAGACCGAGTGAGCTTCCTCAAAGGGTCTTTACTTGTTTGAATTTCCTTAAACCATTCTATTCTAGGGGAGGAATTGACCGAGCGAGATTCCTCAGAGAGTCTATGATAGACCTAAGACTATAGGAGGAATTGACCGAGTGAGCTTTTTCAGAGAGTTTCTAGACCTTGAGGCTATAATATGGTTAGACCGCGTGATCTTCCTCAGAGAGTCCCTGACTACCCTACAATATAAGGGGAATTGACCATGCGAGCTTCCCTAGAGAGTCTTATAATTTTGTATGACCAAACTAGAGGGGTTAGGCTGAGTGCACTAACTAGAGGGTTGTTGGTACTTCATGGATAGGACCATAGGGGTTGGCTGTTGTACTTCCTAGAGGGGTTCCTGTTGTGGTTAGCTGTTTGGTTCACTACTACTTGTTGTTCTATGGAATGATTACTGTTGTATAGAATCCTATTACTACTTACATTTTTTTGATTACCATTTACTTCCTGCTATTACTGCTTAATGTACTATTACCTTCCATATGCTCACTATCTGTTTGGAACAGATCTTGGGGTGGTTTCTTAGTAGGATTTAGTCTCACACCCTATTTGGGTCATGCTTTTTTGCCCAAACAGACTATATTGTTGCTGGTATAGACAAGGTTAATCGCCCTTCGACTTCTGGTACTTGATTTCCTTAGATCAGAAGAGCATGAGACCAAGCTTTGGCATGTGATGATGAGGAGCTGTTTATCTTTTATTTTGTATTTGTTTTGGTATTATTTGTATTCCCACAATGTGACATGTTTGGTTGTTTTCCTAGATATGTACCATGCATCATTTCATATATACATATGTTCTCCAGATGTTTATTGTTTTAGTCTTCTAATGTTTGTTGTTGTTGTATATTTACTGCTTCCACTATAGCATGTTTTGTTTACATACGTTGTGTACTCTGACAATGAGGGTATAGTTTCCCCACTATCACACCCATGTCCCTCGCTTCTAGTCGTAATCCTCTGGCGTTTGTGGAAATGCACTTGAGTCCATGTGACCAACTGGGTATGGGGAACCTCTAGGTGGCTTCCAAAACTGGGACGTTACAAATAAGTGTGATTTAGAGGATATGTTAACGATTGGTCCATCTGATTTGAGTTATTTTTCATATATTTTATTTTGTATGGGACATAATATATAATCCTCTTGATATAGTCAATATAACTAATTTATTATAAATATGATTTAAAGAAGACTTGATGATGGAGATACTTTTTTGGGAAGGTATGATGTTTTTATGTGGTTCTGGATAGTTTCTTCAAATGATTGGTTTCAATGGGTGAATTTCATATTACATCTAGTTGGTGCAGTTTTTGTAAGAGTAATTTTTAAAAATTGATTCTAAATGGTGTGAGTGTCTTTATCCTTCGTTTTCTTTTATCTTAATAATATTTTTATCACAGAAAATCTATTTTCATTGTTTTCTCTCTTGAATGAAATTGATCCTTTTGTATATGGAAACATGATTGTTTTTTGTTGTGTCAACAAATCTATTTGGATTCATTGGTAAAATAATGAATGTTATTTTTTAAGATGTATGGATATCCCATCAGTTAGGTCATGATATTGGGTATCTGAAATATGGGTTTTGTATGTATCCTAATTTTTTGTTTTTATTCCAAATGATATTTCGATTAGCTTTCAATAAAAACACTAATCAAATTATAAAAGGATTAGTAGTACCCAATATTCTAGTAGTGTGTGACATATGGAGTAAACATTTTAGTATTTCTTTCTCTCTACACTATTTGTGGTTATTGATGGATTTATATTATGTTTATATGGAATGATTTTATAGTATATTGGTAATATAATGGACTATGTTTTTTATCAATATATATTAGTGTGGATGGAATTATTTTTTACATTTAATTAAATCTGATTATTTTTTGATTATTTATGTAGATATATATATATTAGGGGAGAGTTAAATAATATTTTATTAGGAGGATATTTTTATGGTCAGCTATGTGGTAACACTATTGGTTTTGGATGTTACCATATATCTAGGAAGATATATAGTACAAAATTTTCACCAAAAATGATTATAGATATGATTTGTTATCCAAAACAATATCCCCCAAATGAATTACTAAATAAAAATTAAATATTATTGTATACATGTTTTTTAATAAACATACAATATCAAGAAATATAAAGTGATAAAAAATATACATTCCATCACCTATAAATAAGCATAGTCCTATTAAAAAAATTGTAAATTACATGTAACATATTATTTCTAAGGGACATACATAAATAAATTGTTATGATAAAGAGAATTATAAGGAGAGGAATACATAGACCAATGAAGATTCATTAATCAACATGGGTATGTTGTGGATGATAAAGGTAGTTACTGTATCACAATAATAATAACATGGAATTGAAATGAAGAAGACATAGAATAATTCAAATTTAGAATGGTTAAATATAAAAAAATATATATCATGGAATATGGAAAAGGTAATATAACAATATTGGGATAAGATCTCTCCCCATGTCATATATATTGTATTACATGTGATAAAAGCATTACAACATGAATTAGAGGTATTTATAATTCTATTACACACCATCATATCCTAATATTTTCAATAGAATGAGGATCACATATAAACGAAAGGATATAGTAATCATATATCAATGTATTTAAATAAAATGGGATACATGTGATAAAAATAGAAATGGATTTTGTAAAAAAATTTAAACATTAAATCATATTATTGAATTTAACGTGGTCATTTGAAAAGGGGAAATTAATTTTGAAGATAAAAATAAAGATCCTATAATACATTCAATATAATCAAAAAATAATCTATAAAAATATAAATGATATATACTATTAATGTGATAATGAAAAAAATATAAAAATTATAAAATGTCTAGAGATGTTTTTATATAAATACATAGGATAATTTTAATGACATGATAATGAAAAATAATTGAATAAAATACATTTTATAGTGGTGTATTGATCCTTAATAATAATAATAATTTTGAAGAAGATAAAATTAATAATTTCTTACAAATCATCTAAACGAATAGATAAAAATAATTTAAAAGAGGAAGAAAGGATATTTTTATATATTGTTACAATTTTAATAAATGGGATGATGAAAATAATAATATCAAAAGTGGAAAGGAGAGATTATTGTATAAACAGAAATAATACACAAATTATTGAATAAAAAAGAAGAGTGTGAGAAGGAATATTCAAACCAAGTGATTCCCCTTGTTTAGGTTTCTATTATGATTCATTATCTTGAGATCTAAAAGACATATTTTTTTTATTAAAACATTATTCAGGAATTATATTATTTTTATTTAAGTTATTTATGATAATTTATTATTATTGAAAACTATTTACTAATCATTAGATAAAGATAAAGTGAATGTTGGAATTTATGTTTGAATTATTCCATTTCAATTCTAATATTTTAGTGTTGATCAATGTTATTTATCCAATAGTTCCATTACTTCATGATTCTTAATAATTCATTAAAATACATGCATATATAAACCTATACATATACACATTCCAATATTCCAACAGACACATACATATACATACACATACATGCATACATATATACATATATATATACATACATACATACATACATACATACATATATACATACATACATTATATATTGTATATAAATTACACTATGAAGAAGTTGGTGTGATGGTATATGAAGAAAAAAAATAATTTATATAGTAGAAATGACCCTGTAATCATACATTAGTAGTGGAAAATAGATAAGAAATATATATATTATATTTAGTTTATATAAAAATTCTAGTAGTATAATAAAATTCATATCACGTTTATATATTAAATATTTAGTTTGGGGTGGAATTGTTTAAAAAATGAAGATGAGATTAGAAATGTAGAAGAAGAAAAATGTAAGGAGGGGAAAATATTAGTACCATACTATTCATGATAACTTTAATGAAAAAGGTTTAAGGAATTGCAGGAATAGAGTGATATGGGAACAAAATCCAAGAGAGATATATTTATTTAGGTTACTGATAAGGGTCGTGTTATGAAAATGGAACGAATATGTGTAATTGATTTTCCATGGGGAAGAAATAAGGTATTTACAAATGAATGTAAGGTGTATTTTGGGATAAAATAATGAATATAAATTAATTTAATTACCCTGACATGAAATAATGGAATTTTGTATGATAAAGAATAATATTCTATACAGTTTTTTCTAAGACTAGTGATTCCTGACAACAAACATTATGTTTGTGAATGATGACATGAATGTAATATTATTATTAAATCTTATATAACGATTTACTTATTTATTTTATCATGTTTTATTGAAAAATTAAAAAAAAAATCCACAATATTTTAATTTGACTTGATAACTCAAAATATAGAACTTATTTTATTAACATTAATTTTTAACCGTGAAGAATTTAATTTTAAAAAAAATCATTATTATAAAATAACTTTATTATATATTATTTAAATCATTTTAACTAGATGAAAATAATATTATGTGATATATATAAGATATAAATGGTATATTTTCTAATGAATTAGTTTAATCCTAACTATTTTATTAGTCGTTAATGAATATTATTTAATATATGGAATATAAGTATTTATTATTCATTTAAAATTCCAACAATTATTGAAAATTTACAAGAATACAATCATCAATTGTTTCTAAATTGTGAATATAAATTAAAATTCATTTTATAAAAAAATATTTTGTAAAATATTTATTTAAATTTATTATAAGATAATAATCTAGAAAAAATAATAAAATATCTTCACAATTTTTTTATTTGAGTTTTATTAATTATATCATTAAAATATTAGGTTAATATACAGTTAATATTTTTTATATCCGTATTCTGGTATTTTTTTAATTTTATTATTATTCTAATAATTATCCAAATTTGTTATTTTACTATGTAAATCGTCATTATATTATTTTAATGGTCACTAATGACCATAATTTATAAATACTTTTCATTTATTTATTCAAATGATTTTCTACTATTTTTTAAAATATTAATTTTTATTCAATTTATAACATTAACGAAATTATTCCCATATATATATATATTAATTTAGAGAAAAAAAGAATAATGGGTTAAAAACATGAAATTGTGCAAATTATAATGAAAGATGCATTTTTCTAAAGGGGACATGAAATTTTTTTACTTTTAAAAAATTTATGTTTTTACATGTTTTGAAAGATATCCTTTTTCTATGTCATGAACTGACCCTACCCGAGCTCGAGCAACAACTACCCCAAGCCCACCTCCGTAGGCCAGGGGCTGGCGACCAATGCTGAAGGCACAACAACTCAGGGAGGCCTTTGCCTAAGCACCTGTACACACACACAGCACACTCAATGCAAAAGTGCAAAGTAAAAAAAAGGAAAACAAAGGGAAACTGCTATATATATACCAAATATGTGAATCAACCTCTAAACAGTACAAGTAAAGTGATGAAATGGAAAAGGGGGCAAAACACTCGCCCAACAAGAAAAGTCACACAACCCGGCAATAGGTAAACAAAAAAATCAGCGGAAGGGTTCCCCACCTGGAACCCGACTACGACCACTGCACGTGGTCCAAGCTCCCGAACTCCTATTCTCCACTGAAGTCACGACCAACCTTTCCGTCATCTGCAAGGGCACACCAAGTGTGGGAAAATCCCAAGTATGGGTGAGTATAAAAATACTTAGTAGGATACCCCTATGGTTCGAGGGAGCAACAAAGGAGGTACCAAAAGGTGAGCAGTAGAGAGAACAGAGAATAGTAAAGGAATACAACAAAGAGTGAAATATGAAGTATAGTAAAGAGTCCAGCTCAACCCAACAAGAGGAAAGAAGGTAGACTTGTCCAGACACAAGGAGTTAGAAACTGTGAGAAGATGAACTTCTTGACGAGTCTTCGCTACCTATTGCAGGAGAGTAGACTCGTCCAACCACGAGAAGATAGACACGGAAAGCACATGGCATACCCCGCACGTCTTCGCCTCTCTTGGAGGGAGAGTAACCAAGACCAAGAAGTGGGTACTGGAAAAAGGTATATACATAACCATATGCTCAAATAGGAAGCCCAAACAAGATTATAAGGGGATCTCCATCCCATAGCTCAGCACAAGAAAAGAGTAGCAAACAACCCTCGAAGAAAACACTATCGATGCCCAGCATCCCACACGTTTGCCCCGAACTACATGTCAAGGGGCTCAAACCACCGCACCTCAACACTATCCGCTTTGGGTGGCACTGACTCACCCGAACGGTTTTAGGTCTCATCACAAGGACGCGTCTCAATGGGGGAAAAGCGCCCCTCGTACTTGAGATTTCTGGGGGAACGTCAAACCACAACTCGTCACTGCCCCGCCGTCGAGAGGTCTGCTCAATGCCGACAGGCGACCCCCTGCCCAGCCCCACTGTAGGATCCCTGGAAGTTGATGGGTTCCCACTATAAGGAGACCCATAAAGTCGACGGTTGAAGCACTGCCAAGTCCCGTAACAGGGCAATCCATTGGAGGGCGACCTGGATAATCTCGGCGATAGGTCCACTACCCAGCCCAGCTGAAGGTAACTCGGCATTGGGTACCACTGCCCTGCCCACTTGGAGGTAAGCACGACATCGGGTACCACTGCCCAGCCTAGTTAAAGGTAAGACTGGCATCGGGGACCACTACCCCTTCCCACTGGAGGTAAGCCCGGCATTGGGGACCACTGCCCAGCCCAGCTAGAGGAAAGCCCAGAACTGCTCGGGCCATCCTTGCTGGATGGTACTGCTCAGTGAACACCATTGTAATGGCCATCCCTGTTGGATGGTAACCCATTGAAGATCCCTACTCAAAATAAACTCAACCCTGCTAGAAACAACCTCATCACTACTAAAAACAACTTCCTGGGTAGAGGATCAGTGCCCATGTAAAGTGTTGGTCACGCCGAATCCAAAAGAACTCTACTAGGGAACACGAGGTGACGAGAGAAACTCCACAGGCCTTACAAAGAGATCCTGATCCAATCCGCTGATTTACTGTCAAAGAGGACTGAGATATCTCATCCTAGAAAGTGGGAAAGCACCCACGCTATATGAGCACCCGTAGTCGCAAATAGTGTCGTAGTTCGGTAAAAGGGCACGGTACTGAAACCCCTCACAGCTGAAGAAATAGAGGAAACAAACCATCTCTGTCGGCCAAATCATCGAGAAGAGGACCAGGGAAAACCACTCAACCCTGCTGGTCAAACAAAAGAGCACCAGGCCAGGGGAAACTCTACCCTGCTGGTCAAACAAAAGAGCACAGAGCCAAGGGAAAACTCCACCCTACTGGTCAAACAAACGATCATAGAGGGACTCTCTATGTCACGAGAGGTCAAAAGTACGTAAAGTAGAGCACGTCACGTACACGGGGGCCCACGCGACGTGTGGCCCCAAGTCAACCCAAACCATGAGCACAAAAACTCTTAGGTACAAATATCCACATGTACCTCCCAGCGCTATAGTATACTCCCAGAATATACCACGTCTCAAGCACAAAAGCTAACATGCACACATCACCCAACGTCAACGCGAAGGCATGAACGTACCAACTCCACCAAAAAGGCCCAGGCACGGCCAACCACATCTTATGAATCATTTATAGAACCCTCCCAAGGGTGTGCGATCACACGCCAAGGGTCTGCTACAAACATGGTAGGACGAACCACCACCGGATCACCTTTCATGCATCCACAATTAATAATATTGTGTATGAGGCTCCGCTCGCCTGAACAGATTACACCATTATAATCCTCTCAGAAAAACACCTGAGATCGACTACTTACTCGCCTCAAATGGATATTCGACAGAAAGTCACCATCACCGCCTCACACCCAAACGGGGTCCCGTGATCCCGAGCCTCGGCCCGAAAAACAGTCGGGTGCATCGCACCATTGCGATCCCCTTGGGAAAACACGTCAAAAGAACTACTCACATGAGTGCAATGGATATCCGGATAAAAAAGGGCATTTTAGCGCACCACACATGAGCGGTGCATTGTGGGACCTACATCCCGGTCCTGAAACACAATGAACAGGTCACACCGTTGTGATACTGTTGAAAAAGCACACAAGATGGACTAATCACAAGTCCAAAATGGACACCCGGTAATAAAGCTTGAAATCCCCGTCAACTTCCAAAACGGCCCTCGTGGGGACCGCACCATCATACGGAATTAGAGCGGGCGGACTGCTCCAATGCAATGCACTTATAATAATACCCAAAAATGACTACTCGCATGCCCCGAATGGACGTCCGATGAAAAGGTCGTGAAACGCTGCACACAGCTCAAAAGATGGGTCGTGGGGCCCGCACCTCAACTCCGGCCTCAACATCTGATACCACCCTGGAAAGCATCGCCCCGGCTCCAGGGTCCCAACGTCGCTGACGGCATTCAAAATGGACGTCAGACACGTCCGCGCCGTCCAGACAAGATCCCCCCGAAAAAACTCCAATTCGCATAAAGACGCATCGCGCCTCCAAGGCCCCTCGTTCCGGGAATTAAAAATTTCAGAAACCATCTCGAAAACTCCATCTCGATCCAAGGATCGTGTTTCCGCAGAAGGCACACAAATATGATTTACATTTTGAGTTTTAGGAGCGTTTTAGTATTTAGGGACCGAAACGGGTGAGGCCGGCCGGTTCGGCCGGCCCACCTGTACTTCGGATCGGCTGTCTGCAGTTCACCATGTGGACTGCCCTGAACCGCCCAGACCGGCTCGGCTAGTCCAGTCTCCGCATGGACCTATATAGAGAGGGTCATGTCCGTCGACCGGGGTCATGAAGACCCCGGGTCTTCTGCACCTCACGCCACAGGCGCTCGCCGACGACCCCCGCTGGTGCTCGACCGCCGCTCCGCCTCACGCCATCGCCCGCAGCCAAAGCCTACGCCTTCCATCAAAGGAACCCTATGCCACTTCCTCGGACCGGTGCCGCGCCGCCCTGGAAATATCGCCGGACCGCCCCGGGTTGCCGGAAAACTAACAAAAACCCCAAAATTTCCACAACTTTCGGCAAATGATTGTGAACACATCAGAATTTGGATTTCATATCCGAAACAAACCTTCAAAACCTCAAAATGTGTACTATGAAACCATGGGATTTTATAGAAGAAATAGAAACAATTAGACACTATATTTGGGGTTTAAAGGAGGCTTGGGAAATAAAAAACGAAACATCAACCGCCTACCTCGATGGGCTTCGCCCGAAGCTTCACCGCGATCCGTCGGAGCCGCGCCTTGCCGGAGAGGAGGAGGAGATGAGATGTGAGGTAGAGGCTTGTGCTTCCTCGGTGTGTTCCTTCCTCCAGAGAATTGGGCGAAGGGGGTGTTGTGGATGAGAGGGTTTATTTAATGAAAATAAATAAATTAAATTCTTAATTAATTTAAAACCTCAAAATTCTCCCACATCTGGAACTCTCGACGGGGTCTAGGTTAATCCTCCCCTATGGTAAACACAACGCTCTTAGAGCAACGGCGGTCTTGAAATTTGATTCCGAGCATCCGTTCAAATGTTATTAAACTTAGCTCCTGAGGCCGCCAAATTATGAAAATGCCCCTGGGGCCATTTTTGTCAGACGGCCCATGCCCACAAAACTTATACCCTTCCTAGGGAAAACAGCACGCTCCGAAATCAACGGTGCCATCTGTTTTCCAATCTAATCCACCATTTAATAGATACCTTCTATTCAACATTAAATGAATAAATTAATTAATTTAATTATCCGTTTAACTTTCTGATAGTAGGCGAGGGGTCCAAACATCCCACGCCGACAAGTTTTATGTCGATCTTATGGTAAACACCCCATTCCGGACCCATCTTTACACTCGGATCTCTATTTTGAAACACTGTTTAGGATTTATCGCATTTATTTGGCGTTTCCAGTGTGAACGCACTGAAAATTTAATCCCGACCACTCCGGGGCTTGGAATCGCACGCCGTCTAAAGGTGCTTCTCTGGAATATCACCAAGAATAATCCAAAGTCTTTCACAGAAAAAACTTGGTTCTTACATCATTCCCAGATTCAAACTTTTCGTCCTTGAAAAGAAAAACGAGGGATCAAAACAGGGTACTAAGCCCGTGCCTGGATTTCCCTTACCCAGAAGAACCCATGCACAGATCTGTGTCACTGCACACAGACCAAAGGATTGATCCGTTCAAATGAGGTCGGACCATGCCGATGTTGTTCACCCACTCCAGACTTTGGGGATAGGGAAAGGCGGCAGGGAACCTAGCCATCCCCTTGCATGGTCTCGAACAGCCCAAAGGCTCTCTGGGGTAGCTCACCTCCCCGACCGAACCCTTACGTCGCACGCCGCGACTGGAATCACCGCCCGCACCTAGAACAAGGCCCGATGATTTCCTCCTTCAGAATATCCATATGGTGAAACTCCCATGAATATCTGATCACCCATGGTTCCACAGTCGATGTCTCGCAACCAAGACCCTCTTACAAGCTCGCAAATAGATAGAGTCGACACCATCGACTAATGAAAAAGTTCCCACACCGTTTACCTTCCCAACACAGGGTTACACCCGACTCCCTACATCACCCTGGTAACACATCAAAAGAGGAGCATGGAGGAATGAAGTTCACACTAACAGAGTCTATCAATTCTACTGCATGAAGTAGACAAACTGTAGAGCGTACCTCTTATCACATCATGCTCTGTAGGATCGTAGACATCCAAAGCTCATGACTGCCCGTGGTCCCATCTGTCAGCTCTTGGAGCCTGACGTGGACCACCTGATGGTGATGGGAAGACCTCGTAAAGCCGCCCCCACTACTAGCTCCTACCGCTCCTCTGCTATCACCACCTCTCTAGGTACTACTCTGATCACGGCGCTGCCTCTATCGTGGTGGTGCACCTACTGCCTACCTGAAACACTCTGCATGACTGGTCGGACAGTCTCATGCCAAATGACCTTTCCCGTCACAAGCATAACACCGACTCTCTATAGGCTGTACTAGTGCCCTCGGGTGCCATTATGGTGTACGACCATGCCCCTGAGTCCAGTAGTCAGAAATCCACCTACGTCATGGTTCTTCTTGTCGTCGCCCACTAGTTGCAGCAGACGTCTCGGCTCCAACGTGCCTCTTGCCACCACCAACTCTAGAATTTGACAGGAATCTCTCTGTCACCAGCACCTTCTCTAGCACCCAGAAATATGTGGAAATTATCAAGGGTACTATGACAACACGAATCTCTCAGTGAAGACCCTGCTCAAACTTCTGCGCTCAGATGTTGTCGTCACGGACCATGTCCGGGTAAAAGCGTTCGCGGTGTGCAAAACTAGCCGCATACTCGGCCACCGTCATCCTCCCAGCAGAAACTGAAGGAGCTCCTAAATCCGAATGGATCACAAGCATGAGGGGAACAACTCCTCACAGAACCACAACTGAAAGTCATCCCATGAAAGAGATGACTCGTCAAGAAACTGAGTCACCAGACTCCACCAATGCCAAACTGCTCTAAAAAAAAGGTTGGCTGCCAAAGCCACTCTCTGATCTATCGGTGTCTGCACAAGCCCAAAAAGTAAAACCACTGCCTCTAGACAAACCCTTGCTGCCTGAGGGTCTGTCTCACCACTGAACCTCAGCGGTCTCTGCCGCTGGAACTCACTGAGCATGCTCAACCTGCGCTCAACCTCAGTATGCTCTGCTGAAACTGCCTGCTGCTCAACAGGTGGGGGTGCTTCTATCGGCCCACCCATAGAATGGGGCTCGCATGATGGGTCCTGGACTGTGGCCTCATAGCTCATAGAGTCGTAGTCACAAACCAAAGCTGGTATCTTGTCTAGATGTCATCGCAGAGATATCATGAATATTATCTTTGAGTGCCGCAATCAGATGATTATATATGTATATACAAATAACCATGATGGGGATCTGGCTCAATAAGTACCGTCAAAGACTCAATCCTATGTGATGCACAAACCAATTTCCCTGTAATGAGTGTCTCAGCATGCCGAGTCAACAAGCGGGTTATCAAGGTCCTGGTGAATTGATACGTCGGCCGCTGCACCATCACTGGACTCCCGGTCCTGAGATCCACTCTCGAGACAAATTAACAATGTTCCCCTATAACCCAACCAATTCCTCTTTTAGGGACGTCTGCACAACGTCCCAAGAAAAGAACCACCTCTGATACAACTTTTTCATGACCCGTCCCTACCCGGGCTCGAGCCGCAACTACCCCAAGCCCACCTTTATAGGCCAGGGGCTGGAGACCAGCACCGAAGGCCCAAAAACTCGGGGAAGCCTTTACCTAAGCACCTGTACACACACACGCATCCCAATAAATGAAAACTTGTAGAGTAAAAACATGAAAACAAAGGGAAACTTCTATATATATACCACTAATGTGCATCAAACTCTAAATAGAACAAGTAAAGTGCTGAAAAGGAAAATGGGGAAAAACACCCACCCAACCAGAAAAGTGCCACAACCTCGCAACAGGTAAACAAAAAAATAGCTGGATGGGTTCCCCTCCTAGAACACTACTATGACCACCACACATGGTCCAAGCTCCCGAACTCTTATGCTCCACTGAAATCTTGACCAACATTTCCGTCGTCTACAAGGGCACACCAAGTGTGGGCAAATCCCAAAAAGGGGTGAGTATAAAAATACACAGTAGGATACCCCGAAGGCTCGAGGGAGCAACAATGGAGGTACCGAAGTGTGTGCTGTAAAGAGAATAGAGAATAGTAATGGAATACAACAGAGCGTGAAGTAAGGAATATAGGAAAGAGTCCAACACAACCCAACAAGAGGAAATAAGGTAGACTTTTCCAGACACAAGGAACTGGAAATGGTGAGAAGATGAACTTCTCGTCGAGTCTTAGCTACATATAGAAGGAGAGTAGACTCATCCAACTACGAGAAGGTAGACACATGAATCACATGAAATACCCCACGACTCTTCACCTCTATTGGAGGGAGAGTAACCAAGCCCAATAAGTGGGTACTGGAACAAGGTATATACATAACCATATGCTCAAACAAGAATCACAAACAAGATCGTAAGGGGATATCCATCTCGTAGCTCATCCTAAGAAAAGAGTATCCAACATTCCTAGAAGAAAACACCATCGATGCCCAGCATCCCACACGTCGTCCCCGAACTACAAGTCACGGGGCTCAAACCACCGCACGTCGACACTATCCGCTTTGGGCGGAACTAACTCGCCCGCACGGTTTTAGGTCGCATCACAAGGACGCGTCTCGGTGGGGTAAAACCGCCCCTCGTACTTGAGAGTTCTGGGGGAATGTCAAACCACAACTCGTCACTGCCCCGAATTCAAGAGGTATGCTCAAAGTCGACAGGAGACCCCCTGCCCAGCCCCGTTGGAGGGTCCCTAGAAGTTGATGGGTTCGCACTACAGGGATACCTAGAAATTCGATGGGTGGCACAATGCTTAGTATCATAACAGGGTAATCCAATGGCGGGCGACCCGGATAATGTCGGTGACCCGACCACTGCCCATCCCAGCTAAAGGTAACCCGACATCAAGGACCCCTGACTAGCCCAGCTAGAGGTAAGCTCGGCATCGGGGACCACTGCCCAGCCCAGCTGGAAGTAAGCCCGACATCGGGGCCACTGCCTAGCCCCGCTGGAGGTAAGCCCGTAATCAAGGACCACTGCCCATCCCAGTTGGAGGTAAGCCGGGAACTGCTCTGGCCATCCCTGCTGGATGGTACTGCCCGGTGAACACCGCTATACTGGACATCCCTGCTAGATGGTAACCCCCTGGCGAGCCCTACTGGAAACAACCTCAGCCCTGCTGGAAACAACCTCACCCTGCTGAAAACAACCTTTTGAGTAGTGGATTGGTGCCCGTGTAAAGTGTTGGTCACACCAAATCCACAAGAACACTACCAGGGATTATAGGGTGACAGGAGAAACTCCCCAGGCCTAACAAGGCGATCCCGCTCCAATCCGCTGAGTCACTGTCGAAGCGGACCGAGACATCTCATCATAGAATGTTGGAAACACCCACGCCATACGAGAACCCGTAGTCATAAATAGTTCCGCAATCCGGTAAAAGGGCACGGTAATAAAACCCCTCACAGCTGAAGAAACAGAGTAAACAAACCATCTCTGTCGGGAAAACCATCGAGAAGAGGACCAGGAGAAAACCACTCAACCATGCTGGTCAAACAAAAGAGCACCAGGTCAGGGGAAACATCACCCTACCGGTCAAACAAACGAGCACAGAGCCCGGGGAAAACTCCACCCTGATGGTCAAACAAACGAGCACAGAGCCAGGGGAAAACTCCACCCTGTTGGTCAAACAAACGAGCATAGAGGGACCCACTATTTCACGAGAGGTCAAAAGTACATAAAGCAGAGCATGACACGCACATGGAGCCCACACGATGTGTGGCCCCAAGTCAACCCCACCCAATATCACAAACATTCTCAGGTACCAACATCCACATGTTCCTCCCAACTCTCTCGTATACTCCCAGAGTATACCATATCTCTAGCCCAAAGGCTAACGTGCACACGGCACCCAACTTCAACGTGAAGGCATGAACGTAAACCTCAATGGCCCAAGCACGACCAACCAAATCTTATGAATCATTTATATCACTCTCCCAAGAGTGCGCGATCACACGCCAAGGGTCAGCTACAAACATGGTTGGAAGAACCACCATCGGAGCACCTTTCAAACTTCCACATTTAATAAGATCGTGTATGAGGCTCCACTTGCCTGAACAGATTACACCAATGTAATACTCATGAAGAAACACATGAGATCGAATACTTACTCACCTCAAACGGATATCCGACGGAAAGTCACCATTACTGCCTCATGCCCGAACGACGTCCCGTGATCCTGAGCCTCAGCCCCAAAAACATTCGGGCGCATCGCACCACTGCGATCCCCTCAGGAAAACACGTCAAAAGCACTACTCACTTGAGTGCAAATGATATCCAGAGAAAAAGGGTAATTTCAGCGCACCGAACATGAGCGGTGCTTCATGGGACCCGCATCCCGGTCCCGAAACACAACAAATGGATCCCACCATTGCGATCCTCTCGAAAAATCACACAAGATGGACTAATCACTTTTTCAAAACGGTCACTCGGTGATAAAGCTAGAAATTTCCATCAACTCCCGAAACGGCCCTCGCGGGGACCGCACCATCCTGTGTAATTAGAGTGGGTAGACTACGCCAATGCGATTCCCCCAGAAAAACAACCAAAAACAACTTCTCGCATGCCCCGAACGGACGTCTGATGAAAAAGTCGTGAAACGCTGCACGCAGCTCAAAAGACGGGCCTTGGGGCCCTTACCTCAACTCTTGCCTCAATGCCTGAAACCACCCTGGAATGCTACACCCTGGCGCAAGGGTCCCAACACCACTGACGGTGTTCAAAACAGACATCAGACGTGTCCGCACCATCCAAACAAGATCCCCCGGAAAAACGCCAATTCGCTTAAAGACGCGTCGTGCCTCTGAGGCCCCTCGTTTAGGGAATTAAAAAAATCCCAAACCCATTTAGAAAAATAAATCTCTATCCAAGGATAACGTTTCCGTAGACGGCATGCAAATCCGATTTACGGTTTGAGTTTTAGGAGCGTTTTAGTATTTAGGGACCGAAACGGGTGAGGCGGGCCGGTTCGGCCGGCCCACATGTACTCTGGACCGGCAGTCCGCGGTTCACCACGCGGACCGCCCGGAACCACCTGGACCGGCTCGGCCGATCTGGTCTCTGCGTGGACCCGCACGGCGTGGGTCCTGTCCACTGACCAGGGTCACGAAGACCCCGGGTCTTCTGCACCTCGCGCCCCAGGCGCTCGCCGACGACCCCCGCAGGAGCTCGGCCGCCGCTCCGCCTCACGCCATCTCCCGCAGTCGAAGCCGCTGCTCCGCCTCATGCCATCACCCGCAGCCGAAGCCGCCACCTGTCATCCGAGGAACCCACCGCCGCCGCCTCAGACCAGTGCCACGCCGCACTAGAAATCTCGCCAGACCGCCCCGGGTTGCCGGAAAACAGACAAAAACCCCAAAATTTCTGCAACATTCAACAAACGATTGTGAATACAGCAGAATTCAGATTTCATATCCGAGAAAAACATTTGAAATCTCAACATTTTTACTATGAAACCATGGGATTTTCACGATGAAATAGAAAAAATGAGACACTATACTTGGGGGTCAAAGGAGGATCGGGAAATAAAAAACGAAACAACAACCGCCTACCTCGATGGGCTTCGCCCGAAGCCTCACCGCGATCCGTCGGAGCCGCGCCTCGTCGGAGAGGAGGAGGAGAGGATATGGGAGGGAGAGGCTTGAGCTTCCTCAGTATGTTCCTTCCACCAGAGAATTGGGCCAAGGGGGTGGAGTGGGGGTGAGGGTTTATTTAAAGAAAATTAATTAATTAAATTCTTAATTAATATAAAACCTCAAAATTTGCCCGCATCCGAAACTCTTGACGGGGTCAAGGTTCAGCCTCCCCTAGGGTAAACACCATGATCTGAGCGCAACAGAGGTCTCATAATTTGATTCCAGCTTCCATTCAAATTTTATTAAACTTAGCGCCCGAGGCCGCCAAATTACGAAAATGCCCCTTGGGCCATTTTTCACAGACGGCCCATGCCCGCAATACTTATACCCCTCCTAGGGTAAACGGAACACTAAGAACTCAACGATGCCCTCATTTTTCCAATCTGACCCACCATTTAATAGATACTTGTGTTTCAACATTAAACGAATAAATTAATTAATTTAATTATCCGTTTAACGTTCTGATAGTGGGCGAGGGGTCCAAAAGTCCCGCGCCGACAAGTTTTATGTCGTTACTAGGGTAAAAACACCATTCCAGACGACTCCATACACTTGGATCTCTGTTTTGAAACACCGTTTAGGAGTTATCGCATTTATTTTTGCGTTTCCAGTGTGAACGCACTAAAAATTTAATTCCGGCCACTCGGGTGCTCGGAATCACACGCCGTCTGAAGGCGCTGCTCTGGAATATCACCAAGAATATTCCAAAGCCTTTCAAAGCAAAATCCGGGTTCTTACATTCTACTAGATAAATAAAATAACATGCACCACCTGACCAAGAGGGAGAATTATTTGGGGAGAATAGGTCAAGAATGGCGTGCATTGTTTTCCACACATTTGGATATGAAGAAAATAATCCCATGTTTAGGGTATCATGGGAGGATGAGAAAAATATATTTCACCATCACTATTATCATATAGAGACTAAGGAATCATTATAACTTATTCATAATAGAATAATTGGTTATATGATCATTATGGGGTGGCTACGGAGTAGAAAATTATATATAATAAAAAATCTCATTGTTTTTAGCCATGATTTTAACATCATCTTCAAAAATGACATCAATGACATACATATTATCAATACACTATGTATACTGCATATCCTATTATGTGATAAATTGGATATACTGAGTTCAAAAACATGATCAAATCATATGATCAAGATTACATAGAAATAACTTGAAGATGACGATACATATGAATTCACTACAATATAGGTATATAGTTTACACTGTAAAGTTATGAAACATAGGGTCAGTACATCGTAAACAATTTACCGTGTTTTAGATATAAAAATGAATAAAATTTCTTGAATCAATAATGAAATACCCTCTGTATCATGAAAGGTGATCATGACATATTTTTATGTGAAATATATGGATTCCAGAATAGATTTTTCTCATTTAGTGCAGTAATGATGATGAATTCAACCATGTAGTTTATGTGAATTTTCAAGATGGAGGATATGGGAATTTGTTCTAGGTTTTTCAACTTTCATTAAGGGTTATATCATCATAAGGGTTGTTCATGTGGAGTTTATGATAGGGAAATTTTTTTAGTGTAGTGGAGGAAGGATAAAATTGCAATAATTTCAGGGAGTGAATATTTGTTCCACAAGGTGTTCACCACGATATCGAGCAATGAAATATAATAGATATGTGGGTTTTTTTATCAACGATCTTTGTTTCTTTATAATTAATAGAGTTTTCTATTCTATTAAGATAATTTACATAAAATGGATTCTTTTACAAATTAAAAGGAACAATATGTGGTCTTGCGAGTCTTCTATGGATAATTCTTTGATGTCAACATATTATTGCATCACTGTCATTATCAGTGAGGGAAAAGTGAATCGAGGAATGATATTTATATTTATATATATAGATTCTATATTCAGAAGTTGTTTCAAATTTTATATATATAGGATATCATTTAATGAATTTATGTTACACCATAAGAAGATTATTTTATGTATATGAGTCCTTGTTAAGGACATGATTTATCAGGATGAATATGTGATGATACATGATTCTAAGGAATTTAAAAAGGATAATATGTTTTATATTTTGTTCAATTGGGGTATTGATATAGGGGAAATAATATTTCAAAATAGTGGTATTCATGGAGGAGTTTTGTGACTGAAATTTAAAAAGGAAATGTTTTAGGTCTTTTTCCACACCAAAGAAATAGAAAATAATAGATATTATTTTATGATTCTCCTATATTTTATGAAATTTATAAGGATATTTTTTAGAATATTTGTGAGTCTTTTTAGAATACTTTTAGAAGTTAAATTTTCATTTGGTGATATATATAACATTTAGACGATAATTTAGACAACAATTGTAGGAATTATCACTATGGAGGATATAAAAATGTGAGATTGGGTCCACCATCATGGTATAATATAGATATTTTTTGTTTCAATTTTTTCTTTTCACTACATAAATTTGTTTTTTATTTAAATTTTCAACACGAATTCATGTGATTCTCCTCATTTTTTCATCAAATTTAACTTATTCTACTTATCCAATAATTCTTTTATGGTATCTAGTGAGTCCATGATCAGTAAACTATCGATGGTGAGTGGATAGTGTTGTAGAAAAATATTGAATGTGATGAATTTATAGCATTATAGTCTTAACATACATGGATATTACACCATTTTTATAAATATTAATCACATTACCAAAGTACATTGAATAAGACCCTAATAGTTTAGTGTCTTCGAAAACATGGAACAAAGTATTCTAACATGGAGATAGCCCTTCAAAATCATCCATAAATATCTTCCCCATTTTTACTCCTATATAAACTTTATGTCAAAACTAGGGGAAATTAAATATAATATTGGGGTGAACATCAATGGAATGTAACTGTAATATATGGAAATATATAAGCATGATATTAAACTAAGGGTATGAGAACATAATCATAAAATTTAAGGCTCATACCATACATAAAAGGATCCTAATCATGATATATAGAATAAAGATTTGTATTTCATGATACCTGAATCATATGGAAATCAATAACATGAACCATATGATCATATAAATGGAATAATACATTGAAATTTTGGAATATACTTATATATTTAACATCATTAACTATAATTCAAGGCTCAGTGGCAATAAATTATGATATCATTTATTTGGGACTACAGCTACTGGACATAATTCACCAACATACCTTGCCACATTCTTGTACTTGTAAGGGATCAGGTTTCCCCGTATTCCCAAAATGGATTAGATTTCCCAATCTTCCCTTAGTGGATCATGTTTCTCCATATTACCATAGTGGTTCAAGAACCACATGTATTACATTTTGGATCAAGCCTATCAACTTGCTTCCCATCATTATCTCTTGAAATATAAATCATTGAGGAATTCATTTAATGGAGATATAGTTCCAACCCATATCAATTTGAAATCATAAAAACATGTTTCAAAAGAACATAAACAATCATATCATAACCCCTGAAATTAAATGGGTATCATAAATTTGAAATGAAATTATAACCTATGAAAAAAGAGATAGGTTTCATAATAATTTCATCAAAGAATAACCAATGATAAGAAGAGGGTTTTTAAGAATATAACTTGTTTATGGTAAAATAGTTTCCTAATTATATGAGCCATGAAAGAGAAATAGTTTTCCCAAAAATCATTCCATCAAAAGGGAAATCATTTAGATAAATAATATCAATGAAACCTTAGTATCATATCCCAAGAAAATTCATGAGTAACAGCAATGGATGTCATATTAGTTAGATTATTTTTGAAATATATTTTAAAAATAAATCATTAGGAAAATATCCTTTCTTCTTGGGAAAATTATTTTTAACCATAAAGTTTTTTCAAATCTTTTTTCTTTGAAAACATATTAAGGATGTTTGAAAACATTCTGAAATCATTTTTCTTTGAAAATAACATCGAAAACTAATAATATAAGATTTGAAATTATTTTTAAAACCATTTAACTTGAAAATATATAACAGAATCTAGAAAAAATTTTCCTTCGATACATAAAAAAGCAGCTTGAAAATATTTTGAAATCATTTTCTATGAAAAAACTAAAATAAGCTTGAAAAAAATTTGAAAACCTGTTTCCTTGAAAACTAATAAATAAATCATAAAAAAATTTATTTTTTTTTCATTGATAATACATTGAAAAAATATAAAACAATCATGAAATTTCTAGAAATAATTTTTATTTTAAAAATATATTTTTGATAACATATAAAGGAGGATTTAGAAAATGTTTTAAAAATATTATTTTGGAGAGTATTTTTATTTGAAAATAAATTTAGACAAAATAAATTTCTAGAATATTTTGGAAATTTTTCTTAAATTGGAATTTTTTTAAAATTTAAAATATATATTCAATGTTAGTATGTTCATGATGGAGAATAATTCCATACATACATAACAACCTTGTTCCACCAAAAGATTTTTTGAAAACTGCTATGATCAAAAAATTAAAAGAAGATTACATAAAAATAACTTTTTAGTTTAAGAGGAATAAGTGGGGTAAAATTTAACATTAATGTTTATATAAGAATATAATATTTGTTTTAAATTTTTTTTGGGAAAACAATGTTTTGAACGAAAACACATTTTCGACCGAAGAGGAAGATATGGTTAGATTTTATATAAATCAGTTTTATAGTTATCGTATGTAAAAAATAGTGGAATATGGTACTAATTCTTGAATTTATAATGGATAAAATGATAAAATTTCATTTTATGAGTTTTCATGAAGGATATATTAATATTTTTCATCAATTAAATCATAATCATAAACAATTTTAATAAATTATGAGGTTGTTGCAATAAACTCTGACCACATTGTAACATTAAATCATGTTATCCCTGTATGAAAATGACATTTAATGAATCTTAAAATATAATTTAATTAATAATATTTGTGATATAAAAGGTCATTGGGATGTGTATAAACTGCGTAGAATAATATAGGTGCATTTCATGGAATGTCTTTCAAAGAATGAAAATTGATACACAATTACTCTATCAATTTGGTATCTTTTTAAACATAAACCCCATTAAATAATGTTATTAAAATGGATATTTAAATAACCATATATTTATATATAATTATAATATAAAACCTTAATTTTATTTATATAAAAAAATAAGATAAATGAGTGGTGATCATGGAATGCATCTCAAGGATATAAAAAGTTAGATGAGAAAACCCATAACATAACTCTTGACTCTCTTCGTACTCATTAAAAACTTCTATATAATAAATATTATTTTGTCATAAATATATAATATAACTATATTCTTATATATAATACCATATATGAATTTATTATTACATTACATTACCATTTTATTTACAACTCATTATTAATGTTATTTTCCAGGTGATAATGGCTTTGTTTTTTCTTGTGATTTGATTTTTTATATTTTTGGTCCTCAAAGTTATATCATGATCACTAGAATGTTGAAAATGATATAGATATAATAATTTTTTATATAAAGATTTATATTAATCAATAATATATATATATATATTATATTAAATACATTGTTCCTGGAAACGGTAGGTCGTACGTATGAATGAACGTTGTATCTGTTTTAATGTTGTATTGAGAGAATGAAAGTAAAAGATATATATATATATATATATAATATCATTACATTATAATTATTATTTCTTATATATCATATAATTTTAATAAAACAATCTTTTATACATTCCATGTAAAGTGTGAACGAATCATAACGCTTTATAGAGGCTGTAGTCTACACTTCCACAAACAAAGTTATCATATTTACATAGAATGAAAATAATGAAGGTATAGTTTATATAATAATTCAAAAATCATAAATAAAGAAATAAATATTATATATATAATATAAAAATATATTTTACATCATAATTCTAAACCATGAGTGGTGGTAAAGGAAAAAAAATCTACATCATTTTGTGTGGCGATAGTTTACGTTAGAAAAAATGATAAGTTAATTATCCATTAGATGGATGTGTTTTTAATTTTAGGTATAAAATAGAGGAAAAAAATATTAAAATTTTTAGAATAATTTTTTATTATATGATAATTGAATAAGGATAATTATAGTAGTATAGAAATAAATTAAACTATATGTCATTGATGAAGGTTACAGCTTTTTCAAGTAACTTTGTTTTGTTTTCACTAATTGTCCTTTTTAGATATATTTAATATAAAATAAAGGATTATATAATGATTTTAAGTATTTTGGGAGATAATTTGGGAAATTTTGGGGTTATTCAAAGGACATGAGAGGTGTGAATAATAAGTGGGGTGAGTACCTTTTTACAGTGGATGATGAGTGGCGTTCTTGCAAATTTTCTAAAATGGAATTCCACAGACTTATTTTTTATGAACAGTCTCTATAATAATAAATAATTTTAATATATGGTATTACAGGGTCTAAATATACCTAAAATGCCTTTTGTAATAGTTTATAGGTCATTTTGGCGCTTATGTTTAAGGTTTGGTCCCTTGTTAAGATCAGTTTTCTTTTAATCTTTATAATTAATTGTAATCAATTCCAATTATTATTTTCAGAAAATAATTTTTCTTTATTAGAATTTTTAAATTATTTTAATACAATATTTGGAATCCATTTTTCCAAATATTATTAACATAAGTGGTAGAAAAATTTTAATTTAAACCTACAGGCGGGATAACACAATTAGTTTTTAATGTAAAAATGTTCAAATGTTTGGTATGTTATAATATCTGATTTCATAGTGAAATTAATTAAAATAAAATAAATTTGATTAATTGATGTATAATAGATCTAATTAAACATTAAAACTAGTCAAAAACATAATTTAATGTTTAAAATAAATTAGATGAAAAATCATTTTGAATTAAAATTCAATATTATTCACTATTCTTAAAAAAATGAAACTTCAGAGAAAAATACCAACAATTGACAATATTATTTTATTATTTCCAAAATGAAGATTATTTATTCAAATAAAAATTATAAAAATGTCAAAAATATAACTTAAAATGGGTTCTCCATTTAGAGGTGATAAAATTACCTTTAAAAAAAATACATATTTTTATTCATAAAATTGGATTTATAACTATCTTTTACCTATAAAATCTATTATATGAGTATAAAACATTTTGATATAATATTTGATATAAAATTTTAATTTAGTAAATTAATCAAGAGTTTTTTAAATATATTAAGTTAAAATTGGGTTTCTACCTAGAAAAATAGTTTTCTTAGAAAAGTAATTTTATTATTTTAACAAAGTCCAAACATTCACTTATAATATCATAGGAATAATTTTTTATAAAATTTTTAATAATATTTTTACAATTTAGTTAATATTATCCCTAAATTACACTCTAATGGATTGGTTGAAGATGTAATTTTATTTTTATAATATTATTAATAATATTTTGTAGTCTAGTAAAACTCAATCATAAATGTAAAAAAAGTTGTATAAGGGACTCAATTATGTTTGTAATACAAGCCAAAAATAGTATTCTGTCTACCAAAATGAAATATATGTGTTGAGTGTAGAGAAATCTTGACATGGTGTTGTATATAAATCATTCTACACTTATTTATTTTGTATAACAAAATATATATTCAATAGTATGTGAAATATATTAAACGATTAAATTAATTTGAAAAAAATTTCTCAAAATCATGGGGTGTTACAATCTATCACCCTTAAAATAAAATTTCACCCATATATTCGTATGGGTTTTTAATGGTTCAATATTTGAATGTTCATTTCATTGAAACCCACATCAAATAAATAAATACGAAAAGATAATTAAAAGTGGAATGTTAGAAACATGATGGTTAACTAAAGTAATTGGTAACTAGGATTTCACATAGTAGAAAATTTGTGTCAAGTGAAAATATGTTGTTAGTGAAAAAGTGTAAATATTTATAGGGAGTGACTAAGGTCATCAATCCAAAATAACTGAATGATCAATGGAACGTTTATGGCCTCAAACTCATAAATTTATGATAGTCTAAAATGTCATCAGTTTAATATAAATTATGGTATTAGGGAAAAAATTCATTTTTATATCATTTTCCAAAATTTTAAGAATTTTAATGAAAATATATACTTCAATGATTTTAGGAAAAACACACCATTTTTTTCCTTTATCAATTTAAACATCATCTATTATTTTTAGAAATTAAGGTGACTTTTTCATTCGCAAAGCATTAAGAGATAATGAGATCTATAAATATAATGATTGGTCATTCCATATATCTCAACAAAATGGTTTTGAAAATTTATCCAATATTTATAAATACAGATATAGTGAGATAATAATTTAATTTATAAAACCTCATTTGATGTTTATCATATATGGTTCCCAAAATGGTTAACCTTATAACCTTACCGAATGATAAAAGTCCATAAATCTATAAAGAAGGTCATGAAGTCATCTTAACACTAACCTGTCATATATCACATTGTATCACTTGGTTTTCACATTCCAAACATGTGAATACCCATTTCATATATTCTATTGAAACATGGTGATAACATAAATTACCATAAGCAGTTTTGGAAAAAATTCATGCATCCTTATTCCAATTATTATTGGATATATTCCATAAATCCAACATGTTTTAAACTTTATCCTTGATGACAAAGACCACTTTGTAAAAAAATCAATAATCAGTTCCAAGTTCATTAGTACCATCAAATTTACTTATTCATATCCAAAATATATTTATCTAAACAACAATACTTTAACATAAGGAATATATTAAGGGTTATATTTCCCTTAATCATCTATTCTTCATAGAAATCCCCTTTCCATTAAATAACTTATCTATTCAACCAGGACCATTAAATGTAATCTTTTAAATCCTTAGAGGAAAAAACAAATTGAATAATCCTTATATATTTCACCATTAACATATAATATTTATAGAATCAAAATACATAAAAACTTCAATTATTACACTTCTTCCTTGAGTCATAATAAGACAACATAATTCAATTACTTAATACGTATTTCGTAGCACATTTCATTTTTAGTATTATCATCCTCAAATATAACCATTACTTATACCACATTTATAATTATCTTCAGGGTAATTCCACTTACTATTTTGATTTATGTAATAATAATTAATTCCACACATAAATAATTTAACATTCAATGAGGTATTAGAAAGGAAAATATTCTCATCCATTATGTTAACTAATAACTTCATTTTTTTTATTATAGTTACTTACTTTGTGTCCTTTTTTCACTATCAAAACATCTTCTGGTCACATTAAGACAATCAATTAGGTGATTATTTCCACATTATTGACACAAATAAAATTGAATTAGCTCTGATAAACTGAAATTTTTACTAGAAGTATCAACTAAATCCTTCTTTATCATTTTTGGTGAGTTTGTGAGTTTATTATGGAACACATTTGTTATCGTGATCTGTGAAAATAGATCAATCATGATCAGAACATCTTTCACATTTGTTATCTTACTATTTGATTTCTTATCAAAAAATCGTACAACATAGTAAACATTAATCCAATTTTTTCTAGTTCCTAACATTGATTAAAATAGAAATCATAGTGTGAGCATTAATTATTTTATGGTAAAACCACATAATCATGAAAAAATTACATATATGGTGTATAAATCATGAAACATTCTAATTTAATCATTGAAAATTTATGTTTATCCATGTTTATTTATAGGAATCCTCTACTTAAATCATTCATGATAGTACATAGAGTTTTTGAGTTTCCAAAGCATACCCCCTTCTAGTTTCAACCAAACTACAAAGTAAGGATTGTTTTTTGTACCATGTTACACCCTAGTAAGGCTCGATGAACCATTTTTGAGTTTTTACTCCTTGTTAAATCTATATTAGATCCACACCTACTTATAGTATTCAAATATGGAATTATTTCTAGGAAACCACTTACTATATCTATTAAAAAAGTATAGGTCAATTTCCAAAAATTTTCATTATCCTTATACCTATCCTTAGATATTTTCATAGAGTTTTAACTATGGTTCCTTCATCCAAGATTCCAAATGATGACTAAACATTTCCATTTATACAAAATATATAGTCACAGGATTATCATACATTTATATTACATCATTTTTTTATAAATATTAAATACATTACCAAAGTATATGCCTGATGACCATAATCGTTTAATGTATTTGGAAACATGGGATAAATATTCTAAATTGGTGAAAGATATTAAATGTCTTCATTAAAGATCTTACACTTCAGTACTCCGTATTAAATCCATTCTTTGTGACCTAAGGAAAGTAAACATAAGAAATTGGCGAGCGCGAATTCTCAGTAAGGTTATGTAAAGGAAGTATGTAATAATTACATGAATATAAGGGTATAAGAACATTAAATTATC
Source organism: Viscum album (assembly GCA_963277665.1). Classification (NCBI taxonomy): domain Eukaryota; kingdom Viridiplantae; phylum Streptophyta; class Magnoliopsida; order Santalales; family Viscaceae; genus Viscum; species Viscum album. The sequence goes on along the minus strand of OY728162.1, from coordinate 425,475,311 downwards.
ATTAAATGATTATAACCTAAAAATATCATAATAATTAGACAAGGTATAATGATTATAATTTCATAAGAAAAAATCATAAGGTAATCAAGAACCCAAAATAGGCGATCTTATAAAAGGCATAAGATAGAGAATTTGTGGTAGATACATAAACATGTAACATTATTCCCATTAAGCCATGTATAGTTACCAAAATCATATCAGGGAACTTCATGGGGACAACAACAACTCAGCATGACACAACATCGTCCCCAGTAAAATTCCTCTCATTGTAAGGGATCAGGATTCCCCTTCTTCTCATAGTGGATCGGGTTTCCCCATATTCCCATAATGAATATATTTTCCCCATCTTCCGATAGTGGATCAGGAGACACCTTTTTCCCATTTTGGATCATGCTTTTTGACCTTTTTCCCATCATTATCTCATGATATATATATCATTACCAAACTAATTAGGGGTAGATATAGGTCCCATCCATCTCATTATTAAATAATATATATGATTTCCAAAATTTCCTAAATAATCATATCATAACCAATAAAAATTAATGTATATCACAAACATGTATTCATATCATAACCTATGTAAAAAGAGATAGGTTTCATAATCATTTCATAAAATCAAAACCTAGGAAAATAATCATTTTTCATAAGAATATAACACACGAAAGAGGAATGATTTTCCTAAAGATATAACCTGTAAAAGAGAAACAAGTTTCATAAACTTCATGACATAAAAAATAATGGGTTTATAAAAAGAATATGAATAGAAACCTTGGATAATATCCCCAAAAAATTAATAATTATAACCAAATCATGTCATCTTAGATGGAATTTAATTTTAAAATTGCTTTAAAAAACGCTTGATGAAAATATCTATTCATCTTTGAAAAATGATTTATAAAATAGAAATCCTTTTGAAAACCTTTTTCTTTGAAAATTTATTATAAAAGTTTTACAACATGTTGAAAAACATTTTCTTTGAAAATAACATTAAAATATATAAAGAGAAAATATAAAAATATGTAAAAATTGTTTTGATAAAAAATTATAAAAGTTCATTGAAGGAATTTTGAAAACCATTTCCCTTGAATACTTATAAAAAAACATGAAAAAAAATTGAAAACCATTTTCCTTGAAAAATTTTAAATGAAACTTGGAAAATTTTGAAAAACTATTTTCTTTGAAAACATATAAAATAATCCTGATTCTTTTGAAATTTTTATTTCATAGAGAATAATTTTCTGACTTATAGTAAAAGCTTTTAAATCATGGAAATCATTTTTCTTTTTATAATTTCCATTTGAAAACATATAAAGGATCATGTAAAATTCATTTAAAACACTTTTTAAACATGATAAATTTTTAAAAACCTTTTCCTTTGAAAAAAAGATTAAAAATATAAATATACATAATATTAGGAAAAAATAATTTCTTAAAAATAAATCTTTTAAACTAGATATGGCAGCTTTAAAGGAACGATAGTAGTGACGGAAAATAAATTCGTACATGTCGAAAAAACCATTCTACCTAAAGAAGTATAGAAATTTTATCGATCATAAAATGTTATGAACCTTAATTTTTTTTAAAAAATAAAGGTATAAAATAGGTTAAAATTTATTTAAATGACCATATTATTATGTTATAATGTTTCTGAAAATATTTATGGAAAACATATATTTAAAAGAATTTTCGTTTGAAGTGGGAGATAAAGTATGATTTTTAAAAAATAACATTCTAAATTATATTAAGTAAAAAAGCGTGGGAGAATAATACTAATACTTTAATATATCAAGAATAACCATAGAATAATAAAATTAATTTATATTATAAAAATACAGATATTAGGTTTCATCAATGAATGCATAGTCATAAGAAATACCAATAAATGATGAGACAATTGATATAAACACTTACAATATAGTAACGTTGAATCATACCCCCTATTAAAATAAGAATAGTCATGAGATTAAATTTATATGGGATGTGTATACACCTCATAAAATAGTATAGGTGCCTGACATGACCTATGTCTCAATGAAGGAAAATTGAAAAAAAATGCTTTACATATTTTTTAACTTTTTAAACATAAACCCCGTGAAATAAATTTCATGATATGAATATGTAGATAGACATATATTTAATTATATGTATCATATAATACATTCATGGTCATTATATACACCGCACATAATAAATAAGTGGTGAACATGTCATGTATCTCACATATATAAAAAGTGAGATTAGAAAAAAAAATACTTTAAGTCTTAACACACATTATACTCATTAGACACCCATGTATAATAAATATTAGTTTATTATACAACTATAATATAACTATATTATTAAATATGAAACCATATATATTTTTATTATGACTTTATATTACCTTTTTATTAATAACTCAATATTAATGTTACATTTCAGGTAATAATCACTTTTTTTCTATAATGTTTTGATTTCCTATATTTTTTTCCTCTTAGATATATAATGATATAAAAAATTTAAAACATGATATATATATATATCATATATATATATATTATATAAATATTTATAATATTGTATAAAAGATAAAAATTTTAAACAAAATAAATCATTCAAAGAGACGACACGCCTTACCTATGCATGAACGCTGCTTTCGTTTTACTGTCGTATTGAAATAAAGCATGTAAAGGAATTTTATGGAAATATATAATATTATTCCAATATAATTATTATTATATATATAATATAATTTTACTAAACTTATCATTAATACATTCCATGTAAATTGTGTATGAATCCCATCGCTTGGAGTAGGAAATATTCTTCACTTCCACAAATGAAGTTATCTTATTTACAAAAAATGAAAAGAATGAAGGTAATTTTATATAATAAATAAAGAATCATAAAAAGGAAAAAATATTATATCTATAATATTAATCCTTGTTTTCCCTCATAATTCCCACCCATGAGAAGTTGGAAAGGAAAAAACGAACTCTAACATTTCATGAAAAAAACACATATGTAATCTTATAAAAAAGTTAGATGAGAAAGCAATTTTGAAATAAAATTCAGTATTATTAACTATTCATAAAACAAAATTAACTTCATAGAAAAATACCAAAAATTAATGATTATCTAATTTTTATGTTCCTATGAGAAAAAAGTTTTTTATTTTTCACATAAAAATTATAAAAGTTTCAAAAATTATATATAAAATCAGTTCTTATTTAAAATTCAGTAAAATTACTATTTTGAAATTATAAATCTTTTTATTAATAAAATTACTCTTATTCATATCTTATACCTATAAAATCTATTATCTGAGTTAAAAAACTAATTATTTAATATATAATATATAAATTTTATTGAAAACATTAATGAATTTTTTTCAATAAATTATTGAGATAATATTTTGTTTGTATATAGAAAAATAATTTTCATAGAAAATTAAATTTTTTATTTTTAAATTTCTCATATGTTCACTTAAATTAGTTGATAACAAAATGACTTATTTTATATAAATTTCTAAATATTATTTTCTAAATTTATTTATTCATATTTTTAACTTCCATTTTAACAGCTAGGTTATAGCTATAAAAATATTTTAATAATAATATTTAATGTGTATTATTGTCTGTTAAAACATGACCAAGATTGAAACAAAGGCTATCAAAGGGAATCAACATTGTGGGTAATACGAGAGAAAAAAGTTTTTTATGCACTAGAATATAATATATATGTGTCTAGTATAGTACAATATTGTCTTTTTTTATATAACTAAAACCCATCATATTTATTTCATATAACACAATTTATATTTAGTTTTGTGTTAAAAAATATCTAATTATTAAATGAATCCAAAAAAATATTACACTAAATCCTAAGATGCAACGGAATATTATGTATACCATATTTTATTACATTTTTCATCAGTAATGAACGTTTACTATAAATTATGCATCACAATGAGATAAATTTATATAGTATAAACTAATTTTTTAATAAGTGTTGTGATTTTTAGGGGATGAAACCATTTTTTATATAGGTGAGTGGGGGAGAAAGAGTAGAATCAACTACACCACTAATATTGAGATACAATTTAATATACCTAGGTGAGTTATTTATTACCTTGAGAGAGTGATAAATTATCCTATTTAGAATTACTTATTTTCAAGAGATTGAAATAGATAAAATTTATAATCACCTTATTTGATTCATGAATGGAGTTGAATCACTCTATATCTTGTAAAACCATTTATTAAAACTGATTCCCTTCCCATATACATTTCTAACATAGTGTATTCTTCTTTTTATTATAGTAAATTTTAATCCATGTCTATTTATTTTATTTAATTATATAGATTTTGTTCCATAATTAAATTAAAATACAAAAAAATTGATTTAGTGATCATAATTAGAATCCCATTATCCACATAGGAACAACATCACACTTATTATCTTCTAATTTTTACTATCTACTATTAGATTCAAGGGAAAATTAAATTCTAAACTATATATGCCATAATGAATGAACAATGGCATGGTTCTCATTAGCAATATGGCTATTCCAATGGAATTATTTATAACTATCATTTTTCCTTTCACAAAATTTAATATACACCTTAAATCCTATCCATTTAATTAATCATTTTTATGTCAATGTTCACTATTTGTTTTATTTTTTATTTGTTTTTAATCATTTTGATTCCTATTTTTTTTTATTTTTAGTGGTCATATTTATGGTAGACGACAACGCTATAGTATTTCAAGTTATAGTCATTTTATTTATTTGTGTTGGTTGATTAATTATAATTGTTCTAATATTGAGTAATGTATTTACCCTATAAATATAATATTAAATATTAATGATATAAAATAGTTTTCATTTTTTATGTGGGGAATTTTATATTTTCATATTGTATCATATACTATATCTAAATATGATACAGAAATATAAATATAGAAAGAAACATTATTGGAGAAATGTTTTTATTGTTCACCTACTAGAAATTTATCCCAAATAATTTCAGATCATATCCTCAATCAAGAATGATATTGGTAATTATATTTCATTAAATCCATAGGTTCCCAGGATGTCTCTCCATACTATTTTTAAACTAAAATATGTTTCTAAAAAAATATTTTATTATTTAACTGAATATTCCTTATATGATCAAACATATTCATCAATTATATCTCTTAAGAGAGGCCATTTTCCAATTGAAAAAAATATTTGATTTTGTATATGTGGTAGATTTAATATTTAATTCCAAAGTATATGAACAAATAACAAATTATGTGACTCATATATGTTTGGTGGGTGCTCTAATCGATAGTCCGTAGATTTTACTTGATCAAAAATATTAAATTAGATAATATATGGGGGTGGATATTTAACTTTTTTTACAAATATTATACCAATTTTATATACCAATATATGAATGAATACATCAAAACAAAAATAATTTATATGAATCATTTATTTTATTTTTATAAAAAATTTATAAAATTTTGGATTTTATTATGTATTGCAGAATAAATTTAAAATTATATATCATTTCCCACACAAGTTTGGCTACTAGAATAATTCAATTACCAAAATCTCTCTAGAATTTTAGATTCCCACATCTGTTACCATTTATATATTGACATGATTCAGTCATTATATACTTTATTTAAAATATTTATTATAAGATAAATTTTTTTTTGATTATATTGATCCTAATATTGACTGAATTCCCCCAAACAGTCTCCCAATGAAACTTTTTATTTCAAAATAGTCATTTTAGATAAACCATAGTTTTAGAGATGAATTGATATATAATATTTTATATCAATTTTTAATAATAATTAAGAGTCCTATTAAAAATTTAGGTGACCATGGTTTTCAATCATATATGATCAAAAGTGGAAAACCATGCATCCCTACTACTTCCTTGATATGAATCCTAGAAATTTGATTAGGTTATAAATCATCCTAAAGGGGTAAGATGATAGTATTTTTTGTATGTATTTTCCACCACAACCCATATGATAGTATTTTCATTAGATATATTGAAAAGAAAAATTAAATAATTTTTGATAATTTCCTTAAATTGACATATTGTTATGGGTAAATGATTCCTTATTCTCTTTGTATTTTTATTTTCATACATAACTTCAGGGAATAATAAGTTCTTTGTGGTTTACTTATGAATTTTAGTCCTCTTATTTTCTCACTATACGTTCACATAAATGTTTTGATAAATCTTATTTACTTCTTCATGGATGAAAAAAATGAGCTCTATTCATAATTAAATTACTCATTATTTATGAATATTGTTTTCTGAACACATTTTCTAATTCCAAAACTATTTGGATTTATCCTGATAGACATTGAAATCATAAATAATAATTTACATTAGCTTATTGAATTTTTTTTCTCTAGAAAACATATCATTATGTATCCTATATTTTTACATGGGTATATTGATGGGAAATCACAGGGGTAAGGTAAGATATTATTCCACCATTTATGATTTTATAAGGAATAATTAGATTTATTACTCAGATTTTAATTATAACCAGCCAATAGTTGTGTCAATATTTGTCAATATTTTTGAACTTTTAATTAATTCTTAATTATTGTTTCAATAATGAAACATTATTTTCAACTTTGGGAAGGTGAATATGGGGGGATTATGAGTTAATGAAAACGAATATTAAGTAAATAAGTTCCTGGAATACAAATTTATATTATTATTAGATTTGAAATTAATGATGGATATATAAATATTCATTATTTTCATGATGTGAATTTAAAAATCATCAATGTATTTTGAATTTTTAATTTATGATAAGAAATGTTTTTATTTTATGTTGTGTTATTATAATTTATATATGTATTTTTTAGGTTGACATTGTCTAAAAACTTTTTCCAACTATACAAGTCATGGTGTCCATCTCAATCAACCACATTGTGGGAGTTATCTCAAGAAAAAGGGACATATAACATCAATAACCTATAGGGAGGTATTTGAGGAAAAATAGAGGTTATTATGAGAACACACATCATATTTTTCATGAAGGTGGTACAATGGTCTTATATAGGGAGTCATGACCAATGAAACCGATGTGTAAATTTGTTTCTACATGCGGAGCCTAATGTAGGTAGAAGTGGTATGTGGCATCGTATGTTTTATAATGAATCACTCAAAAAAGACTAAGATAAGTGTGGGATATTGAAGAGTATGTAATATTTGTATGATTTTAATAAAAAATAAAAAAGGAGGTCATTAGATCTATTTAATTTAGGCCATCTAATCAATGTGATCTCTCACCTTCAAACTATTTCAATTCAAAGGAGTCGGGAATGAGTTAGATATATCATGAGATCAACTCAAATTCTTAATATACCATATTAATTGAACATGTTATATTTATTTTAATCTTAATATTATTATAATAATTTGTTTCCATATAGAAATGTATAATCTATAGCATGAATAAGTCGGTCAACAGAAGCACCACAAGATCAAACACATCATCACTTGAAGAAAATCCTACAAAATAAGCACCCATCATATAAAAAAACCATTTCATTATCAAATTTCTATTTATACATCACATGATGAAGTCTCATAATCACATGAAAAAGAATTAAATAATTTAAATCTATTTACATGAATAACCAAACACCATCACAAAGATAATGAATCCAAAAGGTATTCATTGAGGGTTTTAGAATTCAATGGGAATTGAGATCCCTAAAACTATAAGAATTTAAATATAGTTTAATTAATATGAAACTCAGGTGACACATATATATAAACATTGAATGACCATGGATGATAATGTCAGGTACCATTATATATTTTTGAGAATGCTATTTTTTCCCTTTATAACATAGTTCTCGTGTGATCTTCCTTTTTAAAGGGTAAGAAATATACATTATATAATAATAAAAAATACACGGATATTTCCAAAAATGATTACAGGAAAGTATAGTACCATGGATAATGAGTCTCATGATTCTATAGTTTCCAGTGTGACTCACTCACATAAATATGAAGGTAGGTGAAGAAGAAGGGTGATTTCATAGGGAACACAGTCTCACATGAATATTCTTTATCAAAAGAAAACTATGATATTGAATATTCTTAATAATATTATGTGAATATAGTGTAATTGATGAATATAAAAAAATTACAATTTTTGGGTGTTGGATTGTTTTTCAATTACTTTTGTTTCACAAGATCTTGTTTTATTCATGCAAAGATGTGAGATAGAGAGTTTTCCAGGATGTTTTTAAAGGGATAAAAATAATAAAAAGACTATTAAATAATGAATTATTATATTATAGGGATTGAAATATTTTCAAACCATTGAAATAATATCATGAACTATAATTTAGTGAAAATATGATATTTTGATCAGCTCGAAAGATAAAAATAATGATATTGACACATAGTTGTAGGTACAACTGACAATATGAAGTGATATTTATTATTTTATTGGAATTATTATTTCATTAGGTAGAATGAAGCTGTTTTTATAGTGATTCTCTATAAATAATAGTTTAAATCATTTTCATTTAACATTATATGGTGTAACCACTAGTGATTATAGTATGGAATCAGTGATTTAGTTGACTAACCAATCATAGTAAATAGGGGGATCATACATCAATAATAGTTCAATAGAGGTTTATTAAATATAAAATAAAAATTATAAACATCAATAATGTTTCACTCACCCTTCTCAGTTGTGAAACACCTCCCGAGACTCTTCAACTAATACTATCATATATGGTCCATATTTCAAGATCAAATATATACTGTAAATGAATAATATGAATCATATCCATAATAGGGGTGTACCAGTAGTAAATTGAAAGAACCATCACATGTTGAATAATATGATCTTTCCCTATCTCCTATCATCTGTCCTTGTAGTTAAAGAGTAAATGATAATTGGATTCTACCATATTACTAAATGTTCTCTGAAATTTTATAATATGAGAAATACGAAATTTTATGAAAATTATCCAAATTTAATTTTAATCTATTTATTAGAAAAATGATTACATAATGGTTATGGGACAATAAAATTCCACAAAAATAAGAGATAAAATAGAAATAAGTTATAAAGGTATTGTGAAAGATGAAGAAAAAATTAAAATTTTGAGAAGTTTGTTTGAATATGTAATGATAGTTTAATAAGAAAACATTGATGACTACTTTAAATTCATTAATAAAATTTTTATTAATATTTAGTGTTTTGTGGAAAACTAGACAATAAACTATTGTAAAAAATTTAATGAGAATTTTTCTTGATTAGTTTGATAATAATGTCTAAATTTTGAACATAGATATGGTTTTAATCATTTAGAATTACGTAAAAATATATTTATATATGATATTTAAAATATTCTAGTTTTTAATAAGAAGACCAAATATGAGAAGACATTACGGGCTATAGGAAAGCTCAAAATAATAGATGATAAAATTATTGAATCAAGATAATTTGGTATTGACGATCAATATGATTATTATTCTAATGTTATTTCACTCATATCAAGTTAATCAATAAAGGGGAATTATAAGGATAAAGGAAAACTAAAAATAAAGTTTTACAATTATAATGAATTTCGACCCCACACCCTAAATTTTATTAAAAATATGTATTCTGAACCTAATACAAAAGAGGATAATCCTTAGAAGAAAAAATAATGTAAATCATTAAATGGTTAAACTAATATTTTTGGATGAAATAATATTTTTTTGGAATGGTAAAAGAATAATTTTGGGTAGAATGAAAGAAGTAGTCGATTCCACATCTGGTATCCAATCTGAAGATGAAATGAATTTCAAGGATAATTAAAAAAATGGAATGATATGTTTATAAGTGAACTTGATGAATGTGAATAAACCAATCTAGAGAACATTATTAATAATTAAGTAGAAACCTATATTGGAAAAAATAGAAATATACTAAGAGGATTAGATGATACTAATAAATTAAAAAGAAAATATATATGCATTAAGCTATGAATGTTCAATGAAAGAGGCCATTTAGATAAATGATATTAAGAGATACAAATTGGAAGTAGATAAAATGGATAAGATAATAAATGAAATTAAATAAAAACATCCTCTTTTAAAATATTAATATTCCAATATGAAATAAAACTATCTTGATGATCAAAATGATTTGAATAAGATAAAATACTATTTAAATAACTTTTTTGAGATCTAGGATGAATCACGACAAGATGGTGAAAAGTAGGGTCCCCATAAAAAGTTTATTTATCATAAATAATAATTTAAAATAAACATTTATCTATAATAATTATAGTTCTATAATAAATTTTTGACCTATCTAGACAATGAATAGTAATGAGAAAGAGTATTCTATATCAAATCAATAAATATATTCTCCATAAAGATCAATTCCTATTGAATAGAGATAATCAAAGTATATAAAAAGAAAGTGATAAAAATATTTATGTAAAAACTATTATCTTTATGGAAGATCATGTTTCAGAAGTTAATTCTTTTGTGGTGCAGTTTTTGGGAGTAAATCCTACTTATGGTAGTATACCATGTAAGTATCATAAAGGATACAATAACTAAGGGGAAGCTATTATATAAAAATAGACCAGAAATTGAAAGTCCGAAATATTTATTAGATGATTACTTTATATCTCAACATAGAACAAATATGACTATTTAGAAGAAATTTGTAGCAGATGTGATTAAAATGTACGTATTAATTAAAATTATTTGGCTATTCTTCCTAGAAAAATTTTCATTGTTGAGAAAAAATTGGAATTCAATTGATTAAGGAATAAAAATCATGTTTTTTGAAGTTTTTTTCAATTCTATTAAGAAAATTATTTCCCTGATTATTTATATATTTTTTCTCACACTTTAATGGTAGAAAAAAATTATGAAAAAAAATATTAAGTAATATGGGGGATTAGAGACATTTTGAAATGTATTATCCATGAAAATCAAAGGAGATTCATCAATAATGTTTAAATCCAAAAATTTGGGGTCTAATGATGTAAGAATGTTTTTAAATTGGTGTAGAATAATTTACGTAGTGTGATTCAACATTTTTATGATTTACATGAGGTTTTATTTAGGAAATATACATGTATCCTGAAGATAAAAAGGTTTAAAGGATCATTACTCATGGAAAATAATAAAATTATAATATATTTAAAATTATTGATGCTAACAATTTCTATTACATGAGATCTAGAGATGAATATACATGTAGGACATAAGTATTAGTTATATAGGCTAAATAAGTATGAGTAAAAATTGATGAATAATATTGTGTGTATTCTACCAAAGATAAAGAGATACCATGATGAAATAAGTGTAGCCTTTCAACAAGGGAAAATGGTTTAGGGTTTATATAAAAGAGTGGAAATTATATTTTACAGACCACTTGAGGTAATTTATATCAACTTAGGTAGCTTAATGGGATTAAATAATAATTTATGTGAGATTTATGTCATTACATTCTTTTATTATTTTACTCATTTAAAAAATATAAATTTTATAAATTGAAATTTATAGGTAATCAAGATGATTAAAATTATGAGAAGGCATAATAAGAATGAGTTTGGTCTTTATATCCATAAACTAAGATTAGATTCATTAAAGGAGATATAATTTTACTATTTTTAGGGTTATATTTAAAATCATGGTATAATGAAATGAAAATAAAACATTACATAATCATGAGTTAAGTGAGGAAGTTTACATTTTTTCACATTGAGGATATTTTCAAGTTTATATCATTAGAGAATTAGTCTAAAAGTCATCTATTACCGAACCACAAAAATACAAAGTAGACACATCTGAAAAATATCCATTTTTCGAATAATCTAAAACTTTTTAAAAAATAATAATCACTTTTATGAAAACTCCCAACAACATTCAATATGAAATTTCCTAATACTTATTAACCTTAAGTAATGAGAACAACTATAAAAATTATGGGATGAGTATATAAAAATTAGTAAGGGATACAAAAATAATAAAAATATTATTCCATTGACAAAAATTAAAACCCACGAATACTTTTTAATAATGTAATATTTTTCACCCTTAATATGTATTGAATACTTTCCTCTAAAAATAAGATCATCCCATATTTTTTTAATCACATGATTTTCAATAAAATCCATAGAATTCATATAAAATACATAAAAGTACCATTGTACATAATTATACATATTAATCTTATAAATTAAATAACAATGTGGTCAAATACCATACATGTCACTCTTACAAATTGAATATCCATACGACTGACTTCCTCACCCAATGCAATGGAGGTTATAACATAACTTCCCATCCTATAAAACCACTTTCCCTTATTTTATCATGTAACCACCCATCCAATTCCCAAGTACAATTATACAATCTTATCACATAAAAGAATACAATTTTCAACATGTCACTCTAAAAATTTCATTTTCACTCGTAAGAAAACATTTCAAATTATAAAAATAATTATTCCTTTTTCAAAACCCATTTTATATAAAAAAATATCCAAAAAAAATACGGTTTTATATTTATTTTAAAAACATGAATACTTGTAGAGGAATAGAAATATAAAATAATGGTAATTGTGGCAAAGAGGTCGTCTCCCTCGTATATGATAGAATGATCATTTCATTCTTCATTGATAAACAAAGTCAAGTGTTCCATATAAAAAACATAAAAAGATACGTTTTTGAAAAACATCAAATTAAAATAAAAATATACATAAAATTTCCTTTTTTAATCATTTTATTAACTATAAATATAAAATAGTATCATGAATTTTTACATGAAAAATAATGATTTTATAATCAAATATTTAAACATTTAGGTTATCCCACAACACATTGAAAATTTAAATCATATACAAAATGAAGAAATTACATTTAAAAAAACATTAAATAACATTATAATTAATAAATTCAAGATATTATATATCAAAATGGTTTTATATACTCCTACAAAAATAAGGTGGGTGTATATCAACATGATATTCCCCAATGAATTGAGATTGATATGAAGTCTCTTACCTTTTGTCTGATTTGTCACATATGATCTTTATCTTCCTGAATAATAAAATTATTGTAATTATTGAATTTCATGATATAATTTTTCATGATTATTATTCACTTTATATAACTTAATATATATTTATAACAGTTACTTAATTATATAACTTCACCTTGGATGTTTTGATGATATTCGGTCCATGATTCCAAAATAAATTTGGTATAATTTCAATAGTCAAAGTGGTCATAATTAATTCATCTCAAGAATATTATTCATTAATAAATAAACACTTTTATAAATCAATTATACTTTAAAAAACCATTTATATATGGTTATGAAAAATGTAAAATGGTATAATCATTTAGACGGTAGACTGTAAGTACAAATTAGTAATGTTTCCATTATTCAAGGATCCTTATGGAAAGAAGGTAAGTATCATTTTATCATTATATAATGATTATAATACCATTAATTTCATCTTAATCACTGAAATATAATTATATAAATCATCCATAGGATGTTTGTCACGACCCGTCCTCGGGACCCGTGTCGTGACTACCCAAGCCCGCCTTCCATCGGTCAGGGGCTGGTGACTCGCACCCAAGGCATAAATCCTGTATTAAGGGAAGGCATTGCCTTTATGTAAGAAAACGAACACCACAGAGCATGAAAGTAGAAGTAAACACTATGTAAACTGAGTACAAATGTAAGTGCTAGAAATTAAATTGGCCAGTAGACAAACCCAACTAAAAGTAAAGTACAACTGAAAAGAGAGTACAACAGCAGAAAAGTAAAGCAGCAACATTGAGTCGTCCTCTGGAAATCCCACCTGGAGGGTGGGTACAGATAGTCTCCTCAGCTCCCCAACTCCAGTCGTCCTCTCCGTGTACATCTCGTCTAGTGATCCACCTCCAGGTACCGTCGACCTCCACGAGCTCCTACCTTGATCAGCATTGTCTGTCGTCTGCATCCAACATAACGTAGTGTGATCTCCTACCTCGATCAATATTGTCCATCATCTGCATCCAATAGAACGTAGTGCGGGCATAGCCCATGCAGGAGTGAGTATACGCTACTCAGTAGGGACCCCAAGACCACCGATGGTCTCCCAGAATCCACGAAGGATAAACCACAAAGGAATGATACAATCACGAAGTAACAACCAACTATACTTAGGTACATGCCCATACATATACCTAAGTCTCCAATTCCAGTTCTAATCTAACATCCGAGCCCAAGTTTGATATATTCCACATGGGATAGCACAATGCAATCCACACAGGATAACACAAATCAATCCACAAAGGATAGAAAACCAATCATATCAAAGATAATGATTGAAAGACAAGACTCAGCTCACACATGTATCTATTTACGAAGAGGGTGAAGATGATTAGATGTAGCATCTGAATCATCTCCTCTTCTGAACCCACATAGGATCAATGTTTTCTAGTCGTCGCTGCCAAACCCACGAAGGATCCTAGTCTTCGTCGTCGAACCCACAGAGGATCCCATTACAATATTCTTCCTCGTCAAACCCACAGAGGATCCCATTACAATTGTCGTCCTCGTCGAACCCAGCAAGGACCCCAGTACGGTTGTCATCCTCCTCGAAAAAATGTACGATCCCAGTATGGTAGTCGTCCTCATTGAAGCCACGGAAGATCCCAGTATGCTAGTCGTCCTCATCGAACCCACGGAGGATTCTAGTACGGTAGTCGTCCTCCTCGAACCCACGAAGGATCCGAGTACGGTAGTCATCCTCATCGAATCCACAGAGGATCCTAGTATGGTAGTCATCATCGTCGAATGCACGGAGGGTACCAGTACGATTTTCTTCCTCGTCGAACCCACGAAGGATCCCAGAATGGTAGTCGTCCTCGTCGAACCCACGGAGGATCCCAGCACGGAAGTCATCTTCATCGCAGCCATCTCTAAGGTTCCCGCACACAGCACGCTCGATTCTGGGAGGGTCCGCTCCATGAGACAAGGGGTTCATTACCTAAATTGACTCGAATTCCGGACTAGATGTATCCCAAAAATCTGTCTCATCGAAAGGTAAATAACGTGACAGACGACGCAACAATCGGACACCCGATCTGAGAGTTATTGGCCTTTTCGTCCTAGGGGCCCAGTTGGTTTTTAAGTCAAAACCATTCCAACCGTACTCCAACTGCATCCAAACCTCGATCTGAGTAAGAAAAAATAACTGCCTCACTATGAGGAATCCAACAAAGTCGACGACACATCAATCGGACGTCTGGAGCTCATGTTATAAGCGTTTCCGTTCCGAGGGACCGATTGGTTTCATGTTCGAACAAACCAGGTCATACCCAATGTTCTCCTAAACCTTGATTGTAATATAAAAAAACTATCGTATTGATCCAAGGATCCCTACAAAACTGACAGTGAGTCGATCGGAGGTCCGTAGCCCAAGATATGGATGTCTGAACAGATCTATCTGAAAAACTGGGGGTTCGGGCCCGGTCCGACCTGGCCCGATACCCCTGGGTCGACCTGACCCAGGTCTGGGTCTGGCCCGGTTGGGCGTGGCCTGGCCTAGTGGCACGGCGCGGCTCGGCCTTTGGCCGACCGGATTTCAATGGGGGGGGGGGGGGCGCTGCCCCCCCCCCCCTTATCAATGAAACGACGGACCCGTGGGGGTCCCCCCTTGATGCGCTGGACGAGGGTTCAAACCCCCAGTTTCTTTGGGTAACGGCCGACCATTAAGGCCGGCCGGTGTTGCTTCAGCAGGACCAGCCGGTCCCGTCTCCCTGTCCATCGGTGGCCGGCTGAGTCCGGCCGCCTCCCTACTGAACTGCTGCGGCCCTTGGATGTGGCTCTTGTCGTCCGGCACGGCACGACGGCATCGCGCCCCTCCGCAGCGGCCAGCCCCTTCGCCGCATCCCACCCCTCCATCGCGGCCCGCCCCTCCGCCGCGACCCTCCAGGGTTCTCCGGTGCAGCGCGAAGGCGCCGTGCCCCTCCATCGCGGCCAGACTCCGGCTGAGGCCGCTTTTGGCATCAACGGCCCTGCACGATGGCGCTGCGCTCTTTCGCCCCAGTTTTCCTCGTTCCCGCATGGTGTGACGGCACCGCGTCGCCTCCATTCCAATCCAAAATGAATTACAAGAACAATGGGCAGGAGGGTCGGCCGTGTTTTTTTGGTCCATCCTCCTCCAGTTAATTCTATAACAAGCGGCTAATTATTTAACGATGAACGCCAAAATAATTACGAACAGAAAAAAATCCCCTACCTCGAAGAAGTTGTCGAATGATGATCATCTTGGGAAACGACATCATGAGGTGAAGCTCCGTATATGTTAACGGAGAACGTCCGCAGAGGAAATAGTGTCTCCCTTTCTTTGACGTGGGGAGAAGATTGAAAGAGGGTGCATCATTATTCTTCGGAAAAAGGCATCCCACACCGGCTGTGGAGAGGAGAAGAGACGACACGTCGATCTCTCATTGCAGTGACAATGTTCTTCGTCGAGGTCTTGACATTCTTCACATTCTCCAATTAAGAAGATGATGATTCTGAAGACTTTGAGTATACTATCCCATGATCCTCCCACAACTAAACAACCCCCAAATAAAATAAGGGCTTCCTTATTTTATTAACACATGCCATGAATTTTCAAATCTTCAAAAAAACTCAAACTCAAATTAAATTAATTGAATAAGTTTAATCAATCAATTTAATGCGAGAGGATACATGCAATTAAAGAGGGATAGTGGGTGAGTTACAGATTAATGAGGGGTTTTCCAACTTAAAGAGAGGATAGAGGAATTTTGAAAAGGTGGGGCTCGTGTGGGTCCCACCCCACTAATACCCTATCAAGAGGAGTTAGGATTTAGTGGGACCCACCACAACTTCCACATGTAGGTTATAATTACTTCAGTGAAATAAAATTAGTAGCATAGTGGTATTTCTCTTTACTCTTAATCCAAAAATTTTAACAACTCATTCCCGAGTAACTTAACTCCAGTAAAGGTCATCTTAAAAAATTACTGGCGCTGCGGTTTGATCAGTGCCCTAGGATTTCGATTATGAGCACCGGTTCACAAGTTATAAAAACACGCTCGTTTGTTCACTGAACGCACCGAGCTAAACTTCATAAAGTGATTCCGGGCACACCAGGCCTCAGAATCAGTTTCCGTCATAAACTGCATACTCGTAAAACCCCAATGAAATTAAGAAAAAAAATTCCATGAAATTTACGGGTCTTTACATTACTCCCACCATAGTGCTTTACGTACCTGTAAAGCATCAGCACACACTAATGTAAACAAAGTGGTACTGAGAACGCAACTGAGCCTTCTGCTCCCATGTGCTATCCTGGATGTTCTTGAGCTACCAGTGAAAGCGCACTTGAGGAATCGACTATCCATTTAGGTCCCGCTCCTGTCAATCCTCGGTCTCCACAGGAACTTCTGCAAATGTAGCCCTATATTTGACCTCCATCTCCCCATGGTTGATGGTATGGGTCGGGTCAGGCACGTATCTCCTCAGCTGAGATACGTGGAAGACGTCATGCACCTGGTGTAACTGAGTAGGATGGGTCAAGCGGTAAACCAACTCACCTACCATGTCGAGGACCTGTAAGGGTCCGATGATCCTCGGAGATAACTTGATTCCCAGGCCAAATATCCGTAATCCACGTCGAGGTGAGACCTGTAAGAAAACATGGTTTCCATCCTCGAACACTAGTGGTCTCCGCCTCCTGTCAGCATAAGACTTTTGTCGGCTCTGAGATGTCCTTATCCGCTCCTGGATGACCTGAACCTTCTCTGGTCTTACAAGACCTGCTACGATTTCTTCTTTTTCGATAAGATAAATTCGGGCTCATGCCCTGGATGAACCATGTTCTTTTCCTAATATAGTCAATGCTGACATGATTGATACTAATCCATGACATGGATGACGTCATAAGGCCTTGACGCTATTACCAAGAGATCCAACCGTTACTCTCGCCTCCAAGGGTTGAGTCACACTGTCGGCATTAGTGTGTGGTCAGTGGGTCTCCTCCGGTAGGTATCTCAAAAGTGAGGGTCAGGTCAATAGTTTAAAATGGAACCTCTTAGTGTCAACTACATAAAAAATAATAGGGAACAAAACGTCATAAGAACATGTGTCTTTTATTACTGCAGCTCAAGGTAGAAAGACACAAAATATCAACAAAGCTAGAAATAACATGAACAAAAGTCTCCATGTTTGGGGCTAGTACCGCTCATGTCCATCTGCTCCCAGATCATTATTGTCATAATCATCAGCTGCCTAAAGCTGAGTTCTCCCCTATCCACCCGTTCCCTGCAGTCGGGGTGGTCTTCCTGGTGGTGGTGGTGGTAGGGCATCAAAGCATCTCCCACTACCCACTTCCTCGTCAGCTCCTCTTCCTCGTCCACCTACTCCCTGTGGACCACCATGGTCAGACCTCTGCCTAGGAGGTCCCTATACTTCCTGATGCTCATCTGTCGGGCGGGTCGGGCAGTCTCGAGCCAAGTGACCCTGCCCGCCGCATACATAGCACTGTCCTGTCCTCGTGTGGATGGATCTCCTTCCTGTGCCCCATATAATCAAATCTGTATCCTGAGATTGGTCATCTAATGGCCTGACCCACTTGGAACTCTGCGTCAACTGTCTATTTCCAGCTACAGAAGACTCCGCTACGGGTCATCCTACAGAGGATCTCGCCACTGGTGACTGATCAGCGAGAAAAGTCTCCACTATAAGGGCTCTCTACAACACCCCACATACTTTAGCATGTTGTGGGAGATCATCAAAGACCTAATTTCATGCCTCAGTTCCTACCCAATGGTCCGAGCCTGGAAGAATGGGTCTCGTACCATGTTCGTGGAGTAGCGTGAGATATCGGTAAACCTTGCCCTGTACTGGGCTACCGTCATGCTGCCCTGCCGCAGCTGTAGTAGCTCTTGAATGCACACCGTACAGAGGGTGGACGGTACGAAATCCGAGTGGAAGAGGTTCCCAAATTCCGAACAAAGAAGGGATGCCTCGTCGTGCACCTGGGGAATCCGTCTCCACCATCTACCTACTGTTGCGTGCAGGAGTCTCGCTGCAAGGATCACTATGAGGTCAGCTGGTGTCCCCACTAACCTGAAAACTCATACAACAGCCTCCATCCAATCCTCGGCTGCCTAAGGGTCCGTCTCTAAGCAGAACCTGGGTGGTCTCTGATGCTGAAACTCGTGTAGTGCACTCATGCGACGTGCACCCTCAGCTGCTGGGGCTGGTAGCATCAGTGGCTTAGCGGGTAGAGGTACCGTCGGTGCCTCCGCTGTAATGGGGCCCTGCACCGAGGCCTCCTCACTCGGTGGGCTGCCGTCTTGTACAAAGATTGATACCCTAGCTAGCTACCATTGTGGGGCCATCCTGAAAAGAAACAGGTGCGCCACGGTCAATAAATTATACTTGGTGAGCTGACATAAGTAACCGCAATGAAAAATTTGAAACACACATGAAATCAATGTTTTCGTGCACTGATTCGTAAATCAGAAGTCAGGGTCCTGGTGTATGGATACGTCGGCCGCCTCACCAACACTGGACTCCCTGAACTGATAACCACACTCAATACCCTTATCAATATTTCTAAACAAAAAAGAAATATCAGAGTCCAGAGTTCTACGGTAGAACTGAACTCCTTTGATACCAATTTTTTCACGACCTGTCCTCGGGACCCGTGCCGTGACTACCCCAAGCCCACCTTCCATAGGCCAGAGGTAGGTGACTAGCACCAAAGGAGTTAATCCCATTATAAGGTAATGAATTTCCTTTATGTAAGAAAATGAACACCACAAAGCATGAAAGTAGAAGTAAACACTAAGTAAACTGAGTACAAAAGTAAGTGCTGGAAAGTAAATGGGCCATTATACAAACCCAATTGAAAGTAAAGTACAACTGAAAAGAGAGTACAACAGCAGAAATGTAAAGATGAAACACTGAGAAGTCCTTTGGAAATCCCACCTTGAGGGTGGCTAAAGATAGTCTCCTCAGCTCCTCGACTCCACCCGTCCGTTTCATGTACGTATCATCTCGTGATTCACCTATAGGTACCGTCCAGCTCCACAAGCTCCTACCTCGATCAGCACTGTCCATCGTCTGCATCCAAGACAACGTAGTGTGAGATCCTACATCGATCAACGCTTTTAATCGTCTGCATCCAACACAACATAGCGTGGGAATAGCCCATGCATGGGTGAGTATACGCCACTCAGTAGTGACCCCGAGACCCCGGAAGGTCTCCTAGAATCCACAAAGGATAAAACAAAAGGGAATGATACAATCACGAAGTAACAACCAACTCTACTTAGGTATATTCCCATACATACACCTAAGTCATCAATTCCAGTTCGGCTCCAACATCCAAGCCCAAGTTCGATATAGTCCACACTGGATAGCACAATCCAATCCAGACATGATAACACAAACCAATCCACACTGGATAGCAAAACAATCATATCAAAGATAATGATTGAAAGTCAAGACTCAGCTCACACAGGTATCCATTTACAAAGAGGGGTGGAGATTATTAGATGTAGCCTCTGAATCATCTCCTCTGTTGAACCCACGTAGGATCCATGATTAGTAGTCATCGCTGCCGAACCCACGGAGCATCCTAGTATAGTACTATTCGTCGTCGAACCCACGGTGGATCCCAGTACAACAGTCGTCCTCATCAAACACACAGTGGATCCCAGTATAGTAGTCGTCCTCATCGAACCCACGCAACATCCCTGTATGGTAGTCCTCCTGGTCAAACCCATGGAGGATCCCAGTAGGGTAGTCATCCTGGTCGAACCCACGGAGGATCCCAGTATGGTAGTTGCCCTTGTCGAACCCACGGAGGATCCCAGTACGGTAGTCCTCCTCATTGAACCCACGAAGGTTCCCAGTACGGTAGTCATCCTCATAGAACCCACGGAGGATCCGAGTATGGTAGTTGTCCTCGTCTAACCCACAAAGGATCCTGGTACGGTAGTCATCCTCATCGAACCCACGGAGGATCCCAGTACGGAAGTCATCTTCGTTGCAACCAGCTCTAGGGTTCCCGCATACAGCATGCTCGATTCTGGGAGGGTCCGCTCCATGAGCCAAGGGGTCATTACACCAACTGACACGGAGTCTGAAGTTGATGTATCCCAAATTTCCGTCTCATCGAAACGAACATAACACGACAGATGGCGCGTCAATCAGACTACCGGTCTGAGAGTTATTGGCTTTTTCGTCTCAGGGGCCTGGTTGGTTTTTAAGTCAAAACCAACCCGACCATACTCCAACTGCATCCAAAACTCAACCGGAGTATGCCAAAAGAATTTTCTCACTAAAATATATCCAACAAAGTCGACGACACGTCAATCGGATGTCTGGAGCTCATGTTATAAGCGTTTCCGCTCCGAGGGCTCGGTTGGTTTCATGTTCGAACAAACCCGGAAGTACCCAATGTTCTCCGAAACCTTGAGTGTAATATACCGAAATGGCCTTCTCGATCCAAGGATCTCTACGCTACTGAAGGTGCATCGATCGGAGGTCCGTAGACCATTAAATGGGTGTCTGAACGGATCTGTCTGAAAAACAGGGGGTTCGGGCGCGGTCCGACCCGACCCGATACCCCTGGGTTGGCCTGAACCGGGTCTTGGTCCGGCCCGGTTGGGAGAGGCCCGGACCGGATGTCATGGCCTGACCCAGCGGTGCGGCGCAGCCAGCGTGTGGTCAGAGGCTCGGCCTTCGGCCGAGCAGAATTCAGAGGGGGGGGGGGGGGAACTTCCCCCCCCCCCCCGCTCTTGATTGACGAAATGGCAGACCCGCGTGGGTCCGCCCTTGATATGGTCACTGGGGGATCAAACCCCCCATTTCATTGGCTAATGACCGACCATTAAGGTCAGCAAGTGTTGCTATTACGAGACCAGCCGGTCCCGCCCCCCTGTCCATCGGCGGTGGACTGAGTCCGGCTGCCTCCCTGCTGAACCGTTGCGGCCCTTGGTTATGGCTCTTGTCGTCCGACATGGCGCGACGGTGCCGCACCCCTCCGCTGAGGCCCATCCCAGCAGCGGCCCTCCATGGTGCTCCGGCGTGGCACGCCGGGGCCGCTCCCCTCCTTCGCGGCCCTACTCCAGCCTCAGCCGCTTTCGGCCTCAACAGCACAGTGCGATGGCGTCGTGCTCTTTCGTCGCGGTTTTCCTCATTCCCGCGCGGTGTGATAGCACCGTGACGCCTCCGTTCCAATCCAAAACAAAGTACAACAAAAATGGGGATGAGGGTTGGCCGTTTTTGTGCGGTCCAGCCTCCTCCCGTTAATTCGATAAAAACAGATAATTATTTAATGATGAACGCCAAAATAATTACGAATGAAAAACAATCCCCTACCTAGAAGAAGTTTCTAAACGATGATCATCGCGGGAAACGACGTCGCGAGGTGAAGCTCTGTATATGTTGATGGAGAACGTCCGGGGAGGAAACGGTGTCTCCCTTCCTTTGACGTGGGGAGAAGATCAAAAGAGGGTGCGTCGTCGTTATTCGGAAAAAGGCGTCACACAGCGGCTGTGAAGAGGAGAAGAGACGACACGTCGATTTCTCCCTACGGTGACGACGTTCATCATCGAGGTCTTGACATTCTTTTAATTCTCCAACGAAGAAGATGAATATCCTCAAGACGTTGAGTATTCTCTCCCAAGATCCTCCCACAACTAAACAACCCCCAAATAAAATAAGGGCTTCTTTATTTTATTAACACATGCCATGCGTTTTCAAATCTTCAAAAAACTCAAACTCAAATTAAATTAATTGAATAACTTTAATAAATAAATTAAATGTGAGAGTTCATATTCAATTAAAGAGGGAGAGTGGGTGAGTCACAAAATAATGTGGGGGCAGGGTTGCCAACTTTAAGAGAGGTTAGAGGAATTTGAAAAGGTGGGGCTCGTGTGGGGAACACCTCACTAATACCCTATCAAGAGGAGTTAGGATTTAGTGGGTCCCACCTCAACTACCACACGTAGGTTATTATTACTTAAGTGAAACAAAATTAGTAGAACAATTTTATTTATCTTTACTCTTAATCCAGAACTTTTAACAACTCCTTCCCGAGCAAACACAACTCCAGTAAAAGACCTCTTAAGCAATTACTGATGCTGCAGTTTCATCGGTGCCCTCAGATTTCGATTCCGAGCACTGGTTCAAAATTTAGAAAAACACGCACGTTCGTTCCCTGAACGTACCAATCCAAAATTCGGAAATTGATTTCGGGCACACCAGGCCTTAGAATTAGTTTTCGTTATAAACTACATACTCATAAAGTCCGAAAGAAATTACGAAAAAAAATTTCCTTGAAATTTACGAGTCATTACAATGTTTTGATGAAACATGAATCACATCGCTTTGGGGATGTGATTGTTGACACATACGCACGAGCGACATTATAATTTTTATATTCTTGGAAAGGTAAGAACATAAATTATATATTACTCTTTAATAATGATAAAGATGTCATAAATACCATATTTAATCATTAATTCCATCATTATAACCATTTTTATTTCAACCATTTTAACTCATTTCATGGTATTATATAATTTACACTTTGAGGGTTAAAATAATTTATATAAAATTACAAAAGACCAATAAATTAGTCATTTATGAAATTTAAAAACATATCCCAATCATTTGGAAGAATGTAATTTTTTTTAAAAAATGTATATCATTAAATAAAATATTATTTATTTTAAAATATCAATAATTTCAATTTTGACACTATTAATTACTTGACATTTTTTAATTTTCAAAACAACAAGATAAATTCGAACAAATAAATTAAAATAGCACTAAAACTCAAAAAAATCTAGAAACGTTTTTTTTACATTAAGGATACAAAAAGTAAATTTATTTTAATATATTCGATATCATTTAGTTGATATATTCATTAATTAAATAACCACTAAAACATCATTGTGCAAGCCTTTAATTTAATTATCTCTTCCTTAAAAAATAAAATAAAATTATCATGATAAATTTAAAAAATTTATCAATCCAAAAACTATTTATAGTCAAATATATCTCTCATATAACCCTATATTAAAAATATTTCACCTATTGAATACAAATGTATGACAAAAATGAAATTCCATTGAATAAAATATTATAAAGGTTATATTCTACTTAAAATGGTCATAAATGGACTCATAAGTGATATTGTAATGAATATGGAACAAAAATGATCATCCAACTAAATTAATAAAAGTGATAGGGTAATTTTATAATAATTATAATATAATTTCCCCCTTAATTACCTACTTTTTCTTTAACCGTGGTAATAAAAACTACCATTGTTTACTATTAATATTTTCTCCAAAACTAAAAGGGAACTATTTAATAAATTTATAAATTATGATTCCTAATATGAAATCTATATTTAAAAATTTAAATCATATAAATTACCAAAATTATCTAAAAATTAATCATGATGGAAAAATTAGAAACCATGTTCTTAATGTGAAAAACGGTCAATAGATTAATTTTTTTTATATTCAAATTCAATGTGAAATTTATTCTAATGAACAAAATTGTGTTAACTGATAAAAAATCATCTATTTATATTTATTATTTTTTTAAAAAATTATTTAACACAACTTATTAATTTTATGAAAACATAGTTTTCATTTAAGATATAGTATTTGATTCACTATTCATCAAAACAATAAACTTTATAGAAAAATAACAAAAAATAAATCAAATTAAATTTTTATAATACTGATTCAAATCGAAAGTGTATTTATTCAAATAATCTTTTTAAAAGTTGCAAATACTATTTTTAAAACAATGTCACCATCAAAAGGTTGAAAAAGTACCTTTTTGGAAAAATATTCTTTATGTGTAAAATTGGATTTTTTCAATAATGTTTAGAGAAAAAATTGGATTAGTTTTAAACATTAGATTGAATATATTATATATATTTATATATATCATTAATACTATTTTAAAATAAATTTTTTTCTATTATTTGGTATAAAATAAACTTCTGCACATTTAAAGAGTTTTTCTGAAGTTTTTTTATTAATAGTTAACTAGTCACAAAATAATTAATTATATATAAATGTGTAAACCATGTTTTATAATTTATTTAATATAGTTAAATCCCTCCATTCATATGGATATGTTATAATGGTAACATTTATATATTAATATGTAGTTGTTCACTTATGCTCGATGTGGAATATCATATACATTATCAACTATAGTAATTCATTTTAGAAACCTCGTAGTTTACATTCTCACCAACATTGGTAAATAACATCCAATAAATTTGTACTCAGAATTGAAAAAATGGGTTTTCATTTTCAAAATTTAATTATTGAAATTCCAAAATGAAAAATGGATTAATGAAACTTCCCCATTTATTGAAATAAAGTGATGTTTGAAGGCTAGTTGAGATAACACAAACTAGGGTTCCATGTTGGAAAAAATAAACATGGTAGAGAAAACTAACTATCATGTTTCTATGGAGGGTGATAGAGAACATGCTCATGATAAAGTAAAAAAAATCACCAAACACTAAATATGTGTCCGATTAGATGTTTATTGATTTCTTAGTAAGAAATGTAAATAAATAACGTTTTTATTTTAATAACATTTTAATTTTGTAGAAGTATTCTGTAACTACCTTGAAAAAGGAAATAAGGAAATATTATTCCATGAAAAGTTGAGTTTTATATTTTAATAGGATTATTTATCTTCGATGGTTATATTATGCCTCTTATTGGTATCCAAGCACATAATTACCTCTAATTCATAATTTATGAAGTATTTTATATCATGAAATGATTACGATTTATCTTCTTATGATTTAAAAAACTTTAAAAAGATTAAATAATTGTGTACCTTGATCATGTTTTCCCCATGATTTCATTGTCATTTTTTTCATGTATACAGAAGTTCTATGTATCGCATCATTGTTTTATAACTTCCTCAAAGTACCCATCTTCCATTTCCCAAATACACTCAATAAAAATTTGTTAATATGGGTGTTGGAAGGGAAAAAGTTTTGAAAAAATAATTTTGGATGACATATAATTTCAAAACATATGAGAAAAAAAATTATAAAATGTTTGGATCATGTTTTTTTTTTGAAAATTTCAATCAAGGGATCTTCTAATTTTCTGTAAGTATGTGCTTGAAGTCTATAAGTTAAAACATAATATAAATTTTCTATGTAAGATTCTCCATAATTGAATGATTTATCAAAATCATAACATGCTTCAAAATATTGTGATAAGGAAAAATATCTAAAAATACGTTGATAACATTTAACTATTTTGAAAATACGATAATACTATGAAAATACAATTTGATTGAAAAAAATCATGAACCATAATGGTATGATGGTATAGAATAGGTGTTTCAGATTTTATACAACTGTTTGAAATAGAGTTTTATGTTAGAAATTTTTTTCATAATGATGAGAACATAACTTTTCAATGATTATTACAAGAAAGTCATATAGAAGAGATAAAAAAACTATTTGCGATACCCCATTTTCCATTTGTTTCTTATTTTCATTGATTAAAAATATTTAATGAACAATGATTTAACAAAAATAATATAAATATAAACATAACCTATGTTAAACCAAAAGTCATAAACATTAAATATGTCTAAACCTTTTTTCCAAAAAAATATAAAGACCATACCTTAAGACGTTAGATAATATTGAGTTAATTCATGAATTTTATTTTATTTCACAAAGATAATCTTTTCAGTTTTAGACAATTAAGGAATTAGACTATAAATCATACATTCAAAACTATAAAAATACTAACTAGACACTTCCAAACAATATCCATTTACCCATAATCTAAAACATTTAAAAAAATGTAGTATAACTTTTATGAAAACTCTTTATGATATTCAATAAGGAATTTCCAAATCCATACTCACCTTATGTCTTGTAAACAAAATTAAAATATGTGGGAAGATCATAAAAAATATTAGTAAGGTATTAAAAAATAAGTAAAGTAGTAGTCAGTTGATTAAAATTAAAAACCTAGAAAATATTATTATAAAGTAATAATTTTCAACATTAATAAGTATTAAATACCTCAATTTGAAAATATGATCATTTTGTAATTTTTTTAATCAGAATATTACAATTAAACTAATAGAAATTATAGAAAATACATACTGGTATATTGGGAAATAATTATAATTGTCACTCATAGAAATTTAATATCCATGCGGTTGACTTCCATACATGTCACTCAAACAAATGGAATAACTATATGGTAGAGTTCCATGCCCATTGCATTGGAGGTTATAATGTAAACACCCACCCTTGGTTTATCATGGAAACATCCATACCCAATTTATCTCATAACCACCGTTCAAATGTTTTCATACCATTATAAAATCATAAAACATAAATGATTTTAATTTTCATCATGTTACTAATTAAATTCAATTTTTACTCATAAGATAACATTACATGTTTTTGAAGTTAGCGATCCATTCTAAAAATCCATTTTTAATAAAAAATACCCAAAACTAGAAAAGTGAGGTTTATTTTTATTTTAATTACCTAAAGACCTATAAAGGAATAAAAATATGAAATAATGGTCACAACGGCAGAGAAGTTATTTCCAGCGTATACGTTAAAAAGAACATTCATTTTGTAGTTTGTAATGGAAGTCAAACGTTCTATAGAGAAAAAACAAAAAGATTCCTTTTTAAAAACCCCTGTATGAAAATAAAAATAGAGATTAAATGAACATTATAATCCATTTATTAAGTAAAAATATAATATAATATGAAGAATATTAATATGGATACATATATTTGATAATTAAATCTTAAAATATTCATGGCGTCCCATACAACTTTGAATATTTGAATAATAATCCCCATGAAAGAATAACATTTAAAAAAACATTAAAGAATATAAGAATAATTAAATTCATGATATGATATTTAAACATGGTTTTATATACACCTCATTAAAGAAGATGTGTGTATAATGTTAAGATATACCTCAATCAAAAGGAGATTGAGACTATGTGCCTTACCTTTAGTCTAATTCTTCATGTATGTTATTTATTTTCTAGATTTTTAAATTTATTATAAATGTATAAATGATTTATAAACTTTTTTGGTTTATTATTTCATTTTTAACACTTAATGTCCTGTTATAACAATAACATAGTTATATAAGATCATGTAAGAATTTTGTAAGATATTCAGTACATGAGTCGAAAATGAATTTAATAAAATGTCAATAGTCAACATGGTCATAATTCCATCATCTACAAAATAATATTACTGAAACAAAAATAAATTTTTTTAATAAATTTTTATTTTTAAATAAAACCATTTAAGTATGTTTGGGAAAAAATAAAAATTTTATATTCATGGAGACGATAGGTAAAATATACACTTGAGTAACATTTCCAATTTTCAATTATAATTATAGAAAAAAGGTATTTATAATTTTATATGTATTGAATAATCAGAATATTATTAATATTATATTAATAATTTAAATATTCTTATATATATCATCAATGTTATGTGGTGATGAAAACCAAATCAAATAGCTTCGTGGAAGTGTTAGTTCACACATACATACGAACAATTCTATCATTTTTATGTGAACAGTAAGGTATGAAAAAATGATATATTTTTATTTAATAGTGAAAATTATTTCATGAATACCATATATAAGTATTTATTCCATCATTATAAGCAGTCTTCAGGGATAATGATGGAAAACTAATTATGTAAGTTCGCTAGGTGATAGTCTGCCTTATGCACAAATGATTAATTATTTCCTCTTTTTATGGAAATGTAGATGGGTTTTTGTGAGGATATTAATATAATAAAATATCAGTATATTTAGGATACTAGAATTATGCTTTCTCCATAGTGTAATAATATTTGAATGATTTGGATGAATAAATAAAATAGAAACACATAATTAAAAATGGTACATTTATTTGGACAATCAACTTTGATTAACACCTTTACATCTCTAAGGAGGTTGTTATGCCTAAAAAAGGCCCATATTATGAAAACCCTACTTTTATTACAAACATAAACATGATTTATTACATAAAACATCACTTGATAAAATAAAGAAGATCGAGTGGTTTAGTGTATTTGGGGCTTAGGATCATTATATAAAAACTTAAAACATGAATTACAACAACTTTATTTAAAACTTCCTTTACATGACAACTACATTCCCGCATACTTAACATTGCATGGGATAACCTGAGGACATGAAAAAGAAAATGGTGAGCAATAAAGCCCAGTAAGAGAGTACACATGGAATAAAATGAGGAGTAAAATACATGTTAGGCAATAGAAATATCAGTTGATCATAAGAGAAACATGAACATAAATGCATGATAAAGCATGATAATCATAACATGGAAATGTGGCAGCAACACGTAACATGGAATTAGCATTAGCCAAGGCTCATTGCACATTCAGAATGCATAAATCCTCATTTCACATAAAGAACAAGTAAACCCTCGTTGCACATGAATTAGCATGATTCAACACTCATTGAAAATGATGTGTCATGATACTATACTTTACCTATTGCATTGGAGCGCTATAAGGGCACACCCTTCTTAAACATTTCATTTCATGCATAAGTGTGCCACATGGATCATAAAACGTGGATTCATTAAACATAATATGTTATTCCATGATAAAGGAATGTGTAATTTATGCATGAAGATTTATAATAAATAAGTAAATGTGCATAAAGGTGAATACCCTTGATGGATAAATGGGCATGGTATTCACTATACAATGGAATTGGCTTAGAAAATCGTTGCAATTTCGGCAGCGTAACGACGTGAAATAAGAATTCATAAAAAAGGATGATGAGAGATAAAGGGGTTCCTAATCATATTTACATGTAATGGACAGTAAGGAGGTCATATAGATACATGTCCCAACAATTTTAATGGAATTTAGATTCATGATACAAAAGTATTGCTTGAATGTAAAAGAGGAGAGAGAAGTTTCTTTCGGAATTTCGACATAGTAACGGGTGTACATGGGAGAAATTTAATGAGAGATAAAGGGGTCTCCCATCATTCAAACATGAATAGGGGAGTATGAGGGAGGTACGAAACCATACCCCAACATTCATAGTTGAAATTAAAAGGGTAAAACAACTTAAAGAAAATTGGACAAAAATGAGAAAAGAAAAAACCCTTACTTGGAAGTGTGCTTCCAAAGGCTAGAGAGAGGCTTTTGAGACGCTTTTTGGGAGCTTGGAGAACCTTGGGAGGATTATAGAGAGAGTAGAGAAGAGGTTGGGTGAACTCCAAAGGCTTTTAGTGAGGAGGAAGTGGGAGCTTTGGTGGGTTTATATCGGAAAGGTGAGGGAAATTTTTATTATTTAGGTTTGGGTCCCCTTACATTAAATTAATCCACACGAAAAACCATCCCATGGTTATTGACCATGGTTTTTGGAAAATGGAATATGAAAATAATATTTTATAAGGACAAAGTCCTAACTTCTTATATAATAGGGTTGCTTATGTTGAGGTGAAGCATACTCCCATGGAAATTAATTTTAAAATACAAGGTGTTTAATAAGTCTTGAGGGGTCCATTAATGCTTTGAAAAGTAAGTCAAAAAAACCCAAAATCACATTATTTTAATGGTAAAACACATATTGGACTAACATAAAGATTATGGTATTTTATTACATCACTATTGGGTCATTATGATGTCATAAAACACATTATATATTTAAACGGTATTAAATATTTACCCAAAATTTAGAGTGTCTCAAAAAAATTATGAAAAATTCACCGTTGGATAATTTCGACATCCTGATTCCAGAAATAACATTTATTTTATCTAAATAACTTTCAAAATATGTTAATTTTCTATTTTAAAATAAAAACCGACATTTATCGAAAATTTATGGGTTTTGACAGAAATGGCTTTCAAACCATAATAAAAATTACAATTGCATCCATAAAATAATAAGATAATTTATATTTAATAAAAATTAATTTAATAATAATAATAATATTTTTATTTAAATATTATTTAATTCAAAAATCACTTAATTTAATAAAGTATAATTCTTAATTAAATAATAACAAAAAACATTATTTCTACATTAAAAACTATTTACAATGTATCAATAATGACACGAAAGTATATTAATTATTATATACAATAATGTACATGAACATAGTACTATTTATTTTTTACATAACCCCTTAAAACATCTGCATAAGACCTAAGGGTAAGGTGTGTGATGGTGACAGACTCTTGCGGTGGCTCATATAACATCACTCGACTGGTAATCTCTATAAACTTCCACTTTTCTCGTAGATGGTCCTGTTAGAGCTTGACATGACGAAGCTCATCTTGGGCTTGGTCAAGAGAGAATCCCATGAATGCCACCTCTTTTATGAACTCCTACAAATGGGCTTCGTATGGACCAATTCTACTGGATGAGGCCATCGATTGTTCTGTCTGAGTAAGTTGGATTTGTAAATGAACTATATTTATACTAATCATGTGATCATTGTTCAACGACTATACTATCAATGGTAAAAATTCTTAACATAAAATAAAAGAAGTTGATATTTTATATAAAAATAAAGAGACATTTAATTAGATCAAGAGGGATTTCCATTAATGAAACTTTGGGTCATTAGAATATTCCCCCCATAAAAAAATTTTCCCTTGAAATTTTTGTTTTCCCACACTAAAATAGATGTGGGTAACTCAGCTTCATCATTTCCTCCGATTCCCATGTCTTTTATTCAAACTTTTGGTTTCTCTACAACACCTTGATGAGGGGAATTGTATTATTTCATAGAACTATTTCTCTACAACCTAATATCTTCACTGGTTTCTCCTCAGAAGAAAGATCATATTCCAATTGTACCACCTCAGAAGAGAGTACATGTGAAGGGTCTGGTATGTACTTCCTTAAGAGGGATACATGAAAGACATCATGTACTTTGGCCATGGTAGGTGGAAGTGCTATTTTATAGGCCATATCCTCAGTATGATCAAGAATCTCGAAGGGGCCGATGTACCTTGGACTTAACTTCCCTTTATTTCGAAACCTCATAACCCTCTTCCACGGAGATATGTGTAGAAAAAACCATGTCTCCAGCTTTAAACTCAAGGTCTCGTCGATGATTATCTGCATAACTATTGTGTCAACTCTGGGATTCCTTGATATGATGCTAAGTGGTTTTCACCTTCTCCACCATTTCTTCGACCATTTCTAGTCCAAGAAGCTTACGTTCACCGACCTCATCCCAACATGCCTGTGTTCTTCTCCTTTTCCCATACAGGGCTTCATATGGTGCAATTTGGATGCTTGACTGGAAACTATAATTATAAGAGAACTCAACCATAGGTAGATGTTCATCCCATCCTCCTTTAAAGTCCACTGAGCATGCTCTCAACATGTCCTCAAGTGTTTGGATAGTCTGCTCGTATTGGCCATCAGTTTGAGGATGATATGTTGTACTGATGTTCAGTTCAGTACTCAGAGCATGTTGAAGACTCTTCCAAAAATTAGAGGTGAATCTTAGATCTTGGTCAGGCACAATAGATATTGGTACTCCATGTAACCTTACCACATCCGTAATATATATTAGTGCTAGTTGATCCGATGAGAAATCCTCCTGAATAGAAATGAAGTGTGCAGTCTTTGTAAGACGATCCACAACAACCCAGATTGCATTGTTTCCTTTGGATGTCCTCGGAAGTCCACTGACAAAGTCATTGGTGATGTTCTACCATTTCCATTCTGGTATGGGAAATAGTTTCATCATCCCCTTAGACTTCTGCCTCTCTACCTTCACTTTCTGGAACACCAGGCACTTATATAAATATTCAGCGATCTCCTTCTTCATATTATCCCACCAATGGTTTTCTCGGAGATCTCGATACATCTTTGTGCTCCCTCGGTGAATAGAGAAATTTTATCTATGTGCATCATCCAAAAGTTCCTTATTCAGCTCTGGAATTGATGGAACATATAGTATTTTCCCAAACCGCACAATTCCTTCTTCATTAACATTAAACTCTGAGGATTTTTCTTGTTCGATAGCTTCCAATTTTTCGTGAATTCCCACATAATCCTTTTTATAATCATTTATCCTTTCCAAAAGAGATGGTTGAGAAATCATTTGGGAAAATATTGGTGGTGTTCCCTTCCCAATGATTCACATGTCCATCTTCATCAAGTCTAAGAAGATTGGATCCTTCTCAATTCTCATCATTGATAGAATCGCTGGATCCTTTAAACATAGGGCATCTGCCACCTTGTTCGCTTTCCCAGGGTGGTAATGGATTGAATAGTCATAATCCATGATTAGATCTATCCATCTTCTCTGGCGCAAATTATGCTCTTTCTGTGTGAATATATATTTAAGACTCTTGTGGTAAGTATATATCTCACATTTCTCTCCAAAGAGATAATGCTTCCAGGAAACGATCACCGTCGCGAACTCCAGATCACGCATTGGATAGTTTCTCTCAGGGATTTTTAACTGACTTGAGGCATAATATATAACTTTATCATTCTTCATTAGCAAACAACCTAAGAACTTCTTTGAAGCATCACTAAAAACAACAAAAATTTCCCCACTTGTGGGTAAAGTGAGCACGGGCGCAGTGATAAGACACTTTTTCAACTCCTTAGAGCTTTCTTCGCATTCATCACTCCAATAAAACATTACTCCCTTTCGAGTTAGCTTGGTAAGAAGGTTAGACAATCATGATAAATTTCTCACAAATCGTCGATAATATCAAGATAACCCCAAGAAGCTATGGATAACCATTACCAATGTTGGCCTCAGCCATCCCTCAATTGCATCTGTTTTGGAGGGATCCACAAATATCCCATTTCTTGTGATTATATATCCCATGAATGAGACTTCCTTCTACCAGAACCCACACTTGCTATACTTTTCATAGAGCTTATCCTTGCGTAAAGTCTCTAGTACAGTTCTTAAATTCTCCTCATGATCCTACTTGGTTTTGGAGTATATTAGAATATCATCTATAATGACTACCAAAAAGTTTTCTAGGTAATCTATAAAGACTCTATTCATTATGTCCATGAAGATTGTTGGAGCACTAGTGAGCACGAAAGGCATTACTATGAATTCATAGTGCCCGTATCTTGTCTGAAAAGTAGTCTTTGGGATATCTTCCTTCTTCACCCTTACTTGATAATATCCCGACTGCAAGTCCACCTTGGAGAAGTATTGTTCTCCCCGCAGCTGATCGAACAAGTCATCAATTATTGGGAGAGGATACTTGTTATTTATCGTGATTTTGTTAAGTTCACGATAATCTATGCAAAGTCGCATTGACCCATCCTTCTTCTCGACGAAGAGGACTGGTGCACCCCATGTTGAAGCACTTGGGTGTATAAAACCTTTATCCAGATTCTCCTATAGTTGTTTCTTCATATCTTCAAGATATACAACAGCCATTCTATATGGAGTCTTGGATATTGGTAAATCCCCATGTATAAGTTCAATTGATAATTAAACATCTCTTCTAGTAGGAAGACCAGGAAGTTCCTCGGGGAACACTCCAGCGAATTCCCTCACAATAAGAATTTCTTCAAGGATGGTTTCATCCTTGGACTCAATCATCTGATCTAGATACGCATGCTCATAAGGCAGTAATATCCATGCTTGAGATGATAAAGATAAAGGAGATTCATCTTCCTCCTTACACTTGTAATGAATCGAGGGTCGATTCTCCATATGGACTGTGATTTCCCTCTCCCGACAATTTATGTTGGCTCTATATAAGGAAATTCAATCCATTCCATGAATTGCATCAAATTCCACCATAGGGAGTATGATGAGGTTCGCTAGGAAATTCAATACACACATTAAAATAGGGGAGGACATATATTCATGGGATGCAATGATTGCCACATTTTCTGTACTCACCGACATCTTCACATCCATGATTTCTATTGGTGCTGTGATTGTTCTACTAAAAATTCATGATATAAAATAATTCATAGGACCCGAATCAAAAAAGCATGTTCGCTATTATTGAATTAATAACTAGCATACCTATTACCAATTTGTTGTCGGGGTTCACTTCGACAGAAGTGATGGCAAAAACTCGTCCTTGCTGCCTTGGAGGTTATTGGTTGCATCCGAAAACCCTTGTATTAGGAAACTTATTTGAAAAATGACCCGGTTCATTGCATTTGTAGCATTGAACAATGCGTTGAGGTTCAAACGGAGAATTCCTCTCCTCTATCGCAGCCATAGGTCTTTCTATCCAATAGTTAATAGATAGGTGCCCTTCTCTTCCTCACCTGATGCATTTTCTCGTCCGCTTAAGTCAATTTCCAGGGTTCTTCTTTCTGCACTTTTGGCAAGTGGGGACTAGATCTTCTTAGAACCATTGGATTTATCCATCGGACCACCCGTATTGAAGTCCACCTTAAGCTTCTTATCCCCATGATACCCCTGTGATTCTCTGATCTCCATTTCAACTTTGAGGGCAGATCAGAAGATATCCTCATAGCTGTCGAAGTCACGGATTACTAATGCTTTCCGTAGGATAAGCTTCAACCCACGAAAGAAGCGGTCAACCTTGCATTCTGGGGTAATGAAAAAGTCGTAAGTGTGCCGTGCAAGCCTTGTGAAGTTTTCCTTGTACGCTCCAACAGACTATTCATATTTTTTCTTGAGGTAAAGGAAGTCCTTTTCCATCTTAAGCCGGAGGGTGCGCGGAAAATACTTATCGAAAAAACATCTTCCAAAAATCTTTCTTTTCCAACGCCTAGATCTCCTCCTCAGGATTCGTACTTTTGATCAATGTCCACCATTGATCAGCTTCACCCTCCATACGATAAGCTTCCAGGAGAACATTCTCTTGTCTAGAACATTGAAGGATGGAGAAGATCTTTTCAATGGAGTTGATCCATTGTTCAGCGATCGTGGGATCGGATGATCCACTAAAAGTAGATTGCCTTTGTCTCATGAAGCTCTCGATAGTGACTTGTTCATTCTTAGGGGGGGTTGAACGTTCCTCTTGACCCATGTTTCTATTCAAAACATGAGTTAGCTGAGAGAGAGGCATGACAAAGTTTGTGATTTTTGCTCCCATTGGATTGGGCATCTCATTAGTATAGTCATCACATTGATCTTCTCAACAATTGTTAGCTCGAGTCCTCCTATTACCAGCCATTGGCTGGAATAAAATGAAAGATAGGGGTAACACATAAAGGGTAATCCAAAGACAAATGTTGATGAATTATAAATAAACTTTTATTTCCTTAACTCATTAGTCTATAAGATTCAATCTAGGCTTTTCATGATCTACATTCTAACATGTATTCTTAGGGTCATTTTTTTAATTCCCTTGATAAGGGTTCGTACTAAGATTTTGAATTTATTAAAACATATCCCCCGGGAGTGTCGTAACCAAGTGTGCAGCAAGGCCCATTTTCGTGCACCAGTTCCCGTTCGATTCTAGCTCAAAGAGGTGTTTTCGAGTTTTACCGCTAGGATACATCTATGCCAGAGCTGCCTCTACCTACTCGTATCCAGACATGGATTTATTTGTTTGATAAACCACTTAGTCAGTACTTACCAAAACTTAGGGATTGTTTTATTATACTTAGTCTTGTCTCTAAAGCTTTACTAGGGTTTTCTAATCGTAATCCCAAAAATAACTAAACATATCCTCTGATAACAACTATGAAAACCTTTCTTTTATTACAAACTTAAACATGATTTAATACATAAAACTTCACTTGATACAACAAAGAAGATGAAGAGGTTTAGTGTCTTTGGGGTTTAGGATCATTACATAGAAACTTAAAACATGAATTACAACATCTTTATTTAAAACATCCATTACATGTCCATTACATTCCCTCGTACTTAGCATTGCATGGGATAACTTGAAAACATGCATAAGAAAAGGGTGAGCTATAAATCCCAGTAAGGGAGTACACATGAAATAAAATGAGGATTACAATGCATGTTAGGCAATATGAATACCAATAGAGCATAAGAGTAGCATGATCATAAAGTCATGATAAATCATGATAATTATAAAATGGAAATGTGGCAATAACACTTCACATGGAATTAGCATGATCCAAGGATCATTGCACATGGAGCATTAGTAAATCCTCATTGCACATTAATAACGAGTAACCCCTCATTGCACTTGAGTTACCATGAGTCAACACTCATTGAAAATGATGTGTCATGATAATATACATTACCCAATTCATTGGAGCGCTATAAGGGTGCACCCTTCTTAAACATTTCATTTCATGCATAAGTGTGCCACATGGATCATAAAACATGGATTCATTAAACATAATCATTTATTCCATGATAAAAGAATGTGGAATTCATACATAAAAATTTATAATCAATAAGTAAATGTGCATAAAGGTGAATACCCTTGATGGAGAATTGGGCATGGTATTCACTACATAATGGCATTGGCGTAGAAAATCGGTGCAATTTCGGTAGCGTAACATTGTGACATAAGAATTCATAAAAAAGGTTGATGAGAGAGAAAGGGGTTACTCATCATATTTACATGTAATAGACAGTAAGGTGTTTATATAGATACATGTCCCAACAATTGTAATGGAATTTATATTCATTATTGATTCTCGCTCAAATTTACCCAAGAGAAGAAGGTAAGACGGTCCTTGTAGTTTAGCTTGGGTTGTCGAATCCTCAGAGACCTACAAAGTAACCTATAGACACGTACATTATATGGACTATTTTTGGCTATGAAGTGGCCAAATTGGGGTTATTTTAGATGGGTTTAAATGAAATCTAAGATACTTAAGTGAATTAAATTTAAAAGAATGAGTTGATCCTAGGTTATCGCTCCGGGTTGATTGGATGTATTTCCTTTTTAATGATTTCAATTTCTTATATTTGAGATGAGTTAATTTAAGGAGATAAAACAACATGATCCCTTACTGGTTTAATGCCTACACCCTTTAATACTAATCACCTATACACTTTAAGGGTCAATGATTTGAGCACTTCAAGGTAAAGGTTCGTATAATCACTTGAAGTGAGTGGCCTTAAATTCAACAAGGACGATGGAGTTTAAAATCATAAATTAAAAATCTCAATTAAAGAAGTGATTATACATTAATGAGGTGATAAATAACATCCAATCCAGACCCTTTAGACTCCCTTGGATCAACCCACAAGTGGGCTAGCCCTCAATTGATCACATGGTTTCAATGGATGTAGAAAGTAGACTCATGAGGGAGGAAATGGAGAAGTAAAGAAAACAATAAAAATAAAATGATCACTCCGCCGTTGTGTGAATAATTTCACAAGGTTTGGTGTGAATAAATTGACACCTTGATCCAAAGGTATAAAAGTGATATGAAAAACAACAGAATAAGAGTATAAGATGAAATTTTATTAAGAAACTAAAGTGAATTGAACAACTTACATGTGAAAGACAAATTTGAGACAACAAAATTGTAGCATAACATTACAATTGAACAAATCATCCAAGATCCTTCAATACTCCAACAATAAAGCATTAAATAAGCATTTTTGAGCCCTTGGATCGAGCCTCCAACAGTAAAATTCTCCACAATTAATTGTGGTAGGCCATAGGTGGGTGGAAAGTAAGGTAGAGTTGATTTTTCCACCCTTGACCCGAGGTGGCACCCAGATTTCCTTCACCGAACAGATGTGCTATGAAGACCTTCTAGATGGCAGAATCAGAGTGGTCCCTGGAAGAAGAAAATGTATATCTGGATGTTTTCTAGACTCCTGTAAAATATGGACATATTTGGGGTTGTTGAGTCCGAGATAGGATCATATTAGTGCGATGTTTTTATGGGCTGCAGAATCTGGCCCAGAATTTTATCTCTAACTTGGGCCGCCTAAATGGAAACCATGGAGGCCGAATTAGCATTGGATCCTCAGGAATGACATGTTCCTATACATGTCTTCTAGCATCCCACGAAATGTGGGATTAATTGTGCCTTTATGTTGGTCCCCACAGTCTCATCAGTGGGCTGGTGTCCAATTTTCCTTCTCCAGAATTGCTTCCTTTCATTGTCAAATATCTCCATCATCCTTCATTAATTATCCATTGATCCCCGAATCAAACATGTTCATATTTATGTCTAGATAAATTTCCAAAAATATAAAATTAAAATATGTATAATTATATTTCTTAAAATTAGATGAATCATTGGGTACTTTAAATGATGTTAAAAAATATACCACATAATAGTGCATTTTAAGAAGGTATTACAATCATAATGTGAAATGATGTTCAAATTGTAAAATGAACTAAACTGGTGTTTATGACTAATAAATAACATGAATATTATATATATTAACAATGAATATTAGCCTCATGTAGTGGCTAATCACACCCCCCAACTTGAGTTTTGCTAGTTCCGAGCAAAACATATCTCAACATTATGAAATTCGAATTCCCTTTTACAAAAACATTTTAATACACAATGATAACCAAAAAAACTTTTTCCAAACAATCATGAAAGCCATAAAAATATTTAAATACAAGATAGTTTCATAAGAAGATCCCAATCCCGAGCCCATTCCTTTGTTCAAATTCATTGTCATATTTCATCCAATATCATCTAAGTATGAGGATGTGTTGTGCATCACAATAGATATGGGGGTTCATCTCTATTCAAGGGGGAAATTACGAAAGCGCTAGGTTGAATCACATTTCCATATTAAGGTGAGTATTCATTTTTTGTATAATTTTTTTGTTTTTTTTTGTTTTTGCAATTTTTCCATCGTAATTGAAGTTGCACTCAAAAGAGTCAACCCCTGTACGAGACTTTGCCGATGACTCCCAGGCTCAAAGACCATTGGGCACCAAGTTACGCCCACATAATCAGGCATCATCTCGAGTTATCTCAGTAAAAAAAATTCAAATTACCAATAATAGAGATAAAATTACTAACTCTGGGCCAGACAACTATTGAGTCACGATCCCCAAGTGTCGAAATCCACGCATTAGGTCATCTCATTGCTCTACGCACAGATTTTTTTAAATTTTTTTTTGAATACTCATATTAAACTAAAATTATCACCAAAACTATGATATTTATTTAGGGGACCCCATGAACTCAAACTAATACCCCACTATCTAAAGGACGTGCGTTGTGATCTTTTTTTTATTTGGATGAAAATATAAATGATGAAATATCACATTGGACAACCACACATTCCAAAATCTATGATCATGAAATTATAAAAGGATTAAAATTAGAATTATGGTATGCTAAATTATTTGATATTCAGTTTCAAAGTCTGCAATGTGTGTTACCATGTTCAAAGTTAAAGAAATTTTTCCTTCCATTTTCACAATTTTTTTTAAATCATTTATCATGTTTTTGACCAAAAAGCATTTTTTATTTTACCTCCCCCCAAACATAAAATAAAATTGTCCCCAGTGTTTTTAGAAAATAAAATTTAGAAGGGGGTAGAGGTAGAGAATGGAAGTTAAAAAATGAAATTGAAAATGAGGGTCATGGAATGAAGTCACCTGGTGGTTGAAGTTTGAAGTTCTTGCTGCTCCAATTTAGTCCTTTGATATCCATATTGCTTGCAGAGTTACCTAGTGGAAAAAGGAAAACAAACAAAAAAAACAAAAGATTATATATATATAAATATATGTAAAATATAAGTATATATATAATATAATATAAACTGATGATACATTGTATTCTTTTTAAATTTCTGGGTAACGTATTACTCAAGGATCACACCACGTTACATGAATAAATATGGTGCTCCCCTTTCATACCTATCCATACTCATAATAGAAGAATAGGTCAACAGTATATTTTTTTAAATATAGAAATGATTAATTAAAATATAAATTTTATTAAAACAACAAAATGATAGGAAACTTGAAAACCACTGGTTTCCTCCCATGCAATGCTTTTTTTAATGTCGTTAGCTCGACTTAAATGCTAAATCTATCAATTTTTTCATGGTTCATAGGTTGGATCAGTTAACTCAACATCTATTTCATGTTTATTAAATGATTCAATGAATAGTTTCAACCTTTGACCATTGACCTTGAAAATGTAACCACTTTTGGGATCTTGAATATCTACTACCCCATGGGGGTACACATGATGCACTATGAAAGGTCCGGACCATCTAGACCTTAACTTTCATGGGTGTAAATGAAGTTTTGAACTATACAAGAGCACAAGTTTTCCTAGTTCCAAATGTTTGACCTTGGTATTCCTAGATTGGTAGGCTTAAACTCTACCTTTATTGATCCTTGAATTTTCATAAGCCTCCATCCTTAGTTCCTCC
The DNA here is from genome assembly GCA_963277665.1 of Viscum album. NCBI lineage: Eukaryota > Viridiplantae > Streptophyta > Magnoliopsida > Santalales > Viscaceae > Viscum > Viscum album. The sequence goes on along the minus strand of OY728162.1, from coordinate 425,433,904 downwards.
AGTTCATTGAGATCTAATTTTTTTTTTGTTTCGACCAATGAGAGGCCATAATCTATTTTCTCATTTTCCCAAAAGGCCTTATGCTCAATCTCAACAGGTAAATGGCATGATTTTTCCATAAACCAACTTATATGGTGACATTCCTAAAATGGTTTTATATGCAGTTCAATAGGCCCAAAGAGCATTTAAGAGTTTTTCAGACAAATCTTTCCTAGAGGGGTTGGTAGTTTTTTCAAGAATTTGCTTAATCTCCCTATTCGCTAACTTAGATTGACCATTAGTTTGAGGATGGTATGCAGTGGACACTTTATTAGAAAGAACATACTAAGACATGAGGGAAGAGAATGGGCGGTTTTAGAAATTGATTCCTCGGTCATTGATTATAGCCCTAGGAATTCCAAATCGAGAAAATATGTTCTCTTTTAGAAATCGAATCACAACTTGATGATCATTGGACTTAGTGGGAATGGAATCAACCCATTTTGAGACATAATCAATAGCTAAAATGATATAGAGATATCCCCTAGAGTTTGGGAAGGGTCCCATGAAATCAATTCCCCAACAGTCAAATATTTCAACCACTAAGATGGGAGTGAGTGTCATTTGATTCCTTTTTGTGATGGAACCTACTTGTTGACACCTAGGAAAACTTTGAAAAAATGTGTAACAGTACCTTGAGAGGGTGTGCCAAAGGAGACCACATTGAATAATCCTTGCATATGTTTTCTTAGAGGAAAAGTGACCTCCACATGCCTCACTATGACCGAATTTATGGATGGACTCTTGTTCAGATTCTGGGACACACCTCCAAATGAATTGTTCAAGGAAGAACTTATAGAGGTATTGATGATAAAACACATAGTGTCTAACATCAGAAAGGAATTTCCATCAAGATTGAGTCCCTAAGAATTTTGGAATGACTCCTGTAACTAAGAAATTGGATATGTCGGCATACCAAGGGCAGTCACTCACTGAGTATAGGTGTTCTTCAAGAAATGAATCAGACACAGAAATGTGATTTGAGTTTTCCATGAATTCCATCCTAGAGAGGTGATCAACTACAACATTTTCAACGCCCTTTTTATCCTTGATTGTGAGGTCAAATTCTTGTAAGAGAAGGACCCACCTAATCAGTATAGCCTTAGCATCTTGTTTTTGGAAGAGGTATTTTAGTGCAGAATGGTCGGTGAACACAGTGATGGGGGATCCTAAGAGGTAGGACCTAATCATTTATAAGGCAAACACAATAGCAAGTAACTCCTTTTCAGTGGTGGTGTAGTTGATTTGGGCATCCTTTAAGGATTTACTTGCATAAGCAATGACATAAATAGTTTTATCACAACGTTGTCCTAACACAACTCCTACAACAAAGTCAATGGAATCACACATAAGTTCGAAATGAAGGATAGAATTTGGAGATTTCATAATGGGAGGAGAGGTGAGAGAGGATTTGAGGGTTGAGAATGAACCCTCACATCTTTCTGTCCAATCAAATGGAGCATCATTTACTAGGAGAGCACAAAGGGGACGAGATAATGAACTAAAGTCCTTGACGAATCTTCTATAGAAACCAGCATGTCCTAAGAAAGAACTCACTTCCTTTATAGTTTTGGGTGATGGAAGGTGACGAATGATGTCAACCTTGGCTTTATCAACTTCAATCCCCCTACCTGAGACCAGATGTCCTAGAACAAGTCCCTCTATAACCATGAAATGGCATTTTCCCCAGTTTAGAACTAGATTATTTTCTTCTCATCTTGACAAGACTCTGTCCAAATTCTTCAGACATCCCTCGAAAGTATCCCCAAACACATGGAATTCATCCATGAAGACCTCTAGAAAATCCCCTACTATGTCTCAGAAGATTCCCATCATGCATCGCTGGAAGGTTCCAAGAGCATTTCATAAACCAAAGGGCATGCGTTTGAAGGAAAAGGTACCGAAAGGACATGTGAATATAGTCTTCCCTTGATCCTCTAGGGAGACCTCAATTTGATTGTACCATGAGTACCCATATAAGAAATAGTAGAAGGCATGACTTGCCACTCTCTCAAGGACTTGGTCAATGAATGGTAAGGGGAAGTGGTCCTTCTTGGTTAATGAGTTTAACTTCCTATAGTCAATGTAGACCCTCCATCCACTACTCACCCTTGTTGGAAGAATCTCTCCATCCTCATTGGTTATCACTGTTAGTCCATCCTTTTTTGGAACCACTTGGATTGGGCTCACCCATTAACTCTCAGCTATGGGATATATGATACCAGTTTTTAACAATTTCAGAAGTTCTTTCCTTACTACCTCTATGAGATTAGTATTTAGTCTCCATTGATATTGACGTCATGACTTTGAATCAGATTCCAGAATAATCCTATGAGTCATGATAAGTGGGCTAATCCCAGGAATATCAGAAAGGGTCCAACCAATGGATTTCTTATGCTTCCTAAGGACATCAAGAAGTATCATTTTATGATTGGATTCAATAGAAGAATAAATGACAATGTGATGTGTTTGATTTTCCCCTAGGAAAGCATACTTGAGTGTAGCGGGAAGTTCCTTCAATTCAAGATCAGGTTGGTTCAGAATTTCAACAGATGATTGGGACATTGGATCATGTTCAATTTCTTTTTTAGAGTTTCAGATAGGATTGATTCCCCACATGTAGAAGTTTGAGCTACAAGATTTTATTGCTCAGATTTAGGGATGGAATTTGGAGTGGTCTCCATAAAAGTGGTTTCATGAAAGGATTCACTGATTGTTGGACCTAAGACTTCATCATAAGAGCAATTTGAAAATGATTCAAGCCAAGGAGATTATCTTCCTTCATATGAACAAAGGAAATCAATCTCATAGTGACTGAAACCTTATCAAATGTTCCTTGATGTTCCATGGATTCATTATCAATTCTTCCTATCATGTTTACTTCATTAATGTCCTCGTCATCCCCTATTTGTGAGGTTTCATTATAGATGTTCAAATGAAGACTCATGTTACCAAAGGTGATGGTCATGTTCCCATTTCGAACTCAGTTAACAGAGTTGATTGTTGCAAGGAATAGACCAACAAGGATTATTGGGGTTTGTTCCTTATTTCCTACGTTTTTATGGTTGTCAAGAACAATGAAATAAGTAGCGTAGATGAAGTTTTAATCCTTTACCAGAACTTCCTTCAAAATTTCCTTTGAAACCCTAATGCTATGATCAGCAAGCTAAAGTGTGACAGATGTGAGTTGGAGTTCTTCTAGGCCTAACTGGCAGTACACAGCATATGGGATGAGATTGACACTAGCACCTAGGTCACAAAAGGCCATGACAACTTTGATCTCTCCTTGTTCAACAATGATGTAAGGGCATCCCTAGTCTTTCAACATAGGAGGAATGGTCCCTTGAATGGCGGTACTCACATTAGCAGCCAAAAGGACTTGGTTTTTATGTGAAAATTTTCTTTTAAAAGTACACAAGTCCCTAAGGTACATTGAGTAGGAAGGTATAGTTTGGATTTCATAGAGATGTGGTATGTTCATCTTGACTTGTGAAAAGATTTCCCTCAATGTTTCACTCAGTTCAGGCTTGGGTTTCCCCCTCATGCGTTGAGGAAATGGTGCAGGTTGTGGGGTTGTTTGTTGAAGAGTTGTTTCCTTGACAATGTTATCAGTTTCATATGTTTTATCTTATGTTTCATTTGAATTTTCATCCAAGTTTGAATCTTCAGGTGGGTTCTGAATTAGTTGTTCAGGTTTCTCAATTGATTACTGACTTCTTAAAATAGTCACAACCTTTAGTTGTTCATGAGGTGTTTGAGAAAAACATGACTCTCCCCTTGAAGTTGAGGATGGAACCGCCTGAGTAGGCATGGGTTCCTTTCTAGTATTGATGGTTTTAAGTATTTGTTTTAGGGAAGATACCTCCAAGTCCATCCTCTCCATTTGTTTTCATAGTTGTTCTAGTAGGATTTGTGGAATAGTTTGGGTTGGTGCTTGAGAAGATTGGTTTATCCCCGGGGGGATATTTTGGAAGTTTGATGGTTTGTTAAAAATGGACTGGTGGCTGTTGGTATTGGTTAGGTTTGGTTTGGAACTAGTTATTGTATTGGTAGTTCTGATGGGGGTAAAAATTGTGTCCCTGTGGTTGGCTAGGTTGTTGGTTATCTTTCCAGCGGAAGCATGGGTGGTCATTATACCTTGGGATGAAGTTAATTTGGTATTGAGGCTTTTGAAAGTTCAAAGAATTTAATTCCACTGGGGTCCTCTTAAAAGAACATTCTTGATGGATGGAATGGTTGGGTAGTTGTTGGTCTTATGGTAATGTTTGTCACAAATTGTGCAGACAGGGTCAACAGTTTGGATTTCATGGACTTTCCTAAGGTCTATCTCTTCAACCTTCCTAGAGAGTTCTGCGAATTTCGTCTTAAGGATTTCCTCTTCTCTAAGTGTATGAATTCCAGTATTTCGTTGTGGCTTTTCAGAATAAGGTGAAGATCCCCATGTTTGGTTTTTTTCAGAAAGGCTTTCTAGATACTCGTAAGCATCATTTGGGGCTTTGTTTTTAATGGTTACATTACACATCATGTTAATGAATTGTTTGTTCCTTGGTCCCAACCCTTCATAGAAAATTATCACTTGTTCAGGAATAGAAAATCCATGGCATGTAACCATGTTTAGAGTGTCTTTGAACCTCTCCCGTGTTTCATAGAATGACTCTCCCTCTTTTTCAAAACAGTTTTGGATACCCTTTTTATGTGAAAATGTTTTGTGGTGGGGAATGTATTTTTTGTATAATTCTCTCTGTAGTTGGTCCCAAGAATTTATGGATGATGGTATCAAATTGTTTATCCAATTTTTAGCTCGATCCATTAAAGAAAAAGTAAATATCCTCATCTTAGCTAATTCTAGTTGATGTGGTGGACACATGGTTTCTACAATGTCATTGAACTCCTTAATGTGAAGGTAGGGCATCTCAGACTCCATTCCATGGAATGTAGGAAGATGGTTTAGGGCATGGGGTTCAAAGATGTAGTTGGAATATCCTAGGGAGTTGTGTCTAATGCATGAGAGGGCATTGGTCCAAGTAGGTGTGAGGTAGTCATTCATTGTTTGATCAATTGCATTCCCCATGTTTGGGGCCACCTGAATTGGGTTTCCATTTGGGTTCCCACTTGGGTTTATGAGTTGGTTTATTTGAATAACTTCCATCGAAATGGCCTCAAGTTTTGACTCAGGGGTGTTGGGAATATTAGGATCTAATGTAAAGAGTTCCCTTGGTGTACTTGACTCCCCAACCCTAAGATAATCCTCCCTCACTCGACGGTTTGATTGATCACGGGTCTAGGCGGACATCCACCAAAAGAAAAAAAACGAAAAAGGGACAAGATAATAGAATTTGGATGAGAAAAGAATAAATGTGGGAGAATAGAATGGGTGTTTAAATGACTTACTTGTGTCCCCGGCAATGGCGCCAAAATTTAATTCTTGCTCAATTTTACCCAAGAGAAGAAGGTAAGACGGTCCTTATAGTTTAGCTTGGGTTGTCGAATCCCCAGAGACCTAAGAAATAACCTATAGACACATACATTATATGGACTGTTTTTGGATATGAAGTGACCAAAATGGGTTGATTTTAGATGGGATTAAAGAAACACTATGAGATTTTAGTGAATTCAATTTAAAATAATGAGTTGATCCTAGGTTATCGCTCGTGGTGGATTGGATGTATTTCCTTTTTAATGATTTCAATTTCTTATATTCGAGAAGGGATCATTTAAAGAGATAAAAAACATCATCACTTACCGGTTTAATGCCTACACCCTTTAATACTAATCACCTATAAACTTGAATGATCAATGTTTTTGAGCACTTCAAGGTAATGGTTTGTATTAGCACTTGATGTGTGTGGCTTTAAATTCAACAAGGGCGATGGAGTTTAAAAATAATCAAAAAAAATTAACTAATGAAGTGATTATACATTAATGAGGTGATAAATAACATCCAGTCTAGACCATTTCTGCTTCCTTGGATCAACCCATAAGTGGGTTATCCCTCCATTGATCCCATGGTTTCAATGGAAGCAGAAAGTAGACTCATGAGGGAGGATGTAGAGAAGTAAAGAAAAAAAATGATCACTCCATAGTTTTGTGAATAATTTCACAAGGTTTGGTGTGAATAAATTAACACCTTGATCCAACGGTATCAAAGTGATATGAAGAAAAACAGAATAAGAGTAGAATAATAACTTTCAATAAGAAACTAATGTGAATTGAACAACTTACATGTGAAAGACAAATTTGAGACAACAAAATTGCAGCATAACATTACAATTGAACAAAGCATCCAAGATCTGTCAATACTCCAACACTACTACCTAAAATATGCATTTTTGAGCCCTTGGGTCAATCCTCCAATAGTCCAATTCTCCTCAATTAATTTTGGTAGGACATAGGTTGGGTGGAAAGTAAGGTAGAGTTGATTTGTCCACCCTTGACCCGAGGTGGCAGCCATATTTTCTTCACCGAACATACGCGCTAGGAAGACCTTTAGATGGCCGCATCAAAGTCGGACATAGAAGAAAGTACTGGAGCTCGGGATGGGTTCTAGCCTCCTGTAAAATTGGGGCCCATTTGGAGTAGTGTATTCCGAGATATGATAATATTATTGGGCTATTGTTCTGGGCCGCAGAATCTGGCCCAAACTTTTATCTCTAACTTGGGATACCTAGATGGACACCATGGAGGCCGAATTAGCATTGTATCCTGATTAGTTATTTGTTCCTATACATGGCTTCTATAATCCCAAGAAATGGGGGATTAATTGGGCCTTTATGTTGGGCCCCACAGTCTCATCAGTGGGCTGGTGTCCAATCTGCCTTCTTCAGAATTGCTTCCATTCATTACCAAATATCTCCATCATCCTCCATGAATTCTCCATTGATCCCTGAATAAAACATGTTCATATTTAAGTGTAGATCAATTTCCAAAAATATAAAATTAAAATATGTATATTAAATTAATTAAAATCATTTGAATCATTGGGTTCCTTAAATGATGTTAAAAAATGTGCCACATAATAGTGCATTTTAAGAAGGTGTTACAATCATAATGTGAAATGATGTTCAATGTGTAAAATGCACTAAAATAGTGTTTATGAATAATAACTAACATTAATATTATATATATTAACAATGAATATTAGCCTCATTTAGTGGCTAATCAACGATACAAAAGTGTTTCTTGAATGTAAAAGAGGAGAGAGAAGTTTTTTTCGGAATTTCGGCATAGTAACGGGTGTACATGGGAGGAATTTAATGAGAGATAAAGGGGACTACCATAATTAAAACATGAAGAGGGAAGTATGAGGGATGTGAAAAACCAATCTCCAACATTCATAATTAAAAATAAAAGGTAAAAACAACTTAATGAAAATTGGAAAAAAATGAGAAAGGAAGAAAAAACCCTTACTTGGAAGTGTGCTTCCAACGGCTAGAGAGAGGCTTGTGAGAGGCTTCTTGGGAGCTTGAGGAACCATGGGAGGATTCTATAGAGGTCAGGGAAGAGGTTGGACGAACTCCTAAGGTTTTGAGTGAGGAGGAAGTGGGATATCGGGTGGGTTTATATAGGAAAGGTGAGGAGATTCTTTATTATTTAGGTTTGGGTCCCCTTACATTAAATTAATCAAAAGCACAAACCATCCCATGGTTTCTGCCCATGTTTTTTTGGAAAATGGAAGAGGAAAAAAATATTTTATAATTCCAAAGTCCGAACTTCTTAAAATAATAGGGTTTATTATGTGTAGGTGATTCATACTCCCATGGAAATTAATTTAAAAAGGCAAGGTGTTTAATAAGTATTGAGGGGTCCATTAATGCATTTAAAAGTAAGTAAAACAAACCCAAAATCACATTATTTTAATGATAAAACATATATTTTTCGAACATAAAGATTATAGTATTTTATTACATCATTATTGGGTCATTAGGATGTTATAAAACACATTATATATTTAAACGGTATTCAATTTTTACCCAAAAATTTTACTGTCTCAGAAAATTATGAAAAATTCACCGTTGGATAATTTCGACATCCTGATTCCATAAATAACATTTATTTTATCTAAATAATTTTTTAAATATGCTAATTTTCTCTTTTAAAAAAACCCGATATTTATCGAAATTTAACGGGTTTTGACAGAAATGGATTTCAAACCTAAATAAAAATTACAATTGCATCCATAAGATTATAAGATTGTTTATATTTAATAAAAATTAATTTAATAATTAGAATAATATTTTATTAAAATATTATTTAATTCAAAAAATCCCATAATTTAATAAAATATAATTATTAATTATATAATAAATAAAAACATTATTTGTACTTTAAAAACTATTTACAATGTATCAATAATGACAAGAAAGTATATTCATTATTATATACAATAATTTACATGAACATAGTACTATTTATTTGTTACATAACCCCTTAAAACTGCCGCATAAGACCTAAGGGTAAGGTGTGCGATGGTGACAGACTCTGGGGGTGGCTCGGATAACATCGCTTGAGTGGTAATCTCTATCAACTTCGACTTTTCACGTAGATGGTCTTGTTCAATCTTGAAATGATGAAGCTCAGCTTGGGCTTGGTCAAGAGAGAAGCCCAAGGATGCCACCTCTTTTCCAAGCTCCGATAAATGGGCTTCGTATGGAGCAATTATACTGGATGATGCCATCGCTTCTTTTGTCTAAGTAAATTTGATTTGTAATAGCCCTATATTTATACTAATCATGTGATCACTGTTCAACAGCTATATTATCAACGGTAAAAATTCTTAACATAAAACCAAAGAAGTTGACATTTTATGTAAACATAAAGAGACATTTAATTAGATCAAAAGGGAATTCCAATACTGAAACTTTGGGTCGTTACACATATAATGTGGTTATTTATTATAGGAAGGTAATTTGAAATACATTGGAAAAACCAAAATATTTATTGAGTGTATTTAAATGATAAGAATAAGTTCCCATTTTATGAAGGAATAGGGGAACTGTTGGGATTCATAAAAATATAAATTAAAATAAATTCTTATTCTATTCCAAATGGATAAAAAGTGATTTATTTTGAATATAGGATCATAATGGGATAAAATAAATTCATAAAATTAAAAAAAAAAAAATTTTAATTCTTATCCTTTTGGTTAAACCCTTTTTACTATTACTCCGATATCATTTTATTTTCTCATTAAGGGTTAATATTATTACTATAAGATTCCAAACGACCAATAAATGAGTTATTTATGATATAATGTGACCTATAATATTCATTTTGATAAAATTTATATTTTTATAAATTTTATATCATTTAAAAAGTTATTAATTATTATAAAATATCAATAATGTCAATTTTAACACTATTCATTACCCTTTTAATAAAATCATAATGATAAGATAAATTAAAACCAATATTTATAAAAAATCACTAAAATTTAAAAAACATATATAAAAATCATTTATGACATTAATTTTTAAAATTTTTATTTTTTTAATATTTTTTATATCATTTATTTGATATTTACATTAATTGAATAATTACCACATCCTCATTGTACAGACCTTTAATTTAAATATTAATTCCCTAAAAACTATAAATTAATTTTCATTATAAATTGAAATATTTTATATTTCCAAATAATATTTATAGGTGAACATAGCCTCTATATAATTCTTTATTAAAAATATTTCACTTCTAAAAAAGAAATGTTTGAAAAAGTTGATTTTCTTTGAATATAATATTATAAAGGAAATATTGAAATCCAAAAGTCCAAAAATGGTCTCATAAACGATCATTTAATTATTATTTATAAAAAATTAATATATAATAAATTTATAACATGTTTTAGTGTAATTATATAATATTTATAAAAAAAATTTAACCTAAATTACAAGATTTACCCTTAAATGTGGTGACAAGAATTTTCAATGTTTACTATTCATATTTTGTCCACAAATAAAATGGAACTGTTTGCTAAATTTTATATTGTTATTTCTAATATATAATCTATATTATAAAATTCAAAACTTATAGAATTTATAAATTAATTAAATATTAATCATGTTGACGGAACTGAAAAACATGTTTTTAAAGTAACAACCCTAAAATGATCGAAATGTTTTTATATCAAAGAGTAATTTTTAATTGAATATAATGAAATAAAATGGATTAAATGATTAAATTTTTTATCTAATTTTAAAAAATTCCAAAATATAATTTTACCCTATTAATAAATTATATGAAAAATATTATTTTTATTAAAATGCAGTATTTCTTTCACTATTCATAAAACATGAAAATTATCAAGAAAATACAAAAAATTATACCAAAGAATATTTTGATATTCCTATTTGAAATAAAGATTAATTTGTTTCAAATAAAATATATAAAAGTTTCAAAAAGTTTATTTAAAACAAGTGTGCCGTCAAAATGCGTCAAAAATGTCTTTTTTAAAATTCCTCTTTTATATATAAAATAAGACGTGTTCTTATATCATGGATTGAAAACTCATAAGATTAATTTTTGATATTATATTGAATATTATATTTATATTCATATATGGTTCATTATATAATCCAACAATAGTGGTTAGTTTATTTGTTGGTATAAACCACACTTGTGTACATTTAAATAGTTTTTCAGAAAAACATTTCCTTTTATTTAGAAATGATTTCTCACCAATGAATTAATTATATATAAATGTGTAAAATATAATTCATAAAGAAGATAATATTATCCATTCCTACCATTCTAAGGTATAGGTTTTATTTATAACAATAAAATAATAATATATAGTTTTTCACTTTACTCGATGTGGCATATCATGTACACTATAGACCATTTTATTTCATTTGAAAAATTGAGGATTTAACACAAGGAATCAAGGGTCGATATTTCACAAAATATATTATATTAATAAATTGTATATATAAATGGAATAATTTTTGAATTTTTGAGATGAGGGGGAAAATGGTAGATGAATGGAACATCTTAAAGTATTTCTAGAGAGAAGCTGTTTTTACATCCATATAGATAAAAAACATGTGTCTATTAAAAATAATGACACAAAAGATGCCATATGTAATGTAATAAAATAGAAATTCAACTATTAAATATTTAAAAGTATTTATCCATAATTATATTATATAAATCGATAATAACAATCCATTAAGATTTGATGAGAATAATGAAAGTATTTTTGGGGATACCTATCTAATTAACGTTGGAAAAAACAACATCGTGATATTTTTGATTGTATTGATTTCTAATTTATTTTATACATGAAAAAATATGATATAATAATTTTTTATGATTTTTATGATTCATTAGAAAAGTAATAAAGATATTGTAATATAATAATGATGATGTTAGTGAGAAAGAACTAATGAGAAATGAAATTCATTCTGAAGAAAATGGGATGGAGAAGAAACTACTAAAAATTAGAGAAAACCATAGAATATTTTGAATAAACATGTTGAAACTAAAAGTATTATTATAAATCAACATTCCCTGGTTAAAATATGATTAATATTGATATTTTAAGATCAAGCTAAACTTATTTTTTTAATTGTACACTATTTTGAGAATGAATAGAGTGATTATATTGAGAAGAACACCAGTAGGTATCTTGTTTTATGAAAAATATTATTTCAAAAAGTCGGTTTTAAAAAATATGATGAATGAGAATGGTTGGGTATCAACCAACAAAAAAACATAGGTTGTTATGCCAATTCTATTCTAAAATAGAAGGAATTGACGTGGAATAAATTTTTTGGCTCGTATAAAGAATGGTGACTGCAAAAATGTTCTTGGAAGTGGTAGAACATAAAAATTTCAAAGTGTATCAAATGGATGTGATCTATTTATTTCAAAATGGTGATCATGATCAATAATTATATATTTTAAAAACTGATGGTGATATGATTATGAAATATGGAGGCATTTTATATATATTAAAGAAGGATTTTTATGGTTTGAAATAAGACCCTAGTTCCTGGTATTATAAATTGAATTTTTTAAGGGATATAGAGTTTTCAAAATACAATATTGAAAATAACATTTATGTGACAGATATTTCTATAGGTACTCTTGTTTTAATTTTTTATGTTGATTACATCATATTAAATAATTATAAGGAGTGTCGCTTTGAATAATTTGATGAGAAGATGGAAAATAATTTTCATACATCCATGCCTGGAAATTTTACATTCTTTTTGGGATATCAAATTGAGAAGGAGTTAATTATATATTTCAATCTTCTGTAAAGTATGATAGATAATTTTTTATAAAGTTTGGAATTGAAAATTAAAATTAATCTTTAACTCCCATTTTAGTTTATTTTTTTACAATGATGGAACCAAAATTAGTGTTAATTTTGAAGAGTTAAATTATTCCAATATAATTCAATTTATCTAATTTCATCAATTCCAGATTAAGTTTATTTAGTGACTTAGTGTGCATCTTTTTAGAGTGATACTAAATAGTCTCACATGTGGGATGCTATGATAATATTTATACATGTGAAAGGAACTCTAACCAATGGGATACAATTTATAGATAATGATAATTTGATCTTTTCGGATTTAAAGACATAGGTTGGGTAGGTTATTATAAGAATAGAGTATCGACATATAGTGAAACATTATTTTTAGAAACTTTATATCATTATTGGTATAAAATTTAGTAGATTTCAATGACACTAGGAGGAGATGGGTAAGAATATGTAATATCTACACATGATGGTACACAGATGATATATATGCCTATGTAATTAAATGATTTAAAGATTGAGATTATGCGGAAACTTAAAATTCCCATTGATGATCGGAAATTTTTAGAGTTTCCCAAAAATGTATCTCATAATTATAGATTAAATAATATTAATATTAGATATCATTTAATTAAAGAAAATATGGAACATAGAGATATCAAGATTGAATACCTTTCTACAAAAATCATGTTGTATGTATTTTAAACTAAGATATTCTAGGAGAGTGGTTTTTTAATTTATTATCAAACCTCCTGGTTAGTCTACTCCACTTATATAATGACTTATGGGTAAATCACCCACATGGATTTAGATTTTATGGTACAAGGGGGAGAAAAAGTGTATTCTTACTTATATAAGGGGATAATATTTTTTTATTTTTGAATATAAAGTTTTTCTTATTGAAAAAGGGGGATTAAAGTGAGTTAAAATTGATGGGAAAAATCTATGTTATGTGGAAAAAATACTTGTCACTAGAGAGATATATATTTTTTAAAAAACATTACCTTTTATAGTAGTGTGGTTTCTGGACATTTCCTTTTGATTAAGTATATTATTTGATGAATCACAATGATTATTCATGAAATTGAAGTATTAGTTTATAATAAATTCAAAGTGGGAGATTTAATAACGATTGGATTTATTGGTGATATAGTAATTATTTTTGACTAATAGTTAAACATTAACTTTGGTGACTATTGAACTAGCCTTTAATTTGAAATACATATATCCAAAATGATGCATTGTTTACAACATGGTGTATATTTATTTGATTGTATAATTGGTTACATATGGAGATGAGTAATGAATGAAAGTCATAAAAAAAATTTATATATTATTTCATGAAGAATTAAATAAGGGAAATTTATGATAGTTATGAAAATTTTCTTTATATAAATGAATAGAGTTTAGAATAATTAATTTTTTTTGGATTTGTCATTTATTGTGATAAATGTATTGATATTATGTTATGTACATATAATTCATCTAAGTAATTTTTCGGTGGTATTTATTCCTTAAATATTAGTCCAAACATATAAGTCTTAAGGTATATCTCAATATACAACAATTTGGGAGATTTCTCAAACACAAGGGATATACATACCAATAAACATGCGTGATGGTAGTGGATGATTAAAAATAGGTATTGATTATCAGTCCTTGGTGATCCCACTTGATTATGGGAATGCGGGCATGTATAGGGAGGAACATCCCCTGAATTTTATTTGTTAATGTATTTCTAGGTGCTGACTATAATGCTGTATTGAGATGTCTATGGCATAGAATGTATTATAAAGAAACTATATAAAAATATGAAGAACTATGTGTTATAAAATCTTATAGTTATTTTTCCTTCTATTTAAAAGTACACGTAATGAACAAAGTTTATCTAATCCATTTAATTTCTAATTTTAATTAATTACATGACATCATCTTCAACCTTCTGATATTTAAAGGACATGTTTGTTAGATCAAAAAATCATTTTATCAAATCAAATGACCAATATGAATATGTTAATTCATGAATTAAATTTATTATATAAATATAATAATTTTAAGAATGCATTCAAATATTGAGACATAAAATCTATCACTTAAAGATGGTGATCCTCAGATCCATTGCAAGAATATCCAAGGAATCTTGTGACACAAAATGTTTTAAAGAAGACACCATAATGGAAATCATCCATTTCCAGATCACATTTCCATTTATATACCTCATGATTAATATTTAACATCTCATAAAAATCACTTGATCATTCAAAGAAGATTACATGAACAAGGTACCTACAATGAAATCAAATGAATCTCTAGTTTATTCACAGAGGTTTTCAACATCAAATGATAAATGATATCCCATATAATTTAGGATTTTAATGATCCGTACCATGTAATGAAAATTTTTGGAAGCTTAGTGGATCCTAAAATATATATACCATGATTCCTTGGTCGAGAATGCTTGATGACATTTGATATTTATGAGAAACCACTCATTCCACTTTGAAAAAAAGTTCTTGCATGAACTTTTCATAGTAATGGTAGTGAATCTATGTGACTTTATCCAATTAAATAAAAGTATATCATAAACCTTGTTTATGTTAATGTATTGAGTACCACGAATCATGAGTATGATGATGTTGAAGTGGTCTGCGTGACTCATTCACGTGAAGAAGAAATTATTAGAAGAGGAATGGAGATTTTCAAATAACAATTTATCATCATTTTGTTATTTTTAAATATAAATAATATATCTCATATACATATACCTATAACAAATTTAAGTGTATTTGAAGAGTATAAAAAATAACGTACTTATTTTGGATTGTTTGAGGAAGATAGTTTAGCAATTTTTCTTCCCTTTATCGTGTGATAGTCTTGTACTTCTCTTGTTAGATTGGTTTTTTCATCAATAATTGAGTGTAAAAAAAGTTATTAGAAAATATAATATCATATAAAATGATTCATTATTATGTTCTTAGTTTTACATGTTTGATAAACCAATTAAATAATTTCAAGAACATCAATTGAGTGAACATATTATATTCTAATTAACTGAAATATCAAAATAATGTACTTCATCAATTGTTGTGGGAGAAACCAAAAATTAAAAGTGATATTTACTATTTAATTTAAATATATCTTTTATTAAGATATGTTACGATATTATTCTTTTTGGTCTCTTGAAATCATAGAGTGAATCTATGCTATTAATGATTTTCTAGTGTAGAGGCTTGTGATTATAGTGTAGAATCTTCTTTTGGGGAATCTAACCAATGAAACTAAGGATTCATCTCACGTTGAGACCGAACTCGGTAATTTTTTTATTCCTTTTATATTTATTTTAACTACATTAAGAAAATATTATGAAATTGTGAGATTGATTCAGATTCTAATAGGACAACAAAAGATAATTTAAAAATAAATAAATAATACAAAAATCAACATGAATTCAACCCCCGCTGAATAGTGAATCATCTCCCATGGGTCTTCAATTTCAAATACTATATTTTTATATCCATTATTATTTTATATTTATCAAACCACATCTTGGATAAGGAAATATGATTCTTTTTATTGGGGGTATAAACTATTTTATTCAACTCTCTAATGCGGTTTTGTCTTTATAAATCAAAATATTTCATTGTATCTTATTCACTTCAATGAATTAGATCTACATCCAACTTTTTGAATATATTCATTAAAAGTCTAATGAAAAACAAATATATTACACTTATCTTCCCGGTGATAAATCATCATATTTGATGTTTAATTATTATTTTATCATACTCTATATTATCCATTATGTTGTTCTCTCCATTAGTCACTAGTTTCTATAAGTAATAGTCCAACGTATTATCATTTTATATAATGATACATCCTAATAACTACTTTATTTCATCACAGTAAAATATAAATCCTCTTATACTTTTGTATAATTTGATTTTTTGTGAGAAGAAACATATTAATCCCTATAATTATTTGTACATATTTATCAAAACAAACATCCTTTACTCGATTATATGTTAAAATAATTTTTAATATAGATAATCATGAGAAATATACCATAATTTATGAATTGAGATAAGATAATCAATGAAAATAATTGATTTTTATAATAATTTTCGTTCTAAAATATTATTCAATAAAGGATTTATTTAATGGATCCACAATAAATTCACTTGTGTTTGGACAAATTCCAAATTAACGAGATTTTTTTAATCTATTATTAAAAATTTATATAATTTTCAAATAACTCTTCATTCATCAGTGACTTCAGTACTGTTCATATATTTTTCTCATGTTCTTAGGATAACATTAATAAAGAATATATAATTTATTAAAAGTTGCCTCTTGAGACTCTATTCATGTATTCCATGAAATAATTGATATTTTTGTAAGTCCAAATATGAATGCTATAAACTCATAATACCTATATACTATGTCGATGAAGTCATTTTAAGTATAATTGACCCATACTAATTTAATTGATGAAGTCTTCATTACATAACATTTGATAGTTTTTAATTTTAGTGATCTTTTGAATGTCATAGTAATTAATAAAGTCATATTTTTTCATTAGTTTCTTTATCAAATAGCATTGGTGAACTCCACAATGCTACACAATAGAATATAAACCCTTTTTAAAAATTATACTATTTATACTTATAAATTTATCTATCTCTATAGGGTACATTATATTAAGGATCTATATAATTTTTTGTCACATAATATAAAAGTTGGGTTGAGATATCTACCTCGTGTTCAAGGGGAAGATTATAAAAATATTTTCAGAAAACATTAATATATTCCCTTGAAATAAGTATGTGTTAACGTATTAAATTTTATATTTTCTCATATATTTGGGAAATATATTCTCTAACACTATATATTAACAGTAATTGAAAGACATAATTAATTTGATTAATAATTATTCATAAATTTATATTTCATTATGGGATGGATTGGGATATGAATTGAAAATTAATTTTCATGGAAATTGAAATGAGATTGACATAGGGTAGATATCCTTTGCAGATATAGTAATAAATTATAATAATTTATGAACTATGAGATTTACAAAAATAATATCCAAAAAATGTTATTTTGGGGGAGGTGTTAACACTTAGAATTCATTTTTTTACCTCTAGATGTTTTCCATGATATTCTAACATAATTAAATAATAGAGGGGAGTCAATATTTCTATGAATCACATGGGATATAATGGATTGTTTAAAAAAAATTAATTGATTCTCCATTATTTTGTAAATAGTAATCATAAAATTAACTAGATCACATTATTTCCCCACGATAGTAGTTGTTACTATTTGTTCATTTCCCTTTTCACTCATCATTGTATATTTTTTGAATATATTACCATTGAGGACACCTTTTTTGGTTTATTGACAAGAATTGTGCCTAAGTTATATAATGTTGAGAAGTTATACAATGGGTTATGCATTTAGTGGATCCTTGTAATCCACCTTCATTTTGAGTGAATGTTTCATGTCCTTTATATAGTCATGTACATGGTGAAATTCAGTTTCAAAGATTAATTATAGGGCCCTAACATTAAACATTACATAATCTTGATTTTTAATCATGAATTCAAATTAAGAATCTTTTCAGGTTTTGGTTTTCTGATAATTAGTCCATAACTATTATATAAAACTCAAATTTATACAATGTGGATAATACTAAAATATTTTCCATTTCTTCCACAATAAATTTTTTTAAAGATAAACACGATTTTTTTTCTATATAAAATTTTTCTTCAATTCTCATTTTCTTTTAGCCATCCATATACTATATGAGATAACATTTAAAAAATTTGTATGAAAATAAAAAATCCCAGTAAGGAATATAAAATATGGAATAAACTGTTAGTCCATGAATATTTATATTCCCCTAAAACCATTTTCACAAAATAATACATTTATCCCATAAAACATAAACTCTTTAACATAACTAATTAAATGATAATATTTTTGTAAGACTCAAAGAAGTCATAAATCATAATGGTGACTTGTTTCATTCATATCGTACTTATATTATAACTTTCACATCTACATAGTGAGTAACCTTCATGGTTACGTTTGGAATACAAATCAAAGTATATTACCTAAATATCTTAGGAGAAAAGTTAACATTCACATCTTCCTCATTACACAATGCATTGGAGAGCTATCACGAGATCACCTTCCCTTGGTTTAACATGGAACCACTTGTATACATAAGCAATAGCCAAGAACCATAACATAATCTGTAAACATAAAATATGCATAAAAATAACATTTTAATATTATAATCATATGATATCATTATAAGATATAATAAAATCATTATAAAACCCATTTTCAATACCAACTTACCTAAAAAGGTAATATAAAATTTTTTTTCTTTAAAAAATTTTCATCTTGTAGAGAAATCCAAATACCATATAAAAGTCACAATGGCAGAAAGGTCGTTGTCACCGCATATGTTAAAAAAATTAATTTTTTGTCATTTAGAAAAAAAACATTGTACAAAAAAATATTTCTTTTGAAAACAATTTAATGAAATTAGAATTCAAAAGGATTAATTATACACCATATAAATTAAGGTGGTTTATAACATCAAATTATGCCTTAATGAAAGGAGATTGAGATAAAGTCACACACCTTGAGTATGTCTCATCACGTACAATCGTTATCATCTTGAATAACAAAGATAGGTTAATTTATACTTTATTGAGAACCTTTTTCATGTTTGTTATTTCTTTTATATCACATATTACAATTTTATAAAAATTTAATAATTATTTATGTTCGTATCGAATGTTTTGTCGATATTCGGTACTTGAGAGTCTAAAATGAACTTGTTTTTATATAAGATGTCCATGTAGTCAAAATTTCATCATATATAGAATACTTTTACATATATATCTAGTATATATATATTTATAATATCCATAATATTTAGAGAAAATAAATTAAATTCACCGTTCATGGAGATGGTAGGCCATATGTAAGCTTAAACGGTACTTTTATTTCATTGTCATATTAAAAGAATGAGAACTAAATGATAAATATGTATATTATAATTTAATTATAATATATATGTTATATATAATAAATAGCTTCAATAAAACCATAATTTATACATTCTATTTATTGAATGAATGAACCATATCACTTTGATGGGGAAGTAGTCCACAATTCATCAAACGAAGTTATCATATTTACACAACATGGAATGAAAAAGGTATGTTATAAATAAATATTACATATGCATAGATAAAATTAAAATTTAATACATATCAAATAGGAATACAGTGTCTATAATAATGGCCAACTTGATAGGTGGTATGAGAAAATTAAATAATCATTGTTTCATGAGGTAGTAGTTTTCCGTACACAAAAATAATATGTTTATTGACCATTAAATAGAGGTGTGTATAAGTGTAGATTAAATAGTTATCATAAAAAATCCTAGTATATTTAGGATATTTTTGTTATTATTTAATCATAAAATAAGAAGGGTATAGTGAATTTTGAAGGAAAATAAAGGAAAGAATCTTGAGAGATGGTTTTGCCTCTAAATCGGGTAAGTCTATTTGATTTGAGTCAAAAGGATTTATTTAATTGACTTCTTCCCAATATAAGGATTCTAGGTGTAATTTAGGGATGTTGTGAGATTATTTGAGAAGAATTTGTTCTAGAAAATGGTATTTATATGTGTGAGTAAGTAGGTAGATGTGGTGGCATTTTATTATAGGTAGGAGGGGCACTTTTGGAATGTATGGAAATATAATTTTATTATAAATTTATTCTAGATTTATAATATCTTCAAAGTTATTAAATTATAAAATAAGACAAGGATTGGTCTAAATCCTCTATTCCAGTAGGTTTTAGAAAGGTTTAGGTTACAAATTTTACTTTATCTTTTGGATTTAACCCTTAGATAAATAAATTAACTCTTACCATGTCTTCTTGTATTTTTACACTATATAGTTAATATAGTTACTATAAAATGATAAAAAAACTCAATTGAGAAACTAAAGACATTTTTAATAATTTCTAATCATGTTTACAAATAATATATTTTTTTGATTATTATATCATTTAATAAGGAAGTATTAGTTTTAAAAACTCATTTATGTCAATTTTGACACTATTTAGTAATTGATTTTTGTTAAAGTCATAAAAACATGATTCATTTGAAAAATCTACCTTAAATAAATGATAAAATCTCATAATAATCTAAAAAATAATACATGGAATCAAAAATAGAAAATTATATTTATTTTAATATATATAATATCATTATTTGAATCTTTCATTAATATGGTAATCACTACATCATCATTTTGACATAAATAGATTTATATATATAATGTATAATAATTATAAATAAAATTTCATGATTTAGGAAATATTTTTAGATTTATAATTACTATATATAGTCAGTGATATCAATTATATTACCCATATTTAAATTTTTTTAGTAAAAACACACATGTTTATGTTATATTTCCCTTTACTTTAATTTAGTTATTATAACATGTCATTTTCACTCCCAAGTGGCTCTATAAGGCTGTAAAATCAACCCAAGGATTATCATGGTAAGAAATATCTCCTCCAATAAGATAATAACACATGTTACTGTAGATTTGTTTTATTATAATATAATTTTTTTACCCTTATTTACCAAATTTAAACTTTAACCATGCTAAATAAAAAATGTTACTGAAGTTACTATTCATAATGTCCAAAAATAAAATATACATATATACTAAATTTAAAAAATTTTATTCCAAATATGGAATCCATTTTCCCATATTCTAAATACATAATTTGTAGTAATTATTTTAAAATTAATTCCCACTCTCAAAATGAGTAGACGTCTACTTTTCGGCCTTTTTCGAATCCCGATTTTCTTCCTGTGTTTCCGAATTCTTTCCTTGGCCCTAAGGTGCCAGATTTGGTCGACGGTTTTCTCAACCATTAGTTGTCGACTGTGGAGTTTTTAGAAACAACGACACTCCTTAACCTTACTCTAGTTGCCCGCTTTAAGCAGAGGCGACCTTTGGTGGATGCTTTCGACAGGGTCGTCTTCAATTCCTGGAATTAGTAGGAGAGGGCGACTGTTGGTTTGATTGATAACCATCACATTATGGTCCGGTTTTCTTCGGAGGAGGAACTCATCACTGCCTGGTCGAGCGCTCCTCACAGCTGCAACGACTTTCGTTTCTTCCTATTTCGCTGGTCTTTCGATTTCCACATGGGTCGCGATCCTCCTTCCGCTGCGGTCTGGGTATGCTTCCCTAACCTACCATTGCCGTTTCAAAATCCTTCTGTTATTAGGATGCTTGGAAATCTTTTTGGACGGTTTCTATTCACTGATAGGCGGACGAGGTCGGTATGTCATCTTGTCGACCCACAGATATAAGTGGAGATCGATGTGTCGAAGATCCCTTTTGAGTGCGTTTGGGTAACTATTTGCGAGGAGTACATGTGAAAGAAACACGTGGTGTATGAGAACTGGATGGATTTCTGATCTTCCTGCAATCGGTTGGGCCACTCTTCAGGTACCTGCCATCGGGGCGCTTGCATTTCTGGATGGAAAGCCGGAAGTGCCAGTGGCAAGGCCTAGGAAGTCTGTGTGGAGGCGGGCAAGTTGAAACAGACGGGTAATGAAATGGAGGGTGATGCTCGGGGTGGCAAGTATGGTTTTCCACGGGCTGGTTTGGAGGAGCGACATGCATCAAGTCCAGAGGAGGAGAATCTTCTACTCCGCGACTCAACAGCTTTGACACCAGCTGTGGGTTCTGATGATATTCCGATGAATAAGGACTCGGAGGATGGTAATCCAAAGGTCTCTGAAGTCTTCGCCAGGCTGAAACAGGACCTTGGCAGCAAGCACATCTGCAATGACCCGTTTCAGGTGGAGAGTGTGAGGGTGAGTGCTGAATTGTTCCAATTGGAGGAGGGTTCTTCTGGTATGGAGCAACAGACTAGTGATGAGGCAGGGGAATTCCTTATTCCCTTTGATGAGGTGCTGCAGGCGGGCAATGGAGTCTCTACCAAGGTGAGGCATGCACCTGTTATGGAGGCGACCATCCCTGTTAGAGAGGAGGGAATATGAGGTTCCAGTGGGAAGTCTCTGACTCCTTTAAAAATTATTAACAGATTTGAAGGTCTGAATGAAGTTGGTTTGACTCCAGTTTCATTTCTTAAGATGGTCATCATGATGAGGAAGGACCGGGCTGGTCCAAATATTGATAGTGTTCCAAATGAGGGAGGGTCACTCCAGCAGTACGAGGCTCAAGTGAAGGATCAAGGGAATGGGATCAATGCTGTTATGGAGAAGATGGAAAGAGATGAAGAGTCTACTCTTGCTGTGTCTTATGAGAAGGTGGTCTATTTGGGTGTTGCAGATTCGTGTAAGGGAAGGCAAGAGGACTCGACAGAGGAAGGCTTACGTCCGAAGAGTAACAGGAGTTTGAGGAGGAGGAAGGGAAGGAGGGATTACTCCTTTTTACCTATTCCTTTGGAGACTCATTCTGCTAAAAAGATTAACGACAAGATGACACGCACTGAACTTACTTGCCACCAGAATTTAGAGGATCAGGGTGTTCCATTCTTGGACTTGTTACTAATTTCTGATGATGAAGTTTATGAACAGGTCTTGCTGTTTAATGCAACTGATGAGGAAGCGGCCAATATGATGGGGAGACCTCTAAATGTGACTCTGAATGAGGAGCAATTCTCATGGATTGATAAGGAAGACCTAATTATGGTCGGAGGCTTAAATAAAGGGAATATTATAATTGAGGAATACATATGTTCCTGGGACCGACTGGCATCTGGGATTGAAAAGCTAATGATGGAGTCCCCAGGCATCCAAGTTTTATCCTTATCCTTGAAATTGTTTCGGGAATCCAATTTTGGGAATCATAAATTTCTTTTTAATGTCCCCTTTTAAAGGTTGGTTTCTGTTGTTCGGTATGGGGAAGATGGGTTTTGTGTTGTGTCAGCTACCTCTTATGCTTTAGCTTTATGTTTGGATGAGATATCATGTTGAGGGGCTACGATGCTAGCACTCTACTTGGATCTGCCTCAAAAGGAGTTCAGAGCACATAAACTTTGCCGAGGCGTGCCATTTGGATTTGGATGATCGAGAGGGTATGGCTTCGCCATCGGTTCTGTGCCCGTGCATTCCTGTATGGGACTGCTTTCCAAATGGTCATGCTTTGGTGGAGGCTTCTTCATGGCGCAGTTGCTGGGGAGGGGAAGATCCTGTAGTTTTTTCTAGGTTATTCTCTGTTTATTTGTTTCTGCTTGTTTTGATGGAACTCTTGGTTTCTCACTTTTTCCTTAAAAGTGTTTTGATAATAAAAAAAGTACATTTTCAGTGTATTTACAAAATAATAGTTAAATTTCATGTGTAAAAAATATTTTCATAAATAAATTAATATTTTTCATCACATCCATTTTAGCAGTGAGGTTATAACAATACAAAATATTTCTTATGTTTGATGTGGAATATTATGTACGTTATCGAACATATTATATCCTTTTAAGAACTATGGTTATTACATTAATCATTTTTAAATTTAGTAATGTTTGTTCCAATGGTTCTTGTCTACACAATTCTCATATGTAAAATTTTATAACTTCTTTCCTGCCTTTACATTGTAATTTATTTCCCTATTACCAAATTTCAATCATTGTTTCTTACCTCCATGTATACAGAATCATTCTCCAAAGTCCATATATAATTTATTGAATAAAATTACTACATATTTATAATTAACAATGTTTTGAATATGTTGACCTCTTTAGAGATTTTTTAAATAAAACAAATCACTGATTGTTTTTCAATCCTCATGATGAGGGAATTAAAGGAAAACATTGAAATTACTATGATGTATTACAAATAAGTTATAATAGATTCATTTTACATTTTCATATGATCTATAAACTTTCCCTTTATGTTGGTATAGAGGGTTTAGAGAAAAAACCTTAATAAATATTTTATTGGAGACTCCAAATTATATTGTTTCTACTTTATTTTTTTCCTTTATATTTTTGATTGAGGAAACTTTTGATGATCTTATCCATCAAAATATTTGAAAAATCAAGTAAACTTTATTTTCTCAAAATATTGAAGAAAAAATCCTATCATTTCTATTTTTTATACACATTATTACATAACAAATTAATATGAACATATCCTACAAAATGATTTTTATTTTATTCATAACAGACTAAATTAAATGTTGATATTTCTTGGGTGATGGTAGATTATCCGAATGATTTCATATTTAATTCACAACCTAAAAAATTCATTATGTACCTGAATGATTTTTTTAAAATAAATTTCATATTATATTAGTGATATTAATTGGATATTAATTATATTTACTATCACATGAGTTATTTTTTCTATTTCTAATAGTTTTAATAATTATCTAATATATTATGATTTTTAAAAAGTTATATGATAAAAATATATAGATTAATAAGTTATTCAAGTGGATAAATGAAATATTATGTGTAAATTTTTGAGCCTTTGAAATAAATTAATCTTTCCTATGTTTTATTTTAATATCAATCCTAATCCCTAATAAAACTAAACATTTAATTGATACAAACTATTGTGGATAATACATCACTTACATAATTATTATCACATTTTGATGTTAATCAAAAATAATATTATACATATAAAAATTGGTATTATCTATGTTGTGGACTATTAGGTTCATATTATATTATTATTACAACAAATAAAATAAAAAATCTTCAAATCCTCTATAAAACCCCCAATAAAAATAATTAATATCACTTTTGATCACATAGCGACATACATTAATAAAACTGTATGTTAACAATCCAATTTAGTGTAGGGTCAAGTTAAAAGGAAATGGGATATGAATCAACACATGTAAAATGGTGATGAAGTTTCATGAGAACAACATATATAAATGTAAGATCTTAATAGATGAATATTCAATAAAAAATATTATGATCCACTCCATAACCATATTGTTTTAGTGATTTTGTAATATTGGAAACAATAAAATTGTTACATAAAAAATAAACATCATTTCTCACTAATTTCTTAAAAACTACAACTCTTCTTAGACATAACATAACTAAAAAAATTATTCTTAACCTAGTGAACTGTAAAATAAAAAAATATGGGCTCATATTTATAGTAAGTCTAAAAATAAGAGACATCAATGGATGATGTTAAAAAATAATATGATAACCAAAGTGGTATGATAATATAATCATAACCTAAAAAAGTCACAAAAAATATATAATGGGTCCTTAATGAATAATTGTTGAATAATAATTGTTCATAACATAATGAATAAATCACAGAAGTGCAGAAATATTAATAATAAATTATGATCATTGAGAATATATCATAATAAAATGACATAATTATGTGGTCAACACCTAAGAATAAAAACTAAATTAAATTATTCAAGGATTTCAGACAATTATATTATAGTATTTTTTATTTAATCCACATTCTATCATATATTGACTAATGTTTCAACCCCAATAGAATTATATTGATAAAATTCATTTACTAAATTTAGATCACACCCTATTTTGATTCTTATTATCACTTTATTTATCCATATCTACCAAATTATTTAGAGGGATATATACTTCTGGATCCACCTGTAACATGATGAACAAAATAAATTTTTTTTGAACAAGATCATAAAATATTAATCATATCATCAAATCATAACCCGTGGAAATAAAACAGTTTTCATGAAAATTTCATCATTTCATTATAGCATTACCCATAGAAAATAAAAAAGCATCATAAAAATCTCATAATCATCATAAACATAAACCATATAAAAAAATAATGAGGTTTAATCAATGAATCATATCCCTATTTAAGCACAATTCACATTGAAGTATGTTTTTAGTGATGAAAAAAATCTTTGAAAGATCACTGAAATATTTCATGGGGAAAATTCTCTTTTTATTTTGAGATAACATATCTAAAATAAAATTATTTGAAAAATAATTTGGAAAATCTTTCATTTTAAAATTAAAAAGTGAAAAATGTAAATATATATTCATTTTATTTATTATTCATTATCGAATGAAATTTTATTCATGTCATATTTAGTGAAATAATGATTATTATCACAAGTTTGGTAAAAAGTACCTTATTTAAAAAATGAAAACTTGATTATTTATAACACATTTTTTAAAATTAAAAATTATTATAAATTTAATTAAAAATCATTTAATAATATTCCAATAAATACTATAAATATTTTTTGAAGAACGTGATATGGAATAATATTTTATTCTGGCCGAAAGATTATAAATAAAGTCAACACTTGTAAAATATATTTGGAACAAAAGAGTGATAAATAGAACCTTAACATAAAAAAAATATAAATAACCAAATAATAATAAACAATTATAGGTGTTTATCAAATAAGGATCATATATGTTTCTCAATATAAATTCAAGTATAAATAATACCAATTAAAATGGAATTGAAACATAAATCCATTACCCCAAGTCATGTATGACTTATTAAAAAATTAAATCTATTGTATAATCAATACAAATTTATTATAAATATATTCTAGAACCTTATTTATATATAACATATCATATATTATTTACTTATAACATGTTATCACGAATTTATTAATAATTCATTATGAAAATCTCTATTTCTAGTGATAACTACATCGTTTCTCCAGTATGTTTCAGTTAGATGGTTCAAAAACCCACCCCATTTAAAAGGTTTCAACATATAAATATAATTAATAATTAAATAAATATTATATTTATTCATCATATACACTTTTATAAATGAAAATATAAAGTGGTGAAGAAAAATTAATAACATCACTTTATACTGATTGTAGTCTGTTCGTAAGAACAAGTGATGACTCCATTGTTCAATGATTGTAATTAAAAAATTTAAATTCTAATTCAAATTTATAGATTAATTATAATATCATATATTTCATATATATATATTTAATTTATTCTTATTAACATCCATGTAAGAAATTTTAAAAAATCACATCGCTTTATAAAGGTGGTAGTCTACATATACACCTAAGGGACGTTACTGTTTTTAAATAGATGGAAAGGTAGAAAAGTAGATATGATATTATAATTCCTTATGAAAAATTATTTCATTAATATTTTAAAAAAAAATTAAATACATCATAATAACAGACATTGAATTATGGTGATGGATATTGAATCATATCGCCACATGGAGGGGGTAGTCTACGCATATGGATGTGTGATACATTCATTCCTCGTTTTTTTGAAAAAGGGTAGATAATTGTGTGTATATAATAATAATAAAATTTTATTATATTTATAGAAATTATTTTATTATTTAATGATGAATACTATATATTTTGAAGTGGTATAAGAAGAAACATATGGAAAGTGTTCTAATAGGATAATTACCTCTTCTTCGGTAGACCTCATTTACACCCCTTTATAATGAATGGTGGATGATATATTAAGAATAATAGTTCCTATAATTATTTTATAGAAAATTAGAGATTATAATTTAGTATGTTCTAGTTGATATAGGTTGCAAAAAGTTTTGTAAAAAAGAGATAGCGTGGGTTTCTATTTTTTATTTGAGGGAAACACCACACTCGTAATTATCTAATCATTAAAATATTAAAAGGTGAAATTCATAGAAATGTGGTTCAAAATGGATTATTTTATTATTATTCATCACATTGGATCAAAACAAACATATAAAATCATATTTTAACAAGATTAATGACATTTAAATCCATATCCAATTTGGTTAAACCCATGTAAACCCTTTTACCCTCAATAGTGGTTAAACATTTTTGAAACCATATGGGGTTATAAATTTAGTTTTAAGGTTTCAATTGGCACAAAAATTTTCAAGAGATAAAATTTCAGATGATATTCCATCCCCCATGTCCTGATTCAATATTTTTATGATTTTTGAATCATCTGATAAAATATTATAAAATAAAAAACATTTTTGATATCATTTGAGACTATTAATTAAATTTGAATTTAATGTCTCAAATTCATCAATGTGATGAAATTAAATACCGTTTAACCATCAAATATACATTTTAATTTCACTTCAATTTTATAGAACACCAAAATTTAACAAATAATTTTTTATTTTGTGCATTTAATATTATATAATATTTTTTTGATAGATTACACAAACACTATGTTTTCATTAAATGAAAATTTAATGTTATTAATCCATAATAAATAATTTAAAATATATTATAGTAATAAAAAAATATGTAAATTAAAATTCGTCTTACAAGATGAATATTAAATACATAAAATTTCATTCCACTTCACAAACATAATGGTTTAGTGTCTTTAGAATCAATTATACATAAAAAATTATTATGTAAAATGTCTAAATTGTTTCCCATTAAGTTTATCACTACTAGAAACCCTATTAGACATAGCAGACCTCAAACCTTTACACTTATCATAGGGAATAAAAGTATATGAATTTCTCATCTTTGATGATCAATAAGGGTAAACACAATTGATATCAATTGATGATCATAAAATAGAATAAATGTATAATAAAATGGCTGGAAGAAAAAAAGATAAACACAATATGAAGGAGATAATTAATAACATATCACAACATAACGATTTTTCATAAAAGAAAATAAAAATCATATTAGTGTGATATCATCAATATTAAACCACGAGCTAGGAGAATATATCACAAGAATGATACATAAGTTTTTGGAATACGCATAAGAATAGAAATTCATTTTCTTAGTTAAGGATCATTATCAAGACTATCATAGTATATATGATTAACTCCCCATTAAAAAATATCCTTAGTCAAGATTTAATCCCAAGAACACCATAGTCTATATAATCCTTTACTAAACTATGTTCAATGAACATTCCTATTAATATTATCTCATGAGATAGCTGTTTTTATACAATGCATTAGAGGACTATATATTTCTTATCTCACCATTCACATAATTAAAAATATTCATATATGTAACTCAAGACTATACAAAATTTATCATAAAATTATACCATAACCCATGGAAATATAATATAATTCATAAACATTTCATCATTTTATCTTAGAATAACCTATACAAAATAAACATATTTCATAGAAGTCACATTATAAAAATGATAAAATATCTATAGAAAGAATAATGTTGGTTTCATTGGATTATATCTCTACTAAATCTAAATTGTCATCAAATAATATCATCATATACGGACAAAAATAATTAATGAAAAACTTGTATGTTTCTTGAGAAAATAAAAATTTTATTTTGAAATAAAATATTTAAAAATAAAATATTTCCAAAATACCATGGTAAACATTTTTATTTGAAAATGTCCACAAAAATATTTTAAGGAATATTAAAATCATTTAGTTGCCAAAATAGTCGAAAATTATGTTAATTTCCTAATCTTTAAAACAAGTATTATGTTCACACTTTTGGTAAAAAGTACTTCGTTTAGAAAAAATAAAAAGATTATTTTAAAACTATTTTTTTAAAAAGTAAAATATGGGTAAAATAGTTTTAAAATATCATTGAAAATTATTTAAAAAAATATTGAAAACATTTTATGAAAACATTAATATGATGGAACTAGGTTTTCTAACTAAAAGAGGAGAAAAAAAGGTGAGATTTTCATAAAAATATTGTTTTGAACCATTTTGAGTAATAATGAGTGGATAATGAGAATAAGACATCCCGATTCCATAAAAATAATATTATAATAAAGTATAAAGGGTTTTGTTATATAAATATCATTTAATTTCCTTTATTGGAATTGAACCGTAAATAATCTCAATTAAATTGGGATAGAAACTTAGTCTTTTACTTCAAGTATTTTTATTCTTTTCATGCATTTAAATGTCCTATATATTAAATATTTATTTATTATACATATATTACATAACAATATTAATATATATATATTTTAGAAACCCCAGCCCTAGAGGCCCCGAGCTAGATCCTATTGTCATGAAATTTGAATATGATACAAAGAAACACATCTTAATGTACCAAAGAGTTTAATAGTCTTGGTAAACAAGATACAAACACGATTTAAATATTACATTTAGAAGACAACAAAAAACATAATTTTCATTGAGAATAACTTTATTTAAAATAGTGTGTGCCTGCATATCATTCATATTAAAGCTAATCGAATCTTAGGGAAAGGAAAAAAATAATGGTGATAAAAAATGCTAAGTAATGGTTATGTATAAATGAAACAATCATGAGTCAATGATCATAATAAATACTAAATGGTATTAACTGAAAACACATCCCATATAATAAATAAGGAGATAAGGAATTGGATATATGTATAATATTATTGAAAAAATATCATGGATAATATTCAATATGGAAAGGTAAATGATTCAACATATATTCCATTTAAATAAATCGACTGCATGAACAAGTAAGGTATAATCAATATGGTGTAGAAAAAACTGAAATCTCATTATATTTAATAAAAAATGACAATTCAATGCATTGAAAGATAATTTCATAGTGAAAAATTAAATAATAAAAATAATTCTAATAATTTAAATACATAACTATTGGATGTCATATTTTCCATACTCATGGTACTTTTACCATCATGGTATTTCCTCTAGATAGATTAATACATATATGGTGAAAACCCATTAGCCGATGATAGCCAACTGAATCATCCCATAAGACTATTGATGCAATGATGTATTTAATTGACTTATCCTAAAACCATGCCTTTCATGTCCAAAGTATTACATATATGTCAAATAATTGATTCAATTCATGAACAATGTACTATATCAAATATCTACATAGTAAAGGATACCGATTTACCAATATTTTGTCTTTATAGTAAATTGACATTAGAATTAATCATGGTATATAAAAAATGTATATGGTTGAGGAAATAATCATATCCATGATAAATGATATTTATATTTAGGTGAAATAGAATGTTCAAGGATCATGAAAAAGTGTATAAATGAAGGGGAAGCTAATAACTAAAAACATTATTAGAGGAAGTGAATTTCAATACTATATATAGGCATACTAATCATAAGATATACATAGGATAAATAAGTATGGTATAAATAAAATCTATACCCATTAGAGAATGAATAAGTGTTGTAGTCATTGCTGAAAATAAATCATTAATGAAATTACAATGGATAATATCTTTTTCATATTGAAAATAAAAATTTAAAACATAAAATAGTTTGAAAATAATTTTCCTTGAAATTTTTGTTTAATTTTTTTAAAAAAAAGTTATTATTTCAAATGAAGCAACAAATAAATGAAAATTTTAAATTCTGTACATATAGTATAAGTGAAAAGAACATTTTTTTCATTATAAAATTAGTAGAAAAGTTTCTTCATCCAAAAATGTTAAGAATATTCCTTTCAATATATTGAGTAAAAATTAATAACGGAAAAATATTTATTAATAGAGCATTTTTAAAATGTTAAAAAGATTTTTATAAAACAAGTTTTTAGAAGAAAAATAATTATCAAACAAAGAGAAAAATGATCTTTGGTTTTTTTAATAACATTTACTAAAATATTTTAAGTACCAAGGAATAAGAAAGTGATACTATTGCATTAAAATTATAGGGAATAACTATAAAAAATAAAATAAAAATTCTAAAAAATAATAAAATAATTTCATTCAATGGAAATTCAAATGTAAATAATCCCAAAAAATGATATTGTGAAGTAAAAACATGCAATTATCATGACTTTGATGTTATAATAATCCAAAGAAACAATTACTGTATCAAATATAAATCGAGATAAAAAACATGAAATAAAATAATAGATAGTTAAGAGTCATTATACACATAATCATAGAATATTAATGGAAACAAGGAAGTAATATAACCCAATGAAGAGAAATTAGGTAATACAACGCATTACAACATGGTAAATATTTATTAAATGCCCTTTAGTTGAAATAAATTAAATTTAAACTTAAAATAAAATTTATAATGAATCATTTACAAAATTTTATGTCTAATGGGCAATATATACTCCATTTAAAAGAAACTAGGTTTATAACATTTTATTATTCCACAATGAAAGTAAATTGAGATTAAATCCCTCATTATGTTGTTTCCCTTTGGTTATACCTATGCGAAACGCTTATATAGTTGTTTTAAACAAGTTATTTACTTATATTAGAACCATATTAATATGTATAATATCATATATTATTATTTTATAACATATTATCACTATCCAAAATGAGATTTTTGGGTTTTTTTAGAATAATAAACTTTTAAGTGCAATGTGGGAACCCACATTCCTTTCAAATAGAATAAAAAACCCCAAAAATTTGTTATATCAACAAACCCCATAAACAATGATTCAGAATTCAATCATTAAAAATTCAAATCCAAAATATATCATGATCACCCGTGTAATATTGGATGCTTCAAGCACAATGCAACCACAACATATTATATAATGTCATGGACCCTTCTAGTTTATTACATATACAAATACCGATGTTCAAGGCATCCTGGGGACTATCGGTGACTCGTTGAGGAGTTTTCCAAATTTTAGGTAAAACAAATGGTGGCACCAATCAGCATGGGTGGCCCTGATATAAATTAGGGGAATTGATTGACCATCGGTTCCACCGATGGGTAATAGTGCTAGGGTATCGGTGACTCATCCATTGGAGATTCATTTATAGATTCTCTTAGACATTTTTATTTCACTCTAGTAATGCCTCTTTTCACGTACAAAGTGTTTTAATACCCCGTTCAAGGTGATTTATGAAATATAAAAGATGTTTTAAATCCCCATAGAGTCAAGTGATCCTTCAATTACTAAAACGTGTGGCCTTTTTCCTCAGTATCACTCCCTTTTTAATGTTTCTAGTTTCACCCCTATTATGTGTTTTTATCCATTTAAATAAATATATCAACTCACTACCATCTGTTGGACAATCTTCACGATCTCTGAGGAGAATTATCTAATGTTAATTAATCCATACATGTAAAACTTCCCAGCCATGTGGTAGATCCATGATCCAAAATTTAAGTACCTAGCAATCATATCCTTAATTTTAGGATATGGCCTCCTCTTGATCCAAGATCCTCTCTCCCTTCTTCAATTCTATTTTTCTTAGCACACTTCGAGACATAATCTAGAGATGAATCATGTGCCCGTGTTGGAGCCTTTCCTCTTCATCCTTGGAGTTTTAGTTTCAAAACATCCACACTATCCCTAGATCTTGGATTTAGAATAAAACATCGGTCATTAATATTCCAGGTAAGGGTTTTTCCTTTGTCTCTATTTACTGTGCATCATGTGGGGTGTGTGTGATAATGTTCCCTCATGATGTAAATGAAACTAACATTAATGAAGATAATAAATTTTATTTTTAAATCATGAAGGGGTGATAATGTTTATTATGTTTCTTCGTTAAAAATTCATTTTTATGTTTTGAATTTTATGGGATTATGTCTACTAAAAATTGTAGCAGTTTGTGGTATTTCCTAGTTCACTAATGATACTTTGTTTTCTAGATAATATTGTGTTTGAATGAATGTAACATGGAAACTGATTAATCACATAAAATTGGTTGATTAAATGGTTGTTTGATTGATAATAACCCTTGTGGGATCACCTCAGTTAACCCAACAGAAGAAGAGAAATTAATTAATGGTGTTGGATAAATCTTAAAACATCCTTTCTTTGTTCCGGTAATGTTTTTTTGTTCTATTTGATTCTTGTGGGGAGATGAGGATGGGGATATAATCTATTGTTGAGAGATCGATGGTTTGGGAATTTGAGTCCATGTGGATCTATGTAAATGTTTTGGGCATGATATGTAGGTTCTTGGTTTGGTTCTAGTACTTGGAGGGATCACATAGATCTGTTTTGTTATTGTTTCTTATGATAGAACCGTGGGTGAATTCTTAAATTACTTCTTGGCTATTTTCTTTCTGTTGTTTTTTTGGCTTGTAGTAATGCCTGTTAGTTTCCCATTAGTGAAGTAATATTTAATTAAAATCACATGAACATGATATTGAGAAAAATTAAAATGGGGAACTATTTTCTAGGAATGGTTTGTGTTCTTTTTGTGTCTTTTTTTACTTACGCATGTTGTGGTAGCAGCAAATGTGGCTGTGTGTGCGTCAGTTGTTCGTTTTGGGACCCTTAGGATGGTATGAGTTCTTGATTACCTATATGAATAATATTTAGTTTTTCTGATTCTTATATTCACCCCAACCATGTTTAGAATTTAGTAACAAACACACCCATTTCATGGGTAGGGTGTTTTTTCCAACATTTTAATGAGTGGATGGTTATTAGATCATTTTTTCACCCTCCCCCCGGAAGCCCAAGATTCTTTAGGAAGGATGGGGAATCATGACATTCATTATATCCCAAGACTCTTTGGGTAGGATTTACGGTTGTGGTGGACTAGGTGTGTGATGTAAAGTTTGCTTTCTAAAGTGTCTTCGGGATGAGTCCTAGGTGTCTTCTCGCGTGGTGGTAGTTCTTGCCTAGGTGTCATTAGGTGTGGTGGTGGTTGTTGTGTCCTAGGTGTTTGTGGGTTTGTTTATGCATGGATGTGGTGGACCAGGTGTGTGCGTGCGAGGTAAAACAGTGGGACTACAGTGGGACGTATAGTAGTAGGACTACATTAGAACTTGTGGGGGTGGTCCGACGTGTAGAATTCCCTGAATAACTAGTGGAAAAGTAGTGAAAGGTACCCAAATATCGATGTGTTATTACTATTAATTTACCAGACATGCTTTATTTGTGTAGTGTTACTTAGTGAGGATGGGGGATATATCATTTGCTAGGTGATTTGGTTATATCTAATTTTTCATGGGGTATTAGAATGCCTCCCAATTTGT
The DNA here is from genome assembly GCA_963277665.1 of Viscum album. Taxonomy (NCBI): domain Eukaryota; kingdom Viridiplantae; phylum Streptophyta; class Magnoliopsida; order Santalales; family Viscaceae; genus Viscum; species Viscum album. The sequence continues at coordinate 425,398,667 of OY728162.1, read as the reverse complement.
GCACGAGAGATTTTTGATTCCCTACCGAGTATACCTGTATTATCACCCTATGTATATAAAACTGTTTTCATGTTTCTATGAAGATTTTGAGGACTGTTTCAGACCATACTAGCTCAGAAGTTGAGATAGTTGTGGTTGCTGCTTTTCTTTTCTTTTGTTTCTTCCTTTCAGAGTTCTTCTTTTACCTTGTATTAGTTTATTTTGAACATGAATATGGGAATGGATTTTGGGCTTTACTTTTATCTTTACCCATTGGTGTTTCGGGTTTTACCATCTTTTCTAACAATATTGCTTTTAAAAAAGTTTAATGCATTCCATATTACATGTGATTTTTTACCCTTTGTTCTGGTTGCCACCTCGTGGCCTATAGAAGGCGAGACTCGGGGGTCATTATCTCTCCTTCAACTTAAAGAAGGAAGGGTCTGGAAGCTTTCTACCTGTTCCCACTTCTTGGAGAAGGCAGGTTGTGATAGAATGGTATCAAAGGTGATGGTTGAGAGATTAGAAGAATTTAGAGGTTAGGCAGAGTGAGGATTTCATGGTATGATAGGTCAATAGTGTTAGGAAATATTGATGCGTGAAATAACCCAGAGAAGACTAACTAGGACATGGGATTTTGGGACCCCCTGTTATTTGATGGAGAGACTTTGGACCAATCAAACTACCAGGTGAGGCTACACTGATTGCAGGGTAGAGACCCAAGTAAATGTACATGTATCACGATGAACTTTTTTCTTTTGTGCCACAACTTTATTAAGAAATTAAAATAAATAAATAGTTTAAGAATTATTTATAGGAATCTTATACACTACTCGGGCTTAGGAATTCCTTCTTTACCTTGCAACTATGGCACCCGGACAACGTCCCTGAGTAATAAAGGTGATCGAGGATCATCATGATGATTTGTTTGCATATTGGAGGACTGATCAAGAGGAGGAGGATGACTAGTGGAATAATATTCATTGTACCTTTCAGTGGAGAACCATTGGGAAGTTTGAGGGAATCATCTCAGATATTGAGACAGAGATATGGCTTGGGGAGCTTGTGATGGCTTTCAACTTGATCTATGCTCTAGAAGAGTAATGGGTTCCTCTGGCTGTGATCCATATATGGGGAGTGGCACATCAGTGTTGGATGATTTATATTAGGCAGAAAAAGGAAACTAGGGCTTCATGGTCTGACTTTGATAAGGACTTCTATGGGGAATTCCTTGCTTCCATGATGAAGTATGAGAAGAGGAAGAAGCATCTCTCTCTTCAGAAAGGGAGTATGATGGTATGATTGTTGGTGTTCACGTTCTGGAATCTACTTGTTTTCTCCGTAAAACTCTTCTCTGATGAGGATTCATGGGAAATACGCTTAGAGGAGGCACTCCAACCCTCCATTTAGTATGTTTTTACTCCCTCCACTCTATCGACGTACTTTGAGGTTCAGATGAAGGTTGAGGTGGTGGAGAGGATTCACATGTTGTGAGTTGTTCCATGAGAGGGAAGTAGTTGATTTCATTTAAGGGTATGTCCATGAACAACATGCCTCTTGCATCAGGGAATTCTAGGTTTTGACTGACGGGGAGCAGGCCTTAGGAGTTCTTGTTTTGATCTCCCAGTCCTCACCTTTTTTATAGAAGCCTAGGAACGAGGTGGTTTAAATGTGGAAGTCATCGGTACCTTCTAAATTAGTTCCCAGTCCGAGTGTAATACTGTGGGGTTGGGAAGGATCATCACCCCCTTAGAATAACTAGTTGTTGGATAGACCTTTACAGCGGAATCTTTAGTATCATCGAGCTCCCTCTCTAATGAGGGAAGATGTTGTAGGAGGAGGCCGACCATAGGGAGCTCCTCCAGGACCTCAACCAGAGCATGTTCATGGGATATTTGGACAATCGAGGGGTATGGAGCTTGGCATGGGTAGTTTCACACCCTAGAAGTAGCAATTCTAGTAGAGCCAGAGGTCATTCGACATACGATCAATCTATTTTAGTATTCTTTCCTATTCCTTGTTTGATTTGGTAGATTCACAATCCTTTATTACACCCGGTCTAGACCATGACTTTGGCATAGATGTAGGTATACTCTCTATTATACTGGTTTTGGGTATGCGAGTAGGAGTTCCGGCCAGCCTATTTGATGTTTGATGAGGATGTAGACTATTGTTATGCCCGCATCAGTCCAGTGTGGACCGCATTCTTATAAAAATGCAATAATTTGATGTCATCTTGGGAATTAACATGCTATTTTATGTGAATTAAATAATTGACTACTATCAGGGAAGGTTTGTGTTCTCAGATATGGTCAGACAATGTGTGTCATTCGTTGGCGAGATTGTTTTCCCTGAGAGAAGCAAGTGTGTGGAGCCCCTTGTTTTCTTGTTTGCTGAGTTGTTAGTAGAATCAAAAAAACCAGAAATGGGAGATGTTCTAGTTATTTTCAGTGATTTTCTAGAAGTATTCCCTAAAGAGGTTATGACTCTACCCACTTGATGTAGTTTTGAGTTTAGGATAGACAATCAACCTGGTGCCTGTCTGATTTTGATGGATCTCTATTGGATGAAACCTTTTATGTTGCGAGAGTTGTTGATTGAGTTTGATGATCTGATGAAGAAGGTTTTCATCTGACCAAGAGTGTCTCCATGGGGTGCTCTAGTCTTGTTTTCAAAGAAGGAAGATAGTGGTCTTAGGCTAGGCATAGACTACCGAAGACTAAATTTGGTGACGGTCAAGAACCGTTACCACTCCCAAGGATCGATGAACTTTTTTTCTAGTTTATGGGGGAATATTGGTTCTCTAAGATTGCCCTGTGGTCTGGTTGTCACCAGATGAGGGTGAAGGAGGGTTACATCCTGATGACTTCTTTCAGCTACAGAATGGGAAGTTTGAGCTTCTGGTCTTGAAATTTGGCATTTTTATGGCACCAACTGTGTTCATGGGGTTCATGAACTCTGTTTCCTGCAAGTATCTAGACTGGTTTTTAGTCGTGTTCATCAAAGACATCTAGATATACTAATGATCTGAGGAGGGTCATGTCGAGTGTCTAAGTACAGTTTCGGAGGTCCTTAAACACCACCATCTCTATGGGAAGTTGTCAAAGTGCATGTTTTGAACATGAGAGGTGAAGTTCCTTGGACATGTGTGTCCTAATAGGAAACAGATGTCGAACCGTCTAAGGTTGAAGTAGTTTTTTCTTTGGGAGAACCCAAGAACATGGTATAGGTTTGTATTTTTTTGGGACTGGAAGGTTATTACTGATGGTTTATACCTAACATTAATCGAGTGGCAGTGACTTTGACAAATTTGACCATAAAATTCATGGATTTCATAGGGAGTGAGAAATGCCTAGAAGATTTCATTTATCTGAAGTAAAATCTTTTCTGTGCCCCATTTATGAGGTTTCTAAAGGTATGGGAAACATTTGAGCTGTTATGTGATGCATTTGGTCAAGGCATGGGGTGTGTGCTGATGCAGTTACTGGGAGTGATCTATTATGGGTCTAGGCAGTTATTCCCTCACAATTGTAAATATGTAACCCCTGACCTTGAGCTTGAAGTGGTTGTGTTTGCACTAAAGATGTGGTGTAATTACATAATTGGGAAACACTTCGTGGTCTTTACCGATCACAAGAGTTTGAGGTATGTCTTCTCCCAGTGAGACCTGAACTTGCGACATTAGAGGTGGATGTAGTATCTTCAGGACTACAACTTTGAAATTTACTAAACCTCGGGAAAGGGGAACATGGTCATCGATTCCTTGAGTAGGAATTCACAGATGGACGTGTTTTAGGAGTCAGCATTTTAATGGAAAGTAATATAGGAGTTGGATGGTTTACATGTGGGCATGAGAGTAAAGGATAGTAGAGGTTTTCTATTTTAGATGACAATGTATTCTAACTTGGTAAAATAGCTGGAGGGGTCTCAGTGGGGAGACCCAGAGAATAAAGTGAGGCATGATCATGTTATCCAAGGTGATGCTCTGGAAGGATGGTCAAAAAGATGGTTAGAATTAGATGTTGTTCTATAGGAAGTTGGTTATACCTGTTGTAATGTGCGATATGGTTTTTGGTGACTTCCATAAATCACCTCTAGCAGTATATCCAAGACTTTCCAATATGTATTAGGTCTTGAGATGTCAGTTTTGGTGGCCTGGAGTGAAGCAGGAAGTGGTAGAGTTTGTGGTAATGTGCCACTTGTGTCAGCAGGTGAAGGGTGATCACCCTGTTCTCAGCAGTCTGTTGCAACACTTAGATGTTCCAGAGTGGAAGTGGGATGATGTATTGGTGTAATTCATCATAGGAATACCTAGTTTTGATGGATTTTTTTGACTTTCTCTGGGTAGTGGTGGTCTGGTTGAAAAAATCGTCTCACTTCTTAGAAGTTAAGGAATCGACCGTAGTGGATTACTTAACACATATGTACGTGGGTGAAGTTGTGAAGCTGCATGAAGTACCAAGAACCATCATTTCAGATTGGGATACACACAGTACTTCATGTGTATGGAAGGGATTACAATGTGATTTTCAAACCCAACTATGCCTTAGCACTACATTCCACCCTCATATGGATGGGAAGATAGAGAGGACCTTGTAGACCTTGGAGGATATACTACGAGCATGTGTTTTGGACTTTGGAGGATCATGGGTACAACACATGCCGCTACCATTGATATCCAATAACAATAGATATCACTCTATCATTGGAATAGAACTGTTTGAGTCCTTGTATGGAAGACCGTGTCGGTCACCCGTGAGCTGGACAGAGGTTGGGGAAGAGGTGTTCTTGGGCCAAAAGTGGTGTAGAGCATGATGGGGAAGGTTTAGCTTGTTCATGAGAGGATGAATATGGAACAAGACTAGAAGAAGTATTATGCTAATCAAAAGAAGAGACCCTTAGGGTTTGAGGATGAGGATCATGTGTTCTTGAAGGTCTCATCTTAGTGTAGACAAACCTGGTCTGGAATGGGGAAGAAGATTCCCCCTAGGTTCATTAGACCCTTTGAGGTGTTGGGGCAAGTTGGTGATGTGGAATATTTGCTAGCATTACCATCATGGTTAGAGGGGATCCACAACATCTTTCATGTATCTCAGCTTTGTTGGTATCAACATGGTGACTCCCACATCCTCGATTTGGGAGGGTTGCATATCAAGGACGATGTGAGGTTTGTGGAGAGACTGGTGAGAATCAAGTAATGTAAAGATAAAATGCTTCATGGATGGACCATTCCATTGGTTTTTGTGTTTTTGAGGCATGGTGGCCTCAATGAGAGTATCTGGGAATGGGTGGCACAAATTCATTCCTAGTACCCAAAGCTATTATGAGTTTTGATTTTGTGTTTTCTTTGTTCCTTGCTTAGGATGTTTTGGTTGACCCTACTTACTGTATGATAAGTCATTTCCATGTTCTCTACCTTATGTGAAAAGTCCTAGATATGGGGACTTGAGGACCTGGTCCCTAATCAAGACGCATTAATGTGGATGCAATTAAAACCGTGTGAGAAATTCAGTTTCATCCAAAGCGGATAGTATTTTAAAATGTTGAAGGATCTCTCTAAACCACACATCTAGATGGTGTGAACGTTTTATGTCTATTTGTTTTCTTGTGGGATAAGAGTGGTAGTGTTTCCATAGTAGTTCAAGAGATATATGTAAGAGAAATGCTCCCAGATGCCTAGGTTTTTTCTAGATTTTTAATAACTCTAGGGTGGTTTGACCATGAGAGGTATCTTAGGAGGTGGTTATTCGGAACCCTCACTTTTCTTAGGGCTTAATCATGAATTATTGAGGGTGAGAATAGTTTTAGAGGTATTCGATGTAATGTCCCGGACCCTCTTGGTCCATTACATTTCCAAATCCCAATGATCAAGCCTTCCTAGGGACCATCAGTGACACATTGAGGAGTTTTAAAAATTTCTTGTTGAACGAACGGTGGCACTGATCAGCATTGATGGCAGTGTATTGGTGACTCACCCATCAGTGAGTTGTTTCAAGATTCTCCAAGACATTTTTGTTTCACTCTAGTAATGCCTCTTTTGATGTAAAAAGTGTATCAATACCTCAGTCATGGTGATTTAAGGCCCATAAAATATGTTTTAAATCCACCAAGAGTTAGGAGACCATTGAATTTCCTAAACGTGTGGCTTTTTTCTTTGGTGTCATAATTTTTTTTGTGTTTCCAATTTCTCCCCTATTATATGTTTTTATCTATTTATAGAAAATCTATCAACTCATTTAAATTTTATGGTCTATCTCAACCATCTCCGAGGAGAATTATTAAATTTCAATTAATCCCAATGCATAAAACCACCCAGATTTGTGGTCATTCCGTGATCCAACATTTATGTGCTTCAAAATCGGCTCCCAGTTCTTAGGATCTAGACCCTTCTTGGTCAAGATAATCTATTCCTTATTCATTTCTGTTCTTGTTGTACACCTTTAGACTTCCTCCAGAGATGGATCATTAACCCATGATAGATCCTTTCCCACTCAGCCTTGGATTTTTCTTTCCTTCCATTCATACAATACATAGTTCATGGAACACAGTGAAAACTTCAATCCTTTATCATCCAGGTTGGGTTTTTCTTTTGTCTCTCTATCCTATGAATCATGAGGCATGGTTGTGATAATTTTCCCTTGGGATGTAGATGAAATCTAATTTATATAAGATAATAAACAGACTTTTCAAATAATGAAGGGGTGGTAATGTTTAATATGTTGTTATTTTATACCTTATTTATTATGTGTGGAGTTGTATGGGATTTTGTCCACTACAAATTGTGGCAATTTTTTGTGCATTCTTGAGCACTAATAAAAATATTTTTTGGATAATCTTCGGATTGAATGAATGTAACATGAAAAAATATTAATATCATAACCACAGTTGATTAAATGGATTCTTGATGGATAAGAAACCTTTTTTGATCACCACGGTTATCAAAACGGAAGGAAGGAACTTAATGATTGGTGTTATCTAAATCTGAAAACATCCTTGCTCTGTTCTAGTAATGGACACATTATTTCTATTTGATTCTTTAGGGGTGATGAGGACGGGGATGAAATATCTATTTTAGAGGATGATGGTTTGGGAATCTGAGGTCGTGTGAATTTGGTGGAATTTGTTTGGGATCGGTATGTTGGGGCTTTTTTGGTTCCTGTACTTCGGGGGATCTCAGAAATCCATTTTGATGTTGTTGTTTATGATAGAATTGGGGGGGAATGATTAAACAACTTTTTGGATATTTTATTTTATTTGTTGTTTTGTCATGGGGTTTGGCATGTTAGTTACCTAGTAGTGAAGGAATATTTAAATGGAATCACTTGACCATGATAATGAGAATGGGTTCACTGGGGAACTATTTTCTAGGAATGGTTTGTGCTCTGGTTGTGGTGGTTGTGTACCTGTGCATGAAGTGGTTGAAACAGAAGTGGTTGTGTGTGGGTTAGTTGTTGGTTTTGGGACCCTTAGGATGGGATGAGTGCTTGATTACCTATATGTGTAAAAGTTAGTTCATTGTTTCTTAATCAAACCCCAGCCATGTTGATCACTTCATGTCGAACAACCCCAATTCATGGGTGAGGGTGTTTTTACCAACATTCTAATGGGTTGCTGGTTAATAGCTCTTTTCTCCTGCTGCTCCTAGGAAGCCCAAGATTCTTTGGGTTAGCTGTGATGGAATGTGGTTAATTATTTCCAAAGAATCTTTAGGAAGGATGTATGGTTGTAGTGTCCCATGTGTTTATGTACAGTTTTATTTTCCCATGAGTCTTTTGGATGAGTCATAAGAGTCTTCGCGTGTGAAGGTGGTTGTTCTAGCCTAGGTGTCTTTGGGCGTGGTGGTGGTTGTAGTGGCCAAGTGTCTGTGGGCATGGTTATGCAAGGCTGTGGTGGCCCAGGTGTGTGCGGTCGGGGTATAGCTATGGGACGGTAGTGGGACGAATATGTAAGAACCCAGATCTTCTTTTCAAGTATGTTTCTCCTTTTCTGGTCATTTTTTAGAAAAAGATGAAATTTTGAAAATTTTCTATGTACACTCCTTGTACTTTATGCGTACACGCCGTGTACTTATTTTCCACAAGAGTCCGTGTGCTGGACGTGTAGTATCCACACACACGGGAATGTGGGAGTGACTTGGATGCTGCTTAAAGCAGAGCACAGAAATGATAAGTACACACAGCGTAATTCAAAAGTACAAGACAATTTCTTTCTTTTTCATTAAACACACTGGGGTTGCATTTATTATTTATAAATCTCTTATTTTTGGTCTCGTTCGATAGAGATCCATGTATGGCCATGGATCTTTGACGAACCCCCGAGAATGCATCTTTCCTCCGAATCAAAAACTGCCAGTTGTGTTGGAATCACATCGGTGAGTTATCTTTTCTCATTGAGCTTCATTTCATGATTCCTCTTCTTTCTCAAGTTATTTTAGGTTTAAAGTTTTGCATGTTTTTGTAGATCTTCATCATTCTAGGGTGAATCAAGCTTCTAGGTTCACATATAATGATCTCATAATTCCAAGGTAGGTGGGGTGTGACATTCCGTTCAATGTGTCTGAGTATTATGTGAAAATTCCACCAATACTCTTGAATGGGGTATTGCGTGTTTACTGTTATACCCTTATTTTTTTCCTACCATGCTTGTATGCCTCTGTATAGGTTATTTGGATATGATTAGTGTGATTTTCCATGGTTGGATGTATTTTTACGACACATGTTCTATTTACAACCATTTGGTCTCTCTAATCCTTAGGCTGACTTACCTGATTTCCATGCATGTTGTTGTAGGATGGAGATTTTGTATTCTGATATGATTGATAATATATAGACTATTTATCCAAGTAGTTCTTTTGGTTTAATTTTTCCATACTGCATTTATATGCTCATTTACCCACACAGTGCTATAAGAACCTGGTGTAGTCGGCTATATTGGGAATTGACAGAGTGAGCTTTCTCAGAGAGTCTTTGATCACTTTAGACTATAAGTGGAATTGATTGAGTGAGATTCCTTGGAGAGTCATTTTTTTCAATTTGAATTACCATGATTACTCTAGACTATAAGGGGAATTGACCAAGTGAGCTTCCTCATAGAGTCTTTGAATGGGCTGGGCTATAAGGGGAGTTAACCGAGTGAGTGTCCTCAGAGAGTCTTTGACCATGGGGCTATAATGGGAATTGAATGTCAGTGCTTCCTCAGAGAGTTCCACACTACCTTATACTATAAAGAGATTTGATTTTGAGTGCTTTATTAGAGATTCTTTATATACTAAACCACAGGGGTTAGTCCGAGTGTACTACCCAGAGGGTGGTATGTACTTGTTAGGTAGGACCAGAGGGGATAGTTGTGAGTACTTCTTAGAGGGTTACGTGTTGGTGCTTAGCTGTTTGAATAGATCTTTCTTGATGTTGAAACGGTGGATTGTTTATTACTGTGTACTTTCCTGCTTACTACTTTCTGTACATTACCAACTATATATACATTAACTTTTAACCACATATCATTGGGTGGTTGCTTACTGGGATTTAGTCTCACACCCAATTTTGGTCAAGCTTCTGGGCCCAAACAGATTATATTGGTGTAGGTATAGATAAGGGAAATCACCGTTCTACTTCAGGTACTTGACTTGTTGTTGAGTGGGGGAGAATGGGACCATGCTTAGGACTACGATGTTGAAGAGCTGTTTATCTTTTTCATTTGTACTTGGCTTAGTAATAATTTTATTTCCAGTATTGTGACTTGTTTTTCTGCTTTCCTACACTTACATATCATTCATCATTATATATATATATGTTCTCTTGTTGTTTATTATTCCAGTCTTCCACTGTTTACTTTTTTGGATATTTACTCCTTCTATTGTATGTATTTGTTTACTTCTGTTATGTACTCTACCAATGAGGGCATAGTTTCCCCCACTATCACACTCAAGGCCCTCACAACTAGTCGGCAGCCTATGTCCTTCGGTGAAATGTGCTTGAGGCCACGTGACCAACCAGGTACGGGGAACCTTTGGGTGGCTTCTAGAACTGGGACATTACAAATTGGTATCAGAGGGAGTTTTTTCTCTTTATTTACTATTTTGAGATTTTATCCAAGGATTGGAAAAAATAGGTACTTCATAAAATGCTTTTCCCAGGGGTAGCTAACTCGCGTACCAGGAAAATACAACCTACATCCTTTATTTCAATTTTCTGGTTTTTAAATTTTATAGTTTATTTGATTTCACCTTGAGTGATTATCATTATTTGTGCTATTATTGTTGATGTTATTGGGGTTCTATTTCTGTTCCAACCGGATGATATGACGATATTCCATCTGATGCATCATATTGGCACTTGTTAGAAGTCACACATCATGCATTATTTCCATGTCATTCAGGATGAATTAACAATTCCATATTGTTGTGATAGTTTTTGTTTATAATATGAATGTTGTTGTGATAGATTTCTTGATAAAAATACATGTTGTTTGATAGGGTATTGTTTGTGTAAGGTTTTGTTTGAATTAATTCAAAACATTGGTTTTTTAGGTGTTATGGGCCCTCATGGACTGGAATTTGGTGGATCATTTCCTTTTTCCATTATTATAACATGTGTAAGATTCCAATATTTGATTCACAGGGAGTACATGGCCTCAATGATCGGAATTTGGCACTATGATATTTGTTTCAGTGTTTTCAAGATCCAGATTAGTTTCTGAGGCTTACCATCTGGAGAAAGCCAGAATACACACCATGTAGTCTGACTACATGCCATGTGTTCTTCTGTTCGACAGGAATCTATTTTTATTAATTACACACCATTTACATTATGTACATTTCTTGTAGTCCCTAACCATGCCATAGGCTGTGTGGGTAAAGACACTGTGTGGGGAAAGTCTGGTGGGAACACGATGTGTACCAATTTAACATGTCGTGTAGTGTTGATCATGTGTCTGCCTGTGTAACTAACAACATGGATGGATAAACCTTCAGTAATACACTCCGTGTCAGTATGAAAGACACGGTGTATTGTGACCCGGGTACCCGACCGTGTCACTAACAACACGGCTCAATGTTATTCTTCACGAACATGTCGTGTCCATCTGGAACACGCCATGTAGTGTGAGCCGTGTGTCAGGCCGTGTCACTAACAACACGGGGCCAGGTGAAGCTTGTCTGGTACATTCCATGTCTACCTTGAACATGCCATGTAGTCTTGTCTTAGGAGATCCGTGTGGCTAACCGTGTAGAAGGACTCAGGCAGGGGAAGAGGATTCAAGTACATGTCGTGTGTTAGTAGAACATGCCATTTGTTTGGGGTGTTACACGGCCAGTTTTGGTAGGAGTACACGCCCATGTAAATGACATAATAGAACATGTCGCATAGGAATTGCATACGCGGTGTAGTCATGTTTTGTAAAACTTGAATTCTTTCTTTCTATTGTTCCCTTCATACACTTATATTTTTCAGTCCTTGATAATCTTGATCTAAGGTGTGTTCTTGACCTTATAGATTCATGCCACCAATACTTCCTCTGGTTTTATGCCAGTTGCTAAGTGGGGATAAAACACTGGGCTTTGTTGATCAGGGACTCCCAGCTGATCTTCCAGTTGTTCCAGCCTTGGCACCAACAGTTGTACCTGACATAGGTGATGATGCATTGTTCATGGAGGGATTTTTATGGAAGATGCAGACCTTTTAGGGAGCACTTCCTCCTGCCCCATCATTGGTAGATTTGATATAGGTCTTTCAGCAACAACATCCTACCTATTTCTCAGGGGATGGAGGACCTCAGGCTGCAGAGTCATTGCTAGAAGCCACACTAACAACTTCCGAGCATCTAGATATACCTCCATAGAAGAGGGTGAAACTCACTACATACATGTTTCAAGACTCTGCAAAGAGGTGGTGGGATGTGATCTTACAGGCAAGACTCCAGCAGAATATGGATTGGGATGAGTTTCGGCTCATCTTCTATGATTACATATATCTGGATACCTTGAGGGGCGATCGAGCCTAAGAGTTCATGAGTCTGGAGAAGGGTACTCTTTCTGTTACGAAGTATTTTTCTTGCTTCACAGAGCAATAGTGTTTAATGGCTATTCCAGGAGGTGACATGTTGTTTTTTTCATAGATGTTTGAGAATTTTATGAGGCTCGACATCCGATCTTAGGTGAACATCTTTAGGTTGACTTTGATATCCTCTATCTTCAACTAGGCCCTGATTACAAACAGTAATCTGGGGGATTCTAGAGCTCTGAACCAGGGTGGTTCGACATCCAGAGTTAGTATTCCTCATAATGATAGCAGGGTGTGTTGTAGGGATATTGCACGAGGAGATCATAGTAAGAGGGATGAATATTTTGGTAGCCAGGTGGTATGCTACCAGTGCGGGGGGAGCGGGCATACGAGGCTACATTGCCCGAGAGACTTGGTGGAGTGCCGATCATGCAGTAAGAGGGGTCATCTTGAGTGATTTTGCAGGATCTTCTCACCAATAGCTGGTGAGAGGGGTTCTTCTATGAATCCATGTTCAGGTGTAGCACCACCAATATCTCAGCAATCAGAGAACTAGAGTTCTTCCGGTCATTCGGGCTGAGGTTGACGTCGTGTATGGGGTATCCATTCACCCAGTTTTGAGCAATAATATAGTATATCATCTCAGAGTGGACAAGTAGGGTCATAGGGCCGTGGAGTAGGACAAACTTTTGCAGTAGAGAAGACCCAGTAGGATATGGATCACAAATCTTCTATAGTTCGAGGTTCGATCTTAGTAGCCTCAGTTTTAGCCTCTCCTCTTTTCGATATAGGGGATTCCCATAGCTTTATATTTTTTGCTGTTGTGGAGATCTTTGGGCTCTGCATCATTTCTTCCCCTGATATATTGACACTAGACGCTCTATTTTGGACTAGAACGTCAAGTGTACATTCGTGTAAGGAGGGTCCTCTAGAGGTTGGTGGGTGTCACTTTTTGTGGGACCTATATGTCATAGAGACAAATGGCTATGATGTCATTCTCAGAATGGACTAGCTAGTTCCCTTTCAAGAACATGTCGACTATTATCACCATAGGGTGACTTTCACATCACCATAAGGCATATCATTTCATCATAAGGGAGATTCGGATGTCCATGCGAGTAGAGTGGGTCCAGAGCAACATGAGTTAGGAGGAGTTACAACCCAAATTTCTAGTTTACATCAGGATGATAAGGGGACTTCTCAGTTAGACTTTCCTCCATTGGTGGATTGTTTCAGGGATGTATTTACAGAGGGATTTTCAGGTTTACCTCCAGATCATGAGATAGAATTTTCTATTGATCTTGTCCTAGGGGTGACATTGGTGTCCATTCCTCCTCATAGGATGGCTACACCAGAGTTGTAGGAGCTCAAGAAGCAGTTGGTGGAGTTTTAGGCAAAGGGTTTCATCCGACCGAGTACATATACTTGGGGTTCGCCTATCCTATTTCCAAAGAGGGTATACAATACCCTTAGGCTTTGTGTGGATTACCAGAAGTTGAACCAGTTGATGGTTAAGAATCGATATCCTTTACCAAGGATTGATGATCTCGTTGACCATCCTCGAGGACCCCGAGTGTTCTCAAAGATTGAATTGAGGTCCAGTTACCATAATTTGTGAGTTAGACCATAAGATTTACCTCTTACAGCCTTCTATATTAGGAATGGTATTTATAAATATATGGTTATGCTGTTCGGTCTCACGAATGCGCCTGCAGTTTTCATAGAACTGATGAACTGAGCGTTCCATCCATACTTGTATTCCTTCGTGGTTGTCTTTGTGGACGATATCTTTATGTAATCTCACACTCTACAGGACCATGCCACACAACATGAGATCGTTTTGGGTACACTGAGAGAGAATCATTTATATGCTAAGCACTCAAAATGCCACTTTTGGATGAATGTGATTCACTTCTTGGGTATTTGATCTCATAGATTGGAGTATTAGTCAACCCATAGAAAGTGAGAGTAGTAGATTCCAAGGAGAATCCGGAGAATGTCTTTGAGGTAATAATTTTTCTGGGGAAGTTTAGATACTGCAGATGCTTCATATAGGACTTTTCAACCTTAGCAGCACCACTGACATGTCTGACAAAGAAGGGTGAAATTTTTTGTGCTTAGATTCTTGTGAGTCAACCTTTCAGGAGATAATGGGGAGGTTGACCTAAGAACCGATACTAGTGTTTCCAAAGTCGGGAAAGAGCTATATTGTTCTCTATGATGCTTTTGGTATTGGTATGGGATCTCTTCTTATGCAGGGAGATAGAGTCGTTGCTTGTGGGTCTTGACAGTTGAGGCCACAAGAGAAGAATTACCCGACGCATGAGATTGAGTTGGCTGCCATTGTTCATGCCCTATGCTTTTGGAGACATTATCTATTGGGAGAGAATTTTGTGGTTTTCACCAACCACAAGAGTCTCAAGTCAATCTTCACTCTGTGTGATCTGAATTTGAGGCAATCAAGGTGGGTTGAGTACCTTCAGTCCTTCAATTTAGAGCTTTCCCATATGCCTGGGAAAGGCAACGCAGTGGCTGATGCACTGACCAGGAGGACACAGATACATGCAGTTCAGGAGGACTACAGTGAGTGGAATCTTATGTCACTGTTCACTAAAATGTATTTGGAGTTGTATGAAAGATAGGGGTGGGATGTTCTATCTTATGTATATGTTACCACTACTTTTCTTGATCGAGTTTGAATGAGGCATCTATCGGATTCTAAAGGCCTAGTCCTAAGGGATAATGTGTTAAGAGAGGACCCTATTCCTGTATTGACCATAGGAGAGGATGAGATCTTTCATTTCTAGGGGCGCGTATGGGTGTCATCATACATACGAAAGGAGCTAATGCAGGAAATTCATTCCTCAGTTTTGGCAGTTCATCGTGGTGTCACCAAGATGTATCATGATCTATACAGTCTGTATTGGTGGTTATGTATGAAGAGGGACATTGATGGTTTCGTTATGAGGTGTTCCACTTGCCAGAAGGTGAAGGCGGAGCATCAGTGATTAGTAGGGCTTTGACAACAGTTACCTATTCCCGAGTGGAAGTGGAATGATATCGCGATGGATTTCGTTACCAGTTTTTCGAGGTCGCCTCGAAGGAATGATGTAGTATGGGTTTTCAGTGACAGACTAATGAAGGTCACTCAATTCTTACCGATCAAGGATATATTCAATGTTGATGAGCTGGGACGGTTATATATCTGTGAGATTGTATGTCTACATGGAGTTCCACATTCCATTTTTTGAGACAGGGATGCTCGTTTTAATTCTCTGGTATGGCATCGGCTTCAGAAGGCATTGGATACACATGTACATTTGAGTAAAACATACCATCCTAAGAAAGATGGATAGTCAGAGCATACGATTAAAGTGCTTGAGGGCATGATCTCGGCATGTATTCTTGTGTTTGGAGGTTCTTGGGAGAAGCATATAACTATTGTGGAGTTTTCCAACAAAAATAGATTTCAAAAAACTATTCAGATGGAACCTTATATGGCTTTGTAAGGTAGGCCATGCCAATCACCCATATGTTTGCTGGAGGTAGAAGAGGAAGCTTTATTGGGACCTTATCTTGTATAAGATACCACAGAGAATATAGAGATGATTCAGAAGTGGATGGATACTGCACAGTCTCGACTGAAGTCTTATGCTGATCAGTGGAGATGACCTCTGGAGTTTGAGGTCGGTGATCTGGTTTTCAGACGTGTCACACCGTGGTTGGGACACAGGAGGATTAAGAGATAGGTTAAGCTTTAGATGAGGTATGTCAGGACATTTTAGGTGTTGGATAGAGTTGTGATGGTTGCCTATCATTTGAAGTTATCATAGGGGTACCGGGCGATGCACGATGTTTTTCACGTTTCTCAACTTCGACGTTACTTTTCAGACCCATCTCATGTATTTCAACCTGAGCAGGTTGATCTCAAAATGGATGCTCCATTTGAGGATCATCCTATTCATATTTTTTATCATAGTACAAATGTCTTCCGTGGCTGATTTTTTCCTCTGGTATGAGTGCTATGGCAGCACGAGCGAGTACATGATGAGACTTGGGAGAGGGATGCCGATGTACGAGCATAGTGGCCAGAAATGTTAAGGGTTTCTGCTTTTACGCCATGGTAGGGAAATTATAGGACTAATTTCTTTCAAGGAGGAAGTTTTTAAGAACTTGGATCCTCTTTTAAGGTGTGTTTTTCCTTTTCCGGACATTTTTGAGAAAATGATGAAATTCTGGAATTTGTTTAAGTACACATTGTGTACTTTATGAGTACACTTCACGTACTTATTTACCGTAGGAAGCCATGTGCTGGCCATGTATTAGCCACACACATGGTCGTGTGTGAGTGACTTGGAGGCCTCTTAAAAAGGAGTATGGAAATGGTGATTACAAACCATGTACTTTTTTTATTAAACACGTCAGGGTTGTTTCAAATCGCCAGAACTATCTTCTTTTAGGTCTCGTTTGACCGAGAGCTCTGTACAGCTGCGGATCTTGGACGAACCATCGAGCTCGCATCATTCCTCTATATCGGACACCATTGGTTGCATTGGAATTGAATCAGTGAGTTCTCTATTCTCATTTATCATCGTTTCATGATTCCTCTACTTTGTCAAGTTATCGTAGGTTGAATGTTTTGTACATTTTTGTAGATCTTCAGTGTTATAGGGTGAATCAAGCTTCGTGGTTCACATATAATGATCTCCTAATTCCTAGGTAGTTGTTTTATGCCTTTCTTTTCAATGTCATTGAGTATTATGTGAAAATTCCCCCAGTACCCTTGAGCGGGGTATTGCATGTTTCCTATTTTACCCCTGTTGTTTTCCTACCATGCTTTTATTCCTGAGTAATGGTTTTATAAATATGAGTAGGGTGTTTTTCCATGCGTGGATGTATTTTTACCACACATGTTCTATTTACGACCATTTGGTCCTACTTAGCCTTAGGATTCCGTGCTTTTTTCCATGCCTATTGCTGTAGGATGGAGAGTTTGTATTCTGATATGCTTGATATGTTGTAGACTATTTAGCCAAGTAGTTCTGTAGGTTTAAATTGGTCATACTTCATTGCTATGATCGTTGGCCTACACATGGCCGTGAGAACCTGGTGTAGTAGGATAAATGGGGAATTGACTGAGTGATCTTGCTCCGAGAGTCTTTGAGAACATTAGACTATAAAGGGAATTGATCGAGTGAGCATCCTCAAAGAGTCTTTGTTTTACTTTGAATTTCCATGATTACTCTAGAGTATAAGGGGAATTGACCGAGTGATATTCCTCATATAGTCTTTGAATGACTTGGGATATTTGGGGAGTTGACTAAGTGAGCTTCTGTAGAGAGTCCTTGACCTTGGGGATATAAGGGGAATTGACTGTGAGTGCTTCCTAAGAGAGTTCCTGACTACCTTAGACTATAAGGTGAATTGACTTTGAGTGCTTCCTCAAAGAGTCATTGTATATTGAACCACAAAGGGTAGGTCAAGTGTACTGCCTATAGAGTGGATTCTACTTGTTAGGTAGGACCAAAGGGGATGGTTGTGAGTACTTACCAGAGGGTTACCTATTTGTGATTAGGTGTTTGACTAGCTGTTGCTTGATGTTGAAACTGTGGATTGTTTACTGCTGAGTACTTTCTTTCTTACTGCTTTCTGTACTTTACCTTCCATATATTCACTAACTATTAGGCACAGATCTTTGGGTGGTTTTATACTGGGATTTAGTCTCACACCCTGTTTGGGTCATTCTTTTGAGCCCAAACAGATTATATTGATGCATGTATAGATAAGGGAAATAACCCGTCTACTTTAGGTACTTGACTTGTAGTGGATCTATAGATCATGGGACCAATCTTAGGCTTGCGATGCTGAGGATCTATTTATCTTTTCCTTTTGTAATTGGATTTTTACTATTTTTATTTCCAGCATTGTTACTTGTTTGGCTTCTTTCCTACACATATGGATCATGAATAATTATATATATATATATATATATATATGTGTGTGTGTGTGTGTTCCAATTTTTTATTATTCTAGTCTTCTATTGTTTACTATTGTTGGATATTTACTGCTTCCGCTATTTTATGTATTTTGTTACATCCGTTGTGTACTCTGCCAATGAGGTCATAGTTTCCCCATTATCACCCCAAGGTCCTTGCTGCTAGTTGGCAGCCTATGGCATTCGGGGAAATGCGCTTGAGGCCTTGTGACCAACCGAGTACAGGGCATCTCTTGGTGGCTTCCGGAAGAGGGATGTTACAATATAGCAGTATGACTAATGTGGAACTTGTGGGGGTGGTATGATGTATAGGATGTCTTAAATAACTATTGAGAAAGTGGTGCAGGGTACCAAAATATCGTTGTGATGTTAATATTAATTTAGCTGACATGCATTATTTGGGGAGTGTGTCATGGTGATTATGGGTGGATAGTTTCCTTTCTAGGAGTTTTAGTTATCTCTACTTTCACATGGGGAATTAGATTGCATCCCCACATAATTATGAGAGATTTTGGTTTCCCTACTCAGTATACCTATAAACTCACCCAATGTATATAAAATTGCATCCAGGTTTCATATAGGACTTTGAGGACCGTGTCAGACCATACAAGCTCAGATGTCAGGAAAGTTGTCGTTGCTAATTTTCTTTTCATTTTTTACTTCCTATAAATGTTTTTATTATAACTTATATCAGTTTATTTTGAACATGAATATGGGAATGGTATTTAGGATTTACATTTTTCTTTAATCCTTGGTGTTTTTGGTTTTACCATCTTATCTCCTGGTCTTGTTCTTTAAAAAGGGTGATGCCTTTCATATTAAGTGTGATTCTATACCCTTTCTTCAAGTCTCCACCCATGGCCTATTAAAGATGGGACTTGGCCGTCATAATATCTTCTTCAACTTGTAGATGTATGGGTTTGGCAGTTTTCTGTCCTTTTGCTCATCTAGGAGAAGGTAGGTCGTGATATATTGTCACCCATTGGTTAACAACCATTCATTATTTTCATTGTTCCATGTGATAATTTCATTTTTTTCAAGTATGGTTTGGTTTTTTATAATTTAAGTCTTAATTAGAACATGGTTTCACCATATAAATTGTTTAATACACATATTAAATATCTAATATATTCATTATGTCTGTTTTTAGAGTAATCCATTAAATTTTGTGTTATGAAATGAAATACATCATTCATGGATATGGTAGGTTGTATGTAATAATGATCTATATTTAAATTTTATTATTTTATTGAAAGATATAAAAGTAAATATTATAAATATTTTCATTAAAATATCATTTATATGGCATATATATCACATATTTTTATTAAAAAAATCCACAATACATTCTATATAATGAGTGAATGAATCACATCACTTCATGATGCGATAGTCTGCTATACAGACAAGTGATTTTATAGTATCACCACATATTGGGAAGCATGATGGTATGTTTTATATAATAATTACAAATGAATAAAACATCATAAATTTATTATATATATTATATAAACTATAAATCTGTCATTATTAACATATATTAATGGTGGTAATAGAAAAATTAATGTCATCTATTCGCAAGGTAGTATTGCATCGTACACATGAACGATGATTTTGAAACCCCTTTGATGTATCTATTTATTTTTTTAGTCCATAAACTTTATATAACAACATATTAGTATATGTAATATATTGCGGATATATTAATATCTTGGAATAATAATAATTAGAGGAGTTAGAGAAGGAAATAAAAATAAAATTCTTTTATAAGAACATTATCTATTCTTTAGGTTTACTCTTTAGTATTTCACAACAACATTTAATGTTTTTTTCATCCCAAAATAAGGATTCTATAAATTTTTTAGGGTATTTTTATGTTATTTTAGAAAGTATTGGTTGAACCAAATTTTTCTCAATGTGTGAAGTGGAGAGAAGAGGGGGATACCTTATATAAGTGGGTGAAATAGAATATATAAATTGTAAAATTTTTTATTAAAAAAGAGTTGTACATTTTTGTAGGCCATTTGGTCCTTTAAGATTAAATATTGGCCTATTGGTAAACTCATTTTTCTCTTAATTGCAGTAATTAATTTTAATAGATTTAAATAATAACTTGGTTAAAAAATTAATTTTACCATTTTATACATTATAAATTATTCTTATTGTGAACATGGAATCCATTATTTCATTGTAAATTTACATAAGTGTAAAAATTTAATTTAAAATTAATCCTACTGATGGGATGAATATACGATTTTTAATGTGAAAACTGTCAAACTTTTACTAAGTTTTTAAATATAAATTCAATATAACAATGATTAAAACTACCTAAATTAGTTTAATATATTTAAAATTTATCTAATTTAACTTTCAAAAAAATATAAAAAATATTTATTCAATATAATGTTTTTAGATGAAAAGTCAGTTTTCAATTAAAATTCGGTATTTTTCATTATTCATCAATAAATAGAATTTCACAGAAAAATAAAAAAATAATAAATAAGATAATATTTACATTAAAATTTTAAAAATTAATTTTATTTCTTCAAATAAAATTTATAGAACTGGTAAAATATATCATTAAAATAACTACACCACTAAAAGTGTGAATACTTCCTTTAGAACAATACAACTTTTTATGCGTCAAATTGGTTTTTTCATTATGTCGTGAATATAAAATATATTGGATAAAACTAAAACCATTATATTTAATATATAACATATAAATCTAATTAATATCATCCATTAATATTAATTAATTTGATATATAAATATAAAAAATCTTTGGTGCATAAAGTGCATTTTTTATGAAAATAATTATTTTATATTGATTTTTTAATATTAATTTATAATTAATTGGTGACCAATGGATTCAAGAATATATTTTATTAATTTAATTAATCCTATTTATATGAATCAAATTAATTACACATAAAATATTATATATTAATGTTAATAGTATATTATGGTTCAGTAAAACCTTTTCTTGTATGTAGTGCACGATATTGAAGTAACTCACAGTTGTGTGTAGAACTAGATGAATTAGAGTTGAGTACGTTAATATAAAGAGAATATATTTTTTATTTAAAATTGTAAATATATCATAATTTTTTAGGATTTTATATTTCTTTCGATTCATGGTTTTGCATGTCACATATGTTATTGAATAAAATTTAATTCTTTTAGAATTTTCGGGGCGTTACACTATCCCCGGCTTAAATAAATTTCATCCTTAAAGATTAAACATGAAATTTTTAATAAATGGATGGAAATTTAAAAATAAAACTTTTTAAAAACCCACATCGTAAAAGGGTTAACATAATATCCTCTTAATAAGAGAGAATAATAATTACAAAGGTAACAAGAAATAACACATGTTTTGGCTTCTATGTAAGATAAAATTATTAGCAAGTAATGATATAGACTTAGAGGAAAAGTTTAAATAATTATAGTTAATGATTGAGGACATTGATAAAATCCATGTGAATGATAAATATAATGTTTAGGGCCTCAAATCCAAAAATTAGTGATAATATAAGGGCCACTTGGTTCATCATATATGAATGTGATATGATAACATTATTACTTAATGGTCATTTTCCGAAATTTGGGGACTTTACTACATAAGAATATATAGAAATATACATTATTGATATGTTTCTATTTAATAAACATAATTTTATCCTTTTCTTTTTCTTCGATCACTCAGTCCACGAAATAAATATCCAAAATTGGTTTTTTATGCCTATATTAATAAATTTCACTTTTAATGGGTCATAATATCAATAAAAGAGTAACATGTGTTTCTATATTTATATAACTATTTTAAAATTCAAATATGGTAATCCCAATTAATCCAATATAATAAACTAATCACTAAAGAAGAAAATTAACATTAATGGTTTATCATTAATATTTATTTGTAAAATATTTAAACTAAAATAAATGTTATATAAACAAGGACATCATGTTGGCTGGTGGTAGGCAAGAAAACATTATGGTCCATCATTCATGGGTTCAAGACCATCAAACTTTCTGGATGTGATGTGTCATTCCTTGACATGTGGGTTTTCTTATTTATAAACTAATTTTACATAATTTCTATAAATATGCCGAAAAATAAGATGGACATCCTTGAAATAATATTAATCATTAAATAATGTTAATAATTTTTCAATATTTTTTTTAAAATTCTAATAATCTTATTTTAATATTAGTATAATTTCAATAATGATCATTTTAACCTTAATGGATATCAATAACATTAAACTTATGTCTATAAAATGTTATAAAGTTATTGTCAATCAACTCTTCCACTAAAATATTTTATTTCCATAATATCTCCAAAATTTCCTTAATCCTGGTAAAATCCCCTAATATGAAACATTATTTGTGGTGTTTATGTATTTCAACTATTTATCAACCATAACCTCATAATATTTTGATGGAATTAATAACTCTTTAGATAATTAAGACATATGTTCTTCTAAAATTTAACACAATCCTTAGATATTTCCTGATTGTTATAACAAAAATACCATTGGTAAAATTATTCTACAATTTTATTCTTAAAATATAAAAATAAATACCCCATCTATTTTATTATGACATAGTTACTTCCATGGACTATGTTTTAATATACACCTCTAATTATCTTCATATATTCAAATCCATCCTAATGGGTTGTAAGTAAAATGTTAATTATCCAAAACATATCCCTATGAGTGGAAAAATAGGTGGGAAGTAAGGCATATTTTTCATGTACTATGTTATTCTCATATCAAGCCTCACAATCCATTTTTTTTAGTTATTACTACTGGGTGTATATTTTTCAGAACCATGTACACTTTTTTTGTAACCATACCGGTATTTACTAAAAAACCACATAATATCTATCTTATCAAAACATTATGATGTTATTATATAATTACCCTCAAATTATTTCTTATTTTTATGTTCCCAAATATATTTTTTCCAACATCTAATTCCCATGGTTTCTAGTAAACTTAATTTGATAGCAATTGTAGTGACCCCGACCCCAGAAACATAGAGCATGTTCATGTTTCCATTTCATTGAAATATGATACAAGGAAACACATCCCTACGAACAAAATAATTTATTAGTCTGGGTAATATATATATATATATATATATCTTAATCCCATATTACCTTTGAAATACACAAAAATCAACATTTTATTGAAGAATAACTTTATTCCATCTAGTGTATCATTTCATATAAGGTAGAATACAATTCCTCGAATCCTAGGGCATTGAAAAAAATATGGGTGAGGTCAAATTCTCAATAAGGGTTATATACAATAGAAAAAACCATAATTAAAAATGAATAATCATTATAAAGAGATAATAAAAGTACACACATTCTATATAATAAATAAACTGATAAGTAAGTTAATTGATATATAATATTAATTCAAAAATATCATTGATATTAATTAATATACAAGGCTAAATAACTTATCACAAGAATCTATTTAAATAACTTTATTACATTAATAGATAATGTATAATAAATATGTCATGGTAAATAATGGAGAACAATTTACATTTAATCAATATATGCTAATGAAATCCATATTGAAAAAATTACATAGTAAAAATATCTTGGATATTAATAATAATTGAAATGAAAGAGATGATTAACTATTAGACATAATGTATCCCAGACACATGATAAATTTACCATCAAGATATATACTATCAAAATATTAAAACATAATTTGTGAAAACCAATTAGGTGAGGCTAGACAAGTGGTTCATCTAATAAGACTACTAATGGATTGAGGGTCTTGTATTAACTGGTCCCCAATACAAGTCTTGCAAGTCCCAATAATTCCTCATATTTCAAATAATCGATTTAATTCATAAAAAAATACCCCTTGTCAAATATTCTTATTGAGTAAAGGATACAGATTTATTAATATATTACTTAGTTTGTAAAATAACAATCAAAATAAACATAGAATGTAAAAATTGTAAATTGTTTAGGAAATAATTACATAAATAAAAAATTATATGGATATTTATGGAATATTTAAGGCTCAATGATCCAAGGAAAGTAAATAACTCTAGGAGAATTTGAGGAATATGAAAATGATTCAAGGATGTGAATGTTAATACTATACATGGTCAAAATAATCATAATCCATATAGAGTTTGTATTAAGATAGTATCAAAACTACACATACACAATAGAGTAAGAATAATGGTTGTTGTCATTGATGAAATAAAAAAATATTCAAAAACATTCTGGTGGAAAATATCATTTTCATTTTGAAAATCAAATTTTTATACATAAAACATTTTGAAAGTAATTTTCATTGAAAATTATACTTGAAAACATTTTTTTAAATCTCAAAGTATACATAAAAATTAATTTTCAAATAAATTATAGTGGGTAATTACATCTATGTCATAAAATATAAAGAAACATTTCTTTTCTATTATAAAAAGGTTAGAAAAGTGCCTTGTCTTTAAAATTACCAGAATTTTTCTTTCAATAAATTTGTGAAAAAGTAAAAATGGGTAAAAAATTATTTAATAAATAATTTTGAGAAGGATAAAATAATATTTGAAAACATTTTTATAAAATATGGGTTTAGAAGAAAACACGATTCCATATAAATAGAGAAATGAAATTGAGTATTCTAAAAACTATTTTCTAAATCATTTTATGTATCAATATAATAAACCAAACATGATGTACATGGACATTAAATTTCTTTTTCAAAATACTTTATACAAGACACAAACTGATTCCCATGACTGCATTAGTTTAGTTATTTTGAAAACTGAGAACATAATCTTTTGACGTGGTGAAATATCTTCAGCATATCCCTTGAAGATCATCAATTTTTTTATACCTAAAACCATCATTTATATAATGGGGAAAATAAAACTTTAAAAGGGTGACATCAAATTCTTAGTAAGGCTAAACATGGAGAACAATAAACAAACTATATATATAGGAATATAAAAACAAGAACATAATGTTTAAATATCAAAATCAGGAGTCATAAAATAAATCCTGATAGTTCATAAGTCATATATCATAAAGGAACATTGACCATTATAAAATAGAATTGACATAAAAAATGGAATTTTGGGAAACTATTAAGAACATAATATTATTTCCATAGTATCTAATGCATTGTTTCTAAGACCAATATAGTGGACAATTTCTATTACTAAACCAAGATTAAATGTTGTTCCCACCATGTATTACTGAATGAGATTTACTTGTTATTACAGTAATTTATATCCCATGAGATATAAATATTTACCTAATAATTTTTATAGAGATATAGGTCCCACACATCTCATAAGTAAATCATTTTTACATGTTCTACAAAAACATAAATCGTTCATCACAACATAACCCATAAATTATTTTGGGTTTTTTAAAAATCATTCCATCATAACATAATCCATACAAGATAAATGGATTTAATAATTCCATAAATGAAATCAAATAAAATTAATTATAGGTATATAAACATAACCCTATTTCATCTTAGAAGGAAAATAATTTTGATAAAACACTTGGGCTTAATTTCGGAGGAAAATATCATTTCTTCTTTAATTTTTTTTCTATTCTCAAAAATGGTGTTTAATTTCTAAATAAATGTATTTTATTGAAAAAAACATGAAATCATATAGATTAAAAATAATGTATATAAGGCATTATTAAGTTGTAAAAATTTATTCACACCGCAGAAGTTAAGAAAACATTATCCACACACTCTTGCTGAAAAAGTCAAAAAGTGCGTCTTATTGTAAACAAAAAAACGATTCCTTCCAAACCATGTAGTAAATCAAAAAATGGGTAAAATTTAATTTAAACACATATATAAAAATATAATAAAATTTATGAATACATTTTTAGAAAACATGGACATGGATGATAAATATACCCCTAGTATATGCTTAAGTATAAACTGTCCCTGATAAAAATGTGATTGAAAATTTATCCCTTGTACTTTTCATTAGTCAGGGGTGTGGTAACCTCTTGTATAAATATTAAATCTTTTTATTAAATTATAATAGCACCATATACATTTTTATGATATCATATATGATCATATTATATCATTTTGTTATTATTATTTCAATATAAACATTATTTCGGGTGTTAAGTGCTTCATTTTCCATTTCATGTAATGCCATGTATGTCATGTTTGTTATGAATATGATGTATTATATTATTTATATTATGTTAATTATTACTAATTTAACTAATCTAAAAAATTTTATAATCATTCTTGAATTTTTATCATTGAGAACGAATCACAGCTCGTTGTAGAGATGGTGGGTTGTATATACACAAGCGTGATGATATCATTCTCTTGATGGTTAAATGGTTGTAATTGGATGATATATTAATTATAAAGAATAATTATTTTGTAATATTCATTATTTAAATCCATTCTACTCATAATTATACCCATCAAAATAATGTATTTTTGAATATCAAATTACACCATGGCGTAGAGACAGTAAGCCGTACGTACGCACGCATGGTGATATTGTTATTCATAGGATGGATAAAATGAGGTATAAGGTTTTACCATAATTATAATAGCATATTATCATTTATAATATACTAAAAATATTACCTTAGTAAGGAATCAAAATTGAAATAGAAACTATGAGAAGAAAATAAATTGAATTGAATTGGTAAATCAATTACCTCTTCTTTATTAGGTTTTCTTGGGATCTATTCTTAGGGACAATAGAGATGTAATTTTTGGAAATCCAGGACATTAAGAAGATAAATAAGAATTTTTTTAGGGGAACTTATCAGGGTTTCATCATTCTTTAATTATCAAAGAGGTATTAGGAAATGTGGGAGGAGATTCTTTTTTTATACAAGATGAGAGGGGCAATTTAAGAAAATCTCAAAATTTTAAAATATAATAATGTTATTCTAGATCTAAATAATTACAAACATCCCAAAAATTAAATTTATAATACATTTATGGCCATTTATTATACCATTGAGATTATTTAACATTTCTGTGGTTTATAAATTATTCAATAAAAATTTAATTCAATAAGATATTATTACTGTCAAATTTAATACTATTCCTTTATTTTGACTTAAAATACAATAAGGGAAAGTGGAAATTAGAATATAATTATTTAAAACATATAAAATATATCTTCTAGATCTTGGAAATTTTTTATAAACATTAAATAATACAAATTATAACCATATTAATATTATTAACATTATTTATTCTATTTTTATTTTAATTGAAAATATATTGTTTTAGAACTGACAAGACGTTTGATGTAATTATATAACTTTAAAAATTTAAAATAAATTAATATAATGAATATTATTTCAATTATATGAATATAGACTTTTATAATCGTTCATATCTTCATTTTGGAACAATGTGGACACATATAAGATATTAAAATACAATATAGTGATATCTTTTTAATATCATTGATTTAAATAATATATAATTTATTTTTATGTACAATTTTCCATTAAATAACAAAACATAAATCATTATATGATAATTATTGAATATTTTTCTTCTAATAATTGTTTTGGATATGTTTTTATTTTATTTTAATCCTTGTAATTTAGATTTACCCTTAATTAATTCATTCAACTCCTACCATGACAACATGTCGTTTTATTTAATACGAGTTAATATAGTTACTCTAAAATGAATAAAGAGCCCCAAATAGACCATTGGTGACATATTTTAAATCATCCCAATTAGTTGGATAATGATTATATTTTAATGGATTTTATATAATTGAATAGAATATTATTTATTTAAAATATTAATTCTGTAAATTTTGACACTATTCATTAGATGACTTTTTAGAAATATCATAACATAGATATGTGTTCTATGAAACTCCTTTAAGAAATAAATAACATGAAAAATCACCCATAAAATTAGTTTATTACATTAATTCACTCAGATTATATTTATTTTAATATTTTTAATATTATTTATTTCATATTTCTATTAATAAAATAATTTATCCATCACTATTGATTCATCATTAATTATTATTATTTTAGCTATAAGAATTATAAATAAATTTATAGGTTGTATTTATTATATTACATTTATATTGACTACCTATTGTCAATTTTATTACCTTGTAATTCCTAAAATAAAATTAATATAATAATATAAAATCAGAGTGTGACATTTTGTCACATTCATTAATTTTTTATTCATGTCATATTCATTAAAAAATGGACATTAAGTGATTAAATTTTGAACTATAGATGATAAGGGTAAAATTTATTCATACAATAGGATTTTTAAAGGTGTTATGATAATTTTATAATATTATTTTTACCTTTCATTACATAATTTACCTTTAACCATGGTAATAATTTTTTTATTAAAGTTATTATTCATAATTCCCAAAAGTAAAATTAACCTATTAAGATAATTTAAACCCATTGATTCAAAATATGGAATCAATTTTTTATAATTCAAAATAGATAATTTAATGAAAATAAATTAAAATTAATAAACATTGTTAAAACCAAAAAGCTTGGTTTTAAGAAGTAAAAAATTATCAAAAGATTTTCATATATTTTTGTCCAATTTTTATGTGAAATTACTTCTAATGAATTAACTGGATTAAATGATAAAAATTTCCAATTTAACTTTAAAACCAATTATAAATATAATCGAACTATATAAACAAATTAGAAGAAAATGCATTTTTAATTAAAATGCAGTATTTTTCACTATTCATAAAAATATGAATTTTATCAGAAAAATACAAAAATTTGAACAAAAGAAACTTTTTGTGTTCCTATTCCAAAAAAAATTATTTTTCAAATAAAATATATTAAACTGTTAAAAACTAAATTTAATATGGGTGTTCCATCAAAAGGAATCAAAAAAACTTTTTTTTAAAAAATACTTGTTTTTTCGGAGAAATTAAATTTCTTCTTATATTATGTCTTCAAAATACATAAGATGAATGTTAATGTAATATAAAATTGAAAATTTTGTAAATAATAATCATAATGGGTAGTTTATATCCCATTAAAATATAATATTATAATAATATATTGTTATTTAGTGAAACATGGTATTGTGTACAATGCAAGATATCGAAGAAGGTCGTTGTTACATGTAGAAAAAGTAAAGAATAGTGTTATGTATACTACATGCTAATATAGTGTTGTGTATCACATAGAATAATATTAGTGTTGTGTACAACAGAAGACATCAATTAAATTAAAAAGAGTTTATCATATAAAATCTCAGGGTGTCACATTCTACCCCCCTTAAAATGAATTTCAACCCTTGATTATCATTGGGGTTATAAATAGTTTACTACATGAAATTTTATTTCATGTAAACTGACATTGTATAAAGGAATACTAAAACATCATTTTAAAAAGTAATGTTAGAAATATAATCGTTACCCAAATTAACTCATCACTAGGTTTCAATATAGGATAACATAGGTGAGAAGTTAAAACATGGATATGGAAGATAAATCTGACTATCAAATTAAGATGGATAGTGGTTGAGAATAAGGTTTTCATAATTTTAACTACTATAAATCCATAAATATGTGATGATTTAATGGAACATCTGATTCATTGGATAAGAAGGTACTATGATAACATTTTTGGTTTCAAGATACTTTTCCTAAAGTTGATGAATTTTTTCATGATAAGAAATACATAGTTGATTTCCATACAATATCACTATTGATCGTTCCCTGAAAAATATCCACTTTATCTCTTATTTAAAGAAATGGAGTTTAATTTTTCATTCTTGAAGTGTTAATAGATCATGATATATAATTATAGTTCATTCCATCTATCTCAACATAAGGTTTGAACAAGTTATCAAATACGCATAAGTCCACCTATTGTGAGATAATATATTAATATAACAAACATCAATAGGAATATAGCTTATACTACCCACCAATGGATATCATTACAATCCATTTGAAACCTAAAAATATAAAACATTAAAATGGGAGAACTAAATCGACATAACAATTGTCTCCCATATCTCATTTGGCAGTTCTTGGTTGCCACATTCTAAACATGTGAATACCTTATTCATGTATTCTCTTGAAACATGGTAATGACATGAATTACCATATAAAATTTATGAATACTTGCATTCGATCAAAATTAAAACTTTCCACAAACAATAATTAACAATGATTTTGTATACTCAAACCATGGTAGCACTATCAAACATCTCACTAACTCTTTATCCCTTAATTATGAACATATCAGGTTCATTTTAAAAATATTTCAATAACTTTTCATCGTAACCAGTAGCATATAATTATGGAAAACGACAATAGACCAATAAATAAACATTACAATATTCCATAACACTATAAATGATATCCTACAACACTAATTTGGAATCCCATTACATAAATACATAATCATTTCACAATTTTGTTTTCAAACTCTACATCTCCAATTGTGTTCGCATGTGATTTTCCTTTTCCTTTAGACTTACAAGGTTTTTGAAATCAATTATCATTATCTCTTAGATTAGTTCTTTAATTAGAAAAATTCTCTATTTCCTTTCACTTTTATAAATGATGTGTGGGTGGTTCATTCTATGTATTATTTTCTCTATTCACGTCATTATCAATCTTTTTCCCATTAATTCGGAACTCAACTACTTGATGACCATATTTTCTACACTAAAAACATTTTTTATTATATTTAAGACAATCTCCACCATTCTTATTTTCACCTTCTAAGCATAAGGAAATATTCATCTTCTTTTCTCCATTGTTCTGAGATTTTCCTTTGAACTCTATATTTCATTTATTCAAAAAACATTGAGTTTGATATTTAACACTAACATGCATTTCTACCTTGTTAGAAAAATGCACAATCTCTTCATTTCTACTGAAGTCTCTTATAGCTATTCATTTTTGATGATTTGATTTTTAGAAACAAAAAAATGGATCAACTTAACTTTTAGGATGGATGATAAATCAAGAATCATACCCTGAAAGTCTTGTAACATTTTCCTCCTATGTACAAATGAATACATCATCCATTCCCATAAGCTCAAAGAACTCCTTTCCATCATTTTTTGAATAATAAGAAGGAGTTACTTATTTAAAAACATGTTCTAGAAATCATATAATTACATGGATTAAATCTAATCTTGTTGCCTTTTATTCTTAATTATAGTCCACCACTAGTATGCATCAACTTCGAAATAATAACGTGACAAAATGAATTTTTCATATTACGATCAAGGAAGGTTGGAAAATATCTTTTCAATGGTATTGATCCATTTTTCAGAAAAAAGTGGATCAGAATACCCCTGAAAGAGGGTGGACATTTCCTCATGAAGGAACTAATAGAATTTTGTTCCCTTATCTTCTCATTTGGATGTAAAGAATTATTCATACCTTGTGTAAGTATAGAAATAAGATTTTTCATTCTATATCTCATAACAGTTGGTGGTCCCTGGGGACAATCATTTCATTCCCCAGTGCATTGATCATTAATATGGTTCCTTTGGGTTCAATCCATCATCTAAACCCATAAAAGAATAGTATGAGGGGAAAAATCATACTAGGAAAACATTATAATAAAGGGAGAGTACATTTAATACTTAACTTCTTAGATTTAATCCAAGTTTATTCATGATTTTTACCATAATTGTAGGATGGTAAACTATAATTGGACTTACCCTTAGGGAAATCCCTAGACATAACATAGAAATATCTCTAGGGATCCACCTAAAGTCTTTTCATCCTAGTTTACAATGGTTAACTAAACCATCACTCTAATACCAAATATAATGAATAAAACTTTATGTACATGGAAATTTAATTTATTTTTTCAGAATACATAACAAATGAAACAAATCGACACTGGAGAATGTATTATTTTAGCAACTATGGATACATGGAACATAATATTTTAACTTGGTAACTGATCTTCAACATCTCCCATAAATAGCTTCCCTTTTTTCCTACCAAAAACTGTTATCTGTATCCCAGAGAAAAGAAAATAGAAAAAGGGTTAGCTCAAATTCTTAGTATGGGTAAACATTAAGAACATAAAACCAACCATAAACATAAGAATTCAAAAACATCAACTTAAATATTAAATTACAAAATCGTGAGTCATGAAATAAATACTGGCAGTCCTTAAGGCATAGATCATAAAGGAAAATTAACCATGATGAAAAATCATTGGAATAAAATATGAAATCAAGGAAAATAATTAATCACATAATATGATTTCTATAGTATCCAAGGAATTGTTTCAAAGACCATCATAGATGACAATGTCCACTATTGAACCAGGTTTACATGTCATTCAATCAATTTATTACTGATCTAGATTTACATGTTTTTCCGATAATTTCCATATCATGAGATATAAATTTTTACCCAATGAATTGGAGGTATATATAGGTCCCACCCATCTCATAATGAAATCATTCTTACATGTTCTAACAAAACACAAATCATTCATCATAGTATAACCCATGATATATTATGGGTTTCTTAATCATCATTTCATCATAACATAATCCACAAAAGATAAATGGATTTAATAATTCTATCATAAAAATATTAAAATTCAAAGTAATAATAGTTATTGAAACATAAACCTATATCATTTTATATGGAATATAATTCTGATAAAACACATGAGAATAATTTCTGAGGAAAATATCATTTATTCTTGAAATTTTTTTTCTATTATCAAAATGTCGTGAAATTTTAAACGAAAATAAATTAGTTGAAAACAAACATGAAATCACATAAAGGAATATTAATGGGAATAAGGCATTATAAATATCTAAAAATCCATTCATTTAGTATAAGTTAAAAAACATTCTCCTTGTGGTCTTGCTGAAAAATTAAAAAAGTACCTCATATGGTAAACAAACAAATGATTCCATCCAAACCATGTTGTAACGGTAAATAAATGGGTAAAAAGGAATTTAAACACACTTATAAGAATAGTATAGTTTTTTTGAAATAATTTTTAGAATACATGGACATGGATGATAAATATACCCCTAGTAAATAATTATGTATAAAATATCTCGAATAAAAATGAGATTGAAAATTTATCCCTTACCTTTTACTTTTAGTTAGTAGAGGGTGTGGTCACCTCGTGTATAATGGTTAAATCATGATACAAAATTATACTAAGACCATATCTGTATTTATGATATCATATATGATCCTATTATATCATTTTATGTAATGGTATTTCAATATTTGTATTATTTCGAGTGTTAACTACTTCGTTTTCCAATTATTGTTTTGTTATGTAAGTCATGTTCGTTATGTATAGGCTGTATTTTATTCATGAAATTATATTCATAATTATTATTTTCACCCATCACCTAGATTTTATAATCATTCCTGAATTGATAACTAGGATAACCAATCTCACCGCATAGTGGAGACGGTAGGTCGTACGTATGCACACGCGTAGGTATCATTATCTTGATGGTTAAATGATATGTAATTGGATGGTATATTAATCATAAAGAATAATTGACATGTAATATTAATTATTTAAGTCCATTATACTAATCATTATACACTTAATAAGAATGCATTTTTTTATAAGAAATTACACCACATTGTGGAGACAATATGTCGTATGTACACACACATGGTGATATTGTTATTTACAGGATGAATAAAAGGAGGTATAAGGTTGTATCATAATTATAATAACATATCATCTTGTATAATATACTATATTTATAATATTAGTATGGAGTAAACAAATAAGGAGGAAGAATAATATGAAAATAAATTGAATTGAATTGGTAGAGATATTACCTATTCTTCGTTCGACTTCCTTTGGATATCTTCGTAAGGACATATGGGATAATCTTTTTTGGAAAACCAGGGCCTACAGAAGTTAACTAATAATGTTTAATGAATATTGGACTAGTATTTGGTCAAGATAAAATACTTAATTAGGCATATGGAAATGTTGTAGGAGATTCTTTTTTAAAAGAGAGGAGAGGGGTACTTTAAGAAACTCTCAAAATATTAAAATATAATAAAATTAATCTCTATCTAAATAAATAAAAATAGACCATAAATGAAATTTATAATACATGATCTACCATATCATATCACCTTGTTATTATTTTAAATATTTGTGATTTTTAAATAATTTAATAATATAACAATTCAATAAGATATTATTATTTCAAAATTTAAGTCTATTTATTTAATTTGAAGTAAAATAAAATAAGACAAATTGTGAATTCGAACATAAATATTTCACACAACTAAAATATATCATATAGATCTTTTAAACTTGTTATAAAAATTAAATAATTCAAAATATAACTAAATTAATTGTGTTAAAATCATTTATTCTATTTTTCTCTTAATTGAATAAATATTGTTTTAGAATTGAAGAGACTTTTAAGGTAATTATATAAAATCTAAAAATTAAAAATAAAATTATAAAATAAGAATGGTTTCATTTATAATAAAATAGAAATTTAGATTCGTTCATAACTTTATTTTCCCCTATCTGGACCCCAAAAAGATATTAAAATACAATATAATGATATTTTGTAACAATCTTTGATTTAAATAATATATAATTTATTTTCAATTACAAGTGACCATTAAACAACTCAAAATATATCATATTGCGATAATTATTGAATATTATTTATCCAATAATTTTTTTGGTCTTGTCTTGGTTTTATTGTAATCACTATAAATATGATTTACCCTTAATTAATTTCTTTAACTCTTACAAAGACAACATGTATTTTTTATTTACTAAATGTTAATATCGTTAGTATAGAATAAAATAGGTTACATAAATGGAAAATTGGTGATATATGTAACTTAAACCTAATTATTTTCCTGAATTGTATATTTTTTTATAATTTTATATAATTTAATATAATATTATTGATT
The DNA here is from genome assembly GCA_963277665.1 of Viscum album. Classification (NCBI taxonomy): domain Eukaryota; kingdom Viridiplantae; phylum Streptophyta; class Magnoliopsida; order Santalales; family Viscaceae; genus Viscum; species Viscum album. The sequence continues at coordinate 425,363,735 of OY728162.1, read as the reverse complement.
TATAATACCAGCCATGTCAATTGTGACACTATTCATTAGTCAACTTTTTAGAAATATCACAACGTAAATATATGTTTGAAAACGCTCCTTTAAAACATAAATAACATGTCTAATTCATTTATAAAATTAGGGGATGACATTAATTCAATCAAATTATATTTATTTTAATATTTTTAAATATGATTTATTTGATATTTTAATTAATAAAAAATTATTTCATCACTATTGAGTCATAATTAATTATAATTATTTTATCTATAAAAATTATAAATAAATTTCTATGATGTAGTTAATCCTATTTTATTTCAAAATACTACCAATAGTAAATTTTATTCCCTCTTAATCCCTAAATTAGATTTAAAATACTTATATAAAATGAGGGTGTGACATTTTGTCACATTCATTAATTTTTTTATTCATGTCAAATTCATGGGAAAGTGGTAATTAAGTGGTTATTTTTCGAACCATAAATTATAATGGTTGAAATTATTAATCTAATAGGATTTTGATATGATTTATGGTAATTTTATAATATTATTGTTACCTTTTATTACCATATTTAACATTAACCATGATGATGAAAATAATTACAAATGTTACTATTCAAAATGCCCAAAAGTAAAGCTAACCAATTAAGATATTTTTTAACCACTGATTGAAAATATGGAATCAATTTTTCAGATTTTAAAACAAATAATAAGAAGAAAATAAATTAAAAATAATTTCCATTATTAGAACCAAAAAGTGGGGTTTTAAGAAGTAAAAATTTATCAAAAAATTGTCATTTGATTAAATCCAATTTAAAGTTGAAATTCATTCCAATGATAAATATTTTATTAAATGATAAAAACATAATACAATTGAATTTTAAAACCAAATAAAATAATAATATAACTATATAAATAAATTAGATGAAAATGTAGTTTTGAATTAAAATCCAGTATCTTTCACAATTCATTAAAATATTAACTTTATCAAAAAAAATTCCAAAATAGTCAATTTTTAGGATACACATCTAAATAATAAGTATAATTTTAAAATAAAATTTATAAAAGTATTTAGAAGTAAACTTAAAATGGGTACGCAATCAAAAGGTGGAAAAACAACATTTTTAAAAAAATACTTCTTTTATCCAAAAAATTGAATTTTTCTTATATCATGCCTAAGAAATACATAATATAAATTTTAATGATATACAAAATTCCAAATGTGGTTAATAATATTCATAACATAATTTTTATATCCCATTAAACAATAATATTTTAATAATATATCATTGTTCGGTGAAACTCGGTATTGCGTACAATGAAAGATATCGAGGAAGGTCGCTCTTGTGTGTAACGCAAGCCAAGAATAGTGTTTCGTATACTACAAGATAATATGGTGTTGCATATATAACAAAATTATATTGTTGTATAGTACAATAGAATAAATCAAATAAATTAAAAAGAATCTATCTCATAAAATCTCGTGGTGTCCCAATAAATGAGGAAAAATGGTAATATTATTTGAAAAATAATAATGAAATTCCGTAGGAAATAAAATTAAATTTTTTATTAAAAAATGATCAAATTAGTTCCTCTATTGTAAATTTAAGCATAAACATTCTCAAATAAAATTATATTGTGAAGTAAACCCTTATAAAGAGTATAATATCAAAGTGATAATCATCTAATGAAACACATAGTGTATTAACTATAAATATACATAAATAAGTATAAATACAATGATATATATTTAAAATTAATTATTTACATGATAATATAATAATAATTACAACTAGGATAAAATATAACTTGATGAAAAGAAATTATGTGATGAAATTTATTACTACTAGGTAACTCTTAATTCAAATCCTCTTAGATGAAATAATTCAAAATGAAACATAAAATAAAATTAATCATGATTTATTAATGTAATTTCATGTTAAATTTAAACAATATTCACCATATAATATAAAATAGGTTTATAAAACTATAGTATTCCTCAATGAAATGAAATTGAGATGAAATATCATACCTTATTATCTTCTTTTGGTTGTAAATTCTTTAACCTCATGAATATTTGTTTAAAAATATTATTAATTTTAGAAAGAACCATATTACAATTTATAATACCATATATGATTATTATATAACATATTATCACCATTTTGTTATTAATCATTCACTATTTTCATTGTTTCGGGTGTTAATTTCATTGTTTTTTCGAGTATGTTTTGCCTTGTTAGTTTTTTGTTCCTCTTACTTAGATCATTATTTAATCTTTTAAATAATTTTAATATCATATATATTTGTTATATATGTATTTAGTATAATCTATAATATTTGGTGATAGGAAATAATGTAGTCTATTCATGGGGAAAGTAGGTCGTACATATACTTGAACATTATTTCCATTTTCATGTTGTATCAAAAGAAAGAAAAGTAAATTACATATATACATAAAAATATATATTATCATTCTAGAATTATTTTTATTTCATATATTTTTATTAAAATCATTTTTAAAACATTTGATGTAAACCATGAACGGATCACATCGCTTCCTGAGGTAGTTGGCCTCCGTATACACGAGAAATGTTATCAAGTTCCCAAAAAAAGAAAAACATGATGGTATCTGTGATATAATGAATAAAAAAATAATAATAATAATATATATTTATCTTATATAAATTATAAATATTTCATTATTTCAACCCATTAAAGTTGTTAATCGAAAGAAGAACAACTTCGGCTCTTGAGGTAGTAGTCTACCGTACACACAAATGATGATTTTGTAACCCATTTTATAAAGGTTTGTGTAGTTTTAGGTCATATTCTTAACATAAACAAATCTAATTATATGTAGGGTAATAAGTTTATTTTATTGTCATGAAATAATAATAAATTTAGTAGCTGGAGAAAGATATAACATAAAAATATTGTTAGAAAAACATTACATATTATTTTGGTTTTCTCCTTCATTTTGAAAAAAAAACCCATGACAGGTTTCATTTATTCCAAAAATAAGGATTGTGGATATGATTATGGATTTTAGTAAGGTAATTAAGAATTTATTTCCCAAACTAAAGTTGTTTTGAGGTGGGATGTAGAGATGAGAGGGGTGATCTTTTTTAAGCAGGGGAGGGGACACACTTTTTATTTTTGATATGTATTGAGTTAGTTCACATTTTATTTTTAATAGGATCCAATAATGGACCAATATCAATCATATAAAGGTTACGGTATACATATTTACATAAAATTTATGTTATACAATTTTTATGGTCCTTTTCCAATTAAGATTAATGTTTAGTCCCTATGTAGACTCATTTTTCACGAAATTGATAAACTTAATTTTAAAAATGTTAACTAAACACTTTGATTCAAAAAAATGTTACATTATTAGAAATTGAAAACTTATATTTTTCCTAATAAGTAATTAATTTTCCCAAAAATAAATTCTAACAGATCCATAAATAAATTGAAAACTAATCTCACAAATGAGATACGGATGCGGGGTTTTAAATTGAAAATTTTGAAATGTATATTATTTTTTATATATAAAAAAATTAAAAAAAATGACTGAAATGAAGTAAATATTATTAATAGACTTATAATTTATATAATATTATTTTAAAACCAATTTAATGTATGATTTTACATTATAAACTATTTATATGTAACATATTTTTTCATTTAAATTTCATTATTTTCACTACTCATAAAAAATAAAACTTCTATAAAAATAAAAACAATTCGCCCTAAAAAAGATTTCACATTATACTTTCAAAAATTAAGTTCATTTTAAGAACTCACATTGGTCGAGAGGATGGGATGTCGGGCTCATCACACCCTTTTGGGGGGAATTATAGCCTGTTCTGGGGCTCTCTTATAGATTTAGGACGTATTCATATGTTCGCGAATCTTTGGTTTATACCCAAGCATAGTATCCACTGATTTCTTTTGGTTGGAACTAGTCAGCTGAACAGAGGGGTTCAAAATCATTTATTCCCAAGGATTACCATCCCTCATTGTATTAATGACCCCGAGTAGTCAGAACTCATTGAGGCGGCACTAAGAGTGGCATGGTGAACCGATGTGAAGATAGTCGTATCGACCAGTTTTTGGACTTGAACCTCATGGAGGCTTCCTACGTACCCTTCCTGGGGGATAGGGATCAAATTCCACGTAGTTTAAAAGGGAAGCGTTGGAGAACCGATGTGAAGGTGGACCCGGGGGTCTATTGATGATCGGGCTTGAACCTCGTGGAGGCTTCCTACGTATCCCTGTGGTAGGGAATCAAATTCCTCGTAGTTCATATTGGGGTGTTGGATAACCGAAGTGAAGGTGGACCTGGGGGTCCGATTGTGATCGGGATTGAACCTCAGGGAAACTTCCTACATACCCTACCTAGGGGACAGGGATGAAAGTCCACGTAGTTTGATGGCTTGGGACAAACGCACTTAGGCAGCCAATAATGATGGATTGGGGTTTACACTATGAGGAGGCCCAGGGCTGTAACGCCCAAACCCTAGTTACCTAGAGTCGGTGCATTATTACATAAGATTGGCATGATCAAAAGAAAGATGAAATCTCAAAAGACCGATTGGTTTAGTATCCTTGGAAACACTAGATATATTCATAAAGTTTTACATTACATTATAAACTGAAAAACTACAACAAAAACATATTGTCTCTATAGTCCACACTATTAACCCAACATAATATCCCTCAAGTCATTCATAATTTACTTCTTCACATCCTGGGAAAATAAAACATAGAAAAGGGGTGAGCTCAAATGCCCAGTAAGGATAACAATATAGCAGAAACTTTCATATATAAGAATAAACATTTAATGAAATGTATAACTAAAACAAAATCTTTTTAATCTTGAACTTCAACATAGTATGGCATAAATAAAATGAAATAATTTCATTTACTTATTCACATGGATATTCTACTAATCGAATAATCACATGCAATATCAATATCCACATTCATAATGATGGGATGCATAATGCCAGACTATCAAAACCACATAGCCAAGGCCTCGTGCTAAGACTACAAATAATATTTTGTCAAGGACTTGTTCCAAGACACTATTTTGTCTCATGAGACCTACTGATGCATCGAGGAGCTATAGCGGGCTCCACTCGTCACATATTAAGTCCAATGCATTCCCATATGAAAAGGTTTAAACATAACATAAACATTCGTATTAAAACTACCATAAGAAATGTCAATACTTTCATCATAAACTATGAATGGTATAAAAATAGCACATCCACAGTCAAACATACCACAAAACCTTCAATACAACATAGAAGTTTTGTATCATAATAAATCAATTTCACATAAGCGTAAAATCCATCAAAGGATGTTGACATTGATGAAATCAAAACTCTTTTTAGAGAAATAACTCTTTTTATTTTGAAATCATTTAAGAGCCATATAAAATAAAACATTTTCTTTGAAAATATTCATAAAAGCTTATAAGGGAAGCTTTTACCATTTTATAATGGCGGAAAATAACCGCACCTTCCGTATAAGTTAAAAAAACATTCTTACGTTAATTCTGTCGAAAAGGTTAAAAAGCACCTTGTTTGGAAAATGACAGAATATTCCATTATAAAACTCTTATAAAAAGTCAAACAAGGGTATAAATGACTTTAACCCATATTCTTTTAAATAGTAAAAATGTTTTGAAATACATTTTTAAGAAACATGGATGTGGATGATAAAGTGATCCCAGTAGATAATTACGTATAAACAACCTCAAATAATGAAGAGATTGTGAAATAAACCTTACCTTGTACTTTTCCTTGGTTGGGGTAGGTTAACCTCCAGTATAATAGTGAAATAATTGTTATTAAATTATAGAATAATCATATACATTCATATGATATCATATATGATCTTTTAACATTAATTTGTTAATAATATCGTTGTTTCGGGTGTTAACATACTCGTTTTCTTTTATATGTTTTGTTATGTATGCCATGTTTGTAATGGATAGGTTGTATATTATTCATATACAGAATGATATCATGTCCTTAAACATTATTTTTATGTCATCAAATGATAATTATACTTGTTGGGATATGATGGAGAATGAATCTCATTGCGTTCGTGGAGACGGTAGTCCGTACGTATGCACGAGCGACAATATCATTCTTTTGATATTAAAATAATATATAATTGGATAGTATATCATATATACAGAATCATTATCATGTTATATTTATTATTTACATGAGTTACACACCATTATTATACCCATCCAAATAATAATTTATTGAATAACAATTACACCACGACGTGGAGACGGTAAGCCGTACGTATGCACGTATGGTGACATGTTATTTAAAGGATGGATATAATACGGAATATGGTTGTACCATTTTTATAATAAAATCACAGTATATATATGATACTGGAGTTATTATTTTATAATGGTAAAAACAAAGGAAGAAGAAGTGGAAGAATAAAGGAACTTGGAAAAGTGTGGTGAAATCATTACCTCTTCTTCGGTTTCTTCATTTTGATTTGATCAAAAGGGCTCCTTAGGTTGGCTTTCGGATCATACTAAGGACTCTAGGTTTTATTTAGGGAAGTTGTTAGAGTATTTGGGCAGAGTTTTTCCGAACCAAAAGGCTTTAAAGGTGTGATGAAAAGAGAAGGAGGAGTGCCCTTTTATAAGTGGGGTGAGGGGCACCATTGGAAAAGCTAGAAATAATAATTTATAATAAATTCATATTCGGTTCCTAATGGATAAAAAGTTGATTATCTAAATTAAAAGTTGGGTATGGGTCTAAAACCACTAAACCAATAGAATTTAGACAGGTTTGGGTACTTATATTATCCTTATCTTTAAGTATTAACTCTTAGTTAATTAGTTTTACTTTTACAATGTCTCTTTGTATTTTTATATAATATGGTTAATAAACTTACTATATACATCCAAGAGACACCCAAGTGGTCCATTAATGATAAACCTATCATGATAGAAGTCTCTTGGCTGAACCACAGATTTTTAGGAATTTAATATCAATTAATAATATAATATTTGTTTTAAAAACTCTTTTTTGTCAATTTTGACACTATTCAATAGTTGATTTTTGTGAAACTCATAACAGATTTATTACTTTGAACAAAGTAAATTAAATAAATCCTTATATATCATAGTATCTTATAAAATTAGTTTAATTCATTAAAAGTTTCATATTATATTTATTTGGGTATTTATAATATCAATTATTTTAATTTTTCACTATTATAGAAATTACTGCATCATCATTGTGTCATACATAACATAAATTATTTAATGTCTAAAAATTATAAATAAAATATAATTATGTAGTAAACCTTTTTATCTATCTAATTAATATTTATAATCTAAAATCTAACATATATAAACCTATTTAAAATTTGTTTTTCTAAAAGATATATGCTTGTTTCATTTTTGTATTCATTTTAACTTAATTAAAATAAAGTGTCCCTATCACCTACAAGTGGCACCATGGGGTCCCAAAATCGACCCCAAGATGCCCAAGGTCATCATGTATCAACCAATAAGGTTAGGAAACGTTTTAGGGTAATTTGTATTATTATAATATTATTTTTTAACCCTTGTTTACCGGATTTACCCTTAACCATGGTAAAAAAAATATTTACCGCAGTAATTATATAAAATGTCTAAAAATAAAAGTTACCTATTTACACAATTTTAAAATACTGAATCCAAATATGGAATCCATTTTTCTAAATTCAAAACACAGAATTGGTAGAAATTAATTTAAAATTAATTCCCACTGTCAAAACAAAAAGCGTGTTTTTAAGATACAATAACTATCAAAAGATTGATACTTGTTTATGTTCGGTTTAATTGTGAAATTATATCTAATGACCAACATTGTATTAATTGGTAAAAATATATTCTAAATATACTTTAAAAACACTAAAATTCATAATTTATCAATATTAATTATTTTGATTAAAAAAGTTGTTTGTAATTAAAAATTTAGTAATTTTCACTATTCATCAAAATATGAATGTTATCCGAAAAGTACCAAAATTTCACCCTAGGCTAATTTCGATATTCCAAATCCAAAAATGAAGTCCATTTTGAGAGATAGAATTTATAAAATTTAAAAAATTAGGTATTACTATTCATAACGTCTAGTTTGATTGGTTATGGTGTGTTAGAACTCGGTGTTGCGTACAACACAGACTATCACATTATTCAAAGAGAAGCGTACCATAGAAGCTTGGGGTGTTACATTCTCCCCTCCTTCAAATAATTTCGTCTTCGAAATTTCTAGAATACTTATCACATGAAAAGACTCGGGTTGTTCTTCATCATAAGTTCCTCGGGTTCCCACGTTGCCTCTTCCATCTTATGGTTTCTCTACAAAACTTTTACCAGACGCGTCGTCCGGTTTCTCAGTACTTGTTCTCTCGTATCAAGAATCCTGACAGGATCATCGCAATAAGACAGATCGGGTTCCAATTCTAACTCCTCATAGGAGAGTACATGCGTTGGGTCAGGCATGTATTTCCTCAATAGAGATACGTGGAACACATCGTGAACTTTGGAGAGACATGGCGGAATTGCCAATCGGTAAGCTACAGCCCCAATTCGTTCTAGAATCTCGAAAGGTCTGATGTACTTGGGACTCAATTTCCCTTTCTTACCAAAATGTATGACTCCCTTCCATGGAGGTACATTCAAGAAAACATGATCACCGACTTGAAATTCCAAATCTTTTATTCGATTATCGGCATAGCTCTTCTGCCTACATTGAGCTGCTTTGATGTGATTTTGGATTACCTTCACCTTTTCCATCATTTCCTCCACCAGTTCTGGTCCTACAAGTTTTCATTCACCAACGTCATCCCAACAGGTTGGTGTACGACATCTCTTTCCGTATAACGCTTCATATGGTGCCATCTGAATACTCGAATTGAATCTATTATTATAGGAAAATTATACCAGAGGTAAATATTGATCCCACATACCTTGAAAGTCAAGTGAGCAGGATCTCAACATGTCCTCTAAGGTTTTAATAGTCCGTTCTGATTGTCCGTCTATCTTAGGGTGGTAAGCAGTGCTCAAATGAAGTTCAGTATCCAGGGATTTCTGAATAATTTTCCTGAATCTTGAAGTAAAACGGGTATCACGATCAGAAACAATCGATATGGGTACTCCATGAAGTCTCACAACTTCATTAATATATGGTCTTGCTAGACGTTCCAGGGGTAGATCTTCTCTTATAGCAAGAAAATGTGCGGACATAGCAAGACAATCAACAATAACCGATATTGAATCATTCTTTCTAGGAGTCTTTGGTATCCCCATGACAAAGTCCATCGTAATATTGTTCCATTTCCACTCCGGTATGGGAAGAGATTGCATGACTCCTCCAGGCTGTTTCCTTCCAGCTTTCACTTTTTGACAAACCATATATCATGACACAAAATCAACAATATCCCTCTTTATGTTGTCCCACCAAAAATGTTCCTTCAAATCTCTATACATTTTGGTTCTCCTAGGGTGTATAGAGAAATTGGAACTATGAGCATCATCCAGCAATTCCCTTTTTAGATTAGGTATATCGGGAACACAAAGTCTTTTCCCGAATTTCAAAATTCCATCTTCATACACAATGTCTCTCAATCTCCCATCATTAAAAGCTTTAATATTATTTTTAAATTCTTCAACATCGGTCTGAGAACTCTTAATCCGTTCTAGTAAAGATGATTTGACAACCATTTGAAAAAGCATTGATGTTTCACCTTCCCTGGTAATTCCCATGTCCATCTTCACTAGATCCATGAAAATTGGATCCCTTTCAATTCTCATATTGTTCAAAACTCCATGGTCTTTTCTGCTCAAAGCATCTACCACCATGTTTTCCTTCCTCGGGTGGTAGTGTATCGTGCAATCATAATCCTTGAGTAATTCAAGCCATCTCCTTTGCCTCATGTTGAGTTCTTTTTGTGAGAAAATATACTTCAAACTCTTGTGATTAGTACAAATCTCACATTTTTCACCATAGTTGTAGTGACTCCATATCTTCAAAGAAAAGATCACACCTGCTAACTCGAGATAATGAGTAGGATAGTTTTGTTCATGAATTTCCAACTACCGTGATGCATAGGAAGTAACCCTATCATTCTGCATAAGGACACAACCAAGTCCTTTATTCGATGCATCACTATAAATAACGAATCCATCATTCCCCGATGGTAGAGTCAATATAAGAGAATTGACTAATATTATCTTCATTTCTTCATAAAATTCTTCACACTCTTTTTTCGAAACAAATTTAACCCCTCTACGTGTGAGCTTCGTTAATGGGTTAGCCAATCGGGCAAAATTCTGGATGAAATGTCGATAATAACCTGCTAAACCAATAAAACTATGTACCTCAGTTACACTCATAGGTGCTGGACATTCTTGGATTGCCTTTGTATTAGAAGGATCAACATAGATTCCATCTTTAGAGACAAAATGGCCAAGAAAACAAATCTCCTGAAGCCAGAATTCACACTTGCTAAAGTTCCCATATAATTCATGCCTTATCGGAGTATTCAAGATAATGCGCATGTGATTTTCATGATCTTCGTAGCTTTTGGAGTATACCAAGATATCCTCAATAAATACCACCAAAAATTCATCAAGATAATCCTTGAAAACTCTTTTGATTAGATCCATGAATACAGAGGGTGCATTAGTCAATCTAAAAGGCATTACAGTAAACTCATAATGCCCATACCTGGTTCGAAATGCTGTCTTCGGAATGTCTTCCTTCTTCACACACAACTGATGGTATCCAGATCGAAGGTCAATCTTTGAAAAGTATTGAGCTTTATGCAGTTGGTCAAATAAATCATCAATGCGAGGTAGGGGACACTTGTTCTTTATTGTTATAGCACTGATCTTCCTATAGTCGATACATAACCTCATAGATCCGTCTTTCTTTTTATCAAAAAGAACAGGGGCTCCCCATGGAGAAACACTAGAGAGAATAAATCCCTTATTACTCAATTCATCTAGTTTTTTCTTTAGTTCAACTAATTCTACTGTGGCCATTCTATAAGGGGTCTTTGATATAGGCCTTGATCCAGGAATTAAATCAATGGAAACTCAAATTCTCGTTCTGGAAGATGTCCAGGTAAATCTTCCAGAAATACATCTACAAATTATTTCAAAATAGGTACATCCTCTATTTGATAATTCCTTTCCTCACCCAGAGTCATTTCATTCTCTTCCTCCCCAATAATTGAATTTAGTTGAGCTACTGGGGGTGGATCTAAATAATAATTAGTTGGTGACGATTCTGCTCTAAAGATAAGGTTTTCCTTATCATTATCTTCAAGAATCGTGACCTCTTTATTGTTACAATAAATCTTTACATCATAGTATGAAATCCAGTCCATACCGAGGATTATATCAAACTCAATCATAGGTGTGACGCTGAGATCAGCAGATAAAGAACATTTATGTGCTTTAATGGGGACTGATTCACAATCCTTTGTTGCAATGATACTTCCCTTAGGAGTTTTAAATGGAAACTCACTTGTTAAATCAAATTGGAAATTCTAATTTTCTTAGCAAACTGGGAAGATATGAAACAATGCGATGATCCAGAATCAAATAATGCATTTTCTAAACTTGAGGAAACCATTAAATTACCTGCCACCCCGTCTTTCGGAGCTTCTACCTTAGCAGTAGTGATAACATAATCTTGGCCTTGATCCCTTGGCCTTTTCTGAGGTAAGTTCTCCTGACGCTTAAGACATTCATTTGCATAATGACCTATCTCCCTAAAATTGTAGCACTGAACGTTGGAATCTTCCTTCTTCCCCTTGCAATCATGAGCTTGGTGGACTTTTTCACCACACTTGTAACAGACTCCCATTCCCTTCAAGAAAGTAACGAGGTGTTTCTTCCCACATTTACCATAGGATGTATATTCAACCTTTCCCTTCTTCCCCTTATTTCCATTCCTAGATTGATCAGTAGGTATCTTATTATCTTTCTTTGCTTTAATGTTATAAGACATAGAGAATTCCTTTTCGGTTTTGATAGCACATGAGACAATGTCTTTGTATGATGAAAAGGATTGTGACACTAATGCTCGACGGAGAAATGGTTTTAACCCATCAAGTAAATGATCAATATTACTTCTTGGGTTACGTATATAATCTCCAGCATACCTTGCTAACCTTTTAAAGTGAGCCTCATACTTCGTGAAATTCTCATCCTCCTTTTGTCTCAGACTCAGAAACTGCCTTTCCATAACTGATCGATGGTCGCGAGGAAAGTATTTTTCTAAAAACAGATCTTTGAACTCTCTCCATTACATATTTGATACTTCATCATCTTCCATCATGTTTTGAATCAATTACCACCATTGATCAGCATCTCCAGTGAGTCGGTAAACTGCCATGATAACTTTTTCCCTTTAATTACTCCCCAAAGCCTAAAATATTTTCTCAAGGGAAAATATCCATTGCTCAGCTACTAAGGAATTTGTACTCCCATTGAACATTGGTGGTTGTTTTCTAATGAATCGATCTAACATTGATCCTCCACGCTGCGGATCAGGGTGCTCCATACGGGTAAGGTTATTATTCATAATCTGAGCGAGTTTTCCCAGTATGGTGATTAGCTGATCGGCGACAGTTGCATCACCAGCTCCACTATAATTATCTTGAGTAGGAGGGAAATCCCTACATGGAGTGTGTGCATTGATACAGTTTCCATTTCTTCCACTAGGCGCCATTTCTAAACAATGGCATAAACTAGATCAATTTATGAATCAAAATAAATAATCTCATACTTATAAAACACCTAACATAAATTGAACTATTTATGGATATAATCCATAATCATAAGAATGTTTCCTTTGAGGAAGTATATACTCATAAACCCTTCATAATGATTTGTAATTAAAATGAAAGTTATCCTATGAGTATCCCCCGGGAGTGTCGTAACCAAGAGTGAAACAAAGCCCGTTGTTGTGCACCAGTTCCCGTTCGAGTCTAGCTCAATGTGGTGTTTTCAGGTTTTGCACCTACGTACATATGTGCCAGAGCCGCCTCTACCTTCTCGTATCCAGACAGGGATGTATTGCTCGGAAAACTCACAAAATATCTACAATACGAAAATTCTAGGATGTTCTTCTATACATGTCCTCAAATTTCATCTTAGGTCTACGTGCTCTAATCAGAGTTTATCTAAATCTAGCTTCCAAGGTTTTTACTAATCTTTCTCTGATACCAACTGTAATGCCCCAACCCTAGTTACCTAGAGTTGGTGAATAATTACATAACATTGGCATGATCAAAATAAATATCAAATCTCGAAAGACCAATTGTTTTTGTAGCCTTGGAAACACTAGATATATTCATAAAATTTTACATTACATCATAAAGTGAAAAACTACTACAACAACATATTGTCTCCATATTCCACACTATTAACCCCTCATAATATCCTTGTAATTCATTCATAATTTACTTCTTCACATCTTAGGAAAATTAAACATAGAAAAGGGGTGATCTCAAATGCCCAGTAAGGATAACAATATAGAGGAAACTTTCATAAATAAGAATAAACATTTAAGGAAATGTATAACTAAAACAAAATCCTTTTAAACTTGAACTTCAATATAGTATGGCATAAATAAAATGAAATAATGCCATTTACTTATTCACATGGATATTCTACTAATCGAATAATCACATGCAATATCAATAACCACTTTCATAATGATGGAATGCATAATTCCAGACTATCATAACCACATAGCCAAGGCCTCGTGCCAAGACTACAAATATGATTTTGTCAAGGCCTTGTTCCAAGACACTAGTTTGTCTCATGAGAATTACCGATGCATCGAGGAGCTATAGCGGGCTCCACCCGTCACATATTAAGTCCAATGCATTCCTATATGAAAATGGTTAAAATAACATAAACATTCGTATTAAAACTAGCATATGAAATGTCAATACATTCATCATAAACTATTAATGGTATAAAAATAGCACATCCATAGTCAAACATACCACAAAACCTTCAATACAACATAAAATTTTTGTATCATAATAAATCAATTTCACATAAGCGTAAAATCCATCAAAGGATGTTAACATAGATGAAATAAAAACGCTTTTTAGAGAAATAACTCTTTATTTTGAAATCATTTAAGAGCCATATATAATAAAACAATTTCTTTGAAAATATTCTTAAAAGATTATAAGGGAAGCTTCGATGATTTTATAATGGCGGAAAATAACCGCACCCACCGTATAAGTTAAAAAAACATTCTTACCTTAATTTTGTCGAAAAGGTTAAAAAGCACCTTGTTTGGAAAACGACGGAAAGATTAATTTATAAAACTCTTATAAAAAGTCAAAAAAGGGTATAAATGACTTTAACCCATATTCTTTTAAATAGTAAAAATGTATTGAAATACATTTTTAAGAAACATGGATGTGGATGATAAAGAGATCCTAGTAGATAATTACGTATAAACAATCTTGGATAATGAAGAGAATGTGAAATAATACTTACCTTGTACATTTCCTTGGTTGGGGTAGGTTAAACTCCTGTATAATAGTAAAATAATTGTTATTAAATTATACAAGAATCATATACATTCATATGATATCATATATGATCTTTTAACATTTCTTTGTTAATAATATCGTAGTATTATCGTCGTTTCGGGTGTTAACTTACTCGTTTTCTTTTATATGTTTTGTTACGTAATCCATGTTTGTAATGGATAGGTTGTATATTATTCATATACATAATGATATCAAGTCCTTAAACATTATTTTTAAATCATCAAATGATAATTATACTTGAATGGATATGATGGAGAATGAATCTCATCGCGTTCGTGGAGACGGTAGTCCGTACGTACGCACGAGCGACAATATAATTCTTTTGAATTTAAAATAATATATAATTGGATTTTATATCATATATACAGAATAATTATCATGTTATATTCATTATTTACATGAGTTACACATCATTATTATACCCATCCAAATAATAATTTATTGAATAACAATTACACCACGACGTGGAGACGGTAAGCCGTACGTACGCACATATGGTGACATGTTATTCAAAGGATGGATATAATACTAAATATGGTTGTAAAATTTTTAAAATAACCTCACAGTATATATATGATATTGGAGTTTTTATTTTATAATGGTAACAAAAAAGGTAGAAGAATTGGAAGAAGAAATGAACTCGGAAAAGGGTGGTGAAATCATTACCTCTTCTTCGGTTTCTTCCTTTTGATTTGATCAAAAGGGATCTTTAGGTTGGATTTCTGATCAAACTAAGGCCTCTAAGTTTTATTGAGTGAATTTGGGAGAGTATTTGGGCAGATTTTGGCTGAACCAAAAGGCTTCGAAGGTGTTATGAAAAGAGAAGGAGGAGTGCCCTTTTATAAGAGGGGTGAGGGGAACCTTTGGAAAAGCTAGAAATAATAATTTATAATAAATTAATATTCGGTTTCTAATGGCACCAAAGTTTATTATTTAAATGATAAGGTGGGGATGGGTCGAAAACCACTCAACCAATAGAATTTAGACTGATTTGGGTACTTATATTAACCTTATCTTTTAAGTATTGACTCTTAGTTAATTAGTTTCACTTTTACAATGTCTCTTTGTATTTTTATATAATATGGTTAATAAACATACAATATACATCCAAGAAACCCCCAAGTCGTCCATTAATGATAATCCTTTCATTATATAAGTCTCTTGTCCGATCCTTAGATTTTTAGGAATTTAATATCAATTAATAATATAATATTTGTTTTAAAAACTCTTATATGTCAATTTTGGAACTATTCAATAGTTTATTTTTGTGAAACTCATAAAAGAATGATTACTTAGAAAAAAGTCAATTAAATCAATCCTAATATATCATAGTATCTATAAAATAAGTTTAATTCATTAATAGTTTCATATTATATTTATTTGGGTATTTATAATATCAATTATTTTAATTTTTCACTATTATAGTAATTACTGTGTCTTCATTGTGTAAAAAATAAATTAAATTATTTAATGTCTAAAAATTATCAATAAAATATAATTATGTATGAAATCTTTTTATCTTTATAATTAATATTTATAATCTAAAATTGAACATATATAACCCTATTTAAAAATTGTTTTTCTAAATGATATATGCTTGTGTCATTTTTGTATTCATTTTAACTTAATTAAAATAAAGTGTCCTTATCACCTACAAGTGGCACCATGTGGTCCCAAAATCGACCCAAAGATGCCCATGGTCGAACATGTATCAACCAATAAGGTTAGGACACGTTTTAGGGTAATTTTTTATTATTATAATATTATTTTTAAACCCTTGTTTACCGGATTTACCCTTAACCATGGTAAATTAAATATTTACCGCAGTAATTATTTAAAATGTATAAATATAAAAGTTACCTATTTACACAATTTGAACAACCTGATTCCAAATATGGAATCCATTTTTCTAAATTCAAAACACAGAAGTGGCAGAAATTAATTTAAAATTAATTCCCGCTGTTAAAACAAAAAGCGTGTTTTTATGATATAATAACTATCAAAACATTGATACTTGTTTATGTTCGGTTTAATTGTGAAATTATGTCCAATGACCAACATTTGATTAATTGGAAAAACTATTTTCTAAATATACTTTAAAACCACTCAAATCCATAATTTATCAATATTAATTATTTTGATTTAAAAAGATGTTTTTAATTAAAAATTTAGTACTTTTCACTATTCATCAAAATATGTATCTTATCCGAAAAGTACCAAAATTTCACCCTAGGATAATTTCGATATTCCAAATCCAAAAATAAAGACCATTTTGAGAGATAGAATTTATAAAATTTCAAAAATTAGGTATTACTATTCATAACGTCTAGTTTGATTGGTTATGGTGTGTTAGAACTCGGTGTTGCGTACAACACACGCTATCACATTATTCAAAGAGAAGCGTACCGTAGAAGCATGGGGTGTTAAAAGGGAGATGTATTGGGGCTTACACTCTGAGGAGGCCTATAAGAGAATGTCATTGTCGATGCTTACTCTAATCCCACGTGTTTCATGCTCGGTGTGAGAAACAAGAGGCAGCAGGTACCAAAGGATCACATCGCGAATGGTGCGTCCATGAGAAGTGGAGTGGGGCTTATGCATGAGGGTGACCCATAAAGTCGAGGCTTACTCCAAGATGGATGCCTAGTAGACTTCCTCATGTCTGGCCATGAGGGAATCCTAACCCTTTGGTTGGTTGAGGAATATAATGGGGGCCATGTCCTATGTGCAAGTACACAAGAGGGATAATGCCAAGGGCATTGGAATCAGTCCAAACAAAGGGATATGAAAACTGTGAATTACATGCTCGACAATTGGAATGCAATGAGGGTGGCATGGAGATGGAGGATAACTGTTGACCGTGTTCGAAACATAGCATCCATATCACGTTAGCCTGAAACGGGGACAAACAATTGAGGGTCGACTACTGACCATGTTCGAAACACAGTACCTGACTCAAAGTGTTGTCAAAAGTCTTCTGAGGCATTGGACCAGGATAGCAGGTGAGCCGATGCAGCTTGGGACCCGACCATTATGGGTTCCCTTCATACATTCAAGAGAATGAAGATCCGAATGAAGGACACACAAAGCGTGGTGTGGAGTGATGTAATGTTTGAATGGATTCCAGCGCTTTTGAAATTATTCCACAGTAAACATGGAATGAGGCATCTTATTCTTGGATCATAAGGAATCTCTTCCATGGAGAAAGAGGCATCCTATAATTGGATCATAGAGTACACTACAGTATAGAGTCATGTATAGAGGACCGTTTCCATATAGTTTAACGTCATATGGATATGACGAGGGCAATACAGTTTAACTTCATGTGGTCAGGACGACTATATAGGAGAGACCTAGCAATGGCTGATGTGGGACTTACGAAAGGGCGGACCTTTCTGGAAGAACCTATCAAAAGTATCTAGGTAATGGGGTTATATGAGAGTCATGATGAGTAGCTGGAGTCATGACATGTATAGGCTGGATGTTGGGGCGACGCAAGGGTGAAATGTAAAATACTGTTGACCCGACCTGAAAAGTTTGTAGTGCGACTCTCCAATTTTCATGGGGGTCAGTGACGAGAGTGAAGGGATCGGCCTGAAGGGTCGGGACTACAGTGCGACCATGTCCCTGAGCGGGGGTGCGGGGGCACAGCCCCGACTCGATATTTACCCACGAGTGCATGGTGTTTTCCGCATGGGGTGGGCCCCGTAGCAGTTGTCCACGGAGGGGCTTTCCGTGAAGGATCGGGCCTTGTAGGGCTGGCGGCATGTGGATCACGGTTTGGTTGTCTGCAGAGGAGTTTTCCGCAAAAGAGCCCACTGTCTGTGAAGGAGGCTATCCGAAGAGGAGCTAGCCGCGAGGGAGAAGGCCGCGAGGGAGAAGGCCGCGAGGGAGCATGCCGCGAAGGATGCTGTCTGCGAAGGAGTTGGTGCCTGTCCATCTTCGTGCCCGCGGAGGGGTTCCCGCCTCCATTTCGTGAACAAAACTAGTTCAAAGAGGGGGTGGTTCATAGATGGACTATCTGCGAAGGAGATGGTCACATATGGTTCGTGGTTTGGTTTCTCCACTATGCATAAGAGTTCATCTGCAGACGATATGGGGTCCGCGGATCGTCGCGGAACATTACCACTGGGAGCGATTTCTCCAGTGTCTCCCCATGAGTTTTCACCCGTCCTTCCTCTCATACATTTTTGGGGCCCCTCAGTCATTATTTATAGAGTCGTGTAGAGGTCGTATTGATTGGTACGTGGCACTTTCTGCGGAATCCCATGAAGGAACCCCCACCCGCGGACGACTCGGTCAACCATGGAGTTTTGGCACCGAGATTCGCACGATTGCTCTACGGCCATGCACCACTCCGTCTCTATCCCATGAATGATAGTGGTCCGCAGAGGAGCGTCTCGCGGCGGTGGACCGGCCTGGCACCCATCCTGCTTCGCGCCCACGGAGGGTCCCTGCATCTATTTCGCAGATGACGCTGGTCCGCCAAATTGCGGGAGGGCGGTCTGCCGAACCGGTCGCGTGCTGTTGCGAGGAGTCGGTGTGCAGACCGGTTTTTTCCTCTTACAAGTCTTGCGATAATTGTATTTCCCCCTTCCTGAATTTTTAGGACCCTAAAAAACTATATAATATATTAATTTTTTTAAAATAATAAATATATCATAAAGTATCAGGACATGATATTACTTTCTAATTTTGGTGTTATGTTTCACATAAGCTATTGAATAAAATATTATTATTTTATAATTTTTGGGGTGATACGAATATTACCATATTTTATTTGTGTATTACATATTATCACCCATTAATTAAAAACTAATTATTATAATCACTATTCCAGGGGATACCTATTTCGTCTTTCAGGTATGTTTTGTTTACATTCCTCGTGTAATTAAAATTTGTTCATGGATTAATCACCTATAGGATTTTAATCCAAATATAAGTATCACAATTATGTTTTATATGCATTTTTATAATTATTCACATAATGAGGTGATGAAAAATGAATTACATCACATTGTGGAGATAGATGTCCCCACATATGCATGAGTGAAAATTCCACTATTTATGATTGGAATGAAAGAACCAATAATATTTATTCACCAATAAATAATCAATATTATATCATATCTATATTTTTTATTAAATATATTTTCCATTATTACCATCAATTTAATGTACAATTGATAAAAATGTCATCCCTTTATGGAGATAGTAGTCAACACATATGCATGTGCAATATCATCATTTTTAAAATAATTGAAAGGATAAAATGTATATAATTTATTATATTTATAAATTTAAAATTATATCATAAATAGAATATAAAATAATTTAATTTATAATAATAATGAACCATGAATTATGTCGATAAGGAATAAATCATATCATTATGTGGAAGAAATATTCCACACCTATGCACGCACAATACATTCACCTACCATTTGTTATAAAAGTGGGTGGATAATTGTTGTTATATAATCATAGTAAAATTTCCGTATATCAAGCATACTAAAAATTTTATTTTATGAATATTAACCCATATTAATATAAGGTTAAATAAACAAAAATTGAAAAAAGGTGAGGTTGGATGATCACCTTTTCTGGGTTATTCCTCCTTCAGATCCTTTATTTAGGTATATTAGACTATTATTTTAAGAATATTAGAACCACTATATCATTATTAATAAATTTTACATGATAATTGAGTATATATTGATCAATATAAGAGCCTCAATATGGGGTACAAAATAGAGAGGATGTGTGTCCATATATAAGTGAAGGAAGGGGTAGTGTTGTAAATTGTCAATACATGAAAATATTATAGAGACACCTTCCTATAAAAGAAACAAAAATTTTAATAAAATATAATTAAAGAAGAAATTTGATAAAAATAAGTTAATCTATAAGGATTTAAAAACATTTTTAGGTCATTTTAACCCCTATACATTTATTTTGTCTCTGTTAAACCATTTTTTCCTTAACCACAGTAAAACATTATTCAATTATTAGGGGACATAAACATACTTAAAAATGAAAAATTGGAACCAAATTGGTGATGATAGAAAAACATAGGCTATGTCCAATACACCTTGTCATATTTTAAGATATTTAATAATTTTTAATAATTTAATAAAATAATTTATATCATTAAATATAATTAATGTAATTTTTAGTCTATTCAAAAAATTTGACTTTAATGTTAGGAATAAACTATAGTATTTTGAATCAAGAACCTAAAAAATCACTTACAAGTTTTAGTTACCTAAAAAATAATGGAACACTATAATTCATTTATTAATTTA
The DNA here is from genome assembly GCA_963277665.1 of Viscum album. NCBI lineage: Eukaryota > Viridiplantae > Streptophyta > Magnoliopsida > Santalales > Viscaceae > Viscum > Viscum album. The sequence goes on along the minus strand of OY728162.1, from coordinate 425,342,806 downwards.
TTTATTTTATGTTTTTTAATGTTGTGTAGTAAATGTTTATACTCCATGCATAATCATTGTGTCGTTCTTGCCTCTGAATTTAACATAATTGTACATTCATTAGAAATTATAAATAAATTAATATCATTTTTTTAATAATTAACATTCACAATTATAATTTATAACAGAACATAACCTATTTTATCACAATGATAAAATAATATAGTTTTAAAAAAAGTGTGAAATTTTAACTTTTACCATTTCATAAAATACTACATTAGTCATTATCAAAGATTCATGGCACAAAATTTCCATAAATTAGAATCTCGGATACCTAGGGTCTAACTCCATTCAAAAAACATATTAATATAAATTTTTAGGATATTTTTTAAAGTCATATACCATATTTTATTCATGTCTTACCCATTTTATCCATACCAAGGTAGTAAATATTTATCAAGGTTATTTATCATAATGACTGAAAATATAAAGGGTGTATTTATTAAATTTTAATCAACTAATTCAAAATATGGAGACAATTTTTAATGATTAAATTTCATAATTGGAGAAATTAATTTAAAATTAAACTCATAAAAAATTTGGTTTGGGAATTTCATTTTTAAGCCTTAAAAATATCTTATATGAAAATCATAAATATCACTAAAGAAAATGGGAATAATTAGATTATTAAAAATAAAATGTTTCACGTAGTCAAATTATAACTAAATCCAAAATATAATGATAATTTATAATAATTTTTAAATTAAAATATAATATAGTATTTTAAAAATCATTTAATTTCACTATTCATAGAAAAATCAACCAATTTAGAAAAATCAATAAGATTAATAATAATTTATTATTTTTTGATGAATTTTTAAAATAATTTAATAAAAGATATTTATAAATGTTTTCGGAATTAATTTTAATATTTACTCACAAAAATATATAAAACCCATTTTTTGAAGTTATAGTAACTTTGATGTATAAAGTGGATTTATTAAAAAACAAGTACTTATTTACTAATAATTAATCAATAAAATTATATTAGGTGTGACTATCATACATATATTTCATAATGTGGTTACTAATATTCATACCCATAAATTCTATGACTAATATATATCTATCACATTTAAATAATACTCTTTCTATAGTATATAGAATGTTTCTTAAGGCTATGTGATACATCTTAAGAAAGATATTGTGATTTTTATTATTTTAAACTATGTTTTTTAGGTTTTATAGTGATGGATAACTATTATTGTAACATAAAAAGTGTATCATCATAATTATAATAATTTTGAAATGATATGATAGTGACATGGATAGTGGAACATGAATAATATTGAAATATTAAAATCGTATTATGTGGAAAAAATTCAAGATAGTATATCATACATAGGATATGTTCTCAAACCATGGACCATACAAATTATTAGCTATGTTATGTTTTTTACCAATATAATATATGAAACTATAATTGTAAACACTTCCTTTATATCATTATATATTCAAAATTATCCTATTCATTAAAAATGATATAATAGTAAAAAAATAAATAAATAAGTATTAAATATATATTACATTGTGAAAATAGAATCATACTTCAAAATTACATAAAATTAGCCCCTAAAATTAGAATTTTTTCATGTAAATAAAGGTAATTGAACATGAGGTTAAATATAATTTTACTATGTACATTTAATCTATATATATTCCATTAGAAAAATATATCAGAAAAAATTGATCACTGAGGGAAAGATAACTAACCGTATAAATGGGAAGAAATTATAAGGGAATCCAAGAAGTGTTGTTACCAAAATTCTAAGAATAAGTGAAAAAAGAATAAATATATATAGGAATTAGGATATGTAATTATTAATCCAAAAATCAAAAGGAATTTAAATGAAAAATAAATAGAAAATAAAAAAGTTTTTTCCCTTTATAGAATTTAATACATAACTCTGTAACACATTCTATATCTCAATGTAATCATAAGAAAAAATCAACCAAATAAACTAATCTAATGTTATAATGACTAAAAATAATTTTGATTGAATAATAAGAGGAATATAATTCATAATCCTAATACCAAACTATGTATAATTAATGTAAAAAAGTATTTATTCAATACATTTAATTTTTCAATATTAATGACTTATGTTGATTAAATACCAATATGTTTTATATGATTTATACTATCATGGATGGTTTTTTTATAAATTTAATCACTATTTTCATGTCAATTTTAAATGATATTTAATGGGTTTCATGGAATAAGGACTGAAAATCTCATGATGAGGGTGGCTTTGGAATTAAATATTTAAAGGGTTTCAATGATTATTTGTAGGCCACATTTTTATGGAGACTTATAAACAATCAATCTGCTGCTACCAATTTTCTTTGGTCCAGCTTCATTCCCAGGCTTAAAACAAGAATTTTTAACTATGTTAATTCCTCAGTGTGGATTTCTTTTAAGAACATTTTTTCAAAAATTTATGTTGACTCTTGTTGGATTGTTTCCAAAGAATCCTCTCCCCCTTTTTAGAAGTCTAATTTTACTAGGAATCAATTGATTGAATTTTCTATGGAGGGGGAGTCTAACCAGGATTATGATCTTTCAATCAAGGAACAGCTTCAGTGCTTGGATAATCTTCCAACTCACATAAACTCGATTGTGGATGCTTATTGCTGGTCTTCTTGGGTGATTTTTTGGGCAAGGGAACCTGGTTTCAATGGTATTCTCACCTCCATAGGGTATTATAATCATTCCATTGGAAGCCAAAAAGATGTAAAATGGTTTTGAAATCTCTAGATAAATTTATTAAGGCCCTCTCGGTCTATTATGGCTTTGAGGATGGCTCACAAAAAAATACCTACAGATGATTTCTTGCAGTTTTGTGGTATATCGCTTTGTTCCATCTGTGTTTTGTGATTTCAGTATAGGGATGATGTTGATCACCTATTCCTCAGTTGTGATGTGGCTTCGGAGATATGGAGGGCTGTTTATGACATTTTCAAGGTCCCTCTGCATCACTTCAACACAACTGAAGACCTCATTAAGAGTTGGTGCTCTTTAATGATGTCACCACATCTTCGATTAATTTTCTAGCCACTACTGCGGAAGCTGTACATTTAATCTGGTTGTCAAGAAACTAACTCAGACATGAGTCAGAGCACTTTTGGTTTGGTGCTATACTGGAAGGGATCCTCACTACTATCCGTGAGTTGGAGATTCTGAAAGGTGTGTTTTGTGAAAATTAAATTCATGACTTATCAGTTCACAGTCAGATTGGGATGAATGGTAATTTTCATCCTCTACATGGAACGATGGAAGTCATATGGAAAGACCCCTTTCTGGGTTGGATCAAAATCAACTCTGATGGTGCTTCAAGGGGTAATTAGCGGCCCTCTGGGTTTGGTGTTGTCTATAGAGATCATCAGGGGAATGTTCTTGGGTGAATTTATGGCTCATGTGGTATTTACTCTACCCTTGAATAAAAAATGTATGGAATCATCATAGCGGTGGAGGAAGTAGAGAGTAGAGGTTGGAACAAGATTTTGATTGAATGTGATTCCATGTTTATTGTCTCGGCCATTCCTATTGGGGCCCTACATTTCTCCTGGAAGCTCATCAATTGTTGGAAAAAATGACTAGACTCTATCTACTCAAAGGATAACTTGGCCACTCATGTGTATAGGGAGGAAAATACGTTAACAGATGGGCTTCCTAACAATGGTGTCAATGGGAATGACTTTTATTGCGGGGACAATGTCCCTGATGATCTTTTTCCCATCTTTACTAGGGATTTTTGTAAATCATCTACCTTCAAACTTGTGTAACTTTTTTTTATTCTAATATAGGGATCTTTTATTCCCTGGAATGATCTCAGTTAGTTAATGTATATATATATAATGATCCTTCATTTAATATATATCGTAATAAACATTTCAATGTAAATATAATTTCAATTTGAATTATATTGGAGTAACTAAATATTTTTTATAGCATGAACATATTAATACTCAAACAATCTCCCACTAGTATTTTGTAAATTATGTTTTCCAGAAAAATATATAACTCTAAAATATATTAATCTATTTAGGAAAATAACAAATATATTAATTAATGAAATATTTTTATTATAAAACACTAAATAATAAAATATTATGTAGAATATTATCAGTTTATAGAAATGTTATTCAAATGAGAATACAAATTAATTAAAATATACCACTAATGGGTGGTAAAAATATAGTCTATCAAATTTTTTCAAATAACATTCATAAAACATTGTTAACAGGGCTAAAACAAATTTTATCCTCTATTCTAAAACCATTCTATAGAAGGGAAAAAATTATTAGAAGCTTTTCACAAAATTATCATCTCGTTTATTAATAGTAAAAAATATTTATAAATATAATTCCCCAAATAAAATGGTGAATAAAATATGTACTATCTATTAATGTTTTTTAATTAAATATCACTAAAAAATTTACAATTCCATTTCATTCTTCTGTTATATATACCAAACAATATATAATTTATCTAATGTAATGTAAAATTATAATCCATCAATTATTCCAAAAATTGAATATATTATACATATTCAAAATTATTTCTCAATGTATATCCCGTATTATATCCCCATAAATAATATATGACATGATTTCTATAAAATTATTAAATTATATTAACTCTGAAATTTTTTTACTCCTATTTATGTATTCTAGTAAATTTTGATTTTCAATTTGAAGACCTAACACAATGGAAACATTTCTTTTCATTCTTGATAAATACTTTAGGTTTTAACTATTCAAGATTTCTATTGAACACTTTAATATATTTTTTCCACTAGATTAAACTATTTCTATTTTATATGTCCACTATATATACAATACTGAAACACCAATTTTTGGTCTTCGTTAATTACAACATATTTATAATATACTGTAAACAATTATTGATTGTCAAAATATTATAGTTCTTGATAGATTATCAAGGCCTTTCTATCAAGAATATATTTTAATTAAGAATTCATCTAGAAAAATATTTATGGTTACAATAGACTATATAAGACTTAAATATACCCAATATAATAGATTACAAGAGTAGATATTGATGAAACCTCAACTATTTTATATATAAATAAATTGATTAAATCCCCATACCAATCACTACTAACATTTGTTTATAGAGGTTATTTGGGTTATCTTTTATCATGAACACATCCCTATTTTTATTTTTCAGGTATACCATTCGCTCAATGGACATAATATGAATAGAGAAAACACAAACTGAATCCATATTGTGCTTTTTATAAGCGTCAATATCTATTTTTTGATAAGTTTCAGCAATTGGATAGTCTGTAATTGTTTTTTATGATAAATAATATTTTTATTATATCTTAAGTAATATACATAATTTTTAATACATATATATATAATTTATGTTATCACAATTTTCTATCTATAAAATAAATATTCAAGATCAGTTTATTGATGATTTCATTTTTTCTTTAAAATAATATTTATTTAATTATTATCATTTTCTATAATGATGTAAATAAATCATTTACTATATGAAATAAATTTAAAATATTGACACGTGTTAATATATATTATCAATTAGTTATAAGAGATCCATAATTAAATATACACTGAGTCTCTTCTATATTACTCTCATTACATAATAATGTTTTTACCACCATGTTAATCATATAAGACATGAGTTTTTGATAAATATATAAACAATTCATTGAAAAAAATTAATTTAATGTATTAATTAAGCTACATTACTTTTTTAAAACTAATTCTCTTATTTTTATTAAAATAATTATAAGCAAAGAATCATTCATGATATGGGATCCTAATCTATCATTTTATTTACTTTTCTAGTTTAATTATATAATAATATCAGTAGGGCGTAAAAATATTCTTATATATGACATTTTGATTCTTAGTGTCATGATAAATATATATTTCAAAATAAAACATATTTTTTTTCTATTTTTAAACATCTCTACATATTATCTCATTCAACTTATCTCTCTCTCTCTCTATATATTAATGATTTAATATTTTTATCAAATACCTTGAGAAAAAATTAATATAATACAATTATATTAATGTATAATAATATATAAAACTCATGATTTGTGTTTATTATGAAAAAATAATAACTAAATGAATATGTATAAAAATTCATCTCATAGATAATACATATAATATAATTTAATAAAATATTTTTCAATAACTCTAAACAACATTACTCATTAGAGAATGTACAATGCAATATGTTGTTTTCTACAAACTTTTCAGATAAGGCCTAAACACACATACCAGTGAGAAGGAAAAACTATAAGCCCATTATCATTAGGTCAACACTTTCTAGATAGTAACATTATAGTACCATCATAACAGAAAATATTTTAAAATTATAATCAACATTATTATTGATTTTTCAATAGAAAAATAGACCATAGTATTAATAAAATATAATTATTTATTATGTTATATGAAGCATATGGACTCTTATATATATTGTATGAAATTTATATGATGTAATTTTAGTAACATAAAATGTTTCATTTTTTATTCAAAATATATATAAAAAATATTTTATAATTATTAAATAACTAGGAAATCAACATTTCATTATTTTAGAAAAATATAAAAATGTATGGAATATTTAAAAATAAAATCCAATAAAATATTTATAATATAGGAAAACTTTTATAGATATGGGATAATAGTAAATAAAGTGAAACATAATTTATATCATAATTATAAATACATTATACTTCATTATCAACTTTCTGTGCATATGAATTTATTGATATATTTTTTTGATTCTCTTCTGAAATATAAACACCTTATACTTTGGTATGGATTAAAACATCAAGTTTCTTATGTGAATAATTTAAAATATTTTATAATCATTATTAAACCATTTTTGAATCCACTAAATCCATTCCAGCACTGATAATATAAATTAATATTATAAGTAATTTAATATAATTAATTATTATAATCATTTATTAATTATTTATAAAAAAAGTATAATCTATTTTATTTTATTTTTTGTTATACTATAATTCCTACCAACATGATAAATTAATACTTTGGGGATTCGGGCAACTGGTTTGGGCCTATGGGCCAGATGGGCCTTTAGGCCATCAAAGGGGGCTGTCACATAAACATGATGGGTAGATAGTGATGTATGATTGATGAAAGTATGGTATTTGGGAAATCCAATGGTGGTACTATGTGCGATGTAATGGAATTCATTTCCAATGGGACTTCGGTCAAAAAATCATATATGAACTAAAGCAGCTGGTTGGGTAGGTAATCCCTTGAAGGGGGACTAGGACCTCACATTCCTGCATGTGTTTGCGCGTTATGTGTGTGTTTTATTATAATTATACCACAATCATCTAATATAATATGTATATAGTTTCTAAATTATTGAGTACATTTTAATTTTAATTATACTATTTTTGGTTGACGTTATAAAGGCTTTAAATTTATATAATGATATAGTTTTGTATCACATGATCACATTTATTCTACTAGAACTTGTATTTCTACACAATCTATGGATATTTATGATAATATATTAATATAGTAAATTGAATTTTTTTTATTTTAATTTCAATGAATATTTTCCCAAACTCATTTTTTCTTAATCGACAACATGATTTCATCATTATCATAATGAAAAACTATTTTTGTTCTATGAAAATCAAGGTTTCAAACAAAAAACTGAATGATCATTTTTTCATTAAAATAAATCATGGAACAATAATAATTAATTTCCATATAACATTCATATATCATATTTCAAATCAGAATTATATAATTTTTTTCATTGTATTATTATATTTTTGGGTCAAATCATCCACATGAACATGTTTTATATTGGAAAATATTTACATATTATATCACTGTATTTCCACAACTATTTATGAAAAAAATACTATGAATCAATAACCAAGGTTCTAGACACATAAAATAGCCACTAAACCCATTTTCAATGTTGTGAAAATATTCATTTTATTTCAATTATAAATGATGAATATAAAACAATTTCTTGTCATTCATACAATGATCTTTTACTAGATCTTGGTAAATATGTATTAGATGAAATAAAATAACAACATCCTACTATGATTACATTAAGAATCCGGTTCTTATTTTTAAGGTACGGGTTTCCTCTGTCCCTTTTTCCATACGTGTTTTTGAGAAAATATGAAAAATGGGGAAAATCTGAAATTTTGGGGGTACACGGGGTGTACATTTCTACATGTCGTGTACATTGTCCATTTCGGTTGAGTACACAGGGTGTGTAGGCCTGTCAGTGATGTAGCATGTAAAAACTGACTACACGCTGTGTACTTGGTATTTACACACCATGTAATCAGTCGTAAAGTGAATAGAAAGGTGTTTGGTATAAGGCCCCAACCTTAATCCTTACTTAATCTTGAGTTATTACAAGATTACACATTGAGTCTCTTTTCAGGTTTAGAGTTTTAGAGAATTAGATCATAAAACTTTCATTACATTCTACATTTAAACAAAGTGGTTACATAAAATATAGTATTCATTTTTCCCATCAACGGAAACATATTTAAAATAAAACATGGATTCTTTCTTGACACTTCCTTGACACTATCATCATATCATGTACCTTTCCCTTGACCTGTGAAAAAACATTTCAAAAAAACATGGGGTGATCATAAAAATCTCAGTAAGGGTTATAAAAATATGGAAAGGAAACATGAGTTCATATATACGTAAGAGTGAAATCATACTTTACCCATAAAACATAGGCGTATCAAATCATGAATAAATCATAGAAATCATAAGAAATAAAGGTAACTTGAGGCATTCATATCATTCTTACAAAGGGAGTAACCCTCTTGGTTACATTTGGAATACCCACCACAGTATATTCCCTAAATCTATTTGGAGAAACCTTAACGTTTCACTCCTTCGTGTTACCCAATGCATTGGAGAGCTATATCGGGCTCACCTGCCCTTAGTTTATCACGGAACCACCCGTTTTCATAAAAATTCCCAAGAACCATAACATAAACGTATCACATAAATCATGCATAAAGGAAACAAAACATTTCCACATTTCAATCACAATATTACATTTTAGTGTATTGAAATAATGAATCCATTAAAAAAGAAACCATTTCCAAAACCATTTAAAACATTTAATAATGATATTTTTGAATCAAAGTGTCCCATACCACCTTGAAGCTTTAAAAATTTTGAACCATTAATGTCCATATAAATAAATACTTAAAACCATTTTAAAAACATGGATATTAATAAGAACAAATATTTAAAACATTTAAAGCGATATTTTGGTTAAAGGGTTTTTAACAAAATTAGAGACACTTGAATACAATAATTGAAGAATAACATTTAGTCTGAACATTATAATATCATGAGAATAAATGGATTCATAATATAATACTCCAAAGGACAGTATATACACCATATAAGAGTGAATTTGTGCATAACAACAATGAAGTCTCAATATAAATGTCAAATGTGATGAAATCCCTTATAAAAAGGTATCCTTAAATTAAGGATAAATCAATCTCAAAATTATGTGTGACAAATATAAATAAACCCAATATAAGTGGATATTAATTTTAAAACAATATAAGGTTATTCACACATATTCAAAGGATGACATATTCAATAACTACATGTTGAACCCAAAGAAATCGAAATTGGGTTAAAAAGTTCCCTTGGTAAAATTCGACAGCCTAACGACATCACTTCAAAATTCAGAAAATTAGTTGATGAGAGATAAAAAGGGAATCTCATCACTTGGACCTAAAATTTACATCAACAAGTATATAAAATAACATATCCCTACATAATAGTATGTGAATTAAAAGACATAACAAAAGAAGTCTTTTAAAAAGGGGAGGGTGAAAGGTCCCCTTACCGAGTTGGGTAACATTCTAAACATACACCCCATGGAAGAAGGGTCATACAATGAAGATGTGAATACCCATAAATGAAATTATACTACAAAAATTTTATAATAATGGTCAGTACATACACCACTCAAAGGAAATTGTCGTAAATGTAGCATAAATCTCACGAGAATAAAAGTTAGATGAAAAATCCCTTACGAAAACTCGGCAGCCTAACAGCGCCACTTAAAACATCCAAAATGGATTGATGAGAGGAAATAGGGTCTCTCATCGTATCAACATAAAGTTTACAGGAAGAGGAATACAAAATAACATCCCCCAACATAACAAATAGAAGTTTAAAATAATTGAAATAAAGGAGAGCACTTAAAAAGAAAGAGAGAGGTTGGATCTCTTATGAAAATTCAGCAACCTAACTGCGCCACTCAAAACATCCAAAATGGATTGATGAGAGAGAATATGGTCTCTCATCATATGAACATAAAAATTACAGTAAGATTAATATAAAATAATAACCAAATAACAATAAATATGAGATTAGAATGAATGACCTAAAAGTGTGTACTTAAAAAAAGAAAGAGAGGAGTAGGATCCCTTACCTCAAGTCCAACTTGTTTTGTTCGTTTCATTATATTCCTGAATAATAAACTTTGGTCAATTTATAATTTCTTAAGGACTTCCTATAAATATTATTATTCAGTTCATATAACATATTTTAATGTTATAATAACTGGTTAATAATATGAGTTCATATCAGACGTTTTTGTCGATGTTTGCTACATGAGTCCAAAATTGAACTTGTTCGAAAATAATTTTTCATGTAGTTATAGGTACATCATATCCAGAAGAGTATTGATGTTCTAAATATCATATATATCAATTATATATTCATTTTATACTATTCTATATCATTTTTAGAAAAAAATTAAAAGCATCGTTCATGGAGACAGTAGGCCGTACGTACGCATGAACACTACTTTCATTTTTTGTCATATTAATAGAATTAAAACAAAATGATATATATATATATGTTATAATTCTAGAATGATATCCATAATTTAGATGTAATATATTACATATATATTTATTATGTATATGTACTTATAATAGTACATAACATTTTGAGATAAGAAATGAAATGTACCGTTCATGGAGACGGTAAGCCGTACATAGACATGAACGCTACTTCCATTTCTATTTCATATTTAATGGAATTAAAACATAATGATACATAATAGTATTTTCATTCCAGTATGGTATCATATATAATATCATTAAATATATCCTTTATACATACCACATATGGTATTAACGAATCAAATCACTTTGAGGGGGCGGTAGTCCGCACTTCCTTAAATGAAGATATCGCGTTTACGCATAATGGAAACCATAAAGGTATGCCATAAATAAAAAATACATAAGATTAAGTAAAACATAAACATATTATATATCATATATAAATATATTGTCATCTTAATGTCCACCTTTAAAGGTGTTAAAGTAATATTGAACAATCATCGTTTCGGGAGGCAGAAAATCGCCAACCACAGAAACAGTATGTTCTTTAACCATTAGACGAAGGTGTGTTTAAGTGTAGCTCGAATCCTTATTATAAAAACATCCTATTATATTTAAGATACTTGAGTTGTTACAAAAGAAATGAATAAAAAAAGGTAGGGGGTTGGAGAAGAAAAATAAAACAAAAGGACACAAGTGAAGACATTACCTTAAAATCGGGTAACTCCCTTTGGTTTGAGCTCAAAGGATTACATGGGAGGACTTCTGCCCAAAATGAGGCATCAAGGAGTTAGATAGGGATGTGTAGAGACAAAATGAGTAGGGTTTGGCTGAGCCAAAGCCTTTGGAAGTGTGGGTAAGGAGGTAGAGGTGGTGGCCTTTTATAAGAGGAGAGGAGGGGCACTTTTTGAAAGTAAAGAAATGTTACTTTATTTTAGAATGGGTTTTGGATTGTAATGGTCACACATTGAAGTGTTTTGAGGTTAAGGTGATAAGGGTTCTAAATAAACCCATACAATAGGGTTTGTACAAGTGTAGGTCTTAGATATTACATTATCTTTCCATTTTATTTAAATCGTTAAATAATGAGGTCATCACTGCATCATCATGATGTCATAAATAATTTAATTTATTTAATGTCTAAAAATTAAAACAAAAATACCATGATGTAGGAAATCGTTTTAACTTTCTAATTAATATTTATAGTCAAAACTTTGACTTGTAGTACCCATGTAAAAATTGTTTTAGTAATACATCTCATGTGTGTGTCATTTTTACTTTAACATTAAATAAAAAGGTATTTATGTCATTTTCCAACCAAAGTGGCTCCATGGGGTCCCCAAGTTGACCCATGGATTGTCTTGGTCGGCCATTACACATCCAATGAGGGTAGAACATGTTTATAGGTCATTTAATTTTATTAAAACATTATTCTTACCTTAAACTACACTAATTACCTCTAATCGCGATTAAAAACATAATAAGTTACTATTCACCAAAAAAATTATTTTAATCCAATTGATCCACATTTTACTTATTAATGACAACCATGTAGGTCAGATTTTTTAAATTCAAAACAAAAATGTGGAAAATTTTCATTTAAACGGAAAATCAGTTTTTATAAGTACCACTTAGTGGTTTCACTATTCATCAAAAATTGAAGTTTTTCAGAAAATTACCAAATATTCACCCTAAGCTATATTTGATATTCATAATTCAAAAATGATGTCTATTTTAAAAAATTAAAAAGATATAAGTTGAATTAAATAATTTTATAATTAATTCCAGCTTTCAAAACAAATAGCGTGTTTTTATGAAACAAAATGTATCAAAAGATTAACACTAGTTTAAGTCTGATTTCAAAGTGTAATTAATTCCAACGACCACTATTGGATTAAATGGTAAAAATATATTATAATTTCACTTTAAAAACTGTTAATAAGATAATATAATCATATAAATAAATTATATTAAAAAGAGGTTTTGAATTAAAATACAACATATTTCAGTCTTCATTAAAAAATGAACTTTTTCGGAAAAATACCAAAAATTTACACAAAGTAAATTTTTATGTCCTGGTTCAAAAGAAGAATTTTATTTAGTCAAATATAACACATAAAAATTTCAAAAATTGGATTTAAAAGAGGTTCACCCTCAAAAGGTGGTTAATCGCCCTTTTAAAAATATTAGAATGTTTACGCTTAAAATTGGATTCATTCGCATTTTTAATCCTCTAACATTTATTGTAAAAATTAAAAATATTTGACAAAAATATATAATCATTTTGTAGTTAGTTCTGTTTATTCCCACCATTACAACGGCTAGACGTTAACTACCATTTAAAATAATATTATTTTATCATTAGAGTGCAACATAAGATTCCCAAGAAACTCGTTGTTGCGTGTTGGGTACGCCATCGAGCATAGCGTCCCCTTTAACGTTATATTAATATTTTATTCAAAAATATGGATAAATGTGAAAATTTAATACTCTTTATTTACCTGGGGTGGTACATCCTTCCCCCCTGTTGGGAATTGTGTCCTCGCAATTTTAAAATTGAGCTTGGAAACATCCTTGAAAGTCCCACATCGGAACAAGAGTCTGTAAAACAATCACTTTAAAATAAAGAAAGATAAGTATAAAGGTCACCCGAGTTAACCCATACTAGGATTCCATGTAGGAGAACATGGAAATGGAGGAGAAAACATTGGTTCATGTTCTGATGGAGAGTGATAGAAAAAATGTTTAGGAGAAAGTTAACCACAAGAAAATCACAAACTTGTGATGGGTTAAATGGTATTCGATTCCCCAGTAGGAAAAGTTAATAGAAAACATTTTTTTAAGTTACTTTTTATTGAGGAATTTATATATAAGGAAACATAATCAATTATCATGTTGACTTTCAACTTTCATTAGATTCCTTACACAAACTCATATTTTCTCCAAAAGACAAGTATTTAGGAAGACAGGTTCACATTAATAGTACTATAATCAACTTCCTAAAAATCACCTAATCCACAAAAGAGAACTATATATTTCCCATGTCTTTAGACAAAATACAAAACCAAATTTTTTAGTATGAGATCAGATGACCCACAAATGTATAATCATTTATAAAAATAAAATCCATTCTTAATCGCCAAATTTTGTCCAAAAAAACCCAAAGTTCAACGAAGACCATTCGATAAAAAATTGTCCATAAATTACTTCAAAGTAAACCAAAATAAGATTGAAACCCAAATATTTGAAGAATATATCACATAGTCTTCCACGTTAAATCGTAACATTTATCTCCAAAAAACATCAGTTGCTCCTAAAGTCTCGTATTAAAAAGTAATTAACCTAATCACATATCCTCCGCGATAAGTTAATAAATTTCCATAGATAACCCAAAATAAGATTACTCTTAATTCATAATGTCACCTAACTAAAAATAATAAGTCATACTAATCAGGGACTTCACGTAGTCCAGTGGTAGGCGATAAATACCAGTCGCACTTTTGTCGTGGGTTCGATTCAAGTATCTTTGTCCAACGCGAGGGGTTGTCACACGGTTTGCGTGTTGTACTTTTTCCAAAACTATATAATTCTTAAAACATTCCCCAAAACAAGATAAAATCATCAAAAATAATCATAACATATTTTAACCTCATGTTTATCTCATGACTTTCATTTTCCCTCATAACATATAATAACCCATAATTACCTCAAAAGTAAGGATCATGTAAACCCTAATGGTTACCTTAAAAATTATTACATGAAATTCCACATCAATTGGTCATCTCGTACATGATGCATTACAGAACATACCATGGTTCAAGTGGTTGATCATGACTCCTTGATAGTTGGTTTAGAACAACCACGAGTTTCCTCATTGAATCCTCCATTTTATCTAGTATCCTAATCAGAGAACCACCACAGTTTCCTTCAAACCCTTTGTCTCTTTGGTGCCTTCTACATCCATCGAGTCACTAAAAACAGAAATGTCAGTGTGAGTATATCAACAAAACCATCATGTACTAATGAGGAAGGTAAACACTAAGATATACATAATTATTCACTTTATCTAAAACTAGAACTCTTTCTGAAATCCTATCCATTATGGTACTGTCACTTATGCTTAGAAAACACATGAACCTCTAAAGTTATCTAAACCGACCTTTGATAGCAACTATAAGGCCCCAGCCTTAAACCTTACATAATCTTGAGTTATTAGAAGATTACACATTGAGGATCTTTTCAGTTTTAGAGTTTTAGATAATTATATCATAAAACTTGAATTACATTCCACATTTAAACAAAGTGGTTACATAAAAGATAGTATTCATTTTTCCCATCAACGGGAACATATTTAAAATATAACAGGGAATCTTTCTTGACACTTCCTTGAAACTATCATAATATCATGTACGTTTCCCTTGACCGGTGAAAAAAATTTCAAAAAAAACATGGGGTGAGCACAAAAATCTCAGTAAGGGTTATAAAAATATGGAATGGAAACATCAGTTCATATATACATAAGAATGAAATCATACTTTACCCATAAAACATAGGCGTATGAAATCATGAATAAATCATAGAAATAATAAGACATAAAGGTAACTTGAGGCATTCATAGAATTCTTACGTAGGGAGTAACCCTCTTGGTTACGTTTGGAATAACCACCATAGTATATTCCCTAAATCAATTCGGAGAAACCTTAACGTTTCACTCCTTCGCGTTACCCAATGAATTGGAGAGCTATATCGGGCTCACCCGCCCTTTGTTTATCACGGAACCACCCATTTTCATAACAATTCCCAAGAACCATAAAATAAACGTATCACATAAAACATGCATAAATAAAACATAACATTTCCACATTTCAATCACAATATATCATTTTCGTGTATTGAAATAATGAATCCATTCAAAAATAAACCATTTCCAAAACCATTTAAAACATTTAATAAAGATGTTTTTGAATAAAAGTGTCCCATACCACCTTGAAGATTTTAAAATATTAAACCATTAATATCCATATAAATAAATCCTTAAAACCATTTTGAAAACATGGATATTAATAAGAAAAAATAATTAAAACATTTAAAGCGATATTTTGCTTAAAGGGGTTTTACCAAAATTAGAGACACTTGAATACAATAATTGAGGAATAACATTTAGTCATAACTTTATAAGATCATGAGAATAAAGGGATTCATGATATAATGCTCCAAAGGAAAGTATATACACCATATAAGAGTGAATTGGTTTATAACAACAATGAAGTATCAATAGAAATGTCAAATGTGATGAAATCCCTTCTAAAGAAGGTATCCTTAAATTAAGGATAAATCAATCTCAAGATTATGTGTGACAAATTTAAATATACCCAATATAAGTGGATATTAAGTGTAAAACCATAAACGTCCATTCACACATATTCAAAGGATGACATATTCAATAACTACATGTTGAACCCAAAGAAATCGAAATTGGGTTAAAAAGTTCCCTTGGTAAAATTCGACAGCCTAACGAAATCACTTCAAAATTCAGAAAATGTGTTGATGAGAGATAAAAAGGGAATCTCATCACTTGGACATAAAATTTACATCAATAAAAATATAAAATAAAATATCCCAACATAATATTATGTGAATTATAAAACATAACAAAAGAAGTCTTTTAAAAAGAGGAGGGTGAAAGGTCCCCTTACCGAGTTGGGTAACTTTCGAAACATACACCCCATGGAAGAAGGGTCATACAATGAAGATGTGAATACCCATAAATGAAATTATACTACACAAAGCTTATAATAATGGGAAGTACATAAATCACTCAACGGAAATTGTGGGAAATGTAGCATAAATCTCACGAGAATAAAAGTGAGATGAAAAATCCCTTACGAAAACTCGGCAGCCTAACAACACCACTTAAAACATCCAAAATGGATTGATGAGAGGAAATAGGGTCTATAATGAAATAAAAATAATGTTTACAGAATGAGGAATACAAAAGAACCTCCCCCAACATAACAAATATGATCTTAAAAGAAGTGACATAAAGGAGAGTACTTAAAAAGAAAGAGAGAGGTTGGATCTCTTACGAAAATTCGGTAGCCTAACGGCGCCACTCAAAACTTCCAAAATGGATTGATGAGAGAGAATAGGGTCTCTCATTATATGAAAAAAAAATTACAGTAAGATTAATATAAAATAATATCCCAATAACAATAAAGATGAGCTTATAAGGAATGGCATAAAAGAGTGTACTTAAAAAGAAAGAGAGGTGTAGGATCCCTTACCTCAAGTCCAACTTGTCTTGTTCGTTTCTTTATATTCCTCAATAATAAACTTTGGTAAATTTATAATTTCTTAAGGACCTCATATAAATATTATTATTCAGTTAATATAACATATTTTAATGTTATAATAATTGGATAATAATATGAGTTCATATTAGACGTTTTTGTCGATGTTTGGTACATGAGTCAAAAATTGAACTTGTTGGAAAATAATTTTCCATGTAGTTTTAGGTACATCATATCCTGAATAGTATTGATGTTTTAAATATCATATATATCTAGTATATATTAATTTTATACTATTCCATAGCTTTTGGATATAAAAATGAAAAGCACCGTTCATGGAGACGGTATGTCGTACGTACGCTTGAACGCTACTTTCATTTTTTGTCATATTAATGGAATTAAAACAAAATGAGATATATATATATGTTATAATTCCAGAATGATATTCACAATTTAGATGTAATATATTTCATATATATCAATTATATATATGTACTTATAATAGTACATTACATTTTGAGATAAGAAATGAAATGTATCGTTCATGGAGACGGTAAGCCGTACGTACGCATGAACGCTACTTCCATTTCTATTTCATATTTAATGGAATTAAAACCTAATTATACATAATTTTATTTTAATTCCATTATGATATCATATATAATATCAATAAATATATCCTTTATACGTACCACATATGTTATTAACGAATCAAATCCCTTTGAGGGGGCGGTAGTCTGCACTTCCTTAAATGAAGATATCGCGTTTACCGATAATGGAAACCATAAAGGTATTCCATAAATGAAAAATATAGAATCTTAAGTACAACATAAACATATTATATATCATTTATAAATATAGTTTCATCTTAATGGCCACCTTTAAAGGTGTTAAAATAATATTGAACAATCATCATTTCGTGAGGCAGAAAATCGCCAACCACAGAAACAGTATGTTCTTTAACCATTAGACGAAGGTGTGGGTAAGTGTAGCTCTAATAATTCTTATAGAAACATCCTATTATATTTAATATACTGGGTTTGTTAAAAAATAAATGAATAAATGGTGTTATGTGGTTGGAGAAGCAAAATAAAACAAAAGGACACAAGTGAAGACATTACCTTAAAATCGGGTAACTCCCTTTGGTTTGAGCTCAAAGGCTTCTTTGGGAAGAATTATACCCAAAGTGAGGCTTCAAGGTGTTATAGAGGGATGTGGAGAGACAAAATGATAAGGGTTTGGCCGAGACAAAGGCTTTGGAAGTGTGGGTAATGAGGTAGAGGTGGGGGCCTTTTATAAGAGGAGAGGAGGGGTACTCTTGGAAAGTAAAGAAATGTTACTTTATTGTAGAATGCGTTTCGGATTTTAATGGTCCCAAATTGATTTTTTTCGAGGATAAGGTGATAAGGGTTCGACATCCACCCATAAAATAGGTTTTGGAAATGTTTATGTCTTATATTTTACATTATCTTTCCTTTTTATTTAAATCATTAAATAATGAGGTCATCACTGCATCATCCTGATGTCATAAATAATTTAATTTATTTAATGTCTAAAAATTATAAAAAAAAAATCATGATGTAGGAAATATTTTTAGATTTCTAATAAATATTTATAGTCAAACATCTGACTTTTATAAACCCATGGAAAAATTGTTTTATTAAAACATCTCATGTGTGTCTCAATTTTACTTTAACATTAAATAAAAAGGTATTTATGTCATTTTCCAACCAAAGTGGCTCCATCGGGTCCCCAAGTTGACCCATGGATTTTCTTGATCGTCCATGACACATCACATGAGGGTAGGACATTTTTCTAGGTCATTTCATTTTATTTAAACATTATTCATACCTTAAACTACACTAATTACCTCTAATCGTGATTAAAAACATAATAAGTTATTATTCACAAAAAAAATTTATTTTAATCCCATTGAACCAAATTTTACTTCTTAATGAAAACCATATATATCATATTTTTGAAATTCAAAACACAAAGGTGGAAAAATTTCATTTAAACGGAAAATCAGTTTTTATAAGTACCACTTAGTGGTTTCACTATTCATTAAAAATTGAAGTTTTTCAGAAAATTACCAAAAATTCACCCTAAGCTATATTTGATATTCTGAATTCAAAAATGTTGTCTATTTTAAAAAATTCAAAACATATAAGTGGAATAAATTAATTTAATAATTAATTCCCACTGTCAAAACAAATAGCATGTTTTTATGAAACAAAATGTATCAAAATATTGACACTAGTTTAAGTCTGATTTCAAAGTTAAATTAATTCCAATGACCACTATTGGATTAAATGGTAAAAATATATTCTAATTTCACTTTAAAACCAATTAAAATGATAATATAATTATATAAATAAATTTTATTAAAAAGTTGTTTTGAATTAAAATACAACATTTTTCACTATTCATTAAAAATTGATCTTTTTCAGAAAAATACCAAAAATTTACACAATGTAAATTTTGATGTCCCTATTCAATAGAGGAATTTTATTTAGTCAAATATAACACATAAAATTTTCAAAAAGTGTATTTAAAAGTGGTTCGCCAACAAAAGGTGGTTAATCGACCTTTTAAAGAATAGTAGAATGTTTACGCTTAAAATTGGATTCATTCGCATTTTTAATCCTCTAACATTTATTTTAAAAAGTAAAAATATTTGACAAAAATATATAATCATTTTGTAGTTAGTTCTGTTCATTCCCACCATTACAACGGCTAGAAGATAAATACCAATAAAAATAATATTATTTTATCATTAGAGTGCAACATATGATTCCCAAGAAACTCGTTGTTGCGTGTTGGGTACGCCATCGAGCATAGCGTCCCCTTTAATGTTATATTAATATTTTATTCAAAAATATGGATAAATGTGAAAATTTCATACTCTTTATTTACTTGGGGTGTTACATCCTATCCCCCTTTTGGGAATTGCGTCCTCGCAATTTTAAAATTGAGCTTGGAAATATCCTTGAAAGTCCCACATCGGAACAAGAGTCGGTAAAACAATCACTTTAAAATAAAGAATGATAAGTACAAAGGTCACCCGAGTTAACCCATACTAGGATTCCATGTAGGAAAACATGGAAATAGATGAGAAAACATAGGGTCATGTTCTGATGGAGAGTGATAGAAAACATGTTTAGAAGAAAGTTAACCACAAGAAAATCACAAAATTGTGATGGGTTAAACAGTATTCGATTCCCCGGTAGGAAAATTTAATAGACAACATTTTTTTAAGTTACTTTTTATTGAGGAATTTATTCATAAGGAAACATAATCAATTATCATGCTGAATTTCAACTTTCATTAGATTCCTTACACAAACTCATATTTTCTCCAAAAGACGAGTATTTAGGAAGACTTGTTCACATTAAGAATACTATAATCAACTTCCTGAAAATCACCAAATCCACAAAAGAGAATTATATATTTCCCATGTCATTAGACAAAATCCAATACCAAAATTTTTAGTATGAGATCAGATAACCCACAAAAGTATAATCCTTTATAAAAAGAAAATCCATTCTTAATCTCCAAAATTTGTCCAAAAAAACCCAAAGTTCAACGAAGACCATTCGATAAACAATTGTCCATAAAATACTTCAATGTAAGCCAAACTAAGATTGATAAAAAAATATTTGAAGGATTTAGTCACATAGTCTTCCAAGTTAAATCGTAACATTTATCTCCAAAAAACATCAGTTGCTCCTAAAATCTCGTATTGAAAAGTAATTAACCTAATCACATATCCTCCATTGTAGGTTAATAAATTTACATAGATAACTCAAAATCAGCATACTATTAATTCATAAAGTCACCTAACTAAAAAGAATATGTCATACTAACTAGGGACTTCACGTAGTCCAGTGGTAGGCGATAAATACCAGTCGCACTTTGGTCGTGGGTTCCATTCCCATAGTATTGTCCAACTTGACGGGTTGTCACATGGTCTGTGTGCTGTCCTTTTTCCAAAACTATATAATTCTTAAAATATTCCCCCAAACGACATAAAATCATCAAAAATAATCATAAAATATTTTAACCTCAATTTTATCTCATGCCTTTCATTTTCCATCATAACATATAATAACCCATAATTACCTCAAAAGTAAGGATCATATAAAGCCTAATGGTTACCTTAATAATTATTACATGAACTTCCACATCGATTGGACATCTCTTACATGATGCATTACAGAAGATACCAAGGTTCAAGTAGTTGATCATGACTCCTTGATAGTTGGTTTAGAACAACCACGAGTTTCCTCATTGAATCCCCCATTTTATCTAGTATCCTAATTAGAGAACCACCACAGTTTCCTTCAAACCTATTGTCTCTTTGGTGCCTATTAGATCCATCCAGTCACTAAAAAGAGAAATGTCAGTGTGAGTATATCAACAAAACCATCATGTACTAATGAGGAAGGTAAAAACTAAGATATACTTAATTATTCACTTTATCTAAAACTATCACTCTTTCTGGAATCCTATTCATTATGGTACTGTCACTTATGCTTAGAAAATACCCTAACCTCTAATGTTATCTAAACCGACCTTTGATACCAACTATAAGGCCCCAACCTTAAACCATACTTAATCTTGAGTTATTACAAGATTACACACTGAGGATCTTTTCAGTTTTAGAGTTTTAGATAATTAGATCATAAAACATGAATTACATTCCACATTTAAACAAAGTGGTTACATAAAAGATAGTATTCATTTTTCCCATCAACAGAAACATATTTAAAATAAAACAGGGAATCTTTCTTGACACTTCCTTGACACTATCATCATATCATGTACCTTTCCCTTGACCTGTGAAAAACATTTCAAAAAAAAAACTTGGGGTGAGCATAAAAAGATCAGTAAGGGTTATAAAAATATGTAAAGGAAACATGAATTCATATATACATAAAAATGAAATCATACTTTACCCATAAAACATAGGCGTATCAAATCATGAATAAATCATAGAAATCATAAGACATAAAGGTAACATGAGGCATTCATAGTGTTCTTACGTAGGGATTAACCCTCTTGGTTACGTTTGGAATACCCACCACAATATATTCCCTAAATCACTTTAGAGAAACCTTAACGTTTCACTCCTTCATGTTACACAATACATTGGAGAGCTATATCGGGCTCACCCGCCCTTAGTTTATCACGGAACCACCCATTTTCATAAGAATTCCCAAGAACCATAAAATAAATGTATCACATGAAACATGCATAAATAATACATAACATTTCCACATTTCAATCACAATATAACATTTTCGTGTATTGAAATAATGAATCCATTAAAAAAGAAACCATTTCTAAAACCATTTAAAACATTTAATAAAGATATTTTTGAATAAAAGTGTCCCATACCACCTTGATGGTTATAAAATTTTAAACAATTAATATCCATATAAATAAATCCTTAAAACCATTTTGAAAACATGGATATTAATAAGAAAAAATAATTAAAACATTTAAAGCGATATTTTGGTTAAAGGGGTTTTCCCAAAATTAGAGACACTTGAATACAATAATTGAGGAATAACATTTAGTCAAAAGTTTATAATATCATGAAAATAAATGGATTCATGATATAATACTCCAAAGGAGAGTATATACACCATATAAGAGTGAACTGTTGCATAACAACAATGAAGTCTCAATTAAAATGTCAAATGTGATGAAATCCCTTATAAAGAAGGTATCCTTAAATTAAGGATAAATCAATATCAAAATTATGTGTTACAAATATAAATACACACAATATAAGTGGATATTAGGTTTAAAACAATAAATGGTCATTAACACATATTAAAATGATGAAATATTCAATAACTACATGTTGAACCCAAAGAAATCGAAATTGGGTTAAAAAGTTCCCTTGGTAAAATTCGACAGCCTAACGGCATCACTTCAAAATTCAGAAAATGAGTTGATGAGAGATAAAAATGGCATCTTATCACTTGGACATAAAATTTACATCAATAAGTATATAAAATAACATATCACACCATAATATTATATGAATTAAAAAACATAACAAAAGAAGTCTTTTAAAAAGAGGATGGTGAAAGGTCCCCTTACCGAGTTGGGTAACTTTAGAAACATACACCCCATGGAAGAAGGGTCATACAATGAAGATGTGAATACCCATAAATGAAATTATACTACACAATGTTTATAATAATGGTTAGTACATACACCACTCAATGGAAATTGTGGTAAATGTAGCATAAATGTCACAGGAAAAAAAGTGAGATGAAAAATACCTTAGGAAAACTCGGCAGCCTAATGGCGCCACTTAAAACATCCAAAATGGATTGATGAGAGGAAATAGGGTGTCTCATCAAATAACAATAAAGTTTAAAGAATTAGGAATACGAAATAACATCCCCCAAAATAACAAAGAGGAGATTAAAATATGTTACATAAAGGAGAGTACTTAAAAAGAAAGAGAGAGGTTGGATATCTTACGAAAATTCGGCAGCCTAACAACGCCACTAAAAACTTAAAAAATGGATTGATGAGAGATATTAGGGTCTCTCATCATATGAACATAATAATTAAAGTAAGATTAATATAAAATAATATCCCAATAACAAGAAATATGAGCTTAGAAAGAATGGGATAAAAAATGGTACTTAAAAAGAAAGAGAGGAGTAGGATCCCTTACCTCAAGTCCAACATGTCTTGTTCATTTCTTTATATTCATGAATAATAAACTTTGGTAAATTTATAATTGCTTAAGGAACTCCTATAAAGATTATTATTCACTTCATATAACATATTTTAATGTTATAATAATTGGTTAATAATATGAGTTCATATCAGACGTTTTTTTCGATGTTTGGTACATGAGTCAAAAATTGAACTTGTTAGAAAATAATTTTCCATGTAGTTATAGGTACATCATATCCAGAATAGTATTAATGTTTTAAATATCATATATATCCAGTATATATTCATTTTATACTATTCCATATATTTTGGAGATAAAAATTAAAAGCACCGTTAATGGAGACGGTAGGCCGTACGTACGCATGAACGCTACATTCATTTTTTGTCATATTAATGGAATTAAAACAAAATGAGATATATATATATATATATATATATATTATAATTACAGAATGATATAAATAATTTAGATTTAATATATTACATATATATCCATTATATATAAGTACTTATAATAGTAAATAACATTTTGAGATAAGAAATGAAATGTACCGTTCATAGAGACGGTAAGTCGTACGTACGCATGAACGCTACTTCAATTTCTATTTCATATTTAATGGACTTAAAACATAATGATACATAATAGTATTTTAATTCCAGTATGGTATCATATATAATATCATTAAATATATCCTTTATATGTACCACATATGGTATTAACGAATCAAATCCCTTTGAGGGGGCGGTAGTCCGCACTTCCTTAGATGAAGATATCACGTTTACCCATAATGGAAACCATAATGGTATGACATAAATGAAAAATACAGAAGATTAAGTAAAACATAAAAATATTATATATCATATATAAATATAGTTTCATCTTAGTGGACACCTTTAAAGGTGTTAAAAAAATATTGAACAATCATTGTTTCGTGAGGCCGAAAATCGCCAACCACAGAAAAAATATGTTCTTTAACCATTAGACAATGGTGTGTATAATTGTAACTCGAATATTCTTATAAAAAAATCCTATTATATTTATGATACTGGAGTTGTTACAAAATAAATGAATAAAAAGTGTTTAGGGGGTTGGAGAAGAAAAATAATACAAAAGGACACAAGTGAAGACATTACCTTAAAATCGGGTCACTCCCTTTGTTTTCAGCTCAAGGGCTTCCGTGGGTAGCCTTATGCCCAAATTTATGCTTCAAGGAGTTAGAGAGGTATGTGGAGAGACAAAATGATCAGGGTTTGGCCGAGAAAAAGTCTTTGGAAGTGTGGGTAAGGAGGTAGAGGTGGGGGCCTTTTATAAGAGGAGAGGAGGGGAACTCTTGGAAAGTAAAGAAATGAAACTTTATTTTAGAATGAGTTTCTGATTTTAATGGTCCCACATTAAAGTGTTTCTAGGATAAGGTGATAAGGTTTCGACAGACACCCATCCAATAGGTTTTTGACATTTTTAGGTCTTAGATTTTACATTATCTTTCCATTTTATTTAAATCGTTAAATAATGAGGTCATCACTGCATCATCATGATGTCATAAATAATTTAATTTATTTAATGTCTAAAAATTATAAGAAAAAATATCATGATGTAGGAAGTATTTTTATCTTTCTAATTAATATTTATAGTCAAAAATCGGACTTGTATAAACCCATGGACAAATTGGTTTAGTAAAACATCTCATGTGTGTGTCATGTTTACTTTAACATTAAATAAAAAGGTATTTATGTCATTTTCAAACCAAAGTGGCTCCATGGGGTCCCCAAGTTTACCCATGGATTGTCTTGGTCGGCCATGACACATCTAATTAATGTAGGACATGTGTCTAGGTCATTTAAATTTATTAAAACATTATTCTTACCTTAAACTACACTAATTACCTCTAATCGCGATTAAAAACATAATAAGTTATTATTCACCAAAAAAAATTATTTTAATCCCATTGAAACACATTTTAATCGTTAATGACAACCATGTATGTCGGATTTTTTAAATTCAAAACACAAAGGTGGAAAATTTTCATTTAAACGGAAAATCAGTTTTTATAAGTACCACTTACTGGTTTCACTATTCATCAAAAATTGAAGTTTTTCAGAAAATTACCAAAAATTCACCCTAAGCAATATTTGATATTCCGAATTAAAAAATGATTTCAATTTTACAAAATTCAAAACATATAAGTTGCATTGATTAATTTAATAATTAATTCCCACTGTCAAAACAAATAGCGTGTTTTTATGAAACAAAATGTATCAAAAGATTGACAGTAGTTTAAGTCCGATTTTAAAGTGAAATTAATTCCAACGACCACTAATGGGTTAAATGGTAAAAATATATTCTATTTTCACTTTAAAACCAATTCAAAATATAATCTAATCATATAAATAAATTAGATTAAAAAGAGGCTTTGAATTAAAATACAACATTTTTCACTATTCATTAAAAATTGAACTTTTTTTGGAAAAATACCAATAATTTACAAAAAGTAAATTTTGATGTCCTGATTGAAAATATGAATTTTATTTAGTCAAATATAACACATAAAATTGTCAAAAAGTGTATTTAAAAGAGATTCTCTATAAAAAGGCGATTAATCGACCTTTTAAAGAATATTAGAATGTTTACTCTTAAAATTAGATTCATTCTCATTTTTAATCCTCTAACATTTATTGTAAAAAGTAAAAATATTTGACAAACATATGTAATCATTTTGTAGTTCGTTCTGTTCATTCCAACCATTACAACGGCTAGGCATTAACTACCATTTAAAATAATATTATTTTATCATTAGAGTGAAACGTAAGATTCCCAAGAAACTCGTTATTGCGTGTTGGGTACGTCATCGAGCATAGCGTCCCCTTTAAAGTTATATTAATATTTTATTCACAAATATGGATAAATGTGAAAATTTCATACTCTTTATTTACCTGTGGTGTTACATCCTTCCCCCCTTTTGGGAATTGTGTCCTCGCAATTTCAAAATTGGGCTTGGAAACATCCTTGAAAGTCCCACATCCGAACAAGAGTCTGTAAAACAATCACTTTAAAATAAAGAAATATAAGTACAAAGGTCACCCGAGTTAACCCATACTAGGATTCCATGTTGGAAAAAATGGACATGGAGGAGAAAACCTAGGGTCATGTTCTGATGGAGAGTGATAGAAAACATGTTTAGGAGAAAGTTAACCACAAGAAAATCACAAACTTGTGATGTGTTAAACGGTATTCGATTCCTGAGTTGGAAAAGTTAATAGACAACATTTATTATGTTACTTTTTATTGAGGAATTTATTCATAAGGAAACATAATCACTTATCATGTTGACTTTCATCTTTTATTAGATTCCTTACACAAACTCATATTTTCTCCAAAATACGAGTATTTAGGAAGGAATGTTCACATTAAGAGTACTATAATCAACTTCCTGAAAATCACCTAATCCACAAAAGAGAACTATATATTTCCCATGTATTTTTACAAAATACAAAACCAAAATTGTTAGTATGAGATCAGATAACCCACAAAATTATAATCTTTTATAAAAAGAAAATCCATTCTTAATCTCCAAAATTTGTCCAAAAAAACACCAAAGTTCAATGAAGTCCATTCGATAAACAAATGTCCATAAAATAATTCAAAGTAAACCAAACAAATATTCAAACCCAAATATTTGAAGGATTTAGTCACATATTCTTCCAAGTTAAATCGTAACATTTATCTCCAAAAAAAATTAGTTTCTTCTAAAGTCTCGTACTGAAAAGTAATTAACCTAATCACATATCCTGCATGATAGGTAAATAAATTTCTATAGATAACTCAAAATCAGCTTACTCTTAATTCATAAAATCACATAACTAAAAAGAATAAGTCATACTAACCAGATACTTCATGTAGTCCAGTGGTAGGCGATAAATACAAGTTGCACTTTGGTCGTGGGTTCGATTCCCGTATCTTTGTCCAACGCAATGGGTTGTCACGCGGTCTGCGTGTTGTCCTTTTTCCAAAACTATATAATTCTTAAAAGATTCCCCAAAACGAGATAAAATCTTCAAAAATAATCATAACATATTTTAACCTCAAGTTTATCTCATGCCTTTCGTTTTCCTTCAAAACATATAATAACTCATAATTACCTCAAATGTAAGGATCATATAAACCCTAATGGTTACCTTAATAAGTATTAACTATACTTCCACATCGATTGGTCATCTCATACATGATGCATTATAGAACATAACAAGGTTCAAGTGTTTGATCATGACTCCTTGATAGTTGGTTTAGAACAACCACGAGTTTCCTCATTGAATCCCCCATTTTATCTAGTATCCTAATCAGAGAACCACCACAGTTTCCTTCAAACCTGTTGTCTCTTTGGTTCCTGCTAGATCCATCCAGTCACTAAAAACAGAAATGTCAGTGTGAGTATATCAACCAAACCATCATGTACTAATGAGGACGGTAAACACTAATATATACTTACTTATTCACTTTATCTAAAACTAGCACTCTTTCTGAAATCCTATCCATTAATGTATTGTCACTTATGCTTAGAAAATACCCTAACCTATAAAGTTATCTAAACCGACCTTTGATACCAACTATAAGTCCCCAACCTTAAACCTCACTTAATCTTGAGTTATTACAAGATTACACATTGATGATCTTTTCAGGTTTAGAGTTCTAGAGAATTAGATCATAAAACCTGCATTACATTCCACATTTAAACAAAGTGGTTACATAAACGATAGTATTCATTTTTCCCATCAACGGAAACATATTTAAAATAAAACAAGGATTCTTTCTTAACAATTCCTTGACACTATCATCATATCATGTACCTTTCCCTTGACCTGTGAAAAATATTTCAAACAAAACTTGGGGTGATCATAAAAATCTCAGTAAAGGTTATAAAAATATGGAATGGAAACATGAGTTCATATATACATAAGAATGAAATCAGACTTTACCCATAAAAAATAGGCGTTTCAAATCATGAATAAATCATAGAAATCATAAGACATAAAGGTAACTTGAATAATTCATAGCATTCTTACGTAGAGAGTAACCCTCTTGGTTACGTTTGGAATACCCACCACAGTATATTCCCTAAATCTCTTTGGAGAAACCTTATCGTTTCACTCCTTCGCGTTACCCAATGCATTGGAGAGCCTTATCAGGCTCACCCGCCCTTAGTTTATCACAGAACCACATGTTTTCATAACAATTCCCAAGAACCATAACATAAACGTATCACATAAAACATTCATAAAGGAAACATAACATTTCCACATTTCAATAACAATATAACCTTTAGGTGAATTGAAATAATGAATCCATTCAAAAAGAAACCATTTCCAAAACCATTTAAAACATTTAATAAAGAGATTTTTGAATCAAAGTGTCCCATACCACCTTGAAGATTTTAAAATTTTAAACCATTAATATCCATATAAATAAATCCTTAAAACCATTTTTAAAACATTGATATTAATAAGAACAAATAATTAAAACATTTAAAGCGATATTCTGGTTAAAGGGGTTTTACCAAAATTCGAGACACTTGAATACAATAATTGAGGAATAACTTTTAGTCAGAACTTTATAATATCATGAGAATAAATGGATTCATGATATAATACTCCAAAGGACATTATATACACCATATAAGAGTTAATTGGTGCATAACAACAGTGAAGTCTCAATAGAAATGTCAAATGTGATGAAATCCATTATAAAGAAGGTATCCTTAAATTAAGGATAAATCAATCTCAAAATTATGTGTGACAAATATAAATACACCCAATATAAGTTGATATTAAGTGTAAAACAATAAAAGTCCATTTAAACATATTCAAAGGATGACATATTCAATAACTACATGTTGAACCCAAAGAAATCGAAATTGGGATAAAAAGTTTCCTTGGTAAAATTCGACAGCCTAACGACATCACATAAAATTTCAGAAAATGAGTTGATGAGAGATGAAAAGGGAATCTCATCACCTGGACATAAAATTTACATAAATAAAGATATAAAAGAACATATCCCAACATAATAGTATGTGAAATAAAAGACATAAGAAAAGAAGTCTTTTAAAAAGAGGAGGGTGGAAGGTCCCCTTACCGAGTTGGGTAACATTCGAAACGTACACCCCATGGAAAAAGGGTCATAAAATGAAGATTTTAATACCCATAAATGAAATTATACTACACAAAGTGTATAATAATGGGAATTACATACACCACTCAACGGAAATTGTGGAAAATGTAGCATAAAACTCACGGTAATAAAAGTAAGATGAAAAATCCATTACGAAAACTCGACAGCCTAACAGTGCCACTTAAAACTTCCAAAATGGATTGATGAGAGGAAATAGGGTCTCTCATCATTTCAAAATAATGTTTAAAGAATGATGAATACAAAAGAACATCCCCCAACAAACAAATAGGATCTTAAAAGAAGTGACAAAAAGGAGATTACATCAAAAGAAAGTGAGAGGTTGGATCTCTTACAAAAATTCGGCAGCCTAATTGTGCCACTCAAAACATCCAAAATGGATTGAAGAGAGAGAATAGGGTCTCTCATCATATGAACATAAAAATTAGAGTAAGATTAATATAAAATAATATCCCAATAACAAGAAATATGATCTTAGAAGGAATTTCATAAAAGAGTGTACTTACAAAGAAAGAGATGAGTAGGATCCCTTACCTCAAGTCCAACTTGCCTTGTTCGTTTCTTTATATTACTGAATAATAAACTTTGGACAATTTATAATTGCTTAAGGACCTACTATAAATATTATTATTCAGTTCATATAACATATTTTAATGTTATAATAATTGGTTAATAATATGAGTTCATATCAGACGTTTTTGTCGATGTTTGGTACATGAGTAAAAAATTGAACTTGTTAGAAAATAAATCTCCATGTAGTTATAGGTACATCATATCCAGAATAGTATTGATGCTTTAAATATAATATATATCCAGTATATTTTCATTTTAAACTATTCCATAGCTTTTGGAGATAAAAACTAAAATCATCGTTCATGGAGATGGTAGGCCGTACGTACGCATGAACACTACTTTCATTTTTTGTCATATTAATAGAATTAAAACAAAATGATATATATATATATGTTATAATTCTAGAATGATATCCATAATTTAGATGTAATATATTACATATATATTTATTATGTATATGTACTTATAATAGTACATAACATTTTGAGATAAGAAATGAAATGTACTGTTCATGGAGACGGTAAGCCGTACATACACATGAACGCTACTTCCATTTCTATTTCATATTTAATGGAATTAAAACATAATGATACATAATAGTATTTTAATTCCAGTATGGTATCATATATAATATCATTAAATATATCCTTTATACATACCACATATGGTATTAACGAATCAAATCACTTTGAGAGGGCGGTAGTCCGCACTTCCTTAAATGAAAATATTGTGTTTACCCATAATGGAAACCATAAAGGTATTCCATAAATGAAAAATACATACGATTAAGTAAAACATAAAAATATTATATATCATATATAAATATAGTGTCATCTTAATGGAAACCTTTAAAGGTGTTAAAAGAAGATTGAACAATCATCGTTTCGTGAGGCAGAAAATCACCAACCACAGAAATAGTATGTTCTTTAACCATTAGACGAAGGTGTGTATAAGTGTAGCTCGAATCCTTATTATAAAAAAAATAATAGTATATTGATGATACTGGATTTGTTACAAAAGAAATGAATAAAAATATTTTAGGGGGTTGGAGAAGCAAAATAAAACAAAATGGCACAAGTGAGGACATTACCTTAAAATCGGGTAACTCCCTTTGGTTTGAGCTCAAAGGCTTCCTTGGAATACTTCTACCCAAAGTGAGGCTTCAAGGAGTTATAGAGGGATCTGGAGAGACAAAATGATCCGGGGTTGTCTGAGCCAAAGGCTTTGGAAGTGTGGGTAAGGAGGTAGAGGTGGGGGTCTTTTTTAAGAGGAGAGGAGAGGCACTCTTGGAACATAAAAAAATGTTACATTATTTTAGAATGAGTTTCGGATTTTAATGGTACCACATTAAATTGTTTCGATGATAAGGTTATAAGGGTTCGAAATACACCCATAAAATAGGTTTTGTACATGTGTAGGTCTTAGATTTTATATTATCGTTCCATTTTATTTAAATCGTTAAATAATGAGGTCATCACTGCATCATCATGATGTCATAAATAATTTAATTTATTTAATGTATAAAAAATGATAAAAAAAAATCTCATGATATAGGAAATCATTTTAGATTTATAAATAATATTTATAGTCAAAAATAGGACTTGTATAATCCCATGTAAAAATTCTTTTAGTAAAACATCTCATGTGTGTGTCATTTTTACATTAACATTAAATAAAACGGTATTTATGTCATTTCCCTACCAATGTGGCTCCATGGGGTCACCAAGTCGACCCATGGATTGTCTTGGTCGGCCATGGCACATCCAATGAGGGTAGGACATGTTTCTAGGTCGTTTAATTTTATTAAAACATTATTCTTACCTTAAACTACACTAATTTTCTCTAATCGTGATTAAAAACATAATAAGTTACTATTCACCAAAAAAATTATTTTAATCCCATTGAACCACATTTTACTTCTTAATTACAACCATGTACGTTGGAATTTTGAAATTCAAAACACAAAGGTGGAAAAATTTCATTTAAACGGAAAATCAGTTTTTATAAGTACCACTTAGTGGTTTCACTATTCATCAAAAATTGATGTTTTTCAGAAAATTACCAAAAATTCACCCTAAGCTATATTTGATATTACGAATTCAAAAATGGTGTCTATTATAAAAAATTCAAAACATATAAGTTTCATTAATTAATTTAATAATTGATTCCCGATGTCAAAACAAATAGCGTGTTTTTATGAAACAAAATGTATCAAAAGATTGACACTAGATTAAGTCTGATTTCAAAGTGAAATTAATTCCAACAGAAACTATTGGATTAAACGGTAAAAATATATTCTAATTTCCCTTTAAAACCAATTAAAAAGATAATCTAATCATATAAATAAATTAGATTAAAAAGAGGTTTTGAATTAAAATACAACATTTTTCACTATTCATTAAAAATTGAACTTTTTCGGAAATATACCAAAAACTTACACAAAGTAAATTATGATGACCCGATTCAAAAGAAGAATTTTATTTAGTCAAATATAACAAATAAAATTGTCAAAAAGTGGATTTATAAGAGGTTCGCCATCAAAAGGCAGTTAATCGACCTTTTAAAGAATATTAGAATGTTTACGCTTAAAATTGGATTCATTCACATTTTTAATCCTCTAACATTTATTGTAAAAAGTAAAAATATTTGACAAACATATATAATCATTTTTTAGTTAGTTCTGTTCATTTCCACCATTACAATGGCTAGGCGTTAACTACCATTTAAAATAATATTATTTTATCATTAGAGTGCAACATAAGATTCCCAAGAAACACGTTGTTGCGTGTGGGGTACGCCATCGAGCATAGAATCCCCTTTAACGTTATATTAATATTTTACTCACAAATACGGATAAATGTGAAAATTTCATAATCTATAGTTACCTGGGGTGTTACAGTGGGAGTAGCTGCCAGTGGAGTGACAATACACGTCGGGTATTTAGAAATACACGTCATGTACTCATGTCGATAGATGAACAGTGAGGCGGTGGAAAGTGGTCTCTAAAGGAACAGTTAATAAAATGGAAAGTATATGTCATTAACTTGAGAGTACATGTCGTTTAATTTGTTTTTTTTTATTAAAATGGGCAGTAGCCTCCCTTTTTTATAGAGTAATCTTAAAACGTTGGGAAGTGCGCGGGAGAGTGGGCCGAACCTTGGTTGATCTCCTAAACGCACACCGGAACTCAGATTCCTTCATTCACAGTCTTTATTGAACCACGCAGGTGGGTTCTTTACTCTTCTAGAACCCTTTTTTTCAATTCTTTCCCAAGGGGAAATTGTATGATTTTGAACGTGTGGTAGTTTATCCCAGATCGACATCGTTCTCAGACATTTTGGGAGGCCTATTTCACGTATATCAATCATTGGATATTGAGGTAGGTGTTCTGATGTTTAATTCCAACTGTCATGTTGTTTTTTTGTGTACCGTTGTGCTATGCGCCCATTTTTGTGGTGTTGTATGGCTGAGGCCTTGACTAATTAAATTCCTAGAATCACATAGGTATTCAATGAATATTTATAAACTACTGTCCGGGTTCATTGCTTAGATCGAGGGCCACCCCGTAGTTACGTTCCATTGTTTAGCTGTTTGGCCAGGATACCCGAGGTTATTCCATAATTATATCATTCTTTGAGTTTTCTTGAGAAAAAAATGTATATAATTTCTTGCTTATGTATTGGGCTCGGCCAGATTACTGGTTTAGCGTTAGGGCAGTGTTTTGATTAGCCTGAGGGAAATGTACTATTCAGCCTGAGGGCAAGGTTCTATTCAGCCAGAGGGAAAGTGTTTGTTAGCCTGAGGGCAACGTTTCATATTCCTGAGTACTGTAGCTTCCAAGCCTGATGGCACTCACATGAGGGTTTCGTTTCAGTTTCACCTAAGGGAAAGTCCTGAGGGCACTCACCTGAGGGTTTCATTTCAGTTTCACCTGAGGGAAATTCCCGACGGTAAAGTTCAGTTTGGCCTGAGGGAAAGATTTTGTTTAGCCCTGAGGGAAAAGGTTCTTATTTATGAGGGCACTGTTTACTTTGTATATTCACTGTGGTGATTTTACATGTTATACCAACTAAGCTAAAGAACATGCTTGGTATTTTTTTTACCTTGTACTTGTTAGATAGATGTTTGGATTTTTAATGCGGCACAGTTTAGGAGATTTCAGACAATCCTGAGTCTTGGAAACTTGTAATTCAATTAAATTGAATTGTTAAATAATAATTAAATGAAAATGGAATTGGTAGGAGTGGATACTTTTTAGTTCTTCCTAGTTAAATTCTTTTCCATTACTTCACACTGCTATACAAACTCCCTGACACTTGGGCACAAGGCTTTGGTGATTGCCTACTGGGAGTTATTTTTCACAAACTATTTGGGTTATGTTTTGGGCCCAAACAGATTATATTTCCGCAAGTATAGATAAAGGAATGAGACCTTATACATGTACCTGATCGTTGCAGAGGAGTAGTAGAGCATGATACCAAGCTTAGGCTTGCGATGCTGCTGAGTTCCTGCTGCACTATTTTATTCTTCTTTGTTGTAATTATCCCTTGTATTTTATTGATTCAGATTGTAGTGTATCCTATTTTTGATGCTTTCTTATACATAGGGACATACTTATTCATATGTATATGACTGTTGGTTATCTTTTTCTTCAGTACAGTTGTCCTTTCAGCTTTGATATTGTTTACTGCTTCTATTTTTTGTATGTTGTATTTTCTCCACTACGCTACACTTTGAAAAATGAGGGCATAGTTTCCACACCATCAAACCAAGGCCCTCAATGCATGTTAGTAGCCTCCGGCGTTTGGTAAATTGCGCTTGAGGTCTTGCGACCAATTGGGTTCGAGGGACCCGGATCCGGGATGTTACAAAGTGGTATCAGAGGGCCATTTATTTTCTTTAAGTTATTTTCTTATTTGGCAACGATAGAAATATATATATTTCTAAGGGATTCAGTAATAACTATCCTCGTGAGTAGCTACCCCGTGTAAAGGTATTGACCGGATTTCCTCAAATTAAATTGTGATTTTCTATTTATGATTATTATAATTGATCTGATTTTCACTTTTGGGTTATGCACTTATTGTGTGATGTTTCTATTTTTATAATAGGGTTCTATTTAGTTGCAACCTGATGAGATGACGGTATTCCATATCATGCATCATTTAGGCATATGATAGAATCACATGCCATGCATTGTTTCCATTCCGCATTGGTTCATTAGAAATTCCATGTTGTTGTGAAAGATGTTGTGCTAGAAAAGGCATGTTGTTGTGATAGATGTCATGATAAAATACCAACTATTTGATAGGGTATTGTTATGTAAGGTTTTGTGAATGAACACAAAACATTGGTATTTGAGGAGTATAGGCCCTCAGCAAATCGGAATCTGGTGTATCATTGACTTTTTTACCTTGTTATAACATGATTAAGATTTCAAACTTTGATTAACGGGGATTATGGGCCCTCACAGATCGGAATTTGGCACATAGGTGTTAGTTTCAGTGTTTTTTTGGGCTTCAGAGTAGTTTCTAAGGCTTACTGTCTGGAGAAACTGAGAATAAACGCCGTGTAGATTTGATTAAATTCCATTTAATCTTCTTTTTGGGAAGAAATGAAAAAAAATTAAGTACATGTCGTGTACCGTATGTACACACCATGTAGTTTCTACCTATGTCATAGGCCGTGTAGGACGAAACATGGGATAGTAACACTTGAAGGTGCATGCTGTGTAGGTATTATACACGTCGTGTTGTTTTGACTCGGTGTCTTCCATGTAGCTAACAACACGGGTAGAGAAATATGAGCTTATACACGCCGTGTCACTGATGAACATGTCGTGTAGTTCGACTTGGGGATCTGGCCGTGTATCTAACAATAATGGGTCAGTGTTAGCTCCTCTTAAACAAACTGTGTTCCTGAGAGACACGTCGTGTAGTCTTGAACATTTAAAGACTATGGGGACTTGGCTGTGTGGCTAGGGAAATGGGGTGGTGTAAACTCCGTGTGTGGGTGTAACACGCCATGTAGTGTCAGCTGAGTAGTCGGCCATGTCACTAACAAACGGGCAGTTGGAATCTAAGCAGTATACACTCTGTCTATTTGGAACGTGATGTGTAGTCTGAGATGTGTACCCGACCATATAATGGAAAACACGGGTCGGTGAAGCTCATTTAGTACACGTTTTTTAGACCTTATAAACACCATGTAGTCTCATTCAAAAGAGAGCTGTGTGGCTAAGCCATGTAGAAGGACTCAGGTAGGGGAAGAAAATTCAATTAAACAATGTGTGTGTGGAAAACATTTCGTGTGATTGGGGTGTTACATGAACAGATTTTTCATAAGTACACGCCCATATAAAAGACATGAGGGAACATGTCGTGTAGTTATTACACATGTCGTGTAGTCTATTTTAGTAAGACTTGAATGTTTTTATTCTCCTACTCCCTTCTTACACTTCTTGTTTTCAGTCCTGGATGATCTCAATCTCAGTCGTGTGTTCGATCTTGTAGAGTTAGGCCACCGATATGAACATGAGTTGTTCACCAGGAGAGCGACAATGAGTATACTCCAGAGATGGTAGGCCACGGTCTACTGATGGATCCTCCACCAGAGCCAGATGCGGCACTAGCCGTTATACCAGACATAGGCGTGGAGGAACATTTCCGTGAAGGAATCATGCAGTTTATACAGACATTCTCGGGAGCACCACCAGTTGCCACATCAATAGAAAAGTTGATGAGTATATTCCAGTAGGAGCATCCGCCTTCGTTTTCTGGGGATGGAGGATCACAGGCTGCAGATTCTTGGATGGGTTCTATATAGCCTATCTTTGAGCATCTGGAGACACCTCATGGGCTTAGGGTCAATCTCGCTACATACATGTTGCGTGATTCCACCAAGAGGTGATGGGATGTTACCACCCAGACAGAGAATCACATAGACATAACGTGGTATGATTTTCAGGTCGTCTTCTATGAATTTTTCTTTCCTAAGACGCCGAGGGAAGTTAGAGCTCGAGAGTTCATGAATCTGTAGTAGGGCTCCATGTCAGTGATGGACTATTCTTCCTGCTTCACTGAGTTACAGCGCTTCGTACCTGTTCTAGTGGGAGATGAGGCAATGAGGAATCGACGCTTTGAGGATGGTCTTTGGTATGACATCCGAGTTCCAGTGAATGTTTTCAGGTTGCACACAGTGCATGATATTGTTAACCAGGCACTGATTACTGAGTGGAAACTGTGGGAAGCTAGTGGTGTAGGCCAGGGTGGTTCAGCACCAGTCTATGGCACTATTTCTACTAGCAAGAGGAAAAGGCAGATGAATTTATCTCAAGGTGGCAGTACTAGCCAGATAAATTCTTCAAGTGTCCCTATGATGTGCTACTAGTGTGGTAAAGATGGGCCCAAGAGACCTCAGTGTCCACATGTCCCAGTGGAGTGTCGAGCTTGTGGGAAGATGTGTCATCTTCAATGCTTTTGTAGGGAATTTCTACCAATGGCTAGTGAGAGGGGTTCTGTGTAGACTTCGTGTGTGGGAATAGGGCCAGCAGCTTCTTACCAGTCAGGGATTTGGAATGTGTTGGGACGTTCTGGCTGAGGTGGTGGTCGTGGCCATGGTAGCCAGAAACCAAGATCTCAGAGACAGCAGGACGGGTCAGATCAGGGTAGCCAGGTAGTTTCGTTGGGTCATGACACTGGGTAGGAATATTTATTGCAACAGACCCATCAAGAGTATAATCTCGGACCTTATACTGTTATAGGTACTATTCTAGTTGCTTCTGTTTTGACTTCTGTACCGTTCGATACAGTTTCTACACATAGCTGTATATTTGTTCCTGTTGTGGAGGGCCTTGGTCTCTGTGTTTCTTCTTCTTCTGATATTATAATTCTAGAAACTTCATTGGGGTCTAGATTGGCAGGTGTGTGTCAGTGCAAGGAGTTCCCCCTAGAAGGTTGGTGGGTGTCACAGTCTGTGGGACCTCTACCTCTTGGAGATGATGAGCTATGATGTCATTCTCAGGATGGAATGGTTGGTACCCTTTTACGAAATTGTATATTGCTATCATCGCAAGGTGAGTTTCACGTCACTAGAGGGCAGGGAGTGTCAATTGAAGGGAAAATGAGATGTTCAGGCGAGCCGAGCTAGACCCGTGCATAGTGGGAGAGGTGGAGTGATAGCCCACATTGTGAGTTTATATCTGGATGACCAGGGAAATGTCGAAAATAATTCCCTCCAATAGTTGATCGTTTCAGGGATGTCCTCTCGGACAACTTTTCATGTCTTCCTCCAGAGTGAGAGGTGGATTTATTTATTGGGATTGTTCCAGGAGCAGCACCAGTGTCCATTCGTCCTTGTAATATGACTACACCAGAATTGTAGGAGCTCAAGAGGTAGTTAGAGGACTTGCAGGAAAATGGTTTCATCTGACCTAGTACTTCTCCTTGGGGTTCCCCTGTCTTGTTTTCTAAGAAGGGGGATGATACCCTTAGAATTTGTGTGGATTATCAGAAGATGAACCAGTTTACAGTCAAGAACTGATATCTCCTACCGAGGATTGATGATCTTATTTGACCAAATTCTAGGAGCATGATTTTTATCGAAGATTGAATTGAGATCCAGATATCATCAGTAGCACGTTAGACCATCAGACATACCGCTTAAAGCTTTTCAGAGAAAATATGGTCTATACATGTACTTGGTTATGTTGTTCGGACTCACGAACACCCGAGTAGTATTCACGGTTCTAATGAACCGTGTGTTCCATCCATATCTAAATTATTTTGTGGTAGTCTTCATTGATGATATCTTGGTGTACTCTCACACTCGACATGACCATGCCACCCATCTTAAGATCATTTTGAGTACACTGAGAGAGAATCAACTATATGCTATGCTCTCAATGTGACACTTTTGGATGGACCACATACACATCCCGGGTCATATTATCTAAGAGACAGGAGTTGCGGTAGACCTAGATAAAAGTGAGAGAAGTAGTTTCCTAGGAGAATCCTAAGAACACATTTGAGATATGGAGTTTATTGGGGATGGTTGGTTACTATAGGTGATTTATATAGGACTTCTCCCGATTAGCACTGCCGTTGACGGGTTTTACTAAGAAGGGTGTGGAGTTAGTTTGGTCAGAAGCTTGTGACACAAACTTTCATGAACTGAAGGGAAGGTTGACATCAGCACCAGTCCTGATACATCGAGAACAAGAGATGATCTATACAGTTTACTGTGATGCATCAGGTATTATGGTGGTAGTAGTATTGATGTAGGGTGATCTAGTAGTTGCGTACGGGTCTCGGCATTTGAGGCCACATGAGAGGAATTACCTGACGCATGATCTCGAGTTGGCTGCAGTTGTTCATGTGTTACGCAATTGGAGACATTATCTCTTGGGAGAACATTTTGTGGTGTATATAGACCACAAATGTCTCAAGTACGTCTTTACCTAGAGTTACTTGAACATGAGACAACGAAGGTGGGTCGAATACCTTCAGTCCTTCAACTTTGAGCTTGCCTATACACCTGGTAATGGTAACGTAGTTGTTGATGCACTGAGTAGGAGGACTCAGATACAAGTAGTGTAGGAGGCCAGTGGGGAGTGGCAACATATGGAATTGTTCTCTGAGATGCATTTGGAGGTGCATGATAGTCAGGGGTGAGAATATATTTCATCCTTAGCTGTGACTTCTACCATCCTATATGGAGTGAGGATGAGACATCTATTAGATTTAGAAGTCCTGGTTCTACAGGATTCGGTGGCAAGTGAGGACCCTCTTCCTGGTTGGATGATTGGAGAAGACGAGGTATTGTGTATCCATGGACGAGTGTGGGTTCCAGGGGATATACACAAGGAGTTGATGTGGGAATTTAATCCTTCAGCTTGGGAAGTGAATCCTGGGGTTACCAAAATGTACCGTTACTTGAAACGTCAGTATTGGTGGTCGGGTCTGAAAAGGGAGGTAGGTGGGTTTTTAATGAGATGGTCCACCTGTCAGTAGGTGAAGGCGGAGCATTCGAGGCCAACCAGACTGTTACAACAGTTACCCATTCCGGAGTGGAAATGGGATGATGTCGCGATGGACTTCGTGACTGGGTTGTGAAGGTCACCTTGAGGCAGTGATGCCATGTGGGTTGTTGTGGACATATTTACGAAGGTGTCTCACTTTTTGCCAAATAAGGAGACCTTTGGTGTTAAAAATATTAGAATGTTGTATATCTGATATGTCATATGTCTGCATGGGGTTCCCTATTCTATCATTTCAGATAGGTAGTCCCGCTTTACATCTCGTTTCCAGTAGAGTTTTTAGCCGGAACTGGGTACATAGGTGCTTCTGAGTACATCTTACCACCCTCAAACCAACGGCCAGTCTGAGCGTATTATACAGGTGCCTGAGGACATGCTGCGAGCATGCGTCCTGGACCTTGGGGGATTTTGGGAGAGGCACATACCCAAGATCGAGTTTTCCTACAATAATAGTTTTCAGGAAACTATTGATATGGAACATTACGAGGATTTATATGGTAGGTAATGCCGATCAAACTTGTGCTGGTTAGAGTCAGGTGAGGCTATTTTACTGGGACCATGTCTTGTGCAGGAGAATTTAGGGTAGGTTTTGTTGATTCAAAAGAGGATGGCTACTACACAGTCTCGTCCAAAATCTTATGATGATTTCCGCAGAAGACCCTTGGAGTTTGTGGCTGAGGATCAGGTTTTCTTTCAATTTTCACCGAGGTTTGGACATAGGCAGATCTGGAGATAGGGTAGACGTTCACTAAGGTATGTGGGTAGTTTAAGATTCTAGAGAGAGTCGGGCCAGTTGGCTATCGGCTGTAGTTACCACAAATGTAACGGGCCATGCATGACTTCTTCCATGAATCTTACCTATGCTGTTATCAGTAAGACCCCTCTCACGTTTTTCATCTAAAGGAGTTTGAAATTCAGGTCAATGCATCCTTTAGGGAGTATCTGATTCGAATTTTTTACAGGAGCATGAAGGTTCTTCGAGGACAGTCAATTCCTCTCGTATGGGTGCTATGGAAGCATGGACGAGTGTAAAACAAAACCTGGCAGTGGGAGACCGATGTACGTGCTCATTGTCCAAACTTGTTCACAGATTTATCTTCACAACCCTTGGAAGAGAAATTTAGGGTTTAATTTCTTTTAAGGGGGGATGTTTGTAAGAAAACAGTTCTTATTTTTAATGTACGAGTTTCTTCTTTTCCTTTTTCCATAAGAGTTTTTGATAAAATAAGGAAAATGGGGACAATCCCAAAATTTGGGGGTACACAACCTATACTTTCCCACACGAAGTGTGGGATGAGTACACATGGCATATAGGCCTGTCAGCGATAAAGGGTGTAAAAACTACCTACACGCCGTTTACATGGTATTTACACATCGTGTAATCAGTCACCAGGTGAATGGAACGGTTATGGGAGTAGCCGCTAGTGGATAAATAGTATATGCTGTGTATTTATAATTACAAACCGTGTACTCATGGCGATATATGAATAGTGAGGTGGTAAAAAGTGGCTGCCAAAGGAACAACTACAAAAATGGAATGTACATGTTGTGTACTTAAGAGTACATGTCGTGTAGTTTTTTTTTCTTAAAATAGGTCGTAGCCTCCTATTTCAATAGAAGAAACTTAGAATGCGGGAAAAGCGTGGAAGAGCAGGCTGAAGCTTGGAGGAGCTCTTGAACACACACCAGAACTCTGATTCCTTCGCTGACAGTCTCGATTGAACCACGTGGGTGAGTTCTTCACTCTTCTAGAACACTTCCTTCCAATTATTTTTTGAGGGGAAGTTATTTTAGTTTGAAAGTGTAGTCATTTATCCAAGATCTACGCTATTTTCAGACGTTTCTGGAGGTTTCGTTCGCGTATATCGATTAGTGGAGATCAAGGTAGGTTGTATGATGTTTAATTCCAAATTTCATATTTTTTTTTGTACTGTGATACACGCCCATGTTTTGGGTGTCGTATGGTTGAGGAATTGACTAATTAATTGCCTAGAACTGAATAGTTATTGAATGAATATTTATAAAATGCTGTTTGGGGTCATTGCTTGGATCCAGGGCCACATTGTGGGTGTATTACCTTGTTTAGCCATTTGGCCAGTATACCTGAGGGAATGTCGTGATTATAGCATTCATTGAGTTTTCATGAGAGAAAATGTATATAATTTGTTGCTTATGTATTGGGCTCGGCCTTGTTACTGGTTTAGACTGAGGGTAGTGTTTTGAGTAGCCTGAGGGAAAGGTACTATTCAGCCTGAGGGAAAGGTTCTATTCATCCTGAGGTCATGTGTTTGTTAGCCTGAGGGGAAACGTCTCATATGCCAGAGGTCTGTAGCTTCCATGCCTGAGGGAACTCACCTAAGGGTTTCTTTTCAGTTTCGTATGAGGGAAAGGCTCGGTTTGGCCTGAGGGAATAATTTTGTATAGCATGAGGGAAAAGGTTCTTATGTCTGAGGACATTGTTTACTTCATATATTCACTGTGGTGATTTAACATGTTATACCAACCATGCTAAAGCACATTCTTGGTATTGTTTTACCTTGTACTTGTTAGATAACTATTTTTGTTTTTTCTACGTCACTATTTAGGAGATTTTCAGCTGAGGCTGAGTCTCAAAAACATGTAATTCAATTATATTGAATTGTTAAATAATAATTATATTGAAATTTAATTAGTAGGTGTGGATGCTTTTGAGTACTTCCTAGATTACTAGTTTTCTATTACTTCACACTGCTGCATGAATTCACTGCTAGTTGGGCCCGTGCCTTTGGTGGTTACATACTAGGATTTATTTCGTACACCCTATTTGGGTCATGTTTTGGGCCCAAACAGATTATATTTCTCCTGGTGTATATAAGGGCAAGAGTCCTTATACAAGAACTTGATTGTTGCAGAGGAGTAGAAGAGCATGGGACTGAGCATAGGCTTGCGATGCTGCTAAGTTCATGATATGCTATTTTATTTTCCTTTGATGTATTTGTACCTTATATTTTATTAATTCAGATTGTAGTATATCTTTTTTTGGATTCTTTCTTAGACTTAGGGACATACTGCATCATATGTATAAGATTGTTGGTTATCTTTTTCATCAGTACTATTGTCCTTTCATCATTCATATTGTTTACTGCTTCCATTTTTTTGGTATGTTGTATTTTTTCTGCTATGCTACACTTTGACAAATGAGGGCATAGTTTCCCTACTA
This sequence comes from Viscum album, assembly GCA_963277665.1. Lineage (NCBI taxonomy): Eukaryota > Viridiplantae > Streptophyta > Magnoliopsida > Santalales > Viscaceae > Viscum > Viscum album. The sequence continues at coordinate 425,298,855 of OY728162.1, read as the reverse complement.
TTAAACCTAGGCCCTCAATGCTAGTCAGCAGCCTCTGGGGTTTGGGGAAATGCGCTTCAGGTTAAGTGACCAACTGTGTTCGAGACAGCCGTTAAGTGGCACCCGGATCCGTGACGTTACAATTACCCATGGTTGGAATGAATCAACTAATTATTATTTAATATTACTATCTTAGTCCAGGTGATATGGTTCCTTAAATGATAGGAAAAAGAGAATAAATTTAGTACCATTCATATTCATGAGATCACCAAACACATGGATAAAACCAAATTTATATGAAATTAACCACATTATATTCTCCTTAAAAGGTAAAACGTATATTTCTAACCATTAATAAACAATTACAAAAATATAAAAAGTTTCACAGAAATTTAAACAATTTTTAAATTCATATAACATGAGGCTTGAACGTCTATGATTTTTTACCTTTTAAATAATTAATATGAATATCTAAAAGTTATTTTACATCAATATCCTTAAATTTTTAAAAAATATATTTTATGTTATTATTTGAATACCCCCTCTATTGATTAAAATATTGTTTGAGAGATAGGTAAGTTATTTTGATGCAATATGAATGGGTTTTTAACAATGAATCACACTATAGTTTCCCAAGGATGTGTTATAATTGGATTTAATTTTTTTAGAATAATTAAAAACCATATACATAAATATCTATCTATTAATAAAAAATTAATGTATTTTGTATATCCCACATTATTTCAAAATCATTAACAAAACAAATATGATTTATTATTAACCCTTTACAACTCCAAATCATGTATTCTCATATATTACTTTTAGGGTAGTCTTGATACACCCCAATAAAAACATTAGTAAATATATAACAAAAATAAAATTATATATGAATAAAATTGAGTATAAAAATTAATCATTTCTTCCAAATTTGCATAAATAAATATTAAATATGAGAAATGATCCCCAAAAAACATAATTTTGTCCATAATAATGTTTTTCGACCTGGTACATATCATTTGAACTATGGATAATGCTTTTAATTTTTTGAACATGATTATAATAGGATGAGTTTAAAAATATTTATGGGAAAAATGAATAAATTGATTTAATATATCAATAGAGTATTAGGTGAATTGAAAACTAAACTATGTTTATTATAAATGAATCTGAAAATAATAACTAGATTAAACAAAATGGTAATTAATTTTGAAAAATATTTGGATACTAATTTATTTGAACAAGAACATTCATCAATATGAATAATATAAAAAAATAAAGGTAGAAATTATAAAACTATGTTGAATAACATTCTAAATACACTACTCATTGAGAGTATTATACTTGGGCATTAATATAAACTAGAGATAAAATCTATTGTTTATAAAAAATGTCTTTGTTAATTCCGGGATGAAATGATATCCGTACAAGAAATGTAGTATAGAATGATGAAAAAATTGTAAAGGTTTAGATTATTTATAATTAAATGTTATATTCATATAAATGAAATTAGGGAAAATATGGAGATGTGACTGATGATATTTTATATCTATAGTATTCAATATTTATTAATGTAAATTAATTCAATAACAATCTGCATGAAAAATAGAAAAAAAATATTTTTCTAGGTTAATGATGAAAATGAAAGAAATATGACAAGAAATGTTGACCTAGAAAAAAATTATAATGAAGTGGATCATGTTTTAAATAATTTTATATTATCCCTATGTATATCTCTGGATACTATTTTGGTAGAAAAATTAGAACAAAATTACGCTGATGAATTTATTCAATCATGAACTGAAATAAATAAAGGGAGTCTAAATTTTTGTGAACATAATATAATTAGTGGCATATTATATATTAAAAAACAAAAAATTGTTAACTAATGATTATATTTCTTTTTTATCTATGGTGGATTTAATATCATTTTTGGAGGCATCTAGATGTAAATTTTGGGTTAATAATTTGATAAAGGATCTCTGTCAACTAGAATTTTTGAAAGGAACAGTTTTTAAAGAAGAAATGATGAAAATGTTATTTTTGAAAAATTTATATTTAAGAAAAATATGGAAAAATTGAATTTGGTTACAAAATAAGAATTACTTTCCAAGGATAATAATACAATTTAAGGTGTATATGACATAAATTAGTTTAGAGTATTGGGAAGGATGAATTCAACTAATCTATTTATGGGAATTGTATTTAAAATAAGCATTCAAATATATCAAATTTATTTATAGTAAAAATCAGTGAATGTGGTTCTTAAAGTAGATATTTAAATTAAATAAATACTTAGTTTTAAACATAGTGATTATAATGATAAATTATACATCAAAATGAATAGTTTACATTGCTTGTGGTAGGAACCCTGAGATTTATATGACTAATTGGATTCTTGTATTGTGAATTTCTACCTTGGGATATATGGTACAAATCAAACCCTATTTATAAAAACAATAGAATAATTGGACTTCATAAAATTTTTGTACTCTAATAATATTGTTTTAATTTGAAAAAATTACAAAATTCTATAATTTTAAATACTAATATCATAATAATTGGTATTGTCAAACATAGGCGAGATCACATATCTTTTTGGGATGAAATTTAATCAAAAGAATGACTAAGTACATATCAAAAAATTTAAATAGTTTAAGTATTTTATAAAATATAGTGCTACGAATTATTATAAGTAATATTTTCCAGAATAATTTATTGGAAAAATAACAAGAAACGTAATGATAAATGAGTTTCTCATTTAATATCATATTATATAATGATCATATGTTTTTATACATGGAATTTATGAGTGTTTGTATTTTTTTAAACATTTTTAGTTATCAGGAATAATATAAATTTAATGGACCGGTATGTAAATATTGAAAAGTGATTTTTTATTTATGTTCACTTAATTTCATAATACTTATTAATATTCATTATAGACAATGTGAAATAATTGATCAAATATTTGGAGAAAGAATTTATTTATGATAATGTGTATAGTTTATCATTATATTTAGGTTTATTTGTTATGGAATAATGGTGTACCATGGATTTCAAAGAATGAACATAATTTATTTTCAATACCAAAAGAGGCGTACATTTCCAAAATATAGGCTTGACCAAAATTGATAATAACTAAACAAAAAGTACAATTTTTTTTTGAAATGAAGTAAAATTTAATGTTACAATATTTAAGAATAAAAAATATCTAATTTTATAAATGATATTAATTTAAAATTTCAAAAGAGAAATAAAATGAATACTATGACGATTTAATCATTGAAAAGGTGAAAAAAAGGAATTTTCAACATATTTATTTTATAAATAAATAAATAAATTCTAGAATGGGAGTGGTTTAGGCTCATCTTTCATTTCCTTGTGGAATGGTAAAATATATCCCTCGACATTAGTTCCCTCAATCTCTTTTATACCACATGGTATGATGGAGGTAGTTATTCTTCTAAAAATAGATATACTTAATCAATTATTTTTTTGAATGTAGGTGCCCTAGACCCAAATTGTTTTGTACTTTGATTACTGTTACATGTATTCAGTTTTTTATTATACATGTGTTTATCTTTCAATGATAGTGTAGATACTTCTGCATCTACTTTATTAATCGCAATTTCCTTAGATTACATGTCACATAAAATGGTTATAGCAGGTCCCAAGATATAATGAGAACCCTGAGATGGCATGACAGTAATATTAAAGTAATGTCATATGGTCCAGTTACATCATTCTGAAAGGACACAGATTATGTGTGACCATCAGGTGGTGGGGGATCATAAACATTGAGACCTTATCTCATGATGTTCACACTTGATTATCTCTAGCTATTGAGATCATGAAGACATACCCGCTTAATAGGAACACCACATGTTTCTGGTGTCATTGGTCGTTCCTATCTTCGAACATGTGTAATGGTCTCTGGACTTGAAATCATTATCAATGAATTTCATTTAATTGTGCACATTTGATAATAGGAAAAAACCATGGCGATAAAGTCGTGGTGTGGTAGTTTTTATTGGTTACCTCATTAATGGCATGGCATTGATTGAATGGTCGAGAAAGGATTTGTCACTTCCAAGTTTAGGAAGATATATCTTGGGCCTGGTTGATTGGGATTGTTTCACCTTCATTAAATCAATGGCCATGGTAGTCAAAGGTAAGACCTTCCGGAGAAATCAACAAAAAAAATAAAGCAAATAAATAATTATGACACTAGTATGAATTCTTCTTTATTGAGATATCGATGATGAATAGATTATATTACACGGACCGTGTTCGTAGGAAGGCAGTTGTTGGTTTTACTTTTACTTATCTCTATTGGGGCCTCGATTGGTTGCTAGACCCCGCTCTAGGTCATTGTTATTATTCGCTGCTATTGAGATAATGGCCTAGAGGGTCACACACTATAGAGACTTGAGAATCCACCCTATTCTGGGAATAGGAATTTAGAACTTAGAGGGCCCCACCAAAGGATCAGAGCACTATCCATGTTCCATGGATCTCCAAAGAATAAATAGATTCATTAATTATTCGAGTTTAGAATAATTCATTGAATTTATTTATACCTTGTATTTACAAGTTATATAGTAAATACAAATATTAATATTATTCGACTGGATTCAAATATCCAAGGTTCATTTAATATTTGCAAGAGGAATGAGTCGAGTTAAAGACTCAAATTTATCACGTTATATATTTATATATTACAAGTAAGTGATAAATTGTAAATATTATTTATGGAATAATTTTATTTGTCATAAATAATTATTTATATTGTTTATATAGTGGACGTCTATTACACGAGGGGCCAGGAACCTTTACCGCGTGTTTTAACACTCCCTATATAAGTGAGATAGATGTTCTCCCACTATTACTATTCATGTGTCAAGATTGAGAGCATCTCTCTCCTCCTGGAATTTAGAGAGAGAGAGACTCTCATGCAAAGAAGGATCTTCAAGATCATCCATCTCGGATTGAAGCTTCCTCCTTTGCAGTGATAATCGCTACGCTGAATTGAGCGTCAAAGATCTTCAATAGCCCCCAGATCTTGATGAACGGCGCGCGAGAAGATTTGTGAGGCGTGTGTGGACAATCTAGAGGGCTTTGACGTCAGAGTCTTTGAGCAACTATCGTCGGCATCCTACATGTCAGTTCTGAACAAGGTAAATGTTTAGTTTAATTTTTGTGCTTCTTATGAAACATGAGAGATCCTTGGACCAAGACGGGACAAGATCACCAGAGTTGACAGGGTTATGTCACTCCGGTGAAGTAGAAAATTTTCAAATCTCGGCCCACTGGCTTCTTCTACGCAGTCCCGGTTCCTAACAGTGGTATCAGAGCGAGCACAAGGTTTTTCTGAGTCAAAAACATTAAAATGAATTAATTTTAATTATGGGGTGTTAAAACGGTACATTCGGATTCTCCCACACGTCGTTTAGATTTCGAATTATCATGATATGATCATTTGAAATTTTTAATTGGATCAACGTCGCATGTTTTTGTTCATTTGATTTTTATCTCAGATTGAGAATTAACATCAAAAATATTTTTTTATTATAAAACCTTATAATCAATATTTTATTATGTTTATAATAAATATTTTATTATATTTTTATAATAATAACATATATATATAAGTGAGGGAGACCATGACCAAGACCCCAAATGGGGTCTTCTTGCTTTTGTATAAAAAGGGGAAGAAAAGACCCCAAATTGGGGACTTCTCCCTTTATTTTAAAAAAAATAACAAAAGGGGGCTGAATTATTGTCTAAAGGACAAAAATAATAAATGAAAAAAGGGGAGGAAGACCCATTTGGGGTATCCTCACACGGTGCCTGAAAAGGGAGGGAAAAACCTTAGCCCTCCCCTCCGCCAGACCAGCTCCATGCCCAGCCTCCTCCGGCAGGCCGCATCCCTCTGTGTTGGCCTCCCCTTCGTCGGACCGCCCCGCGCCAGCCTCCTCCCCCTGCACCGGCCTCCTCACCTCCGCCCCATGCGAGCCGGTCGCCCCAACCCCAAGCAAAGCCGCCTCCGGCCGGCCGCCTCCCTCCACGCCGGCCTCCCCTTCGCCGGACCGCCCTACCCAGCTGCCTCCGAGCCCCACACCGGCCTCCGAGCCCTGAGCCGGGCCTACCTCTCCCTCCACCGGTTGGCCTCCAACCTCGCACTGGCTCCTGCTTCACGACCCTGCCACGCTAGCTCTGTTCGGCCACCCCGAGCCCTCGCCAGACCTCCTCCAGCCGGCTCCTGGACCCTTGACGGCCTGCTCCTCCAGGCCGTGTTGGACCAGCTCCGTCCGGCCACCCCAAACCCTCGCCGGCCTCCTCTGAACCAGCTCCATTCAGCCGCCCCGAGCCCCTGCCGGGAGATGCAGCCGTTGCGGGAATAGTTGGATGTCGCGGTCACGCCGTGGTTTCAGGACGAGATCACATGGCAGTACGCAGTCCCGCCAGACTCATCTCCAACTAAAAGTAACCCTACACTGAATTAAATTTAATTAATTTATTTTCTAAAATTAAATTAATTGGAATTAATTTAAAGGTTTAAATTATTTTAATCCGAAAATATTAATTTTAATTAAGTTTAGAATTAAATTAATGGTTCAATTTATTTTTTGGAAACAAAATTAAATTAAACAAATGGAACCGATAAAAATATTATCTAAATGTAATAAAATTAATTTAATTTATTAAGACACCCTCTCATAATTTAAATTTATTGCAATTTAATTTTTTTATTACGGTTTTACCCCGACTAGTCTTGAGCTATTGACCGACCTGTGTAAGTCTGGAATTTATTTATTTATTTATTTATTTATTCAATTCGTGTGATGATTGTATTATTTAATTAGACAAATGACGATGTGAGAATCATCTTTTAATACAAATATTTATAAGGGCATGCACGTTCGTTTCAATGGATGTATTTTGTATCCCATACCCCCTCTCTTGTGTGCGAGTATATTTGTAATTATTCGGTGATGATCCGAGAGGCAATCCCCGCCAAGTTGAGGTGGTAGTCCAGACAGGAGTTGGGCGCTTTGCACTGGGGCCAGCAGTGACACGAGTCAAGTATCGACTCAGTTGAGGATTCCACTAGGTGATGATTGATCAGATATCGATCAATCATTATAGAATTCTCAAGACCAGTCGGAATGCATGATTTACTTTATGCACAGTTTATTACTCTTTGCGTCTGCATGATTACTACATGATCACATAGGATAATAAACAAGATAAAATGTATAAAGTTATGACGAATAAATATTTTTTTGAATTTTCAATTGTGAGCACGAAAACCCAGTTTGAACATAATAAATTGAAAAGGATTATCTTCTTCAATTAATATTAAAAAAAATCCCTCAATGATATATTAAGTCAAAATGTATTTCATTTCTCACATCTAAACAAAATCGGCTGTTTGAGTGCTCCTCAGCCCCAGTTGAGAGTGCCTTTTACTAACGGGGCATTTCCATGAGAGAAATGGGTCGACATAACTAAAGTGAGTAGTCAAGGATTATCCTTAGATAATTTTCTATCACTTTATAGGAAGGAGGTTGAGGGAATCAAGTTCATATTCCAAAAGTTGGGACTTTACTCAACTACACAAGGAACAACAATAATAAGTGGTTGGCCAGCATAGCACCTACTTTGAAACCCTCCAAGTAGTGTCGTAGCCCTAGCTTGTAGACTACGAGGAAGGTTTCGAGGATCCTTGACACTAAAATTCTCAAGCGATATAATTATTTCGAATCTAATAGTGAGGGCTGTTAAGGTTCATTAAAATATTGGGAGACATTAAATGATATAATAATTTATTAATCATAAAATGTCAAAAGGTAATCAAGCCAAAGTACCAACTGCTAAATTTTTATCTGAAGTATAATCAAAATGGAAATCACCAACACCACAAGTACTTTATCTTTGTGATCAATCTTGGATAAAGAAAATATCCTGACTGAAAATAACATCCAAGAGTGTTACAGGTGCTTGCACATAGTATTATGCCAAGAGAGGAAGTTATATGTGCTGGAATCCCCAATTCCTACAGAGCCTCCATAGGGAGCAACCAAGACAGAAAAAGATAAATGGAGAAATCATGTAGACGATGTGCTTGATGTACAATGCATCATGTTGTCATCCTTGTCCATCCAATTTAAAAAACTGCATGAGGACGAGGACGCCGACAAGATGCTTTCACATCTCCAAGAACTATATGAGGAGAGGGCTAGGCAAGAAAGGTATGAGATCCCAAGTGCACTTTATAAGTGAAGGCTAGAAGAAGGGAACCAACCCGGTCCTCACGTACTCAAGATGATTGGGTGTATTGAGAGGCTTGAAGCCCTTGGGTTCAAACTGAAACAATAACTAGCAGTGGATCTCATTCTTGCCTCTTTACCATCAAGCTTCTCGACTTTCATTGTCAATTATAATATGAATGATATAAAAAGGTCACTTTCAGATCTTTTGGTATTAGTTCTCCAAGCTAATAAGGACATAAAAAACAACAATTCATCTCTCCTTATGGTGAACAAGAAAAACAAGCGCAAGGAAAGGGGGTCTAAGGCCAAGTCAAGGACAAAGACACCAATGCATCATCCTGCCAAGAAGACAATGATTCAAAGTCAAAGTAATGAGCAGGAAGCTGTCTTCTTTGGATGTGGCAACAAAGGCCACTAGAAGAAGAATTGCAGAGCGGGGAAGAAGAATCAAGATAATGCTTCTACGTCAGGTATTCTTGCCATTGAATGCAATCTCTCTTTATATATAAGTTGGGTATTGGATATGGAAAGTGGTTCGCACATTTTTATTCATATACAGGAACCAAGTAGGTTTAAGAAGATTATAAAAGGTCAAGTGGTTCTCCGTGATGCAAATGGTGCATGTTTGGAGGCCTTGGAAGTGGGAGACTATCACTTGACTTTACCAATTTGTTTGGTTCTTGTTCTAAACAATTGATATTATGTACCGTTTATACCATAAATATTATCTCTATGTCATGTTTAGACACTATGGGTTTTTTTTCATGTTTGGAAATAAAACTTGTCTCTTATATAGGGATTACATATGTTATGGTATGGTACATCTTTACAATGGTTTATATATACTATAACTTAAAAACCTAGTAATGGCAATAAAAGACCAAAACAACCAACATGACACAAATAATACCCGCCTATGGCACTTCAGGCTTGGTCATGTAAACGAGAAGTGATTAGGAAGGTTACATCAAGAAGGGTATCAAGACTCGGTATAGTTAGAACCCTTAGATGTATGTCAAGATTGTTTACAAGGAAAGATGACCAAAGCACCTTTCTCAGGAAAAGGAGAAAGAGCCAATGCAGTGTTGGAATTAATACATACTGATGTATGTGGTCCATTTCAAGTAGAGGCTAGGGGTGGTTTTTTTATACTTCATTACTTTTACCGATGATTATAGAAGGTATGGATATATCTACTTAATGCAGTATAAGTAATACTCATTCCATTTTTTTAAGGAATACCAAAATGAAGTAGAAAAAAAACTTGGTAAGAAGATAAAAGCACTTCGCTCAGACCGAGGCAGAGAATAACTTGACCAAGATTTCATTGATCACTTGAAGGAGTGTGGGATAGTATCCCAACTCACTCATCCTTACACAACACAATGGAATGGTTTTAATGAAAGGAGGAATAAGACCTTTTTTGAAATGTTAATATTAATGATGATTCATAAAACTCTTCCATTATCCATTTGGGGATACGCCTTGCAGATAGCAGCATTTACCATTAACCGAGTACCAACGAAAGCTACAGATGGGATTCCATATCAGCTATGGTATGGAATGAAACCCAATATGACACACATGCATATGTGGTGGTGCGAGGAATTTTTGAAGTCTTTAACAGGTGAAAAATTAGCATCTAGAAGCACTAAGTGAATATTTATAGGTTATCCTAAGGAAACTAGAGGATACTACCTATATAACCCTTTAGATAGAAAAGTAATTGTGGAATGATACAGCACATTTCTAGAAAGGGATCACATTTCTACTGGAAATATTAGGATCAAGATTGACTTCAATGAAGTTAATGCTCCAGATGCACAATAGTTGGTAGAGGAACAATCTCCACAAGAGCAAGTGGAAGAAGAAATTGTTCCTGAGACATAGATACTGCATAGGTCTACACAAGAGGTTAGAGAACCAGAGAATTATAGTTTTCTTATCACAGATTCAGGTGACAAAATAATCTTTGAGGATGATGAACCTATAACCTACAATGAAGCAGTAGAAGGAAAATAAGCTGCTACATGGAAAAATGCCATGAATTATGAGATGGAGTCCATGTACCAAAATCATGTTTGGATTTTGGTAGACCCTCCAACTGATGTAAATCCCATTGGATGCAGATGGGTATTCAAGAAGAAGCTAGATATGGATGGTAAGGTTAATACCATTAAATCAAGACTAGTTGCAAATGGTTTCAGACAACGTCAAGGCATTGACTATGATGAAACCTTCTCACCAGTGGAAATGCTTAAATCCATCATAATATTTCTTGAAATAGCAGCCTTTCAGGATTATGAAATTTGGAAAATGGATGTCAAAAATGATTTTCTAAATGGTAAGTTGGTTGAAGAATTCTATATGACTCAACCCGAATGGCGTGTTAAGTCAAAGAATTCCAATAAAGTATGCAAGTTGCAGAGATCCATTTATGGATTGAAGCAGGCATCAAGATCATGGGAGGAACACTTTGATAGGGCTATAAGTGATTTTGGTTTTGTCCAAAATGAAATCGAGCCCTGTGTCTATAAAAAGGTTGAAAGGAATTTTGTCGTTTTCCTAGTTGTATATGTTGACGACATATTAAATATGGGAAACAAGGTGCAAGTCTTACAGTCTGTTAAGATGTGGCTAAATGAATTATTTTCCATGAAAGTCTTAGGTAAAGAAGCCTACATTCTAGGGATAAAGATCTACTGAGATAGATATCAAAGGATGCTTGGCCTAGGTCAGTGTACATATATTGACAAGGTACTCAAAAGGTACAATATGTAACAATCCAAGAGAGGATTGTTACCTGTGTCACATGGTGTAAATATCTCCGTGAATATGTGTCCACAAACACAGGAAGATATTGAATGAATTATTAGAGTCCCTTATGCTTTGGTAGTGGGTTCTATAATGTATGCCATGATATTTACTAGGTATGATTTTTCCTTTGCATTAAGCATGGTTGGTAGATATCAATCCAATCCAGGAGAGCTGCACAAGATAGATATTAAAACTATCCTTCAGTACATGAGGCGTACTAAGGATATGTTCCTAGTGTATGGAGGATATGAGGAACTAGTTTTGAGGGGATACACTGAAGCTAGTTTCTAGACAGATCATGATGATATTAAATGACAATTAGGCTACTTCTTTTGCCTGAATGGTGGTGCAGTGAGCTAGAGAATCTCAAAAAAGATGTGGTTGATGATTCTACAGTGGAGTCTAAATATATTGTAGCTTCCGATGCAGCAAAGGAAGCAGTCTGGATACATAGCTTTATCTCAGACATTGGGGTGGTAACTAGCAGTGTAGACCCACTTCCAGTATATTGTGATAATACTACTACAGTGGTTCTTGCCAAGGATCCCAGGTCTAACCATATGACAAAGAATATTCTTCGAAAGTTTCATCTCTTGAGGGTTTTTACTCAAAGATGTGAAGTGACGGTTTGCAGAGTAGCCACATAGGACAACGTGGCAGACCCCCTGACTAAAGCCATTTCTTAGTAGAAGCATGATTCATATGTGATAGCTAACGGATTAAAACCTATTAGCAGTTGGCTCTAGTGAAAGTGGGTGACCTAGACCCAACTTGTTTTGTACATTTATTACTGTTACATGTATTCAATTTCTTTTTATACATGTGTTTATCGTGCTATGATAGTGTAGATACTTCAGCATCAACTTCATTAATGGAAAGGACCTTAGATTACCTATCGCATCAAATGGTTATAGGAGGTCCCAGGCTATAATGAGAACCCTGATATTCCATGAAAATAATATTAAAGTAACGTCCTATGGTCCAGTTACATCATTATGAAAGGACACATATGATGTGTGACCATCAGGTGATGGGGGCTCGTAATCATTGTGACCTCATCTCACGAAGTTCACATTTGATGATCTATAGATATTGAGATCATGAGGACAGACCCACTAAATAGGAACACCACATGTTTCTGGTGTCATTGGTTGTTCTTATCTACGAAGATGTGTAATGGTATCTTGGCTTGAGATCATTATCAATGAAGGTCATTTAATTATGTACATTTGATATAAGGATAGAACCATGGAGACAAAGTCATGGTGAGGTTGTTTGTATTGGGTACATCATTAATGGAATGACATTGATTGAATGATTGATAAAGTATTTATCACATCTGTGTTTAGGAAGAGATATCTCAGGCCTGGTTGATTAGGATGGTTGCACCTTCATTAAATCCATGGCCATGGTAGTGGAATGTAGGACCGTCGGGTCAAATCAACAAACAAAATAAAGCAAATAAAGAATGATGACACTGGTATAAATTCTGCTTTATTGAGATATCGATGATGAATAGATTATATTACACAGAGCGTGTTCGTAGGAAGGTGGTCATTGCTTTCACTTTGCCTTATCTATATAGGGGCCTCGATGGGTTGATACAACCCACTCTAGGTTGGTGGTATTATTCAAAGCTATTGAGATAAGGGCCTAGAGGGTCACTAACTATAGCAACTTGAGAATCTTCCCTATTCTGGGAATAAAAATATAGTACTTGGCGGGCCCTTCCAAAGGGTCCGAGCACTATCCATGTTCTATGGATCACCAAAGAATAAATAAATTCATTAATTATTTGAGTTTAGAATAATTCGTTGAATTTATTTATAACATGTATTTACAATTTATAAAGTAAATACACGTATTAATATTATTCGACTGGATTTAAATATCCTAGGTTCATTTAATATTAGCAGGAGGAATGAGTCGTGTTAAAGACTCAAATTTATCACGTGATATATTTATATATTACATGTAAGTGATAAATTGTAAATATTATTTATGGCATAATTTTATTTGTCATAAATAATTATTTATATCGCTTATATAGTGGAAGTATATTACATGTGGGGCTGGGAACCTTTACTGCGTGTTTTAACACTCCCAATATAAGTGAGAGAGATGCTCTCCCACTATTACTATTCATGTGTCAAGATTGAGAAAATCTCTCTCCTCCTAGAATTTATAGAGAGAGACTCTCAAACAAAAAAGGATCATCAAGATCATCCATCTCGAATCGAAGCTTCCTCCTTTGTGGTGATCATCACTGCGCTGAAGTGAGCATCGAAGATCCGCACTAGCACCCGGATCATGATGAACGGCGAGCGTGAAGATTTGCAAGGTGTGTGTGGAAGATCTAGAGGGCTTTGACGTCGGAGTCTCCGAGCAACGATCACCAGTTTACTGCATGTCAATTTTGAACAAGGTAAATGTTCAATTTAATTTATGTCCTCCTTATGAACCTTGTGAGATCCTCGGACCATGTCGGGACAAGATCACAAGAGTTGACAGGGTTATGTCACTCCGATGAAGTAAAAAAATTTAAAGTCCCAGTCCACCAGCTTCCGTTGCACAGTCCCTGTTCCTAAAAATTTTCTTACATGTTTCCTATCTGTGTGGGTTAGTGGTAATAACTCTATGGACATGGATTTATTTATATGGTTATAATCTATAAGAATCAAGGAAATTTTGTGGAATTGAATCATGCCATGGCTTGTAAAAGTGTCAATTTTTGTACATTCAGTACTTGTATTCTGTTGATATATTATGATTGATTATGACAACCTTAAGAACATAGAATAAGGATGTTCAATCCATTTTCAACCTATATGTTCTTGATAAAATCTAAATAATATTTTTCCTTACTCCAATGGAGTCCTGTGAGGTGGGTGTATCATTCTTAAAAGCATAGTGATTTCATTATTTCTTTTAGTGTGCATTATAGAGAGGTAAATGCGATGAGGGTTAAAATTTGAGTTCCATATAATAGTACATATATTTTCAATTTTATAATAATCATATTTATATGATATAAGATGGTTCAACTCCTATTTTCAGTTTGATGCATTGTCATACTCTTTCCCTTACATATGATTCTAATACTTTAGTCCTCAAGGATTCCCTAGGAATCCATCATTTTGAACCCCAAACTATTTTTCTAGAATAGTGTGACTCATTAAAAATAAATATTTAATTTTATTTTAGTCATCATATATGTATAAAAATACATTTCATATAACAATGTTTGAAAAACATTTATTAAATACCAAAAATCAATAACTTCCAAATACTTTAATTAGTTTGTTACATCCACGATACTTAAATAAATTAATTTTTTAATATAATTATTCAAGTATAAAATATATCTTACCAATTAGGTTTGTCATCAATATAGTAAAATATATGAAATATGTTATTATAATTGTGAAAATAACGTTGTATTTTAGCTAGTGGATGTCTAACATAACTCCCCTATAATAGGGAAAAATAAAATCATGATGGGGTAATGAAATGTATGTTGAAAATGGAAGATAAAATATCGGGAATAACATTGATAATTAATGAAAACCATGGGGATTTATATCAAATATTTTGGTTAAAAAGTGTTTGTTTAATGCTTCAATGTTTTAAAAAAATTACACTATTAACCCTTATTATCTATGTCAGAATTATTCTTATAGAATTATACTAGCATATAAGTACCTCTAATGTTATTTATTTTTTGATAGTCAATAAATTCTATAATTTCAGTTATGTGTTTAGATAATTCTAAATTTTGAAAATCTTCGAACATGGTTTAAGATTTATATGAATGGGTGTAAAAATTAAAATATTTATTTAGAGGATTTGAAGAATTTTAAGATGTCATCATTGAATAAATATAAGACACACTACAATTTAGTATATCACATTATGGTTGATCATAATTATTCATGGTTATGATTTATTTAACATGTAATTATTAGTTAAATTATTTTTAATATTGATAATGTAAAAGTGTTCTACATAGTGAAACTAATTAATTGATTATCAAACCATGTCAAGGTATAGAAATTTATAAAAAAATTTGTCATTGTTATTAAGGCGAAAAAAATAAAATGTTTTGTAAATCCATTGTGTGAATAAAAAAAATTACATCTAGTGTCCTTATTTATTGTAATAATATGATTTAATGTGGTCTAAAAATGGTATAAAATGATGTATCTAAAAAAATTGATAATTTCTTATGTATCCATAGGGTTTTTCTTTCATGATTTCTTATATTGGACCACATACCTGGACTATCCATGACCCTTCCTTCTTTCCCCGCATTCTTGTTTTCCAATGGTAGGCATCCTTCGCCACCATAGATGATGGTTTCCACTATTGGATTAGAATAGGTTGATGGGATGTTTTCACTTTCATCCATGTATTCATCCTTAGAGGTTTTTTTAACAAGTCTAGGTCTCCCTCAATGATATAATAACATAATATAAATCTCATTCTCAATTTCATATTTTTTTTGGGAACTATTAAATTATACTAATTTTTATGATATGTTTAATAAATTTTGTTATAGTTAATAATAGAATTTGTTCGGTTAGGAATTTGTAAAAGTCTTAATATTTTGTGTAAAATTGTAATTATATTATCCCTGAGATGGTGGTTACATTATTTAATTATCACTAGATCCAAGGAATCACATACTAAAGGGACAAATAGTTTTTAGCCTTTCTAAACATGATACATAATTTGAATTCACATGACATTTTTAAATATTAAATATTAAAACAAATTACTTGAGAACGCCAATATTATTCATAGAATATCCTTGAATATAAATACCAATGTATACCCTGATATCCTTGGGACAATAAAAAATTATAAATTGGTAATCTTTGATACTCAATAAGGGTAATTATATAGAATAATCTATCATGAATAAATAAGCATAATCAATATATAAAGGTAAATAACTATAACACATACAATTTAAATATTAACTTGAGCAAAATATGTTAGGAATAAATGATGATCAATTATTTACATATAAATAATCATGTAATCATCAAAGGTATACATGGATATCATAACGAATCAAGTAATAAAATTTACATCAGTAAATAATCCCATAATGAGGTAATGCATAATGGTGAACATCGAAAACATACTATCAATACCTTTCACAAGACAGTATAATTTTTTGCGTAAAAACCGATTTAATTTGGCAAAATTATATTTCTTATGAGACCAGCCAATGAATCATGGTGATATCAATAACCAGTACCTACCATGTCCTAATAATTCCAATTCGTTCCTCATATTATAGGGGTGTAAAATAATCAATATAATAATTTTCCATGAAAAACAACATATAAAATGTTAATAATTACTCTAGTAAAGATAACATAATCATAAAACATCCATAGTAATATGGTTAATGATAATCAAATTTTAAATCCTCATTGAAAATCATCATAAAGCATCCTATTTAAGAATATGGTTGATATTAATACAACATATCCCCAATATATCATTATTGTAAAGAAAATTGATGTCAGTTTTGAATAAGAATACCATAAAATGTCATTAAATTTTTTTTTGAGGAAAATTCCCTATTCAATTTGAAAAAATAATTTCTAAAAAATATTAACAAAATATTTAAAAAAATATTTAAAATAACATTTTATAACTTTAAAAATAATATTTAAAATATTGAGCAGACATTATGGTGTAGAATACCATTAATATCATAGATGTTAAAATAAGTATTCCTTTCAAAGTTTCATTAAAATTCATGATGTAATTTTATGGATATCGAAATGAATATTCTTTTGAATTTTTTAAAAAAAAAATCCCAACATGCATAAAAAATTTTCATTAAATAATTTTATTTATGTTAAAAATATAGTTGGAAGAATTTTTTAAAAACACATTTATTGATGAAAAATGACTTTTCTAATGAAGAGAGATATGATGTTAGATTTTATTAAAACAATTATCTATCATTTTAAGTAACAAAGAGATAGAAAATTGTACTATTACATAAAATTTTCATGAATTTCCAGAGGAAAAAAATATATTGATTTTATGATTGAAATATCAAATAATTCCAGTAATGGAGACTTAAATATAATTTTTTTTAATAATGATGAGATTGATAAATAAACCGTTGACACTTTGGCAAAATTTAAATAATAGGATCCATGAAATAAATAAAATCAAAATAAATTTGTTATACTTTGAATAAATAAACCTTTAAGATATAACATATAAGAAAGTAAGCAGTGATTATGAAACATGTCTCATGGAAGTAAAACTGATATGAGAAACCCTTATCTATGGTTTGAATTCATTATTATGTGTCGAAACCATAATATAATGTATTTTAGAAGGTGATTTATTTATTTGAGAACGTATTTCAAAATTATAATATAACATATTTTCCAATTATAACATTTTACCACCCATTTATTAACAATATTCCCTTATTTTCACTATTTTGGGTGTAAATTTTTTTATTTTCCCATATATATTTTGTAATGAATGTTACTATTATTGTACGTATGATATTGATCCTTAATTTTCATAATTATTTTAATTTTATAAATAAAATTTATGTTCATTTTATAAATATTTATAATAACTTAATAAAATTTGAAATAGAAAATGAATTGCATCCCTTTGTGGAGGTAGTAGGTCGTACGTATTCATGTGAAATGACACCATTCCTTTAACATGATAAATTTTAAGTAAGTATATTATATATTAAATTTAAATTATTTATATATTTTCATATATATCACACATATTCATTAAATTTATCCTTTTTACTTTCTAGGTAAATAGTAAGTGAAAAATGAATCACATCTCTTTCTGATGCAGTACTGTTCCGTACACATGAGCAACATTATGCAATTTTAAATAGAATTAAAATTAATAATGTATGTCTATTCCTTCCAAATGAGCATATAAAAATTAAAATATGAATAAATACCTAAATATGGGTACCATTTTCCCCAAAAAAACTATGGAAGAATTAAGTGGTCAAGACATGTTGTTCAAGTGAACCATTAAGGGACTCATGATCATGTGACCATTAAAATGTCATGGGATAGATAAATGTTCATCACATTACCTATAATGGATCCCATGAAAACTCTCTTTAAAATTCATTTTTTTTCTCAAAAAATTGCCTCGAACATACAATGGTCATGTGATGGTAGTAGAATAATCATTCTGATGTCATGTGGTTTTTTACCACTACCACCCAACAACCCATCAAAAATGGGAGGAAAATGTCCAAAAGGTAGAGGCCTCTATTGGTCCAAAAGATTATGAGAAACATAATCGATGGGTAGAATGATTTTCCTTGACAACATTCAATCAATTTTATGTTCCCCATAATCTATTGTATAATAAACCAAAAGATATAATAATGGAAGAGATAGAACAACCATGAGGCTATAGAAGACATGTGACATACCGTTACTGGTCACATAGACATTGTTACACCATGAAGACATGTCTGCCTCATCTCACAAAATCCCATCGGAATGTCGTCCTCAACATTTGAAGATCCTTGGGTATGTCCTAGTGACCTCACACCCCCCCCTTTAGCTCATTAATTAAAAAATTATGGATTTATCCATGAAATGATCACACACCCGCATAATACTGTTACAGGTCATGCGAAGCATCCCCAAGAGGTAGAATAGTTTTCTTTTTCATTACTCATTAAATATCTCATAACCCTTGAATTTTTGAACATAAAACCAAGGAAATAAAATTGGTAGGAGGTTGAGTCCCCTCCCTATCATTAAAACATAGTGACGCACTAAGGAAGTCCACAGAATGGTCTTACAAGAATCTTGATCAAGACAGTCTGATCCCTCAAAGGCCCATAGACGAACCATCATTTTATCATTAAATTCCACAAAATGTCACTTGAGATAATGTGAAGTCCATTTAATAAGATCCATGACCTAGTGATGGTCCTTAGACATGTTGGTATGAAAAATATTATCCATTGCAATGAATGAAAGATCAAAAAATCCCCATTAATTGGAAATAATAAAATAAGGGAAACACTGAATGGAGGGACACATGACCCCTGAAAATCACATGCTGCCATTGGAAGTGGTCCATGACAGAGGATTTCAATGACACATGTTGCTGAACCCCTTTTCCAACTGCAAATAAGATTCATGTGAGACATGGAATGAAAAATGGAAAAAATCTGGGTGGTGGGGACTATAAATCTCCCACCACATTATCAAGTAGTATGGCTGATTTTTTTATATCCAGGTGGATCAGAACACCCTAGTAGCTGAGCAGATATCTTGAAGTAGCTGATAAAATGATCAAAAAGTCTTCATATAGGTAATAAACAAGAGAACACCAAGAATGATCATTTATCATTCATAATCACTTCATTTGATCATCATTTATCAAACAATGTACATCAGGAAGGACATGCAAGGAACATCCAACACATCTTCTAGATCAAACGACACATAAAATTAACTGACACTAAATAAATATAATTAATTCAAAGTATAAAGGAAAAAAAGAATAAAGTTTTATGACTTAAAAAATGTTTACTGACCCTCAAGAATTTCATATGATCCATCTAAGACACACAACAACACCATGTCATGTCATCTAGACCCCATGATTCCCTCTCAACATGATATTTAGGTTATTTAAGGTTCTCCAATCATGTCAGAGAATGCCACATGGTTTCCTTGGGGACTCTATTTTAGTCTCACAAATCTATCTGGTCTTATCACCCAATCCTTTTGGTTCTATTCATATCTATATCCTAACTCATATAATGGCATCTTCTCATGTTATACAAGTCTCAGTGTAGCACTTGGGAATGTCAACCAAATCTCATGAAAACCTCTTATAAAGTCATTCGAGACTCACACTACTCTCCATACATGTCATCCAAGATAAGATATCCCACCAAACATGAAATACAATACATGAAACACCCTCGAATACATATCCCGATGATTATCCCGACACCCTCCATATATTTCATCAAGCTCTTCTGACGAAACTATTGAAATTTACCTAGGTTATAAAACATAATCTAGAAAATCTAATCAGGTCCTTATATGTCCTCCAAACAAGTCCCCTGGTTTATGTGACAATATCTAGAAGAATATGCTAGTTAAAAATGGAATCTTGAGGCTTGAGAACATTTTTTGTCCCTAGTGTGGATGCCTTTATCAATAGGGAAATTCCATTATGTATGCCCAGATCAATGGAACTACAAACACTATGATTCTTATAATAACCAGGATACACAAGGCATGTTTTAGAGAATCAAGCTCCAGATTAAATTTTCCCAAGGTAGTCCCAACACATAAGTCCCACATCCAAAAGAAATGAAATTTATTTTTTTTCCATACCCTATTTATAATAATTATCATAAATTACATGGGTTTTGGGAATTAAAATAATAATATATTCATCACTAAAGGACCTTACTATGATCAGGGAAACCTGAGTGTGTAATCCTTTATCAACTAAATTATGATGAATTTAATTCCTTCTGTATCCAAGATGTAATGACCCAAACATTTATTAATGAAAATTTATCTTTATCTAATTAAATATATTATTATGATAAATGAATATTTAACAAATAAACTTCTTTGTTTTTATGTATTTTTATTTTAAAACACCATTAAGAATTTTGACCGTTGCTAATATATCTATTTAATTGTGATTACATGATTAGTATAAATATAGGGCTTTAAAAATCCAATTTACTCGAAAAAAGGAAGTGATGACCTCATCTAGTATAATTTCTCTTTACAAAGCCCATTTGTCAAAGATTGGAAAGGTGGTGGCGTCATTGGGATTCAATCATGACAAATCCTAAGATGGTCTTCAACACATTAACCTCGAACGAAACCACCTATGTGAGAAGTGGAAGTTGATAGAGATTACCACCTGAGTGATGTTATCCGAGCAAACCCAATAGACTATCACCATCACACAACTTACCCTTCCATTTAAAATTGGCGTTATAAGGGGTTATTTAACAAGACCCAACACTATTATTTGTACATTATTTTTGTTTAGAAAATATAAATTCATTTTATTATTGTTATTTTGTAATTAGTATTTAAAGAAAAATAGCATATTTAGGTAATATTCAATTAAGAAATCTATTTTTAGGAATTAATGGATTTTTATAAATTAAATAGTTATTTTATAAAATATTGTTACTAAATTACTTTGTATTAAATATAAATGACCATATATTTTTTATCAAAACAAATGAAATTTTTATTAAGGTTTGACAGCTATTTTTTTCAAAATCCCTGAATTTTCGATAAATAAATATTTTTATTTTAAAAATAAAAATTCACATATTTAGAAAATTATTTATCTAAATTTAATTGTATTTTTGGAATCAGGGCATCTTAATTGTCCAATGGTGATTTTTTCAAAATTTTCCGAGACAATCGAATTTTTGGGTAAAAATTATATACCGTTTAAATATATAATGTATTTTATGCCATCATAATGAACAAATAATGATGTAAAAAAATACTATAAACATTTTTATCAGACAATATATGTTTTAAAATTAATGTAATTTTATTTTATAAATGTTTTATTTATTTTTCAGAGATTTAGCGGACCCTTTGAAACTTATAAAACATTTTATCTTTTTAAAATGATTTCCTTGAGTCTGTGACTCACCTACATATAAGAAAGAATAATATTTTTAGATGTTTGGACATTGGAAGTATAATTTTTTTCACTCCCCTTTTACAAAAATCATGGAATGGTTTGTGGTTTTTATTACTTTAATGTTTACGGTCCAAAACCTAAATAATAAAGAATTATTTCCAATTTCCTATATAATCCCACCGAAACACCAACATACTCTTAACAAAAAGCCTTTATAGCTTAACCAAAATCTTCCCTCCTCTCTTTATAATCATCCAAAGGCACTCTAAGATCTCAAAAATCCTCTCTCAATCCCCTCCCAATCCTTTTGGATCACACTTCCATGTAAGGAAATCCTTCCTTTCTCATTTTACCCATGTTTCTTAATATTATTATGCCCTTTTATTTTCGATTGTAAATGATGGGGTAAGGTTTCTCACCTCCCCCATTCTTATATTTTTATTTTTTAATTATGGTAGACACCATTTTCACTCATTAATGCCACCCAATTACATTTGTTACCATGCCAAAATTCTGTAAGGGGTTTCTTCCTTTCTCATTTTTTTCCATGATTCATAATGTTGTTATACCCTTATAATATTAATTAAATATGTTGGGGTATTATTTGAAACCTCCCATATACTTCCATACTTATTTTTGAATGATTATATTCCCTGTTATCTCTCACTAATGCCTCTCATGTACACCTGTTACTATGCCGAAATTCCGTAAGGAATTTCACTCTTCACATTTACATTCAGGGAATGGTTTTGAATTATGAAACAAAATTTCATTACATATGTTAGGATGTGTAAATATATTACCCCTTACTGTCCATTTCATGTACATATGATTATAAAACCCTTTCTCTCTCATCAAGCATTTTTTTTAATTCTTATGTCACACTGTTATGCTGCAGAAATTGCACCATAATTTCCCAATCTAATGTCATTGTGTAGTGAATACCATTCCCATATCTCTATCAAGGGTATTAATCATTATGCATATTTACTTACTTATAATAGAGTTTCATGTATTAATTCCACAATCCTTTATCTTAGAATAAATGATGATATTTAATGAATCCATGTTATAAGATCCATGTGGAACACTTATGCATGAAATGAAATGATTAAGAAGGGTGCATCCTGATAGCGCTTCAATGCAATGGGTAAATATTAGTGTAATGATACATCAAGAGAAATGAGCGTTTAATCATCCTAATTATGTTTAATAGGGGTTTAGTCATGCTAATTCTTGTTCAATGAGGTTTTAATCATCCTCCAGGTGCAATGAGGCTTGGCTCGTGCTAATACCATGTTATGTGTTGTTGGCACATTTCCATGTTATGATAATCATGTTATATCATGCCTTTATGTTCATGTTTCTCTTATTATCCCTTGATATTCCAATTTACTAACATTTTTCTGAATTATTCATGTTATGACTTGTTTAGTCCCTTACTAGTCTTTATATCTCATCATTTTCTTATGCATGTCCTCAGGATATCCCATGCAATTCCAAGAACGTGAGAATGTAATGGTCATGTAAAGAATGTTTTCAAAAAATATGTTCTGTTTCATGTTTTAAGTAATTATTTAATGTTTATAAGCCCCAAAGACACTAGATATCTTGATCTTATATGTTGTATCAAGTGAATATTTTATGTAATAATTCATGTTTATGTGTGTATTAAAAAGCAGGGTTGTCATACAGGATTTATAGGATGCCTCCCTAAGGCCAAGTTTCTAAAATAAATCTTCTTACAACAATCCTAGTTAATAATCCACACACCCATGTGCAGTGATACAGATTACTTATTATCCATTTTTTTCTCTCACTGAGCATATCTCATGTGAACATAGGCATTTCAAATAGTCATATAATTTTCATCACTAATATCCACAATTAAGGGAAATTTTAGCAGGTATTACCCATTGTGTTGCATTAAATATTTGTTTTAACATAACAGAATCTACCCATAGGGCCAATCCCATGGGAATGACTGAACAATGATAAATAAAATTCTTTCCATAATCCGGATAGATATGATGTCTTTTTAAGGCTTGAACTCAAATAAAGAATTACTTCAGTGAATGTACTCTTATATCTTGTACATATCTACCATTGGGGACAAATAATTCACATGGGATGATCACTCTACATCATCCATCATTGGAATGATAATATTAATGAACTATGAATACTCTGATTATTTCAATATTTGTGATAAGTAGGACATCCCTCCAGGACTCATTCTTGAACACCCAGTTTCCTAAATAACCTATATAAGTCCTTTCAGCATGATGTTAAACTTCATGAGTTCAATGAACTATGTGGGGATTTATTCCCTCAATAACCAAGAAACATTGGATTCCTATTGTGGATCAATACCCTACATAGAATATTAATTTCCTCCCTGTGTGGTGGAAAATTAAGAGTTACTTACTTATATGGATTATCATATTAAGTAGCTACCCATTACTAAAAAATGTACGGGGAACCTCAGAAACATATAGATGGATTCACTAATGAGACCCCTTTCCATTGTTAATCATTAAGATTCCATTTATTTTTCATATAAGGATAATTGGTCTATAATTATTTTTTTATGGTAGCCAATATTGTATCATGAATAGGAATATGTTAGAGAACATATCATAAATTTATAAGAGAGTCCTGTAGTTGGAAAAAATTTCCCTCAAAAGTGTGCATTGATCATAACCTCCCATCCTCCCCAATAATGTCAGTCCCTAAGTGTTGTTGGGACAAAAACCCCAGCTCGCCTCCTTTTTTTGGATATTAAGTTTGTACCCAGTTATGGATGAGGGATCTATTTGGAGTTTCTAGTGTGAAATCCTATGATATAATGTTAATGATTGTGTAAAAGGTCAAACCCTGTACAATAAACCATTTATCCCAACTGAACCCGACTTAGTGGGGGTTTCCTGATGCATCTACTTCCCCTTGAAACAGAAATGGTAAACCTAATATGAATATATAAAAAAAATTATTAGGCTATTTTTTATCAGGTCATTTCATTTTCCCCCATATGAAAACAAAAATGGTGAACCAGGTGTAAATCTATTAAATAAAAATTGATTATTTTATTTTCTGTCAAGCCATTTCATTTTCCCCCATATAAAAAAATAAATAGAGAACCTGACCTGAATCACTAAAATAAAAAATTATTATGTTCATTTCCTCAGGTCCATTTAATTTTACACAATACGCAAATAGAAATGGTGAACCTGATGTGAATCTATGAAATAAAAAATTATTAGTTTATTTTCCATTAGGACATTTCATTTTCCTTCATAAGAAAACAAGAAATGTTAACCTGATGAGAATATTTAATGGAATAGAATGATGGGGGAAGCATGTGTCAGGAAACATTGTTTTTAGACTATATAAAAACAATGCAGTAAGACCAACATGATCATATAGATTATCCTCTATAAATAGGGTTCTCATGTTATAAGTCAATCATCATATTGATAAGTCCAAGTGAGGAGAATGGGTGAATCAGTAATAAAAGAAAAATTGTTTTATCAATTCATATCTGATAGAGCATATTATGCCTATGATATCTCACTAAATGGTAACCTTTTTCATTACTGTATAAACAATTGTAGATACTTCTCTCATCATCCATATTTGAGACAATGTCATCTTCATCTAGAACTATTTTTAGTAAATCACCTATGGATGGAAACCCCATATATTGAAAAACAATCTAACCTATTGGAAAACTTCAACAGAAGGTAGTGAACATAAAGTTATGGGAATACCACCGATGTGGTAAAATCTCAATACAAGAAATTGTGCATGAGGTTCTCCATGAACATAAAATAGAAAGTCCACATCACCCATTGAAAGCTACCCATAGACCAGTATACATCGTCTGTACAACCATCCACTTTGGGATTTTATATCTGCAACATGAAGATTGTCACCTTCAGTATCTAATGAAGGAATATCAGTAAGTCCAATATGGATCCATTTCAGTTCAGGCACCACTGAGGAGGGAACCAATCATCCATTGTCGCCAACATCATCCAATTAGTACCCACTATTCGAATGATGAGGGAACCAATAGACTCACTATTTTCTTATGATGACCATAAATAGCCCAAAAGGAAGGATTATTATAGGAGGATAGTGTTAGATAACCAAGAGATGGATTATATCCCCACTCCTGTTGACAATTCATGTTGGTATATTTTGGATGCAAACCTAAAGAAGGATCATATCTATAATAATACATAACAAGTTTGAAGACATATTCTGGTAGCAAACATGGAAGTGGAACATCTCCCTACCCTAGTGTGTATAGTGCATTGGCATATTCTGGTGGCACATAGAGAAGAGAAGTGAAAGGATATTCTTGATTCAATCGAAGACATATCCTAGTGTATTATGTTGAAATAAAATGTGCAGACATATATCACTATACAAACTTTTCTAAAATGACAATATATTTTAGAAAAATATGAATAACTCCAACTAGAAATTCTTGATCTCATATAGATAAAGGGATAGACATATATCCATATCCCTACAACCAGAAAATCTCAACACTCAGATAATTATGAACAATTGGATTTATTGTAGCAGGCACACTTTCTTACCCCATCTCGTAGGATCATCATCATATTTTGATAAAGAATAAGGCATCATACCAAGATTATTTTCCCATCTCAATTGGGGTTCACTAGGTGAGAGAGACACATGACATGATATAGGGACACATTCCCATCGAATAAATCTGGAGGAATATTCCAAAAGGCTTGGATTGGTCTCATATCCCCATTCTTTCTTGGGCTCACCATGTAGGAGGGTCAAATTCCATGGAATATGCTCATATTCTTATCAAATATGTCCATAGACATACATCAAAGGCCCGAGATTGGGAATATATCCCCATTTTAGCCAAATACAACTGAGTGATAATTGAAAAAGACTTGGGTCAATCTCATATTACTATCAGTGAATATGTCTGGAATATTCTATCATATAACATAATCCATGTGCATAATCCTACTTCTTTCAACTAACGACTACACCCACACCATTCTGAGGCTATACAAGAGGTGTCTCATATCCCCTCTCCCATTCCAGAGGTTCATCTTCATATTTCAATAGGGAATACATATTCAGACAAACCTCATATTTCTACTCTAGCTAAGCCCCCCCAAGTGAGAGCGGCACATACCTTGGGGAAATCTCATATCCTTGAAAACAATGATCATCGGGATGTCCAAGAGGCTCAGTATTGGACTAATACACACATTTGGATTAAGGATCATCATGTTAGAGTGGAAAATGCCTCAGGATAGGATCATATTCCTTTCAATAATCAGATAGCTCATCGGCATATTATAGTTTCATCTTATTAGTGGGATCATACTCCTATTGAAACATATGAAAATAGAGAAGTCATTATAAAAATCATACAACAAGATCATATCCCTACAAAATCCCAGAAGGCAATTCATCATATTTTGACGATGACCCAGAACATGGTCTATATTCCTAATATTCTCAATTTTTGTGTCATTTAGATTGATCAAGACATGTTATCAACACCACAAGGGTCTATAAACTCTTCTACTAATTCAGAATCCATTCATTACTATGGTAGTCCTCCTTATGGTAGCGTGGTTATCGATTATAAGAACTATACTCTGAACATCCTATTTGGTAAACCTCTCCATGGACATGTATCCCATAGACATGGAAATCCTCCTATTTCTTAGACATCATCATATAAAGAGGTGTCTCAATATCTGACACCTTTGTACATAGAGTTTCATGAAACATTAGGGTCAATGGTATACAATCCCCCCATCAACTTCTTGCATTACTCCACTCTTATTAGCAAGTGGACTTCAGAATCATCTTCTATGGTTTGGATATATAGAGGCATGTATGTCTGATGAATAGGAGCCCAAAATTCACATATGAAGAGAGTAATTTGGAAACAACCGTTCCCATCATGTTATGGAACCTCACTACATCTAAATATGAGATCCAAAATGAGATTGAAATGGAGTGTGTGCCTTATCTATTCCAAAATATATGGACTAATAATTAGTGACTAAAGGCTAGAAACATCCATTTTTGAGGATACAAAGGTCATATTCAGACCATCAAGACACTCTATTGTCAACTAGATCAAGTTACTATCTCCATGGACGAATATCAAAACTTGGGAAAGAATAACGTAATTTAGAAATATTATTTCCACCATTTTGTTGCAACTCATTGGCAGCTGGTCTCCAAATCTATGTCATGTATCCATATTATAGGATGGGGATAGTATAAAGAGTTACACTTTTCTTCACCCCAATAATTACAAGACCCCTAAAATTCAATGTCCCATAATATCATAGATTCTAGGGATATCGTGGCACTAATGCATGAGCTAGTTGGTCACTACAATGAAATGGTGATACTTCAATGGTGCCCAAGAATAACAAATATAGAGATAGGATAGATAAAAAGATTCCAAATTGGGCCCCTATAACCAATTAGAATTAATTTCAAACATGGATATTGATGATGCATTCACCCAGAAAACATCCCATAGGGAATGGTTCTCATTCATGGGATTTCATCATACCAGTGTCATACATGAGCACAACTAGTAGATTCTGTATCATCCTTCTAAAAGAAGAATCGACTCAAGGGCTAGGGGAATATCTATCAAAACCTCCACCTCTAGGATCATCAATTACCGAGAGGATTTATAAAACATTGGCAATAGGTGAGAACTAACCCTAGCCTCTATAGGCTTTCAGAATTTATATCTCAATCACTATCACTATCTATTTCATCCCAAGAGAGGACCCTTGAGATATCAATGGTGATTTTATATTATTGAGACTCCATTCAATCAAAGAGTCTAAAAAATGACAATGTTCATCCCCTTAAAATGAAAATTGGAAAATACATGAAGAAAATAATCAAGATTTGCAAAGGAATAAATTCTGAATCACCTTAGTCAAGAAAAAATAGTAGCAGAACATAGCCTACTTGCATTCCCAAGTATGTCACACAACCTACTTGTGTTCTTTTATCTGGCATGCAAGTCACTTGTGCAGCCAACTCATTTCACCCAAGGTTACTTATTTTCCTATAAATAGACCCTTGGGCCCCAATTTGTATGGATGAATTTCCTTGAATCCTAATTGCTTCTCCCATTTCCCTAGTACTTATCCCCAATATTTAGAAACATTCAAGTTGTTTCTTTAACACCTTAACCTAAGAATTAAAGGGATGATCATTGAACATAATTCCTTTTAGTGTTTTAAACCCATAACACATGCATGCCTAATGTTCACAACCTCCCCAAGTCATAAATACTTGTGTTCATCCCATTCATCTCAAAGGAACATCAGCTCCCGACTTCTTGGATCACCTATGAATACTCTTGAAGGCTTGAGAAAGGACTCTCCCAAGTATTGCCATATAGGTTGTTCGTCACTTAAGTGAACATCAGGTCTCCCAAGTGTACTTGCACACCCAGACTTGCACGCCCTTCTTTTCTTGGGCTCCCCTCTTTGATTCACATATTCTATTGACTCTCTTCAATATACAAGCCATCAAGACTTCCTCAACCATTCATGGAAAGGCTTATTCTTCATTGGATCCCTTGTCTGAAAGGGATTCTGTTGGGACCTCCACCAAAACATCCTGACTTATAAAAACTTTGGACGAGGCAGATTAGCACGTATCCTATTTGGGTTTTTATTCCCACAGTCAGAGGTTTCCTACATGTGTTTCATAATGGGGTTCGGATTCACATAGTGTCATTGGGTTTTTATATCCATAGTCACATGGACCTTTCTCCCAGAAACAGTTTTGGGAAGTTCCCGGTTCTAAGAATAAGGGTTTGGGCCTTCGCCTCACCCTTCATAAAGAGATGGAAACCTCAAATTTTGTTAGGGAATGTATGGTTCACACATAATTTTCTTCATTTTAAATAACGGAGAAGTGTCCCTCTTTTATCTTTATAAATTAATGTGATGACATCATGGTATAATCCCCTCACCTTGAACCCTTTCTCCTTACATTGGACCCTTGTCCAATGTAAATAGAACGAAGGGAATGCCCATTGCCTCGCCCTATTCCATAGTCGACACACCCACTTCTTCTATCGGAGGAGGAAAAATTTGAAAGTGTGAATACCTTTGTTGAATCTTTGAAATTATCTTGTTTCTCTCTCATAGCATGACTCACATGGGCTTAGAGATTTTTCGTGATCACAACATTTTCACTATTGAATGAACTACGTGAACTCTGATCCCAGTCATAATCAAGATATGTAGGAAGCCTTCTCTGGGCCCAATCACATTGTATTTTCTCTTCAAGAATTCAACAATAATTCCCCTAATTTAGAAATCCTCTTTAGTAAGAAGCCCAAAATTCAATCCTCAAATCACCATGGAATCCTTTTCAAGAAATAATCCCAAAATCATCTCTCTCATATGACTATACTCTCTTATAAGATTTACCAAACTACATGGTCATTTATTCCCATCAATATGGGATATGCTGGAAGCCTCCATGAGGTTCAAACCCAACACTTTAAATCAACCATGTTCTCTTTAGGGCATATTCTCAATAGGGTCTGATCCTACTTGGAAACCCATATCCCTTCCTTGTTCTATGGGCTGCTTGATCATAAGTCCCACACTATGTTTCAACTAAGAACCTTCCACTTAGAGGTCCTCATCACAAGAACATAAAAGCAATGATGTGTCCCATCTAGTGGAAGTTAACTATGAGTGTTCTTATTACTTTCATAATAATATGTAGGTAGCCTATATTATGGTCACAATCCCAAAATAAAACTACACCTTTGTCTCCCCGGAGGGAAATAAAAATGTAAAGTGTCCAACTGAGTGGCATAAATCTCAGTATCATCACAATAATGATTAAAATTATCTCTAAGAATTATATTAGAATATACCATTGATGGAAACCCTCGAATGCATTAAATATTTCTATTAATGAAGAACCTTGAATGCATATCGATGATTGTAAAATTTTACATATTTATAAGTGATTATAAATTACAAGGGAACTTATGATATACATGGTTAATTAATAATGATTCATGAAAATATTTTAAATTTACAAAGAGAGTCCCATAGTAGACAATAATTCCCCCCAAAAAGGGTGTGATGAGTCCAACCCCCATCCCCTCGACCAATGCACATTCTTAAGTACCATATTGTTCAAAACATAACGAATGCATGTGTTAGGAAAGAAGGTCCCATTTGGATTAATAAATATTGGACGTTTCAAATTCCATGAATAAATCCAATGGAAAACTCGTGAATAAATTGATTCTTAAATATAGAACACAAGTTTCAAGGAACAATGAAACAAAAATGGTAAACCTGATGTGAATCCTCAACCATGTTAATAATGTTACCCACCTATTAAGACACTATCAACTGATAAAGGAATTCCAGACAAAGTAATTAATCATGTATGTATCCGTATAAAAATAATTGTTTTAATAGAGCTTGTTGTTGTATTAAACCTTTCCACAGAACTTCCTTCAATTTAAAAAATTTCTTTCTCCAATACAACATCTATGAACATCCCGACCACTACTCTAGGTGGATATCCATCCATAGGAAGGACGTCATCACCAACCCATCATATTCAATGCTGGTTCTCTAATGTTATGGTAAAGTAATATCACCAGCACGGTACAATCCCGACTTTGGAGGCTACTCAATAGGCCCACTAGGTTAACAACAATCATTGATCATCTGGACAACGACGACCAAGGATCAAGAATAAAATGGATCCAACCCCCATCTCCAACGATTTCTGGTATTTATACCCAGAACACAACATTAAATTCCTCCCATAAAATAGGGATGTGGTTCAAGAGGTCACACAATTCCTTAATTCAAAAATGCAAGAGTCCTTCACGAGGACTCTCACCAGTAGTCACCGCCAGAATAACACGGTAGAGAAACTCCAACATGATGGGGGTTTCTTATGGAAATTTGGCCCTAGTCTCTCAGACTCGGGCACACAATACAAACATCCAGGGATAATTTCCAGTTGACAGGGAGCAGGTTCTCACCTCTGCCTCCTCCAGAGAAGTCAATAAATTTAACTTGATGTAAAATAATGAGTGGGCACATACACTCGTCTATCCTAATTTTGAGGTTTAGTAGACTCGTTTGATAGCAACCCACCAATCCCATCATATAAACCTAGTGGAGTACCTTGAACATGCACATACACCTGCTTACAAATTATGAGCCTGTCAGCAAGCTCGTTTGATTGCATTTAATGATGTTTCACAATCTAATATGGTGAAAACTGGTAAATAGGAACATACACATGTTTACAATCACCAATTCTATCTACAGTATCGTATGCCAGTATTTAAGGAAGTATGTCAACCATACATGATGGGAAATATATTCCAGGAACATACACCTGCCAATGTTCATCAATCCTACCAACAGTCTCATTTAGTAGCACCCATAGAAGTCAGTCGGAAAGCTACGACGACAAATTTGGGGAAGACCCAACTATTTTCCCCCATGTATGAGTACTTTCAATAACCATTTATTGGAAAATGTGGATAGGAGTAGGCACATAGAACTAATCCCGATACGAAATAAACATATATTCCCATTCTGGCTGCTGAATTCACTAAACATATTCTATCAATGGTGAAACATAAGATGCACATCCCTGCCTATATTCTAGAAATGTGCCATGATATATTAACTACATCAGCAATATAAGGGGAAAAAACACATAAATACATCCCGACACATGGGATGACACATCGGAATTCCATCCCAGAGTAGATACACACCTTTGTTCCTATATAAGAGGGTCGTGGGTCATACTCCCCCATATCATATGGACAACATGATTTGAAGCATACACCCTTTCCAATTAGTGTCAATCGGTCCATTTTGGAAACCAATCTAGGTCAGACACATACACTTTCCCACGATAACCTCTTTTCCCAGCAAGTGGCACAAAATAAGTATAAGAAAACATCCAAGAAAATTTCTCTCTAAGCATTGTCGGAGAATCAAGAGTTATGCTATGATGTGGATCCTCTTAAAGTTGGAGTTCTTGAAGCCCTCCAACTTTTATCTATTGCTACTCATGATCGTATCCTCTCATTACCAAATTATAGGAGTGGTAGTTTTAATTATAATTTTCCTCATCAGATACTTCATCATGAAGGTTTTCTTCATGATAATTCGATCAATCCAAAGTTCTTATCTCTAGATGAGAGCCACGACAACCCTCTGTGTGGCTAGAAGACCAAGGAGCAAAAAAATTTATCCCTTACTGTAATTCATCGTGGTGATCCACCGCATGATGTAATTCGTAGCGAAATTCCTCTCCGCAGTAGTATTTCTCATTGTCCAGAAAATTCCATAGTGGGCAATGTAGCGATTGGAAAGCCCTCTTATCTTGAGGCACTTGAAAACACAAGGCCAGTCATGTATGATTCCTTGACTTTTACAGGTGAAACAATTTCTCAACTAGAAGATATCTTATGGGAATGGTCAATATCCGAACCTTTTTAGGACATTTTTCTTCTAATATAGAGTATCCACTCTGGTCAGATCAAGTGGAGAAACCTATTGTGAAAGATGATGAATATGTGTTAAACATGATAAAGCAATTAGCTAAAGGAGAAATACTAGTCAGGTTCTGGCCTATGGAAATTTCTTAGTATAACATTCCAGAATTCATGATAGAGGATTTAATTCATAAAATTCCTCTCAACTTATGGAAAACTCTTTGTAATTTGAAAACCAAAGGCTTACCATATGATGAATATCAAAATCAACTAAAGGAAATAGAAGGGTTGCATTGCCAAATTTATAGGGAATATCTCTTAGTTTCCCAACATCCAATGGTTAAAAAAAAGTGAACCCTTCAACATGAATGTATCAATTCCCTAAAGAGGCTACACCAATTAATTTCGAATTCCCCATATAGTGTTCATATCAGAGTATGGGGTGCATATGGAGAATTTCATTTCACTGCACTCCAAAATCAGCAATGTCAGCCAACAGTGGTCTCATGCAATGTTATTTCCCATAGTCGGCCACAATCAATAATTTTTTATGTAATCAAATGTACACTCAAGAATAGGCATCAACCAGTTCTAATTATTATCAGGCCCAAATAAAAATAGTTTTTGAGTTATTGTTACATCAAGAATCTGAGAATCTTGAACAAGAATCTTGTTTAAAGGATGTCATGCGTTAGAGGATGTAAATGTCTAAAATAGCACAATGATATTCTGAACTGGTGATTTAAGTGATTTTCGGATGATGTACCAAGCTAATGTCCGAACCAAAATCCGCAAAATCAGAAGAGAAATTACATTAATTTCATACATACCAGTTCAAGAATCTCCCCATCATGCAAGGATAGGGGATCATTTAATTCAAACTTCAAATTCATTAAATAATGTTCAAATATTTGAAGAAGAAGAACAGGAGCAACCCCAACTAGCAGGGCTAGAGGATTTTTCACATATCCAATCTCCACCTCAATGGAGGTATGTTTTCTCCTAATTAGGGAAGAATACATAATGAAACAGTACAAATGAACTATCTAAGGATTCCCTTCAGGTTACTATTTTCTAGACAGTTCTAGGGAATTCTTCATATCGGAGAATGGAGTCTCATGGAAGTCACAAAGGGAGACGATCTAGCAGAAACACTAGCAGAATTCCATCAATGCATTATGCGTCAATGAATGTTATTTACAACATTATAGAAGATCTTCCAGAAAATAATTCATGGTCTAGGGAATCAGAATATGAAGTTCTTTTCCATAATATGGTATACACTGAGGAAATTGAAGAAGGTGTGTGTACCTGAAATCAGAGGCTTACCTAGAATCTAGCTATGCCTTCAAATAACCAACTCCCCCCCTCTACGAAAGGCATCTAACAATGGGAAATGAAAAAATTAAGATTCAATCTCACTTTTCCACTATATAACTTCAATATCTATATATTGAATAGAGATTTACATAGAAATTAGAGGATACGAAGGAGTTTAAAAGACTCAACACAGAGTTACTTTGAAATAGCATTTTTGTTAGACGTACCCCGAAGGAAAGTCCTCAACATGGAAATCATGTAGGATCTCATCATCCAAGATGATTTTTAGTAACTACAGATGCAGATAATGAATTCCTTACATTGGGTACACAATCAAGGAAGGACCATATACATCTTGATAGGCCTGTTACCACAGGTTATCCAAGGTAGATATCAATACCACCATTAGTGGTTTTACCAGCCGATGCACCAGCTCAAGATCCAGTTGTTATATGCACAAAGCTTCCATCTCATTCGGATGTTCCCCAAATGCTTATGAACACAATTGAGGCATTAATGGATCTATTTGTAGCTATGGAGGAACGACGTGCACCAGTTCAGCTAGAAAAGATAGCATACCTTGAATGGGTGGATGCAATTCCTCCCACACTAAATTTTGTGAGTACCACATTGCCAATCATTAATGGTTAAGAAGATCCGTAACAACAGATAACACAGTTTGTTTCTAATTGTGATATCAGGATGGGAACTTCTCAACAACAAGAAGCAATTAAGCATAGGTTTTTTGTGTAGTCATTATAAGGATCAGCCTTTGTCTAGTATACAAGTTGTCATTCTCGGTCAATTACAAGATGGGAAGATCTCCTTCAATAATTCTTTCTCCAATTTAGATCAATGCTACCAAAGATGAAATTTTTTGATCATACTAATTATAAAATAATTGAGAATGAAAGAGTTTCATATTTCAATTAACGATGGAAAAGATTAACATATTCATTAAGTCTAGCACTCCATCAAGAATAATTGATGCCAATATGTGTGGAAAATATATGTGGTGAATTACACACACCATTGATCCTTGTGAAATACACATGAGTGTTTTGAGACCTTACATCAATCACCCAAAAGATAGAAATGTATATTATAGAAACTAAGGATAAAAATCATGTAATTAAATTAGCTAGGGGGAGGATGATAGGAAAGGAAGAAGGTGCTATAGTCACCCTAAAACAGGCACCTGTACTTGCTTCAACCTCAAGACCCTCATCAAACTGAAGGGCTCCGCCTCTTGAGAATCTACAGAAATGACTGCCTTGTCAAGATGATCAAAGAGATCAAAGGTGGAAACCATTTGAGGAATTAAAGACTAATTATTATTCTTTTAGGAACAAACAACTTATTGGTTACTTCATCTCCACCTTAGAAATCAATTTGGATTAGTTGTCAAGGCCGAAGAAGAAAAATAAATATGGAGATGAAGATCTTCCAAATTATTGTCCTTTTCATCATATGTTCGGACACCCCATTCAAGAGTGTTTTGTTTTGAAAGTCCTTCTGCAAAATATGGTAGAATGTGGACAAGTGAAATTGAAAAGTTCATATGCTCAAGTGTCATGTGTTACTGCTACCTATCCAGAGGAAGGGGGCGAATGGAAAGATGTCCAAAGTAAAAATGTGCAAAAATATGATGATTGGATGATTGGGAAAATGATCAACTATACTCATGCCATTTTTCCAACTCAGTTGAAACAACCGATTGTGTCTTCTGCCACTCCTGCCACAACAAAACCATCTTCATCAAAAGTTTGTTCCTCAAAGAAGAGAAGTGATAATAAAGACAAAGATCAGTCATAAGAAGACAAGATTGTGTCAAGAAAAAAGTTGTCCCTGACCTTAGAAGATTTTATGCCATCTGTTTTAAAATCATGGGCACCACCCCACCAAAAGGTACCACTAAAATTAACCTATCAAGAAGTATCTCTGTTAGATGAAGAATTGATCTTGGGTTCTGTTAATGTTATCCATTTGACGGATCCCTATGATAAAGGTGATTTTGATTATAATGATCCAGAATTCCTTGTACCTAATTTGGGAATAAGAGGAAGGGGCCAAGTTTGAAGATACAGGGGAAGACGTGGGAACTCGAGAAACAAACATTTTAACTCTACCCCTACTTGAACCATATATATGAAAAAAAACTCATGGACAAGCCCTTTAGCAGGATCAAAAGGAACAAAGAGTTTCTTACATGAATGACAGGTTTGGTTCTGACACATTATTTCTTGAAGACTGATAAGAAGACACACCGTCTTCTTCTCAGCAAATGAATAGACATATTTAGTCTAGATTTCCAAAGCCAACAATACTTCTAGCTTTTGCTCCAACACAGAGTACATCTACAATAGAAGCATAAACATCCAAAGCACCTGAAAAACCACATTTCCATGCTAGGAAATGCAAACCTTTAGACCAAATGTATGATTTCATGAAAAAATTGTCCCAATTATGTGCAAAGTTTTCAATTATAGATGCTTTGAATTTTTCAAAATATTTCCAAGAGGCACTCATTGAGGCTTTGTTAAGTCCTCAAGAGTTTGAAACTGAAGTTGTTGCTTCTGAGGATTACCGTATAGAGAATGATCTGGTAGAATTTCATGCAGTCATAACATTTATAGAAGAATTTAAAGATGATGTTGTGAATGGGTATGTTATACCTTTGTATTTTTCTGGCAGGGTCAATGACACAAACATCCAACGAGTCTTCATTGATAATGGATCCTAGGTCAACCTCATTCTCATTCGTACAATTAATCGATTGGGCCTGACTGAATCTGACTTATCCCCATCAACATTAATGTTTCAAGGATATGAAAAGAATGAACAAGAACCTCTGGGAAGATTACACTCATAACTCAGTTTAGCGATATTTTGTCTAATTTAGATTTTGTGGTTGTTCGTCCAGACACAACCTTAAATATTCTACATGGGAGGCCTTGGTTGCATCAATATGCTACCATACATTTATCATACCACCAATGTCTGAAATACTGATTCAACAGTCAAACCGGGACATTGTGTGGTGACATGGATCTGTTCAAAACTTGTGAATCTCCACAGATTAAGGCAGAGTTTATCAGAAAAAAGGAAGGAAGCCCATGACAAATGAGATTATCAGATTTAATGCTCCAAATAGACTGGAAAAGATCCCAGAAAATCCATTCATACATTTGAGTATAGATTATGTGTAACCCATCAATTAAATTGAAACGGTAAAACCAAATCCAATGACTCATCTAGTAACTTCCATAATGTCAATTATTGAAACTAAGCCTGATAACATGGGAGAAATTATGGATACACTCTGAAATGATGAAACCATGATTAGAGATGTTTTCATCTGATCTGCTGAACTACAACAAGAATATACTACATCAACTGGAGTAAAATAGATAGTAGCAATGCTAGAGGAAGAAAAAGATGTTTATTCTCAATCCATCACTCCCTCTTTATTACCACAGGAAAACCCTTCGTCATCGGTAGGGTCATATATGATAGCCTCTTCTTTGGGATGTTCAAATACACATTTCTCCCCTAATTATGAATGTTTTTTCCTCATCATATAAAATTA
The DNA here is from genome assembly GCA_963277665.1 of Viscum album. Taxonomy (NCBI): domain Eukaryota; kingdom Viridiplantae; phylum Streptophyta; class Magnoliopsida; order Santalales; family Viscaceae; genus Viscum; species Viscum album. Next base: position 425,260,604 of record OY728162.1, on the reverse strand, counting down.
ATGTGGAATCATAAGAGGTAATATATAATGAATAAGAAGAGGAAGATCTTGAGAATGCTCTTCCAGCATTTGTAGAAGGTTTCTCTACCACCATGGATGACCTCAGAATAATAAATATGGTACAAAAGAAGATCCAAACCCCACTCTAATTATTGTGGCGATGTCCTATGAAGAGTAAGAGGTGTATACTTCCTTTATAAAGCAACATCAAGACATATTTGATTAGAATTATATAGAAATACGAGGTCTTAATCCTGATGTATCCACCCATCATTTGGGTTTTCCAGAAAAACATCATGGACTTAAGCATGCAGCAATGAGAAAACACCCAACTCATGCCTCTAAAATTGATGTTGATGTTGATAAGTTTATAAGGGAAAATTTTTCAGAGATTATTAGTATCCCAAATGGCTGACCAATATAGTCCTATTTAAAAATAAGGATGATAAAATTAATGTCTGTATTGATTTCAAAGATCTTAACCGGAATTGTCCTAAAGATGATTTTCCACTCCTGATTACGTATCTTATAATTGATTCAATGGCTATCTATGAACTTATTTCCTTCAGGGATGGATACTCTGGGTATAATAAAATCTGAATGGCCCCATAAGATGAAGAATATACAGCCTTTAGATCCCCTCAAGATGTGTTTTTCTATCGGGTAATTCCCTTTGTCGTAACGAATACAGGTGAAAAATATCAACGTTTTATGCATCATATATTCAAACACTTCTTAGAGAAATTTTTTGAATGTTATGTGGATGATTTGGAGGTCATATCCAAACAATTTTCCAATCACTTGGTTGATTTCGAAACCATATTCAATAAGCTTCAACAACACAGTTTGAAGATGGACCCCATGAAATGTGTTTTCGGGGTAAACTCAGGAAAATTCCTTGGATTCATTTTTAGCCATCTTGTTTTCAATGTTGATCCTAAGAAAACAAAATCAATCCTTGGCATGTCACCATTGTAAAATTTGATATAATTAAGATGACTCCAAGGAAACATGGCCTATATTCAGCACTTCATCGCCAATTTGGTAGGCAAGTGTTTACACTTCACTAGATTAATGAATAATGGAGTTACCTACCAATGGACTGATGATTGTGAAGGAGAATTTGATATTATCTAGAAATACCTCCTGAGTACACCAGTATTAATTCCATATGTTGAAGGAAGACCACTTATCCTCTACATGACAGATTTAGAGAGATCACTAGGTGCCTTCCTCGCCCAAAAGAATGATGTTAGGAATGAAAACATCTTTTACTATCTCAATTGAACAATGATTGATGAGGAAACTCAATATTTTAGTATTGAAAATTGCTTCCTAGAATTAATCATTTTAGTACAACAATTGAGGCACTATCTGATACATCATGAGGGACAATTAGTATCTCACAATAACCCACTCAAAATTACTCTCAGTTGTCCTATTCTCACAGGGCATCTAGCACAGTGGGAGGTTATTTTGCAACTGTTTGATATCACGTTTGTACCTTAAAAGGAAATAAAAGGCCATGATCTGACTGATTTCCCTGCAGACCATCCATCAATAAAAGATATATCGTTTAATACTAAACATCATGATGAAGAGGTCATCTCTATCTAAGATAATTCCAAAACATGGGATATGTATTTTGATTGTGCATCCAGAAGTCCTACAGGAAATAGAATAGAAAAGCCTAAACTCAAAATGTTTGGATTAGGAATTGTCCTTATTTCCCCAGAAAAGGTAGTATTGTCTTATTATTTCCTATTGTCGGAAGGTGGTACCAACAATGAAGTAGAATATCAAGCTCTCATTGTAGGTTTGGAATTGACCCTTTAGGTGAAACTAGATCATTTAATAGTAAAAGGTGATTCATAATTGGTAATAAAACAAATCAATGGAGAATATTCTATCAGAAAAGAAGAATTATTTCCTTTGTGTGATTACATCCGAAGGTTAATGGATGAAATTCTCTCAGATCCGACATTGTTTGATGTCCCGCAATCAAAGAATTTCCATCCATATGCACTAGATAATGAAACTACAGCCTTAGAAGATCCAAATCAGGATGAGACAGTTATCAGTATAACCCATCTTCATGTGGTATCACCTTTTTTCCAAACCACAAAGGAGGAAATTAATGGAATTTTCCCTATTTTCTAAACCATATGGTCATACCACGAGATGGAGAACATCCATCATAGAATTTCTTCAAAATGGGGTACTTCCACCAGATAGGCCTGAGAAACAACTGATCCAGCGAAGAGTGGACAATTTTACTCTTTATAATATTCATGAACACCAAAAGATCCTTTAAAAGTGAGTCTTTTATGGAATTGTCTTCTGATGTATTGATGGAGAAGAGACTCCAACTATCATGAATGAAGTACATTCAGGAGCTTGTGATGTAACCCAATCTAGGAACATACTTTCTAATCAGATCTGAAGTCTTGGATACTTTTGTCCTTCAATGATGAAAGATTGTACATATTTCACTAAAAATGTAATCCCTACCAAGAGAATGGAAACATCATTCATCGACCCCTAGAGTTTCTACATACAACTAAATACTCTTGGTCATTTTCCACATGTGGAATAGATGTAGTAGGGCCTTATCATCCAGCGACAACTAGGCAGTTCATGTTTATTCTCAATGCTACTCACTTCTAATCTAAATTGGTTGTGAAAATACCTCTAAAGGAAGTCAAATCCAAAATAATTATTAGTTTTTTCAAAACTAATATCATCACCAGATTTGGTGTCAATCATACAATTTTGATGGAAAATGGCCCAAATTGTTGTTCTATTGAGGTAAAAAAGGATTATCAGGAACCCAATATCAATTCCAACCATTCAACTCACTATCATGCGGCGACAAATGGACATATAGAGGCCTTCAATAAGACCCTATCGAATATAATCTAGAAGATGGTGGATAAAGATAAGAAATCCCGACCTGATAAACTTTTTAATGCTTTATAGGCTTATTAGAAAACTATATGTACTGCTACCCAAGAAACTCTTTATTCATTGGTATATGGAACTAAATAAGTTTTTCCAATTGATATACAATTTCCTTCACATAATGTTTCAATCTATGATCAGTTGTGTACAGATGAAAGGTCTTAGAAACAGATTGATGAGTTGTAATGATTAGATGAGAAAATATTACATACTTTGCATCATCTAGATGCCTATCAGAACAGAATAGCACAATATTTCACTAAGAATGTTCACCTTCGTTCATTCCTTCATGGAGATTTCGTATGTGTATTTAGTAATCCAATGATACCAAGAATAAAACCACAAAAACATGAGCCATAGTGGGTAGGACCTTATTCCATACATAAGGTCTATTAAAATGGAGCATATGATTTAATACAAAATTATGGAAAGATTATCACAATTCTAACCAATGCAGGATTTTTGAATAAATACTGTAACACCCCATGATTTCATAGTTTGTTACTTCTTCATAATAATTCATTAATTTGCACCGTACACAACACCGAGTTGAAGTGCACCATGACTTACCAAACAGGACGTTCAAAAGAGGTTAGGAATAGTATTGAATAAATTTTGAACTTTATACAATCCTTATAATTTTAGAATGCATATTATGTGTTTCATAGACATAATGTAATAACAAATTAATTTTTTTAGATAAAAGAAGTATTTTTAAAAAATAAACTTTTACCAACTCTTAATAGTGAACCCTTTATAAATACAATATTTTAAACTTTTATATATTCAATTTGACTAAATAAATTTATTTTTTAGAATGGGGACATCAAAATTTTACAATTAAACACCCCAAGCTTCCACATTACGCTTCTCTTTGAATAAAATAGTAGCGTGTGTTGTACGCAACTTCGAGTTCTAACACACACCACAACCAATCAAAATAGCAGTTATTAATAGTAATACCTAATTTTTGAAATTTTATAAATTTTATCTCTCAAAAAGGAATTTATTTTTGGATTCATAATATAAAATTTTGCCTAGGGTGAAATTTTGGTACTTTTCAGATAACTTTTATATTTTGATGAATAGTGAAAATTACTAAATTATATTTAGAAATAACCTTTTTAATCAAAATAACTGATAATGATAAATTATTAATTTGAGTGGTTTTAAAGTATATTTAGAATATATTTTTACCATTTAATACAATTTTCGTCATTGGACATAATTTTACAATTAAACCGGATATAAACAAGTGTCAATCTTTTGATAGTTATTATATAGTAAAAACAAGCTTTTTGTTTTGACAGTGGGAATTAATTTTAAATTAATTTTTTCCACTTTAGTGTTTTGAATTTGGAAAAATAAATTACATATTTGGAATCAGGATTTCCTAATTGTGTAAATATGTAACTTTTATTTTTATACATTTTGAATAATTACTTCGGTAAATATTTTATTTACCCTGGTTAAAGGGTAAATCCTGTAAATAAGGGTTAAAAAATAATACTATAATAATAATAAATTACCCTAAAACGTGTCCTAACATTATTGGTGGATACATGTCCAATAATGGGCATCTTTGGGTTGATTTTTGGGACCCCATGGAGCCACTTGTAGGTGATAGAGACACTTTATTTTAATTAAGATAAAGTAAATACAAAAATAATATAAGCTTATATCTTTTAGAAAACCAATTTTTACATAAGGTTATATATTTTATATTTTCGATTATAAATATTCATTAGAAAGATAAAACAATTTTGTGCATAATTATATTTTATTTACAATTTTTAGACATTGAAAAAGTAAAAATATATATGACACAATAATGATGCAGTATTTTCCTTATTAATGAAAGAATCAAATAATGGGTATTATAAATGTTAAAATAAATATAATTTAAATGTTTTCATGAAATACACGAATTTTATTGGTTATATGACATGTTAGGATTTCTTAAAAGAATTTTGTTCGAATTAATGATGTTTTTATAACTTTAACAATAATCAATTGTTGAATAGTGTCCACATTCACATAACAGTGTTTTTAAAACAAATATTATATTATTAATTGATATTAAATTCACAAAAATATACGGTTCGGACAAGAGACTTATATAATTATAGTTCTATCGTAAATATAACAGTTTGGGGTATCTTGGATGTATATAGTAAGTTTATTAACTATATAATAAAAAAATACAAAGTGACATGGTAAATGTTAAACTAATTAACAAAGAGTTAAAACTAAATGATAAGGTTAATATAGTGACCCAAACCTGTCTAAAACATATTGGTTGAGTGTTTTTTGACCTATCCCAACATTAAACTTTAAATATTCAACTTTGGAGATATTAAAATCTGAATATGAAATTATTATAAAATAATATTTCTAGCTTTTCCAAAGGTCCCCATCACCCCTTTTATAAAAGGGCACTCACCCTTCTCACTAATTCACACCTTCAAATCCATTTGGATCAGCCAAAACCTGAACAAATATCCTCCCACCTTCCCTAAATTAATCCTAGAGGCCTTATTTTGATCATAAAGCCAACCTAAAAATCACTTTTGATCAAATCAAAAGGAAGAACCCGAAGAAGAGGTAATGTTTGCACCACCCTCTTCCAATTTCTTTTCTTATTCAACTTATTTTTTCTTTATTTTTAAAATTATAAAATAATAACTCTAGTATATTATTTATACTTTTATATTATTATAAATATGGTAAAACTATATTCATTATTATATCCATCCTTTGAATGACATGTCACAACATGTGCGTATGTACGACTTACCGTCTCCACGTCGTGGTGTAATTGTTATTCAATAAATTATTATTTGGATGGGTATAATAATGACATGTAATTCATGTAAATAATAAATATAACATGATAATTATTCTGTATATATTATATACTATCCAATTATATATTATTTTAATATCAAAAGAATGATATTGTCGCTTGTGCGTACCTACGGACTACAGTCTACACGAACGCGATGAGATTCATTCTCCATCATGTCCATTCAAGTATAATTATCATTATATGATTAAAAATAATGTTTAAGGACTTGATATAATTATAGATATGAATATGATACAACCTATCCATAACAAACACAACTTATGTAACAAAACATATATGAGTAAGTTAACAACTGAAACGACAATAATACTAAGATATTATTAACAAAGAAACGATAAAAGATCATATATGATATCATATTAATTTATATGATTCTTTTATAATTTAATAACAATTATTTAACCATTATAATGGAGTTTAACCTAACCCCAACCAAGGAAAAGTACAAGGTAAGGGGTTTTCATCTCACTCCTTATTGCTGTGAGATTCAGGCCATATTGCCACTATTACCTTTTGTGTGGTGTATGTATTGCCCATAATTGTATTCTTTGTGTAATACACATTAATTTATGTGTATTTACATATTAATTGTATGATAAATCCTTCATGGGTTGTATGTTTCGTAATTTATCAAATTGGTAAGGGTTTATTTCACAATCTCTTCATTATCCAAGGTTGTTTATACATCATTATCTACTGGGACCTCTTTATCATCCACATCCATGTTTCGTAAAAATGTTTTCCAAAAAATTCTTACTATTTTACATAATATGGGTTAAAGTCATTTATAACCATTTTTGACTTTTTATAATAAGTTTATAAAGGAATATTTCCGTCGTTTTCCAAACAAGGTCCTTTTTAACCTTTTCGACAGAATTATGGTAAGAATGTTTTTTATCCTATACGGCGGGTGTGACTATTTTCCACCATTATAAAATTTTAGAAGCTTCCCTTACAAGCTTATAAGAATATTTTCAATGTAAATGTTTTATTTATAATTATTTCACCTTTAAATGATATCAAAATTAATATTTTAATAATTTGTGAAAGGTACTCTTTATCAAGATCAGAATTTTAAATGCTTTAATAATTTATCTTTCTAAATATTTTTAATTGATGTCCATCTTTTCAAAATGATTTTAAGTATTTATTTATATGGACATTAATCTTTTGAAATGATATTTATTTTCAAAAGTTTAAAAGTGGTATGGAACACTTTGAATAAAAAATCTCTTTTAAATTACTTCCTTTATAAATGTATGACATTTAAATGATTTAAAAAAAAGATATTTCTCTCAAATAGTTTTGATTTCATCTATGTCAACATCCCTTGATGGATTTTAAGATTATTTGAAGTTGATTTATTATGATACAAAACGTCCATATTTTATTGAACGTTTTGTGATATGTTATCTATGGATGTGTTATTTCTATACCATTCATGGTTTATGGAGAATGTATTGACATTTCGTATGCTAGTTTTAATATGAATGTTTATGTTATGTTTAAACCTGTTCATATGAGGAATGTATTGGAATTAAAAAGTGATGGGTGGAGCCCGATATAGATCCCTGATGCATCAGTAGGTCTCATGAGACAATCTAGTGTCTTGGAATGAGGCCTTGATAAAATCGTATTTGTAGTCTTGGCACGAGGCCTTGGCTACATGGTTATGATAGTCTGGAATTATGCATTCCATCATTATGATAGTGGTTAGTGATATTGCATGTGATTATTCTACTAGTAGAATATCTATGTGAATAAGTAAATATCATTATTTCATTTTATTTTTTCCATATTTTGCTAAAGTTCATGATTAAAAAGCTTTTGTTTTAGTTATACATTGCCTTAAATGCTTAAGATTATTTATGAAAGTTTCCACTATATTGCTTACCCTTACTATGCGTTTGAGCTCACCCCTTTCTATGTTTTGTTTTTCCCATGATTCCAAGAAGTGTATTGTGATTGATATGCAAGGTTAAGACAAGGGAATAATGGAATTCATAAAGGATTATTTATGTTTTTTTGTATGTTATGAAGTATAATGCAGCATTCATGTATATAATATATTTTCCAAGACTGCTAAATCGATCGGTCCTTTGGGACTTGATTCCTTGTAATCATGCCAATGTATTAAAATAATGCACCGACTCTGGGTAACTGGGATCAGGGAATTACAGTTGGTATCAGAGGAAGTTTAGTAATAACCTTGGAGTCTATATTTAGAAAAACTCTAATTAGATCACATAGCCCTAAGATAGAATTTGAGGATTAGTATAGAAGAACTTCATAGAATTTTGGTATTGTAGAGATTTTGTGAGTTTTCCAAGCAATACATTCCTGTCTGGATACGAGCAGGTAGAAGCGGCTCTGGCACAGATGTACCTAGGGGTAAAACCCCAAAACACCTCTTTGAGCTAGACTTGAACGAGAACAGGTGCATGACAACGAGTCTTTCTGAACTCTTGGTTACGAAACACCTAGGGGATATTCTTAGGATAATTCTAAATTTTTTTACAAACCACTATGAAGGGTTTATGAGTATATACCTCTTCGAAGATTTTTTTTGTGATTATAGATTATATCCATAAACTATTAAATTTATGTTAGATATTTTACATGTTTGGAATTATTAATTGTAATTCATAAACTGACCTAGTTTGTGCTATTGTATAGAAATGGAACCCGGTTGAAAGAATGTGACCTCCAGCAATACGTATGATCCAAAGAGTAAGAAGGGTCGTATCTTTCATGGTATTACGCCATCATTTAGAATGGAAATAGTCTCCCACGTATTATCATCATATGAATATATAATATCATGTGTTGATAAGTTAAGTAAAGAGTTCTCTGAGTGACATGGCTTTGAAGGGAAGCAAGGGAAGAAAAGGATGGAAGAGAGAAAGACAGATAAAGGGAAGAGGGAAAAGAATAATTTTTTTATATGTGATAACTATGGGAAGAAACACCATGGAACTTCCCAGAAATGAATGGGAGTTTGTTATAAGTGTGGAGGAAAAGGGCACAAAGTATGCGACTGCAAGGATAATAAAGTGGTTTCAAATGTACAATTCTTCATTTGCAAGTAGTTTGGACACTACGCAAACCTATTTCATAGTCATCAGACTATCACGCAAATGATGCTATTGGATAATAATCATGTTATGATACTACCACAGATGAAGATGAATTATTAGAGTTCTTATGTTGATTATTTCATTTGAGTGTTGTATCAACAATATACTTGTTATAATAGTTATAGAGTATATAAGGATTGTACTGCAGTACTATTTCATTAAGGACTTGAGATTGTGTGGAACAAATAAATGTGACTCAATAACAGGTTAAATTTTTGGAAAATATATGGTTGGGAGAATGACAAACCATAATATGGTTCTAATACCGAGGTAGTGATTTTAGAATTATACATGATTGATTTGGATAAACTTTATTGGATTATCTTGACTACCTTGAAACTGATTAATGATTTGTATATTCCATCATTGTTGGGGTTTACAACATTTTTTTGGATTGAAGGAGTATATCCATTATTCTTTAAGGAATAACGGATCATGAATGTAATCAATAAGTTTTTATGGTAATTCAGGATGTTGCAATATTTTAAAAGAATACACGATGAAGTTATTCACATGTTATTACGTGGCCAAAAAAAGACCATCATTATATTTACCTTCCTTATAAATTTTGGACCGTGAGTTTGGAAAGAGGTAATTTGGATAAGTCTAAAGGTTGGAATGGATTATATTTGAAATTTGATACAATTGTTATGGTTAAATAATTTCTGAATATTATTTTTGGATTGTTATAAAAAGGAAAACCAGGAGGTCGGACGACAACCCGTCACGTCCAGAAAGGCCGTGAGACTTGAACCCACAACTGAAGGGAGACAAGGGTGTATCACCTACCACTGGCCCACGAGATTTCCTAGATTAAAAAAAGTAGTTTATTTTAAGAAGGTCTAGTGGATGAATTATAAATTTAATTTTTTTACCCCAAACTAATAGGATAAATAGAATATTTTTTTTAAATTATATAATCCTTTAGAGTGAAAGATGATTTTGTGGTAGAAATTAGTTAAAGGACGGAACACTACTTTTCAAGTATATATTTTTATTCTCCTCTTATTCTATAAAGAAATTAATTCTTATAATTTATTTAAGGGATCTTAAAACCCAAAATTTGTTATCCTAATACCTTATGTTTTGTTGAACCAATGGAATTTTAAATCATCATAGATTGATGAATTTAAGGAATTCAATTTTAAACATCTTTGTGATTGATGACCTCAATAAATACCTATAAATATTTATGTTTTTTCACCAATTATATGTCTCTAATTTCAACCAATGTTCTCCTAATAGAGATCATAATTTTGTGGTGACCCATTCATTTACCTTTTCCTCTTATTAAGACTAAATTTTATTAAGCAAATTTCTGATGTGGGGTTTCCCACAAAGATACTTTCTATTTTCAAAATTAATTTTTGAAAATCAATATCAATTTGTGAGGACGCAATTTATTGAAAGAGGGAAGAATGTAACAACCCATGATTTCATAGTGTGTTACTTCTTCAAAATAATTCAATAACTTGCACTACACGCAACACCGAGTTCAAGCGCACCATGACTTACCAAACAAGCTGTTCAAAAGAGGTTATGAATTGTATTAAATATATTTTGAACTTTATATAATCCTTATAATTTTAGAATCTATATTATGAGTTTCTTAGACATAATGCAAGAATAAATTCATTTTTTTAGAAAAAAGAAGTATTCTTCAAAAATGCACTTTCACAAACTTTTAATAGTGAACCCTTTTTTAATCATATATTTTAAACTTTTATATATTCAGTTTGTCTAAATAAATTTATTTTTTATAATGGTGACATCAAAAATTTACAATGAAACACCCCAAGCTTCCACAGTACGCTTCTCTTTGAATAAAACAGTAGCGTATGTTGTACGAAACTTCGAGTTCTAACACACACCACAACCAATCAAACTAGCCGTTATGAATAGTAATACCTAATTTAATAAATTCTATAAATTTTTATCTCAAAATGGACTTCATTTTTGGAATCGGAATATCAAATTTAGCCTAGGGTGAAATTTTGGTACTTTTCGGATAACTTTTATATTTTGATGAATAGTGAAAATTACTAAATTTTAATTAAAAACAACTTTTTAAATCAAAATAATTAATAGTCATAAAGTATGAATTTGAGTGGTTTTAAAGTATATTTAGAATATATTTTTACCATTTAATACAATTTTGGTCATTGGAAATAATTTCACAATTAAACCGGACATAAACAAGTGTCAATCTTTTGATAGTTATTATATCTTAAAAACACACTTTTTGTTTTGACAGCAAGAATTAATTTTAAATTAATTTCTTCCACTTATGTGTTTTGAATTTGGAAAAATGGATTCCATATTTAGAATCAGGATGTCAAAATTGTGTAAATATGTAAATTTTATTTTTAGACATTTTGAATAATTATTTCGGTAAATATTTTATTTACCATGGTTAAAGGGTAAATCCAGAAAATAAGGGTTAAAGAATAATATTATAATAATAATAAATTATCCTAAAACGTGTCTTAACCTTATTGGTGTATACATGTCTGACCATGGGCATATTTGGGTCGATTTGTGGGACCCCATGGAGCCACTTGTAGGTGATAGGGACACATTATTTTAATTAGGATAAAGTAAATACAAAAATGACATAAGCTTATATCTTTAAGGAAAACAATTTTTACATATGGTTATAAATTTTATATTTTTGATTATAAATATTAATTATAAATATAGAAATATTTCCTACATAATGATATTTTATATATAATTTTTAGTCCTTGAAAATGTAAACATATATATGACACAATAATGATGAAGTATTTTCCTTATTAATGAGAGAATCAAATAATTGGTATTATAAATGTTAAAATAAATAATATTTTATATTTTTTATGAAATAAACGAATTTTATTGATTAATATGACATGTTAGGATTGCTTAAATTAATTTTTTTTGAATTAATAAAGTTTTTATGACTTTAACAAAAATCAATTATTGAATACTGTGAAAATTCATATAAAAGAGTTTTTAAAACAAATATTATATTATTAATTGATATTAAATTACTAAAAATTTAAGGTTTAGAAAGGAGATAAATATTATGATATTTGTTTCATTAATGGACCACTTGGGGGTCTCTTGGATGTATATAGTACGTTTATTAACTATATAATATAAAAATTCCATGTGACATGGTAAATGACAAACTAATTAACTAAGAGTTAAAACTAAAAGATAAGGTTAATATAGTGACCCAAACTTGTCTAAAACCTATTGGTTGAGTGGTATTAGACCTATACCCACCTTAAAATTTAAATAATACACTTTGGATCCATTATAAACTGAATATGAATTTATTATAAAATAATATTTCTAGCTTTTCCAAAGGTGCCCCTCACCCATCTTATAAAAGGGCACTCACCCTTCTCACTAATTCACACATTCAAAGCCATTTGGATCAGCCCACACCTGCCCAAATATACTTCAAACTTCCATCACATAATCCTAGAGGCATTATTTTGATCATAAAGCCAACCCAGGAGCCCTTTTGATCAAATCAAAAGGAAGAACCTGAAGAAGAGGAAATGTTTTCACCACCCTCTTTCAAGTTCCTTTCTGATTCATCTTGTTCTTTCTTTATTATTCTCATTCTAAAATAATAAATCCATAATCTTATATATACTGTGATGTTATTAAAAATATGGCACAACCATATTCATTATTCTATCCATCATGTGAATGACATGTCACCATACGTGCGTACGTACGGCTTACCGTCTCCATGTCGTGGTGTAATTGTTATTCAATAAATTATTATTTGGATGGGTATAATAATGATTTGTAATTCATGTAAATAATAAATATAACATGATAATGATTCTTTATATATGATATACTATCCGATTATATATTATTTTAATATCAAAATAATGATATTGTCGCTCGTGTATACGTACGGACTACCGTCTCCACGAACGCGATGAGATTCATTCTCCATCGTGTCCATTCATGTATAATTATAATTATATGATTTAAAATAATTTTTAAGGACTTGATATCATTATAGATATGTATAAGATACAACCTACCCATAACAAACATGGCTTGTGTAACAAAACATATACGAGTAAGTTAACACCCAAAACGACGATAATACAAAGATATTATTAACAATGCAATGTTAAAAGCTCATATATGATATCATATTAATGTATATGATTATTTTATAATTTAATAAAACATATTTTACCATTATACAGGATTTTATTCTACCCCAAACCAAGGAAAATTACAAGGTAATGGGTTTTCATCTCACTCTTTATTCCCGTGAGATTCATGCCATATTGCCACTATTACCTTTTGTGTTGTGTATGTACTTCCCATAATTGTGTTCTTTGTGTAATACACATTAATTTATGTGTATTTAAATATTCATTATATTATACCTCTTTAATGGTTTGTATGTTTCATAAGTTACCAAATTTGTAAGAGTTTATTTCACAATCTCTTCATTATCTGAGGTTGTTTATACGTAATTATCTACGGGGACCTCTTTATCATCAACATCCATGTTTCTTAGAAATGTTTTTCAAAAAATTCTTACTATTTTACAGAATATGGGTTAAATTTTTTATACCCTTGTTTTACTTTTCATAATAAGTTTATAAAGTAATCTTTCCGTCATTTTCCAAACAAGGTCTTTTTAACCTTTTCGACAGAATTAAGGTAAGAATGTTTTTTTAACTTATACGGTGGGTGTGACTATTTTCCGCCGTTATAAAATTTTTGATGATTTTATTACATGATTATAAGAATATTTTCAAAGTAAATGTTTTATTTTATAATTATGTGAACTTTAAATTATTTAAAAATGTATATTTTAAAAATTTGTGAAAGTTACTCTTTATCAATATCATAATTTTTAATATTTTAATGATTTATCTTTCTAAATATTTTTAATTAATGTCCATAATTTCAAAATGATTTTAAGGATTTATTTATATAGAAATTAATCATTTAAAATGATATTTCTTTTCAAAAGTCTCAAAGTGGTATCAGACACATTGATTAAAAAATCTCTTTTAAATTACATCCTTTATAAATGTGTCACTTTTAGATGATTTAAAAAAAGAGATATTTCTCTCAAATAGTTTTGATTTCATCTATGTCAACATCATTTGATGGATTTTAAGATTATTTGAATTTGATTTATTATGATACAAAACATCCATATTTTATTGAAGATTTTGTGATATGTTTGGATGTGGATGCATTATTTCTATACCATTCATGGTTTATGGAGAAAGTATTGACATTTAGTATGCTAGTTTTAATACGAAAGTTTATGTTATGTTTAAAACGGTTCATATGAGGAATGAATTGGACTTAATATGTGACATATGGAGCCTGCTATAGCTCCTCGATGCATCGGTAGATCTCATGAGACAAACTAGTGTCTTGGCACAAGGCCTTGACAAAATCTTATTTGTAGTCTTGGCACAAGGCCTTGGATACGAGGTTATGATAGTTTAGCATTATGCATTTAATCATTATGAAAGTGGATAGTGATATTGCATGTGATTATTCGACTTGTAAAATTTCGATGGGAATAAGTAAATGGAATTATTTCATTTTATTTTTTCCATATTATGCTAAATTTAATGTTTAAAAGGATTTTGTTTTAGTTATACATTGAATTAAATGTTTATGCTTATTTGTGAAAGTTTTTGCTGTATTTCTTACCCTTTCTTGGCATTTGAGTTCTCCCCTTTCTATGTTTTATTTTTCCTAGGATTCCAAGAAGTGTATTATGATTGATATTTAGGGTTAAGAAATGGGAATAATGGAATTCAAAAATGGGTATTTATGTGGTTTTGCATGTTATGATGTATAATGTAACATTCATGTATGTAATATATTTTCCATGACTGCAAAACTGATTGGTCCTTCGGGACTTGATTCCTTGTAATCATGCTAATGTATTGAAATAATGCACCGAGTCTGGGTAAATAGGGTCGGGGCATTATGAATACTTTGTGTAGTTTTGTACTATTATTCCTCAGTGCATGACTTTAAACTACACAATGCAATTTTCATGCTACAAGACTTAAAATTGAATAGCCCTGAAGTCCTAGTTACAAGACATTAAAATACGTAACAATCGTCAGTGTCCATGCTACATGAAATTAAAATGCGTAGCATCTTCAACATTGTCGCATGACATTAAACAACAGGACATCATTTTTAAAACTAACATTCTCTCTATTTGATGTTAGAAGCTTCCATAAACAAACATCATTGACATCACCATAACTCATTAGTAGTACATGAGTCCCTCTCTTTCCTATTTTGGAATCAAATACACATAGAGATCATGTTTCCAGAACTACGTGTGGTTTGATATAATTTTTAATGAGGTAGTTAGAGACACCTAAATATCTAAATTTGGGCCCAACCACAATAAAAAAATATTCTTATTTTCTTTCTTAATCATGTATATTATTAAAATATATACATAGTGTTTCAATAAGATATATGATTTGGTCCTTATACCTTTTTATGTCTTATGATTTACCATTGTCTCTATACGTGTCAAAATCCCCAATTCATTAGGTTACACTCATTTAGAACGAGGAATGATTGTTTAAAGAAATACATACGGCTGGATTCTCATCTATTTTGAGATTCATAAAGATGCCTACATCTCCAATATTGGGCCCAACCGCAACAAAAAACCCCTTTTTTCTTGTATAAGAATCAAATCTACATAAGAAATATTTTATGAATTTTGAATGACTTGATCCTTTACCTAGAAAGACATATAGTGACACTTGGGTGTTATACTTTAACTTAGTTACCATATGTATTTTCTTTTCACATCAGTTAATCCCCATGTCTTAGTCAAATGACATAATACTGCCTGGATATATAGCATCCCTATTCTTCAATTGTGTCACCTTTGCGCTGTAAAAGAAACCTTTATTACTCCTTGTTTCTCACACCGATCATCGCTCACGTGGGCTTAGGAATTGGGTAAATGGAATCTTTATAGAAAAAAGGTGTCTCAATTTATTATGGGATTTTAAATGTCTTCACTACATGACTTAAAACTGCACATAAAAATGTCCTCATTGAATGACATTAAACTGCACATCATAACAATCATTCAGAGGAAACAAAGCAAGTATTCATATTACTTATGATTCAGTTATATGTAAAGGACATCAATGTCATGTCCAATATTGGTTCAAATATTTCTAATATTCATTGGTAATAATCCCCTTCCATATTTCAAAATCTTAATCTTGAATATTTTCATATCCTCATAATATTTATTATTTTTATGGTGAAGGAGTTTCTAATACCTGATAGCTCTTTTTCCTGACTATGTAGCATGTTCCCTTAGGTGGCCTTATATAAATTTCCAACATAAGAGGCTTTGTAAGTCCAAAGATGCCACTATTTGGCTATGGAGCATATTATCTAGTTGGATCTACATAATACAACCCCTATAACGAGTTTTTCAAATAATTGTAACTTCATTATTGGTTATAGTATCATTCACCCCTTTAATATTTGATGAAAATATACAAGAAGTTTTATTTTAAAACTGCCAATCAAGTATACTAGTCACATTATCTTTCTCAAAATATAAAAATCTTAACGACCGTAGTTTACAAAATTCCCTCACCATGTGTTGGATTCACTATAGAATAACCTTGAAATTACATAGCCATATATTATATATTAATTTGATTTCTGGTCCTAATTGTATGACCTAAAATTACACACACCATATCTCTTACATTTGGGTCAGACCTTTGAATAAGTCATATTCCTCTGATTATTTGGAAATCTTGGTTAGAAATTCCATTTTCATATTCATGTACTTTTCTCTATAATCCAAACTCTATGTTTTTGAAAATCTAAACATCAGTAAGCTTTCTCCAACTTTTGGAAATAGAATGTTAAACATCTAAGATCACTTTTTCCTGACTATGCAGCATGTGCCATTAGGCGGCCTTGAATAATTTTCCCACATAACTAGCATGTCAGTCAAAAGATGCCACTATTTGGCTATTAAACATATGACCTAGTTCGCTATGCATAATATAGTCCCCATAATGGTGTTTTTTCATGTAATGATAACTTTGTTCTTGGAAAAGACGTCCTCTAATGCTTTTAGCCCTCTTTCCTATACCATTCCCTAGTTCCAAAAATTCCCAAATTACAGTTTACAATTTTCCCATTCCCTACCTGAATATGATAGTATGTTTCCAAACAAATTATCAAGAAATTGGGAGCGTTTTCTCATAAATTTTTTCAAATATAAAGACCTTAAATTAAATCCACACAACATCCTCACTGCAAGAATATAAAATTCACAGTACAACATCCTCACTACAAGTCATTAAACTGCACAGTATAATTTCCTCACTGTATGACATTAAACTACACAGAACAACATCCTCATTTCAAGACTTTAAACTACACAGTACAACGTCCTCACTACAAGACTTTAAACACCACAGTACAACATCCTTGTAGCATGACTTAAAATTGCATAGTATGATTTCCGTAATTCCCCTTTCTTATAAATTTTGACCATTACTCATACACCAAATTTTTTATAGAGATAGTTTTCCTAATCATGACTTCTGTTGATCTAAAATATCCATTTTTCATTCTTAAAATTCCTTTCCTTGGAAAAACCACCTACAGTGGTCTTCAGTCGTCAAAATCTTATTTCTCAATTATCTATCAACCACTGAATGTTAAACTTCTAGGAGATTTTTCCTAAATATTCATTACGTTCCCTTAAGATGCCTTTCATAAATTCCCTACATAACAGGTCTGTCAGTCAAAAGATTCCACTATTTGGATATGCAGTATGTTCCCTAGTTGGTTCTGCATAATACAGCCCCCATAATGGGGTTTTCAAGTAATGTTAACTTCATTATTAGAATAGAATATACTTATGTTGATACATGTTTCAGATTTGGTCACTATAAAAATCCTGACTCAAGATTCCCCTTGGAAATATGAACAGAATATTAAAGAAATTATTAGACATAGTGTTTTGTTTGGGATTTAATTCAATGTTTATGGTCAAAGATATTTCAACCCTAAATATTAGCCAATCATGCTTACTAGGCCCAATGTCCTACGTAAAACAAAAGCAATTAAAAAAAGTGAAAACATAAATGATTAAAGACAAAATACTTTTCATTTATGAAATTTTTTACAGAGAAGCATCCACAAATTCAAATATATCTTTAAAAAAATATAAAAAAGGCTTTCTACGTAATTCTTAATTTGTTTAACAATGTCCTGAGCCCCATTAACTGCTTGTTGGAGTTTTTTTATCTGAATAGCCTCGATCTCTTCAGCATGATTAAGTACTTCATTAGCATCTTCGATGGATTTTGAACCTTCCTTTTGGACTTCTATTAATGAGCTATGAATCTGGTCAACCTCCCATATATTGATATCTAAATCATGTTGAAGGCACAGATTCTGAAAAGTATTTTCTTCATATGTTTGTGTCAGTACATTCAACTTTGAATTATTACCAGCTTTATCTTTGGGACAGAGCTGCTTGGAACTCTTCAATTTTGATAGACTGTTTGGCTTCTATCAAGTCTTGTTAAAGATTTTTCTCTTGCTGTCTCCTCCGAATAATATATTTCACCGTAGTATAAATTTCATGGTATTCAAAACTGTCAAAACCTAGCATGATAAATAGAGATGGATGTCGTGGAATTATTTAAGGAATTTCTTCAAGGGGAATCTTAGAAATTATCTTCCAGATATTTTTCCATGCTTTGCGCTGAGCTAGAAGAAGAGCATTCTGAAATTCTGGGTCTGATTCAGAATCACTATCATAAAGAGGGGTATATTCTAGGACTAATTCACTTTAATAAGTTCCCTAATCTGTTCCTTCTGGGACAATGGTTGCTCCACCTTCAAATGTTGTTTGGGCAGATGTAGAGACTTCACCTCCAGACCTAGCCATTGAAGTTGATAACCCTGTATGGTAAATCAAGAATATTGGTTATATTTAAGAGATAAAAAAAGTGAATGTAATCACAATATCAGTATATCATACGTAGTAGTAGGTCAGTATCTTGAGAAGAATTCTCCCAAATGTTCTAAGTTTCATCAATTTTATTTGATGTCTCTAGTTAAATAGTGCTATCTTTAATATGTTTAGGATTTTCAGAGTGAATCTCACGAAGGCATGCTACCTCAAGATTCACTTGAGCCAATGTCTCCAAAATGGTAGGGTTGACGTTAATATCAACACTTTATTTAGGAACCATTGCGAATGTAGTTTCTTTATATGGAAATACATATTTAAATCAACCATGGTTAGCAGGTTAATTATAACCAAATTAACAGGATGAATAATGAGAACTCACATCAAGTTGATTCTATATAAGGAACTCTAAAATCTTCAAAGACAATATGATATTTTAATATGTTAAAAAATTTCTTCATCATACTTGCCATGTTTCATCATTTAATCCAATGATATCTTAGATCCCAGGTTAGTCTCACCCATGGGAACACTTGGCATGTTTACTTCACAACCTTCCTCCGAAAACCTGTGACCCTATTTAGCTTCTTCATCAACAATTGTGGGGTCAACTTCAGTTGTTTCCAAATGTTCTGTCTCATGTAATGAAGCCAAAAGTGTCACATAATAGAAGTAAACTATTATTTAATTGGATTCTTTGTGAATTATTATTGATTTACCAGATGCTTCCTCTCCTCGGATAGTAGGAATCAGAGTAGTGTTGTGGAAAAATGTTGGTTCCTTTGGCTTCATTGCCTCTTCAGGGACCACTGAATATATTGGAATTTGTGTTTTATCAGTAGAACATTATATGGATCCTTGAATCTTAACAGTGGTTCCATTATAAGAAGAAATAGAATAAACCCCTATAATCATAAAATGTTCAAACACATTTTCATTAATTAAACAAAAATTCATGATTATTAGGAAGAATTTCCACTACTAAGAAAGCACTTATCCTTGGTTTTATATGTCTGATGCTTTTTATTATTCATATTTTTAGGAGGGCTTGCATAGTCATCTATAAAGGCATGTATTGGTGATCCCAATACCCTCTCTATTTCCTCCTCCATGGCAAGTCGACCCAGAGATATTTCTCCCAATTCATGGGGTGATCCGGTAGCTTCAAGAGAAGTTCTCCCAGGACTATATTGTGGTGAAGGAATGTCAGTTGTCTTTCCATTACCCAACTTTATGTTAATAAAACATTTCTCCTTACTAACAACGTTTTGATTAAAATTCATGATGTATAATGGAGGAAGATTAAAAAGAGAACGTACATCCTTAGGATCTACAAAGTCACACCATTATTCATCTAATGATGAATAAATCCCATCGGTAGTACCACAATCTATCATTTATATATCCTGCTTTGTGGAAGGAATTGATTCATCAGTGGAATATATGAGCATTTCTAGCTCTCGAATTTAGGTCCTTACATCATTGGGATTATCCTTAAAAATAATTTAAAAATAATCCCCCAAATCTCCTACTCCTACAATATGAAATCCTTCGCACAGATTCATCCACATAGTCTCAACATCAATGTATAGACTCGGACATGTTCGAACTACCTCCATTATTATATATTCATAATGCATGTTCAAGGGTTGTGATGAGGATCCTACAATCTTGGACATGAGTTTCTTCCCAGAACCCATAGTCCCTGATAAAATATTGGAAAATTTATCTCACCACTCTTCAGAATGATGGTGACTAGATCTCCTTGATACAACATCATTAGTGATTAATGGAGTGGATCTTATTATTCATAAGGAGGATTATATCTAGAGAAAGGTATTTTTGGTTAATTTGTATCATCCTCACCTCCACTCTCTGATTCTTGCAAGTTATCCCCTAATGAAGAAGTATTATATTCCAACCGACAGGGTTGCTTTATTCTACATCTCTTTATCCCCACTCGGGGGGACGACATGATTTAATAGCCCTTTAGGGGATGATGCAATATAGTTTTCATCATACCAGATGGTTAATCTACTTACTGCATTCACAATGGGTATATTAAAAACTTCCCTAATATCCTCCTTAGATTTTAACAACCATAGTTTTCAGGAATCCATTTGGTGTTTCTCTAATCTGACATGAACAGGAGGGGAAATAGTATTCTATTATAGAAATTTGAATTGATGTGAAAACATATAAAGAGCATAGGCCTCACATATGATTTCTCCGTCAATTTTTATGGAAAACATGGCATCTATGCAAGCTAGAACATATGCCCTCATTTCCAAGCTAGCAGTACCATCATCAAAAAATCACCCTATAGGAGGATTCCCATAAGGAATGAAATGAAATTCCTTATTCTTGCTAAATATAACCATTCTTCCATAAGCATTCAATGACAGGGGTGAAATACCAGAAAGGGCCTGAACAGATGTTTGGAAAGAACATCCAATAACTTATACTACACTTAGTACAAAATAAGTTATAATGTGAGTATCAATCCATCCCCACAACACATGGAATGGAACCTCTATTCTAATGGAAGATTTTCCTCTGTAAATAAATAGAAAACTCTTATGAATCATGGCCAAAACAAGATTACCCAACCCAACCATCATTTTCTCTACCAACATAGTTGCAATAACAAAGGTTCCTAGCCTCAAACCTCCTTTCGAGTCTCAGAATGGAAAGAAATATACTTTGAGCCACATGGCGAAGAAACCTTCCAGATGTGTCTTTTCAGGAATTTTTGGGTTGATATCATATCCCCATATTTCAAATTTACCCTTCTCTAATGTTGGCCAAAAGGTTCTAGAAGTGTCTCTCTTCTCTTCCCTAGGATAGCTAGTTGGATGGGGGTAAGTGGGACCATTTTTATTCTTCTATATCAAAAATATTTCCTTCCATTCCTCCGGATGAATGTCCCTCCTAGTGAATGTATTTGAGGTGATTGAATTCTTGATTTTGTTAAATATTATCATCAACTCATGATCCAAATATGGCGTCTTCCCCAAGTCATTCCATGTCACCTTGGAATGAATAAACTCGTCAAATAGGTGTCCAAGGATTGGATCTATAGATATTTTGTAAACATCCCACAAGATGATACCTACCTATCCATATGTTAAATTGAAGGAATTGGACTCTGGGATCCCCGAAATAATAACTCTCGCACAAAATCATCATTCCTATATACATAGGTTTGACCAACCCAGACAAATTTATATAACCTAACGATTCTCAAATAATCTTAAAATTCTTTACATGTCTTCCACACACAGTATACCCACATCCATGTGGGTCTTACACTTCCTTCTGGGCGAAAATCTAAAATTTTCTTCCATCCCTTGGACCGATTTGTCTGAGAATCGTGAAAGATGGATAAATAACTGTGTGGGTGCATCTCTGGTGTGTGTGCCTTCAAATCTGGAGCACACGGGCTATGATAAAAAAATAATTGCTTTCACTACTATCCCATCACTAGAAAATGTGCCCCCAATAGAAACATTGGCAGACGAGAAGTTAGTATAATCATGAAACCAAGAATGTGGGACATAGTTTTTTGGATTTGGAATGTTAGCATCATGAAAATGTCCATAACTATACAAAGGCAGATAGGTTATCTAAGGAATATAGAAATTAATCTACTTCAAATATATTTCTATGTCTAGAATAGTGGTTTCACAAAAATATAAGTAATCATGACCAACAGCAATCATCGTGTCTTTAATACATTTGATGGCGAGCTCATCCAGAGTTTCCATTGTTTTGGGAGCCATTGAACCTGCAAAAATATAGATATCATATTTTGAATGAAAGTTCATTTTTGGTTTTTTACAAAATAAAGGAAAAGGAATTAGGGAAAACATGTTTCAAACTTGGAACGAAAGTATAAGTTGGTGCGGAAGTATAGCGCCCCACTTATAGTGCGTAGCTAAAAAATTTACAAAGGAAGCCTGGAAAAACAAAAGCGTCTGAATAGAAGACTTGAATTCCAAGAGATGATAATTAAAAAGTTGTGAAAATTTTCACGAAAGTGAAGCCGTTATATATGAGCAATGGATATCACCCTACGCTCCATAAATCTTACATGTTGCACACTTGTGCGCCCAATTCTACTTGAGCGATGAATAATTGCACACCCCATTGCCCATTTCATTTATCTTCATTACTTTAACTCCCTATATGATCCTCATTTCATTTTAGATCCAATTCTCTGGGGGGGGGGGTGCTTTTGTTAACACTCTATTCTAAAAAAGAGTCTAAAAATGGAAAATAGAATCCCATTTTAATAAAACCAGGAAAATAAATTATGAACAAATAATAATTTTCAAAGGAAAGAATTTTGAATCACCTTATTCAACCAAAAACACGGGCGGCGCAGAGCCTACTTGTATGACCAATTATGTCACGCAGCCTACATATTCACTCCTATATAGTGTGAAATTCACTTGTTTTCCACAAATCATTTCTCACAAGGTCAGTTATTTTCCTATAAATAGACCCTTGGGCCCCCCATTTTTATGGACAAATTTCTTTAAATCCCAATTACTGCTATCGTCACCCTAGTACTTCTCCCCAGTCTTCTGAAACATTCAAGGTAGTTCTTCAACTCATAGACAAGAGGATTTAAGGGAGGATCATTGGGATTAAGTCCTTTTAGTGTTTGAAAACCATAACACATGAGCACCTAAAGCACCCAACCTCACCACGTCTGAAATACATGTGTGCATCCCATTACTCTAACAAGAACTTGAGCGCCCCACTTATTGGATCACCTGTGAATACTCATGAAGTCTTGAGAAAGGTCTCTCCCAAGTATTACCATACAAGTTGTTCGTCTCTTAAGTGAAAATCAGGTTTCCCAAGTGTACTTGCACTCCCATACTTGCGCACCTTCCTCTACATGGGCGCCCCTCTTTGATTCACTTATTATATTCACTCTCTTTAGTCTACAATACATCAATCCTTCCTCATCCATTCATGTCAAGGCTTCTTCTTCATTGTCTCCCTTGTCTGAAAGAGATTTTATTGAGACCTCTAAAAAACATCATGACTTATCAGACCTTTGGGAAAGGAACATCAGCGTGTCTCCTATTTGGGTTTGTATTTCCACAATCAGAGGATTTTCACATATGTTTCATAATGGAGTTAGGATTCATGGAGTATCTGTGGGTTTTTATATACATAGTCACATGGAACATTATCCTAGAAAAAATGTTAGGAAGTTTTCTCGGTTCTGAGAATAAGGGTTTGGGAATCAACCATGCCCTTCTTAAAGAGGTGGAAAACACAAATTCTGGTAGGGAAGGTATGGTTCAGATCTATTTTCATCATTTGAAATAAAGGAGATTCCACCCTCTCCTACTAGGATCAATTAATGTGAATCCATCCCTATATAATCCCCTCACCATGACCCCCTTCCCCTTACATTGGACCTTTGTACAATATAAATATAATAGAGGGAAAGAGCATCACCTAGCCCTCCCAAGGTTGATGATCCCTATTCTTCTAACAGAGGAGGAAAAATTTGAAAGTGTTAATTCCATTGTTGAATCATTGAAATTCTCTTGTTACTCACATCGATCATGACCAACATGGGCTAATAGATTTTTAATTATCACATCATTTGACAATTGAATTTACTACAAGAAATATGATTCCTATCTTAATCGGGATATGTAGGAAGCCTTCTCAGGGCCCAAGCTCATTGGATGTTCTTGTTAGGAATCCAACCATAATTCCCCTAATTTGGGAATCCTTCTTATGAATAATCCCAAAATTCAATCCTCAAATCATCAAGGAATTGTTTTCAAGAATTAAGTCTAATCTCATCTCTCTCAAAGTACTATACTCTCCTATGGGATTTATCAAACTACGTGGGATTTGATTACCATCAATATGTGATACGTAAGAAGCCCCCTTGAGGTTCAAACCCAAAAATTCAAATCCACCATGTTCTCCCTGGGTTGTATTCCCATTTGGGTTTGATATTACATGGAAACCCATATCCTTTACAAGATCCTTGGGCTTCTTCCACATAAGCCACACACTAAGTTTCAACTAATCACCTTCCTCTTAGAGGTCCTTATCACATGACCCTAAAAGGTATGATGTTTCCTATTTAGTGTCACCAAAATATGAAGGTTCTGATCCCTTCCATAAGGATACATTGGTAGCCTAACTTATGGGAATGATCCCAAAATCAAACTAATCCTTCATCTCTCAGGATGACAACAAATTTTCAGAGATCCCCACTGAGTGGCTTAAAAACTAGTATCATCAAAATGATGATTAAAAGAATCTCTAAGAAATATATTAGAGGTTACAATTAAAGGAAAACCTCGAATACATAAAGACATTTCCATCAATGAACAACCTTGAATGAATACTAATCATTCTAAAATTTTACATGTTAGTAAGTGATTATAAATCCCAAGGGATACTTATGATATACTTGGTGAATTAATAAGGATTCATGATATTATTTTAAATTTATAACGAGTGTCCTAGAGTAGATAATAATTTCCCCCAAAAGTGTATGATGAGTCCAACCTCCCATCCTCTCGACCATTGCATGTTATTAAGTATCATAAAGTCCAAAACATAACGAACACCTTCCTTTGGAAGGTAGTTCCCCTTTGGATAATGAACTGTTGGAAGTTTCCAGTTCCATAAATAAATCCTATAGAAGCCGCCTAAAAAAAGTGATTATTAAATCTATAACAGACGTTTCAAAGAACTATGAAACATATATCAACCCCATCCCACTAGAATCAGGAAATTTATATCTTCATTTCCATCCTTGGAGTTATCAAATCCTCAACAAGATCCATTGGATCCTAAAAAATTAGACCAATAAACACCAATTAAGGCCCTAAATAATCCCACACTATAAGACATAATGAATTTTCATCATCAAAACCACTAAAATGAGAACTAGTATTCTAAATTTTGGGAGGGAAAAATCAACGGTCAACACCCCACCTGTTCCTTCCACCACAAGAAAACCTCTCTTAGTTGGGGGTCGTTCGACAATAATGATTGGAAACTCTATCAAAGTCACTACTCATAGAACAAGATGAGAGGAGCGTATGAAGAAGGTGAATAAACCCAATGGGGTCACAATCTATAGAATTCCAATATATAAAATGTTACAAATAATGACCCCGAAAAAGCCATTTCAGAATCAACATGATATGTTGACACAAATGGAACAACCACCATTGCCTGATTAGATTATGTGAAATTCATCAGTATCGACATGGAAGGAATTTAGGATCAAGACACAAATGTTGAGGCCATAACACATAAAATATTCCTTGGGAGGAGGGTGATCTAGAAACACTAATAGTGGCTACACACACTCAGAACTAGAGAAGGCTCCAAAATACAGTGCATCCAAATAATGAGTTTCCACCATTCTGGAGTAAAAACACCAATTACAAAGATAAAGGTGTGGCTAAATATTAGTAACCACCTAGAAAAATTGAGGTTATTACCAAAGAAGAACAATTGGTAAAATATTATTATGAAATAACAACACTCTGAGAACTCAATGTGGATCTACTCAAGGGTAATATCGACTCTAGGTTTCATCTGCAGACTGAGGAAAATCTCCATCCTCCAATAAGAGATGATATTATATAAAAATTGAAATATTGGCATCATACTAGCTCCAGATCTAGGTAGCCAATATACATAGACTTGGAAGTCATAAATGATGTTTACATCCCACCATTGCGATGATATCCCCTCAATCAATATGATAATAATTATGTGTTTGGAGGAATTGGGAATCAGTGAGAGGAAAATGTGGGGAAAACTAATCAACCATTTTCCACTCCTTTTGGAATAGAGATGACTTAGGCAAGAATCTCACAACATCTTCTTAACATTATCGTGTCCCTGACTACTCAAATGGAAGCCTTGGGAGGGTCATGGGAATATATAAATACATAGATAAATCCATCTCTTGAATGGGTGGATGTCACTATGCCCCCACCCAATTTCATCAATCCAACCTTATCTACCATTGATGTCATAGGAGACCCTGAATAATATCTCACACACTTTGTATCCTGCTGTTGGATGATTATGGGAACTCGATATCAAAATGAGGGAAAAAGTAAGGATGTTTTGTACAGACTCTTATGAGTCCATACATTGTTGGGGATATCAATCTTCTAACAGGATCTGTTGTTGGATGGAAATACCTATAACATCATTTCCCTTATCAATTTAGTTTCACATTGAGTGTAATGATGATCTTTACCTAAAAAAACTACATGAAATGTGAAAATTAATGGGTGTATATCATGATAGAGATATGGAAAGGTTTAACATTTTTTCATGGAATCCCTCTATAACGAGTGAAACTTTTGGAAATATGTGATGAAAATATCTAGGATAAGTTAAAGATAACTTTGATCCTAATAAAGTGTTTAGATGGGTTCTGTGAGTTGGGAAAAATGGAAATACATCCCGAAGATTCCATTCATTGAACCCTATCAAAATCTCATCTCATTCCCACATCAAAGGTAAAAGATTCAGTAAAAGTAGAGGCTCTGACTAGAACTCTCAAGAGAATAACAATGCCAATCCATGTATGCAGTATGGTCCCAAACCACCCGACACCTCTTTCTCAGTGGAAATAACCATATAATAACACTCATATAGAAGCACAAAAAAATCATGACCACCCATGATTTTACTAACAAATCAATAATGAATACTCCTTCTAAAATGAATAAGTACCGAGTTTTTTCTTAGTTGACACGGATAAAAAATCCTCTCCTGTTCTCATAGGCTAGTAGGCCAGAAGTGGTCAACTAGATTGAACATCCATAATATTTCCCTTTACATAATGATTGGGTCATAATATCCAAGAATTCGTTATCTTAAAAGTCTTCCTTCAAGTCATGGTCAATTATAGATTGGTTTCTCTAGATAACTCCTCAGAGCAGGGAGATTGCATAATCATCACCCAGTCAGAAGAAGTGAGTGATTGAAAAAAGATCCCAAATAGGCATGCAGAAAAGATCAATATATAGATAACTCAAAAAAAATTTGACCAAGCACATTCCACCTTGAGATCGTAGCTACACCTAACCATAATTTCTATATAAATCATGGAGTAAACATAAACCATGCATCCCAAAAGTGGGCGTGATCACTGAAAGTAGGAATAAATAGAATCTGACGAGTCATATTTTCCTCCATTGCAGGCTATATTTCTTGTATATTTCTTCTATATAACATTCAGATCATGAGAATTTCCCGAAAAACGAATCATCATTAGATGAATAGTTCATATTTTATTCTCTCAACATGATACAATTAGATCAAAACTTCTAGAATGATGAAAATTCCATTGAGCGTTATTTTCATACATTTATCTAGGGAACAAGAGGCATCATGGACCGGAACAAAGGATATGGATTTCATCGTTGATATGGTCGAATGCAATAATATATTCATATCCCCATGGAATATATATATGCATCTATTACCCAGGGGAAGGCACTCTAGTAAGCTCAAAAGAGGCATGAAAGCATCCCAAAACCCTCCAATAACCATCTGTACCCAATTATCTTTCATTACCACCTTGTAAGGGTCAGATTCTCTAATCAACCCATACAATAGGGAATGCTAACATGACCTAAACAATTGAGAGTAGATACTCCCTCAACCTCTACAAAAGAACAAGATCAGTCCACCTCAAATACCTCTACTCCTGAGTTGCATATAAAAGAGAAACCCTATATATAGAAACCCCAACCTCTAGATAAGAAATATGAAATTATGAAAAATCTACATGAAAACTCGTTCAAGCAATGTATCCTTTCTTTTCACTATCTTTCAAATAAACTATGTAAATCACCCATAGAATTATTCCAGATCAGTCAGGAGTTCAAGAAAAAATTCATTGTAGCAGAGGAATATCGAGTGGACACCAAGACATTGAAATTCTATGTCTCATTCTTGTTTATTGAAAAATGAATAGTAAAAGGCCATATAGTGGCACTTCATAACCCAATATTTTTTAGGAAAACTCCATAATGTCAATTTCAAAATGTTTATAATTGATAATGATTTTGGGATTAATCTCATCCTCATTCAAACCCTCTGATGTTTGGGATATGGTAAAGGGGATGAACGTGTTGCCATGACATGTAGAATTGATTATGCTGTAATGAGTATTTTATATTCTAAGGACTACCCTAGTTCATCTCTCAAGGATATTATAAGGCATTATAGTGTTAATTATTTATAAAAATAACATTAATAGTGGGTGGAATTGAATAAGGTTTAAATACAAAATGAATTAATTTAATGATTTTAATAGATGAAAAGCAATTGTATTTAAAAAATATATGATAATTATTTGATCATTTATTAGTTAATACACAACATGAAAAGTTTTTATTCTTAATATATTATTATTTTTTTGGTGTAATCATTTGTTTTAGGGTTAACCAAGATCTTGGGTACCCACAATACTCTAAAATTATGTTGATATGATTAAAACATGACATAATAATCATGTAATCCAGTTCCATCCCCTTAGAATGATTTAAAATTTTTCAAGGATCATTGAAATATCTAATTTTGGTGAAAGAATAGGATTCTTATATTGTGTAATCAGCACAATTCATGTCACACACTAACAATTAAACACCTATAAGTTAATAAATACATCATGCATCCATTAAATGTGTAAACACAAGTTAAAATATATCTAAAATATTATTTCCAAACCATAATATAACCCCAAAAATTTAGAGAGTTATTTGAAAAAACTCCCAGTTAATGTGTGTATCTCCCTCACAGTTATCAGCCACCATTTATTCCACCATCAACTGGTGGAGGAGTCTAGGGTTGAACTTTGCCATCATCCTTGATCCCTCTATGAGGACAGGGTCTTGTAGAACTTCTTATATAATGAGAGGACATTTATTAGAATTTTAAATATCAGATATGTTCCTCATAAATGAACTTATAAACGGGTTTCCCATGGTTCCAATTTTTAGGAAAGTTGGAAGGTGGATTTGGACACCCTGATTTGTTGAAACCAATTAGCACATAGTTTTTGATGTCCAGATAGAATTATATCAATTTTAAAAAAACTAAAAAAGTGTTTTCCCATCTATTTATAAGATTAGTATAATATTTGGAATAATTTTGAAAACTAAATCTTGAGATATGGTTGAAATATAGAACATAACTTTTCAATTCATGGAGATTGGGTTCCCTT
Organism: Viscum album; assembly: GCA_963277665.1. Taxonomy (NCBI): domain Eukaryota; kingdom Viridiplantae; phylum Streptophyta; class Magnoliopsida; order Santalales; family Viscaceae; genus Viscum; species Viscum album. Next base: position 425,230,371 of record OY728162.1, on the reverse strand, counting down.
GATAGATCAGTCTGGTTGGGACAAAAAATGGCCAAATTTGGAATGGGTTACTTTATTAAATTTTGAGACTACTGAACTGTGGATAATCCTAAAAAATTTCATCAGAATGTTATAGAAAATTTATTAGAAGTTTGGGGTCTCCACTAAATTTATTGAAAGCTTGCACAGTTTTTCCCACTTTTCTTCAACTTAATTTTGGTTCTTCCTAATCACCTCCAACAATAATTAAAACATAAAAAAAGATAAATTTAACTTTATAACATTAATAAACATTAATATATTTGATCAATCATGAATTTATCTTTTTTATAATAATTTTAATTTAAAATACAAAAATATTTTAACACAATGATGTAAGGGTGAAAATGAATAGTGAATCACTACATGATCACACCGAACACCTAATCATTTTCACCCTTGGGAATAATTAAATTTTATAAATTTATTCATGGATATATTCCCAAATTCATGTATATTTATCATTAAATGAGAATTTAATTCATGATAATAGTGTGATCAAAGAAAATATCACACCAAGGAGTTATACTCAGTGATCATGGAAAAGGTATCTCATAAATTGTATCAGAATAAAATTTCAAGAGATGCATGATACCAATCTAAGAAAAAAAAATTAAAAGTTAAAAATGCAACTAATTCTCCATTTGTGTGTGTGTGAAAAACATTTCATTCTATTTTTCCACTTGTTAGAAAATAAATATATGTTATTTTAAATAAATATACTTAAATTATTATGACCTCTACACCTTCCTTGGATCATTTTCAATAAAATTACAAGACCCAGTCACTAAATAATTCATTGAATTCAACATTTTAGATCATGGAATAAATATACCTATATGATGTACATTTCATCACTCCCCTCTTTTATTATTATTTTTAATTTTTCTAAAGTTGATCACGGAAAAAATCCCACATTAATAACTGAAACCCTATTTGGTCTTCTAAAAAAATTAATTGTAATACGATTTTTAAGATAAAAGGTCAAGGAAGAGTGGTTTCTGAAATTCCCAGGACACTAACCATTTTTTGTCTTTTTCATTGATTTTTTATGTTTTTTTAGAGGGAGTAAAATAGTTATTTATCAAGTACATAGACATTTTTCAATCTGTTACAGTAATAATACAGATCAAATAAAGATTTAGCTTACGTGGTAATTATTTTAGAAATTAAAAAATAACTAAAAATATATTTACCTTTTCTTAAGTAAGAAATATTCACACACCCTGGTTTGGTACACAAATTTATGGAGAGATTAAGGTGACTATTGTTCCCATAAACTACCAAAAAAAAGGTACCATTCTTCTCAAAGGTTTCAAAGTGATACAACAATTATATCATGGATAAATAACCAATTTTATAAAACATTCACACCTAAATGTTAACTTAATGTTAAAACACACATTCCAATGAGGATTTTTTTTGTGAAATCAACCAGAAATAAGAACATTATTCATGTATTTTCATTAATTTCCATGATTAAAGTGTCATATTTTTTCATAATTAAGATGAAATAATTTTTCATGGTCAAATGGGTATAAAAATGAATATTTTAATAAAAAAGTGATCAGGAAACTTGGGAATGTGAAAATACTGTGTAGTAAAAAAGATTAAAAGATGAAAAATGATAAAAATTCATAACTAAAAAAAGAATAAACCCATCCCACAATCCAATAGTATGCATTTTTTCTCAGAATTAGAAATGATAATGTGGGAATGAAGGATAGTACCTGGTGGTTTTCATTCGTAGGTAGATTCTTGAACATTGAGTTCTTCTATTGGAGACTCTAGAATGGATTCATGAAAGTACTCCATACAATGACCATTGACAAATATGTTTTGTTTTATTTCATCATTTTGAACCAAAAAAAAAATAAATGGATTAATACTACTATAATTTTGTGGTCAAAACCAGCAGCAATGAAGCAAACCTCAATGCAACTTCAGTCTTACAATGTAAATGAGGATCTTCTAACCAATCGGAAAATTGACGATGAAGTATGAGACAATCATATTAAGCCTTGGTTTTCTCTATATAGTTATAGGAGTTCTAATAAGAATTACTAAAATATTTCCTCTACCCCATGAATTTTCATCTTCCTTTTATAAAATATACTATAATGATTATAATTTCATTATTTAATGGATTGGGAAGCCTGATTCTCTATCTTAAATGGGAGGTGACAACCCTTTCTAAAAACAATCTAATAGTGTGACATTCCAATAGGAGTTTTGAAGGTAGTACAGTAAGAACATAATGGATCATTGAATATAAGACTCCAATATTTTCATTTGTGTGCAACCTTTTTTAAGAATCTATATTACATCCATATTATACAGCATAGTTTGACCATTGGTTTGTGGGTGATATCCAGAAGACACTAGATGCACGACCTCATATCAATGAAAAATTGTTTCCATCATCCAGTTGTAAAAATGATAACAATTTTCACTGACGATGAACGAAGTTAAACCAAACCTGCAGAAGATTTTTGTTCTCAAACGATCCAAAACTATATTTGAATATTATATCCTCATGGTTTTTTCCAATACCCATTTTTACACGTAATCAATTCCTCCATGAATGTAGAAGTACCCAAATGAATTAAGGAATGGTTCAATAAATTAAAATCCCCAAAATTAAAAAATATTAAGAATGGGAAAGGTTTTTTGTTTAATTTTATTTATTTTAGAGATATTCCCTATTATTTTATAGTGAGGGTATGATTTACAGAAAGCCTAGGCATTAAGAAATATTTTCATCTAAAAGAGACCATAAGCATAGACCTTGTGAGTAGTTCATATGGTAATAAAGTGTCCCTAAAAAGCAAGAGTGTGGATGAACCTATGGATAGAATGAAACTCACTATCCTGAATAGATTTCCTAAGGAATTTATCTTTATAAGTGATACAAAGGTATGAGTTATCCCAAATGATCCAATGAGGCACATGATTCAAATGAGAAAACTGGTTTCTATTGAAATTAGTGGGAATGCAAGATGATAGAAAATAATTTATCATTTTTTCAAACCAAAGAATAAAATTTTTAACTTCGTACATTTTCTCATTTAGAAACATTTCATTTAGCGGAATACAGGGGGGATGATTCAATGTTTATGGATAGAAGCATCCTAAGGATACAGTAAACCACTACATTTTCTACTCTGTTTTTATCCCTAATATCTAGATTAATTTTTTTGAATTAGGAACATCTATGGAATGAGATGTGGTTTGGATTTCGAATTCTTAAAGAGATACTAAAGGGTTTCTTTATCTGAGAATACAGTTAATTTGGAACCAAAAAGTTGTGACCATAATTTATCTATGGAAAACACAATTGAAAGTAATTATATTTTTGATGTGGTGTACTTTTCTTGGGGAGGGTCCAGGGTACATGAGGTATAAACAGTGAAATTTGTATCTCAATCAACTAGTTTTGATAAAAGCCCAAAATTCATGGTTAGAGGCGTCACACATGAGATCAAATGGTAAATCCTATTGACTTTTTGGATTACTGGTGGGAGATGTGAGTCTCCATTCCAATATTTTAAAAGCTTGCACATATTCCTTAAAAAAGTCTTTTTCTTTTTAGAGTAAGTAGGAGGTGGGAGTTCAATATTACTAAAGTCATGAATGAAATAATGGTAAAATATATCTTGACCTAATAAAGACCACGCATCCCACACATTCCTTGGGAATGGAATAGAATAATTAACATCCATATTTGATTTATCCACTAGGATTTCATCCCTAAAAATGGCATGTCCAATTACTATAAATTGTCACACCAGAAAATGACATTTCTCATCATTTAATATGATATTGTCTTTAATACAATGAAATAAAACAGAACCAATACTAATCAAACAATGATCAAATGTGAAACCATATATTGTGATCTCATCCATGAAAACATCCATTCAATTTTCAAGGTTATTTGAAAAATTATTAACTATGCATCACTGGAAAGTACCTAAAGCATTATACATTCCAAATGTCATCATCCAATAAGAAAATGCACCAAAGGGTAAAGTGAAGGTTTTATTTTCCTAATCCCTGTAGAAATTATGGATATAAAAGTATCCAGAATACACATCATGTAAAAAACCATGATACTTCTCCACTAGCCTCTCTAGCATCTGTTCAATGAACAAAATTGGGGGATGACCCTTCATAGGGAATTTGTTTAGTCGTTGATAATATATCCTAACATGCCAACTATTCTACCCATAAGTTGTAAATAATTATTATTTTCATTTATAATTACCATTAGACATGTTTTTTAGGAACTACCTACACAATATTGAACCATTGGATATCAATGTTGGGTTAAATCATTCTTGTAGCCAATAATTTTGTATCCTCCATTTTAACAACATCTCAATGGTTTGGGTTCATAAGAAATTATTTCTGGATCACTATATTAGACTCACAATTTAAAAATATATGATGTCTACAAATTTAAGGGATAATACTAGGAATGTCATCATGTTTATATCTAAAGGATTTTTTATACTCACTCAATATTTCAATCTATCACAATTCACGATCTGGAGGGAGTGAACTAGAAATGACGATAAAGATCTTGTTTTCTTTATCAATATAAGAATATTTAAAATATGGAGAAAATTTTTTAGGTTCCCATTCCTGTAAATTTTTAATTTTTTGGAGGGAATGTAATATTTGTAGGTCAATGATCACATATAACTTCTCAATGGTTATATCCTCATATGTGGAATGGTCATTTACAATCGTAGTAGTATCGTCGATGGTCATGGGATCCACAGTGTTCATGAAATCATAAAACAAAAGACGTTCCAAAATTTTTTAGGAAATATTATAACATTATATGCATGAAACATTACCTAGAATCTCTCTAATGTGTGAAAACTTAGAAAGGGGATTAGGGGAAATAAAAACTATTTGTTCAGGAGAAGGGAATACATAAATTGAATAAACTAAATGTGGGGAATATTATTCTAAGGGTTTCTTCACAGGATCAAGGATGTTAATGTGGAAAATGTAACCAAAAACACCATAGTAAATTAAACTTTTTTGACATTAATTATTGTTTTTTAGGTTTACGGAAAGTCCTACCTAATATAATCGGGGAATGCCCATTTATCCTAGAATTTTCCATTTTAAGAACAGAAAAATCACTAGGAAAAAATATTTTTTTCATCATCACATAAACAACCTCAAACACCCTAATGGGGTGTGTTTTACTCTGGTGATCTAGTTTAATGAAAATTCAAGTTGGCTTCAGTTACCAAACATTGTTTGATGAGAAAATGTTGATAGTCATCATATTTATAAAAGAACCAAAATCAATAATTTCATTGGAAAATAAATAATCTTCTATGGTTCACTAAATTAATAATGTTCCATGATCATTCAATTTGGTAGTAATTGATAGATATATCAATTATGAGCTATTTCTCTATAATATCACATTCTCATAACCTCGAAGTCACCTTCAATGTCTACACATCTTCTTCAGAAACATAGTGTATTTTTAATTGTATTCCTGACAACAATCAAGTGGATGTTAACCTGAACGATTTTGAATGTTTACTAGACTAATTTGTAATGTTTATTTTATTTTGGTTATCTTGGTTTTGTGGCCCTTCAGGGAAATGGAAGAGGAATGTTTTGGATTGGTATCTCATTAATAAACACAATCATCCATTTGGTGGTATTTTTTCCCGGACAATGATTTTATTTTATTGGTCAATTTTCAATGGTTCAGATAGTGGCTTCCTCGAGAGGGGATGACTCTAATCGTGTTTTCATTTGACTTTTATGTTTTCTTCCACTCCAAAGGGGGATAGAAATACCATTTACTTTATCCTAAGTAATGATTATTGGTTGAGAGGGTAGGTTACCCGACCCATGAATTTTGGTATCCCCCACCTAATTTGAAAGCTATCCAATTTTGGTTTTTATGTATTTTAGGAATTCTTGGGTGGTTTTTTCAGAATTGGATATTATTTTACTTCATTTTTTTTCATCATTTATTATGTGATAGAGACATGTTTTGGTGGTTGATTTTGGAAAGGTGTTTTTTGTGGTTGATGATTTTTTCGTGGTGGAGGATGAATACTTTTCCCCAGTTCGTTCCATTGTTGATGGTTTTAATACCCTCTTTTATATAATATTTGTTTTCTTTCCACCAATGTATCGATGAATATTAAGCTTCTTGACTAATTGGTTGGTTATAGGGTGAGCCTGGGAACATTACCATACAACTCTCAGATGGTTATCTCAATTGATGGAATTATTCAGAATAGTAGGTGTCTACATAAGATATAACACAATATATGGGATAAATAGTTTGGTATTTCCCTAGGAAAATAAAATGTTATCGAATAAGGGTTCATTCATATTCAAATGTTGTTTATTCATTCTTCTATAATTCAGTACTTTCCACCACATGTACACCTCAAATGGGTACATAATACCTTGAACATAATTTTTTAGTGTTATGTTCCATTTTCTCCATGAGGTTCCATGTATTTATTGGGGGCTTTCAATGAATTCACAACTTATAGAAAAATCAATCAGGTTTTGATCAACATGAATTAAACCATTATAAAAATAATGTATTAAATTTGATAACATATATGGTGGTTTGGGAAACATGACTATAGGCTTTTTAGTCATTCCAATTATTCATGATCTGTTTCCCCTTGTGATTTTATGATCCCTCAAATTTATTTTATTATAGATGCAGTTTGAGTGTCTAGGAAGAATTCATCAAGAAAAAGGATTTCTATGTTCAGCCATCCTCTAATTAGAGAATTAACATAATATAACCAATTTTTTCAGTTTATTATAATGAAAAATATAATTCCCTGATATTTATTGGTTTCTCATCCACAATAGAATGTCTTAATCTAGAACACAATATGACATTATTTTACGTGATTATGTGGATAAACCTATATGAGTCCATTGAATCATGGTCATAAGTCAATTAAACTGGATTTATGTTGAAAATTTGGTGCCTCACCCAATATTTGAATGTATTTAGGTTGGGTATCAACAAAGAAACTGTTAGTTTTTTTAATTTTTAGTTTTTTCCTACCATGTCATACAAATTATGTTTAATTTTTTGTTTTGGTCTGGAAGATGAGGTGTATCTAAAAGTCTCAATTTGCAGTGTTTCCTCCATAAATGGGTTGTCATATGTGTCTCGGTGTCACCGACAGTGGTTTCATTCTGGTTCTTGTTAGAAAGAAGGTAAATATCTGAGAGTAGAATGCCTCATGCACTGAAAATACAAAAAGAAATAAATTGGAGCAAAAAGATTTATGAAAATATAGAAGATAAAAAAAATAATTATTCAAAAAAATTACAAATGTATTATAAAAAACATTCACTATAAGCTAAATCACTCCCTGATATCTGTGAATAAATATGAACATGTTTTCATAACACATAAAATAAATTGTTATTTAATGATTATATTATAGTCTAGGCTTGACCCTATTCCAACTTTAAAGACTGTTGATGGGTTTAGAGAGTGAATTTTTAATAAAAAATACTAAAATAGGGGTTGGTCTTGAAAATTGTTTTAAAAATAAAATGACTTAACTTAAAGTGTTTAACAGTCGAAAAATCAAGTGGATTTTAAAAATATATGATAATTATGAGATTATTTGAATGTTACTACACCAATTTAAAAGTTATTAGTTCTTAATTGATTGTTAGGTTTTTTGTGCAATCATTTGGTTAAAGGATAACCAAGATTTTGGGTAACCAAGATCCTCTAAAATTTTGAAACAATCCTAAAATTTGACATAAATATCATATATCCAAGTTACAGCCCCTTAGCATGCATAATGGTTTTTCAAGGGATAATTAAATCTATTTTTTTGGAAATATAATGATATTTTTTGTCCAATAAAAAAAACTAAACTCATATACATAAAAGTACAAACTTGTAGGTTATCACTTAATTTTTTTTTCAATTAAACAGATAAAAAATTTAAGATACATCAAAAATAAAAATTCCAAACCAAAATATACAATAAACCAATATAGAATTATGTGATGAAACTACCTAATCAAGTATGTAGCTCCCTCGCAATGATTATTGAATATTTTTCCCACCATAGAGAGGAGGAGGAGGCTTGGGTGGAACTTCACCTTCACCTTTTATACCCCTATGTGTATTGGGGCCCCCAAAACATCTTGGATTAGGGGAGGAATACTTTGGGTCTCAAAAATACTAGATCTTTTTCTCCCAGTCTAATGTAAAAAAGGGGTTCACAAGGTACCAATTTATAGGGAAAGTGAAATGTGTTTTTGGGTATCCTAATTTTGAGAAACAAGTTTGAGCATAATTTTCGATGTCCCGACTGTCTTATATCACTTTGAAAAAGAAACATAGTGATTGAACCCCCTCTCATTTACTAACTCCACATAAAAAATTGCATTTTTTATAAAAATACATTCTGATATATGAATGAAATACAGAACACAACTCTTGACTCCATGTAGATCTGGTTACATTAATATATTACTCTTGTTGGGAAAAATATAGTCGAATTGGGATTGGATTCCTTCAGAATTAATGCTTAATTTGATTCACATATTAGTATAATTGTGTGTTTAATTCCACTTGGGTGCTTGGAATCATTCACAGTTTAGCCCATTTTTCATCTTCTATATTTCGGGCCCTCCAAATGACCTCCAACTATAACGAAAACATCAAAAAAAGGTAAAATTACCCTTTTAAAGTGATAAAAATTAAATTATTGAATCAAACATAAAGTGATATATTTATAAAAATTGTAATTTACATTAGAAAATTAGGTTGACATAGTGATGTATGGGTTAATCTTAATATTGAATCACTACACGATCAGAGTACATTTCTCCCAAAAATCTAACTGTTAAAGGGTATGATAATAATAATAAAATACCTATTATGAATATCAAACTCAAATCCCAATTTGGAAAGCCTACATCTGACACTGATTTTATAGTTATCTAGTGATACAAAACATACAATGTCCTACTTGGAATTCCATGACTCCGTAGTCATTTGGTCGTACCTTCAACATTCAATTTCTGTCTAAAGAACCCCATCAACAGAAATGTTAGAATAATCCATGGTGACAACAACCCCATTGAGACTTGCAGAGCCACATTTTATGAAGTTTATTTCTATAAGATGGTAGGAAATCAACTAATGGTGCATGATGATACATAGTTTGTAGGCCCCAATGTCCTGTGGACAGCCCCTATGAATCCCTAGAGTATGGTCAAAATTGAATATGTGCTATCTATATATATGTCCAAGGTAACATATCTGGTCCTACAAGTTAAATCCTATAATATACTCCATGAAAGCATAAAATAAAATCAGTCATGGCTTCTCTCTATAGAAACTTAATTAGAAGGGGATGATTATGCCTCTTCCCATGGCCTCTCTCACCCTAATAGTGAAGAAGATGCCCCCATTTTTTCAACTTCATCCGGATATGTCTCTACATACATATAGGTGGAAAGAGATGAAGATTCCCTCAGAAACAACCCACCGGTATTCAAGTAAGGTGTATTTACAACCATTTATGAACTAAAAAACTAAACATTGGAACATAGGAAGAACAATGACATACACTGATTAGTTCTTCAATACCCCTAAAAAAGAAATATTTTAAAATAAAAATTATGAAGCAGTACCAATCTGTGTTTTCACGGAACTACACAAAAAACCCTGACTAAATTCAGATTTGGCTACGCACCATCTCAGACTACCTGATGAGAATTGTGGCCTCATGTAGGAATTATTGAGGATGAATCTCTCTCATTCCACCAATGTAGAGGCAGAAGTTGACAAATTGATCATATCCAATTTTTTCTGAAAATATAAATACCCATGATGGATTGCAAACATCATACCCACCAAGAGAAATAATGTATATATTAGGGTCTACATTGACTAAAAATATTTTAATCAACACTACCTAAAATAAAATTTCCCATTTTTAAACACATAACTCTTAATTGATGAAACTGATGGATTCCAAGCCGTTTTGTTAATGGATGAGTACTAATGGTATAATTAGATAAAGATTCCCCCAATGATAGAAAACATACTACAATCAGAGTGCCTCAGTAAATATTTTATATTAGGTCATGCCCATTGGCATGAAGAACACTGAAACCACAAACCTATATTCCATGAATTATATATTTATGATCTTATTGAGAAATATTTCGTAATGTTACATGGATGACCTAGTGGTCAAATCACAATAATTTTTTGATCATATCACAGACCTTCAAATAGTCTTATAGAAGATGTGACATCGTAGTTTGATAATGACTCTACAGAAATATACATTCAAGGCAACATTATGGAGTTCCTTGGATTTTTGGTATTCCAACATGGAATTCAGGTCAACCCCGAGAAGACTAGTTCAATCTTAAAAATTTCACCACCCATAAATCTCAATGAACTATGGTGGATCCAAGAGAACTTTCATAAATTCGGCGATTCATTGTCAACCTAGCTAGAAAATCTCTTCCCTTCACTATGATAATGTAGAATGGATTGTTGTGTCAATGGGGTGATGATTTCCATGAATTATTTAAAATTATCATGAATCATCTACTACACCCACCAGTATTGATTCTTTTAGTGGAAGAGAGGCCACCCATCTTATATGTGGCCACAATGGAATGCTTATTGGGTGCTCTCATCACATATAAAAATTATGTAGGGAGTGGGAAAATTTTTTACTAACTCAAATGTATGATGCTAGGTATTGAGAATATATATTCTAATTTTTAGAAGAACTTTTTTACACTCTTCCTCATAGTAGAAAATCTGAGTCATTAGTTGGTGTACCACAAATTTCTTTAGGTATCTTTTTTTAATCCACTCAAGTACATCCAGAGACATCCTATTTTAAATGGAATATTGGCCTGATTGGTGGTCATTCTAAAACAATATTACATTCCATGAATATCACATAATTAGGTGAATGTTCAAGGAAAATATGATTTACTCGAAGAACATCTTGCCCAGAAAAATACACTGGAAGAATATAGGCTCAGACAAGAGATCTTCTACACCCATGAAACTCCCCATCCCCAAGAGATGTACTTTGATGGTGCCTTCCAGAGTCTAATATGCACAATGATGTAAAATATAAGACTCAATCATGTTTATATAAGGTTTTTGTTCATCTATCTATACAATGATTTTATTTCATACTATTTCTCACTATCTTATAGTTACATAAAATGTGGTTGAATATCATCCCCTCATCGTTGGGTTAGAACTAAATCAATAGCTGCACATAGCTTACCTGAATATCCATGGGGGCACATGATTGGTGATTAATCATATAAACGGTCAATATGATTTTAAAAAAGAATAACTGGCCCCCCCACTAGTTATGTCAAGGGAAATATTGAAGATTTACCTTTTAATACACCATTTCATCATGTTTCCCAATCAAAAAATGTTCACACTGATGAATTGTAAAATTCAGCCACCATCCTGGATGACCCTATTCAGGAAGACACAATCATCTGTATCACACATTGAAGAATGGTATCACTGATTTTCATTTTTGATATGGATGAAATCAATTAGGTTAACCCCCCCCCCAATTGTATGATGAACCAATTTCTACCCTTGGATGGATGGATCCCAAAATTAGTTATCTCAAAAATAGGACTCTCCCAACTAGTAGAGTCGAGAGGTAACAAAATAATTTCCATGTACAAAAATTCACCTTGTAGTATGGTCCAAATGGGATGAAGACCCTCTATACTCATGGTTTTCATGGAACCCTCCTCATATTCATATAATAATGAGATATTTATACCATCATCGAATAATTCCATATAGGCTCTTACGTCACCCAAAAAATTGGGACCAGGCTCTCCCACCAAGTCCAGAGGCTGAGATTTTACTAGAAAACTATGATACATGAATTCATGGATTTACCCATGATATGTCATGCATTTTATATTCATGAAAAAATCTTCTATAAACCCTAGAATGTTCTATATATAACTAAATATTCCTTACCATTTCTTGTTTAGGGAATGTATTCCATTAGACCATATCCCATTACTATAACTAAATAGTTCATGTACATCATTAATAACAGAAAATTATTTTTTAAATGTAATAAGGAAATTACCATCAAGGAATTTGGGATGAAGAACATAATTAACTTTATAAAGTCATATATCATCACTATGTTCTGGGTCCCTCACACAATATTGATAGAAAACAACACCAAATTCTATTCTACATTTTTGAAGAATCTCTACCCATAGTACAATATCAATTCCAATCACTAATATTGCAATCATGACGTGATAAATGGAAGTATAGATTCCTTTATTAATACTATGTCCAATATACTTTAGAATATGGTGATCAAGGATAATAATCGATGGTCAGAAAAACTCTTCCATGTTCTATGGGCCTAGCGTACCACCACACATAATGTGACACAAGGAGCACCATACTCACTGGTGTAAGATAATGGGATAGTGTTACCCATAGAATAAAAAATACCATCAATCCAAATATCAATATAAAAAATATCTCAGATGATGATAAATAAAAAAACGTCTGGATGAATTAGAGTGTCTTGATGAGAATAGGTTTTTCACTATGCACAATCGTGTAGTCCATAATTATTGGATTCTAATAGATTATAATAAAAAGTATTTCCTCAACTAATTTCTATAAGGGGAGATATTTTTGTCTCTTAGGACCCCATTGATACTAGGAAACAGACCTTGGATGCGGGATCCTAATTTTGAGGGACATTACATCACACATACCGTCGGTCACAACGAGGATTACTCATTACTCACAAAGGATGAAGAGTGTTTCTAAACACCACTAATGTGAGGTTTATGAAGAAACTATTTTCATATATATCATCATATGGGCGTCAAAATATGTGTATTTCCCACCAATATTCTTGGTTACATGATGTCAAATTGTACTAGCTCACTCTATCCAGATGATGTTAACTATACAAAGGTGTCTTAATAGCAAGATATTAAACTACACAACATCTATCATCTTTACCCAATTATGATACATTGAACAGGCCCAAGAAACCCATCTTTATGCAAATCAGTTGATATATAAGACCCCTAGATTTTGTGAAATATTTTTTTATAATTACTTTTATATTTTTGATATATTTCATTACACTCAACCCTGAATATAGTTTTTTTAAGTCATTGTTTTTTGTTTTTGTTATAAACCACACCAATATATCATGAACAACACAAATCATAATGTTTAATATGCTCTATATGGACCACCAAGGTTAGTGTACATTACTTTCAATAATTAATTTCCTTGTTCTCTTGTGAAACATGATAGAGCGAGTGTTACAAAACTATATATATTATTAAAAATAATATAATTTAGTATAATAAGATATAAACTAGTCATTAGGTTGATGGTTATGAATATGATATGATAAATTAAAAAAATACATTTCTAGATTCATTATATAGAAATTAATAATAAATTAATAAAAGAACTAATTGAATATAAATGAAATATTTTTAAAGAAAACCTTTTTTATGCTCGTAATTAAGTTTTATCTAAATAAATTAAATTAATAAAAATTAGTGAATGATATTAGTGTAATATATATTATATATTAAATCAATTTTTTATATATTCATCTAATATATTAGATAAACATATGATAGGAACAAACCAAATTTCATACATAAAATGTATATTTCTATTAGTAAATTTTTACCAAATTTTAAGGGAAAACCTATTTTAAATAATTTTTTTGAAAATAATTAAAATATTATATTTAAAATAAGCTATATATTGCAAATATTAACATAAAAATATGGTTATGATAATTATTTGGTATTGTTTTTGACGTTTCATATTTTTATGAATAGTGAAAAATACAGATTTTTAATTCAAAAACATTTTTTATCAAAACATTTTATGTTATTAATTTTATTTTTAAATTTCATTAAATGTATATTTAGATAATATTTTTATCCATGAATCTAATTTAGTTCCTTAAAAATAATATAAATTTAATATTTTTTTTAAAAAACATAGCAAATTTTTGATCTATTAATTTAAAAAATTGTAGTATTGTCCCACCAGTGGGATTAAATTTAAAATAATTTATTTAAATTCTGTGTTTATAATTTCGTAAAATGGATTAAATATTTTTTATAATCATTATTTATAATTTTTAAAAATACCAACTTAGTTTCTAAAAAAAATATTAACGATTGTAATTAAATTTAATAATAACAATAATTGTAAAATTGAGCTTAACAAGGGAACAAACCATAAACTGAAGAGACATATTGAACTAACCACTTTTTAAAAATCCATTTTATGATAATTATCTGTCAATTAACAATATATTATTGATTTTCTCTTATTTTTGTTGAATGTTTTTTATGTAAAAATGTGGGTACACCTCACTTGTTTTCAAAAATACTGAGTGAGCCATTTTCCACCCCTATAAAAGGCCTCCATATATCCCTCTTCATCAAACCTATAAAAACACATATGTTTGTCCATTATCTACTCAATAATACTACCAAATACCTCAATTCCAACTTTAAGACTCATTTTTTTTACAAATTCTTTCCTCAGATCTAATTGGCGAAAACCAAAAAGATTAACTCGATTTAGAGGTAACACCCTCCCTCAAGCTGTTTTCTTTTATTTCCATTATCCACTCCCTAAAATATCATTATTCCATGAATTTATAATAAAAAATTATCCTAAATATACTAATTTATTTTTCTTATATGTTTTATACAAAAACTTAAAAACAATTAAATCTAACAGTTAATGAACATACAATTTATGTTCACGGCGAACTACGTCACAAAACGATGATTATTTATTCTTCCTTTACATCCTCTCTTGGAAGGAATTATGATAGAAACTATTTTTATATATAATATATGTGATATTTATTATGTAATTAATCTTATTTAATTATTTTAAAACAAATAAATTTATACTTTTTATTTTTTTTAATTATGTTAATTTTGATTGATGAAGTGTGGACTATCGCCCTCTCAGAGCGATGTAATTCATTCGCACAATACATGGAATGTATTAAGTATGGGTTCAATAAAATTCTATGATATATATAAAATGATAATGATACTTTAATGATATTATATATATATAGATATATTTAATTTACATTTTTTCTTTCAATATGACAAAAAAATGGAAACAACTTTCATGAGTACATACAGTTTAACGTCTCCATGAACGGTGTATTCCATTTAATTCTTATATATTATATATAATTTTATTATAAAAATGATATTAATATAAGTGATATTTTTATCATGGTATTAATTCTGGAAATCATTATATAAGTATAAAGGCCAAGATATATAAAATTAAGACACCTATGAAAAAAAGAAATTATTATCCAAAGTGAAACCTTAACATAAAATTACTAAAAACTAGTTAACATAATGTTATAATAAAAAATATTAAGTATTATATATAATAATATTTTTATTAAACATGTTTATAATAAACATAAATTTATTATAAAATAAGTTTTTATGAGTGTGATTAGAGTCAAGACCCAAGGTAAGGGAATTTTATCTCACTTTTTATTTCCATGAGATACATGTTGCATTCCACACCCATTCCTTTTTTGTGGTGTGTACATTAACTTTTTATAAGTAAAAATATTATTATAAATAAATTTATGTGTATTTACATATATTTTTTATTATATTTATTTAATTGGGTTTCAGTTTTAAGTATTTCCAAATCGGTAAAGTAATTTGGTGTAAATTTTCCTTCTTTGAGACAAATTCAATATTATGCACCTATATTTTTCCATGATGTGTATATGATACCACTGAAATGTTATATATTGAATATATTTATTTTAATTATATTTTACTATTTATTTAATTTCATTTTCCTAAATTAGGATTATGGTACAATGTTACCAAGTGGTAAGAGTTTATTAAAACCGTCTCAATGCTTTTTGAGATTATTTATGATTATGCCTCTAATGATGAAATATTTTGATTCATATCTCAGTAAAATTAACCCAATTTTTATAATATATTTATTAATGATATATTCATGTATTGGTACCATTTTTCACTCTATTTTAAAAAATATTTTTAATAAAGTGTTTTTAAAAAAACCTGACTCTACACTCTAATCGGGTAGAAATCAATGTTATTTTAAAACCATTTTTCTAAAAAATGTTTTAAAATAGTTTGAAAACATATTTTATAAGATTAAAATGTTTTCTTAAATAAAAAGTTATTTTAAATTTCTTGAATCTTATTTTATAATTTTTCATGAAAAAGGTTTTTAAAATAATTTCAAGTATTCTTTATATGTTTTCAAAAAAATTTCATGAAAACAGTTTCCAAAAATATTTCAAATGATATTTCTATGCTTTCAATGTATTTTCAAATAAAATGGTTGTAATATTTTTTCAATATTATTTTATAAATTTTCAAGGAAAAAATATGTCATGCTTTATTTTATTGTAAAATGTTTTGAAATTATTTTAGAGATCTCGTTATATGTTTTTAAAGAATAAGGATTAAAAAATGTTTTCAAATATTTATTTATAATATTTCATGTATATTTTAAATAATATGATTTTTAAAAAGTAATATTTTCTAAATTTACTTTTTCAGAGAACAAAAGATATTTACCTCATGAAGTGTTTTAAAAATATCCTTCCATGTTATCTTCTATATAAGATAACATAATTTGATGTAACTCATGACCGTATAGTAAATAATTCAAATGTTCCTTTCATATTTTTTCTTAAATGTTTTTTGTTTGGATGGAATTATTCCTATGATAACTATTTCTCTTCCACATGTTATATACGTCTAAAACCTTATTTTTTAATGGTTTATTCTTTGATGAAATTATTACGAAACCTATATATTTTATATAGGTTATGATATGTTGAAATTTTAATTATACCCTTTTTATTTCATGGGATATTGTTTAATGTTTACATAACCCATTGCTTTTTATGGATCATAAAATGATGAGAGATTTATTATCTTGTTGAATATGGGTAAGTGATTTGATTAAAAGATGGTTAGGACCTATATATCTCTCTAATACATTGGGTAATGATTTATATCTCAAGAGATAAGGATGTGAATCAAGTCAATGAGCAAGATCCACTATGGGAAGATGGGTAATCCCAATACCTTAAAAATAAAGGACTATGAGTATGGATGGTTGTGTGTATCACCCAGTAGGTGTAGTCACCGTGAAGATGGAAGATGAGGAAACTTGGTCCACTCTAGGAGGATAGGGAAACCTAATCAATTACAAGAAATGGAATGTGACTGGTGATTGTGTTTTGTCCTGCTTAGTAGGTGTAGTAACCACGAATATAGAAGATGGGGAAACCCAATCGACTATTGGAATATGGGAAAAATTTATCCCTTACAAGGAAGGATTCTGATTGGGGATGGTGGTTTCTCTTTCCCAGTAGGTGCAGTAACTATAATGTAAATTTATAAGCTATAGAAATGCGTCTTGACTTATATCGAATTATATCACATGTTGATGTATTCAATAATTCCATATGTTATTCCTAATATATGATTTCGTGGATTATGTAATTATTTCTCTTATGATTAATGTCTTATGAACTACCCTGATTTATTCCATGATTCATGTTTCTGATCATATGATATACATTGTATTATCTCCTAATGTAATTATCACATTCACATACCCTTATGTTCATGATATGACTACACATTTCCATTAATTATCCTTACTTATCATTTTAGCTCACAAATTTCTTATGATTCATTTTCCTAGGATATGAAGATTTTTTTAATATAAAACTAATAAGGGAAATGATATTTGTGTGAAAAATTGATGATTATTCACAGATGTATAAGAATTTTTCCATGTTTTCAAAGTAACTAAACTAATATAGTCACCAGGAGACCATTTTTTAATGTTTTAAGTATTCTGAAAATGTGAGGTAACAACTCTATATGTTATAAATGTTTTTTATAGTTGGTATTTTAGATAATTAAGTCATTCAATCCTTGGGAACTCCCACAAGTGATTGTTGGATGACGCATGGATCTATACCCCTGGGATTTATAAAGAAAGAGATACCACTGGGGATAGTGGTGTGTCCCACCCAGGAGGTGTAGCCTCCCATGGAGTGTTATGATAGGTATACATTATTTTTCCTAGAAATAATTCAAGACCATTATAGTTGGTATAAGAGTTAAGTTCTAGTCATCCTTTGGAAACTATGATGAGAAAACTTTAGTGATATCTCTAGGTATATTTATATGGATAGGTCTATTGATGTCTCTATGGATCAATATAAGGATGAGTTAATGTTTGGGAAAATGTCCTATGATTTTGGTAAAGGACATAGTAAGTGGTTTCACAAACATATATCCACATATGGACAATACAAGTGTATGTGTAAATGGAACAAATGTATCAAGAGTTAAAAACTCTAAAAAGATGTCCCAGTCCGAACATGGGGTAATTGGGTACATGAAAACAGGCCTTGATGCACACTTGGTTTAACACTAGAGGGGGATTTAATTTTGAAATTCAAAAACTCATAATGTACAATTATGAAGGATTTTAATAGATGTTTAATATGAATAACCTAGGATAAACCTAAGGAGTATTCAATTAAAAGGTAGGTGTCATGATTTAGACATCCTATAAGAAATTTTTTTTGATTATGAGGTTCTCTTCTATGATATGTATTCTCACCCTATGATTTTTGGTTTTATTCAATGGGGAAAACTAAATGAAACATTTTTAATATTGAATGTTTCAGATGTGGAATGTATAGGCATTACACCAATCAATTTCCCAAGTGGAAATCTCATAAAGAGAATTGGGACGGTGGTATGAATACTGGTTATACTTATTAACATAATGACTATTCAAAAGAC
Organism: Viscum album; assembly: GCA_963277665.1. Taxonomy (NCBI): domain Eukaryota; kingdom Viridiplantae; phylum Streptophyta; class Magnoliopsida; order Santalales; family Viscaceae; genus Viscum; species Viscum album. The sequence continues at coordinate 425,211,375 of OY728162.1, read as the reverse complement.
ATGTGAATGGTATGTGATGTGATTCCAGAATTGTTTACATTAATCAAAATAAGCATCATTAGATTTAGGTTAATGAACCTTAATACATGATTTATATTTTATATTCTAGGAAATTGGTATAAGGAATATATAAATGAATCACGAATAAGGTTTTATGAATAAATATGGATAGAGGAAGTACCTATGTTTGAGAATTCAAAGATAATGTTATATGAATCATAAACTATATAAGTTTTTTCATTGTAATGTTTCATTAAGGATTTACAGGGATATGTTGAATTTTTATGAATACATAGAAATGTGATATTCTGATTAAGTAATGTAACACATAATGTGTTCAAGATGTTGAGAAAATTGTGTTTATCTTAAATAAAGGTATGATTGTTTTTCATAATGTAAATTGTATAGAACTGATTCCCCAGGATCTGATTACTGGTTTGTTAAAATGTGGTGTATGTCATCATGGATGAAATTTGAAAAATCATGGATTTCTAAAATATATTCAATAAACTTTGGAATAATAAATAATGTATTTTTTACAAAATTATGTTTTGTAATTCCGGTTATTACCATATTTCAAGAGAATATACAATGAGGGAGTTCAGATATTTGGAATATAGAATCCAATAGAAAAATTGAAATATATGGTGCATCAATGTTAGGCTTATTTAGTGTATTTCTTTTAAAAAAATTTATATTTTAATCATTCAAATGTGTTATAAGGTTAGACATTTATGGGATATTTATGTTTAAACATGGATGAAGTTTGTGAAATTAAATTATAATGTCACCAAAGAATGATTTATGAATATGGGATAACCTGTTCTGAATTTATTTTATTGATGGTATCTGTAGTGAAATGGGATTAATTATCTTGGATCTCATGAAATGTTAGTATTTCAGAAATTAAAAATTATTCTTCATTTCATAGGGTATGTTTTGAAGTGGAAATCAATCAAAAAATGACCAAAGGGTGAGATTTTACTTATAAAATGGAATGAAATAATGAACGTATAAATTCTTAGGAAAGATATTCAACCTTATAGAAATGACATATAAACTGAAAATGGTATCCTAGTACCTTGTTTTCCACTGAATCAAATGGTCCATTAAATAATCACATATTTATGGATTTGTGATTGTTAACTTCTTCTTTACCAAGTTCTCTATCACTCTCCATCAAAAAATGATATTTGGGTTTATCATCCATGCCCATGTTTTTACATTCCACATATGTTCTCCTATACAGAAACCCATCTATGTGTCACTTTGGGTAATAGTTATGGTTCCAAATTTCTTCTTCTTAATGAACATCTAGTGTTCATTTTTACGGGGTGGGTTTCAATAAAAGCAACTTAAATTGTTAAACCATTAATTTCATAGATGAATTTCGAGGTAGAAATTTATTTTATGTGGGGGGGGGGGGTTAGAATGTAACACCCTGATATTTTTTTGAAATACTTAAATTATAAATAATTTTATCTTTTTGATATTTTTCATTACATAAAACAATAAAAATTGTTTTGATGCCCTATATTTAGTTTAAACTATATCCAACACCATGTAATTGTACACTACATGAAACATAATTTTTAACATTATCTAAACAAAACACCATGGTTAGTGTACATTACATGCAAGATTTGGTTTCACGGATGGCTTGCATAACATGCAATATATAATGTTACTAAACTATTATATATTATTAAAACTTCTATCATTTAATATAATAAGATATAACAAAGAATTTAATTTGATGGTTATGGATAGTATTATCTAGGATATGAAAATGCATAGTTAAATACATTTTTCATAAATTAATTATAAATGACTTAGAACAAATTTAATTTAAAAGTAATTTTTTTATAAAAAACTATTTTTTTTCTCACAAATCTATTTTACCCAAATAAATTAAATTAATTTAATTTGAGAGTGATATTAATGTAAAATATATTATATCTTCAATTTAAATTTTTTGATGTTATTTAAATATATTTGATAAATATTTGATAATAATAAACCTAATTTCAAACATAAAACCTATATTTTTATTAAGTCGCTTTTACTGACTTTTAATGGAGAACCTATTTTAATTCAAATTTTAGGAAAATTTTGAAATATTAAATTCAAAAATAATTTTTACTTTACAAATAAGAACATAAAAATTAGGTTAGGGTAAATTTTTTCTATTTTTATATGATGTTTCATATTTTGATGAATAGTGAAAATGCTGAATTTAAATTCAAATCTATGTTTTCATCTAATTAATTTATTTGGTTAAATTATTTAATAAATTTTATTATATGTTTTATTAGGTCATATTTTTATCAATTAATCCAATTTATTTCATGGGAACCAATTTCACCTAGAATTTCATAGAGAAAATTAAGAAAATTATTGATCTTTTTACATTAAGAACTCCTAGTGTCGTCCCGTCATCATAATTTAATTTAAATTAATTTCTTCCATATATGTGATTATTATTTTGAAAAAATGGATCCCATATTTTAAATAGAAATAATGTATAATTTATATTAAGGAAATAATTTTTTTTGATACAATATATTAGTGAAATAAATTAATATTAATTACATCGATTAATGTATATTTAAACTTAAAAAAGGACTAAACCTTAAACATAATGACCCAAATGACCTAGAAAAAGGTAAAATACCTATTTAGGGCAATTATTATTCCATTAAAATTTAATTATTGGGATTTTTGTGTTTTAGATGAACTTATTTAGGTAAAAACATTTGTACCCCAAACCTGTTTTCAAAAATAGCAAGTGAGTCATTTTCCTCCCCTATAAAAGGACACCACCACTCCCACTTCCTCACACCTCTCAAACCACATAGTTTCATCCAATATATGACCAATAGACTTTAAAACCCTAAATTTCTCCTTAAATACTCTATTTCTCATAAATTATTCCAAGTATTCCCTTTGGTTCAAACCAAAAGGAGTTACCTAATTAAGAGGTAACACCCTCCCCCAAACTCTATTCACGTATTTACATTATCCACCACAAAAACTCTTATTATTAAATGATTTTAGAACAAAAAATTATCCTAAATATACTATTAAGTTTTTTATTCTATTTTTTAACATACACTTACACTCACATCCATCAAATTGGTAACGAAGATACTGTTTACGTGTATGACCAATTACCGCCTCACAAAACTATGATTGTTGTTTATTCCATTACCACCTATCATGGTTGGAATTATGATAGAAATTATGTTTATATATAATATATATGATAATTATAATTTAATTAATATTATTTAATTCTTTTATAACATGTATCTTTAAACTTTCCATTTTGTGTAAATAGGATAATTTTGTTCGAGGAAGTGTGGACTAGAACCCCCTCAAAGTAATGTGATTCATTTATAAACTACATGGAACGTAATATGGATGGGTTTATTGAGATTATATTATATATATAACCATATAATTTATATATTATGATATTAAAAAACTATATACATATATTTTAGTATCATTATTTCTCTAATTATGATAATAAAAATAGAAATGATGTTCGTTCATACGTACGACTTACCGTCTCTAGGAACAGTTTATTCCATTTTATACTTCTATATTATATATATTTTTATAATATAAATACACATAATATAAATTATATTTATTATATTTTATAAATTATGGAAATTAATATATAATTATAAGTAACAAATATACAAAAAATTAAGACACATGCGTAAAACAAAGTGAATATCACATGAAGTGAAAACGTAACATAGAATTGTTAACAAGAGGGTAACCTAATGTCATAATCAACCCATAAATGGTACTATAAAAATAAATATGTCTTTTTAAATTATTTATAATAAAAATAAATTTACTATAAAGTCGGTTTGAATGAGTACGATGAGATTCAAGATACAAGGTAATTGAAATTCATCTCACTTTTTATTTCAATGAGATAAATAATTTATTTACCACCCATTATTTTTTTGTGGCATGGATACGACCCATGGAATAATTATATTATTATTTTAATTAAATTTATGGGTTTTGAAAAATCCATTTTATGATCTTTCTTTATTGTGGTTATTGTTTCAAAAGATACCAAATCGGAAAATTAATTTTGTCTCAATTTTTCTTATTCGATTCACATGACATATTATGAGCGTATATTTTTCAATGAGGTTTATATACTACCATTGAGATGTTATATAATTAATCACATTATATATATGATATTTTAGGATTTCATTAATTTCATTTTCATAAATGAGGTGTATGTTTTAAAGTTACTAAGTTGAAAGAGTTTATTGAAATAATCTCATCGCTTGTTTTGATTGTTTATGATTATGATTCCTATGATGAAATATTTTTATCCATCTCTCAAGAAAACACATGATGTTTATTCTACAATATATATTCATTATATAATCTTGTATTGTTACTATTTTATCACTCCTTGGAACATAAGATAGTTAATAAAGTATTTTTGTAAGAAATAACGTCTTTACACTCTCTTCGGTCAAACATCTATGTTTATTCAAAAAAATATTTTATAAAAGGGATTTTAAATATTTTTAAAGAATAATTTATAAGTTGTATGTTTTTATTTAAGGAAAAAGGTTTTAAAGTGTTTTTAAGCTTATTTTATATATTTTCATGAAAATTGTTTTCAAAATGATTTCAAGTCTTATTTTTATGTATTTAAATCATTTTCATGAAAATGGATTAAATAATGATTTCATGCTTTATTTATAATCTTAAAATTTATTTTAAAATAAGAATATTTTAAAATATTTCCAATATTATATTATATGTTTTCAAGTAAAATGGTTTTCAAAATGTTTTTAATATTTTTTAAATTTAATCAAGGGAAAATGTTTTCAAAATTTTTAAATGATTTATTTATAATTTTTGATGTTTTTTTATAGAAAATGGGTTTCAAAAAGTTTTATTTTCTAAAGAGACAATTTTCAAATAGTAAAGGATATTTACAATAAAAAATGTTATAAAAATTTCATTACATGTTATTTTCCATCTAAGATAACATCTTTTTATTATACTCATGGATTTCTCGGAAAGCATTCAACGGTTCCATTCATATTCATCGTTGAATGGTTTATATTTTAAGGGAAGGATTATATGAAACCCATTCAATTCCACGGGTTATATTATTTTGAAAATTTCTTATTTTCACAGGTTATTATTGGATGATATTATTATTAATAATATCTATTTTTAATAGGTTATGATGTGAAGAAATGTTAATGATACCCATTTCATTTCATTGATTATTATTTTATGTTTATAGAACTCATCTCTTTTTATGGTTCGTGATTGGATGAAAGTATTATTATGTTTTGTCACATTTATGAATGATTTTATAATGAGATGGGTGTGACCTATATCTCTCTCTAACTTACTTGCTAAAGATTTATATATCATGAGACAATTGTGAGAATCAAATCGACATGATAGATCAACTCTGGGAATATGGGGAAACAAGATCCCTTACATGAAAAGAACTGTGTCTAGGGATGGTTGTGTGTCCCACTTATTATTTATTGCCACCATGAAAATGGAATATGGGGAAACCAGATCCAATATAGGAATATGGGGAAAGTTGATCCCGTATAAGGAAAGGAATGAAACTGGGGATGGTGGTGTGTCCCACCCAGTAGATGTAGTCACCCGGAAGATAGAAGATGGGGATACCCCTTCCACTATGGGAAGATGTAGATATCTAATACCTTTAAATAAATGACTATGACTGAGGATGGTGGTGTTTCTCTTATAACAGGTGAAGTACTCATGATGTTTCATGATATGCTGTAGAAATACTTCTTGAATTATAGTGAATAATATCTCATGTTTATGTATGCACCAATTCCATGTCTTATTACTAAGACACAGTTTCATGGATTATGTTCTAAATTAACTTATGATTCATGTCTTATGATGTAAAATATTTATTCCATGATTTATGTTTTTGATCATATGATATGTAGTTTTTGATATTTAATGTTATGATAAGGTTCTCACTCCCTTTTTTCCACAATATGCTTATGAATTTCTTCTAATTATCCTTATTGATAATTTTATCCCAACCATTTATTATGTTTCATTTCCATAGATTATGATGAATTTTTTTATGTATAATTACTAGGGAGTCAATTTGGGAAACATTAAAAATCTTTCATGGTGATAGAATATTTTTTTTTCATGTTTCCAAAGGCTTAGAACTAAATACAGTCTTTGGGAGTCCATTTTTGTAATGTTTTATGTATTACGCAAATGTGATATAATTCCTATGTATGTTATAAATGAGTTGTTATACAATCCAAGTCCATATATCAAGATTTTAAACTATAGGATTCCTCAAGTACAATGTTATACTTGATTCCTGTCATCAGAGGACATGTAGTGACGTGTGAACCTTTAGTCTTCGGGCCAACCATAATGATATTTCACGTCAGGTTACCCATGTCCTTACCACATGAAGTAAAACTTCACGAGTCCATAATAAAATTTTTCTTTCATGTTGAGTGATCCATGTCTTTACCATATGATGATAAACTACACATAATATTTCTATTCTGTGTGAAATTAAATTGTAGAGGTTTTATAAAACATTTTATGTATTGATTCTCATTCTAATGAGACTTGTATGTATGCAAATATCATATGTCTTGGTCCAGTCACCACAAGATACAAAATACACCTTCACTTCTTTTAAATGAATCTTCACATTGATAAGTACCCATGTCATTACTTGTTTCTCACACCAATCATATATCACGTGTGCATAAGAGTTCTAGTAAGTTCATCCATGCATGAAAAAAGGCTACACATCGTTTTACAAACTCATCTTTGTCCTGAATGAAATACCATAAAAATTCATTCCATGATTACTTATTGGATGATGTTTAAATGAACATTTAATATCTCTTACATGGCATAAATCTACATACTTCTATGAACCTCGCCTGATAGGAAAACTACAATTGGTGTTGGTCTTCTACCACACCTCCATCCTCAATAAATACATGTGAATTGATTCCCGACATCCCAAGATACATATTAATGACCGACTCATCAATCCTGGGTGTAGTCACAAAAAATATAAAAATGTACCCTCTATACATATAAGAGAGACTTTCATAATAGAGTCATTCTCAAGAACTTTGTGTGGATTGATTATGATCATCATGAGGTATGTAGTGACTCTTACACATCCCAAATTTGTCCCAACTTGTCACTATCGGACCCAATGGGGCTCGAGCAGTGACTCCCCAAGCCTGCCTCCAATATTCCAGGGGCTGGTGTCTAGCGCCGAGTAGGATATCACACACATGGGAGGCATTATCTTAAAGTACCTATACCCACAAACCCACATATTCCTCCATGAAACAGTGTCGAGATATATATAAATCTGATAAGTAAAATGAAAGTATACAACTATCCCAACCAGAGTGCAACAACAGAAGTAAAAAAGGGAAAAACAGGGCCCACCAAAAGAAAACTACAAAGTGTCCAACTGGCTCAAAAAGAGGGTAAACACTGCCAAACACCCGCCGGTCAGCTCCTCAGTCAAACACACTCACTAAGGTCCGCCTGCTCCGGGTCCTCCTGGAAATCCTTCGAAAGGCCTATGGTTTTCACAAGACACAATCATGTGCGGGAAAAACCCGTGAAGGGGTGAGTATAAACATACTCAGTAGGCACCCCAAAAACCCAAAACCAAAAGAGGGAAACTAAAGAAAATAGTCCGCTCAACCTAGCCACAGGGAACCCAAACAAGAGGGAAACACAATCTCGTGACCATCCTCGGCTAAACATAATAATTGATCTTAGCTCAGGTGTATTCCCATACATACACATTGAACAATCTAGATATACTCAACTCACGCAACAAGTCACATGAGGTACCGACCTCGTCACCAGCAACGGTTCACAACCAGGAGAGCACACTCCACGATCATTGTCATCCCGGATGTCACGCGTCTGAGAGATACACTCCATCGGGTTCCTCACAAACATCTTAGATGCTCACCTGAGTGATAATGATCTTCGGGTACCGTCACTGAGGAAAACCACGCTAAAACAACATAACCACCAAACTTCTCGGATAGGAGATCGCTCCTAGGGTCCTCTAGGGGATACCAGAACCATCTCTGGAATATGAATATCACAAATAGAAGATCAATCCCAGGGTCCGCTAGGGATACCACGACCTGATCTAGCATACGTAGTTCTCACAGATATGGGATCACACCCAGGATCCGCTGGGGGATACCACAACCCGATCTGGAACTCAACAGAAGCACATCACTCAGATAGATGATCATCATCCATATAAATGTGTTCACGATGATACCAGAACCCGATCTAATATAACTCGCGATGTAGGGGATCGAACTAACGATGCTGTAACCTTATCGAAAATACGCGCTGAGTAGGGGATCACATAACCAATGATACCACAACCCTTCTATACACCTCATGCTGAGTAGGGGATTGTATACCCTGTGATGACACAACCCTAATAAGTACGGCCCACCTAGTAGGGGATCATAATCCCAATGATTCCACAACCCTACAGGGTTAACCAGTTAGATAGGAGATCACCGCCTGTGGATAAACGGTCACAACGATACCAAGAACCTGATCTAGGGTAGCAATGCTAGAGCATCCCACTCAGGCCCACCAGAGGGATACCACAACTCCAACGGATTAAACATCCCCTCGAGAGGATCACAAGCCGAAACTATGGTTGTGATGCCGCACAAACCCTCGTAGGAATGAACCAAGGGAGTTCCCTCAACCACTGCTGGTCCAAACGTCGCAAACCCGAGAAACCCTCCACAACGACACACCGCACATCTCCAAGGCCGATACCGAGGCCACCATCGCATTCTCCGCGGAAAAACACGCAGGATAGGTTGTTTATTTGCCTGAAAAGGAGCACCAGTGAAAAAGGAACTATTCATCGTATCTAGCTCGTGCGGGGCCCCCACAACGATCCTGAAACCCATCGAGCATATCATAACACAGCGATCCCCGCAAAAAAACAAGCGGAATCGACTACTCGTTCGTCTCAAACGGACACCCGGTGAAAACGATAATATTCACTGAAGCCAACTCGGGTGTGGCCCACACTCCGATCCTGATACACATCAAACAGATCACACCATTGCGATCCTCTCGAAAAAACACACAGGATCGACTACTCCCTCGTACAAAATGGACAACCAGTGGAAAAGTTGTGTTTCTCCGAAAATGTCAAAACCCAGCCTTGGGGGGCCCACACCCGGTACTTAGCCCCAACACCTAAAAACCAACAAAAAACTTCCTATTTACCATCAGGGCCTCAATGCCACTGACGGCACATCAATCCGATGCTCTGGGTAGAAGATACAACGACCCAAAGTCGAATAATAATAAAATATTATTATTTTATTCGACGTTTCAAGCTCCCGGGCCGAAATCACAACTCACAAAATTCCCAAAATGAGTTCAAAATGTCCGACTTGATTCAAAGAACGGGTCACCACAAACGGCTTGTAAATCGGAGTTACGGCTTGCGAGTTACGGGGGTTTAATGAACCCCCGGAAAAATCCTGGCCGGACCATCGCCATCCCCACCGGAAACCACCGCACCGCCACCGGATTTCGTCATGGCCCCCGCCAGAATCTGGGATTTCCGCCAGAAAACATCCAGGAACCCCCGGGAGCACCTCGGTGCTCAATAATCAGATCCAAAACATGTTTCGGAAACCTCGGGACCCGAACTACACACCCTTTATAACGATCTGAATAAAAACCACAAATAAACTGGGTCCGGGATTTCAAAACTCAAACCCCCTACCTTGCCTGTGAAACGTCGATGTTCTGCCTTAGATCCACGCTCCAGAGCTTCTGCTGCACGCTCCTGGAATGTTCTTCATTGAAATACGAGCTCTTGAGCGCTTCATTTTGTCGATTCGGTGGATTGGTGGCAATGAACGGAGAAGAACGCCGAGAGGAATGAGGAGGGGGGGTGCTGCTATTTATTTCTGTTTATTAGAAAAATATCTGCTGCCCGCCGGCGCCAAACCCGCCTCGGATCCGAATCCAAATGCGAACATAGGTATGGTCACCCCTAGGGTAAATGCGCCGTTCTGAATGCAACGACGGACTCAGATTTTCCATCCGAGACTCCGTTCGAAAGTGAGTCGAGCTGACGCTCGTACACTAACTTTTCTATTTATTTACAAAAACGCCCCTGGTGGCGTTTCTCACCGCAAGCCCGCGCCCACAAGTTTTACACCTCGCCTAGGGTAAAAGGCACATTCTAGACGCAACCGTGCCATCTGATTCCCATTCTGAGCTACCTTTTAGGAGATATCACACCCCCGCCACGTGCATAGTAAAAAAAACTTAATATTTTTATAAAATTAATTTCGGAAACACCGGGCCTCAGAATCACACACCATCTTCGCGCCTAGCTCTGTAATTATTCATAGAAATATTCCAAAGTCTGACAGGGCCAACAACCCGAGTCACTACATCCTCCCCCTTAGAACTTGTCATCCTTGAAAATCACTAAGTACAAGGAAATCGATTGGACTCCCAACTAGGTCTCCCACACCAGCGAGTTCACCAATAAACACCCCTACCCGAACACATAAGTCAAAGGTACTCATCCACCAAACCTCGATACTATCCGCTTTCGGAGTAACTGACTCGCCCGCACAGTTTTTCATCATGTCATAGAAACCCATCTTGTTGGGGGAAGGATCCTTCTTCCTTGCACATTCGAAACACACCAAACAACACCCACCCAGGGTATTACCAACGCCCGACACAAAACTCGAGAAAGAAACATAAAGGAAGGGTACCACTAAACAGTGTCTATAAAACTACTACAAAAAGTAGAAAGGACACAAGGCATACCTCTATCCATCCGCGAAGCCTCTAGGTCAACAGCCCCTAGGGCATGCAGTTGTCCTCGCCCTCGACCACCGGATCCTTGAGCTTGGTGTTTTCCACCTGTGGGTGGGGGTGGTGGCAACTGATACCGCCTACCACCGCCTCCTGCTATACCAGCTACGTTGCCAAGTCCACCACCCTGCAGACCTCCTTGATCGAGACGCTGCCTTTTCCAAGGCGGTCTATCGACCGACTCCCTCTCAGCAGCACGACGGGTCAGACAATATCTAGCCATATGTCCCCGACCATCGCAAGAATAACACCGCCTCTCCTGCGGATGACAAAAACTAGCCTATGATCCCTGTGAGCCCTGAGTCTCATATCATCCATCCTAGGGTCACCTCCTGAAATGTCAGCCATGTCCAGACCCCTGATCCTGTTGTCGGCTACCAGATGACGACGTATCAGCTCTCACGTTCCCATCACTAATAGGGGGAATCTGCTCATCCAGGATGCTCTCCACCATAAACGCTCGCTCCAGCACTCTAGCATAGGTGGGAAGGCACAAGGAAACCGCATCTTCTCGAATGTACCTGCGTAATCCCTGCTCGAAGGTCTGAACCCTAAATAATGGGTCTCGAACCATATCCAGGGAGTAGCGCGATAGGGTTGTAAACCTCACTGAGTATTCTGAAATGGTCATGCTCTCATGTTGAAGCTGCAGTAGCTCCGGGATCCGTACTGACCTCAGCGTCACTAGATTGAACTCCTCCCTGAAGAGCCGCTCAAACTCTGCCCACATGATCTTCTACTCGTCAAGGGACAACATCACCATAATTCACCATCACCTGGCCGAACCATGCAGAAGGCTCGCCGCTAGGACCACCATATGATCTAGAGGTGTCCTCACTAGTCAAAAAACTCGGGTGACTACCTCAAGCCAGTCATCAGTTGCCTGTGGTCTGGATCACCCTGGATCCTCATAGGTCGCTGCCTCTGGAACTCATGCATCGCACTCAGCCTGCGTGCAACCTCATCCTGCACTCCCGGAACAACCAGCTACTCAACAGGTGGCGGCTCAATTTGAAGACCACCTGGCGGTGCAACCTCCGAACCTGCACCCTGGTCCACGACCTCTACACGGGGCGGATCATCACCAAAATCCCACTGCAGAACCCTTGCTGGCTGTTGTCAGGGATTCATCCTAAAATAAATTCAAGACGCACCACAATCAAAGAGTATATCAGGAGAGCTAACTCAAAAAGGAATAGAAAATCCAAAAACCCAGTCCTATATGATGCATTTACAGTTATGTCCCTCCGACAAGTGTACGAAAGTCCTGAGTCAAAAGGTAGGTTATCAGAGTCTTGGTGTATGGATACGTCGGCCCCCACACCGACACTGGAGTCCCTAGCCACAAAGCCGAACTCAAAACATCCTAACACTACTGTTATGCAACCCAAAACAAACTCAAAGCTAAACCAGCTACTCTCTGAGATCCCAAAGGTGGCACCGCCTCTAATACAACTATGTCACGACCCGACCCAACGGGGCTTGAGCCGTGACTTCCTAAGCCCGCCTCCAATAGGCCAGGGGCTGGCTTCTAGCACCGAGTAGGCAATCACACACATGGGAGGCATTAGACTAAAGTACCTATACACACAAACCCACACAAACCACCATAAAACAGTGCAGAGATATATATAATACTGATAAGTAAAATGAAAGCATACAACTATCCCAACCAGAGTGCAACAACAGAAGTACAAAAGGGAAAAACAGGCCCATTAAAAGAAAACTACAAAGTGTCTAAACTACTCAGAAGGAGGGTAAACACTGCCAAACACCCGCCGGTCGGCTACTCGGTCAAACCCACTCACTAAGATCCACCTGCTCCGGGTCCTCCTGGGACACCATCGAAAGGCATGTGGCATGCACAAGACACAAACATGTGCGAGGAAAGCCCATGCATGGGGTGAGTATAAACATATTCAGTAGGAACCCCAAAAACCCAAAACCAAAAGAGCGAAACTGAAGGCAGCAGTCTGCTCAACCCAGCCAGAGGGATCCCAGACCAGAGAGAAACTCCATCTCATGACCATCCTCAGCTAAACACAACTAGTCAACTCATCTCAGGTGTATGCCCATACATACACCTTGAACAATCCAGATATACTCAACTCACTTGATAAGTCACCTGAGGATCCGACCTCGTCACCAGAAACGGTTCACAACCAGGAGAGCACACTCCACGATCATTGTCATCGCAGATGTCACACGTCCGAGAGATACAATCCATCAGGTTTCTCACAAACATCTCAGACGCTCACCTGAGAGATCACACTCATTGGGTACCGTCACTGAGGAAAACCCTGTTAAAACAACATACCCACCAAACTCCCCAGATAGGGGATCACTCTTAGGGTCCACTAGAGGATACCAGAACCCACTCTGGAATACGAAGCCCACAAATAAGGGATCACTCCAAGGGTCCGCTGGGGATACCATGACCCGATCTGGCATACGTAGTTCTCACATATAGGGGATCACACCCGGGATAATCTAGGGGATACTACAACCTAATCTGGCGCTCGACAGAAGCACATCACTCAGATAGAGGATCATCGCCCATATAAAGGTGGTCACGACGATACCAGAACCCTATCTGGTATAACTCATGATGTAACGGATCGAACTGACGATTCTACAACCCTACCGAAACCAATCGCTGAGTAGGGGATCACATAACCAATGATACCACAACTCTTCATTACAGCTCATGCTGAGTAGGGGATCGTATACCCGATGATGCCACAACCCTACTGAATATGGACCACTGTGTAGGGGATCATAATCCCGAGGATGCCACAACCCTACGGGGTTAACCAACTAGATAGGGTATCGCCACCCGTGGATAAACGGTCACAACGATACCAAGAACCCGATCTAGGGCAGCGATGCTAGAGGATCCCACTTCGGTGCACCGGAGGGATACCACAAATCCAAAAAATTAAACATCCCATAGAGATGATCACAAGACTAAACTAGGGTTGTGATGATACAAAAACCCTCATAGGAATGAATCAAGGGAGTACCCTCAACCACTGCTGGTCCAAACATCGCTAACCAGAGTGACCCACCACAACACCACACCGCACATTTCCAAGTCTCATACCAAGGCCACCATCACGTTCTACGCGGAAAAACATGCAGGATAGGTTGTTTACTCACCCGAAATAGAGCACCGGTGAAAAAGACACTATTCACTATAGCTAGCTCATGCAGGGCCCACATAAGGATCCGGAAACCCATTGAGCGGATCATACCATGACGATACCCTCGAAAAAACAAGCATAATCGACTACTCATTCATTTAAAACGGACACCTGGTGAAAAAGGTATTATTCCCCGAAGCCAGCTTGGGTGGGGCCCATTCTCCGATCCTGATACACATCGAATGGGTCACACCATTGTGATCCTCTCGAAAAAACACACAGGATCTACTACTCGCTCCTACAAAACGGACACCCAGCGGAACAGTTGTGTTTCTCTGAAAACGCCAAAACCTAGAATCGTAGGGCCCACAACCCGTTCTCAGCCCCAACACCCAAAAACCAACAAGAAAATTCCTTCGTACAATCAGGGCCTCAACGCCACTGACGGCGTGTCAATCGGACACTCCGGGTAGAAGATACAATGGCCCCAAGTCGAATAATAAAAAAATATTATTCTTTTTTTCGACATTTCAATCCCCCGGGCCAAACTCCGGACTCAAAAAAATCTCAAAATGAGTTCAAAAGTTCTGTCTCAACACAAGGAATGCGTCACTACAAACGGCACGCAAATCGGAGTTGCAGTTTGCGAGTTACGGGGGTTTAAAGAACCCCTAGAAAAATCTTGGCCGGACCACCGCCCGCCTCGCCAGAAACCACCGCGCCGCCGCCAGATTCCACTGAGCCGCCGCCGCCCCTCCAACGCCGCTCCCCGCCGGATTCCGCCATGGCCACCACCGGAATCTGGGATTTCCTCCGGAAAACTTCCGGACACCCCCGGGAGCACCCCGGTGCTCCAAAATCAGATTCGAAACATGTTTCGGAATCCTCGGGACCCGAACTATTCAACCCTTTTAACGATTTGAAGAAAAACAACAAATAAAAGAGGTCCAGGATTTCAAAACTCAAACCGCCTACCTCGCAGGAAAAACGCCGATGTTCTGCCTTAGATCCGTGCTCTAGAGCATCCGATGCACGCTCCTGGAACGTCCGCCGTTGAAATCCGAGCTCGTGGGCACCTCGTTTTCTCGATTCGGCGGTGAAAAACGCTGAAGAACACCGAGAGGAATGTTGAAGGGGGGTGCTGATATTTATTTCTGTTTTTTAGAAAAATATCTACCGCCCGCCGGCGCCAAACCCGCCTCGGACCTGATGCCCGATGCGAACAAAGGTAAGGTCACACCCTACGGTAAACGCACCATTCTAAACGCAACGGCGGACTCATATTTTCTATCTGAGACTCTGTTCAGAAGTTATTCGAGCCTACATTCATACACAAACTTTTCTGTTTATTTACGAAAATACCCCTGGTGGCGTTTCTCACCGCAGGCCCGTGCCAGCAAAGTTTACACCTCGCCTAGGGTAAACGAAAAATTTTGGACGTAACTGTGCCCTCATATTCCCGTTCTGAGCTACGGTTTAGGAGATATCACACCCCCACCATGTGCATATTAAGAAAAACTTAATACTTTTATAAAATTAATTCCAGGAACACCGGGCCTCATAATCGCACGTAGTCTTCGCCCCTAGCTCTGGAATTATTCATAGAAATATTCCAATGTCTGATAGGGCCAAAAACCCGAGTCTCTACACCACTGAAACATCTCAATTTGATTCATGTTATTTAATCTTCTTCATTTCTGAATGATGTAAAACTGCATAGTTCCTTATGAACTATATGTCTCTTGATTGCTGACATCACATGATACATAGTGATGTCGGGATATCCAATACTGGGACCAAATATAATAATTGATAAAAACAGTTCCCACCTCTACATATGGGTTAGAAAAGTGTGGATAATTTCACCTACATAACTATGTGTGGCTTAATTCTAATCCTCACGAGATATGTACTGTTGCCGAAGCTTCCACCCTTTGGCCCAAACACAACTATTTACATGATTTAATGTTTTCTTATTTTCATCCTCACCACATGTTAATAAAATACAATGATTTTCAAGAATAACATATAGTTTAATTACTGTTTACATATGATAAATAATGACACCCAGATTTCCATCCTTGGGTCTAACCACAATTCCACTTTTCACATGGGTTCACACATCCTTACCACTTGATGATAAGATACATGGAAGTATCTCTTTAATTGCATGATTTATAAATTCAAGGAGAACATCCTGGTCTCATTACATTAAAACATCATGAAAAGAACATCCTTTCTACATGATGTTAAACTGCATGGAAAATGACCTAACATTATGATAATAAACTGCATGTAACACGTCTTTACCGCATGAAGTTATACTGTATAGAAGAAAATAATTCTCCACTACAAGATAGTAAAATATGTGGACCATCACCCATTTTATATTCCATATAAAATAAATAAAATAAACTTACCCCAAAAAACGAGTGTACAGTGTGCATCAATTTCCATTTAAATAACCTCAATCCATAAACTATACTTCTTTCCTCGGGAACCTCAGGATTCCTAAAATCATTTAAGTCCAATGGAAAGGGATATAAAGATTCACGGGACCCATTTCATTACAATGCGTACATTACAAATGATATTTCATATGCACCAATGGCCATCAACCCAATACATCACATTGTAAAAAGGATATTCTAATCCTTATGAGCCTTGACACCACTGTCATAGAACTCAACACCCCATTGTGATATGAACCTCTCCCAGTATTACTATACAATATCATCACTCATGACCTATTAATCTTGATACATGATTTATAATATTTACAACTCCTGCTCGGAAGGATGATGGGGTAGTCTTGGCCTGGGAATCCTAATTAGGCTCTTATGTATCGTCCCCTATTTTAGGTCATTGTGCATCCTGGATATAAACATTTTTCACTTTCTTCGAACCCATAGGACCTAAAAATATATCATGTACTAGTCCAAATTACAAGACATTAAATTACTAGTGAATGATAAATAGAACATTTCAGGCTAAAAACCCGTAAAGGGAGACCTTATCAAAAGTCAGGTATTTACTTGATAAACTCTTCATCCTTGGATTTTAGGAAAAAAATCAGTCACAAATAATTGTGGTATAAATCTAATAGGATCTACTCATTATCCCAAATAAATTTCAAGATATGATCATTGGACCTCTTGGTTTAGGAATAGCATAGAATAATGATTTTTTCTATATCCTTGATATGAGAATATGTTCTCTATGTGGTGGCACAAATTTAAAGTACTCAAACCCCTCATGGACCTTATAAAATCCACACATCACACTTCTTGATTTGGGTGCCTCAAATCACCACAAACTTCTATATCCCATGGAAAGGATAACAATATTTATAGAAACCTTTTCATGACTATAAATACAAGTTGATGGATCATGCATATGTTCCTATGGCTGTTAACCATATGAATCACTCTGCAAAAAGGGACATCCAATCCATGTGATCCATAACTTCAATTTGAAAGAACTCAAATCCCATGTGTGTTTAGAACCTCTCTGAGTATGACTATCCCATATCATTCTACTAACCCTATAACATTGGAACATGACTTAAAATACCCTCACCATACTATACATGTGTATTCTACATTGTCAATGTTACATCAACATGTTTCATACTCTTTATCAAGTCTAACCTATGATTCTTCATTCCCAATCCTTTGATGTCTTGCACCTCATGATTCGAAAACATAGGGTGTAGGGGTCGAGCTTTCCAATGAGGATATAAAATTCCCTAGGGTTCCAGAAGACTTTTGGGATATCCTTTCTCCCATACCCAATGTCATTATTTGGATATTATGGGTCATTAAAAAAATATTTCATGGCCCTCAAAGTGGAGTACATATCATTTTTCGTAACAATTCTACCGATGCATAAGGGCCTTGACCCACCAAATAAAGCCATTTACTCATCAAAAAATCAGTATTAATCCTTGTATTCACTTGACACACCATAGTGGAACCTAGAATCCTAGTATCTCATGGGACATTCCCAGCATATCTACTCCATCTCATATTCACAAACTCAAACATTTGGGTTATGATTTACATCACCTATATTCTAACTATCTTGGTAGACCTAGCATCCCTATAATTTTTTCCACAAACTAATATTACCTCTATAAATATTAAATATCCTATAGAAAATATACTTAGATTCAAGGAACCATTACTTGACTATGAATAAATGATCATGGATCCTTCATATGTGCCTATGGGTATCAGCCAAATGTTTCACTACGTAAAAATAGATTTCAGATCCATGCGATCCCTTGTAATATAACAACATAAACCTACTCCCCAGTGTTTTTTGGGGAATTCTAGGAATATATACTCTACATAACATGATCATAAATTAGGTTTGAGTTAAAGTATCCTAAACTCAAAAAAAATAAGTTCTTAGAAAAAAAACTCTAAACTAATATAATATAAGGTCTAAGCTAAATGACCCTAAACTGAAGAAATATTTGTTTCGAGCTAAAATACCATAAACTAATGCAATATCAAATCCAAGTTAAAATACCATAAACTAAAGAAATGTCAGGTCTATGAACTAAATAAATATATGGTTAAAGCTAAAATAACATAAAGTAAATAAATATTAGGTCTGATCTAATATTCCATAAACTAAAGAAATATAAAGTTTGAGCTTAAGACCCTAAAATACAACAGAAATGTGAATTAGCCTTCCAAAGCATGTAATGACCATGACATGGATTTATCAAAATTAAGTGTCTCAATCCAAGGCTATCATATTTGAAAAAATATGATAACTATCCCTCAGGTACATGAATCATACACTAGCAATCCATCTGAAAATCAGGTGACCTTATGAAAAATGTAGCAGATACATTGGTAAATAATTCTGTGTTGTTAAGAATTTATGGGAATTTATTGAAAGGAATCTATTATGATTTATGTATTTATAATAATACATTCATATCTACTTTATATTATGATATTTATGTGTATCATTGGAAATTTACATAATATTGGAGCAATGAAACATAATTATTATCATGGTTGAAACAAAACTAGCCAGTAATATCAAAATTATAGACAATTCATTCATTTATAGTTTTCAATAATGGGGAGGAATATCAAAATTTCAATGTATATATTAAGTATATTCCAAAATTTATTAAAAAAAATATTTAACAATGATAAAATTCCATCGACTGCACTGGCAAGGATGATAGGGTTTTGGTGGGAAGTTTCGACGGAACGATTGAGTGCCCCAATCCCTAACTCTTCTTCCTTTTCCCCAAAACAGAGAGTCTGGAAAAAAGAATTAAACATTAATACCCTACTCTAATAAAAATCCAATGAGAAAGTTGATTTTTGAAAATCATACCCCAAATGGGAAATGATCTCCTTACATCTCTATATTTGCATAGTATGGGCATCCATATGAGTTTGTAGTTCCGAAATCGACTAATGACCCAACTATAAGGCCTCCGATGTGTCCCTAATCTTCCTAGAAGGGGAGCCTCGTCTAAAAGATCATGAAAATCCATTTCAGTTATATCCATACCTCGCCGAGTCAAGATTATTTTCATCATGATATCATTCGATGTTTGCTAATCAAAACCACTAATCCCCAAACGATTAAACAACTTGTTAAGGATGTTCCATTAGTTATAAAATGGTTCTTAGGGAGTATGAGTAATCATGGAGTAAATATATTTCCTAGTCATCATATGTTAAATTTGAGGTTCTGTAACTGATGAAGCATAGATGGTAGGAGGAAGACTAACTAGGTGAGCTGGTAGGTAAGCGGTAGGAGAAGCCTCATGTGATCTTCTCTTGATAGACGTACCATCTATGGAATATGGTGGATGAATAATATCTTCAATGGATTCTAATTCACCATCTAGGAAATCGTCACTAGAATGAGATCAATTCCTTGACGTCTTTCCCATGTTAACAATCAATTCCATCATTTTTTAAAAAGAGGGTTGGAGAGTCAAATGGAATGTCCATAGGACAGACCAACTATCCGAGAACACCATTTAGATAAGAGATACCCATGCTTGTGCATAATCCCAAGTATGTATGGAATATGATTTAGTGGGTGGATGTGTGATCTCAACCTCAGAATAGTAATGTTACGACATCATCCTAAATTTATTGATGGGACTATGTTGTCGGTCTCATTGAATGCCAGCCAAGGGAAGAAGGGAGTGCCCTGGGATGCATCCAAATTGATGAAAAAACAAATGGGGGTGTATAAGGATTCCATATGTTTACCTTGTATTCCCTGACAATGATTACCTCTCTCTAAAGAGAGATCATATAAGACCATTCATCTCGGGAAAAACATCCATTTTCAATATTCATCCCATCTAATAGATGATAATGGGTTAAATCAAAGCTATCAGACGGTATCAGTACATGTTTAACCATAACTGTGGTTAAGGAAATTTCCCTGACCCCATAGATGTTCAAGAATATGGGATGGGATAAGGATTCTGGGATCTTGGAAATGTTGTAGTATTCATATCAATGAAAATGATCCCCTATCTAGGAAAATAAAATTTAGAGAGGAATACTGATCTTATAAGGAGTGGTACCTTTTTTGAATCCGGCCTATGAGATTATAAAGATCCTAATGGACCAGAATTTAAAAAACAATGTATAGTGCTTCCCCATGTCTCTCACCAATCACCAATACGATATATTTGATCCCCGAACATGTATCCCCATCAAATAAAAGCTACCATTTAAATAAAATGGCCATAAATACATCCAATCTATGTTTTGGGGTGGTATTTAAATTCATTCAATTGCCAAAAAGGTATAATCCATAATGTCCATGACATCCCAATATGATCCAGTACTATCACATACATGTTGAGAAGGCCACCGATGCGGTTTTATGGTTGTTGTCCTATCCATATAGTAAGTAAAAATATTGATCCTGTACTTTAATGAATTAGTGATCACATTGTAATCTTATTCCTCAGTTTACCCTTCTCAAAGATAAGAATTCCCTTCTTCATAATAGTAATTTGTGAGAAATCATCCAAAATATCTATAGTAGGGAGAAAATCATCATATATCTATCTAAGAGGGGTAATCCCACCCAGTTGATAAATGTCTCATAGGCTAATGGCCTCATCACCATGGAAAATATGTACTGTGTTATTTCTAATAAACTAATGAACAATCATTTCCTGACGGAGATCAGGTTGGTAGTAGATGATGAATTGGGAAATACACACATCTTCATAAATATGATCCTTGTACAAATGATCAGAAAATTATATGAATCACCACCTAACATGGAAACAATTCCCATTCATTTGAGAAATTTTCTCCATGACAGAAATCCCACATAAATATCCATCTACTACATGGATTGTTCATAGATGAGGAAAATATACTTAAATAGATCTGAAAAATGGGCTATTGAGAAAATTAAAAACTACATGAACCTAAGGGAGAATATGAAAATATTTAAGATAAAATTTGGGATTGACCTCTAACAAGTTGGCCGTAGATGGAAATTTTTATTTAGACACAGTCGATAGAAGTGGAATCCCAATGAGATAGAATATTAGATTCTTGTGGGGGAATGATAGCATTTTACAAAAAACCAAACCTATACAGAAGGATTCATTGAGATAGAGGATACCTATAATGATAAAATTAGATGAACCTATTTAGAAACTCAATATTAGAATACACTTGATAGAAAGGGTTAGTGTTGCGATTTGTGGAAATCATTACCCTTTGATTGGTTGTAGTTGAGAAATATTGATGGGAATAAGAAGCCTTCTGAATAAGAATAAGTGGAATATGTTAGATAATGAGAATTTATTTTTTTCAAAAAAAAAGACACAATAATCTAGCACTGTTGGGAACACCACATGATCCCATGGGATATTCATGAACCACATAAGAAGTTCATAAATTACATGAATTATAAAGGTATCACAGGTCACATAACCATGTAGGGCATCATGTAATTACTTTTCCCCTTTAGAGACTCGAGATAATGTGACCATGAAATTGTCACAAAAATTTCATGATAATCAATTGATCATATAACCATGCAAAAAATACCAAAAAACCATAAAGACCATCATAGTCTACAAGGATGAAGATCTAGAAATTATTGATGTATGATTCATAGTTATATTTCTTAGGTTCCTGAGCAATAGGAATCCTGAATTTTTTTTATCACAAACTGAACTCATGGAGAAGACTCATGAACAATCCTTATAATTAGGTCTCATGGAATGGTATTATGAAGGAGGTACACGATGGAGATAAAGTGAGAGAAATCTATAGAAGTCGTATTTATTGAAATGAATGGCTCTCTGAGAATATATATATAAACACACACACACACACAGACGTATGTATATATATATTAAATTTAGAAGAACACCAATATTTCCCAGTAGACTAAACATCATCCAAGACAACATTATGTGAGACAAACAAAGGCTCATTCAAGAATTTATATTACTGAAAATAGTTCCCTCTTCTGCACAGATATATCTCTTGTGGGGGGAATCTATCGACTCCCACCAAATGAGCATCACGAAATTCACAAAGGAAGAAATACCCAAATATTGGTATTATTTTTCATACAAAAGAAAATTAATAAGAAGGTGTCTAAGAACAATGGATCATGTGATAAATCAATGTAACCATGATCACATGACCATTATAATTTCATGATAAAGAACAATGTGCGGAACATAACCTGAAGCTGATCCAACATCTCCATTCTTGACAATTCCTTATGCACTCCCAATGGTGCCTCATACATCGATCAGTGATGCGGTGAAAGCTAAATAAAATAGAACAAATGAAATAAAAAGGTTGAAGGTAAAATCCACCCCTGGTTGTAAAAGAAAAGTGACTCACCACTAGTGGTCCACAAGACACTGCATGTCCATGACAACATGTCCACCTCATTTCGCAAAATCCCATCGGTATATCATCATCATCACAAAAAAGCCTTGGCTGTGTCCAAGAAACCTCTCACACCCCCTTTGGCTCCCTAAGGACAAAAAGATGGATTTATCCCTGAAATTATGACACATAACAACTGGAACTTTTTGGTTTAAATGATGTATCACTGAGAGGTAGTTTAATTTTCTTTGAATTTACTCATGCGATATCGCATGATCTTCAACCATTAGATCAAAAAACAAAGGAAATAAAAGTGGAAGGAGGTGGAAGCCTCAACTTTTCATAATATCCTGTGATATTCATAGGATTCCCACAATATAGTTTTGTGAGACTCCGGTATAAGCTAGTTTGATCTCACAAAATCCCCTAAATGAACCATCATTGTCTCCCACAAATTCCTAGATAAGTCACCCGATATCATACAAATGACTTTTAATAGGCACCATGTTCTCACAAAAGTCCTTGGATATGTTGATATGAAATCAAGGAGGTCCCTGGGAAATATTGAAAGATAAAAAAAGATCCCCTTAATTAGCATGAATCCAATAATGGAATCATCGATGGGTGGGACTCATGGTTACTGATTATTGAGAGATTCCATCGAACGAGGTCCACAGTAGAGGCTTGTGAAGATTTATGGTTCTATAACCCTTCACCGAATCCATCATATATTTACATGAGATATGTCATGAAATATGTATAATAAATGGGATTTTGAGGCCTATAAATTTACCACCCAAGCCACAATGGGAGGAGATAGATTTTTACATCCATGTGCATCAGCACACCCATGCACTAGAGCAGTTTATCAGAGTAGATGATCTCAATACCAGAAAGTATTCCATCAGTAATACAAAATAAAATAGTTTAAAAAATAATGAAACATATAAAAGAACATAGAATGATAATCATAGACCACATGAATAAATTTAGTAAGGACATGTTAGGAACATCCCACATGTATTCCAGATCACAAGATACTTAAAATAAACAGAACATGAATAAATTTAAAGTATTCACAATATAAGGGAATGAAAAAAGATTAAATGTGGGGTAATTAAACAAAAACATGTTTGCTGACCCTTATGAATTGTATACGATCTATCCAAGACACACGAAAACACCAGGACATGTCACTCAATCCTCGCAACACTCCTTCTACATGCTTTATAGGACATATGATATTATCTGAACATGTTAGATCATGCCACACAATTCGCCTAGGTATTCCAATTTAGTCTTGTAAATACCTCTGTTCTCATTTACAAAGCCATTTAGTGTCCTACAGATACATTTCCTAACTCATATAATGTAATCTGGTCATGTAATCTATGCCTCACAGAACCTAGGAATTTCAACCAACTCTCATGACACCCTATGGAAAGACAGGCGAGACTCATGCTTCCCTCCAATAATGTCAACCAATAAATGTGACCACTCATTCTCTTCCATATAAGAAATTTGAGACCCTATGAGTCATATTTCACTGATTCTCATGAAAACCTCTATATGTGTTATCCAGCTACAATAATGACACCCGGGAAAGTCATCTAAGTTATGTGACTGCTAATATGGCATTACAATGTCCTCTGAACAAGTCAGATGTGTTGTTCGACACCCACTAGATGAACATCATATAGTAAAACAGTATCCTAATAATTGATAACATTTTCCTTCCTCATAATTTAATCCTAGATAAATATGGAAACCTCACTGTGTAAACCCTAATCAATGGAACTATGATGACTCTGATTTGTGCCACTATAAGGATATTGAGGACACCTTCCAGTGGTTTGATAACCATATTAATTTTACAAAGACATAAGTCCAAATCCATAAGAAATGACATTGATTACTTTCCATCCCTTTTTATCTCAATAAGAATATCTTACATTAGCATATGGAACTGAAATAATCATATCATATTCACTATAAGTATTACAATGATTAGGGAAACCACAATGCATAAGACCCAATAAACTAAACTATAATGAAAATGATTCCTTCTATAAATAGTATACATTGGTTTCCTCCCTGATTCACGAGCATTATAATAAATAATTTTTGGGATTTTTAAGAGAATAATATCTGCACTATAGTACAATGATACTGAATACATGTCACACATTATTTCCCACACCGAACAAACGTCATATTATATTAGGTATTTTCAATATTTATATAATTTGAATCATGAATATCCAATATTTAGGGAAATTTCATCATGTAATACCCAATGGGTGGCATTATATATTCATCATAACAAAAAATGAATCAACCATGGGGACAATCCCAAGGACATGATAAAACTAAGAATATTCTGATTTCTTCGATAATCTGGATATGTAGGATGCCTTTTTACGACCCGATCTCAAATAAACACTTACTCTAGTGGTTGTAATATTATATCTCTTACATATTAACCATTGGGGCCTGATGATTCCCATGGGTTGGTTAACCTACCTCATCCACTAGTGGAATGATAAAATTAATAAACTAAGAAACTCTGTTTCTCTCCATAGACGGGATACATAGGACATCCCTCTAGGACTCGAGCATGAACACCTAGTTTCCTAGAGAACCTATATATGTACTTTATTCACGATGTTAAACTACAAGAGATCCTAAAACTATGTAGATTTTGATTTTTCAATGTACTATATATGTATGACACCTCATGATGGCTCAATATCCTCCTTAGAACATTAACTCCCTCTGTCCATGGAAAAAACTCTAATGTAATGTTTTATACTTTTTTAACATATAATGAATCCACCAATTAATAATAAATGGTTGGATAACCTCAGATACATATTAATGTATTCCCTAATGATACCTCCATTCCATTGTTCATCAATGAGATTCCATTTCATGTTAATATATGGAGAATAAACTTATATTATTTGTGTTAGGGTAAGCGGTACTATATTGGGATTAGCAATATATTTCATAACATATCATAAATATATAAGAATTTACTATAGTATGCAAAAGTTATACCCTACAAGGGTATGATGATCCCGATGTCACATCCTCTCGACCAATGTGGGTTCCTAAGTGTCATTGGGTCTGAAACCCTAGCTGATAACCCTCTATTGGAAAGTAGGTCAATACCCAGTTATAGATGGGGGAACCTTTGTTATTTTCCATTTATAATTACTATTATATAATGTGAATTATTTTCAAAAAGGCCAATCCCCCTATAATCTACCATATAGACCAATCGAGCCCACCTTAGTGATGGTTTCCTTGGTCATCTATTTCTCATCAAAAAATGTATATAAGATATTAAAACCCCAGATGTATAATTATATCATAAATAATATATATAATTTAAATACATCATTATATAAAACTATTATTAGTTTTGAATAATAATGATTGAAATCAGTTCGTGAGATGATAGCCCGTCGTACACATAATTGACATTTTGGTTTCCCATTTGATAGAAGTATAGATGGATAATATTATTCCAACAACAAAATAAAATATCAATACATGTGATATTGTGGATTTATTATATTATAAGTGTTAATACATAATATATTACTGAATAAGAAGAAATAAAAATAGATATATTTATTAAGGTGATTACCTTATCATTGATAATCCTCCTTTTCATATCGTCACATGGATATTATAGTTATTGTTTCGGAGAGATCAACACCTCATTGATGTTCTTAAATAATTTTAGTGGGTATTTTCTTAGTGTTTGGATGATCCAATTGGATATAGAGGTGTGGTGAAGTGATGTCAGTGAGTCCCCTTTTATAATAGAGGAGGAGTCTTACTCTTGTAAATACCCAATACTATTCAATAATTGGAAGTCAATCTCCCCCAAAGTGGAACCAATATTTAATAATAATATACTAGAGAGATGATATGGTTTATACACACATCTACCAAAAACACTTGTTTTAATAATTTATTTTTTTCCTAAAATTTCGATTAATTTTAGCATTTTAGCTATCACCATGTTAACTTATATTATTTTATTTATATATGCACTGTAATTATTAATCCAATAATTAAATATGAGACTAATTAGATAAAATTTAGGCATAGATTAAATTTACAAAAACAAAATTTTAAATAAAAATCCTACGTGTGTGGAAAATAAATTTTAACCCAAACACATATAAAGCACAAAACCTCATTTTAACCATAATTTAGGTAATTAAATGTTATTTTCATCATTGGTATTTATTAATATAAATTATTTTAAAAATATTGTATAATATAAATTATTTTGAATAAAAAATGCGATATATTTTATTAATTTTAAATTATATAATCTCCCAAAATTAATTTATGTTTTAATCTCATATACACGATGAAAAAGCGATTTTCCAAAGGAAATATTTTCAAATGTGTAGATTTTTTTACTGTAAAAATAAAATTTAAATAGATTAAAATTAGTTAAATAAATTAAATTATAATATATTTTAAATTAAAGTACATTAAAAAATGTTGTAAATTGAATTTAACCTCGTAAATAATTTATATGAAAAGTTTTTTTCAATAAAAATAGTATTTTTCACTATTCATAAAAAACATCAACCTTTTCATCAAAATACCAAAAATCACCAAAATATATTTTTCAAATTTAGGTTTCAAAAATGAACTCTATTTTTTCAAATAATGTATCAAAAGGTAAAAAAATTAATCTTAAATAATGTGTGTACAATGTGACTAAACCCGTTTGTAGAAAAATTTGTTTTTTCAAAAAACAAAAAATTTTCATTCAGATAATTCTTATTCAATATCAAATCAATAGACAAAAAATTGAAATTGATTTGATACATATGTAAAGCATATAAATTTAATAAATTACTTAGTCATATTCATACCCATCGACTTAATAGCTAGTTTATTATGGTCATGTTTTAATAATATAAATTTAATATAGTATCATGTTTTGATAAAACCAATTATTTCCTGCATAATAATCTATCTAGGATATATATTTTAGTTAAGAATAAATATATCTCAAATTATCTTTTAGTTACATTCTTTTATAATCATAGTGAAGTGTTTCATATATGATATTGAACATTATATTCCACTTTTAAAGTCATAGAGTTATACATTATACCACTATTAAATAAATTGTGTCCTCAAAATTTAATCTTGATATAGGTAATAAAGGAGTTGACATTAAAAAATATCCTTCTTGAAATACCACATGGTGAGAAGATTTAATAAACTATCCTCTTAATAATATTAAATACGAAGTATGATGGTCACCCATAAAAACATATTAGTCGGTTTCCAAATAGGATGACATTTTTTGGAAATGAAAGAATAGACATGGAAGTCAGTAATAATTCCCAAATATTAATTAATATTTATGGAGAACATAATCATAAAAAATCTAAACACCAAAAAATAATAAATATCTCATGCAATAAAAGACAATTGATTTTATTGAAATGAATGTAATAGGAATATTTTCTATCTCAACATCTTTTTACTATATTTGTGGTATTTATCTTCTATATAGAATATCAATATAAAAATATATACTAACTTGATATATTTATATTTCATAAGAATAATTTCATATTTTGGTTTTTATTTAATCAATTCAAAATTTATTTCTTACACCATGAAATGAATATATAAAATTTTATTTTATACCTAAAGAAAATTTAACATATCATTGTAATAAAAATTCACCCCCCTATCTATCAATATTTTCAAAAACCAAAATGGTAAGAACATGTTATCCAACAACAACAGAAGTTGAAATTAATCAATTCTATATATAGTTATCTATATGACACATCCAAAATCAGTCTGAAAATTTTCAATGTATAGAAATTTAGATGGAAGGACACTAAATCAATATTATATTCCCCCAAAAATAGAATGTGGATATTGTTTTCTCATTCCAAATATTTGAATACCTTGATAACCAAAAAACTAAATGAAAAAAATGCAAAATCCAAAAAATAAAATCCCCAATTTTTTTGAATATTTTCCCAAAATAAAAATATGGAGTAAACTCTTGTAAGGATAAGATAAACCATCAAATGAACAGAAATATTCATGGTCCCCAATACAATATCATAATTTTATCTTCATCATTGTTATATTAAAAATAGAGAACATATTAATGGTTATATTACCTCAATCATGCGTTTTAAAAGGTGTTCAACATTCCACATAATAACTTTTCTTATTCATTGATACTATTCAACATACTCTCTCAAATAAATAATGCAAAATAATTATGATAAAGTCCTTAAAAATTATATAATTCATATAAACAAAATGTAATTGATAAAAATACTATGGAATATTTATTTAATCAAAACACAACACAATAATAATTCCACTTATTTTGAGGAAGTACAAAAATCTTGACCCTAATCCCTCATCTCCAATTGAGGTATATTTTTTAATGCATGGGGAATTAGTTTTTGTTGTTCCCCATATCCTTAATGCTAATGAATTGAAAATTGAAAACTTCATTCATTCCCTATATATCAATAGAATAATGGACTTTCTCTCCACACTTGTATAAATTTCATATTTCATCTATGTAATTTACTAAGTGTTTCTTTCCAAAATTAAAAAATGGAAAATCTTTATTTCCATTCTTAAATTTATATGACTTTTCTCTCATATCATATTCACCACTTTCTTACCTCTAAATCAATTATAATTGGAGAATTATTTATATTTACTTATTAAAAATTATATTGTGTCCTCGTATAGTGAGAATATCTTAGATACAAGACCCCTTCAATAAATAGTCCCAATCCATTCAAATAAACATTCAATTATTCCCATTGTATTACATTCGTATTCTGTATCATGAATTTATCCCGTTATAAAGTTGGATTCATACTATGTAAAAAAATTCATTTGTTTGGAACATATTTAGTAATTTTCACTCTATATTTTCTTAGTTCATGCATGAAAAATACTTTTCCAAGAAGAATAACTTAAAATTATTCCATTCCATGTTTTTTATTTCTTATTAAACATTATATATTTGAATCAATGACAATAATTGATGCACATATCATGATAGATGATAATATAACATAACAACTATTTCCCGTTCAATACTTCCTAATGAAAAAATATCTTATATATGGAACTTATCCATTTCTCATCTATAAATAGTGTTTTAGTTTAATTTAATGATAAATGTAGTTGATACATAAAGAAGTCTAGCATTATAAAAACACTTTATAGATTAACTGGCTGACCCATATGGGAAATTTTATTTTTCATAACCTCATTCATATTTCTCAATAAGGTGATAATTTCGTTATCTCTAGATATATACCCATCTCCAAATTCAATATCATTATAAGGATGGAAATCCCAACATAGGGTATGTTTATTTATTTTGATTCCCTTCCTTCTTCTAAGTGGAATTTTTAAATAATATAATATACTATATTATATCATAAAATTAGAAAAAAATTTATAATCATAATACTAATGAAATACATAACATAAATTGTGAAATTTATACATATGTAATCAAATAGTCCTAAAAGTGGTTTCTTTAGGAATGTTTTAAAATCATAAAAACTATTGAAAACCTTCACAATGGTTTCGTAAGAAAACGTAAATTAACCAAATCATGTCCGATATGACTGTCATATCAGGTGAGAGTAAGGAAATTTTTTTTCATTCTAGGTAAATCTACTATCAAGCATTGTGTGAATTTTTTAATGTTATTATCCATATGTACATCTATTCTAACACCATGTCCTATTGAATTTTCCACACAGGGGTATATTTATATTAAAAACCACATAATATCTACCTTACCAGTCCATTATGATTTTATTCTATCCATTTTCACAATAT
This sequence comes from Viscum album, assembly GCA_963277665.1. Lineage (NCBI taxonomy): Eukaryota > Viridiplantae > Streptophyta > Magnoliopsida > Santalales > Viscaceae > Viscum > Viscum album. The sequence goes on along the minus strand of OY728162.1, from coordinate 425,180,474 downwards.
CGATCGTAGATTTATGTTCCCTACTCTACATCTTCTTAAATCCAATTCCCAATGATTATATAAAATATTCTCTAATGACAACTGCAAATATCCCGACTCCAATAGCCTAGAGTTTATGGTTAGTTTATTAAATTTTCACTAGATACAATTAATCACATACCTATGTAAAAAATTTCATATCAGTATTTGTAATATATATTCATAGTTATAATTGACAACAAATTTTAAAACATAAAATACACAAATAGTTTTCTTTGAGAGCTCCACTATTTCTCAGAGAGTATCCCTGCATATCAATCACAAAATTATTCATTATATCCTTGAAAAAATAAAACATAATAAAGGGGTGATATCATATTCTTAGTAAGGGTATGCTTATAATAGAATATATTAGAATGAATTATAAAAATTAAAATGGAATGAGAAATAATTGTAACACATTCCATTTAAATAATTACATGATAATAATATGGAATGAATAAATTATGATTATATAAATCCATATAAATAATAATGTGTGTATAATAAATACCAATTTATATTATAACTAAATAAATAATCCATTAGACCTAAATAACTAAACATATAATGAGGTAATGTATAGATTTGGAATTATAAAAAATATTATCCAGACCATTCACATTACATATCAAATATTTGGGTAAGAACCTATCTAATTTGGCCAAAATATTTGCCTCATGATACATGTCAATGACCCAAGGGGATATCTATATTTTTGTCCCACCTGTCAAATAATAATTCCAATGTATTCTCAATATGAATGGGGCAAAACATAGTCAACCTAAATATACATTTTGAATAAAAGAGCATAAAAAACGTCAATAAATACACCAATAAAATAAACATAATTATAATACGTCAAGATAAGGAATATGGATGACATAAATAAATTGTAACCCAACTATATCATAATTAAAATAATGTTCTGATGTCATTGTTGAATATAAATACCATAAAAATTTCATTAAAACCAATTTTCCAGAAAATAAAATTCTCACATTGAAAAAATATTAAAAAAAACTATAAAAAATATTTCAGAGATAAATTTCATTAAATAATACATTTTAAAACATTTAATGTAATTCATAAAAAAAAATAGTTTTCCTAATGCAAGAAAATTATGTTCGTTCAATACAAATAAAAACAATGACTTATATAACGTTTTCTATAAAAACCAAACAATCATTTTTTGTAAAATGATTTGAAGAAAAATGATTTTCGACTGAAGAGATAAATCAAGTTATATTATGTTAAAAAAAATTTCTCAATCATTTTAAGTACCAATGAGTGTAAAAATGTTATAATTTTCAGGAATGCTCAGGAATTACTATAAAAAATTGAAATTGTTTTTTCTTATGATATAAATAAAAAATTCTCTCAAGGGATACTTAAAAATAAAAAATCTCGAATAATGATGATATTTTGAAATAAACACTTACCACTCGAGTAACATTTGAACTATCAGAAACATGAAAGAAATAACCTAAAATTAATCTCTAGATATAATTAACTTAAATATATTCATGATATAAAATATCAAAAGGAGAATTATATGCACTAAACTAATGAATAAGTGGCTAATATGGAATATGTCTCCTAGAAGTAAATGTGAGATGTCAAACCCTTACCTTAGGTTTTACTTCCTTCGTGTGTTTCTAAAAATACCATATAATGTTTTTATCATCTTATAAATTTAAACTAGATAAATATTAATATTTAAATATCATATATGATCCTCTTATGACATTTTACCTCGTTTTATTTAAATACTTAAATTTATTCAATGTTTTTTGTTCTTAATTTCCAAGTTCCTATTGCAGTTTTTGTTATGAAAGTTCTAGTTCTTATAGAAAGGATATATATACAACATTTAAATAATTATATTAATCATCCAAATATTTTTTTTATTAGATACATCCTTAGAACAATTTTTGAATGTCGTACATAGATAATGAATGGTATTGCTTCATGAAGATGGTAGGCAGTAGATACATAGGAGTGGTGATATCATTCCTTTATGAGTGAAATGATAAGGAATTTAATGATATACTAAATTTAAATAATTTACATAATTTGATATATATTGTAACATACCAAGTAATTATTGAATAATACATTTTCATATCTATTAATATTAAAGAATAAGATACTAATTTTAAGTTAAATGGTACTCTTTTTCAAATAGCATACTTTAAACACAACAATAGGATTCTCCGAAATCTTATGTCCAACAAAAGATTGAGTTATAAAAAAATAATACAATATTAATATTATTATTTGAAATGGTATTTAATGCCTAGTTGATGTATTAGTAAGAATGAAAAAGACTAAATATATTATATTAAAAATGTTTTTTAAATGTTTTTAAATTTTTACAATAGATTTTTAAGTCTTAAAATGAGAATATATCAATTTTTAAGCCTAAAAAACTATAATATTTTTAAAAGGTAATTTAACACCTTTAAATGAAGAACCATTTTTAAATAAATGTTTTGACAAGATGATAATTTCTATTTTAAAAAATAATCTTCTAATTTAGAATTGGTAAATAAAAATTTACTTTGGTTAAAATTTTTGTATTTTTCGAATAAAATTCATATTTTAATGAACAGTAAAAAATAATGCATTTTAATTCCCACCTACATTTTCACCTAAATTATTTATATATTTATATAATATTATAAATTGGTTTTAAAGTATATTTAGACTATTGTTTTACTATTTAATCCAATTTTTGTCATTGGAAGTAATTTCACTTTGAAATTTAATATAAAAACATGTCAATCTTATAATTGGTGTTACATTTTACAAACATGCTTTCTCGTTTTGACAATGGGGACTAATTTTTAATTAATTTCTACCAATTATGTGTTTTCAATTTAGAAAAATGGATTCAATATTTGGAATTATAATGTCAAAATTATGCTTATAGGTCCCTTTTAATTTTGGATTTTATAAATAGAAACTGTGGTAATAAAATTTATTACCACGGTTAAGGGTAAATGGGGTAATTAAAAGTAAAAAATTATATTATAATAATGTAAAACTACCTTTCTACATAACCTAGTTTTACTAGATTATTTTATATCGGCCATGATAATTCTTGGGTATATTTTATGGCCACATAGATCTGCTAGTATTAATTTTATGCATTCATAATATCATATTCAATGTATTGTCTTTTTGTTTAAACGTTTTTTTAAAAAAAGTAATTTTTTACTATGGATTTATTTAGGGGATATATTCGACTATAAATAGTAATTATAAAGATAAAAGTCATTAATACATCATGTTATTTTATTTATTACTTTTATGCATTAAATAGTTATATTTTTTAACACAATTATGATGTAGTGATTTAGTTATTAACAAAGGATTCAAATAAATGATGTTATATATATTAAAATAAAATTTTTTGAAATAATTTAGGTCATCCTATAAATTTATAGGTGAATATAAAATTATATAAGACTATCAAATTGTTTTTTCATCAAATTTTCAGCTTTCTTGGATTTTATTTAAATTAAATAAATTAAATAGTCTAAAAATTGACATAATTGATATTTTATAAAAAAAATAATTTACAAAATTAGTTAATAATATTAATAAATCATTTAAAATTTAAAAGTAGATATGTTATGCTATATAAGTTCATAAATAATCAATTTATGGGAAATTCAACCCATAAATGTGAATTTATAACCTCTTAATATTTAAATTGATGTAACAATGATTAATATTATATCAGTGTAATTATGGGTAAACAGAAAAGATAATGATTAAAATAAATAATATATGTGTCTAAAAATTATTGGATGATATTAATTCAAAATATACTAATCTTATCTTATAAATAAAATAATTTTGGAGAATGTAGAATCAAAATTAATTTTATATTAATTTGATACTTTTAATAATTCCAAGGGTGCCCCTCCCCTATCCTATAAAAGTTACCAACTACTCTCTATTACTCAAAAATATAAAGCCATTTTTTCGGCCAAACCCAGACCAAAATACTTCCTAGAATCCATCCCCTCATCCTAGAAGCTTACCTTATGGAATAAAGCCTCCCAAGGAAACCTTTTGGGACAAACCAAAAGATGTTGCTTGATTAAGAGGTAACACCTTATCTCATGTATTTTAGATTCATTTCCAATCTAGACACCCTAAACTATTCTTATTCTATGGCCACATAAAAAAAATCCTAAATATTTTATGATTTTTTATTCATAGGTTTCAATCTAAACATAATAAAACATCCATTTTATGGATAACAAATATATTGTTTCTGTGTATAGAGAAATAATGCATCCTGAAACAATGATTTTTCAATTTTTCCTACCACCTCTAATGGTTGAAATTAGGATGGAAACTATTTTTACTCTTTCTATATAATATATTTATATTTTTTTTCTATTTTTTTAAATTTTTATTTATAATTTACTTTTATTCTTTCAACGTTGTGTAAATATGGTAATTTTGTTTGGGGAATTATGGACTAGAGCCCCTCAAATCGATATGACACATTTCTACTATATATGGAACATAAAAAAGATAGTTTTATTAAAAATATGAGACATATATGAAACTAATATAATAATATAATTATAATATACATTTATATAATTTAATTATTATTATTTAATATAAAAAAGATATGAATGTAGCGTTCATGCATATGTACATCATGTCTTCTCTATGAATGGTGCATTTCATTTATATCACAAAATATTGTGGATTATTTTAAATAAATATATGCATGATATATATGATATTTAAATCATGAATAATATTTTGTAGAAGATGGGGTTTTGATGACCTGTAAAATTTACATTAAAACAAGTTCGGTTTTTACTCAAGTACCAAATATCGACAAAACCTATTATATGATCATAAATAATTATTTAATTTTTAAAACATGGTAATAAGTGATATAAAAGGAATAAGAAATATAAATATTTTTTTCAAGAAAGTATAAATTAAACTATGTGTATTATTTAGGAAAATAAAGAACATACGAGACAAGTCAGACTCAAGTTATCGGACTTCATCTCAATCTCCTTTCATTGAGGAAAATTTTTATAATATATACCACCTTCTTCAATACATTGTATAATTACCCCCTTTTATGTTTAATTTCAATAAATTGTTTTTAAAAGGAATATCTTTCTATGATGTATTTTACAAAATGAAAAAGGAATGTTATTTAATTTATGTGGTGACAATGAATTCTTCACCGTCGTAACCATTATTTGATATTTGGATTTCCAAAAAATCCATAATTTTTTTCAAAAGAAAAGAAATAAATTATTATATTTTTGGGTATTTCGGTATTTAAAATGGTTTTTAAATTAGAGATACTATTTTAATATCTTGAAATTATGTCTTGTGATTTCAAATGAAATGGTAAGAGTGAAATATTGATAATTGCAACCTTTATTTTTTATGATTATATAAAGGTACATAGACATTTGATGGGTGGTTAAAGGATAAACCAAATATTTGTTGCTACATGATAAACCAATGATGAGAAGTTCTGCGATAATCCAAGTATGGGTGGTTACGTTATCACCTCTAATTCATTAGGTAAAGAAGTCGGTCGTATGGCTATTCTATTTAGTGATATGTGCGGAAGTTGACCGTATGGTAATTCCATTTAACTATTATTATGTTCCAAGTTACCTTTAAATTATATTTGGTATTTTTTATTTCATTTAAGGTAATATTTGGATTACTAAAATTGTATGCAATGCACTTATAGTCAGTTAAGTGTATTTAAAACTTATTAAAGGTGAAAAATATTACTTTACGATAAAGTATTCATGGTTTACATGCTTTCAAAAGACTAACAATTTTCCATTTTAGGTTTCCTTTACATAGCTTTTAATTATTATCACATGTTTTGAAATATTGTTCACATGAATTACAGAAGAATAGATTAAAGAATGAGATCAAGGAAAAGTAATTCTACCTAAACATAAAATGAAACTAGGATTCTTTTTAAACATTTTTTTTAGAAAAAAAAGGATAGTGAGTAGAAGTGTCTACTTTGTAATATTCATGTTTTTATGTATTACTTGTGGACTAATTATCTAATGCTTTAAAACTGAAAATATCCTCAAAGTGAAATAAATCCAAATTATTGACTTAACTCAAGATTAAGTAATATTTAAATTTGGGGCTATATAGTTGGTTTCAGAGGATGGTTTAGACAACATTAGATTAGAGGGTGATATTTTAGAATAAGTTATAAATTATATATAACCATAATGGTTAGCATAATTTAAAGTGTAATATTTATTTGAGATAAATTTAATGAGTTTTAGAAAACATAAATAAGTATATCTTAGTGTTTATCTTCCCTATAACCTAGTATATGGTGATTTTATTGATATACTCACACTATAATTTTTTGTTTTAGTAAATGGATCAATCAAGAATGAACAAAAGTAAAAATGAATGTAATGAATTGTTTGGAGGTTCTATAAATAAGAAACGAAATGAAATGGGAGATGTAATGAGAACTCTATGGGTAAACTAAAACAACTATCAGGAGTCCTGATTAACCACTAGAACCATGGTGAATTTTCTACTGCATCATATATGAGAGAAATGAATCCCTATTTATGTTTAGGTAATGATCATAAAGGTAAGAATATAAATCAACATATGTTTCAATTATGTTGAAAGAAACACCTAAGAAAATATTTCAAAGGGATAAGGTTGTTATAGATTTGGTAATGAATGTCATAAAGAACTAACCTACCAACGAAAAAGGAAACATTTAGTTAACACCAGAAAAATGAACAAAATTAATTTTGAGTTGTCAATTGAATGTTTTATATGTGGGGTGTATGGTCATAATGTAAATAATTTTCATACAAAGAAGGTTCAATAATGGGGTTAGTAAGACCCTACAAATATGTATTTAGAAATTACTAATTCTAGGAAACTGAAAATGAACTTTGAATGGTATGGATTATTTCTTGTCTCATGTTTTGACATTATTTAATCTGAGGGCATAATTCTTCTTTTTGATTATATGAAATAATTATTAATTAATAATATGAAAATCATGGTCATAGGATCATGTATAATATTGAATAAGTTTTCTATATATAAAGGATTCAAGAGTTACGAGAGACTATAGGATGATGAAATATTTAAAAGTATTATTGATCTTTTGGGGACAAAATTATATTGGAATATTTTTTTCTAGTATGTGTAACCCTAAATTTTTTTACACAAAAATTTTATTTGATTAAATATTACCTTTTCTTGTGTGGAAATAATTACAAGGTATGGATAACCATTACGGTTTAAATGATATTTGATTTTTAGGTAATTATATTTTGGGTTTCAAAATGAAAAATATTAGATAAATTATGAGGTTAAAACATGTTATGTTTATTTTTGGGGACATTATCTCAATTTTTGAATTTTATAAGAATTATATATTTTTAGAAAAAAGGAAAACCCATAGGAAGGGTGACATCCCTTAATTCCGAACCAGACAACAAGAATTGAACCCAAAATCGAAGGGCAACGAGGCATTATCGCATACCACTAGACTATGTGAATTCCCATGTTAGTAAGAAATTTTATTTTTAATTAAATAATTTTATCGATTAAGAATAAGTTTATTTGAGAGACATATATTTTATTTAATAGATATACATGGGGTTGGAATATGATTTGTGTTGATCAAGTGTTGTTTTCAACAATATATAATATTTTTATTTAAAGGGGGAGTTTATATTAATACTCTATCTCTTTAAGATAATTTTGATGCTCACAAATACCCATAATTATTCTCTAATGATTTTATTTGTTAAGAATTATGTAGGAATTTATCATTTTTTTTACTCCTGAAATTAGGGGAATTTATTATTAAATTATTCATATTTTAGTGTGTTTTGGAAACACTTTTCATGTGCTACATATTCAGAATCTTCTTGAGCATGTTCTGGAAACACTGATCATACCCTACGTGGATAAACGTAGCATAAGGATAGAAACCATGTATAATTTTTGAGATAAGGAAAAAGTATGGTAAAACAACCATACGATATTGGAAAAGTATGGAAGAAGAACCCTACGTTTGGGAGGAACCCTACGTTTGGGATATCAGAAAAGTATGGAAGAAGAACCATACGTAAATATTAAACATTACGTTTGTTTCTTAAAAGTGTGGTTCATCAACCTTAATTTTGTAAACAACCATACATTCTAGGAAAAGTACGGATCAAGTAAAAGTATGGATCCTTTATCATACGTTTGATAGTTCAAGAGAAAAGTATGGATGACCAACCCTGCGTTTGGAATATACCTTACATTTGTTGTCAAGTTTATGTTTTCAACCTTACATTATCAACCTTACGTTGTGAACCATACATTTGAAGACTATGTCATCAACCTTACATTCATAGGATGCATAGGGTTCAATGTAACCTTATGTTTGGCATCGGAGAATTTAAAGTCGGTATTTTTATGCCACGGTCAATACGCTGATTTTTAGGCAGATTTCACACCAGAGTTAAAGCTGATTTTAAAATACTATTTTGATTGATTCAAAACTATTTTATCAATGATATAATAATCGAATTAAAAGGATATTTTTATGCCGAGTCTTCAGGGAAGTTACTACTGCTCTATAAATTCAAATGTCTATATATCGCGAGTAAAAAGGTGACTTTTTGGATCTAATTTTGCAGGAGAAGTTATTATCATTATTTTATTTATATGGGATTTTTTGAACTGCATTTGATGATTATGGATCGTGTGTGATCTTTTGATTATTCTGAAAAATATGAAAAAGAGAGACTACAGAAACACACCGATCTGCTGTTTTAAAAGGATCATCAAATCTCTGTTTGTTAAAATAGGAAGGAACACAATAGAAGATTCACTTTTTCTACAATGATGATCTACTGTGAATTTTCTACTAATAAAGTTGTGAATTATATTTCTATATCTACTACAACGGGGTTGACACAGAACGTTTCTTATGTGAATAATATTATTTCTGAAGGTGATGATTTATCTACTGTCAATTGCATGCTGTTGCAATTGTGAAGAACATCTGGAAAGTATTTTCAAAATACGAAAATCTTTTCTTTTTATTCATGAGTGATCGGCTTCTCGTACTAAGCTATATAGGTTCTGTATGTGAACCAGAAGGCTTTTATTTGCCTTGTATTGTAAAGGTGTCAGTTACCTATACTCATTTGTGAACCAGTATTTTGAAACGAGAACCAGATAGTGAAAATCAATATGCTCGTGGAGTAGTGCGTTGGTGGAGTGGAATAGGGGCCTTATGTTCCCCGAAACACTATACATCTTGTGTTTCTGCTATTTAAATTTTTGCAGCATCATTTTATCTGATTAAAGTTAAAAGGAAGAACACAATCTCACAAAGATTTTTGAAAAGACACAATTCACCCCTCTCTTGTGTATATTTTGTGTAATTTGATCCAACAATTTGTATCAATGTTTGAGCATTCTGAAAAAGCTTTAATAAGATAAAAGTGATTATACATAGAGCAAGATGACTGATACAAGAGAGGTAATGTCCAAGGTCATAGCACCATACTTTTATGGAGAAAACTATGGATTTTGGAAGTCTCAGATTATTATCTATCTGAAAAATATTGGATACAGAGTCTATTATAATATTCTAACTCCATTTGAAATACCAAAAAAACATGAAACATGGAGTGCAGCTACTGAATCAGAATATGATATGAATTCTAAGGCAATGAATGAAATTATATGTGGTCTCAGAACTGATAATTTTAACAGAGTATCTCAATACCCAACAACATATGAAATGTGGAAAACTATTGATGTTTCTTATGAAGGAACTAACAATATCAGGGAAATGAGATATGCAACTGTTAAGATTAAATTTGATACATTCAGAATAGTTTAAGGTGAGAGTATGACCCAAATGAATGGAATATTGACAGAGATTTTCAATAACATAAATACCTTGGGAGATCCCATAAAGCAAGTTGATTAAGCTTTAAAAGTGTTGAGAGTACTACCTACAAAATAGAATGGTATCTATGAAGCAATCAGACAGTCGATACTTTTCAAAGATTTAACTATGAGAGAAATGATTGGAAAATTAATGGTGTATGATGTTGAGATGGAAGATGAAGCTAATGAACATAAAGTTATTATCAGAAGAGAATATACTAGCTTGACAGAATCATTACATAGAAAAAAGAGAACGATTATGAAAAATGAAAAAGAGAAGTCAGAGAGTTTTGAGTTATCTAATTCTAACATAGAATTGGCTCATCTAGCCCGAAGATTCACAATATTCTATAGAATGAAATGAGTCTTCAAATAATTATTTAAGAAAGATTTTACGGAAGTAAGATGCTATGAATTTACGAAAATGGGGTATATCAGACCTGACTGTCATCACCTAAAAGAAGACAAGAGAAACAAATTTTTCAAAATAAATGACTATGAGCATAAGGACAAGAAAGCCATGAAATCTACTTAGAGTGTATATGAAGTCTCTAGTAGTACTTCTCAATTAGTCTCAGAGAAATAGTAATCAAATCTGAAAGCCAACATGTATTTTATGGTAGAAACAAATGAGGTACAATCTTACTGCTCTTATGATTCTAGTTCTGAGTCTAATTACTCTAATAAAAAACTTGCAGCCTACTGCAATATGTTTGAAAAAAATATGACTCTCTATTTAAGAAGAATAATTCTTTACAGAATGTTCATAAGGTTGTTTCTGATGAAAGATATACAATGATGAAACCATATAATGAGTTAACTGAAAAAAGTGATTCAATCATTTCTGACAATACAGATTATGAATCAAAGATAAAATCACTACAAACTGAAGTAGAAACTTATAAAACTACAGTCGTTGTTTTTACAAAAGTAGAAAATAATTTAAATGAAATCCTTTGGAAAAATGTCATTAAAAAGGAATGATTTGGAATTGGCAGTAAAGGTGAAAAATCCAATCTGTACAAATACTATTTTAATATAAGTGCAAAAAGACTAAATTGTAATTACTGTGGAATAAGGGGACATATTTCTAAAAACAGTTTCTCAAGACAACCCCAAATAAGTGTCACTAAGAAAGATTTTGTATCAAATGATCTATTTGACTCTTGAAATTAGAAAAACAAAGCAAGTATGGATTTCCATATCCTTTCTAGCTAACACTACTGGACACAACAAAATATGGGTACCAAAGCTATCTATGTAAATGTCTTTTAAGGGAGCAAGTCACAAGAGAAAAAAGGACATTTGGTTTATGGACAGTGGCTTCTCGAGACATATGAGTGAAAACTCATTGAATTTCTCTACATTCACTCAAAAAGATGGTGGACTTGTCACTTTTGGTGACAATGCCAAAGAAAAAATGATTGGTATTAGAACAGTTGGAGATCCAGAAGATGTCTCAATTAATAATGTACAATATGTACAAGGATTGAAACACAATCTGATAAGTATCTCTCAACTATGTGATGATGGTTATGCTGTTGATTTTTTCTAACAATTGCTGTTTTGTTTTCAAAAATAAATTGCTTACATTTGGAGCACCAAGAACTGATAATGTGTATACCCTAGATTTAAATTCTCTGTGTAAACAACAAGAAAATTGCTTAACTGCTAAAATGAATTAATCTTGGATCTGAAAAAGGAGACTTGGACTTTGTAATATATATGTTTTAAATAAGTTATCTAAGAAACATTTAGTTTCTGATTTTCCTAGTCTCCAATTTGAATGTGACAGATTCTGTGATGCATTTAAACTTGGAAAGCAACACAAATCATCCTTCAAATCTCTTAACAAAATTTTTACATCTAAACCTCAAGAACTCATTCTTATGGATTTGTTTGGACCTTCCAATGTAGCAATCTTGGCTGGTAAATTATATGTATATGTTTTAGTTTATGACTATTCTATATTTACATGGATTTTCTTTTTGAAATTTTAATATGAAGCTTTTTCATTATTTGAATGTTTTTGTAAAGATTTTCCAAATGAAAAAGTTTTTAAAATAATTTCATTAAGAAGTGATAATGGTGGAGAATTTGAGAATCAGGAATTTAATTCCTTCTACTCAAATATGGGTATCAAACACACCTTCTCTCCACCTAGAACACCTCAACAAAATGGAATTGTTCAACGAAGAAATAGGACTAGTCAGGAATTGGATAGGAGGATGTTAAATGAGTACATCCTTCCAAACTACTTCTGGGCAGAAGGTGTAAGAACAACCTGCTATATAATGAATCGAGTTTTAATTAGAGCTCTTTTGAAAAAGACACCTTATGAACATTGGAATAACAGAAAACCTAAAGTTAACTACTTTAATGTTTTTGGTTGCAAGGTTTACATCTTACACACCAAGGATAATCTTGATAAGTTCAATCCAAAATCTGATGAAGCAATTTTCTTAGGATATTCATCTACTTCCAAATCTTATAGAATCTTTAATATGAAATCAAGGATTGTTGAAGAAGCAGTTCTTATAAAATTTGATGAATCTGATCCCTTTGAGAAATGGACAGATCAAATGGATGAATCTGACTCTAATGATAACTTAAGGATTTATAACTTGAAAAATTATTTTAAAAAAGATAGAAATAAAACTCAGTCCAGTTCAGAAGAACATGATATTGATGAACCTATAAGTGTGTTGCCTAGACAGACTAGAACCCTAATGAATCACCCTTTAGAAACTATAATAGGTGAGTTAGATACAGGAATAAAAACTAGAAGAAATATAGTAATTCTTATAGAATTATATTCCTTTGTATCCCAATTTGATCCCAAGACTATAGAAGAAGCTTTAGATGATGAAAGCTGGATGATATAAATGAAATAAAAATTAAACTAGTTCAAAAGAAATGAATACTGGGAATTATTTGAAAGGCCACAAAACTATCCAGTAATAGGAACCAAATGGGTCTTTAGAAATAAGAAAGATGATCAAGGAATAATAACTAGAAATAAAGATATACTTGTAGCTAAAGGATATAATCAGGAAAAAGGTATAGATTATGATGATACCGTTGCACCTGTAGATAGACTAGAATACATTAGAATCCTTTTAGCCTATGCATCTCATAGGAACATTAAATTATTTAAGATGGATGTTAAGTCTACCTTTTTAAATGGTTATTTAATGGAGGAAGTTTATTTTGAGAAACCTCATGGTTTTGAAAATTATCAAAAACCAGATTCTGTTTTTAAACTTACTAAACCTCTCTATGGCATTAAATAAGAACCTAGAGCTTGGTATGAAAGATTAAGCTCTTTTCTTTTAAAAATTGATTTTTATGTTGGAATGGAAGATCCAACACTGTTTAAGAAATCTGTGAATTAGAAAATTTTATTGGTTCAAATTTATGTTGATGATGTAATTTCTGGATTAACTAATAAAACCCTTTGTCATGAGTTTTAAATGTTAATTCAAAAAACATTTTAAATGAGTATTATGGGAGAACTAAATTTATTTGTAGGAATTCAAATTTATCAAAAATATTTTGAAAATGTTTTTAATCAAAGAAAATACATTACTGATTTGTTGAAGAAATTTGGACTTGAAAACAGCAAGACATATACAACTCCTATGTGTATTAATATAAAAAATGATTTGTATAAAACTGGAAAATCAGTTGACAACACGTTATATAGAGGTATGATTGGTAGTTTATTATATCTTACTGCTTGCAGGCCAGATATAATGTATACAGTATGTCTTTGTGAAAGATTTCATTCAAATACTAAAGAATCTCATCTCACTACTGTTAAAAGAATTTTTAGATTTTTAAAAGGAACTATTTTTCAATATCTTATTTATCACAAAACATCTTATTTAAATATGATTTCATATTCAAATTCATACTTTAGGAGTTGTATATTAGATAGGAAAATCACTACAAGAACTTGTCACTTTTTAGGAAAACCATTAGTGTCATGGTCATGTAAGAAACAACATTCAGTTGCCGTGTCCACAGCTAAGGCATAATATGTTTCTGCTGGCAGTTGCTGTGTAGAGGTGTTGTGGATGAAAAACAATATTATGTACATTGGACTAAATTTTAATAATTTACTTGTGTTATGTGATAATACTAGTGCTATAAATATTTCAAAAAATCCTATTATTCATTCTAGAACTAAGCGTATTAATATCAGACATCATTTTCTAAGAGATCATGTTCTTAAAAAGGATATATCTTTGGAATTTTTATGTACTCAAATTCAATTAGCTGATATTTTCACTAAACCACTTACCACTTCAAGGTTTTATTTTATTAAGGGGGATCTAGTTTTATTTGGTTTTAAATAAACTTTTATTTTACAATGGTAGTTCTTTATTTTAATTCTTCTTAAAATAATTTATCTTTTTTTTCAAACTGAATATGTTTCAGTTCCCCACGTAATATATTTTATTTATTTTTAATTATATGTAATGATTTTTAAAAACAAAGGAATCATGGTTTTCATAATCTCTTTCGACTTCTACACCATTTCATTTCTATCGAAACCTTTTTGAACCCGCAAACCGCACCTATGCTCGTGAACACTAATATTCGAACCTCTGAAACCCTACCCTTCAAAACTTCAGGTATTCTTGTAGAGATGGTAAGCACTAAAAGAGCCAGTGAAGCCGAGACAAGTGATGCCAAGATACAATGCTCTGAAGAAAGAAAAATCTTACATGGAAAGGTAATAGATCTCGATTAGTTATTTCAGACAAATATATTGTTGAAACAAGCACTATTGTTTCAGAACCTTGAACAGATGTTCAACAGTGAAAATATGGAAATTATGTATTAGTTAGAACTTAGTTACCTCTTCAAATCTGTACAGTTTAGTCTGGGAGATACTAAGGATAGTATGATGGCTAAGATAGAGGGTATGTATTTCTCAATCTCTTTATTAGATATTAGTCAGATTCTCAACATCCCTCTTGAGGGAGTTTTTCAATTCGATTTGAAAAATATTGGAGATTCTATGCATAAATCAGAGGAAATAATGTCATTTCTTTTTGGTATTAAGACTATAAATAAAATTTTTAGCAAGGCTTTGGTGCCTGATCAGAAACGTTTGGTCAAATTTGTGCAAACAGGGATTTCACCGAGGTTGTATGAGATGGAAAAGAAATTATATCCCGATATTTATATAATTTATCTTTTTCTGAGTGATGTAAAATTAAATTTTTCTAGGTATATGGTTAGATACCTAATATATTGTGGTCAATGTGATGCCCGAAATAACTTTTATCTTTTTGGTTGATTCATTTTGAATCTATTGCTTAAGAAGGACATGATGAGATTGGTGGATGCTAGAGTACACTATAATCACAATAATGTGTTTAATGATGTACCTTTAAGGAAGATTTGATATTTCTGGAGTAAAATAAAAGGATTTTTTTTAGTAGGAGAAGATGATGAATCAGGGAGCACTCAAGCTTAATATAGAAAGTCTAAGGAGGGACAAGCTAAATTTCGAGTCAGCACTGCAGCAAGGAGGATCAGATTTGAAGTGGTAGAAACTAAGGAAGATAGAAGTCAAGAGGGATTTCAAAATTAGAGGAAAAGACCAGTGAATGAGGAACTTACTTCCCCTGATTTAACTACAGGAGATTTAATCTCTTACAGCTTTGTCATAGAAAATTTTGTTGAACAACCTCAAGAACAGAATGTCACTGTTACAGATCCTGATCATGAATGGACTATAGTTGAATGATCATAACAACAGGCTGTAGAAAATTTTTCTCTAACATTCAACAAGAAAAGGAGGCAGAGCTTTGTGAGGAAGTGGCCAGACCTCAGGAAACTCCAGAGAATATAATTTTAGATATTTTATTAGCTGAACAAATTGCTTATATTCGTAATGAGTATGCTTATGCATCATACAAAGATGTTCTTCAAGTGGATTTTTATTTGGAAGATTCTGGAAAGGACTTTGAGGAAAAACTTGTGGACCAACCTACTCAGGCCAAGGAGAAAGAAAAATCTGATGCTGAATCATTACCATTAATACTACTACATCACACAGAACCTGAGAATTCAAATCAAGAACATTGTTCTTCTTATTCATGGAATAAGGAAGCTGAAAAGTTGTACAAAATGATATCTCACCTACAATGTGGGAATGATTACCTGAGAATCATCTTAGCATCTGAACAGTTGAAATTTCAAAATCATTAGGAGAGTACTGTTTTAAGATTAGAAGTTGAAATTTTTAAAGTGGATATGCTAAATCTTGTTGCCAAATTAAAATATGAAATGGTTATGAAGTCAAATTTCTCATATCTTATGTTGTTTCTGGAGACAAAA
This sequence comes from Viscum album, assembly GCA_963277665.1. Taxonomy (NCBI): domain Eukaryota; kingdom Viridiplantae; phylum Streptophyta; class Magnoliopsida; order Santalales; family Viscaceae; genus Viscum; species Viscum album. The sequence goes on along the minus strand of OY728162.1, from coordinate 425,164,115 downwards.
TTTGCATCAATTGGGAATAGTGCTGCTATTGGATCAGGCACTTCACCTGATTTAATCAGAATATTTCAATCTATCCCAGCTGCAATGAGAAATATGAATGATAGGTCGCAAGATATTAAGTGCAATAGTGCTCCATTATCTGTTCTCTTAGATAATCAGAAATTCTTAGTAGATCAGTTAACATCCAGGGATCCAGTAATCCATTTTGTCATAGAAAAATTCACAGAGAAGTTGTCATTATTTATAGAGAAAGAATAAAGGCTTCACGAGTTTTTCAGAGTCAATCTCATTGAAGATATTCATATGACTCAAGAATCCAGAGATCTTATTATTATGCTTGGTGATGGTTTAATGAAAAGGTTGAAAGAATAGTTAGCAGAAATCAAGTCTATAGTCCAGCAAAGATAAACCGTACATATTCACTACATAAAAACATTGATTTCTTTGTTTATAATCCTTGTGTGTATTTTTGAAAATTAATTAAAATCTGTTTCATTCTTTCTATTTGTTTTACAGTGTTTATTTTGATATTCCAGTACTCTAGATTTAATTATTGCTAAAAAGTTAATAATATCATTTACCTATAGTTCAGTGCAACATTATATGTGTTAAAATCCATGATTTATCATACTTTTTTTTATATAACAAAAAGGGGAGAAATTTGGATAAACACAACATTTTATTTTAAAAACCTTATTTAAATGATTTCCAAATATATTTAAAATGTTTTGGATAAAAATAGAAACATTTATATTACTCTTTAATTTTATTTTTAAAGAAAAAGTATTTTATTTTCATGAAAGTGGATAAATTTTTATTTATTTAAATTATTTCTTTAAAATTAAATATTATTTTATCCTCTCAAAATTATAATAATTTATGTAACTAATTTTTAATGTTAATTTCATTTAATTAGTATTATTATTTTATGGGTTTTGTGATCATCAAAAATGGGGATATTGATGAGCAAGTGTTGTCATCAATAATACATAATATTGTTAGTTACAGGGGGAGTTAATATTAATGCTCTATATCTTTATGATAATTTTGATGCTCACAAATACCCTTAATTAATTTCTAATGATTTTATTTGTTAATCATTTTGCAGTAATTTATAATTTTATTTTACTCTTGAAATTATGGGAAAAATTATTAAGGTATTCATATTTTAGTGTGTTCTAGAAACACTGTTCATGTGTTACTTATTCGGAATATGCATGAGCGCATTCTGGAAACACTGTTCATAACCTACGTGGATAAACGTAGCATAAGGATAGAAACAGTGTATACTTTTTGAGATAAGGAAAAGTATGGTTAAACAACCATATGTTATTGGAAAAGTATGTAAGAAGAACCCTATGTTAGGAAGGAACCCTACGTTTGAGATATCAGAAAAGTATGGAAGAAGAACCGTACATAAATATTTAATGTTACGTTTGTTTATAAAAAGTATAGTTCATCAACCTAACTTTTGTAAACAACCATATGTTCTTGGAAAAGTATGGATCAAGTTAAATTATGGATCTTTTATCGTAAGTTTGAAAGTTGAAGAGAAATGTATGGATGGCCAACCATACGTTTGGAATGAACCATAAGTTTGTTGTCAAGTTTACGTTATCAACCTTATATTTTCAACCTTACGTTTTGAACCTTGTGTATGAAGACAATGTCATCACCCTTATGTTTAGAGGACGCGTACAGTTCAACTTAACCTTACGTTTGGTTTTAGAGAATTTACAGTTGATATTTTTATGCAACGGTCAATACGCTGATTTTAGGTTGATTTCAAGCCAGATTTAAATATGATTTTAAAGTACAATTTTGACTGATTCAATACCGTTTCATCAATGATTTGATAAACAAATTAAAAGGATCTTTTTATACCGAGTCTTTAGGGAAGATACGACTGCTCTGTAAATTCAAATGTTTGAATATCGCAAGTAAAAAGGCAACTTTTGAGGATATAATTTTACAGAAGAAGTTCTTATCGTTCTTTTATTTATATGGGATTTTTTAATCTACATTTAATGATTATTTATTGTGTGTGATCTTTTGATTATTATGAAAAAGGAGAAAAATAGAGACTACTAAAACACACCGATCTTCTGGTTCAAAAAGTAGCATCAAAGATCTGTTTGTTAAAAGAGGGAGGACCGCGATAGAATATTCACTTGTTCTAAAATGAAGATCTACTGTGAATTTTCTACTACTGATGTTGTGAATTATATTTCTATATCTACTACAACGAGACCGACTTAGAACATTTCTTATGTGAAGATTATTATTTCTGAAGGTGATGATTAATCTACTCTAAATTGCATGTTGTTGCAATTGTGAAGAACATCTGGAATGTATTTTCAAAATATGAAAATCTTTTCTTTCTATTCTTGAGTCTTCGAATTCCCGTAGTAAGCTGTGTAGGTTCTATTTGTGAACCAGAAGGCTTTGTTTTTTCTTGATTGTAAAGGTGTAAAATGTCTGTACTCAGTTGTGAACAGGTCTGTTGAAACGAGGACCAGATTGTCAAAATCACCAAACTCGTGGAGTGGAGAATTGGTGGAGTGGACTAGGGGACTTCTGTTCCCTAAACCACTATACATCTTGTGTTTCTGCTATTTATGTTTCAGCTACATCATTTTATCTGATTAAAGTTAAAATCCAGAACACAATCTCGCAATGATTTTTGAAAAGACACAATTCACCCCCCTCTTTTGTATATTTGGTGTAATATGATCCAACAATTTAGATATTAATTGATTAATTTTATTTCAAAAGAAAATCCCCATTTTACAACTCCAATATGATCAGGTTGAATAGAATACTATGTGATTTTAACAGAGGTGTAGTTGTTTAATTATATTTTGGAAGAATATATTATTTTATTGTGGATTTATAAATTTTTTGTTTATTTATGTAAATGATTAACCTATCATTAATAATATGTGATTAAGAATTTACTTTTTGGTATGATACATTAAGAGTGATTTAAGGAGATAATTGTTAAAACTTATCTTGGATGACCATGTGATCAAATCATTCTGATGTTTTGGTTTCCCTCTTAGTTTGAATTATATCAGGTTATTTTATGTACATTAGTTTGTTGAATATCCAATGTAAAAATTGGGTATTAATCTGGAATTTTGGAGATTAAAAGGAGTCATTCTCTATATAAAAAATTATTCTTATTAATGGAATTATCTGATCTTGTAATAACCCTTTTGGTTTTGGTTAATGTCTAAATGAAAGGGAAATTTATAGATCATCCTTTATGGATTATGTGATTCTATATAAGTTGATTCTAGTGCTTCATGAATGAAAAATTCATCCTTAATACTCATCATTTAGAGAAAAATACGAGTATAATTTGGAATTCAACAAATCGATGAACCTCTACTTTTCAAGTATATATATTTCATTATGTTCTTATTTTATGTAGTAAAATAATTCCAAAAAATTATGAAAAGTAACTTAAAAAAACATTTTATATTTTATTTTCCAACTATGAATTCAAATACTGTTAACCCATCACATGTTTGTGGTTTTAGGGTTGTTAACTTTCTTATAATCATGTTTTCTATCACTCTCCATCAAAACATGATGGTTAGTTTATCTTCCATATCCATGATTTCTAAAATGGAATCCTAGTATGTGTTATCTCTGGTTAATTTTGTACTACAATTTCTTTCTTTTTACGTGGAAATTTTATTGACTCTTTTTCCATTGTTTTATTTCAAGAAAATAATTTTGAAAAGCCATACATCAGTTACTAACGATGAATTAAAATTGCAAGGATTCAATTTCCAGGGGGGAGAATGTAACATCCCAAGTAATTATTAAATAAGATATTTTGATATCTATTAATATTTATGAAAATGTTATTAATTTGACATTAGAGGGTATGCTTTGTTTGATAGCGTACATGACACGCAATAATGGGTTTCTATGAAATCTAACGTTGCACACAAGTATGAGTTATATTGAAAATAATACAATATTAATTTTATTATTTTAAATAGTAGTTAAGGCCTATCCAACATGAGTGAAAAAAAATAATTATAATATGTTACACATGTTTTTTAAATGTTTTTACATTCATAAAATAAATTTTAGTGTCTCAAAATGAAAATAAATCCAGTTTTAAGAAGAAATACACTAATATTTTTAAAAGGTAGTATTACCACCTTTGGATGGAGAACCATTTTTAAATGTTGTTTTGGATAATTTGATAAATATTATTTGAAAAAATAAATTTCTTTTTTGGAAGTGGGACATAAAAATTTTCTTTGGTTTAAATTTTTTTATTTTCTTATAAAAAACATATTTTAATGAATAGTGAAAAATACAGCATTTTAATTCAAAACGACATTTTCATCTAAATTATTTATATATTTAGAGTATCTTTTGAGTTTGTTTTAAATAATATTGATATTATGTTATTATCATTTAATCCAATATTGGCCATTGGAAGTAATTTCATATTGAAATTTAAAACATACACTTGTTAATCTCTTAATGGTTTACTTTCAAAAAACATGTTTTCTCGTTTTGACAGCGGGGATTAAGTTTTTATTAATTAAGGACAATTATTTGTTATAAATTTTGAAAAATGTATTTCATATTTTAAAATAATTGTTTTAAATTATTTAAATAGAAACTTTTTATTTCTGGAAATTTTGAATAGTATCTTTGGTAATATATTTTATTACCACAATTAAAAGGTTAATTGAGTAATTAAAGGTACAAATAATATTATAATAATATAAAACAACCCTAACAATTGTTATAATTTAATTTTATGAGTTTATCCCAACCATGACCATATTTGGGTTGATTTTAGGACCACTTGGATCCACTTGCATGAATTTAATATAGTTATAATATTATGTTCAATTATTAGTTTGTTATACAGTTTTGTTTTAAAAAAAGTAACTTATTTTAATATGGAGTTATATAAGCGATCTCTTCGACTATAAATTGTATTTAAAAAGATAAAAATATTTCATACATCTTCTTATTTTATTTATAATTTTAATACACTATATAATTAAATTTACTTATGATACAATGATGATGTTGTGATTTCTTTATTAATGAAAGAATCAAATAAATTATATTATAAATTTTAGAATAAAAGTAATTTTACATAACTTATTTCATTAAGGATTTTTATAGGTGAATCATACATGTTATAGAACTATTAAATGGTTTTTTGAGGTTAACACTTTATTGGAGTTTAGTTAAATTCAATAAAGTAAATAATGTCAAAATTGATAAAATTTATATTAAAAAATATAATTTATTAAATTAATAAAAAATCTTAAAAAATATTTGAAATTTAAAAATTGGATATTTTAAAGTTTATAAGTTCATGAAGTATCCATTTATAAATAATTTACCCCATAAAAGTAAAATTTATATCCTCTTAATATTTAAAATGTTGTTACTAGAATTAAAATTCAAATAGAGTAATTATGGGTTAACAAAAAAGATAAGGTTTTAAATAAAATAAATAAGTGTCTAAAAATTATTAGATTAGAGTATTTAGAACTATCCTCATATTATTTTCTAAATAAATGAACATTGGACCATTTTTAAACGAAGTTTATTTTATATTAATTTAATACTTTTAATAATTCTAAGGGTCCTCTCCCCTCCCCTATTTGAAATACACACATTTATCTATATTAATCACACTTAAAAAGGATTTTTTTCCAATAAATAACTACTAAAAACTCTTCCTAGAATCCCTCCACTCATCCTAGAAGCTTCCCTTAGGGCAGAAAGTCTTTATAGAAATCATTTTGATATAAACCAAAAGAAGTTACCCAATTAAGAGGTAACACCTTCTCTCCTGTTTTTTAGTTTCAATTACATTCTAAACAACCTAAACATTTCCTATTATATAATTACCTAACAAAACAAGTATGCTAAATATACTTGGATGTTTTTATGCTATATTGTTTATCTATAATTACACACACCTCAATTTAATGGGTAATGGACATATTTTTTTGTGAATGATGAACTACTGCTTCACAAAATGATGTTTGTTCAATTTTTCCAACCACCTATCATGGTTTCCATTATGATAGAAACTTTTTTAAATATGATTTATATTATATTTAAATTGAATCTCCCCTTCTATATTTTTTATTTATATGTTACCTTTATGATTTCCATGTTGTGTAAATATGATAATTTCATTTGAGGATGTGTGGACTATCGCACCCTCAAAGCTATATGACGAATTTTCTATGTACATGGAATGTATAAAGGATGGTTTAATTAAACATATGAGGCATATATGAAATTAATATAGTACTATATTTATAATATACATTTATATCATTTAATTCGTATTCTTTGAATATAACAAAGAAATGAATGTAGCATTGATGCGTACTTATGGCCTACCATTTCCATGAATGTTGCATTTCATTTCCTTTGTCCGAATATTATGTATGGAGATGATGAACTTTATACCACATAGAATATTTTTTCCAAATGGATTTAATTTTTTACTTATCTTCCAAATAGAAAAAAAACATCTGATATGAACTTATAGAATTTTCAAATTTTTACAACATAGTAATAAGTAATATAAATGGAATAATAAAGATGGAAAAATTTCTCAAGAAACTAGAAATTAACCTAAGTTTATTATTATAGAAAATTAAGAATATAAAATACAATTAAAACTAAATGTATGATACATCTTCTCAATCTTCCTTCATTGAGGAATATATCTCTTATATACACCACATTCTTTTAAATGGTGTAAAATTAACTCCTTAGAGTTTTAATTTCATTCTATGGTTTTCGAAAGGAATATTTATCTACAATTCATTTTACTAAAAGAAAAAAGGATTTTTTTATCTTTTTTTGGTGATAGTGAATTCTTCACCGCCATACCCATTATTTTATGTTTGGATTTATCTATAATCCTTAATTTTTTTAAAAGGAAAACAAATACCTTATTTCCTTTTTGGGAATTTTCGTTTTGAAAATAGTTTTGAAATTGAGTTTACTATTTCAATATCTAGAAATGATTTTTTGTTATTTAAAATGAAAATTTAAGAGTAAAATGTTTACAATTAAAATATTTAAGTGTTATTATTATATAATGGATTTTTTACATTTGACTAGTTGTCAGAAGATAAACCAAAGTTGGGTGGTTACATGATAAAATAAAGATATGTCTTTCCATGATAAACCATGGACTTGTGGTTACGTTATAACCTATAATGCATTTAGTATGGAAGTCATATAAATGGACATTACATTTAGTGATATGTGTGGATGTCTACCATATGGTTATTCTATTAATGTAAAATTATGTATTATGTTTCATTTATATGTTATATGTCACATTCTATGGGCTTCAAGGTAATATTCTTATAAAAAAAGGAAATGAGCTTATACTCATTGATGTGTATTTACTACTTCATAGAAGTGAAAAGTAAAACATTATGATAAGTAATCATTATTTACATGTTTTTTCAAGACTAATAGTTTTCCTTTTTGTGTAGCCTATACTGATATTTTTATTAACATCCCATGTTTTGAAATATTTTTCACTTGACTTAAATAATAATAGAGTCATGGATGAGATCAAGGGAATGTTATGTTTTCTAAACATGGAACGAAACCATTTTTCTTTATAAATGTTTTTTGTTTTATTAAAAATATTGATAGTGAGTAGAAGTGTGGAATTTGTTATATTCATGTTATTATGTATGAGTTGTGGTCTAATTATATAAAGCTACAATCCAAAAAGGATACTCAATAGAAAATAAAGTCAAACTATTTCCTTAACTCATGATTAATTTATGTTTAAAGATGGGGATATATATATATATAACATGTATTCATTAAATTTATCCTCATTAAATTCCATGTAAATCATAATTGAAAAATGAATCACATCATTTCACGATGCGGACATCTTCCAAAAACATGGTAAATGTTATCATTTTTTAAATAGAATGAAGAGTAAAATGTTATATTTGATATTATGTAACAACCCTGATTAACCTAGGACATTCCATTTGGAATATCCAGTGTTTACGGTGATCAGGGAGGAAAGGGTGTCTTTCTTAAAGATTTTCCCAAATTTCCATTTATTATGTCGGCATTTTAGTGCATTGGTAGGTCAATCCATCCGAATTTCAGTGCATCGGCATGTCATTGCATCGACATGTCAGTTCCTCAGCATGTCAGTGCGTCAACATGTCAGTACAGTGGTGAATCAGGTGTGTTAGCATTGGTGGGTCAGTGGTTTTGGCATCGGTGTGTTGAGGGAATCGACATCAGTGAGTCAAATGTGTTGGCATCATTGAGTAGAGGGTGTTAGTAGGTCAGGGTGTGGGTAGGATGAGGCGTCGGTAGTTCATGGAGTTTGTAGCTCAACGATTCGGTAGGCCATGGTGCTGGTAGCTCAGCGTTGGTGGATCAAATTCAGTATTTCACGTCAATGTCTCCTTCGTCTATGGCATGACATCCATGACTCACCCATCGATGACATATTTGCATTTTTCCCAATTTTTCCATGGTTTCCAGTTTCACCCCTCTTATGTTTTGTTTGATATAAACAAATATTAAAGACTTCATCAAGCATTTTTAAAGGCGTTTCAAAGGGTATTGAATTTTTTTTAAATATCCTAATTCCCCGGATGATTTGAGAAACCCAAACTATGTGGCCTTGACCATGATCCCATAATTAATGTCTTTAAATCCATTCATCCTTAAAAATAGTATTCAACTGGTCAATGTTTTGATCTTCCCTTCCATGTGTGTTTCCCATTTTCAATTAGTGTGTCTAGATCCTTCCTCCCTAAACTAGTCGTGCTCCTATTCTAGATATCTCTGGTTCATTTTTCACGGAGTTTCCTTCCTTCTACTAGTGTGACCCCCTTTTCTTGGCACAAGTAGGAACTTCGATCCTTTGATAATCCTGGTCGGGATTTCTTTTTATTCTCTTTAATTTTTCTTCATGATGGGTGGGAATTCTAATGAATCCTTTTGAGGAATGGATGAAAATATTTTTTAGAAATAAGAAATTGATAAGGACTAAATTTGATTAAAAGATAACATGGGTAAATAATGTAATGGGAAGAGAGTGGTTATTGTTGATCCCCTATTTTATTTGTTATCCTAGATTATTTTATGGATTTTTGTGTCTATAAAGACTTATAAAAATAATATCCCTCTGTGGTATTTACTTGCGCAAAAAATAATTTTTTTTTAGAGATGAATGAATATATGACTCAAATATAAAATCATTCTAATCACATATACTTGGTTAATAAATGGATTCCCCCAAGATCAAGACTTTTCTGCGATCAACATGGTTATAATGAAGTGGATTTAAAGAACCTAAAGTGGTTAAATATGAATGTATATACATCATGTTCATAGGTGTGGATGAGTGATATTTTCTATTTAATTGTGTAGTGATGCTGTTAGGAGAAGGATTGTGGGTACAATGTGGAACATATGAGTTGGTTACATGATAAGGATATGTTATGTGTGTAATTGAGGGTTGTGGGTTAATATTTGTTGTCATGGGCTCTACGCGTGGGGTGGTACAGGGGGTGTGGTGGCATCCTTGTTCGAGAGATTGATTGACTGCAGAATGGATGGACTTGTAGGTAACTGAACTACATTTTTTGTTTATTGGTCACAGAGAGACGTTGGGAAGTGGAACTACTATGTGGATATGGACTTTTTTTCTAAGGGACTAAAAATATGATTTTGTGATGTTGTGTTGTGGTGTTGTGGATTTGTTTTTCTTGTTGTTTTGGTATGGTTTTGGTTGGTAGTTTCCCGGTAGTGATGGAATATATTACAGTGAATCCATTCATTAATAAATGGAAAGTGGATAAACGAAAAAGGGGTTGGGATATTCTTTGGTAGTGACTATTGTGTGGTTATTCATATAGTGGCAGCAACAACAGTTGTACTGGTGGGGTCATTTGGTTAGCTGTTTGAAACTGTTTGGTTGGCCTAAGTGTTTTCTTTCCATACAAATATAAATTATAGTTCACTGTGATTTATATATTCACCCCACCCTTTTAGAGAACTATTTATGAAAAACATCTATTTCATGGGTGAGGGTCTCTTTTCCAACATCACAATTAGAGGATGGATGGTTGGTTACTGACATCCTTCGGCGCACCATATTCCATGCTCATACTGTAAGAGAATATCCACGAAGGTTGTAATGGCTTGAGGATTACCATAGTCCAAGATTCTTTAGGAGAGGGTTTTTGGTAGATTAGAGGCCTATGTGTTTTCAGGTTAGGTTTGTTTTCCCATGTTTCCTCAGGATGAGGCCCACATGTCTTTGGGTGAGAGGTATAGTTTTTGTGGTCTCAGTTTCTATGGGAAGGATTGTGTGTGGTACGAGGCACAGGTGTGTGTGGGTGGGTTTTGGTAGTGGGACTACATATGGGAAGGGTGGTAGCTTCAAGACATTACTCATTAGGGTTGAAAAATTAATTAGGGTGAAATAGGAGCTGGGTAACCAAATATCGATGTGATCATACTATTACTTTACCTAAATGGAATTATTTGGTGAGTGTGACTTGGTGAGACTAGGATAGTTTGTATTTATGGGTAGGTTATTTGAGGTTTTACTATTTTCTCCAAGGGGTATTAGTATGTTCCCTCACTTCTGCATGAGTGGCATTAGTTTTCTTACTGGTTATACTGGTATACCCACCCCATGTATATAAAATTGTTTTCAGGTTTCCAGGAGGACGTTTAAGACCTTTCTATACATTACTAGCTCAGGCGTCAGGTTTATTTGTTTTTTGTACAAAAACACTTTTATTTAAGTAATTTACTTCAGAGTTTTTTTGTACCTTTCATCAGTTTAATTTTGAACATGCATGTGGGAATGGGTTTTGGCTTCACATATACTTATGGTATTTGGAGTTGTTTTGGATTTATCATCTTATATTCTGGTCTTGTCATATAAAAAGTGTAAATCCTTCCATTTTACATGCGATTTTATACCCTTGGTTTTAATTCTCCACTCCAGTGCCTATCAAAGGCAGGACATGAGGGTTATTATATCTCCTTCTAATTGAATAAGGAAGGGTCATGAAATTTTATATTCCCTCCCTCATATTGGAGAAGGTGGTTCGTGAAAAAATGGAACCAGAGGGGAGGTTTTTAGGAGTTTGAGAGATAGTATATAGTTTAGAGTTCATCATAGTGAGTATTTCATGGTATGGTAGGGAAACTATGTTAGTAAATCATAGTACAAGAAATAGGTCGTGGAACACCGTCTTGGACATGAGATTTTATGTCATGATGTGATCCGATGCAAGGACTCTAGACCTACTGAACGACCAAGTTAGGATACATATATTGTAGGGTAGAGACCCTAATAAAAGTACTTGCATAATAATAAATTGTGTTCTGGTGTGTATTTGGTGTTTTAGGAATTTAAAATAAATTAAGGGTTAAAAAATTTAAATGACATTTTTCTCACACTACTCTGGCTTAGGATTTTCTTTAATACACTTTATATATAAAACACAGACATCTCCCCCATGTGGTACGAGAAGTTGAGGCCCAACATATTGACCCTAATCATCAGTGGAGGGCCAATCGAGAGGAGGAGGATAACCAGTGGCAGAAAAGATTCATGCCTTCTAGCTACAGAATCTAGGGGATTATGATGGCATCGTCTTAGACATGGAGATGGAGAGTCAGCTCGAGGAGTTGGTGATCGCTTTCATCATAATTTTGGCTCTAAAAGAGTATAGAGTCTCCCAAGAAATTTGGCATATATGAGGATAAGCCTATCAGTGGTGGACACATTATCTAGAGGGGAGGAATGGAAATGAGGTATCATGGGCCAAATTTGCATGGAGGTTCTTGGAAGAATTCCTTTAGTCCACAATTAATGTTGAAAATATGTAGAAGATACTCTCTCTCTCTAGTAGAGGAGTATATCGGTGAGGGAATTGGGTATCAAGTTCAGGGATCTCTTATGATTTTCACCGGTTATGTACCTGGATGAGGAGTATTGAGTGAGACACATAGAGGAAGCACTCTGACCTTCTCTTCAGTATGTTGTTAATCTTTTCACTCTACATACGGACATATAGGTTCAGAATAAGGTTGATGTAGTGGAAAATATGCACTCACTGAGAGGTGTTCCATGTGAGGGGAGCCATATGAGTTTGTCAAAGGTGAAAGTAATCAGTATATGGTCTATGGTGTTAAGGACTTCCCGTTTTTAGCTTGTGGAAAGTAGGCGTTAACAGTTACAGTTTCAATTTCTTAGTCCTCACCCTTTCCCAAAAGGGCCTGGGACCATGGTTCTTTATATATGGAGTCCTTGTGCATCTTTGGAACTAGTTCCTAGTCTGAGCACCATATAGTGGGGGTGGGTAGGTTTAGATCCCACCTTAGTGGTAGAAGTTACTAGTCTGGCCCTTCTAGCGACAGTGACAGAGAGATCCCGCTCCACCGAGGGTAGACAATGATGGGGGAAGCTGACATCAGGGTGTCTCTCAAGGACCACGAACAATTAGTGGTTCATAAGGATTTTGAAAATAGAGAGCTAGAGGAGATGAACATGGGAATTTTCACACCATAGAGTTAGAATTTCCATCGGGTCCAGAGGATGTTTGTGGTACAAGTAGTCTATTTAGTACTCTTGCATGTGCTTTGTTTGACTCAGGAGCCTTACACTGCATTGTTGCACAAGTTCTAGCACATGCTCTAGGACTAGATATAGAGATAGTTCCCAGGCCCGTAGGGTTTAGTACACCAATCAGAGGTTAGACCAGTCTGTTTGATGTTTTTAGCTGATGTAAAATAATGTTGGGGCCACACCAGTCTAGTGGGAATGTTCTTCTATATTAGATGGACCCATATGATGTCATCCTAGGAATCGACTCGTTAATTTTTATTCAAAATGTTATCAAATTATTTCGAATAATATTATCATTATCAGATATTGGTGGCCATCACATAGCATTCAATGGAGAGCAATGTTTTGAGGAGGCCAGACATCAGGTGGGGCCTCTTTTTTCCTTATTGGTCGATCTGTCAGCAAAATTAGCAAATACAGAGAGGGTGGAAGTTTGGAGGTTTGTAAGGGAGTTCTTTTATGTCTTCCCTAGGGAGTTTTTGATTCTACCCCATCAACATGGTGTGGAGTTTGGGATATACTTACAAACCCGTTGCCCGTATGATTTTTATGACATGATGAAGAAGGGTTTTATCTGGAAATGTATTTCCCCGTGGGGTGGTCTAATATTGTTCACGAAGAAGCCAGATGGTGGACTGTGACTATTCATAGACTACCAAAGGCTGAATCAGGTATTATTAATAACCTTTACCCCCTTCCATGGATCAACAACCATTTTTGACCAGTTAAAGGGGGAATGTTGGTTCTATAAGATCAAACCGCGTTCTGGATATCACTAGTTAAGGAAAATGAGGGTGACATCCCAAAGACTCCATTCAGGTTTAGGTATGGGAAATTCAAGATTTTGGACTTTCCATTTAGTTTGAATAATAAACCATCCATGTTCATTAGGATCATGGAATCTATTTTCTATTAGTATTTGGACCAATTCATAGTTATGTTCATCAATAACATTTTGATCAACTCATTGTCTAAGGAGGAGGATTTCATGAATCTAAGGATTGTCTTAGAGGTCCTCCAACACCACAATATCTATGAAACATTATCTAAGTGCATGTTCTAGATGTGAGCGGTGCACTTCCTCAGACACATGGTGTATCAGAAAGGGATAGCAGTGGAACCCTTTAATATTTGGAGTTGTTTTTTCCTGGACATCACCGAAGAATGTGGAGGAGGTTATTAGCTTCCTCAGTCTTGAAGGCTATTACCATAGTTTAGTACCCAAATTCTACCGAATTGTGGATTTTTTGACATCTTTGACAAGAAAAGACTAGGGCATCATGTGGAATGAGCATTATTAGGAATCTTTCATCTATCTGAAGGGGAGTATGGTCAGTGTCCTAGTGCATAGGTTTCTGGAGGAAGGGGTGATGTTCAAGGGGTTCTTCGAAACATCCATCATAGGCTTGAGATGTGTACTGTTGAAGTAGTGAGGTGTAATATCATATGGGTCTAGGAAGTTATTTACTCACGAACGTAATTATTCCACCCATGATCTGGAGAATGCAGTGGTCATTTTCACCCTGATGTTTGGGAGGCATTACCTCATTGGGGAGTGCTTTTTTGGACTTCCCGAATCAGAAGAGCTTGATGTATAAATTTCCCAACAATACTTGAACATGAATAAGTAAATAATAATGTAGATTTTCTAGGATTACGCATTTGAGATATCTTACATCCCATGGAAGGGGAATGTGCTGGTCGATTCCCTGATCAGGAAGTCACAGAATGAGGTAGTTCATGAATCCATGGATTCTTGGAAGCTGATGGAGGAGTTAGGTTCTTCATTCCTGGATGGTGGGGAGGATAGTGGCAGAGGATATTTGTATTAGATAATAATATAATAATCCAGGGTGTGGTAGGTAGAATAGTATCTGTGGCAAGACTTATAAGTTGGATTAATATGTGATCACATTGTCTAGGGTTATGCTCCAGAATGGTGGTCGGAGGATATCTAGAATCAGATGTTGTTCTATGGGAGGCTATTTTTTCCAGTGGAAATGCATGAGGGAGTTCTCCATGAGTTCCATATATCACCCATGGTTGTGAATCCATGAGTACCTAATATATATCGAGGCCTAAGGGAATAGTTTTGGTGTCCTAAGGTGAACCATGAAGTGGCTGAGTTTTTGGAAAGAGGCCTAGTGTGTCAATAGTTGAAAGATGAGAAAAATGATCCTAGCTGTGTGTTACAGCCCTTAGATTTTTCTGAGTGGAAGTGGGGTGAAATATCTATGGATTTTGTAAAAAGTTTACCTAGGTTTCATGGATTATGTGAAGCCCTTTGGGTAATAGTGGACCGATTGATGAAGATGGATCACATCATTAAAATCAAGGAGTTGAGTGGAGCAGATTCCTTAGCATAATGGTATGTAGGAAATGTGTGGAAACTACATGGCGTTCCAAGAACCATTGTCTAAAATTTGGAGAGATATTTAATGTTTCGAGTCTAGAGGGTATTGTATCATCCTTTGGCACCCATTTGAACCTTAGCACTGCTGTCCCCCTTAGACAGATGGGAAAACAGAGGGGACCATCTAGGCATTGGAAGATAAGTTGAGAGAATGTGTTTTTGACTTTGGAGGACTGTGGGTACGACACTTTTTCCTAGTATAATTTTCTTAAAATAATAAATATCACTCTACCATTAGCACTACACCATTCAAAAACTTGTATGAAAGACCACTTCACTAACCTGTGTGATGGAAATATTTTGGGGAAGCATACATTCTTGGACTACGTGTAGTTCATAACACAATGTTGATGGTTCAACTTTTGTGTAACAAGATGAAGGTGGATCATGAATGCAATTTGTTTTATGTTGATCATAGTAGGTGGACTTTCGATTTCGAGGTTGGGGTCCACATGTTCTTAAATGTATCCCCTCAATGTGGGCATCAAAGTTTTGGAAGTGGAAGCATTCCTTCCCACAGGTTCATTGGACTTCTTCAAGGTGTTGGGATGGGTTGGTGAAGTGGAATTTCATCCGATGTTACATACAAAGTTGGAGAGGATCCATGATGTATTTCATGACTATCAGCTCCGCCGGGATCTAAAATATGACTCCCACATCCTTGACTGGGTAATGTTTTATATCGAGGAGGATGCGAAATTCGTGGAGAGACAGATAACGATTGAGGATCATGAGGAGAAGTCGTTGTGTGGACAAAAGATTTTATTGATCCTTGTGTTATAAAGACATAGTGGCCTTAAGGTGAGTACATTGTAAAGGGAGGCACAGATTCCTTCCAAGAACAAAGAGATGTTCTGAGTTGATCTTGTGTTTTTATTTGTACCTTTCTAATGATGAAATGTTTGACCAATCATGTTGTATGATAAGTTATTTCCTTGTTCTCACATTCCTGTGAATTGTCCTCACTAAGGGGATGGAAGAAACTAATCCCTAATCATGATGAATTAATGATGATGTGATTAAACCTATGTGGGTGAGATATTTCCAAACAAAGTAGATTGTATCATTACATGGGAGAAGGAGCTCCCTAGTCCATGTGTCTAGATAGTCTGAACTTTTGCATTTGTGTGGTTTCTTAGGGCAGTGGAGCTATAGTGTTTCTACAATTGTTCTAGATATAGATATTAATGAGGTTTTTGGTCTGTCTATGATTTCACCCTATTTTTAGACAAACATAATGTGGTTTACTATGGAGATCCATCTTGGGGGATGGTTGTTCAAACCTCCTATTCATTTGATTAGTTTTAAAATTCTTAAGGATGTGAACAGTTTGAGAGTTATATGATGAAATAACCAAAATTTACCTGAGCACATCCATTTTGAAAATCCAGTGTTTAGGGTGTTTTGGGAGGCAAGGGTGGATTAATCCAAGAGTTTTCCAAATTTCAAGTTTTTATATCGGCAAGTCAGTGCGTCATCTTGTCAGTGCATCAGCATGTCAGTGAGTTGGCTTGTTAGTGCGTCGTCATGTCAGTACGTCGGTGATTCAGGTGCATTGACATCAGTGAGTTAGGGGCATCCACATCGGTGAGTCAAGGCCGTCAACATCGGTGATTTAGATGCATCATAATCAGTGAGTTGAGGGCGATGGTAGGTCAATGCATCAGAATATCGAGGCATCTATAGGTCATGAAATCCATAGGTTGAGGCATCATTAGACCATCGTGTCGAAATCTCAACATTGGTGGCTCAATGTTGGTAGGTTATTTTAGTATCTCATCCGTTGTTGGCTCATTGTCGGTGACTCACCCATCGGTGATTCATTTACAGTTTTTATAATTTTTTCCAGTTTTCTAGTTTTTCCCACAATACATATATATGATATAAACCATGTTTAAATAATTCCATGGGCTTTTTTAAGGGAGTTTCAAAGGTTATATATTATATCATTAATTAACCTAATGTCCATGGAAATTTGAGATACCCAAACTGTGTGGTATTGACCACGATCCCATGATTATTGTCTTTAACACCATTCTCCATTAAAATAGGATATG
Source organism: Viscum album (assembly GCA_963277665.1). Lineage (NCBI taxonomy): Eukaryota > Viridiplantae > Streptophyta > Magnoliopsida > Santalales > Viscaceae > Viscum > Viscum album. Next base: position 425,146,972 of record OY728162.1, on the reverse strand, counting down.
ACCCCTGAAAGAAATGATCTTCCCTTCCCTGTGTGTTTTCCATTTTCCCATGCTGTTTCTAGAGCCACCCCCATTGACTAGTCATGCGCCTATACTAGAGCTCTCTGGTTTTGTTTTCTTGGAGTTCCCTTCCTACTGCTCGTGAAATCCACTATTCTCGGTGCTAAGAGGAACTTCAATCATTTTCTCACCAAGGTAGGTATTTATTTTTCTTCCCTTTAATTATGCATTTTGCGGGGTGGGTATGATAATGAATTCATGTGAGGAAAAATTGAAATATTTTCTTAGAAATAAGAAATAGATACGGTATAAATTTAATAAAAAGACAACACAGGTAAATAAATTAATGGGCATAGATTAGTTAATGCGGATCACCAATTTTATTTTTTATCCTTGAATAATTTATGGATTATTTTGACTGTAAATCCTACTAAAAACATGGTCATTGGGGGTCTTTTAATGTGCACAAATAATGTTATTTTTTGTGGAGATGCTAAAATAAAAGACTGGAACATGAAATCTTCATAATCACAAATAATTTTTTAAATAAATGGACACCCTCAGGATCAATCCTATTGTGTGAACACCCCATCTATAATGAAGTGGAATTAAATAACCTCTACTGATTAAATCTGAATGTATGAATATCATGTTGATAGGTGTGGTTGATTTATATGTTATGTTGAATTGTGTGACCTTTTGTGAATTATGTAGTGATGGTACTAGGATCATGGTTGTGGGTACAATGTTGGGAAGATTAGTTGATTCCATGAGAAGTGTGTGGTATGTATGTAGAGTAGGGTTGTTGGTTAATAATAGTGGTTATGAGCTCAGTATGTGGGACAGTATTGGGGGTATGTTGGTAACCTAGTCCAAGAGATTTATTGATTGTGGAATTGAGGTACTTGTAGGAATCTAAAATTTCTTTATTGTGTTTTGTTCATGGAGTGACATTGGGACGTGGGACTGCTATGTGGATATGGACTTTTTTGTGTATTGGGACAACAAATCTGTTTTTTTGTTGTTGTGTAATGAGAAGGTGGTTTGTTTTTTCATTTTTAAATGGTATGGTTGTGGATTGTATTTTTCAGGTAGTGCCTAAATAAATTAGTGTGAATCTCTTTATTATTAAATGGAAAGTGGCTAAATGAAAAATGTGTGGGGTTTTTCTTTGGTCGTGATAATTTTGTGGTTATGCATATATGGGTAGCTGAAAAATTGATACATTTGGGATTGTTTGTTTGGTTGTGTGAAACCCGTAGGTTGGGATGAGGGTTTTATAACCTATACACATATAAATTAGAGTTCCTTTTGATTTATATATTCCCCCAACCCTGTTGAGAACTATGTGTCAAACATCACCATTTCCAGGGGAGGGTGTCTTTCCCAATATCTCGATGAATGGATGGATAGATGGTTACTGACTTTCATCCTCACACCCTCTTCTAGGTTCATATCGCTTGATTGTATCTGTGTAGGTTGTAATGGATTGAATCTTAACATAGTCTATGATTTTTCAGGTGATTTTTTTTCGTACATGAGATACAAATGTGTTTTTAGGCTAGGATTTTTTCCCAACTATCATCGAGACAAGTTCCAGGTGTCTTCGAGTGAGAGGTGAGTTTGTTGTGGCCTAGGTGTTTGTGCGTGGGATTGTGTGTGGTTTTTGATCCAGGTGTGTGCTGGTGGGTTATGGCAGTGGGAATGTGTATGGAAAGAGTGGTAGTGTAAATAGGCTAGTCATTAGGCATGAGCAGTTAACTAGTGGGAAAGTGGTGTGAGGAACCAAATATTAATGTTCTTATACTATTACATTACCTTCCATTCATTATTTGGTGTGTGTTCCTTGGGGAGGATGGACTGGTTAGTATTCATTGGTAGGTGCTTTGGGGTTCTAATCTTTTCTCATTGGGAAATTATTATGTTCCCTCACTTTTTTGGAGTGTCTTATGATTTCCAACTGGGTATGCTTATATACTCACAATATGTATAAAAAAACTATTTCAGTTTTCCAGGAGGACTTTGATGACTGCGCTAGACTTTACAATCTCAGACATCGATATTAATTGTTGTTTCTTATTAGACTCTTATTTTTGTAGTTTACTTTGGAATATTTTTGTACCTTACATGAAATTTACTTTTGAACCTGCTTATCGAAATGGGTTTTGGATTCACTTTTACATTTTGTATTTTGAGGTGTTTGGGATATACCATTTATATCCCGATAATTTTCTATAAAAAGGAAAATTCCTTCCATTTTATGTGTGATTATACACCCTCAATGATAGTCTTCATTCTGGGGACAATCAAAGGCAGGACTTAGAGGTTATTATCTCTCCACAAAATAGAAGAAGGAATGGTCTGGTAGTCTATTTTTTTCCCTCGTCTTGGAGAAGGGAGTTCATGACATATTATAACTCCAAAATTATAAATATACCATAAATAATATATATATATATACATTAATATTCCAAACTATGATAAGTGTTTATGGAAACTAAGTAACATTGGTTCGCAAGATAATATTAATCTATACACACGGTTGAGGATTTTGTTTCCCATTCGAGGGAAGCGAAGATGGATAAATATTATCAAAATAAACATATTAAAACCAAATTATACTTTAAATATTGGTGTTATTATAATTTATGTTTTAAGACAAAATTTAAGGTGGAAAATAAAAAAGAAAAAGGGGGTGCATTGTGAAGATGATTTTCACATAGAGAAATGTCCATTGGATCTCTTATTTAGAACACTAGAGTCATGATTATCATGAAAACAACATAAAATTTTTCTATTCATGATTGGTATAGAATTGTTCATGGGTTTAAAAATCTCAATGTATTTACATGTTTGAAGAGGTTAGGGGAGTGAGTTCCCTTTTATTGTCATAGATGCGTGCAATTTTATTAAATAACCAAAACTATTGAATAATGAGAAGTTATACTCCCCAAAATTTCCTCCAAATTTTTCAAATAATTTAATGGATGGATGAAATAGTTAATACCCAACTATATGAAAAAAATAACGGATTTTTTGAACAATTCATTCCTTATACATTAAGGTAGATAATTTTACAAATTTATTTTTTCAAAACATTAAATTGTATATTTTTATTTACCTACAAAATATATTTGTTGAGAATAAAATTTAAAGGATAATTATTGAATAATTTGAACCCCTAATACTAAATTATAAATCCAATTTATTAAATAAGAATACTATGTGTTTGGAAAATTATGTTTAATATAAGTGCATGTAACGTTCAAATCCTCATTTTTACATTAATCATTGTAATTATAATTTATTGTATTTATTAATATTAACAATGATAAATTACTTTCAACTAATTATATAATATAAATTATGATGATTCCATATATGGAGTATATTTTATAAATTTCAAATTAAAAATTGCCTCAATTTAATGTAATCTTAATCCTCCAAACGTGATGTAAGAACTATTTTACAAAGTAAAAATTATCATAAGTATAGAATATTTTAATATAAAAATTAAATTATAACATAATTTAACTAATTATACTTAATTTTTTTTTCAAATTATCCTTTCATGTAATTTAAACATAAAGGTAGTTTCCAATAAAATTGGTATTATTCACAATAAAACAAAACATTAATATTTTCAAAATATATATCAAAAACTCACCCAAAAAAATTTATACACATAGATTTTAAAAATGATGTTTTTCACAAACCCATTTTATAAAAGTTTTAAAAAATAGTTTCAAATTTTGTGTGAAATTATAGGATAAACCAATAATTAGAAAAATACATTTTTTCAGAATAAATAGGTTTTTTCCAAAAAAAATTATTCTTATTTTATATATAATCAATTGATAACCGTTGATTTTATTTGATAATAGTGTTATAAATATAAATATCGTAATTTAATTAGACATATTCACATATAACAATATACATTCTTTGTTATAATTGACATGATTATATAATAATATTTAAATAGTATCATGTTTTGTTTAAACCTTGTGTTGTGTGTATCATATGATATTGAAGATATATAATTTAGTTAAAATGAAATATTTCATATAGTATCTATGTGTAAAATTATATTTTAATATTTTTATCTTGTTTCATATACTATATATCACAATATTTTACTCTTTTTAAATCTCACGGTGTGACATTTGGGTTTAATGGAATATTATACACATGTCATATGTCAAATTTGGTACGAAACCTACAGAATCCTATGATTTCCGAGGGAAAACATATTTTCAGTGCATAAGTTGTCCATGGACCATCAACTCTGGAATCTTATTCTCTTCTTATAGGGATACTGATTTATGTTACCTGTTATGATATCCTTCGGAGGCTCAAAAATCTAGGAAACTAATTCTGATCAGATAAGGATTGAAGGGTTGTTAACCTAAGGAATCTCATACTGACCACAAGAGGCGGGGACATAGGCTTATCGCCTATGTGGGGGATATATATTGTTTTACCATCACATACACTTCTTAAGATCATCTTTTATGGTTCGCATGTCACGTAGGTTTAGAGGTTGTTATTCATCATTGTGGGAGAAAATTTAAAAGTATTGTGGTGGTTTTTTATATATTTATATTTCAATATTGACTGTCCCATATACGCTCATCACATATGGGATAATAATAAGTTTATTTTATTATGGTTAATTTTCCCATGTACCCTCATTTAATATCTAATGAGGCATTGGTTTAATTTTGATTGGGGAATATATAATTTTATTATAGTTTTGGGATGTCAAGGTTGAGTCTCTGGGAGATGGAATACATACCTTTTTATTAGGCAATGATAAAAAACTAATTAGTTTTATCTAATAATTTTAGGTTATTTAATCATACTGGTCTCTGAAATTTATCATCATTAACTAAGGATGATTTTGTTCATGAAAGTAATGAAAAAATGGATGGATTGGAGCTTACTTGTAGAATCTTACCAGAAAATGGGGGTTTCATCCCATGCCTGTCACATGAGGAATACCATTTTCATTATTGGGGTTATACATTAGGGCAACTAATACATTGGTTGTATTAAATTTAATGTCTTATAGATTGTATTTTGCTGATATATAGTCAATAGTCTTACATCTTCGATGATATTGGTAATAACACATGGTCCAACCATCCTCCATTAGGATAAGAGGAGAGAATGTTACATGGATCACGAATATTCATATGAAGTGGAATGATTGCTAGTTTTCAAGGATGATTCCACCACTAGGGATTATATATCATCTGCATAGTTCCCTTTGAATAGAAACAATATTGGGAACTAATTATTTTATGAAGAAAGAAGGAATCCCAATGGTAGGAAACCCATTATTAGGAGTATAAATCAAAAAGGATTCCCAACATATTCTTGTAGCAAATTGAATGGTTATAACGGTCAACAACATTGTTCAATCTGTTGAGGTTTTCAGGGATAAAATCAATTATAATGGGTATAGGTAACATTAGAACTCAACATACATGTTATTGTTTTTTTATAAGGATTCTTTGATTTTTCCACATGGAAGGTGTTTCATAGAGCATTTGAGTTATTAGAATACTTGATGTTGTATGAACCATGAGATCTAGAAAAAGGAATGTGTTTGGATCTTGGAGGCATAGTTTCATGAAACATTTAGTGTTGTTCCTGTATTTGAGTTTTATAAAGGAATTTCATCTTGCATGAACTCATATAGCCATCATGTGCTGTTGAATAATGTCATTTATAATATTATTTGACGGTTTTTTGTTTTTTTCCAAGGTTTTCATGTATGTTATATACCTATAGAAGTTCATAGAAGGTCCTAATTTTGAGAGCCTTTTGAAAGATAAGGTTGTGTAAATGAGGGTGTGGCTCATTAACATATTGAGTTTCATCAAAAAATGGTGGGTTTTGATGATCTAATGGAAGATGTTTTGGCCACCTAGGGTGTTCTATCATGTAATTATTCCCTATTCATTCAACATGGGGCTTGAATTAAAAAATGTCGGTTGTGTAACACAAATACCTATAACATTAGTGGTAGGAATTGGAATTCAACCATTTTACATTTCCTTTATCACAGAAGTGATTTATCCTCGAAATTCAACAGTAGATTTAAAATTCGTAAAGACACACAACTAGAGTATTTACCTAATTATATATAGGATAATGGTTTCCCATGTATGGCTGCATGATTACCATGTGTGAAGGTTACTCTCCCATATACATAACTCATACCTTAATGTGATCTATAGTGACTCAGACTATGACATTCACTTAATCTCGAAAAAAAATACTCCCACTTAATAATATAGATTATTCCACATTTTTGAATTAAGATTTTGTTAACTAGAGTGAAGTTTAAGGACAAAGGGTGACATTGTAAAGGTAAGGTTCATTTTAGTGGAAAAGTCTAGGTAAATTAAAAAACCATTGTATAAACGGTTAATTAGTCTTCTAAAGATCCCACCACAGCTACCACTACTACGAAGATGTAAAAATTGGATAGAAACTCTAAAATACCTTAGTATGGGAGGTCCATATCAATACACAAGGCATGATTTGGCCACCAAAATAAGACACAAAGGGTAATCTTCTCAGTAACAACAATCCACTCCATATCTTTATACTTCTCATTGATGTGACAATTCAAGCTATATAGATTCACACACATATTTTTTATTTATTATTTATAAAAATATAATGATTTATTACTATTTCCATGTTTCATTAGATAAGGGAATGTGATTAATGTACTATTTACACTCCCAACAATAGAACCAGGACAATCACCAGGGTGCTACTGGTGGAGGAGGAGCTCTAACCAAAAATTTCATCTTCATAAGGGTCAACATATTGAACAGAAAATTGATATGGTAGGTTTATACCTACATTTTGGTGACAAATTCATTCATCAATGGTTGTGGGAATATATGGATCACTGCATATGTGAATAGTTTAAGGATGTGGTATATCATATTGGGTTATATGAGGCAATGTGTGCATTCATGTTCAATTTCTATGACATGTGAAGCTAATACTAGTTCTTCTTAGTAGGAGACGTACAGATACCAACACCATCAAATTCAGTAATGGGGATGTGGGAATCAATTTTTTGAATGTGCACCACATTAGTAGAATCCTACTGGATGGCTACAAGTACAATGAATTCCTATTGATGCAGAAAATTTATGAGGATACAAATGAATTACCAGTGAAAAAAAAATTAAAAAAGTCAAATTGATATATTTCTTTGAAAAAAATGATTTTCAACAACATTTAAATTTCAATACATTAATGGTGTTGTTAATTAACATTCATGGTGGTTAGATGTTAAATATTCATTATAAATTCCTTATTTTTTGACATCAAAGGTATATGGGATCATGTTGGTAATCATTGGAGGATGTTTGGTATAAGGAATAGGGATCTAAAATTTGTAATTTTCACCCATATGTCATATATAAATCATTAAAATGGCCTTATAATGTGGTTAGTTGTAATTAGTTAGGTTATGTGTATGATCATATGATCAGTAATCTTGGTAATGGAATAAATCATGTAATATAGGAACTAGTTCAACCATAGTGTCCATAAAATAGTGAATCCATACAACCAACATGGCCATGTCATGAGGGGATACATGACTAGGCATATTAACAGTCGATTACAGCTCCTAAATGGGGTTTTGTGACTCACTTTGAGTTTTATTAATCATGGGAATGTCGTGAGAGGAGACATGACTATGTATATTTACAATTCATTCTAGCTCCTACATGGGTGTATTGTGACTCACTTTGAGTTGTATTAATTCCCAATTGTTCTTATCCCTAAATGCCAACCTATAACCCTCTCACCTGAATACCATTGAGGTGTTTCCAATTATACAGATTTAGGTTGGAATGGAAGACCAAATTAGAAACATCATGAACATAAACTTCATACCCTTCATAGACCAATCATTCTAGATGAATTCCAACATACAAGGGACTCTAGAGTCGAGATATATGTATAATCCTAGATAGTAAGGGTGTTTGAAAAATAAAATGATAGAAATTCTTGTTGAAAACCATAAACCCCTTCAATATTTCTTTATTTTTTTAGTCTTATCTAGTATTCATAAATGTAGGTATATTTGGTTGTTCACAGTAAGATGAAAATTTGTTTCATTCTCCAGTTCTGGGGTATGTTTACCAGTAAGTGCTTTAAGAAGGATATTATTCTACAGCCCACAATTTCTAATGAAAGACTCACTATTGGAACAATTTTTTTTCATAGTAGCAAATAAATTGTATTTTACATATATTCTCAATCCTCATTGGGTTGATCAAAAAAATATCAAGCAAATATATCATACCATTTTTGTGGAGTCAATGTTGTTGGTTGTGTTATTTCATAGTGTTTTCCGTTTATTAGAGTTCAAGTTCTCGAGTAAGGGATAATATTCACAAAGAATATATTTCTAGGGATGACCATTTTAAAATGTGGAAAAGGAATTTATTTCATGTTGATTGAATATTCATAAAAATATAGAGCATTGTGAATGATGGATTTATAAGATTGACTATTCACAAACCTAACAAAGGACTGGATTTTGTGATGTTTGATATTTCGTAAAGTTATGGATCTAAAAAATGTAATATAGAATTGATAAGGTTTCATGTTTCACAAAATATGTTTCATAATATATACTTAAGGCAAACTAGAAATATGGTAATATAATAAATTATATGAAGCATCATGAGTGGGAAAGAATCATGAAGGCTTCCCAAAAATGGATGAAGAGGTCAGTGAAAAAGTAGGTGTGAGCCTGAAAGAATCACAAAAGAGGTTTTTCCTATAAATTGGTTCCCAAAAATCATTTTAGGTGATGATAGAATTTGTAATAAGTGTAAGATGGTTTATTTTTTAAAGCTCTTACTATGAAATTGTTCTACGTGAATCATGAACTCAGCAGGAGCATAGGCATCATGAAATTATGGTAATGAAATAATTGAAACTTAGGAAATAAAAAATAATGTTTTTTGAAGATTTAGAGTATTTAGATATTCAGGAGTTTCCATAAGTCTTTTATATTCATAAATGTCATGAATTCCATGGTGTTTGTGAGCACTACAATGGCTAGGAGTTTAGTGAAAGCTGTGATCTTAACAATGGTTGGGAGTTCTGTGAATGTTTTTCTCTTTGATAAAACTAGTATTTCCATAAATTCTATGTTATTTTTGAAGGATTTAATCTTGATGAATGTAGGTGGGTTGTAAATGGATGAATCATCTTTTAAAAAAAGGGGTTTTCACAAACGAGGGTGTTTCGGGAATGGTACTTACCCAAATAGTTGTTTTTAGACTTCTTCTTTACTTGAATAGTGCATTCAAGTGTATTAATTCAACAAAATGGTGAAATAAGATTCTTATGCTACTGAGGGTCAAATACATTAATTTATAATATATTGATTCAACCTTTATTTAGATAAACATATTGTGATGACACTTGAGTCATAAATAAATATGGAGTCGATGGATGTGTTCCGTGGGAGGAATTGTGTAGCACTTAAATGTCTAGTAAAGCTAGTGATCATTGAATAGAGTGTCAATTTATGACAATTTCTTATAAAAAATATGAAGTGATGTTTCATGGATTCATTTTCAGCCAACACCCTTCCAATGAATGATCCTTAGAATATCCCTTCATAGTGAACTAATAAATTTATTATTTCACGTTTCAAATTTTCGCATATGCATGTTTAATTTATACACGATTCCATTAGACATGTTCAAAAAGTTCCTAATAACATGGTTATAATATACAACTCTTTGAATGATAATTTTGACACCCTGATTCCCCCCACCCCTCTCAGAGTGTTATAGTGTTTTTAAGTGGTACTAGAGGGAGGTTGTAGGTGTTAAATGTGTCTTCTGTTATTTGCATGGAGAATTTTTCTAAATGTTTAGGGATTTCCCCTTTTTATAGAATAAACATCACGAGTCGGGTGTATCAAATTATTTATCATCTATTATCCCCTTGGATTAATGTTTTATATACAAAAGTTCATGATATTTAGGCTAGTTCTCTGACAAGTCTTTCTATAAATGAAATAGAAAATAATTTTCATGATGTACATACTAAAGATGAAAATTATATTCCTCCATCACTATATGATAAAATATATTTGTCGGTAATTTGTTTCACTATAGCCATTTCTATGTAAGAGAAGCCAAAAAAAATTTATTGAAGGAAATAAAAAATTATAGGAGTCCAAAGTACATGTTTTTTCACAATCAATTTGATGATCTAGAATTGAATCCAAATGAAAATGAAAATAGTTTCTTAAATTTATTTACTGATGTTTTTAGAGAAATTATAGTACTTGGGGAAGAAATTAATGATATTTTCATAGTGATTAAAAAACTAATAAGGCTATAACGTCTATATAATCCAAATGTTTTAGCCCCTATGAAATGAGTTCTATAAAATATTTCTCATCATGGTCTACCAAGAAGTCTGATGGATTAATGAAGTGGAGTCAGACTGGATGATACAACTATTTAGGTAAGAAATGGAAAGGATCCAGATCCATATAAAAATGATATTTAAAATGTTAGTGAAGATAGGGATTATGTTTATGATGAAATTATTTCAATTTTTCTAGAAATTTCGTGATTGTAAAAGGGTGATTTGATTAAAAGTTTCATTTGTCTTGTTTTTTATGTGGTAAAGTAGGAAACACTTCCACTTAGTTAACAAGGAGATTAAATGGTGTAGAATGTGAGGAATAAATCATATAGAGGACACAGAATAGGTTCTTGAGAAAGGGAGAATTCAGATTAGAAAAGAAATTATAGTAATGGAGCATTATCTGTAAAGAATAACATGATGATAATGTCTTTTTGAAGCATATACAAGTAGAGTTTAAATCTAATTTTGATGTTTCTATGACTTCTATAGTTGAAAATGTAGAACCTGTGATGGAAAAATACAACTAGTAAAAAAATTTGTAGATCAAAAGGTGGAACTTGATCATGCTCTTGAATATCTTAACATACGATGAAACAAAAAGAGGAATATTGGATCTTTTCTAAGAGAGTAACTAGAGTTTGTGGATAAAAAATGATGAGATTGATCGACTATAAGGAGAATCGAAATAGAATTTGACAACTCAGGAAATCTAAGAATATTTTTTGGACTTTAAGGTTCGGATTGAAGAGTGGGAAAAAAATTTCAATGAAATTAAATCGATACTATAGAAAAGGGATAATATTGTTGAGGGCCTCAAATATGAAGTCATTTCATAAAGAAGTATTTTATAAACTAAAAAAAATCATGTGAAATGAAGAAAAAATTATTCTTTCTATGGTTTGTAGATAAAGAGATTTTGGAAGGATTTTAGCATGGTTTTGAAGGAGAATATAAATTTTTTATTGATCAATGATATAAATTTGTGAGAAGAAGTGGGATTTAAAGTGACTCGGAATCATAAAAGTCTAGAAACTAAATGAGCTAAATAAAAGGGAAGTAAAATGTTGGACATATCACAAAGTTACATGATGTACTAATATAGAAATATTTAAACCAAAATAAGAAGAGAGATTAGATAAATTAACAATTATTTAGAGAGAATCGATGATGATATAACTATAAAAAATAAGGGGACACATAGATGAATGGAATTGGGCAGATATTTCTTCTTATGAAATGTAAATTCTAAGTATTTTTGGGCCATACCATGTATTACTATGAATATGAAAGGATATATCTATATGGGAAAGCACTTTGAATTCGACAAAGGAGAATTAGACTATATCCTTCATCATATCTGAGAAATTATTTCTATGGAGATTTTTTTTAACTGTTATAACATTTCCCATAAGGATATTCATTTCATATAGACGAAAGGTGTGCAAAATAAACACAAAACTATTAGATTTGTAAATTCTAGTAAAAAGATTAATTACCCTTGAGAATTTTTATTCTCATGTGGATTAATAATATGAGTATGATTCAAAAATTCTTGTTTATAAGAAAGTATATAGTATATCTTTTTCCAACACCGAATCATGAATCTCTTTATAATAAATAAAGAAGATTGAGAAATCCAACATTGAAAACATTTATCTATAAGTAAAAAAAGGACAACAAAACTTATATTATTGATAGTGTATGCTCCTCTCTCATAATAGGAAATTATTTGTTTTCAATTATTCTATAAAACGGTTTATGGACCAATGAGATTCATCAAAAATGATTCCATAAATATCTAAGTGAGTGGAAATACAAAACATCCAAATGATGATAAGATGAAAATAAAAGTACTTTACCAGGATGGTTTGTGCACACTATCCTTAGTGTGAGTAGACTATATGGATTAGGGCTGTTAGTGACATTTAATTATATGGGGTGCACCAAAAAAGTGAATAATGGTAATAATTTCATGAAATAATAAGAAACAAACTGAAATTTATGCCTCAAAGACATTAAAGAAAATACTTGGATCAAAACAACTGAATAGGAAAACACCTTGTGATACCAAAGGTTGGTCCACATTAATAAAAGGATCATGGAATAAATATCCAATATAGAGGATGTTTTTGAAATTACCAATATAAATTTTGTTCATCAAAATACATATGATGAATTCATGTGAGGAAGGATTGTCTGGAATTATTATCGGTCACTTAAAAAAATATAATATAATATTATTATCCTTGTCTACATAAATGCATGCGGTCCAATAAATATGCATAAAAAATATGGAGACATGTAATTAATTATTTTTATTTATGATTATAGTATAATGTAATTTTTGATGTTAATGAATAAAAAATGGAATGTTATTGACTTCATGAATAAATATATCTAATGATTTGTTAATGTGACAGGCCAAAAAATCAATATATTACATTCTAACAGTGGAACAAATTTCACATCCATTGAATTTGAATATTACATGAAAAAATGGGATCATGAATTAGGTTTCATTAGTGATCATGCATCAATAAATTGGGATCATTTAATGAAGAGATTGGTAGGTGAATAATAATGCCGTAACTATAATGATTCAGAGTTGTGTTTCTCATAATTATTGGAAAGAGTCCATAAATGTTTTAGTATACAAACTCAAAATAATATAGGGCTATTTATAGGATAGATAAGGATACCTTATTAGGTATATAAAGAGACCAAAATATATTATTTTCAAATATTTTAGAAGTAAGTGTTTTATCCAAAAAGATAAGGAAATCAAGGTAAGTATGGTGATTCTATATATTAAATAATATTCCTTGTAAACTAAATGTAGAGTATACCATAACAATTATACAATAATAATATTAGAAAGATTATGGAAAGAAATTATTTCAATATCACTGAGGATAAAACAATGAATAACTCGAAGAGCTCATATGTTTATCTGGTTGAAGATGATGAAGAAATTGGAAGAAGGATATATTAAAATACAAAAAAAATGTGGATGGTTTGATAAACATTCATGGTTTTCAAAATTATGATTATATATATTTATAATCTTAAGAATAACCCATTTTTAAATAAACTCTTTAATAATAACATATGATAAATAGAATAGAAGAATTTGATCATTCTAATAAAAGTGGGGATTAGAAGACACCTATATAGATAAAGATAATGAAAAATGAATCACATTATTCTCTCTTTTAAATTGTAGAAAACTATTCATTTGATGATGAATTAATTTATGAATAATGGGTTTTTCCATGAAATAAGAACTATTTTACATTAAAAAAACATAAATCAGATATTTATAAGAGTCCAGAAAATCACAATGTGATTAGAAGAAAGTTGATCTTCAAAAATAAATTTTATGATCTAGGAAATTTTATTAGAAATAAGGAATTCTTGGTCATTAAAGGATATACACAGACTAATGTCATTTATGTTGAAGAAATAATTTTCTTAAGTTGTGTTATTTGAGTTGATTAGGCATTTCATAGCCAAAATAACTCATAGAGAATATAAAGATAATCATATAGATGTCAAAAATAATTTTGTAAATGGTGTTTTTTAAGAATAATTCTAAATTGAAAAAAATCTAGTATTTAATATTGGAAATGATGAAAAAATAATTTTTAGATTAATGACAAAACGTTATGGTTTAGAATAAGCACCACAGGCATGATATTTTTGATTGGATTATTAGCTAACAAATATATAATTTAAAGGATGATAATTAGGTCATAAAATCTATGTGATGAATTATCATGGAGATCCATTTATAGTTCATGAGTATGTGGATGATATTATATTTTCTTGAAGATAGAATGGATCAGTGGAAGAATTTTCTAATCCCATGAAATTAAAATTTGAAATGTCCATGATTGGTTAACTCACATTCATTTTTGGATTGAATGTGATCCGAAAGGACTAAATATTCATTTCTTAAGTAAATTAATAAATATTTATAGTGGATAAATTCAATATGAATGACTCCAAACCATTTTCGACTCCGATTGTGGTTGGTAAAAAACATGGAAATAATTTGGATGATAAATCTACAGATCCAACCTTATATAAGAGGATCATTGGAGGATTATTTTATATGATTACCAAAGTTTAGATGTGGTATTGGAAATATGTTTAGAATAACACTTCCAAACTGATCTAAAGGAGGATCATTTTGAAATGGTTAAAAGTTACCAAAAATATATTCAAGGAACTCTAAACTTTCCCATATAATTTTTAGTAGGAAAAAATAATTAATTATCATCATTATATAATGCTGACTAGGATAGATATGTGGTTGATTGAAAGTCCAAAAGTTGGAGTGAATTATTATTTAGAGACAAGCTGTTGTATTTTTGAGAATGAAATAATAAATTCACTCTCTTCGTATAGCTAAATCATAGTATATCTCTATGATAATGAAATGAACTTAGCTATTGTTGATGAATAAAAATCTGACTGATATTGATGACAAATAGAAATAGTTGATGGTGATTTAATTTCACAATCAGAGAATGAACAATCATAGGAAAAATCTATCTCACCACACTTATATTAGACGTATTGAGATCATATATCACTTCATCAAAGGCAATTATGAACAAGGTAGGATTAAAATAAAAAAATTGGGAACTAATGATCAAGTGGTTAAAATCCTAACATAGCCTTTGGCAGCTCCAATGTTTGAGAAACATTAGTTAAACCTCAGTGTTTAGCCACCTAACATTTCATGATAAGGATACAGTTTTAACAAATTCTTATATTTTGGGATTTTATATAGTTCTATAATGGGTATACAATCTAGGTGTATTTTTTGTTTTTGGGTACTAAGGCCCCAATATAGGCTCATTAGTTTTATAAACAAAGGGGAAGAATGAAATTCAATAAATTATAGGATTCAAGGATAAGTGGATAGTCTAGTTATCTCTTAAGGAATGAAAATACCTTTTCTCCACACCAATTTTATTCATCAATATTTTCTCAAGTATACATAGTGTGGAGGAGAGTTATTATATATCTATCATGTTTTTAATCAAGGATGGTGCTTCATGGAATTTAACTGTACATTCAAACCAAAACCAAAAGGTGATATTTTAGGAAAAAAGGACATTCATATATGGGAAATGAATTTTTTTTGTCTTTTTCCAATCCTCACTGGATTGACAATGTACTTTTAATTCCATGTGACATTACGATGCATGTGGCCTCTCTATGGAAGGTGGAATCATTTCAAAGTGTTTTCAAAATTTTCGGAGAAAAAATATCGAGGAAGGGAAGATCTTTGTGAAGAAAGAATTTCTAGGGCTCACTATATAAAAATATGTAAAAGTAATTGATGTCATAAAAATTATTGTTTCATAAATATATAGAGCTTCATGAAATATTCATTTCTATGTATGATTTTTTACCAATATGAAAAAGTGATGTATTTTATAATGATTGTTTTTCCATAAATACGTCCATGAATGTTTTTTGTGACTTAAAATAACCATACAAGTTTTTTAGCCTATATATAGGTTACCAAACATCTTTTGAGACATAGAGGGAATTTGGAAAATTGTTGAAATGCTTTGATTTTAGGAAGATCATACTAGGAAGTAAATATTCCTGAATGAGGAACTATTTATAAGAATAATCATAGAGAAAATAATGGTTATGAACAATTGACACTTAGGATTATCAGAAAATGGAGTTTCACAAAGGCTTATAGATTTTAGATAGTTTTTTGTTCCATGAATGTAATGTTATTCAAAAACTCTAGGAATTTTATAAAGGATATAATATTCAAAAAGGATAAGAGTTCTGTTAAGGAATTGAACTTGATGAATGTTTTGAGTTCCATGATGGCTATAAGATTTGCGAAGGAAAGGAGTTACAATGAAGGTTGGTATAGTCTTGATGTTTTAGAGCTTTGCGATAGTATGTGTGTGTATAAAGTCTGAATAATCATTGACACAAAAATGGGGCTTCATGAATAGAGTGTTTCAAAAATGTTACTTACCCAAATGGATAGTTTAAAACATATTATTTCAGTGTATAGTGATTTCGAATGCATCAATTCAATGATATGGTTCATGTAGAGTCCCATGCTTGTTAGGTTTAAGGACGTATGTGACCAATATACAAATCTTACTTTCAAAATGTTAAACTGAGTAAGGCTTCAACTGAGGTAGTGATAAAGGGGGATTCAAGGTAGGTGATCTGATGGAGGTAGAATTATATCCCTAAAATTCTTAAAATTGAAGTGATCCCAAAATGGAGGGATCATGTCTAATAATAACTAATCCATAATATCTAGTGAATCGTTGTGGATTCTTGTATTATTGACACATTTTTGGTGTATAATATAGGGACTATCCGTAATTGGTGAACCAATATTTTTTTCATGTTTCTATATCTTCGTAAGGGTGTTTAATATCAAAATGATTCCATCATACATGTTTATAATGTTCCTAACAAATTGGGGTAATTATTTGACTCATTAAAATGATATATTTACACCTTGATTCACCACTCCCGTCTTTGGTTGTTCTTAGTTTTTACAACCCCACAAAACAATATCAACCACTAGGTGGCAGCATACGCAGACACAGTATTTCATTAATCGGTGAGGTTGGAATCTTCCTTAGATGAGCTTCACAATGAATAAATAATGAGTCATGATACAAAAAAAGATACCTTCATATAGGTATAATGTCCCATAATGGGGAAACAACACAACTTGAAGGAGGTTCGAGCCCCTGTATTCCCATAACTTCATAAAGGGTCCCTAGAACGGGAACATATGGTGGTGAAGAGCTTCCATAGAAGAATCCACAAGAACATGATGAATGATTTCAGGATATATATATAGAAGTTTTCAATTGGATGTGTGGAATCAATTTACCTACATGTTATATATGGCATAAGAATTCTTCCACCATGAGATCTGGGAGATATGGGAGATGGTGTATCTATTCGATATGGTGGAGCTAGACGAGATGGTGTATCTGCATTGGAAAAGGCTAACTGTAGTAGGAACCAAGATACCAAATATTAGGGTTTCTAGATTTCAACTCAGGTGGACTAATAAGTTATTTCAAGATATCAGGAAAACAAGGACACCTTTAGGACACATGGAAGGGGATAGAGAACCATGTACTATCACGGTGTCTCATGCATGGTGGGGAGGTCATTGAAGAAATGTCAACAAAATTTCCATATTAGGGGGATCAAACTCATGACACTAATTTGTAAGGCTCTAATGACTATGAGATATGTGGTATATATGAAATGTTGCAAAACATTCAATAAACTGAGGAATTCACATATAAGGATTATTTTTCTAAGGTCCACATTGGTGTTGTAATATTCCAGATCACGATATCTATGTTACAATTGAATTTCCTTTTCTTTAGCATCATAAAACTATTCGTTGAATTTATATCTAAATTTTAAATAGAGGAATAATAGGACACTATAGATGATGGGTAATACACCTCTACATGTTATTAAGATTCCACCTCAATGTCTTCCCCTGATGTATTAGATTGAGGGACTATGAAGAATGTTTTATAGAAGACTAAGAGCTCCCTAATCCTCCTGGTCATTTATAGGGGGACTAGTTCTAGTGACTTAGTAGTTGCTCTTTAGAGTAGGGAAAGGTTCCCAGGACGACTAACCATCAGGTTTTTGTTTTCTCATGAAGTAAAATCCTAAATTCTACTTAACATAATTTTCATTATTTTTTATTATTACATGTTTTTTTAAGTCATTTTTTTCTCAAATTTATAACTCTAATGAATAAAAAAATGGTGGACTTCAAATTTGAAACCCCGATCCTTTATATATTGAATGATTTATAATCAATCTATTATTTAATTGTTAAATAGGTGATGGATAATATCATGAATGCCTTCTCGATGTGAAAATCCAAATTTGAGATGAGTTCATTCACTTTGGAGATTGTTTCAAACTATTGTAACAATTTATTATTATTTTAAATAGTTTTCAATGATTCATCCCATCATAATCCAGACATTACTTATCAAATAGAATTTCTAAATCTTTTTAGGATGATTGGGTCAACCTCATAGGATTTAGTCTATCAGAAGGAACCAACCGATGTCCAGGAAGTGAAATCCATCATTACAATTGATGTGACTAGTGGGAAAAAACTCTAGCTGGTGAAGAGGTCACTACATGAAATGGGTAAGGTGAATCTAATTTCCCCCTCAATTTGGAATCCAGTCAATCCGATAGTGTTTCTGATGAGGAAACATCTACCGATGTTCCAGATACCTTCAATTTGTACCCACAAACACCACCCAAATAAATATAAGATTATAGGTTTGAAGTTTCAAATTTTAACTAGGGGATATAAGACCTGACATTGAGGGGAATCATTACCGTTATCACCCACACTCCATTTTATATCCTGATAGGTTGGATGAGGTCCCTCTTCAATGACATCGAAAATATAGGGACTAGGTTTGGGACTACCATTCCCTCTATGTACATTATTAAATCCTTATGGCCAAGTGAGTGTGTATAGAATGGTATTATTTTTTCAATTACCAGTATGATCATGCCTATGAAGGAACCAAGGCACTTTATGTTTCCAAATAATAACTCACATAGACAGTGGAGTGGGTATAATATCATGATGTTGTTTTCCCTACCAATGTAAAACCATCACCCTCCGGAGGGACTAGACAGTGATCGTTTAGCTTGAGGTAGAAAGTGTGGAATCCATAGTGGTAGAGTTCCAGATAAAATTGGTTCCGGTCCAAATCTGGGGAAATGAGGTTCATCATGCAGCTGAGGAGGAGATAATAACTATATCCTACTGGTTAAAGTCTCTTAAATAATCAATGTATTGGACGACCAAGCTCGTGTGATCACATTTCTTATCTATGTTTTAGTGTAATTTATATTGAAATAAGTGAGATGATATATGTCATTTACAAACATTAGAACCACTTGAAAGATGTCATGATCATGGTTGACAAAAGGCCACATGTTTATATCCCCATACAACAGAGGATTATGACTATAAAAGGTTTTCTTAATGCGGTATATTCTGGAGAAAAGTCCCTCTAGATATGTAATAAACACATCAGATGAATAATAAATTCAATAATAACTATGAGAGAATACTAACTGATTGGTAATAACATGATGATTACTTAGGTAGTCACAAATAAATAACATACCATGCATGAACATACAATGTGGTAAATATTAGAAGTTGACATACATAAGGTAATACATATAAATGGGAAATACTGATAAAGGAATTAATAAATAAAATACCCAACTCCTGTATGAAGAAAGATTTCCATCTTTTCAACCGACCTCTATTTCACATCCTAGCATAGAGAAAAGAAACAAAAAAATAAACAATATCCAAGTCCAAACACGTGGTTAGATATTTTTTCAGGTCATCAATCAGTACCATGAAAAGGGAATACATAAAACAATGCATTCCACCACCAATTGTGTCAAATGAAAATCTGTCCCTAAATATAAAATTTATAGTATTCAATTATAATAAATAAATTAAGAATATCAATGTTGTATAAATAACTACATTATTCTTAGGATCCTCATGGATCACTTAGATGACCATTCCTGCTTCAGAATATGATGGGATGTCTCTAAACAATCAAAATTCTATAAATAGATTCATTACCTAATGCATGAAACTCAAGAATACATCTATAATAATAATAATCCTATTATGGTCTTGTATTTAAATAAAGGATAATATTTCTATGAATCATAATAAAAGGATAGTGCGTCATTATAAAAAAATCCTGATAATTTTTAGGGGACACCATTCCAAATGATTTCTTGTAAAATTAACTATAAATATAAGGAAAATTATGACTAATATGTTTAATTATAATAAATGATTAGGAACATCATGTACAGCAACAACAAATAATAATAATAATAATAATCATAATCATCATGAATTTCATGCCTAAATATTTCAATAAGTGATAAAGAGCATCATGTCCAACAACACTACCCCATTCATGATTTTTAAATTTATATTACCTTGAATTCTATGTAACATTTTTATACTATTAACATTCTATTTAACTCAATTAAAAATTTCATCTAAGTTTTCAATTTTACTTTCATTTAACATATGTTAATGGGTTAATAGTACCTAAAATATCTAGTTTCATAATATTTATTAATTAAACAAAATAAATTTTTCACTCCATGCCACTATATAAATCATCACAATTCGTTTAATTGAACAATGATCAAATTCAATTAAATTAAATCTTATAATGAATTATCAATGATTGGCCTAAATGGTTCAATTGTTGGTATGCTACCATTTAAACTATATATTTCAAAATCTCATTTAGGAGGGTCAATTCAGCACACCAAAAAGGGAGGTTTAATTACATTCAAGGTACAGATGTTATATCATATTAGAAATACACCCCAATAGGGGTGGTCTGGGTCCTAGTAAAAACCTAAACAAATGCATTGGGTCTCATGGACAACCAAATCAAGGTGAAAAATATTCACTTTAAAAAATGTTACATTTAGAATGAAATGTATGTAATGTCTAGTGCACATCCTAAGGAAACATTTTATAATTAATGACACATTAATTGATAGGAATATATGACACTAAATTCCTACTTGAGGAGCCTCACTCATCCATTATCAGGCTACAATTCATCCCAAAATGAGACAAAATGATGAATCAGACCAATATGAAAAATAGGGAAAAAATATCACAAAATAATAACATATCATAGGATGAAAAAATCATTTAAGGGAAGAAATATTATTTTTAATCTCAATATTATGATTCTAACACACCCTGAAGCATTCATTTCAGACAAAGAATGATGGAGGATGACCCCATGTATTTAGAGAATGAGGTTGAACACATGTAAAGAGATCATAGAAAAATGGTGGAATAAATAAGGTGAAAATCATTTTATAGTATGTGGGTAAATTGTATATTTTATTATTTTAAGGGGAAATGGTTTGGATACATTGTAAGGTAAATTTTTTTCCAACCATGTGGTTCCATTTTCTAATCACCCAACATGTAGCACAATTATCTTGAAATATTTACAAATATTGCTCCCAACATGCAGAGATACTTCCCCCAAACTCTTCCATGTCGCATAGCTAGAATTCATGCTATTAAAACCTTGTGAAACCCATTCATATGTCTCTACAGTTTATTATAGATATCTCAAATGGTTAACTGGTCTCAACCACATGACTAAACAAATGGTTCCCCATATAAAATGGTTCGTACAGTTTACCTACAAGGTTAGTAATTACTATAAACCAACCATGCACATACTGTGCATCATAGGCATTCCATTTTGAGACAAGAAAATAAAATCCCTTGCTTTTGGATGTCATCTATAATTCCAATACATCTCTTAGGCCTCATACCCCATCAAAAAAATTTGAATTTAAATAGTTCCAACTCTAAAAATTATATTTCGATGATTAGTTTATGATTTGGAAAATCTACCAAATAAAAATACAAAAAACATTTAGAATTCAAGACCAACTAAAAACACATGATATCAAAACCCCTTACGTTAGAACATTTTCTCCCAAGATTCCTCGATGGACAATGAGAACATCACCCGACTTACATATGGGTCATGAATCTCCCACTATAATGGATGAGTGTCTTTTACATTTCCCAATGCCCCTATAAGATGCTTTTTAATCATATGGTACACAAGATATTAAAACATAATCAACTCCTCATAACCACCAATGAATACTCTAACGGTTCTTACCTGATCCCATCTAACTTGAGTCCTAATTATATTTTTGTCTCTATAATATTATAGAGTATGGTTCTCCCTACAAATAGTTAAATATTTCATGTTCTAATCCTGATTCATGATATTACCATCATCATAATTCACTACTAAATAATTTCCATAACATCAAAACAAAAATGCCTACATGAATCCCAACTAAATAAATAATTCAAATTCTAATAAACTGAACTAGTATGGAAACACTTTCTTATCCTTGAAAATCATAGGTTGTCCCGTCCACTATAACCATCTCAATCCAACAACATTTCTAATGCAGTTCCTCACTATCCATATCCAACAATTAAGGGAAACTAAAGTCAAAATAGCTATATCTATGTTTCAAAACAATTTTCTTTAGTAGATAATGGGTCACAAAAACCTATTTCCCAAAATCCTTGATCCTATATTTTACCACGATCATTCCAATAATCATTTTAAAATCATGTACCTGACTTCTAGTGACATCTCCTAGACAAACTTTAATATCCTATTTTTTACAATGATAATATAAACCGTCTTATGATAAATTATTAATATCATAATTGGGTGAAATTATTTATCATTGAAATAAATTAATAATGTTATAATGTATGTGAATAAGAGAAAACTCATTGTTAACACTTTGAAAAATTCAATGGAATATTTTTGGGATTAGAAAATTAGTTATTGCAAAATTCAATGGCATGTAAAGCCCCGATGAAGAACAAATAAATATAATAAATATATTACATTAAGCATGCATATGTTTTTTCAAAAACAAATTTATTACCCCAAAATGTTGTGTCATACGAGAAATCTGAGACCACATATCAGTCCGAGACATAATTTTTACCCCAAGAATGGTATAAAATTTGGACACATTATATGTTTAGACGTCTCGCTCACAAAAATAATTTATTTAATATTTTTTATTATATTAATCTATAAAATAATTTAATAAATTTGTAACATGTTAATTTATATTATAATTAAAATAAAATAATTTGTATACTTATATTCCAATAATTTTCCCAAAAAATTACACTACATAATTTACTAATTCTTTTTGATATTTTAATTTATAAATTATCATTTGATAATTCTTAAAAATTATCTTTTGTTAAAATTTCAAATTTATCATTTTTTCCTATTCTAATATTATAATTATTAGGATTTCAAAATTATCATTTGATATATTTCAATAATTATCATTGATCAAATTTATGAAATTACCGTTTTAGAATTTTTTTAATTTATCATTTCATATTTTTCTTCATAAGTAATCCGTAAAAAGTGTAAAAAAACATACTGAACATAACTTTATGTCCTCAATTTTTTTATTAAATTTCATATTGTCAATACGAATCCAAGAAAAACTGACAACACATCAATCTGATCAGAAATGAAAAAGATATCAAGGAATCAATTTTTAATGAAATAAAAAATAGAAGAAATTGAGGAGAGTGAATATGATATGTGTGAGAATAAGGGGTGAAACATCATGTGTGAACTACCAAGTTCCTCTAAATTTCATCCTTCTAATTTTTTTATCGTATATTCCTCATTTTCACAATTTCATTATTACACTTATTTCAAAATAGTATATCTCCTTTTTAAAACCCTCCATGTGTTACCCATGGAGTGTTTATTTCCCATGTTGCATCTTTCACATGTAACTCCTTATTAAATTTAAATCCGTTAAATATATTAATATTCAAATTATTTTTTATATATATTTATAATATATATATATACCTATAGAGACATTATATATATATACACAAATTATTACCCAAATTAGAAATAAGTACGGTAATACTGATAAATATTATTATTTAATTAATATTTGACATTATTGTTTCTATTAGCATCAAAACAATAATTTTCATAAAAACATGATAATAGTGTATTAATTTTATTAATTGAACATACTATTATTTATCCAAAATAGTTAAAAACACCTCATTTATTACATTAATTTAATTTTCCCAATTAATAATTTCAGATAAATTTCATTTCAAACTAATTATTTACACCATCAAACCATTATTAATCACAAAAGTATAGTTTCATTTTGTTCCTTAATATAAATAAATATAAAAATAATTTACAATTTTGTTTATTATTTTTTATCAAATAAATTATATTTATTCAAAAAATTATTATCGTTGTGTGCGGTCATTCCAAACATCTAATGCCTACAAATGTTATACACTATCTAGGGTAATAACTACATACTAGACCTAAAAGTGGTATCATATTTCTCATACCATGATCAATATGAGTAATATTAATTATTTAATATTAAAAAAGGAATTAAATACTTTAATAAATATTAAAAGGATATTTTCTTGAGTGTGGAATCCAAATTTTTTACGATTACGCATTTTATAGCCTACATTAAGTAAACATTTCCTCATATAACTATTAGTGGTCTCATATTGCCCATACGATAAACTATTTTGGTTATACTAAATTATTTTCAAAATTATTATAATCAAAAATTTTAAATAAATTATTTATATCAACTATGAATCCAAACGTATGATGCATACAACTATTATACCCTTACATGGGTAAATATCATGTCCCAGACCTGTTGATGGCCTCAAATTTATCATATGATGCACCTTTTTGGAGATATCAAATTGTTAGGAAAACAATAGTTCATGCTTAATGTAATATTTTTTTCTGTCTTATGAGAGGCTTTATGAGCCTTGGAATATCACACTAACTCAGTGGATGACTCTAAAAATATTCTATTAAATATTTGAATTTTTTAACATGTATTTTTCTCTTATTCTTAACCTTTAACACATTATTGTGTTATTTTACTAATAAATCCTTTTTCCCAATTAAGATATTAATAATTTATCACAAGAGGGTTTTTATTATAATTATATATATTGGGATATTATAATTACACCCCTCTATTGAATTCTTATCCTCAAGAAGCATCTATAGTGGTATCGCTCAAACAACTCAGGCCACTGAGCTTGGGCATCATACTTATGTTTGCATGTGTCTTCCTAGATATATTGCTACATCCAAATACAATATAGTGGTGTCATATTCCCTCTTAATTCCTACATTCTTGGATCATTGTTATACATTAGACACTACATATAAGATACATCAGTCTATATCTCAATGTCCTCATAATGAATAGCATTCGTATGGTCGGGTAAGTACCTCTGAAGCTTGGACAGATTGAACACCACGTTCATACATCGATTGTGAGAAGGGAGGTATGGACAATACATCAATACCCATATCCGCTCAGGGATCTCAAAGGGTATAACAAAACATGGTGTAATATTTATCTTGTTACCCTGATATTGGTGCCTTAACTGTGGAGTCACTATTAATAAAACCTAATCTTCTATAACATCATTAAGGGTCCCCTCCTATGATCATCAAGAAATATTTATCTTCTCTAAGCGGTTATCTAAAATTTAATGATTAGATTCACTCTCTTAGAGGCCTCTTGAACCAAAATGGTTCCAATAAATTTTTCTTTATCTTCCTCATGCAAACAGAGCATTTAGTGACAGAGTGCCCCTTAAAGATCTGCATAAGGTTCCATATGAATCAAATCCTATTAACAATTATTGAATCAAATTCAATCAAGGATAAGTTGTCATCCCATGATATTTAAAGGATTAAAATATAATATCCAAAAAAATCCTCAAAAATTTATATAGACCACTCAGACTATCCCTTTGTCTGAGGATGAAATGTTGTGCTCAATCTCAGATGAGTGCCTGCGGATTAATGCATGTCTATGAAAAACCATGACACAAAACATGAATTTCTATCTGAAACAATGATCAAATGGACACTATGAAGGCAAATTATCTCTTGGACTTAATGTTTTTTTATCTACTCCACTGAGTGTGTCTCTCTGATTATTAAGAAGATAGAAAACTTCATTAACCAATTCAAAATCACTCAGTCTACATCATGACTCCTTGGGGTCTTGGGTAATACCATCAAAAAATCCATCTCGAATTCTTTACACTTCCATATAGGCATTGGGAGTGGATGCAACAACCTTCTAGGATTATGGTTCCTGGCCTTCACCCTCTGACAGGTAAGGCATCAGGAGATAAAACCAACATATTTCTAATTGAGTCTGGTGCTTTAATGAGGGTGTGATCCAAGGAGAAGGAACATGAACTTTAACCAATATATTTCTATTATCAAAACACTTCTTGAACATATGTTCATTTCCAATGCATCGTCCTATATATTATCACAATCCATCCCAATCCTGAAACATAAACATAGACTCCTCTCATGTTCATATTCCAAATTTTACCATTTATTCTATGTGAAATATAGTTGTAAAAGAATTATATTCATCAAATTGAAATAAAATTTCAAAATTACCAACTCATGAATAGTATTTAACTTTCAAAAAACATTCTACATGATGTTCATGATCAATATCATATGATATTATCCAAAAAAAACATGTAATTATTTATACCACTCCTCAATGACAACTACCAAGTATCACATCTTGAAAACGATAAAATATAATTGGTTACCTTAATTTCCTTAGCTCGACATGTAACTGATGCTATCACTATGTATATAGAGTAATTTCATGTTATTGGTAATTCTCATCACTAATATGAGATTACGCTATGATGTTACATGTAACCATTCCCCTATTCAAAGAAATTAGAGACATATAATTTACTAAATCTTTAATCCCTAGGACTATATATCTTACTTTTGATTCAAAATCCATGTTCTAAAGGCTATACATCGAACCCTAGGAACCACATCTACTGAATATGTGTCTGACTAGTTCTAAACCAGGGTAAAAAAACATCCTAGAAAAGAATCCCCCATTTTACTCACATAATACATTTTTTATGGTACATGATACCATATTCCCTCTCCATATTTACCATGATTCACACTTAGGAACCTCATCCAACCTTCTATAATTGATCCATGAATCATCATTCAAAAAAATATTAACTAAATTTTCTAAAGTAACTCCAATCATAATTGTCACTGTTTTATTTAAGGTCTCGATTACATCACCTGAAATCCATAGGTAACCATGACCATTCTATTATAACCACTATTTTCCAACCCTAATTCTCAACATTAATCAATGGTGTCATACTGAACCAACCACTTTTCCATTGTGTATCCATGAAATTGGAATCCTATTGTCTATCAATAATTCTATCGGATCAGTTATACACATTGAGCATGAATATAGTGATTATAATCGTTTCAAACTAAGCATGAATCTTATCATTATTTTATAAACTGGAATGTTTATAATTGATATCTCACAGTCACCCAGAATCGGTTTTAAGAAATTTCTAATGGCATCCTATTATTAGGTTCCCTCAACATGGAGTGACATGATTCTTATGACTAATATAATGTTCCCCACTTTGAAGTGTCCACAGAATTACATTTTTTAAAAAAGATAAATCATCCCATGAAACATGATCGATTACCCCTGAATGTATTCTATATACATGGTTAACATTAATATAAAAATGATCATCCAAAAAATAAAGATAAATTATCCTCTTAAACTTAAACTCTACCATTTTTCACTTTTAGGCACACACTTGGTTCTCCAACCGATCCATGCTCACATGAATCATGGGGATCAATCATAGAGGACAAACTGAAATAGACCGAGAGTGTTATATAACATTGACTTTTAATGACCCAATTATACCATTCATTAAAGTATCCCATAATTATTTTGTCACTCTACTCCAAATATGAACTATAAGTTTATCTTTTAGAACTCATGAATCTTTAATGAAATAGTGATGTAATAAGAGACTAAAAAAATTGACTTATACCAATAGAAAATTAAGAATATATAAATTCTCTATTAGTAAAAATGCATAATTAAAATAGATACCAAATTCTATTGGTCTTAATTATAGGTACCAACAATTTTTTTTACCATAAAATAAATTAGTTTATATTAATAGAAAAAACCAACAAATATTTTACTATTATTTTAATCTTTTGGTTTATCATTTTATTACCAACAATTGTTTTATCAAAAATTGTATTTTTTATTATTAATAATTTCTAAAAAAACATTTTATTATTATAAAAAAATCTCGTAATCAATTATTCAATAATATCAAATTTTCAAATAATTATTAGATATATATATATATGTACATGTGATGTAAATAAATGATCTAATTTTTTAGTGACTCTTATAAAAAAATATATAAATTTAAAACATTATATATATATATTTTTATTTAAATTATTATTTTCCACAATCCATTAATTTAAATTTTTTTAGTAATTGACAACAAATAGCTTACCAGAACCCAATTGCAATATATATTCCCAAATAGATTTAATCTTGATAAAACAATGAAAAAATTCAATTTTATGAATCATTTCCACAATGTTTCTGATGCTATCATCGAGAAGCACGTGTTCATCTTATTCGAGGATGACACCGCTATTTGTCGGCCCGCATTCCCACTTTCCAAAGTTGGGTGGCATCCATTCCTTATCTAGGGACATTTTCTACTTGATCGAAATTGGATGATTGGATGTCAGTTCTTCCTTCCCTTGATTCCTCCTGGGAATTTTTTACCTAGTCTGGGTCTCCCTTTTAGATTTAAGACTTTCTTTATATAACTCTTCATAGTTCCATATCTTTACGGAATCAGGTTAATTACACTGGTTCTATTAAGACAATCTAAAGGGTCCAGTCAGGGTAGCAATCTCTTGTCAGCGGAGTAGTCACGTTGTACATCACATGTGTGTCTGGACACTAGGACACTGGCATGTCTGGGTTTGTTCTTCTTATTATAGGGCTTCTCAAGGGTGCAGAAGCCTGAGGCATCTCACATTGAACGTGGGGAATATTATTCCATATGCATGTATCTAAGTATTTCTTCATCTTCCAATGTTTTACATAGGGTATGCTGTGAGTTTATCATCTAGAGGAGACAAATTGGATTGATGAGAACACTGATTATAGTGGACATATGGGTGAAACCACTAGAGGGAACACTGATATTCGGGCCAATATGTGGTTAGCATCCTGATTGTTGTTAAGGGGAATGAGGAATGATGTGGCATAATCCCATCGGGATGTAGTGGCCCGGGTATAAATCAGGATGGATGATGGAGGGTTTAATGAAGTGGGTGGAGAATTAGATGGATTCAACTCAAAGATGACGGTGATGTTGAGCTTGAGTCTCAAAGGGACCTTATACTTATCCTCGTGGCAGGGAATCAATGTCTGCATAGTTCGGTGGGATAATAGGACACCTGAGGTGGTGAACAATGAGAATGGACTCATGGATGGGATCTGGAGGAAATAGAACCTCTAGGTTGGGTCATGACCTTCCAGAAACACATAGGCTTGAGGGAGAGATCAGGATGAGACATGAGTGGTGGGCTTGATCCTTAGGGAGGGTTCATATGTATCCCTGTGGTTGGGAATCAAAGTCCACTTAGTTCATCTGAAGATGAATTACTGTTGAAATGGGTTGACAATGTCTTACTGCTGAATGGTTTCACAACGGCTTGCCACTGGATGGGTGATGTAGTTTAACATCGTGCAGGATGAAAAGGGGTCATGTAGTTTAACGTCATGTAGGATGAAGGTGGTTCGGCGTGAAATGTCGGTCGAAACCAATGGGTGTTGGGCTTGAACCTCACAGAGGCTTCTTATGTACCATGACATGTCAAGGATCAATGACCATGTAGTTCAGAAGGGGTGTTTGGTGAACCGACGTGAAGATGGTCGGGACAAATGGATGGTGGTCTTGATCCTCCATGAGGCTTCCTACATACCTTTCCTTAGAAATGATCAAATACCACATAGTCCAGGTGGTGCGGGTTCCAACGTGAAGGGGGATCAAAAATGATGGGTGATGGGCTTGAACCTTGGGGAGGCTTCCTACAAACCTCACCTTGGAAAGGATCAGAGAACACATAGTTCATGTGGGTGTGCTGAATCGACGTGAAATGGTTGGGACCAATAGTTATTGGGCTTGAACCTCAAGTATGATTCCTATGTACCTTTCCATGGCAAGGATCAAAGACATCGTAGTTCATGTGCGTCTGGTGAACCGATGTGATGATGGTTGGGACCAATTATTGTTTGGATTGAACCTCAGAGAGGCTTTCTACATACCACGCCTTGGCTAGGATCAAATACCACGTAGTTATAGTGGTTCTGTTGAACCAACATGAAGATGGTCAGGACCAATGGATGGTGGGCCTTAACCTCAGTGAGGCTTCTTATGTACATTGCATTGGCAAGGATCAAAGTCCACATTGTTCAGGCGGGTCTGGTGAACCAATGTGTTGATGGTCAAGACCAATGTATGGTGGGATTGAACCTCCGGGAGGCTTCCTACGTTCCTTTCCTTTGAAAAGAGCAATGTTCATATGTAGTTTATGTAACACCCCGAGCTTCCACGATACACATCTCATTCAATAATGCAATAGCTTGCATTGTACGCAACTTCGAGTTCTAAAACACCGCGACTAATCAAAGTAGCCGTTATGAATAGTAATAACCACTTTTTAAAATTATAGAAATTTTATATTTCAAAATGGACTTCATTTTTGGATTCGGAATATCAAAATTAGCCTATGTTGAATTTTTGGTATTTTTCTGAGAACTTCTATTTTTATGAATAGTGAAAAATACTTAAAAACAACTTTTTTAATCAAAATAATTTATAGTGATAAATTATACTATTTAGTGGTTTTAAATTATAATTAGAATATATTTGTACCATTTTATCCAATGGTGGTCATTAGAATTAATTTAACATTGAAATTGGACATAAACAATTGCCAATCTTTTGATATAAATTGTTTCTTAAAAACACGATATTTGTTGTGACGGCGGGAATTAATTATAAAATTAATTAATGCAACTTATATGTTTGGAATTTTGTAAAATAGACATCATTTTTGAATTCGGAATATCAATTATAGCTTAGGGTGAAATTTTGGCATTGTTCTGAAAAACTTCAATTTTTGATGAATAGTGAAACCACTAAGTGGTAGTTAAATTACTGATTTTTCGTTTAAATGAAATATTACCACTTCTGTGATTTGATTTTCAAAAATCCTACATACATGGTTGTCATTAAGAAGTAAAATGTGGTTCAATGAGATTAAAATAATTTTTTGGTGAATAGTAACTTTTAAGTTCTTAATCGCGATTAGAGGTAATTAGTGTTGTTTAAGGTAAAAATAATGTTTTAATAATGTGATATGAGCTTTACACTTGTCCTAATACTATTGGATGAGTCATGGCCGACCAAGACAACCCATGGGTCAGCTTGGGGACCCCATGGAGCCACTTTAGTTGGAAAATGACATTAATATATATTTATTTAATGTTAAAATTAAATTGACACAAACATGAGTTATTTTACTAAAACAGTTTTTAGGTGGGGATACACAAGTCCAAATTTTGACTATAAATATTCATTAGAAAGATAAAAAGATTTCCTACATCATAGTATTTTTTTTATAATTTTTAGACATTAGATAAATTAAATTATTTATCACATCATTATGATGCAGTGATGACTTCATTATTTAAAGATTTAAATAAAATGAGAAGATAATGCATAATACAAGGCTTAAACTTGTCCAAAGCCTATTGGATGAGGATATTGCGAAACCTTATCACCTTAGACTCGAATTATATAAGTGTGGGACCTTTATAATCCGAAAAGCATTGTGAAATAATGTAACATTTCAATCTTTCCAAAAGTGCCCCTCCTCTCCACTTATAAAAGGCCCCCACCTCTCCCACATCATTTACACTTTCAAGCCATTTGGCTCGGCCAACCTCTTCCCAAATACTCTCCCAACATCCCCCTATTACTCCTAGAATCCTCACTTTTGGCAGAACTCTTCCCAAGGAAGCCTTTGTCTCAAATCAAAAAGAGTAACCCGATTTTGAGGTAATGTCTTCTCTAATGTTGTTTTGTTTTATTTTTATTCTCCAACCCCCTAAACTCTTTTTATTCATTTAATTTGTAACAACACCAGTATCCTCAATATACTAGGATTTTGTTATAATAATGATTCGAGCTACACTTACACACACCTACATCTAATGGTTAAAGAACATACGGTTTTTGTGGATGGGGAATTTCTGCCTCATGAAACGATGATTGTTCAACACTCATATAACACCTTCAAAGGTGGCCATTAAGATGTCACTATTTATATATATGATATATAATATGTTTACATTTTACTTATGCTTCTGTATTTCTCATTTATGGCATAATTTATGATTTCCATTATGGGTAAAACGCGATAATTTCATTTTAGGAAGTGCGGACTACCGCCCCCTCAAAGTGATTTGAATCGTTAATGCCATATGTGGGATGTATAAAGGATGGAGTAAATGGTATTATACACTATATTATACTGGAATTATATTATACATTTATATCATTATGATTTAGTTCCATTAAATATGAAATTGAAATGAAAGTAGCGTTCATGCGTACGTACGGCTTACCGTCTCCATGAACGGTGCATTTCATTTCTTACCTCTAAATGTTACGTAATATTATAAATGAATGTATATACTGGATATATAAGATATATATGACATCTAAATCATGAATTTAATTCTGGATATAATGGATATTCTACCACATGAACAACTTGTAATTATAAGAAGATTATTGTTGACTCAAGTACCAAAGATCGACAAAATGATCGTTATTAACTTAAATAATTACATAATGTCCATAACATTGTAATAAGTGATATAAAAAGGATAATGAAATTGAAAATTGTTCTTAATAAGGTAGATATTAACTATAGTTTATTATTCAGGAGGTTAAAGAACGGTTGAGTCATGTCAGACACGAGGTAAGGGAATTTCTTAACCCAACTTCCATTCTTTGGGTTAATCTCCTACTTTCAAATTATGTCATGATATTATTATGTCCTATTTTGTATTTTTAATTTCATTATGTGTACCTATAGTGAATACACATAATAGATCTATTTTATTTTAAAAATGATCTTTTATGGACTTCGTCTCAATTTCCTTTCATTGAGGCATATTTGGTTTTATACACAACTTTCTTTTATACGGTGTATAAACCCCTTTGACTTTTACGTTTATTCAAAAGGAATCTTTTTTATACGAAGAGTTTTGCTAAACGATAAAAGGGAATGTTTTTCTTTCCATACTTATGCGGCGACAATGACTTCTCCGCCGCCATGACCATTATTTGAGTTTCGGCTTCCTCTACAAGCCATCATTTTTTTAATGAAAAATAAATACAAAGTTTTAACATTCTTTTATTTTGGTATTGAAAATGGTTTTGAAAGCATTTTTATTATATAAATGTGTTGTATTTATATCTTGTGATTGAAATGTGAAAATGTTATGTTTCATTTATGCATGTTTTATGTGATACGATTATGTTATGGTTTATGATATGATTAAACCTATTCATATGAGGAATGCATTGGACTTAATAAGTGACGGGTGGAGCCCGCTATAGCTCCTCGATGCATCGGTAGGTCTCATGAGACAAACTAGTGTCTTGGCACGAGGCCTTGACAAAATCTTATTTGTGGTCTTGGCACGAGGCCTTGACTACGTGGTTATGATAGTCTGGTATTATGCATTCCATCATTATGAAAGTGGTTATTGATATTGGATGTGATTATTCGACCAGTAGAATATCCATGTGAAAAAGTAAATGACATTATCTCATTTTACTTTTTCCATATTATGTTGAAGTTAAAGTTTAAAAAGGCTTTTGATTTAGTTATACATTGCCTTAAATGTTAATGTTTATTTATGAAAGCTTCCGCTATATTGTTAACCTTACTGAGCATCTGAGCTCACCCCTTTCA
Organism: Viscum album; assembly: GCA_963277665.1. NCBI lineage: Eukaryota > Viridiplantae > Streptophyta > Magnoliopsida > Santalales > Viscaceae > Viscum > Viscum album. The sequence continues at coordinate 425,112,812 of OY728162.1, read as the reverse complement.
ATGTTTTAATATTTTTCCAGGATGTGAAGAAGTATTTTATGAATGACATGCAGGGGTAGTCAGAAAGGGATATGATTGTGGACTATGAAGACCGTGTTATTGTAGTTTGTTTACTTTTTGATGTAATGAAAGACTTGTGAATGTATCTAGTGTTTCCAAGGCTACTAAACTAATCGGTCTTTCGAGACTTGATCTTTTGTGATCATTCCAATGTTACGATGTAATGCACCGACTCTGGGTAGTTGGGGTCGGGGCGTTACAGTTGGTATCAGAGACAGTTTAGTACTAACCTTGGAAGATAGATTTAGATAAACTCTGATTAGAGCACATAGCCCGAAGATAGACTTTGAGGATTAGTATAGAAAAACTTCCTAGAATTTTGGTATTATAGAGATTTTGTGAGTTTTCCGAGCTATATATCCCTGTCTGGATACGAGCAGGTAGAGGCGGCTCTGGCACAGATGTACCTAGGGGTAAAACCCGAAAACACCGCTTTGAGCTAGACTCGAACGCGAACTGGTGCATGACAACGGGCCTTGCTGCACTCTTGGTTACGACACTCCCGGGGGATATGCTTAAGATAATTCCCATTTTCATTACAAACCACTATGAACGGTTATGAGTATATACTTCCTCAAATAAAACCTTTTTATGATTATGGATTATATCCATAAATAGTTTAATTTATGTTAAGTATTTTATAAGTTTGGAATTATGTATTTTGATTCATAAACTAATCTAGTTTATGGCATTGTATAGAAATGGCGCACAGTAGAAGGAATGTGAACTCCATCAATACGTATGATCCAAGGAGTAAGAAGGATCATATCTTTCATGGTACTAAGCCAACATTTAGAAGGGAAATATTTTCCCATGTGTTATCAACATATGAAGAAATAGTATCATGTGTTTATAAGATAAGTAGAGAATTATCTGAGTCTTATGGATTTGAAGGGATGAAAGAGAAGAAAAGGATGGAAGAGAGAATGATGGATAAAGGGACGAGGGAAAAGAAGAATTTTTCAATATGTGATAACTGTGGGAAGAATCACCTTGGAATTTGCCTGAAGTGAATGGGAGTTTGTTATAAATGTGGAGAAAAAGGTCACCAGGCGCGTGATTTCAAGGGAAAGAAAGAGGCTATCAATGTTGAATGCTATAATTGTAGAGAAATAGGGCATTATGAAAATGAATGTCCTAAGATTAAATGAAACATACCTCATAAAAGGCCAAGGGATCAAGGCCAATCTTATGCTGTGACTACAGTTGAAGTGGAATAATTATTGTATTTGTGTTTTTGTACTCAAGAAATAGATTATGGTTATAATAATAATGTGATATATATAAGGATTGTACTGCTGTACATGTTGTTTTCATTAAGGATTTAATATGATGAAGGTAATCATATTTTTAGCATGTGACAATAAGAGAAAGTTTACTTTGTCTGGGGAATCTGATAAATTGATTTTGGAATTAAGAGACCTTTTAGAGAAAGTCTGGAGAGAGGTATTTTGGATAACTATAAAGGTTAGAGTGGATTAAGTTGATCTTTGGATATTATTGTTTAAGGTTAAAAAATTTATGAAGATTATTTTTGAAATATTATAATACTATAGTTTTAGGAAAAGGAAAACCTGCAGGGTGGGGCATAACCCATCGCGTCGGACAAAGCTGCAAGAATCGAACCCACAACCATATTGCGACAGGCCTTTATTTCCTACCACTAGCCTACAAAAAGTCCATGGTTATTACAAAATAATTTTACTAATCTAAATGGAATGTGTTAACATTTGGAACCTTATACAATTAGTATAAATAGAATATTTTTGAGTTCCGTTACCATTTGGAGTAAAAGTTGGGTTTGTGGTAAAAATTTATTAACGAATGAAAGTATACATAACAAGTATGTATATTCCCTTACGTTCTTAGTAAATCTCCTAAATAAATTCCTCAACATTATAAAAGGTAACTTAAAACAAAAATGTTGTCGGTTAACGTTTCCAACTGGGGATTCAATGACCGTTTAACCAATCACAAGTTTGTGATTTTCATGTAGTTAAACTTTCTCCTAATCCTGTTTTCTATAACTCTCCATCAGACCTTGATGGTTTGTTTCTCTTCCATATCCATATTTTCATAGAATCCTAGAATGGGCTATATTGGGTGACCTTTGTACTTATCTTGCTTTCTTTTAATGTTATATATTTATTAACCTTATTTCCGATGTGGGTTATCCTCAAAAGTATTTTCTCTTTTCAACCTTTTATTTTCAAAGAAAAATTTCAAATTGCGAGGATGCAATTTATTAAAGGAGGGGAGAATGTAATACCCCGAGCTTCCACGATACGCATCTCATTCAATAATGCAATAGCTTGCATTGTACGCAACTTCGAGTTCTAAAACACCGCGACTAATCAAAGTAGCCGTTATGAATAGTAATAACCAATTTTTAAAATTATAGAAATTATATATTTCAAAATTAACTTCATTTTTGGATTCAGAATATCAATTATAGCTTAGGGTGAAATTTGGGCATTGTTCTGAAAAACTTCAATTTTTGATGAATAGTGAAACCACTAAGTGGTAGTTAAATAACTGATTTTTTGTTTAAATGAAATATTACCACTTCTGTGATTTGATTTTCAAAAATCCGACATACATGGTTGTCATTAAGAAGTAAAATGTGGTTCAATGAGATTAAAATAATTTTTGGTGAATAGTAACTTTTAAGTTCTTAATCGCGATTAGAGGTAATTAGTGTAGTTTAAGGTAAAAATAATGTTTTAATAATATGATATGAGCTTGACACTTGTCCTACTACTATTGGATGAGTCATGGACGACCATGAAAACCCATGGGTAAACTTGGGGATCCCATGGAGCCACTTTAGTTGGAAAATGACAATAATATATATTTATTTAATGTTAAAATTAAATTGACACAAACATGAGTTATTTTACTAAAACAGTTTTTAAGTGGGGTTACACAAGTCCAAATTTTGACTATAAATATTCATTAGAAAGCTAAAAAGATTTCCTACATCATAGTATTTTTTTTATAATTTTTAGACATTAGATAAATTAAATTATTTATGACATCATTATGATGCAGCGATGACCTCATTATTTAACGATTTAAATAAAATGAGAAGATAATGCATAATACAAGGCCTACACTTGTCAAAAGCCTATTGGATGAGGAGATTTCGAAACCTTATCACCTTACCCATGAATTATATAAGTGTGGGACCTTTATAAACCGAAAAGCATTGTGAAGTAATGTAACATTTCAATCTTTCCAAAAGTGCCCCTCCTCTCCACATATAAAAGGCCCCCACCTCTCCCACCTCATTTACACTTTCAAGCCATTTGGCTCGGCCAACCTCTTCTCTAATACTCTCCCAACTTCCCCCTCTTACTCCTAGAAGCCTCACTTTTGGCAGAACTCTTCCCAAGGAAGCTTTTGGCTCAAATCAAAAAGAGTAACGCGATTTTGAGGTAATGTCTTCTCTAATGTTGTTTTGTTTTATTTTTCTTCTCCAACCCCCTAAACTCTTTTTATTCATTTCTTTTGTAACAACACCAGTATCCTCAATATACTAGGATGTTGTTATAATAATGATTCGAGCTACACTTACACACACCTACATCTAATGGTAAAAGAACATACGGTTTCTGTGGATGGCGAATTTCTGCCTCACGAAACGATGATTGTTCAACACTCATATAACACCTTCAAAGGTGGACATTAAGATGTCACTATTTTTATATATGATATATAAAAAGTTTATGTTTTACTTATGCTTCTGTATTTCTCATTTATTGCATAATTTATGATTTCCATTATGGGTAAAACGCGATAATTTCATTTTAGGAAGTGCGGACTACCGCCCCCTCAAAAGGATTTGAATCGTTAATTCCATATGTGGGATGTATAAAGGATGGAGTAAATGGTATTATACACTATATTATACTGTAATTATATTATAAATTTATATCATTATGATTTAGTTCCATTAAATATGAAATTGAAATGAAAGTAGCGTTCATGCGTACGTACGGCTTACCGTCTCCATGAACGGTGTATTTCATTTCTTACCTCTAAATGTTACGTAATATTATAAATGAATGTATATACTGGATATATAAGATATATATGACATCTAAATCATTAATATAATTCTGGATATAATGGATATTCTACCACATGAACAACTTGTAATTATAATAAGATTATTGTTGACTCAAGTACCAAAGATCGATAAAACGATCGTTATTAACTTAAATAATTACATAATGTTCATACAATTGTAATAAGTGATATAAAAAGGATAATGAAATTGAAAATGGTTCTTAATAAGGTAGATATTAACTATAGTTTATTATTCAGGAGGTTAAAGAACGGTTGAGTCAAGTCAGACACGAGGTAAGGGAATTTCTTAACCCAACTTCCATTCTTTGGGTTAATCTCCTACTTTCAAATTATGTCATGATATTATTATATCCTATTTTGTATTTTTACATTATTTATGTGTACCTATAGTGAATACACATAATAGATCTATTTTATTTTAAAAATGATCTTTTAAGGACTTCGTCTCAATCTCCTTTCATTGAGGCATATTTTGTTTTATACACAACATTCTTTTATACGGTGTATAAACCCCTTTGACTTTTACGTTTATTCAAAAGGAATCTTTTTTATACGAAGAGTTTTTCTAAACGACAAAAGGGAATGTTTTTCTTTCCGTACTTATGCGGCGACAACGACTTCTCCGCCGCCGTGACCATTATTTGAGTGTCGGCTTCCTCTACAAGCCATCATTTTTTTTAATGAAAAATAAATACAAAGTTTTAACTTTCTTTTATTTTGGTATTGAAAATGGTTTTGAAAGCATTTTTATTATATAAATGTGTTGTATTTATATCTTGTGATTGAAATGTGAAAATGTTATGTTTCCTTTATGCATGTTTTATGTGATACGATTATGTTATGGTTTATGATATGTTTAAACCTATTCATACGAGGAATGCATTGGACTTAATAAGTGACGGGTGGAGCCCGATATAGCTCCTCGATGCATCGGCAGGTCTCATGAGACAAACTAGTGTCTTGGCACGAGACCTTGACAAAATCTTATTTGTGGTCATGGCACGAGGCCTTGACTACGTGGTTATGATAGTCTGGCATTATGCATTCCATCATTATGAAAGTGGTTATTGATATTGCATGTGATTATTCGACCAGTAGAATATCCATGTGAAGAAGTAAATGGCATTATCTCATTTTACTTTTTCCATATTATGTTGAAGTTCAAGTTTAAAAATGCTTTTGTTTTAGTTATACATTGCCTTAAATGTTAATGTTTATTTATGAAAGCTTCCGCTATATTGTTAACCTTACTGAGCATCTGAGCTCACCCCTTTCAATGTTTTAATATTTTTCCAGGATGTGAAGAAGTATTTTATGAATGAACTGCAGGGTTAGTCAGAAAGGGATATGATTGTGGACAATGAAGACCGTGTTATTGTAGTTTGTTTACTTTTTGATGTAATGAAAGACTTATGAATGTATCTAGTATTTCCAAGGCTACTAAACTAATCGGTCTTTCGAGACATGATCTTTTGTGATCATGCCAATGTTACGAAGTAATGCACCAACTCTGGGTAGCTGGGGTCGGGGCGTTACAGTTTAGGGGGAGTAGTTTCCAACATGAAGGGGTTTGGAATCGATGGTTGTTGGGTTTTACCCTCAGAGAGGCTCCTACGTACTTCACCTTGGTAAGGATCAAAGACCACATAGTTCATGTGGGTGTGGGTGAACCAACATGAATATGGTCGGGACCAATGGTTGTTAGTAATGAACCTTAAGAAGGATTCCAATGTTCCTTCCCTTGGTAAGGATCAAAGACCTCATAGTTCATCTGGGTGTTTGGTGAACTGACGTAAAGATGGTTGGGACCAATGTATGGTGGGATTGAAGCTCAGGGAGGCTTCCTACGTACCTTTCTTTGGCAATGATCAATGTCCACGTAGTTCAGGTGGAGCGGTTTTTGGGCTTGAACCTCTAGGAGGCTTCTTACATACCCTACCTTGACATGTATCAAAGACCTCGTAGTTCATGGGGGGTGTTTGGTGAATTGACATGAAGATGGTCGAGACCAATAAATGGTGGGCTTGAACATTAGGGAGTCTTCATATGTACCCGACCATAGCAAGGATTATAGACCTTATAGATCATGGTGGCTATAGGGCATACACTCTAGGATGACCATAGAGGATTTCTTGGTTGATTCATGCTCTAAGACCACACGATTTGTTCTTGGTGTGAGATAAAAGAGGCAGTAAAGACCTGCCGATCACATCACAGAAGGTGTGTCCATTGGAAGTAGAGTAGGGATGATACACAAGTAGCAGCCCAAAAAGGAAACAATGGATTCTATGTGATCTGCATCCCAAAGAGTAAATAAGGGCTTACGTGTGGTTAGTAGCCTATGGAGTTGGAGATTGTGACATACTCCATGTTGAAGGCACAAGTGGTAACAAAACCCAGCAGGAGAGGGATTTGGCACTCAAGAAGAGAGGAGGAGCATGGGTTCTGCCTCCTACAAGAAAGGCACGGGGCTTACACCAAGGTGGTTGTCCATTCACTATGGACAGGCGCCACTCTGATAAAGAGGATCCCATTTCATGTGAGGAATGGTCTCACTCCTGCGAAGACCAGTGGGCCAAGAGAATTTCTGAGATTGGACACCCTGCTTGAAAGGAATGGGGCATTGTCACAGTTTAACGTCATGTGGTGAGGATGATAGTGCTTGGCAGTTTAACGTCCTACAGCTCAGACAAGTTGGGTGCTCTCTTCACCCCTAGGACATAAATAAAAAATACTCTCCCACCCTTGGGGGAGAAATGCATTGGTAATGACATGAATGGGGGGTTTCGAGAGGTAATCTTTTTGGGGGTCCACGTTAGTATGGCTACGCAAAGAAGAAATAGTTTTTAGCATTCTTATGAGAAGAAGAATGAGGAAAAGCAACGCAACAGGCAATATCATCCAAGGGACTTTTAAATGTAGTTGTAAAAATATGAAGGGCCACATGGGAAAAGGAGTTGTAGAGAAAATGGGCTCATAGGTAGAAGACTTGTGAAGCTCTGATGCTTCATGAAGTGGAGGGGCTTCGTGAAGGGTTGTGATTCGCGAAGTGAAGTTACCTAGGATAGGCATAGAGTATATGTGTATATGGGAGGAGCTTCCCGAAGTAAAAAGGCATTCAAAAAGAAATTCCTTGCGAAGAAAGGGTGCCTTGTAGAGCAATGTGCTTCGTGGAGCATAGTGACCCTACCTCAACATGTTGGCCACATGTGTATGGAGGGTGTTTCGTGAAGCCTAAATTCCTCACAAGAACCCATGTCGCTATGGGTATCCCATTCCTTCATGAAGGCCCATGGGATTCGTGAAATGAATCCCTCTCAGAAGAGAGTTGAACTAAAGAAAATGGGTGGGCACTTTAAAATGAAAATGTACCTTTAGAAGCTCATGTTTCACAGTGCTAGAAGTGCTTCGTGATTCGAGAGCTCAGAAGGTGAAAGGTCGGATGATCTATCCATTGGGATCGAGGGGAGCCATGTATTTATTGGTAAGAGGCACCGCGAAGCAGAGCTCACTCGAACAGAAGATAGAGTTTTCTCCATGGTGGGTCGTGAATTTCAATGGGGTTTACTGGGCGTCCAACCTACTTTCTCCACAACGGCCTCGTGAAGGTTAAATTCATGGATGGAGCCTACCACCTCCTTAGTCGGCGGCGGGGTCACGAATGTCAAAGGGGTTTGCGTGGAGTCCCACCTCTTTGCTCCACGGTGGGCTTGTGAACATCGAATTCATTCGCGGAGCCTCCTGCCTCCTTGCTCCTTGGTGGGGTCGCAAACGTCAAAGGGGTTCGCGGAGCATCTCTCCTCTGTGCACTATGGTGGGTGCGGGGCTGTGGGGATCCATGAAAGGTCTTTTCATTATATTCCTAGAGACATCCCTCTTGTTATTATTCTTAACAACATTTGGCATCAACAAATGCCCCCCTTCAGACTTGGAGCTGAGGAGAAATCAAGGGTCAAAGTCTGATGGTCAATCGACAAAATCCATCACCCGTCCGTGAATTTGATTCACGGAGAGGGCTCGCAATGGAGATATGCAATGTTGAGGTTCAGTAAACCATGATTTTTAACGCAGTTTTGACGTGCCACAAATATCCAAAGGTCATCACGTATAAATAGGGGAGATGACCTCTCTTTTTTGTATTCTTTCCTCAGTGAATTTTTCTTTTAGTGCTATCGATTCACAAAGCTCCCGCATACTCCGCGATTACTCTCCGCGAATTAGGTATTTTACTTCACAGTGCATAACAAGTCTTTGACCTCATTTTGGATCACTTTACGCCTTGGCATTGTCAGGCTAGGGCAGGATTCTATGAACAGTCTTTACGAACATGCTCCGCAAACGCACTCTGTGAACGAGATTCACGAACCATACCCAAAAATCAAACAAACTCAAAACTAAATGGCTCAGTGTGAGGCTTACAGGGGGTTCCTGGAAGACACTTCCTGAAGGGAGGTTATGAAGAATAGTTTGGGCCTAGGGGAGTTAATATAGAGCCATTATAACCACAGTTCCTTGGTAGAGATGCTATTGGAGATCCAAAGGAAGTATCCATTGTGTAGGATACTACCTTTGTACGGATTCAGGCCGAGGGATGACATCTTCATTCTTGAATAATGTATGGATGAGCCAGCTTATGGTTTCAGGAGTACGTTGTGTCAGCTCCAATGGTTCAGGGTGGCTGACGGCCATTCCCAAGAATGATTCACACCTATCAATTCCGACTTCCTATATAACCACTTGATCAACATTGATGGTAAGGAACTACAACTGGAGACGTACCCCCCTCTGTACCAGACAATTTGTAAGCCTTGAGGAACCCGAGAAAGGGATGGTCTATGCATTGAGACCTGTACCAGGGCAGAAACTTCATAGATTATTAGAACTGGTCCAACTAGGTATGTGCCTCGTGTGAGGAGTTTGGGGTGGAGCTGAGAAGAGTGGGTATGTATGAGGTGGCTTGGGCCTCCCAATACCACATTTTTCAACCGAAGCAGCTAATTCCAGAATTGTTGAGAAGGTGGTCATAGAGGACCAATACCATCCACTTTCACTATGGGGTGATTATGATCAGCTTGTGGGAAGTGCAATAGATCTTAGGGGTCCCGATATTGGGGGAGACGTATGATGAATTACTTCCCATTATGGGCCTGTGGGATGATCCAAAGAAGATGCCACTACAGGCGATGGTGTTGATGAGGCTAGTGACCAGATAGGACAAGGAAGAAATGATGGATGTCCATTTTAGGCGGTGGTTCAAGAAGTTTCTTAATTTTAAAAAAGAGAGGCTATTTCCGGTGTGGCCTCGAACATTCCCAAAGGGGGATCAATGGGGAAAAGAGCACTCATACTGGTGGCTCTTGGAGGAAAACTAGTGGAAAACCTGGGGATTCAGCATCAACACTGAGCAACAACCGATAGTCAGGGAGGCGGAATTTATCATGGCTCTCATCTATGGTTGGATCCTGCCGGTGAGGGATACAAACATGGGCTTGAGACAAAGAACATTCATCATTCCATCCATTCTGGTGATAGGAGGGAGAGTCAACCTCAGGATCCTGATACTCTCTAAGATATACAATATGATGTGGAACATCAGCAAGTGGAGGCCACCGCAAAGGATATGCATTCTATTCAAACTTATGTATGAGTGGATAGGAGATCATGTTAGGGGGTTTTATGAATACCCTAACCCCATCTCGTCTCTGGGATTGAAATTCCTTCCAACAATCCTGAATGTCATGGGAAGCATTCCAGCCAAGCTGACCACACTGTTGATAATGAACCGCCTGTGGAAGGTGATGGAATTCAACTATCACCCATTTTCATTGAAAACATGTGATTTTACCAATTAAAACCAAGAAAAAGAAGAGAAATTGTCCTATATCATGGAATTTCTATGTGGAGTGTTGGTGGAAAGGGTGGACCGTGAGTCCCTCTGTGATCCGTACACCCCTCACTGATTTTCCAAGAAATTTCAGTGTCTGCAACGACTGACCTCGCAGGTCTATCTAGGAGTGATCCATGAATAACACCCTTGTGTGATGAGGCAGATGTGGATCATGTTTACATGGGAATATGGGATGATAAAGAATAAGCTGCCTCCACCTACTGCTATTTCTGGGTTGGTAAAGGAGTATTCTCAAAGGTGGGATGGGGCCTACCTGAGATATAAGCTGATGTAGCCGACCGATTGGGTCGGTGATGGTGAGCCTTCCCCACCTCGTGGCTGGGTACAAAAGGTGACAATGGAATCTCACGGTGGCGGGGTTGCTTTGGTGGTGAGTCCCACACCGACTGAGGGGGAGGTAGTCGTAGCATACCCATCAGAATTAGTAGACCTGGTGGTCCCAAAAAAATGGGGTTATCCATAGGGGAGGCCAATAAGAGGATTCCGTAGGATATAAACCCAGGCTTTGGGGAAGTGGTTGCGCCATATAGACATGCCAGAGAGGCCAATAAAATCTAGGAAGTCACCACGAAATTCCTTGGCCCATATATGATGTTCCAACACTTGAACCATCTCGGGATGGACTTACCGAGAATTAGCCCTATCAGGGATGGATTCACATTATCTCAAGAGGTGGCGGAGTGATACCTGACCGAGTTGGAGGACTTTGTCCACTCCCAGGGTACCGCATGTCCAATGAAAGACTAGGTGATGGTGTTGTTGAATCTGACAGACCCTCCGCAGTTGTTTGTTTCCATACTAAGGGAGCACATTACTTTTCAGGAGGAATCCGATGAGACTTCCTGGGGGAGGAGGCCTATAGAGGGATCCCATTGGAGGAGGGTGATGTTGGGGATCAAGACTCGAACCTTGAAGAATTTTCAAATGCCCTTGAGGAAAAATCCCAAGCCCCTTCCATAGGGTCTGCTCCCATGTCATTCTGGACTTCTTACTAATACTTAAGCTGTGTAGGAGAGTCTCATACACAGAACCATTTCTATCCCCACAATAGACACAGATGTGGGACCTTTAGGATCTACACCTATGGCTACATTTATTACCGTGTTTGGCGAGGCTAGGACACCGGAGGTGGATTCTCAAGATCTTTCAGACCTTCTGACCATATATGGGGGGACACGCCTCGGGGTCCCAATGACGTCAACCCAAGAATGAAACCGTGAATTTGAACTCAATAATTATCATCTTTGAAATTCATGGTTTTCACTCATTGACTATGTCTATTGACATCCAAGGCCCTTTTGGGTGCTCATAGTTCTTCAAATGGCGTGGGCCGCCTTGGCGATGTTGGTCGAGACTTCTGGAAACGTCTTTCCCAAAGGCATTCCAGTGATTGTAGTGGCGGATACCCAGACTGACCAATCATCAGTGCCCTGAATCACTGTTGGGACCATCAGTAGGGATGATCTTGAGATTATTGAAGTTGGGTCCAATGATGAGGATCAATCAGACATCCTGGGTCCTGCCATACCCGATCAAACGTCAGATGTGGACCTTGCTAACATGTTCATGGGGGTGTTCTCCATATACGAGCCTGCCAACCACACCAACAAGGACAAGATGACCTCTGATAAAGAGGATAGAAAAATAGTCTGTCTCCAATCGTGGAAGCTGATCAAGATCTTCATCAATGACACCCCCAAACACTATAGTCGGATGAGATGGAGAAACTTTTCTTGTGATTACGTGAACTATGTGATGGGGGAGTGGATGCCCAACATCCACACATGCTCGTCCAAGATCTTATGGTGGAGAAGATTCAGATGTATGACCATAGCCTCAGTGTGGGATGGAAGCGGAGGAAAGTGGTGAACATCAAGATGATTTGGGAGGATGAAGATGAGATTCAACGACTACAGGTCTAGGCAGATGAGTATTCTTCATCCCTCGATGCACAATCAAAGTTAATATTGTGATTGAATACCCATCTGGAAAAGGCCGACGAACACATGAAGAAATCTTCCTAAGATATGACCGTAATCCAGATCAATGTATAGAAGACCCAGATTAAAGATGATGAATTAAGATCCATCACTACTGAGGAGGAATGGGAGTTGAGCGGGATGTAGTAAATCTTGGATGATATAAGTGAGAGAGTGGCAGAGCTACAACTTTCTTTCAATGGGGATACTTTTTCTGTGGCAGGGATTGACCCTCGGGTACTGTAATGATTACAAACCATCAAATGTACTTTCATGCATTGATTTTTTTATGCCAGATGCATGCACAATTTCCATTATTTTTATTGGTTTATTTCATTCCCATCATATTCATGGAGCATTCAGCGATCAATCCCTAAGCTCCCATGGGTCGGGCCCGATGTCAGAAACAAGGGATGACCAATTTATTACTCCACCCAAATGTAAGAGTGGAAACCAAACATTGGGCATCCTGGGGTTTGAACAACCAATCCGGATTTCTCGGAAGAAATGGTAGTGGCCCAATCGGAGGACGAGGACCTTAGAACAATCAACATGTCGTCCTTCCAATGTGCTCCAGTCCATGAGTGGGGTAACTCCAGGGACATTTGAATTAATCCAAACATAGGGGGATGGAAAGTGTGAATCGTGATACCCAATGTTCGAAACATTGTGGAAATAACGGTTTCCTATTGACCGTGTTTGAAACATAGTTCCCTTATTGTGTAACCTGTGAATGGGAATAACAAATGAGGATCGACCACTATCTGTGTTCGAAACATGAGGCCTAACTCGAAATGTAATCCAATAGCCTTTTTGAAAATTATCCCAGGACAGTAGGCGACCGATATGCCAAAATTCTAAACTGTTAGGGGGTTCTTTCATATGTGAAAGAGAACGAGAGTACGAATAAAGTGTAAGAAAGGCATGGAGTGCGGAGTGTTGTGTTTTTAGATTGGGACTGTCAAAATTATGTACCATGGTGTAGATAAATTATGTGGGCACATCAGCATGATTAGGAGTCATACCTACTCCTAAACAAGACCTCTATATTGTGGAAATGGGATAATATGTAGTTTTACGTCATACCAGTGAAGATGATAGACATGTGGTTTAACGTCATAAAGTAAGGATGGTGTACATAGTTCTATGGTCATACTTTCTAGACCATGTTTAATAGTATAAATTCATTATACCTAGACTGCATGCTCCTATTTTAAGGTAATTGAGACTAGTCCATAATCGGGGCCGAGGGGCCAGGAGGGTTAATAACCCTAAATCTAGGCCTGAGTTGAAATGACTGAGCATTAACTACATATCTGATATTGATGAGAATCAATACAAATGTAGTTCATAAGCATGGCTTGGATGGGGAAAACAGTGATAGGGAAAATCCGCTCTAGTAAGGGATTTGGTGCATCTAGGGCTAACTATGGGTCTATATGGGTCGGGTTGGATATTTTTTTTGACACGACCCAATTAAAATTGGACGGGTCGGGTTGGGTCGGGTAAGACAATTTTTAAATTTTATACCCGACCCGACCCGAACCGCCTCAGATAGGGTGGGGTTGGGTCGGGTCCATCGGGTTATTTGAAAAAAATGCCGCTTCAAATTTCCCCCACCTGCACGACACCACTCCTCACTGCTTCGGTTAAAATTCCTTGCCACACCATAGAACACCCAATCCTGTCAATTAATCAACCTCAACCTCATTCATCAAAAAAGTTATGGATTCAGCAGGATTTCTTGTCTCGGGTTCTCGTTTTCTTCAAAAATCATAAACCAGTGGTGTCGTGACTCTTCATAGGCAGAAAGCGCAGTGGGAATTGGGGACACAGAGAGGATCAAATCTGGTTCGGCAGCAGCATGGAGGATCAAATCTGGTTAGATTTGAAGGATCGATTGAATCTAATCAAATCTAGCGTGATTTAGCATCATGATCGAATCCAAGCAGCTTCATATTCAACATTTCCTAGTTCTTCAGAAATATAAGGATCGAATCTGGTTAACATATCCTTCGACATCTTGAGTTCTTCAAATCTGGTCAGATTCAGCTTCGACTTCAACTTTGGAATCTTGATTTCTTCATAGGTGACACAGAGTATCAAATATGGTCTGATTCAGTGGTATCCTGAGTTCTTTCTTCATCTCAAGAAGGAAAAAAATGATTAAAGAGCAACACTATTTAGTGGATTTGGGGCGGAAAGTGCTACGAATATGGAGAGGAATATGGCCGTGAGGTTTAGGGACTTGAGTCGGGAGAGGCATAGGTAAGGAGGAAGATGGCGGTGAGGTTGAGGGACTTGTGTTGGGAGGGTCACGTAGGTTAGGATATTATGAAATGAAGAGACGGGTGGATGGGGCACGAGATGGAAGATCTGCGCAGTGCCTGGGTCATTAGGTTGGTTGGGTCGGGTTGGGTCATTTTTTTTCCAAAACGAGGCCCGACCCAACCCAACCACGGGTCGACCCAAAGTGACCCGACCCGTGAATATATTTTTTTGATCCCGACCCTACCCGACCCAACCCTATCGGGTTGGGTCGGGTCCGTCGGGTTTGGTCGGGTCTGGACACCCCTAGGTGTATCCCATGATTAACATGGGCAATCATGAACTTGTTCAGGTTAGAACCGCAGTTTAGTGTCATGCGTCATGGACATAAGGACTCGTGCAATTTAACATCATACGGTAGGATGAATAGTAAAAGGGGAGATCCCAGGAAGGGAGTATTTGGTATGGTATCTATAAACTAGACGTGAATGAGGACATAAGCAGTCTGCACCACAACACATATCCTTGGAGGATGTTATTCTGGTCAAGGGACCAAAAGTGAAAGTTAGGCTGGGGCCAAGGCAAGGTGCCTGGACGTTCCTAAGTACTCCATTAGGATGGGAATCAATCCATACGTAGTTATGAGGAATAGTTTAATGTCATGTGGGATGATGAAAGGCATGTGTGGCCATGTCCTACTTGAACTAGTAAGCCTACGTGAGTCATGATTGATGTGGTAAACAAGGAGTAGTGATGGTAATTTCCAAGAATAATAAGGCACATGTCAGTGGCGATGAGATACTAGTTGAATGACGTCCTAATGATGTTTATCTGCCTATATAATTCACCTAGATGCATGGAAGATTAAAGTCGAGTATGTTGAAATTACTATAGGACATATGAAAATGTAAATATGTAAATCATGATGCTGGATATCTAGACCAAAATGTTGGTGGCATAGAAACACAGTATCCATATCGCATTACCCTAGAATGGGGACATACAAATGACGGTCGACCGCTGACCATGTTCTAAACATGGGACCTTTCACAAATTTCATCTGAGGTCTTTAGGGGCATTGGCCCGTGATGGTAGGTAAGCCCGTGTGGCATGAGACAAGGCCTCCAAGGGGGTCCCTTCAAACATGGATGAGGATGAGGATCCATATGACAGGCTCACAATTCTCAAACATGGAACGAGGGGAATGTCCCCATGCAAACTCCACACCTCAGGCTCTGTGTCAAAAAACATTTGAATATGACTATTAGATGTATCAGATATTGGGAGTCAAGTCCCTCCACCTAAAGACAAGGGTCCTAAGGTTTCATGATTTCATCTTAATGGTTGTAGGATGTTCCATTGAGGAGAGAATGATTTGATGGACTGTGCACATGGTGGAGAAGAGGCCAAACATGATGCGTCGTTCCCATAGAGAGATCTTTGTTTAGAACCACAGAACTCGGACTAGATGGGGAAAAGATAGGGGATGTATGTAGTGTATCCTTTTTTAAACCTGACGTGAATGAAGTAAAAAACCCATAAGGTACTCTCCACCCCACACCTTCCCAAAAGAGTTCGAGCCGAGGGGCCAAAAGTGGGGGGACATGATTTTGGATTCCTAGGGCTAGACCCAGAGACAATGTGTCTGGGCATTCCAATGTATCCCACAATGATGGGAATCAAGTCGTACATATTTCTAAAAGAGACATGGTAGGATACCATTTTGGCATTCCGACGTATCCCACAATTATGGGAATCAAGTCGTACATATTTCTAAAAGAGACATGGTAGGATACCATTTTCTGAGAAAATGAGGTTGTATGAGTATTTCCCTTGCACCGAATGAAGCGGTATTTGATAGAACTTGTTTTTCCTTTAGGATGAATGTGTGTTTTTTGAAGCGATGGAACTATGATAGGAAATCCTGTTATGCCACAGGAATCAAGAAATATGTAGGCATTGACAAATTGTATGGTGGGTGACCGATACCAAATATGATTCCCCCTCGAGTGAGGATATCACGGTGTAGTGCCATTTTTCATCATGCGGCCAGGACGACAATGTCACAGTTTTGGGTCATGTGATGGGACCAACCATGCATTTTAACGTCATGAAGTATAGACACAGTAGTTTAAAGTGTTGTGGGACTAGGAATAATAGTTTAAATTCCAATGTCTCAGACATATATACGAAATATGAGGTTAAACAGAGAATGTGAACTGCGTGATAAAGTATACACGACGTGAATGAGGACAAGGTCCACATTATACCATGCATGATTTTGAGTTGGAAACCTCAGGATGGGGGGATAGAAAAGGTTAGAGGATATGATACAAGAGAGGCTATCCACTTGTTGAGATGGACCCAAAGACGAGATGTCTGGGGGTTCCTAGATATCCCAAGTGAATGGGAATCAAGCCGCGTGTAGTTCTTGAAGGTTCCTTTTAACGTCTTGCGGGACAACATACAGTTTAATGTCATGTTCGATAGGAAGTAGGGGGAGAACTCCTAGAAAGGGGCATACATGGTGTGGCTAATGAAAAATCTATGTGAATGAGGAAATAATCCCACACCACTCCACAAAGACCCATAAGAGTTAAAGAATTGAAGACAGAACATAAGAGATAAACAAGTGAAACTTGAGCTGGACCAAAAGAGAAGATGTTTAGGCATTCCTATATATCCCATGATAATGGGAATCAAGTTGTATGTAGTTCTAAAATAGATGTTAGTTTATGGTCTTAGAGCTCAGACCATATATGAGTATAATCCTTCCACGTATTTGTGGACCTCAACTCGATCCCTAACCCCACGTGAGTCAATCTCATTGTGGGAAATAAGGGAGAAAGTGGTTTTTGCAATACATGGAAAACATGCCAAAGGGAAGTCAGTGTAGAGAACCAAATGATTCCGTTATCATGGCTTTTGTCCTCATAATGTTCAAATGCACACTTATGGATAGTACTAGGAGGGTCAAAATTCTATTTAGACATGATGGGGTTGAAAATAATGTGAATCATGTAACCAACATTCACATCTTGAAGGGGATGGAATAACAGTGGAGGATAACTGTTGATCATACTCGAAACATGTCATCTATATCGTGTTATCCTGAAATGGGGACAAACAAATGAGGGTTGACCGCTGAACATATTTGGAATGTCGGAATTGTAACGATTTGTTGTCGGAAACCCTCGAGGACATTGGCCAGTAACGGTAGGAGATCTATTAAGCCTAGCATCAATGCCATTTGGGGGTCCCCTTGAGTGTGAAATATTATGGAATCCCAAATTAAAGGGAACACGATGCATCAAAAATGGGTGAAATCTTGTCCACATAGAATCTAACACTACAGGTTCTTGACCAGATTACTCATGGGAAAATTGGTGAATGGCTGAAGAGGGTGGAGGGACCCGACTCAAAGGTAGCAAATACAAAGAGACAAAAGCAGGGAAAGGGAGAAAAGGCAGCTCAAGAGAGAGAGAGAGATATATATGCAGCATGGTTGTTATAAATACTACGTGAATGAGGAAATGAACCCACTCCACACTGTATACCCCTCTTTAGTAAGAACATGGGCCAAGGGGCCAAAATGATAGGGAGGTTTCTAAGAGATGGGGCTAGACCCTATGTTTAGAAATGCCGGTGGTCCTACATATTCCATTAGGATGGGAATTAAGACACATGTAGTTCTGGAAAAGGTATGATGCAAATATGGCAAGATACCCCAATGAGGCGTGGGTACCACACAACAAGTAACCCGTCATGAATGAGGACCCAATCACGCATCCCACCATACAACCTAAGATGATAACTTGGGCTAGGGGCCCAAAAAGGCCAAGGAGCCTAAGGCGGAGCCATGGATAGAATGCCATGGACAACATGCAGTTTAACATCTTGCAGTGAGGAAGAAGGTCGGGGTACAGTATCTCATCCGAGGATGTGTACGGCGCGACGAGTAACCCGACATGAATGAAGACATAATCCCGCACCACACCATAAAACCCTATGTGAGAACTTGGTCTAGGGGCTCAAGAAGTCCAAGGGGCCTGAGGCTGGGCCATGTAAAAAATGTCACAGTACCCTTGCAGTTTAATGTCTTGTAGTGCGGATGGATGTGATATTATTTTAGGGTCATAGACCTCGGACCTTATATGCCTAGTTTAATGTCATATGTGTGGGACTGAGATGGTGAATTATCGTGCTTATGGAAGACCACAAAGTGGTAAAAAATGATGGAGGACAACTGTTGACTAGGTTTGCAACACATTATCCACCCTTGTGTGACCAGAAGGGGGCGGACAATTGAGTGTCAGTTTTTGACAATATTCACAACACGAGACTTGTATCAACATGTCACTTGCAATCCTCGAGGGTGTTATATTGTAACGATAGGAGAGACCTGGGGCCGAGAATCCATTCCATTCAGGGGCCATTTTGGATATAGAAGGTGATGGAAGCCCAAATGATGGGACTTGCGGAGCATGGTAGGGTCCATGCTCGTGGGACGAACGATAAAATAAGGGAGGGATATCTCAAGTGGATATGTGTGGCCATGGAAAATAGACTGACAGGAATGAGGACAAGATTCCATTCTACACCACACAATCCTAAATGAGAACTTGGTTCAGGGGATCAAAGGGGTCAAAGGACTTGAGGCTGAGCATCCTGGCCAAATATAGCCATATGAACTCTCATCTGGGAATTTCCATCACAACTCCTAAGCCCACGTGAGCTATGATTGGAGTGGGAATCAAGAATAGGACTCAGCTCTCCCCATCACATAAGGGTTCGACAGATGGAGTCACACTCTCGCTCAAGGCAGGATGAGATTTGGAGAGACGGTGGGGAAGAATGAACCACTACAGTCTGTTTTTTGGACAAATAGGGGTGGTGACAATCATAAACGGTGGATGTTGACCTGATTCGAAACAAAACATCTATATCATGTGACCCAGAATGGGAACAACAAATGATCATCGACTGTTGACCATATTCTCAATGCATAACTCATATTGATTTGTTGTCTGAAACCCTTGAGGGGGTTCGCCCGAAATGATAGGATAGCCCTTGGGATAAGTATCCTTATCATTTGGGGGCCCCTTCGGATGTGAAATATAATGGGGACCCAAATGATGGGGTGTGTGGAGCATGAATTCACCTGTGAAATTCTTAATAATGTTGGATATGTGAAGATATAGAGATTCATGGTACGGTCTTGATGAACTTGACGTGAAGGAAGAAAAAGGCATGTGCCACACCATGTGTTTTGTCCCAATGGAAGGTCCCGATGTTTTGGAGCTGGCCTTATGTATAAAATATCTGGGTGGTTCTGCATATCCCATGAGGATGGGAATCAAGCCACAGGTAGTTCTGAAAAGGCCATGCAGTTTAGTGTCATGCGGTAAGGACATGGGAGGATTGGAAGAAAGCAGAAGGGAACTTGGTTTTATCAATGTAAACCTGACATGGGTGGGGCCTAATAAACCTACATGAAGCCATGTGAGATCCCCCAAAATAACTATACCCGAGAGAGGATAGACAAAGTGAAAAATGGGGATGGGCTCAAGACGAGGTGTTTGAGCATTCCAATGTATCCCATGCAAATAGGAATCAAGACATATGTAGTTCTCAAGATGTGTTTTTAACATCATGCAGGATGATGCACAGTTTGAGGTCGTGTAGGATCATGAAGTTTAAGGTCATGTAGGATCGTCCTGTAGTTTAGTGTTGTGTGAGACTGAACAGATTATGATTATGTAGGACCATCATGCAGTTTATGGTCGTGCGGGACCATCATGCCGTTTTGGACCATGCGGGACTGACCAGTTTAAGGTCATCCAGTACCATATATTTTATGGTCATGTGGGGAATTATGGCTTATGAATAGTATTTCTTGAGGAACTTGTCATTGGTGGGAGGAGTTATACGCTCACTATCCATTATAACCAATGAGTACAAGCCATCAGTGTAAACCTTGTGAATGATATAAGGTCCTTCCCATTTGGGTTCCAACATGGGTGGTTTCGGGCTAAGTATCATTGGTTCCCTCAGGGCCAGTACCAAGTCTCCCCACAAGATTGAGTGGAGGTAAAAATTCTTGTTGAAAGCTCTTGTTATCTTGTTCTGATGCCTTTCCAGATTGTGCAGGGCATGAAGCCTATTCTCATCAAGCGCTTCCAACTCGGCCAGATGGATTTCAGCTAATTTATTTGGTGCTTTCTGATCATAGATAGTTGTGCATAGTGAGGGAAGTAGAATCTCTATGGGAAATACGGCCTCCATTCCGTACACCAGGGAATATGGGGTCATCTATTTGGAATAACGAGTTTTCGTTTGATAAACCCAGAGGGAATTATGGAGCTTGTATAGACAATTATTCTTTTTATGACCAACCATTTTATGTATAATTTTATAGTGGGTTTTTTTGAATGTCGCAAACTGTCCATTTTCAAGCTCATGATAGAGGAAGTTATGGTAAGAAAAAAATTTCTACATTGCGTACAATTTATTCAGATCAGATGCTTTGTAGTTTGTGTCGTTATCGGTAAGGATGGCATGAGGGAATCTGAATTGGTAGATTATGTTTTTTTCTCAGAAATTCAATGATTCAATGGGACTTTATGTCCATAAGTGGAACTTCTTCTACCCACATATAAAATAAATTTGTAGCTATTAGGATGAATATACACTACTGAGCTATCGCTGGTGGATATGGTCCCATGAAATCGATTCCCCACACAGCAAATGTCCAAGAGTACTTGGTGGAGTGGGGAGGCTCTGGGGGAAATGCCTATAGTTAGCATGAAATTTCCACGTATGGCAGATCTTGGCGAACTCGATGCAATTATGGATCATGGAGGGCCAAAAGTACCCCAGACTCTAGATTTGGTGAGATAGCTTTGGCCAGGTCTGATGAGCCCCTGTAGGAACAAGCATGAACCTATTTCATGACCTGAGAAATGTCGAGTCCTTGAATGAAAAAGAGGAGGACCCCATCGAACCCACACTTGTAGAGGATCTGCTCATGGCTAGGACTATCATGGAGGGTGAAATGCAACGTGCGACATTGGACTCACTCATGCCCGACCCAATTAGCTGGGAGGTAACCATATTGGGGATATTTGAAAAAGGGGGATCTCCAGTTGGGAGTCACTTCATCTACTACATATAGGGGTCCTGATTTAGAGGCTCCGATAGTAAGCTGGCTCACCTGTAGTTCATCTTCGTCATCTGGGAAGATAGGAGTAATGACTCTCTAATGTTCCTCATGGACAATCAGATCATCCTGCTCGGGTTCTGAAAGTGATGCAGCCAGGACAGCCAGGGTGTCAGCTCGACTATTCTTTGATCGAGGGTCATGAGTAACTTCTGGACAAGATGGGAAATGGGCCATTAGTTGGAGATTGTGTTCCAATAATGGTATGAGTTCTGGATTTCGGACGAAGATGTCACCGTTGATCTTCTTGATGACTAGTTTGGAATCTCCATTGACATGAACATGGGGCACATCAATCTCGAGGTATTACTCAAGTCTATTGATGAGAGCCTGATACTCTTCCTCATTATTGGGGAATCCTTCTGACAATAGGAATGAGTATTGTAGAATGGCGTGTGTTGGGGTAATAAAGACGACACTGAAGCCTACCCTATTGAGTTTGGGATGATTGAGCCTCCTTCCGGTGGGGCTTTAGGAAGAACCATCGAAGTGCATCTTCTAGCACGACATTTCTTGGTCTACCAATAGGATCACCTCATTGGGGAAATCAAGATCCAAGGACTGGTCAATAGGATCCAGATGGGTAGTAAAGAAGTATGCCAATGCTTTCCCCTTAATAGATTTTTGAGGAAAAATCCTGATATCGAACTGCTTTAGAATCACTGTCCACTGAGTGAGATAACATGTCAACATGGTGTGGTTAATAATGTACTTCATTGGGTCTACCCGAGATACCAGCTATACCTCATGTGGTGGAAATTAATGTCACAATTTTTGTACTGCGGATACTAGCGCAAAGTAGCTCCTTTCTTTGGGGGAGTATATGGTCTCCATATCGAGGAGCATACGACTGAGGTAGTAAAGGATGTTATCCATCCCCTCATTGTTCTTCTGGGTGATAATAGTGCTGAAAGATCATTATAGGTGGGTCACATAAAGTACTAATTGATTTTCAAAGACGAGTGGAATTAAGACCAGAGGTTGCTGCAGATAATGCTTGATCTCCTCAAAAGCAATCTGACACTCTTTGTCCCACTCATAGATGGTTCCTTTCTTCATGATCCAAGAAAAGGGCATTCACATTCCAGCCATGTTTGTGATGAATCAGCGTATGTAGGCTAAGTGGCCTTAGAAACCTCAAATCTCTCAGATGTTGCTCAGAGTAGACTTTTGGGAAATTGCCTTAATCTTCTCTAGGTTGATCTCAATGCTCCTCTACATGAGAACGAAGTAGAGAAACATTCCAGAGGTTACCCCAAAAGCAAAATTCATTGGGTTCATCTTCAGGTAATGGTAACTACGGAAGCCGAAAAATTTATCAAGGTCATTGAGATGGTCCTGACGCTGGCTGGATTTGACCACCAGATCATCCAAAAAGCTTTCCGGCAACATCCCAAGGATCAGCATAAATATATGTTGCATAGCCCGCTAGTATGTGGAACCTAAATTCTTTAAACTGATGGTCATGCCTTGGTAATATAAAGTACCTTGCGGCTCCCTGAATGCTGTGAAGTCATCATCCTTAGGGGCCATTCAGATCCGATTGTAATCGGAGTAACCATCCAAGAAATAGAGGGATTGGAATACAGTTGTAGCATCAATCAACAACTCTTTCACAAGAAAGATAAAATCATCCTTCAGACAGTGATGATTGAGATCCCATATGTTGATTTAGAATCTAATCATTCCGTTCCTCTTCCTAACTAGCACATTGTTGGATGGAAATTTGGGGTTCTTGAATTCTTTAATGAAATTGGCTCTGATGAGCTAATAAAATTCTGCATCTACCATGGCACTGTGAGAAGGGTACATCTTTCTAGGAGGCTGATTGATCCCATGATGATTTGTAGGGATACCGAGGTGGTGGATGACTACCTGAAGATATAGTCCTAGAATCTCATCATAACTCTAGGAGAATACATCGCCGTGTTGTTTTAGGATGTCTATGTACAACTGCTGCTCCTCGACAGACGTGGTGACACTGATCATTGTGGGTCTCAGGTTTTCCTCACTAATGAGGTGCACCTATACCAACTCGTCAACTTTGGAAAAGAATCCCTCTTCAAAGGAAAGGGGAGTATCCTATAAATCTTATTCTTCACATATAGAGGGGGGGTCCTTAGTGGGAGTAATTTATTCTGAGTTTGTATATCCCGACGGGAGGTTGGTACCAGCCTGAGCAGCAGGGGTCACTACATTGGAGGATCCCTATGCTGCCGCAACCACAACGATGAAGGTTGTTGATCAGATACCATCTGTCCTTCGGCCCGAGGGACCACTTTTGATAATATCAAAGCAATAAGGGTGTGTTGGCTTGAGAAGATTAATTCCATCCTAGCGAAACAATCATGTATGACGTATTTCTATTTACATGGGGTAGACATCCCGATACCTTATGGGTGTAGGAAGCTCTTGGATCACCTAAGCCTGATTTTTATTAGAGTAAAAGGTGATTTTACATCGTCACTTAGACCTGGGAATTGGTTCCCCCATATTCCTAGACACAATGAAGTATTATCCCATTTCTCGGGTTGTAGAATCCAATCGGTGGATTGGAATGACGTAGGCATCATCTCGATCTTTCCACGGGTCAGTCGTAGTCGTGGCATGCTCGACCTCGTTGGTCTGAATATGCTTGACCATGATCTTGTAGTAGTTGGAATCCATATATCGTTCCTCATAAGAAGAAAAGGGAGATGCGTCACATTGAAGCATTCCCACTCGACCA
Organism: Viscum album; assembly: GCA_963277665.1. Lineage (NCBI taxonomy): Eukaryota > Viridiplantae > Streptophyta > Magnoliopsida > Santalales > Viscaceae > Viscum > Viscum album. The sequence goes on along the minus strand of OY728162.1, from coordinate 425,088,558 downwards.
TTAAGGGATAACTTTAGGTACTGGTGATATGATAAAGGAAGCACTGAATGTAGGTGGAGCCATTTCTTTCCCTCCAACACATTGTAGGTGGTATCTTGTGAGACTATCATAAATTTGGTGTTGGGAACTAGCCCACCAAAATTGGTCTTCAAGTGGATCTTACTAACTGGTGTCTATTTCGTCCTGTCATAACCATGGATTCTTAGGTCAGAGGGACTCGAATCATCATCCATCTATCTCAACATTCGTAGTGTTCGAGTTGGGATTAGTTTAATTCCAGAGCCCGTGTCGACAAGATAGAGACGAACCTCCACGCCATTGAACTGTCTGGTGATGTAAAGTGGGATAATGTGGCTCTGTATAGGGGATACTTAATATTATACAGAGAACAAAATAATGTCCTGGCATTCAGAATTCTCAACCGCTTCAGTATGAAAAGATTCTACGATTGTTTCTTCCTTTTAAAACTGGAGGGAGTTTCTTAAAGCATGAGCGGGGGCCACACACATTTCTAAAGATAGGTGAAGGGCCTCAAGGATGGAGAGACTTTATGGGATACTATAAAGATGCTTAATATCATCGTACTTCCATTCTAGGAATGAATTTATGCTTGCGGGAGGCCACACTATGAAAAGATGTATGGTGGGCCTTGTCGACTGGACCGACGGTTGACTGGTACTGGATGAATCCTGTTACCCACTAGTCGAGGCCTGCAGTGTGGCTACTGGATGAGGGCCGAACAAATGATACTAGCCTGTAGTAGGGCATGGATGGTTGCGGCATGGTTGAGGTGTCTCTTCCTGATCCAATAGAATGAACAGCGGTGAAGGCGGGCCTGATGCCATCGACCATGATGATTACTAGGTATATTAGAAGGATCCATTGGGCGCTCCTCATCATCAGGAATCATGTTGGGATTTTCCAACTCTACTATGTTAACCGAGGAGCACCATTGAAAGTTACATGAAGAGTCATCCACTACTGGAAGTATTCTAAGAGGTATCTCTATCTCCTTGGGAATGAAGTCTCCAAGAGTACGAGATGAAGATGGCATCGGTGAGGGACTCTACATTCCATTGTGTTGCTGGAGTTTTCCCTTCTGGGAATAGGCTAACTAAGAAGACGATGCAAAAGAGGCTGCTATAGCTTCTAAAGGCTATGGATGATTCAGGCATTCCAGGATGAAACCATGGGCATAGGAGATTGTGTTTTGAGCAATCCAGTAGTCATACTTCTGGGATCTATGAATGGAAACTGGATGCCAATTGCCCTCACTATCGCTGCTTCTATCTGGACTCACAATGATGTGTGATGCCTACACCAGGGCTGGACCCATCCAGACTATATTTTTGTCAACCTGGTCTCAAAGCCAGTCATTGAACACATATCACTTATTGAGAGTGTTCCCTAGGATCCAGTGATAGGGGCAGTAATTTGGGTGATCAGTAAGGTTTTCCTCTTCTGTTCTTCTACACTCAGGCAAACAAACAATCCCATGTTCCAAGTTACTGTGGAAGTAACCAAGGACCTATGTATCGTTGAATGAATAGGACTAGTTTCTCCTTTCTAAAAAGGGGGACCGTGGAGCCTGACCCTGATGGAGGGGCATGATGAGTTTTTCGAGGAGGTGGAACTCAGTTATCTTGCCTGGGCGGTGGCGGCGCATTGTGTAGTGGCACCTTCCGATTCTAAGGTGGAACCTACTGGGCTGGAGGATGCACCTGAGGAAGAGGCCCTCTGTGAGGCTATGGAGGAGGCTCCACTAGAAACAAATATAATTTCCAAGGGGCCTTTATTTTGGCCACTTTGGCGGGCTCGGCCCTGGCGGCCCTTCTCGCAGGGATTGCAGGAGGTAACAGACGTGCCTGATTAGCCTAATGTAAGGATTCCTCTTGGTGCTAGACCTTATTAGAGAAGTCTCGAAATCCCCCATGATGATTCTGGGTGATCATAGAGGGGACCAGATACATCTTAACATTTCTTATGCACATCGTCATCAATTTCTTTTGATTCAGCAACATGTCGAGGGAATACGTGAGTCCTTTCAACCGGGTGACAAATTTGGCGACACACTCATCAGGCCTCTTCTTTCACTTGAATAGGTATGCGAGACTAGTTTTCTATGTGGTAGAGTTGAAATGGTATAGGAATTTCCTACGGAAGTCCTCCCAGCCAGTCACCAATCCGATGGGGAGCTGGTTGTACCACACAAATGCGGGCTCATCCAATGTCTGCACAAAACATCGGAGCTTGGTGGCCTCCTGCTACACTGGTGTTCCCAACACGGGTCCACACATTGAGTTAAAATCAGCCAGGTTCTATGAAGGGTACCCTATCCCATTTATGGAGGAAAATTAGGGATTCCCAAAACCCAGGGGTGCTGGAATATCATCCACCCACGCCGTATATGGCTTGCCATCAAGTGGGAGTGCCACCTATCATGTTTCTAATTCCTTAAGTAAGGAAATGACTGCTTCCATTGGATCATCTGGGTGGGGATCCCTATCTTGACAGGGATCCCTAAACACGAGTCCGTTTTCAGGTTCTTCATCATGGTAAGCAGTCCCAGTGTCTTATGGAACGACTAGTGGCACGACCCAAAGAGCAGCTGGGGGAACCCGAGCTGGGTCCCTTAGATTGTCGTGTCATTACAGAGGGTTTGGTGAGAGATACCATGCCCTCTATCCATATTTTATGGCTTCAACCCTGTCCGTGGGGGCAGAATGGTCACGATCACCTAGAGGTAGCTCTCAAAGGGGATGTTGTTCCTGCCCTTGATGCCCTGGCATAGGATTACCGTAGTCCAGTCATCTCTCTATAGCCCTTTCAACTAGGAGGTAATCAAATACCTTCTTTGGCATTGTGAGTGTCTAACGAAACTCACCCTTTTCGGGTTCTTCCTCCATCTTCTACATTGAGACGGATGGGTCAGGGGGTTTGGAGGCTCTGAGATGCTCTTTAACATTACTGTGATTTTGGAAAAAGAATAATGTCATGGTGTGCATAGGGAGACCCAACAGGCTCCTTTGTTGATGATTAACCCTTCTCAAGGGATCTAGTGGCTGTGGCCCTCCTTCAGGGGGGAGGTCCCCATCCAGGGGCTCTAGCTTGTTTTCCACTCTTGATAGGGTGTCCATGTTGACCGCGAATCTACCTATGGGAATGTTCTCAATGTCTCCTAGAGATTCAGGTTTCCATAAAATAAGACTATAGAGTTGGGAAGTGAATTTCCCACATCCATGGATTTGAAGGTGGGGGAAAGAATCCTTGTTAATTTGGTATATTACCTGGAAATTCTGAATTCATTATTGTTGGAGGGCCCTTTGGCGACCTACTGACTCGAGGCACTGGGCCACATGGAGTGCGTCCAAATCAACTAGATGGCATTTCTCACCGATGTTTTCAAAATGTACTTGGATCTTCAGATAAGCCACTAGGTAGTGATGATGGATGAAGTGTGTCTCCCATAGGGTTTTACGAAAACACTCAACTTCTTCTGGGTTGAAGGATTCTGGCACATATAAATTCGGCGTTTCCTCGAGCCAAAACATCTCAAGGATGTGGTCCACTGTGAGGATATTCTATAAGCTCCTTTGCTCGGATTCAGGGTTCAGCTCTTCATTACCCTACTCATCAACTGGAGGCGGCTGAGGAACCAATAGTGCTACCAAAGCAGACCGATGGGATGATAAGATGGATGGTGGAGAATATGATGAGCGAGGTGAGAAACCGTCACATCTAGGTATGTCCTATGAAGAGTGAAGCAACTTAGCCAACACATCATAGTAGGATGGGATGACAGCCACAGTTCCTTGTACAGGGGATAGGACTACTAGTGATGGGCCGCGCTGCTGCTCACCCACCCTTGAATCCCAAAATAACTCTCTGTGATCTCTAGTAGAGGCAGAGAGTGCTTCGGGTGACGACAGTGGTGATTTCATGACCGTAACCTATGGGGTTTCCAAAATTTCATCCTGTTGGATATACCTATAGAGGGAAGAAAGAATATGATGGAACTCCCATTAAAGGAGTACTAGGATGATGATCCTTGTTCCTTCCTCAGCCCTTGACACGGAGGACTTGGGAGAGGGTTCCATCATTGAGTCGTATTCGGATTCGGAATATGAGAAGAAAACCGGTTTGACCTCAGTCTAAATCCTCTCAGAATTCCTTTTATAGCGGCGACAACCTGCAGTCCTTCCTCGCTGTAGTTCTTCATAACAGGGAAAATTCCCGACACGAGGAGGTCCTTCAGATGTACTGGTGTTGGGGCTGGGAGGACTTCCACCCGAGTAAGCTGGGGTGCGAGGAGCACCAGGACAGATATCAAAGGGGACACGAGGAGGACCTCCGTCGGTATCACTAGAGAAGGTATGACCTCTGCTAAAACCGGTAGAAGCATGGGGAGGTCCACTATGCTTGTTTCCCCTGGTGACATCAGTATGTGGAGGGTCCTCATACTGGTCGAGCTGAACACGTGTAGGACATCCATCCAGGGAACTGGTGAAGTGAAGTCGTCCCTCACTCCTCTGATTTCTGGGGCGAGGAGGACTTTTTCCAGCTTCTATGAGGAAACAGGGAGGGTCCTTACATTGGAGAGTGACAGGATATGCAATGTTCCCATACCAATGGTCTGTGGTGGGAGCACTGACTCAATATCTAATGTAGTGGGCATGGGAGGGACTTCTGTACTGAGCATCACCTCCACGGAGTGGAACCTCATTTAGATTGAAGGTGGCACGGGGCAGACCTCCATGCCGAGCCTAGAAGTGGGAATGGCATGAATTCTCTATGGCAACGGTACTGGATGGACCTCTGTACTAGGTGGTATTGCTGCAAGTTAGTCCACCGCAGCCACTGCCTATGCTGGCGACCAAGAGAGTCATCCCAGCCTACCCGTGGGGTGGTTGGGGCCTTGATCTAGGTCGGGCATATGAATGTCCCTGCTCACCGTACACTGGTTGTTGGGGATACGCATCAGTGGTGGATCAGACCACATTAGTTTTTGATGTTGATGCCCCTTGGAAGATGTCCTCTTCGGCATGCTCACGACGATGGCATTGGGTTACATGGACTAGAGTGGGTGGTATAGTTATATGGATTACCTGATCATCATCTTGTAAGACAGGGTGGTGGCACTGACGCGGCATGGTGGGAGCCCTTGCTGGAAGCCCCTAGAATAGGATCCTGGGACCTAGATACCCCCTACCTCATCGGAGTAGTGCATGGAGTCGTCGCGAAGTTCTGGGGAGAGGGTCAAGAAATGTTTATATTTTGGAGTGGGGAGAAGTTGATCCCTACACGTCCCTCAGGGGCGGCGTTGATGACAAGGTGAAGATGCCTTTAAATCCAGGCGTGCCATATCCTGAGTCAGGATAATACCCTCCTCCTCATACATGCATATGAGGTCATTGATCACCCTTCATTGGATGAAATCTGAGGTAGATATGGGGAGGAGGTTCTTAACAGTCATGGACATTGAGACCGTCATAGAAGAGGTGGAACCGTGTGGGACTGTTGCACTTGTACTGCCCCTGCCCCTGCGTCGGTGGAAATTTGGTGATCAAGTTCCGGGTGCAGCAACTTGGTTCCTGAAAGAAGGGAGATTAAATCATCAGTGCTGAAAGAAAAAGGGAATCAATGACCAGTGGCCCAATGTGATTTTTTCTTCCATTGATGGAAATATGTATCCACGCTAACAACATTGCAAAATGAGACACCCAATGTTTTGACTACACCAACATCTAGTGTGTTTCACACCAGGTATGCTATTTTCTTGGCGGGAGCCGACACCGGATAGCTGGATCCGGTGATGCGTTAGTCCACTAATTTCACGAATGATAACAATATATCTATTGAGGAGATGATCTTCACAATGGGTTCACAATTTCTATTTCTGACACATTCATTGGGGCGTGCGCGTCCATCATGTTCGAGGAAGGTGGCACTGTTTGTCACCCCATATTCCCGCTTTCCAAAGGTGGGCGGAATCTGTTCATTATCTCGAGATATTTTCTCCTTGATCGAACGAGATGATGGGATGTATGTTCTTCATTTTGTGGATTCCTCCCCGGAACTCGTTACCTAGTCTTGGTATTCCTTATAAATTAAATATTTTGTTCATGAAACTCATCCTAGGGCCATATCTTCACGTACACTAGTTTATTAGACTGCTTTTTCAGGACATTCCCAAGGGTCCGGTGAGAGATGCAACCTTCAGTCAGAAGAGTAGTCACGTTGAACATCACCAGCGTGTCTGGATGCTTGGACACTGGCGCATCTGAGTTTCTTCCCCTTATTATAGGGATTTTCGAGGGTGCGGAAGCCTGAGGCATCCTATATCAGATAAAAGGAATTTTATTCCATAGGAATTTATATGAGGTTTTTCTTATCTTCCCATGTTTGACATAGGGTATGACACAAGTTTAACGTCTAGAGGAGACAGATCAGACTGATCAAAACACTGATTAATGTGGATCAGATGGGTTCCACCTCTAGAGGCAACACTAATGTTGGGGCCAAGGTGTGGTTAAATTCCTGATTATTGTTCAAGGGAATGGGGAATGAGGTGGCATGATCCCACCTGGATGTGGAAGCTAGGGTAAGAATCTGGATTGATGATGGAGGGTTTAATAAAGTAGGTGGAGAATTTGACGGAGTCAACTAGAGGACAATGATGATGTTGGGATTGATTCTCGAAGATATATCCTACATATACGCGTGGTATGGAATCAGTGTCTGGATAGTTCGGTGGGACGATGGGACACCTAGGGAGGCGACCCTTGAAAATTGACACATGGATGGGACCTGGAGGAAATGGAACCTCTAGGTTGGGTCATGGCCTTCCAGAAACACATAGTCTCGAGGAGGGATAGATCAGGATGAGATATGAGTGATAGGCTTAAACCTCATGGAGGCTTCTTATATATCCCCGTGGTAGGGAATAAAAGTTCTCATTGATCATATAAAGACAGTTTATCATCAAAATGGGTTGACAATGGATTACTGCTGAATGGGATCACAACGGCTTCCCGCTGGATGGGGGTTTTAATTTAGCATTGTACAAGACGAAAAGGGGGCATGCAATTTAAGGTCATGCGGGATGAAGGTGGTATGATGTGAAGTGGGTTGGAACCAACGGGTGTTGGGCTTGAACTTCAAGGATTCTTCCTATGTATCTTTCCATGTAATGGATCAAATACCACATAGTCTAGAATGGGTGTTTGTTGAACCAACGTGATGATGGTCCGGACTAATGGATGGTGGGATTGAACCTCGGGGAGGCTTCCTACATACCTCTCCTTAGCAATGATAAAATAACACATAGTTCGAGAGGAGTGGTTGATGAGGTGAAGGGGGGTCGAAACCAATGGGTGATGGGCTTTAACCTTAGGGATACTTCCTATGTACCTCACTTTGGCAAGGATCAATGACCACGTAGTTCCGGTGGGTCTGGTGAACCGACATGAAGATGGTTGGTACAAATGGTTGTTGTTATTGAACCTCTGAGGGGAATCCTACATACCTTTCTTTGGCAAGGATAAAAGACCTCATAGTTAATTTGGGTCTGTTGAACTGACGTGAAGATGTTTGGGACCAATGGTTATCGGGCTTGAACCTTTGGGAATCTTCCTACGTACCTCTCCTTGGCAAGGATCAAAGACCACGTTGTTCAGGTGGGTCTAGTGAATTGACATGAATATGGTTTAGAACAATGGATAGGGGATTGAACCTCGATGAGGAATCTTATGTACCTTCCCTTAGAATGGATCAATGTCCACATAGTTAAGGTGGGTCGGGTGAACCGACATGAAGATGCTCAGGACCAGTGGATGGTGGGCCTGAACCTCAGAGAGGCTTTCTATGTACCATTCCTAGGAAGGGATCAAATTCCATGTAGTTTAGGGGGAGTGGGTGCCGACAGGAAGGGGGGTCGGAACCGATGGTTGTTGGGATTGAACCTTAGGCAGGCTTCCTACTTACCTCACCTTGGCAAGGATCAAAGACCACGTACTTCAAATGGGTGTGGGTGAACTGATGTGAAGATGGTCAGGACCAATGGTTGTTGGGTATGAACCTCAGGGAGGCTTCTTACATACCTCACCTTGTAAAGTATCACATACCTGATATTTCATGTGGGTGTTTGGTGAACCAATGTGAAGATGGTCGGGACCAATGGATGGTGGGCTTGAACCTCAGGGAGGATTCCTACATACCTTGGCTTGGAAAGGATAAAAGTCCATATAGTTTTGGAGGAGTGGTTATTGGGCTTGAACCTAAGGGAGGATTGCTATGTTCCTTTCCATGGAAAGGATAAAAGACATCGTAGTTCACGGGGGGGGGGGTGTTTGGTAAACCTATGTGAATATGGTTGGGACCAATGGATGGTGGGCATGAACCTCATGAAGGCTTCCTACGTACCTGACCTTGGGAAGGATCAAAGACCTTGTAGTTCCTGGTGGGAGTGGGGCCTACACTCTAGGCTGCCCGGAGAGGATGTCATGGTCCATGATTTCTCTAAGCCCATGTGATTCATGATCTGTGTGAGAAACAAGAGGCACAAAGACTAGAAGACCACGTTGTAGAAGGTGCATCAGTGGGAAGTAGAGTGGGGCTAATACGCAGGTAGCGACCTAAAAATAAAACAGGGGCTTATGCATGATCTGCATCCCAAAGAAGAAATAGGGGTTTATGTATTGTTAGAAGCCCAGGGAGGTGTATATTGGCACTTACTCTAGGGTGGAGGCTCGTGTGGTGAAAAAACCTAGCAGGAGAGGGATTTGGCACCCAGGAAGAGAGGAGAAGCTGGAGTGCTTCCTTCTGCAAGAAAGGCTTGGGGCTTACACCAGGGTGGTTTCCCTTTCCCCACGAATAAACACCGCTCTGATAAAGAGGATCTCATTCCATGTGAGAAATGATATCTCTCCCATGGAGACCAGTGGGAATAGGAAATTTCTGAGATAGGGCACCTCGCATGCAAGGCCCGGGGCGAGGTCACAGTTGAACGTCATGTGCTTAGGATGATGGATCTTGGAAGTTTAATGTCATGTAAATTGGATGAGGTGGGTGTGATCCGCACCCCAATGACATACATAACTGATAACTACCCCCCTTGGGGGAAGGAAGGAATCAGTAATGCTGTGACAAGGGGTTGTTGAGAGGTGATCCCATTGGGGGTCCATGTTAGCGTGGCTATGCAAATAAGCAATAGTCTTTAGCGTGCCTATTCGAAGAAGCATGTGGCAAAACAACGCAATAGGTAGTATCTTCTAAGGGACATTGAAATTTCTTCATGAAAACCTGAATAGCTGTATAGGAAAAGGGGTTTTAGAGAAAAAGGGGTCCATAGGTAGAAGCCTTGTGAATCTCTGGTGCTCCATTAAGGGGAGGGGCTTCGTGAAGGGATGTGCTTCGCGAAGTGAAGTCACGTAGGCTAGGAATAGTTCATAGGTGCCTATGGGAGGAGATTCGCATAGTGGAAAGGCATTCTTAATGAAATTATTAATGAAGAAAGGAGTTGTGAAGAATTGTGCTTTGCGAAGCACAGTGAACCTTCCATATCATGTGGGTCTCATGTGTATGGAGGGTGTTTCACAAAGAATAAATTCTTCGGGATAACCTGAGTCCCTGTGGGGATCCCCTTCCTTCACGAAGGCCAGTGGGCTTCATGAAAAGCATACCTCTCAGAAGAGGGGTTTAATTAAAGAAAAGGGGAGGAACTTTGTAATGAAAAAGTACCTTGAGAAGCTCATGTTTTGTAGAGAAAGAAGTGCTTTGTGATTTGAGAGCTCTGAAGGTGAAATGTCAGATGATACTTCTGTTGGGCTTGAGAGAAGCCCTGTATTTATAGGCTGGAGGTGATTCAAAGCAGATCTTCGTCGGCATGAAGATAGAGTTTTCTCCATAGAAGGTTGTGAACATCCATGGGGTTTATGTGGAGTCCTACCTCCTTGCTCCGCGGTGGGCTCGCAAACGTCCAATTCATTTATGGAGCCTCTTTCCTCCTTGTTCAGTGGTGGGGTCTCGAACGTTGAAGGGGTTTGCAGGGTTTCCCGCCTCCTTGCTCTACAGTGGTGCTTGCGAACATCAAATTCATTCATAGATCCTCCCGTATCATTGCTCCGCAGAGGGGTCGCAAAAGTCAAAGGGGTTCGCGGGGCATCACACCTCCTTTCTCAACAGTGGGAATGGGGCCATGGGACTCCGTGAAAGGTCTTCACAAGGCAGCCCCGAGACTTCCCTATTGTTCTTATTCTTCCCAACGTTTGGCATCAACACAAACCATTAGTAGTACCCTGAGAACCCTAAAATTCAACCCTGATTCATCTTCATTGGTTCTTCCACCACTTATTTATCATCACCATGTTTATTATTTCTCTTTCCGTATATTCCCATTCAGTTTATAACAAATTTTTCACATTCCACTCATCATTTTATCCATTCTGTGTGCATGTCACTCTTCCTCCTCATTTCTCTTCATCACCCACCCCTTTACTGGTGGTCCACTTCCTACTCCACACATCCAGTTTATAACTATTGTGATCATCAACCCCATAAAAAATTTATCTAATGGTATTTATTTGGATTTTTAGGTTAAATTTCATCGATCAATAGATTCTCAAAGGGATTTCGGTCTATAATGCATAAGTCAACCTTTGATGATAGATGGCCTTCGAATATTTCATGTGAAATTTTGATGAGTTTTAATTGACATCATGTGATGGAAGGTACTTGATGAAAGAAGCTATATAAAAGTGGGTTTGGTGTCTAGATTCAATTAATGGTTCTTGTTAACAGATCACCCAATTTTATAGAATTATTCATCTCATTACGTTAATAATTAAAGTATACTTATGAAAATGAGTTTAGTTGATTTATTCCTGAAGAATATTATAGAAATATCATATTTGTCGATGTAAATAAACAATAGTTGAGTATTAGGCTTATGGTTTAGTCTTTGTAACTATAGATGATTCTTGGTAAGGTAGGATAGGAAGGATTCAAGTGAAATTAGTAGTAAATAATTTTCTCCCTTCAATTTCACTATTCAATCAAATATTATTTAGTAGTCAAAATGTACTGGTGATTGGCTTAGTGTAAAGGTTTCATAAGAATGTATCAGTACCTTATAGGGATTTTCTTATTCCCTTTTATTTTTTATCCCTTGTAGTATTATGTATGTGCTCAATTATGATATTTCATTCTCCATCTTTCTCTCTGTAGAATAAATTATATATTTAGTATATTTTTCTAGGTTAACTTTCTCTATTATAATAGACATTGAATACATTCATATCCTCTATCCACTATAAGTATAATCTGTTCTCTTGTGGCATTCAAATCCTTCATCCACTATAAGTATAACATGTTCTCTTATTTTAATTCATATATAATTCTTCTATCACCACAAATTATATTACAATTTAGTATAAATTTATTTCTAAAGTTCAACCATGACCTACTATTAATAAGATGATTTCAATTAGAATTTCTTTTTTTATCTGAATCAGGTAAGATTGAATTTATTTCATAGATTATTGAAATTGTTTCAAAATTATTTTGTTGGATTAGAAAGATATTATTCAATTATTTTGGAAAATTGTGTTGAAGCTATTTAAATTTTAATTATTGGTGTAAAATTTTAGCATTTCGGTCTTTTAGAATTGATAATTTATATTTTTATTTACTGATATATCATTGGAGATTTTATAGAGTCAAATTTTAAATTCATTGTGGCTGAGTCAATGTTTTTTATTTCTAGTTTAGTATTATTTCATTTGTTCTATTATATTTCTCATTTTTATATGCATTAAATTTTTAGAACAATCAATCTATATAATGAACATAATGTAGAGTGAATAAAGTATCTTCTTCGAGATGAATTACCCATTGTCAACACTAATATTAGATATTAAGGTGGGGAAAAAAATTTGTGTGTGGTGATACATTTTTAGGCTAGGATAGACATTCCTTGGACAACACTCAAAGAACTCAACAAGATATTTGGTGAAAAAATAAGATATACCCTTTTCTATGAGTTCCCATTAATATTCCTAAAGGATAGATACCCACCATTAGCCTTTAAAATTATGAATGATGTATATAATAATGTATCAGGGAAAACCCATATTGTTCAACAATTCTTATAACTCAGGAAGATTTTGTGGGGGAGTTAGTTTGATGGTATTTTGACGATAAGAATGCAAGGATGATACAAGATTTCTTATATGATGTTATTTTTGGTGTTTTTTTTATGATTATATCATAATGCCATGGTTTCCCAAAATTGGAAACTTTATGGCTCATGATAACTGCACTAACCTAGTAAGAACTACGTTATTCAAGTCGAATGTGTCATTGTTTTTTTCTATCTATTTTTAATAGATTGATTCATATATCCATCCCTTAAATTTTCTCTTTCAAGTTCTATGAATCTCATACATTGTGTTCTTTCATGTCATTAGTGACACCCATACCCCCTTCCTTCCCGATCCTTGCATTTTCACATTTTTGATGTTTTACCTATAGACCATTCATAGTATGAATGTCATTAACACCACTTTTTTTATCTAGGGTTCTAGTAAAAGCCTAAAAAGAAATATTAGAAACTTTATAATGACACTTATTAATGGAATAAATAGGACGGATATTCTACTTCAAAGTTAAAGACATGGGAATCTCAGTAGAACAACCACCGGGTATCAGCTTCATATTTTTTAGAATGTTTCTTATTATGGAATAAAAATAGAACAATTCATTTACAAATTATTTAGAATATTTTTTATAGAATCCCATGGATGAAAAATGCATGATTTTGTCTTTGAACACTCCATGATAAATGATAAAAACTATTCACTGATCCTATTGACTTAAAAATCCCAACATTTGTTCTCACATCGGATTCATATGTCCATCAGGTCAATTTACAAAAAACAATTCCATAATCCTGGAATATGATATCATATTCTTTTCTGAATCATCTGATGACACTGACTCCTACTTTTCTTAATTAATGGGATTCTTAATCAATCATCCCTCTCTCAGTTATAGCCAAATAGAGTTTCAACTTTGGGATCAGTATATAAAGATTCTCTATGTAATTTTATTTTTTCATACTCCCCGATCGTATTCTATCACAATATATATATATTTTTTATCTCAATTTTTATAATATACAAGAATATCATGAATAATGATGCATGGGTTCATCCATTTTTTCAATTTTCTAAGAGTATCAATGACATTGTCGAACATTAATTCTGTTAAAACCTTGGAATCCTACAATCTGACACCTAAATGTTTTTCAATATTTATATACTAAATGTCAACCTCTTTCAAACATTAACCAAGGTACACCCCAACTGTTGTCATAGAATTGGGTGCTAAATAGGATCTTAGATCCCTGAATGAGCTAGTAAATTTTGTACAAATGGAAATCATCACCAGTATAAGCATTACAACTTGATCATTAATGTTGATATTAATTGTAATAATGTCACATACTACAATTTCATCTGTGATATCTTTTGTTGTAGGATTGAAATATTATAATAAAACCCATGCTGGATTAAAGTCAATGTGGATGGATCCTCTAAAGGAAACCCTGGACCAGCGGGCTGTGGCGCCATCTTCAAAAATCATTTGGACCAGACGCTTGGTTGCATCTATGGCTCCTGCGGCTCCTCTACTTCCCTTGAAGCTGAGATGATGGTCGTCATTCATGCCATTTCTTTTTCCAAGATTCAAAATTGGAACTACATATGGATCGAGAGAGACTCCACTACCATCATACATGCTATTTGGAATGACACCATCCACCTTTCTTGGACTCTCACTTCTTATTGGATGGATTTCTTGAACTCTCTGGCGGGTCTTAGCTTCATCACCACCCACACATACCCTGAAGCTGATAAGATTTCTTATAGGATTGCCAATTTTGGTGTTACCCATGATCTGCATTGTAGGGATGATCTTCCTCCCGAGTTTCTCCCGCTTTATGTTAGGGATGTTAACAAAATCCCAAATTTCAGACTCGTGTAACCCCATTTTTTTAATCGTATTTTGTTTTTTGGTCTTTTTCCAGAACACTACCTTTTAAAAAATATATATATAATAAAACCCATTTTTTGAACATCATGAAATCAACATCTTTTGAAGATTGTATATTATTATGTAACTCATTAATTCCTATTTCACACGTTTAAAGTCTTTAAGGACAAGTACTAGTGTGTTTGTGATTGGTGAAGTAGGGTTCAAACCATACTAATGCTGCAACTAATTGTTGTTTAGTGTGTTTTGATTTTTTTTGATGAGTCTCTATCATTTATTAGCATTTTATGACCTCATAAAACATTATATTATCAATTATATAGATGGAAACGTAATTTTGGTGATATATAATGAGAATTTGGTAATATTGGCATCATATAGCCCTTCTGATTTGGCTTTCTAGAGTATTTTTTTATAGTTGAGAGTGGGGAGCATGGTGTTGGTGTCGATAATTTGAGTCTTAGAGTATTTTATTATAACTATCTATGTAGAGTCCTCTTTATTCTTGTGCATGCCCATTTAAACACATAAAAAAGGGTTTGAAACCATGAATGGTGTGTGTTTAAAAAGTAATTGTGTCTTGATTTGATAATTTTTCATGTGTAAGCAATGGTTTTTTGTGGAATTACATCCATTTCAAGTTCCAATATATTAATTTTCTATGTGATGGGGGTGTGAATCTATAGATCATTGAATCACAATCAATGTTATGTATCCAGAATTTGTTTCCATTATTGGGGTTTGTATTACTCATGTGAAGCCTTCTTCATATTAATTTTGTACAAGATCCATGTTTCCTTTTCCATTATTCTAATTTTTTGAAAATATTTTTTTCTGTTGTTTTATATAGATTCTCATGGCAGATTATAGGAAATTGTGGATATTTCATGGTTGAGTGGGTAAAATGCATACATATAACCCCGCCACGGTAGTAGAAACTGATGTGTGAGAGAAACGAACGAATGAAAGTGTGTTGTAATCTTTTTTTCCACCATGACATTTAAAACTAATGCATTTAATAACATCAAGCACTAAATTTTCAATATTGAGAATAAAAAGAAGATTAAAAAAGAATAAATTACTTTGTGCTTATTTAATGTTTTCATTTTTTATGTTTTTTTATTAGTAAAATTTTATATTGATTAACTCATCATTCTTGTGGATGATGTATTTATATGGAATACAGTTTCATCATGTCAGGTGAGGAATATATTATGTTGCACCTTCAAATCCTATACCATGTTGCTATTACAGTCATTATTTCAATGCAGGTTTGTGGGCATCATTAAGCTTTTGGAAAGATGAAAACCAAGAATAGAATATTTCACAATAGAGACTCATGGATGTTGTGGTCATTAAATGGGTTCCATACATAGTGGAGGGGTAGATAATTACAAAATTCAAGGACTTAGTGTGAGCCATGGAATGAAAAATTATGTGTGTCTTCTTGGAGTTTCATGTAAAATCTCATGATTTTTAATGCATTTAAATATATTTGTAGCATGTTTATTAGAGTTTTATGTTGAGTTTGAAATGTACATATATTAGAAATTTATTATTATTATATAATAAAAATAAAAATAATATAATATATAATTAGATAAATAAATATAATATTAAATTTTAGAAATATATATTTTAATACCCACATATAATTTTTTATATAATTTTCAAACTCATATTCATCATTGATATTGCTTATAATAAATGGAAAGATAAATGTTAATAATATTACCAACAGATAACATTGTTGTGTTAATCTGTTGGTGAACATTTTAAACAAAAAATATATTTATTATCTCTTGGTATTATTAAAATTACAAAAGAATTAATTTTTCTATCGTAAGAACATTTAGCAACATAGTTTTTACCAAAAATTTAGTGACATCACACTTATCATTGGTAAAACATATGAGAAATAGATATTTCCCTTTTACAAATAGGTATACTCATGTTGGAAAAAGAAATTTATTTTTTAGTGAGATTTAATTGATTACATAACCTCCACATTCAAACTATGTAGAATTATAAACAACCATCATTAGATTTTATATAGTTCATTCCATTACTTTTAACTGAACAACACTAAATATGATAGTGTTTATTGCCTCAATTTCAGAATAGTCAAATAGGTTCATTGAATATTTTTAATTAACATGCCCATGGTTAGTAAAAATATTTCTATGTGACAATATATAAAAGGTATCCACCAAGAGTCATTTTATCCCATACTAATATTAAAAGGATGTTTTCCTTCTGATTCATCAATCAGAAAAAGGAAAGATCACATGATCATCAAAGCAGTTTCCAATTCAGGAGGCATTTTTAACCTCCAATATTTGATCCTTACTTGATTCCCACAACCCAAATAAGGATATACATATCACAAGACCACCAACATAACCTATGTGTGATTTTATTATCTAAGAGTCTTACATGAATAAGAAACATATCATAAGTGTGATTTTATAATCTAAGAGTTTTACCAATTGTATCGTTCACCATATTTAATATACACCACTATGATCAATAGTAAATTTATAAAATAATTTCATTCTCATCTATCATTCAGTCGTATTTTCCCACAAAAGGGGTCAATATATAAAATTTTAATCAAATACTATAGTGTAAAAGAATCTCTATTTTGTAAATAGTATTTTAATTGATGAGATCTTTATAATAATAAATCTCAAAGGCAAACAAATGGTCTTCTATCTGTTTAATGGGATTAATCAAGGAAGATATCAGCATACATTTATAAGAACAACACATAAGTCATTACTGATACATTAAATAATAATCTCATATGTAATGAATATAACCCCATGGGGTTACATACTAACCATGAAATGATATAAAGGTATCATATGTAGACCCCTTCATTTTAACCGAGGTTCAGTTATATGGGAATCTAGTCCAAATTTATTGATCTAACACTCTATAAATTACAATTTCCTTCACATTTATGTGTAATCCATTAATAGTCAATTTTTATCATAATTTTAAAAACCCTTCGAATTGTTATATAATAAAACAATTCCAAAACTCACGTAATATAGTCAATTTAAGAATATAAGGATTCAGTTGCATATGTTACTATTACCATGATATAGAGGTATTATCCTTTATCAGTTATAATTGTCACACTATTTAATTGAAATCCTTATGAATAACATTAATATATTTAAATCAAACAAATTCATTTAAAATTTTATGTTTATATACATGTTAATTAATTCAAATTAGTATAACCATTTCATTTGATACTTTTAGTTCATAATTTATATAAATATATATATATCATGGAACATTTATATGTGTCTTATATTTCCATTTTATAAATTCAAATGATTTATAAGTTCCAATTTCCATTTCTTGTAACAAAAAGTATCCTTTTCCAGTGGATGTAACAACCCAAACTTAAATTAATTAAAATTCCACTTTATCTAATTAAATTATTATTATGTAAAATTTTTATATAGAACATATGAAATTACTTGGTTTTATGATTTTTTTGGATTTCAAAATACCATTAAGAATTTTTACTATTGCTAATATAGCAGTGGAACCGTGATAACAGGTTTAATAAAAAAATAAAGCTTTATAAATCCAATTTACTCAGAAAAATGAAGAGATGGCCTCATCTAATATAATTTATCCACACGTAGCACATTATTCGGAGCTCGGAAAGGAGTTTGCATCACTGGTCTTCACTCTTGACCAAGCCCTAGCCGAGCTTCAATATGTTAAGCATGAACAAAATCGTTTATAGGAGAAGTGTATGTTTATAGGTATTTCCAACAGAGAAATGTTATTAAAGTATCCCAAAGAGTCTGTCACCATCTCACAAAATTCCCTCTGGTCTTATACATGTGTTATAATGGGTTATGTAATAAGACTCGAGCACTATGATTATGTTTATTAAATTTTTTTAGAATAAATAATATACCATAATTTTATTATTGTTACTTTTAAATTGTATTTTAAAGCACAAATAAATATTTTTAGTTAATATTCAATTAAGAAATCTATTTTGATGAATTAATAGATTGTCTTAATTGAATAATATTTTAATAAAATATTATTAAAAAATTACATTTTATTAAATATTCATGATCGTATAATTTTTAAGAGTATAAATATATATTTTATTATGGTTTGAATGCTGTCTTTGTCAATACCCATGAATTTTTGATAAATGTCGGGTTTTTTTAAAATGAAAAAATTCTCAGATTTATAAAATAATTTATATAAAATGAATATTATTTTTGGAACTAGGATGTCGAAATTATCCAACAGTGAATTTTTTATAATTTTCCGAGACAATCAAATTTTTTGGTAAAAACTAAATACCGTTTAAATATATAATATGTTTCATGACATAATAATGAAAAAATAGTGAAGCAATAAAACACTATAAATTGTATTTTCATCCAATATATGTTTTACATTTAAAATTATGTGATTTTATGTTCATTTATTTTATTTTACAAAGCCTTAGTAGACCCACCAAGACATATATAACATTCTAACATTTTAAAATGATTTCCTTTATAGTGTGACTCATCTCCACATAATCATGCCTAATATTTTAATAATTTTTTCTATTGGAATTATAATATAATTTTTCCAACCCCTTTTTTAAAAAAAATGTGTTGATTTTTTGGTTTTGATTTGTTTAATGTCTGGTTTCCAAAACCTAAATAATAAATAATTCCCTCCCTTTTCCTATGTAAACCCACTCAATATCCCATTCCTCTTCACTCAAACCATTTGGAGCTCGAACAAACCCTGACCTCCTCTCTCTAGAAACATCCCAAGGTGTCCAAATCTCCCAATAATCCTCTCTCAAGCCCCCCCCCCCAAGCCATTGGGATCACACTTCAATGTGAGGGATTTCTTATTTCCTTATTTATGTCCAAGTTTGTTATATTGTTATTCCATTTTATTTACAATTAAAATTTTTGAGGTATGATTTATAACCTCACCTATAAATCCCTAATTATTTTTAATGATGATATACAACTTTATCTTTCATTAGTGCCTCCCATATACACCTGTTACCATGCCAAAATTCTGTAAGGGATTTCTCTCTCCTCGTTTACATTCAAGAAATTCTTTTGTATTATACAGCTAAATTCAATTACATATGTTGGGAAATGTCTATATAACCCCCATAATATCAATTTCTTGTATATATGACTAGATACCCATTTCTTTCTCGTCATCCATATTTATGAATTATTATGTTATGCCATTATTCACTGAAATTGCACTTCGATTTTCCCAGCCAAAGTCATTGCATAGTGAATAACATCCCCATTTCTCTATAAAGGTTATTTAACTTTAGGAAAATTTAAATATTTATTATATATTTTCAACTATGTAGTCAAAATTATTTTATTTTTGAAAAAATTAGGATGATGAATGCTTCCATGTGGTATGATTCATGTGTCACACTTAGGCATGAAATGAAATGATTTAGAAGGATATTCCATGATAGCGCTCCAATGCATTGGGTAATGATTAGTATCATGATACGTTAAGTTCAATGAGGTTTTACTCATTCTAATTCAATTAAAATGGAGTTTAACTCATTCTCCATGTGTAATGAGCCATGGATCATGATGATATTATGTTAAGTTTTTTTTCTACATTTCCATGTTATGATAATCATGTTATATCATGCCTTTATGTTCATGTTTCTCTTGTTTTCCATTGATATCCACATTACATAACATGTACTATACTCTACATGTTATTTCTTTTTTACTCCCTTATTCGGATTTATAACTCACCCATTTCTTATTCATGTCTTCAGGTTATCCCATGCAATGTTAAGTACAAAATAATGTTGTGGTCATGTAAAATAAGTTTTCCATAATGATATTGTGTTTTTGGAACTAAGTTGTTTTGTAATGTTCCTATTTTTCCCAATACAATAGACATACTGATCCCCAGAGTTGTCTTATGAGAAATTTTATTTAATAAATCATGTTTATGCGTGTAATAAATAGTATAGTGATTATAATTGGTATCATAGGAAAGGTTTGGTTATTTTTGGGATGAGGATTAGAAAACACATATTAAAGCCATAAGGATAAGACTATGTATTATAAAATCATACCTAAATTTTGCTGAGTATTTAGTAAGTGGATAATTGAGAAAATAAATTCCTGTCTAGATACAAGCAGGTAGAGGTGGCTCTGGAACATATGTATCTTGTAGAAAACCTGAAAACACTACTTTGATATAGACACAAATTGGAAATGGTTCACAAAAACGGGCCTTTCTGCACTCTTGGTTAGGACACTCCCAAGGGATATGATTTGGTAACATTATAAGCTTTGTATTAACCTTTATTAAGGGAATTAAAAAATTCCCCTATGAATATATGTTGGGAATTAGATTATGAATAACATATATTGAATAACAAAAATTCATACGTTATGGAAATAAATGTAATTTATATGTTAACCCTTTTTGTCTTTGGATTCCCCTTTATGTGTTACCCATAAATTTCTTTTTATTCCAGGAAATAGCTAGTAATAGGAGGATTTGGGATAAAAACCGACGTGAAAGTCAATGTGATGACTATTTAAATGTCATTCACAATCTAATGGGAGCAGGAATCAAAAACATTGTCACGATGATCTCTAAGTTAACTCAAGTTTTGAATTGAAATATGGGTCAAGAGGAACATTAAACCCCCTAAGAAGGATCATGTCTCAATAAAGATCTTCAGGAAACTAAGGCCTCCTGCTTTTATTGGATCATCTGATTCCTCAATCCTTGTACAAGGGGTAAAATTTAATAGGACATGTTCTCTTTCCTTCAATGTTCTGAACAAGAGAAGGTACTTCTGGCTGCTTATCGTATTGAAGGTGAAGCTGATCAATGATGTACATTGATAAAAAATTTGATTCTTGAGGAAGAGATCAAGGATTTGTAATGTAAGGATTTCTATAAAATGTCTTTTGATGTATATTTTTCATGCACCCTCCCACTTAAGATTGAAAGGGACTTCCTTGACCTCATTAAAAAAGACGAAGTATCCATCAGAGCGTATGTGGAATAATTCAAAATGATTTCATGATACCCCTCTGGATTTGCTGTTACCCCCGAATGTATGGTTAAATACTTATTTTGTGGGATAAAACCTATCCTATGAAAGGCATTAGTGATTCGCGTCATTGATAGCGATGATGAAATTTTCTGATGTACTCTCAAAGTTGAAATGGAGATGGAAAATCTCAGGGGTATCATGGGGATAAGAAGCGTAAGGTGGACTTTAATTAAGGAGGTATGATGGATAAATCTAACAGTGCTATAAAATTATAGCACCCCACTTTCCCAAGGTATGGAAAAAAGAACCCTGAAAATTTTCTGAAGGGGACAAGGAAATGCTTTAGGTGTGAATGAGAATAACAGCTGGCTATTAAATATCGGAATGAAGAACTAGGAAATGCGATAGAGGAGTGGAATAATATGTTCCACCCTTAATTAACCGTTCATTGCTTTAACTACAAAGAACTAGGGCACTTTGAAAATAATTTCCCTAAGACAAGGGTTTTCAGAGGCAACCAACAACTATCAAGGAAGTAAGGGAAAGATTTTTCATCACAACCGCTAAAGAGAACCTTGAAAATTAAGTGGTGATAGGTACGCTTGTTATTCATTAAATAATAGAAAACATAATTTTTTATTCTGGTTCTACTCATTATTTTATATCTCTAATGTTTAGTAGAACTATTCCAACACCACCACAAATCATGGAAGTAGAGATATCAGTGACAATGGAAAATGAGAAAATCATTGAATCCCATGAATAAAACTCCCCTATATCACAATTTTTGGATTGAACATCCCAGTGAAAATCATCATACTCCCTCTAGCAGAATTAAATACAATTAATGGCATGTATTGTATTTCACTCTATAGATCCAACATAAATTTATGTGATAGGGAAATCACTCTCTATATAGAAAATCGACCCTTGATTTTGTACATGTTCAAGGAGGTGGATAAATATTCTTTATCACCGTCTTCTCAATCATGAATATTACTGCCCTATGAACTTGAATATTTTTATTAGATGATTGAACTTATTTATGAAACCATCCTTCAAGACATGAATATTGTGAGGGAATTCACCGAAGTATTTCCCACGAAATTTTCTAGTCTTCCTCCTTGAAGTGATGTTGAATTCTAGATTGATCTTATACCTAGGGTGTTGCCAATATCCAAGACTCCATATAGACTGGCTGTCGTAGAGCATGAGGAGATGTAGAAATAACTACATGGGAATTTGGATAAATGGTTTATATTCCCAAGTGCTTCACCATTGGGTTAACATGTCATCTTCTTCAATAAGCTGGATGGGTCAATGCATCTTTTCATTGATTATCGCGTTCTCAACAAAAACACGATAAAGAACAAGTATCCTCTAACCCACATTGATGACTTATTTGATCAGCTACATAGAGCATAATAATTCTTCAATGTGGATTTGCAGTCAGGACATTACAATGTAAGGGTGAAGAAGGAGGATATCTCCAAGACATCTTTTCATACAAGTTACAAGCACTATCAATTCATAGTAATTCTATTAGGACTCAATAATTATCCATTAATCTTCATGGACATTATTAATATATTATTTAGATCTTACCTTGAAAAATCTGGGGTAGTATTTATAGAAGATATTCTAATATACTCACAAACCAAGGAGGATCATAATGAGCATTTAAGCACTATACTAGTAACCTTGAAAAAGGATAAGATCTATGAAAAGTACAACAAGTTTGTGTTCTGGTTGAAGGAAGCCTTATTCCTGGGCCATATCATCACATTCAATGGGATATCTATGGATCCATCTAGGAAAACTGCAATTGAGGTATTGCTAAGGCTGACATCTATGACAGATATTCATAGCTTCCTAGGGTTAGCTGGATATTATCACTGATTTTTGAGAAATTTTTCTGGATTTTAAAACCCACTTACTAAGATAACTCTGAATGGAGTAATGTTTTTTAAGTATGATGAATGCGAAGAGAGGGTCAAGGATTTGAAATGGATTATTATCAATGTGCACATTCTCACACTACCCACAAGTGGATAACTTTTTTTGGCATTCAATGATGCTTTAAAGGAGGACATGGGCTATGTGTTGATGAAAAATGACAAATTCATTTCTTATTCGTTAGGAAATTGAATGTTCTAGAGAAAAACTATCCAACACATGATCTAGAGTTGGATGTATTAATATTCACTTTTATATTTTTTTGGCAATACATTTTTGTGGAGAAGAGTGAATTATATGCGAATAAAAAATACCTCAGGTATATATTCACATAGAAATTGTTTAACATGTTCCAAGGAAGATGGTTAGAGTTGATCAAAGACTAGGATTTCTCAGTCCATTACCACCATGGAAAAGAAAAATTTTTGGAAGGTGCTCTAAGTAGAAAGGACCCAGTGATTCTATCATGGATGAAAATTGAAAAGAATCTGATCTTATTATATTTTATGAATATGGACATGGGTATCATAAAAAAGAGAGCATCATGAATTATTTCAAACATGACTGATCAATAGTCTATTTTGGAAAGGTTAAAGGATGTTTTAAAGGATGATATAGAAATACAGAGAAGAGTGGAAACTATCAAAAAGGGGGAAATCATCATTTTTCATTGTCAATAAAGAAGGTATTGTGAGATTTGGGTCAAGACTATTTGTTCTATCAAATATAGAGTTAAAGAATTAACTTTTGGATGATGCACATAGTTCCAATTTCTCCATTCTGCGAGAAATAACAATACCGTATTGATATCTCCAAGGGCAT
Organism: Viscum album; assembly: GCA_963277665.1. Classification (NCBI taxonomy): domain Eukaryota; kingdom Viridiplantae; phylum Streptophyta; class Magnoliopsida; order Santalales; family Viscaceae; genus Viscum; species Viscum album. The sequence continues at coordinate 425,064,665 of OY728162.1, read as the reverse complement.
TATTGGTGAGATAACATAAAAAAGGAGATCACTGAGTATACATAAATGTGTTTGGTATGTAAAAAAGTGAAGACTAAGAGGCATATGTCTAAAGGGATGATGCTTCCATTACCCATATCGATATGGAAATGGGAGAACATAACTATGGACTTCGTCACCAAACGTCTGAATAAATCCAAAGGAAACAACAATATCTGGGGTGTTGTGGATCGTCTTACAATGACTGCACACTACATTTCAATTTGAGAGGATTTCTAATTAGATCAACTGGCACACACACACACACACACACACACACACATATATATATTAGATAAGTGGTAAGGCTGTATGTAGTACCACTCTATATTATATCCGATCAGAATAAAAGATTCACCTCCATGTTTTGGAAGAGTCTTCAACATTATCTGAATGCCGAGATAACAATTAGTACGGATTATCATCCTTAAACTAATGGCCAATTTGATAGGTCAATTCAAACACTTGAGGAAATGTTGAGAGGATGTTAAATGGACATCAGGGGAGGATGAGATCAACATCTTCTTATGGTTTAATTCTCTTAAAATAAAATTTTCCACTAAAGAATCCAAATGACTACTTATGAAGCCTTGTATGGGAAGATGTGCAGAACACTTGCAGGTTGGGATGAATTTTGGGACAAAAAACTCATAGGTCCCAAAAAATGGTCTATGAAATAGTGAAGAAGGTGAAGACCATATAGAAGCACATTAAAGCTTCTTAGAGTTGAAAAAAGGTCTATGCTAATAATTTTCTACAAGAAAGAGTGTTTGATATTAGATTCATGGTATTCATCTGCATATCTCCATGGAAAAGAGTTATGAGATTTTTGAATAAGGGAAAGCTTACTCCAAGGTACATTGATGCTTTTGAGATCCCTGATCTCAATTGAGTATTGGCTTATCGACTAGCACTCCAGCCGAACATGTCTCAAGTATATAATGTATTCCATGTATCAATCATGAGGATACATACTGGATACATCACATGTACTCAATCTAGATGTGGTACCATTGGACAATGACCTCTCCTATTAAGTGATGCTAGTGAATATCATAGATCATAAGGAAAAATTTATATGAAATGAGACAATGTCCCTCATCATGGTGTTGTGGCGAAACCACAAGTTTGAAGAAGCATCATGGGAATCAGATGAAGTAATGAAGTAGAGTTACCCTGATCTGTTTTTGTATGGGAGAATGAAATTATGAGGGTGAAATTTATTAAGGGGGGAAGATTGTAATGTCCCAAAATTTTATTTATGAAAATTCTTCTTGATCTAATTATATTTTTTATTATGTAAAATGGTTATATAGAACATATTCACTTCCATGGTTTTATGTTTTTTTTGGATTTCAAAATACCATCGATAATTGTTACCATTTGTAATATAGACATTGAACAGTGATCACATGATTTGTATAAATATAGGCCTTTAAAAAATCAAATTTAATCAGAAAAAGGAAGCAATGACCTCATCCAGTAGAATTGCTCAGTATGAAGCCCATTTTCTAGAGCTCAGAAATAGGGTTGTGTCACTGGGATTCACTCTTGAACAAGCCCAAGACGAGCTTCAACATGTTAATCTTGAACGAAACTATCTACAAGAAAAGTGTAAGTTGAGAGAAATTTCCACCTGAGCGATGTTATCTGAGCCTCCTCAAGAGTTTTTCACAATCCCATACCTTACCATTGGGACTTATGTAGTTTTTTTGAGGGGTTATGTAACAAGACCCTAGAAATATTATTTTCTGCATTAGTTTTTATAGAGTAAATAATATACATTAATTTTATTTTTGTTACTTTGTAAATATTTTTTAAAGAAAAAATAGTATTTTTTAGTTAACATTCAATTTAGAAATCTATTTTAAAAAGTTAATGGAGTTTTTAAATAAATAATATTTAAATAAAATATTATTACTAAATTTGTTTTTATTAAATATAATTGATTGTATAATTTTTATGAATACTAATGTATTTTTTATTGAGGTTTGAAAGCTCTCTTTGTCAAAACTGAATAATTAATGATAAAGTTCCTTTTTTATATTACAAGTAAAAATACACATAATTAGAAAATTTTTTAGATAAAATTAATATTGTTTTTTGAATTAGGATGTCGAAATTATCAAATGGTTATTTTTTCATAATTTTTTGAGACAATCATATTTTTGGGTAAAATTAAATACTGTTTAAATATATAACGTGTTTTATGACATCGTAATGACCCAATAGTGAGGTAATAAAATAATATTAATGTTTTTCGGAAAATATATTTTTTACATTTAAAATAATGTAATTTTGGTATTTTTTTATTTTTTTAAGAGACATAACTGAACCTCAATGAATTATAAAACATTTTATCATTATAAAATGTGTTACTTGATAGTGTGACTCACCTCCACATAATCAAGCATATTATTTTAGGACGTTTGGACATTGGTTTTATAAAATATTTTTTCCACTCCCCTTTGGAAAAAAAACATGTTAAAAAACCATTGGATGGTTTTTGGTTTTGATTAGTTTAATGTATGGTGTCCAAAACCATGATAATAATGAATTCTCTACATTTTCCTATATAAATCCACCCAATATCCCATTCCTCCTCACTCAAACCATTTGAAGCTAAACCAACTCCTTCCCTCCCCTCTCTAGAAACCACCAAAGGTGCCTCAATATCCAATGAAGCCTCTCTCAAGCCTCTCTTAAGCGTTTGGGATCACACTTCCAAGTAAGGTATTTCTCCATTCCTTATTTATATCAAATTTACTTATATTTTTATACACTTTTATTTTCCCAGAATGGCCCTAAGTCCTTTATTTTTATTATTTTTGATAATCCATCTTTCACGGGGTGAGGTGGAACCCTTACAAGGCATAAAGTCTTAGAGATAATTACATGACTTTTAGGTCTTAGTGTATGATTTAAAACCTCCCCTATACTCCCCAAATTATTTTGGAATGATGAGAGTCCCCTTTCTCTCAAATTGTTGCCTCCCATGTACACCTGTTACCATGCCAAAAAATTTTATGATATTTTTATCTCCTCATTTACATTCATGAAATTATTTTGTATTTTGCATCTAAATTCCACTACATATGTTGTGACATGTATATATATGACCCCCTTAATATCCATTTCATGTAAATATTATGACATATCCCTTTCTCTCTCATTAACTATCTTTATGGAAACTTATTTCATGTCATTATGATGCCTAAATTGCACCACAATTTTCCAAGCCAATGTCATTGTATAGTGAATACCATGCCTATTTGTCTTTCAAGGGTATTCACATTTACGCACATTTACTTATTGATTATATAATTTCATGTATGTTTTCCATATTCCATTATCATGGAATAAATTATGATGTTGAATGATTTCTTGTTTTATGGTTCATGTGGCACACTTATGCAATAAATGAAATGACTAAAATGGGTGCTCCCTGATAGTGCTTCAATGAATTGGGTACATATTACTATCATGATATGTCAAGTGCAATGGGGGTTTACCCATGCTAATTCATGTGCAATGAGGGTTTAGTCATGTTCTATGTGCAATGAGCCTCGGTTCATGATAATATAATTTTAAATGGTGTATCCACATTTCCTTGTGATGATTATCATGTTATATTATGACTTAATGTTCTGATATCTCTTTTACTCTATTGATATTAATTTTCCCAACCATGTACTATATTATTCATGGTATTCATTTTTTACTCCTTTACTGTGCTTTATAGCTCACACTTTTCTTATGAATGTCCTCAGGTTATCACATTCAATGTTAAGTACAATGGAATGTTGTGTCCATGTAAATAATTTTTCATCAAATATGTTGTGTTTTATTCTCTAATATCTTTTATAATGTTCCTAATTTCCCCAAGACACTAAACCTCAACTTTCAAATTTGTCTTAAGTGCAAGTCTATGTAATAAATAATGTTTATGTGTGTAATAATGAACATGGATGTCATAATGGATCGATTATATTGATCTTTACTCCCAATTTATAAAGTACCATAAGAATTATATATTTCTATTAGAATCCATTTAATTTAAGCCACTAATGTTTTATCCCATGTAATTATTGGTCCCTGAATCAAACATGCATTGTTCAGTTAATATGTTACCATCCTTCTTTGTAGGAAAAAACCATTTAGATTGATGGGTACACATTAATTAACTACTTATGTTTCCCATTCAACTTCTATGTTTTTATTCATATAATAGATCTATCAATCACGGAACATATAACAAATATTAAAAAATAAAATAATAGAAACTACATATAACAGGAAATGCATGGCATGGAAATATCTATGGTCTTATTATGATGCACGAACACAAATCATCTGTTACCTGACATGATAAATATTTAAATCCTGAAAATAAGTAATAATAAGAAAATTACATCAACAAATCAATATGAAATAGTAATCAACTGTAGTAGTAAACAACATGAGAAATAGACCCATTAATGGGAAACATGATATTCCCCCTTGTGTGGGTGGGCCATTCTTAAACACAAGCAATTTACCATGTGTTGAAACATTACTATTATCCTTTTTACCAGACCATTATAGTAATATATGGGAAAAGAATCTATGATACAGCTTTTTCATATCCCAACTTGGGAGAAACTAAAAGGGTACCCAAATCCATTTAACAACAGGGCCTCAAGTGCCCCTCCCCACACGCCATAGGATTTTGACTAGTAGTGTAATGCCCCGACCCCAGTTACCCAGAGTCGGTGCATTATTACATAACATTGGTATGATCACAAGAAAGATCAAATCTCGAAAGACCGATTTGTTTAGTAGTCTTGGAAACACTAGATATATTCATAAGTCTTACATTACATCATAAAATAAAAAACTACTACAAAAACATATTGTCTCCATAATCCACACTCATATCCCCACATAATATCCCTGTAGGTCATTCATAATTTACTTCTTCACTTCCTGGGAAAAATAAAACATAGAAAAGGGGTGAGCTCAAATTCCCAGTAAGGATAACAATATAGTGGAAACTTTCATAAATAAGAATAAACATTTAAGGCAATGTATAACTAAAACAAAAGCCTTTTAAACTTGAACTTTTAACATAGTATGGAATAAATAAAATGAGATAATGCCATTTACTTATTCACATGGTTATTCTACTAATCGAATAATCACATGCAAAATCAATAACCACTTTCATAATGATGGAATGCATAATGCCAGACTATCATAACCACATAGCCAAGGCCTCGTGCCAAGACTACAAATAATATTTTGTCAAGGCCTTGTGCCAAGACACTAGTTTGTCTCATGAGACCTACCGATGCATCGAGGAGCTATAGCAGGCTCCACCCGTCACATATTAAGTCCAATGCATTCCCATATGAAAAGGATTAAACATAACATAAACATTCATATTAAAACTAGCATACGAAATGTCAATACTTTCACCATAAACTATGAATGGTATAAAAATAGCACATCCACAGTCAAACATATCACAAAACCTTCAATACAATATAGAAGTTTTCTATCATAATAAATCAACTTCAAATAATCTTAAAATCCATCAAAGGATGTTGACATAGATGAAATCAAAATTCCATTTAAAGAAATAACTCCTTTTATTTTGAAATCATTTAAGATCCATATAAAATAAAAAATTTTCTTTGATAATATTCTTATAAGCTTGTAAGGGAAGCTTTGAAGATTTTATAATGGTGGAAAATAGCCGCACCCGCCGTATAAGTTAAAAAAACATTCTTACCTTAATTCTGTCGAAAAGGTTAAAAAGGACCTTGTTTTGAAAACGAAGGAAAGATTCCTTTATAAAACTCTTACAACAAGTCAACCAAGGGTATAAATGACTTTAACCCATATTCTTGTAAATAATAAAAAATGTTTTGAAATACATTTTTAAGAAAACATGGATGTGGATGATAAAGAGATCCCAGTAGATTATTACATATAAACAATCTCGGAAAATGAAGAGATTGTGAAATAACCCTTACCTTGTACTTTTCCTTGGTTCGGGTAGGTTAATATCCTGTATAATGGTGAAATAATTGTTATTAAATTATACAATAATCATATACATTAATATGATATCATATATGATCTTTTAATATTGATTTGTTAATAATATCTTATAATTATCGTCGTTTCGGGTGTTAACTTACTCATTTTATTTATATATTTTGTTACATAAGCCATGTTTGTAAAGGATAGGTTGTATATTATTCATACCCAGAATGATATCAATTCCTTAAACATCATTTTTTTAATCATCAAATGATAATTATACTTGAATGGATACGATGGAGAATGAATCTCATCGCGTTCGTGGAGACGGTAGTCCGTACGTACGCACGAGCGACAATATCATTCTTTTGATGTTAAAATAATATATAAATGGATGGTATATCATATATACAGAATTATTAACATGTTATATTTATTATTTACATGATTTAAACATCATTGTTATACCCATCCAAATAATATTATATTGAATAACAATTACACCACGACGTGGAGACGGTAAGCCGTACGTACGCACGTATGGTGACATGTTATTCAAAGGGTGGATAGAATAATGAATATGGATGTACCATATTTATAATAAAATCACAGTATATATATGATACTGGAGTTATTATTTTATAATGGTAACAAAAAAGGAAGAAGAAGTGGAAGAAGAAATGATCTTGGAAAAGGGTGGTGAAATCATTACCTCTTCTTCGGGTTCTTCCTTTTGATTTGATCAAAAGGGCTCCTTAGGTTGGCTTTATGATCAAACTAAGGACCCTAGGTTGTAGTGAGGGATGTTGGGAGAGTATTTGGGCAGAGATTGGCCGAACCAAAAGGCTTTGAAGGTGTGAAGAAATGAGAAGGAGGAGTTCCCTTTTATAAGAGGGGTGAGGGGCACCTTTGGAAAAGCTAGAAATATTAATTTATAATAAATTCATATTCGGTTTATAATGGCTCCAAAGTTGATTATTAAAGGTTTAAGGTGGTGATAGGTCGAAAACCACTCAACAAATAGAATTTAGACAGGTTTGGATACTTATATTAACCTTATCATTAAGTATTAACTCTAAGTTAATTAGTTTCACTTTTACAATGTCTCTTTGTATTTTTATATAATATGGTTAATAAACTTACTATATACATACAAGAGACCCCCAAGTGGTCCCTTAATGATGAACCTATCATGATATATGTCTCTTGGCCGATCCTTAGATTTTTAGGAATTTAATATCAATTAATAATATAATATTTGTTTTAAGAACTCTTTTATGTCAATTTTGACACTATTCAATATTTGATTTTTGTGAAACTCCTAACAGATTTATTACGTAGAACAAAGTCAAATAAAGCAATCCTAATATATCATATTATCCTATGAAATTAGTTTAATTCATTAAATGTTTCATATTATATTTATTTGGGTATTTATAATATCAATTAGTTTAATTTTTGACTATTATAGTAATTACTACAATATCATTGTGTCATAAATAAAATAAATTATTTAATGTCTAAAAATTATAAATAAAATATAATTATGTAGGAAATCTTTGTATCATTCTAATGAATATTTATAATCTAAAATACAACATATATAACCCTATGTAACAATTTTTTTCTAAAAGATATATGCTTGTGTCATTTTTGTATTCATTTTATCTTAATTAAAATAAAGTGTCATTATCACTTACAAGTGGATCCATGGGGTCCCAAAATCGACCCAAAGATGCCCATGGTCGACCATGTATCAACCAATAGGGTTAAGACACGTTTTAGGGTAATTTAGTATTATTATAATATTATTTTTAACCCTTATTTACCGGATTTACCCTTAACCATGGTAAATAAAATATTTACCACAGTAATTATTCAAAATATCTAAAAATAAAAGATACCTATTTACACAATTTGAACATCCTGATTCCAAATATGGAATCCATTTTTCTAAATTCAAAACACAGAAGTGGCAGAAATTAATTTAAAATTAATTTCCGCTGTCAAAACAAAAAGCGTGTTTTTAAGAGATAATAACTATCAAAAGATTGACACTTGTTTATGTTCGGTTTAATTGAAAAATTATGTCCAATGACCAACATTATATTAAATTGTAAAAATATATTCTAAATATACTTTATAACTACTAAAATTCATAATTTATAAATATTAATTATTTTTATTAAAAAAAGTTGTTTTTAATTAAAATTTAGTAATTTTCACTATTCATCAAAATAAGAAAGTTATCCGAAAAGTACCAAAATTTCACCTTAGGCTAAATTAGATATTCCGAATCCAAAAATGAAGTCCATTTTGAAATATAAAATATATATAATTTTAATAAGTAGGTATTACTATTCATAACGGCTTGTTTGATTGGTTGTTAGAACTCGGTGTTGCGTACAACACACGCTATCGCATTATTCAAAGAGAAGTGTACCGTAGAAGCTTGGGGTGTTACATTCTCCCCTCCTTCAAATAATTTCGTCCTCGAAATTTCTAGTATACTTATCACATGAAAAGACTCGGGTGGTTCTTCATCATAAGTTCCTCGGGTTCCCACGTTGCCTCTTCCATCTTATGGGTTCTTCACAAAACTTTTACCAGACGCGTCGTCCGGTTTCTCAGTATTTGTTCTCTCGTATCAAGAATCCTGACGGGCTCTTCGCAATAAGACAGATCAGGTTCCAGTTCTAATTCCTCATAGGTGAGTACATACGTTGGGTCAGACATGTATTTACACACCAGAGATACGTGGAACACATCGTGATCTTTAGAGAGACTTGGCGGCATTGCCAATCGGTAAGCCACAACCCCAATTCGTTCTAGAATTTCGAAGGGTCCGATGTAACTGGGACTCAATTTACCTTTCTTACCAAAACGTATGACTCCCTTCCATGGAGATACCTTCAGAAAAACATGATCACCGACTTGAAATTCCAAATCCTTCCTTCGATTATCGGCATAACTCTTCTGCCTACTTTGAGATGCTCTGATGTGATTTTGGATTACCTTCACCTTTTCCATCGTTTCCTCCACCAGTTCTGGACCTATAAGTTTTCATTCACCAACTTCATCCCAACAGGTTGGTGTACGACATCTCTTTCCGTATAACGCTTCATATGGTGCCATCTGAATACTCGAATGGAAGCTATTGTTATAGGAAAATTCTACCAGAGGTAAATATTGATCCCACATACCCTAAAAGTCAAGTGAACAAGATCTCAACATGTCTTCTAAGGTCTGAATAGTCCGTTCTGATTGTCCATCTGTCTGAGGGTGGTAAGCAGTGCTCAAATGAAGTTCAGTATCCAGGGATTTCTGAAGACTTTTCCAAAATCCTGAAGTAAAACGGGGATCACGATCAGAAAAAATTGATAAGGGTACTCCATGAAGTCTCACAACTTCATTAATATATAGTCTTTCTAGACGTTCCAGGGGTAGATTTTCTCTTATAGCAAGAAAATGTGCTGACTTGGTAAGACGATCAACAATAAACCATATTGGATCATTCCTTCTAGGAGTCTTTGGTAGCCCCATGACAAAGTCCTTCATAATATTGTCCCATTTCCACTCCGGTGTGGGAAGAGGTTGCATGACTCCTCCCGGCTGTTGCCTTCCAGCTTTCACTTGTTGACAAACCATACATCTTGACACAAAATCAGCAATCTCCCTCTTCATGTTGTCCCACCAAAAATGTTCCTTCAAATCTCTATACATTTTTGTGCTCCCAAGGTGTATAGAGAAATTGGAACTATGAGCATCATCCAGCGATTCCCTTTTTAGATCAGGTAAATCGGGAACACAAAGTCTCTTCTCGAATTTCAAAATTCCATCTTCATACACAAAGTCTCTCAATCTCCCATCATTCACAGCTTTAATCTTATTTTGTAATTCTTCATCATCGGTCTGAGAACTCTTAATCCTTTCTAGTAAAGATGGTTTGGCATCCATTTGAAAAAGCATTGATGTTTCACCTTCCCGGGTTATTCCCATGTCCATCTTCACTAGATCCATGAAAATTGGATCCGTTTCAATTCTCATATTGTTCAAAACTCCATGGTCTTTTCTACTCAAAGCATCTTCCACCTTGTTTGCCTTCCCCGGGTGGTAGTTTATCGTACAATCATAATCCTTGAGTAATTCAAGCCATCTCCTTTGCCTCATGTTGAGTTCTTTTTGTGAGAAAATATACTTCAAACTTTTGTTATCAGTATAAATCTCACATTTTTCACCATAGAGGTAGTGCCTCCATAACTTCAAAGCAAAGATCACAGCTACTAACTCGAGATCATGAGTAGGATAGTTTTGTTCATGAATTTTCAACTATCGTGATGCATAGGAAATAACTCTATCATTCTGCATAAGGACACAGCCAAGTCCTTTCTTTGATGCATCACTATAAATAACGAACCCATTATTCCCCGATGGTAGAGTCAATATAGGAGAATTGACTAAACTTTTCTTCAGTTCTTCAAAACATTCTTCACACTCTTTTGTCCAAACAAATTTAACCCCTTTACGTGTGAGCTTCGTTAATGGGTTATCCAATTGGGCAAAATTCTGGACGAAACGTCGATAATAACCTACCAAACCAATAAAACTGCGTACCTCAGTTATACTCGTAGGTGTTGGCCATTCTTGGATTGACTTGGTCTTAGAAGGATCAATAGAGATTCCATCTTTAGAGACAATATGGCCAAGAAAAGAAATCTCCTGAAGCCAGAATTCACACTTGCTAAACTTCCCATATAATTCATGCCTCCTCAGAGTCTTCAAGATAATGCGCAAGTGATTTTCATGATCTTCGTAGGTTTTGGAGTATAACAAGATATCATCAATAAATACCACCACAAATTCATTGAGATACTCCTTGAAAACTATATTCATAAGATCCATGAATACAGAGGGTGCATTAGTCAATCCAAACAGCATTACAGTAAACTCGTAATGGCCGTACCTGGTTCGAAATGCTGTCTTCGGAATGTCTTCCTTCTTCACACACAACTGATGGTATCCAGATCGAAGGTCAATCTTTGAAAAGTATTGAGCTCCATGCAGTTGGTCAAATAAATCATCAATACGAGGTAGGGGATACATGTTCTTTATCGTTATAGCATAGATCTCCCTGTAGTCGATACATAACCTCATAGATCCATCTTTCTTTTTAACAAAAAGAACAGGGGCTCCCCATGGAGAAACACTAGGGAGAATAAATCCCTTATTACTCAATTCCTCTAGTTGTTTCTTTATTTCGACTTATTCTACAGTGTCCATTCTATAAGGGGTCTCTGATATAGGCCTTGATCCAAGAATCAAATCAATGGAAAACTCAACTTCTCGTTCTGGAGGATGTCCAGGTAAATCTTCCGGAAATACATCTACAAATTCTTTCACAACAGGTACATCCTCTATTTGAACATTCCTTTCCTCACCGACAGTTATTTCATTCTATTCCTCCCCAATAATTGAATTTAGTTGAGCTACTGGGGGTGGATCTAAATAAGAATTAGGTGGTGACGATTCTCCTCTAAAAATAAGGTGTTCCTTATCATTATCATCATGAATCATAACCTCAGTCTTCTTACAATAAATCTTCGCATCATAGTCCGAATGCCAGTCCATACCGAGGATTATATCAAACTCAATCATAGGTATGACGATGAGATCAGCAGATAAAGAATATTTATGTGATCTAATGGGGACTGATTCACAAAACTTTGTTGAAATGATACTTCCCTTAGGAGTTTTAACTAAAAACTCCCTTATTAAATCAAATTGGAAATATCTAAATTTATTAGCAAACTGGAAAGATATGAAACAATGCGACGATCCAGAGTCAAATAATGCATTTGCTAAACTTGAGGAAACCATTAAATTACCTGCCACCACGTCTTTTAGAGCTTCTACCTCTGCAGTAGTGATAGCATAAGCCTGGCCTTGATCCCTTGGCCTTTTCTGAGGTAAGTTCTCCTGACGCTTAGGACATGCATTTACATAATGCCCCATCTCCCTGCAATTGTAGCACTGAACGTTTGTAGCTTCCGTCTTCCCCTTGCAATCACGTGCTTGGTGGCCTTTTTCACCACACTTGTAACAGACTCACATTCCCTTCAAGAAAGTATCAGGATGTTTCTTCCCGCATTTACCACAATATGGATATTCAACCTTTACCTTATTCCACTTATTTCCATTCCCAGATTGATCAGCAGGTCTCTCCTTCTCTTGCTTTGCTTTAAAGTCATACGACTTAGAGAATTCCTTTTCGGTCTTGATAGCACATGAGACAATGTCTTCGTACGATGAAAAGGATTGTGAGACTAATTCTCGATGGAGAAATGGTTTTAACCCATCAGAGAAACAATCAATATTACTTCTTGGGTTGCGAATATAATCTCCAGCATACCTCACTAACCTTGTAAAGTTAGCCTCATACTTTGTGACATTCTCATCCTCCTTTTGTCGCAGACTCAGAAATTGCCTTTCCATATCTGCTCGATGGTCGCGAGGAAATTATTTTTCAAAAAACAGATCTTTGAACTCCCTCCATTCCATATTTGATACTTCATCATCTTCCTTCATGTTTGAATCAATTACCACCATTTATCAGCATCTCCAGTGAGGCGGTAAACTTCCATGATAACTTTTTCCCTTTCACTGCTCCCCAAAGCCTAAAATATTTTCTCTAGAGAATTTATACATTGCTCAGCTACTAAGGGATTTGTAATCCCATTGAACGTTGGTGGTTGTTGCCTCATGAATCGATCTAACATTGATCCTCCACGCTGTGGATCAGGGTGCTCCATACGGGTAAGGTTATTATTCATAACCTGAGTAAGTTGTCCCAGTATGGTGATTAGCTGATCGGCACCAGTTGCATCAGCAGCCCCACTATAATTATCATGAGCAGGAGGGCAATCCCTACATGGAGTGTGTGCATTGATACGGTTTCCATTTCTTCCACTAGGTGCCATTTCTAAACAACGACATAAACTAGATCAGTTTATGAATCAAAATACATAATCCCATACTTATAAAACACTTAACATAAATTTAACTATTTATGGATATAATCCATAATCATAAGAATGTTTTCTTTGGGGAAGTATATACTCATAATCCCTTCAAAATGATTTGTAAAGAAAATGAGAGTTATCCTTAGCATATCCCCCGAGAGTGTCGTAACCAAAAGTGCAGCAAGGCCCATTGTCGTGCACCAGTTCCCGTTCGAGTCTAGCTCGAAGCGGTGTTTTCGGGTTTTACCCCTAGGTACATCTGTGCCAGAGCCGCCTCTACCTGCTCGTATCCAGACAGGGATGTATTGCTCGGAAAACTCACAAAATCTCTACAATACCAAAATTCTAGGAAGATCTTCTATACTAATCCTCAAAGTTCATCTTAGGTCTATGTGCTCTAATCAGAGTTTATCTAAATCTAGCTTCCATGGTTTGTACTAAACTTCCTCTGATACCAACTGTAACGCCCTGACCCCAGTTACCCAGAGTCGGTGCATTATTACATAACATTGGTATGATCTCAAGAAAGATCAAATCTCGAAAGACCGATTTTTTTAGTAGTCTTGGAAACACTAGATATATTCATAAGTCTTACATTACATCATAAAATGAAAAACTACTACAAAAACATATTGTCTCCATAATCCACACTCGTATCCCCACATAATATCCCTGTAGGGCATTCATAATTTACTTCTTCACTTCCTGGGAAAAATAAAACATAGAAAGGGGTGAGCTCAAATGCCCAGTAAGGATAACAATATAGCCGAAACTTTCATAAATAAGAATAAACATTTAAGGAAATGTATAACTAAAACAAATGCCTTTTAAACTTGAACTTTTAACATAGTATGGCATAAATAAAATGAGATAATGCCATTTACTTATTCACATGGTTATTCTACTAATCAAATAATCACATGCAAAATCAATAACCACTTTCATAATGACGGAATGCATAATGCCAGACTATCATAACCACATAGCCAAGGCCTCGTGCCAAGACTACAAATATGATTTTGTCAAGGCCTTGTGCCAAGACACTAGTTTGTCTCATGAGACCTACCGATGCATCGAGGAGCTATAGCGGGCTCCACCCGTCACATATTAAGTCCAATGCATTCCCATATGAAAAGGTTTAAACATAACATAAACATTCGTATTAAAACTAGCATACAAAATGTCAATACTTTCACCGTAACCTATGAATGGTATAAAAATAGCACATCCACAGTCAAACATATCACAAAACCTTCAATACAATATAGAAGTTTTGTATCATAATAAATCAACTTCAAATAATCTTAAAATCCATCAAAGGATGTTGACATAGATGAAATCAAAATTCTTTTTAAAGAAATAACTCCTTTAATTTTGAAATCATTTAAGATCCATATAAAATAAAACATTTTCGTTGAAAATATTCTTATAAGCTTGTAAGGGAAGCTTTGAGGATTTTATAACGGCGGAAAATAGCCGCACCCACCGTATAAGTTAAAAAAAACATTCCTACCTTAATTCTGTTGAAAAGGTTAAAAAGGACCTTGTTTTGAAAACGACGGAAAGATTCCTCTATAAAACTCTTATAACAAGTCAACCAAGGGTATAAATGACATTAAACCATATTCTTGTAAATAATAAAAAAAATTTGAAATACATTTTTAAGAAAACATGGATGTGGATGATAAAGATATCCCAGTAGATTATTACATATAAACAACCTCAGAAAATGAAGAGATTGTGAAATAACCCTTACCTTGTACTTTTCCATGGTTGGGGTAGGTTAACCTCCTGTATAATGGTGAAATAATTGTTATTAAATTATACAATAATCATGTACATTAATATGATATCATATATTATCTTTTAATATTGATTTGTTAATAATATCTTAGAATTATCGTCGTTTCGGGTGTTAACTTACTCATTTTCTATATATATTTTGTTACATAAGCCATGTTTGTAAAGGATAGGTTGTATATTATTCATACCCAGAATGATATCAATTCCTTAAACATAATTTATTAAATAATCAATTGATATTTATACTTGAATGGATATGATGGAGAATGAATCTCATCGCGTTCGTGGAGACGGTAGTCCATATGTACGCACGAGCGACAATATCATTCTTTTTATGTTAAAATAATATATAAATGGATGGTATATCATATATACAGAATTATTATCATGTTATATTTGTTATTTAAATTATTTAAACCTCATTATTATACCCATCCAAATAATATTATATTGAATAACAATTACACCACGATGTGGAGACGGTAAGCCGTACGTACGCACGTATGGTGACATGTTATTCAAAGGGTGGATAGAATACTGAATATGGTTGTATCATATTTATAATAACATCACAGTATATATATGATACTGGAGTTATTATTTTATAATGGTAACAACAATGGAAGAAGAAGTGGAAGAAGAAATTAACTTGGAAAAGGGTGGTGAAATCATTACCTCTTCTTCGGGTTCTTCCTTTTGATTTGATCAAAAGGGATCCTTAGGTTGGCTTTCTGATCAATCTAAGGCCCCTAGGTTGTAGTGAGGGATGTTGGGAGATTATTTGGTCAGAGTTTGGACGAACCAAAATGCTTTGAAGGTGTGAAGAAATGAGAAGGAGGAGTGCCCTTTTATAAGAGGGGTGAGGGGCACCTTTGGAAAAGCTAGAAATATTAATTTATAATAAATTCATATTCGGTTTCTAATGGCTTCAAAGTTGATTATTCAAAGTTTAAGGTGGGGATAGGTCGAAAACCACTCAACCAAAAGAATTTAGACAGGTTTGGGTACTTATATTAACCTTATCTTTACGTATTAACTCTAAGTTAATTAGGTTCACTTTTACAATGTCTCTTTGTATTTTTATATAATATGGTTAATAAACATACTATATACATCCAAGAGACCCCCAAGTGGTCTATTAATGATGAACCTATAATGATATAAGTCTCTTGGCCGAACCTTAGATTTTTAGGAATTTAATATCAATTAATAAGATAATATTTGTTTTAAGAACTCTTTTATGTCAATTTTGACACTATTCAATAGTTGATTTTTGTGACACTCATAACAGATTGATTACTTCGAAAGAAGTCAATTAAATAAATCCTAATATATCATATTATCCTAGAAAATTATTTTAATTCATTAAAAGTTTCATATTATATTTATTTGGGTATTTATAATATCAATTATTTTAATTTTTCACTATTATAGTAATTACTGCATCATCATTGTGTCATAAATAAAATAAATTATTTAATATCTAAAATTTATAAATAAAATATCGTTATGTAGGAAATCTTTTTATCATTCTAATGAATATTTATAATCTAAAATCCCACATATATAACCCTATGTAACAATTGTTTTTCTAAAAGATATATGCTTGTGTCATTTTTGTATTCATTTTATCTTAATTAAAATAAAGTGTCATTATCACTTACAAGTGGATCCATGAGGTCCCAAAATCGACCCAAAGATGCCCATGGTCGACCATGTATCAACCAATAGGGTTAAGACACGTTTTAGGGTAATTTAGTATTATTATAATATTATTTTTTAACCCTTATTTACTGGATTTACCCTTAACCATGGTAAATAAAATATTTACCGCAGTAATTATTCAAAATTTCTAAAAAAAAGTTACCTATTTACACAATTTGAACATCCTGATTCCAAATATGGAATCCATTTTCATAAATTCAAAACACAGAAGTGTCTGAAATTAATTTAAAATTAATTCCCGCTGTCAAAACAAAAAGCGTGTTTTTAAGAGATAATAACTATCAAAAGATTGACACTTGTTTATGTTCGGTTTAATTGTAAAATTATGTCCAATGACCAACATTATATTAAATTGTAAAAATATATTCTAAATATACTATAGAACTACTAAAATTCATAATTTATCACTATTAATTATTTTGATCAAAAAAGTAGTTTTTAATTAAAATTTAGTAATTTTCACTATTCATCAAAATATGAAAGTTATCCGAAAAGTACCAAAATTACATCTTAGGCTAAATTAGATATTCCGAATCCAAAAATGAAGTCCATTTTGAAATATAAAATATATATAATTTTAAAAAGTGGGTATTACTATTCATAATGGCTAGTTTGATTGGTTGTTAGAACTCATTGTTGCGTACAACACACGCTATCGCATTATTCAAAGAGAAGCATACCGTAGAAGCTTGGGGTGTTACATGTAGAGAGGGGTTTAAGGTCATAAAATTATGATACTTTAAACTCAAGATTAATAATAAAAATAGTGGAATCTTAATAAATATAATAGGTAGTGGAAGATTATAATAATAATCAAGTAATAATTAGTATATAACCAGTCCAAAGATAAATAAATAACCAATCGTGCTTGAACATGATGAGTTGTAAATAAAAATATCTAACATATAATAAGAAATGCATAAAAAAAGAGATCGAGAAAAAAAATTAATAAATAAAATACTCAAATCATATAGTAACATCAAGTGTATTCTTCACCCTTCAATCTATGTCTTGTATTATCCCAAAATAATGAAGCTTCGAATGCACATAAGACAAGCACCAACCAACAAATAAGAAAACTATCCTGAAATGAATTTTTGGCTCAAATGGTGTGTGAGTAAAAATTAGTACACCACCTACAATAGTTTATAACACCATAAAGTCCATGAATATAAAATGTATTGTGTGTATGCATAATAAATATCTAAAACAGATCAATGAATTATAAATAAATATGTAAATTTTTTGTTCCTAATAGATCACCATGATAACCATACCCATTTCATCCTAGTCTAGGGTGTATTTGATAAAAAAAAATTATAATTATATTCTTGACCCTAAGTATGCTAGTGGGTAATCCAAGTATAATAATGATCATATGATGGTCTCATGTTTAAATAATGCTGAAGTAGTCCAATCATATAAATTTATGGATAATGGGACATCATGACCAAAAATTTAAAATAACTTCTAAGAAAGACCATTCCCAATGATTACTAATAAAATAAATGATAAAGTTAAGTAATTCCATGTTTGAAAAGTTCAATTATAATTGATGATATGGAACATCATGTCCAAAATATTCTAATAATAATAATAATAAAGAACATCATTTAAAAATTTTATTAAGTTGAAAGTACGGTCACATAAAACACCCCTTAACAATTCATAATTGATTTTATTTAATGTACCTTGAAGGCCAAGTGGCATGTACATGCCATTAAAATACTGTTTAACTCAATTATTCATTTCAATTAATTAAATTGTTTCTCATTCATTTAACAAATGAATGTAGGTCTAGAGTACCTAAACTCCCAGGGTTTCATAAGAATAATTCAATGTTACTCTACTTACATTTCAAAATTCATTCCAGTATAAAAATAAACATGATTCATTTAATGAAAAAAATGACAAATTCAATTCAACTAACACTCCTAACTAATTATTTGTAATTATCATAAGGGGGATAATTGATGGTATGCAACCATTTTATGTAATTTAATTTAATTATCTCATTTAGAAGTACCAATTTAACACACCACAAAGGGTGGATTAATTATATTCATGGTGTATATGTCATTGAATATAAGTAGCACACTCCAATAGGGGTTGTTGAAATTAGGGCCGATAACCTCAATCGATGGACATGGTATTAAGAAAATAAAAATCAATGTCCTAAAAATTAAATTTATAAAATTTAACTATTAAAATGTGATGAATAAAAACCTAGGCATGTTATAGAATGAATGATTTTAAAAATAATAAATATATAAGAGAAACCCATATAGACCACCAAACTCATGCATAAGAGGAATATCTCATCTGTAATTGGACTTTTATTTGAGCTGAAATGAGAGAAAATGATTAAAAAAATGAATTCTCTTATAATATGTAATTTTATATTACCTAATTATAAAAATTATAAGGAAAAATTGAAATGGAAATATATTTTTAAAATCATTATTATACTTCTAAACCCCCTTAAAATATTTAAAACATATGATGAAAGATGAAAAAACACCTCATGGAAGAAAAATGTAACGAGACACGTGTGGAGGGATTTCATTTCTGAATGAATGATAGAAAATTAATTAAATAATTTTATGGTTAGATGTGAAAATGGTAATTTCCCCCTTTTTCAGAGTTAGATAGTTTGGTCACAAGATTAGGGAAAGCATGTTCTAATAGTGTGGTTCACCTATCCAAGCACCCACAAAGTCTCTTGTTTGGCTTGTGTGGTTTACAAACCTTACTCCAAACGAGTGGAGTTATTTACCCCAAACACCTCAAAGTTGCATGGATCGACATAAGAATAATCAACTCATTCCCAAACCATGTTCAGGTATCTATAATTAATTATAGATATCTATCACAACTAACCTGGACCACTCGCATGTTAAAAAAAACAATGCCCCATACATAACATGAAACACAATTTATCTTCATGGATAGTAATAATCATGTGCCAACCATTCTTTATATTATATCCCTTCAAAGACTAAGCATTCTAATCCCCATTATTTTTTAACGCATTCAACCTTTTGATACAACACTAAATCCTCAGAATCCATCCAAAATTATCAATTTAAATAGTTACAACTGACAAAATTCCATTGCAATGCTTAGTTTAATATTTTTCCCATCTACAAAATGAAAATACCAAATCCTTTAGAAATTACAACCTCATCAAGGCATGATATTTAATACTATAGCTAGTGGATAAACCTCATCAAAAACATTTATCAATGATACAACATTGTTGTTCTGCATAATTGTAACACCCCAAGCTTCTACGGTACGCTTCTCTTTGAATAATGCGATAGCGTGTGTTGTACGCAACACCGAGTTCTAACAACCAATCAAACTAGCCGTTATGAATAGTAATACCTACTTTTTAAAATTATATATATTTCATATTTCAAAATGGACTTCATTTTTGGATTCAGAATATCTAATTTATCCTAAGGTGAAATTTTGGTACTTTTCGGATAACTTTCATATTTTGATGAATAGTGAAAATTACTAAATTTTAATTAAAAACAACTTTTTTAATCAAAATAATTAATAGTGATAAATTATGAATTTTAGTAGTTCTATAGTATATTTAGAATATATTTTTACAATTTAATATAATGTTGGTCATTGGACATAATTTTACAATTAAACCGAACATAAACAAGTGTCAATCTTTTGATAGTTATTATCTCTTAAAAACACGCTTTTTGTTTTGACAGCGGGAATTAATTTTAAATTAATTTCTGCCACTTCTGTGTTTTAAATTTAGGAAAATGGATTCCATATTTGGAATCAGGATTTTCAAATTGTGTAAATAGGTAACTTTTATTTTTAGACATTTTGAATAATTACTGCGGTAAATATTTTATTTAACATGGTTGTGGGTAAATCCGGTAAATAAGGGTTAAAAAATAATATTATAATAATACTAAATTACCATAAAACGTGTCTTAACCCTATTGGTTGATACATGGTCGACCATGGGCATCTTTGGGTCGATTTTGGGACCCCATGGATCCACTTGTAAGTGATAATGACACTTTATTTTAATTAAGTTAAAATGAATACAAAAATGACACAAGCATATATCTTTTAGAAAAACAATTGTTACATAGGGTTATATATGTTGGATTTTATATTATAAATATTAATTAGAAATATAAAACGATTTCCTACATAATTATAGTTTATTTATAATTTTTAGACATTATATAATTTATTTTATTTATGACACAATGATGATGCAGTAATTACTATAATAGTAAAAAATTAAAATAATTGATATTATAAATACCCAAATAAATATAATATGAAACTTTTAAGGAATTAAACTAATTTTCTAGGATAATAAGATATATTAGGATTGATTTAATTGACTTTATTCGATGTAATCAATCTGTTATGAGTTTCACAAAAATCAACTATTGAATAGTATCAAAATTGAAATAAAAGAGTTCTTAAAACAAATATTATATTATTAATTGATATTAAATTCGTAAAAATCTAAGGTTCGTCCAAGAGACTTATATCATGATAGTTTCATCATTAATGGACCAATTGGGGGTCTCTTGGATGTATATAGTGAGTTAATTAACCATATTATATAAAAATACAAAGAGACATTGTAAAAGTGAAACTAATTAACTTAGAGTTAATACTTAAAGATAAGGTTAATATAAGCACCCAAACCTGTCTAAATTCTATTGGTTGAGTGGTTTTAGATCTATCCCCACCTTAACCTTTGAATAATCAACTTTGGATCCATTAGAAACCGAATATGAATTTATTATAAATTAATATTTCTAGCTCTTCCAAAGGTGCCCCTCACCCCTCTTATAAAAGGGCACTCCTCCTTCTCATTTCTTCACACCTTCAAATCCTTTTGGTTCGGCCAAAATCTTCCCAAATACTCTCCCAAAATCCCTCACTACAACCTAGATGCCTTAGTTTGATCAGAAATCCAACCTAACGGGCCCTTTTGATCAAATCAAAAGGAAGAACCCGAAGAAGAAGTAATGTTTTCACCACCCCTTTTCAAGTTCATTTCTTCTTCCACATCTATTTTATTTGTTCTTACCATTCTAAAATAATAACTCCAGTATCTTACATATACTGTGATGTTATTATAAATATGGTACAACCATATTCAGTATTCTATCGACCCTTTGAATAACATGTCACCATACGTGCGTACGTACGGCTTACCGTCTCCATGTCGTGGTGTAATAGTTATTCAATATATTATTATTTGGATGGGTATAATAATTATGTGTAACTCATGTAAATAATAAATATAACATGTTAATTATTCTGTATATATGATATACCATCCATTTATATATTATTTTAATATCAAAAGAATGATATTGTCGCTCGTGCGTATGTACGGACTACCCTCTCCACGAACGCGATGAGATTCATTCTCCATCGTATCCATTCAAGTATAATTATCATTTGATGATTTAAAAATGATGTTTAAGGACTTGATATCATTATGGATATGAATAAGATACAACAAACATGGCTTATGTAACAAAACATATAAAATAAAATGAGTAATTAAACACCCGAAACGACGATAATTCTAAGATATTATTAACAAATCAATGTTAAAAGATCATATATGATATCATATTAATATATATGATTCTTGTATAATTTAATAACAATTATTTCACCATTATACAGGAGTTTAACCTACCCCAACCAAGGAAAAGTACAAGGTAAGGGTTATTTCACAATCTCTTCATTATCCGAGATTGTTTATACATAATAATCTACTTGGATTTCTTTATCATCCACATCCATGTTTCTTCGAAATGTATTTCAAAACATATTTATTATTTACAAGAATATGGGTTAAAGACATTTCTACCCTTGTTTGACTTTTATAAGTGGTTTATAAAGGAATCTTTCCGTCGTTTTCAAAACAAGGTCCTTTTTAACCTTTTCGACAGAATTAAGGTAAGAATGTTTTTTTAACTTATACGGCGGGTGCGGCTATTTTCCGCCGTTATAAAATCTTCAAAGCTTCCATTACATGATTATAAGAATATTTTCAAAGAAAATTTTTTATTTTATATGGATCTTAAATGATTTCAAAATAAAAGGAGATATTTCATTAAAAAGAATTTTGATTTCATCTATGTCAACATCCTTTGATGGATTTTAAGATTATTTGAAGTTGATTTATTATGATACAAATCTTCTATATTGTATTGAAGGTTTTGTGATATGTTTGACTGTGGATGTGCTATTTTTATACCATTCATAGTTTATGGTGAAAGTATTGACATTTCGTATGCTAGTTTTAATACGAATGTTTATGTTATGTTTAAACCTTTTCATATGGGAATGCATTGGACTTAATATGTGACGGGTGGAGCCCGCTATAGCTCCTCGATGCATCGGTAGGTCTCATGAGACAAACTAGTGTCTTGGCAAAAGGCCTTGACAAAATCTTATTTGTAGTCTTGGCACGAGGCCTTGGCTATGTGGTTATGATAGTCTGGCATTATGCATTTCATCATTATGAAAGTGGTTATTGATTTTCCATGTGATTATTCGATTAGTAGACTAACCATGGGAATAAGTAAATGGAATTATCTCATTTTATTTATGCCATACTATGTTAAAAGATCAAGTTTAAAAGGCTTTTGTTTTAGTTATACATTGCCTCAAATGTTTATTCTTATTTATGAAAGTTTCCTCTATATTGTTATCCTTACTGGGCATTTGAGCTCACCCCTTTTCTATGTTTTATTTTTCCCAGGAAGTGAAGAAGTAAATTATGAATGACCTGCAGGGATATTATGTGGGGATATGAGTGTGGATTATGGAGACAATATGTTGTTGTAGTATTTTTTTCATTTTATGATGTAATGTAAGACTTATGAATATATCTACTGTTTCCAAGACTACTAAACCAATCGGTCTTTCTAGATTTGATCTTTCTTGTGATCATACCAATGTTATGTAATAATGCACCGACTCTGGGTAACTGGGGTCGGGGCATTACAGTTGGTATCAGAGGAAGTTTAGTACAAAACTTGGAAGCTAGATTTAGATAAACTCTGATTAAAGCACGTAGACCTAAGATGAACTTTGAGGATTAGTATAGAAGAACTTCCTAGAATTTTGGTATTGTAGAGATTTTGTGAGTTTTCCGAGCAATACATCCATGTATGGATACGAGAAGGTAGAGGTGGCTCTGGCACAGATGTACCTAGGGGTAAAACCCGAAAACACCGCATTGAGCTAGACTCGAACCGGAACTAGTGCACGACAACGGGCCTTGCTGCACTCTTGGTTACGACACTCCCGGGGGATATGCTTAGGATAACTCTCATTTTTCTTTACAAATCATTTTGAAGGGATTATGAGTATATACTTTCTCAAAGAAAACATTCTTATGATTATGGATTATATCCATAAATAGTTAATTTTATGTTAAGTGTTTTATAAGTATGGGATTATGTAT
The DNA here is from genome assembly GCA_963277665.1 of Viscum album. Lineage (NCBI taxonomy): Eukaryota > Viridiplantae > Streptophyta > Magnoliopsida > Santalales > Viscaceae > Viscum > Viscum album. The sequence goes on along the minus strand of OY728162.1, from coordinate 425,040,578 downwards.
TTTGATTCATAAACTGATCTAGTTTATGCCATTGTTTAGAAATGGCGCCTAGTAGAAGAAATGGAAACCGTATCAATGCACACACTCCATGTAGGGATTGCCCTCCTGCTCAAGATAATTATAGTGGAGCTGGTGATGCAATTGGAGCCGATCAGCTAATCACCATACTGGGACAACTTACTCAGGTTATGAATAATAACCTTACCCGTATGGAGCACCCTGATCCGCAGCGTGGAGGATCAATGTTAGATCGATTCATGAGGAAACAACCACCAACGTTCAATGGGAGTACAAATCCCTTAGTAGCTGGGAAATGGATATTTTCCCTAGAGAAAATATTTCAGGCTTTGGGGAGTAGTGAAAGGGAAAAAGTTACCATGGCAATTTAATGCCTCACTGGAGATGGCTTGAATTACTCAAGGATTATGATTGCACGATACACTACCACCCGGGGAAGGAAAACAAGGTGGCAGATGCTTTGAGTAGAAAATACCATGGATTTTTGAACAATATGAGAATTGAAAGGGATCCAATTTTCATGGATCTAGTGAAGATGGACATGGGAATAACCAGGGAAGGCGAAACATCATTTCTTTTTCAAATGGTTGCCAAACCATCTTTAATAGAAATGATTAAGAGTACTCAGACCGATGATGAAGAATTTAAAAAGAAGATTAAAGCTGTGAATGATGGGATATTGAGAGACTTTGTGTATGAAGATGGAATTTTGAAATTTGGGAAGAGACTTTCTGTTCCCGATATACCTGATCTAAAAAGGGAATTTCTGGATGATGCTCATAGTTCCAATTTCTCTATACACCCTAGGAGCACCAAAATGTATAGAGATTTGAAGGAACGTTTTTGGTGGGACAACATGAAGAGGGAGATTGGTGATTTTGTGTCAAGATGTATGGTTTGTCAACAAGTGAAAGCTGGAAGGCAACAGCCTGGAGGAGCCATGCAACCTCTTCCCATACTGGAGTGGAAATGGGACAATATTACGATGGACTTTGTCATGGGGCTACCAAAGACTCCTAGAAGGAACGATGCAATATGGGTTATTGTTGATCGTCTTACCAAGTCAGCACATTTTCTTTCTATAAGAGAAGATCTACCCCTGGAACGTCTAGCAAGACTATATATTAATGAAGTTGTGAGACATCATGGAGTACCCCTATCGATTTTTTCTGACCGTGATCCCCGTTTTACTTCATGATTCTGGAAAAGTCTTTAGAAATACCTGGATACTGAACTTCATTTGAGCACAGCATACCACCCTCAAACAGACGGACAATCAGAACAGACTATTCAAACCTTAGAAGACATGTTGAGATCTTTCTCACTTGACTTTCAGGGTATGTGGGATCAATATTTACCTCTGGTAGAATTTTCCTATAACAATAGCTTTCATTCGAGTATTCAGATGGCACCATATGAAGCGTTATACGGAAAGAGATTTCATACACCAACCTGTTGGGATGACGTTGGTGAAACAAAACTTGTAGGCCCAGAACTGGTGGAGGAAACGGTGGAAAAGGTGAAAGTAATCCAAAATCACATCAAAGGAGCTCAAAGTAGGCAGAAGAGCTATGCCGATAATTGAAGGAAGGATTTGGAATTTCAAGTCGGTGATCATGTTTTCCTGAAGGTATATCCATGGAAGGGAGTCATGCGTTTTGGTATGAAAGGAAAATTGAGTCCCAGGTACATCAGACCTTTCGAAATTCTAGAACAAATTGGGGTTGTAGCTTACCGATTGGCAATGCCGCCAAGTCTCTCCAAAGTTCACGATGTGTTCCACGTATCTCTGTTGAGGAAATACATGCCTGATCCAACTCATGTACTCACCTATGAGGAATTAGAACTAGAACCCGATCTTTCCTATTGTGAAGAGCCTGTCAGGATTCTTGATACGAGAGAACAAGTACTGAGAAACCGGACGACGCGTCTGGTAAAAGTTTTGTGGAGAAACCATAAGATGGAAGAGGCAACGTGGGAACCCGAGGAACTTATGATGAAGAACCACCCGAGTCTTTTCATGAGATAGTATTCTAGAAATTTCGAGTATGAAATTATTTGATGGAGGGGAGAATGTAACACCCCAAGCTTCTACGGTATGCTTCTCTTTGAATAATGCGATAGCGTGTGTTGTACGCAACACCGAGTTCTAACAACCAATCAAACTAGCCGTTATGAATAGTAATACCTACTTTTTAAAATTATATATATTTTATATTTCAAAATGGACTTTATTTTTGGATTCGGAATATCTAATTTAGCCTAAGGTGAAATTTTGGTACTTTTTGGATAACTTTCATATTTTGATGAATAGTGAAAATTACTAAATATTAATTAAAAAAAACTTTTTTAATAAAAATAATTAATAGTGGTAAATTATGAATTTTAGTAGTTCTAAAGTATTTTTTAGAATATATTTTTACAATTTAATATAATGTTGGTCATTGGACATAATTTTACAATTAAACCGAACATAAACAAGTGTCATTCTTTTGATAGTTATTATCTCTTAAAAACACGCTTTTTGTTTTGATAGCAGGAATTAATTTTAAATTAATTTATGCCTCTTCTATGTTTTGAATTTAGGAAAATGGATTCCATATTTTGAATCAGGATCTTCAAATTGTGTAAATAGGTAACTTTTATTTTTAGACATTTTGAATAATTACTGCGGTAAATATTTTATTTACCATGGTTAAGGGTAAATCCGGTAAATAAGGGTTTTAAAATAATATTATAATAATAATAAATTACCCTAAAACGTGTCTTAACCCTATTGGATGATACATGGTCGACCATGGTCATCTTTGGGTCGATTTTGGGACCACATGGATCCACTTGTAAGTGATAATGACACTTTATTTTAATTAAGTTAAAATGAATACAAAAATGACACAAGCATATATCGTTTAGAAAAACAATTGTTACATAGGGTTATATATGTTGGATATTATATTATAAATATTAATTAGAAAGATAAAACTATTTCCTACATAATGATATTTTATTTATAATTTTTAGACATTAAATAATATATTTTATTTATGACACAATGATGATGTAGTAATTACTATAATAGTGAAAAATTAAATTAATTGATATTATAAATACCCAAATAAATATAATATGAAACTTTTAATGAATTAAACTAATTTTCTAGGATAATATGATATATTAGGATTGCTTTAATTGACTTTTTTCGAAGTAATTAATCAGTTATGAGTTTCACAAAAATCAACTATTGAATAGTGTCAAAATTGACATAAAAGAGTTCTTAAAACAAATATTATATTATTAATTGATATTAAATTCCTAAAAATCTAAGGTTCGGCCAAGAGACTTATATAATGATAGTTTCATCATTAATGGACCACTTGGGGGTCTCTTGGATGTATATAGTAAGTTTATTAACCATATTATATAAAAATAAAAAGAGACATTGTAAAAGTGAAACTAATTAACTTAGAGTTAATACATAAAGATAAGGGTAATATAAGTACCCAAACCTGTCTAAATTCTATTGGTTGAGTGGTTTTAGACCTATCCACACCTTAAACCTTTAATAATCAACTTTGGAGCCATTAGAAACCGAATATGAATTTATTATAAATTAATATTTCTAGCTTTTCCAAAGGTGCCCCTCACCCCTCTTATAAAAGGGCACTCCGCCTTCTCATTTCTTCACACCTTCAAAGCCTTTTGGATCGGCCAAACTCCGCCCAAATACTCTCCCAAAATCCCTCACTACAACCTAGAGGCCTTAGTTTGATCAGAAAGCCATCCTAAGGAGCCCTTTTGATCAAATCAAAAGGAAGAACCCGAAGAAGAAGTAATGTTTTCACCACCCCTTTTCAAATTCCTTTCTTCTTCCACTTCTTCTTTCTTTGTTCTTACCATTCTAAAATAATAACTCCAGTATCTTACATATACTTTTATGTTATTATAAATATGGTACAACCATATTCAGTATTCTATCCACCCTTTGAATAACATGTCACCATACGTGCGTACGTACGGCTTACCGTCTCCACGTTGTGGTGTAATTGTTATTCAATATATTATTATTTGGATGGGTATAATAATGATGTGTAACTCATGTTAATAATAAATATAACATGTTAATTATTCTGTATATATGATATACCATCCATTTATATATTATTTTAATATCAAAAGAATGATATTGTCGCTCGTGCGTACGTACGGACTACCGTCTCCACGAACGCGATGAGATTCATTCTCCATCATATCCATTCAAGTATAATTATAATTTGATGATTTAAAAATGATGTTTAAGGACTTGATATCATTATTTATATGAATAAGATACAACAAACATGTCTTATTTAACAAAACATATAAAAGAAAATGAGTAAGTTAACACCCGAAACGACGATAATTCTATGATATTATTAACAAATCAATGTTAAAAGATCATATATGATATCATATTAATATATATGATTCTTGTATAATTTAATAACAATTATTTCACCATTATACAGGAGGTTAACCTACCCCAACCAAGGAAAAGTACAAGGTAAGGGTTATTTCACAATCTCATCATTATCCGAGGTTGTTTATACGTAATAATCTACTGGGATTTATTTATCATCCATATCCATGTTTCTTTGAAATGTATTTAAAAACATATTTATTATTTACAAGAATATGGGTTAAAGTCATTTATACCCTTTTTTGACTTTTATAAGAGGTTTATAAAGGAATCTTTCCGTCATTTTCAAAACAAGGTCCTTTTTAACCTTTTCGACAGAATTAAGGTAAGAATGTTTTTTTAACTTATACGGAGGGTGCATCTATTTTCCGCCGTTATAAAATCTTCAAAGATTCCCTTAAAAGCTTATAAGAATATTTTCAAAGAAAATTTTTTATTTTATATGGATCTTAAATGATTTCAAAATAAAAGGAGATATTTCTTTAAAAAGAATTTTGATTTCATCTATGTCAACATCCTTTGATGGATTTTAAGATTATTTGATGTTGATTTATTATGATACAAAACTTCTATATTGTATTGAAGTTTTTGTGATATGTTTGACTGTGGATGTTCTATTTTTATACCATTCATAGTTTATGGTGAAAGTATTGACATTTCGTATGCTAGTTTTAATACGAATGTTTATGTTATGTTTAAACCTTTTCATATGGGAATGCATTGGACTTAATATGTGACGGGTGGAGCCCGCTATAGCTCCTCGATGCATCGGTAGGTCTCATGAGACAAACTAGTGTCTTGTCACAAGTCCTTGACAAAATCTTATTTGTAGTCTTGGCACGAGGCCTTGGATATGTGGTTATGATAGTATGGCATTATGCATTCCATCATTATGAAAGTGGTTATTGATTTTGCATGTGATTATTCGATTAGTAGAATAACCATGTGAATAAGTAAATGGCATTATCTCATTTTATTTATGCCATACTATGTTAAAAGTTCAAGTTTAAAAGGATTTTGTTTTAGTTATACATTTCCTTAAATGTTTATTCTTATTTATGAATGTTTCCTCTATATTGTTATCCTTACTGGGCATTTGAGCTCACCCCTTTTCTATGTTTTATTTTTCCCATGAAGTGATGAAGTAAATTATGAATGACCTGCAGGGATATTATGTGGGGATATGAGTGTGGATTATGGAGACCATATGTTGTTGTAGTAGTTTTTCATTTTATGATGTAATGTAAGACTTATGAATATATCTAGTGTTTCCAAGACTACTAAACCAATCGGTCTTTCTAGATTTGATCTTTCTTGTGATCATACCAATGTTATGTAATAATGCACCGACTCTGGGTAACTGGGGTCGGGGCATTACAATAATTCCTTTTTTCAACTCTGTTGTATTAACAAGACTACTAACCATAAATCTCTAAGACTGTGTTATTGATGATTTATGTGTGGAAAAAGAGAAGAAAATTTAACTTCTCATTTCAATGAGAGTGATAAAAATTTGGCAAAGGTTTGGAATCAACATGTTCCATAAATCATTTTTGAGTCTCATGACTTTAGAAACTAGGATTGTATAATTCCAAGGGTTTTTACACATTACATATGTGAATAGTTTAAAATGAAATGACTGAAAGTGTGTTATAATTACACATGATCTAGGAAAAAATTAAAAGAGAATGTAAATAATGACCTCTATTTTTTAAGGAAAAATTATGGTAAGTGGGTTGATGAACCATTGACCATATTATAAACACTACTAACAACAGAATTTTTCTGATGATGTAAATTTTTGGAAATGTGTCTTGTATAGGAGGTGAGAATATTTTGAAGATGTTCCATTTCTATACAGGAGTTCTTTTGGAATGTTACCTGGATGGGGGGTTAGATGATTTTCTCTGTGCACCATCACTATAAGGGATCCCGTTTAGTTGTAACGATGGATGATGATCTAGATAATGGGTCCATAAAATGTATTGATGAAGAATTAGGGTACTCAAGACGATTTTTAGAAATATTATTGTTTCACTATGTGTGTCTAGAATATAGATAAGATAATTCTAAATTGATATAAAACACACAACCAATGTGGTAAAATTAATATTCTAACTAGGTGAAATACATGAGATTAAGGCTTTCTCATGTTCCAAGGAGGTTATTGGAGTTTCTACAGGTTTCTTAATTTAAGGTTGCAAAGATTTATCCCAATATAATTCATTTCACTATTGAGTATTCATAATAAATGAGGTAAAATTAGTTTAATGTTAGTTAGAAAGGATTACACGGTGATGAGATTAAAGGACACACAACTTATACCATGATGTGGTGTGGTTTCTAGATAGGGAACCATAGTCCCCACATGAATGTAAGGAACCGAGTATGTTCAGTGACCTCCCAAGAAAAAACATTTGTGGGAAATAAGTTAATGAATTTTCCTAGGACACGAGGTCTAAGAATCACTACAGATACCTCTCATGGGAATCTATTCACATATAGTAATATAATGTGTAATGGAGGGAGACCAAACATAGAAGTTGTGTTTCCCTAAGCATTGGTCTAATTAATTACATATTTTGACAACATGAAATTGGTACATGGAACTAAAAATATAAAATCATTATTTAATGATCTTAGGCATGAAATTTAACATCATATGGTGAATATGAGAATAGGGTAAATGGAGTGAATGATTGGATCTATTTTCTTCATAAACTAATGGGATAAATGTGTTAAACTTGGTATTTTCTTATAACCAATATATTTTCCATTGGGTTTCATAAATTTTTTATTTACACCCTACTAATTCACAATTCACAAGTTTTGAATTTTGAGATAGGTCATAACTTTTCCTCATGATTCCATTTACTTTTTTTTAAACATAAAAATATTTTTTTCCTTTTCTCAAAGGTGTAATAAAATCCTAATAGTAAAACCATGAATATGACATGGGAGATTGTTTTCACAAAGAATAATATAAAAATTTTATTAATGGAGGGTATGAGTATACTGGTTCAAACCAAATATCTCCTAGAACGAGGAACAAAAATTTTAAGGTCGTAGTTCTTGGACCACATACATCTGAGATCCATACAATATTGGTACTAATGGTGTCTCTAATATTTAATTATTGAATGAGAAGTAATAAAATAGGTCATGAATATAGGAATATCTGTGGCTGGGCAGGATAGAGGAGATCCAAGCATCCCTACATATCCTATTGGAATGGTATTCAAACCTCATGTAGTTCTAGATGCCATCATGGTTGATAATTGATGCTAGAATGAGAATCCTCTTGAGTGATGGATTTAGGTTTCCAATGGTTTTAAGTGATTCAATAAAGGAATATACCTCTAAGTTTTAATGTTATAATGATAGTACAAAAATGGGAATTCATATTGATACTACACTCGATCTAATATGTACCTATAAAGATGGAAGAGCTAGGGGACCCAACAAGATAACCCGTCTTGTAGTTGATCCTAAAAGAATAGGGTATCCCTTTTAGGGTTATGAAAAGAATATTAGGAACAGATTATCAGGTCATGATTCTTGGACCATGTGGGTTTATAAATGTTTTAGTTTCTGGATCTTATATTAAAAAGGGGTAATTCCATAGGTGTCTTTATGAAATGAAAGGGAGTACCAAATCTATGTTAATGGTTCTAAAGAATCAATTTGTATCAAAAACATCATTGGAATGATCTCTAAAAAATTGATGTCATGATTCATGGATATATGATATGTATTAACTAAGGATGTTGAGGTTTTTCAATAATATTAAGGAGTAACTACCAAGGCTTCCCAAATGGACGTGATCCTTGATCAGTGTGGGAAACCTAGAGTATTGGGAGACCTCCCTTGTCCAAAGATCTAGAATCAAGAAGGAAAAAACTATCTTGGGAGGGTCGCAATGAATCTAACTTGATTAACCAACATGAACCATTTCACAACGGGGTAAAATTGAGGTTGTTAAGACCCCACTAGAATAAGGGGATGTGGATAAGAAGTAAATCAAAACTTCTAGGATCTGAACCAAAAGAGGTGGAATCTATGATGACGATATGATTATTTTTCATGGTAAAAACAGAGTTTTTACAACATTATAGGACAAATATTTGGTGGTAAAATCTTATATTGTCCATTGGCCATGTATAAATAATGGTAAAAATTACTTTTCCTAAGAATTCATTTGAATCTTTCACCCTAGATGAGATGTGAACCTATTTTGAAAATGTTCCATTGTTATAATAGAATCTATTCAGACAAGGAGTATGATGTGAATACAAATATTGGATGCCTAGAATTGTGGGGTTGATCATTATGGTTTTTTCATAGAAGATTTAAAAACATGAGTTGTTACGAAACCATGTTCTTGGGAACATTTAATGGATTTATTATTGGAGGAAAGTCGTAAATGTTCTCAATTGGTGAATCCCTTAATTAGTTCATTAGATATGATAGATCAAGGATAAGATATTTAGGTGTGTCTAAATATTCAGTGAAGTGTTTTATCAAGTGATATGTTGTTTTAGAGAGTTTTTTAGTAGGATATAGTCACCAGTAGTGGATTTTAGCTTAGGTAAGCACTGAGGAATCAAACAATTTTACATAGTGTGATAGGCATGATCACCTTATATTTTAATGTCATTTGAAATAGATGTTGTGAACAAATTTTAATGTTGTATAGTGGAGATGATGTGTAAAATAGCTTAACATATTTTGGTATGGTCTTTGTCCTCCATTTTAGTTTCTTGTGACCAGGATGTTGTCCTATTGTTTAACATGATGCGACCTATGTTAGGTTATGTGTAGTACCACGTATGGGACCTTGTATTGCTGGGAGGTTTAATGATATCCCAATCCATAATTATTAGTGAGTATAAACCATTAGAGTATACCTTATGAAGGACCAATGGTACCTCCCATTTGGGACAAAATAATGTTGTATTAGTTCCTAGATTAAATATTCTCATGAATTCCAATTCCATGTAATCCTAGAAGAAGGACCTGATGTTTTCCATCAAGTTGAATATACAAGCTAGCTAGTTTTAATTTAAATTAGGGTTGTGAAGTCCATCATCCTACTCTTGTTATGGTATTCCAACTTGGCCAGGCTGACCTCAACTATATTTTCTGTATTCTACTGAACATAAATGGCCTTCTGTAGTGACAAAAACAAGACCTATAGAGGCTTTTTTCCCACTATCCAATTATCTAGGGAGTATGTGGTCCTTAGGATGTAATTTTTAGTCAAATTTTGATAGAAACATAGGTCACTCTAGAGAATATGAGGATAAATATTTTCTACCCTCCATATTTGTGAATATGATAATATTCCCATCCACCTTCTCATGATTGTGGTAGTTATGGTTGGACCAGATGTTGTACTCGATTATAAAATTCATTGACATTGTATCTGGAATGTTTCATATGATATCCCTTGATAATGATGTTTGGAATCCCAAATATATATATATTATGTGGGATATGATGAACTTAATCATGGAGTGGGTTATCAATTATTTTTGGGGTGGCTTCTCGTCACTTCTAGAAGAAGTTGACATTATCCAATATGATATTTATTTATTAATATATCAATAGTGGATATGGGCCCACTAAATAAACTAAATATGTGGAAATGTTGTATTAGTACTTGGTGGTGTGGATAGTTTATAGGTACTATTTCATGATGTTTCCATGCTTTAGATATGAATGATACATCTTGGTGGACATGACACAATAATGAATTGTGGTTGGCCAAAGTATAACAATATGTAGATATGGAAAGATAGATTCAAACCTTTATGATGGTCCCAACATAACTGAACATAGAACTAATTAAATATATAGATAACCTTATTCCTATAGAAGATGTATATTATAATTTCATTGAAGAAACATTAATAGAGACCTTTCACTATTTTCTGAAAATAGGGTATGGTAAAATTTACTAAATAGCTGTAGACTATCTAATTCTCTACCTTTTTTTGGGGAGATCCCAATGTCAGAGGTGATAAAATAATGGATAAAACCCTTAGTTTATTTCCTATATGGTAAGATAAATAATAGTTTTTCTTGAGGATGTTAAAAAGGAATGTTTTTCTCCTATAACTCATCACCATTGGATGTAATGTAATCAATCAATGTATGGTAAACCATGTGAATAACAATGTCAACCTGGTAAGACTCTAAAGAACAATTTTCATGTAGGAAAAATAATATTCTCAATCATTCTAGGAATAAGGATATGAGTCACCTTGTAACTATATGGGAACTGGGCCATCTTTTTATTTTTGCATTCAATGAAGTATATGTGCTCTAATTTTCTGACCATAGTCATTGTTGATCAATTTAATGACCATATTTGAATTTCCCTACAATTGTAGACATGGAGGCTCAATATTTATATATTTCTATTGGAATGTTATTAATTACTATAACATTGCCTAATTTTTGGTACAACCATTTTGACAAAAGGAATTACTTCTACATGAGGTCTTTTGAATGAGTGAAGAAGACAATCCCGACACCATCCCTATTTAGTTTTGGGACATTGGGTCTTCACTCAATCAGGCTCTAGGAGGTACCGTCAAAATGAATCATCCAATATAGTAAAACCTAATATAAATAGAATATGGATTCTTCAATAAATTATAAATATAAAGTTTTCTCCTTAGATTTTGTATTTCTGTCCAAGAAATAAAGAAGTTCATGACCCTTTACAAACTTTCAGGGAATGAAAATATTTTTGAGTTTATTGATAATTAAATCCCACCATTCCGATATCCTACTCAGCATGGGGATGTTAAGGATATAATATCTCTGGTTGATGTGGTATAATAATTATATCTTATTATACTATTATTGTGTCGTAATTTTTGAACCACAATGAACAAGAAGAGGCAGCTCTTATCAATGGAAGAATATCCAGTCTCTCTATCGAGTAGTATAATATTAAGAAATCATAGACTATTATCCATTCCCTAGTTATTATTTTGAGAAATTAGTGTATAAACTTATTGTATCAGAGTGGGAAAATAAAGAAGGAGGGGCTTCCCATGGATGTGTGACATTTGTATTGGAGGATATAGATGATTATTCATGATGTCTTTGAATGTTGTCTAAAGTTTCTCATAAAATTGATAAGTTATTCCACTCTTCATAGTCCTAGAAAAGGGTTTACATTTATCATTTGGGTTGGAAATAAATAGTGTATATAGGATATATTAATTTATATTACCCACTACTCTTTAATATTTTATGGAGGATTAATTTAGTTGATGTCCTTAGTCATTTATGGATGAATATAGATTCCACATTACTAGATACAAACCCCATTGAACTTCCTAGAGGTTACCCTAAATGTAGAATTTAAGGAGCTCATTATCACATGATTTTAATGGACCAGTATGAAAACATTCTCAAAATGAATGAAATATTCCTAGATCATGTGATAATTGACCACCATGAAAACCACATATCACACCACAAGTGTTTTTGAGGAGTATATTGAATATGAAATGCATGTAATATTAATAATTATGTCCAAAATTACATAAACAAAATAGAATCATGTGTTAGTATAATGTTCACTTATGTTTTATTATAGTTGTGAAATTATTTTATTTATAGGATATATAGGTTTTAATTTTTTCATAATATCGATACCATAAGGGAAGATCCTAGAAACCTACCATTATTTCAAACAATTGTTATCATACTTGGATAAGAAAACAATTCTTTGGGTAACATCAATTGAGGTCCCAAAATTCAATTTTGACCAAGAAATATCCATTAATCATTCTATCTTGGATGACATTGTCCAAAAAATTAGGGTGTTGGATTTGTTAAATAAATGGGGCCTCAATTAGTTTATCATCTTTGGTCTCATCCGTGGACCCATGGTAGGGATGAATATTTATAGAGGCCTTCTTAACCAGAGGAGGAAAATAGGAATCCCATGATGTCTAAAAAAAGATAGTGATTAAGCCTTCGAATTTCCATGTAGTTTATGAAGAACACATTATATTGTTTCTTTAGGAAAGAAAAATATTTATATCATTACTCTAGGTAAATAACATTAATACTTATAATTAACCTCATACAATCCTTAATGACAAGATTAACATATGAAATCTCAGTGAAGGTAGTGAAGAAACCATCCTCAAATGTGGTAGTGACTTCATCTAAATCATATTCATCAATAAAAGAATGAGGATAAAACTGAGGAGTTGACTTATCACATACATCTATATGGGTGTAATCATTAGTGATAACATGATGTATTTTTTCCACTATAGAGACTATGGTGACTTGTAATGAGAACCAAATTCCATGTGGACTTTGGTGAAGTGGGCCACCCATGATATAGAAATAGTAATGGTAGGTTGAATTCCACAAGGTCATCCATTCTCTCTGAAAGACATGATGTTTCTGAATGTTGGTGGAAAAGGGGTAATCCTTCTAGTACACAATAGGTTTAGTCATTTATCTATTCAATGTCTCCTATATATTATAGTAATATGAGGGAGAATATGAAAATTTATTCATCATAGGCATGATGAAATGATTCTCAATGTATGAGGATATATAATCCATTCAGTGGATTAGTAGGGAAAATCAGTCAATCAATTATGACTATAGATGCATTGTGGTGGGAATTAATTCATTTGTTGTATTATCACAGTCAACCTCAATAACCTAGAGTTGCGTACCCACCATTTTATAAAAACAATCTTGGTAGTTTTATTTTAATGGTTTGAATGGAAAATGACCACGGAGTAAAACTACACAAACATTGACATACTACATGAGGTATTGGTGATATAAAGAGGGAATTTAAATGTTCAAATGGATCTAGGGACTTCTCAATAAGGCCTTATATTAAGTTTCATATGAGATAAACATTAAATCGATGTTTAATACCATGTCACTAAATTTTTGAGATGTATATTTTTTAGTCTTATTTTTTCATATAGTTTTTATACCATGGATTTTTTGGTTAGATGTGGTTAATTACGCCTCAGCTAGACAAATCATATGGAGTGTCTTTTATGGAATGATATTTATCTTGTATCTAGTTTCTACAGGGTAGTTTTGAACATAATTGCAATTGAACTAACTAGAGACATATATTGGGAAAGTATTCTATGAAATATTGTCACTGTCATCCTTCACAAGGAACGATATGATGTATTATCAAACTTCCTGTTAAAGTTTCTTTGAATGATATCCCTCAAAGAAATATTCCTTAGTATCAAACTAGATATATATTTTTAGTGCCATAATGAGGTCCTTATGAAAACCATTGATAGGAGGAGTGCATCAAGGATTAAAATACATTCCTTTGTACAAACGATGTGATTCAACACATCATACTTATGAGTGATGGGAATAATTATTCCCTATATGAGTTCCTCCTTAATATAATTCATATTATGTATAGTCAGATGGTGTGTTTTGGAATTACTGATGGTTTATAATCGTTTTTAAGAACTATTTGGTTTTGATCAAGACGTTCCATATTATGGCTAAGTGATGGGATCTGTAGCTAAGCCTCATGATCTACCAACTCTGTAGGTCATAGGGCTATACCCAATGATGCAACCTATGAGCGATGATCTTGTTTATTCTTGAGTGATTCACATTCCCAACGTTTCAATGTAATGAAATATATTTTTTGGGGATATAATCTTGCTTTTTACCTAATATCATGACACATATCCTTCCCTCAACAATATCATCACGGTGTTCTTGAAGGTGTCAGGTGACATGACTTATTTTAGGGGGTTTTTGTAATTATCCACCAATTTAATTCAATTCCTTAATGTAGAGAACTAAATATTGTCAATGGAGTATTATAGTTAAAACAATCCTAGGTCCTTCTCACAGTTCAAGGGGAAAAAATAACAGAGGCTGAATATTAGTTTTTGAACTCATTGTGGATCCTTAATTCCTTAGTGTTTTCAACATATGTTTTTATGAGACAATGATGATTGAAAAAAAATCATGACTAGAGGATATTTTGAGACTATTGAATCCAATAACATGTTCAATTGGGCATGGAAAAACTATATGTAAATGAGAAATAATCTTATGACCCAACCAGTTATCAACCATTTATGAACCACATCCCAAATACTATTTATATTCACTAAATTCTTCATCATTTCCATCAAGGGTGGTAGGGACACATTTTACCTATTATTGGACACCACCTTTCATTACTAGACCATGAACAAGTTTTTCCTAAAACCAATCTATGAACATGAATCAACAATTGATTTTATTACAAAGGATCCTATGATAGGGGAAGTAATTGGGTTGGTGTATCCACCCATACTATTTTGAAACATTATGAAGTAATTTTATAAGGAAGATATAAATTAACATGGGACATGTTCATCCTTGAAGGAGTATACCATGTTAATTTACTCTATAAATGGATCTTTGGGCACCAATCCCTTAATAGTAGCTTCAACAAAATTCTCATAGATATGTGGTTCATAGTGAGGTCTCTCATGTAAAGGTGCATGCAAACAAACAAACTGAGGGGACATTGTTTGCATAATTTTCATTGTATATACCATCACAAGCTTCCACACATGATTCAGAGAGGTAATGGTCATGGGTACTACTAGGTCCACTACAAGGATTTTTAAAAACACTAATATATTTTTTTTAAATCCCAAAATCCAATTGTATACCTGATGAACATGAGATTAGGGACAAATTCATGTCAAACACTCTCCACGCACATCCATAAAAAATATTCCTAATAAATTATCACATCAAGGGAGTATGTGATTCCCTTCCATGTGGAAATGAAGAATTAAATAGGATTATTATCCCACTTATTACATTTTTATAGGTTAGTGAGGACATTTTTATTCATTATGGTGTTTTACTAGTAGAAAAATAACTTGTGGAGACTTCCTAGGTGGTGATTATAGTGACCTTGGTTTTTCATACATATATTTTACATAGTTCAAATGGACCGAAGGCCTTATTTTTATTGAGTTCTGATAGCTCCCCATTCATGGGATGAGGGGGAACCCTTACAAGGGTCGTGGGCATAGATATTACAAAACTCATAGCTCATAAGAAATATTCAGAATATAACTACATGGAACTGCTCCACCCCAGGGTCATTATCATGATGTTGGCTCTCCACATTCCCATGGCTTGTTTTGGTTGGCTTCTCATGCATTCCCAGGCTAGTATCGATGGATATTCCATACCCTTTATTTTTTTAAAAAGCTCTTAGCTTATCCTCTGGTGAATTTTCTTTCTCTATGTCTTCATCTGAAGTCTACTCCTTGTAGATTTTGTCTGGTCATTAAGCACAATTTCAGGTGGCCCAAAGGCCTTTAGGTGTCTCTTAGGGCTTGAGGTGTCCTAAAGTCCTTGATGTGGCCTGAAGGCCTTCAGGTGGCCTAAAAGACTTACTATCCCAAATGCCTTTGGTGGCCCTGAGGCCTTAAAGAAACCGAGGCCCAAACTGGTGGGCCCAAATCCCCAAAACTGATGAATAGATTCGGCTGATACAGTACCGAACAATACCTACTATACTTCCAACAAAATCACTATTATAGTGCCTACTACATTACCATAAATTATGTCTTTTCCCAAATTTTAACTCAGGTCTCTTGGATGCACTTGCTGAGTCCTCACCATCTGGACTGAGGAACATGTGCCATACATATATTGTATATAATAATAGATCAATATCCAATATATTATTAAAATAATGTATAAGTATTGTAATGGATTATGGTAGTTGGAATCTTGGACATAAACCACTTGTTTAGATGTGAAATATATCATCTCCCAAAATATTCATTATGACAAGAACACCTCATATACGTATCATAAATTGTTTAATTCTACATTTCCATGGGAAAGAAAACACAAAAAATGGTGGGATAAGATGCTCTATAAGGGTAACAAGAATATTTATCAATGGTATGATACTAAAAACATGGGAATAATGGTATGAGAACACAATGTTAACATTTCAAAAACATGAATTTCATATTAAATATCATAATATTAAGACATATATTAAATAATTAATTTTATATGGTGTGATACATAAAAGGAATCACAGAACACAATCCATGAGTGAATAAATTTAGTATAATACATAGATAGGTTTCATAAATATAAGAATAAAAAATAATATATCAAGGGTATATTCTAGGACATTAATAACATGATAGGGTTGGCTAGCCACCCATATGACTACATATATCTTGGATAACTCTCCTAAATACCCCTTTGGGATTGGGATAACCTACCTTGTACTCTATTTTGGGATTGTGATAACCCATAGTGTACCCTTTAATCTTATGAAACATTTATTATTACCCAATACGTTAGAGAGAGATATAGGTTCCACCAATCAGATAATGAAAATAATACACTTGTGTGCCAAAATACCAAAAACAATTCATTATATAAAAACCCATAAAAGGAATTTTGAATCATAAACATCTCATCATAACATAATTAGTAGAAAAATAAATTGGTTTCATAAACTTTGTATCAAATCATAATAGCATAAATCATAAAAATGAATAAGTTGAATAAATATAATTTAAAAAAATCATAAACCCTCAACCAAAAGAACAATGATTATTTCATTGGATCATATCCCCAATAAAAATTAGTAACATTAAAAGAATTTCATATCATAAGTAAAATAATATTAAGATATCACATGACACATTCCTTGAAGAAAGTATCCTTTCTACAATGAAATAACTTATTAAAAAAAAAATTCTTAAATATCTTTGAATAAAATTTATTTTAAATTAACATTGTAAAATTATAAATTAACATTTATTTCATTTATTTGTCATGATAGTGAAAAATTATATTAATGCCTTACATAGTAAAATAATGATTCATTTCAAATTTTTTGGAAAAAGTAAAAAATAAACATTTCTTGAAAATGTGATGAAGTTTAACATTAAATAACATGAAAAAAGGAGAAACATGAAGAAAAATTCATTTAATAAATTCACTGTATAAACATAAAAAAATTATTTAAAATAGTTTTTACAAACAACTACATTAAAGAAAAATGATTTTTGACTAAAGAAATAAAAAAATTCAATGATCCTTAGATATATTATTTTGGACTATTTAATATTTAAAGAGAGAAACATGAAAGAAAAAAAAATTCTATCAAGATATATCTAGAGGAGATTAAAATTTATGATTTTATTGTGATATATATCATATTATTTCATCAAATGAAACTTAATAATAAATGATACGAATAAAAAATGTGATTGTAACATAAATCCTTTACATATCTCGTAATATTCAAATAAACACCACATGAACACTACAACTATAAATGGGAATAAATTTACCAATAATAATCATGATAAACAGTTTAAAATTAATTAATGGTTAGATATACACCACATAAAAAACAAATTTGTGAATATGAAATCTATCACCCAAAAGAAATTACGAGATAAAAATCCCTTACCACCTTGGTAACTTTTATATTGTATGTCCCAATAAAGAAAAAAATAATATGAAATATTAAATATCATTAAAATAAGTATGTTCATGGTATTACTTGTAATTGTAAATAGTATATACCCTACATAAATGAAATGACTTTTCCATAAGGAATATGTCTCTAAAACATAAATTGAATAATATAAATCCTTTACCATAAGTCTTTAATTCATTTTTACATGTTCAAAAATACATTTTAATAAAAATAGGTTTATTATAAATATATTACATAGACATAATCATATGAAAATTTTCTTATATTATTTACTTATAACATTTTATCACCTGTTTACTAACAACTCATTGTTAAAATCACTATTTTTTGAAATAAAATTTTTGGGATTGGGATAGCCTCCATTTTTCTCTATTTTGGGCTTGGGATAAACCCTTGAGTAACCATGGATCTTATGGAAAATTATTTATTAACCAATACATTGGAGGGAGATGTAGGTTACACTAATTTGGTAATGAAAATTGTACACATATGTGCCACAATATCATAAAAAATCATCATTTCAGAACCCATTAAAGGAATTAATCTTTATAAAGATCTCATAATAACATATTTAGGTAAATAATAATGGGATGCATAGAAATTTTTTCAATTCATAATAGTATAACTCAACGAAAATTAATAGGTTACATAAACATAATTACATCAACATCATAAACCATTTAAATGAAGAACAATGATTGTTTCATTTCATTATATCCCTAGTAAAAAATAAAATGATTTCATATTAGAATTAAAATTATTTTAAATTATCACATGAAACACTAATTGAGTAAAATATACTTTCCTTATTTAAATAACATATTTAAAATATTAAATTTTATAAATATTTGATAAAACATTTTATTTTAATATAACCTTGTAAAATGGTAAAGTAATATTTAATTCATTAATTTTTCATGATGTGGAAAAATTATATTCGTTCCATGTGTGGTAAAGGAATGATTCATTTTACAATTTTTATAAAAAAATAGAATTTTTGAAAACATTCAGAAGATTCATTTTAAAAAACATGTAAAAGGAAAAACATGGGTAAAATATATTTAAAATATCATTGGAAAATTCTAAAAACATTCGTTAATTTTTTTTATAATATAATGACATGAAAGAAAAATTATTTTTTACTAAAGAATGAAATAATGTTAATTATCATTAGTTATATTTTATTGGCATCTATAATTCTTAAATGAAGGAAAATGAATGGATTTTTTTAATATGATATAGTTGTATGAGTTTAGAATTAATGAGTTAATTGAGATAAATATTATATTATTTCATCATATTAAACCTAACCATGAATTTCACTGATTAAAAATGATATTTTAACATAAAACCTTTACTACTCTGGCACAATTCAAATAAAAATCATATGGAAGAGAGAACTGTAAATGGGTATTAATTTAATTGTAATTTTCATGATAAAAATAATAATATTAATTAATGGTTATATATAAAATAATACAAAATTATGACATTAATATGGAAAGTGTCTCATTGAAAAATGTGTGGATGAAAATCCATAAGAAGCTTGGTAACTTTTAAATTATAAGTACCAATAAGGAATAAAATCAAAGGAAACATTAAATATAATTAAAATAATAATATTAATGTTATTTCATGTCAATGGGTATGTATATGAACTACACAATAGAAACAAATGTTGAATAAGGCATATGTATCTCAAACAAAAAAAGAGAGACTAGAAATCCTTTACCTTAAGTCCCAAATTCCTTAATACATGTTCAAAAATAAATTATAATATATATATATATATATATATTTATTATAAATATATTAAATAGTAATAATTATATGTAAAATTTCATATATGGTTTATTTATATGGTTTTTTCAACCATTTACTGATAATTATTTCTTTTAATCACTATTTTTAAAAATATTTACTTTATTTTTAATTTTTTTTATTCTGTAGTTTTGGTCCATGTATAATGAACATGGATCCATAATTTTAATATTTTAATCATGATAATAATATAATATGAATTAATTATATATTAATTTATATTAATACAATAAATTTAGTGATAAAAAAGATTTACACCCAGGATGGATGAGATAAGCAACGCGTATGCTTGAACGTTATTTTCAAGTTTTTAGAAATCCAATGGAAAATAATTAAATATTAATTAACTTTTATTGAATAATTTTTATATCATATATTTCATATATATTCATTATTTATGTACTCCATACCATTCATGTCAAAATTAAATGGAAAACATATCACATAGCTATGTGGAGGCGAAATTTTGCACATACAAAAAAGTAACATAGTATTTTTCAAATGGATTTGAAGGTAATAAGGTATATGTGATATTTAAATTCCAAAAATTAAATTATTTCGTAAATATCATATAAATATTTTAAATACCTCATTATATATACATATGAGAGGTGGTGATGTAAAATTAATTACATCGGTTTGCGAGGTGGTAGTCATCCAAACACATGATTAATAGTTTCCTTTTCTATTTAGTGGAAAAAGAGATGGGTGTATCTTATAAAAATAATATAATAAAGTATTATTATATATGAGATCATTATTTAATTATATTATTATAATTTAATAATAGTTTAAGGTGGTTTAAGAGGAAGTAAAATAATAATTCTCAGTGAAGTACGATGTCTCTACTTGGGACAACCTCCTTAGGTTAGCACCAAAAGCCATTGTATGTGTGTTAAAAAAATTAATATAATGACTCTAAGAGATTTTTAGGGAATTAATTATGTTTTTTGGAATGTTTTTTTATGAAACATATTTATTTGGATAAATATATAGGAGGAGTGAGTGGGTTCTCTTTAATAAGGGGCTATGAAAATAAAGATGGAATTTTTGTAATGAAAGTGTTTTACCAACATTTTATAAAAAAAATGTTCCAGAATTATAATTAATAATGAGTTTTGAAATAAAGTCAAAATAATGTAATTAAATTGGATTTTTATTGTTTTTATATATTTTAATCCACAATGTTATAGTTTATCCCCTGGTAAACTCATTTAATCCTTAATCTAAATAATTAATTTTCATAGTTTTTATTATTAATTTTGAAGAAAAATAAGCTAACATTATTTAATAATACTAATTAAATTGTTTTAAAAAATTTAATTTATTTCAAAATTCAATACATATAATTGGATGAATTCAAATTAATATTAATCCTGTTGATGGCAAGAAAACACCATTTTTTGATGAGAAAAAAGTGTTAAAATTTTGTATATTTAATTTCAACACAATAATTATTAAATTGAACTAAATTGAATTAATAGTAATATAACTAAAATGATTTCCATTTTAATTTTTTTTAAAGATTTTACTTTGTAATTTCTTTAATAGAAAATTCATATTTTAATAAATATAATATTTTTCATTATTCATCCTAAAATTAATCTTTTCTAAAAATTATCATAAAATTCTTAATACCCTAATATTGGAATATTGATTAAAAAAATTAACATAAAATTTTAAAAAATGTAAATAAAATTTCAATAAATAATTTTTTTTATTTTTTCCTAAAAATGAATGCAAATTATTTATTGATAAGAATTTTATTTTCAAAGTTTATAAATATTTTATGAAACATTTTTAGTTGTTTTTTTTGTATATTTTAGTTTTATATACTCATTATATTTATTTTTTAAAATTTGTTTATTCTAATTTATATATCCATTTTTATTAGCTATGTTATAATGGTCATATTTAGATAATAATAATAATATTATATTTAAATTTGTTAATACCTGGTGTTTCTTGTAATCAAATAAATCAAAATAAAATCTATTTAAAAAAAATATTTCATAAAATCTCAAGTTGTAAAATTATATTCCCATTAAAATGAATTTATTCGATGAAATGACATTAATTTAATGAATACAATTGATGATACTTTTTCATTATTGTATCATCATGTTCCAACTTATCTTCTTTGAATTGGTGGTTTCACCACAAACCATTGGCCATGTGAATGTCCATGTTTCATACAACATTCTGTATACGATCTAAAATCTACATAAGTTTTTCTTCATAGGAAATATAATGATCTACCAGTATTATCTTTGAGTTTTGTATTTTTTTTAATAATGTATGATCTTATATAGGAGAGATACATGGAACACATCGTGGAATTAATAGATATTTGGTAGAAGCTACATGTGATAAAATGTCATCCCTGATCATTAAATAAATTTGAAAAAACATATGGATCACATTTAATTTATTTTAAAATACCATAACCTTGTTAAATGGTTAAATTCAAATTAAAACATTCTCCCCAACATTATATTCTAGATCACCTTATAGATTATTAGAATAAATATTTTGTTGAATTTGAGCTGCCTTGATATTTTATTTAATGGATCTCAATTACTATTCCATTTCCTAATTTTTCTAATGTTTAAAAAAATTTATTTCACCAAATTCATCACAACACATTATAGTTATAATATTCGTCCTATATTTGGATTCATATGGATCCTTCGGGATGATTGAGTGAAATATATTATTGTAAGAAAACTTGACTTGAGGAAGGTTTTGATCACAAACACATTTCACCTACATAGAACTAGATCTAAAAATATTACATAGTTTTTAAATTTTTCTCTCAAAATAACCTTCTATCTGAGGATGATACTAAATTATGAAAATTAATTTTTCATTACGATATTCCGGAAGACATTATCAAAACATTGAGGTAAACCATAGATCCTGATCAGATACAATATATTGTGTTACTCCATGAAACCTTACCAAAACCATAAGGTATTTCCCGGTACAATGATCTAGTGATTAATGTTCTCTAATATAAATTTTATATGCCCAATTTGTATAGATAATGACTAAAACACAGATATCATTGTGGCCTTTAGCTGTTTTCAAGTGTCCAATGTAAAAATCCATAGCGAGGTTTATCCTTTTGTAATATGGTTTGCATGATATTTTTAAAATCCAATTAGTATTTATTCTCTCATTATTTAATTTATGATATAAAGACATTTACAATAAAAATTATTCAATATCTCTCCACATTCAATCAAACTAAAAATAATCATTCAAATGTCTATAAATCATTTTACATCCAAGATGAATATTGAAGGAATAATTATGAGCCTCCACCAACATACCCTTGTCCAAATCCTGTATATATATAAGATATACATGGTTCCTAAACTATATCATTACTTCCTAATTAGTGTTATACTTAGGAACATTTTTATCCTTCTTACATAGATCTACATATTCTTTCTCTACCTCTTTAATCATCACTTTCATATATGGTCAAACAATACGTTTTGAATGAAAATATCACTCCTCATCATTCAAAATTTAAAAATCCATATTTCGAAAATACCAAAATATGTGTTCATTTTTTATCCAAAAAATAGTTAATATAGCCTGATTATTTCAATTCAAGGAAATTAGTTAGAGTGTTTCCTTTCCCAGGGTGGTAATTTATTGACCAGTCATAATATTTAATCAGTTCCAACCATCTTCATATGTTCATATTCAACTAATTAAGTGTTAATATATTATTAAAAAATTGATTATTAGTATATGTATCACACATTTATATATAAATATAATTCAATTATATATTTAACGAAAAAATTACTTTAGATAACTCCAATTCATGAGTTGGATAATTTTTCTCTAGAACCATCAATTTTCAAAAGTCATAAGCTATAACTGTACCGTTATTCTTGATAATTAATCCTAGTTCCTTTTTGGATGCATCACTATATATTACAAAACCTTCTCTACTATAGGTTAATGTATGAATATATATATCGACAAATATTCTCTTTAGTTTTTTGAAAATTTACTATCATTTTCAATCAAGAGGAACTGGTTTACCATCATGATTAACATGTTTTTTAGATTATTTAGTCTTGATAAATTATCCACAAACATTTGAAAATATCCAAAAATACATGAAAACCACATATATGAGTAATTGTTGTTTCTTTGGGCCAATTTTCAATAGCTTTAATATTGTATGGATCATCTAACACACCCCCTCTTGAGATTATTTAACCAAAAATTTAATCTTTTTTACCCATAATTCACACTTTGTAAATTTTTCATACTGTTTTTCCTTCTATGGGGTCTCTATTAAAATTATCATTTCATATTCCTGTTATAACATAATATTTGAATATATAATAATATCATATATAATTAATACCACAACATGATCAAGTTAACCTAAAAATACTCTATTCCCAAAATCCATGAAGATAATTGTAGAATTAGTACGAAAAAATGGTATCACAATATTATCACAATTCCCACACATTATATGAAATATTTTCACCTATATATCTATAATGAACCATGTTTTTTAAACAATATTATTACATATATTTAGTTTAATATTCAGTAAATAAAAATATAAACCAATTCAAGTGATAGAACAGTTTTTAAGACATTGGATATGATGTATTAAAATCATCTTATTCATTGGAATGATCTTAAAAAGTCCCCACAAATATATCCCCACAAAGAACTCATCATTGGAATTCCTATGAAAAGCAGTCTTCATATTCTATAAAACGGAAACATAAGAAAAGTGTAATCTTATATGCTCAGTAAGGGTAAAAATGGGAGATAATAATGATTAAATAGTCATATAATAAGGGTAAAGGGACATGAACATAACATTTTATGATTTCTCCCTATATATCAAAGAACATAATTGAATAAATAGTGGAAGTTAATAATATATTAATCATAATAGAATAAAATAATGTAATCCAAGTGAGCATAACATGGAAGTATGACAATCACCTATGTATAGAAAATAATTTTGGTTGTAGTTGAGGATCGTTTTTAGTACTATCAAAGTCATATGGTTCCACTTCCTAACCATCATAGTAGTTGTCATTCACTCCCAAAACCATCATAGTAGAAAATGTCCCTTACTAAATAAAGTTCACTCCTAGTTCCAACCCCATATATCTCAAGAAATATAAATAAGTACCCATTCATTATAGGGATATATATATCCCAAATATCACATAATTAATATCATAAATACTTCTTCCACAACAACCTAAATCATTTTTCATATCAGAAAACATTAAATTAGATGGGTTTCATAAACATTTCATCATATTATAACCCATTGAAAAGAATAGGTTTTATAAATATAATTACATCATAAACATAATCCAATAAGATAATTACTTAGGATAGTATTATTAGAAAAAATTCCTAGTAAATCATAATTAAAATCAAATAATATTATATTATATGGAAAATTGTTTGAAAATATAACATAAAATAATTCAAGAAGAAAATATCTATTATCTTTTGAAATAATTTATTTAAAAGACTCTAAATTATAAATGAAAAAAATATTTTGACAAGAAAATTATATAATTATAAATTCAACTTCAATGTATTAAGGATTCATGATGTCATGAAAATAACATCATGCTATAAAAGATATTAAAAAATTCCTCCCATACATTTTTTCTAAAAATTCACTAAAAACCCCGTTTAGAAAATGGAAAAAGGATTCCTTTCAAACCATTTTCTAAAAATGTAAATCAAAGGTAAAAATTATTGAAAACAATAGTAAAAAAATTTTTGAAATTATTTTTTGAAATAATGTACAGGAAATATGTGTATTCTCTAACATAGACGAAAACATAAACAATCATGAATAATAATTATATTGTGAAATAAACCCTTACCTCAAGTCTAGTATTTCTTAATTTATAGTAAAACATCATGTATAATAATTATATTTTTATAATAGATAGATTACATAAAAATATATCTATCATACCATGTATTATTTATTTATAACAACCTATCAACCATTTCTTAATTTTTTTTACTAAAATCACTATTCGGAGTGATAACTGCTTCATCTTCCAAGCAAGATATGGTTTGATAGTCCTGATCATTATTCATTGATCATGGTACCATGATTTATATAAGTTTAATCATGGTATTAACATAATATATATTAATTATATATATATATATATATAATTAATCAAAATAATTATAGATATAAAAATGAATTACACTTCTCATATAGACTGTATGCCATATGTTTGGATGAATGTAGTTTAAATTTTTCATTTGATGTAATAAAATAAAGGTAAGAAGTTATATGACATTAATAAATAAATGATATGTTATATATATCATTTATATTTCTAAAATCCATCCATATTAAAATTTATTTTAATTATAAATGATAAATGAGTTACATCGCATCGAGGAGCTGGTATTCCATATCAATTCCGGAGAAACGTTATAGTTACCCAATAGATTGGTTGATATGAATGTAGAAAATATATTATCAATATAGAAGTATTATTATATCATAAATATATTATATAATCATTAATAATATCATAATAACCATCCATAATATATTGTGATGAAAAATGAACTGTATCGCTATGTGGAGAGGATATGTCATATGTATGCACGAGTGATACTTTCATTTGTTATTTGATTAGAAAAAGGGTGTATATGTAAAGACCCAAACATTCATTAGTATACATTACTCTTTTTCTAATTAAATGTCTTATTATGGTTATAAATACTTTTAAATTCATTGGTTTTATGTTTTTGGATTTTAAAATTCCATTATGAATTGTTTATGTTGAAAATTTAGCTGTTGAACAATGGTCACATGATTAGTATAAATATAGGGCTTTAACAAATCCAATTTACTCAGACAAAAGAAGTGATGAACTCATTTAGTAGACTTACCCCATAATAAGTCCATTTTTCAGAGCTCGTAAAGGAGGTGGCGTCATTGGGATTCGCTATTGACCAAGCCCAAGATGAGCTTGAACATGTTGAGCTTGAGCGGAACCGACTACGGGGAAGCGGAAGTTAATAAATATTACCACCCGAGCAATGTTATCTGAGACACCCCAAGAGTCTACCCCCATCACACACATTACCATTTGGTCTTATGTGGGTGTTATAAGGAGTTATGTAAGAATACCCCAGCGCTATGACTATGTACATTAATATTTATAAAGAATGTGCATTCATTTTATTATTGTTACATTGTAAATTGTTTTTAACGAAAAAATAGTATTTTTAGTGAATATTCAACTAAGAAATATATTTTTATGAATTAATGGATATTTTCAATAAATAATATTCTAATAAAAAATTATTATTATTAAATTAATTTTTATTAAATATAAATTATCATATAATTTTCTGAATGCAATTGTAATTTTTATTAAGGTTTGAAAGATGTTTTTGTCAAAACCCATGAATTTTAGATAAATGTTTGTTTTTATATTAAAGTAAAAATTCAAATATTTAGACAATTAGTTAGATTAAATGAAAATTATTTTTGTAATCCGGATGTCGAAATTATCCATCGGTTAATTTTTCTTAATTTTTTGAGAGTGTTAAATTTTTGGGTAAAAATTGAATACCTATTAAATATATAATGTGTTTTATGACATCATAATGACCCAAAAATGATGTAATAAAATACTATAAACATTATTTTCGGCCAATATATTCATTTACATTAAAATAATGTGATTTTATATTTGTTTTATTTATTTTAAAAATCATTAGTGGACCCTTCAAGTATTATAAAACACTTTCCCTTTATAAATTGTTTTCCTCGAGAGTGTGACTCACCTCCACATAAGGAACCCTATTACTTAAACATGTTAGGCCATTTTCATTATAAAATATTTTTTTCCACTCCACTTATGAAAAAAAACCATGGTAAAAAACCATGGGTTGGTTTGTGTTTTTGATTACTTTAATGTAAGGTGCCTGAAACCTAAATAATAAAGAATTCCCTCTCCTTTCCTTTAAAAAACCTCCCATGCTACCACTTCCACTTCAATAAAATGATTTGGAGTGCCACAAAACCCCTCCCTCTACTATATATAATCCTACCAAGGTGCCTTAAGATACCACAAGGCCTCTCTCAATACCCTCCCAATACTTTAGGATCACACTTCCAAGTAAGGGATTTCTTCCTTTCTCATTTTTATCCGATTTTATTCAAGTTGTTATTCAATTTTGTTTTAAATTAAAAATGTTGGGGTATAATTTAGAACCTCCTCCATACTTCACTATTTATTCTTGGGTTATTGGATACTGATTTCTCTCTCATTAATTCCTCCCATGTACACCCGTTACCATGCCGATATTCGGGGAGGGATTTCTTTCTCCTCATTTACATCTACGTAATTATTTTGTATTATGTATATAAATTCCATTATATTTGTCCAGAAATGTATCTGTATAACCCCCTTACTGTCAATTTCATGTATATATGAGGAGACACCCATTTATATCTCATCAACCATTTAATATGAGTTCTTATTTCACGTCGTTATGCTGCCGAAATTGCACTACGATTTTCCAAGCCAATCTCATTGTGTAGTGAATACCATGACAATTTTACTATCAAGGGTATTCACCTTTATTCACATTTTATTATTGATTATAAATATTCATGTATGTATTCCAAATCCCTTTATAGTGGAATAAATGAGGATTACTTATTCTATATTATATGATCCATGTGGAACACTTATGTATTTAATGAAATGTTTAAGAAGGGTTCACCCTAATAGCGATCCAATGCATTGGGTAAAATATTGTATCATGATACATCATGTTAAATGTGCATAGACTCATTCTATTTCATGTGAAATGAGGTTTTACTCATGCATCACGTGAAACGTGGGTTTACTTGTGGTTCATGTGCATGGAGGGTTTACTCAGGCTCCATGTACAATGAGCCTCGGCTGATGATATTTCCTTATTATGTGTTGCTACCACATTTCCATGATATGATTTTCATGATTTATCAAGACATTATGTTCATGTTTCTTTTGTGATCCATTTATAATCCAATTGTTTAACATTTATCGTATTCCTAATGGTATTCCATGA
The DNA here is from genome assembly GCA_963277665.1 of Viscum album. Lineage (NCBI taxonomy): Eukaryota > Viridiplantae > Streptophyta > Magnoliopsida > Santalales > Viscaceae > Viscum > Viscum album. The sequence goes on along the minus strand of OY728162.1, from coordinate 425,011,614 downwards.
TTATTCCCATACTGGGCTTTATATCCCACCCTTTTCTTATGCATGTCCACAGGTTATCCCATGCAATGCTAACTACGATGGAATGTAGTGGACATGTAAAAGAGGTTTTCAATAAAGATGGTGAATTTCATGTTTTAAGTTGTTATGTAATGATCCTATTCACCTAAAACACTAGACCTCTTGATCATTAATGTTTTATCAAGCGATGTTTATGTAATAAATCATGTTTTTGTTTTTAATAAAATAAGGGTTGTTATAGTTGGTATCAGAGGATATGTTTAGTTATTTTTGGGATTAGGATTAGAAAACCCATGTGAAGACTTAGAAACCAGAATTACAATAATAAATACATCCCTAAGTATTGGTGAGTATTTATTAAGTGGTTTATCAAGAAAATACATCAATGTCTGGATACGAGCAGGTTGAGGTGGCTCTGGCATAGATGTATCCTAGGGGTAAAACCTGAAAACATTTCTTTGAGATAATCATAAACTGAAACTAGTGCACGAATATGGGCCTTGATACAATCTTGGTTACAAAACTCTCGTGGGATATGATTTGGTAAATTCACAAGCATAGTATGAACCCTTTTTAGGAGAAATTAAAATAAATTCCCAAAACTATATATGGCAGAAATTAGATCATGAATAGAATAGATTGAATCCTATGGATTCATAAGTTAAGTAAATAAATGTTATTTATAAGTCATCAATTTTTTCCTTGGATTACCTTTATGCATTTCACCTATCATTCCTTTTTTATTCCAGCCAATGGTTGGTAATAGGAGGACTTAGTCTAACAAATGATTTGAATATCAATATGATGATTATGCTAATAAGATACCAAATCCGATGGGAGAAGTAATCGCGAACATTGTCATGATTCTCTCTCAATTAACTAAAGATTTGAAAAGAAACATGGGTCAATTGGAACGTTTACCCCCCCCCCCCAACAAATAACAAGTCTCTATCGAGATATTCATGAGACAAAGAACTCCTACTTTTAATGGATCATCTGATCCATAAATTGCCAAACAATAGATCAACACCATTGAAAATATATTCTCCATCCTTCAACGTTCTGAACAAGAGAAGGATCTCCTGGCTTCTTATTGAATTAAGGGAAAAAATGATCAATGGTAGATGTTGATCATAAATATGAAGCCTGAGGAGGAGATCAATGCGTTGGAATGGAAGGATTTCTGGGCGATGTATTTTGATAAATATTTTACACGCACCCTCGTACATAAGATGGAAAGGGACTTATTTTCCCCTCATGAAAAAGGATAATAAATATATTGGGGTGTATGAGGGAAACTTTACAAGGCTTGCACAATACACCTCCAGCATTGTCATTACCCCAAAATGCAATGTTGACCACTTCTTTGGTGGTTTGAAACCTAGCATATGGAAAGCGCTGGCGATCTGTGACTTCGATAACTATGTGGAAATTGACTATTGTTCTCTCAATGTGAAAATGAAGATAAAATAATCTTAGGGGTATCATGGGGATAAGAATAATAAGGTGGAATCCAATGTTGGTGGTCCTATGGATAAATTCAACAGTGCTAAGAAGATCAAGCACCCCACTTGCCAAAGGTGTAGAAAGAATCACCCCAGAAATTACCTGAAGAGGATGAGGAAATGCTTTAGGTGTGGAAGAGAAGGGCATCTAGCTGTTAAATACCGAAAAGAACAATCCGAGGCTGCAACATAAGATAGGAATACTCCATTAGAACCTCAATTCATTGTTCATTTCTACAAATACAAAGAACCAGGGCTTCTTGTGAATCAGTGCCCTGAGCCAAGGGTTTTCAGAGGAAACCAACAACCTCCAAGGCAGAATGGGTAATCCTTTTCCATCACTAATACCAAAGTGAACCATGAAAATTAAGTGGTGATAGGTATGGTAGTTATTCATTCATTAATAGTGAACATAATTTTATATTATGGTTCTACAGATTATTTTATATCCCAAAAGTTTATTAGAACAATCCCAACACCTCAACAAATGATAGAATAAAGGATGTATGTGAGTACATCAAATGGGGTAATCATTGAATCCCATAAATATAACTCATCCACTACCATAATCTATGGATTAAATTTACCAGAGAACCTTTTCATACTCTCTATGGTGGAATTTTATGCAATTATTGGCATGGATTGGCCTTCCTTATATAGAGCTAACATAAATTTTTGTGAGAGGGAAATCACTCTCCATGTGGAGAATCGACCACCAATTCTATGAAAGTGAAAGGAGGAAGATAAATTTTCGTTATATCCATCATATCAAGCATGGATATTACTGCCCTATGAACATGTGTATCTATCATAGATGAATGTGTCCATAGAAGAAACCATCCCTGATGATATGCATATTGTGAGGGAATTCGCTGATGTTTTTCTTGAGGAATTGGTTGGTCATCCTCTTAGAAGAGATGTTGAATTCTCAATTGATCTTATTCCTTGGGAATTTCCAATATCCAAGACTCCATATATAATGGTTTTTTTGGATCATGGGTAGCTGAAGAAACAACTACCAATGAATTTGGATAAAGGATTTATAGGCCTAAGGGCTTCAACATGGGGTACACCAGTCCTCATCATCAAGAAGAAGGATGGTTCAATGTGCTTTTGCATCGATTATCGTGAGCATAAATAAATCACGATAAATAACTCGTATCCTTTTACATGAATTTATGACTTGTTCAATAAACGTTATGGAGAAAAATACTTCCCCAAGGTGGATTTTTTGTTGGGATATTATCAAGTAAGGGTGAAGAAAGAATATATCCCCAAGGCTGCTTTTCATATGAGGGACACGCACTATAAATTCATAGTAATGTCATTGAGAATCACTAAGGATCCAAAAATATTCATGGACTTGATGAATATAGTATTTAGGGATTACCTAGAAATTTGTTTGGTATTATTTATTGATGATATTATGATATAATCCAAAACCAAGGAGGATCATGAGGAGCTCTTAAGAACTATATTTGAGACCTTAAAGAAGAATAATCTCTATGAAAAGTATAGAAAGTGTGAGTTCTGGTTGAAAGAGGTATCATTTTTGGGCCATATCATCACATGTAATACAATATATATGGATCACTCTAAAATAGATTCAATTGAGGGATGACTATGTCCAACATTGGTAACATATATCCATATCTTCTTGGGGTTAGCTTGATATTATTGATGACTTGTGAGAAATTTATCACGATTGTCCAACCCTCATTCCAAGTTAATATGGATGGGAATAATGTTTTTTTTGGAGTGATGAATGTGAAGAAATAATCATGGAGTTGAAAAGCAGGCTTATCATACTGCATGTTCTCACATTACCCATAAGTAGAGAACTTTTTGTGGTTTTCAGGGATGCATAAAAGAAGGACCTGGGCTGTGTGTTGATGAAAAATTACAATGTCATTGCCTATGTGTTAAGGTATTTAAAAGTTCATGAGAAGATTTATCCAACACATGATTTGGGGTTGGATGTGGTGATATTTTATTTAAAAATTTGGTGGCATTATCTCTTTGGTGGGAAGTGTGTAATATATAAAGACCACAAAAGCCTCAAGTATATATTCACATAGAAAGAGTTGAACAAGTGCCAACGAATATAGTTAGAGAAGATCAAAGACTATGACATCTCAATCAATTATCACCCTGGGAATGAGAACAAGGTGGCAGATGCTCTATGTAGAAAGGACCCAACAATTCTATCATTGATGAGAATTGAGAAGGATCCAGTCTTCTTAAATGTGATGAAGATGGACCTAGGTGTCATGAAGAATGGAACATCATCATTTATTTCATAAATTATTACTAAACAATATCTTTTGAAAAGGTTAAAGGATGCTCAAAAGGATGAAGTGGAAATTTAGAAGAGAGTAGAAGCTATCAAAAAAGGGAAATTCTCGGAGTTCAATGTTAGTGAAGAAGGAATTGTGATATTTGGGAAAAGTCTATGTGTTCCATCAAGTCTGGAGCCGAAGAATGAACTTTGGGATGATGCACATAGTTCAAATTTCTCTTTTCACCAAGGAAACATGAATAAGTATTGAGATCTCCGAGATCATTATAGGTGAGATAATATAAATAAGGAGATCCCTGAGTATACATCAATGTGCCAGGTGTGTCATCAAGTGAATCCAGAGAGGCAGAAGTCTAAGGGGATGATGCAACCATTTCCCATACCACCATGGAATTGGGAGAACATCACTATAGACTTTTTCACCAGACAACCAAAGACATCCAAAGGAAACAACACAATCTGGGGTGTTGTAGATCATCTTACAAAGTCTGCACACTTTATTTCAATTTGGGAGGATTTCTCATTGGATCAACTTGAACGGATATACATCAGGGAAGTGGTAAGTTTTCATGGAGTACCACTATCTATTGTATCCAATTGAAATACATGATTCACCTCTATTTTTGGAATTATCTTCAACATGTTCTATATACTGAATGAAAATTTATTATTGCCTATCATCCAAAAACTGATGGCCAATCTAAGTGAACTATTTAGACACTGGAGGATATGTTAAGATCATGTTCTATGGACTTCAATGGAGTGTGGGATCTGCATCTTCCTCTGGTTGAATTCTCCTATAATAATAGTTTCCACTCAAGAATCATAATGGCACCTTATGAATCCTTATATGGTAGGTGGTGAAGAATGCCATCATGTTGGGATGAAGTCGATGAGCTTAAGCGTCTAGGACAGGAAATGGTCTAAGAAATGGTGGAGAAGTTAAAAACCATTCAACAACATATCAAGGAAGCTTAGAGTCGATAAAATAGTTATGCAGATAACCATCGATGAGACATTGAGTTTAAAGTTGGAGACATGGTATTTCTGCGCATATCTCTATAGAAGAAGGTCATGAGGCTTGGAATGAAATGGAAGTTAAGTCCTTGGTACATCAGCCCCTTCATGATTCTTGATCATGTTGTGGTTGTGGCCAATCGACTAGCACTTCCACCAACCATGACCAATGTACATGATGTCTTTTTTGTGTCCTTATTAAGGAAGTACATAACAGACCCTTCACATGTACTCTCTTCATAGGCAGTACATCTAGAGGATGATATTTCTTATGAGAAGTAACCAATGAAAATATTAGATCGTAGATAAAAACATATACGGAATAAGTCAATTCCTCTTATTAAGGTGCTGTAAATAAACCACATGTTTGAAGAAGCTACGAGAGAATTGGAGGAAGTTATAAAGAAATGTTACCCAGATTTTTTTAGAATGGGAAAAACTAAATTTGATGAAAAAATTTCTTAAGGGGGAAGATTGTAAGGACCCAAACATTCATTAATGGAAATTACTCTTGATTTAATTAAATGTCTTATTATGGTTATATAAAATGTGAACATCAATGGTTTTATGTTTCTAGATTTTAAAATACCATTATGAATTGTGATCATTTATATTATAGCTATTGAATAGTGATCACATGATTAGTATAATTATAGGGTTTTATCAAATCCAATTTACACAGACAAAGGAAGCGATGACCTAATTCAGTAGACTTTCCCCATGTGAAGCCCATTTTTCAGAGCTCAGAAAGGAGGTGGTAAAATTGGGATTCACTCTTGACCATTCCCAAACTGAGCTTGAACATGTTAAGCTTCAGCAGAACCGATTACAGGATAAGTGGATGTTAATAGAGATTACCACCCAAGCGATGTTATCCAAGCAACACCCAGAGTCAGTCACCATAATAAACCCTACCCTTCAGTACTATGCGGGAATTATAAGGGGTTATGTAACAAGCCCCTAGCACTATGACTATGTACATTATTTTTTTGTATAATGAATGTGAACTCATTTTATTATTGTTACATTATAAATAGTTTTTAAAGCACAAATAGTATTTTTAGATACTATCAAACAAAGAAATATATTTTGATTAATTATTTTATTTTTGAATTAAATAATATTTTAATAAAATAGTATTATAATTAAATTACTTTTTATTAAATATAAATGATCATATAATTTTATGAATGCAATTGTAATTTTTATTATGATTTGAATGATGTTTTTGTCAAAACACATGAATTTTCGATAAATGTTGGTTTTATATTTTAAACATAAAAATTCCAATATATAGAAAATTATTTAGATAAATTTAATATTATTATTGGAATCAGGATTTCAAAAATATCCAATGGTGAATTTTTCATTATTTTATGACATAGTCGATTTTTTGGGAAAAAATTAAAAACTGATTAAATATATAATGTGTTTTATGACATCATAATGACCCAATAGTGATGTAAGAAAATAACATAAACATTATTTTAGGATAATATATGTTTTACCATTAAAATAATGTTATTTTATATTTTTTTGATTTATTTTACAAAGCTTTAGTGGACCCTTCAAGGATTATAAACATTTTATCTTTTTAAATTGTTTTTCTTGAGAGTGTGACTCACCTCCACATAATAAACCGGATTATTTTAATAAGTTAGGCCATTAGACTTATAAAATATTGTTTTTCAATCCCCTTTGGAAAAAACCATGGTCAAAAACGATGTTCTGGTTTATGGTTTTGATTAGTTTAATGTGAGGTGTCCCAAACCAAAATAATAAATAATTCCCTCTCCTTTCTAATATAAACCCACCAAATCTCCCACTTCCTCTTCAATAAAATCCTTTGGAGTTTGACCAACCCCTACCCTATTATCTTTATAATTCTACCAATGTTCCTCGAGCTCCTAAGAAGCCTCTCTCAAGCCACTCCGAAGCCTTTGGGATCACACTTCCATGTATGGGATTTCTTCCTTTCTCATTTTCGTCCAATTTTCTTTAAGTTTTTATGAATTTTTTTCAATTAAAAATGTTAGGGTATGAATTTTCACCTCCCCCATACTACTATATTTATGTTTGGATGATGGGAGACCCCTTTTCTATGTCATTAATTCCTCCCATGTACACCTATTACCATGTCGAAATTCCATGAGTGATTTCTCTATCCTCATTTACATCTAAGTAATTATTTTGTATTATGCATCTAAATTCCATTACATTTGTTGATACATTTATTTATATGACCCCATTACTATCCATTTCTTGTAAATACTATGATATACCCCTTTCAATCTCATCAACCTTTTATATGAGTTCTTATTTCACGTTGTTATGCAGCCGAAATTGCACTTCGATTTTCCAATCCAATGTCATTGTGTAGTGAATACGATGCCCAGTTCTCTGTCAAGGGTATTCACATTTATGCACATTTAATTAATGATTAAAAAGATTCATGTATTTATTTTATATCCATTTATTTTAGAATAAATGATGATGATAGATTCCATGTTATATGATCCATGTGGCACACATATACATGAAATGAAATGTTTAAGAAGGGTGCACCCTAATAGCGCTCCAATGCATTGGATAAAGAATAGTATGATGATATTTCATGTGAAATGAGTGTTGAATCATGCTAATTAATGTGAAATGAGGGTTAAATTAAGCTTCAAGTGAAACAAGGTTTTACTTGTGCTTCATGTACCATGAGGGTTTACTCATGCTCTATGTGTAATGAGCCTTGGCTCATGCTAATTCAATGCGAAGTGTTACTTCCACATACACATGAAATGATTTTCATGCTTTATCAAGACATTTAGTTCATGTTTCTCTTGTGATACATTGATATGCATATTTTCTGTCATGTATTGTATTCCTCATGTCATTCCATGTTTATTCCCTTGCTTGGCTTTATAGCTCACCCTTTTCTTATGCATGTCCCTAGGTTATCCCATGCAATGCTACGTAAAAGGGAATGTAGTGGTCTTGTAAAGGAAGTTTTCTATAAGGATTTTTTATTTCACATTTTTTGTTTTTATTTAATAATCCTAATCCCCAAATTCATGAGACCTCTTGATATTATATATTGTCTCAAGTGAAGTTTATGTAATAAATTATGTTTAAATTTTTAATAAAACCAGGGTTGTTATAGTATAAGGGATTAATAATATCAATACTGAAATATTATCATATTTAGGATAATGCAATTAATATTTCTTAATTAATATCATATCATTATAAGAGTTAAATAATTGAAGAAAAATAATGTGATAGATTAGAAAAATTACATCTCCTTCGAAAGTACTCCATTAAATATCCTATGAAGGGTTATAGGTTTGAAATTTTCAGAATACCATACATCTAGAATGTGTATAGTAAATTAAATAATAAACTTTAGGAGATTATGGTTGAGATAAAAGGCTCATTTTTGTGTTATTAAGTGAGGGAGTGAGTTTCCGTTTTAATTTAATTGAGGGGCACTTTTTGAATTTCTCAAAAGGTTAATTTTATAATAAATTAAATATCAATAAAAATACAACCAAAATGATTGGTATTAAAATATAAGGTGGTAAAGGGATTTCATTGAAACATAAAATACATTTTTGACATGTTTTGGTGTAATTTAAACCCTTATCATTTTGACTAACCCCTAGTTAACTATTTAAATTTTAACTACAATAACAACTGTTTCAAAACTATATTGGTTTAAATTATACTTTTAACCTGTCAATTGAACTATAAATGGAAAATTTATGATATTTTAAACCAAAAATTATCTATTATATCCTTATTTATTATTTTTATGATTTTTAAATAAATTAATAAAATATTTTCTTCATAAAACCCCATTCATGTCATTTTTAACTGTATTAATGACATTGACATTAATAACATCAATAAAAAATTACAATAAGATAAAATTATTATAAAACATCCTAAAAATCTAGGTTTAATATATAAAATTAATTTATAACCTTAATTTTTTCAAATTATAATAATTATAAAATTATTAATACAATTTATTTTATTTTTCTATTAATTAAATAATTATTTCATTTGTATCATCTAAATATTTAAGGTAGTTATTTAAATCCAAAAAATTAAAAATATATTTCCATTATGAATATAATATCATTTAGGAAGAATGTTACTATTAATATTCTTCATTGACTAATTTTTTTCCTTATATAGAAACATTAATTATAGTTAAAACTAAGAGAGTGGCATTTTGTCACGTCATTTGATTTAAATAATACATAGTTCATTGTTGATGACCATTATCCACTAAATAAATCATTATATAACCATATGTATTAATGGTATACTTTAATTCATCATATAATTGTTATATTGATAAATTATAGCATTATTTCACATTTTTTATCCAGATTAAGCAAATTTAACATGTAACATTGTGATAAATGATACCACTATTACTATTAATATTGACAGAAAATAAATGGGGATTAATTAAAAAATGAAAAACATTGGAATCTAAATATGTATTCTATTTTATCTAATCAAATACCTATATATTTAATAAATTAATTTTAATGTAAGTGTAAAAAATGTGCAGAACCCACTTTTTAAGAAAAATACATTTTTATGAATAAAATTGGATTTATTTTTATTCTAAGAATAGAAATATAATGTTTTAATGTTTAAAATTTTTTATTCATTAAAAATTATATCAATTTAATTAAAATAATTCAATTTTTGGGAATAATTCGATATATTTATATAAAATTCATTGTACAAATAAAATATTTTTTCCGTTAAAATGTCACCTTTATTATAAAATATAAATTTTCATTTTAAATTATAATTAGTTGGTCACCAATATGATTATTTTATAACTTTTTTGACCATATCTTTTTCATTATTTTACTTTTTCATATTCATACCCACTAATTAAATGACTATGAAATAAAAGACACAAAATATATTAATAATATATTGTGGTTCATTTAAACTCATTATTTGGTGAAACAAAAGCTATCAATAAAATAAAATAATGTTAAAATAAATTTTTCATAATCATATATAGGTGTTAGAATATCCCCTTTCTTAATAATCAACGGATGACATTGAAAATTATGATAATTCTTTAAAAACTATTGAACTCAATGTAGTTAAACAAACTAGTCATTAATACAGGGTAGATGATACTTTCGATTAATTCTGATCTTATCCAGTTCCTAATAATCATTCAAGTTTAGAATTAATCAATCTATCAACTTAAAAAATAACCGGTGAACCCCCAGAAGACACACATGGGATTATGAATCCATTTTCGGTATTCTTGTTGAGTTTCTTCATCAATTCATCCAACTCAATCAGGGAAATTATGTTGGAAGATATTGAAATAGGTGCAACAATAGGTATTATTTCTATTGATAACTCAAAACCATGATTTGGTGGGACACTAATAAATTCTTCTATAAAGACTTTATCAAACTCCCTTACAATAGACATATAATTAATGTTGATTTCCCCCCCAACCATTGAGAGAAACACCACTTTTAAATAGTAATCAAGAATCAACAAATTGATTTGATTTCTATAATTAGTTAATATTTATCATCACACTTATAGTTGATAATAGGTTGTTCTTGAATATCCAAAATTCTATCTATACCTCAATAATTATTATGGGATTTATGTAGTGATACGAACTCCATGCCTAATATAGCATTAAATGCATCCAAAGATAGAATTGAACTATGTACATGTAGCACATTCTCAGAAAAATCAAACATGAAAAGAATCATAGACTAGATATGCAATCATTATACCATATAGATTGTTACTAATAGATAATAATTTTACTTCGATTTTTGAACCCTTATAAAATTATTCAGGAATAAATGAGTGGTTAGATCCATAATAAAAAAACATTATTAGTTATAAAGTGGATAGTAAGTGTAACTTCCACCATATCATTATCATAACCCTCATAAAAAATTGTGATCACATGATATTTCCCATTTTCTATAATCTTACAAGATTACTAATGTAGATAAATTTCATTAACCTTCACATTTTAGAACTTGTTAGTATAATTACAAAACTCCCTGCATCTGAATAATTGATGAGTATGTGGTTTATTATATGGCGCTTTCTCTTTATTCACATAAATATATAACTCCCTTCCATCATGTATATATTCAACTAATCGATGAAAATATTTTAAATTTATTGAAGTGCCCAGATCAGTGTGAATCACTGAGAGGGGGAGGGGGTGAATCAGTGATCCCTTAAAACTTTTTACTAATTGATTCTTTATCAATTAAACCTATATGGCCGGTTAAATCATCGATCCACTCTTCTTGTATCTCTCACCTTTCCTTGAATGATATAGTAAATATAAAGGCATAGGACATAAGGATTTACTAGGTTCGGCACCAAAGGCATACGTCCTTGCCATGTTGGTTATACGCCCCAACATGGTTTCTCCCATTTTAATCTGTTAGTATTACAATGGTCGATACAGAGTCCCACTGTATCTCTCCTGAGTCCCACAGGAGGGTCTTTATACTATGTCCCACAGTGTTACCAGAGTCCCACTGGCCTACTCCAGAATCCCACTGAAGACTTCCTCCACCCTGAGTCTCACAGGGAGCTTCTCCTAGCTGCTCGAGTCATACGAGTAGCTCTTCTTCAGTTCATCTCTTCAAGTATCTTCAGCAGCCTGGGATAAAGGCTGCTGGACATGCTCTGTACCTCTGATCACTTGAGTTGATCAGGTCTTCTTGTCTTGCTCAGGATTTATCTCCTTCTTCTCAGGATGACCTGGCCTCTCTCTTCAAGAATCTTCAACAACCTCTGATAAGGTCTGTTGGTCTTGCTCAAAACTTCTGATCACTTCTGTTGATCAGGGTCTTCTCAATTACTGAAAACTCAGGCAGCTGATGTCTTTAACTTCAGTCTGGCTTCAGTCTCACTGCACATCAACTTCATCTACTGAGTGCATGGCATCTCTGCATCCTCATTCACTGATTGCATGGCTTCTCAATTTCTTCAAGAACTGTTGTTCTTGGACTTCTCAAATGAACACAGCCTGATTTAGCTTTGTTCACCTGCGCACGTGCATGCATGTAAGCATGCACTCCCCTTTCCTTCTTCTTGGTGTGATAAACCCCAAAGGGTGTAATCTCCTTAAGCACACACACCACTTCTTCGTTCACACAATTTATCCAATTTGCTTACACACATGAATGTGTGTTATACTTTAGTGTGGGGGTCCTTCTTCTTCAAAGTGTGAACATCACTTTGTACACACTAAGGTTCGGCCTCTACTCTTCGCACACACAACTTCTTCACTTTGGAACACACTTGAGCTTGGCCTCCTCTCTTGTGATTAACACCCACAACCCATTTTGTTTTAGTTCATTTAGGTGTAAGCCTCGGCCTTCTTGTTTTGCACATACACCACTAGGGTGTGTTCTTTCACTTCACAGAAGGCACTAAGGCCTCGGGTCTTCTTCTCCACTTGGCACACACACACTGCCTTCTTCTGTTTTTGCACACACAGCCCGAACTCCTTCTTGCAAACACCCAAGACTATGGACTTCACTTCTTTTATGCACACACAAGGCTCGGGTCTTCCTCCTCTGCTTGCACACACACACTAGGTGTGCCTTGTCTTCACCCGAACCACTGCCGCATGGGAGGCACGCAAGTTGTGTTCCCTTCTTCTCTTCACAGCCGCACAAGGTGCACTGGAAAAGTGTGAGGTGAAAGGGCCTCCTCTTCTTCTAAAACACCGCGCAAGTGTGCAAGGTTCAACACCATAGGCTCCTTCCTCCTGCCACGCAAGTGTACGAGCAGAGAGGGTGGCAAGAGACTCGAGCGCGCAAGTATGCGGCTTGGCTCCTTCCTGTCGCGCAAGGGGTGCGCGCATGGGACTTCCCTTCACCTCTTTCGTGCAAGGGATGTGCAAAAGGGACTTCACGAAGCCAAAAATGGCTCTGGGCTTCTCTGCCGCGCAGGGGATGTGCAGATCAATTCATCGCGAGGCAAGGCACTCGCGGGACTCCACAACGTTTCAGCAAAGGATCATCAATCAAACAAAGAGCCTCGACCTCTCTTTTTATAGGCAGAGGGATGTCTCAAATATTCCGCGTGGGAATTTTTTGATCTCCCGAAGATTTCGGATCTTCAAGATTTTTCTCAAATCTTGATTTCTTCTCTGTTTCAACGCGGGTTCTTTTTCTTCGGCCTTCTTCATGTGCATGCATCTTTGAATTCATGCATGGATTCATCATGAGTAATCCAAGCAAAGTATGAATACACTATCATGTCCTCGCACCTCCGGTTTCTTTGGCCAACCTCGAATTCTCCCATACGTTGCATGCATGCCCATTTTTATGCATGTATGTGTTCAGTGTGGCCAGACGAATCGGATGGACGTCTTAGCTCCTTCAGAGGTGGCCGAGAACTCGAAATCCGGCCTCGGGTAGCCTCTGGTTCATCGGCGGCTTCGCGGGAGGTGCCTCGGCTGAGCTCGAGGAAGACGATGTGGCAGCCGTCAAATCAGATCTTTGGACGGCCACGATCATAAAATCTCGTGCGGGATCGATCGTGTGGTCGAGATCTGGTGCGCGATCGATCGAGCGGCCAGGATTCGCTCCGCGGAAAACTCCCACGTCCCACATCGAAACGAAGCACGGTTTTTCTGCGGCCTATCAACCTAGCGCTCCCCCAGCCGGCTCAATTGAACCTCCAACCTCCACAGTGTCGCCCCGCACCGTGTTCTCTCTGCAAGCGCGCTCTTGCTCCCACCCCTGCCACTCGGGCGCGCCACTGGCGCCCACTATTCACACACGGGCGCGCTCCCCGTACTCACGCTGTGCGGGCTTCATCACCGCGTGGCCTCGGGGCTTATACACGGCCCCGGCCTCTCTCGGGCTGGCCCCATGGGATCCCCTTGGGCGTGGTGACCTAGTCCCACATGTACCTTGGGTTGAACCCTTATTGCTGGCCCTTGGTGGCTTCCATTTTTCTAGAGTAGAGACTTAGGGACTTTGTATAAAAACAAAGTAACCAAGTTCCCAAGGCCAAATGACACGCTGTCCTCTTAAGCCATTTCTTCTTCAAAATCTCTTCTTCTTCATTAGAATTCCTCCAATTCTTCCTCAATATTTAATCTTCACTTAGGATTGGAATTCCCGAAGGTTCTTTCTTCAACCGAATCACTTGAATCAATTAAGTCTTCAATGTTCTTCATTAATTTAATCAGAGATCAAGTTGGATCAATTTCAATTCACAAGCACTAAGTGATAGTGCATGGACTTCTTTAGCTCACTTCATCCACTTAGAAGTTGTGGATGGCTCTCTTCATCTCCGCATGCATTGTCAGTACAATGCATGGTCTTCAAACAATGTTGTGACATTGTATCTACTTGATACAAGTTCATTGAACATAAAGAGCAGCTCCTCAATTATCAGATATAATGATGCTACTCCATCATCATCCATTCTTCAAGTGGTGTAACTTAGTATCATCTTGATACAAGTATTGAAAAATTAAGATTAGTTTTACAATCATCTGATATTCATAGGGAATGTTTCAACCACAAACACTTATGCCACTTATTGAATCTCCTAAGTGACATGCATCTTAGTACCATGGCCATTCTCCTTTCCTCACCAACACCTTCACATCCTTTTTCATTCACATCTTCACATTCCTTGACATCCATTCATCTTCTGACAACATCATGCCTCATTAACAACAAATGAAACACAGTGCACTTCAATCTCCCCCTTTGTATTTGTTGTCAATACACTTCTTCAGCACATATGAATGGGTCAATATGTTGACCACAAATTTCTGGGGCAATATGTCTTCTTTTCTACCCCTTATTGGCAACCCAATGCAAAGGTGTGGTGTGGTTCTCTTCAAAAAAAAAACTTCCTCCCTTTGAATAACATCTTCTTGAAAATCACTAAGAGTGGGATGATGTCACATGTTCTCTTTAGCAAAGAACCTTTAGTAAATCAACTCTAAGTCTACTTGGGCTAACCTGGTGTAAAAAACAAGAGTGATGTTACCAAGGAACTCAATGTTTTCCATCATTCACTGTACATGTGAGATCATGATTTAGGGGTTTGAAAATTTTCAGATATATCAATGAATTGCTAAATCCTCCACATACTTCACCAAATACGTCAGAAAGTTCATGTGAAAAGATAAAGCTCCCCCTTTCAACCATTTACCTTCAATCAATACTCCCCCTTAATTTTCATGATGAATACAATTAAGAAACAAGGGATAAAAGTATGATTGGAATACCTTCAGCTTTTCTCAAGATGGTATTAAATCTTAGAATACCATCTTCTCCAGATTGGCTCCCCCTCAAGGGGTGCACTCCATTCTGTCCAAACCATCATCCAGATGAGAATGATCATCATCTTAAATTCCCTGAAATGTTATCACATGTAAATACAAGTGGTTAGAGAATAATATGGAACCTCCTTGGTTCATCAATGTGAACAACAAGGTTGAGAAGTCTCTCTCAACCGAGATGTCCCATTTTCACCATTCTTCACACTTGCACATTTGATCTTCAATGATGTTTGTGCTGGTGTGGATCTCAACACATCTTCATGTGAAATATTCTTCTTCCCTTTTTCCTTAGCAATTGCCAGAACTTCATCGTCAGCTCTCTGCAGATCTTTGGCAAGTTGCAATTGATTTGGCCATATGACTAACAAGTCATTTGGAAGTGAGTCCTCAGTTTAGGAAATTCCACATGTTTCTTTTGATACTATTAAGCCACCTTTCTTAGGCAACTTATTTTCAACCAATCCCTTCTGCTTCGTCTGGATTGATTGTCTGTTTGAGTCCAGTCTTCCTCTATTCAGTTCCATGGATTGTTCACAAAGATCCATGGTGTGTCCTTTCTTTTCATAGTAGAATCATGTTTTCTTGGTGGTCCTTCTGGATGCGTCACCCTTCTTGGATTTAGACTCCAAGGACTTCTTTTCCTTTTTCAAAACCTTCTTGGGAGTATCTTCAACTTTCTTCTTGCTTCCCAAGGATTCTTTCTGAGACATGTTCTTTGATCTTTTCTTCTTTTGAGCTCTGGATACAATTGAAGATTGACATGTATCTAATTGACCACTTTTTCACACATCCCAGATGTTATCAAGCAATCCGAATCTGTTAGCAGTAAACAAATGTCTCTGGACCTGTGGATGTTTCTTCTTTTCTTCTGGCTTGCTCCCCCTTGGCATGGGCTTCCTTTGTGCTTTGACATTCAGTGGATTGTACCAACAATCCTTTGCACAGTGACCATACTTATTACAACACCAACACTGACCCACAAATCTTGACCTCTTCAGTCCTTCTGATTGTTGGGTACTTTTCTTGACTTGCTGTGTTGTTTCAGGAGAGCATTCTTTCTTCACTGTCTTCATCCATACTTGTTTGGATTCATTCTTCCATCCTGCACTTTTAGTAGAAACACTTTTAGAAGCATGAGTACAAGATGGTATCGATGGTACCATCTTTTTAGAAGATGTTTCCCTTTCATTAGAGGATGTATTTCTTTTAGAATCATCCTTCTCAAAGCACACTTGTGTAGCAACATTTCTACTTTCAGCTGACTGGGAGGATTCAGCTTTGGGTGATTGCAGATTTTTCAATATCACCTCTAGTTCTATGCATTTCATGTTAAGGGAGTTCTTCTCATCCTCAACAGTTCTTAGACTTCCTTCCCAATTTTCTTTCAGCTGTTCTAACTGGTCTTCATGCACCTTCTTCAATTCTAGCAATGAATTGTCAATCTCCTTCACCATTTTGACTTTGTCTTCGAGTTGAGCATCTCTGACATTCATTGACACTTTGTGCCTCTTTTCCAATGCATGGAAAACATCTTTGACCATAGTCTTAAAGAATTCTTTCTCAGAAAGGCTTCTTTGCAATTCTTCAGTAGTGTCTTCATATCTTTCATTGCAAAGCGATACTGTTTCATATTTAGCCTTCACCAGCTTTCTGAGAGTGTTGGTTATGCCAACCCTTTTAGCCAATTGGACTTCCAGAGAATTTGCTTCATCTTCTAGCTGTAATTTTTCTTCTTGAAGATCAAGGACGCCTGTAGCTATACACATTGCCACTTCATTGGGGACTGTCTTCTGACGATATTTGATTGCATTTAGAAGATCATTGTTTCTTCCATCTTCATCACAGCTAGAGCAGGCTTCATCAGAAGAATGATAGAAGGAATTGTCATCTAATGTGACTTTCACATTTCTTTCCATAGAAGGAGTTTCTCTTATTGCAACAACCTTCTTCCTCATCTTCTTTGCCTGTTTCTTCATTCTGTTTTTCAGAGTCTTGGCAGATATCTCCATTTGAGGTTGTTCTTTCATTTCCTCAAATCTGCACTACATAAACACTCCATTGGATCTTTTAGAGGTAACCTTCCCTCTGATACCAATTGAAGTGCCCAGATCAGTGTCAATCACTGAGAGGGGGAGGGGGTGAATCTGTGATCCCTGAAAACTTTTTACTAATTGATTTATTATCAATTAAACCTCTATGGCTGGTTAAAGCCTCGATACACTCTTCCTGTATCTCTCACCTTTCCTCAAATGATGGAGTAAGTATAAAGGCATAGGACACAAGGATTTACATGGTTCGGCACCAAAGGCCTACATCCTTTCCTTGTTGGTTATACGCCCCAACATGTTTTCTCCCATTATAATCTGTTAGTATTATAATGGTCGATACAGAGCCCCACTGTATCTCTCCTGAGTCCCACATGAGGGTCTTTATACTGCGTCCCACAGTGTTACCAGAGTCCCACTGGCCTGCTCCAGAATCCCACTGATGACTTCCTCCACCCTGAGTCTCATAGGGAGCTTCTCCTGGCTGCTCGAGTCACACGAGTAGCTCTTCTTCAGTTCAGCTCTTCATGTATCTTCAGCAGCCTGGGATAAAGGCTTCTGGCCTTGCTCTGTACCTCTGATCACTTGAGTTGATCAGTTCTTTCGTCTTGCTCAGGATTTATCTCCTTCTTCTCAGGATGACCTGGCCTCTCTCTTCAAGAATCTTCAATAGCCTCTGATAAGGTCTGTTGGTCTTTCTCAAAACTTCTGATCACTTCTGTTGATCCGGGTCTTCTCAATTACTGAAAACTCAGGCAGCTGATGTCTTTAACTTCAGTCTGGCATCAGTCTCACTGCACATCAACTTCATGCACTGAGTGCATGGCATCTCTGCATCCTCATGCACTGATTGCATGGCTTCTCAATTTCTTCAAGAACTATTGTTCCTGGACTTGTCAAATGCACACAGCCTGATTTAGCTTTGTTCACGTGCACATGTGCATGCATGTAAGCATGCACTCCCCTTTCCTTCTTCTTGGTGTGATAAACCCCAAAGGGTGTAATCTCCTTAAGCACACACACCACTTCTTCCTTCACACACTTTATCCAATTTTCTTACACACATGATTGTGTGTTATACATTAGTGTGGGGGTCCTTCTTCTTCAATGTGTGCACATCACTTTGTACACACTAAGGTTCGACCTCTACTCTTCACACACACAACTTCTTCACTTTGGCACACACTTGAGCTTGGCCTCTTCTCTTGTGTTTAACACCCACAACCCATTTTGTTTTAGTTCATTTAGGTGTATGCCTCGGCCTTCTTGTTTTGCACATACACCACTAGGGTGTGTTCTTTCACTTCACACAAGGCACTAAGGCCTCGGGTCTTCTTCTCCACTTGGCACACACACACTGCCTTCTTCTGTTTTTGCACACACCGCCCGAACTACTTCTTGCACACACCCAAGACTATGGACTTCAATTCTTTTAAGCACACACAAGGCTTGGGTCTTCCTCCTCTGCTTGCACACACACACTAGGTGTGCCTTGTCTTCACCCGAACCACTGCCGCATGGGAGGCGCGCAAGGGGTGTGCCCTTCTTCTCTTCACAGCCGCAGAAGGTGCACTGGAAAAGTGTGAGGTGCAAGGGCATCTTCCTCTTCTAAACCACCGCGCAAGTGTGCAAGGTGCAACACCGTGGGATCCTTCCTCCTGCCACACAAGTGTGCGGGCAGAGAGGGTGGCAAGAGACTCGAGCGCGCAAGTATGCGGCTCGGATCCTTCCTGTCGCGCAAGGGGTGCGCGTAGGGGACTTCCCTTTACCTCTTTCGCGCAAGGGATGCACAAAAGGGTCTTCACAAAGCAAAAAATGGCTCCGGGCTTCTCTGCCGCGCAGGGGACGCGCATCTCAATTCTTCGCGAGGCAAGGCACTCGCGGGACTCCACAATGTTTCAGCAAAGGATCAGCAATCAAACAGAGAGCCTCAGCCTCTCTTTTTATATGCAGAGGGATGTCTCAAATCTTCTGCGCGGGAATTTTTTGATCTCCCGAAGATTTCAGATCTTCATGATTTTTCTCAAATCTTGATTTCTTCTCTGTTTCAACGCGGGTTCTTTTTCTTCGGCCTTCTTCACGTGCATGCGTCTTTGAATGCATGCATGGCTTCATCATGAGTAATCCATGAAAAGCATGAATACACCATCATGGCCTCGCACCTCCAGTTGCTTCGGCCAACCTCGAATTCTCCCATATGTTGCATTCATGCCCATTTTTATGCATGTATGTGTTCAGTGTGGCCAGACGAATCGGATAGACGTCTTAGCTCCTTCAAAGGTGACCGGGAACTCGAAAACCAGCCTCAGGTAGCCTCTGGTTCATCAGCGGCTTCACGGGAGGTGCCTCTGCTGAGCTTGAGGAACACGATGTGGCAGCCGTTGGATCAGATCTTTGGACAGCCGCGATCAGAAGAACTCGTGCGGGATCGATCGTGCGGTCGAGATCTGGCGCGCGATCGATCGAGCGGGCAGGATTCGCTCCGCGGAAAAATCCCGCGTCCCACATCGAAACGAAGCGCGGTTTTTCCGCGGCTTATCAACCTAGTGCTCCCCCAGCTGGCTCAATTGAACCTCCAACCTCCACGGTGCCACCCCGCACCATGTTCTCTCTGCGGGCGCGCCCTTGCACCCACCCCTGCTACTCGGGTGCGCCACTGGCGCCCACTATGCACACACGGGGGCGCTCCTCGCGCTCACACTGCGCGGGCTTCATCACCGCGTGGCCTCAGGGCTTATACACGGCCCCGGCCTCTCTCGGGCTTGCCCCATGGGATCCCCTTGGGCGTGGTGACCTAGTCCCACATGTGCCTTGGGTTGAACCCTTAATGTTGGCCCTTGGTGGCTTCCTTTTTTCTAGAGTAGAGACTTAGGGAATTTGTATAAAAACAGAGTAACCATGTTTCCAATGCCAAATGCCACTCTGTCCTCTAAGACATTTCTTCTTCTAAATCACTTCTTCTTCATTAGAATTCCTCCAATTCTTCCTCAACATTTAATCTTCACTTAGGATTGGAATTCCCGAAGGTTCTTTCTTCAACCGAATCACTTGAATCAATTAAGTCTTCAATGTTCTTCATTGATCTAATCAGAGATCAAGTTGGATCAATTTCAATTCACAAGCACTAAGTGATAGTGCATGGACTTCTTTAGCTCACTTCATCCACTTAGAAGTTGTGGATGGCTCTCTTCATCTCCTCATGCATTGTCATTACAATGCATGGACTTCAAACAATGTTGTGACATTGTATCTACTTGATACAAGTTCTTGGATGTTAAAGAGCAGCTCCTCAATCATCAGATATAATGATGATACTCCAATATAATCCATTCTTCAAGTGGTGTAACTTAGTATCATCTTGATACAAGTATTGAAACATTAAGATCAGTTCTACAGTCGTCTGATATTCATAGGGAATGTTTCAACCACAAACACTTATGCCACTTAGTGAATCTCCTAAGTGACATGCATCTTAGTACCATGGCCATTCTCCTTTCCTCACCAACACCATCACATCCTTTGTCATTCACATCTTGACATTCCTTGACATCCATTCATCTTATGACAACATCAGGCCTCATTGACAACAAATGAAACACAGTGCACTTCATTTATAAAGTATTTTATTATTCCCTTAATAAATATGTTCCATGTTTCATTCCAAAAATTGTGCATGAAGGCAATTACATATTCTTCCCTATATGGGTTTTAGATTTTTCATTGAATTCCATATTTATTTTCCTTTCAAAACTATTATATAGATATGAAAATAGAATCAGTATTTATACATTTATAGTAGATAGAATAACATCATAAAATATATTTATGTCCCTTATAGTTAACAACCCTCAGAGCCTTGGTTTTAATCAACTAAGGAATTGATCAGAATTACATTCTGTTTGGTTGATAATAGCAGATGTCTTCATCGTATGTGCTGTAAAATGTTCCTAACGCAAATCAATAGATTCTTCATCCTTCTACTATATCTCAAGGAAACCCTTATTTTATTTTTTATAAAGAATATCAGGAAAATTATCATTGATAAATTATCTCTTAAACTAATAAAACTCCATGGAGTTTATTTATTCCCATTTCTACTTATTCTACATAATATTGAATCATTTATCTACATCACCTTCCTAATAATAGATATCTAAAATATATCCTTCATTAAAAAAATATTGGATAATGGAAAATATCTTTTCAATTGAACTAATCCATTTCTCAATAAATACCAGATCATTCGAACCAATTAATAAATGTGGTTGTTACCTTATGAAAGACTCAATAAAACATTTCCCCTTATTTTATCTTTTTTTATGTTCAGTTTGATTAGTAGCTTGAAAATTTTGTGTTATCATAGAAATGAGATTTTATACCCCAAGCCTCATAAAATTTGGTTTCTTGGGAAGAAATTCACTAAACTGTCTATCAGATTCATCATTAACATTGTTAATTCAGGTTCCAACCATTGGCTAAAACTAATAGTATAGTGTAAGAAATAATAATTATAGTGGGGAACCACATATTCAAGAAAAATAACTTATATGATGTCTAACTGATGAATCCTTCTTTTCAGTGTTTGAAAACATAGGCTTATAAAAGTTATTGGAAGGAAATTATTAAAATATATAATGATGGTTCATAATGTGATTTTTAATTACCAAAATAGATCCTTTGGGAGATTCAAAAACATGTTTCCAACATATACCGTTGTATTTCACATGGTGATGATCATGTAAAATCCCAATACACCCTTTTTAGAGTTATTACCCCTGGGTATAATTGTTTGAAAGTAATATAAACTTGTAGTATTAAGATTGGGATGTAATTTCATTGAAACCACTCACTCTATCCTTCACCAACATACTAGGAAAATTTCCTATTCATAGATTTATCTTAATCCTTATCCCACTAGTTCTCACTAATTTCTTCTTATATAACTTCGAATGGATAAGTTAATTTATCAATTGATACAAAAAAAATTGACCCTATAATTTTATACATGTATATATATATATCATCATAATAGATGAGTATCAAATATATTTCATATAAACACATATTATAACCATAATGGTATGGTGTATTTGGAAACTTGGATACATAAGTAACTAGTCCATATGTGAACTATATCTTCTCCGATTATGTTCCCTACAACAAGAACCCTTCTTATAAAAATCATATACAGTATAATTATTCATAACGTAGTGAAAGGGAAAAAAATTAGGCGTGATATTATAAACATAGTATGGATATAAAAATGATATATTAATAATCACATAATTTTAACATTTTAATAATGGTATGAGAACATGATATTAATATTTAAAATCCATAATTTTCATAGCAAATATCATAATTTTGATACATGGAATAAATTGGTGTAGTTCCTTATAAATGACTCATAAATGAATCAAATAACATAATCCAGGAGATCAAAGCATTGGAACATGCCATAGATTTTAGGAATAAACATGTAAAAAACCCCTTATTAATGATACACACAAATTAATTCATAACTTTCAAGATTGGGATAACCACTAATGTACATACTTCAGTCATGGGATAACCTCCAATATACCCACTTGTGGGCTTGTAATAACATCTAATGCTCCCACTATTAGTCTTGGGAAAAAATATAAAGGACCCGTTAAGTACATATAACATTAATCATTACCCAATTCATTTGATGGATATATAGGTCCCACATTTAACTTAATAAATAACATACATATTTATGTTATAAGATTGTAAAATATTAGACATATCAAAACCAGTAAATATAAAATAATTTCATAAACATTTTATCATAGAATAACCCATTGAATACAAAAATGATTCATAATCATTTAATGAATTCATTATATAATAAACCATGAAAAAATAATGTATTTCTTTAATTTATTTTCATCATAATCATAAATCATATTTATAATGAAAAAATATGGATTCATTGGATCAGATACCCATTATAAATTAAGAAATATCAAAGGATTCTATATGGAAAATTATTTGAAATGATCACGTGGAACCTTTCTTGAGGAAAAGTTGCCTTTCCACTTTGAAATCACTTACCAAAAATTTGAATATTTCATAAATATTATTAAAAAAAAATTTAATTGAGATTATTGTCGTAAAAAAGTAAGGTAAAATTTAAATAATCAAGTGGTCTAGATGGAAAAAATGTTCATTCATGCAGATTATGGTAAAACATTGATTCGTTTCATATTTTTTGTAAAAATTCCAAATTACCAATTTTAGAAAATGGAATGAAAATAACACTTATAATATTTTGTGAAAATTTAAATCATGGAAAAAAATTCATTAATAAATAATTATATAATATTAATAAAATTTATACCTTTATAGAAAAAATGGAATAAATAGAAAATTTTTTATTATAAAGGGATAAATAAAGTAACTTTTTCATAAAAAATATTATTTTTGGAATTATTAATCCTTAAAAAGTTAAAAGTGAATTAAAAATGTGTATTATTTATAGATAAATGTTAAATAATTAAATTCATCAAATTCTTGATTGGTAGACTAAAATATATCACAATTTAATACATAATCATAAACAATCCGGATAAATAATGAGATTATATTATAAAACTTTTACTGATTTGATGAAATATAAATAAAAACATCCTAAAAGATAGAACCCTAGATGAATATTAATATATACATAATTTTCATGATAATAAATTTAATATTAATTCTTAACACGAATATACAACAAATAAAATAATCTCGTGGTGAATATGGAATGTGTCTCATAGAAGTAAAAGTGAGACCAAAATTCATTACCACCTTCATAACAGTTGAATCATAAGAAACAATAAATAATAACATGAAATGAAACACAATATATCATTAAAAGAATTATATTCATGATATAAAATTTCAAATGGGTAGTCTATACACAACAAAAATGAAATGAGTTGTGAATGTGGCATATATCTCCCAAATATAAAAAGGATACTGCAAACCACCTACCGTAAATTTTAAATTACTTCATACATATTTGAAATAACGTTATAAAAATATAGATATATTTTAAATATATTATATAACCATAATCACATGTATCATACCATTTATTATTTACTTATAACCTCCTATCTTCTATTTTTAGTATTTTTTGTTAAAATCACGGTTTTCTGTAACAATTGTTTTTTTTGTGTTTGTTTTGGTTTGTTAGTTTTACTTAATATACATTGATAATTGATACATAATATAAATAACGTTAATCATAATAAAATTATAACATATAGTAATTATAATTTTATTTTGAGTAATCCATAAATTTTACAGAAAAAAACTGAATTACACCATTCATGGGGACAATAATTTATATGTACGAATGAACATTGTTTTCATTTTTTAGTAGACTGGATGGAAAAAAGTTGAATATTAATTAATATTTAAATAATATATTTTATATCATAAATAATCATTACATCTATCTGTATTACCATCCATGAAAAAATAAAATGAAAAATGTAACACATTACTTCATAGATACAGTAGTCTACAGGTACAAACAAGGGATGTTATCATTTTCCATCATATTATAAGGTAAGAAGGTAGATGTGATATTATATTTCATAAGTAATTTTTTCATAAATATAACATTAATATTTTAAATCTATCATTATATCCACTCATGATAGGCATTGATGAAAAACAAATGGAATCAGTGTGTGAGGTAGTAGTACATCGTACAAACGATCAATAGTTTTATTTCTCATTTGATGTGAGAGGAGGTAGTTTTTGGTTTTTAAATTATCATAACAATATATATATATATATGGTATATAATTTTTTTATTATATTAGATTAATTGAAGAATATTTTATGGAGTGAGAAGAAGAAATAAATTAAAATGCTTGGTTAAGAACAACACCTCTTCCTTAGAGAACATCCTTATGCTAGAGAAAAATCCTTCATAGGAGAGTTTATAATTAAAATGACACTTATCCAATGTCGGGAGGGAGCTGGTTATTTAATTTGTGAATTTATACTTTGAAATAATGGATTATTAATTTTAAATAGGATAATAGAGGGGGTGCCCTTACATATGGGGGGGGGGGACATACATGAAATATTTGTAGAGAAATAGTTATACCCTTGGTTTTCACATTCCCCAAATCTCTATAACATCTCATTATCAAGCCCTATATGTGATAATATAAAAATATAGACACTAAATTGGACTTGTCTTGTTTTTCATTGATTTTAATACTTATAGTGTTAGTGTAACCCCCACTAATGTTGTTCTAACCGTAACTATGGTAAATAATTTTTACTATTTTTACGATTTATTTTGATTATAACATTAGGTTCAAAATATTATATATTATAAATTAAGATAATTAAAAATATATAATAAAATTTTCCATACTCAATACATAGAATTTGTGTAATTTTACTTAAAAATAAACCTTTATATGTGACAAAAAGTATTTTTCATAATATAAAATTTTTACAGGTATGAAAAGTTTATATATAAAAATTTTACAATAAAAATGATTCCAAAGACTCAAATTGGATTAATAAAAATATTATATTACTAATTATAATTTTAAACCAATTTAAAACAATATGTATAATTGTTAATTTAATGAATTAAAAAGGAATTATTTAATAAAAATCATTATCTTTTCAATAATCATAGAAAATTTAATTATTTAGAAAATTATAAAAAATTCCTCTAAATATAATTTTGAAATTTTGATCCCCAAAATGAACTTAATTTTTTCAAATAAATTTTATATATGTTTTAACAATGAATTTTATTTTTTCATGAAAAGTAATGGAAGTGATTTTTTTAAATATGTATTCAATGTATATAAAGATATTACCATGAAGTAAGTACATATTTATCAATATTTTTTGTTTCTATAAAAATTAATACCTTTTTTCAAAATATTGTTATTCATATTCATACAACAATCTTTAACATATAGGTTATAAGTATCATGTTTAAATAATAATAATATTTATAGTATATTGTGGTCCATTAAAACTCAATGTTGAATGTAACATAAGCTATGAAAATTTAAATCCATTTGAAAATATTTATTTCAAAAAATATCAGGGTGTTACTCTAATGGACCTTAGTGATGACTGATTATATTAGAAAAATTTGGTCCCCTCTAACATTTGGAGAAAACAGTTCAGTTTGGCGGCTTCTAGCAGCTATGGTGGTATGAGAAACTAGCCACACTGAGAGGTGAAGTATACTAGCTGTGGTATCGGGTTACCCGTACCACTTAAAGGTGTATATCTAAAGATATTGAGTTTAGGGGTGGGGCATTTAATCTACACATGATGGATAAGTATCCTAATTATGTGGTATTGAGGTTTGTTTCATCTCCAGTGCATCAAGATGGGTGTAGATCGAAACAGTCGTATCTTTAAGGGGAAACATGGAATTTATATGTGCTTTAATAGACCTGCAGTACCGAGTAGTATAGTGATAATTATCAAGAGGAAAGATGTTGTGTAAGTGGATTGAGCGTAGAAATTTGGGTAATGATATATCATTTTAGGGTTTTTGAAAATATCCACTATATATAGCCCTAATTAGGTATGCATGACCGCCAACCTCAACCATGGGTGGCTGACCAAGAAGGATTGGTTTTATGGATGGGGAAGGATTATGGTATGATTTTAAATAATTTCACACTAACCTATAATTGTAATGAATTTAAATAGTGAAACATTGGTATATATATAATTATTAGACAAAATACGTCATTCTACCATCTATTTCAATTTCTTATTCAGCCTCTGAAGGGGCAACAAGCTCAAACATTCCCTTTCCCTTGTCCAAATCTTGAAGAGAATTCAAAATCTTCACTATGGGAATCGTGAGTCCCAATGTGTATCTCTTTTGATTGGTTTAGGTACATATTGGGTGGTATCACTACCACTGAACCTCTCCCCTAGTGGGTGTTTCTTCCGCATAATCTCTTCTAGTATCCAGATGCCTCTGATCATCCAATGGGTTCATTGTGATCACATTAAAAACAATTTTAGTTAGAGAATTACATTGACTAGCTATGAGGGGATTATTCTAAAAGATATATTTTCATTATGATTGTGGAAGGAATTGGAGTTTATCATACTATCCCCATACATTTATCTTCACAATGGGAGTTTCTTCTTCTATTATCTAATGTATCATATGAGGTTTAGGATGCTAGTCTTCTGGAATATCTTGAGGTACCCATATGAGTTTGGGCACTAAGGAACTAGGAGTGAAATAATATTAACAATCTAACATAGCTGATGGATTTCTTACAACTACTCATAGATTCCTACACGTGGAATCCAATTTTCATAGAGGTTGTTTAACATATTCTATATAGTTTCAAGGAGGCATGCAACACATTCCTTGACAAGAGAACCTAAGAGAAAAGAGCATGGGGTTTTAGTTGGAAAAAATATGGATATAAACTATTTAATTCCTATAATACCACCGAAGACTTCCTCCCCATTCATTTAACCTAAATAGTAATAAATCACATTATTATCAATATCTCTTATTAAGGAATATCAGGATCTTTGGGGGAAGTGATATAGACCCTATAAAATAATGATTTTATTTGATAGAAGGAGTTATATGAGAATTATATCCCTGAAAATGTGTTGTTTCTTCTATATAAAGAGACAACTTCAAAACTATGTCTATGTAGGACATGGTATCCATGGTCTCAATGATGTTTGGAATTTCATCTTATTTCTACAGTTTAATAGGTTCATCACCATCATTTTAGGGTACCAAAACATAGAATAAAAACTTCTCTATAGTCATTGTGGAGGTTGATAAGTGGGTAGGTTCCAGTGATACGGATGAATAATATGAGGGTCCCTATAATAAACCCAAAACATCCTCCACATAAATGTAATTATTATGGTATATTTGAACCATGTGGATCTCTTCATTAGGGATAGTCATTATCAATTTATGTACTCCTACCCCAAAATATTACAGAAGATCCTAACACATCGCCCAATATTTTTTTATGGCCCAAGATTCTAAGAGATCAATGGTGATGTGGTGTTTCCATGACCCAATCTCTAATGGTGATGTCAGATCTCACTAAGAGAGAGTCATTACTAATTTTTTGGATTTATTCTAGCATTTTTTGGTTGGGTCATGGGTAGGGCTCCCACAGAGGTTTCTTTTTCTTATTCACCTCGCTGTACCTACAGGGAATTAAAAAAGTCTTCCACATGAGGATGATCTACATTTATAGTGATGGAAATATGGGAGGGAACACCATAATTTAATTTTTCATCATGAGGTTGACCCCAATAATATTTTTATATAGATTACATGGTGGGTAGAGTCGACATATCCCCCTAGCAGGAGGCTGGGATCCTTATCCCAACCAGGTGTGGACATGCCCTCAGAGAATGGTATGAAAAAACGGATCAATTCAGTACCGGAAGGAGCCAGTGGAGATGATGATGAAACTATTGAAAATGTGTTCCCTAGACCCAAATTAAAAATATACGTTTAATATAGTTACATATATACATTTTTACATATAAATTTGTTTTACATACAAGATTACTTTTTAAATTTCTATATCCATAATATTTATTGTAAATTCCATAGATTTAATATCATATCAAATGGTTGTATTGGTTCCCATTATATAATCAGAACCCAATGATACTATGATATTAATATTAAAAAATATGCCTTAAGATATAGATACATCATAATTAATGGGTATATTTTATGTCTGACTATCTAGTGATGTGGGATCATATGAATTGAGACTTTTTATCATTATGTCGTCATATGGTGATCTTTAGTAGATAAGATCATCATGACATAGCCATTAAAAAGTAAACCACATGTTTTAGGGGACAGTGGTAGTTCGTATCTATGAACATTTTTATTGGTCTCCTAACATGAGAATAATATCAATGTGTTCCGTTTGATCACATTATTTGATTAAATTAAAATAAAATGAAATTCAAGTCATAGTGAGTTGTCTTTTGGGGTGCATCATTTTTGGTATAACGTTAGTTGAATGACCAGGACAGAATATTCCTCTCACGAGTTGAGGAAATGATATCTCATGCCTACATGATCTAAATGGTTTTAAATTCATTAAAACAATTTCCATGGTAGTGTACGGTAAGTATGTAATCTTATATTGATAAAAAAATATATCATTAATGGAAAAAAATAAGTGTGAGTCCCTATATATTAGATATATCATGATAACTATATTTTATTATGCAGTCTGTGTTAGTAAGATTGTTTTCATTACGATTAATATTCCTTTTTTCTTTAGAGGCTACAATCGATTGTTAATATGCACTCCTAGTCTATGAATAATACTAACAACTACTGAGATAATTTCCTAGAGTATCACACACTATTTAATATTAAAGAGTCTTCAATATTCTAGTGAAAAGTTGTTTATGACATTTGTTTCCCCACCACAGTGTCTGAGAGTTGTCCATGTTTTAATGATGACCAATAAATAAATTAATAAATAAATATTCATGTATGGAATAATTGATTTCGATTCATTTATTAAAATTATTTTTAAGTGTTTATATAAATACCTAGAATAATTATATTCAAATTAATATTATTCTACTATTAATGGTTTGTTTAATATTAGTGGGAATTATAATTTGATTTAACTACTTTCTTTTGTCACATAATATATCTAAAATATATTACAATTAGGTTATAAAATGTAAATAATATATATGAAAAAGTTAGTTTGTCTTAAATATTAATTTATATCACGTTTATTAGCAATTAGATATACAGGGGTTTGTGGACCTTATCATGGTGTTTCTAACATCCACTATATACGTTTCCATGAGCTCATTTCGGTTGCGCTATTCATTTTAAATGATTGATAGATACTCTATAATCCCAAAACCTTGAGATAAAAAGGTACTATATGAGAATGAAAATTAAGAACACCTTCATAGATTTAAGGCACAATATTCTGGTGATTTTTTTGAAGTGTAAGGAAACATCACAGCTTTAATATAGCTCATGGATTTAAGAGAATGACATATGTGTGGATTCATAAAGAATTTTTGAATGATATAGAGGGGTTAAAATATATATCCTCCATAAATCAATCTTGAGGTATTTGATGTATTCAAATGATCATAAGACTAAATGAGGTACTTATTAATTTTATTTTAGTGCAGTGAATATATTAACACAGGACCCTTGAACATCTACCAAGGATCATATCACTGGAGATGATGAGGATACATCACTGTGAAGATAAAAAATTTGAAATCCCTAACCAAATATATTCCAATGCTCTCCCTGATTCCTTCAATTGGTATCAAAAGGATTGCATTAATTTCTTGAGCTAAGAGAAAAACAATTTTCTTTAAATTAAGTATAGGGATTTAATTATGACCAAACAGAACAGACCAAGCAATATTTTGTTTTAGATTTCAAAATTATGACCATCTAATTTTTTTGTATGAATTGAAAATGTGTCTATTGTACGTTAAAATTGAATCAAATATATTAATATATTATTTTCATATTTTAATTTTGAAATGTTTTCTGAAAAAACCATAAATTGCTTCTAGAATCTAATGGTTGGAACTCCACTGACCAGAACATTTTCCCTTGTGCAGAGGTATAATTTCATGGAAGATTTATAGAAACGAATTTTCTATAAAATCATATATTTTAGGTTTTTGAAATTTAAATGGAGGATCTCATGACACCCTAATTTTTTTAAACACAACCTTTAATGTGCTTCCTATAGAAGATATGCATTTAAAAGATGAACAAGGAATATTTGTAGAATCACCCTTGACAACTTATATGGAAATTCACCATTGTGGGCCCTCCCCTTTTTGGATGTCATTGAGACCTATGTAAGTTCATCTCATATCCTTCAGTTGAGGTTGACCACCCTCATTACCCAACTGTGACACCACCCTCATATCCTCTGTCTCTCTCATTGCTACCTTTGGTTAACCACCACGATGATAGGAAACTAATGACCAAGAGGGTGTCCAACACTGATCACCATCCATATCTGACCCCATGTTACACTTTCAGAGATCCAGAACCCATGATGTATGAGATCTTAGAGTTGTTCTATCCAAGATATATGAGCCTTAAAATCCATGTTTTCACCGCTAGTGTGACAACCTAGCAGTCTATTCCTCATTAACACCACTGTTACTAACATTTCCTTCCATCCAATTCCACTGTCTCATTTCCCTATTCTAGATCTTATAATCACCAGGCTGACGACCACTGAAATTTGTACATGAAATCCCAAAATCATGAGATAAATTTGCCTACCGCCAATATTCTAAATATAATTACACTTCCATCCCTAATACGCCCCTTATGGGAAAATCTAGGATGGACCTAACAAAATGTGTTTGGAATTAGTCTTCCTGACTCGTAACATCCCTTCATGAGGTTTTTAAGACACAAAATAACCCTGGATAGGTTTTTCTATGACCAGAATAGACTTATATCGCATTGGGACAACCAGAAATAGGATTGACATAGATTTTTGGGCCTTGATAAATATTTAATACAAACAAAAATATTTTATTAATTTTTTTAAACTAATAATAAATTAATAATTGAAATTATTGAATTTTATTTGGTATTAAATTAAATTAATTAAATAATTCTAATTTTGGAAAAAAATTAAATTAATAATCCATTTGAATGAATTAAATTATTTGAATTCAATAACTCATTTATTCTATATTTATACACTTTAATATATATTTATTATATTTTAATTTTCGTTCACATTTATTTGATATATAGACTGGTATTTTTTATGGAATCAATTGTTTCTTATCTAATACAATTTATTACAATTTTTATTACAATTGTGTGTGACATTTGTAATAATTATTTATTTATTTATGGTTCACATAACAACATTTTCATTTTCATATTTTAAAGGTTCAACACATCGATTAGTTTCATTTAGAGATTTATTTTTCACTCCCTACACCCCTCTCCTATAGGAATATATATTTGTATTATTTTATGTGGATGGAGGATGAATTAAAAAACACCATAATAAGGTGGTCTGATAGACGATACATGTAAACACTAGAGTATATGTGAGATGCAATATAAATCATAATTCGTCTTAGGAATGATAACCATAGGTCACTATTGGAAGATTACGTTTAAATGAGTAAACCCATATTAGATTCTCAAGAAAAGATAGTTGATTTATTTCATTCGTAAATTGTTTATTATTTTATGAATTTGCATGTTTTTTAGAACACTTAAAATAAAAAATAGACAAAAATCAAAATGTAATATCTTGGACTTTGAGGAGGTATGTCCTTTTTCAAATTTCTGTTACAATATATTATTTTTGGTTGATGACAATATTATCAATAGTACGAGGGGCCTCAAGGGTGTCTTGAGGGATTGGGGAATGGATGGATGGAAAATCGCACCAACCTGTGTAAGGTGCATGGTTTTTGCATGGTTAGGTAAACTATATGGCCTTCCATGGAAAACCATGCACCCTTGGAATGTATCATATCACACAGTTGGAACATGATTTGAAAAAACCATGTATATTTACTAAGAAACTGAATTACTCAACCCCCCTTTGACAAAAACTGGTTCATGTTTTTTTTATAGTTTGGAAAACTATGGGGGTAAACAAAGAACCCATTTGAAAGATGGAAAATTTACAGTTTTTCCATTACTATATTTTAAATTCTCACCAACTATTCTTCCCCATTTCCTCTCTTTATACCATAGTGATGAAAGAGATCCTTGAAGATATCTAAAGGATTTATCTCCCTTATTTCTAGGCTATTTAGTGCACCTTTGGTTGCATATCAATGAACTGGGTATATCTAACCCTCTCTTGTCTTCTATTTTCTAGATTTGGTCTTGTAGCTTGAGAAATCATCATCAAAAGTCCTAAAACGTTATTTCTCATTTGGGATATAATTTTACGCTTGAAGGGGTGCATGGATCTAGATTAAATCCTATGATTAAGAGTGGGTTAATAAACAGATTGGAGGTAGGTGGTATACAATTTATATCTAGTATTTTTTATATGGATTTGAGCATAGGAGTTTGTGCTCTTGATTCCACAATATTTTGGTTTTAGTTTTGTTAGTGAGATTTGAAAAATTAGGGGTGTCTAAATGGAAAATTGAAACCCTCATGATCCACTTGGGATGCATTGAGGATGATTTGACCAATTTAAGTCCACCCATGGGGTGAACCAACCTTCCTGAACATGAGTAAAATAAATGTGAAGTATGAAATTGTATCGTGCATAGGTAGATCAAAAAATTAATATGATGTTTTGGTTTTTTATTGAATAACAGGGTGAATCAATAATTGTTTCTAATATTGAAATTTTTTTAAGGGTTTGTTTCTCTTTACATATAAAATTGTTGAAAAGGGATCAATGTTAATGTTCTATGGGATTGTGTTTTTTACTTCAAATTCATAAGGGGTAAATACATGGAAATCATGAATGGGTTATGAATGTTAACATATAAAAATGGTTTTATGTGTTAAATAGATTAATATATGGTAATTGATAAATTTTCAGATTGAGTTTGGGTATAAAAAATGGGAATTGGTCTACGGGAAACGTAATGTAAATGAAAAATGTATTAATGGGATATGGAATAATATTATTTCCTATATTGATTATTACAAATTATGAATGTTAATTATGGTGGTTTTATTGGGTTGTGAAATGTTATATGTGTGGGGGAATAGTTTAATAAGCATGTTCAAATAGATTAGTAGTGGGATAAAGGAACAAGGATCCTCCCACGGGATAGGTTAGACTAATGATCTAACCCTACCAAGAGATTCATGGATTATGGAGTAATACTGATGTTGTATGACCATAATGGATAATTCAGTGAATCTGCATGGACTGTGTCTCTGAGGTATCTGAGATTTATTTATTGTAAAATATTTATCCCAAGTGAGATATGTACTTGAATTATTCCATTATGAATAGTGAAAAATTCCATGAACCCTTGTATGAACAACATAAATGAAATACCCATAAAACTCATCTTGATAATGAATTAAATAATACTGAAGATGAAAATAATAATTTGGTACTATGATTTGAAATTATATAAGTAAATATATTTATCTAATGTCACTAGAACAATATTTTATTAACTTTTCATTCATTTAGTACTTTTATTCACTATCTGTTTAGACTTGATATTTTGTAAACACTATTCATGGTGGACTAATAAGTTGTACTCACACCCTACTCAGTCCGTTTTTCGGTACCATGTCATATTTCATTCTTGTAGATCATGATAAGTGCAAGGGACCCATTCTTGGCAGTTGAATTGGGCTTGGGATGTACATGGATGAGGTTCCATATTTTGAGTCAGGACCATTTTAGGGATTATACTATTATTATTTATTTTTTGTTTTGATATCTTAGAACTGCTAGAAAGACATGTCATTTTTACTTTTAGCTAGTATTTTTACCCCATTTTGGGAGATAGTTGTTTATGCATGTTCATTTTTCATTTCATGGTGTTTTCACAATTCTATTTAATTTCATATGTGGATTACTCTAGAAAAGAGTGTATAGTCTCCCTATATGACTCATTAAACCCTAACAGCTTGTCGGCAACCTCTGGCATGTGGGGAGACATGATTTAGGTCATGTGGTGACTAGGATTGGGGCACAGATATAGTGGCTACCAGGTTTGGATGTTACACATAAATACATAATGAATTTATTCTATTAAATGAGTGATCTATTGTCACTAAGAAACTTATTATAAATATATTTAATAGAATATGATCACATTCACTAAATATTTTAAAACCTTATCATGAAATTATTATGACTTTAATGCCATTTATTGAACAAATTTTAACAAAACCAGGTGTATAGGGTGCTCGTGTGCCAAATTTGAGGGTGTCTTCTACTATAGGGTACGTTATATGAAGGCGATGGGTTGAATTAACTAATTTAGGTAGAAAATAAATATATAATTAAATCTTGTTTTATCTACTTATTAAAGTACTGGGATAATAATTTATATTATTTTAGAAGCTAATAATTTACTCAACAAATATGGAATAGTGAGTTAATGTAATTTTACAGTCAAATTTTTCCCGAAACACATTGAGAAGTGGTGTAGCTAAATATTGAAGACTCTAAGGATAGGGTTCAAGGATTCTCCCCACTAAAATAATCAAGCGAAAATGTATACTATTTATAGTAGTGATTTCTATTTACATATAATAAAATAGAATTTTAAATTTAATATTTTCATTAGTTAATAAATAATTTATCAAAGGTAATAAACAAATGGAACTAATTGATAAATTGTTTTTTTGTATATAATATTGGAATTCAACAACACTGGTATTACATTATTAAAGTAATAAATAGAGAATAAATAAAATGGACTGGCCATAAGTTCTACAAGTGGTACAAGCACGTACGCATAGTAATATTCCAAGAAAAAAGATTTATGTGTTGGAGTACTCAATTATTATTGAGCCTCCTCATAGAGTAAGAAATGATGACATAGAAAATTGTAAAAAACATGTAGATGATGCACTTAATCTATAATGTATCACATTATCTTCCATGCCAAGTAAATTTAAAAAATGGATGATTACAATGATTTATACATGATGTTAACTCATCTCTATGAATTATATCATGATAGAGCAAGACAATAAAGGCAGGAGACAACCATTTCACTCTATATGTGTGTTGAAGTGCATCCTACTATCTCATATTGACTATTCTGAGGTCTGGTGTTCTGATAATGTTTATGGTGGCACTCAGATCGAATCCCCAACCATAAA
The DNA here is from genome assembly GCA_963277665.1 of Viscum album. NCBI lineage: Eukaryota > Viridiplantae > Streptophyta > Magnoliopsida > Santalales > Viscaceae > Viscum > Viscum album. The sequence goes on along the minus strand of OY728162.1, from coordinate 424,975,508 downwards.
AAATGTTAAAGATGATTTCTTTTAATTGATTGTATTTTTATTGGAGGTTTGTGTGAAGCGATTAAATGAAATTATTGATTTATAAAATTTATTTTATTAATTAAATAAATATTGGGGTGAGTTAAATACATGGGATATAATTTTATGATATAATTGATATTTGAAAAAAAATAATTTAATTAATATCCAATTCATAAGGTGATTTGAATCAACATTCTAGGATTTAGCTTTAATCCATTTTGTAAGAAGGGTTATAATTCTAATCTAATATCATTGATAGAAGGATCAATATTTAATTAACTCATGTGTATTTTTGTTTCTAATAATCCATGTAATCCACTTATCACAGATATGTCATTTATTTAATAACATATTTCATTTGACAAAAACAATATTAATTCAATTATTATTAAATTAGAAAAAATATCTTAATCACTTAACATACCCAAATTATGAAACAACCCAATAAAAGATTTATTCAGAAATTTGGGTGGATTAATTTGGTTTTGAATGTTCATGGTGAAGAGTTAAAAAGATAATAAAAATGGTGGTTTATAAAAATAGTGGTTCACTGAATACACACAAAAAATGTTAAGAGAGGTAAAAATGAGCTTATTATTAAATGAGAAAGTAAAAGAGGAAATATATTTTAACATAAATTAAAATATTTTTAGAAAATCGATATTTTAAAATAGAATATGGATAATAATTATAGATGAATAAGTAAATACATTCATTGATATTTTATTGAAAAAAATGAATATATGTGATTACAATTGAGTACAAATTAAAAAAAACAAGTAAAAGAAAGTGGAGACAAGGTCTCTCATATTGAAATAAGATCATTGAAATTACTCCAAGATCCTTATAAAGGATATATTCATTAAAACCCTCCTGCTTATTTTCTGAAATTTTTAATCCTTTTATTTTGAGAATGAGTATCTATTTATTACCAAATAGAGTGGTTTCTTTTCATTCAAAAACTACCCAATAAGATGGATGGACAATTTTTCCATCAAGTATTCTGAATGCAGAGAAATATTCTCCTTAAATGATTTAGATATAGTTGTGGGTGGTTGACCCTAATATTTTTGTGTCATTTTAATATTTAATCGAATTTAAGCATATTTGAATAAACAATTTTCTACTATCCATTGTAATCTAGACATTTTTGAAAGAAATAATCTGAATATACATATAAATCTAAAGATTCCATTAAATCTGAACCACTTATTTTAAAAATTTGCGACCCTATATCTTTTATTTCACACTGAAAATTATCTGCATGAATTGATGTATAAATTAGGGGAGAAGCCAATAATTGTGTACTAATTTTAAATTACAGATATAATTGTGGGTTAGAAGTAAAATCATATATTTGGAAACTTTTTGTTTGATATGGGAAATAAAATTCTTATCCATGATTATTTTGGGTAATCAAAAACATATTATAGAGTATAATTATCTTTGGTCTTATGGATTAAGAGAATAAATTATATCATCACGGGGGGTCCAGTTTCATCATAGATTATATGGGCCTTCTTGTGTGGACCATATGACCCTTAAAATGGATGAATTGGCTCGAACTATAGTATAATTATTTTTAGGTAATTGACCAAGGAACCATAAATTATAATAATAAAACAATTTGGATCAATAATTTTAGATTTATGACTAAAACATTAAACTGACTCGGATGTGGATTACATCAAATAATTCTAAAAAAATAAATTTAATATTAAAACCCAAATATTTCCCACCAATTATGCAAATTTCATAGGAAATCAGTGAAGGGAGTAAAATAAAATTATTAATAAATTCATAACATCATCTCCCCCACAATTTGTCTTGTACATGTCTTTATCTATAACAAATATAAAAACATATCTAAATCATTTTCACTCACTAACATATATTAATATTTTGTTTCCACCAATCTGGGGGTCTAGAATAGTTCACTCGTCCATAATGAATTCCACCAAAAAAATTAAGTTAATTTTTTCCAAAAAAATTAAATTTCATGCTCCAAACAAGAAATAGAAAATTTTGGAACTTAGAACATACTCTTATCAAGATGAAAAAATTTTATTTCTAGTGGTTCACTCATTCGCTAACCAGAAGTGAACCTCTTAGAGTTTTAAAGAGGTCTCATATTCCATTCTGTATCCTAAAGTGTACAAAAATCAAGATGTATTTTTAAGGTATTTTCTGTGGCTATGGGATGATAGGAAAATAATATCCAAAAGATAGGAAAGGAGGGGTAAAACACTAACATGGAAATGAAAATTAAACTTTTTTTGAAATGAAATAGGGATGGAAATGGATACATAAATTTAAAAGGTAATGATTTTGTGAAGAAAAGAACAAAATAAAATGAAAATATCAAGGGGATGAGAAGATGAAACATTTAAAAACAAAAATCCTCTCCCAATAAAACAAGTGTTTTTCTATTTTTTTATTTTTACAGAATATAAACATGAAATTTATCTTACACACATCTCCAAAACCATGTTTTATCTCCTCACCAAACTAATTTTAATAGTTATAATAAGGTAAAATATCAAGGAAGAGTGATTCTTGACCCGCCCGAGTCATAACCCATTCATTTTCCCATTTTTTCATTTAATTTAATTTTTTTTTATTTTTCAATATAACGTTTTATTTTAAAAAAATTAATATAATTTGTACAAGATGTTATAAAAATATATACATTCCCAAAACTCATTCAATTACATCCTCTAACCGACAATGAAATTAATTCCTTCCCCCAAGCATATGATAATACATTGAAAATCAAGGAAGTATTACCCAACATGAAATTCATTCCCCCAAGATAAAATTTCAATAAATTTTGATATATAAATCCATTTAGATGTTGGGTGGGACAATTTATCAGGCATGTGATGTGGTATCAAAGAAAATTATTTAATATAATCAAAGGGTATTTCAAAAGGAAGCTCAACGAAAGGGTAATGGGAGGATAGTTGGCTATTGTGATTATCAAGAAGTTCAAAAAATTTCTCTATCATATTAATGTATTATAATGTAAGAAATTAATATTTAAGGTCCACAAACTCAATATTGAACATCACGTTTCAAAAATAAAATTTTGAAAATATTTCCATATTTGTAATTTCAAAGAAAGCTAATGTTATACCTAACAGTTATAAAATTTCATTTTCAAAGAAAAATTGATCATTAAATTATTTTTTGATCGGAGACAAGATTATTTATATAAATTTATGATGAAAAAAGTGATATGAAAACATGTTTTTTGACACCCAAAATTGGTTGGAAATTTTTTTGAAAGTGTATGATGAGTTATTAAGACTATTTTTTCATATATTCTGTTAGTTTTGTTAGTTTTTTTCTATTTTATTAGTTTTTAAAAAAGACACACCAACATGAAAGAGAAATAGTAAATAGAAATTTTGATGAGGAATGTGGTAAAAAATTATTAGAATGAGTGAGGGAGAAAAAGAGATAGAGATATATAGAGAAGTTAATGAGATATAGGATCCCATGGTTTGGATTTACTGTGTTGGCATCTATATCCAGTGGTGGGTCTACCCCAATGCTTGGGAATTCTATGGAAGTCAATGTGGTTACAAAGATGTTTTTCCTCTCATGGTGATTCGTTAACAAATGGCCATTAACCATGAATGATCTTTTGGAAGTGGGATATTAGAATTTCAGTAACCTACTGGGTAAAGAATACAAATAATAAAAGTACCTTCCTAATAAAAATTAATCTTACCTGGGTGAAGTCAAAATTGGCAGTTGAAGAGAATTGCCTTTTCACCATCATGAAATAACTTTCAAGGGATGTGATTTTTATGGAGTGCCTTATCCTTTTATTTGTAGAGATTTGAATTCTCATAAAAATATAGTAAATAACTTCCTATTCATTCCTCTAAAACCATCTCTATTATCCATATTTTTCATAATAAAAATTACTTGTTTTTAGAGCCTAAAATTACTTATGTTGGAATTCAAATGGTAAATTACACACTTTACAAAAAACTAGCCTAAATGGAGAAATATCAATGCGGGTTTTATAGGATGTTCAATAATCCCAAATCACTTCACTAAGCCTTTCAGGTGATTCTATTCAAGTGGGATATACAATTCTATCAAACACTATTTTAAATTCACTATTATAAATCTTATCCATTTCAATTGATTGGGGGTAATATGCAGTTGATGTTTTATATACAATTCCACTCTTTTTCCAAAAATATTCCATGGTCTGATTCTATAAATGAGTTCCTAAGTCACATTTCAAATAACATGGTGTTCCAAACCGGTGGAAGATGTGGGTTTTTAGGAACTCACTAATAGTATATGAATCATCTTTTCTAGTGCATTTTTTCTTTGATACACAATGAAACATACTCAACTGCATGCATAATGTGTGAGAATACATTGGAGGGAAGAAATGGTGACATGAAGTTTGTCCCCCAAATATTGAAGATCTCATATAATATTAATGGAATTTGGATAATTTTATTTCTTCTAGAAAATTTGACAAACTTTTGGACTATAGGATGTGATTTAATGAACTCACCTAACTCATTGAAGGGTGATGTCTAGAAGAATCTCGAGTCAATGAATTTTTGGGAGGTCCTTTTTGGTCCAAAGTGGCCACTACATAGAATTGAGTGATATAATTATAATATGGATTAATATTCATCATCATAAACGCATATCCTAATAATAATGTCATCCCATGTTTTCCAAACATTATTATCCCCCAAAAATATTATTTTGAATCACTTTTCAGCTTCACATTTTTCTATTTTTAAAAACAAATTATGAAAAAACATCAGCAACAAAGTTGTTTACAATTAGGGTTTACCATGGTATCATTGGAGTAATATATGAGAGGTTTTTAGTAGGATATTCATGATCAATTATTTCAGAATGAGAATAATTACAAATGATACTTAGGTGATCATTAATAAGGTTTTTGTTTCAAAGTCTATCTTTAATCATAATTCCAAAATATTAGAGAATTAAGATCCATCTTATTAGCCTCGGTTTAGAATCACTTTTACTAATTAAGGTCTTTAAAGATTAATGGTCTATACAAATAATGATTTTGGCACCTAAAATATTGGTCCAAAATTTATATAAGGAAAAAACTATAGTAAAAAGTCTTTTCCTGTCATTGAGTAGTGATATTGAGTTTCATCCAATATTGGTTTTGGAATTGTAGATGAAATGATGAACATTTTATTTTATTTGACCAATAACAATCCCAATGGACCTATTAGAATCATCACACAAAAATTCAAGGTTAAATGACCAATCTGGGTTTGGATTATAGGGAATGATGTAACAATAGTTTTGAGTTCAATTATAGATCTCTTGAGAGACTCATCGAAATGGAATGTAACATAATTCTGGAGTTTCCAAGTGATTGGGTGGGAAAGACTACTAAATTTATCTAAAAATATCTTATAGAAACTGGAATGGCCATGCAATTAAAATATTTTTTGAAATATTGTGTGTTCGATAAGTGCTTGGAACACCTTAGTTTTGGTATGATCAACTTGAATAACCTCTTGTGATATTATTTTCCCTAGAAAACTCCAAATAGTAATGATGAAGTGAAAATTTTCCAACTCATGTACAATGTTACATTAGACACATTTTTGAAGGACTATAGAAAATTAATGCATGAATGATTCAAATGAATCACCATAAATGGTAAATCCGTCCATGAATACCTCCATGAAATGATCAAATAATTCATAAAATATACTAATCACACACCTCTAGAAAGTTGAAATAGAATTACAAAGCCCAAAATGAATTCTCTAATATGAATATGTTCCAAAGGGGTAAGTGAAAGTAGTCTTTTCTAGGTCCTTTGGATCTATTTGGATTTGAAATTAGCCATTTTAACCATCAATAATGAAATTAAATGACTTTATGGTTAATAATTAGATAATTTGATCAAGGAAAGGAATATGTTAGTGATATTTTTGTGTTTCAGCATTAAATTTCTGATAATTGATGCACAAAAACTATTTGGTTTTCAGTCAAGTTGTCACCACCAAAACATGTTCATTTGTGACAACAATTATCCCACCATTCTTACATACAACTACAGTCAAACTAGACAATTCATTATTAAAAATTGGGTAGATAATACCATATTTAAGAATATTGGTGATCTCTTCAATATCTACCTCATGTTTGTGTGGATTGATTCTTCTTTTTTGTTATTTGATTGGTTTAGAGGATTCTTCAAGAAGGATGTGATACATAACAAATGCAGGGTTTCTTCCACATATGTCATCTAGGTTCTAACCTTATGCTGTTTTTTCCTTTAAAACCAAATTGTTTTTGGACTCCTCAGTTTCAGTAAGTGTGGGAGAAGCAGTAATTGGATAAGAGTGATCATGGAAAAAATAATAACTATTTTAGGAGCAAGGGAATATTTTTTTTCAGAACCATATTTCATTTTTGGTATATAAAACATATTAATGGAGGATGGGATTTTATTTGGGTTTTATTCATTTTCCACAATACATTCCAAGGTGGAACAACAGAGATTAGAGATGAGATGAGATTCAAGATAATTTTCAAGATCCTCTAGATTGATGGAGTATATAAAGGAAAGGTCAACATGAACATCTCCATTTATGACTTGGTTAATCATGATACATATTTTAGAAGATCCACCCTCCTTATAAAATGAGTAACATGAGGTAAATGGGTTAAATTTATTCTTATAAGTGTCATTGAATGCATTGATTGAGAAGGAAGAGCACTCCTTCGATGGGTATCTCATGGCCTGAAAAATGTTGTACATGACCAGTTGGTCTTCAAATTACAAGGAAACTATGAAACCATGGACATTAATTTTAGTTATAGTTGTCTCGAGGATGGTATTCAAAGAATTTGGGGTGATCTAGAATATTTAATCTCACATTCCATGTTAAGGACATAAAAATCAGCTGTGACGGAAAGATCATTAACTCAGAATAGGCCATACATAATTATTTCACCAGGAATAACTATGATTTGATTTGATAACTAGATTAAAGAACTTGTTCGGTTATATGGACCTATACCGAGGTTGGTGAAGATGGATTTGGGCATGACATGTATCTCGGATCCAATGTCTATGATTGAATAATCAATGTTGGAACTCTATATTTGGCATGGAACAATAAATGTACCTAGGTATTTTCACTTCATGGGTATGGACTGCTGGGTTGAAACATTATCAATGGTCCTATGTTGTCTCTTATCTGTGAAAAAATCATTAAAACAAATTGTATGCCTAAGGATTTATTTTTACATAATCTAGGATTGGAATGTTGAAATCAACATGTATAAACATGTTGAGCATTTTAGGATTAGGTTCAAAGGTCTTCCTTGACTTAGATATGGATTAAGGAAAAAGAATTGGTTTCTTTAAGAGAATGTAAGGTTGTGAGGGACATTATTCAAGTTATTTTTATGGATTCTTATTCTTTTTATTTTCATGATCAACATTCAATGGTTCACTTGATGATCCATCATGGTTTATGGAAATTTTATTTCCTGCCCAAAGTGAAAAGGTACTTACATTACCCTTGGGGTTAGGTAATTTTTGAGATTGGAAATGGGAATAATTAAATGGTTTTGACTAGCTAAGGTAGGAGGAAAATTAATCAATTTAGGTTTCAATAATTTTAAGGATATAATAGGAGAAGGAGTCATGATCATCCACACTGATTTTCCATGGTTTCTTTTAAGAAGACACATGATCCACATTTAGATTACATTTATTTTGGTTCTTGGTAAAGTTCTTTTATATTGGGTTTGGAATTGGGAAGGTTCATAAGGATAGTGGAATGTAGGAGGTCTAATAGGATGATTGATCTTTCGAGGTTGAGGAACAAAAGGATACGGTTTTTGGATGTTACCACCACCTTGAACATATTAGAATTATTTTGGATCTTAAGGATGGAACTATGGGGGATAGATATAGTATTACCATACCTAATTCTTTGTATAAAGTTAGAAGAGAAGTGATGAGAGTGGGTTTGGTTAATGTTTCTAATAAACCGATGTGACTATTGAGGGCGTGTGTTATATTGATCATATAATACATTGATCTCCAGTTGGATTGAAGGATCAAATGGTTCATCTTGAAGTTGTGGAAAAGTGTCTGTTGGATGAGATGGTGAGCTACATATTCCAAAATTCATGATAGGTCTTGGGGATAGAGATTTTGGAGAATATGAGATTGGGGATTTTGAAACCATAACATGTTGACACACAAGACGTGTATGTTCACTCATCCACTCGGTCATCATGTTGGGATATATAAATTTATTGACATGGAATTTTTTGACTTGATCATTTTCTCGAGTCTAGAAATGATACATGTTTGTTTCCATGCTTCTTATTAGATCCCATGTAGCTATAGTAAATTTATCAACAAGAGAAAAACCCATTGAGGCATCCATGATTGTTCTCTCCATATCCAATAACCTCTCAATGAGGTATTGGATCAATAGTTGGTTATGGATTTGGTGATGGGGGGAGGTTATCAAAATCTTTTTGAACCTCTCCCAGAACTCAAGGAGTTATTCAATAAGAAATTGTCAGATACCACTTATTACCTTTCAGATAGAAGTAGTTCGAGATGCAGGAAATAATTTCTCTAAGAAGAGTCACTTCATGTCATTCTATATGGTTATGGAACCAGGAGGGAGTTAGTATATCCATTACTTGGTATAGTAATCTATGTAGAAATATAATGCTTAATGTTTGATTTCTTCTTCAGAGAACCCATTAGGCTTCATGGTAGATTACACCACATGGAACTCTTTGAGATGAATATGTCGATCTTTATTGGCTATCCCATGGAAACAAGGTAGAATATTAAGCTTACCCACTTGTATATTAAAATCATCTTCAATATTTATAAATTTTATATCATGTGGTTGGTAATTTATATCATGGTAAACAAGTTCATATTAGGTTCTTTCGCCAGGTTTGATAATTTTTAGTTCAATTTGAAGGACAAAGAATGGTTTGTGAGTGATTTTATTATACCTAACATTACTCCTTAGTTGATGAAGAGTTCTATTGATTTCTAGGTCAGACAAATCTAATGGATTTTTTGGGAGGCTAACAAGAATTAATAGATGTTTGGGAAAGTGGAGGAATATGGGGTTTTCTTTAGGTTGTTTCATTTTAGGTTTATTTTTTTATATGAATTTTTTATTTGTTATTTTCCAAAAATTAAAAACACGGATTAATAATTGCACCATACCTATAAACCGTAACATTTAAATAATTTTCAATTATCTCTTATCAACCATTCAAATGTCCAATTATCGGCTAATGTGTATAGCAGTAGTAGGGTTGAATCCTAGGTGATCGTAAATATATTAGAGTTGATTGTTTTTAACTGATTGTTTTTTGGCCAGGGGTTTGTATTAAAAACATCAATGAAATGGTTTATTGAAGAGATTTTATTTTATAATTTAATAATCATTGGGTTGAGTTAAATATTGGGGATATAATATTATGATATCCTTGATATTTTCAAAACATTTTATTTAATTAATATCCACCTCACAAGATGATTTCAATTGTAATTCCATGTTTTATCTTTAATCCAATAATTAAAAAGGGTTCTAATTTTAATAAAATCTCACTAATGGAAGGTTAAATACTTTATATGCACCCATGTGTATTTTTGGTTCCAATAATCCATGGAATCCACATGTCACAGAAATTTCATCCATCCATAACATATTTTATTTTACATACATATTATTAATTCATTGAATGTTAAATTCACAAAAGCTCTTAATCATTTAACATACCCAAATTATGAAACAACCCATTTAGATATTTACTCATCCATTATTTTTGTTTACAATCTGGTCATAATTTTTATAGTGATGAGTTAAAAATATATGAATCCTAATTGGATAAGAAAAGAGCAGTATGGAAAACACACACACAAAATGTGAAGGGATGTAATAATTCTATTTTGAATGAATGTGAAATTAAAAGAGGAAAGAGATTTTAACATTATTTAAACTATTTAAAGATCATAAATATTTCACAAAATAACAGTCATATTAATTATAGATGAATATAAAGAAACATTCATTAATATTTTATTGAAATAAAAACAAACTTATGTTGTTACAATTCAAAAAACCAAAAATAAAAAAGAAATAGAAATTAAATAAGATGTATTTTTTGTTGAAAAAACTTTCTTTGAAAGACCTCCCATGACATTATAAATGATATAGTTATTACAAAACTCTCTTTTATGTTCCGGAATTCCATCTCCCTTAAATTCGAGAACGAGTATATATTTATATCCAAATGGAGTATATTTTTTTCATTCCAAAACCTCTCATAATGTTGTCTCTACAATTTTTCCATACAGACAGTTCAATATAGAGAAATATTATTCTTAAAAGATATATATATGGATTCGGTAGTCGGCCATAAAAATTTTGCGGCTGAACATTGGAATTTTGGAGCAAATGTTATGGCTATTTGAATAATTTTTTTTCTATTGACCATTTTATTCCAATATTTTTCAAAGGCCATAATTTGAAAGGATTTTTGAATAGTAATATGACCTCAAATCCAAAATATTTCTTCTAAAAATTTGGGTTCCTATATCATGCATTTAATATTGAAAATTATCATCTCTAAATGATTTATATGTTAGGATAAATGTCAATATGTGTTTTATGCTTTTAAATTCTGGAGAGAGTGTTGGGCGGACCTAAAAGAATATGTTGGGTATCTTTTCATTGAATAATTGAATTCCACTTTTTATCCATGATTTTTTTTGGTAATCATGAAAAAATTATAATGATTCATAAAATTTGGGCCTTTGGATTGAGTCTAAAAGTTATATTATAATGGATGGTCAAGTTTCATCCAAATTCATTGTGCCATATTTTATGGACCATATGACCATTAAAATAATCGAATTGGACAAACTAAAATGTAATTATTTGTATAAAATTAATCAATTAACCATAAATAATATAAATCAAACAATTTGGATCAGTAGAATGTTAGTTATGATTAATATACTAAATTGACTTGAAACTGTATTAAATAAAATGATGCTCAAAATTTATATTTCATATTAAATCATGAATATTTCATACCAATTATGAAATATTCATAGAAAATAAGATATGACAGTAAATAAAAGGTTATGAATAAATTAATAAGATAATTTTTTTATATGAATTTAATAAATTTTCACCTCAATTACTCAGGAAGATCGGGTGCACTGAGAGACTTGATGTGTGTGGGTTCAAGTTGAACAAAGAACTAGAAACTGATATCATTATTGCTTCATTACATTCAATATTATCTAATTTAATGGTTAATTATAATATCAATACCATGATAAATTCATTTATATATCTTTTGGATTTAGTTCACCGTGATTATAAGGGTGTGAGGAATTCCAATTCTTCAGTTCTTTTGGTGAACAAGAGGAAGCTCATGTCTAATGTCTCTAAGGATAATTCCAAGCCGAAGAATCTTATGAATCATCATAGAAAAAGATACAACGAAATATATATATATATAAGGAAAATATCAAGAGGATATCTGGTTTTCATATGGATGAAATTTCCATCGGATGAATAATAAAAAATCTGGGAAGTAGAGTTAAGTGGATTCTTCTACTTCGGGTATTTTTTCATTCAATGTAATTAATCTTTATAGATAGTTTGGGAATTTGATACAACATGTTAATTACATATTTATATTAAAATATTAAAAATGAGTATATTCATGAAGATTTAAAAAGTCATGGTGCATATATTAGATGTAAATGCTGCATGTCTAGTGGACTTGACAGGGGTATATCATCATTTGACCTTTCCTACTATTTTCGTTATTGTATTGAAATTATTTTATTATGTTCATTGGGATACATAAATCATAATTTCAATGTCATGTTTGGATATTATGGGATTCTATTTTTTTTTTGAAATTTGTTTTTTCATCCATAATGAAAACATATGTTATAGTATATCACCTATCAACAGTGGATTACATTTTCTTGAATTCTAAAACGTTGTATTTGAAATTAATGAAAAATAGTGATCATGACTCATATAACACTCTCCAATGGAACTAATATATTAGTAATTTAAATGAAAATTATTAAAAAAATTAAATTAATTTTTGTATTTGGACTCAACCAAGTTAAAAACCTTGGATTTATGTGATTCTTGTTTTCAAGGGAAGATGACCAAAGAAAGATTCCACAGAAATGGATTAAGAGACACAGAATTATATGAATTAATTCATACAGATGCTTGTTGTCTATCTCCAATAGATGAAAGGGGTGTTTTTTTCATAATTAAATAATTTTAGTGATTAAAATAGTATATATAGATATACTATTTAATGATTTATAAGTTATATTCATTTTGGATTATTAAGAAATATCAACATTAAGTAGAAAACTTGCTTGGTATGAATATTGTGGAACTCTTCTTAGGCTGAGGCTAAGATTATTTTATCTATTATATCATTGTTTATATATATGTGTTTGGGATAATATACCAACATTTTCCTTGTTACATGCCTCAGTGGAATGGTTTGAGTGAAAGGAAGAATCAGACCTTTCATAACATGGGGAGATCAATGATGATCCATACCACTCTTCATTTATCAATTGGGGTAGACACCTTGTAGAAAAAGAAATGTTATATTAATAAAGTAATAACTAGTTTGACATATGGAATTACATGATTGTTTTGGTGTTTAAATAAACCAAATATTTCACACATAATTGTATGGAGATGAGGTGATTTTTTTAAAGATAATACATGGTGAAAATTGGCATCATGATGAAAAATGTGTATATTAATAGTTTATCTAAGTGAAAAAAGGTTATTAAATATAAAACCATTAAGATAGAGACGTTATTGTGTAATTAAAATCTATATTTTTAGAAATTTAACATGCATAAAATGTAAATAGATGGATATGTATTTACATTGATGAATTTGATCCATCAGATGCATAAGAGTTAGTACCAGAATAATCTCTATAAAGACAATGAGAGATGAAGATATTCATGAGACACATAAACTATGTAGGGTATCTCCAATGTTTAGAGAACCGTAGAATTATGGATTTCATATAACTGATACAAGTGAAAATTTAATCCTTGAGGTTAATAATCCTCTAACCGACACTAAAATAGTTGATGGAAAGGATTCCACCCAACAGTAAGAATCTTGGCATTCTATGTTAGAGTCCATTTACAAAAATTATGTTTTTGTTTGGAATATGATATAACTAATTTAAAACCCATTTGGTAAAAATTTATATTCATGAAAAATATAGACATGTATGGTTAATTCAATACGAATAAGTTACAACTGGAGGTGAAGGGTTTTAGACAACATCAAGGAATACACTTTGAAAAAACGTTCTCACCGGAAGTGATACGAAAATCCACAAGAATATTACATTCAATAGGCCTCCAATGAATATGATATTTAGAAACTAAATGTCAAAAATTATTTTCTAAATCGTATATTGGTTGAAGTTTTCTATATGACTCAACTCCAAAGAAATGTTAAGTTGAAGAATTCTAGTAATGTTTGAAAGCTATAGATATCCAATTACAGGTTGAAGTATGCATCATGATCATGTAATTTTCAACATTATGATTCCATAGGAGAATATAGTTTTGTTATGAAAAGTGGATCCATGTGACTATAATATGATTAAGGATAATAAAATACTTTTTCTTTTATTACAAGTTGATGATACATTAAATATGGGAATGAATGTTCATGTATTACAATTAGTTAAGACCTTGTTAAATTAAGGATTATAAATGAAAGACTAAGGTTAATAAACCTAAATTCTAGAGATCATGATCTATCTAGATAATTTTTAGTGGCTTCTTGTATAGCGACTAAGTGCATATATTGATAATGTACTCAAAAGGTATAGTCTGGATAAATCTATGAGGTGTTTCTTTCTAATGTCACATGGTATCAATATCTCCATGAAAATGTGCCCACAAACATAGGAGGTGACTAAAATAATGTTTATAATCCTGTTATCCTCAGTTGTGGGATATATCCTATATTCAATGATATGTACTATGTTTTATGTTAGCTTTTAAATAATCATGTTGGAATGATATCAGGATAATCAAAGTGAGATGCACTAGGTTCCTATAAAATCTATCATGATAAACCTGAAGCATACAAAAGATATGTTCCTGGTATATAGATTAGATGAGGAATTATTAGTGAGTGAATATAGTGAGTCTACTTTCCAGATCGATCATGATAATTAGAAATCATATTCATGCTATGTATTTAACTAAATGACAGTGGAGTGAGTTGAAGAAGCTCAATGATACTTGTGGTCGATAAATATGCTAAAAAGTATGAGTATATAGAGTCATCTCATGAATCTATGTTGGTAGTATACATATGTATCTATATCTCTATTATTTGTGTTGATCATCGAAGTTTAGACCTTATTCAAGTTTATTATGATTATATTGTAGTAGTGGTTCTTTCCAATGATCCTAGGTCACACCATAGGATAAAGCATATACATCAAAAGTTTCATCTCATAAAATATTTTACCTAGATTGGTGAATTCCTAGTTATCATATTATACACATAAGATAAGATGGAAAAACCCATAAGAAAATCCATATATCAGTAGAAACATGATTATCATGTGAGATCAAATGGGTTGAGAAATGTTGGATGTTGGATATTGTGAATGTGTGATTATTGAAAGAGGGTTCCATAGACCCAACTTATGTATATAGATTTATTACCATTACATGTATATTGTTTTTAATTTACTTGGATTTTAGTTACTATATTATAGTCGATACATCTCTATCCACTATATTTATATAAATTTCTATAGATTAATTATTTCATCAATATGTTATAGTAGTTCATAGGGTATATTGATAACTTTGAGAAAATATGGCACTAATCAAAAAAATAGTTCCTATGATCAAGATACATCATGCTGAGTGGACATATTTTATGTATGTGTGAGAGGATCATAATAATTGATATTTAGTCTCATTATGTTCACAATTTGTTATCTTTAGTATATTAGATCATGAGGATAGACCCACAAATGTGAACACTATATATTTTAGGCATCATTGGTTGTTCCTATATAAGAACATGTGTATTTATCTCTTTACTTGAGATTATTACCAATTTTTTTAAATTGATCATGTACATTGATGTACGGAAAAATCCATATCACTGATTTCATGTTGAGGTTTCACTTGTTGGGTGTATCACTGGTGGTATGGAATTCGTTTACTGATCCAGATAGAATTTATAACTTTTCAGGTGAAAATGTGATATCTTAAGACTAGCTGATCAGGATGGTGGAACCTTCATTAAAACCATATCCATGTCACTAAAAGGTAATTTATTTAAGTTAGATAAATAAATAATAAATAAATCATGATGATATAAGTGTGTGTCCTGCATTATGAGAAATCTCATAACAAAGATATAATATCACATAGTGTGTGTTCATAGAATGATTGTCACTGATATAAATATTCCTTATCTTCTTAAGGGGACTTTATGGATATCTAGACTCTAATATTGGTCTATGAATAATATTCACTACTACTGAGAAAGGTCCTATAGGGTCACATACAATAGTGTATTCTATATTTTTCCATATTTTATTGAATAGGTATATATGACATGGTTTGCCCCACCATAGGGTTCAAGAGTTGGCCAAGTTTTAAAAATCATCGAAAACTAAATAAATTCAATATTATTGAAATATATAGTAATAGAGTTAAATATATTTTTTAAATGTATTTACAAGTGATTATGTTAAAAAATTAATAATATTATAAAAAGGAATATTATTTTATTATCCATCGTTCATTTACCATTAGTGAGAATTATGAGTCGAGTTAATGAATTGGATTTATCAAGTAACTTATTCAATATATATATATATATTAATATTACAAGATAAAATATAAATTTATTTTATGGTGGTCTTATTTCATAAAAACTAGATATTTATTTTTTATTTAGTGAAATTTAAATATACGATAGATAAGGAGACATATTACTGTATTTGTAACATTTATTATATAAGTGTGCAGAAACAAATTTCCATTTCTCTTTTCATTCCAATGGAGTGAGATAAATTCTATCAAACCAAATCCTTCATAAATAGATTCTATATCCAAGAGAGAAATCCATGAACACATTCAATGACCAAAGGAATGGGATAAAGGTGTTTTTATGATGTCAATGGAATCATTAAAGATTTGTTTTAGAACCACAATTTTGATTAATGGATTATGTGATGATTCTTTAAACGTGTTTGAATTATATAGAGTGGTTAATATTTGGATCCTTCATTCAATGGTCATGGATGATGATCTACAATTGAACATGTTTCGAACAAAAATATACAATTGTTCATTTAACATCAATGCTTGGAAATATTCATGCATCATACTCAATCATATACTGATGCTAAGATCACCTAATTTAATGAAGTTATGTCACTCTAGAGATTATAAACATCAAATCCATTGCACACCATATTCGGATTATCTTCCAAATACGTTTATAATCCTCATATCAGCTAACAATAGAGTCATTCCCCTATTGTCATCATTTTACATTCCAGACTGAGGTCGATGGTGAAGCCTTTAGATAATATTTTTCATCATATAGTGTGTTTATACTATGATTTTGGTGTACCAAGGTGTTCGGAGACATCATAGGAGTCTCCTAGGTAGTAGACACAGTATGTGTCACCAGTGTGTCCCCTACCTCCTAAACATTGGGAAGAGAGTCGTATGAGAGTTCTAAGAAGAGTCTCTTGAAATAGATGGTTGTAGTAATTGCGGGGGGAGGTGGAATCCCCTATTGTGGTCCTTATGGTTTGTGATATGGTGAACTGTCAAATCATCCATTTCATGATGGTCTATGCCCCAGGTTGGGATGAACCCTTGTTTCTCAAAATGGTGAACAAGGGAGTTGATCACCCTCCACTATAAAAGGACACTTGGGGAGCAGGGGGAAATAATCCCATTACATGTAAGATTTATGTTCATAATATAATAAGCATAGTTGGGTGGTATTAATAAACCATGGGTTATTCTTCGCCCATTCCAGTGGGTTTCAAGTTGTCAAATGTTTCTATATACAGTAGTCATGTGTGACACATAGAGCCAATTGTCAGTATGTTTATTGTGAAGGTGATTCCCAATGGTTCCAACACAACACATCCTCTCCCTTTAAGAAAAGAGATTCACATAAAAAATTACTTAAACAAGTGAAAAACAACCCTTACTATCTACCCCATGTTATTGAAGAAAAGATTAATGTTGGGTTACCCTTTATTATGATGCATCTTCTAAGACATGATATTTCATTATCATGGATTGGTCCACATATTTGTACTACAAATGGCCTTTATGAGTATCCATATAGTCCCACTTTCCAATGACAAGAGACCGTCATTACCATATTTTATGATATTGAATCCTTGATTATAATGGGATGATGAATTGTCAAATATTTTATTCCTTGTATTCCTCCTCAGAGTTCATCACCAATACTGAGTCTCTCTCATAGATTTAAGGAGTGTTCATGAATCTAATTCTTGGTTCAATATTCTTATTGAAAATAGTTAATTTAGATGCATTCATTTATGATAGGGTGACTACCTATAGTTAGTTTTGATTAAGGTGTTATGTGTGTCAGTGATAAGTAAAAGACTTCCTCTTTGGGATTTAAGTTAATCATATGACTTTGTGAAAAAAAATTCTTGGTAAAAAACCAAATTCTTAATGTTATTCCCATAGAGAACCGTATGTTCCAAACCCACATAGTATAATTTCTTTATTTAAGATCATGTGAGAAGACACACACATATTGTAACAACCCGAGATTTTATGAGATATATTATTTTTAATTTGTTTGATGTATTCTATTATACACTACACAATACTAGCTTATACTATACGCAACACTGTATTAGCTTTTAGTATACACAACTCTATTCTTGGCTCGTGTTACACACAATTTCATGTTCGTTTTGTCGAAATTATTCTATGCATCAATAAGTATAGATTTTGTTTAATGTATAAATGAAATAAGTTTTTATTATGTTATACGCAACACCAAATAGAGATTTCACTACACACAACCCTGACATGTCTTGCTGTACACACAATCAAGACCTTCTTTGATAGCGTGTGTAGTACGCCATACCATGTTTCACTAAACGAGATATTATTATAATATTATTATGAAAAATAATTTTTGAATAGTAATACCTACATTTTCAAATTTTATAAATTTTATATTTCAAAATGGACTTCATTTTTGGATTCGGAAGATCAAAATTTGCCTAGGGTGAATTTTTGGTATTTTTCTAAAAATGTTTAATTTTTGATAAATAGTGAAAAACTCTGAGTTATTGGTTAAAACCGACTTTTTATTTAAATAATAATCTATTTCACCAAGATTTATTTTAGGTAAAAATAGATACATAATAAATATATAAGTTCAATGTAATTCATTGGAGTCATTTTATAATAATTGTAGATATATAAAAATTTTATTGATCTTTTCACCGTCTTTTACCTACCTCCATAGAGAATTTGAAAATTTACATAAAACATAATTTTACCACTTCTGTGAGTGGATTTTTGAAACTCCGTGAGACACGGTTTATATCAAGTAATAAAATGTGTTTTAAGAAGATAAAAATAATTTTTGGTGAATAGTAACTTTTTTACTTTTATTTACCACGGTTAAAAGTAAATAGGGTAATTAAGGGTAAAAATATTATTATTATTACCATAACACATGTTCTAATTTTATTGGATAAGTAGAATTAGACCCAAAAAATCCTTAGGAATATAATATTATCATTTAGGTCCACATGGATTAGATTATTACATTTATTATTATTTAATTCAAAGAAGAGTTAAAAGAGTTAAAATCAATGTTTAATAACGAAAACATTTTTAATATAGGGATATGCATAATATAAATTCAAGGGTAAATATTCTTTAGAAATATAAAAATATTTCCTACATAAACGTATTTTATTTATAATTTTTAGACATTAAATAAGTTAATTTATTTATGACACAATGATGATGCAGTAATTTCCTTATTAATGAAATATTAACATAATTGATGTTATAAATACCCAAATAAATGTAATTTGATACTTTTTATGAAATAAACTAATTTTCTAGGAAAATATGACATATTATTATTGATATAATTAACTTTTTTTAACTAATCATGATGTTATGAGTTTCACAAAAATCAATTACAAAATAGTGTCAAAATTGACAAAAAATAAAATATAAGACAAATATTATATTATTAATTGATATTATATTCCTAAAAATCTATGTATCGGCCAAATTACATAGATAGGGTTATAAATATTAATAATGAACCACTTGGGGTTCGTTTGGCTTGTTATAGTAAGTTTATTAACCAAATAGTGTAAGAAAACAAGAAGACATGGTAAAAGTTAAATTATTTAGCTTAAAGTTAAATTTAAATGATAAGGTTAAAATAGAAACCAAAATATGTCTAAAACCTATTTATTAAGAGGAGTTCGACCCATACCCACATTAGCTTCAAAATAAATCAATTTTGTGCATTTATAACCCGAATATGACTTTATTATAATACAATATTTTATGATTTTCCAAAGGTGCCCCTCTCATTAATTCAAAGATAATTTTTTATTAAATAGGGAAAAGTACCACCAGAAAAACATCAAAAAAAATAAAAAGTCCAAAATATCCAAGAAAAAATAAGGGGGGCCTAAAGTAGTGAATACCAAGCTCATCGCCTCTAATAAAATTCACCCCTTCAGGTTTCAAGAAAATGGAGCTAGGGAAGAAAATGATACAAAGGCCTTGATCTGTATCAACCATGGATGCAAGGTGACCCAAAACCTTGTTCCCCTCCTTCCATGTGTGCACCACCGAAGTGTTGTTACCAAGAATGGATTTACATTTTCAGATGATGTACATAATCGACCACAGAGTGGATACTTTTCCATGTATAGAGTCGTGTATAAACTTTGAATCAGACTCCACCTGAAAAAGCTCAATATTTTCATGTAGTCATAAAAGAAAACCTGTGAACATTGCTTTAGCTTCCGCTTGCATCGACGTCCCCTGTCTGAAGAAATCAGTAAAAGCATGGAGGACGCTTCCCCTTCCATCTCAACCCACACCTCTAACACGAAAAATCCCCTCCTTGCATGATCTGTCCACATTATGCTTGAGACCATAAGTGAGAGGGTGCCATCGCACCCACTATCCATTGTTCCCTCTCCGGCTATGATGGTCTAGAGAAAAACTTCTGTGAAAGCATCTTAAAGAAGGCGCATCTCGCCAATTATTGATAACATTATCCATATCCAACATAAGTGATCTGGTTCTCATGATGATGGATCTAATAGAAGAGGCAATTCCTTTAAACCTGGTCTTGTTTCTATCTTTCCAGATGCCCCCAACATGCTGCATTAAAAATGGGAGTCTTCGCAGGCCTTTCCACAGCTGAATTATTCGTTCCAAGAAACCAACATTCCAAGAAATTTCCGACTAGGATAGTAGTGTAATGCATCACTGCAAAATCACAAAAGAAGCTCCAAATATCCATATCCCATTCAATGTCTAAAAATTGATGATTCTCACTCTCCTCTTGATGGCTCATACATCAATGGAATTTTGGGGGAAGATTAATACCTAGCTTACAGACTTTGTCAACAGTCAGAACAACCTTGTTCTGGATTCTCCAAGTCAAGAAGCTATATTTGGTTGAAATCCTCCTACTCCATAAAATGTTATTCCATCAATTAGGCTGTTTCTGGGGAAGGAGAGTCCTCCGAAAATCCATTGAATTGAAGAAACCAGAAGTGGATGCAGTAAAAACACACCTTTCCTGTTCTGAATCGATGCAGATGAGATAAAATTTTTCCCACTGATCCTCATCCAGAACTGTCTGAAAAACACCAGGAAAATTACTGGCCTCTTGAATGTTATTTAAGTTGTAGGGAAATAGGAAAACCAAGTAATGCCCCCTTCCAATTTTGATTCAAGAAAGAGATGTTTCATTTGCCCACAATCAATCGGGAGAAGCAGCGCATAGTCAGAATGATCAAGGAAATCTTCACCCTAAAAGGGGATCCATGGACACCCCCAGAATATCCCGCAGTTGCTGTCGACATGCTTTTTCCCCATAGAGTACTCTCTTCCACAACCTCCCATACAAGCCTCACATTCATACAATGAATAGTGTCTGAAAGATTCCGAACATTAATTCCTCTTTCATGAATAGGTCTCCCCATATTTTTCCATGAAGACCAGTGATGCTTGTTTCCAGATAAGCCATCCCAGATAAACCACGCCACAATTTTATCAAATTGTATTAGTGACCCCCTTAGACACTTTTATGGATGATAAAGCATGAACATGAATGTTGGATAAGAGAATATTTACAAGAGTAATATAACCCCCACATGATAGGTAGTGATTCTTCCAATTCAGCACACAGGTAGTAATTTTGCTCACTATCCAATAAAAGTCTTTAATTCATGTTCTTCCTGAGGAAATCATGGCACCAAGGTACTCATAAGGAAAGGAACCTTTCCTCATGTTAAACTCACTGCACTAAGCGAGACTCGACTAGTGCCACCCTTATTATAAATGTAAATGTTTCTCTTAGATCTGTTAATAATCTGGCCACTCCAGAAACAATATTCATCTATAACCTTGTTTACCCCACGAACCGAACTCCTACTAGAATTTGTGAATATAATGGAGTCATATACAAACAACATATGAGAGCTATAGGGTAAATTCAGTTTCTTGTGAAAAGGAAAAATATCTCCAGAATAAACTCTCCTATTGATCAGCAGGCTGAGAGTATCCTGCATCAAGATAAAAATTGTATGAGAGAGTGGGTCACCTTGCCTTAGCCCACAGGTAGCTTTGAAAATACCCTGGTATTTCCCCATGAAAGACACAACCAACAAGGAAGAGCTAACACATCTAAAAATGAGATTCGTAGACCAGTTAGAGAAACCCATTTTTGAAATCACCCTTTTAATGAAACTCCATTCGATCCTGTAATAAGATTTATTAATATCCACTTTGATTGACATATTTGAGACATGTGCCTTGAGATTAATATCATTAAGCATTTCTTGCGTCAGATCGACCTCCAACAAACCCATTCTGCTCCAACAAACCCATTCTGCTCCAATGAAACCCACCCAGGAGTATATTTAGAGAGTATGCATTGATAATTCTTGAGAGTATTTTTTTTGGGAAAATTACACATCCCCACTCGACTGTAGTGATGAATAGAAGATAGATCTTTAATCTTTGGAAACATTAATAGGGTAGTAGCACATGAAATCATAGGAAGATGAATACCACGGAAAAAATCCTGAATGGCCTCACATTGTCCCCCTTCACCACCTACCAAAATCCCCTATAGAACAAACTAGGAAAACCATCGGGCCATGGGGCACTGTCTGGCTTGAGCTATGTCATGGCCATAAACACCTTTTCTTCCTCAGGAATGGCCTCAAGGAATAAATTTTCCTCGATGGAAACCTGACGAGGAATATCCTCAAAATGATCACTCCTCCCCCTTGGGTAGCCTCACATCATATTGGAATTATGACCCTCCAAAATGTTTTCAAAGAATGAGAGAGCCAAGTTGCAAACCACATATCTATCCTTAGAATAAGATCCATCCTACATTATAAAATTTGGTTTCACCAACCAATTCCTCTCCCTAATACATGGATGAAAAAAGATATATTCTTATCACCTTCTTACATCCATTTCACTGTTGATTTGACCCTAGCAATGCTCTCTTCTTTGAGAATGAGATCATCCAATATGGATTTTTTGTTCGACAAATAATCAAAAACCGCTTCATCCCATCCTTCATCTAGGACGAGATCTAGGCGCACCACATCTTGTTTCAGATTGTTTAAATCCTGATCACTTCTAGGAATTTCTTTCACCCAAATCTGTAGTCGGTGTTTGAGACGACACAATTTATTATGTATTGCAACCCAGGAATGCCCCTGAGTTGAATCTTCCCAAACCTCTTGTAGAAGGTGGAGGAACCCCGAAGTGTTGAACCACTGGTCTGAAAACATGAATATGTCGCTTCCCATTTGCCTATCAACCAAAGACACTAACAAGGGGGAATGATCAGAAATACCATGTACCAAATGGTCCACCCTCACCTTTGAATACTTGGATATGGTATGATAGTTGGCCAATCATCGATCAATACGACTCCAGTTGCGCCTATTGCCTTTCTGATTATTACACCAGGTGAAGCGATCCCCAAAATACCCCATGACCAAAAGTCCCTTTCCAGCCATGAAATGAGCGGATTCAAGGATGTAAATATGAGGAAAAGCACCCCTTCCACGCATCTCCTCTGGGCCATCAATGATGGTGAAATCGACACCAAAGGTTCCCCTATCCTCCCTTATAAAAAGGGCAACCCTTCCCTCTTCACTTCACACCCTTTTGGGCCTTGATGCTCGACCAACCCCAGCCAATTCCTCTTCTCAACCTCTCTAGTTATATCATATATGTTCCGTTATTCTGAAAATAACAACTCTACTACATTAAAGAAGCTGAAAAGGGGTTCATCGAAGAATAGGTAACCTCTTCTACCGAATATTTCAAGTTTCATTCTTCTTCAACTTCTTCTTCTTTATTTTTTTCACTATAAATTTATTTAATCAGTATCACTAATATACAGATATGTTATTATAAATATGAAACAACCCTATTTCACCTTCTATCCATCCTATGAAAAATTAATTCACAGCGTGTGCGTACGTACGGAATACCGTCTTCACGCCGTGGTGTAATTTGTTTTCTACCACCACCTTACTTAGATGGGTATAATGGTGTAAAGAATAACTTTATATAGTTATTATAACAGAATTTTGATTCTGAGATTTTATATCATCCACTCAAATTCAATTCAATAATTATGGGATCGATATCATCGTTTGTGCGTACATACGGATTACCGTCTCCACGATGGGATGTGATTCACTCTCCATGTTAACCATTCAAGACTGATTATAAAGTATACATATTGAATAATAATGAAATATATGACATGAAAAATCTACTGGCTTTATGTATATATATATATTTCATCTACTTACTTCCATTCAAGTCAATAAGGAAAGGAAAACATCATTCATGCGTACGTACGGCTTACCGTCTCCATAAACGGTGTATTTCATTTCATTTATCTATAAATTATAAATATATATATATATACTGAATATATATGATATATAAATCATGATTTACATTCTGGAAGTAAGTAAATCATGATATAATTAATAATAATATCAATAACAACAAGTCCAAACATGTACGATAAATAAAACGATATTACCCAAAACTCTGCTTTAACATGGAATTTACAAAAGAACGGGTAATATAATGTCATAAGTGAACCATATATGATATAATAACAATTAATATGATTCTGTAATAAGTAAATGAAATTATTTGAATCATTATACAGGAGTTTTGGATACGTACAAAGCATATCAGACCTATGGTAAAGGATAATTTTGCAATATCATTTTTATCTGAGATTGCTTATACGTAAGTATTTACTGGGGTATATTTTTCATCCATGTCCATAATTGTTTTTCATAAACTGTTTAATAATATTTCATATATGTTTAAAGAAATTTTTACCCCCTTTTGACTTTTAATTTCTGTTATGGAAGGAATCTTTTTTTGTTTACCCTACGTGGTACTTTTTGACTTTTCTGACAAAAGTAAGGGGAGAATGTTTTTTTAACTTATACGGCATGAACATATTTATTATGGTTTCATAACACCTGATTTTAATGAAGAATCTTCTAAAAGTTTTCATGATTATTTTGAACCAAATACTTTAAAAAAAAATTCATGGCATTTTGAGAAATGAAAATGATTTTGATGAAGAAATGATATTTTCATAAAGAATTCGTTTGAAGTGTTTTATCAAAAATATTTTCCATTAAATATCATATTATTAAGTATGTTTATGTTTCAAGTATAATGTACCTATTATTTACATGGATTTATTTTTCTTATGATGAAATTATATCCACTTCTTTTATATGGATTATGTTATGATGGGATGATGTTTATGAAACCCATTTTATTTATTGGGTTATTATGAAATATGTATGTTAATTTTGTGGCACACGAATGAATGATTTAATAATGAGATGGGTGGGATCTATATCTCCCTCCAAGGCATTGGGTAAAGATTTATATTTCATGAGATAGACATAGCCTGAATGGTAAGTTAATCTGGTTCAGTGTTATAGGACTGAAACGAGGAGTGAAATCGATTCAGAAAGGGACTTTGTCCACTAAGATGGCCTTCACAGCAATGCCTTGGATACTATGGAAATCATATCATTTGATTAATTGTTTTCTACAATTAAATGTTTTATTCCCATTCTATTTTATCATGATTAATGTTCTTTTATGACCTATGCCTTACGTACTTCCAAGATTTATATCACAACTCAAGATTTTGATGTGTAAACTTTTTGTTCATGTTTTGAAGTTCAAATGTATATGGTTTGTTTTATTTTCTCCATCCATACCCTTACTGAGAATTTGAACTCACCCTTTATATGTTTTATTTTCCCCATGATATAAAGAAATGTTTTAGGAAAGAAAACAAAATGGGAAGATCTTTATGGGAGATGTTGAAGATCCTTCACCACGATTAGAAGATTATGTTCCGAGTTTCGAAAGACACTAAACTATTACGTTCCTTATGTGTTTTTTAATTATATATTAAGTATTCTGGAAAATTATTGTAATTTCCATGTACATAATGTTTGGGGTCTCTACAGTTGGTATCAGAGGAAATGTTTAGTTAACTAATCGAAAATAGGATCTGAGAACATTAGTGATATCCCTAGAGAGATTTCTAAGGTATGTATAAGGATGTCCCTAAGGACTAGTATAACTATAGATAACAGTCCTGAATTATTTTCAAGATCATGAATATCCTAGGGTGAACATAGGGTTTCATGGATTAAAGAATGTGTGATAAGTTAGAAATCCCATAACTGACTTTTTATGATTATGTGGTTCCTTGTTACTTTAAGTGTTTCTAAAACCATGTTTTTTCAGTATTAGTCAATGGAGGGAACCAGAAAGAATTGGGTCAGCATTGAATCCAATGGAAAAATTGGTGACTATGAGCAATGAAATTGCATAATTCCTAGAAAGAATGATTTTGGGATTATGTCGAATCAGTCATTGCGATATATGATTAAAAAGGAAAACTTTAGTGGTATTCCTAATTCATAAAATAAGAGGAATATGGACTTTTATGCATAATCGCATGGTGAGGAGCATAGAAAAAAGAAGATTGAGATTTATAAAGAAGGGAAGAAGAACATTGATGAATGCATCAAATGGGGGGGGGAGATGTTATCTGTGTAGAGAGAAGGGTCATATGGTGACAGAACGTTATGGAGTTCAATGTCTTATCTGTGGAGCACATGGGCATTACCCAACTCAATTCCCTAACAATCAATGAAGGACTTATTCAATGACAATCATGGAAGAGAATGTATTGAGGTGTTTATGTATTGGTATTCAAGAATAACGTTGTTGAGGTAATTTTATGGTATATTAGAATATCTATGTACTGGTCCATTGTGGTTTTAAATAATTATATGGTACTAGAAACCATGAAAATTGATTGAAATATAATTGGAAAGTGGATGATATGCACATAATGAATGTATAAGGAGAAAATGAAATGTTTGATAGTATTCATGAGCTCATGACTGGTATAAGGACAAAGTGATATCATGGTTTGAGTATATATAAATTTTGGGATTTTGGAATGTGGAAAGAGTTAACTTTTGACAGTATTCATGTTTTCACTAAGGTTCAATGGGTATTCATTTTTCAAGAGAATACATGATTAAGGTATTCACATTTTTGGAATGTGACCCACACGATATATCATTTTATAAATGATGGTATTCACGTGCTTGTTATGTGATCTTTCAAGTAAAAATTTTCTTTATACTATGAGATTGGACAGATGTATTTTGGACAAGCCTAATGATTGGAATGGATTATTTTGGACATCAGATAGTAATATTTAAAGATATAACTTGTTTTTCGATATTATTTATGGAATGTTATAATAATGTAGGTTTAGAAAAAGGACAACCTGCAGGATGGGCGACAACCCGTCGCGTCGGACAAAGCTGTGGGAATCGAACCCACAACTGAAGTGCAAAAGGCCTTTATCGCATACCACTGGCCTAGAAGAAGTCCCCGGTTAGTAGAAACTAGTTTTATTTTATTAAGCGCTATGATATATGAAGTATAAGTCCATTTTAGGAACTATATATGATTAATCTCACTATATATGGACTTATGTATATTTAATAACTTTTTCTATCCTTTTTTATGAGATTGATGGAATAACCTATCATTCTATCGCATGATTTGTTAACACTTCATTGAAGGCAAATTCAACTTCATTTCATTAAGAGATGAAGTAGAAATTGTTCAAGGCACAAACAGTAGTACGATTGTACCAAAATCAAGTAAGTATTTCTTTTAATCCAATAATTCTTCAAATTTAGGGAAATGATCTTGGAAACAAAAAATTGTTGTCCTAGTGTACTTATATCTGATGAATTAGATGGTTCCTTAAATCATCACAATTTTATGGCTTTGTGATTAATGTATTTTTCATAGCCACGTTCTCTACCACTCTCCATCAGAATTTAATGGTTAGACTTCTCTTCCATATCCATATTTTCACCGATGTTGTCCTATGTGGAATCCTAGTGCTGAGTTACATTGGGTGACTGTTATGGTTCTATCTTCCCTTTTCAAAATGAAGTTTTTGTTTTCCATTTTACGAAGTGGGTTTCTATGAAAGAATCTTTCAAGTAGTAAACCATTTAAAACCCCGACAAATTTCGAGGGTGAAATTCGTTTTAATGGGGGTAGAATGTAACACCCTGATATTTTATGAGATATTTTTTTTTAATTTTTTGATTTCTTCTATTATACACTACAACAAGATTAGCTTGTTATATACGCAACACTGTATTAGCTTGTAGTATAAGCTACACTATTCTTGCCTCGTGTTACACACAATTTCAAGTTCGTTTTATGGAAATTATTTTATGCAATATTAAGTATAGATTTTGTTTAATGTATAAATGAAATAAGTTTTGATTATGCTATATGCAACACCAAATGGAGCTTTAACTACATACATCCCTGACTTGGCTTGCATTACACGCAATCAATACCTTCTTCGATAGCGTGTGTAGTAAGAAAAACCAGGTTTCACAAAACGAGATATTATTATAATATTATTATGAACCAGCCATTATGAATAGCAATACCCACTTTTTGAAATTTTATAAATTTTATCTTTCAAAATGGACATCATTTGTGGATTTGGAATATCTAAATTTTCCTATGGTGAATTTTTGGTATTTTTATGAAAGCATTCAATTTTTGATGAATAGTGAAAACACTATGTTATTGGTTAAAACCGAATTTTTATTTTAATAATAATTTATTTTATTTAAATTTATTTTAGGTCAAAATAGATACACAATAAATTTATATGTAAAATGTAATTCATATGAGTCATTTTATAATAATTTCAGATATATAAAAATTTTATTGAACTTTTCACCGTTTTTTACCTACCTCCTTGGAGAATTTAAAAATTTACATAAAACATAATTTTACCGCTTCTGTGAGTGGAATTTCGAAAATATGAGAGACACGGTTAATATCAAGGAGTAAAATATGGTTCAATAAGAGAAATATAATTTTTGGCGAATAATAAATTTTTACTTTTATTTACAATGGTTAAAAGTAAATAGGGTAATTAAGGGTAAAAATTATATTATTATTACCCTAACACATGTTCTAATTCTATTTTATAAGTATAATTCAACCCAAAACAAAATAAAAATATAATATTATCATTTAGGTCCACCTGGATTAGATTACGACATTTATTATTATTTAATTCAATGAAGAGTTAAAAGAGTTAAAATCAATGTTTAATATCTAAAAGTTTTTAAATATATTTTTATAAATAAGATAAATTTAACTATAAATTTTAATTATAAAGATAAAAATATTTCCTACATAATGGTATTTTATTTATAATTTTTAGACATTAAATAATTTAATTTATTTAAGACACAATTATGATGCAGTAATTACCTTATTAATGAAATATTAACATAATTGATATTATAAATACCCAAATAAATGTAATTTGAGACTTTTTATGAATTAAACTAATTTTATAGGTTAATATGACATATTATTATTTATTTAATTTAACTTTTTTCAACTAATCATGTTATTATGATTTTCACAACAATCAATTACCAAATAGTGTCCAAATTGACATAAAATAGATTTTAAGACAAATATTATATTACTAATTGATATTATATTCCTAAAAATATAAGGTTCGTCCAAATGACTTAGATAAGGTTATATAAATTAATAAAGAACCACTTGGGATTATTTTGGCTTGTTATATTAAGTTTATTAACCTTATATTGTAAGAAAACAAGAAGCAAAGTAAAAGTTAAATTATTTAACTTAGAGTTAAATCTAAATGATAAGGTTAAAATAGTTTCCTAAACTTGTATAAAACATATTAGTTGATAGTATTTAGACCCATCCCCACTTTAGCTTCTAAATAAACCAATTTTGAGCTATTATAAACCGAATATGACTTTATTATAAAATAATATTTTTTATTTTTCCAAAGGTGCCCCTCTCCTCCCTTATAAAAAGGGCACCCCTTCCCTCTTCTCTTCACACCCTTTTGAGCGTTGATGCTCGTCCAAACCCTGAAAATTACTCTTCTAAACCTCTCTAGTAATATCATAGATTTTCTGGTCTTCTCAAAAGACAAACTCTAGTGCCTTAAGAGGAATCTAAAATGGGTGCGTCTAAGAAGAGGTAATCTCTTCTACTGATTCTTTCAAGGTTATTTCTTCTTCAACTACTTCTTCTTTATTTGTTTCATCATAAATTAATAACATCAGTATCACTCATATAATGATATGTTATTATAAATATGAAACAACCCTATTTCACTTTCTATCCATCCTACGAAAAATTAAATCATTGTGGGTGTGTACGTACGGAATACCGTCTCCACGCCGTGGTGTAATCTGTTTTTCCACCACCACTATACTTGGAAGGGTATAACGGTGTAAATAATAACTGTATATAGTAATTAAAACATCATATTGATTCTGAGATATTATATCATCCACTCCAATTTAATTCAATATTTATGAGAATGGTATCATCGCTCATGCGTACGTATAGATTATCGTCTCCACGACGTGATGAGATTCATTCTTAATGTTAACCAATCAAGAATGATTATAAAGTATATATAATGAATAATAATGAAATATTTGACTTGATAAAGCTACTGTATTTTTATATATATATGTCATCTACTTAGTTCCATTCAAGTCAATAAGGAAAGTAAAACAACATTCATGCGTACGTACGGCCTACCGTCTCCATGAATGATGTATTTCATTTCATTTATCTATCTATTATATATATATACTAAATATATCTGATATGTAAATCATGATATAAATTCTTTATGTAAGTAAATCATGATATAGGTAATAATAATATCAATAACAACAAGTCCAAACACATACTATAAATAAAACTATTTTACCCAAAATGCTGCTTTAACATGGAATTTACAAAAGAACGGGTGATATAAAGTCATAAGTGAACCATATATGATATCATAACAACGAATATAATTTTGTAATAAGTCAATGACATTATTTAAATCATTATAAAATAGGTTCAGATACGTACAAAGCATATCAGACCTATGGTAAGGGATAATTTTGCCATCCCACTTTTATCCGAGATTTCTATAACGTAAGTATTTACTGGGGTAAATTTTTCATCCATATGCATAAAAATGTTTTTCATAAAGTGTTTAATAATCATCCATTTATTTTTAATATCATTTTTAACTCTCATTTAATCTTAATTTTTGTTATGTAAGGAATCTTTCTTTTGTTATCCATACGTGGTACTTTTTGACTTTTCCGACAAAAGTACGACGATAATCATTATTTAACTTATATGACATGAACAGATTTTTACGGTTTCATAATGCCTAATTTTCATGAAGTTTGGCCTACAAGGTTTCATGATTATTTTAAACAAAATTATTTTTTAAAATTTCATGGCATTTTGAGAAAGGAAAATGATTTTGAAGAAGAAAGGATATTTTCTTCAAGAATTCATTTCAAGTGTTTTATCAAAACTATTTTCCATCTAAGATTACATTATTGAGTATGTTTATGTTTCAAATATAAATTATATATTATTTACATGGTTTAATTTTTCTTATGATGAAATGATATACATTTCTTTTATATGGTTTATGATATAATGGAATGATGATTATGAAACCCATTTTATTTGTTGGGTTATTATGAATGATGTATGTTTATTTTGAGGAACATGAAAGAATGATTTCATTATGAGATGGGTGGCTCCTATATCTAACTCCAATGAATTGGGTAAAGATTTATATCTCATGAGATAGACATTAATGTAATGGTAAGTTAATCTGGTTCAATGTTACATTACTTAAACGAGGAGTCAACTCGATTCAGAATGGGACTTTGTCCACTAAGATGGTCTTGGCAGCAATTCCTTGGATACTATGAAATGCATATCATGTGATTAATGGTTTTCCATAATTAAATTTTTTATTCCCATGCTATTTTATCATGAATAATGTTCCTTTTTGACATATTTCTTACATACATCCATGATTTTTTTCACAACTCAAGATTTCGATGTTTAAACTTTATGTTCATGTTTTGAATTTCAAATGTATATGGTTTGTTTTATTTTCTCCATGCTTAACCATAAAGAGCATTTAAGCTCAACCTTTATATGTTTTATTTTCCCCAGGATATAAAGAAAGTTTTTAGGTGAGATCAAAATGGGGAAGATATTTATGGGAGATGTTGAAGATCATTCACCACGATTAGAAGATTATGTTCTGAGTTTCCAAATACACGAAAATATTACGGTCCTTGTGTGTTTGTTTTTGTTATGTATTAAGTATTCCACAAAAGTAATGTAATGTCCATGTATGTCATGTTTTGGGTCTCTACACATAGAGTTTAACATCGTGTGGAACAAATTATTTTTCCATGATAGTGACGACTACTAGGGATAGTTAGGGGCATAAACATAGTGGTTACAGGGAATATGGGGCTTTTGTCCCATTATTTTCACATGATGAATATCATGTTCATAACATGGGGTTATGATTCTATTTATCATTATATTATGTGGAAATTATTTTGTAGCTTAATAATATATCAATATGAATTTTTCATGTAGTGTAACATTATTTGACTATGAAGATGGTTATATACAACTTAAATTCTTAACTATTTGATGTTTTCACTATGTAATTTATAGTGTTATATATTAGATGTTGTTGGAATGTACACAAGGAGTTTCCAGTTCCACACTAATATGAGATAAAAGAGGGATATAATGATCCTTCCTAGACTAATCCAGGGGAATGATAACTACATTCCCTTGATGATGTCACTATTGGGGCATTAATATATAATGAACATGATCTATTAGATAGAAAAGTGCATAGACAGATCCCATTTACGGAAGTAGGCATGGGTCTTAATGTTAGGGTACCCATGCATAGGAGGATAATGAAATGTGGCTACCCAACTCATGCTTGGTGAAAATGGAATATGCATAGGGTTGATAATATTGGTCATGTAGATGAGGTTTTTATAGATATCCCTTGTTTGAATGTGTGGAGTGAACATAATAACTCACCTTTCACAAAACTATGTTTATAATAAAGAGGAATCAAATTGGGTATATGGGGTTGTGCCTAGATATTTTAGATTAACAAAAATAATTTACGATTCATAAACTATGGGAAATAACATAATAAATGTTTAGAGATTATAGAGGCTTAGCTGTGAAATCATTCCATTTGCATATATTAGTGTGGTGTTATGTAATTTTATCTTGTTCGAACTCATCTGAATATTAATGGATATTTTGTGATGTTATATTTAAAATAAGTTGAACTGAATTAAGGCTTATTTTATGGTTTTCATGAAAGTTATCTACTAATAAAATTCCGTGGAAGGTTTTTTATATGTGATCCTCTTGAAATAGAGTGTTGCACGAATGCGATAGTGAATCTTAAACAACTAAAGGTCTATAACAAATATTGGGGGTGATTATTTATTTATATATATTTCCACATTTGGGGGTTCTATATCTTATAACATCACCCTGGTCACACAAAAAATTGTTAATATGAACAATTTTGGGTTTCTAGACACTCATTTCATAGCTACTATAAGAAAACCATGGAACATTGTTGTTTGAAATCACCAATCACTTTAAATTTATTTTCATAAAAAATATACAATACACACGAAAATTCGTAATGGTTCAAAATAATTCTTATTACATCCCAAAATAGTCTTCAGGGATCTGTTTTACCATGAATCAAGATAAACATATGTCCTGAGGATCAATACCCATTTTCATCAGAAACATTTATAAAAATAGAAATCCATACAATAACATCTCAATGTGGTTATCATTTAATATTAATTAAACTTCAAGGAGTTCTACATCAAATTTGTGAGTTTCTATTTTATTAGTTCATTTATGTCATTTTATAGAAATAAATGTAAATATATAATTATAGAATCGATAAATCTAACATTTTTTCATGAATTTTTGAAATTATGATAAAATAATTTATAAGATAGAACCATACTATTTTTTATGAAAAACATTTTATATTATCATTTAAATATGAAGAATCAATTTACTGAGTGAATTTTTTTAATAGGATATTGGTTTTAATAAAAAAATCATTATTAATTCTTTAACTATGAAAACAATGTATGGTATCATTTACCATTTTTTTATTCAAGGATTTTGATAATATGACAGATTCATCAAAATATTAATGTTTTTAATGAAATTAATTTTATAGGATGAATTTCGTGACCTTTTTTAGATCCCCAATGAGTATAATTCATCCCCCTTGAGATGGGGAATCAATGGTAATCGTACAATATAAACATCTCCACTTCTCTATTTCCTCAATTTTTTCTTAAATTATTTATTAATACAATGATCGAATAATGATCCCAACATTAATAAAAATTATTATAATGAGAGGTTAGTAGTAGAAGACACGTTTTCAAAAGGTTTTAAAAGGATTATTACTTTTTTATCAAGTTGTTATGTGCTTGTAGGTTCATAAATTTTCATATTTTAACCACTTGTTTTATTATTATAAATGATGAATAAATTAATTGATGGATGAAGGGAATATCATTGAAATCCAATAAGAAATAAATACAAAATAATAATTGAAATAGTTTATAATATATAAATCCATCATTTGTGTGATATTCTTCCTCTATTTTACTCGAGTTTCTCTATATGACATACTAGGTTTGAATCCATCTTCATCCTTTAATTCATACATAGATGTGTTTCCAATCTCATGAATTTAACTATTTGACTTAAATTTATGTTTTGTTGTATTATCATCCAAAAAACATGGATTAACATTGTATCTTTATTTTATATATCTATATCTAAAAATATAAATTTAGATAAATATATGTTTCCCATATCTCTACATATATCTCAATGTGATCTGTTTCTAAAATCTTGAGTCAAACTCATTTGGCCTGATTATTCTTGTTTCATAATTTTGAGTTGTTTTCCCTAAAAGATAGAGCATTTGACTTTAAAATATTGAGTAAATGAAAAGATTTTTATGTAAAGATAATAATTCCATTATAAATGATGTTGTGATATTATATTTTTCTTCGTATATCATGATTTGGTAATACCCAGGATAAAAAACAATAGGATGAAATATCTCTGCAATTTTACAAATATATCCATCAAACCCACACAATCCTTTTAGATTGATCGTCTGTATTAAGGTACATAATTTTTATAAACTCATGTGTTCCCCTTATGATATAATGTGACTCATCCTCCATGGTGTGGAGACTATATTAAATCTACAACCATTATTTATTTTAACACTCATCATATTTTGTATTGTTAAATATATAATATTCATAAAATACTTAGTCTTTTAGATTTTCTAGATCTTACCATGTTATCTATTTCTATCTATTGTGTGTTCACATGAAATCTAGACCATTTTTAGGTTATCTTTAATCGATTGGTATTAACTACATTGAAAACTCCTAATGAACTCCACATTTTAACCATTTGGTTGAAAACATTCTAGTTGTTTCATAGTACTTCATGTGTCTAAATCTTACATCTGCATGTATGATAAACTCTTTATCATTTCATATCATATTAGTTTTTTTCATTCAATTATTTAAATCAATGTGAATGAAAAAAAGTTCTAGAGTGTAATTTCTATCATATTAGATTAATTTATAAAAAATAAGGTTTAATCCAAGAAACTTCATCTAACATATGATTCATTCCCTTCTAATATGAGAAAACCTAAAATATGGTGTTTCATTATCAAAATATATTGCATGTTTTGGTTTTGTTAACTACCATAACAATTCAGCTCAACATCAAATCCTTTACCCTGTAAACAATATAGCTGTGGCATGAAGAATCAGTATAAGAAAAATTTCAACCTCTATATTATTTGAGGAAAGACCAATTTTCTCCCATACATAGGGATATTATAAGATTCATTTAAATCACTGAGTCTAAGAACACTCCTCATATATAGTGATCTCTTTTATTCATAATATTCTCCAATATAAATCACGATGAAACAAAATCATATAAATCTCCCATAAAAACCTTTAGCCTTAATCAACATCATCATTCACTTTATCAAAGTGAGAATATTTGTGACAATATATTCATAAGATTACTTTATTAAAAACACTAGTATGTATTTTTATTAGCTATATTAGTGTATCATAAACTTATCATGAATTAGGTATAATTAAAAAATAACTTTTTTTAATGGATTATTCTATCAAAACACTGGTTTGGATAGTTTTATAAGAGATATACATCCCTCTATGGCATGAAATTATACAGTCAAAAAAACATTCTTGGTAATCCTAAAGGGACATAAGATTAATATTTTAGGTCAAATTCTATGTAATTTTACATTATTCATATTTATACTAATGGGAGAGTAAATTAATGTGATTATAAATGTCTTACATCTGAAGAAAATCAATCAACCATTTCATGAATCTATTCAGTGAATCATACAAGGAAACTAGTAGACTCCAATAACTTCATTGATCTTTATTGAAAACCTAGAGTCTCATCCCATGGATCCCTAATAATAGATTCTAGAATATACATTAATATTCTTCTTGGAGGACCCACACTTTGTGTTTATTTATCTCATACTATGATGGAATTCAATATTCTTCATATTATTTGAAAAATAAAAAGATAACATGAACAAAAAAATTTATCAAATTCAAAAATATATTCTAAATCTATTATTATTGAAATGATAATGTTTGAACTCTATTATTTATGAAAACACTGATGTATTTTACAAAAATACACGTTTTGAGTAAATGTATACATTATTTCTAAAATAAATAGTTTATTAATAATTTTATAGTGACATATTAAAAAAATTAGTGGTTAATAACATACATTTTTATGGGGTATTAGTTCCAACATTGGGACTCCCATATATATTTAAAACATATTTGGGAATGCTTCCCAAATCTCTGTATGTGAATGGTTAACCATATTCATGTTATCTAATTGATCCCATGTATTTAGTTTAATAAAGAATATATATTAAACATTATGCATATTTCCTTTATTAATTCATGTTTTTTTCACATTAGGATTAAACATTGAAGTGAATTCTTACATATCCTATTAACTAAGGAATCAAAACCAACTTTCTTCGATTGAATGGATTTGTCTAGCATCTCAATATGAGACCCGTAATTGGAGGAACATTCACCCAGATATTGGGTTTATAATCATTTATCTCCATTACCACATGGGTCGTGATAAATGAGAGATATAAAATATAATAAATGAACATATGAATTGAATGAGAGTATAAAATTTTATTTTAATGGAGGGTTTACACATGAGTTTCTTTATGATACCTAACCAAATAGGTGTATTAGGTGTGGTTGTGATTTAGGGATTACAACAAAGAGGATTCCCTTTCCTAGGAACCAAGAGGATAATATCAACCCCTAGGAAACTGAATGTTTCATTGGGGATTATACCTAGGAGGATGCACATGTATTTTTAACCATGAGGAGTGTCTCAAGATACTGGTAATTGAAGGTTTTATTGGGTCATATATAAAGGAATATTCCCATGTATTTGAATTCAAGATGATTACATTCATTCATGGATAATTTCTATTTTGATTGCATATTATATTGTGGAGGAGTCCCTTATTTCTAGAACCACAGGGAGTATCTCATCTAATAGATTATTGAATTATTGGTTGGGGAGTAGACTAAATAAGATTACCATGATTCTAGAACCATGATGAGTATCTCATTTAATGGACAATTAAAGGTTTGTTTTGGGGATTATTCCCAGTAGTATTCCCATGTTCCGGAACCAAAGGGATTATCTTTACTCAAGGAAAATTAAATTTTTTGTTTGGTCTTACATCTAGGATGATTCCTTAGTTTCTCGAAAAATGATGATCATCTCAACTCATTCATAATTGTATTTATTGATGTGTGTTACACCTAAAAAATATCCCATTTTTTTGAACCATGGATATTATCTCGAATCAAAATAATTAAATATTTGGTTAGGGTTTAATTCTAGAAGTATATCCCTGTTTCATGAACCATGGTGAGTATCCTGACTCATTTTAATTGATTATTTTTCAAGGGGTTTAACTTTATTTGATGAAAATGTTTTGTTTACCTACCCATATTTTGGTAATAATATAAGGAAGGGAGAAAGTTAATGTATATCCTCACACCTATTAGGAAGTCCAAACATTGTGTATTATTTCAAATCTATGAGTATTTGGAAATAAGCAATGTCCAGGTATGAGACATGGATGAATTCATTAGTAGATATGGTGAGAGGGATAAATAAGTTTCATAACCATATAGGGGGATAAAAAATGTTCATATAATTAGAGAGATGGTTAACATGGATATCTAGACCATGGAAGGGATAACATTTTGATTCTCTTCCATGTATAGGGGATATCAGGTGAGTGTTTGGTCAAGTGGAGGGACATGAGAGATGGTTCACCCAAGTGGT
The DNA here is from genome assembly GCA_963277665.1 of Viscum album. Classification (NCBI taxonomy): domain Eukaryota; kingdom Viridiplantae; phylum Streptophyta; class Magnoliopsida; order Santalales; family Viscaceae; genus Viscum; species Viscum album. The sequence continues at coordinate 424,937,002 of OY728162.1, read as the reverse complement.
GTGACTTGAGAAAAGGGTAACACAAGTGGAGTGACATGGGAGAAGGGTCAACCATGTGGAGTGACTTGGGAAAAGGGTCCCTGAGTGGAGGGACATGGGTGTAGGGTCACCGATGCATAGATCACCCATGTGGGGGATCTCTAAAGTGTGGGTCTTCTAAGTGTGCATCACCAAGGTGTGCATCTGCCATGTAGGTTTCACGCATTTTTGGGTCACCAAAGTGTGGGTATACCTTGTGTGTTTCTCCCATGTATGGGTTTACAATGTATGGATCCCCATTGTATGGGCCAACCATGTATGGGTCACCTATATTTCTGTTACCCTCATATGGGTCTCACAAGTATAGCTCAATCCAATATGGGTGGGAAAAGTTGGGGATTTACCATATGGGGGATCAACATAATGATTCACCCATCTGGGAAGAAATGGATGTCCAATTATAGTAGAGGGAATTCCACGATGGTTCTTCCTTTTAACAGAGAAGATGTTTGGTGAAAATTTATTGAGATAAGATCCATGACCATACTTCATCATATATGAGGACATAATTCTTCTAAAAACTAAATGTAGGGGGTCAATCTATAGACCATCTAGAGAACCTAGGTGAATGAGCATTTTGGAGGAGTCATATGAAGGAGGGAGGTGAAGGAGTATCACGATATGGGAGAGGTAGTTGAATCCAAGAGTTATGTGAATGGAATCGACATGAGCTCAAATTATATTATAAAAAATTATACAAATATAATATCCATAACTTTTTATCCAAAAATAAATATTGTGTTATAATGCTAGTAAATTAAAATCATGTTAAATGAACTATCGCCCAGATATAATTAATACAACTTATTAGGATTTTTTCTAATACAATGAAGTTCCCAAAATACCAAAAAAAATTATTTTAAGGAATGATTATTTTTTTCTGAAAAAAAATTCAAAATCCATGGCTTACTATAATACAGAGGTTCGAACCACTCTTCCACTAGATTCTTTAGCATATATAAGGAATCTTCATCCCTCTGTGTGGTAGCAGTCTTGTGACACATAAAAATCTAATATATTTCAATTTGAATCATGGAGATACCTTTCAATTCAATTTTGATATATGTTATCTAATTATTTTAATATCATTGGTCTTATGGGAAGGTGTATTGATGTACTTTTTTTCCCATAATCAAAAATAAAATAATGAAATTAAATAAAACATGAAATAATAATATGAGATATGCATGGACATAATATTAATAACATGGATCAAAACATCAACCAACCCCATTCTATGTTTTTGTAACCTCACCATCATAAATTTTCTAACAATAAAAACCTTTATTTATTTTTGAAAATGAATAAAAACACTTGAACGATTGTTATTATCTCAAATCAACCTACCTCTTTCAACTTAGCAATATCAATTTTGATTTATGTGTTTCCTCTCCCACATATAAAATTAATTCAAAATGAAAAATATTTATTTATGTAGATTTATTCTACCATATTATCTATGCAATTTATGTTTTAGATTATTCTCAATAATTTAATGAGGGTCATATATTCATATCCTCGGGGATCTTGGAATATTACTATACCATATATTTACTCATTTTTTTAAATTGCAGGCTATATAACACGAAACAAAGTTGGAATTAAAGTATTTATCTATTTACCTATAAAAATAAACACCATTTTGATCAAGACCCTTATTTTAATCCTTTCTTAAGTTTACATTATGTTTGGTTCTCCTCTATTAATAAATTTAGACACTATCTTTTTTAAATTTTTTATATTCAAATTTTGATTGACTGTAATGTTTATCTCCATGTATTCGGTTTTTTCAAAAAAAAAATATCATTTAAAATATAATCTACAACATGAAAAATATATTCATTTACTTTTAATGTTGATTGAGATTAAAAAACTAATATGATAAGTTTTAATAAATCATTTGGTGGAAATATTTTTCTTCTCATTATGATTTCACATATAATTAGTGAGATCTAGTAATTTTCTCCAATCACATTCGATGAAAAATAATTAATACTCCACTACATATAGGTAAAAGATTCAACACATGACTCCAATTGTTCTAAAATACATGCGAGATAAGTATTGGTAGTATATCTTAACTAATTAAAAAATTCTCAAGTCTCCACAATTGTACCATTATCGATAGAAACATTTTTCAATTCTTTATAATTCTATATTTTTTATTCATCAATTTCATTTATACAAATTTTATAATCATTTACTCAATTTGTAATCAATGAGATTAAATCATTATAAACCACATTATATCATTCATTCATGAATAATAAAAATGTTTACATATAATTTAAAGTGTCCAATTACATCACATTTATTTAAGCATCTATATATAATAATATGTTAATCAATGACCTTTTTTAAACATAACTTTTTCTTCTCCATGACTATCACCAATTTTAAATTAGTATGAAGTGTTTCCTATAAATATCCATTATCTTTTTTAATCCTTTATGGAAATTATTGTGTATTTTCAAATAATAAATCTCTTTTTCATCAACCCATACATTATAAGTATTTTATTTCATTAATGTGACTAATTGGAAATAACTCACACTTGACTCAAAATATATTCACCATTTCAAACCAATAATTTCCACGAAATATATTCCCTTCAAAAGGTTATTTTTAGGCTTCTTCTATGTTTCCTCTTGGTGTTAGAAACCAGTGAATGTATTTATTTCTTTTCATCCGACATTTCAACAAAACCATACATAAATAACGAATTTGAAAAATTTAAGAGTCTCTATTTATAAATCTTTAGAACTCCTACCATTTTTCATGATGTAATTTAAGTTTTCTAATTCTACAAGTATTAAAATAGTAGTGTATTAACCAATCAGTTAATCAGTTAGATTATACCAAATTTTATCAATGGTGGATTGTATTTTAATAAAAACATAATTAGAGGAATTAACATAATCTTTGACTTTTATAGAAAATATACTCATTTAATCTGTATCTCATTGAGATAAACCAATCGTCCAAATAAAAATTAAAAACATAATAAAAAATCACATATTTTATTCCATATGATTCATATAATTTCTAGATTCTACAACATGTCTACCTTTATAATAAATTATCAAAATTCAAAATATAATTTAATATGTTTTCAATTTAGGTCTAAAATCATTCATAATCTTTATCATTTCATCTAGATTGGGATAATTATGTAAAATTTTAGTAAAAATATAATTTTTAATTTTACTACATGGTTTGGGTGGAAAATAGATACATATTGGACTAAAAATATTAATACTTTTAAAAAATGATATCTCTATGAATTCAAACATCAAAATATATTATTTTGTGTAAATCCTATGATAATACAATCATTTATTTCAAATTCACCAGTTGAATGAATATAATAATAATATTTTGAAATTGTAAATGATATCTAAATTCTATAGATGAAATCACTATAGAATTAAAAATTCATGATCATTGTGGGATATAATTAATAGTTTGACATTAATATATATACAATTTTAAATCTTCATGGCCACGATAACTTTCATAAAAAATATTTTAAATTATAAAATTATGTTATGTGATCCATGTGGATGAACATATATTAATACCACTTTTACGACCTCATATGGGAGATTCCCAACCACTTAGATTATTAGTGAATTAGTGTTCATCATCCTATATAAATTTTCACCATATTTCTCTAGTACCTAATGATTTTCCCATTTTTTATTTAATGAAATGATCAAATGAATTTTCCTACCAAAATAAGAATGATGAAAGTGAGAGGTGAGTGGTATAACACACAATGACACTATGGATTGCAAGGATCCCAATGATGTTTTCATTATTCTTCTACATCTCCCGAAAATCACCAATTCTCATCCCAATGGACACTTCATTATCAAATTATCAAATAGGAATACTTCAATTGATATATAAATGGAATAAACGTAAAATATGAAATGGTATTCAAGGAAAGTCACACTATAAATATATTTGATAAGAAAAATCATTGGGATGTTAATTACGTTATCAATCATCCTAAAGTGTCCCATTACATTTTACTATGTGTATACCCTTGTTCTTAACTCAATCACTACCTAGATGGGGGAATGTCCCATGATTTTTTCATATATAAATCCGTAGGATTTTCATTATATTTTCAATCAAAAACATGGATTATATTTTTATAATTGCGTTTCATATATTTATATTGTAAATAGAAATATGGATCAATCAACACGTTTAAAATATATAAAAATTTTGACATAACTTTCGTTCAAATTTTTTTATTCAATGTCATTAGGTTTAATTTTAGTTTTGTAAATAAATTTGTCATTATTTAGCTCAAAATGTAGGTCATATGACCTTAGGATATTCAAAAATTAACATTATCTTAGTGTTATAATATCAAAATTCAAGTTTCCTAAATTAACATTAAATTACTTTTTTGTAATAATTAAAACATTAAACTAATTGACGCCCAAATATCATATTGGTCTAGTGGATTTAGAATTATGGAAAACATAAATAATAGTACATAAATGAGCAACATTATCTTCAAAAAGATTATTCCTGACTGTAAACCTTCTTAGAGACATCATAAAATAACACATATCATCATAAACTAGGGAAGGAGATACAAAAGGTTTGAGATAAAATTATTAGTAAGGGTAAAAAATGGTGATATGTAAGCATAATCATTAGAATAAGGGTATAAGAACATGACCATGAAAATAAAATATCATACCCTACATATCAAAGTTCATATACCAGAATAATTAAATAATATGGATGTTTATAAGACATTAATCACAAGGAAATAGATAACAATATACAAAAAATAATAATATAGGAATAAAACAAAGAATTGTGGTAGAAACATAAGCATATGTAATATATCTTCCATATTAGGAAAGGCATCAATTCCATCACCATTGTGGTAGCATGGGTTCACTCCTCATACCATATTAGTAGTCATGATTCACTACTATGGCCATATTTTTTTCTTGGATTCACTACTAGTACCATCTTGGTAGTCATCGTTCACTCCCATGGACATATTAGTAGTAATTGTTCATTCCAAATACCATCTTAGTCTATCTCATGAAATATAAATATTTACCTAATCTATTGAAGGGAGATATAGGTCCCACTGATCCCCTATGGAAACCATAGTACACGTGCGATAGATGATCAAAAGTAATCATATCATAACTCATGAACTGAAATGGGTATTATATACATGTAATAATATCATTACATGTTGAAAGATACAAGCTTCATAATAATTTCAACCTAACCATAACCCATTAAAATAAGTGGTTTAAAAAGAATTTAACCCATTAAATAGAAACATGTATCATCTAATTAAAGCAATAAAAACATAATCCATTCATATAAATAATATGAAGGGATACATTGAATAATTTACTAAAATGTAATGACTAACCCCAATGAATGTTATCTTAGATGGTGAATAATTTTTAAAGTTCTTTAAAAAGAATTCTTGATAAAAAATATCCTTTATTCATTGAAAAATGATTCATAAAACGTAAATACTTATTAAAAACATTTGACTTGAAAATATATTTAAAAACATATAAAGTAAGGATTTTAAACTCTAAAAAAAATTTAAAATTAATTTTCTTGGAAAATGGGAATAAAATATATTGTGGAAGCACTTTATAAAACATGGTTTTGGAATTCAATAAATTTCAGATTAAATAGAGGGAAAATTAGATATTACATAAAACATTATCTTAAGTACCGAAGTTTGTAAAAATTGTACTAATACATGAGGATATCTTTAATAAAAAATGTAGAATAAAATTCATAAGTGTTATAGAGATATGAATCATAATATTTCATCCAATGATGCATAAAAATAACCAATCTTGAAAAATAATTTTTTTGTTTCAATAAACTTTTATTACTTTGTAACATGGGATCACAATATCAATGTTAGAAATATAAAATTACACGAACCAAGATATAAATAAAATTAAATACACTGTTCATGGAGATGATAATCCATACAAATACATGAATGTTGTTTCTATTTTTGTTCTCATATTGAAAGAAAAAAGGAAAATAAGATATGTTTATATGTTTTTATAATATCATTAAATAATAATAATAATTTTATCTATATCATATAATTTAACTAAACCCATCTCTAATATATTACATGTAGTGTTTGAACAAATCACATCACTTTCAAGGGGTAGTAGTCCACACTTTATGGAAGGAAATTATTGTATTTAAACCAAATGGAATGTAAAAAGATATGTGTTTTAAAATTAATAAATAAGAATAAATAAATAATAAATATAATATTTAAAATTTATAAATAGGATTTCTATCATAATATCCACCATGACAGGAATTAATAAAAATTGAACAATAATTGTTTAGTGAGGTGGTAGTTCACTATATACATAAATAGTATGTTAGTTATCCATTAGATAGAGGTATGTGTAAGTGTAGGTTTAAATATTAGAAACAAATCATATTATATTGAGGATAATGGTTTTTTACACATGAATGGAAAAAAATTGGGGTGGAGAAATAAAATAAATGAAAGGACTTGAGATAAGACCTTTCCTTTTAATCATGTATCTTCTTTTGGTTTGTACAAAAATTATTTCATGAAAAGATTTAAGAAAAATTGGATCCTTTTAAAAGTAAGGGAGGATTTTTTTGTGATTTTATTGGGCACATATTTTCCAAACATAAGATATTTTAGTGGGGTGAAGAAGAGAAAGAGGTGGTGGCCATTTATAGGGAAGGAGGATGACACTCTAGTAAATATTTGAAGAGAGAATTAAACCCATGTTTTTCAAGTTGAAAGTGAATCCAATAATGCTCCAAATATGATATAAGTCATTATATGGAAGAAATATGGGAAAAAATGGATATTTTACAAGTTTACATGTTGTTTTGGATCTTTAGGTTATGGTTTAGTCGATTATTAAGCATAATTAAACCATAATCGTTTTAATTAATTTTAATCCCATTCACTAATATTTTGGGTAAAAAAACATGATTTTTTTTAAATTATAAATAATAATGATTAAAAATATCGAATGTTTTTATCCTAATTATAGTCACAGAAGTGAAAAAATGTAATTTAAAATAAATTCTTTAGTTGGGTTAATAATGTGGGGTTTTAAAGAAAAAAATGGTCCAAAGTTAGCTATGTTTTTGTAACCAATTCTACTGTGAAACTAATTCCAATTAACCAATTTTGATTAATTTATAATAATATAATGTTATTAAACTTTTTGAAAAATTAAAATATAATTTAACTATAGAAATAAATTATATGAAAAATAAGTTTTGAATTAGAATCTCGTATTTTTCACTATTCATCCAAAAAAGAAGTTTCACTGAAAAATTCAAAAACTTTTCCTGAACCTAATTTCTACATTATAAATTAAAAAATTATTTTTATTTTATAAAATTAAATTCATTAATCTATCTAAAAGTAATTTTATTAATGAAAGTGATTTATTCAAGAAAACAGTTTATTAAAAATTAATTGACTACCCCAAAAAGAATATCATTCATTATCAATATATTTTATTAATATAAAATAATTATAAAAAATATTTGGAAAGAATTTATTAGCCATAATTTTCCTATGTTTAATAGATATTTTATAATTATCTCATTTAAATAATTATAATAGTGAAATGATGTTGTGTAGAAACATCAATGTTGTGTGTAACGTATGCCATGTTGGTATTTCGTGCAACACACACTGAGTCGATGTTTCCTGTAATGTTCTCTGACTTGGATTAATGTGAAAGTAATGTTTTACATAGTTAATTGAGTGAAATAAATTAAAATTTAATTAATTCAAGAAAAAATTTCATGTTAAACCATGGGTATCACATTCTACCCCCTTAAAATGAATTTCACCCTCAAAATTTGTCACTCTGGTAGAAAAATTAGGATATATATGATTCATAAAATTCTCAAGTTTCCATATATCTTCATCAAGATTGTAATTTCTCTGAAACAAATTCCCCTTGTGAGTGGTCTTATTTTATAGAAATGTTTCTGTATGATCCATAATTTCAACAGGTTTATCGTAATAAGAAAGAGAATATTCCAGTCGTATGACCTCTTAATTTAGTACATGTGATGGGTCATATATGTAATTACTCATGAGAGATACATGGAACACATCATGGAATTGAGAGTGATTTGGAGGATGTTCCATGTGATAGGCTACTTTCCTAACAAGAATACGAATAACAAAATGACTGATATACTGGGGACTTAGTTTCCCTTTCTTCTTGAATCTCATAACCATATTTGAGGGTGATATTTGTAGAAACACTTTTTCAACAACATCAATTTACAAATATAAATTATGGTTATATGAAATACTTTTCGGCTTACATTCAACTGAATTAATGTGAAAATTAATTTTTTTAAACTTCTCGAACATTTATTTAGCAATATTTGGTCCCAATAGATTTATTTCTCCAACTTCATCCCAACACGTTGAAGATATACATTTATTCATATCAAGGGCTCCATACGGTGCCATATGAATGATTTAGTTAATTCTATTGTTTTATGAAAACTCAACTTGAATAACGTGTTGATCCCAACCACCTTTGAAATCCCTTGATCAGATCTCATCATATCTTCTAGGGTTTTAATTATTCTTTCAGGCTGACCATCTGTATGAGGATGATAAGTAATACTAAAACTCAACTATGTATCTAGTTATTACTAAATAATTTCCTTGAACATTAATAAAAACCTTGTTTTTTGAAAGGATACAATAGAATTTGGTTCTCCCTGGATCCTTACCACTTCTATAATGTATATCCCAGAACCCGTACCTAGATAGAAGTATTTTCTAAAAGTGATTATGTGTGCTGACTTAGTAAGGTGATCTACTACCACCCAGATAGAATTAAACCCTTTAATGGTTTTGGGTAGTCCACTGAAAAAATATACATGGTTGTTCTCCCACTTCCATTATAATATCTATAATGGATGAAACAACCTATTTAAACTTATTCTGGCATCCATATGTTTTTAGCATACCAAGAACCGAGATAAAAACATTGTAATATCTCCCTTCATGATATCCCACTAAAATCATTATTTCTTGTCCCTATATATCATATTACTTCAAAGGTGAATAGATAATAAAGAACTATGAGCATCCTCTAATACATCCTTCATCAAATCTTTTATGTAAAAAAACATTACAAGGTTCCTAAACCTTATCATTCCATCCTAGTCAGTGTTAAACTCAAGAAAATTTCTGACTTTATTTAACATATCTTAATCTTCCATTTATACATCCTTAATCATCCTATGGATAAAGGTTTGATGACACATTTGATAAATATAATACTTTTCCCGAAACTTCATGATTTATAGATCCATTTATTGAAAATCCAAAACTATTTTATCATTTATAATCCTCATCATGGATAAGTTACCATGATACTTCTGAAATAAAGCATCGGTAACCATGTTCGTTCTCCCTGGGTGGTAATGCATTGAACAGTCATGCTCCTTTATAAACTCTAACCATAATCTCTGACACATGTTCATCTCCCTATACTTAAATATATATTTCAGGATTTTATTATCAATATATATATCAAACATTTCTACATAAAGCTAATGCCTCCATATTGTTAATGAAAAAATTATTGTTGCTAACTCCAAATCATGATTTGGGTAATTTTTCTATTTAATATTTAACTACCCGGAGGAATACATTATAACAATGTTATTTATCATAATAACACATCCCAATACCTTCCAAGATGAATCACTAAATATTACAAACCCTTCTCCACTATTGTGTAATGATTTAACCAGTCACTGAATAACCTTTTCTTAAGATCCTTGAAATTTTCCTCATATTCACCTACCTAGACGAACTTGATACCCTTCAATGCTTACAAGTTTATAGTATTAGATAGACATTAGAAATTATCTAGAAACTGTCAATAATATATAGCTAAATAAAGAAAGGTACAAATATCAGTCAAAGTGGTTTGTCTTGGCCAACATTCAATAGCCTCCATCTTTGATGGATCTACTACTATACAATATCTTTAGATTCTATGACCAAAAAATGAAATGTTTTTCCACAAAAATTAATTATTTTTAAATTTATCATACAACTAGTCATTCCTTAGGGTCCTTTTTAAAATTATCAAGTGATCTTTAGGCTCTTCCTTTCCCTTTTTGTAGAAAACAATATCATATATAAAGACTAAAAAAAATAATTGATGTAATAATTAAAGAATATTTTAATTAAATTCTTAAGATAAAATAGGAATTAGTAAGGACAAAATGCATAACTATATATTCATAGTTTCCATACCATGTAGAGAATTCCATCTTTGGTATATCCTTTTTCTTTACCATCAATTGATGATATCCATAATGAAGGTTAGTCTTGAAAATGTACTGAGATCTATTAAATTAGTCAAATAAGTCATCAATATGGGGTAGATGATACTTTTTCTTGATTGTGATGTTGTTATACATCCAATAATCAATTCTGAGTTGCATTGATCCATCATTCTTTTTCACAAAAAGAACAGAAGCACCCCAAGGTGTAACACATGGCTGAATGAATACCTTATTATGGTTTTCTTGGAGTTTCCTTATCAATTCCTGCAACTCAATTGGGGTCATTCTATAATAATTATATTAAATTATTACTCAACCACGTATGAGTTATATTGAGAACTCAATTTCACATTTTCGTGAAAAACTATAAAAAACATATGGAAATTCATCTATATATCTCAGACAATATGCATATCATCGATGTCAAAATTTTCCCCAACAATTTGAGATAAAAAACCATTTTAAATGGGAATTAAGACCCATACACTGGATGTAATCTTCTCAATATGTTCATAAATATCCTCACATGGATGGATGATCTTAGGAGGGTTTGAAATATCAAGAGTCACTTACCTTCCCCAACAATTGATGTATGATTTATGATGAGAAAGCCAATGTATTCCAAAGATGACATCAAATTCAACCAAATGAAGAATTAAAATATTTATAGGAATAAAATTCCCACAAGCATTAACCATAGAGGAAGCATAGACTTAAGATTCAATAATCATACAATTAGAGGGTTTCACTGCTAATTCCACATCTATGACGTTTCGTTGAATTGTAAAAACCTTAAACAATAATTTAGATAAAAACTTGTTGGTATATCCATAATAAAATATGAAATTATTAGTTTATATTGTATGGTATGTGTACCTTTCATCGCGTCATCATCATACCCATAATCAGAAATTATTATTAAATGAGATTTCCCACTATCACTTGACATAATAAGTTGTTGAAGATGATCATAACTATCCCTTGGGTTTGGAATGTGGTTATAATAATGATCATTTTATTTAAAATTATATCACTATATCATTGGAGGTGCATTCTCTTCTGGTTTTCCCTATTCATAATGTTATTTAACTTATTCCCATCACTTTGGAAATAACAAGCCCGATGTCCTTCGCTTCCCCACATAAGTCATTTATTATACACCTTAAGAAAATTTCCTCTAGGATTCTTCCCACACATAGAGCATAAAGGGAAGTATATCTTCTTCTCTTAATGGTTTTTATATTTTCATTTAAATTACATATTATTATTCTTATCAAAACTATGATATTGACACATGAATATGACTTCTATTTCAACCATTATTTCACAACACGTAATCTAATCATAACTACTAATGTCTCTTATGTAAAATACCCTCATTAGACTTGAATTTAATTCATTTAATAATTTATAAACTTTACATTTGGGTTGAATGATAATCTGTGTAGTTTACCTTACAAGTCTCATGAAATTAGCATCATAGGTACCGATAGATTTTTCATCAATTTTATCTAACTCAAAGAACTAATTCTATATCGTGGTATGAAAAATATGTGGAATGAACTTATTGAAAAATATTCTATGGAACTCATCCCAATCAATGTATTCAATCTCATCTTACTACCTCATATTCTTGATTACATTCCACCACTAATCTACTTCAACTTCTAAACTATAAACAAACCGAATTTCCTTCTCATTGTCTAAACACTATAGAACATAGAATATACATTCAGTGGTACTGATCCATTTCATGGAAACAAGTGAATTATAAGACCCATTTAAAGAAGGCGTACGTTTCCACATGAATGAATCAATAGAATGTTTTTATCTCCTTTTCTCATTTGGAAGTCTTATATGATTCATAGATTGAGAAATCTATGTGAGTATAGAAATGAGGATTTGCATTCCAGCTCCCATAGAATTTTCTTTCTCAAAATTATAATCATTTCACTGTCCATCACAATCACCATAAATGCAGTTCCATCATGATCCAACTATTAAATAAAACAAAAATTCATAGAGTAAGAAACATTTATCATAGTGAGGACCAACATAATCATGAAAAGTACCTTATAGGATGTCTAAATTTTGACAACATCCTTAATCTATAAGACCTTATGGCAATCCAATTTTATTCATAAGAAACATCTATTTAAATAATTCTTGATGTTTCATGAAGAGTTTTTGAATTTCTAATGCATATCCCTCGAGTGTTTCAGACTAGGTGTGCAACAAGGCCCATTGTCATGTACAAGATTACCCTGAGTATTTCCTGGAACATCTTTTCTTATTTTTTTACCCCTAGGTACATCTTTTCCATATCCACATTCACTTTTATAGTCCCAAAATTTATGGATTTATAGGAAAACACTAACTCTATCCATCAAAAAAATTCTACGACATTTTCCTATGATTTTCATTATCCTTATACATAACCTTGTACATGTCCTTAGGGTTATCACTAAGGATTTATCATTATAGTTTCGAAAGGATAACTAATACATTTCTATAATACTAGTCCAATGCATGTGGAAACATGGAAAACATAAGCATTGGTACATAAATTAGATACATTACCACCCACTAGGTTCTTCTTGACAATCACCCTTATTGAACACATAAAATAAAATACTTATCTTCATAACTAGGGGAAGTAGACATAATAATGGGTGAGATCAAATGCTCAGTATGGGTGGAAATGGGAGACATGTAAGCATAATCATGAGCATTATGGTATGAAAACATGATCATGAATATTGATGATCACACCCTGCATATCAACGATCGTAGAAATGAATCATGGAACAAATATTGTATTTTCATAAGACATGAATCATAAGTAAATAGAGAACATAATCCATGAAAGTATGACATAGGAATGAAACATGGAATTTTGGCCACCACATAAGCATATATAATATTACTTTTGTAGTATCAAAGGAATGACTTCCAAGACTATATTGGTAGTATAGGATCACTACCCATACCATCATGGTAGTCATGGTTCAATCCCATGTCTATTATAATATCATGATTTCACTCCTCATATCATCTTGGCTGTCATTATTCACTCTTGTTCCAATAATTGTTGTTAAGGTTCATTCCCAAGAACATCGTAGTCTATCTCATGAGATATAAATCTTTACCCAATGCATTGGAGGGAGATATAGGTCTCACCCATCAAATAATGAAATCATACATACATGTTCCATAATATCATAAATAATAATATCATATACAATGATATGAAATGGGTACTATAAAATATTAATAATATCATAACCACTAAAAAGAGATAGGTTTTATAATAAATTCATCCAAAAAATTACACGTGAAAAAAGAGGTTTTCAAAATTATATAACCCGTGAAGGAGAAATAGGTTTCATAAACCTCATTCCATAAAAACATAATTCATTTAGTGAAAGAATATGAATGGAAGTATGGAATAATTTCACCATAAATGCATGAGTAAGAAAAAAAGATTTTATCTTAGATGTTCAATAAATTGGAAAGATCTTTTAAAAACATTTCATGAGGAAACTGTACATTTTGCACTGAAAAAATCATGTTCAATCATAAAACAATTTCAAAACATTTTTTTATTAAAAATAGATTTCAAAACCAATAAACGAAAAAAAGAAATATATAAACCATTTTTGGAATAATTTTTCCTTGAAAATGGACGTCATAAATCATTGAAAAAAAATTGAAACATTTTTTAAAACATTCTTGAAAATATAGTTTTCAAATTCAACAGATTTCCGACAGAAGAGGGAGAAAATATGATTTTACATTAGACATTTTCATAAGTACCAAAGAGTGGAAAATTTTTACTAATACATGAATATATATTGAATAATCATTGAATAATAAAATTCATGACTGTTCTTGAGATATGGATCGTAATATTTCATTATTGGAATCATAATAATTTTTTTTTTAAAAATGTGAGATTGTTCTAATAAACTATTAATATTTGTTTAGTCTGGATCAAAATAAAAATGTGAGAAAATTAAATTAAACAAAGTATAAAATATTATTAAAATAAGTAAATTGATTATAAAACATGTAAAATAGAATTATATGGACCTTGAAAAAGAATTTAGGTGCATAACAAAACATGAGTCTCAAAGAAAGAAAATTTAGATAAAACAATCTTATCAGTTTTGTAACATTTGAAACATAAACTCCATGAAATTAAGTAAATAAAAGGCTATTAAAATACCCATAATTTAATTTATAATATACATGTAATAAATTATAATTCAGTATATACACTACACAAATGAAAAGTGTGGTGAATAAAGATTGTATCTCACAGAAATAAAAGTTAGTTCCTTACCCTGTATTGTGACTCACATCATACTTGTTAAAACAATCTGTGTAATAAATATAAATTTATTATAAATAATTTAAAAACCATTATATTATATCTAAGACCATATTTTTTAATTACAACCATATATTACTCGTTTTTTAACAATCCTTTCTTAGGGCTTCACTTCAGGTAATATTTTCTTTGTTCTTCACATCTCTCTTAATTTGTTATATGATCTGTCTTTATAATGATATCATGATTACTGAATGTAAACAATTATATAAATATAATTTATATTCACTATATTTTTATTATAATTATCTATAGAATATATAATTATGAAATGTAATACACCGTTCATTGAGATGGTAAGATGTACGTACGCTTGAACGTTGTTTCTGTTTTATTGTAGTATTGAAAGAACGTTAGAAAAGGACCTATGTGTGTAGATGTATATAATGTCATTAAAGTAGAATTATAATGTTATATATATAATATAAGTTAACTAGATCAATCCTTAATACATTCCATGAATTGTGTGATAGAATCAGATCTCTTTGAGGGGGTAGTATTCCACAATTCCTAAAACGAAATTATCATATTTAAACCAAATAGGAATTATAACAAAAATGTTATTTAAAATTTAAAAACAAGATTAAATAAATAATAAATATAATAAACAACATGTATAAATACAATTTCAATAATAAATACCACCTTGAGAGGTGGTAAGGAATATTGAACAATCGTCGTTTAGTAAGGGGGTAGTTCATCGTACACATAAACATTATGTTCATTATCCATTAGATGGAGGTGTGGGTAATTTTAGGTTTAATAATTATCGTACAAAAATAATAGTATATTTATTATTCTGGTAATATTATAAAATCATGGAAAAAATATCTGAAGGGGTTGTGAAAGAAAATAAAATGTTAAGAAGTTACCTCTTAATCGGGCAACTCCTTTTGGTGTGTGCCACAAGGATTCCTTGGATAAATTTATACAGAAGTGGAGGATTATAGGAGGAATTTAGAGGTGTTTTTAAGTGTATTTGGAATATATTTTCCAAATATAATAGGTTTTAGAGGTGTCAAGAAGAGGTAGAGGTGGTGGCCTTTTACGAGGAAGGAGGATTAGCACTCTTGTAAATATTTGAAGGGAGAATTCCACCCACATTTTTAATGTTTAAATTGGATCAAATAATAATTAAAAATCGAGACAAGGGATGATATTATAGAAATTTTTCTTGAAATGGATTTTGGACAAGTTTACATGTCGTTTTTGGCCTTAAGGTTATGGTTTAACAACTTGTTAATCTTAATTAGGCCTTAATCGATGAAATTAATTTTAATCACTTTCACTAATATTTGGGGTCAAAACTATGTTTCAATGAACCTAAATTATAAATTATGATTATGAAAAATATGGAATCCTTTTATTTCAAATTAAAACCATATAAGTGGAAGGAATTAATTTCAAATTAATCCCACATTAAAGTCGGCAATGGTGGGTTTTAAAGTAAAAATGGTCAAACATTTCTTATGTTTTTATATCCAATTCAATGTGAAATTGGTTAAAATTATCCAAAATTTATTAATGAATAAAAATATAATATAATTAATTTTTCTTACAAATTAAAATATAATATACCCTTATAGATAATTTTGATGAAGAATTAGTTGTGATTTAGAAACTGGTACATTTCACTACTCATCCAAAAATGACGCTTCTCAGATAAATTCCAAAAAATAACAATAATATAATTTAGAAAGTATAAATTCAAAATGAAGTTAATTTTTTCATATTCAATTTCTCACTTTTTAAAATATTATTTTTATTTTTAAAAGAGTTTCATTCTAGAAAATGGTATTTTTAAACATAAATGGACTTTACCAAAAATCAAATATTTCATTATCCTTATGTCTTATTTATATAAAACAATTATAAAATTTTTTTAAATTTAGTTATTAATATTCATATTACTATGTTTAATGTATAGTTTATAATTATCTCATTTAAATAATTATATCAATAAGATAATGTTTTTTAGTAACATCAGTGTTGCAGGAAATGTATGCCAAGTTGGTGAATCATATAAAATAAACTGATTCATTGTTTCATATAACAGATGTTGAGTTGGTACCATATTTATGGAATTTTTAACTTATTTCATTTAAATTCATAGATTAAAATTTTATTTATTTATAAAAAATGGTCCATTGAAACTTGGGGTGTTACAACAATGCTAAAAATCATGGTGCCATTAATGATTTTGTTACATGATACATTCATTCCTAATATAGAAATAAATTAAAATATAGATATTAAAATTATTCTTAAAATAACCCTTCAAATATAAGAAGAAATTATCCAAATCCACACTAGCCCAGTTGAATTATCTTATATGTTTTGGACGATTATCTATATTACCTCATGTGTTTTCTTTATATTATTATGTGATATGTACTCCATATAATGATAACAATAAAATAAAAAAATATATTATTTAATTCAATTATAAACATAATAAATGTTAAAATGCGAGCCAAATATTTACAACACAATGTCTCATGACTTCACAAACAAAACTACATCCGGGTTCCTAAAATAATCCTCATGGAATTATAACATCTATAAGAAATCTTTAGACGAAACATTTTGGTGAAACCATTAAAACTATAGTTATTTCCTTCTCTTGTCAGAATAATTACCCTTATACAACATTTTAACTTCATAATGAAGATTTTTACTTTTGATGAACTCGTTATACTATCAATATCACATAGAACATCAAAAAAAATTATAGATTAATTTTTATAATTTTAGAATAATTCTATTTTATATAATGTTATTCCATGACACTAAATTCTAAAAAATGATTCATTACCTTATTTCTTGAGATAAACTCAACCATGATTCAACATGATAACCATCCATCTTGTAGTAATGTTTTTATATATTATATTAATTCCCCTAAAACATAGCTTTATCATATCAAACCTTATACAATTATTTAGAAATTATTCAATGTAAGATTAATATATCCTTTGGAATAAACAATTATTAGGTGGTTTTCCAATACGCATTTTGATATAATCGAATTTAGATAACTCTTCATGTACAAGAAAGAAAAACTGATACAATATTCTATAGAATCAATATTATTCTCAAATATGCATCATGGTTCTACATAATCACATATATATCCTCTATTATCCTTGATTCATATACAATATATTCATATTCATTGTTTATATAGGAATTAATTTTATTTTACTTATTCATTAAAATAAAATTTAATTATTCTAATGAATACATGAAACAAAAAAATTCTAAAATAGTCACAGATATATATGGTGTATATTAATGATTCATGAACTCTTCATATATTAGGTATAATGCATAACCAACTACTATTTATGGTTATTTTCACCACCCCTCTGGTTTCGATAGTGTTTGTGAGAGATTTCCATATACTTGAGAAGATGAAATCATGATGGATGTGTAAAAATCATCTATCAACCCAATATATTATATGTTATATTTTGTATCTTATATTAAATGTGTTTTTTAATTTTTCCCAAAAAAACACATGAGGTAATCATGGTCTATGAGGATCAGTGCCTTTCACCAAAAACAACACCATATACCTTTTTATGGATCTTATCAATGTGTAATTCAAGAAAAAAGTAGACTAAATAATATTCAATTATATTAATTAACTAAACTCTGGAATATATCATATTCATCCTATAATAATTTTTTCAATCTTCACTACATTACTTATAATGACTAATCAATTTATTTACATTTAACTCAGCTAATGATGATCATAATCAATCATCATCTTCCATGAAAAATACAACAAGTAATTAAAACATATATTTATCACATTATTTAAGGTTATATTATAATAATATACTCAAAATCATATTGTGTGTATGAAATCATCAAATATTAACTATAAATAAATCCAATATATTAATATAAGTTATGCATGGACTTCATCGTTGTAATATGTATGTTCAAGTCGCCTTTTCCGCTTATTTTTTTGGAATATAATGAAGTGGGGATATATTTCTTATACAATGTTATTATTTTGAATACAATATTAGAAACTCTTAGGGGATAATATTTAATAAGTTAAAATATATAGAACAATTTAAAAAAAAGTGTATATATGTGGGTTTTAAATGAGATATTATAAATAATATACATGATAATTATTAATTTTTAATAGGAATAATATTAGAGATTATCCCCAATGATGGAATATTATTATTATATTATTATAATATTTATTTTTACAATCCTCCTTTCATACTTATTATTTGAGTATATCTTTAGGAATTGTATTTATAGATTTAAATAAGGAGTTCCATTCGGTATTTTTAATATCACCGAAAAAATCCAATAATCACACTACTCTGCTGGTTATTTCATATTTATATAGAGAAATATTTAGTGTAAAATCATTTTATCATGTAAAATATTGGATAAAGAATATATAATTATAGTATAAAAAATTTACTATTCATATTTTCTAATTGTGGATGTTTGAATGTAATTTATTACATTAGGTTTTGTGTCTGAATGTGAAGAAATTATTCACTTGAAAAACAATATTAGAAATCTAATATTTTCGATATATATATATTTTTTTCTTCGGATTGAATTAGAATGACAATAAAAAAACTTATCTATAAATAATAATATTTAATAAACATTCACTTTATGGGAAAGAATTAAATCATAAAAAAATATATATTCAATAAGTGTTGAAGATGAAACACCTTAAATTAAAAAAAATCATAATAGAAAATATCTTATATTTTTTTCAATAATTAGGGAAGTTTTTATTTTAAATATATCCTAAATAAATTAATATGAAAATAATATGGAAAAATGAATTGGATTCATTTTGACCTGAAAATAAAGAACATGCAATGTGAAAATCCAAGGTATTAGAAGATGATTATCATACAAACACATATAAGTCACTTTATCTTTGATATCTGATGTATATCATGGAATATGATTTTTTTATTTTTCTAGAGATAAATTTTGTACATATAACTATTGGCATGTAAATGGATAAAAAAACAATATAGTTTAGTAATAATATCTGAAGGTTTTCATATTGAAAACATAAAGAAAACTACATCCCCTAAAGATAAATAATTTTACCCCTGAGAAAAATCTAACTAACATATTTGAAAGGACACTCATATAAACTCTTTCACCCATAGATGATATATAATAGAGTGAAATATCAGAATTTGACAATAATTTCCCTCTTTTTATGGATTCAGATTCATCATCATTATATTATAAGAGAATAACTGACTTTCATATATCAAAATCACTATAAATGACAACTAAAATGGTTAAATACTATAAGACTAATTAAATTTTTAGGTAGATAATTATATAGATTATTTATATTCAGAATAACATACTTACTAAAATATTGTTCTCTGAAAATTTATTACTATGGATTCATCTGTTGATGATTATTAAATTTAAGTAAATTCTTCTATCATTATAATATATTAATCATTTATGACACAATTCAAATTTGGTTTTCCCTAGAGATATTTAATTAAAAAATCCATTAATACATGTGAGATTCCATCTACCCGGGAAAATAAAATATTTCATAATATTTAATTAATTATATATTTTAATTTCAAATAATATTGTACATTAGAGAGAACATGAATGTATTTTTATGAGAAATAATTTTATAATACTGGGTAACATGTTGAAGAATTTGAAATAACATATAGGAAACCGAAATTTTTTGATTCATTTTTTAATGGTTTTAAGAAAAAAATCCCTGATTGATATTATGGTATCATAGTATACCTATCTTTAGAATTATATTGATAGAACAAAAGTGAAATGTATATTATAAGATAAAAAAAACATTTTAATGAAGGTTTGTTCTAGGAAAAGGATGCCTAGAGAAAATAAAGTAACTTATATAGAATCTATATCCATATATTTTAAAATTATAAATATATATTGATATCATATATATATATATATATATTGAGGTTAATCATTCATTATTTAGAAATATATATATTTTTTGACTTTTTTTACATTAAACTCTATTACTATACTTCCCTACTTTATGGATTAACATTTCATCAATCTCTATTCAAATCAACAATATAATTTTCAAAATATTTTAATTTAATAATATTTTATACCTTATGAGAATAATAATTTTTAAAATATTTATGGTTTATTTTAAAAATTATGGGATCTTAAATATTTTATATAATTCTATAATTAGATAACTATGATAATAATAATGATATCTAATTATTTCATATATTTTATTTTGTATCTATTTTTAAATTCTGAATAATTTTTGTTTTCTGTATTTTTAGTTAAATACCCTTTGATGAAACAACCCTTCAGATTAACCGAATCAAAAAAAGGCATCAGACACAGTATTTAGCACCAAAAGATGTTGAAAATATCAATTATACCAACACTAATATTGTAAAAATTATTTTACCTAAGGAATCCAGTAAAATTCTATAATAATTCCACCTATAATTGTGAAATTATTTACCCATATTGAACACATCCATGCACATCAATATAGAAAACATTAAAAAACATTATATTATAGTGAAAATTAATATAACAAAAAAATAAACATCCAAAATCACATATAAATAGAAAATACATTGAAGAATAGGAATCCTAAATTCATAATAAACCAAATAGGATCGAGGCCGACATAGATGATACATAAAATCCATACAAGAAAAATATTGGTTATATAAAACACTATATCTAATACAAGTTAATGTAAATTAAAGTCTACATCAACCCTTAACATGTTAATAAAACAAGCTTCACAAGGCATCACTAAAAGATGTGCCTCTTTTACAACTTCCTAAACAACGAAAAATTTAGTCAGCAGACACTGAAATGTATATAAATGGTATGATGAGAATCCCTATATATTTATACAATGATAATAATTAATACCATTTACATTAAAAACTATGAGTTCTTATTTGAAATTTATTATTTTGAAAAATAATTTAATGAGTTATAAAAAGGGAATTAAATATCATTTAAAAAATAATTGTTTTATAAATATAGGCTAAGATCTAATGTAATAATGAAAAAGGGATAATATATAACGTAAACAATGTAAAAAATTAAAAACAATAAATATTATTCAAAAATAAGGAAATTAGGCATAGTGTTTTTTCATACCTTAGAAAAGTATAAAATATATATCAATAAAAAAATAACATTTTACCTAGAAGGTTAGGTTAACAAGGAATCACTCATGGAACATTGGCCGATATTGATGAACTTGATAAAAAAAATGTTCGTATCTCTTTAATTCATTATGATTATAATTGCCAATTAGTGATCAAACTAAACTAAAGAATCACCTCTCATAGTTACCCCAAATAGACCAAATATTTTCAAACTGTTGTATATATAATCAAAGACTCATAATTATCCTACATCAACAATCACTGAATCCCATTATTAAAAATTCTTTATATAAACAATTTTATTTAAAATTAGGTATTCCTCATTGTTCACTAAATTTTTATTTCCAACCCTCTTTTAAAAAAACTATTTATAATCCCAATGATACATTTTATCAAGCACTTGGAATGTGTGGCAATAGTTTTATAAAGATTCCACCTTGAATATTGTAAAAATAAATAATATGAAAATATGGGGTCATGATCAAAAATTATAATCGAAATTAATCCTCTATAATAGTTTCAATCATTATTTAACAATTATTTCTAATATAAATAGAAAAACTAATGGTAAACCAATGGAAATACCAATTATGTAGAAACATATACCAAATATATTATGTAAAGACCTTGACATTAAAAAAATCTTATATAATAATATATAAGGGATAATCATAAGCAGTAAACATAAAGATGATGAATAATAAACCGTTTATGAAGAATAAATCCAATAACCACAGTAATGATGGGAATCGAAATAAGATAACTAATGGATAACAAGAGGATATAATAATGATGAATTGAAAATACAAGATAAATCATGAATTACATTGGAAGCAATAACAGATTCAATGGTATACCACCACGGGAACAAGAGGATGAAGGGACTATTTTTTTGGAGACATATGGACAGACAAATGAATAAAAATAATGATTTTTTTGCACAATATAATATTTTTATAAATAAATTTTTACATTTATATAAAAATCATGTATAACCCATTGTTTAGATTTTTGATTTAGGAAACTATTCACCAACTGTGTGGGAACTATTGAAAATAACTCCCACGAATTGGGGAAATTCACATTTTATGGACACATTATAATTTCTAATAATATATAAAACATGCACCTCAACCATACGTATCATAAGAGGACACATCACTCGGCCTCATAATCCAAAAAACATGGATAACCATGCAATGACAATGAAAAATAATACTAGATGTCCCATCCACTTCCACAAGGGTTGGGTACAAGGGTTGTAATGAATGGGTGTTAATAATTCACCGACTCTAGAACCCAAAATCCCCAAAATTTTATTCTCCAAATAAAAATATATCAAAAATTTTAAATAAGAAAATTAAATAATAAAAATACACACAAATAAATACGTTGGAGGATATATAAATTATATCTAACAAGCCAATTTCTTTCCTTATAAAGTCCATAAGGATACTTATTTGAGAAAATGATATTTAATTTCTCATGATATGACTTCCCATGTGACTTCTAGATTTTATGTCATGATTTTTAAGACAATTATCTATATAATAAATTATCAAATAATAGAGTGGTCTAGTGTCTTTGGGAAAATAGATATAGATTACATAATATTAAAAATATAAATTAAATCATTATTTAAAATAAAAATAATGTACCCCTAGATTATATTGAACTCTTAATACTATGTAGGCTAACTTAGAGAAAATATATGAAAGTGGTGAGATTTTAATCTAGGTATTGGGTCAATAAATGTAAAATGATAAATATTATACAAAAGGAATATCATTGTGACATTGTTGAGAATAAAACCACAGAATCTTGCATTGTAAAATATGAGATCATAAGATCATCAAATAAAAGGAATATAAAAATGAAATATGTGAGGAATAATAATGATAAATTATTTATCAACGCATATAAATCATAAAAAATGTGAGTTTATAACCACCCACACACAATATATGGTAATTTATTAGTTTAAAACATTAAAAAAATCATTTAAGCACTATCATGCCATATGTTTCATATTTCCAACATTACATATGCCACAATGATCACATAACATATAAAAGTTTTCATAATATCAATAAAATTATACATGAATTTTTGTTTCATAAATTTATGTCCCTAATAAATTGGGGTTACTTATATCTAGGTGAATTCCCATGAATAAAATATAAGGTTGCGTGCTCACAATACAAAAGTTCTGGAATAGAAAATCAAGAGATATTTCTAGAAATATTACTATTATACATAAATTTTTATATAATGGATTAATGGGATATGATGTAATCCTCTATTTATTTCTCAATAATTTAGATGTAAATATAATTTTACAAATATAAAGTTAACATAGTCAATTGAGAATCAATATGATTCATATAAATTAATTTATTAAATGGAAAATAGGGGAGATAACACCTTATACTGAGAAGTTGATTCTCAAAAATATTGGGGCTACATATATCATTGGAAACACCTTAAAATGGTTTCTGTGTGATAAAAAAGGGATAAAATTCATGCATAATGTCCTTTGAGGGAATCCAAATGAGAAAACATCTAGATATTTATAGAAAAGGATGGAGAAATATATTTCTTGTTCTAAAAATAGTCAATGGAAATATAGTGAATGAAAGACAAAAACCATTTTCCTTTTAATGTTTATTTTCCATTGTATATTCCAATGCTAATGGTAATTAATACTTCTATAGATTAGGGAAAAATCAATTAATTAACAATAATTTTTTAGTAGAAGTAATTCCATTTTTGGAAAAACATTATTAAAAACATTAAAATATATTTATGATTTTAAAATAATCATAATATGATTGGTAAATTGATAATATCTATTTAAAATACATTATCTTAGTGAAGAATAATTTTTTTGGTCGATCAATCCCTTTAAAGTATTCATTAAATAAATTTTATGTCATTAAGATGTAATAACACTCATAGTATTCAAAATGACAATAGATATTCGGGATAAGTTAACATTATTTATTATTTTTAGAGTATTTTATGTTACATTCAATAACAAACTAAAACAAAAAGACTGAAAAGTTAATAAAATTAAATTATTTTGGATTAACATTATAGCGGTTAAACTACTGGGATTATATAATATTAATATTTTTAATATCATTATTTATAAGAAAGTTATAATTTTAATTTTACATAACTAACAACTTTATTTGATTTATTATATCAATATTGACTTAAGAATAATTTTTATTATTTTTTTTCTAAAATAATTGATTTATTGGTGCAGAGTATAAAATAAATTTTGCAAAAAAATTAAATATTATTAATCGAAAAATAAAATTAATATTTGTGAAACCATTTTAAATATAAAAAATATATTATATAATGATAAAATATGTTAATTAAAATAATATTATTTTATATAAAATCCACACATAAAATTGTATGAAATTTATGTAATGTTTTAACAATTATGTCATATGTTCCTATAAATGAAATTTTCACATGGTGTAATTAGTGTTTTGAATTATTTTAATTTTACCTAAATATCTTTGTAATAATAATAATTATTATAATAATAGATTTTATATAATCAATATAAATAATAATTTTATCCTAAACATTAAACTAATGTTTTATAAGATTATTTTGAAAAAGATGGGTATTTTTTCTCATTTCATGAGAAAATTTTAAAAGTGATATTACATATGAATATATATTTTACCAGAATATTGGATTTAATTTTAAGAGTTTTCTAGGTGAAATTATCTAACAACTCTCATATTTTAGAAATAAATAAAAATACATATGTTAAAATTAGTTACCTAGGTATAAAACAAAAAAAAATTAAATGTAATAATCTTAGAGATAACATCTTAAAATGGATATTTTTTTAGAAAAGTTATTTTCATCCCTTCTACACATTTCCCTATCCTAAAGACTGTTTTTACACATTTACTTCACAATCAATTTAAAATATCTATCTTCTTTTTATTAAAGATGTTTATATTCAAATAATCCACTTTTCATTAGTTATATAAGGAACCACCACCCATTAACCCCTCCACATATCCAAATCCCATTATGATTCTGGAAAACATTATCTGAGCATCTCCTAAAACCTATTACCATGTCCATGAATATTTTTTCCTTTCCAAAATTCCATCCTAGGGTGCCTTAAGTGGGTTATCTAATGAGATCATCGAAAGGGATTGTTAAATACTAAGAATCAATTGATTATTTTTTATTATACTAATGTAATATCCATCTTTTAACTTTCTTCAAAACATTTTTGAAAAATAAAAATGTAGTCAAGAGTACGTGTGGACTACTGAATCCAGATGACAATTCTTCAAGTAAATTTTACATACGGACTAACATGGGGGAAATTGAAAATTTATTTAGTCTTTAAAAAATATTAATTATTAAACTAATTGTATTTTTTAAAGATAATATTAGATATTTTACAAGGGATATTATGAATAAATGGTTATTGTAAATTTATTTTCTGAAGAGGACATATTAATTTACCTTTCATAATTTGAGTAAAATCATGGAAAACATAGATAAATGTAATAATTATATCATAATAGATTAATAAATGAAATATTTAACTTGAATTATGGAAATTATGAGACTATTTTTTTCACCATTACCTTGTTCAACATAACATGAATACTTTTGAGAATTTGATCATAGAACAATATGTAACTGAAATATTCGGAAATGATGTAATAAATTGAAGACACATGATAATAAATAAAACATATCAAAATAAATAAACATATTTGAGGATCATAAGAATATTTTTAATCAAAATAATTATATAATTTAGGATGTTATATACATGTGTACTGTATTGTCTATCATAAGGTAAACGATATTTAGTACCTATATAACGAACTAATGGTTACACATTTACTTTTAATTTTTACTTTTTTTTAAAAAAAAATTATTCTCATAATAATATTATATTATTAATATATGTCCCCTTTATATATTACTAGGTAAATATCCTTTTCTTTTCTTGGGTTATACAATTCTTTACATCCCTTTAAAATTTACACTTTTATGTGAACTCGAATTACGGGAACATTCCAACTTCATATCCCAAGACGAGCATCACCACTAAAAATGTTTTTAATCCATTAATATATTATAAAAACCCTATGAATTTAACATTCATCCTTATTTTAAAAATTATAGTTTTATAAAAAAATATAATTCATTCTATAAAATGATCCTTTACTTATTCCATGAAACACCACCCAGTAGTTTATTTTATTCTTTCTTCTCTAAGAACCTTCTCAAGAAATTTAATCATTTAAACTCTACAGTTAATGACTATTTCCATTTTCTATTATGAATATTTGAAATTATTTAATTCCTTCTACTATAAGATATTTTTATAATTTAGACTTCAGTTATTCCTTCAATTGGACTTATGAAACCCACTTTCTTACCATGGGTTTGATCATGAATATGATTTTTGGTTGATTTATTTTACTAATATTGAATGAATATGTATAGCTTTTGGTTATGTTACTATTGGAAAAAAATATCCCTCTAATGTATTTGGTAAAGATTTACATCTCCTTACATATTCAATAAGGGATTAGGGAGTGAACCAAATCCACCATGGGATTGTGGGCACTCTATGATGACAGTTTTTTAGTGGGCCCTGATTTATAATTTTATGCCGTTCCTTATATTATAGGAACATAATACATGATTTTATGAACTTATTACTTCATTTTCATATTCCATATTTATATTCTTATGACTTTCCACTTTATGATATCATGTTATGCCTCTCGACTCTCATACCATGCTTTATTTCTCTGTTTATTCCCCTACTATGCCTTCTCTATCGAAATATTACTCATATATTTCCCCAATATATCCATTAATTTTTTTTAATCTAATTACCATGCCTTAAAAATTTAATAATAATAAATTTTAACTAAATAATTTATTCTCTTACATTTGAGTATCTTTTTAGGATTATAGTTTTAGAGAATTAGGACATAACTCATATAAAAAAACATAAACTAGAAAGATTAATCTTCAGATATAAATCCATTATTCCCATAATATATATTTTTAAAATAAAGTTTTATTTTATTCCATGTATAATCTCCATGAATATAATCTGGACTTCTTCATTTCCCTTACCCATCTTAAATCTTGTGAAAAATATAAATGTTGGATGGGAACAAAAATATTTGAAAGGGACCTAAAATGATTGAAAAATATTATTACCATAGAAAAAGAAAACAAATATAACCTTTTACTTTACCTTAATTTTCATTATGCTTTATAAATTAAACCACATCCATATGAACAACACACACCCTTTTAGCCCAATAAAACCCTTTAAAACACATAACAAGTAATTAAAATCCCATATTCAATGACTTAAATAATAATATTCATAAAAAAGTTTTGATTAAATTAAAATTAAAATTAATATATGTATTAATTATAATATAATCATTACCAAATTCATTACAGATCTATAATGTGGATCACCCCTCATATAAACATTTTCAGAATCACCCATTTTTAGCTTCAATGGTTTTCAACCCTTTATATGAGTTGTACTGGTCTCACGATTGAGATATAATGGGTCTCAACCATTAGTATAAGTTGTATCAAGATCATAATAATCATATAATCCATATTTACTATATCATAAATATAATAAATTCATTATAAAACCCTTTAAATCACTTCTTACCCAACAAGGAAGACAATTTCAGATAAAAATCCATTTTCTTTTAAAAATCTATTTTCAATATTGAAACCCAAAAAAATTAATGAGGTTTTTTTATTGAATATATCATGAAATATTTAAATGGAATTAAAAAATAAAATAGTTTCCACAATGGTGGAAAAGTACTTGTTGTCATGTACATTATTAATTGAACATTTATTTGGATATTCTTTCATATGATCCTTATAAACATGTAAAGAAATACATTATTATAAGCATAAAAATGTAAAAAAAGAGATATAAAATATAATTGATTAATATTTAATTTCCATATAAATTTTTTATAAAAATTATTTTATGAACATTGACATGGAAAAGAATGAGTTGGCACGAAAACATTGAAATAGAATGTTTTAAACGAAAATTCCATTATCACTTTGGAAATATTTGATTCATAATCTCCATCAATGAATATAATTAAAAAAATATAAATACCTTTTGAATAAATAAATTCATTATATGTTATGTCATATATTCTTTATATAATCTTCTGCAAATTGTATAGGTTTATAATATCATTACATGCCTCAATGAAAGGAAATTGATACGAATCCTCTTACCTTGAGTCTAACTTTTCACATGTATCTTTATTTCCATGAATAATAAACTTATGTTAATTATTTACATTCATGAGAACCATTTTAATGTTTATTATTAATTTTTTTACTTTAAAAGATTTTATATAATTACTTAATCAGTTAATTTACATTAGATTTTGAGACCATATCCAACATACGTGGCAAAAATATCATTGTTAGGTTGACTATAGTAAAAAAATCCAGTATTAAAAAATATCCATAATAATAATAATGAAATATTTATTATATTTATACCCAAATTATCGTTTTAATAGAAATTATGATATAAGGTTTTGATAAATTAATTATGCTACAATCATGTAGATATTAGTCGATACGTATGCATGAGTAATGTTTCCATTTCTCAATGGTCCTATATAAAGATGATATGTATTATTTTACCTATAATTAAGTATATTAATATCATAAATGACATATTATTCATCTAAAAAGTATTATATATCATCCATGTGGTGTGGGGATGAAAATAGAATCACATTTTGTTATAAAGGAGATTGTCAATGCGTTCATGAAAGACGTTATCATTTCTCAGTGAGTGATAAGGTAAGAAATAAAATGATATATTATATTTTCTTAAGGATAATTATTCCATGAATATCAAAAAAATCCCATATATATAATTAATATTCACTATATTTTCCCTTATTACCTTCCATGTAAAGCCTTAGTGAAAACAAATCATATCGTTTCCCGAGGCGATAGTCCATCGTACACACGAATGATATTATCGTATCCCCAAAGAAATGGAAATTAGAAAGTAATGTATAAAATAATGACTCAAGACTTATAATTATGTTATAAACGTAATATATATATATATATATAATTTATATTCTTCATAATACCCAATCATGAGAGGTGGTTATGGAAAAATGAATGACATCAGTTTGTGAGGATATTTTTTTCCGTCCACACAAATGATGGTTTTATGACCCATTTCATAGAAGTTGTGTAGGTAGTAGGTCATTAAAATATTATAAAAACATTGCTATATAATATAAAAAATTATTTTTTTTATATCATCAGGTTTTATTACTATGTTAATGGGGTGGATGATGAAATAAAATAATGATGCTCAGTGAAGAACATTTCCACTTTTTCAGGTATCCTTTATAGTTGCACACCAAAGACATACAAGGATGTATTTATGAAAAAAGGATTAAATGATGGTATTATGGATCATGTATTGTGATTTGGTCAGGTATTTTCTAAGCAAATTTATTTTTAAGTTGTGATGAGATGAGGAGAGGGGAGTCCTTTTACAAGTGAGGTGAGTGTCACCCATGTATTTTCTTAAAACATTCAATCATTCCCACATTTTATCATGAGGAAATATTCCAAAAAAAGATATTATCAAAACTATATGAGATAATGTGAAAAATATGTCTTTAAAATGGGAGTTCTAAATGTATTTATGTCATCTTTAAACCTAATATTCATAGCTTAACCCCTGGTAAATCTATTTTTACGATTACCATAATATCGAATTTTAAATGTTCTCACTATTATGTTTGGGAAAAAAATATTTTTATTTTATTATTGTATACAAATTATTATGATTAAAAATTTAGAATACATTTTTTCAAATTCAAATCATATAAGTGGAAATATTTTATTTAAAATTAATCCTATATATGAAATGAGAAATCGGCGATTTGAAAATAAAATGTTCAAAAGATTACAATGTTTTTATATAAATATTAAATATTAAAAATACTCTAATGAACTAAATTGGATTAATAGATATATAATTTTAAATATTTAAATTTTAAACTAATTTAAAATATAATTATAAATTATAAATAATTTAATTAAGAAGGATTTTTTCAATTAAAATTTAATATTATTCACTGTTTATAAAAATAAAACATTTTAAAAAATGACAAAAATTAAACATTGGATATTTTTTATTCAATGATTTAAAAAAGAGGTTATTTTTTCAAATAAATTTTATAGTAATGGTAATAATATATTTAAATTATGTTCTCAGAGCATGACACATTCTTCTTTCATAAAAAATATAGTTTTTTAAAAAACATTTTCATTTCATTAAAATTGTTACAATTTTATCTATAATCAATAAATAAAAAATTATAATGTATAAAATATATATTTTAATAATTTATTTATTCTTATTCATACCATAAATTCAATCTTCTAGGTGAATATTATTATATTAAATGATAAAATTTTAATAATATTTCTTGTTTTGTTTAAAATTGGTGTTTCATGAAACCCATGCAAAACTCAATGATGTGTGTAATGAAAAATATAAATGAGATTTAATTTATTTAAAAATAAAAATAAAATAAAGTATTTAGGAGTAAAATTTTTTGTCTAAGATTTATTTCTATTTCATTTTCACTATCAAACATAACTTCCTTCATTTTAAAATCTAGCGGTGTTACTTCCTCCCCCACTTTAATAAGATATGGCATTGATATTTTAACTCTATCCAAATAATAAAAGGATTTTCATTTGAAAATAATTTTATTTATAAACCCAAATTGTAAAAAGTATAAATAAAACATCATCTAAAAAACAGAGGTAGGTGTGTACAATGTTCATATAGAATAATGTATGACTAGGTCGATATGTAGGGGAAAATTAGTGGGACATGTTGATATGGACATAAAAGAAAATTTTAAATAATTATAAAGAGTGATTGAGGTCATTGATCATAGGAAATTGAATGATCAATAGAATTTTAAGGGGGATACCCATAAATATGAGAAGATTTAAAATATCATATAGTTCATCACATATGGATGTAATAGGGAAACGTTTTTGTATCAAGATCTTTTTCCTAATGTTGATGAACAGTTTTATAATCAAATAATATATGTAAATATAATTAATTGATTAATTTAAATTTTATAAGAATATTTTTATCATTTTTTCACATGTATTAATCTCTAATTAATCTATAAGTCCAGTAAACAAATATCCAAAAATGAAGATTTTTATTAATGTACTAAAATAAACTTTTATGGGATCATAAGAGCCATAAAATAGTGAAATTTATTTTAAAATATTTGTAGTTATTTTTTATATCCAATATAGTTAGCATAAGTTATCTAATATTATAATTTATTTTGTAAAAAAAGTAACACTATTGGTTGATAATATATATTTATTTTTCAATACCTTTAACTAAAAGAAATGTTATATTAACGAGGACATCGTGTAGGATTGTGGTAGGCACGAAAAATCTATCATCCGTAAATCATGGGTTCAATCCCTATGACCTTATCTGATGAGATGGGATTTTACCCATTATATAGGGTTTCCTTAAACTAAACAATGTTAATATAATTCATGTAAAATTTCGAAAATAAATAATAGACATGTATAAAATAAAATTAATCATTCAGTAAACTTTTTACTATTTTTTTTAATACAACCCTTTTTGAAAAATACTAATTATTTTATTTTACTATTTTTAAAATGTCATTAATAATAATATTATCCTAAAAGGATATCAGTACCATTAAAATTATATCAAAATAATTTAATTTCATTATTCCATAAACAAATTCCACTAAAAAATATACTTGAGATATCTATAAAAACTCAATAAATAAATCCTAATGTCTTTCCATTACATTAAACATCAAAATAGGGGTTCCCATGACAATGAGATTGTGATAAACATTCATAAAATATAGATATCCCTAGATCAGATGACCTGACATCAATTATATAAGTATCATGTTATTTTTTACCCTTTTGTTTTAATTGTATTGTTTATATTTACACCATGAGTATGTATATTTGGACACACAAAGCATAATTTTCGAACCAATCATATTTAAAATAGTTCTCTATTGACTGGATATATGTTATCACATTCTTCGATTGTTCAGGACTCCTTTGTCTATAATCATGAACCTTGTGACCAAATTTACCACACTAGTAACACATTCATGATCTTGATATAAATTTTCTAAAATGTATTCTAACACACTATGAACTTGGTTGGGGCCTATCTCTGGGTTTCATTGTTGGTTTTTTCTCCATTTTATTCTTAACCAATGCCCAAAATTGATTATCTTCACCTTCAAAATTATAAATGGATGGAGTTTTCTTTTTATTTTCTGAAAATCCAATTACATCAAATATATTCTCTAGAGAATTGATCCATCCTTCATGTACCACATGGTTAGATGGACCACTGAATGATGGGGGTGTTTCTTTGTCAAATTATCCAATATATATATTTTATGTTGTGGTAGATAATGTATTCATTTTTAATGGATACCACCACCATTTACAAGATCTGTTAATTGGAACATTATTGATTTTTTTTCCAATTATGGAAACTTTGGTATACTAATTTAGAAAGATATTTTCATCTTGATTCCTTCTCACAATATCTCTATAGTTTCATGTATATAAAACTGTTATGAAGAGACTATGATTTGATAATGTAACAAGGTAATCTTAACATTATATATCAATTCAACTTATCAATAAGGTGTAATACTTCAATGATATTATATTTACATTATCCTAACCCCAAAAGTTATCTAAATAATTCTATAATGAAAATTATAATGACATAGCCTTAAAAATCACATAATCGTGATTTTTTAGTCAAAAAATAATTTTATTACATTTGATGATAATTTTAGGTTATTAATTTTAGATAAATAATCGATAACTCATATATAAAAAATATTAATATAAAAAGTTGGAACTTCGGATTAATAACCATTTTTTCATAATATAATTCCCTTAAAATAAAGCATTATTTTTTGTCATTGTGGACCACCATGACTTTCAATATGAATTTTCCCTATAATATACCCATCCTTAATCCTTGTAAAAATAATTTTTAAATGTGGGTTGAGAACCAAAATCTCATTAAGAGGAATAAAAAGAAAGAAAAACATTAGTCTAGTAAAAAAATTAAAAATTAATATTTTTTAACCTTTACCTTTAAGGTTATATTAGTGTATGAAGTAAAATATTTTGACATAAAAAATCATAATTTTCTTAAAGAGATACTTTAGAACCCCTAGAATGAAGTTAAAAAACCATTTTGGTTACATAGAAAAACATATTAATATTTACCCTTCATAACTCATTTAATTAGAATAAAAATATGTCATAAATATAATATAATCATTACCCAATTCATTTGAGATATATAATTTCACCCATCTATTTTTCGTAAGATATAATGATTCTTAAAACATCGTATAAGAAATATCAAGATCACCCATGATCTATAATGGGGATCAAACCCTTATATATTTTCAATCAGGGTAACATGTTTCCTATAATTTTCAAGTACCACATTAGGAATAATAAAAATTCACCATAAAACCCATTACAAAATCCATTTAAACCCATATGAAAAACCCATTCACAAAAAAATCCCATTTTATTTTAAAATCCCATTTTTAATAATTAAATAATAAAAATATGAAAGTGAGATTTTCATTATAGATATATTGATTATTTAAAAGGAATCCAAAAATAAATTAATTTTCATGATGGTAGAAAATTATTTTTCTTTGCATACATTAAGGATAAAACATTCTTTTTTTTGTTTGTCAAAAACAATCTGTATAAAACATGTATAAAGATTTATTTTTGAAAAACATTAAAAATAGAGTAAAAAAGACACATAAAATATAATTTATATATATCATTAGCCTATATTATATTTTTCATAATTTTTTTATACACGGACAAGTAAAATGAAGAGTTGAAAGGAAAATTATTCAAGATAATTTTTTAAAGAAATGTCCTTTATCACATTGGGACTATTTGATTCATAATACCCATGAAAGAATATCCTTAAAAAACTATAAATACCCTTATAATTGGGAAATTTATGATATAACAGTACAAAGAGGCTGTATATACACCTTGTAAAATATTATAGGTGTATAATATCAAAATATGCCTCCATGAAAGAAAATTTAAACGAATCCCCTTATCTTTAGTACAACTTGTCACATATGTCTTTATATTTATGAATAATAAACATATGTGAATTATATAATTTTATGAGAACATTTCTATGTTTATTAGAACTTTAATATTAGATATTTTAATTTTTTAAAAATTTACTTAATCAATAATGTTTATATCTTGTGTTTTGACTATATTCGGCATGTGTTCCAAAAATGACTTTTGTATGTAGACTATGGTAAAATATGTCATTATTTAAAAATATTAAAAAAATAATCATGAAATATTTATCATATGTATATATCAATTGTAATTTTAATACAAATATTTATTTTTTTTAGAAATGGAGTACATTACAATCATCGATACGGTAAGCTATACATGTGAATGAGTAACATTTCCATTTTTCAATGACCATTATGGAACAAATATATGTTCTAAATTTTATTTTGAGAATAATTATAATATAATAAAAAATATTATTTCTTTATATAATATTATATATATCCTTCATCTGATATGGTGATAAAGATAGTGTCGTATCACAAATTGAAGGTTGTATTCCACCCATTCATGAATGACATTTTCATTTCTCAGCATGTGAAACTATAGGAAATAAAATTATATATTTTCTTATAATAATGGTAAATAATTCATTAATATAATAATAATTCTAATTAAATCACACAAATTAATTATTTAACCATTATTACATTCCATGTAAATCATTAGTAAAAACAAATCACATCATTTCACAAAGCGGCAGTCCGTCATACAAATGAACAATGATATCATATCCCATACAATATTAAATGTGAAAAGATATATATGATATAGTGAATAAAAATTTATAAAATTTTTATAAATATCACAAATATATATTATACCCATCAAAACACCAAACCATGACAGGTGGTAATTGAAAAGTGAACGATATCGGTTCCTGAGGCGGTATTCATCCTTACGCAAGAATGATTTTTTTGTAACCTATTTTATAGAAGTTGATATG
Source organism: Viscum album (assembly GCA_963277665.1). Taxonomy (NCBI): domain Eukaryota; kingdom Viridiplantae; phylum Streptophyta; class Magnoliopsida; order Santalales; family Viscaceae; genus Viscum; species Viscum album. The sequence continues at coordinate 424,900,710 of OY728162.1, read as the reverse complement.
GTTGTAGGAAATAAATTATTATAATAAAATAACATTATATTTAATAATATTATTTTATTAAATAATAATTTTATAATAATAATTTAATGGGGTTGAGAAAAAATATATAATAAAGAAGCCCCTTGAAGAACATCACATCTACTTCATGTATCCATATTAGGTTCTCCCCAAATCCTTCTTAGGATGGATTTATGCCCAAAATAAGGCCACTAGGAATATATTATGGATTTTTGGAATATATTTGTCTTTTTATTGGCTAATAAAATTATATATTATGTTGTGAGGACTCAAGGAGAGGTGGTAAACTTTTATAAGTGAGATGAGTGGCACAATTGTAATTTTTTGAAACTATTCAATCATTCCAATTATTTTATCAAAACAAAATAATCCAAAATGAAAAATTATCAAATATAAAAGATATAAAGTGAAAATTAATCCATAAAATTTGTGTTGGTCCGGGTTTTAGTTAAAATTTTACCATCATATTTTTTGTTATACATCGAGATAAATGTATTTTTTCACTAAATACGGTAATTAATTTGTATTATTTTCACTATTATATTTGGTAAAAATATTAATTGTAAATTATTATAAAATATAAATTTTTATAATTTAAAATATGGTATCCATTTTTTCAAATTCAACTAAAATAATTTTAAATTTTTCATTTAAAATTAATCTTGCCAATTCAATGAAAAACATGTTTCAAATAAAATATGTTCAATTATTTACAATATTTTTATATAATCATTCTTTATGAAATCCAATCCAATGATACAGATGTGATTAATATATATATATATATATGAACTAATTTTAGGTTAAAAATAATTGACAATATTATTTATCATTATTAATAATTAAAAAAAGGTAGTTACCAATTAAAATTCAGTATTTTCACTATTCATCAAAATATTATTCATTTCATACCAATCTAAAAAATTAAACCATAAGTAATTTTGATATTATGATTTATAAAATGATTTTTTTTTTCAAGTAAATATTCAATAATTTGTAAAAATTAATTTAAAATTATTTGTGAAAAGAGAGACTAAACTGTCTTTTAGAAACAAATGTGGTTTTCTAGAATTTATAATATTGATTTTAATTTGTTCTAATTTTATCTATAAAAAATAATAAATATAATTTGTAAAATATATATCTTCATAGGTCTATTAGTCCTTTTCACACCATCCATTATAATGACTATGTGAGAAATATCATATTAAATAAGGATATTTTAATAATAAGCCATGTTTTGTTTGGACTCAGTATTTATGTAACAAAAGTTAAATTCTGTGTTTTAAATAATACAAGATATTAATGATACTTAATTTAGTAAATAATAAATATAGTTCAATTTCTCACGGAGTTTCATTATCAACATTGATGAGTGTAACACTAAAATGATTCATAACTAAATATAATGTAGAATATATTTCACACAACACTCAGTCTCTAAGAAAATACATTTTGTTATTATATTTATTTTTAAAAAATAATTATAACTCAGCCATGAAACATAATTATTCCACTTTTATGATTTGAATACCGAATAATGTACACACCTATGTGAGATCAGTATAATATTTAGAGTCTGACAGGATCAAAATATTTTTTTTAATATTAAATTGACCCTTCTGAATAGAAATATCAACATTACGAATCATAATATTACCCTTATGAATAGTAACATCACCAATGAAAGTATAAATAATATTTTCCAATCATATAAATGAAATTATTATACAATTATATCATAGTGAAAGTAAATGAATTTTTTAAAAAAAATTTGTAAGTGTTTGTATTTTGTAGACAATAAATATTTAATTACAATATTATATTTATTTAAAAGAAAATTTATTTTCATAAAAATTATTCCTAAATAAATTTTTTTTTTTGTTTTAGGATAATTTAATGAGACATCAGTTAGTTTTTGAAACTATTTTAAAATTATTTTTAAATTTAAAAAGGTTTTTTGAGTAAATAATTAATTTAATTAAAAAACTAAAATTACCATAAATAGAAAATTATTTCCCTAAAATCGAGTTCCTTTTTAAATTTTACATATAGAAACAATGTTAGGGGAATTTTTGGGATTCGTCTAAAATACATGAAGTTTTACTTAATATTAAAATATGATAATTGAAAGTATAAATACATTATAAGATAAATATAGTTTTCCTTTAGTCAAAAATGATGTAAAAAACCCTAGTTCAATACTTCATGAACTTATTAATATATTTAGTCATAAAGATCTATTCTTTTTCTTTTCTTTAGAAAAATATTAATATAAGGAGACATCACCCCTCTCTCCACTTAAAATACCACCCCCACACCCCCTCTTATCCTCACTCTACTAAGCCTTGAATCTTGTCAATGTTATACCAAAATCCTTTTAAATAGTATCTCCCCACATCCATGAGTTTTATTACTTTCCCAAATACCAAAATCCCTTCCATTAAGAAGGTTCTAAAAGATGATAACTCAAGAGGTAAATCCTCTGCCTTTTTATTTTAAATTCATTTTTAAATGTACTTTCTTTTCTTATCCTCTACTCACATCCTATCTACAAATGATCATGATAAAAATAGTGTCATATATATATATATAATAGAATGATATTATCATAATTTAATATCCATCATCAATATCCTTAGTCCCTATATTTTAATTTATAAATGAAATCAGCATCTGGGATGGGCGGATTTACAACCTTTGTGGACAACGAACATTCATTTTTCAATTTCTCCTTCAAGGATAGTCATCAATCCATTTTTATGGTTAAAGAACCCCTAAAATTATTATAAAAGATTATAATTAACATGTTATCTAATGATTCATTCTCATATTTAAAACTAATAATAAATAATACAAATTAAAATGATGGTTTTTCAATAATAACATTAAATTCCAATTATGGATAATTAAACCCATTTTATATAAACTTCCTTACTAATATACAAGTATACCATGATAGGATGGTATGGAGTATGATATCCTCCAATGATACCAACTGTAGGATCGAAATGATGATATAGATGCAAAATATACAAGAGGGGGTGAATTTTATACTTTAAATATTACTTTGGTACTTTTAAAGATGGTAATTTTTAACAAAGTTAATATAGGTAAATTCACAAAACGTATTACTTATACAAATTTGATTGATTCTGGAAATGTAATTACAATAATGTAATTTCGAAAGAGTTTTTCCAGAAATGAAACATAAAAAACGATTAAAAAACAATGATTCTACATTAAAGTGTATAGAATATTACAAATCAGAATATACAAGTATAAGAAAGTATTAGATAGTTATACTTTCCTAATCCACCAAAATGTAGCCGAAAACGAGAAAAAATACATGTAACAAGTAATAAAACTCTTAACCCAAAGAGAAGGGTATCCAACAACCCTGAATAAAGGTCCCTATATTTATACTTTCTGGAAATTCTGTCTTAACCACACTAGGGTAAGACCTCGATATGAAGATCAGAGTCTGTCTAGCTATCCCCGCAAGCCCTTGAACTTTAAAGTAGTTGGAAACTCTATCTCTCTATCCCTGGAAGCCCTCAAATGTACTCAGTAACATTTGGAGCAGTATGAAGCAATTCTGAAAAAGAAGTTCAGTATCCATAAAGCATGAAAGTCTCTCTTTAGAAATCACATCAATATCACGTAATCTCTAGAGTCTTAGAAAAGTTCATCAAAGTTGTGGGCTCTTTTAAATGAGCTCCTATTTATTGTCATATTTTCAATGGTCAGATCCCTCCTCCAACAGTCATATTTTTCTGTGTATTTTGGAGGGACCTATACATGTGTCACTCAAAAAATGGTTGGTTAGTAACTGAATGTATGAAATAATTTTATTAAAAAACAAGATTAAGAAAAAATATGGTTGCTTGACCAAATTAATTTTTTGGAATGTAAGGTTAAATAAAAGTTTGGACACTAACCAAAAACCATTCAGTGTTTATAATATGTAAATATTCAGATTTTGTTTTCCAGAGATTTCATAACCTAAATTCTATAGAATTTCAGAGTCTGATTTTCAATGAAATTCAGAGTCTGAATTCAGTAAAATTCAGAATCCGAAATTACAATGTTCAGAGTCTGAATGTATAAGAATTCAGAGTCTAAACATAGAATGATCATAGTATGAATTTATAAATTTCAGAGTCTGAATTCATTATAATTCAAAGTCAGAACATACAATGTTCTGATTCAAAATTCATTAGAAATCAAAGTCTAAACTTACAATGTTCGGACTCTGAATTCATTAGAATTATGAGTCTGAACATACAAAGTTTGGAACTCAAATTCATAGAATTTTGAGTCTGAACACGGATACAGAAAATAGAATGATATATATCTAAGTATTTATAGGATTCCGAGATTTTGGATATAAAACCAAATTTTATAATTAGACATGATATGAATATTGAAAACATGGTAAGGATAAATTTCCCTAGGGAAGAAAATTTCCCTTAAGAAAGAAAAATAGGTTAAAGAGAAAAGTTCCTTGAGGAAGGACAATTTCCTTAAGGAAGGATAATTTTCCATATTAGGATAAATTATATTTTCCCCTAATATAAGGTGTTTGTGATTTTCAAAACACGAAGGAATGGAAATTTCATAAGTAAACATTATTGACTCCAAAATCTCACCCTTTTTGGAAAGCACAAACATCCTTACGAAAAATAATATAAGGACTTAGATAATATTTTTCAGGATTGTGAAATAATTACTTATCTCCCTTAACATATGGGAAAAGATGAATATGACTAACTCCCTCTTAGGATTTAGACACACTAAGGATCGTATTCTAGATTTCTCGAATGAGACTTAGCATTTTATTGCATTCAGAAATCTTCTTGAATAAGAACTCCCCATTATATGAACTCCCTCTTACTTAGGGAAATTTGTTCTTTTCTTAGTATTCTTTTTTTCCTTTCTCCCCCTTTGTGAATTTCAAAAATAAATACATGGAATGGAAAATAAAACATGGTTCCTAAAATATTAGTAATAGACAACAAAATATATGAAGAGAAACCCAAAAATTTTCATTAGGATTGGAAAAGTTTGTACAATCATAGAATACAAGAAAAGATCATTATTTAAAAAATTTATCCTTCATTGTCCTTCATCATTAACATCATTACTATTGTTTTGAGCTTCTTGAGTTCCTCGTGATCTTCCTCTACATGTTTCAGAAGATGATCCTGATCTTTGGTTTTCTTTTCTAAGGCTCGGATTCATTCTTCTTGAGCCTTAAGAACCTCTCCCAGAGCCTTCAAGACTTCTTCCTACTTAGCAATTTTTTCTTCTATCTCAATCCTGAGATCCCTTTCTCTTTTACAGCTTTGAGGAACTGAATACAACTTCCCATTAAGATCATTCACTTCTGTAATCTGAGTATTATGTTCCAGAGTTAGATTTTCCTAGAAGCTATTTGTGAGATCCTTGACCTTCACATATTCGTTGTCAAATACATCCTTGAACCTTTCTTGGAACTCATCAAGAAATCTCATGTCTTCTATAGTTTTCATTGACCAAATGGTAATTTTCTTGAAAGATATTTCATGAGTTTCGTAGTTTATGAACTTTTTATTGAAATCTGCTTCAATCCTGAAACACTTATCCATCACCATGTATAAAAAATATGATTAATGATTCAAGGTGTGTTGATGAATTTGGAATCTAAATTATATACTATAAAAATAGGGATAGTTCCAACAAGCTTCTTCAAGGATAGAACTACAAAATCATGTCCTAGGGAGGATGGTTCTGAATCTGAAACATTATTTGGTGAAGAATCTTTCTCTATTTCAACTACCTTCAACTTTGAGTATCCACCTTCATATTTCTTCTTCAAAAAACATTACTAGGTGTATAAACAACCACATTTTTCCCTTATCAGTTTTTAGAATGGCTTCTTCTTGGTTAGGATATTCATGTTCACTATTAGAGAGTTGAAAAATTTTATCTTCATCAACCTTTTCCTTCTCAGCTCATGCCTCTTCATCTTATGGGTGAATGAAACCCTGATTTTAACATTCTTCTTCAGACAACTTATTCGATTATTATTTAACCATGTCATATTCACCATTCTCATCCTTCTTAGGGAAAGAAATCCTAGAAGACTCAGCTTTAGATGTTCAAAATGAAAGCTTCTAAGATGGACATTCCTTCTCATGAAAATATTCTACTTTCTTAATGAGATATTTGGTATAACCACCACATTTTTCTTCCTCTTCTTCTTTTTCCACTACGTTTTCATTGAATTTTTCTGTATTTACAAATTTCATTCTTGGTGTCTCTGATAAAGCTTCTACTAAGAAGTATTGAAGAAACAGAATGATCCCGGATTCTTTTTATGTGGTATTTAGGAGTGATTGCACTATATCTACTTCACTCATATTCTTCTTTTGTTTCTTTTCTTTTTTTTTTTTTCAAGATCATCAGTAGTCTTTTCTATTAATACTTTTTCTTCAGGAGGATCCAAACTAAAGCTAGGCTCCCCTACATTCTTTGTCTCCTTTTCTTTCCTCCATTTTTCTACCACCTCATCCAGATATTCATTTTTATTCTTAGGCTTTGGTGGTGTGGATATGGTTTCATTAGCCTCTGGGGTTTTTTGTTTCTCATAAACTTCTATTAGGTTCCTCTTCGTTTATACCTTCTTAGAGGTCTCCGTGTTCTCCAGTTTCTTCGATTTATCTGTAGCTTCTTCCTCAAGAAAATAATAAAATTCTTTGGATTATTTTGAAAATCCAACATTTATCCTTCTCATAGTATCATCACTTTCCAACATGACTTTACAATTTCTTAGCTTAGAACTCGAAGGTATTTTGAAGGACTCTAAAAACCACACAATCAGATTTGAGAGAATGGTAGGATACATAATAATTTGAGGCTTCAAATTTCCATTCTTTATATTCTCAATTTTAATTAGAATATGATCAACCGAGTTTATCTTTCTTAGCTTCACCAAGAAATCTAGGATATACATGTCACTCTTCTTTAAAGTATCATTGTCCCGTTTTCTTAGAATGATGAACCCCTATACCCATAATTCATGAATTGGAAATGTTATAGATAGGTGAACAATACTTGGAGTCTTAACATCTAAAAGGCCAAGGCAATCAATATCCTTCACCATAACTAAGCTTCCTTCAACATTTGGCAGCTTATGAGAACAAAAATTAGCTTGTCCTTCATATAGGATTCCAATCAAACATGCAACCTTGGTATATGAAAGGGAATAAGTTTTCCCATATAAATTAAAAGAAAACTTTTCTCTTCCTTATTCCTTGAAGAAGGTTACTGACTCATATAATTCTATTAAAAATTACAGATATACGAAATCCTGAGCTCCTGGTTTCGATATGCAAACACTCTCTCATACATTCAACATGATGTTCTTTGAGATGATAGAATCATAATTAGAAAATAAATTTGGATGTACCAATCATTCTCTGTAAATCTGCTATTCAGAAATCAGCATGATAGTTCACATGTCTTTCTGAGAAGATACATTGACAGACATTTGGTTTTGAGGAAACCTTGAAAATCCAGAATGAGCTTATGTAGGAGGGCATGGCTTTAGCACGAGAAATGTTTGGGATCTATATGGGAAAACCATTTTGGGTCCTTTATATAGATATTTGGGGTGATATTTCAACTTCTATACTCAATCCAATGGTTGAAAAAAATGGTGATCAGATATGACGGTTTAGATGGCAGTTGAAAGGAAATTTTGATCGAATCTGGTCTTTTGAGGTTTTTTATAAAAACATTCATATTCCAAAAAAAGTGAATATGAGAATTTAAAAACAAATATAATTACCAAAAAGTAAAATATGATTACATAAATTTAAGAAAGGAATCATACATTTCATATTTCTAGGAAGATTATTTTTATTGAGGAGAATTCGACACGAAGAAATTTTTATTCCAAACATTTTGATAACGAAAAAATATTTTAAACTACAAAAATTTTATTACGGAAAATCATAAGCTACAAAAATATTCATTACTAAAGAAATTTTAAAAATCTATATTATGAAAATTTAGAAAATCTTTATTACAAAAATTTAGAAAATCTTCATTTTGAAAATTTAGGAAATATTCATTATGAAAATGTATAAAATATTTATTGAGAAAATTTAGAAAATAACTAACAAGAAAGTTTTCTCTGCCTATAAAAAGTTGTTTGTTAAGATAAGGATATAGGTTTAAACAAGGATTCAATATGGAATATTACATTAAGATTATCATTCCATACTTCTGTGTATTCCAATGTATAGGAGGGTAATGATTTTGTAAAAATATCAGCAAGTTGATATTGTGTTCCGATAAATTGAAAAATGATATCCCCTTTTAGTTTGTGATCCCTAAGAAAGTGCTTCCTAATATCTATGTGTTTATCATGAGAGTGATGTGAAGGGTTTTTACTTAGATAAATGGCACGAGGATTATCACACAGAACTTGTAATTTAGTACAACTTGTGCCATGGTTTGTGAGTGTGTGTTGCATCCAGAACACTTGAGCACAACAACTTCCAGCAGCTATATATTCAGCTTCAGCAGTGGAATGTGCTACTAAGTGTTGATTTTTTCATGACCAAGGAACTAATAAATCTCCTATGAAATGGAAACTTCTATATGTACTCTTCCTATCCATTCTATATCCACCAGTGTCAGCATCTAAAAAACATTTTAACGAAAATCATTTTTAGAAGTATAAAATAGTCCTACACCCATGGTTCTCTTTAAGTAGTGAAAAATACTTTTCACTTCCTTTAAATGAGATTCCTTAAGATTGGAGAGATATATTTCACATAATAATACTAAAAACAACAAGTCTAAATGACTACCTGTTAAGTAATGTATGCTTCCTATCATACCTCTATTTTTTTTGATCTACTAGTTTCCCAGCTTCATCAAGATCAAGTGAATTTGAGGTACCAATTGGAGTACTTATACTCTTAGTGTTTTCATATCCATACTTTTTAATAAGATCTTTAATATACTTTTATTATGATATATAGATTCCTTCTGGTTTTGAGAAATTTAAAAACCAAGAAAAAATGTTTACTCACCCATCATACTCATTTCAAACTCATATTTTATTAGATCTGCAATGGAATTAGTTAAGGATTGCAGAGTTGAAGAAAATATTATGTCATTAATATAAATTTGAATAATTAAAACTTTTTTCCTGTCTTTATTTATAAAAAGTGTTGGATCAACATCTCCCTTAACATAATTACTTTATAGCAAAAATCCTATAAGTACATCATACCAAGATAGAGGGGATTTCTTGAGTCCATACAAAGCTTTGGTAAGTTTGAAAACTTGTTTAGGATGATTTGTATCTTCAGGAACATGTGGTTGTTCAACAAAAACATCCTCTTGAACATCACCATTTTGGAAAGCCAATTTAACATCCATTTGAAAAAGTTTGAAATTGAAAAATTCTGCAAAGGAAATTAGAATACGAATGGATTCATGTTTTGCTACTGGAGTATATGTTTCTTCATAATATATTAATTCTTGTTGATTATATACTTTAGGGACCATTGTATATTTATTTCTTACTACGATTCCATTTTCATCACAATTATTTATGATGTCCTATTTTACTTCAATAATAGACGTTTCCATAGGTATTTCTACCAGGGCCCATACTTTATTCCTTTAAAATTAATTTATCTCATCTTGTATAGATCTTATCCAGTCATCATCACCTAAAGCTTCATCAATTCATTTTGGCTCTAATTGGGAATGGAATGCTAGATATTCAACTTCATTTATTAAGGAGATTCTACTCCTTATATGTTGATTTACATCACAAATGATACTATAACTGGGATGATTCTTTAGAAACAACAGATTTGGGTTTTATAAAACTTTTTCATCAATAGAGGGTAGGATGCCTTCTGGGGTAAATGCTTCAGAAATATTTTCTTGAACATTTTCCTTATCAGAAAGATCTTCTAACAAAGGTTGTTAATCTGTTTTTGAAAACACATCCAAAGATGTAGGTTGAGTTTGTTTAAAAACAAACGGATCAGTTTCATCATATTTTTCATGAAGTGTTTCTTCAATAGTACAAGAATTTTTATTGAAAACTCTATATGACTTATAATTTGCGGAGTAGGATAAGAAAATTCCATCATCAAATTTTCATCTGAATTATTTTATAGTATCATTAGTATTCAGAATGAATACCTTGCAACCAAAAACCTTGAAGTAGAAAAGTCTAGGTTTTCTACCATTCCATAACTCATAAGGAGTTTTATTAAGAAAAGGTATAATCAAAACACAATTTATAGTATAACAAGATGTACTAAAAACTTCATCCCAAAAGTATTTGGCTATATAATATTCAATCAACATGGTTCTTGATATCTCATGAATGTTTCTTATTTCAGTAACACCATTTTGTTGAGGTGTTCTAGGTGCTGGGATGTTTTGAGTAATTATTTTTATGCTACACAAAGTTTCAAAATCATAATTTTGAAATTCTCCTCCATAAACACTATGAATAGTTATCAAGGAAATTTTTTCTCATTTTTAACTTCAGTCCTAAAACTTTTGTAATAAGAAAATCTTCAGATTTATTTTCTAGAAAATAGACCCATGTGAATCTAGTGTATTCATCAACTAAGACACATACATAATAATTGCCTCCAATGCTTCCATTTTGTGTTGGACTAAAAAGATCCATATGTACTAACTATAATGAATCAGTGGTTGAGACTTTACCGACAGATTTAAAACTTGATTTACTCTCCTTTCAATATTAACAAGGATCAAGTGCTTTTGAAGAAACAAATCTATTCTATGGTAGATCATTAAATAGTCTTTTCTTAGATACTTTCCATAGGTTTTTGCGGTTACATTGTCCTAGAATTTTATTCCATAACCAAGAATGATCTTTAATTTCACAAAGGAAAGGTAGATCTTGGCTCATATGGTCTTCTATATTTAGTGTGTATACATTCTATTGCCTATTGGTAGAAATAATATACTCATCCTTCGAATTGTGTACTAACTACTTATAATTCCTAAATTTCACAAGGTAACCATCATCACATAATTGACATATTCTAATGAGGTTGTGATTTAGACCATTAACAAATAAAACATTTCAAATTAATGTTTTTCCAAGAAGGACAATGTGACCTATAACAATAATTTCTCCCTTAGCGTTATCACTAAAATTTACTCTTCCACATTTAGTCTTGATAATGTTTTCAAAGTAATTTTTGTTACCAGTCATATGATGGGAACATCCACAATCCATGTAACAAGTATTTATGTTGTTACATTCCTTATTTTTTTTTAAAATAAGAATGTTAGACTTTTGGAATCCAAACGTTCTTGGATCTGGAAACATCAGAAAGAAAAATTTTAGGTATCCACATATTCTTTGAAAAATAAGCTTTATGAAATCCTAAAGAATATGTTTTGTTTAGGGAACAAATATTTTCCCAATTCCCACAACACTGACACATAGTGTATAATTGATAACTTTAAAGAAAAAAATAATTGTTACTAAAAATCAGTTTTGAACGAGTATAACTAAATCTTGAATTATTCCTTAGAGGTCGAATTTGATAATAAATATTATGAAAGTTTTCCATACCAAAGATAATGTTTGAAAAAAACTTAATTAAGGATAATATTTATGACTTTAGTCTAATAACTAAGTTCTTATCTTCAAAAACATCAGTTTTAGCACTAGAGATAGGCTCGATATCTTTTTTCATAGAAATTACTTTTTCTAGATCCTTAGAAATTCTATCATTCTCAGAATTAACATCCTCAATTTTTTTTGAAATACTTCGAAAATAAAAAAATTTATTATCATGATCTTTAGAAAGATCTATTATTTCCTTAGTATGAATAGTATTTCTAGAATTTTCCATATCATGCTTTTTCTTGAGTTTTGAATTCTCCTTCCTCAAAGAGTTTAGCAATCCTAGAAACTTCATCATAGGTAAGTAACATATTATCTTTATTAGAAAGAAAATTATTCCTTCAAGGATTCATAGTATTTACTATTACTATTTAAAGATACATTTGTGGTGGATTTAGCAATGCGTACCTTATCCATTTAGCAATGATTTTCAATTGATAGTCTGGCTATTAACCCATGATTCTTCTATCCATATGATTCGTAATCTGATGATTCATCTGAAGAGTCACCACCACTAGAACTCCAGGTGTCATTAGATTTCAAAACATTATTATCTTTAACTTTTTAATACTTCTTTATATTCCTTTCAGAATGATTTTGCATTATTTCCATTCATTTAAGAATGGGAAAATCCATCCTAATATGCCCAACTCTTTTGCCTTCATAACAAGTGAATTCTAAGTATTTTTTATCCTTTATTTAATTCTTATTATATTTGGATTGAATTTTATTCTCTCCAAAAATATATTTCATCATTCGAGCAGGATTGGCTAATTCATTTTCTAAAGATTCACTTCCACTAGATTCGTAATGAATAACAACCTTATTAGATTTAGATCTGGTAACTCTCTGAAGAGTCTTTGATTTCATATGATTTGATGTACTTGTAAAATAAACACTTCCACTTCCATTATTATTCTTAATATTATCATCATATCGTTGTATTCTAGTCTCATGTTGACGAAGAGATCCAAAAAGTTCATCAAGAGAAATCATTGTAACTTTTATATTCTCATCTACATCTGTCCTCTTAGATTCCCACTCATTAGGCATGATGTCTATGATTTTTTCTACCAGAGATTCATCATCTAATCCTTTATCACCCATGGACCGTAAGCTATTGACAATAGTCATAAATCTATATTTTACCACACATATAGGTTCTCCATAAGGATAGAAAAAACTACGTTATTCAACTCTAAGCATTGCTCTACTAATTTCAATAACTGTGGATGTTGCAAAGTGAGTAACTTAATGCTTCTTCCAAATACAATTCATTGTTTCAAAAGACGAAATCTAGATATATATTTTTTTAGAAATATAACAAAGAAAAGTATTTCGTACCTTATAGTTTTGTTGATATTCATACTTTTATTGGTTGGTGAAAGTACAGACTTCTTTGTCAGGGATTTTATATCCTCTAGTAAGCATAAAAAAAATTCTACTATAGTATTGATAATAAATTTCTTCATGAGATCTCTCCAATATTCATAATAATTCCCAACAAAATTAGGTGGTCTAGTAGGATTAATGTTATCTATAGAACTAACATTCATTTATATCATCTTAAAAGATATCTTTCCACCCATACATGCTAGTAAAAAATGATTGTAAACAAGGATAAAAATAACATAAGCAAGGAAAATATAGAAAAATGAAAAACATGAGAAAGAAGAAATATATGTGAATATAAGTATTTCAGAGACCTCATCTGATACCAATTTTTAGATTGGTATCGAGTATGATATTCTCCAATGATACCAACTATAGGTTCGAAATGATGATGTAGATGCTAACTATACAAGAGGGGGGTGAATTGTATACTTCAAAATATTCCTTTGTAACTTTTAAATACGGTAATTCATAACAAAGTTAAACAAGGTAAGTATAGAAAACCTATTAGTTCTACAAACAAGCGTGATTCCAGATATGTGATTCTGAGAATTAAATTTTGAAAGAGTGATTCTGGAAATGAAACATAAAAAAATTTAAAAAACAAAGATTCTACCATAAAACATATATAATATTAAAAATCAGAGTATAAAACTATACGAATGTATAAGATAGTTATACTTTCCTCCACAACAAAAATGCAGCAGAAAAGGTGAAACAATACAAGTAACAAGTAGTAAATTTTTTAACCCAATGAGAATGGTATCCAAAAACCTGGGATAAATGTCTCTTGATTTATAATTTCATGAAAGTCTATCTTACCCACACCTGGGTAATCCCTCGATATGAAGATTAGAGTTAGTATTTCTATCCAAGAAATCCCTATAACTACAAGGTAGAAGGTAACTCTGTCTTCATATCTCTGGAAGCCCTTGAATGTACTCAACAACATTCAGAGTTGCACGAAGAAATTATGAACAAGATGTTCAGTAGACACAAAGAATGAATGTATCTCTGTAGAAATCACTTCGACACTATGTAATCTCTAGTCATAGAATAGTTCATCAAAGTTGGGATCATGTTCAATTGATCTCATATTTATAGGAACATCTTTAATGACTATCTCTCTCCTACAACGGTCATATTTTTCCTTGAATTTTGGAGGGACCTATACACATTTCACTCAAATAATGGTTTGTTAGTAACTGAATGTATGACATCATTTTATAACCAAAACATGAGTAATCAAAAATATGTTTTCATGACCAAATAATTTTTTCATAATGTAAGGAATAATAATAGTTTAGAGTCTAAGTAAAAACCATTTTGTGTTTATAATACGTAAATATTAGGATTTTGTTTTCCAAAGAATTAGTAACTTGAATTATATAGAATTATAGAGTCTGAATGTCAAGGAAATTCAGAGTCTAAATTCAGTAAAATTCATAGTCTGAACATACAATGATTGGAGTCTTAATGTATAAGAATTCGGATTCTGGACTAAGAATGATCAGAGTCCAAATTCATTAGAATTCTATGTCTGAACTTACAAAATTCGGAGTACTAATTCATTAGAATTATGAGTATGAACATACAAAGTTTGGAGTCTGAATTCATTAGAATTCGAAGTCTGAACATACAATGTTCGGAACCTAAATTTTGAAAATTCGGAATCTGAACTCAGAACCTAAAAATAGAATGCTCTATATCTATGTATCTATAGGATTCAAAAGTTTGGGATACAAAACCAAATTTTATACATAGACAAGAAATGAACAATTAGAAACATGGTAAGGATAAATTTCCTTTGGGAAGGAAAATTTCCCTTATTTTAAGGACGGAAAATTTCATTAAGGAAGGAAAATGTTCCTTATTAGTATAAAATATATTTTAACATAAGATAAGGTGTTTGTTATTTTCAAAACATGAAGGAATGAAAAATTCATAAGGAAAACTTGTTGACTCCACATACCAAATAAAAAAACCAAAGAAATTAACATTCTTAAGAAATTAATTTTTATCATATAACTCATTAAAAAGGCAATAAATGAACTTAATATAATTAAAAGAAATAAAATACATGTAGATGAGGGTATGAAATTATTAATTAATTTATTGAATTTGATATTCAATGATGTTAATGTCATTGTCAAACACATTCATATATGAGGTACGAGTTTTGTGCTCGAACCTCTAATTTCTTTATTGTCAATATTTTCAATCTTGTTACACCAATTAAATTATTAATTATTATTATTAAATCCTAATAAATTATGTTTGAATGTTTTATATATATCTACCAATCAGTAGCCTACTTTATTTTACATGGATTTACATGTTCTAAAAAGAATCTCTATTGAAGTCTTCTCGATAAAAAATCCCTATTCAAGGGAACTTCACGAGTCCTTACCTATTTTGAAGAATAATTTAGAATATATTTAATCCATAATAATTATTATAAAATCACTCATTTTATTATGAAAAAACTGTAATATATCACTTCTGGTTTTATAACAGTATTTTACCAAAATAACTATTATTTGTAAAGAAAATGAGTTATTCTCTTAAGTAATACTCAATATATTTATAATATTATTTCCCTATATTTACACACTATCATTAATTATTATATTTAAATGGGATTATATTAGGATATCATTTATAATATTTCACCGAATGGTTTACGATTTGTTTGACTGTGGATGTTCTATCTTGATACCATTCATTTCATTAGTCCAAATGGTTACTGTTTATGTTTACTAATTAGGGAATGTTATTTACATTTCATATGTTAGTTACATTATGAATGTATATTTTGATTATGCTTCTCCCATTTCAAATAGGGAATTCATTGGATGTAGTATGTGATGGATGGGACCTGCCTTATCCCATCAGTTCATTGGTAGGATTCATGAGACAAACTATCATAGGTTTTTTGCATGGGTATGTTGTCTTGGTCAAGGCCTTGATAGTATTATTATGATGTCTAGCATTATTAATTACCTCATCATGAAGCTAGGAACGGATTGTCCATGTGATTAGTTAACTGGTATAATATCCACGGTTATGTCTTATTATTGTATTATATAATTTTAATTCCTTCAAAATTATTCTCTGGATTATATTTTAATGGCATCTGTACTTTTAGTTATACACCAAGCATTATATTATTGATTTCACTCTATTAAATACACTTACTGAGAATCTAATCTCCGCACTTTCTTATGTTTATTTTCACCTGGATTCTAATATTAATTTTTTTAATTACATGAGCATATAATCTTGAATAATAAATGTGTTTCCAATGTAGTTTCAATGATGTATATCATTTCCATTTCTAATGTTAAACTTATGTATGTGTCTATCTTTTCAATTATATTAAACTATTCATTACACTGGGATACAAATTCCTTTTTTAGATGTAAATTTAATAAAATAAGGCAGTTTATCTAGGATTATGGGGTTAGGGTCTTTACATTTGTTATTAGAGGATGTGTAGTGGAAACCATGGAAACTAGATTTAGAAGACATCTGTTTGGGATGGTAAACCAAAGAACAACTTCGGGATAAGCATACAAGAACATCCTAGATTTTGGTATGTTATAGATTATGGGGAACTTCTTGAAAAATACATCCATGTATGGATACTACAAGTGGTTGTCGTTCTAGTACATATGTACCTAGGATAAACAAATCTGACAAGGTGTTCCAAGCCTGACTCAGGGTAACTTGTACATGGAAATTGAACTTAATGCAATGTTTTTTTGATACAATTGGGAGATATTGTTAGGATAATTCTCATTTTCATTAAAAAACATAATAAACTATTTAATTTTAAATATATCTCCAAATAAACCATGCTTATAATTATGATATTTTACATGCATAAAATTTTAATTTATGATAAGTGTTTCTCCAGTTTGACATTACACATATCGATTTATAACATAATTTATTGTATTCCATTTTTTATAAATTTATCCTAGTATAAGTAATAGAAACCACATGAATTCTCATATCTCATGTATGGATTTCCCTCCAATTCAAAATAATGATGTTTTTTTAAGCTGTGATAGGTGATGAAAAACTTATAACTATACTCGGATAGATTAAATGGGTTATAAAAAATAAACTTACTCATATGGAGCATCCAGATCTACAATGTAGAGGGGAATGTTAGACCACATTCTAAGACAACAACATCTATCATTTAGTCAAACTAAAAACCCATTTTTAGTAGATAAGTGGATATGTTCTTTAGTGAATATTTTCCTTTATTTGGGAAGTAATAAAAGGAAGAAAGTTCTCATGGAATATTATCATCTCTCAGGAGATGCAGATCAGTGGTGGCCATTAATTAAAAACATGATGTAGGAGGAGGAAATTAAAAAAATGTAATGGGAGGGTTTTATTGAAAATTTTCTAGAAATTTATTTTCCTCAGGAACAATGAAAAGATATGGAATTGGAATTCATGAGTCTTAAAAAATAGGATGAAAAGATTAAAAATTATGAAGACATCTTACCAAGGATATCAAGGTATTCCATGGACTACATACATAATACAAGGATAGATCTTGATGGATTATTTGATGGTTTTAAAGAATTCCTTCAAATGGAAATGATCTACTAGAATTTCTTATCATATGATGTTATAGTCTCATGTTCTCTCAAGACAAAAAAATATTTCTCTATGTCTTATGACGTTAAAGGAATGCATGAAAATAAGAGGGTGGTTGAAACCTTAGGAACGTAAATATGGATTAATTTTAAGAATAGTAGAATTGATTTTTCATCATTTGAAATTTTTGGGAAGAAACACCTCAGTACTAGCCAGAAGTGTATGGGTGTTTGTTTCAACTATGGAGTAAAATTCCACCAAAAACATGAATGTATGGGGGGAGAAGCCACCAATTTCCAAAGATACAATTTAAAAGAGATGAGACTTTTTGAAAATGTTTTTCCAAAGAGTTAATGAAACATTTTCCAAAGAATGCCATGGGAGGAATGCCAATCATATACAATTACAACTGTTGAGTTTGAAGTTCCTAATGATGTGGTGGCAGGTACATTTAGCATTTCCTCAATCATACAAAATTATTTTTTTTATTATGTATCATCACATTCGTTTATATCTTCAATGTTTTCCAAAAAAATTAGTGATTTCAATTTTTATTTAATATTGGTGTTGAGATTCAATACTATTAAGAGAAGTATCAATACAATAAATTTGTTTTGATCTATGCCCTTTATGACACAAAACATGCTTTATTTGCGGACCTTACCATCATAACCATTATTTATTTTTATATAATACTTAGTATATAATGGATTTAAAATATTTATTTGAAAATATATTGAAATGACACGAATATTATAGTATTTTGAATGATGAATAACCCCATGTATTTAGAGAAGAAACCTCACCATCCGATTCTTATCTAGATCCACCCCCATTAGCTCTAATGAATGAAATTCTTGGGAAGGATGATAACACTATATCTATGGGTGAGGAATGAAATATTTAGATTTAGGATGTACCTATTGTGAAAGAATAAATCAATGTATTTCTAGAGGATTAACATGGACTTCCTCCAGTGTGAGAAGTTGACTTCTAAATTGATTAAATTATTAGTTAAAGACCTATATTAAAGACACCATATAGAATTTCCACTGTGGAATTAGTAGAATTGAAGAAAAAACTAGTGGAATTGATTATGAATGGACTTATTCTCCCTCGAGTTTCTCCATGTGATCCCCTATTTTTGTTTTCCAGATGAAAGATAGGCTCGTGGGGTTGTTCACTGATTATTGAGAAATAAATGCTACTACCATAAAGCAAATGTATCCCATTCATCATATTGATTATTTATTTGATCATATTCATAGAATTAAATAAATGTCAAAGATTGAAATTCTATATGGATATCATCAATTTTGTGTGATGAAGGAGGACAATATAAATACAATAGCCCGATTCAGGTATGGGCATTACGAGTTAACAAAATGCCTTTTGGGGTAACTAATGCACCCTCTATTTTCATAGAACTAAGGAATAGGGTTTTTAAGGAATACCATAGTGAATTTTTTGTGGTATTTATTGATGATACCTTGGTATACTCCAAAATATATTAAGATCATGAGAATTAGTTGTGTAGTGTTCTAATGACTCTTAGAAGAAACATGTTTTATGGATAGTTTAGAAAGTATGAATTCTAGAATCAAACTGGTTATTTTAATAGACATATTATCTATATTAATGGAATATTAGTTTATACTACAAAGACAAAGGTATTTCAGGAATTTTATATACCAATGAACACAACTGAGGTATGAAGATTTATTGGTTTAGCAGGTTATTATTGAAATTTCATTCAGAACATCACCTGATTAGCTAAACCTTTATCCAAGATTACTTTTAAAGGGGATAAGTTTGAATGGAAAAAAGAATGTGAAATTTTTTTTTGATGGATTAAAATAGTTTTTAGTTAATGCTCTAAATGTGACTCTACCATCATGAAATGGTGGATTTGTAATTTATAGTGATTCATCAAAGAAAAAACATGGTTGTTTCATTATGATGAATTATAGAGTTATTTCCTGTGATTCAATGTAGTTAAAAAGTCATGAAACAAAATATCCAACTCATGATCTTGAGTTATCGTATTTAATATTTTCTATGAAGATATGGAGACAATATATATATGTTGAAAGATATAAGATATATACATATTAAAAAATAATTAATTTTATCTTCTCAAAAAAATAACTCAACACGAGTTAAAGGAGATGCACTGAGATTCTTAAGGATTATTATTTTTTAATATATTATCAACTAGGGAAGGAAAATATGGTTGATGATGCATTGAGCATGAACAATCCTAGAGTTCTGAACAAAATGATAATTAAAAAGGATCTAATGTATATGGATCTAGTGAGGATTGAAATGGTAATTATCAAAGAAAGTAAAACATAACTATATTTTCAATTGGTTTTCCCAACATATTTATTAAAATGGATTAAAAGGCCTCATCCTGATGATGAGAAGCATAAAAAAATTGATGTTTTGAATGATGAGATGTTTGCATACTTTTTGTATGAATATGTAATTCTGAAATTTGGGAAGAGGATTTTTGTTTCCTCTATCTCTAAGATAAAAAGGGATTTATTGGATGATTTACATAGCTTGAATTTATATAAACACCCTATTATCACTTATATTTATAGAGATCTAAAAGAATATTTCTGGTGGGATAACTTGAAGTGTGAAATTACTGATTATGTATCAAGATGTTTAGTCTGTTAACAAGTGAATGCTAAAAGACAACATCATAGTGGAGTCTAGAAACCTCTTCCAATTCCTTAGTGGAAATGGGATGAAATCACTATGAATTTTTACACTGTATTATCCCATACTCTATGACAAAATGATGCGATATGGGTAATTATTGGTCAATATACCAAATCTACACATTTTCTCATAATAAGGGAATCTTTTCTGCTAGATTTCCTTGCACATATCTATATAAATGATGTTATATGACATAATAGAGAACCAATATCAATTGTGGTTGATCATGATCCACAATTTATATCGATATTTTAGAACGGTCTTCAGAATGATTTTGATATTGATATTCATTTGAGTACTTCATATCACCCTAAAACTAAGGGTTTCTCAGAATGGACGATCCAAACATTATAATACCTGTTGATATCATGATCACTTGTTTTCAAGGTATATGGGATTAGTATTTACTTTTGGTAGAGTTTTCATACATCAATACACTACAAAAAAGTGGTTTTTACCAACAGAAAATTATTGACATATTATATATTTGTTGGTAAAAATGATTAATTCCAACAGATATTGAATTTTTTCAGTATTAATTTTCACTACCAATAATTGTTTTAACGAACAGGTATATATTTTGGTATCAACATTCTAATACAAACAAATATTTTACCAAAAATTAAATGTGTTGTTTTATCATATTAATACCAACATTTTTCTACCAACATATGATTATGTTATTAATACCTATTATTGTAACACCACAGGATTTTACGAAAAAAATATTTAATTTAATGTCATGTGTTGTAAGCTACCCCAAAAATTGCTTGTGATATACGCAACACCGTATTTTCTTGTATTATACGCAACACTATTCTTTGCTTGCGTTACACACAATTTCAAGTTCGTTTTGTTGAAACTATTCTACGCAACGTTATGTATAGATTTTGTTTAAACTATAAATGAAATAAGTTTTGATTATGTTATACACAACAATCAGAGCTTTCACTACACGCATCCCTGACTTGGCTTGCAATACAGGCAATAAAGACCTTCCTTGATAGCATGTGTAGTACGCAATACCGAGTTTCACTAAACGAGATATTATAATAATATTATTATGAACTAGCTGTTATAAATAGTAATACCGACTTTTTGAAATTTTTTAAATTTTATCTTTCAAAATAGACTTCATTTTTTGATTCGGATTATCAAAATTAGCTTATGGTGAAATTTTGGTACTTTTCTGATAACTTTCATATTCTGATGAATAATGAAAATTACTAAATTTTAATGAAAAAAAACTTTTTAATCGAAATAATTAATAGTGATAAATTATTAATTTGAGTGGTTTTAAAGTATATTTAGAATATTTTCTACTATTTAATAAAATTTTGGTAATTGGATGTAATTTCACATTTATACCAGACATAAACTTGTGTCAATCTTTTGATAGTTATTATCTCTTAAAAACACTATTTGTTTTGACGATGGGAATTAATTTTTAAATTAATTAATGAAACTGATATGTTTTGAATTTGGTTAAATAGACATAATTTTTGAATTCATAATTTCAAATATATCTTACGCCTAATTTTTGGTATTTTTCTGGAAACTTTCGTTTTTTGATGAATAGCGAAACCACTAAGTGGTAGTTAAAAAACTGAATTTTTCATAAAACGTAATTTTATCGCTTCTGTCAGTGAAATTTCGAAAATATGAGATACAAGGTTAATATCAAGGACTAAAATGTGGTTCAATGAGATGAAAATATTTTTTTGGTGAATAATAAATTTTTAATTTTATTTACCATGGTTAAAAGTAAATAGGATAATTAAGGGTAAAAATGATAGTATTATTACCCTAACACATGTCCTAATTCTATTGGATAAGTGTAACTCGACCAAAAACAACCTTAGAAATAAAATATGACCATTTAGACCCACTTGGAATAGATTAGGACATTTAATATTAATTTATTTAAAGAAGGGTTAAAATATTTATAATCAAAGTTTAGTAAGTAAATAATTTTTAATATAGGGTTATACATAAGATAAATTAGACTATAAATATTCATTAGAAAGATAACATTATTTCCTAAATAATGTTATTTTATTTATATTTTCTATACATTAAATAATTTAATTTATTTATGAAGCAAAGATGATGGAGTTATTATCTAATTAATAAAATATTGACATAATTGATGTTATAAATACCCAAACAAATGTAATATGAGACTTTTTATGAATTACAATAATTTTCTAGGTTAATATGACATGTTATTATTGATTTAATTAACCGTTTTTTGAACTAATCAAGCTGTTATGATATTCACAAAAATCATGAACCAAATAGTTTCAAAATTAATATAAAATAGTTTTTAAAACAAATATTATATTATTAATTGAATTTTTTTACTAAAAACCTAAGGATCGGCCAAAAGACTTAGATAAAGATATATATATTAATAATGAACCACTTGGGGTTCGTTGTCTTGTTATAGTAAGTTAATCAACCTTATAGTTTAAGAAAATAAGAAGACATGGTAAAAGTAAAATTATTTATCTTAAAGTAAAATCTAAATGAAAAGGTTAAAATAGGAACCTAAACTTGTCTAAATTTTATTGGATGAGAGTATTTAGACCTATCCCCACCTTAGCTTCGAAATAATTCAATTTGGATCTATTAAAAACCGAATATGACTTCATAATAAATTAATATTTTTAGTTATTCCAATGGTGCCCCTCTCCTCCCTTATAAAAGGGCACCTCCTCCCTCTCTTCCTCACACCTCATTGAGCCTTCATGCTCGGCCAACCCCTACCTAATTCTCTTCTCCACTTCTATAGAAACATCCTATAGGTCCTGGAATTCTTAAAAGAGAAATTTTAGTGCCCTAAGAAGTGTTCTCAAAGAGGCGCTTCAAAGAAGAGGTAATGTCCGTTACCGATTATTTCAACTTTATTTATTCTTCCACTTCTTATTAATTAGTTGTTAATTATTAAGTAATAACATAAGTATCACTGATATAATTATATGTTATTATAATTATTAAACAACCATATTTCACCGCCTATCCATCCTGCGGAAAATGAAATCACCGCGCGCGCGTACATACGGAATACCGTCTCCCCGCCGTGGTGTAATCTATTTTCCACCACCACCTTACTTGGATGGGTATAATGGTGAAAGTAATGAATATATATCATTATTGTAAAGTGATATTGATTTTTTAATATTATACATACACTTTAATACAATTCCACGATCCTGGGAATGATATCATCGCTCGTGCATACGAACAGACTACCGTCTCCACGAACGGGATGAGATTCATTTTCCATGATTAACCATTCAAGAACAATTAAAAAGTATATATAATGAGTAATAATGAAATATATGAAATAATAATACTACGAGATTTATTTATATATATATATGTATGTCATCTATTTATTTTCATTCAATTTAATAAGGAAACGAAAAAGAAATTATCATGCGTACGTACAGCCTACCGTCTCCATGAACGGTATATTTCATTCCTTTTATCGGTATATAATATATATATAGGTATATGATGAATATATATTATATATAAATCATGTTTTAAATTATGGAGTTATGTAAATCAGGAAATAAGTAATAATACCAAGAACGACAAGTCGAAACACATACGATAAATGAAATGATTTTACCCAAAACACTGCTTTAACATGGAATTTACAAAAGAATGGGTAATATAAAGTCATAAGTGAAACATATATGATATCATAACAATGAATATTATTCTGTAATAAGTCAATGGCATTATTTAAATAATTATACAAGAGGTTCGGATATGTATGAAGCATATCGGACCTAAGGTAAGGGATAATTTTGCAAATCTCATTTTTATCCCAGATTGCTCATTCATTAGTATTTACTGGGGTTATTGCTATCATCCATGTCCATGTTTTATAAAACTTTATTCATGTATGTTTAAATTACTTTTACCCATTTTGACTTTTACCACTTGGTATGGAAGGAATCTTCTTTTATTTACCTTACAAGGTACTTTTTTGACTTTTCCGACAAAAGTAAGAGAAGAATGTTTTTTTACATATACGGCATGAAAGGCTGTAACGCCCCGACACCAGTTACCTAGAGTCGGTGCATTATTACATAAAATTTGCATTATTAAAAGCAATATCAAATCTCGAAAGACCGATTAGTTTATTAGCCTTGGAAACACTAGATATATTCATAAAGTTTTACATTACATCATAAAGTGAAAAAACTACTACAACAACATAGTCTCTTTATCCCACACTCATATCCCCACATTCTATCCCTGCAGGTCATTTATAAATTACTTCTTCACATCCTGGGAAAAATAAATCATAGAAAAGGGGTGAGCTCAAATGCCTAGTAAGGATAACAATATAGCAGAAACTTTCATAAATATGAATAAACATTTAAGGCAATGTATAACTTAAAACAAAAGCCTTTTAAACAAGAACTTCAACATAGTATGGAAAAAATAAAATGAAATAATTCCATTTACTTATTCACATGGATATTATACTAATCGAATAATTACATGCAATATCAATTACCACTTTAATAATGATGGAATGCATAATACCAAACTATCATAACCACATTGCCAAGGCCTCGTGCCGAGACTAAAAATAAAATTTTTCCAAGGCCTTGTGTCAAGACACTAGTTTGTATCATGAGACCTACCAATGCATCGATAAGCTATAGTGGGCTCCACCCATCACATATTATGTCCAATGAATTCCCATATGAAAAGGTTTAAACATAACATAAACATTCGTATTAAAACTAGCATATCAAATGTCAATACTTTCACCCTAAACTATGATTGGTATAAAAATATCACATCCACAGTCAAAAATATCACAAAACGTTCAATACAATATAAAAGTTTTGTATCATAATAATTCAACTTCAAATAAGCGTAAAATCCATCAATGGATGTTGACATAGATGAAATCAAAAATGTTTTTAGAGAAATATCCCTTTCTATTTTGAAATCATTTAAGAGTCATATATTTATAAAATAAAACATTTTCATTGAAAATATTATTATAAGATTATAAGGGATGCCTCGATGATTTTATAATGTCAGAAAATAACCGGACCCTCCGTATAAGTTAAAAAACATTCTTACCTTAATTCAGTCGAAAAGGATAAAAAGCACCTTAATTGGAAAACGACGGAAAGATTCCTTTATAAGCCACATATAAAAAGTAAAACAAGGGTATAAATGAATTTGACCCATATTATTGTAAATAGTAAAAATGTTTTGAAATTCATTTTTGAGAAACATGGATATGGATGATAAAGAGATCCCAGTAGATTATTACGTATAAACAACCTCTGATAATGAAGAGATTGTGAAATAAACCCTTACCTTGTACTTTTCCTTGGTTAGGGTAGGTTAACCTCCTGTATAATGGTGAGATAATTGTTATTAAATTATACAGTAATCATATACATTAATATGATATCATATATGCTCTTTTTACATTGATTTGTTAATAATAACTTTTTATTATCGTTGTTTCGGGTGTTAACTAACTCGTTTCCTTTTATATGTTTTGTTACGTAAGCCATGTTTATAATGGATAGGTTGTATCTTAATCATATACAGAATGATATAAATTCCTTATATACTATTATTAATCATAAAATGAGAATTATACTTCAATGGATACGATAGAGAATGAATCTCATCGCCTTCGTGGAGACGGTAGTCCGTACGTACGCACGAGCGACAATATCATTCTTTTGATATTAAAATAATATATAATTGGATAGTATATAATATATAAAGAATCATTATCATGTTATATTTATTATTTACATGAGTTAAACATCATTATTATACCCATCCAAATAATAATATATTGAATAACAATTACACCATGACGTGGAGACGGTAAGCCGTACGTACGCACGTATGGTGACATGTTATTCAAAGGGTGGATATAATAATGAATATGGTTGTACCATATTTATAATAACATCACAGAATATATAAGATACTGGAGTTATGAATTTAGGATGGTAATAATAATGAAAGAAGAAGTGGAAGATGAAAGGAACTTGAAAAGGGGTGGTGAAAACAATACCTCTTTTCCGGGTTCTTTCTTTTGATTTGATCAAAAGGGATCCTTAGGTTGGATTTTGGATCAAACTAATGCCTCTAGGTTGTATTGAGTGAAGTTGAGAGAGTATTTGGGCATGGTTTGGACGAACCAAAAGGTTTTGATGGTGTGAAGAAATGAGAAGGAGGAGTGCCCTTTTATAAGAGGGGTGAGCGGAACCTTTGGAGAAGCTAGAAATATTAACTTATAATAAATTCATATTCGGTTTCTAATGGCTCAAAGTTGATTATTCAAAGGTTAATATGGGTATAGGTCGAAAACCATTCAACCAGTAGAATTTATACAGGTTTGGGTTACTATATTAACCTTATCTTTTAGTTTTAACTCTTAGTTAATTTGGTTTGACATTTACCATGTCACTTTGTATTTTTATATTACATAGTTAATAAACTTACTATATACATACAAGAGACCCCCACGTGGTCCATTAATGATACACCTATAATTATATAATTCTCTTGCCCGAACCATAAATTTTTAGGAATTTAATATCAATTAATAATGTTATATTTGTTTTAAAAACTCTTTTACGTCATTTTTGACACTATTCAATAGTTGATTCTTGTGAAACTTATAACAGAATGATTACTTAGAAAAAGGTCACTTAAATCAATCCTAATATGTCATATTATCCTATAAAATTATTTTAATTCATTAAAAGTCTAAAATTATATTTATTTGGGTATTTATAATATCAATTATTTTAATTTTTCACTATTATGGTAATTACTACATCATCATTGTGTCATAAATAAATTAACTTAATTGATGTCTAAAAATTATAAATAAAATATCATTATGTAATAAATATTTTTAGATTTCTAATGAATATTTATAGTCTAAAATCCAACATATATAACCCTGTGTAAAAATTGTTTTTTGAAAAGATATATGCTTGTGTCATTTTTGTATTCATTTTAACTTAATTAAAATAAAGTGTCCCTATCACTTACAAGTGGCACCATGGGGTCCCAAAATAAACTCAAAGATTCCCATGGTAGAACATGTATCAAAAAAATGTTAAGACACATTTTAGGGTAATTAATTATTATTATAATATTATTTTTTAACGCTTATTTACAGGATTTACCCTTAACCATGGTAAATAAAATATTTACCGCATTAATTATTCAAAATGTCTAAAAATAAAAGTTAGATATTTACAAAATTTGAGCATCCTAATTCCAAATATGCAATTCATTTTTCTAAATTCAAAACACAGAAGTGGCAGAAATTAATTTAAAATTAATTCCCACTGTCAAAACATAAAGCGTGTTTTTAAGATATAATAACTATCAAATGATTGATACTTTTTTATGTTCGGTTTAATTGTGAAATGATGTCCAATGACCAACATTGTATTAAATGGTAAAAATATATTATAAATATACTTTAAAACCACTCAAATTCATAATTTATCAATTTAAATTATTTCAATTAAAAAAGTTGTTTTTAATTAAAATTTAGTAATTTTCACTATTCATCAAAATAATAAAGTTATCCGAAAAGTACCAAAATATCACCTTAGGCTAAATTCAATATTCCGAATCAAAAAATTAAGTCCATTTTGAAATATAAAATATATATAATTTAAAAAATTAGGTATTACTATTCATAACAGCTAGTTTGATTAGTTATGGTGTGTTAGAATTCGGTGTTGCGTACAACACACACTATTACATTATTCAAAGAGAAGCGTACCGTAGAAGGTTGGGGTGTTACATTCTCCCCTCCTTCAAATAATTTCGTTCTCGAAATTTCTAGAATATTATCTCATGAAAAGGCTCGGGTGGTTCTTCATCATAAGTTTCTCAGGTTCCCATGATGCCTCTTCCATCTTATGGTTTCTTTAGAAAACTTTTACCAGATGCGTCGTCCGGTTTCTCAGTACTTGTTCTCTCGTATCATGAATCCTGACAGGATCTTCGCAATAAGACAGATCAGGTTCCAGTTCTAATTTCTTGTAGGTGAGTACATGCGTTGGGTCAGGCATGTATTTCCTCAATATAGATACGTGGAACACATCGTGAACTTTGGAGAGACTTGGCGGCATTGCCAATCGGTAAGCTACAACCCCAATTCGTTCTAGAATTTCGAAAGGTCTGATGTACCTGGGACTCAATTTACCTTTCTTACCAAAATGCATGACTCCCTTTAATGGAGATACCTTCAGGAATACATGATCACCGAATTGAAATTCCAAATCCTTCCTTCGATTATCGGCATAGCTCTTTTGCCTACTTTGAGCTACTTTGATGTGATTTTGGATTACCTTCACCTTTTCCATTGTTTCCTCCACCAGTTCTGGACCTACAAGTTTTCATTCACCAACGTCATCCCAAAAGGTTGGTGTGCGACATCTATTTCCGTATAACGCTTCATATGGTGCCATCTGAATACTCGAATGGAAGCTATTATTATAAGAAAATTCTACCAAAGGTAAATATTGATCCCACATACCCTGAAAGTCAAGTGAGAAAGATCTAAAAATGTCTTCTAAGGTTTGAATAGTCCATTCTGATTGTCCGTCTGTCTGAGGGTGGTAGGCAGTGCTCAAATGAAGTTCAGTATCAAGGGATTTCTATGACTCTTCCATAATCTTGAAGTAAAATGAGGATCACGCTCAGAAACAATTGATAGGGGTATTTCATGAAGTCTCACAACTTCATTAATATATAGTCTTTCTAGACGTTCCAGTGGTAGATCTTCTTTTATAGTAATAAAATGTGCTGACTTGGTAAGACGATCAACAATAACCCATATTTCATCGTTCCTTCAAGGAGTCTTTGGTAGTCCCATGACAAAGTCCATCGTAATATTGTCCCATTTCCACTCCGGTATGGGAAGAGGTTTCATGACTCCTCCAGGATGTTGCCTTCCAGCTTTCACCTATTGACAAACCATACATCTTGACACAAAATCAACAATCTCCCTCTTCATGTTGTCCCACCAAAAATGTTCATTCAAATCCCTCTACATTTTGGTGCTACGAGGGTGTATAGAGAAATTGGAACTATGAGAATCATCCAGCAATTCCCTTTTTAGATCAGGTATATCAGGAACACAAAGCCTCTTCCCGAATTGCAGAATTCCATCTTCATACACAAAGTCTCTTAATCTCTCATCATTCACATCTTTAATCTTATTTTGAAATTCTTCAACATCGGTCTGAGAACACTTAATTCTTTCTAATAAAGATGGTTTGGAAACCATTTGAAAAATCACTGATGTTTCACCTTCCCTGGTTATTCCCATGTCTATCTTCACTAGATCCATGAAAATTGGATCCCTTTCAATTCTAATATTGCTCAAAACTCCATGGTCTTTTCTGCTCAAGGCATCTGCCACCTTCTTTTCCTTCCACGGGTGGTAGTGTATCGTACAATCATAATCTTTGAGTAATTCAATCCATCTCCTTTACCTCATGTTGAGTTCTTTTTGTGACAAAATATACCTCAAACTCGTTTGATCAGTATAAATCTCACATTTTTCACCATAGAGGAAGTTCCTTTATATCATCAAAGAAAAGATCACAGCTGCAAACTCGAGATCATTAGTAGGATAGTTTTGTTCATGAATTTTCAACTATCGTGATGCATAGGCAATAACCCTATCATTCTGCATAAGGACACAACCAAGCCCTTTCTTCGATTCATCACTATAAATAAGGAACCCATCATCCCCCGATGGTAGAGTCAATATAGGAGCATTGACTAATATTCTCTTCAGTTCATCAAAATATTCTTCACACTCTTTTATCCAAACAAATTTAACCCCTTTACGTGTTAGCTTCGTTGATGGGTTAGCCAATCGGGCAAAATTCTCGACGAAACGTCGATAATAACCCGCCAAACCAATAAAACAACGTACCTCAGTTATGTTTGTTGGTGCTGGACATTCATGGATTTCCATGGTCTTAGAACGATCAACAGAGATTCCATATTTAGAGAAAATATGGCCAGGAAAAGAAATCTCATGAATCCAGAATTCACACTTGCTAAACATTCCATATAATTCATGTCTTCTCACAGTCTTCAGGATAATGTGCAAGTTATTTTCATGATCTTCGTAGCTTTTGGAGAATACCAAGATATCATCAATAAATACCACCACAAATTCATTGAGATAATCCTTGAAAACTCTATTCATCAGATCCATGAATACATAGGGTGCATTATTCAATCAAAAAGGCATTACAGTAAATTCGTAATGCTCGTACCTGGTTCGAAATGCTATCTTCGGAATTTCTTCCTTCTTCACACACAACTAATGGTATCCAGATCGAAGGTCAATCTTTGAAAAGTATTGTGCTCCATGTAGTTGGTCAAGTAAATCATCAATGCGAGGTAGGGGATACTTGTTTTTTTTTGTTATAGCA
Organism: Viscum album; assembly: GCA_963277665.1. Classification (NCBI taxonomy): domain Eukaryota; kingdom Viridiplantae; phylum Streptophyta; class Magnoliopsida; order Santalales; family Viscaceae; genus Viscum; species Viscum album. The sequence continues at coordinate 424,869,756 of OY728162.1, read as the reverse complement.
TTGATCTCCCTGTAGTCGATACATAACCTCATGGATCCATATTTCTCATTAACAAAAAGAACAGGGGCTCCCCATGGAGAAACACTAGCGTGAATAAATACCTTATTACTCAATTACTCTAGTTGATTCGTTAGTTAGACTAATTCTACAGTGGCCATTCTATAAGGGGTCTTCGATATAGGCCTTGATCCAGGAATTAAATCAATGGAAAACTGAACTTCTCGTTCTGGATGATGTCCAGGTAAATCATCTGGAAACACATCTACATATTATTTAACAATGGGTACATCCTCTATTTGAACATTCTTTTCCTCACCCATAGTCATTTCATTCACTTCCTCCACAATAATTGAATTTAGTTGAGCTACTGGGGGTGGATCTAGATAAGAATTAGGTGGTGACGATTCTGCTCTAAAGATAAGGTGTTCTTTATCATCATCATCAAGAATCGTAACCTCTTTATTCTTACAATAAATCGTCGCATAATAGTTCTAAAGCCAGTCAATACCGAGGATTATATCAAACTCAATCATAGGTATGACGATGAGAGCAGCAGATAATGAACATTTATGTGCTCTAATGGGGACTGATTCACAATACTTTGTTGCAATGATACTTCCCTTAGGAGTTTTAACTGACAAATACCTTGTTAAATAAAATTTGAAATATCTAATTTTCATAGAAAACTGGGAAGATATGAAACAATGTGATGATCCAGAATCAAATAATGCATTTTCTAAACTTGAGGAAACCATTAAATTACCTACCACCACATCTTTCGGAGCTTCTACCTCAGCAGTAGTGATAGCATAAGCATGGCCTTGATCCCTTGGTATTTTCTGATGTAAGTTCCTCTGATGCTTAGGACATTCATTTGCATAATGCCCCATCTCCCTGCAATTGTAGCACTGAACGTTGGTAGCTTCCTTCTTCCCTTTGCAATCACGAGCTTGGTGGCCTTTTTCACCATAGTTGTAACAGACTCCCATTCCCTTCATGCAAGTATCGGGGTGTTTCTTCCCACATTTACCATAGGATATATATTCAACATTTCTCTTATTCCGCTTATTTCCATTACCAGATTGATCAGTAGATCTCTTTTTCTCTTGCTTTTCTTTAAAGTCATAAGACTTAGAGAATTCCTTTTCGGTCTTGATAGCACATGAGACAATGTCTTCGTACGACGAGAAGGATTGTGATACTAATGCTCGACGGGGAAATGGTTTTAACCCATCAAAGAAATGATCAATCTTACTTCTTGGGTTACGTATATAATCTCTAGCATACCTTTCAAACCTTGTAAAGTTAGCCTCATACTTTGTGACATTTTCATCCTCCTTTTGTCTCAGACTCAAAAACTGCCTTTCCGTATCAGCTCGATGGTCGCATGGAAAGTATTTTTCTAAAAACAGATCTTTGAACTCCCTCCATTCCATATTTGACACTTCATCATCTTCCTTCATATTTTGAATCAATGACCACCATTGATCAGCATCTCCAGTGAGGCGGTAAACTTCCATGATAACTTTTTCCCTTTCACTACTCCCCAAAGCCTGAAATATTTTCTCTAGGGAAAATATCCATTGCTCAGCTACTAAGGGATTTGTACTCCCATTTAATGTTGATGGTTGTTGCCTCATTAAGAGATCTAACATTGATCCTCCATGATGTGGATCAGGGTGCCCCATACGGGTAAGGTTATTATTCATAACCTGAGTAAGTTGTCCCAGTATGGTGAATAGCTGATCGGCACCAGTTGCATCACCAGCACCACTATAATTATCTTGAGCAAGAGGGAAATCCCTATATAGAGTGTGTGCATTGATACAGTTTCCATTTCTTCCACTAGGCACCATTTCTAAACAATGGCATAAACTAGATCAGTTTATGAATCAAAATACATAATCCCATACTTATAAAAAAACTTAACATAAATTGAACTATTTATGGATATAATCCATAATCATAAAAATGTTTTCATTGAGTAAGTATATACTCATAAACCCTTCATAATGATTTGTAAAGAAAATGAGAGTTATCCTAAGCATATCCCCCGGGAGTGTCGTAACCAAGAGTGCAGCAAGGCCCGTAGTTGTGCACCAGTTCCCGTTCGAGTCTAGATCAAAACGATGTTTTCGGGTTTTACCCCTACGTACATCTGTGCCAGAGCCGGCTCTACCTTCTCGTATCCAGACAGGGATGTATTGCTCGGAAAATTCACAAAATCTCTACAATACCAAAATTCTAGGAAGTTCTTCTATACTAATCCTCAAAGTTCATAAAGTGTGAGAGGCAAATACCATGCTAGGGAAAACAACATAATAAATGGGGAGTACCTTCAATATCTAACATCTTAGGTTTAATTCTAAGATCGTTAGGACAATTCTAGGACTATAACTTATACGAATACATACCCTTAGGGACATCCCTAGAAATACCTTAGAAATATCTCTAGGGATCTCACTAAAGTTTTCGCATCCTAGTTTCCAAAGGATAACTAAACCATTCCTCTAATACCAACTGTTGAGACCCAAAGCAAGACGTGCATGGACATTAAATTAATTTTGCGGAATACATAATACATAACAAAAAAAGACACACAAGGACCGTAATAGTTTAGTCTCTTTGGAAACTCGGAATGTAATCTTCTAATTGTGGTGAAAGATCTTCAATATCTCCCATAATGATCTTCATCTTTTGTTTTCTTACCTAAGACCTTTCTTTATATCTTGGGGAAAAGAAAACATATAAAGGGTGAGCTCAAATGCTCAGTAAGGGTAAGCATGGATAAAATAAAACAAATCATATACATTTGAACTTATAGACATGACCATAATGTCTAAACATTGAAATCATGAGCAATTACATAAAACATGGAAGTATATAATGCATAGATCATAAAGAAACATTAACCATGATAAAATAGCATGGGAATAAAACATGTAATTGTGTAAAACTATTAATAACATGATATGATTTCCATAGTATCCAAGGCATTGCTGCCAAGACCATCTGAGGGGACAAAGTCCCTTTCTGAATCGAGTTCACTCCTCATTCCAGTCCTGTATTACTGAACCGGTTTAACTTTCCATTCCAGCCATGTCTATCTCATGAGATATAAATCTTTAACCAATGAATTGGAGGGAGATATAGGTCCCGCCCATCTCATATTGAAATCATTATTACTTGTTCCACAACATAATCATAAATAATTAATGATAACACAACGAATAAAATGGGTTTCATAAACATCATTCCATCATCACATAATCCATATAAAAGAAATGGATATCATTTCATAATAAGAAAAGTAAAACCATGTAAATCATAGAGACATTGTACTTGAAACATAAACATATGAAATATTTTAATCTTAGATGGAAAATGGTTTTGATAAAACACTTGAAATGAATTCTTGAGGAAAATATCCTTTCTTTTTAAAAATCATTTTTTTCACAAAATGTCATGCAATTTTAAAATAAAAGGATTTTGTTGAAAATATTAATGAAATATTTTGGAGGAAGCTTTATGAAAATAAGTCTTTATAAAACCGTAAAAAACCTTTGTAACACCCCATGCTTCTACAATACGCTTCTCTTTGAATACTGTGATAGTGTGTGTTGTACGCAACACTGAGTTCTAACACACCATAACAAATCGAACTAGCCGTTATGAATAGTAATACCTAATTTTTGAAATTATATATATTTTATATTTCAAAATGGGCTTCATTTTTTGATTCAGAATATCAAAGTTAGCCTAAGGTGAAATTTTGGTACTTTTCGGATAACTTTAATATTTTGATGAATAGTGAAAATTACTAAATTTTAATTAAAAACATCTTTTTTGATCAAAATAATTTATATTGATAAATTATGAATTTGAGTGGTTTTAAATTATATTTTGAATATATTTTTACCATTTAATACAATTTTTTTCATTGAACATAATTTCACAATTAAACCAAACATAAACAAGTATCAATCTTTTGATGGTTATTATATTTTAAAAACACGCCTTTCGTTTTGATGGCGGGAATTAATTTTAAATTAATTTATGCCACTTATGTGTTTTGAATTTAAAAAAATGGTTTCCATATTTGGAATCAGGATGTTAAAATTTTGTAAATAGATAACTTTTATTTTTAGACATTTTGAATAATTACGAGAAGAATGTTTTTTTACATATACGGCATGAAAGGCTGTAACGCCCCGACACCAGTTACCTAGAGTCGGTGCATTATTACATAACATTGGCATTTTTAAAAGAAAGATCAAATCTCGAAAAACCGATTGGTTTATTATCCTTGGAAACACTAGATATATTCATAAAGTTTTACATTACATCATAAAGTGAAAAAACTACTACTACAACATAGTCTCTTTATCCCACACTCATATCCTCACATACTATCCCTGCAGGTCATTCATAAATTACTTCTTCACATCCTGGGAAAAATAAATCATAGAAAAGGGGTGAGCTCAAATGCCTAGTAAGGATAACAATTTAGCGGAAACTTTAATAAATAAGAATAAACATTTAAGGCAATGTATAACTTAAAACAAAAGCCTTTTAAACATGAACTTCAACATAGTATGGAAAAAATAAAATGAAATAATTCCATTTACTTATTCACATGGATATTCTATTAATCGAATAATTACATGCAATATCAATTACCACTTTAATAATGATGGAATGCATAATGCCAGACTATCATAACCACATAGCCAAGGCCTCGTGCCAAGACTAAAAATAAAATTTTTCTAAGGACTTCTGTCAAGACACTAGTTGGTCTCATGAGACCTACCAATGCATCGATAAGCTATAGTGGGCTCCACCCATCACATATTATTTCCAATGAATTCCCATATGAAAAGGTTTAAACATAACATAAACATTCGTATTAAAACTAGCATATGAAATGTCAATACTTTCACCATAAACTATGATTGGTATAAAAATATCACATCCATAGTCAAACATATCACAAAACGTTCAATACAATATAGAAGTTTTGTATCATAATAAATCAACTTCAAATAAGTGTAAAGTCCATCAATGGATGTTGACATAGATGAAATCAAAAATGTTTTTAGAGAAATATCTCTTTCTATTTTGAAATAATTTAAGAGTCATATATTTATAAAATAAAACAATTTCTTTGAAAATATTCTTATAAGCTTATAAGGGATGCCTCGATGATTTTATAATGGAAAAAAATAACCGGACCCTCTGTATAAGTTAAAAAACATTCTTACCTTAATTCAGTCGAAAAGGATAAAAAGCACCTTATTTGGAAAATGACGGAAAGATTCCTTTATAAACCACTTATAAAAAGTAAAACAAGGGTATAAATGAATTTAAACCATATTATTGTAAATAGTAAAAATGTTTTTAAATTCATTTTTGAGAAACATGGATATGAATGATAAAGATATCCTAGTAGATTATTATTTATAAACAACCTCTGATAATGAAGAGATTGTGAAATAAACCCTTACCTTGTACTTTTCCTTGGTTGGGGTAGGTTAACCTCCCGTATAATGGTGAGATAATTGTTATTAAATTATACACTAATCATATAAATTAATATGATATCATATATGTTCATTTTATATTGATTTGTTAATAATAACTTTGTATTATCGTTGTTTCGGGTGTTAACTTACTCGTTTCCTTTTATATGTTTTGTTACGTAAGCCATGTTTGTAATGGATAGGTTGTATCTTAATCATATACAAAATGATATGAAGTCCTTATATACTATTATTAATTATAAATTGAGAATTATATTTGAATGGATATGATAGAGAATGAATATCATCGAGTTCATGGAGACGGTAGTCCGTACGTACGCACGAGCGACAATATCATTCTTTTGATATTAAAATAATATATAATTGGATATTATATAATATATACAGAATCATTATCATGTTATATTTATTATTTACATGAGTTACACATCATTATTATACCCATCCAAATAATAATAATTTTAATAACAATTACACCACGACGTGGAGATGGTAAGCCGTACATACGCACGTATGGTGATATGTTATAAAAAGGGTGGATAGAATACTGAATACGGTTGTACCATATTTATAATAACATCATAGTATATTTAAGATACTGGAGATATTAATTTATTATGGTAATAACAAAGAAAGAAGAAGTGGAAGAAGAAAGGAACTTGAAAAAGGGTGGTGAAAGCATTACCTCTTCTTCTGGTTCTTCCTTTTGATTTGATCAAAAGGGATCCATAGGTTGGCTTTAGGATCAAGATAAGGCCTCTAGGTTGTAGTGAGGGAAGTTTATAGAGTATTTGGGCAGGGGTTGGCAGAATCAAAAGGCTTTGAAGGTGTGGAGAAATGAGAAGGAGGAGTGCCCTTTTATAAGAGGGGTGAGGGGCACCTTTGGAAAATCTAGAAATATTAATTTATAATAAATTCATATTCTGTTCCTAATAGCTCCAAAGTTTATTATTCAAATTTTAAGGTGTTTATAGGTCTAAAAGAATTCAACCAATAGTATTTATAATGTTTTGGGTTACTATATTAACCTTATCATTTAGTTTTATCTCTTAGTTAATTAGTTTGACATTTACCATGTCACTTTGTATTTTTATATTATATAGTTAATAAAAATACTTTATACAACCAAAAGACCCCCCAAGTGGTCCATTAATGATACACCTATCATGATATAAGTCGCATGGACGAACCATAGATATTTAGGAATTTAATATCAATTAATATTATAATATTTATTTTAAAAACTCTTTTATGTCAATTATGACACTATTAAATAGTTGATTTTTGTGAAACTTATAACAGAATGATTACTTCGAAAAAGGTGAATTAAATCAATCCTAATATGTCATATTATACTTAAAAATTAGTTTTATTCATTAAAAGTCTCAAATTATTTTTATTTGGGTATTTATAATATCAATTATTTTAATTTTTCACTATTATCGTAGTTACTTCATCATCATTGTGTCGTAAATAAATTAAATTATTTAATGACTAAAAATTATATATAAAATATCATTATGTAGGAAATCGTTTTAGATTTCTAATTAATATATATAGTCGAAAATAAAACATATATAACACTATTTAAAAATTGTGTTTTTAAAAGATATATGCTTGTGTCATTTTTGTATTCATTTTAACATTATTAAAATAAAGTTTCCCTATCACTTACAAGTGGCACCATGGGGTCCCAAAATCGACCCAATGATTCCCATGGTCGAACATGTATCAACCAATAAGGTTAGGAAACGTTTTAGTGTAATTTTTTATTATTATAATATTATTTTTTAACCCTTAACCTTGGTAAATAAAGTATTTACCGCAGTAATTATTCAAAATGTCTAAAAATAAAAGTTATCTATTTACAAAATTTTAACATCCTGATTCCAAATATGTAAACCATTTTTTTAAATTTAAAACACAGAAGTGGAATACATTAATTTAAAATTAATTCCCGCTATCAAAACAAAAGGCGTGTTTTTAAAATATAATAACTATCAAAAGATTGATAATTTTTTATGTTCGGTTTAATTGTGAAATTATGTCCAATGAACAAAATTGTATTAAATGGTAAAAATATATTCAAAATATAATTTAAAACCACTCAAATTCATAATTTATCAATCTAAATTATTTCGATCAAAAAAGATGTTTTTAATTAAAATTTAGTAATTTTCACTATTCATCAAAATATTAAAGTTATCCGAAAAGTACCAAAATTTCACCTTAGGCTAACTTTGATATTCCGAATCAAAAAATGAAGCCCATTTTGAAATATAATATATATATAATTTCAAAAATTAGGTATTACTATTCATAACGGCTAGTTCGATTTGTTATGGTGTGTTAGAACTCAGTGTTGCGTACAACACACACTATCACATTATTCAAAGAGAAGCGTACCGTAGAATCATGGGGTGTTACAAAGGATTTTTACGGTTTTATAAAGACTTATTTTCATAAATCTTCCTCCAAAATATTTCATTAATATTTTCAACAAAATCCTTTTCTTTTAAAATTGCATGACATTTTGTGAAAAAATTGATTTTTAAGAAGAAATGATATTTTCCTCAAGAATTCATTTCAAGTGTTTTATCAAAACCATTTTCCATCTAAGATTAAAATATTTCATATGTTTATGTTTCAAGTATAATGTCTCTATGATTTACATGGTTTTACTTTTCTTATTATGAAATGATATCTATTTCTTTTATATGGATTATGTGATGATGGAATGATGTTTATGAAACCCATTTTATTAATTGTGTTATCATTAATTATTTATGTTTATGTTGTGGAACAAGTCATAATGATTTCATTATGAGATGGGCGGGACCTATATCTACCTCCAATTCATTGGTTAAAGATTTATATCTCATGAGATAGGCATGGCTGGAATGGAAAGTTAAACCAGTTCAGTAATACAGGACTGGAATGAGGAGTGAACTCGATTCAGAAAGGGAATTTGTCCCCTCAGATGGTCTTGGCAACAATGCCTTGGCTACTATGGAAATCATATCATGTGCTTAATGGTTTTACACAATTACATGTTTTATTCCCATGCTATTTTATCATGGTTAATGTTTCTTTATGATCTATGCATTATTTACTTCCATGTTTTATGTAATTGCTCATGATTTCAATGTTTAGACATTATGGTCATGTCTATAATTTCAAATGTATATGATTTGTTTTATTTTGTCCATGCTTACCCTTACTGAGCATTTGAGCTCACCCTTTATATTTTTTCTTTTCCCAAAGATATAAAGAAAGGTTTTAGGTAAGAAAACAAAATATGAAGATCATTAAGGGAGATATTGAAGATATTTCACCACAATTAGAAGATTACGTTCTGAGTTTCCAAAGACACTAAACTATTACGGTCCTTGTGTGTCTTTTTTTGTTATGTATTAAGTATTTCGCAAAATTAATTTATTGTCCATGCACATCTTTCTTTGGGTCTCAACAGTTGGTATCAGAGGAATGGTTTAGTTATCCTTTGGAAACTAGGATGCGAAAACTTTAGTGAGATCCCTAGAGATATTTCTAAGGTATTTCTAGGGATTTCCCTAAGGGTATGTATTCGTATAAGTAATAGTCCTATAATTGTCCTAACGATCTTAGAATTAAACCTAAGATGTTAGATATTGAAGGTGCTCCCCATTTATTATGTTGTTTTCCATAGCATGGTATTTGCCTCTCACACAATTATTTTTGGGTTTTACACGATAGCTGGAACCCGAAGGAACCATGTTGATCAATGTAATGGACAATGCAATGATTGTCCTCATGACTAAACCAATGTCATGGGAGATGGAGTGCACAATATTATTTCTATACTTACACAAGATATGAATCATTCTGGATTTCAAAATGAGTAGTGAAAGGAGCAACATTTTGTTGAATCCTTCATGAGGCAGCGTCCACCTTCATTCAGCTGGTCTTCTGATCCCTTAATGGATAAACAATGGATCTGTACTACTGAAAAGATATTTTCAGTTCTACAATGTTCTTAGCATGATAAATTCATCTTAGCAGTATATCGTTTGGAAGGTGATGCCGATAAATGGTGGAATCTTATCAAGAATACGAGGCAAAGAGATGAAATTGAGTCTATGGAATGGGACGATTTAAAGAACATGTTTTCCAGTAAGTACTTCCCTCGTATTCTTCAAACAAAGATGGAAAAAGAGTTTCTTGAGATAAAGCAGAAGGATGATGAATCTGTTGGTATATACGAAGCGAATTTTATAAGACTTTCAAGGTATGCATCTGGCTTTAGCATCCAACCTAAAAGTAATGTTGATCGATTTTTCAGTGGCTTAAAAACAAGTGTTAGAAGAGCATCAGCTATAACAGACTTCAGTAGCTATGAAGAAATTGTGTGTTGTGCTATCAAGGTAGAACTGGACGTTGGTGTAACATATCCGTCTCATTGTTTTAACAAGAAATGAAATATGGAGTTCAAGGAGAGATCTCAGAACAATGGTGAGAAGAAGATGAATGTTTCTTTATGCTCAAAGTGTGGAAAGAAGCATGGTGGAGATTGCCTAAAAGGTACTTGAAAATGTTTTAAGTGTGGAAAAAAAGGTCATCGAGCAGTTGATTGTCGAAGAAATCGGAAAAATGTTGCTAATGATGTGAATAGAGAAAATACTACATAGAACTCTCCACCAACACTTCAATGATTCAAGTGCAAGGAAATGGGGCATTATGCTAATAATTTCCTTAATCCACGGGTTAATGATGATCAACGTGAGAAACCTCTTAAGGCAAAGGATAAAGGGAAGTCTCATGCGATCACTATTTGTGATGTTGAGTATGAAAATGATGTTCTGTAATGATTAAGTATTTATGTAATGGGATTTCAAAATAGTATCATGGAATCTCATTTATGATATTGTGGAATTTTGGAATATCTATGTACTGGTTTTCAATAATTATATGGTACTAGTAACCATGAAAAGGTGATTGAAATATTTTTAGATAGTAGATGAAATGTGCATAATGAATGGATAAAGAGAAAATAATATTATAGTAATCATGAGCTAATGACTGATACAAGGACAAAGTGTTATTATGGTTTGAGTATATAGAATTTTTGGATTTTGGTGTGTGGAAAGTGTTAAAATTTAACAACATTCATGTTTTCAATAGGGTTCAATGGGTATTCATTCTTCAAGAGAATACATGATTAAGGTATTCACATGTTTTTATTTTGACCAACAAGATATATCTTATGATATATGGGGGATAAATGATTGCATTCACATGATTATTATGTGACATTTCAAGTAATTATTTTTTTATACTAGGAGCTTGGACCGAAGTATTTTAAATAATCCTAATGATTGGAATGGATTATGTTGGACATAAGTTAGTTCAATATTATTGATGGGATGTTATAGTAATGTAGTTTTAGAAAAAGGACAACCTGCAGGACATGCAACAGCCTATCGTGTCAGACAAGGCTGTGGAATCGAACCCACAACCGAAGTGAGACTGGTCATTATCGCCTACCACTGGCATACAGGAAGTCCCTGGTTAGTAGAAACTAGTTTTTTTATTAAGTGGTATGATATATGAAGTATAAGTTCATTTTGGAATCGTATATGATTAACCTCACCATAGATGGACTTATGTATATTTGATAACTTTTGCAAACCTTTTTTTTGAAATAGAAGGAATGACCCATCATTCGATCTCATGATCTGTTAACACTTCACGAATAACAAATTCAACTTTATTTCTTTAAGGTATGAAGTGGAAATTGTTCAAATCACGAACAATAGTGAGATTTTACCAAAATCAAGAAAGTATTTCATCTAATTCAAAATTTTCAACTTTAGGGAGATGATATTGAAAACCAAAAATGTTGTCCTAGTGCTCTTATATCCGATGAATCATATGGTACCTTAGATCATCCCAAATTTATTATTGTGTGATTGATGGAATTTTCATAACCATGTTCTCTACCACTCTCCATCAGAACATGATGGTTAGATTTTTCCTCCATATCCATATTTTCACCTATTTTCTCTTATGTGGAAACCCAGTGATGAGTTATTTGGGTATCCATTATGATTCTAACGTTCCTTTTTTAAATTAAGTTTTAGTATTCCTTTTTACGATGTGGGATCCTATAAAAGAAACTCTCATGTAATAAACCATTTAGAACCCCGACGAATTTCGAGGGTGAAATTCATTTTAAGAGGGGTAGAATGTAACACCCTGAGATTTTATGAAAAAATAATCTTTTTAATGTCTTGTGTTGTACACTACACCAAAATTAGCTTTTGATATACACAACATCGTATTTTCTTGCAGTATACGCAACACTATTCTTGTCTTGCGTTACACACAATTTCAAGTTCGTTTTGTAGAAACTAATCTACGCAACTTTATGTATAGATTTTGTTTAAAGTATAAATGAAATAATTTTTGATTATGTTATACACAACACCAACCAGAGCTTTCACTACACGCAGCCCTGACTTGGCTTGCATTACACGCAATAAAGACCTTTCCCGATAGAGTGTGTAGTACGCAATACCGAGTTTCACTAAACGAGATATTATTATAATATTATTAGGAACTAGCCGTTATAAATAGTAATACCCATATTTTGAAATTTTATAAATTTAATCTTTCAAAATGGACTTCTTGTTTGGATTCGGAATATCGAAACTAGCTTAGGGTGAAATTTTGGTACTTTTCAGATAACTTTCATATTCTGATGAATAGTGAAAATTACTAAATTTTAATTAAAAACATCTTTTTAATTGAAATAATTAGTAGTGATAAATTATTAATTTGAGTGCTTTTAAAGTATATTTAGAATATACTTTTACCATTTAATACAATGTTGGTAATTGGATGTAATTTCATATTTAAACCAGACATAAACATGTGTCAATCATTTGATAGTTATTGTCTCTTAAAAACACGCTATTTGTTTTGACGACGGGAATTAATTTTTAAATTAATTAATGCAACTGATATGTTTTGAATTTGGTTAAGTATACATAATTTTTTAATTCATTATATCATATATAGCTTAGGCCTAATTGTTGGTATTTTTCTGGAAACTTTCATTTTTTGATGAATAGTGAAACCACTAAGTGGTAGTTAAAAAACTGAAATTTTCATAACATTTATTTTTACCGGTTTTGTGAGTGGAATTTCGAAAATCTAAGAGACAAGGTTAATATAAAGGAATAATAATGTGGTTCAATGAGATGAAAATATTTTTTTTGGTGAATAGTACCTTTTTACTTTTATTTACCACGGTTAAAAGTAAATAGGCTACTTAAGGGTAAAAATGATATTATTATTACCCTAACACATGTCCTAATTATTTTGAATAAGTGAAATTTGACCAAAAACAACCATAGGAATAAAATATGACCATTTAGGACCAATTGGATTAGATTAAGACATTTAAGATTAATTTATTTAAAGAAGGGTTAAAATAGTTAAAATCAATGTTTAATAAGTAAATCATCTTTAATATAGGGTTATACATAAGATAAATTCTACTATAAATATCCATTATAAATATAAAAAGAATTCATACATAATGGTATTTTATTTATAGTTTTTAGAAATTAAATAATTTAATTTATTTATGACACAAAGATGATGCAGTAGTTATCTTAATTAATAAAATATTGACATAATTGATGTTATAAATACCCAAATAAATGTAATTTGAGACTTTTTATGAATTCCAATAATTTTATAGGTTAATATGACATGTTATTATTGATTTAAGTAACTGTTCTGACCTAATCATGCTGTTATGATTTTCACAAAAAATGAAGTACCAAATAGTGTCAAAATTGACATAAAAGAGTTTTTTAAACAAATATTATATTATTAATTATTATTTTATTCCTAAAAACCTAAAGATCAGCCAAATGACTTAGATAAGGATATATATATTAATAATTAACAACTTGGGGTTCGTTTGTCTTGTAATAGTATGTTTATTAACCTTTTAGTTTAAGAAAACAAGAAGACACAGTAAAAGTAAAATTATTTAACTTAATGTTAAATCTAAATGATAAGGTTAAAATAGGAACCTAAACTTGACTAAATTATAGTGTATGAGAGTATTTAGACCCATACCCACCTTATCTTCGAAATAACTTAATTTTTAGCTATTAAAAACCGAATATGACTTTATAATAAAATAATAGTTTTAGTTATTCCAAAGGTGCCCTTCTCCTCCCTTATAAAAGGGAACCTCCTCCCTCTCTTTCTCACACCACATTGAGACTTCCAGATCGGCCAAACCCAGCCAAATTCTCGTCTCCACTTCCCTAGAAACATCCTATTGGTCCTGGTATTCTTCAAAGATAAATTTTAGTTCCCTAACAAGAGTTATCAAAGAGACGTTTCAAAGAAGAGGTAATGTCCATTACTGATTCTTTGAACATTATTTCTTCTTCCACTTCTTCTTGTTTAGTTTTTTTATTATGAATTAATAACATCATTATCACTCATATAATGATATGTTATTATATGTATGAAACAACCATATTTCACCATCTATCTATCCTATGGAAAATGAAATCACCGCGTGTGCGTACCTACGGAATACCGTCTCCACGTCGTGGTGTAATCTATTTTCCACCACCACCTTACTTGGATGGGTATAATGGTGAATGTAATGAATATATATGATTATTGTAAAGTGATATTGATTTTGTAATATTATACATACACTTTAATACAATTCCAAGATCATGGGAATGATATCATCGCTCGTGCGTACGTACGGACTACCGTCTCCACGAATGCGATGAGATTCATTTTCCATGATTAACCATTCAAGAACGATTAAAAAGTATATATAATGAATAATAATGAAATAAATGAAATAATAATGCTACTGGATTTATGTATATATATATATATATATGTATGTCATCTATTTAGATTCATTCAATTCGATAAAGAAATGAAAAAAAATGTTCATGCGTACGTACGGCCTACCGTCTCCATGAACGGTGTATTTCATTCCTTTTATTGATGTATAATATATATATGTATATGATGAATATATATTATATATAAATCATGTTTTACATTCTGGAATTATGTAAATCAGGATATAAGTAATAATATCAATAACGACAAGTCGAAACACATACGATAAATGAAATGATTTTACCCAAAACACTACTTTAACATGAAATTTACAAAAGAACGGGTAATATAAGTCATAAGTGAAAAATATATGACATCATAACAATGAATATGATTCTTTAATAAGTCAATGACATTATTTAAATCATTATACAGGAGGTTCGGATACGTACGAAGCATATCAGACCTAAGCTAAGGGATAATTTTGCAAATCTCATTTTTATTCGAGATTGCTTATTCGTAAGTATTTACTGGGGTTATTGCTATCATCCATATCCATTTTTTATAAAAATGTATTCATTTATGTTTAATGTCCTTTTTACCCATTTTTACATTTACCCCTTGGTATGGAAGGAATATTCTTTTATATACCCTACAGGGTTCTTTTTTGACTTTTCTGACAAAAGTACGAGAAGAATGTTTTTTAACGTATACGGCATGAAAGGATTTTTACGGTTTTATAAAGCCTTAATTTCATAAATCTTCCTATATAATATTTCATGACTATTTTAAAAAAAGTCATTTTCTTTTAAAATTGCATGACATTTTGTGAAAAGAAAATTATATTTAAGAAGAAAGGATATTTTCCTCAAGAATTCATTTCAAGTGTTCTATCAAAACCATTTTCCATATAAGATGACAATATTTCATATGTGTATGTTTCAAGTATAATGTCTCTATGATTTACATTGTTTCACTTTTCATATTATTAAATGATATCCATTTCTTTTATATGGATCATGTGATGATGGAATGATGTTTATGAAACCCATTTTATTTGTTGGGTTATGATGAATGATTTATGATTATGTTGTGGTACAAGTAAAGATGATTTAATTATGATATGGGTGGGACATATATCTCCCTCCAATACATTGGGTAAAAATTTATATCTCATGATATAGACATGGCTGGAACAGCAAGTTAAACTGGTTCAGTAATACAAGACTAGAACGAGGAGTGAACTTGATTCAGAAAGGGACTTTGTCCACTAAGATGGTCTTGGCCGCAATGCCTTGGATACTATGGAAATCATATCATGTTCTTAATGGTTTGCTACAATTACATGTTTTATTCTCGTGCTATTTTATCATGGTTAATTTTTCTTTATGATCTATGCCTTATGTACTTCCATGTTTTATGCTATTTCTCAAGATTTTTATGTTTAATCATTATGTTCATGTTTTTAAGTTCAAATATATAGGATTTGTTTTATTTTATCCATGCTTACCCTTACTGAGCATTTGAGCTCACCCTTTATATGTTTTCTTTTCCCCATGACATAAAGAAATTTTTAGGTAAGAAAACAAAAGGGGAAGATCTTTATGGGAGATGTTGAAGATCTTTCACCACGATTAGAAGACCTTTCACCATGATTAGAAGATTAAATTCTGATTTTCCAAAGACACTAAACTATTAGAGTCCTTGTGTGTCTATTTTTGTTATGTATTAAGTATTCTGCAAAAGTAATGTAATGTCTATGTACGTCAAGCTTCGGGTCTCTACAATTATTATAAAAAATATTTTACCAATAGAATTTTTTTTCCAATAAATTTTTTTATAAGAAATTTTTATACAAATAATTCAATATATATATATATGACTGTATACTAACAAATCATTTGTTAATAAAATTATATATATTTAAACATCCAATTAAAAAAAATTTAAATAAAATATATTTGTTGAAATGAGGACACACCCCATTCACAAATTTTGACACTCTTTATCCCATTTCGGGTATCGTTTCTAATATGAGGATTCCTCAGTTGGTGAATGGTTTCCCTATGGTGGAGATTTCTACCATCATATAGGCTTCCACTATGGATTCTCAGAAATTTACCCATGGTGTGAGATTTGGGCATCGAAGGCCATCGAAAGATGATTTCGACAAGCACGTGATTACAGAATTGGGTCTCAAGAATAGATAATTAGTGGGAATTCACATTCCTCATCTGATCACTATCATATATGAAGACGGAGTGGACTTCACGACTGTGTGGTCTCATATCCCATGGGATTTCTGGTATTGGGTTTATGTTTGTTTCGATGGTCACCAATGACTTACATTATGAATACTAGTAATAATGTGTTGATTTGGTTCTATATTTCCAGTATTCTTGTTATTTCCCTTACTCTCTAATACTCCATCACCATACCAATGCTACTAAAAATTTCTTGCAGGCTGATCGACGCACATTAACTGGCAAGCATCCAATTTGGTCTAGGGTTTGCATCGAACTGGATTTATCCCAACCTCTTCCAAAATCCATCTATTTTGGTGTGGAAGATGGTGAGGGTTTCAATCAGATGATTTGGTATGAGATATCGACTGAATATTTTCACCATTTTGAGATTTTGGGGATTTGTCATGAACACCATGGTTGGGGGAATTTTTCAGCTCGGGAGTATGGAGTGAGTGCTGCTGAGGAATGGTATACTCGAAGTCCTTCTTGGGAATCAAGATGCTCAACCTGGATTTAACGTATGTTCCATGAGAATGGAATTTTCCCTGATTAGGGGCTCTATGGCATATATCAATTTTTATCTAGTCTAGTCTCTAACCAAAATGGTACCTATTGGTGCTCATCTCCATCTTGTTTCTATTTTCAAGTTAGGGATTAGGACATGACTCAAAATATGAGTATTTTAGGTTGTAATAAGCTCCAACAATCTGTTTTCTTGTCTTCCTTTAGGAAGATGGAAATGGGTACCTATCCTATTGAGAATAACTCTACATGGATAAGGATAATGTATTTGAGATGTGAACATGAATTGGAATTAAAAAAATAGTCAACAAGTTTACAATGATCAGATTGCTTATAAGTTTAAATAGAATATACTGTTACCACTAAAATAGTTGATGATGATTGTCACATGAACTAATCTGTTTTTGGTGAGGAGGGATCCATATTTTTATCCCATTCCTTATAATTAGAGCAGTAATAAAGATTGATCCAATATGGTGGGAGTAAAATGTACACTAAATGAAATATATTCTTAGTGCAGGTTATTTAGTGATGGTTTCTATAACAATCCTGGAAATGTTGAATATCTAATTTCTAGTGGTGTTTTTTAAAAGAATTAATAAATTATGTATTTAGTGGTTGTTTGTTGTGACCTGTTTATTGCAACATATGTTTTAGTAACAATTAAATTTGTTTCGTTATCATATTAAAACTGATTTTTTAACCAAAAAATGAATCTATTGATTTTAATTATTATCACCAATAGTTTTTTTTCAACATATATATCTATTACTAGTATTTACACACTATAAACAAATAATTTAAAATTATTTTTTATCACAGTCACTTAACACTTTAAAAAAATTATACTGATATTAACAAAAATATTTTGATAAATATGAAAAATATGAAACACTATTTGAAACAATATCAAACTATTATTTTAAATATGTTTAATTTGAAATAAATTATTATATATGATTTTAAAAACCATTACCATGAACTAAAAATAAATATAATGACTCAAAAAATAGAACAATGAGTCATTTAAAAATTGTAAAAAAGAAAAATGAAAAAGGAAACGAAAAATGAAAATAGGTTCGACCTTTATCTTTCTCCCTGCATCTCCCCTCTTCCTCAGTCACCTCCTGATCCGCATCACTCGCATATTGGTGATCCCTACCTATGCTCACGCTCCTGTTTTAACATCGTCGACCAGACACACATCCACACCCTTGATTATCTACCATTTATCACACCTTCATATACTGATGTTTGATTTCATATTTCCTCTTTCAACTATACAGATGTGGTTTATGGAGGGGAATGGACAAAAACCCATTTCACATTCAATCAGTCGATGTTTGGGCCTCAGGTAGGCACTTATACCATTGAAGTTTTAAGTACCTAAAATCACGTGTATCTAGTGTATAAATTGAATTCCAGTTAGGGTGATTTTGGAATTATAATTACATAATTCCCTCTAGAAAATCATTTTATCCCATCATCGAATCATATTCTTATGTATAAGATGCATCCACCTTCCAAAACCCCTCCCATAATCATGATACTTTAGAAAACTCTTAATATGAATACTGGAAGAGTTGTTTCTGTTGGTCCTGGCCATCATGGCGTGGTAGGAAGGTTGATCTCTGTCAGTTTACAGAAGGGGAAACAATTCTATTTCCTAATTATCGAGGAACTGGACAAGAAAAGGTATATTAAAAAACATGTTTTTAAATTTAATTTAAACTTATCAATCTATCATGTCAGATTTCATTTCACAGAAGCCTAACAAAAAATTATAACGTAAAACCTTTTTTGGGTACATCAAACATTATTTAATTCTGGATAAATCATTTTTAGGAGTAATACCCACTTTCCACCTCTCAAAAATTACATACCAAACATGACCTTATAGTGGATTCACATTACCTAGATTTCATTGAAATTTATCTATGTAAGGCTTTTTCTAGTAAAGTTTGAATCATGTGTGCTTTGATAATAATGAAAAAAACAATTTAACAAAATACTATATCAGATATGGTTCTTAAAAATAAACAATGAATGATTT
This sequence comes from Viscum album, assembly GCA_963277665.1. Lineage (NCBI taxonomy): Eukaryota > Viridiplantae > Streptophyta > Magnoliopsida > Santalales > Viscaceae > Viscum > Viscum album. The sequence continues at coordinate 424,850,518 of OY728162.1, read as the reverse complement.
TCAACAAACACCTTTATGTTTTTTAGCTGTTCTGTTTCATTGAGGTTTGATATTAAAATTGATGAGAATATTAACTATTGCTTTCTTCCTTATAGAATCTATACTGCCATTAACTTTCGAATGATTTTTTCCATAACATCATGCTTTATATGAAATTAATTCTGCATGGAATAGTTTGAGAAACTAGTTGCAGAACATATATTATATTGCTTGGAACATGCATGAGTAACTAGATTTGTAGTGGGTTAACTAGTGCTTACCAAGGGGATGGAGGAAAGCTACCTAGAAGCATCAACCAAAATTTCAGGACTTCAGAAGATCTTGTCACCGTTAATTATATGCTAGGATGAGCAAAAACCCTTCATAGAAAGCTCATTAACATTTAAATATAAAAGTGTTATGGATGTTTGTATAGATGGAAGGAAAAATGAAAATATGTTCACTCAACTGATGGATTAATGAACTAGAAGAGCTTCAAACCAAAAATCACTCCATTCACCATGTGTATAATCACCCCCATGATCAATTAAACCTCGTACACTTCTCTATATTGTCAATCACTTCATAAACCAATGGGGGTGTGGATGATATTGAGGCTTCCTAGATGAAGTATCCTCTAGAAACATTTGGATATTCCCCAAAAGCTCAGGACCTTAAATTTCCTGCCTTTGGGATCATATGAAACCAAAACCATGTGCTAGTACTCCAAAAAGATTGTTCTATTCTTCAGAAGACACAAAATCCTTATGAATTTCTCATCCAGTGCCCTATTAGTTTTACTAGTATAGAGGAGCTGAAGTTAATCTAGATAATGATCATTTTACCCATTTGTGCGATGATTGTGACCAGTGATTGAAGGTTCTCAAGTGGTCGATTGTTGATTTTGGAAGCAAAAGACTGATTGGTAGCGTAAAATGAAAAAGAGTTTCAAATTTTCTTAGATTTGATGAACATGTGTTGTTGAGGACAATCCGAGTTTGTTATTGAGAGAGGTCACATGTTTAGTCCTGAATAATCGCTGAATTGAAGAAGCTTAATAAATATTTAACCAAAGCTCATGATCTAGCATCGTGCGATGTAAGTTCACATTCCAGAGAGAGATACTGTTGGTCGTACGTTCGACAGACTTTCAATCCCACTTTTTGAGAATATATTCGTCTTTTAATTTCATTGTTCTTAGTATATGAATTTAAAAGTGTAGGTTTATAGTAGTCTTTTAATCAGTGTGGACATTATTTTCTTCTATAGTCAAAAGATATTTTCATGTTTGTATTAGCTTTCTTCTCAGTAGTTTTTTTTGTTAGTATTACTAATAAAACTATTTAAAACTATTTCCTTCTAATTTTCACATTGTTTTCTTCAAATAAATATTGTTTGAACATTTATTTTTAGTATATCTGGTCTATTTAGATATGTTTCATCTAAATTCTATAATTTGTTTGCTGATATGATGTTTCTGTACAATCTGCTAAACTGGTTAATTGTCCAGGCTCTGAGCACTCTAGAATCAAATCTGCTTCATGTGTTTCTAATAATCTTACTGTGAATACTAAATGCCAAATATACAAATGATCTGTAGATCCTTGTTTCTGATAAAACTATAATGAATACTAAATCATTTCAGTAGATCCTTTAAATGTTTTATCCATTTGAAATATTTTCAGCATATCCTTTGTAAATTTTAATTACTGATCAATCTTATGTTATTATCCTTTCATTGATTACTTTTGTTTCGTATATTTCCTTGTATTTATTTGATAAAACTATATCTGATTCTGACATTTTGGTGCTTTATTTTTTTTCCGAATCATTAGGTACACAATGAAATACATTTCAAAGATTGCCATATTTTGATTGTGATCTGAAATAACATCTTGATAGGCATTTGAAATCCACAAGATGAAATGTATTCACTCATTCTCTACCATAACAAATGGATTTATATGTAATGTTCATTTCAATGTAAGTTTTTCATGTTATGGGAAGAGCCAATTTATGCCATATGCTTTGTTTTTGATTGATGTTTCTGTTTCAAATTGATCAGAAAATGTCAGTTTTGGTCTTGAGAGAGTGAGAGAGAGATGGATATTGTTACCTGAGGATATAGTTTCAATTTTAAGCCTGTTAAATTTTTTCCTAAAATATTTTCAACTTGGTTATGTATATGCTATTTTTATTTTTACAGGTATGATGATGAAAATCTGGAAGCATAAAATAGTATATTGAACATATTTATGAAATTGTTGAGTGGATGGGTTGGAAACTTTTTAAAGAAAAACTTATTTTTCATATAAAATTTCTGATGTGATTGGTGCCTTTGGTTATGGAAGAAGTGATCTGTTTTTCCTCTACAGGTAACATACACAAGATATTATTTTCAAGATCAATATGATTTGGTTGTGGAGGTGACTTCGCAGTGTCATGCTTATGTTGACAATCAGCTGGACAGATTTGTTCTATTTTTGAAAAAAATAGTTAGCAAAAACACTATTTCAATAAGGGTCTGTTTGACATCACTTGTAGAAAAATGTTTACTGTACTTATGTTAACCAATTTGAAAAGATGTGGTGTTACTATTTTGAAATCACACACAAATTCCCATGCATTATTAATAAGAAATATAGAAGCATTTGTATAGAAGAACTTATAATAAGTGGTACCTCCTTGGGGAGGTGAGCGTGTTACGAATGGTTTAGGAAACCATGGATGCATCCTTATCGATCCTGAATTCCAAGTCATCGGGTGCTGACCAGCTTCACAGTGTCCTCTTTCCTCATCTCGCAATCTTCCATGGAACATCCACTACATGGGGAGGTATTATGGAAATCTAATTGCAAACATTCTATTGAATCCTTTATATGGTGTTTAGTTACTGTTGATGAAATTTTTTTATCAAGGGTTATTGTATATATATAATAGCACAGTGTGAATGCCCAATATTCCATGGATATCTTCAAAAAATAGACCATAACCCCTAATTCCTCCACCATATAGATCACATGTGGCCACTTATTGTAGAACATCTCACCATGTTGTGTAATCAAATTTGCATCTTCCTCTATCAATCGTAACATTTCATTTTCCTTCTCTTCTAGGGCTGTAAGAGTGGATTTGAGTTCAAAGGAGTGTGGTTAGCGTCTTTGGATCTCCATCCACCTTAGATGTGGTTGCTTCATCATCTCCGCTATTTACTCAATGTATTGAGGTTAAAATATTTGTATTTTTGGGTACACATCTTTTTTTATATACATATCATTGTTTCATTAATTATTTGTTTCACTCAATTTCTTAATGTATGCATCACAAGTTTTTTCATTTTTCTTTATCTTATGCTTTTTGTTTCTTATTGTTATATAATCTTCTTGTTTTAGTCACTAGGTGTCATTTTATATAGTGTCTTTAGTGTCTACCATGACTGGTAATCCATTTCACTAATTCTATAGCTCAACAGTTTGTGAACAAAAAATTAATTTTAGTTAGTAGTTATGTTTTTGTCGGTTCAAGTTTAATTGACTCTCTTTTTCTCAATCTACCCGTAAATGATGTATTTTTGAGATGGATCTAGCTTGTTGGTCTCGAGACATGGATGAGTTCGTGGTGCTCGCTGGTCCCTTGAGTGTGGCATGGATGGGTTGGAGCTGGCCCACTGTTCCTAGGGCATGGATGATTTGCTGGTGCTGACTGGTCCCTGGTGTGGCATGGATGGGCTTTTACTGGGTCATTGCCAGGGATGGGCTGCTGCCGGATCATTTCACGAGGCATGTATGAGTTGCTAGTCCTTGCTTCTAGCATCTGGGGTAGGGTGGGGGTTTCTCGCTTGCTCACTGACATGGGGGGTATGGATCAAGTTGGGGATGAATTTTGTATTAATTCATTTTGTATTAAATTTCATAATTAATATAATAATTATTTTTCTAATTTTGAACATATGTTAAAATGGTCCTAGCTTTAATAACTAAAATAAATGTATTATATATGATAAATTAATAAATAAATAAGAAAATATATATTTAAAATCAAAATTTATATTTTTATTCCAATTTCATATATTATATATTTCTAATATTATTACCAACAGAAATTTTTTTCATTAGAACGTGTCGCTAAACATTCTAACCAACATATATGTTATCAATTGGTATTAATATAATTGTAAAAGAATGATTTTATCTGTCACAAAAACATTTAGCTATAGAGTTTTTTACCGATAGTTTTGCGATAGTGACATATATATTGGTAAAACGTTTTACAAATAAAAAATGTACTTTTACCAACAGATATGTCTCCTTTGGAAAAAGTGAAATATTTTGTAGTGGTAGTTTCTATTCCATTATTAAAATGGAACAATATGGAACATTGTAAGGAAGATATGTAATACAAAAACATATTGGGATGTTTTTGGTGAAAGGAATCTTATAGGACCAAAATAGGGGGGGAACAAACTACTAATGTAAATACTATTCAAACACATATCAAAGAAGCTCAAATCAAGAAAAAGTGATATATTGATAATTGATGGAAATATTTGGAATTTCAAGTAGGAGATCATATTTTCATGAAATTGTCTCCATGGAAGGGTGTTAGATGATTTTGGAAGAAAGGGAAATTGTGCCCCAAGTATACTGGTGATTTTGAAATTCTATAGAAAGATGGAATTGTGGCTTATCATTTGGTGATACCACCTACGATTTATAATGTAGATATTGTGTTGCACATCTCATTTTTAAGAAAGTACATTCTAGACCCAATGCATATCCTAATTAATAAATTAATAGATTTGGAACCTCAATTATCGTATAGTGAAGAGCCTATCAAAATTTTAGACATTGAAGAACTGTGTTGAGGAAACAAACAATATGGCTGGTAAAGGTACTTTGGACAAATAATAAATTTAAATAGTTGATGTGGGAGCCTGAGGAACTTTTTATGAAGAACTACCCTAATATTTCTATGAGGTAACATTCAGAAATTTCATGGATGAATTTTCTTGAAAGAGGGGAGAATGTAACACCCCATTGATTTACAAATAAAAGTAATGTGTCATGTAATGAACACAACACTGAGTCTCTATGAAATAACACATCATTATTATAATTAACTAAAAAATATCATTATAAAAAGGCATGTAAAATAATTTCCACTTCATTGATTAGAATTTAAAAACATAGATATACACAGTTTCGATCAGTATGAAATTTAGACTCTAATATGATCAACATATTTTCTGGTGAATTGTAACTTGACCCTTTTGAATAGTAATGTTACCGAGATGAATATTAATATTATCCTTATGAATAATAAAATCACCCATGAAAGTATATATAATATTTGGCCATCTTATAAAAGAAATAATTATATAATTATATAATAGTGTAAGTAAATAAATATTTTAAAAATTAATATTTAAGTGTTGGTATTTTTGTATGTCATAATTATTTAATTACAATATAATATTTTCTTTAAAATAAAATTCATCTTATTAAAAATTATTCATAAATCAATATTTTTTTTTGGCGGTTAAATTTATTAGACCAAAGTTAATTTTTGAAAGTGTTATACAATCAGTTATAAAATTAATAATGAATACTTCAAATAGATAATTATATTAATTAAAAATTAAAATTCTCACATTTAGAAAATTATTTTAATAACATAGGGTTAATTTTAGAAATTTACTTGTTGAAAAATGTTTAAGGTGATTTTTTTTGAATTTTTTTAAAATACTTGAATTTTTAGTGAATGGTAAAATAAGGAAATATATAGTATGAAAACATTAAAAGAATAATACACTACTACCTGATTCATGGATGACGTGATAACCCCTTTTTAGAACTAAATTTCACATATTACTATATTTTTTCACAAGAAACAATACTATATCTAGTCTTGAAAATAATAATAAAATAATGAATAAAATAATGAGAAATCATCCCCCTCCTATACAATAAAACCTACCCCTCACCCCCTCTTCCTTTCAATCCCCTAAGCCATAAATCATTCTAATGTTTGACCCAAATTATCACACCTAGTCTCTCCCCCATCAATGTGCTATTGGCCTTTCCAAAAGACCAAAACCCCTTCCGTTAAGGAGGTTCTCAATGAGGACAATTTAAGAGGAAAATTATCATCCGTTTCTTTTAAATTCATTTTAAATTTACTTTCTTTTCTTATCCTCTTCTCATACCCTCTGTACAAAATAAAATGACACAAAAAGCATCTAAATAATGGAATTATATCATGATAATGGGAGATCCAACATAAATCCCCTTTCTCTTTTTTATTTTAAAAACAAAATTATCATTTGAGAGGTGCTGATTTACAACAATTGTGGACGACAAACTATAGTTCTTCAATTTCTACTTCAAGGCTGAACATGAAACCATTTTTAAAGATGAAAATTTTAATAAAATTTTTATTATATTTAACATATTTTCTATAAACATTTTATAATCATAATATTGGATAATAATAAAAAACTAGTTTATTGTGATCGAAGAACCTCTAAAATTAATATAAATGATTATAATTAACATGTTATCTAATTATTCATCCTTATATATGAAAAAAATAAAAATAATACCAATTATTCATTTTTTCAATAATAACCTATAATCCCAATTATGGATAACTATACCCATTTTACATGAACTTCATTTCTCATATACATGTATTCCAATCATGAACACCTGAGAAACGCATGTTCCTGGGAAATAAAATTGTATCTTATAACTCAAAAAAGTCCATAAATGAACTTAATAAAATAATATTAAATAAAATAAATTTACTTGAGGTTTTTATTTAATTAATTAATGAATTAAATTTTATTATCATGGACATTAAAGTCAAGTGAAAAAACAAAATCGTATATAAGGTAAGGTTTTTCTACAAGAACCTCCAATTTCTTTTGGGTTACAATGTTAACTCTTTTTACCCCTAATTAAATTATAAATTATTATTATTTCCTTCACATTAGTTATGTATGAATGTTCTATATATATTTACTAATTATAATGCTCATTTATTTTAAGGGGGAGTTACCTGTTTTAAAAAGGATCTTTGTCAAACTCTTTTGGATAAACAACCCCAATTCAAGGGAACTTCTTGAACCCTTACCTATTTTCAAGTGAAATCTATAAAAAAAATTTATTCAAAAAATTTTTTTATAAAATAAATCATTTTAACATGAATTTATTATTTTTATTTAACATATCGTTTTATAAAAATATCATTCCAAAAGTACATTTCTTTGTAAAGCAAAAGTGTATTTCTATCAAGTATTACAAAATGTTTTTATAAGAGTATTTCCATCTATTTAAACTCTCTCATTTATTATTATGTTTAAATGGGATTAATAAATTATGTAATAATCAACCATATTTAATTAAAAAAAATTTGTTAGCTTCAATCTGGATGTGTTATATTGATACCATTCACCATATTACTCTGAATGTTTGGTGTTTATGTTTACTGATTGGGGAAAGATATTTGCATTTCATATGTGGGTTTCAATATTAATTTATATGTGGATTATATTTCTCCCCTTTCATAATAGGAATTTATTGGACATAGTATGTTATGGTGGGGCCCTCTATAGCCCCTTGATGCATCGGTAGGTTTCATGAGACATGTTAGTCTAGGTTTTTACCCATTATGTATGTTTTATTAGCTGAGGCCTTGATGGTATGTTTTCCAGAATTATGAATTCCCTCGTTATAAATATTTTAATTTTCTTCCTGTGATTAATCGAATAGTATAATATCCATTAAAATGTTTTATTATGGCATTATCAATTTTTAATTCCATCGCAATATGCTTAGGATTATGTTTTAACAGCATGTGTACATTTAATTAATCACCAATAATTATATTTTTTCTCCAGGTATATTACTTAACCTTAATAAGAAGAATGGATCACTCATTTCATGTTTAACTTTTCCCTAGGGTGCAAAGATGAAATTTATGAATTACATGAAAATTTAATATAGAAGAATAAGATTATTTCCAAATGAGCTTCTATTATGTATTTAATTTCTAGTTATAATGTTCAACTTATGTATATATACGGTTTTCCTATGATATTGAACTACTCATCCCTTCAGGATACGATTTCCTAGTTTATATTCCAATGTAAAAAAAATGTCACCAGATCTTGGATTTGTGTTTGGTGGTTCATACAATGAGTGTATCATGTATTTTATATTTTCAAACATAATTTTTTCCATCTAAAAAATGTCGGGTGGTAAATTTAATATCAATGTGTGTTAAGATAACATTGTGGGGTTTTAAACAAATATAATTTTTTATGTTTAAGATTTATTATATTTATGTTTAATATATCAATTACATTCTACCTCTAGATCATTGTCTTGTATTTGATGGAGAAATATGTTACGAATTATAAAATGAATTGTTATTAAGGCTTGGCCAATTATAATTTGTATCAAAATAGTTTATATTTATTTTTATAGTTTAGGATAAACAAAACATAGTGATAAATATAGTTATTATTATTTTTGGATCTTTATTTTGTATATTCTCCTTAACACACTAATAATTTTGTTATCACAAGAAATAATTATTTTAGTGTTAATGTTTTATGTGTTTTTTGATATCTATTTATATGATAAGATAGTTTCCATGAAAATTATACTAAGTATTAGGGTGATTAATTGTTTGATAGGAGTCCCCATTATCACTAAGGGTGAGATGCCGCTAAACATGAGTCATTGTTACCGCCAAATGATCTACCATAAGAAGTGTTACCTCCAAAGGATCTACCTAAAAAATAGTTACCTCCAGAGGTCTGTTACCACCAGATCTTGAGTCACATCCAGAATTCTGTTAACATTGTTGTTTGAGGATCACGTTGTGAATGGATCAACGACTACTTCGTTATGGAGGTTTTTCTTGACCGAGTCGTTAAAAAATATTCAATGGCCTATATGAGTATTGTGGATCTGGTGAACCTATTTAAACACGAAGGATATATATCTATCTCTATCTCTAGGTGCCTAATGAAACCAAACATGACCCAACCAATAATAATTATATGAAACATTTTTGTGTACTGAAAATCCTACACATGTGAACAACTGAATCTATGAACTTGAAGATTCAAATTCTGTAAATATCCAATGACACAGAAGCACAAAATACCTTACTAATATCAACCGATATGGTGACAGAGATAATCATGGATCATTCCTGAAAATTTTCAATGATCATATGTCTACAAAAAACTTACATAAACAAATATCAAAATCCACATTAGTGAACGTTTAGGGACTACGAACACTCAGAAAACATTAGACGGATCCTTTTTATCTACTTATTTTTCAACTTATTTTATGTTGAGAAATTTTTTGTTTTCATATTATATGACACATACTATCTCTTAGACATATATGGTGCATATTTTTTATTCTGTCTCTTTAAATTTGTTTTCCTATCATGTATATAGAAGTGGTTCATGTATGATTTGTATATTTATTTCTTCTAATGAATAAATATGGTAGAGGATTTTTAGCCTGTACATATTTCTGTTGTTGTACGTTTACCTGATTCTAGTTGTGGATTAATTTTATAATAATTATAATATGTTTAGATGTAGGTGATTTCCAAGTAGAGTGGATTAAGTCTCACCTTGAGATTGAATATCTTTTGTATTCCATTGTGTATTTATATTTGTTTACTAATATATAGTATAATATTTCAACATCTATAAGAAATTTTATTAAATTTATAATTAATGTTAACTTATGTTTATATTGTTGTTCTTTTCAAATGGATTTCAAAAGTAATGTTATTTACAACCAAAATTTTAGCTGAGAAATAATTATTCATTAAGATATATTTTAGAAGGATAAATCTTGTATTGATCTTCTATTATGGTTAATTGGAAAATTTATTTTTATTAAGGATACACGACTTTAACCTAATATTGAATTGATATATTTATTTGGAACTGAATTCACCCCATCTTGACATACTCACTCGGACCAACATTTGAGATTAGTGAATAGTTTATTATATACATTTTACCATTTTAACAGTGATTTATGTTTTATTATAGTGGTATCAAATTCATATCATTCCAAAAAATTTAGTTATTTATGGATAATATAAAAGTAGTATATTCTACCAACAAGGATCCTTATTTAAATTGTATAAATTACGCTCAATGGGAAATAAAAAAAATATACATTTAGAATATATGGGTTTTGACATATAGACTGTAATAGAAGATCCATATGAAATACCAAAAAATACTAGAAGTACATTGGTTGATGCTCCAAAATATTCCTACAATGATAATTTTAAAGCTATTAATGACTTGTTTTTTTCTTTATATGTTTATTAATTTAATATAATATATACTTGAAAGCATGATTTTTAAATGTTGGATACATTATCTATATCACATAAAGGAACATAAAATGTCAAAAAATGAAATTAAAAAAATAAACAATTAGATATTATACTTTTAAAATGAAAACTAATTTCCATATTTATAATATGTATCTTAGCTTCAATGAGATAGTCAACACCATGAACTCACATGGAAAACAAGTGAAACGAAACAATTAAGTGATGTGACTGAATATATTCGTACTAGAAAAATGGGAAGGAACGTCTATGTTAGTTAGAAAATCATGCGACATAAGAAAACTACATGTAAAAGAATTGATAGGAATGACGATGATGTGTGAAGAAGATCTTAATGACCACAAATTAATATATGCTGATGAACCAAAAATAAAACTAGTAACCTTCAAGAATAAATCCTCTAGACAAAGATAAATGGTAAAAATCAACGATACTAGTGAATAATAATCCCTTGATGATAGTGATGAATAAATAGAACATATGGCCATGAGATTCAAGAAATTTTATAGGAAAAATATATTAAAAAATTTAAATTTCATAGTAAATTATGACCACAATGGAAAATGGATAATGGATTGGATAACGGTTGACACTCAAAATGAAATCACTTTCAATGAATTTAAGAAGAAAGGACACATTTGAGATGACTTTCCAAAATTGAAATATAAAAATAAGTATGGAGATAATGATATAAGTTACAAGAAGTCCACAAAATCAACATGGAGTGCCTCAGAAGATAGCTCATGTGATTCAACCACTAATCAAAAAGATAAGTATTATGAGAGAAATATTTGATTTACAAGAAGAACATTAGAGGTACAAAATTTTCTACCTATCTCTTATAAAAATATTTCATAATTTTCTAAAAATTATTAATAAGATGATATTGAAAAAAAATATGACAATTAATGACATGTTTGATTACTAAAACATGATGGAAGAAACTTTTAATGAGCTAAAAGATAAATAAAATTAGCTTATGAAACAACATGCTTAAGTAATAAATTTTATGACCATCCATAATATTAAAAAAGAAAAAATGGTAAAATATTTAATGAAAAAAATGAACTAAAATAATCAAATTAATATTTGAAAAAATGAAATAGAAAATATTACCAATGGAAAAAAGACATTAACTCAAATACTAGTAAAAAAAGTCACTCCCAAGTATATAACAGAAATAGGTCACGAACCAAGTTAGAGAAAAATAAAAAAATATATATTCACATCTAGTATCAGTCCTGAGAATCTGTATACAACCAATACCTATACAATAGGTCCAAATAACATTTTTATTTCTTGAAATTTACAAAGTATTTATGAGAAATTCATTAGAAAAATATGGAAGCTAAAATATCTTATTACTAACAGATATATCCTTGAAAAAATTTGGGTACCAAATTTATTTTTGGTATAAAAGATGTTTTTTAGGAAACATGTTTGAAAAAATCAAAAAAAATATTATTGTATCTGGATAGTGTATATTCCAAAATTTGTCTAGTGATTATTTGAACATCAAAAATTTGATCAATGTGGATGGGGGACATGTCACTTTTGGTGAAAATGAAAAGGAGAAAACTATCGGCCTTGGAAAATTAGTAATTCTAATTCAATATTAACAAAAAAAAATGTATATGTAGATGGTTTTAAATACAATCTTCATAACATATCTTAACTACTTGATGATGGATTTTATATGAAACATGAAAATAATGCATGTCAAGTTTTTAATGATAACAATGTCTTGTTTTTTACTACCTTAAGAAATGATAATATTTATTTTATTGATATAAATTATTTATATTCCAAAAATATTTCATTCCTATGTTCCTTTTAAAATGAATATTACCTTTGGATTAATAGACTAGTCCTTTAAAACATTCATTCACATAGAAAGAAGACTAAGAATGAGTTAGATAGAGACCCACAAAATCTTGAATTCTGAAATGATATAATTTTTAATCACTATAAAAAAATATTTTATAATATTTCATTTAATTAAAAGAAATAATTTTAAACCTCTCATCCTTTAAATTTATTTTATATGGAACTTTGCGGTCCTTTTACAATCTCTAGTATTATTTGAAAGCATTATGTCAATGTCCTTGTATATGAAATTTATATATACACATGGGTATTCTTTCTAGCTCAAACAAGTGAATGTTATTTGTAGTTTATAAAATATTCCTAATCTGTAGAAAATATAGGTTGATATAGGATTTGGACATTAAGAATTGATGATGGTCCAGAATTTGAAAATCAAGGCATTGAATCATTTTGTTCACAAAATTTATATAATCATAACTTTTTTTCACCAAGGAAAATAAAACAAAATGTTATGGTAGATATAATAAATAGAACTCTTCAAGAGACAGCCAGGACAATGCTAAATGAATATGACTTACTTATCTACTTTTGGGCAGAAGCTGTTAATAAAGTATTATGCATAATAGAAAATGTATTAATAAAAATTCTCTTAAATATAAATCCTTATTAATTATAGAGTAATAGAAATAGAAAGTTAATTTAACATAGGGTTTTTGGATGTAATGTTTTTATTCTAAATACAATGGATAATTTTGAAAAATTTACATCTAAAAATTATGAAAGAATTTTTCTAGTGTACTCAACATCTAATAAATCATATATTTTTAATAAAATTTCAAGATAATTGAAGAATCTATTCACATTAAATTTAATGAAACTTATTACAATGAAACAAATACTAACTCAGAGAACATTGAGGATGATTTTTCCACTCTAAATATCATTTCTCAACCTTTTGAAAATTATGTAAAACAAACTGTAAGTTCAACCAGTAATTATTCAAAACATTCATGGGAAGATGATAATTATTATACTATCCCTTTTTCTGAAATACCCATTAGGAATCATAGAAATCACCCATTAGATGTTGTAAAAGAAAATGTAGACTGAGTTACATAGACTAGATCTTCCCATATAAATCAAATTTAACACCAATCATTCTTAGGAAAACATAAACCTAATAACATTGATGATTCCATCAATTATGAATTACAGGTAATATAAATGCAATAAAATCTTAATAAATTTAAATGAAATAGTTTTTGGGAACATTTTGAAAAACATAAAGGCCCCAAATCTATTACAACTAAGTGGATTTTTTGAAATAAGGCTGATGAGTCTGACAGAATAGTAAGAAATAAATCTAGACTATTTTCACAAGGTTATTATCACAAATAAGGTATTGATTATGAAGAATATTTTTAACCTATAGCATATTGTGAATCCATTAGGATACTACTTTCATATAGAGAACATCGTGATATCAAACTATATCAAGTGGATGTAAAATGTTCATTCTTAAATGGACATATAATTTAGGGTGTTTTTTGAACAACCCCATGAATGTCAAGAGAATCATTTTCAAAATATTCTTTCTAATTAACAAAATCATTATATGGTTTAAAACAGGCTACTAGAGCTTAGTGTGATAGTGTTACCTCTTTTATTAGATCAAAAAAGATTTTAAAAATGTCTAACAGATCCAACACTTTATTAAATGTATTTAAAAAGATTTATTAATAGTAAAAATGTATGTTGATTGTGACATCTCGTACCCAGATTCCACTTAATAGGTTCCTTGAGCCTAGTGGACCACATGGCCAAAGCGCATCTCCTTAAACGCTAGAGGATATCGACTAGCAGTGAGGGCCTATAGTCTATTAGTGGGGATACTATTCCCTCGTTACCAAAGTGTAGAGTAAGAAATAAATATAAATACAAGAAAATAGAGGAAATAATATAAGTACATAGAAGGAAAAATGAAATATAGATCCAATAGTAACGATAACTGATAAACTCCAATAACATTCCAAAAATGATGATATTTCATGCCACTATAACATTGGAAAATATGGATATAATATAGCATGCCTAATATGTTACACATAAGAATAAATGAAATAATTGACTATCCCAAACATCTCAAGCTCTAAATCGATCATCTTCTATCAATATCCATATAAAATAAATAGAAATCAAGTGTTTGAAGTCATATGCTTCCGTTTTTCAACAACTACAACCATGGAATCAACTCTAGGTAACAAAAACCACCCGAAGTAGGTGTGAGATAAATCTCAAGGCCAGTAAAAAATGTGTCTATAACATATGGCATGTGTAGTAGAAATATAACAGCGTGACAGAATGAACATATAATGAAAATTAATACAATGTAACTAAGCCCCCAAGTACCTTCATTGTCCACAAACTAGCATCTAAAAATCTAAACTATTAATTATTTTATTATTACTAGTTTATAAATAAGTCACATGTTAAAAATCTCAAAGGATATATGTTGTAACATGGAAACTAGTAATTATATTTAATAGTGATGTCCCAAAGTAGTAACCATGGAAATGTATACCTCATGGCTCACCAACACCGTAATTAATATAGACTAGCTAGGGGTAATAGTGTAATCAAAAGATTATAGTCCAAGGGATTCCATAAAGATATGCCTACTGAGTCCAAGGAGTTCATCCAATGTAAAGTGGGGAAAAGAGAATACTAGACCTAATGGACTTTAACCATTGTACAAACTTGTAAATGTTGGATACAAGGTGTATATCCAAGTAATAATATAATAATTTTGAAGGGGTCCAATGATTTCATTCTAGGAACCCAACTAATATAAAAGGATGGGGAAATTGGTGGGTCTCAACCTAAACAAGTCATATCATAGAATCGAAATGGGGTCCTTGAGTGCTCATGGAATTCCATGACAAGAATCAAAGGAGTGCTTGAGTCAGGCCATTCATATTTGATATTGAATTCATTTAATAATTCATTTGGTTCAAGCCTTACATTTCATTAGTGTGAGTAGGTCATGTAGCATGAAACCTTTTAATCAATTCATAATTAATTAATAAGTCCATTTGGTCCAAACCTTTCATTTTAATAGTGTGACAAGGCCCAGAAGCATGAAACATTAATTAATTCAATTTAAATCATATTCAGTAATTAAGGATCATTATAATAACATAAATTGAAGTGGTAAGGGGTTCTATAGGAATGATACTTATTAACCATTAAGAATTAATTCGGTTAAGTAATATAATTTTTATACCTGCCAAATTTCATTTCATACTTGATTATCAATTGGAGCACTTACCTTAGGCGGGTCAAGTGCTGAGAATACATGGTATTTTACTTTATGTAATTCAACATATAATCCAATTAATATAGAAAATATAACCCCTATAATGGTCATGAAAAGTCACACCCGAAATTTGGCTCAAACACGCCAAATACTAAAAACCCAATTATGTCATAACATTATACATAGGATGGATTGAGTTGTGTGTGTAACCACCAAAAATTAATAAAATATATAAAAATTGAATATCCATATAGTTCTAATGATTATAATAATGGCATATAAATTCAATAAAAGACACCAGATGGAATCTGTGGGCCCCACAAAAAATTCCAAAATCAATGAACTTGAGGGATGAGTTACAGACCACCCACCATAGGGTTGTACGACTCTCTTAATCCGATATTAGACCTTGATTTGGATTATAATGGAGTATATCTATGAAAAATCAGAAAAATATCACAACATAATAACTAGGATGAGAGAAAGAGAGGGGGAGAATGTATTAAACAGAATTGAGTACTTACCATTGTGTATCAAAAGTGATCAATAGAATCTTGATTGGGTTTCTGATGAAGGATATATTTCAATACATAGCTTTTTTTTCCTTAAAAAAACTCTAAAATGAGAGCCAGGGAGGTAAATCCCAATCTAATTTGTATTTTTGAAGAAGAGTTTGGTCAATATATCATTAAGGGAAAAAGACTATTTACCTAGAAAAATAGCTTGTGCACGGTTTGTTAGCATGGTTTGACATGCCGTGTGAAAACCGTGCATGGTTACCAAGGTAAAAGGGGAACATGAACTATAAGACTACATGACCATGTGAACTCTATGCAATATGGTTATGTACAGAAATTTCTATCAGAATCGTTATCCAAATAGAGATCCAACCATGAACTGACTATGAAACATGCCCAGTTTCCCCAAAAAGCTGGGTTTTGGGGTCCGAACAAGGCCCAGACACTATTTAGACCTTTTATAACTCATTATGAATCTGTATTAGGTCCAAAGAAAAGATTTAGTACAAAATTTAAAGTATCCATAATGGTGTTGGAAAATAGGTTCTTATAGTGTTGTCCCCTTAAAATAACTCTCCCTTGAGTTTACCTTTCATGGGTCGAGACACACTGTATGAAAACTATTATGGCCATTTGAAATGAATGTCGGAATCCCAATCCAAAGTACCATCCTCCATGTAGTTATGCTATCATAGCACCCATACTGCAACGATATATCATCAATAGAAAACATTCGTGATCTAGTCAAAGATGGGTACTTGATACTCATCAAATATAGAATCTACATCTAACAAAACATTTTCGTGATCAAAAGTATGGGATAGATCTGCAGGAAACTAGAAAAGTTGTGAGAAATGGAAGACTTCATGCATAGAATGATACCTATGAGGATTTAGAAACTAATAGGCTTACAACCCGACTCTCTATAGAATTTCAAATCTCCCTACATGATAGGGAGTCATATTTATTTTCTTTCATAATAGTCTATTCTCAATACTGGCCGATAATCGATAAAAAAACACAATCCCCAACCTCAAAATCAGAAGGTCTTCAATGACGATCAAAATAATATTTTGGTCTAGACTCAGTTTTATTCATATTCTTTCCAATTAGTCAAACCTATTCTAAAGTCTCTTGAACGAGACAAGGACCTAGTATGGCTGCTTCACATACCTCTAGCCATCACATGGGTGAACAGCATGGCCAACCATATATGGTGTCAAATGGATCCATCTAAACTATCATGTGAAAGATGTTATTATAGGAAGATTCAATGAGAGATATATTATTTTCCTAAGAAGTAAAAAAATCAAGGACTCATAGTCATATTATATCATCTTGAACATGTATTTTCTATTCAGACTATCCATTGGTCTGAGGGTGAAATGATTTTCTTATAAGAACCCCTATTCCATGTTCTTTACGCACTTCCTTCCAGAACCGTAATGTGAAATGAGCATACCTATATGAAAATATAATATGAAGTACCCTGTGGAGTTGTATTATATCATAGACATACAATATTTATAAATCATCAATAGATAATATTTCTTTTATATGAATGAAGTGAGTTGATTTCGTTAGTGGATCAATAACTACAAAAATTTAAACTCTTACCCTCGATGACCTTGGTAATCGGACTATGAAATACATACCAACATCTTCCCATTTCCATTTTGGGACTGGTATTAATAGTAGAAATAATGTAGGTATTTGGTTCTTCACATTCAACTACTGATAGGTGGAACACTGAGTGGTAAATCATGCTATCTAAATTTTATTACAGACCACCAATACTAGCGTTGTATATATCGATTCGTATTGGAGATGCCTAGATAAACTACCCACTATGATGTTTGGGACTCTTTCATCATCTCCTAAACCTTATTTTTAGGATCCTTGGTACGTCCACATCAATACTAGAAGTCATCTCTATCCGTAGAAAAATCAAGTGGTGGGTTATCTCATGATATACTCTCATAGAGAACCGAACCTTCAGAATATAAAAACAATATACTATTTACGTTCTTAGGGAGGGAAGATGTAATTTCCAAATATAAGAGATAATACTACTCATGACTATCATGGAACTCTATATGAATCTCAAAGAAGAGGGTCGTTAACTTCCATTCCTCACTAGCTTCCTGTACAGCTTCTGGCTGAGTTTTCGGACTCAGGTCATCATCAACCACATTACCATTTGTATGTATATAGGAAAGATCAAAGTCAAAGTATTGTAGATATTTTACCCATCTCCTCTATCTATGGTTCAATTCATTCAGTGAAAATATATACTTGAGCCTCTTGTGGTCTGTGTACATAAAGTGCTAACCCAACAGATAATGTCCCCAACAACGTAGGGCTTCGACAACTGCTACTAGCTCTAGGTCATGCGTTGGGAAATTCCTCTCATGGGTCCTCAACTACTGAGATCCATGTTCAACAAATTTTTTCTCCTATATAAGCACTACCCCTAGGACAATTCTTGATGCATTTCATAGTACATAATAACCTATAAATAGATTCAGAATATTCATAATTGGTGCTAATACAAGCCTCCCTTTTAGCTCATGAAATAATTTCTCACACAATTTTGACCAAAGGATCTTTACACCCTTCCTTGAAAGTCCATTAAGAGGTGATGAAATGTAGTAAATTTATTGTATGAAAATCCTGTAATATCTTTCTAGCCCCATGAAACTCTGTATATCAAACACATTCTTGGTTTGATCTAAGGAGACTACAGTACAATCTTTTCATGGGTCCATTGATACTCCCTATTATGATATTATATAACCCAAGAAGTTCACTTTTTTGATCCATAAGTGGAACTTAGTAATATTGGTGTAAAGATGATTCTATCTAAGTGTACTCAGAACGATCTCAAGAAGTTTTGCATGGTCTCTATGAGTGTGAGAAGTCACCCAGATGTCTTCCATGGACCCTGACAATAGATTCAAAATAGGGGTTAAACCCTATTCATATAATCTACAAAAATAGTGGGAATACTTTTAAGACTAAATGACATAAGAAGGTACTTTTAAAGTACATAGCTGTTGTGAAACGTTCTATAAGGTATGTATGATGTCTTGAATCATACCTGATGATAACCTGATCTTAGGTCCACCTTAGAGAAGACCTTTTATCCATGGATCTAGTCGAACAGATCATCCATTCGAAGGATTGGGTAGTTTTTCTTGACCATAATCTATTTCAACCTTCATTAATCCATTCATAGACATAATTTTCCATCAACCTTATTGAATAAAATCATGGTCGAACCCTAAGGGGGTGTACTAGGCCAAATTAATCCATTGGCCACTAAATCCTATAACTGTTGCTTTATCTCTTGATGATTTCTTGGTTCTATCCTATACAATGAAATAGACACTAGAGAAACTCAAGGAACAAGATTAATAGTAAACTCTGCCTCCCTCTTAGTAGGAAAGCCATAAAAATCGTTAAGAAATAGATCCCTGAAAAGATCCACTACTATAGGTAAATTAGCCTTACGTGAACTATAATACTCAATGAATATATTTTCAATATAGGCAGTCACTCCACCTAGCCCATGATGCTCTTGTCTATCTCTTCCATCCTAGACATCCCACTCAAACTTATATAGATAGATTATTCATATTCGTGATATAAAAAACACCACGTGATGATAGCTTTCTACAAAAGTGTGATAGTAAACCAACCAGTCTATCTTGAGTATGAAATTGAAGCCCATCATCTTGAGAACAAAGAGGTTCCATAAGAAAGGGTAACTTCCTACCTCATGGGGAAGCCCATACACTAGTGTATTCCCTTGGTTCATACGCCTAATGGTGTATCTAGGGTCATTACACCTTAGTAAAACTCTATCTCTTGTCTGGTACATTCCATGATAGATACAGAGATAGATGAGTTTGAAACATGTATATAAAATAATGTAGCTACTGTAGTAGTTACCACAATAATAGTACAACATACTATAGATGCTCCCACTACCTGATCCTTGTGTATTTAATGTAATGCACACAATTGACCTGATCTAAAGACCTATGAAATAGATGGAATACAAAAATCATAACTTCTTAGTTGGTGCTATTTGTGATCAGGTGCTGGATACCACAACCACGATGTCCTCCTCGGCCAGACCTACTAGGGCTATTCCAACTCCCTGCCTAACATCGAATAAAATAACCCTCTTCATAATGTGGATCTGGCATGTATCATTTTCCACTTGAGGCTGGTGAAAGGGTCCTACCGAAATGTCGGAGATTCCCCATACTGCCGCAAGCCCGAAACATCAGTGGCACTCTATGACATTGAGGCTTTGGATTCCCCTATCATCCAAAATGATGAAACACCATCGAGTTATCAAAATAGGCACCCTAGTTTTCACTTCCTTGATAAGAAACATCAAGGGAACATTTACCACCACTAGAAGAACTACTGGCCTAACGCGACATTGATGTCTTATTCCTCCCTTTGTGAACACCTGCAACCATGTAATCTAATCTCGGTATCAAATGGTGCCTAGAGAGGGTGTCTGATAAATCTCAGTGATCCACCACCAAAGGTGTCAAAAAAATATGTACTATGTAATAAAAATGTAATAGTGTGATATCATGCATATATATGTAAATCAGTAAAACATTACTAAATAACCAAGTACCATATTCATCCCTCAGCTAGAATCTGAACACATAAAAAATTCATTATATTATTATTACCATTTTATATATAAGTCACATTTTTCAATTTCAAATGTTCCATGTTGTAACAAGGCAACATATAATGATATTTAACTGTGAAGTACCAAGGTAGTATCCAAGGTTACATAGTCCTCAAGGGTCACCAACTCAGTAATAATTGAATAGAGGTGTATGGCTAGAAATGGTGATGACCTTGTTTGTTTAAGGTTCAAACATTCCAATCGGTTTCTAATGGGTTTATTCGTAAAACCGAAAACACCCAATGATTCTCTATCCTTTTGGACCTACTTTACAAAAGTAGGTTCTCATTAGTTGTGGACCTATGAGGATTAATAATTTTTATTGGACGAGAGGATGGGAGGTCAGGCTCATCGCACCTTTTTGGGGGTAATTATTGCATACTCCATGAATCTCTTATAGATTTATGTTATGTTCACAAATCCTTATTAATTCACAAAGCATGAAAATGATTTTTCCTTTAGATTTGGAAATCGATGATTGATATGTATGGGATTTAGATAATCTTTTATATGTATTTGAGGTTCTTCATAGATGGAGAATCATCCATATGTAATATGGATTCTTAGTCAATGTTATCCTTTAATACATTATATAGAAATCTCTTGGTCATTATGATGACCATACTAGCATTAAATCCACTCAGTTGGTCACTTAAAGATTATTGTCATTCAGAAAGACTTTTATTTTTTCAGAGTTGGGATCATAACCGTAGATGGGCTACCTATGCATCCACGTTAAAAAGGAATCAGATCCCACGTAGTTTGATAAGAATGATATAGTTTAACGTCATATGGGATGGAAAAGAATTAATGAAAGATGGGATTTAACCTTATAAAGGATTCCTATGTACTATACATTTAATGAAGATATCAATTTCCACTTAGTTAGGGTGAAAAGATATGGGCTTTATGCATGGTTAATGGCCCAAAAAGAGATTCCATGATAACTTTTACACTCTAAGCTCACGTGAGTCATCCTCAGTGTGAGAAACAAGAGTTATGAGTAAACCAGAATATTTTTCCATGAAATATTAAGTCAAAAAGAAATTATGTGGGGCTTATGTATGTATGACTACCCAAGTATATGAAGACCAAGACTTACTTTAGGAATGAATCCCAGGAGCATGGTCCATAATGGTATTTTTTCTTTATGGAGATTTGGAATTTTAACCCGATGAATACTCCTAAGGAAGATGCCCAAATTAAAATGGGACTTATAACCTGGGGCTAACTCCTAAGAAGGATTCCCAAATTTAAAGGGACTTATGATTGTTTCTTATTCCTGAGAAGGAGGCCCAAATAAAAAGATATTAATATTGGGGCATACTCTTGAGGAGGATGCCCAATGTTAAAGGAAATTATGACTGGGGATTACTTCGGAAAAGGAGGCCCAGGTTATAGGGACTTGGGGATTATTCATGAGGAGGATTCCCTAACTAATGGAATTATGATTGGGGCTTATTCTTGAGAAGGAGGCCCGAACTAAGGGAACTTGGGACTTACTCCTGCAGAGGATTCCCTAAATAAAAATATCTTCTCATCTTAACAGATGAGTTTATACAGAGGGAACATCTAACCGTAGTGACATAAAGATTGTGTTTCATGAGGTTTTGGGAGAGGTTCTCACAGAATTCCTTTCAGATAAAGAATCCAACTAAGTAACCATGACATAAATAGTTTTCAAAAGGGGTTTGCTGGCTAATATCTTGAAGAGGGGAGGTGAACGAGAAAGAGGCACACAAATTAAGTTGGCGTGCAATTCTTGGCCGCGCAAGTTTACTTGTGTGGCATGGGTTCAAAAGGGCGACGAAGAATCTCTAGGGTAATATTTGGGTGAGACTTAACTCAAGCCTTTAGTATTATCCTAAAATGATTCCAAAAGGGCAGCACACAAGTTTCATCAAAAGGGTAGGGCAGAGCGCAAGTGTCTCCATTTTAAAGGAGGTATGGACACTTAGGCATGCAAGTGTTGATGAATTCTAAACACTTAGGCCTTATTATACTCTTTCAGGTATTCCATTATTAGTAAAAGGTTACCTTAGAAGCTTTCAAAAGAGTTGAGTTGAAGACTAGGGTGACCGGAGCTTGAATTTTATTTTGGGAAATCTTTCCTTGAAATGGGGGCTCACAATGGCTATTTATTGGCCACCTTGCAGCTGGGGTGAAAAATAAAATAGTGCGTGAAATTGAGTTGTGCGACCCATAGGTGGCACGCAAGTGACTTGAGCGGTGTGAATGTAAATAGCGCAACATACTCCAAATGTTCTCCTAGTTCATGACTTCGTCAATTTTTTGATGTTCCTAAAAGGGTGACCTTGTATGTTATTATGGTATTTCTCTTTTCCATTCGTTGGACTCTGTGATGAAAAGGAGCATCAACTACCCTCTCCCCCCCTTAGATTTTGATTCGAAAAGGAAAGAGGATCTGACTCTGAGGTAATGCCAGAGAAATCTAGGGTCTGTGGTGTGCATGTTTATCATGTAGATGTTGTTACTAGGGAGTTTGACCAGCTTCATAATTCGTTGGATGATGTCCAAGAGGATGGTAGAAAATCGATCATAGGTGCCAAAGAAGCACTTTTTCAAGATTAAGAGAGTGACGTTGGTCGAGTAAATGAACTTCAAGTGGCTCCTGATGAAGCTCGGGATGCTTCATTTTCTTGATAATTGCTCTTATTGTTACCTAATCCATGGGGCCCAGTAAAAATTGTTTGATTTTTACTAGGGTTATATAAACAACCCCACAAAATTTTCATCTTTTAATTTCAAAATATTTCCTAAATCATAAAAAAATGTATGTTTAGTGAGCTGGGACTCAACTTTTGTTCAGAGAACCCTTTATCAGTTCACAATTTAATGAGTACAATGTCTTTTGTTATTGGCAGTTTAAAGTCATGCATGTTGAACTATAAAAAGGATAATATTTAAGGACGAATAACTTTGACCGAATGGATGATATTGACTCAATTCTTGATAATTTATTTGGAGACATATTACCATATTCATGTATGGAGGGGGGAAATTGTAAACTGTGACTTGAGAAGTATTGAATCTAAGTAATGACATGGGAAAAGAGCTAAAAGGCTTTATAGGAAGTCTTTTCTATGAATGAAGTTACCACTACGTGACAAACCCATTATGGGGGATGAATTATGCAATGAAAACTAGGGCATATGCTGCATAGTCAAATAGTAGTATCTTTGGGCTGAAAGGTCCATTATGTAGTCATCTTATGCAAGGCCACCTAAGGGCACGTACTGTATAGTCAGGGCAAAGAACTCACTGAAATTTAATTTTCTATTGCTAAAAGCCGAAGAAAGTATTATGGAGATTCAAATTTTCCAAATCATAGAGTCTGATTTATGGAGAACGGTACTTGAATATGGAAAGGATATTTCCAATCAAAATTGTCAATGATTTGGAGGAGTGTGACTTCCACGATAGTCATACCCAAACGTAGGAAAAAACGTATCTATGGTTTTAAATCATATGACTAACACCAGAGATATAAACATTATACGACATATGTTTAAGTAGTCCAAGGTTATTTCATATTTCTCTGAACATATGGAGAAGGAAAAAAATGTAAACCATAGACTTGAAAACCTTCAGATCGTGAAAAAGAGTATGGAAAAAATATGTTAAGTATGGGAGTTTTTTTAGATCCCTACATATCGTCGTTAATACCAATAGGGACAAAATAGGCTTTTCTTAAGAATTAAGTTACCATTACTTGAAAAACCTTTTGGAACCATGGTCATCTGTGCATAAATTGGATAATGGTTTGTGTTTGTTGTAAATCCTCAGAGGAAATTTAGAATGTGTTCTAGAAAAGTACTCATACAGGTCAAACAGAAAATAGTATTGAAGCCGGCCCTATTTTCTAGTGTTTTCCAAATTTCTGGAGCTCAAATATGACAAAAGGGGAAAACAATATATTTCTTGTAAAAGGACTTGTGCGCCAGACATGTGTCGCGCATGTGACTTGTGTGTCGAGAAAGGACTTACGTGCCAGTGCCTAGGAGGATTGAAAAGTTGCGCACCAAATCTTTTTCTAGATCAGATCTTCAAAATATGGAAAAGTAAATAGGTTTGTGCGAGTATTGGTTTGTTCGCGCAAGTGAGTAGTGCGACAGAGGCTAGGTTCATTGGACCTATGCACCGGAAATTTCCCACCAAGAGGAGGCTTGAGAACCACCGCGCTGAGTGTCCATTTTGCCTAGAAATAGTGGACCAACCCTCCTCATTTGTAACAAAGTTCAAGAGTTAGATAAATTTAGTGCTCTTGTTGTGCAGGTGTAGTGGTCGCGCAAGTGGTTGTCGGTCGCGCAAGTATAAGTTGTGTGACAGTTGTTTGTTGAACGCCAAAACTAGGTTGTGTGAAAAGGAATGACATTCGCACATGTTTAGAGTGGTATAAGTGAGTGTCATGCATGTGGTTGAGGTAGACTTGCGTGCCATTTATAACTTGTGCATCATATTTGAAACTTGTGCACCGGCCTGGAGAAGTGTGGCAGGTGTTGTTGGAGTGCGCCCATCTTTTTAAAGCTTCACGAAAGATGGACGATTTCCCAATAACATCGGTGAAAAGTGAGATTAGTCTACTGGTGAGAGTTTTCCATCAACATGGAATCTACATACAGCAGAGGATGCATTCTTTTGAATGATGAAGATATCTTCACGTCTATAAACTGAGTGTAACTTCACCAAAGGAAGTGAGCCAGAGGGAGTGAACGGGTGTGACTCGAGGGACGCAATGAGTTATCCCTGAACCTTTATAAAGGCAGTGAGCCTGGAACATAGTGAATGTTCCTGAACCATTGTAATCCACAACTAGTGAAGAATAGTGGAATTTGGTACGACTGAAGATCTGTCGGCGTATGCTCTTTAGACGCAGCCCGTAGTGGTGAACAAAGTAAAAACTGTTGTGTCATTTCTCTTCATGTGAATGTTTACTTTCAAATAATATTCATCATACAGTTTTAACAAGTTCCTACCAATGTGGGAACAAGATCTATCATGTTAAAAGAAAATGATTCCACCCTGATTCACCCCTCCCCTCTCAGGGTGTCCCGGGGTCCTACTTGTGGGATCCAATAGAGGTTGATGGTGTTGAATCTATCCTTTGTCATCATGGAGAATGCATTTAATGTCAGGGGAGACACTCTCTTTGATGGATGTAATTTCCAAATCTAGAAGAATAGAATGAGATCTCATCTAAGATCCCTAGGAATGGAAGTCCTTTTTTCCACTATCCATGGAATACATGTTACTGATCCAACATGGCTGGCTATGACGGATGATGATAGGAAAATTCATGATGCTACTGCTAAAGTTCAGAATGCTCTCACCACAACCATTTCTGATCAGATATATATAAAGTTAATGAGTTTCACCTTAGCAATGTCCATGATGGATAAACATGAAAATATATATGAAGGAGATAGAAATGTGAAGGAAGAAAAACTACAAGTCCTACACAACAGGTTTGAAAATCTAATTATGCATCCTAATGAGAATGCAGATTCATTCTTCAATCGAATTACTTAAGTTGTGGGAAAAATTAGAGGTCTTGGAGAAGAAATCAAAGTCATTGATATCGTAAATAAAATCATGATAAGGCTTCCTACTTTGTATAATGAAAATGTGTTAGCCATTGAAGAAAGAGATCTATCTAAACTATATCTGGATGATCATTTCACTAGTCTTGTTGCATATGAGATGAGAGTCAAACCAGAAGATTCCATGACTCGTGTATATAAGGAAATGGAATTCAAAGCCTTGGAATAACTGAAAATTTCAGATGATAGTGGTGGTGAATACGAAGAGGATAAAAATTTATTTCTCCCATTGCCAAGAAGAAGAATAATGCAAAAGATAAATTCAATGGTCAGCTACCTATGGCATGTTTTCATTATGGAAGAGTCGGGCACATTGCCTCTCAGTGCCAATGAAAGTTTGATGATGATGAAAGCGAAGCAGAAATCATTGAAAAGCCTCGGAAAAGGTTTTTCAAAAAGTGAGACCTCAAATATGGGAAGAAGGTAGAGAGGAAAAGCATTGTCTGTGAAGAGGAAGATGATGATATTGAATTCTGTGATGAAGAAGAACCAGAATTTAAAACTGGGAACCATGCTTCCATGATGGCCAATGTTGAAAAATACGGGGATTCCAGTGTAGAAAATGAGTTTAAAACTAGTGCAGATCCCGATTTGCAACTTAAAAATTCTGTTAGTAAGCTCAAGATAAAATGTAAGAGTAGAAATAAGTGGAAATCATCTGTAAGAGAATCAACTGAATATGTTGATCAACTTGAAACTGAAATTGAACAACTGGAATAATTGGTGAATGAATAGTCTAAAATACATGAATGAAATGATGATGCAGTGGATCTGAAGCTAAGAATTGTAGAGCAGACAAAGGTCAACAATAACCTCACCTCCAGACTATAGGAATGGTCCAAGACTGCTGAGCGTCTTGAGGAGGAAGTTTTTACTATTATGAGTAAACTTGAAAAATATTCAAATTCAAATGAATCAATGATGAAAATACAGTTTGGAAGGTTCTTAGATGCTGAGATTTTGGGGAGAGAAAAACGTGGCTCTAATGGAGTTGAGAAGATTATATGACCAGAGACCAGCCTATATGGTAAATAGTGGAATTTATTATGAGGAATAATCATCAAATGCTGCAAATAAAGGTGACCAAAATAAAGGCATGCTGAATGTGGGTGATGTGGGAAAGTCTTCTGAACTGATGACACAGAAACCCGCAATTCAATCTGAAAGAAGAAAAGAAGATTATCCTCGAGCCTCATGGAAAAATAATACATCATTATCTTATCCAACAAAAGAAGGTATGGGGATAAATTCAATTGAGAAGACATTTACTCTCATGAAGTGACAGTTCTGTGGCTATTTGGGCCATACCATGTCATATTACGATCAATCAAGGAGATACTTGAATGGGGAAGATCTAAGAGTTCAACGAAGGAGAAAAAATTCATATCCTAATTCTTTAATAAGAAAAAACATCTATGTATATTGTTTTCGTTGTTCTAACTTTGGTCATAAGGTTGTTAAATGAAGGCAGAGAAGGGACATGGACACCTCATACCGGAGTTCAAGACAAGTGAAATCTCATTAAAAATATAGTGTTGCTCTTAAAAATAGGTTTTCTCATCTCGAAGAATAATTCAACTATGAAGAATCAATGTACGCAGATGAGATAATTGAAAGGATATCAGTGGTATATACTCAATACAATGTCTCATGGAAATAAAGGAAGAAAATTGAGAAATCCAACCTTGCAGAGGTGGCCCTCAAAACTACAAAAAGAAACAGTACCTGGATTCTGGATAGGGGTTGCTCTTTCCTTATGACGGGAAATGATGAACATTTGAAAAACATTAAAAATAAGGTTGATGGAATTGTGAGTCTTATTAACGATGGTGCTTTGAAGATTAATGGCAGTGGGAATACTGATCTCTCCAATGGAGAGCTAAAGAAGACTGATGTTCTTTTTGTGGACGGTCTACATCACAATCTCCTCAGTGTGAGTCAACGTTATGACTAAGGGCTCGTAGTAACATTCAATAAAAAAGGATGCACTATAAATGGGAAAACAAGGGAATTCTCTTATTAAAGGCTGTAGAATAGATGGAAATTTATATAAGGTTGATAGAAAAATGAACTCCTTCTATTTTTCTATTGAATAAGAAAAAAATATGTGTCCTCGAAGGCTGGGGAACATTAACCAACAAGACATTCAAAATATATCTAAGCTGAAGATAGTCATATATTTCCAAATGATGAAGCGTGATCATGAAAAGTCTTTTGATTCTAGCATACGTGGAAAGTTTTTCTGTAGTTTATATCATCCAAAGAAGAAAAGAGCATCTCATCTTCTTGATCTAATTCATAGAGATGTATGTAGGCTGATAAATGTTGTCGAAACTCATGGAGAAAGGTACTTTTTCCTTTTCATTGATGATTACAGTAGAATGGCATGTGTTATGGTCATTCACAGGAAACAAAAAAAGATTGACTGCATGAAAACATATCAGCAAATCTCCAAGAATGATACTGAAAAAACAATCAAAGTGTGGAGATCTGAAAATGGAGGGGAATACACATCCATTGAGTTTTATAATTACCTAGAAAAACATTGAATACAGGATGAGGTAGCTGTTGTGAGAACTCCACAGCAAAATGGAGTTGTTGATTGTCAGAATCAACAGGTCAACAATATGGCCAGGACTATGCTGATTGAGAGTGTTATCTATCACCATTACTGGAAGGATGTTGTTGAAGCTTCAGTGCACATTCAGAATCGTACATGGATTTATAAGGGAGAAACGAAGACACCATATGAATTGTGGCATGGAAGGAAGCCTCTGTTGAAATACTTTCATGTTTTTGGAAGAAAATGTTACCTTCTGAATGAAGAAGGAAATCAAGGGAAGTTTGGTGAAAATTCTAATGAAGAAATTTTTCTTAGATATCCAAAGAACAGAAAGGCCTACAAGTGTTTCAACAAGAAATTAGGAAGGATTGTAGAAAGAAGTGATGTTAAGATAATTGAAGAGAAAACCACAAATGCTTCAATGACATCATATGCTGATGTGATATAAAGTGAGGAAGAAATTGAACGTGGAGTAAATACAAATAAAAAAATAGGGGAAGCTGTACAAAACACTCAGCAGTCACATCATGATGTTGACTCAGAAGAAGAATCTGAAGAAGAAACGGTGGCTGGAGAGAATTCACCTGAACCACACAGGAGAAATTATAGAGTTGAGATTGATCCATCTAACCTAATTGGGGATAGAAGTTCACCAACCCAAACAAGGAGGATGAGAAATAACATGCAATATGAATTTCTATCAGTTGTGGAGCCATCCTCATTTGAAGAAGCTACAAAAGATGAATCATGGGTGAAATGCATGAATGAAGAGTTAGATCAGATTGATAAGAATCAGACATCAGATGTTTCCTAGAGACTCAAAGGTCACAATGTGATTGGTACAAAATGGATCTTCAGGAACAAGTTTTAGGAGCATGGAAGTTTTATCAGAAATAAGGTAGAACTAGTATGTAAAGAATACTCCCAGATTGAAGGCGTTGATGTTGAAGAAACCATTACAATAGTAGCTAGAATGGAGTCAATTAAGATTTTCCATTCCATGGAACTCCAAAGAGGGTATAAAGTATATCAAATGGATATCAAGACAACATTCTTTAATTTTGTTCTCGATGAAGAAGTCTATATTGAAAAACCAGTGGGTTTTGTTCTGGGTACTAATGAAACAAATGTCTGAAAACTGAAGAAAGCTCAATATGGTTTGAAACAGGCACCACGAGAAAGGTATTCTCGGCATGAATCATATCTCAAGAAGCTATAATTCAAAGTAAGAGGAGTATATCACCATATATATATATGAAGAATTCTCCAAACGATCAATTCATTGTTCTAGTCTACATTGATGATATCATATTAGGTGGTAGCAGGAAGAAATCAATGGATGAATTTTCCAATCACATGCAATCAGAATTTGAAATGTCTATTATTGGGGAGCTCACATATTTCTTGGGGCTACAGGTGATTCAAAAGAAGGATTACACTTTCATTTCTCATGCAAATTATGAAAGAGAGCTGCTGAAAAAGTTTAATATGGAAGACTCCAAACCCATGTCAACTCCAATTGCAGTTGAAACTAAACTTTGAAATCATGAAGATGGGACCTCTTTAGATCTCACCATGTATAGGAGGATAATTGGGAGCCTACTTTACCTGATAGTGACACGACCAGATGTT
The DNA here is from genome assembly GCA_963277665.1 of Viscum album. Classification (NCBI taxonomy): domain Eukaryota; kingdom Viridiplantae; phylum Streptophyta; class Magnoliopsida; order Santalales; family Viscaceae; genus Viscum; species Viscum album. The sequence continues at coordinate 424,819,932 of OY728162.1, read as the reverse complement.
GTATTTTCCACATGTCTTGCACCCCGCATTCAGAGTAATCCAATGGAGGAACATATGACAACAGTAAAAAGAATCATTAGGTATATTCAAGGTACTCAAAATTGTGGATTATACATTTCTGTTGGAAGGAACTGTGAATTATCAGCACTTTCTGATGCTGACTGTGTTGGTGATGTTGTGAACAGAAATTACACTAGTGGTGGAGAATTGTATATTGGGAATAAATGTGTTGGCTAGTTGAGTAAGAAACAAGAAAATACTTCTCTTCGTACTGCTGAAGCTGAATATATATCTGCCACATAGGCATGCACTCAACTTCTATGGATGAAGCAGTAATTAACAGATATTAATGTTGAGGTGAAGCAACCAATAGTGATTTACAGTGATAATAAGAGTGAAATTGATCTTATGAAGAATCAGGTTCAGTATTCTCGTACAAAACATATAGAAATTCGGTATCACTTTATCAATGAGAAAGTTGAAAAAGGCATGATCAAAATGGATCATGTGGGAACTGATGAGAAAGTGGCTGAGATCCTGACCAAGCCACTATCAATGGCTGTATTTGTGAAGCATCGGTTGAACCTCGGTGTTCAGCCACCTACCCGTGTATAAAAAGGTCACGAAAATCCTCTCTCCCTAGTTATGTTAACTATTTTTAATATATTTATGGATGTGATATAGGATTTTGTGGGAGATACTATCTAGGGGGAGTGTGGTTTGAGCTGAACAAGGAACAATTATCGGTCATTGGGTTTATTGTCAATGATGGAGAAAGGAATAATTTCAGGCATGTAATGCTTCTATGACACTGTACGAGAATTTCTTGGGCATCATTGAGAATTCCAAAACATGGGAACCCAATTAAATATTTATCTCTTGTTTTCTACACCATTCATTTCTCACGTATACTTAGAGTGTTAGTTGTGTTGATTATTGTTTTTTTGGTTTTCATGAGGATGTTGATTTTTTGAATTTATTTACTGATTGAAAACAAACACAAAGGGGGAGATTATTGGAACCATGTTCATATTTGCATGAATTGAAGAATGTTTTGTGTTTGTTGTCAATCCTTATAGGAAGTTCAAAATGTGTGCCAGAAAAGTACTCATACTGGTCAAGAAGATAACAGTATTAAAGGTGGAACTATTTTCTAGTGTTTTCCAAATATATGGACCTCAAATTTGACAAAAGGGGAAAAAAAAAATTTTCTGGTAAAGGGACTTGCGTGCCAGACATGAATCACACAAGTGACTTGTGTGTCAAGAATGGAATTGTGCACCGCTAACTAGGAGGATTGGACATTTGTGTGCCATATGTTTTTCAAGATCAGATCTTCATAATATGGAAATGGAAAGAGGGTCCCAGAAATGAGTAATGCGATAGAGGCTAGGGCCATTGGTGCTGCGTGTTGGAACTTAGGCACCAAGAGGAGGCTTGTGCACCACCACATTGGGTGTCAAGTTTTCCTATAAATAGTGGATGACCCCTCCTAATTTGTAACTAATTTCATGAGTCAGAGAAATTCAGTGCTCTCGTCACGTAGGTGTAGTGGTTGCACAAGTGGTTGTGGGTCGTGCATGTATAAGTTGTACAATAGTTTTTTGCTACACGCCAAAACTGGTTTGGGTGAAATGGAATGTGAGTCAGGAAAGTTTGGAGTTGTATAATTGAGTGTCGCACAAGTGGTTGAGGTAGACTTGAGCGTCAGTTATAACTTGTGCGCTGTCTTTGAAACTTGCGCGCTAGCTTGGAGAAGCACGCCAGGTGTTGTTGGAGTACGCCCGTTGTTTTGAAGATGCACAAAATCTAGAAGATTTACCGATTCCTTCGGTGAAAAGTGTGATTAGTTTACTGGTGAGAGTTGTAAATCAACATATCATCTACATACAACAGAGGATGCATTCTTTTGCAATGATGAAGAGACCTTCATGTTTATAAACTGAGTGGGACTTACCCAAAGGCAGTGAGCCAGGGGGAGTCAACGAAAGTGACCCGAGGGACGCAGTGAGCTATCCCTGAACCTTGGTAAAGGCAATTATCCTAAAACAGAGAGAATGTTCCCGAACCACTGAAATCCACAACTAGTGAAGAATAGTGGAATTTTGTACTACCGAAAACCTATCGGAGTATGCTCCTTGGATGTATCCCTTAGTGGTGAACCATGTAAAAAGTGTTGTGTCATTTATTTTCATGTGAATGTTTACTTTAAGATCATATTCATCATACAGGTTTGACAAATTCCTACCCATGTGGGTCTATGATCCATCTCTTTAAAGTAAAAAGTTTCAACCCTGATTCACCCCTCCACTCTCAGGGTGTCCCAAGGTCCTACAAATCCTATTATGGAGGGTGAATTACGTAGGGACAACTGAGACATAAGAAGTATAGTCCAATAGTAGCATCTTTTGGCTGACGGGTCTGTTATGTAGACATCTTAGGCAAGGCCAACTAAGGGCACGTGCTGCATATTCATTCAAAAGAACTCTCAGGTATCAGAAATTTTTTAACCATAAGTCATGAAAAGGGTTATGCATACCATGAATATTTTTTGTATAATGTTGTAGTTGGGACCAAAATTGAGAATCTAGATGTCTTTACTTATCTCATTAGGATGGGAATAAAGACACATGTAGTTCTGGAAATACAGTTTAACGTCATGCAGGACAAGAGCATGAAAGATCTCAGTTTAGGGTCATAGAGCTCAGACCATGATGAGGTAAACACGTCGTTTATTTGTTATAAACTTTATGTGAATAAAGACTATGGTGTTCCATATCACACATGTGCTCCTAGTTGGATTTTTCAACCAAGGTACTGAAAGTGGAGTTTGGGGTTAGGCCCAAAGGCTCAGGGATGGACTCGAGGAATGATCGAATGTTCCTACATATTATATGAGGATGGGAATTAAACTGCACGTAGTTCTTCAAATACCATTTTTACAGATTTGGGTCGTATATATGTAGGGTAAAGATGACATTATTACAATTATTACTGGACCCAATATTAAAGACTTGGGTGTCACTACGTATCTCATAAGGATTATAACCAAGCCATACTTAGTTCATAAAATATGACATGGTTGGAGAGCATGTCAATGATGATTCCTATAGAGTGAGGGTATCAGAGAATGTTGTAGTTTATTGTCATACTAGAGAAAATTGCAAATAGTTTAAGGTCATTTGCATGGTCCAATACTATGCAGTTTAATGTCTTGCAGCAATGACAATGGGGGACTGTATAATTTAACTTCATATAGGTAGGACAATGGGACATACACAATTTTACATTTTGTATGAAGAAAGTGAACCAATTTGAATAAGATAGTTGATGGGGGATTCCCAGATCAAAATCGTATGCGATGTAGGTGAATCGATGTGAATAAAGTGGTTTCGGGCTTCAACAACCGGAGGATACCTACGTACTCATCCTAGGTGGCAAGGATCAAAGTCCGCGTAGTTCAATTGAGAGGTATTCAGCGATCAGAGTGTACTTGAGGACAACGACCCGAAGATAATATTGGAACTTAAGCGTGGTTAGCGGCCCATAGATGATGTCATGGTCTATGCTTACTCAAAGCTCACGTGAGTCATTCTTGGTGTGAGAAACAAGAAGCATAAACAAACCTAACAATTGTGTCATGAAAGATGTGACCATGATATATGGTGTGGGGATTATGCATGGTTAGATTCCCAAGGCACTTATGGAAACATAGTTTAAAACAAAATTGTGCATGCGGCGATCACAACTTAATGTCATGTGTCACATACATGGGGTGATTGGCAGTTTAACATCCTTGAGATCAGACTATGCACAGTTTAACGTCATGATGGATGACAGGGAGACACAGTTTAATGTCATGTTGGATAATAATGGGGGGTATGAGGTTAAATGTCCTGTAGTAAGGAAAATGGATGTATTTGTGTTACACAAAATACTTCTTCAAGAATCCCGCATTGGTTGGAGTTGTAATGAGTTATCTATCCATTGAGATTAAAGAATAAGCTCCATTGGAGTAGACCTTATGTATTGAGTAAGGTCCTTCCAACTTTGGCTCAAGCTTTGGAGGCTACTTTACCGATTTCATTGGGGTTCTTAGGACCAATAAAAATTCTCCTTGAATGAATGAACAATGACAAACTTTTTTATTGAAATCTCATGCTATTTGTTTCAGATAGACTTCTAAATGGTGCAGTGTGAAAAATATTTTCCCATCTAGTCATTCCAATTCATCCAATCAATTTTGATATTGTTCATTTATAGATAACTGACCACAAATAGAAACTCTAAGTGTAGGTAATTGGACTTCAATTGGAATTACTGCTTCAATTCCATATACCAATGAATATGTAGTTGATCATGAATTAGTGCGAGTGGTAGTCCGATAAGCCAATAGATCATGGAAAAGTTTGTTGGGCCATGGCTTCTTATCTTTATCCACCATCATTTGAAGTATGTTTGAATGAGTCATATTGAATTCCTATACTTGACCATTGGCCACTACATGATTCCATGATGAATAGTTGGATCTGATATTTTATTCTTGATACAAATTTCAAACCTTGGATGAACAAAATTTGGTGCTATTATCCATCAATATGGTATGAGGAACACCAAATCTAGTAATGATATTGGAATTGAAATATATAACAATGCTTTTAAAACTGAATTCTTTAAGTTGTATTACCACTGCCCATTTGGAAAAGAAGTTCGTAGCAGTAAGAATATATTTAAACTTTTTATCTATAGATGGAGGATAGGGTCCTACTACATCTATTCCCAAGGTAGAAAATGGCTAGAAGTATTTATCCCTATGAAGAAACTCCAGGGATTAATAAATGAAGTTGGCACATAGTTTGCAAGAATGACACATGTTAGTGATATCAACACAATCTTTCATCAATGTAGGCCAGAAGTATCCAAGACTTTGTATTTGAACAAAAAGTCTATGTCTAGACTGGTGGTCACCACAAACTCCTGCATGTACTTCATTCATGAAAACCATTGTCTCTTAACCATCAATAAATCAAAAGATAATTCCATCAAAACCTCTCTTGTAGAGAATTTTATGGTGATCTGGGCTATCATAAAGAGTAAAATTGACCACACGTCGCCAGACTTGTTCTTTCCCTGCTCTATCATGAGGGAGTGTTCCATTTTAAAGGTATTCCCTGATAGGTGTCATTCAGCCTATAGTATGACCATATGGTTCAGAAATGAGACTTATTTCATTGATTTCCCATGTTCTGATTTGAGAAAAATGTGAAACAATATGAAGGTGGGCAATACTAATGATTTTCTCATCCCGATTTGGATCTTCTAGGGTTGTGGCTACATTATCCAATGTATAAGATTTGGCATTTTGTGATCGTAGGACATAAGAAATGTCAGTTCCGAGGGATATTCCGCAATTAACTCTCTTACATAATCACACAAAGGGATTAACTCTTGATTTTTGATGGCATAAGCCCCATTTATTTGATTGATTACCAAATATGAATCACTTTTTACCTTCAAGTGATTCACCTATGTATAAAGTGCCAATTCCAAGCCTGCGATGAGAGCTTGATATTCTGCTTCATTGTTTGTACTGCCTTCCAACAAAAAAAGAATAGTGTAGCGCTTCCTTTTCTGGGGAAACAAACACGATTCCTAACCCAACTTTGTTGAATTTTGGTTCTTCCCTTTTCATCCCTGTTGGAATTATGGAGGCACCACCAAAGTACATTTCTCATTTTTGATGATTATCTTGATTAGAGTAGACTTCCTTATCAGGATGTTCAATATTTAAAGATGTATCTTCTACATATGGGTGTTCAACAAGGAAATAGGCTAGTGCATGGCCCTTTATTTCCTTTTGAGACACATACTAGATATCAAACTACTACAAAATAACTTCCCTCCTTACCAGACGTCCTTTAATCATTGGACAACTAAGGATAAATTTGAGCGGGTTATTATGATATACCAATTGGACCTCATAATGTTGCAGGTAGTCACTCAATTTTTGAACTACAGAGACTAATGCAACAGAGCACTTTTGAATACATGAATATCGAGTTTTTGCCTCAAGAATAGTCTGATAGAGATAGTAAAGGTTGTTTTCATTCCCAACATCATTCTTTTTGCAAAGGAAGCAAGCCAATGATTGCTCTAAATCTGTCACATAGAGAATAAGTGGTCTTAATTCAATAGGTAGAATTAATACCGATAGATTCAAAAGGTATTTCTTGAGGGTATTGAATGCTTTTTGACATTCTTCAGTCCACTAGTAGGTGAAACCTTCTTCATAATTTGTTGAAGGGTAAACACATTCCTACCAAATTGGAAATGAAACGCCAAATATTGGCCTAGTGTCCTTGAAGTCCTCTAAATTTCTTCAAATTTGATGGAGGTGACATGTCACGGATTTTTGATCCATGGTCTTTCTATGCATGAATTGGTGTACGGTTTGTGTTTGTTGTCAATACTCAGTGGAAGTTCAGAATGTGTGCCTGTAAAATGGTCATATAGTTTTACCATAGAACATTATTGAAGGTGGAGTTGTTTCCAAGTGTTGGCCAAATTTTTGCGCTCAAAATCGTAAAATGAAGATACAGGTTGTTGGAAAAAGGAGTTGCGTGCAAAGATGAAGTGGTGTGCGATATATCAGGAGGTTTGTGCGAAAAATCAAGGGTTTCACGAAAAACTGCCGGTTTGGATGAAAAACAATAGGTTTGCACGAAAAATAGAATGGTGCACAAAATTGTGGAGGGAGGTTTTTTCGCACAAGATATGTTTTGGAACCATCATGTCGAAAAATGGAAAAGGCATGGGATGCATGAAAAATCTGGAGATATGTGTGAAAAATGATTCCAGCGCAAAATATTACTCGCCAACTTAGAGTTTTACACGCCACATGGGGATTTTTCACGTAGAGGCCTGAGATGCCTATAAATAAGAGGTGAACCACCTTATTCCATACAATTGAAGACTTAGAGAATATCTGAGGTCTGATGTGTGCAAAATGATCACGTAAAGGGGATTGCGCGAAAAATTCTGAGCTGCGCAGAAAATTCCGAGTTGCGCGAAAATTCCGCGCTGCGCAAAATAATCCGGCTTGTGCAAAAATCTGAGTTGCGCAAAAACTCTAGGCTGTGTGGAAATGGCAGAGTTTCACGTAAAAACTGAGGTGGCACGTAAAAGATTCAGTTTCACAAAAAATGGTGTTTTTGCGCGAAATATTTTTTCGCAGGAAAAAGATATATTTCACGAAATAGTAAGGTCTTGCACACAAAGGGTTGGTGTTGCGTGCAATTGTTAGTGAAACTTGTTTTCACATTCTGGTTATCTGGTTTAGTCGGTCTATGTGTACAAGTGCATCATTACAGGACTTCGATATAATAAGAGACTCATGCTATGTAGAGGCAAAGACTTCAATGAAAAGTTATTAAAGAGACCTTCACGTCTATAAAATGTTTGAGACTTCACCAAGGGCAGTGAGATAGGGGGAGTCAATGGGAGTGACCCGAGGGACGCAGTTGGCTATCCCTGAATAGTTGTAAAGGTAGTGAGCCTGGGATAAAGTGACTGTTCTCGAACCTTTGTAATCTAAAACTAGTGAAGAATAGTGGAATTTGGTACGACTTACAACCTGTTGGCATATTCTCCGTGGACGTATCCCTTAGCGGTGATCTAAGTAAAATTTTTTGTGTTTTTCTTTGCATGTGCATGTTTGATTTCTTATCATATTCATCATACAAGTTAAACTAGTTCCTACCAACATGGTAACAAGATCCATCAGTTTAAAAGAAAATGTTGACACCTTGATTCACCCCTCCACTCTCAGGGTGTCCCTAGGTGCTACAAAGGATTGATTTTGTCTTCTCAGGATCAACTTCGTTACCACAATGGAATACAAAATAGCCAAGAAATTTTCTTGAGGTTACCTCGAAAGCACAATTTAAGGGTTTTATCTTCAAATTGTGTTGTCTATGTTTTTTGAAAATGATTTCCAGATCATCCAAGTGATTAGAAAGTTTCTTGGATTTAACCACCAAATAATCCACATAACAATCAAAAAATTTCCCTAAAAAGGGTTTGAAGGTATGGTGCATGGTATGTTGATACGTTGCACCTAAATTCTTCAGGCCAAATGGAATTACTTGACAGAAAACACACATTGTGGACCTCTAAAGGCTATAGACTTGTCATCTTCTGGGGCCATTCATATTTGATTGTACCAAGAGTAACCATCCATGATAGAAAGAGCTTCGTTGCCAGCTATTGCATCAATTATGAGTTCTATGATCGGAACTAGAAAATCATCCTTTGGATAATGCCGATTAATATCTCTTAAGTGAATGCAAACTCTAATTTTTTCTTTTCTTATTTTTCACAGGGAATATATTAGCCAGCCATTTGGGATATTGAACTTCTCCGAAAAATTTATCCTTGATAAGCTTATCAACATCAACTTCAATTATTGGAGGCATAATTTTGGTGTGTTCTTCTTGATACTACCTTGAATCCTTGATGGTATTCTGGAAAACCCAAATGATGAGTGGAAACATTGGGTTTAAGACCTATAATTTGTGAACATTTCCATGAAAATACATATTTATTGTGCTTTAGAAATCAAGTATACATTTCTTTTTCTTCAAGAGTCATGGATACACTAATTAAAGTGGGGTGTGGATGTTATTTTGTACCCAGATTTATTTATTTGAGTTCATCCATAGTGGTAGATATACCCTCTTAAAATGTGGGAGGAGAATCCCTGAGATCTTCCTCTTCTTCTTTAATGAGTGGTAAATTTTCTATTTATACATGCATAGTAGATGACGAAAAAGAATTTCCATGGTCAGGGGAGAAGTTAAAATTTGAAAATCATGATGAAGTGGATTCCATTAATGTTCCTATTGATAATTAAGTGTCTTACTGGGGTGATAGAGAGGAGATTATGGATTGAGAATCGACATCATTGTTTTCCTCTGATATTTCTATAACGTCTTCTAGCCTAGTTGATGATGTATAGAATTCATTTGTTTCAGTGGATGAAATGAAGACATCTCCATTTATGCTTTCATCACTGCTCAGAGAATCAACAATTTATCCCATGTTGTCTGGCTTGATTTCCATAATTGACATTAGGGAAGTTTCCATAAGAGTGTTTGGATTTCATTCTATCCTGTCAATTTGATTGATAGGTAACACATAATATGTACTCAAATGTATGAATGGGTTTACTGGAATCTTTTCCAAACCATATGGAGAATTATTTTTGGTGACCTCCTTTGTCTTGGATTCTTCCTTTCCCTCCATGTGAAATGATTCTCTCTCAATCTATGGAGATTCAAACATTTTGAATGGGGACTCATCACCAAAAAATGTCCCAATATGACTATAGATACAATATTTGAGACATTAATTATATGAAAAAGGAACAGACACATGTTTATGTTTCCAAGGTCTTCCAAGAAAAATGTTGAAGCTGGTGCCCTGATGAATAACCATGAAATCAGAATTAGACCCAAGGTCTCCAAACTGAATTATGAGTGTTATCTCGCCCAGAGATTCTAGTTAATTCTTATCATATCCTTGAAACATCAATGTTTAAGGAGATAAATCATATTTAGTGAGGCCAAATCGACGAATTGTACGAATAGGAATGCGGATGAATCCTAAGCCATTATCAATGAAAACTCGTCATATTTCTATGTCGTTGACTTTTCCAGATAGACACAAAGGTCTGATATTTCTATGTACAACATCATCTTCATATTCATATATAAATGATATCACTTCATGGAATTTTACATGATCATTCCCAATACGGTTGACCTCATCCGCAATAATTTCAGTTTCAAATTCTTGGGTACTTGACAAAACCTCAAAAAGCGCCTCTTGAAGATCTTTTTATAGTTTCAAGGCATCTAGAATTGATAGCATGGAAGGTATTTGGTCCAATTGTTTCAAGAAATCATATTTTTGGTCCAAAGGATTGTGTTTTACAGCATGAAAATGTGGGTCTGTAGGTGCCTTGGAAGTTGATGCTTTGTCAATAGATGAATTCTATATCACTATAGGAATTGTAAACACTCATGGATTTGGTATATTATACTAACTAGTTTTATCTATCTTCTGGGAGGAATAAGGTGTAACCTATAACAGATCATCCAAAATAACTGTGTCAGGCCCGACTCTACCATGTGTGGAAGAACTTTCTTGTTCCTTTTGAGCTCGCTGACAGGATTTTCCACTATTTTCTGCCGTATATAAAGTTCCAACAGGGGTAGGATTGAAATAGTGGATTCTGTAATATCCATGTCTTCCTCTGTATCCTAGACCTCTGTCTCTTCCTCTAACTCCTCTATTAGATACATGTAACTTAGGATCATCATGATCGAAATTGACACTGGAATAAAGAACCATTAAATGAAGTATGTTAACAGAAAAAAAGATCAATTCTTCATCTGATGAAGATTCAGCCTGATTAACCAGTTCAGGTTGTGCCATTTGGGGGGGTGGTGCCTATGCATTTGAAGCAGATGGCATTAAATCTTCCAAATTCAAAGATAACATAGGACTTGACACGAGCTCATCTTCTTCTAACTACTCTTCTTTCTTAAAATTACACTGCTTCTTTGAGGATTTTCCTTTTCTTGAAGGGGGTTTTATTGTGACATAAATATTAGAAGAGAAAATATGTTGATTCAATTGTGTTCGTAAAATGGAATGATTATTGTTGATCTTTTTCCTGGACATCCAATCATTATATTTATACAAATTATTACTTTTGACATTGTGCCACGTTCCTTCTTCCTCTAGATCAATAGCAGTAACACATTCTACCTGGGCTGAAGAACCTTTCATTTTTATTTGTCCAGAGTCCACAATCTTTTGCAGGTCTCTGAAGAAAAAAGACTCTTGAATGGGATGCCTCAACATCTGATGAAACAGGCAATAGTTGGGGAGGTCTTCATCTTCTTCCTTGTTCGACCTTTTGGGCCCTGGAAATAGAACCAGATTGTTTTTAGGATCTAAGATGAAGTAACCAAGAACTTTTTCATTCCGTAAAGAATAAAAATTGTTCTTTAAATCCTCAAACGGTTTCCTCCTTTTATATCTTTGATCATCTTGACGAGGCGGCCATTGTTTTTTATGCTTAGGAGGCGGATCCCTTTAATATAATGAAGGTTTTGAAGTGGAATAAGGTACAAGTGCTTGTTTAAGTGTAAATGTAGTAGTATTTGTTTCCCTATTCTCCTTCCTAGAGCTAATGGAATTACATGAGTTCAATCCCTAGTTTGTATAAGAGAGTCTTCTATCTGCTGAGCGATTGAACTAAGGTCTTGAAACCCTCCTGTGTATTTCACAGGGATAAATGGTTTGCGTAATTCATCATGCCTATTTTCCACAAAAATTGGTAGAATCTATTCTTGGGGGAGTGCTAAACTTAAGGAATAGGTTAATCCCTTCCAGCGAGTAATGAAATCTGAATATCTTTCATTTTAACTTTGTTTTCAAATGTTAAGATAAAAAAATGTCATCTTTGGTAATGCTGAGCTAAATTGAAGAATAATTTTTTGAAGGAGATCTTCCCATTCCAATAATTGACCGAGATGTAAACCTGTATACCAGACAAATGCAGGTCCTTGTAATGACTGCTAAAAACACCGGAGCATATCTACTTCATGTTGTTGAGGAGTTCCCATCATAGTATCACAACAAGAAACAAAATGTGTTAGGTGTTTTTTTGGATCTCTTGAACCATTAAAAATTGGGAATTTGGTATTTGAAAAATTTTATGGGGGAGGGATTGCATCCACGCAATCAGGGAAATCTCCCTTTTATGGTTGAACTGGTCCATTTTGTTCCTCCATTGCTTCCAATCGAGTTGTTAATGCCTCAATTGTTTTCATAAGCATTTGGTGAATATCTGGATGAGCTGGATTCTGTGCAGGTATTGTAACTAGAACTTGAGCTCATTCAATAGCGGGTAAGACCACTGACGGTGGTGCTAATATCTGTCTTGGTTAAACCACATAAATAGGTCTATTAGGATGTTCATGATTTTTTCTTGATGGTGTACCCAACAGAGGGAATTCATTATCGTCATCTATAGTTACTACAAATACTCTTTGCTGAGGAGGTCATACAATATTTGTAAGTTGGGGAATTTCCTATGGGTACCGTTTAGCAGAAATGCTGTTTCGAAGTAACTCTATGTTGAGCCATTTTAACTCCTTCATTTCCTATTCTTGCTGTAAAAGTCTCTCTTCAAGTGAAAGAGATTGACTCTCTCTAGTAAAAAAGTGAGATTAAATTTTACTTATTTTCGTTCCCCTTGTCAGAAGCCTTTTAGAGAGGGGTGTTGGTTATTTGAAGGCATACCAATATTCTGAGTAATCCTTTGATTTCGGGTACGCACACCTTCTTCATTTGTTTCTGTGTATACAAAATCTTGAATATGAACTTCTTTATAGGATTCCTCTAATTGAGCCTCATGTTCTCGGGGGATCTGTGACAATGGAATTGATGACATTTATCGATGTGCAACGCATTGTAGCCATTCTGTCAGCATTTTTGTGATACTTTCATCTTACATGTCATTTATGAGACATTTCCTTTTTTTGTTTCATCCCTCAAATAACTTCTTGATGAAATGTAATTTGGATGGAATTTCATTGTAATTAGGCTCTGCGTTCCTCTTTTTCCTTGTTCCCTAATCGAGAGAAGACTGACTTTTGCTGAGTAAGAGATTGAGAATTTGAAAAAGTGCCCAGTTCGGTGGACAGGAAAATATTCCTATTTTTCCTGCTCAACTCCTCGAATCCGGTCTGTTGATCCTGAGGGTTGGATTAAAAGAGTCCCTATCCTGGAAAGATGAGGTGGCTCTTGAGCTTGTACATCTGAAACTTTCTTAAAAGAACTCTTGATTTTGAGTATTTTTGTCCGTAATTTGGCTGGATGCATCATCCAACATCCACGCAAATAACCTGGCTCAGATAACCATTGGATTATTTCTGACACCTCTATCACATGATGATTCACATTTTCTAAACGAATGTCCTATTCAATATTCTCATTTTCTTGATGGAAGAGTAATTCGACAACTTGTTCTTTATATGCCTGACTTTGGGAATAATTACTTGATGCATGTTATTAACAAAGCCTTTTATTACAAACCAAACCAGTTAGATGTTTCCATACATGGTCAATATCATTGAATGAGACCACGTTTTGTGGGATTTGTTGACTAGAGAGTACAGTGAAATGCATTGGTCCATGAACACCCCATCCCCTAATATGAATACCATATGGGGAATTGGAAATTAACTAGAGCAACCTTTTTAATGCACCAACAAATGTATGCTGAAGGGTTCTTTACTGCATTTCAACCTCTGGATGTCGGGAAACTGAAAGAGATGCCAAGTCAGTTTGGCATTGCAACCCTTCTATTACATTAACATGATTTTGATATTCATCATAAGGTAATAATTTCTCTTTTAAGTGACAAAATTTTTTCTATATGTTGAGAGGAATATCGTGAATACAATATTCTATCAACATTTCTGGAATATCATAGTAAGAGTCAGCCAAAGGCCAAAACATGACTATTATTCCACCTATCGCCAATTCTTTTCTCATATTCAGCACTTCCTCTTTGTCATTTTATGAATATTGTTCTACCTGATTGGACTAAATCTTGTGCTTCTTTGTTCCTTCATCAGATTCAATAAATTTGTTAAAGAATTCATTTGTCAAATTAGAAGATGAATGAACCAGGGGTTGGTCATAGAATGACCTACACCCCGGGCTATCATCTGATTGAGAAAGTATTTCACCTGCTAGCGGTAATGAATCAGATATGGCTGGATTCACATTTGCAAGTGCCTCAAGATAAGAGGGATTTTTCGTTAATACATTTTCCATTGAAGAATTTTCCAGGAAATGTGAATTACTACCACGGAGCGGACTTTTACAGCTAAATTCATCATCATGGGGAGGACCACCATGGTGGGTTATAGAAAAATATGAATCCTTTATGTCCTTGGTCTGCTGGCCATGCAGAGGGTTTTCATGGCTCTCATCTAAATATGATGCTTCAAGAATGACTGAATTATCATGAAGAAAGCCTTAATGAATAAGTGTCTCATGAAGACCTGCAGAATTGTTGTTGTTATTTCTGGAATTTGTTACTGAGAGAGTAGAATCTTGAGTTGCAACAGATAATTGTCTGATGGCTTCAAGAACTCCAGCATTGAGCAAGGATTTATTGCAGATTGGCTCATGATTTTTTAACAATGGTGGATGGATATTTTTTGGATTCCTTATTAATAACTTTGGAAACCACTTGTTGACAAAAGTGGTTATTATGGACAGGTTCATGTGCCTGCTCAAAAGAAATGGTCAGGTTAGGCTGACTGTCTCCATTTAAATTGGGTATATGTGCCCGACTTGATTGTTCATATGACATGGGGGAGTATGCCCCATGACCCTCCTGGACTAAAACAGATGTGTGTATCTACTCCAGGGTGACATGTTGATGAGTCACTCCACTGATAGGGATAGATTTATGTTTCTTTCCTGGTGATGTCACTGAAGTTGTTATAATATTCTAATAGGTATCCAGAATATGGGTTGGGATTTTCTTCTCCTATTTCACTATTGTCAGAATGTTCTTGGTGATTTCATCTATCGGAATGTGAATTTATGACCATTCCATGTTTGGAGTAGGTGTGTGTTACTACTCCTTTCCTCCTTTTCCTATTAGTGAATTCTGAAAGAACTCATGTGTGGGGGCAGAAAGTTGTGTCTGCCTTCTTTTTTTCATTGGAGCATTCCAATTGACATCTATGGGTGCTACCAAATGAGACTATTGGTCAGCTTGAGGAATTTCAGGTGTATGTGATTGCTGGTTTTTCTAAACCGAATATGACTGATTAACTTCCTTGAATACTATTAGATGAGACTAGTGGCATAATTGATGAGTGTAAGCTGGTGTATGTGCCTGTTTATATGTGGTCACCACATTTGGTTGTCTAGATGCTTTGGATGCAGTCTGATAAGCCTAATGAATAGCTGATGATTTTTTAATAGGTGTATGTGCTAGCCTATAGTACTCCGCCAGAATTTCCAGGAGATATTGGTTTGTTACTGCAAGACGAGTCTACTGGGTAGGGAAATTAGGATGAACAGGTGTATATGGCCGCTCGTTGTTTTCCATCAAGTTAGGTTGATGGTTTTCTCCGGAGGGGGAAGAGGTAAGAACCTACTCCCTGTTGGCGAAATTTTATCTCTGACAGTTCGTCTTGCATACTCGGGTCTGATTAACCTAGGCCGAATTCCTAGAGGTGATACCCCCATCATGTTGAGGGTGCTCTACCGTACGAGTCTGGCGGTGATTGTTGGTGGGAGTCCTTAGGAAGTACTCTTGTCTTCTTGAACTAAGTCCTTGAGTGAGCTCTTGATTCACCTCCCTTTAAAATGGGAGGGACTGTTTGTTACATTGTAGGGATAAAGACCGGAAACAGATAGAGATGGTGGTTGGAACCACCTGCTTCTTGAACACTGGACATCACTGTCCGGACATCCAGGGTGAGTTGTTAACTTGGAGGGCTTGTTGAGCAGCCTCCAAAGTCGGGATGGTACTGTGTTGATGGTATTCCTTCTCTAATGCATTTCAGACCCAGTGTTGAAGATGCTGAGTAGGTGATGTCATATTTAGAGCGGATGTGGATCTAACAGGAGTAGCAATTGAGGAATTCAAAGGTGTAAACCATAAAGAATCCATTTTATGTTTTAGAGAGATCTTGGTATAGAGTGCCTTTTGATATAGAAGACATAATCAAGATATGACTGGCCATACTACATCGTTTGGATGAGAAAATATGTTATTTATTTCTTTTGTGGCCATCATATTGAGTTAAATAGGGGCCTAACGTATAATTATAACATCATTTAACTTGGTTAAGGATTCAAGTCAGGTTCACCAATTCTCTGTTTCATCTGGAAATGGGGATGACCTTGTTTGTTGAAGGATCAAACATTACAATCGGTTTCTAATGGGTTTATTCGTAGAACTGGAAACAACGATTGATTCTCTATCCATTTGGATCTACATTCCAAAGGTAAGTGCTCATATGTTGTGGACCGATGAGGATTAATAATTTTCATTAGTCGAGAGTATGGGAGGTCAGGATCATCACACCTTTTTGGGGGGAATTATTTCATACTCTGGGACTCTCTTATAGATTTTAGTTATGATCAAGAATCCTTATTAATTTACTATGTATGAAAATGTTTTTTCCTTTAGATTGTGAAATCGATGACTAATATGTATGAGATTTAGACAATCTTTTATATGTATTTGAGGTTCTTCAACGATGGAGAATCATCCATATGTAATACAGATTCATAGTGAATTGTATCCTTCAATACATTATATAGAAATATCTTGGTCATTGTGATGACCATACTAGTTTTAAAGACACTCAGAGGGGCACATGATGTTTATTTTCATTTAGAAAGATATGGATTAATTCAGATTTGGGATCACACCCACAGACGGGCTACCAACGTATCCTCCTTAAAAAGGAATCAGAACCCACACAGTTCGATCGAAAGGATATAGTTTAACGTCATATGGGATAGAAAATAATTAATGAAATATGGGATGGAACCGTAGAAAGGCTTCCTATGTACTCTACTTTTAAGGCAGAGATCAAAGTCCATGAAGTTTGGGTGATGAAATATGGAGCTTATGCATGGTTAACGGTCCAAAAAGAGATGTTGTGATTAATTTTACACTATAAGCTCACTTGAGTCATGCTTGGTGTGAGAAACAAGAAGTATCAGTAAACGTGACAATTGTGCCCCGAATGATGCAGTCATAAGAAATTATGTGGGGCTTACATATGTATGAATACCCAAGTAGATGAAGTCTAGGACTTACATCAGAAAAGAAGCCTAGGAGAAGGGTCCATAAAGTTTTTTGTAATTTATGGAGTTTTGGAGTTTTAACCTGAGGATTACTCCTAAAGAAGTTGCCCAAATTAAAAGGGGAATTTTAAATTGGGGCTTACTCCTGAGAAGGAGGACCAAATTAAAAGGGACTTATGATTGGGGCTTATTTCTGAGAAGGAGGCCCAAATCAAATGAAATTATGATTGGGGCTTCATCATGAGGAGGATGCCTAATGTTAAAGGAAATTATGACTGGGGATTACTCCTAATAAGGAGGACCAGGTTAAGGTGACTTGGGGGCTTACTCCTGAAGATGATGCCCTAATTAAAGGAATTATGATTGGGGCATATTCCTGAGAAGGAGTCCTGATCTAAGGGAACTTGGGACTTACTCATGAGGAGGATGCCCCAAATCAAAATATCTTCTCATATTAAAGGATGAGGTTATATGGATTAAACCTCTAACCATAGTGACATATAGCTTGTAATTCATGAGGATTTGGGAGAGGTTATCATGAAGTTCCTTTCAGATAAGGAATCTAACAAAGGAACCATTCCACAAATGGCTTTAAAAGGGGGTTTGAGGGATAATATCTTGAAGAGGAGAGGTGAACAGAAGAGTTCCACACAATTGAAGCTGGTGTGCATGTTTTGGATGCATAAGTGAACATGCATGGCATGGGGTCACCTGGGCAACAAAGATTCTGTAGGGTAATAACTGGGTGATACTTAACTCAATCCTTTAGTATTATCCGAAGATGATTTCAAAAGGATGGGACATAAGTTTCATCGAAAGAGTAGGGAGGGCCACGAGTGTTTCGATTTTTAAGGATTTATGGAAACTTAGGCACACAAGTGTTGATGAATTCTAAACACTTAAGACTTATTCTACTTCTTCATGTCTTCCATTCTTGTTTAAAAGTTACCTTAGAAGCTTTCGGAAGTGTTGAATTGAAGACTAGGGAGACCAGATCTTGAATTTGACTTTTAGAAAATCCAACCCTGAAATGGGGGCCCATATTGGATATTTATAGGCCATCATTCATCTTGGGTGAAAAATAAAATAGGTCGCACAAGTGATCTACGAGACCCATAGGTGGCTGTCAAGTGACTTGTGCGGTGTTCAAGTAACTTGCTTGACATACTCTAAATGGGATTCTAGTTCATGCCTTCGTCAATTTTTTTTGATGTTCATCAAAGGGTGACCCTCTATGTTCTTAAGGTATTCCCCTTTTCCATACATTGGACTCTGTTTTGAAAAGGAGTGTCAACAAGGGTAATGATTGTAATCCAAGGATAATAGTTTGGGGGATTCTAAAATGAGATTCCTATCGATTCAATAATTTTATTCAAAGGTTAAATAGAGCTAAGAAAAACTGGACCCGAAGGGCATTACCTTATCACCAACTTTTTAATGCTATATCCAAGTAGTGTATCAAAGTCATCATGTAATAGTATTGAAGGGATCCTATAGTGTCATACCAAGAATCCAAAGAAAAGAAAAGGATGGGGATCTAGGTGGATCTCGACCAAAGAAATCTATATCCTTGAATCGAAATGGGGTTCTCGAGTACTCATTAAATTCCCCGATAAGAATCCAAGGCAAGCTCGATTCAGGCCACTACTATTTGATATTGAATTCATGTAATATTTTATTTGGTTCAATCATTTCTTTTCATTATTGTTATATGGTCAAGTAGCATGTGACCTTTTAAACATGTCATAATTAATCAATAGGTCCATTTATTTTAATCCTTTCCTTTTATTAGTGTGATAAGGAAACGTAGCATGCAAACTTTTCTAATTTCAATTAAATAATATTTCAAATTGAGGGATATTTCTTCAACCTTCCATAAATGTTGTAAGGGGTGCTACAGACATGAAACCTATTAATCATTCACAATTAATCCAGTCAAGTCATATGCATGGTATACTTTCCAATTTCTATTTCACATTTAATTATCATTTAAAGAACTTACCTTAGGTGGGTATAGTCATTAGAAAATGTTAAATTACAATATGAAATTTACAATATAAAAAAATCTATTTAATATAGAAAATGTTACCCATAACAATGCCATGCAAGGAACACCCGGACAGTGGTTCAAAGATGTCAAATACAAAAAACCCAATTATTTCATAAAATCCTAAATGGGATGGATGTATTTGAGGTTGTAAACACCCAAAATTAATCAAAAATATGGAAATAGAATATCCATATGGTTCAAATGATTATAATCATGGTATATAAATTCAATAAACGAAACCTATTGAAATTGGTGGGCCACCCACGATAATTCCAAAATCAACTAACATTAGGGAATAGTTATAGTCCACCCACCATAGGGTTATATGAATCTCCTACTATGATATAGGCCATTGATTCATATTATAATAGAGTATATATGAGAAAAATGAAAAAAATCTCACACCTCAATAACTAGGTCGAGATCAAGAGAAGAGGAGAAATGATTAAATAGACTTGAATACTTACTATTGCACATCCAACGCGATGAACGGAACCACGATGTGATATTAGATGAAATTGATCTTTCAATCCATATATTTGGCCTATATAATTTTTTGAAAATGATATCCATAAAGGTAAATCCTGCTAGAAATCATATTTTAAAATAATAGGTGGCTTAATAGATCATTAATGAAAAAAGGACAATTTTCCAAAAAAATAGCATGTGCACGGTTTGCTAACATGGTTTGAAAATCTAAGAAATAACTGTGCATGGTAACATATGAAGAAGGGGAACTTCCACAGTTATGCTGAAATACTATGTGAGAACCAGGTGATATGGTTCTATCTAGAAATTTTTATCACACAACTAGCCAAATTGTGTACTAACCATGCATCATGGTGAGTTTCCCCCAAAAGATGGGTTCTGGGGTCTGAACGATCCCCAAACACACGTAAAATATTTTTAAACTCATTAGACATCCATATTGGGTTCAACGTAGATAATTATACCAAAATATATAGGATCTATACCTGAGTGATAACCTGTGTTATTACATAGATGATATTATTTTTGGATATACTAAATATTCACTATGTAATGATTTCTGAAAAAATGAAAAATTAATTTGATATGAGATTAATGTGTCGCCTAAAAAAATATCATGAATTTTTTATTTTTAAAAATATTTATTGAATTATCTTTAATCAGAGTAAATGTACTAAATATCTTATAATGATTATAACAAAAATATTGATAATCCTATAAGTGCCACATATAATATAGATCTTGAAGAAGCTTAGAAATATGTAGATCAAACATGTTATCATGGTATGGTTGGTAGTATATTGTAATTATCTAATATTGGGCCTGGTATTATGTTTAGTGTGTGTATGTGTGCTCTCTTTCACGAAAATCCTAAGGAGTCACATTTATTTGCTATATTGTTTTTGGAAATATCTCAAATGTACAACCAATTTAGGATTCTTCTACCAAAGAGGAAATGATTATCATTTATTAAACCATTTAGAAGATAATTTTTGTGTTTGTATGTTAGAAAAAAATAACATCCTGAACATGTCATGGATTAAGAAAATATCTATTATAATGGTGTTGTAAGAAACAAAATTTGTTTACACTATCTACTACTAAAGTTTTATATTGCTGCATGAAATTTTTAGCACTTATCTAGTGGATGAAACATACTTTACTAAAATTTGGATACCATTTTAGACATGTAACTATAAATTATGATTACATTAGTGAAATAAACATTTTGAAAAATACAATATCTCACTCAAGCAAAAACACATTTAAGTAATACATCACTTTTTGAGAGATCATTATCAAAATAGAGATATAAATTTAGAATTTATTAGAATATAACATAAACTAGACTATATCTTCAAAAATCTATTGAATTCTGAGAGATTAAACTAAATCAAACATGAATTATGAATAAACATTGGCTGATAGGTCACCATTGATAAGTTACTATGGATAAGTCTCCATTGATAAGTCAACATTTATGGGACACCATTGATGAGTCACCATAAATAATTCACCACAGATAAGTCACTGTTGATGAGTCACTGTTGATAATTCATTGTTGATAAGTCACCATTGATGAGTCACCATTTCTGGGTCACCATTTATAAGTCACCGTTGATGAGTAACTATTGATGAGTCATTATTGATGATTCACCATTGATGAGTCACCATTGATAAGTCTCCATTTAGGAGTCATATTTCAATGAGTCATCATTCTTTTTTATGATACCATTGTTTTATTACTGTTTAATTTTTATTTACCAATTGAAATTATCTTTCTAATTAAAAAATCATTTATTTAGAATATCTAAATGATATTAATATCCATAAATATCTAAATTGATTCCCCTCACCTTAAACCCTTTCTCTTCGGAGCCTCCTTACCTTCCTCTCAAAATGATCACATTCTACATTGTATCACCAAATCATTTAGACAATCCAAATGGATCGAGTGAAGCGTGCATCCAAATTGAGTCTACAAGAGATGAAAACATCAATGAAGAAAAAAGTGTCTACAAAAATATTTGATGTTCTCTCTCAAAACCCACATCTGAAAAAACCATTTATTGAAGCCGAAAGATAAATTGATGTGCCGCCTCTCTGTACCAGTAGTACACTGGTACTGAATGTTATAGAAAAGAAAAATTAGATGAATTGGTTCACCTAGAATCATCAAATTTATTATCTTATTTTAGCCAATTAATTTAATCATAATGTGGAAATTGTTTTTTGAAAAATGTGTATAGAGTAAGAAGTAGCATTGACTGAGATAACATTTTCTTCTCCTCAAGGGAATTGGAAAAATGTTTTGTAGTTCCTCATAAAATAGTATATAAGGATTTTTATGCAATATATGTAATGAAAAATTATAATATTCTCTCCTAGAATTGAGTAGATATCAAACCAAGAGGAGACCAAAAGATATAGAAATTCATTGTCAATTTAATCTACATTTTATGTTTATTCGACATGTGTTTGGTACAAGGAAAGGATATTTTAATATAATGAGATACCAGGATGTGTATTTTTTATATATGATAATGAAAGGGAAGATAATTAAATTGTGTAGATTTCTAATTCATCTTATTCATGAAATATGCCAAAAAGGGGCATGGTCAAACTATCTTATATAACCCCAAATGATTTCGGCTGGATTAGTTTAAAATGAATATGTGAAAGTTAGATAAGATGCTAAAGGGAAATTTTGTGTTTTTTATTTATCAAAAACAATTTTTAAGAGGGTAAATGTAAGTTAAAACCTCTAGAAGGAATGTTGGGTAAGAGATAATGAAAAATTATACGATGAGTTCAATCTAATTGATCATCCTCCAAGACATAAGTACTTGAGGGATCCACATCTTGTGTTAGATGAAGTAGTTTAGTACTCTGATGATTATGTTGAAAGGGATAAACCAACATTAGAAAAATAATAAGACTTTTCATTAGAAGAAGGAAGTGATCCAGATATTCCTAAATCTCCATCTAAAATTACTATACATCTAGACATTTCATTAGTCAGTCTTCCAACCAAAAGAATCTCTATTAGCTGAAAGTGATGATGATGAACATACTATATTTTCTAGAGAAGCACAATTTAAATTATCCTTCTCTAAAATTGTAGATTACCAGAGTGAAAATGGAAATGGCAGTAATGAGAATGCATCAATGAAATTAAATGAGGAATTTTTGGATCTTGAGAGCTCAAGTAAAAGGTCATGAAAAGTTGATCGCGATAGAGATGACGAGGAGACATATGAGGATCGTAATGATGAAAATATTAGTGGTGGATCTGATCATGATGATGATCTAGATAATGATATTAGTTTTGATTATAGTAGAGATGAGTTTAGTAATAATAATCCATTTCATGAAAAAGTAAATGTGCAATTAGAAACTACTTTTCAAATGATATAACGTTCCCACAGATATGAAACTGGACCACAAGCTACTCTAATAGATGATCTTCCAATTGCTCCATTAAATGAAATACCATATATAAGTGAGGTGGAGATGACTACCATTCCAGTTAGATAGTCAGTTCTAATGGACAAGACTCAATATAAATTACATGTTTCCTCTAAAACTGAAATTGTTCGAAGTTCTTATATTGCTAGAGATTCACCAATACTACATAACGTAAGAACATCAGTTAGATATTTTGAAGAATGGGAGAAGTATCCAGGATTTGATAGACTTGGACATTACTATAGTGACAAAGATGATAAGAATGATTTCATTGTAAGAAGAGAAGTATCATTAGTTGATCGGGAATATCAATATGGGGGGATATGACTTTCTACTTCAATGGATACAAAAAGAGCATGAGGTTGAAGTACCTTCAGAGAAACAAGTTACTCCTCCTCCTCAATATTTTCTTCTACAAAAAAAGTAACCCAATATGATTTGATTTATCTTCAATGAAATGTGAATTTATATTTATACTCCTTGAGAAGGAACATAGTTTCGGAATTTACATGCGTCATGATATCTAAACCATCTCTAATAGAAAAAATAGAGAAGAAAGAACTAGATATTTGGTTGAGATAGTAATATCTCATATCCAACCTCGAATAGGATTTCATATTTACGAGATGGATGTCGAAAATTAGACCTGGGAGAAATAAATTTAATTTTATTGAACTAAATTAGAGGAACATTCAACCACAATTTCAGAGTTTATGAATTCTATGTCTTAGAAGTTGGACAGTATTACAACAGCTACATCGATAACAACTAGACCTCCTCAAACTCCAGTAAAACTTGATATAACTATGCTTCAATAGCATAGAAGGGAAGATCTCAGAAATCCTCTAGGTGATGTAACTATTCATTAGGATCAAATTCAAAAAATACATAATCATGGGGAAAATGTATATAAGATTATGAAGGAATATTTACATGACCTTATGAATGAAAATAACGTTATCAAGAAATACATAAAGTATTATTTTTCCTAGATCTATACCAAAAAATAAATTTTATCCTATTACTAAATTCATAAATGCAATTTGAGGCAACCTCTGGAGAAAGTGTTTTTCAAAGATAAAACTCATTCAATTAAAATTTCTCACTCCATCTCTGCAGAGTATTAGGGATGAGAAATGAGATATCATTAAATATATCAAAATAGAAGGTAATATAATCATGGACATTATCAATCAAATGGGACGATTTTGACATGTGTAAAATAATACATTTATAGGCATATAATCTATTTCTATGACTAAAAATCTCTCATCAAATTCCACAGATCCAATTCATTTCAAGACAATAGTGATCAATTCATCAGATGCTCTTATGCCTTCACAGTTTCAACCTATGGATTTATATATAGAAGCTGTAGTTAGACACATTAGATCTATTCTTGAGATAGATCAACTTTTTCCTACTACAAATCGGCCTTCAATTACAACCTATTCTCCAACCTATACATCTATAGTCTCTTCCCAGGACAAAGACACAGAGAAAAAATTGGATAAATAAAAAGACAAGGATGAAGATAATGCCCCATCTAACCCGTGAATCTGTTTAGATATATTATATTTTATAGGGATCACGTCTTTGTCATTCGAACCTTTTGTTATTGTACCATATCATATTTTTTTGGCACCTAATGGAATGCACATTCCTTTTGTTCTTCTAATTTCAATTTTTAATTTACTTTTGTTTTTAAACATTATGATAATCATAAATGGGGACATTATAATGGGAATTCCGTTTTTTAATGATAAGTGGATTGTTTTTTTAAACTCAAATATGTATCTAATAATTTATGGTTTCTCATTTAGTACATATATTATAAAATTCAATGTTTTCTGAACATCAAAAAGGGGGTTGTGCGGGAACCTCCTTGTGTGGAATATTCTTGAATGTCTCTTAATTTAATAATAAAAAACCACGATTCTTTTAATACTAATGTTTCATATGTTTTTCATAGATATTTATTTTATAATAATATTTTTTTAATAATATGCTAAGTCTTATGTAGATTCACCATTAGATAGGAGTCACTATTATCACTAAGGGTGAGCTACAACCAAACCCGAGTCACTGTTACCAGCAGAAGAGATACCACTAGAATAGTTAACACTAGATTATCTATGACCATTGCATTTACTACCATAGGTGAAGAACAACAAGAAATTGAGTCACTACTATAATCATGTAACCGTTGTTGTTTAAGGATCTCAGGGTGAATGGCTAAACTTCTACACTATTATGAAGATATCGTTTTGACCAATTATTTAGGACATTGTAAATGGATGATCTGAGTATTATAGATATGATAAACCTTTTTAAAGATGAAGGATCACTACCTATCTCTCTTTGTACCTAATGCAACCAAATAAAACCCATCCAGCCGGAATTATAAACTACGATGTTGTTTTCTGAAAATCCTATAGAAGTGAATAAATAAATCTTTGACCATGATGATTCAATTTTTGTAAAGATCCAATGACACATAATTATATAATACCTTAATAATATAAATTGAGATGTTGGAAGAGTTGAAAATAAGAACATACCTTCAAATTTGATGTGATCATCTATCTTCTAATAAGTAACAGAACAAATCTCAAACTTGACATCAATGTTGATCTAAGGACTAAGAACCCTCAGAACACATCAAACTGAGATTTTGTATCTTCTTATTGTTCTTTTTGATTTATATTGAGTAGTGTGTTTCTATACTGTTATCCGACGCATACTATCTGTTGCACATACCTGAAGAATATTTTATTATTCTCTTCTCTTTACATTTTTTCCCACTATATTTGTGGAATAGGTCTCTGTGTGATTTTTTTATTTCTTTCTTCCCATTAATTACAAAGGAATCTGCTTTTTAGAATGGAAAAAATGTTTTTGTTTACTGTTTACCTGATCTAGGTTATGGATTCATTTTATTATAACTATAATATTCATGGGAGTATGTGACTTCCATGTGGAGGGGATTAAGTCTTATCTTGAGAATGAACATCTTGTTTAATCTAGTGTGTATTTATATATTTATTACTCATATATCCTAGATTTTTTATATATCTATAATCTATTCATTTATGTTGATAATTAATATTAACTATCTTTTATATTTTTTTTCTATGTATATTGATTTCAAAAGTTATGGTATTTATAAATAATATATTAATTGATATTTAATCATTCTTTATGAAATATTTAAAATGGTGAAATATTATATTGATATACTATTTTGGTAAATTGGACAATATATTTTTATTAAGTGCATTTTTAGTTAACATATTATTGGCCAAAAAAATTTATATGGAACTTAATTCACCCCTCTTGAATTACTCACTCCGTATAAGAAGTATATTGGTCAAGGCATTGTAATATAGAACATATTAAAATTTTGGTAAGGTATATATTTTATAGGTTTCCTTTCAATAACATCCTTGTTTGGATACAATAAACAAGATGCAGACACTAGAATAGTTTTACCATGGAGAAATAACCCTGGACAGGGTGTGTTGGTTATTAAACAAAATATTTCTTAGTGGTAGACAAAGAGTACTAATTACACACCAGTATAGAAACATTGATAGGAAATGATTGGTTAAATATATTCTCTTTACCAACCATTTCAGAGGATTTTAATGTATTTTGTTATGGAATATAATTAGGTTAGATAACCTAATAAAAAATGATCATGGATAATATATATTAAAACATACTAATTCATATGTACGGTTCCACACATAATTTTTGAGTTACTTCTTTATGTTTATGGTTTACCGTTAATACATTTCCCAATCCACATATTCCGCTCCATAAATATCAATTATTTTATGAAATGGATAGATATTAGAGGAATAAAATAAACAAAATGTGTACTGTGTAATTTGATTACTTACCTTATGAAATTACTTATATTATAGTAGTATTATATTGGAACCTCATGTTAGTATTGGAAAAATCCATTCATACTATCCACAATAACATGAATCATGTGGAATTACCACAATGAGTAAAAGTTGGATTTGATTCCATTATCCATGTAAGACCTCCATATTTTCATAGATCTTCTAATCCCTTAATCAATTAATAATGGATTAGATCAATTGAGATGATAATCTATGTCCTTAAATTATATGAACAAGAGAATGAAAATTTGTCTATTTACCACCATGAGAGATAATATTTTCATTAGAGGAAGGTGATAGAGAATATAAATCCCCTTGGAGATATAGAATATATAATTTTAGATGATTTAAATAGTTTATTTACTAATAAATATTTTCTTCACACCCACTATCTTAAAATGGAGAGGTAGTTTCTTGAACTAGATAAAAAATGAAGGTGAATCTATCAGATCTTATAAGGTGAACATCAAAATGATTTCACAATACACATACTATTTAATAATTAACAATAAATATAAATTTTAGCTCTTCTTTTGTTGGATAAATATGTATTAAAAAATATATTTTGAAATTTTGAACTTTTTAGGATATGAATAAGTTTTCGATGTGCCCCAATGATGTCAATTAAATGAGTGATTATTTGTTGTCTCATGGGACTAGAGATAAATAAAAAATAATCTAATTCAATTTTATTCTAGGAATGGACCCGTTCCATCTATATATATCCCATATCAACTTCTAGGAGAACGAAATACCCTTCTTTATCCTTACTAACCTTCTAATGTTACAGATTTGTAATGAGGTGGGAGAATTTCAATTAAAATATTCTGTAAGAGTACATATATTTTTAAGTAATAATATAATAAATCTAACTCAAATTAATGAATAAAATGATACTACCAATCATGATGACATGCCCATTATAAGGGATTATACAGATATATTCCGTAAATAATTTTATGTTCAACATCATGATCTGGAGGTTGAGTTATTAATTGATTATATAATTTGATCTCTTCTAATATTTAATAATATATACAGAATAGATTCCATTAAATATAAAAAATTGATGAAAAATGATGAGGGTTTTATATGGTCTAGTTCATTACCATGGAGTGAACTGACCCTACTGGTCAAAAAACTATGGATCAATATAGGTAACACCCCAATATTTTATATTATTTTAAATTTCATTAATGTCTTGTGTTGTACGATACTCCAAAAGGAGCTTCCATAACAGGCAACCCTGACTTGGCTTGCTTTACACGCAATCGCGACTTTCCTCGATAGCGTGTATTGTACGCAATATCAGGTTTCACTAAATAATGATATATGGTTATAATATTATTAAAACCAGCCGTTATGAATAGTAATACCAACTTTTTGAAATATTATAAATTTTATCTTTCAAAATGGACTTCATTTTGGGATTCGGAATATCAAAATTATCCTTTGGTGAAATTTTGGTATTTTTCTGAAAACCTTCAGTTTTTATTGAATAGTGAAAACACTGGGCTACTTTTTAAAAACCGACTTTTTATTTAAATAATTATTTATTTTATTTAAATTTATTTTAGGTCAAAATTTATACATATTACCTATATAAGTTCAATGCAATTCATTGGAGTCATTTTATAATAATTTTAGATATATAAAAAATTTATCGAACTTTTCACTGTCTTTTACCCACCTCCTAGTAGAATTTGGAAATTCAAATAAAACATAATTTTACCACTTCTTTGAGTGGAATTTAAAAAATCCGAGATACACGGTTAATATTAAAGACTAAAATGTGGTTCAATGAGATGAAAATAATTTTTGGTGAATAGTAACATTTTACTTTTTTTAACCGCAGTTAAAAATAAATTGGGTAATTAAGGGTAAAAATAATATTATTATTACCCTAACACATGTCGTAATTATATTGGTTAAGTATAATTCGACCAAAAACAACCTTATGAATAAAATATGACCATTTAGGCCCACTTGAATTATATTAGGACATTTATTATTAATTTCTTTAAAGAAGGGTTAAAATAGTTAAAATCAAAGTTTAATAAGTAAATCATTTTTTATATAGGGTTATACATAAGATAAATTCTACTATAAATATTAATTAGAAATATAAAATGATTTCCTACATAATGGTATTTTATTTATAATTTTTAGACATTAGATAATTTAATTTATTTATGACACAATGATGATGATGTAATTATCTTATTAATGAAATATTGACATAATTGATGTTATAAAAACCCAAATAAATGTAATTTGAGACTTTTTATGCATTAAAATAATTTTATAGGTTAATATGACATGATATTAGTGATTTAAGTAACTTGTTTGGAACTAATCATGCTATTATAACATTCACAAAAATCATTTACCAAATAGTGACAAAATTGACATAAAATAGTTCTTAAAAAAAATATTGTATTATTAATTGTTATTTTATTTCTAAATATATAAGGATCGGAAAAATGACTTATATAAGGATATATATATTAATAATGAACCACTTGTGTTTCTTTTTTCTTGTTATAGAAAATTTATTAACCTTATAGTGTAAGAAAACAAGAAGACACGGTAAAAGTAAAATTATTCACCTAAAAGTTAAATATAAATGATAAGGTTAAAATAGGAAACTAAACATGTCTAAATTCTATTGGGTGAAAGGATTTAGACCAATACCCATCTTATATTTGATATAAATAAATTTGGAGCTATTAAAAACCGAATATAACTTTATAATAACATAATATGTTTAGTTATTCCAAAGGTGCCCCTCTCCTCCCTTATAAAAGGGCACCTCCTCCCTCTCTTCCTCACACCATTTTGAGCCTTGAATCTCGGAAAACCCCTACCTAATTTTCTTCTCCACTTCTGTAGAAACATCCTAGATGTCCTGGTGTTCTTCAAATACCAATTTTAGTTCCCTAAGGGGAGGTCTCAAAGAGGCGCTTCAAAGAAGAGGTAATGTCCGTTACTGATTCTTTCAACTTTATTTCTTCTTCCACTTCATCTTCATTAGTTGTTTAATTATGAAGTAATAACATAAGTATCACTAATATACTGATATGTTATTATAAGTATTAAACAACCCTATTTCACCATCTATCCATCCTACAGAAAATGAAATCACCGCACGTGCGTACGTACAAAATATCGTCTCCACAACACGATGAGATTCATTCTCCATGTTAACCATAGATGAATGATCATAAGGTTTATATAATGAATAATATTGAAATATATGAAATAATAATTCTACTACATTTATTTATATATATATATGTATTTCATCTATTTAGTTTCATTCAATTCAATAAGGAAACGAAAACAACGATCAAGCGTACGTACGGCCTACCGTCTCCATGAATGGTGTATTTCATTCCTTTTATCGATCTATAATATATATGTATATGATGAATATATATTATATATAAATAATGTTTTACATTCTGGAATTATGTAAATCTGGATATAAGTAATAATATAAAGAACGAAAAGTCGAAACACATACGATAAATGAAATGATTTTACCCAAAATGCTGCTTTAACATGGAATTTACAAATGAACTGGTAATATAAAGTCATAAGTGAAACATATATGATATAATAACAATGAATATGATTCTTTAATAAGTCAATGACATTATTTAAATCATTATACTGGAGTTTCGGATACGTACGAAGCATATCAGACCTAAGGTAGGGGATAATTTGCAAATCTCATTTTTATCCATGATTTCTTATTCGTAAGTATTTACTGGGGTTATTGATATCATCGACGACCATGTTTTATAAAAATGTATTCATGTATGTTTAAATTCATTTTTACCCATTTTTACTTTCACCCCTTGGTATGGAAGGAATCTTCTTTTATTTACCCTACAAGGTACTTTTTTGACTTTTCCGACAAAAGTATGAGAAGAATGTTTTTTTAATGTATACAGCATGAAAGGATTTTTACGGTTTTATAAAGCCTTATTTTCATTAAGCTTCCTCCAAAATATTTCTTGACTATTTTCAAAAAAATCCTTTTATTTTAAAATTTTATGATATTTTGTGAAAAGAATATGATTTTGAAGAAGAAAGGATATTTTCCTCAAGAATTCATTTCAAGTGATTTATCAAAACAATTTTTCATATAAGATGAAATTATTTCATATGTGTATGTTTCAATTATAATATCTCTATGATTTACATAGTTTCACATTCCTTATTATGAAATGATATCCATTTCTTTTATAATGATTATGTGATTATGGGATGATATTTATTAAACCCATTTTATTTATTGTGTTATTATGAATGATGAATGTTTATTTTGTGGCACAAGAATGAATGATTTCATTATGAGATGGGTGGGACATATATCTCTATCCAATGCATTTGGTAATGATTTATATCTCATGATATAGACATTTCTGGAACGGAATGTTAAACCGGTTCAGTAATAAAGGACTGGAATGAGGAGTGAACTCGATTCAGAAAGGGACTTTGTCCACTAAGATGGTCTTGGAAGCAATGACTTGGCTACTATGGAAATAATATCACTTTCTTAATGGTTTTCCACAATTACATGTTTAATTACCATGCTATTTTATCATTATTAATGTTTCTTTATGATATATGCCTTGCGTACTTCCATGATTTATGTCATTTCTCAAGATTCTGATGTTTATATATTATGTTCATATTTTGAAGATCAAATGTATATTATTTGTTTTATTTTATCCATGCTTACCCTTACTAAGAATTTGAGCTCACCCTTTATATGTTTTCTTTTCCCCGGGATTTAATGAAAGGTTTTAGGTAAGAAAACAAAAAGGGGAAGATCTTATTGGAGATGTTGAAGATCATTCACCACGATTAGAAGATTATATTCTGAGTTACCAAAGGTACTAAACTATTAGGATCTTTGTGTGTCTATTTTTTTATGTATTAAGTATTCCGCTAAAGTAATGTTATTTCCATGTACATCAAGCTTCGTGTCTCTACATTTGGTATCAGAGGAAAGGTTTAGTCAACCTTTGGGAACTAGGATGCGAAAATGTTAGTGAGATCCCTAGAGATATTTCTAAGGTATGTCTAGGTATGTCCCTATGGATAAGTATACGTATAGGATATAGTCCTAGAACTATGGTAACGATCATAGAATATAACTTAAGATTTTAGATATTGAGGGTGCTCCCCCTTTACTATGATGTTTACCCTAACATGATTTTTGCCTCTCACACTATTCTTTTTGGGTTTTAGAAAATGGCTGGAAACAGGAAGATTAATGAGAATGGAGGATATGACGGACAATGGAATGATATTCTTCATGATAATCCATATGAAATGGTATTTGGAAGTCCAAACATTGTTATTATTCCTAATAAGAAATCTCATAATATGATCAATAATTTCAACATTGGTAAGTTTCCCGACTCAGATAATAATAGAAAGATGGAGTTTCTTGATGATCATAGAAGAAATAAAGTTCAATTTCCCTCATTTAAATAATGTGGGAAGAGGCATCGAGGATATTGTTTCAAAGGAACTGGAAGATGCTTTGGGTGTCGAAAAGGACACATAGCCAGTAAGTACGAAGGAAAAGGTTCAGTTAACACCATGGATGAGGATAATGGTATTGCTACGACATCAACAATGGTTAAATGTTTTAAATGTGTAATGTACGGGCATTATGAAAACCTATACCCTAAGGGAAAGTCTCATGAAGAGAATCGGTACGGTCATATGTGTATTATTTATGCTGATGATGATGAAGAGACTACAAATGATATGTGAGATGAATGAATTGTTGAATCTCGGTCAATGGTTTAAGAAGGTAGTGGAATTATTACATGTTTATTAAGTGTAATGTTGTATAAGTAATCTCATGGTACTATAGAATAAAGAGACATATAAGTATTGTTACACTGTTGTCTTTCCTTATGTTTTGAAAGTATATGATTAATGGTACCAGTAACCATGAAAGGTTATTTAGATATTTTTTGAAAGTAGATGATATGCGTATAATGAAGAGAAAAGGAGAAAATTAAATGTTTGATTGTATTCATGAGCTCATGACTGATATAAGGAGAAGGTTATATTATGGTTTGAGTATATCGAAATTTTGGGATTTTGGTATGTGGAAAGAGTTAACTTTTGAAAGCACTCTTGTCTTCACTAAGGTTCAATGGGTATTAATTTTTCAAGAGAATACATGATTAAGGCCTTCCAATGTTTGGAATGTGACCAACAAGACATATCTTATGATATATGGGGATCAACGATGGTATTAACGTTCTTGTTATATGAACTCTCTGTTAATTGTTTTAACTATAATATGAGATTGGAAAATAGTATTTTGGATAAGACTAAAGATTGAAATGGATTATGTTGGACGTCATTTAGTATTGTTTAAGGATATAACTTTTTTCGATATTATTGATGGGATGTTATAGTGATGTAGTTTTAAAAAAAGGACAAACGGCAGGATGGGCGACATCCCATCGCATCGGACAAGGCTTTGGGAATCGAACCCATAACCGAAGTGCGACTGGCCTTTATCACCTACCAATGGTCTACAAGAATTATCTGTTTAGTAGAAACTAGTTTTATTACATTAATCAGTATGATATATGATTTATAAGTTCATTTTAGGAACCATATAAGGTTAATCACACTATAGATGGACTTATTTATTTTTGATAACATTTATAACCATTTTATTGAGACAGATGGAATGACCCATCATTCCATCACATGATCTTCTAACACTTCACAAATGACAAATTCAACTTCATTTATTTAAGAGATGAAGTGGAAATTTTCCAAACAACGACCAACGGTGAGACTGTACCGAAATCACGAAAGTATTTCTTCTAATTCCAATTTCATCAACTTTAGGGAAAAAATCCTGAAAACCAAAAATGTTGTCCTAGTGCCCTTATATCCGATGAATCAGATGGTACCATAGATCATCACAAATATATGGCTTTGTGATTTATGGCTTTATCATAGCCATGTTCTCTACCACTCTCCATCAGAACATGATGGTTATATTTTTCTTCCATATCTTTTTTTCACCTATGTTCTCCTATATGGAAACCTAGTGATGAGTTACTTTGGGTAATCATTACATATCCTACTTTAGTTTTTAAAATTATTTTTTAGTATTCATTTTTAGGATGTGGGTTTCTATGAATAGTAAACTATTTATAGCACTGACGAATTTCGAGGGAGAAATTCATTTTAAGGGGGGTAGAATATAACACCCCGAGATTTTATATTCTTTTTAATTTCATTAATGTCTTGTGTTTTATGATACACCAAAATGAGGATGCATAACACACAACCCTGACTTGGCCTACATTACATGCAATCACGACCTTCCTCAATAGCGTGTGTTGTATGCAATATCAGGTTTCACTAAACAATGATATATGGTTATAATATTATTAAAACTAGCCGTTATGAATAGTAATACCCACTTTTTGAAATTTTATAAATTTTATCATTCAAAATGGACTTCATTTTTGTATTAGGAATATCGAAATTATCCTAGGGTAAAATTTTCGTATTTTTCTGAAAACTTTCAATTTTTGATGAATAGAGAAAACACTAGGCTACTATTTAAAAACCGACTTTTTATTTAAATAATTATTTATTTTATTTAAATTGTTTTTGTCAAAATTGATACATAATACCTATATATGTTCAATGCAATTCATTGGAGTCATTTTATAATAATTTTAGATATATAAAAATTTTATCGAACTTTTCACCGTCTTTTACCCACCTCCTAGGAGAATTTGGAAATTCACATAAAACATAATTTTACCGCTTCTGTGAGTGGAATTTCGAAAATCCGAGAGACATGGTTAATATCAAGGACTAAAATTTGGTTCAATTAGATGAAAAGAATTTTCGGTGAATAGTAACTTTTTACTTTTTTTTACCGCGTTTAAAAGTAAATAGGGTAATTAAGGGTAAAAATGTTATTATTATTACCCTAACACATGCCCTAATTATATTGGATAAATATAATTCGACCAGAAACATCCTTAGGAGTAAAATATGACCATTTAGGCCCACTTAGATTATATTAGGAAAATTATTATTAATTTATTTAAAGAAGGGTTAAAATAGTTAACATCAACGTTTAATAAGTAAATCATTTTTAAAATAAGGTTATACATAAGATAAATTCAACTATAAATATTCATTAGAAATATAAGATGTTTTAATACATAATTTTATTTTATTTATAATTTTTATACATTAAATAATTTAATTTATTTATGACACAATGATGATGCAGTAATTATCTTATTAATGAAATATTGACATAATTGAAGTTATAAATACCCAAATAAATGTAATTTGAGACTTTTTAGGAATTACACAAATTTTCTAGGTTAATATGACAAGTTATTATGTATTTAAGTAACTTTTTTCGAACTAATCATGTTTTTATCAATTTCACAAAAATCATGTACCAAATAGTGTCAAAATTGACATAAAATAGGTTTTAAAAAACATAATATATTATTAATTGTTATTTTATTTCCAAAAATATGAGGATCGGCCAAATGTCTTAGATAAGGATATATATATTAATAATGAACCACTTGGGGTTCTTTTGTCTTGTTATAGTAAGTTTATTAACCTTATAGTGTAAGAAAACAAGAAGACACGGTAAAAGTAAAATTATTTAACATAAAATTAAATCTAAATGATAAAGTTAAAATAGGGACCTAAACATGTCTAAATTCTATTAGATGAGAGGATTTCGACCCATACCCACCTCATATTTGATAGAAATTAATTTGGAGCTATTAATAACCGAATATGACGTTATAATAAAATAATATGTTTAGTTATTCCAAAGGTGCCCCTCTCCTCCCCTATTAAAGGGCACCTCCTCCCTCTCTTCCTCCTACCATTTTGAGCATTGAAGCTTGGCCAAACCCTTCCAAATTCTCTTCTCCACTTCCCTAGAAACATCTTATAGGTCTTGTTATTCTTCGAAGTCCAATGTTAGTGCCCTAATAGAAGGTCTGAAAGAGGCGCTTCAAAGAAGAGGTAATGTCCGTTACCGGTTCTTTCAACTTTATTTCTTCTTCCACTTCTTCTTCTTTAGTTGTTTCATTATGAAGTAATAACATCAGTATCACTCATATACTGATATTTTATTATACGTATGAAACAACCCTATTTCCCAATCTATCCATCCTACGGAAAATGAAATCATCGTGCGTGTGTACATACGGAATACCGTCTCCCCGACACGATGAGATTCATTCTCCATGTTAACCATACATGAATGATCATAAGGTTTATATAATTAATAATAATTAAATATATGAAATAATAATGATACTGGATTTATTTATATCTATATATATGTATTCCATCAATTTATTTTCATTAAATTCAATAAGGAAACGAAAACAATGTTTATGCGTACACACGGCCTACCGTCTCCATGAACGGTGTATTTCATTCCTTTTATCAATCTATAATATATATACGTATATGATGAATATATATTATATATAAATCATGTTTTACATTCTTGAATTATGTAAATTAGGATATAAGTAATAATATGAAGAACTAAAAGTCAAAACACATACAATAAATGAAATGATTTTACCCAAAATGCTGCTTTAACATGGAATTTACAAAAGAACGGGTAATATAAAGTCATAAGTGAAACATATATGATATCATAACAATGAATATGATTCTGTAATAAGTCAATGAAATTATTTAAATCATTATACATGAGGTTCGGATATGTACGAAGCATATCAGACCTAAGGTAAGGGATAATTTTGCAAATCGCATTTTAATCTGAGATTCCTTATTCGTAAGTATTTACTGGGGTTATTGCTATTATCCATGTACATGTTTTATAAAACTTTATTCATGTATTTTTAAAGATATTTTTATCCATTTTGACTTTTACCCTTTGTTATGGAAGGTATCTTCTTTTATTTACCCTACAAGGTACTTTTTTGACTTTTACAACAAAAGTACGAGAGGAATGTTTTTTTAACGTATACGACATGAAAGGATTTTTACGGTTTTATAAAGACTTATTTTCATGAACATTCCTCCAAAATATTTCATGAATATCTTCAACAAAATCCTTTTCTTTTAAAATTGGATGATATTTTGTGAAAATAAAATGATTTTGAATAAGAATGTATATTTTCCTCAAGAATTCATTTCATGTGATTTATCAAAACCAATTTTCATCTAAGATGAAATTATTTCATATGTGTATGTTTCAAATATAATGTCTCTATTATTTACATGGTTTCACATTCCTTATTATGAAACGATATCCATTTCTTTTATATGGATTATGTGATGATGGGATGATGTTTATGAAACCTATTTTATTTATTGGGTTATTATGAATGATGTATGCTTATTTTGTGGCACCAGTAAGAATGATTTCATTATGAGATGGGTGGGACCTATATCTCCCTCCAATTAATTGGGTAATGATTAATATCTCATGAGATAGACATGGTTGGAATGACAAGTTAAACTGGTTCTGTAATACAGGACTGGAATGAGGTGTGAACTCGATTCAGAAAGGGACTTTGTCCACTAAGATAGTCTTGGCAGCAATGCCTTGGCTACTATGGAAATCATATCATGTGCTTAATGGTTTTCCACAATTACATGTTTAATTCCTATGCTATTTTATCATGATTAATGTTTCTTTATGATCTATGCCTTACCTACTTCCATGATTTATGTCATTTCTCAAGATTCTGATGTTTAAATATTATGTTCATGTTTTGAAGTTCAAATGTAGATGATTTGTTTTATTTTATCCATGCTTACCCGTACAGAGCATTTGAGCTCACCCCTTATATGTTTTATTTTCCCCAAGATTTAAAGAAAGTTTTTAGGGAAGAAAAAAAGGGGGAAGATCTTAAGGGAGATGTTGAAGATCTTTCACCACGATTAGAAGATTGTATTTCGAGTTTCAAAGACACTAAAATATTACGATCCTTGTGTGTCTGTTTTTGTTATGTATTAAGTATTCTGCTAAAGTAATGTAATGTCCAGTACATCAAGGTTCAGGTCTCTACAATAGATCTCTGTATCGATTTTAATAAACTCAACAATATCCCAATACTGAACAAGTATATTATTCGAAACATTGATGATATGTTCATATAGTTACGTAGAGCTCAATAACTCAATAAAATGTACATTTATTTGGGATTTCGTTTGTTAATTTTGACAGAGGATATCCCAAAAAAAATTATTGTACAAGGTATGAGAATTATGAGTTCATATTCGTTCCATTTGGACTCAAGAATTCCCTATGGTTATTCATGGATATAATTAAGAGAGTATTTAGAGAATTACATGAAATATTTTTGGTAGTTTTAATAGATGACATTATTATATACTGTAAAATCTAGGAGGAACATGATGGGAATTTGAATAATGTGACAATGACTCTAAGGAAGGGGATGTTATATTCATGGTATAGTAAATGAGTGTTTTTTATATAGAATCTGTAATTCATGGGGAATTCCATCACATATAATAAGATATATTTTATCAATGTCATGACCCGTCCTCGGGGCCCATGCTGTGACAACCCCAAGCCCACGTTCCATAGTCCTGGGGCTGGAGACTAGAACCAAGTCATAAAATTCCTGATAAAAAGGGAAGTCATTGCCCTTGTAAAATAAACAAACACCACAGAGCAAGAAAGTAGTAGTAAACACTATGTAAAAATAGAGTACAACATTAAGTGTGGAATGTAAGTGGGCCAGTATACAAACCCAAACTGAAAGTAAAGTAAAACTGGAAAGGGAAAACAACAACTGAAAAGTAAAGCTGCAACGACGAGCTGTCCACTGGGAATCCCACCTTAAGGGTGAGTACAGATGGCCTCCCCTGCTCCTCGGGTCCAGCTGACCGCTCCGAGTACGTCCCGCCCAGTGGTCCACCTCCAGGTACCGTCCTGCTCCGCAAGCCTCAACCAAGATCAGTGTTGTCTGTCGTCTGCAACCAACACAACGTAGTGCAGGCATAGCCCGTGCGAGGGTGAGTATAATCTAATCAGTAGGGACCCCGAGACCCCTGAAGGCCTCCCAGAATCCTCAAAGGATAATCCGCAAGGAAAGATACAATCACGAAGTAACATCCGACTCTGCTTAGGTATATGCCCATACAAATACCTAAGTCGTCAATTCTCGTTCGGATCCAACATCCGAACCCATGTACAACCCAGTCCACACAGAAAAGAAAAACGTAAATCCACACAGGATAGCACAGCACAATCCACATAGAAATGTAAAACATGATTCAGCTCACACAGGTATACTTCTTGGTATGACGATAGAGATGATCATATATTTCCTCTGAATCATCTAAGCCATCGAACCCACAAAGGATCGATAGGTACTAACCCCCGCAATGATCCACATAGGATCTGACCCACAAAGGATCGTTAGGTAACTAAACCCCTCAAAGACCCACACAAGATCGGACCCACACATGATTTGTAGGCGCTGGCTCACACAGAAATGCTGAGCGCTTACCCACACAAGATCGGACCCACACAGGATCGGTAACACTGATTCATATAGGATCGATGAGTGTTGTAGTCGTCGTCGTCGATTCCATTGAGGATCTCTGTACAGTCGGCGTAGTCACAGTATCAAATGCAGCCAGCACTTGGGTTTTCGCACACAGCAAACTCATTTGGGAGGGTCCGCTCCACGAGCCGAGAGGCTGATACATCAACAGACACATAGTCCAGAGTTGATGTATCCAAAAGTTACCTATCTTCAACAGGAACTCAACGTCACAGAAGGCGCGTCAATCGGATGCCCGGTCTGAGAGATATTGGCTTTCTCGTCCCAGGGGCCCGGTTGGTTTTTAAGGTAAAACCAACCCGACTGTACTACACCTGCGTCCAAAACTCGGGTGGAGTAAGCCAAAAGATCCGTCTCACTAATAGTAAAATCCAACAAAGTCGACGACACATCAATCAGACATCCGGACCATAAGATATTAGTGTTTCCGCTCCGAGGGCCCGGTTGGTTTCGTGTACGAACCAACCCAGCCAAACCCAAAGTATTTTGAAACCTTGAGTGTGATATACTGAAACAGCCGTCTCGATCCAAGGATCACAACGCAACTGATGGTGCGTCGATCGGAGACTCGTAGCACAAGTTATGGGTGTCCGACCAGAAAAGGGTCGGTATTAAGGGGTTTTGGCCCGGTCCGACCCAACCCGATACCCCCGGGGTCGACCCGAATAGGGTCCAGGTCCAGCCTTTTTGGGCGTGTCCTAACCCGTCCTGGGCACAGCGCACTGGCCAGGCGCTCGGCCAACCGGCCGAGCCGTTTGGAAAGGGGGGGGGGGGGCTTGCC
Organism: Viscum album; assembly: GCA_963277665.1. Lineage (NCBI taxonomy): Eukaryota > Viridiplantae > Streptophyta > Magnoliopsida > Santalales > Viscaceae > Viscum > Viscum album. Next base: position 424,779,663 of record OY728162.1, on the reverse strand, counting down.
CCCTGGTGTAACCACGACCCCCCATTAAATATGGGTCATTTTGTGCTGGCCGGCCGTGGGTTTGAACCCCCGGCTACACACCTGTCAGTCCGGACCGCCCCGGCCGGCCGGTTTCTGTCTCCACAGGACCGGCGATGGCCGGTCCCCTCCATGCTCCGACATCGGCAGCCCGGAACCGGCCTCCGGTCACTCTGCTCCGCCGCGGCCCGTAACCGGTCCCGGTTTTGGTTCATCCGGAAGGGCGCGATGGCGCCGCACCCCTCCGCCGCGGCCCCGCTCAGGCCGCGGTGTCTTCTGTTTTCTCCAACATGGCGCGACGGCGCCACGACATGCTTCAACTTCACGGTGTGACGCGATGGCTTCGTGTCCTTGTTCGGTTCTACGGCGCTGCACGACGGCGCCGTGCATTCCTTGTCGCACGATCACACGCGGTGCGGCGGCACCGCGCCATACTCGTTTCAAACCACCAAGAAACAGCACACGGATAAGGGAGGAGGGTCGGCCGTGATTGTGAGGTCTGGCTACCTCTCGTTAATTGATAGAATTTAGTCGTATATCCATGAAGTACGACAAACTAGAAATCACGAACAAAAATAATTAAATAATTTAAACCCCTAACTTGAGTGTAGCTAGAATGGGGGTTCACTGTGGAAAATGACTTCACGAGGTGAAGCGCCGTAAGTTGACGGAGAACACCCGGGGAGGAAGTGGCGTCTTCTTTTCATTGACATGAGAAGAAGATCGAAAGAGGGTGCGTCGTCGATCTTCATAAACACATCGGTTGTGAAGAGGAGAAGAGACGACACGTCGATCTCTTCATATGGTGATGGCGTTCTTCGTCGAATTCTTGGTGTTCTTCGTCGAAGTCTTGGTTTTCATTGTGATGAAGATGAAGAGCTCTCTCTCAATTGTTCACACACAACATCCAAAAAAATAAAATAATGCTCACCCTTATTTTATTAACTTAAGACACAATTCAAAAATTCAAAACAGAGACTAAATAATTGAATTGGGTGTTGGCATACTTAATGAGAGGAGAGGTAAAGTCACCCAATTAATGGGAAGTTAAAAAGTTATAAGACTTACACAACTTAAGTGGGGGGTTAAGAGGAGTTCGGGAGTCAAGGTATTTGAAAAGGCGGGGGCTCGTGTGGGCCCCACCTCATCTTTAATCCAATCAAGAAAAACTAACAAACAGTGGGTCCCACCCTAACTCCTACACTTAGGTTCTAACTCATGGAAAGGGAAATAAAATTCTTAACGAAAATTTTATTTCACTAACACTTAATCCACAAATTAAAACAACTCATAACGAGAAAACACAACTCCAGGAAAGGCGTTCCTAAGCAATTATCAGCGCTATGGTTCCATCAGTGCCCTCAGAATTTGATTCTAAGCACCGGTTGAAAAGTTAGAAATTCACGCTCGTTCGTTCACTGAACGTACCCGAGATAAACATCAAATATAAATTCCGGGAACACCGGGCCTCAGAATCAAGTGTTGTCTGAAACAGCGTTCTTGTAAAATACCAAAGAATATTAAGAAAAAATTTCCCTTGAATTTTTACGGGTCTTTACATTACTCCCACCTTAGGGCTTTACGTCCCCGTAAAGATACATAAAAAACTAGGGAAACAAATGTGGGTACTGAGCACGTATCTGAGCCTCCCGCTCCCAAGTGCTCTCCTGGAGATTCCCGTGCTGCCATATGATGCGCACTAGAGGAATCGACCGTCCACGTAGGACCCGCTCCTGTCGATCCTCGATCTCCACTGGGACCTCCGCCAAAGTCTTCCCATCATCAATATCGAGCTCCCCATGGTCAATGATATGCATCAGGTCGTGCACGTATCTCCTCAGCTGAGATACGTGGAAGACGTTGTGCACCCGGTGCAATTGAGGTGGTAGAGCCAGGTGATAAGCCACCTCGCCAATCCTGCTGAGGACTTGGAAGGGTCGGATGATGCATGGAGACAACTTGCCACCTCGGCCAAATCTATGTATTCCACGTCATGGTGAGACAGACAAGAAGATGTGGTCGCGATCCTTGAACCCTAGTGTCCTCCGCCTCCTGTGGGCATATGACTTCTGCCGGCTCTGAGCTGTCCTCATCTGCTCCTGGATGATCTTGACCTTCTCTGTCATGGCACAGTCCATCTCTGGTCCCACAAGTGCTGACTCCCCAGGGTCTGTCCAGCACAAAGGATATCTGCAAGGTCTTCCCTACAATGCCTCATACGGTGCCATCCTGATGGTGGAGTGGTAAATGATGTTGTACGAAAACTACACCAAGGGTAGGTGGTCCTCCCAGCTGTGACCAAAGTCGAGAACACATGCGCGGAGCATGTCCTCGAGAGTCTGAATGGTCCTCTCCATCTGACCATCCGTCTGAGGGTGAAAGGCTGTGCTCAGACGTAGATGTGTCCCGAACACCTCATGTAACCCCTTCCAAAGCTGGGAAGTAAAGTGAGCTTCTTAATCGGAGACGATAGATGATGGCACACCATGAAGCCGCACAATCTTCTGAACGTAAAGTTGTCTCAAGATCTCCACTGAGCCCTGCTCTCTGATGGGTAAGAAGTGAGCCGACATGGTGAGTCGGTCGACAATCAACAAAATGGAGTCGTGACCTCTGGATGTGCATGGAAGTCCAGTCACGAAGTCTATAGATATCTCGTCCCACTTCCACTCCGGGACCACTAAGGGTTGTACCAAGCCTGCTGGTACCTAGTGCTCAGCCTTAACCTACTGGCATGTGAGGCATCGAGAAACGAACTATGCCACAACCTTCTTCATGCCCGGCCACCAGTGATGTCGTCTAAGATCCCGGTACATCATCGCCACTATGGGATGTACCACCAAGGGAGAGGTGTGAATCTCTCTCAGCACCTCCTCCTGTAAAGTGACTGGTACTAAGGTATGTCCTCTGAAAAGGATGTCGTGATCGGCTCCCAAGGAGAAACCATCAGGTGATTGTCCTGAGGATATTAGTGCACGCTGCATCTCAAAGTCAGCGTTCCCACGCCGTGCCTCTCTGACCCACTACAGTAGTGGAGGAGTGACTGTGAGAGACTGGAGTAAGGCTGCTCCATCTCTATCCATGAAGGATATCTGCAACAAGGATAGCTGCTCCGTCGCCTCCCCAAGTAGCTGAATTCCCGTCCTCCTACTGAGAGCATCAGCTACCACGTTCCCCTTCCCAGGAGTATAGACTATCTCAAAGTCATAGTCCTGGAGGAACTCGAGCCATCGCCACTATCTCAGATTCAGATCCTTCTGAGAAAAGATGTATCTGAGACTCCGATGGTCAGAAAAGACTGTAAAGCGCTCGCCCATCAGGTAGTGTCGCCAAGTCATCAGAGCGAAGACCACTGCTGCTAACTCCAAGTCATGGGTAGAATAGTTATACTCATGCGGCCTCAACTGACATGATCCATAGGCGATCACTACCCGCTCCTACATCAGGAAACATCTGAGTCCGGTCCATGATGCATCACAGTAGACTACATACCCTACTACCTCCTCAGGAAACCTCAAGATAGGTGTGATGTTCAATCTCTATCTCAGCTCCTAGAAGCTCTGCTGACATCTATCTGACCAAACAAAGGGTTTCCCTTTCTTCGTCAAAGCTGAGAGCGGTGCCAAAACTCTATAGAAGTCCGGCACAAATCTCCAAAAGTATCTAGCTAGTCCCAAGAAACTCCGCACCTCCGTCATGCTCCTGGGTGGCTCTCAAGCTAGCACTACCTCGATCTTTGCAGGGTCCACCGCAACTCTCGCCTTAGAGATGACGTGTCCCAAGAAGTGGACCTTGCGTATCCAGAACTGAATCTTCTAGAGCTTACCATAAATCTGGTGCTCTCGGAGTGTGTCTAGTACAACCCGTAAGTGGTAGGAGTGCTCCTCCTCAGTCGTCGAGTAGATCAAAATGTCGTCGATGAAGACCAAGAAAAATCGATCGAGGTATGGCTGAAAGATCCTGTTCATGAGGTCCATGAACACTGCTGGAGCATTGGTTACGCCGAAAGACATAAGCACGAACTCATAGTGGCCATAACAACACCTAAAGGCCGTCTTATGCACATCCTCTTTTCGAACTCTGAGCTGATGATAGCCTGACCTGAGGTCTATCTTTGAGAACCACCGTGCTCCCATGAGCTGATCGAAGAGGTCATCAATCCTAGGTAGTAGATACTTGTTCCTCACTGTCACCTGGTTCAGGCAACGATAGTCGACACAAAGTCTCGAGCTCCCGTCCGCCTTCATGGCGAACAAAATCGGGGAAGTCCAGGGTGAAACACTGGGTCGGATGAAGCCCTTGCCCTGTAAGTCCTCCAACTATACCCACAGCTCTCGAAGCTCGGCGGGGGCCATCCGATATGCTGGAGTCGATATCGGGGGTGTCTCGGGGTACAGGTCAATATAAAAGTCTACCTCTCTGCGAGGAGGTAGCCCTGGAACGTCGTCGGGAAAGACGTCTGCATACTGATCCACCACTCCAGGAAAACCGGGACTCGGAACGTCAAATGCTCCAAGGATGAGACTATCCAACTGGTGAGTGATGTGTTGTCCTCTCCTCCGTGGAAGTCCATCCTGTGCTGCAAAGGCTCCCTTCTCACCGGTGAAGGTGAACATGCTCCTATCGGTGCGTACACATCGCACCTTTCACCTAAAACATTCAATCTGTGCATGGAATATAGATAACCAATCCATGTCCAAGATGACGTCCTAAGGCCTTGATGGCGCTATAAGAAGATCCCAACAGAAGATCTCACCTCCTAGTGTAAGCTCACACTACCGGCACCAGTGCGCAATCATCGAGTCTGCTCCCATAGGAGTCTCTATCCGTAAGGATCGAGCCAACGGCTCTGTCGGAATCGCCAAGATCCGAACAAGGGCAGAGGCTATAAAAGAGTGACTTGCTCCTGTGTCTATAATTACTGCAGCAAGGGTGGAATAGACATAGATAGTACCTTGAATCATCTCGAGTGTGCCGTGGTCATAGGCCTCTGCTGCCTGGAGCTGTGCCTGTCTCTGCCCGCCAACTCCCTATGGTCGGGGTGGACGTCCTGGTGGTGGTGGTGGTAAAGCCTCAAAGCGTCGCCCACCACCTGCTACTCGGACAGCTCCTCTTCCTCATCCACCTGCTCCCTACGGACCTCCATAGTCGACCCTCTACCTCTGCCTCGGTGGACCCTCAACCGTCTGATGATCCTTGGCACGGCGGGTCGGCCAATCACGAGCCATGTGGCCCTGCCCGCTGCATTAGTAGAACTACCTTCCTCTCGAAAGACTTGCTCTATGCTGTGTGCCCCGCACTGCTGAGCCAGTGTCCTGAGGTCGTCTTCCTGAGGGTCTGGTCATCCTGGACCCATGATTCATCCGTCGACTATCTGCTGCAGAAGACTCTACTACGTGCCGCCCTGAGGTGGGTCTCGGCGCTGGTGTAGACTCAGCAAGAATGCTCTCGATCAAAAGGGCCCGCTCTAGTACTCCTGTCTGAGTCGGAATGCTGAGGGAGATTAGCGATTCCCTAATCTCATGTCTCAATCCCTACTCAAAGGACTGGGCCCGGAAGAATGGGTCTCGTACCATGTCTGTAGAGTAGCGCGGGAGATCGCTAAATCTCGCCGAGTACTGGGCGACCGTCATGCTTCCCTGCCACAGCTGAAGAATCTCCTGGATGCGCACCACATGGAGGGTGGCTAGGAAGAACTCTGAGAGTAAGAGGCTATCAAAATCCGTCCAGATAAGAGATGCATCATCGTGCACCTGGAGCATCAAGCTCCACCATCGCCCTGCTGTCGCTTGTAGTAGGATCACTGTGAGGATCGCCATGAGGTATGCATGTGTCCTCACTAACCTGAAAACTCTCACCACTGCCTCCAGCTAGTACTCGGCTGCCTGGGGGTCCGTCTCCCCGCGGAACCTGGGCGGTCGCTGGCGCTAGAACTCATGCAGTGCACTGAGGCGACATGCATCGTCAGCGGCTAGTTCTGGAAGCATCGGTGGCTCGGCGGGTAGAGGTACCTCCAGTGCCACTGCTAACAAAGGGCCCTGCACCGAGGCCTCATCGCTCGATGGGCTGTCGTCACGCTCAACTCTCGGAACCCTAGCTGGCTTCCGTCGTGGGGCCATCCTGAAATGGAAACAGGTGCACCACGGTCAAAACAATATACCTGGTGAGTTGATACAAAGTAATATCAAAGAAAACTTGAAACACACATGCAATCAATGTTTTCGTGCATTAAGTCGTAAATCAGAAGTCAGGGTCCTGGTGTACGGATACGTCGGCCACCGCACCAATACTGGAATCCCTGGAATGATAACCACACTCAATATGCTTAACATTATTATTTCACATAGAAAAAGATCAGAGTCCAAGTTCTACGGTAGAACCGAACACTTCTGATAGCAATTTGTCACGACCCGTCCTCGGGGCCCGTGCTGTGACTACCCCAAGCCCGCCTTCCATAGGCCAGGGGCTGGCGACTAGCATCAAGGCGTAAAATTCCCGATAAAAAGGGAAGGCATTGCCTTTGTAAAGTAAACAAACACCACAGAGCAAGCATGTAGTTGTAAACACTAAGTAAAAACAAAGTACAACAGTAAGTGCGGAAAGTAAGGGGCCAGTATACAAACCCAAACTGAAAGTAATGTACAACTGGAAAGGGAAAACAACAACTGAAAAGTAAATCCGCAACGACGAGCTGTACACTGGGAATCCCACCTGTAGTGTGAGTACTGATGGCCTCCTCTGCTCCTCGGGTCCAACTGACCGCTCCGAGTACGTCCCGCCCAGTGGTCCACCTCCAGGTACTGTCCTACTCCGCAAGCCTCAACCACGATCAACGATGTCCGTCGTCTGCAACCAACACAATGTAGTGCGAGCATAGCCCATGTATGGGTGAGTATAAGCTACTCAGTAGGGACCCCGAGACCCCCGAAGGTCTCCCAGAATCCACAAAGGATAATCCGCATGGAAAGATACAATCACGAAGTAACATCCGACTCTGCTTAGGTATATGACCATACATATACCTAAGTCATCAATTCTCGTTCGGCTCCAACATCCGAACCCAAGTACAACCCAGTCCACAATGAAAAGAAAAACATAAATCTACACAGGATAGCACAACACAATCCACATTGGAAAGTAAAATAGGATTCATCTCACACAGGTATACTTCTTCGTAAGACGATAGAGATGATCAGATATTTCCTCTGAATCATCTAAGCCATCGGACCCACAAAGGATCGATGGGTACTAACCCCCGCAATGACCCACATAGGATCTGACCAACAAAGGATCGTAAGGCAACTAACCCCCGCAAAGACCCACATAGGATCAGACCCACACAGGATCTGTAGGCGCTGGCTCACACAGAACCGCTGAGCGCTGACCCACATAGGATCGGACCCACACAGGATTGGTAGCACTGATCCACATAGGATCGCGGAGTGTTTTAGTCGTCGTTGAATCCACTGAGAATATATGTACAGTCGTCGTAGTTACAGTAGCAAACGCAGCCAGCACTAGGGTTCCCGCACATAACAAGCTCGTTCGGTAGGGTCTGCTCCATGAGCCGAGAGGCTGATACATCAACTGACACATAGTTCAGAGTTGATGTATCGAAAAGTTCTGTATCTTCAACAAGAACTCAACATCGCAGACGACATGTCAATCGGACGCCCGGTCTGAGAGTTATAGGCTTTTTCGTTTTAGGGGCCCGGTTGGTTTTTAATGTAAAACCAACCCGACCGTACTCCACCTGCATCCAAACCTCGGGCGGAGTAAGCCTAAAGATCTGTGTCACTAAGAGGAAAATCCAACAGAATCGGTTTCACATCAATCGGACGTCCGAAGCTTAAGATATGAGTGTTTCCGCTCTGAGGGCCCGGTTGGTTTCATGTACGAACCAACCCGGCCAAACCTAAAGAATTCCGAAACATTGAGTGCGATATACCAAAACGACTGTCTCGATCCATGGACCGCATCGCAACTGACGGTGCATCGATCGGAGACCCGTAGCACAAGTTATGGGTGTCCGACCAGAAAAAGTTCGGTATTAAGGGGTTTGGGCCCGATCCGCCCCGGCCCGATACCCCCGGGGTTTACCCAAACCAGGTCTAGGTCTGGGCCGCTTGGGCTCGGTCCGGCCCAGCCGGGGCACGGCCTGCCCTGGGCACAGCGCGCCCAGCACGCAGGCCAGGCGCTCGTCCCACCGGCCGAGCCGTTTGGAAAGGGGGGGGGGCAGCCCCCTGGTGTAACCGCGGCCCCCCATTAAATGGGGGCCATTTTGTACTGGCCGACCAGGGGTTTGAACCCACGGATGCACACCTATCGGGCCGGCCCGCCCCGGCCGGCCGGTTTCTGCCTCCACGGGACCGGCGATGGCCGGTCCCCTCCCTGCTCCGACACCGACAGCCTGGAACCGGCCGCAGGTCACTCTGCTCCGCCGCATCCCGGAACAGGCCACGGTTCTGGTTCGTCCGGCACGACTCGATGGCGTCGCACCCCTCCGCCGCGGCCCTGCTCCAGCCGCAGTGTCTTCGGTTTTCTCCGATGCGGAACGACGGCACCGCGACTTGGTTCAACTTCACGGCGCGGCGCGATGGCGTCGTGTCCTTGTTCGTTTACACGGAGCGTCACGATGGCACCACACATTCCTTGTCGAATGATCACATGCGGTGCGACAGCACTGCGCCATACTCATTTCAAACCACAAAGAAGAAACACACGGATAAGGGAGGAGGGTCGGTCGTGTTTGTGCGGTCTGGACCCCTCTCGTTAATCGATAGAATTTAGTCGTATATCCATGAAGAATGAAAAAATAGAAATCACGAACGAAAATAATTAAATAATTTAAACCCCTACCTTGAGCATAGATATAATGGGGGTTCGCCGCGCAAAATCGACGTCGCGAGGAGAAGCTCCGTAAGTTTACGGAGAACGCCCGAGGAGGAAGTGGCGTCTCCTTTTCATTTACACAGGAAGAAGATTGAAAGAGGGTGTGTTGTCGATCTTCGGAAACACACCGGCTGTGAAGAGGATAAGAGATGACACGTCGATCACTTCTTACGGTGAAGGCGTTCTTCGTCGAAGTCTTGGTGTTCTTCGTCGAAGTCTTGGTGTTCTTCGTGATGAAGATGAAGAGCTCTCTCCTCAATTGTGCACACAAAATATCCAACCAAAATAAAATAAGGATCAACCTTATTTTATTAACATAAACCACAATTCAAAAATTGAAAACCTAAATTAAATAATTGAATTGGGTGTTGGAATACTTAATAAGAGGAGAGGTAAAGTCACCCAATTAATGGGATGTTAAAAAGTTATAACAGTTACACAACTTAAGTGGGGGGTTAAGAGGAGTTAGGGAGTTAAGGGATTTGAAAAAGGTGGGGGATCGTGTGGGCCCCACATCACCTTTAATCCACTGAAGAAAAACTAACAAACAATGGGTCCCACCCTAACTCCTACACTTAGGTTCTAACTCATGGAAAGGGAGATAAAATTCTTAAAGAAAATTTTATTTCACTAACACTTAATCCAAAAATTAAAACAACTGATAACGAGAAAACACAACACCAGGAAAGGCGTTCCTAAGAAATTACTGGCGCTACGGTTCCATCGGTGCCCTTGGAATTCTATTTCGAGCACTAGTTCAAAATTTAGAAATTCATGCTCGTTCATTCATTGAACATACCCGAGCTAAACTTCGGATTGAAATTCCGGGCACACCGGGCCTCAGAATCAAGTGCCATCTGAAACCGCGTTCTTGTAAAAACCCAATGAAATTTTAGAAAAAATTTCCCTTGAACTTTTATGGGTCTTTACAATCAACTTGAAGAAAATGGTGACTGAGTATTTCCTAGAGAATTATCTGTGAGGAATATCAATAATTTACTTGGATTTTCTGAGTACTATATACGATTTTTGGGAAACATCATAATATTTTCAAACTTGTTAGTCAAGATTAATTAGAAGGGTTTAAAAATGTCTTGATATATTAGTTTGGATGTATTATCATGGACATAAATAAATTGTTGATGAAAACACGTGTACCCAACATACCCACAACCTGGGAAGCACATGTGATCCTTGTTAATGAATTGTAAAAATGTCTTCAGTTGTATATTCATATATAATTATAATGTAATATACATTGATACAAGACAGTTAATGGTACATGAAATTTATTATATGACACTCGATACTGAGTTAACCTCAATTGACTTGAAAAAATAAATTTAGTGGTATATTATTTACGAAGAAATGTTTGATATATATATAAGAACCATAAGAGAGTGAACTATATATTTAAACGTAACGAGTTAAACAAGGGTTTTTGAAAATGGTTAGAGATGATCAACAATTTTGATTCCTGAATCTAATACCATATATGGATGTAAAAAGATGTATATGATGTTCTACATATAAAATTTCTTACAATATTATATATGATGTGATTGGGATGGTTCTGATATTAAGGGACATGAAAATGCCAGACAAGACAATCACAATGAAATGGGTATTATTTTTTCTTTCTCCAAGGATTTCTAATCCATAACTAAATGGTAATATTTTGAGATCTATAATTTATTATGTGGGAATTCAAAAGATTATTGATTCAATGAGGAAGGTAAAAAATAATGTGTTCAAGGTTTATGATGAAGGATCTGTGAGATTTGGGAGTGATGTTATGTTCCATCATATCTGGCGATAAAAATGTTGATACTAAATGACTATCATAGATAAGAATTACACATCCATCCAAAAAAACAAAATAGAAATTTTCAAATATCCAAGGGTACTATTGGTGGTAAAATATGAAGAAAGAAATTTAATAATATACATCAATATTTCCCGTGTATTAGCAGGTTAACAATGAGAGGTAACAATCCAAATGGATAATGAAACCATTTCCAATACCTACATTAAATAGGGAAAACATCATTATGGGGTTTAGCATGGCTCATTAATATACATAAAAGAGAAAAATCCCATATGGATTATGGTGGATATTCATATGAATAATTCCAACTTCATTTCCATTTGATTGGACTTCCCACTAGAACACCTTCCAACGATATACATTGGATTAGAGGTGAAGATAAATGGGACACCACTATTTATTGTATCAGATCAAGATCTATGATTTACCTCATAGTTTTATAAGATATCTCATCTATATCCAAAAAAAGAGTTGAGATTTAGTATAACCTATCATTTGTAGTCTAATTATCAATCTGAACAGACTATACAAAAACATAAGGATATGCTGATAGCTTACACAATTAATGTCAATATAGGCTAGAATCGACATCTTCCTCTGGTTGAGTTCTCTCACAATAATAGATTCCAGTAAATTATATAAATTGTCTCATATAACTCTATATATGGGATGATGTGAAATAAAATGTGAGTAAGGATGGAGTAGGTGATTAAATGCTTCTAGGAACTATGTTTCTTGACAAAATATTATAAATTTTACAGACCATTTTATAGCACATTGAAGAAATGTAGAGTCCATAGGAGAGTTTTTATAATAATAATAGATGGTAACCCGATTTTGTGGTTGCTGATAAGGTTATACTTTATATATATCTATGGAATATATTTTTATGATTTGGGGAGAAGGGGAATCTAAGACTTAGATATAATAGCCCTCTGAGATGATTGATGACATCAGATCAATGGAGTATTGACTAGTTATCCCACAAATCCTATCCAATAAAAATAAAGTGTTCAATATATCCCTCTCAAGGAAGTACATAATATATCCCTAACATTGACTATAATGATTTGGATTTTCCTATTTTTATTGTTAGAAATCTTCAAGATGAATTATGAGACTAAAGGCATAGATGGAAGGCAATTCCAAGGAATGGTGTACCTGGAATGGTTTGATGAAAAAATTTATGTTTTTCATTGAGTGTGTGAGTGGTTTTCCAGAAAAAGTGGAATAAATCTCAAATAGGTTCTTATATTAAAAATATGAAGGTTCCTTTTCATTCAGGATGTTGGATTTAACCTAGGTGTGACTTAACTTTAGTCGGTGAAGGTTTCCAATCAGAAAAACCTAGGAGGATTTAACCATAAATAAAATAATTAATAAAAATTATTTTAATTTTTAATCTTAATAACTCATGAATGGTGACTCGGATTGAAAATATAAGACCAAAGTTAAGATTTTAGTTTTTAATTTTACTTAAGTGGGGCCTAACATCGACCGAAGAAGGTATACTATGAAAGTTAATTTTTGGATATTTTAAAGAATAATAAAATAAACTTACAGAAGTTTATTTTATTTATTTTTAATGTTTTGCATCGTGGCAGTGTATCGATGATGAAACATATTTTTCTTCATGAATAAAACATCATGGGGATGCTCCAGTTTTTCAATAGAAACATTGAAACATATTTTTTTCATTTAATAGCTTTACTGAGATACATAATTAGATGAAAAATCCTTGAGAATTTTTCCTAGATTCTCTAGAGAAAATCATTGGTGAATGGAAGAAGATTGACCACCTCTAGATCTGAAAAATCAAGGATCGAGGATGAAGGATTGACGATCAACGACGTTGAAATATCTCATCATTAATAGTTGAACCAAATCCAGGTACGTTGTAGTGTTTTGATTCTCATTTCCCTCACTATTGATATACTATGAAGAACATGTAAAAATTTACAAATAGATTGGACCGCTTGAGGGATTGGATTTACCTATTTGGTGGGTTATGGGATATTGATATTGAATTAGTTATGGGTTTATAAACATTGTTATAATAAAAAAACCACGATCAACATGAAATAAATCGATCTCTATTCCTCTTTGTTGGTTCATGATTTTTTTCCATCTGTTCTTTATTCGTCATGGGAGTTCTTTGTTTGGCAAATGAATCGAAAATTTGAGGTGATTCGAACGTTTCACAACTGATAACTTGTGCAGAAATCTAATATTGCGGACTTGGGATGAATACGGTATGACGGAGGTGCGATGATAATGGTGGTAGATGGATCAAAGCAGTGCGTGAGATAGGATTGTTGAAATGAAATTTCACTAGGATGAATTGTGGCATGAATCTGTGTCCACAACAATGATGGTGGTGACCCGAGAATCACAAAGGTGTTCAGAATTTGAAAAATGGACCACTACATCATCGGCGGGGGCCTGTAGAAGAAAATCTGGTGCTGTTGCGGCCTCCAACGATGTGCAGTAGCATAGCCAACCGGTAGCAGGCATACACAAGCTCGATGACTGGTGGTAGAGAGGCCTGCTGGCCGAATGAGAGTCACGACCAGGGCGGTTCGTGGTTGTGTGGACCGATGATGTGGCAAGGCACCACGTCGATCTGCAAGAACACATTCCCGCGAACCATTTGTGGGAGGAGGAATTTTCCCTGGCCAACTGCGTTGTCTAGGTGGGAGGGTCACGACCCATGTTCTGTGATAGTCTGATCCATCCGGGCTATACAAGTAGGTTGTGCTTGATAAAACTGGACCATCGGGTTGCCTAGTGGGATATAAGGCATGGTCCAATAGCCCAATGGGCCGGGATTTTGGGCCTGGCCAGTTCGGGTCGGTCTAGATCTGACCAGGTCAAGTCAAACCCATACCCATCTGACCACTTTTCACAAACAAACCCATAACTCTCAAACTGTGTGTCTATTTGATGATCCCTTTACATCATTGGGACCCCAAAGATAAGGTGGTACTTTTTTGATATTATACATTATTTTTGGAGGATGTTAGCATACAGACTATTTTCTTTCAAATTAGGTTTTCCTGGAATGTTCGTGCTAAGGTCAAAATCTTGTGACTGTATATGGAATACGTGAAGTTGGTCTCTTGTGAAGATGAAGAGTTGGACTCCTGTGAATATGTGGGGTTGGTATCCTATGGATATGGGTAGTTGGTCTCCATCCAAGAATTAGAGTTAGTCTCCTATGAGGATGCATAGTTGATATGCCCTGAGGTTGTAGATTAGGTCTCCAATGAGGGTTCTATGTAGGTAACCTTATAGGGTGTTTAGAATGTCTCCTATGGAGATTCGATGTTTGTCTCCTATGAAGACTATATATCTCATTGGATTTAAATATTCCTTGTCCAGAATCATGTGTCTATAGATTTCCAGTGATATTGAGAGTCTTTGTGAGGGTGGATTTCTTAGGGAACTTCATGATGTAATGAGACCAGGTGTTCTCTTGGATACTTTTGATAGACTAGTTCTACATGATTCCTATCAGATAGATCGAGGAGTGGTATTTCCCAGATCAAGGATGCTATGAGCCGGACCTTAAGGATGGTAGTGAATGAGACCATGAATCTTGGAATCCTTTATGAGTATACTTGGATGTTCTTTCATCTGTGTTATTGACCCATACAAGTATTTAGATTAATATATCTTCTTAGTGGTGCTTCCTTTTTGGTATTTTAGTTTGTGTTTTGGGGTGCCTTACTAAGTATTGTTTTACTCACCCTTGCACAGGGTTCTCCTGCACCATTCATGTCGTCTGTAGATGGTCAATGCTTTATATGAGTCCTTGGTGGACTAGGGCCATGTGGTGCTTAGTGAGAACTGATAGACTAGGTGATATTTTAAAGTTTTACATGGTTAATTTTGTAGCTACCCTTTGGATAGGGTTTTTTGCAGAGGAGTTCCGTAAACCTAAATGATTACTTTTCCTTTTTATTGGTCTCGTATTTTGGACTTGTTTACCATCAGTTTTCTACTGTCATGCCTCGTGTTCGTTTGCTTACTATTTTTACTTTCGAGTATTTTTTTATCGAATTTGAGTGCATGTGTATAGTTACATAGTCAAATGCCTCCCATTTGTTTGGAATATACCTATTGGGCACTAGTCATCATCCCCTGGCCTATGTGAGGTGGGCTTGGGGTAGTCACGAAATGAGCCTCGTGGGATAGTTCATGAATGATTGGTAATAAAGAAAGTTGGTTCTACCTTATGAACCTATAGTCTATGAGTTTGGTTTGGCTAAATAGTGATAAGTGTTTTGAGATTGACTTTATGTCCAAGGATTCCAGTTTTGGTGCATTGACCGATGTATCCACATACTAGGACCCTGAATTCTTATTTTTTACTTGGTACATGAAAACAGTATTTGAAGGGAAAAATTATGGTACTTGGATTGTGTTGTAATGGGTTGTGTTTTCCATGTCAATCTTGAGTTAGCTCACCAGTTATATTCTATTGATCAGGGAACATCTTATTTTTATTCAAGATTATTCCATGAATACACTCATTTAGGATTCCATTGCATGATCACGAGGATGATCCTTGAGGTAATGAGATATTAGTATAGATATTTTTACAAGAGAAAACACATTTGGGTGTTGTACCACCTATAACACTGCCTGTAGAGTAGAAAATGGAAACTGTAGAACTAGAGAATGAGATGCACAGGCTGAGCGCACTTCATGAGTTTCAGTGATAGGGACCCCACAGGTTCTACGGTGAGCCTGATCCTCAGGCGGATGTGGTCAGGCTTGGGGTGGTGACAATGTTTTCCATCCAGTCAGGGCACTAGTAGATTAGATGGTGGTCTGGGTGGTGAGCATTCTACATGGATTAGCTGGGCGATGGTGGGGTTTAGATTAGTCGATCATACAATGAGGTGACTCTTATGGGGGAAGAGTTTGGGAACCTTTTTCATAGAAGGGGTTCTCACCATAAAAGCCAAGGGATATGCATTCCCTAGAGCATATACAGTTCTGAAAAGATTATATCTCAGTATCTTAGTATTCCATGATGTATACTGACATTTCTATGTACACAGTGAATATGATACGACCACTGCTTTAGGGTTTGGATTTGCGAGCAAGGTGTGTTTATGGACATCATAGACAACACTACTCTTATATGAATTCCTACATATTCTATGGTTCTAAAAGGAAAATTTGTGATTGAAATAACTTTGGATGAGTGGGTACAACCATTGGATGTCAACAGTGGGAAATCAGAAGCCGAGTCCTTGGTAGATGTAATTTGACATTAGTCTTAGAGACATGGATGTGTGTGATGTTAGGAGTGGATGTCTCATAAATGGGGATCTACATATCAGGGATCATATGGTGAGTCTAGTTGGCCTTAAAAGAAGAAAATATTTTCATGATATGGTAGTGGACATCATGAAAGAAATTTTCCAGCCCGTCATGCTACAGATAGGGAAACAGATAATGTGCTAATGAGGCAGAGAAAACGATAGAATAAAATGGGTCTACATAGAGTAATAAATGGAAGAGAAGCTATGGGAGTATCATGAGGTACTATATATTTTCACCTTCAACAACCACTATCCCCATGTGGTCCATACTATGACCACAGAGCCTGAGGAAAAGGGAAAGGAAAATTGAATGAAGTCGTGGTATGTGACCCCAAGTCCTAAGTAATGATTTGTGTTACAATATGTGTCTACTATTATCTATCATATAAATAGACACATATGATAATCATTCATTCTTGTCACCAATATTTTTCAAGACCTAGAGTTTTTGGTTAAACTGTTGACTTGAACCTTATGTCTAGAGAGACCTATGGAATGAGATTTGTAATCACACTAGTGCTGATAGTGTGATCTAAACCATGATGTGAGAGTTTTGGTTGGAACCTATTAGTTGCAGCATCTAGGCCTTATGATGATAGTCTATATATGTACTAGTTACCCATAGTTCATGCATAGATTGATTGTTTTAGGAAATAGATGTGGTATGTCTTCAATGATTTATTGGGGTTCTACTTGGCCGGTGAAAAATTAATCCCATATAGCATGAGATAGACTCATGCATATGAGGGTGAAACTGATCACTCTTGGGCTAGATATCCTTACCCTCAGGGTAGTGGATGTTATTAGTTTTTAGTTCCCAGTAGTAATGTAGATGCATGAAAGCATATTTTCAAAATATGTACATTTTTTTCTCAACATTGAGAGATAGAATTCTGCATTGTTCTACACCCCGAGATGGAACCAATGTGATCATCACAATATCAGATGGATTTCATAGATAATCATGAGATTAGGGTTAAGATAGTGTACTATGGGAGGAAGGGCGTCGTAAGACTCAATTTTTGAGGTTATGTGTAGATTACCATCACTTTAACAAAGTGACCATAGATAATTATTATCCACTATTGAAATGTCAATAACCACTTCGATTAGTTGAAAGGGGAATCCATTCTCTTTAATAAAAATGTGATTGATGGATTTTCAATAGTTAAGAAAAAGTATGAAAAGCCCCCCAATGTTGAGTTTTCTAGAGGAGGGAGTTCAGTGCGTAGTGTTCTTCTATGCATCAGTGATCAAACATGGTTGTGTCCTAAGGAATAGGAATGTAGTGTTTTATTATGGTTCACATTAGTTGATACCACATGAGTAGAACAACGAGACCCAAAATCTTGTGTTGGAAATGGTATTATTCACATTGAATTTGTGACGACACTACCAGATGTGTGGGTAGTTAATCGTCTACTCAGTCAACAAGGGTCTTATTTTTACCTTTTCTTTGAAGGTTTTGAACATTATACACAGGCATTGGCTATAGTTCCTCTTGAACTATGACTTGGAGAGAGTCTATAATAATGGTAATGGAAATGTGGAAGAAGATGCACTCAATTAAGGATCCATTTCATAGTTGGTAAATGTGGAAATAGAGTATTTTTTCTTGTTATAGTTATTCTTAATAGAGATAGATGATTCAGCTTACCTTCGGTCAGTTGTTGTTACCCCTCACTCATATAGTGAGTCAGGGAGGCATAGATCATCAATACTAATGTTGAGACTTTATGTGCTTATTTTTCCATGGGATATTCCCTTGATATATATTTCAATTGTGGGGAGAACTTCTTTTCTTTTAGTGGAAGCATAGTAGTAGTAGTGGGAGCCTAGAGTTGCGAGATGAATTAGGATATGCATTTGGGTGTCATGGTGGACAATGGGGATGAATAAACTGGTTGAAGCTATGATTATCTGTTGGTATAAAATCTGAGCTATTGTTTGAATTGGATTTTTGGGTTGTCGAATGACCATGCCAAGATCTTGTTCTTGAAAGGGGTTTATATTTGGGGTTCCAGGACGGGACTGATAAAATATATCAATGCACTTCATGAATTTTTTACCAAAAATTTCTAGGTGACACGATACCACCTGGGTAATCACTGACCAACTCACCAAGTCATCCACCTCTTAGATTTTAAAGAGAAAAGTTCAGTATAGTGTTTTTGATTCCACAATATGAACTAGATAGATCGACTCCATGTAATATCATAGATGTCAGTTCCGATCGAGATGGTCTCTTTGCATCATGGTTGTAGAGATTGAGTATCGACAAGAGAGGATCCTTTGGGGTAGTTGATTCCTTCAGTGTGTATTAGGTGGGAGCACAAGAATCTCTATAAGATCACATGGGAGGGAAGGGATTAGGTTCGTTATTGTACCCTCTCCAATTTGGTTATCCCTTGTCTGATATTTTATGGACATAAATATTTAAGGTGGGTATAATTTAATGAATCATATTTCCTTGGTTTTATTATGAGAAAATTTCTGGGAAACTTTTATGAAAATGTACTAAGACAGCATCGGATTCTGTGGTCTGGTGTTCCTATAATGGTTTGATGAAAAATGGATGTTTTTAATAGTTATCATCAGTGTATTTACTAAAAAAGTGGGATAACTCTTAAATGAATGCATTGATGAGAAATATGAGGGAACTGGTGTGTTCAGGATGGATGGTTTTCCATAGGTACGACTTAACATTAGTCTGTGTGAGTCCCCCATGAGAAAACATCAAAAGGATGTAACTATAAAAAATGATAAAAAATTATTTTATTTTAAAATATTAATAACTCATGAATGGTGACTCAGATTGGATATCTAAGATCACTGATGATTTTGTAATGTGGAATTTTTCTTAGTTGGGTCCTAACATCGACCAGTGTGGATCAAATTTGAATGTAAATTTTTGTGTTTTTTAAAGAATAATCAAATAAACTTACTTATTTTTAATTTATTTCATTTTAACATTTCACAACATGGTGATGCTATGACGTAGTATTGGGGAATATTGTTCTCTTTCATGAATTAAATAGCATGGAAACACTGTAATGCTATAATGACAATTCTAAAATGTGTTTTCATCATTGAAAACATGATAATGATATGGGATTAGATGGAAGATCTTGGATTATTTTTTCTGGAAGCTTTAGAGAAAAGCGTTAGTGAACGGTGGTGGATTGACCACATCAGGAACAGAAAAATCGAGGATCAAGGATCAAGGATCAAGGATAGATGACCGATGGTCGATGAATGGCGACGATAAAATCACTCATTTTCAATGATCAAACTGAATTTTGGTATGGTGTTTTGTTTTGATTATCCTTTCCCTCGTTGATGATAATCTACATTGATTGCGAACCAATACACAAACAGATTGTCCCACAAATTGGTCAATGTAATGGGATGGGTTTTACCTGTTTGTGGGGTTATGGGAGATTTATCTTGAATTTGATATTGGATTATAATCTTCTGTTCAAATACAAATGAATCATGATCGAGAAGAACATAGAACAATGTTTGATCCTCTATTTTGGTTCATTCCTTTCACCCTATATTCATTTTTTGTTTCTAGCATTCTTCATTTGTCCCATGACATGATAATTCATGATTTATCGATTGTTTCAGCACTAGTTCATGTTGCAATTATTTGATATCATGAACCTAGGATGGATCTAGTACAACAATGGTGGGATGAAGACATAGATATATTAATTGAAGTAGTGCGTGAGATATCTCCATTCAAATGGATTTTCACTTAGATGGATAGGGTCAAGGACCCAATCACACAAATGTGATGGTCGTAAACTAAGAATCACAAATGAATTTAAGGTTCAAAAAACATACCAGAATGTAGATGTTGGTGGACTATATAATATAAGGCACCAGTGGTGGGGTGCGGAAACATGGCCACCTAGAAGAATGTGGTCACCAGTGTGATGGATAGTGACAGAGGGGCACATGGTAGCACGATTGTGGGTAGTGACAAAATCCGTGGCTTGGGCAGTGTACAATGGAGAATACTGGTGACGTGGTGAGTTTATGGGTCGGTTGGCTGACAACATTGACCAGACGACATGGTTGTCGACTTCTTCATCTAGGTGGGAGGGGTGTGGCCTATATGTTGTGATCGGACTATCATACCGGCTAGTACAGGCATGCCGAAATAGACCATGTGCATGGATTTTTTTCCTAGCTAGTTTGAGCCAGCGTAGACCTAACTGGGTTGGGTCGGGTCAGTCGAATTGGTTTGGATCAGGCCTGACCAAGCCTCTACAGACATCTTTTCACGAAAATTCACATAACTCTCAAACCATGTGTTCATTCGAAGAGCCATTTTCGACATTGAGATCCTCATAAAGAGGTTGTCCTTTTGAGATAATATTTGAATTTTTTTGTGAAGGTAGGAATATAACCATATGGATGGAGGTGTAGGTGATCTCGGAATGAGCATGATAATAACAGAATCCCATGTATATTTATTGTAATGATGTAGAGTTGGTATCATGAAATGACGTGGAGTTAGTGATCTATGATGACACAGAGTTGGTCTCATGAGAAGATGCAGAGTCGGTCTCTCGTGAAAATGTGGAGATGGTCGCTTGCGAGGGCGCATATTATGTCTCCCATGAGGGAGTAGAGTAGGTCACCTATGGATGTTTGGAGTAGGTCTCCAACAACAACTATATGTCTCATTGTATTTCAAAAGGAATTGACCATAATCAAGTGGCTAAGGATTTACAATGATATTGAGAATCCTTTTCATAGCAAGATCGAATGTCTTAGGGAACTTCGAGACATATTGACAAGAGGTGTTCTCTCATATACTTTTATTAGAATAGTTCTATATACATACTATCAGATAGCACGAGGAGTAAGATCTACCAGATCAAGAATGATACGAGTGGGACATTATGGATAGTAGTGGATGATACCTTGAGTCTTGGAATACAATACGTGTATACCTGTGAGTTCTTGTATGTGTGTTTTCACACATACTTATGTTGAGTTGACTATATCTTCTTAGCGGTGTTTCATTTTTTGTATTTTACTTTTTGTTTCAGGGTGACCTACCGAGTATTGTTCTTCTCACCCCTACATGGTATTGTCCCCACACATTTCATGTCTTGTGCATATGATCGATGATTTGATGGAGTCCTTCAAGGATTGGGGCCATGTGGTGCTTACAATGACCCAATAGAAGAAGTGTGATTCTACGACATCAAAAAACTATTTCTTTACATACCATTCATGTATGTTTTTCAATGGTGGAGTTCCAAATACATGTACATTTACATTTACTTTTTGGGGGGCTTCTATTCTGTCCCTATTTACCTTCAGTTTTATAATATCATACATTTTGTTTATTTACATAGTGTTTTCACATTCCTACATATGTGGTTTAGAGTTGTGTGCATGTGTACATGTACATTGGACAATTCCTACCATTTATTTTGGATATTCCTAATCGACACTAGTCTCCACCCTTGGCCTATGGGAGGTGGGATTGGGGTTGTTACTACATGGGCCCTGGTAGATGGGTTATGACTTGTACTGAATTCATATGTATTATAATTGGGGAATGATCCCTCTTATGGGATGAAAATGGTGATGATCTCGGGCTTAAAAGAAAATGATCTATGAAATAATAAATCTCACATTTTAAATTTAACATGGATACATAGTATTCATAAATAGGCAACATGGAAACCAAACGAGTCCATTAAACAAGTATACTCTAAATATATTTACCTTAGTGTACAAAACAGAATTCCAAGGGAAAATTTTTTAAGAGGGAAATAATTAAATTTTTTATAATATTAGTGATTATTTAATCTCTTTAGTTAATGTGTTATTTATATAATTTTATATTTATTGACATACAAATAAAAAAAACCTTGAAGCTTTAATAAGATTATGTTAATCAGGATGACTATTATAATAGTTAAAATAGATGTAATAAATAGTTGTAAAATTTTTTGAATACCTATATTTAAAATAACTTTATATTTTTATTTTGAATGAATAAATTTTTTTTTTAATTTATAATAATAATATTATGTGGAGAATATGTTTTTGGTTATCATCTAAAATAAATGATTTTTTAGTTAATTTTAAAAATACTGGTTTTTCTAATAACTATCACTTTAATTAAATAGGAATGGTGTGAATGTTTTTAAAAAACTTTTAATAGTAAAAAATATATTTTCTAAATATATATTAATTATTTTAATATTCTATTTTGATATATGAATAATATGATTATCAATTTTTAAAAGATTAGTAATGTTTTTTTGAAAACATTTTTTTCATAGGTTTCTCTTAATAAATTTTTTACATGGTGGAATTTTCATGTTGACATATTTTAATATTAATTAAATATTATATTAAATGGAATATACCATTTAATATTAATATAAAAATTATCATTTATAATTTTATCCTAATCATAATTGTTTTCTTAAAAATACATTTTTTAAAACATGTTTTTACGCATTGAAATTACTATTTTTAAAATTAATTTCATTTAAAAATATAAATTTTATATGGTAAATTACATATAATACTCATAATTATTAGGTTCAAATTATCATATAATTTTAAAATTATTTTTAGAAACTAAAAATAAATTACGTTGGTAAAATTTGGTTACATTTGAAAAAATTAAAAATGGAAAAAGTAAAAAAATATTGAGTAAATTACAAAACCAATATATATAACATGTGTTTAAAAGTGTATTTCAATATTTATCTACCTTTACCATTCCAAATTGTTTTATTTTATTCTTTTTAATCAAATGAAACATGAAACATGTTATCTCATTTTTTAAAGAGTTATATAATCTAAATATTTGCATCATTTTTGGTATAATCAATACTATAAATCCTCAACCTCTAGACACAAACCATGGTTCTTATGCTCCGATCAGACTCTAACTTAGTATCTCTTTAATATTCTCCCTAAGTTATATAATCTTTTATCAATACAAAAGTCCAAGCTAAGGTTCCATTTTTGGTGACCAATGGAGAACATCCAAAGAGAGATGTAATATTTTCCACCACACCTTCTTAATTAATTTCTACACATACCACACCAAACATATTCTATCGATGAGATTATGATAAATTTATTTTTAATTTATTTTTTGTTTTTTTGTACTAATACAAAAACCAGTTTACCCCTTCCTCTAAAACCATTCAAAAAAATCAAAATGTCATCATGCATACATGAAACTGTTATCTCTATATGATGGTGATTAACATTTCATTTCGATAATAAATAACATGGATGGAATAAAACATATACGAAAATTATTAAAAAATTATTTACTAATCCATAACATTATGGAACAAAAATATTATAAATTACAGAATCAATATTAACAATAAACTATTATAGTATATTTATCTTCATAAAAGGACATATCGAAGAACATTTTTTAATTTGAGTCCATTCATAAAAAAATATGTACTTGTATGAATTATGTTATCATTAAATAATAAATGAAATTAAAAAAATAAAATTTTGGTTATTATGAATCTAATTTATATAAATTTTACCTTTTTTAATACACCATGAATATTTCTGTGAAATTATATATAGAAATTCAAGAAACCAATAGATATGTAAATGATGTAACCAATTGGTGACACATGAAGATAAATAAACTGCACAGAATTTAATATAGATTTGATGGTTCAAAATTTTTTCAATAATCATAGTTTTATTATATAAGAAGTGATGTTCTAGTGAAGATAACATTAATATATAAGGCAAGGGATCATTTGGACCTCATTCATGACTTTCTTATTACAACGCCTCTTTCTTTTTCTACATTTTATGAAATTTAATATAATATAAATATTTTATATTATATATATATATATATCTCAAAAATATAACAACATAAATATAATTGTCATTTATGTTTTTATAGAAGCTATTAATTCCTGTAAAAAATCAATCATTTATGTGAACCTAGTTTATGGAATATTTCAATTTTTTCAAATATCCTGAATCACAAATAAAATTATTTAAAATAGTAAATATATTCTAAAAACACTCAATATTGTATGATAAAACCCCTAGGTTCAATTAAAATTTTATATAAAACAATAAAACATTACATTATTTGAAATTATACTTTATATATTTCAAAAATCATCACAAATTTGGTTCATTTTTATTCATTTTTCTTCAAAATCCGTCACATTAATTTTCTCCATTTGAAATAAATGTAAATGTCACATAAAGACTCTGACCCCAATATCCTTATGTTGGTGGATATGTTATTATATTGGAATACTGTACTATAATTATCATAATAATGCACTAAATATTTTAATTGTATTGTTAAACTAGATATATATTTATAATTTAAATTAAATTTTAATCATAAAATATAAAAACATATTTTCTTTGAGAACACCTTTATTCTGCTTAGCGTAACCCTACATATCAATCCTGATAAACTTATTGGAAACCTATGGAAAATAAAACCCAAGAAGGGTCAATCTCAAATTATAAATAAGAGGGATGTATATTATAATACAACTTTAAATAATAAGCATAATCAATATGGAATGGTAAATAATAGATCACACATGCTATTTAATCAATAAAATGAGACTGAAATGCATCCATATTTTTTCCATATTTAAAATCACCTAGAATAAAATAATAACTGAATACATAATGACAAAAATTCATAATTATTGGACATCATGTATCTAACATATGAACCACTACCACCAACACCTTTCACAATATAGTTTATCCATTATGGGTAAAACCCATCTAATGCCATCTAAACTGATTCATATAGTGATACTATTGTTGTATCTATGGGATATCTAAATCGAGGCCCTATCCGTGTATGGAAGTCCAAATCATTCCTAATATATTGAATAATTGATTTAATTAATAAACAATATTTTTTATCATCAAGTATCTGTATTGAATAAAAGATACATATTTATCAATATTTCTAAAATTAATAAAATAATCAAAAAATTAAACACCATATGTAGAATGGTAATATGTTTTAGTATATAATAATATCCCTAATACAATAATATGTATATTTAAAGGAAATTTAATATGAAAAGAAAGTTGATTATAATAATGTGATGGTTTCTAGAGAAAGATAATAGCCACAATTGAATATGATATTTTACCATAATAGTCATCACTTGGTAATTTTCATGTCAAACACATATGGATGAAACAATTCAATGTAAAACTAAAAATACAATGATTAATGAATAAATCATGATTTATAATGTCAAAGGGACATTATATACACTATATGTAAGTGAATTAGTGCATAATAATAAATAAGTCTCAAGTGAACATAAATTGAGATGGAGTCCCTTTCAACATTGTAATCTGTAAAATCATATGACACATAAAATTAATAATAATCAAACAGAACATTTTATACCCTTATGATAATGAAATTAATGATATGATCTATCAAAGGGGTAGTATACCACAAAAAATATATAGGTGGTTAATAAGGCATATATATCACATACACAAAAGTGAGACGAGAAACCCCAACAGGGATCATATCATTAGTAAAACTAATGTAGATTTTGTATATGATGTAAATAAAAATAAATGTGTCAATAAAACTTATTATCATCAAAATATATTTTACACATAACCTTACCATGACATAATCAACAAAATAAATGTTTATCCCAAATAATGAATATTGAGTTAAGAAATATCTTTCCACTTTGTATTCTATCAAATCATTAGCCCCAACAAATTAATAATCATAAAATGAATCATTTAAAACCATTAATACAAATATATTCATGATTTGATATAGAAAAGAGGATTTATACAACAAAAAAGAAATAAGTTGTTAACTAGGCATATATCACATGAATGTAAAAGTGAGTTACGAAAACCCTTACCATGTGATTTCCTTTAATTGAAAGTGAATTGTACTCTTGAATAATGTTTTAAATAATTTCATTAATTTATGAAATATCCATAATCCTATTTATTATGTCATATATGATCATCTTATCACATGTTTTTATAATAATATTTCATTATTATCCTTGTTTTGTGTGTCAAATGATTCATATTCCAATGCATGTTTTGTCGTGTATGTCCTGATTGTTTTGTATAGGATATAATTACAGCATAATAATAATTACATTAAGTTATTATATATCAATATTAATTATTATATAAATTTTTATGTTCATTCTTGAATGATTAACATGGAAAATGAATTGCATCACGTCATTGAGACGGTAGGTCATACATTTGTATGAGCGATAGTATCATTCCCATAATGGTGAAAGGGTGTGGAAGAAGTTGGGATATATATTTTACATGAATATAAATCATTTCATTGTTATCATATAGATATATTATTTTGGTCATGATACCCATTCATGAAACATGGGGATGAAAAACAAATTTCACCATCATGTGGACACTTTAGGTCATACGTATGCACTCATTGTGAATATATTTTTCATTTAATAGATAAATGGTGGAATTTGTTTTTACCATAATAATAAGACAAAATAATAATATATATTATACAATATTTATTACTTTATAATGGAAAACCCCCATGAATAGGAATTACAATAATTAATATATAAGAAATAGTCAATAAAGATATTTACCTCTTATTCTGAGAACATCCTCTTGATCTCTTATTAAGAACACTATGGTTTTTATATTGGAAGGAATAGAATCTCAAGAAGTAAACTAAAGATGTTGATAATATAAATATTCAGTGTTTGGTCAAGATATTAGGCACAAAGTGTTGTGAATATGTGATGATGTATGTTCTATTTTATAATTGATGTGAGGGGCACATTTCGAAACTCTGTAACAATTAAATTAATAAAAATTTATTTTCAACACCAAATGGTCCAAAAAATAATTATTTATAATATTAGACAATTATGGGTCTAAATAACAGTATCCAATAATTTTTATACATGGTATGGTCACATTATTACAAATATATTTTGGTTTAACCATTATTTAATCCCTTTAACACTTCTCATGAAAACATGGATTTTTTCTCATTGAGGGTTAATATATTAACTATAAAATCACAAACGACCCATAAATATTTCATTTAATTATTTTAAAACATTATCCCAATCAGTTAAAAAAAATTAATATTTTTTAAAAAATATATCATTTATTAAAATTTTATTAATTTTAAAAACTCAATAATGTTAGTTTTAAAACTATTCATTACATTGTCTTTTATCATTATCATGAAAACAAGAAAATTTTGAAAAGAATTATTATATCCTTATGATTTCATGGAAATATATAATATTCTTTGACCAAAATAATTATCTAAATTTATATTTATTATAATAATATTAATAACATTTATTTGATATTTCTATAAATAAAATAATTACTACATCCGCATTCTAGAATAATATAAGTTAATTATTTTATCACTAAAAATTATAAATAAATTAAAATTATGAATATAATTAATTTATTTTTAAAAAGAATATTTATTGTTGAATATAAATTCTATGTAACACTATATTAAAAAAAGTTGTAATTTTTTAAAACATGAATGTTACATCTTTAACTTTTCATTATATAAAATATTATAAATATCATAACCACATCCAAATATCCATAAATGGTAATATAACCGATCATGGATTTATTATGGATGAACTTTAATCATCGAATAATATTTGAGAATGTTTTACAGTCATTTTATAGTCCTTGTAATTTTATTTCTAACCAAAATTTCCCAATTTTCTTTTTACCATGGTAAAAAAATTATGAACGTTAATATTCCTATTGGTAAAAACTAAAAGAGTAATATTTACTATAATTGTAAATTGTGATTAAAAATATGGTATCCATTTTTCAAAAATAAAAATATAGATGTTGAAAAAATTAATTTAAAATTAATCCCATAAAACGAAACAAAAAATAGTTTTATTGAAAAATCTCTTTTAAGCCGAAAGATATACTTATACCAAAATAAGTTTAAGGATAATTAGAATGAAATTAATTAATTTTTCATAGGAAAATGTTTCTTATGTTTCGTTGAGATCACATTCATATAATTAATATAATTTAATATAATGAAATTGATATTTTTATAAAAAATATTATTTATCACTATTAATTGGAAAATCAATCTTCCTTGAAAAGTTATAAAGAATTCACCATAATATAATTTTGAAATTATTATTTAAAAAAACTTTATTTTTTGATAAATAATTTATCAAATTTAATAGTTTAGTTTTAAAATATGTGATCCATCACATGGTGAAAAATATTGCATATGATGTGAAAAATTTGATTTATTTTTATATCTTGTCTAGAAAGCATATAGGATGAATGTTAAAAAAATATTGAATATATTATTTTTTTTATAAGTCATATAATTTAAAAAAAATAATTTTTTTATTTTATTCATATAAAACAAACTTCTGTGACTTTAAATAATTTTTCAGAAAATGATTTTTGTTTGTTTTCAAAAATGGTTTTATTTTCATATATAATTAATTGGTCACCGAATAAGTCATTATATATAAATTCATAAACCATTTTTTCATAATTAATTTATTACTATATATACCTTCCTTTATAAATGTTAGGATATAAAGGTCATGTAATAATAGTTCATTATTTTTTTAATATGGGTGTCATGTACAATGTAAGCTATCGAAGAGATTAAATTTTAAAAGAGACATAACATAAAATCATGGGGTGAAAAAACCTCTCATCATTCAATAAATTACATCCTATAAAATTAAAATTGAACCAATAAATTTTTAGGCTGAATATTTAAAATTTCATTTTTGGGAATCAAACATCAAAAATTAGGTTCATAAAATATCCTCTTAATAATAGGGAAAGGGAAACATGAAGGTCACCACAAAATTATTAATTTGAATATGATATAATTATTGGGAATAGGGAACCCATACATATAAGATAAATTTAAATATCATGTTATGATAGGATGTGATATATAACATTGTCAATATAAAGTTAACCATCACAAAACCATTAATTTTTTGTCTTTTAAAAGACCATTAATTTCTATGTAAGAAATGTAAAAACAAAATGTTTCTTTTCCAAAATAATTTTCCAAGACATGAATAACTATTTTACATAATATAGTATCAAAATAATGAAATATATGTTCTTGGAATTTATAGATTCAACCGTTAATCATTTTCGACTACAAACTCATCCTTTTCTTCAAATGATGGGTATGATTTTTTATTCCTGAAACACTAGGATAAACTTCCACAGATCAAAAAATCCAATAAATAATAATAATATATTCTTAATTTATTTATAAATTAACCAAAACCAACACTGTTATATAATTATCAAAATGTAAAAACCTTCATGTGATTAAAACTACCTTAAACTACCAAAATTCCAAAGTACTACCCAAAATTAAACATATATAATCAAAAAAACAAGTGTCATTAAATGTCATGGAAAATATTATAGCCTAAAATTAAAAAATTCAAAAATCCTAAGGATTTTATCGTATAGTACTCAAAGATAAAATTCATATTTATTTCAAAAAATGTGCATACTCTAAAAATACAATGTAAAATATATGATAAATATATTTATAAACATTTTGAATCAAAATAAATTCATAATGAAATATTACATCCCACTAAAAGAAAAGTCATCCTTTACCCTTGAAATAATATTCTACAATACTCTATTCACCCTTCTAATATTATGTTCCAAAAAATGAGAATATCCTCCATTAATAAAATAATTTATCTCAAAATAAAATTTTATACTTACAGGGAATTCACATTGGTATGTGGTGGGCACTACACCCTTTTCAAACTTTAGTTGTGGGTTCAAGCCTCACAGTATTTCTAGATGCGATTGTTCATCAGTCGACCTGTAGGTTATTATTTTCCTAAAACTATATTAAAAATCTGATAAGCATCCTAAAAAACAACCCTTATATATTCAACATTAATGAATTGTTCTAACCTGCAAATTTATCTCATAATTTTCATTTCTCATTCCAAATAATTGAACAACCCATAATTACATTGAAATAAAATATCAGATAATTCCTAAAGGTTATCATTTCCTTACATACAGCAAATTTAATGAAATTATTCATTAAATAAAATTTTAAAATTCTAATCTAATGGGTTTCCCCCCACAAATATCTCCCAAAAAATCCTTAATTCAAATTAACACCCATTATATAAAACCTAAAATTGTATTTAATAATTTAAAGTTATAATAAACATTTAACTCATAAACCCATGATGATATATTTAACTTTTAAGTTAATGGAAACATACATGCTTCGTGAATGAACACAATTTTTTATACATTTCATAATTTTGTTAACCCTAATAACATTAGTGATAAGATTCTTAATCACATTTTCTATAAAATTATCTTTTTAACTAGTTCCTTCTGGTTCTCCCCATTTACTAAAACAAAAAATCAAAATGTAAACATCAAACTAGAATAGTCAAAGAGATATATGAAATATTATTCAAAGTATGTCTAAATCATGACAGATTCTTATCAAACTATGAGAGAATTTTATATCATTGTTTATCCATGGATATTAATATATTTATAAAATGTGTCCATATACTTAGACTTATCCAAAAATTGAGTTATTGGGTTATATTCCTGAATTTATGTTTTCCCTAAAAAAATTTCCCAATGTTTCTACTGAACTTCTTATGATATCAACTATAAATATCTGGACCCCAGTAGCCTATAATTGGAAGTTATCGTATTAAATTGGAATATGATATAAGAAATCACATCCCAAGAGTCCTAATAGTTTAGTGTAATTGTTAAATTAGCTACATATATAAAATTAAAATTACATTGAAAATATAAAATTAAAAAATGTTTTTTTGGAAATCCATTATTCACATTAGAATAACCCCAAACATTAAACAAAAAATCTTATTGAAAACCATATAAAAATCTATCATAATAAATGGTGATCTAAAATTATCAGTTAGGGTGTAGTAAAACCAAATAAAAATTGAATCAATAAAAATAATCAACACAGTAGTGTAAATAACTGAGAATTCATTCCATTTAATCAATAAATTGGGTATAAAATGCAACTATATATTTTTTCATAGTTAGAATATAATAGATAATAATTATAATAAATTAATTCTCACCACAATAAATTCTTAGTTATTTGAATTCATGTATCTATCACATGAACCACTTCCTTAAAAATCATTCACAATATGGTTTAGTCATTATGGGTTAATCCCATTTATTTTGAGATTATAAAACTTGTCCCATGACACTACTAATGCATTGAGAGGCTATATATAACCATAAACCATCCAAGTCTAATAGTCCAAATCATTTCACAAATATTAAATAATCGATTTAATTGATAAATAGGGTGTCTTATCCTCAAGTATCCCTATTTAATAAAGGATATATATTTATCAATAATTTCAAAATCAATAAAATAATATTCAATGTAAAAACCATTTTTAAAAATTATATACAATTTAGGCTGTAATCCTATATATCATAAAAGAATATATAAATTTAAATTAAATGTAATTTCCAATTAAAAAAATTCAAATATTGTTATTAATTTATGAGAAAGTTTACAATCACAAAATAATGTGTTATTATTCAATAAATTTTATCATTTTGTAATTTTAATGTCAAATATTCATTGATAAAATTATTTAATGTGAAACATTTAATAACTTGATGAATGAAAAAATCACGATATTTCAGGTCAACAGGGGGAATTTAAACCCCATATATACATAAATTGATTCATAATTACAGATATATTTCAATGGAATGAAAATTGAGAAAGAATCCCATACCACTTTGAAATTAGTTGAATCATATGACCCTTAAAATTTTCAATCCTCAAATGAATCATTTAATACTATGAAGATAAAAAAATTAGTGATAAAATATATCAAATGTGAAGTATACAACACAAAAGAAATAATTTCTGAATAAGGCATATATCTCACAGATGTAAAAGTGAGATTAAAAACCCCTATAATGATCATATCCTTAATCAAACGAATAAATTATGAATGTTTATAGAAAATACACATATATAAAGTTGATATAAAACAAAATATAACAAATATTCATTTCAATCATATCCTTATCATTACACATGCAATGAAATTGAAGTTTAAGTCCATTAATGAAAATTTATTAATGAAATCCCTTACTAGTTTGTAATAATTCGAATCGTATAACCCATTGAATTAATAACCATCCAATAAATAATTAATTGAATTCATATTAATATATTCATCATGATATATAAAATTAAAACCATACCATTCAAAATAAATAAGTGTTGAATAAAAAATGTACTTCACAGAACTGAAAGTGATATGAAAAACCCTTACCGTGTGATTTCCTTTAATTGAATAAGAATTAAACTCTTATACAATGGTTTAAATCATGTTATTAATTTATACAAGTACCAAAACCATATTTAAATTTATGATATCATATATGATCATCATATCACTCTTTTATTAATAATTTTTTTTATCATGGTTTCAGATGTTAATTACTTTATTTTCCTATGCATGTTTTTTCATGTATGTCGCAATTATTGTGCATAGGATATAGTTATGTCATCTTGATAATGATATTAAGGTCATATATATCATATATATTCCCTATATAAATTTTTAGTAATTCTAGAATGATTAACATGAAAAATAAATTGCATGGCATCGTGGAGAAGGTAGGTCATACGTACACACGAGCAATGATATCATTCTTTTAATAGGGAAAGGGTATTGATGTAGATGGTATATTAATTTTTCCATAATAAATATAATTTAATAATTATCATATATATATATATAGTATTTCCTTCATTATACACATCCATTTATGGTGGTATTAGAAAAAACATTACACCATGGCGTGGATACGGTAAGCTGTACATACACACATGTAGTGCTTTCATTTTCCATTGGATGGATAAAAGGTGGAATATATTTATCTGATAGTCATAATAAAATATCATAATATATATATATGACAATTTATAAATAATTTTTTAATGGAATAATCACATGAATAGAAATTAGAAGAATAAATATACATGAAATATTCAGAAAAGATAATTACCTCTTATTTGGAGAACATCATTTAGATATCATCTTAGGGACACCAGATAATATTTTAGAAGTATATGATCCTCAATAAATTAAATAATTATGTTTAAATGTTAAATGGTAAGGTCTTGGTCGATATATAAGGGTCAAAATGGAGGAATAAGTGAGGAGGTAACTTCCCTTTTATAATTGAGGTGATGTGAACTTCTGAAATTTATTTAAATAATTAATTTATATAAATTAATTGTCATTTAAAAATTGAAAAAAGTAATTTATATTAAATATATTATGATTTTATGTCTAAATAATTTCATTTAGAAATATCTAGGCATGTTAAGATCACATTATTACCCATATCTTTTGGTTGTAACCCTTATTTAAACATTTTAACTCGTACAATGACAAAATATATTTTTAATCATTGAGGGTTAATATAGTTAATATAAATTAAAAAACCACATAAATATATAATTTTCTGAATTTATAACCTTATTCTAATCATTTCCCTAAACATTACATTTTTGGGAATTTTATATCATTTATTCAAATATTATTATTCTCAAAATATCAGTAATACCAATTTTAACAATATTCATAACAATGAAATTTAAAAATATTAATATAGTAAGACAAATTCATTAAACATATTTTATTTTATTCCTAATATATCATTGTAATTATAAAAATTCATTTATTATATTAATTATTTGAAATTATATTTATTTTAATGATTTTAATAACATTTATTTGATATATCAATTAATGAAGTAATTAATAAATTAGTGGTATGTATGTATTTAAGGTAATTATTTATTCACCAAAAATTAAAAATAAATTACAATGATCAATATAATTATATTATATTTAATAATAATATTCACAGTCGAATATAACATTAGGATAAATCCATATTAAAAATTTTATAATTTCTAAAAACATGAATGTGACATTTTTTACTTTTCTTTTAATAAAATATTATAAATATCATAACCTCATCCAAATAGCCATAAAATGTTATATAGACGAACCATAATTGAATATGGATAAAATTTTATCATTAAATAATTCATTTTCAACTGTTACAGACATTTTGTAATCGTCATCATTTTATTTGTAAGCTAAATTACCAAATTTACCCTTTACCATGGTAATATAAATTTTCAAGGTTACAATTAATATTGTAAAAATATAAAAGTGTCATGTTCACAAAAATATAACATTATGAATCTAAATATTGGACATTTTTTTTTCTTTTTTTAAAAATACATAAGTTGTATAATTTAACATAAAATTAATCCCGCAAAACACAATGAAAAATACTTTTACTGAAATATCCATTTTTCAGTCCAAAATGTAATTATACCAAAATATAGTATAAAAATGAGTAAAATATAATTAATTTGATTATATATATCAAAATACTTCTTAATTTACATTGATATCAAATTAAAATCATAAATTGAGTTTAATATAATAAAATTGATAGTCGTATATATATATATACATATTTTACAATTCACTCAAAAGTCAATAATTTCTGAAAGAAAACCAAAGAATCACCATAATAAAATTTTATCAAAAAAGGTTTAAAAATAAAATAAATTTAGTTATATATAATTTATAATTTTTTCAAAATTTAGTTGTAAAACAAGTGTGTCCCTAAAACACGAAACTATATCTTTTATATGTAAAATTTCATTTATTTTTATATCATATAAAGAAATAACATCTTATGAATGTTAAAAATTATATTGAAAATATTATATATATTTTTCAATAATATAATCGAAAAAAATTATTTTATTATTATTGTTATTATAAAAAACACATTTGGTATTTTAAATAATTTATTCAGAAAAATATTTACTTTTTTCCTTCAAAAAGTATTTTATTTTAATTTATAATTAATTGGTTATCAAAGAATTAATTAGATATTAATTTTTAAAACACATTTTCATATTTAATTTAATCCTATATAAACTTCTCATTCCAAAATATACGTTATACCAATCACATAATAGTACTTAATTGTTCATTTATGTTGGGTGTTTCATGTTGCATTAGCTATCAAAGAGATTAAATTTAAAAAAGACTAACTTAATCTCATGCGGTGGTAATTGTTCAAGATACATTTTTCAATTTTGAATGTTAAAAATGATTCATATCAATCTTATATTCGAATTACTAATTATTTATAATTTATTTCTTCCCTAAATAATAATGGAGAAACTAAATTCAGTCTCACAAATTTGATCATGATTACAATTCATGTCTGTTTTACTTTTTTCATCTGGAATGTATATGTATGAATTTAATTTAAATAATGGGGGAACCTAGGATCATATTTTCATTCTAATTCATTGAATAAATTTTTTTATCTCATGATATGTTATTTATAGTATTTAGGAGTTAACATATTCCACTATGGGATTTTTTTCACTACGCCATGATGGCCTTAGTAGTGACCCTCAACTATGAATTTTGATTTAAAGACTTTTTTTGTTTCCTATTATTCCATAATTACTTAATATTTTATTTTAATTAAATATTCTATGTTTCAATAATTATGATCATCATTTTTAGGATATCATGTTATGCCTCTTGACTCTCATGTTATGATTTATTTCAATGTTTATTTTGTTATGAGAATCCCTAGATTACACTCTTCATCATGTATTTTCTCGAAGGTATCCAATGAGATTTTAGAAGATATATTATAGTTTTAAGAACTACATAAAGATTAATATAATGAGTTTTTTATTTTTATAGTGATATATTTTAATTTATAATCTTCCAAATAAAATAGAATAGTCTATCCATATCTTATATTTGAAGATATATTATGTCATGAATTATGAAATGAAGCATGTTTAAAGATGGGGGTAACTATAGTATATTTTTACCATTTTTATTGTTTACGTAATAATTCAAATTTCTCAAAAAAAATGAAAAAAGTACCTATTGGATAATTTGACATACTGATATCAAAAATGATTTTTATTTTATAAAGAATATAAATATATTTTTTATTTTTAATTAAAACATTTTATTGAATGATAAATACTTATTCTTATAACATATTCATATTTTATACCAATATAAAAATTATGGGTTAAATTTTTAAATTATATTCAATTAAATACTTTCTATAATACAATTCCATATAAATAACATTTATTTAAAAATATTGAAATTTTTAAAGTGAAATTTAATTGGAACCATATATTTTACAGAAAATATAATTTCACATTCTATTTGTAAAAAATACATCTACATATTCGTCTAATATTCATGTGTATTATAGAAAATTATGAAAATGTGATTGAGATAATTACTATATAGTTTAAAACAAGATAATTTACAATTTATAATATTAAGGACTTGATTTATAACCCCTATTATACCATCAAATTCACTATGGTTATTGTTTTTAATTATAGTACAATATTGTGGTGGTTCATTGAGAATTAATTGGGTTGTTACATAAACATTCATAAACGTTTCCCAAAATCAATTCTATTGAAGTCCTATTTGTAAAATCTCACATTTGGATTGGTGAATGGGAAGTAGTAGTAATGCTATCACCTTTTGAATTCTGAGAAATGATATATGTAATCGATGAAACTTCTTGTTGAGGACATTTCTCCTTCCTTATAAATCAATTATATTTTATTATTTCCCAATTTGTTTTGATAAAAACAACAATACAGAACATGTATGATTGATTGTAGGGTGTTAATATTTCACAATCATTCATATAAGGATAACCAATTTTTATTTCTTTTCCACATACCATGTGGGTATGGAATGGAATTTTCTATTCTTGGTGGGACAACCTTTTCATTAGACCCACATAACCACATCTTTTTGGGTTTTTTCCATGGGGTTTTTCATGTACCAAGAATCACCCAATGGTTCTCATATCTGTAATGACTCATGTACCATATTTCTAAATGTAGGTTCCTATTAAAAAAAGGACATTGATACTTATGAACTAGCATTGGATGAGGGCTTGAGAGGTCAAAATCATCACCTCCTTTTTGGAGGAATTATTTCCTACTGAGGGACTCTTTTATAGATTGAATATATGTTCTTGAATCCTTGATTAATTCACAATTATGACATATGTGACCTTTCATTAATTTACATTTATTAGCTATCATGGAAATTATAATCATATGTATTTATTTAAAGATCTTCATCAGTGGTTATATGTCTATTCATCTAAGGTTATCCATCAATGGTAAACTTTTTAAATACAGATTATATATTCTTTTTTCATTTATTATTATGATGTTGGCTTTAATATACATAGTGTAGAACTCAAGAATTTATCATCATCTAGTGGTATTAGGGTTGTTTTTTAGGCCGGGTTCAGACCCATATGTTGGGATTTCTACATATCATTCTGAAAGGAATCAAATCCCACATTGTTCGGATCCAATTAATGTGATACATAATACCTTTTAATTTAATGTGATGAGGACAAAACTATGGAGTTTAATGTATTATGAAATGTAATTACAGGCTAAATGTTCCTATTTAATGTTTGGTATGGGGATTACACTAATGCAACCCAAGGAATCTAGATGGGATGTTGGCCTCCATGTGGGGGAATAATCTCATTGGGGTAATATTCCCAAACAATGATGGTTATGATAGGTGATCTCAAGTAATATTACCCACTATATTAAGGATGAACCTACTAGGGATATAGCCTATAGAACAGTCTAGTGAATTTGGGGTTATTGGGTGTGGGACTAAGGGAGGCATCCTATGTATAACAATTTTTCCAGAATAAAATACCATATAGTTTGTATCAGTTAGGGATTACAACTATGGAGGATTAACTTTTTATAGGATTGTTACATGGAAATATGGATCAACACCTATAGAAACCCTCAGATGTAATGCAAAAAGAAGATCTGAAAAATATTCTTTACTGAGAAATGCATTTAACTATGTGGAGTTCATGATCATATATATCATCTAAGACTAAATGTGTAATGAATAAATTTTATTAACAATACGGTATAGAATATTTAACAAAACACAAGATCCTGATAAAATTGGTAGAAGAGTCTAGGGATATGGAAGGGGAAGAAGGGGTTGTGATGTGACGATATCCTCTCCAGTGTTCGGTACCCGGACAGTCACATCAAACTACCCATATGACCAGAACCTTGAAAGAATGGTTATCGTCTTACTCTAAGAGGGATTATCTATCCATTGTTACACATAATATATGTGTATATAGTATTAAACCTCAATGGAAAATTCATCTGTGATCCTCTCCCTCTACTCCTAGAACAATATGTCATTATTCATTAAGACGATGAGGGAAGGGACAGTCCCTAGACATCATTTTTATGACTCGAAGGTCCCTATCACTTTTTCTAGGGTTGGGGTCCTTGTGACCATGGGAATGCATAACTTCATGCACCCTCGGGACCCAACCTACCAGACAAGAAAAATGTGTCACACCTTTGACCGATGTAATTAATACCCGAATGGTAGGCACTCTACCGTGTCTCTCTCCACAGTCATGCAAGTATGGATGCCTCATTGGAGGCCTCAATCCGCCCTAGAATTTGGATCCCAAAAGGGAATCCCTTCCACTGGTGTCTTTAAAGTGGTATTAGAGGGTGTCTCATACAGGTCCAGGAATCATGAGAATGAGGTTCTTTGCATAGGACATGAGAGGAAGTTATATGTTCATCATGTAGGGTGTAGGATAGTGCAAATTGGATGTGCCATGGGTGATGGAACACCTACAAAAGAACACTTGGGTGTGATATTACTCTAATAACCAAGGGTCTCCTATGGTGTCTTAATAATGGTCTTGTGTAGGAGTCATAGTTTTGTAGGGACCTTCACTCTAGTGGTTGTGACCTAGATAGAGAGAGTTACTCATATATATGACTTGTGTTTCAGACCTAGAGGGACTTTTGTCATACTATTATTCTGAATTCAAACTTCTATTGGATTTTAGAGAGCTACATGAAAGATTTTTCTAGACATGGGTGAAGGGGATGCATGAACAATTCATGGAGGCTTCTTCTATTATTTATAGTCTTTAAAGTATGGATCATCATGGTCATATTTATAGGAAAACATGGGTAACTATTCAAAGGAGTTTTTTTACCCATTTCCCCATCATTGGTGAGTTGCGTACATATTCCATGTAGGGGTTTTGAACCTTTACTACTGAATTAGTGGGTTGAATAAGTATTTTGGAGCACATCATGGGTGCACGCAACTTGGTTTAAGAATTTCCTGCTTAATCCTTCATTGGTTTTATTCACCTATCAAACACATGGGGTAATCATAATAATATTGTTCTCACAAATGAAACAATTATATGTCAAAAAAATCCCCCCACCCCATATTGGATATGATCGGAAGTAGAGGTTCTAGTCCGATGGTAGGGGAAGGAAAATCTTTTGACGTTTTTCATAGGTCATCTATATAGTTCAATTCAGTGTACTGGTCTATCACATAGGCCAACATTGTATATAAATACAGTTGACCATTCGGTGAATCATTCTTTCCACGTTCATGTTCTTTGATCACATCTCATAGATCGTTCATGTGTTCTCAACATGATTTTCATTTTCATGGTACTTCTAATAACATCCTTACACACATGGTACAATTACATGAGTGATATTTTTATGTGCGATCACGTAGTTGAGGGTCTTTTGGTAAGCGTTCGGTCGAGAGTCTTATATGAGGAACTGGGTTGCGGGGCATGTACATAGCCTCTAGTTGAGGGGATTATGTCAAGAATTTCTTTTGACATTTTTTATCTGTATTAAATCATTATTTTGACATTAATGAAATGGAAAAAATCTCTATATCCTCTTATAGGTTTTCAATGGATTCCCTAATGGATTCTCAGGAAATATATTCTACTAGGGTTTTATAGATTCTCAAATATGTCGAGTAGGTTATTATGATATGTGTGATGACACCCTACTAGAATATGGAGAAGCACTTAATGCAGTATTAGTGTGATTACTAATGAAGTGACTATATACCTTCATATGATCATTTAATCTTGAGATACTCTCTCATCCTGAAAGCTCAGAGTTACATTTTTAAATCTTTCATTATAGAACATATCAATTTTCCTACAACCAACATCCCCTCTACGGATGTATATATAAAATAAGGAATCTTTAAAACTATGTATTTCATTAATCATAGCTATTTCACATTGGATATGAAGCCTCACATCCAATATTTGAAACCTCGGTGATATGAGTTAACCTTTCATGCTTCCTAGATATACCTATTAAAAACACGTATGGAGGATTGGGACTTCGACTCTAGAGGGAGAGTTAGGCCATAATTGATGTGGGAATATTGTTCATGAAAAACTTGTTCATAATTCCAAATTATATGCAAGACATTAGGATTTATTACACTATTTGGGTGGGGAAAACATATGTGTACAATAACATGACCTTCATTTATGATCTACTGAACTGATAGAGTCCTCAATAAAATTATTGGCATCTAATGTATGAACAATTCAACATTTTTATGTGAGACATATGAGAAAATTATGGATCCCCCATCCTTGGGGATATGTATGATGAGTTATTCCACTAATGGAAATGTGGGATGATGCTCAAAGGAAACCGGTTTTAGACCATGATATTTTTAAGGGGGATCAGAAGCGGCAAAATAAATACCCTCATCGAAGTGGTGACATCCATAATGATGTGTTGATGAAGAATTTCATCAATCTAGGAGGATATGGACCCACTTTTCAGCTCCCAATGGGATGCTCCACATCAGAAAATATGATCATTATAGGTATATTATAGTCTATAATGAAGCTAGTCGAGTATATACATTGGGGTTACAAGGTAAATCATAGGGATTCTATGAGAGTCTATTTAGTTATCTTCCCCAAGAGAAGGATTTATATTTTTTTCATGTTCGTGAATCCAACAATAGCATGAGACTAGGGAAATTTGTGATGGAATCCAAGAAATCATAAGGGAACCATATAGGGATGGATACCCTAGTACTAGTGAACATATACCAATGTTTGATGAATACATACACCTAAAAGGACCTATTTTAATTTCTAAATCTATTTAAAGTGTTGTGGTGGTGAATTGTCGTATACATTATTCCATAATCTATGATCAGTGGAGTTAAACTCCCTCCCTGAAAATTTTTCCCATTTTTTAGGTAGTTTCTATTTTCCATTATTTCACCTTAGAACTCGAATAATTCATGAGGATTATGGACGTATTGGGGGAGTTAATATTTATCCCTTATGGTGATCTGATGAGTGGTACATTCACTAATAATGAAAAATTTGGGGACAATATAAGTAGTTATATGATTTCATTAAGAAATATTGTACTGGAGGACTGTATTTACATCAACATCATATAAGAGGAATATGATCCATATCAATTTAACCAAAAATTCATGTGTCTTAAACAATCATTCTTTTTCCCCACCATTCATGTTTTGATAGAAAAAACACAACATGGGCACACAAATTATCAATTATAATGGTCATGGAGGTGTATCAAATTTTAATTGCATTACTTTTTTCAATTGTAATGATTGAGTTGTAATATGGGTATTCTAGTCAATGGACTTCATCATACACTAAAGTAGTGTTAAAAAAATTGTGTTTCTTAGGTCGATTCCATGAAAAATGATGCTCATGAAAAGCATGGAAAGAATATCCAAGATGAAGGGGATAATTCTAATGATCGAAATTCATCATGGAAATTTCATCCAAGGACCGCAATATAGGCCAATATTTAGAAAAGCACAACATTAATGCCAAGTAAATCTATTTTTCATTGTAGAGAGGAGACTCAGGATCCAGCCACCCAGTATTCCATGAGTATAAAAATGCTTGAAGAGGTTTCAAAATAAAATCACCCTATGACATTTTCATTACAAATATGAGTAGAAATAAAATATGTGAGACCCCTTTATATCCAATCTTGCTAGGGAACATCTCATAAAATGAGATCTATGTGTGTATTTTTCTATAATTGAATATGCCTCATAGAGCTAGGAGATATTTGAGAAGCCTTTAATCACCACCCCAACAATCAACTGACTGACTTGGGAAAATGATTTTAGAGATGTAAAAGTTGATATATGAAACTGATGACTGGATTCTAGAAACCAAACGAGTATCTAACATGTTTTATCGATGAAAAATTGAGGGGGTAACTAGTCAAAAAAAAGGAATGGGAATACTATATTGATCCTAGTGCTGTATTTCTCTGTTATCCCTTATCTATTTCCTCATTCATCAATAATAATTAATTTTTAGGGGAATTAACACATAGTTTTAAGAAAAATAAGATTAATTAGAATGAAAGAAACCTGACTTGCTTAAATATAGACCCACATGAACCCCATTAGAAAAGTGATTGGGTCTCCTGGATCCCTGGAACTATACATGGATTAGAGAACAATGATGTATTAAATGGAAGGATGATCTTTATGACCCCCACCTTGTGTGACTGTTATTGAGACTATAGATAAGGACCCCTCACTATTTCAAGAGATGAAACAAAAGTTGGGAAATCTTTTTCCAAGCATATGAACCATAATAAATCCTTTTGATATAATATTTATCTTTTGACTAAAGTAATGTAATTTTTTGACCATGTTGTCCTTTT
Source organism: Viscum album (assembly GCA_963277665.1). NCBI lineage: Eukaryota > Viridiplantae > Streptophyta > Magnoliopsida > Santalales > Viscaceae > Viscum > Viscum album. The sequence goes on along the minus strand of OY728162.1, from coordinate 424,736,762 downwards.
ATAGTGTTCTCATCACTTTACTATATTAATAGGTTATTCATTGATCCTTCACATATCATGTGGGAAATCCTAGAGGAAGAAAATTTCCATGATTACGAATCCAACCCATTAGGGAATAGAGTTCTAATATATTAAACCTTGTCTGCCCCCATTTTTATAGAGAGGAGACAGATTCATGTTAATGTAAAACTAACAACATAAGGTGTCTTGCGATGTTTCTAAATATTATTTCCTCAATGTATTTAAAAAATATTGCGTACACCAAGTGACCTTACAATAGTCAATGTCATTCATGTTTATGTTCTAGATGGAGATTGAAGGGATCTCCAATAGTCCAATAAAGTTTTTAGTACTGATCCTAAATCTATAGGGTGTGAGGATTTTGGTCATGTTGATATATTAGTGGGATAAATATATGGAGTATCCAATATCGGTGCGGATCCACTGGCCTCAGATATCATTACAGGTGAGGATGTTGTGAGATTTTTGAGCATATAGGATGAACTAATAGATTAAATAATGAATCTATAGGTAAAGATAAAAATAAGTAAATTTTTTTTATTAAGATGAGTTTAGGGAGTTTGTTGGTTATTATATGGACATATGTAATTCCTTCCTTTAAATATTTCCAATATGATCAGTGACTTTTTTTTCATATTCCAAACATTACAGATAGAAATGTATAGTTTTTCTAAAAATTATATTTCTAAGGATCTTTAGAAATAAGGAATGAATTTTTATCCTAATATTGATGTTGGGGGAGATGGCAGTTGAGAAACCATATGTGATATATTCACGAGATCCCTTGATCCTGATTTTTGTAAAACCTCAAAAGTACATTCAGTCTGAAAAGGTTCTTATCTTCAATTTTGAGGCCGGGAGAACTGGGGAGGCATTAATCCCAAATGTTGATCCAAAAATGGGTGACTGTTGTTAACTGATTTGGTTTCATCACATCCTTTACCTTATACTAACCCTTTGTTGTGAAATAGGTCTCCCCTTCTATTCAATATCATCAAAATCAGTGGCTGATCCTAAGATGGGGGATTCAATGCCAGTGTAGTCAAAACTATAAGTTGGAACTAATTATAATTTGTTGGTAGTGGAAAATGGTGACTCGTTGAGTTCACTAATCATAAAATACATCTCTCTATAGGAAAGAGGCTCTGAGTTTCACTTGGAGACACATGATTCACTTTGTATTGCCCATCATATCATTTGGAAACACATCTAGAAGATATTCATTGGGATTCTTCTTGAAGACTTACCATTGAGACTTTCCCAACAACCCACAATTTTTCCATCGTAGGATATGGATGGTTTGTTTACCTCATGTTCCACTATGTTATAATGTAATTCAATTAACAAACATAATATGGGTGAAAGTCGTAGTAGGATATTTTATAGTTAGTAGGACATTGGTAACATCTCCATTATTATCTTTCCTTTTATAATAAGATTCACAAAAAGTTGTTGATGAAAATTAGTACCATTTAGATGATAAATCACTTCATGTGATACTGCTTGAAGAAAAGATAAATTTAAAAAAGGATGGGAAGGCCCCAAATAACCATTCCTTAAATATGGTCTCGGAACAATGTGGTGAATCTATAGCTTTGGACAAAGAGAAGGTTTGTCGCATTGGATAGGAAATTTCAACACAATAAATTTTTTGTAGCAATATTTAGAAACTAATTAATCCACAATTCAACATCCGAAATCATATATTGAGGAACACCTAAAAATTTGGAAGAGGGACTCCTTCATGTGGATGTTCATATGAATTTTAGAACATAAATGAAAATTATTTTTCATTGAAATATCTTATTTCTTTGTTCTTATGTTAATTTTAATATTTTTAATTATAATAGTTGGGATTAGTTATTGCTCTAATTTTTCCCTAGGTTTTTGGACCTAGAAAGTGTAATTAAAATTTATATAGGGTCATATGGAAAAATAAACATAATTTGTATATTTTGGTTCATTTCCCAAATTTATTTCCTATTTATGATATGAAGAATACAAAGTGGACAAGACACATCTTTTTTATAAGAAACCCATTATGGCGTTTCAGATTAAAAATTTTTGTGACCTTTTGGTTTTACTGCCCATGTCATTCCTACACCATGCATGGAATGGTTGTAGTGATTTGTGACATGACTTTTATCCATGGTTCGATTTGAAGGATTTCAACTTGGTGAGTACTATCTCTTTTTTTGTGGGATGTTTAATGTCATGCATGTTGAACTAATTAGACTAGTGTTTTAGGTTGAAAATATTTGACTCTGATTTTAGGAATGATGACCAAAACAAGACTTATTGTACAAGAATTTCTGTATATTCTTCATATACCCATTGGATAAATTTGAGTCAAAATTTTGTGATTTCAAGATCATAAACTAGATGTTATAAAAACTTACTTGGATGAAATGTAGCCAATATTCAATAATAGGTTTCTTTAGTGATGTTGTGAATTGGGTTGTATAGATATAGAAGAGGTGTCATATAAGGATGAATTAACCTTTGGATGATATGCATTTTTGTGTGTGTGATTTACACTAATCCAAATGGGGAATAATGATTAATAGTTAAATAGTAGAATAATCTATATGATAAGCGATTTTGTGAGAAAAATATTAATTTATGACTGTGGAATATTATTGCATATTCAAAAAATAGAATCCTCTATAATAAAAACATTCTACTAATATTGGTTAGGATGTTTTTGGAGATTCGGTTTTTTCAAAACCATAATGGGTTGTTTTCAAATGGACGGTGTTTGAGAAGAAATAGAGAATACGTATTTGTATTATAAATTAATTTTAAATCACTCTAATGTGAACATGACTTATGTGAAGTAGTGTACATTTAGTAAAATGGCCAACGTTTGGGTGGAACGATCCTCTATGAAAATGGATGGACCATTGTGCAGTTTAATGTTTTGAAACTATGATATGGTCCCTATAGTTTAATTTTGTACAATTAGAACATTTTTCTATGTAGTCTAATGTTATTGAGTAAGGACATGTGGGAAACAATTTAAGGTCCATTTTCTCTTACTGAAATATTAATGTTTCCCCTTTCATGTTAATTTCTCCTGGAATGTGCAAATATTATCAGCTATTATGGAGCAGTTTGTAATCATTAATGAATGGGAAACTGGATTTGAAAAGTAATATGGACAATGAGGATTATGAATATATAATAGGTCCACCATGGGGATGAATACTCCATTGGTTAACATACACTTTTGGTGGGAAACATATAAACATTCAAATGGGGTGCGTTACTGAATTTTAAAACAGTTTCATCTTAGGGATGACAAATCATTTTTTAGGTGAGTTATTCAATACCAACTAGGGTTTAATATAACATTGTCATAAAATGGTTTCCTTGGAAATTATTACATTCAATTGTTGATGAATGGGGGAAATATATGGAGATTATAGTTTCTTTATACATTGACTTGGTTTTGTAAAAGGAATGCTCTAGAATATAGAATGAGTATTTCAAAAAATAAATACACATTAATGGAATGAAAATTTTTCCTACGTAGGTATGAATCAAACACAAGAAAAAAGAGGGGGTTTTATTAATTTTGGGCCCAAATCTTACGGATTGGGCATTACTATGTGTCTCATTTAAATTAGAATCAAGCCATGATGTTTAAAGTCTTGTTGTCAGGAATTATTATTCATTTTATATCATTTAATTAATAAGATACGGCTCCAATTGTTTTAGGTTGTATGAAATAGACCAAAATATAATAGGATGTGAGGTCTAGTAGAGAATGTTTTCTCTTATATACATCCTTCATGAAGGGGGGAAATTGTAAAAAATTATCATAGGGGTTCTCGGATTGGGAGAAGTGACATGGGACAAGCATGTGAGGGATAACCATAGAACATGGTCAAATAGTGGGTTTGAACGTGATTTCATCTAGGTTTTTATATTTAGAAGAGGATTCTCTTAAGGATTAACATGTAAATGGTTGCTAACCCTTTTGTGGGTAACTTTATAAAAATATAACATGGGTGTATTACTATATATTCATACAATGGTATCCTTGGGTTATCTATCCATTTTGGTGGAGACTATTGAAAATACAACTTTGGAATATTACTATATATTTTGAAAATTGTTTCCCCTTGTATCAGTCATTTGATTTCTGGTATCTGGAAAATGATTTTGAAAATCTATCATTATCTTAGATTAAGACTATAATCTATGAAGGTAATATTACCAAGAATACATGAAACATTTGGATCTAAATAGGACATGAATTGTAGAGTCCCATTCATAGATCTAACATACACATGTTAGGGGACACTACAATTTCCTTAATGGACCCATGAATGAGGGAACCCAAATTAAGATCACTTACATAGATCTTTTTTTATATGAAATATAGGTGGATTATTTATTTACCACATGGATGGGAATATAAATTAATGTTTAGGAATGACTATAATTATCATTGGAATGATAATAAAGTGACATGTAGTTCTTGGGAATCCATGATGGTTAATGTCTTGAGGAAAAGATAACATCCATCTAGTTAAATGTCATGCAGTTTGGATGAAGGTGACTCGATGTGAAAAATGAATACTCTATATAGACATTAGAATGAAGGTTTGGGTGTCACATCGTGTGTTGTGATGGTATTAATCAATCCACACATATTTATTAGAGACTGTGCAGTTTAGTTTCATGTGGTGATGACATATAGTGTCCCACTTAAGTAATTATGACAATTAGAATATTAACCCCAATGTGAATTGATATTAAAGGATCATGTGGGTAATCCATTAATAAATTAATAATCCCACATGATATATTCTTAATATGATATACAAGGAGTTTAAATGGTTCCTCACACCACAGTATGGAAATAAAAAAAGAATGATAGGGGTCTTTTGATTTTGTGGGGGCTGGACTAGGATATACAATCTACGAATCACTATATATATCATTAGATTGAGAATAATGATTTATATATTTTTCAAAAAGAAACTATTGTTCATAAGGTCTAAAAGAAGTGTGGGGGAATTTTTTTAGTTGTTTCTGAACTCATTATTGGAGATCTAGGCATCACTACATATATTTTGATGGAAGAAATTGATCCACATATATTTATTTATTAATTATGTGGTGGGAGACCAACAGTGATGATTGTGATCTTCTCAATCTTATATTGGAATGTTATATAGTTTTACATCATGAAACAATAATGTGGACCATGTAGTTATATTTCATTCGGTAAATATTTTTTCATGCATTTTAATGTATTGTGACTTCAATTTTATGATTTGTAGTTAAAAGAATTATAGCGTAGACTATTGGGAATATGAACAGTTTATGTTCATAATGGTTCAATCTATAACATGTAGTTTAAGGTCATGTCACATGAACTAATGGTCTCTTAGTTTAATGTTATATAATTTCTTCAAATATTGACCTTTACCTCAAATGGATAGGTGTTGTGTGGTGGAGTGAAAAAAAACCCTTTTTTGTAAATGGAGGATCAAAGATCCACATATCCACACAACACGTTCTTAAGAAGACTAATATTGATTCTAAGACATACAATCCCATTTTATGATCATAGAGTATTCACCTTGGTTCTAGGATTCTTATTGTATACCACTAGTACACTGGGTTAATTCCATTTTTCATATTGATATGTCGGTGAGATGCCATTATTTTTAATGTAATGAATCAAAGACCGACTACGTAGTTTAACATCATTGAGAGATGTGGTATGGAATACAGTATCTCCCAATTTAGTTCATGTTTTAGAGACATCTTCTCTGGTATCATTAGAGTCCTAAGGAATATGACAAGTTTTACATAGAGTAATAAAAATAGGTGAACACACTTTTTAAAATATGGTTATATCTGATTTTGATGGACCTCCAAGTTATGCAAGGTATTCTATCATTCCTCATATAGTTACAAAAAAATCATCTATTTGTTTATGATATTTCACATCAATAGATAAATAATCGCTGATGTCAATATGAAGTGATGGAAATTGTACCTCAATGGATAAGGATATTTCTATTTCATATACAAGTGAGTAAATAGTTTCACGTGTGGTGGTAAGGGTTTTAATCTGATAGGCCCAGAAAGTATAGAAGATCATTCCAGGAGAATTTTTTTTTCACATTATCCACCATCTTGTTGAGTATGTTTGATAAGGTCCTGTAGAAGGTATCTATCTATCCCTTGGACAATGCATGATAGTGGGATGAGTGGTTGGATTTGATATTATACTCTTTATATAGATTCTATAGAATAGTAGAATGGAAATTGGTGTAATTTTCCATCAGTATTGTATGAATTACACAAAAAATAATAATGATATTATATTTCTGATAGATGAAAATTCTTTTAGAATTGAATTCATTTAGGGGTATTGGCTTAGCCCATTATTGAGAATAATTTAGTAAAAGTTATGACATATTTTAATTTATTGGATATAGAAAGAGGTTACAGCCATACAACATACATTACCCTATATAGATAATGTATAGGTGTATTTGGAAGTATATTGAAACACTGCGATTGTATATGTAACGCCCCGACCCCAGCTACCCAGAGTCGGTGCATTACTTCGTAACATTGTCATGATCACAAGAAAGATCAAATCTCGAAAGACCGATTAGTTTAGTAGCCTTAGAAACACTAGATATAATCATAATGTTTTACATTACATTTCAAAGTGAAAAACTACAACAACAACAAAGTCTTCATATCCACACTATTAACCCCTCATAATATCCCTGCAAGTCAATCATAATTTACTTCTTCACTACCTGGGAAAATAAAACATAGAAAAGGGGTGAGCTCAAATGCCCAGTAAGGATAACAATATAGAGGAACATTCAAAATAAGCGTAAACATTTAAGGCAATGAATTACTAAAACAAAAGCCTTTTAAACTTGAACTTCAACATAGTATGGCAAAAGTAAAATGAAATAATGCCATTTACTTGTTCACATGGATATTCTACTAATCGAATAATCACATGCAAAATCAATAACCACTTTCATAATGTTGGAATGCATAATGCCAGACAATCATAACCACATAGCCAAGGCCTCGTGCCAAGACTACAAATAAGATTTTGTCAAGGCCTTGTGCCAAGACACTAGTTTGTCTCATGAGACCTACCGATGCATCGAGGAGCTATAGCGGGCTCCACCCGTCACTTATTAAGTCCAATGCATTCCCATATGAAAAGTTTTAGACATAAACATTCGTATTAAAACTAGCATACGAAATGTCAATAATTTGACCATAAACTATTAATTGTATAAAAATAGCATATCCATAGTCAAACATATCACAAAACCTTCAATACAATATAGAAGTTTTGTATCATAATAAATCAACTTCAAATAATCTTAAAATCCATCAAAGGATGTTGACATAGATGAAATCAAAGTTCTTTTTAAAGAAGTATCTCCTTTTATTTTGAAATCATTTGAGATCCATATAAAATAAAACATTTTCTTGAAAATATTCTCATAAGCTTGTATGGAATGCTTCGACGACTTTATAACGGCGGAAAATAACCGCACCCGCCGTATAAGTTAAAAAAACATTCTTACCTCAATTCTGTCGAAAAGGTTAAAAAGGACCTTGTTTTGAAAACGACGAAAAGATTCCTTTATAAACCTCTTATAAAAAGTCAAACAAGGGTATAAATGACTTTAACCCATATTCTTGTAAATAGTAAAAATGTTTTGAAATACATTTTTAAGAAACATGGATGTGGATGATAAAGATATCCCAGTAGATTATTACGTATAAACAACCTCGGATAATGAAGAGATTGTGAAATAAACCCTTACCTTGTACTTTTCCTTGGTTGGGGTAGGTTAACCTCCTGTATAATGGTGAAATAATTGTTATTAAATTATAAAAGAATCATATACATTAATATGATATCATATATGATCTTTTAATATTGATTTGATAATATCTTAGTATTATCGTCGTTTCGTGTGTTAACTTACTCATTTTCTTTTATATGTTTTGTTACATAAGTCATGTTTGTTGTATCTTATTCATATCCAGAATGGTATAAAGTCCTTAAACATCATTTTTAAATCATCAAATGATAATTATACTTGAAAGGATACGATGGAGAATGAATCTCATCGCGTTCGTGGAGACGGTAGTCCGTACGTACGCACGAATGCTACTTCCATATAATTTTTATTTTAAAAGAATCGAATCCAAATGATACATATGTATATTACTATTCCAGTATAATATAATATTTTATATATGTTACTTAAGTTCATTAACACCATCCTTTATACGTTCCATGTGTGGTAAGAACGAGTCATATCATTTTAAGGGGGCGGTAGTCCGCACTTCCTCAAATGAAATTATCGTATGTATATACAACATGAAACGAATAATGGTATGAAATAAAATGGAATTACAGAAGATTATATATAAAATATATATCATTAATATCATATTTAATTACAGTGCCATCATAATGGCCACCATGAGAGGCGGTAAGATGTATTTGAACAATCATCGTTTCGTGAGGCGTTAGTTTGCCATCCACAGAAACATTATGTTCATCATCCATTAGATGGAGTTGTGTGTATGTGTAGTTTTAATCCTTCTTATAAAAACATCCTAGTATATTGAGGATACTGGTGTTGTTACAAAAGAAAGGAAATAAAAAGAGTTTGGGGGTTGGAGAAGCAAAATAAATGAAAATAATTTAAGAGAAATCGTTACCTTTAATTTAGGTAACTCACTTTGGTTGGAAACAAAGGACTTCTTGAAATGCTTTCTGCCTAAGGGGAAGCTTCAAGGAGGAGGAGAGGGATGTGGGGATCTTAGTTGGGCAGAGTTTGGACGAGCCAAGTGGCTTGAGAGGTGTGAGGAATGAGTAGAAGTGGTCTCCTTTTATAAGGGAGAGGAGGGGCTCTTTAGGAAAGAGTGAAAGTATTACTTTATAATATAATTATATTCGGTTTATAATGGTCCAAAAATCATTGATGTCGAATATAAGATGACTCATATTCTAAATAACATCAACCAATAAGAATTGGACAGGTTTTAGATAATATTTTAATCATTATAATCTTATTTATTTAAATAATTTATTAATGAGGTAAACATTGCATCATTATTGTGTCATTAATAATTTAACTTATTTGATGTCTAAAAATTATAAATAAAATATCATCATGTAGGAAATCTTTTTAGCTTTCTAATGAATATTTATAATCGAAAATCCAACATGTATAACCCTATGTAAAAATTGTTCTTCTAAAAGATGTAAGCTTATGCCATTTTTATTTTTATTTTAACTTTATTAATATAATGTGTCCCTACCACATACAAGTGGCTCCAAAGGGTCCCCAAATTGACCCAAGGATGCTCATGGTCGGTTATGTGTCCACCAATAAGGTTATGACACGTTTTAGGGTAATTTTGTATTATTATAATATTATTATTTTAACCCTTATTTACCGGATTTACCCTTTAACCATGGTAAATAAAATATTTACCACAGTAACTATTCAAAATGTCTAAAAATAAAATTTACCTATTTACAAAATTTGAACATCCTGATTCCAAATATGGAATCCATTTTCCTAAATTCAAAACACAGAAGTGGCAGAAATTAATTTAAAATTAATTCCCGCTGTTCAAAACAAAAAGCATGTTTTTAAGAGATAATAACTATCAAAAGATTGACACTTGTTTATGTTCGGTTTAATTGTAAAATTATGTCCAATGATAAACATTAAATTGAATGGTAAAAATATATTCTAAATATACTTTAAAACCACTGAAATTCATAATTTATCACTATTAATTATTTTGATTAAAAAAAGTTGTTTTTAATTAAAATTTAGAAATTTTAACTATTCATCAAAATATGAAAGTTATCCAAAATGTACCAAAATTTCACCCTAGGCTAATTTTGATATTCCGAATCCAAAAAATGAAGTCCATTTTGAAATATAGAATATATATGATTTCAAAAAGTAGGTATTACTATTCACAACGGCTAGTTTAATTAGTTGTGGTGTGTGTTAGAACTCGAGGTTGCGTACAACACACGCTATCGCATTATTCGAAGGGAAACGTACCATAGAAGCTTGGGGTGTTACATTCTCCCCTCCTTCAAATAATTGCGTCCTCGAAATTTCTAGGGTATTACTGCATAAAAAGACCCAGGTGGTTCTTCATCATAAGTTCCTCGGGTTCCCACGTTGCCTCTTCTATCTTATGGTTTCTCCACAAAACTTTTACCAGACGTGTCGTCCGGTTTCTCAGTACTTGTTCTCTTGTATCAAGAATCCTGACGGGCTCTTCGCAATAAGACAGATCGGGTTCTAGTTCTAATTCCTCATAGGTGAGTACATGCGTTGGGTCAGGCATGTATTTTCTCAACAGAGATACGTGGAACACATCGTGAACTTTGGAGAGACTTGGCGGCATTGCCAATCGGTAAGCTACAGCCCCAATTCGTTCTAGAATTTCGAAAGGTCCGATGTACCTGGGACTCAATTTACCTTTCTTACCAAAACGTATGACTCCCTTCCACGGAGATACCTTTAGGAAAACATGATCACCGACTTGAAATTCCAAATCCTTCCTTCGATTATCGGCATAGCTCTTCTGCCTACTTTGAGCTGCTTTGATGTGATTTTGGATTACCTTCACCTTTTCCACCGTTTCCTCCACCACTTCTGGGCCTACAAGTTTTCTTTCACCAACGTCATCCCAACAGGTTGGTGTACGACATCTCTTTCCGTATAACGCTTCATATGGTGCCATCTGAATACTCGAATGGAAGCTATTGTTATAGGAAAATTCTACTAGTGGTAAATATTGATCCCACATACCCTGAAAATCAAGTGAGCAAGATCTCAACATGTCTTCTAAGGTCTGAATAGTCCGTTCTAATTGTCCGTCTGTCTAAGGGTGGTAAGCAGTGCTCAAATGAAGTTCAGTATCCAGGGATTTCTGAAGACTTTTCCAAAATCTTGAAGTAAAACGGGGATCACGATCAGAAACAATCGATAGGGGTACTCCATGAAGTCTCACAACTTCATTAATGTATAGTCTTGCTAGACGTTCCAGGGGTAGATCTTCTCTTATAGCAAGAAAATGTTTTGACTTGGTAAGACGATCAACAATAACCCATATTGCATCGTTCCTTCTAGGAGTCTTTGGTAGCCCCATGACAAAGTCCATCGTAATATTATCCCATTTCCACTTCGGTATGGGAAGAGGTTGCATGACTCCTCCAGGCTGTTGCCTTCCAGCTTTCACTTGTTGACAAACCATACATCTTGACACAAAATCAGCAATCTCCCTCTTCATGTTGTCCCACCAAAAATGTTCCTTCAAATCTCTATACATTTTGGTGCTCCCAGGGTGTATAGAGAAATTGGAACTATGAGCGTCATCCAGCAATTCCCTTTTTAGATCAGGTATATTGGGAACACAATGTCTCTTCCCGAATTTCAAAATTTCATCTTCATACACAAAGTCTCTCAATCTCCCATCATTCAAAGCTTTAATCTTCTTCTGAAATTCTTCATCATCGGACTAGGAGCTCTTAATCCTTTCTAGTAAAGATGGTTTGGAAAACATTTGAAAAAGCATTGATGTTTCACCTTCCCTGGTTATTCCCATGTCCATCTTCTCTAGATCCATGAAAATTGGATCCCTTTCAATTCTCATCATGTTCATAACTCCATGGTCTTTTCTGATCAAAGCATCTACTACTTTGTTTGCTTTCCCCGGGTGGTAGGGTATCGTGCAATCATAATCCTTGCGTAATTCAAGCCATCTCCTTTGCCTCATGTTGAGTTCTTTTTGTGAGAAAATATACTTCAAACTCTTGTGATCAGTATAAATCTCACATTTTTCTCCATAGAGGTAGTGCCTCCATATCTTCAAATCAAAGATCACAGCTGCTAACTCAAGATCATGAGTAGGATAGTTTTGTTCATGAATTTTCAACTGTCGTGATGCATAGGCAATAACTCTATCATTCTGCATAAGGACACAACCAAGTCCTTTCTTTGATGCATCACTATAAATAACGAACCCATAATTCCCCGATGGTAGAGTCAATATAGGAGCATTGACTAATCTTCTCTTCAGTTCTTCAAAACATTCTTCACACTATTTTTTCCAAACAAATTTAACCCCTTTACGTGTGAGCTTCGTTAATGGGTTAGCCAATAGGGCAAAATTATGGACGAAGCGTCGATAATAACCTGCCAAGCCAATAAAACTACGTACCTCAGTTATACTCGTAGGTGTTGGCCATTCTTGGATTGCTTTGGTCTTAGAAGGATCAACAGAGATTCCATCTTTAGAGACAATATGGCCAAGTAAAGAAATCTCCTGAAGCCAGAATTCACACTTGCTAAACTTTCCATATAATTCATGCCTCCTCAGAGTCTTCAAGATAATGCGCAAGTGATTTTCATGATCTTCGTAGGTTTTGGAGTATACCAAGATATCATCAATAAATACCACCACAAATTCATCGAGATACTCCTTGAAAACTCTATTCATCAGATCCATGAATACAGAGGGTGCATTAGTCAATCCAAACGGCATTACAGTAAACTCGTAATGCCCGTACCTGGTTCGAAATGCTGTCTTCGGAATGTCTTCCTTCTTTACACACAACTGATGGTATCCAGATCGAAGGTCAATCTTTGAAAAGTATTGAGCTCCATGCAGTTGGTCAAATAAATCATCAATACGAGGTAGGGGATACTTGTTCATTATCGTTATAGCATTGATCTCCCTGTAGTCGATACATAACCTCATAGATCCATCTTTCTTTTTAACAAAAAGAACAGGGGCTCCCCATGGAGAAACACTAGGGAGAATAAATCCCTTATTACTCAATTCCTCTAGTTGTTTCTTTAGTTCGACTAACTCTACAGTGGCCATTCTATAAGGGGTCTTCGATATAGGCCTTGATCCAGGAATCAAATCAATGGAAAACTCAACTTCTCGTTCTGGAGGATGTCCAGGTAAATCTTCCGGAAATACATCTACAAATTCTTTCACAACAGGTACATCCTCTATTTGAACATTCCTTTCCTCACCGATAGTTACTTCATTCTCTTCCTCCCCAATAATTGAATTAAGTTGAGCTACTGGGGGTGGGTCTAAATAAGAATTAGGTGGTGACGATTCTGCTCTAAAAATAAGGTGTTCCTTATCATTATCACCAAGAATCGTAACCTCTTTCTTCTTACAATAAATCTTCACATCATAGTCCGAAAGCCAGTCCATACCAAGGATTATATCAAACTCAATCATAGGTATGATGATGAGATTAGCAGATAAAGAAAATTTATGTGCTCTAATGGGGACTGATTCACAAAACTTTGTTGCAATGATATTTCCCTTAGGAGTTTTAACTGACAACTCCCTTATTAAATCAAATTGGAAATATCTAATTTTCTTAGAAAACTGGGAAGATATGAAACAATGCGATGATCCAGAATCAAATAATGCATTTGCTAAACTTGAGGAAACCATTAAATTACCTGCTACCACATCTTTCGGAGCTTCTACCTCAGCAGTAGTGATAGCATAAGCCTGGCCTTGATCCCTTGGCCTTTTCTGAGGTAAGTTCTCCTGACGCTTAGGACATGCATTTGCATAATGCCCCATCTCCCTGCAATTGTAGCACTGAACGTTGGTAGCTTCCTTCTTCCCCTTGCAATCATGAGCTTGGTGGCCTTTTTCACCACACTTGTAACAGACTCCCATTCCCTTCAGGCAAGCACCGGGGTGTTTCTTCCCGCACTTACCACAAGATGGATATTCAACCTTTCCCTTCTTCCCCTTATTTCCATTCCCATATTGATCAGCAGGTCTCTTCTTCTCTTTCTTTGCTTTAAAGTCATACGACTTAGAGAATTCCTTTTCGGTCTTGATAGCACACGAGACAATGTCTTCGTACGATGAAAAGGATTGTGAGACTAATGCTCGACGGAGAAATGGTTTAAACCCATCAAAGAAACGATCAATCTTACTTCTTGGGTCGCGAATATAATCACCAGCGTACCTCGCTAACCTTGTAAAGTTAGCCTCATACTTTGTGACATTCTCATCCTCCTTTTGTCTCAGACTCAGAAATTGTCTTTCCATATCTGCTCGATGGTCGCGAGGAAAGTATTTTTCTAAAAACAGATCTTTGAACTCCCTTCATTCCATATTTGATACTTCATCATCTTCCTTCGTATTTTGAATCAATGACCACCATTGATCAGCATCTCCAGTGAGGCGGTAAACTGCCATGATAACTTTTTCCCTTTCACTGCTCCCCAAAGCCTGAAATATTTTCTCTAGGGAAAATATCCATTGCTCAGCTACTAAGGGATTTGTATTCCCATTGAACGTTGGTGGTTGTTGTCTCATTAATCGATCTAACATTGATCCTCCACGCTGCGGATCAGGGTGCTCCATACGGGTAAGGTTATTATTCATAACCTGAGTAAGTTGTCCCAGTATGGTGATTAGCTGATCAGCACCAGTTGCATCACCAGCCCCAGTATAATTATCTTGAGCAGGAGGGCAATCCCTACATGGAGTGCGTGCATCGATACGATTTCCATTTCTTCCACTAGGCGCCATTTCTAAACAATGGCATAAACTAGATCAGTTTATGAATCAAAATACATAATCCCATACTTATAAAACAGTTAACATAAATTGAACTATTTATGGATATAATCCATAATCATAAAAATGTTTTCTTTGAGGAAGTATATACTCATAAACCCTTTATAATGATTTGTAAAGAAAATGAGAGTTATCCTAAGCATATCCCCCAGGAGTGTCGTAACCAAGAGTGCAGCAAGGCCCGTTATCGTGCACCAGTTCCCGTTCGAGTCTAGCTCAAAGCGGTGTTTTCGGGTTTTACCCCTAGGTACATCTGTGCCAGAGCCGCCTCTACCTGCTCGTATCCAGACAGGGATGTATTGCTCGGAAAACTCACAAAATCTCTACAATACCAAAATTCTAGGAAGTTCTTCTATACTAATCCTCAAAGTTCATCTTAGGTATACGTGCTCTAATCAGAGTTTATCTAAATCTAGCTTCCAAGGTTTGTACTAAACTTCCCTTGATACCAACTGTAACGCCCCGACCCCAGCTACCCAAAGTCGGTGCATTACTTCGTAACATTGGCATGATCACAAGAAAGATCAAATCTCGAAAGACCGATTAGTTTAGTAGCCTTGGAAACACTAGATATAATCATAAAGTTTTACATTACATTTCAAAGTGAAAAATTACAACAACAACAAAGTCTTCATATCCACACTATTAACCCCTCATAATATCCATGCAAGTCAATCATAATTTACTTCTTCACTACCTGGGAAAATAAAACATAGAAAAGGGGTGAGCTCAAATGCCCAGTAAGGATAACAATATAGCGGAACATTCAAAATAAGCGTAAACATTTAAGGTAATGAATTACTAAAACAAAAGCCTTTTAAACTTGAACTTCAACATAGTACGGCAAAAGTAAAATGAAATAATGCCATTTACTTGTTCACATGGATATTCTACTAATCGAATAATCACATGCAAAATCAATAACCACTTTCATAATGTTGGAATTCATAATGCCAGACTATCATAACCACATAGCCAATGCCTCGTGCCAAGACTACAAATAAGATTTTGTCCAGGCCTTGTGCCAAGACACTAGTTTGTCTCATGAGACCTACCGATGCATCGAGGAGCTATAGCGGGCTCCACCCGTCACTTATTAAGTCCAATGCATTCCCATATGAAAAGGTTTAAACATAAACATTCGTATTAAAACTAGCATACGAAATGTCAATAATTTCACCATAAACTATGAATGGTATAAAAATAGCATATCCATAGTCAAACATATCACAAAACCTTCAATACAATATAGAAGTTTTGTATCATAATAAATCAACTTCAAATAATCTTAAAATCCATCAAAGGATGTTGACATAGATGAAATCAAAGTTCTTTTTAAAGAAGTATCTCTGTTTATTTTGAAATCATTTGAGATCCATATAAAATAAAACATTTTCTTGAAAATATTCTCATAAGCTTGTATGGAATGCTTCGACGACTTTATAACGGCGGAAAATAACCGCACCCGCCGTATAAGTTAAAAAAACATTCTTACCTCAATTCTGTCGAAAAGGTTAAAAAGGACCTTGTTTTGAAAACGACGGAAAGATTCCTTTATAAACCTCTTATAAAAAGTCAAACAAGGGTATAAATGACTTTAACCCATATTCTTGTAAATAGTAAAAATGTTTTGA
Organism: Viscum album; assembly: GCA_963277665.1. Taxonomy (NCBI): domain Eukaryota; kingdom Viridiplantae; phylum Streptophyta; class Magnoliopsida; order Santalales; family Viscaceae; genus Viscum; species Viscum album. The sequence continues at coordinate 424,720,410 of OY728162.1, read as the reverse complement.
AATACATTTTTAAGAAACATGGATGTGGATGATAATGATATCCTAGTAGATTATTACGTATAAACAACCTCGGATAATGAAGAGATTGTGAAATAAACCCTTACCTTGTACTTTTCCTTGGTTGGGGTAGGTTAACCTCCTGTATAATGGTGAAATAATTGTTATTAAATTATAAAAGAATCATATACATTAATATGATATCATATATGATCTTTTAATATTGATTTGATAATATCTTAGTATTATCGTCGTTTCGTGTGTTAACTTACTCATTTTCTTTTATATGTTTTGTTACATAAGTCATGTTTGTTGTATCTTATTCATATCCAGAATGGTATCAAGTCCTTAAACATCATTTTTAAATCATCAAATGATAATTATACTTGAATGGATACGATGGAGAATGAATCTCATCGCGTTCGTGGAGACGGTAGTCCGTACGTACGCACGAACGCTACTTCCATATAATTTTTATTTTAAAAGAATCGAATCCAAATGATACATAGGTATATTACTATTCCAGTATAATATAATATTTTATATATGTTACTTAAGTTCATTAACACCATCCTTTATACGTTCCATGTGTGGTAAGAACGAGTCATATCATTTTAAGGGGGCGGTAGTCCGCACTTCCTCAAATGAAATTATCGTATGTATATACAACATGAAACGAATAATGGTATGAAATAAAATGGAATTACAGAAGCTTATATATAAAATATATATCATTAATATCATATTTAATTACAGTTCCATCATAATGGCCACCATGAGAGGCGGTAAGATGTATTTGAACAATCATCGTTTCGTGAGGCGTTAGTTTGCCATCCACAGAAACATTATGTTCATCATCCATTATATGGAGTTGTGTGTATGTGTAGTTTGAATCCTTCTTATAACAACATCCTAGTATATTGAGGATACTGGTGTTGTTACAAAAGAAAGGAAATAAAAAGAGTTTGGGGGTTGGAGAAGCAAAATAAATGAAAATAATTTAAGATAAATCGTTACCTTTAATTTAGGTAACTCACTTTGGTTGGAACCAAAGGACTTCATGAAATGCTTTCTACCTAAGGGGAAGCTTCAAGGAGGAGGAGAGGGATGTGGGGAGCTTATTTGGGCAGAGTTTGGACGAGACAAGTGGCTTGAGAGGTGTGAGGAATGAGTAGAAGTGGTCTCCTTTTATAAGGGAGAGGAGGGGCTCTTTAGGAAAGAGTGAAAGTATTACATTATAATATAATTATATTCGGTTTATAATGGTCCAAAAATCATTGAGGTCAAAGATAAGATGACTCATATTCTAAATAACATCAACCAACAAGAATTGGACAGGTTTTAGATAATATTTTAATCATTATAATCTTATTTATTTAAATGATTTATTAATGAGGTAAACATTGCATCATTATTGTGTCATTAATAATTTAACTTATTTGATGTCTAAAAATTATAAATAAAATATCATCATGTAGGAAATCGTTTTAGATTTCTAATGAATATTTATAATCGAAAATCCAACATGTATAACCCTATGTAAAAATTGTTCTTCTAAAAGATGTAAGCTTATGCCATTTTTATTTTTATTTTAACTTTATTAATATAATGTGTCCCTACCACATACAAGTGGCTCCAAAGGGTCCCCAAATTGACCCAAGGATTCTCATGGTCGGGTATGTGTCCACCAATAAGGTTAGGACACGTTTTAGGGTAATTTTGTATTATTATAATATTATTTTTTAACCCTTATTTATCGGATTTACCCTTTAACCATGGTAAATAAAATATTTACCACAGTAACTATTCAAAATGTCTAAAAATAAAAGTTACCTATTTACACAATTTGAAAATCCTGATTCCAAATATGGAATCCAATTTCCTAAATTCAAAACACAGTAGTGGCAGAAATTAATTTAAAATTAATTCCCGCTGTTCAAAACAAAAAGCGTGTTTTTAAGAGATAATAACTATCAAAAGATTGACACTTGTTTATGTTCGGTTTAATTGTAAAATTATGTCCAATGATAAACATTAAATTGAATGGTAAAAATCTATTCTAAATATACTTTAAAACCACTCAAATTCATAATTTATCACTATTAATTATTTTGATTAAAAAAAGTTGTTTTTAATTAAAATTTAGAAATTTTCACTATTCATCAAAATATGAAAGTTATCCAAAATGTACCAAAATTTCACCCTAGGCTAATTTTGATATTCCGAATCCAAAAATGAAGTCCATTTTGAAATATAGAATATATATGATTTCAAAAAGTAGGTATTACTATTCACAACGGCTAGTTTAATTAGTTGTGGTGTGTGTTAGAACTCGAGGTTACGTACAACACACGCTATCACATTATTCGAAGGGAAACGTACCATAGAAGCTTGGGGTGTTACAGTATATATGACGATTCAATAAACATGGAAGGAATTAATTTTCCTAGAGAATTATGTGAAATCAAGCATCATTGAAGGTTAGAAGTATAGAAGGCTTTGGATTTGATTGGAGAACCGGATCCCTGACTAGTGGGTACCATAGGCTTCCACGTATACTTATTTCATGACAGTAGTGGTTTCATCCCTATCAATTCATTTGAGGATAACTTTATAAAAACAAAGTTTATAATGAAATTTCTGATGATTTGGGTTATCAAAAAGAGTACATTTGGGTTCTTAGCATCAGGTATGGTCTTTTATAGCTTTGACTAATGAGAGAATCCCATTTTAAAACTAATCCAAAATGGTTATTATCCAACCAGTCATGGGACAATATGGTCCTGGAATGATACTATCATTATGATCTATTCTATATTGAGATGAGAAAAAGGCTACACTGTTTTTTGGTGTGCAATGCTGATGAATGCTTCATACCAGTTTAAATATTCTGAAGCCATAGTTTCATTTGACCATAAATCTTCCTCGACATTATACAATTGTGGGATGTGGGTTAATGTTTCATAGGAGATGAATTATTCCTTTAATCATCAAACATAGTAATGAAGGGGAATTAAATACAATTTTCTAAAAGCTTAATCCATGGTTGTAAATTTTCATTTCAAACTCTGAATCTCCTATCACATCTAGGTCGCAAACTGTAATTTGATGTCCCAGTTGGAGGACTACAAATAGTGTCTGATATAATGCCTCATTATTTTTACATTCTTCAAATAATATGAAGGTGTAAGGTAGGAGTGACTTTGCAGGAGACATAAACACCACTCTGATCCTGACTTTTTTGAGTTCAAGATCTTCCATTCCCTTCATTTTTTGACTTATAGATGCTTTGTCAAATTAAATTTCCCATATCTGGGGCCATATTAATTGGAAAATATCTCTTTATCTGGAGATTTAGTATTTAACACCGTTTTTTCTACAGATGGTTTCTCAGGGTTAAAATATTCCTGAGCCTAGAAAGTAAATATTTTCTGATTCATGAACAATAAGTCAAACTGTTAAAGAATAATCACCCACAATTTCAAACATTCTTTAAAAATAGGATAGATGATGATATATTTGAGTGGTTTATTGTGAGAGACCAAATTTAACTCATGGTGAATTAGGCAATGCCTCAATTTTTTAACTCTGAAGATTGATGCTTGGAATCCCTTCTTGATATCTGATTAATAAGTCTTAGTGTCTTCCATGGTTCTATTGAGATAATATCGGTATTTTTATTATAGGTGTGGTCGATTTTTATGAGGAAGGAACATAGTGATCTATCTAGTTTTGTCAAATACAAAATTAGTGGATTACCTTAAACGGGTGTCGTTTTCTCAAGACAACCCCAAAAATATTTATTGAGACGATTGAATACTTCTTGATAGTCTATGGTTCACTTATATGTGGCCCCCATGTTCATCAATTAGTTGAAGGGAAACACTTCATTACAATGTTTCGTATAATGAACCAGATATAGGAATAGTGTCCCAATAAACACCTATACTTTTTGGGTTACGATGTTGTGAAATACTAAGGATGTCCTTCATCTTCATAGGGAACACTTTAATGCAATGATGACGTATGAAGAATCTGAGAAAGTTTATTCAGGATAAGTAGAAATCATATTTGAATTTTTTTATCTTTATGCTATAATGTCATTGTTTTTTGATGATTGTATCAAGATCATCCTAGTGGTTATAAAATCATTGAAACATAAACACTAGGAAGTTCTTGAAGTTTTAATGCATGGAATGATTTTATTTGGCACCAGCATCCTTAAAGACAAAGTTAATTTTCTAAGAGAGGAATAATCCATGGGGGTCCGGAATGTAGTATATTGTTAATATTCTTGGTCCATAAAGATATGGTTGAACCTTGAATATTCATCCTTGAAGGAGAGCTCTTGATAACCATATGTTTCATCAATCAACATCTCTATGATTATAATCCCGAAGTCATCTTTTGGAAAGTACCAATTGATATATATGGAGTCAATGAAAACCCTTATTTTCTAAATATTATTCTTTATCATTGTAATTTTTTTCATTCATTTATGATAATATAATCCCCGGATGATTTATTCCTTGGTATGTTTGTCTACCTTAACCTAAATTTTCAAGTTGAAGGTTTGGTTTGTTCTTTTACAAAACTATTTAAATCCTCTATGGTTTTAAGGAAAACCTAAGTGGTGAGTGAACAACTCAGGATCAAGGAATGGAATCTCTATGTTATTCCAGAAAAAAATGTGTCTCGATGTTATTTTAGGAATGAGTTATGTACCTCTTTTTCTTTGGAAGACATTGATACTCTGATAAGAGTGATTTGTGGGTCCTTTTTAATACCTTGATTATTTCTTTTATTTTATCAATAGTGGTAGAAACACCATCCTCAAATTATGGAGGGAAAATCCAGAGGTCTACATCCCCTTCCAATATCACATAATTTTCGTCTCTGACCTCTTCCTTTTACACTGGGTAACTAGATGATGAATCATATTTCCAAAAGCTATGGGATGATTCAATATTTTTGAAATCAAGATGGTGAAGTTACTAATTTTGACTTGAATGATGATGTCGAGACTTTATAATACTTTTATGGGGAAATGAGGGGTTGTGAATGAGAATATTTATTTTCTGTTAGTGATGTGATATCCTCTTTTAACCTAGTTGAACTTTCATGGATATTTTGAAGATCGATGGATGGAATGAGGTAGTTTTTACCCTGTATTCCACCACTGAATAGAGAGTCAATAACTTCACTAGAACTGTGGATTTTGTTGTGACGAAAGATATCATGAGACTTGTTGGATGTGTTTCTAAATTTTGATACACCTCATTTATTTGATTGATGTGAAACATATAATCTACACATATTGTCTTGGTTTCATTGTTTAGATTCATTTCCAGACCATTCAAGGATGTCACCTTAGTAAAACCATTAGCTGTGGGTTGCATTCCTCCCCATAGAAGAGTCCTACATCAATGTACTGAGTTTCCTAGGATTCAAATAGGGATTTATAACCCTAAATGTCCCAATTATACCATTAAAGAATTATTTTAGGAATTAGTGATATGATGGGGGGATTTCATTTTATTGGTGTAGGCATGGTCTTTTTAGATAAAAATTTAATGATGGATCCTATCAAACAACCAGATTTTCTAAGTCAGACATGAGTTTCCCAAATAGACACCTAAGCTAGATTTGGAACAATTAATTTTTTTCACTACTTTTATATCCTTCTAGTGTCATCGTAGAAAGAGGAAGGTTAGCCTCACTGTATGCCAACCAAAAAAGTTTCTGTAATGGAATGTGATTAACTCTCCAGACATTGTTAATGAAATAACATTAAATAATAACATAATTTATCATACCAGATACATATGAGGTTATAATGTTTCCTTGTATAATAGAATATTTTTCCTCTTCCATGAAATAGATGATCGTGTGGAATTTTGTATGATCTATTTATGCTGATTGACCTCAGTAGTGGTATCCTCTACATTAAAATATTGGGGGATTGGAAAATCCTTTATGTGTACATCCTTGAGGTATTTTTATAAACACATGAAAAAGGGATCGAAAATATGGTCATCACCAATGATAATTGCATAACAAATTCATACTTCTTCTCTAAGGGAATGTGCTTACCAACATTTATATTTTCTTTATATTCACTTTAGGATATGAAGTTCTGTAATTAGGTGGATAGTCCATTAGAACATTAATTTTATGTTCTTATGTCCTTTGTGTGTTCGGTCAACTTGGTTTACCAGTGAATCAAGGATATTTTAGTGATGAATATTCCTCTAATCAATCTGAAAAGATAGTGGGGTCATGGAAAACAAAGTATGTGTGGGGAGATCACATTCTCATGCTGATCTCATTGAAGGTATCTTCCAAGAGTTTTGTCCACATAGACTACTCAAGTAGGGATGTGGCTTGAGTATTTATCTCTACCATGAATGCATCTTCCCTATTTTCCTAGAACTACATGAACTATCTCACTTATTACCCAATATAATACCGAGAAATTGGTTTCATAGACACATTTTTCTTCCTAATGGGATCCATTAAAGGAATAACATTAGTGGATGTTATGGTCAACTTCTCAATTGATGAGGTTTCCATTTAGAGGGTCAACTCCTGTTGTATAGTTTGGTCGGGTGATTCAATTTTTGATATTGAAGGCATGAAGTATGATAGATTCAAAGATAAATTTGTATTTGGAAAAGGTTCATCTTCTTATATTTTCTCCCCACTCTTCATACCATGTAGTTTCGTTGAAGATAAACCATAAGAGGTTTGGGGTGTCAATGGAGTTGGATTTTTCCTAAAAAAATCATCCAGGGGAAAATATGGATGTATTAACTATGCTTAGAGGATATAAAAAGTTTTTTGATCATCCTTTTGACCATACAATCTTTTAATTGTTATTAAACCATTATTGTAACTTCCTACCATTCATTCTCCTCCTGTAGATTGATGTCTAAAACACATACTACCAGCGCAGGTGTCTTGACATGATTTAATCTCCCAGATTACACTATTTTCTATAGGATGTATTTACATATTTTTTTGAATGTTGTGCACTATTTTATAATGGAATGAGAAATAGTTTAGGTGATCATCAACTCCATACTAATTGGGATTGGTGGGCATTAGAAACCTGATCAAGTTATTCTTTAATCCTAATATGGAGTATCCATGGTCCTTTTCATTATGAAAATAACATTAATTATATTTCATCTATTAAAAATAGTTTTCAATAATAACCCATATATCATCCTTATGAGGTGGAAATTATTTCTGGATTTCAAGAGGGGGAAAACATGGTATGGAGCGGGCATTGGAGATATAGTGGGTGCATGGGCTAGCTTCTGTGTAATGGTGGTGCCCACTACATTCCCTATTTTATTTCTTTTGATAAAATGTAATTACTCATGACTTATCCTTGGTTAATGATTTAGATTCTACCCTTCACTTATAAATTATTGAAAAATCACAACCCCATATATATTTCACAATAATGAGTGTTGTGTGAAACTCATACTAATGATTCTTTATAAAGATGGACAAAAAATCTTCTTTTGGAATATTTTGTCTTCTATATTATGTCCATCCCTTCCACACATGAATTTAAATATGAACCCCTCTGATAATATCTATTTTTTTAGTTTCATAGGTCAAGGTTTTTTGACCTTATTATATTGTGCATAATTGTTAATGAATCTTATGATCCTGATCATTCCCATTCTTTAATAGACCATGGTAGAAAATTAGTGTTCCATACAATGTATTTCCCCTAAGGTATAATCACAAAGCACCTGATTGTTACATCATCTTGTTGTGTGGGGTTCCACATCATGGGATTACATAGGGACACAAAATGAATCAAATGTTACTCTGGATCCATTGATTTATTTGAAAATATAAATTTAGGTTTTTTGATGTTTTGAGGGGGAAGGGTTGGATCAAACCTTTTGGTTAGAGGATTCCATTCTATTAATATTTTTTCACTCTACTCCTCTATAACTTCCAATTGATTTGTCAGAGACTTAATTTTATTAATGGTCACTTGAGGAATTTCTAGCTAAGTAGAATATTGAATGGGGGAAATAGAAGGTAGACATAACTATGGAGTCTTTCTGATATATGGTATGGGTAATATATATGGGGAGGTTTGTAAGGATTCACCTAGAAAAATTCCAATAGTGTAACCATTTAATGTAACTCTCAAACTTATTTGTTGGGATCCAAATATATTGGTTTTCAATTCCCTTCATTGAGTGGATGCTCTGGCGCAATTCATGTTGTTGTAGCGGACCCTCTTTATTGAGAAACACCAATTTGGAGTATGATTTGGGACTCTATTTATAGAATGTATCTGGTATGAATATTTCCTCTGAGTTTTCCTACATTAATCCTTTTTATTACCTTTACATCCTCCTCATATTTAAAATTAATATTTCATTGAGTGTAAGGAGTTCAACATCTTTGGGAGGTGGGTGAGGCGTAGCCTTACCTTTAGAATATTATTTTTTAAAGCTATCTAAGGAGGTAAGAATGAAGTTATTGATGGAATTACCCTATTTAGAGAAATTATCTAGTCCTGAGTATGCATTCCTACATCAATTTTGTTAGTGTAGACCATATTATGAACTAATATTTCTTCATTATGATCCTCTATATTGGACTCAATTTCTGTAGGTTATGTCGGCATCGATTTTATTACATTCACCAATGTGTAGTTCACTGTTTTCTTTTCATTATTTTCATTGGGAAACAATATATTTTTACCCTCCATAAGTCCTTGTCCAATTCTCTGTTGTTTAATTTAGATCCATTAGACAAATAGTAATCTAAAGGGAATCACTGGACAATTAGGTTGTGTGTGTTCCCTATGAAGATACATGATCACAAGATGGTAATAAATAGGGGGATATATTCTCTAACATTTCTCTATATTTGGAGAAGAATGAATTATATTGAGGAGTATATTTTTGAGGTAATAAATTCCCCAGTCCTATGGGATGAGGCTATTCCTACTGAATTTCCTCAACCATTCAAGTCTGATTTTCTATCTATGAAGGTTGTGTTAAAAAATATCGTAACTATATTGGTAAGTGTTGGGCAAAAATCCCTCAAGGTAACATTGCAGCATTTTTGGGTTGATTGTGTTTGTTGACAAAGCAGGTTTCCATGGAGAATTGTCGAGTTCCCGAGAATTTTTTGACATTCCATGTTGACAAAGAACTTTGACAAAGGAAAGGACGATCTGGAGGCGGTACAAAAGAGCAGTACAAGGTGGCGCCGTTTTCCAGTGTTTGCCAAATTTTTGGGCCTGAAAATTGCCAATGGAAAATGGAGTGATATGTTGTTGGCGAAGGTTGAGGAGAGAGAAATGAAGGAGGTGTGCGGAAAAATCAAGCGTGGCACACAAAACTAGCGGGTTGCGCGAAATCTTGAAGTGTGGCGCGCAAAACAGCGGGTTGCGCGAAATTGTATTTCGCGCAAAAGATGTTTCAAGGCCGAAAGCTTGAAAATCGGTAAAGGCATGAGGCGCGCGAAATTTTGGAGGCGTGCGCGGAAAATTGAAGTGGCGCGCGAAATAGCGGATGAAGTATCTCGCGCAAGAGGTGTTACGAGGTCCGAAGCTCGTAAAATGGCAAAGGCATGAGGTGCGCGAAATTCTGGAGCAGTGCGCGGAAAATGTTTGTGCGCGGAAGATCAAAGCGGATTACGCGCTCAAGGAGGGTTTTACGCGCGGGGTCGATTTTGCCTATAAATTTGAAGTGACCCTTCTCCATTCAGTAGAGTTCAAGACATAGAAAATACCCGAGCTCTGGTTCACGAAATTGAAGTTAGAAAGTGTGTTGCGCGTAAACTTAAAGTTTGCGCGTAAAGTCAGATTGCGCGAAAAGCAAAGGCTGCGCAGAAACTTGGTGTTGGCGCATAAAAGGAAGATTGCGCGAAAAGTGGCTTTCGCGCAAAATCAGTGAATTGCGCGCAAGGCAGTTTCGAGGCTGCGCGTAATATTTGGAGGTTGCGCGTAAAAATTGAGGTTTCCCGGTACATCCGGTGCAAAGTGAGATTCATCTGCGGGTGAAAGTTGGAATTCAACAGAGCATCTACATACAGAGGAAGATGCATTACTTCATGAAAATGAAGAGACCTACAGGTCTATAAACTGTGATTGGATTCCCTTCCCAGAGCAGTGAGCTTAGGAAGAGGAAGAAGGTGATCCTCTCCACCGGCAGTGAGCCAGAGAGAGAGAAACAGGGAGTGACCCTTGGGAAAGCAGTGAGCTGACCCTAAACATTGTAAAGGCAGTGAGCCTGGGCATAGAAGTGATCTATCCCGAACATTGTAATCCACAGCTAGTGAAGCCTAGTGGAATTTGGTACGAACCGGCAACTTGTCGGCGTATGCTCCTTGGACGTAGCCCTTAGCGGTGAACCAAGTAAAAATCTCTGTGTCTGCCTACTTACTTTCCTACATTGCATTCAAAGCATCATCATCAGGTAAATGAGACAAGTGATCACAGTAACCACACAAGTGCAAACAAAGTGACCCTTGTAACAAAGAGGTCAAGATCCAGTGGGACAGAAAGAACTTTGAAAAAGAATATCCATACCCTGATTCACCCCCCCCCCTCTCAGGGTATATAGGCCCCTATTGGCCCTAACAATTGGTATCAGAGGGAAGGTTGTTGTTATCAGATTTGTTTGCTCCAACTTGGTGTAGTCGATCTGTGTGCATAAAGAATCAGTCTTCTCTTATCTCAATCAGCCATGGCAAAGGGAAAAACATCCAAGAACAAGCAGAAGTCAGGTGGTACTCCTCAGTGTGGAAGTGTATATGGAAAATGTGTGATTCAACTAAAGGAATCAAACAACTTGCTGAAGGAAGGCTTGGATGAATCAGAAAGGGAAAAGATTGATTCACTCAATCATGATGTTGGAATGAGTAAAGTACATGAGCATCAGAGTGATACTGAAACAGAAGAAGAAATTGAAGGAAGAATAGATATGCGAGCTGAGTTAGAGGCTGCTCTTGAAGTGATAGATGTTTGGAGAGCCAAAACCAAGAATGCTAACAAAGTTGTTCGCGATGCCAAACTCTATATGCAGCAGCAGGAAGAAGAGAAGTCTGAGTTGATAAATAAAATTGATAAACTCAAGTTATCAGCACCAGAGAACTCAGAATCAGTTAGTGAGTATAATCTTAAGATTGAAGAACAGAAAAGGGAGATCGATGGCTTGAATAGAAAAGTGAAAGATCAATTCAAAAGCATCGAAGAACCGAATATTCCAAGTGACGTTGAAAACACTGAAGAAGCCAAATCTAAAGATATCCGGATCAAGGGGTTGGAGATTGAGGTCAACAAGCTAAAATGTTTAAATCAAAGGCTTATTGATATAGTTACTGACCTAACAGAGAAGAATGATTCACGTGCTGAAGAGCTGCAGAAGATGGCCAGAATGAAAGGAAAACAAAAGGCTGGTGATTATGAAGAGAGTCAAATGTCAGATGAAGCACAGAATCTTAAAGCCAGAAATAATGATCTAGCAGCATAGTTGTCTGCAGAAGTTCAGAAAAATCAAAGGCTACAACAAGAGAATGCATGTTGCTCTGAATCTGTCGCTCAAGAAAAATTGAAGGTAAAGGAGAAAAATGACATGGTTGATAAGCTAAAGCATGAACTGGAAGATGAGGTAAGTAGAGGGAAGCTTCTCAAGGAAAATCATGATGTCCAACTTGAATCAAGGGATATGAAGATTCAAAAGTTGGTAGAAGAGCTCGAATCAGTCAAGCAGGAAATATAGAAGTCTAAATCCAAAGATAAGCCCAAGTTGAAGGATGCACTGCACTTGCTATTTGATCATCCTTCTTCAAGTAATGATAAAATGAAGAACAGATATGCTGTTTCTGAAGAGAAACAACATAATATTTTCTCAGCTCAAAGACCAGCAAGTTTTGGAAATGCTGGCATTGGATATGATAATTCCACTCCTATGGATGATATGAAAAATGCAGTGAAAATTTACAAAGGTAAGAAAAATCATGTAGGTGATGGAGATAGGCCTATGAGGATAGTTTCAAGGAGTGATGATGTGTGCTATTTCTGCGGAGTTCATGGCCACACATCAAGCTTCTGTACAGAGGCTCTGGAGTACATTTCAGGCTGTGAAAAGAGAGACATTAATAAATCTGAGAACAGGAAGAAGCATCATGAGAAATTAGAAAGAAGAGCTTCTCAGAGGAAAGCATATATTAGATGTTATTACTGCGGAAGAATGGGACACACCATGAGCATGTGTCAGGAAGCTCAGGAGAACAATATCAGAGGAAGAACTCAAGGTGCATCAACATCTCAGCAGAGAGATGATGAAATGAGGTATTCCTTTGAGGGAAAATGTTTTATATGTTCTCACTATGGGCACATGGCGAGACATTGGAGTAAGAAGAAAGCAGGAAAGGGAAAGGAACAAGAAAAGAGATCTCCACCACAGGAAGTGTATAAGAAAGAAGCCTGTACTGGGAGACAAAGTGTTAAGGAGAAGAATAGGCTTCGAGCCTCAGGGAAATCACGTGGAGCTGAACGAAAGGTGTATCAGTCACCTCCTATGTCATACTCACAACAGCTCTCAAGGAGAGAATGTGAGCAAACCTGGAAGATTAAGGGTAGATCTACTCCAGTGGTGATAAAGAAGAATGGACGTTCAATGGAGGACCCACCACCAATAAAAAATAGGGCGGTGACTCATAAATCTGATAAAAGGCAGATAAGCAAAGAATGCATCGAAAAATCCACATGTCGTGTTTTGCAACGAGAAGTGGAAGAAAAAGGAAGATCCCTACAATGGACAAAGAAGACAGGGAAGATGACAAGAAAGGAGATTCCTGCAACGAGAAACAATCAAGGGAAATGGAATTTCGGTAGAACATCAAAGATCGAAATGTGTACCAGTTGGTCTAAACCCCAGATTGTGAGAAAGGCCAAGTCTTCAGAATCTTCATATCAGAAAAAGGCTCAGAATGTGAGCAAAGAATGCCTAGTCATATGGCCAGAACAGTTGAAGTTGGTCAGGCAGTTGGAGGAAGTAAGAAAGGAGTGTGATGCGCTCCAAGAAAGAATCAAAGGGATGACCCATCAGGATCAACCATCATCCTCATGTTGAGGATTCTAGAAGAAACCCCTCTCCCTATGTATATAAATGCTATTAACTGATGATTCTTGTGTTTCAGGTTTTAGGGAGATACAATAAAAGGGGAAGTGGCATCTAAGGATGCGAAGTGGAGAAATGATATGCTCTAGAGTTTCAATTGATTCAAATCAGATACTAGAGTTGAAGAAGAAGGAGAGAAACAGAGCACAATAGGAAGTGATTGTGTTATTAACTTTATCTCTTGTTTCCTACACCGAGTTTCAACTCCGTAGGCTTAGAGATTTTGTTAGTGGCTCAAATCTGATTGGAAGATGAGAACGAATGATGCAGGAGGAAAATACGTGTTATGGGTCTAAACTGTTGGTCCTAACCCCAGGAAGTGTTGCATAACATAGGGGGAGCATTCAACAACAAAATCAGATGCCATATCCATCAAGGAAATAATTGGATGACCCAGATCAAGAGTTTTCTATCGAGAGAAGACTTACTATGAGAGAAGCAACAGTGATCAAGCATTTCATGCTTATTTATTTTGATCTAACATTGTGGTATCAGCTGACTGTTTTTCAGGATACCAAGAAGCTGCGAAAAGTAGCTGAAAGAAATGAAGCCACTGAAAAATGAGTCAGTGAACAATTTCCTGACAAAAGTGTTGAGGAAGAAAGCAACACAGGGGGAGAAGAAGTGGCTGAGGGTGACTCAGAATAAGATACTGATGATGAGTACAAGGATGTAAAATCCTTATCTGCACAAAATACAAAGAATCGAGCTGAAATTGACAGGCAGACTATCATCAGTGATCAGTGAGATCCAGTTCAGACAAAGAGAATGAAATCACTACAGCAGACATCATTACTATCTCAGGTTGAGTCAAAATGCTTTGCTGATGCAGATGAAGATGAAAAATGGGATCATGCCATGAATGAAGAGATAGGTCAGAATTGAGAAGAATCAGACCTGGGAAATTGTTTCGAGGCCAGCGGACAAGAATGTCATTGGGACCAAATGGGTCTATCGCAACAAGATGAATGAATATGGCACAGTGATTCGGAACAAAGCACGACTAGTGTGCAAGGGGTACTCCCAAATCGAGGGAATTGATGTTGATGAGTCATTTGCACCGGTTGCAAGGCTGGAGACAATAAGATTATTCCTAGCCATCGCAGTGCAAAGGAAGTTCAAAGTATTCCAGATGGATGTCAAATCCGCATTCTTGATTGGGGTTCTGGAAGAGGAGGTGTATATTGAGCAGCCAGATGGTTTTCTCATTCATGAGGATGAGAACAATGTTTGCAGGCTGAAGAAGGCATTGTATGGGCTGAAACAAGCACCAAGGGCATGGTACTCAAGGTTTGATCAGTACTTGAAGAAGCTTGGTTTTCAGCGTGGAGGAGTTGATTACAATCTCTATTTCAGTAATGACAGTAATCAAAGGATGATGGTGTTGGTTTATGTCGATGACATAATATTTGGTGGATCAGATGAAGCTCAGTGCAGACAGTTTTCCGAATTCATGAAAAATGAGTTTGAAATGTCAATGATTGGAGAGCTAACGTTTTTCCTTGGTCTACAGGTCACACAAGGAAGGAATGGAACATTCATTTCTCAATCTAAATATGCCAAGGAGGTCCTGAGAAGGTTTGGAATGGAAAATTCCAAGGAGATGAAGACTCCGGTGGCTACCCGGATGAAATTATCAAAAGATGAGGATGGCAAGGCAGTTAATATCACAGAATACAGGCAAATCATTGGAAGTCTGTTGTACTTAACCGCAACAAGGCCTGATATTGTTTTCGCCACATGCCAAGCAGCGAGATATCAAAGTAATCCCAAGGAAAGTCACATGCTCTCAGTAAAAAGAATACTTCGGTATATTAAGGGCACGGTGGACTTCGGCTTGACATACAATGACAAATCTCAGACAGAGTTATTGGGGTACACTGGTGCAGACAGGGCCGGTTCAGCCGATGATAGAAAATCAACGTCAGGTGGTGCATTCTATCTTGGTGGATTGTGTATTTCTTGGCTAAGCAAGAAACAAGATTGCATTTCATTGAGCACCTCAGAAGCTGAGTATATTGCGGCCACTCAAGCATGCACACAGTTATTGTGGATGAAGCAGCAGCTTGAAGATATGGGAGTTGAAGTGAAGTGTCCGATCGGAATCCAGTGTGACAACTCAAGTGCTATAAATCTTAGCAAAAATACCGTCCATCATTCAAGGACAAAGCACATTGAGATTAAGTATCATTTTATCAAGGAGAATGTTGAGTAGGGAATTGTAAAGTTGGAGTACGTGCCTACAGAACTACAGGTTGCAGACATTCTGACAAAGGCCTTACCCAAGGAAGCTTTTGAGAGGCATCGACTGGCTATGGGAGTTCAATCGATTCCCCGCACTTGAAATAGTGTGGATGTGGGTCCCCCAACCCCCCCCCCCCTCTCCCCGAGGTATGGTGTGTTTTTCCCTAATGTGCTGATATGTGTTCTCTACTATGTTACAGACTACAAAGGCGTGACCTTTGGGTTCGTTGACAAAGGGGGAGAAAAGTGCTTGAAAAGTGCTTGACAAAGGGGGAGAAAAGTGTTTGATCAAGGGAGAAAATAGTCCGGAGATTTGATAAATCATACTTGTTACGGGGAGAAGCTGACAGGTGGGGCAGCCAGAAAGGGGGAGAAATGAGAAAGGGGGAGTGTATGTAATCTGACGATGCTAGACATGATTGATCAAATCATAGAAATCACGACAGCTAATGATCGTGATAAAAGCAGAACAGTGGTGTTGGAATGGTGTGAGACGGTGTCCAGCTATCAACAATTGGTATCAACTTAAGAACTCACCAATTGGTATCAGTTTGGTTCAACAACTGGTTTTATTTTAAGAATTGGTATCAGGGTGGAATCGACAATTGGGGTCTGACATGAAGTGATTCATTGATGAACTTTTCATACTACTCTTGTTTCTCACGCCGAGCATTGCTCATGTGGGCTTAGAGTACATGTTAAGTGAATCCTTGAACGCTATCATAATCGCAAGAGGCGAATGGTGGTAGCAGCTGGAAGAAGACTCAGTGAGGTATCAAAGTGCAGAAAATATTTCTGAGCAGAGTTGTGAAGAGTTGTCAACAAACCCAAAGGGGGAGATTGTTGGGGAAAAATCCTTCAAGGTAACATTGCAGCATTTTTGGGTTGATTGTGTTTGTTGACAAAGCAGGTTTCCATGGAGAATTGTCGAGTTCCCGAGAAGTTGTTGACATTCCATGTTGACAAAGAACTTTGACAAAGGAAAGGACGATCTGGAGGCGGTACAAAAGAGCAGTACAAGGTGGCGCCGTTTTCCAGTGTTTGCCAAATTTTTGGGCCTGAAAATCGCCAATGGAAAATGGAGTGATATGTTGTTGGCGAAGGTTGAGGAGAGAGAAATGAAGGAGGTGTGCGGAAAAATCAAGCGTGGCGCGCAAAACTAGCGGGTTGCGCGAAATCTTGAAGTGTGGCGCGCAAAACAGCGGGTTGCGCGAAATTGTATTTCGCGCAAAAGATGTTTCAAGGCCGAAAGCTTGAAAATCGGTAAAGGCATGAGGCGCGCGAAATTTTGGAGGCGTGCGCGGAAAATTGAAGTGGCGCGCGAAATAGCGGATGAAGTATTTCGCGCAAAAGGTGTTACGAGGTCCGAAGCTCGTAAAATGGCAAAGGCATGAGGTGCGCGAAATTCTGGAGCAGTGCGCGGAAAATGTTTGTGCGCGGAAGATCAAAGCGGATTACGCGCTCAAGGAGGGTTTTACGCGCGGGGTCGATTTTGCCTATAAATATGAAGTGACCCTTCTCCATTCAGTAGAGTTCAAGACATAGAAAATACCCGAGCTCTGGTTCGCGAAATTGAAGTTAGAAAGTGTGTTGCGCGTAAACTTAAAGTTTGCGCGTAAAGTCAGATTGCGCGAAAAGCAAAGGCTGCGCAGAAACTTGGTGTTGGCGCGTAAAAGGAAGATTGCGCGAAAAGTGTCTTTCGCGCAAAATCAGTGAATTGCGCGCAAGGCAGTTTCGAGGCTGCGCGTAATATTTGGAGGTTGCGCGAAAAAGGAATTTCGCGCAAATCATAGAAATTGCGCGCAAGGCACCGTAAGGGTTGCGTGTAAAAATTGAGGTTGCCCGGTACATCCGGTGCAAAGTGAGATTCATCTGCGGGTGAAAGTTGGACTTCAACAGAGCATCTACATACAGAGGAAGATGCATTACTTCATGAAAATGAAGAGACCTACAGGTCTATAAACTGTGATTGGATTCCCTTCCCAGAGCAGTGAGCTTAGGAAGAGGAAGAAGGTGATCCTCTCCACCGGCAGTGAGCCAGAGAGAGAGAAACAGGGAGTGACCCTTGGGAAAGCAGTGAGCTGACCCTAAACATCGTAAAGGCAGTGAGCCTGGGCATAGAAGTGATCTAGCCCAAACATTGTAATCCACAGCTAGTGAAGCCTAGTGGAATTTGGTACGAACCGGCAACTTGTCGGCGTATGCTCCTTGGACGTAGCCCTTAGCGGTGAACCAAGTAAAAATCTCTGTGTCTGCCTGCTTACTTTCCTACATTGCATTCAAAGCATCATCATCAGGTAAATGAGACAAGTGATCACAGTAACCACACAAGTGCAAACAAAGTGACCCTTGTAACAAAGAGGTCAAGATCCAGTGGGGCAGAAAGAACTTTGAAAAAGAATATCCATACCCTGATTCACCCCCCCTCTCAGGGTATATAGGCCCCAATTGGCCCTAACAATTGGTATCAGAGGGAAGGTTGTTGTTATCAGATTTGTTTGCTCCAACTTGGTGTAGTCGATCTGTGTGCATAAGGAATCAGTCTTCTCTTATCTCAATCAGCCATGACAAAGGGAAAAACATCCAAGAACAAGCAGAAGTCAGGTGGTACTCCTCAGTGTGGAAGTGTATATGGAAAATGTGTGATTCAACTAAAGGAATCAAACAACTTCCTGAAGGAAGGCTTGGATGAATCAGAAAGGGAAAAGATTGATTCACTCAATCATGATGTTGGAATGAGTAAAGTACATGAGCATCAGAGTGATACTGAAACAGAAGAAGAAATTGAAGGAAGAATAGATATGCGAGCTGAGTTAGAGGCTGCTCTTAAAGAGATAGATGTTTGGAGAGCCAAAACCAAGAATGCTAACAAAGTTGTTCGCGATGCCAAACTCTATATGCAGCAGCAGGAAGAAGAGAAGTCTGAGTTGATAAATAAAATTGATAAACTCAAGTTATCAGCACCAGAGAACTCAGAATCAGTTAGTGAGTATAAGCTTAAGATTGAAGAACAGAAAAGGGAGATTGATGGCTTGAATAGAAAAGTGAAAGATCAATTCAAAAGCATCGAAGAACCGAATATTCCAAGTGACGTTGAAAACACTGAAGAAGCCAAATCTAAAGATATCCGGATCAAGGGGTTGGAGATTGAGGTCAACAAGCTAAAATGTTTAAATCAAAGGCTTATTGATATAGTTACTGACCTAACAGAGAAGAATGATTCACGTGCTGAAGAGCTGCAGAAGATGGCCAGAATTAAAGGAAAACAAAAGGCTGGTGATTATGAAGAGAGTCAAATGTCAGATGAAGCACAGAATCTTAAAGCCAGAAATAATGATCTAGCAGCATAGTTGTCTGCAGAGGTTCAGAAAAATCAAAGGCTACAACAAGAGAATGCATGTTGCTCTGACTCTGTCGCTCAAGAAAAATTGAAGGTAAAGGAGAAAAATGACATGGTTGATAAGCTGAAGCATGAACTGGAAGATGAGGTAAGTAGAGGGAAGCTTCTCAAGGAAAAACATGATGTCCAACTTGAATCAAGGGATATGAAGATTCAAAAGTTGGTAGAAGAGCTCGAATCAGTCAAGCAGGAAATATAGAAGTCTAAATCCAAAGATTAGCCCAAGTTGAAGGATGCACTGCCCTTGCTATTTGATCATCCTTCTTCAAGTGATGATAAAATGAAGAACAGATATGCTGTTTCTGAAGAGAAACAACATAATATTTTCTCAGCTCAAAGACCAGCAAGTTTTGGAAATGCTGGCAGTGGATATGATAATTCCACTCCTATGCATGATAAGAAAAATGCAGTGAAAATTTACAAAGGTAAGAAAAATCCTGTAGGTGCTGGAGATAGGCCTATGAGGATAGTTTCAAGGAGTGATGATGTGTGCTATTTCTGCGGAGTTCATGGCCACACATCAAGCTTCTGTACAGAGGCTCTGGAGTACATTTCAGGCTGTGAAAAGAGATACATTAATAAATCTGAGAACAGGAAGAAGCATCATGAGAAATTAGAAAGAAGAGCTTCTCAGAGGAAAGCATATATTAGATGTTATTACTGCGGAAGAATGGGACACACAATGAGCATGTGTCAGGAAGCTCAGGATAACAATATCAGAGGAAGAACTCAAGGTGCATCAACATCTCAGCAGAGAGATGATGAAATGAGGTATGCCTTTGAGGGAAAATGTTTTATATGTTCTCACTATGGGCACATGGCGAGACATTGCAGTAAGAAGAAAGCAGGAAAGGGAAAGGAACAAGAAAAGAGATCTCCACCACAGGAAGTGTACAAGAAAGAAGCCTGTACTGGGAGACAAAGTGGTAAGGAGAAGAATAGACTTCGAGCCTTAGGGAAATCACGTGGAGCTGAACGAAAGGTGTATCAGTCACCTCCTATGTCATACTCACAACAGCTCTCAAGGAGAGAATGTGAGCAAACCTGGAAGATTAAGGGTAGATCTACTCCAGTGGTGATAAAGAAGAATGGACGTTCAATGGAGGACCCACCACCAATAAAAAATAGGGCGGTGACTCATAAATCTGATAAAAGGCAGATAAGCAAAGAATGCATCGAAAAATCCACATGTCGTGTTTTGCAACCAGAAGTGGAAGAAAAATGAAGATCCCTACAATGGACAAAGAAGACAGGGAAGATGACAAGAAAGGAGATTCCTGCACCGAGAAACAATCAAGGGAAATGGAATTGCGGTAGAACATCAAAGATCGAAATGTGTACCAGTTGGTCTAAACCCCAGATTGTGAGAAAGGCCAAGTCTGCAGAATCTTCATATCAGAAAAAGGCTCAGAATGTGGGCAAAGAATGCCTAGTCATATGGCCAGAACAGTTGAAGTTGGTCAGGCAGTTGGAGGAAGCAAGAAAGGAGTGTGATGCGCTCCAAGAAAGAATCAAAGGGATGACCCATCAGGATCAACCATCATCCTCATGTTGAGGATTCTAGAAGAAACCCCTCTCCCTATGTATATAAATGCTATTAACTGATGATTCTTGTGTTTCAGGTTTTAGGGAGATACAATAAAAGGGGAAGTGGCATCTAAGGATGTGAAGTGGAGAAATGATATGCTCTAGAGTTTCAATTGATTCAAATCAGATACTAGAGTTGAAGAAGAAGGAGAGAAACAGAGCACAATAGGAAGTGATTGTGTTATTAACTTTATCTCTTGTTTCCTACACCGAGTTTCAACTCCGTAGGCTTAGAGATTTTGTTAGTGGCTCAAATCTGATTGGAAGATGAGAACGAATGATGCAGGAGGAAAATACGTGTTATGGGTCTAAACTGTTGGGCCAAACCCCAGGAAGTGTTGCATAACATAGGGGGAGCATTCAACAACAAAATCAGATGCCATATCCATCAAGGAAATAATTGGATGACCCAGATCAAGAGTTTTCTATCGAGAGAAGACTTACTATGAGAGAAGCAACAGTGATCAAGCATTTCATGCTTATTTATTTTTATCTAACATTGTGGTATCAGCTGACTGTTTTTCAGGATACCAAGAAGCTGCGAAAAGTAGCTGAAAGAAATGAAGCCACTGAAAAATGAGTCAGTGAACAATTTCCTGACGAAAGTGTTGAGGAAGAAAGCAACACAGGGGGAGAAGAAGTGGCTGAGGGTGACACAGAATAAGATACTGATGATGAGTACAAGGATGTAAAATCCTTATCTGCACAAAATACAAAGAATCGAGCTGAAATTGACAGGCAGACTATCATCAGTGATCAGTGAGATCCAGTTCAGACAAAGAGAATGAAATCACTACAGCAGACATCATTACTATCTCAGGTTGAGTCGAAATGCTTTGCTGATGCAGCTGAAGATGAAAAATGGGATCATGCCATGAATGAAGAGATAGGTCAGAATTGAGAAGAATCAGACCTGGGAAATTGTTTCGAGGCCAGCAGACAAGAATGTCATTGGGACCAAATGGGTCTATCGCAACAAGATGAATGAAGATGGAACAGTGATTCGGAACAAAGCACGACTAGTGTGCAAGGGGTACTCCCAAATCGAGGGAATTGATGTTGATGAGACATTTGCACCGGTTGCAAGGCTGGAGACAATAAGATTATTCCTAGCCATCGCAGTGCAAAGGAAGTTCAAAGTATTCTAGATGGATGTCAAATCCGCATTCTTGAATGGGGTTCTGGAAGAGGAGGTGTATATTGAGCAGCCAGATGGTTTTCTCATTCATGAGGATGAGAACAAAGTTTGCAGGCTGAAGAAGGCATTGTATGGGCTGAAACAAGCACCAAGGGCATGGTACTCAAGGCTTGATCAGTACTTGAAGAAGCTTGGTTTTCAGCATGGAGGAGTTGATTACAATCTCTATTTCAATAATGACAGTAATCAAAGGATGATGGTGTTGGTTTATGTCGATGACATAATATTTGGTGGATCAGATGAAGCTCAGTGCAGACAGTTTTCCGAATTCATGAAAAATGAGTTTGAAATGTCAATGATTGGAGAGCTAACGTTTTTCCTTGGTCTACAGGTCACACAAGGAAGGAATGGAACATTCATTTCTCAATCTAAATATGCCAAGGAGGTCCTGAGAAGGTTTGGAATGGAAAATTCCAAGGAGATGAAGACTCCGGTGGCTACCCGGATGAAATTATCAAAAGATGAGGATGGCAAGGCAGTTAATATCACAGAATACAGGCAAATCATTGGAAGTCTGTTGTACTTAACCGCAACAAGGCCTGATATTGTTTTCGCCACATGCCAAGCAGCGAGATATCAAAGTAATCCCAAGGAAAGTCACATGCTCTCAGTAAAAAGAATACTTCGGTATATTAAGGGCACGGTGGACTTCGGCTTGACATACAATGACAAATCTCAGACAGAGTTATTGGGGTACACTGGTGCAGACAGGGCCGGTTCAGCCGATGATAGAAAATCAACGTCAGGTGGTGCATTCTATCTTGGTGGATTGTGTATTTCTTGGCTAAGCAAGAAACAAGATTGCATTTCATTGAGCACCTCAGAAGCTGAGTATATTGCGGCCACTCAAGCATGCACACAGTTATTGTGGATGAAGCAGCAGCTTGAAGATATGGGAGTTGAAGTGAAGTGTCCGATCGGAATCCAGTGTGACAACTCAAGTGCTATAAATCTTAGCAAAAATACCGTCCATCATTCAAGGACAAAGCACATTGAGATTAAGTATCATTTTATCAAGGAGAATGTTGAGTAGGGAATTGTAAAGTTGGAGTACGTGCCTACAAAACTACAGGTTGCAGACATTCTGACAAAGGCCTTACCCAAGGAAGCTTTTGAGAGGCATCGACTGGCTCTGGGAGTTCAGTCGATTCCCCGCACTTGAAATAGTGTGGATGTGGGTCCCCCAACCCCCCCCCCCCCCCCTCTCCCCGAGGTATGGTGTGTTTTTCCCTAATGTGCTGATATGTGTTCTCTACTATGTTACAGACTACAAAGGCGTGACCTTTGGGTTCGTTGACAAAGGGGGAGAAAAGTGCTTGAAAAGTGCTTGACAAAGGGGGAGAAAAGTGTTTGTTCAAGGGAGAAAATAGTGCGGAGATTTGATAAATCATACTTGTTATGGGGAGAAGCTGACAGGTGGAGCAGCCAGAAAGGGGGAGCAATGAGAAAGGGGGAGTGTATGTAATCTGACAATGCTAGACGTGATCGATCAAATCATAGAAATCACGACAGCTAATGATCGTGATAAAAGCAGAACAGTGGTGTTGGAATGGTGTGAGACGGTGTCCAGCTATCAACAATTGGTATCAACTTAAGAACTCACCAATTGGTATCAGTTTGGTTCAACAACTGGTTTTATTTTAAGAATTGGTATCAGGGTGGAATCGACAATTGGGGTCTGACATGAAGTGATTCATTGATGAACTTTTCATACTACTCTTGTTTCTCACGCCGAGCATTGCTCATGTGGGCTTAGAGTACATGTTAAGTGAATCCTTGAACGCTATCATAATCGCAAGAGGCGAATGGTGGTAGCAGCTGGAAGAAGACTCAGTGAGGTATCAAAGTGCAGAAAATATTTCTGAGCAGAGTTGTGAAGAGTTGTCAACAAACCCAAAGGGGGAGATTGTTGGGGAAAAATCCTTCAAGGTAACATTGCAGCATTTTTGGGTTGATTGTGTTTGTTGACAAAGCAGGTTTCCATGGAGAATTGTCGAGTTCCCGAGAAGTTGTTGACATTCCATGTTGACAAAGAACTTTGACAAAGGAAAGGACGATCTGGAGGCGGTACAAAAGAGCAGTACAAGGTGGCGCCGTTTTCCAGTGTTTGCCAAATTTTTGGGCCTGAAAATCGCCAATGGAAAATGGAGTGATATGTTGTTGGCGAAGGTTGAGGAGAGAGAAATGAAGGAGGTGTGCGGAAAAATCAAGCGTGGCGCGCAAAACTAGCGGGTTGCGCGAAATCTTGAAGTGTGGCGCGCAAAACAGCGGGTTGCGCGAAATTGTATTTCGCGCAAAAGATGTTTCAAGGCCGAAAGCTTGAAAATCGGTAAAGGCATGAGGCGCGCGAAATTTTGGAGGCGTGCGCGGAAAATTGAAGTGGCGCGCGAAATAGCGGATGAAGTATTTCGCGCAAAAGGTGTTACGAGGTCCGAAGCTCGTAAAATGGCAAAGGCATGAGGTGCGCGAAATTCTGGAGCAGTGCGCGGAAAATGTTTGTGCGCGGAAGATCAAAGCGGATTACGCGCTCAAGGAGGGTTTTACGCGCGGGGTCGATTTTGCCTATAAATATGATGTGACCCTTCTCCATTCAGTAGAGTTCAAGACATAGAAAATACCCGAGCTCTGGTTCGCGAAATTGAAGTTAGAAAGTGTGTTGCGCGTAAACTTAAAGTTTGCGCGTAAAGTCAGATTGCGCGAAAAGCAAAGGCTGCGCAGAAACTTGGTGTTGGCGCGTAAAAGGAAGATTGCGCGAAAAGTGGCTTTCGCGCAAAATCAGTGAATTGCGCGCAAGGCAGTTTCGAGGCTGCGCGTAATATTTGGAGGTTGCGCGAAAAAGGAATTTCGCGCAAATCATAGAAATTGCGCGCAAGGCACCGTAAGGGTTGCGTGTAAAAATTGAGGTTGCCCGGTACATCCGGTGCAAAGTGAGATTCATCTGCGGGTGAAAGTTGGACTTCAACAGAGTATCTACATACAGAGGAAGATGCATTACTTCATGAAAATGAAGAGACCTACAGGTCTATAAACTGTGATTGGATTCCCTTCCCAGAGCAGTGAGCTTAGGAAGAGGAAGAAGGTGATCCTCTCCACCGGCAGTGAGCCAGAGAGAGAGAAACAGGGAGTGACCCTTGGGAAAGCAGTGAGCTGACCCTAAACATTGTAAAGGCAGTGAGCCTGGGCATAGAAGTGATCTAGCCCGAACATTGTAATCCACAGCTAGTGAAGCCTAGTGGAATTTGGTACGAACCGGCAACTTGTCGGCGTATGCTCCTTGGACGTAGCCCTTAGCGGTGAACCAAGTAAAAATCTCTGTGTCTGCCTGCTTACTTTCCTACATTGCATTCAAAGCATCATCATCAGGTAAATGAGACAAGTGATCACAGTAACCACACAAGTGCAAACAAAGTGACCCTTGTAACAGAGAGGTCAAGATCCAGTGGGGTAGAAAGAACTTTGAAAAAGAATATCCATACCCTGATTCACCCCCCCTCTCAGGGTATATAGGCCCCTATTGGCCCTAACAGTAAGGTTTTCTTCTTCATTTTCATGGATTCTACTATTTTGTATGCCATCTTTATTTTATGGATTCATGTTCCAACATGGTCTAGGTGCATTATATTGTTTTTTATTCACCTTATTCCAAAGTAATTTTTCCATTTGAGACATTTGTGAAAAATGATGATTAACTTCCCATAAGCAAGAGGCATGCTCAATATTGTTATATTCATGATGCAAAAGTCTTTCAATGGCTTGGACTCTTCTATACCAACATCAATGAGAGACATTTGGGGACAATTTTTTATGAGTCTTACTTTGGTTTTGAATGTAGACTTTTTTTAAAAGTCATCTGGAATATATGACATTGCATGATGTCACCATTTGTAGGATCTACTGATTAGGGAGAACTTCAAAAGGAATCATATCATGTTCACCCCATTATATGATATGGAAAATTGATGGATCATCTATGATGAGAAAATTCAATCCTTTTAACTCTTTGAGACTCACGTGCTAAAGGGTTCCTTGATATTTTCCCAATTTTGGGTATCGTGCATCCTAGAGAGATGCCAATTCAATTTATCAGCTTATCACTTATTTCACCTTGAAGTATCTTAGATATTCATCATAAGGAAATACTTTTTATCTTATGTGATGAAGATTATTCTATATTTTTTTGGAATATATCTTACACACAATATTCTAAATATTCCACTGTAATGTTATATAATGGAGTGGCTAAACGTCAGAATATGACTAGTATATTTTGTGACCCAAGTAGGTGCTTCCCTGCAGATTTTGTATATATATCAGCATTGTTGTGGACATCATCTATTAGATTGGAAGGAATATGATCCAGGTTTTGTTAGTATAATGATAGTCTCATTGGGTTGTATTATGGATGATAAAGAATTTTAGTGGTCAATGATAAGGAATAAAACATATCTGAACACATTTTTCAAAGTTCCTCAAGGTAGGATGGATTTCTCATCAATAAATATACATGAGGAGGAACCTTTTCCTGAGGTGAAATGTTTTTACAGATATAATTTTCATATTTAATCTAAATTTGGGGAGGACCACCACTACGTCTTTATGTTTGGCTATAAGTATAATTCTTGTAGTTTATACATTAGGGGAACCATTAAGATGGATGAAATCATGGAGAATAACTCCTAATAGGTTAATATTCTAGCCACATGGTGGGAATATGTGGCACTCATTAGAAGATGGGCTCTTGAGATCGATCAAATTATGGTCATGATGTAATCCTTCATAGTGAAATTTTTTTGGAGGTCCTAAAAACTTCTAGTACTATTCCAAAAAAATATAGTAATGGGAGAATAATATATTGAGCTACCATAGATTAGTATCTTATGGCTTCAAAAACTCTTATATTATCCATAGTGGGATCATATATCAGATCACAATATTTTATACATCGTTAATGAGGACTCTTTTTGGATGCCTTACTACAAATGATTGGGGAAGGTTTATGGGAAAATTAGTTTTTAGTTAAGAATTATTATATGAAAATATCCCATGTTGCTATCTTAATTTTCTAGAAGGTTTCTAGAATATTGGAGGGGGTTTTTGAATGACTTGGAGTGACCATTGGATTGTTTTGATTACCTCCAGTTGGAAAGGGGTTATCGAATTGATTTAGTTTTCAATATATCATGGGGGAATTTGGTCCACAACCCTACTAAATTGGAGTAGTGGTGCGTGTCATCTCCAGAGTGACATTTTGATGATTCACCCCACTTGTGGGGATGAAGATGTGTATTCATTCCTCATCCATTATTCTTTCCATCATGATTTCCGATAAGGTTTATATAATATAGGATGTAATTGTATCCTTCCCTTTAACCATTGTTGGTATTTTTTGGTAACTATAGTGGATTGAATAAGGATATATTCCCATTCCATGACTGCATAAGGGGTGTGTGTCTACTATTATCCTCCATTTCCTATTGGTGGATACTAATATTACTGAGGTTTAGGTGATGAAATTTTGTTATGCCCCATGTTTGTCACTAAGAATTTAAGGTTAACTTATCGGGGTTCTTCCATATAAGGATAATGTTATGCCTGATAAATTATGGTTGGTGTATGTGCATGCTCATCATTTGAAATCTAATTGTACTCACCTAATTCCTTATATACATTCAAATGAGGATATTGGAAAGCTTGATTGATATGGTAACATGTTTTTTCATGATCATTATTTGCTGTTGAGTTTGATTTTTGTCCATTCCTGGTGAAGGTAGGTGTGTGTTCATGTACAAGATTTTTCCATATGTTTTATTCATGGGATTCATTGGATGCTACCAGACATGTTTACTGGAAGGCTTTATTAGTGCAATAATGTGTTTAGGCCTAATCATAATTCCCCACAAAAATTTGTTAGCAGGATTCTATGTAGGGGACAATGTTTTTTTATGTTCCTTTCTTATCAGTCACTATCCTTAGTGGGATATATTTCATGTATGGGTCCAGATATATTGGCCAGCCTTCCAATGACTACACCTTTATTAGGTTGATGGTTAACTACCATGTGATATTTGAATTGGTGACTACTAGAAGGATCCCATTAAAATGAACCCTATGAATTCTGTGTGATTCCATTCTCTACCTCATGATCTCCCTCCCAATGATAAAAGAGGATATGATATGAAATTTTAATGGATAATCTCACAAAACTTTTGGATATGGAAATTGGTGATGTATACTTCTTGGCAACTGGTAATCATTGAGTGGGTGACTATATGGGCCTCAAGAGTTGGAGTACGTGTTGAGAGGTCTCTAGGGATAAGAGGGTACTATTTTGGTGGTACTCCTAGACTAGTGTATTCAATACCCATCATTGAATCCACTGGTTTGTTGACAATGTCCATTTATTAGACGATGTGTAGGCATGAAGAGTAGCCATGTAATATGACTGTGTAAACTAGTGAGAAAGTTTTTGGATTAAAGGTAGTTCTATTAAATTGTTCCTATAAGAGAGCTAAAAAATAATGAATCCAGGTAAATGAATCATATCAAAAAATTATCATAGGAAAAATTGAATTTTTTATTGGATCTATTTTATTTTGAGTGAAAAAGGGGTCTGAAAGGTCGGTGATTCCATCATCTTGGTTAGAGATTAATGTTGGGTTCACCATTTTTGTATCCAACAATAACATCTTCTTGGAACCGGTATGGTTGATTATCGAGGGGCTTAATATTTCATAATCATTCACATTGGGTTCACATATTTTTTAATCATTTTTAAATATCACATTGGAATGGAATGAAATTTAGTGGTGTTGGTGGGACATCCTTCTCATCCAACACAAATATCAATATATTTTTCTTTTTATCCAATGGGGCTTGTTGGTGGAACAAGAAACTACCAATGGTTCTCCTATCTATGATGATTGAGGGACCTTCTTTCCAGAGTCAAATAATCATTTGGAACATGGAAATGATACTTAAGAAACCACTTTGATCAAGAGGATGGGATATCGACCTCATCACACTCCTTTTAGAAAATTATTTCCTACTCCAAGAGTATATGATAGATTTATGATATGTAATTTAATACTGAATTAATTCTCATGTATGACATTGGTCACTCTTGAGTTAACAATAAATTATTTTCATGTATAGAAGTTAAAATCATCTTTATGTTTTAGAGGTTATTAATTTATGGGGATATCTATATTTATCCAAGTTTCTCCATAAATGGTACCATTTATGTGTATGGATAATAGATTCCTTTTTCATTTTTTATTTAAATGTTGTTTTTAAGACTCATAGTGGGGTACTCCTAGTTTTATCATCATCTAGGGAGATGTGTTTTTTTGATGTTAGGGTCAGAACTACAATATAAGCTTCATACATATCCGTGTGTATGAAATCATTTCCCACAAAGTTTAGTTTCGTTTAACAGGACACATCATAACTTTTAAGGTCGTGGGATGTGGACCAAACAATGTAGTTTAACATCATGAGGAAATGCCATCTATGTAGACGGTTCATAAACAATGTTTGGTCTAGGGTTTACACCAAAGTGTCACAAAGAACCAGGAAGGGTTGTGATCCCCTAGGTGGGGCATGATCTAATTGGGAATATATAAAAACAACAGTAGTTATGAAAGGTACATGGAAGGAATATGGACATCTGAGTTAGAGATGACTCTACAAGGGATATGTCCCCAATAATATTATGGTGAATTTGGGGGGTGTTTGGTTTGTTCATTAGAAAGGATTATTGTGTATACCAATAAGTCGAGAATAAAATCCTTTGTAGTTTGGATGGTTTTTTCTCTTACAATTATATAATATTTCCATTTTATAGTATAGATACATGTATTTGATGATCCACACATATGGAGACCCTATAAAATAAAGTGAGATAAAGATCCAAAAAAAAATTATCTACCGAGACATGTATCTGAATGTGTGGATGTAATGATCATAGATAAAATATAAGACCATGTAATTCATTATCAAATGTGAGAAATAAGTGAATTTAAAATATCCATGAAGAACTAAATTATCCTTCTTCTTCTAGTGGAAGAGGCTGGGGATATAGGAAAATAATAAGGGTTTGGGATGTTCCTATCTTTTCTGTAGTATTAGTAACTATGATAGTCACATCAGACTACCCATATAGACAAAAACATGTAATAAATTATAGTTTATTAACCTAGGATGGATTCCCTAACACTGAATCCAGGGAAGAGATGATTATACAACATTAACCTCTAAACGGAAAACACATGTGTGATCATCTCCCTCTATGTTTGGAACCAGAGGGTCCTTGGTCATAGATATAATGATGGAATATAAAGGCCATATCCATCATGTCTATAAAAGGGAGAACATATAATGTATCTTAATGATGGGATCTTTGTGACCATTAGAATTCATAAACGAATTCACCCCGAGGACCCTACCCATCAGGTTGGATAAGTGTGTGACACCTATCTTTGATGGAATGCATTACCGAATTGGGGACATGTTGGTATGCATCATTCCTTGGTCGTACAAGTTTGGAGGATTTGGTTGAGTCTTAAATTTGGACTTCTAATATTAGGGATCCAATGTAATTGGAGCCCTACTATTTGTGTATTGAAAGAGGTATTGGAGGGAGTCTCATATAGGTTATGTATTCGACAATATGAGGTTACTTTCATAAGACCTATTAGGAGCTATAAGTTATTTTCAGAAGGGGTAGGATTTCATATAATGTAGGTTCTTGGGATATGGATCTCTTATAAAACATAACATCAGATAGTTCTTACTCTAGGCACCAAGGGTCCCCTCCAGTTTCCCTGGAAGGGTCTTTCATGGGTCTTAGAGTTGATGACGGACCATCGAGATAGGGGTTATCCAATAGTGGAAGAGGGGTCATCATGTAGGTTTATAGTGTTTTAGACCCTTTATGGGATTTTATCCTACTATACCCATTAATTACCTCTTCTATATGGTTTTGGAGAGATACCTAGAGGATTTTTGGGGACCTGGTTGAAGGTTCTTCATGAGAATATTTTGGAGATTTCTTTCATTTTTCGAGTCTTTAAAATGTGTTTCCCCACAGTCCAATTTATAGGAAAACATGGGGTCCTAGTAAATAGATATTGTGTTTTCATGTATCGGATGTAGGTGTTCTATGTAGGTCCCACACCTAGGGATGGTCGAACCTTCAGTTCTATGTAGTGGGATGCACGAGCATTCTAGAGTACATGATCGGTATATATAGGCCGGTTTAGTCGAGCCCCCCTTGTCCTTTATGGGGGTTCATCACCTCTCAGTAACTTGGTGTAAAATTCTTAAATTTTTTCCCCATAGGACAAAATATAGTGTCAACACCCATGTATATAATAGTCTTAATCATTATTTTATAACAACAATATTAAAAACATTTGTAAATTTTTTGGGTCATAATTCCCAACAATCATTCTATAGATTTATTTTGGAATAATAATAATTTTTTCCTTTTTTTATTACACTGTGAATGTAATCTATATTATATTACATTACAAAATGGTAAATATTTTCATTTGGAAGGGGAATTATACGTATAATGTTATATGTAATTAAATTTGAGTCCTATAAAAATAATTCCCTAAAAAATTCATTTCATTCCCTATAACAAATGAGGGTGAATCTGTTTGATTACTTATTCAGTGTAGATTTTATATATAATTTTATATGATTTTATATGATTAAGAAGAGTTTCATCCTACTCCATTATCTCATAGAAAAGTTACATTCCTATAAAAATCCATTCTAAAAATTTATCCTAGTGTGTTAGAGATGAAAACCTCATCCCTTATAAAGCCTCACAATGTTCCATTTCAATGAAATGATACAAAATATTATTATTTGATAAATCTATTAGGGAAAGGTTTTCATACCATTATCCTTGTATATTAATTTAAAATAATCTTAGTATATCAATTATAATTTGAAAATTCCTTTCAGAATGATTATCTTTATAATGGTGATAAATAATCCAAAAACACTGGTCTGCATCTATTGATTATGGATTATTTCTACAAAAACATGTCGTAGAACACATATATAATTTTTATAAAATAGATAGTGTAACTTCAGGAATCCTTACCAATCATCTTATGTATATACGAATTATTTTGTAATGATATAAATTTTCATTGATTTACCTGAAATCAATTAGATTAGTAAGGAGATCAACTATAGCCCAAATAGTGTTATGTAATTTATATTTCTAAGGGAGTACATTGATGAAATCAATGGTGATGGTTTCCTATTTCAATACTTAGACTATTAAAGGTCTCATCATACACATAAACTTATATTGTTTACCCATTACTTTTTGGTATACATAGAATCAAAATATAAATTCATCAATCTCCCATTTCAGGTTATGCTACCATTTTTTCATTTATATAAATATAAATCGTTGTGCTCCCAATATTATTATAGAAGGATGAGCTATGTGCATGATCCAAAACCACCATCTTTGGTTTTTGATTTTATTATATAAATATTTGGGTTCAAGGCCTTTTATATCCATCTATATCAAAATAGAAATATACAATATTCACTAATATTCATTGTATCTCTATATAATCTATATTTTCCTATTTTATCATCACATGGATGGATGATTAAGTAGTCATTTAAGTAATTTAAACATTTGTTCCTTCCATTTTTTCCCCATGTCCATTTTTTCCTATCAAATATGATTATATCCCACTCCATCCTCATCATGAATAATATTTTTGGGGCCATTACACATAGAAAATACAAAACATTAATCATTATAGAGGGATGATAATGGATTAAATAGTCAAAATACTTGATCATATTTAACCAGATTATTTATAACATTTTGAGTTCCTTTTCTGAGAAAATATAATTTATAATCATATGATATGTATATATTTTAAAATTATCTCCAAAATATAATGAAAAAACAATTTAGGTATTACTATAAATAAATATAGATCAATAATCATATAGTTCTTCCCAACGATAGTATATTTTTTAGTGGAATATTATATAACTATATTAATTTACATAAGTTCATAACCAAGGAATTTCTTGGATGTAACACAATATATCACAAATAATTCTCCACTAGTGCATAGTTTGATTATATTTGTTGTGATTAGTGTATAATATAGGTATTTTTTTCTCTATTTACAATCATAATTCCATGAAAATGATACTACCTTTCAAGTTATCCTTGTTAATTAGTTGTATGTTCAAGAAAATAAATTAAATTCCTTGATAGAACATAAATAATATTATAAAATAAAAAATCTACATTACATATGTTTTTTTGGGCCATTACAATATCAAAAAGTCATAAAAGAATCCATGGATATCCCTTTAATAATGATAAAATGCCCAATAATGTTAATTGATTCATTCAAAACTAACTATTAATAAAATCATATTTCACATCACTTTTCATAATTTTATCACCATTGTACTCAAATTCACATCACAAAAATACATTAATTTGGAGTAGATAAAAATATCATCTGTTAAAAAAATACAATAAAGTTATTAAGATAATCAATAATGACATTTTTGTCAAATTTATGAAGATTTATGGAGGATTAGTTAGTCTTAATGGAATCACAATGAACTCGTAGTGTCTATAACATGTTTGATAGGAAACATTTAGAATATTCTATTTTACATTTAATTGATAATTTATTTACTAAAATACTACATTAGAGATATATGGGGATTTGTGTAGCTAATTTAATAATTCATTATCCAATGTATGGGGATACCTATAAATTATTGTATTCTTTTTGAGTTAACAAAATTCAATGAACATATGAAGTGACCCATCATTACATATAACAAAGAGGATTGGTTAACCCCATGGTGAATCAATTGTTCTTAAAAGACCATAGATATAAATATTTATAGTTTCTTATTTACTATTTCTAGTTAATTAGACTAATTTTATTAGATCAATTGGATATATAGAAGTCCTAATAACATAATATAAATTGGTATCCAAAACTCTAAGTCGGTAGAATATTCAATAAACTCTTAATGTAATACACTAACATATTCTCTCATAATAGGAATTCCATTAATGAAAGTCCATTCAAATTTCCCAGTCATTTAAGTTAGCTATTTTTTCTCAATGGGAAACAATATCCATGATTGAGATGAATACTTAAATAGATATTAATTCTCCTCCACACAACTGTATAGAAATATATGATGATTTGGGATATGATTACAGATTTCCTTTTCTTATTACTTTTTTTTCTCTATTTAAGGGAAACAAATCTATTCATAGTATAAAATTTAATTCCCATAAAGGGATTATAAAAATTTCGGATTGGTTATTCACCCAAGAAAATATTAATTAGTAAGTAGTTATACCATTGAGATCTAATAATTTACCCAATTTATTTTTCACCAATAAGTAGGACACTATGTTTTGAGGTGATGTTTGAACAGTTCTACCAAAAATAGATGATTTATAAGAATTCAATAGAATCAAAATAAAATATTATGTTGTCTATTATTCAATGAATGACTAGAGTAATTGTTACCACTTCATTATTATAATCCTCTATATTTGTATTGATAGTATAATCTCACCCTCTATCCCATACACATAGAGTTTATATTTATTGAATTTTTTCAACAACCACTGGCTTAGGGTAATGGTTTACATATTGATCATGTTATTTCCTATTGAAAAATTGTAACCCATGAATATTATTGATCACATCCCTCTTTTCTCACATTTAATTTGTGGTATTATTCATCTCTCTTTAGTTTTCCTTAGACTTATTCCCCTCCATTTAATATGTAAATATTAAATTTTTTCTTAGGATCGAATTTTCAGGATTATTCATCCCATAACATTAACCACTATGACATTATCATGTAAAAATAATACAGGAAAGAGGATATATTATAATAATAATTCATCCACTATTATGTTATTATAATATTATATGATACAGTAATTTTTTTGGAATTTTTCAAATAAATATATAAGTTGTTTCATGGTCTTTCAGAAAAGATGGTGGGTGCTCCACATAAATTATGTTTTTATTAATAATTTGAGTAAATTGAGAAAGTACTTTGATGAATATATGAACTACCTATCACATAATGTAATGCATATAATTTTATAAATCAATAAATTTACCAGTAAATTTTTTGTTGGAATGATTCCTCCAATTTTCAGACATTATATAAAATAAATGACAAATTATGGATGATAATATTTAAACAAATATGAATTTAAAAAAGTAAATTAAAAATTTATACGTACGAAATCATAAATTACATATTCAACTGATATTATAAATATATGGGTTTAATACAGGTTACACATATCCATTTAAATATTATGTAATCTAACAAAAAATTATAATAAACCAAAGGGACCAATGGTAAATATAACATCACTAATTTAATAATTTCATGATTTAGATAACACATAACAATATACAGTCATTGAACTTTAGGAATTAAAGGTGTTGTGTCATTGATATTAGTTATAGAAACATTTTACTTAAAAACACAAGAAAATATTACTCTATAATCATTCTCCTCTAGAACATTTTCTACAAAAACCACATGAAATATTCATATTCATAACCTGTGGATGAGAAAAATACAAAATCAGTTGTCTTAAATGCGCTATAAGGGAAAACATATCATTATGCATTAGATTAAAAACATTACAAATAAAATTAGTATTACCTAAATATCTTAATAATAGTTTATAATACCATTGATTATAATTATATAACATGATTGAGAAACAAAACATCATAAAATCATAGTTAAATAATCATATAAGTTAATAAAATTATAAAAATACCTACAAATAATTAAAACATTTGAAAATGATATAAAAATGATAAATACATTAAACAATAATTCATAATAAATAAAAACATGGAATATAACAGAAAAATATAGGAAATGATTCATAGATTACTAATAAACTTGGAAAGGATGAATGATTTTATGAATAGGAAAAAACATTATGAGAAAACCCATTACTCACACATCATTTTGAATAAACAAATTATTTCTATGATTGTAAATGTGAAAAACCCATTATCCCAACTCTTTTGTGGAAAAACTCATTATGTACATGTCTAAAGATAATATAATAGATATAGTTAAAAATAATAATTTTGAGGTGATATATCACCTCAACCATCATCATCCATATATATGTATTCCACATAAAACAAATTATAATCAGTACTTAATTTACCCATGGAAAATTGGTTTCTTAAGATTTACAAAAAACCTAATTTAACTTGAACTTATGAATTCATATGATATAGAAGATTATAATCATAAAAAAATCTATGAAAAATATATATAATGATTGGTACAACCCTTCATGATAGATAAACCATCATGAAAAAAATAAATGTGAAAATGAAAATTTTTCACTAAATCATTTATCATAGTTATTAAAGATGAGGTGAATATTCAATTAAAAATATATATATAGAATGGAGTGTAAATTTTAAAAAAAACAAATTTAAATGTGTTATAAATAATAAATCCCTGAAAAGAAAATATAATTAATCTAATAAAAACAATTTGGTATATATTGAAATGAAATTCTTTTATTGTGATTTTTAATTTGATTCAATGAAAAACCCACATTGGATAAACAATAAAAGTGTTTCAATTAATAAAATAGTTAAATGAAAGAATTAGTATTTTAATTAAATTATTTTATTTCATTAATTAAATCACTATTTATATGAAAACAAGATCTTGGATGAAAATATTAATTGGTAATAATGGGAGTTAATATTATAAAAAATATACTTTTAATTCATAAAATATTTTAAAAATTAAAAAGTTATTAATGGTGAAAATTAATTTAAAAAGATAATAAGAGTAAATTTAATATAAAATATTGGGATTATATGATCAAATAAAAACATAATGTTTTACTAAAGTAATAAAGACTATGACACCATGAATTAGAAATTGAGTCTATGAATCCATTAACCTTACTCTTGATTCCAAAGGAAAAATGTATAATCATTTATAATAAAGATAAAAATACATGTTACGTATTTTATAACCATATTAAGATACATTTCCATTTGTACTTTTTATTAATAAAAATTATCCTCAGGTATTATATTGTTATAATATGTTTTCAACATCAGGTGTTAATATTTGTGACCATTTTGATCTTGGATTATAAAAGTAGTATCAAAAATTCTTCTCCATATTCCAAATTACATCCTATAATAAATTAAAATTATGAGTATATTTTTTTTAAATACTAATAATTTAATAATTCAATCACCCGAGATTTTTATTCTTGTTTTATAAATATGAATACGGTGAAGAACAAGTTTTAGTTTATTCACTGATATCGATAGACCACCTTATAAATATCATTAAATATTTGTTTATATAGAAATTAAATAAAAATTATATATATTACATAAATATATCACTAATAATCAATTAATGTAATCTAAAAATATATATGAAAGTGGTAGTGAAAAATAGAATGCATCATTACATGGAAAAGGTAGTCTGCACATATGCATGGATGATGAATTCATTTCTCGAATGGAAGAACAAATAAGTGACATGTTTTAAAATTTCAGAAAAATACTATATATATTATATATTTTTAGTTAATAAAATATTGGATAATAAATTTTATTTATTGAAGGATGAAAAATATGTTTCTTTGTGGAGATAGTTGTCCACAGCACACATGATTATCAATTTCAGTTTTCTTAATCGAAAAGGTAAAATGTTTATAATGAATATATCAACATTATAATAACTATTAAATTTTAAAATGATACTTATTTGACAATTTAATTATGATTTAATTTAATATTTGAAGAATAATTATAGATTAAAACTCGAGAGAGGAATGACCTGTTATAATTTTATACATCACTTCTTGGATTATCTCCATTTCAGAGGAGGTTAGGAGCTTTATGTATGATATTGTGAGAATAAGAAACCTATTTAAGGTATATTTGATATTTTAGGACCGTTTTGGGTATATTTTGGGAAAATGTTTGGGTTTTTTGTCAGATGATAATTGAGGAATGGAGTTCTCTTTTATAAGTGAAAAGAAATGAGTGTTTTGTAAATACCCCCAAAAGATTCAATAATCTGAAGTAACTATAAATGAATGTGTATTAAAATTGAGAAATAATTTATTAGAGAAGTAATGATGTTTTTAATTTTCTTATATACACTACCTAACACATATTTTATTCATGTTTTTTATCATATTCTTGTAGATTTTTACGTTTATGATTATAATATTTACTGTAGTTACATGTTTCTTCCAAAGAAATTAGTACGTTATAAAAAAAATTGTCCCTTTTACATAAATTTGAATTAATAATTCATATTTGTTAATTCATTTATTAATTTTAAATTGATAAATGTGGAAAAAATAATTTTGAAATAATAATTGTGTAATTTATTAAAAATGATTTTTCAAACAAATATAACTTAAGATCAAAAATTCCAAATATCAGGTTAAAAATTATAACCAAAAAATTAAAATTATAAATTCACTTATAAATTATATTTTTGGTCTTATAATAAAGGTCTCATTAACTTTAAATTAATTATTATTTACTGATAATATAAAAAATTCATATTATTTGTAAAATGATTTTTTAAACTATTATCCAAAACATAACTATTTTTTGAAAAATATAAAAATATTAGAAAATGATATTGACTCCATGATATATATAAAATTTAAATAATTTGTTAAAATGAAAATCATTCAGTTTAGAAATATTATTTTCATTTTAGAATATAAAATATAGATAAAAAGGTTTTTATAGAAAAATTACATTTATTATATAATATTTGTAGGATCGAAATTAAGTTTGTAGATACTTGATTACAATAGGGGGTGAATTTTAAGTTTAAAAACATTTATTTTTATCCTTAAGGAAACATTGTTCAACAATGTTCAAAAAACAAGATTCTTGAAATCTAATAATTTCGTTAACAAATAGATCAGAAGGGCCTATGGTCTGATTATAAAGATATTATAAATAAATAATAAAAGATATATGATTCAGTAAGATTTATCCTCAAAGTGTATAGAGTCTTGAATCAGGGTTAATAAAACTGAGAAATTGTAAGAATGTTACACTTTTTATCTTTAACAAAAATACAATAGAATTTCAAGAACATTTATTTAAACAAGTAGTATAAGATTAATGAAATATTTTATCCCAAAGAGAAGGGTATCCAACAATATTGGATAAAGGATACTTCATTTATAATTTCAAAAAAGGTTGTCTTACCCACACTAGGGTAGGCCGTCGATATGAAGACCGGAATCTGCCTTGCTATTATCGCATGCCCCCGATCAGTTAGGTGATCAACACCTTTGTCTTCCTTCAACTTGGAAGCCCTCTATTAAGTAGGCAATCGACCCCTCTGTATTCAATCATCATGGAATCCCATGATTTTATACATCAACAATAACAATCTCACAAATCATAACAAATCTTTTTGAAGATTTAAGTATGTGGACCAAGCTCTTAATAATATAAACTCTTAAAGTAATTCACACAAAAAAAAAAATTGGCAGTGCTCTAAAAAAGTATCAATTCTCTTAAAAGATAATAGCACTGAAAACATTCTAATGATTTGGTATGTATAGGCAAGATATCTAATGGTCACATTTTCCTCCAACAGTCAGATTTTCCCTGAAATATTTGAGGGAATTTGAAATGTTTCATTTTTAATTGTCATATTATAACTAAAACAATGACACAATTTAAATAATAAAAACTATAAAAAGTAATATTAAATTTGAAATAATATTTAAGACTCGGAATGTATGAAACTGTAAGGTAATATAGTAACATTAAGAATGTTACGAAAATGTAACATTACGAAAATATAGAATTTTTATGTAAGTTATGAAATCATAACAATAATGAAATATAGAAACATTAATAATGATATAAATTCGAATCACATATAAGAAACTATGAAAAATGGACCTGAAAATTATTGTGAATTAGAATCTAAGAAATATTGTAAATGAGATTCGATTTTATGAGAGATTAAATAACATTGAAATGCACTGATTCAGAATCGGTTATTTGCGCAATTATGTATCTAATAAATATGCAGATTTAGAATCAGTTTTTCTAAATAATTTAGATTTTAAGAAACAACAACATTCAGAATACATTTTTTAGTGATTTAGAATATATCATAAGTTCTGATTTTTAATCATAAAATTGGAATTAATAAAAGGTTAAAATATAATTTATTTCATTAATTATTTGTATTTATGAAACATAATGTAAGAAATAGCTATAAAAATATCATGGATATATAATTTTATTATAGATATATGTTTTGTATAAATTTCCTTATAGATATAAGGAATTAATATTGAAATGTGTTTGTGATTTCCAAAATATAAATGAATAGAAAAGTTCATAAGTAAAATATTTGACTCAATTATCTCCCCCTTTATGGAAAGCACAAACAAATATTTATGAAATGAATATTAAGAATAAACTAATTCATATATGAATGATAAAAATAAAAACTTATCTCCCCCTTTGATTATGACTTAGCAAAAATACTACTAAGTCCCGCTTAGGTAACGAAACCCATGAAGGATAATATTCTTGACTTTATGAAATTGTCATATTTTATAATGGAAAGAAATCCCCTTTTACTGAGGAATGTATTATTTAGGGAATATCCCCTTACTTTTACACTATCTTCTATAGATTTATATTCTTTTTATAACATCTTTTCCCTTCTCTCTCTTTGTGAATTTTCAGAAAGTAATGGAGAATTCTTTTAGAAACATTTGACTCAAAAATATTTTATTTTTATATAAATTAATAATTAATATTGATTATCTTATTATGGTTAACATATTTATATATTTTTATTATTGGAAACAAAATGACATTTTTTACTTAAAATAACTCCCAAATTTCAAAAATATAATTCTTTAAGCATAATGTGAATTTATAAAAATGATATTAGAAAAAATATAACTTCTTTGAAAAATATATATATTTGAATATATTAATACTTGTTTATATATTCTTAATTTAAACTTACATAACAACTTTTAATCTCCACGTAATACCTAGGAATCAGATAGCCTTTTGTTATAGTTTTGGTAGAATTTCAATCTATATGAATCTTATTGTAATACCCATGATATAGAACCCATCTTATATATTTTTTTTGAAAATATAATTTCTTGACATTGTCTTCGGATTGGTCATGGAATGTAATTTGAAAAACTAACTCCCTGGAATGTTAAGAAAAATTAGATTCTTTAGAAACACTTTCACATTATATTTTCATTTATTTTTTACTTTATTTAGTTGTTTTGTGATATGTTTACTTCATTTTATACTAGATAATTTAATATTTATGACATAAAAGTCATATTTGATATGAAAAATATATAAAGGATTTTTATTTTTGTTTTGTATAGTGTGTAAAAAATTTATTTAATTTATTTTCTATTAAATAATTATTTAAATTTGAGTCTCATGTCTTTATATAAAATAATTAATAATTTCTTATAATGATAATTTGAATTAGGAAAATAATATCACTAATGGGGGTATAAATAGGATCTCAATCCTAGTCCCAGTCTTTATTCACTAAGTAAATATCATGTATAGACTCAACCATCCTTTTTCAATATGATTACAACTACGTTCATATTTTTCACAACATTATCAAATTTATATAATTGAAATTGGGATATAATTTCTAGGAAACCAAACACTCAATACAATATTCTATCATTAGTATGGTTTCTATAAAATAATACATATGGTTTTATCTATTTTTTATTAGGAATAATTATCCCCAAAAAACTAGATATTCTTTTTGATACCAACTATAATAACCTATATGTATCATATATTTTATTCTATGGTTTTTTAAAATAATATAAACATAATACAATCCAATAGAATCAAAATTATTAGTGTATTTTTTAAATAAGATACATATACTATAAAAAAATAAAAATGATGCCATTATTCCAAATATCCACAATGTGGTGAAAAATTTATTTTACCTCCTAATACAGCATAGGATCACCTAGGGAAATTTTTTATTATGAACATTAAATCCTAGTTCAGGATAAATCAATGTTATCATGATAGGATGTGGCAAAAATACATTCATGATTTCATAAAAGAGAATAATATCATCAAAGCATTGAAAATCAAAATATGATATCATATGATTATGGAATTAATATATTGTTTGGATAACCTGAATGATGAAATCATTTTCATGTGTCAAGAATAAAATCCATTAAATAATATTATACTATACTAGGATACCCACCCATGCTCTATAAATTGAATTTCATTAGATCCAAACATTACCAAATTCATTAGAGCACTATGAGGGTTCACACTTTG
The DNA here is from genome assembly GCA_963277665.1 of Viscum album. Lineage (NCBI taxonomy): Eukaryota > Viridiplantae > Streptophyta > Magnoliopsida > Santalales > Viscaceae > Viscum > Viscum album. The sequence goes on along the minus strand of OY728162.1, from coordinate 424,678,353 downwards.
TATGTCTGAATTTACATTTTCTACATTCTTCATATTACTTAAAAACATATTTAATCATTTGGATCCCATATTTATGGAATGTGAGTTTCATAAATTGATGATTTTACTCAATTAAGGATAATAATATTTACATAAATTTTCAGGAATGAAAAATAATATTAGGTATTCAAAAAATAAAAGTTATTTAATAGAATGTAATGATATAATTTCTGAAATATAAAAGTAAAAAAATTTATTTAAGGGATTAATTAGATAAGATTGTAGTCTACTATTATTTAATAATCATTTCTATAGTATAGAAAAGTTATTAAATATAATGAAATAAAATAAATTTATAATCAAAAGGATTATTACAAAAGATGTTATTTTAGGGAAAAGAAGAGGGAGGGAGACCCTTACCATTATAGGTTTTATATTAATGATTTGAAAGAGCTCCATAAATCCTTATAAACTCATTTTTTGGTATATTGTGAGAGAAAATGATATGAAAATCATGTAAAAATTCTTTATATGTATAATAGGATAAATGGTAGGTACTTATAGATAATGTGGTGGAGTAAGTTTTTAATTTATAAACATTCAGAATTGTCATATAGTTAAAAAATGAGAAACTAATGGACATCCCATGATTTTTCATTGTATTTTCATGGGGGATTTAATATTTTAATATATTAAGGAGTGAAATTATTTATCAAAAAATATTTTGGTTGTGAACGGTATTCTTATTCATAAATAATTGTTTTTAAATCATTGAAAGCATACTTTAGGTTTTGTAAGAGTAATTATCATATTATAAAATTGATTATATAACCATAAATATAATATTTAGGAGAATAATACTTTCTTGTATGACCAATTCCATTATAGTATTCATTAAATCACATTAACATCATTGTGATGAAATAATACGAACCATATATTTATATCACATTTTTCTTCTTCCAAAATAATCAATTATAAAAAACATAACGAAAATGTACCAATTGGATTGTTTTTAAATGACTATTTAAAAAATTTATTTTCTTTTTTAAATATAATTTTATAAATATGATAAATTTAATTTTGTAATAAATATTCGTATTTATTTAAAAATACTAGTTTTAATGAAATATTTAATTTCTAAACAATAAAATATTTACTTGGGACTTCATAAAAATATATTATAATTTATATTAAAATAAATAGTGACTTATATGGCAATTTTATGGAAATTTATTTTATTTCAAAATAATGAATTTATCATAAAATTATAATTTAATTTCAATAATATATTTTCCAAAAATATAATTTTTTTAAGCTAAAATTTTATTTATCATATTAGTCTTACATTCATGTTCATTTTAAAAAATAATTAAAACGGGATCAAAGTGTCCACTTTTTCAATTATAAAATGAAAATAGAAACTTTTATAATACTAAGGTCTAGATAAATAACCCATCATTATACCAAAATTTTCTTCAATGTGAATTTGTTCTTTGGTAATACATTCCTGGGGTTGTTCAAAGAACATTGATTTAGTGATGAAAACTATAATATTTAATAATCCTCTTTTTGATTCTTCTCAATTATCAATTGTCGAGTATAGTCTTGAACATTGTCATAGGATAACCCTGGTGAATAAATATCCCTTTTATGTTGTGGTAAATGAGCTTCATAAGGGATCATCTTACAGGTTGAGTTACTATGTTATTCCTTCACTATTAATTAGAATTTAAAATTACACATAATATATATAAATATTAAAGATCACTTTATAATGGTGATATTACCAATTGTTTTAATTTTATACGGTCATAATAACAAAATGTCATATTATGGATTTATTTTATAATAAGTCTACGAAAAATGATTTTAATTACATGATACATGTGTTCAATATTATTCATCATTACTTAATGGGTTATATTTTCATTAATAATGGATATTTAATTAATAAAAGCTAGGGTTATTACACAATAAACTCGTTGTTCAATTCCCACAACATGTGGAATTTTATTACCCACATTCATTTCATAGAGACTGGGATATATAATATCCATATGACACTCTGTCTCGATGATCCATGGTAGGAATATGATACACCACCATAGTGATGTTGTTTTCCAAATTATAATTTTCTTACTTAAACATACAAAATGAGTTTGGATAGTACTTCTTCAGCTGGGATACAAGGAAAACATCATGAATAAACATCATCTGAGATTGTAAGGATTACTAATATTCCACTTTCTAATGCCACTCTACAATATCAAATGCATCAACATAACACAAAATCAATGGATACAACTTTTCTTATAGATTATATCATAGTTGAGGATAATATTTGACAAACACCCATTTACTAAATAAAATAATCCAACGGATGATGAAGGTTTTTAACATCTGAATTATTAATATTGATATTCTATTAATAATTTAAAAATCAACAAAGTAATATTCATCTTGTAGTAAATGATGCTTCATCCAATATAATAATTATAATCTAGTTTTGACCAAGAGACTGTGGAAGAACATGTCTCAATAAATATCTTTATGTGAGAAATAAATCAACCATTGTTTATTCTCCAATGATTTACTAAAAATCAGCAAACATTAATGAAAAATACCATATGGACGTAAATATCCCTCCTTTTTTACTATATATCAATGATTGAAATTCGTATATTGATATTAATTAGGAAAGCACCACCTCTTTATGAACCCTATAGATCTGGATTGATAAAAAATGATATTGAACTATTAAAATTTCCATCAGAAAACCATTATTATTTACAATATCATTATTATATATGTATCATAGTTGTTACACCTTTTTTGACTCATTAATTTTTTATGGTATTCAATCTATTATTGAATTAATTTATAGAATAATAATGTAAATCATTATTATTTATCTAATGCAGTAGATATAGGAACACCATAATGATTTAAAATATGATTAATTTGAATGGCTCTATGTTCCACACACTTTTATAACCAAATTATAGGATGAATTTGGGATCATTTAATTAATTAGTCAATAATCATAGATATTTCACTCATAACAAATTCATAGTAGGGCAATTCAATCAAAATGTCACTGAAAACCACATAGCAATTCAATAACTTGATAAGAATTGGATAAAACCTAATTGTACATTTATATTTCTCAACATTAATCTAATGGAATATAAGGAATTATGATACAAAATCATCCCCCCAAAAGCTCATATATGGAAACAAATATTATCATTTTGTATCATAAAACATCTTAATATACTTGATGTGAATGACCCATCTATAGTGATTCCCACCACACACCACATCCTATAAAAAATCAAATGGAACATGTAACCACTTTCTAAAACAAAGGGATCAATAAAAATACCAAGAAAAGTCTCCCATAGTCTCCCTACAATTTATTATTGCATTAATTCACTTAAACTTATTATTTTATTATTTATCTATAAAAATATGATTATTTATTGTTGGTGTGACCTATGATCTTTTAGTGAAATCCAATTCCTCATAATATTCTACTTTCAATTGAAAATAATCTAATAAACTCCTCAAAATCCCCTCCTATAGTAATTTTGTCTCCACCTAAGTAGATAATTTCCATATCAAAGTTTCAAATACCACCTTTGGATTACCAAGGGTATATGATAAATAATATTCAAATTTATGGAGCTACTCTAATCACTTCCATGGTCAGGGGATAAGATCCTTATGATTGAGGATATTATTCAGATATTTATGATCAAAATATACAGTGAACCATTCCATTAATTCCAAGTGTTCCAATATTTTCAAAGAAATAATCACTATAACTTATTTAAGGTCATTGGTGAGGTACTTATTCTTATAAGTGGGAAAATAGAAAGCTACATGAAACCAAAAATGATCATGATTCATCCACACATTCCCAAACCATATATATAAATCATTAAAATACAAAACATATACTTTTCTACAACCATGAAGGTTTAGATATGATTGTTAAATCATTCAAACCTTTCAACAACTTAAAAAACCTCAATAATTTCTCATCCCAGCAATATATCACACCCATTTCATTCTTATTTTTCAACATGGGTTACATAGTAGTGAAATCCTATATAAAAATTTTGTAACATCAAACCAGTCCTATTAAGATTATAATATCATATACATTCCTAGTTATCTCATATGATATCTCTAATTGAATTTTCTTAAGATATGAGTAAATACCTCACTTGGAAAAAAATATGTCGTAAGAACATCATTTACTTTATCAAAAACCAACATTTAGAAAACACGATTTTTATGTGATGATCCCTCAAAGCACCCATTGTTTTGTCCACATATCCCACATGATCCTCATTTATCATTCTTAGTACATATATATCAACAATGAACAATATCATAATGTTTATATACTAGTGGAATTTCTAGTTCATCATAGTCATGAAAATAGATGAGTAATTAATATGGGATAATAGCAAGTCCGATTAAAAACATATACCATACTATAATTTGAATGTTTTCATGTGAATATCATATTTCATTACCCTTAACTTGGTGTATCTAGATATCATATAGATATATGAAAACAATCTCACTATGTTTTAGTGGCCTAAAAGTTATTTAATTTAAGGAAACCGGAATATATTATTAAACATCACCTCATTGACCCTTAATTAGTAAATTAATATTAAGATAATTGTTTCCTTATTATTTCCAAATAAGAAAATTTATTCCCATGGTTAAACACTATAATGTATAAAAAATCACATAATATACTCTAGTGGATATTTAAATTAATTTTACATAGCACGTTCTATTTGATATAAGAGAAAATATATATTGATTTTCTTATTAGGTGGATCAATGGAGAACTCCACCAACCATTCGGTTGGTAAAACTGATAAATCATTAAAATAAATCATAGAATATGTTCTTGGGAGAAAAAGAAGCTTATTATATGACCTTAATAAAAATACATCTTGAAACAATTTGGATATCCAGAAAGAGAAACAAATTTCCTACAAAACCAAATATTGTATCCCACTAACCTTATTATATGTGAGTGTTCCTATTTGGAGAAATTAATAAGGCCTTATGATGGTTGTAGTCACTTTTATTCATTAAAGAACCTGACCAGTCTGGACCCAAAATAATATTTGACATATACGTGTCATGAAATAAGAATCCCTGAATAATCATTACATAAAATATAACCATATACCATCCATAACACATTATGACCCCTCTCACCATTTTCCTAATGGAAAACAGTGATACATTGTATAAAATATTTAAATAGTTTGAAATAGAAAATAATTAAACAACATAGAATAAGTAATATAAGTAGATACACTTATATAAAAGAAATATGACCATAAGTGAAGAAATAAGAAATATACCCTTGATTACCACATACTAAATGTATAATTCCATTATAACATACCTGCTTATTTATAATTTCTCTGATTCAGGAACCCTCCATTATTTTTTAGCTATATGGGATTCAAACTTCATCTAAGGTTGATATCATTTTCCATTATATGAATTAAACTATATATAGGGGAAATTTCTATGATAGGATCCATCACTACATGTCTGGGGTGGATTAATAAAAAATACCCATATACTCATTGAACAAAAAATATATTAGTATACTTGAAGTACCATAGAAATAAAATTTATTATTCCCCCAATCCTAAAAATCTAAAACACTACTGACATGGACCATGAAGGATTTGCTGGTGTAGAATCATTTGGATGCAACATTCTCTTACTACTACACCATTTTGATTTATCATGTTTCTCTTTTTTATTGAAAAAAGATTCTAAAATAGTCCCACAACAGTGGAGGAATAATTTAATCCTGTAAATCCTTCTTTTAATTCCTTTGATATCACTTCCTTGTCAACCACCATAGTGATATCTGAGAGATCAAAAAGAACCATCTTCAACCAAAAATCCATTTTCCATAACGTCTTGAACCATTGATCAATAAATTAGTTATTTTCTATCGTTTTAGGGATTATTTTATTAAATCAGAAGACTTATTAGAAAAATATTTCAATGTATGATCCCTTTACTCCATAATCAAAAACATCATTTTATTCTCCACCCTAAAGTGTAGGGTGTATAATTGTAGATTAATCACTACATTAATCTTACCAAGTGTGGTAATTGTGCATCACAACCTACAATTTATACTCCCATAGTCTCTATCTTGGTCCTTTTATCATATATGTATAAAATATATCCATGTAATTCTTAAAAGATTATATAAAAATATATGTATCTAATCTTTTCCATCCAAAATTTTGGTTTTCTAGATCTTTGGTTACCATATAATGTTAAAGAATTATGTTTAATAAATTATTGGGAATAATCTACCACCTTTTTCTATTTCTTAATACTCTAAACCATATATTGGTTAGTATTGAAGATTTATTTTATAATAATAGGATCTATTTTAGGGTTATAAAATATAAAATTCTCTATAGCTCAGTCATTTGGATTCATTAGAGATGTTTTGGGTGGAATAATCTATAAAACATGAAACATATAACAAGAAAAATATATAATTGAACTATAATTAATAATAAATAATACTTTCTATAACAATATATGTTAAAATAATATCAATTATATAAAAAATATTTCAAAAAAACCAAAAAGTTTAATATATACAATTCGTTCAACATTTCTAAGTGATCATGGTTTGGTGGTATGGTTTTGTAAACCAAGATCCAACCTTATGGTAAGAATTATAATGTGTATATATATTACCACATAGTTGTTGTATGTTATTTATACCAGACATCTATACCATAAAAATATGGTTTCAATCTGTATTCCAGAAAAAACATTGATTTTCTCAAATATGTTATGAGAACACCCCTATACACATAATTAAAAGTAACCATACCTGAACCAATAAAAATACCATTGAATAAAATCACATACATTCAAAATTTTCAAAAATATATGGTATGATGTTGTTTGGAATAAACAAGGTCTATCAAAGAATTCCAATTCAGCCACCTATGATGTATTAATTGAAATCATCTTTTATAAGTAAAGGCAATCTGAGAGGGGGTGTCAATCAGGGTAAAGATCAATATATACATTTTAATTTTACTAAATTTTAATCTCCTTTAAGATCTTGATCTTTTATAATAAAGAAATAATTTATACATATTAACTAATTTATTTCTCACTATTCCCAAACAATTATAAATACATGTGTATTAATTTCAAGTGTTATGAAACAATAAAGCATGAGAATGGAACTAAGTGAATCAAGGAGACATAAAAACATAAAATTTACCTTTAAAAAATTTAATTTACATTACGATCGTATTACCACATTAGTAGAAACAATAATCAATGTATAAATATTTTTTATAGTATCACCAAAATAAAAAATATTAATAATAATTTAATAAAACAATAAAACACACAGATTTTCCATGATTCACTATAGAGGGTTAGTCCAATGAGTATTTCTCAATTATGTTTTAATTAAACCATAATTAACTAATCATCACTAGATATATGGATACAATGTTTTAACAATAGTTTTTCCATTATGGGCTCACTTCCTATATATAATTTTTGGGTTTGGTCACTCACCAAGGGTGCACATCCTATTTTTCTATTTTATGAACTATATCAGTGACATATCTTATATATTTTATAAACATTTAGTTCCCATAAATAGATAAGAAACGTTAATGTTTTTTATTTATCTAGAATAATAATCTTCATACACCATAAATCATATTTTAATTCTCCTTTTCACTTTTTCTACTGTAATCTCTTCTTCTTTTCTATATGAGACAAACTCATGAATGATATAGTTAAATATTTTCCATAAAAATTTTAAACACTATGACTTCTCTATATGAGTATAATTCCATATTTTAATTGTGATTATATAATATATCAACTTCAAGATATAGATATAGAAAGGGATAATTTCTATTCAGCAGTTGTTATTTTAATAGATCATGAAAAGTTAACTTAACCCCATAGGACTTCCACTTTTTTCGATGGACCAATCCAAAACTATAAATGTTTTCTAGTTTATTCACCTTATATCATTCACTTAGGTATCCTATTCATCAATCAAGGATACATCACCAAATTATTATTCACAATAATATTTGGATTTCCCCATGTATGGAATCAATAAGATATAGATTCACCTAGGTTTAGTTTTACCATGTCTTTTCACAAAGATTCATTAACACAACCACCTAATATATTGTGAGTTCACCTAGGTTTTTTACCTATACAACTTTCACTCATTGAGCCATGACATAAAAGTTGGTCCCTTCGATCAATTATTTTCAATAGGATATAATTTATGTAATTCCAAACACATCACTATATTGAAAAATTCATTCACTATAATTATATTAATGAAACATGTGAAAATATATATATTTTCTTAGGTACAATTCACTCAAATGAATCTTTTGATATGTGAGTGATAATTAATTATTATTCAAATATTTGATAAATAATAAATGAATGGATAATCCTATTATTTAAAGGAAAACACAAATATTATCTAATTCCATTACCATAGGATTTTTCACCTAACCTATTTGAGTAGCATTACTTGCATAACTCCCCATTACTTAACGTGGTTTAAATAATGGTGAATTGTTAGTTCCTAGCCATGAATACAACCTTAATATCACGCAACCCTTAATTGTGGAGACCCAACACAATAGAGAAAATTTGAACCCATTACATGAAATATATACATTAAGATTCCAATAGTAAACTTTTTAAGTTCCTCTAAATTTATGGATATAAAAGTTTTGTAAAAAGTAGGGAACTATAACATTTTTACCTTCAAAATTATTCCATAACATTAGAGATGTAATAAAAGTATAACATAAAGTTGAATAATGAATTATATTTTATTATATATATATTAATTAACCAAAATTGATGATAATAACATTGGATTCATCATGTTATCCTTTAATATTTCTCAATACCCACCATTTATCTTGACATTGTCATCAATGAGATACATTTTATTCCAAATGTGAATAAAATTATTTACTGACATCCTTATGGAATCTATGTAACCACATTAATATTTACATATCCATTGGATATACTGACGGTACCCTAATACCAGAAGTAGGATGTTGATATATTGATATATTAAGTATTTCTTTAATTTTTTTCATATGAAATTCCATGTTCACCATCACCATGTCATTAAAAACAACTAAAACATTATAACACAACATTATGTACTAATTTAAAAATAAAAAATATATTTAAAATAAATCCTTCTCAAAATGGCATTACAAACAGGATAAATTTTTAAAGGGATACAATACTTATACCTAGTTTAACACAAATAACTAATCCACAAATCACACACTGAATATGTGTTAAACTTTTAGGAAGTAATATTACGCGTTATTTCATTAAAAATATTGAGAAATCAGTCAGTATTCTTCCTAAAAACTCTTTTATCTTCCTCTATGATTACTTTTCAAGTGAACGACTTCAAAAATTCATAGTTCTCTGAGTTAGTCGATGATTGAAATCATAATTTTTTTCATCATTAACTTTATTTTAATGAAGTAGTGATCATCAATGTTTTGTAATTTCACTTCCACAAGCCTAATATAATAAAATCCTTACCATTTAATGATTATTATATATTTTCCTTGAATATTTTAATTAATTCATTTGAAGATAACTTTTATTCCATGAATAAATTATCCCCCGATGATTTCCTACATTAAAAGTCTAGTATAACATTTGATACGTGTTCCTAATATTTCTATGATCATTTTTATATACAATAATCACTTGAATCAAATACCTACTCATTTTGGATCTAAAATAGTTCTTATTTGAGTCTCCAAACCAACAATATATTCCTCTCCCACTCTATTATTCTAAAACAAATTTAATAATTTAGTGCACCTGAACACTTCATTCTTTTTCATTTCTGGTCACTATTTTTCTATAATTACAGTAGGTAGTTCATTTATTTATGTTTTCAAAAATATGTGTCACATATATTAATTATTCATTATGTAATTTTTTCTTATATTTTTCAATATTAATAATTTCATGAAAATTTGACTGATAAATATCTTTTATATTCAATCATTTTCCAAAAAATTAAAGTATTCATATGTATAAAAAACAATTGAATTAATTTATTTAGGCTTAACGGAATTTTTTTATTAATTTAATTATTATTATAATATAATTTTTAGACTAATATTCATTTGTATAGTCTTTTGTGGTGATACCACTATACTTATGGGATGAAACCATATTTTAAAACTCCATTTAAAAAACTGATAATAACTATAAAAATCGATATTAAATTTATTTTTACTATGGGAATCATCCCCTTGTAGTATCAAATTTTTGACATTGTAATGACACCATATAATCCTCCATTATCTGAGTGTACTCTTACAATGATTCAATAAACTCTTTTAGAAATATTTATTACCATTATTATGTAAGGAAATTGTAATAAAATCATTATTGATAATAAATTTGATAATTTTTTTTCAACTAAAATGATAAGTTAAAACAGAAAATTAAACTTATTATCTCCCCACTAACTATTTTAATATATCACTTCCTTTATAAAAATATAAACCTCTTCATTTATTCCAAGTGGTTATCTTTTGAAGTAATTTATTCGTGATCTGTCCCATGGAAATAAACCTAATGTTATGACATGGTTCTCATCTTCTCCACTCCCATGACTAGATCACATTCAAATGTTCATAAATTCATTCTCATGTATCATATATCCTAGTATGAAGAAAGATAAACACCCAATAAACTAATTATTATTTTAAAACTTATTGAAAATTAGGTCATATTCTCATGATATTTTATTTAATACCAAAATATTACTATTGGTTATTAACATTGATTTGTTAAGAAATATATGATATAAGAAAGGATTATAGTGATCTACAGTTTCATGGTGTGAGATCCATTATTTGAAAATGGGGTTATCATGGATGAAAATGATGATATATGTAATCGTTAAATTTATTAGATGTTCCCTTTTTAAAATATAGATTATGGTACTTATTAAGCGTCCCATATGAATAATAATATTTCACCACCACTTATATATATATATGATATAGAGTACTCTAGGGGTGGTCATTTCACCTCTGTTGTACCACCCGACACCAATAATAATCTGTATAGTTCCTCCACACACTGTGGTTTTCTACAAGAACTACCTAACACACAATATTCATATGATGGTCCATGTTCTCTCCCAAAATTTCAATGCCCTCCTTGTCCTTACACAACCTTCTAACTTTAATTTATCATTTAATATTTTTCTATATATTCTTAAAACTATATTTCACATTATTCATTCCAAAACATTTCTTGACATCTAAAATACCTTTATTTTTAAAAATTCTCCCAAAAAACATAAACACATATTGTAAAAAATATAAAAAAACATGATTTTAATATTATCTCCCTTTGGATTTTGATGAAAATATTACATTAAGATCCATTTTATTCTTATACCTCAATGTGACTTTAAATAGATTTTTTTAAGGGAATTATCATCTTGTTATATCTTTTTTAATAATATGTAAAATGCCATCTCAATTTTAGATTTATCATTATGTTCTATCCTTCTATTTTCCTAAATTCCTTCTTATCTATTATATTTTATTCTCATTCATTTTCTATATACTCGTTTTCTTATACATGTGATATATATATAATTAAAAAAAATTCAACAAATCATGAGTTATATATAATTTTTTTTCCATCAGAATATTTCCACCATAATGTTTTTAAACACAATTAATGATTAAACCATCATATATTTTACCACATATTGATTAAATTACTTTGCATGTTGTTTAGATTAATTATACATTTATCATCCATTTTTAATCTTACATACTTCATTTATGTTTAGACACTCCTCTAAAATGAACGTTAGAAGTGACTCTTAGTCATAGAATTTAATTCATTGACCCAAACATTATGCCAAAAATGATGAATCCTATTTTATAATGAATGGTTTTACGGTAAAAAAATGAATATATACATATAACTTAACAAATGTTTATTTAAAATATTAATTTCTTTAATAGACAATCATACGACCCCAAACACACATGAACTGAATAATATACAAAAAAACAAATTATTGATTTATGTGTCATACCCATGTTATTAATTGATGGTTACATTATTATTTTCATCATTGTTCTTATCCAATTATAGATATATTCAATTAGTCTTATAGTATTTATCAAAAAAACAATCTATATTTCTATAAAAAATATTTTATTGTTCTTCAGTTTTGGACCACAACTTATTGTGAATGATTCCTTCATTTTTATCCTCTTTTATTATTCTATAAACACAAAAATTTGGTTCCACTTATTAGTATACAAATTTATAATCATGATAGTTATCCATGTTTCTGAAAAATCCTCTCAACCTGCCTAATTCTATATAACTAAATGATTCTAATAGTCACATTACATAGTTTCATAAAAAAACATCCCTGTATTTTTTTATATCAATTAGAAAACATATATTTTACTTATAAATTTTTTTCATAAAATATAAGACTTTTTACAAATTAAATTTTATCATTTTAATATACACATATAGATTCAGCTCTAGTTCTTCAACATAATTGATAAATAATTATTATTGTTCATGTTTGACCTTAAAAAAACATACATTTTTTAATGTTTCTTGTATTTATATATCCCCCAATATTTTATCCCAACATTACATATGTATTATCTTTTAATATAATCACACAATTTAAAAATATATTTTTAATTCATATACTCCATGGATCATATCACCTCATTAAGTTAACACTACATCAGATAATAATTCTAAACAATTAGTTACATAGTAAGAGGGGTACCAAAATAGTCCTCAAATTGAGAAGTGTTGTTATTCACTATGGATAAATTTTTTTATAAATTTCTTTCAGGAATTTTTAGTTGTTTTTCCGTTAATAACACCACTTCTAAAAGAATTTTTTATAATTAACTAATTAGATTTCCTCACTTCCATTACATTGTGATTATCTTTTAAAGTGAGACTCATAATAATTGTAAGATCTATTTATATTGATAAAACATTATTATACCCTTCTCTAGAATAATACTTCATATATGTAATGGATACTAAACCAATTTTCTTGTTTTTATTCATTAAGGAATTGAAAAAACCACTTAAAACACCTATTATTTTTCTTTAATAATTTCCATGAGAGAATCCACAATAACTTTATTTTCTATCAATACTCAATTCTTTTTTTAAATTTTTTTAGGGTTCCCAACATTTAGATCTAAATACACTCTTTGATATATTTTTCAATACCATAATTAAATATAATAAATCATTTTCTTATTGATATTGGTTGTTATAAATTAATTTGTATTCATTCCAAAAAATAATGTTATTATATTATTCTCATGATGGTTACTGTGAAGAGGCCTTGAATGAATTTTCATTTAATTTTATAAATTTTATTCTTCCATTTTCATGTTTATTCCTATGATTGTTTCAAATAAAAATCAATAATTCATTCATCACCTACTTATTTTATTCTTATACATCTTCTATTTATTGTTAGTTCATTACACATTCAACCAACAAGAGTTTCACTTAATTTATAAATTGTATTTCATCTCACATTTTATGTGAATGGTATATTTGATAGTTAAATTAAGAGGTATAGTGATAATATATATGTGTCACCTTATCAAATCCTATCATATTTCACGGTATGAGATATTTTATTTATATTAAATTCTCAATTTTTATTTTGGTTCATCTCATTTTTAGGAGTTTTAGAAGATGGTTTTTCATAAAATTCTTCTAGTTATTAATGGTATGAGACGTTATATGATTCTAGGTAGAGTGGGGTGTGGGGTGTGGTACCCCCTATGAGGTGAGCACTGATCCATAGCCTGCTAGTGGATAAATTATGTGTTTGGAATAAATTAATTCCATGGATTTTTAATTCTACTTTTTTTCCTATCAATTTAATACTCAAATATGACCCCATACCCCTATTTTTAACATATTTCATTCTACCTTGACTCTTGAGTTCTCACATTCAACTTCACGTGGCCTTTTATGTATGAATAGACCATTTAAAGATTGATTGGTATGTTTTCTCTAGATATACATGAAATTATACTTATTTTAAGAGATATGTGCAACAATGTATGATGGATATTGGAATTATTTGAGATCATATAATTATTTCCTCCCTCCTTCATAGATTATTTATAGATCTAGTTTATTGAAATTTCCTCTTAATCAAATCTAGATCTACATTTTACTAATGGGATCTTCTAGGAATATGATTATGTATCTTATTTTTAGAGGATGACTTGATGGTTGGTTGATGATAGAACTATAATCTATTAGAATGATTTATATTTTATTTCTCATTATAATGTGAAATTTATAATCCATTGGTATATTGATGGTTGACCCAATATGGAGAGAACATAGCATTAACAGAAGTTAGACCTCTCATGTGCGGTGGACATTTCTGAGTAAGTTATAAAATATTGATCTTATTGAGACCTTTCAAATCATGAATAATATATTGGATCAAAATTCTATGATTAATTAATGGTGAAAATATATTAATTTTCTAGATTAAAGGATTTATTAATGATTTTAAGATTAATTAATGACTTATTATTTGATTGGCAACAGATATAATGAAATGTAATATTATTCATCAACATATCATGTACTTGTTATTTTTATTGAGTCTCTGAAGTATATTATTCATTAAATAAACTACTTCTTAAATAATATCCCCATGTATCGTTCCTAAACCCCTCATTTAATGAATAAAAATATGATATATGCATCATTTTTAGGAAAACTAGTTTCAATGGAGGAAAAAAATGATTTGGATATGGATCATTTAAAAAATATTAGATAAATTTATAAATATGATTTTGAGTGGATGTTTCTTATCATTTAGGCCCCAAATCCACTTGTATCATTATTGTTATTTTTATAATAGAATAGCTCGTTTGAAAATTTAAGATAATGATTTATTGTGTGTGTGTGGCCCATGAGACATATATATAATATTTAGTTCCATCATATATATTATATAGCTTGTTATCCATGATTGATATTTATTTCATGTACTCATATATTTCTACATATTCTCATGAATTCATGTTATGTTCTGTATTTTTATTCTCAACAATATTATGTTTAATTACCTTTTAATTATAGGTATTTTTTTGGTGAATGGAATATGTAGATCATAGTGATATGGTTATCCCTATGTTGGGGATTTATCATGATATGTGATGGTTAAAATGATGATGGTTATGATGATGATGGACTTGAATATTGGGTAGGGACATGACGACCTTAAGTCCAGGCCCATGGTAGTGACATTGGGGGTGAACCAATATTGTGGACCGACCTAAGGAATATATAGAATATGAGGGAATTTAGGCAGAAAATGTATTAAAGGTATGATTCAATGACCTAGTGACCCGATATGACTCATACAGTTAAGAATATTAAGAGATATGTTAACTATATTTATGGATATATCATTTCCACTTTTTACCACCATATGATTATTCTTCTAACTTGGGGTCGAGAGAATATTGACAAGGGATGGTGGTGAATCTGTTACTAAAAAAGTGAATGATATATGACAGTTTATTCATCCTTTATCATATTCTTATACCATATAATATACTAGTTATAACCATACACATGTGAATAAAGAATTAGTGGTTTCCTACTAGATTTTTTTACTCACATGATACATGAAAAATCTATTTTCTCATAAATAATTCATGATTTGACATCTTGGTAAGGGAAAGGGGCTTGCGTGGGGTACGTAAACTAAAATAATATAGATGGTAGTGGTATTGAGATATCCTCACAATGAATTTCATAGTGTTTGATTTATTTATATTTTTATAACATTGTATACTCTAATTTTTCTTACCATATTTGGATCCTAGAATATTTAATTGCCTGAAATTGGTTCAATTTTTTTACTAAAATATGGTATATATTATTCCTCCTGATATACATATCATTTTATTTGTTTGTGTCTATATGATTAATAAGGTTATAGTGTCCCCACTATAGGAATTTAGTCCCTCGCTACTATTTGAAATCCTCTACCATATATGAGAAGACATGAATGAGTTCTTAGGTATCTATGGCTAAGACCTGGTTCTATAGTTTGGGGTGTTAAAAAATGTATCATATTGGACTTTTCATTCATTTATTTCATCATCTAGGGTCATTGTAGAAATAAGATAGGCTGTTTAAAAATTGAGTAGGGGAGATTCAATGTGCCTCACCAACTCATGTGTAATGGACCTATTTGTTAGCATTTATAGGATTACAGTTACATTTATATAGGATTTAGGTGTGTTCATGCAACATGACTAGGAATATAAGGTAATATTCCATATACACACTTATTTAATTCTATATGGAAGATCTGTAACAAACTTTATCACTTTTTCTATCTATTATGGATAGACTAGTATTTTATATTGATTAATAGATCTGTATTTTTACTGTTGTGATATATCTGGGTAACATTAGTTTGATAAAAATGTTAATTTTGTAATCTTTTGTATATAAGATTTTCTGATAAACATGAAGGTAGATTGAAAATTCAGTATTTTAAGGAGGGACATGAATTGGGTTTTGGGTAGCCTCTTAGGAGAACCATTATGTGATCCCATAAGTTATATAAGTTATGTCTTAATGTGATAAATTGTTTAAATGATCCATTGGAATTACAAGGAAAAAACTACCTTGGTGACATTTTAATTCTTCTTTTAGGGATAACATGTGAGGTCAATCAAATGTTTTGTGTGAGGGTGAACCTAAGCATTCTCCCACACCCGCTCCAGTGTTTCAATAATTACAACCACTCCAACCTAAATTCATTATTATAATATCCCCCTTTTCATATGACTAAATATGAAATTTATTTACTATTATCATGAAATCTATCTCTAATGTCAGCCAGCCTTTGTGGTAACCATAGGATTGAATAACATCGTGAACTAGATAGGCATTATTTTTTGAATATTTAAAAAGGTTGAGATATTTCAGAATCGATAGGTAAATTAGAAAGGTTTACACTTTCAGAACCCCTTAGGAAATGGTAGAGTTCCATGGTCCAAACAAGTTGACGTGGGGGTCATTACATGGTGTTATAACATCTCAGCCCAGGTGCCATAGCCTATTGACTTAGTCCAGTCTACCACATGAGCTCAAGAACACCTCCCCATAAACCAGAGGCTACTGACTATAAATAAGGGTCTCATATGTCAATAATGGGGAGAAAATACCCTCTTTTTTCAGAGTAATAAATCAACAGAAAACAATATATAATAAATGAATAACATATAATCATATCCTGAAATAATGAGTAACCGAAAATTTCAAAAATAGGAAATCAAATATCAAAACTAAAAAAGAAAATGTGAAATTACAATGTGTGTTTCAATTGACTAAAATGAAACCCAAAAAATACACTAACAACTCCCCCAAGCGGGTCCTTAATCTTGTCAGGTTTCCTCATAAAATCTCCATCCCATAACAACCATCAAACATAAGGCCTTTTCCCATTTCTTATCTAGAAAAAAATGTCTATTCGGGTACCAATCAAGAAGCCTTAGTAGTGTGTGAGTACAACTCAATAGAACACCACTAATGGTCCCTAGAAAATATCCAATAAATTATAATATATGTGTTTATATTAATAAATAAGTATGTTACATAAGTAAATAGTTATCACATTATTAATTATTCTTTATTTAGCCACATAAAACCTCAGGTTCCTGAGGATACCCAAAACTCAAAACCTTCTTTGGGATATGTTGAAGTTTGAACCATTTAAAATTATTAATTCAAAATTTATTAAACAAATGTGTTTTAATTATTCATTTCATTTCAATTTATTATACGGATAATTTTGACCATATTCCAATGCTAACAATTTTGCTCTAGGTCATCAAGAATATGACCCCATGAGATTTAATAGCAGTAGACCATGTCCCATACATGTTTATCAAACAATTTATCACTAGAGGCTTCTAAAGTAGAAGACCATGTCCCACACAAGTCTATCAAATTGTGTATCACTATAGGATACAGAAGTAGTAGACCATTTCCCGAACAAGTTTATCAAACTATTTTTCACTATGGGATTTGAAAGCAGCATACCATGCCCACAAACAATTATAAAAAAATTCGCTATAGTTTTAGGAAGCAGTATAAAATGTCCCACACATGTTTATCAACCAATTGACACAAGTATCAAAATATATTACATCATCACATTCAACTTAATATCACATGTTTTCACATTGTCATATGACCCAAAATTAATCAAAGTTAATACACTATTCCAAATTACGTATAAAACAATTCTATTAATTAATTCATAAAATAAATATTCAAATTCCATTGATTTATAATATAATTTTTTAGTCATATCACATTTCTTTAATTAATTAAAAATTAATTAATTATATCCATCAAATTATTTAATTCTCCAATTAATTATCCTCATCTCTTCTTTTAATTAATTCAATAATTAATTAACCACATGAATTCCATTAATATATTTTAAAATTAATTGATCATCTCATAATCACATCATACAATAAATAATTCCCAATTAGTTTTCCATAATTTCTCAATTAAATTATTCAATAAAATACCCAATTAATCAATAAATTAATTGACTGCAATAATTTATTCAATTTGGAATTCAAATTGCAAATTTAACTATAGTAATTATATAATCACATATGCAAAATTGATAGCAAGATAATGTGATTTTAATAATAGGCCACTTAATTCATTCAGAGATGAAAAATCTGCCAACATAAATCCCCAAAATTTAGTAGAGTAATTGCATAGAATGAGATCCGAAACTATTACATTTATCAAGATTGAGAAAATCTTGATCTCTTAAATCTCGATCTAGATATTCAATACTAGATCTAGATACAATAAAAATGTATATATTTAATAAAAATTGAGAATAAATTCTCATAAAGAAAGATATAAAAATATGGAGGAATAAAAAAAGAAATCAAGATGAGATCCTCTTACATGGAGTGTTGTTGATCTTTGATATGGGATTCAAACCACCATGAATAGAGGAAAAATAGTATTTGAATCCCATTGGTAGGATATTGAATCGAGATGAATAAATTATGGGTCACATAATGGAATTGGGGGTATTATTTGGAGTTTCAAAAAATATTTTATTAATTTTATGGGTTGTCAAATATAGTAAACAATATTCTGCTCAGGGCACAAAGTTTCTCCTAACCGTGCACCAAACTATGCACCAATTCTATGTGGGTGAAAATTTTATCTTATTAAGGAAAAAATTTTAAAAAACCACTCACCTACCATGAAAATCCATGATGTCTAGGGTTTCATAGTTTGTTGATCTAGAGCACATGGTTTGGGAAAACCATATGCCAAGAGTGAACTTGCACCTTTTTCCCAAAATTTCCAAATGTCACCCAAACCCACAACTAGGTAAAACCCAATACAAATTACTCATCACATGTAAATATGGTAACTAGAAACACAAACAAGGAAAATATTGAATAGTTTGGGCTCTTAAAATATCCCCAGTTTATAATATATTGTCCTTGAGCTATTGAGCATGTATATATACTTCTCTTTCCCATGGTTCCTCCTTTATGTGTTCATGTTCCTACAATACGTGGACTATTTGTATAATGGTTCCCTGCAACACTTTCTCATTTTGAGCAAATACATGTATAAAATTATCTTCAAAGGATGCATCTATCTCAAGATCACCATCATCCACCTCAATCACATGAGAAGGGTAGAGGTGATTCTGATGATGCTATTACATATGGAAATAATAAAAAATATCACTATATTTCAATAGAAGATCTAATTATTACACCAAAATCTCTATTCTCTCCACAACCTCAAAGAGTATAAAAAACCATGGTTACAACTTTTCTTATCCTCATATCCTATTATGACCCAATCTATGCGGCATCTAAAAGAATACATGTTCACCCTCTATAAACGATTGGGGTGTTCACTATCTATCAGCATATGAATTTTTCCTAATATTATTCATTTCCATATGTTGCTGAATGTACTAAATCTGTTCTAACATCAATAGAACAAGACTTGATCCCAACTATTCCGACTCACCTTCCTTCATCCAGCGTAGAGTATATCTTCATAGCCTACCATAAATTTGCTCTTATAGATCCATCTATATAATTTCCCGGTAACTATTTTTATAGGAAATATCCACCAAATATGGGTTCTTATATCAAGATCCTCCAATGTCTATGAAAAATCCGCAAAAAATATCTTCATGAACCTATATATTATGGTACATCTTATCATCTGTATGTGGGTGGAAGTCCATTCTTAATAAAAACATCATACCGTGAATCTTCTATAAACCCTTCCATAATCACAATGTAATGTATGATTTGTGTTCTGAAATTGTATTATGTTTCACCCCATGAAGATTGACTATCTCTTGAAAAAATAAATCTCCCATCCTCTCAACTAATAAAGTATCTCGTATATGAAAGAAATGTTCTCCTTTCATCATTCTTTGCAAAAAAACATGAATATAATCATTCTTCTAAGGCATCCCTAGAAGACACACCACAAATTCCCTAGTCACGTCATCTCACTTTCATTTTTGATTGTGTGAGGTTGTAGTAAACCTCCAAGCCCTTGATACTCAACCTTTAATAGTTGACATGTGTAGCATCGTGTCACAATCATTTCTATTCCTTTTTCATGGTTGTCCACCAAAACTATCTTCATAGGTCATGGTGCATTTTTTTCACACCTGGATGTAACAATCAATTTAATGCCTGAAATTTATACATCAAAACCTCTCACATTCTAGTTTGCACAACAACCTGATTAATAACATATGTGATATCATCTTCATATCTTTCTAATATGAAGGTGACTACCCAGCTTCTAGGAAATCCCTTCAGGGTAAATCACTTCAGATCCTCATACTACATATCTTTAATATGCCTCAAATGTGTAGACTGTACTGAAGATGATACAAACGTCACTTTCCCCAGACTCTCTTAAACTAACTCATGCATATCCGCTTATACAGTTTCAATTTTCCACTCAACACTAGACTCCATAACTACTTGAGCCTTAGTTTTTCTAATCAAAGCATCAACCACAATTTTTCCTTTCTAAATAAATATCCTAGTTTGATATAAAATGACTTCATATAATCAACCAATATCTACTTCTTAAGAATAAAATCTCATTGAACAATGATACGATTCATACTCCTATTATCTATAAACAAAGGAAATTTTCACTAAATAGATAATGTCACCAACAATTCAAATAATACATCACTACATCCAAATCGAGGCCATCTATGTGGTAGTTTCTTTCATGTGGCTTCCACATCTAAGTACCACATACCACAAATCTATTTACATGCATCAACATATCTCCATGTTCGATCCCATGTGAGTCACAATACATTGTATACTCCTCACCTAGCTCATGTAGGATCAATATTTGTTTTGATGTCAAATTAATTTTCAACTCTTAGAAGGCCTTCATGCATACTTCCAACCATTCAAATTTATCCTCTTTTATCAAACCTTTAAGCGGTGCTGAAAATAATGAAAAATTCCTAGGTGATCCTCTCATAATATATAGTTAAAACCCAAAATCTATGAATTTTAAAAATGTTATTGGGATTCTCCCATGAAACCAATCCATGTTCTTTATCTACTTCCACAAATACACCTTCCTCTATGACTATGTTACCTAAGAAGTGTACATTATCAATCCAATACTGGAGCATATACACCTTTATGTAAAGATGATTGTCACCCAGTGTACTTAGGAAGATGTCATAGTGTTTGTCATTATCATCATGGGTCCTAGAATACACCAAGATTTCATCCACAAACACTAGAACAAACTAATCTAGGAACATATGAAATATTTTTTTCATCAAATACATTAAAACTATTGATGCATTTTTTAACCCAAATGAAATTATGATGTACTCATAAAGTCCATGCCTAATTTCAAAAGAATTCCTTGGTATATCATAAGTTTTAACTCTCAACTGATGATACCCTGATCTCAGGTCAATTGAGGAAAAGATAAAATATCCTCTCAACAAGTAAATAAGAACATCCATACACAGAAGTGGGTATAGATTCATTATAGTAATCCTATTCAACATTTGATAATCAACACATAAACACAAACTCTCATCATGATTATTTTCAAAAAAAACACTAGAGAACCCCAAGGTGAGTTACTCAAATGGATAAATCCCTTAAATACTCTAGATGATTCCAGATCCCTTGAAGCTTTGTTGGATCTCTTCTATACAGAGTAATTGAAACTAGATTAGCCACATGCATGATCTCAATAGTTAATTTTACAATTATCATAGGTGGAAACCCTATGAATTCTTAAGGAAACACGTGCTAAAACCTATACACAATGGATGGAAATACACCTTACATCACACCTATATTATCTAGAAATAGACACATAACATCAGTTGGGATCTCTCCGAACTGTTGAATAATTGACCCTACTCAAGCTACTTGGAAATCCCACTATGCACATTGAATGTGATGTTAATCCTTTGGAAATGTAAAATTCACTATCCTATGGTTATAATCAATTTGGGGTTTGTATTCGTCTAACCAGTACATACCGAAAATTATGTTGAAGCCTAGAATATCATGAATATAAAGATTCCAAAGAAAATGGTACTCCTTGATCTTGAGAGAACACCCATTTCACAAACAAGTTTCTATGGACTGTAATCCCAATGTTGTATCTATCTTCATAACCCCACTCTCAAACTCCACCTCCATGCTCAAACCAATAACATTTTTTGCAGATATAAAGGAATGAGAGGAACCTGTGTCAAATAAGGCACTAGTTTATATAGAATCTAAAAAATAGTACATATCACATTCAATGGTCCAGCATCACTATCAACAAGTGTATGTTTAATGGCATGTAACTATCATTACCCTATTACATGTGATGAATTATGACTCCCCTAAGTTGTGCCACTCCACATATATGGGATCTCTTGGCCAGAATCACCATGTCCACTACATCTACTGCCTTGGCTAATAGAAATCCATCTACAAGACTGATATAGTGAAGAAGACCAACATCCCGTATTATGGTTCTGTCTAGCTCCTCCACCATTAATTATTTTTCGTGGGTTCCTGTATAACATCTATAGTTGTCCAATATTTACATATCATTTGAAATCTCTTAGTGTATGAGGATAATGTTAAAGTAAGTGTGCCTAACTACCAGACTAGTGGAAAATGAAAAGGGTAAGGTCTCATGTAACCGAACCTTCCCCCGGGATAATCCTTTTCCACTTATTTGGGGGAAATTATAAAATTTAAATTTCTTGGTTTCATAAGTCACACCTCCTATTCCTGAATAAAATTCAACATTCTGCCACTAGAAGCCACTTTCAGGTTCCCCACAAATATGAGAGGATGATTAACTACCTCTGGATACTTATTTAGTCTTATGTTATTTACCTGGTACTTAATTTCACACATAATTCCACCCTAAAACCAATTACCTTCTAATTACCTCATTCTCTTCCAACACTAGAAAAGTGATGAAAAACTATAGTGAATCCATAATATTCTATTATGTATGCAATCCCCTGATTCAACCTCATGAAATCATTTGTTTTATCCTACCACACGGTGTTTGTAAAAAGGTACCACAAGAACTTCTCTTGGATTTCCTTCCTCTCTAGAGTCTATAGAATTCCATCTCAGCTCTATATGTCCCACAATCACTTCTTCTAACCAAGTATCATATACGAATCCAATTTCTCTTTTTTCTCATTAGGAGTGTCAATGTGGTCATGTATAGTCCGGATAAATATAATACTAAACTTGTCTCACTCATTTTCACCCTATCCTATAAAATTCAATGGGTGACGAAATTGGAAGCCCCTTATAAAATCAAAAATGCTTTTCAAAACCCATCATAAGTATATTTCCATGAATCTCATGAGGCGAGTGTAGTTTTCTTGGAAATTCTCCCCTACTTCCTTAACATGAATAATGAGTTCTTTTTGTTACACTACTAGTGGAGATTCTTTATCCATATCCTCATGTCATCCTCTCATAAAGTGTCATCATGGAGGCATATCTATAAAATTCCAAAAAAAAAATATGAATCATAACACATATTTATCATATTTTCATAACATGAAAATCTCAACAAGTCACAAGAAATATTTTTCCCAAATCTTTCCACAATGTCAAAAACACAATGTTATCTCTACCCATAACCATCAAACATCTAGATCCAGATTAATAAGGTTAAACACATTCTAATTATTCATATTTCATAAGACACAAATTTTTACACATTTTGCAACATTTTACCATTTTCAATTTTACATTTGGCATGATTTTCAATTCATTTCACAGTATGTGAAAACAGTTCAAGCTCCATAACTTACCCAAAACCCTTTTACTCGTGCGTGTTCCTATAATGAATCATGTCACAAAATAATCCTATAGACATCATAAAATGTGTTCCATTCAATTTTCCGTAGAGTGATGATATGATTCTCACATAGAAAACAAATGTCATGTATGAGTAAAGATGTTTTCACAATGAATAAAGAAGATGCAGTCTGGATTTCTATATTCCAAAATACTACTTCATACCGATGAATATATGGAATGATTACCCCATCCAAAAGTAGGTAGTGGACTTCCAAGATAGATGATGAAAAAAGTGTCAATAAATTAAATTCAATTTCAGAGATTTTTCTAAGAATATGTGATATATTTATCATTTCAAGAAGTGTAGATCTCTTCAGGACCTTTGATTTTACAGGTCATGGAGCCCAAACAGACATATGGATCAAAAGATATGGCACATGGAAGATGGATAAATTTCTCAAAGAGAACTAGATGGAGGACCTATGCAGAAGACATATGCAAAGGACCTACGCGGAGGACCTATGCGAACAACTTATCTTTGACCAGGTCCCCTAAATGCCTATAAATAGGACCTTTGGGCTCCCCATTTCAAGGACTGAAAAAGTTGGTAGATTTCCCAAAGATCCCATTGCATTGCTATTTTTTCCAAGATCCCCAAATTGTTCCCATGTTTCTCTCTAAAACATAAGAGAAGAGAGAATTAAATGGGGATACATGGTTCAGAGTCCCATCATGGTCTAGAACACTTGGAGCTGCACAATGCCCCTTCGCGGAGTACCTGCATGACGCGCCTCCGAGACACACCTTGATGGAGCACCTGGGCGATGCACCTTCATTGAGAACCTTCACAGAGCACCTACAAGACACACCTATGCAGGGCACCTGCACAGTGAAACTGTACGACACACCTAAGCGAATCACCTGCGCGACACACCTGCATGGAGGACCTACATAACCCGTGATTCCATACTACAGAAGCTGTGCCCCCACACCCCTACTCCAGATCATTTTTAGGGTCCAGTTATAGCCCTTAGGGACGTTCCCTTCACTACCATCATTAACCTCCATGAAAATGGAGAGTCTCACTACGATCTTCTTGGATCTAGTCAATGAAAATTTCCATTGCGCACTTTATAAGGCCCAACTTCCAACCCTAGAATACCATGGTTTGGTATAATCATCCACACACATTGATATACCTTGAGCCGACTTAATCCTCTTGGTTCCTTCCATATGTTATGAGTTTGGACTCTCCTTATGGATTCATTGAGTACCTTTAGTCAATTAACTCTTCAAGAAACTTGTCAAACCTCATCACCTGACTCTAATGCCAGGTCAAACCCAAAATGGAAATCCTCCGTAAGAGTAAGCTCTATGTAAAATCAAATGGGAATCCTCCTTATGAGTAATACCCATCAAATTACCAAATAGGAATCCTCCTTATGATTAAGACACAACCAATTCACTAATGGGAATCCTCCATTGAAGTATTCCCCAACCAAACCATAAATGTGAATCCTTGTCAGGAGTAACCCCCAACCAATTCACTAATGGGATTCCTCCATAAGGGTATACCCCAACCAAACCATAAATGGGAATCCTCATCAGGTGTAAGCCTCAACCAATCTCAAATGGGCATATTAATTGGGATTAATCACCAAAAATTCCTCAATAGGGCAACAAGTTTGGTGTAAGCCCCTATATTTTATTGTACGAGGTGGTATCATTACTACTCCTCCCTTCTTCGGTTCCCATGACCAAAGGGGAGATGGGAACATGGACTCTTGTTACCATTTCCCTCTCCCGTTTCACTTTGTCTCCATGGGAATCCATCCTGGTGTATGCCCCTAACCTTCATCCTTCCTCCTTACATTGGAACTTTTTCCAATGCAAATAGAATAGAGGGAAGGCTTTTCACCTCACCCTCTTCCATGGTCGCCTCATCCTCATTCACCTTGGACACCATAGGCATTCCATCTTCCACGAGAAGTGGAGGAATGATTTTAAAGTATTAATTCCTTTGTTGAATATTTCAAAAATTCTTGTTTCTCATACCGAGCATGACTCACGTGGGCTTTGAAATTTGTCACGGTCACAACATTTTCACAATCGAATGAACTACAGGAAATCTAATTCATGTTCAGACTAGGATACGTAGGAATCCTTTTTAGGGCCTGGGGTCCCTGAACATTATTTTCAAGAATCCAACCCTCATTTCTTTAATCTGGGCACCCTACTTGGGAATAAGCCCAAAATTAAACCCCAAATAATCAAGGAATCCTTTTTATAAAGTAATCCTAAACTCAAATATTTCAAAGGAACATAATATCCTATGAGACTTATCGAACTATGTGGACTTTGATTCCCATCTATATGGGAAAGTAAAAAATCCTCTTTAATGTTCTAATCCAACACTTAAAATCAACCCTGTTCTCTGTGGGATATATTCCCATTAGGGTCTGATCTTAATTGGTAACCCATTTCCTTCCCAAGTTCCTGGGGTAGCTTTAGCATAAGTCCCACAATAAGTATTGACCAAGCACCATCCACTTAGCGGTCCATATTACATGACCTTAAAATGTATGATGTGTCATATTAAGCTGCACCAAACTATGAGGGTTCTAATTCTTTTCACATGTATACATAGGTATCACATTTTATGGGAATGAACCCATGATCAAAACAAACCATTGTCTCTCTGGATGACAATAAAATCAAGATTTCCCCACTTAGTGGATTAAAAACCAGTATAATTACTGTGATGATTAAAAGAATTTATAATTAGTATATTAGATGATACCATTGATGGAAAACCACAAATAACTACAAATATTTCCCTTAATGAAGAACCTTGTATGCATGTTGATGATTCTAAATTTTAAACATGTTAATAAGTTATTGTTAATTCCAAGTGATACTTATGATATACTTGGTGAATTAATAAGTATTCATGAAAATATATTAAATTTATAAAGAGTGTCCTAGAGTAGACATTAATTCTCCTCAAAAGGGTGTGACGAGTTCGACCTCCCTTCCTCTCAACTAATTCACATTCCTATGTATCATACAGTTCAAACATAACGAACGCCTGCGTATGGAAAGTAGGTCCCCTTTAGATAAAGAACTGTTGGAAGTTTCTGGTTCCATAAATAAATCAAATGGAAACCACATAGAAACAATTATTCATAAAACTAGAACACACATTTCCAGGAACTACGAATCAAAAATGGTGAACGCAACATGAATCCTTAAACATTTTATTAATGTTACCCGCCTGTCAGGACCCTATCAATTAATAATGGAAGGATAGAAAAAGGAATCAATCAAGCATGTATCCGTCTAAAATGATGTTTCTTTAATGGAGTTTTTTTTTGTTTTCAAGTTTTTCATCTCAGAATTAACTTCACTCAAAAATGGATTTCTCCTAGAGAAAATCTATGAACTTCTTGCCCACTACTCAAATTGGATCTCCACCATAGAAAAGATGTCATCACTAACCCAACATCTTCAATGGTGGGTCCCTAATATGCTGGTAATGAAATATCGTCAGCACTGTAAAATCCTTACTTTGGAGGCTGCTCAATAATCCCTCCATGCCAATAGAAATCCTTGATCATCTGGCTACCAAATACCAATTATCAAGAAGGAAATAGTTCCGACCACCATTTCCAACCATTTTGGGTCCTTATCCCCAGAACACAACAATCAATACCTCTCATACTACATATCGGTGGATCAAGAGGTCACTCAAAGCCTCAATTCAAGAATGAAAGAGTCCTTCCTGTGGACTCCCACTAGCAGTCACCACTAGAATCATGTGGTAGGGTATCCCCAACATGATGGGGATGTTGCCTCAGGATGTTTGTCCATTTCTCTCAAACCCAGGCACACAAGACGAACTATCATGGACAACGTCTGGTCAACAGGGAGTAGGTTCTCACATATACCTCCTTCGGATAAGTCCATCAATTTAAATTGGTAGTAAACATTGAGCGGTCACATACACTCATCCATCCTAATTTTTCTACTCAGAAGATTCATATGATAGAAACCCACCAATCCCATGAGATAAACCCAGTGGAGTACCATGAACAAGAACACACTCTTGCTTAAAAATCATCAACCAATCGTTAGGTTCGTCTGACTATATTTAAGGAAGCCTGCAAATCTAATTTGGTGGAAACTGGAAAACATGAACATACACCTATTTACAATGACCAATTTTTTCAGCAGTCTCATGTGATAGTATTAAAGGATTTTTGTCAACCATACTTGATGGAAAACTGGTAGTTAGCACATACACCTACCAATGATCATCAAGCCTTCCAACATTCTTGTTTGGTAGTACCAGAATAAGTCAGTCAGAATGCTCTGATGATAAATTTGGCGCAAACCCAACTCTCTTCCCTCATGTATGAGTGCTTTAAATATCCATTGACAGGAAAAGGAGGACAAGAGAAGGAACATAGACCTACTCTAGATATGAAATGTATGCATATTCCCATTCCAGACACCGAAGTCACCAAACACATATTATCAATGGTGAAAGGGAATACGAATATCCCTGCCCATATTCTAGAAGCATGCAAGGATATTTTAATAAAAACTTCAATAGTATTAATAGAACAGACACATAAATATTTTCCCACACATTGGATGGCACAATGAAATGCCATCCTGGAGTAGATACACACCTCTGTTAAAGTCTAGGAGGGTCATGGAGCATACTCCCCCATATCATATGGACAACAAGATCAAGAACAAACACTCTTTCCAATTACAGGAAATCAGTCAATTCTAGTAACCACTCCAAGGTAGGCACATAAACTTTCCTATGATAACCACTCTTCCCTTAAAGTGACCCCAACTACGTATAAGAGATCATTCAAGAAGAAGTATTGCCAATCACAATTGGAAACTCAAGAGTCAAGCTACGATTTGGATCCTATTAATGATGGAGTTCTTGATGCCCTGAGATATTTAACTATTGCAGCTCAAAATCATACCATCTCATTAACCAATTATATAATAGGTAGTTGTAATTCTGATGTTCCTCATCGGAAACGTCATCATGAAGGCTTGCTTCATGAAAATTCGGTCGATTTCGAGTGCTAATCTCCAGATGAGATCCACAACAACACTCCGTATGGAGAGAAGACCAAATAGAAAGAAGATTTTTCCGTTGCAGTATTCCATCATGGTGATCATCCCTATGTTGGCATTCACAGTGAAAGTCATCTCCATAATAGTATTTCTCATTATCATGACAATTCCATAATTGACTATGTAACGATGTGAAATCCCTCCTATCTCGAGGTAATTTCAAACACAAGGCCAGTCATGTTTGATGCCTTGTCATTTACAGGTGAGACACTTTCTCAACCAGAAGTCATATTTAGGGAACAGTCATTCTCTAAACCTCACTTGGGTCATTTTTCGTTTAATACAGAGTATCCACATTGGTCATACCAAGTATAGAAACATCTATTGAAATATGAAGAATATGTGTTAAACATAAAGAAATAATTTTCTAAAGGATTAATACCAGTCATGTTATGGACATTGAAAAATTCTCAGTGTAACATTCCAGAATTGATGAAAGAAGATTGCATTCATGAAATCCATCTCAACTTATGTAAAACTATTTGTCATTTGAAAACCATAAACATACCTTATAATGAATATAAAAATATTGTAAATGTATTAGAATGGTTGAAACGTCAAATTGACTTGGCCTCTCTCTCAGTTTACCAACATCCAAGGGTTGAAAACATCAGATAATACTTCATCGTGCATGTCTTAATGCTGTAAAGAGACTTCACCGGTTAATTTATTGTTCCCCATATAGTGTTCATATCATAGGATGGGGTGCATATGGAGCATTGCATTTTACCACACTCAAAAATTAGAAAATTCCTCCAAATGTGCTCTCATGCAATGTTATTTCCCACAGTCGTCCACAATCAGTGGATTTTGTATGTAATTGGATGTACACTCAAGAACATGACTCAACCAATTCTCAATTGATTCAGGCCCAAAGAATAAAAGTTTTTGAGTTATTATTACATCAAGCATCGTAGAATCTTGAGCAAGCATCCCTCTTAGAGGATGTCAGGCGTCAGAGAATGAAAATGTATGCAATAGCACAATGACCTTCTGAAATAGGTGATTTGAGTGGTTGACAGATAATGCACCCAACTAATGTCTACACCAAAATCTAAAAAAGCAGAAGAGAAGTTGCACAATTTTTAGCCATAGCTGTTCAAGAATCACCCCAGCTTTCAAGTATGGGGGCTCATTTAATTCTACCTTCATGTTCATTCTAGAAAGATCAAAGGTTTGAAGAAGTCGAACATGAAAAATATCAGCTTGAAGGTCTTGGAGAATTTTCACATATGAAGTCCCCTATTCAATGAAAATCAGTTCCTCTCGATTAGGGAAGAATCCACAAAGAAATTGTAAAACTGAACTATCCAACGATTCTCTCTGGTTTTCTGTCCTCCAAAAAGTTCTATGGAATTCCTCATATAGGATTATAAAGTCTCCTGAAGGACACAAAGTAAGACGATCTATCAAAAATATTGACAGAATTCCATCGACACATTACACATTAGTAAATTTTATTTACACCATTGTAGAAGATCCTTTAGAAAATAAGTTCATTTTATGGGAATCAGAAGATGATGTTCAGGTCTATAATAGCCTACACAATGAGGCAAATGATGAGGGTGTTCCCACTCGAAATCAGAGGCTTACCCAAAATCTAGGTATTCATTCAAATAACAAACTCCCACCTCTCTAAAAGGAATCAAACAAGGGGAAATGATAAAGTCAGATTGCATCCCATTTTTAAACTACATTAGGTCAATATCATTTTCTTTAAGAGAGATTCGCACCACAAGAAGATAAAATAAAGGATTTAAAAACACTAAATATAGAGTTGCATCGAAACAACATTTTTTCTAGATGTACTCCCCAGATAGGTCCTCAACTTGCAAATCCTATAGGAGGTCCTCAGAAAAGAGGATTCTTAGTAACTATAGATGTAGATAATGAATTCCATCCACTGGGTACACAATCAAGGCAAGACCATATACATCCTAAATGTCCTATTCTCGTGGGTTGTCCAAGGTAGATATCAACACAACCATTAGTGCATTTGTCGGTTGTTGAAATAGCTCAAGCTCCAATTTCTATACCTGCAAATGTTCTATCTCATTTGGATGTTCCTAAAATGATTATGAATAGAATTGAGGCATTAACGACATGATTGGAAGATATGAAAGAACAACATGCACCGGTTCATCCAGTAATGAGATCTTCCACTGAATGGGTGGATGCAATTCCTCCCCCAAAAAATGTTGGGAATACCGCATTCCCAATGATTAATGGTTAGGGAGATCCAGAACAACACTTAACACATTTTGTTTCTCATTGCTATCCCATGATGGGAACTTCTGAACAACAAGAAGTACTTAATCTGAGGTGTTTTGTGTAGTCATTACAAGGACCATCAATTTTCTGGTATACATGTTTACAATCTCAATCAATTACTGGATGGGAAGATCTCTTTCAAAATTCCTTCTTCAATTTATCTCAACACTACTAAAGAAGAAATTTTTTATCTTACTAATTGTAAACAAAGGTATAATGAATGAGCTTCATATTTCATCACATTATGTAAAGGATAAATAAATTTTTTATGTCTAGAACTCCCTCCAAAATATGTTACTGCAAATTTGTATGGCGAATCTATGTGATGAGCTACACACACCATTGATCCCTGTCAAATACACATGAGGGTTTTGAGATATTACATAAATCTCTCAATAGATAGAAGACTCTATAATAGAAAATAAGGCTAAAACACATGTAATTCCATCAGCTCCGGGGAGGAGGATAAGAATGGTATAAGATTCTAGAGTCACACTCAAACAAGAACCTATACCTGGTTTTACTTCAAGACCATCATCATACCAACGGGATCCACTTCTTAAGCATCCAAAACAATAACTTCCTCATCAAGATTATCAAAGAGATAAAATGTGGAAACAGTTTGATGAATTAAAGAATAATGTTTATTCTTTCAAGAACGAACATGTTTTTTGTTACATCATATCAGCCTTAGAAAGCAATTTGGTTTAGTTTCGATGGCCGATGAAGCCAAATAAAGATGAAGATGAAGATATTTCAAATTATTGTCCCTTTCACTAGATGTTGGGACACCCCATTGGGGACTTATTTATTTTTACAGACCTGCAAAATATGGTAGACTCTAGACAAGTGATACTGAATATTTCATCAGCTCATGTATAATGTGTTTGTGCTACTGTTCCAGAAGAAGAATGCGAATGGAATGAGGTAAAAAGTAAAAATTTGTAGAAATATGATGATTGGATGATCAGAAAAATGATCAGCCAGACTCAAGAAATTTTACGGACATAGTTGAAATAACAGATTATGTCTTCTGTGACTCCTGCCACATTAAAACCACCTTTATCATAAGGTCATTCCTCAATAATGAAATGTGATTATAAGGATAATGAGTTGTAAAAAGATGAAAAGTTCATTTCATGTACAAATTTTTCCTTGACCCTGGAATATTTTATGCTATTAATTTCAAAAGCAAGGGAACCACCCCCACCAAATGGAACTATCATAATTAACCTATCAACCAGAATCTTCATTAGATAAAGAATTAATTTTTGATTCTGTTAATGTTACCCATTTAACAGATCCTTATGCCAATGATTATCCAGATTATAATGATCCATAATTCCATGTACCTAATTG
This sequence comes from Viscum album, assembly GCA_963277665.1. NCBI lineage: Eukaryota > Viridiplantae > Streptophyta > Magnoliopsida > Santalales > Viscaceae > Viscum > Viscum album. The sequence continues at coordinate 424,644,967 of OY728162.1, read as the reverse complement.
GGGAATAAGAGGAAGAGGCCAAGGTCAAGGATACGTGGGAAGATGTTGTAATTATAGAAGCCACTATTTTAACTCTACCCCTACTTGAACCATTTATGCAGAAGAAACTTGTTGAAGAGGCCTTCTGCAGGTTCAGGAATAACAAGGATTTTATTCCTTTAAAAATACGTTTGGTTCTAAAACGATTATTTTAGAAGACCGAATAGAAGTCATACAGTCTTCTTTTCAACAAATGAATTTACCTAGTTAGTTTAATTTACCAAAAATGAAAGTATTTATAACTTCTATTTCGACAAAGAGTATGTCTACATTAGAAGCATCAACTTCCAATATACCTTCAAAACCACATATTCATGTTTGGAAATGCAGAAAATTGGACTGAAAGTATGATATATTGAAACAATTGTCCCAAGTACTAGCCAAGTTATCAATTATGGATGTTTTGAATCTTTCCAAATATCATCGAGAAGCACTCATTTAGGCTTTTTAAAATCCTCAAGAGTTTGAAACTGAAGTTGCTACTTCTGAGGTTTACTGTATAGATATTGATTCCATAGAATTTCATGCAGTAATAACATTAACAGATGAAGATGAAAATGATGTGGTGTGTTGGAATATCAGACCCTTGTATTTTTCTGGCAAGGTCAATGACATAGTCATCTGAGTGTCCTTCATTGAAAATGGCTCCGTAGTCAACCTCATTCACGTTCGTACACTTCATCGATTGGGCCTGACTGAATATAAAATGTCTCATTCTACATTAATTTTGGAAGATTATGATAAGAATGAATAAGAACCTCTAGTTGAGATTTCACTCAGAACTCAATTTGGAGATGTTGTGTCTAATTAAGATTTCATGCTTGTTTGTCAGGACACAACCTTTAATATTCTTCTTAGAAGGCCTTGGCTACATCAACATGCATCCATACATTCTTCATACCACCAATGTATTATGAATTATTTCAATTTTCAAATCAGGACATGGTATGGTGACAAGGTTCTATTCAAAACATGTTAATCTCAATCGATTGAGGCATAGTTTTACCACACAAAAGTAACGAAGTCCATGACAAAGGAAATAACAAGAGTTAATACCCCAAATGGATTGAAAAAGATCCCAGAAAATCCATTCATACATCTGATTAAAGATTATGTGTTACCCGTTAATCAAATTGAGAATGTAATCCCAAATCCCAGAACTTGTCCAGTAACATCCATAATATCGATTTTCACCATTGGTCCTAAAAAAATGGAAGAAACTGTTGATCCACCTAGAAATGATGAAAACCTAAATAGAGATGTTTTCATTTCATCCAATGAAATACAACAAGCCTATACTTCATCTACCAGAGTAGAAAAAATTGTAACAAAGCTATATAAAGACAAATTTGTTGATTCTCAATCCATCAATCCCTCTTTATTACTACAGGAAGTCCCTTAGTCATCAGTAGGGTCAGATATGGTGTCCTCTTATTCGAGATGATCAAATACTGATTTCCCCTCTAACACTAGGCGTTTTTCTGCATAATATACTATAAAAATGGAAATAGAAGAGGTGAATTTTAATGAAGAATACGAGGAAGATCTCATGGATTCTCCTCCGACATTTGAGGAAGGTGTCTCTACCACTGTGGATGATCTCAGAGAAATAAATCTGGGTACATAAGAATATCGACGCACAATATAATTAGTGCGTCCATGACCTCTAAAGAGAAAGAGGTATATAATTCATTTTTTACGAAACATCGAGAAATATTTTCTTCAAATTATACAAAAATGCCAGTTCTTAATCCTAATGTAGCTACACATCATTTAGGTTTTCCAGCAAGAAGAACACACCCAAATAATGCATCTAAAATTTAAAATGAAGTTAATAAGCTTCTAAAGGACAACATTTTAGGGAATTTCAGTATCCCAAATGGCTATCCACTATTGTCCCAGTTAAAAAGAAGAATGGGAAAATTATAGTCTAAATTGATTTTAGAGAACATAACTAGGATTGTCCTATGATTATTTTCCAGTTTCGATTACAGAGCTCGTAATTAATGGAATTTCTAGTAATGATGTTATTTACATCATGGGTGGATACATTGGGTATAATCAAGTTCATATGGCCCCATAAGATGAAGAATCTACAACCTTCAGATCCCCTCAAGGTGTGTTCTGTTATCGGGTAATGCCCTTTGGCTTTAAGAATGCTTGTGCAACATATCAACATTCCATGCCACATATCCTCAACCTTTCTTAAGTAAATTTTATTGAATGTTATCTAGAAGATTTAATGGTTAAATATAGAAAATATTCCAATCACTTGGATTATTTGGAAACCATATTCCATAAACTTCAACAACATAGTTTGAAGATGAACCCCTTGAAATGTGCTTTCGGGGTAACCTTAGAAATGTTCCTTGGCATCGATGTACACCATCATGGTATCGAAGTTGATCCTGAGAAAAAAAAATCAATCATTGGTATGTCACCTCCACTAAATTAGAAAAAATTAATAGGGCTACAAGGACATTTGGCCAATATTCACCCCTTTATCGCCAATGTGGAAGGAAATTGTTTTCTATTAAACATATTAAGGATGAAGGGGTTCATCTACCAATGGACCAAAGACTGCTAAGAAGAATTTGACACAATGAATAAATATATATTCAGTCCACCAAAATTAAGGCCACCTACTAAAGGATGACCACTTATTCTCTATGTGATAGCTTTATAGTGATCACTAGGTGCCTTCCTGTCCCAAAAAAATGATGTTGGGAATGAAAACAACCTTTATTATCTCTATTGAACTATAATTGATATAGAAACTTGATATTAATGTATTGAAAAGTGATTCCTAGAATTAAGCTTTTCAGTACAGAAATTGAGGCACTACCTGCAACATCATGAGGTCCACTTGTTATCTCACAACACCCTGCTCAAATTTATCCTCAGTAATCCTATTCTCATAGGATGTCTGGCATGGTGGACAGTTATTTTGCAACATTTTCATATCCATTTTATTCCTCAAAAGGCAATAAAAGTCCATGATCTGGTTGACTTCCTTGTTGATTATCCATCTACGGAGGATACAACATTTAATACTGAACTTCCGGATAATTCCCAAACATGGGAAATGTATTTTTATGGTTCTTTAGAAACTCCAATATGGAAAAGAATAGAAATCCATAAACTCATCAATGTTGGGTTATGAATTTTTTTTATTTCCCAAGAAAAGGCAGTATTCACTTAATCCTTCTTGTTATTAGAAGGTGGTACCAACAATGAGACAAAATACCAAGCTCTCATCAAAGATTTGAAATTGGACCTTCAAGAGTGAATGGATCATTTAAAGGTGAAAGGTGATTCCGAACTGGTAATCAAAAAAATCAATGGGGAATATTATATAAAAAAAGAATTAATCCATTTGTGTGATTATGTTAGAGGTTTAATAACTTAATTTTCCTTAGGGGTGATATTGTCTTATTTCCCATGATCACAAAATGCCCAAAAAGATGCACTGGCTAATGTAGCTCCAGCCTTTTCAGATCCAAAACAGGATTAGAAAATCATTAGCATAGCTCATCCTCTTATGGTCTCACCTTTTTTTCAAACCAGAATTGAAAGAATTAATGAAATTTTCCCTATTTTTGAACCATATTTTCATACCACAGGATGGAGAGCATCCATCATGGAATATCTTTGAAATGGTGTACTTCCAAAATATAGGACTAAGAAATAACATATCCAGAGAAGAGAGGCCAAGTTTACACATTATGATAGTCCAAACCACAAAAGGATCATATACGGGTGAGGCTTTGATGGAATCCTCTTCAGATGTATTGATGGAGAAGAGACTACATCTTTCATGAAAGAGGAACATTCAAGAGTTTATGGTTCCCAAAAATATGGGCACCGACTCTCTAATCAGATCTAAAGGCTTGGATACTTTTAACCTTCAATGGTGTAGGATTGTGCAAATTTCACTAAAAAAATTTCATCCCTTACAAGTGCATTCTAACTTTTTTCAGAAACCCCTAGAGTTTCTATATACAGCTAAATACTATTATCCATTTTCCACACGGAGAATGGATATCGTAAGGCCTTATCCTCCATCCATGGCTAAGTAGTTCAAGTGTATTCTCACTGCTACTGACTTATTCTCTAAATGGGATGAGGAAAAACCTCTCAAGGAAGTTGGAGAAAAAAAATTGTTAGTTTTTTTAAAACTAATACCATCACTAGTTTTGGTGTCCTTCATTCTATTTTTATGAACAATGTCCCTTATTTTTTTCTGCTATGGTTATAAAAATATATCAGGTACATAATATCAAATCATTCCATTCATCTCTCTATCAAGCGGTGGCTAATGGATAGGATGAGGCATTTAACAAGACCTTATCAAATATACTCAAGAAAATTGTGGATAATGATATGAAATCATGGCCTAATATACTTTTGAATAATTTATGTGTTTATCAGATAACTACATGTACTACTATAGAATAAAACACCATATACATTGGTATGTGGAAATAAATTAGTATTACTAATTTAAATGCAATTACCTTCTCTTAGAGTTGCAATATGTGATCATTTGTCTACATATGAGAGGTTTCAAAATGGTTCAATGAGTTGGAATGAATAAATGAGAAAAATATTGCATACGTTGCATCATTGAGAAGTCTATTTTAGTAGAATAGAATGATATTTTAACAAGAATGATCGCATTCATTCATTTCTTCAAGGGGAATTGGTATTGGTATTTAGGACTCAAATGATATCAGGAATGAAACCTCCAAAACATGATCCATAGTTGGAAGGACCTTATTCCATACATAAGGTCTCTTCAAATCGACCTTATGCATTAATCTCAATGTATGGACATATTATTACATCTCTAACAAATGTTATATTCTTGAAGAAATTATTTTTGTAGTTGTGCACATACATCCTCACTATAAAGACGTTAAACTACACAGTACAACGTCCTCACTGCAAGACTTTAAACTGCACAGTACAACATCCTCACTGCAAGACTTTAAACTGAATAGTACCATGTCCTTGCTACAAGAAGTAAAACTACACAACCCCCATTTCCATGTTTCAATACATTAAACTTTATAACAACCATAAGTTTCCATGCTACATGATGATAAAATGCACAGCATCTTCGTCCTTGTCACATGATGTTAAACTTCAGGACATCATTTGTACAACTAAAATTTAATCTATTTTGACGTTAGATGATTACATAAGGAAACAACATTGACATCATCACTATTACATAATAGTATATGATTCCTTCTCTTTCCTGTGCCTGAGTCATATCTTCATAGAGACCATGTTTAGATAACTACATATGGTTTGATTATCATTTTAAAATTAGATACGTAGATATTCCTAAATCAATAATTTTGGGCCCAACCACAATCACAAAATCTTCTTATTTTTTGTCCTCTTGTATATGAATCATATATATGCAGAGTGTTTCCTTAAGATATATGATTTGGTCCTTATACCATTTTATGTCTTAAGATTTACCATTATATCAAAAAATTTCAAAAGTTCACATTCTTTATGTCAAACATTCTTAGTATGAGAAATGATTGTTTTAAGAACTACGTATGGCTTGATTATCAACTATCAATGAGATATGTAGTGATTCCTAGATCTCTAATCTTGTGCCCAACCATGATAAAAAACCCTTTATTTCATTTATAAGAATCATACCTGCATAAATAATGTTTTGAGAACTATGTATGACTTGATTCTTTCCCCAGAAAATTCATATAGTGAGACTTGTGTTTTATACCTCAACCCAGCTACAATATTCCTTTTACTTTCACCTCAGTTCTTCTTTAACCTTAACACATGAAATTAAACTTCATGGAGACCTAACATCCTTATTATTCACTTGCGTCACCTTTTCACTGTAAAAGAAACCCTTACTGTTTTTTGTTTCTCACATCGATCATAGCTCACGTGGGCATAGAAATTGGTTAAATAGATTTTTTATATAATTAAGGAGTTTCAATTACTTATGGGGGTGATAATTGATTCACTTCCTGAATTAAAAATGCACATCAACAAATTCATTCAGAGGAAACTAAGAAAGTGTCCATTTTACATATGAGCAAGATCTATGTAATGGACATCAAACTTATGGTCAGTATTGATTCAAACATTTATCATGTGCATTACGAAAAACTACCTTCCATATTCCACACTCTTAGTCTTGAATATTTCTAGATCCTAATTATCATTCATACGGTTTCTGGTGGTAGAGTTTCTAATACCTGAGAGCAATTTTTCTAGACTAGGAAGCACGTGCCCTTAGGTGGCCTTGCATAATTTTCCTACATAATAGGTGTGTCAGTCAAAAGATGCCACTATTTGGATATACAGCATATTCCTTAGTCGGACCTACATAATATAGCCCGCATAACGGGGTTTTCAAATAATTTTTACGCCGTTATTGGTTATGGTATCTTTTCCACATTTAATCTTTGATGACAATATAAAGGAATCTTTATTTAGAAACAGTCAATCATGTTTACCTGCCCCATTATCTTTTTCACAATTTGAATATCTTCAAGAACATGGTTTACACATTTCCATCACCATGTGTTCAATACAATATTAAATAACTCTGAAATCACTTTGCCACATATTATATATTGTTTCAATTTCTGTTCCTAATTGTATGACCTAAAACTACAAACACCATACCTCTTACGTTTGGGTTAGACCTTCATACAAGTCTCAGTCCTCTGATTCTTTCGAAATCTTGGGAGGAAATTCCCTTTCCATATTCAGGTACCATTATCCATAAATAAAACTCTATGCTTCAGAAAAAATAAATCTCAATAAACTCTCTTTTCCTTTTATAAATATAATGTGAAACTTTTGAGAGCTCTTTTTTCTGACTATGCAACATGTTCCCTTAGGTGGCCATTCATAAGTTGCTTACATAATAGGCATATCAGTCAAAAGATTGTACTATTTGGTTATGAATCATATTCCCCATTTGGCCCTGCATAATATATCCCCCCATAATGGGTTTGTCAAATAATGGTAACTTTGTTCTTGGAAAAGACTTCCCCTAATGCATTTATTTGTTTTACCATGTCATTCCTTGATTCATGAAATTACCAAATCATAGTCTACAATTTTCCCTTCCATACCTTATTATGATAGTATATTTCAAAACAAATTATCACCAAATTGGGAGAATTTCGTACCTTTGGTGAGAGATAAAGACCTTAAATTAAAGCCACCCAATGTCCTCACTCCATGACTTAAAACTGCAATGTACAATTTCCTCACTGCATGACATAAAACTTCATAGTACAATGTCCTCACTGCATGAATTAAAACTACACTATATGATATCAGAAATTCCCCTTTTTGATAAATTTTAACCATTACTAAGGTAAAAAACTTTAAATAGAAATGATTTTCCTATTCATGACCTATGTCGCTCTAAAATAGCCATTTTTCATTCTTTAATTCCATTCCTTGGAAAACCCACCCATTGTGGTCTTGATTCACCCAAATCTTATTTCTCTCTATCTATCAATAGTAAAATGATAAACTTCAAAGAGCCCTTTTGTTTTACTATGCAGAACCTGCCCTTTGGCGGCCATGCATAATATTCTTACATAATAGGCATGTAAGTCAAAAGATGCCACAATTTGGTAATGTAGCATATTCCCCAGTTAGCCCTACATAAAACATCCCCCATAATGGGTTAGTCAAATAATTGCAATTTTGTTCTTGGAAAAGACACCCCTTGTGTTGACACAGGTTTTATATTTGGTGACTATAAGAATCATGGCTCAAGATTCTCCTTGGAAATATTTAATGAATATTCAATCAATTCATAGCCATAGAGTTATGTCTGGGATCTAATTTGAATTTTTATGGTCAAAGATATTCAACCATAAATATTAGTCTGTTATAGTCCAACATGCTTGAATCTAAACTGCCAACAAAAAATGCTTGGTACTCACTTGATTGATAATGCATAAGGAGAACTCAATAAAAAAGATGAGTCCCAGATCACAAAATGTACATTTCTATATGGTTTAGGTAATATTGAGCAATGAAATTGAAAATATAAAATGTATGTAGGGTTTTCCATATTCCCCTATCAACAATCAAACTATGCTTGCTAGGACCTATGGCTTAAGAAAAAACTTGGGCATCCTTCCAAACCTGATGTAACTACAAATAATACCAAATGACATTGGAATTTGTCAATGATCCCTAATTTCACCTTAGAACTGTATTCTTTTTGTCCCAAATGAATCAAATTCTAAGTGGGGGATTTTGTAGACTCTATAAAATCTGTCCATACACTTTTCCGTAGAGTGATGATATGATTCTGACATAGACAAAATATTTCATGTATGAGTAAATATGTTTTCACAATGAAGATAGAATATATATTCCGGATATCTATGTTCCAAAATACTTCTGTATATTGACACATAAGAAGAATGATTACCCCATACAAGAGTAGGCAGTGGATTTCCATGATCGATGTTGGAAAGGTTTCAACACATTAAATTCGATTTCAGAGTTTTTTTGAGAATACATTGTGTATTTACCATCTCAATAAGTGTAGATATCTTCAACAACTTCGATTTTATAGGTTGCAGAGCCCAAACAGACATACAGGTCAAAAGTTATGGCACATGGAAGATGGACAAATTTCAAAAAGAGACCTACGTGGAGGACCTATGTAACACCCGAGACTTTTATGATATATGAATCATCAAAGGAATCTTTTTCTACACAACACTTGTTTGGCGTTCTTTACACGCAATCGTGACCTTCCTCGATAGCTTGTGTCGTACGCAATACCGAGTTTCACTAAACAACAATATGCTCTTAAAAGTAGCCGTTATGAATAGTAATAACCACTTTTTGAAATTTTATAAATTTTATTTTTCAAAATGGACTTTATTTTAGGACTCAGAATATCGAAATTAACCTAGGGTGAAATTTTGGTATTTTTCTGAAAACATTCATTTTTTGATGAATAGTGAAACCTCTAAGTGGTAGGTTAAAAACTGAATTTTGCATAAAACATAATTTTACCTCTTCTGTGAATAGAATTTCAAAAATCCGATAGACACGATTGATATCAGTAAGTAAAATGTGGTTCAATGAGATAAAAATAATTTTTTTGGTGAATAGTAACTTTTTACTTTTTTTTACCGCGGTTAATAGTAAATAGGGTAACTAAGGGTAAATATGATATTAATATTACCCTAACACTTGTCCTAATTCTATTGAACAAGTGTAATTCGACCAAAAACAAACTTAGGAATAAAATATGACCATTTAGGCCCACTTTGATTAGATTAGGACATTTATTATTAATTTATTTAAAGAAGGGTTAAAATAGTTAAAATCAAAGTTTAATAAGTAAATCATTTTTAATATGGGGTTATACATAAGATAAATTCGACTATAAATATTCATTAGAAATCTAAAAAGATTCCCTACATAATGGTATTTTATTTGTAATTTTTAGACATTAAATAATTTAATTTATTTATGACACAATGATGACGCAGTAATTATCTTATTAATGAAATATTAACATAATTGATGTTATAAACACCATAATAAATGTAATTTGAGACTTTTTATGAATTCCACTAATTTTCTAGATTACTATGATATATTAATGTTGATTTAATCAACTTGGTTCGAACATATAATTCTGTTATGACTTTCACAAAAATCATATATCAAATAGTGTCAAAATTGACACAAAATAGTTTTTAAATCAAATATTATATTATTAATTGTTATTTTATTCCTAAAAATATAAGGTTCGGCCAAATGACTTAGATAAGTATATATATATTAATAATAAAAAATTTGGGGTTCGTTTGGAATGTTATAGTAAGTTTATTAACCATATAGTGAAAGAAAACAAAAAGACACGGTAAAAGATAAATTATTTAACTTAGAGTTAAATCTAATTGATAAAGTTAAAATAATACCCTAAACTTGTATAAATCCTATTGGTTGATAGTATTTCTACCCATCCCCACTTTAGCTTCGAAATAAGACCCTTCAGAACCATTATAAACTGATTTTGACTTTAATATAAAATAATATTTTGAGATATTCCTAAGGTGCCCCTCTCCTCCCTTATAAAAGGGCACATCCTCCCCCTCCTCCTCACACCAATTTGAGCACTCAAGCTCGGCCAACCCCTGCCATTTTCTCCTCTCCACTTCCCTAGAATAATCCTAGAGGTCCTGGTCTTATTCAAAGACCAATCATAGTTCCCTAAGTGGAGGATTCAAAGAGGCGTTCCAAAGAAGAGGTAATATCCATTACCGATCTTTTCAATTTATTTCTTCTTCAACTTCTTCTTCTTTAGTTGTTTAATGATAAATTAATAACATCAGTATTACTTACATACTGATATGTTATTATAAATATGAAACAACCCTAATTCACCTTCTATCCATCCCACGGAAAAATGGAATCACCACGTGTGTGTACTTACGGAATACCGTCTCCACGCTGTGGTGTAATCTATTTTTCCACCATCACTTTACAAGGATGGGTATAATGGTTTAATGAGTAAGTATTTATGATTATTATAAAGTAATATTGATACTGAAATAATATATATAAACTCCAATACAGTTCCACGATCATAGGAACGATATCATCACTCGTGCGTACGTACGGAATACTGTCTCCACGATGTGATGCGACTCGTTCTACATGATCATCATTACATAGTAATTATATAAATGAATTGAATGAATAAATATGATATATGTTACACTAATACCATTCTGGATATAAGGTATCTATAACCTTACAAGAAGAATAAGAATTTATTCGGCAAAATACGCATAAGAAGAAAAGGCAATAAAGACCCGAGTAACAAGTAACAATGAAATATTACTAACAAGAAGCTAAGAATATGACCATATATGATATCATATAAATATGTATGATTCTAGAATAAGACAAGAACATTATTTAAACCATTATACAGGAGATTCGGACACATACAAAGCAAATCGGACCTAAGGTAAGGAAAATATCACAATCTCATTTTTATCCGAGATTGTTTATTCGTAAGTATTTACTGGGGTGTATTTTATCATCCACATCCATGTTTCATCAATATGTAATATTATTTCCATCCACCTACAATTTTTTAAATCCATTTTTACCCTTCGGTGAGTTTTTAGTAATATGTATGAAAGGAATCTTTTGTCGTTTTTCGTACGAGGTACTTTTTGACTTTTCCGACAAAAGTACGAAGAATGTTTTGTTTAACTTATACGGCATGAATGGATTTTTAAAACATTATTTCCAAGAAGCTTACTTTACATGTTTTCAAGTTTATTTTTAATAAACTTCTTTTATTTTAAAGTTGTATGACATGTTATGAAAGGAAAAATGTTTTTGAAGTAGAAAGGATATTTTCCTCAAGAATGGAGTTCAAGTATTTTATCAAAATTATTTTCCATCTAAGACAATAAAAGGGTTCTGTTTTTATCCCTATTATTACATGGATTTGATTATATTGTGATGGAAACATTTTTATGAATTCCTTTATCTTATATGAATTGTTTTATGATGTCATGTTATTTAAGAATCCCATTTTTATTACGTGGATAACGCTATGATGTATGGTTTATGATTATGTGGCACACATAAGAAAGGATTCATTATAAGATGGGTGGGACCTATATATCCCTCCAATGCATTGGGTAAAGATTGTATATCTCATGAGATAGACATGGCTGGAACGGTAGGTTATACCGGTTCAGTGAAACAGGACTGGAATGAGGGTGACTCGGTTCAGAAAGGGACTTTGTCCACTAAGATAGTCTTGGCAATAAGTCATGACTAACAAGAAATGATTTTCCATGATTATGTGTGCATGCCACCAAGTTTCAAGTTTTATGTTATGATTATGGGGATCTCATTTTCACTTCTATGATTTATTCCATGTTAAGATATTATGATCTCTTTTGCAGGTTATGATTTTCAAAAAGATATGATATGATTTTTATTTCCTTTATTTTCCCTTGCTGAGCATTTGAACTCACCCTTTTATGTTTTCTTTTCCCCAGGTCAGGAAGATGGATATTAAGTAGAATATGCTAAAAGGGGCCCTAGATATGATGAAATAAATGGGAGACACTGTAGAAGATTTATGAACCAGTTGTTTATGTTTCCTAGTTTCTAAAGACACTATACCTATACGGTCCTTTGTGGTTTTGTCATATGTTGTAATAAGTGTGCTTCAATTTTGAAGTATTAACAATGTATGTAAAGTATGGGTCGTTATAATTGGTATCAGTGGAAAGGTATAGTCAACCTTTGGAAACTAGGATGTGAAAGCCTTAGTAAGAACCCTAAGGATTAGTCTAAGCATAGAACACAATCTTAGTGTTTTAGAAATGGCCTTGAATAACCTAGGATAAGACCTTAAGAATGAAAATTTTATTCATGATTTATGTGGTTTTCCTATTATAATTAGTGTTTCTCACACTATTCTTCTTGGTTTTAGTCAATGGCTGGAACCCGAAGGAACCGTGTTAATGTGGAATGCGATGGGCAATGCAATGATTGTCCCCCTGAGCAACCCAACGATATGCGAGCTGGAATGCAAAATCTTGTAGCCATGCTCACACAACTTTCTCAAGCTATGAATCATGCAGGACTTCCAAACGAGCAAAGGAAGGAGCAACATTCTGTTGAATCCTTCATGAGGCAGCGTCCACCTTCTTTCAGTGGGTCTACAGATCCATTAGTTGCTGAACAATGGATTAGTACTACTGAAAAGATATTTTCAGTTCTTCAATGTTCTGAACATGATAAAGTCATCCTAGCAGTGTATCATTTAGAAGGATATGCTGATCAATGGTGAAATATTATTAAGAATACAAGGAAAAGGGATGAAATTGAGTCTATGGAATGGGACGAGTTCAAGAACTTATTTTTCAATAAGTACATCCCTCGTATTCTCCGAACAAAGATAGAGAAAGATTTCCTTGAACTGAAGCAAAGGGATGATGAATCTGTTGGTACCTATGAAGCAAATTTTTCAAGACTTGCAAGGTACGCTTCTGGTATTATTATCCAACCTGAGAGTAAGATCGATCGATTCTTTAGTGGCTTAATACCAAGTCTTCGATGGGCGTTAGCCATAAGGGACTTCAATAGCTACGAGGAAATCGTTCTATGTGCTATCAAAGTCGAGATGGAGATTGGAGTAACCCCTCAGTCATATGGGTTTGATAAGAAGAGGAAGATGGAATTCAAAGAAAAATCTAAAGAGCACACTGAAAAGAAGATGAGCTTTCCCTTATGCTCAAAGTGTGGAAAGAAACATGGAGGGAGTTGTCTTAAAGGGACAAGTAAATGTTTTAAATGTGGAAAGGAAGGTCATCGGGCATTTGAATGCCGTGATAATGGGAAGAAGATGTTTAATGATGCAAACAAAGGAAGGGATACACAGAATGAACCTACTACACTTCAATGTTTCAAGTGCAAGGAGATGGGGCATTATGCCAATCAATGCCCAAATCCAATGGTTGATGATGATAGTCGATGTCAACAAAATCTTAAGGCTAAAGACAAAGGAAAGTCATGAAATTTCTATCAGCGATGTGGAGTACGATAACGAAGTGGTGAAAGGTACACTTACCATCCACTCTAAAGTAGCAAATGTTTTATTTGATTCTGGATCCACCCACTCTTTTATTTCTAAAGAATTTTCTAAGGGTATCACCGTATTACCTCAACAATTAGATGTTGAGTTAGCTGTGACAACACCTAATGGCACAACAGTCGCATCAAAAGTTTATAATTCTTCTCCGATCGAAGTTTGTGGGAAAGTGCTTCCTGCAAATCTTATGATCCTTCCTTTAGTGGAATTTGATGTGATTCTTGGCATGGATTGGCTTTCTCTACATGGAGCTCATATCAATTTCCAAAGAAGGGAAGTCACATTTCATATTCCAGATCAATCTACAATCGTCTATCAATGAAAGGATGCACATAACCTTCCAGTGGAAATTCCTTCCATCTTATGGGTCTTGATTCCACTAAATGAAGGTTATTTATCTGAAATGGATGGTGAGAAACTCACGATTAAGAATATGCCCATTGTACGGGAGTCTGATGATGTCTTTCCGGAGGAATTACTGGGTCTTCCACCAAATCGTGAAGTTGAGTTTTCAATAGAACTCGTACCGGGTGCTTTGCCTATTTCAAAGAAACCTTATAGAACTAGCCCCAATTGAGTTGCAGGAATTGAAGAAGCAACTCCAAGAGAATCTTGATAAGGGATTCATACGCCCTAGTATGTCACCTTGGGGAGCACCTGTTCTATTTGTTAAGAAGAAAGATGGATCAATGAGACTCTTCATTGATTATCGAGAACTTAACAAGATCACTATCAAGAAAAAATATCCTCTCCCACGCATTGATGACTTATTTGACCAACTATGCTGAGCTCAATACTTTTCCAAGATTGATCTTCGTTCAGGGTATCATCAATTAAGGGTCAAAAGGGAGGATATACCAAAGACGGCTTTCCGTACAAGGTATGGACACTATGAATTTATAGTGATGCCATTTGGCCTTACTAATGCCCCTGCTATCTTCATGGATCTAATGAATAGAGTCTTTAGAGACTATTTTGATCAATTTGTGGTAGTCTTTATAGATGATATTCTTTTTTATTCAAAGAGCAAGGAAGAACATGAAGATCACTTGAGAATTATATTGAAGACCCTGAGAAAGGAGAAGCTTTATGCCAAATTTACCAAGTGTGAATTTTGGCTTCAAAAAGTTGCATTTTTGGGTCACATAATCTCAAAAGAGGGGATATCTGTGGATCCAGCAAAAACAGAGGTTATCGAAAGATGGTCGAGACCAACAAAAGTAACTGAGATTCGAAGTTTTCTTGGTTTGGCTGGATATTATCGACGTTTTGTAAAAGATTTTTCACGATTATCTAATCCACTCACCAAGTTGACTCGGAAAGGAGTTAAGTTTGTCTGGACAGAGGAATGTGAAGAAAATTTCAAGGAGTTGAAAAGAAGGTTATCCAGTGCACCTGTGCTCACACTGCCTTGTAGTGGAGAATGGTTTGTGATCTACAGTGATGCATCCAAGAAGGGATTGGGGTGTGTTCTTATGCAAAATGATATGGTGATAGCTTATGCCTCACGACAGTTGAAAATCCATGAGCAAAATTACCCAACACATGATTTGGAGTTGGCTGCGGTAATCTTTGCATTAAAGATTTGGAGGCATTACCTTTATGGTGAAAGGTGTGATATTTATACTGATCATAAAAATTTAAAGTATATTTTCACACAAAAGGAGATGAATATGCGCCAAAGAAGATGGTTGGAGCTGATTAAGGATTATGACTGCTCAATCCATTACCACCCTGGGAAAGCAAACAAGGAGGCATATGCATTAAGTCGACAAGACCATGCTAGTTTATCCATGATGAGGATCACAAAAGATCCAATATTTATGGATTTACAAAGGATGGATCTTGGAATTATAATGGAAGGGGAGAAATCTTATCTTTCTCAAATGAATGTTCAACCATCTATACATGTGAAGATTAAAGATGCACAAAAAGAAGATGTCAAGTTACAAAAGAAGGTGAGAAATGTTCCTGAGTTCAACCTTGATTGTGATGGGATAATAAAGTTCAAGAATCGGGTTTGTGTTCCTCCCATCCCCGAATTAAAGAAGGAGCTGCTGGATGAGGCTCATAGTTCATCATTCTCTATTCATCCTGGAAGCACGAAGATGTATAGGGACCTGAAAGAGTACTTCTGGTGGGATGGCATGAAAAGAGATGTTGGTGAATATGTCTCTCGATGCTTGGTTTGTCAACATGTTAAAGTTGAGAGACAGAAGTCTAAGGGGATGTTACAAGCATTACCCATACCCGAATGGAAATGGGAAAACATCACTATGGACTTTGTCACAGGACTTCCTAAAACATCCAAAGGCAATAATTCTATTTGGGTCATAGTTGATCATCTTAAAAAGTTTGCACACTTCATTGCTATTAGAGAGGATTTCTCTCTAGATCAGCTTGCCAGGATATATGTAAAGGAAGTGGTAAGATTACATGGAGAATCACTTTCTATTATATCTGATCGGGATCCGAGATTTACCTCGAAGTTCTGGCGAAGTCTTCAGCATACTCTGGATACAGAGTTGAGTTTCAGCACTGCTTATCATCTCCAAACAGACGGTCAGTCTGAGAGAACAATTCAAACCCTAGAAGATATGTTGAGATCTTGCTCTATGGATTTCAAAGGAGGTTGGGATCAACACCTACCTTTGGTGTAATTTTCTTATAATAATAGCTTTCACTCCAGTATTCAGATGGCTCCTTATGAAGCTCTCTATGGAAAGAAATGTAGGACTCCAACTTGCTGGGATGAAGTTGGGGAAAGAAAGATGTTAGGACCTGATCTCGTTGATGAAATGGCAGAAAAGGTTAGATCTATTCAATAACACATAAGAGCAGCTCAGAGTCGACAGAAAAGTTATGTCGACAACCGAAGAAAAGACCTAGAGTTTGAAGTGGGCGATAAAGTGTTCTTACGAATATCTCCCTGGAAGAGGGTTATGAGATTTGGGAAGAAGGGGATGTTGAGCCCTAGATATATCGGTCCTTTCGAAATACTGGATCGTGTTGGGAAGGTAGCTTACCGATTGGTGCTTCCACCGAATCTCTCTCAAGTTCACGATGTGTTCCATGTATCTCTCCTGAGAAAGTACATACTAGATCCTTCACATGTACTCAGCTCAGAAGTTGTACCGCTGGAGAAAGATCTTTTTTATGAAGAACAGCCGATAGAGATTCTGGATCTTAGCGAAAAATTCCTACGAAACAAGACCACTCGATTGGTGAAAGTTTTATGGAGGAACCACCAACTTGAAGAAGCTATATGGGAGCCTGAGGATATGATGAGGGAGAAGTATCCTCGTCTATTTGTTACAAAGTGGCGAATTTCGAGGGCGAAATTCTTTTTAAGGGGGGTAGAATGTAGCACCCGAGACTTTTATGTTATATAAATCATCAAAGGAAACTTTTTCTACACAACACTTTCTTGTCTTGCTTTACACGCAATCGTGACCTTCCTCGATAGCTTGTGTCGTACGCAATACCGAGTTTTACTAAACAACAATATGCTATTAAAACTAGCCGTTATGAATAGTAATAACCACTTTTTGAAATTTTATAAATTTTATTTTTCAAAATGGACTTCATTTTTGGACTCAGAATATCGAAATTAGCCTAGGGTGAAATTTTGGTATTTTTCTGAAAACTTTCAATTTTTGATGAATAGTGAATCCTCTAAGTGGTAGGTTAAAAACTGAATTTTGCGTAAAACTTAATTTTACCGCTTCTGTGAATGGAATTTCAAAAAATCGACAGACACGGTTGATATCAGTAAGTAAAATGTGGTTCAATGAGATAAAAATAATTTTTTGGTGAATAGTAACTTTTTACTTTTTTTTACCGCGGTTAATAGTAAATAGGGTAACTGAGGGTAAATATGATATTAATATTACCCTAACACTTGTCATAATTCTATTGGACAAGTGTAATTCGACCAAAAACAAACTTAGGAATAAAATATGACCATTTAGTCCCACATGGATTATATTAGGACATTTATTATTAATTTATTTAAAGAAGGGTTAAAATAGTTAAAATCAAAGATTAATAAATAAATAATTTTTAATATGGGGTTATACATAAGATAAATTCGACTATAAATATTCATTAGAAAGCTAAAAAGATTTCCTACATAATGGTATTTTATTTTTAATTTTTAGACATTGAATAATTTAATTTATTTATGACACAATGATGATGCAGTAATTATCTTATTAATGAAATATTGACATAATTGATGTTATAAACACAACAATAAATGTAATTTGAGACTTTTTATGAATTCCACTAATTTTCTTGGTTACTATGATATATTAATGTTGATTTAATCAACTTTGTTCGAACATATAATTTTGTTATGACTTTCACAAAAAATCATATATCAAATAGTGTCAAAATTGACACAAAATAGTTTTTAAATCAAATATTATATTATTAATTGTTATTTTATTCCTAAAAATCTAAGGATCGGCAAAATGACTTATATAAGGATATATATATTTATAATAAACAATTTGGGGTTCGTTTGGCATGTTATAGTAAGTTTATTAACCATATAGTGAAAGAAAACAAAAAGACACGGTAAAAGTTAAATTATTTAACTTAGAGTTAAATCTAATTGATAAGGTTAAAATAATACCCTAAACTTGTCTAAATCCTATTGGTTGATAGGATTTCGACCCATCCCCACTTTAGCTTCTAAATAAGACCCTTTGGAACCATTATAAACCGATTTTGACTTTAATATAAAATAATATTTTGAGATATTCCTAAGGTGCCCCTCTCCTCCCTTATAAAAGGGCACCTCCTCCCCCTCCTCCTCACACCAATTTGAGCACTCAAGCTCGGCCAACCCCTGACATTTTCACCTCTACACTTCCCTATAATAATCCTAGAGGTCCTGGTATTCTTCAAAGACCAATCTTAGTTCCCTAAGTGGAGGATTCAAAGAGGCGTTCCAAAGAAGAGGTAATATCCATTACCGATCTTTTCAATTTATTTCTTCTTCAACTTCTTCTTCTTTAGTTGTTTCATGATAAAGTAATAACATCAGTATTACTTACATACTGATATGTTATTATAATTATGAAACAACCCTAATTCACCTTCTATCCATCCCACGGAAAAATGAAATCATCGCGCGTGTGTACGTACGGAATACCGTCTCCACGCCGTGGTGTAATCTATTTTTCCACCATCACTTTACAAGGATGGGTATAATGGTGTAATGAGTAAGTATTTATGATTATTCTAAAGTAATATTGATACTGAAATAATATATATATACTCCAATATAGTTCCACGATCATAGGAACGATATCATCACTCGTGCGTACGTACGGAATACCGTCTCCACGATGTGATGCGACTCGTTCTACATGATCATCATTACATAGTAATTATATAAATGAATTGAATGAATAAATATGATATATGTTACACTAATACCATTCTTGATATAAGGTATATATAACCTTACAATAAGAATAAGAATTTATTCGGCAAAACACACATAAGAACAAAAGGCAATAAAGACCCGAGTAACAAGTATCAATGAAATATTACTAACAAGAAGCTAAGAATATGACCATATATGATATCATATAAATATGTATGATTCTGGAATAAGTCAATAACATTATTTAAACAATTATACAGGAGATTCGGACACATACAAAGCAAATCGGACCTAAGGTAAGGGAGATATCACAATCTCATTTTTATCCGAGATTGTTTATTCGTAAGTATTTACTGGGGTGTATTTTATCATCCACATCCATTCTTCATCAATATGTAATATTATTTACATCCACCTACAATTGTTTAAATCCATTTTTACCCTTCGGTGAGTTTTTAGTAATATGTATGAAAGGAACCTTTTGTCATTTTTCGTACGAGGTACTTTTTGACTTTTCCGACAAAAGTACGAAGAATGTTTTTTTTAACTTATACGGCATGAATGGATTTTTAAAACATTATTTCCAAGATGATTCCTTAACAAGTTTTCAAGTTTATTTTTAATCAACTTCTTTTATTTTAAAGTTGTATGACATGTTATGAAAGGAAAAATGTTTTTGAAGTAGAAAGGATATTTTCCTCAAGAATGGAGTTCAAGTATTTTATCAAAATTATTTTCCATCTAAGACAATAAAAGGGTTCTGTTTTTATCCCTATTATTACATGGATTTTATTATGTTGTGATGGATACATTTTTATGAATTCCTTTATCTTATATGAATTGTTTTATGATGTCAGGTTATTTAAGAATCCCATTTTTATTACGTGGATTACGCTATGATGTATGGTTTATGATTATGTGGCACACATAAGAAAGGATTCCTTATAAGATGGGTGTGACCTATATCTCCCTCCAATGCATTGGGTAAAGATTTTATATCTCATGAGATAGACATGGCAGGAACGGTAGATTATACAGGTTCAGTGAAACAGGACTGGAACGAGGGTGACTCGGTTCAGAAAGGGACTTTGTCCACTAAGATAGTTTTGGCAATAAGTCATGACTAACAAGAAATGATTTTCCATGATTATGTGTGCATGCCACAAAGTTTCATGTTTTATGTTATGATTATGGGGATCTCATTTTCACTTCTATGATTTATTCCATGTTAAGATATTATGATCTCTTTTGCAGGTTATGATTTTCAAAAAGATATGATATGATTTTTATTTCCTTTATTTGCCCTTGCTGAGCATTTGAGCTCACCCTTTTATGTTTTCTTTTCCCCAGGTCAGGAAGATGGATATTAAGTAGAATATGCTAAAAGGGACCCTAGATATGATGAAATAAATGGGAGACACTGTAGAAGATTTATGAACCAGTTGTTTATGTTTCCCAGTTTCTAAAGACACTATACCTATATGGTCCTTTGTGGTTTTTTCATATGTTGTAATAAGTGTGCTTCAATTTTGATGTATTAACAATGTATGTAAAGTATGGGTCGTTATAGCCTATGTAGAAGACCTACGTGAAAGACCCACTTAGAGGACATACGTATACAATGTCCCTTTGACCAGGTCCTATCATGCCAATAATTAGGACCCTTGGGATCACCATTTCAAGGACTGAAAAAGTTGAAAGACATCCCAAATCTCCCATTGCGTAGAATTTTTTTTCAAGATCCCCCGATTATTCTCATGAAGCTCTATAAAACATGAGAGATGAGAGAACTAAATGGGGAAACATGGTTCAGAGTCTCATCATGGCCTAGAACACATGGAGATTCATGGAGCACCTACACAGTGCAACTTCGAGACACACCTTGTCAGAGAACCTGCGTGACGCATCTTTACGGAGAACCTGTGTGGAGCACCACCATGATGCACCAACACGGACCTCCTGCGTGGAGAACCTAAGAGACATACCATAGCATATCACCTGCGCCAAACACCTACATGAAGGACCTATGCAACCCGGTGGTCCATACCGCGGGAGCTGCACCCCTACACCCCTTCTTTGGATCATTGTCAGGGTCTAGTTTCTGCCCTTCAGGTTGGTCCCTTCACTCACATCACTGACCCCCATGAAAATAAAGAGTCGCACTGTAATCTTCTCGGATCCAGTCGATGACATTTTACATTACTCCCTTTATACGGCCCAACATCCAACCTTGGAATATCGTTGTTTGGGATAATCCTCCACACTCAATGATGTGTCTTGAGACAACATACACCTCTTGGTTCCATTCACATGTTACTTGTTTGGACTCTCCTTATGGATTCCTCGAGTACCTTTAGACAATAAACTCTTCAAGAAAGACCTCCAACCTCATTATCTGACTCTAATTCTTGGTTAAACCTGAAATGGGCATCCCCTATATGAGTAATCCCCATTAAATTCCCAAATGGGCATCCTCTGTAGGAGTTATCCTCAACCAATTCTCTAATGGGAATCTTCCATAAGAGTATGCCCCAACCAAACCATAAATGTGGAACCTCGTTAAGAGTAATCTAAAACAAATTCTCCAATTGGAATCCTCCATAAGTTTATACCCTAATCAAAACATAAATGGGCATCCTCGTTAGGAGTAAGCCCCAACCAATCTCAAATGGACATCTTACTTAAGAGTAATCCCCAAAAAATCCTCAATAGGGAAACCAGTTTGGTGTAAGCCCCTAGAATTTCTTGTATGAGGTGGAATCCTTGATCCTCATCCCATCTATGGTGCCAACGACCAAGGGGGAATGTGCACATGGACTCTTGTTACCCTATCCCTCTCACATTGTACTTTTTCACCTTGGGAAGCCGTTCTACTGTAATCCCCTTACCTTAATCCATTCCTTAATACATTGGGACTTTGTATAATGTAAATAGAATAGAGGGAAGTTTTATCACATCACCCTCTTCCATGGTTTCCTCAACCTCGTTCACTTAGGACACCATAGGTGCACAGTCTACCACCAGTAGAAAAGGAAAAATGTTAATGTGTGAATGCCTTTGATGAGTCTTTGACATCCTCTTGTTTCTCACACTGAACATGACTCGTGTGGGCTTATAAATTTGTCACGTTCATAAAAATTTTCACAATAGAATGAACTATGAGATCTCTGATTCCGGTTCAAACCAGTATATATTGGCATCCTTTTTTGGGATTGAGCTCACTTGACACTATCTTCATGAATCCAACCCTCATTTCTTTAATCTAGTCATTCTCCTTTGGAATAATCCCCAAATTAAACCACAAGTCATCAAGGAATCCTTTTCACGATGTAAGACTAAAATCAAATCTTTGAATGGACCATACTCTCCAATGATACTTGTCTAACTATGTGGGATTTGATTCCCATCCATATGGGATACATAGGACTCCTCCTTGAGGTTCTAACCCAACACTTCAAATCAACCCTGTTATCCTTGGGATATATTCCCAAAAGTGTCTAATCATACTTGGAAACCAATATCCATTCCATGTTATGTGGAAAGATTCAAGATATGTCTCACACTATGATTTGACCAAGCACCTTTTTCATATAGGTCCTTATCACATGACCTTAAATGGTAAGATGTGTCCTAATAAGTATCACCGAACTACGAAAGATATGATTCCATTCAGAAGGATATGTATGTTGCCCATTTTATGGGCATGATCCCAAGATCAAAATAAACTTTCATCTCCCTGGATGATAATAAATTCCTGAGTTCCCCACTGAGTGGCATAAAAACAAGTATCATCACAACAGTGATTAAAATAATCTCTAATTATTATATTAGTGGATTCCATCAATGGTAGACTTTGAATACCTATAGTGGTTTCTATTAATGAATAACCGTGAATTCTGGTTGATGATTATGAATTTTAAACATGTTAATAAGTTATTTTAAATTCCATGGGATACTTATGATATAGTTGGTAAATTAATAAGAATTCATGAAAATATCTTATATTTCTAAAGATAGTCCTGGAGTAGACAACAATTCCCCCCAAAAGTGTGTGATGAGTCCGACCTCCCATCCTCTCAACCAATGAATGTTCGTAAGTATCTTAATGTTCAAACATAATAAACACTAGCCTTTGTAAAGAAAGTCCCCATTGGATAAATAATTGTTCGAAGTTTTTGGTTCCATAAAAAATCCAAAGGAAACTGCCTGAAAATAGTGATTCTTATAACTAGAACACACGTTTCAAGGAACTGTGAAACAAAAATGGTGAATGCTACGTGATTCCATAACCATGTTAATACTGTTACCCACCTATTATAAACCTATCCATTAATAATGGATGGCCAGACAAAGGAATAAATCACACATGTATCCATCTAAAAAGATGTTTCTTTAATGGATTTTGTTGTTTTTTTCATGTTTTTCTTCTCATAATTACTTCCACTCGAAAATGGATTTCTCAAATACAACATCTATGAACTTCACACCCATTGCTCAAAATGGATCTCCATCCACAGGGAGGACATCATCACCAACCCAGAATCTTCAACACTGGGTCTCTAATGTGCTGGTAAAGAAATATCACCAACACGGTACAATCCCGACTTTGGAGGCTGCTCGACATGCCTTCTAGTTCAATTATAATCCTCAATCATTTGACCAACAATGACCAATTATCAAGAAGAAAATGGCACCAACCACCATTTCCAACCGTTTCGGGTCCTTATCCCCAGAATTCTACAATCAATCCCCTCATACTATAGAGTGGTAGATCAAGAGGTCACTCAAAGCCTCAATTCATGAATGAAGGTGTCCTTCCTAAGGACTCCCACTAGCAGTCGCCACCAGAATGGTGTGGTAGTGTACCCTCAACATGATGGGGGTGTTGCCTCTAGACTTTTGGCCTAGGTCTATTAAACCCAAGCACGCAAGAAGAACCACCATGGAAAACGTCAGGTTAATAGGGAGAATGTTCTCACCTCTTACTCCTCTGGATAAGTCCATTTATTTAACTTGATAGAAAATAATGACATGGCGCATACACTCATCCATCCTAATTTTTCTTCTCAGCAGATTAGTCTAATAGAAACCCACCAATCCCACCAGATAAACCCGATGCAGTACCGTGAACAGGAAAATACAACTCTATAAAATTCACCATCCATTTATCAGGCTCTCCTGACTATATATAAAGAATCCCGACAATCTAATGTGGTGGTAACTGGTGAACAGGAACATACCCCTGTTGAAAATCACCAATTATGTTAGCAGTATCATCTGCTAGTATTGAAGGAAGTCCATCAACCATACTTGATGGAAAACATCCATTAGGAACATGCACCTACCAATGTTCATCAAGACTTCCAACATTCTCATATGGTAGCACGCGGAGAAGTCATTCAGAAAGATCCGATGAAAAATTTCGTGCAGACCTAACTATCTTCCCTTATGTAAGAGTACTGTAAATATCCATTGACAGAAAAGGAGGTCAATACCAGGAACATACACCGACTCTAGATACAGAATGGATGTATATTCCTATTCTGACCACTGAAGTCACCAAATTTTTTTATCAATTATAAAAGGGTAGACGTATATCCAGACCTATATTATAGAAGCATGACAGGATATTTTAACCATAATTTCATTAGTATCAGGAGAAAGGACACATAAATATTTCCCCACACATGGGATGACACATCCGCATTCCATCCCAAAGTAGATACACACCTCTGTTCCTTTCTAGGAGGGTCATGGGGAAAACTCCCCCATGTCATACAGAAAATAAGACCAAAAACATACAACCATTCCAATTAGAGGTAATCGGTCCATTCTGGTGAGCACACCAATTCATGCTCATAAACTTGCCTATGATAACAACTCTTCCTAGTAAGTGGCCCCAACTACGTATAAGAGAGAATTAATGAAGAAGTCCCACCAAGAATTGTTGGAAAATAAAAAGTCAAGCTATGATTTGGATCCTTTTAATGCTGGATTCTTGAAGCCCTGAGACATTTATATATTACAGCTCAAGATCCTACCCCCTCATTAACAAATTATGGAAGTGGTAGTTTTAATTATGAAGATCCTCATCGGATACATCATCATGAAGGCTTGCTTCATGAAAATTCGGTCAATCTAGAGTGTCTATCTATGGATGAGAGCCACAATAACACTCCATGTGGCCAGAAGACCAAATAGAAAGAAGATTTATACCTTACTGTAATCCATCATGGTGATACTCCCCATGTTGGCATTCACTGTGAATGTCCTCTCCATTGTAGTATTTCACATTGTCAAGAAAATTCCATAACTAACAATGTAGCGATGAGAAAGCCCTCCAATATCGAGGTAATTACAAACACAAGGCCAGTCATGTATGACGCCTTTCCATTTATGATTGAAACACATTCTCAACCAGAAGAAATCTTAACGGAACAATTATTCTCTAAAACTCCCTTGGGTCATTTTTATTCTAATACAGAGCATCCACTTTGGTCAAAACAAGTGGATAAATCTCTAGTGAAATATGATGAAGATGTGTTAAACACGAGGAAACAATTAGCTAAAGGAGGAATACCTGTCATGTTCTGGCCATTAGAAAATTCTTTATATAACATTCCAGAATTGATGACAAAATATTACATTCATGACATCTATCTCAACTTATGGAAAAATCTTTTTCATTTGAGAAAAAAATACCTTATAATGAATATCAAAATATTGTAAAGCTAATAGAAGGGTTGCAACGTCAAATTGTCTTGGCCTCTCTCTCAGTTTACCAACATCCAATGGTTGAAAAATAGAAGAGAATCCTTCAGTGTACATGTCTTAATGATCTAAAGAGACTACACCGGTTATTTTCTGATCCCACATCAAGTTTTCATATCATAGGATGGGGTGCATATGGAGCATTTTATTTTACTACACTCTAAAATCTTTAAGTACGCCAAAAGTGATCTCATGTAATGTTATTGACCTCGGTTGGACACAATCAATGGATTTTGTATGTAATTCGATGTACGCTCAAGAACATGCCTCAACAAGTTATCATCCGAATCAGGCCCAAAAAATGATGTTTTTTAGTTATTATTACATAAAGCATCTGATAATCATGACTAGGTGTCCCTATTAGAGAATGTCAGATGTCAGAGAATGAAAATGTCTAAAATAGCACAACGATCTTCCAAAACAGGTGATTTAAGTGGTTGTGGGATAATGTACCCAACTAAATTACACACCAAAATCCCCAAAATCAAAACAGTAGTTGCACAAATTTCAGCCATAGAAATTCAAGAATAACCCCATATTGCATGGCTGGGGGATCATTTAATTCATCCTTCAAGTTCATTCCAGAATTATCAAATGTTTGAAGAAGAAGAACAGGAATTGCCTCACCCTGTAGGGCTGGGGTATTTTTCACATATGCAATCCCCTCCTCAAAGGAATTCTGTTTTCTATCGATTAGGGAAGAATACATAGAGAATGAATACAACTGAACTATCCAATGATTCCCTTTGGGTTACTTTCCACCAAACCGTTCCATGGAATTAATCATATAGGATAACGATGTCTCATGAATGACACATATAAAGATGATCTAGAAAAAATAATGATAAAATATCATCAATGCATTACGCATCGGTAAATTTCATTAACACCATTAGAGAAGATCCTCCAGAAAATCAGTCCAGATATGGGGTTTTAGAAGAAGAAGTTATTTTCTATAATACGGTACACACCGAGTAAAATGAAGAAGGTGTGTGCACCCGAAATCAGAGGCTTACCCAGAATCTTGGTATGCCTTCGAATAACTAACTCCCCCCTCTCCTAAAGGAATACAACAAGAGGAAAGACAATAGTCAGATTACATCAAACTTTTGTACTAGAGAAGGTAAATATCTTTCACATGAAGAGTGATTTTCACAACAACAAGAGGAAATAAAGGAGTTGAGAAGACTCAATACAGAGTTACTTCGAAACAACATTTCTGCTAGACGTACTCCCCAAACAGGTCTTCAACTTGAAAATCCTATAGGATGTCTTCATAAAAGAGGGTTTGTAGTAACTAAAGATTTAGATAATTAATTCCCTCCACTAGGTACACAATCAAGGAAGGACTATATACATACTGATAGGCCTATTCCTATGGGTTATCCAAGGCAGATATCATCACCACCATCAGTGGTTTTTCTGGTCGTTGCAACAGATCAAAATCCAGTTGTTATAACTACAAAATTTCTATCTCATCTAGATGTTCCCCAAATTCTTATGAACACAATGGAGGCATTAACGACACTATTGGAAGATTTGGAAGAATAATGTGAACCGATTCAATTGGAAAAGAGATCTTACACTAAATAGGTGGATGCAATTCCTCACCCACCAAATTTTGGGAATACCAAATTCCCAATATTTAAGGGTTCAGGAGTTCTAGAACAACACTTAACACATTTGTTTCTCATTATTATCCCATGATGGGATATTTTTAACAAAAAGAAGTAGTTAAGAATAAGTTTTCTGTGGATTCTTTACATGGACTAGCTTTTGTCTGGTATACAAGTTTACAATCTCAATCAATTATTAGATGGGAAGATCTCTGTGAAAAATTCCTTCTTCAATTTAGCTCAATGCTACAAAAGATGATAGTTTTTTATCTTAGAAATTGTAAAAAAAGGGAGAATGAATGAGTTTTAGATTTCATCACATTATAGAAATAATTAACATATTCCTTAAGTCTAAAACTCCCTTTAGAAGAGTTGCTACGAATATTTGTGGAAAATCTATGTGATGAGATACGGACACCATTCATCTCTGTGAAATACACAGGAGGATTTTGAGACCTTAATTTTTTCTCTCAATAGATAGAATAATTTATTATTTAAACTAAGGCTAAAACTCATGTAATCCCATTGGCTTCGGGGAGGAGGATTGGAAAGGTAGAAGATGCTACAATCATACTTAAACAAGAACCTGTTCTTGCTTCTACTTCAAGACCTCCATCATACTGAACGGCTCCACTTCCTCAGCATCAGTTGAAGCAACTTCCTCATCAAGATGATCAAAGGGATCAAAGGTGGAAATAGTTTGAGGAACTAAAGAATAATGTTTATTATTTTAAGAATGAACAAGTTTTTGGTTACTTCATCTCAACTTTAGAAAACAATTTGGTGTAGTTTATAAGGCCAAAGAAGCCAAATAAATATGGAGATAAAGATATTCCAAATTATTTTCCCTTTCACCAGATATTGGGACACCCCATTTAAAAGTGATTTATTTTCAAGGACTTTCTACACAATATGGTAGAATTTGGAAATGTGAAACTGAAAAGTTCATCAGCTCAAGTAGCATGTGTTTCTGCTACTGATCCAGAAGAGGAAGATGAATTTCATGAGTTAAAAAGTAAAAATGTGCAGAAATATGATGATTGAATGATCATAAAAAACGATCAACCTGACTCATGCCATTTTACACACATACTTGAAACAATCAATTATGTCTTCTGCTACTCCTTCCAAAATGATACCACCTTCCTCAAAATGACATTCCT
Source organism: Viscum album (assembly GCA_963277665.1). Lineage (NCBI taxonomy): Eukaryota > Viridiplantae > Streptophyta > Magnoliopsida > Santalales > Viscaceae > Viscum > Viscum album. The sequence continues at coordinate 424,616,296 of OY728162.1, read as the reverse complement.
CAATAAAGTGAAGCGATTATAAGTAAAAATAGTAATTAGATGAAGACAAGTTCATTTCAAGTCCATAGTTTTTCTTGACCCAAGAAAATTTTATTCCATCTGCTTCAAAATCATTGTTACTGCCCCACCAAACAGCACAATCAGAATTAACCTGTCAACAAGAATCTTCATTAGATGAACAATTAATCATTGATTATGTTAATGTTATCCATCTAAAAAATCCTTATTATAATGATTAATTTGATTGTAATGAGCCATAATTCATTATACCTAATTGGGGAATACGATGAAGAGACCAATGACGAGGATACAGGGGATGACATGGAAATTCTATAAAACACCATTTTAACTATACCCGTACTCAAACCATAAATACAGAAGAAACTCGAGGAAGATCCCAATTGTGGGTTCAATAGGAACAAGGATTTTTTTCCATGAATTATAGGTTCAGTTACAACACAATTATTTTGGAAGACTGATTAGAAGTCACATCATCTTTTTCTCAGCAAAATGAATAGACCTAGTCAGTCTAATTTACCAAAATCATGAGAATTTGCAACCTCTGATCTAAAATGATGTATGTATATATTAGAAGAATCTACATCCAAAGTACCTGCAAAACCACATCTTCATGCTGGGAAACATAGACCTTTGGACCAAAAATTTGATATATTGGAAGAATTGGCCCAAGTACCATCCAAGTTATCAATTCTAGATGCGTTGAATTTATCAAAAGATCATTGAGAAGAACTCATTGAAACATTGTCATGTCCTCAAGAGTTTGAATATGAATTTTCTGTAGTAGAGGTTTAATATATATGGAATGATTCCACATAATTTCATGCAGTCATAACATTTAAAGATGAGGATGAAAATGATGTGGTGCATGGTAATATCTTACCCATTTATCTGTCTGGCAAGGTCAATGACGTAGACATCTGATTGGACTTCATTGATAATGACCCCAGAGTAAACCTCATTTCCTTTCCTACAATTCATCGATCGGTCCTAACTGAGTCTAAAATATATCCTTTTACTTTAATTCTTCAAGCTTTTGATAAGAATTTACAATAACCTATGGGCGATATTAAACTCCGAACTCAATTTGGAGATCTTATGTCTAATTTAGATTTTATGGTTGTTTGTCAGGACAAAGCCTTCAATATTCAGCTTAGAAGGCCTTGGATGCAACAATATTCATCAATACCATCATCATACCACAAATGTATTAAGTACTATTTCAATGGTAAAATTAGGAAATTTTATGGTGACAAGGCTCCATTCAAAACGTGTTAATATCAATACATTGGGGTGGAGTTTTGTTACACAAAAAAAAGTATGTGACAATGGATATAACAAGAGTTAATTCGCCAAATGGATTAGAAAAGATCCTAGAATATCCATTCATAGAGCTGAGTAAAAATTATGTAGAACCCATCAATAAAATTGAAATGGTAAACCCAACTCCAGGAACATGTCCAGTAACTTCAAAAATGTCAATTTTGGAAATTGGGCCTGACAACATGGAAGAAACTGTTGATCCGCCAAGAAATCATGAATGCCTAAATGGAGATGTTTTCATTTCATCCACTAAACTACAATGAGACTCTACTTCATCAACCAGAGTAGAAAAAATTGTAACAAATATAGATACAAAAAAAGATGTTGATTCTAGATCCATCAATCTGTATTTATTACCACAGGAAGACCCCTCATCATTAGAAGTGTTAGATATGGTGGCCTCTTCTTCGGGATGTTCAAATAATGATTTACCTATAACTCTGGGAGTTTTTCCTCATCATCTACTATGAAAATGGAAACAAAAAAGGTAACTTTTAGTGATGAAAAAGAGTAAGATCTCATGGATGATCCTTTGACTTTTGAGGAAGGTGTCTCTTCCACTATGGATGATCTCAGAGAAATAAATTTGGGTACAGAATAAGATCGACGACCCACACTAATTAGTGCGTCCATGAACTCTGAAAAGAAACAGTTGTAAACTTAATTTTTTAAAGAAACATCGAGGTATATTTTCTTGGAATTATACAGAAATTCCAGATCTTAATCCTGACATATGGTTGAAAAATTTATGGCACTTGGAGGATGGATAAATTTCACAAAGGGACCTACGAGGAGGAACTACGTAGAAGACTTACGCGAATAACCAACATGGAGGCCCTATGTGAAAAACATCCCATAAACCAGTTCCACTAAATGCCTATAAATAGGACCCTTGGGCTCCCCTTTTCAAGGACTAAAAAAGATTGAAGATGTCCCAAAGCTCCTATTGCGTAGTTCTTTTATCCAAGATCCCCCAATTCTTATCACGTAGCTCTCTAAAACATGAGAGAATAGAGAATTAAATGGGGAAGCATGGTTTAGAGTCCCATCATGGTCTAGAACACATGGAGATTCATGGAGCACCTTTTCGGAGCACCTACATGACACACCTTTCCAGATCACCTGCGTGATGCACCTTTGCGGAGAACCTGTGTGATGCACCAATATGGATCTGAGAAGTTTGCTCAAATGGGAATCGTCCATAGGAGTAAGCCACAATCAATTATCAAATGGGAATCCCCCATAGAAGTATGCCCCAACCAAACCATAAATGGTCATCCTCGTGAGAATTAATCCCCAACCCATTATATAATGGATATCATCAACGAGAGTATCCCCCATCCAAAGCATAAATGGTAATCCTTGTTAAGAGTAAGCCACAACCAATCTCAAATGGGCATCTGACTTAAGAGTAATCCCTAAAAAATCCTCTATAGGGAAACCAGTTTGGTGTAAGCCCCTAGCTTTTCTTATATTAGGTGGCATCATTGCTCCTCCTCCCTTCTTCGGTTTCAAAGACCAAAGGGGATATGGGCCAGGGACTCTGGTTACCCTTTACCTCTCCCATTGCACTTTGTCTCCTTGGGCAGCCATCCTGGTGTAATCCCCTAACCATAATCCATGTCTCCTTACATTGGTCCATTTTCCAATGTAAATAGAACAGTGGGAAGGCTTGTAACCTCGCCCTCTTCCACGGTTGCCTCAACCTCATTCACCTCGGACAACATAGTTGCTCCATCTTCCACCAGCTGAGGAGGAAAAAATTTTAAGTGTGAATGACTTTGTTGAATCTATGAAATCCTATTGTTTCTCACACTGAGCATGACTCACATGGTCTTATAAATTTGTCACGATCAAAACATTTTCAAATTCAAATAGAACTATGAGAACTCTAATTCCTGTTCTAACCAGGAAATGTAGGAAGCCTTTTTAGGGAATGAGCTCACTAGACATTCCATTCAAGAATCCATCCCTAATTCATTTAATTATAGAATCCTCCTTAGAAATAATCCTCAAATTAAACCTCAAATTATCAAGGCATACTTCTCAAGAAGTTAGTCTAAACTCAACTCTATCAAAGAACCATACTCTCCTATGAGACTTATTGAACTACATGGGCTTTGATTCCCATCCATATGGGATACATTGGAATCGTGCTTAAGTTTCAAACCTAAAAATTCAAATCAACCCTGTTATCCTTGTTCTATATTCCCAACAGGGTTTGATCTTACTTGGAAACCTATATCCTTTCCCTGTTCCTTGGGATTCTTCTGCATAAGTCCAACAATATGTTTTTACCAAGAACCTTCCGCTAAGAGGTCCTTATCACATGATCGTAAAAGGTATGATGTGTCCAATTAACTGACAGTGAACTATGAAGGTTATGATTCCTTTCAGAAGGATAAGTCGGTAGCCTATTTTACAGGCATGATCCGAAGATAAAAGAACCTTCATCTCCCTAGATGGAAAAAAATTCCAGAGTTCCCCAATGAGTGCCTTAAAAAACATTATCATCACAACGATGATTAAATGAATATATAATCAGTATATTAGAGGATACCATTGATGGAAAACATCAAATACATATGGATATTTACATTAATAAATAACCATGAATGCCTACTAATGATTCTAAATATTACACATGTTAATAATTGATTGTAAATTTCACGGAATAATTATGATATACTTGGTCAATTAATAAGGATTCATGAAAATATATTTAATTTACCAAGAGAGCCCTAATGTAGACAATAATTCCCTCCAAAAGGGAGTGATGAGTCCGACCCCCCATCCTCTTGACCAATGCACGTTCTTAAGTATTGTAAATTTCAAACTTAATGAACACTTTCCTGTTAAAACAAGGTCCCCTTTGGATAATGAACTATTCGATGTTTTTTGTTCCATAAATAAATCCAATTAAAACCGCCTCGAAATAGTGATTCTAAAAACTAGAACACGCGTCTCAAGGAACTACAAAAAAATCCTAAGTACCTATAATGATTCATTGATAGTCAACACTCATGCCATACAAAGCCATTATTCATATCCGAAAAAATATAAAAAAATATGTACGAAATAAATCACATAAGACAAAAACTGAATCACCTGAGGTTAAATAATAAAAACCAATAAAAACACACATCATTAACTATAATCCCTCCCTAAATACATGGGTTTTCCCCCATACATGGGTCTGTAATCCCCATGAATGTGATCTTGTCCATGGATTTAATCTTCCTATTATCTTATATACATTTCCAAAATAGTAAGATAAATGAAAATAAATGTAAACTCCTTTGATACCACTTTGTGGCATCCTATAATGGGTTTGACGCCCCAGTTCCCTAAGCCAGACCACCACATGACTTCAAGCATGCCTCCACAATTTCCATAGGCTACTAAATAGCAGTGAGGGTCTAATATATTAATCAAGGGGATATAATAAACAATTTTATTATAGTAATACAAAAGATAAAATTAATAAAAAATATATAAATGAAATATAATCAGAACCTAAAAGATCCAGTATCACAAAATGGTATAAACTGGAAATAAAATATCAAAACAAAAGTAGAAAATATGTCATGCCAATGTGCATATCAGGTGTCTAAAATGAAACCTATAATAAAGACACCAACGACTCCCCCAAGTGGGTACTGAATCATATTTGGTTCTTTCATACATGATCCATCCCATATAACCAATAAGACACGTCTCTTTTCCCTTTTCCTTTATTGAAAACACAATGTCTATTCGGGTACCGATTAGGCAGATCGAGTATGGTGTGACTATAAATTAGTAGTCCACCACCAAAATTATGTATAAAAATATCCATTCAATAAAAATTCATAAATTTATATAAATAAATAAGTACAATTTATAAGTAATTTTTTTTGAATTATCAATTGCTATTTGTTTAACCACATAAACCCCTATGTTTCTGAGAACACATAATCCTCATTACTTACTACGGATCATGATAGAGTTTGAACCATTTCACATTATAATTTCACAATTCATAAAACTAATTTTTTTCTCCATTTTATTTTAAATAATAATGTGGCTAATTGGAACCATTGTCCAATGCTAACATTTTGGGTCTTGGACGACATTATGAGGACCCTATTGGCATTAGAAGTATCTGACCATTTCACACACATGTTTATAAAAATATTTATCACTTTGAGATTCAGAATTAGCATCCCATGTTCTGCAAATGTTTATCAGACAATTTATCACCAAACGATTCGGAAGAAACATACCATGTTCCTCACACATTTATCAAACAATTTTCCACTAACGTCTCAGAAGTAACATGCCATGTCCTATGAACATTTATAAAAAATATTCACTACAGGCTTCAGAAGTAGAGGACCTAGGCCCCCAAAATTTTGTAAAATAACTTACACTTATATCACAATATACCACATCATCGCATGCCTCTCAATATCATATGTTTTTATATTATCACCTAAACTCATATTAATAAATATTCATCCTCTAATAATACTTAATAAATAAAATATTCCATTAATTAATTTATAAATTAATTAATCTATGTATATTAATTAATACCTAAATTTATCAGTCACATCAATTTCCTATAATTATTTAAACCATTAATTAATCATATCTATCCCATTTATTAATTCGATAATTAATTAATCACATCTCATCTATTATATAATTAATCACTTAATTAACGATATAAATTCAATTAATTAATTCATTATTTAATTAATCATTTCACAATCACAACATCCAATAATTAATTCACAATTAATTATCCCTAATTCCATAATTATATTAGTCATTTAAATTCCCATTCCTTAATTAATAGATTCACCAAATTAATTGATTAAATTAGGAATTAAAATTTCTAAATGATTCTTGAAAAGTATAAAATCATATAAATGTAATTTATATCAAGTATATGGGTTATTAATATTATACTACCAACCTAGATTCATGGATGAACAACCTCCCAACAGAAATCCCCAAAATTAAATGGAGTAATGGAGCAGAATGAGATCTGAAACTATTACATAAGAAAAGATTGAAAAATTATAGATCTATGATATATATATATATCTATAATCCTCAATATATATATAAAAAACAAGATATATATCTAAAAAACAGATAACGACTACCCTTACAGAAATAGAGATGAATGGATGCGAAACATGAAAAGCCACTAGGACGATATCCTCTTACCAGGAGGGGTGGAACTCTTTTATCTAGGCATAAAAAAATAATGAATTGTGGTAAGATAGACATTTAAAACCTCTAGGATGCTCTAATGTTTAGTTAAATCAATTATGGATCAATATATGTTATTTTGAGGTAGTAGACGGGGGTTCGATAAATATTTTAATAATTTTCAGGGGTGTAAAATACCATATTCATGGTTTGTTGTGGGGGGACCACATTTTATCTTAACTATGCTCCTCTTATAGGGGGTTCATGGTATGGAAAAATATGTACCAACAAGGAAAATATTCAATTTCTAGGGTAGCAATTTTTTGGGATGGGGAAAACGAATTGGGAAAACTATGCGCCATCCATTTACTTTCCATTTTTTTTTAAAATTTTCAAATTTCACCCAAACATACATCATGGTAAAACCCAATTAAAAATTACTAAACATAACGAAAAAAAGAGTTCCTGAAAAATATTCAAATAAATATATAGAAAATGTTTTTATTTTAAAATTTTTCATTGAAAGACTATTCTTTGGGGAATTATTTTCTAGTATGATGAAGTTAGATCTTGCCTCAAAAATCATATAGAATTTCTGTGGATCCATGATAATATATGAATACTCCAATAATTTCATTAAAAACCATCCAATTTTATCCTCTATTTTCATAATAAAGGGTTAATAAGGACTAAATTTAGGATCTTGGTGTTCATTTTCTTATCTGATTGTATTTTCTGGGGTTTTGACATAACGACATACCTAGAATTTCTGTTCAAGGCCATCACATTTTAGAAGGTCCTAGAGGAGGATCGAGAAATTTTTATTCTTCCACTATTAAATAATCATGTGGTATACCACCTACTCCTGTAATTATTATCACTACAAGTAGAATGAAGAGATAGGCTGAGGATGTGAAGCGGGGTTATAGTCAATAGGTTGAGAAGATTATAGTTTCCTCATAACCCTTAAGATGAATTCAATATTTCTTCATCAATGGGATGGTAATATATTATCAAAAGCTTTTCACAACACCTTATATAAATTTAATGAACATTAGAAACATAATAAATCTCTATTAGTTATGATCTATAGATATAAGATTTGGTTTTTATAGGGTCATCAGATAGATGTGATATACAACCTACATATCTGGTAGGTTTCCTCAACAATAGACTTACCTGAATATGAATAAGATGAGTCATGAACCTCAAATTTTGTGACATGGAGATGATTTAGACTATTTGTTTTGTAAGGGATTAGGCTCTAGATGATGGTTTAAATCAAAAAAAAATTCCTATCGACCGGTCAATGTTCTGATGCTCTACTACTATGTATAGCATCACTCGGGTCGAATCCTTGGTGATGATACTTTTTAATAGTTGAATGTTTTTAGTTGATTGTATTCTGATTTGGGGGGGGGGGTGTTTGCAGAGATTAGTTGAAATAATTTATTGATTATGAATGATTTAACAATTTGATAAATATTTGGATGATTTCATCATTAGGCAGTTAATCTTGTGATATCCTTGAGATTTTCTTTATATTTCATTCAACTAACACCCATGTCACAATTTGACGTTGATTTGAATTACTAAGTGTTAAGGATTTAAAACAAGCCTCCAATTAACTAGGATTATAATCTCAATCAGTACTTCATTTTGGTAGTGTATTTAGGGTTCCAATAATACATGCAATCCATACTTAAATCAATACAAGTCATTAATCCATAACATGTTAAGTACACAATACAAAATTTTAAATTAAATAATACTTATAGAGAAAATGATCTCAATATCATAACATATCTAAAGAATGAATCTCCCCAATAGAATATTCACTCATCCATTTAAATGATTAATATTCTTTTTATAAGTATTGTAATGTTAAATTAAGAAGATAAGAAAATGAAAGGGACAAGAAAAGAGTGGTGCGTCGAACACACACACAATCAATAAAGGGAATTAAATACTAACATTGGATTGAATGAGAAATCCAATGAAGGGAAAGGGTTATAATGTTATTTTAACTATTTGAAGAACAATAATATAAAACTGTAGAAGGTGGATGAGAATAAGATATATTAAATAAGAAACATTCGTAAAAATAGAATTACAAAAAAAGACTTACAAGATTACAAAAATGAAGAACAGAAAAGTAAAAGGAAACAAAGAGGGGAGGAAGGGTCTCTTAAATGAAAAAATGAGTATACACTACTGGAAAATAAGTCTTTCCCCACACATCTATACCCATGGTTTAGAAAAACCATGGGTATAAGTGATATATTATAATCTATTTCCACGGTTCTATTAAAACCGTGAAAATACATTTCTCTAATCCCATAATTTTATCAGGCCTCCCCGCATCATTTCTCATTTCCGTCGGGTGTCTCCCTCATGAAACATCCCCTCCCCACCCCATCCTCGAGCTCCCAACAATGTCCCCCCTCTCCTCTCAGCTCCCTCTACGTCTATGACATACCCCACCCCTCTTGGGTCCCTCTCCTCCGGTGATATCCCCCCGCCCCTCTCAGCTCACTCTCCTCTGGAGACTTCCCCAGACCCCTAATCCTCTCCAATCACGTGCGACACTCCCCATAGCTGAACACACCATGCGACATCCCCCCGCTCTCATCTCCCTCTCCTTCCACCATCTCTCCCAAATTTCTTGTGGGTTATTGGTCGGTACTTTGAGGTATGCATTCATTTTATATAATTATTTAATTTCATAGAGTTCTTATCTATCCTATTGATTGGTTTCATTTGGCTGAACCCTAGGGTTTTTGTGGTTCTGAGATTATAACATTGATCCTTGTTTTTAGGTCATATCATGGTTCTCTTAGGTCCGTTGCATGTTTTGGCATTCGACAATGTAGTTCGGATCATATTGGTTCATCTGCCACCATTTGAGGTTGGTTTATCCTTCTCCCTTTGTTTAGAACAATTTAATATGGGGCTTTTGGTGATTTATGTTCCTATCATTATGAATATAGTACTCATGTTTTTATGAGTCTTTTTCATTGTTGAAGGGATCAATCAATTTAATCAAATCGACAAATCATCACTTTGAAGCCTCATTATATAAATTTCCATTTGGTGTTGTAGTGCCTATTCCACAAGCAATGGAGGTAATAAATACAAGATAGATTAGACTGGATTGAGTTCCCACATATTATCCTCTTCCTATGATTTCTTTTACTGATGTTAGATTTATAGAATATTATAAGATTTATATGATGATGTTTTCTCCATTGACTTCAATTTGGGAATTAGTGTCACAACTGGATAATTTAGTTGTGCCTTGTGTAAATCAGGAATTTTAATGGAATATTTCATAGTAATATTTTAATTTAATATACAAGGGTATATATTAAGAGTCTCCATCCACTAACCATCATCCTCTAAAGGATTAGTAGTGAAAAAACTCAAAAATTTTGGGGGTTTAATCAAATTAAAATTTCCATAGTCGATCATCTACCAGCTTATATCCATAAAGAGGAAGTAGTAATATATTTTCTTCCATAACATTGGGAATAAAACGAGGAGTATGCAAGGATGTGATTCTAATCTAAGAGGTAGTTATGGTAGAATAAGATAAAATAGATAATATGGTGTATATATATTTATAGGTACCAAAACATGATCACATAACATATAGTCATCAAATCACATGTCATAGCTCGTACTAGTTAGTGACTTGGGTATAATGGTAGATATAAATACCATATAGTGTAAATCAATTATCCAAAAACCATGTATATTGAGATATAAAATCTAGTTTGTAAATCTAGGTCATATGGGAGTACATGCCCAGATATCCACATAGTAGTAAATTTTGTGACTATTTGGTAAGAAAACTTGTCTAATAGACCTTTTAAAATGAATTTTTTATATGGAGTATTGATTTTAAGAAAAATTAATTTTTATTACATGATTGTTTTGGAAAAAAAATACATTTAGATAACCATAGTGTCTCATATTCAATGTCAGTTAGTGGAACATTCTATGTAGGTTATAGAAACATAATCAGTCTATATCCATACAATCATAGTTGCTCTATTCATATTCACATAAAATTTATAGAGTTTATGGTGTTATAGACTACTTGTTGAAGAAATGATGAAGACCTACACCCATAAGACCATTTTTGAGTCCTGGTAACCACATATTTTAGGGGGGGATTCTTTGTTCATGGAATGGATATTGTGTCTGTAGACATGGCATTGGACATCGGTGGAAGAGGAGGGTGCTACTATTGTAGGTGTGTTTTTGTAGTTGGATAATGGGTCTTGGGGATATATCAGTGTCGGTGTGGTGGAATTCTCACAACATCAGTGATTGTGAAGGTCAATAGTGTAGTGGGGGTGTAGGTAGTTGATAGGTTGTGAAAACATTGGTAGTAGTGGAGGGTGAACCTTAGCCGTGGGATTGCAGGTCTTGGGGGAGAAGACAGTGGAGACCTTATCACAGAAAGCCAGTGGTAAAGGGCCTCATCATATTGGTTACAATGTGAAGCTGAAGGACGGTGTGATGGCATGGAATCTATGGATGGTGTGCAAGAATAAGGGAGGGTTAGATAATCAGTTGTATATACCTAAAGAGGAACATTTTAGGAAGAACCACTAGTAAATCTAATCAGATTGGTAGGGGGAGAGGGTATGACATTGGACATCAGTATTGTGAACTATGAAGTTCTATATGGGGAGTTTCATTCTAATTATCCTAGAATGTTTGGAGTTTTGGGTCATCATAAATCATAAATAGGTTGGGGGATTCCCCTTTATATTATTATTTAAGCCTTCTAGTCATGTATTTGGTACCTGGGCCATAAGGAATATGGGCCATGTATGGTCCCCTTCAAGCTAGTTTAAAAGAGAATTACCCCTAAAATAATAATAAAAAATAAGGTGTTCGGGCCTCAGATCCATGAAAATTAGAGAAAAGTACATGTAATGTATTTTCTTTTCTATTGTGCTACTCACATATTATCACCTAGGTGTTAGAATTAGGCAAAATAATAGTTTATTTTGAGGATTGTTTCACATAAAATGCAATGTAATGATCCTATTTGTAATTCAAGATCATTTATGAGGTGTTTAATGTGGCTTGTGTATCATCAATTCATTGAGATGATACAATGTATTTAGAGGGAAAGTATGATTTTCTAATCTATTAGTGGAATACATATTCCATGGAATGACCCACACATGATTGAGAGTGTTATGTATTCCCTTATTTATCTGGGTATAATCCTCAATCCATAGATTCTGTACTCCCTACTCTATCAGGGTGTAGTCAAATAAAATTATAATTTGGTACAATATTACCCTAGAGACATACTCATGAAATTTTATGTTCCTCTATATGATACATAGAGTTCATATATTCCATCATGTTTCAGGGTTCCCTCCTCCACTCATTGAGGTTTTAATCTGTTAATAAATTCACCATTCAAGGAATCAGGTTTAAGGCCCCATCTATATTTTTCCAAAGTAGAGTGAAACTAATAGGTTCTAGGAAGTTTTATAATTTTGGTTCTCATTACATATTGGTATATTTGGTTTCTTTGAGGAATTACTTATATTAGGTTTGTGTAGTCAATACTTTTTTATGGAAATTTATTTCTAATTATTTAATCATATATCGATTCCTATGATTCATTATTTCCCCATATATCATGGGTATTGAGATAACATGTTTTTCTATACTATATTTGAGTTTTTGGGGAATAAAAATGTATATTTTTATACTAATTATTGCAAGGTATTTCTTTTTAATAGATGGTGTGTCTATGACTATCATATAATGTTTGTGGTGACTTTAGTGGACATGGTGTTGCTTCATAGAATTTCAAGATGATTAAAAATATAGTTGGAGAACATGTTAGGATATGATGTTATGAGAATGCTGGAATTGTGATGTTTTCATCAATCCATCAGAAGATCACTCAAAATATGTTATATGTATTGTAGTTAACATTTGTGTTATTCGAATAACATCAAGAGGAACCCGCAACATATGAGTCTGACCAAAAGAAGTCTTCATGGTTTTTATGAATTCTATAAATACTGGTATTTTGATAGCTTGGAATGTGTATAAGCATTGATGGTTGAGTGAGTGTAATCCTAAATTTATTAATGAATTCAATAGATGAATGATTTCAAATTTGAATGGTGGTGTAATAAATTATATTATAAATAAAACTCTATAAAAGTTTGCGGGACTAACTACCCCCACCCCCTTGCACTGCTTCCCCCCTTCCTGTCTACAGCTCCCCAGCACCCTTCACTGCATGTAGAGACCCCCCCAACCTGGATTTCCCCCACCTCCCCCCATCCCCTTGCCTATAGCAGCCCCCAAAAACTAGCCTACAACAGCCCCCACCCCTCCCCTCCCCCAAGCCCCGTGCAATGCCAGCAGCTATATGCCCACTCCCACTAACCGCACCCTTCCCCCTTCCTGCCTGTACCCCCCCCCCCCCCCCCCCCGCACTACACGCAGCTGCCCCCTGCCTGTAGCTTCCCCCCCTCCCCCTGCCTGTGATGCAACACCCCCTCCCACCCATCCCCATTCCCACAATGTATCTTGAACTATTGTACATACTTCAGGATATATGTATACCACTGCGTTTTATACCACCACATTCTGTTCTTTGGATATAATCGAAAACACTACTAATTTAGGATCATATTGTTGAGGTTCTATATAATATGCCCTTCCCAAAATAAAATTATAAAAAGTCTTTCATATGTTCCTCCCTATTTTATCATCCATAAGTTATTTAATTATAGCTGATTATTTATGATGGAAATGGGATCTAAACCAATGGTTCTATACCCATGGTTTCTCTAAACCATGGGTATAGAGTATCTCATCTGACCTATACCAACAGTTGTTTAAAAAACTGTGTGTATATTCCCTTACACATCCATCATCACTTGGGCTCATTCTCCCCCTTCCACTTCGACAAGCCCTCATCCCCTCATACGAGCTCTGGCCACCCCGCCCCACCCCTCCTCCGCCTCGACCTCCCCACCTACACGTCGACCTCAACCTCCCAGCCTCCTCCATGACCTCCCGACCTCTACCTCTATGTCAACCTCCCAGCCTCCACCACCTTCACGACCTCCAGACCTCCCCCTCCACCTAGACCTCCCGGTGTCTGCCTCCACCTCCGGCTCGACCTCTCTGCATCCACCTCCACCTCCATCTCGACCTCCCAGCCCCTGCCTTTCAGCCTCTGCCTCCATCTCAACCTTCAAGGTATGTGTGGTTTATTAATATTATTTTTCCGAAAATATCTAGATTTATCTCCAACCACTATATTATATATGTTTCGGAAGCATATATGGTTTATAATGAGCTGGAATATGTTTTATATGGACAATTATTGGTGCTTCACATGGATCAATGTTTGAGAAGACAATAGCTCTTAATTTAAAATATATGTTTTTGTAGGCGGATAGATTTCCGCTATTAGAGTGGTATACGTACCTATAAAAACTCCTTTGTTTAATGTGTACGTAGTGGCCATACTAGGTGTTGCTGGCTTCCCTGCTGAAATTTCTGATAAAATATTATATCATGATGTATGTTAGTGAGCAATACAAGAAATAAATAGTTTCTTAAGCCTTTTTGTATTTGATTTTGATCTATTTTTTCATAAGGTCTTATTGTGTGGAACCTATTTTATTTAATGTGAAACAAAGTGAAATGATACTATAAATGCTAGATTATTCTTCTTCATCTATTCCTTTTTTCTTGGTAAGAATTTCATATAGTCCTTTGCAACATGACTAGTTACCTTCCATCTCCCGCCCCCACCTCCTCTTCCACCTCCGCCTTGATATTGATTGATATTAACTTGTATATTAATAATATATTATATGTTCTCTAAAAAATATTATTGTGTGTGACATAATTACAATGAAAAAACCAAACCAAATGAAACCAAAATTGTACCTCTCCAAATTGAACTGACACACATAAACCCATGCTAACCCGACATGAATCGAGTAGAACCAAACTGTATTGAATTGAATCAAAATTGAATCAACACAACTTGATCCATAATGGGTATAATAAAAACAAATAAAAACTATAATGAACCATTTTTAGAAATACTTTCACAAACTAACCGAACCATACTGAAAACAATGTAAATCAGAACAACCAAAATAGATCTGAAAAATAAAAATCATGAAAATAGAATTCAAATAGAAAAAAATGAATGAAACTAAATTGGGAAAAGGAAAACATCTATAACTTGATCTAATATGATATTAAAAATGATGAATCAAATTGGGCTAAATATAATGATTTCAAACAAATATGACTGGAACTGACATGAAATATACCAAACTAAACCAAACTGATAGGAACCAAATGTAATCAAATTGAGTTGATTAGAACACAAATGAATGAAATTTTCTAAGCTAATATAAATAAAAACAAGATGAAATAAATCTAATGAATATTTCCCAAACAAACTTGTATCGAAAAAATCCGAACTAAGGTGAAACTTGATCCAAACTGATTATATACTATTAACAAGAAGAGTGATTCTTTATTAATCGAACTCTATTATTTGATAATATCATTTTGAAACATGGATCAAATTCCCCCTTGGTTTTATGAACCTGATTAGACAAATGAGGCGTTGTGGTTATTATATGTTGGGTGGATACTTATTTAATCACAATAGACAAGTATTTTATAGTTGAGTTTTTATTTTATTTTCTTTATTGCATCAGACACTTAGTCCTTTTATAGATTTCTATGGATAGAGGGTACTTATATTCTATGAAGGGGGGCATAAGGGAACTGGAGGTAGCTATGTAGTTTTCTTTGTAGTGGAGGGAGATCAGGGTAGTTGAGGGATTAATATTGTGTTTCATTTTTTCTTGTTTTACTATGTTTCTTCTTTTTATTTTCATTTCCTTCTGCAGTGATGTCTGAAATACAGATGAGTCATTCCAAAATTTTATTTATTTTCTTCCTAATATTTTAATTAATTTTTTTGGGTGAAATCATTCCCGAGAGGTGATTCCTTGATTCCCAGACACGTGTTTCCGCCTGTGGGAATAGCCCATCCACCTTAGTCCATCCTAGTAATCCTATATCAGAGTCTATGTTTGAACTGAACCATGGGAAGGACTATAAATAAAAGATAATTAGGGAGGGATTGGAAATTTCTAGGAAAGAATTGTGAATTCCCATGAATAAGGATCGGGGACATTGGAATTTATAATGAGCAGATATGGGAGACTATGCAATATATATTGATTCTGAAAATAATATCGGTATAAAAGGGGGTGAAATGATAATGTGTTGGGACTAATAAATAGAAATTCACATTTATAACCCATTTGATATTGTAACATCATATCATGAGATACTATACATTGTTGTAGTTGATTATTAGACTCTATCCCAATATAACTATAGATATAACTTGGTTCCAAAAATACTCTATCATCCACTAAATAGTTTGGGTTCAAATTCTCAGTAAAACCATAATTGATCTCTTGACAGGGGTCGGGACATGTTAGCAGATCACAACTGGGGGCAATGCAACTATTCCCTAATCACATACCCTGAGTGGAGTCCCACACAACCCTAAATACATCAATATCCCCAAAAGAAATACCTGAGGTAGTATGAAGCAACCTTCATTCTCTGATAAAATGTTCGGAAAAAGGAGAATATTCCCACCAGTTCATCTTTGAATATTTCGTTTATTTTTAGAGAAACCCCACACTATTTTTTTTCAAAAGAATTTCACTCATCTCGAAAAGGACCGGTAAATTCCTCATTATAATTCGGTTCTCTGGATTGACTTTTTAATCTCTGCAAGAAACAACTAAATGCCCATGGTAAGACGTTCAAATTTCAAACATATCATGCCCAGATGCGGGGTGATTGATCCCATTTACAAGACACCAAAGGGAGTTCTACATAACACATATAAAATACAGTTTCTAATTGTTCTTCATCATACTTCAGTTTTATAGGTGTGAAAACCATCATCGTGGTTGAATATGTGATCTATTGAAATCTATGAATATCCACAATCAAACTCTCATTTAAAACTTTCTAAGAATCTTTACATTTTAATATTTATTTATAAATCTTCATTTCAGAACATGGTCTGCTAAGTCTTTTTTTAAAAATTTCCTTAAAATCAAATCTCGAATATCAAAACACTATATTCTTCATTTAAGACTCTAAATACTATGGAATCAATATTACCAAAAAATTATCATTCAAAACATCACTAGGATGAGACCCGAAAACTTGACTCATGAAACCATCTAAACCATGCAAGAGTTGTATTCACATGTTGCATGTTTTTCCTCCTGAATACTGCCTGTTAGCCTTTTTTTCCACAGCTACAGTTGTAGTTCCCATTCTATAAAATCATCATGGAAGATTTTAACTCCATGTGCTACAATATTTATTTAGGCCATTAAAATTTTGTGTAACCTCGGCCTTCTAAACCAGTTAAAATTTCTCTATCATTCATGTATTATAAATCAGTACCAGAATTCAGATATTATCATCAATTCAATCATTAATATATCATCCACCTCTTTAATTCTACCAGTGAACATGAACCACATCCAATTTCCAACCTATATCAACTTTCATCCATGCCCCAAACACATATCAATATCTCCAAATCATGAATGTCATTTCATTATGAAATTCTTCCATGCATACCATCACCCTCGGTCCTCTTCTATGAATTTTTCTTTATGTTAACACATCAAATGCACTCTTCACATATATATTTTCAACACATATTCAACACATCTTCAACACATCATTATCACCTCTTCAACTCATCTTCAACACATATTCAACACATCTTCATTCAATAGATATTCATGCCATTATTCTTTACAAAGACCATGCCTCTTTAATCAACCTTACCTCATTCATACCTCATATATTTTCCACTAATTTATCTAATAAGGCCTTGGTTGAAATAATCCCCCATTATGGATGATCATGTTCTTGAATTAGTTTCCTCTGGTAGAGAGGTTAGTGGCCCTATTTCTCCTATTCAATAGAAGGTGAAAAATACTATCTTATGGGATGATATAGTAGAAGTGCTCATCCAATATATGAGGTAATTTATTTTAATGATGCTCTGTCAAGGTTTATCATTGACGAACAGCATAGAGAAGCATCTGAGCATTGTAATGTTGAAATGGAATATGATGCGTAGGCTGAGGTGGATTCCAAGTACTGGTAAGAGTAATGAACAATTTCTTCCAAGAAACAAAATAGTATGTCAAAGATAGTGGCTTCTATTTGAGGGAAATCCATGAGAAAATCTTGCAACTTTGTTTCTCACTCTTCTGCCCCTATTTGGGGAAATACCTTTCTCGTATTACATTGGATGATAAGGATTCCAATAAGACAGTTGGTGAATCTCAACCTCTTGTATCTATTGTTTGTAGTGTGAAATTAGTACCTATGATGGAAAGTTGTTCTGCACATGGAGGTAATTTTAATATATCCTCAGTTCTGTAACACCCAGATATTTTATGAAAAGTATTCTTTTATAATTTATTTTACGTCTTGTGTTGTATGCAACACTAATATTATCTTGCGCTATACACCACATCGTATTAGCGTGCAGTATATGAAACACTATTCTTGGATCGTGTTACACACAATTTCAAGTTCGTTTGATAGAAGTTATTCTACACAACATTGAGTGTATATATATATATATATTAAATGTATAAATGAAATATGGTTGGATTCTATTATATGAAACAACAAATGAATCTTGCACTACATGCAATCCTTACTTGGCTTGAATTATACTTAATTGTGACCTTCCATGATAGTGTGTGTAGTACGCAATACCGGGTTTCACTAAACAATGATATGTTATTAAAATACTATATAAACTTGCCATTATAAATAGTAATACCCACTTTTTAAAATTTTATAAATTTTATCTTTAAAAATGGACTTCTTTTTTGGATTCGGAATATTGAAATTAGCCTAGGGTGAAATTTTGGTATTTTTCTGAAAACATTCAATTTTTGATGAATAGTGAAAACACTGAGTTATTGGTTAAAAATGACTTTTTATTTAAATGATAATTTATTTTATTTAAACTTATTTTAGGTCAAAATAGATACATAATAATTCTATAAGTTCAATGTATTGAATTGAAGTAATTTTATAATAATTTGAGATACATAAATATTTTATTGAACTTTTCACTGTCTTTTACCCACCTCCTAGGAGCATTTGCAATTGTACATAAAACGTAATTTTACCACTTCTGTGAGTTGAATTTCAAAAATATGAGAGACACGATTATTATCAAGGAGTGAAATGTGTTTCAATAATATAAAAATAATTTTTTGTAAATAGTAACTTTTTACTTTTATTTACCACGGTTAAAAGTAAATAGGGTAATTAAGGGTAAAAATGATATTATTATTACCCTAACACATGTCCTAATTCTATAGTATAAGTGTAATTCGACCAAAAAAACCTTAGGAATAAAATATTACCCTTTAGGTCCAATTGGATTAGATTAGGACACTTATTATTATTTTATTTAAAGAAGAGTTAAAAGAGGTAAAATCAAAGTTTAATAACTAAATTTTTTTTAATATAGGGTTATATATAAGATAAATTAGATTATAAATTTTAATTAGAAAGATAAAAATATTTCCCAAATAATGGTATTTTATTTATAATTTTTAAACATTAAATAATTTAATTTATTTATAACACAACGATGATGCAGTAATTACCTAATTAGTGAAATATTAACATAATTGATTTAATAAATACCCAAATAAATTTAATTTGAGAATTTTTTTTAATTACAATTATTTAATAGGTTAATTTGACATATTATTATTTATTTAATTAAACTTTTTAGAAATAATCATGATTTTATGATTTTCACAAAAATCAATTACCAAATAGTGTCAAAATTGAAATAAAATAGTTTTTAAGACAACTATTATATTATTAATTTATATTATATTTTTAAAAATATATTTTTCGGCCAAATGACTTACATAAGGTTATATATGTTAATAATGAACCACTTGGGGTTCGTTTGTCTTGTTATAGTATGTTTATTAACCATATAGTGTAAGAAAACAAGAATAAACGATAAAAGTTAAATTATTTAACTTAGAGTAAAATCTAAATGATAAGCTTAAAATAGTAACCTAAACTTATCAAAAACTTATTGGTTGAGATTATTTCGAACCATTTTCACTTTGGAATCAAAATAAATCAATTTGGAGCTATTATAAACCGAATATGGCTTTATTATATATTAATATTTTAAGTTTTTTCAAAGGCGCCCCTCTCCTCCCTTATAAAAAGGGAACCCCTTCCCTCTTCTCGTCACACCCTTATGAGCCTTGATGCTCGGCCAAACCCTGACCATTTCCCTTATAAACTTCTCTAAAAACATTATAGAGGTTCTGGTATCCTCAAAAGACCAACTCTAGTGCATTAATTGGAAGCTTAAAAGAGGTGCGTTGAAGAAGAGGTATTCTCTTCTACCAATTCTTTCAAGTTTTCTTTCTTCATGAAATTATTCTTCTTTATTTGTTTCATTATAAAGTTATAAAATCAGTACCACTAATGTAATGATATTTTATAAATATTAAATAACCCCATTTGACCTTCTATCCATCCCATGGAAAATGAAATCACCGCGCGTGCGTACGTACGGAATACCGTCTCCACGCTGTGGTGTAATCTGTTTTTCCACCACCACCTTACTTGGATGGGTATAATGGAGTAAAGAATAACTATATATAGTTATTATAAAATCATAATAATTCTGAGATATTATATCATCAACTCCAATTTAATTCAATAATTATGGTAACAATATCATCGCTCGTGCGTACATACGGATTATCGTCTCCACGACGCGATGAGATTCATTATTCATGTTATCCATTCAAGAATGATTACCAAAAATAAATATAATGAATAATAATGAAATATATGACATGATAAAGCCACTTAATTTACGTATATATATATATATATATTTCATCTACTTACTTCCATTCAAGTCAATAAGGAAAGGAAAACAACATTCATGCGTACGTACGGCCTACCATCTCCATGAACGATGTATTTCATTTCATTTATCTATCTATTATATATATATATAATGAATATATATGATATATAAATCATTATTTACATTCTTTATGTAAGTAAATCATGATTTTTTTAATAATAATATCAAGAATAACAAGTCCAATCACGTAAAATAAATAAAACTATTTTACACAAAACGCTGCTTTAACATGGAATTTACAAAAGATTGGGTAATATAAAATCTTAAGTGAACCATATATGATATCATAACAATTAATATGATCATTTAATAAGTCAATGACATTATTTAAATCATTATACAGGAGGTTCGGATACATACAAAGAATATCATTCTTAAGGTAAGAGATAATTATTCCAATCTCATTCTTATCCGAGATTATTTATTCGTAAGTATTTACTGTGGTTATGTTTATCATTCATGTACATATGTTATCAAAATGTTTTCATAAAATGTTTAATTTTCTTCCAAGTATGTTTAAATTAATTTTTACCCTTTTTTACTTTTACCACATCATATGGAAGGAATCTTTATTTTTTTTACCATACGAGGTACTT
Source organism: Viscum album (assembly GCA_963277665.1). Taxonomy (NCBI): domain Eukaryota; kingdom Viridiplantae; phylum Streptophyta; class Magnoliopsida; order Santalales; family Viscaceae; genus Viscum; species Viscum album. The sequence continues at coordinate 424,595,059 of OY728162.1, read as the reverse complement.
TTTGACTTATCCAACAAAAGTACGAGGAGAATATTTTCGTAAATTATACGGAATGAAATGTATTTTTATGGTTTAATAACTCCTTATTTTCCTGAAGTGTACTCTACAATATTTCATGAATACTTCCAACAAAATCCATTTCTTTCAAAATTGCATGGCATTTTGTGAAAAGAAAATGATTTTGAAGAAGAAATGATATTTTCATCCAGAATTAATTTCAAGTGTTTTATCAAAATTATTTTCCAGCTAAGATGACATTATTTAGTATGATTATGTTTCAAGTATAATGTCTCTATTATATATATGTTTTTATTTTTGTTATGATGAAATGATATCCATTTTATTTATATGGATTATGTTATGATGGGATGATGTTTATGAAACCCATTTCTCTTCTTTTGGTTACGATGAATGATTTATTTTTATGTTGTGGCACAAGTAAGAATGATTTTATTTTGATATGGGTGGGACCTATATCTCCATCCAATGCATTGGGTAAAGATTTATATCTCATTAGATAGACATGGCTGGAACGGTAAGTTAATCTGGTTCAGTGATACATGAACGGAACAAGGAGTGGACTCGATTCAGAAAGGGACTTTGTCCACTAAGATGGTCTTGGCATCCATGCCTTGGAGTCTATGGAAATAATATCATTTTGTTAATGGTTTTACACAATTAAATGTTTTATTCCCATGGTATTTTATCGTGATTAATTTTTCTTTATGACCTATGCCTTTCGTACTGCCAAGATATATTTCAAAACTCTAGATTTTGATGTGTAAACTTTATATTCATGTTTTGAAGTTCAAATATATATGGTTTGTTTTATTTTCTCCATTCTTACCCTTAATGAGCATTCGAGATCACATTTTATATGTTTTATTTTCCCCAGGATATAAAGAAGGATTTTAGGTAAGAAAACAAAAGGGGAAGATCTTTATGGGAGATGTTAAAGATCATTCACCACGATTAGAAGATTATGTTCCGAGTTTCCAAAGACACTAAACTATTACGGTCCTTGTGTGTTTGTTTTTTTACGTATTAATTATTCCACAAAAGTAATTTAATGTCCATGTACATTAGGTTTTGGGTATCTACAGGTGGTATCAGAGGAAAGGTTCAGTTACCCTTTGGAAACTAGGATGTGAAAATTTTAGTGAGATCCCTAGAGATATTTTTAAGGTATGTCTAGGGATGTACGTAAGTTTAAGTATAATTATAGGTTATAGTACTATAATTAAGATAACGATATTATAATTAAACCTCAGTTGTTGGATATTGAAGGTACTCCCCCTTTATTATGTTGTTTTCCCTAGCATGATTTTTGCCTCTCACACTATTATTTTTGGGTTTTAGATGATGGATGGAACCCGAAGGAAACATGTTGATCAATGTAATGGACAATGCAATGATTTTCCTCCAAAACAAACCAATGTTATGGGAGATGGATTTCAGAAAATTATTGCTATACATACAGAAGCTTTGAATCATTCTGGACTTCCAAATGAGCAGAGAAGGGAACAATATTCTGTTGAGTCCTTTAGGTGGCAACATCCACCTTCTTTTAATGGGTCTGTTGATCCACTAGTTGCTGAACAATGGATCAGTACCATTGAAAAGATATTTTCCATACTTCGATTTTCAGAACATGAAAAATTCATTTTAGTTGTTTACCATTTAGAAGGTGAAGCAGACCAATGGTGGACTCTAATTAAGAATACAAGGCCCCTAGTTGAAATTGAATACATGGAATGGAACGAGTTTAGGAACTTGTTTTTCAGTAAGTACTTCCATCGTATTCTTATAACAAAGATGGAGAAGGAGTTCCTTGAGCTTAAGAAAAAGTATGATGAATGTGTGGGTATATACGAAGTGAATTTTACAAGTCTTTCAAGGTATACATTTGTATTTATCAGGCAACCTAAATGTGAAGTTGATCGATTCTTCAGGGGCTTAAAACCAAGTCTTCGAAGTGCATTAGTGATAAGAGACTTTAGTAGATATGAAGAAATTGTCCGTTGTGCTATCAAGGTAGAACTAGAAGTTGGTGTTATATATCCATCTCATGGTTTTGACAAGAAATGAAAGATGGAGTTCAAGGAGAAATCTCAGAATAATGGTGAAAATAAGATGAATGTTTCTTTATTCTCAACGTGTGGAAAGAATTATGGTGGAGATTGTCTTAAAGGGACTAGAAAGTGTATTAAGTGTGTAAAATAAGGTCATTGAGCAGCTGAGTGTAGTAGTAATTGAAAAAGGGTTCCTAGTGATGTGAATAAATAAAATACTGTAGAGAATGCACCACCAACACTTCAATGATTCAAGTGAAAGGAAATGGGGAATTATTCTAATCAATGCCCTAATCCAAGGGTTAATGATGATCAACATGAGCAAGATCTTAAGGTAAAGGATAAAGGGAAGTCACATTCGATCACTATTTGTGATGTTGAGTTTGAAAATTATGTTTTGTAATGATTAAGTGTGTATGTAATGGGATTTCAAAATAGTATCATGGAATCTCATTTATGGTATCGTGGAATTTTGGAATATCTATGTATTGGTTTTCAATAATTATATGGTACCGGTAACCATGAAAAGTGATTGAAATATTTTTGGAAGGCGGATGATATGCGCAGAATGAAGGGATAAGAAAAAAATGAAATGTTTGATAGTATTCATGAGCTCATGACTAATATAAGGAAAAAAGTTATATCATGGTTTTTTTATATAAAAAGTTTGGGATTCTGATATGTAACATCCCAGATCCGGTTTACACTAAACGGGTGCCCTGACCCCGGTTCGCCACATGACCTCAAGCACATTTCCCAAAATGCCAGAGGCTACCAACTAGCAGCGAGGGCCCATGCCTGATAGTGGGGAAAATATGCCCTCATTTGTCAAAGTGTAGCACAGAGGAATATAATTTAAACATACAAAAATAGCGGAAGTAGTAAAAGATAACCAACAATTATATAGATGATGATGCAACATGTCTTATGTTCTATGAAATTATCCAGAACATGTTACAAATAGTACAGTACAGTACAATACGGAGTATAGAAAAACCAAAACAGAACAGCCGGTGGCATCGTGAGCCTAAACCCGGTCCGATGCTCCCCTACTCCCTAGTAGCAATCAAGTACCTGTATAGGGACCTTTTCCCTTATCTACACCTTCATAAACGTAATCTGTTTTGGACGAAAATCATGACCCAAATAGGGTGTGGGAAATAAATTCTCATTAGGCACCAACCAAAGGCTTGTGCCCAACTGTGTGCGAACATCCAACATCAGTGTGCTGTAATAAAATGTAATAAAGTTATAAGTACTGAATGTGACTAACTTAACCAGTTATATTTCGATTTTAATATCCATTTAATCATTTAAAAAAAATACCACCACAGTGAATATTTTAGGTAAATACCCAATGTCCTTAGACACGTAAACTCCTACCCTCAGGTAAAGAGCAAACAAACACAAGAATCATTCCAAAGTCATATGGATATTGCCCATAGGGGTAAGTAGTGTTACCCACAGGCCTAGAATCAACTGCCCACAAGCACGGAAGAAGTTTCCCATAGGCTAAGTAGTACAGCGCCCACAGGCTAATCACAACACCACCCTCAGGCTAAACAGGTAACCAAGCCATTCCCAAAATGTAAATAAACATTCACATGCAATTCCTATTAAGGGAATTCTACAATCATTACATTAGAGGAATAAAGTAATCAAGGAATACCCTCAGGTATCCTGGCCAAATGGCTAATCCTAGGAACAAAACCCCAGGGTGGTCCTGTATACAAGAAACGATCCCAAAAAACAGATTTACAACTTTATTTAATCACCTATATAATTATAAGTATTAAAATATCTATGGCCTCAGCCACACGATACCCCAAATTTGGGTTCGTAGCTCAAAAACACACGAAAAACACGATAGTTGGAAATAAACATCAAGACACCTACCTTTAACACCAACGAACGACATACATGAAAAATTATCCCAGAAACGCCCAAGAACGACGTAGATCTGACGAAGAAGAAAACCCATTCAAACGTAAATGACTTTCCCTCACGAAAGAATCGGTAAGAACTACTTAAGGTGAGCGGAGCGATTACCCGTGCGGTTCCAACGAGATCGTCTGAGGAGGAAACAGATTCCCGGTTTGTGATTGACTGATACTCAAATGTTTGGTCGTCCCCTCCCGCTCCTTCCTCATGTTCTAAGCCTTACCTGTGAACAGGGGAGGATACATCCCATTTTATGTGAATAATACAAAGTACACAGAGTGTACTTCCGAGTACACGTGGTGTAATTCTCATTTTTTAAACTATTCCTCTGGTTACATCCTGCCAGTGCGGCAATGTTCATCTGCTGACATGACTACATGACATGTCATCATGAGTAAACAGCGTGTGCTACCCCACAGCTAGCCACCGCCTTACTATTCGCTAGCCAACTGACTACATGATGTGAAAAGGACCCCTATACAGCATATAGTCGGTTCCTACACCCTTAATCCTCAACATGGCCATACGCCCCATGTACCCATCCCACACGGCCAAAAGTACACGGCGTGTACTTTCCAAAATTTAGGATTTTTTCCACATTTTCCATATTTTCTCAAAAAAACTTAAGGAAAAGAGAAACGAAGAATCCCGTACCTCAAAAAAAAGAACCAAGTTCTTAAAAACTTCCCCCATAAAACAATTCATCCCTAAATTTCTCTTCCAAGGGTGGCGAAGATGAAGCCGTGAAAAACTCCGTCCACTGAGCACGAACGTCGGTCTCCTGCTCCCAGGTTTTTTCCTACACTCGGCCATGCTGCCATAACACCCATAAGAGAGAAACTGATTGGCCTCAGAGAACCTTCGTGCTCCGATCAACGATACGAATCAGATGCTCCTTAAAGGACACATCCATATGAAGCTCAACCTCCTCTGGCTAAAAGGTGTGAGATGTGTCTGAACAATAGCGGCACAACTGTGATACATGGAAGATGTCGTGAATGGCATGATACCTATGAGGTAACTGCAACCAATAAGCAACTGGCCCGAATCTCTAAAGAATCTGAAATGGCCCCACATACCTCGATGAATGTTTACCCCATCTCCTAAGCAGCTTGTGTCCCAGCCTCATAGAAACACGCAAGAAAACCTGAACCCTGACCCTGAACTCCAAAGGTCATCTACGGCGATTAACATAAGATTTCTGACGATACTGTGTGATAGCCATCTGCTTCTGAATCAAATGGACCTACATAGAAGTATCTTGTATGAGATGTGCTCCCAGTAAAGCTACCTCACCTGTCTCTAACCAGGACAAGGGTGATTGGCATGACCTATAATATAAATCCTTGTAAGGTTCCATCTCAATAGTTTCCTGAATACTGTTATTGTAGGAAAACTCGACTAGGGTTATGTGCTTCTCTCAAGAGCCCCCAAAGTCAAGGACACATGCTCATAGCATGTCCCCAAGCACCCGTATAGTATGCTCTGACTGGCCATCTGTCTGAGGGTGGTATGTTGTGCTCAAAAGAAACTGTGTACACAATGCCCTCTGAAACCTCTACCAGAAACGAGATGTAAAATGGGCGTCCCTATCAGAAATGATATAATGAGGGAACCCATGAAGACGTACGATCTATCGAATAAAATACCTTCTGAACTCGTCAACACCGAAGGTCTCCTTGATCGGAAAAAATTGAGCTACCTTCGAGAGTTTTTCACAACAACCCACACGACATCATTGCCTCTAGGTGACCTCGGAAACCCAGTCCTAAAATCCATCGCAACATCATCCCATTTCCACTACAGGATGGGTAACTGGTGTAACATTCTGGCTGGCCTTTGATATTCCACCTTCACCTGCTGACAGATGGAACACCTCATAATAAGATCGGAAACATCTCTCTTCATACCTGGCCACCAGTACTGACGTCTCAAGTCACGGTACATTTTGGTTACCCTGGGATGAACTGCCCAAACTGAAGCATGAAACTCCCACATCATCTCCTTGCATATATTTCCTGGAACCCATACTCTTCCATTGAAATGCAGAACCTCATCATCACCTATCGTCCACCCAGGAGGAGGGTCCTCACTTGCCACCGACTCCCGTAGAACTAGGCCTTCTGAATCAGATAGCTATCTCATCTTCACTCTATCCAGGAGGGTAGAAGTCACAGCTAAAGATTAAAGATAAGTCTGGCCCTGACTGTCATGCACCTCCAAATGCATCTCAGAGAACAAAGTCATAAGCTGCAACTCACCACTGGCCTCTTGCACAGCCTGTGTCGGAGTCTTCCTGCTTAGTGCATCAGCTTCCGCATTAACTTTACTAGGTGTATAGGCAAGCTCAAAGTTGATGGACTGTAGGTATTCAACCCACCTTCGATGTCTCGGATTCAAGTCATGCTGAGTAAAGATATAATTGAGATTTTTTGTGGTCGGTGAAAACCAAAAAACGTTCTCCCAATAGATAATGTCTCTAACAACGTAACGCCTGAACAACTGCATCCAATTAGAGATCATGTGTCAGGTAATTACTCTCATGTGACCTCAAATGGCGAGACACGTAAAAAACAACTTTCTCGACCTGCATCAACACTGCTCCCAGCCCAATACCTGATGCATCACAGTAAACTATATAGATCTTCCCCTGCTATGGGAGTATCAGGATCGGTGCTGATGTCAACCTTCCTTTCAGATCCTGAAAGGATATCTCACAATCTTCAGTAAAAATGAACTTCACACCCTTCTTAGTCAAACCCATCAATGGCCTTGCTAAGCGGGCGAAGTCCTGGATGAAACATCTGTAGTAACCAGGAAGCCCTAAGAAACTCCATATTTCAAACACGTTCTTAAGTTTCTCCTAGGACACAACTGCTCTCACCTTCTCTGGGTCTACTGAAACTCCTACCTCTGAGATGATATGACCTAGGAAGTGAATTTCGTCCATCCAAAAGTGGCACTTTGAGAGATTAGCATGTAGCCTATGCTCTCTCATTGTACTCAGTACATTCTCAAGATGGGTGGAATGGTCGTGTCGAGTGTAAGAGTACACCAAGATGTCATCCACGAATACAACAACGAAAGATTCCAGATAAGGATGGAACACATGATTCATCAGATCCATGAAAACTTCTGGCACTTTCGTGAGTCCGAACGGCATCACCGTATACTCGTATAGACCATAGATTCTCTTGAAAGTTGTGGGAGGTATATCAGATGGTCTAACGCGCAGTTGATGATATCTTGACCTCAATTCAATCTTCGAGAACACTCATTCCCCACGAAGTTGATCAAAAATATCATCAATCCTCATCAAGGGATATCGGTTCTTAACCATCAACTAGTTCAGCTTCGATAATCCACACAAAGTCTGTCCGACTTCTTCACAAAAAGGACCAAAGAACCCCATGGAGATGTATTCGGTCAGATGATGGCATTTTCCTATAACTCCCCTAACTGCCTCTTGAGTTCCTGCAACTCAGGCATAGCCATCCTATAAGGAGGAATGGACACCGGTGCTACCCCTGTCAAAAGATCAATAGGGAAATCCACCTCTTGCTCTGAAGGTAGACCTGAAAAGTCGTCCGGGAAGACATCCCTAAAATGATCAACCATTGGAGGGAAATCCACCTGACAAGTCCCCAAGTAGTCTAGATATAAACTCACAATCTGGGCTGTGACTCCACCTCTCCCACAATGCTCTGGTCCAGCTCGACTCGCCTGAACATCCCACTCGCCTTTGTATAGAAACTCTTCTCCCTTTGCTGACGTGAAACTCACCATGTGACGATAACAGTCTTCAAAGGCTCGAAAGGGAACCAACCATTCCCTCCCGAGAATGAAATAATAGGCTGTCATCTCTAAGACATAGAGGCCCCAAACGAAGTGACACCCACCAACCTCAAGGGGGCACTCCTTGGACTGACGCACACCAGTCATTCTTGTCCCCAATGGAGTTTATAGCATCATAAAATTAGAATATGTAGAAACACAGAGCCTAAGGCTCTCTACAACATGTACAGACATGAAGCTATGTGTAGCACCCGTATCAAAAAGCACTGAAGAAAAGATAGAAGCTACTATAATAGTACCTCAGACTGTAGAATGTCCAGGATCCTGCTCATGTTGGGTCTGTTGCACTGTATATGCCTGCCCAGTGTCACGACACTGAGATACAACCTGACTACCCTTAGCTATCCCGCCCTGCTACCCCTAAGATACTAGTGTTTGGCTACCACGACCATGACCACCATCCCTACCTGCATGCCCTGAAGTATTCCAGTTCCCCGACTGGTAAGAAGCTGATGGTCCTGATCCCGCACGTGGAGTCTACAGAGACCACATCTCACTAGCTATTGGTGGAAATGCCCTGCAAAAGCACTACAGATGACCCATCCTGCCACAAGATCATCACTCTACTGGGTCTCATGGACACTGTGGCCACTTGTTCCCCTCTCTACCACACTGGTATCACATGACCTGGCATCCTGAAGAATTCTTTGACTGGTACTTCCACCCTGAGAGAAGTCCATCTCTCTCTTCCTCTTACCTGAAGAAATAGTACCAGTAATTGGTGCTGAACCGCCCTGGCCCACAACACTAGATTCCTGCAGGTTCCTCCTTGTAATCAGCACCTTGTTCACAATAGCATGTACTGAAGGAAACCTGAAAACATTCACCAGTCCTCGGATGTCACATCAGAGACCATCCTCAAAACGCCTGGCCCTCAACGTCTCATCACCCACCAGAACGGGTGAAAAATGCTGAATCTCGGTGAAATGAGCAGAATAGTCCATCACCGACATATCGCCCTACTGCAGATTCATGAACTCTCAAGCTCTATCTGCCCTCAGTGTCTCTGGAAAAAAGAAGTCATAGAAGACTGCATGAAAATCATCCCACGTCATGTCTCTGTGATGCTCTATCTGTGTGGTAAAATCCCAACACCTCTTGGTAGAATCACGTAACATATACGTCGTGAGCTTGACCATCCGCCCTAGAGGCGTCTGAAGATGATTGAAAATAGTATGCATCATTCCCAGCCAAGACTCCACAGCCTGTGGTCATCCATCCCCTGAAAATAATAGCGGATGTTGCTGCTGGAATATACGAGTCTGCTCAGACATAGATGTGGCAGCCTGTGGTGCTCCCTTAAAGGTCTTCATGAACCACATAAAGCCTTCACGGAACTGCGCCTCCATTCCTGTGTCTGGTATAACAGGTAGCGCCGCATCCGGCTCTGCTAGAGAATCCATTGGTAGCCCATGGCCCACCATCTCAAGAGTATACTCGTTACCACTCTACTGGCGAACAATGCGCAGTCGTCTAGGAGGCATGATACTACAAGGTCAAAAACACGCCTTAGATTCAATATTAACAGGACTGAAAATGAAGAAACCACAAAGGGAACAAGAGGGAGAAGGCATTTCATGATTTGTAAAACAAGACTACACGACGTGTATAATGACTACACGTCGTGTACATGACTTCCCTTCCCCTACCCGGGTCATTCGACATGGCTAAGCCACACTGCATCTGTTTAAACGAAACTAAACAGTGAGTATATTATCTACACAACATGTATGGTGTTATTTCCAACTGCCAGTGTTGTCTATGACACGACTGACTACATGGCTTGACATTACACGACGTGTTACACCCGCACACAGCGGGTACTCCACCCTGTTTCCTAGCCACTCGGATAACTCCACACACTTTTTCCTTGAACAAGACTACACGGCATGTCCCACCGGTACACGGTCTGTTCAAGGAGAGGTGACACCGACCCATGTTGTTCGTTACATGGCCGAGTCCCCATGTCACACTATATGGTGTGTTCATCATTGACACGATGTGTACGTCTAAAGGTCTCCTCTGTCCATGTTGTTAGTTACACGGGAAGACTCTGGGTCAACACTACACGATGTGTACATCGGGTACACAGCGTGTTCTCCCCAAGATCTTCCCTTTCCCATGTCACCACCCACATGGTTTGTGACACGAGAAGAATCTACACTGCGTGTACTCGGGGTACATGGCGTGTACTCTAAAAATTCATTTTTTTTCTTCCCAAACAGAAGGCCATACACGACGTATTTGAAGTAATACATGGCGTGTATACTGGGTTTCCAGACAGTATGCCTCATAAACATCTCCAGAACCTAGAAAATACTGAAAAACAACATCTAAGTGTCAGATTCCGACCTGTGAGGGCCCATAATCCCAACGAACCAAAGTTTGACATCTTATCTGTGTTATAACAATATATACAGTCAATGATCCACCAAATTCCGGTCAATGGGGGCCCATACTCCGCAAAAACCAATGTTTGGTGTCCATTATTTTAAGCAGATCATACAATAATACACTATCCCATAACAGGTATTTTTCAAAGCAGCCATCACAACGACATGCTTTTATAGCACAATAACAATCACAACAACATGAAAATTCTAATTCACCTACATGGCGTGGAACTATGCATGGATTGTGATTTCTATCATGTTCCTAAATTATGCATGAGATGGCATACCGTCATTTCATCGGGTTGTAACCAAATTGAACCCATAGATAAAATATAACTAGCACAATGACAAGTGCATCACCCTTTAGTGAAAATCAAAAATACTGTAAATTGAAAAATCAGTAAAATTGCAATACGAGGAAAATTGGGTCTTCCCTGCACACGGGTTTGCTACGCCCGGGCACAACTTATTACCAACTACTGTTTCCATCTTATCCCTGACTAAGAATCCAAATTGTAAGACAAAGAAAAGAACCCCTTTGATACCCCTTTGTAACGTCCCAGATCCAGGTGCCACTCAACGGGTGCGCCGAACCCGGTTCGCCACATGACCTCAAGCGCATTTCCCCAAATTCCAGAGGCTGCCGACTATCAGCGAGGGCCTAGTTCTGATTGTGGGGAAACTATTCCCTCATTTTTAATAGTCTAGCACAGTGGAAAATAAGTTAAACATACAAAAATAGCAGAATCAATAAAAGATAACCAACATTTATATAGATGATGATGCAACGTGTCTTATGTTCTAAGAAAACATCCAGAACAGGTTACAAACAGTACAATACATTACAATACAGAGTACAGCAAAACCAAAACAGAACAGCATGTAGCATCGCGAACCTAATCCCAGTCCCATGCTACCCTACTCCTCAGTAGCAATCATGTACCTGTATAGGGACCCTTGCCCTTATCTACATCTGTATAAACATAATCTATTTGGGCTGAAAAGCATGACCCAAACAGGGTGTGAGAAATAAATTCCCTATAGGCACCCACCAAAGGCCTGTTCCCAACGGTGTGTGAAAATGAAACAACAGTGTGGAGTAATAAAATGCATTTAAGTAAGCAGTACTGAAAGTAACTAACATAACCAGTTATATTCCCATTTTAATATCCATTTAATAATTTAAAAAAAATACCTCCACAGTGAATATTTTAGGTAAATAGCCAATGTCCTCAGACACGTAAACTCCTACCCTCAAGTAAAGAGAAACAAAACACAAGAATCCTCCCACAGGAATATGGATATTTCCCACAGGCGTATGTAGTGTCGCCCACAGGCACAGAATCAACTGCCCATAGGTACAGAAGAAGTTTCCCACAGGCTAAGTAATACAACACCCACAGGCTAATCACAACACCGCCCTCAGGCTAAATAGGTAACACAGCCATGCCCAACATGTAAATAAACATTCACAAGTAATTCCTCTCAAGGATATTCTACAATCATTACTTTAGAGGCATAAAGTAAACAAGGCATACACTCTGGTATCCTGGCCAAACAGCTAAACATAAGAACACACCCCCGGGGTGGTCCTGGATCCAAAAAACGATCCCCAAAAATGGTTTTACAACTTCATTTATTAAACTATAAAATTATAGATATTAAAATAGCCCTGTCCTCAGCCACAAAATACCCCAAATGTGGTTTCGTAGCTCAAAAACACCTGAAATGCATGATAGAAGGAAATAAACACCAAGCCACCAACCTTTAACACCAATGAACGATATACGTGAACATTGATTCCAGAAATGCCCAAGAATGACATTGATCTGATGAAGAAGAAAACACATTCAAACATAAATAACATTCCCTCAGGAAGGAATTGGTAAGAATGTATTAAGGAGTGCGGAGGGCTTACCCCTGCGTTTCCAACGAGATCGTCCGAGGCGAAAACGGATTCCCAGTTTGCGATTGACGGATCCTCAAAGGTTTGTTCGTCCCCTCCCGATCCATCCTCCGGTTCTAAGCCTTCCCTGTGAACAGGGGAGGCTACTGCCCATTTTAAGCGAATAAAACAAAGTACACGGCATGTACTTCTAAGTACACGGCGTGTACTTCGAATTTTTTAAATTGTTCCTCTGGCGGGTTCCCGCCAGCGCGGCGTTGTTCATCTGCTGACATGACTACACAGTGTTTCTTCATGAGTACATGGAATGTGCTGCCCCACTGCTGGCCACCGCCTTACTATTCGCCCGCCGACTGACTGCACGACATGTAATAGACCCCTACACGGTGTGTAGTCAGTTCCTACACCATTAATCCCCAGCATGGCCACACACCCCATGTACCCATCCCACATGGCAAAAAGTACACGATGTGTACTTTACAAAATTCAGGATTTTTTTTCCATTTTCCATATTTTCACAAAAACACTTAAGTAAAAAATAAAAGAAGAAACCTGTACCTCAAAAATAAGAACCGGGTTCTTACATGATATGTGGAAAGAGTTAACATTTGACAGCATTATTATTTTCACAAAGGTTCAATGTGTATTTATTTTTTAATAGAATACATGATTAAGGTATTCACATGTTTGTAATTTGGCCAACAAGACATATCGTATGATATATAGGGGATAAATAATGGTATCCACATGCTTGGCAGATGGTATTTCTGGTAATTGTTTTCTTTATACTATGAGATTGGACAGATATATTTTGGATGAGCCTAAATATTGGAATGGATTTTGTTGGATAGAAGTGAGTATTGTTTTTAGGATATAACTTTTTCGATATTTTGATGGATTGTTATAATAATATAGTTTTAGAAAAAGTAAATCCTGCAGGATGGGCGACAACCCATCTCATCAAACAAGGCTGTGGGAATTGAACCCAAAACCGAAGTGCAACAGGCCTTTATCCCCTACCACTGGCCTACAAGAAGTCCCTGGTTAGTAGAAACTAGTTTTATTATATTAATCAGTATGATATATGAAGTATAAGTCCATTTTAGGAACCCTATATGATTAATATCACTATAGATGGACTTATGTATATTTGATAACTTTTGATAACCTTTTGTTTGAGACAGATGTAATGACCCATCATTCTGTCACATGATCTACTAACACTACACAAATGAAAAATTAAACTTCATTTCTTTAAGAGGTGAAGTGTAAATTTTCCATGGAATGACCAATGGTGAGACTTTACCAAAATCAAGAAAGTATTTATTCTAATTCCAATTTCTTCAACTTTAGGGAAATGATCTTGAAAATGAAATTTTTTTTCCTAGTGCACTTATATCTAATGAATTAGATGGTACCATAGATCATCAAAAATCTATGTCTTTGTGATTGTTGGATTTTTGATAGCCATGTCCTATACCACTCTTCATCATAAGTTGATGGTTATATTTCCCTTCCATATCCATATTTCCATATATGTTCTCCTATGTGGAAATCTAGTGATGAGTTAAATCTAGGTAAACATTACATTGCTTACTTTACTTTTTAAAATTATGTTTTTGTATTCTTTTTTATGATGTGGGTTTCTATGAAAGAAACATTCAAGTAGTAAACCATTTATAACCATGAAAAATTTCGAGGGTGAAATTAATTTTTAGGGTGTAGAATGTAACACCCTGAGATTTTATGAGAAGTATTATTTTTAATTTATTTGATGACTTGTGTTGTATGCTACACCAATATTATCTTGCGCTATATGTCACAGTGTATTAGCTTTTAGTATACGCAACACTATTCTTGGATCGTGTTACACACAATTTCATGTTCGTTTGATAGAATTTATTCTATGAAACATTGAGTGTATATATATATATAGTCAATGTATAAATGAAATATGGATGGATTCTATTATACACAACAACAAAAGAATCTTCCACTACATTCAACCCTGACTTGGCTTGCAATAAACGCAATCGCGAACTTCCACGATAGCGTGTGTAGTACGCAATACCAGGTTTCAATACACAATGATATGTTATTAAAATATTATATAAACTATACTTTATGAATAGTAATACCCACTTTTTAAAATTTTATAAATTTTATCATTCTATATAAACTTCATTTTTGGATTCGTAATATTGAAATTAGCCTTGGGTGAAATTTTGGTATTTTTCTGATTACATCCAATTTTTGATGAATAGTGAAAACACTAAGTTATTGGTTAAAACTCGATTTTTATTTAAATAATCATTTATTTTATTTAAATGTATTTTAGTTCAAAATAGATAAATAATACTTATATAAGTTAAATTTAATTCATTGGAGTCATTTTAAAATAATTTTAGATACATAAAAATTTTATTGAACTTTTCAACGTCTTTATCCACCTCATAGGAGGATTTGAAATTGTACATAAAACTTAATTTTACCACTTTTGTGAATTGAATTTCTAAAATCTGAGAGGCATGGTTATTATCAAGGAGTAAAATTTGGTTCAATATGATAAAAATATATTTTGGTGAATAGTAACTGTTTACCTTTATTTGCCACGGTTAAATGTATATAAGGTAATTAAGGGTACAAATGATATTATTATTACCCTAATAGATGTTATAATTCTATTGAATAAATGTAATTCAACCAAATACAACCTTAGGAATAAAATACTAACCTTTAGGTCCACTTAGATTAGATTAGGACACTTATTATTTATTTATTTAAAGAAGAGTTAAAAGAGGTAAAATCAATGTTTAAAAACTAAAACATTTTTAATATAGGGTTATAAATAAGATAAATTAGATTATAAATATTAATTTTAAATCTAAAAAGATTTCATAAATAATGGTATTTTATTTATAATTTTTAGACATTAAACATTTTAATTTATTTATGACACAATAATGATGCAGTAATTATCTTATTAACAAAATATTAACATAATTGATGATATAAATACCCAAATAAATGTAATTTGAGACTTTTTAAGAATTAAACTAATTTTATAGGTTAATATGACATATTATTATTTATTTATTTAACGTTTTTTGAACTAATCATGCGGTTATTATTTTCACAAAAATCACATACCAAATATTGTCAAAATTGACCTAAAATAGTTTTTAAGAAAAATATTATATTATTAACTGATATTATATTCCTAAATATATAAGTTTAATCCAAATGACTTAGATAAGGTTATATATATTAATAATGAACCACTTGGGGTTCTTTTGACTTGTTATAGTATGTTTATTAACCATATAGTGTAAGAAATCCAGAAGACACGGTAAAAGATAAATTATTTAACTTGGAGTTAAATCTAAATGATAAGGTTAAAATAGTAACCTAAACATTTCTAAAACCTATTGGCTGAGATTATTTCTACCCATATCCACTTTAGATTCTAAATAAATCAATTTGGAACTATTATAAGCTGAATATGAATTTATTATAAAATAATATTTTATGTTTTTCCAAAGGTGCCCCTCTCCTCCCTTATAAAAAGGGCACTCCTTCCCTCTTCTCTTCACACCCTTTTGAGCCTTGATGCTCGGTCAACCCCAGAAAATTTACCTTATCAACTTCCATAGTTACATTATAGAGGTTTTGATCTCCTCAAAAGACCAACTCTAGTTCCTTAAGAGGAATCTTAAAAGAGGTGCGTCGAAGAAGAGGTAACCTCTTCTACCAATTATTTCAAGTTTTCATTATTATTCAACTTCTTCTACATTATTTGTTTCATTATAAAGTAATAACATTAGTATAACTTATATAATTATTTTTTATAAATATGAAACAACCCCATTTCACCTTCTATTTATCCAATGGAAAATGAAATCACCACGCGTGCGTATGTTTGGAATACTGTCTCCATGCCGTGGTGTAATCTGTGTTTCCACAACCACCTTACTTGAAATGGTATAATGGTGTAAAGAATAAATATATATAGTTATTATAACATAATAATGATTCTAAGATATTATATCATCCACTCTAATTCAATTCAATAATTATGGGAACGATATCATCGCTCGTGCGTACGTACAGATTACTGTCTCCACGACGTGATGAGATTCATTCACTATGTTATCCATTCAAGAATGATTATAAAGTATATATATAATGAATAATAATGAAATATATGACATGATAAAGCTACTGTATATGTATATATATATATATATATATTTCATCTACTTACTTCCATTCAAGTCAATAAGGAAAGGAAAACATCGTTCATGCATACGTACGACCTACCGTCTCCATGAATGGGGTATTTCATTTCATGTATCTATCTATTAAATATAAATATATACTAAATATATATGATATAAATATCATTATTTACATTCATTAAGTATGTAAATAATGATTTAAGTAATAATAACATCAAGAACCATAAGTCCAAACACGTATGATAAATAAAACGATTTTACCTAAAACGCTGCATTAACATGGAATTTACAAAAGAACGGGTAATATAAAGTCATAAGTGAACCATATATGATATAATGACAATGAATATGATTCTATAATATGTAAATGAAATTATTTAAATCATTAGATAGGAGGTTCAGATATTTACGATGAAAATCAGACCTAAGGTAAGGGATAATTATTCCAATCTCATTATTATCTAAGATTTTTTATTCGTAAGTATTTACTGGGGTTATGTTTATCATTCATGTAAATATGTTCTCCAAATTAATTCATAAAATTTATACTCTTCTTCCATGAATGTTTAATGTCATTTTTCCCTTTTTTTCCTTTTACCACATCATATGGAAGGAATCTTTCTTTTGTTTACCATACGAGGTACTTTTTGACTTTTCCGACAAAAGTACGAGGAGAATGTTTTTTTAACTTATACGGCATGAAATGGATTTTTACGGTTTTATAAAGCCTTATTTTCATAAAGCATAATCTACAATATTTCATAACTATTTTCAAAAAAATACTTTTCTTTTAAAATTTCATGGCATTTTGTGAAAAGAAAATGATTTTGAAGAAGAAAGGATATTTTCCTCAAGAATTCATTCCAAGTGTTTTATCAAAACTATTTTACATCTAAGATGAAATAATTTAGTACTCTTATGTTTCAAGTATAATGTCTCTATTATTTACATGGTTTTATTTTTCTTATGATTAAATGATATCTATTTTATTTATATGGATTATGTTATGATGGGATGATGTTTATGAAACCCATTTTTATTATTTGGGTTATGATGAATGATTTATTTTTATGTTGTGGAACAAGTAATAATGATTTCATTTTGAGATTGGTAGGACTTATATCTCCCTCCAATGAATTTGGCAAAGATTTTTATCTCATGAGATAGACATGGATGGAACAGTATGTTAATTCGGTTTAGTGATACAGGACTGGAACGAGGTGTGTACTAGATTAAGAAAGGGTCTTTGTCCACTATGATGGTCTTGGCATCAATTCCTTGGCTACTATGGAAATCACATCATGTGATTAATGGTTTTCCACAATTAAATGTTTTATTCCCATGATATTTTCTAATGATTAATGTTATCTTATTACCTATTTCTTACTTACTTCCAATATTTATTTCACAACTCAAGATTTTTATGTGTAGACTTTATGATAATGTTTTTAAGTTCAAATGTATATGGTTTGTTTTATTTTCTCCATTATTACCCTTAATGAGAATATGAGCTTACCCTTTATATTTTATATTTTCCCCAGGATATAAATAAATGTTTTAGGTAAGAAAACAAAAGGGGAAGATCTTTCACCATGATTATAAGATTATGTTCCAAGTTTCCAAAGACACTAAACTATTACAGTCATTGTGTGTTTGTTTTTGTTATGTATTAATTATTCCTAAAAAGTAATTTAATGTCCATGTATGTCATGTTTGGGGTTTTTACAGGTTCAATCTTAATCATACACTCTTGCAAGTACCTCTCATATGGACAGTGTGTATCCAACTGAAAAACTAATGAGTTGTGACTTATTTAGTGTACATATTTTGGATGTTGTGATTTATTCTACCTAGAAGAGATCTGATGGAATTAGAAGATCCAATCCACCCCTATCTAGTACCACTACTAGCATGGTTCTTGGATCATCTACTTTTTAGACTCAGACCTCTAATCTTGTTAAGGGTGGACACAACAAAGATGCAATTTCCTTAACCTCTTCTATTAATATAGAATGGGTTGGGAATTCTATGGCCTTGTCTTACAAGAATTATAATAGTGACAAAACTTATTTTGGGGATAGTAATGGGTTTCATATTTTGAGACTCCCATGATAGATAAGGTAGTGAGCACACCCGGAACAGACCTGGATCATCATGTTAAGGGGAGTCATGAATTAAAGGTGATTATTCACATTTCATTTGAATTGCTGGAATCAGGAAGCAGTGTGGAGGATGGTCAAGAAAACAACTAGGTTTAATGATGCATCTAGATGATGTGGAAATTCTAGATGATGTAGATGGGCCATGGATAGTGGCATCCATTTTAGAAAATATATTTTTCATATTACGAGTTAAAAAATGATGTCTTTGTATACTCGGCGTCATCTTCCGTACTGTAGAAACCCAGTGTAGCAAGGTTGTATTTTTTTCATCCTCTATCAGACTTTATTAGGATTCAATATGATATAAATGATTATTATTCTTCATCAATAAGTATTTTTTTAGGACTATTCTGATAAGAACTTTTTCCTTCTATGAACACTTTTCCCAGCTCTACTTTTGTTTTAACAGGTGAAAACAATGCATTGTGGTTCTATTGTTTTTTCATTCGGGTTTACATTGTTTTATAGGGGTGGGGGATGGTTGCAGGGAGGGGTGCAGGGTTCAAGATAGTTGGGGCTCGGTGCATGGGGTTTGGGCGAGGGGTGCTGGGTGCAGGGGGTTAGGGGTTGGGGTGAGGGGGTGGGGGGGGCACTAGGGAGTGAAGTTGGGGGGGGAGTTGTGGTGAAGGGGGGTAGGGGTAGTGGGGTAGAAGGGGGCATGGGGTGTGGGTGTGATGGGGTAGGGGTGTTTATTGGGGGATAGGGTGTCTATGGGTAGGGGATCCAGGGGTGTCTAGGGGGGGTCCAGTGGGGGGTGTCTGGGGTGTCCACGGGGGGGGGGGGGGGGGGTGTTCAGTGCGGGGGGGGGGGGGGGGGTGTCCAGGGGGTTTCAAGGGGTGGGTGTCTAGTGGGGGTGTATAGGGGGTGTCTAGGGGGTCCAAGGGGCTGTCTTGGGGTGGGTGTCCAGTGGGGGTGTCCAATGTGGGAACTGCTGTTTCTCGGGGGTGTGCAAGGGGGTTTTGTCCAGGGGGAGTGTGTTGGTGTGCAAGGTGGGAGGGGGTGTGTTGGGGGGGGGGGGTCTGTCCCGGGGGTGGGGGAAGGGATGGGCTTTAGGGGGAGTGGGGTTTTCCAGGGGTGTCCAGGGGGAGTCCAGGTGGTGTCCATGGGGTGTCCAAGGTGGGTGTCCAGGGGGGTGTCCAAGGTGGTCGGTTTTTTTGTGCGGGGGGGGGGGGGGGGGTGCAAGGGGGTTATTTCCAGGGGAGATTGGGTGAGTGCAAGGAAGAGGTGGGTTTGTCCTGGGTGGAAGGGAGGGGCTGTAGGGGGTGTGAGGAGGGGTACCTAGGGTGGTTTCCACGGGGTGTCGAGGGGGTGTCAATGTTGGGACCATTGTATTTGGATTTGACCCTTTAATTTTTTATCCAATACTGTTAACATTGTTCCCCTTACTTTTTTATAGAATCAATGAATTTACACTTCTAGATTGATCCTAGTAATCTAGTCTTTGTCGGTGTTCCAGTTTCTTCACATATTCGGTGGGCCTTCTTTTGTGATCCATATGTCCCTTAAAATTGCCTAATTGGCCCAATATTCCTTCTAATGCAATGTTTTATATTTAATTGGGAACTAAAAAACAATAATCAAACAATTTGTATCACTAGGGAGATAATTATAAATAAAATAGTAAATTGACTCAATTGCACTACTTTTAAAAATGTTCCAAAATTATATTTAGTATTAAAACATTAATATTTCACAAAAAATATTCACATTTCATATAAATTTGTAAAGGTAGTATATAAAAAGTTATGTAAATATTAAGAACACAAACTCCTCCACACTTAGACTTGGGAATTTCCTCATGTACTAAAAATATTACACAATGAAAAAATAATTTTTACTCACCAAAAAATATTTAATTTTTGTTTTCCACAATAAAATGAGGATTAGAAAATTTCACTCATCCATATTGAATTCCAGCACAAGTTTTTATAGAAACAATGTTCCAAAAACAATTCATTTTTTCATTCTCAAATTTATTAATAGAAAAGGTTAGCACTCAACACTCACTCTTCTCAAGATGATAAAAAATTATTTCTGGGGGTTCAATCTTTCACTTACCAAAATTAAAAATATTAAATTTTGAAAGAGATCTTAGCTTCCATTGACTATCCAAAAGAGATTAAAAATCAAGAAGTAATTTTAGGGTGTTTTTTGTGTCTATGGGACTGTATAAAGATGATATCCAAAAGATAAGAAAAGGGCGGTAAAAAATAAACATGAAAAAAGAAATGCACTTTTTTTGAAATGATATATGTAAAGAAATAGAAACATATATTTATGAGGGAATAAATATTTGAAATCAGACACAAAAGATGATGGAAATTCGAAATGGATGAAAAGATGAAATGTTTACAAACCACAAAACTTCTCCCAATGACATATGTGTTCTTTTTTTATGCATTTTTCAAAAGTTGAACTTGAAATTGATCTCACAATCATCTCCCAACCCATGATTGATCTCCACACGACAATAATTGTAAAAGATATAATAAGATAAAAGGTCAAGGAAGAGTTATTTTTGACTCTCCCATTACACAACGCATTCTTATCTTCAATTGTTATTTATTTTTTTGAACACTTTTGAATTTCACTTTTACAAGATAAACATATATACATTCCCAAACCCCAATAAAGGAAAACCTCTACCCCACACATAAATTGATGTTTTTACTCAAGCATATGATAACATGGTGAAATAATTAAAAGGTTACTCAAAATGAAATCAATTCCCCCCGTAATTAAATTGCAAGAAATTATGCAATGAAAATCCATGATGATATTTGGTGGGATAAGGGATTGTTCTTTTAATTTGGCTATCAATGAAATGGTTCTTGTAGGCTCGAAGGGGATTTGAAAAGGAGGATTAATGTATGGTTAATGGGAGGTTATTTGGATATTATAATTCTCGTGGGGTTCATAAAATGTATTTATCATTTTAATGAATATGAATTTAGAAAATTCAGCTCAAAGGTCCACAAACTCAAGACTAAAAAATATTGGTGAAAACACACAATTTGATTATATTTTCATAGGTGGCCTTGTCATGAAAGCTATTATTGGTTCTCATGGTTGGGGAAATTCATTTTCCAAATAAAAAATTGAGAAATCAAAATATGTTGGTTTTGACAGAATATTAATTATCAAAATTTATAAAGAAATCACAAATTCATTGAGAGGAAACCATGTATTTTGACTCCCCAAAATGGTATAAATTTTTTTAAAATTTATAGGTGAGTAATTATGACTCTTTATTTTTTATATATTTTTTAAATGATTTTTTTGTTTTTTTCTTTTTTTAATTTTTTATAAAGAAACATCACACAAATGAGAAAGAGTAAATAAAAAAGTGTGATGAGGAATGTGGTAAAAAATAAAAGTGAGAGATGAATAAATAGAGATAGAGAGAGAGACGTTAAAGGAAAAGAGATTCCCCTTTGTTTGGATTTGGTGGGTTGCCATCTTCATCCAGTTGTGAGTCAACTGTAGGTGTTGGGGATCCGATGGAAGTTGATGTGGTTCCGGGATAGTGGGATGTCACCTAAAAAAACATTATTCATCTAATGAAAAACTAAAAATAAATTAATATTTCAATAATGTAAAAGAAAACATAGTTTGCCTCCCAGGAAGTGCGGTATTTATTTTTCTAAATATAGACAGTTGCGGTGGACTTCCCATAGTTTGACGGTGGCCATCATATTTCGTCAACTCTATTGTGCTTCTATAAAAACTTTTCTTTTGTGAGGATTGATGATTCATTTGATAAATTCATCCCTTGTTGTTTTTCTTGCAATTCAAAAGGGGTGGAAAGAGAATATGACTATCTTCCCATTGGTCTTCAATGGGATGAATGATTTTATCCACAAAGTGATGTTATTCTATGCTTGGAAATTTAGGAAGATATCTAATTCTGATGGTTCATTTATGTAAGGTTTAGACAACATGAAACCAGATTATGAGATCCCAATTGTTTTTTACTCATTTATTTCATCGCATAATGATGTAGATTAATGAAAATCTGTGGATTCATAAGACTGAATAAAATTTTCAATATCCTTTATATCAATGTTGTTTGTTAAAGAAGGGTCAATTTCAATATCACTAGTTATCACTTTATTAATTGTGGAAAAAATATCACAACCATAACTCCCATCATAACAATATAAACACATTTCTTCAAGTTTCCGATCACATATAATATAATTTGAAGAATCATGGATAGGAAATGATGAATATTGGATAATCAGATTTGAATCAAAAAATGAACATGATTGTTCGTTTTCACCATTACTATCCATGTTAGAGCAGTGGAGGCCAGAGGTCAGATGGGATTCCAAAGGGATTTCATGATCCTTTAGATCAATGAAGATTGCATTTTTATTTTCAACACCATCTTCTCCATTTATGACTTGGTTAATGAGGGTTCAATATTAAAAAATAACTCTATTATTATAACAGGAAGAACATGGAGAATATGGATTCAAGAGACACTCATAGAGACTTTCAGAAGCATGGATAGAGAATACAGATTGATTATATGTTGGGTATCACATAGATTGAAAAATAATTAACATGAAAAGTTGGACACCAAATTCCAAGGATAAGATGCCATCATAGACATCAATTTTGGTTTTAGATGTCAGAAGAAAAATTCTTTCAAAAATCAGAGGATATTGCAAAGAAGTTGTCTCACCTTACATGTCAAGGACATAGAAGTCATCTAGGAAGATAGGATCATTGACTCGGACAAAGACATCCTAAATTATTCAATTAGGATTGGATGTGATTTGATTTGGTAATTGGATGAAAACACCTTCAGGGTGTATAAGACCTAGACCAGGGTCGGAGAAGATGGATTTGGTCATAACATTAATTGAGGCTCCTAGGTCTATGAGTGCATCATCAATGTTGGAACTTCTAATTTGGTATGGAACCGTAAATTTCCCTGGATCTTTTCACTTTATGGAAATATAATTATGGGTGGAAACATTTTCAGAGGTCCTATGTTTCCTCTTGTGGGTGCATAATTCCTTTAGAAACTTGTCATAATTAGGGATTTGTTTTATGGCATCTAAGAGGGTAATGTTGACTTCAACACATCTAAATCTGTCAAGAATTTCCAGATTGGGTTCAAAGGACTTATTTAGATTATAAATGGATCATGTAAAAGGAATTGGAATCCTAAGTTGAATGGATGGAGGTGAGGGAATGGATTTATATTCCGTTTCATATTTCTTTTTCTTATCATTTTCAATGTCAACATTCAAAGGGGGTTAGAGGACTTTTCTTGAGGCATAGAAATTTTCTTTCCCAATCTAAATGAAATTGTCCTTATATTAACATTGGGTTTGGGTAATTATTGAGCTGGTATTTGGGAATAATTTGATTATTGTTGTAGGCTCAAGTGGTATGTAAGTTGACCAAATTTTATTTTAATGTTTTTGAGGCTAGAACAGGTGAAGGAGGAAAGATCTTACACTACAATTTTCTATGGTTTCTTATAAGAAGAGGCTTGTACTAGATTTGGATTACCTTGTTTTTGCTTATTGGTAAAGATATTGAATTTGTTTGGGAATTGGGAAGGCTCTCTAGGATAGTGGAATATAGGAGGATGATAAGGTGGATTGATCCTTTGAGTTTGAGGAACAAAATTGTAAGGTAGTTGGAAGTTACCAACACCGTGACCATATTTTAATTGGTTTGGGTTTTGAGGAGGGAATTTCTGGATGAGGTTTATATACCATAAGACTTGGTTGATGTTAGAATATAAGGGCTTAGAATGGGGTTGGTTGATGTTTCCAATGAACTGACCTAATTGTTGAGGGTTAGTGTTCCTCTGAGAATAAGCTGCATTGATCTCCATTGGTCTAGATGAATATTATTGATCCTCGTGAAGTTATGTTCATGTGTTATTTGGTTGATATGGGGAGTTATAGATTCAAAAGTTCTTTATAGGTCCAGGGAATAGATATTGTTGAGAAAATGAGGTCGAGGATTTGGAATCCCCAGCTAGTTGTCTCACAAAACCTATAAGTTCACTCATCCACTCTATCATCTTGTTCGACACTGTGGATTGATTATCTTTGACTTTTTTGACTTGAGAATGTTCTCGAGTATGTAGTTGTTGTGTGTTTTCATCCATGTTTTTGTGAGATCTCTTGGAGCTATAAGAGTTTTATCAACAAGAGTACTGCCACTTGCAGCATCAATGAGGGTTCTCCCCAGAGCACGTAACCCCTCATAGAAGTATTGGATCGAGCGTTAGTCAAGGATTTGGTGATTTGGGTAGGATTTTTCAGACTTTTGAACCTCTCCCAATTATAATGGAGTGATTCATTTGGGAATTGAATAATTCCACTTATTTCCTTTTAGATGGAAGCTGTACGAGAAGCAGGAATGAATTTCTCTATGAAGAGCCACTAAATGTCATTTAATGAGGTTACATAACTAGGAGGAAGTTAGTAGATCTAGGACTAAGTAGTGTCATCTAGGGAGAAAGGGAATTCTTGATGTTTTATTTGTTCCATAGATACCCCTTGAGGATTCATGGTAGAGCACGCCACTTGGAACTCTTTAAGGCGGAGATGTGGATCCTCACCAACAAGCTCCCGGAAATGAGGGAGAAGATAAATCAAACCCAATTTGAGTTCAAAGTCATCCTATATGTTTGTATATTGAATCCCAAGGGGATGGAAATTCATATCAGGGGCAAGAAGTTATTTAAGTGTTTGTTCCCTAGGATTGGCCATATCTAATTCCACTGGTTGGATATGGAATGGTTCTTGAATTATTTGATTATCTCTTATGTTCCATTTATGTTGGCGATGTGTTCACTCAATTTCAGGGAAAACTAATATGACGTATTTCTTAGGATACTACGCATCATTCAAAGTTATTTTGGAAGAATGAGGATTATGGGATTTTCTTTGTTTTTTTTGTTTATGATTTTTATGAGATGGTGTGTTTTTCTTTGTGTTTTTATTTTATTTTTGTAAAATTTTTTGTTGTTTTTTTGTGTTTTTTACAATAACAAGAAACTAACGACAAATTAATTGCACCATCCACAGAAATAGTGCCATTTCAAATCATGGAAGATTATCTCCAATCTACCAGTCAATGTACCGATCCTCTGCTATTGTGTATAGCCGCACATAGGTCAAATATTCGAAGATGATACTTTTTTATAGTAAAATGTTTTTTGTTGATTGTATTTTGATTGGGGGTTTTGTTTTTAGATCTTGATTGAAATGATAGATTGATTAATATTGATTCAAAAATATGATATGATATATATATATATATATATATATATATGGATGAGTGCATCATTAGGTAGTTAAGATAGTGATATCCTTGAGCTTTATTTTATATGTCATTAAATTAACACCCATGTCACAAGTTGGTGTTGATTGGAATTCCTAAGTGTTAAGGCTTTAATGCAAGCCTTAACATTACTAGTATTCTAGTAAAAATTAGTACTTTATTGTGGAAATGTATTTATGGTTCCAATAATCTATTTAATCTATACGTTAAAGAAAAAAACCCATTAATCCATGACATGTTAAGTTCAACACACACAATGTTAAATTAAATAATACTCATCGAGATAATGCTCTCAATCACTTAACATATCTAAATAATGACTCACACCAATAGAAAATTTACTCATCCATTGAAATGATTAGTAATCTAGTTATAATTATTATGATGATAAATTAATAAGATAAGAAAAAGAAAAATCTATGAAAAGAGTGGTTCGTCGAACACACACACAAATGATGATGACAATTAAATACTCACTTTATATTTAATGAGAATGAAAAAGAAGAGAAGGGTTTTTATATTTATTTAAACAATATTAAGAAAATTAATATTAATCTAAAGAAGGTGGGAGATAATTAGAGATATCTAAGAAGAAACTGGCATTAAAACAAAATTACAAAAAATTGCGTAGAAGATTACAAAAATTAAGAACACAAAAGTAAATGGAATCAAAGAGAGGAGGAAGGGTCTCTCAAGTGAAAACATGAGTACGTAAAGTCATCCAAATCCATTTTAAAGTCTTTGTTCATTCCAATTAATTATTCTCTATTCTTAAATAATAACACCATTTAAAGAGAATAGGGGGTTGTATTTATTGCCCAAGGAGGTGGATAATTTTCAATCCAAAACTACCCCTCCACTTGGCTTGAAATTTTGGACATCCAGATAGCTGAATATTGAGATATCTCTATCTTCAAAATTCTATTTAATAATGTTTTAAAACTACACTCAAAATGTGGAGGCATTTAGACTTAAGGATCCAAGGTCATATATGTTTTCATAAACAATGTTAAACTATCCATTTATATCCATGCATTTTCAATGGCCAAAATGTTAATGGTTTTTTGAATAGGAATATTCCTGAAAATCTTAATTATTTCATCAACAAAGTAGGCTTCCTGTATGTCTTAATTCACATATAAAATTATATTCTTTATTGGATGAATAGATTAGGAGTCACGCCATGAATATTGTACTAATTTTAATTTCTAGCCTAAATTGTTGGTTGAGTTAGGCCCATTTTTTAGATTTGTGCCTTGAAATTTTTATACAATACACCATAAAATTTTCCCCAGAACCTTGGGGAGAATTAATTAATTTTTAATTTTGGATTGAGCCCACTAATTCAATATTCATGGATGGTCCAGTTTCATCACATATTTTGTGGTCCTTCTTGTGTGATCCATATGACCCTTACAATGGAATAATTGTCCAAATATTCCTTATAATGAAATGATGGAAATTTTATTTTGAATCTTAAAAAACATGAATAACCCAAGTTAGATCAGTAGGGTGATTATTATTGATAAAATAGTAAACTGAATCAATTGGAATACTTCTAAAAATGCAAAAAAATACTATTTTGTATTAAAACATTACTATTTCAAAACAATTATTCACATTTCATATAAAATAAGTAAATTTAGTATATAAAAAGTTACTAAAATATTAATGACTTCAAGGGAATTGAGGTATCATCTAATGTTTGAGGTATTTTCTTATTCAATTATATGTTGACTACTGCTTTTTTTTATACCAATGCCTCACATTCATTTATATATTCAAAATTTGTTATTGTAATTGAATTTTCATTAAATTAATAATATATGTTTCCAACCTTGATACAATATTGGTAAATTGGGTCAGATATATTTATTTATTCATATATTTACATATATTTTTCCCTGATTGTGGACATCTATGGGAATTTAGGATTCTGAAGATGATGAGCTTTGATTTCATTATTAGCATGGTTTTCCTTGAAATACATATATCACACATTGAATAATATTAGATATGACAATAATTTACATACCCCAAGGATGATAATTTAAATTTCACTAATTATTTGGATTTTGTAATAGTTATAGTGGGCTGACACACGAGCCATCTTTGGGTGATTATGGAACAAATTAGAGGCATGGATTTTCAAGTAGAATTTGTGGTAGGCCCCT
Organism: Viscum album; assembly: GCA_963277665.1. Classification (NCBI taxonomy): domain Eukaryota; kingdom Viridiplantae; phylum Streptophyta; class Magnoliopsida; order Santalales; family Viscaceae; genus Viscum; species Viscum album. The sequence continues at coordinate 424,566,998 of OY728162.1, read as the reverse complement.
AATATTTTCCATTAGTTTTGGATGTTAATCAATATGTATAACAATAATAATTATCCTATACACCCCTAGTTGAGTATATAATATCAATATACAACTCATTCCATGTACACCAACCAATTTGATACCACCATATAATATTGTTCCAGATGAGTTGAAGGAGATCAAACTGCTACATATGGACATAGTATGGACGAGTATTATCAGGATGAACACGTCCTCGTTGGGTGCACCTATTTTTTTAAACAAGATTAAAAATAGTGGTATTTCAATGTACATATATTAGATAAATCAATATTAGTTGACAATGAAGAATAAGAATACTTTTCCCTAGATCGATGATTTATTTGATTAATTTTGGGGATCCTAGTGGTTCTCCAAGACTGATCTTTGATTGGGATATCACTAATTTCATTTTAAGGCGGAATAAATGTTGAATATGGTTTTTATAAAAATGTTCGAGTTATATGAGTAAAAGATGATTCTTTTTTGACTGGTTAATGTGTTTATGGTTTTCATGGTTTTAATGAACTAGATTATCAACCTTTTACCTGAATAAATTTTTAAGGTGGTCATTGATGATATCCTTATTTTCTCATAGGTAGTTAAGAATCATGGAATATTTATTGACTCATACATAAATAAACTTCGATCAGATGAATATTATTCCAAGATATCAATGTGTATTGTTTCAATCTAGGAGCTAAAATTTATTGGTAATGGGGCTTGTAAGACTTGTAACTCTGTGATCCTTTGAGAATATAAAAGTTATGATGTTCTAAACACATCCCTAGAATTTTATTCATATGAGTATATTTGTGTGTTACCATGTTACTATTGGTATTTAATCTTGGAAATCTTCCATTAATCAACACGCATGACTGATATGATAATGGGGTGGTGTAGTAGTTGTTGAACTGGTTTGAAAAGGATTTGATTGAGTTGAAGAGGAGGATGACTAAAAATCAAGTATTGATTCTTCCAAATCCTACAATTGAAATTTTCATATATTATAGTGCATTAATAGTTTTCTTGGGGGAGTATTGATATATATAGACTATGTAGTATCTTATGTGTCACATTAAATATGACCCCATGAGTGAAATTATCTTGCCTATGATTTGGAGCATAAAACTATGGTCCCTACTAATAATTGACTCTAACATAATATATTTTGTGACAGTATTATTTCCAAAATTGACCACAAGATCCTCTATTATATATTCTCAGAAAAGGATTTTAATTTGATATTTATGTATTGGGTAGTGTACATGAATATGTTTAACATTGATATGGAATTTGTCCAAGGTAATGGTAACTTCATTTAATATTCACTTAGCTATAATATTTTGGTATCCCAGGAGTTTAGTGAATGTCTATCAAATGAATAATGGTGCCTAATGGGAATATTGTCTGATTAAAGGATGGAATATTTTTAGGACTAGGGATTTATGGAATGTTCTAAATTCGTGATCACATCTTCTTATTAGACCAATATAAAGATACTAAAGAATCTGATCCAGAGTGTGTTGTGATATGGGAACAACTTGTATTAGGCAACCCAATATCTTGGTCCTTTTTACACAATGATTATGAGAACTAGGATTAAATGAAAGTCATTTTCCTTGCTTCCACTAGGTAGGATCTAATGATATATTTAAACTCCATAATATGGGTGTTGCATCATGTATTTCTAAAGATATTACACAATTCTATGTGGACGTTAAATTTCAATTGGATGAAGAGTAACATTGCTAGATTCATTTCTTGATGCCATAACTACCATATGATAAACGGAGATCAGTAATGTTTGTTTTTTATTTTCATCCATGTATGTTGACCATGTGTAAATGAGATTATGTGATAACTTAACATTTTGATAGGGTTACCCATGACATCAAGTACCCATGATATTATTAGGTTGATTTTTGATTAGTTAAGGGAGGAAAATAATTTCTTACCAACCCGTGAGACTCTCTCGGTAGAAGAGTTAGGATAGATATATATCATTGATATTTTATACAATGATGGAGTTACCTTGATAATTGTATATGAAATAGACAATGGATTTATGCCATGATTTTGGAATGGTTTAAAAGTGGTCTTTAAAACATATCTTTGGTTGAGAAAAACATACCATCCAGTGATAGATATGTAGTTAGAGTGAATAAATCATATATTGAAGGATCATGGGATAGTTACATTGCCTAGGTTGAGTTCATTAAAAACAAAATGTTATTGAATTCGAATCATGTGGATTTTTTTAAGGATCGTTATTGTAATCATTATTGATATATAATTTGTTATCATGAGGCTGGTGAGGTAGCTATTGCATGGTTCTGTATTATACAATATATGTTAAAGAAAGTGAATCCAATTTAGAAGAGTGTGATCAAAACTAATATAATGAAAACATCTTATATATAAAATAATAGTAAATATTTATAATTTTCTTTTCATGAAAATGTATTTCTTCGATTGGATCTATGTTTGGGATTCTGATATTTGATAAAGTAATGGAATCTAGAAACAAAATATATTGGACTCTTGGATATCAACAAGGGGATTTGAATAGTGGATTACTATCTAAATATTTCATATTTCTACTTATGTTTTGATGATTTTTTTCATCTTTCTCAGCTTTGTAGGTACATGCCCAATCATTTTCTTGATATCGATCATAAATTATATTGAGCGTGATCTTGAAGAATATTATACATAATTCATGGTTTGAGTTATTGATTAGGTTGATAATGTATTATAAGGGAAGATATTACCACTTTTCTATATTCAATGGTATCATGGATGGATCCTAGAAGATACCTAGGAGTAGTAAAAATATATTTCGGCTCAATGGACAAAGTTGTTTTATTATATCAATTCAATATATATCTCATGGAAGAGAAGTCAGTTGAGGGAGATAATTGTAACATCCCATGTTAATTAAAGAGTTTTACTTTTTAAGATTATTCAATTATTGATTACTCTTTTAGTTAATCTTGATGGTTGGTATTTTGGATATTGGTTTTTAGAAAAAAGTTTCTTGTAATTAATTGTTAGGGATGTGAGTTGATGATAGTCTATGTGGTGGCTTTAAAATCACACCAACTAGCGTATGGGAGTCCAATCGAGAGACGGTGGAGTTACAAAAAGTATATTTAAAACCACATATATCACCTGCTGACTGGTGTTTTTTGGAATCTCCCAGCTAGTTTTCCCATGTAGATCATCCAGCTGGTGGATCCTGGAAAAATTTGAATTAGATTCACATCAAGACATTTAAATTCCAACAGTTTTCCAACTTATTTAATTTTCTAATATGACTCTAACCCAACTATTTTAATCAAAAGTCATTCTTACTCAACTATAGATATCTCATATTAATATCCTATTTTCCTTTCATCCATAGATCAATATTGTGATTCTAGATTAGTTAGTTTTATCTATATCAATAAAAAATACAAATTTATCATCACGAGAGGTGAATAGATCTATGAATGATCTCAGAATTCAATTTTGATATAATAATGATTTATTAACTCATTCATATACTTGAGATGAATATCTGTAATTGAATACTTATCTTGATCAGATCTAGATGTACCTTTGACAACAGTCATATTACGGGTATGTGATTATGCATGTTATTCATATATATAATTTTGATAGATGATTGATGGAAGAAATATAATCCATTTTAACAATATAATTAATCATTATGGGTCAAATTTTATACTAATGATCATTTGGTAGGTTTTTTTTATTCAAGATGACCAAAAAATACCATTCACCAAATCTAGATCTCTTTTGAATAGTGAGTTTCTACATAAGTTATCATAGATCAATTATATCGTTTCGTTCATCATGAATATCATATTTGAAATCTATTCTGATTAAATATTAATGATTGATTGATGTTTATTTACTAGAAGTAATATTTTATACATATTTTAAGGGAATTCAGGATCATTTCTTTAATAAACAATAGGTCTAGCTTATTATAATCCCCTTATACCTCGTATCTTAGAGTAAGTATTGTTGATTGATGTTGTGAGGTGTGTTACGCTAGAACTACCATCCATGGAATGTAATCTCCTCAGGTGTCTTCCTTACTTCGATTTTTAATAAAAAATAATCATATATATCCATTCATAATGTTCTAACTAGTTTCTTTGGGTTTTAAACATGATTCAAGCTTTGATCCTTTTGTGGATATTTGTGTACTTCATCTAGGAACTCAATGTATAAATTTCCTTACAATTTGGGGTACTTTTATAACATTGTTTCCTTGATTTTATTATTGTTTTATAATATATTTTTTGACCACGATTTATAGTAATCACATGTGTCTTTTTGTGTATTCTCTAATAAAAATATGTGATGTTTTATTCGATGATTATTATTATATACCTTTTTAGCAGTATTTTATGTTGATGACAAACACGTGTATATTGAAACAAATTATGATGATTCCATGATGTGTTATTCCTTTTTATACTCTATATTTTTATATGTAAATATCATGAGTTTGGATGTATTATTAACAGTAATCGGAACATGGGGACATTAGTGATATGGTTTTCCTTTAGAGGGGGAGTGCGCACACCAAACGATGACGATGACAGTTAACCAGAACATAGGGTATGTCCATGAAGAAATTGAGGTTAGAACAATGAAAAATCATTGGGTGTATGATGTCATTATGTATAGACTCATATCATATATTGGATACAACAATCATGAGAATCGACCAATAATGGAGGCATGACATGAAATCCTTATGGCTCGATCCAACTCAGTTCCTTGCGATTATAATAAGATATGTTTACCAACCTTATGGGTAGAACTTAGCCACTTATGAGATACATATAATTTTCATTTCAATATGGATCCTAGGTTGGTATGTAAGGATTTTTTTTGTCACAACTAGCACATGAGTATATGAGATATGAATGGTTATGATTTCTTGTGAATTTACTTGTATCGCGACATGAAACTTTTTTACTTATGAAAAAATTTTAATGATGAAATATTGGTTTCAAAATATGTTTTATTACTCACAACCAATACAAACCTCTAGAAAAATTGAAAAAAAATTATGTTTCAAGATCAATGAATGTCTTGAGGTTAATGAAAGATAGATGATTTTTGGAGTGTGAATTGGTTTGTTGTACTAGGATATACTCTAGAAGATATTTTTAGTGATTACATCATTTATATGGTTAAACATTGTATAATCTAGTTTGGATTGTCACATTGGGTACCAGTTTATTATTTTTTATATCATTAGTGGCATTTTGTTATCATAACATGGTTTTTAGACTTTTATTCAATATTAGGATTTCTAAATTTTATATATTTTTATGGTTTATGTCTATGATTATAGAGGTTATAATCTCCTAAATGATGTTTTTATGAGCCTTGATGTTAATCATCAGCCTATTTCATGTAGGTATGTGTGCTTGAGGTTTTTTACCTATCAATATTTAATTTGGTGGTGTACGTTAGAGAATTATGAAAGTCATTTGTGATTTTCAACTTCATATATGTGTTATATTTTAATTTATTTCTTATTTCTTCTTAAATATAGAATTATTCACCAAAAAACATCACACCCATTTTTTTACTTAGATATATTCAATACTAGTATGAGAAAACTATTTTTCCTCATCTAACATTGGATCTTCATTATAAATAATATCTGTATCCAAACATATGTACTAGAATAAATTTAATTGATCCATATTACTGTTTAAATATTCCTCTAGATCATAATTTAAGGACTTCATTTTAAATGATTAAATTTAAAAATTATTTTAATAAAATTTAAATTTTATTTCATCCATAAATTTCCGTATAGTCCCTTTTATCATGATTTTACAAGTATTTCCAACATGTTTTGAAAATATTTTGTAAATGATTTGTTCCATTAAGAATAGTGACTTATATCAAATATATAAACTTTAATTATTGATGTATTGTCTGAAATAATCATTAAATCCTTTAAAAACAAGTTATTAATGTTTTAAAAGTATTAGACCAATTAAATTTGATAAAATATTTTGGGATTTGAAACACCATAAGATGGTGGGAAGGGAATGAAATATGGCCTAGAACAATTTATACTATTCCAATTTATTAGATAATTTTATCTTTTAAGATAATATTCACATGTTAGCTAGAACCATGTTCAACCAATAATTTAACACTTTTCACATTCTTCCTAAAACAATTATTATTATATGTTAATTAAAGTAAATAATACCAAGGAATAATGATTTTACATGGTACAACAAAAATAAAAAATCCTAAGAGATTTATTATATTATGTCTCAATGTTCTAAGAAGTAATGGTACCCACTGTTGTATTACAAATTCAAAAGAAGGGTAGAATTCAAATCATATTAAGAATACATCTTATTATACACTTATCATTACTATATTAAAGGACATAAATAATTTATTGATGTGTTGATATATCCCAGATACACATCATATGTATGAAATGTGTATATATTTAACTATAAATTAATGTGACTTTATTTCATCCAGGTTTTTTAGTTTCTCCTTGATAAGTTAAGTGAAATCAACTTGAATGTTTCGAGAGTTGGGTATGCATATATCTCAACAAAAAATCCTTTCTTGAAAACAGTACCACCCATAATAGATTTATCATTAATTACTCACATTTTTCTAAAACTTATTATATTAGGTGATATTTCTTTTGCCTCATTCTCTAAGTATCCCCTTACACTGGAGTTAGATTTATTAAAGAACATATATTGGGAGTTATACCTTTATATTCATATAAGTATCTGAATCTCCATTATGAAATAAATGTACCAATTTAGTGAAATCCCTATTTTTTTCAATATGATCTGATCAATATAATTAATTATTATAGAATTAAATATTATTTCATTTCTCGTTTATATATTTAAATATTCAATAAATAATCATGGGAAACATAATTTAATTTTTTGAATATAAAAATATTCTTATAACCCCAGTGTTAATATTTATTATTTTTTATTCCACTATACTAAGTCTAGCCTCTTTATAATTTAATGTATGAAATATTTCAATATTTCTATTATGAAAACATCAAAAATAAATAGAGAAAATAATTATCTTCTTTAATTAAATTTAATCTAAAAAATATTAGATCTTTAAAAACTATAAAATATTTTTACATATTTTATACAGGCATAACCAAAATATTATAACTCAATTCATTAATATCCTAATGGACTTCTCAAATTGGTTATCATGATTGTTGGAAAATGTGGGACATAAATCATTAATCTATCATAAAACCTGATTTGATGCAACCATTTAAATAAAAAACATAATTTTATTACCCTCATATAGTTTACATTCACCATGAATATCTTCACCTTGTATTTCAAATTTTTAAAAGTTTCTGAACATTTTATATACATCATAAACTCATATGATAATCTGGTTTACTCCTATAAATTTTGTATCTACTCTTATAGAAAATGATATTTTCTTTCAGAGGTAATTAACTACACACCCATAAAAATTGTACAATGGGTTTGATAAATTTCAAACTCAAATAAAAATTCACAAGAGTGAATTTCTCTTATAGAGTCCCCACTGGCTCTTCTACAGTTGAACTTACTTTGATAAAATATCATCTCATCAATTAGTTAAAATTATTTACCTATTAGATATATACATATAAGATATATCCTAAGAAAAAAACTTTACATGTGTATTTTGGAGTGCATATTTACCACTCACTAGGCCTAATCATGTTTTGATGCACACAATCTCATTCTCAAGCATCAAACATTATGGTGTCTAGTGCACTATCATATGAGTAACTTAACCTTATGATATGACATCTTTAACTTAGAATTACCTTCATATGATTCTTTAGGGTAGACCAAATGGCTGATTTAGAGAGTTTATATGGTTGTACTAGTATTCAGAAAAATCAAAAGAGTCTTTATGTGAACTTTAGTAGAACATCATGATCTCCCTCAAATCAAAAATTTATGAATCGGTGTAGTAGAAAATAAAAACATCACTAATTTATCTGAGATGTGATCCCAATTTAAATAGTGAAAATGAAATCATATCAAATGTACCAGTACATAAATACCTTTGTTTTTCCTCATGTATATTTTATATGGAAATCTATGGGAGGAAGTTACACTCTTGTGTTAACCTCCATTCCACAAACACCATCTATAGTTCCTCCCAACACCACCATTTTTTCACAACTTTTTCCACGTTCTTTTGTATCTACACCACATAATACTAAACATATATATTTCCTTATTCCTTATATTTATACCATTTTTTATCATTGATGGTTCACTCATGATTTATGGATTATTAGGTAGTGATTCCCTTCTCTGTATATATTTTCCTACTCTTTAAAATTTTAATATATCCCTTATTCTTCCTATATTTTCAAATTATGACGCTTTATTGTCATTATTGAAGTATTACACACTAATATAAATTCAGTAATTTTTGGATTTTCTCAAAATATAAATTTAATACTCAACTCATTGAAATTATTATGGAATTAATACATTTCAAATACAATGAAATTATGAGTAAATCCTTACAAAAATTTTCCTCTTTCATTTTTCATATATGTTCTCAAAACCATATTTCAAATTATATATATTTAAATATATATGAAAATATTACTCAAAATCCATAGAATAATATTTTTTTCATTATATTACATCCAAACTCTTTTATAATTTTTTTAAAAAAATATCCAAAAACCATTTGCATTCAACACACCCTATTATAACATACTCCACCAATTGCCAGAGTGTTCTTTGAATCCATTTTTAAATGAACACGACTAATTTGACTAAATATTTCACCCAAAACATGTCTCCACAATGCTTGATGAACATTTCGGACAACCATGGTTTGTTACAATAACCATGGAATCAAAAAAACCATGTGGTAATGATTGAAAACATACAATACTATAAAACACATCGAGGATTCTGCTTAATAATAAATAATAATACAACTAAAAAACAGATATCATTGAATATCAATAATAAATTATGGAAATAAATACTAAAAAATTAGAGTAAAAGAAAACATATCAATAACCAAACATTCCACATAAAATATAAATAGAAAGTAAAGTGAAACACAAGTTTCCATAATACATATTTTTCATAAGAAACTCGAGGCTAACATGACCAATAAATATCAACCCAATACTGACAAAAATGTTTCGTACAGTTTTATAAAAAAACTTCCATATGGGACACATGGTTGTGAAAAACCATATAATGGGGAGGAAAATGAGTATCAAAGGTGACTACCGTAAGATATAGCCCATTTACCTTTTCCATAATTACACATAACCTTGTCTATATAAACCCAATGGAATCTTCTGAGGGTGTGAGAAATAATGTTAGGATGCCACCATGAATCTATATCATACCATTCACTTTGGTAAATATTTTTTTATAGTTTGAATATTGTTATTTAGAAAAACCCCATTCCAATTAAATAAATCATGAAGTGGATATAATTTTTCTCTTAAAAAAAGTTTTATAAAATGTTAGAAGTAGAAATATAATAATGAAAAGGAAATAATAAAATGTTACCAAATAATTATGGAATAATTATAGTCACAATATCTATATAAGGAAACAAGTAATAAAAATTTATCATTTCTCATTAAATCACAAAATATACAATTTGAAAAACATGGGATCTAAACTAGTACCAGATTCTAACTAGGATTTATTGAGATAAAACTTGGTGACATATATAATAATAAAAAATAACATAAATCATAGTAACTCCTAATATATTATGGTAAATGACCCCAATTTGGTGTATAAACAGAACTAGAGAATCATCCACCCAAATTACCTAAAATTTACTGAAAGATTCCCATGTGAAAAACATATATTTCAAACTATATAAAAATTCATCATTTATAATCACACCAAAACATGATAAATATTATGTTATAAAACTCCAAGACATGAAAATATAGAAAATATCATTAATAAATCAACCCCTGTTTAAAACTCTTTTCAAGAATCCATTTGAATTTTTAATCCCCTTGAATCACAATATAAATATTTGAGTTGTTGTAGAATTTTTTTGGTGGATAACATAAATTTAATGTAAAAAACCACAACAATATTCCTACAGAAGTTGTAAATATTAAGGAGAATCACAAATATATACTTCAGTAGGATAGAACTCGTATTTTAACATAAATAACCAAAAAATTAATTGAACTAATTTTATCCCAATCATAAATACTATTATGTAGAGAGACCAATTTCACACATAGTGTAAAATTATCAACATCACAAAATTTTAATATAAGAAGAAGTTAGGGATCCTTACTAGATATAAACATTAAGATATTCAACATAAAACTGATATATCAGCCTAAAATTAACCACAATTTTGTGAAAAGGATTAATGAAAAAATAATCACGGATAAAAAATATATTAATAGAAGTAACGAGGATAATTATAACACAAATAATGATTTACATTATAATATATAACATAAATTTATTTGATATCACCAATGGAGTAATAGGATATAGATATCCTCTACTGTTAGACTAATGATAAAAATACTAAATAAAAAGGGTATAAATAATATAATAAAATCTATATGATTATAAATTAAAAATAAAATTTTTATGAAAAATAGAAAGACTACATGGTTTCGGAAATAATAAGATTTAAAAAATACTTATTGAAAGGGTATCCTAGGTCTCAATCACATTTTTGAGGTTTATACTCAATGCTTTATTTGATCTTATTACAACCATGCACATCTTCCTTATATAATAAGAATGGACACATGGTTTACCCAATTAATCCTCATGAAATAGAGTTTAGTGAAAATCCCATCTCAAATAGACATGGAATTACACTCCCATTCCAATAAAATTTTATGTATGAGTAAGAACGTTACTTCTTCTTCAGATAACTACATTAAGATTATATCATAAGAAATTCTAGATTTGATTTAGGACAAACATGATCTCTATGGTATGAAGAGGGATATAGGGATTTTTTTGTATGGTTTGACTGAACTAATGTGTCTTTAAAGAGTAAAGAGTTTTGTATAGGTGGTTACCCTTAAGTAGGTAGGAGGAGTGGTATTTTGTAAATACCAAAAACTATTTAATAATGGGAGGCCACTTTCATGAAAATTACAATAAAAAAACCACAAATAATGAATAAAATTATATCAATGGATGATATTATACTCTGTAATTCAAAATAAAGTTGTTTTAAAAATGTCATTCCCTTTACATATTTAGATTAACACCCAATAAAGTAGTTTTTACATTAACCATGGTAAAATATGTTTACTATTTTTATATTAATTATGAACAAAAATTAAGATATAATTATTATTTATTATTAATTATAGTAATTATATAATGGATTACATTTTTTCAAATTCAATTAAACAAATTGGTATATTTTAATTTAAAAATAAACCCATAGACATATCAAAAAACAGTTTCATAAGAAATGAGGTTTTCAAGCATAAGATTATTTAATAATATTAATATTAAAAAGTAATCAATATTAAATGAATTTCAATTCATATTTATAGATATATAACATATAAATTTATTTTAAATCATCCCTCATTGGTTTTTTAATTAGTTACAATGGAATAACATTATGCACATTAAAACAATTTTTGGGAAAACATGTTCTAAAGAAAAAAAGTAAAAAATATATTAAAATAAAATTTAAAGAAGGTTTTAATGTAATTAATTTGATTAAATATAACTAAAAAATAATTATGTTATTTTTAAATAAAATTTAAAAAATATTGTTACTTCTAAATTAATTATGTTATTAAAGAGATGGTTGTTTTAAAAAAAATGGCATTTTTCTCTTTTTACTGAAGAATTAAAAATTTCAAAAAAATACCAGAATTTCACCTTAATTTATTATTCATATTATTATTTCAAAAATTATTTTGATTTTATTATAAAAAATTTCCAATGTTTCTATAAATTAATTATAATATTCTATCATAAAATAATAGATATGATTTTTTAATGGAAACACATTTTTGAATAATAAGATTTATATATAAATTGAGTTCTTATTTCAAGATAATTTATAAATAAATTTTATAAATTATTAAATACTATTAATATATACAAATATAATGTCTATGTTATATATGATCAAAAGTAATAAAGGTTCATTTTGGATTGGTGTTCCTTGTCGCATATGACATCAAAACTAGTTTTCCTTTTTAATAAATCGAGGTGTTAAAATATTATAGGATTTATCTAATTTTAAATTAACAAGTATTATAATTTGGAGTTACTAATAATAATATGTATGTTAGGAAGTAGAGTGATCAAAGGATGATAGTTCCAATTTTTTTGGATGACATAATATTGGGAAGATCAAATGATGTTTAATGCATGATATTTATTTTATTATGGGACCTCATGATTGATATTTTAAATATTTTTGAACAGAAATATAAAATTTATTTCAAATTACACAAATAAATAATTATAAATTTATTTCACTTTCAACATATATAAAATATGTTAAACAAATATTTTGTATAGGTTTGAGGAAAAAATGATAAAAATTGTTTTATAGACGTAATTTTCAATGGATGACGTTGGAATGATGGTTTATATTATAGAGTACATGAAAATTATAGAAATCTAAAGATATATATGATAATATTATAAAAATCAATTTCTACATGTCAAGAGATAAAATACTATTTTATCCCAAATAAATTTAAAAAATTGGTCTTCAACCGATGTGGCTATTACCCTTGCTACTGAACCCATCATCAATAAACCCCACTTGGTTGAACTTGATGGATCTTCAGCGACTTGGATTAGGTAGTGTAATAAGGTGAGTCCATTACTCTCCTCCGTTCTTTTCTCATCAGCACTTGAAATCCCCTCTTTGGTTTTCTTCTTTGTCACCCTCTCTTCACTGCTTTGTGGTACACTTTGTTGTGGTTTTTCTATTTTAATTCTATTCTGGGGTTTTCAGTTTTCTATATTGTCTGTGTGGAAGGATTTTTTTTGTTTCTAACAACTGAAAACATTGGTTTCTTGCCCTTCTACACATGATGGTGTTTCAGATGGTAGTGGATACTAGTCACAGTGAAGTTTTTGGCTCAATGCTTGTGCTTTTTTTCTACTCTGGAACCAGGTTCCCAAAACTCTTCTCCCAGTCAGACATGAGAAATGGTTTCCATGGTGTTTTGGGATGTATAGTTTGATCATTTTACGGAATTAATTGAGGAGTAATCTGCAATGTATTATTATCTATCTTTGAGTCTCTATTGGTCATGTTCATGGTTGTTTTTAGAGCCACTTCAACTGGTGGGTTCTTTTCATATTCTGTCAAGGTTTTGTTTCAACGGTAATGAGGATTTTCCGGTGGGTGGTGTGTCTCATTATCATACTGGTTCCACCGGTCTTCTCTTGCTGGTGTTACTCTTGAAGATGAAAGCGATGGAGGCTTTGGTATCTTAGTGTACGGTGGTTCTTATGGCTCCTGGAATGATGGGAGGTTCCACAAGTCATCTTATCCATTGTTTGATTTTGAATTTTGAAACTAGATAATCTGTTTTAGTGGATTTTAGCATAGTGGGGGCTAGTATTTTTGGATTGATAGATACGATAGATATGAGAATGATTTTAGTATCAAACTATGATGCAGATACTCAAATACAAGAGGGGGTGAATTTTATACTTTAAAAATTCATTTTGAACATTAAAAGATGAATATGTTTAACAAGGTTAAACATGTTAATTCAGAAAACCTCTATATTCTAATAACTTGCTTGATTCCAAAAAAGTGACTTCAAAAATGAAACTTAACAAAAGTTTACAACAACTAATATTCTACCATAAAGCGTATAGAATCCTATATAATCAGATTACAAGTTTAAGGATGTATAAGAAAGTTATAATTTCCTTAAAAATCAAAATTATAGTGGAAAACAAAACATAAAAACTACATGTAACAAGTAGTAACTCTTTTAACACAACGAGAAGGGTATCCAACAACCCTGGATAAAGGTCTCTTGATTTATACTTTCAAGAAAGTCTGTCTTACCCAAACCCAGGTAAGCTCTAAATCTGAAGATTAGTATATTTCTTTCTATCACCACAAGCACTCAATTTGAAAGGAAATTTCACCGTTGAGTTCACAACCCGAAGTCTCTAATTTGAAGGAAATATCACCTCTGCACAAATCAAAGCTGCACGAATCAATGATTGAACAAGTTGTTCAAACATTATGCACAAAGCATGAGAGTTTATAAGAGTCTATCTCTCTAGAAATCACTTCAATAACATGTAAGCACAGTTGTGAAAAGTTGTTCTTCCAAAATCTGTGAGCACGTTCGAATTTTATCTTATTTATAGTCACAACATCAACCTCAGATCTCTCCCCCAACAGCCATATTTTTCCTTGAATTTTGGAGGGACCTATACACATGTCACTCAAACAATGGTTAGTTAGTAACTGAATGCACGACATAATTTTATAACAAAACAAGTGTAAGAAAAAATATGGTTACATAACTGGAATCCAATGTTTATAATGTAAAAAAATATGAAAGTTAGGAGTCTAACAAAAATTGAATTCGGTGTCTATAATACAAGGATCTTCGGATTCTATTTTCTAGGAATTCGGAACCTGAAGTCTATAGAATTACGGAGTCTGAATTTCAAGGAAATTCAGAATCTGGATTTTCAAAGAAATCTGAACTGGAACTTATAATGTTCGGAGTTAGAGTTTATGAGAATTTGGAGTCAGGACTCATAGGATTTTGGAGTATTTATTCTGAGAACTTAGATTCAATACTCAGAGAAGTTCGTAACCAGAATTCGTAATCAGAATTCGGAGTCAGAACTCAGAGAAGTTCGTAACCAAAATTCTTAACTGGAATTCGTATTCAGAATTCGGAGTCATATCCCAAAAGAGTTCATAACTAGAATTCGTATTCAGAATTCGGAGTCAGAACTCATAAAAGTTCATAACCAGAATTCATATTCAGAATTTTGAAAATTCGGATCCTAAAACAGAATGCTTCATATCTAGGTAATTATAGGATTCCACGGTTTTGGTTTCAAACTGAATTTTATACTTAGAAAAATTATGATATGATCATGGAAAACATGGAAAGGATAAATTTTCTTAGGGAATGAAAATTTTCCTTATAGAAGTAAAACACAATGTAAAGTGAAATTTCCCTTCAGATAAGGGGTTTGTTATATTTAAAACAAGAAGGAATGGTAAAGTCATAATGAAACCTTATCGACTTAACAATCACCCCCAAGTATGAAGGAATGGAAATTTCATAAGGAAAATTTTATTGAATCAACAACTATAAGTATGTTTGAATTTTGATGTTTTTGTTTTTGCAGGTGTTTTTGGTTTCTGTTAGATGGTTTGTGGTCTGGCGGTTTTGCTAATGGTTTGTGATCCATGAATTGGTATGCTTGTAATTGGTTACAACTAATCCTCATAGTGGTTTTATTTGAAAATGAAAAAAAATGATATTTGAATGGTTAATATTACTAATTTCTCTATTTAACATAGTTCTCAAAAAGGAATATTACGTTCCTAATGTTTTCAAAAATAAAATTCAACAACAAATAGTTTGTGATATATAATTTTTCTCACGAAATAGTTATTTTTTAGTTAATGATTTTTTATAATAATTATGAAGTGAATACGGTGTTTTTCAAGAATAAAGGATAAACACATATATTTGAAAATATAGATAGGAGATTGTTCTTTTTCAATGTGGAGACATCACTTATATGTTTAATACAGAGAAATATTGATGTGTTTACTCTAAAAGGGGTTCCAAAAAATCAAGAGATCAAACATTCATTAGTTGAGGATTTAAGAGAATAATTTAGTATCTTTATAAAGATGAGTTATTTCTAAATTATGTTATGTTTATAAAACTTATTAGACAGTATATGGTTAGAGAAGTGATTCACCAAAAAATTCAATTCAACTCTTATTTTTCATGATAAGTTAGAAAAAAATTGTATTTTAAAAGATTATATACAATTAATTTAATACACTATAATTATTATTCATATCATACTAATGTTGTATAGAATTTTTTTATTTAATAAATAAATAGATTATAATTAATATTTTGTTAATCAATTAAAATTATTATATTTTTAAAAATAATCCTAACATTATTTTTTTGATTTGATTATTCCGAGAGGTTGCTGGAAATCCTAAAAAAATAATTATAACTTTGTAAATTCATGTTTTTAAGCACTATGAATAATGGAACACGATAAATAAATTATACGATATATGTTAAATATCATATTATAATTTAATAAAAAACACATTTTTATTAGTATGTTATATAAATTTAGAATAATGTTAAATACATTGTGATATGCTTATTTCGAGATATATTTTAGTGTGTAGAGAAAATAAAATTTCAATTAATTGTTATCTATTTATTCATAATTTTACATATTTCTTTTTTCACATTTTTACTTCACACCTAGAAGTAAATATATAGAGAGTTTAAATAATAAAATTTAAATCATGAAATCATGAATGAAATGAACATGTTAGTTTATTAATATATTTAATGAAAATTAATGATGCACTCTTTGCTGCCTCTCTACACTTCTTAAATAGTTTATCACATGAGACTTCATGATATTTTAAGGTGACTCACAACCATATCACAAAAAAAAAATTAAATGCAGTCACTACCAAGAATTGTTCTTTTTTGATATGGTATTATACTAAATTACAATAAATTACCCCAATGAAATTAATCATAACCAAAACACACAAAAACTAATGTCATAGTGAACATAATAAAATGAAAAAATAACCATTTTATTATAAGTCCCCAGCCTTAAACCTTACTTAATCTTGAGTTAATACAAGATTACACATTGAGGATCTTTTCAGGTTTAGAGTTTTAGAGAATTAGATCATAAAACATACATTACATTCCACATTTAAAAAAGTGGTTACATAAAAGACAGTATTTATTCTTCCCATCAATGGAAACATATTTAAAATAAAACTTGGATTATTTATTGACACATCCTTGACACTATCATCACATATTGTACCTTTCCCTTGACCTGTGAAAAACATTTCAAAAACTTGGGCTGAGCATAAAAAGATCAGTAAGGGTTATAAAAATATGGAAAGGAAACATGAGTTCATATATACATAAGAATGAAATCATACTTTACCCATAAAACATAGGCACTTTAACATACCTCATCAAATCATGAATAAATCATAGAAATCATATGACATAAAAGGTAACTTGAGGCATTCATAACATTCTTACGTTGGGAGTAACCCTCTTTGTTACGTTTGGAATACCCACCACAATATATTCCCTTAATCTCTTCAGGGAAACCTTATCGTTTCACTCCTTCGCGTTACCCAATGCATTAGAGAGCTATATCGGGCTCACCCGCCCTTAGTTTATCACGGAACCACTCGTCTACATAATAATGCCCAAAAACCATAACATAATCGTATCACATAAAACATGCATAAAGGAAACATAACATTTCCACATTTCAATCACAAGATATCAATACAACACATTGATATAAACATTATAAAAACAATTTTCAATAGTAAGACATGGTAATAATTTTTCTTTTAAAAATAAGGTATGTCTTGTAGAGGAAGACGAAACTCAAATAATGGTCATGATGGCAGAGAAGTCGTTGTCACCGCATACGTACGAAAAAAACATTCCCTTTTATCATTTAGTAAACACTTCGTATAAAAAATATTCCTTTTGAATAAATGTAAAAGTCAAAGGGGTTTATACACCGTATAAAAGAAGGTTGTGTATAAAACAGAATATGCCTCAATGAAAGGTTATTGAGACGAAGTGCCTTACAAAGATGGTATCATTGGTTTAAGGATAAATCAATTACATAATTATGTGTGACAAACGAATACACAAAATATAAGTGGATATTAAGTGTAAAATAATCAAAGGTAATTCACACATATTCAAAGGATGACATATTCAAGAACTACATGTTGAACCCAAAGAAATCGAAATTGGGTTAAGAAGTTCCCTTCACAGCCTAATGGCGTCACATCAAAATGAGTTGATGAGAGATAAAAAAACGGTATCTCACCACTTTGGACATAAAATTTACATCAATAAGGATATATGAGAACATATCCCAACATAAAAATATTTAAATTAAAAGACCCAAAAAAATAAGTCTTTTAAAAAGAGGAGGGTGAAAGGTTCCCTTACTGACATGGGTATCCTTCGAAACATACACCTCGTGAAAGAAGGACAACACAACATTGATGTAATTACTCATAAAATAAAGTATATTACACAATAAGTAATGTAATGGGAAGTAAATACACCACTCAAAGGAAATTGTGGCAAATGTAGGATCAATCTCATGGGAATAAAAGTGAGATGAAAAATCTCTTATGAAAACTCGGCAGCCTAACAGCGCCACATAAAACATACAAAAATGGATTGATGAGATCAAATAGGGTATCTCAACATATTAACATAATGTTTATATAAAGAGGAATATAAAATAACATCCCCCAACATAACAAAGAGGAGCTTAAATGAAGTGACATAAAGGAGAGTACATAAAAGGAAAGAGAGAGGATAGATCTCTTACGAAAATTCGGTAGCCTAACGACACCACTCAAAACATCCAAAATGGATTGATGAGAGAGAATAGGGTCTCTCATCACATGAACATAAAAATTATAGTAATATTAATATAAAATAACATCCCAATAACAAGAATGATGAAATTTAAAAGGAATGACATAAAATAGTGTACTTAAAAAGAAAGAGTGGAGTAGGATCCCTTACCTCAAGTCCAACTTGTCTTGTTCATTTCTTTATATTCCTGAATAATAAACATTGGTCAATTAATATTTGCCTACGTACCTCCATTAGATATTATTATTCAGTTCATATCACATATTATAATGTTATAATAATTGTTTAATAATGTTAGTTCATATCAGACGTTTTTTCCGATGTTTGGTACATGAGTCAAAAATGAACCTGTTTGAAAAAAAGATTGCCCATGTAGTTATAAATAAATAATTTCCAGAATAGTATTAATGATTAAAATATCATATATATCCAGTATATTTTCATTTTATACTATCACATATCATTTGGAGATAAAAACTAAAAGCACCGTTCATGGAGATGGTTGGCCCTACGTACGAATGAACGCTACTTTCATTTTTTGTCATATTAATGGAATTAAAACAAAATGAGAGATATATATAAATATATATGTGTGTTATAATTCCAGAATGATATCCATTATTTAGATTTAATATATTACATATATATCCATTATATATATGTACTTATAATATTACATAACATTTTGAGATAAGAAATGAAATGTACCGTTCATGGAGACGGTAAGCCGTACGTACGGATGAACGCTACTTCCATTTCTATTTCATATTTAATGGAATTAAAACAAAATGATACATAATATTATTTTAATTCCAGTATGTTATCATATATAATATCATTAAATATATCCTTTATACGTCCCACATATGGCATTAACCAATCAAATCACTTTGAGGGGGCGGTAGTCCACACTTCCTAAAATGAAGATATAGCGTTTACCCATAATGGAAACAATAAAGGTATTCCATAAATGAAAAATACAGAAGTTTAAGGAAAACATAAACATATTATATATCATATATAAATATAGTGACATCATAATTGCCACCTTTGAAGGTGTTAGAAGAATGTTGAACAATCAGCGTTTCGGGAGGCAGAAATTCGCCATCCACGGAAACAATATGTTCTTTAACCATTATAAGTAGGTGTGTGTAAGTTTATCTCAAAAAATTCATATTAAAAACATCCTAGTATATTAATGATACTGTATTTGTTACAAAATAAATGAATAAAAATAGTTTAGGGGGTTGGAGAAGCAAAATAAAACAAAAGGACTCAAGCGAAGACATTACCTTAAAATCGGGTATCTTCCTTTGATTTGAGCTCAAAGGCTTCCTTGGAAAGGATTATGCCCAAAGTGAGGCTTCAAGGAGTTATAGAGGGATGTGGAGAGACAAAATGGGCAGGGTGTTGGCCGAGCCAAAGGCTTTTTAAGTGTGGGTAAGGAGGTAGATGTGGGGGCCTTTTATAAGAGAAGAGGAGGGGCACTCTTGGAAAGGTATAAAATGTAACTTTATTTTCAAATGAGTTTCGGATTTTAATGGTCCCACATTAATGTTTTTGGAGGATAAGGTGATAAGGGTTCGAAATCAACCAATACAATAGGTTTTTTACATGTGTAGGTCTTAGATTTTACATTATCTTTCCATTTTATTTAAATCTTTTATTAATGAGGTAATCGCTGCATCATCATGATGTCATAAATAATTTACTAAATTTAATATCTAAAAATTATAAAAAAAATATATTGATTTAGGAAATCTTTTTAGCTTTCTAATGAATATTTATAGTCCAAAATATCACTTTTTAGACAAAATTAAAAATATTTTACTTTGGTGATACATTCTTTGTTACATTTAACATTCTTTAAAAATAAAAAGATAAAAAGTCACTTTCTCACAAAAGTGATTCCATGGGGCCCCCACGTTTGTCACAAGGGATCCCATGGTCGGCCATGTGACAACCCGTAGCCCTAGGAAACATGTTGTGGTCATTTTTTATTATTATTATATTATTTTATTATCTTTAACTACCTGATTAATCATTAATCAAGATAATTAAAGATAATTACCGTCGTTACTATTCATAATGTCCAAAAACAAAACAGTCTTAATAACATAATTTGGACGTTATTATTCAAAATATGTAATATATTTTACCAAATTCCAAACACATAAATTTCAATAATTAATTTTAAAAAACTTCCCGTTGTCAAAACAAATAGCGGTTTTTTTTAGAAACAATATTTTTGAAAAGTTTGGCACTTATTTATGCCTAATTCCAAATTGAAATTAATCCCAATGACCATAATTGAATTAAATGGTAAAAATATATTCTAATTACACTTTAAAACAAATTAAAAAGATAATATAACCATATAATTAAATTATATGAACAAGCAGTTTTGATGTAAAATGCAGTATTTTTCACTATTCATTAAAAAATGAACATTGTCAGAAAAATACCGAAAATTAACACAAGGTAAATTTCAATGTCCCAATCATAAATAATATTTTTATTTTGAAAAATATAGCTTATAAAATTGTCAAAAAGTGGATTTAAAAGGGGTTCTCCATCAAAAGACGGTTAATCGACCTTTTAAAGAATATTAGAATGTTTACGCTTAAAAACTGGATTCATTTGCATTTTTAATCCTCTAACATTTATTGTAAAGAGTAAAATATTTGACAAACATATATAATAATTTTTTAGATAGTTCTTTTCATTCCCTCCATTATAACGGCTAGGCGTTAACTACCATTTAAAATAATATTATTTTATTATTAGAGTGCAACGTAAGATTCCCAAGAAACTCATTGTTGTGTATTGGGTACGCCATCGAGCATAGAATGCCCTTTAAAGTAACATTAATATTTTATTAAAAAATATGGATAAATATAAAAATTACATATTCTTTATTTAGCTGGGGTGTTACAACCTTCCCCCATATTGGGAATTGCATCCTCACAATTTTAAAATTGGGCTTGGAAACATCCTTGAAAGTCCCACATCGGAACAAGAGTCGGTAAAACAATCACTTTAAAAATAATGAAAGATAAGTACAAAGGTCACCCGAGTTGACCCATACTAGGATTCCAAGTATGAAAATATGGACATGGAGGAAAAAGACAAAGGGTGATGTTCTGATGGAGAGTGATAGAAAACATGATTAGGAGAAAGTTAACCACAACAAAATCACAAACTTCTGATGGGTTAAACGGTATTCGATTCCCCAGTAGGAAAAGTTAATAGGAAACATTTTTGTTTTATGTTACCTTTTATTGAGGAATTTATTCATAAGGAAACATAATCACTTATCATGTTGACTTTCAACTTTTATTAGATTCCTTACACAAACTCATATTTTCTCCAAAAGACGAGTATTTAGGAAGCCTTGGTCACATTAAGAGTACTATAATCAACTTCTATAGAATCACCTAATCCACGAAAGAGAACTATATACTTCCCATGTCTTTAGAATTTATCCAAAACCAAATCCAAAATGGTTAGTACAAGATTAGAAAATCCAGAAAGGGTAACCCATTATAAAAATAAAATCTATTCTTAATCATCAAAATTTGTCCAACAAACCTAAAGTTCAATGAGGACAATTTGATAAATAATTTGTCCATAAAATCCTTCAATGTAAACCAAACTATGATTGAAACCCAAATATTTTAATGTTTTAGTCACATAGTATTCCAAGTTAAATCGTATCATTTATCGCCAAACAACATCAGTTGCTCTTAAAGTCTCATATTGAAAAGTAATTAACCTAATCACATATCCTCCATGATAGGTTAATATATTTCCATAGATAACCCAAAATCAAATTACTCATAATTCATAAAATCATCTAACTAAAAAGAATCAGTCAAACTAACCAAGGACTTCATGTAGTCCAGTGGTAGGCGATAAATACCAGTTGCACTTTGGTTGTGGGTTCGATTCCCGCAGCTTTGTCTGATGTGATGGGTTATCACACGGTCTGCGTGTTGTCCTTTTTCCAAATCTATATAATTCTCAAAACATTTCCCAAAACGAGATAAAATCTTCAAAAATAAACATAACATATTTTAACCTCATGTTTATCTCATGCGTTTCACATCCATCATAATATATAGTAACCCATAATTACCTCAAAAGTAAGGATCATATAAACCCATATGGTTCTTTATAACTATGTCCACAAAAGAACAGATAACTATTCCTTGAATAAAATTTTCATATATTAAAAATCAGGGTTACACATACTATAAAAAGTCATCTAGTGTAACCCCATCATTAAAAGGGACATAATACTCTTAAGAATTTCACCATAACTCTTGAATCCCTTATATGTTGACTTCTTACTCATTCAAAAATCTTCATGATACATTAAGCCTTCCTTTCCGACTTATTCTAAAATACTTCTTTCCTACAAAAAAATCTTGAATCATATCCTAAGATTACAAAATAGGAAAACAATAGTTATGAAATAATCCATACCTTTGATTGGTCATTGTCAGTTTCTTCATCCTCAATCGGAATGGCATTCAGTATTGGTAAATGAACATTTGTACGATCTTGGTGATCCCATTCACGAAACTTCTTCATAGGACATGTGTTGGCATAATGACCATGCACACCACATTTAAACCATTCAATTGATCCCTCAGAAATAACTTCTTTCCCTTTCCTCGAGTCAACTGGATGCTTCCTTTTTCCATGGCAGGTTCTTGCATTATGACCTTCATTTCCACATCTATACCATATTTCTGTCCTTTTGAAAAATTTTCCTAGGTTTTTCATTCCACATCTCTGATACATAGATTTTTGAAGACACTTACCTTTAATATTATTACCTGTACTTTCGTAGGGATTTGTTTCTCGCATATATGATGCCTTAGAGAAATCACCAATGTTTAGGTGGTCAATCATGACTCCAGATAGTTGGATGAGGATAATCACAAGAGTTCTCATTGCAGCTCCCATATCATTCAGTTTCTTGCTCAAAAAACTGTCACAGTTTCCTTCACATCCACTTTTACTTTGGTGCCTGCTAGATCCAGCCATTTAATAAAACCAAAAATGTCAGTGTGATTATATCAACAAAACCATCATGTACTAACGAGGAAGATAAACACTAATATATACTTACTCATTCACTTTATCTAAAACTAAGACTCTTTGTGAAATCCTAACCATTATGGTAATGTCACTTATGCTTAAAGAATACCCTAACCTCTAAAGTTATCTAAACCGACCTCTGATACCAACTATAAGGCCCCATCCTAAAACCTTACTTAATCTTGATTTAATAAAAGATTACACATTGAGGATCTTTTCAGGTTTAGAGTTTTAGATAATTAGATCATAAAACTTTCATTACATTCCACATTTAAACAAAGTGGTTATATAAAAAATAGTATTCATTCTTCCCATAAATGGAAACATATTTAAAATAAAACATGGATTCTTTTTTGACACATCCTTGACACTATCATCACATCATGTACCTTTCCCTTGACCTGTGAAAAACATTTCAAAAACTTTGGATGAGAATAAAAAGACCAGTAAGGGATATAAAAATATGGAAAGGAAACATGAGTTCATATATACATTAGAATGAAATCATACTTTACCCATAAAACATAGGCACTTTAACATACCTCATCAAATCATGAATAAATCATAGAAATCATAAGACATAAATGGTAACTTGAGGCATTCATAACATTCGTACGTAGGGATTAACCCTCTTGGTTACATTTGTAATACCCACCACAGTATATTCCCTAAATCCTTTCGGAGAAACCATAACGTTTCACTCCTTCGCATTACCCAATGAATTGGGGAGCTATATCAGGATCACCCGCCCTTAGTTTATCATGGAACCACCCATCTTCATAATAATGCCCAAGAACCATAACATAATCGTATCACATAAAACATCCTTAAAGGAAACATAACATTTCCACATTTCAATCACAAGATATCAATACAAAACATTGATATAATAAAAACATTGTAAACAAAATTTTCAATAGTAAAACATGGTATTTATTTTTCTTTTAAAAATAAGGTATGGCTGGTAGAGGAAGACGAAACTCAAATAATTGTCACGACGGCGGAGAAGTCGTTGTCGCCAAATACGTACGACAAAAACATTCCATTTTTTCGTTTAGTAAACACATCGTATAAAAAAGATTCCTTTTGAATAAACGTAAAAGTCAAAGGGGTTTATACACAAAATAAAATAAGGTTGTGTATAAAATAGAATATGCCTCAATGAAAGGAGATTGAGACGAAGTCCCTTACAAAGACAGTATCCTTGGATTAAGGATAAATCAATTACATAATTATGTGTGACAAACGAATACACCAAATATAAGTGGATATTAAGTGTAAAATAATCAAAGTTAATTCACACATATTCAAAGGATTACATATTCAGTAACTACATGTTGAACCCAAAGAAATCGGAATTGGGTTAAGAAGTTCCCTTGACAGCCTAACAGCGTCACATCAAAATGAGTTGATGAGAGATAAAAAAGGGTATATCATCACTTTGGACATAAAATTCACATCAATAAGGATATATGAGAACATATCCCAACATAAAAATATGTAAATTAAAAGTCCCAACAAAAGAAGTCTTTTGAAAAGAGGAGGGTGAAAGGTTCCCTTACCGACATGGGTATCTTTCGAAACATACACCTCATGAAAGAAGGACAACACAAAATTTATGTAAATACTCATAAAAGAAATTATATTACACAATGAGTAAAATAATGGGCAGTACATAAACCACTCAAAGGAAATTGAGGAAAATGTAGCATAATTCTCAAGGGAATAAAAGAGAGATGAAAAATCCCTTACGAAAACTCGGCAGCCTAACGGCGCCACATAAAACATACAAAAATGGATTGATGAGATCAAATAGCGTATCTCATCATATTAACATAATGATTATAGAAATAGGAATATAAAATAACATCCCCCAACATAAAAAATAAGAGCTTCAAATAATGACATAAATGAGAGTACTTAAAAAGAAAGAGAGAGGTTAGATCTCATACGAAAATTCGGCAGCCTAACGGCGCCACTCAAAACATCCAAAATGGATTGATGAGAGCGAATAGGGTCTCTCATCACATGAACATAAATATTACAGTAATATTAATATAAAATAACATCCCAATAACAAGAAAGATGAGCTTCAAAAGGAATGACATAAAATAGTGTACTTAAAAAGAAAGAGTGGAGTAGGATCCCGTACCTCAAGTCCAACTTGTCTTGTTCGATTCATTATATTTCGGAATAATAAACTTTAGTAAATTAATAATTGACTAATTACATCCTTTATATATTATTATTCAGTTCATAACACATATTATAATGTTATAATAATAGTTTAATAATGTTAGTTCACATCAGACGTTTTTGCCGATGTATTGTACATGGGTCAAAAATGAACTTGTTTGAAAAACGATAGCCCATGTAGTTATATGTAAATAATTTCCAGAATAGTATTAATGATTAAAATATCATATATATCCAGTAAATATTCATTTTATACTATTCCATATCATTTGGAGATAAAAACGAAAAGCACCGTTCATGGAGACGGTAGGCCGTACGTACGCATGAATGCTACTTTCATTTTTTGTCATATTAATGGAATTAAAAAAAACAGGATATATATATATATGTTATAATTCCAGAATGATATCAATAATTTAGATGTAATATATTACATATATATCCATTATATATATGTACTTATAATATTACATAACATCTTGAGATAAGAAATGAAATGTTCCGTTCATGGAGACGGTAAGTCGTACGTACACATGAACGCTACTTCCATTTCTATTTCAAATTTAATGGAATTAAAACATAATGATGCATAATATTATTTTAATTCCAGTATGGTATCGTATATAATATCATTAAATATATCCTTTATACGTCCCATATACGACATTAACGAATCAAATCACTTTGAGGGGGCGGTAGTCCGCACTTCCTAAAATGAAGATATCACGTTTACCCATAATGGAAACCATAAAGGTATGCCATAAATAAAAATTACAGAAGCTTAAGGAAAACATAAACATATTATATATTATATATAAATATAGTGACATCATAATGGACACCTTTGAAGGTGTTAGAAGAATGTTGAACAATCATCGTTTCGGGAGGCAGAAATTCGCCATCCACGAAAATAGTATGTTCTTTGACCATTAGATGTAGGTGTGTGTAAGTGTAGCTCGAAAACATCTTATAACAACATCTTAGTATATTTAAGATACTGTATTTGTTACAAAATAAATGAATAAAAATATTTTAGGGGGTTGGAGAAGCAAAATAAAACAAAAGGACTCAAGCGAAGACATTACCTTAAAATCGGGTAACTTCCTTTGATTTGAGCTCAAAGGCTTCCTCGGAAAGGATTCATCCCAAAGTGAGGCTTCAAGGTGTTAGAGAGGGATGTGGAGAGAAAAAATGGGCAGGGAATGGCCCAGCCAAAGGCTTTTGAACGGTGGGTAAGGAGGTAGAGGTGGGGGCCTTTTATAAGAGGAGAGGAGCGGCACTCTGGGAAAGGTATAAAATGTAACTTTATTTTCAAATGAGTTTCGTATTTTCATGGTCCCACATTGATGTGTTTCGAGGATAAGGTGATAAGGGTTTTAAATCCACCCATCCAATAGGTTTTGGAAATGTTTAGGTCTTAGAGTTTTCATTATCTTTCCAATTTATTTAAATCCTTTATTAATGAGGTAATCGCTGCATCATCATGATGTCATAAATAATTTAATAAATTTAATGTCTAAATTTTATAAAGAAAAATATCATGATGTATGAAATATTTTTAGCTTTCTAATGAATTTTTATAGTCCAAAATATCATTTTTGTATATAAAATTAAAAATATTTTACTCTTGTGATACATTCTTTGTTACATTTAACATTCTTTAAAAATAAAAAGATAAAAATTCACTTTCTCACAAAAGTGATTCCATGGGGCCCCCAAGTTTGGAACAAGGTATACCATGGTCGGCCACGAGACAACCAGTATCCCTAGGACACATGTTATGGCCATTTTGTATTATTATGATATTATTTTATTATCTTTTACTACCTGATTACTCATTAATCAAGATAATTAAAGATAATTACCATCGTTACTATTCATAATGTCCAAAAACAAAAGAGTCTTAATTACATAATTTTGACCTTTTGATTCCAAATATGTAATCAATTTTAACAAATTCCAAACACATAAATTTCAATAAATAATTTTAAAAAACTTCCCATTGTCAAATCAAATAACGGGTTTTTTAGAAACAATATTTCTGAAAAGTTTGGCACTTGGTTATGCCTAATTCCAAAGTGAAATTAATCCCAATGACCATCATTGAATTAAATGGTAAAAATATATTCTAATTAACCTTTAAAACAAATTAAAAAGATAATATAACCATATAATTACATTATATGAAAAAGCATTTTTGATGTAAAATACAATATTTTTCACGATTCATTGAAAAATTAACATTGTCAGAAAAATACCAAAAATTAACCCAAGGTAAATTTCAATGTCCCAATCATAAATAATTTGTTTATTTTTAAAAATTGATCTTATAAAATTGTCAAAATGTGGATTTAAAAGGGGTTCTCCATCAAAAGGCGGTTAATCAACCTTTTAAAGAATATTAGAATGTTTATGCTTAAAAACTGGATTCATTTGCATTTTTAATCCTCTAAAATTTATTGTAAAGAGTAAAATATTGGAAAAACATATATAATCATTTTTTAGATAGTTCTATTAATTCCCTCCCTTACAACGGCTAGGCGTTAACCACCATTTAAAATAATATTATTTTATTATTAGAGTGCAACGTAAGATTCCTAAGAAACTCATTGTTGCGTATTGGGTACGCCATCGAGCATAGAATCCCCTCTAAAGAAATATTAATATTTTATTCACAAATATGGATAAATATAAAAATGTAATATACTTTATTTAGCTGGGGTGTTACAGTTATAATAATAAAAAAAATTATAGTAAAATTACAATATAATAAAAAAATTAAATTTTGATACTAAAAAATTAATTATTATATTGGGATTAAATTTTTTTGTCACTTAAAATATGATAACTTGATTTAGAAATATAATAGTGGTAAATCGCAGAAACAATTCACTCAATTTTTATCACCATGGTCTATTCATTGTAATCTTATAAAAATTATTAATTGGTTAACATCATTAGTTTACAATCCACATGGCCTATATATAAAATATGATGAATTTATTTTCTACAGTTTTTATCCGCTTAATTGAAATTGGTGGAATAATTTTTGTTTTTTTACATGTACTCAAAGGATTTGTTAAATTATTTATTATAATTGGTACCTTATAGATTATTCTTTAGGTAAAGGTATAATTTTACATTCATGATACGGACTTCTCCAAATAATGGGATTCATGTTACCGAAAGGTATATTATTGTAGTTTCAATGTCATCTAAATTAAAAGTATTTATACTTTGTAAAATAAATTCCACTATCCTACAATATCCTTAATAAAATATATTAATAGTTACATTGTCTCATGTATAATCACAATAAATGACTACAATTTTAACGTATTTTTCTTTTATAAACTATAATAGAGTTATTGAATTGTATCTTTTATCCAACCACACCCTATTTTACATATGACACTACATATTATCGACAAAATTCAAAGGAAGACTATTTGAATAACCATGACTTTTTCCTGAGTAATTTTCTTTACTAATATTTTCTTAAATAAATACATTATATAAAAACACTTCACAAACTCATAATTTTTTAAAATATTTGAGATCTCAAAACTTCTTCAATAAAACCAATTCCATTAAAAAAACAATAATTAAACTATAGTTAAAGGTAATTAATAAGGGTACTATAAATAAAAGATAAATAAAATAATATGAAAATAAAAGATTTTGATTCTTAAAACATTTAGGATTGATAGTATAATGAGTTCTAACCCAAATTATAAAAAATTTAAATTTTTTAAGAGCTTAATGCCTAATAATGTCAGTTTTTATGATAATATATTTCCATTATGACTCATACTCAAAAAAACCTAAAATTCAATATCATGAAATAAAAAAAATGGTTTTACTCTTTTAAGAAAATAAATTATTTTACCATGAATACAATAGTATCCCTTTATTATAAGATCAACAATATTATAAAATAACACAATTATTAAATATAAAATTATTAATTGGAATCTAGAAAGAGTTAAATTATAATGACAAAATATAAAATAATATTTAAATTAATTCTAAATATCCAGTATTTTGAGTTTATACACAAATCCTATCCACCTTTGTACATATGCAAAACAATGAAATGATGAAATGATAAACACATATGTAATTTTCACATATAATTTTTAGTATAAATTTGATAAAAGTAGTACATTTTTTATATTTATAATAAATTCACCATAAAATAAAAACAATATGATTAAACCTCAATAAATATTTCCTCATGCTCATATGTTTCACTTCCAAATTTATAGGAGTAATTATTATTAGTACATAGTTATCAAATCACATTTTCTTATAACTCAATATCATTTTATAAAGTAATACAAAGTTAGATTTTTTTTAAATTATCAGAATTTTTAAATTTTACCATCACATTATAATTAAATAATTTATCTAATGTCATTTCTAATTTATCTAGATCAACAAATATTTTTCTTCATTATTACCCTATTTAATTTTATTTATAATCAATTTAATCTAGAATATTAATAATATTGGAAGAAAACATCTTTTTTATATCTAAATAATTTTATTATTCTTTCTTGTATTTCAATAAGAAAATAATTGGAATTTATTGTCTTAGAGTAGAAAAAATTTCCCTTTTGGATGTTGAAAATATTCAAATAGTCTCCATATAGACGTGAATAAGTTCCTAAAAAATTAAAATAGTGAACTAAATAATTTATTCATAGATCTATTTAGAGCTAAAAATTCATTTTTCATCACCATATAAAATAAGAGAAACCCTATGATATTTAAATTTCATAATTAATTTCATTGTCTAATAATATCCCGTACTAGAAAATCTATTTTTTACTGAGGTGAACCCTTTGTTTCCATCTCTATATTTAATTTAGAGATATCTAGTTTCTATATTTAGACAACCACCATTACTATTCTACCACATTAATTCATTTCCATAGTAATTTCAATATTAAAATACAACTTTTTTGAGGTTATTGAGTGTTTATTTTTAAAATGAATTATAAAATTCCACCAATGTTTTATTATAATTCTAAGAGGTATTGACCTTAATTTTATAACCTTAATATTATTCCATAAAAACTTTTCCAATTATATATAATTTATTATAATGAATTATAATTAATTATTCACCTTTTAATGGGGTATCTTATGTTTTTTTGGATATAATTAATATTGAAAAATAATGAAATTTAAAAAAAGTTGATGACTAAAATTATTTACCAAAAAAGGCTTAATTGATCCTCCATATATAAAATTTATTTAATTCAAATAACATAAATATAGGTTATTTTTGTGGTGTATAAATATATGAAGCCTAGAAAGGGGGTAATAAAACTATGGCTTCCATTTATTCTTATTAATGAGGGAAATGATTACAGAAATCACATTCTACTGAAACTGGATGTTCATCTATAAAATGCCCCAATTTGGTAATATTTTTGTAATTCATATCAACTATAATGACTATTCTTTGGAAAATATTCATAAAAATAATATGTACATCAAATCATGTTTTTTTACTTCAATTTTATTTTATATTATACATCATCCTTATATTAATTTAAAATTAATTGAAGTGATTATTTTGATACAAAAAGCAGAACACATATATTTAATTTATATTATATTATCCATGTGAAAATAACCTTGGAGATACTATCATCCAATTTTACATATTTATAGAAAGATACTAATAATTTAATTTAATAACTAAAAATATTTTAGAACCTAATTAATAGGTCAGTATAATTTTAGGTATTCCAACATCAATAAATGTTTCTTTTTTAAATGATTTAAAACGTATAAAAGAATATTCAATGTGATCCATCATGAAAAAATCATTGACCTGAATTAATTTTTAATTGATATTGATTATTTCATAATAAATGTAATGAAATCTTAATGAGTCCTCATATCATCATAAAAATAACATTAAATTCCTTAAATTCTCTGTTAAAACCCAACTCATTATACATGATTCTAGAAATTTCATTCTTGTTATATATATTCAATATATACATCAATGTGTGTTTTGAACCAACAAGTCACTCCAAATCAAACATGAATAAAATCAACATCATCAATTTATTCCATTTTCAAAAATAATAAGCATAGTTAATCCATGTTCATGAATAGGTTTTTGGAGTAATTTTTTTACCATTTCATTTAAAACAATATAGCTTTTTATTTATCTTTCCCTTTAACAATATGAGTTCATATGTATTTCTCCTCTAAAAATAATCTTTCCCTAAATTACAACGGAATTCATATTTCATTTATCTATAATAAAAAAGATAAAGGAAATAAAATGGTTCGTTTAGGAATATATGGACTAAACAATTCAAAATTATTGATATATGGGTCTGAATTGATTCATTGATAGATTACATTTTATAGATATTTTAATGAAAATTCCACACTATGTGAAATATGTTTATATGTATTTAATAATGGTTTATAATAATTATATTAAAATATACTTTCATATTTTATTTCACTGTTATTTTTTTATTCTAAAAATTATATAAAGATCATTGTGTAAATAGTCATTTCTATGTTCCAAAAGAGTTACAATGGAAATGTATTTTGGGGGACCACTTATAAATCATCATAATTTTTGATGTAATTAACATTTGGTCTTCTTCAATTAGTATCAATCACTATTTTGTTTCATAATTTATACTAACCCATTAATATTAAACATGTCTATTCCATAAGGAGTATTGCATATTTTTCACTGTTTAAAGGTTGATATTAATTAATACCCACACAATACAAATAAAAAATATTCTAAAGTGTTTCCCATTAAAATGATTATTCTTCCATATGATATAATATATAATCATGGATAATATTTCATCGGCAAACAATTTGAGAGATACATTGTATGCAATCTAAAAATTTGAATCTATATAGTTCTTCTTTTTAGTGATATATCAATATATATACCTCTAATATATAAAACATTCATAGGTTAATTTAATATTATCTTTTGGCATAAAAAATATTAAATTTCTAATTACTTTTATTATGATAATATAAAATTCTATAAAATTGTTAGATCATTGAATTCAGGAAATTTAAATTCAAAATCTATAACTTATCCCTTTCGAGAAGATTTATTTTATATAATTTATCATCTAATTATACAACTGATTCCAAAATATTTCTTTTAGTTGATATTAATTATTATTGAACTCCAATGGTATTTCACTATTAATCACAAGATCACTTATTAAAAGGTGTCAATCATTTATATTTTAAGCCTAAAATTATGTGGAGGATTCAAAGAAAATGATGAAGTTTATGTATTATTGCAGAAGAGATGAATTATTATCATAATTAATTTCTATGTCTGATAAAGATGAAAAATATATGTAACGATTAAGCCTAGAAACATAATAAATTTATATTTTAAACAAATATAATTGATAATACCATATAATTTTATTTCTATTAATAGTGTGATTCTAAATTACATCCATGTAAGTGTACCATACAACTTGTACTCTTTTTACACAATTTCAACCCCAAAATTATGTTTTTGATTAAATTATTATAAAAAATGAAGAACAATTAGGATGGGAAAACCATAGATTAACTATTACATTTACATATTTTATAATGTTCTTAATATCTATAATCTACTATTCCTTGGGATCCCAGTGAACAATTATACATAAGAACATACTATATATATATATATATAATTCTTCTATTTTCAGTGTAACACATGATCGTTCCCATAATCTATCCAAAATACTTCTCATATACTAATTTTATATATTATAAATCTTCTAACTGGTTTATATATATCATTGATCTACTCATAAAATTACTTGAATACAATATAAATACTTTCACTATCTACTTATAATACATAATCTTATTTAAAAATAACCTGCCGTGGATTCAATAAATTTTTAAACCTTTATGGAATTTTTTCATTCAAGATACTCATCTCAAATTAATTTTTTAATAATTTAAAAACATGATTTTAGAGATAATGAGTTATTATTCTAAATATGATATCCCCTATATATATATGTCATATTTGAATAACATCTAAATAATATTCAATAAACAAGGTTTGATAATAATATGTATCTAAAAATAATTTTGAAATATAAACTACTATAACCATGTATAGAATTTCCATTAGGATTTTATTACTCTATAAATGGAACACGTAATCATTGAAATAATGAAATACATCTGATCATGGTCAAATATAGATTGTTTTTTATATTTTCATTTTAAATTTTAATTCCAATAAGAAATTAAAACATCATAAATAAATTCTCTAGAATGAAACCATTGTATGCTACACATATTATAATGTAATCCAAAGAATGTAAAATAATAATAAAATTATTGTGCTTGAATATCCAATGTCACTATATAATATTACCTTGATAGTGAATTTTTTCAAAATATGACATGGCCCCATTATCATTTATTGAATATTATAAATTTTGATGGATCTTCTTCAATGTTCCCCAATAACAAATTATCTATATACCATGATTTATTCATAATACACTAAAGGATCTACTTCTTAAAAAATTAAATAAAATATTTTGGTATCAGGTTTATATTAAGAATAACTACCTTAGTTACTTATCCATTAGGTTCAAAAAAATATTGAATAAAAATATTTGAAATAAATAATGCATATAAGGATTCTGAATAAATATCAATGGCATTGAAAATATATCATAAATGGATGAACAATGATTTATAATAAATGTTTAATCATATGTTTTATCTACAAAATTAATGGAATCAATACTTTTTGTAGTTTTATTTGATAAAAATTATATAAATCATATGAATTTTCACATCATAAACCAAAACATTCCAAGTTATAGTTAACCTTTTTAGAGGAATCATATTTTCTTATTCCACATTTCAATTAGTTTATTTTTCAAGTTAATAAATAAATATTTTCATATAATCCTTATATTTTAAATATAATTTTGATTATTATGAATCACTTAAAGAAACAACATTTCTATTATTATGAAAAACAATTTTTAGTATTTTTTATACTAAATAATATATGTTTTAAATATAATGCATTTAATAATATATGGGATAAAAATATAAATATTCAGTCACATCCTACTTTCACCTATAATTATATATATTCTATTTTTTACAATCGTTTGTTTTGAATCACTCTCGATTTGTTTTGATTTTTTTGGAAATTTTGGAGTTTTAACGAAATTTTCTATATTTGATAATAGTTAAAATACATTATGCACCATTCCCAATAAATCATGAGTATTGTTGTGGTTTTGTATGGTGGTGTTTTTCATTATCTGAACATGGTAATAATACTATGTGACCAGATTGTATGGGTTGTTTAAGGAATAAAACATCATGTAGAGTTGGTGATTGTATATCAACACACATGAACACACAATATAATGAGAATTAATTAGTCAAAAATTACTTTTAAACCCAAAACACATCTGTTAACCTCATTTATTCTTATATATCCTAGGACCTCTCTTTAGAGGTTCCCCTTATAGTTTTGGATGTCACAACCCTTTCATATATTGATTTTAATGGATCTAGAGTACTCAAATATAGGAAACTCAAAGTCTGATCTCGTTATTCATTATTCATCATAATAATAATACTTATCCTATCATTTTCTTATATGGAAGCATATATCATTAATTTTATTCACTAATATGTTGGTTATGTTATGATTTAATAGTTTTTAATATTTATATGGTGTGAGAAAGCATGAAAAAAATAAGATCAATATTTATCTTCATGTTCTTCTTTATGTATTTCCTTGGTAAATTGTTTCTCGTTTCTCCATTGATCTTAAGTTTGTGTATACCATGTTTCATTATATGTATTTCATAGTTTAGGGTCTTATATTTCAACCTAACATCCATATTTCACATTATCCTATAGATCCAACTCAGTTATTGTAAATTTCAAGTGTTTGAGGTAGGTTGTTTCATAAATAGAGTTTGTTTTATAAACTATAATTTTCTTCTAATATTAAATTGGTTTTTCCAAAATTTTATAATTTTTTGGTTTATGATTCTTGAAATTTGGTAGTTTAGGATTATTTTATAAAGTGGATTTCACTATTTTATTGAAAATGAACAATGATTTCAAAGAATGTTTTAATATAATGTTGGAATGTTTGATTATCAATGTGTACAATTCCCTTAAATGATTTGAAATATGAAATTAAAATAATCCATGTGTGGGATATTTCTAAAATTTAATTCATCTAACTATTGAATATGGAACATGAAACCAATGGTACTTATAAGGTGTTTAAATTATTATAACCCTTCCCATATGGTTTATGTTTACCAATAATGGATTTAGGAAATAACTCCAACTAAAATATTTTATGGTAGGGGGTAATGTAATGGCCTAGAAAATGACTCATTAACGAGTTTGACAAAAACTAATTTCCATAAAATGGTTCCACTAAAATGATTTCACTGATCACGGTCGTAGACCAAAGCAGTGGCACCACTTATGGGGTCCCACCAAACTTGTGGCACCGTGATGGTGGGACCATGACGGTGGCTCTGTAACGGTTGCACTTTCATGGGTGCACATCGAAATACTGCCACTGATTATGGTGGAAACATGACGGTGGAACCATAATGATCAACATTCATGTTTGCACACTGAAACGGTGGAACCACTTACGGTGGGACCGTGATTGCGGCACTGTGACCGTGGCACCACATACGGTGTCTCACCAAACGGTGTCCCACCCTTGTTTCTTTTTTCAGTTCCTCTCCTGCCATGTATCTATTGATGTAAAATTGTTTTAATACCCCCTTTAAAGACCACTAAAATCCCATAAATGTTATATGAAATCCCTAAAGAGTATGGGAACCCTTGAAATACCAAAATGTGTGGATTTTTCCTCAGTGCCACAACCTTCTTCCCGTAATTTCCAGTTCCACCCATATTACGCAATTTCCTCTAATTAACGGAATTCCATTAACGAACTACTTTTATGGCCACCTTTATAATTAGAATTATTAAATAACATTTTATTCTATCATTTTTAGCCATTCAACTGCGTGTTGAATCCATGATTCGCCTTTAATGCTATTCAATATTTTGTATCCTGTAACTCCAGGATCTCACCTTTTAATTGCATAGGATTCAGTCTGCTTTTTATTAGCTAATCTCTTTCTTTACTTGTTGTGTTTGGAGTCCCCTTCTCGAGACTATCAGTGCTCCTATGATGGAGATTTTCCTACTCACACATAGAGTCCATGTAGTTCCTCCCATACAAGTCTTGCAACCCGAGTTCTTATCATGATGACAAAAAATCAAATTGTTGGTCATCTAGCTAGGGTTCTTACTTCGTATCTCTTTACTATGTCTCATGTGGGGCATGCATTCTTATGTTTCTACAGGGATGGAAGAATGTAATCCTTAACAAAGATAATAAAAAGACTTTTAAATAATTAAGAGGTGTTTTTGATGATATTCTTGTACTCTTTTACCCTTTATTATATGTTGTGAATTGTATGGGATTCTGTCCACTAAAAATCATGGACGTTGGTGGTATTTCGTTATGAACTTATAAGACCATGTTTTCTGTGATGATTGAATGGATGTAACATAGAAATCGATTAATCACATAAGCTCGGTTGATTAAATAGGTTTCCAGTGAACATGAATCATTATCGGATCACCCTGGTTAACCCAATAAAAAATAAGGAACTCAATGAATGGCGTGTTTAAACCTAGAAACCCCCTATCTATATTTTGGTAATATGTGGGGTTGTTCTGCTTGACTCTTGTGGGGTGATGAGGATGGGGATTTGATCCCCTGTTGTGGTGCAGTTGTGGTTTTGTGGATCTAAGTCCATGTGGGGTCGTATGGTGGGTCTTGGTTTGGTCCCAGAACATTGAGGAATATCATAGATCACTTTTCATGTTGTGACATACATGAGAACAGGGTGTGAATGCTTAAATTGATGCTTAATAGTTTTTTCCTTCTTTGTCTTGTGTCTATTCTTGTTAGTTGACCAGTAGTGAAGAATTATTTAAATGGAAATACTTGAATATGAAAACCAGAATGGGTTCAATGGGGAATTGTTTTTTGGGAATGAGTTGTGACTTGGTTTTGGTTGTTGTGATTTTTATTAATGAATAGTAATGACGGTTTCTGAGTAAGGGATTGTGTTGGAACCCCTAGGTTGGGATGATTTATTGTTTACAAATATGTATAATTTAGTTCTTATGTTTCTTATTAGCGCCCCACCCATGTTGAGTACTTATTTCTAAACACCCCCATTTCATGGGGGAAGGTGTTTTTTCCAAACACTCCTATGAGTTGCAGGTTATTCACTCTTTTTCTCCTCCATTTCCCGCGTATCCCAAGACTCTTCGCGATGGATGTGACCACTTCGGGTCCATTATTACCCAATATTCTTTGGGTAGGGTACATTGTGATGGATAGATTAGGTGTGTGCGGGAAGGTTATTTCCCAAGTGTCTTCGAGATGAGGTCCAGGTTCCTTCGGGCAAGGAAGTAGTTGTTCGGGCCCAAGTGTCTTCAGGCATAGAGGAAGTTGTTCTGGACCGGTGTATGTGGGTGTGGTTTCATGTGGTTGTGGCCCATTTGTTTATGGATGAGGTTTGTGGTTGTGGTAGCCCAGGTGTGTGCGGGCGGTGTGTGGTTGTGGGACTGCATGGGGAATGGTGGGAAAGGTCTAACAAATAGGATGTCTTCAATAACTATTGGGAAAGTGGTGTGGGGTACCCAAATATCAATGTGTTATTACTATTACTTTACTTGACATGCGTTAATTGGGGAGTGTGCCTTGGTGAGGTTTGGGCGGATAGTTTCTTAGCTTGGAGATTTGGTTATCTCCATTTTCAAAGGGTATTAGAATGCCTCCCCACTTGTGCATGAGAGATTTTGGGTTTCCCGAATGAGTATACCTATATACTCACACTAAATATATTAAATTGCTTTCAGGTTTCCACGAGGACTTCGAGGACCATGCCGGACCCTATTTTCCTAGACATTGGGACCATTGACATTGTTGTTTTTCCTTCAGTTTGGTAATTCCCTTTTGAATTTTTCTTCTACATTATAGAACTTTGTTATTGTAACATGCATATGGTAATTGTTTGTTTTGTCTTTACTTTTACATCCAACTTTGGTGATGTTTAAGATTTACTATCTTATCCCCATATCATACTAACTAAATAGGGTAATTCCTTCCATATTACAAGTGATTTTATACCCTTGGTGCTAGTCACCACTCCAGGTCCAATTGAAGGTGGATCTCGAGGGGTCATAATCTCTCCATAAACTTGAGGATGGAAGGGGTCGGAAATCTATTGTCCCTTCCCTCATCTTGGTGATGGAGGGTCATTAAACAATTGTATCATAGTGAGGTTGGTTGAGATATTGGACGGAGTTCAGGGTTAGGCACAATGAGGATTTCATGGGATGGTAGGGGAATAGTGTTAAGAAATCTTGGTGCATGAGATAGGCCAGAGAAGACTTGCTAAGACATGGGATTTTAAGGCCCCTATGATTAGATGCAAGGACTCTGGACCTATTGATTGACCAAGAAACGCTATACTGATTGTTGGGTAGAGGCCTTCTGAAAGGTAAATGAATCATAATTACTTGTGTTATTATGTGTCTTGGGTATTTTGGGAATTTTTATAAATAAATAAAATGTCAATGAAAAATTTAAAAGTAATATTCTTCTCTAGTTGGGCTTAGGAATTCCTTTATTACCTTGAATATATGGTACCCGGACTGTGACCACAGATAGTGTGGTTGATAGAGGCCCATGTGGCTGACTTTTCTTATCAGTATACGGATGATTGGGAGGAGAATGATGACTAGTGGAAGAGGTTGTTTCATGCCTTTCAGCGGCCGACCCTTGGGAAGTAAGAGGGAATCATCTTGGACATGGAGGCAGAGAGCTGGCTCGAGGAGCAGGTGATAGCTTTCATCTTGATACAGGCTCTGATAGAGTACTGGGTTCCTCTGACTGTAATCCAAATTTAGGGAGCAGTGCGTCCATGGTGGATGCTCTATTTTGGGGAGAAGAGGGAGCATGAGGTATCGTGGACTGACATTGAGAAGGATATTTAGGAAGAATTCATCTGTTTCACAATGAAGGACGAGAAGAGGCAGGATCTATTCTCCCTTTAGTAGGGGATGATGTTAGTGATAGTTTTGGGGACCAAGTTCAGGGATATCCTTCACTTTGATATGGACCTCTTTCTGGATGAGGAGTCTCA
This sequence comes from Viscum album, assembly GCA_963277665.1. Lineage (NCBI taxonomy): Eukaryota > Viridiplantae > Streptophyta > Magnoliopsida > Santalales > Viscaceae > Viscum > Viscum album. The sequence goes on along the minus strand of OY728162.1, from coordinate 424,526,648 downwards.
GACGATACTTTTATAGGAGGCAGTGCAATCTTCTCTCCAGTATGATGTCACTCCCTTCAATCAACTGACATACATGGTGGTCCAGAAGAAGGATGAAGTGGTAGAGAGGATGTACATGCTAGGAGATGATCCTTGAGATGGGATCCAGTTGGGCTTGTCGAAGGGGAAGGCAGTTAGCAGTAGGCTTTCATCTTTAGGGCCTTCCAGGTTTCGGCTAGTTTGTAGTAGGCCCCAGGTGATCCAATTTTGATCTTCCGGTCCTCTACCTTTCATTTCTGGCCAATGACCGAGATGCGTCATCTATAGAAGAAATTGGAATGATAGTAATTATTTCTCAAACATAGTGCAGTATAGTGAGGGTGGTCTAGTTTAGTTCCCACCTCAGCAGCAGTAGTTTCTTACTATGCCGTTTCAACAGCAGCAGTTTGGACAGTGATCTCCCGCTCCTCCAAGAGAAGATGTTGCGGGAGGAGTCCGACCTTAGAGTGCTCCTCAGGGACCTCAACCATGGCATGGTCGGGGTGAGGGATGAGAGCCAAGGGGCAGAAGAGCTAGGTGTGGGCAGTTACACGGTGTAGTCGCAGCAGTTCCAGCAGGGCCAGAAGTCGTTTGAGGTATGAGAATCATGTTTAGTACTCTTTAATACACCTTGTTTGATTCAGGATCTTGGTTCTACATAGTTGCACCCATTCTATCCCATAGATTTTGTTTATAAGCAGAGGGACTTCCCGTACCCTAGGTTTTGAGTACACTAGTTGGATGTCATAACAGTTATCTCATGTTTTTCGGGGATATAGAATGTTGCTGGGCCCACATCAGTCCAGTGGGGACTTTCTTTTACTACAGATTCATCTATATGATTTCATTTTAGGGATCAACCGGTAGTTCTCTATGTGTGCCATTTTTGACTGCTTCTGGAGAATGGTTGTGTTTTCAGATATGGGCGGTTGGCGTGTGAATTTTTTCAGTGAGTGGGGTTTCTAAGAGGGAAGCCGGTGTGTGGAACCCTTTCATTCCTTATTAGCGAAGATATCGGTGGATTCAGTAGACTTAAAGATGGTTAAGCCTTAGGAATTGTCAGTGAGTTCATGGTCTTTTTCCCTAAAGAGGTGGTGACGCTACCTCCTCAATGTGATGTTGAGTTCGAGATAGACTTGCAACCCAGTTTCCATTAGATTTCGATGGGTACCTATCAGATGGAACCTTTAAGTTGCGGTATTTATGGATTCAGATTCATGATCTGATGAAGAAAGGTTTTGTTTGACCAAGTGTGTCACCAAGGGGCTCCCCAGTCTTATTCTCAGAGAAGGCTGATGGTGGTCTCAGGCTGTGTATAGACTATTGAAGGCTGAATCAGGTAACATTAAAGAACAATTACCCTCTCTTGAGGATAGATGAACTTTTTGATTAGTTGATGTGGGTAGGATGGTTCAACAAGATCGACCTACAGTCTGGGTATCACCAGTTGAGAGTGAAGGAGGGTGACATCACAAAGACTGACTTCAGGTGTAGTTATGGGCTCTTTGAGTTCGTGTTCATGTCATTTGGTGTTACGAATGCACTATCCATGTTCATGGGGCTCATAAAAACCATATTCATGGAATATCTAGACTGATTCGTTGTCGTGTTTATTGATGACATCATGATCTACTGAAGATCGTAGTAGTTTCATGCTGATCATCTTATGAAAGTTTTAGAGGTCCTTCGATAACACCATCTATGCAAAACATTGTCTGTGTGTATGTTTTGGACATGAGATGTGAACATCCTTTGAAACGTGGTTTCCAAGAAAGTAATACCTGTGGACATGTTGAAGGTCAAAGTAGTTGTTTCTTAGGCATCACCCAAGAACGTGGATGAATATTGTAGTTTCCTAGGTCTAGAAAGTTACTACCAGATTTTGCTTCCCAACTTCTCTCGATTTTCAGTACCTTTGATAGCCTTGATCAAGAATGGACAAAACTTTATGTTGAGTGAGCAATGTAAGGCAGTCTTTAGTTATCTGAAGGGGAATATGGTTAGTCCCCAGTACTGAGGATTCCAAAAGGAGTGATGTTTGAGGTGTTCTTTGATGCTTCCAGCCCACCCTTGTTTTGTGTGCTGATGCAACAGCATGGGGTGATCTATTATGGGTCTAGACAGTTGCATCCCTGTGAGCATAACTATGCCACCAATGACAAGGAGCAGAGAATGGTTGTGTTCAAACTAATGTTTTGGTGGAACTACCTCGTCAGGGAGCACTATGTTGTCTTCACGGATCATAATAGCATAATGTATATCTTATCCCAGCTGGACATGAACTTGTGGAAGTGGAGGTGGATGGAGATTCTTCAGGATTATAACATTGAAATCTCTCACACTGAAGGTAAGGGGAATGTTTTGGCTGATGCCTTGAGCAGAAAGTCACATAAGGATTCGGTTCGAGAGTCGGAAGATGCCTTAAAGGTGATGGAGGAGTTGGCATACCTACACCTAGATTCAAGGGTGGAGGATGAATGAGGATGTCTATTCTAGATGAAAGTACAGTCCTCTTTGTTTTGATAGGAGGAGGAGTCTTAGTGGGTGTACATAGAGGCTGAAGTGATTCTCGATCATGTTAGCCATGGAAATGATCTGGAAGGACGTTTAGAAGATGGCCAGAATCAGATGTTGTTTCATGGAAAGTTGTTTATCCCATTATGAATGTGAGAGGGAGTTCTTGTTGAGATCCATGTCTCAACCTAGGAGGTACACCCAAGAGTTTCCAAGATGAACCAGGGCATGAGGGGTCAGTTTTGGTGGTCTGGGGTGAAGCGTGCAGTGGCAGAGTTTGTGGAAAAGTGCCCCATGTGTCAGAAGGTGAAGGCCGAACACCACATCCCTGGAGGACTTTTACAATAATTAGATGTCCCCAGGTGGAAGTGGGATGAAATATTGATGGATTTATTTATAGTAATACCCATGGTTCAAGGAAGATGTAATGCTATCTTGGTATTGGTAGACTGACTGACGAAATTAGCTCACTTCCCTGTAGTCAAGGAGTCAATCACGGTGGATGCCCTAGCACTGAGGTAAGTGGAAGAAGTGGTTTGGATGCACAGATTTACGAGGTCTATATTCTCTGATCAATACACCCAGTTTACCTCACGGGTCTGGAATGGTTCGAAATATGCTTTGGGAACCCATCTATACCTCAACCCTGATTTCCGCCCCAATACAGATGGGAAGACAGAGAACACCATCCAGACATTGGAGGATATGCTACGGGCATGTGTTTTGGACTTTGGAGGATCATGGGTACGACATGTGCCTTTGGTAGAGTTTTCCTACAAAAATATCTATCACTCTACCATTGGAATGGATCCATTCTAAGCCTTTTAGGGAAGGGAGTTTCACTCACCCCTGTGCTGGAAAGAGGTCAGGTAAATAGGTGTTCTTATCCCGAAGGTGGTATGGATCACAATGGGTAAGTTTTAGATTATATGGGAGAGGATGAAGGTGGCTCAGGACCGGTATAAGTCATATTCAGATCATAGGAGGAGACACTTGGAGTTCGAGGTCGGGGACCATGTGCTCTTGAAGGTCTCCCTTCGGCATGGAAAATAGAGGTTCGGAAGAGGGAGTGAGATTTCTCCCAGGTTCTTTGGACCCCTCTAGGTGATGTGGTGGGTTAGAAAAGTGTCTTATCCTCTAGATCTACCACCGCTGGAAGTGAGAGTTCATGGAATCTTCCTTGTGTCTCAGCTCTGTTGGTATCTACATGATGATTCGCACGACCTTGACTGCAGAGGGCTGGATATCGAGGATTGTGTGACATTTGGAGAGGGAACATTGATAATAAAATATTTTTAAGAGAAGGTGCTTCATTGAAATACCATTCCCTTGGTTCGTGTGTTATGGAATCTTGGTGCGCTGGAGGAGAGTACCTAGGAATGAGAGGCACATATGCACGCTTAGTACCCAGAGTCGATTTGAGTTTTGTTACGTTCTATTTCGTACTAGTTTGTGATGTAGTGTTTGACCATATTAACTATAAAGTGGACTGTTTCCCTTGTTTTTTGGATGTGTGTGAAGAGTCCTGACTATGGGGAGGGGAGGACCTGATCCCAAAACAATATGCATTAAAGTGGATGTGGAAAATCCCATGTAGGTGAGTTAGTGCAGCCCAAAGTAGATTGTATCTTGGCATGGAAGAAGGGACTCCCTAATCTATATGTATGGATTGTACAACCTTAACATTTTTGAATGGATACTTGAGGGAGTGTTTTTACTAGATTCAAAGGAGGTTTATTCTTGAGAGTTATCTTTTGAGGTGGTTGTTTGGACCCCTATCTATTCTCCAGGTCTAGTTTTGATTCTCAAGGGCAAGAATAGTTTGAGAGGAATTTGATGTAATGGCCCAGACAATGAATCATTAATTATTTTTCAAAAAACATGGTTCCATCATATGGTTCCACCAAAATGGTGGCACCAGTCAGAGTCGCACACCTAAAGAGTGGCTTCGTGATGGTGGCATTGAGATGGTGGCATCATAACGGTGGCACTATAACAGTCGCACCATCAAAGTCACACATCGAAATGGTGGAACTTCTTATAGTGGCACTATGATGGTGGGACTGCTGACAGTGGCACCATGATGGTGGAACTGTGAGGGTGGCACCATGACCCTAGCCCCACTTACAGTGTCCCACAAAATGGTGTCCCACCCTTGTTTCTTTTTCTAGTTCCACTCTCGCAACATATCTTTTGACAGAAAGTGTATTAATACCACCATTAAAATACATTAAAACCCCATAAATGATATCCAAAACTCCCCAAGAGCTAGGTGACCCTTGACCTAAAAAAATGTGTGGCTTTTTTCTCAGTTCCACACCATTTCTCGTACATTCTAGTTTTGTCCCTATTACATGTTTTCTTATGATTATAGGAAATACTTTAATGAATAGCTATTATGGACACCTCTCCAATTAAAATTAATAAATAAAAAATAATTCCATTGTGTGTAACCTTCTAACTTCATGGTAAAACCATGATCTTCCTTTAAATCCGTTTAATATTTCATATCAAAACTCCAGGACCTCTCCCTTTTATCGCACGAGATTAATTATTCTTCCTCATGGCTAGTATCTTTCCATTACTTGGTGCCTTTAGAGTCCCTCTTTCTTGAGGCTAGTGGTTTCCCTATTCTAGAGCTTTTCCAACTGATAGTTGGAGTCCCCGGAGTTACTCCCCTGCAAGTCATGCAACTAGAGTTCTTGGTGTGAGGAGAAAAGATTTGATCATTTATAATACAAGTAGGTTTCTTCCTTAGTCTCTCTTTACTGTGTATCATGTGTGGCGAGTATGATAATGTTTCTAAGTGGATGGATGAAACCAAATCTTAATGACGATAATAAACTGAATTATAAGGAATAAAGTCATGTTTTTATGATGTTTTTGTACTCTTTTTCCCTTTTGTATATGATGTGAATTGAATGGACTTATTTCTACTAAAAATCATAGTTGTAGGTTTTCTTTCCTTGCACACTAATTGACCCCTATTTTCTGTGATTATTGAATGTATGTAACATGGAAATTGGTTAATCATGTAACCTCGGATGAATACATGGGTGTCAATTGGAGAGGAATCCATGAGTGATCACCTCAGTTAACCCAGTGGAAAATAATGAACTCAATGAATAGTGTGATTAATTATGGAAACCTCCTTGATCTATATTTCTAATATGTGTAGTTGCTCTGCTTGATTCTTGTGGGGTGGTGACGATGAGGATGGGATCTGTTGTTGTGGTACAATTATTGGGTTGTGGATATCAAGTAATGTGGGGTAGTATGGTGGGACGTGGTTTGGTACTAGTACATTGAGGGATCTCACAGATCCCTTTTGTTGTCATGACTTACAATAGAACTGGGTGTGAATGCTTATATTACTGCCTGATCTTTTTTTCTTCTTTGGCTTCTGCCTATGCATGTTAGTTACCTGGTAGTGAAGAAGTATTTAAATTCAATCAATTGAATATGAAAATCAGAATGGGTTTAATGGGGAATTGTTTTCTGGGAATTAATTTTGACTTGGTTGTGGCTGTTGTTATTTTTATGAATGAATAGTAACTATGGTGTTCGTGTATGGGCCAGTGTTAGAACCCCCAGGTTGGGATGAGTGATTTTTTACCTATATGTATAATTTAGTTCTTATGATTCTATTTTTCACCCCACCCATACTGAGCACTTCGTGCCGAACACCTCCATTTCATGGGAGATGGTGTTTTTCCCAAAACTCCAATGAGTGTCTAGTTATTAGCTCCTTTTATCCCTTTCCTAAGTAGATCAAGACTCTTCGGGCAGGCTGTGATGGACGAAGGTCCATTATAGCCCAATATTCTTTTAGTAGGGTACGTTGTGGTGGTTTTCCCAGGTTTGTGCGGGTAGTCTGAATAGATACCCAATATTGATATACATGGACATTAGATTACTTATGTGGAATACCTCACACATAACAAAAACAGACACCAAAGCTCCATAATAGTTTAGTGTCTTTGAAAAATCGGAATATAATCTTCTAATCATGGTGAAAGATCTTTATCATCTCCCATAAAGATCTTCCCCTTTTTTTCTTACCTAAATCCTTTCTTTAAATCCTTGGGAAAATAAAACATAAAAAGGATTAGCTCAAATGCTCATAAAGGGTAAACATAGAGAACATAAAACAATCCATAATCAATTGAATGAAAAAACATGAACATAAAATCTAAACATCAAAAGGTTGAGAAAAGACATAAATCTTGGAAGTACGCGAGGAATATATCACAAAGGAACATCAATAATTATAAAATTCAATGGAAATAAAACATGTAATTGTGGAAAACCATTAAGCACGTGATATTATTTCCATAGTAGCCATGTCATTACTACCAAAACCATCTTAGAGGACAAATTTCCTTTCTGAATCGGGTTCACTCCTTATTCCAGTCATGTATCACTGAACCAGATTACCATACAATTACAGCCATGTCTATCTCATGAGATATAAATATTTACCCAATGAATTGGATGGAGATATAGGTCCCACACATATCATAATTAAATCATTCTTACGTGTTCCACAACATAAACATAAATCATTCATCGTAACCCAAAGAATAAAATGGGTTTCATAAACATCATCCCATCATAACATAATCCATATAAAACAAATGGATATCATTACATCATAAGAAAAGTGAAACCATATCATAGAGAAATTATACATTAAACATACATATATGTAATAATGTCATCTTAGATGGAAAATGGTTTTGATAAACACTTGAATTGAATTCTTGAGGAAAATATCCTTTCCTCTTCAAAATAATTTTCTTTTCACAAAATTCCAGGAAATTTTAAAAGAAAAGGATTTTTTTGAAAATATTCATGAAATATTGTAGAGTAATATTCATGAAAATATGGTGCTATAAAACCGTAAAAATCCTTTCATTCCTTATAAGTTAAAAAACATTCTCCTCGCTCTTTTAATGGAAAAGTCAAAAAGTACCACGTATGGTAAACAAAAGAAAAATTTGTTCAATAACACAAAGTAAAATTCAAAGAGGGGTAAAAATGAATTTAAAAATACATGTAATAATATTAAACACTTTATGAATAAAAAATTGTACATGGATGAAAAATATAACCCCAGTAAATACTTACGTATAAGCAATCTCAGATAAAAATGAGATTGCAAAATTATCCATTACCTTAGGTCTGATATGCTTCGTACATATTTGAACCTCCTGTATAATGATTTAAATAATGTAATTTACTTATTACAAAATCATATTCATTTTTATGATATCATATATGGTTTAATTATTAGTTAATATTTCTCATTCTTGTGTAAATTACATGTTAAACCAGCGTTTTGGGTAAAATCGTTTTATTTATCGTACGTGTTTGGACTTGTTGTTCTTGATATTATTATTACATATATCACTATTTACTTACTTCCATAATGTAAATAATGATTTATATATTGTCACGACCCGCCCTCGGGGCCCGTGCCGTGACTACCCCAAGCCCGCCTTCCATAGGCCAGGGGCTGGCGACTAGCACCAAGGCGTAAAATCCCGGTAAACAGGGAAGGCATTGCCTTTATGAGTAACAACCACCATAGAGTCAGCAAGTGGAAAGTAACTACAAAGTGCAGAAAAGTAAAGGGGGCTGGAAATACAAACCCAACTGTAAAGTAAAGTACAACTCGAAAGGGAAAACAGCAACTGAAAGTACAAGCGGCTCCTGGGACGTCCTCCTCGATTCCTACCTGAAGGGTAGGTACAGATGGCTCAGCTCCTGGATCGTCCACCACGGATCCTACCTGAGGGTAGGTACAGATAGCTCACAACCCCTCGGGTCCAACTGTCCGCTCCGAGCACGTCCCGCTCAGTGGTCCTCCTCCGGGTACCGACCTACTCCGAAAGCCTCATCCACAGTCAGCGATGTCTGTCGTCTGCAACCAACACAACGAAGTGCGGGAAAAGCCCGTGCAGGGGTGAGTATAAGCTACTCAGTAGGGACCCCGAGACCCCTGAAGGTATCTCAAATCCTCAAAGGATAAACCACGAAGAAAAGTAACAATCACGAAGTAACATCCAGTATTGATTAGGTATATGCCCATACATATACCTATGTCACCAATTTCCATTCGGCTCCAACACCGAGCCCAAGAACAACCCAATCCACAAGAAGAGTAAACAGTAAATCCACACAGGATAACAGTAAAAGATCACACAGTTTATAACAAGTTTATGAAATCAACGGATAACCATTACCCAGGTATATGCCCATACATATACCTAAGTTATCAAGCGACCCATCTCAATCATGAGGAAACACAAAGATCATAGACTCAGCTCAAACCAGGATTTTCATTACCGAAACCGTAACTGCTGAAGAGCTCCGTCTCTAGAGTGTACAGTGGTCCTGTCACGACTCCGAGGCCGCCGCTCACTAACCTAAGACTGCTGAAGTACTCCTCCTGTCGAGTACCGCGGGTCTGCTTCCAACTACCGGGCGCTCCGTCCGCTAAGGGTCTGCTGCCAAATACCGGGCGCTCACCCAAATAGCCTACTGAGGTACTCCTCCTGTCGAGTACCGCGGGTTTGCTTCCAACTACCAGGCGCTCCGTCCGCCGTGGGTCTGCCGCCAAATACCGGGCGCTCCGTCCACTGGGCTAGTCGACTCACTCCAAGTCGAGTCGGTCAAGCAGTCGTCAGGTCTCAGCCGGCTACACGGTCTCCGTACTCCGCACGCACGACTCCACCGTCGCGGGTCTGTCGCTACAACCAAGCGCACATGCTCCGTAGAGTATCGCGGGTCCGCCGCTACAACCAAGCGCTCCACCGCCAAGGGTCTGCTGCTGCATCCAAGCGCACCACCACTGTCAAGTACCACGGGTCCGCCGCTACACCCAAGCGCTCCACCGTCCTAGGTAAACAGAAGATTCAGCTCACTCAGGTTCGGTAGCACTGTTCCACGTAGGATCACTGAGTACTGTAGTCGTCGTCGTCGAATCCACAAAGGATCTATGTACTGTCGTCGTCGCAGTCACAGTAGCAGTAGTAGTAGTAGTAGTCGTCACAGTAACAGTCGCAGCCAGCACTAGGGTTCCCGCACACAGCAAGCTCGTTCGGAGGGTCCGCTCCACGAGCCGAGAGGCTGATACATCAACTGTCACAAAGACCATAGTTGATGTATCCAAAAGTTCCGTATCGACAATAGGAACTCAACGCAACAGACGGCGCGTCGATCGGACGCCCGGTCTGAGAGTTATTGGCATTTTCGTCTCCGGGGCCCGGTTGGTTTTTAAGGCAAAACCAACCCGACCGTACACCACCTGCGTCCAAACCTCGGGCGGAGTATGCCAAAAGATCCGTCTCACTTAGAGGATTCCATCAAAGTCGACGGCACGTCAATCGGACGTCCGGAACTCAAGATATGAGTGTTTCCGCTCCGAGGGCCCGGTTGGTTTCGTGAACGAACCAACCCGGCCGTACTCCACCTGCATCCAAACCTCGGGCGGAGTATGCCAAAAGATCCGTCTCACTAAGGGGAACACAACGCGACTGACGGCGCGTCAGTCGGACGTTCGTAGATCAAGATATGAGCGTTTCCGCTCCGAAGGCCCGGTTGGTTTCGTGAACGAACCAACCCGGCCGAACTCGAAGTAACCCGAAACCTTGAGTGCGATATACCGAAATGACCGTCTCGATCCAAGGATCGCGTTTCCACAGATGGTACGTCATTCGGAAGTCCGAGGCTCAAGTTATGGGCCAAAAACCAAATCTGGTTCGAAACGGGGGTTCCGGGTCCGGGCCGACCCGGCCCGACCCCCCCTGGGCGGCGCGGTGGCCGGCGGCGGCGGGCGGCGGCGGCGGGGTGCCGCGGCGGCTCGGGGTGCCGCGAGGGGCCGCTCGCGGGGGGCTAACCCCCGCTTCTTCAGAAGGGCGGCGCGGCTTTGCCGCGCCGTTTGCAACAAACCGGCCCCCACGTGGGGGCCGGTTTTGAATTAAACCGGGGGGGCTGCTGCCCCCCCCCCCCTTCCATGGAACCGCCCCCCTCAATAAGAGGGGGGTTTTGTTGAACCGTCCGGGGGATTTATTCCCCCGGTTTCCTGTCATCCGGCCGGCCAGCTGGCCGTCCGGTTTTCACTAACGGGACCGGAAATTCCGGTCCCGCCTTCGACTTCCGACGCCGGCGGCCCGGCCGCCGGTCTTCTCTTCCGCCGCGGCCCGGAACCGGCCGCGGTCTCTTCGTCCCGCCGCGGCCTGGAACCGGCCGCGGCATTCGTCAACCGGCGCGGTGCGACGGCACCGCGCCCCTTCGCCGTGCTTTGATAATCATTCAACGCGGCGCGACGGCGTCACGTTCTTGTTGTTTCTTCATGGTGCGCGCGACGACATCGCATAACTTAAACGTATAATTATCCGCGTGGTGCGACGGCACCACGCCACCTTGCTTCCGCCCGCAAGAATAAACAAGAAATGATGGAGGGGGGTTCGGCCGTGTTCGTGCGGTCCGGCCCCCTCATGTTAAAATAATAACGCATCTTAAATAAATTAAGCCACATGTTATACTTGCTATTCACGATCAAGAAAAGGAATAATAAAGAATAAAACAACAACCCCTACCTCGGGTTTAAGATTCGAAGATTCGTCTACGTTCCGCGGAAGACGGCGTCGCAGAGGTCGGGCGTCGCGGTCGTCGTTCGTCAAATCCGTTGACGAAGAGATATGCCCGAAGAGATACGTCGTTGGCGAATCTTTGTATGCCGACGAAGAAGGTCCAAGGAGGAAGCAGCGTTCCCTCTTGTTGACACCGAGGACGAAGAAGAGAGGCGTCGTTCTTCGTCGGAGTTTGAGCGTTCTTCGTTCTTCGTCAGAGCTTGAAGATGAAGAGGAAGCTCTCCAAAAGCTCTCCAGGAGACCAACAAACAACCCAACATAAAATAAGATAACATCTTATTTTATTAATACAAAACACATAAGAATTTCAAAAGTTTGATATTCAAAAAGGGTTTAACTCCCAAAATTAATTAAGAGTAACTTAAGCCAGTAAAGAGGGGGTTAAGGGAACTTGAAAAGTCTAGGGGTTCGTGTGGGCCCCACCACACTTAATCCTCCCAAGGGAGGTTAAGTGGGTGTGGGTCCCACTTCCAACCTCCTTTGGTAGGTTTTTAAGAAGTTAAAATAAAATTTGTTCTATACAAATTTTATTTAACTCAAACTAAAACCCCTAAAAATTAACTTTCAACCCGCAACAAACGCAACTCCCGAAAAAGTCTCTTTAAGCGAATATCGGCGCTGCGAGTTCATCGGTGCCCTCGGATTTCAATTCCGAGCACCGGATCAAAAGTTAGGAATTCCCGCTCGTTCGTTCACTGAACGTACCCGAGCCAAACTTCGGAAATTAATTCCGGGCACTCCGGGCCTCGGAATCAGGTGCCGTCTGAAACCGCGCTCTTGTAAAATTCTAAAGAAATTTAAGAAAAAATTTCCCTTGAATTTTACGGGTCTTTACATTACTCCCACCTCAGGGCTTTACGTCCCCGTAAAGCTTCAACTCACACTTAAGGGAAACAAGGTAGTACTGAGCACGCAACTGAGGTTTACGCTCCCATACGCTCACCTGAAGATCTCGTGCTACCCGAGAAGCACCCCAGAGGAAGCAACCGTTCACGTAGAACCTGCTCCTGTCGATCCTCGATCTCTACTAGAACCTCTGTGCTTGTCGCCCTGTCATCGACGTCCAACTCCCCGGGGTCGATGACGTGTGAAGAAACATACACGTATCTCCACAGCTGAGACACGTGGTGGACATTATGCACCCGGTGCGACTGAGGTGGTAGGGTCAAGCGGTAAACCTCTTCGCCTACCCTGCTGAAGACCAAAAGGGTCCATCGAACTTCGGAGATAACATGCCGCCTCGACCACATCTCTGAAACCTCATCGGGGTGAGACCGTATAAGAACGTGTTCGTCACCCTCGAACTCAAGAGGTTTCCCTTTTTAGGTTAGAACTGAAACTCAAAACTCCTGCTGCCACAAGGGTAGGGTTGACCAACTCAAGAGTGATCGGCCACACCCTCTTATGCCTGAGTTTAACATGTGCTGCCCAGGGTTTCCTTTTCGCCGACCAAGGAAAACCCATTCCGACGTTTGCCTAAAACAGTCAACCGGGGTATGATTTGTGAATCAAAACCATACTCAGATCAACGTCGTAAGGCCTCTACGCTGCCACCAAGAGATTCCAACCGAAACTCTCGCCTCGAGGTCAAATCACACCGTCGGCGTAAGCGTGATTATCGAGTCTCCTTCCAAATGTATCTCCAGACGTGAGGGTCAAGTCTACGGCTTACCCGGAACCTCTAGGTCTGGGACATGATTCGTGGAAGGGTAGAATGATTGGTTCTTATATCTATAGATATGGCAGCTCGTAGTAGACATATTTCGTACCCCGAATCATTCTTAGAGCTCCTGGGTCACACTCCTTGACCGCAATGCAGCTACTCTCCTCCCCAGCCCTCCTGCTCCCTGAGCCTGGCGGGGACTACTAAGTCGGGTGGTCGTAACATGTCAAAATGTACACCACCACATGCTGCTCTCCAAGCTCCGCTTCCACGTCTGCTACCATGCAGATTCATCTGTCCTTAGCACTTCCTCCTCCTGAAACATTTTTACACGCCCGAGTCTCTGAGACTGGCGCTAGTTTCCTGCCTTTCACTGCTAACGTTCACAACCACAAAGGTTCTCTCTAGCATCCTAACATAGGTAGGAATGCATAGAGGAAAAGAATTGGTTCGGATGTCCTTTAGACACACTTCGCTCAGAAGTTCGAGTCTAATGAACTGATCACAACGCAACCAACGAGTACCAAGATTGATTGGTAAGCCACGTTGAGTGCTCTGCTTCCGACATGTCGTACTGTCGAAGCTGTATTAGCTCCAGAAAACTCACAACCACCTCTCCAAGCCAGTCCTCAGCCGCCTACGAGTCAGGCTCACCTCGAAACTTGAGGGATATCTGGTGCTAAAACATATGTAAGGCACTAATCCTGTGAGTCTCTGCTACCGGTACCGCCGGTAGTGTCTGCTGACCAACAGGTAGTGACATAGCTGGCGCACTACCCATAGGTACTATCCCAGGTATCGGTTCGCGTAACGAAGCCTCATTACTATAAGGACCAACCTCATGGTCACTCACTGGAAACAACAGGAGCTAAGATCATCATCCGCTCTACTAGTATCAAAGCTAGGCGTAGAACTCTAGCAATTGCCTCCATCCAGTCCACTGCTGCCTGGGAAATCTATCTCGCCTCGTATCCTCAGAAGCCTCTACTGCTGGAACTCGTGCATCGCGCTCCGCTAGCGTGCACCGTCAGCTAGTGGCATCTGCTGCCTAACGGGTGGTGGTGCTGCTGGTACACCACCCGAAGGTGCCAACACTGAAAAAGGGGCCCTGCACCGGAGTCTCGCTGCTCGGTGGGCCATCATCGAGAACTCTCTCGGAACTCCAGCTATCTATCTGCATGGTGACATCCTGAACAGATGTGTCACGGTCAACGATTTATACCTGGTGAGCTGACCTGGTTTGAGCTGACTTTAAACTTTTTGGAAACACACACGCAATCAGTGTTTTCGTGTATTAAGTCGGAAATCAGAAGTCAGGGTCCTCGTGTACGGATACGTCGGCCGCCGCACCAACACTAGACTCCCTGGACTGATAACCATACTCAATACGCTAAACATTATTGCTTCACATAGAAAAGATCAGAGTTCGCGGTAGAACCGAACTCCTCTAATACCAATTTGTCACGACCCGCCCTCGGGGCCCGTGCCGTGACTACCCCAAGCCCGCCTTCCATAGGCCAGGGGCTGGCGACTAGCACCAAGGCGTAAAATCCCGGTAAACAGGGAAGGCATTGCCTTTATGAGTAACAACCACCACAGAGTCAGCAAGAGGAAAGTAACTACAAAGTGCAGAAAAGTAAAGGGGGCCGGAAATACAAACCCAACTGTAAAGTAAAGTACAACTCGGAAGGGAAAACAGCAACTGAAAGTACAAGCGGCTCCTAGGACGTCCTCCTCAATTCCTACCTGAAGGGTAGGTACAGATGGCTCAGCTCCTGGATCGTCCACCACGGATCCTACCTGAAGGGTAGGTACAGATAGCTCACAACTCCTCGGGTCCAACTGTCCGCTCCGAGCACGTCCCGCTCAGTGGTCCTCCTCCGGGTACCGACCTACTCCGAAAGCCTCATCCACAGTCAGCGCTGTCCGTCGTCTGCAACCAACACAACGAAGTGCGGGCAAAGCCCGTGCAGGGGTGAGTATAAGCTACTCAGTAGGGACCCCGAGACCCCTGAAGGTCTCTCAAATCCTCAAAGGATAAACCACGAAGAAAAGTAACAATCACGAAGTAACATCCAGTATTGATTAGGTATATGCCCATACATATACCTATGTCACCAATTTCCGTTCGGCTCCAACACCGAGCCCAAGAACAACCCAACCCACAAGAAGAGTAAACAGTAAATCCACACAGGATAACAGTACAAGATCACACAGTTTATAACAAGTTTATGAAATCAACGGATAACCATTACCCAGGTATATGCCCATACATATACCTAAATTATCAAGCGACCCATCTCAATCATGAGGAAACACAAAGATCATAGACTCAGCTCAAACCAGTATTTTCATTACCGAAACCGTAACAGCTGAAGAGCTCCGTCTCTAGAGTGTACAGTGGTCCTGTCACGACTCCGAGGCCGCCGCTCACTAACCTAAGACTGCTGAAGTACTCCTCCTGTCGAGTACCGCGGGTCTGCTGCCAACTACCGGGCGCTCCGTCCGCTGAGGGTCTGCTTCCAAATACCGGGCGCTCACCCAAATAGCCTACTGAGGTACTCCTCCTGTCGAGTACCGCGGGTTTGCTGCCAACTACCAGGCGCTCCGTCCGCCGTGGGTCTGCCGCCAAATATCGGGCGCTCCGTCCACTGGGCTAGTCGACTCACTCCAAGTCGAGTCGGTCAAGCAGTCGTCAGGTCTCAACCGGCTACACGGTCTCCGTACTCCGCACGCACGACTCCACCGTCGCGGGTCTGTCGCTACAACCAAGCGCACATGCTCCGTAGAGTATCGCGGGTCCGCCGCTACAACCAAGCGCTCCACCGCCAAGGGTCTGCTGCTGCATCCAAGCGCACCACCACTGTCAAGTACCACGGGTCCGCCGCTACACCCAAGCGCTCCACCGTCCTAGGTAAACAGAAGATTCAGCTCACTCAGGTTCGGTAGCACTGTTCCACATAGGATCACTGAGTACTGTAGTCGTCGTCGTCGTCGTCGTCGAATCCACAAAGGATCTCTGTACTGTCTTCGTCGCAGTCACAGTAGCAGTAGTAGTAGTAGTAGTCGTCACAGTAACAGTCGCAGCCAGCACTAGGGTTCCCGCACACAGCAAGCTCGTTCGAAGGGTCCGCTCCACGAGCCGAGAGGCTGATACATCAACTGTCACAAAGACCAGAGTTGATGTATCCAAAAGTTCCGTATCGACAATAGGAACTCAACGCAACAGACGGCGCGTCGATCGGACGCCCCGGTCTGAGAGTTATTGGCATTTTCGTCTCCGGGGCCCCGGTTGGTTTTTAAGGCAAAACCAACCCGACCGTACTCCACCTGCGTCCAAACCTCGGGCGGAGTATGCCAAAAGATCCGTCTCACTTAGAGGATTCCATCAAAGTCGACGGCACGTCAATCGGACGTCCGGAACTCAAGATATGAGCGTTTCCACTCCGAGGGCCCCGGTTGGTTTCGTGAACGAACCAACCCGGCCGTACTCCACCTGCGTCCAAACCTCGGGCAGAGTATGCCAAAAGATCCGCCTCACTAAGGGGAACACAACGCGACTGACGGCGCGTCAGTCGGACGTTCGTAGCTCAAGATATGAGCGTTTCCGCTCCGAAGGCCCGGTTGGTTTCGTGAACGAACCAACCCGGCCGAACTCGAAGTAACCCGAAACCTTGAGTGCGATATACTGAAATGACCGTCTCGATCCAAGGATCGCGTTGCCGCAGACGGTATGTCATTCGGAGGTCCGAGGCTCAGGTTATGGCCAAAAACCAAATCTGGTTCGAAATGGGGGGTCCGGGTCCGGGCCGACCCGGCCCGACCCCCCCCTGGGCGGCGGCCGCGGCCGGCGGCGGCGGGCGGCGGCGGCGGGGTGCCGCGGCGGCTCGGGGTGCCGCGAGGGGCCGCTCGCGGGGGGCTAACCCCCGCTTCTTCAGAAGGGCGGCGCGGCTTTGCCGCGCCGTTTGCAACAAACCGGCCCCCACGTGGGGGCCGGTTTTGAATTAAACCGGGGGGGGCTGCTGCCCCCCCCCCCCTTCCATGGAACCGCCCCCCTCAATAAGAGGGGGGTTTTGTTGAACCGGCCGGGGGATTTATTCCCCCGGTTTCCTGTCATCCGGCCGGCCAGCTGGCCGGCCGGTTTTCACTAACGGGACCAGAAATTCCGGTCCCGCCTTCGACTTCCGACGCCGGTGGCCCGGCCGCCGGTCTTCTCTTCCGCCGCGGCCCGGAACCGGCCGCGGTCTCTTCGTCCCGCCGCGGCCCGGAACCGGCCGCGGCGTTCGTCAACCGGCGCGGTGCGACGACACCGCGCCCCTTCGCCGTGCTTTGATAATCATTCAACGCGGCGCGACGGCGTCGCGTTCTTGTTGTTTCTTCATGGTGCGCGCGACGGCATCGCATAACTTAAACGTATAATTATCCGCGTGGTGCGACGGCACCACGCCACCTTGCTTCCGCCCGCAAGAATAAACAAGAAACGATGGAGGGGGGTTCGGCCGTGTTCGTGCGGTCCGGCCCCCTCACGTTAAAATAATAACGCATCTTAAATAAATTAAGCCACACGTTATACTTGCTATTCACGATCAAGAAAAGGAATAATAAAGAATAAAACAACAACCCCTACCTCGGGTTTAAGATTCGAAGATTCGTCTACGTTCCGCGGAAGACGGCGTCGCGGAGGTCGGCCGTCGCGGTCGTCGTTCGTCAAATCCGTTGACGAAGAGATATGCCCGAAGAGATACGTCGTTGGCGAATCTTTGTATGCTGACGAAGAAGGTCCGAGGAGGAAGCGGCGTTCCCTCTTGTTGACACCGAGGACGAAGAAGAGAGGCGTCGTTCTTCGTCGGAGTTTGAGCGTTCTTCGTTCTTCGTCAGAGCGTGAAGATGAAGAGGAAGCTCTCCAAAAGCTCTCCAGGAGACCAACAAACAACCCAACATAAAATAAGATAACATCATATTTTATTAATACAAAACACATAAGAATTTCAAAAGTTTGAAATTCAAAAAGGGTTTAACTCCCAAAATTAATTAAGAGTAACTTAAGCCAATAAAGAGGGGGTTAAGGGAACTTGAAAAGTCTAGGGGTTCGTGTGGGCCCCACCACACTTAATCCTCCCAAGGGAGGTTAAGTGGGTGTGGGTCCCACTTCCAAACTCCTTTGGTAGGTTTTTAAGAAGTTAAAATAAAATTTTTTCTATACAAATTTTATTTAACTCAAACTAAAACCCCTAAAAATTAACTTTCAACCCGCAACAAACGCAACTCCCGAAAAGGTCTCTTTAAGCGAATATCGGCAATGCGAGTTCATCGGTGCCCTCAGATTTCAATTCCGAGCACCGGATCAAAAGTTAGGAATTCCCGCTCGTTCGTTCACTGAACGTACCCGTGCCAAACTTCGAAAATTAATTTCGGGCACTCCGGGCCTCGGAATCAGGTGCCGTCTGAAACCGCGCTCTTGTAAAATTCTAAAGAAATTTAAGAAAAAATTTCCCTTGAATTTTACGGGTCTTTACATATATCAAATATATTCAGTATATATATATATATAATAGATAGATAAATGAAATGAAATGCACCGTTCATGGAGATGGTTGGCCGTACGTAAGCATTAACGCTGTTTTCCTTTCCTCATTGACGTGAATAAAAGTAAGTAGATTACATATATATATATATATTAATAACTAAATTAGCTTTATAAAGTCATATATTTCATTATTATTCATTATATATATACTTTATAATCATTCTTTAATGGTTAACATGGAAAATGAATCTCATCGCATCGTTGAGACAGTAATCCGTACGTATGCACGAGCGATGATATCATTCCCATAATTATTGAATTGATTTGGAGTGGATTATATAATATCTCATAATTATTATGTTGTTATGATAACTATATATATTTATTCTTTAGACCATTATACCCATCCAAGTAAGGTGGTGGTGGAAAAACAGATTACACCACGGTGTGGAGACTGTATTTCGTACGTACGCACGCACAGTGATTTCATTTCTTGTAGGATGGATAGAAGGTTAAATAAGGGTTGTTTAACATTTATAATAACATATAATTATATTATTGATACTGATGTTATTAATTTATAATGAAACAACTAAATAAGAATAAGTTGAAGAAGAAATAAAACTTGAAATAATCGGTAGAAGAGATTACCTCTTCTTCAACACACCTCTTTTAAGATTCATCTTAAGGAACTGAAGTTGGTCTTTTTAGGATAATAGAACCTCCATCATTTTTATATGGAAGTGTAGAAGAGAAATGGGTAGGGGTGTCCCTATATTGAAGTCTCAATGTTGTGTATAGAGAAGAGGAAGGAGGTGCCCTTTTATAAGGGATGAGCGGGGCACCTTAGGAAAAACATAAAAAATTAGTTTATAATAAAGCCATATTCGGTTTATAATAGCACTAAATTGATTTATTTAGAAGATAAAGTAGATATGGTTCAAAATAATGTCAACAAATAGTTTTTAGACATGTTTAGGTTACTATTTTAACATTATCATTTATATTTAACTATAAGTTAAATAATTTAACGTTTACCATGTTTTCTTCTTTTCTTACACTATATGGTTAATAAACATACCATAACAAGCCAAAAAAATCCCAAGTGGTTCTTTATAATATATATAACCTTATCTAAGTTATTTTTCCGAACCATATAATTTTAGTAACAAAATAAAAATTAATAATACAATATTTCTTTTAAAATCATTTTTATGTCAATTTTGACACTATGTGGTAATTGAATTTTGTGAAAATCATAACAACATGATTACTTCATAAAAAGTTAGATAAATCAATAATAATATGTCATATTAACCGATAAAGTTAGTTTAATTCATAAAAAGTCTCAAATTACATTTATTTGGGAATTTGTAAAACCAATTATGTAAATATTTCATTAATTAGGTATTACTGCATCATCATTGTTCCATAAATAAATTAAATTATTTAATGTTTAAAAATTATAAATTAAGTACCATTATGTAGGAAATATTTTTACCTTTATAATGTATATTTCTAGTCTAATTTATCTTATGTATAACTCTATATTAAAAATTTCTTTAGTTATTAAATTTTTATTTTAACTCCTTTAACTCTTCTTTGAATTAAATAATAATAAATGTCCTAATCTAATTCAAGTGGACCTAAATGGTAACATTATATTCCTAAGGTTGTTTTGGGTTGAATTATACTTATAAAATATTATTATAACATGTTTTAGGGTAATAATAATATCATTTACCCTTAATGACCCTATTTTTATTTTAAAAGTGGTAAATAAAAGTAAAAAATTTACTATTCACCAAAAATTATTTTTATCTTATTGAACCACATTTTACTCCTTGATATTAACCGTGTCTCTTGGATTTTCGAAATTCCACTCACAGAAGCGGTAAAAATTGTGTTTTATATAAATTTTCAAATTCTTTAAGGAGGTATGTAAAAAACGGTGAAAAGTTCAATAAAATTTTTATATATCTAAAATTATTATAAAATTACTCCAATTAATTACATTGAACATATATAGTTATTATTTATCTATTTTGACTTAAAATAAATTTAAATAAAATAAATTATTATTTAAATAAAGAGTCGGTTTTAACCAATAACTCAGTGTTTTTCACAATTCATCTAAAATTTAAAGTTTTAAGAAAAATACCAAAAATTCACCCTAGGATGATTTCGATATTCCGAATCAAAAATGAAGTCCATTTTGAAAGATAAAACTGATAAAATTTCAAAAAGTGTGCATTACTATTCATAATGGCTTGTTCATAATAATATTATAATAATATCTCGTTTAGTGAAACATGGTATTGTGTACTACACATGCTATCGAGGAAGGTATTGATTGCGTGTAATGCATGCCAAGTCAGGGCTACGTGTATTGAAAGCTCCATTTGGTGTTGCGTATAACATAATGAAAACATTTTCAATTTATACATTAAACAAAATCTATACTTAATGTTGCATAGAATAATTTCCACAAAATGAACTTGAAATTGTGTGTGACACGAGCCAAGAATAGTGTTGCGTATACTGCAAGCTAATACGGTGTTGCGTATATTACAAGCTAATCATAGTTTAGTTTATAATAGAAGACATAAAAGTAATTAAAAATAATATACCTCATAAAATATCGGGGTGTTACATTCTACCTCCCTTAAAATGAATTTCTCCCTCTAAATTCGTCGGTGTTATAAATCGTTTACTACTTAAAAGTTTTGTTTTTAAAAACCCAAATTGTAAAAAGAATACTATAACTTATGTTTAAAAATTAAAGTATGAAATATATCGGTTACCCAGATTAACTCATCATAGGTTGTCCACATAAGAGAACATAAGTGGAAATATGGATATGGAAGAAAAACGTAACCATTAACTTCTGATGAAGAGTGGTAGAGGACATGGTTATGAAAAAACAAACAATCACAAAGCCATAAATTTGGGATGATCTTAGGTACCATCTAAATCATCACATATGAGGGTACTAGGGAAAAAATTATCATTTTCAAGATCATTTCTGAAATGTTGATGAGTTTTTTAATTAAAAGAAATACTTACTTGATTTTGGTACAATCTTACAGTTGATTATGCCTTGAACAATTTCCACTTCACCTCTTAAATAACTGAAGTTGAATTTTTCTTTTGCAAAGTGTTAGCAGATCATGCGATAGAATGATAAGTTATTCCATCTGTCTCAAACATTAGGTTAGCAAAAGATATATACATAAGTCCATCTATGGTGATATTAATCGTATATGGTTCCAAAAATGGAATTATACTTCATATATCGTACTTATTAATATAATTAAACTAGTTTCTACTGACCAGGGACTTCATGTAGGCTAGTGGTAGGAGATAAAGTCCTATCGCACTTCGGTTGTGGGTTCGATTCCCACAGCCTTGTCCGATGTGACGGGTTGTCGCCGGTCCTGTAGGTTGTCCTTTCTCTAAAACTACATTATTATAAAATTCCATAAATAATATCGAAAAAGGTTCTAGACTTAAAAAATAATAACTTATGTCCAACATAATCCATTCCAATCTTTAGGATTATCCAAAATAGTTCTGTCCAAGCTCATAGTATAAAGAAAACAATTACTAGAAATGTCATCTTTTGAGCTTGTGAATACCATCATTTATCCCCCATATATGATACGATATATCTTGTTGGTCAAATTACAAACATTTGAATACCTTAATCATGTATTCGCTTGAAAAATTAATACCCATTGAACCTTAGTGAAAACATGAATGCTGTCAAAATTTTACACTTTCCATATACCAAAATCTCTAAATTTCTATATACCTAAATGATGATATAACTTTGTCCTTATATCAGTTATGAGCTCATTTCATTTTTTTTATTATCCCTTCATTATGCGCATATCGTCTTCTTTTAAAAAATATTTCAATATCTTATCATGGGTACTGGCACCATATAATTATTGAAAACCAATACATAGATATTCCAAAATTCAATGATTCCATAAATGAGATTCCATAATACTATTTTGAAATCCCATTACATAAACACTTAATCATTACACAACATCATTTTCATACTCAACATCACAAATAGTGATCGCATGAGACTTCCCTTTATCTATTTCATTAAATGGTTTCTCGCGTTGATCACCATTAACCATCGGATTAGGTAATTGATTAACATAATGCCCCATTTACTTGAACTTGAAGCATTGAAGTGTTGGTGGTACGTTCTCTGCAGTCTCTTCTTTATTCACATCATTAGAAACCTTTTTTCCATTAATCCGACACTTAGCTACTCGATGGCCTTCTTTTCTACACATAAAACCTTTTCTAGTCCCTTTAAGACAATCCCCACCAAGATTCATTCCACACTTTGAGAATAAAGAAACATTCATATTATTTTCACCGTTATTTAGAAATTTCTCCTTGAACTCCATATTTCATTTCTTGTCAAAAAAATGAGATGGATATGTAACACCAAAATCCATTTCTACCTTGACAGCACAACACAAAATTTCTTCATAGCTACTGAAGTATCTTATAGCCAACGCTATTCGAAGACTTGGTTTTAAGCCACAGAAGAATCGATCAACTTTACTTTCAGGTTGGATGATAAATCCAAACGCATACATTGTAAGCCTTGAAAAATTCACTTCATATATACCAACAGATTCATCATCCTTTTTCAAACCTCAAGGAAATCCTTTTCTATCTTTGTTCGAAGAATACTAGGGACGTACTTATTGAAAAATAATTTCTTGAACTAATCCAATTCCATTGATTCAATTTCATCTCGGGGCCTCGTATTCTTAATTAGACTCCACTATTGATCTAATTCACGTTCTAAATAGTAAATATCCTGAATGACTTCTTCATGTTCTGAACAGTGAAGTTTGGAAAATATCTTTTCAATGGTACTGATCCATTATTCAGTAACAAGTGGATCAGAAGACCCACTGAGAGAAGGTGGACATTGACTCATAAAGGACTCAATAGAATATTGTTACCTTCTCTGCTCATTTAGAAGTCCAGAATGATTCATAGCTTGTGTAAGTATAGCATTATGTTTTTTCACTCCATCTCCCATAACATTGGTTTGTTCAGGAGGAAAATCATTGCATTGTCTTGATCAACACAGTTCCTTCGGGTTCCAGCCATCGTCTAAAACCCTGTGAGAGGAAAAAATCATGCTAGTAAAAAAACATAATAAAGGGGGAGTACACTCAATATAAAACATCTTAGGGTTAATTCTAAGATTTCTACCGTAATTCTAGTACTATAACCTATAATTTTACTTAACCTTAGGGACATCCATAGACATATATTAGAAATATCTCTAGGGATCTCAAAATAATTTTCGCATCCTACTTTTCAAATGCTAACTAAACCTTTCCTCTGATACAAACTATAGAGACCCAATCTTGACATATATGGAAATTACATTAATTTTGCGGAATACCTCATACATAAAAAAACATACACCAAAAGACCATAATAATTTAGTATCTTTGGAATCTTGGAATATAATCTTCCAATCATGGAGAAAGATCTTCAACATCTCCCATAAATATCTTCCCCTTTCGTTTTCTTACCTAAAACCTTTATTTAAATCCTGGGGAAAAGAAAACATAAAAAGGGTGAGCTCAAATTCTCATTAAGGGTAAACATAGAGAACATAAAACAATCCATAAACATTTGAATGCAAAAACTTGAACATAAAATCTAAACATCAAGAATCTTGAGAAGAGACATAAATCATGGAAGTACGTAAGGAATATATCACAAAGGAACATGAATCATTATAAAATTGAATGGGAAGAAACATGTTATTGTGGAAAACCATAATGCACATTATATGATTTCCATAGTAGCCAAGGAATTTCTGCCAAGACCATCTTAGTGGACAAAGTCCCTTTCTGAATCGAGTTCACTCCTCATTCCAGTCCTATATCACTGATCCAATTAACTTATCGATCCAGCCATGTCTATCCCATGAGATATAAATTGTTACCCAATGAATTTGAGGGAGATATAGTCCCACCCATATCATAATTAAATCCTTATTAAGTGTTCCACAACATGAACATAAATCATTCATCATAACCCAAAGAAAAAATGGGTTTCATAAACATCATCCCATTATAACATAATCCACATAAAAAATTGATATCATTGCATCATATGAAAAGTGAAACCATGTAAATCATAGAGACATTATACTTGAAACATAAATATATGAAATAATGTAATCCTATATGGAAAATGGTTTTGAGAAAATAATTGAATTGAATTCTTGAGGAAAATATCCTTTCTTCTACAAAATCATTTTCTTTTCACAAAATGCCATGAAATTTTAAATGAAAAGGATTTTGTTGAAAATATTCATGAAATCATGTAGAGTATGCTTCATAAAAATATGATGTTATAAAAACATAAAAACCTGTTGATGCCTTATAAGTTAGAAAAAAACATTCTCCTCACACTTTTAATGGAAAAGTCAAAAAGTACCACGTATGGTAACCAAAGCAAGATTCCTTCCATAATACAATGTAAAATTCAAAGAGGGGTAGACATGAAATTAATAATACATATAATAATATTAAACATTTTATGAAAAAAATTATTATTTACATGGATGAAAAATATAACCCTAGTAAATACTTACGAATAAGAAATCTCAGATAAAAATGAGATTGCAAAATTATCCCATACCTTAGGTCAGATATGCTTCGTACATATCCAAATCTCCTGTATAATGAATTAAATAATTTCATTGAATTATTACAGAATCATATTTTTTGTTATGATATCACATATGGTTTACTTATGACTTAATATTACCAATTCTTTTGTAAATTCCGTGTTAAAGCAGCGTTTTGGGTAAAATCATTTTATTTATCGTATGTGTTTGGACTTGTTGTTATTGATACTATTATTAAATATATCAGGATTTACATACTTCAAGAATGTAAATCATGATTTATATATCATATATATTCAGTATATATATATATAATAGATATATAAATGAAATGAAATACACCGTTCACGGAGACGGTAGGTCGTACATACACAAGAAAGTTGTTTTCCATTCCTTGTTTACTTGAATGGAAGTAAGTAGATGACACACACACACACATATATATATATACATAAATCTAGTAGCTTTATCATGTCAAATATGTCATTATTATTCATTATATATACTTTACAATCATTCTTCAATGGTTAACATGGAGAACGAATCTCATCGCGTCGTGGGGACGGTAATCCGTATGTACGCATGAGCGATGTTATTGTTCCCATAAATATTGAATTTTATTTCATTGGATTATATAATATCTATGAATCAGTATTATGTTATAATAACTATATATAGTTATTCTTTACACAATTATACCAATCCATGTAAGGTGGTGGTGGAAAACAGATTACACCACGACGTGGATACGGTATTCCGTACGTACGCACGTGCGGTGATTTTGTTTTCCGTAGGCTAGATAGAAGGTGAAATGAGATTAGCTAATATTTATAATAAAATATCAATATATTAGTGATACTGATGATATTACTTTAAAATGAAACATCAAAAGAAGAAGAAGTTGAAGAAGAATGAAAACTTGAAAGAATAGGTAGAGGAGATTACCTCTTCTTCGACACACCATTTATATGCTTCCTCTTAAGGAACTAGAGTTGGTCTTTTGAGGATACCAGAACCTCCATAATGTTGATTGGGAAGTGTAGAAGAGAAATGGGTAGGTTTTGGTCGAGAATTAGGGCTCAAGGTTTTGTAAAGAGAAGAGGGAGGAGGTTCCCTTTTATAAGGGAGGAGAGGGGCACCTTAGAAAAAAATTAAAATATTATTTTATAATAATGTCATATTTCGTTTATAACTGCTCCAGTTTGATTTATTTAGAATCTAAAGTGGGTATGGATAGAAATAATCTCAGCCAATAGGTTTTAGAAAAGTTTTGGTTACTATTTTAACATTATCATTTAGATTGAACTCTAAGTTAAATAATTTTACTTTTACCATGTTTTCTTCTATTCTTACATTATAAGGTTAATAAACTTACTGTAAAAAGACAAAAGAACCCCAAGTGGTTCAATTTTAATATATATAACCTTATATATGTAATTTGGCAGACCCTAATAATTTTATTAATAAAATAACAATTAATAATATAATATTTCTTTTAAAAACTATTTTACATCAATTTTGACACTATTTGGTAATTTATTTTTGTGAAAATAATAAAAGTAGTATTAGTTCAAAAAAAGTAAATTAAATCAATACTAATATGTCATCTTAACATATAAAATTACTGGAATTCATAAAAAGTCTCAAATTACATTAATTTGGGTATTTATAACATCAATTATGTTAATATTTCATTAATAAGGTAATTATTGCATCATCATTATGTCATAAATAAATTAAATTATATAATGTCTTAATATTATAAATAGAATAACATTATGTAGAAAATCATTTTATATTTCTAATTAATATTTATATTCTAATTTATCTTATGTATAACCCTATATTAAAAATGTTTTAGTTTTTAAACATTGATTTTAACTCTTTTAAAATTTCTTTGAATTAAATAATTATAAATGCCCTAATCTAATACAATTTGACCTAAATGATAATATTATATTAAAAAGGATCTTTTTGGTCGAATTATACATATCCAATACAATTAGAACATGTTTTAGGGTAATAATAATTTCATTTTTACCCTTAATTACCCTATTTACTTTTAACCGTGGTAAATAAAAGTAAAAAGTTACTATTCACCAAAAAAAATTCTCTTATTGAACCAAATTTTACACCTTGATATTAACCGTGTCTTTCGGATTTTCAAAATTCCACTCACAAAAGCGGTAAAATTATGCTTTATGTAAATTTTCAAATTCTCCAAGGAGGTAGGTAAAAGACGGTGAAAAGTTCAATAAAATTTTAATATATCTAAAATTATTATAAAATGACTCTAATGAATTACATTGAACTAATATAGTTATTTTATATCTATTATGACCTAAAATAAATTTAAATAAAATAAAATATTATTTAAATAAAAAGTCGTTTTTTCCAATAACTCAGTGTTTTTCACTATTCATCAAAAATTGAAAGTTTTTATAAAAATACCAAAAATTCACCCTAGGATAAATTCGATATTCCGAATCTAAAAATGAAGTCCATTTGGAAATATAAAATTTATAATCTTTCAAATTGTGGGTATTAATATTCATAACGACTAGTTCATAATAATAATAATATTATATCTCATTTAGTGAAACTTGGTATTGTGTACTACACACACTATAGAATATGGTCTTGATTGCATGTAATGCAAGCCCAGTCAGGGCTGTGTGTAGTGAAACCTATGTTTGGTGTTGCGTATAACATAAGCAAACATATTTCATTTATAGATTAAAGAAAATCTATACTTAATGTTTTGTAAAATAATTTCCACAAAATGAACATGAAATTTTGTGTAACACAAGCCAAGAATAGTGTTGCCTATACTGGAAGCTAATACAGTGTTGTGTATATGATTCTCGCTCAAATTTACCCAAGAGAAGAAGGTAAGACGGTCCTTGTAGTTTAGCTTGGGTTGTCGAATCCTTAGAGACCTAAGAAATAACCTATAGACACGTACATTCTATAGACTTTTTTTGGCTATGAAGTGGCCAACATGGGTTGATTTTAGATGGGTTTAAAGTAACTCTAAGAGAATTAAGTGAAATAAATTTAAAAGAATGAGTTAATCCTAGGTTATCGCTCAGGGTGGGTTGGACGTATTTCCTTTTTAATGATTTCAATTTCTTATATTTGAGATGGGTTCATTTAAGGAGATAAAACAACATCATCAATTACTGGTTTAATGCCTACACCCATTAATACTAATCACCGATACACTTGAAGGATCAAAGTTTTGATCACTTGAAGGTAAAGGTTCGTATTAGCACTTGAAGTGTTGGGCCTTAATTTCAAAAAGGACGATGGAGTTTAAAAATCATCAAATAAAAATATCAATTAAAGAAGTGATGATACATTAATGAGGTGATAAATAACATCTAATCCAGCCCCTTGCTACTCCCTTAGATCAACCCATAAGTGGATTATCCCTCCATTGATCCCATGGTTTCAATGGAAGAGGAAAGTAGACTCTTGAGGGAGGAAATGGAGAAGTAAAGAAAACGACAAAAATAAAATGTTCACTCCACCGTTGTGTGAATAATTTCACAAGGTTTGGTGTGAATAAATTCACACCTTGATCCAACGGTATCAAATTGATATGAATAACAACATTATAAGAGTAGAAGAAGAACTTTTATTACGAAACTAATGTGAATTGAACAACTTACATGTGAAAGACAAATTTGAGACAACAAAAATGCAGCATAACATTACAATTGAACAAAGCATCAAAGCTCCTTAACTCTTCCACCACCACTACCTTAAATAGTCATTTTGGAAGCCTCAGGTCGAGTCACCAATAGTTCAAAACATCCCACTTGATTATGGTAGGACTAGGGTGGTGGAAAACTTGTGGAACATAGACTTTTCTACATTTGACCCGAGGTGGAACCCAGCTTTCATCCACCGAACAGACGTGCTTTTATGGACTTTAAGATGGCCGAATCAGTGTGGGTAATAGAAGAATAAAATGGATCCCCAGATGTCTTCTAACATCCTGTAAAATATCAGCCAAAAAGAAGTTATGGTTTTCGATATATGTGTTAAATGGTGGTATGTTGTTCTGGGCCACAGATTCTGGCCCAGATTTTGATATACTAATTGGGCCGCCTAAATGACCACAATGGGGCTGAATTAGCACTTGATCCTGAAGAATTATTTGTTTATCTATATTTATTCTAGCCTCCCACTGATTTTGGGCTTAAATGGGCCTGTATTGTGGGTTCCACAGTCTCATCAGTGGGCTGGTGTCCAATCTGACTTCTTCAGAATTGTTTCCTTTCGTCACAAAATATCCCCATCTTCTTCCCTGAATTATCTATTGATTCTAGAATCAAACATTTTCATATTTAAGTGTATATCCATTTACTAAAATATCAAATTAAAATATGTATAGATATATTCCTTAAAATCAGATGAATCATTGGGTACTTTAAATGATGTTCAAAAATGTACCACATAATAGTGCATTTTAAGAAGGTATTACAATCATAATGTGAAATGATGTTCAAAGTGTAAAATGCACTAAAATGGAATTTATGAATAACAAATAACATGAATATTATGTATATTAACAATGAATATTGGCCTCATTTAGCGGCTAATCACACCCCCAACTTGAGTTTTTCT
This sequence comes from Viscum album, assembly GCA_963277665.1. Taxonomy (NCBI): domain Eukaryota; kingdom Viridiplantae; phylum Streptophyta; class Magnoliopsida; order Santalales; family Viscaceae; genus Viscum; species Viscum album. The sequence continues at coordinate 424,496,934 of OY728162.1, read as the reverse complement.
AGTTCCGAGCAAAATATATCTCAAAAATATGAAATTCAAATTCCTTTTTCCAGAAAATTTAAATACACAGTGATCACCAAAAAAACTTATACCAAACAATCTTGAAACCCATCAAAATATTTTAATTCAAGATTTTTTCATAAGCAGATCCCAATCCCATGCCCATTCCATTGTTAAAATTCATTTCCATATTTTATCCAATATCAATTAAATATGTTGATGTGTTGTGAATCATAACAGACATGGGGGTTCATCTTAATTCAAGGGGGAAATTCTGGAAGCGCTAGGTGGAATCACATTTCAATATTAAGATGAGTAATCATTTTTTTTGTTTTAATTTTTTTGTTTTTGCAATTTTTCCATGTTAATTGAAGTTGCACTCAAAAGAGTCAACCCCTGTAGAGAGACTTTGCGGATGACTCCCAGGCTCAAAGACCACAGGGCACCAAGTGAACCCCACATACTTGGGCATCATCACGAGTTAAGTCAGTAAAAAAAATACAAATTACCAAAAATAGAGATAAAATTACTAACTCTGGGCCAGACAACTATGGAGTCATGATCCCCAAGTGCCGAAAGCCACGCATTACGTCATTTCATTGCTCTACGCGCAATTTTTTTTTAATTTTTTTTGAATACTCATATTAAACTAAAAAGATCACCAAACCAATGTTATTTATTTAGGGGACCCCATGAAATCAAACTAATACCCCAATATCCAAAGGACGTGCATTGTGATCTTTTTTTCTTTGGATGAAAAGATAAACGATGAAATATCACATTGGACAGCCACACATTACAAAATCTATACTCATGAAATTATACAAGGATTAAAATTAGAATCAGGGTATGCAAATTATTTGATATTCAGTTTCAATGTGTGCAATGTGTATTACCATGTTCAAAGTTAATGGTATTTTTCCTTCCATTTTCACAATTTTTTTTTCAAATCATTTATAATTTTTTTGACACAGAAGCATTTTTTATTTTATCTCCCCCAAAATTAAAATAACATTGTCCCAAGTGTTTAAAGAAAAGAAAATTTAGAAGGGGGTAGAGGTAGAGAATGAATGTTAAAAAAGAAAATTGAAAATGAGGGTCATGGAATGAAGTCACCTGGTGGTTGATGTTTGAAGTTCTTGCTGATCCAATTTAGTCCTTTGATATCCATGTCGCTAGCAGAATTCCCTAGTGGAAAAAGGAAAACAAACAAAAAAACAAAAGAGTATATATATATATAATTAAAATATAAGTATATATATAAAATAAAATAAACTGATCATACATTGTCTTCTTTTTAAATTTATGGGTAAGGTATTACTCAAGGATCACACCACGTGACACACATGAATATGGTGCTCCCCTTTCATACACATCCATACTCATAATAGAAGAATAGGTCACGAGTCTATTTTTTTAAAATATAAAACTGATTAATTAAAATTTAAATTTTATTAAAACAACAAAATGATAGGAAACATGAAAACCATTAGTTTCCTCCCATGCATCTCATTTTTTAACGTTGTTAACTCAACTTGAACCCTAAATCTAACAATTTTTCATGGTTCATAGGTTGGATTGGATAACTAAACCTATATTTCATGTTTATTCAATGATTTATTGAATGGTTTCAACCTTTGACCATTTATCATGAAAATGTAACCACTTTTGGGATCTTGAATCTCTACTGCCCCATGAGGGTACACATGATGCACTATGAAAGGTCCTGACCAACTAGACCATAACTTTTCTGGGTGTAAATGAAGTTTTGAACTATACAAGAGCACAAGTTTTCCTAGTTCAAAATGTTTGACCTTGATATTCCAACATTAGTAGGCTTGAACTCTAGCTTTATTGATCCTTGAATTTTCATAAGCCTCCATCCTTAGTTCCTCCTGTTTATTGAGATCTAATTTCATTTTTGTTTCGGCCAATGAGAGGTCATAATCCATTTTCTTAATTGCCCAAAAGGCCTTATGCTCAATTTCAACAGGTAAATGGCATGCTTTTCAATAAAAAAACCTATATGGTGACATTCCTAAAATGGTTTTATATACTGTTCGATAGGCCCAAAGAGCATCTAAGAGTTTCTCAGACCAATCATTCCAAGAGGGGTTGACAGTTTTTTCAAGAATTTTCTTAATCTCCCTATTCGCTAACTCATCTTGACCATTAGTTTATGGATGGTATGCAATGGACAATTTATGTGAAATACCATACTTAGACATGAGGGAAGAGAATGGGAGGTTGTAGAAATGGGTTCCTTTATCACGGATTATAGCCCAAGGAATTCCAAATCGAGAATATTTGTTCTCTTTTAGAAATCGAATCACAACTTGATGATAGTTGGACTTAGTGGGAATGGACTCAACCCATTTTGAGACATAATCAACATCTAAAATGATATAGAGGTATCTCCTAGAGTTTGGGAAGGGTCCCATGAAATCAATTCTCCAACAGTCAAATATTTCAACCACTAAGATGGGAGTGAGTGGAATTTGATTCCTTTTTGTGATGGACCCCACTTGTTGACACCTAGGACAACTTTTAAAAAATGTGTTAGATTCCCTTGAGAGGGTGGTCCCAAAGAGACCACATTGAAGAAACTTAGAAGATGTTTTCATAGAGGAAAAGTGACCTCCACATGCCTCACTATGACAAAATTTAAGGATGGACTCTTGTTCAGATTCAGGGACACACCTCCTAATGACATGGTTAGGGAAGAACTTATAGAGGTATGGATCATCAAACACATAGTGTCTAACATCATAAAGGAATTTCCTTCGAGCTTGAGTCCCTATGAATTTTGGAATGACTCCTGTAACTAAGAAATTGGCTATGTCGGCATACCAAGGGCAGTCACTCACAGAGTATAGGTGTTCATCAGGAAATGAATTAGATAGAAAAAGGTGATTTGAGTTCTCCTTGAATTCCATCATTGAGAGGTGATCTGCTACAACATTTTCAACACCCTTTTTATCCTTGATTGTGAGGTCAAATTCTTGTAAGAGAAGGACCCACCTAATCAGTCTAGCCTTAGCATCTTGTTTTTGGAAGAGGTATTTTAGTGCAGAATGGTCAGTGAACACAGTGATGGGGGATCCTAAGAGGTAGGACCTAAACTTATCTAAGGAAAAAAACAATAGCAAGTAACTTCTTTTCAGTGGTGGTGTAGTTTCTTTGGGCATCATTTAAGGCTTTTCTTGCATAAGCAATTACATAAGGAGGTTTATCACAATGTTGTCCTATCACAGATCCTACAGAAAAGTCACTGGCATCACACATAATTTTGAAAGGAATGTTCTAATTTGGAGATTTCATAATGGGAGGAGAGGTGAGAGAGGATTTGAGGGTTGATAATGAACCCTCACAGCTTTCTGTCCAAAAAAAATGGAGCATCCTTTACTAGGAGATCACAAAGGGGATAGGATATTGAACTAATGTCCTTGATGAATATTCTATATAAACCAGAATGTCCTAAAAAAGACCTCACATCCTTGATAGTTTTGGGTGATGGAAGGTGAAGAATGATGTCAACCTTGGCTTTATCACCTTCAATCCCCCTACCTGAGACCAGATGGCCTAGAACTAGTCCCTCTTTAACCATGAAATGGAATTTTTCCAAGTTTAGGACTAGATTATTTTATTCAAATCTTGACAAGACTCTCTCCACATTCCTCAGACATCCCTCAAAAGTATCCCCCAACACAGAGAAGTCATCCATGAAGTCCTCTAGAAAATCCCCTACCATGTCTGAGAAGATTCCCATCATGCATCGCTGGAAGGTTCTAGGAGAATTGCATAAACCAAAGGGCATGCGTTTGAAGGAAATGGTACCTAAAGGACATGTGAATGTAGTCTTCCCTTGATCCTCTAGGGATACCTCAATTTGATTGTACCCAGAGTACTCATCTAAGAAACAGTAGAAGGAATGACCTGCCACTCTCTCAAGGACTTGGTCAATGAATGGTAATGGGAAATGGTCCTTCATGGTGAATGAGTTTAACTTCCTATAGTCAATGAAGACCCTCCATCCACTACTCACCCTTGTTGTAAGAATCTCTCCATCCTCATTGGTTCTCACTGTTATTCCAGCCTTTTTTGGAACCACTTGAATTGGGCTCACCCATTCACTCTCAGCTATGGGATATATGATTCCAGCTATTAACAATTTTAGAAGTCAATTCCTTACTACCTCCATGAGATTATGACTTATTCTCCATTGAGGATGACGACATGGCTTTGAATTAGATTCCAGAACAATCCTATGAGTCTCGATAAGTGGGCTAATCCTAGGAATATCAGAAAGGGTCCTACCAATGGCATTCTTATGCTTCCTAAGGACATATAGAATCATCCATTCATGATTGGCTTCAAGAGAAGAATAAATGACAATAGGATGTGTTTGATTTTCCCAGAGGAAAGCAAACTTGAGTGTAGCGGGAATTTCCTTCAATTCAATATCAGGTTGGTTTGGAATTTCAACTGATGATTGGGACATTGGATCAAGTTCAATTTATTTTTTAGAGTTTCGGATAGGATTGATTCCCCACATGTAGAAGTTTCAGCTACTAGATTGGCTTGATTAGATTTAGGGAAAGAATTTGGAGTGGTCTCCATGAAAGTGGTTTCTTGAAAGGTTTCACTGATTGTTGTACCAAAGACTTCATCATAAGAGAAATTTGAAAATGATTCAAGCCAAGAAGATAAACTTTATCCATATGAACAAAGGAAATCAATCTCATCCTGACTTAAACCTTCATCAAATATTCCTTGTTGTTCCGTGGATTAATTATCAATGCTTCCTATCATATTTACTTCATTAATTTCCTCGTCATCCCCTATTTGTGAGCTTTAATTATAGATGTTCAAGTCAATACTCATGTTCCCAAAGGTGATGGTCATGTTCCCATTTCGAACTCGGATAACAGAGTTGATTGTTAGAAGGAAAGGACAACCAAGGATGATTGGGGTTTGTTCCTTATTTACTATGTTTGGATGGTTGTCAAGGACAATTAAATTAGTAGGGTAGATGATTTTTTCAACCTTTACCAGAACTTCCTTCAAAATCCCCTTTGGAACCCTAATTCTACGATCAACAAGCTGAAGTGTGACAGATGTGGGTTGGAGTTCATCTAGGCCTAACTGGCAGTACACATCATATGGGATGAGATTGAAACTAGCACCTAGGTCACACAAGGCCTTAACAACTTTGCTCTCTCCTAGTTTAACATTGATGTAAGGGAAACTCAGGTCTTTCAACTTAGGAGGAATGGTCCCTTGAATGGTGGTACTCACATTAGCAGCCAAAAGGACTTGGTTTTTATGTGAAAATTTTCTCTTAAAAGTACAGAATTCCTTAAGGTACATTGAGTTGGAAGGTATGGTTTGTATTTCATTGAGAAGGGGTATGTTCAACATGACTTGTGAAAATATTTCCCTCAATGTTTCACTCAGTTCAGGCGTGTGTTTCCTCCTCATGCATTGAGGAAACGGTGCCGGTTGTGGGGTTCTTTGTTGAAGAGTTGTTTCCTTGAAAATGTTATCAGTTTCCTCAGTTTGATCTTGTGGTTCATTTGAATTTTAATCCATGTTTGAATCTTCAGGTGGGTTCTGAATTAGTTGTTCAGGTTTCTCAATTGATTTCCCACTTCTTAAAACAGTCCGAACCTTTAGTTGTTCATGAGTTGTTTGAGCACAACCTAACTCTCCCCTTGAAGTTTAGGATGGAACCACCTGAGTAGGAATGCGTTCCTTTGTAGTTTTGATGGTTTGAAGTTATTGTTTTATGTAACATACCTTCGATTTCATCTTCTCTATTTGTTTGTATAGTTGTTCAAGTAGTCTTTGTGGAATAGTTTGGGTTGGTGCTTGAGAAGATTGGTTTATCCCAGGGGATATTTTAAAGGTGGGATGGTTTGTTGAAAATGTACCAGTGGTTTTTGGTATTGGATAGGTTTGGGTTGGAACTGTTTATGGGATTTGTAGTTCTGATGGGGGTAAGGATTTTTTCCCTGTGGTTGGCTAGGTTGTTGGTTATCTTTCTAGTGGAAGCCTGGGTGGTCATTATACCTTGGGTTGAAGTTGTTTTGGTATTGAGGCTTTTGAATGTTAAAGGAATTTACTTCCACTGGGGGTCCTCATAAATGAACATCCTTTATGGATGGAGAGGTTGGGCAGTTTTTGGTCTTATGGTCATGTTTGTCACAAATTGTGCAAACAGGGTCAACAGTTTGGATTTCATGGACTTTCCTATGGTCTATCTCTTCAACCTTCCTAGAGAGTGCTGTGAGTTTAGCCCTAATGATTTCCTATTATATGAGAGTATGAATTCTAGTAGTTCTTTGTGGATTTTCAGAATAAGATGAAGTTCCCCATGTTTTGTTTTTTTCAGAAAGGCTTTCTAGATACTCATTAGCATCATTTGGGGCTTTGTTTTTAAATGTTCCATTGCACATCATGTCAATGAATTGTTTGTTCCCCAGACCCAACCCTTCATAGAAAATTCTCACTTGTTCAGTAATAGAGAAACCATGGTTTGGAACCATGTTTAGAGTTTCTTTGAACCTCTCCCATGTTTCAAAGAATTACTCTCCCTCTTTTTCAAAAACATTTTGGATACTCTTTTTAAGTACAATTGTTTAGTGGTGGGGAAAGTATTTTTTATATAATTCTCTTTGTAGTTGGTCCAAGAATTTATGGATGATGGTCTCAAATTTTTTAGCCAAATTTTATCTAATTCCTTTAAATAGTAAGGATATAGCCTCATCTTAGCTGATTCTAGTTTATGTGGGGGACACATGGTTTTACAATATCATTGAACTCTTAATGTGAAGGTAGGGAATCTCGGACTCCATTCCATAGAATATAGGAAGATGGTTTAGAACATGGTGTTTAAAGATGTAGTTGGAATATCCTAGGAAATTGTGTCTGATGCATGAGGGGTCATTGGTCCAAGAAGGTGTGATGTAGTAATTCATGGTTTGATTAATTGCATTCCCCAAGATTGGGGCTACCTCATTTGGGTTTCCATTTTGGTTCCCAGCTGGGTTTATGAGTTGGTTTCTTTGAATACCTTCCATTGAAATGTCATCAATTTTTGACTCAGGGGTGTTTGTATGATTAGGATCTAATGGAAAGTGTTCCCTTGGTGTACTTGACTCCCCAACCATAGGACTATCCACCCTAACTAGACATTTTGATTGATCGCGGTTGTAGGCGGACATGCGCCAAAAGAAAAAAAATGAGAAAGGGACAAGATAAGATAATTTTTATGAGAATAGAAGAAATGGTGGAGAATATAATGGGTGTTTAGATTACTTAATTGGGTCCCTAGAAATGGAACCAAAATTTGATTCTTGCTCAAATTTACCCAAGAGAAGAAGGTAAGACAGTCCTTGTAGTTTAGCTTGGGTTTGTCGAATCCTCAGAGACCTAAGAAGTAACCTATAGACACGTAAATTCTATGGAATTTTTTTCCTATGAAGTGGACAAATTGGGATGATCTTATATGGGTTTAAAGTAAATCTACGAGACTTAAGTGAATTTAATTTAAAATAATGATTTGATCCAAGGTTACCGCTCGGGGTGGATTGGACATATTTCCTTTTTAATGATTTCAATTTCTTATATTTGAGATGGGTTCATTTAAGGAGATAAAACAACATCATCACTTACTGGTTTAATGCCTAAAACCTTTAATACTAATCATATATACACTTTAATGATCATAGTATTGAGAACTTTATGGTAAATGTTCGTATTATCACATGAAGTGTGTGGCCTTAAATTCAACAATGATGATGCAGTTTAAAAATCATCAAATAAAAATCTCAATTAAAGAAGTGATTATACATTAATGATGTGATAAATAAAATCCAATCCACCCCCTTGATACTCCATTGGATCAACCCATAAGTTGTTTATCCCTCCATTGATCCCATGGTTTCAATGGAAGTGGAATGTAGACTCATGAGGGAGGATATGGAGAAGTAAAGAAAACAACAAAAATTAAATTTTCAGTCCACCATTGTGTGAATAATTTCACAAGGTTTAGTGTGAAAAAAATCACACCGTGATCCAATGGTATCAAAGTGATATGAAGAACAACATAATAAAAGTAGAGGAAGAACTTTTATTAAGAAACTAAAGTGAATTGAACAACTTACATGTGAAAGACAAATTTGTGACAACAAAATTGCAACATAAAATTACAGTTGAACAAAGCATCCATGATCCCCACCTCCTCCACCACCACTACCTTAAATAGGAATTTTGGAAGCCTTGGGTCGAGCCTCCAATATTACAAAGCATCCCAATTTATTATGGTAGGCCTAGGGTGGTGGAAAGCTTGTGGAACTTAATCTTATCTACATTTGACCTGAGGTGGCATCCAACTTTCATACACCGAACAGACGTGCTTTTATGACCTTCTAGATGGCCGAATCAGAGTGGGCCATAGAAAAATAAAATGGATCACCATATTTTCCCTAACCTCATGTAAATTCCCAACGAAAAAAGAGTTATGGTTTTCGAGATATGATTGAATTTGTGAGATGTATTCTGGGCCGCAGATTCTGTCCCTGATTTTGATATACTATTTGGGCCGTGTAAATAACCACAATGGAGGCCGAATTAGCACTAGATCCTGAAGACGTATTTATTCCTATATATGTCTTATAGCTTCCCACAAATCTTGGGATTAATTGGGAATGTATGGTGGGTCCCACAGGCTCATCAGTGGGCTGGTGTCCAATCTGACTTCTCCAGAATTGTTTCCTTTCATCACAAAATATTCACATATTGTTCCATGAATTCCTCATTGATCCCTGAATAAAACATGTTCATATTTATGTTTAGATCAATTGAAAAATATATCAAATTAAGATATGAATAATTATATTGCTTAAAATCAGATTAATCATTGGGTACTTTAAATGATGTTCAAAAATGTACCACATAATAGTGCATTTTAAGAAGGTATTACAATCATAATGTGAAATGATGTTAGAGGTATCAAATGCCCTAAAATAGTGTTTATGAATAAAAAATAACATGAATATTATGTATATTAACAATTAATATTAACCTCATTTAGTTTATAATCAGTATAGTACATGATAATCTTGGTGTAGTGTACAATAGAAGTAATCAAAGAAATTAAAAATAATATATCTCATAAAATCTAAGGGTGTTACAGTTTGTTTACCAAGTGTCTTCAAGATGTTTCCCTAGTGTCATCGTGTGTTCCAGTAGTTGTTCGACATCATTTGTCTGTGGTCGTCGTTATGTGTTGTTGTGGCCTAGGTGTTTTCTAGGAGAGATATGTGGTTGTGGTAGCTCAAGTGTGTGAGGGTGAGGTATGGAAGTGAGACTGTGGTGAAAATGGAGGGGAAGGTCTGATGCATAGGATGTCTTCAATAATCAGTGGGAAAGTGGTGTGGGGTACCCAATAATCTTGGTGTTATTACTATTACTCTACTTGACTTTCATTATTTGGGCAGTGTGCCTTGGTGAGGTTTGGGGGGATAGTTTCCTTCCTATGTTCTTTGGTTATCTCCTTTTTCACAGGGAATTAGAAAGGCTCCCCACTTATTCATGAGTGCTTTTGGTTTTCCCTACTGAGAATACATGTATACTCACCCTACGTATACAAAACTACATTTAGGTTTCCAGGAGGACTTCAATGACCATGTGAGACCCTCTTAGCATGGATGTTGGAACCGTTGATGTTGCTATATTTATTTACTTTTGGTACATTACATTGAAATTTTTCTTGTTCTCTTTATCAAATTAGTATTGGAACATGCATATAGGAATGTATATTATTGGCTTCAGTTTAACTTACAACCTTTCTGTTGTTTGGGATTTACTATCTAATATTCCAATCCTACTAAATAAAAAGGGTAATTCCTTCTATATTACTTGTGATAATCTAAACGTGGTTCTAGTTGATACTCTGGGGCCAATTGAAGGTGGGTCTTGGGGGTCATTATCTATCTTTCATGTTGAGAAAGGAAGGGTTTGGAAATTTTTTGTTCATTCCCTCATCTTGGTGAAGGAGTGTTGTGACAAGTACACATGTTGGGGGTTTCAAATATACCTAGGTCATTCTTTTTATATGGATTCATGCACACATTTATATCTATTCATCAAGATATAAGGATTTTATCTAAACCAACGAATATTCATCATATGAATCAGTTTAATTTTCCCCCTTTTTGAAATAGTTATTTATTCATGATTTTAATAGAGGGTTTTCTGGAATTTTTAATAATCTGTTATGTAATAGGTGATTTTTATGTTTTGTTTAAAACATTGAGAAACTATATTTCATGTATTTGTTTTCATAAAATGATAATAATTGTTTTATTTATTAATGAATTCTTATGAAACAATTTCTAGGATCCTTCTATGAATTTTTTCCTCGCACCCTTCAGCTACCATTGGGTGTGTAGAGATTTTGTTTTACCTAACACATGTAATGTTAAAGGAATGCATGATGTACATGAATATTCATGTTAGTGTGGTGTTGATATTTTATGTGGAAATTTGGGTAAATTTTCCCACATATCACATATATTTGGGATATCTATTATTTTATATAGACTCGTACAAATGATTTGTTTCGAAAAAATTTATAGACTTATACACATTCTCTTTCGCTTTATAACATATAGGTAGAATGTTTTTTATAAGGGAGTTGAATTAAAATATTAAATAATTTGATATTTTAAACACTGAACTAATATTATTTCATTCAAAAAGATTATTTTAGGTTTATAGTTTTACATAATAAGATCACAAAACATACATAATAAACCAATACATTTCTGGTTGGAAACTTCCACTATCTTTATTTATTCATATTATAATACATTTAAAATGAAACACATTTTATCTTCATGGAATGTATAAATCATTTACAACCTGAATTCATAATTTATCATAATAATCCAAAATAAATTTAAATATATTTTCATATTATGTATGTGAAGAAAAAATATCTTAGAGGGAATTATAAAAATGAATAAAGAAATATGTTAGCCTGTTTCAAAATAATGAGATCATATAATAGAGTTTTCCTTTTACATAATAAATATTCATCTCATATGTTCATATAAATACACTTGAAGTTAGATATAAACCATATTGTATCCACAAAATACATTATATTAAAACATAAATTAAATTTAAAAATAAATATCTTTTCATAGAAAATAAGAGAACCCCTGAAAATATTTGTCCTAAAAAAATAATGTTATTCCCTTAGTGGGTTTGAGAATTATATTTATCAATAAAAAAATAATATAATATATTAAATAAAAATATTTCAATTGAATAACATTAGAAATAATATAATATTAATATAGGATCCTTACGATAACTTTTTATACAACCCTTACAATACTCTTAAAAATGGAATAACCTACTCAGTTAATTCCAACATAATTCTCCAAATAACATATTAATTACCCAATGCATTAGAGAGATATATCTTAATCACCCATCATCATAAAATATTTATTAGGACCATAAAATAATTTAACACATATAAGAATTAATTTATATCATAAAATCACCTAAAATATCTTAATTAGCAGATATGAATATTAACTTTTGGTCTTTACAAAAAGTATGTATAAAAATAAATTTTCATTGAAAACTCTATAATTAGAAATTATAAAAAATGTAAAATATTATATATTTTTTAGAAAAAAATCAATTATTGTATAGGATTATTCATATATAATAATATTCCTTAAGGAATAAATTTTTTCATGTTGTACACATTAATAAATAGTCCCATAATACTTTTTAAAATAGTTAAAAAAATAACCCATTTGGAAAATGTTAAAAATAAATATTTTAAAAAATAATACTGAAATTAAAAATTGATATTATATATACCTGAAAATTTATTTATTTATTTATTTATTAAAATATAAATTAGTTTTTCTAATATGTATATCGAGGGAAAATATTTAGAAAATAAATCGTTAAACTTTTAAAAGGATGTTTTAAGGTAAAGTGTTCATTACCTCTAGTCTGACTTGTCAAATACATTATTTATATTCATGAATATAAAATTTATGTTAATTATTTTATTTTATAATAGAAATTTTCATGTCCATTATTCATTTTATTTCACTTAAATAATTGTTATTATTAAATACTTAATCGATTGAGTTCACATCATACATTTTGAGATCATTCAGATTATAAGTAAGAAATGGGTTGGGTAGGTTAACTATTTTCAAATGTATCATGATTATATCATTCATTATATATTATTAGATTTTTAATTTTAATTTTATAAATTATTCCCAAATTTAGAACCAAATATGTATGGTGTTTTTCAAAAATTGAATTGTTCTACAATCATAGAGATAGTAGGTCATAAGTACACATGAGTAACATTTCAAATTTTTACACGAACATGATGAAAAAAGGAGAGTACAATTTTATGTTTCTATGTTAATTAATTTATAATAAATTTAATATTATTTAATTAAATACATAAATATATAAAATCTTTTTGATGTGTTGACGAAAATAAAATTACTTGGTTCGTGAGGCGGTAGTTCCCAGGTACACATGAACAATGTCTTTATTTTTTATTGAATGGTAAAGAAATGAGTATAATATTTATTGAAAATTAATGAAATAAAATTAGATCATATATATAATATTATTTAGTTTTTATCTATTGTTATGAATAACCATGACTATCTATGGTGAAAAATTAAATTTTATCATCTAATGAGGACATAGTTTAAACGTACAAATTAGCAATATTTATATTTTTATTAGAAATATATGTTAATTGAAGGGGATCTTACCATACACATAATAAATTATTTTTTATTTATGATACTTATGTTATTATTTTATATTTTTATTAATTATATTTGAAGGAGGTAGAAGAATAAGTAAATAAAAATCATTGGTTAGGAACTGTATCTCATATTTAGAAATTTTGTTTATACCTAATGCCTTCCTAGGATAATTCCATGACCAATAAAGGACCACTATAATGTGGTTATGGATGTAATTAAATGATTTAAAAATGTATATGTCATGACAAAAGGAAATTCATGTGGGTAGAATAGAGGAGTGGGGAATCCTTTTATAAGTGTCGTAGAGTACACAATTGAAAATGTTCAAATGAATAATATATATCAATGTTATAATAAATAAATGTTGATCCAAATGACCCAAATATTATTGAGATATAATATATATTAAAAATATTTCCATAAAATTGGAATTTCACATTTTTTATTTCATTTATCTCTTACTTTTTTATTTTTAAACATTTTAATCAATTTTAAATCGTAAATCGGTATTTGATATTTTTTTTAATGTTAATATTAATAATGAAAAAAATGAAACTATAATAATTATAATAATATGAAATTATAAACACAAATAGAGATTTTATTTTATATAATTCATTTTCTATAAATTTATGTAATTAATTCTAAAATGAACGTGAAACACGCGATGAATAAATATTTTTCAGAAAAATGAATTTTTATGTAAATAATGTTTTATATCAAATTAATGTATAATATTAATTCATATTAAATTTATTAGATTATGTTTATTATAAATAATACAAAAATGATAAACAAAATACAAAATAAATCAGACTATGTAAATACTTGATAAAAAATATAGTTTTTAAAAATATATATATATTCTATTATTCACCAAAAACAAATTTTCAAAAAATTACCAAAATAAAATTCATATAAAATTATGACATCATAATATAAAAAATAATGTTCAAATTTTTATATATCTATTATAAAATTTTTATATCCTGATTCTAAATTATACTACACTATATAAATTAACAATTTTAGTATGAATAAAAATATTTATTTTTTGACAGAAAAATTACTCAATATTATTATACTAAATATAATTAAATATAACCTAATTCATGAATATTAATAAGCAATGATATTAATTTATTATTAAAATTAACGGGGTTGGTTAAATCATTCTCGATTTTGGAAATTTTCACTTTATATTTTTTTTCATTGTATAAAAAAATTGGATATTTTTCCTTCATAGCATTATTTATTCCCATGATTCTTATTTAATAAAATGGGGTTTCCACAAATCCATAACATATTAAATCTCACTATTCTATAACACCTTATCTTTTCATCTTGTAATCTTAACCATATATTCATTAAATTAAATGTTATTTTTCTAATTACTCGACTTTAGGGATAAATGCATGTGATGCATTTGGAACATATTTTCATAGTAATAAAAAAGGAACACATCATGTACTAATGGTAAACATATATTTAATACCTTTAAAAAGATAATATACCCTACCTAATATTTTATTTTATGTGGTCAAATGAACTATAGACATAAATTTCCCATTTTTCCAAAATGAGTGGTAATTTTTCATGGAGATATATTAAGAAAAACATATTTACCTACCTCGAATAAAGGATCTATAATCTAGTTACCTATATAATGTTTTTCATTATCAATTAATTCCTTATATGTTTATAAATAATATTCACTCTATCAAACACCTATTATAAGAATTCTAATCACATCAAAATTCATTCCCTTTACTAGTCCCAATAATCCAGAGTTCGACACTACAACCCTTAATATGTATCATATAGAGCCATCTATATAATGGAATGAAAACTGTAATAATATAAAATATAAACTAATGATACATGTTGATCCCAAAATTCTAGATGATACATTGAACAAGATCAAATAATTTATTCAAACATATATATTTTTTACTTTAATTAACCAGCATATTATGGATGAATGTTTTTACTAAAATTTAATTCAATACCAAATTACTTCTTAAGGATTTTTTAAAAATAATAGGTAAATAATGAATCATGTTTAGAAAATGAAAAATGAGATAATCTATGAAATATCATTATCTATTTAATATAATTTCTAGAAATATGATCCAAATACATATTATCTTGAATAAAATTAAAATGAAAAAATTTATTCAATCAATCATAAATAATAATAATATCATTATTACCTCAAGTTGTATTTGTAAATACCTCTTAGAAATCAATAGTAATATTTTTTAGTTTCACTCTAGAATATGAAATGGGTGAAGAAATCCCTTTATTAATTGTATTTTTACTTTAATCCTTTGACAAGAAAAAAAACTTATTTATGACATATACATTATCTCTTTTCATTTCATCCCCCCATTAATGTTCTCAAAGGTCTCTATAAATTTAATTTCAACTATAATGAATAGAAAATAGAGATATATGATCTTGACTAAAAAATTATATCCTCAAATTATGATAACGAGGCATATAAAACCTATTTCCAAATTAAATGGCACATTATTCATCGATAATAATATTTTAAAACATACCCTATTTAAAAGATACTATCTTTTACCATATGGTTTTAAATCCTGAATTCATTATCATTAATCAGTTCTGAAAATATTCTATATATCATATTCATCTCATCTTGAGTGATTATATACTTTAATATTTTATTTATTGGTATATATTTCACACATTACTCAATATAAATGATTATTATATATTTTTTAAGTAAACATTGTAGCCTATTAATAAATTCCCTATGTGGAATAATTTATCTCAATATGATTTAATTAATTTTAATTATAAGTAATTAACTGATCATTATACATTAGAACAAAACCTTGATCCTTCAAATATGCACCGTTTTAGATAATGATTTCACCATTTATGGATTGGGAGCCAAACTGAAGCATGTAATTTTTTTATTTTCTATTACTAGAAACACTCATCACATTCTTTCATCGAGATGAATTAAAAAAAATAACTAAGGTCTTTGGGTCGGTAATCATTCAAAGTTCTCAACAAACCATCAATGTAACAAGATAATCCATGGAAAATAAAAATCTCTTGGATATTTTTAGTTCTTGGTCACCCTTTAAAAAATTTATTATTAACTGGATTAATAAATATTGTATATTTATTTACAAATATTTCCATGGAAATAAATATGTTGAAACTGAAATAAAAAATTACTATATCATCAATATAACTTAATTTCAATCAAGGGTTATAAAAAAACACCCAAAAGTTTTCCATCATCACCCTAACATTTAAAATATATCCATATCTCATAAATAAACAAAACCAAAAATTTGTCCATGAAGTCATCGAAAAAAATATTTAAAAGTTCCATAAATAAAATTAAATTATTTTTCAACTAAAATGGAATGACCAAAAGATTATAGTTCCCATAATACTGAGCTCATGGGAAATACTAAGCTCCCTAGAAATGATCAAGAAAAGTCATCTATATGAGAAATCATATGTATATTATTAACTATGAATTTACATAATGATTTTAAATATATTTATATCCATACAAAAATATATTTATTTTCAATATAAAAAATAAGACTACCCCTCAATAATGTGCATGGATAAAGGAATCCTTTATCAATCGACACATATAACTAATATTTTCTATTCAATAACTTCTACTTTATCTATTTGAAAAGTAGGTTTTGCTATTACCTATCATTATTCACTAAGTTAATATTAGTAAAAAATTAATTAGAAAAAACATCTATATATTCACTTACTATAGAAACATAATCAATAAGAATAGTAACATACTTCTGAATAATATGTTCCAGATAATATACATTAAAATAATTATTCAATTTCTCATTCTCATGATGAGTTATCCAATGTATTAATTAAATCTTGTGTACTAAATGAAATTCATTTGAAAAAAATATTCTTTCTCACAACAATATATCATAGAATAATCAATAGAAATCCAATCCATTCCCATTATAACAATAAACAATATAATGGAAAACATAAATTTTTTTTATTAAATCCATTACATAGAAAATTATATAAAGAATTTTATATTTCAACTTTTTCCATAATACTCCCCACATGTGTTTTAAGAAAAATATCTCACATTATTTATTGAAGTTTAATTACTTATTTACTAGTAAATTTCTATTCAATGAATGAATTTTTAGCCCATAAATCAAACAAGTCATTGAAATTATTCAAATAAATATGTTATATATATAACACCACATTACTGGATGGTCCAGCAATTGATAAAGTAGTCTAAAAGATTTATCCAAATATTTATAATTATGTTCATGAAGACATCAATACTTTACTTCTATCTTTGGCTATGTACTAAAATAATGTCCCAATTCATTATAAATAAAATAACTTACATGAGAAATTTTTTTATTTATATGATTATTATTATGATATTTTATTTTGTTATCATGATTAAAATTTCATAAAATTTAACATCATAAACACATCATAATCACATCATAGATATTATAATTCATTTTACAAGGTATTTTTAACAAACTTTTCACAAGATATAAACTTGAATTTCATATATTTGGATTTCTCTAATTCATGTTTCTTTAATAACATTCATCAATACAACATTTTATACTTATTTTCATTGGAAATATAATGATTGAAAAACATTATTTATACTATATAATCACATAAAACTATATTATTATAACTATTATATTCACATATGGACAATTCCCCTTGATATCATTACTTCAGTCCTATGTAAATATGAATAATTTTACAATCTAAATATCACATTCTATTTTGTAAGTATCATTCAATTAATTTGGATTTTTCTTCATAAATGGAATCTAAATATTCCAACTTATAACTAAAATTCAATAATTTCTTTTCAATCCTATACATAACAGTCATAGGAAAATATTATTTTTGAGGTAAAAATTATTAAATTTTTCCCATTCTAAGGAACCATTCACTTCCATTTGTTGAATATTCTTAACTATTTATCACAGCTGATCAAATTAGCATTTTAATTTATAAATAAAAAAAGTTATCAATAGATGTTATAAAAATAATAACAAAAAATTAACTTCTCTAGAAAAGTATCCCATACATTAGCTATTATAGGATCACATGATCCATTGACTGTCTTTTTCTTTTAATTTAACTAAATACTCTACATTGGAAATGTTATTCTATAATGAATTTGGTTACTCCCTCTCATGTATACCACTATAATTTATATATTCTTTCAAATTATCCATCATAGAAATACACTATTCTATAGTCATTCTAATCATTCCAGATTACTTCTTTAGAAGGATATTATCTTCTTGGTGCTTTCTTACTTCATCTTCCATATTTCTTTTATGGAAAACTAGAATGAAAAAAATATAGTTTTGATGAATAAATACACTATCTTTCAATATTATATCATGGAAACCAAAAATTAAAAAATCTTAATTTTGCATACTAACTTTATCCTAACCTCAAAAATTATCTAAACCCTTATTTGATGCATACTATATGTACTCAACTATAAAACATTACATAGTCATGAGTTTTAAATCATCTCATTCTCCTATATTCCCAAATTACTTTTCATGTTCACAGTTTTTTTATAATTTCTTCACGAATCTTAAATAACTAAACCATATATTAAAATCATTCCACATATATCTAGTATACATTTTTCCTCAATATAATACTTTTGAATTGAAATAATATTTCATATAATTAAAAATATTCATGATTTTTAACTAGACATCATCATTGTTTATAATCAACCTAAAAAACCATGAGATACATTTGGAAACAAAGGATAAGAAAAAACATATTAGTAATGGATATATATATAAAGGATGAAATATACCTTTTTTCATTTTTAACATCATGAGATCATATAAGAGAGTTTTACATTTCCATAATAAATGTTGAACTTAAATAATAATTTATTTAATCATTAAATTATATTTAATTAATTAAGTCTTTTATAAAAATATTTATAAGAAACCCAAAAAATTTAATCATAATTATGATGTTTTCTTATAAAACATTAGAACCCATGAAATTTATTTCCTAAAAACATACCTTTTTACCCATAAAGGGTGTTTCAATTCATTTAAAAAACACATAAATAGCTTAAATTATGAAGTGAAATGATTTCAATGGAAAATTATTATAAATTCTCAAAAATAAATATAGTTTCTCTGGTACATTATCATTATAGAATCCATAAAATAACCCATAAAATTTGAATAACATACTTTATTATTCCTACATAATTCTACAGAGAACATAATCATTAAAAAATGAATTAAAGTGCTATATCAGGATCACCCTTAATAATAAACATTATATGAGTAATATAAAATACATAAAACACATATATTTTTGATTTTTCCTGATAAATATAACAAAACTTTATATTTAGCCCACATATTGAATAAATTTCTGGAATTATGTACAAATAATTATAAAAATACCTTTTACGTGTATGATCATTAAATAAAAACTACCATATGAATGGGAAAATCGATTTAGTTTTAGAAAAAAAAATTAAAAAATTATTAGAATCACCTTCTATAATAATAAATATTATGTTGGAAATTTCAATAATATCTTATAGGCTAAAAATTAATCATTTCACAATTTTCTTAAAAAATAAAAATTAACCCATTGGAAAATAATAAAATGTTTTCTTATAAAACATTCATAAATAATGTAAAAAACGCATAAATAGTCATTTATTAATTATTTATTTTGGAATAAATTTAAAATGGAAGTAATTTTTATAATACAAACATGGACTAAAATGATTTTTAAAATTAATCATTAAAACATTTAAAATGAGGTTTTGAGTTAATGTGACCCTTACCTCAAGATTGACTTGTCAGGTACATTATTTATCAAAATAAATTGTATAGTTGTATTAATTTTTTACTTTATTAATAACATATTTCATATTTGTTATTCCTTTTATTTACCTTAAAACCATGTTATACATAATTAATTAATTGATTAATTTTATATCACACGTTTTGTGAACAATCATCTTATAAGTCAGAAATTGCTTGGATATGTTAACTATGTTCAATTAGATCATGATTATAAAATTTTCATAAGGTAAAAATGTTTTAATTATCATTTTTATTAAATATTTATACATTTAGATCTAATTTTGTATGGATTTTATGAAATAAATGTTACTATCTTGGAGATGGTAGGTTTTACGTACACATGAATAACGATTACATTTTTCAACCAACATAAAGGAATGAAATTAATTGTAATTTTATCTTTAAAATATGACGATTATATCATAAATATCATATTATTTCCTTAATGAAAAAAATGTATACAATCCAATTTAGGTGGTTATGAAAATAAAATGTATTGATTCGCGTGGTGCCATAAATCTTATATATAGAGGAGGAGTTAGTCACTGAATAATATATAAAAAATTATAATATTGATTGAACTATAAAAATTTAAATTCAAATAAAATATATAATACTGTTTTATATTGATTCATGATTTTTTCTTACCACAAAATATTGTTATGGAAAAATAAATATATTTCCTAGTGAGGCGATTGCCAACATATATGAACAATATATGTTTTCAAATTTAGTTAGATTTTTAAGTAGATGAAAAAGTGATATACCATTATTATAATCACATTAGTAAATATGTAATATTATGATTCTATTATTTTGTAAATTTTTGTAGATATATAAAATAGGTGGATGAATAAATAAAAAAGAAAACTCTCAATTAATAATTATATCACTTCATCAGAGTACCTCCTTAGTATTACAAAAACATCCTTTCTCGGATGATAATATGATCAAACTAGGAGATCTAAGACATGCGAAGGAATTTTTAAAAGGTATTTTTTATTGATATTACAAAATAAGTAACTCGTGAAGGTATGAGAAGATTAGAGAGGGAGTTCTCATCTATATCATACAGAGAGAATATATGTGGAAATTTTCAATTGATTAATATATATTGGTGAAATAGTAATTCCAAATAGATCAAAAAGATCTAATATTATATTAATAGATAAGAAATTTTTTAAATGCTTCGATGAAATAAAAATTTTAAGTAATGCATTGGTCATTTTAACTTGTATATTTCTATTTTTAACCACTTTAGAAAATTTTAACACCTATAATGGTTACTAAATTTTTTACCAAATTTATAGTTCATAATGAACAAAAAATAAAGGGGAATCATTTCAAAATTTATACATAACTATTCCAATTATGGTGTCTATTTTACCAAATTTATTTTCAATTAAATGTTTAAATTAAATCTAAAATAAACCAGAAACATGCGTTGTACAAAATTTATCCAGAAAAATTCCTTTTGAAGTATAAAAATTCTTTTGTAACAAATATAAACTATAATGTTTATTAAAATGAAATTAATTGGGTTATGGTTAATAAAATATAACAAATAAAATTTTAAAACCAATCCAAAATAGAATTATAGTAAATAAATTATTGGAAATAAAGTGTTGTTTCCCAAAAAAATATTTATTTTCTAATATTCATCAGAAATAAACATTTTTAAAAAATCATAATAAAAAATATTTGATAATTTTGACCTGAAAAAAATAATAAATGAAGTTAAGATTCTCAAATTAAATTTTTGAAATTTGGAAATCATGTTTTTAATTAAAACCATGTAGTAAATTTAATAAAAATTATTATGAATGAAACTATTTTATTTTTTATTGAGAAATTATTTAATATTATTAAAATAAATTTAACTTTATTAAAAAATAATATGAATATTTGTCAGGAATAAAATTTATTTGCAGTCAACATTATGTTGGTTATTAAATTTGTTCATTTATATATTTTATCTACAAATCAAATTTTTTATTTTGGAAAATTTCATTACAAAAGTTAGTTCTCAATTCCCATGAATTCATCATCATCCTATGTAGATGAAGGAAAACCTTCAATACTTTACCCATTTTGAGTCAATTTTTTATATAGGATTGAATATGATTATTTCCTAAAAACAGGGTATCGAGAAACATTATTTTTCAATAGTATTCATGTATTGGGGTTTACAAGTTGGTGGGAGATAAGATAATTAGGACATAATGGGTAGTTTGTGAGTGAGTTCCTATAAATATCTCATTATAATGATCATTAAGTTTCCAGATAATATTTATAATAATTATGTTTACGTTTAATTTCGAGTAGTCCAATCCATGAAATATGGTTTTTTATTTCCCTCAGATCATTATAGGGAAGCGAAACTATAGACATGAGAAGATAGAGATCAAGACAAATAATTACCCCAAAATAAACCTATGTTATTTCAAGGAGAATTGATCATAAAGTAATAATGGATTTTTTGTAACATATTGAACATATTTTCAACTTTTTTGAAACTTTAGATTCAATCATGGTGGAATGTGCCACCAATAATATCTAAGACCATAGTGGGAGATAGTGGGACATAATGGTTTAGTTAAAGAGTCATTAATGTTTTGAGTGAAATTACATTAAGGTCATCATTTTATAGAAGTTATTTCTAATGCATTAATGATCTATAAATCCATGGAGTTCTATACCCTTCAAAAAAGTGATCGTAGAGTAATCGAATATTTGAATTTCTTTTTTGATCTGGGTTTTTATCTCATGATATTGTATTCAATTATAAGTTTAAGGATAAGAGGATTTTATATGGTCTTGTGATTTTAGGATTGATATTAGGTTCATATGTAGAAGCATACAAGTAATGTTGAGGTTATTGAAAGACCCACAGTGGAAAGAGATGACATTTAATAATGTTGGGGCTATTTGGTATTTCTATTTTTCCTAATGGTGGTTTTACTGTCACATATGGAAAAAAGATTAATTGGAATGAGATTAACAAGGGTGGTGGAAGTGGTTACCAACCATAGAATTATAGAATAAAATCTAAATCAAATTACACTAGACTATTGAATTTCTTATAGTGAGGAATGATGTGGATCCTGATATATACACACACATATATCCAAAAATTATAAAACTAATGTTGATGTCCAAGTAACTAATAATGGTTTTGTAAGGATAATTATACTCAACATTACATCATAGATGCATTAGAACCTAAAGGGTCTGTGTTGTTTTTAGAAGCTTTAAATACTATGTGGATTATTTTATAGGACTTTGGAGTAGAGAAGTTTCACATAGTGGAAGAGTGTCAAGTATTTATTGATGTTCTCATTGCAATAGTTAGAGGTAATTTCTTTATTTCATTGAATTTATAGAACATTTTATTTAAATATAATTCCTATCATTATATTATATAAACCATATTTTTGAATTTTTTTAAAAATAAAACAGAAATCATGAACATTGTTATGAAGTTTGAAACACATCTTGGAATGAAGGAGTAGGGTTTTCTTTGTCTCTCGTGTTCTCTTTTAACATCAGATATTGAGTTTGTTTTTTATTTTTATAATATTACCTTGGATATATTTAATGTTATCTTAAACCACGAATAGTTGGTTTCCTATTAATTATATTGTGATTTCTTTAATCATTTAGAGTTATTCACTATCTTCGATTGGTGCTCTAATGTTTTCCATTGATAGTGGGATCCGAGGTCTAGCTAAGAAGGACCTCCTCTACCAGAATAGGTAAAATTGATTTTTTTATTTCATAGTTTTTTGGAGATTAACCTATATATTATGTTATTAGGTGGTTAAGGAATTTTTAAATTCTATTCTTTTTATTTTATCTATTCTTCCTATAGAGAGGGAAGACATTTTTTCGATCAATTTGATACAAAAAAACATA
Organism: Viscum album; assembly: GCA_963277665.1. Lineage (NCBI taxonomy): Eukaryota > Viridiplantae > Streptophyta > Magnoliopsida > Santalales > Viscaceae > Viscum > Viscum album. The sequence goes on along the minus strand of OY728162.1, from coordinate 424,473,272 downwards.
GCTGATATCCACTCCATCATACCTTATTTCACAAGATAAATTAAAGTAATTGAGGAATCGCTTAAATTATTTTAAAGATAAAATAATCATTATTTCTAGGGTATCACCTGGGGTATCACATATATATTATTAAATAATGTTTTATGGGATGTTCAGTTTATATGTTAATTACACGAAGCTCAACTATTTAATGATTATGAATTATTAATATTTTCCTTATACTGACGAATTTTTTGTTAAAATAAAGGGAAAAATAGTTCTCCTAATTAAAACTTTATTCTAGATATCATAATATCATATTTAAGGAGTAAGATATTCTAAATACTTCTTTAAGTAGTATGTATGAAAATATTTAAAATACTGTTATTTTATTTGATAACTTGAATACTTTATCTACATTCATGGCCCATGTGAATCTTATTTTCAACGATTTCATTGATTCATTTATCATGGTATTCATTTAAAACATCCTAGTTTACTAAAGTACTAATCCTGAGCATGAACCTCACATGAAATTCATTCTAGGAATCCTTAATTATCCTCTAATTGAAGTTTCTTTTCCAAAATTTCATTTCAGTATTCAATAATTTATGTCCTCGGGTAATGTGGATTTGGAACACTACATATCCATTAATCTTTGAAAATTGAAAAATATCTTTTCAATGGAGGATACAATGAATGAATTTTAGATATAATACTTATTTTATTTTTTAGGATATTATTTTATGTTTGTGAATGATTTATTAATGCTAAAATATCTATTTCCAACACATAAAAATAATGTGGTAAAATTATTATTTGATTCTAAATACAAGACATAATTTTATTCATTGAAGTTACATATTACCTTTTCATTTTTTTTCTTATACCATGAGAAAGAATGGCCATTGTGTTGTTTTTTTATGCCTCAACTGAAAGATTTTGTTTCTTTCTTATGAAATAAGATCATGTAGGGACACATGGTTCTTCCCAAATTTGAGTATATAAGAAAAATTACTCCAAACAAGATTTATAACTATTAGTATTATTTAATTAACTAAATATTTAAGTACATTAAATATTATTTGAAGTTTTCACAATCTATTTGACCGTATTTTTAATGATAAATATTTTCACTTAATAGAATTACACAAAGAAAGGGGATATGGGTAGAGTATCATCAGTCATTTGAATTAGAAATCTCACATACACCAAGAAATTAAAGTGTTGTTTTGGATGATCCAATTACAGTTTTTCCTTATAAAAAATTTATTTAATTAATATAGTAATTGAATTTCATATGACTCTTTACTCAAATATAGTAGAATTATTTAATGTAAGAGTTTGGTAATGATCTAGGTAGTTATTAATTAAACGTATCTCTTCTCAAGGAATTTTTTAATGTGGTAAATAGTATGAGTATATAAGGAGCATCAAGAACTATTTATAAGGTTGGGATACCATTACTTTGTGTTCTCTATCCTTGAAAGGAATTATTTTTACAAAAACTGGAATTCCATCCCTTTATCTATGAGTAACTCATTAGAGAAATATTATTATTATTATTATTGGACTTGTGACCTTGGTATAATAGAGATATACCATGACATGAAGCATCCGTTTTGGTGTTGAGGTTTGAAATGTGATATAGCTGATTTTTTTGACTCAATTCTATACCTATCAATAGATTAAAGAAAAACACAAAATTCCTTATGTCTTGCTTCAGCCTCTCCATGTGATCGTATGGAAATGGGAAGAGGTACCCAATGATTTCAATGATGGTTTACCATGGAATCTCAATGGGAATATTCCATGTGGGAGGTGATTGTTCAACTAAATAAGTTGGATTATTTCATTCCATTTCTAAACACCATCATGTTTGAGGATTTTATCAAACTACATGATTAGTATATCTAGATGTTGTACAAGTATTTTTATACTATTATTTAGTACTAGGAACTCATGTTTACCTCTTGAATTTGGAATGAGATCTAGTAGATGATGGGTTATCATTTTAAATTGATAAAAAATTACCATCCTTATATAGATGTACATACATAGTGATCAATTCATAATTTCTTGAGGATATTCTCTCAACATGTGTCATGGACTTTCAAAGATGTTGGGATAATTATTTGTGATGGGTGGAGTTCATATAAAATAATAGTTATCATTTATTCATAACGGTGGATCCTTTTTAGGATTTCAATGATCGACTATGTAAATCACTTATTTGATGATCCTAAGTGGGAGAGATATCTCTTATGGTACCATGCATTGATTAAAACATGTTATTGAAAATTTATATTATTCATCAATGATTAAATAAAAATAAAAATTAGAATTAATATTATCTAAATCATCAAAGAAAATAATTTTTAATTTAAAATAAGTTTCCTGATATTGAAGAATGTTTCACAATGGTCAAGTCACCATCATCTTGTGAGGTAAGGGATATTAGTTGGGAGATACATGGTATTTTTTAAGATAATAAAGGTAATTGGAATGAATGATTATCAGTTTTTATCTCAAATTACATCTATCTATGATGTTTTCAATATTTATAAGATTTATAAATATCACTGGGTTCCGTCTCATATTCTAAACTAGGAATATGTTGATTTATAACCTATTATATCTGCTGTTGAATGACTATTTCAGGTTATTAGTTCTTAGGAAAATATTTTTCATGTGAAATATAATTATTTATTCATTCTATTTTGGTAGCACATAATGAATTATAATAGGATATGATAAATATAATTAAATTTACAAGATAAATAGCCTCATATTTTCATTGAACAACCTTCTTCAACATGAAATTTCTAGGGAAGAAAGTGATATTATAGGGAGAATTATAAAATTCTTATTTCACTTTCAAGTACATTTATTCATTTTGTTTTCCTATCTTTATCTAAACAAATATAAATTTTTTTGTTCGGTTTTTTTAATTTTTATCTGGAATGTGTATGATTTGTGTAGTTTTAGTCAAAAAAAAATTTCTTTTGTAGGAACTATATAACTTTTATTAGTTTCATATAATTCCATTTCACACAGTGGGTGAATGATTAGAAAATTGCGTGAATAAAAAATGTTGATTCTATAATTTAAAAAATAATATACATAGTAGATACTAATACCAAATAGCGAAGCTTCTCCATTTTATAAATTTATATCCATGGATGGAACATAGTTTACCAAACTATGCATCCAAATTATGTAATAATAATTAAGTAATCTAAAAAGTATAATTTTTAAAAAATGAAATTGCACTAACTAATCTTTTCCATTATCTTATATCCAAGGTTTTTCAGCCTTCGTATTAATATGGGATACTTTTGATAACCCAAAAATTCCAAAGGTATATTCATATGGATTATGATGTATTATATCTAGGAAACTCTAGGTAAGAGCATATTATTTATCATTCATCAGAATTTCATCTATTTTTCATGATGGAATGAAAATATCAATGATTTTATGATTATATATATGTGTTTGGTTTTTATTTAATATGTTTTATTATATATATTTATTCAAAAAGGAAGGTAGAGACCATATCTACCTAGAACATTAAATTCGTCTTTAGGAATGTTCAAGGATACTGGTTTCTCCTATTAGTTTTGATCTATAGTTTGTTGGGTATGATTATATGGATATTTTATTCATTGGTTATGATATGTTTAATTCATATAAAAATTTCAGAATCATTCAACCTGAAAATTTATATTTTTTATACATTGATATTGTGATTTTTGGTTTGTTTTCTCAAATAATTGGTCCTAAAGATGAAACAATTATGATTCTATAGAACTCTACACTTTCAATAATTTTATTTCATAAAAACTAGATTGTGGTGTAAATCTTTCGAAGACAAGAAGCAGGTAACTGGTTTAGAAAACAATTTACCTTGTCAAATATTTTAGATGAAGAATAACTTATGACATATGAAGGATACTTCGGTCATAAAATCATCAACATTAAAATATCCCAAAAATTCACTAAATCCAAAATAAAGTGATGATACAAACTCTAGATGTTGTATGGTAATCACTTATGGGGTAAATTGATGACATACGACATACATGTATTGAAAAGGGAGAGACTCCTAATGCCTTTTGACATAAAATATAGTTTTTTGTATGGATAATTGACCTATTTATATTCAATGAAACCCATTATTTTTTGAAATGTGAAATACATAAAACCTATTTCAAGAGAATACGTCCAAGATTTGACATCTATAATTATTAATACACTTATATTTGAACTAAATGCTCTACTGAGAACAATTAAATACTCATTATTTGAGAATAATAATGTGCTTCCATACACCGTAATCATGGAACTCAATCGAGATGAATAAGAGAAAATGATAAAAGTGATTATGTTTCATAAAAAATAAATTTCCTACTGTGTGTATGATATCAACGAGATCATCCCATTTTTTCACCCATAAAATTATTCTATAAGGAAGATATAAGAAAATTTAAAAACCCCTGAGGTGACTCCCTCAACTAATTTAATATGTAGTAAACATGTAATTTCTAATTCTTCTTGGAAATATTAATATATTTTATATCTATTATAGTGAATGAGTGATATTTCTTCATGTGGTACCAAATAATGAAGGATTAATTTTGATTATAAATAATGATAATGAATAAATCCAAACTCGAACATTTACCTGATGGATATTTTTCAACTATAAATATTTTAATAATGAAACATTAAAATTCCATTTCTCTCTCCCATTCATATATCATATGCTTGACTGATTGGATAGTCGTGAATTATATTTTTTCCGGGATGGCTATTCTATATAAAATCAAATCTCTGATGAACCAAATTATTATTTAAAGAAAAATATCCTCGATCTTTTCTAAAAAATTTCATATCAATTAGTTTTAGTAGGAATGATCAATGTTATGGAATCATTCCAATGTATTTGGACACATATCATTCATGTTATTGAAGAGGACTTTTTGTAAATATTTATGGATGATGTTTTCATATATGGAAAATTCTATGAGGTATTTTAGAGTAATATTGAACTCAAACTCTAACACTGTGATGAGAAATCCATAGATATAATTTGGGAGAAATTCCATTTCATTGTGAAAGAAATAATATAAGTTGGGAAATAATTCAAAAAACAATGATTTATTTGATCCATCAAAAATCAAGGTGAAAAAATAGTTCCTAGAACCCACCACTTTGAATGGAATATTGATATTTTTAGGCCACAGATGATTCTATATCTAGTTTTTTATATACTTTTAACAAATAACCCAAAAACTAACACACCTACTATCTAAGGACTTCCATTTTTAATTCATTAAATATTTTTGAACAGCCTTTTATGATCAAAAAATAAAACTAGTGTTTTCTCCTATAATTATCTCACCATATTTGGAAAAGTACTTTGAGCTAATGTGTGATAATTGTGACTTCATTATAGAAATATTTTAGGGCATTTTGTTACAGAAATTGTTACTCTCATTTACTATACTATCGAATAATATCAATGTTTCTCAATCTAAATATATAACCACTAAAACGATCATATGTATGTTTATTTAACATATAAAAAATTATTTTATACCTCATTCTCACAATATATGTGGTTTAAACTAATCATATAGAACCAAAATACATTATAAATAAAAATAATGTCAACCCCATGTTTACCTGTCAGATCATACTATATGAATATTTTAACATGATAGTTGAAAAAATTAAAGGGACTTAAAACATTATTGTGGACTATCAGTCTAGAATCCATCCTCTAAATATTGAGGATAATGAAGAGGGGAGAATTTTATATGAATTTATTGAGGATACACCATTCAATTTGGATGAAAAAACATAACCATGGTTTGATTAGATGGAAAATAATCTGACTATTAGGACCCTATTTCTTCACATTTCTAATCATATGTTCCATACTACTACTTGGATGAACTACTATTATTTAAATACTATATTGATGGTTTAAGGTGGTGTTACATCCCAACAGATAAAATTTAAATTGATTTATTATATTTCTCTATACTTCATCGACTAGAGGAGACAATGTAAATGGGAATAACATCGAGAAAATTCTACAGAGAGGAATATTTTGTCTCACGCCTTATTAAAATTCAAGGAGATTTTTTCCATTTGGTAGTAAGTTCCAAATAACAAGAACATTTTAAAACATAATTATTTTCCCAAGAAACCCATCATAGAAGAGGAAATTGTTGATGTTTTCAGAATTTATTACATGGTCCCATTTCCCAATTCTCATGGAAAGTTTTACATCTTTGTCAATTGAGACTACATTTATAAATGGGTAGAAACCAAAGAATCCACCCATGAAATGAATAATGTTGTCATGAATATTATATAGAAATTTATCCCTATTTTTATTCCCTACATTAATCATTATTGACCAGTGAATGAACATTAATAATACATCTATAAAGGTATTGTTGAAATGTAGGGGATTTGATATCACCCCAAAAGTCCTTACCAAATGTAGACTATCCTCTAGGTGGGAATGTCCAATTTGAAGATATTGATTATAGAAAATATATTTAATATAATTCAGAAGGATTATAGTATCCAACTTGATGTTTAACCTTGGTAATATCGAACAATTTATAAAATACCCATAAATATAATTCCATTCCAGCATTTCAATGGAAAACCATGATGCCTTCATGTTGAATTAGAACACACCACGTACTAGGAAAAATAAAAATAAAATGGATTTTCCAAAATTAGGGAAATAAATGATGTTGTAACTCTATGAGATGGGGGATATTTGAATGGTTTCTTACGATAATTTCAAAATTTATAATGAGAAAATAAAATAATAGAATTACTGACACATCACGCTGGGGATATTCACACTAGGGGATAAGGTTTTTTTGTTCAATTTTGGAATTAAACAATTCCTCAGAATTTTTAAGACACAATTTCGAATTCCATATAAAATTATTAAATTCATCCCACATGGATCTATAAAAATTTAATGGGGATATTGACCACAATTTGAGTTGAATGGAAAATAGTTGAAAATTTCCCATGAATAATTTTTAAAAAATATTGTTCCCTATTTTTCAAAATCACTTTATTTTAGGGGACATAAATATCTAAACATAAAATGATTTACTAATTGGTATTTAATCTTGGTGTATTTTTTTAATTAATTTAGGATAATTGAAATTTCAATGTCCCGCATTCAGTGAGAGAATCTTAAATTTTCTTCTAAAATTAATAAATTTGAATTTATGGTATATAATAATATCATACATAATAAATATCACGGATTTACATTTCCATTCTCAAATAATTAGTGTCATAAAAATCATTTATATGATGTAATTATCTTGGATAAAATTTTTAACATGTTTGCCTTGGTTTTATGGTGGAACAACCCCTATCCCCATATCCACCTCCCTCACTCCCTTAGTCGTGAACCCTCACATCCTCTGCCCTCCTCTAGTCCTCCTATGATATTTTTCCTTACACCTATAGTGGTCATGATGGGAGGTGTAAAACATCAGCACTCCTAAATCCCAACCAAGCACACGGGCTAGGGAATGTGACCTCCAACAGCCCTGTTTTTTTTTCAAACACATATTTTCCACTAATGGGGGATCCCAAAATCCAGTCATCAACATCAGGTTTTTATTCCCAGAATATATCCCAAAATTCATAGGCATACTCTTTTCCTACTCAAATACACCGCTACAAATAGTTTATATACCCTCACATTAAGTGTCTTTGGAATTGTTTTAGGGAGGATCGACCATAAAATTATTGTTCCCTGAGAAAAATTATAAAAATATCACCCGTCAAATATGGATGGTTATAGAATTAGGTCGGAGTTAACTTGATTAGAGTTCACACATTACAAACCTAAAATTATAAATCCATTTAAACAAACATTAGATGGAAAATTTAAAAAAAGTTCATTCCACAAGCTACCCAATTTATATTTTGTCCCATATGATATTAAAAAGTAAAAAAATTACAAAAATATATTGTTAAAACTACACATTTACTTCTTGAAAAATTAATAAAAAGGAATAAGAAAAAAGAAAGTAAATCATATAAAACATGCAGTCTTCTATATATGAAAATAAGGGAAAATAAAAAATTTTATATAACATAAAACGGAACACTTTTTAACCATTTAAACCACTTAAAAAACAATCTAAAAAGGTATTGAAATTTTTAAAAACTGACATGTTAATCCTTTGAACAATAAATAACGAATCATCCTCATATTCTTATTCATCTTCACCTCCCAATTATACTTATAAACAAATAAAAATTTGAAAATATAAATTCAAAATAACAGAAAATATTATTCAAAAACACACTTTTTAATAGTTAAAAACATTACTAGTTTGTGAAAACACATGAATAACACTTCATGTAAAAATAATTGATTGATTTGTTTTTAAAAAAATTAATGCCTTTATTTTTTAACACATGACCTCATGTCTGAAAATTTGATCTATATTCTTTAATTATGAAATAGATTATTAATTAATCATGTTAAATAATCCAATGAAATGAAAATATAAAATTATAAAGAAATAGAGAATGGCATACCAGAGTATGTTATAGGACTTCACAAACCCCATTATGGTACTTTTTAATCGAATTAAAAGGAAACACTTCTACATTAATTTGTTGATGATAATTATTCAATAAACCTATCATAATTCAGAATATAAAAAATATTTTTCAATTGAAATCATTTCCAATGATCATAATCCATCTTGTGACATGGTAGTATAAAGATAAGTTTTTATAAAAGTTAGATTTAAAAAACATGTCTATATTGATGAAATTATAATAGATAAAGTAATGATATTTAATATACCACCCATGTAATTTGAAACCCAACATCTCACCCATAAGGCATTATAAAATCTTGTATATCAATATATTTTATCAATTCACCTATAAATATTGACTCCAAATGTCTGGGATATTGAAATAATTCGTCCCCACAAATATCATCATGTTTATTGTGTTTCAAAAAATTTGAAATCAAGTTCACTGGTCCTTTAATTTTTTTTCAAAAATATTTCAAAAAATTTCCAAAAAAAAAATCCAAATCCATTGTGAATGTGTTCAAAATTCATAAAACATTCCTTCATGGAACATAGATCTTGATAAATAAATTGAAGAAAATATTTAGTTCTAATTGTTTCCTCCATTGAAAAATCCCTAATACAATAATCTTACACATCCTCATCAAAAAGGATTTCCTATGAATAACTAATTTTTTTTCAAATATTGTATCAATACCAACATTTTGTGTGAGTTATTTCACTTCATTCATTAATCCTTCGAACACTTAGGCTCTAAGTTATCCTAAGAACAAAATAAACACTTTTGTTTTTTTACTTGCAGATTTGATATCCATCTAATCACGTTTAAGGAAATAATTGAAAAGATTCACTTTATCTAAAATTTTATACCAAATTCATAATAATATTATGAATTAGAAATTCTATAATTTATTGGAACACAATAATTTACCATCCAACATCACAATATCATCATGTTTAGAAAGATTATAAATTTCAAATAATACATTTCATAAATTGGGTGTTTGTATTCGTATGGATCTAATACTCACAATGTGACGTTACCAACAAGTTACTAATAATGGTTTTCATGTAAACCCCTTCATAAAATTCCATAAAACATCCTATCATACAGTGAACTTGAAAATAATGTATAAATTTTATACATAAATGAAAAAAAATCTAGATTTTACAGTAAATTTCTTCATGTCACATATTGAAATAATAAGGTTATGACATCCACATGGAGTATAAAATGATCTTCGATTTAAATCAAGAATCATTTTTAGACACATTTATGATTACCTTTTTTGATTGATACATTATCGTAACTTTTTCCTCTAATGATATCAATTTTTAGTTTAGATCAACCAAATAATCTTCCAATGACTTTAAAATCTCAGAATTAGATTTTTCATCAGTATTTATAAAGCTAAGAAAAAACTCCTACACAATAGAATTAAAATAATCTGTAATATACACAAAAATTATAATAATTTATATCTATTCATTATGAATTAAATATTTTGTGCAATCAAGGATAATCAAAAAATAAATAACTCTTGGGATCTTATTTAATATTTTTTCATTAATCACATTCCCTAAAAATTTTAACATTTCATTCTAAATTTTGTGACTAAGATAATACTTTCTGATTTCGTTATTAATTACACGTCATACATGATCTTGCACTACTGGATCAAATTCAGAAAAAATTCAATGAGTTCAAAAAAAATACCATTATACTTCTCATAAATATTATAATATGTTGCATGAATTGGTATGATCTTTTTTTCAAGTACCTTCATAAATATAATGATTTTAGTAAGTACCATATTCCAATGAACTCATTCCTTCTCAATGAGACATTCAACTTTTCCCCAATTTTTTCTTTATTTTCAAGTCCTCTGTGTAGGTCCACCGACCTCACAACAATAGAAGGGTTTTCAAAATTTCGTTTATACTTCTCAATCCCTGATTAAAGGTTATAAAAATAATTATACCCTCCTTCAATCAGATCTTTTTTCATTATTTTAAACGTAAACAATTTTCAATAAAACAAAATACATTTTACAACTAATTATAATACACAAGACACTTCCTATAGTGATTTTCCCTATTAGGAAGTATAAACAAATATTGATTAGAAGTAAAGTGTCTCCCATGACCAGCTTCATTAGGAAATTTATCATTTTCTTTTAATATTTTAATCAGGAAATGTCTAACCAATAATGTTATTGTATCATCGTGGATACTTCCCCATAATCATGTTTCATAATCCAAATCCATATACTTTTCAACATCAAGCACGATTTGAACTCAAAGATCATGAATCATATGAATAGTATTTTCATTTTCATAATGCTTATAATACACATCCACAACATCATTGATTATATCATCACTTTGAGTGACAGATACCACAACATATTTATCATTCACATTAGAAATAATGTATCCCATATATTTCCTATTAAAATTAATAGATATATTCTCTTTTTCACTTCTTGTATTAAATTAATTATAAATTTAACCCGCTTGTATTTTGTAGATTACATTCTTTCTTTTCTTGTTATTTTTATTTTGAGATCCAATTTTTTTTGTTTTACTCATTATAGTACCTAAATGTTTTATATTCTAATTCACGTAATTATAATTAATTTAGAGATTAAAATATTTAAATTAGATTCTATACAAAAATAATCATATATTCTAACAAATTGAAATTTTATTTAATTTTAAACCAATTATGTGAATATTTCTATAACAAAAAAATTAATTAACAAATTTTACAACAAAAATTAGACAGATATAAACTCAGATTGTCATCAACTATATCAAAAAAATTAAATGTAGTTGTTTAGAAGTAAAAAAAATTGGCATTAAAACACTAAACATCAATGTAGAAGATACATTGGATAACGATTCATGTTTGAGTTTTTTAGATATTAAAATTTAATGAGAAATATAAACATACATAATTTCTAAAATGATATCTAAAATGAAATAAAAAAACATTCTTTCAAACAAATTGAATTTTAGTTTTATTTTACATTAAATTTATTGTCATGCCCTGACCCCAGTTACCTAAAGTTGGTACATTATTTTAATACATTGGCACGATAAAAAGGAATAATGTCTCGAAATATCGATTAGATTAAAAATAATGGAAAATATATTACATATATGAAAGTTACATTACAATTTATAAAATAAAACACAACATAAATAATAGTTTGAGAAAACCGTTATTCTCTTAAATTAACCATTCATATCAATAATAGGACAATTCCTCGCATCATGGGAAAAATAAAACATAAGAAAGAGGTGATCTCGGTTTCTCAGTAAGGATAAAAATACTGCAGAAACTATTATAAACAAACAAAAACATTTTAGGAAATGTATAAGACTTAAACAAATGATTTTTAAAAATAAACATCATCATAATATGAAAAAGATATATCAAATAATGCCATTTACTTATGCACAAGGATATTCTACTAGTCAAATAATCACGTGTAATATCAATAGCTAATTTCATTATGATAGAATGCATAATGCTAGACATCATAACCACATAGTCAAGGTCTAATACCAAGACTACAAATAATGATTTTGTCAAGGCCTTATGCCAAGACACTAGTTTGTCTCATGAGACCTACCGATGCATCTAAGAGATAATGTGGGCTCTACCCATCACTTATTAAGTCCAATGAATTCCTCATATGAAAAGGTTGAAACATTAAAAAAAACATTTGTATTAAAACTAGCATACGAAATGCTAATACTTAAACCATAAACCATGCAAGGTATAAAAATAGAACCTGTATAGTCAAACATGTCATAACATATTAAATACAACATGTAATATTTTTTATAGTAAACCAACCTCTATAGAGAATAATATCTAATAAAGGGTGTTGATATAAATGAAAATAATCAATAAAACAATTTACGAAAAATACCCCTTTTCAAGAAATCATTCAAAGTCACACAATTTATAAAGGAATTCAATTAAATGAAATTTTTGAATAAAAGTTTACCATATCAATATGAATCTTTCGAATAAAATTATTACTTTAAAACAATCATGTCTACGTAAATAATCTTTAAAATAATTTTGAAAACATAGACATTAATTAAAATATTTCGAGAAATATATCCTTTAAAAAATTTAAAATGACAATATTGTTAATGATTTCATTTCAAAAAAACATATAATATTACTTTTTAAAACAATTTAATGAAACATGGACATATATGATAAATATGTCTCAGTAGATACTTACAGATAAATAATTTTGGATAATAATGAGATTGAGGAAATATCCTTTACCTTGTACTTTCTTTTGGAATAGGGTATGTTTATCCTCATGTATAATGACCATTGAATGTTATTAAATTATACAAGAACCATATTTATATTTATTATGTCATTATTTATTCATTTATGTCTTTAGAAAACCAATTTAATAATAATTTCTTTGTAATAATAATATTTTGGGTAATAATTACTTTCTCTATCATACATGTTTTAACATGTTATTCTTGATCATATAAATTATATCATTATTTAATTGAATCCAGAATATAAAACATTATTTATTTATCATATATATTCCATATATAAACATTCACAATATAAAGATATATGAAATGGAAAAAACCGTTTATAGAGACGGTAGGTCGTATGTAAGCATAGAAGATGTTTCCATTTTCATATTGTATTCAACGGAAGTAGGAGAATGAGATATATGTAAATATATATATATATATAGTAGCATTATTATTTCATATATTACAAACTTATTAATAATATATATATTTATAATCATCGTTGAATGGTGAACGTGGAAAAAAATCTCATCGCGTCGTGGAGATGGTAAGTCGTACGTAAGCTCGAGCAATGATATCATTTTATTATTGTTGAAAGAGCATTCAATTGGATGATATATTTTATATAAATAATCATTAAAATTTTATATTTATTATTTACATCAATGATACTCTTCATTATACCCATCTAAATAATGAAGTTTTGAATAACAAACAACACCAAGACCTGGAGATGATAAGTTGTACGTATGCACATATGGTGACTTTGTCATTCAGGGGATGGATAGAATAATGAATATGGTTGTACCAGATTTATAATAACATATTAGTATATATAATGTACTGGAGTTATTATTTTAGTAGGGAAAAATCAAATAAAGGTGAAGTGGAAGTTGAAAAGAACATTGAAATGTGTGATGAAGTAGTTACCTCTTCTTCAGGTTCTATTATGTTATTTTATCAGAAGGAATCCTTAGGTTGGATTATGATACAATTAAAATCATTAGTTTGAATTTAGGGTATTTGGGAGGATATTTTATCACGTTTGGAAAAGCTAAATGGATTTGGAGGTGTGATTTTGGGAGAAGGGGAAATACCCTTTTATAAGAGAGGTGAGGATCACTTTAGGAAAAGTTTGAAATACTATTTTATTATAAAATCGTTTTCGGTTTATAATGGTTCCAAATAGATTTATAACGATTATATGGTCGGTATGGGTTGAAAGCCTCTGATCCAAATGGTTTAAGACAAGTTTATCTCACTATATTCACCTTATCGTTTAGATTTAACTCTTACTTAAATAGTTTAACTTTTACAATGTCATCTTGTATTTTTATATTACATAGTTAATAAACATAGAATAAAATTACAAGAGAACCCCAAATGGTTAATTAATTACATATCAATCATTATATAAGTCCTTTGGTTGGTCCTCATATTTTTAGGAATATTATATCATTTAATAATATAGTATTTATTTTAAAAACTCATTTATGTCAATTTTGACACTATTTAGTATTTGGATTTTGTTAAAGATAACAAAACTTGATTACTTCGAAAAAAATACATTAAATCAACCCAAAAATATCATATTAACCCTTAAAATTTGCGTAATTCATCAAAAGTCTCAATTATCGTTTATGTTGATATTTATAATATCAATTATTTTAATCATTCATTAATTCTGTCATTACAACATCATCATTGCGATAAAAATAAATTTAATTATTTAATGTGTAAAAATTAAAAATACAATATCATGATGTAGGAAATCTTTTAATACATCTAATAAATACTTATAGTCGAATTTATCTTATGCATAACACTATATTAAAAATGTTTTAGTTATGAAACATGGAATTTAATACTTTTATCTCTTCTTTAAATAAAATAATAATAAATGTCCAAATCTAATCCATATGGATAAAATATAATCATATTTTATTCCAAAGTTTTATTTTCATAAAAAAAATTATCAAATAGAATGAGGACATGAGTTAGGGTAGTTAAAATATCATTTTTACCATTAATTAACTTTTTTACTTTTACTAGTGGTAAATAAAATTCAAAAGTTACTATTCACCAAAAATTATTTTCATCCTATTGAACCGAAATTTTCTTATTGATGTCAATCGTTTCTCTTAGATTTTTTAAATTCAATTCAAAAAAGTGGTAAAATTACCTTTTATGCAAAATTGCTAATGTCCCTAGAAGGTGGGTAAACGACGTTAAAAAGATAAATAAAATTTTATACATCTAATATTATAATAAAATGACACCAATGAATTAAATTGAACTATGATAGGTATTATGTATATAATTTAACATTAAAATAAATTGAAATAAAAATAATTATTATTTAAATTAAAGTTGGTTTAAACAATAACGTAGCATTTTTCGCTATTCATGAAAAATTCAAAGTTTTTAGAAAATTACCAAAAAATCACCCTAAGATAATTTTGATATTATGAATTCAAAATTAATTTCTATTTTACAAAATTAAAAACATATCCGTTTCATTAATTAATTTATAATTAATTCTCGTTGCCAAAACCAGAATGGTTGTTTTTAAGAAATAATAACAATTAAAATATTTATATGTGTTTATATCCAATTAAAATGTAAAATTACTTGAAAAGAACAATATTGGTTTAAATGATAAAAATAAAATCTAATTATACATCAAATTCATTAAAAATTTTAATTTATTATGATGAAAAAAATAGATTTCAATTAAAAATTATTTTTTTTTCACTATTCATCAAAACATGAATGTTATCAGAAAAATAACTAAAATTTATCCAAACTAAATTTTTATATCCCAATTTTAAAGAAGATGTTTGTTTTGTCATGTTTAATATATAAAAGTGTTAAATATTGTATTTAAAATGGGTTCTCTATTAAAAGGCGGTAAAATTGTATTTATTATTTTAAAACACCTCTTTTCTGTAAAAAAGGGATTTTTTTCTTATTTAATGTATAAAAACACATAATAATGATTTTAAAATTATAATGAGTATATAAAATTACAAATTCAGTTAATACAATTCATAATCTCTTTTTAAATGGTTAATTTGGTAAGTCGTGGTGCTCTCGATCTCGGAGTTGCGTGTCGCACAAGATATTAAATTACTTTAAACGTATTATGAAATCTTGGGGTGTTACATTCTCCCCTCCATCAATAAATTACATCCTTATAATTTGAAAGTTTTCTTTGAAAATAGAAGGTTGAAAATAGAGGGGTGAAAATAGAAAATACTATTTTTGGAAAATCTACATCAGAAATAGGGTTACTGAAATTTAGAATTAATAAGAGGGAAAGGGAAATGAAAAAGTCACCACCAAATTAAGATTTAAAATATGAGAACATTGGTAACATTAGACACACATAATTTGAAGGAAATTTAAATATTTATAGGGAGTGATTTAGGTCATCAATCACAAACAAGTGAACAATAAATTTAATATTAAAGACCTTAAAAACATAAATCTATGATGATTTAAATATCATCTGTTCATCAAAACATAAGTTATTAAGATAAAACATCTCTTGTTTTGAGATAATTTCCCTAAATTATACGAATTAATTTCTTCATAAAATAAGAAAAAAATACTTGACAACTATAGTTCCATCCATTAACAAATTTCTACCACAAACTCATCATTCACTTCAAAAGATAATAGAACACAATGATAATGTATTTATCTTAATCGTATACGATATAAAAAAATGAATTTATAAATCATATATTAGGTCATTTAAAAAAACTAAATTATAAAAACATGGACATCGTCTAGGCCGGTGGTAGGTGATTCAACCTTGTCACCCTTTTGTTGTTAGTTCAAGTCTCACGACCTTGTCAGACGTGACAAGTTGTCTCCCGACCATCGGGTTGTAATTTTTATAAAAAATTCCAAAAAAACTATTATCAATAGTTTTAACCTTAATTTATAGTATCCAATGTCCAACATAATTCATTCCAACCTTTAGACTTATCGAAAATACTTTTTCCTAAACTCACAGTCCAAAATTAATAAGCAATGTCACATAACATACATGTGAATACATTCATCATGTATTCTCATAAGACATTCAAATAAACTGAGTTACCAAAAAACAATATTTGAATAGGTATGTACTTCTCTATTCCTTCTGTAATAATATAATACTTTATATACTCCTTAAATCCAAAAATATTGTAATGTTCAACAATCATGGAATAGAAAACCCATTAATTTGTTCCTAGGTAGTCCATAAATTCAAATATAATTTATCAAAATAAACCATATCTTATTCTAAAATCAATACCTTATTATCAGGACCATATTTAGGTTTATCATTCCTTTAACCATGTATTTTTCCAAAAAATTAACTTTCTATTGAGTCACTTTTAATGGTACCATACAATCTCAAATCCTTAATGAAATAGTACTGCAATATAATAATTATATACCCCATAATTCTTATAACCAGTACACCATTGATAAAACACTAAAATGAAAAAATTATTTAATAAAAACATAAGAAAACTAGTCATTCCTCTTCATCGGCGGTACTATCAAAACTTGATTTTTATCCCGCATCATCATTTCTGGTATACTCTGATGATTAGAACATTGATTCGGGTTATGTCCCAACACCTTGCATATAAATCATTATACATTTGAAACATTCTTATTACCTTTGCAATCACCTACTTGGTGTCCTTTTTCTTCACACTTATAAGAAACATACATTCCCTTCTAGCATTTAACAAGGTGATTCTTTACACAATTATCACATATAGGAAAATAATTCATTCCCTTCTTCCCTTTATCCATCATTCTCTCTACCAACCTTTTCTTCGATGACTTCCCCTCAAATCCATAGAACTTAGAAAATTGTTTACTTATATTATTTACATATGTTAATATTTCATCATATGATGAGAATACATGGGAGACTATTTATCTTCTAAATATTGTCTTAAGACCATGAATTATATGACCCTTTTTACTCTTTGGATCATGCATATTTATAGAGTTCTCGTTCCTTCTTCTAGGAACCATTTCCAAAAAATGCCGTACACTAGGATAGTTTATGAGCCGGAATGCATAATTCCAAACTTGTAAAATACCAAATGTAAATTGAATAGTTTATACATATAATCTACAATCATAAAAAAAATATTCATTGAGAATGTATTTACTCATAAATCCTTCATAATTTTCTGTAATGAAAATGTTAATAATACTATGAATATCCCCCGAGAGTGTCATAACCATGAGTGCAGCAAGGACCATTTTCGTGCACTAGTTCACATTCGAGTCAAGCTCGAAGCAGTTTTTTTTGGGTTTTAACCCTAGAAACATTTATGTCAGAGTTCCATATACTTTATCATATCCATATACAGATGTATATCTCGAAAAACTCATAAAATCTCTACATTACCAAAATAATAGGAAGTTCTTATACTAGAATTCTCAAGGTCTATCATGGGTTAATGTTTCAAAATCAGAGTTTATCTAAATTTAATTCCAAGGTTGTTGCTAAACTTCCACTGATACCAACATTAATTCCACGTCCCCAGTTAACCAGAATCAGTGTATTATTTAAATATATTAGTTGATTACAAGGAATCATGTTCCGAAGGATAGATTAGTTTAGCAGTCTTGGAAAATATATTACATATATGAATATTAAAATATTATTTATAAAATAAAACACAACATAAAAATTATTTGGAGAACTATATTATTCTCCTAGTTTAATCCTTCATATCAATCATAACACACTTTTTCGCATCCTGGGATTAATAAAACATAAGAAAGTGGTGATATCAGATGCTCAGTAAGGATAAATATATAGAAGAAACTATTATAAATAAGCATAAACATTTAAGGAAATCTATAAGACTAAAACAAAAGCCTTTAAAAGATAAATATCAGAATAATATTGAAAAGATAAATCAAATAATTCCATTTACTTATTCACATGGATATTCTACTAGTCTAATAATCACAAGTAATGTCCAAAAAAAATTCCATAATCGTAGAATGCATAATGTCGGACATCATAACCACATAGGCGAGGCCTTGTTCCCATAATACAAATAAATAATTTGTCATGTTCTTTTTCCAAGACACTAGTTTTTTTCATGAGATCTACTAATGCATCGAAGAGCTATATCTGGCTCCACCCATCACTTACAAAGTCTAATTCATTCCTCGTATGAAATGGTTGAAACATAACATAAAAATTTGTATTAAAACTAGCACACGAAATGTTAAAACATTATACATAAACCATGTATGGTATAAAAATAACACATCCACAGTAAAAAAACACATTCAATACAATATAGAAAATTTAATTATAGTATATAATCCTCAATAAATAATAATATCCAATAAAGGATGTTGACATAGTTGAAAATAATCAATAAAAATCTTTGAGAGGAATACCCATTTTCTAGAAATCATTCAAAGTCACACAATTTATAAAGGAATTAATTTAAAATATATATTAGAATCAATGTGTAGCATACCACATGGAAACATTTGAAAGAAATTAATAGTTTAAACAATCATGTCTACGTAAATAAATCATTAGAACAGTGTTGAAATCATGGACATTAAATATAATATTTAGAAAAATAAATCTCTTAAAACATTTAAAATAATGATCTAGTAATATAGTACCTTCCATAAAAACATAAATTATTCCTTTTTAAATCATTTTAATTAAACATGTACATTAATAATAAATATATCCCAGTAGATACTTACAGATAAATAACTCAGATAATAATGAGATTGAAGAAATAACCCTTACCATGTACATTCCTTTGGTTGAGGGTACATTTAACCTCTTATATAATGAACATAGTATGTTATTAAATTATAAAAGAACTATATTCATATTTATGATATCATAAATTATTCATTTATTCCTTTAGACTAACCATTTAATAATAATTTAGATGTTAAAATAATATTTCGATTAATAATCGCTTTCTCTATCATACATGTTTTAACTTGTTATTCTTGATCATATCACTTATATCATGATTTAATTCCTTCCAGAATATAATAAGTTATTTATGTATCATATAAATTTAGAATATAATTATATATAATATATCTATATATGAAATGGAAAACACCGTTTATGGAGATGGTAGGGCGTACGTACGCATAAATGATGTTTCCATTTTCTTATCATATTGAACGAAAGTAATTGAATGATATATATGTAAATAAATGTATATATATATATATATATTTCCATTATAATTATTATGTATTATATTACATAATTATTAATAATATATACAATTATAATCATTGTTTAATGGTTAATATAGAAATGAATCTCATCGCATCATGGAGACGGTAAGCCATATGTAAACACGAGTGATGATATCATTTTATTGATTGTGAAATAGTAAGTAATTGGATGGTATATTATATATACATAATAAATAAGATTTTATATTTATTATTTACATCAATTATACTCATTACTATACCCATCCAAATGATAAAGTGTTGAATAATAAACCACACCACGATGTGGTGATGTTAAGACGTACGTACGCATGTATAGTGAGTTTTTCATTCATAGGATTGATAGAATAAAGAATATGTTTTTAAAATATTTATAATAACATCTAATAATGTAGAAGGTATTTTATTTAATATTTTATTATGGAAAAAATCAAAGAAATAGGAAGTGGGAGAAGAAAAGAACTTTGAAAGAGGTGATGAAGTAATTACCTCATCTTCTAGTTCTTCCTTTTATTTTGATCCAAAGGTATACTTAGGTAAGATTATGATAGATTTAATTCCTCTAGGTTTACTTAAGGGTATTTTGGAGGATATTTGAGTTGGGTTTGGCCAATCTAAATGGATTTGGATGTGTGATTTTGAGAGAAGGGGATGTACCTTTTTAAAAGAGAGGTGATGATCACTTTCAGAAAATCTTGAAATATTACATTATTATAAAATCATTTTTGGTTTATAATGGATCCAAATGGATTTATTTAAAAGATAAGGTGGGTATGGGTCTAAATAATCTCATCCAATAAATTTTTGGAAAGTTTAGGTTACTGTATTAATCTTATCTTTTAGATTTTAATTTTAGATAAGTAGTTTAACTTTTACAAAGTCTTCTTGTATTTTTATTAAAAGGTTAATAACATTATTATAAAATTCAAATAGAACATGAAGTTGTTCATTAATGACATATATATCATTATATAATTCCTTTGTTCAAATGATATATTTTTAGAAATATTATATCATTTAATAATATTATATTTGTTTTAAAAACTAGTTTTTGACAATATTGAGAGTATTTAGTATTTAGATTTTATTAAAGTCAAAAAAAACTTGATTAATTAAAAAAAATACATTAAATCAACCCTAACATGTCATATTAACTTTGAAATTTTTTTGAATGAATAAAAAGATTCAATTTACATTTATATTGATATTTATAATATCAATTATATTAATATTTCATTAATAATGTAATTACTGCCTCATCATTGGGTCATAAATAAATTTAATTATTCAATCTATAAATTTTTTAAATAAAATATCATTATATATGAAATATTTTTATATTTCTAATGAATATTTAATGTCTAATTTATCTTATGTATAACCCTATATTAAAAATGTTTTATTTATAAAACATTGAATTTAACAATTTTAACTATCCTTTAAATTAAATAATAATAAATGTCTTAATATAATCCATGTGGATCAAATAGGATTATGTTTTATTAATAATTTATATTTTGGTCAAAAACACTTATCCAATACAATTAGGACATGTTTTAGTATTGATATAATATCATTTTTACCTTTAATTACCCTATTTACTTTTAACTGTGGTAAATAAAAGTCAAAATTCCCAATTCACCAAAAATTATTTTCATCCAATGGAACCACATTTTAGGTGCTGATGTCAATTTTGTCTCTTGGATTTTTGAAATTTGGTTCACATCAGTGTTAAAATTACGTTTTATACAAATATGTTAACATGCCTAGAAGGTGGTTAAAAGGCGTTAAACATATAAATAAAATTTTATACTTCTAATATTATTATGAAATGACTCTAATGTATTAAATTGAAAAAATATATTTATTATATATATATTTTTTCATTAAAATAATTTTAAATAAAAACCAAAATTATTTAAATAAATGTCGTTTTAAACAATAACACAATGTTTTCTCTATTCATCAAAATTTGAATGTTTTCAAAAAAATACCTAAAATTCACCCTAAGATAATTTTGATATTATAAATTAAAAAATAATGACTATTTTACCAAATTAAAGAAAATATATTTTTCATAAATTAATTTTAAATTAATTTTGTTTGTCTAAACTAGAATGCGGGGTTTGAGAAGTAAAAAATATAAAAATATTTACATGTGTTTATATTCAATTTAAATGTAAAATATCATAAAATTACAAAATTTGGATTAAATGATAAAAATATAATCTATTTATAAATAAAAAAAATCAATATTTTAAATTATTGTGATTAAAAAGATGTTTTCAATTAAAATTTATTATTTTTCACCATTCATCAAAATATGAAAGGTATTAAAAAACACCAAGAATTTATCCAAAATAAATTTGTATGTCCCACTTCTAAGGAAGAATTTAATTTTGTCAACATGAATATATAAAAGTGTCAAATATTGTATTTAAAAATGGTTCTCCATTAAAAGGGGGTAAAATTGTATTTTTTTGAAAAATACTTTTTTTATCTAAAAATATATTTTTTTTCTAATATTATGTCTAAAAAACATAATATGGATGTTAAAATTATATGGAGTATATAAAATAAAAAAATAAGTTAATATTATTCCAAATCACTTATTAAATGGATAGTTTGGTAAGTCGTGGTGTGCTCGAACTCGGTGTTATGTGTCATGCAATCTATTGAATTTCATTAAACGTTTTATGAAATCCTTGGGTATTACATGTATAACATTTATATTCATTAACTAAAAATACTTTTATATTTAAATAATATAATATATTTTATAAAGATAAAATGTCATGTAAGAAAAATTGACAATTTTTAAAAAATTTATCCAATCAACTAATATGATATTCAAATAACTTATTCAGAAAATAAATTAAATATAACTATGAAATTAAAACACTATAAATAAATTGAAAATTAAAAATGATATGATAATGTAAACAATGAACCCATATTTCTATATAAATTATAAAATATTAAACAAGAAAATAAAATAAAATAAATGAAATAAAAATGGTAATTGAATAATGAATGTAGAAAACATCAATTTCCTATTAACAAATTTATAATTTCAATTTAGATTAAAAAATACAGTTGAGATGGGAATGACATTGGTGAATCCGCAATTCTGATAATATTTAAAAATTAAAAAAAAAATTAATTAGAATTAGAAAATAAAAATGATAAAGAAAAATGATTCTAAAAACAAAAATTATCTAGGGAAATTTAAATAGAAAATGAAATAACAAAATTTAAATTAAAACAAGAAAACAAATACTGAATTTTCAATTAAAATGATTTCTATTAATCAATCAAAACAATTAATATAAACAAAAAATAAAAATTATAATAAAAATTTCATCATAAAAGACTCTAATGACTTATGAACACCAAATATAAAATTGAAATTGAGACATAAAAATTTCAATTCATACAGGGAAAATACACTAATCAATTCAAAATTCATTCACACAGTTCTTGAAAATTATACTATATGATAAAAAAATAAAAAATATTATTGATGAAACAATTATCAAACAAAAAAACCATTTCCACATGGAAAGCATTAATCCCATCCTAGTATAATAGAGTAGATACCAATGGGGGTTGGAGGGTTTCATCCTTCAATAATAGATGTAGAGAAGAGGGAGGAGGAGACAAAACAATGGTGAGTGAGTGAGTGAGATAGAGGGGATTAGAGGGAAGGATGTGAGTGTGGATGGAGGGGGTGTCACTGTCAGATGACACATTGACACAAGAGGAAGAGATCATGACACTGGATCCTTGGAGATAAGATATTTTTTGATGGATAGACAAGGTGAGGGAGAGGGTGAGGCGAGGTGATGTGAGGTGACAAACTAGACCAAAAAGAGGGAGTACTGGCCACTAGGCGGGAGGAGAAGCGCAGGGAGGTAAAATTTTGTGGTTAGAAGTGTGGTTTTGTTACCCTAATAGATGATGTTTCACAATCCCATATGTTCATGGGGCTCTTCTATGGGCTATCCCTGGATTTATGACAAGCATATGTTGGAAAATAATATACTATATTAGGTCATCTTACACGTGATCCTCATGGATAGAGAGGTCAGGGAGACCCCCTAAGGGATACACCATAAAAATATCATCTAGTTACGACAAGAGACATATCAAATTCTATCCCTATATTTATTGGATGTGTTCTAGAAGGACTTCATCTATGACACTTTCGGGTTTGGAGGCTTGGGTTGGGTTATCATGTTATGGGAGTTCAGTGTATTCCTGCCAAATTATTCATCAAATTTAACTACCTCTCCCACTTATAATCAATTATTCCTTGATGTAAAGAAGATAGATACAAAAAATTATTATTAGATGATAACTCATGACCTCACGAGCTTACAAGATCCTTCTTCCATGAAGAAAACACAATAGAATGGTTTTTTTCTCAGGATCATTTGTTATGATTTAGCCTAAGCCTTGATGGACAAAGGTTCCTCCCATGGGTCCATCAGAAAACCAAAGGTGGTCAGTATGGACACTACCATGGGAACCCCTATGGTGAAAATGGTCCATAAGTTTGTATTATTTTATAATGGTGAGGTTAAGAGGTAGGATAGAACTTTGATGGGTTGTTACATCATCACTCATCTAGATAAGAGCATATGCAAATTTGATTGCTCTCATCCCCTCACCTCAATGAGAATAGTATAGTCAATAGAAATTTTCTTTCTCTATACAATAGGGCTAATTTAAGTGGTTTTAGATCATTATTATTGGACACATAGCAGCACTGAATCCCCCGATGAGGAACCTATTGTTGCTGCCTCCACTGCTCCTTTATTCTATTGTAATTACCATGCACATGCCATACCGAAGACTTCGGATTCCAATCGACACATCCCAATCAGGTTACATATGTGGAAATTCATATGAATACATGATATGATTCTTAATTTCATTATATATAACCACCAAAGGACATTCCATTACATTATATTTCAATTCACTATGACAATAGAGTCTATATACACTACACTTCCATCTTCCACTAGATCCACCTACCGTCACCCCTCAACCATTGGGCCACCAACCATATATATTCCCAACCAATGCACCATATAATAAATTTTCTTCCCACCCATGCTTCATCCATAGACCACATACCCTGATACTCATTATGAGTTCTTAATAGAGCACAATTGATGGGGAAAGGGTCCTACCATTCCATCTACATATGGGCTTCCATTTATCAAACTTGATTCTAGATAAACTGCTATTATCTAGATTTTAATGTCACCTCCTCCTGATCTACACTAGAAATGCCAATTATAAATAAGCCTCGTAAAATAAAATGACACATATTACACCATCTATTCAACCCGATCCTACCTCAATAAATAGTATTGGAATGGTGGGGAATATCTAATGACCCCTCTCTAGTGAAGGGAACTCCAATGAAGAACATGGATATTCTACCCACTCTTCCTAGTTCTTCCCTATAATACCCCTACACTATTTTGTAGAAAAATATTGGGGTTTTCATTCACTATATCCCATTTCCCTAACATGTATTGATTAGCGCATCTAATTTAAGGGATACAGGTATTGATCAATGTTTATATCTTTCACTTTCCTTACTAATTAGGTATCTAGTTTTCTATGATTAGATAATATTCTATCATTTTCACATATAACAGAACTAATAGGATACCATATGGGGTTTAAAATGAGTTATTTCCCTATGAAGCAATTATTTAGGGACAGTCATAGGGGATCCATTAAATAGTTATATTGATTCTTATATTTCCCTAAGAGATATTTTATTTGTCCATTTATGAGATGGTGAATCCTCCCATGTAACCCTTGTTGTTAGAGGACACCGCCTCCAGTTCCCATAAGGGCCTAGGGACTATTGATCCTAGGGACTACTTTGATTGATCCAAATATGGCTATCTATATGAAAATTTCATTGTTATACCTTTACTACAGGCAACACATATTATAGTCTTTTGAGTCTTATTTGAGTCTTTTTTGGTATTTTATTATATTTTTCTTGGTCTTTAGTCTAGGATTTCTTCAGGCTCAGTTTTACTCTAGTCCATGCACACGTATATGAGCTGATATTCAATTTTGACAACTATATACACCTACCAATTTTCTATATTAATATTTGATGTATCATGGTAACTAATACTTTATCTAGTGTAGTTATGTTTTTTTTCTCCTAAAACGTTGTAGGTAGTACATATTCAAATAAATATTTGACATTTTTCCAATGGCATAAATTTCACTATAGGGATCACTCGATTCTAATCATCTTTAATTATTGACATTTCATATTTCTTTAAATTAATTATCATTTATCCCACATAGTGGAAACTATTTCAATTTATTTATGGGGGTGATCCTTTTGTTGATTTATTGCATATACACATGGGTTGTTTCCTATTATCATTAGTCATGGAGACATTTTTCAATGAAATTTTTTTTAACATGAAATCTCATTACATAAATGTAAATAAAAGTGAAATTTTATATAGAAAATGATAAAATATGTTATATAGTATGGTTTATAATATTAGGATGATTGGTGAGTTGAAAAATTTAATTCTTATTATAAATTCCCATAATGGTAATTGATTGAATTGTTAAGTGATACCATTCCTTGCATGATTTTCGTTTATTTATATATTCCCATTCCCACAGGTATTTTGGAACTAAAATTTTCCATTATTTTCTAATCAAATTTCTTGAGAGATACTCAAGTCATGTAAACTTATCATAACTTTAATAGGAATCATATTAAAAATATGGTTGAAAAAAAATCACTGTTAAAATTAATGAGGTATTTTGACTGAAAAAATAGTTTTCTAGGATACCCACTTGTACATTATTTCTTCTCATGCCTTTAGAAACCCTGAATGAGCTTGTTATGATTGATCCACATTACAAGAACCTTTTATAAATTTATACCATTATCTTTAGTATGATTCCCTGATTTTATCTTGAATAAGTATGGGGTATTGGTCATTAATATTGGAAATGGTATTCTTTTCACTATGTAGATATGCAGTGGTATTTTTCACATGATCTTTTTTTTATTTTGTGGTTACTTTCGATGTAAATTCATGAATATACTCTTTAATATATATTTGAATTTTTAAATATATATATATATGTGTGTGTGTGTGCATGTGTTATTTTTATTAAGAAGGTCAAAAATAACCAACAACAGACACATTAATCTCTTGATAGATCATATGTGAGTTGGTGGTCCATGGGAGATATGTCATAAACAGGTATTATGAAATAGAATTAAAAAAATAAGTATAATAACTTCATTATACATTCATATCATATTCATGGAAGTACTATGAGATTTTTATATTTTAGATATTATACTTTTTAGAGGACAATCTTCATTACACTATTCTTGAATATCATGCATTATAACATAGAGTTTACGTTCCTTTCTAGCTTGATATTTATCATCTACCCAGCTACCCTCATCCTCGTAATCATTTGAAATTTATTTTTAAATCCCAAATTTTTAATTCTGTTATTTGTCTTTATAGAATATAGGTGTTAGATAAATTCAATCCTTTGGTTAGGAAAATTTATTCAGGTTTTGATCATATCTGTTGATTTATATTACCTAAAATGATAAGAAAAATATCAGGGTGGTGTAAATTTCAACATTTTTATAGTAATATATGGAAGAGTTGAGATTTTAAAATCGACGGAAAATAATAAATTAGAATAAATAAGATGACAATAAGGGATAAAATTATTTTTTATATGGATGATTTTGTAGGACTATCATTATTTTATGACACTTCGTTTTGATTTCATGTTTATAATGCAAGTATACTCATAAAAATTATTTCATTTAAAATCATTAAAGAGATTCATTTTTCTAATGAAAGGCAATTTTTCATGTGTGTGGAAATTTGAAAAAATTATTTAAAATCAACATTCTGGAATTATTTTTTGGGATTTTTAAAATTTTTATAATTTCATTCACATTTTTTGTTGGTTTTTATAGAGAATCACAGATGGAGTTGAAAAATGAAA
The DNA here is from genome assembly GCA_963277665.1 of Viscum album. Lineage (NCBI taxonomy): Eukaryota > Viridiplantae > Streptophyta > Magnoliopsida > Santalales > Viscaceae > Viscum > Viscum album. Next base: position 424,445,037 of record OY728162.1, on the reverse strand, counting down.
TATTTTGTAAAATTCATCACATTTAGGTATTTAATAAATCCTTCGAGTACTAGAAGTACAGACCAATATATAAAACTAATTCAAGCTATAAATGTTTTCACTTGAAGAATATATAGTGTAAAAATAAGTTTAATGTCGTTTAAACCTTAGGGCCTTAAGGCAATAAAAATTTTATTTAACTAGAAAACAATGGAGATATATAAATCTAGAGGCTATTAATCTATCACTTATAGGGTAAATTCATGGCATGAAATATAAAATTACAAGGAATAGAGAGACTCAAAAACCCTTTTGGTATAAATTTTGTTTATGCATCACGGTGTGCTGACCTATTTATATCTCAGGTTCTTGAATAGTTATTGGAAAATTTCCAATTATCAGATTTATGTTATTGTTCTTTCACTCTCTTATCATTTTTCATTCAGTATTTACTGCTATGATTATATTTTAATAATTTTTTAATACATTTATTCATTCCAACTTTGTGGTTCTTCTTTTTCAACATTCATGATATGTTTGTTCTTCTTTGATGATGTATTTTATCTATTATTTACATTAATTTAAGTGCAATATTTAATTGGGATGCATTATTATTACAAAAAAATTATGTACTATATAATTACATTACTAATATTCTATCCAATTCTTATTATTTCTATGTGCGCCTAAACATATTAAGACTACAAATAGATAGTATGGATAACATCCGTTTAATAGATCTCTAAATCAATGTTTGTGTAGTTTATTGGAAATAAAATTAGATTGAAAATAAAATCATATTTCATTATCTTGAATTTAATAGAAAAATCTATTATAAGGTAACGAACTAGACGTATCTTGAATTAACCAAACTATGACCAATAGTTTTTATTTTGTTTTCTTCTTTTGTAGATGCACATAATGTTTCTATGATGACAACCACCACTATACCAAAGTGTGGTTGTCATATTGGGTAGATCCTTTTTCTAGTTTAAACCCAACTGGGGGAATTTTGAATTTATTACATGTCTAAGACAATAGACCATCCCTAATTAGATTTAGGAATACCCTTTGAGTAGGCTCATTTATGTTTATCCCAAATCCCTTTTCAATCATAATTAGTTTAGTCAAATTTTTTATATTAAATATCAGCCTCATAGATTCATGTGATGAATACATCTCTATGATCAAATTTCTAAGTCACAAAACCATTTCCACCACCTCCCTATGGGTTTCACCCTGAACATCCACTATTTCATGCATCTATATAATAGTTCTAGTTTGTATTATATAAATTTATAATCTGATCACACATATGTAGAATTAACGATGTTGCATGAGATAGTTAGTTTAGGGTCGTCTCATTATACAAAAGATCCCTAATTCTCTTTTCCATGTAAAACTCATTATTCTGTAAGAAATTCCATGTTTATGAGGTTTGTAGTTTAATTAAAAGTCTATGTTTTATAAACCATCAATACATTCCCAATTTAAATTGGTTATTATAAGTTATTTATTAGTAGTATTTTTGAGTCCTGAAATGTGATAGTTAGGGTTTATTTTGAAATCTGTAATTATCCTTTTTAATTAAAAATGAAAATTTATTTCAAAAAATTTTTTAATGTGAAATTGAAATGTTTTTTTAATTTTTCTTTAATATTACATTTATTGATTTAAACAATGATTTGAACGCCTCGATGTGTGGGAATGTTTTTTTTGAATTCCACTTTTGTAAGATAATTCACATTAAATCTTAGGGTATATATGATGTGGGATATATTTGAACTAGTATTCTAGGTGGGATTAGAGCCACCTATCATGTATTCATACTAAAAATAAACTTAAATTATGTTATAATAGTCTGTTAACCTGTTTTTGTGTTCTCCTATCCTTGGTCTCATTGTTGTTGGGACTCGTTCACTCCTTTTTATGTATTCAATATGGGTTGATGACCCAAGGTAACCATGATCTAATGTATGCTAGTAATTAAATTTCATATAGGTCTATTTTTATATGGTTATTACTATATTATATAATAAGGCATTTATCATGAACGTTTTTAAAATTAATTTTTAAAATTTGTGGTTTCCATGTTTTTTTTAAACTATGAAAAACATTATTTAACTACTTTATTTTATTTAAATGATAATAAATTTTTAATTTAATAAATAATACTTCAAATACACATGGTGGGATTCTACCTGCCTTATTTTTCTCACACTCTATTTCTAGTTTTGGGATTGTGTATATCTTGTTTTATCTAACTTATGTAAATTCAGTGAACTATATTTTGGTGGTGGGTATCCATTATAGAGAAGTGTGAGAGATTAGTGGTGATATAGTAAGACATTGAACCAAAATTCAAATGAATATGGGTATTATATTATTTTTATACTTTAGTTCATCTATTTTGGTTTGACACATGTATTTAATTATATTCTTGGTGTTCGACTATCCGAAATTGAATTGGCATATTACCTTTAATTTATATAATACTTATGTTGACCATTTGATTCATCATGGGAAAAAGCATCCCAAAAGGTAGTTCATTATTCTCATGTTCCTGTCCCTAGCCCATGGGGATAGGAAATATCCTTCGGTCCATACCAGGGGAAAATTCTAGTGTTCAGTTCAAGGATGAACCATGTTTTTTCTTGGCAACATCGTATTGGATTCTTTTACACATATAATTTAATATATTTATAAAATAATATAGAAAATATTAATAAAAACTAGTATCTAAATATATATATATCAATGTAAATACATTCAATAATAAACATGTTGTTTGATTCAATATTGTTATTTGGTCCATCACTTCATGCATTATCCTTTCTAGCATACTTGAAACATTCATTTACTTTTTCCCTAGACATTTATAAATTTTTTCATTTCATTCAATTTTAAAAATTGCGAAATATTATTTAGTATGTTATTTTTTCTTATCAATAAATCATATAAAAAAATGGAACTAAAATTAAGGAATGAATTACCCTTAAAACAATTTCTTGTAACAACATTCCTATTGTTTATCTCATTCCACTTTTGGAATCATTGTTTCTAGAAAAAAAACAACATTCATTCAATTATTTCTAACCCAAGTAATAATGATTAATAGTTTATAATAAATAATTTTATATGATATAATTTTAATAAACTAAAAATATACATGCTTTAGTTTATATATTTATCTTCGACTATATTATTTATCTCATGATCATATTTTGAAAAGAAAACAATGAATACTCATATTGTTTTTATTTCATAAATGGATTATTTCCTAGAATTTCATCCCTTTAGAAATTATTAAAATTTCCTTAAAAAATACATAAATTCTATTATTTTATATGAAGTAAATTATTTCTTTTCATAATAATTCTAAATTAGTGGGACATTTGATCTAGATTTTCAATATTATATATATTATGATATTGATACTTGTCCCTATGAATTAAAATCTTGGTTAATATATCATATTTCTCCCATAGTTTCTATATTTAAATATCCTACATTTTTCATTTTCCCATTGAAAATATGTTAAATGATTAAATATATATATATATATATATATATAAAACAAATAATACTAATAAACATGAAATAAAAAATGCGCATACAAACATTATTTTAAGTGAGAGTATTTGTATCACACATAATGGATTTTAATGGTTTATCATGTATTTTTAATTTCATAAACATGGTTTCATTATGTGTGCTTCCATATGTGTACGAAAATAAAATTGATCACTTCCATCAATATATGATGACCACTAGGGATCCCAAACCTCCTTTTTATATTGTTAATTTCTCATCGGGGAATTAGATATAATTAAGATCCCATGTATATAAAATATAGTATTTTAATATACAATATCATTCACATGAAATTATAAAAAATGGTTTTATAGAATTTCATCATTTTAATTGATAAATTATAGATAATTAATGGTGTAACATTTTTTATTTGTAATTTTGAAATAGAGTATTTCTTCTGATGCTAATCTTGTAATCATGTTGTATGAAATGTGATTCCAAATGTTTCCCATGATGAATATCATTACATATATTTAACGTAGGTTTACATATCCTCATACATACTCAGTCATGTGTTATAAAAGTAGCTTTGTATTTTTTATAAACATAGGAAATCATTTTCTTATGAACGTAGCATTTTCCAACTGATTAGAACAATATTAGTGATATCATAATCTAGGATATGGCTCCATGAATTATTACCCATCCAACAATTTTTCCCTAAACTAAATACAATGAAATGAAGTATTAAATTCTTTGATGTTATCCTATGATACTTTATGAAGTATATATGGTTTCAACATAGATCCTATAAAAGGTCTCTTCATAATTTATAAACTATATATGATAAACCATATCTCAATAGTGTTACATTAAAATTGATTCATTTAATTAAAAAAGTAGACATTATCAAAAATATATATGCGTACCTAATAAGGATTACAATAAAAAGAACATAATAAATATCAATTCAATCCCTGAAATAAAATAATTGATTACTATGTTGCATATATGTTCATGGATGATTTTTTCTAGAGTTATAATTCCACTATTGATATGGTTGATGTTGTACGTGGGTCAACATCTGATGGATATCCATTCATATTATAGTACATAATCAATGAAACAGATAATAAAAAATTAAACATGAAATACAAAAGACTTGATTTGTAAATTTACATTATTTCACACATTAATACAATGATTGTATTGGATCTAGATCAAAAAAGATTTAATATTTCATGATGTGTTCATATTTACAGATTATATTTAATGTATTACTTATAAATGGGGAACCATTATTTTATATTAATGTTTTCTTATATTGTTATTTTAGGGGTGTGAGATAAGGTGAATGTTTTCATGGTATTGTTAAAGGTTATAACCATTGGTGAAGAAGAAATTTACATTATAATAAATTTCTTTTAACAATAAATGTTTTAACAAATATATCTACTATATTAGTAAAAATATGAATCTAATGATAAAAAGTTGAATTATTTAGTGTTTTTTTGATTTATATAGAAATATAAACATTAATTGACATTATATATTTTTATAATATAATGTATTTGGTGCTAAAAAATTTAAATATTTTAGAATCATTTAAATTTTAGGATCCATAATGGGATAGAGATATATTATTTGACTTTTGGTGATATATGGATATCTATTATGGGATAAGGATATCTATCTTTTTCATTGATTCTATAAATAATATGGAGATATACTATAAATAGATAATATCTCCTATCATAAATAAAAATACATAGAGATGGATTGAATTTGGATTTGTGGAACTGATCATAATATTAGTAGATAGATATTACAGGAATATATTAGCATTTTCTACCATTAACATATCTGTTAAATTTTGAAGATAAATTGAATAGATTTCATCAATATGGACATGATAAAGATTATTAATATAGAAATGAAGATGCATTATACCTAATTTTCCAAATTTTTAGGTTAATTATTATTGATAAGATGTCTTGTGATTCATTATATTGAATTATAGAAGTGATATTTTGATTATGAGTGTGGATAAGACTATATGGACATTGGTTTTAATATATACCTAGATTGAAATATAATAATAAACATTGTGACATGTTTGTTCAAATAACAAATGAAAATGTATTGTTGAAATATTTTTAATAAATATAACAAGATTCACACCCTCTTAGTTTTTATTCCCAATATAAGACTAATTAAATAATGTTTTAAGTGAGAACTAAATTTACATGAGAAATATATTAGATAAATGAGGTCTTTTTCCCAGATTTTTGGAAGAAATTAATGATTGGGAAACCTATAGTGCATACAGGGTAACTCCCAAAATAAATTAAATCAGTTATTCCTTAATAATATATTTATTTAAAGAAAATAAATATATAAAAATAAGAGATATTTAATGTATAGATAATGATCATGGTTTAAGAAAAAGGGAACGAAATTGTATATATGATACTGAACATATGATTTTTGTCATAATGGTTTCTAAGATACCAAGGAAACAAAATCATTTTTATTAATAAGTCCCTGAACAAAAATATTTTACTGCTCATCTTGATTTACCAACATATTCCTCAAAATTTATAGTCTAATTAATTTAATAATGTTTTGTTAAGAATTATTACAATATGTTTTATTATATGGTTATAATATTAGATTTTATAGATCTTTTATTACTACTTTATATGTTAATAATGTAACATTTTTAAAATAATTGTTGAAATCCAGCTCTACCCATTCATTTCCAAAAATATTTACCTGGAATCATCCCTACACCTTCACCATATCCTCCAACTATGTTTGAATGAACATATAGGACCAATAATTCCATTATATTCTATTAAATGTATAGTTTTTTATAAAATTATTTCTTATATCTCTCCTATATGGTCTTATGATTTCCCCTCATATTTACATTATATTATACATTTGGGGGGGGGGGGTTTAACCTTTGACCCCATGTTATTTATTTTATTATATATATATTTCTTATGAAATTATATTAATTTAATATATAATAATTTTATATCATGTTTATTGGTAGCATTTCTATTTTTTCAGATGACTTTCATTGAAATTTGTTTAAATTTATTTTATATTTTTAATCAATGTCAATATCAATTTTATAGATAACATACACCTTAAGGGGGTAATGTCATGGGACAGTGTCCAGGTTACTAGTATATGATATTTTTAGTATTAATTATCTTTGAGTGTGTTCTTGTAGTTCCCTAGGTACAGAGGTAAAAACATTTAGTTTTTAAGAGACATAGCAGGGAACACAGTTAGCAAACAATTTTTCTATGCCATATAAAAACATGTGAGGGGTGTTCTAGTGTGTACAATGTATTTTTTTGTGGTAAAATAATGGTTTCAAACCCCATGGGACACCATATGGAAAACTATGAGGATAATATTTGGTGGATAGTAGAATTTTCATTGTCGGCATACGATATTCCTAATGACATGACCAAACCATGATACCCTCTCTAGATCAAAAAAAATTGGATGTTTATCAATTTTCCCATATCTAGTTTTTTTCATAGGGGGTGTATTCCACTTCTAGTATGTGCATCTCATCTCCCTTAGTAGATAAGTTGTCCCATTTATTCATTGGTGACTTCTATTGGATGTCATGGTTGTTTGGATTGAGTTAAGTTGGTTTCTTTCAGTTCTCCTCATCATATTCCCTTCTTAAGATTTATTTATCATATTTTTAAGAGTGGTAGAACCCTAGAGATGGTTTTTTAACAATTTAGGTTTTGTAAAGGGGATTTGGTTTTATTTATTATTCCTTAGGTGTGGGGGTTCATGTTCTACCACATCTGTGTGGTATTCATTATGAGTAATCAGCTTTGGACTGAATCTAAGGTGAGGGTTTCTATTTAAAAGAATTTTCCGTGCATTGAATTTAAAATTAAATATCCACTTTTTGTTTTTAATTTTCATATTTCTATATAAATGGTTTATTCATAGTGTTTATTATATGTTCTATGTGTTTCATTTATTGTTATGGAAATTTGGGTTTTAAAGTAGGGTAACCCAAATTATTGAGGCTTTTATAAACATTTTTTGAAAAAATTTCATAAATATGTTTTGTAATATTAAATTTATTTATAATATCGTTTTCAAAATTATATTACCTTGTGTAGGGAGTTTCCAATTTGGATTATATTCATATGGGATGGCTTATGTTATTTACTGTTTTATGTAGAAACTTGATATTGATGTGTTAACTTGGTGTGGAACAATGTTTAACTAAGATATGAAGGTGTGGTTTGTGTGAATGAAAGTGTGGGCCTTAGATAAAAAATTCTGGATTTTTTAAGTGATTGTATGAGACAAGAAAGTGAGACCTTGTGAGATTCCATTTTCGGATGTTAGGAAGTCTCTGTGAGCCTCAAAAAAGGACCAAGTTAGCATCCATTTGTTTCAAAGGGACCAAGTGAGACCATAGGTGGGAATAATATGTTATATTATATTGATATATATGAAACTTATTCAATCACACATGTTATACATTTTTTAGATCCCATAGGTGAACATTCTAATGTCATATTGGTTTATGTTATTTATTCATTAGATTAATTCCATTTTATGTGATAACATGTATTTTATCCATTGGATCATTTTATACTAATATGTTTATATTATTTTGATGTAATTATCACCTTTATTATTCAATTTCATTATGTTTTAGTATGTTTTTACTTATGGAACCTTTCTTTTTTATACACTGTTTGAATTTTTTTGAAAATAATGTATGTTTTTTTGAAAAGCGATACCAAAGGGACATTGAAATCTCATCTTTAAATGGTATATTTTCAAAGAGGATTAGTTTTGAATTATTTAAACTAGTTTATTTGTTTTCCTGTGTAAAAGACTTATATATATTCATGGTGGTTTCCTATAGGGATATGTGCCTCACACCCTATAAGGGCCCTTTTTGGGTGTTTATAGATTTCATTTTGTAGGACATAGGAAAAGTAAAGTAAACCACGTACCAAGGTTTTTCTTCATGATTACCTTAATATAGTTTATTATATTTGATACATGGTTACAAGGGGTGAACTCAAGTGAAGTAGTTTTAGGTATTTCATAACCATTGGGTTGTACTTGGGAATTTTATGGCCTTGTATCATTTATTTTGATGGTGTGTGGTTGATTTTTAGATCCCATGTTTATGTATTCAGGTGGAATGTTTATTCTTGATGTACGTCATCATTTATGTTATATTATTATATTATACTATTGAATCTATTGATATTGGTAGGCCATCCCATTATATGGATGGTTCAAACTATTTTACCTATGGAGAAATAATTCCCAAGTGGTAGTTGGTTATGTACAGTTATTATTTCTAGAAAGTGGTGATCAGAAATGGGATTTGGGTTGAGTGGTAGGACAACTCTGGTGATGGATTTGGTTTATCTAGGTTGGTTCATTAAAAAATTGTATATGATGATATTTTATTATTTCGTAGTCAATGGTATCTATGAGATAAGACCATTAGGACTCAATAGACAGGAACAAGGGAGTGTCTAACCGTATCTTCTTCTTATGTAACCTTAATTTCTCATTGGTGTTTTGGGATTGTGGTTATGTATTGATCCTTGTTTTGCGTGTTAGGAATGTATTTTATCAACCATACTCAATAAATATTATTTATTTTGATGCTTAAAAATACCCTGGTTTGTTATAATAATGATATTACATAAATTTTATTTTATGACATTAATATTATTTATAATACTTATTTTGGAATTATATTCAAGCTTATTATTAAAGTAGAATATTCATCAAAGTGTTTAGAATGATCTTAAGTGTATTCTGGAAACACTGTTCATAACCTACATTGATGAAAGTAACATGAAGAACAAACCCAACATTTGTATTAAACCTTATGTTGAAAGTTCAAAACTATTGGTTAATCAAACCTGCGTTGAAAAAATCATATGTGTAATGAACTTTACCTTTGGATGGAAGCTTACATTTTGAAAAAGAAAAAGATTATTGTCAATGAACCCTTCAAATGTATGGAACCCTATGTTTAAGAATAACACATATGGTTCATCAACCTTACTTTTTTTATCAACCTTAAAATATAAACCCTATGTTTTGAGAATGAACTCTTTGTACTTGAACCAAATGTGTGGTATATTTTCATTTCACGAAGGAAACCTACATTTGACTATTAAAAATTGGAGATTTGAATTTACAATTTTATCATATTTTAGTGAAATGGTCTTTCCATAATTTCAGGGTGATTTAAAGCCTGTTATGATTAATTTAAAGAATCATATTCTATGGGGATGTTATCTACTAATATTTGGGAATTTACGACTAATCTGAGATGTATTTTGATTTTGAATTCTCATGATTTATCATGCGATTTTCATGGATTTGAAATTGTGAATTAGAATATATGATTTATTTATTATATCAATATATCTGTTCATTATATATGATTATTTGACATAGTGACATATATTGCGACACATATTTTTATTCAACGTCATTCTTGTGATGATATTTTACAGATATACTCCAAAAATTGATTAGACTCTATTATCTACAGAAGTGGATACACTTTAGAGATATACATGTTTTGAATCTCCTATTTGTTGTAAGTCTTTCACTGCTAATTGTTTTTTTATTCATAGATATATTTCAAATATATCTCTTTGGAAATAATATTTCATGAAGAAATTATTTTCTAGAGACGAAGATCAATCTACTGCTAGTTTCTATTATAACTATTATGTTAAATTAGGACCTTTTAAATGAATATCTTTTTATTGCGAGTTCCAAATGCTCGTAATAAGTTGTCATAAAGAATCAGCTTCTCAATATAAGATATGGATATTTGGTTCTCCATTAAAAACCTATATGGATCTATTTTTATCCTTATTGGTAAAGGTGTCAACTTCTTGCACTCAGTTTTTGATTGGACTTATGATATGAGGACCTGACTAGTGAAATTCCCCAAACTCACCGAGAGAGTAATTGGTAGAGTGGACTAGGGGATCTTCGTGCCTCGAACCACTATAAATAGTTTTGTCCTATATTTATATTCAAACACTAATCATACTTTCATAAATAAGATAAACACTAATTATTTTCATAGTCTACATTTTTCGTCAAAAGGAAGAATTGTGAAGGTTTCTGAAAAGACACAATTCTACCTAATTTTGTGTATATTTTTTTATTCTGACCTAACAATTGGTATCAAATAAGATATTTTTGAAAAAATCTATAAAAAAAGTATAAGGTCTATAAAAATATGGAAAAGACAGATCAATGATAAGAAATGTCAATGGTTCTAAATACATATTTAAATGGTAAAAATTATCCATGTTGGAAAACACAGTTGATAATCTATTTGAAGAATCTAATATTTAAGGTATACGGAAAGAAAATTACACCTTATATAATTCCTTATAATCATGAAAGATGGATTTCTACTATAGAGGATGAGTATGAAATGAATTCAAAAGTTATGAATGTTTTTATTTGTGGTCTTGGATCAGATAAATTCAATTGTGTCTCACAGTGTCCTGCTACTTATAAAACATCTAAAACCATTGCAGTTTCCTATGAAGGAATAGATAATGTAAAAAAATGAGGTATTCCACAAAAAATATGAGATTTTACACAGTTAGAATATTTGATGGAGGAAGTATCACTTAGATGAATATAAGGCTAACCATGATTATCAATAATATGATCGCCATAGTTGATCCTATAAGACAAGAAGATCATGAATTGAATGTGCTGAGAGTACAACCTACTAAATGGAATAGGATATCAGATTCAATTCGAAAATCATAACTTGTAAAATTCTGGCAAATAGGGAATTAATTGGGACATTTGGTAGCTGAAATGAAAGATAAGTTTGAAGATCATAATGTCTTAGTGAAAAAGGATCATAATGCTCTAAAATTAACATCATAGAATCAAAGAAGAAGAATAAGTCATGAATTCCATGAAGAAAAGAATTCAGATACATCTGATTCTGAAATAGAATTGGCTGAATTAGCCAAAAAATTTAGTATGTTTTAGAAGAAGAAAAGAGGTTTCAAAAAACCTTCCAAAATGGAAGAGAAAGAATCAAGAATATTTAGATTATATGAATATAAGAAATTAGGTCACATATTTCCTAAATTTCCTCATCTAAAAGGTGAAAATAGAATGATAGAAGAGTAATACCATAAAAATTATGATTATAAAAAAAAGGGAAAAGGAGAAATGAATGCTACTTAGAGTGTTTCTATAGACTCCAACATGTCATCAAAATCTGATTTAGTAAAAAAAGAATCAAATTTGAAATAAAATTTTTTCTTCAGGTTTTTAAAAATAATAATGTACAAACCTATTATTCCTCTCATTCTAATTCTTATTATAGCTCTTCAAATGATAAATTTTCTTCCAACTGCATAATGATAGAAGAAAAATAGGATTCTTTATTAAAGAGGCACTAATCATCAAATAATATTCAAAATATTATTTTTGGAGAAAGGGATACCTTAATTAATGAACATTAGGATTTAATTGAAACATTTAACTCATCTACCAGAATCTGTACTGATCATGAAAATAAGATTAAAACATTACAAAATGAAGTAAAAACTAAAAAATGTTCTTCAATCTTCTTGAAAAAAGAATAAAATCTGAATGAATAAATTGGTAAAAATTTCATTAAAATGGAATTATTTGGTTTAATAAGTAAAGGTGAAAAATATAAACAACATAATAATTATTTTGTTCCTAACTCAAGAACTGTTATTTTAAATTTTTTTGGGACATAAATACATATAAACAAAAAACTCTTATTTGAGAAATCCTAAAATATGAGGAATTAAAAGATATTTTCTTTCACTTATCTTATCTATGACAAATGATATGAGTTATGTAAAAAAGCAGATCTAGATTCCCAGATCTCTGTTTACTAACACTGCTGGAACCAAGAGGATATGGTTACAAACAAAAATGTTTGTCTAAATAACCTTTCCAAGATGCATCTCATAGAAAAATAAAATCTATATGGTATATGGATAGTGGATACTCCAGGAATAAGATTGGAAAATCATCCAACATCAACACTATGACTCAAATAGATTGAGGCCTAGTCATATATGGTGATAATGACAAGGGAAGAAATAATTTGACTTGGAACTATTTGGGATCCAAAATCCGTGTCAATCAAAAATGTACTATATGTACGAGGGATGAAGCACAACATGATAAGTATCTCTAAACTCTGTGATCATGGATATTATATTGATTTTATAAAATTTTAGTTTATATATTTAAAGATAAATTTCTTAGGTTTAGAGCAAATTGAAATGATAATGGTTATTATCTATATTTAAATTCCTTATGTAAAAAGAAAGTGAATTATTTAAATGCGATGATAAATGAGTCATGGATATGGGATAGGGGACTTGGTCATTTTAATATTTATTGATTACATAAATTTTCTATGAAACTATTAGATTATAATTTACCTAGTCTTAAATTTCAATGTAATAGATTTTGTTATTCATGCTAAATTGGAATGAAACCCAAATATTCATTCAAATTTATTAACAAAATTGCTATATCAAATCCTCTAGAACATATCCATGTGGATCTATTTGGACCATCAAGAGTAGAAAGTTTGGCTAGAAAATTTTATGTAAAAGTTTTAGTTAATTACTATTATAGATTTACATGGGTCTATTTTCTAGAACACAAAAGTGAAGGTTTTACCGTTTTTTGAATGTTTATTAAAAAAATTTCAAAATGAAAAAGGTTATAAGATATTTTTATTAAGATGTAATCATGGTGGATAATTTGAAATTCATGATTTCAATTCCCATTCCTAAAATCTAGGTATTAAACACACATTCTATTCACCAAGAAAACCTCAAAAAATGGAATTTTTGAAAGAAGAAATAGAACTATTCAGGAAATAGCTAGTCCTGTGTTAAATGAATATAGTATTCTTACCAACTTATGGGAATAAGATGTATCCACTGTAACTCCCCAGGTAAATAAAGAATAGGACATTTTCATATTTATCCATATTTGTGAATAATGTATTAATATGACTTTAAAGGGGACGCTATGCTCGATGGCATACCCAACACGCAACAACGAGTTTCTTGGGAATCATACGTTGCACTCTAATAATAAAGTAATATTATTTTCAATGGTAGTTAACATGTAGCCGTTGTATTGGCAGGAATGGATAGAAATAACTAAAATATGATTATATATGTTTTTTAATGTTTTTACATTTATCAAATAATAGATAAAGGCTTAAAATACGGAAAGAATTCAATTTTAGGCGTATATGCCCTAGTTTTCACTAAAGGTTCAGTTATCGCCTTTTGATGGAGAACCATCATTAAATATAGTTTTGTTCACTCTTATACATCCTTTTGGATCAAATAAAACTCTTCTTAAGAATTGGTACATCAAAATTTACTTTGTGTAAATTTTTGGTATCTTTCTGATAAACTTCATTTTTGTAATGAATCGTGTAAAATGTTGTATTTTAATTCAAAACATCTTTTTAATCTAATTTATTTATATGATTAGATTATCTTTTGAATTGGTTTTAAAGTGAAATTAAAATATTTTTTTACCATTAAATCCAATAGTGGTCATTGGAATTAATTTCACTTTGAAATCAGACTTAAACTAGTGTCAATCTTTAGATACTTATTGTTTCATAAAAACACGCTATTTTCTTTGACAACGGGAATTAATTATTAAATTAATTAATGTGACTTATTTGTTTTTAATTTTTTAAAATAGACATCATTTTAGAATTTCGAATATCAAATATAGCTTAGGGTGAATTTTTGGGATTTTTCTGAAAAACTTCAATTTTTGATGAATAGTGAAACCACTAAGTGGTAGTTATAAAAACTGATTTTTTTCCGTTTAAATGAATTTTTGCCATATTTGTGTATTGAATTTCAAAAATCCGACATACATGGTTGTCATTAATAAGTAAAATGTGGATCAATGGGATAAAAATAATTTTTTGGTGAATAGTAACTTATTAAGTTTTTAATCACGATTAGAGGTAATTAGTGTAGTTTAAGGTAAAAATAATGTTTTAATAATATGAAATGAACTTGACACATGTCCTAACCTCATTGGATGTATCATGGCCGACCAAGACAACCCATGGGTCAACTTGGGGACCCCATGAAGCCACTTTGGATGGAAAATGACATTAATATCTTTTTATTTAAAGTTAAAGTAAAAATGAGACAAACATGAAATGTTTTACTAAAACAATTTTTACATGGGGTTATAAAAACCCGATTTATGACTATAAATATTCATTGTAAAGCTAAAAAGATTTCCTAAATCATAGTATTCTTTTATAATTTTTATAAATTAAATATATTAAATTATTTATGAAATCAATATGATGCAGCGATGGCCTCATTATTTAACGACTTAAATAAAATGGAATGATAATGTAATATCTAAGACCCACACATGTCCAAAACCTATTGTATGAATGGATTTAGAACCCTTATCACCTTATCCTCAAATCACATCAATGTGGGACCTCTTAAATACGAATACCATTTTAAAATAAAGTGACATTTCTTTACCTTCCAAGAGTGCCCCTCCTCTCCTATTATAAAAGGCCCCCACCTCTACCTCCTTACCCACACTCCCAAAGCCTTTGCCTTGGCCAACCTCAACCCGTTTTTTCTCTCCACTTCCATCTATTACTCCTTGAAGCCTCACTTTGGGCAGAAGTCTTCCCAAGGATGCCTTTGAGCTCAAACCAAAGGGAGTTACCCGATTTTAAGGTAATGTCTTCACTTGAGTCCTTTTGTTTTATTTTGCTTCTCTAACCCCCTAAACTCTTTTTATTAATTTCTTTGGTAACAAATACAGTATCATCAATATAATAGTATGTTTTTATAAGAATTATTCGAGCTACACTTTCAAACACCTACATCTAATGGTTAAAGAACATACAGTTTCCGTGGATGGCGAATTTCGGCCTCCCGAAACGATGATTATTCAACATTCTTTTAACACCTTCAAAGGAATACATTAAGATGACACTATATTTATATGTGATATATAATATGTTTATTTTTTCCTTAAGCTTCTTTATTTTTCATTTTGGGCATACCTTTATGGTTTCCATTATGGGTAAATGCGATATCTTCATTTAAGGAAGTGCGGACTACCACCCCCTCAAAGTGATTTGATTCGTTAATACCATATGTGGTACGTATGAAGGATATATTTAATAATATTATATATGATACCATAATGGAATTAAAATAATATTATGTATCATTATTTTTTAATTCCATTAAATATGAAAAAGAAATGGAAGTAGCGTTCATGTGTACGTACGGCTTACCGTCTCCATGAACGGTACATTTCATTTCTTATCTCAAAATGTTATGTAATAATTATAAGTAGATATATATAATGGATATATATGTAATATATTACATCAAAATTATGGATACCATTATGGAATTATAACATATATATATATCTCTCATTTTGTATTAATTCCATTAATATGACAAAAAATGAAAGTAGCGTTCATGCGTACGTACGGCCTACCATCTCCATGAATGGTGCTTTTCGTTTTTTATCTCAAAATGATATGGAATAGTATGAAATGAATATTTAATAGATATATATGATATTTTAATCATTAATACTATTCTGTAAATTATTTACTTATAACTACATGGGCAATCTTTTTTCAAACAAGTTCATTTTTGACTCATGTACCAAACATCGGCAAAATCGTCTGATATGAACTAAAATTATTAAACAATTATTATAACATTATAATATGTGATATTAACTGAATAATAATCTCTAAAGGAGTTACTTAGGAAATTATTAATTGACCAAAGTTTATTATTCTGGAATATAAAGAAACGAACAAGACAAGTTGGACTTGAGGTAAGGGATCTTACTCCTCTCTTTTTAAGTATGCTCTTTTATGTCATTCTTTCTACAACTCATCTTTCTTGTTATTGGGATATTATTTTATATTATTATTATAGTACTTTTTATGTTCATGTGATGATAGACCCTATTCTCTCTCATCAATCCATTTTGGATGTTTTGAGTGGCGCCGTTAGGCTGCCGAATTTTCGTAAGAGATCTAACCTCTCTCTTTCTTTTTAAGTACTCACCTTTATGTCACTTCTTTTAAGATCCTCATTGTTATGTTGGGGGATGTTATTTTATATTCCTCTTTCTATAAACATTATTTTAATATTATGAGATACCCTATTTGATCTCATAAATCCATTTTTTGGATGTTTTAAGTGGCGTCGTTAGGCTTCCGAGTTTTTGTAAGGGATTTTTCATCTCACTTTTATTCCCGTGAGATTTATGCTACATTTGCCACAATTTCCTTTGAGTGGTGTATTTACTATCCATTATTCTACTCTTTGTTTAAATAGACTTTCGTTTATGAGTATTTACATCAATGTGGTATGACCCTTCTTTCATGGTGTGTAAGTTTTGAAAGTTACCCATGTCAGTAAGGGAACCTTTAACCCTCCTCTTTTAAAAGACTTCTTTTGTTATGTATTTTAAATGAAATAATATTATGTTGGGATTTGTTCTTATATATCCTTATTGATGTGAATTTTATGTCCAAGTGACAAGATACCCTTTTTATCTCTCATCAACTATTTTTCTGAATTTTGAAGTGACACCGTTAGGCTGTCGAACTTTTTCAAGGGAACTTCTTAATCCAATTTTGATTCTTTGGAATAAACTTTTACTCCTTGAATATGTCGTTCTATGAATATGTGTGATTTCCCTATGATTTTTTACACGTAATATCCACTTATATTTGGTGTATTCATTTGTCACACATAATTATGTAATTGATTTATCCTTAATCCAAGGATACCGTCTTTGTATGGGACTTCGTCTCAATCTCCTTTCAATGAGGCATATTTTATTTTATACACAACTTTCTTTTATATGGTGTGTAAAACCCTTTTAATTTTACGTTTATTCAAAAGGAATATTTTTTATACGAAGCGTTTACTAAACGATAAAAGGGAATGTTTTTGTCGTACGTATGCGGCGAAAACGACTTCTCCGCCGTCATGATCGTTATTTGAGTTTCGGCTTCCTCTACAAGCCATACCATTTTTTAAAGAAAAATAAATACCATGTTTTACTTTTCTTTTATTTTGGTATTGAAAATGGTTTTCATAATGTCTTTATATAAAAGTGTTGTATTGATATCTTGTGATTGAAAGGTGGAAATGTTGTGTTTTCTTTATGCATGTTTTACGTGATACGATTATGTTGAGGTTCTTGGGAATTATTATGAAGACGGGTGGCTCCGTGATAAACTATGGGCGGGAGAGACCGATATAGCTCTCCAATGCATTGGGTAATGTGAAGGAGTGAAACCTTAAGGTTTCTCCAAAGAGATTTAGGGAATATACTGTGATGGGTATTCCAAACGTAACCAAGAGGGTTACTCCCTACGTAAGAATGTTATGAATGCCTCAAGTTACCTATATGTATTATGTTTTCTATGATTTATTCATGGTTTGATGAGGTATGTTAATGTTCCTATGTTTTATGGTTAAAGTATGATTTCATTCTTATATATATATGAACTCATGTTTCCTTTCCATATTTTTATAACCCTTACTGATCTTTTTATGCTCATCCCATGTTTTTGAAATGTTTTTGACAGGTCAAGGGAAAGGTACATGATGTGATGATAGTGTCAAGGATGTGTCAAGAAAGAATCCATGTTTTATTTTCAATATGTTTCCATTGATGGGAAGAATGAATATTGTCTTTTATGTAACCACTTTGTTTAAATGTGGAATGTAATGAAAGTTTCATGATCTAATTCTCTAAAACTCTAAACCTGAAAAGATCCTCAATGTGTAATCTTGTAATAACTCAAGATGAAGTAAGGTTTAAGGCTGGGGCCCTATATCCACAGCCTTATATATCATAAATAGAGATTTAATTCGGCATATTTTAAAAAATAAACCTTAAGAACTTTGTAATAAAAGATAGCTGAAACTGAATCACATTAAAGATTTTGGATACTATGTGTTAATCCTAAACCCAAAAAAATCTTGGTATGTTCGATCCAAAATATTTGGAAGGAATATTTTTTGGATATTATGTAACCTTTAAATCATATAGAGTATTTAATTTAAAATTCATCGATTGTTAAAAAATCATTTCATGTGATGTTTGATGAAACTTACACATTTATTAATGAAAAACATCAAACTGATGAAATTACTAACTCTTTTCAAAACATAAGACTTGAAACCCTATATAATTATTTTTAAAATAATATAAATAAAATTCAGTCCGTTTCAGAAGAACATGATACTAATGAACCTATAAATGTTTTACCTAGATATTTTAGAACCCTAATGAATCTACCATTAGAAATAGTTATAAGAGATCTAGACATAGGAATAATAAAATATGAAATATAAGGGAACAAGTTTAATTCAATCAATTTATATCTATACTAGAACCTAAATCTTTGTAATAAGCCTTAGATGATGAGAGTTGGATGTTAGTAATGCAAGAAGAGAAAAACCAATTCAAAAGGAATGTAGTTTGGGAATCTGTTGAAGGAACATCAAATTATCCAGTTATAGGAACTAAATGGGTATTTATAATTAAACAGGTTGACCAAGAGATTATAACTACAAACAAAGATAGATTAGTAGCAAAAATATATAATCAAGATAAATGAATATATTACGATGAAACATTTTCCCATTTAGCTAAATGAGAAGAAATTATAATCCTTTTAGCTTATTCTTCTCATATAAACAATAACTTATATCACGTGTACGTTAAATATTCATTTTTTAAATGGTAATTTAATTGTTGAAGTTTATATTGTACAACTATCTGGTTTTGAAAATTTTCAAAAATGAGATTCTATTTTTAAAATTACTAAATCTCCCTGTGGCCTTAAATAATAACCAAGAGCTTGGTATGAAATATAAATTTCTTTTCATTTAAAAAATAGAGTTACTTTTGGATTTGAAGATCCAACTCTTTAAAATAAGGCCATTAGTTCTAATACTTTATTAGATAAATTTTATGTCGATGATGTTATTTTCGGTTTATCTAATAAATGGATTTGTAATGATATTTCAGAACATAGGAAAACGAATTTGGAATGAGTTTAATGGGGGAGTTGAATTTATTTTTAGGACTACAAATTTTTCAATAAAAATTATGGAAATATATTAAACCAAAGTAAAAATATTATTTATTTATTGAAAAAAATTAGTCTTGTGAATTGAAATATATATTCAACTCCCATTTATACTAATATAAAACATGATTTGGATGATGTTGGAAAAGCAGTGAACAATAAGTTTTATAGAGTTATGATTGGTAGTTTATTATATATTACTACTAAAAAAGCTAACATTATGTTTTTTGTATGTCTACGTGCTAGATTTCAAACAAATCCTAATGAATCCAATTTTATTGTTGTCATAATTATATTTAGGTATTTAAAAGGAAATATTTTCCAATAACTTCTTTATCCAAAACATATAATTTGAATTTAATATCATATTCTGATGTTGATTTTGGAGGTTATAGATAAGAATAAAAAAATACCTCAGGAACCTAGAACGTTTTTAAAAAATATTTAATATCATGGTCAAGTAAGAAACAACACTCAGTTTCCCTATCAACAATAGAGGTAGATTTTTTATCTACAAGCATTTTATATGAACAATTATTGTAAATAAAAAATACCCTAAACAAAGTTGGACTTAATTTTTTTAGTACGCCTAATTTATGTGATAAAACAAGTGCTATAAATATTCCAAAAAATCTTATAAGTCATTCAAGAACAAAGCATATCGATATTATGAACAATTTTTGTAACACCTCGAGATTTTATAAGATATATTCTTTATAATTTATTTCAAATCTTCTGGTGTATGATACAAAAATATTTTCTTGCGCTATACGTAACATTGTATTAGCTTGCAGTATACGCAACACTAATCTTGGATCATGTTAAAAACAATTTTAAGTTTTATTGTTAGTAAATATTCAACACAACATTGATTGTATATATACATATATATTTAATGTATAAATGAAATATGGTTGGACTTTTTTATACACAACAACAAAGGAGTCTTTTATTATACGCAACCATGACTTGGCTTGCGTTACACGCAATCGCGACCTTCCTCGATAGAGTGTATTGTACGCAATACCGAGTTTTACTAAACAACTATATATTATTATAACATTATTATGAACTTTCCATTATGAATATTATTAACTAAATTTTTTATTTTACAACATTATTATTCATATTACACATTTTATAGAACATGGTATAAGAACAAAATAATTTTTTCGGGTAAAATAAGTATTTTTCAAAAAATGTAGTTTTGCCGCCTTTTGATGGCGTACCCACATTAATTCTAGTTTTTGACATCTTTATAAGTTCAATTTGATAAAATAAAATTCTTCTTTGGAATTAGGATATAAAAATTTACTTTGGATAAATTTTTCATATTATTCGGATAACATTCATATTTTAATGAATAGTAAAAATAAGCTATATTTTAATTAAAAAAAACTTTTTTCATCGTAATACTTTATATGGTAAAATTATAATATTGAATGATTTTAAAGTATAAATAGAATATATTATTACTATTTAATATAATGTATATCATTATCATTGATTTTAAATTGAATTCATAGTTAAAATCATTATAATATTTTCCAATATTTTAACATTTAAAACCAGTTTTATTAACAACAGGATTAATTTTAAAATAATTACTGCAACTTCTGTGTTTTGAATATTTTAAAATGGATTCAATATTTTAATTCAGTGGGTACAAATTATGTTAATATGTTACTTTTATTTATTTGATATTATGAATAGTTCCTACGATAATTATTATTTACTATTGTTAAAGGTAAATCTGGTAATTAAGGGTAAAATAAGATTATAAAATTACCCTAATACTTTCCAAAATCCAATTGGATGAATAAATGTCGTCCCATATCACCTAAGGGTCTGACTAGATTCATTTGATGGACTTATGACCATGAAATAATATAATTATTATTAAAACCAAAGCAAATGACAAGATGTCACTCTCTTAAATCTTATAAGTGTAATAATTTTAATTTAGTGATAAACATAATAAATCTTCGGATATGAATAGTCCCTAGAAATATATTTAAATTATCTACATTATATTAATTTATTTATAATTTTTAGGGATTATATAATAATCATTAATTTTGACACAATAGTGATGTTGAAATTATTTTATTGATTTAAATATCAAATAAATGATTTGAAAAGTATTAAATAAATATAATATGAACTATTAAATGTGCTCCACTAACTTTCTAGATAAATAATACATGTTATTAGTCTATTAAATATTTTATTTTTAACATATCTTCTGTATATATTTTATTTAAATTGAAACAAATGAATAGTGTCAAAATTGACACTATTGTTATTTTATAAACAATACAAATTATAAATTTGTTTAAAAATCAAATAAATATGCAAAAATTAAAAATTAAAATCTATATAGTCTAAAATGTTACAAAGTATCCTATTATGTAAAATTAACAACATATAATTTAATATTTATAACCATCTAAAATTTAGAATTTGATTACCACAAATAAAATTAAATAAATTTAATAAGGATAAATCAAAATTATAATGTTTAAAATAAGATCAAAACATGTATAAATTTGATTTTCTGATGATATTACAACCATATCTCATCTAATATTTTAATTTAGTCATTTTTTGTGGTATTTATGTGGGTTTTGAATTTATATTAAACTAATATTTTTTGAGGATTCCAAAGGTCCCCCTCTCCTCTCTTATAAAAGGGAACCTCCTCCTTCTCCTTTATACACAATTTAGAGACTTCAAGCTCGACCAAACCCTGACCATTTCCCTTCCCAACCTCCTTTGAAACATACTAGAGGTTCTGGTCTTCTTCAAATACCAATTGTAGTTCTCTAAGAGGAGGCTTCAAAGATACGTGTCGAAGAAGAGGTAATATTCGTTACCGATTCTTTCAAATTTATTTCTTCTTCTCCATCCTATTCATTAGTTTTTTTGTTATATTGTAATAAAATAAGTATCAATAATATACTGATATGTTATTATAAATATGAAACAATCACATTTCACCTTCTATCCATCCTAAGGAAAATGAAATCACCACGCGTGCGTAGATACGGAATACTGTCTCCACACCATGGTGTAATTTGTTTTTCCACCACCACCTTACTTGGATGGGTATAATCGCGTAAAGAATAACTACATATGATTATTATAACATCATACTGATTCTATGATATTATATCATTCATTCCAATTCCATTAAATAAATATTGGAATGATATAATCGCTTGTGCGTATGTACGGATTACCATCTCCACGACGCAATGAGATTCATTTTCCATGTTAACAATTCAAGAATGATTATAAAGTATATATAATAAGTAATAATTAAATATATGACATAATAATTCTACTTGATTTATGTATATATATATTTATGTCATATACTTAATTCTATTCAATTCAATAAGGAAATTAAAACAGTGTTCATGCGTACGTACAGCCTACCATCTCCATGAATGGTGTATTTCTTTCTATTTATAGATCTATTATATATATGTATATTATGAATATATATTATATATAAATCGTGTTTTATATTCTGGAATTAAGTAATCATGATATAAGTAATCATATGAATAATTACAAGTCAAAACACGGATGACAAATGAAATGATTTTACCCAAAACACTCTTTAACATTGAATTTACAAAAGAAAGGGTAACATAAAGTCATAAGTGAACCATATATGATATCATAAAAATGAATATGATTCTATAATAACTCAATAACATTATTTAAATCATTATACAGGAGTTTCAAATATGTACGAAGCATATCAGACCTAAGGTATGGGATAATGTTGCAATCTTAATAGTTTTCTATCTGAGATTGCTTATACATAAGTATTTACTAGGGTTATATTTATCATCCATGTCCAAGTTTTATAAAAAAAATTCATGTATTTTTAAAGTTCTTTTTACCCATTTTTGACTTTTACTACATGGTATGTAAGGAATCTTTTATTTTTTTACCATTTGATGTAATTTTTGACTTTTCCGGCAAAAGTACGAGAAGAATGTTTTTTAACTTATATGGCATGAACGGATTTTACGGATTCATAACGACTTATTTTCTTGAAGCTTAATCTACATGATTTCATTAATATTTTCAATAAAATTCATTTCTTTTAAAATTGAATGGCATTTTTTGAAAAGAAAATTATTTTCAAGAATAAAGGATATTTTCCTCAAGAATTCATTTCAAGTGCTTTATGAAAACCATATTCCATCTAAGATGAAATTATTTAATTTTTTTATGTTTCAAGTATAATGTCTCCATTATTTACATGGTTTGATTATTCTTATGATGAAATGATATCCATTTTTTATATGGATTATGTTATGATGTCATGATGTTTATGAATCCCATTCTATTACATGGGTTATGCTATGATGTATGATTTATGATTTTCTGGCACACAAAAGAATGATTTAATTATTAGATGGGTGGGACCTATATCTCCCTCAAATTTATTGGGTAAAGATTTATATCTCATGAGATATACATGGCCGAAATGGAAAGTAAATCCAGTTTAGTAATATAGGGCTGGAACGACATGTAAACCCGCTTCAGTAAGGGACTTTGTCCACTAAGATGGTCATGTCAGTAATCCCTTGGCTACTATGGAAATCATATCATGTGCTTACTATTTTTCCGCAATTAAAAGTTTTATTTCCAAGCAATTTTATCATGATTGATGTTCCATTATGATCTATTCCTTACGTACTACCATGTTTTATGTCACTGCTCAATATTTTGATGTTTAAACATTATGTTCATGTTTTTATGTTCAAAGGTATATGGTTTGTTATGTTTTCTCCATGATTACCCTTAATAAGAATTTGATCTCACCGTTTATATGTTTTATTTTCCCTAGGATATAAAGAAAGGTTTTAGGTAAGGAATCTAAAGGGGAAGATCTTTATGGGAGATATTGAAGATCTTTCACCACGATTAGATGATTATATTCTGAGTTTCCAAAGAAACTAAATTATTACAGTCCTTTGGTGTCTATATTTTTATGTATTAATTATTCTGTAAAAGTAATGTAATTTCTATGTACGTTAAGCTTTGGGTCTCTACAGTTGGTATCAGTGGAATTTTTTAGTCAACCTTTTGAAACTAGGAAGCGAGAACTTTATTGAGATCTCTAGAGGTATTTATATGGTATGCCGAGGGATGTCCCTAAGTTTAAGTATATGTATTGGTTATAGTCCTATAATTATGGTAACGATATTAGAATTAAACCTAGGATGTTAAGGTACTCCCCCTTTATTATGTTGTTTTCCCTATCATGATGGTTGCCTCACGCTATTCTTTTTGGGTTTTAGATGATGGTTGGAACCTGAAGGAACCGTGTTGATCAATGTAATGGATGATGCAATGATTGTCCTCCTGAACAAACCCATGTTATGGGAGATGGAGTGCCCAATCGTTTTTCTATACTTACACAAGCTATGAATCATTCTGAACATCCAAATGAGCAAATAAAGGAGAAAAATTTTGTTGAATTCTTCATGAGGCAGCGTCCACCTTCATTCAGCGGGTCTTCTGATCCATTAGTGGCTGAACACTGGACCAGTACCACTGAAAAGATATTTTCAGTTCTACAATTTTCTGAGCATGATAATGTCATCTTAGTAGTATATCGTTTAGAAGGTGAGGATGATAAATGGTGTAATATTATCAAGAATATGAGGAAATGATATGAAATTGAGTCCATGGAATGGGATGAGTTCAAGAACTTGTTTTTCAATAAGTACTTCCCTCGTATTCTTCGAACAAATATACAGAAGGAGTTTCTTGAAATGAAGAAAAGGGATGATGAATTTGTTGGTATATATGAGGCGAATTTTACAAGGCTTGCAAGGTATGCATCTGGATTTATCATTCAACCTTAATGTAAAGATGATCGATTCTTCTGTGGATTAAAAAAAATTATTCAAAGGGCATTAGCTGTAAGAGAATTCAGTAGCTATGAAGAAATTGGGTATTGTACTATCAAGGTAGAATTGGAAATTGGTGTTACATATCCATTTCATGGTTTTGAAAAGAAATAATAGATGGAGTTCAAGGAAAAATCTCAGAACAATGGTGAAGAAAAGATGAATGTTACTTTATGCTCAAATTGTGGAAAGAAGCATGGTGGAGATTGTCTAAAAGGTATTAGAAAATGTTTCTAGTGTGGAAAAGAAGGTCATCGAGTAGTTGAGTGTCGAATTAATGGAAAAAGGGATGTTAATGATATGAATAAAGAAAAGACAAAAGAGAATGCACCACCAACACTTCAATGCTTCAAGTGCATGGAAATGGGGCGTTATTCTAATCAATTCCCTAATCCAAGGGTTAATGATTATCAACATTAGAAACCACATAAGGAAAAGGATAAAGGGAAGTCACATGCGATCACTATTGTCAATGTTGAGTATGAAAACGATGTAGTGGAATGATTATGTGTTTATGTAAGGAGATTCCAAAATAATGTTGTGGAATATAATTTATAGTACTGTGGAATATTAAAATATCTATGTATTGGTTTATTATGGTTTTCAATAATTATATGGTACCAGTAACAATGAAAAGTGATTAATATAATTTGGAAAGTAGTTGATATGTGCATAATAAAGGGTTAAAGAGAAAATAAATTGTTTGATAGAATTTATGAGCTCATGATTGATATATGGACTAAGTGATATCATGGTTTGAGTATATAGAATTTTTGGGATTTTTGTATGTGGAATGATTTAACTTTTGACAGCACTCATGTTTTCACTAAGGTTCTATGGTAATTCATGTTTCAAAAGAATAAATGATTAAGGTATTTACATGTTTTCAATGTGACCAACAAGATATATCTTCTGATATATGGGGGATAAATGATGATATTCACATGCTCGGTAGATGACATTTCTAGTAATTTTTTTATACTATGATATTGGACATATATATAAGCCTAAAGATTGGGATGGATTATTTTAGACATAATATAGTATTTTTTAAGGATAGAATTTTTTTCAATATTATTTCTGGAATGTTATAATATTATAGTGTTAAAAAAGGATAACCTGCAGGACAGGCGACAACCCGTCGCGTCTGACAAGGTTGCGAGAATCGAACCCACAACCGAAGTGAAACAAACCTTTATTACCTACCACTAGCCTACATGAAGTCCCTGGTTTGTAGAAACTATTTTTATTTTATTATGAAGTATGATAGATGATGCACAAGTCCATTTTTGGAATGATATACGATAGATGGACTTATGTATATAACTATTTCTAACCTTTTGTTTGAGAAAGATGGAATGACCCATCATTCTATCACAAGATCTACTAACACTTCACGAATGAAAAATTCAACTTCATTTCATTAAGATTTGAAGGGGAAATTTTTCATGGCATGAAAAATGGTGAGATTATAACGAAATAAAGTAAGTATTTATTCTAATTAAAATTCGTCAACTTTAGGGAAATGGTCTCGAAAACCGAAAATGTTGTCCTAGTGCCCTTATATCTGATGAATCAGATGCTACCTTAGATCCTAAAAAATTTACAGCTTTTTGATTATTGTCATCTTCATAGCCATCTGCTCTACCAATCTCCATCAGAACATGAAGGTTAGATTTCTATTCCATATCCATATTTTCACCTATGTTGTCCTATGTGGAAACACAGTGTTGAGTTACATTGGGTAACCGTTATGATTCTAACTTCCCTCTTTAAAAATGATGTTTTAGTATTCCTTTCTACGATGTGGGTTTCTATTAAAATTTTTCTATTACTAAACCATTTATAACTCCGACGAATTTTGAGGGAGAAATTCATTTTAAGGGGGTAGAATGTAACACCCCGAGATTTTATATTATATGTTATTTTTAATTTCATTCATATCTTCGGATGTACACTACACCAAGATTATCTTGCGCTATACACAACAACATATTATCTTGCAGTATACGCAACACTAATCTTGGATCGTGTTAAAATCAATTTCATGTTTGTTTGATAGTAATTATTCAACAGACCATTGAGTGTATATATACATATATATTCAATATATAAATGAAATATGGTTGGTTTTTGTTATACGTAACAAAAAAGGAGTCTTGCACTATACGCAACCCTGACTTGGCTTGCGTTACACGCAATCACGACCTTCCTCGATAGCATGTGTTATACGCAATACCGGGCTCCACTAAACCACTATATATTATTATAATATTATTATGAACTATCCATTATGAATAGTATTTACAATATTTTGAATTTTATAACATTATTATTCATCATACACATTTTCTAGAACATGGTATAAGAACAAAATAAAAATATCTCGTAAAATAATTATTTTTTAATAAAATGCAGTTTTGCTGCCTTTTGATGGGGAACCCCCTTTAAATCTTGTTTTTGACATGTTTATAAGTTCAATTTGACAAAATAAAATTATTATTTGGAATCACGATATAAAAATTTAATTTGGATAAATATTTCACATTATTCTAATAACTTTTATATTTTGATGAATAATAAAAACACGGTATATTTTAATTAAAAACAAATTTTTTAATCATAATAATTTATATGGATATATTATAATATTTAATGATTTTAAAGTATAAATAGAATATATTATTACCATTTAATATTATTTATGTCATTAGCATTGATTTTACATTGAATTCATCGGTAAAATCATTTCAATCTTTTGCAATGTTTTAACATTTAAAACTCGTTTTATTAACAACGTGATTAATTTTAAATTAATTACTACATCTTATGTATTTGAATTTTGAAAAAATGGATTCCATTTTTTAATTCAGTGGGTCCAAATTATGTTAATAGATTACTTTTTTTGATATTATAAATAGTATGTACGATAATTTTTATTTTCTACAGTTAAAGATAATTCTGGTAATTAAGGGTAAAAATAAGATAATAAAATTACCCTAACACTTTACAAAATCATATTGGATGGATAAAAGTCAAACCATATCACCTAAGTGTCTGAATAGATTCATTTCATGGACTTTTAACAATGAAATAATATAATTATTATTAAAACCAAAGCAAGTGACAGCATGTCACTCTCTTAACTCTTATAAGTGTAATAATTTTAATTTAGTGATAAACATCATATAACATCCGATATAAATAGCCCATAGAAATATAATAAACATACATACATCATATGAATTTATTTATAATTTTTAGGGATTAAATAATCATCATTAATTATGACACAATAGTGATGTTGAACTTATTTTATTGATCGAAATATCAAATAAATAATTTTAAAAGTATTAAAATAAATATTATATGAACTATTTAATGTTATCCACTAATTTTATAGATAAATATGACATGTTATTAATCTATTAAATCTTTTAGTTCAAACATATCTTCTTTATATATTTTATTTAAATTCAAACAAATAAATAGTGTCAAAATTGAAACTATTTTTATCTTATAAAAATTACATATTATAAAATTGTTTAAAAATCTAATAAATATTTAAAATTTATAAATTAAAATTTATATATTCTAAGATGTCATAAATTATCCAATTATGGAAAATTAACAACACATAAGGGATTATTTATAACCATTTATAATTTATAATTTCATTACCACAAATAAAATTAATTAGATTAAATAAGGATAAATCATAATGATAAGGTTTAAAATAAAATCCAAACATTTATAAATTTTATCGGTTTATGATATTACTAACCTATCTCATCTAACATTTGAATTGAGTAATTTTTGGAGGTTTTTATGTTGGTTTTGAATTTATATTAAACTAATATTTTTTAGGATTCCAAAGGTGCCCCTCTCCTCCCTTATAAAAAGGAACCTCCTTCCTCTCCACTTTACACAATTTAAAGTCTTAAATCTCGGCCGAACCCTGCCCATTTCCCTTATAAACCTCCTTAGAAACACACTAGAGGGCCTGGTATTCTTCAAAGACCACTTTTAGTGCCCTAAGAGGAGGTTTCAAAGAGACGTGTCGAAGAAGAGGTAATATCTGTTACCGATTCTTTTAAATTTATTTCTCCTTCTAACTCCTCTTAATTAGTTGTTTCATTATATTGTAATAACATCAGTATCACTAATATACTGATATTTCATTATAAATATGAAACAACCCCATTTCACCTTCTCTCCATCCTATGGAAAACGAAATCACCCTGCGTGTGTACGTACGGAATACCGTCTCCACGCCGTGGTGTAATCTGTTTTCCCACCACCACCTTACATGGATAGGTATAATGGTGTAAATAATAACTACATAAGATTATTATAACATCATACTGATTCTATGATATTATATCATTCACTCCAATTCCATTCAATAAATATGGGACCAATATCATCACTCGTGCGTACACAAGGATTACCATCTCAACGACGTGATGAGATTTATTTTCCATGTTAACAATTAAAGAATGATTATAAAATATATATAATAAGTAATAATGAAATATATGACATAATAATTATACTAGATTTATGTATATATATATTTATGTCATCTACATAATTCTATTCAACTCAATAAAGAAACGAAAACAGCGTTCATGCGTACGTATGGCCTACCGTCTCCATGAATGGTGTATTTCATTCCATTTATCGATCTATTATATATATGTATATTCTGAATATATATTTTATATAAATCATGTTTTATATTCTAGAATTAAGTAATCATGGTCTATGTTATTATATGAATAATTACAAGTGATAACACGGATGACAAATGAAACCATTTTAACTATAATGCTCTTTATCATGGAGTTTACAAAAGAACAGGTAATATAAAGTCATAAGTGAACCATATATGAAATTATAATAATGAATATGATTCTTTAATAAGATAATGAAATTATTTAAATAATATTACAAGAGTTTCAAATACATATGAAGAATATCAGACCAAAGGTAAGGGATAGTGTTTCAATCTCAATTGTTTTCTACCTGAGATTGCTTATATGTAAGTATTTACTAGGGTTATATTTATCATCCATGTCCAAGTTTTATAAAAAAAAATTCATGTATGTTTAAATTTATTTTTACCCATTTTTTACTTTTACTACAAGGAATGTAAGGAATCTTTTTTTTATTTACATTACGAGGTACTTTTTGACTTTTCCGGCAAAAGTACGAGAAGAATGTTTTTTAAATTATACTCCATGAATGGATTTTTACAGTTTCATAACGCATTATTTTCATGATGATTTATCCTAAAAAATTTCATGACTTTTTTCAACAAAATGCTTTTATTTTAAAATTGAATATATTTTTGTGAAAAGAAAATTATTTTCAAGAAGAAAGGATATTTTCCTCAAGAATTCATTTCAAGTTCTTTATCAAAACCATTTTCCATCTAAGATGACATTATTTAATATTTTTATGTTTCAATTATAATGTCTCCATTATTTACATGGATTGATTGTTCTTATAGTGAAATGATATACATTTTTTTTATGTATTATTTTATGATAGAATGATGTTTAATAATATCATTCTATTACATGGGTTATGCTATGATATATGATTTATGATTTTGTGGCACACGAAACAATGATTTCATTATGAGATGGGTTGGTCCTTTATCTCCCTCCAATGCATTGGGTAATGATTTATATCTCATGAGACATACATGGATGAAATGTAAAGTCAATCCAGTTCAGTAATACCGTGCTGGAACGGCATGTAAACCTGGTTCAATAAGGGACTTTTTCCACTATGATAGTTTTAGCAGCAATGCCTTGGATACTATGTAAATCATATCATGTTCTTAATTTTTTTCCACTATTACAAGTTTTATTTCCAATATATTTTACCATGATTTATATTCCATTATGATCTATGCCTTACGTACTTTCATGTTTTATGTCACTGCTCAATATTTCGATGTTTAAGCATTATGTTCATGTTTTTATGTTCAAATGTATATGGTTTGTTTTATTTTCTCTATTATTACCCTTACTGAGCATTTGAGCTCACCCTTTATTTGTTTTCTTTTTCCCAGGATATAAAGAACGGTTTTATGTAAGGAAATAGAAGGGGAAGATCTTTGTGGGAGATATTGAAGATCTTTCACCATGGTTAGAAGATTATATTACAAGTTTCCAAAGACATTAAACTATTACGGTCCTTTGGAGTCTGTTTTATTTATGTATCAAGTATTCTATAAAAGTAATGTGTTTTCCATGTACGTCATGCATTGGGCCTCTGCAATTTTCCAAGAGATCATTTTCTTAAAAAATATATGTATTCATAATTTTCAACACTCAATATCAACTAGCTAATACTTTCACTAAACAACATCCCATTGTATGTATTTATTTTATTAATGGGGAGTTTGGTTTATTAAATTTTTAAATAAATGTTATTCTTTTTATCTATTTATTTACATTCTTTTTTATTATTTATTTATTCCAATTGACTTATGTTAATTTTATTTTCTAAATACATTAAATCTGAACAATTTTAATAATAATTTTATTTTTGTATATATTTTTGTTAATTTTTTTATCCTAACTTTATTTTCACCGCTTTTTTTTAAAAAAAGTCCATAATTATCTTACGTGATGACATGGGAAATGAGGTACTATCATAAACCTTCCATCTTCCCTTACATTTTTGTTTTTCAAAAACTTTTTTAATACCAAACCCTTCTTTTAACTTTGTCTACCTTCAAAACCCTAGAAGTTGATAAAATCAGATATTTCATTTCACAGAAATGAAGAAAACCATGAAAATGGAATATGGTAAAATAATTTGAATTTTTAAAAATATATGTTTATATGTATTCAAATCCACTCTCAACCATATATAAGATGACTTTTTATCTTATTAGAATGATAATTTCTTGGATTTTGTTTAAGGAAAATATGATTCGATTAATTGATTCTGGAATAAAGTTGGATCACATTAATGTACTCAATGAATGAACTCTATTTACCTTATGATTATTCTAGAGTACTACGAAAGGATACTTGTTACCTTTTGGTGCTAATGGGAAACTGGGTTCTGGATCTTTTTCATGGGAGGGGGGGGGAGAGATAGTTTAAGAAAAAAATGAGTTTATGAATCAAAAAAAAATTATATTTTCAATCCCGCTAAGAAGAGGCTTAGATATATTGTATCAAAAGAATAAGAAGATGAAGATGAAGAAGAATAAGAAATTATGCTGGAATAATTGGTTATGAAACCAACGAAAAGATTACATTCACCTATTTAAGAACCACAGTTGGGATCAGAAGAAGCTACTAGGCCAGTTCATTTGCAAGAAAATATTCTCGAGGGGGAACAACATGTTCAAATTCAAATTCAAGATTTGAAAATTGTTGTTATACACGTTGTTTTAGAGGAAGTTCCATCTTTTCAATGAGAACAATAGATGGTCATATTAGAAAATGTGTTTACATAAATAATTGAGAATATTGATCATCCAGTTTTTGATCATTTGGGTGTGAGACATCAATCAATTTCTTAAAAAATAGATGTTCATGATAGTATATCTTGTTCAAGTTATAAATCAATTTAAAAACCAATGTAAATTTTTGTGGAGTACATTGCTTCATGATCGTTAGAAATTGTGTTAGTTGATCAATTACGAAATCCAGATAAAGGGACATCTGATTCCCTAAATAATAAGGTTGAAGAGATTGTTATTAAGTTCAATAATTATCAGTAGGAAATTGTAAAAAATCAGATAGAGCACTATGGTAATAGGAAAATTTTACAGGATATTAAGGAAAATTTTGTTTCCAAAAAACAATTTGAAGCTTTCAAGAGATAATTGTTGGATGAGGTTAGAAAGATAAAGTCTTATTTAATTTCTAAATCAAACATTGTAGATCTAAATTTGTATTTGGGGAGTCACATTTAGTCATTTAAGATTTTTTTAGATAGAACTGTACAGCTTCCTCTTCTCATACAACATCTCCAGATCTAATTCACATATTTTAGGCAATCAAAATGATTATCGCTCACATGAATGATCATTTATAAATTCTTCAGTGCAACAGTGTTCCTTTTTTCAGTTAGGTTGGATAATCAAAAATTTCTAGTTGACCAATTAAACCATAATAAACTATGTATCAAATTTATACTAAATAAATTTGAAGATAAATTGGACCATTTTTTGAGGGAATAGGATAGTTTTCATGACTTTTTAAAATTCATTCTTGTTGAAAATTTTAATTTTAATCTGGAGTCAAGAGTTTTGATTATAAAATTGGGTGACTGTCTTATGAGAACATTGTTGTTACATATAAAATATCTAAAATATATGTCTCAAGCCTCTAAAAATCCTACCCATCCACATCTATCCTATCCATAGCAGTTGAATAAACAATTTCACAGTCACACTGACCATTATACTTATTCAACTTTTTTATTAATAAAATTTCACTATTCTTATTTTCATGGATTTATTTCATATTATTTTATGTTTAGCTCCATATAAAAAA
The DNA here is from genome assembly GCA_963277665.1 of Viscum album. Lineage (NCBI taxonomy): Eukaryota > Viridiplantae > Streptophyta > Magnoliopsida > Santalales > Viscaceae > Viscum > Viscum album. The sequence goes on along the minus strand of OY728162.1, from coordinate 424,410,787 downwards.
ATCATGTCTCATTTATTTAAAAAGATTCTCATAAATTTCACTTACTGATCAGTTATAAATTTCACTTACTAATCAGTTAAAAATAAAATGTTCTTTAATCATTTTCTATAATTTCTTTTTTATCTCATGAAAAGTATAAAAATTTAGAGAAAAATATATATATCAAAATAATTATATGAAATTGAATTTTAAATTATTTTATATTCAATGTTTTCATAATTCTAAATTATATTACTAATTTTAAAGGCTTTGTGATCATTAAAAAGGGTGATATTATTGGGAATGAATTTTATCAATAATACTCAATATATCTTATTGATTTTTATGGTCAGAAATACCCTAGTTTTTTTGAATAATGATATTACTATAATTGTATTTCTGAAAGTTAATATTATTTATAATCATTATTTTCGAATTATATTCAATCTTATTATTCAAGTGGAATATTCATCAAAGTGTTCAGAACACTTATATTCTTATTCTGGAAACAATATTAATACCCTACGTTGAATAATGTAGTGTAAGGAACAAACCCTACATTTTTATTAAACAATATATTGAATGTTCTTCATGTGTGGTTAATCAACCCTACATTGCTAAAAAATATGGATAAAAAATATTACTTTTGGATTGAACCATTTGTCTTGAAAAAGATAACATGTATGGTTAAAGAACCATATGTATGTTTGGAACCCTATGTTTTAGAAGAAAATGTATGGATCATCAACTTTACTTTTCTAAACATCCTTGCGTTTTCAACCCTATATTTGGATAATGAACGATAGGTATTTGAAACCTACCTTTGGTATTTTTTATTATTATGAAGGAACCCTACATTTGACTTTTAAACATCAAATATATGAATTTATGAATTTATCAGAGTTTCGTGCAATGGTCTTTGTGGAATTTCATACTAATTTAAATATCTTTATGATTGATTTCATTAGTAGTATTCCATGGATAAATTCTCTGAATTTTTAAGGGAATTTGTGACAACTCTAAGGAGTCTTGTGAATTGGTATTCACACTATTTATCTGGAAATTTTCTCGTATCTGAAATTGAAAATTAGGCTCTCTTATTTATTTATTATATCCATATATATGTTCATTAAACATTTGTATTTGATAAAAAAATAATCGATATATATATTGCAACACATATTTCTATCCAATGGAATTATTGTAAAGATCATTTATAGATCTACTAAAACAATATATCATACTTTTTATCTACATAATAGGTTATACATCGGGAATATACATGTTTTGAATCTCGTATTTTCTATTAGTCTTATAATGAAAATCATTGCTGCTTTTATTTAAAGATATATTTCTATATGATTACATAAAATCTAATCATTCTAAAAGAAATTACTTTCTAGAGAATAAGTTCCATCTACTGTCAGTTGTTGTCAAAACTGTGAAGTTCTATCTGGATATTTTATTTCAATATATTTTTATTGAGTGTTTCAACTACTTGTACTCGGTGGTGGTTGAGTATTAGCTTTATGATCTATGATATGGATATTTAGTTCTCTTCTACCTAACCAAAAGGATTCGTTTTTAGCGTCAATGGTAAATGTGTCAACTGCCTGCACACATTTTTGGAATGGACTTATCATATGAGGACTTGACTAGTGAAATTCACCAAAATCACAGAGAGAGTAATTGATGGAGTGGACATGGGGATATTTATTCCCTAAACCACTATAAATAGTAGTGTTCTTTATTTTAGTTTTATCAAATTATCATACTTTCATTAAAGAAGTTAAAATATTACTATTCACATAATATATAGTAGTCATCAAAAGGTAGAGTTGTGTATGTTTTTGAAAAGACCCAATTCACCCCCCCCCCTCTAATGTATATTTGTATATTTTGACCTAATAATGGGATTGTTTTATGATTTTTTTAATTATTCAAATTTAATTTAATTATGATTCCCATGTTGTGGGGTCTGTTTGGGTTTCTTTTATATTGATTTGATTTTGAATTGAACTTTATGAAGCTTGTGCATTATGTCTTACAGACAATTCCCCATAGAAGGGCCACTTATGGTTTTATAGATGTTATAGTAAAGAGTACCTTATATTTGGACACTATAATTATTCCAGAATTCTACGAGTCGGTGATCTATATGTTTTAAACCTTATGTAAAATGGGTACTCATTTGAAAACACAGACCATGGACCATGATCAATAGTTTTCAGGGTATAATCCGCTGGTTTTTTTGGTGATAATAAACCCAATGAGAATAAGAAGTCGATGGACCATATCAAAAAGATATACAAGTTTTGGATAATCCTTGAGACCTCTAAATTTTTAATTTATATGTTACTTTATAGAAGTAATAGGTATGTAGTAGTGGCAGTCAGTGGTGCTTTTAGGGAATCTTAAGGATCCCACATGGAATACATTCAATGTGATGTTTAATTGGATGTTCTTCCCATATACTTTGATTGATTTGAAGGCCTATGAGTTTCTAATTCCAGATTAGGGTGATCATTTAGTTATGGGTTTTTCCAAAAAAATTAAAAATTCAATCCACGTATATTTAGATCTCCTCGTGAGTAATTATTCTAAGGCATAACATTTTGGTATTGGTTTGAGGACAGAGATCATATCAATGTTCATTACTCTATGTATACCAACCATTTTAGAGGTGGTCAATATGGTAGATATAAAAGTGGTATATTTTACAGTAAAGAAAATTCTCAATAGTTTTCCTCCATTTGTTGGTATCCATTTTTATTCATCTGGATCGAAGAGAAGGTGGAATGATTCATAAAAAGGCAGTGGAAAGAGTGCCCAATAGTCTTTACGATCAGCTCATATGGTTTCTATGGGGTGTAGATGAGTTTTCTATTTTTAGTGTGGGAAGTATAGACAGACTAGGCCTCAATGCCAAGAGTCATTGAGGACATTACAACAGTATGGGGAGTCAAGAAATATCTAGTGATTTTCCTGTTGAATTTTTGTTCGATAAGTGTAAGATCTATTTTCATGAAGGGATATCAGTTGAAATCAGAGGATTCTATGGGTGGTGGATGTAATCCTTATGGTAAGGGGGATTCTTAATAGGATAATAAGACTCATAATGGGTCTGAACCAAGGTTATTAATGGTAAAATATTTCATTCTAGAAAAATATGATTCTATACCAACCACCAATCTAGGAATGGGGTTTATTTCTTCTTCAATGAAGTCAATTTTATTTGACACATGTGGATCCTATTATTTTATTTAACAGAATTTGACTGACTCCTTGGGAATGTGGGATATTTTGTTTTCTTATGTAATTTATTTTATGACCCCATTGGGTAGGAATAAGGAGAAAGTATTTTTTAATTTCTCAAATTTTTATGTTCTGATAAATATCATGGATGTCATTTGGGACTTTATTATGCTTGACTATGAGGTGTTTGAACTCATTATCCACAGAGATTTTTTTATAAGAATAAAGGTGGTAGTCAACTGTTAAAATCATATTTTCTTGTTTCTTAATCCTTGTGGGGGCACCAAAACCATCCAGTGTGATTTGGATCCACTATTATGAAGGGAATAAATGGTTTCTTCTATATTTGGGTTGATCTCATGTCAGTTTTCCAGGTTGATCCTTGAGGTTATAGAGTATCATTCTTTAGATGAACTTTTAGTGGTCATGGATAGATACAAATATGCGTCTTAAAAATATTTATCTACATGTTTTCCCTAGATAGAGGTTGATTCCAAAATTTATTTGATCCCTAAGATGATAGCTATTTACATTCTATCTAGCTATATGGTTATGGTCTAGTTGAATGTGCTGAATATTCATTTAGTGGTTCATGAGGGAAAAGGATTCATTTTACCAAACATGTCACATTGGGATTTTCCACTGCTATTTTAAAAGAAGTTGGATGGTAAATTCTATCATTACATAGATTATAATTTTATTAAGTAGTTTATATTAAAGAAGAAAAAAATTACCCAGGATTGAGGATCTATTAAACCAATTTAGAGGGACCCATTGATTTTCTAAAATTTAACTGAGATCACGGGAGCACCATTTGTGGGCCCCATGAGTGTATATTCCATAGACATAATTCTGATGATCCAATGGTTATTCAATTTGGTATTAAAATTTATCTTATTGTTTTAATGGTGCTAATGAAATAGTCAATTCATCTCTTTTTGGACTCCTTCATGGTCATGTTGGTTTGTAACATCATTGTGTATTAAAAGATGTATGATACAAATTAAGAATATCTAGATTCCATTTTGGGTATTTTGAGAGATCAATGTCTATATATCTAGTTTCCCAAGTTCCATTTTCTCATACATGAAGTGAATTTTTTGGGTCACATGATTTCCAATGTAGGAGTTTCAATGGATCCAGAGAAGGTTTGAGCAGTCATGTTATAAAAGCACACTAGGAATGTGTTTGAGATCTATTTATTTCTAGATTTGTATGGGTATTATAGAAATTTTTTTAGGACTTATATATAATATAATCACCCTTGGTGGTGTTGAAATGAAAAGTGGTGATGTTCTCGTATGATGATTAGTTCCACAGTGTATTTGAGAATTTCTAGACCCACTTTACATTCTCTCCACTTCTGATTATATATAATCCTAGGAGATATTATATAGTGTATTTTGATTCTTCCATTGTGGGTTTTGTTTCTATGATGATGTAGGATGACTATGTGGTGACCTATGGATCATTGTTATTTATTCCCACATGATAAAAATTATCCAACCCATGACCGGTAATTGGAGGCTATTATGCTTGCACTAAAGATGTGGTGGCACTACCACTTCAGTGGGAATTTTTCAGTGTTTTTAGATCATAAGAGGATGGAGAAAATTTTCACTTAGAGGGACCTAAAACATATTCATAGATTCTATGTGGAGAACCCTTATTCTAGTGACTTTGATATTTCATAGACACCCATAAATGGAAATGCATTCGTCGATTCCTTGAGAAGAATTCCTAATGGCTCAGATGTTTGGGTATCAATAGATGAGTTGGGTTGGATGATATTATTTAATGATTTGATAATGGACACAAAAAATGATATAGGAAATGTATTCTTATCAGGTGTGTATATTAATCCCTCTTTCATTGATTGGTTGAGGTCTGAGTAGGTGTCCAAAACATGGTTCTAGTAGATTAGCGGTGCTATAAATGGTGGGAGACCTCAGGTGATTGGTAACAATATATATAGTTTTATTCTTTTCGGATGGCATGTAGTTGTTCCTTTCAGTCTGAGGCCAGAGGTAATGCATGATGTTCAACATTATATTTGGGTTGTTGACCATTGGGATGCCAATACGATTTATAACTAGAGAGGCCAGTATTAGTGTCATGGGAAAACCTGTTTAGTGGAATAATTTTTTCCTAGATTCCTGACCCATCAGTGGATCAAAGATGAGCATAAATTACCAGTTGAGTCATTATATCCACTTCCCATGATACTGTGGATATTGGATTAGATCTTAATAGGTTTCTTGATCATACTACCATATACTCAGAATAAGAAGTATTCCATATGGGTGATTGTTGATCTTCTGATGAAATTCACGAATTACGTTCCAATCAGGGAGTTGATAAAACAAGATGACCATATATATATATATATGAGTATTTTGAGAGATTATTCAACCTCATTGATTTCCCTCAACAATATTTCTAGACTAGGATAGAAGTTTTACATCACCATTTTAGAAATAACCACTAGAGGCATTGGAAGCTAGTTTAAATTTAGTACCACATATCACCGGCAGACAAATGGCTCGTCTGAGAAAACCATCCATACAGTCTAGGATATGTTTCATGTGTTTGTGCATGATTTCAAAGTTTCTTGTCCAAGCATTAATTTAACAATAGCTATTAGGCCTCAATCGAGTATATAACCATTTGTCATGCTGTATGGGATGTTGATCATATCTCTATTGTGTATGAATAAGTTGGGAAAGTAATATTTGGTCAATCATAGCATCATCAAGGAGATAAACAAGAAACTTAAGATTATTATGATATGGCTATAGATATATTATAGCCACCATAAGTGATGTGGTAAACATCATCATCATCTGTTAACGTTTTCAGTTGGTGATCAGGTGTTTCTATGAACGTCAGTTCAATTAGTCCATTGTTCTTGGGAAATTAGGGGCTATTGGTGTCACATTAAATGAGGTTTTTTCATGTTCTAGATAATCTTAGCACGGTTTCTAACTAATTATATATTTCACCATGGATGACCTCAATCCATTTTGTATTTCATGTCTCCTAAATAAAACGACACCACCTACACCCATATCACGTATCGGAGTGGGATGATTTGGACTTGTGGCATAACACCACAATGCTGGGGAGGCATGTATCTATTATTGATGTTTATAGAAAGTCGATCCATAGAAAGGTGTAATGTTGTTTTATGTTCTCCAGAAGTGTGGTGGTGATAGGTATGAGACATGAGAGTAGGACGGTTTGGTGAGGGAGTAGTGGGATCATCTATTTTCATATAGTGAATCCTAATGAATTTATGATGGAATAAAGTGACATAGTAAGGATTTTGGGACACCTTTTTAGTCCCTTATATTTTTTATTTTGATTTAAATTATATTTGAGTTCGTTCTTGGTGTTACTGGGTAGTCGGGGTTGAAACCGTGAGTTTTTGGAGAGGCAGAATAGGGTGCATGCTTAAAATGTAGATTGAAAAAACTATGAGGAAACCATGTGAGGGGTCATATATTTTTGACATTATGGTTTTTATGATTTTATAATGGGTTTTAAATCCATGCAACACCCCTAGGAAAAATTCGAAAACCTATTTTGGGTCGATATTGAAACCTCAACTGTTGGAAAATGGTTTTCAAAACCATAAATCCAAAATATGTGACTATATAGAGTTGATTAATTTTTTAAAAAAATTACCCATTTCCCCTATCAGGTTTTTATGTTTTTAGGTCCTCCTTTCTTCCTCTAGCGTGCATAGCCCCACTCTCTTAGTGGTGGATCTCTACTCATTATTCCTTAGTGATTTAACTTTGAGACCAAGGTAGATTTTCTAGATCTATGTTGATTTATTTTAGTTATCTTCCTCCTTTTCACTCCTAGAGCATAATTATTCGTCTTTTATGGAGTTATGGAAAACTAAGGGTGGTGTTATAAAATTTAGGTTTTTTAATGGATATTTTGGTTTGACATCTTTTTCCATAGGTGTGGAATGAATTATTCTACTTCTTTCGAGTAGTCATCATCTAGGTAGATGAGATATAGATCTAATATTGTGCAGGAATATCTATTTATTGTTATTATCCATGGATTTACATTAAAAAAATATTTCATTTGGATTTTTTATTTTAAAATTCAATCCCAATGACTTATTCATTGCGATTATTCCATTTTTTAATTATTTCATGTGTTGTTGTTATTTTTTGGTGTTTAAAGTGGGGATATCCAAAGGGTATTGGGTTTTATTCAATAAAGTGTTTGATAAAATAGATAAAATATTTTTTAAATATTAAATGGATTTATAAAGTGACATTTTAAATTATTTTCCCATGGGAAGGGGGTGTTTTTAAAATTATTATAATTTTCAAATGGTAAGTATTTTTTTATATCTTGTTTGATGTGGTATCATTATTATAATGTGTTGGCATGGTGTGTCACATGGGTTAATCAGGGTGTAAGTAAAGAGTTTCCCTAAGTGACTATGTGATCCTCGGTTGGAAGACTATGTGATATGTCATTTTTTGTTATCTTTGTTGGCATGTGATCCTTAGATGGAAGATAGTGAGAGATTCTAGTTTGGGTTGTATGAGTGTTCATCTTAGCCTTGGAGGGTGGGCCATCCAATCCTCCATTTTTCTCCAAGGTACATTGTTAACCCTTTGTATGGAAGAACATGTGATCTTCAATTACTAAATATCTCACTTTTTCCCATTCTCATGTTAGACCTAATGGTTAGATCCCCTTGGTGCTCATAATCATGCTAGATTGGATTATGTTCTTAATAGATTGCGTTAGTTCCATTTGATTTAATGACATGTATTATACCCATTAGTTCATTTTCCATTGAATTTTTTATTTAATATTAATGTTATGATCACCTTTATTATCCCATTTAGTTATGTTTTATCATGTTCTGGCATGTGGAATTGTTGGTTTATTTGATCCATGTTTGGAAATTATTTTGGAAATCCATTTTTTGTTTTTGAGAAGGGTAACTAATGGGATTCAAAAACATCATTTTGAAAATTAATATTTTCAATGTGGTTTATATTTCAAAATGTTTTCAAACTAGTTTATCAGTTTTCATGGGTAAAATCTTTAAATTGAATATTGGTGGTATCTTAATATGAATTTTTTCATCACACCCCACGTGGGTCCTTTTTAGCTATTTGTATAATTTTTTGTAGAAAATAGGTAAAGGAACGGGAACCATTTACCAGGGTAGCTATTCGTGATTAGGTTTTTCTGGTGTTTAGTGGAGGAGACATTGTCTCGCAGTGTTGGAATCCTATGGATTTCTTTAAAGGTATCTTTTATCTTTTTTTTTCATGGTAATTTCTTTAAACATTACCATTTATTTTGAGTTTGGGTTATTGATTTTGATATAACATGTTTATTTCCTATTGTGGCATGATTTTTATTAGTTATTTCACTGTTTTTGGAATCTTCTTACCATATGTTTTTGAATATGATGATATTAGTTTTCATCCAATTATATTGATGGTTTATCTTACTTTACCTATGTATAAATAATTCTCAAGTGGGAATTGGTTATGCATGGTGCTTGTTGGTAAAACATGGTGATTGTGAAGAAACTCTGGGTTCATGTGGTTAGCCAACTCAGGTGACAATTTAGGTTGAACTAGGTTGGTTTGTTACAAGTAACTTTTCCCATTAAGTAGTTTCATATTTTAAAAAGTTGAAATCACTCATGATGATTTCATAAATTTTAAAGCGTAATGGTGGTGTTTTCTATAATTAACCATTAAATGTATCAGTAAATATTATCTATTGTATTTTTTTAATAATTAACTATTAATTTTACTGTTCCAGAAATTCATTGAATGTATTCTTCAAAAATGTGAATATATTGTAATTGAGTTACTATATAAATGTAAAATTCTATAAAAATTGGCATTTTAAATATATATACTTATTACTACAAATGTCAAATCGGTGAACCATTATTTTTAAAAGCCTACTTATTAAGGAAATTAATCTTACTAATGAATGGATATGTGTACGTGTCATTAAAAGTTACCACCTTGGAATAATGCACATGGTTTGTGTTAGTTTGGGAAAAAATAAAAATAATATAACACAATTTCCATATATAGAGTGTTATTAATTTGATAATTTTATAAAAAAGTTATAAAAATATAGTTAGTCAGAAGATGAAGAATCCTACTTTAAAAGTGGCCTATGGTACTGATGGTTGGGTTTATATCCCATTGTATTCCTTTTATGATAAATAGAATTGTATACAATACCCAATCAGAAATGTAGTAAAACATACTCAAAAAAATGAGTGTGGTCCATAAAGATTATTGTGTGGTTCAATATTGGGTATAGTGTAACTTCCATTAAAATATAATGATATAAAACAATTAAATATTATTGAAATTAATAATGGGGTTTTCTTTTCCATTTGGATTTTACAATTATCGAAATCCATTGGAATAAATGAATTACCTATAGTAATTTAAATAGCGCTTACCTCCTACAAATATTTTATAGTCATTCATGTATGTGGGGATGAAAAACATAAAAGGAATTTTTTTTTCACAATAAATATTTTCCTAATTCAAATATGTTTCTCCTAAATAGTAATAGTTTTCAGTTAATTAAATTATAGAATACATGATTCAAGTATAAATTCCCATCATTAATTTAGGAAATTTATTATTTTTAAATACATAACTGAGATGTTACATTTATATTTAAATATGATATACCATAAACATCAAAATTAATGAGATTAATTTTTTATAAATAAATATATAAAAGTTGCAATCTTATAATTCATAAACTATTTAAATCCTCTGACCCCTTCCCTAATAACATGTAAATATGTTTTTAATTTCATATCACAATGTTTAACAATAATATCAACTTTCGAATTACTTCATCTAAATGGTCTTAACTATTTTTTATGTAGAAAATGAGAATAAATGCAGTGAAATATTTAATAAAAATATGTTCTTTGAACACTATGTTGAACATATGATTGTTTCTTCACCTCTCATAAAAAATGTAATTATATGTCAAATTTTTTTAGAAAAAAAATTTTACTGTGTCCCTAAATAGTTTTCCATTCTCCTTTCCCTAGATATTTCAAGAAAAATTATTTATTTAGTCCTTCGTATTTATTTCCTTAGTGATTTACTAGTAGAATATTCCACTCATAGGTTCATTATATAATAATATTCCACCACTTTTTCTCAAAACATATATACACGACCCAACCCAACAGGGCCTTGAATATGGTTATCTCTCCCTATTGGATGTTACCCACATTGGTTTTTTTAGGGTAATGATTATCCCCGCTGTCCAACACATATTATTGCATTCTGTTTTTTACTCACTCATAGAAATTTTGTGAAACATTCAATGAGATCGCCCATTCCTATAATACAACAACTCATGCCTCGCTTATTTATCGAGTTCTAATCATATAGGATCCTGAAAAGAATGGTGAGACTTTTTGAAATTTTATGTATCATTTTTACATTTTAAATATATCTTTTATAGGGGTGTTATATGACCCCTTTTAATGTATAATTCCTTGGTTGGGGACTTTACAATGGAAATCAAGCTATCACCTATAAACTGCAAGTTGCGTATTGGATATGATACCATTTTTGTTGACCCACCCACCTAGAGTTGAGAACCTAGGTATCTAACCCATTGTGTATCTTGTAATACCATAGTTTCTATCCATTCACACGACATACTATTACCCACTATGGTCAATAATCATACCAATGGTTATCCTCACAAACCTCTTCATGTTCCTTCAGTGTGATTTTACCTCACTTACACTAACACTATGAAATATCCCAGATGGTCATTGATCATAACAATACTCTATGACAGGCCTTACTAAACTGAGGAGTTTGATCATATTGAATTCCAAAAATAAAGGTTAACCTTGTTGTAATTAGTAGAAACAACTATACATTCTATACTAAACTTTTGTAGGAGTGTTACACACTTTCTCTATATAGTTTATTCATAAAAACGCTTCATCAACCTTTATTCGTGATTCAAGGATTAATCAAAACATGTGTTTTCATATATTATAATTTTATACATTTTCTAAAAAATTTCCTTATAATAAGACACCTTTGTTCAAATGTATGAAGAATATATAATGAAAAAAATTAAAACTAATTTTTTTTATAACTTTTAATTTAGAATTATTTTTTTCATTAACTTCTATGTGTGTTGCAACTGAATAAATTTTTTTCTATATGAAACAAAAGTATATGAATTATTATTTATGTAACTATGGAAAAATATTATCACATGAAATTGAATAAACATTAATTTTATATTATCTGAAATATATAATAAATTTTCTTATTAAAAAAGGAAAATTAATACAAGTTAATATAAATTATTCCTGATTAAAATATATGCCATTTTCTCTCCCAAAAATAGAATAATTTTAAAAAGGTGAAAAAATTATACAAATATGTTAATTATTAAGGGAAATAATAAATTGATGAAGATGAATAATTAGATAAATTATTTAATTGAATATATATAGATAAGTGATGGGTATATATGATAATATATTTTTTTCTGTATATGTAGTTGTTTAATATATTTATATATAGCCACTATGTATAAATATTAATGTGATAAAGTATTTTACTCAATATTGGGGAAAATATTATTGAAATCAAAATTGATAAAACCTTGATATATTATCAGTATAATCTTGTAACATAGTTAGTGGTTAAAAATATGTATATTAAAATTTAATAAATTACATGGAAATTTAATATTTGTGTTATCAATTATTAAATATCATTTATATGAGTCAAATTTCATTGATCATGATAATGTGTCTACAAAAATTTTTTTCCCATAAACCTGTCCAATGATGAATTTAAAAAGTATTACATTCAATGGAATCATCTATGGGATAATTTCAAGATAAAATAGATCACTATGATACCAATTATATCAATATTCCACAATAAAATACAACTATTTCATTGTAAACCATAGGGATTATACTATTTTCATATGGGACCCTATAACTAAAATTTTGGTAGTAATCTATATGTAATTAATACAATGATAAAATATTAATTTTAAATTTATATTTTTATATGTATTATTAAAAAAATATTAATTAAAAACAAACAAACAATGATTTTTCATGTGATTAAATCGATAAATAGAATCTTGTAAATAAAGTTTTATTGAAAATAAATGAATATATAATCATTTATAATCATGGTAATTGTTTTTATTTTTTAAAATAAGTCTATATAAAATGTTATTATATTTAATATTTTAATTTTACATATTATAATTTTATTTTTAATTATTTATCTTTTATATTTGGATTCAAGAAATTAAAATTTGGAATGAGGTTAAAAATCAATTTTTTAAAGAAAATTATTTTAATAAGGTAATTTGTGAAAACACATAATTACATATAATATATATATATATTAACATTATAAAAACATCAAATAATATCATGGGATTTTTTGGATGATGAATTCATGGCTCAAATATCATTTTTTTTTTCTGAGTCACATTCCATTCAGAATTATACTTTTGAAGCTTTATGGGATAATATTTTTAAAAATAAACTCAAATGATATCTATTAAGGGGTTTTTCAACCACCAATTTATAACCACACAATAATTATATTATTATCTTTAAAAACATCCAAATATCCCCCATCAATATTCTACAATGTTTGGAAATATTTTCCCAAAATAAAAATACCCATGGTCATCAATACAAAAAACCCCACCTTGTGTGGCCCCAATATCTCTATAGTTATTAATTATTTTTTATGAGTTAATATTTTTATTTTCACATAGTAATAGTTTTAGAATATGAATTAGATATATAATAACATGATTCATATTATTTTTACATCCATATACGGAGAAAATAATGAAATATTTAATTCCTCATGCTTTTTATTTTATTATAGATTGTTTATCATATAGTTTTCTTATAACCATCCTCAGATATATTTTTTAGTTTTCATATTTATTTAAATTATATTTTAAGAAAAATAAAATCTTTATGTAAAACTAATTTAACATTAATTCATGTTGTTTATGGATTTGTGAAAAAAATACATAAATGAATATTAGTTATTCTATAATTCCTCATGGTTGATATTTTCACCGAAAATGATGTATCTTATAATTTTATCCTTGAAAAAAAGATATATATGCTCACTAATATGGAAAAAGAACATTCAAATTAAAAATAAAAATATCATTTATTTATGATAGGATTTTTGCATCGTATTAACTAATGATCATGGAATTATGTTCATCATAGTTGTACTAGATCATAATTAAAATAAATAGAACTACATAAAATTCAAAGAAGATAATAACTATGAACAATTAAAAAAAATGAAGTGTAATAAGTAATTAAATAAATATAAATATGGATATTATATAATTATTTGTTATGTAAATTTTTATAATACCATCAATTATTGTATATTTTGTCGGGAAAATAGTTATGTCAATGGGAAATCTTCCAAAAATCTCTCATCATTTGATATTTCCCTTCCATATCCACATTCTTTATGAAATAATTTGACCTATTTAGTAAAAATATACAAGTTATTTTCCTTCTTTTATAATTATCTTTTTTGACTCTTTTAATTGATTTAAGCCTACATGTTATGTTAAAAATTGAATCTCTCGCATTATTATGTTATATCTATTACAATGTTAGCTTTTACCACTAATTTTCTATTAATTTAATTTAATAATTTATTCTTATAATATTATATTTCCAATTTCTATAGAATATATTTCAATTCATTCAATTTATATGTAATTTCTACGTACTTCCTTTCTTCATAAAATATCAACATGAAAAGGAAATTCATTCATTACATTCATTAAATTTTTTCTATTTGTCTAAAATATTATTCATTTATATCAGATATATTTCATATTACACGATTTGATCATATATTGTTTTTTATTTTTTCTCTTTCCAAACATATTCATCGTTTTAACATTTTCCACTATCACTCACTAAATGACGTTTATACCTTATAAGCATCGTTATGTAAATAGTATTATTTTAATGGGCTGAACATGATTTAAATTTTATAGATCTTTGAGTTTATTCATTTTTACATTGAGTAAAAATGTATATATATGTATATATATTATATGAGGGCTGCGATATATATATATATATATTATAAATTATTTTTATAAAGATTTTTTCTTAAAATTTTATATGTTTGGGATAAGGGAAGTGATCCTTGAAGAATGGAGTAAATTATTATATGAGAATTGTTTTTATGGCTAGGACCGTGATAAGAAATATGGGTGTTAATACATGAATAGTGATAATTGGAATCAATACATATATATTTTTGGATGGTAATCTCTACACATATCTAGATCATGTGTTGGGGAATGATGTAATGTTCCAATTTCATTATTGAGTAATGGAAAGGAAATCCTTATTAAAATTATAAAGGAATAAGAACTAGATAATAATTCTTGCAAATAGGTATAATTTTATACTATTGAGTGTTTATGAATAAGATATCATAATTTTAGGACACTTACATAGATATTTAACTCATATATAGGATTGTTTTAAATAACTACACTATGTATCTTAAAGTTTTTAAAGGATATATGAAATGATTTGTATCCTAACATCTTGTGTTTAGAATTTTAGTTCCTCTTACTTTAGGGTTTTATAATATAGACCTTCATTTCATATAGATTAAGTTCATTAAATTATTATAGACTTTAAGTATTATAATTCATACGGAATGAATTTTATTTCATCCCAAAATAAATCTCGGAATGTATATATTTTGAATAGTTTCATTAGTAGTAGGTGGGATACAATACCCATCCTTTTTAATTATGGAATATGCTCTATTGGGAAATACATTAGGTAAGGAATATGGTCATTCTAATTTCTTATCAATAATCAGTGGTTTTTCTTAAGTATTGTTGGAGTTCTCTTATCTAAAGCCAATTCTCATTAGATGATGGAATGTTGGTGTTCAATATTATTGGATTATCATGTGATCCTATTTTGATGAAAATCATGGTCAGGTATTCTGTGTAATCATTTCTTATTAACTCTCTCCAATTCATCCAACTAGATTTTAGACTAAAACCCTTTAGAAACATGACCAAAGATTGAAATTTTTAGTGATAGTAGCGAAATATCAATTGGTAGAACTAACTTAGTCTTTTTTAATGACCAAATATGGGGTTACATGTGTGGTAGTATTTGTCATGGTGTGAAATTAAAACATAACATATATATTTTAATTTCCTTATCTATTTATCTCCCAATACATTATAGATGGTTGAGTGTTAATACTATATAGTATACTTTTGAAATGACCTCTTCAATTGAAAGGAATATATTTTGGTAAACTTTTCTTTGAAATATCATGTGTGGGACTCAAAATATGATATAAAAATTGAACATTATATATTTATTGACAATTTATATTATAGATTCCATTATAGGTATGATTGAAGTCTATATTGAGAAGATGTATGTAATTATAAAAATGAACATGAACATTCTAATTTTAGTTAGAGATGATGCATATTGACCCAACCTTAAACATTATAAAATATTTATTTTTAGTCAATAATTCATTATATTACATTTTAAGATCATTTAGTTTTATAGTTCTATAGAGTTAGTTCATAACTCATTCCTAAAAAACCATAAATTACCAGGTGGAAACATTCTATTAGTATCAATAATTTAATAATATAATACTATTAAAAAACATGATTTCATATCATGAAAAAGCTTCATGACATTAAACATGACTTGTTATTTTCATTTCCCTATCTTGAACCACCATGAAAAACATTTTTAAAATGTTTGTAAGAGGAAAAAATTATCTATAATAGATATAAAAAGAAGAAGTCATTTATTCTAGTTAATAATTATAACCCATGAATAACCTTTTCGTAAAAAAATACCTTTTCCTAGAAAGTGCTTCATTTTTTCTTTTAAAAATTTAATTATATTTTATTTTTAAATCTATTTATTTTCATGAAAACTAATTATAATTAATAAAAAATTATAATAGGTTCTATGGTACATCATTCAATGGCTCTGATTTTCTATGTATTACTTTTGTATATGATATGGATTATTTATGAACCTAATAATTAAGAGGAAATGAGATTCCAAGGGTTGTTATGCTCAGAATTAATTTTTTATTTATATTAAATATATTAATATCATATGTATTCAATTTTATTGAAATGGTGGAATAACTTCTGAATGGGGACAGTAGATCAGATATTTTGGGGAACCTTTTATTTCATATTGAAGGTTTTAACCTAGGCGTAACATAACCATTTCGACATCACCCATTTGTGAAAATGTTATCTCAAACACAAATTTAACCAAAAAATTTTTTTTTTCATTTTTTTCATTTTTGTGTTAACATATTTTCCCCCTTTAAATATGATCATATGGAAAATTTATAGGGATTTCAGCATTACCCTACAAATCGAGAGGAACTATTGGAGAGAATTAGTGGAGCTTATATAAGAAAATAGTTATAAGATTTAGGATCATTGACTCATGCAAAAAAAAACGGGGATCTCTAAAATGAATATAATGTAATACCATTCTTCATAAGTAGTATAAACAATCTTTATGTAAGATGTCGATTTGGTATGCATATCTAATTATTTTATCTCTTTCGAATGTGTATTAATTAAATGAAAAAGAATTTATTTCTACATTGGAGGTAGCTTTAATAAATGGATTTATATTTTGTTTCTTGTGTTTATTCATTCTCTATTCATCAATTATATTACAAAAGATCAATGTTGAATAAAAATGTGTTGAGGTTTGTTCAATTCATATTTTGGTTACTATATTTCTCAACCGTTTCTTCACTCGGTCATCATAGAAATTTCATTTGGCCCATGGTTCGATGATTTACAAATATCTGATGATTTTTGGACCATTCTAAAACAAAATGAGTCAACACCATGGGTATGACTAGTGATGCAGGTTTTGATTGGAGAACCAGTGATGATAGTAGAATAATCAAGGAGGAATGATATCATATTGTAATTTGTGTTCCATTCTTATAATGGATATGTTATGGTGTAATTTTTTAATGATATACTGGATTAACATATCATTTTTAATGTGGATTGAGGACATGAATCTAGGGAGATGTTAATTCCATGGCAAGGCAACCTCATATCTATAAGATTCAATAAAGTCATTATGTTTTGTGATTCATAGGATGAGGCATAATATATTCTATAAAATCTAGAATATCCCAGGTTAAACCACAAGTAATATGAAATTACACACCCAGTAGGACCCCTATGTGGAACTAGGGTTTCAGTATAGAGTTAAATATCACAAATCATGTGACATGTGATCAGTTGTTCAATGAGTAACCTGAAGGTTTCTTGGGAATGAGTAAGATAAATTACATGGACACATACAAAGTACACATCTAGTTTTATATGAGTGCATACATGACCTGGTGTATATAGAAAATGCTAACGTAAAGGACTAGGAGTACACATGTATGGATAGGTTCAGGTGTACATGGTAGGGCCAGATGTATAATAGTTGGTACACATGTAAGGCCAGTGGTACATGGGAATGTGAATATGGAATGGGAAATGTGGTCAGAAATTTAAAAATGTTGTGTACATTTA
This sequence comes from Viscum album, assembly GCA_963277665.1. Classification (NCBI taxonomy): domain Eukaryota; kingdom Viridiplantae; phylum Streptophyta; class Magnoliopsida; order Santalales; family Viscaceae; genus Viscum; species Viscum album. The sequence continues at coordinate 424,392,853 of OY728162.1, read as the reverse complement.
CTACATGTAGTTTATTTGAAAATTTACATGTAATATGAAACATCATCACATGAGCATACAAGGGGTCAGTGGATAAGCCATGTACTCCTTGTAAACACTATTTACCCCCATTAAGGATGTTTGAATCCCATCGTTTATTAATTCTAGTCCATTGTTGGTTGAGTGTGTTTCTTTGGTCCATTATATTGAGGTTCCAATGCATCATTACATCCACATATCATTATTTTGTTCCCCTCTATAAGATGAGCTTCAAAAAGAATTCTCGGTGTCCATGAATGATACTGGAGTGTGATCCTCTACTATCTTTTTACCCTAAATAGGGGTTGAGGAATTGTCATGACCTCCTTGATTTGGGAATTTATCCTCCATCTAAAAGGTTGTATCAATAGGGTATGTGGTGTCCTTATAATATGATCCCATGTGCATTGGGTTGATCCATTTTGGGTTTGTGGTGTACCCCAATAATACTTACTGTGACACCTTACCTATGAATCAAGGTTTTTGGAGACCAATGATCATTGTTTGGAGGTAACCAATTGATCATGACCTCTTGGATGAGTGACTCTGGTGATATCATAGCTCGTGGAGTGGATTCTCTCAAAATGTGCAATGATTCAAGAAGAATCACGTGGTTGGTAGTTTTATTTTGACCACCTGGAGATGCACTGACCTTTATGAAAATATCTGGTTTCTTCAATTTTGTTATGAAATAATTTTTATATATTTTGTATGCACTGAAAGTTATTGATGCTTTGTTTTTAGTGCTTTTAAGGTTTCTTACTATGTATTATTTTACTCATCCCTACATAGGCTATACCCATAAGTCATATCTTAATCATATTATTTCTCATTCGATGATATCTTTGAAGGAAATGGAGATGGTATATCATAGCTTGTACTAGAAAAAACAAGGTGTTAATTAGGTTGTTTCATTTGATCGTAGTCCTCACCCTTAAATCTATTTGGAATCTCTAATGTTTTTGGTTGGGATTTTTATTTTTCCCCATTTTCACTTTCAGTACTTTACTATTTTACTCTATTTGTAGTATCATATATGTATGTACACATTGTTTTTTGTTTATTTACATTTCATCATTTTTTGGGATATGAAATTTGTGTGTGTGTGTGGTTACATTAGGACAACACCTCCCATTTTAGTGATATGCCTACTCATCAATAGTCTGTAACCCATGGCCTATCAGAGGTGGTCTTGGGGTAGTCATCGTCTGGGCCCTTGTGATATGGGTCCTAATTGAGTGGTAATAGAGCAGTTTGTGCTACATTAGGAATAGAGTCCTTGAGATTGGTTTGTGGGAAATTTTAAGTGTTCTAAGTTCATCTTTTAGGCTTGGAACTCTAGTGTTTTTGAACCAGCTAATGCATCAATGCATTAAGACTATGATCAACAACCTTTCAACTCAATACATGTATACATTAGTAGCAATGAAAACATCAGTACACTCATAATATAGGAATTAGTTGTGATTTCCATGTCCATCTTAACTCATCTCCCCATATATAATCTTTGACCATTGTATATATTGATTATTTCAGGATGTCTAAATGATGATAGCATGCAAATATTCCTCTATATGATCACGAGGATGATCCACTTAGTGATGAGGCTTCAGTATAGGGTCTTATACAAGGTATTGAAATCTTGAGTTTTTTACTTTCCATAACACTAACCATTGACCAGAAGCTAGCACCTATAGTGTTAGATAAGGATACACGCCAGCTGAATGCCCTGAATGAGTAAAAGTGTTAGCAACCTTCCAAGTATCAGGGTGATCCATGCCCCCAAGCACATGAGGAAAATATAGAGGGAGTCACTCAAGTTTTTTCCCTTGTTAGGATGATGAAATTTCATATGGTAATCCTTTGGGTGAGTCCTCTTTAAGGATATGTTGGGAGATGGTGGGGTTTAGTGACTTATCCATATGACATGTAAGCTCTATCCTAGTTAGTCTTTGATAATATATTAGTGGTGGAGTTTTATCTAGCCACATTATGATCAGTACACATATAAGAGATTCTTCATCTATAGTTGGGTAATTTTACAATGGTGGAGTATTATAGATCTATCATGATACTCCATATATATAGTGTGATATCCATTCTTCATAGAATGGAACTTAGAGTTGTCCTTAATATAGGACATAATGGTTTTTGTGATATCTCTCTACATTCCCAACTATGTTGGGGTTCATGAGTGGACATTGGTGGTGGAGGGTTTCTAGATAGAGGAGGTACTAATAGTGGGTGCTGGTAGATGGAACCTACGAGCTATGACTTCAATAGCAGGTAGCTGATGATAGTCGTAGGGACCAAATCATATTAGAAATATTAGGATGTGGTCCCAAGACATAAGATCAGTGGAACATGGCTCTTCGTATAAATTTATTTAGCTCAGGGAGAGGCAGTTCTTCTTCTATGATGGTTGGGGATATTTGGCACGTGATTGTATGGCCGATCATACAACTCATCTAGAGATGGTCGAGGGACCACCAAAATAGATATAGATGTATGAGAATTGTGGTATGAAGGGTGGAAAATGTGGGATATTATTTTACAGGGAATTGGAATGGGTTCGGAAGCTAGACACGTTACCAAAACTACCCACATGTGGTTCATGCGAGGCTCAGGGATCCGGTGGTTAGGGATGAGAACTACTTCAAGATATGGAGGCCTATGACCATGATACTATTGGGTTGATACAAAGTGTGATCTTGGTATTTAATAACATTGTATTAGTATTGTTCGAAACATGTGAGATTCATTTCATTCTTTTCAAATATATTTTTCAAGACATAGATATTCTAGTGGAGCCTTTGGATAGAACCATATAGTTGGAGACTCTAACATGTAGTGAATTGTTAATGTGAACTTCTACTGATACTTTTATATGACTCTTGAAGGTGAAAATTTGATATATGATATCTTTTTATCAATAATGAGGCATTGTGTCATCATCTTAGTTATAGACTAGCTATCAAAATTTGTTCGATTTATTGTCTATTATTGCAGAGGATGAGATGTTACCACAATGATGGGATGAGGTTTTATTTTATTGGTCAAAATGAGTCCTTTGAAAATAAATATGTTTTTGGGAAGATTATGGTGTAGATGATTACTCAAAAGTTGGATATCATGACACTTGGAGCAACAGATGTCACAAGCTACTATTTCCCAGTTGTGGTGGTTGTAACACCTCGATATTTTATGAAAAATATTCTTTTTCTTTTCATTAATGTCTTGTGTTGTATTCTACACCAAAAGGAGCTTGCACAACACGCATCCTTGACTTTCCTTGCATTACACGGAATCACAACCTTCCTCGATAGCATGTGTAGTATGCAATACCGAGTTTCACTAAACAATGATATGCTATTAAAATATTATTAAAACTATCCGTTTTGAATAGTAATAACCACTTTTTGAAAATTTTATTTTTCAAAATGGACTTTATTTTTCGATTAGGAATATCAAAATTATCCTAGGATGAAATTTTGGTACTTTTCGATAACTTTCATATTTTGATGAATAGAGAAAATTAATAAATATTAATTAAAAACAACTTTTTTAATCGAAATAATTAATAGTGATAAATTATTAATTTGAGTACTTTTAACGTATATTTAGAATATATTTTTACAATTTAATACAATGTTGTTCATTGGATGTAATTTCACATTTAAACCAGACATAAACAAGTGTCAATCTTTTTATAGTTAATATCTTTTAAAAACATGCTATTTGTTTTGACGATGAGAATTAATTTTTAAATTAGTTAATATAACTGATATGTTTTGAATTTGGTAAAATAAACATCATTTTTTAATTCATAATATCAAATATAGCTTAGGCCTAATTTTTGGTATTTTTCTGGGAACTTTCTTTTTTTGATCATAGTGAAACCACTAAGTGGTAGTTAAAAAAACTGAATTTTTCATAAAACATAATTTTACCACTTATGTCAGTAGAATTTAGAAATTCCGAGAGACACAGTTAATATCATGGACTAAAATGTGGTTCAATGAGATGAAAATAATTTTTGGTGAATAGTATCTTTTTACTTTTTTTACCACAGTTAAAAGTAAATAGGGTAGTTAAGGGTAAAAATGATATTATTATTACCCAAACACATGTCCTAATTCTATTGGATAAGTTTAATTCGACAAAAACAACCTTAGAATAAAATATGACCATTTAGGCGCATTTGGATTAGATTAGGAGATTTATTATCTATTTATTTAAACAAGGGTTAAAATAGTTAAAATCAATGTTTAATAACTAAAGCATTTTCAATATAGGGTTATACATAAGCTAAATTCGACTATAAATATTAATTAGAAATATAAAAATATTTCCTACATAATGATATTTTATTTGTAATTTTTAGACTTTAAATAAGTTGATTTATTGATGACACAAAGATGATGCAGTAATTATCTTATTAATGAAATATTGACATAATTGATGTTATAAATACCCCAAATAAATGTTATTTGAGACTCTTTATGAATTACACTAAATTTTTAGGTTACTATTACATGTTAGTATTGATTCAAATAACTTTTTTGGAATTAATCATTCTGTTATGATTTTTACAAAAATCAATAACAAAATATTGTCAAAATTGACAAAAAATAGTTTTTAAAACAAATATTATATTATTAATTGTTATTTTATTCCTAAAAATCTATGTTTCGACCAAATTACTAAGATAATGTTATATATAATAATAATAAACAACTTCAAGTTCGTTTGGCTTGTTATAGTATGTTTATTAACCTTATAGTGTAAGAACACAAAAAGACATGGTAAAAGTAAAATTATATAACTTAATGTTAAATCTAAATGATAAGGTTAAAATAGGAACCTAAACATGTATAAATTATATTGGATGAGAGGCTTTAGACCCATACCAACCTTAGCTTCGAAATAAATCAATTTGGAGCTATTTAAAACCGAATTTGGCATTATAATAAAATAATATTTTTAGTTATTCCAAAGGTGCCCCTCTCCTCCCTTATAAAAGGTCACCTCCTCCCTCTCTTCCTCACAACACTTTGAGACTTCAAGCTCAGCCAACCTCTACCAAATTCTATTCTCCCATTCCCTAGAAACATCCTAGAGGTCCTGGTCTTCTTCAAAGACCAATTTTAGTGCCCTAAGAGAAGGACTCAAAGAGGCGCTTCAAAGAAGAGGTAATGTCTGTTACCAATTCTTTCAACTTTATTTCTTCTTCCACTTATTCTTCTTAGTTTGTTTCATTATTAAGTAATAAAATTAGTATCACTAATATACTGATATGTTATTATAAGTATAAAACAACCCTATTTCACCATTTATCCATCCTACAGAAAATGAAATCACCACGTGTGCGTACGTACGGAATACCATCTCCACGCCGTGGTGTAATCTATTTTCCACCACCACCTTACTTGGATGGGTATAATGGTGTACATAATAACTATATATGATTATTTTAAAGTGATATTGATTCTGAAATAGTATACATACACTCCAATACAATTCCATGATCATGATAACGATATCATCGCACGTGCGTACGTACGGATTACCGTCTCCACGACACGATGAGATTCCTTCTCCACGTTAACCATTCATGAATGATTATAAAGTATATATAATAAGTAATCATGAAATATATGAAATAATAATGATACTGGAATTATGTGTATATATATTTATGTCATCTACTTAATTCCATTCAACTCAATAAGGAAACAAAAACAGCGTTCATGCGTACATACGGCCTACCGTCTCCATGAACGGTTTATTTCATTCTATTTACTGATCTATTATATATATGTATATTCTGAATATATATTATATATAAATAATGTTTTATATTCTATAATTAAGTAATCATTATCTAAGTAATCATATTAATAATTACAAGTCAAAACACGGATGACAAATGAAACGATTTTACCCAAAACGCTCTTTAACATGGAATTTACAAAAGAACGGGTAACATAAAGTCATAAGTGAACCATATATAATATCATAAAAATGAGTATGATTCTGGAATAAGTCAATGAAATTATTTAAATCATTATACAGGAGGTTCGGACACTTACGAAGCAAATCAGACATAAGGTAAGGGAAAATATCACAATCTCTTTTTATCCGAGATTGTTTATACTTTGGTATTTACTGGGGTGTATTTTATCATCCACATCCATGTTTCCTCGATATTTAATATTGTTTCCATCCACCTACAATTTTTTAAATCTAATTTTACCCTTCGGTGAATTTTAGTAAAAGATATGAAAGTAATCTTTTGTCGTTTTTCATACGAGGTACTTTTTGACTTTTCCGAAAAAAGTACGAGAAGAATGTTTTTTTAAAATATACGAAATGAATGGATTATTAAAACATTATTTCCAAGAAGCTTCCTTTACAAGTTTTCAAGTTTATTTTTAATCAACTTCTTTTAGTTTAAAATTGTATAACATGTTAAGAAAGGAAAATGTTTTTGGAGTAGAAAGGATATTTTCCTCAAGAATGGAGTTCAAGTGTTTTATCAAAACTATTTTCCATATAAGATAATAAAGGGTTCTGTTTCTATCCCTATTATTACATTGATTTGAATATGTTGTGATGGAATTATTTTTATGTATTCCTTTATCTTATATGAATTGTTTTATGTTGTCATGATGTTTAAGATTCCCATTTTTATTACATGGGTTATGATATGATGTATGGTTTATGATTTTGTGGAACTCATAAGAATGGTATAATTATGAGATGGGTGGGACCTATATCTCCCTCCAATGCATTGGGTAAAGATTTTATATCTCATGAGATAGACATGGCTGGAACGGCAGGTTAAACTGGTTCAGTGAAACAGGACTAAAACGAGGAGTGAACTCGATTCAGATATGGACTTTGTCCACTAAGATAGTCTTAAAAATGAGTCTTGACTAATAAGAAATGATTCTCTATGATTATGTGTTTATGACACAAAGTTTAATGGTTTATGTTATGATTATTGGGATTACATTTCACTACTATGATTTATCCCATGTTATGATATTATAATCTCTTTTGCAGGTTAAGATTTCCAAAATGATATGTTCTTATGAATATGATGTGATTGATATTTCTTTTGTTTACCCTTACTGAGAATTTGAGCTCACCAATTAATGTATTCTTTTCCCCAGGATATAAATAAAGGTTCTAGGTTAAAAGAAGGGAATATCTTTATGGGATATGATGATGATATTTTACCACGATTAGAAGATTATATTCCGAGTTTCCAAAGACACTAAACTATTACGGTCCTTGTGTGTGTTTTTTTTGTTATGTACTAAGTATTCTTCAAAAGTAATGTAATGTCCTTGTACGTTAAGCTTCGGGTCTCTATAGTGGTTGAGTATGGGGACGTCTTTCCTGATAATGTTTCAGGCTTACCTCCATTCCAGGAAATATACGTCTATAATAACTTTTACCCTAGGAATGAAATTTTATCTACATTAGCATATCATATGGATCATTCAAATATTCATGAATTGAGTATGTATTTGGAGGAATTGTTTTAGAAGGGATTTTTAAACCAGATGTTTCCTCTTAGGAATCCCTAGTGTTGTTCACCAAGAAGGCAAACATGAGCTTATGGTTATGTTTCAGTTACCGATGAATGAACCATAGGAAATTAAAGGATAAGTATCCATTACCATGGTTTGATGACCAATTTTATCATTTGAGATGGGTGTGATGGTTCTCAAATATTGACTTCAGATCATGTTATCACCACCTACGAGTGTAGGATGAGGATATACAGATGATGACATTTTGATTTCACTATGGTCACTATGATTACATAGTGATCCCCTTCTACATAAAGAATTCCCCAGAAGTGTTCATGGGACTCATGAACCAAATCATTCAACTTTTATTATACTTGTTCATAGTTTTTTTATCGATGATATCCTAGTGTACTTAGGGTCTGGGGAGGATCACGTGAGATACTTGATGATGCTCCTGGATAAACCTTGATAGAACCATCATTATGGGAATCCCTTGAAGTTTCATTTTATGTTTGGGAGTTCCAATTATTAGGAAATTTCACCTTAGAGGCTGGGGTGGTGGTGGAATATGTAATGGTTGAGCCATTGTTAGCATGGAATCCACTAATGATTGTTACCAACATGTTGAATTTTCATTATTTGGAAGGGTAAAATTGATGTTTTGTACAAAACCATCTCCCTTTAAAACTTTTACTAGAAAATTATATCCTTTATTATAAACACAATGCTTCTAGTACTGTTTTTAGGTGCTGAGACAAAGGTCATTGAGCAACCGCATCTTGATATTTCCAAAGTAGTGGGTGGAGTACATATTTTTCTATGATTCATTATGTACAAATCATGGTTTTATTATTATTATGAGATAGGAAGTAATTTCCCATGATTCACATTAATTGATGTCACATGATAAGAACTACACAACCCATTATCTTGAGACAACAATGTAGTATTCACACTGAAGATGTGGCGACAATAACTGATGGGAAATCAGTATATCATCTACTAGGACCAAAATAGTTTTAATTGTATATTTTTATAGAGAGATCTTACCTTGATATATAGGATATGTATAGAGATCATCTAGGACTATGAATTAGAGATTATATATACTCCAAGGAAGGGGAATGTTGTGGTAGACACTATAAGTAGGTTATATTTTCCACAGTTTTTTACGGAGTTGTTGTAGAAATTACACTCATTGATGTTATCCTTATTGTACAAGGATGGAGATTTATATATGCATTCAATGGTTGTTACCTCCACTGCTTTTACATTATGTTTTGGATGGTCAATATGGAGATACTAATTGTCAGACCATATATTCTCGAATATCCATTTTATATTCTCTATTTTTATATTCTAATGATGGGGATAATGAAATACTTTTAAAATTATTGATAATGATACCTCTAAAATTGCAGGAGGAGGTGAATTAAATGTTCCATAAATTTTCATTGGATGAAAATAATGGGGAAGAAAATATATATTGGTCCTTTAAAGTCAGTTTTTTTGGCTAGGAATAATGATAGTTTTTTGCAGAGTTTGTCTCTCGAAGCCTCACTTGTCAACAAGTGAAGGATAAGTACTAGTTTACAATGGGTTTAGCTCAACACCTATAAGTTCCATAGTTTATGTGATATGATATATCCATAGACTTTATGATGGGTATACCACATACATCCATGTGAAATAAAGACTTCTGGGTAATCATAGACTGACTCTCCATTTTGGCCCACTTACTAGCCCATTGAGAGTAAATTTCAGTAGAGATCTTGAGATGCCTCCACATGAAGAAGATAGTATTGATCCATGGAGTTACTTTGGTGATCATTTCAGACCACGATCCTCAAATCACATAATGATTATGGAGAGTATTATAGAACACATTTAGGAATCAGTTTCTCTTGAGCACAGCGTTTCACCCCCAGACTGATATAGTGCGAGTATACATGATGTATTTTGGTGGTATTTTAGAGTATCATCTATCATTTGTGTATTTTTTTTAAAAAAACTCTAATTTTAAAATTAGTATGACACTATTTTAGGCCTCGTACGAGAAATTTGTCAAGTCACCATTTTGTTGGAATGATTCAATTGAGTTAGAACTCATGGGCTGAAAAATTGTGTGTGCTACTATATGGAATATTATGATCATATAAGAGTGGATGAGGACTCCACAATACATAAAATTACTTATGAGTTCTATTTTTGGAGACCTATGGAGTCCGATTAGGGAGACCATGTGTTCTTAAGGTTCAAACCTGGACACGGATTATAGTGATTTCTCATGGTTGGAAAGTTATGTCCAAAATTTATTCTCTCTTTCCAGATATTGCATGGATTTGGAATGGTGGAATTATACTTAGCTATTCTATCATAGTTGGAATTGGTACCCAAATTATTCTACCTATCATAACTAAGGAGGTATGATCATGATATCATAAAAGTTATTAACTTTGGTGAACTGGACATCAAGAATAGAGCTACCTTTTTTAAGTACCTAGAAGAGATCAATGATTGGCATGAGAGAATCATTCATGGTAGACAGATTCCCCTTCTGCATGTCTAGTGATAGCATGTGAATATTTATGAGATCGTTTTGGAGAAGGAGATCCAGATGTGAGCCCAGTTCCCTAATCTTTTTTGTTAGGGTTATCTATTTTTGTGATGAAAATCCTTAAGGTTGTTAGAAAATAACAACTCCGATTTTTCATGTATTCCATTTCACTATTATATGGATTATTTTTTGATATAGGCACTGAGATAGAGAGAGATTCTAAGGATTTTTGTTCATAGAATTAGATTTTTTGAATATATTAAAAATATAAATATCCTTCCAAGACAGGATTATATAAAAAATTTGAATAACTCTTGAATAGGGGAATAGATTATAAATTTGGGGCGAAACATAGTATAAAACATGAGTTTTAACAAATTCCCTATATAACCATTGTCGACATTGCCTATTTTTAAATTTTTTCATGACAACAAACTAAATTAATTAAAATTATTTATTTATTTATTTTGTTCATGGATGTACTAAGATAAATTTTCCCTTTCATTACATGCTTATGGAAAATTTTCAGGGTTAGCCACATAATTCTATAAATTAATAGGATCCATTAATGGTCATTGGAGGAGATTCCATGGGGGAATGTTGACTAGATTGTTGATCTTCGATTGGTTCCCAAACAAAACATGTAGTTATCACCAATGATAGTTAAATATAACTATTCATTGTGTGTGGTCTATAAAAACTCATGGTAGGATGTTGATTGGTGATTTCTATCATGTTCCTTATTCCCAGCTGAAGACAGATCATTTCAAAAATTAATAATTCATTCAAACATAAATGGAAGATTTATTGACGAATTTATTTTACTTTTTTATGTTTATTATCTCTTTTTACATCAATTATACGATAAACGGATTGAGACCAAATGAATAAAGACAATGGTTTAGTCCTCAGAGCTTTTTGTTTATGTATTTTTTCCCATTTCTTCTTCTATTCCCCATAGGAATTTCCTTTGTCTTATGGTTTGATGATTACCCAAAATATGTGTTTTTCATGATCATTATTTATTGAAATAGATTAATACCACAATTACAAAAAATGATGGATTTTTCAATTTGAGGATCAGTGAGGATAGGTGAATAATCTAGGAGGAAAGATACTAGATCGACACAAGAGTTTTGTTCCCATGATAGATAGGCGATGGAATCATATGGTGGTCATTTTTCATATGTACAAATAATTTTCTATGGGTATCATTGACCGGAATATGGAGAGTGGGTGAATTCAAGGCCGAGTGACCATAGATCTATAGGTTTTTATTAGGATATAGGATTTTATGATGAAAAAAAATTACATAGAAGAGATCTTCAAGGATGTAGAAAATACCTGGTTAAACAGAATATAATACACAAGTAAACACTATGTGATACCCCATGTATGGTTCATAGGTGTCCACACATTGTAAAATATCACAAGCCGTGTGACCTTTTCACACAACATGCGGCACATTCTCGGTGGTTCTGAATATAACCAGGATGTTACATTGGAATGATTAGGCCGAAGTAGATGGGAACCACCTTAATACCTGGATGGGTGTACACAGGAACATACACGACTAGACATACACTAGTTGGTACATGAAAATGGAAAGCAGTACATGAGAATAGGAATACAACACATAAAAGGTGTTATGAAATTTCTATATGTCAGGTAATTTTACTAAACACCATATATTTAGAGATTTTCATGATGTGTTAGGAATATTCACATAGGAAGAATGGGGGTTGTTGGGATGTGTAGTATACTCCATGTATGTGAAGTATACCCCCTTTGATGGTCTTTGTAACCCTTGATTTCATCAGTATGAATCAATATCGGTTGAGTGTGTTCCCTTATTCCATTTTAAAGGGGACAGTTCAACATTAAATCCATATATTAAGACTGGGATCCCCTCTAGATTATGAGTCTTATATAGAGTTCTGGGCATTCCTCATTGAGACTAAAGTGTGATCCTCTATTATCTTTTTACTCTTAGTGGGAGTTTTTACATTGGTGTGACCTCTTCAAGAAGCTCATTAATTCTCCATCTTGTAGGATATATCAGTAGGTTTTTTGGTATCATTCTAATATGATCCCCTATGTAGCTGGTTGATACATATTGTGTTTGTGGTGTCTCTCAATGGTCTTGGTGTGCCCCCCAATATGAGTATCATGGCCCTCTGAGACTAGTGATCTTTATTGGGTGGGGCCAATTGATTATGACCTCTTGGTTGAGTGTCTTCAGGGATAACATGTCTCTTAGAGTGGGTTTATCGAAAAATAGCATCACTTTGAGAAGAATCTTGTGGTTGGAATTTTGGTTGTGACAACTTAGAGTCATAGTGTCCTACCTAAATATATATGGGTTCTTATCTTCTATTATGAATTGATTGTTATATCTCTGTAATGATATGAATATTCTTGATGATTCATGTTTGTTGTTTATTGAGTGTCTTTTTTTTATTGTTATACTCACACCTACATGTTCTTTGGATGCATTTGTCAAGTCTTATGTAGAAAAAGGCCTATTTGATAGTGTCTCGTGTGGATAGGGAGACAGTGGAGCATAGCTTGAGGTAGAAAGACTGGGGTTTTTACAAGTTGGTTACATATGATCATTTTCCCCACCTTTGGAGTAGTTTGGACTTTTGGTATCTATTTGTTGGACTTGTATTTGGACCCATATTTTTTCATTCATCACATTATTATTATACACTATTTGTGGGATCATATATGTATTCAGGCACTAGATTTAGTAAATTTACATTTCACAATTTTTTCAGATTGTATATGTGTTCTTATGTATAGGTATGTTAGTCTAATGCCTCCCGTTTATTTGATATGCTTACTCAGTGATGGTCGCCAAACCCTGGCCAATCAGAGGTGGACATGGAGTAGTTACAATTCGAGCCCCGATGAGCCATGTTGTGACACATCACCTCATATAACCCATATATAACACTTAAAATTTGTAATAACCATAAGAACATCTTCCAATATCACTATCTAGAAAAAATAATCCATAGCTAGTGCATTGGAGTGATATCTTAGCACATCCATCCTATAAGTTATATCGGGCTAACTCGATGCTATCGGGTCCCACCCAGCATATATACTATAACAGTCTAACTCGTGAGATATAATGGGGCTCAACCCTATGTATAAAATTTTCAGTGACCATATCATGTATAAAAAAATTTATTATTTCACTTTTTTTCATAAAACTTTTGAAATATGATTTTAAATTCTTATGAAAATTACATTTTGATATCAGAATACTATTTTCTTTTAAAACCCATTCTCAATTTTAAAAAAATTAATTCAAAACCTAATTTTAAATAAAAAATACAAATAATATGGGAAGGAGGGTTTTTTTATTTAATAAAAAAAGAAATATACAAATGTATCCCAACCGTCAAATAATAGTTACGATGGTGGTAAAAAAATATTGTCTTTATATTCATTAACATGTATAATTGCTTTTCATATTTGTAAAAAAAATCAAGCATTTGATAAAAATATTATTTAAAAAAAAAACATTTTAATAAATATGAAAAATTCCATTATAAAACACTCATGTCCATATAAAATCATTTTAAAAACATGGACATCGGATAAAAAGAGACTTATAAGGAATAAATTAAAAGAAAAGTATTAATTAATAGTCCCTTATAACTTTGGAAATATTTGAATCATAATCATCATTAAATAATAACATTAACAAATTAAATACCATGGTAATAGTTACATTACTTATATAAAATGAAAAATTTGATGTATATAAAACTAGAAAAAAGAATATAGGTGTATAACATTAATATATGCCTCAAAAAAGGATATAGGGATGAGGACCCTTACCTTTATTTTATTCACCACGTTCATTCATTATGATCTCGAATAATAAACATATAATGATTATTTACATTATTATGAACCTTTATCATCTTTATTATTCGTTTTATTAAACATTTAACCATTTTTTTAAAAATTACCTAATCAATTAAATCTACATAATATGCTTCACAGATATTTTTCATATGTATCAAAATGAGTTTGGTAGGTTGAATATTGGTATATGTGACCATTAAATCAAAATATCAAAAATAATCATAATAATATATTTATAAAATTTATATATAAATTATACATTTAAAAATAATAATAAAATATTTTTATGAATAAATAAGTTCAATACGATCATGGAGATGATAGGTCATACATACACACAAGTAACGTTTCTATTTTTCATCGATCATAATGGAAAGGAGGTAATTAATATTTTATATTTTTAGAGTTATAATATTATCATATATAATATATTTTTTCTATTAATATACTTATATATATATAATTAATATGATTTAGTTATGAAAAAACTAATCACTTTTCTTTTTGGAGGTGGTTTTCCACACGTACACAAACGACTTTATCATTTTTTGGTGTATCAATGTAAATGATATATTATATTTTATAAAAACTAAACATGAAATGAATAAAATTATTATTTAATGAATACCATATTTAATCATTACCATTATCCTTATTACCATCCATTTAAATCTCTAGTGAAAAAAATGAATAACGTCACTTCATGCAGTGGTAGTCCGATGTACACACTTGCGATGTTATTGTATCCCCCACACAATGGAAAGTAAGAAGGTATATGTGATATTATAACAACATAATTATAAATAATTAAAAAAGATAATATATATATATATATATTCATTAATATAATCATTATAACTATACAAGAGACGCGATGATGTAAAATAAATGACATCAGTTCATGAGGGGGTAATCACTTGTACACATTAATGATGATTTCATATCCCATTTGATAGAAGAGGAGATATATTTTAGTTATGAAATTAAAATAACAACATATAATTATATGGGAGAAAATTGTGTTATTATAAAATCATAATAAAATATTATTTGAAGGAGGAGTAAGAAGAAATAATAAAAATACGCTCGGTTCAGCAAGATATCTTTTATTCAGGAAACCTCCATAGGTAAGAATGAAAATCCTTTATAGGATAAATTTATGATCAAATAATGGATATACATATCGGGGAATAAGTAAATAATATATTTTTTAGTTATTAGATGATAAAAATGTCTTTAAATGTGTCAGTGGAGATGAGAGGGTTGGCCTTTTATATGTGAGGTGAGTGGAGAACATGTAATTTTTGAAAATAAAAAAGGTTATACCAATGTTTATCCAATAAAAAAGGATCCAAAATGGACCACTCAAGATAAATAGATATAATATGGTCGAAATATGTCCAAAACTATATTTTTAGACAATTTTTAGTTCATTTTAAACTTTTTGTATTTATTTTAACCCATGATATATCTATTTTAGCCACGGTAATCCTGTTTTACTATTTTGTCTATTCATTATGGTAAAAACGTTTGGTGACCATATTAGATTACGAAAATAATTATATTTCTAAATATGAAATCTATTTTACCAAATTCAATTCATATATCTGGAAATCATAATTTAAAACAAAACCCACAAACCTCAAGAAGTGTGTTTTTTAAGATAAATAACATTTTATATTAACTGGGTGAATAATTATAACCATTGTATGAACATAAGTTATTATTTATTGATATATAATATTTAAATATAATCTATTAAAATCATAATTATTTATTATTTAAGTTAATTAATATAGAGAAATAATTTTCACCATAAAAGTGTTTTTATAAAAATAAGGTTTTTAAACCCAAACAAATTATTCTAAAATCTATTCTATATTTGACTAAAAAGTAATTATGTTCAACAAATATAACTAAATAATACTTATTTTATATTAAATTATTTTCAAAACATAATGGGACATTCTTTTTACAAAAAAAATCATTGAAGAAAATGAATTTTTAAAAAAAGAACATTATTTTTCACTTTTCAATGAAAATTAATTTTTTCCAAAAAATGAAAAATTTCACCAGATTAAAATTTTATAATGATTATTTAAAATAAAATTCATTTTATTAAATTAAAATTATAAATTTTATAAATTAATCATTAAATAACCATATAATAAAACTTTTTGTTTAAAACTATTTTCTTTTTTATGAAATAAATAATAATTTAGTATTTTCATAAGGAATATAACTATTTTGATAAACATGAGAGTGATTTATTTAATACTTAACTAGGTTACTACATTCATTCCCCATTTTAAAAATTTATTCCTCAAAATTCTATTCACTTATTATGTAATTGGGGATATATTTCCCACATGTAAATGTTAAATTCCCTTATTGCCTATTCAACCATATCTGTTTTCCATAACCCCAGAACATAGTGAATCAACTAATTTTAAAAAACATGACCTATATGGTCAATAATATGAATAGGCTATTTCATGTTAAAAATTTTCTCTTCTAATGGAACTATTTCTAGGCTCAAATCATGAGATGAATCTTTCCAATATTTTTTTAACATCGAGACATGAAATATATTGTGTGTCAGGGGTAAACATTAAAGAAAATCCACTTGGTAGGTAACTAATACAACATTATCCATAATTTTATATAGTTCAAGAAAATATAGACATATATTTTCTTTTTTACCAAAGTGTAAAACACTTTTCCATAGATATACTTTTAGAAATACATGATCACCTACCACGAATGAAATATCTTTCCTTTAGTTAACTGCATTACTATTCTTCTTAATTTTAATTGTCCTCAATTGATGATGAAATAACTAAACCTACTCATAAGTATCATCTAATAACTCTCATCCCATAAGCATCCTATCAGTTACTTCGTACCAAAAAACTCATTTCCAATACCTATTTAAATATAATCCCTAAAATGGTTCCATCTGTATAATATATTGAAAACTATTGTTATATTAAAACTGAATAAAAGAAATATATTTATCCCAAATGTCATGGTAATCCATTATATATGAAAAGAATAATATATTAAACATTCAGAATCATCCAATTAGTCTAAAAATCTATTTTTGTATGAAAATTTATACTATAATTTAATTCATTGCCCAATTATTTCTAATGTCATTTCCAAAAAATATTATATGAACCTAGGATCATAGTCTAATACAATGGAAAGAGGAAATTCATGTATCGTTATTATCTATTATAGATACAATTGGGAATAATAACCTAAATACATATCATCTCTAATGAGAAGATCATATACATATTTAGTTAAGAGATCTATAATAATAGAAATATAATTGTTACCTTGAGATTTCTTTCATAATTCAACCATGAAATTAATTGATATATTTTTTCATCTCCACTTTGGAAGTAGAAATTATCAAAGCATTCCCTTTAGCAATTTAACTTATTATTTTACCTTCTGACAACAAAAATGCTTCATGAAAAATTTGAAAATATAACATTTCTTTCTATCCCACGAGAAATACTCTCTAAGGTCTTTATACATTTTCATACATCTTGAATGAAAGTAAAACAAAAAAAAACTATGAGTTACACTCAATAATTGTTTCATAGATGGGGAATTTAAAGGTGCACATAATATTTTTAAAAATCATAAAACAACTCCTTCACCAATATTAAAAATATTGAACTTATCCCTCTTAATATATTCTACCATTTCTATCAAATCATGATCTTATTTATAATAATTCTTAATTCATTTTGACAATGTATACTAGACTAAAACCTGAAATAAAACAAAGGAATCCCATATTTGAGAACTTCTTGGAAAACATTTATCAAATCTATAACCTAAGGTTAACGTTACAAATGTAACATGGTAGATATATAATTATTTTTTCTGACAAAAATGTATCACCACTTTGTTTTTTTATTTGATGGTAGTTAATCATGTAATCAGAATACTTGACCAGTTCTGTAAAAATTCACTATCTTGTATTCAATTATTTCTAGGATAATATATAATTAAATCATTTGTGATCAGTATAAATTCCATACCTTACTCCGTTAAAATGAATCCATCAATTTTTTCATGAAAAATTAACAATATTTAATTCCAGACCACATATAGGATATTTTATCTTTTATGGATTGACGTATCATGAAGCATATGAAATTACACACTCTTTTTTTATTAGGAAATAACCATTTGTTTTTAATTAATAATCATTATAGATAATTAATTCTCTATGTTTTTAAGGTAGGTCCAAAATAAGATTATCCAATAATATTCATTTTATTTCTAGAAATAATCATCGTAATCTTTTTTCCATATGAATTTAACTCCTTTTTGAGTTAACATGATTAGTGTTTTAGAAAAATGAAAAACAATTTCAAAAAATAAAATTTGTGACCTGTTAATCCATGAAAACTATTAATATCTATGATATTACTGATTCATGGGAAATCTTCAACAACTTTAATTTTATCGGTGTTAACATTTATTCAATATTTAGAAATAATATGAACATGAAAATAAATTTGTTACAACCAAAATTAAATCTTACTAAAATTCCCATATAGTTTATTTTCATTTAAGATTAAAAAAATCATTATATTTATTTCATGTTCCTCATGAAAATTATAATATACTGAATATTTATCAATGAACACAACCAATAACTTACCAATGAATACATAGAAAACATTATTCATGAGTTCCACAGATATAGAAAGGTCATTGGCCAACCAAAACAGAATAACTACAAACTCTTAATACCTATATCTATTTCAAAATACTATCTTCAGAATGTCATCCTCTATTACCTTTATTTGATGGTACCTGAACCTCATATTAAACTTTTAAATTTTTTGAGATCCCATGAGATGATAAAAAAGTCATCGATATAAAAAATTATATTTATTATTAATTTTGATTTTATATAATTCTTGATAATAAATGAAAAATATCATTGTAATATAATTAATTTTACCAAATAAAATTTAAGAACCACATGGAGAAGTTCAAGGGTGAATGCTACTTAATTTAACAACTCCCTAAATTCTTTTTCCAATTATAAATGTTCCACTTGGTCTATTCAATAAGGGGGTTTTATAATAGTGTTAGAATAAGGTAGTAAGTAAATAGTAAAATCAGCCTCCTAATTAGGAATAGTACAATGAAAATTATTAGATGATTCAGCGATGTATTCATTCACTAATAGCGAATCATTAATTTTTATAGCTTGTTTAGTTTCAATAGTATTATATAAGTAACTATAAATATCATCTCTAATCAATCCCAAATTATTGGAATATTAAAAAAGGATATAAAATCAATGAATATAACTGTAATAGATCTAAATACAATCTTATCATGATAAAACAATTCCAAATACATTAGAATAATAATATAAAGAAATTATATATCCAGTTCATCAGTATTTTCAAGAAAACCTTCCCACTAATAGCAATTGGAATATTCCTATAAATATTTATTTCTTTAATATTTCTATTGAATTTTTTTACAAAAAGATATATAATAGATTCATTTGTTGATATTCCAAATTTACAAGAAAATTTATATGAATTGAATGAATGTGATGATCCAAGAAAAAAAATGTATTATCATAGATCTAATATGAATGTAACATACCTATCACTACTTCATCTGATAGCCCAATATCAACCATATACGTAGAAAACTATTTTTCCTCAGCCTTTTTCTCTAAACGTTATGATTTAAATCTTGAGTTACTAACTTCGATCACTTGTTCTAATAATGACCCAACACATAACAATTAAAAATTCTCACCAATGGATGGTTATATATTAACCCATTCAATGATTCTCCAGTACACATTTTCATGCAATAATGGACCTTATGGCCAAAAATTCCACATCTAAAACACATACCTAATTTCTTAAGTATTTATACTAGTTTTTTTACGTCTAATTTCATGATATGTGAAATTCATTTTTATACCTCTATATTTCTTTTATGTATTATTTAACAATACATACCATCCTAAATTATTATTAATTTAATCATATTGAGGAAAATAATTATCAGAAAACTCCAACTCAACATTTTAGGAAAAATGAACTACTTTCCCGTAGATTTTAAATCATATTTCACTCAATCAATTTCATAGTTTTTTTAAATCTTGAGTAAAATATATTAATTTTAATATCAATGTCCAGAACTAATTCTTTTATGTACCTTGATAGCCTTGTAAAATTTTCATTATATATTTCTATGTAATCTGTATATTTCATCCGCAATTACAATTTATATCCATCCAGAGTTAAATAGCTTTAGAAAAATGTTTATTTAGGAAACTTTCCTTAGATATTTCCCATTACATGGAATCAAGGTTACCTTTATCTCTAGTATTCTTAAAAAAGACCACGATTAATAATAATTTACATAAAAATTATAAACAACAAGATTTATCATTTTAATTTATTAACATCCTCTAATTTCAAATATCTCCCCTAGAGAATTGATCAATCCTTTCTCTACCAATGGGTCAGATGATCCATCAAATTATAGGGGGACATTGCATCATATAATTATCTATTGTGGACATGTTTCTTTATAGTAGAATTATTTTCTATCCATAATGGATACATCCACCATTTTTATCTTATTTTAGCTAAGCCATCATAATAAAAAACAATACTATACCAATTCCAACTGTCTTGAGATACTGATTTTTATGGATACTTTTCTATCATTTCCTTCCAATAATATCTTATATGTTTACTCTATGTAACCCATTCTAAACAGGCATAATCTAAATAAAGAAACTTTTTAATATTTAAATTCTATAACATTTTAACTTAAACGTAATGTAAATATTCTAGTGGTTTCTATATTATTATCCAAAATTCTAATGTTATCTAAACATTCCTCTGATACAAAGTATATATAGTTGACCCAAACATTACATAATATTGAGTTTTAGGTTACAATTCATTCAATTACTCTTGAATCCTTCAAAATGAGCATTCAAAATCTATAATGGAAGAAAATAACTAAATATGGGAATTATATTCCCCAATAATCGATTGAAGAAAAAGGCGTATGAGGTCCTGCAGATCACATGAACACCCAGAAGACATTTGATTTACTGAACTTTGGAAGGACATGTGGATGGTCACACATCACACATCTTCTATTGAATATCCCGCAAAGACTCCATGACAAAGTCTTTCTACTCTTGCGAAATAACTATAGACAATCAGTTATCATGCGATGGAAACAAGATAAGTTCCCCCAATTCACACGTCTTGTCAATAGAATTATTCCCAGTGATCCAACTATTAATAAATTGAAAATATGAGGATAATATCTAAATGGTGGGACCATTTTTCAGTTGTAAAACTCATGTGACGCATCACTAATGGGGAGAATTATTATCCTAGACAACACTCAAAAAAACTAGTGAAACCCCCAGGAATTTGTAAAATAATAAATGGAAATAAAATTGAACAAGGAAGGATCCTCTTGTAGTTAGAAAAATCATAGATGCACCATTAGAAATCCTCAAGGAAACACAAGCACCCAGCAACAAGTCTGCCTCATCTCATGAAATCTCACTGGCATGTGATCCTCAGCATGTGAATAGCCACAATCATATCCAGGTGACCTCAGCCTCCCAAATTGACTCCACAAGGAAAACAAATGGAATCATCCATGAAATTATCATATATTCCCACAATACACATTGATTTTCATGTGATACATCATCATGAAGTAGATTTATTATCTTCGACAGCACTCATAAAACCACGCGATATCCCTTTCAATTGTAAAATAAATAGAGGAAATTAAAATGGGAGAAGGGGGAAGCCTAATGTGGTTATAAAAATCACACGACACACCCTTGGAGATCAGTAATACACCACAAGCACCCAACAATATGTCTTCCTCATCTCTAGAGAACCCCCTAGAAAGACAACCTTATTGTGCGAAAGGTACCATACAATTCACCTAACATCATGAGAATCTCTTTTGATAGGATCCATGATCTTGCAAGGGATCTTGGACATGTCTTTATGATAATATATGGGTTTTTTGTAATTTCCATGTGATTGAAAAAGGGACACTTAAGTTTGATGAATTCTAATAAATGGACATTTGAATGGGTGGTCTTGAGGCCATTGAAAATCATACGACAGACATGGAATGACATAGAGTGGGAACTAGTGAAGTGCCTGACACTAAATCCCTCCACCGACTCAATCCTAGATTCACACAATACGGTATACACAAGTTAGTGGATAACTCATTTAGTAAGGCATATAAAAAACCCACCCCAGAATGAAAAATGAATTGCTTGGCCTAGAGTATATGGAAGTTTCATGGGAACCTCACTCCAGGGGACCCAAGAACTGAAGCAGATTTCGTAGAGCATTTGATCTTGTGACCGGAAAAGCATACTATTAGACAACATCCTACAAAAAACATAATCAATCGTGAATAATTCATGAATCATTCATGTGATAATTCATATATAATGTGAATGATTTCTGATAGGACATGAAAAGAACTTCCCTCATATCTACAAGATCACACGATACAAACAACAAGTTAAAAAATATAATGAATTTTCCATAAAGGTCTAGAAAAAATAATAAAATAAGGGAGACTTATAAAATTAACATATAATATGATCCTCATTCAATTTAACTGACCCACTCAAGATATGTGACAACACTGGTACACATCATCCAAATATCATGATGCTCCTTGGGTATACTATTTGGATTGTGTGGAGTCCCCTAAACATGTCAATGAAAGTCACATAACACCCCCATTGGGAATGCCACCTAAGTATCATAAATACCTACGATATTACCATTTAACCATGAGATGTCCTTGAGACATATCACCTAACTCATATTGAAGAACCGAAAAATGTTAGCTAAGTCTCATGATGACGCATGATCATGTAAAAGTACTCTTTATACATCCACCAAACATGCTTGTTAGATAACACAATGTCCCCACGCTTGTTAGCATGGATCACTTGTCACCCTCCATAAATATTGCATTGAATCTTTTGATTCCCTTTAGGAATGTCATCCAGATTTCATAGAGACACCATGGCTTGTCATCCGAATCCTATGATTCCCTCTGAAAATTTCATCTAGGATCATGTGATGTCTTCAATGATCATCCATAAATTCTTATGATTTTTTCTAAACAATTAATCCTTGAACATGAAATGTCGCTCAAACATTTCATCCATGTTATTGGGCTTCCATTGGAAAAACCAAGTAGATCACGTGATTTTATATGAAAATTTATTACTGACATCCATCTACATGTCAAGAAAAAAATAAACACATGTCAAGTAGGAAATCAATGTCTGTAAGGTATGAAGGAAATCTAGGTAATACCAGAATCCAATGACTTGATAAACTTATCCATCCTCAATGTGTAAGACCAAATAAAATGGGAAACCTCAGTGTCTAATCATATATTAGTGGTATAACATGATATGTCATATGTATAATTGAAATGAAAATGTGTAATCCCCAATATAACTGATCTATGGGGACTCTGATTCCAGCCATAGACAGAATACATAGGATTCTTTTTTAGGGCCCGATCTAAAAACTCAAATGGGAATCCACCCCACTTTAAGTATGTCAAGGTCCATTACTATTCATCCATCAAGACTTGGTCATTCACATTGTATAACCATTTTACCACATCCATTAGAAACTGAGAAACCCACTGAATTATATTGAGTCTTTTTCCTACTATAACCAGGATACGTAGGACATCTCTGTATCTTCTATTATCTATATTAAAAAAATCAAGGAAAATACTAGCACCTAATCCCTGAATCTATATGCAATGATATCAATTACATGTTATCCCTTGTTTCTCAATTCGACTATGGATCACATGGGATTGATATGTTATGGTGTTCAACTCATTGACATCATGAATATTTACTGTCTAGGTTATTCTTAGAATGTAATCCCCAATGAGTGGCATGATATAAATATCCCACATGTGTGGGATCTACCATGGGGTTATTCCAAAAGAAATCATCAAAAAGATGATAAATATGATTCCTATTATAAAAATGATATGTATGATGTCTCCTCGATAATCATTCTCAAATATATGGTGCATGAGTGTTCATACATATATCTTTTCTACAAGATATAAAATTGCATGGTTTTAACAAACAATGTGGGTTTTTATTCACGTAATAAATAGGATACATAGGACTCCTCAAAATGGATCGATCCACTCCTTATAATATTAATTGATACCCACATGGATGTAAATTCTAAAGTTCTTGGTTATACAGCTCATCATATAAGCAGGAATTCATTACTGAGAAATAAATGAAGAATTTCATATACAAATAGACTGATTCACAAATGAGATTCCCTTCTTCTAATGATATAAGTGGTTAACATATGACCATTTGGATAGGGTAACCAATCCATTATCATGATTAGTAATAGATTTATAAATTTATCTAAAATATATAAGAGGCCCCCAGAGTATGCAATAATTCCCTGAGTAAGGTTTGATGATCCTAACCTCTCATCCTCTCGATCAATGTGATTAGCATATCATCATTGGGTTTGAAACCATAATTAAACAATTATCTTTGGAAATATGGTTTGTACATAGTTATGGGATAGGGAACCATTAATAGTTTCCATTAAAAACAATAATACTTACCTAATTTAAATGAGTGTTCATCACATTTAATCCCCCTCACTCACAATCAACCATTGATACAAACCAAACACACCTAGCGATCATCTCTTTTACATCGAAACATAAATTTTGAACTCAATGTGAATCTCTCAAATAAAAATATCATTAGTTTATTATCCATTATGTAATTTTTCGACACTAATTTCAAACAAAAATGGTGAATTGGATATGTAACCCTCAAATAGAAGGATGATTGGTTTTCTATATGTCCGGCCATTTTTTGGCGTATCAAACATAGATGATAATCCTGGCATAAATCTTATAGTAGATCCCCTATAACCAGGGCTTATTTGAAGTAATTCTATCCTACCGTTGACATGTCCACACATTAATAATGGTTCTATTAGGAATAAAAGTAAAATTGTGTTAACCGTGCATAATTGATTGAGTGTGCATAATGCCTATGATATTTCACTATTTAGAAACCATGTTCCTTTTTTATTCATGAATAAAAATACCGTTATAACAAATATAATCCTAATAAAATAAATTTTCATTATCTAGTGACCATTATGGTAATTCAGTTATGCTTGTAACTCCCACCAGGTGAAAAATGATCTCACATACCCATCAAATTAAATGTTAGTTGTCAAACACAATTGTCCAATAGTTCCATAAATGTGGAATAATACCAACCCTTGAAGATACCTAAGTGTGTCTCTAAGTACTGAAGGTGAAGATTTTGTATCATTAATGGAAATCTATAGCTAAGCCAGTGGCCCTTGTTTCCACATCCAGTCACTTTGGGTGCTTATCCTCATCGTAATAAAATATACACCTTAAATATCCAACGAAGGTGGACCAGATAAGAAAATACAACTCCTGTATATTTCTAGATCTACCTAGGAGGGATCATGTCAACATTTATTTCTTGTACTATCCCATCTATAGCCGCCAGTTTTTTTATGTGGGTACCACCAGACACACTTCCACCTTGGATGGCCATGCATGAGTAGTATGGAAGACACATTGGGAGATGAAGATGATGGATATCCATATGAACGTTTATATCCACACTCCCACTAATAATGTATTTCAATATGTTATTCTAGAAACCACATAGAATTATTTTATCCCTAATCACTCAAAACAAGTCTATGAGAATATTTTTTCATTAGGCATGGTGAAGGTGAACATCCCTACCACAAAGTATGATGTCAATTGTAATATTATGATTTCACAAAGAAGAATGAAATGGTATTACATACCCACTTCAATAGAAGATATCTTCCAATACATAGTGGAGATGTAAAATATGTAGGATTATATCCATGTCAACAATTTTCTAAAATGACAATAAACATTAAAATCTTGTGAAGAACTCCATCAAAATATTTTGGAACCAGTATAGATACAGGGATAGGGGTGTATTTCTATCCCTATACCTTGGGTGGCTCAACAAACTATTCATTATAAATATGTAGTTTATTTGGAGGAATATCACATTTATGATCCTATCTTGGATGATTATCATCATATTTTGGATAAGAACGAGGTGTTGGACTGGGATCATATTCCCATTCCTGTTAGGGACCCCCATGTGAGAGCAGCACATGCCTAATGATAGGGTAATATATCTTTCAAAAAATTATAGAATCATATTCTAAAGGACCAACATCAGTCCCATATCACTATTCTAGCTAGGGATCATCATGTGATAGGGGAACATTCCTCATGATAGGATCATATTACTATCGAATAAGACTATTAGTATATACAAAAGGCCACGAATTGGTCTCATATCCCTGTTATAGATGGGGATCACCAAATGAGAATAGAACATGCATTAGGAGAAGCTCATATTCCTCCCAGTGAATCTTTAGGGCATATTCCAGAAGATCACAACTGCTAAAATTATATTCCTACTTCCACCGACAAAAAAATTCACCAGCATCATTCAGAAGAAATACCAGAGGAGGCTCATATCCCTTATCCCATTCTGAATGTATGTTGGAATATTCCAAAAAGGAATGAATATTTTGGCCAGGATAATAATCATGTTGCAACTGAGTATCACCATGTGAGAGTGGAAAATTTCTTAGGGCATGCTCATATTCCTTCTGTGAAGGACTAGATTCCTAATACAAATTATCAGGATAAGACACATATTCTCTTGTTGACTGAGGACCAGCAAGTGATAATGGAAAATTCCTCAATATAGGGTCATATTCCTATAAATAATGAGGATGAAAAGTATCATATTGTAGCTTATCCTCGTGATTAGGATCACACTCGTGTAGCACCACACTATTATAAACATGTTCTATAAATTTTCACACAACAAGCTCACATGCCTACACAATTCCAAAAGGTAGGTCAACATATTCCTACCACAACATAAAACAAGACCCATATTCCTAATATGATCAATTCTAATGTCCTAAAAGGTATTTGAGACATATTCCCAATACTAGAAGGCTCTATCTACTCTTTAATTAAAGATGATGATTATCATTACCATGATAGTCCTCATTGTGGTAGTGTGGAATAGATCGTATAGACTATACTCTTAAAATACATGGTAGTAAACATCCCCATTGTGATATCTCCAATGGATGAGGAAATCCTATCATTTACCAGAAACCATTTTATAGATATATTTTCAAAACATATATTAATTTGTATATATATTTTCTCAAAACATCATTTCCAATTGCATATAGTTCCCCATCAACTTCCAGCTGCCCTCCACTCAGGTCAGCAGGAAACCTCAAGAACTCTCTTATGTGCCTTATCAAATTGAGGCATGTGAGTCTAATAATGAAGATTCTAACATTTATATATGGAGATAATTATCCAAAAATAATACCCCCATCATGTTTTTGTTACTTTCTACTTCTAACTAATATATCTCAAATGATCTAGAAGAGGAGTGCATGGCATTTCTACACCAAAATATTAATCCCACTTATTAGGGATCGAAGGATAGAAATATTCATTATATAGTATATGAGTATCATCTCCATCTCATAAATACATTTCTTTTCACCAATAAATGATTTTTTATGTATCCTAGAACCTAGGATTGGAGGAGTAGGAAAAACACCTACACAATGTTTGTATTCACACCAAGACAACTCACCACTAATTGATTTATAGAGAATATCTAGATGTTAATATATGTGTACGGGAGAAATATGGGTATTTTTTTATGTTATTACGTCCCTAGAATAGTATAAACCTTCATATATGTCATCCATTAATATCATAGCCTTCAGAGAAATTAGGGGACATGGTAACGTGTGAGCCAGTTGTTCACTAAAAAAGAATTCCCCTACATCAACAATTCCCTAATATCATGAATAAAGTGAGATTATATCATTAATACATTTGAA
This sequence comes from Viscum album, assembly GCA_963277665.1. NCBI lineage: Eukaryota > Viridiplantae > Streptophyta > Magnoliopsida > Santalales > Viscaceae > Viscum > Viscum album. The sequence goes on along the minus strand of OY728162.1, from coordinate 424,364,750 downwards.
TTATCCATCTCAAAGAAATAGGATTTCATTTTTGACATGTAATTAAATGTTTTGACCAACCAAACAACTTCTTGTGATGATTGATTCCCATCATGGGGTGTCATCATACCGTACTCCCACATGAAGATAGTTGTACTAGATCAAAAAGATTGTAGTTGTAGCTACCATAATATCCATATTTGTGTGAACTCAACCTACTAGGTTGATGGAATATCTACCACTTCCTTCACCCCTTGGATCATCAATTCCAATGACGATTCATGACGTATCAGTAAAATTTTCAAACAAACCCCATCACACTAGGTGGGGGGATTTATATCTCAATCTACATCACCATGTTCATCATCCCCTAAAGGGATCAATGTGAAATCTAAAGTGATAATATATCAACCCCATTACATTAGTCTGGGGAAATTTATATCTCAATGGCCAACCTGATAATCTTTAAATCCATGACTGAAATACTCAGATCTTCAAAACCGGGATCAAGCACTTCCAATTGTGCCCCTAAATAACGCCAGCCCAAATAGTTGGGGAGGTATTTCCATCATCACCACCACCACCAATATAATTAGTCTTATCTAGGTTTGGAGGTAAATATTGATAGATAGTATCCCATTTATTTCATCCATCACAAAGAAAAACTCCATTATTTGGGGTTCATTCGGAAAACATGACCGAAATATCCCACAAAGTCATAATTCATAGACCACAATAGGAGGAGAATATGGAAAAGGATATTAGAACCTATTATGGTCACAAGTCAAAATATAACAATATAGCCATGGGTTTAAAAAAAACCCTGATGAAGGTAGTGTAATGTCATCCTATTGCATCAAATGTAATGGGACAACGACCATTGCTCGATTTGCCTCTCAAAATTTCATCAACATGAGCACAATAGTAATTGTGGATCACGATTCAAATATAAATGTCTAAAATAAAGAAAATATAACCCAATATTAGGTTGATTTGTATGCACCTATTGAGGCATAACATACTCAGAACCAAAGACGGATCCAAAATATGGCTCCTACGAATATCGAGTTGCTAACTCTCCAACGAAGCACTACCCAAGAAAAAGGGAATTGTGTGGATACATCCCAATCACAACCAATAATAGTTTAGGTTAATTTCATGGAGGAATGGTCGTCATAATATGATAATTAGATACAAACACTCATAAAACAGAATGAGAATATTTTTTGGGTAAATATTCCAACAAATTATCATCTTGAGGTAGAGATAAATATTCTACCTTACATAGATGATTAACCATCCAGATAATTATCTGGTCATAAGACTAGATGGGGATCTTGAAAACTGGTCTACATAAATTGGAAATTCAAAAATGATCATGGCTTCCCTTTATGTGGTGATAATCTCTTCCTTGGTCGGGTAATCAATCCGTATTAGAAAAAATTGAGAATTGGAGGGAGAAAAAGGAGGGTCCATCTCATTGACTCCCACCCATTCAATATTGATTGGAGGTGGCTCAAAACGTATATTACCAAGATATTATTAATTTCATTGAGTCCTTGGCTACATTAATGGAATTCATGAAAGGGTGACGTGAAATAGTGGAACCTGAGAGGAAGTCATATCCCAAGTTGGTGGATAGAACATTTCCTCCACCCAATTCAGAAAATTATTCCATATCCACCATTAATGGTGCATGTAACCCTAAGGATCATCTCACACACTTCATACCCCAATGTGGTTTTATGGTGGTCCCTCAAGATCAATAGGTGGCAACCAAAATGAGGTGTTGTGTACAAACTCTGACATCATCGTCCTTTTTTGGTACCGTTATCTTCCAGTAGGCTCCGTTTTAGAGTGAAAATACCTTCTTCACCAATTCCTTTATTTTTTTAGCTACAAATTGAGGAAGAAACAATAATCGGCCTGAAAAACTATAAGAAACATGAAAATGGGAGGGTTTCTAACTTCATAGATAGATGTGAGTTCTTAACTTATTTACTCATTATACCTCTCTATCAGAAGAAATATATAGAGCTCTGTAATGAAAATAGAAGGTCTGAGTTGCGGACTCCTCTGGTCCCAATGATGTATCTAGGTGAGTTATATGAGTTCATATAAACAATCAAACATATAAAATACACCATTTCAAGGAACATGATCCAAATATCCAATAATTCCCTTAGTATTTAATAATCTGATGTGAAACAAAGAGACAACATATACCCCTCTCAAGCCTGTATTTGTTCCCATCCCAACACTGATTCTTGTCCCAAACATCCCATCACCTCTTGTTGAGAAACAAAAACAACAAAATCACCCTTGTAATTATGCAAGGAGAAATTAGGGTCACTCAATAATTGATGAATGGTGGAATTAGGTGTACTCCTTCCAAAATGAATAATTCCTTGGTAATTTCCTTTTATCTATCGACAATAACCTACTCAAGATACCACATCTCAAGAATCCCATTGAGGTCAACCTCACCAGCCATCCCAACTATTTCCCTATCTATAGAATTATGGTTTAGAATATCAAGGGATAATTCATCTTCCAATTCATCCTTCAAGGAATATTCAATTTTGGAAGGGTGGTGTTAGATAAATCCTCTAAGTAGGTGGCCTACAAACCTATTTCGTAGTCAAGAGTAGTAGGTTGTTGGTATAATTTTCTGACCAAATATGAGTGGATGTTAGATAAATGGATGACTCAGAAAACAGTTGTCTAATCCCAGGACACCATAAGTGCATATCTACATAAACCCAAATAGCTCTTCCACATAGAGAGGAAACATTAAACATGATTCCTAAAATAGGGTGATATCATCAGAGGTGCGGAGAAATCGACGTGGAAGAGTCATTTTATTGTCAAACGCAATCATTGACTCTTATATATTTCTTCCCAATGAAATATGAAGCACGGGCACTGCCACCACCAAATTGAACCATCATTGGTTAAAGAGATCATTGTTGTTTCTCACAACATGATATACTTGGAATAACCCCTCTCCAGTGATAAATATTCCTTGTAATATGAGTTTCCCACACATATCTGGAGAACGAAAGGCTTCATGTGCATGAAATGAGGATGTAAGGGATAGAGTGCAAGTGCTTAGACAAAATATTTCAATCATGACCCTATAGAGGACATATATGAGGGTATGACTTCTTGTAAATTTCTCCAACAGTTCTAACATTGAGGAACCTAAAATAGTATCCCATGCACAATTTTCTGATACGACCGCCTAGTGAGGGTGTGATTGTATAATCAACCTAAGCGATGGGGAAGGCTATTGTGACCTATTCCACTGGAAGATGATATTCTATTAACCTCTACACAAGAATCATTCCCATAGAAATGGAATTCTTTGACTCTTGATCTGCATGGAAAGAAGAATCCCCATATCAGTTAGCACTAACCTCTATCACTAAATTATGAAATTATGAAATAGTTAGAGGTTGTCCCATCCATGATCTAAATCATGGATGTACTACATATTTCATAAGAACACATGATGTAACTTGTTGAATCCCTCTAGATCTTATAAGAGTTTAAGAAATAAGTTATTGAAGCTTAGTTTTATTGAGTAGAAACAGTGCCATCATAATTCTATGTCGCCATATCATTTACTGACTGGGATTAAGAAGAGGTCGTCCAAGGGAACATCATGACCATATAAGTTTTGGAAGACTAAATAATGTTGTAATTAAATGGTCTCTGATTGATAATGGTTTCAGGATCAACCTCATTCTAGTTCTAACCCTATAACATTAGTTATATAGTGAAGGGGCTCTATCTCCCCCAAATCTAGAAATCTAGGGTTATAATAGGCATGATAAAAGGATACTTGGGATTATCATGCTCAAATTTCAGTTTGGGGATATCACATATGGTGTTGAATTTATGGTTTTCCCACAAGAAACCATATACAATGGTCTTCTCAGAAGGCCTTGTCTCCCCATCTAAGTGGTTATAAATTTAACATTCCATTAAAGTTTAAAATCCCCCATACATGGACATGTATTCATACTACATAGTGATAGTGCCCCCTTTGAGACTTGCGGATCCACATATGATGAAGAAGGTTTCTATAAAAGGGAAGTAAAATTACCAATGGTGGATGATGATATGCAGGTAGTAGCTCCAAATTTCATGTGGAACACCCCTATAATTCCCTTTTGTATTCTCAAAAATGATTATTTTTTCCAATTAAGCTAGCTGGGGTGATGAAATTGAACCATTATTCTCATATTCCTAGTGATGGTGTAAAAAATCGTTTTTGGAATCTAACTACAATGACTCAGATAGTAAGGGATTATGAAGTCTTTTATCAAGTACTCTCTCACCCTGGTAGTGACAAAGAAGTCTCAAGATTGTCAACATTGTTTGAAAATGTATACACTGGAACAGAAATGTAAGAAGAAGATGTTGACCTGAAAAACTCCCCACCTACATTCATGGAATGTGTCTCCACCAACATTGATTAGATCAGGTTGGTAAATCTAGGAATAGAAGAATAACCACAAACTAAACTAATTAGTTCCACCATTCCTCATGAATATTATGAGATGTATATTGAATTTCTGAAGTAGAACAGATTTGTGTTCACTTGGAAATGAACAAAAATTCATGGAATAAATCCATATGTGGCTACGTAATACCTCAGATTATCGAGTGAGCATTTAGGATTCAAAAAGGTATCTATGAGGATAAAACCCTCTCATTCCACCGATGTAGAGATAGAATTTGATAACTTGATCAAAACCAACAATATATGAGAAGTGGAATTTCCAATACTGGTAACCAATATAATTCCTTCCTAGAAAAAGAATTTGTATATTATGATTTTCATTTATTTTAGATAACTTAATTGGCACTAACCAAAGGACGATTTCCCAAGGCTGATCACAAAAATTTTGATCAATGAAACTACTTTATTGCAATCCATTTTGAATCATGTATGGGTATTCATGTTATAATCAGATAAATATGTCCATTGAAGATATAGAATCCATTTCCATCAAAGTGCCTCAGGGGATCTTAATCTATTTGGTCATTCCATTCATATTAAACAACACTGGAACTGTTTATCAATATTCTGTAAATCATAACATTATATCATTGTTGGGAAGAATAGAAAAATGTTATGTTGATTTCTTGGTGGTAAAATACCAATAGTTATGTGATCAATTAATGAATCTCTCAACGGTCTTCAAAAAAATATGACAGCACAGTCTAAAGAAGGATCCACTGAAAACACCTTTGGGGGAACAACGGGATTGTTTTTTGATTTTTTGTGTACCACCATGGCATAGAGTTTGACATAGAAAAGTCTAGTGTTATGTTAAAAATGTAACCCCAAAAATTCTCAAAAAAAATTGGGGGATCCAAGGGAACCTCACCTACATTAGTTGTTTCATAGCCAACCTGAATGGAAATGCTCTCTCATTCACTTAGGTAATGACGAATGGAGTCTCCTATCAATGGGATGATGAATGAAAATAAGCATTTTAATGTCTCAGTAGTATTTAATAGACCCACCAGTTTGGACGCCTCTACAGGAATGGAATCTAATAATCTTATAAGTGTCGTGTATAAAATGCTCACTAGGCACCCTCTTCACACTGAAAAATGATTCTAGGAGAGAAAAAAAATATATACTACCTTATCCAAACAACGTATGGTACTGATAACTTATACTTAATGATAATAATAACTTCCATACACTCATTTTCATAGTGAAAAAATGTAGTCAATAATTTAAGAACTATGATGCTATTAGTTCTCCCATATCGATCCACTATATTTAATCCTTGTTCTTCCCATGATGAAAAGGCTCTTGACCTAATGGGAGGTGATTCTTTAGAAATACAGCATTTATTTCGTATAAACATTATTGGTGAATGGAAAGAGATAATTAATTTTCACACATCAAATCCTACCCCATAGAACACACAGGTGGACACTGAGCTTCCATTTGAGCAGTTCCTCTATTCCCATGACACTCCCAACAAATGGGACATGTAACACCCCGACCCCAGTTACCCAGAGTCGGTGCATTATTACTTAACATTGGTATGATCACAAGAAAGATCAAATCTCGAATGACTGATTGGTTTAGTAGTCTTGGAAACACTAGATATATTCATAAGTCTTACATTACATCATAAAATGAAAAACTACTACAACAACATATTGTCTCCATAATCCACACTCATATCCCCACATAATATCCCTGAAGGTCATTCATAATTTAGTTCTTCACTTCCTGGTAAAAATAAAACATAGAAAAGGGGTGATCTCAAATGCCCAGTAAGGATAACAATATAGCGGAAACTTTCATAAATATGAATAAACATTTAAGGCAATGTATAACTAAAACAAAAGCCTTTTAAACTTGAACTTTTAACATAGTATGGCATAAATAAAATTAGATAATTCCATTTACTTATTCACATGGTTATTCTACTAATCGAATAATCACATGCAAAATCAATAACCACTTTCATAATGATGGAATGCAGAATGCCAGACTATCATAACCACATAGCCAAGGCCTCGTGCCAAGACTACAAATAATATTTTTTCAAGGCCATTTGCCAAGACCCTAGTTTGTCTCATGAGACCTACCGATGCATCGAGGAGCTATAGCAGGCTCCACCCGTCACATATTAAGTCCAATGCATTCCCATATGAAAATGTTTAAACATAACATAAACATTCGTATTAAAACTAGCATATGAAATGTCAATACTTTCACCATAAACTATGAATGGTATAAAAATATCACATCCACAGTCAAACATATCACAAAACCTTCAATACAATATAGAAGTTTTGTATCATAATAAATCAGCTTCAAATAATCTTAAAATCCATCAAAGGATGTTGACATAGATGAAATCAAAATTCTTTTTAAAGAAATATATCCTTTTATTTTGAAATCATTTAAGATCCATATAAAATAAAACATTTTCTTTGAAAATATTCTTATAAGCTTGTAAGGGAAGATTTGATGATTTTATAACCGCGGAAAATAGCCGCACCCGCCGTATAAGTTAAAAAACATTCTTACCTTAATTCTATCGAAAAGGATAAAAAGGACATTGTCTTGAAAATGACGAAAAGATTCCTTTATAAACCTCTTATAAAAGTCAAACAAGGGTATAAATGACTTTAACCCATATTCTTGTAAATAATAAATATGTTTTGAAATACATTTCGATGAAACATGGATGTGGATGATAAAGACATCCCAGTAGATTATTACGTATAAACAACCTCGGATAATGAAGAGATTGTGAAATAACCCTTACCTTGTACTTTTCATTGGTTGGGGTAGGTTAAACTCCTGTATAATGGTGAAATAATTGTTATTAAATTATACAAGAATCATATATATTAATATGATATCATATATGATCTTTTAACATTGATTTGTTAATAATATCTTAGAATTATCGTCGTTTCGGGTGTTAACTTACTCATTTTCTTTTATATGTTTTGTTACATAAGCCATGTTTGTTGTATCTTATTCATATCCAGAATGATATCAAGTCCTTAAAAATCATTTTTAAATCATCAAATGATAATTATACTTGAATGGATACGATGGAGAATGAATCTCATCGCGTTCGTGGAGACGGTAGTCCGTACGTACGCACGAGCGACAATATCATTATTTTGATATTAAAATAATATATAAATGGATTTTATATCATATATAAAGAATAATTAACATGTTATATTTATTATTTACATTAGTTACACATCATTATTATACCCATCCAAATAATAATATATTGAATAACAATTACACCACGACGTGGAGACGGTAAGTCGTACGTACGCACGTATGGTGACATGTTATTCAAAGGGTGGATAGAATACTGAATATGGTTGTACCATATTTATAATAACATCACAGTATATGTATGATACTGGAGTTATTATTTTAGAATGGTAAGAACAAAGAAAGAAGAAGTGGAAGAAGAAGGGAACTTGAAAAGGGGTAGTGAAAACATTACTTCTTCTTCGGGTTCTTCCTTTTGATTTGATCAAAAGGGATCCATAGGTTGGCTTTATGATCAAACTAAGGCCTCTAGGTTGTAGTGAGGGATGTTGGGAGAGTATTTGGGCAGAGTTTGTCCGAACCAAAAGGCTTTGAAGGTGTGAAGAAATGAGAAGGAGGAGTGCCCTTTTATAAGAGGGGTGAGGGGCACCTTTGGAAAATCTAGAAATATTAATTTATAATAAATTCATATTCGGTTTCTAATGGCTCCAATGTTGATTATTAAAACTTTAAGGTGGGTATAGGTCAAAACCCACTCAACCAATAGAATTTAGACTGGTTTGGGTACTTATATTAACCTCATCTTTAAGTATTAACTCTAAGTTAATTAGTTTCACTTTTACAATGTCTCTTTGTATTTTTATATAATATGGTTAATAAACATACTATATAAATCCAAGCGACCCCCAAGTGGTCCATTAATGATGAACCTATCATGATATAAGTCTCTTGGCCTATCCTTAGATTTTTAGGAATTTAATATCAATTAATAATATAATATTTGTTTTAAGAACTCTTTTATGTCAATTTTGACACTATTCAATAGTTGATTTTTGTGAAACTCATAACAGATTGATTACTTCTAAAAAAGTCAATAAAATCAATCCTAATATATCATAGTATCTTAGAAAATTAGTTTAATTCATTAAAAGTTTCATATTATATTTATTTGGGTATTTATAATATCAATTAAATTAATTTTTCACTATTATAGTAATTACTGCATCATCATTGTGTAATAAATAAAATAAATTATTTAATGTCTAAATATTATAAATAAAATATCATTATGTATTAAATCGTTTTATCTTTCTAATGAATATTTATAATCTAAAATCCAACATATATAACACTATGTAACAATTGTTTTTCAAAAAGATATATGCTTGTGCCATTTTTGTATTCATTTTAACTTAATTAAAATAAAGTGTCATTATCACTTACAAGTGGATCCATGGGGTCCCAAAATCGACCCAAAGATGCCCATGGTCGACCATGTATCAACCAATAGGGTTAAGACACGTTTTAGGGTAATTTAGTATTATTATAATATTATTTTTTAACCCTTATTTACCGGATTTACCCTTAACCATGGTAAATAAAATATTTACCGCAGTAATTATTCAAAATGTCTAAAAATAAAAGTTAACTATTTACACAATTTGAACATCCTGATTCCAAATATGGAATCCATTTTCCTAAATTCAAAACACAGAAGTGGCAGAAATTAATTTAAAATTAATTGCCGCTGTCATAACAAAAAGCGTGTTTTTAAGAGATAATAACTATCAAAAGATTGACACTTGTTTATGTTCGGTTTAATTGTAAAATTATGTCCAATGACCAACATTATATTAAATTGTAAAAATATATTCTAAATATACTTTATAACAACTAAAATTCATAATTTATTACTATTAATTATTTTGATTAAAAAAGTTGTTTTTAATTAAAATTTAGTAATTTTCACTATTCATCAAAATATGAAAGTTATCCGAAAAGTAACAAAATTTCACCTTAGGCTAAATTAGATATTCCGAATCCAAAAATGAATTCCATTTTGAAATATAAAATATATATAATTTTAAAAATTAGGTATTACTATTCATAACGGCTAGTTTGATTGGTTTTTAGAACTCGGTGTTGCGTACAACACACGCTATCGAATTATTCAAAGAGAGGCGTACCGTAGAAGCTTGGGGTGTTACATTCTTCCCTCCATCAAATATTTTCTCCCTAGAAATTTCTAGAATACTATCGCATGAAAAGACTCAGGTGGTTCTTCATCATAAGTTACTCGGGTTCCCACATTGCCTCTTCCATCTTATGGTTTCTCCAAAAAACTTTTACCAGACGCGTCGTCTGGTTTCTCAGTACATGTTCTCACGTATCAAGAATCCTGACGAGCTATTCAAAATAGGAAAGATCGGGTTCCAGTTCTAATTCCTCATAGGTGAGTACATGCGTCGGATCAGGCATGTATTTCCTCAACAGATATATGTGGAACACATCGTGAACTTTGGAGAGTCTTGGCGGCATTGCCAATCGGTAAGCTACAACCCCAATTCGTTCTAGAATTTCGAAAGGTCCGATGTACCTGGGACTCAATTTTCCTTTCTTACCAAAATGTATGACTCCCTTCCACGGATATACCTTCAGGAAAACATGATCACCGACTTGAAATTCCAAATCCTTCCTTCGATTATCGGCATAGCTCTTCTGCCTACTTTGAGCTGCTTTGATGTGATTTTGGATTACTTTCACCTTTTCCACCGTTTCCTCCACCAGTTCTTGGCCTACAAGTTTTCTTTCACCAACGTCATCCCAACAGGTTGGTGTACGACATCTCTTTCTGTATAACGCTTCATATGGTGCCATCTGAATATCGAATGGAAGCTATTGTTATAGGAAAATTCTACCAGAGGTAAATATTGATCCCACATACCCTGAATGTCATGTGAGCAAGATCTCAACATGTCTTCTAAGGTTTGAATAGTCCGTTATGATTGTCCGTCTGTCTGAGGGTGGTATGCAGTGCTCAAATGAAGTTCAGTATCCAGGGATTTCTGAACACTTTTCCAGAATCTTGATGTAAAACAGGGATCACGATCAGAAACAATCGATAGGGCTACTCCATGAAGTCTCACAACTTCATTAATATATAGTCTTGCTAGACGTTCCAGGGGTAGATCTTCTCTTATAGAAAGAAAATGTGCTGACATGGTAAGACGATCAACAATAACCCATATTGCATCGTTCCTTATAGGAGTCTTTGGTAGCCCCATGAAAAAGTCCATCATAATATTGTCCCATTTCCACTCCAGTATGGGAAGAGGTTGCATGACTCCTCCAGGCTGTTGCCTTCCATCTTTCACTTGTTGACAAACCATACATCTTGACACAAAATCAGCAATCTCCCTCTTCATGTTGTCCCACCAAAAATGTTCCTTCAAATCTCTATACATTTTGGTGCTCCCAGGGTGTATAGAGAAATTGGAACTATGAGCATCATCCAGCAATTCCCTTTTTATATCAGGTATATCAGGAACACAAAGTCTCTTCCCAAATTTCAAAATTCCATCTTCATATACAAATTCGCTCAATCTACCATCATTCACAGCTTTAATCTTCTTTTGAAATTCTTCATCATCGGTCTGGGTACTCTTAATCCTTTCTATAAAAGATGGTTTGGCAACCATTTGAAAAAGAAATGATGTTTTTCCTTCCCTGGTTATTCCCATGTCCATCTTCACTAGATCCATGAAAATTGGATCCCTTTCAATTCTCATATTGTTCAAAAATCCATGGTCTTTTCTACTCAAAGCATCTGCCACTTTGTTTGCTTTCCTCGGGTGGTAGTGTATCGTGCAATCATAATCCTTGAGTAATTCAAGCCATCTCCAGTGAGGTGGTAAACTGCCATGATAACGTTTTCCCTTTCACTGCTCCCCAAAGCCTGAAATATTTTCTCTAGGGAAAATATCCATTGCTCAGCTACTAAGGGATTTGTACTCCCATTGAACGTTGGTGGTTGTTTCCTCATGAATCGATCTAACATTGATCCTACACGCTGCGGATCAGGGTGCTCCATACGGGTAAGGTTATTATTCATAACCTGAGTAAGTTGTCCCAGTATGGTGATTAGCTGATCGGCTCCAGTTGCATCACCAGCTCCACTATAATTATCTTGAGCAGGAGGGAAATCCCTACATGGAGTGCGTGCATTGATACAGTTTCCATTTCTTCCACTAGGCGCCATTTCTAAACAATGGCATAAACTAGATCATTTTATGAATCAAAATACATAATCCCATACTTATAAAACACTTAACATAAATTGAACTATTTATGGATATAATCCATAATCATAAGAATGTTTTCTTTGAGGAAGTATATACACATAATCCCTTCAAAATGATTTGTAAAGAAAAATGAGAGTTATCCTAAGCATATCCCCTGGGAGTGTCGTAACCAAGAGTGCAGCAAGGCCCGTTGTCATGCACCAGTTCCAGTTCGAGTCTAGCTCAAAGCGGTGTTTGCGGGTTTTACCCCTAGGTACATCTGTGCCAGAGCCGCCTCTACCTGCTCGTATCCAGACAGGGATGTATTGCTCGGAAAACTCACAAAATGTCTACAATACCAAAATTCTAGGAAGTTCTTCTATACTAATCGTCAAAGTTCATCTTAGGTCTACGTGCTCTAATCAGAGTTTATCTAAATCTAGCTTCCAAGGTTTGTACTAAACCTCCCTATGATACCAACTGTAACGCCCCGACCCCAGTTACCTAGAGTCGGTGCATTATTACTTAACATTGGTATGATCACAAGAAAGATCAAATCTCGAAAGACCGATTGGTTTAGTAGTCTTGGAAACACTAGATACATTCATAAGTCTTACATTACATCATAAAATGAAAAACTACTACAAAAACATATTGTCTCCATAATCCACACTCATATCCCCACATAATATCCCTGCAGGTCATTCATAATTTACTTCCTCACTTCCTGGGAAAAATAAAATATAGAAAAGGGATGAGCTCAAATGCCCAGTAAGGATAACAATATAGCGGAAACTTTCATAAATAAGAATAAACATTTAAGGCAATGTATAACTAAAACAAAAGCCTTTTAAACTTGAACTTTTAACATAGTATGGCATAAATAAAATGAGATAATGCCATTTACTTATTCACATGGTTATTCTACTAATCGAATAATCAAATGCAAAATCAATAACCACTTTCATAATTATGGAATTCATAATGCCAGACTATCATAACCACATAGCCAAGGCCTCATGCCAAGACTAAAAATAATATTTTGTCAAGGCCTTGTGCCAAGACACTAGTTTTTCTCATGAGACCAACCGATGCATCGAGGAGCTATAGCGGGCTCCACCCGTCACATATTAAGTCCAACGCATTCCCATGTGAAAAGGTTTAAACACAACATAAACAATCGTATTAAAACTAGCATACGAAATGTCAATACTTTCACCATAAACTATGAATTGTATAAAAATAGCACATCCACAGTCAAACATATCACAAAACCTTTAATACAATATAGAAGTTTTGTATCATAATAAATCAACTTCAAATAATCTTAAAATCCATCAAAGGATGTTGACATAGATGAAATCAAACTTCTTTTTAAAGAAATATCTCTTTTTATTTTGAAATAATTTAAGATCCATATAAAATAAAACATTTTCTTTAAAAATATTATTATAATCTTGTAAGGGAATCTTTTAAGATTTTATAACGGCGGAAAATAGCCGCACCCGCCGTATAAGTTAAAAAAACATTCTTACCTTAATTCTGTCGAAAAGTTTAAAAAGGACCTTGTTTTGAAAACGACGGAAAGATTACTTTATAAACCTCTTATAAAAGTCAAAAAAGGTTATAAATGACTTTAACCCATATTCTTGTAAATAATAAATATGTTTTGAAATACATTTCTAAGAAACATGGATGTGGATGATAAAGAAATCCCAGTAGATTATTACGTATAAACAACCTCGGATAATGAAGAGATTGTGAAATAACCCTTACCTTTTACTTTTCCTTGGTTGGGGTAGGTTAACCTTCTGTATAATGGTGAAATAATTTTTATTAAATTATACAAGAATCATATATATTAATATGATAACATATATGATCTTTTAACATTGATTTGTGCATAATATCTTAGAATTATCGTCGTTTCGGGTGTTAACTTACTCATTTTCTTTTATATGTTTTGTTACATAAGCCATGTTTGTTGTATATTATTAATATCCAGAATGATATAAAGTCCTTAAACATCATTTTTAAATCATAAAATGATAATTATACTTGAATGGATACGATGGAGAATGAATCTCATCGCGTTCGTGGAGACGGTAGTCCGTACATACGCACGAGCGACAATATCATTATTTTGATATTAAAATAATATATAAATGGGTGTTATATAATATATACAGAATCATTAACATGTTATATTTATTATTTACATGAGTTACACATAATTATTATACCCATCCAAATAATAATATATTGAATAACAATTACACCATGACGTGGAGACGGTAAGTCGTACGTACGCACGTATGGTGAAATGTTATTCAAAGGGTGGATAGAATACTGAATATGGTTGTAACATATTTATAATAACATCATAGTATATTTAAGATAATGGATTTATTATTTTAGAATGGTAAGAACAAAGAAAGAAGAAGTGGAAGAATAAAGGAACTTGAAAAGGGGTGGTGAAAACATTACTTCTTCTTCGGGTTCTTCCTTTTGATTTGATCAAAAGGGCTCCTTAGGTTGGCTTTCTGATCAAACTAAGGCCTCTAGGTTGTATTGAGGGATGTTGGGAGAGTATTTGGGCAGAGTTTAGCCGAGCCAAAATGCTTTGAAGGTGTGAAGAAATGAGAAGGAGTAGTGCCCTTTTATAAGAGGGGTGAGGGGCACCTTTGGAAAAGCTAAAAATATTAATTTATAATAAATTTATATTCGTTTTCTAATAGCTCCAAAGTTTATTATTCAAAGGTTAAGGTGTGGATAGGTCTAATAACACTCAACCAATCGAATTTAGACAGGTTTGGGTTCTTATATTAACCTTATCATTAAGTATTAACTCTAAGTTAATTAGTTTCACTTTTACAATGTCTCTTTGTATTTTTATATAATATGGTTAATAAACATACTATATACATCCAAGAGAACCCAAAGTGGTCCATTAATGATTCACCTATCATGATATAAGTCTCTTTGCCGATCCTTAGATTTTTAGGCATTTACTATCAATTAATAATATAATATTTGTTTTAAGAACTCTTTTATGTCAATTTTGACACTATTCAATAGTTGATTTTTGTGAAACTCATAACAGATTGATTACTTCGAAAAAAGTCAATTAAATCAATACTAATATATCATATTATCCAATAAAATTAGTTTAATTCATTAAAAGTTTCATATTATATTTATTTGTGTATTTATAATATCAATTATTTTAATTTTTCACAATTATAGTGATTACTTCATCATCATTGTGTCATAAATAAAACATATTATTTAATGTCTAAAAATTATAAATAAAATATCATTATGTAGTAAATCGTTTTATATTTCTAACTAATATTTATAATCTAAAATCCAACATATATAACCCTATGTAACAATTGTTTTGCTAAAAGATATATGCTTGTGTCATTTTTGTATTCATTTTAACTTAATTAAAATAAAGTGTCATTATCACTTACAAGTTGATCCATGGGGTCCCAAAATCGACCCAAAGATGCCCATGGTCGACCATGTATCAACCAATAGGGTTAAGACACGTTTTAGGTTAATTTAGTATTATTATAATATTATTTTT
Source organism: Viscum album (assembly GCA_963277665.1). Taxonomy (NCBI): domain Eukaryota; kingdom Viridiplantae; phylum Streptophyta; class Magnoliopsida; order Santalales; family Viscaceae; genus Viscum; species Viscum album. Next base: position 424,349,326 of record OY728162.1, on the reverse strand, counting down.
TAACCCTTATTTACCGGATTTACCCTTAACCATGGTAAATAAAATATTTACCGCAGTAATTATTCAAAATGTCTAAAAATAAAAGTTACCTATTTACACAATTTGAACATCCTGATTCCAAATATAGAATCCATTTTCCTACATTCAAAACACATAAGTGGCAGAAATTAATTTAAAATTAATTCCCGCTGTCAAAACAAAAAACGTGTTTTTAAGAGATAATAACTATCAAATGATTGACACTTGTTTATGTTCGGTTTAATTGTAAAATTATGTCCAATGACCAAAATTATATTAAATTGTAAAAATATATTCTAAATATACTTTAGAACTACTAAAATTCATAATTTATCACTATTAATTATTTTTATTAAAAAATTTGTTTTTAATAAAATTTAGTAATTTTCACTATTCATCAAAATATGAAAGTTGTCCGAAAAGTACCAAAAATTTCACCTTAGGATAAATTAGATATTCCGAATCCAAAAATGAAGTCCATTTTGAAATATAAAATATATATAATTTGAAAAAGTAGGTATTACTATTCATAACAGCTAGTTTGATTGGTTGTTAGAACTCGGTGTTGCGTACAACACACACTATCACATTATTCAAAGAGAAGCATACTGTAGAAGCTTGGGGTGTTACAGGAAAGATATATTGATGGAACCTATTGAAGTATAATGGTAAAAAATATTGAATAATCTAAGGTTAATTGGGTTGTCTTAGGGATTGTATTGGCCTATCTAGGAAAAAGTGTTTTTCCCTGAACTTTATCACATTTTAATGCTTCAAAAATAATGAGGCATAATATAGAGCCCACATCGTTGGGTTGGAAATGACCCAACAGATGCAGACATCCAACCTGAATATCAAATGGGATTCAAAACTAGTGATAAAAAAGATCAATTGAAAATATTAAATTAAAAAGAAATAATTGGCCCCTCTCACTGGATACATCAAGAGACTGATGGTATAGTTTCTTTTTTTTCAAAAAAAATTACATCATGTTCCCTGATCATAGAATGATTGCATTGACACGTTGGATGATGTTGCCACAATCTTAGCTGGCCATTATCTGGAGGAAGCAATTTTATGTAATGAACACCAAATAATGGTCTCATCAGTATTCATCTATGATATAGATGAAATTTATCATGTTAACACTTCCTAAGAGCATGATAAACTAGAATCTTGCCTAAGATGGATGGAGCCCATACTCAGTTATATCAAAAATGGAGTTCTCAAGAATGATCGAGCTGGAAGGGAATAGATTTGGTATTGTGCATCGACCTTTACCCTGTACAGTGGTCCAAATGAATAGAGGGCCCTCTAAAATTATGTCTTCAACATAGTACACCTAATATTCATATAATATGTAGATATTCTCACTATTATAGTAAAATTATATGAAGGATCCTACATCTATCATCAGTATAGAACGATGATCTCCCACCAAATCCTGAGGCAAGGTTATTACTAGAAAACCATGATATAAATTTTTTTTAGAATTCACCCAGAAATTTCAGTCATTCTAGATATATGAAAAATTCATTAATACACCACCATACTTTCTAAATAGAGATAAATATTCCAATCCATTTTATGTTTGGATAATAGATATTGTGGGGAAATATCCACCATCCACAACTAAGTAGTTCAAGTTTATATGTACTGTTATCGAATTATTTTCCAAATTGTGTAAGGAAATAACCCTCAAACAATTTGGGATGAATAATATCTTATGTAATGTAAATTACCATGTAATCACTTGGTTTTTAGTCCCTCAACCAATATTGATTGAAAAAAGCACCATTTTTTGTTTTAAAATGTTTAAGAAACCTTAATAGGAGTAAAACATAGAGTAAAATCACTCATCATGCAATCATGTATTGAAATATATATAGATAAGTCATTAATAATTATCTATCCAATATACTCTAAATTATGGAGAACAAGAATAAGAAATCATGGATGGAAAATCTCCTCTATCCTTTATGGGCCTACTGTACCACCACACATACTACTATAAAAGAAACACCATACTCATTAGTGTACGAGACTGAGGTAGTGTTACCCATAGATGTCTAGTTTCCTTCACTCCAAATAGAAATGTGTGTAAAACTCAGGGATGATGAGTAATATTATAACTGGATAGATGAGTTAGATTTCATTGATGAGAACAGGTTGTGTACATTTGAAAACCTTGAATTCCATCAGAATCGGATTGCATGAGACTTCAACAATAAGGTTCACCAACATTGAATCCTCTAATTGGAATTGGTGATGGATCTAAAGACTCCCATTATACTAGGTAAAAAGACTTAGAATAAGGAACCCTAATGGGAAGGGACTTACAATACACATAATCTCTATCACAACAGAGCTTACACATTTGACACAATTTATATGGAGTGTGTCACACCCCCCCACCAATGTCAGGTTTCATAAGAAATACAGTGCATTGCAGTCATTATGTTCCCACATCCTGACCAAATTAAGTTCAACTATATATTGTTTTCTTGGATGTATGATGGTCAACTACACAACATCATCCAGATCACATGATGTTAAACTATACAAAAATCTTCTTGGTTGAATGATGTTCAACTACATAATGTCTCTCATCTTGGTTGAATGATGTTAAACTATACAAGGACATACTCACTTTATGATGTTAAACAACATAGGGATAACCATCTCACTAATTAATCACTTTACAAAATCCATACTAGTTGAAGGAATTATTATATTCCCCCACTGTCGTGTGATATTTATATATACATAGATAGTATCTTCACCCAATTATAGTGTTTGGATTTTTTTCAATCATACTATACATAGTGATTATATAACCTCTAGTCTTTTTTAGTGCTAAAATATTATTTTCCTTTCACATAATTTTATCAAATTATTTACCACATGACATTAAATACCATGGTTGATGTCTTTACCTCATGATGTAAAACTGAATGGATCCATTGTGTTACTTCCCTGTCACATCACCCTTTCACATAGGGTGACCCACACCCTTACTAAATGATTTTAAACTACTTGTTTAATTTCTTTGATGAACCAAATTAAAATAGAATTTGTTCCTAGAGTCATGTACAAATTGATTCTCATTTTTAATGAGATACATAGGGATGCCTCAATCTTGTATCATGGTCCAGCCACAACATTATGAAAAATTACACTTTCTTATCCTTAATCATCTCTTTATGGTGAGATTAACCCTCTATATTCCTTATTTCTAAAACTGAGAAAAGAGTACATGATCATAGAAATTTAAGATTGAGATTCTCCAAACAAAGAAGGAATACCATCTCATGACATGATCATACCTTAAAAGGAATTCTCTATGTCCTCATTGCATGATGTTAAACTACATGGTTGATGTCTGGTTGATGTTATTTGAACGACATAAAAATACACATACCTATGAACCTCACTTGAGAGGACCAATATTGTGGGTGATTGGTCTACTACCACACCTTTTTCATCAAGAACTATGTGTGACATGATTCCTGACATCACATAATATATAGTGATTCTCGGACATTCAAAATTGGGTCCACTGATAACAAATATAAAAATTCCCCCTCTCTACATATATTTCATAAATGTGAAATAGTTTCATTCCTTAAGAACTATGTTTTGATTGATTATTATTACTATAGGGTACATAGTGATGGCCATATTTCTATCCTTGGGTCAATCCACCATGCCCCTTTTTTATATTAGGAAGCCAATGTCATTGCCTGTTGACATTAAACTCCATGGTTCCTCAGGAAATACATTTGGCATGATTCTTAAAATCACATAATACATAAGGATATTTAAATAAAAAATTCTAGGGCCTAGATCTAATAATCAATGAAAACTATGCTCACCTCTACATACAAGGCATACCTTCATAAATTGTTTCCCATTAAATAACTGTGTTTTTATTGATTCTTGTAATCATAGGATATGTAGTGATGCCAAGATCTCATATTATAGGCCTATCTACAATAAGTGGCAAATGAAATACAACCCAAATTCATATGGGATAATTTATACAAATAAATTTATCATACATACAAGTAAAATATGTGCATGGATTTCTTCTCCATTTAATATATTATGCACAAATTTTTACGGCTTTTCCCACTTCCTTACCTTGTTACGTTAAAATGGAAGGCAATTGGCTTACCGCATGATGATAAAATCCATGGAAAACATCCTTACAACGAGAATTTAAAATGAACGGATCCAAAAGCATCCCCACTTCATGATATTAAAATGCGTAGACAATATCCCATGTTTCATCCATTATCAATGGACCATGAAAACCATACCCTAGTTATCCAGATTATGGGGATCTTCAATCATTTCTTAAGCACCTTAATCCATTTATCACACTTCATATCTCGAGGGTCTCCGGTTTAAAAAAAAAACCATGTACATTGTAAAGGATACCAGAGTTCAAGGGACCCTTTGTTTGAATTTGAATGTATTACTACGGCTCCTGCATATGGGCCTATGGTCATTAAAAAATTTCACTCTACAAAAAATAGATTTTCATTCCTTGTGATCCCTGAAATCATCATGGAATAACTCGTCACTACATTGTGTTATAAACCTCTCCCAGTATGATATTCCATATGTCACATCTCATGACATGTAAACCTCGAGCTTGGATTCACATCACTTCCATATATCTCTTAGACATATTTTGGAGTACTCTTGACCTAGGGTATCCTAGTTGGTCTCTTGTGTAGCATCCCATATATTAGTTCCTTGTGGTTCATGGCCTTAAACTACCTGCACTTTGGTCAAAGTAGTATTCCATTAAAATATAGCCTATAGTTATCTAAATCTCAAGGCCATTAACAAATGGTGAAAGGGAACAAAAAATTTCATGTCGAAAACCAAAAAATGGAATCTAGAGAAAAAGTTAAGTCTTCCCTCACTAAACTCTTAATCTACAGGGTTTTTGTAAAAGTAGGTAACGAATTATTAATGAATAAATCTAATAGGGTATACTTTTATCACTATTAAAATACAAGAAATTTTTGTTGGACCCCCATTGATTAAAAAATAAAAATAATAATGATTTTTCACATATCCTATTTAAAAGAACATATTTTCTAGGAACTGACACAACCTTTAGAGTGAACAAACCCTTCTTGAATTTTATAATCTCTATAAATCAAACATCATGATTTGAGTTCCCTGGATCAACCAAGTATATAACTCTGTAAAAATGGATTTTCAATCCTTCTGATCCTTGACATAACCGTTGAAGAACATAGTACCCCAGTGTGTTATGAGTCACTCTTGGTATGACTATCCTAGACCATCCTCTTGACCTGATCACTTAGACCATGATTTATATTCTCATAGAAAACTATTCAAGTATATTTGAACTCCTCCATGTTACATCACCATGTTTTGTACCCTTTCTAAAGGTTAGAATGTAAAATTTCATTCCCTAATCATTAATGTCTCACACCTTATGATATAAAACCATAGGCTATAGGGATCGAGCATCACAATGTAAGAGCTGAACATAGCTATGGTGAAAGAACCATTGTTGGAAAGCTTTCATCCCACACCCATCCTAATCATCCAGATGTTTGGGTCTTCATAAATAAGTCATGGACCGCAAAAATTATTGATTTTAATCTTTTATTTACCATGTTATCAATGAATACAGGCATTGAACTACCAACTATAACAATGTTTCCATTATAATAAAGGAGATTTAATCATTGTGAGCCCAAGAATCATACTGGAGGGACCTTGTATCTTAGAGTGTTATGATTCATCCCAAGAAACTCTACCGTTTTCCATTTTCACGGACTCATACTTTTGGGTTATGACTCATATTATCCATATTCCAACTAATCAAGAGGACTTATAATCCTTAATATTTCACCCTCAATCTATATTACCCCAATAAACCTTCCACGATCCATGGAATAGAGTGTAGACACCTCTCTTTGGAAATGCTACCGACACATAAGGTCTTTGACCTACCAACCATAGGCATATCCTCCTTACATGAAAAGATTTCCCATCCTCATGATACTCAAAAACACCACAGTAGAACTCCACATCCCTGGGTGTTTTGGGTCATTCCGAGCATTTCATCACCATATTCCATGATCATCATTCAATTACTAGAAGTAAGACATTAAACTACATGGAATCCAAAGGACTGAGCTAAAACTCCATAAACTATAGTGATAGAAGATATGATCTAAATGAATCTAATATATAGTGATATAAGGTCTAAGATAAAATACCTTAACTGTAATGATATAAGGTTAAAGATAAAAAACATAAACTACATCAATAAAAATAATAAAATAAATGACCCTAAACTATAGTGATAGAATGGTCAAGATAAAATACCTTAAACTACATTGATAGAAGGTCGAAGATAGAATATGATAAAATATAAAAATAAATGTTTTGAGCGAAAATACCCAAAAATAAAGAGATATATTCAATATGATAAAAAGGACATAAAATACATTGATAGAAGGAACAAGCTAAAAGACCAGCAACTACAAAAAATATGTTTTGAGATAAAGGAACCTAAAGTACATAACAGTAGTGATTTACTCTACATGAATGGAATATATGGTAAGGCCCATAATAAGGCCTTGGAAAAAAGAACGTTTTCCTCACCAAGCATATCAACATCAGAAAAAGGTCCATCACTCTCCCTCCAGGAAATGTGTTCTACACAATTAACCTTTTTCAAAATAGGTAATATCAATATGATTGGAAAAAATATATTCATATTTAATCTCATATTGGTGGGAATTCATGTGAACTTATCAAGAATAATATGTTATAATTATAATATCCAGATCCAAACATTCTTTTTTACTTAATTATATCAAATAGATGGGTATTATTGGTGGTTCATGTAAAATCAGATCATGAAAAGGTATTCAAGTCTTTAATGAATAGAAAAAAATAGGAAAAAAACACATAGATTTCATAAATTACTTTCATTAATAGAATTCATGAGGTTGAATATCTACATTTTTATTTATACCCAAAATCCTTAGTGAAAATAGGGTGAAAATCAATAGTCAAATGACATTAATATTTGTTTAGTTGAGATAGCCTTGTTAAAAATAGTATATAAAGAATGATCAATTAAATGTTGATGTGTTAATAATCCCACATCTTTTTCTTCATTCTTAAGATTAAGTGTCTTGAATAAAGTTGTTATCATCTCAACTCCCTTTTAAGATGTTTCTAATGTGGATGATGAAGTTTAATGTTAAAATGTCATGGAGCTATGATTTCCTCAAATCTTTGTCTTTCCATGGTCCATGAATCCATTAGTTCTTGCAATCTAGATATAAGTTGGAGACTCTACTCTAGTTCCTCTAATTCCTCCTTCATTTTTCTAGAAACAAGAGCCTCATATTCTATATCATGAAATCCCCTCTCATTGGTGGCCAAATCCTGCTGATTCTAGAAGATTTGTTTCATTATTTCTTATTATTGGTTTCGATCAAAACCAGCTTCCCCAATGCCATTAAATATGTTATGAGGGTGTTACCCTTGTTCATGAAATGTTTCCAAAAGAGTATTAGTATTCAATGTTTGAATTTTTTTTCATATTATCCTATGTTGTGTCTGTGATTCTATGACTACTGGGATGTGAGTTCCAAAAGTTGGAATAGTTGGCTGAGCTGGAAGAGAAAAAGGATATGAGGATTTATATATCCTCTCATAAATAGACGTATCACCCATTTATTTTGTTGATGTGATGAATTCCTCAACTGTTTTTGTCCTAACATCTTTATGGTCATTTCCTAGATGAGGGTGCTTCATCAATGTTGAGACCAATTCTTGAATCATCTCTATCATTTCCACAAATAGAGGGGTTGGTGAGGTAAATGATTTTCCTCATGGTGAACTATTTGTCCCCACACAACATCCAGATATGATTCTACCCATTCCTAAGAATAATATTGAGTAACATTGGTGGGAGGATTAGTGTAAGGAATAATTATCTCAATATTAGTGTCTTCATAAGATAACATCATCTATAACTGATGGATTAAACCAGGATGTCTCTCTCCTCGGACACCATATAAAGGAATAGGATAGACTCCGTGGGTGAATTCGAACATGATGATAAAAAATATAAGGTGTATATGGCTCATAGATAATCATCTCATCCATCATGGATTCATGAACCTCATATCGAAGGGATATCATGTACGACCTATCATCTAGAGATACACTACCATTATTAATGATCAGCCCAGTTGGTGCGAGATAAGGGGTCAAATGAAAGCTATTAAATAAACTCAACATAATTTTAACCTCTTTAGAGGTTAATGAAATATCCCAAATGATATATTTGTTCAGTAACATAGTTCATGATAAGGAATTGGGGTTTCCGGTGGTTTTGTAGTATTTATATAAATAGAAATGCACCCCTATACAGCCAAATAAAATATAGATCAAAATATTGGTCCTATAAGAGATGAATCCTTATTTAATGTGACCCAATAGATATTAAAGGAATTAGAGGGTAAACTGTGCCAGATAAAGATATCTTCCCTCCGATAGCCATGATTCCATTACCATCATACTAGCACAGATCCATGAATATGTGTCCCTGTCTGGGAAAAGCCACCTGTTCAAGAACCTGGCTATAAATCCTACAATTCTATGTCTTAGAGAGATCTCTAACATAACATGATATCCCCAAAAAGTATGTTACCTTGCTTCCAAAATTTCACAATACAAAACATCACTATCACTAACATTATGGGATGCAAAATGATGGGGGAGTATAACAGTTGTCCAAACTCAGCCGAGATAGAGAAAATGCTGATCTAGGAATTGACGGAGAAAATCGAGAACATAGTCATATCCTTCCTTAGGATCTCCTTCATAATGGTTAGCATGTCCCTCTATAAGACTGGAGTCTACAAAAATTCATCGTAGATATAAACAATAATGAGGAAGTCATTGCACATCTCTTCCAAATGGGGGATCGCTCCCAGTTGGTTTATATCATAAAAGTTTGTTCCCACCTTGCCGTGGGATATATGGAATGAGTTAGTGCCAGGGTACCAATGGATAACTAGTTCTCTAAGAGTATCATGATTACGATATAGAATAAATTGTAAAATCCATAATTATTCATAAATATGGACCCTATATAACTAATCATTGAACTCTAAGATGATTCTCGTGACCATAAATGGCCACACCCATTCATTAGAAAAATTACCACCATAATGGAGATCACATTTTGAGCTCTATCAGCCACCTAGTGCATTTAGTTAAGAGATAAATAAATGTGAGTAACTCTAGTTAGTAGGATGATGGTAGAAATCACAACCATCCGAACTGAAGAGATATTTTTCTAAAATATAAGATAATGCTTGTGATGGAGATGGGAATTGTCTTCCAAACTCGGTAATTTTCATCAGGATACAATAAATTGAAGCTGGGAATAAGAAAGAGGGAATATTGAATTATAAAAGATAAATGGAAACATAATCTTGAAAGATGAACCCATATAGAGGAATCCATTGTAAGAAATAGTTGTTTTTAATGTCAAATAGAAGAAATTATTTTAAAATCATGTTATCATAATGCACATAGTATTGGGGGTTTGCATTGTAGTTTAAATTAATAAATTACCTTTAATTAGATGTAGTAGAGGGGCTATAATGAGAGCTATAATCCATCTGAAAAAAATTATGTGGTTTATGTCAGATAAAGAAAATAAAGGTTTTTCATATAAAAAGACATAAAAAACGGTTGCATCATGCATGTCACATGAATCAGTAGGTCATTCACAAATCACCTAAAGGTATAATGAATATCATAACCCTTGAAGATCTCATGGATTATGTAAACAGACAAGGAATCATGTAATCTGCATGACCCCTAAAAGACTCTCGATTAATTGACCATAAAATTGTCACATAATCTATATATTTTTCAAAGTATTATCTGATCAATCTAGAAGATCATGTGAAACCCTCAAGATAATTTCATCACCATGAAAAATGTTCAAACAATTAATTCATCTTAATTTGTTGACGATTTGACTGGGAAATCAGAAAAAAGGGATCTTATAGTATATTTTTTACAGAATGGATTCACTGTGAGGTCTTTTGATGGTTTCCTTTGAGAGGTTCTTGCGATAATGAAACAAGATGGAATCATATCACATGAGAATTATAGAATAGAGTATTTGGTGAATGAACACCTCTCTGCTCCAATATTTATAGGGAATCTCATAGAATACCAAATCTCAAATGGCATACCAAGTGTCCCCCAAGACACTGATTAGCGACCACACAAAATTCTCATGAAGGAATTTAATTTTCTCGTAACTAATCCTTTGTCTCCACAGATATATCCCTTGAGGGGGTGGGGGATTATGATGTCCTTAAAATGAGCATCAACAAATCCAAAAAGTAAGAAAAAACATAAATATGAGTCATATTACCCATGTTAAGAAGAGGAAGAAAAAGGTGTTCAAGGTCACACAAATAACATGAACCCCAAGAAGACATGAGATCAAATGAATTTGGATGGTCACACATATGGGCATTCACAGTTCATATCCTATGAAAGATCCTACAAATTCTCAATGAAAAAGTCCTTCTGCTCTTGCGAATGCTCCCCTAAAATTCATTTCTCATGCAGTGGCAGCCATATAAGCTCCCCGAGGACATGTGAATTATTAATAGGAATATTAATAATGATTCATTGAAATATATTTCAAATGTAAGCAAAAAGTATCATAAACACAATAGAATATTGATGTTTTTAAAACTCATGATATGAATCATTAATGGGGAGAATGAATACATTGAAAACAATCAAAAAAACTCATGAAACACTTAATACGTTGTAAAATAAATTATTTAAATAATACAGAAGAATATGGTACCCTCATTTGATCATAAAAATCATACAATGCGCCCATGGAAATCCTCAAGACACTGTGATCACCCAACGTCATGTCCACCTCATCTCATGAATTCTCGTTGGCATGTCATTCGAATCATGTGAAGGGAATCAGACATATCCATGTGACCTTTCACTCCCCCCTTTTAATTTATATCAAAAAATAGATGAAAATATTAGTAAAATACATTTACATATCCACAAAATCATTATTTGGTCACATGATGCATCACCAAGAAGTAGAGTTATTGTCTTCGACAACACTCAAACAACCTAGCGAGATCACCAACATTTTTTTAAATAAACAAAGGTAATAAAATGGGAAGAAGGGGGATCCTCTTTTGGTCATAAAAATCACATGATTAACTCTTGGAAATCCGAAATAGACCATAAGAACCCAGTGAGATGTCTGCCTCATTTTTCAAGAACCCCTTAGAAAGAAATCCTTATCTTCTGAAAGGTCTCAAACATGTCAACTAAGATAATGGGAAGGCCTTTCAATAGTTTCCCTGAGCTTATGAATTCACTATGACATGTTTTTATAAAAATATAATATTATTTTTGTATGTCTGTTTGATTGAACAAAGACACCATTTTTTGGATAAAATCAAATAAATTTTGTTTTGATGGGCTGGTATTGTGGTCACCGAAAATCATGTGATTCCCACAAAATTACATACAGTGGAAACCCATGAAGCACATGATACTGAATCCCTCCAATAAATACATACTATATTCACATGATATGCTCTATGAAATTCAGTAAATAACTGGGGCAGGGAGGCCTATAAATCCCACACCCTAGTATGAAAAATGAAATCATAGACCTAGTGAAAACATTCTTTTCCTTGGAACCTCACACCGATTCACCCAGGAACTATATCAGATTTATCGGAGCATCTAATCTCAAAACAACAATATTACTATCATGTATTATCTGGAGAACAACCAGATCAATCATGAAACATGAAAAATAACTTCACATGACAATTTATAGATCCCATGAATAACTTCTAGTATGACATAGGAAGAACATCTTGTATATCTGATAGATGAAACGATACTGAAAACAAGTTAATACTAAAAAAATTTAAGGTATTTTAAATAAAAGGTTTGTACATGGACAATAATATGGGATACTTATGAAAATAATATATAAATTCATCCTCAAAAACACCACATAAACCACCTAAAACATGTGAAAAAACTAGCCCAAATATCCTAGATATTAGCCGCTCCTTGAGTATACTATTTGTATAATGTTATGTCATCTAGACATGTAATATCATGTAACATTGTATCCTCTAGGAATCCCTCCTAATTCATGTGAATCTTTATAGTCTCATCGTCTAACCCCTGATGTGTCTTTTAGACATGTCATCTAATTAATCTGGAATCACCCTCACATGTTATCTTAGTATCATGATAGCACTTAGGCACATCAACTGAATCGTCGACACCCTCCGAGCATGCCAGTAAGATCTCATGATATCCCCAAACATGTCATCCTAGATCACACATCACCCTCTAGACATGTCACAAGGACTCTAAAAATTCCATTCTTGTGTGTCATCCAGAATTCATGATGACAACAGGGCATGTCATTTGATCATGTTGTTCCCTCTAATCATGATGGCTATTATCATGTGATTGATTCCAGGATCATTCAGAAATGTCTCTTTATTCCCTTCAGAAATTCATCTATTATCATGAAATGATTCTTGAACAATCCAGCCATGTTATGTGGAACTCCTCATACAAACCAACTAGATCATGTGATTTTCCATGGACATTTCCAAAAGAAATCCTTGAAAATGTTAAGAAATCAATCTTGGAATGTCAAGTAAACAATCAATGAATGTCAAGAAAGAAATAATTCTTGTTCCAATGGTAATCACGGGACATGAAAAGCTTTTTCATCCTCAGTGTGTAAGGCCTGATTAAATTGGATACCTCAGTGTGTAATCCCCAATCAGTGGAATTACATGATATGTCCTGCATATAAGGGTAATGTTTGTGTGTAATCCCCAATCCCACTGAACTATGAAGAATATTATTTTATCAATAACAAGGATATGTAGAAAACCTTCATAAGGAATGTTCATGACCTCAAATGGGAATCCACAATAGTTTAATTCCCACCATGTCCCTTAAATTTCAACCATCAACACCCAATCATTACCATGGTTTGATAATTTTACCTCAAACATCAACGGGCTGAGAATACAACTAAACTACAATGTATCTAATTCCTGATATAATTAAGATACATAAGATTACTTCATAAGGCATGAGATCCATATTAAAAAAAACCAAATCACAGTCCAAACACATAAACACTGCATCAATATACAGTGAGACTGATTACTTATTATAATATATTTCTCACATTGATCATGGATCATGTAGAATTAGGGAGTTATGATAGTCACCTAATTCACATCCTGAATCTATATTGGATAGTGAAATCTTAGCATGTAATCTATGATGAGTGGCATGACATAAGTATCAACCATATGAGGGAATATACCTTTGGGCCTGTCCAAAGGTCATGATGGAACTACAATTACTCAGATTACTTTTATAACCATGATGTTTCAGATGTGTCCACAAGATTCGATGTAATATAGCTGGTGCATGAGTTCCCTCACATGTATCCTTCTTTGACGATGTTAAACTGAATGTCTTTTATGAACTACATTGCTTTTTATAAATACAATAAATAGAATATGTAATATGAATCTTAATGGATCAGTCCCATCATCGAAATATTTATTACCTTCATACATGGAAGGAAATTCATAATTTCCCTGTTATTTGATTTCAAATTATAATCATGAATATATTTCTAAGAAATGGACGAATATCCTTAGATGTATACAAATTTATTAAATAATGAGATCCCCCATTTGTACGCATAAAATGCATTAACCTATAATAAATTTTTTAGGGGAACTGATCCCATATTGGGATTAGGATGAGATTATAGAACATATCTTAAATCTATAACAGATTCCCAATGTAGGAAAAATCCCCCCCAATAGAGTGTGTTGAGCCCAATGTCTCATTCTCTTAACCAATTTGAGTCCCTCAGCATCATTGGGTCTGAATCCCAAACTGACCACATGCCTTCGAAAAGTAATTATGTACCTATTTATGGATGAGGGAACCATTGGTGGTTTCCAGTAAGAACAACAGTGTTAACCTGACATAAATTATTATGCAACACATTTAATCCCCCCTAGAGACAATCAACTGTCTAGAAAAAAAACTCACCTAGCAGTCATCTCTATTTCTTCCATACTCTTTCATTTGAAGATATTTTCATGTTTAGAGTTTTTTAGAATAATTTCATAACTCATAAATAATGTAGAACATATATTAAAAAGTGAAAACATGCGATTAGTACTCATTTTTCTCATAATTTAAAAAATAAAAAATAATGAATGATTTAAATTCATGAAAATTATTAATAAATTTCACCTTGACTTATTTATTTCCTTTAACCATATTTAATCATTACGAAAAATATTTTAAAAAACATGGAATCATCATAAAAATATCAGTAACAAACATAAAAAGGATAATTATTTTAGCCCCATGAAAAAAATATAAAAACCAATGAAAACTATATTCTTAAAAAAACCTTTTCTAAAAAGGGGAATTAGTTTTCTATTAAAAAAATAACACTTTACATACTTTTAAATTAATATTATTCCCATGAAAACTCATTAGAAAGAATAGAAAAGTAATGTTGTGTCTTCGTACATCATCTCAAAGAAACCATAGAAAACCCTTATAAAACCATTAATAATTACAATAACCATATTTTAAACCTAAAATATAGTTATAAATATAACATAATAATTACCCAATGCATTTGAGTGCTATCTGGTCACACCCATCATATAATCTATATCTGGTTCACATATTTTTATCTAGGAACACCCATCTTATAAACTATAACGGGCTCACGCATGATCAATAATGGGTCTAAAACAATCATAAATAATTTTCTAGGAACATATAACAAATAAATAATTGTATTCTATTAATTTTTCATCATGAAAAATTTTAAAAACTCTTATATACTCATATAAAAATAACTTTTCAATATCAAAATAACTTTTTCTTTTAAAAACATATTTTTAATTACAAAAATATATTTCTATTGAAAAATAATTTTAAATACCCAAGTATCAATGAAAACTAATATATGGTTTTTGTTTTAATAAAACATCAATGATTGTAAATTAATCATGGATTCAAATAATGGTTACGGAGATAGGAAATGTTATTTTCGTCAAATACATTATAATAGAACATTGTTTTAATTATTGATATGGAAATTAAATAATTTTGTCTGAATATTACTTATTTCAAAAATATAGGAAGAATGAAAAAAATTCCATTTATGAAAATCTCATTTACATAATAAAATCCTTTCTAAAAACAAGGACATGGATGAAACATGTTCTTATAAATAAAACATAAAAGATAATCTTTTAAGAAAAATATCATTCACTTTGGATTTATTTGATTCATAATCTCCAAGAAAAATGATATCGAAATTAAATTAAATACCATGATAATAGATAATTTATTATAGAACATATAAAATGGGATGTCTATACATATCATAAAAGAATATAGGTGTATAACATCAGAATACAACTCAATAGAAGAAAAATAAAATGAAGTCCCTTACCACGAGTTCGAATCATATTTTTTGTTATTTTTCATGAAAAATAATATAATTATGTTAATTATTTAATTTCATAAGAACCTTTTTATTTTTTTTATTACTTTTATTTCACTTATAACCATGTTATATAAAATTAATTAACAAATTATTTTTACACTGGTTAATTTGATGATATATAGCTTATGTGTAAAAATGACTTTGATTGGTTGAATATTTTCCTAAGTAGTCATTATTGAAACCTATATTGAATAATAAGCCTGACATATTAATTATATTTATACCTAAATTATAATTTTATAACAAATCAAGAATTATTTTTATGAAAATTGAACAATGTTACCTCATGGAGATGGTAGGTCAAATGTAAGCATGAGAAACATTTCCATTTTCAGTGATCATTATGGAAAGGAGGTAAGTAGTATTTCGAACTGAAATAATAATAGTAATATAATATATAACATATTATTTCTTTTAATATTAATATATATATATCATTCTTGTGTTGTGGTGATGAAAAACAATAATCACATCACTTTGTGGAGGTCGTAGTCCACATGTACATGAACAATGTTATCTTTTTTAGTGTTATAATTAAAGTGATATAATATATATTCAGAAATATTAATATTAAATTATTATATGAATTATTACATTTATTTAACATATATTCATTAAAATTATATTTATTACCATTCATGAAAAGTGTTAGTGAAAAATGAATCACATCGCTTCGCGACGCTGTTGTCCTTCGTACGAATGAGCAATTTTGCCTTATCCCTTACCGAATGGAATGTAATAAGGTATATGTGATATCAAAACACCATAAGTATAAACATTTTTAAAACATAAAATATATACTTTAAATCCATCATTACAACAATATGTGGGAGACGATGATGGAAAACAAATGATATCGGTGGTAGTCTTCCATAAACATATGATTTGGTATCCCATTTGATGGAAGATGAGATATATTTTTATTATCAAATTAAAATAATTACATCTAAATATATTATATATACTATTTTTTTGATAATCATAATTGAATAATATTTTAATGAGGTGGAAGAAGAAATATAATAAAGACGCTTTGTTATGCATGATACATCCTATCTGGGAATCCTATTTAGGTAAGCACCAAAAGCCTTCAATGGTTGGTTTTATAAACACAATAAGGGAACTAGGTCATTGGTAGAGAATTAAATAATATATTTTGGCAGTTAATTTCTAATCCAAAAATATTTTAAGGTATGATGTTGGGATGAGAGGGGGAATCCTTCTATAAGTGAGGCAAGTGGAACACTTGTAATTTTTCAAAATAAAAAATGTGTGCTCACATTCATAACATGAAAAAGGATCTAAAAAATATCATCCATGAGTATTAGTCATTAAAATGTAAAACTATATCGAGAAAATAGAATTTTAAAATTTATCTAGGTTATTTTAACTATTATCTTTTTAGTCTGACCCCCTATAAATCTATTTTTACATTAGCCAATGTAGTTTGTTTTTACGTATTTAATTATTAATTATGGAAAAAAATAAGTTGAAATTAATATATAATTAAAATTGATATTATTCAATGTGAATAAAAAACATTATCAAATTCAATTCACAGAATTGTAAATGTTAATTTTAAAACAAAACGTGCAACCATGATTAAAACACAGGTTTTCAAGAATTGTATTTTTTGAGTAAAATATAATTTTATATTAAATATATGAATAATAATAATAATTTTATAAATATAAATTAATATTTATTTACATATAATATATTAATTTAATTTTAAATAATCAGCATTGGAAATTTAGTTAATTAACTAAAATGGAGAAACATTATGCACTATAAAACAGTTTTAAACCAAACACATTTTTAAATACACAAACTAACATATACTAAAATCCATTATAAATTTGATTCAAAAGAAATAAAGTGGATTAAATATAACTAAAAAATAATTAGTTTAACTTATATAATATTTAAATCATAATTTCACTTTTAAATTAATTTTTTATTTGATGATTAATTACCTTTCTACAAAAAAATTATTATTTTTTATTATTCACTAAAAAATCAAGGTTTTCCAAAAAAATCCTTAAATATCTCTCAATGTAAATATTTATATGGTTATAACATAAATGATATTAATTTTTAAAAATTAAAATTATAAAATTTATAAAATAAACTTATAAATAAAAACATATTATAAATGTTTTTAATTAAAAATATGTCCTATTTTATTTAAAATATTACGTAATATTTTTATAATTAATATGAATACAGTAATAAACAGAAAATTGATTTATTCTTGTAATGGCCCGGACCCTCCTGGCCCATTATTTTTCCCAAGTGAGGTTCCACTAAAACAGTGGCACCATGAGGGTGACACCGTGAGGGTGGCACCGTGAGGGTGACACCGTGACGGTGGCTCTGTGAGGGTGACATTGTGTCCCCTCACTGAGCCTTTCGTTCTTCTTCCAGTACCTGACTTTTCCACTCCCGCAACGTATGTTTCGACATAAATAAATTCTTTTACTCATTTTAAAACCATTTAAATCCCATAATTAATTTATAAAAATCCTGAGGGACCTCCGTGTGTAACTGCCCAGCCACGTGGTCAACCCACGACCCCCGCGTCTTACGCGGTTACACGTTCTCACCTCAACCATCCGCGACTCTTATAAACTAAGGTTTAGCAGTGGTTTCTCCATTCCTCGCGGCTTTTCACAAACTGCTTGTGGTGCATCGGGCACATCGTTATCTGTAAAGTTCCGTGCCTGGACTAAGCTTCGATCATCTATCAACAGGTAGGGAATTTCTCCTTTGCCTCTCTCTTTTGTTTATCATGTGGGGTGGGTGTGCTTTTGATTTTGTAGAATTGGATAAACCAGACCTAATTAAGGATAATGAACGAATTCTATAAAGAAAGAGGGGGGGGGGTGTTTGTTGATGTTGTCTTATATTTTGATGTTTTTTCTTCTATGACCATCTTGTTGAGTTGTGCTAGATTATGCCTCCTAAAAATCGAGGTCGTTGGTGGTCGTTGTTTGTGCACTAAAGAACCCTGCTGATGATTTAAATGTCTTATTTGTGGTTTTAAACTCTTGCTGTGAAAATTGAATTTGTTAATCACGTATATCCGGCTGAATAAATTGAAAGCACCAGGATCAACCCTTCTGTGATAACTCTCGGTTAGAACACACGGAATTTGAATCATGGAGTGTGTTAAGTCGTTTAAATCTGAAAATCCCTGACTTGTGTTGGTGGTGGTAGTTGGTTGTTTTTCTTTCGGGCCGACTACTGGAGATGTGGGAGGGGATGAGATCCCTTGTTCTTTTATACCCTCGGTGGTTGTGTGAAATTAGGGGATGGGATCCCCTGTTGGTAGGGATTCGGTGGTTGTGAGTTTTAAGACCAGGTGGATATTTGTTTATATCACGAATTGGGGTGGAATCCTCTATTGTTGAGAGCCGGGTGTGGGTGTTTTGGTTGATGTTTGACTGTTTACATTCCTGGACTTATGCCTATTCCTACTAGTTTCCCAGTTGTCCTTAAACATAAACATTATTACTGAACGTGAAATAAGAAAGGGGACAAATGGGTTGTTAGCATGAGTCGTGACTCGTACTTGAGTGATGTTGTGATCTGTAGGCTATCTGATGAAAAACCTATCTTGGGTGAGTTCTTGTTACCTATATATATATACTTGTAGCTTTGTGTTTCTTATTCGCACCCCACCCAAGTTTAGCACTTAGTGTCGAACACCCCCATTTCATGGGGGAGGGTGTTTTTCCCAAAACTATTCATAGTGGCTGGTTATTATCTCCTTTTCAGCTCCCTTTCCCGGATAGCCCAAGTATCTTCGGGCAGGCTGTGATGGCCTGAGGTCCATTATGATCCCAAGAACCTTCGGGTGGGGTAGTGTGGTCGTTGTCCAGGTGTGTGCGGCAGGTGGTCTCCCAAGTGTCTTCGGGATGAGGCCCAGGTGTCTTCGAGCGTGGCAGTAGATCCTTTAGCCCATGTGTCTTTGGGCGTGGTGGTGGTTGTTCTGGCCTAGGTGTTTTCAGGCATGGTTATGTGTGACAGTTTTGGCCCAGGTGTGTGCGGGCGGGATTTTGGCAGTGGGACTGTGTGTGGTTGTGGCCCAGGTGTGTGCGGGTGGGTGTGGTAGTGGGATTGCGGTGAGAATGGCATGATTGGTCTGATGCGTAGGATGTCTCAATAATCAATGGGGAAGTGGCGTGGGGTACCCAAACATCGATGTGCTCTTATTATATATATTATATGACTTGTGTTATTTGGGGAGTGTTCCTTAGTGAGGCATGGGGTGGATAGTTTTCCTTGTTCGGTGTTTGGTTTACTCTCTTTCTTATGGGACTTTAGTATGTCCCCCCACTTGTGCAAGAGACTCTTTGGTTTTCTCTACTGAGTGTACTTGTATGCTCACCCTACGTATATAAAACTGCTTTTAGGTTTCCATGAGGACATCGAGGATCGAGCAGGACCATACTAGCTCGGACCTTTGGGGCAGTTGCAGTTGCTATTTTTTTCTTCTTTGGTACTTACCTTTGTAGTCGCCCTTTGTACTTTGTGGCTTTACTTTATGAACATGCATGTAGGAATGGTTTATTTTTTTGGAATTACTTTTCTTTTACCTTGGTGTTGTTGAGTTTCATCATCTCATATCTCGATCTTATAAAACAAAAAGGGCAATTCTTTCTATTTTTGAGAAATTTCTATACCCTTGGTGCTAGTCACCACTCCGGGACCATTTTGAAGGCGAGTCTCGGGGGTCATTATCTCTCCTTCAACTGAAAGAATGAAGGGCTTTCCAATATAGTGACCCTTCCCTCTTTTTGATGAAGGCGGGTCATGACAGAATGGTATCAGAGGTGATGGTTGAGAGATAGGATGGAGTCTGGAGTTAGGCACAGTGAGGATTGCATGGGATGGTAAGCCAACAGTGTTGGGTGACCTTGGCGTGTGAATTAGTCCAGGGAAGACTGGCTAGGACATGGGATTTTAGGGCCCCCCGTGATCCGATGAAAGGACTCTGGACCTACCGAACGACCAAGTGAGGCCACACTGATTTCAGGGTAGAGACCCTTGGAAAGGTAAATGCATCATAATGACTTCTGTTCTTGTGTTTCTGGGATGTCTTGGGGATTAAGAATAAATTAAATTTTAAGAAGTTTTAAGAACGATATTCTACACTACTTGGGATTAGGCATTCCTTGTTTACCTTGCAGCTATGGCACCTAGAAGGAGACCACGTGTGGTATAGGCGATCGAGGCCCCAGAGACTACTTTTCCCGATCGGCAGAGAGCTGATCGAGAGGAAGAGGACGACCAGTGGCAGAAGGCTCTTCGAGGCTTCCAGCAACAGGCCCTCGAGAAGTATGAGGGCAACACCTCTTACATGAAGACAGATGGCTAGATAGAGGATCTAGTTATAGCCTTCGGGCTGATTCGGGCCCCGACCGAGTACTGGGTTCCTATGGTCGTTAGCCAGATGCGGGGAGCGGCGCGTTAGTGGTGGATGCATTACCTGGGGGCGAGGAGAGAGTCTAAGGTTGCTTGGCGGATTTTGAGAGGGAGTTCCGGGCGGAATTCCTCTCCTCGAAGATGAAGGCAGAAAAGAGGTAGGAACTACTCTCCCTCCAGCAGGAGAGTATATCCGTGAGGGAGCTAGGGATCAAGTTCAAGGACCTCCTACATTTTTCTCCGGACCTCTTTCCCGACGAGGAGTCTCAGGAAAGACGTTTAGAGGAGGTGCTCTGACCCTCCCTCCAGTATGTTGTAACCCGCTTCACTCTACCGACGTACTTTGAGGTCCATAAGGAGGCCGATGTGGTGGAAAGGATGAACACTCTAGGAGGAGTGTCACGAGAGGGGATCCAGCTGGGACCACCGAAGGGAAACACCGTCAGCACCAGCCCTCCAGCGTTAGGACCCTCCAGGTTCTGACCAGCAGGGAGCAGACCGCAGCAGTTTCAGTTTAGATCCCCCGACCCTCGCCCTTTACCTTCAGGCACGGGACTGCGGTGCTTCGTCTATGGGATCCCTGGACATCTCCGTAGTCAGTTCCCGGACCGGGTGCAGTATAGCAGTGGTAGTCATCCCCAGCACCCGCCCCAGCAGCAGATTCCAGCCAAACCTTTCCAGAAGCAGCAGCAGGGACAGCGAGATCCCGCTCCTTCGAGGGCAGACGTAAGAGGAGGAGGCCGACCTCTGGGCGATCCTCAGGGACCTTGACCAGGGCGTGGTCGAGGAGGTGGCCGACAGCCAAGGGGCAGAGGAGCTGGGTGTGGACAGTTTCATGCAGCAGAGGCAGCAGTTCCGGCAGGGGCAGAGGTTGTTCGAGGTATGATCAGTCTGTTTAGCACTCTTGTTTATGCCTTCATCGATACCGGAGCATCGCACTCCTTTGTTGAACCCAGGCTATCTCGTTACTTGGTTCTAGATGCCGATAGACTTCCAGTTCCCCTGGTGTTGAGAACAGCAGTCAGAGGTCAGACCGACATGTTGTTCGTTTTTCGGGGATTTAGACTGATGATAGGGCCACATTAGTCGGTTAGGGATCTTCTTCTACTGTAGATTCAGCCATATGATGTCATCCTAGGCATCAACTGGCTATTTTCTGTGTGCACCGTCATCAACTGTTTTCGAAGAAGGGTGGTGTTCTCAGACTTGGAAAGCCGGCGTGTTACCTTCACCAGCGAGCAGAGCAGGCCGAAGGGAAACAGGAGAGAGGAACCTCTCCTGTCCTTGTTGACTGAGCTGACAGTGGAATCAGTAGATACTGAAATGGTGGAAGTTCCAGAGATTGTTTGTGATTTTATGGACATATTTTCTGAGTTGGTGACAACTATACCCCCTCGATGTGATATCGAGTTCGAGATAGACCTGCAGACGGACGGTTGTCTAATCTCGATGGCTCCTTACCGGATGGCACCTTCGAAGCTACGGGAGTTGCGGATACAGATTGACGATCTGATGAAGAGGGGTTATGTTTTTCTGAGTGCGTCACCATGGGGTGCTCCAGTATTGTTTTCAATGAAGGCAGATGGTGGTCTCAGGTTGTGCATAGACTACAGGAGGCTGAATCAGATGACGATCAAGAATCTCTACCCTCTTCTGAGGATAGACGATCTTTTCGACCAGCTGAAAGGGGCAGGGTGGTTCTCGGAGATCGACCTGCGGTCTGGGTACCACCAGTTGAGAGTGAATGAGAGAGACATCCCGAAGATAGCCTTCAGGTTCAGGTATGGACACTTCGAGTTCATAGTCATGCCCTTCGGTGTTACGAACGCCTCAGCTGTGTTCATGGGGCTTATGAACTCCATCTTCCGGGAATACCTGGATCGGTTTGTGGATGTATTCATCGATGAAATCCTGGTCTACTCAATATCAGAGGAGGACCATGCAGAGCACCTGAGGATAGTTTTGGAGGTCCTCCGACAACACCAACTCTATGGGAAGTTGTCGAAATGCAAGTACTGGACCCGGGAAGTGCACTTCCTCGGGCACGTGGTGTCCGAGCAGGGGGTAGCGGTGGACCCGTCAAAAGTTGAGGCGTTTGTTTCTTGGGAAGCACCCAAGAATGTGGAAGATGTCTGATGTTTCCTCGGGATGGCGGGTTACTACTGGAGATTCGTACCCAACTTCTCTCTATTAGTATCCCCTTTGACAGCCCTGACCAAGAAAGACCTATTTTTCGTGTGGAGTGAGCAGTGCGAGTCAGCCTTAATCTATCTGAAAGTGAAGTTGGTCAGTGCCCCAGTGCTGAGATCACCAGAAGAAGGGGTGGCCTATGAGGTATTCTGTGATGCTTCGGGACAGGGCTTGAGATGCGTGTTGATGCAGCTCCAAGGTGTGATCTCTTATGGGTCCAGGCAGCTACGCCCCTATGAGTGTAATTACACCACCCACGACCTGGAGCTTGCAGCGGTCCTTTTTGCGCTAAAGTTATTGCGGCACTACCTCATCGGGGAACGATTTGTGGTCCTCATGAATCAAAAAAGCTTGAGGTATATCTTCTCCCAGCGGGACACAAACTTGCGACAACAGAGATGGGTGGAGTTCTTCCAGGATTACGACTTCGAGATCTCTTATACTGAAGGCATGGTCAATGTGGTGGACGATTCCTTGAGCAGGAGGACTCAGAAGGATGTGGTCCGAGAGTCAGTGGACGACTGGATGGAAATGGAAGAGTTGGTTGCCTTACACCTGGATGTGAAGATGGATATTGGGAGAGGCTGCCTATATTAGATGATAGTGCAGTCATCTCTGTTTCGACAGGTGGAGGAGTCTCAGTGGGGAGACCCGGAGTGTGAAGTGATGCGTGACCGGGTTGACCATGGAAATGCTCCGGAAGGATGGGTAGAGGATGGTCAGAACCAGATGCTTTTCTAGAAAAGGTTGTTTGTCTCGGAGGCGATGCGCGACAAGGTTCTCAGTGAGTTACACAACTCACCCCTGGCAGTACACCCAGGAGTTTCCAAGATGTACCGGGGACTGAAAGGACAGTTTTGGTGGCCCTGAGTGAAGTGAGCAGTGGCAGAGTTTGTTTCCAAGTTCTTAGTGTGTTAGCAAGTGAAGGCTGAACACCGAGTTCCGGGCGGCCAACTATGGCCTCTAGATGTCCCCGAGTGGAAGTGGGATGACATCTTGATGGATTTCGTCACGGGACTACCTAAGGTCCAAGGAGGATACGATGCCATCTGGGTGGTAGTGGACAGGTTGACGAAATCAACTCACTTTCTGGCGATCAGGGAGTTGAGTAATGTGGACGATTTGGTATGAAAGTACATGGATGAGGTGGTGAGGTTTCATGGAGTTCCGAGGTCTATAGTCTCAGATAGGGATGCATGGTTTACCTCGTGTGTCTGGAGAGGATTGCAGCATGTGTTTGGCACCCAGTTATGCCTTAGAACTGCTTTCCATCCCCAGACAGATGGACAAATAGAGTGCACCATCCATAACTTGGAGGATATGCTATGTTCATGTGTTCTGGACTCAGGAGGATCACGGGTGCAACACGTTCCCCTGGTAGAGTTTTCATACAATAATAGCTTTCACTCTACCATTTCCATGGCCACGTTTGAAGCCCTGCATGGGAGGCCATGCCATTCACCTGCATGATGGACCGAAGTAGGAGAGGCAGGCATCCTTGGTTCGGAGGTGGTGCAGAACACGACAGAGAAGGTTCAGATCATACGGGAAAGGATGAAGGTGGCCCAGGACTGACAGAAGTAGTATGCAGATACCAGGAGAAGGCCCTTGGAGTTTGAGGTTGGGGACCACATGTTCTTGAAGGTCTCCCCTTGGTGTGGGTGGTGGAGGTTCAGCAAGGGGAGTAAGCTTTCCCCTAGGTTCATCGGACCCTTCGATGTATTGAGGCGGGTCGGCGAGGTGGATTACCAACTAGCGTTGCCACCGCCGCTACTGAGGATACATGGTGTCTTTCATGTTTCCTAGCTCCGTCGGTATCTGCACGACGATTCACACATCCTTGATTGGGGGGAGCTGGACATCGAGGACGACGTGAACTTTGTGGAGAGACCAGTGATGATCGAGGAACGCAAGGAGAAGTTCCTTCGTGGGAGAACCATTCCCTTGGTTCGCGTGTTGTGGAGACATGGTGGGCTGGAGGAGAGTCCGTGGGAGAGGGAAGCACAGATGCGTACCCAGTACCTAGAGTTGTTTTATGTTTTGTTCCATGTTGTACCTGTTGTGATAGAACATTTTGTCTTTTGGCTATAAAATTTAATGGTTTTTCTTCCTCTGGATGTGTGTGAAAAGCCCTGGCTATGGGGGAGGAGAGAACGCAACCCCTAATCAAGACGCATTATGGTGGATGCGATTAAACCCATGCGGGCGAGTCATTGTCTCCCAAAGCAGATAATATCTTGACATGGGGGGAGGAGACTCCCCAACCCACATGCCTGGTCAGTTTGGCATGGTATGTTGCTTGGTTCTTGATAGAGAAGTGTTCTTGGATAGAATGGGTTCACTTCTAAGAGGTATCTTTAGAGGTGGTTGTTCAGACCCTCTCTTTCCTTCTTGGTTTGTTATGATTCTCAAGGATGAGAATCGTTTAAGAGGTATCTAATGTAATGGACCGGACCCTCCTAGCCCATTACATTGCCAAAGTGAGGTTCCACCAAAACAGTGGCACCGTGTCTGTGGCACCTTGATGGTGGCACCGTGAGGGTGGCACCGTGACGGTGGCACCCTGAGGGTGCACCATGACGGTGGCACCGTGAGGGTGACACCGTGTTCCCTCGCCGAGCCTTTCATTCTTCTTCCAGTACCTGACTTTTCTGCTCCCGCAACATAAGTTTCGACGTAAATTAATTATTTTAATCCTTTTAAAACCATTTAAAGCCCATAATTAATTCCTAAAAATCCCGAGGGACCTCCATGTGTAACTGCCCAGCCGCGTGGTCAACCAACGACCCCCGCGCCTTACACGGTTACGCATTCTCACCTCAACCGTCTGCGGCTCTTATAAACTAAGGGTTAGCTGTGGTTTCTCCTTTCCTCTTGTCTTTTCACAAACCGATTGTGGTGCATCAGGCGCATCGTTATCCGTAAAGTTCCGCGCCTGGCCTAAGAGTCGATCATCTATCAACAGATAGGTAATTTCTCCTTTGCCTCTCTCTTTTGTGTATCATGCGGGGCGGGCGTGCTTTTTATTTTTTAGAATTGGATAAAGAAGACCTAAATGAAGATAATGAACGAATTATATAAAGAAAGAGGGGGGGTTGTGTTTGTTGATGTTGTCTTATATTTTGAGGATGTTTCTTATATGAACATATTGTTGAGTTGTTCTGTCTTATGCCTCTTGAAAATTGAGGTCGTTGGTGGTCGTTGTTTGTGCACTAATGAACCCTTGTGATGTTTTAAATGGCTTGTTTGTGGTTGTAAACTCTTGCTGTGAAAAGTGAATTGGTTAATCACGTATATCCAACTGAATAAATTGAAAGCACCAGGATCAACCCATCATTGATAACTCTCGGTTAGAACACAAGGAATTTGTATCATGGAGTGTGTTAAGTCATTTAAATCTTAAAATCCCTGACTTGTGTTGTTGGTGATAGTTGGTTGTTTTCTTTTCGGGCCGATTGCTGGAGATGTGGGAGGGGATGGGATCCCCTGTTCATTAATACCCTCGATGGTTGTGTGAAATTGGTGGATGGGATCCCCTGTTGGTATGGATTCGGTGGTTGTGAGTTTTAAGGTCGGGTGGATATTTTTTTATATCACGAATTGGGGTGGAATAATCTGTTGTTGAGAGGTGGGTGTGGGCGTTTTGGTAGATGTTTGACTGTTTACTTTCCGGGACTTATGCCTATGCCTACTAGTTTCCCATTAGTGCTTAAACATAAACATTATTACTGAATGTGATATAGGAAAGGGGACAAATGGGTTGTTAGCGTGAGTCGTGACTCGGACTTGAGTGTTGTTGTGATCTGTAGGCTGTCTGAAGAAAAACCTAGCATGGGTGAGTGCTTGTTACCTATATATATATATACTTGTAGCTTTGTGTTTCTTATTCGCGCCCCACCCAAGTTGAGAACATAGTGCCTAACACACCCATTTCATGTGGGAGGGTGTTTTTTCCAGCACTATTCATAGTGGTTGGTTATTAGCTCCTTTTATGCTCCCTTTCCCGGATAGCCCAAGTATCTTCGCGCAGGCTGTGATGGTCTGAGGTCCATTATTTGCCCAAGAACCTTCGGGCGGGGGAGTGTGGTGGTTGGCTAGGTGTGTGCGGCAGGTGGACTCCCAAGTGTCTTTGGGATGAGGCCCAGGTGACTTCTGGCATGGCAGTGGATCCTTTAGCCCCGGTGTCTTCGGGCGTGGTGGTGGTTGTTCTGGCCTAGGTGTTTTCAAGCGTGGTTATGTGTGACAGTTGTGGCCCAGGTGTGTGTTTGCTGGTGTGGCAGTGGGACTGCAGTGAGAATGGCGGGATTGGTATGATGTGTAGGATGTCTCAATAACTAGTGGGGAAGTGGCGCGGGGCACCCAAACATCGATGTGCTCTTATTATATATATTACTTGACTTGTGTTATTTGGGGAGTGTGCCTTGGTGAGGCCTGGGGTGGATAGTTTGCCTTGTTAGGTGTTTGGTTTACTCTTTGTCTCATGAGACATAAGTATGTTAACCCACTTGTGCACAAGATTCTTTGGTTTTCTCTACTACGTGTACTTGTATGCTCACCCTACATATATCAAACTGCTTTCAGGTTTCTAGGAGGACCTCAGGGATCGAGCAGGACCGTACTAGCTCGGACCTTTGAGGCAGTTGCAGTTGCTGTGTTTTCTTCTTTGGTACTTACCTTTGTAGTCGCCCTTTGTACATTGTGGCTTTACATTTATAACATGCATGTGGGAATGGGTTTTTTGCTTTAATTTTCTTTTACCTTGGTGTTTTTGAGTTTCATTATCTCATCTCTCGATCTTATAAAACAAAAAGGGGTAATGCCTTCCATTGGTGAGAAATTTCAATACCCTTGGTGCCAGTCTCCACTCCAGGACCTATTGAAGGTAGGTCTCAGGGTTCATTATCTCTCCTTCAACTTAAAGAAGGAAGGGCTTGGCAATCTGCTGACCCATCCCTCCTTTTTGTGAAGGCGGTTCGTGACAATTATATCATCTACTGGTTTATTTTATAATGGAACTAAGAAATATAATTCCCTTATAGAAGATGGATATCATGATTTGGTAGCATGCAGCAAATCCAATGGTTTATGAACAAAATTAGAGTGTATCTAGCATGAATATATGTTCATCATGATTTCCACAAATTCATGAATCATTGTTGGCCAAAATTGTCTCTGTCTAGTGATTTAATGGATTTTAGAGTCTCCTCACTGGTGTATGATTCATAAACTAGCATGAAATTCTTATATAATGATGAGGATATGTCTTTATTCAATTCAACTAAGGTGGGATTCATCAATGCCTCACTTATAATGGACATGTTTTTAATTTGGTAAATCGTAAAGGTTATAATTTTCATTCCGCTAAAAAATATATTATCTATTTATTTAATAAAAATTGAGATTCCTATGTTAATGGTTTTCAATTATGTAATAATTAAATCCAATTGTTTCATTAATCACTGATGATAAAGGATCTCCTTCATCAAGGGATATTTAAATTTCTTTGACATTTTAATGTAATAATTAATAAATGTCTAGACCACTCTGTGAACTATAATGTGAATGGACATCTCATCCTGATATTAATCCATTAATGTTGTAACTAGTATATCAAACAAATCTTCATAGTATTTATATGAAAATAGGATATGAGACATTATTGGATCAAATAGGAATTTTGTTATGACCTATAAAAACCCATATTTTATTACATGGATATTATATTATTTTTATGATAAACTAGATAATATTGAAATAGTATCAGATCCAAAAGGTTTAATGTCTTAGAAAAATTAGACCCATACATAAATTATACATTATAAAACGTATTCAATATTTAAATTCTCCCACTTTATCCTTATAAATCTGTCATGATATCCTTATTATGTGTAGTCACCTGAGGATATATACCAATGAAATGGGTGAGCTAAAATCCAGATAAATAGATGAATAAAGGACATTAATCCATAGTAATTGGTTGAGAATAATCAACATCATCATATCATAATAATTGTATCATATTCATTATCATAAGGAAAATATTCTCTAAATTAATGGA
The DNA here is from genome assembly GCA_963277665.1 of Viscum album. Classification (NCBI taxonomy): domain Eukaryota; kingdom Viridiplantae; phylum Streptophyta; class Magnoliopsida; order Santalales; family Viscaceae; genus Viscum; species Viscum album. The sequence goes on along the minus strand of OY728162.1, from coordinate 424,319,924 downwards.
ATGCTTCTTATACACGAAATTTAAGCATCATAACCTAGTGGTAAAATACCACACATAGTTGTATACAAAGCTAGTGTCATGTTTATTCATTACATATGTGCATAATCATAAAATCATCATTTAGAAAACATATATCATCAAGTTCACACATAAGAAACATTAACCCATTATATAAATCATATTAATCAATGCATTTTAGGGATATATAATTTCTTTTCCACCCATCACATCAGTAAATTCTCATTATAAAGCATTCAACATGGAAGAATATAAATCATTGTCATAAAACAACCCTTTGAAAGGAATGGGGTTCATGAGGATTTCATTAATAAGAAAATAAATAATAAAATTTTGGGAGAAAAAATATATAAGGGAAACTATATTAGACATAAACATCATATTTATTGTGTGAAGAAGAAACAATTCAAGATGAGTAAAAGATGTGTCTAGGAAATAAAATTCATTCTGAAAAATCATTTTTTTGAATAATACATAAGTTTGGAAAGCTGTAAACATAAAATCCCATAAATAAAAGGGAATAATATTTAGATAATGTTTATGTAAATTTAAGAGAATGTCCATACTGAAAATTACTATAATGAGGGATGACCTAATGAAAAGGAATTAGGGTCAAGTATCCCATTTCCTTAAATACATCTTAATTTCGTCACTTTTCTACATATTGAATAATATATTTAGCTTCATTAAAACATTAATAGTTAATTTAATTATATTAATTTTTACCATTATTTATAAATATTAATTATTTTATTTTATTTATTAATTCTCAAAATTAAAAGTTAAATGTTTTGATATCCTGTTTTCCTTAAAAGTTTATTATTTTAATTCGATTTATATATTTTTTGTCAAGGTCATTTATAAATTAGTATAATAATTCCAAAAGAATAAAATACATTTATTCATATATTTATATTTGATAAATTATTTATTATAACCATAAATAAGGGTGGTGATATGAAATACTTTGGAAACAAAATTATTAGTTGTTAACTAATAATTATTAGAAACATTGTCCAATAGAGGAGAAAGAGAGTTATAAAATATGAATATTTTAGAAATATAATTTTTATAGTAATTAATCATAATTAATATAATATTAAAATACAATACATTTAATATTTGAACATTTAGTTTTTAATGTAATAGAAAAACATATGAAGATAATAGGATAATGCAATGAAGATTTGATTAAAACATACCCACTTATTGGTGTTGCTTCCATTATACGACACTTGACTCTATTCAAGATTGGAATTTGATTACTCTATAACGTAACTATGGATTTTAAGATGCATAATAGTATTGAGTTTTGTAGATAATTGGATTTATCATTCAAGTGAGATGTTTTTTCCAAGGGGGAGAGGGGTTATTTATATTTGAGGAGATTGGTATTTCTTGAATAATGTATTGAATAAAAATACAATACTCAATGTAAACCATGTAATAGTAATATTTATGACCTAATGAGTAACATATAAATAAAATATAATGTCATTTTAACGTTTTAACCCATTATAATTCTACATAAATTATTTATTAAAAACGTTAATGAAAAAAATAATAAATTAATATTTTAAAGGAATTATTTTTTACATAAAAATTTGGGAATCAATGTTTTGGTTTTGAAACATTTAATTGTATTTTAATGAATAATTTGTCAAATTAAATAGTTTTCCACATAACTAACTTTTTCTTAACTAGATGGTAATTATAATATCATGAATGATGTATTTCATGATTCTCCAGTTAATTGAAAACAATATTTTTACTATTCAAAGAAGTTGAAGTACTTAAAAAAATACCAAGAATGCACCCTTGGAAAATTTTGAATTTATGATATTAGAAAAGAAATTAATTTTATCAAAGTACTTTTTTATGATAGCTAATTTTAATTTCTAATCATATAAAATGATTTTTTGAAATATATTAAAATATAGTTTATTAAAAAAATGTGTTTATATTATTTGGAGTTTTTTAATATTGATATTCATTTCATGGAATTGTAATATTTATATTTACTTAAATTAATCATGATAAATATTATTTATATTAAATTTTATTATTTTGAGGCCATATTACTATATCAATGATCATGTTATTATTCTCAATGTTCATGTTACTATTCTAATAGCCACTTTACTATTTGAAAGGTCAAATTATGATTCAAATGTCTAAATTACCTCCTATGAATATTACATCATTCATTCGTTAATTATTAACCACAATTCCACTCAATGTTCTATATTTCCATTTTTAAACATATCAATTTTTTAATTTTTTTTTGATTTCTATAGTGTTTTTCGTCGGAGGAAAGATTCTATACAATTAGGGTGATCAAAATTTTCCCATTATGATTTTAATAAATTATATTTTTCCCCGATTGTAGTGTCTGTTATTTTAATAAAATTAGATACTAATTATTATAGTTGTATTTATTAATTAATTTTTTTTATCAGTTAGTTTGTGTGAACTATATGTATAATAATATATAATATAATATAATATAACATTAATTTATTTCACGAGAGAAATATCATTTATAAACTATTGGTTGTAACATTCTTCTCCCTTTTGAAATTCCATCCCTAAAATTTCAAATCATATTCACTATTGAGATTAGTTGAGGGTATATATATTTTATTATTTCCTCAGTTTTCCACATCATCCATTCATACTTATGTTCGAGAAAATAAAAATTAAAAATGTGAGTTTTCTTTCTATGTATAACATATTTTCTATAGACTAAGATCATCACTAGTTCATCCTCATATGATAGGTCATACTCAATTTATACCACCATTATATTAATCACATGATAGGGCCCATGTATGTACTTCCATTGGAGAGATAAATGAAACACATCATGATAGTGAGCCATATTTGGGGGAAGTGCTATCTGCTAGGACCCAATTCTTATGCAATCAAGAATATCAAAGGGGAAAATGTATCTATATTCAAAATTTCTTTTATTTCTATATAACACGACTCTATTCTGTGGTGTTATTAAAATGCATCCATTAACTTCTACTTCATGCTATAAGTCCCTTCAATGGTTTTCACCATTTCTCTTCTTCCCAATCTCAAAATATTTTATTTGTTGAAGAATTTCATGAACATTATCAATCATTTCATGTAAAAATTATGATTTAATTATCCTTTTTCACAAACATTATCCCAAAAATTTGGAGTTCTACATCAATTCACATACATATTATTATATGGATCAATTTGAACACTTTAGTGGAAGAATTTTTTGAATGAGAAATTAAATAATTGGGGATGTTGATCCCATCATCCTATAAATTTATTAGATAAATAATTCAACCTCTTCTTGAGATTATGAATAGTAATTTTATATTTTTCATCAGTTAAGGGGTGATAGGACATGCTACAATTAAATTCAGTATTCAGATCATGTTGATGACATCTCTATTGTTTTTAAGTGAACCTTGGATCGCTATCAGAGATGATAAAATGTAGTTCCCCATATAGCCTCACCAGTTCCTTTGAATATATCATTGAACGTCTTTACAGTGATAAATCTTCCAAAATATTGATGAAGTAGGAAGAACTAGTGATTGAATCCACCATAATCCATAAAACATAGTTTCTTTTTTATTTCATTAGGGACTGGTAAAAAAGTGTATGGTTATTTTCTCCCATTTTTACCTTTTTATGGGTAATGGTTTCATCATCCATTTAGAATTTTGCCACTCTATATTAACATGCTAATATACAATAAAAATTATAGTTTACTCATATTTCTTATTTTTCTTATTATCACACTAGAAATTCTCTCAGATATCATGGTACATCTTAAGGCCTAAAGGATGAATGGAAAATTATAATCTATTCATAGTATTTAACAATGACTTCTTTATATCAGGTGATGAAGTCACACAAATCCTAGTTACAATGATAATCATAACATCATCATCAATATGGAATTCATGAAGCTTCAATTACATTATAACTTTCTCATTTCTTTGATTCTCCAGATAATCCCTTTATTCCCTCATCATCTTCTCTTACACAGTTCAATGGGGAATCATTTGGGAAATGTAGGATTTCCTTCCAACAATTATGATTTCCAGAACATAATTTTTATATCCTTGATGATAGGGTCTTTCTAAATTATCTTCATGTATAATTTATTATGTTATTTATTGTTAAGAGAACCAAATACCTAGTTTTAATTTACTGAATTGTATTTAATAGTGAAATTATATTCCTTAATTAGCTCTAACCATATTCATTGTCATATATTGATATCCATTTATGCGAATATATAAATTAGGATCATGTGGTTGATATATATATGTCACACATATCTCCATAGAGGTATTTTCATGAAATCTATATGGTGAATATCTCAACTACTAAGTCTATATCATGTGTTGGGTTCTTCTTCTCATCGATATTCTTTTTTGATATGGTATAGTCTATCACAATTTCCTTATTAAATATTAAAAAACACAATAATTTTTTTGAATCATTAGTGTATATCAAAAAAACATTTATACTTAATAGTAGTGTAAGTAGATGCGTAGTTATTATCCTCTTTTTAAACTTCTTACATATTTTTTTACAATATTATATATAGACAAAGTTTACCCCTTTCTATGTTCAACTAGTCAACAGACTAGAAAACCTTGAATCATTTCTCCCAAAATTTCGGTAATACCATGTTAATCTATGAAATCTATAGATTTTAGTGATACTTCTAGGTCAATTTCATTCCTAAATTCCGTTTTTCTTTTATGGTTCTATATTAATTCCCTCTCTTTTGATCATGTCACCCAATAATATGACATGATCCATCCAAAAGTCACACATGCAGAACACAACATAAATTTATTCTTTTCTTAATAAATCCAACAAAAACCATAGCTTCCCATCATTTTATTAATTTATCTTAGAGTTAATAGTAATGTGGTAGATAAAGACTACCACACAATTATTGAGGTATTATATGAAAACACTATTCATAAAATCCATGAACATTAGAGGTAAATTAGTAAGTCTGAGGGGAACCAATATTAACTCATAGTTCACATACCTTTTATGAAATGTTTTCATTTAAATATCTATATTATTCAATATAAATTGATTATATCCAAAATAATTATCCACCTTTGAGATGTAATGATCTCCTCGTCGTAGGATGATCATGTCACCAATCCATGTAATCATATACTTGTTATTTTTTGTGATATTTTGGAGCTCCCAATAATCTATACACCATTAAATTGATACATAATTTTTATTTAAAAATATCACTGATTCACCCCTTGGTGATGCACTAGACCTTATAAACCAATTCTCTAAATTATCTTTTACTTGGTTATTTAAAACATCCAGTTCAATTAGGACCATTCTATAATGGCATTTTGGAATAGGAGTGGCTCAGTGTATGAGCTCAACTGAGAGATCTACCTCCCTCTATAGTGGAATTAAATGAATATATTTTAGATATAAATCATTTTATTCCATAACAATGGGAATTTCACAAATTCTGATTCATTCCCATGACTCAACAATTTAATAAATTTATGTTTATCCATAGGATATTATCACCAACTCCATTGAGAGATTCCTCAAAAGAGATTCATAATATTCATTTCAATTTTACATGAGAATGTGTTGGTTAGGAAAAAAGAATTTTATTTACTTTTCCCAATAATTTGTGTGTGATCTATAAAACATGAGTCAATCAATGCACAGTATAATGTCACATTCTTCCATGCAAAGGATTATGAGATTCACTGGAAGTATCTACCAATATACGCTAATAGGAGATAATTCAAAAAATTATGTTTCAATGATCACCCCATCATGTATATTTATAGATGTCTATACTTAAAGTTAATAGGTATTTGATTCCTCAATTCTAGAAAACATTAAATATATGAAGGAATTCGTAGAACAAGAAAAAAAATTCCATTATTGAGTGAATAGGAATCATACCATGTATGTATTCATTTTCACACTCTACTTTAATAGTAAATATGGATTAATGTTTCTATTTATCCTTTAACTTTGGGGGATTCAAATTCTGATTATCCCATATTAAAAGTAGTTTTGGTCACTAGATTACATAGTTCCCTTGCTCTGTGTAGTTAAAGCATTGAACCATTGGTCATGCATTAGGATGTGAATTTATTTCCTCCATAATGTTGGTTTGGTTACCCATATTTCATCGACATTCATGATCTTTATGGCCTTATCTCTAATAATTGAAGCATTTTTACGTCCCTTTGAGGAAATTATCATGATCACTATTCATTCATACTTGACATATGAGTTCTTGGATCTTGTTTTATATTTCATTTTACCCACCATATTTTAACTGCATTCATCACTTTTTATCCCCATTTACATGGTAAAACTCACATAAATCCATCTCTATATTGAGGACACATCAAACTATTTCTTCATAACACCCAAAATCTCAGATAGTTAATTCATTTCAAAAGTGTGGCTTTAAACCACTAATGAATCTATATATTTTTCTAGCATTGTTGATAAAAAACCTAAAAGTATATCTTAAATGCCTTGTGATGTTTGCATTATAATACATGATAGATTCACATTCCTTTTTCATCTTCTCTAAGAATTCTATATTTATATTTGATTGAAGAGTTCAAGAGAAATACTTATTAAAAAATATTTTATTAATTTCTTCTCAATCCATCTATTCCATTTCATCCATTGCCTTTATATTCCTTATCAATTCATACCATTTATCTACTTATTCATAAAATTTATAGACATCCACAGTAACAATATAATTATAGTAATATTAGTAAATCAAATATATATTCTCCATTGATCCCATATATTGTTTGGTATAAGTGGATCAGAAAACTCATTGAACATTAGTTGTAATTTCTCTGTAAATAACTCAATATACAGTAGCTCTTTATTGGGTGATGGAATGTGTTCCACATGTTGTCGGTTATTTTATATAGCCAAAAACAGCTAGTTAAGTATCTCCATGATGTTTTGATCACTACCTTCCATCGCATTGGGAATGTCATTCAACCAATCATTACATCTGTTGTTGGACTGGTTTTAACTGGTACCCAAAATTTTTTAAAATATAAATGGTTTGAAAAAAATGTATGTAAAAAAAATGAATAAAAAAAATATTTCTATGTGAAAAAAAGCCTAAATTCATATGTTATGAGATCCAATTATTATTCTTATTCTAAAATTATTCCTTTAGAATGTTTTCCTAAATAAATACATGTACTATTGGCTTTCAATAATATTTTCTAATCTGAATTCCTAAGTTGACTAAAAAATATATTTTTTATCAAATATAACGAACCAAATATCCTTAAATTACTATTACATCATTTTCTATATAAATAACATAATAGGGATATAATCTAAGATAATTAAATGTTTAGTGTCTTGGGGAATTTCGCATCATACATAAATTATACATTATAAAACATTAAAATTGTTTAAAATATTCTTATTTATCCTTATAAATCCCTCATTATCTACTTAGTACATGTATACACCGAAATAATATACATTCAACAAATGGGTGGGCTAAAATCCAAGTAATGGGAGGAATAATGGATATACAACAATAGTATATGGGTGAGAAAAAATTACATCATCGTATATTAATCATTGGATTATCTACAAAAGCATGTGGCAAGAATTAGGTAAATTAATATTAATTGTAATATTCATAAACATTTAACATCATAACATGGTTTTCAACTACCACACATATTTTTGAAGAAATATATCATCATGTTCAATGGGAACATATGTGTATAATCATTAAATCCTAAGTGTTAACAAAGATAACATCATGTTAAAAAACAATATAGATTATCTCATGAGATACATCATATTACACAATTTATTATAAGGAAATATAATTCATGTATCACCAGTCACATAAATAAATGGTCATAATCATGTGTTCCACATATAAGGTTAATAATAATATTTGTCAAATAAACCATGAAATGGAATTTATTTCATAAGGATTTCATAAATAATATTTCATGAATAAAATTTGGTGATACAAAATAAATAAGTAATAAAATAATTGAAATAAACTTTATCATTCTTGATTGAATAAGGAATAACTCAAGGGGAGTTAGTGATGTGTTAGAAATAAAATAATTTTTGAAAAATGTTAGTATTTGGATTTCAAATCATTTTCGAAAGGTAGAAATATGCATATCCCCATGAAGAAAATGGAAGAATAGTGAAATAATATTTAAAGAATGTTTGGGGAATATCCATACTCAAAATGAAATGATGTTGGGATAACCCAAAGAATAGTAGTTGGGTTCCAGAATCCCCTTATTGTAAATATCACTTTATTTTATTGTTTTCCCCCTCTCGAATAATAATCATAGGATTACTAAAACATTGATATAAAAGTGAATTATTGTCATTTTCAAAAATATGTATAAATTATAATCATTTTATTGTATTTTTTAATTCCCATAATTAAAATTGAAATATTTTGAAATCATGTTCTCCTTAAAAATTTCCCATTTTTCTTTGATATATCACCTTTTGGTCAAGGTTATTTATTAAATATTAGACATAATTCCAAAATCGTAAAATATATTTTTTTAAAATTTTTATATTATAAATAAATTTATTATTACCATCCCTATGGGTGTTAATATGATATAAGTTTGGAATGTCCACTTTTGTGGTTAAGTATCTGTTATTGGAAACATTGTCCAAAGGTGGAGAATGATACGTATAAAATATAAATGAATCAATAATATAATTTTTATTATCTGTTAGAAACTTTAATATAATTTTAACATGAATTGTTATTAATATTAGAATAATTTATTTTGAAAGGAATCAAGGAATAGAGAATTATAAGAGTAAAACACAAACAAGAGTTGATGAAAACATACCCTCTTCTCGGTGTTGCTTCCCATGTACAGAAATACTCAATTGATGATTGGAATTTTATTACACTAAAACATGCCTAACGATTCTAATATAATTTAGATATAGGATGTTTCCTGAAAATTATATTTGTAATGTGTCTCATGAGTCATTTTCCCAGGGGAGGGAGAGGTGTTCTTCGTACATGAGGGGAGGTGTTTTAATGGAAAAAACAATTGAATAAAATACTATATCCAATTTAAAACTTTTTTAGTGACAATTTTTACATTATTAATCAAATACAAATAAATATATTGATTTTAAGTCTTGATAACATTTTATAATTCTAATTAAATAATTTATTCCAAAGGAAAGTGGCAAAAATGAAAAATTGTAATTTAAATGTATACATTCAGCTTTATAATTTGGAAAGTAATTTGTGGTTATGGAAATCATTTTTTAGTATTTTAATGAATTATTTATCAAAAATAATTTATTTTGGAATATCATGTTATATAAATGAATTGTTAGTTATTACACGATAATGATGTAATTCAAGAAACACCAGTTTTGAAAAAAGTTTATTTTTACTATTGATTTAAAATTTTAATTATTTTAGAAAATTAAAAAACCATTGGAAAATTAAATAATTAAAAATTAAAAAAAAAATCATTTTATGGAAACAATTTTCATTTGTATTTAATATTAATTTTTAATCTAGAAATATGAGTTTTAGAAAATAAATTTGAATACACTCTATTAAAAAATGTGCTTATATTTTTATTGTGTTTGTAATCGTGATATTTTTATAGAATTAAAATATTTATCATTAATTAAATTACTTATGATAAATATTATTAATATTAAATTTAAATTTTTTGAGGTGAAATTACTACTCTAAAAGTTGGGTTATTATTCCTAGTGATTAGGTAACTGTTCTAATGGTCACATTGATATTCCAATAGTCGCATTACCTCCAATAAATACTAATTCAGTTATTAATTCATTATTCACCTCAAATCTTATAATGTTTGAACATTTATATTTTCTGTAATGTCTTTTTTTTAACTACTATTTTGATTTATTTTTTTACTGTTGTTCATAGGAGGGAAGATTATAGTCGATCGGTGTGATCCAAATCTTTACAGATTTTATTTATTAATTTTTTTGTCCCATTGTAAATATTTGAAATTTCATGCGATTATTTCTTGATTAATGTAATAGGATTTATTAATCAAATAAATTGGTTTTGCTTTTTTTGTGATGTATGTGTACAATACAATATAATATAATATAAAAATTGTATATTTCAAGAGAAAAATATAGTTTATACACTTCGGGTTACTATATCAATCTTCATACTTAATCAAGCTTAGTAACTAATACTTATTTCATGACCATGTGGTCATAATTGATTTAATTGATCACCATCTATGATTCCTCATTTAACTTTTTGATGAAATAATTATTATTCTAGTTATAAGACATCAATTAGGGCTTCAAACTCCACCACATTATGTGAAAATCCCAATAAAACATGTCATAATAAGGGAAGAAACCATTTCTAGACAAAAAAATCACAATAACTATAATTAAACGGTTGAGTTTCATGTATTACTTTATTCTGCCAATTGAGAATCCAGATGAACCGTCAATATACTTATCACATTTTATAGATGTATCACTAAAAAAGAGACTTCTCATTAAGGGAGCCCCATTTCCAAGACATTCATCTATATGTTTGGGATATTCCATTGGGATATTTTCAAACACATTCCACATTATTACCATTTAATCATATTGACACTAGAGACTAGTTGGATCTCATAGTATGATAAATATATTTTTCTCTATTATACTTTGAAAACCATTATAGGGTAATTATTTTTTATATCGAAATATTAGGTATCAATAAAGGGGGAATTGAACCACCATTTTATATTTTCTATATAAATGATTAAATAATTTCATTTTATTTGAAGAATAAATATTAGTGGGTGTAGAAGGTAATATTTCATATTATCTAAATCATTAAAATAATTTTCATCACACTGATATGTGACCCCATTATTTATTAACTCTATAAAGGGAAAACACTTTTTTAGTAATGTTCTAAATGAAGTATCCAATATTTTTTGAGGTACCCCAATAATCAATATAATTACTTATAGAATAAATTAGTGTGGAATATCATATATTACCATTTTCCTTCTAAGGATGAACTTATTTCCGGGATGTAATAACATTAAGTAGAAGATTTTATTTTATGTCACCTCAAAATAGATTTATATTGGGTTTACGTTCAAGATGTTTTGATTATGTTTGTTGAAAAATACATCACAATTGATAAGTTTACCACAATGGTAGGTATCCCTTGAATAGATGTGAAAAATTAGTTTATAGAATATAGGCAGGTACCCTAGATATTATATAAACTAAAATGAATTATATGGTAGCATTATAACCAATGGGGTTACCTCTAGGAAGTTGAATCCCCATAATACAGAGTAATCATATTCTAGATTTAACCAGAATATGAATATATATATATATAAGAGAGATCGATAAATCTAGTTTTTTATCAAGTATTCGGACTATGAAATCATCTTTTAGGTCATGGTAGTTGAGTTATTTAAAGATAATATACATTATAAGTTTCTTGATATTATTAATAATGGGAACAATTTTAGAGAGATATATTAGTAATTGAACATATCACATATATTTCTCATAGATTTTAATATCTATAATGGCATCATTATTACCATAATTAGTCATATGAATTAATTTTTCCATAAGATGGTTGAGTCAGGGTTTGACTCCTAAAACATTGAGATGAGTATCCCCCTTTAGATTCAACCTAGGTATTTTTGAATAATTCTTGGCTAATAGGTCTCAATGTAACATTAGAATTGATGTTTACTTATATTTTAATTTTTTATTCATTTTGGTAGTAATAAATTTTTTCCACAAATCTTACTATTTTCCTATATATAACCTTCAATGTTCTCAAATAGTGATTGATAAACCATCCTTTATTTTTGATAGACCATCCTTGATGTATACTTATTCCATTTTAAAATTGTAGGGACAATATAATGGAAGGAAATCATGTGAACATAAAGATGATATTATAGAATTATTATGTCTATAATGTTTATATCCATTGTTAGAGTTTTTAGAATCATCGGTTATATAAAAAATCATAGGAACGTAATCTAATATTAATAGAACTCGTGTTTATATTATAAGATTAATATCATTACAATATAGAAAATATACCTATGTAGATTAAATATCAATCATATTAGTTATTTTTTAATTTAACATGGGGATCAGATTGATACCCACAGTCTACAAAAAGGTATTTTTTTTCTATATATAGGAGGGGTTTATATAGAATCATTCACTTGAGAGTAATATAGGTGAATTATAATTATAGGGTTTATGTTATTGGATTATAATACTATGTTGTTTCACTAATATTATTTTGTTTACTTCAATTTTATCAATAAATTATAAAAATGATTTATTGAGATCACCTAGTGGATTTAAAGGTATAATTTCAATGCCATTAAGGATATCAATTTTCCTATTGTTATTTACTAGATACTAATTTACTTGTATTTTTATTAATCTATGTCTATGTAATAATATTTATTAAACCTAAAATGACATATATCATCATAGGTTAACCTAAATTTTCAATCAATGGAATTATTCAGGCACTCATGATATGATAAGGACACAATATCTCCTTATATTTTTATCTCGTTAACTTGTATAATATATTTTATTATATGAAACACTAAACTAAAATTAACTATAATTTATTTAATTTAGATGGAATGTTAAAATTAATTAATATATGTTAATTATCTTAATTAGATAAAATATATAAGTATATAATTAATAATCAAATAAACAAATATGTTAATATAAATATAGGAACATGAAGTCATTATACATTTGGATTTAAATGTAGATAATACCACCAATTAAAAATTTTGAGATATTTAAAAACATTTCAAATATAAAGAAAACATTGATAAAGTAAATGTGTAGGATTAATAGATAGTTTTAATGATTTTAGGTTATGTATAGATGTGTAACATGTCCATTTAATAAATATGTTCTAGATATATGTTTATTTTCTATATTGTGGTTTGATATGAGGTCATTTTTTACCAAGTAGGTTCTGATATAGCACTATATGAGTGGGTAAATTATAGAGAAAATAAAAAATATTAAATTTTGTACATCTCAATATTTTTATAGATTATAAATTTTTATGTTCCAATCAACTGAAAATATGTAACACCCCTACCCAAGATACCTAGAGTTGGTGCATTATTACTTAACATTGGTATGATCACAAGAAAGATCAAATCTCGAAATACCGATTGGTTTAGTAGTCTTGGAAACACTAGATATATTCATAAGTCTTACATTACATCATAAAATGAAAAACTACTACAACAAAGTATTGTCTCCATAATCCACACTCAGATGCCCACATAATATCCCTGCAGGTCATTCATAATATACTTCTTCACTTCCTGGGAAAAATAAACCATAGAAAAGGGGTGAGCTCAAATGCCCAGTAAGGATAACAATATAGCGGAAACTTTCATAAATAAGAATAAATATTTAAGGCAATGTATAACTAAAACAAAAGCCTTTTAAACTTGAACTTTTAACATAGTATGGCATAAATAAAATGAGATAATTCCATTTACTTATTCACATGGTTATTCTACTAATCGAATAATCACATGCAAAATCAATAACCACTTTCATAATGATGGAATGCATAATGCCAGACTATCATAACCACATAGTCAAGGCCTCGTGCCAAGACTACAAATAAGATTTTGTCAAGGCCTTGTGCCAAGACACTAGTTTGTCTCATGAGACCTACCGATGCATCGAGGAGCTATAGCGGGCTCCACCCATCACATATTAAGTCAAATGCATTCCCATATGAAAAGGTTTAAACATAACATAAACATTCGTATTAAAACTAGAATATGAAATGTCAATACTTTCACCATAAACTATGAATAGTATAAAAATAGCACATCCACAGTCAAACATATCACAAAACCTTCAATACAATATAGAAGTTTTGTATCATAATAAATCAACTTCAAATAATCTTAAAATCCATCAAAGGATGTTGACATAGATGAAATCAAAATTCTTTTTAAAGAAATATCTCCTCTTATTTTGAAATAATTTAAGATCCATATAAAATAAAACATTTTCTTTGAAAATATTCTTATAAGCTTTTAAGGGAAGCTTTGAAGATTTTATAACGGCAGAAAATAGCCGCACCCGCCGTATAAGTTAAAAAAAATCATACCTTAATTCTGTCGAAAAGGTTAAAAAGGACCTTGTTTTGAAAACGACGGAAAGATTCCTTTATAAACCTCTTATAAAAAGTCAAACAAGGGTATAAATGACTTTAACCAATATTCATGTAAATAATAAATATGTTTTGAAATACATTTTGAAGAAACATGGATGTGGATGATAAAGAAATCCCAGTAGATTATTATGTATAAACAACCTCGGATAATGAAGAGATTGTGAAATAACCCTTACCAATTTGGTAACTTATGAAAAATACAACCCATGAAAGAGGTATAATACAATTAATATGTAAATACACATAAATTAAAGTGTATTACACAAAGAATATAATTATGGGAAGTACATACACCACACAAAAGGTAATGGTGGCAATATGGCATGAATCTCACAGGAATAAGGAGTGAGATGAAAACCCCTTACCTTGTACTTTTCCTTGGTTGGGGTAGGTTAAAATACTGTATAATGGTGAAATAATTGTTATTAAATTATACAAGAATCATATATATTAATATGATATCATATATGATCTTTTAACATTGATTTGTTAATAATATCTTAGAATTATCGTCGTTTCGGGTGTTAACTTACTCATTTTCTTTTATATGTTTTGTTACATAAGCCATGTTTGCTGTATATTATTCATATCCAGAATGATATCAAGTCCTTAAAAATCATTTTTAAATCATCAAATGATAATTATACTTGAATGGATGAGATGGATAATGAATCTAATCGCGTTCGTGGAGACGGTAGTCCGTACGTATGCACGAGCGACAATATCATTCTTTTGATATTAAAATAATATATAAATGGATGGTATATCATATATACCGAATCATTAACATGTTATATTTATTATTTACAGGAGTTACACATCATTATTATACCCATCAAAATAATAATATATTGAATAACAATTACACCACGACGTGGAGACGGTAAGTCGTACGTACGCACGTATGGTGACATGTTATTCAAAGGGTGGATAGAATACTGAATATGGTTGTACCATATTTATAATAACATCACAGTATATTTAAGATACTGGAGTTATTATTTTAGAATGGTAAGAACAATGAAAGAAGAAGTGGAAGAAGAAATGAACTTGAAAAGGGGTGGTGAAAACATTACCTCTTCTTCGGGTTCTTCCTTTTGATTTGATCAAAAGGGATCCTTAGGTTGGCTTTCTGATCAAACTAAGGCCTCTAGGTTGTAGTGAGGGATGTTGGGAGAGTATTTGGGCAGAGTTTGGCCGAACCAAAAGGCTTTGAAGGTGTGCAGAAATGAGAAGGAGGAGTTCTCTTTTATAAGAGGGGTGAGGGGCACCTTTGGAAAAGCTAGAAATATTAATTTATAATAAATTCATATTCGGTTTCTAATGGCTCCAAAGTTGATAATTCAAAGTTTAAGGTTGGGATAGGTCGAAAAACACTCAACCAATAGAATTTATACAGGTTTGGGTACTTATATTAACCTTATCTTTAAGTATTAACTCTAAGTTAATTAGTTTCACTTTTACAATGTCTCTTTTTATTTTTATATAATATGGTTAATAAACTTACTATATACATCCAAGAGACCCCCAAGTGGTCCATTAATGATGAAACTATCATTATATAAGTCTCTTGGCCGAACCATAGATTTTTAAGAATTTAATATCAATTAATAATATAATATTTGTTTTAAGAACTCTTTTATGTCAATTTTGACACTATTCAATAGTTGATTTTTGTGAAACTCATAACAGATTGATTACATCGAAAAAAGTCAATTAAATCAATTATAATATATCATATTATCCTAGAAAATTAGTTTAATTCATTAAAAGTTTCATATTATATTTATTTGGGTATTTATAATATCAATTATTTTAATTTTTCACTATTATTGTAATTACTGCATCATCATTGTGTCATAAATAAAATAAACTATTTAATGTCTAAAAATTATAAATAAAATATCATTATGTAGGAAATCTTTTTATCTTTGTAATTAATATTTATAATCTAAAATCCAACATATATAACCCTATGTAACTATTGTTTTTCTAAAAGATATATGCTTGTGTCATTTTTGTATTCATTTTATCTTAATTAAAATAAAGTGTCATTATCACTTACAAGTGGATCCATGGGGTCCCAAAATCGACCCAAAGATGCCCATGGTCGACCATGTATCAACCAATTGGGTTGATAAACGTTTTAGGGTAATTTATTATTATTATAATATTATGTTTTAACCCTTATTTACCGGATTTACCCTTAACCATGGTAAATAAAATATTTACCGCAGTAATTATTCAAAGTGTCTAAAAATAAAAGTTACCTATTTACACAATTTGAACATCCTAATTCCAAATATGGAATCCATTTTCCTAAATTCAAAACCCTGAAGTGGTAGAAATTAATTTAAAATTAATTCCCGCTGTCAAAACAAAAAGCGTGTTTTTAAGAGATAATAACTATCAAAAGATTGACATTTGTTTATGTTCGGTTTAATTGTAAAATTGTGTCTAATGACCGAAATTATATTAAATTGTAAAAATATATTCTAATTATACTTTAGAACTACTAAAATTCATAATTTATCACTATTAATTATTTTGATTAAAAATGTTGTTTTTAATTAAAATTTAGTAATTTTCACTATTCATCAAAATATGAAAGTTATCCGAAAAGTACCAAAATTTCACCTTAGGCTAAATTAAATATTAAAAATCCAAAAATGAAGTCCATTTTGAAATATAAAATATATATAATTTTAAAAAGTAGGTATTACTATTCATAACGGCTAGTTTGATTGGTTGTTAGAACTCGGTGTTGCGTACAACACACGCTATCGCTTTATTCAAAGAGAAGCGTACCGTAGAAGCTTGGGGTGTTACATTCTCCTCTCATTCAAATAATTTCGTCCTCGAAATTTCTAGAATACTTATCACATGAAAGGACTCAGGTGGTTCTTCATCATAAGTTCCTCGGGTTCCCACGTTGCCTCTTCCATCTTATGGTTTTTTCCACAAAACTTTTACCAGACGCGTCGTCCGGTTTTTCAGTACTTGTTCTCTCGTATCAAGAATCCTGACGGGCTCTTCACAATAGGAAAGATCGGGTTCCAGTTCTAATTCTTCATAGGTGAGTACATGCGTTGGATCAGGCATGTATTTCCTCAACAGAGATACGTGGAACACATCGTGAACTTTGGAGAGACTTGGCGGCATTGCCAATCGGTAAGCTACATCCCCAATTCGTTCTAGAATTTCGAAAGGTCCGATGTACCTGGGACTCAATTTACATTTCTTACCAAAACATATGACTCCCTTCCACGGAGATACCTTCAGGAAAACATGATCCCGACTTGAAATTCCAAATCCTTCCTTCGATTATCGGCATAGCTCTTCTGCCTACTTTGAGCTGCTTTGATGTGATTTTGGATTACTTTCACCTTTTCCACCGTTTCCTCCACCAGTTCTGGGCCTACAAGTTTTCTTTCACCAACGTCTTCCCAACAGGTTGGTGTACGACATCTCTTTCTGTATAACGCTTCATATGGTGCCATCTGAATACTCGAATGGAAGCTATTGTTATAGGAAAATTCTACCAGAGGTAAATATTGATCCCACATACCCTAAAAGTCAAGTGAGCAAGATCTCAACATGTCTTCTAAGGTTTGAATAGTCCGTTCTAATTGTCTGTCTGTCTTAGGGTGGTATGCAGTGCTCAAATGAAGTTTAGTATCCAGGGATTTCTGAAGACTTTTCCAGAATCATGAAGTAAAACGGGGATCACGATCAGAAACAATCGATAGGGGTACTCCATGAAGTCTCACAACTTCATTAATATAAAGTCTTGCTAGACGTTCCAGGGGTATATCTTCTCTTATAGAAAGAAAATGTGCTGACTTGGTTAGACGATCAACAATAACCCATATTACATCGTTCCTTCTAGGAGTCTTTGGTAGCCCCATGACAAAGCCCATCGTAATATTGTCCCATTTCCACTCCGGTATGGGAAGAGTTGCATGACTCCTCCAGGCTGTTGCCTTCCAGCTTTCACTTGTTGACAAACCATCCATCTTGACACAAAATCAGTTATCTCCCCCTTCATGTTGTCCCACCAAAAATGTTCCTTCAAATATCTATACATTTTGGTGCTCTCAGGGTGTATAGAGAAATTGGAACTATGAGAATCATCCAGCAATTCCCTTTTTAGATCAGGTATATCGGGAACACAATGTCTCTTCCCAAATTTCAAAATTCCATCTTCATACACAAAGTCTCTCAATCTCCCATCATTCAAAGCTTTAATCTTCTTTTGAAATTCTTCATCATCGGTCTGAGTACTCTAAATCCTTTCTATTAAAGATGGTTTGGCAACCATTTGAAAAAGAAATGATGTTTCGCCTTCCCTGGTTATTCCCATGTCCATCTTCACTAGATCCATGAAAATTGGATCCCTTTCAATTCTCATATTGTTCAAAACTCCATGGTCTTTTCTACTCAAAGCATCTGCCACCTTGTTTGCTTTCCCCGGGTGGTAGTGTATCATGCAATCATAATCCTTGAGTAATTCAAGCCATCTCCTTTGCCTCATGTTGAGTTCTTTTTGTGAGAAAATATACTTCAAACTCTTGTGGTCAGTATAAATCTCACATTTTTCACCATAGAGGTAGTGCCTCCATATCTTCAAATCAAAGATCACAGCTGCTAACTCGAGATCATGAGTAGGATAGTTTTGTTCATGAATTTTCAACTGTCGTAATGAATAGGCAATAACTCTATCATTCTGCATAAGGACACATCCAAGTCCTTTCTTTGATGCATCACTATAAATAACGAACCCATAATTCCCCGATGGTAGAGTCAATATAGGAGCATTGACTAATCTTTTCTTTAGTTCTTCAAAACATTCTTCACACTCTTTTGTCCAAACAAATTTAACCCCTTTACGTGTGAGCTTCGTTAATGGGTTAGCCAATCGGGAAAAATTCTGGACAAAACGTCGATAATAACCTGCCAAACCAATAAAACTGCGTACCTTAGTTATACTCGTAGGTTCTGGCCATTCTTGGATTGCCTTGGTCATAGAAGGATCAACAGAGATTCCATCTTTAGAGACAATATGGCCAAGAAAAGAAATCTCCTGAAGCCAGAATTCACACTTGCTAAACTTCCCATATAATTCATGCCTCCTCAGAGTCTTCAAGATAATGCGCAAGTGATTTTCATGATCTTCATAGGTTTTGGAGTATACCAAGATATAATCAATAAATACCACCACAAATTCATCGAGATACTCCTTGAAAACTCTATTCATCAGATCCATGAATACAGAGGGTGCATTAGTCAATCCAAACGGCATTGCAGTAAACTCATAATGCCCGTACCTGGTTCGAAATGCTGTCTTCGGAATGTCTTCCTTCTTTACACACAACTGATGGTATCCAGATCGAAGGTCAATCTTTGAAAAGTATTGAGCTCCATGTAGTTGGTCAAATAAATCATCAATACGAGGTAGGGGAAACTTTTTCTTTATCGTTATAGCATTGATCTCCCTGTAGTCGATACATAACCTCATAGATCCATATTTCTTTTTAACAAAAAGAACAGGGGCTCCCTATGGAGAAACACTAGGGCGAATAAATCCCTTATTACTCAATTCCTCTAGTTGTTTCTTTAGTTCGACTAATTCTATAGTGGCCATTCTATAAGGGGTCTTCGATATAGGCCTTGATCCAGGAATCAAATCAATGGAAAATTCAACTTCTCGTTCTGGAGGATGTCCAGGTAAATCTTCTGGAAATACATCTACAAATTGTTTCACAACAGGTACATCCTCTATTTGAACATTCCTTTCCTCACGGACAGTTATTTCATTCTCTTCCTCCCCAATAATTGAATTTAGTTGAGCTACTGGGGGTGGATCTAAATAAGAATTAGGTGGTGACGATTCTGCTCTAAAAATAAGGTGTTCCTTATCATTATCATCAAGAATCATAACCTCTTTCTTCTTACAATAAATCTTCGCATCATAGTCCGAAAGCCATTCCATACCGAGGATTATGTCAAACTCAATCATAGGTATGATGATGATATCAGCAGATAACGAACATTTATGTGCTCTAATGGGGACTGATTCACAAAACTTTGTTGCAATGATACTTCCCTTAGGAGTTTTAACTGACAACTCCCTTGTTAAATACAATTGGAAATATCTAATTTTCTTAGTAAACTAGGAAGATATGAAACAATGTGATGATCCAGAATCAAATAATGAATTTGCTAAACTTGAGGAAACCATTAAATTACCTGCCACCACATCTTTCAGAGCTTCTACCTCATCAGTAGTGATATCATAAGCTTGGCCTTGATCCCATGGCCTTTTCTGAGGTAAGTTCTCCTGACGCTTAGGACATTCATTCGCATAATGTCTCATCTCCCTGCAATTGTAGCACTGATCATTGGTGGCATCCTTCTTCCCTTTGCAATCATGAGCTTGGTGGCCTTTTTCACCACACTTGTAACAGACTCCCATTCCCTTCAAGCAAGAACCGAGGTGTTTCTTCCCACATTTACCACAGGATGGATATTCAACCTTTCCTTTCTTCCCATTATTTCCATTCCCAGATTGATCAGCAGGCCACTTCTTCTCTTGCTTTGCTTTAAATTCATAAGACTTAGAGAATTCCTTTTCGGTCTTGATAGCACATGAGACAATGTCTTTGTACGATGAAAAGGATTGTGAGAATAATGCTCGATGAAGAAATAGTTTTAACCCATAAAAGAAACGATCAATCTTACTTCTTTGGTTACGTATATAATCACCAGCGTACCTTGCTAACCTTGTAAAGTTAGCCTCATACTTTGTGACATTCTCATCCTCCTTCTATCTCAGACTTAGAAATTGCTTTTCCATATCTGCTCGATGGTCGCGAGAAATGTATTTTTCTAAAAACAGATTTTTGAACTCCCTCCATTCCATATTTGATACTTCATCATCTTCCTTCGTATTTTGAATCAATGACCACCATTGATCAGCATCTCCAGTGAGTCGGTAAACTTCCATGATAACTTTTTCCCTTTCACTTCTCCCCAAAGCCTGAAATATTTTCTCTATGGAAAATATCCATTGCTCAGCTAATAAGGGATTTGTACTCCCATTGAACGTTGGTGGTTGTAGCCTCATGAATTGATCTAACCTTGATCCTCCATGTTGCGGATCTGGGTGCTCCATACGGGTAAGATTATTATTCATAACCTGAGTAAGTTGTCCCAGTATGGTGATTAGCTGATCGGCTCCAGTTGCATCACCAGCTCCACTATAATTATCTTGAGCAGGAGGAAAATCCCTACATCGAGTGTGTGCATTGATACGGTTTCCATTTCTTCCACTAGGCTCCATTTCTAAACAATGGCATAAACTAGATCAGTTTATGAATCAAAATACATAATCCCATACTTATAAAACACTTAACATAAATAGAACTATTTATGGATATAATCCATAATCATAAGAATGTTTTCTTTGAGGAAGTATATACTCATAATCCCTTCAAAATGATTTGTAAAGAAAAATGAGAGTTATCCTAAGCATATCCCCCGGGAGTGTCC
Organism: Viscum album; assembly: GCA_963277665.1. Taxonomy (NCBI): domain Eukaryota; kingdom Viridiplantae; phylum Streptophyta; class Magnoliopsida; order Santalales; family Viscaceae; genus Viscum; species Viscum album. The sequence goes on along the minus strand of OY728162.1, from coordinate 424,298,032 downwards.
TAACCAAGAGTGCAGCAAGGCCCGTTGTCGTGCACCAGTTCCCATTCGAGTCTAGCTCAAAGCGGTGTTTTCGGGTTTTACCCCTAGGTACATCTGTCCCAGAGCTGCCTCTACCTTCTCGTATCCAGACAGGGATGTATTTCCCAGAAAACTCACAAAATCTCTACAATACCAAAATTCTAGGAAGTTCTTCTATACTAATCCTCAAAGTTCATCTTAGGTCTACGTGCTCTAATCAGAGTTTATCTAAATCTAGCTTCCAAGGTTTGTACTAAACTTCCTCAGATACCAACTGTAACACCCTGACCCCAGTTACCCAGAGTTGGTGCATTATTACTTAACATTGGTATGATCACAAGAAAGATCAAATATTGAAAGACCGATTGGTTTAGTAGTCTTGGAAACACTAGATATATTCATAAGTCTTACATTACATCATAAAATGAAAACTACTACAACAACATATTGTCTCCATAATCCACATTCATATCCCCACTTAATATCCCTGCAGGTCATTCATAATTTACTTCTTCACTTCCTGGGAAAAATAAAACATGGAAAAGGGGTGAGCTCAAATGCCCAGTAAGGATAACAATATAGCGGAAACTTTCATAAATAAAAATAAACATTTAAGGAAATGTATAACTAGAACAAAATCCTTTTAAACATGAACTTTTAACATAGTATGACATAAATAAAATGAGATAATTCCATTTACATATTCACATGGTTATTCTACTAATCGAATAATCACATGCAAAATCAATAACCTCTTTCATAATGATGGAATGCATAATGCCAGACTATCATAACCACATAGTCAAGGCATCGTGCCAAGACTACAAATAAGATTTTGTCATGGCCTTGTGCCAAGACACTAGTTTGTCTCATGAGACCTACAGATGCATCGAGGAGCTATAGCGGGCTCCACCCATCACATATTAAGTCCAATGCATTCCCATATGAAAAGGTTTAAACATAACATAAACATTCTTATTAAAACAAGCATACAAAATGTCAATACATTCACCATAAACTATGAATGGTATAAAAATATAACATCCACAGTCAAACATATCACAAAACCTTCAATACAATATAGATGTTTTTTATCATAATAAATCAACTTCAAATAATTTTAAATCCATCAAAGGATGTTGACATAGATGAAATCAAAATTCTTTTTAAAGAAATATCTCCTTTTATTTTGAAATCATTTAAGATCCATATAAAATAAAACATTTTCGTTGAAAATATTCTTATAATCTTGTAAGGGAAGCATTGGAGATTTTATAACGGTGGAAAATAGCCGCACCCGCTGTATAAGTTAAAAAAACATTCTTACCTTAATTATGTAGAAAAGGTTAAAAAGTACCCTGTTTTGAAAATGACGGAATGATTCCTTTATAAACCTCTTATAAAAAGTAAAACAAGGGTATAAATGACTTTAACCCATATTCTTGTAAATAATAAATATGTTTTGAAATTCATTTCAAAGAAACATGGATGTAGATGATAACGAAATCCCAGTAGATTATTACGTATAAACAACCTCGGATAATGAAGAGATTGTGAAATAACCCTTACCAATTTGGTAACTTATGAAACATATAACCCATGAAAGAGGTATCATACAATGAATATTAAAATACACATAAATTAAAGTTTATTACACAAAGAATATAATTATGGGCAGTACATACACCACACAAAATGTAATGGTGGCAATATGGCATTAATCTCACAGGAATAAGGAGTGAGATGAAAACCCCTTACCGTGAACTTTTCCTTGGTTGGGGTAGGTTAACCTCCTGTATAATGGTTAAATAATTGTTATTAAATTATACAAGAATCATATATATTAATATTATATCATATATGATCTTTTAACATTGATTTGTTAATAATATCTTAGAATTATCGTCGTTTCGGGTGTTAACTTACTCATTTTCTTTTATATGTTTTGTTACATAAGCCATGTTTGTTGTATCTTATTCATATACATAATGATATAAAGTCCTTAAAAATCATTTTTAAATCATCAAATGATAATTACACTTGAATGGATACGATGGAGAATGAATCTCCTCGCGTTCGTGGAGACGGTAGTCCGTACGTACGCACGAGCGACAATATCATTCTTTTTTATATTAAAATAATATATAAATGGATGTTATATCATATATACAGAATCATTAACATGTTATATTTATTATTTACATGAGTTACACATCATTATTATACCCATCCAAATAATAATATATTGAATAACAATTACACCACGACGTGGAGACGGTAAGCCGTACGTACGCACGTATGGTGACATGTTATTCAAAGGGTGGATAGAATACTGAATATGGTTGTACCATATTTATAATAACATCACAGTATATGTAGGATACTGGGTTTATTATTTTATAATGGTAAGAACAAAGAAAGAAGAAGTGGAAGAAGAAAGGAACTTGAAAAGGGGTGGTGAAAACATTACCTCTTCTTCGGGTTCTTCCTTTTGATTTGATCAAAAGGGCTCTTTAGGTTGGCTTTCTGATCAAACTAAGGCCTCTAGGTTGTAGTGAGGGATCTTGGGAGAGTATTTGGGCAGAGTTTGGCCGAACCAAAAGGATTTGAAGGTGTGAATAAATGAGAAGGAGGAGTGCCCTTTTATAAGAGGGGTGAGGGGAAACTTTGGAAAAGCTAGAAATATTAATTTATAATAAATTCATATTCAGTTTCTAATGGCTCCAAAGTTGATTATTCAAAGATTAAGTTGGGTATAGGTCGAAAAACACTCAACCAATAGAATTTAGACAGGTTTGTGTACTTATATTAACCTTATCTTCAAATATTAACTCTAAGTTAAATAGTTTCACTTTTACAATGTCTCTTTGTATTTTTATATAATATGGTTAATAAACTTAATATATACATCCAAGAGACCCCCAAGTGGGCCATTAATGATTAACCTATCATGATATAAGTCCCTTTGCCGAACCATAGATTTTTAGGAGTTTAATATCAATTAATAATATAATATTTGTTTTAAGAACTCTTTTATGTCAATTTTGACACTATTCAATAGTTGATTTTTTTGAAACTCATAACAGATTGATTACATCAAAAAACGTCAATTACATCAATCCTAATATATCATATTATCCTAGAAAAATAGTTTAATTCATTAAAAGTTTCATATTATATTTATTTGGGTATTTATAATATCAATTATTTTAATTTTTCACTATTATAGTAATTAATGAATCATCATTGTGTCATAAATAAAATAACATATTTAATGTCTAAAAATTGTAAATAAAATACCATTATGTAGGAAATCGTTTTATCGTTCTAATAAATATTTATAATCTAAAATCCAACATATATAACCCTATGTAACAATTGTTTTTCTAAAAGATATATGCTTGTGTCATTTTTGTATTCATTTTATCTTAATTAAAATAAAGTGACATTATCACTTACATGTGGATCCATGGGGTCCCCAAATCGACCCAAAGATGCCCATGGTCGACCCTTTATCAACCAATAGGGTTAAGACACGTTTTAGGGTAATTTAGTATTATTATAATATTATTTTGTAACCCTTATTTACCGGATTTACCCTTTACCATGGTAAATAAAATATTTACCACAGTAATTATTCAAAATGTCTAAAAATAAAAGTTACCTATTTACACAATTTGAACATCCTGATTCCAAATATGGAATCCATTTTCCTAAATTCAAAACATAGAAGTGGCAGAAATTAATTTAAAATTAATTCCCGCTGTCAAAACAAAAAGCGTGTTTTAAGAGATAATAACTATCAAAAGATTGACACTTGTTTATGTTCGGTTTAATTGTAAAATTATGTCCAATGACCGACATTATATTAAATTGTAAAAATATATTATAAATATACTTTAGAACTAGTAAAATTCATAATTTATCACTATTAATTATTTTTATTAAAAAATTTGTTTTTAATTAAAATTTAGTAATTTTCACTATTCATCAAAATATGAAAGTTATCCGAAAAGTACCAAAATTTCACCTTAGGCTAAATTAGATATTCCGAATCCAAAAATGAAGTCCATTTTAAAATATAAAATATATATATTTTTAAAAAGTAGGTATTACTATTCATAACGGCTAGTTTGATTGGTTGTTAGAATTCAGTGTTGCGTACAACACATGCTATCGCATTATTCAAAGAGAAGCGTACCGTAGAAGCTTGGGGTGTTACAAAATATATGAGTAAGAACATAAAAAAAATACACAAAATATTATTTTGATTAGTATAATGAAATTTAAAATAATTGGAATTAATATTTAAACATTACTAAAAAATAATACAATATAGAAAAAGAAATGATAATTATTCGATCAAAATTACTTTTATTAGGTATCCTTTTTTATCTTAGAAAAATCATCAATTATGAACCTACTTTAATGTCTATCTTAAAAAAACTAGAATCCCACAATCACACTGATTGGTACCAATTCCACACCAAGACTTAATCAACAAATCCATTGGGATGATACAATGATTCTAATCTAGAAAATATCCTAGATAAAGATTGTGAGAAATATTATAGGTTCTATATCCTAAAACCTCATATGAAACATGTTATAGTTTTCTAAAGAAAAACAATAAAAATTACTTCATGTATCAAGATGTTATAGAAGTTAACACAATTAAAAACTCTTATGTTTTATATCATTTATTATTCCATCCTTCGAATCCTTGGGTCAAATTATATTCATCCATATAATTATATAATTATATGATCAATATATACAATTTTACCAAATTTGGAAATATTATCAAAAGATCTATTGAAAACACTTGTATCTTCTAATTATATTCATTATTATATAATAGTATATGAATCTGTTCTAATAAAATAATTGAAATTTATATAGTATAGATAAAAATGTGTCAACTAAAACAAAATTTTCATAAATAAAATAAATAATACAAAGTTAAATAATATACGAGCTTCATCATATAGAGTTATTCCAAAACCAAACATATAATGTGTCATTAACATTATATTTAGTGAATAAACTTATGTTATATATTTATAATGATTATATTATGGTTAGATATAAATAATTTTTAACTCATTAAATTTTTAACCTAAAATTTACTTAAACAAATTTCTATTTAAAGGATACTGATTCATATATGAAAATTTATGTAATTTTTAGGAATTTCTATTTTTATAAATAATATATTTTAAATTGTTTTTATTCGTTTTGATGAATAATATAGAAAAATATTTATATAATTCAAAGAATTACTGGTACAAAAAGTAAATAAAATCAAATAAAGGGTGTTAAAAAGAATAATAATTTATGAAGTCATTGTTAATGAAAAATGTATTAATTTTAAAAAGTAATTTTATTATATAATATAAATTATAAATTATAATATATTATTCTCATATTTGAAGTATAGTATTTAACAAAATGTAATGTTTATTAAATAAATAAAATTTATTAAGATTCATATAATTATTCTAAAATTTTATGATATAATAAAAATATTCTTTTATCTAAAATATAATGTATTTAGAAAATATCTTTATATGTTTTTCATTTTTTAGGTAAATTAATTTTTAAACACTTTTAACAATTAAATTTAAAATATTGAAATCATTTTTAGAATATGGGACTTCAAAATATACAAGGGGTTAAATATCATTTTTCATAAATAAATAGGTTATCGTTGTAAAAATTATTTAAAATGTTAAAGGTAAAATGAGGTTTGTGGGGTTAAATTAATGGGTTAATTTTATAATATATCACAAAATATCTCTATAAATTTTTTGATGAGGAAAGTTTCATCATATATTCACAGACAATCCTCATTGATTCTATATTCCTTGTAAATAGACACACATAACATATTGATGAATGAGTATTTACAAAAACGTCCATCAAACCCACTGATTAAAGGATCCCATATCTAATAATATGAACCCACACAATGAATGTTGTTCTCTATTTAAAACCGGATGAAATTACCTCGTATAATGTTTTATTTATTTATATTGCCACTACTCCGATAAAAGTGTCTAAAATTCACTATGATGGATCTCATTTAAAAATTAGTGAATTCCTCAAATATAGTATTTATTACTTCACTGAAATTTTAAATTACCTTCTCATATTAATAATTAATAAATCTATTTTTCCAATTTAATTATTTTCAATTAAATTAATTATTTCTTGGTCAAAGTCTTATTATTATAATATAACTCTATACTCTTAATCATTTCATAACATAGCATATTCCTATTTGGGTCTGTTCGACCAGCAACATGATCGATGGTATACTATTTTCACCATCTGTAAAATTAAAGTGTATAAAGAATATAATACTAGTAATATATGATAATAAATAGTAATTATTATAATTATATGGTTTTTTGAATGAGAAAAAAATAATTATAATAAATTATAAAATATCCTATTTTTATAAATAATATTATCAGGAACATGTTCATTTTATATAAAATTCTCTAGATATAGATACATAAATTCAACAAAATTATCATGATAATATATAAATAATTTAAAAAAAGTATTTTTATTTCTTGAAAACTCAAATAATGATAAAATTATTATCAAATAATGTGAATTAACATCTCTATTCTTAAAAATGAATAAAAAATATAAATTAAACACCTAAAATGATGAAAATAAACTATAACATAATATTATACGGGTAACGAGTTTTTTAATTAATGACTAAAATAGTAATTTGTATGTTTATGGATTTGGAATCAGTAATAAATATGAATATATTTATAAAACTTAAGGTTAAATTATTTTGTTGAATTCAAGAGAAAATGTAATGGTCTGTGTCCACTTTATATGTTTTCCTTGATTCATTCATGTTGTTATTTTAATATGGAATTCAATGATTGGTTTTTTATATCTTATGACTTTATTATATTAAATCTATTTTATATTTTATATATATTCTCAATTTAATTTTTTAATTTTTTTAAATTGAATATTTCACCAAAAATTAGGATAATATATGTATTTCTTCTTATCACACAATGAGATCCTATTTATTTATTTCTATATATCCATCAGTGTGAGTTGTATTTCTATTATCTATAGAGACCCATATATATTTTTCTCCTATAATTATTCTCATATATTACAATACATTATATGGTTTAACCTCTCACTGGATCATAGGTAAATTGCAGTGATACTCGTAAATTGAACTCACATTATCACTTCTTTTAAATTAAGAATCATTTTCATCAATATCTATTATTATTATGTGTATTTATCATTATTCATATCCATAATTTTTATGATTGTATATAACATATTCTATTGATTTCTAAAAAATTTAAAAAATGGTCAATGGAATAATTTTTTATCATTTTCGGTATGGTTCCTTTCTCCTATAGTTTTTTTGGTTTCATTACAAATAATCAATTTTTTTGTTTTCAGGGTTCAATGAAGTTGTTTTTAATAATATTTTTATTATTTTTATCAAAATATTTTTATATGATATTTGAATTAAACTAAATTATATTTGAAATGTTGGATATGACTTCTCATACATTCCAAATAGGATTAAATTGTTCTTCTAAAAATCACCTATCTAAAATCCTTATAATGTTTCTTCTATATCCTCATGGATATGTTCTAATGATACAATAAACTTTATTTTTCTAAATTCTTAATGATCATTTAATAAGTAAATTTTCATGAAACCATTTTATTTAAAAAGTTTTAATTTAGAAATTATTCACTTATTAGTGAAATTATAATAATAGGGAACACATATTTTTGGGTTTTCATTATGTTAAGGGTTTGACCAAAATTATATTTCTCTGTAATGAATTAAGTATTTATATATATTTCTTGATAGGACATGTAAAAAATGATGTGAAAAAACTCTAGTATGATTATGGGAATGGGAAGTAAACCCAATGCAATATGATATGGGATTATGTTCTCTACGTGATGGTAGTCATGGTAGGGATCCTTAAAAAACTATTTTCTATAATATGGTATATTAAAAATTATTATAAAATATTTATTTATTATTTATAATTCATATTCTATACTTTTAAATCTTGTGGTTATTTACAAATGTTTCAACACTCCTTAGACATATGTTTAATGATTCTTCCAAAATAAATATTTTATGATTTATTATTTATGATCCATTTAATCATTTAAATGATTTCCTTATGTTATTTTCCCGAAACAAAAATATATCATAATACCCACTTGTTCATGTTATTCTCACCAATATTAACTAATTTATATCACTTATTTTTAACCATAAAAATTTTGTATACCCACCATTTAATATTATTCATTTCCCTAGGTAATTAAAAAGGGAATTTTGAAAGATATATTTAGAATAGTACAACTTGTGAATACTTTCTTTCTAAATTTGTGAATAATATTGGATGAATAATTTATTTGTGTATGTATATATAGTGAAAATAAACCAATATGGTCTTAGATATGATTTATTATGATACGTGAGTAATTTTCATGTAAAATTATGTAATATGTATGTTTGTTATTGTTGGGTCATTTGAGTTAGTATGAGTGAAAAGATTAATTAATTCTATGGATTGTGTAATGAATAATATGAGGATAAAACCAAATAAATTCAATGATTCTCTAAATTTAAATTATGTTGTTCTTTTATTTATTTTCATTGGATTTATCAGATATATTTATAAAATAAAGGAAGAGTTTCATAATTCGATCTTAAATATCATTTTATCAAATGATAGTTCCATAAGTTAGGAAATCATTGGATTGGTTTTCACTGCACTATGTTTCTTTAAAATGTATATACTTTTTAAATAACCATTGTAACCATATTGATGTTACTATGAGACTGAGTTTTAAGTCATGATTTGTTTGCAGTGATAGTTTGTAAGGACCCAGATCACAGTAGCCATTTCTTTGTATGCTTTGGGTCCTGGAGGATCACAAAGAGGGTTCTGAAGTGTTTAGATAGTGGATGGAGTAAATGTGGTAGATGATAGATATTTGCACCATTTACCATTGGTTGTACTACATGCTTAGTTATTGTGGTATAAGGGAGTCTATGTATTTATTTTCTTAGGTTGTCACTATAGAATAGTAGTCAGTTGTGGCATAGGGGTTTTGGAAGATTCTTTGGGGCTACTACCAAAATAGACATGGAAATGATGTGCGGATGTTGATGTGGAAAATTCCATTCCTTGTGGATGAGATCTATGGTGTGGAGATTATGGATGAGATTTATCCACTTTGGATATCTCATCCATTTGAGGGGTTGGATACACCATGGGGATTTTGGTTGCTATATAGCCTGCCTATTAGAAAAGGTGGTTTTAAAAGATGGTATATAGGTTGAATTATAGTCTATCCCCTATATAAATATAGGTTTTTTCATGATATATGGTGTATAAATTAGTCACATGGTTTTATCAAGGGGTTGTGTAACCATCTCTATCAATTACACTATAGTTATCTTACTTTTTAATAGGTTGTGGTGCTGTCTTAGGGGTTGCATTGTGGTCTTATAGAAGACGGACATCCTATAAATACATCAGAGCCCATCCCCATCCAATTTTCCACCACTCATTCATATCAAATACTAGGATACATGTGGTGTTTTTGGAAATCTATGAATCACTTTTTACATGAATTAATCCTCATATTCTTGAGTTCAATTTATGGCGACACAAGGTAGGTTCTTACCCATTTCTTGTGGTTTCTGTGATTTTAAATCTAGTATTTTTCACCTTTATTCATTCCAGACTATGAAATTTGATCTTTATCATTATAATAGATTTTAATTTTTAATATTATGGTGTTTCAGTGAGAATTCATACATGTGAGATTGTTGTTTTCTCATAGGAGAGTTGATCAATTATTTGTGATGTTTATCTGTTATTGTGTGAATAATGTTGATGCTTTTGAGGTAACAGATTCATTTATACTTATTTATTATATATGAAATATTAATTTTAACATGGTTAGTTCATTTTTATGGTGGTGGAAATAACCTTTTAAATATTAAATTGGTTTAAATAATGAAATTTTATTATGTTTAGGGATCACATTGAGATACTTTGAACTATGTTAATGGTTTGTCTCTTGATTATATATATATTGTGTTATATATAATATTCTTATTATCGTGTTCATTTAAGGTTATTTTATCATATTTTATTTAGTATAAAATGGTATATAACCTAAATTTGAAATATATTGGTTTGTTAAAGATCTTATGCGGCATTTTTAATGACTCCTTATAGTCATGTAATTTTGTACAAATCAAATTATTTCTAAATTTATGTTTTTTTAAATTTATTTTTCTATGTGGTAAGTTAATTTTTTTCATAACATATATCTAGATTTCTTGATGATGTTAAAAATAATAAAAATGGAATATTAATTTGGAATTGTTCTTCTCACAGGTCGATAATACACTTCTTAGGCTAAACTTCATGTTTAAACAATTTGATAATTTTCATTGATGATAGCTTAGGATTATCGTATTTTGAACCTGCGAATAATGAATAAATTAATTCAAGATGCATTAAAATCTAGTTGTTTTGATAAAGATCATTCTTTTGTGGTGAGAGTTCTAATTTTTTATAAAGGTCGGATGCCTTGTTTTTTGGGCCATGAGATCCGGTTTTCATGTGAATGGAGGATATATTGTTATATAAACTATACTTTCCTATTGAATATGATTTTTAATCTACCTTCTACATGATATAGACATGATCTCTAAAATGTTATATGAGACTATGATTACTGATGAGATATCAATGGGTAAGCCCGTAATTATAGAAGTAGTTGACACATATCTAGGTTAAATGTCTATGGATATACATGATTGTGTTGTTGATTGAACTGTGATAATAGAACAAGTTAAAGGATAGATTACCAATTTTCCTGATTCAAAGAGAGGGAATTGTTTTTGTTGAATATGATTAAATTCAAGAAGTTTATGTTTCTTTTTTATATGTATTCATTTCTCTCTTCTTTTGGTAGTTGGATGTTCTTGGTTTCAATTCTTATATTTTTTCCTAGAATTTTTTCTGATAGTACATTGAATTATGGAATTTTATTGATGATTAAAAAATCATTTAATTCATGGGGTTGGTGTTGTTTGAATGAAAATCATATGTTCTTGAAAACCCATAGACTCAGTCTGGATTATGGTTGGAGGGCATAGACTTCAATTGAGGATAATGAAGTGTGAATTTATCAATGCTAATTATTGATTAATGAAATGTAATTGGGAACAATATTTATTAATGATTAATTAATTAATTACTAAAAGAAAATTATAAAAATTAAATAATTAATTTAATGTAAAACTGATTAAATATTTTTCTTCTTATTGGATATCAGTCCCAAATATTTGTAGCTAGGTTTCTGAGTGACAATAGATACAGTTGATATTTGATCTAGGTTATTATTAAAAGTGTTGATGTCAGCTAAATTAAATCCTATATATGTTGTGATTTCATATGCTACCCCATAAATATTGGTTGGGGGCTATAACCCAATAGACTCTTGGGTGTGTTTCCCCAATATCATAGTTGGAGGATTAATGGATGGCTACCCCCTCTTAAACTATTCTCTTTTCCGTATAGTATTATGTGCTGGTATGCACAATGTTTATTTTCCACATATATGTGTGTATATTTATATTATGGCTTGGTATTATTTGAAACACATGTATCTCTATATATAGCATCTAAATGGTTATTATGGGTATGATATGTATTGGTTGTGATTGCATTATATAGCTTACTCTGTGGATGGGCTATAATGGATTGAGGTATAATACCTGATGTATGATACATGTGATATATGATTTGTTTGATCCTAGAAACCATTTTTATACTATATCTGTATAGACCCAAATCTTTATGTACATGGACATTATATTACTTTTTCGAAATAGTTAATACATAACAAAACATACACACAAGGACTGTAATTGTTTAGTGTCTTTCGAAACTTGGAATATAATATTCTAATCTTGGTGAACGATCATCAACATCTCTCATAAAGATCTTCCCTTTTTTTACCTGAAACCTTTCTTTATATCCAAGGGAAAATAAAACATATAAATAGTGAGCTCAAATGCTCAGTAAGGGTAAGAATGGAGAAAATAAAATAAACCATATACATTTGAACATAAAAACATGAACATAATGTTTAAACATCAAAATCTTGGGCAATGACATAAAACATGACAGTACATAATGCATAGATCATAATGGAACATCAATCATGATAAAATATCTTTAAAATAAAAATTTTAATTATGGAAAAAAATTAATCACATGATATGATTTTTATAGTAGCCAAGGCATTGCTTCCAAGACCATCTTAGTGGACAAAGTCCCTTACTGAACCGAGTTGACTCCTCGTTCTTGTCCTGTATTACTGAACCAGATATAATTTTTGTTCCAGCCATGTCTATCTCATGAGATATAAATATTTACCCAATGAAATGGAGGGAGATATAGGTCCCACCCATCTCATAATTAAATCATTCTTACTTGTGCCACAACATTAACATAAATCATTCATCATTACCCAAAGTATAAAATGGGTTTCATAAACATCAACCCATCATAACATAATCCATACAAAAAAATGTATATCATTTCATTATAAGAAAAGTGAAACCATTTAAATCATATAGACATTATAATTGAAACATACACATATGAAATAATTCCATCTTTTATGGAAAATGGTTTTGATAAAACACATGAAATGAATTCTTGAGGAAAATTTATTTTCTTCTTCAAAATCATTTTCTTTTCACAAAATTCCACGCAATTTTAAAAGAAAAGGATTTTGTTGAAAATAATAATTAAATATTTTAGATTAAGATTCATGAAAATATGGTGTTATGAAACCGTAAAAATCTGTTCATGTTGTATATGATAAAAAATCATTCTTCTCGTACTTTTTCCGAAAAAGTCAAAAAGTACCTCGTATGGTAAACAAAAGAAAGATTCCTTCCATAACATGTGGTAAAACTAAAAAAGGGTAAAAATGACTTTAAACATACATGGAATAATATTAAACATTTTATGAAAACGTTTTGAGAACTTATGGTCATGGATAATAAACATAACCCCAGAAAATAATTACGAATAAACAATCTCGGATAAGAATGATATTGGAATAATTATCCCTTACCTTATGTTTGATATTCGTTGTATGTATTTGTACATCCTGTATAATGATTTAAATAATTTCATTGACTTATTGTAGAATCATATTCATTGTTATGATATCATATATGGTTCAATTATGACTTTATAATACCCCTTCTTTTATAGATTCCATGTTAAACCATCGTTTTGGGTAAAATCGTTTCATTTATTATACGTGTTTCGATTTGTTGTTATTGATATTATTGTTTTTATATCATGATTTAATTACTTCAAGAATGTAAATTATGATTTATATATCATATATATTCAGTATATATATATAATAGATAGATGAATGAAATGAAATACACTGTTCATGGAGACGGTAGGCCATACGTACGCATGAACGTTGTTTTCCTTTCTTTATTGACTTGAATAGAATAAAGTAGATGACCTACATATAAATATATAAATAAATCCAGTAGAATTATTATGTCATATATTTCATGATCACTTATTATATTTACTTTATAATCAGTCTTTAATTGTTAACATGGAAAATGAATCTCATCGCATCGTGGAGACGGTAATCCGTACGTACGCCCGAGCGATGATATCGTTCCCATATTTATTGAATGGAATTAGAGTGAATGATATAATATCTTAGAAAAATTATGATGTTATAATAATAATATGTAGTTATTCTTTACACCATTATACCCATCCATGTAAGGTGGTGGTGGAAAAACAGATTACACCACGGAGTACAGACGATATTCCGTACGTACGCATGCATGGTGATTTCGTTTTCCATAGGATGGATAGAAGCTGAAATTGGGTTGTTTCATATTTATAATAACATATCAGTATATGAGTGATACTGATGTTATTAATTCATAATGAAACAAATAAATAATATGAAGTAGAAGAAGAAATAAATTTGAAAGAAACAGTAATGGATATTACCTCTTCTTCGACACGCCTCTTTGAAACCTCCTCTTAGGGCACTAAACATATTCTTTGAAAAAGACCAAGACCTCTAGTATGTTGTTAAGGAGGTTGATAAGGTAAATGTGCATGGTTAGGCCGATCTTGAAGGGTCAAAAATGTGTGAGGAGGATAGGGAGGAGGTTCCCTTTTATAAGCGAGGAGAGGGGCACCTTTGGAATAATAAGAAATATAAATTTATAATAAATTCCAACATCTCATAAAAACAAAACAAATGACTCAAATATGAAGATTAGATGAGATAGGGTTGTAATATCCTCAACTAATAAAATTAAGACGAGTTGAGAATTTATTTTAAACATTATCAACTTGATTTATCCTTATATAATCTATTTAATATTATTTGTGGTAATAATATTATAAATTTTAAATCATTATAATTAATTACTTATATGTTGTGAATCTTCCATAATTGTATGATTTATTACATTTTAGACTATATAAATTTTAATTTATAATTTATAATTTGTTTTTTATTTTTGAATAATTTTATAATATGTAATTTTTATAAAATAACAATAGTGTCAATTTTGACACTATTCATTTATTTGAATTTAAATAAAATATATACAGAAGAATTGTTCGAACTAAAAGATTTAATAGATTAATAACATGAAATATGTATCTATAAAATTAGTGTATCACACTAAATATTTCATATAATATTTATTTTAATACTTTTAAAAACATTTATTTGATATTTTAATCAATAAAATAATTTCAACATCACTATTGTGTCATAATTAATGATAATTATTTAATCCCTAAAAATTATAAATAAATTTATATTATGTAGATACTTTTATTATCTTTATAGGGACTATTTATATCCTAAGTGTTATGAATTTTATCACTAAATTAAAATTATTACACCTATAAGATTTAAGAGAGTGACATGTTGTCACTTTCTTTGGTTTTAATAATAATTATATTATTTAGTGGTCAAAATTCCATGAAATGAATCTATTACAACAATTAGGTGACATGGTTCCACTTTTATTCATCAAATAGGATTTTGAAATGTGTTAGGGTAATTTTATAATCTTATTTTTACCCTTAATTACCAGATTTACCTTTAACTGTATTAAATAAAAATTACCGTAGTTACTATTCATAATATCAAAAAAAATAAAAGTAACATATTAACATAAATTGGAACCACTGATTTCAAATATGTAATCCTTTTTTAAAAATTCAAAACACATAAGTTGAAGTAATTAATTTAAAATTAATCTCCATGTTAAGAAAACGGGTATAAAAAGTTAAAACATTTCAAAAGATTGAAATGATTTCGCCTACGAATTCAATGTAAAATCAATGATAATGACATATATTATATTAAATGACAAAAATATATTCTATTTATACTTTAAAATCGTTTAATTTTATAATTAAACCTTATAAATTATTACAATGAAAAAAGTTGTTTTTAATTAAAATATTGCGTGTTTTTACTATTCATTAAAATATGAATGTTATCAGAATAATATGAAAATTTTATCCAAAGTAAATTTTTATATCCTTATTCCTAAGGAGAATTTTATTTTGTCAAATTGAACTTATAAACATGTAAAAAACTATATTTAATGTGGGTGTGCCATTAAAAGGCGGGAAAACTGCATTTTTTTAAAAAATAATTATTTTACCCGAAACATTTATTTTGTTCACATAACATGTTATAGAAAATGTGTAAAATGAATAATAATATTATAAAATTTAAAATTTAGTTTATACTATTCGTAGTGGATAGTTAATAATAATATTATAATGATATATCATTGTTTAGTGAAACCTAGTATTGCGTACTACACACGCTATCAAGGATGGTCATGATTGCGTGTAACGCAAGCCAAGTGAGGGTTGCGTGTAGTGAAAGACTCTTTTGATGTAGCGTATAATATAATCCAACCATATTTAATTAATAAATTGAATATATATATATATACACTCAATGTTGCATAAAATAACTACTATCAAATGAACTTGAAATTGTGTGTAACACAATCCAAGAATAGTGTTGTGTATACTGCAAGCTAATATGGTGTTGCGTATAACGCAAGATAATCTTGGTGTAGCGTACACCAGAAGATATGAATGAAATTAGAAAGAATATATTTCATAAAATCTCGTGTGTTTACAATATGGTTATGTGTCATGGCATAATGATATGTTGTGATTGATGATATGAATGTTGAGATATGTAGCCTAAGTATTTATGATATGACATACTTTGGGAGATAGATAACTCATGACATACGATGTTGGGGAAGAGCTAAAAACTAGTAGGGAAGTGGTGCGGTGGAAAAAATTGTGTTTTATTTCTATAATATATGATGTATTTTAGGTTATTATTTGGGATATATAGTCATGGTGGGGTTAAGAACTTAGTATACCTATTTCGGTGAGAAGTTAATATCTCTTTTTATTCTTTTGGATTTAGTATGATTTCATTGCCTATTTCATGAGGGGCTCGTAGGAGGATCCTAATAAGTATACTATTATAATAAAATGGAATATATAAAAACTAATTTATAATCATATTATTGGAAGATGGTCAAATACTCGTATGTATATTACTAGATCGTGGTTTTATAAGAGCGGTTTGGGTATCTTGGTTTCTGTTGAGTTTACCACTTTTGTACTTGAAGTTTTCCTTTCAGGTTGTTTCTGTATTCTATGAAATTACATGTATGAACATGGATTATAATTTTTATATTAGGAGTATTAATTGATTGGTTTTTACTTATTATCTATCATTTATATATATTTATCTTATTAGGTAATTCCTACAATTTTTTATGCATGATACACCCATTGTAATATTCACCAACCAACCACCTACTGAAGGAAGGACTTGGGTAGTCACCATCCTAATTTTATCATTGGTGGAATATGTGTTTACTCCATGGAAGGAGGGGTAGAGAAATTAGGTAACAAAGGTGCCCGTTGATGGATTAGATGGAGTTAGAGTTATGCATAGTTGAGGTCTGCATTAGTTTGTAGGGAAACTGTATCCACTATTTGTAATAACTGTTTTATACATAGAGGAAAATTTGATACATTGGTATTTAAGGTCTACTATAATATTATGAATATATCATTAAGTTTACTAAGATTATTAAATGGAGTGATAAAGGTTGTCAAGTAGAGGCCTAGGAAAGGATCATGAATCATTATTCTTTGTACTTATATTTAATAAGGCAGACCTTGGGATTAAGTCAACTTGAAGGAAACAAAAAATATTTATTATTATTATTGTGTATTTTATATTCTTGCTTTAGGTGACACTAAATAATTTTTCTTCTTCCTTACATATAACCAGGTTAATTCAATCAACATATTTAAGATGCAAATGACCAGAATTTTGTGATAGAAATATACACAACAATATTGCTTGATAATGATAAACAATTATAAAAGAGAACTCGATTAGTTTTAGTTTATGAGTCTTAGTAATTATGAGGGATATTTTTCAAAATCAGTCACATAACACAAGTAATAGGAGGAAGATATCTCTATATGTTAGATCCATTCATGGAATAAGTGGTGAGTTTAATTGGATATAATGATACTGTGTGGGTTAGTAAGGTACTGGTATATTTTGATCCATGTGGATTGTGAGTATTCGGTGGTATTGTTGAATAATTTCAGAGATCATTTTCAACCAGTGATTCTTAGATCAACCATGGAGGTGTCTAATCACTAGGACGTTTTTAACATTTGATAGGGTAGATCTAGCATACAAGAGTTTAGGATCCATTTTAAAACGCATTTTTAATATGATTTAGATGTGTTTCTAGTTGGTGAGGCTAGGGTGAGGCATTTTTAAGAGTCGTTTCATCTCGTTTTATAGTTATATATCACCCTATTCATTTTATCTACTTTTATGGAAGTGTTGGTTAGAGATAATGTTCTTTAGAGGACACAAGTAAAAACCAAGTCATCATAAGAAGGGATTCATCAATATTTATCATAAAGAAGACTTTTTTTCTAGGTTTCCCAGTCTCATTGATTATAGAAGATCTTTTGGATTATGGGGAATGGGTATCATCACTCACTATCTCATTTAACTATGGGTGGTGGCTCTTATACCGACTCCAGAGGATAGTACACAATTTTTACTAATGGAGGATAAGGAAATAAATAGCATGAGTGACCTACCTTTTGGAGTCGGAAGCGTGTTCTAGGTGTTCCATTTCTAGTTTCTCTATTGAGGAGGCCTCACCATTATAGCAGTATCATCATTCTTCATCATGGGATCAAGAAAGAGGGAATAGATATCGAAGAGGAATACCCCCAAAATACACTACTTCCTCCAAAAATATTGGTTGAAGATGGAGATTTTATTAATATGTGTCAAATAGTCCACACAACATTCCATAGTCATCTGTGTGCTTTGTATTTTCTTACACTATGTAGGAAAGATATCATTTGAGGTATCAATTTAATATTTATTACATGAGTGCATGATTGTTTTTATTCTGGGGCCACAAACTATTTTATATAAACATCCCTCATCAATTAATTTTTACATGATGTGGAGAGGATTAAATTTTCTATAACAATTACTAAGCCATATTGTGTTCGATTATATCTGTATGAAATATATTAAGATGGTGAGGTAGTGTTGGGGAAGTACTGTTTTTTTGGATACTTCTTATGTTTAAATATACTCTCAGATAATTTCATCCTCAATATGAATTGATTGTATTCAGTGTAGGCTATTGTAGATTACTTCATGATATAGGGTTTGTTCTATGATGTTAATGGTGAGTCTACCATGTTCATTGATTATTGATACCCACAAATGGGTATGAGGAATTTTATGTATTTGTCTTCCTTTATGGTCAAGTTTATGTTGAGTTCATCGTAGGTCATGTGATCAATGTTTCTGAGGGTTGTGGAAGAGTACCCAATGGTATTTCTTGGGGAGTCTTTAGTGTTCCCCCACGATAAGAGATAGAGTTTTAGATCAAACTACAATCAATAATTTCGAAATTCTAGATTTATCCATACTGGATAACACCATATGAGTTGTGAGAGCAATTATTACAACTCAGTGATCTATTACAGTGTGGTATGTTTTTTATGACTGATTCACAATGGGGTGAACCCATTTTATTCTTGAAGAAGCACTATTAAATTCATCTTGATTGTATCAATTATTGTCACTTAAATTAGGTTATAGTAAAAAAACTATCCTAATACATATATTGATGATTTATTCAATGAGATAGATATGGTTATTTGGTCCTCAAAGATTGATATTCAATCATAATATCATCATATGTTAGGTAAGAAAACTCTTGTTTTTTTCATTGGTTTAATATATATAGTGGTATGAGAGTTATTGGATCAGTTAATAGTGGTTTCCATCAATGAAATATTTATGTACTATGAATCTTATGAGGATATTCCATAGAATATGCAGTCCCTTTTGGGAGTTCTTTATCATCAGTGTCTATATGATAATTTTTCTAAGCGTGACTTATGGGATTATGATGTTTATTTCCTCTGTATTTTCATGTCCCAATAAAGAGTATTTTTGGATCCATTGATTGAATAGGAAGATCCTCTTTTAAAGAAAAAAATATATTTTTGTGGATTGCTAGGGTTTCCTTGGTCATATACTCTATTGCATTAGGTTTTTAGATAATTTCATTCAGGTTGAACCTTCTTTTATATCATTGACTAGAAATGGTTTTAAATTATTATGGTATGAATGATGTCTAGTATCTTTTTAATAGTTAATGTTGAAGATAGTGTGCACTCTAGTCCTTTATTTTCCAATACATGGAGTTCAATTTGATGTTTTTTTATTATTTATTTCATTGGTTTTGGAAATGATTAGATGTAGAAAATACTAGTTGTTCTTATATGTCATAGGATTTACATCCCATTAAGAATATTAATGTCAGTCATGATCTCATGTGGGTAGATGATGTTTTTTCCCTGATGTTGTGATTACCACCGTCACCTAGTGTAGTTCTCATATAAGAATAGTTTATATTATATCATTCAAATGGGACCTAATGAGACTCTATATGGGAATATATGTTGGAATAAAACATGATAGGATAATGTTAGAGAATGTAAACAGATGGGATATGATCATATCTAAGTGATGATATATAAGGTTCAAATAATTTAGTTTCATATGATATTCTCACAAAGTCATCAAGAAATCTATGTAGACAATCTTCAATGAGACCTAGAGTTTGTGTAAATAAATAAGGTATTATTTTGTATATCATCATATAATATATTCATGAGGTTTATGATGAAGTAAATATCTATTCATAAATACATTATACCCTTTAATATCCTAAATCACATAATATTTGAAGCCAATTTATTATCACTCACACCTTTATTATCACAAGTACATGATGTGTTCCATATACCCCTCTTAAGTAAGTACATACCAGGCCCCTCATAAGACATTAATTTAGAGTTAGTGCCATTGGAGAATGACATTTCATATGATGAGAAAATAGTGAAGATATTGGGTTATATATACAAGGTTTTATAAAACAAGAAAACTAACATGATAAAAGTATTATGGTGAAATAATATGTTTGAGGAGGAAATAAGGGAACTACAACATGGGATGAAACAAAATAAAATTAATCTATTTTAGTGTATGAAATGAATTTTAGTGCATGATCTTTATAAAGGGAGATTAATAGAATGACATTTAATTTTTCAAATGAAGCTTTTTTATTGTTGAATAAATTCTGTATAAAGTAATGTAATATTGAAAACACCTACACAATATTCCATTTTCTATTTTTCACCACAATAAAATATAGTCATAATTTATTTATCGGTCTTAAAATACCATTATTAAATAAAAAAAAATTTAATATAGAAATTCTGTAGTGACATTTTGGATTATTATATATTAAGAGTTATGATAAGATCAAATTGTCAAAGAAGGGAGAAGTGGTGTCCTGGACCTCTTGGATCGCACCCTTTGAAGTCCATTTTTTAAGCATATACAAGACATAGAATTACTGCGATTTACCATTGAATAATTTAAATCATAGATTTATTAACTAATACATGATATAACACATTTATGGTAGATTTATGAGCACACAATGATCGATTCCCAATCCAGGTTCATCGAACAACCCTATGAAAGTACCACCATCACACACCATACCCTAAGGGAGTTCACTAGTGTAGAATGGGGTTGTGTATATAGAACCTAGTACTATAAATTTTTATATTTTATTTTTCATAAAATAATGTATTTATTTATCCATTTTCACTAATAATTTATACATATACTTTAGTATATAATTATTTTATTAAAAATGAAATTTTAGAAACCAAAATATTATTTTAATGAGATATAAATTATTTGAATTAAATCCTTATTTTCGATAAAACCAATAGTTTTTAAATAAATATATTTCCATAAAATATTCATAATAATATATATATATATATATATATATTTAAATATAGCTTAATGATTTCCCATGTAATTTTTACAAGTTTTAGAACATTGTTCAGGTTGTAAAAATAAGTATTTTCTAATAAGAATGATTTTTTAATGTTGGAATTACTATATTAATAAAAAATATTTTATAAAAACATATATTATAGATTAAATAATGAATTTTAAATTTCTTAATGCTTATTTTTATATGTATTTAAGTTATCCATTGTTTTGGATATGAAATAAACACAGAATAAATATATGGTGTGTATTATGGCATCATAATATCCCAAAATTGATGTAATTAATATTATAAAAAGAATTAATGAATATACAGGTTTTAGCAATAAAATAATGTCTTTTGATGTTTTTTCATTAATTTTATAAACCTATATTGAATTCTCAATAATCTATAATATATTTTACGGTTTTAAAAAAAATTATCAACATGAATCATTTACACATAATGAATGGAAATATGTTAAATATTTTTTTTAACATAATAGGATTTTGGAATCCAAAAATCTTTGTATAAAACAATAGGTATAACAATATGATGTTTTGTAGTACTAATTATTTTTTTCTCATTCCCCAAAACATATGTTTAGAAATTAATAAATAATTATCCTCTATTGTAGTATAAATACCAACCCATGTGCTAAATGGTATTCAATATAATCTCATTAATCATGATGTTACTTCCCATATAATTTCTTAATTCACTCCCAAGGTTTTCCTATGATCTTAATAAAATCCTTCCATGCTTTTAGAAGCACCATCTCATTGAGAGATATTTTTTTCTCTTCCTTTTTATCCATGTACATGCTTTAAGATGTGGAGTTTTATTTCCAATTTATCTTATTATAATGTATTTATACACATACCTTTAATATAATTATGATGAAAAAGTAATGAGAGACTACATTTCTATTTCACTGAACCCTTACATGATATTATATACACCCATCATGTTGCAAGAATTTTCCTCTAATTTTCCCTACCAAAATTGTTGTTCACGAATCCCCATTCCCAATTACACTAAAATGAATTCACTTAATTATTCTTATACTTCATTGATTAAATAACTCTATTTATTTAATAGACACTCTATAACCAAGTGATTAAAAGTAATTAAATTTTTTATTAAGTTGTATGGAATATTGGACAGAAATATTCATATACATGATATGAATGGGATGGGTGGGATCTTACTTATATACCCCTCCAATGAAATGGGTACTGTTTTTATATCTTAAAAAACCATGTTTTGTTCTTGAGTGATTAGAAAAGGTAAATTGTGTTATGATTTCTAGGTGGTTATCATTAACTTGTTCTTATAATGTCTTGTTTTTTCCCCACAATACAAAAATGTCTTGATGTTACTATATTAGATCATTATTTATTATTAATGATTGTGATACTCACCATTTTATGTAACCATGTTATAACCCTTTAATACCATGCACTATTTTAATTTTTTTGATTATTACCTTATTGAGCTATATTGCTCACCCGTTTCATTTGTACATTCCTAGGTTATCTTGAGTAGTTTTGATATATAAATTGAACATTAAGGGAATCTTATAGATCTTTTAAATAATTTAATTTTATAATTATTTAAATTTATTTGTCTATTTATCTAATTAACCAATTAAAATAGGCCTCTCAATCCATTTGGATTTTAATATCTATAATTTAATTTTAATAATCATTACGTAAATCATATTAATGTTTTTGTTTCTCATATATATCCACTATTACATAGTATCTATACTCAATTTATCTTAAAATAAAAAAGTTTTTATAAATTTATCCTTATACTCAGAAATAATATAAAATCATGTTTCTCTTTTGATGCAGTCTTGTTTAAGGTAATCCTATTAGTAAACTTCAGTCTAGGATTTTGCATTTGTGTGCCTACACTTATGGAATCCTTACATCTCTTAAAAATGGATATTGCGAAATAAGTGTTTATACAAACCAAATAAATCATCAATTCTTGGTTCACCTATTTTTAGGTACTCTCAATCATTATCTCTCTTTTTAGAACCCATGTATATATGGGTATGAGTAACATAAAAACTCCAACACCAATATCCCTTTAGAGATCCTTGTTAAAAAAAATCTCATGGGAACCATTATAGAAACATCGAAATGGATTACCTGAATAAGTATATGATCCTAAATGAAAACTAATATATAGTTATACTACCATATTAAAGGACTATAACATTTTCAATCGGAAAATCCTTAGAGTCACAGGTTACCTCTATACCATAAATAATCCCATATGTTTTTGAATAGTATAATAGCCTCATCATTTATATTCATAGTCAAATCCCACCAATGAATCCCCATATGAAAAACAACACATTATTCTATAACCCCTGTATATTTATGTTTATACAAAAAAATAATTACAAATAGTTCACATCCTCTAATAGTTCCATAGTGAAAAGTGGATATGTATTGCCTCAGAGATTATGTGAACTCTTATATGAGAAATCATTAAATAGTTTCTTTGATATCCTCATATTGAACTAAAATAATTTTTTTTAGTAGGTGGTGGACTATATCACTATAGAAAACATGTGGTATATTTCCTCCATTCAATAAAAGGAGGGTATACCCTCTACTCCTCTAATAAATATAACTCTTGATCTAGAACCGAAATCAATGCCTCATTACTCAAATAATAATCATAGGAGAATATAGAAAATCATTTTCATGAGAGAACAATTAATCTTAATATTGAATGGTTGCCTATATGGTTTCACCAAGTATTTTTTAAGATGAATACACTATTATTAAAAAATATTTTTATGGGTTGAATCAAGATGTATGTTGATGTCAATAACTAAGAACTTGAGGAAAATTTTATTATCCAGTCCAAACCACATAATTGATGACATAATATTAAGATTAAATTAAAATGTTATTGGACTCTGTATTTCCCATGATAAACTACATAAGAATTATTGCATGAAACCTTATTAATATGATTGAATGACCTTATCAAATAACACACTCCCCAAACCCAACCTTTATTTGTTCCACTTCTATAGAAAAATATGACAAGAATATTATGCCATGATTACCTCTAATAGGCGTGCAGCTAAATACCATCATAAAAAATTCATATGAAATACAAGTGATTGTTAAAGATATTTAACCTACACTAAAACCACATATCTATGCATAAAAAATATAACTAATTGTGAATGATATGAATGAAATTAAATCTAAAATAAAGTATATCACATATTTTACAATCACCAATAACAAAAATAATATGAAAATATAATACTTCATTGGTACTATAAAATCCAATATACTAAAATATAAATGTAAATATTAACCTAAAATAAGTAGAATGTCTCTCCAAATTTTTTAATCTCCTAACACAAACATAAAAAGTATTTTTCACCAATGATTAATACTATATTACAACTTAATTAATTCTACAAAATCCAAGATATTATATGAACTATCTATAGTGACCCCCTCCCCAGTAGCCTAAATCCAGGGCCTAGTCTGTTATATTAGTATAATATTAAATGAATTTAATCCCTAAGGACCAAATCATTTAGTAGTCTTGGTGAACCAGATACATGTTTGAGTCTCACATTATTTTTGGAAATTAAAATTACAACATATTTTTTTCCTGAGTGAAATTTTCCTCTCTACTATATACTTCCAAATTAAACATTTTACTCTTCATGGAATAATATGAAAAAGAAACAAAATAATGGTGAGCTAAAATTCCTAGAAAGGTTCAATTTGAAAAGAAACATTTTTGAGTCAATAAGAATATTAATTGGCATGCTATTAACTGAACACACATTCCATATAATTAATAAATTGATAAGTGGGAGAATCCAGATATAATATTAATGAAAAAACATCAGTTGTAATAATACCAATTGAAAGTTAAATAACTGAAAAAACATTTCATTTAATCAATAACATGACTATCATAATTTGATAAGGAATAATAAATAAGGTAAGATAAATAATAGAAAATACAATCCAAATAATCAATAAACTGATAATGAAATGAATCCAAGATAATATCATAGTGAAAATCTCTTAGATTGTAATAGCTGAATAATAAATTAAATTCACCATTAATTATAAGATTTCATGTTTCCTAGGTAGATGGGTAAAATGTATCATTCCTTTTACGGGGTTAATTTTGAATGTGGGTGGATCATGCATATTTGATATCGTGAGAGGGGGGAGGTGTTCATGAAAGCATAGGTTTTATGATCATTGGATTCCATGCCTTATATAGTCTAGGATATTCTTTGGGGGAATTTGTTAGATCCATGAACACAAGTCTTCCACTTTTCAGGCATTATAATATCAATATGATAGAGGTGGAATCAGATTCAAGCATATTAATTGGGCTCCTCTCATGAAAGGATAGTTGTCCATGGGATCTGACTTATTTAGTTTGAAGGTTTAGAATGTTTATTAATATAGATATTAATGCTAATCACAAATTGATGGAAGTGAGTTATTTTTTAAATTCCTTGGATGTCAATGTGAATCCAAGATAAGTTATCGTTATTTATTATCAAACTATATGTTTACTATTTTATTTATTCCTTATCATTATGTGGGATGAACTTAGGTTCCACCATTTCCATCTCCTTAAAATGTAGGCTTATTTGTGTGTAATATATAAGATAATAAAAAAGTAATATTATAG
The DNA here is from genome assembly GCA_963277665.1 of Viscum album. Taxonomy (NCBI): domain Eukaryota; kingdom Viridiplantae; phylum Streptophyta; class Magnoliopsida; order Santalales; family Viscaceae; genus Viscum; species Viscum album. The sequence continues at coordinate 424,271,673 of OY728162.1, read as the reverse complement.
TCATTTCCCATATACATGACACCTTTACCATCATGACTTTTAACAAGTGGTTTAAAACATAATGGTTGAAAACCCACATGACTAAGGATAGCTGAATGACTCAACCCATGAGAATATGAATGCATCAATGGGATATTTATTAATGGGTCCCACATCTATCATAAATATCCAAATAATTCTTCATATATAAAATTAATGATTTAATTAATAAGCAATGTGACTTATCAAATATCTTTTTTGAGTAAAGATTATAGATTTATCAACATTTCCCCAGTTAATCAAATAAAAATCAAACTAATAAAGCGTTTGTAGAAATGATATATGGTTTAAGAAAAAAATATCCATGATAAATATAATGGATTTTTGGGACAAATATAATCCCCAATGGTCATCTGATTGAAGGCATTTTAAGGAAATTTTATTGAAAATAATAAGGATCAAGGAAGTGAATGTCAACACTTTACTTAGCCAATATTATCATAGACCATTAAGATGAAGAATCATAATGGTATCAATATAACATATTACCATTATAGTAATAATAAATGTATTTTTTCATTAATTAATCTAAATACTATATGAATATATTTACAATCATTCTTGTGAAAAATAACCTTTTTATTTTGAAAATCATTTTACAAATCATTTTTAATTGAAAACAAATTTTAATAAAATCTTTAAAAAATACTCAAAAAATGAAAATGAATATTCAAATAAGTAATTTTCAAGATTTTAGGTATTATTTAAATGAAATAAAATTGAACAAAAATCAATTTTCACTATAAAAAGATATAGAAAGTTCCTTGTTTAGAAAATAACAAAAATATTCATTTCATGTTTTTGATAAAAGAAAAACAAGTATTATTTTAAAAACAAGTAAAGATTAATTTCATGAAGTTTTTTATAGTGTATAAATGAGTTAAAATAAAATTTATAAATAAATTATAAAATTTTAAAAACATTTTTGATATTTTTTATAAGATATGGTTTTAGAAGAAAACAGACTTCCTACTAAAAAGAGAATGAAGAATGATTTTGTTAAAAACAATTTCTATAAAACTTATTTTCCAAAGATAATAAAAATAATAATATAATAGGAAATAATTCAATAATAACTATATTAAATAAAAATTAAATTATTTTTTTTGAAAATTATAACATATTTTCTTTCAACTAGAATTTAAGAAATATTATTCATGATTAAAATGAGATTGTGAATTATACCCTTACAATAATCATAAAGATAAAGTGAGAATGAACCAATGAGTCAATTATTATTTTTAAATATAATTCCAAATAATAAAATTGAAAACAAGATATACAAAAATAAAAATTCATTTCACACATAATCCTAGAATTATATTATCAATTAAGTTGAAGATTAACCCAATGAAAAGTAATTTAGTTAAAAAAACCATTATCACTTGGTAACATTTAATTAAAATAAAAATTTATTAAATAATTAATATCTAAACTTAATTTAACATTAATAATTATGTAATCTAGATATTACATGTCAAATTGGTATTATATACACAATACAAATGTAATTATGTTTATAACATTACAATATTCCCCAATAAAACAAAATTGAGATGAAATCCCTTACCTCACATTTCATTTTTAGTAAACATAATATAAAATCCTATATAGTGGTTTCAAACATGTTATTAACGTATTATAGACTCATATTAATTTTTATAATATAATTTATGATCTTTTTATAACTTCTTATCACCCGTTCATTAATTATCGTTCATTATTTCCATTATTTCGAGTGTTAATTTCCTATGTTTCTCATGCATTTTTTTAATTAATGATCAATTTATTCTGAATTTTATATAGTTATATTATCTCAATAATAATAATAATTTCATAGTTATCATATTTTTAAATCATTTATACTTTCAAAACAAATCATGAATTGTCGTTATGAAAATTATATGCACCACAATCATCGAGATGACAGGTCATATGTACGCATAAGTAACATTTACATGTTTCAATGACAATTTTTAAAATTATATAAGTGATATATTATCATTAAATATTGATCATTATCTTATATATACCATATTATAAACTTTAATATTTCATGCATGTGTTGTGTTGATGAAAAAAGAGTCACTTCACTTCGTGAAGGTGGTACTCCACACGTACATGAATGATGTTAAAAATATTTATTTCAGTAAAATAGAATGAAATAAAATGATATATAATTTATATACATAATTATAAATATGTCCTGAATATACAAAAATTATTTTATGTTGCATTTGATCATTAGCGTTATATTTATCATCTTCCACGTGAAGCGATAGTGAAGAAATAATCACATCGCTTCGTGAGGCAGTAGTCTTCCATACACATGATTTATGCTATCATATCTCCTATGGAATTTAAGGTTAATATATATAAATGATATGTATGATTTTGATTTTCCTTGATATCCTTTCTTTGATACTGGTGTCCTTTCGATGTGAGTAATTTTCCTTGTTGGTCTTTATCCCCCTTTTGGCTCGATCACAATGTGTTATTCATTCCCCTATTACCTCTGGACTATAAAATTTGTATTTCCTATATAAACTAGATTCATCCTTCCCATATCATTCTATATCCATAGTAATTCTCTTGGTGGAAGCCTTGTTAATATGTTTTCAAGATGAAATCCCAAGTGGCCCTCTCATGTGTGTGTGCCTGTCCTTCCAGCCCATAGCAGTGTTAGATTGGTCCCCTTTCCTAGGAATTGACCATATGATTCTTTGTGACTGTTTATTTGGGGGAATATAAGTGTGAGAGTTCTTACGGGTTTCGTTCATTCACGTGTGGGTGGGTTTTTCTATTTTTTCATGTTTTTATTGGCTGTTCAGTGATGATTGTGATGGTTTGACAATAACGATGGTGTCTTTTGTAGTCTCTAATGGCTGGGATAGTCTCGAGGAGTCTGTATCTCTGTTTTATAATAGTTTCCAACTCATTTTCTTATATGTTGAGATGAATTCACCTGAATAATGATTTCGGGCTCATAGTTGATGCCTTTATTCTGCTCTGGAACTAAGATTTGAATAATAGTTTCCTAGTCAGATTGAGTGGTGGTTTTCATACGGTTTTAGGATCTTTAGTTCAAGTGATGGATGAAATTACAAGAGGTGTATCTCAAGGTTCTTGGCTTTGTCTTTGACTTTGGTTCCCTACTAGGCTTTGCATTTTTGGTAATAGTGGAGCTGGTAGGACTGTTTGGTTATTTCAAATGTGATGATGGATACATGATAATGGATTGAAACTATGATGATGGATCTATTTGAATTTTTTATTTTTAATTATTAAATGTGAAATTTCAAATGTCAATTTTTTATAGGGGTATGTGCGATAATGGTGTATTTGTATGATTCCCACTAAACAAAAAGTGGCTTTTGAAAATAAAAAATCAGATTGAGGAGGAGATGGTTTTTGAGTCATTCCATTATTATAAAAAATTCTAGTATATAGAATATAATTAATTTATTATATTATAATTGTTTACTAAAAATTTAAGTATGTGTAGGGAGATGTAAAATAATGATGCTCATTGAAAAAGATACTTGTTCTCATATATCTTCTTTATTATTTCATTAATTCATTTAAAGTATGGTTTTTATCCCAAAATAATGATCCTTAAATGAGGGGAGAGATGTTGAAATGTGATATTGGAATTCATTAGTTGATCGAAATAGGTTTTAAGACTTTAATAATAGTGGAGGGGTGGTGGACTTCTATAAGTTGGGGAGAGGACACACTTCATATTTTTGAAATTAATAGAGTCTTCCTGCATTTTGTATATATCAAAAGGGTCCAAAAATAACTATTAGTGAATCATAGAGACATAATGGTCTAAATAGGCCCATAAAAGTTTTTTATACAATTTCACAGGTTATTTTAACAGTTACTTTTTTTAACCCCTAGTAAATCAATTTTCATCTTGAACATGGTAATTAATTTTTACTACAGCCAATATTAATTTCTATTAAAAAATAATTTTAACATATTATAAATTATAAATTATAATTATTCAAAATATTGGATCCATTTTTCCAAATTAAATTAAAATAATTGAAAATTTTTAATTTAAAATAAATCTCACTTTTGTGAAAATATAATTGTTTTTTAATTTGAAAATATTCAAATGTTTACAAAATTTTGGTATATAAATTCTCCATGAAATTGATTCCAATGAAATAAATTGTATTAATTGATATAAAATTGAAAAAATATTACTTCAAAAAAATTCAAAATATAAATTTACATTATACATTATTTAAATCAAAAGGTAGTTTTTAATTAAAATTTATCATTTTTCAATATTCTTCAAAAAAGTAAACACTTTAGAAAAATAAAAAAAAATCCCCAGAATAAAATTTTATTAATAAAATTTCAAAAATTAATTTTATTCTTTAATATAAATTTTCTAAAATTTATTGAAATTATTTTTTATATTATATATGCAAAGAAGGACTAATCCATCTTTTATAAAAAATAGCATTTTTCAGAAAAGGTTTATTTTTTATTTTTAATGATTCATATTTTATTACTAATAAATAGAAAATAAATAAATTTTTTTACCATATATATTTTCATAAACTATTAAATATCATTCAAATGCACAATTTTAATGATTATGCATTAAATATAATATTAAATAATAATAATAATTGTATATAGTTGTTCAGTGAAACTTTGTCTTGTGTGTAACACAAGCTATCAAAGAAACCACTTATTGAGTGTATCATAATCTATAAAAAAATTAAATTTATTCTAATAGAAAATAATTTTAATTTCATTGGTTGTTATATTCTCTTCTGATCTGGGTTTTGTGTGTCACATACTTTATGTAATAAAATGTTCTTCATTTAGAATTTTGGGTTGTTACATTCTCCCCACCATAAATAAATTACATCCTCACAGTTTAAAATTGATCTCAACAATATACTATTTGATATTTGAATGAAAATTTTCTAAAACCCCACATAATAGAAAAGATTTACTAAAATGTCCTCTTGATAATAGGGATGGTGATGTACAATGGTCATATCGAATAACACATAACTAGGATTCTATAGAAGAGAAAATTAGAGTAAATGAATGATATAAACTATGTGGAAAATCGTAAATATTTATAAAGATATACTGAGGTCATTAATCACAATAAATTGAATGGTAAATGGAAGAATATGGGACTAAAAATGATGAATATTTATTAATACAATATGATTCAATAGGTTTGAAGGTAATAGGATAACATTTTTATATCATGAGATTGTTCCCACAATTGAGGAATTATTTTAATATCTATGAATATAATGAAATATACATACTTGAAAGATTTAAACATTATAAGAATAATATAATAATTTGGGTTTATTTCAATCTACATCCAATTCAACCCATACTCTGAGAAATGACTATCCAAAAAATGAAATTTTTATTCACGAAGCACTAAAATTCACTTTTAATGTATGATAAGATCCATAAAAGCACAAAGAGTCTTTCTGTATAACTATTTAGCAAAACCAATTTTTTTAAAATATGTTATTTAATAAAGTATTCTATAAACCTCAAATGTAAAACTAATGGTTCATAAATAATATTTATTATTATTTTCAAATTGTTATTAAAAAACAATAACATATTAACCTGTACTTCATAAAGTCCAAAGTTAGGTGTGAATCCCCATTCATTGTTCGATCATGAATTTTGTCCTCACAGCCCTGTCAGATATGATGGGATTTCAAAATACATGAGGTTTTTCATTTTTGTATTTTATATTAATATAATTCGAAAAAATTTCTCAAAATAATATGACATACATCATTGAACTAAAATTAATCTTTAAATAACTTTTTTACTCATGTTTTTATAATTTTTTTTAAAATATAATAATCCTAATTTAATATTATTACAAAATATTTAATGATCATATTAACCCTAAATTATATTAATACCTATAAAATTGTTTCTATAATATATAAAGGTGTTATTACTCAAAACAATTTACACTAAAACATATAATATAGATAAATTTCTCCCAAAATATTATTATTTTGTTTTGACATTACTAGCACATAAATCAAAAATAGATGTTTCTAAGAATTTGAAATTATGACTGATCATAATCCCACTAACCCATGATGGTGTCCAAAAAACTTTTTTTAATGAATAAACAATTGTTTATAAAATATAACATTGTCCTTAGATGTTTTATAATTATTATAACATAAATACCATTGGTAAAAAACATTTAAAATTTAATTCATGAATCATAATAAATAAATATTTCACCACATTAATTTTCACTTAGGTCCTTACATTTTCTAGGGGTTACCATTTTTAAGAGGTAATTGAATCTGGTAAGGCCTAGGTTCCCCACATTTATGAAAACATACAATAAATGGATACTTAAGAAGATATTTTATTCCTTCTGTCATAATATTCATTTTTTTCAACAATTCATTGCTTTATAACCTTATTTTTCCCATATAAATCATTTACATGTTCCATTTAGACACATTATTAGGTGTATCCTTCAACAATTCATACATGATATATAACGACCCAAACTTTTATTAATGAAAATTTTTCATGATCTAATGAAATGTCTTATTATGCAAAATAGATATAAAGAACATATGCCCATACTTGGTTTTATGTTTTTTTTTATTTCAAAATAATTTTAAGAATTGTTATCATTTCTAATATAGTCATTGAATATTGATCACATTATTAGTATAAATATTGGTTTTTAACAAATAAAATTTACTAATACAAAGGAAGGGATGGCCTTATCCAGTAGAATTGACCCATAAAAATCCAATTTGTTAGAGTTTAGAATGGATATAGCTTCACAGGGCCTCTCTCTTGACAAAGCCCATTCTATTCTTTAACACATTAAACTTGAATTGAACCATCTATTGGAGAAGTGGAAGTTAATAGAGATTACCACCAGAGAGATTTTATCTAGGCCTCCCCAAGAGTCTTTCACCATCACAAACCTTGCCCTTAGGTCTTATGTGTTTTTTTATAAGGGGTCATGTAACAAGACCCTAAAACTATGATTATGTGCATTAGTTTTGTATAGAATAAATAATATACATTCATTTTATTATTGTTACTTTGTAAATAGATTTTATAGCACCAATAGTATTATTTTAGATAATATTCAATTAAGAAATTTATTTTTTTGAATTAATGATTTTTTTAATTGAATAAAATTTTAATTAAATATTATTATAACATGACTTTTTATAATATTTAAATGATCATATAATTTTTATGAATACAAATTAATTTTTTTATGGTTTGAAAGATTTTTTATCAAAAACCATGAATTTTCATTAAATGTAGGTTTTAATTTTAAAATTAATAAACTCACATATTTATAAAATTATTTAGATGAAAAAAAATTTATTTTTGGAATAAGGGTGACAAAATTATCCAATGGTTAATTTATTATAATTTTCTGAAACATTAAAAGTTTTGGGTAAAAATTAAATATAATTTAAATATATAATGTGTTTTATGACTTCATAATGAACCAATAGTTATGTAATAAAATAATATAAATGGAATGTTTAGAAAATATATTTTTTACCTTAATAATGGTATTTTAGGTTTTTTTTTATTTATTTTAAAAATACTTTGTGTACAGTGAAAGTCTTATAAAACATTTTAACATTTTAAAATTATTTCATTGAGAGTTTGATTCACCTCGATATAAGAAAGCGTAATATTTTAAGAAGTCCAGAAATTGGCCTAATAAAATAATTTTTTTACACCCCTTTGGAAAAAACCATATATGAAAACCATTGGTTGATTTTTGTTTTTGATTAGTTTAATGTGTGGTGTCTAAATCCTAAATAATAATAAAAATTCCCTCCCATTTCCTATATAAACCCACTCAATATCCCATTCCTCTTCAATAATAACATTTTAATCTCTACCAACACCTTCCCTCCTCTATCTAGAAACCTCCCAATGTTCCCCATGCTCCTAATAAGCCTCTATCAAGCCTCTCCCAAGCCTTTATAAGTACACTTTCATGTAAGGGATTTATTATTTCCTTATCAATTTCCATGTTTCTTATATTGTTATACACTTTTATTTTCAATTAAAAATGATAGGGTATGACATAACACCTCTCTTATACTTAAATTTATTTTTTAATGATTAGAGACCCCTTTATCTCCCATTAATTCCTCTTATGTACACCTATTTCCATGCTGAAATTCTATAAGGGATTTCTCTCTCCTCATTTACATTCAAGCATTGATTTTTTATTATGCATCTAAATTCTATTAAATATTTTGTTAAATGTATCTATATGACACCATTACTATCAATTTCATGTAAATATGATGAGATACTAGTTTCTCTCTCATCAACCATATTTATGAATTTTTATGTTATGTCATTATGCTGGTGAAATTGTACTGTGATTTTCCAAGCCAAAGTCACATTGTAGTAGATTCCATGCCCATTTCTCTATCAAGGGTATCCCCCTTTACACACCTTTACATATATATTATATAGTTTCATGTATGTATTACACATTCTTTTATTGTCTAATAAATAATGATGTGGAATAAATCCATGTTGTTTGATTCATGTGGTACACATATGCGTGAAATGAAATTAATAAGAAGGGTGCACCCTAATAGCACTCCAATGCATTGGCTAAAGATTGGTATCATGATACGTCAAGTTAAATTAGGGTTTACACATGCTAATTCATGTGCAATGAGTGTTTACTCATGATCCATGTGAAATGTCCCTTGGCCCATGTTAATGTCATGTCAAATGGTGTTTCCACATTTCCATGTTATGATATTCATGATATATCAAGCCTTTATGTTAATGTTTCTATTTTTATCAATTGATATTCCTATTTTATAACGTGTAATATATTTTTCATTTATTCCCTTTTTACTCCCTTTCTAGGATTTATAGATCGCAGTTTTTATGTATGCACGGAGGTTATCCCATACAATGTTAAGTGTTAAGGAATATTGTGGTTATTTAAAAGAATTTTTTAGTAAATATGTTGTGTTTTAAATTATATGTTGTTATGTAATGTTACTAATTTACCAATACTCTAGACCTCTCTATCCTTTGATTTTTCTTAAGTACATTTTTATGTAATAAATCATGTTTATGTGTGTAATAAAGATTAAGGTTGTTATAGTTGGTATCAATGGGTATGTTTAGTTATTTTTGGGATTAGGATTATAAAACCATAGTAAGAGCCATAGATATAAAGATAATTATAATAAAAACATAACTAAATTTTGTTGAGTATTGAGTAAGTGGTTTATCACGTAAATATATCCTTTTCCGGATACGAGCAGGTAGAGGCAGCTTTGGAAAGGATGTATCTAAGGGTAAAAGGAGAAAACACTACATGTAGATAGACTCAAATGAGTACTGGTGCAAAAAAACGGGCCTTTCGGCAATCTTGGTTATGAAACTCCCTAGAGATATGCATTGGTAAATTCATAATCTTAGTATGAACCATTATTAAGAGAATAAAAAATTCCCCATAAGAATATATATTGGGATGTAAATCACGGATAACATATATTAAAGCCTATAAATTCATAAGTTAAGGAAATAAATGGAATTTATAAGTTATCACTTTTTTTTATTTTGATTCCCCTTGATGTGTTACCCCTAACATTACATTAATTTGAGCCAATGGCCGATAATAGGAGGGCTCGGGCTAAAAACCAATGCAAAGATAAATGTGATGACTATTATGATGAGATGCCCAATATGATGGGAGGTTGAATCTCAAACATTGTCATGATACTCTCTATTTTATCTCATGATTCAAGTATAAACATGGGTCAAGAGAAATTTTTGAACCACCCTAAGAAAGAACATGTTGTAATTGAGAGATTCATGAGACAAATGCCTCCTACTTTTAAGGAATCATTTGATCCCTCAATCATATAACAATAGATCAACTACATTGATAAGATCTTCTCAATACTTCAATGTTATGAATAATAGAAGGAACATCTGAATGCTTATTATATATAAGGTGAAGATGATAAATGGTGGACAATGATCAAAAATATGAATCCTGAGTACGAGTTCAAGTTTTTAGAATTGAAGGATTTTCAGAAAATGTTTTTTGATAAATATTTTCCATGAACCCTCTGACTTAAGATGGAAAAGGGAAATCAATGAACTCAAGAAATATTATGACGAATCTATCAGAGTGTATAAGTAAAACATCACAAGTCTTGCATGATATGCCTCTGGATTTATCATTTCCCTCAAATTCATGGTTGATCGCTACATTGGTGGGCTAAAACCTGGCATACGAAAAGTCTTGAAGATCTGTGAATTTGATAGCTATGTGAAAATTTGATGATGTTCCCTCAAAGTCGAAATGGAGATCGGAGAATCTCAAGGGTATCATGGGTAGAAGAAGCATAAGGGGGGATTTAATTATAGCGGTATGATAGATATTTCCAACGGGGAAAAGAAATTTCATCACCCCATTGGCCAAAGGTGAGGAAATTAGCACCCCGGAAATTTATTGAAGGGTATAAGGAAATGCTTTAGGTGTGGATGATAAGGAAACATGGCCATTAACTTTCGGCAATAAAAACTCGCTTCTTCAAGAGAGAAGAGGAATTCTCCATTCGACTCTCAATGAAATGTTCATTGTTTCATATACAAAGAACCATTGTACATTCAAAACTTGTTCCCTAAGCCAAGGGTTTTTTTAGGAAACCAACAACCTACAAGGAATAAAGGCCAAGATTTTTCTATCACCACCACCAAAGTGAACCCCGATAACGAAGTATTAACAGGTATGCTAATTATTCATTCAAGAATAGAGAAGGTACTTTTTGAATCTATTCCTATGAATTATTTTATATCCTAAATGATTATTAGAACTATCCCAACACCACCAAAAAACAGGAAAGTAGATATGTTGGTGAGAATGAAAAATGGGACAGACATTGCAACACATGAATATAACTCCTCCCCTATCACAATTTATGTATTGATCTTATCAAAGGAACTCATTATACCCCATCAGGTGGAATTTGATGTACTTAATGGCATGGATTGGATTTCCCTATATAATGACAACATAAATTACAGTGAGAGGGATGTCACTATCTATGTGGAGAATCGACCCCTGATTTTGTAAAAGTGTAAGGAGGAGGATGAATCTAATTTATCACCATCATCTCAAGCGTGGATAATACTACCCTCTAAGCATGTGTATCTTGATCATATAATGAGTATAATGATGAAACCATCCTTGAATACATGTCTATTCTAAGGGAATTTTCCAAAGTTTTTCTTGATTAATTGTTTGGTCTTCCTCCTAGAATAGATGTTGAATTCTTAATTTATATTATACTTGGGGCATTTCCAAAATCCTAGAATCCATATAGAAAGTCTATTTTGGAGCTTGAGGATATGAAAACACTACTACATGAGGATTTGGATAATGGTTTTATACACCCAGGTGCTTCACCATGTGATGTACCCGTCCTATTTGTCCAGAATAATGATGGGTCAATGCACCTTTTCATTGATTATCGTGAGCTCAACAAATTCATAATAAAGAACAAGAATCATATTCCCTGAATTGATATATATTTGTATCATCTACGTGGAGAACAATACAACTCCCAAGTGGATTTTTGGTCATTATATTACCATGTAAGGGTGAAGGAGGAGGATATCACCAATACTTCCATTCGTACAAGGTAAGAGAACTATCAATTCATTTTAATTCCTTTTGGACTCACTAATTCTCCATAAATATTCATGGACATGATTAATAGTGTCTTTAGATATAACCTAGAAATGTTTTTTGTTGTCCTTATAGATGATATTCTAATATACTCCAAAACCAAGGAGGATCATGTAGATAATCTATGCACTATACTAGAGGCCTTGCGAAAGGAGAACCTCTATGAAAAGTACGACAAGTGTGATTTCTGGTCGAAGGAAGTATCATTCATGGGTCATATCATCCCAATGAAGGGGATATATTTGGATCCCTACAAGACAACTATAATTAAGGGATGACAGAAGCCAACATCGGTGATGGATATCCATAGCTTCCTGGGGTTAGCTAGATATTATCAACCATTTGTGACAAATTTTTCATGATTATCAAACCCTATTACCAAGATAACTCATACGGGAGTCAAGTTTTCTTAGAGTAATCAATGCAATGAAAGATTAAAGGAGTTGAAAATGAGGCTAATAGTTGTGCACATTCTCACACTACCCAGAAGTGGCGAGATATTTGTGGTATTCATTGATGTTTAAAAGAAGGTAATGGGTTTTTTGTTGATTCACAATGAAAAATTCATTGCCTATATTTCATGTCTATTGATATTTCATGAGAAAAACTATCCAACAAATTATCTAGAGTTGTCTGTAGTAATCTTCGATTTGAAAATTTGGTGGCATTACCACTTCATTGGGAAATGTGAAATATATACGGATCTCAAAAGCCTAAATTATATATTCACATAGAAATAGTTGAACATGCACCAACGAAGATTGTTATATCTGACCAATGTCTATGATTTCTCAATCTATTACAACCCTGTGAAATCGAACAAGGTGTTTAATTCTCTATGTAGAAAGGACCCAACAATTCTATCATTGATGAGAATATAAAATAATCCAATCTTCCTAGATTTGATGAAATTGGATATGGGAATCCTAAATAAGGAAACATCATCAATCCTTTGAAAAATTATTTCTCAATTTTCATTTTTGGAATGATTAAAGGATGCGAAAAAGGGTGATGTGGGAATAAAGAGCAAAGTGGAAGCTATCAAAAAGGGTAAATCCCCGTAGTTCATCCTTATTGAACAAGGAATTTGGGTATGTTTTCGAGTGAAGGCTAGTATAAATAATTCTAAATGGATGATGAAACCATTATCCATACCAATATGGAAATGGGGGAACATCACCATAGACTTCATCATTGGACTTTTGTAGACATCCAAATGAAAAAAATGTTATCTGGGTTGTTGTGGATAGTCTTACAAAGACTTCACACTTCATTTAATTTCAATAGGATTTCTCATTGGATCAACTACAATGGATATATATCAGAGATGTGGTAATCCTGTATGGAGTACCACTATATATTATATCTATCTGAGATTCAAGATTCGCCTCTATGTTTGGGAAGAGACATCAATATGCTCTGAATGCTGAGATAAACTCCAGCATAACTTATTATCCTCAAACTGATAGCTAATCTGAGCGGACTATCCAAACACTTATGGATATGTTGAGTGCATTTTCAATGGAAATATAATGAAGACGGGATCAACCTATTCTTCAAGTTGTATTCTCTTATAATAACAGTTTCCACTCAAGTATCAAAATGGCTACATATGAAGACCTATATGAGAAGATGTCCAGAACACCGGCATATTGGGATGAAGTTGGGGAGAAAAAACCTAGGTCGAGAAATGGTAGAACAAATCGTGGAAAAGGATCTCTCTCTGTTTTAATGTACTTTTTGAATAAAAATGGTCATGTTGGATGGTAAATGGTGGAAAAGGTAAGAACCATCTAGAAGCGCATTAAAACTACTCAGATTCGACAAGATAGCTATGATGATAATCGTCGATGAGACCTAGAGTGTGATGTTGGAGACATGGTAATCCTCCGCATATCACTGTGGAAGAGAGTTTTGAGATTTAGGAAGAATGGAAAACATAGTCCAAGTTACATCATCCCTTTTATATCCTTGATCACATTGGAGTAGTGCCCTATTGACTATCAATCCCACCTAAACTATCTCAAGTACCTGATTTATTCCTTCTAATAGTCCTCTGGAAGTACATACCGGATCCATCACATGTACTCAATTCAAAGGTGGGACCATCGGAGAATTACCTCTCCTATTAAGAGAGGCTGATGAAGATCTTAGATCCTAATGAAACATTTATACAAAATAAAACTATGCCCCTCATCATGGTGTTGTGGTGAAACCAAAAGTTTGAAAAAATGACATGGGAATCAAATAAAGTGAAGAAGTAGAGTTACCCACATCTGTTTTTGTGTGGGAAAATTAATTTTTGAGGGCATAATTTCTTAAGGGGGAAAGATTGTGATGACCCAATATTTGATTAATGAAAATTTCTCATTGATCTAAAAAATGTATTATTTTGTATAATAGTTATATATAACATTTGAACTTCCATGGTTATATGTTTTTTTAGACTTCAAACTATCATTAATATTTGTTATCATTGCTAATATAGTCATTAAACAGTGCTCACATGATTATTATAAATATATGGATTTAATAAATTCAATTTACTAAGAAAAATGGAGTGATGGACTCTTCCAAATGAATTTCTTTGTATGAATCCCATTTTACAGAGCGTGGAAAAGAGGTAACATCACTGGGCTTTGATCTTGACCAAGCCAAATCTGAGCTTCAACATGTTAATCTAGAATGGAATCGTCTACGAGAGAAGTAGAAGTTGATAGGGATTACCACCTAAGTGATGTAATCCGAGCCTCCCCAAGAGTCTGTCACCATCACCCACCTTACCCTTAGGTTTTATGTGGGTTTTGGAAGGGGTGATGTAATAATACCCTAGATGTATAATTATTTTATTTTATTTTTGTATAGAATAAATAATATACATTCTTTTTATTATTTTTACATTGTAAACAGTTTTTACATCACAAATAGTATTTTTTTTGTTAATCATCAATTAATAAATATATTTTTATGAATTAATGGATTTTTTAATTAAATTATATTTCAGTAAATAATATTACGCAATTAATTATTATTAAATATAAATGATCATTTAATTTTTATGAATAAAAATGAAATTTTTATTATGGTTTGAAAGTTATCTTTGTCAAAACCCATGAAATTATCATAAATGTCAATTTTTATTTTAAAAGTGAAAATTCACATATTTAGAATAATATTTAGATAAAATGAATATTATTTTTGGAAATAGGATGACAAAATTATCCGATGGTTTTTTTGTCTTAATTTTTTGAGACAGTCAAATTTTTGGGTAAAAAATTAAATACGATTAAAATATATAACTTGTTTTATGACATAATAATGTCCCAGTAGTTATGTAATAAAAAAATATAAATGGGTTGTATGGATAACATATGTTATAACTTTAAAATATTTTATTTAATTATCGTTTAATTTATTTTACAAATCCTTAGTGGAACCTCAAAAACTTATAAAACATTTTAACATTTTAAAATGATTTCTTGAGAGTGTGACTCACCTCTACATAAGAAAGCCTAATATTTGAGGAATTTAGGACATTTTCCTTATAAAATAATTTTTTCCAGTCTCTTTTGGAAAAAACCATGGGAAAAAACCAATGGTTGATTTGTGGTTTTTATTATTTTATTCTTTGGTGCCCAAAACCTAAATAATAAAGAATCCCCCCACCTTTCCAGTATAAAACAACTAAATATTTAATTCCTGTTCACTCAAACCATTTTTATCTTGAACAAACCCTTATCTCCTCTATCTAGAAACCTCCCAAGTCACTCCAATCCCCCAGGAATCCTTTATCAAGCCTCTTCCATGCCATTGGGATCACACTTCCAAGTAAGGTATTTCTTCCTTCCATATATATGTCTAAGATCCATATATTATTATGCCTTTTTATTTTCAATTAAAAATGTTGGAGTTTGATTTAAAACATACCCTATACTTCACTCTTTATTTTTGAATGATTATAGACCCCTTTATCTCCCATTTATTCATCCCATGTACACCCATTAGCATGTCGAAATTCCGTAAGTTATTTCTCTCTCCTCATTTACATTCAAGAAATTCTTTTGTATTATGCATCAAAATTCCATTACATATGTTGGGACATGTATCTCTATGACCCATTTTCTGTCCATTTCATGTACGTAAAATGTGATACCCTTTTTCTTTTATAAACAATATTTATAAATTCTTAGGTCATGTCGTTATGCTGGTGAAATTGCACCACAATTTTACAAGCCAATGTCCATGGGTAGTGAATACCATTCCCATTTCCATGTCATGGGTATTCACCATTACACACATTTACTTATTGGTTATAGAGTTTCATGTATGAATTCCACAATCCTTTATAATATAATAATTGATAATGTTGAATGATTATATTATGTATGATATATGTGGTACACATATGCATGAAATGAAATGATTAAGTAGGGTGCACCCTGATAGTGCTACAATGCATTGAGTAAAGATTAGAATCCTGATACATCAAGTTAAATGAGGGTTTACTCATGATAATTCAAATTTATGGAGGGTTTACTCATTCTCCATGTGAAATAATCTTTGGATCATGCTAATATCATGTTAAATGGTGTTTCAACATTTCCATGTTATGATAATCCTATTATATCCTTACTATATGTTCATGTTTCTATTATGCTCCATTGATATAACTATTTCCTAACATGTACTCTATTATTATATTATGCTTTGTTTATTCCCTTACTATGATTTATATCTCACCCTTTTCTTATTCATGTCTTCAGGTTATCCTATGCAATATTAAGTATGAAGGAATGTTATGGTCAAGTAAAAGATGTTTTCAATAAAGATGTTTTGTTTTATGTTTTAAGTTGTTATGTAATGTTTCTCATTTCCTCGGACACTGGACCTCTCAATCCTCAGAGTGGTCTAAAGTTAATGTTTATGTAATAAATCATTTTTATGTGTGTAATAAATAGAAGGTTTTTTATATGTTAGAAATCATGCCTTCATTCTTCCTTGGCCTCCATCAATCAAGGTCCTTGTAAACTCCATCATTCTCTTAATTATATTTTCTATAATTTCTTATGGTATATTTTTGTAATAATATTTTGGGAAAAATGATTAATAATAATAATAATATCTTTCACATCATCTTTAATCTCACTTTGTTTCTCAAATACCCCACCTTGTTCTTTATATTTTATTTTATCCCAATTTATTTGGGTTCTATAGATTCACTAAAACTAAAAGCATTGTTTGATAAAAAATAACCATAGTTGGAAAACCATATTATTATTTATATGATATCTAAATCATAACACCTTATCATTGAACTATGATAACTTAGGTTTAACAAATTTCATTCATTATTATCATCTATTCAAATCCATTTTAATGGCTTACAAATAAGTTGTGAATTATCTTAATCATATCCTCTTGGAGTGTCGTAATAGGTGCATTTTAATGCCCATTTTTATGCACTGGGTGATTATCGAGTAAAGAAAAATACAACCTTTTTAGAGTTATTACAACTGGGTATATCTTTTTCATGTTCGCATCCACTTTTTATATCCAGAACAGGATATATTTATATGAATAACACATAATTTATTCTTTAAAAAATCTTTATTATGTTTTCATATACTTTTCCTCAAATTATTATCAATTGTTTATGATCCCTAATATATGTTTTCTCAACTCTAGATCCCAATGATTCTATTAAACTTCCACTAATATGAACTATAGTAACCCCAAATCTATTAGCCCAGAGCAGGAGCCCATTTTTTTATAATGGAATAAGATAAATAGAATCACATCCTAAAGGACATTATATTTTAGTAGTTATGATGAACCAGATACATATTTAAGGCTCACATTACATTTGTAATCAAAAATTACAACATATTTTTTTCAATAAAGGAATTCTTCCCTCTAGCATATCCTTTCATATAACACACATTACTCTTCATGGAATCTGAGAGAAAAGAATAAAAATAATGGTGATCTCAATTTTTTAGTAAGGGTCAATTATAGTATAATAATATAAGAATAAATAATAATAATCAATGTGGCATGGTAAAATCTAAATACATATGCTTTATAATCCATTAAATGAGAAAGGATTTCATCGATATATCATATTAATGAAAAAATATAATGGATAATAATAAATATGGATTGGTAGATAACAAAAAACACATTTTATTTAATCGATATCATGGATATCAAAATTTGATAATACATAATAAATATGGGGAGCTATGTAAGTGAAAACAGAATCAATTTAATCAATAAATTGAACATGAATTGAATTCCAATAAAATTTCATTCTTAAAATATCATACATTGTAATAACTGAATTTTCAATGAAGGAATTATTAACTACTTAATGTCTTGTTTCTTAGTTATATGTAATCTTTACCATCATGACCTTTTACAAGATGGTTTAAAACATAATGGTTGAAAACCCTCTTAACAAAGTCTAGAAAATTGATTCAATGCCCAAGACTACCAATGCATCAATTGGATATATATTACTAGTCCTCACCCATGTCGTACCTATTCAGATAATTTTTCATATATAGAATAATTGATTTTATTCATAAGAAATATTCCTTATAAAATATTTGAACCATGTAAAGAAGAATGAGTTATCAATATTTCCTCATATAATAAAATAATTTTCAATGTAATACACCATATGTAGAAATTATATATGTTTTAAGAAAAAATCATTTCCATGATAAATATTTTTGGATAATTTTGCGAAATTTTAGGGGAAATGGTTATATGAATGTGAAAATGTTAAAGGATTGTCATTAGTTACAAAAATAGATCCAAGAAGTGAAGTTAAAAACTTTCTTTTAATAAAATGGTCATAAACCATAAAAAGAAAACATATTGATTATATCAATATAACATATACCCATTTGAGTATGAATAAAGATATTTTTCAATTGATGAATAAAAATACCTTAAAAATATATATAATGTAATTCATGAGTAAAATATCATCTTCATTTTGAAAAAAATTGAAATACAATTATTTGAAAATCACATATAAAAACATTTTCTTCAAAAAGATCCTCACAAACATGAATCAACTGTTTTAAAGAAAATACATTAATGATCGAAGATAATTCTATATGTTCTGTAAAATTAAAAAAAACATCCTTTTCACTGTAAAATGGTTATGACTATTACTTTTTTAGAAAACCAATAAACACATTCCTTTCTCATTTCTGATAAAATCTAAATAGAAATTTTATAAAAATATAAATAAAATTACATTGAAATTTTTTTAATGATTATAACTAGATGAAAATTCCACTGATAAATAATTGTTAAAATATTAAAACCAGTTTAGAAACAATTTTTAGAAAACATGGTTTGGGAAGTAAATATATTTCCAACCTAAGAGAGAAATGAATTCTAATTTTAATAAAAATATTTATAAGAAATTTATGTACAAAAGAGTGGAAAATTTTTAATATTACATGTAAGGTATAATTAATATCCATAGTTGAAAATATTAATGGTTTTATTATATAATTATCATACAATTTCCTTCATTTGAAATTAAAGATTGAAATATATCAATTAAAATGATATTTTTATGTAATCCCTTACCAAGATCATAACATTGAACTGAGAATAAAAACATGAATATATTATGTGTATAAACTATAAATCCACATAAAATAAGTAGAAATGAAACATAAGTTAATGAAAATTCATGATACACATAAACATTTAATGACATAATCAATGAAGTAGAAGGTCAACGATGTCAATAGAATTTGAGTCAAGGAATCCCTTACACTTAGTAACATTTAATTAAAATCCCCTTAGGTGAACTAACTCAAATTGAAACATAGAATTAGGTAAATAATTAATTATTCAGGATATAAAATGAAAAACTAGTTGTATATACACTATATTTAATAAACTATGTGCATAACATTTCAATATGACTAAATGAAGTGAAATTTAGACGAAATATCTTACCTTATGTTTCCTTTTGGGTGAAAATCATTTAACTGCAAGTATTTATACCTTAAAAATGTTATCAAAATAGTATAAAATCATATTAATATTTATAATATCATACTGATCCTTTTATAACATTATATCAACCATTCACTAATAATATTTCATTAATTTGATGGTTTTAAATGTTAATTACCTTGGATTCTCATGTATGTCGTGTCATAAATGATCTAGTTATTGTACATATTATATTGTTATATTATCTCTAAAATATTAATAATTAAATAATTATCATATTTTTAGCTCAATTTTACCTTCAAAACCTATCATTAATGATGGTTACAAAATTTAAGTACGTTGCGGTCATTGAGACGATAGGTCGTACGTAGGCATGAGTAACATTTCTATTCTTCACTGATTATTATAGAAAGGAGGTTAGTAATATATCATCATTCCATAATGATCATGCTATCTTATATACAATATTATATATTTATATATTTTATCCAGGTGGTGTGTTGATGAATAGAGAGTCACATCACTTGGTGAATGCGGTAGTCCACACATACACGAACAATGGTATCATCTATACATGAGTTTAAAGGAATAAAAGAAAAAAACATATATTTTTATCCAAAAATGATAAATATGTAATTAATATCATATTTAATTAATTTATATCATATATAATCATTTACATTATCTTTATAACCTTTCATGTGAAAAGTTAGTGAAAGACGATTCACATCGCTTTGTGAGGTGGTAGTCTGTCGTACACATGTGGGGCATTATCATATCTCTTATGGAATTGGAGGAAAAAAAGATATAAATGTTATAGTGAATCCATAAGTATAAAAATGTTATAAATATAACACACACACACACACAAATATATTTATATATATACTTTATATCCAACCTAATTTCCAACCATTAGAGGTGGAAATGAAACAACTGACATCTGTTCACGTGGTGGTAGTCATCCATAATCACGAACAATGATTTCATAACCCATTTGATGGAAGTGGAGATGATTTTAAGTAATTAAATTATTATAAAAGCATCCCAATATATTTAATATATCGATTTTATAATATTATCATTGTTTAATAAAAATTTAAGGCATTTGAGAAAGAATAATAATAAAGGCACTCGATGAAGAACTTTACATCCTCTTCAGGGATCCTCTTTAATAATACACTAATGGCTTGAAATTATTGATATATGCCTAAAATAATGATTTTAGGATGATTTGAGGGAATGTTTTTATTGATTTGGGAAGTTCTTGTTTGATCCAAATAGTTTTGAAGGTGTGAACAAGAGAGGAGAAGTGTTGGATTTTATGGGGGGACTCACTTGGTATTTGTTTTAAATAATAGAGTTCACCCATGTTTTTAATGTGTAAAAATGATAAAAAATGGCCCATTATCAAACCTTATATGTGTAATACTAAAAATATATCCATAAAATATTTTTGATACAGCTGTTTATGTCATTGAAATCATTATCTCTTTAATTTAACCCCTAGAAAATCATTTTTTACCTTAACTGTGGAAATTTATTTTTACAACATTCACTACTCATTTAGATCAAAAACTACGATAAAATTTTTAGACATTAATTTTTTTTTAAATATGGAATCAATTTTTCAAAATTCTATTTACATAAGTGGGAAAATATAATTTTAAATTAATCCCACATATGTGATGAGAAACCTAATTTTTATTGTGAAAATGATCAAAATAAGTCAAATTTTTTATATCAAAATTAGATATAAAAAAGAATTAAAATGAGATAAATTTAATTAATCATTATAAAATTATACTAAAGTTTCCTTAAAACAAATTCAAAATAAAACTTAACATTATTTATTATTTTAAAAAAGGTAGTTTTCAATGAAAATTTAGGGTTTTCAGTATTCATCAAAAAATGATACATTTCTTAAAAATCCAAAAAACTCAATCTACGATATTTTAAATATTATAATTTCAAAATTTATGATTGATTTTTAATATAATTTTTTTAAAATTTGGTAAAAAATAATTTTAAATTATGTTATCAAAGAACGCCTAGTCCATATTTTAGAAAAAAACAGTTTTCAAAAAATATGTCTCTTTCTTTTAAAGTAGTTTTATTTTATTTATTAAAAATATATAATTATATAAAAAATTAAAATATATATTACAATAATTTATTTAACCCTATTCATACCCTTCATTCAAATGGCAATGTGATAACTATCATATTAAATAATAATATTAATAGTATGTTGTTGTTCGATAAAACTCAGTCCAACGTGTGACAAAATATATCAAAGAAATTCATTATTTCATATATTTTATGTTGTCGAATAAATTATAATTTTACTAAAATATATATATTTTAATTACTAATTTTTTTATATTCTATTCTAATCTATGTATTACGTGTCACATGTTTCCTTATTTAAATTTTTATTTATTCTGAATCTTAGGGTGTTACACTATCAATATTCTACAAAATTGCAACATGTGTGACAAAAATAATCCATGTATGGTTGAGAGTAATAATATCCCATTCGATAATAAAAAAATAAATTAATGGATTCAAATTCATGTTAGCTAAAAATGACATGGTTAAGATCTTATATATCAATTTGGTGTAAAGAACCAAAGGGGGAGGGATGTTTTAATATATAAATCCTAGCCCTATCTATATCATATATCATAAGTATATAGTGATACCAGTATATTACAAAAACCAAAATACCCTCAAATCCTCACTATAAAAAAATGTAACCTCATGAAATTCATAGTATTATACCCAGTATATATGATGGTAAAAGTGTTAGTTGAGGGAGTACTAACACTAATAGAAGAATAGTGACTCATTGAGGATAATATAACAATTGATAGAGTTTGTAATCCTATAGATTAATGAGGAATATATAGGGTCATGGGGAGGGGGTTTATTCTTAAACCTTAATTCTTGTTTGTGATTCATTCTAAAAAGGAAAAATGATATAGAGAGTGCATAATCTATAGAAAAAAAGAGATAACCCATCATCTAGGTTCATAGGGGAGCATTGATAGCACAATATATGTTGATATCCCATGACATGAAATTAACACATCACCAATGGAGTACCAAACAACATGGATTCTTCAAAATTATCACACTATCATAGTTGTGACCCCTACATAATTTTAATATTAACTATATAAAAAACGTATTTTGGGGACAAGTTATATTTTATAGGTGTAAATTACATAAGGATAAGTATGATGAAAATTCATTATCACATGTATTTTAATTAAAATGATTTCAGAATTGATATTAATTATGATATCATGTCCAAATTGTCCTTAGAGGGGAGACTATTTTTTATATAGTTACATTCCCTCCTAAAATGTATTTTTAGTATAAATTTGTATCTGTTAAAAATATTTAAATACCAAAATATTGGTTAATGAATATAAATATCAATAATATAAAATTTTTGTGATTGAATTTTATTATCCATTAAAAATAAGTATTTCTAGTAGAACAATTGTTCCATCACAAATAACTGTAGAAAAATAAATTAAATATAATTCACTAGAAATGTTAAAAAAATAAACCCATTATTACAAAAATTAATAATATATATTATAAAAATGGTTATAAGAGACATTATAACATTATCATAGAGGGTTAATGGGTCAATTAAATATATTATATAAATATTTATCTATAAACCAATTCACAGTCAGCACATATATTCTATTATATAGTCATACTGCAGATACTGACACTCCTGCTGATTTCCCTACTCTTCCTACTATCTTAC
This sequence comes from Viscum album, assembly GCA_963277665.1. Taxonomy (NCBI): domain Eukaryota; kingdom Viridiplantae; phylum Streptophyta; class Magnoliopsida; order Santalales; family Viscaceae; genus Viscum; species Viscum album. Next base: position 424,248,079 of record OY728162.1, on the reverse strand, counting down.
TAGTCTTTCTATTACCTAATCCTGAGCTCACAATCTCTCATAATAATCTACAATAGTAAAAGTTTATTATATTATATATAATCCCTTGGATAAAAATTATTTCATCTCTTCAATACCATTATATATTATATAGGTGATCACGATCCAATACTGATATCTTGTCCTTTTTGAATACCACCCATTGTTTCCTATAGCCAAACTAACTTCTCAAAATGTGACATGCATGAGGCCACATCACTACCATTTTTCGAAGGTTGAATATCAATAAAACAAGTAATGTCATTCTCATATGTCCCTTATAATTATATAAATATAAATTAAAAAGATAAGAAGTATATAATTTTAATTCAAAAAAGATAAATAAATATAAAAATAATCAATCACTACATTTCACTAAAAATCTCCCTAGTACTATTTGTGTACATAATTATGTATATATAAAACTCTATTACAGATAGATCAACCACAAATAAATATTTCTATAATATAAATATAGTAATATATAGTAATATCCTTAATTAACAACTACTAGTTTGGTATACTAATAGTACGACTTTTATCTTTTCATGTGGCATCATGTTACCCCAATTTAATTGACCTGAATATGACCTCATTATGAATTTATCACGTGACCAGTAAGTGTAAAATCCACCCCAATCCAAGATGAGGAATATTTTTGGTTGATGAGAAACATAAGATTAATCAAATATAGGAATGGATGATCTATGTATAGCTATCATGTGGACTTTATGTAAAAACTGATGGAGATGTTAACACATTCATTCCACCCATGCTTCTAAAATGGATGATCTCATTATTTCATTAATAAGAGACATGAAACCCAGAAAATGTGAAAAAATATAGTAAATTATATATTTTATAAATTTAAAATAATATAAATTTTAGATTTATATGTTCTATCCATTAAATAGACATGTAATGACACACATTGGTAGGATACTGATCCCATGACATTCATCACCTAGAAAAATAATTCCTACTAATTAAAATATCATAAAAAAACTATTCGTAAAAATATTGGAAAATAAAAATGATTCATAATGTAATAAATAAATACATACTAACTTAAGATCATATTTAATCGTATTTCCTCTCACGGGGATCAATGTTTAGTGATTGACACTAATAAGTAATATGTTATTGAATCTTAAATTTCCCATGTCCTAAAACACACTATAAAGAAAATGTCATGTAAGTACCCTTGGATAATAATGCAAAAGGCCCGTCATCATGAATTTGAACCTCATATATGTTACACATCATCCTATAAAACTTATCTTTATCTATCCATAATGAATGAAAAATAATAATTTCACATATAAATAAGTATAAAATTTTATATCAATTACAAAATCATTGAAAATATTTATTGAAAACAATTGAATATATATTGATTTAGATTATAAGTATAATTTAATATTCCATTCTTAATTTTCATATTCATAAAATTAAATGTACTCATCTTCCTCCTCAATATCATCAGTTTATAAAATATATTAAATTTTATAATCCCAACAAAAATTAAATAATTTTTTTATAAAATCAACATTATCCACAATAATAGACATTAATATTAGGGTCTCATCATTGACAACAGTAACACTCTAATTAAGAGATGTATTTTTAAATTTATATTAAAATATTTAAATAGTTTCACTTCATGAAACCACTTTCATTTTATTTAAACAAATTTTCCTGAGATTTTAGTTTATTAAACATCACCAGTTATTTAATTATCTCAATGTTATAAAATTGTTTTAATAATAAACATTATTTTTTTGATTTTCTAACATAAATGGTTCATTTTATAGAAGGATAATATTATATTTAATTCCACTAAGTTCATATCATTGTTAAATCTTCAACCCAAAACAAGAATCATCCCATTTAAATTTAAACACCATTACTTAATTCTATCAATGATAACATAGCTCAATTATTTCATATAGAATTTCATAAAATTAAACATCACTTTCTATATGGTGGGATCATTTTATGAAGACACTACTATTAATTGAGTATTTTTTATTCAGTATATGTTCATGTTTGAAATCAAAATATATTAACCTCATACATATTTTATTATTAGTTAATTATTTTGTGCCTTACTCTGTGTGAATGTGATACTAACAATTTCATTTCCATGTAATAATACATAGAAATATAAAACAATTATTAATATAAAAATTTCAACAAAAAAATTATATATACTCATTAATAATTTAATTTTCCCATCTTTGAAACCAGAATGAAAAATTATTATATTAACATTATTTAATAATGTGTTGAACTAATTTTGTTAAAAAAATATCAATATATAAGTTAAACAAATTTAATAGAAATTTATATTTAAAATATAATTGTAAAAATATAAAAAAAAATTATTACTTACTATAAAAATAATGTCATTTCTTAAAAATTGTGCATAACATATGTATAAACTATATGGTGTTCATTATCTAAATTATTTCATTCATGACCACTGAAAAAACATTCTCTACATAATTAAATAATGATAATTGATTATTTATTATTTCTTCCACATTTCCCTTATTATAGACCATTATATTTTTTTAATGGATATTCAATTGAAAATATGAGGGGAATTGTTTTTCTTATTATAAGTATCATTTTTTAAATGACCCCTTAACTAAATCTATGTTACATACCTCCTAATTAATTTTTTCCACATCACATTCATAAGGTCACATCCATCAAAACAATATTGGTCGTAAAAATTCTCCTTATATGAAATTATTATCATTAAATTCCACATAGAATAAAAACATGTTGTTGACCATATTTTTTCAAATATATATAGATTTATAATAACAAAATTTTATAAAATAAGATATTAATCTTAGTCTTATGTTTAAACACATAATTCTTCAAAAACATATGTCATTTCTATCAATACATAACAAATCAATAAAAATTCAATAATTTGATGTTCCTAAAAGGTAGTATTTTTCAATTAAGATATAAAGAATCATTGACTTTTAATCATGTAATATAAACTTTTCTAACACATTATGGAAATTTATCAGTATTTCTATCTAGAAACCAAAAAATATAAAACCCCCAAAAAGAATAATAGAAAAAAAATTAGAATGTTCCTAAATGGATTTTGAATTAATTTAAATTTTTATCAATAATTTTTAAATAACTCAATTTCAAGACACCTATAAATTTAATCAAGATCTATGTGTACCTAAATAATATCATTAGTATCTATAGGTGTGTCCAACAGAATATGAAATTTTTATTCAAAATTTAATTTACCAAAAATAATTTCATTTACCACGTAGAATGAAAATAAGTCTTATCAATGTGGAATGTCCTAAAAAAATCTTGGATTTATCCAATTGTGAACTCTTCTAAAACAATATATTTTTTTATTGATTTATAGTTGGTCCAATGGTTACTAGAGGTAGTAAATAAACAATAATTTATACATGAATACCAAGAAGAAGTTGGGGAGGTCCATCACTTTAAATTTTACCTTCTATTCAGTTTCATTCATTCCGCTAAAAAGGTTGACCCTATAGAAGAATAAAATTGTGAAAAATTGAAAATAAAATATATAAATATATAAATTATCTTTTTTAACAGATAAAATATAGAATAGATTTTGAACCTTGTGTACTCAATCAAAATAACATAATAAACACTGGAAAGTTACTAATTTTCAACATTAAATGATCTTTCAATGTAATATTATATCATGAACCAATATATTATAATTCTACATCGTCATTCCATAGTAACATTAAAATATCAATCGGGGGATTAAAATAATCATTAATATTCTTCTTTGGATGTCTGGATGTTGTTAACATAAAATATATATATGAGATTCCTTCACCAATATCGAATTATGTTAGTTGAATGTAGTTTGGAAAATAGGCCACTAATAATATTGACTTATAAAAAAAGGGGAATTAAACTATTAGTATAAAGGAAAAAAGTACATTATGATTTTCTTAATAAAAAAAGATTAATTAGATCAATGTTTTTCTTTGAATATCCATCATAAAGATGATTTAATAATTTAGTGATAGATGTATTTATTATTTTTCACGTAATAATTGTTGATTTTATGTATGACATCAATAAATGATGCCATTTATTTTTAATTATAATATACATCAACAATATAACAAAAAAATCAATATATCCTTTGTACCATGATTATCCAAATGTTAGATAATTAACTAATGACTCGTATTCACTATAATTTATAATGAAATCATTTGAACATGCATGGATCTTCTGATGAAAAAGAACCAAATTTTGCGCCAAATTATTTCTTTTATAGATATTTTAAGTTGTATATTTACCGATAGGAAGAATTCTTTAACCAAATAGAATTTTTTATCAGAATAAGTCTTTTTCATTCAAATAATGGATTTCGAAGAAATTTTTTTTAAATATTGATATTAACATATACTGAATATGTGATATAAGAATACCATAATTGATTTCCAAAAAATTATAAAAGTAAGTCTGTTTTAAATCATGATTGGAATGTTCAGTCATCATTTCTATTTCCTTAAAAGATGGGTCAAATTTGTCAAGCTCTATATTTTGTATTAGTGGTGGGATATAAATAATATTTTTATCATGGTTAGAATTGAGGTCAACATGATAATAGAGAAATAAATAATCTTTCAAAATACCTAAATGAAATAGATAAACCCCAAAAATATCATATTTTTTAATCCTTATAATTTAATATTTCTTAAACGAACATGTAATTTTCCAATAGGAATGAAAACATATATTTTTTATAGAAATGATATACATGTATCAGAAATCTCAATATATAATGTAATTACATCATAACCGTATTGATTACTATAGTGATTTATCAAATCATGATCTCATAATAAAAATTGGCATTATAATTAATCTAATAGATTGAAATAATTATTGATAATTGTTAATTAATTACCAATAATTCATAAGAAATATGGTTTATTATTAATTAGTTATAATGGAACAATAATACCCAATTTTTTAAAAATATTAGTAATTCAAAATAAATATGGGTTAGTGTTATTCTGATAGAAGTGGATAATTGTCACTAATTATTACTAAAATAAAGTCAATTCATAAGAAATATTATTTAAATTTATTTAAAAATGAAAACTATTAATAATTATTATTAATTTTAAATCTGATTGAAGAGATTAATTATTTTTAATTTTTGGTCATGTATGAAAAAATACAAAAAAAATGCATGGTGTGATTAATTTGTTAGAAATGAAGAATTACTATAAATTATTATAAAAATATAATAAAATTATAATAAATATTGGTTATGATTAATATGATAGAAGATGAAAGTGGTTTTTAATTGTAAATATTTCCATGTAATTAATAATCGAATATAAGGGTAAATTTTAAGCTCATTATTACAAGAATAATAAAAATTTACAAGAAATATAGGTCATGTATAATCTAATTAAAACAAAAAAATGTATCAAATTTTAGAAAAAAAAAATTAATATGAAAAATGAGTTATGATTGATCTGATATAAGGGAATAATTTTTTACAATTGAAATGGAAATTTAGAAGAAATATAAGTTATGATAAAAAAAATTCTGGGAATTTTTTATAATTATTACTAAAATATAAATAATTATATAGAAACATGAGATCAAATTAACCTGATAAAAATTAAAATCCCTTTCTAATTATAGATAATTAATACTAATTATTAGTAAATACTACAAAATTTTAATATTTATTTCTAATTATTTCAAAATATTACTATTTTGGCAAATTATATTAAATTGTTTCTAATTATTACAACTTTTTTACTTATCATTTATAATACATCCAATTATTACTAGTTATTATTATTAATTAAAAATTAAATAATTAATCTTAATTATTACTAATTATTATTAATTAATACTAATTATAGTTAATGATTGGACATCATTATTGATTAATGCTTACTAATAATATTATTACAAATTATTTCTAATTGAAAGTAATTATTGACCACTATTTTCTACTCATTGATAGTTATTGAACAATTTTTCAATATGTTTATATTTATTCTACGTTTTTATTAATCTTTTATGATTAAAATAAAATATAATGAATAACTCTTAATATTAATTATTACTAATTATTACTAACCATTCAAATGAACAAAAGTTAATAATTTCTAATTATTACTAATTATTTTTCAATGTAGCTACTAATTGAAAATTATCAGTAATTATAACTAATTATTGATAATTATTTTTAATTATTTTTAATTGTCACTTTTTAGTAATAAATAATTCTAATTGTTGGAAATTACTTTTAAATATTATTGATTAACCAAATTATGCCTAATTGTTACAATTTATTACTAATTATTAAAAATTATATCAAATTATCACAAATTAATAAAAATTATTACAATTATTTCTATTACTTCTATATATATGTAATTATTACTAATTATAACAAATTATTTTGAATTATTCCGATATTATTGTTAGTTAAACTAATTTTTTATTTTTATAATATATTTATTCTAATTATTGCTAGTTATTACAAATTACTTCTTATTATACCAAATTATTAGAAATTATTCTAAATTATTCTAAATTATTAATAGTAATTTCTAATTATTACTATCTTTTATTGATTATTAATGAATTTTATTTTATATTACAGTTTGTTACCTAATTAATTGTTGTTAAAGGTGATTTTATTAATTATTAATAAAATTCTAGTAATAACCTTTTTCCTACTTATTGCTTATTATTGATAATTATTACAAATTATTTATAATTATTATTAATCATCCTTTATTATCAGAAATTATTTCTATTCATTACTAATTATTATAAATTATTACTATTATTAACAATTAGAATATTTATTTATAAATATTACAATTTCTTAATAAATAAAAAAATTAATATATTTGATTTCTAATTATTGCTAATTGTTGGTAAATATTACTAGTTTTTACTACTTATAATTAATTATTACCTATTATTAAAATTTTCAAATAATTTCTTCATTTATATACTAGTTCCAAAACATTACTAATAATTAATAATTATGTATAATTCCTTCAAATTACTGGTCATTCGTCCAAATTAAGACTAATTATAACTAATAGTTAACCATTCTTAGTAATTATTTCTAACTAGTATTAATTATTTCAAATTATTACTCATTTCTCCCAATAATTTCTATTTTTTACTAATTATTTAAAATTTTAAACTTTTTATTTATTACCAATAATTATTTCTTTTTTTATAGTATTTTTATCTGTTTTTACTAATTTGATCATTTTTTACTCTTTCTAAATATTCATTAAAAATTATTTGGAGTGTTATTAGTTATTACTAATTATTGCTAATTCATTATATTTATTTATAATAATTACATATACTTTTACCCTATTAGCTTTAATTACATATTATCAGTTAATTATAATTACTAATAATTATTACTTAATAAAAAAATTCATATTTTTTAAAAAAAACGTTTTTCTTTTTATCTAATTAATAAAAATTATAACTATCTTTAACATTTTTTATGTAATATTTTCGAATTACTACTAATTATTTTAATTTTTTGGATATTATAATATTGTGATGTTGTTGTTATAATTTATTATAATATCATTATTAATTAATCAATATATTAATTAAAGAAGTGACATAAATGATTAGAAAAAAATAAAAACCATATATTAAAATAGAATTAAATCCAAATAAAATAAATTAACTATTAAATTATTCATCATATAAATATTTAATTTAATTCTTATAAATTAAAATAAATAAAAAATTATACAATAAAATAAAAATAATATAAAAAAATTAACAACCATTATGAAAAAGTTTTAATAAATTCCTTGAATCCTACATTTTTTTATAGTTAAAACCATTGAACAGAAACTCCAATAAAATTTATTTTCCATTATAAATCCTTTAATAGTAAATCATTGTTTCAAAACATGAATGAAAACCCCTAAAAATGAATTTAGGGTGAAGGAAAGTGGATTTTTGCATGCCTTTATAAGTTATTTTTGGAGATAGACTAATTTTGATGGACAAATGAGTCACAACAAATACTATTTGCAATGGATTTCATCACAAATAGTTCTCACATAAAAAGAATTTGATGCAAATGGAAATTTTATTAAAGACATATATTATTTTCCCTCAGAAACCTTTCCCACTATATTTATTCTATTACTACCACTTTTTGACACACAAATTGCAATGATCATCCTCTCTCATCAGAAAAAATTAAATATTTCGGAATAATAATTTATCTTTGCAAATTATATGTTAGTTCAAAAACATATTTGTTATTAAAATATCTCAAACATCATAAATAGTGATTATTCTTTATTTGGCATGCATTAATACCATGTAATGTGGAGATAGAATATTTTTCTATTCAAAAAACATGTATTAGGATAATGTATTTATAATAGAAAACATAATACATCACAAAAGACCATTTTTTGGAACGATATGCAATGGAGAAACTTTATATAAAAAATAAATTATTTTTTTATTGATTTATACATCCCATAATGAAAATAAAGTTTACTATAATAAAAATAAGGAATATAAAATATTGTTTTATATGAAAAAAAATTAAAAATTAATTACTCCTATGATTGATTAAGATACCATGGGGAATGTACATAAAAATAGAGGATGAGTAATAGGACACAATGTAGTCCTTAGGGCATGCCATTTTGCTTTGAAATATATTGAAAGGCTCCCCCATAGTGCATGGCTAACAACACAAATGAATGCTCATAAGTTGGTGAAAACAATTGTGCAATGTTTTGGGTCTTATAAGTTAGCTATTTACCAAATTAGGGCACACATCAAAACTATTAAAATTACAAGGACAGTTAGGAAGAAAAGGCAAGCCCCTAAAACCAACCATTGCCACCACCCATGAAAGCTAAGGGGAGGTTGACATATGGGTCAACCCATGCACCGTTTTACTCATTCAGGTTAGTCAGATTGACCCTATGAAAACCCCTTTGGAAAATTAGTCATTGGTTTCTATGTATTTTTCCATTAAAGATATCCCATATATCATACACTAACATAGGATTGAGCTTGTGTGTGGCCCCTCGTTATTCTCTCTATTCATAATATACATATGTCTATATCCTTATTTTTTCCCAAGACATATTAATGGATGATGTGATCCCTCAAGTATTTTTCTCTATAAAGAATTATGAAAAACATCATATACCATAACTCCTATCATTCCCCAGTGTTACTAGTATTTTTTACATAAGTTTTATTTATTTTATTCATTAATAATTTGGGAGCATAAATTTTTTAGACATAAAAAATGGGAGGAAAGTGTAGAAAGTCATATTGTTACATATTTAATCCTATACATGCATCCCATTAATTTTATAGTTACCCATTAATTTTAAACATATTTTTTATGATATTTATCAAAATATCCATTAATACCAAACAAGGATAGTGAGGCCCAGTGTCTTTGTAAGACAATTTTTTTATACATAAATAGGAAACTAAAACATGAAATCCTTATGTTATTATCCATAGTTATTTCCAAAATCCATTGGATCTCTTAAAACAATATAGGATAACTTTTAAATAAAACAAAAAGGGTAATCAAAAATTATAATAAGGGAATAAAATTTATGAGGAGATATAACATGTGAGGAAGAAGTATAACATCATACCACAAAATAGAAGGGTAGAGAGTAATCACATGATATCATAAAATAAAAAATATGAGACATATAATCATGAAAACATAGGAAATTTGGCGGAAACATATTAAAATATATAATAATTATTCAAGGCTAACTAAATAGAAATTATCACACGGTGGACTAAGTCCCATGATGGATTACGTTTACAACCTAATACTGTACATACTGTCTCATGAGACATGAACCTTACCCATTAAAATGGAATTTTATCTATGTACATCTGTCATAACAGTTTCATGATTTATGTGTTTCATAAAATTAAAATCATTAATAATTAATAAGCATAACAATTACCCCTTGAAAGAAAATTGGTCACTTAATCATACCTTATATAATATTTAACATAAATTTTAAAATGAAGGCATTTTAATAATGATTGTAAATAACGTATAACCCCATAAAAATGTATTATAATATATTTGTATATTTTTAAGAAATATATATATATAATTTTTAAGCATTCAATAAATTTAATGGGAGAGAGAAAGTGAGTTAGAGAGAGAATGGTCACAATCTAATGAAAAGGGTGGTTCAAAGAGATCACTTTCCATGATCCTGAATTATAACATTTTTTATTCAGCTTCCAGAATAATAATCTTATATTAATTATTTATTATTTTAATTGAATTTCCAATTTTTTGTTTGATTTTATTTTATTTACTATAATTTCATATTAAATTAAATAATCATTAAGGTTTGGGTAGGATGTTTTGAAAATATTTTTATGATATGTCCAAAACTTCATAGTTAAGTTAAATAAGTTGAAAGATATTACTATTTAATCATATAAATAAAAAAATCATGAATTAATTATAATTTTAATATATCAATTTAAATTTTAAAACCAACCATGAATTATGGTTATAAAAAATTAACTACGTTAAAAACATGGAGATGGTAGAGCGTATGTACGCATGAGTAATGTTTCTATTTTTCAACGATCATGATGGAAAGATGATAAGTGTTATTTTATCTTTACATAGTGTTCATTATGATATATATATGTATAATATTATTTCATTATATACAGTTATATATATCATCCATGTGATTGGGTATTGAAAAAATAACATCACTCTATAGTTGTGGCAACAACATATGCACATGAATGGAATTATTATTTTATATGAACGTATATGTAAGAAATTTTATGATAAACTAAATATAAAGAATTAGAAATATTTCATTAATATCACATTTATACATTAAATCCAACATCATAAATATTCATTAGATTTTATGATTGAAAACAAATTATACTGGTTCGCAGGTCAGTAGTCCACCATACACACAAACAGCGGTTTCACTTACCATTTGATGGAAGATGCTATGGATATAGGTTTTTTCATTAAAATAATAATATATTACTATTTTTGATATAATTTTGTTATTATATCATCATTTTTTAGTAATATTTAAAGGATGTGGAAGAAAAAATAACAGAAAATGCTCTTTTAAGAATGATATTTCTTCTTCGGACAATCTATTCAGGTTTTCACTAAAATCCATCAACTGTGGATTTTTTAATAAAAAATATTCCAATAGGATGTGTTAGGTTAATTATGTGAATTTTAAGCTCTTTTTCATTCCAAAAAGCCCATTATGTATAAAAAATAGCAGAGGATGTTTCCTTTTATAAGTGGGATAGAGTGTCACTTTTATAAATACCCAAAACTATCCAATAATGGGAAGCCAATATAAAAACATGAACCTAAAAAAATTATAAATAATGTATTTTATGGAAGATAAATTCTATACACACTATATTTATAATAAAATAAGAAAAAAGTAAACATTTTATTCGATTTACCTATCTTGTTACTCTCATTTTACATTATTTCTTTCACCAAGGTAACTAGTTTCTTACGAAGGTAATTTATACTTTAAGACTAATAATTAAATGGGAATTAGTATATAATTTGTACGCACTTATTATAAATACTAAATCAAAATTATCAATTACAAATAATATTTATATGGAAAATTAATTTTTACATAAGCACATGTTACACGCAACAGCAATTTTTAATCTTAACCGTGGTAAATGATTTTTACAGTTTTTAGAAATCACTTTGATAAAAAATTATGTTGAAATCATAAACTACTGTTATTTATGATGATATAAAATATTAAATCTATTTAAAAAATTAAATTCAAATAATTTCAATATTTTTTTTCTAAATTTAATACACAAAACATGTAAAAAAAAATTTTTGTACGAAAAGCATTTTTCTTTCAATATGTGATCTTATATAGAATCTATGACTATAAATTATCATTATTTTATTTTATTTACATATGAATAAAAATATAAAAAATTCAATTATATAACAAATTAATATAATATATGTTATTTTAATTAACTAATACTTATAAACAATAATAATATAAAAAAAGTTTTCAAAAAACTACATTTTTAATCATAAAAAAAACTTATTCAAATATCATGAAAATTTCAGATTCAAATAAAATTAAATAAACTATTAAAAATAAAATGGTTCAATTATAAATTTAATACTAAATCAAAAATTTAATGGGGCTTATAAACTTCCTTCTTTAATGAAAATAAATGACAGTATTTGAAAATTTAGTAATTTTCACTATTCATTGAAAAATCAATCATATTAGATAAATCAAAACAATTTACTGTTTTTTAATTTTGATATTATGGTTTTAAAAATTATGTTAATATTTTAAAATAAAATTTATAAAAGTTCACTAGATTTTTTATAATATTTTCTCACAATAAATGTTAAAAGTTATTTTTTATGAAAATGTATTTTTTGAATAGTAAATTGCCTTCATTAAATATTTAGTGATTATTTCCAAGCCATTTATCAAACTAATATTTATTGATTTAAATAATTATATATATTTCTCAAATTAGTTATTACTATTCAGACCCACCAATTTAATGGGTATGTTATAATGGTAATATTTAAATAAGCATGGTCCATTTAGTCTTGGTGTTGTATATCTTATATGTTATCATACATAGTTTTTAATTTTTATAAATGAAGGATTTTAAATTATTCCCTTATTAATTATTTTTTCCCAAAAATGACTATTACATAATAAAGTGAAAATATTTTAGTGTGCTTATTTTCAGAAATTCCTTCAATTCTGAGGTTTCCTCTTTGTATTTATAGTTCTACTTTAGTAAATTGACCCAGTGAGTTCTCTTATTCCATAAAAAGTTATATACATAGTATAAAATATTCACTGGTTACTCATCATAAGGATTATCATTTTCTATTTGTACCACGATGGAATTCATTTCATGTGATGGATCTGATATGTACTTCCTCATAGTGAATACATGGAATCTACCATGTACTTGACAAAGGGTTTGCTGGAATGCTAGTTGATATGCAACATTTTTTATGTGATTGAGAACCTTAAATAATCTGATATATTAGCGGCATAACTTTACCTTTATCCCAAATCTCATGAAACTCTTCTATGGATTTATGCATAGAAACAAAATATATCATTTTTATAACTCAACGCCTCATCAATGATTTTCGACATAGCTCTTTTATCAACTCAAAGAATCCTTATTGTTTTATTGAATAGTCTGGGACTTTTATACCATCTCTTCAACCATTATAGGTACCATAATCTTTCATTCATTTACATCATCCAAACTCAAAGGTGTTCTATATCTCTTGAAATTAATGGATTCATAAGGATCTGTTTGGATTCTTGATTGGAAACAACTATTGTATGAGAACTCATCATGAAGAGGATGTTGACTCCCTTCATACATTAAAGACCATAAAAAATACGCTCCATATGTCATCCATTTTTTAAATAGTCCACTCAATATAACCATCTATTAGGGGTTGATAACTCGTAGTAATGTACAACATGGTATTTAGATAATGATGGAGTCTCTTCCAAAATCTGTAGGTAGATCTTGGATCTTGTTCAGATACAATCAATAGTGGTGTTCCATGTTGAATCACCACCTATTAAATACAAATCATTGAAGTTGAATGAGTAGAAGGTCCCCTAGCATTACAATTAATTTAGTAGGATTTGTATAAACATTCACCATAACCCATATGTAATTATTTCATATTTATTTCTTTATAAACCCATTGACAGTTTCTATTGTGATTTTTTCTTATTTCCATATTGGTATGTGTAATGGTTTCATCACCCCCTAGAAATTCTCCATTCATCTTTTACATGTTTACATACCATACAATTTTATGTATATTATGTGACCTACTTCTTTATATATTCCCCCAAATAGATAACATAAATATTTTGATAAATATTCATTCTCCTTAGGTGGATGAAAAAGGTCAAGATATGTGCATATTTGAACTTCTATTTCGTTATCAATGGATCTGAAATACACATTGTGGTGATCCAAATATTATCACTCCTTTTTTATAAAATTTTAACTCATAGTATTTTCCTTTACTTATAGATTCCTCATTCTCCAAAACATTCACATAATATATTTTAGAATCCATTATCTACTCAAAAAGGGATAGTTGAGAAATAATTTTAGAAAAGAATTATGATGTTCCCTCATTTAGGATTCTCGTGTATTTACTTTATAGGTATAAAAATATTGGATCCTTCTAAATTCTTATCAACGATAAGGTAGTCATATCCTTTCTACATAGATAATCATCCACTTTATTTTCATTCCTAGGATTGTAAATTTTTGAGAATTTGCAGTCCTGGATCATGTCTAATCATCTTTTTTGGATCATACTAATCTTTTTCTTTGTAAATATATATTTGTCACTATTATGATCTATATATACTTCACATTACTCCCCAAATAGGTAATGCTGTGATATATTTAATGGAAATATCACTACCACTAACTCCATGTCTTATTTTTGACAGTTCTGCACTTGAAAATTTTACTTCCTTAAGCTGTAGGCTATCGGTTTATTGTTCTCTATTAGTGCACAACCCAAACCCCTATTTGATACATCATTATAATCAATAAAAAGATCCCTACATGAGGTAAGAATGAGTACCAGTGCAATGGTAAGCCTCTTTTTAAAATACTTAAATCTTTATTTACATTCAAGTCTCAAAAAAATTTACTCCCTTTAAGGTTTGATTTGTCAAATATTATGAAAATCATGAGAAGTTACTCAAAAATCAACGGTAATAAACAAAAAGTCTATGGAAACTATTGAGATTCATTACATATTATGGTAAAGGTCAATCCTTCTAGCTTTTTCTTATATGGGACCATAGATTTCCCTTTACGTGTGATAATATATCCCAATAATGAAACATACTTCATCCAGAACTTATATTTACTCTACATTGCTTACAGATTTCAGTTTCACAATGTCCTTATCAAATTATTCAAATTCTCCTAATAAAACTCCTTTATTTTTGTGTAGATCATAATAGAATCTATAAATATTAACATTAATTATTCATGTAAATCTCTAAAAATTATATCCTTAAGTCCCTAAATATTTTTCGGAGCATTAGTTATTCTGAAAGGAATCCCTTTGAACTCATAGTATCCATACATTATTTCAAAAAAATAAGTTTGGAATATCAAACTTACTCATATTTAATTGGTGATAACCTGATCAAAATTCCACCATAGATAAATACTAGGTTCCATATAATTGATCACATAAATCATAAATCAAGGGGAGGGGTTACTTGTTCTTTATCATGATTTTTTTGAGTTCATGATAGTCAATCATGAGGCATATTGACCCATTATTATTCTTGATAAATAGGATTGGATCACCCCTTGGTGAATCACCCTGATGTATAAAAACATTTTCTATATTCAATTAAAATTAATTTTTCATCTTTTCTAACAAAATAGTTTCCATTTTATAAGGATTCATCAGGAAGAGAATAGAACTAGTTATAGGTTCAATTGATAACACAACCTCAAGGTCATGAGGATGATTATAAGACTCTTTGAGGAATAAATAAGTATAATCCCTCACAACATGCATGTGTTCAATCATGATTTTATTATTTGTCTAAATAATTTTGGATATATATGATTTCTCATAAAGAAATAATTGGAACTATTTAATAGAATTTCACATGAGAGATTAAACCTCCTACTCACACATGTATAAAATTGGAGGATGACTCGGGATGTAAAGAGTTATCCCCCTCTTTAGTAAATTAATGTTTTCTGTATATAAATACATCTAATCCATGACCAATATGGTACCAAATCCCACAAAAGGTAAAAGGTAAGATTTTATGGATGATTTAGTCCATGAACATTGATTGAGGTGGAGTTCTATACATTGAATGAAACAATTTATTCATTTTTTTGTTCTCATATGTAGTATAACCCCCTTATTTTGATGTCATGTTAGTATTGTTCTACTAAAATTCCATGATTATAGACCAAAAGTCAAACAGAATATTCACTAATATTTAATAAATAATATGTTTATGTGTCCCACATAATTATCAGGATCTACCTTAGTTGTAGTGATATCATATGAAAATTCTTATCGTATAGGCCTTAAGGTTGTTTTCAATTATTTTCCCTAATAACCCTTAGATTATAGAATTGGTTCCTATATTTCTTGAGTTTCTTTTAGTTTAAATAGTACACCACATGTTGAGTATTTATTTGAAACTTCCATTATTCTTCTACATTTGTGGTTTTCGTTATTTAAATTTATAACTGATTATCTTAGTCCACTTATTTAGTAAATTTAAAATATATCTATGCCCCCATTAGATAGTTTCTACGATTCTTATTCCCTTAATTTTTATAATTGGTATTTTTTGTTTTCTTTCCTCAATGTGATTTTTCCATTGATACTCACTAACAAAACTCCATTTTATGTTTTTTTCCTCTAGTCAAATGACACCACTAAGAGTTTGTGATCATTGTCTTAACTTTTAGGGAACAAAGAACAATATCTACATATCTAAAAATTTCCAAAATCACTAATTATTTTCTTAAACTCAACTTTATCCCAATAATACAATGGTATATTTTACTTTTGTTTTTATTACAAATCCAGATACATACCCTATAAGCCCCATGGATTTTTCCTCAAACACCATGATAGGATCATTTTCCTTTTTCCCCTTATTTGAGTAACTAACTCTCTATTTAGTATCTTATAGTTCTTAAAAAATATTTATTGAAAAATATTTTCTCAATGTTTTCCAACTCAATAAAATCAATGTCCTTTTCATCCATTTTGTTCTTAATCAATGTACACCACTGATCAGATTCACCCTCAATGCAACAATGAGCTAGTGTAAAATTCTCTTGATCATTTTATTGTAAGATAAATAATATATTCTTAATGAAGCTAATCCATTGTTCAGTGATTAAGGGATCATAATATCCACTAATGGTAGAAGGCCTTTTCACATAAACAATCGACAACAATGTTCTATTTATTAGTAAGAGGGGGTTGTTCCACATGATTAAGGAGTATATTTATAACATTAGATACACGATCTTGTAATTCCATGAATTTATCCTATTCTTATCCCACAAGGGTAGGAATATCACTCACATTTTCTATCAAGTTGGTTGTTAGGATGGATTCTCCTATTTCAAACTATTATCTAAAAAGAAAAAAAATCAGAATAATTTAACATAAAATTTAAAAACATATAAAAATATAAGGAAAAAGTTATAATGGATATGTATATCCATGATAAAGCGTCATTAGGTTTTAATCGAATTTATCCACAGTTGGGTTTCTTATATGGATTTGTAACATAAATATTTTTTCAAGTCCATTATAATGGTTTTTAAATATTATGTTGATTTAAAAATAATATCCATTTGGATTTTCAATACAAGTGTGTATCAAGGCCCATTGTCATGTACCAAGTGAAAATTGAGTCTAAATCAATGTGGCCTTTTTTTATTACCAAAATGTAAATATTTTCTAGATCCATATCTATGTTTACTATCCAGATAGGTTTATCTTATCGTAGAAACAACTTACACAATACATTACCAAAATTTATAAATGTTTTCCTATGTTTAGAAATATACCTAATGATTTAAATCGATATTTCTTATCCTATTAACCAAAATTAATTAGATCATTTATCTGATTATAACTATAGAAATCCAAGACTTTTACATATATTATTTGATGAAATTTAAAATAAATATCCATTATTATAATAAATGGATAATGGGTCATATTGTCTTGGTAAGACTAGGTTCATAATACATCAAATATAAAATGAAACATGACATCAAAATGTCATTATCTATAATGGGATCCTAAATACATTTTAGAGCCTAAATCTATAAAGTATATCCATGGTAATAAATAAAATAATTTGGTGATCCAAAATTCTATTAAGGGAATAAACATGATAAAAAACATAACATGTGAGTAATCAGAATAAAAATATATCATAATAGTGAAGGATCACGAGTGATCACATGGGTGCATAACATTAATAAAATGGTATCATAAGATCACGGAAACATAGTAATTGTGGAAGCAACATAAAAATTACATAAACATGAGCCAAGTCTAAATTACTATAAAATATTACATGCTGGAGAAAGGCCCATAATGGATTAGTTTTACTTTATATTCCTATACATAGTGTTTCATGAGAAAAAACATTTAACCAATTAATTAAAGTGCTATCTGGGTGGACACATACTAACATGTTGTTGATTTATGTGTGAAAAAAACCTAAATAATTTATGATGCATAAACATAATAATTATCAAAGTAAATAAAACGGGGTCACATAATATTACTTCATATCATAACCAAAATAAATTTCATAATGAAAACATTTGATAAATGAATATATATAATGTATTACCTCATAAAAGGAAGGTATAATAAGGTTTTTATATATTTTTTAGGAAAATATACTGAATTTATAATCATTATTTTAAATTGTAGAGGGATATAATGTTATTTAGATAGATAATAGTTGTAACCTGATGAAAATGGTTATTTAGAGAGATCCCTTACCTTAATACCAACTTATCATGTGCATTATTTATCATAAACAAAATAAATGTTTTATGTTAATTATTTGCATTATTAAAAACATTTTTCAGTTATATAATACCTTTTATTTTATTTACTATCATTTTATATTCAGTTAATTAATCATTTTGGTTTGTGTTGGTTATTTTGATAATATTTGGATCATATGACCAAAATCTGTTTGCAATGTTGAATTAGTTCTAAGATATTATTATATAATTATCAATAAAATAATATTCATTATTTAAGTAGTATTTTTATACATGAATATTTTTTTTAAACCAACCATTATTTATTTTTATGAGAAATAAACGACATTACAATCATTGGGATGGTTGGTTGTATGTACACATGAGTAATGTATCTATGATTTAATGATCAATATAGATATATGTTTACTATTATTGAATCATTAATTTATTAAAATTATATAATATGTTTCGTATTGTTTATTAAAACACTCTTATATATACTTTCCATGTGATACAACAATGAAAAACTATCCACATCACTCCATGGAGGTGGTAACCCACACATGCACCCGAATAAAGTTATCTTTTTTTAAATGAATGTAATTGTAAAAAACTATATATGATATATTAAATTTAAATAATTTTGAATAGTTCATTAATATAACATGTATACTTTTAATCCATAGTCATAAATATCCATGGGAGGTGATGATGGAAAATTATTTATATCAACTAGTGAGGGGATAATCTATTGTATACACGACGAATGGTTTGGTTTACCATTACATAGAATAAGATTTCTATTTAGGATCTTCCATTTAAATAATAATATAATTTAATATAGTAAATATTATGTTATTATATAATAACATTTTAATGATATTTTAATTATTTGAAATAATAAATAAAACAAAATGCTCGGTGAACAATGATACATCTTCTTTAGAAAACCTATTTTGGTTTGCACCAATATCCTTCCAAAGAGGTTTTTATAAAAAACATAGTCTTAATGAAATGGTTGATAATTATTTAGTGGATTTTGGAAACTATTTTAAAAATAATAATCATTCTTAAGTGTGAATAAAAAAATGAGAGGAGGTTCCCTTTTATTGGTGATAAAGTGTGGCATTTTTGTAAATACCTAAAACTATTAAATAACAGAAATCAATAATCATGAAAAGTGCCTAAAAGTTTGATAAATTTGTACTATATGGGTGAAAAAATTGATCCATATCTCAGACATAATTAAAATCATTTTTTATAAGTTTAACCCCTTTATCATTATGGTAAATCTCTTTTACTATTTCAATTTTCCCCATAATAACTAGTTTTTTATATAAGTAATTTGTCCTTTAAGACTAAAAATAAATTTACTATTATTAAGTAATTAGGGCCGAATTTTTTTAAATATAAAATTTAATTTTATAAAAAAAATCAATGTATGTGGAAAATTAATTTTCTAACAAGCATGTGTCTGCACAAAAGCTAATTTTAATCTTAACCGTAGTAATTAATTTTCATTGTTTTAACAATTTATTGTTATGAAAAATTACATTGAATGTATAAAATAATTTTAAAAATTCAAATTTAAAATATTTAATCCATTTTTTTAAATTAAATTCCAATAATTTAAATAAATTAATTTAAAATCAATCCTTAAAAAGGAGTTGAAAACACTTTTTCAAGATATGAATTTTTCGAGAAATATATGATCTTATATTAACTATTTGAAATTCAATCATCATAATATGGATTTTAATTATTATGAATATATATTTAAAATACTAATTTAATTTAAATAAATCCTTACTATGTGTTATTTTAATTCAATAAAATTGATAAATTTTATACACTAAAAAACAGTTTGTAGAAAACATCATTTTTTTGTATGAAAATAATCTTATTCCAAAAACATAAAAAATGAAGAATCAAATGAAATTAATTATATTATTATAAATAGATATATTTTTATATCACATTAGTATAAATACAAAAATATAATCCAACTTTAAATTTAATGGAATTAAATTATTGTATTTAAAAAATTGGTAATGTCTTCTATTCACTAAAAATCATTTAATTTAGAAAAATCCCAAAATTTCACCGTAATTTAATTTTGATATTATTATTTCTAAAATTATGATAATTTAATAAAATAAAATTTTTGAACTTTCAATAATTTTTTTTAATTTTATCTCTAAATAGTAAATATATATCATTTTTGAGGAAAATGTATTTTTGGGAGAAAAAAATGTCTTCATTAAAAATTAGGTTCTTATTTCAGAAGAATTTATCAATAAATTTATATATATTGGTAACAGAAAATATATAATTATATTAATTAATACTATTCATATACACAAATTTAATGGATGGGTAGTAATGTTCATATTTAAATATATATATACTTTTTTAATCTTGTTGTTGTGCATCATATACGCTTTAGAACATACTTTTATTTTGGAAAAAATTAAGGGTGTTGAATATTTATAGGGTTGGTTAAATTTTGGGTGTAATATCATGGTTGTAATATATTTTCCTATACTATTATGTAGAACTAATAATCCCACCAAATTTATTATTAGTGTTGTCTCATAGTTGTAAAATAGCTTCTTTAATCGTATGATCTTCTAAAAAAATAATTTTTAAAATAAAAATTTTCTATTATTTGGGTTTCCATTTCCTCCCATACATATTTTCTTACAATTCCTTCAAGATTCTTCTCTCTATCCAAATATCACTCATACTCAGGATCTAATATTGATTCCCTTTATCATTAAGTGACTAATTCAAGGTAATCATTCTCTTATTCTTCATTATACATCATTTTTCTATATACTTTATTTCAGTTATTTAATATACTACTTATCATTAAATATATTTAAATATTCCATAAATCATTTTATATAGTTGAACTAATCATTGATATTTTATTACCATTTTCATGTTGTGGTCATCTATTCTCATAGTTCTTCATTCTCAATCAAAGTTGAGTTGTTTAAATCAACCTAGGATTGGATTTTTTTAAAAAAATTATTTATACATGTCATATGGTGATTTATAAATTAAAACCTATTTCTAATAATAATATTAAAATGTATGAATTTTTTTATGATAAAATAAATTAATTTATTCCTCATGTTTTCTATGGGTGAAAAAATTAAGATTTCAAGGTTTTCATGAAGCGTTCATTAAATAAATAGTTTGAAGAACTTTATGATCTTGTAAATAAATATTATATACATTAATTATAGAAACCTTAGATATAATGTGATGTTTTGGTTTTTAATAGACTCATAATATAGTATCTAATATTTTTTCATTTATTTTGTTTAATAATTTTTGGTATTTAAATTAAATTTTTAGTTTCATTATATATATTTTTTACTAGTATTTACCTATTTTCATAACCTTATGATTATATATATGATGTGTTGATCTATGTTTTCTTTGAAAATTTGTATAGAAATTAAGATATCAAAAATAAAATCCCCATATGGATTATTTTTATTATTATCATGAAATGGATTTTAAATAATTCCTAACACCCTTTGTAGAAAGACCCTTAATGTCATGATTTATGTAATCCTGTATGATATTTGAGATAATAGGGTTATCCTTATAAATATATATATGAAAATATAAATGTGGATGTTTATTTATTAACTGATTAATGGTGATAAGTGTGAGTATTTAATTTGATTTATTTTGGATATGTGTTGATATCATTGTTTCATGGTACATCACATCTATTTAAATTATTTTATGGGATCCATAAGTATCTAACTTGGATATCTGGATATAGTATTTATTTTTTATGATTACACTCTAGCTAGTATGTCTTCATTCATGGTATAAAATTTCTTGTAGGTAGGGATGTCTGATGTGGCTATTTAAGAGTAATCCAATAGTTTTTTTTGGCAATTAATTGTTATATAATTCAATAATTTCATCTGTGAAATAATTATTTTCATAGCAGTACTTAAGGTGGCTTGAAATATTTTTGAATAAGATTTTTTAATTATAATTATTCTTTATTAGGTTCTTTACTTTTATCTTTGATTATTTTTCAATCTTATTTTTCAAGGTTATTTATTTATTCATTAATATCAATATATTTTTATATATTTTAATAATATACAAAGGGAATATTTTTATATTTATGTTATGGGGTTATTTTATATTAAATTTTTTGTTAAATATTTGAATTGTTATTTATAGGTATTTTTTTAATTATGATTATTCTTGGGGTCATATTTATTTATTTTATAATTCTCATCATTCAAATAAATTACACTTCTAATGAAATGTTACAGAAAAGAAAGGAATTATAATAAATTTTTATTCTTAATTTTAAATGGGTTTAAATTTATTTATCATCCATTTTGGTTTATGTCTAATTGTGATTTATTTATTTAAAAACGTAAATTAAGGTATATTTATGTAATTTATTTTTTCAATAAAAACCAATGATTATTTTCATATATTCTTTTTAACAATGGTATATTGGAATGAAAATATAATTTTACTTTACGAAAAACTTTGGTTAAATAAAATTTGGAATATTTAGATCACCCCCTATATACACAATTTGGAATGTTTCTTGATATTATATTATAAATAATGTATTCAGTGTATATTATCATATATGATAGTGTGCATATGGTGATCCATCTGATAATTTTTTTTTGAAGCGGAGGAGACTCCGGGTCATGCATAGATTCTTTATTGTTCTATTATGACCTACTTCTAAATATTAATAGGCTCTTATTTCAATCATTTTAGTTATGATTTTTCAATTTCATTCAATAATATTACATATTATATATCATTTTTAGTTTTCTCATATTTAAATTTTCATTGGATGCATAGAATCATTATGAATTTAATGTATTGATCTTTTTTAACTAATTATTTGAGAAAAGTGGAATCTAAATGTAATGAAAATCCATTTCATATTCAAAAAATGGGCAAAATTAACATTTTATTATATTCAAGTATGAAATCAAATGAAAATTGTTTTATTAAATTGCATATAACTAATTTCTAGATTTTGGTTAGAAGGAATGATCCTAAATCCATTTAATGAAATAATTTGGGTGACACAATAGGTAAACCCAGGTTGATTCATTTCAAAATAGTATAATATAAATCTTAATATTTAGGGTACAATGGAATATTGGATTTATGATCATTCAAACTTAGGTTTTAGGTAATAAATATGTATTTAACCAACCCATTTGATTATGATACATGAGATAGAATGAGTGGTCAGGATGTATGTCACAGATTTATGTTTCACTTTCAATTATTCTCAGTATATTTATAATTAAATTTATTCAATTTTGAGTTATATATTTTTATAATTTTTTATAAACATTTATGTGTTTGGGATAGAAATGGATGGGTAACATAGGTGTACAGTGTCTATGAATGTTATAGAAGAATATATATAGACCCTAAAATAGTATTGTAAAGCATCCAATGACCGTCTCATGGTTGGTTCACAATTTCCAAACAGTGTTGAAAATCCATATATATTTCTAAAACCATATGATTCATTTAGTGATATCTTTTTATAATAAAAATATTTTAATATTCCATTCAATTAATGTATATGGATTAAAGAGAATGTATTTTTTTGTTTGGATATCTTTTGGTTTCTTTTTATTTGATATTTAGTGTTATTATATTTGGTTTTTTATTTTAAAGAGTACCATTATTTCATAGATAATTATATTTGGAATTGTTTCTAAATAGAATATGTGTTTTATAAAGTGGTTTCAAGGGGTAATTTGGGTTTTGATTTGTGGTGGGTTTTTCGTTTATGAATTTTTCAAGTGTTATATAAATATAATATAAATTTTATATAATCATGTTTGGAATGAATATAAATTTTTATTTTGTAACTATTTTTACAATGGTGAAGTTAGTTATTTTATAAATAATTTAATTATTTTTTATCTTCATAATGGTGGATTTGTAATTAAATTGAATTTTAATAAATTTATAAATGAGGTAGTGTATTTATAAATAGTGGGTACTTTTATGAAAGGATTGTTAAAACCATCATCTAATGAATATAGTGTTGTAAATAGTAGTCATTTGTATTTATTTTTCAGATATCAATCATTAATATATTTATTTTTTCATTTGATATTATAGTTAATATTTTCTTTTATAGTGTAATAATTTTTTTATTTTTGGAATAATATTTTGTTTTTATTTGTAATTTAGAGAATTCCGCCCATAATGGATATAAAGAAATCTAGAAACATCAATTTCTATGGTTGTTTTATATATTTTCTTATCTCACTTTTTCATATATTCATTTATGTTGACTTCTATTCCTATAATCGGGACACAATTGTAGAGATGGGTTGTTCATTACTCTTGGAACACATCTAATATCTCTCAAATAAACATCTTCTTATATTTCGTGGTGATAATTATATACATATGGTGATAAAGATGAAAGGAATTATTGAGGTTATCATCAATTATCTTGATTCTTCTAATGACTTAGGTGTTAAATTCATAATAGGCATTTTTGATGGACAATGATGAGAATAGTGTGATGTTATCTTTCCACATCATGGAATTCTTCATGAATATGTTAATATAGTAGAAGTATATTATATTGTTAAATGTGGTGAATGGTAAGTATTTTATGATTATATATTATGATGAGTGAATGATGAATGTGTATCTTTTCTAATTCACAGATTCAGTTCCCTTTTCATATGAGATATTCTTATGTAACTCCTTAAGGGATAAATTTTTCAAATGATGAAATAATCCAAAAATTAGATCTATTATGTTTATATTTTTCAAAGAAAAATATAAATAAGTAGTTAATAAGTCAATAATATGATAATATAATTTGTTAATAAAACCTAATATGGATGATTCATCTTTTGAAACTGGATTCGGTAAGAGGAATATATCTTTAGAAGATCAGAAATATGATGATCCTAAGTGGAAATGTTAGGTTCATATAGGATAATATTATCAGTCATTCAATATTCCCACTAATGTTAATAAACCCCCAATGTGATTTAGTTTTTGAAGATCATGGTTCTATATGACCTCATGTTCAATACCACAAAAAAACATTCCATCAATATGATGGAATGAGGGATCACAACGAATACTTATAAGTGGAATTATTGTTGTGGGAAGAGTATATGGACCAATAGAAAATTTATTTTTGATTTATTTTAAATATATTTAGGGTATCATATTCTTGATGTGTTTTATTTAGGAACTTCAATCATATGTTAGTGTACTACTCCTATCATTATGATAACTTGTTATTGGTCAGTTTTATCCCATTTTCCCCTTTAGTTTTCACCAATTTTTTGATTCTTCTATAATTTTTTTTCTATAAATATAGAATTTATACATGACATTAATATGTTTTATTTTTATTTGACCTTCTTGATCATGAATATTTTTTTCGTTTCATTTTTATTGCACTGTGATTGTGAAGTCTCATCAATTCCTACACATTAACATGAACATTTAATGGTTTGGAGACCTATTATAGGTCATAATAATTTTATTAAACAAATACCCTATATTTTCAATATCGTATATGATTTAATTCATCTACTTTTCACCATTATATAATATAAAATGAAGCATTTCTCTCTAAAATATTGGACTAGCATGAGACACTGAATGGATTATCCTATTACATCCTTCAATAGGGAAATCACAAGGTGTTTTGTGTATATCTTATTCATTGGAGCTCATATCATTTTTTTGAAAACTATTCAAATTAATCGCCATTATGATGGGTATTTAGTGTATTATAACCATTAAACTTATTGAGACTTTGATATTGAATATGATACAGACTCGTAGTCATTTTTATATATTAAAGGATTAGTTTTATTGATCTTTGTAATATAAAAAAAATTGTTTTGTCGTTGTGATATAATAGAATTATTAATTCCATATTGATTTAATAAATTGTGTGACATTGGTAATTATTTTTCATTTTTTTATTGAGTACCCTCCTTTATATTCCTAGTAAATGGATAGAAATATTATTCATTTCATTCAAAAATTCCTAGATGACTTTTTTGTGGTTGGAAGCATCATAATAGAGATAATTTGTATAGCCTAGCGTCTCTGGGGTTACTATTAAACAAAAACACCTCCCATGTATAAGAATAATTTCATTACTAAACTATTTTAATGTCTAATTCATGTTTCTCAAATAATGTAGCCAAACCATGCTTCCAACCCAATATATCCTAGAATCAATCACATGGTTCTTCTATGGGTTCCTAAATCATGTAACAAAACATTTCAATCTACCTATATACTAAAATATAAAATCTAGTGATAAACATGTATGAGTTTCTAATTGGGTTCCTATAATATTTGGTTCTAAGAAATTTTATTAGATTATTTACAACGTAATTCATCTCCCTCTAAAGCTACCATGATGAATTCATTTAGGATAAAGTGACTTATTCAATATAATCTTCCCCTTCTTCTTCATTTCTTTTCCTTCTATCCTTATGTTCACTTATTTTTATTTATTCAAGATATTTTCTTTTTACATAAATCCATGGGAATCTATGTATTTTATGGTGTTACTATAATCATATTATGATAGTTTTCTTGGGAATATATTAGTTATCTCTTTTCATAATACTGCTTCCATCATCAAAGATTATGTTCCTACATTTTTAAAGGTATGTTTTTATTAAACTAATTTTATAAAACATATCATGTGGTTTATTAGATTTTATAAAATATTTCATAATATTATTATACATATATATAATATATTTAAATAAAATATAATTTCATTCATTAATCTATATATTTTCTATGGGTAACAAATAGGGGATTTCGTGGTTTGGAAGCTATATACCTTCAAGAATGACCTATTATGTTTTTAAAAATATCTAGAAGTCATTTTCAAAATTAAATTAACTTTAAATATAAGTTTTAGTTTTTAAAACTACTATATAATATATTATTTACCATTTTTAATGATTTTTTAAACTTGTTTTTGTCCTTTTTATGTGTTTATTTTATTTTTAATATCATGATTTATTTTTTTGTTTTAGTGAAGTTTAATGCGTAGGGTTGAATCACATTTATCTATATAATGCTTCCATTTATATTATTCATTAAAAAATATTTTTTAATGGATATTTTGGATGCCCATAATAACATATCTGATTTATTTGTTCATTTTGGAAAACATGAAATGGATTTTATAGAAGCGTTTTCACCATTGGCACCAAGAACTTTTTTTCATAATTTGTAAATTGATATGTACTATATGGGATTAATTCATTTTACTTTAATATATTGGTAACTATGGAAATGGATATTTAAATAAAGAGTTATTGGATGTGAGATAATAGAATACTGTGTAATTTTTATTATTTATATGTGTCGGTATCTAGATTTGATATTGTTTCACAAGTATTTTGATTATATCATGGGAACCCTTGGTATGTTTGTTATATCAAGATATGTATTTTTCACTAGTAATTATTCTTCTGATGATATTATCCTTTATTGAAATACATGAAAATCCATATTGGGAGGGCTTCCAAATGAGGACATATGAGTGTAAGATTAGGTTTTTTAGGAATGTTTCTATAAGTTAGTAGTTGATTCCAACTAACCATGCCTAGGATTGTATCACTAGACTAAGGGTTTTACCATGATTTATATAATGTAATTATATTTTTACTAGTCTTAATTATGTATTTTTTTATCATTTATTTTTTTCCTTATAACACCCCATAATTTTAGAATGAATATCTCTATAATTACATACAATTTCATTGATAAAATGTGATACATTAAACATCAAACTAACGGAGAAATTATTTATTAATATATATTATTAAAATAAAAAATTAATTATAATTATAGACAACTGAATGGAATATAATTATTGAAATTACAAATAGAATAAAACTAAATGTTAATAAAACTACTAAAATGCTGATATTCTAACTATCATGACCAACATTGATGATTATAAAAATGATGATACTTATAAAAATCCTAAAACATGTTTGAAATATGATAATATTATTTCAAATGAAATAAGATTGTATGATGAATTATTATAGAGATTATTGTAAGGATTTATACATGCATGTTAGGTGACAGTTATATATAAAACCACTAGTTATATGGTCAGTAGACATGTGGTTGTCTTATATATTACCATTATATATATGGTTCAAATATTATGTTTTTACTAAAAAAGATAATAATTTTTTTTAATTTTTAGTTACAAATTAAAAGTAATATAATTAAAATATAATAAATTATTCTTGAATGAATACAAAGATAAAAATTATATAAATTTTTTTATTAAATAGAATATTTATTTATATTAATTAAATATATTAGAAAATATTATTTTTATTAATTAATCATTTTATTTGTTTATAAAATTTAATGAAATATCCTAATAACTGCCTACTGAAAAATAAAAATGTAAAATATTATAGGAGTAAAGTCCTTTAATGTTAAAAATGGATATTTTTAAAATAATTATTGTTGTTATGTATTTTGTATGCTTTTTATTAGTAATTAAATTTTACCACATTTAAAGGATGGTTTTAATAAAATTGGAAGTTAAAATTTATATAGAAGTATAGTTACACTCATTTAATTAAGAATTGATATGAAATTAGACTAATAAGACCTAATATTTTAAAATTCATTTTCAATAATGTTACTTGTTTTGATATATGTAATATTTCATTTATTAGTTAGATTCCACATATTTAGAAATAAAATTTTATTATATTATTTAAAAATTAGTAATCACCATAATGAAATTATTTATAAATAAAAAATTTCTTTAGGAAAAAATTGGTAAGAATGTTAAATGCTAGCTACCACAGTATAGGTATAGTGAGGTAAAAGGGGATAAATTAATGTGTAATTTCAAAAAATATCATAATCATTTATCTCTAAATGAATGGATGATGGGATGATAAATTTCCACATATATATATTACAATATTTTAAAATGTGGATCCACATTCTTTGTAATAAGATATTCATTACACATTAACAAATGGGTATTTTCAAAAATGCCAGTAAAGATCACCGATGAATGTACTACTCCTATTTCAAAATCAACCCATAAATTTCCTCTAATTTTCTCTAGGATACCAACTCAGAGACCCTCTAAAACAATCCCCTCCAATATTTTCAAAACTATGGTTATAAGAAGGAGTTTCAAATCCCTAATATCATGTAACCTCTTAAAGAGAAGATTTGTGTCTTAAATATAAATGTTATCCTATACTAAATAATTATTCATTTGGTTATTCATTGATAAATTATAAAATTTTAATTATTTCATTAATAAATTTTTTTAAAACATTTATACTATATAAAATTTATATTGTCACTATTAATGAAAATATCCTTACTCACTCTATCTTTATAATGTCCACTTTTTTTGGGTTGTTATTACAGCATATAATAAATAAGGTTTTAATATTAATAATAAAAATTACTATGATAAAATTACTATTTTAAATTTTTTAATAATAATCTATTTAATAGTATTTCATAATTGTGGGGTTTTAATATTTCAATGTATATTCACCAATAAATTTATTTATTTATTTAAATAAACAGTCAACAAAAATAAAATTTTAAGGTGTTCCATGTGAACCATCACCATAATTTCTACTAAATGAACAAGGGGAAGATAGAAATATATCAATAAAATATTATAAATTTCCATTAAAAAATTGTCGTGATGGTTTAAGGATATAATCCACCAAAATGAAGCATGCGTGGAAAAATAGAACATTTAACTCCCTAATAAGAATTTTAAATATACAGTGTTAATATGTAGGTAATAAGGAATTAAAAATTAATGTTATTATGTAAAATAATTATTAATTTGGTAGTTATAAATAGTTATAATAAAACTAAATTCATTATATAGTTTGTATGGGCACATTTGAACAAGCAAAAGTTCTACGTAACGGTTTTCTTCCAATCACACTTTGAAATAACGAATATCATTGTATTAATTACTATTTTGGGAAATTTTATAAACATTATCTCTAAAAACCTATTTATATTATTATCCTACCTTATTTTATAGGGTTTAAATTTCTTCATACAATTTAACCTCCATTGGGTTCACAATTCAACTGATTAAAGGCTTTTTAGTAGAACAAACCATATCCATTCTCTTTAACCAAAAATATTTATCCACTTTTTAAATATTCTTATAATAATTTTATAGATATTAATAAATAATCACCATTTATTCTTTAAAGTAATTTTCTATTTACTTTTATGGTATTTACAAAATTATGAGGGGGATATTTTTTTAGTTTTTCTCCAAGGTTGATTTCACTAATCATTTCCATTAGGTTTAATTAAAACCATTACTATTCATATTTTCATAATTATTAAAAGTAATTGATATTTAAATTATCATTATTTTTATAAAAAACATTATTTTATATATTATTTAATTTTTAAAATAACGTTTATTGAAATTTAAATAGTTTGTTATGACTTTTAAAAATAGTTTTCTATTTCTCTTAAAAAGTGTAATCCATTTATATAAATATCATTTAATGTTTCATATTCTTCACAATAGATATGATCTAATGATACGATCTATACTAATTATTTATATATATTATGATATTATCCAGAGGAAGCCTTAATAAAACCCATGTTATTCTCTTGGGTATAATAATAAATTATTTTATTGTGAATGTTTTGATTTTAATGTGGTATCCATATGTTTGGTTTTCAAATATGTGATAGGTGTCCATATAACTATAAATCCCTATAATGCATTGGTTAAATATTTATATCTCATGGGATATCATGTAAGTTACTAGGTAGTGAACTCAATATATAATGGGACTCATCTCACTTTGAAAAATATAAATTGAGAGTGAACCTATTTCATTATATTCTGAGATTATATACATTATGTGATGATTGTCAACTAAGTGAGGCTTGATATAAGAAATTATTTTCTATTTTATTCTTTTTACACATTATTATTCAATATTTATGTATTATGACCCATTCCATTATTGTTTTATAATGGATTATTATAATTTTCTCATAATCCACACTAATTGAAATTTTAGCTTTACCAACTGTTTAAAACCATTGGTAAAGGCTGGGAAACTATGGGTATATACTATACCAATGGTTGTCTAAACCATTGGGTCTTGAGCTTTAGGGATAGACATTTCCCAATGATTCTATGAGAACCATTTGGATATGTCTGAAAAAATCAGTATATACCAATGGTTTTAGTAAAATGTTGGTATAAATATTTTCCAACTGTTCTAAACCGTGTGTAATACCATGAAGAATATATATACCAATGGTTTCGTAAACCATTGTTATAGACTTTTACCAATGTTTTCCCATAAAAAATTGGTAAATCTCAGGTAAAATTATATATTCCAATGGTTTACAAACCGTTGGTATATACTTATACAACATTTTTCATATAACTATTAGAATAAGTTCTTGGTTTACACATATTCCATTGGTTGCGAACCATTGGAATATATTTTATATACCTGCAGCCGCAAGCCTTCATGGTTTCCTCCCCTAGTGAACCTATATCAATTCCACTGGGTATCACAAGTATACAACAATTAACATAATACACTACGTAACACAAAATATGTTCATAATATAAAACAAGTAACACAATACGCATGTAACAAGTATACGTTCATAATACATACATAATTCTATATGAATTCATAGAGTATTTATAATTCTGTATGAATTCTATCAGAATTCATACAACACATAATTCAAACATAAATCTGAATACCTCCAATTCTGTATTTATTTACCCTCTACACACATACCAAATTAAAACATAATTACTAAGGTAATTACAGCAATTATACACATAAAACGAGTATACCCATACACCATTAACACATAATTTGTATGTTAATTAAATAAATAAATAATTTAATTCAGAATTCAGGGGGTTGGGGGATATTTATGGGTTTGGGTTGGCTGTCCAATGGGGGTGCGGGTGTCCGGGGGGAAAGGGGTGTCCAAGGGGGCTTTCCAGGGTGGGGGGGGGGGTGTCTAGGGGGTGGGGCTGTCCAGGGGGTGGGGGATGTTATGGGTGGTGGGGGGGTGTCCAAGGGGGTGTCCATGGGTTGAGTGGTGTCCAGGGGGTTGGGAGGCTTTCCAGGGGTGAGGTGTCCAGGGTTGGGGGTCTCCAGGGGGTGGGGTGGTGTCTAGGGGGTTGGGGAAGTCCAGGGGTTTGGGGGATGTCCTAGGGGGTGGGTGGTGTCCACAGGGTGGGGGCTGTCGAGAGGGTGGGGGTTTCCAGGGGTAGGGGTTGTCTCGGGGGTGGGGGTTGTCCCGGGGGGGGGGGGTGGGGGCATACCACGGGGGGTGGGGTGGTCCATGGGGGTGGCAGGGCTATCTAGGGGATCGGGGGTATCTAGGACGGTGGGCGGGGCTGTCCACAATAGTAGGGGCTCTCCAGGGGGTAGGGGTGTCCATGGGGGTGGGTGGGATGTTTTGGGGGTATGGGTGTACGGGGGGTGGGGGTTGTCCACATGGGGTAGGGGTGCCTAGGGGGTGGTAGGACTGTCCATGGGAGTGGTAGGTTATCCACAGGGGGAGTGTCTATCCACGGGGGTGGGAAGGGCTATCCACGAAGGTGGGCAGGGCAGTCTAGGGGGTATGGGTTGTCCAGGGGGTCGGCGGGGCTGTCCAGGAGGGCTACAGGGGGTCCAGGGGGTGGGGTGGTTATCCACATATGTATGTTCTATCCAAGGGGTGGGTGGGATGTCCACGGGGGGGAGGATGGAGGTGGGAGCTGTCCAGGGGGTACGAGGTGTCTAGGGGGGAGGAGGGATTTTTATCACGGTGGTGGAGGTGGGTGGGGGCTGTAAAGGGTGGTGGGGGTTATCCATGGGGGTGTCCAGGGGGTGGGTTGTTTCCAAGGGGTTGGGTGGTTTCTAGGGGGTTGGAGGGGCTTTCCATGGGGTGGGGTGTCCAGGGGGTGGGGGTCTCTAGAGGTGGGGGTGTTTAGGGGGTTGGGGGTGTCCAGGGATATGGAGGGCTTTCCATAGGCATGGTTGGGCAGCCTACGAGGGTAGGGGGTGTCCAGGGGGTGGGAAGGCTATCCATGGGGGTGGGCAGGGTTGTCCAGAAGGTACGGGGTGTCCAAGGGGTGGGTGGCCTGTCCATGAGGGTGGGTGGGCTGTCCACGGGGGTGGTCAGGCTGTTCAGAGGGGGTAGGGGGTGTCCATGTAACGACCCAGAGTTTCATTAATTGAAATCCCTCTTAATCTAATTAAATGTCTCATTATGTTTATATAAAATGCCAACTTCATTAGTTTTATATTAATAATTTTTACCGTTTCTAATATAGACGTTCAATAGTGATCACATGATTAATGTAAATATAGGGCTTTAACAAATCCAAATTTCCTCATACAAAAGAAGCGATGGCCTCATGAAGTAGAATTTCTCCATACGAAGCCCATTTTTTGGACCTAGAAAAATAGGTGGCGTCCTTGGGCTTCTCTCTTGACCAAGCCCAAGCTATGCTTTATCATGTCAAGCTCGAACGTGACCGTCTACGGGAAAAGTGGAAGTTGATAGAGATTACCACTCGTGGAATGTTATCTGAGCCACCCAAAGAGTCTGTCACCATCGCACACCTTACCCTTAGGCCTTATGCAGCTTTTTTAAGGGGTTATGTAATAAATAAATAGTACTATGTTCATTTAAATTATTTTTTGAATATAATAATGAATATACTTTCTTGTCATTGTTGATACATTGTAAATAGTTTTTTAAGTACAAAAATGTTTTTATTTATTATTTAATTAAGAATTAGATTATATTAAATTAAGGGATTTTTGAATTAAATAATATTTTAATAAAATATTATTATTAAAATAATTTTTATTAAATATAAATGATCTTATAATTTTATGAATGCAATTTTTATTTTTATTAAGGTTTGAAAGCCATTTTTTTCAAAACCCGTGAATTTTCAATAAATGTTGGTTTTTATTTTAAAAGTTAAAATTAACATATTTAGAAAATTACATAGATAATATAAATGTTATTTTTGGAATAAGGATGTCGAAATTATCCAACGTTGAATTTTTCATAATTTTCTGAGAAAGTCAAATTTTCGAGTAAAAATTAAATACCGTTTAAATATATAATGTGTTTTGTGACATCATAATGACCCAATAGTGATGTAATAAAATACTATAATATTTATTTTAGGCCAAAATATGTTTTAACATTAAATTAATTTCAGTTTGGGATTGTTTTACTGACTTTTCAAAACATTAATGAACCACTCAAAACTTATTAAACACCTTGTCTTTATAAATTAAATTCCATGGGAGTATGACTCACCTCCACATAAGAAAACCTATTATTTTAAGAATATCGGACTTTGGACTTATAAAATATTTTTTTCCTCTTCCCTTTACCAAAAAACATGGCCAAAAACCATGGGATGGTTTGTGGTTTGGATTAATTTAATATAAGGGGACCCAAACCTATATAATAAAGAATTCCCTCACCTTTCCTATATAAACCCACCCAAGATCCCACTTACTCCTCATTAAAATCATTTGGAGTTCATCCAACCTCTACCCTACTCTCTCTAGAATTCTCCCTATGTGCCCCAAGATCCCAAGAAGCCTCTTACAAGCCTCTCTATGTCTTTTGGAAGCACACTTCCAAGTAAAGGTTTTATCTTCCTTTCTCATTTTTGTCGAATTTTATTTAAGTTGTTTTGCCCTTTTTATTTCAATTATGAATGTTGGGGTATGGTTTTTCACCTCTCTCATAATTCCCTCTTTATGGTTGTATGATGGTAGACCCCTTTCTATCTCATTAAATGCCTCCTATGTACACCTATTACTATGCCAAAATTCTGAAATAAACTTCACTCTCCTCTTTTACATTGAAGAAACACTTTTGTATCATGAATCAAAATTCCATTAGAATTGTTGGGAAATGTATCCATATGAACTCCTTAATTTATATTACATGTAAATATGATGAGGAACCCCTTTCCCTCTCATCAACAATTTCTGTGAATTCTTATGTCACGCTGTTACGCTGCTGAAATCGCACTGATTTTCTAGGCCAATGTCATTGTGTAGTTAATACAATGCCCATTTCTACATCAAGTGCATTCACATTTATCCACATTTACATATTTATTATAAGGTTTAATGTATTAATTACACATTTCTTTATCGTGGAATAAATTATTATGTTTTATGAATCCATGTTTTATGATCCATGTGGCACCTTATGCATGAAATGAAATTATTAAGAAGGGTGCGCCCTTGTAGCGCTCCAATGCATTGGGTAGATTATAGTTTCATGATACGTCATGTTCAATGATTGTTGACTCATGATAATTCAAGTGAAACAAGTTTTTACTCGTGATTTATTCACAATGAGTAATTACTCATGCTCCATGTGCAATGAGCCTTGGCTCATGCAAATTCCATGTTAAGTGTTGTTGCCACATTTCCATGTTATGATTATCATGATTTATCATTCCTTTATGTTCATGTTTCTCATATTCTCTATTGATATGCCTATTTACTAACATGTATTGTACTCCAAATGTTATTCCATGTGTACTCCCTTACTGGGCTTTATAACTCACCCCTTTCTTATGCATGGCCTCTGGTAATCGCATGCAATGATAAGTACAAAAAAATGTAGTGGTCATGTAAAGGATGTTTTCAATAAAGATGTTGTAATTCATGTTTCAGGTTTTTATGTAATGATCCTAAGCCCCAAAGACACTAAACCTATTTATCTTCTTTGTTGAATCAAGTGATGTTTTATGTAATAAATCATGTTTAAGTTTGTATTAAAATCTGGGTTGTCATAGTTGGTATCAGGGGATAGGTTTAGTTATTTTTGGGATTAGGATTATAAAACCCTAGTATAGCCTTAGAGACAAGACTAAGTATAATAAAAACACCCCTAAGTTTTGGTAATTTCTATGTATGTGGTTTATCAAACAAATACATCCCTATTTGGATACGATCAGCTAGAGGCGGCTCTGACACAGATGTATCCTAGGGGTAAAACCCGAAAACACCGCTTTGATCTAGACTCGAACGAGAACTGGTGCACGACAATGGGCCTTTATGCACTCTTGTTTATGACACTCCCGGGGGATATTTTTTTGATAAATTTAAAATCTTAGTATGAACCCTTATAAAGGGAATTAAAAAATTTCCCCTAATCATATTTTTTAGAAATTAGATCATGAAAAGCCTAGATTGAAGCCTATAGACTCATGAGTTTCGGAAATAAAACTTTATATATAATTCATCAAAAAATTTCATTGGATTACCCATTATGTGTTACCCCTAACATTCCTTTTATTCCAGGAAATGGCCGGTAATAGGAGGACTCGGGCTAACAACCGTTGTGAAGATCAATGGGATGACTGTACTAATGAGATTCCCAATCCAATGGGAGTGGCAATCGTGAACTTTGTCACACTTCTATCATATCTAAATCATGTTTTGAATAGAAACACGAGTAAAGAGGAATGTTCAACCCCCCTAAGTAATAACAAGTCACAATCGAGAGCATCATGAGAAAAAGGCCTCCTACATTTAGTGGATCAACTGATCCCACGATCGCTGAACAATGGATCAAATCCATTGAAAATATCTTCTCCATCCTTCAATGTACTGATCAAGAGAAGGTTCTACTGGAGGATTATCGTATAGAGGGTGAAGATGATCAATGGAGGACGTTGATGAAAAATATGATGCCTGAGGAGGAGATCGAGTCGTTGGAATGGAAGGATTTCCAAAAGATGTTTTTCGATAAATATTTTTCGTGCACCCTCTAGCTTAAGATGGAAAGGGACTTCCATTACCTCAAGCAAAAAGACAAAGAATCTATTGGAGCGTACGAGGAAAAACTCACAAGGCTTTCACGATATGCTTCCGGCTTTTTCGTTACCCCATAATGCAAAGTTGACCACTTCTTTGGTGGGTTGAAGCCTAGCCTACGGAAATCATTACGAATCCATGAATTCGACAGCTATGAGGAAATTGTCTGATGTACCCTCAAGGTCAAAATGGAGATTGGGGAATAGAATGGGTATCATGGGGATAAGAAGAATAATATGGACTCCAATGCTCGTGGTCTGATGGATAAATCCAACGGTGCTAAGAATATCCATCACCCCACATGCCAAAAGTGCGGAAAGAAGCACCCTAGAAATTTCCTTAAGGGGACGAGGAAATGCTTCAGGTGTGGAAGAGAAGGGAACCTAGTCGTTAACTGTCGGAAATAAAGACACGCGGCTACGAAAGAGGAGAGGAATTCTCTGTTCGAACCTCAATGCATTGTTCAATGCTAAAAATGAAAATAACCGAGTCATTTTTCAAAGTAGTGCCCTAATCCAAGGGTTTTCGGAGGAAACCAACAACCTCCAAGGCCGCAAGGAAGAGATTTTTCCATCACTTATGCTGAAGTGAACCCAGAAAATGAAGTGGTGATAGGTATTCTAGTTATTTATTCAAGAATAGAGAATGTTTTGTAGAAAAATCCCAGCACCACCACAAATCATGGAAGTGAAGATTTCAGTGAGTACGGAAAATAGGGAAATCATTGCATCCCATGAATATAAGTCCCCCCTGTTATAATCTGTGGATTGAATTTCCTAGTGAACCTCGTCAAACTCCCTTTGGTGGAATTTGATGCAATTCTTGGTATGGATTGGCTTTCCTTATATAGATCCCACATAAATTGTCAGGAGAGGAAAATCACACTCCATATGGAAAATTGACCCCTGATTATTTACAAGTGTAAGGAGGAAGATGAATCTCTTTTAGCTCCACCATCTAAATCATGGATATTACTATCTTATGAGCATGCGTATCTGGCTCAGATGATTGAGTCCAAGGAAGAAACCATCCTTGATGAAATTCATATTGTGAGGGAATTTGTTGAAGTGTTTCCCGAGGAACTGCCTGGTCTTCCTCCTAGAAGAGATGTTGAATTCTAAATTGAACTTATACCTGTGGTATTAGCAATATCCAAGAATCCATATAGAATGGATATTGTAGAGCATGAAGAGCTGAAAAATCAACTATAGGAGAATCTGGATAAAGGGTTTATACGCCCAAGTGATTCACCATGGGGTGCACCAGTCCTCTTCGTCAAGAAGAAGGATTGGTCAATGCGGCTTTACTTCAATTATCGTGAACTTAACAAAATCGCGATAAATAATAAGTATCTTCTACCAAAAATTGATGACTTGTTCAATCAGCTATGTGGAGCACAATACTTCTCCAAGGTGGACTTGTGGTTGGGATATTATCATGTAAGGGTGAAGAAGGAAGATATCCCCAAGGATGCTTTTCGCACAAGATACGGGCACTATGAATTCATATTAATGCCTTTCGGACTGACTAATGCTCCATAAATCTTCATGGACTTAATGAATAAATTCTTTAGAGATTACCTAGAAATTTCTTTGGTAGTATTTATATATGATATTCTAATATACTCCAAAACCATGGAGGATCATGAGGAGCATTTAAGAACTATACTAGAGACATTGCATAAGGAGAAACTCTATGAAAAGTACATCAAGTGCGAGTTCTAGTTGAAGGATGTCTCATTATTTGGCCATATCATCACAAGCAATGGGATATCTGTGGATCCCTCCAAAACAGATGCAATTGAGGGATGGCCGAGTCCAACATCGGTAATGGATATCCATAGATTATTGGGTTTAGAAGGATATTATCGACGATTTGTGAGGAATTTTTCATGATTGTCCAACCCTCTTACCAAGATAACTCTAAAGAGAGTAATGTTTTATTGGGGTGATGAATGCAAAGAAAGCTTCAACGAGTTGAAAAAGAGGTTTATCACTGCTCCCGTTCTCACTTTACCCACATGTGGGGAAATTTTTGTGGTATTCATTTATGATTCGAAGATGGGCTTTGGATGTGTGCTGTTTCAAAATGATAATGTGATATCCTATGCCTTAAGGGAGTTGAAAATCTATGAGCGAAACTATCCAACTCATGATCTGGAGTTGGAAATGGTGATATTTGGCTTGAAAATATGGCGGAATTATCTCTATGGGAAGAAATGTGAGATATATACTGACTACAAGATTCTTAAATATATATTCACATAGAAAGAGATTAATATTCTCCAGAGAAGATGGATAGAGCTCATCAAGGATTATGACTGTCCAATACATTACCACCCTGGGAAAGGGAACAAGGTGGCAGATTCCCTAAGTTGAAAGGACCCAACGATTCTATCAATGATGAGAATTTATAAGGATCCAATCTCCGTAGACTTGATGAAGATGGACATGGGAATCATAAAGAACGGAAAATCATCAATCATTTCTCAAATTATTAATCAACTATCTCTTTTGGAAATGTTAAAGGATGCTAAAAAGGATGATGTGGGAATTAAAGAAAAAGTGGAATCTATCAAAAAAGGAAAATCCTCAGAGTTTAATGTTAATGAAGAAGGAATTGTGTGATTTGGGAAATTACTATGTGTTCCATCAAGTCCAGAGCTAAAGAAGGAACTTTTGGATGATGCACATAGTTCCAATTTCTCTTTTAACCCAGGGATCACAAAGATGTATCGATATCTCCGAGAAAACTTTTTGTGGGATAATATGAAGAAGGAGATCGCTGAATATACATCAATGTGCCTGGTGTGTCAGCAAGTGAAGGCAGAGACATAGAATTCTAAGGGGATGATGCAACCATTGACCATACCAGAATGGAAATGGGAGACCATCACCATGGACTTTGTCACCAGAATTTCGAGGACATCCAAAGGAAACAATGAAGTCTGGGTTGTTGTGGATCGTCTTACAAAGACTACACACTTATTTTCTATTCGGGAGGATTTCTCATTGGATCAACTGGGACGAATATATATCAGAAAAGTGGTAAGGCTACATGGAGTTCCACTATCTATTGTGTCTGACCGAGATCCAAGATTCACCTCTATGTTTTGGAATAGTCTTCAACATACTCTGAATACTGAACTGAACTTCAGTATGTCCAATCATCCTCAAACTGATGGCCAATCTAAGCCGACTATTCTAACACATGAGGACATGTTGAGAGCTTGCTAA
The DNA here is from genome assembly GCA_963277665.1 of Viscum album. Lineage (NCBI taxonomy): Eukaryota > Viridiplantae > Streptophyta > Magnoliopsida > Santalales > Viscaceae > Viscum > Viscum album. Next base: position 424,207,155 of record OY728162.1, on the reverse strand, counting down.
ATGGACTTTAAAGGAGTATGGGATCAACATCTTCCTCTGGTGGATTTCTCTTATAATAACAGTTTCCACTCAAGCATCCAAATGGCACCATATGAAGCCCTTTATGGGAAAAGGTGTGGAACATCGGCGTGTTGGTATGAGGTCGGTGAACTTAAGCTGCTTGGACCGGAAATGGTCGATGAAATGGTAGAGAAGGTGAAAACCATTCAGCAGCATATCAAGGGAGCCCAGAGTCGATAGAAGAGTTATGCAGATAACCATCGACGAGAACATGAGTTTAAAGTTGTAGAAATGGTTTTTCTACTCATATCTCTGTGTAATAATTTCATGAGGTTTGGAAAGAAATGGAATTTAAGTCCATGGTACATTGGCCCCTTCGAGATTTTTTATCGTGTCGGGGTTGTGGTCTATCAACTAGCACTTCCACCTACCATGGCCAAAGTACATGATGTCTTTCATGTATTCCTCTTAAGGAAGTACATACATGACCCTTCACATGTACTCTCTTCTGAGGTGGTACAATTGGAAGATGATGTTTCTTACAAGGTGCAACCAGTAAAGATCATAGATCGTAGAGAAAAAGTTCTATGAAATAAGACAATTCCCCTCATCAAGGTGTTGTGGAGAAACCACAAGTTTGAAGAAGCGACTTGGGAATCAGAAGAAATAATTAATTTGAGTTACCTACATCTGTTTTAGTGTGGGAAAAGGAAAATTTTGAGGGAGAAATATCTTAAGGGGGAATAATGTAACGACCCAAAGTTTCATTAATGGAAATACCTCTTGATCTAATTAAATGTATCTTTATGTTTATATAAAATTTAAACTTCATTGGTTTTATGTTAAGAATTTTTACCGTTGAAAATATAGCTGTTGAACATTGATCACTTGATTAGTATAAATATAGGTCTTTAACAAATCTAAATTTACTCAGAAAAAAGAATCGATGGCCTCATCTAGTAGAATTTCTCCATACGAAGCCCATTTGTCGAAGCTCAGAAAAGAGGTGGTGTCCTTGGGCTTCGCTCTTGAAAAAGACCAAGCTGAGGTTCATCATTTCAAGATCTAACGGGACAATCCACGGGAAAAGTGGAAGTTGATAGAGATTACCACTCGAGCAATGTTATCCGAGCCACCCCAAGAGTCTGTCACCATCGCACACCTTATCCTTAGGTCTTATGCGGATTTTTTAAGGGGTTATGTAACAAATAAATAGTACTATGTTCATGTACATTATTTTTTGTATATAATAATAAATATACTTTCTTGTCATTATTGATACATTGTAAATAGTTTTTAAAGTACAAATAATGTTTTTCGTTATTATTTTATTAAGAATTATATTTTATTAAATTAAGGAATATTTGAATTAAATAATATTTTAATAAAATATTATTATTAAATTAATTTTTATTAAATATAAATGATCTTATAATTTTATGAATGCAATTGTAATTTTTATTAAGGATTGAAAGCCATTTTTGTCGATACCCGTGAATTTTCGATAAATGTCAATTTTTATTTTAAAAGTGAAAATTTACATACATAAGAAATTTATTTAGATAAAATAAATTTTATTTTTTGAATCAGGATGTCGAAATTATCCAATGGTGAATTTTTCATAATTTTCTGAGACAGTCAAATTTTTGAGTAAAAATTATTTACTGCTTAAATATATAATCTGTTTTATGACATCATAATGACCCAATAGTGATGTAATAAAATACTATAATCTTTATTTTAGTACAATATATGTTTTATCATTAAAATAATTTGATTTTGGGTTTGTTTTTCATACATTTCAAAGCATTAAGGAACCCCTCAAGACTTATTAAACACCTTGTCTTTTTAAATTAATTTCCATGGGAGTATGACTCACCTCCACAAATGCAACCCTATTATTTTAAGAAGATCAGACTTTGGCCTTATAAAATATTTCATTCCTCTTCCCTTTTCAGAAAAACATGGGCAAAAACCGTGGTATGGTTTGTGGTTTGGATTAATTTAATGTAAGGGGACCCAAACCTAAATAATAAATAATTCCATCACCTTTCCTATATAAACCCACCCAAGATCCCACTTCCTCCTCACTCAAAGCCTTTGGAGTTCATCCAACATCTGCCCTACCCTCTCTAGAATCCTCCCAAGGTGCCCCAAGCTCCCAAGAATCCTCTCACAACCCTCTCTCTAGCCTTTGGAAGAACACTTCCAAGTAAGGGTTTTTTATTCCTTTCTCATTTTTGTCCAATTTTCTTTAAGTTGTTTTGCCCTTTTAATATCAATTATGAATGTTGGGGTATGGTTTTTAACCTCCCTAATACTGAAATATTTATGTTTTAATTATGGGAGACCCATTTCTCTCTCATTAAATGCCTCCCATGTACACCTGTTACTATGTAGAAATTCCGAAAGGAACTTCTCTATCGTCTTTTACATTCAAGAAATACTTTTGTATCAAGTATCTAAATTACATTAGAATTGTTGGTACATGTTTCTATATGACCTCCTTACTCTCCATTACATTTAAGTATGATGATTAACCCCTTTATCTCTCATCAACCATTTTTTTTGAATTCTTATGTCACCCTGTTACGCTGCCGAAATCGCACAGATTTTCTAAGCAAATGTCATTGTGTAGAGAATACCATGCCCATTTCTCCATCAAGGGTATTCACAATTATTCATATTTACTTATTGATTATATAGTTTCATGTATTAATTCCACATTTATTTATCATGGAATAAATTATTATGTTTTATGAATCCATGTTTTATGATCCATGTGGCACACTTATGCATGAAATGAAATGTTTAAGAAGGGTTCTCCCTTATAGCGCTCCAATGCATTGGGTAAAGTATAGAATCATGATAAATCATTTGAAATGAGTGTTGAATCATGATAATTCAAGATCAAATATGGATTACTTGTGCTTTATGTTCAATGAGTATTTAGTCATTCTCCATGTGCAATGAGCCTTGGCTCATGAAAATTCCATGTTAAGTGTTGTCGCCACATTTCCATGTTATGATTATCATGATTTATCATTAATTTATGTTCATATTTCTCTTATACTCTCTTGATATGACTATTTCCTAATATTTATTGTACTCCTCATTATTCCATGTGTACTCCCTTACTAGGCTTTATAGCCCACCCCTTTATTATCCATGTCCTCTGGTTATCTTATGCAATGCTAAGTACGAAGGAATGTAGTGGTCATGTAAAGAAGTTTTCAATAAAGATGTTGTATTTCATGTTTCAAGTTTTTATGTAATGATCCTAAGCCCCAATGACACTAAACCTCTCGACCTTCTTTTTTTCATCAATTGAATTTTTCTGTAATAAATCATGTTTAAGTTTGTAATAAACGCAGGGTTGTCATAGTCCAGGGGGCGTACGGGCTGTCCAGGGGGTGGGAAGGTTGGCCACATGGGGTAGGGGTGTCCAGGGGGTGGACAGGACTTCCACATGAGTGGGAAAGGCTATCCAGGGGGTAAGTGGTGTCCAGGGAGTGGGGTCTATCTACAGGGTCGAGGGGTTGTCCACGAGTTTGGGAGGGTTGTGCACAGGGGTGGGTGAGGGTGTGGGGTGTCCAGGGGGTGGGGGGTTGTCCACAAGGGGAGGGGGTGTCCAGGGGTATGGGTGTCCAGGGGTACGAGGTGTCCAGGGGGTGGGGGGTTTTCCACATGGGGATGGGCTATCCATGGGGTGGGTTGGTCTTCCACAGGGGTGGGGGATGCTCAGGGGGTAGAGTACCACTATATCCTTCTAAGTCTTTCCATCGTGATGGAACCACATTTTACATTAATAGAAAAAGGTATTTTCAAGAAAATTCATAATTTATCTATATTTTTCAACGAATACAAAGTGTGATGAATATTATTTTTCCTTGGAACACTCGTGGTTTTTCGAGAAGAAATTATTGACCTTGATGTCTAAATTCATCAGTTTTTGGTTCCACTACAGTAGTAAGAACATGAATGGTTTCATGTTCATGTACCAAATCATAGATAGCAGACACAACTATCTCTTCCACACTTCTTTCCACCTTGGGAATCTCTTATTGTGGTTAACCAGTAACATCATCATATAGTCTATTAAAATTTCATCTAAGAGGCAAGATTCCACTGAACATAAATAAGTCACACTAAATGAATCGGTAAGGATACATAGATTAATAACTCAAATAAGAGATATATGAATACGAATTTCATGAAAACATAATTAACTATTTTCAATAGAATTAATTAAAAATATTCCCCAATTATAATTTTTCTAAATTTTCGAGGTGACATACAACTTGTGAAAATGAGGAATGGCCAAATAAATCAATCATAACAACATCACATGTTCCTGAAATCCAACATCATGTCTACCAGGACAACATAGTATAGATAATGGCATCAAGGAGAGACGTATATCCTCATCTATGATAATAATATACCATGAAACAGTTTAGATTTCATTTTACACTGCTACACGAGTTAGCTCTAACATAGTCTAATTGGAATTCCTGAACCCCACAGATTGGTGACTAGAACCATAAATAATATAACAATAATGATGAGTTTTTTTTCCTACAAAATAGATAAAAATAAATAATAGAATTCTATATGTCAAAAATCTTCATGAATATGGTACATGAAATGAATGGGTAAAACAAAACTCATAACAACACATCATCAAGTGACATAACATCCAATAAGATTTGAGCTTTTACATATCCCACGTAGCTGTTTGATCACATATCCCGTGGGGTTGGGGGTAGGAGGTTTCTAGGTGTTGGGGGTGTCTAGGGGGTTGGGGCTATCTAGGGGAGGGGTGAATCAGTCACAGAAAATCAACAATTCTATTCTTATGATTTAAATATAAAAAATAAATCCAATGTGACCTACCTAATCACACATATATCCAGGAACAAAAAATCAATAAACATCAAAGGTCAATAATATCAGTAAAAAATGTTACATATCAATCTATCCCTCATTTCCATCACTATCATCACCATCATCATCACCCACACCTTCGTCCTCTTCGTCATCCCCATCATCATCCCTACCCTCCTTCTCACCCTCGTACTCATCCTCGACCTCCTCATCACCCTCCTCCTCCACCTTGTCCTCCTCCTCGCCCTCCCCCTCTACCTCAGACACCTCCTTACCCTCCTCCTCCTCCGCCTCGGCCTCCTCCTTTCCATAATCTCTACCACCACTATAATAGCCACCTTTTGAACCATATATAGAAAGAATCGATGACATATATTCATCACAAGTAGTACTAGCCTTTGGTGGAAGTGTTAGATGTAAAAATTCCATCAGTTTTATAAATGCAGTTTTTTCATAAGCAGACTATTCTACCATTTCTGTGGCCCTTTTTTGACTGTTCTGCCTGTGCCTTAACCTAGTGAACTCGGTTCCGCTAAAACTCATACCTGAGTAGGACCAATATCTCTTCGAAACTATACTTTTCCCAGGTCGGCAGTGTACTCTACCAGGGTGCTCATCTCCCAACACCTGATGTAAGCGATAGTTTGGCCCAAAATTGTTTGGTTCCTGGGCATCAATGGCCACTAAAGTACCCTATTAGAAATATATATATATTATTATGTTACAAAATTGAGATAAAAATTTTAAATTTACAATGTGAAACTTATAATTTTCTGCTGAGTCATTTCATTAACTACACTTCCATCTTTCTTCATTCTAATCAAGAAAAACATTTTTTCTCGAAGAACACATCCTTATATATTCAATTTATGCCTCTAAAATAACATTTAATATAGGGAACCATAATTAAAAAAATTATACCAAAAAAATAATTTAATAACTAAAATTATATAAAATTTTTAGCGATTGAATAAATTATGGAGGAAGAAATAGAAAGTGCAAGTCATAAAGAAATATTATAAATTGTTATACCTGCTGCCTCTCATGATCTGGCATTATAGTATGTCCTAATTTGTAGACATATTTATTAGCATAAATATTTTTTTTATTTCATCAAGATGAATCCTAAATAAAATTCAATAATTATTATTATAATAAAACATGAAAATTTTCATTTAAATACCTCTAATTTGACTTATATTGTAAATTGGATAGTCTTCCAATAAATAATCATATCTCGATAATGTTATAATGGAAAATAAGTCATGATAGGGACTACCTATAACTCTATTCCCACTCAAGAACACTATCTAATGTACAACTAGTGCTTATAAGCTCTCTAAAGATCGCCTATATCCTTTAGACGTGCTGCCCGTGAACCCTCATCATCGGGGAAATTAAACCGCATCTGACACCAATATTGATTAATATAAATAAAAAAATTAATATATTTTATTAAAGAAAACAGGTATTTTAACCCAAATATCTTCCCAGGCTTTATCCTTGACTTTATTTGGCAGTTGTCTCCATGAGAGCGGGCTGACAGGAATGATGTCGGGGTATTTGGAAAGCATATCCAAAAAAATCCGACTTTGCTACCCTGATTTTTCAATTATCTGACTATCTTCATTATAATCCACCATCAACTGCATATGGTGGATCCACACTCAACGCATGTGTGGATGCCCCCGCCCCCTCCCCGGCCTCCTATCAGTAGATGTATCTATTATGAAATAAAAAAAATATTTTATCAATACAAGTTATAATGAAAATAAATAATGGTGTAAATTGTTTTAGGGTTGTACAAGTATATCTACAGTATTCTGACCAATGGGCACTGCTGGATCTATAGAAACTGAAGGAATTGCCTATATAGATGGAGTGGACCCCAATGTATGATATGTAGGGACAGACTATTGTAGAGTGGGAGTCAAAGAAGATGGAATATAAAATCCTTGAGAGAAGGAAGTAGAAGTAAAAGAAGATGATAGGGATGGCTGGCCAAATACTGGATGGGGAGTGGGAATCATCATAGGATATGGTACAGATTGGTGACGAGGCTCAGATGTAAAGGGTGGTAAAAACATGGAATGTTGAAATATCCCATGTGTCCCTAATGTCACACCATGATCAGAATGTGGGATGGATTTTATGTTAGTAGGAGGGGTAGGGTCTAATCGGTTCTTCCTACGAGATCATCTAGCTCTCGTACCACCCCATCGTATGAACACCTATAGTATTGGGACCACTACTATGATTATCATCAAATAACAGTCACCTAATAGATAGATCCTGAGAAAATTTTTTAAAAAATTAATCACATGAAATTATATATTATTAAAATAAATATATTTGAAATAAAATACTCATTGCAGGCACTATTGGTGGAATTCCCAGCTCATTCATGCGATGATTGTTGTCCATAATCTATTTTTTTGCCTCTCTTAAGTTGGTTTCATTTCCTTCATTTGAAAAAAATATGGTATTAATTAAGAAAGGATAACTAATTTATAAACCAAAAAACAAAAAAAATGAGAGGGAATAGGGGGATTCATGGATAATTTAACGAACCATTGTTTTAGATGAGCTTGAAAAAATATATAATGAAGTTAATAAATCATACAAGATGTAAAAAAGAAATTAAATTTTTAGTAGGATGGTTATTTACTATGTGTCATTAGTATATTAAAATCATGGAAAATTGATTCTATTAGATATATAAGTGGTTAAGAAGTTGTTAAAATTAATAAAAAAATTAATTTCTTTAGCTTAGGTAGATGGCGTTGGTTTCGATACATGTTTTGCAGAAGAATACAAGACATCATGTTCATTACCTAGTAAAATGTTAATGAGAGGTCTTAGAGTCATGAACATTTTTTTAAAATCATAGTTAAATCATTGAAATGTTCACAATGTTATAAATGTGGGTTTTTTATATTTAAATATAGTTCAATTCCAAATTAGAAAATGAAATTCTGATAAAAATTCCAACCAATAAACAAGGAAAATTCACATATTGGTCACGTCCGCTATAACATATTTCTAGTAAATATTAAATAAATTTGAGTACTACAAACCTTAACAGCCCAAGTCGAGGTAAACCAAAATAATTGAGAACATGAATGGATGATTTTATATATTTTCCACGACAACTTCATGTTCACAGTAGACTCTGAAAATTGAGCTATTAGAGTCATCAAAAGTAATAAATGGATCATTTCCAATGGAAATAGAGATGGTTTCAATTCAATCGTCACCATAATCAAAAACATGTCTTGTAATTAATTCTACAATGACACCAAATTCATATCAAAGATGCTCTTGGACATAAAAAATTGTTTTCCATTGATGCCAATACATATGGTTCATCGGTAGCAAGAGTGCGAGTCATATCAATTACTAGAAATCTATAATCATTAATAAATGCGACTTGCACTATGAGAAAATAAGGTTATACCAACTGTTTTAAACCATTGGTATAGGCTGGAAAACCGTTGGTATAGCCTATACCAATGGTTTTCCAAACCGTAGGGTAGTAAGTTGTGAGGAAATCCCTATACCAATGGTTTGATCTAAACTGTTGGTATAGCCCACTGTATTTATTGATATACCAACGGTTGTAGTCTAACCATTGGTATTTTTTGTATAACATTTTTACCAACGGTTTCCAGAAACCATTGGTATATATTGAATACTAAACACTATACCAATGGTTTAAAACTGTTGCTATAGTTTTTATATTTCTCTCAAATTATACCAATGGTTTAAAACCATTGGTATTGTGTATTTCTAGAACTATTATACCAACAGTTTTAAACCATTTGTACTGTGTTTTTCTAGAACTATTGCACAGAAGCCCTCCAGTAGCCCCTCTAGTATACACCTGCATAAAACAAATATCACAAAAACAACATACATACTTAAAACACTTTAAAAACACCTAAAATAACACAAAAAATACATTAAAACATCAAACTCTTCCGACCATGTCATATACTAAAATTCCCTATTTCAATATTCATATGACACCAATAATCTAGTAGTAATTCACATCACCCCTACACATCCCCCCAACCAGCACAACCCCCCACCTCCCCATAAAATTCTAATAGGCAGAATAATTTGAGTAATACATATTAGAGTTGAATAGTAGTTCGAAATTGTCTCAAATCACAATTTTTTTTTTCTGATCCTAGATTTGGGTTTGAAATGACTTGTGATGCATTTTTCATTGAACTTATATTTTTTATAATATATGGTGAAAATGTATTTTCTTAGGATTCTCATCACATATGTCCCCATGAGTGAAACTACCCATCTTATGAAAATGATTTTGGGACTATCGTTAATGAGTGTAAATTTCAGTTGTTGTATTAACTTAAAATGATGTCCTTTTGAAACAAAAGAGAGACACTTTGAGAGGTGTCGACCACACTAAACGTCAGATAGAGCTGTTGTTGACTCATACCAATCACAAATTACCCATGGATCATTTTCCTAAAGTATCAACACAATCCAAATGCGTTTGGTCCATTTTCTGTATTCCGGTTATTTTTACATAAAATCATATCCATTTTAAAGAAAAGAAATAAAATTTGAGTGGTACCGGACATGTCGTGCCTCGGATTGAGGTGAGGTTTACTTGTACACATCAAAAATGACCCATGGATCCTTGTCCTAAAGTATGAATAGAATATGAATGTGTTTGATCCATTTTCCATATGTCAGTTGTTGTTTTCACATAAAATGTTTTCCATTTCAAAGAAAAGTGAGACACTTTGAGTAGTACCGTCCACACTGTGCCTCGTAATAAAGAAGGGTTGATTCTTACACATAAAAAATGACCCATGGTACTTTTTATGAAAGTTTCAGTAGATTCATAATTCATTTGGTCAATTTTTTGTATGTTAGTTGTTGTTTTCACTCAAAATGATGTCCATTTTAAACAAAAAAGGGACATTTTGAGTGGTGTCGGCCAGACTGCACCTCGGATTGAGGTGAGGTTGATCTTACATGTCAAAAATTCCCAATGGATTGATTTTCTAAAATATTAACACAATCCTAATGGGTTTGTTCAGTTTTAATTATGCCAGTTATTGTTTTCACTTAAAATCTTGTTGATTTCAAACGAAAGAGAAACACTTTGAGTGGTTCCGGCCACACTGATCCTCATATAGAGGTTTGCAGTGACTTGTACACGTCACATATTACCCATGAATATTTTTACTAATGTTTCAACCGAATCCGAATGACTTTGGTCAGTTTTCCATATGTCAGATGTTGTATTCAATTAAATGATGTCCTTTTGAAACAAAAGAGAGACACTTTGAGTGGTGTCAGCCACACCGTGCCTTGGATTGAGGCGAGGTTGACTCTTACTCGTCAAAAATCACCCATGTATGATTTTCCTAATGGATAAACACAATCCGAATGCATTTGGGCGGTTTTCCATAGGTCAGTTTTTTATACATAAAAGCCTATCCATTTTAAACAAAAGAAAGACACTTTGAGTGTTACCGGCCACACATGCCCTCGTATTGAGGCGTTGTTGACTCTTAAACTTCACATATGACCTATGTATCGTTTTACTAAAGTTTCAATAGAATCTTAATGCGTTTGGTATGTTTTCTGTATATCAATTATTGTTTTCACTTAAAATATTGTCCATTTCAAATAAAAGTGAGACACTTCAAGTGATACCGGATACACTGTGCCTTAGATTGAGGCAGGGTTGACTCATACACATCACATATGACCAATGGATCTTTTTACTAAAGTTTCAAACAAAATTATAATTCCTTTGGTCAGTTTTCTGTATTTTCAGTTGTTGTATTCACTTAAAATGATGATCTTTTGAAACAAAAGAGAGACACATTGAGTGGTGCCGGCCAAACCATGCCTCGAATTAAGGCGGGATTGACTCGTACATGTCAAAAATGACCCATGGATATTTTTCTTAAAATATAAACACAATAAGAATGTGTTTGATCGGTTTTAAGTATGCCAGTTGTTGTTTCCGCTTAAAATCATGTTCATTTAAAACTTTTCAATTTCAAAAAAAAGAGAAACACTTTGAGTGGTTCTAGCCACACCAGCCCTCATATTGATGTGGGGTTGACTCATAAACATCACATATGACCCATGGATTGTTTTCCTAAAGTTTCAACATAACATGAATGGATTTGGTCAGATTTTCGTATTTCAGTTGTTGTATTCACATAAAATGATGTCCTTTTAAAAGAAAAGAGAGACACTTCTACTGGTGTCAGCCACACCACACCTCAAATTGAGACGGGGTTGAATATTACATGTCATAAATGATCCATGGATCATTTTCCTAAAGTATTAACACAATACAAATGTGTATTGTTGGTTTTCCATATGCCGGTTGTTTTTACTTAAAAGTGTATCCATTTTAAACAAAAGAAAGACACATTGAGTGGAATCGGCCACACAATGCCTCTTATTGAGGTGGGGTTGACTCGTACACGTCACAAATTACCCGTGGATCCTTTTCTGAATGTATCAATAGAATCCGAATGAGTTTGTTCGGTTCTATGTATGCCAGTTCTTATTTTCACTTAAAATGTTGTCCATTTCAATGAAAAGTGAGACACTTTGAGTGGTTCCGGCCACACCACGCCTCAGATTGAGGTTAGGTTGACCTTTACACGCCCAAAATGACCCATGGATCTCTTTTTTGTAGTATCAACACAATCCGAATGCATTTGGTCAGTTTTCCATATTCTAGTTGTTGTTTTCACTTAAAATCTTGTCCATTTCAAATAAAAGTGAGAAATTTTGAGTGGTTCCGGCCACACCAGACCTCAGATTGAGAAGGGGATGAATCTTACACATCACATATGACCCATGGATCATTTTCCCAATTTTTCAATAGAATATGAATGTGTTTGGATTGTTTTCCGTATGAAAATTGCAGTTTTCGCTTAAAATCATGTCCATTTCAAATAAAAGTGAGACACTTTGAGTGATACCAGCCACATTGTCCCTTAGATTTAGGAGAGGTTGACTTTTACACGTCACATATGACCCATGGATTTTTTTTCTTATGTATCAACCAAATAAAAATGCATTTGGTAATTTTTATGCATGATATTTGTTGTTTTAACTTAAAATGTTGTCCATTTCAAAGAAAAGTGAGACGCTTTGAGTGGTGTTGGCCACACCGCGCCTCAGATTGAGACGAAGTTTACTCATACACATCAATAATGACCCATGGATCATTTTTTTGCAGTATCAACACAATATGAATGTGTTTGGTCAGTTTTCCATATGTTAGTTGTTGTTTTCACTTATAATCATGTCCATTTCAAATAAAAGTGATACATTTCGAGTGGTTCCAGCCACACCGGACCCCGTATTGAGACGATGTTGACTTGTACACGTCTCATATGACCCATGGATAGTTTTCCAAAAGTTTAAATAGAATCTGAATGCCTTTGGTCAGTTTTCCATTTGTCAGTTGTTGTTTTCCCTTAAAATCTTGTCCATTTCAAATAAAAGTGAGACACTTCGAGTGATACCGGCCACACCGTGCCTCAGATTGACATGTGGTTGACTCTTACATGCCACATATTACCCATGGATATTTTTTCTAAAGTTCTAATAGAATTATAATGCCTTTGTTCAGTTTTCTGTATGTCAGTTGTTGTATTCACCTAAAATGATGTCCTTTTGAAACAAAAGAGAGACACTTTGAGTGGAGCTGGCCATACCACATCTCGGATTGAGGTGAGGTTGACTCTGACACGTCACAAATGACCCATGGATCGTTTTCCTAAAATATCAACACAATCCGAATGCGTTTGGTTGGTTTTAATTATGATAGATTTTGTTTTCACTTAAAATCATGTCCATTTAAAAAAAAGAGAAACACATTGAGTGGTTCTATCCACACTGGCCCTCAGATTGAGGTGGGGATGACTTTTACACGTCACATATAGAAAATGGATCATTGTTCTAAAGTTTCAATAGAATCTGAATTCTTTTGGTCAGTTTTCCATATGTCAGTTGTTGTATTCACTTTAAATGATGTCCTTTTGAAACAAAAGAGAGACACTTTGAGTGGTACCGGCCACACCACACCTCGGATTGAGGCAGAATTGAGTCTTACACGTCACAAATGACCCATGGATCATTTTCATAATATATCAACGCAATATGAATGTGTTTGGTCAGTTTTCCGTATGCCAGTTGTTTTTACTTAAACGTGTATCCCTTTTAAACAAAATCAATACACTTTGAGTGATACCGGCAACATCGAGCCTCGGATTGAGGCGGGGTTGACTAGTACATCTCAAAAATGACCCATGGATCCTTTTCATAAAGAATCACCGTAATCCGAATGAGTTTGGTCAGTTTTGTGTATGCCAGTTGTTGTTTTCATTTAAAATGTTTTCCATTTCAACGAAAAGTGAGAAACTTTGAGTGGTGTCGGCCACATCGCACCTCATATTGAGGTGAGGTTAACTCATAAAGATCAAAAATGACCCATTGTATCATTTTTTTGCACTATAAACACATTCCAAATGCGTTTGGTCGGTTTTCCATATGCCAGTTGTTTTTTTCACTTAAAATCTTGTTCACTTTAAATAAAAGTGAGACATTTCGAGTGGTTTCGGCCACACCAACCCTCAGATTGAGGTGAGATTGACTCTTACACGTCACATATGACCCATGGATTGTTGTAATAATGTTTCAATAGAATCTGAATGTGTTTGGTTGGTTTTATGTATGCCAGTTGTTTTCACTTAAAATAATGTCCATTTCAAATAAAAGTGACACACTTCGAGTGATATCGGCCACATAGTTCCTTGGATTGAGGCTGTATTGACTCTAACACATCACATAAAACCCATGGATCATTTTCCTAAAGTATCAACAAAATATGAATGCATTTTGTTGGTTTTCCATTTGTCAGTTATTGTTTTCTCTTAAAATGTTGTCCATTTCAAAGAAAAGTGAGACAATTTGAGTGGTGTTGGTCACACTGCACCTCAGATTGAGGCGGGGATGACTTGTACACGACAATTTTGCATTTTTAGTGTCTTCATGTGCAGAATGATGATATGGTTGAGTCTAATCCTCTCCTTTCATCCTCTAAGTATGAGGCATGATCGATGTCCTTAGATGATTTATGAAAACTTATTTCAATAGATATCTACATTTGGTTCCGAAATGGTAGAATTTTGTAGAGGCGTGTTTTTGAAAATAATATCTTCGATCATGAACATAATATTTCTGTTATAGCCATCTAAAGGGAATAAAATTACATGATACCACTTCTGTTGGGATATTCCATCTTTGGAGCACAATTAAATGAAATTCTCCATGCACACCCAATATTCTAATGTAAACACAAGGAGGGGTATCTGTGATCAATTTTAAAAACCCATTAATGTATTGAGTCATTAATGTTAAAGGGCTTCCCATTTCTTCTCAATATATTGTTGTTGAGAATAGAAGAGATATACCAATTCAATATGGAACTATAACCCTTCTATTACCTTGACATGACTTGGTAATTTTCCATAATGTAATGTATTTTCCTTCAGATGATGAAGTGTTTTCCCTATGTTAAGGTGGTTTTCATGTATACAATTTGTCATCAACATCTCTATAATGATATATTAAAGAGTGGGAAAAGGCCCAAACATGACTGGTATTTTATTTTCATCCCGTTATTTTATCATTTTCAATATATAATCTTCATCATTTTCCTGAGGCTCATCTACCTGATTAGATCAGTGTTGGTGTTTCTCTGCAGTTTTATCAGAATAAACAAGATTTATATAGAGTTACTCTATTACATTAGATGAAAACTGGCTCAAGGGCTATCCTGGGTCCAAGAAGGAGGGGGGGCTGTCTGGGGGGTTGTCCAGAGTCCAGGGAGGAGGGTGGGGCGTTTTCCAGGGGGGTGTTTGGGGGGTTGTTCGGGGTCCAGGGAGGAAGGTGGGGGGCTGTCCGGGGGGCTATCCTAGGGGTTATCCGGGGTCCAGGGAGGAGGGTGGGGGCTTTTCAAGGTCCAGGGAAGAGGGTGGGGGGTTTTCCGGAGTCCAGCATGGAGGGTGGGTAATTTATCTAATACTATATCTAGGAATCATACATCGAATTCTAACAGGACTGCGAACCACCGCAGGGTGTTATCTTGGATCATGGCCAAATTGCGGCATTAACGCAGCGTGACCATAGAGTGACCGCGGCGTGTTGGCCCAGTCCAACGACATCTTCAAGGAAGAATCTTCTGGCCAGGATTCCAAATAAATCCTATGTAGTTGTCCTTCACATTATAGAAACTGATCTTATGTTATAAAAGACAGACTCTTGATTCAAGATTGTGGTATGATAAAGATTATATATTTTTTTGGTGCCTCCGTATTGTGGGAAATGTTTATTGCATGGTCAGTTTAATAAATACATTACTAAATTATAAAATACAACCATAGTCAATAGAGATTTACCCACTTTTGATAGAGAATACCATCCGAAAAACCAACTCAAAAATCTGAGACCAGAATTTTAGTTTACCAATTCCAATTACATAATAAATGCATCACCAACTTATGTTTTATGAACCAATCAATTAAAAAGAAAGAAACACCTCCCCATAACCCATAAAATCTCATATAGAATCACTCACCTCTAAACCATTATAACATCATTAGGCTTCCATATTTGGTCAAAAATAAATAGTTATACTGAATTTATAAATATCCATACGAGAGTGAAAAACCAAGTTCAAAAATAAAGGGTTATACAGAATTCAAAAATGTAATGAATCAATATTCCCCTAATCACCATCAACATCACCATTATCATCATAGGCCTCATCCTCACCGCCATCTCTATCCTTTTTGTCGTCTTTGTCATCGTCCCCTTGCTCATCGTCAGCCCCATCCTCGCCCTTGGCCCCATCCTCACCCTAGGCCCCATCCTCGCCCTCATCTTCATCCTCATCCTCTCTCGCATCCTATTCAGCATCCTCGTCATCACCAGGAACATCATCATATCGACCTCCTATTGAACATCCACCTGGTGCATTGGATAATGCACCCATCAACAACATATATGTTTGACAAGCCGCGCTAGCCTCTAGTGGAAGTGATGAAGATAAATCTTTAATCAATTTCATAAATTCTTTCTCCCTCATTTGAACCTGTTATTCTGACTCTGTGACCCTTTTATCAGACTATCTTTCATGCCCATTGACCTGTTCCAACTCATTGGTACTATAATGGATACCTAGAGGAGACCAATACCTTGTCGTGGATATATTCTTACCAGGTCAGCAGCGTACTCGACCAGAGTGCTCATCTCCCAAAACCTGATATAAATGATCGTATGGCCCAAAATTGTCAGGCTCCTGGGCATCAAGAGCCTCTAAATTATCCTGTTAAAAATATTAATAGATTATTAAATTTCAAAATAGATTTTAAACTTTGAAATAAAAAAAATTAAAACTTACAATTTTTTATTGTGTCAGTTCATTAACCGCAGTTCCATCTTTATTCCTTCTACTCGAGAAAAAAAATTTCTTGAGGGATACGTCCTTTAATATTAAATTTGTGATTTTGTAATGACATTAAAACAATATAAAGTGCAAATATATTCATATAATCAATATTCAATAAATCACATAATTTATGTAGGAAATAATAAAAAGCAAAAGTCCTAAAGAATATTTATAAACAACTATATCGTAAAAGCTACCTCTCATGATCTAACATAGTTGTGTGCCCAAAAGTGTAGAGTTATTTCATTGAATCAATGTTTTTTTTGGTTTTTTCAGAAGATTTCTAAATAATGTTAAATAATAAATAAGATAATATTAATGAAAAATATGAAAACTGTCATTTAAATATCTCAAATAGGATTAATACCTTAAATTTGACAGTCACCCAATGGGTAATCATTTTGTGATATTCCTCAATCAGGAAATCATCCAAGATATGTAATGTATCCAATTTTTTGCCCCACTCTATCACACCAGCCAACATATAGAACATGCTTATGAGCTTTCCAAAGCTCTCCTTGCTCCTTTAAACATGTATATCATGCAGCTTCGCCATCATGGATGTTAAACCGAAGATGACACCCAATATATTAATTCATATAAATAAAAAAATATACATTAAATCCAATAAATTTTTTACCATTATTTGTTCCCACGCATTATCCATGACTTTGTGTGGTAGATGTCTCCAAGAGAGAGGGCTGACCAGAATTATGTCGAAGTATTTGGCTAGCATCGCCAAAACACCACGACATTCCTGCCCAGATTTATCAATCATCTATCCATCATCATTGTATTCAACCATTAACTGTTTCAGGCGGTTCCATACCGCATACAAGAGAGTACTCCCCCTCCCCTACCTCCTATCAGTAGATGAATCTGTTATTAATGAAAAAAATATCAGTAAAAGTTATAATAAAAAATTTGTATAAAAATTTGTTACAGTTATATAAATATTCCTTTGGTAGTCGGATTATTGGGTATCACTAGATGTGGAGAAGCTAAAGGAATATCCTTTACAGATGGACTTTTCCTCAGTGTATGCTCCTCATCCACATACTGTGTCAGAGCACGAGTCAAAAAAGGTGGAATATAATAACTCGGAGATAATGAACCAGAAGAAAAACATAATGGAACAGATGTATGGCCAACTTGTAGTGTAAATATCGGAGGCCTAAATATCTCATGTGTATCTAATGAAATAGAAGGATCAAAATGGGTCGTAGAAGATATGTATATGGTAGGGGCATAGTCTAATCAGGTATGACCAGTGGATAATCGAACTCTCGCACCACGATCCCTCATACCGCTAGCCTCAGTACCGGGCCCACAAGATGGTCGTCTAACTTTTACACCACCCCCTCCTACCACCAGCCTTTGTACTTGGAGCAATATCAGGCTCCTCGTCGGATATCTCTCATCTAGGGGGTGTATCCAAAAAAAAGTTTAACTCAAATGTAAACACATGATATTATAAGTTATTGAAACATATATATTTTAAATAAAATACTCACAAGAAGTATGAGTGGAGGAATGCACATCTGTGTCATGCGATGATTATTTTCTGTCATCTTTTTCTACTTCCTCTCTTCAATGGGTGTCATTTACTACAATGAAAACAAATATAGAAGTAATTAGAAACATCTAACTAATGTTTAACCCAAAAAAATATATAAAAACCATTCTGATAAAAAAACATAACGAAACATAATATTTATGGTTGTTTGAAGGTATATACTAGGATACACACTCTGAATGATGTAGGTGAAACATGTAGGTGATAACACGACTGTATATTCTATATATTTTCCACCACAACTTCGGGTTCACAGTCAACTATGAAAATTGAGCTATTGGGTTCATCATATGTAATAAACAGATTTCTTCCAATTGCATTAGGGATAGTGTCAACTTCATCGCCACCATCATCAAAAACATGTATGGTATTTACTTCAATAATTACACCAAATTTAGGATGACGATGATCATTAACATAAAAAACATGTTTCACCATTGATGCCAATGCATATGTTTCATCAGTGGAAAGTGTGCAAGTCATGTCAATAACTGGAAATCCACAATCATCAATAAAGGTGCCTTGCCTCGTCATTGAATCAAACCATTGACATTTCATCATCATGATTCAACCATGTGAGTAATAATAAAAAATTATTATTTTCTCCACCACTCCATAATATGCTACATTTTCAGAATGAGGTCTATTTTACGATGAACTGACATAACAGTCTATTGTGGTAGTTAGTATAACACCACCATGTTGTGTTCTCATGTTTCTTTCTCATTCGGGGATAATAAATTTTATCAATTGATCACAAGTGATTTACAAGCACGAACCATGGTATTAAGACCCAAACCCAAAGCTCTTATTTCCTCAGATGCAGAGTCTGCAGGAAAACATGATACCTGAAATATAAACAAATAGTAAACTTAATTAAATATTATTTTAATTTAGTTATTACAGAAATATTTTTACCCTCAATTTCAACCAACCAGAAAACCCATTGCTATGCAAAGTCTCTTTTCTTCTCAAAGATAAAGAATGATTCTTTCTAAATATCAATTCATTATGTTCCTTATATATAAAAATAAAAGTAGTTTAACAAATATTTAAAATTACAAGAAATAAGATAAGAGATACATGTACAATTTACTTACTTGATATATTCATTGAATAAGTCGAAATTGAAAAACATTGTGCGATGTGCTATATCTCGCTCTTCAAGGCTTAATGTCATCAATGTATATTATACCGTAATTCCTTCTGTCTGAGGAAGTGATGGGAAAATGGGTTCAATTTTCCCATACCATTCTTCTTCATCTCTCATTGTTCTTTTTATTCTCGTAGTAAGATCATACAAATACATTGAGAAGAAATCCATACATTCTTGAGCCATGTAACCGTTGACAATAGAACTTTGAGGATAATTCATGTTCCGAACAAATGATTTCAATTTTCACATGTTTCTTTCAGTTGGATACATCCAACGGAAAAAAATGGGTCCTCCAAGAAGTATTTTAGTTGGAAGATGGACAGTCAGATGTAACATGCATGTAAAAATGATAGAGGGAATATTTTCTCTAACTCAAACAAAATTAATGGTGTCTCTGCCAACAGTTTTTGGATGAAGGATTTGGAAAACCACTTAGCACAAAGATCTCTAAAAAAATAGCACAACTGGATAACTAAGACTCATACATTATTGGATAAGAGATGGTGGATTTATATTGGAATCAACTCATATAAAAGGATGTGATAATCATGATTATTCAAATATTTCAGCTTCAACTCTTATCTGTTGACCCGTTTTGGTATTTTTCTTGAATATCCATCCAGAACATAAATAGTCTATTGCACTTCTAGATTTTTTTTTTCAACAGCTGTCATCGCATAAGAAGTACATGGAACTTGCAATTTATTTTCACTGATACAGACAGGATGCAATTATGGTCTGATCCCCCAATCTACCAAGTCACGCTGAGATCATAAATCATCTGTTATCTTCCCCTTAACATTTAGAATAATCCAAAGAAAAATTTCACATATATTATTTTCAATGTGCATTATGTCTAAGAAATGACGTAACAAGTTGGTTGACCAATATGACAACTCAAATAATATACTCTTCTTCATCTAATTGTAAGAGGTATCATTGGAAACATTTTTCCTCTTTCTATATTTCATTACACCCTTCCCAAATGAATAACTGAAATATTTTAATTCATTAATCACATCAGTTCCAGACATACGCTGAGGTGGATCGTCAGACTCCATGGTATTGTCAAATCTTCGGCGATTGTTTCTATATGGATGGTTCATTAGAAAGAATCATCGATGTCCAATAAAACTAAAACTATGAAGATATTTCAGTCTTCTGAATTGATTATTCTTCATAAAAATAGGACATGATAATTTCCTTCTTGTGATCCATCCAGACATCATTGCATAAAAAGGAAATTTATTGATCATCCACATAAACGCATCACGCATCTGAAATATGTCTTTCGAACATGCATCGTATGTGGGCACACCCACATCCCGAAAAAGTTTCAACCCTTTTATTAATGGTTTTATGTATACATCTATATCATTTCCTGGATTAGAAGGACCAGATATCAGTAAACTCTTGAAAGAATACGGATTTTTTTATACACCACCATAGGGGAAGGTAATAAATGTGTATGAAAACCGGACATGTGTTGTGTGAAGTAAAAATCTACCCAAATGGATTAAAACCATTACATGAAAGAACCAGTCTCACATTACGCATGTCGAATAAATATTGAGGATATCGAGCATCAAATCACTTCCATGAAAATCCATCTGCATGTTGAACCAAATCATCATTATTCTTTTTTCACTCGGTGTCATGCCATCACATTTTTACTGATATTTCATCATAAATGAAATGGTTATGCAATATGCGGATCAATGGAAAGTTCCACTATACTTTTTGTGGCACACGAGATGGTGTTCCTTCATCTTTTGGATTCCATCGGGAAGTACCACATTTAATACAATCATTTCTTCAAGCGGTTTCCTCCGAAAATAAGCTTCAATCATTCAGGCAAGCATGAATTGTTTTTGAGAATCCAAGTTCATCAACTAACTTCCATGCCATATAGTGGATTGAGGGAATATCTGCAGCATCTGGAAGTAAGTCCTTCAAGAAGATAAGAATGCAATCAATTGTAGTACTTGAAATCCCATACACAATTTTCCCATGAAACAATCAGATTAAAAATTCCAACTTTTTCATTTTACCACATTGCTGATATACTAGATTCGTCGCAACATCATTCAATTTTTTCACCCTATCAACATCATCATTTTTATTAGACACATCATGTGTTATTGTATCCAAATCTTATTAGCTGGAAATCCTTTCCTTCTCATAATGATGAATAAATGGAAACTGATCATATATCATACTCCCCAATTTAGTCCTATCATTTGGATCATCAACATTTTGAGATTCCATTTTCTATGTATTTTGATACCACACGAAATAGTTTGTTTAGAAACCATATTTTTTTATATGATAGACAACTTCTTCATGACTCAACCAAGTTCCTCCAACACAATTATAACAAGCCCAATGTATGCGACCGCTATCTGAAGTGGATCAAGGAAAACATAATCCTTAAGGGTCTTGTTGGGAGTACATGAGTTTTATACTTTAACTTCTTCAGGGAGATCACGATGAGGAGTAGAGTGAGTATTAGGGGAGTGGCGGGGTTGTACAATGGGGGTGTGGGGTGTCCAGGGGTGCGGGGTGTCTAGGGGGTGCGGGGTGTCCTGGGGGGTGGTGGGGCTGTTTGGGGGGTCGAAGGTGTATAGTGGGTGGGGGCTGTCTAGGGGGTTGGGTTTTCTAGGTGGCAGGTTGTCCACGGGGTGGTCAGAGTGTCTATGGGGTAGGGGGAGTCCAAGAGGGTGGGCAGGCTGTCCAAGGAGGTGATCAGGGTGTCCAGGGGGGTGGGTGGGGTTTTCCGGGAGGTACGGGGTGTCCAGGGCGGTGGGCGGGCTTCCCATGGGGGTGGAGGGGCTTTCCAAGGGATTTGGGGTGTCCAGGGGGTGGGCGGGCTATCCACGAGGGGTGGTCTGGCTGTCCACGGGGGTGGCGGTGCTATTCAGTGGTGTCGAGGGTGTCAAGGGGGGGCTTTCCAGGGGGTGGGGGAGTCCGTGGGATGGGGGGTGTACAGGGGGTGGTGGGCGGGTGTTTGGGGGTGGGGTGGTCGGGCTGTCAACAACGGCGGTGGGGGGGGGGGGGCTATCCAAGGGGCACATACTCTCTAGGGTGTGGTCGGGCTATCCATGGGGGTGGTGGGGCTATCTAGGGGGGTCGGTGGTGTCTAAGTGGTGGGGGGATTTCCAGGGGTAGGGGTTTTCCAGGGAGTACGAGGTGTCCAGGGGTGGGCGGGATGTCTATGGGTGTGGCGGGGATGTTCAGTGGGGTATACAGTGTCCAGGGGGTGGGCGGGCTATCCCTAGGGGTGGGAGGAGTCTATGGGGGGAGGGGTGTTCAGGGGGTGGGCATGGCTATCTAGGGGGTACAGGGTGTTTAGGGGGTGGGCGGGCTGTCCATGAGGAAGGGGGGGTGTCCAGAGGTACGAGGTGTCTAAGGGTTGGGAGGGCTTTCCACGGGGGTGGCGGGGTTGTCCAAGGGTTCGTCGGTTTTAGGGGGTAGGGGGATTTCCATGAGTGGGGGGAGGGTTGTCCGGGGGGTACGAGGTGTCCATGATAGCCCCCCCCCCCCCGCCCCACATGGACACCCCACACCCCCTACTTGGACATCCCTTCCCCCACTAAAACAAAAACATAAAATAAACCCTTTACCCCCTGCACAAAACAAACCACACTAAAAACGCCATTTACGATGTATGAAGTGTAGAACAAAAAAAACATAAAACAAAAAAAATAGTTCAGTACACCAAAAATAATAACTCTAATTTAACCGAAATAAAAACATCAAACATAAAATAAAATGAGGAAGAACACAAATACTAAGATAACAGTTACTAATTTTATGTTTACAAATATTAATTTGTTTGATTGAAGAATGATCCTCAGCTGGAAGGTATTTTATGGACGATAATACGTCAGGAGGAGGTCTAGATTAGGTCTGTAATTGGACCTACTGAGAGCTGGGTCCCTGTGTATTTTGGGGAAAAAATTTCCAAGTTAATTGCACCCCATGGGTGGATAATTTTTAGCATTATATACTAATAGGTTGTTCATGGATCAAAAAGAGGTTTAATTTCATCATGTATAGACATAAACATTTATTTTTAAATTTGAGATTAATAATAAAGTATATCAATGATATTTTACACATCATAAAGAACACAAAATAGTGATACTTTTAAAGGATAGTTTATAAACCATATTCTATATACTCAAAGACATCTACCAATCATGTATTAGTCATTGATTCAATATCACATAGTGTGAATCATAAAATTTTCCAAAATCACTAAAATAGGAAAAAATGAAATGATCTTTCAAGATATTGAAATAAATATAGAAATTAGAGGAAGATGGATTCTATGATTGTATTTAGGAAGAAGTTTGAAGAGTCTAACCTGGATGGGGGAGTTGTAGCTGATCATATGGAAGAACTCTTGTTAGGGTTCACCTGTGCACTAGGGCTTCTAGAAATTCAGAGAATGAATTATGTGTTGTGCTGCAGGGGATTCTAGAAATCGGTCATATTTGAGGAGACCATTCCCAACAGTTTGTGAAAACCATTTGGAAATAATGAATTTTCCTAAAGGTTTTTAAAAACTGTTGGGAAAAAATGGCCTTTACCAACGGTTTTCTAGAAACCGTTGGTAAAGGGTGAAAACATTTTGGATTTCCCAACAATTTCTTTAAAAATTTTGGAAATCCTTCACGAAACCAAAATTTACCAACGGTTTGTAAAAATAGTTGGTAAAAAACACTTATACCAATAGTTCTAGAGAATCATTGGTAAACAACTGTTGGCAAAACCAAACGTTCCAGAAGTGTTTCCTCTTCATCGAATCAAACCACTTACATTTCATCAGCGTATCTCATCCATGAAAATAAAAATCCAATATTATTATTTTTTCAATGACTCTATAATAAACTAAATATTCAAATCACGGTCTACTATATGATGCACTATCATAATAGTCTATTTTGGTAGTAACCATGACAACCTCATGTTGTGTTCTCATGTTATTTGCTCGTTCAATGATAATAAACTTATACCCATTGATAAAAATTGATTTACAGTCACGAACCACGATATTATGACCAAAATCCAAAGCTCTTATTTCCATAGAGAGATGGTCTGCAGGAAAACTCAATACCTGAAATAAAAATCAATATTATACATAATTAAATATTTTTTTAAACATTAATATTATTAACTTCAATTTTAATCATACATAAAACTTTTTTCTATGCAAAGTCTCCCTCATTCTCAATGATAAAGAAAGACGCTTTCTATTTATCATCATTTTATGTTCCCTATAGATAAACATAGGAATATTTTTATAGATATATATATATCTCTGTGTGTGTGTGTGTGTCTATATAAGATATAAATATACAATTTACATACATGAAGTATTCATTGAAGAGATCACAGTTGAACAAAACTGTGTGATGTGCCATCTCTCGTTCTTCAAGGATTAATGTCGTCAATGTGTATGATCCAAGAATTCTTCATGTATGAGGAAGTGATAGAAAACCGGGTTCAATTTTCTCATACTTTTCATGTTTTTTTCTCATTGGTTGGTTCATTCTTGAAGTTAGATTAGACAAATACATAAAGAAAAAATTTGTACATTCTTGAGCCAAGTAACCGTTCACAATAAAACCATCGGGATGTTTCTTGTTACAGGTATAAGACATTAATTTGTACATTTTTATTTTATATTGATACATCTAACAAAAAGAAATATGTACTCTAAGAAGTATTTCAGTTGGAATATGGATAGTCAGATTCAACATGCATGTGAAAAAATATGAAAGAAATATATTCTCTAACTCACACAAAATTTATAGATCATTTTCCAACATTTTTTGCAAGAAATACATGGAAAACTTATTCGCATAAAGATATATAAAAAATGGTACAACTGAATAACATCCACCCTTAGATTATTCTAAAAATGATGATGAATTTTTATTGGAATCAACTCAAGCAAAATGATGTGATAATCATGAGTCTTCTATTATTTTAGCTTCAACTATTTTCTGTTGACCTGTTTGGATATGTTCTTTGAATAGCCATCAGGAACATTAATAGTCTCTAGTACTTCTAGAAATTTCTTTTTTATATATGTGTCATCACATAAGAATCACATGGATGTTTCTATTTATTTTCACTGATACGCATAGGATGCAATTCTGGTCTGATTCTCCAATCCACCACGTCACGCCGAGACCATAAATCATCTTTTGTATTTCCCGTAAAATTTACAAGAATAAAAAGAAAATTTTCACATATATTTTTTTCAATGTTCATTACGTCTAAGAAATGATGTAACAAATTGGTTATCCAATAAGGAAAATCAAAGAAGATACTTCTCTTCATCAAATTGTAACTGGTTTCAGTGGAAACATTCTTTCTCTTAACATATTTAATTTTACCCTTCCCGAATGAAAAACTGAAATCTTTCTATTCATTAAGAACATCAGATCCATACATACACTGAGGTTTATCATTGATCTCCATGGTATTGTCAAATCTTCAATGATTATTTCTATATGGATGGTCCATTGTAAAGAATCGTCGGTGTCCCATAAAACTAAAAATACAATGATGTTTCCATCTTCTGGATTGTGTATTCTTCATAAAAACAAGAAATGATATCTTTCCCATTGTGATTCATCTAGAAATCATTTCATAAGCAAGAAAATCATTGATCTTTCACATAAGCATAGCACACATATAAAATATGTCTTTCGAACATGCATCGTATGTGGGAACACCCACATTACAATAAAGTTTAAACTCTTTTATTAATTTTTTCATTTATATGTCCATATCATTGTCGGGATCAGAAGGGCCAAATATGAGTATACTCATGAATGTGAAAGGTTTTTTTCATACACAACCATGGGAGAATATTATAAATGTGTATAAAAATAAGCCATGTGTTGTGTGACGTAAGAATCTGCCCAAATAGATTAAAACTGTCACATAAAAGACCCAACCTCACAATACGAATGTCAGCTGGAAAATTAGGATATCGATTATCTAATATCTTCTACACAAATCAATATGCAGGGTGAACCAACTCATCATTAGTCTTCATTCTCGTGGAATCATGCCATTTCATTTTTATAGATATTTAATTAGGCATAAAATGATTCTCAAGTGTGGGGATTAATGGAAAGTTCCACATTAATTTCTGTGGCACACGGGACGGTGTTCTATTAGCTTTTGGCTTTTAGTGGGATGTGGAACATTTTATACTATAATTCTATTCAGCATTTTCCTCCCAGAATAAACTAAAATATTTTGGGAAATCATGAATTTTGTTTCTTGAAAATTCAAGTTACTCATCAAACTTTAATGCTATATAGTGGTTGGAGGTAATATCTACATAATCTAGAAGTAATTCCATCAATAATCTAGGAATTTAATTGATGGAAGTATTATAAATCCCATACATATTTTTCCCATGAAAAAATCCAATTAAAAATCCAATTTTTTTCATTTTACCACATTTTCAATATACTGGAGTCATGGAAACATCATTCAGTTTTGTCACCCTAACAACATTATCATTTTCATTAGACACATCATGTGTGCTCATTTCAATATCTACTTAGGTCAGAATCCTTTTTTTTCAAGATGATGAATAAACGGAAACTGTTCATATAACAAATTCTACAATCTTGTCCTCTCATTTGGATCATCAACAATTTGAATTGTCATTTTCTCCCAATTGTGATACCACACATAAATGTTTTCTTGAAAACCATATTCGGTTATGTGGTAACTTACTTCTTCATGGTTCAACGAAGGTCTTCCAACACACTTGTAATAGGGGAAGTGTATGTGACCACTATCTGAAGCATTGTGAAATGAAAAATTGAAAAATATATCCAAATTGTTTTGAAAAATCACTTGAGATCCGATCGGTTTCATACATCCAGATTCTATCCATTATGTAAAAAAATTCTGATAAGTCATTTTGTCAAAATAAATTCTATAATATTGAAGTTTCATCAAAAATATATTTAAGTAAACGGGAATTGTTCACTTTATATGATACTATAATTTACACACTACTCTATATGAGAATCATAATATAAAAGAAAACAAAATACTATATTTATAACAAAATATCTTTGAATAACTATACAAGAGTGTACATGATCATATACACCTATGGAGGAGAATTATTTAAGATTTGAATAAATTTTAGATCGAATAAATTTTATATTTTAGTAGATTATTTATGTGATCACATACATTTCCCAAGGGGGTGGGGGTGTCCAAGGGGGTGTGGGGTATCCTGGGGGTGGAAGGGATGTCCCGGGGGTCTGAGGTGTCAAAGGGGTGGGGTTGTTGTCTAGGGGGGTCGGGGTGTCTTGGTGGGTGGTCTATCCATGGGGTGGGGCAGTCTAGGGGTTACGGGGTGTCTAGGGGGTGGGCTGGCTATCTATAGGGGTGGTGAGGTTGTCCAGGGGGTCGGGGTGTCCAGGGGGTGGGGGGATTTCCAAGGGTGGGGGTTGTCCATGTGGTGTGGGGTGTCCAGGGGTGAGAAGGGTGTCCACGGGTGTGTGAGGTCGTCCAGGGGTGCACAGGGTGTCTGGGGGTGGCAGGGTGTCCATGGGGGTGGAAGGGCAGTTCGGGGGGGGGGGGGGGGGGTGTACGAGGTGTCCAAGGGGGTGGGAGGGTTGTCCATGGGGGGTGGTCGGGCTTTCCACGAAGGTGGTAGTGCTGTCTAGTGGGGTCGGGTGTCAAAGGGGGGGGGGGCTTTCCTGGGGGTGGGAACATTCAGGGAGATGGGCGATGTCTGATGGGTGGTGGGGCTGTCCAGGGGGTATGGTGTGTCCAGGGGGGTGGGCAGGATGTCCACAGGGGTGGCAGGGTAGTCCAGGGGGTACTAGGTGTCCAAGGGGATGTGCAGGCTGTCCATAGGGGTGGTGGGGCTGTCCAGGGGGTACGTGGTGTCTAGGGGGTGAGAGGTCTATCCACGGAGGTGGGTAGGCTGTCGAGGGGGCAGGGTGTGTCCATGGCGGTGGGCGGTCTATCCACAAGGGTGGTGGGACTGTCCAATAGATTAGGGGTGTCCATGGGGGTGGGCGGGCAGTCCATGAGAGTGGGAGGGGGGGCTATCCAGGGGGTATGGTGTGTCCAGGGGGGTGGGTGGGATATCTATAGGGGTGGTGGGGCTGTCCAGGGGTGTATGGGGTGTCCATGGGGGGTGGGAACACTATCCACAGTAGTGGCAGGGCTGTCCAAGGGATAAGTGGCTCCTAGGGGGTGGGTGGAATATCCATTGGGGGTCTAGGGGGTCTGGTGTGTCTAGGGGCTGGGAGGGCTGTCCACGGGGGTGGTAGGGCTATCCAAGGGGCTACGAGGTGTCCAGGGGGTGGGGAAGCTATCCTTGGGGGTGGTGGGGCTGTCTAGGGGGTACAGGGTGTCTAGGGGGTGTGAAGGCTTCCCATTGGGGTTGTGGGGCTGTCCATGGGGGTATCGCATGTCCAGGGGTGTGGGCGGGGTGTCCACATGGGTGGAGGGGCTGTCCAGGGTGGTATGGGATGTCCACGGGGGTGGGAAAGCTATCCATGGGGGTGGAGGGGTCTTGTCCAGGGGGTAAAGGGACACTAGGGGTGGGCACGCTATCCACGGGGGTGGCGAGGATATTCAGGGGGGGGTACGGGGTGTCCAGGTTGGTGGGAAAGCTGTCCATGGGGGTGGTAGGGATGTCCAGGGGTAGAGGGTGTGTTGTGGGTGGGGGTGCCATCCACGTTGGGGGTGTCAAGTGGGTAGGGATTTCAATGGGGTGGGCATGCTGTCCACAGGGGTGGAAGCACTGTCCAGGGGGTGGGCGGGCTGTCTATGGTGTGGGGGGTTATCTAGGAGGTAGGGGTGTCAAAGGGGGTGGACAGGCTGTCCATGGGGGCATCGGAGCTATCTTGGGTGATAGGGGTGTCCATGGGGGTGGGTGGGTTATCCACGGGGGTTGGGGGGATGTCCAGGGGTAGGGGGTTTCCAGGGGGTTGGCGGCCTATCCTCGGTGGTTGAAGGGATATCCTGGGTGGTAGGGGGTGTCCAGGGGTGTGGGTGGGATATCCACAGGGGTGGGGGGCTCTCCAAGGGGGTTAGGGGGTGTCCCGGGGGGTGGGCCGGGTGTCCAGTGGGTGGGGTGTCTAGGGGGTGGGAAATCTATCCATAGATAATTTAACTATCCATTGTTTTAGGTGAGTTTGAATAGATATATAATGAATTCAATAAATCGTACAATATATAATAAAAAACATTAATTTTTAGTAGGATGATTATTTACAATGTGTCATCAGACTATTAAAATCATGACACATTAATTTTGGGGCTTTATTTCAGTCAACAACCAAGAGAGAGAGCATCCTGAATTATGCCTCTAGAAAATTCAACAATGTATATATGTACATCTAGAGTGAGAGCCCACTCACATTTTAGAGGGCCGATGATAGTTAGAGATACATTTTTGGAATGTGACTATGGTTTTTATTTTTTTTATTATTGAAATTGATGCATGAGTTTAATGTGTGATAAGTTAATTAACCAAGTGTGGTTAATATATGGGAATCAAGAGTGATGCAGGACTTGTATGAGAGTTGAGTTTCATGTGGTATTTTAATGGCATCATATATGGTGTGACTGTGAAATGAGAATATGATGGGATGTGGGAAATTATGGGGTGTGATTCTTCTAATATTGGTGTTATGGGATGATGGCTGTTGTGGAACCACCAAGATATTGATACCATCAGTACGGAAGTAATGAGGTTCGTAATTCCTAAGGGGGGAGTTCCCACATAAGGGATTAATTAATTTTATTAAGTAGTTGGGGTATTCTAGGAATGTGGGAATGATATATCTAAATTCAATGTCAAATCAAATATTGGGACAATGAAGATTAGGAAGATTATATGGAGGTGAGTTTTGGTCAGTGTATAGCCACAAATAACATAAGTATGTGTTATTGTATGTTTGGGATATGGATAGGCACATGTATTTTTCATGGATTTAAATTATTTGAGGGTTAGGAGTGTACATCCCCCAATCCCACCTCCCAGCCCCCTTATAGCCCCCCACTTCCCACTGCATACCCTCTTGTAGTCCCCCTCCCACATCTCCCCCTACAGCCCCCACCCCCCACATTACACACCCCCTCACCCCTTTCATCCCCCACCCTACACATCCACGCCCCTATAACCCCCTCCCCCACTGCACTCCCCCCCCCCACTCCCACTACACACCCCTACAACCCACACCCCCCACTGCACAACCCCACTACAGCCCCCTCCAACTACACAACCCCACCCTCCCACTACAAAACCCCCTCCCATTCCCTTGAAAAATAAATTATGAAATGAAAACCCATAGTAGGTCTCCCTACCATTTAAGAACACACTACCATGTTAGATCAATATAATATGACATCACTAAAATATCACAATAATACATGCACCATGCTTCTAATCAAAATGATCTAAACAGAACACCTAAAAGGAACTCTATGCGGTGGAATGGTGTTCAAAATAACTCTATGCAACGACATAACATTTCATAGATACAAATTTATGAACTTGAGAAATCATCATTTGAATAGATATTATACTAGAGGAATCATGTGTTATGTTATGGTAAATAGGATACATTGTGTTATCATCTATTAGAGGTGGAAGAACAAATACTTACTTGAATCAAGGATAGATCACAAGTTTGGAAGAAGGGTTTGCAAAGAATAGGGGAGTTGTCGTTTTGGGATAATCAAAATAAAAAACAAAAAACAACCTCGTATTCAAAGAAATCATAATGAATAATGGAATAAATGGAGGTAGTAGTTATAAGTTACATATTTTATTTGGAAGAACAAAAAATGATTTGCTGGGAAGAAGGGTTTGCACGCTGAAACAATCTCTCGTTTAGGGTGCAATGTGGGCGGATCAAGATCAGAATCTCTTTCTCTATTTGTGGATTTTTAACCCAACGGTTTTTAAAAACGGTTGGGTAATATTATAAATGATGTCCCAATAGTTTCAATGAATCATTGGCATAAGGGGGGTACACTCTCAACTATCTCAACAATTTTAAAAAACAGTTGGAAAAAATATGCCTATCCCAATTGTTCTTCAAGCCGTTGGGAAAATAGAGTATAAAACTTATTATACCAACGGATTTCAATATACCACTGGTATATGAATCCTATCCCAATTATTTCTCTAAACAGTTGAGAGATAGGCGTTATTATAGGATGAATTTTCAGTAGTGTCTATAATTTATACCCGTATTTCATTTTATTTTGAATGACTTATGTAAAAAATTCATTATTTAATTTACATATTTTATTGCGTGTTAATTATTTATTTCATTTTCAGGAAACATTGTTATATAATCATTCTAACATGTTTATCTGAATATTAATTATCATCATAGATTGATATCTCTTATGATAACCTCTTATCGAGTGTCTGATCGCACCATTTCTTAGTTATCTGTTTCTATAGGTTAAAAAGAAGTGTATTACTTAAAAAAGTTCAGTAGGATACCATGTGTGATGAATATTTGAGGGAGATGAGAAATGTTTTTATTAAATAATGTTGTCACATATCTAATCTATAAATACACTAAAATAATATGCTTTAGGTGGTGATTTATTATGAAATTCAATGAATATTGAAGAAAAATTATGTAATATCTTTTCTATTTGGGTTTTATGTTAGTTGAAAGAAAATAGTTATGATCAATGATTAGGTAATGATGAATAATATGATCAAACATAAAACTACTAATACTGAACTCAATGTGATGTCAATTCAACCTAAAATTTTATAGTTCTAAATAATCGTGTTATAATTTATTATATATTATTAATGATGTTCTATATCATATGACTTCATTCTATGAGCATTATTTAAGTTTTCTCACACTAATGTTTTTCTAGTCAATGGATCTAACAAGGACTAAACAATTAAATAATGATAAAATAAAAAATTTATATTATTCTCCCAATGAGTAACTAATTAGAATTGGACTTACATAGAAAATAAAATGTTTGTTCTCATAAAACTATACCAATTTAGTAATGACATAATACTCTATGTGTAACTCCCACTCATTCCTAGGAGACAAAAAATATCTATTGTGTCATTCGTTCAGTAATGTTTATCCTCTATTAGTGGGTCTTCTATTCCATTATTTATCGATTTTTTTATAAATACAATATAAATGTTAATTTAAAATATATAGTTTTTGAATCATGAAATAGTAGTTTAATTTATATATCATAGTGTAAGATAATATGGACAATGGTGGATACACGTTAAGAATATGAGGCAGGAGGAATAAATGAACTTCATGGAATGAGTGGATATTACAAGGATATTTTTCAACAAATTTATTATCTAAAATATTCATTAAAAATATTGATATAATTTATTTATATGAATAAAAATGACGTTGTATCCTTAGGTAAATAAAAATTAAATATTTACATGATATGTGTAATATTCTTTTGATATTATTATTAGCTTCAAACATAAAATCAGTTGATTATTTAGGTATTTATACCCAAGAATCTTAATGGAATTGACAATATGGGATATTAGTATATATGCATAAATTTCTCAATGTACTCTCTTGGTGGGTATAGAAATAGAATAACCGCATTATTCTCATGTATTTGGGGATAAGAATTGAAAAATGGAATTTTATGAAAACTCATAACATAATACCCATATTGGGGAGGATATTTACATTCTTATATGAAAAAATGTGAGAGAAATCATGAGGTAATTTCAATAACCCAAGATTATTGTGTATATTTCCCCATAAATAAATATTATTAAATATTTTATTTCATTTAAAAAATATAATTAAAACAAAAATATGGAACATGTTATTAATGTCAACTATGACCTATATTGTATTACCATTTAATTAGAGATTATAAATAGATGTAATTGTATTATGAAATATATAATAATGTAATTATGCAGTAGTATACTTCCCTAAAAGTATCCATTGACCGAGCATGTAATGTTTTGGGCTTCACTAGTTCATTCCCTAAACAAATCACAAGATAAAATTCAAAAATTATGACTTGAGGGGAATCACTCATAGGAGTGGTTATAGATTTTGTAAATCACTATGAGATATATGCTAGATGAACAACCACCCATAACTAACATAACATATATTTTAATCTTAGACATTATGTGAAGGTCTTGGGAATTTATTAAAGATAAATTTTGATAATATAATCATGTATTTATAAATATAGTAATTTGCATATGTTTTGTTTATTATATGTAGTTTTATATATTCTTAATTTTCATAAAATGTTAATTTTTAAAAAAGATGTAAAGTTTGAATCATTATATAAATAAAATTTATTAATTTAAATAAAGGTACGAAAATTTAATAACATATATATAATAATTAATTATTTATATGGAATTATAATTTAATGACCCTTCTAAAATAAAAAATTAAAAAATATGGTTTTTATTTTATATTACATATTTATGTATTTAAATGATAAATATATAAATTTTAGAATTTTTTTAATTATAAAATGAACTTCATTTTTGGATTTGTCATGTGAAAAATAATATTTGGGTAAATTTAGTAATTTTTTTAAAAAATGATTTTTATGTAAAGAGTGAACATTCAGTTTTTAACAATGAAATATATTTTATGAAATTATTTTGATATAAAAATGAATAAAAAAATAAGAATCTTTTTATAATATAAAAATTAATTTAAAAAGTAATATGATTTATTTAAAGTAAATGTTTTGAATTACGACCTCTTTAATTAACCTTTTAGAACATGAGTATTATTTTATTCTAATAAAAATTGATTTTTTCTTTTTTTTACTTTGATTATGTATTCATAGTGTTACATTAATCATTGTAATTATTTTTAATTAAGAAAATATTCTTTGTTTAAAAGTTAAAAAATAAACATCATGGTAATCATTATTATTCATGATTTTGATGTATATTTATTTTTGTGTAAAAATTAAGTTGTTCTAGAAATAGTTTTTCTTGTGTTATGCACAATATTTTCAACAATAAATTTTTCCACAATTTTAAATTTATTCATTGATGTAGCTATTTTGAATATTCTCTCATAAATATTAATAATTAAGTGTAGCATAGGGGCTGAACTAAGTTATTCTCTTAAGGGGATATTGTGGTCAATCACTTAGTACTTCTAATTCCATTTTTATATTTTTACTATTATTAAGAAAAAACTAAAAGAAATTTAGGTTTTAGAAATGATAATTCAAGATAAATAAAATTATATAGGAAATTCATAATGCAAAAAATAATAAATGCATCCCAAATGATGTTAAACAGAAAGAAGACCCTCTTGAGAGAATCACCCTGAGTAAGCCTTCATCGTATCTTAATTAATATCGAATTTACCTAAGGAACATGCTTTATAGAATGTGGGAAAATCCCCTATTTGTTTTTTTGTTAGTATACAGTTCTCTCAGTGATCGTCGAGAGACCACACATTCCACTCCTTGATCGAGGGAGAATAATGTATAAGCGTAAGTTAAACCTCAGGTGGCAAGTGGAGACACAAATATTCCTTTTCCACTAAGATCCACCTTTTCCTAGCTCTAATAAAATAAGAAATATTAAAAAATATATCTCATAAATATGGGATCAAAAATGTATTACTCCCCTAGGTACATCCTCAAGTAAGATACTTATGATCATGAGCATAAGAGTTCGCAGTGGAATGAAAGGAACGAAGTGGAAAATAGAAAAGATAAAAATGATAATGAGTGGAAGAAGAAGAATAAAATTTAATAATTATTAATAATGCTATTATAAAATAAATTATGAAAAAATAACTAAATAAAAAATTCCAACAAAATTTTCCCCTAAGATACTGACACATTGAAATGAAGAAGAAAAGATCTTTTATAAGAAAATGAGGTGAAAATTTTGTCTCCAAAATCATCCTCTAATTGTTGAAACATGTTAGAAAAACTTAATGACCATATTTTCAAAGGTTTTATTCGTAAAGGTATTTAATATATCACAATTATATAGACACGGAAAAAAATTATCTTCATTTTCCACATGTGGAGAGAGATATATCCATATTACTCTGGATATTTATTTTGAATAGGTGACTCTTGGTATTCCAACTCAGCCAAATTCTTATGAATTTATTTTCTTTATAATTAAATAATAACTTGTTAACAAATTAATAATAGTTTTCCTCCCTCATTTCCACTTTCTCTATGTTGAGTTTCATCTCATTTTGATAGTCCATTTATGATATATGGTCCCAACAATAAAATTATCCAAATATGGGAATAGTTTTCTAGGATAGGTTTTTTACCTCTATATGGGCCTTCATAGAACGTAATGATATTTTGATAATTCATTTTAAAATGAATCCCATAGAACATGAGAACCTATAAAATATGATATTTTAAATTTCTATTGGTTATAAAAATGGGATGTCTAAATCATTGAAATAAATTAAAACATTAAAATTCCAAACTAATATATTTTTTCAAATATTATCAAAATACTTCCAACACTATAAAATGTTATAATTTCACTAGAAATAACGCATTTGTGGGAAATAAAAAATCAGAATAATATAATATAATGTAATCTCTCTATAATTTTCATCAAACATAAATGTTACACTCTTGTGTAATCATTTTATTCCATAGTTAAAACAAACATCCAAAACCGTAAATGTCAACACCACTCAATTGTCATATGAATGAAAATATCAAGCCTATTACATGGATAAAAATTTCATAAATGCTCACAAATAAAAAAAACATTAAATCTCATGTTAATCCTCACATTCTTGTTGTACTTACTCCACAAAAGACAATATTTTTCCCTTGACTCAAGTATATTTTTTGTGTGGAGTTTTTCTCATTCCCAAGAACATGTGAGACTTCCATATTCATGTTATCCTCCTAGTATATCAAATTCATTGAGTAAAAAATGTGTCAATAATGATTTATATTTCTTGTGTTTTTCTGAGGCTTAGGGTTTGTGGGACTTTAATGTAAAAAAATCTGAGGTGGAATGAGGAGGGTTAAATCTAATGTGAAGTAAATTCATGAAAATATTTTTTCTCAATAATGATGTGCTCCTCTATCATCTCAAAAATGAATCACCTCTAAATCAATATTTATTTATTTGGGAATTTCAAACATCTAATTTGAGCATCAATGATAAATTTCATCCCACTTTCCAATATTTTTTAGAATTTTTCATCTTGAATTTAGATCTGAATTTCTCTTCAGAATAATGTTTTTGGGGAAAAGAGAGACAAATTTTGATCTCAAAGATTGGTACACACCCATTCCACCATTGTAAAGATATTTTAGTCCACTCGTACATCTTACCATCAGGAAATTTCCTCTACCCAATAATAAATAAATATGGCAACAGATTCAATTCATCTCAAAAAATATTCTTCAAGAAATAAAAATACAATTCACCTTCTCCCCACCCCATAGTCGATTTTAATAATAATCTTGAATTTAATATATAGAACATGATGGAAATAGATAAATGGAATTTCATGTCGATTCCTAACAACATATTTCATGAATACTAGGGGCTCAATAAAGATCATATGAAATGGTTGGAAAAATAAGATTTCAGTATAAATGGGGGATTTCAAAGTGGCGCCTTAATCATACTTAACACATTCCATGACCTCCGATATCATTGAAAAAGAAAAAAATAAAGAGTTATGGATCACACAACATGTCGTAAGACTCTCAAGAAAAGTTTAAATCAAAATAATATATTAAACAGGCTTATAATCCTCTTGGGTTCTATAATATATTCAACTTTGACATCAGATGTGCACATGAGTTTCAAAATCATTCAAACTTCTTCAAATTAAAAGATAGAAAATCAGGAAAAAAATCAATTTAAAAATAATTTAAATACAAAAATACTGAATTAATTAAATGTTACCAAAACACTTAGATGGCTTGAATTTTCCAAATTATTAAATTCACTTCAAGAATCATAAAAACACAAAAACAACAAAAAAATGATTTTTGTTAAAATGAAATGAAAAAATAGAAACATGTGAAGTATACCAAAAAACTAGTTGAAATAACTCCCCACCACTTATTCCATTTACTAACATCTTTTTTAGCTAAAATAATATCAAGAAATTTTTCATTCAAATTTTATATTTCATAGTAAACCAAATGAAGGAATGGAAACACATCCTGATTTATTTTATAGTGGTATCCTTTAGTTAAGATCCAAGATGATACCACTTTAAAACTATAAGAATGAAATTAAAAGTGATAAAAAACTAAATAAAATTAATGACAAAAGGATTTAAATAAGATAATTCATGGTTTATACCCCTAAGAGGGTGCTAGGTTTTTTTACCCATAGTTAATAATTTGGAGTAGATTATCCCCAATCAGATGGCAGATATGGTTACTTAGAGATAAACTACCACATGTGACTTTTCACAATTTCAATAAGTAAAAAACGAAAGTATATAACACAAAATAATATAAGAAATTAGCTCCCCAAAAATAAAGAATAAATAGATAATTTATTGTCAAGAGTTGGAGGGAAATGAAAATAGGGGTATCCATGTCAACTTATGTGGTGTCCTCCTCCATATGGTATGTAAATTGTTGTTTAGGAGGTTGTCACATCACATAATTATCTATATCATCTTCTTTAGTCACCAGAACATGGTTGGTATCTTTATTAATAACCAATACCTTCACCATTTATATTGCATCAGAAATTTTAGAAAATTGGATGTCAGAAAACAATTCAACCTGAATAAGATTAAAACATGATGAATAAATAAAGAAATATTCCCTTTTAATTAAGTCATCTTGGATATTGCAATCTTATGGAAATAACATTGGTAAATTAATGTAAATAGTTTCATCTTTAGCATTTTCATCAAATTAAATGTAGAGGTATAAAGGTGATGATTTTTCATTTTCAAAAATTGGATGATCAAGCTTCAGGTTATCTTCAATAAATCTATTCTAGGATTCTTCAAAAAATTACTGATCTCCCATAAATGAATCAACATTAATTTATACTTAAGGGACCACCTATAGAAATGGTTAAGTGCGTGATAATGTGATCAATTACTTTATTAAATCTTTCTCATCCATATACGGTTATATTATATAAAAATGATTGGGTAAATCTACTCCACCACTTATTATGGTTCAGGTTTTTTTCTCTTACTTGGTTTTCTCCTAAAATGCATGTACATTTTCAGAAATCCAGTATATTTTTCTATCCAGGATTTTAATTTTATTTTTTATTCTTTTTAAAATTATAATCAATACCATTATAAATTTATTCTCTCACCTGATATGGGTCATTCCATGCTAAATAATTTGAATTGAAAGTCATCATGTGTAAAAAGTTTTTTTAAAACAATTGAAATTTATGAATGTTTTGTGTATGAAAGAAAAACTATTGACAAAATGTGAATAAAAAAGTGATTTAAGATGACATATCCCCTGAAAAATAGTGAAAATATGATGAATTATTGTCATGTGTGCTCCTAATAATATTTATAACTAATGTCATCCTATGTGCTAAGCTTGGTAATTCTCTTGAAGATATGTTGTGGTCTCCCAATCTCTACTTCAAATTCAATTTTTTATATTTTTATTATTTATAATATAAAACTAAAAGAAATTGAGGTTTGAGAAATTATAATCCAAGATTAGGAATATTAATCATGAAATTCATAATGCAGACAGAATGAATTAAGAAAAAAATGATGTTAGACAGAAAGGATATCCCCCCGATAGAATCACCCCGAGTGAACCTTCATCGTCTCTTAATTAATTTTGATTTAACTTAATGAACACACTCAAAAGTATTTGTGAAAATCCTCATCTGAATATGGTTTTGAATATATAGTGATCTTATCAATCACTAAGAGATAGTACATCAACATCCTCAACAGAGGTAGAATATTGAAAAAGCAAAAGTTAAACCTCAAGAGGAAAGGGAAGACAAAAAGTAACCTTTCCCACTAAGATATCCATTTTCCTAAATCTAAAAAAATAAGAAACATTAAAAATTAGAGTTCATAATCCTGATTTCAACACAATATTACTCCCAAGGGAACTTCCTCGGGTTACTGACTCATGATCAAGAGCATAAGAGTACACAATGGAAAGAACATAATGAAGTGGAAATCACAAAAGATAAAAATGAGGATGATATGAATAAGAAGACTAAAATATAATAAGAATTCATAATATAATGAATAAATAAATGAAACAAAAAAAATACACAAAAATGGCCAAAAAATCCAATCCCTATGTTTCCAACACTTTGAAATGAAGAAGAAATACTTCTTTATAGGCAAAATAGGTAAAACATTTGGATTCAAAATTATCCATTGAATACTAGTGTGTGTTATCCCAATTTAATAACCGAATTTTGATAGTTTGTATTCTTTAAATTTGTTCTTATATATCTCCTCTATTGAACCACAAAATTTTATCTTCATTGGACACATGTGCATATATATATTTCCATATTACACTGGATATTTATTCTAGACAGGTGACTCTTCATTTTTTGACTCATCCAGTATCCCATGAATTTTTTTCTTTGAATATGAAGGTATAATGCATGGAAACCTTAATAAAAGTTGGTTCTACGAATTTCCACATTTTATATTATGCGTTTAAGCTCATTTGGATCCTCAATTTATGATCAGTGGACCCAAAAATTAAATTAGCCAAATATATGCATAGTTTTTTAGGCTTGAGTTATGAGCTGGATTTGGGAATTAAATATATTGATTCAACTTTTAATATGGAAGGATAAACTGAATCCCATCAAACATAATAACATATAAAAGATGGATTTTGAAATGTGGATTAATGATGAAAATTTTATGGCTGAAATATTAAAAGAAATTTAAATTGGTAAATTCCATAATAATACATTTTGAAATTAAGCCCAAAATACTTCAAAAACTAGAAAATGTGACAATTTCCCATGAAATAAAACCTTTGTGGGATTAAAAACAATAAAATTAAGAATAAAATAATTGAAAATATTTTCTCTGTCAATCATGTAAAATTTTTTTCATATTTTTTTTAGCATGTTCAAATTATGTAATAAAGTTAATATATTTTAGTTATAAAAATAAGATACCAAGGTAAAAGATAGTCACCATAATAATGGCTAAAATAAAAAAACATTTTATTCAAGGATTGAATCCCAAAATTATTACAGAAATATTAATAAATGGTTTTGTAAATGTTTTATTGACCACCCTTAAAAAATTTCAATGTTTATACATTTCATATCTACTTTCCATGAAGATGAGTTCCCTTTTTATATTAAAATCTAATGTTTTCTAAAATGAAACTACTCCCATATCGAAAATTCCCTCTACTCTTCCCTTATAAACCCAAAGCTTTCATTATAATTAAACATTAATTAAAACCTATATTACCTTCCTATCAAGAAACAATAACATCCTTGATCTTATGGTCCCAATAAGAAGTACAAAACCTCTCATTTTGAAGAGGCCCTTCAAGGGAATATTTAAGCTCTCAGTGTAAGTGATAAATTATTTGTTATTTTAAATATATAATTTCATTATATTCCTCATATTTAATTTTATTTATCACTTTAAAAACATGTTTTCCAGCCCATAATTATTCTATAATTGGTATATTATCACTATAAAATAACATTTTATTCCTCATTAAAACATTATAACGTGTTCTTATTTTTTCAGTTGTCCAAATATAAATGTGATTTTATATATTTATTTATAGAATTACAGAAAAACATAAATAATGGTAATAAAATACAATAATTAAGAATTTATAATGATATAAATATTTTCTTCGTAATACTCAAATGCATATTTACCAATAACATAAAATTTTTTAATTTAATAATCAATGAAAAGATAATTTTTAAGACTTCCATCTAAATAGTTAACATAATTCCGTTTATTTGGATATAATAATCTATAATAATTTTGAAAAAATTACCTTATCATGAAAATTATTTTGGATCTGAATCCTCGAGCAATAGGACTGATTTAGAATCTATAAACTGGATCATGAATGGGAAACTGAATTGTTAACACCTAAAAGATAATTTTAACAATATAAAATTAATATATTGATTGTAATTAAATATAAATTTATTTTATAACGTAAATTAACTAAAATATGGTTCATATTTATTTAAAAATTAATATTTTAACACATTGAAGTTAGATGAATCCATCTAAACAAAATTTCAAGGTAATGGTTATTGGTCTCAATTTCTATTCTTTGAGACATGTTTATTTTTTTTGCCCTGGGTTTTCATTAATATTTTGTAATTTTGATTATATATTTCTTGAGTATTATATATTATTATTTTTTAATTCAGGATATGTCACGACCTATCCTCGGGGCCCGTGTCGTGACTACCCCAAGCCCACCTTAAATAGGCCAGGGGCTGGCGACTAGCACCAAATGCATAAATCCCGATGAAAGGGAAGACATTTCCTTTAGATAAGAAAACAAACACCATAGAGTATGCAAATTGAAGTAAACACTAAGTAAACTGAGTACAAAAAGTATGTGTTGGAAAGTAAATGGGCCAGTATAAAAACTCAACTGAAAGTGCAGTACAACTCGAAGGAAAGTAAAAAAACTGAAAAGTAAAGCAGCAACCACGAAGTCGTCCTCCAAAAATCCCACCTGAAGGGTGACTACAGACAGTCTCGTCAGCTCCTCGATTTCGGTCGTCCTCTCCGTGTACATCCTGCCTGATAGACCACCACCGGGTACCTTCCCACTCCTCAAGCCTCAACCACGATCAACGATGTCCGTCGTCTACAACCATCACAACATAGTGCGGGCGTAGCCCGTGTAGGGGTGAGTATTCGATACTCAGTCAGGACCCCGAGACTCCCAAAGGTCTCCCAAAATCCACAAAGTATAAATCACAAAGGAAAGATAAAATCACAAAGTATCATCCAACTCTAATTAGGTATATGCCCATACATATACCTAAGTCATCAATTCCAGTTCTGCTCCAACTCTCCAGCCCAAGTTCATCCCAGTCCACATAGGAATGCACAATCCAATCCACACAAGAAAACACACCCCATTCTACACCGGAAAGCAATTCAATCTTGTCTAAGATAAAGATTGAAAGTCAAGTC
This sequence comes from Viscum album, assembly GCA_963277665.1. Lineage (NCBI taxonomy): Eukaryota > Viridiplantae > Streptophyta > Magnoliopsida > Santalales > Viscaceae > Viscum > Viscum album. The sequence goes on along the minus strand of OY728162.1, from coordinate 424,164,796 downwards.
TCAGCTCACACAGTTATACTATTCACAAGAGAGGTGGAGATGATTGATGTAACCCATGAATCATCTCCTCTTCCAAACCAACATAGGTTCCAAGTACAGATTTCATCGCTGCCAAACCCATAGAGGATCCAGGTATAGAAGTCATCGCCGTCGAATGCACGGAGGATCCCAGCACAGAAATCATCATTGTCGAACCCACGGAGGATCCCAGCATGGTAGATATCGTCGTCGAACCCATGGAGGAACCCAATACGGTATTCTTCCTTATTGAACCCATGGAAGATCCCAATACGGTATTCATCCACATCGAACCCACTGACAATCCAAGTACGGTAGCATCATCTTTGTCGTAGCCAGCTCTAGGGTTCCCACACACAGCACACTCAATTCTGGGAGGGTCCGCTCCATGATCCAAGGGGTCGATACATCAACTGTCACGAACTCCAGAGTTGATGTATCACAAAGTTCAGTCTCGTCAATAGGAACTCAATGCAATAGACAGCGCGCCAATAGGACTCCCGATCTAACAGTTATTGGCTTTTCCGTCCCAGGGCCCGGTTGATTTTTATGATAAAACCAACCTGACCGTACTCCAGTTGCATCCAAACATCGACTAGAGTAATCTAAAAGAACAGTCTCACTAAGAAAAATCCAACAAAGGCGACGACATGTCAATCAGATGTCCGGAGCTCAAGTTATGACTGTTTCCACTCCGAGGAACCGGTGGGTTTCGTGTTCGAACCATCCCGGCCGTACCTAAAGGTCTCTGAAACCTTGAGTGTAATATACCATAAAGACCGTCTCTATCCAAGGATCCCAACGCAACTGATGGTGTGTTAATTGGTTGTCTGTAACCCAAGTTATTGGCATTTGAACAGATCTGTCCGAAAATAGGGGGTTTGGGCCCGGTCAGACCCGACCCAATACCCCTTCGGTCGGCCATAACTGGGTAGACCCAACCCATGTCCGGGTCCGGCCTTTTAGGGTGTGGGCCAGCCCAGCTGTCCTGGACTGGCCCCGCGCGGCGGCCCGGCCCTGCTCGCGGCCCGGCCCTGGCACGGGCCGCGGCTCGGCTCGAGGCTGAGATGGACGCGGAGGGGGGAGGCACTGCCTCTCTCAATTTGAAATTGCGGCCCCCCATTTTTGGTGGGGTTGGCCCTAAATAAATTGATGGTTACGCCCCCTGGATTCTCAGAAACGGCTGACCGAGTTGGCCTGTATGTGAGCTGCCACGGGACCCCCTGCAAGTCCCGCCTTCCGACACGCTGGCGGCAGGCTGAGTCTGGCCGCCTCCTCTACACAGTCGCGACCCCTGTCCGACCGGCGCGGTGCGATGGCGCCGCGCCCCTCCGCCGCGGCCCGCACTTGGCCGCTGCCACCTTTGGCTTCACCGGCGTGGTGCGACGGTGCTTCTATCCTTCGTCGTGGCCCGCTCCGGCCGTGGTTCACTTGTTCCCGCACAGTGCGACGGCACCGCTTCGCCCCTGTTCCAAACCACAACGAAGACCAACAACAAATGGGGAGGAGGGTCGGTTGTGTTCGTACAGTCCGACCTCCTCCCATTATATTGATAACACGCGTCCAAGAACTAATGAATAAAGTCAAAATAAAAATCACTGAATGATGAATCAACCCCTACCTCAAAGAAGTTCGAGGAAGCTAGCATCGCAGAATATGGCGTCGCGGGTGAGGCTTCATATACGTCGACGTAGAACGTCTGTGGAAGAAGCGGCATATCCCTTTCGTTTAATTGGAGGAAAGATGGATGGAGTGACGTCGTTCTTCACGTTCTTCAATGAGGAAGATAATGTTTTTCAATGTAAATAATTATCACTCTCTCAATTCTCCACAAAACACATCAAACCCGAAATTAAAATATTGCTTTTCCTTATTTTATTTACACATGCCAACATTTCAAACTTCAAAAGTTAAATTCACTTAGGTAATTAATCTTGAATAGACTAATTAATTGTTTGAAAAGTTGGAAAAATTTATTGAGGGGTTTGAGGAGATAAAAGAATTTTACGGGGTGGGGATCATGTGGGCCCCACCTCAAAAATATCCTAATCAATAGGGGTTAGGATTTTAGTGGGTCCCACCCCAACTCCCAAACCTAGGAATAAACCACATAGAATAGAGAAATAATATTTATAACACAATTTTATTTCACTTACACTTAAACCTCATTTTTAAACAACTTTTCCCTAACAAACGCAACTCTAGTAAAAGTCTTCTTAAGCAATTACTGGAGCTGATGCTTCATCGGTGCCCTCAGATTTCGATTCCGAGCACCAGTTCAAAAGTTAGAAAAACCCGCTCGTTTGTTCACTGAACGTACCTGAGCTAAACTTCGGAAATTGATTCCGGCCACACCGGGACTAGGAATTAGGTGCTTTCTGAAACTGCGTACTCATAAAATCACAAAGAATTTAAAAAAAATCCCTTTAAATTGACAGGTCTTTACATTACTCCCACCTCATGGATTTACGTCTCTATAAAGATACATCACAAACTAGGGAAAAAATGTGGGCATTGTGCATGCATCTGAGCCTCATGCTCCCAAGTTCTCTCTTGGAGGTTCCAGTGCTGCCACCTAATGGGCACTAGAGGAATCGATCGTCCACATAGGACCCGCTCATGTCGATCCTCGATCTCCACTGGAACCTCTGTAAAATTTTCCCCTTCATCGATGTCCAGCTCCCCATGGTCGATGATATGCATCGCGTCGTGCACGTATATCCTCAGCTGAGAGACGTGGAAGATTTCGTGCACCCGATGCAACTGAGGTGGTAGAGCCAGGCGATAAGCCAACTCGCCTATCCTACTAAGAACCTAGAATAGTCTGATGAAGCGTGGAGATAACTTGCTGCCCTGGCCAAATCTCTGTAATCCACATCGAGATGAGACCAGTAATAAAATGTGGTCTCCATCCTCGAACTCTAGTGGTCTCTGCCTCCTGTCAGCATAAGACTTATGTCGGCTCAGAGATATCCTCATCTTCTCATGGATGATCTGAACCTTCTCCTTCATATCCTGAACCATCTCTGGTTCTACATGTACTCACTCCAACACTATCCACAAAGGATATCTGAAAACGCAGCCAGTTGTTGTCTTGCCACACCTAACAGATGAATTCCTGATCTCCTACTAAGAGCATCTGCTACAACATTCCCCTTCCCAAGAGTATAAACTGTCTCCATGTCATATTCCTGGAGGAACTCAAGCCTTCGCCGCTATCTCAGGTTCATGTCCATATGAGAAAAGATACACCTGAGACTATTGAGTTGGTGAGAGCTGTAAACCATTCGCTCGACGAACAATGGGTGAGACTAGCCATTTGTATGAACTTAACTCCACCCATCTTCGTCTACGATCTTTAAGAGATGCTGAGATTCCTCCTCTACCGAAAAGAGAAATCTGGTCTCATCCCCTAGATGAACCTCATCCTTTTCCTAATACAGTAAATCCTAACATGAATGGTACTATTTCATGCCATGGACGACGTCGTAAGGCCTCAACGCTACTACCAGGATATCCAACCGTTACTCTCGCCTCCAAGGGTCCAGTCTCACTATCGACAGTAGTGTGTGGACACTAGGTCTCCTCCATTAGGAATCTCAAAAGTGAGGGTCATGTCAACGTTTTTATCTCGAACCTCTCAGTATCAATTACATAAAAAAGGATAGGGAAGAAAACGTCACAAGAACAACAATCTTTTATTAATGCAGCTCAAGGTACAATGACACAAAGCAACCACAAACAAAACATCAACAATTCTAGAAGCAACATGAACAAAAGTATCCATATCTGGACCAAGTCCCTCTCCTATCTATTTGCTCATGGAGCTCCATGGTCGTAGGACTCAGCTGCTTGAAGCTGTGCACTCTCCTGTCCATCCATTCCCAGCGGTCGGGATGGTCTTCCTGGTGGTGGTGGTGGTAGGGCCTCAAAGCGTCACCCACCACCCGCTGCTCGGCCAGCTCCTCTGCCTCATCCACCTTCTCCCTACGGACCACCATTGTTGAACCTCTTCATGGGAGGTCCCTCTACAGCCTGCTGCTTATCTGTAGGGCGGGTCAGGCAGTCTCGAGCCATGTGACCCTGCCCGCCGCATGCATAGCATTGTTTGCTCCTCATGTGTCTGGCTCTGTTTCTTGTGCTCCGCACAACTAAACCTATATCTTGAGAGTGATCATCAGAACTTCTGGCCCTCTTGGTCCTTTGAATCATCTATCTACTGCCGGCATCAGAAGAATTCGTTGTGGGTCGTCCTGCGGAGTGTATTGCCGCTGGAGACTGCTCAGTGAAAAAACACTCCACTAGAAGAGCTCTCTCCAGCACCCCTGCCTGCGTCGGGATGTTTGGGAGAACATTGAAGCCCTGATCTCATGCCTCAGACCATGCTCGAAGGTCTGGGCCCTGAAAAATGTGACTCGTACCATATCTGTGGAGTAGCGCGAGAGATCAGTAAACCTCGCCGAGTACTAGGCTATTGTCATGCTGCCCTGCCGCAGATGTAGTAGCTCTTGGATGCGCACCGCACGGAGGGTGGCTGGAACGAACTCCGAGCGGAAGAGGATCTAGAAGTCCATCCAAAGAAGTGATTCCTCGTCATGCACCTGGAGCATCAGGCCCCACCATCTACCTACTACTACGTGTAGGAGACTCGCCGTAAGGATCACCATGAGGTCAGCTGGTGTCCCTACTAATTTGAAAACTCGAACAACAGCCTCCAGCCAATCCTCAGCTGCCTGAGGGTCTGTCTCTCCACAGAACCTGGGAGGTCTCTGATGCTGAAACTCGTGCAGTGCACTATCAACGGATGGGGCTGGTGGCATCGGTGGATCAGCGGGTAGAGGTACCGTCGGTGCCTCCACTGTGATGGGGCCCTGCACCGAGGCCTCATCGCTCGGTGGGCTGCCATCTCGTACAATGCTCGGAACCCTAGATTGCGGCCATCGTGGGTCCATAATGAAAAGAAACAGGTGTGCCACGGTCAATATAGTATACCTGGTGATCTTACACAAATTATTCTCAAAGAGAACTTTTAAAAAAACACAAATACAATCAATGTTTTTGTGAACTGAGTTAAAAATAAAAAGTCTGGGCCCTGGTGAATGGATACGTCAGCCGCCGCACCAACAGTGGACTCCATGGACTGATAACCACACTCAATACCCTTAACACTATTACTTCACATAGAAGAAAGATTAGATTCCTGAGGTCTGTGGTAGAACCAAACTCCTCTGATACCAATTTTTCACGACATGTCCTCGGGTCCCGTGACGTGACTACCCCAAGCCCGCCTTCCATAGTCCAGGGGCTGGAAACTAGCACCAAAGGCGTATTTCCGGACGAAAGGGAAGGAATTTCCTTTACATAAGAAAACAAACACCATAGAGTACACAAGCTGAAGTAAAAACTAAGTAAACTGAGTAAAAAAAGTACGTGCTGGAAAGTAAATGGGCTAGTATACAAACCCAACTGAAAGTGCAGTACAACTGGAAGGAAAGTACAAAAACTAAAAAGTAAGTAGCAACCACGAAGTCGTCCTCCGGAACTCCCACCTGAAGGGTGAGTACAGAGAGTCTCATTGGCTCGTCGAGTCTGGTCGTCCTCTCAGTGTACGTCCCGCCTGATAGACCACCACCGGGTACTGCCCCGCTCATCAAGCCCCAACCTCGGTCAGCATTGTCCGTCGTCTGCAACCAACAAAATGTAGTGTGGGCGCAGCCCGTGAAGGGGTGAGTATTAGATAATCAGTAGGGACCCCGAGACTCCCGAAGGTCCCCCAGAATCCAAAAAGGATAAACCTCAAAGGAAAGATACAATCACAAAGTATCAACCAACTCTACTTAGGTATATGCCCATACATATACCTAAGTCATCAATTCCAGTTCTTCTCCAAATCTTGAGGCCACGTTCATCCTATTCCACACAGGAAAGCACAATCCAATCCACACAAGAAAACACAACCCATTCAATACAGGAAAGCAAGTCAATCTTATTTAAGATAAAGATTAAAAGTCAAGACTCAGCTCACAAAGGTATATTATTCACAAGATAGGTGGAGATGTTTGATGTAGCCTCTGAATCATCTCCTCTGCCGAACCCACGTAGGTTCCAAGTACAGATGTCGTCACTGACGAACCCACGGAGTATCCAGGTATAGAAGTCATTATTGTCGAACCCACAGAGGATCCCAGCACAGAAGTCATCATTGTCAATCCCAAGGAGGATCCCAGCATGGTAGACATCGTCGTCGAACGCACGGAGTATCCTAGTACGGTAGTCATCCTCGTCGAACCCACAGAGGATCCCAGTATGGTAGTCATCCATGACAAACCCACTGAGGATCCTTGTACGGTAGTCATCATCTTCGTCGCAGCCAGCTCTAGGGTTCCGGCACATAGCACGCTTGATTCCGGGAGGGTCCGCTCCACGAGCAAAGGGGTCGATACATCAAATGTCACGATGTCCAGAGTTGATGTATCATAAATTTCTGTCTCGTCAATAGAAACTCAATGCAACAAACAGTGCATCAATCAGACGCCAGGTCTCAGATTTATTGGCTTTTCCATCCCAGGTCACAGTTGGTTTTTAAGTAAAAACCAGCCCAACCATACTATAGCTGCATACAAACCTCAATCGAAGTAAGCCAAAAGAACCGTCTCATTAAAAGGAATCCATAAAAGGTGAAGACATGTCAATCATACGTCTGGAGCTCATGTTATGAGCGTTTCCACTCTGAGGGCTCGGTTAGTTCATTGTTCGAACCAACCAGTCCATACCCAAAGTTCTCAGAAACCTCAAGTGTAATATACCAAAAAGACCGTATCGATCGAAGGATCCCAACACATATGACGGTGCATCGATTAGAGTTTCGTAACCCTTGTTATGGGCGTTTGAACGGATCTGTCTGAAAACCAGGGGTTTGGGCCCGATCTGACCCGGCCCAATATCCCCTGGGTCGGCCCGACCCGGGGCTACCTGACCCAGGTCTGGGTCCAGGCCTGTTAGGGCGCGGCCCAGCCTAGCTGGCACGGCCCGGCCCGGCGCAGGCGGCCCGGCTCGGCACGGGTGGTCCGACCCAGCGCGGGCCGCGGCTCGGCTCGAGGCCGAGCTGGACGCAGACGGGGGTGGCGCTGCCTCCCTCATTTTGAAACATTGCACCCCCATTTTTGGTGGGGTCCGCCCTAAATAAACTGGGGGTTACGCCCCATGGATTCTCGGAAACGGCCAGCCCAGTTGGACGACTGGTGAGTTGTCGCGGGACCCCCCGCGGGTCCAGCCTTCTGACGCGTCGGCGGCCGGCTGAGTCCGGCTGCCTCCTCTACATTACCGCAGCCTTAGGCCGTGGCCCCTGCCCGACCCGCGCGACGTGATGGCGCCGCGGCCTGCCCCGGGCGCGGCCTCCTAGTGATCCGGCACGGCGCGACAGCATCGCGTCCCTCCGCCGCGACCCGCACTTGGTCGCGGCCACCTTCAGCTACACCGGCGCGGCATGACAGCTCCACTCTCCTTCATCGCGGCCCGCTCCAGCCGCAGTTCTCTCATTCCTGCACAGTGCGGTGGCACCGCGTCGCCCCCGTTCCAAACCAAAATGAAGACCAACAACAAAGGGGGAGGAGGGTCGGTCGTGTTCATGTGGTCCGACCTCCTCCCATTATATTGATAACAAGTGTCCAAGAAATAAAAAAAAAATGTCAAAATAATAATGCTTGAACGATGAAAAAACCCCTACCTCAAAGAAGTTCGAGGAAGCTAGCGTCGCGGAATACGACGTCACGGGTGAGGCTCCGTATACATCGACGGAGAACATCCGTGGAAGAAGTAGCGCATCCCTTTCATTGAAGCAGAGGATATATGGAAGGCGTGACGGCATTCTTCGTGTTCTTCAACGAGGAAGATGAAGTTCTTCAATGTAAAGAATTCTCCCTCTCTCAATTATCCACACAATACATAAAACCGCAAAATAAAATAAGGCTTTGCCTTATTTTATTTACACATGAAATCATTTCAAACTTCAATAGATAAATTAACTTAATTAATTAATCTTTAATAGACTAACTAATTGTATGACATGTTGGAAAAATTTATTGAGGGATTTGAGGAGTTAGAAGAATTTGAAGTGGTCGGGATCGTGTGGGACCAACCTCACAAATATCCTAATCAAGAGGGGTTAGGATTTTAGTGGGTCCCATCCCAACTCCTAAACCTAGGAATAATCCCCCTAGAAAGGAGAAATAAAATTTATAACACAATTTTATTTCACATACACTTAAACCACATTTTTAAACAACTCTTCCCGAACAAATGTAGCTCCAGTAAAAGTCTTATTAAGCAATTATCGGTGCTGTGGTTTCATCGGTGCCCTCAGATTTTGATTCTGAGCACTGGTTCAAAAGTTATAAAAACTCTCTCGTTCGTTCACTGAATGTACCCAAGCTCAATGTTGGAAATTGATTTCGGGCACACCGGGCCTCGGAATCAGGTGCCGTCAAAAACTGCGTACTCGTAAAATCCCAATGAATTTAAGAAAAAAATGTCCTTGAAATTTACGAGTCTTTACATGATATTTATAAATCCAAGTCATTTAATTTCATTAAATGGATATTTATTCATGTTGTGTAAAAGACATAAGTGTTTTTTCAATCTCAATTTCCCTATTTTGAAAAATTTTATTTATTCATCATATTAATTTCTTTTCACATATGAAACCCATGAATAAATTTTTTGATAATAATAATGATATTAATGGTTTCATAAATCCATATGTGATACTATATTATATGTGGTTTTAATTATAAGAGTTATAAGGGGATTATAATTAAAAAAATTCCATAAAATTTTTTGAAACATTTGTACCAACTCTTATTTCTTGAAAGATGATAATAAATATATTATTTTAATGATGTTAATATTTATAATTTTATGATATCTCAATTTCATTTTAAATAATCATTGAGTATCTTAATAGAGTTTTATAAATCATGCTTTTCAATGTAATACATATGGTTTATTTTTTTACTATCATTATAGTGGTTGTAAAAAACAATTAACCATTACTACTTCACTATATATCCCAACATCATATATTCTATTCGATATCATGCCTCCTTTATATGCTAACATGGGTTTTCAATGAAAATTAAATTCCAATTATTCAATGAATTTTTCTTTTTTTAATTTACCAAAAGAAAACATTATTTCATTTTAAAAAAAATCCAATAATTTTATCAAATAGTTTTTCTTATATCTTAATATCATTTAATGATTTTTATTATTCCATGGGGACATTATCTAATGATATTATCAACTTTTTTACTATCTATTAATTTTTATGTCATTTAATTTATGTTTATATGGAAACCATTTCATTCCCATAGGTTAATTATATATTTATGAAATGATGTATTATCTCAAATTTTTAGAGAATATATTAGTATGTCTTATAAATTAATGATGGTTGGGTTTATTATATCTCTAAAACTTATTTTTTTAATGTTTTATAAGTAATTATATAATGATAACTCAAGAACATAATTGGTTTTTTCACAATATAATACATAGGTTGATTTGATTTTCTGACATCACAATATATTGATTAGGAATTCTTACATTCACATTATTATGTATTGGTTTCTATATACCCCATTCCATGTTTATTAGATTTTCTAATTGTTTGTTTCCATGTATTATGATTATATTCAAATGTTTTCACACCATGGTATATGGTTTGTTCTTCTATGATGGTACTTTTAGAAACTATAACCTCATTTCACGATGGATAATATAATATAATTTCTTATGATTATATATTATGACTATATATTCCATTTAATCATATTCTTATCCCATGATTTAATTTCCCTCATGTGTTTATGATACTCCGATATATAGAATGTCGATAATTTTCTATTACTGGAAATTTTTTATCACTCAGAATTTTTTTTCTAATTACCCAGTAAATTATATATTAGACTACATTTTGAAACATGTTTTTATCTAGTTATTTTTAAAATATTTTAATAAAATATATTATCACATTGTGAAAAAAATTACTGGATTTTATTGTTAATATTGATCATCAGTTGATAAAATTTTCATTATTTTATAATTTTACTAAATTTATCATGCCTCACGGTTATAACATTGTTTGTGTTAACTGTTTGGGGACTGTGAAAATAGGTTATATAATTTAAAGATGCATTTTTTACAATTATTCCATATTTTTTCAAACTATTAAATATAATCATGTTGATCTCCTAGAGTTCAAAGTGAAAGTTTCATGGTTCATACATGGTTTTGATAAACTATCAGCAACCACGTAGATTAACATATTCAAAAAAATAAAAACTAAAAAAATACATGAAAACCAATTTTACCTCGACTCGTGAACCCTACCACCTCTCTTATATTCCCACAACATATAAACATGCATCCCTCAGGGTCTCCTCCTCCTTAATTCTTCCTCAGTTCCTCAATGGTTTCTCTTGAGATATAAAATGGAAATCATTCAGGGTAAGCATCACTCCCCCTTTTCCTTCCTCTTCCTCTACATTCCATCTTATATCTCCTCTCCGCCTTAATTCATGTGATTTTAGAAGACCCATAATAAAATTTCGATTATAAAATTATTTGTAACTTTTATCTAGGTTGTTTTATGGGCCTTTTAATATTTTATCTTTCCATTAATAGAGTTTTCTCATCACATGTGATGGTATTTGGTTGGACTTCCCTTTTTTATTTCCATAATTTACCACATATTCTTGGGTATTCAAAATTTGGGTCAATAAAACTATATATTATGGTTATGTTTAATTTAAATTAAATATACGTGTTACTCATGGTATTTAGAGAATTAGAATTTATTTTTAAATTTTTTTATTGATTTACTGTATATTCTATATTTAATAAGAGAATAAATTCTTCTTTTTTTTGGTGAAAAAATTGATATGGGTTTCAAATAGGAATCATGTTTTTTAATATTATTTTAGGTTGGTTTTAAAATTTCATTGGATTTTGTAAGAGTTAAATATATTGATTAATTATGGGATCATTTTTTTCCAGAAATGTTCTGATGTTTTTTATTTTGACAATATGTTATTCAAATTTGATTGAGGTTTTTATTATGGCATTTCATATTTTGTTTCTAATATACATATACAATGGTTATTACATATAGACATGTGAACATTCTTATATGATAATATTTAAATATGTGTATTTATATTTATGTGTACATATAAATGTGTTTGTGTGTAATTTCATATCTGAAAATATTTAACAGGGATGTGTTGGAATTTAAATTTTTTGTTTGGATTTGTTATTAAAAGGGTTTTCGTATTTTTCAATTATATAAATTATGACTTTATGGTCTAGCTAATGTTTTTTGTAAATCTTATTTTAAATTATTGACACAATTTCCTAGTGACCTATGTATTTAATTTTATATTTTTTTGATGATTGTTTTTATCGTAGAATATATATTTTATCTTGGTATGAAGTGTTTTACCTTTCTTGTAAAACTAAAATTATTTTAAAGGATTGTTCTGAATATATTAAATGGAAATAGTTGGGATTTAATAAATGAAATTCATTATAATGTAATGTGATATGTGTTAAATATAAATGAATCATGGGGATTCCTATATATATTGGTAAATATAGACTATGAAAACCTTTATATTACACCACTTTACTCAATAAATTAAACATAACTAATGGTCATGAAGTCATCTGACAGTAAAAACCACACCACTAGTTCAAGCCATGTTCTCTTTAGAGGCAGATTTCATAAGGTGTAATTGGATGGGATACATCATATTACTAGGATAAGGCATGAACACCTTAGGGGTTTATGAATAAATATATATTGACCAATAAATCATGAGTCAATATAAGGGTTTAGGTTTCCCATAAACATCGATGGCCTCGGTTTTTCCCTTGGTTCATTTATAAATGTTTCATTTTTATGGGTTTATGTCCATTTGGATATAAATTAAATTCCATACTATTGACTCATCCTTTAATTTATCATTCATATTATTTATTATTCTTATATTTTGGAATTCCAAACTTTTATTATTTTTATTTATATGTGTATACTGATGTAAATACTTTTCAAAATATATTATCAAATGGATGTTCTAAAAAGGGTATGAAATCTGTTTTCCAAAAGTTTGTATCAAAAATTAGTATCATGGGATGATGAAAGTTTTCATAAGTGACTATTTTTAAATAAAATATAAATAAAAAGTGGTTTTTAATGGATATAAACGTGATAATAGTTATAATTATAAAATTGAAATCCATTTTCTGTTAGTATTTTAGAACTATAATGCGTGGTTTATTTTGACAAGAAAATAAAACATATATGATGTGGTGATGACCTATATAGTTTTAAATCTCACACCCTCCTCTTAGCACTCTTTTATTATAGTCTGGGTGGAATTTTATAGTTTTTGGATTTAATAATTTTAATGGGATCAAATTTTCAATAAATAGTAACCCAAGGTCACATGTAGTTTTCTGATCTGTTATATCAATAATTATTTCACAATCACTATAACGTCAAACAATTACACATTCCCCTGCATATAGTTTTGGTTATTTGTTGATCACACATTATATGTTGAGTTTTTTTCTTGATATGGTTGTTTATATAGTGGGAACACATGGGATGTGAATGGGGAATGTATTGTTTAAAATTTCATTTATGTCGACTAATATTTTTTAGAAATTCCTATATTTTTTATTATACTAATTTTAATTGGTGTGGATATCCAACATACCAATAGGTAAAGTCAAATTTTCATTACAATTAAATTTATTATAAAATAATTTTTATCATGAATAAATGATGTGTGATAATTTATATTAATGCCTATGATGGTTTTCCCCCATAGGTATCAGTGATACCCCTCAAGTATTCCACAAGTCAATTTATGTGTCTGAATTATGATTGACTCTGGTTGGTTCATGAAAAAATGGTAAAAGTTCCTAGCTCACTATGATGGCCAAGTTTTTGATGACAACCTTTATTATTTTTGAATCCATGTATATTTTTTAGGATATTTGGTGATCAAGAGGTAGGTCATGGTTTTGTGCCAGATGACCACCCTCTTGAAGAGGCTTGAGATACCATTGGATCTTATGAATTGAATTGTTATTGTATATTTAATTTTGGATTAATTCTCAGCATTTTTTGATTATGTTCATGGTATTATATGTAATTGATGTATTTATCATGTTTAAGGATGTAATAGTAGTCTAGGTAGTGTTTAATGGTAAGGTTACATGGCTTAGTAACCCATGTGGATTGAACATATATGTTTTTTTATTCTTAATGATTGTTGTGTGAAAAAGAACATGGTACAAAAACCTATGTGGCCAATTCATCCATGTTTAATCATCCCAATTGGGTTAAACTTATATTGTATGATTTTTCCTAATTTCATTTTTAATTGGTGTGTGCTAAAGGGATTTGGAAATTAAAAATATATTTCATGTAAATTTTAAATATTATAAATCAATTGGGTTCAAATTTAAAATGGGTCTTAAGGGAATTTTAATAATTATAACATTGAATTATATTTTTTATGGTATTTAATGGGTCTTAAAAAATATAATTTTATTTAAAATTGGAATTGTTGGTTTTTAATTTAGAATGTGTGTTTTCGTAATAATGGTTCCATTTTTTGGTTTCATTTGTATTTTTTATTGAAAAACAATGTTTTAAATTAGTAAAATCAAATTAAAACTATATGGAGTTTTTTGAAATATTTACCAATATATTTGGTTTTTTTATTATGAAATGTTTTAAATATAGGATGTATGTGGTTTAAAAATGATTTTTTGAAAAGGAAAATTCCTTTCAAAATATGAATTATTGGTTTTAGAAAAGAGTCAAAATAGTTTGTTTTGATTTTTTTAATTCTGTGAATCTATTTTCATTGGTGTACTTTGTTTATTTAATTAAGGTGTTTATTTTTAATTGAGATATGAATTTTGGATGAACATGGTTATTTATTTTGATGGGTGATTTGATATGGTATTTTGGTTCCTATTATATTTATTTTATGGATCCCCCATATAGTCTCAAAAGTCGTTTGGTTTGGGTGATCATTTATTTTAGAAGTATAGTCGATCATGTTTAATAGATAATTTAATTTATTTGGTTTCTTTATGATGGGATTTTGTAGTGGTTCTTTATGAATTATGTTTCTTCAATAATTTTCTCTATCTCATTAGAGAATATAGGTTCATTTGGGTTCTTCTATGTCGCTATGGTTGGTGAGGTTCATTTCAGTTACATGATTATAGGGAAAAGTTGTGGGTGTGATTTGGTAAATAGTATATTTACAGAACCATTTTAGACTATGAAAAGACTTGTATATTTGGTTTTTTTATATTTACTTATCAGTTTCATGGGTGTGATGGCCTATGTTACAAATATTTTATTCATGATCCATGGTTTGAACCTATGTTTTTTGAAGAGTAATTTATATTTTATGATCTTTATTTCCTCTAATCTATTAAAAGATGATAGTGGTTATTTCTATGGTCACAATATTAAAATAATTGTACCATTACTTATGTTTTTGTTTCCATTGAGTGTGGTTCAGTGGAAAATTCGATGTTAATTTTCTCATTTCCCTTTTCCAATAAATTATAAATTATCCATATTTGAGTTACCTCCTTTGAATTATATAGTGATGTGTCTATGGGATAGTAAATATTAAATCCCATGATATTTGTGGTGTAAATTCATGGGAGTATTAGGTTCAGTCTTTTCAATTTATGAGTTGGGTTATGGTATGTAGTGGTTGTTTAAGAGTGCTTTCATTTTTTTGATCCAATTTTCTTGGTTATTTTTTAAATGGTTTGGATAACCACCATGGTTCTGCATTTAGTTATTTCCCTATTAATGGTTATGTGTGATTAATTTTATAAGTATATATATATTATTATACATTTAATATATGATTCAAATTAACTCAGATAAATTTTATACTTCATATATAAATGATTATTTCATAGTTTTTCTCACATTCTCATTAGGATTCTTCATTTAGTCTTCACCTCCTCGTGTATAGTGGCATTATTGGGGAATATATTTTTATGGTGGAGAGTTCTATCGAACCAAGACCAGAATTTCTATAATTTTATTTATTTATTTATTTGATTTTAATTTTACTCTTGAAATTTGGGTTCAAAAATTTTTAATTATTGAATGTTTTATGAAAATTGGAATTTCACAATGTTTGAACACAAATTGTGATAATTCTATAGTGGGCTTGAAAATAGGTTCTACAGTTTTTTGAGGATTTTTACATGATTAGAACATGTATTTTCAAACTATTAAAAAAAACAATGCAGTTTCACCAATGTTCTCTTTACATGGTGTATCGTTTTTTTAAACCATGCAGAAACTATTTTTTCCTAGGTTCCTAAAAAAATTAAATTTTTTAAAATACCCCTACCCCTATTTTACCCTAACCGAAGAGACCACCTCTATCCCTTCTCATGTCATGTCACATTACTAGAAAACACCTATAGAGGTCTCCTCCACCATTCCTCCCATGTTATTCATTGATTTATCTTTCAATTTCAAATTTCAATTATTCTAGGTATGACACTCCCCTTATTTTCTATCATTTGTCTCTACATTATCCATTTCCTCTCATCTCTTCTTTGTTTTGTAAGATTTCAATTTAACCTTGGATATAACGCCCCGACCCCAAAATCCCAGAGTCGGTGCATTATTACGTATCATTGGAATGATCACAAGAGATCAAGTCTCCAAAGGCTGATTAGTTTAGTAGCCTTGGAAGTAATAGATACATTCATAAGGTTTACATTACAACATAAAATTGAAAAATACAACAACATTGTTTCCATAGACAACACTGAGATCCCATAGACTACCCATACATGTCATCCATAATATACATCTTCGCATCCTGGGAAAAATAAAACATAGAAAGTGGTGAGCTCAGATGCTCGGTAAGGATAACAATATAGTGGAAACTTTCATAAATAAGGATAAACATTTATGGAAATGTATAAAACTAAAAAAAACTTTTTCAACATAAACTATATCGAAATATGGAAAATATAAATCAAAATAATGTTATTTACTTACTCACATGGATATTCTACTAGTCTAATGATCACATTTAATATCAATAGCCACTTTCATAATTATGGAATTCATAATTCCAGACTTCATAACCACATAGTCAAGGCCTTGTTCCAATATTAGAATAAGCTTTTGTCAAATCCTTTTTTCACGACACTTTTTTGTCTCATGAGTCCTACTAATGCATTGAGGAGCTATAGCGGGCTCCTCCAGTCACTTACTAAGTCCAATTAATTCTTCATATGAAAAGGATTGAACATAATATAAACATTTGTATAAGAACTAGCATATGAAATTTCAATACTTTATCTATAAACTATGAATAGTATAAAAATAACACATCTACAGTCAAACATATCACAAAACCATCAATACAATATGGAAGATTTGGATCATAATAAATCTACATCAAACAATTTTATAATCAATCAAGGGATGTTGATATAAGTGAAAATGATTTCTAAAAATCATTGAGAGAAATACCCTTTTTTCATAAAAACACAATTTATAAAGTAATAAATTTGAAGAAAATTTTGAATCAAAGTGTCCTATACAAAATTGAAACTTTTGAAAGGAATTAACATTTTTAAACATTCATTTTCCATATAAATAAATCCTTAAAATAATTGTGAAAACATGGACATTAATGAGAAAGGTTTAGAAGAATAATTATTTAAAATATTTAAAATGATTTTTTAGTAAAAGAGTCCCTTGGAAAGAATCCTTTTGAAAACTCTTTTATGAAAAATGGGCATGAATAATAATTATGTCCGAGTAAAAACTTACACATAAACAATCTCGGATAATAATTAAAATGGGGAATAAACCATTACCTTGTACTTTTCATTCGTCTATGGTAGGTTAAACTCCTATATAATGGTGGAATAATGCGTTATTAAATTATACATGGATCATACACATTAATATGATATCATATATGATCTTTTAACATTTCTTTGTTATTAATATCTTTTTATTATCGTCGTTTCGGGTGTTAACTGATTCATTTTCCATTGTATGATTTGATACGTAAGTAATTTTTGCTATGGATAGGATGTATATTATTCATATTCATAATAATATTATGTCTTTAAACATTATATTTAATCATCTAATGAAAATTAATCTTGAATTTATACGATGGGGAATGAATCTAATCGCGTTCATGGAGACGGTAATCCGTATGTATGCACGAGCGAAAATATCATTCTTTAGATATTAAAATAATATATAATTTGAAGTTATATCATATATATGGATTCATTATCATGTTATATTTATTATTCAAATCAATTACACATCATTATTATACTCATCCAAATAATAATGTTTTGAATTGCAATTACACCACAATGTGGAGACGGTAAGTTGTACGTACGCATGTATGGTGAAATGTCATTAAAAGGATGGATAGAATAATGAATATGGTTGTACCATATTTATAATAACATCACCATATATATAATATACAGGATTTATTATTTTATAATGGAAATAACAAATAAAGTGGAAGTGGGAGAAGAAAAAAACATGAAAAAGGTGATGAAATATTTTCCTCCTCTTTGGGTTATTTATTTTTATTTGGTCAAAAGGGATACTTTGTTTTTCTTTTTGACTAATACATGTCCACTAGGATTAAGTTAGGACAGTTTAATGGGAATTTTGGAAGGGGTTGTCCGAGAGAAATTGCTTTTATGGTATGAATTTGAGATAAGGGAAAGTACCCTTTTATAAGAGGGGTGAGGGGCACCTTAGGAAAAGCTAGAAATATTATTTTATTATAAAATAATTTTATGTTTATAATGGATAGAAAGTGTATTATATAATGTCTAAGGAGGTTATGGGTTGAAAACAACTCAACCAAAAGTTTTTAGACAGTTTTGGGTCACTATATTAATCTTATATTTTAGATTTAACTCATAGTTAAATAGTTTGACATTTACCACGTCACTTTGTATTTTTATATTATATGGATAATAAAAATACTATATACTTTCAAGAGGACCCCAAGTGGTTCATTAAATATACACCTATCATTATATAATTCTTTTCGCTGAATCATAGATTTTTATGAATAGAATATCAATTAAAAGTATAATATTTGTTTTAAAAACTATTTTATGCCAATATTGACACTATTTGGTATTTTGTTTTTTCTAAATTCATAACATCATTATTACTTAAAAAAAAATCATCTCACCAACCCTACAATGTCATATTAACCTATAAAATTAGTGAAATTCATAAAAAGTCCAAAATTACATTTATTTGGATATTTATAATATCAATTATTTTCATATTTCATTAATTAAGTAATTGTTGCATTATCATTGTGTCATTAATAAATTAAATTATTTAATGTCTAAAAAATATAAATAAAATAAAATTATGTAGGAAATATATGTTATATTTATAATTAATATTTATAGTCAAATTTCTCTTATCTGTAACCCTATATTAAAAATGTTTTAGTTATTAAACATTGATCTTAACTCATTTTACTCTTCTTTGAATTAAATAATAATAAATGTCCTAATCTAATCCAAGTGGACCAAAGAGGTTCGTATTTTATACCTATGGTTTTTTTGGGACGCATAAAACTTATCCAATAGAATTAGAACATGTTTTAGGGTAATAAAAATATCATTTTACTTTTAATTACCCAATTTAAATTTTACTGTGGTAAATAAAAGTTAAAAGTTACAATTCACCAAATATTATTTTTAGCTTATTGAACCAAATTTTACACCTTAATATTAACCATTTCTCTCAGATTTTTGAAATTCAACTCACAGAAGTGGTAAAATTACGATTTATGTAAATTTGCAAATGCTCATAGGAGGTGGGTAAATGAGTGTGAGAAGTTCAATAAAATTTAAAATATCTAATATTATTACAAAATGACTCCAATGAATTAAATTGAACATATATAGGTATTATGTATCTATTTTCATCTAAAATAAATAATTATAAAATAAATAATTATTTAAATGAAAAGTCAGTTATAACCGATAACGTAGTGTTTTTCACTATTCGTCAAAAATTTAAAGTTTTCAGAAACATACCAAAAATTCACCCTAAGATAATTTTGATATTACTAAATCAAAAATGAATTCTATTTTACAAAATTCAAAAAATTGAAATTTCATTTATTAATTTACAATTAATTCTCATTGTCAAAACCAAAACACGTATTTTTTACAAATAATATATGTCAAAAGATTAACACTTGTTTATGTCCAATTTCAATGTGAAATTACATACAATGACAATAATTGGATTAAATTTTAAAAATATAATCTAATTATAATTCCAAACCATTAAAATTTATAATTCAACACTATAAATTATTTTGATTAAAAAAGATGTTTTCAGTTAAAATATGGTATTTTTCACTATTCACACAAATATGAAAGTTATCATGAAAACACAAAATATTTCTTGAAACTAAATTCTTATGTCCTGATTCAAAATAAGAAGTTTGTTTTGAAATATTTAATATATAAAAGTTTCAAATATTGATTTAAAAATAGTTCACCATTAAAGGGTGGTAAAATTACATTTTTTGAAAAATACTTCTTTTAACTGAAAAAAAATGAATTTGTTCTTACATTATGTCTAATAACCTCATTATATGGATTCTAAAATTATTAGGATTATATAATGTTCAAAATTTAGTTATTACTATTCATAACTGTTTTTGAATTGCTAGTTTTGTAAGTCGTGGGGCGCTTGAACTCATTTTTGTGTTTAGTGCAAGTTATTGAATTACTTAGAAGAAATAACGTACTATGAAATCATGGAGTGTTACATTATTCCATCCTTAAATAAATTAAATCCATAAAAGTTGAAATTATTCTTCGAAAATAAAAGGTTGAAACTATAAAATACCTTTGTGAAAAAACACACATCAAAAATTCGGTTAATAAAATTTCGTCTTAATAAGAGGAAAAGGGGAATGAAAAAGTCACCACCAAATTATGATCATGATTAAGAGAACATTGGTGGAAATTAGAGACATATAATTAGATGGAAACTGTAAATATTTATAGGTAGTTATTGAGGTCATTAGTCACAAACAATTGTATAATTGTGGGCCTCAAATCCATCAATCTATGATGATTTAAAATATCATCGGTTCAACAAGACATAAAGTATTTGGATAACACATTTTTAGTTTTAAGATCCATTACCTAATGTTTAATAATCAATTTCATTATAGAATAAGAGAAGAAATATATATATATATATATACATGACGAGTAGTTTTCCATCCTTTAAATAATTTGTACCACAAACTCATCTTTCACTCTAAAAGATAATAAAACATAAAAGAAATATTTTATTTATCCTATTTCTATAGGGTTACAAAAAATTAATATATCATTATTCAACCAGAACTTTTAAAAAAACTACATTATTCAATCCAGGACATCACGTGGGCCATTGGAAGGTTATACACCCATTTCTCCCTTCTGTTGTGGGTTCAAGTCTCGTGGCCTTGTCGGACGCGACGGTTTGCCGCCCAACTTCTGGGTTGCACATTTTATGGAAATCCAAAAATAATATCAAACTAGAATTATCCAAAATAATTCTATCCAAACTCACATTCCAAAATTTATAAGGATGGTAAACACAATGAAGATCATTTTTTCCATGTAATAACATGTGAACACCTTCATCATGTATTCTGCTAAAACACTGCGACATCCTAAATTACCATAAAACATTATTGATTACATTCATGCTCCCTTATGCCTTATTGAATACTGGATATAATCCTTCTATCCAAACATGTTGTAAACTCCAACAATACTGGAATATACAAATCATTAATCAGTTTCATGGTAGTCAAGAATATCTAATATAATTTTTCCAAATTAGTCATGTATTATTCCAAAAACCACTACCTCAGTATCAGAACCATATTATGGTTTATCTTTCTCTCAACCATATATTTTCAAAAAATATAACCAGATTTTGAGTCACTTTTCTTGGTTCCACACAATCTCAAGTCCTTAATGAAATAGTACTTGTGTACAATCATTATATACCATATAATTATTATAACATGTACATCATTAATATAGTACTCAAATGACATGATAATTTAATAACCGTGTAAGAAATATAATAATTCCACTTCATCTTAGGTAGTATCATAACTATATTATCATCCAGTTGTATCATTTGGGGTATACTCTGATGATTTGGACATTGATTTGTGTAGTGTCCCAACTCTTTTCAGATGAATCATTGTACATTTGAATCTTTTTTCTTACCCGTGCAATCACGTACTTGGTGATTTTTTCTATTTACATATAACAAACTCCCATTCCCTTCAATAATTTACCAAGGTGATTCTTTCTACAGTTATCACATATGGGAAAATCCATCTTTTCCCTCTTCCCATTGTCTATATTTCTCTCTTCAATCCTTTTCATCTCTTACTTCACATCAAAGCGATAGAACTCAGAGAATTATTTACTTGTATTATTAAAACATTATTCTATTTATTCATATGTTGAGAATACATGGGAGAATATTTCCCTTCTAAATGCTGGGTTAATTGTATGAAAGATATGATCCTTCTTACTCTTTGGATCATACATATTGTTTGAGTTCACATTCCTTCTACTGGGCATCATTTCTATACAATGGCATACAATATGTTAGTTTATGAATTGCAATGAATAATTCCAAACTTATAAAATACCTAACATAAATTGAACTATTTATGGATATAATCCGTAATCATAAAAATATTTTCTTTGAGGAGGAATATACTCATAAATAAATTATAATTATTTTTAAAGAAAATGATAATTATCCTAAACATATCCCCTGGGATTGTCGAAACCAAGAGTGCAGCAAGGTCCGTTGTCATGCACTAGTTCCCGTTCGAGTCTAGTTCAAAGCATTGTTTTAAGGCTTTACCCCTAGGTACATCTATTCTAGAGCCACCTCTACCTACTGGTATCCAGATAGGGATGTATTCCTTATAAAACACAAAAAATTTCAACAATACCAAAATTCTAGAAAGTTCATATAATCTGATCCTCAAAGTCTATCTCAGGGTAATGCGCTCTAATCAAAGTGTATCTAAATCAAGATTACAAGGTTTGTACTAAACTTCCAATGATACCAAATGTAATGCCCCAACACCAAAAGCCCAGAGTCAGTGCATTATTACATATCATTGGAAGGATCACAAAAGATTATGTCTGGAAATACAGATTAGTTTAGTTTCCATGGATGTATTGGATACATTCGTAAGGATTACATAACATCATAAAATGGAAAACTACAACAACATTGTTTCCATAGACAACACTGAGATCCCATACACTATCCTTGCAAGTCAGTCATAATATACTAGTTTGCATCCTGGGAAAAATAAAACATAGAAATGGGTGAGATCAGATGCTCAGTAAAGATAACAATACCACAGAAACTTTCATAAATATGGGTAATCATTTAAAGCAATTTTTAAAACTTAAAAAAATCCTTTTCAACATAAAATTTATCATAATATGGAAAATATAAATAAAAATACTTCCATTTACTTACTCACATGGATATTATACTAGTCGAATAATCACATGTAA
This sequence comes from Viscum album, assembly GCA_963277665.1. Taxonomy (NCBI): domain Eukaryota; kingdom Viridiplantae; phylum Streptophyta; class Magnoliopsida; order Santalales; family Viscaceae; genus Viscum; species Viscum album. The sequence continues at coordinate 424,142,041 of OY728162.1, read as the reverse complement.
TGTCAATAACCACTTACATAATTATAGAATGCATAATGCCAGACTTCATAACCACATAGTCAAGGCTTTGTTTCATGAATACAATAAGATTTTGTCAAGGAATTGTTCCAAGACACTATTTTGTCTCATTAGACCAACCGATGCATCGAGGAGATATAGAGGGCTCCACTCGTCACTTACTAAGTCCAAAGCATTCCTCATATAAAAAGGCTTAAAAATAGCATAAAAATTTGTATTAAAAATACCATATGAAATGTCAATAATTTATCCATAAACAATGAAAAGTATAAAAATAACACATCCACAGTCAGACATATCACAAAACCTTCAATACAGTATGGAAGATTTGTATCATAATAAATCAACTTTAAACAAGTTTTAAATCCCTCAAGGGATGTTGATATAGATGAAATTGATTTGTAAAAATATTTGATAGAAATATCCCTTTTTCATAAAAACACAATTTAGAAAGGAAGAAATTTAAATACATTTTTGAATCATAGTGTCACATACCAGTATGAAACTTTTTAAAGGAATTAACATTTTAAAACATTCATGTCTATATAAATAAATCCTTAAAATAATTTTGAAAATGTTGACATTAAAGTGAAAAGTTTAGAAGAATAAATATTTAAAACATTTAAAATGATTTTTTGTTACATAGTCCCTTAAAAAGAATCCTTTTTTAAACAATTTTATGAAACATGGACTTGGATAACAAATATGTCCTACTGAAAACATACACATAAACAATCTCAGATAATAATGAGATTGTAGAATAAACCCTTACATTGTACTTTTTTTTGGTTGAGGGTAGGTTAACCTGTTGTATAATGGTGAAATAATTTTTAATAAATTATACAAGGTTCATATATATTAATATGATATCATATATGATCTTTTAACATTGCTTTGTTAATAATATCTTAGTATTATCTTCGTTTCGGGTATTAACTGATTCGTTTTACTTTTTATTTTTTATTACATAAGTAATGTTTATTATGGATAGGATATATATTATTCATATTCAAGAATTATATTAAGTTATTAAAAATTATTTTTAATCATCTAATGAAAATTAATCTTGAATAGATACGATGGGGAATGAATGTCATCGCGTTTGTGGAGACGGTAATATGTACCTACGCACGAGCGATAATATCATTATTTTTTTAAAAAAATATATAATTGCATGGTATATCATATATATGGAATAATTATCATGTTATATTTATTATTTACATAAATTACACATCATTATTATACCCATCCAAAAAAATAATGTATTTAATAACAATTACACCATGACATGGAGACGGTAATTTGTACGTACGCACGTATGGTGACATGTCAGTCAAATGATGGATAGAATAATGAATATGGTTGTACCATATTTATAATAACATAACAATATATATAAGATATTGGAATTATATCTTTTGAATGGAAATAACAAATAAAGTCAAAGTGGAAGAAGAAAGGAACTTGAAAGAGCTGCTGATATATTTAACTCTTCTTCGGGTTCTTCCTTTCGATTTGATCAAAAAGTATTATTAGGTTTGCTTTATGACTAAATTAAGGCCTCTAGGATTAAGGGAGGACATTTGATAGGGTATTTTTGCAGGGTTTGGCCAAGCCAAATGGCATTGAAGGTGTGAATTTGAGAGAAGGTGAAGTTCCCTTTTTTAAGAGGGGTGAGGGGTACCTTAGAAAAAGCTAGAAATATTTTTTTATAACAAAATCATTTTCAGTTTCAAATGGATAAAAAGTGGATTATTTAAAGTATAATGTGGTTATGGGTCGAAAAACACTCAAACAATAGGTTTTAGATACGTTTAGGTCACAATATTAACCTTATCTTTTAGATTTAACTCTTAGTTAAATAGTTTGACATTTACCATGTCTCTTTGTATATTTATTTTATATGGTTAATAAACATACTATATACTTACTAGAGTACCCCAAGTGGTTCATAAATGATACTAATATCATTATATAAGTCTTTTGTCCTAACCTTAGATTTTTAGGAATAGAATATCAATTAATAATATAATATTTGTTTTAAAAACTCTTTTGTGCTAATTTTGACACTATTTGGTTTTTTTTCTAAATTCATAACATCATTATTACTTAAAATAAATTCATCTAACCAACACTAATATGTCATGTTATCCTATAAAACTAGTGGAATTCATAAAAATTCCCAAATTATTTTTTTTTATATTTATAATATTAATTATTTTAATATTTCTTTAATTAGGTAATTACTGCATCATCATTGTGTCATGAATAAATTAATTTTTTTAATGAATAAAAAATATAAATAAAATACCATTATGTAGGAAATATTTTTTTTATATTTATAATGAATATTTATAGTCGAATTTATCTTATGTGTAACCCTATATTAAAAATGTTTTAGTTACTAAACAATGATTTTAACTCTTTTAACTCTTTTTAGAATTAAATAATAATAAATTTCATAATCTAATCCAAGTGGGCCAAAAAAGTTTATATTTTATTTATAAGGATTTTTATGGTTGAATAACACTTATTAAACAGAATTAGGACATGTTTTAGGGTAATAATAATATCATTTTTACCTTTAATTACCCTATATACTTTTAACCGTGGTAAATAAAAGTTAAAAGTTACTATTCACCAAAAATTAGTTTCATCTTAATAAACCACATTTTTCTCCTTTATATTAACCGTATCTCTTTGATTTGTGAAATTCAACTCCCATAAGCGGTAAAATAATTTTTTATGTAAATTTGCAAATGCTCATATGTGGTGGGTAAAAGACGATGAGAAGTTACATAAAATTTTATATATCTAATATTATTACAAAATGGCTCCAATTAATTACATTGAACATATATAGGTATTATGTATCTATTCTTACCTAAAATAAATTTAAATAAAATAAATAATTATTTAAATAAAAATTCTGTTTTAACCAATAACATAGTGTGTTTCACTATTCATCAAAAAATTGAATGTTTTTAAAAACATAACAAAAATTCACCCTAAGGTAAATTTGATAATCTGAATTCAAAAATGAATTATATATTATCAAATTAAAAACTTAGAAATTTCATTTATTAATTTATAATTAATTCATGCTGTCAAAACCAAAAATCGTATTTTTAAGAAATAATAACTATCAAAAGATTGACAAATGTTTATGTCCAATTTCAATGTGAAATTACATACAATGAGAATAATTGGGGTAAATAGTAAAAGTATAATCTAATTATACTTCCAAAACATTAAAATTTATAATTCAACACTATAAATTTTTTTGATTAAAAATGTTGTTTTCACTTAAAATATTGTATTTGTCACTATTCACCCAAATATGAAAGTTATCAGAAAAACACCAAAAAATTATTGAAACTAAATTATTATGTCCTGATTCCAATGAAGAAGTTTTTTTTGTCAAATTTAATATATAAAAGTTTCAAATATTGTATTTAAAAATGGTTCTCCATTAAAATGCTGTAAAATTGCATTTTTTGAAAAATAATTCTTTTATTTGGAAAAAACGAATTTGTTCTTACATTATGTCTAATAAACAAATAAAATGGATTCTAAAATTATAAGGATTATATAATTTTCAGAATTCAGTTAATACTATTCATACCTGCTTTTGAACGACTAGTTTGGTAAGTCGTGGTGCGCTTGAACTCAGTGTTGCATGTAGTGCAGGTTATTGAATTACATTGAAGAAATAACGTACTATGGAACCTTGGAGTATTACACTGGATAAGAATTCATGTACTATAATAGTGTGTATATAAACTATCCCCATGTAATCTGTACAAATATTACTTATTTACTTAAGTTTAATTTGAGTTCTTGGGTAAATTAAATTGGTTAAATTAAAATTATAAATGATATATTTGTTTTATCATATTTACGTATACATATTTCTTCAGGTTTTTAATGTATTTAAATTAATTTAAAATTTATTTTTTATTTATTTTACACAATAATATATCAATACTAAATTTATAAATTATTTTTTTATCATAAAATTCGTTATACGGTTCTTAAGGAAGAATAAATTTATTTAAAATTATTTATGGTTTCTTGTTAATTTTCAATGGGTGAAACATGAGTTAAATTTAATGGTCAATTTGGGGTTTTTGGTATTTGAGAATATTTATTTTTTTCCCTCATTATCATATTACCTTATGACTAATTTTTTAGTTGTATTATGAAATATGTTTTTTATACACATATTTAGGGGTATATATATATAAATAGAGAAATGACCTCATCTCAAGAGGCTTTACAGGAAGGTGATCAGGGAATCTATACTGATGAAAATTGAAGTTTTTTCTTTTACATTTTTATTTTTGGGTGAGAAAAAGTCCACCATATATTTCCTTCCCACATTTACAGACGTACAATTTAATTTTTTGAGGAAGGATTTAGAGGTTTTCTCTTAAAAATTCTATTTTCCCCTTAATTGGTATGTTTCTAAAACATCACCCCTAGATATTGATTCTTATAATGTATCCTAAATCTATTGGTTTCTATAATTTTTATAAGAGGATACTCGATTTGTTCCATGTGATTTTATGATTTTTACTAAATAATGACTACTATATATAATAGTTTATGGTTACTTGGTATTTTTCATGTTTCCCAAGAAATGTGTTGAAGTTTTCTATGGAGTTCTATTATGGGGTTGAATTACATTTTTCCCATTTTAGGGGTGATTATATGGTCTACCGATTCATCTCTATAATCCAATTTTACTCAAATAAATTTCAAGACATATCGTGTGGTTGATTAACTTGTATGTGGAAACAATAAACTTTTCTAGACCCTTAGTGTAAATAATATGCATTGAATTTGATTTCTAAAAAATTCTTACACCATGAATATGTATTCAAAATGGTGAATCTTTTTTTTTGGAAATATATTTATTATGAAAACCTCCCAAAATAATAATTTTAATGTTTCAATTTTTGTAATTATGATAAAACTTGCAGCTCTAAAAATTATAATTATCAATTCCATAATGGTAAGCCTCTGATTGGAGAAAGGAGTTGTGGGTTTAGAAGGTGAAAATAATGGATATTATAGAATCTTATATTACATTTCAAATCCTATAAATATATTATTAAATTTATTATGATCTTGTATAGGATGATAATAAGTAGTAAAATAATTATGGTGTAACCTTTTAATTATGCAAGGACTTTATTGAGCATGTTGATGATTCCTGCGCTACACCTCTTGAAAAATTCCAACATGTTGAGAAGTTGTTTTTCAATGTTACTGAAATAAAAGTTAATAATTCAAATATTTATTCATATATTTTAATTTATTCCTCAACATATGATATAGATTCTAAAAAATATTTTGAACCACACATGTTTTTCTCCTCATCCATGCTTAATATATGTCTTGGTTCCTTCTGTGATGGAGAATATTTATCCGGATTGCTCATGTGGTGATCATCGTTCTCTAGGATATCCTTTTTTGAAATATACTAAAGACTTCATCACTGGTCCATTGTATCATTCCTTAAATAAGTGTCTTTCTAGTATTATAGCTATAACATTTTCACCCAGATTATCGTATCAAGTCGTGGGTTGTCTCGCGATGGATTTGTCATTGGAGGAGAACTTAGAGGCGTTAACCTATCATAATATTTAACAGGTTGTGATATTTCACTGGGATAAATCATTATTTTCATTATTTTAGGGGTATGTGAATTTGTGGCATCTTAGGAAGTTAATGGATGTATTGGTACAGTATAGATATACCTTATTTACCCATCTTTTTTACATAGATTGTTTTAGGTAGGCCTAGTCATAGGAGGAGAGTTAGTGTGGTTCCTAGAGTTTCACCCTCTCTTGATGGTCCCAGATTCTCATTAAAATAAGGGTAAAGTGGTTCTATAGTATGGATTTATCCTTCATGTATCCCTCTCCCTATATTCAATCCTCATATCCTAGAGCCGATCTATAATGCCCTTGGAAGCATTTTGTATCTAGATGTGGACAGTCATTCTCTGCATGCTGCATCAAACCCTTGAGTATGTGTCGACATGGACTTGGAGATGCGTTTTCCTTCCCATATTCTTATTAGTTTCAATGAGGGAATCTTGTGGTGGAAAGTACTATTCTCTGTATCTTTACCCTGGATCTATGGGTTATATGGTTTTCTAGGACACTTATTGGAGTCATGTCGAATAATTTATTTTGGATTCAAAGTGGCCAACCATGTAGTTGACCCCTCATATTCTACTCCTTTGGGAGCTACTAATGGAACTCTGATCCTGTATGATGAATTTGTTGGAATAAATATTATGGCACTAGGACCAGTTCCCTCCATTGATGTTTCTTCTGGAGGTGATGTTTCTTCTCCCGCAATAGTTTCTTCAAAATTGAATGTGGTGATCCATACACCTGACAACATATCATATTATTCTATCACCCTGATGCATGTGCATCATGTTCTTTCTTCTGCTAGTTCCGAGTAGTATTTTTCACATTCTGGTGTCCATGATCTAGGATTGGCCTCTACCATTCTATTTAGTTCTCTTTTTTGATTGTCAATAATTCATATCACTTCTCCATATTTTCCATGGAATAATCCCTCCAGATTATCAGATTTCAATCCACGATCATCAGGGATCCGGGCCGGAACATCCTCTAATCTGGTTCTCCACAACCCTATTTCATTGGAGGAATCTTTCTTCAATGTTATGTAGGGTGTGATAGGGGATATCTCTGTGTCCATATCATCATTATAGTCGATGCAGATTCACTGATTATTTCCAAATGTTGTGTCTTCATTGTCTTAGTCTCTAATGGGTAGTTCTCACAATTGATTCTTAATGCTAGGGGAGTTAGATGATATAGAAAAGAATCATGAATCCTCAATAGTTAATATCACGTCCTTACCATTTGCGGGTATTTTAGCAGTCGGTAATGGATGTGTTACTTTAGCGATGGTGATGGAATCTTCTTCTTTGGGGTCATCTTCGAAATTACCTACATCAGGTTTCTTGGACACACCATATCTTCTTTTATGTTTTATATTATTATATGAAATTATTGTGGTCTGGGGGATCACATGAATTATTCCATCATCGCCTTCGAGTTTCGTCATCTTATTTTATCTATGGTAGTCTTTCTATAACCAAAACAAGACGGGGGTTATACTTCCTCATTTTCCAAACTCTTGGGCTTCATCAAATATATATATGAAACCACCAAAAATAGTCTCATTTTGAATTTTTCAGAAAGCATGAAACACAATAAAGCATTTCTAGACCTCTTTTCAATTTATCAATATTATGATTATTAAAGGATGAAATTATTTTTTCCATTCTTTTGTCTATGAAAACTGTGATGTTTCATAAAGAACCTACATTTGGCATCAGCTTCATTATATAAATTCTAATTATCTTCCCCTATTCGTTGGATGAGACTTCAACACTTTGATGGAAGCTTACTAAAAAAATGTTTCACTTGATCATCTAGCAATGTTATGAATAATTTAAATTATTTTATGGAATATTTGGGTCTCCAGTATATTTTATTCTTAGGGAATTTTTCTGTTTGGTGCAATAATCATCAAGGTTTAATATGGATTTGGTGAAAACTTGATCGATGCCTTTCCAACCTGCAATGCATGGATACTTTTGATCTATCCTCAGTAACATTTATGAATATTTCTATGTCCAACCAATGTTCTATACTTGTGACACTCAATATGGGACACACCAGTGTAGGAATTTCTTTTATTCATCCATTTGGCACTAGATGGATGGATTCTTACAAATGGTTAAAATATTTTAGGAATGGCTGGAGAAGAATGTGGATTAGATTGGTTTAAGAAATTAGCACCAATAGTTGAGAAGGGAGATAATTTAGTGGTTATCTATATTAAATAACCATGAAACTAGTTTGGAATTATTGAAAAACAACATTAACACTTTAAAGGAAAGTCCTATTGATGGTTAGGATGACTCCAGATTCTCCTTGCTGTTTGAGAAGAACAACATACATGCAGAGAAACTATTGGAGGTGGAAGGAATTTTTCAAAAAAGAATCAAAAGAAATTTATATTAAGTAGGGGATAGAAATACATTATATCTTCAAGAAAGTATGAATGAAGAATGGGTGAAAAGGATCAACTTTAAACTATATTTTGGGTCTTTTTTATCAGTTTTGGAAGTGGTTGGGATGTTTTTATGGATTTATTTTAAGGAAATATGGGTAAGAAATAGATTCAATGAAGAAAGAAAAATATAACAAGATCTAGAGGAGGATTTTATGAAATTCATACCATGATTATTGGAAGATAGGGACAATATTTCCTTGATGGTAATTCCCAATAAAAAAGAGGTAAGGGAATCAGTTCATAGCATGAATCCGGAGAGTGAACCTGGTATTAAAGGCATTCTGATATCCTTATTTGTTTCATATTGTTCTATTATTGATTTTCAATTGGGTGAGGTGGTGGAAAACTTTTTTAGATGATGTTATCTAAATAGAGTTGTCAGTGCTTCCAAAGTTATTCTCATTCCTAGAGTGAAAGAACCCACAACATTAAATCAATTTATACCAATATTTCAATATAAGTTTTTATATAAAATTATTTCTACTCACCTTAATAGGAATATTTTATGTATCATCCCCAAAATTAATTTAGAATAATATTATGGGTTTGTGCTTGACATAAGAATTACGGGGTCTATTTGTATCACCAATTAAATGGTTGATGATATTAACCAAAATTCAGTTATATCCAATGTTATGATAAAGGTTAATATAGAAAATACCAATTATAAAATGAAATGAAGATTCATTTTAAGGTTTATAGTGAAATTATGATTCTATGACTGGTATTATGACTTATGAATAAGGTGATATGCCTCACTATGGATTAATATATCTTTAATTGGAAAGGATTTTGGGTTCTTTAAATCATCCCTTGGGGTTATAAATCATTAGTGTCTATCTCCCAATCTATTTATTAGGGATCAAGATGTGCTTTTGAGAAATTTTCATCAAGTCCTTGTGGATCAGAAGATTTGGCCATACTAAAATAGGTTCAAGAAATGGAATTGTATCTCACCTCATCTGTTCTAATGTGATTTTTTTAATTACTAGAGAGAAAAATATCTATCTCTTGGTTAAATAAAATTATTTCAGAATAATGAATTTTGAGTGTCCAAAACTCATTTAGAAAAAGAGAGGTGTGTTAATTTATAATAAATGACATGGAAGATTCATCAATGCAATTCAATCCAAACTTGACATAAATTTATTAAAACTCCCTTTGTTATATATCCATGCCCCCATCTCCAATATTAGAGTGAAAAATGTTGTATATGAAGAAATCATCAATCGTATTACGGGGATAATTCATAGTTGGAAGAATATGTTTATATGGTTTTGAAAAATAATAACTTTGAATAAAAGGATTGTTTCTTCAATACAAATTCATGTTTTATCCATCAATAATCCACCATTGGGGACCATCACAAAATTGTAAAATGTCATGACAAACTACATTTTGAATGAAAATTACTCTGGTATGTTTCATTGGGATTTATGGAAATAAATAACAAATCCATTGAATAAAGGTTGTACTAGTTTACATAATGTGTAAGAAACCATGAAAGCTATGGAAGCTCATTTGGCTTCAAATGTATTCAATGGTAACTCATTTTGGCTTAGGATAATGATTTAATGGTGTGGGTATTAGTGTTGGAGCTATTAAATGAAACTCAATATACATTCATGCCATACATGATCCATGATTTAATGAATGGGCCTGATGTTGTTGATGTTCAATAGATTTTTCGGTGGGGAGACATCAATGTTTAGATAAAATTTGGAAAGGTGAAATTATTTTCCATCCAGGGTTCCCAACACCAACCATATACATCATGGAAGCTTGATTTTATCAGTATTCACTGATATCTATTTTGAACCATGATTAACTAGCCACTTACAAGATAATCAGATTCATTGACGAAGCATGTATATGTATTCTCGCTAGTTCATGATCTGGTAGGTTATTTGGTCATGCATTTTTGAAATATTATGTATACTCATACTGGTATGTATTCTTGGGAATTGATAATTTGGTGCAATGAAATTTCTGGTAAAATAAATTTTTTTAGTCTAGAGAATATGTAACTAGAAAATCCCAACATATGATAATGTTCCAAAAAGTTGTTTTTTATAGCCTCCCAATGTCAATGTTGTTCAGGTTCATAATAAGAGGCAACCTGATATGTCCTATTCCAGGTTGAATAGGATAAGTGGGTTTTATATTTTCTGATATGGGGGATGAATATGGAAATTTGTAGTGACTCTATGAAGGGTATGATCGTGGCATAGTTTTAAGGCTCTAGATAGTAGCAGATAGATCCCTCCTGTGTGGGGAATGAAACTCAATACCGATGGCTCCGACATCTCGGGGGGTCATGAGAGGTGGTGGTGGTGTCTGCAAATCTAGTATCCCAGTCATTTTGTCGTTAAATGCATTTTTTGACTACGACTCACCACTTAAAACAAAGGCTCTTGCCTTCTTCATAGGCCTCTCTCTTTGTCATCAGGGCACATCACTATTAAAGATGTTGAAAATAACTCTCTGGTCATATAGAACAAGCTTCTTGATCCTACCAATCCTCCGTGGTCGATCAATCATGTCATCCAAAAGTGTTGTGTCCATATCTCTAACAATGATTGTCTAAGACATACGTGGGGTGAAGGCAACATGGTGACTGATTTTCAGTCATCCATTACGGGTCAAGGTTCTGGTGTCTCCTGTTTTTATGACATGAATTTTATAAAAGAGGAGGGAGTGAACATCATTATACATTATTATGTTGGCCTTCACTACTTCGGATGCCCTTTGGTCTTGGATTCTCTTGTTTTCCCTCCTTGTAGGTTCCTTTCTTATTTTCTATAAAATAAATATTGTTGATGATGATAGATAGTAGGGGATGGCAACATTTGTGTGTGGTTTTTTTAGCAGCATGTTGGATCTTGTGAGATGAAAGGAGTAAAGAAAGTGAAGATATTAAGTACTCTACAATTTACTTTCATATGCAGGTTAAATTATTAGTGGCAGAACTAGGGACTTTGATCAAAGGTTCAAGGAATTTTTCCTCGGTGATGATTTTTATACCAGGATCCTACTTGAATTCTAAAGTCAATCATGTTATACATGGAATATGGGTCATATGGGAACCTCCCATATTTGGGTCAATGTTAAATATTGTGAGTTCCTCTATTTATGGGGAGATGAGAGGAGGTGTCTTGGGTACATATTGTATGGGTATGTTGATTCTGGGTTTCATCTCCTTTTTTGGTGTATCTAACTCTATTAGTGTAGAGGCCAATGTCATGTCAATGGTATTTCTCTGTGTTTCAGCTTCAATATCCAAAATACATAAGCTGAAACCGATTATATGGCATTGGTCTAGTTTCTTCATGCGATGGATTATTTACCTTGAGATTTAATTTATATTTTCATAGATTATAGATGTTTATTCAACCTGAATTATTGCACTAAGAACGTGTGGATAGAAGAGAATTGTTTGGTTTATGAGATAGCTAACCAAGGATGGATAGGAAAGAGTTTAATTCTTTATACCATTTTGAGGTATTTACTTAATTATTGGAAGCATATTATTAATAATGATTCTCTTGGTATTCATTACTTTTTCCCGCCTTTAGTTTGTGTATTTTTGTATTATTACATGTATACATGCCTTCCCTAAATAAAAAATTAATTTTTAGTCAATCATTTATTTGGACAGATTCATTACTACTAATCCAAAAAAGACTTAGAAACTTGTTGATTTATCTAAATTGGATATAACCATTGTCACTATATCGTTATGATTATTTATAAAGGGAACTGATATCTATTCCCATTATAAAGGGAAAACCTATAATGAAATTTGCATTTTCATACCCTCGAATGAATCAAAATGCTTTATTTCATCAGTCCTGTTTGAGAATGAAATACATACCAATTCCAGTGGTGAAAATTATAAAGATGATGAACTCATAGAAAGGAATTAATATCGGGTTCTAGATGACATGTGTCAAAGAACTAGAATCATTGTTTCATGAACATGATTCAATTCTGTTTAAAAAATTCAAGGATAGAGAACTTATGGTGGAGGTTTATATTTAAATTTAAAAAGGAATGTTCACTAGGATGGAGGATATATTTTAAAAAATTGATTTTAATTTTACGAATATTCCATGGTAATTATTTTATTTTTTATTCCCCCATTTCATGTTGGATACCTGGTAATAGATTGTTAAAATTGTATGATATTTTAACTAGTTTAGGATTTATATGGTTTGGTTATGATGATATATCCTTATTAATGTTTTTATTTTTAAATGAGGCTAGTCAGGGATGATTTTTTATTATAGTGTATTTATTTTCAATATTATTTGTTACTTTTTTTTTCTTTAATAAAGTGTTTATGTGTGTGGTTTTCACTATGGAATTCTATTCCATATGGGGGTATTAAAAATTATTTAACTTTAAAATCATAGTGTTCACGATACACATTATTTTTTTTGTTGTTACAACTATATTCAAATTTTTTATGGAACCTGAAATATATATGTATTTTAACTATATAAAAGATGGAATAATTACAATGGGGATTCTACTATTGATTAGAAAAGATAAAAATAGGTGTTCCTTAGGACTTGGTTGGGTCATGATAAGATGGCATCCAACCCTCATCGTGTGACCCCACATGAAGTTGGTACTCTCAATGATGTTAATATACTGATATATTAGTATAATGGTATTTTAGATTTGGTGAAGACACAACAATTTTTTCTTTGATGCTAGATTGAATCAGTGGGATGCTCTTTGTCACGTTTTCTAATTTATCTCTTGGATGATTGGAGATGCATGATAATGAGGTTTTATGAAATTTTTTTAGCTAGGTATGCTAAACTATTTTTCTTTTACATCCTTTTTATATGTATCTCACTCAATTACCTTTTCTTAAATACTATTAAGCCCAATGCATGTGTGGTAATTTTGATTTTATTTAATAAATTTTTCATGTGAATGAGTTGGGTGTCCAATTTATGTAACATTCTATTAAAAATTTGTATATATGTAGACATGTTGACATTTTTACCTGAGAATAGGTGAATATGTGTATTTAGATGTGTTTATATATGTGTGTGTTTAATTTCATATATGTTTAATTTTAATATTTATGTCAGTAAATTTCATTAAACTGTTTGGATTTAGTTTCAAAATATGTTTTTAAATATGTTTGTAATTCTCATTTTTATTTGAAGGCCTTGTTTTCACATTGACTAAATATAATTTTAAATTATTGACACCCTTTCCAAATGACTAATTTATTTGTGTTTGAATTTTTTTGATAAAATATTTTATAGTTGATTATATATTTTGTCGTTGTATAATGTTCATTCCCTCAGTTGGGAAAATTAAATGAGTTTTTAGGCATATTTTGGATATGTTAATTTTAAATGGTAGGATTAAATATTAGAATTCCATTATATTTTATGAATTTATATGAAGATTAATTACTATAAATTTAGTTAATTAAATTTGAATAAATGAAAATAATTTTTTTATTAAACATATGAAAATTTTCCTAGGACTATGTTTGGATATTTTTTGATGATTATAAATTTTGGGGAATTGTTTATGAAATATAGAATTTTTTAATATGTCTTCAAGAAATAAATTTGAAATGAAAATTTATTGATGTTAAGGAAATAATAATGTATGATAATATACTAAAAAAATAATAAAAAATTAAATTATAATTTATTAAATGATAAATATGAAAATCATTTTCATTATTGACGTAGTGCTTGAATAATACTATTAAATTAATGTTTGGTTTCCTAAATATAATATTTTATAATTAATATTAATTATATATATTTTGTAATTTATTTCAATTATTATTAAGTATTTTTATGTAAATATATGAATTTTTCAGTTATATAACATGTGACTTATCAAAATTATTGTGCAGTGCTTGTGCATGGCAATAAAATTATACAAAAATACTAAACAAGTTATCATGAGCTAGATGTAATTATATATACATATTGAATTAATATTATATTTTATCACAAACATAAATATTTTGTTTATTGTAATTTTTTAAAAAAGAAATTTTTAAATAATTACCTCAAATTTTTACGCAACACTAACATGGTGGTTATAAAATCAATAGAAAAATTATGTAAATGAATTTAAAAACACTAAAAGTAATACTACAAGGGTGAGTTATAGTAACTAATTAATTTTAGACATATATATATATATAATCATAGGGTTTTTTAAAACTATATATTATAATTTCATAGTTATTTTTATGAATTTAAATTCGATGTAAATGATTTCTTCCAAAAATCACATTAATAATATTTTTTAATAAAAAACATAATATTATTTGACTTACAATTCATAAAGATCCAATATTCAACAAGGTGAATTTTATATAGTTTTAAATGTCAACTATGATCCATTTATGGTAAAATCTACCTTTTATAGAAACTTTATTAACTCAAATAGTATAAAAACAGTGATTTCATGCTAATCATCGAAATGATTAATGAGGGGTTTTAATAAAGATATAAAGATGAAAACAACAACCAAATTTCCCAAATTCAATTGGATGATATAATATATACTCATACACATACTATCATCTAATTATTATTATTTAGTTCCATTGTTACATGAAAATTAATTTATATTAATTTAATAATTTATGTAATTCCAAGAGTTCCACTTAACTCACAAATAAAAAGGATTCTCTTTACTTATATTAATCACACCATTTTAAAAATATATATTGGAAAATACTTTTAAAATATCATAATAATATCCCACTCAATTTTATATAAGTCATCGCTTGTTTATAATACTATCACTATATGGACTATAGTGTTAAGTAAAGTTGGTTGTCTAAAAATTAGGTTTACCTTCTAGTGGAATGTTTTAGTTTTATTTATTCTTCCAAAACTATAATAAATCTTTTCACAATTATTAAATAATTAAATATTTATCTTAAATAGATATAGATATTATTATGTTAATTTAAAAACCTATACTCATTTCCTTTTCTTTCAAATGGGAAATAAAACCATCATTTGTGTGTATGACACAATGTTGCCTTGCAAACCGACGTAAATTGTTTTCAATAACCTCCTATTACAAATATTTATAATGATGTATTTATTGTATATATATTAAATTCATGACAAAATAATCATTATTTATTGATATTATATTATTTAAATTCTTACTTATCCATCCGTTGGGAAATTATAACGTCGTTTTTGCGTACGTATGGATTACCAAATCCACGAAGCGATGTGATTTTTTTCTCATGTATTACATTCATAGATGGATATAAAATTAATTTTAATGTGTGTAAATGATTATTATGTGATTATTTATATTCTATAGATAATGTAATAATTATCTCATTCATCATAGTCAACATACTAAAGTCATTATGGACATATTAGCCGAATATCTTCAAAAACTCTAACATGAAATTATATAATTAAGTAATTGAATATAACACATTAATATATAAATAAAAATAAATAATGAAAATGAAAAAAATTAAAATAAATACAATAATTAGCATATTTTTATTATTCAGGATGACAAATAATGTACCTGCAAATTCCGACTTGAGGTAAGGGAAAAATTATCTGAATACCCCACTTTAAATGTTTTGAAGATTAATTTTCTATTTTTTTCTTCCATGTAAAGAATATTAAAATAAATTTATGTATGTATTCATATGGATATTAATTATATATAACTTAAATTACATATAAATTTTAAATTTAATTACAATGTCTTGAAAACTAATCTTTTTATATATTTTATATGAAAAAATTTGGATTTCATTTAAATGTGAAAAATGTTTTATTTATCATATATTGCATCAATGGATTTTATTATGGACATAAATTTTATTTAATTTTTTTATTATAATATATAATTTTATGTTTTCTTCAAATAAAAACACTTCTTCTCATTGTTTTGGGAAATTTATTTTATAATATGCTATTTTAAAAAGAAAATGCAATTAAAATATCTAAAAATTCTCTACATATGAGTTAAAAATTGTTTTTCAAGGTTTTTATGATTAAAATGTGTATGATTAAAAATAGTTATTTACAAAATGGTATATAATAATTATCTATAATGATTTATCATCCTAATTCAACTTATTTTATGGGTGATCCTAATATAATATATAGGACAAGTGAAACCAATATAGATTTTGCAATGGGTAGACCCAATATAGATCTCCAATTAATTGGATAATATCCATTACCTTTATTGGAAATAATGATGGAGATAACTGGGAGGTTTCACTAATGTAATTAATAGGTATCTAGCTATTTCTGATAAGTGTTATGAATATAATGTTCTATGTTTCTTAAAAGGGTTTCTATTTTAATTATAATAGTGTTGATGGTTTTATTTGAAAAAAGTGTGTTTATCTTATGGATATGATTTAATTCATTTTCTTAAAGAATTATGTCTTAATGTTTAATTATTTATTGGTTTTCATTATTTTCATTGGTCTAATGTATTTCATACATTTATTTCCCTTTTATAGTTTTTTAGTTTGATCATATCATTTTTTTGAAATATTTTTTCATAGTTCTTATGGATAAGTACAAAATTTAAAAATTATAGAGTTACATATATGGAATTTAACATGATCAGAGAAGGAATGTATTTATAAATATTTTTTTTTGTGTTTGAGAAATGGATACTCATTGGAAATGTACAATTTGAAATATTTTTTCTGAATTTTCCAAAACCATAAACCTAAAATTTCTTTTGGTATGCTTGTGATCCAATGGATAAGACTACTACTATATAGTTGGGATAAATAATACTGGGTTATGTTTATCAGTATCAAATATATAACTTTAATGTTTATATTTTTATCCCCAGATTAAAAATTATTGGTTTAGTTAGGTGAAAAATTTAATCAATGTAGGATTTAGATAACTTTAGTTAATATGATGTTTTCAAGTAATGTTTACTGAAGGATTATATATATTATCACAGCTTGATAATTCTAATGTTGGTCATAATTTCAAAGGAAAAGAAACCACATTATATGTTTTAAGTGGGGGGATTTCTGATGATTATGATTATTTTTGGAGACATTTATTACAATACAACCCATGAATTTAGTATTTTTTTAGTTAAATTGTTATTTGAGAAATAATGAATTTATATTTTATTTGCATAAGTTGAAATGTATTGATATTTTTTATGGTTATCATGATCTCTGTTGTTGAGTTAATTATGGTTAATAGGGATAAAAGAGTTATTACATTTTGGGAATATATTATTTATCATATAAATAACCATGGAATTAGAATGTTTTTGGTGACTTTTTCATTATTGTTAATTTATATGATGTTCAATATTTTTGGGAAATTATATTATTAAGGTTTTGAAAATTAATTTTGGATTTGAAGGAATTTTTATTTGATAAATAAAGCGTTAATTACCTTTTAAAAGTAAATATTATTTTATTTTGGGTTTTTAGTGATTCAGGATATTTAAAGAAAAAAATAGCATATTTTAGAGATTATATGATAAGGACATATACGTTTTTTGGAATATGACATGAGTAGTGAAAATTTGATTGGAGATAAATATTAAAATAATCTCAAATGAATATGTGATCAAAACATTCTTATTTTTCAGTTTTGAACATAGTCTGAACCATTTTAATGAATTTTAAGTATAGATTTTTATCAAATGATTTATGATAAACATTAGGTTTTATTTTAAAGGCTTTAGAGATTAATTTAATGTTCAATCATAGGAAGGTTAATTCATATTTGATATTCTATTATGATTTTCTAAAAAATTTGGTTTTAAAAAATATGCATTAATAGATTATCATAGTATTATATAAATAGTTAGTAATCAAAAAGATATTATAGTGCTTCAATAATTAAATATACATACTCATCATTTGAAGAAATATATTAGATAAGGTGGAATATTTTTGAAACATGTAACAAAATGATAAAAATTCATTTATGGATTTCAGTGTAATCAACTAAGTATATTACATTATCATCTTTGTCAATATAGTAAAATAATTCTTCAAATATTCAATAAGTTTATTGAAACAAAATCATTATTCTATTAAGATTATTTTTATGAATAAATGTGTTTTTCAAGCCTTATTGACTAATACTTTTTTGTTTTTTGAATTTACCATGATCATTCTCAATATTGTGATAAATGTTATTTATTACTATCCATTATTATTTTGGTAATACATTTTTAATCAATGTACATAAATTCTATTCCAACAAATTTTATCATATTTTAAGACCTAGTTATATTTTATTCTATTTAATCTTCATATTTCCTTTTAACTCTTTTCAAGAAGAATTTTAATTAACCACTTTTATGATGTGGGTTCTCAAAAAACTTATTTTCAAATTTCAAATCAATGATTATCAAGTGTATGTAAAAAAATTGAGTGAATGATATATTTAAGGGGTATAATATAACACTATGATATTTTAAAATAACAATGTGTTTAATAGCATAAACAATATGCAACATAGATATTAAATGAACCCTGAAATATTATTATTTAAATCCTACAAATATAACGTAGCCATTAAATTTGATAGTATGAATAGTATCAACACTGTTATGAAATATATATATATATATATCGAACTAAATTAAACGTATTTATTAATTCTTAGGGAAATAAAAACTCAATTTTCAATAAATTCATTTATTTTTCAATAATACTTTTTCATAAAAAAATAATTTTTTTTGAGTCTATACTATAATTTTATTATACAAAGTTTTGAAATTTTATTTGATTAAAATTATATCTTTTTTGGAATCATCATATAAAAATAACCATATGGTGATATTTTTTTATTTTCTTGAAATTTTTTATTTTATAGTGAATAGTGAATACTACCAATATTTTTAAAATTGTAATTTTTCCTTGAACAGTCACACCATGAATTAAATTGTATATTAAACTGAAATATGATCCATATAGTTATAAATTATCTAATAAATTAAAAAGGAACCAACACTATTTTTAATTTTGGTATAAGTTAATTTTTTTCATCAAATATATTTTTCTACAAACAATTTTTCTCTAAATTTTAAACATTTATAAGAAATTTAATTTAAAACACTTATAAGAATTTAATTTTTTGAAATATATATTTTTATTGATTAAAAAATTCAAATATATCTTCAAATCAATTTTTATTATTTTTCTAAAGAATTTAAATTGTTGGTGAATAGTAATAAAAAAAGTTTTATGCAATAATACATAATTTTTGATTTCGCAAAAAAAAATTATGAAATATAAACTTTATAAACCTATATAATTAATAATTTAATAAAATAGAAAATAAATATAATAAAAAAAATTCAAAACATATAAATTTTAATTTCATTCATTATAAATATGAAAATTATTTTGAGGTTTGACAAATTGCTTGTACAACACTGGAAATGTAAAATTATGTCTCATAAAGAAGCTTTTTGAGAAAGAAGAAGTATTTGATATAACTGGATAACAAATATAAAGTATTATTGATTAATGTATATGTATTAAAATTAATTTTGTTGTTATATTACATGTGACTTTTGAAAATTCTTTTGAAATGCTTGTACAAGG
Organism: Viscum album; assembly: GCA_963277665.1. Classification (NCBI taxonomy): domain Eukaryota; kingdom Viridiplantae; phylum Streptophyta; class Magnoliopsida; order Santalales; family Viscaceae; genus Viscum; species Viscum album. The sequence continues at coordinate 424,122,282 of OY728162.1, read as the reverse complement.
CTAAAAATGTGAAAAAAAGATATAAAATAAATTTTTTGTTACATATTTGTGAGAATATATAAATTTATAATTGTTATAAAAATATAACATGAAATTAATTTATTTATTTTGATGATGTAAATTTATTTTTATTCTTTAGTGATTAAATAATTACCTTCATTATTTACACAACACTAACACAATGTTTGTGGAAACTGTAGACAAATCATGTAAATGATCTTAAGAACCATAAAGTAATATTTTTTGCTGTTTCATAGTTTCCCCTATATATATATATATTGGGGGTTTTTTAAAATGACATTATTTTAATTCTATTATTATATTGAATCCTTTAATTTCAATGTAAATGAGTAGATCCAAATATTACATTAATAATATTTCATAATTAACAGTGTTTTATTAATTGAATTAAAATTAAAAAAATCCATTTTTAAGAACTAATGGTATATGGTTGAAAATAAAATACATTGTCTATTTATGGTCCACTATTCCTTTTATAGAATCTTTATTGACTCTTATAGTTTAAAAAAACCATGATACCATAAAACTAATCCAAATAGTTAATGAGGGGTTAAAACAATGAGTCAATGGTGAAAACATCAACTTAACATGACCATCAATTATTAGATTAGAATAATTTTATGCATCCTAATATTATTTTAAAATTGTATAATTTTTTATCCACTTAACCATGAGAAACAATTAATGTAAATTTAACACTTAAAGTAACTCCAAGAGTGACCCTCCACTCACTTATAAAAGGGCACATAAACTCTTCTCTTACTCACACATTTTGAGAAAATCTGTTTTGAAAATACTTACCAAAATCCATTTTAATGTTCTACAAATTGTATTTTGGAAATAATATAACACTTTTAGGGATTATAGTGTAAATATATATAGGTTCCCGAAGATATGTATAACTTATCATAGAATGTTTTGGTCATAGTTGTTCTTTCAGATCATTAAATATATTTTAACCATTCTGAAATAATAACATCCAAATAACCCCTATATAGAGATATTTTCATGTTAATTTAATTACCTATTTTTATCTCCTATTCCATGAAATCAGAAATGAAATCATCATTTATGTGTGTGATGGATTGCCATCAAACGATCTGATGTGATTATTTTCCCCTCAAAAATTATCAAGGATGGTTATAATGATGAATTTAATTCATGTATAATATATTAATGACATAATTATCATTATGGTAAGATATTATATCATAATATTTCTTACCACTCTATCTTTTGGAAAATGCAATCATCATTTTTTTGTACGTGTGGATTACAATATCTATGAAGGGATGTGATTATTTTCTCTAGTATGTCATTAATTGATGGATATAAAATTTGTTATAATGTGTAAATATGAGTATTATGTCATGAATATTATTTTCAATATGATTCAATAATTTCAAAATAGAGAATATCCATCCTGCCTTAGTCATTTTGTATATATAAACTGAATATTGTCAAAATGACTGAAATGCACATAATATATTATGTAATTGAATATAAAATGGTAATAAATTAAATAAAAGGAATAAAAAACTTAAAATAGATTCTTATGTAAGTAAATAATTACCATACTTTCATTATTCAGGATGATAAATAATTTACGTGATGAGTCAGAATCAAGGTAAGGTACACTTAAACATAAAACCTCATTTAAAATGTTTTATTGAATCATTTTCTATATATTTTTCTTTCAAGTCTTATTCATACAATTATTTTATTGATGTATATATATATATATTTAAATGAATTAAAAATTATATTTTAAGTCTTTTTTATTTTCATAAATATTATTTCAAAAGGAATATATTTACATATTTTATAAGGAACGTTTTGACTTTATTTACATATAGAAAAAATGAGTGTTCTATTTTAAGATATGTGACATAAAAAACTTTTCCTACGACATTTAATTTTATTAAATGTTTTGATTATTTTATAAGAATCCACGTTTTATTCTATGTTAAACCATTCTTCACTTTATTTTAGAATATTATATTTTAAAATGGTCCTTTAAAAGGAAAAGTGTATTTCGATACATGAAAATATTTTTCATATGATATCAAATGATTTTTTCAAGGGATTTAAGATGAAACAAGTTAATATATATATTTTATAATATTTCATATAGTAATAGGGTATTATATATGATATCAAGTGAGGATGATACAACTTACATGATGAGTCATATTGATAAAACATTTATAACAGGTGAGCATAATCCAACTTATATGACAGGTGATCCTAATACAACTTACATGACTGGTGAGCTCAATATAGCTCTCTATTGCACTGGGTAATTTTCCATTCATTCAAAACAAATAATGAGGGAGTAAAATAGTGATATTTTTATTATATATTTTACTATGCCCAAGTTATTTCTTACATAGGTTATTAATTTAAGAGTCTATGTTTCCAAAAATTGTTTCTATTTTCTTGCTCAATTTCATAAATTTTTTCCTGATAATAAATTTTGTATTTAAAAATGATATAATTTATTTAAGAAAATATATAGATTGAAATATTTTTCACTAATTATATTAATATATAAACAGAAATGTATATGGGTATTGAATTTATCCATTATTATTTTTTATTTTATATGTTTTGGATGAATAAAATTGAGACACATTTAATAGTTTCAATGCCAAAAATGTAATGATTAGGTTTTTTCATAAAATCTTAGTGTATGGTTTTAGGGAGGTTATATCTATTGTTCACCTATATTTATAAACTAATCTATGGTACATTTGATAAGAATATACTACATTGGATGAAGTATATATATTTGGTCCAAAATGAAACCCTGGACCCAAGGTTTGATGATACAAAATATTTTTTAACTTTTATACCACGCATTATTTCTTTTATTTTTTATATTCATTATTTTTACTCTGATTGGATATGATTTATACAACATTAGTGTTGGCCCAATTATTTTTACTCTACCCTTATCAAGAATCCTTTGGTACCTATGAAGAACTCATGTTTGTAGGTTAAGTTAAAGGTAAGGTCCCTATGATTGATGGTTAGTCTGGTATGTTGGGATTAGAGTAAGGATAGTGGGATTAGGCATAGTCTTTGAACCAATTAGTATTTATCTTTCTGTTGAAATATTTTTTTGTATTTAACTAGTTAATTTAAGGACTATATTTTATATTATATTGATCTAAATCTAGTATTACATGTTATTTTCCATTTAATGTACATAATGGAATATGATAGATGTTTTAACAAGACTTTTACTTTTATTTATACACTAATCATATGGTATAGTCTATAAAAGATATTCTTTTATACACCCCCCCCCCAATTTGTTCAAAACCACTAGAATATGGGGAGGATTTCTTGAGGCAATGTTGGGGATTGATTCAATTACTTTCCAGTGAACCCTATCACAGAAATAAAAAAGACATCATAATATGTACTATTCAAACTTATATAGTTTTTCACATTAATTTTATTTAGTTATTAATTTTTATCGCACTCGTTAACATCATATGGTTTTAATTAATGGATGGAACATATATATACTAATTTAAAAGTGGTTAAAAAAGAAGATGTGGGGGTATTCCCCTTGAGAGACCAAAATGGATAAGATATGAAGTACAAAACATTGTGGAAATGCTCGAACTAATATCTAATTAAATAAATAAAAAAGATGAACCATGTTGACCTTAAAAATACCCCAAGGAATGATAAATATTATAAGTAATTATATATAAAGAAACACCACATTTCTATTTTAGTTCATACATACTGGAATTTGATGAGGGATGAATTAACATAACAGAAAGGATATTTTTTATTTTACTATTCTTTGACTATGAGAAAGTAGTTTTATAATTCTATCACATAGAAGGTGATGAAGACCAATAGTGTTCTTCCATTTAGAATATTATTCTAAAAAATTATTCATAATTATTTGGATGATTTTAAAAAATATATAATTCACATAATATTTTATATGAACATCTTCTATGAAAATAAAGTAGAAATTTCTAAAAATAAAAGAGAAGAATGATTAATCCATTGGAAAATATAGAGAAAATTCCATGATACTCATATGGTATGCCTCCAATATTTTTGATAAATTTTAATAAAATATTTTTTTTCATTAGTGGAATAAAACCATGGAATAAAAAGAAATTATCTATTAGAAATTTTATTAGATATTATAAAATAATTTAATTAGAATTTAATATATAATTAGAAATTGACGACTCTCATAGTTTCTATAGATTAGGAAATAAGAAATATAAAATTGGGTATCGAGGAAACCAGAATGATAAGTTATATTGATGAATGAGAATAGAACCACAAAAATTCAAAAAAATCCAGTATCAAATAATAAATTTAAAAAATGGTTTAGATTGATTAATGATGTGTATAAAATTATTCCACTAAGGAAAATAATAATAATAAATACAAAGATTCTAATTAATACAATTATGGGGAATAAAACCCCCTCAAATTCAATAACCAAACAAAAAATCATCAATTTAATGGGTTTCTATAATTATTCAAATATATATACCAATAAAAATGATAATGTGGAAAATTTGAAGCACCAACATCTGAGACTAGGGGCATGATGAAGATCCTATGAAATCACTACTATAGAAGTGGGTCATGAAAATAATGTAGTGAAAGGAACACTAAATCTACCTTCAAAAAAGGAAAATTTCTTCTTTGAATATCGACCTAATAATTATTTTATATCATGTGTGTTTGATTGTCACGACCCGCCCTCGGGGCCCGTGCCGTGACTACCCCAAGCCCGCCTTCCATAGGCCAGGGGCTGGCGACTAGCACCAAGGCGTAAAATCCCAGTAAAAAGGGAAGGCATTGCCTTAATAAAGTAATCAAGCACCTCAGAGTATCAAGCGGAAGTAAAGCAGTACACAAAACTAGAACAACAGTGCTGTAGTAAAGGGGCCGGAAATACAAGCCCAACTGTAAAGTAAAGTAGAACTCGAAAGGGAAAACAGCAACTGAAAGTACAAGCGGCTCCTGGAACGTTCTCCTTGATTCCTACCTGAAGGGTAGGTACAGATGGCTCAGCTCCTGGATCGTCCACCACGGATCCTACCTGAAGGGTAGGCACAGATAGCTCCACAACTCCTCGGGTCCAACTATCCGCTCCAAGTATGTCCCGCTCAGTGGTCCTCCTCCGGGTACCGACCTACTCCGTAAGCCTCAACCGCAGTCAGCGCTGTCCATCGTCTGCAACCAACACAACGAAGTGCGGGCATAGCCCGTGCAGGGGTGAGTATAAGATACTCAGTAGGGACCCCGAGACCCCCCGAAGGTCTCCTGAAATCCACAAAGGATAAACCACAAGATGATACAATCACAAGGTAACATCCAGTATTGATTAGGTATATGCCCATACATATACCTATGTCACCAATTTCCGTTCGGCTCCAACACCGAGCCCAAGAACAACCCAATCCACAAGAAGAGTAAACAGTAAAATCCACACTGGATAACAGTACAAGTTCACACAGTTTATAACAAGTTTATGAAATCAACGGATAACTATTACCCAGGTATATGCCCATACATATACCTAAGTTATCAAGCGACCCATCTCAATCATGAGGAAACACAAAGATCATTGACTCAGCTCAAACCAGGATTTTCATTACCGAAACCGTAACTGCTGAAGAGCTCCGTCTCTAGAGTGTACAGTGGTCCTGTCACGACTCTGAGGCCGCCGCTCACTAACCTAAGACTGCTGAAGTACTCCTCCTGTCGAGTACCGCGGGTCTGCTGCCAACTACCGGGCGCTCCGTCCGCTGAGGGTCTGCTGCCAAATACCGGGCGCTCACCCAGATAGCCTACTGAGGTACTCCTCCTGTCGAGTACCGCGGGTTTGCTGCCAACTACCAGGCGCTCCGTCCGCCGTGGGTCTGCTGCCAACTACTGGGCGCTCCGTCCACTGGGCTAGTCGACTCACCCCAAGTCGAGTCGGTCAATCAGTCATCAGGTCTCAGTCGGCTACACGGTCTCCGTACTCCGCACGCACATCTCCACCGTCGCGGGTCTGTCGCTACAACCAAGCGCACACGCTCCGTAGAGTATCGCGGGTCCGCCGCTACAACCAAGCGCTCCACCGCCAAGGGTCTGCTGCTGCATCCAAGCGCACCACCACTGTCAAGTACCACGGGTCCGCCGCTACACCCAAGCGCTCCACCGCCCTAGGTAAACAGAAGATTCAGCTCACTCAGGTTCGGTAGCACTGTTCCACGTAGGATCACTGAGTGCTGTAGTCGTCGTCGTCGAATCCACAAAGGATCTCTGTACTGTCGTCGTCGCAGTCACAGTAGCAGTCGCAGCCAGCACTAGGGTTCCCGCACACAGCAAGCTCGTTCGGAGGGTCCGCTCCACGAGCCGAGAGGCTGATACATCAACTGTCACAAAGACCAGAGTTGATGTATCCAAAAGTTCCGTATCGACAATAGAAACTCAACGCAACAGACGGCGCGTCGATCGGACGCCCGGTCTGAGAGTTATTGGCATTTTCGTCTCCGGGGCCCGGTTGGTTTTTAAGGCAAAACCAACCCGACCGTACTCCACCTGTGTCCAATCCTCGGGCGGAATATGCCAAAAGATCCGTCTCACTTAGAGGATTCCATCAAAGTCGACGACACGTCAATCGGACGTCCGGAACTCAAGATATGAGCGTTTCCGCCCCGAGGACCCGGTTGGTTTCGTGAACGAACCAACCCGGCCGTACTCCACCTGCGTCCAAACCTCGGGCGGAGTATGCCAAAAGATCCGTCTCACTAAGAGGAACACAACGCGACTGACGGCGCGTCAATCGGACGTTCGTAGCTCAAGATATGAGCGTTTCTGCTCCGAAGGCCCGGTTGGTTTCGTGAACGAACCAACCCGGCCGAACTCAAAGTAATCCGAAACCTTGAGTGCGATATACCGAAACGACCGCCTCGATCCAAGGATCGCGTTGCCGCTGACGGTTTGTCGATCGGAGGTCCGAGGCTCAAGTTATGGGTCAAAAACCAAATCTGGTTCGAAACGGGGGGTCCGGGTCCGGGCCGACCCGGCCCGACCCCCCCCTGGCGGTGCGGTGGCCGGCGGCGGCCGGCGGCGGCGGCCGCCGGCGGCGGCGCGGCGGCCTGGCGGCGCGGCGGCGCGGCGGCGCGGTGGTGCGGGGTGCCGCGGCGGCCCGGCCGCACACGGACGGCACGCGGGGGGCAAGCCCCGCTGATTAGGGTGGCGGCGCGGCCTTAGTGCCGCGCCAAATTCAAGACACGGCCCCCGCACGTGGGGGCCGGCTGGGAACAAACCGGGGGGCCGGCTGCCCCCCCTTCCTGGAAATTCGGCGCGGCAATTGCCGCGCCCCTTAATTGAAACTGCCCCCACGTGGGGGGCCGATTGTAGTTAAACCGGGGGGCTGCTGCCCCCCCTCCTTTAAAGAACCGCCCCCCTCATAAAGAGGGGGGTTTTTAATGAACCGGCCGGGGGATTTATTCCCCCGGTTTTCTGCCACCCGGCCGGCCAGCTGGCCGGCCGGTTTTTACCAACGGGACCGGAAATTCCGGTCCCACCTTCGGCTTCCGACGCCGGAGGCCCGGCCGCCGGTCTTCTCTTCCGCTGCGGCCCGGAACCGGCCGCGGTCTCCTCGTCCCGCCGCGGCCCGGAACCGGCCGCGGTGTTCATCGTCCGGCGCGGTGCGACGACACCGCGCCCCTTTCGCCGTGCCTTAATTCCATTCAACGCGGCGCGACGACATCGCGTTCTTGAAGATTCTTCCTCGGCGTGGCGCGACGGCGTCATGTAAGATTAACGTAAAATTATCCGCGTGGTGCGACAGCACCACGCCACCTTGCTTCCGCCCGAAGATAAACAACATGAACGATGGAGGGGGGTTCGGCCGTGTTCATGCGGTCCCCCCCCCCCCCCCCCCCGCGTTAACAATAAAAACGCAACTTAAATAAAAACATGCCACACGTTATACTTGCTATTCACGATCAAGAAATGGATTTATAAAGAATAAAACAACAACCCCTACCTCGAAGGAAGTTCGCGGAGCTCGTCAACGATCCGCGAAGGACGAGCGTCGCGGAGATCGGACATCACGGAGGTCGGTCGTCACGGAAGAAGACGTTGTCGGCATCGCGGTAGACGGACGTGGGTTCGCCGCGAGAGGCACGTCGCGGAATGTGCGTTGCGGCGTCAGACGAAGGTTCGCCGCGGAAAGCACGTCGCCGAAAGTGCGTTGCGGCGTCGGACGAAGGTTCGCCGCGGAAAGCACGTCGCGGAGAGGATGCGTTGCGGCGTCGTGGAGGAAAACCAATGCGTTGCAGTCCGACGTCGTGGAAGAAGGACGCCGCGTTCTTCGTTGAGGTTTGAATAAGAAGAGAAAGCTCTCAAATCCTCTCAAGATATAAAGGGACTAACCAAAAACAATAAATTAAGCTCACTTAATTTATTAACAGAACACAAACCTTTGAAATTCAAGTGTTTGAATTTCAAAACTTTAATTAAACTCACTTATTAATGACGTATGTTATAACCTAAGTTTACATCATTAATTGTGAGTTGGGGAGGGTTAGAGAATATGAAGGGGTGGGGTTCGTGTGGGCCCCACCACCCTCTTAACCTCCCAAGGGAAGTTGGGTTGTCACCCAACTTCCACCGAAAGGATAAAAACACTTATGGAAGATAAAAATAAATATTGAAGTTAAATTTTTATTTTAACATTCACAATTTTATTTTTTACAACTCCCCACGTGTAAACGCAACTTCGGGAAAGGTCTCCTTAAGCGAATATCGGCGCTGCGAGTTCATCGGTGCCCTCGGATTTCAATTCCGAGCACCGGATCAAAAGTTAGGAATTCCCGCTCGTTCCTTCACTGAACGTACCCGAGCCAAACTTCGGAAATTAATTTCGGGCACTCCGGGCCTCGGAATCAGGTGCCGTCTGAAACCGCGCTCTTGTAAAATTCTAAAGAAATTTAAGAAAAATTTCCCTTGAATTTTACGGGTCTTTACATTACTCCCACCTCATGGCTTTACGTCCCCGTAAAGCTTCAACTCACACTTAAGGGAAACAAGGTAGTATTGAGCACGCAACTGAGCTTTACGCTCCCATATGCTCACCTGAAGATCTCGTGCTACCCGAGAAGCACCCCAGAGGAAGCAACCGTTCACGCAGAACCTGTTCCTGTCGATCCTCGATCTCTACTAGAACCTCTGTGCTTGTCGCCCTGTCATCGACGTCCAACTCCCCGGGGTCGATGACGTGTGAAGAAACATGCACGTATCTCCACAGCTGAGACACGTGGTGGACATTATGCACCCGGTGCGACTGAGGTGGTAGGGTCAATTGGTAAACCTCTTCGCCTACCCTGCTGAAGATCAAAAGGGTCCATCGAACTTCGGAGATAACATGCCGCCTCGGCCACATCTCTGAAACCTCATCGGGGTGAGACCGTATAAGAACGTGTTCGTCACCCTCGAACTCAAGAGGTTTCCCTTTTTAGGTTATAACTGAAACTCAAAACTCCTGCTGCCATAAGGGTAGGGTTGACCAACTCAATAGTGATCGGCCACACCCTCTTATGCCTGAGTTTAACATGTGCTGCCCAGGGTTTCCTTTTCGCCGACCAATGAAAACCCATTCCGACGTTTGCCTAAAACAGTCAACCGGGGTATGATTTGTGAATCAAAACCATACCCAGATCAACGTCGTAAGGCCTCTACGCTGCCACCAAGAGATTCCAACCGAAACTCTCGCCTCGAGGTCAAATCACACCGTCAGCGTAAGCGTGATTATCGAGTCTCCTCCCAAAGGTATCTCCAGACGTGAGGGTCAAGTCTACGGCTTACCTGGAACCTCTAGGTCTGGGACATGATTCGTGGAAGGGTAGAATGATTGGTTCTTATGTCTATAGATATGGCAGCTCGTAGTAGACATAATTCGTACCCCGAATCATTCTTAGAGCTCCTGGGTCACACTCCTTGACCGCAATGCAGCTACTCTCCTCCCCAGCCCTCCTGCTCCCTGAGCCTGGCGGGGACTACTAAGTCGGGTGGTCGTAACATGTCGAAATGTTCACCACCACATGCTGCTCTCCAAGCTCCGCTTCCACGTCTGCTACCCTGCAGATTCATCTGTCCTTAGCACTTCCTCCTCCTAAAACATTTTACACGCCCGAGTCTCTGAGACTGGCGCTAGTTTTCCTGCCTTTCACTGCTAACGTTCACAAGCACAAAGGTTCTCTCTAGCATCCTAACATAGGTAGGAATGCATAGAGGAAAAGAATTGGTTCGGATGTCCTTTAGACACACTTCGCTCAGAAGTTCGAGTCTAGAGAACTGATCACAACGCAACCAACGAGTACCAAGATTGATTGGTAAGCCACGTTGAGTGCTCTACTTCCGACATGTCGTACTGTCGAAGCTGTATTAGGTCCAGAAAACTCACAACCACCTCCTCAAGCCAGTCCTCAGCCGCCTACGAGTCAGGCTCACCTCGAAACTTGAGGGATATCTGGTGCTAAAACATATGTAAGGCACTACGCCTGTGAGTCTCTGCTACCGGTACCGCCGGTAGTGTCTGCTGACCAACAGGTAGTGACATAGCTGGCGCACTACCCGTAGGTACTATCCCAGGTATCGGTTCGCGTAACGAAGCCTCATTACTATAAGGACCAACCTCATGGTCACTCACTGGAAACAACAGGAGCTAAGATCATCATCCGCTCTACTAGAATCAAAGCTAGTCGTAGAACTCTAGAAATTGCCTCCATCCAGTCCACTGCTGCCTGGGAAATCTATCTCGCCTCGTATCCTCAGAGGCCTCTACTGCTGGAACTTGTGCATCGCGCTCTGCTAGCGTGCATCGTCAGCTAGTGGCATCTGCTGCCTAACGGGTGGTGGTGCTGCTGGTACTCCACCCGAAGGTGCCAACACTGAAAAAGGGCCCTGCACTGGAGTCTCGCTGCTCGGTGGGCCATCATCGAGAACTCTCTCGGAACTCCAGCTAACTATCTGCATGGTGACATCCTGAACAGATGTGTCACGGTCAAAGATTTATACCTGGTGAGCTGACCTGGTTTGAGCTGACTTAAACCTTTTGGGAAACACACACGCAATCAGTGTTTTCGTGCATTAAGTCGGAAATCAGAAGTCAGGGTCCTGGTGTACGGATACGTCGGCCGCCGCACCAACACTGGACTCCCTGGACTGATAACCACACTCAATACACTAAACACTATTGCTTCACATAGAAAAAGATCAGAGTCCTGAGTTCTGCGGTAGAACCGAACTCCTCTGATACCAATTTGTCACGACCCGCCCTCGGGGCCCGTGCCGTGACTACCCCAAGCCCGACTTCCATAGGCCAGGGGCTGGCGACTAGCACCAAGGCGTAAAATCCCAGTAAAAAGGGAAGGCATTGCCTTAATAAAGTAATCAAGCACCTCAGAGTAACAAGCGGAAGTAAAGCAGTACACAAAACTAGAACAACAGTGCTGTAGTAAAGGGGCCGGAAATACAAGCCCAACTGTAAAGTAAAGTACAACTCGAAAGGGAAAACAGCAACTGAAAGTACAAGCGGCTCCTGGAACGTTCTCCTCGATTCCTACCTGAAGGGTAGGTACAGATGGCTCAGCTCCTGGATCGTCCACCACGGATCCTACCTGAAGGGTAGGCACAGATAGCTCCACAACTCCTCGGGTCCAACTGTCCGCTCCGAGCATGTCCCGCTCAGTGGTCCTCCTCCGGGTATCGACCTACTCCGTAAGCCTCAACCGCAGTCAGCGCTGTCCATCGTCTGCAACCAACACAACGAAGTGCGGGCATAGCCCGTGCAGGGGTGAGTATAAGATACTCAGTAGGGACCCCGAGACCCCCCGAAGGTCTCCTGAAATCCACAAAGGATAAATCACAAGATGATACAATCACAAGGTAACATCCAGTATTGATTAGGTATATGCCCATACATATACCTATGTCACCAATTTCCATTCGGCTCCAACACCGAGCCCAAGAACAACCCAATCCTCAAGAAGAGTAAACAGTAAAATCCACACTGGATAACAGTACAAGTTCACACAGTTTATAACAAGTTTATGAAATCAATGGATAACTATTACCCAGGTATATGCCCATACATATACCTAAGTTATCAAGCGACCCATCTCAATCATGAGGAAACACAAAGATCATTGACTCAGCTCAAACCAGGATTTTCATTACCGAAACCGTAACTGCTGAAGAGCTCCGTCTCTAGAGTGTACAGTGGTCCTGTCACGACTCTGAGGCCGCCGCTCACTAACCTAAGACTGCTGAAGTACTCCTCCTGTCGAGTACCGCGGGTCTGCTGCCAACTACCGGGCGCTCCGTCCGCTGAGGGTCTGCTGCCAAATACCGGGCGCTCACCCAGATAGCCTACTGAGGTACTCCTCCTGTCGAGTACCGCGGGTTTGCTGCCAACTACCAGGCGCTCCGTCCGTCGTGGGTCTGCTGCCAACTACTGGGCGCTCCGTCCACTGGGCTAGTCGACTCACCCCAAGTCGAGTCGGTCAAGCAGTCATCAGGTCTCAGTCGGCTACACGGTCTCCGTACTCCGCACGCACGTCTCCACCGTCGCGGGTCTGTCGCTACAACCAAGCGCACACGCTCCGTAGAGTATCGTGGGTCCGCCGCTACAACCAAGCGCTCCACCGCCAAGGGTCTGCTGCTGCATCCAAGCGCACCACCACTGTCAAGTACCACGGGTCCGCCGCTACACCCAAGCGCTCCACCGCCCTAGGTAAACAGAAGATTCATCTCACTCAGGTTCGGTAGCACTGTTCCACGTAGGATCACTGAGTGCTGTAGTCGTCGTCGTCGAATCCACAAAGGATCTTTGTACTGTCGTCGTCGCAGTCACAGTAGCAGTCGCAGCCAGCACTAGGGTTCCCGCACACAGCAAGCTCGTTCGGAGGGTCCGCTCCACGAGCCGAGAGGCTGATACATCAACTGTCACAAAGACCAGAGTTTATGTATCCAAAAGTTTTGTATCGACAATAGGAACTCAACGCAACAGACGGCGCGTCGATCGGACGCCCGGTCTGAGAGTTATTGGCATTTTCGTCTCCGGGGCCCGGTTGGTTTTTAAGGCAAAACCAACCCGACCTTACTCCACGTGTTTCCAACCCTCGGGCGGAGTATGCCAAAAGATCCGTCTCACTTAGAGGATTCCATCAAAGTCGACGGCACGTCAATCGGACGTCCGGAACTCAAGATATGAGCATTTCCGCCCCGAGGACCCGGTTGGTTTCGTGAACGAACCAACTCGGCCGTACTCCACCTGCGTCCAAACCTCGGGCGGAGTATGCCAAAAGATCCGTCTCACTAAGAGGAACACAACGCGACTGACGGCGCGTCAATCAGACGTTCGTAGCTCAAGATATGAGCGTTTCTGCTCCGAAGGCCCGGTTGGATTCGTGAACGAACCAACCCGGCCGAACTCAAAGTAATCCGAAACCTTGTGTGCGATATACCGAAACGACCTTCTCGATCCAAGTATCGCGTTGCCGCTGACGGTTCGTCGATCGGAGGTCCGAGGCTCAAGTTATGGGCCAAAAACCAAATCTGGTTCGAAACGTAGGGGTCCGGGTCCGGGCCGACCCGGCCCGACCCCCCCCTGGCGGTGCGGTGGCCGGCGGCGGCGCGGCGGCCTGGCGGCGCGGCGGCGCGGCGGCGCGGGGTGCCGCGGCGGCTCGGCCGCACACGGTCGGCACGCGGGGGGCAAGCCCCGCTGATTAGGGTGGCGGCGCGGCCTTAGTGCCGCGCCAAATTCAAGACACGGCCCCCGCACGTGGGGGCCGGCTGGGAACAAACCGGGGGGCCGGCTGCCCCCCCTTCCTGGAAATTCGGCGCGGCAATTGCCGCGCCCCTTAATTGAAACCGCCCCCACGTGGGGGCCGGTTGTAGTTAAACCGGGGGGCTGCTGCCCCCCCCTCCTTTAAAGAACCGCCCCCCTCATAAAGAGGGGGGTTTTTAATGAACCGGCCGGGGGATTTATTCCCCCGGTTTTCTGCCACCCGGCCGGCCAGCTGGCCGGCCGGTTTTTACCAACGGGACCGGAAATTCCGGTCCCGCCTTCGGCTTCCGACGCCGGCGGCCCGGCTGCCGGTCTTCTCTTCCGCCGCGGCCCGGAACCGGCCGCGGTCTCCTCGTCCCGCCGCGGCCCGGAACCGGCCGCGGTGTTCATCGTCCGGCGCGGTGCGACGGCACCACGCCCCTTTCGCCGTGCCTTAATTCCATTCAACGCGGCGCGACGGCGTCGCGTTCTTGAAGATTCTTCCTCGGCGTGGTGCGACGGCGTCATGTAAGATTAACGTACAATTATCCGCGTGGTGCGACGGCACCACGCCACCTTGCTTCCGCCCGCAGATAAACAACATGAACGATGGAGGGGGTTCGGCCGTGTTCATGCGGTCCGCCCCCCCCCCCCCCCCCCCCCCGCGTTAACAATAAAAACGCAACTTAAATAAAAACATGCCACATGTTATACTTGCTATTCACGATCAAGAAATGGATTAATAAAGAATAAAACAACAACCCCTACCTCGAAGGAAGTTCGCGGAGCTCGTCAACGATCCACGAAGGACGAGCGTCGCGGAGATCGGACATCACGGAGGTCGGTCGTCACGGAAGAAGACGTCGTCGGCATCGCGGTAGACGGACGTGGGTTCGCCGCGAGAGGCACGTCGCGGAAAGTACGTTGCGGCGTCGGACGAAGGTTCGCCGCGGAAAGCACGTCGCGGAAAGTGCGTTGCGGCGTCGGACGAAGGTTCGCCGCAGAAAGCACGTCGCGGAGAGGATGCGTTGCGGCGTCGTGGAGGAAAACCAACGCGTTGCAGTCCGACGTCGTGGAAGAAGGACGCCGCGTTCTTCGTTGAGGTTTGAAGAAGTAGAGAAAGCTCTCAAATCCTCTCAAGATATAAAGGGACTAACCAAAAACAATAAATTAAGCTCACTTAATTTATTAACACAACACAAACCTTTGAAATTCAAGAGTTTTAATTTCAAAACTTTAATTAAACTCACTTATTAATGACGTAAGTTATAACCTAAGTTTACATCATTAATTGTGAGTTGGGGAGGGTTAGAGAATATGAAGGGGCGGGGTTCGTGTGGGCCCCACCACCCTCTTAACCTCCCAAGGGATGTTGGGTTGTCACCCAACTTCCACCGAAAGGATAAAAACACTTATGGAAGATAAAAATAAAAATTGAAGTTAAATTTTTATTTTAACATTCACAATTTTATTTTTTACAACTCCCCACGTGTAAACGCAACTTCGGGAAAGGTGTCCTTAAGCGAATATCGGCGCTGCGAGTTCATCGGTGCCCTCGGATTTCAATTCCGAGCACCGGATCAAAAGTTAGGAATTCCCGCTCGTTCGTTCACTGAACGTACCCGAGCCAAACTTCAGAAATTAATTTCGGGCACTCCGGGCCTCGGAATCAGGTGCCGTCTGAAACCACGCTCTTGTAAAATTCTAAAAAAATTTAAGAAAAAATTTCCCTTGAATTTTACGGGTCTTTACATTGATTATATTATTGATTAACAACTATAAGCATTGAATTTTGAACTATCATTAAAACATTAGGTGATGTGTTGGTTGAATAAAATGTATAAAACTCATCTCTAATTGTGGTTGGACAAAAAATACTTCTTGAAGAACCTATTTTTATTCCCTTGAAGGAATGTTATATAATATAGAGAATTTATTCGATCTCTCAATATAGAGCTAATATAAGTATTCATGATAAGAAAATCACAGTTTATATCTGGAATAATCAAGTAGTATATATATCAATGAAAGGATTTATAGTGACACACTCTTCTCATACATAGAGATTGCATCAGTTTTTTTGGAATACATAATATGGTACATAAATAAACAGCCAAAGAATATATTATTTTAGTATATATAGAAATATATTAACATAAACACTGGTATATAAGTGAGATACAATATCTCCCACTAGGTTATTCAGGACAAAAACCATTATTATAAAAAAATTCACAATAAATATCTTCATAAAATGAGGAACGAAAAAATAATGGTGATCTTAGATTTTCAGTAATGGTATACAAGGGATATATGTAAGCATAATCATGATAATAAGAGTATGATAACATGATCTTTACATTATAATATCATAATATATATATATCAAAGATCATAATAAAGGGTCATGGAATAAATATTAGTAGATCCTAAGACATGAAACATATGGTCATCAAGACCATGAGATAGAAAATAACTGCATAATAATAATACATGGAATTTTTGCATAAAGATAAACATGTAATATCATTACATATTAGTCAACGCTCATTGAAACAACTTATTAGTGATATTCATGGGGACTACACCTATAAGGTGGGACAAACCA
Source organism: Viscum album (assembly GCA_963277665.1). Classification (NCBI taxonomy): domain Eukaryota; kingdom Viridiplantae; phylum Streptophyta; class Magnoliopsida; order Santalales; family Viscaceae; genus Viscum; species Viscum album. The sequence goes on along the minus strand of OY728162.1, from coordinate 424,105,828 downwards.
CCATCCCTAGTCACATTCCCTTCATTATAGTGGATCAGGTTACACCATCTTCCCATAGTATATCAAGATCATCTAATTAATACCATCAATATCTCATGAGATATAAATATTTACCCAATGCATTAGAATGAGATATATGTCCCACTAATCTCATAATGGAATCACATGTATGTGTTCCACAATATAAAAATAATTCATAATATTATAACAAATGAAATGAAATGGGTTTCATAATTATTTCATAATATCATAAATTTTGTAAAAGTGATAATTTTCCTAGTCATTTCATCGAAGAGAAACCTATGAAAATAAGTTTGTTTCATAATAATATAACTTATGGAAGAGAAAAAGGTGCCCCAAACATCATTCCATAAAAACATAAACAATTTATAAAAATAATATGAATGGTACCCTTGTATAATATCCCTCCCTATAAAGTAATATGTAACACCAATGAATGTAATCATAGATGAAAAATAATTTTGAAATAATTTTGGAAAACATTTCCTAAAAAAAATATCATTTTTTCTTTGAATAACACTTTAAAACATAATAATAAATTTAAAACATTTTTCTTGTAAAATGTAATTGAATGATTATAAAGTAATATTTTAAAATCATTAAAATCATTTTTTTTAAATTATATTAAAATTTAATTTAAAAACCTTTTTATAACATTTTTAAAAAACATGGTTTTGGAAGAAAATAGATTTCTTACCGAAGAGAGCGATGAAGTCAAATTTTATTAAAAATATTATTAAGTATATAAAGTAATAAAGTGTGGAAAAAATTTAATATAACATGAAGATATCACAAATAAATTCATGAGAAGAAAATTCATTAGAGTTTTTTAGATGTGGATCATAATATTTCATCAATGGAAGCATAATCTTAAATAATCTTGATAAATAATAAGATTGTAGAAACAGAATCTTACCACATTGTTAACATTGAATCAAAAACAAAATTTGATAATAAAATTTAATAAAGACTAAAACATCATTAAAATAAGGTCATTCATGATATAACATGTCAATGTGTATTATATACACCTCGTACAATAATTATATGTATAACATATTCTATGTCTCAAATAAGTAAAATTGAAGAAAAATGCCTTACCGATTTGGTCACTCTTGAAACATAAAACCAACTAAAGAGATATCATAAAATAGAAACATTAATACCCATAAATTTAAGGATAATAATCATAAAATGCATTCATGGTCCGTATACACACGACATAAAAGATATATTTATTAAATAAGGAATAAGTCTTGTAGAAATAAAAGTGAGACTAGAAATTACCCTACTAATGACAAAGTATTTAATCATGATACCCATGAAATTATAAAAGAAATATAAAATTTTAATATAATAAAATAAATTTAATTCATGATATAAAATTTATTTCGATGTATATACACTACATAAAAGAAATGGGTGGTGAATATGACATGTATCTCATGAATAAGAGAATGTGGGATGAAATTCTCTTACCTTATGTCCATAACCTCATTTTACACATTAAAACTTATTATTTAATAAATATAAGTTTATCATAAATATATTATCAAACCATATTAATTTATATCATATCAAATTATATTTTCTTATGACATTTTAATACCATTTTATTATCAATTCCTTGTTAATGTTATGTTTTGGGTAATAACTGCTTTATTTTTTTAAATAAGTTTTGATTTGTTCTATTTTTTCCATAAAAATTAAATCTTAATTCTATCATCTATATAATGATATAAATAATATAAATATCATATATATTTAATATATAGGTATTTTTAATAATAAATAAAATACATAAATAGGAAATGAAATACACAGTTCGTTGAGACGGTAGGTTGTTCGTACACTAGAACGCTATTTCCATTTCCTTGTTGTATTGAAAGAAATAAAAAAATTAAAAGATACATATATATATTTAAATATATATATATTATAATTCTATTATATTCACTATTTCAAATATAACTCATGTGTTTATTAAAATCATCATGAATACATTTCATGTAAATCATGAACACATTACATTGCTTTGAGGAGGTAGTAGTCCACACATCCACAAATGAAGTTATCATATTCCTATAAAATATAAAGAATGATATTATATGGTATAGAATAAAAAATTAAAAAACAATACATCATAAATATCATATATATATATATATAATTTAAATATTGTCATTCCATCATAATTCCCATCCTTGAATTGTGGAAATAGAATAACGAATGACACAGTTTTGCAAGGAAGTAGTCAGCCATACACATGAATGATGATTACATATCCCCTTTTATGGATGTGTGTTTGATTCTATTTCCTAAAATTAAAAAATAAATTTCAGTTTATTTAGGATACTAATGTTATTATATAATCATTGAATAATTAGAATACATGGGGTAGAGAAATAAATAAAATAAAATTTTATATTGAAGGATGTAGCCTCTTCTTTGGGTACCTCTTTATGCTTTGCACGAAAGGGATTCCATAGTTTCCTTCATACCAAAAGTAAGGCCTCTTGGATGAAGGTATTGAATTTTAGAGGATATTTAGTTTGGCTTTGGCATATCAAACTGGATTGATGGCTATGAAAAGTTAATGGAAAGTGCCCTTTTTATAGTGGAGAGGGAGGGGAATTCTTGTAAATATAAAAACATAAACAATATTGAGATTTATTCATTACATTATGTTCCTAAAATAATTTTCCAATTTAGATAAATGAAGTTAAATGGTTGAAATATGTCCAATCTATTTTTTTGGACGTTTTTCTATGTTATTCGGCCCATTAAGACAATGTTTAAACGGTAATTAAAACTTTGGTAAAAAGTTATTTTGACATTATAAGATATTATATATTATACTGATTCTAATTATGGAATAATTTTTTATAAATTTTAAACATGGAAGTGGTAAAAATTAATTTTAAATTAATCTTTAAGATGTCTCGTGAAAGAGGGTTATTAACGTAAAAATGTTTAAAAATTCAAATGTTTGTATATCCAATTTCAATGTGAAAATAAATGAAATAAAATAAATTTGATTAATTGATGTATAATTTATAGAGTTTAACATTAACACAAATTAAACTATATCAATAAATTATATGAAAATGATGTTTTCATTTATAATTCAGTATTCTCCCTATTTATCCCAAAATAAAATAATTCATAAAATTCCAAAATATTCACCCTAAAAAATATTTACTTCAAAAAATCAAAAATGATTTTTATTTTATCAAATTTTATTTTTAAATTAATTTTATTATTTTTCATAGAATGGTATAAATGTCAGTTGTTTTGAGAAAACAATATTTTTTTCAAAAACATTTTCTCTTTATTAAAAATTATAAATTTCATTATCAATATTTTTTATTTATTTGAAAACATTATAAATAATATTTAAAAGGTAATAATTACTAGTCATATTAAAAAACTTATCGTATAGGTTCTAAATGTCTTGTTTGAATAGTTAAATTAATAATGTGTTATTTCATAGAAATCCAGTGTTTCGTGTAACGCAACCTATGATGACGTATCGTAGATTAAATTATTAACATGGTATAGCATATAAAAAATTCTTAACTTAGTTTATCATGCAATTACAGACATGAATGAAATTTTATTTAACTGAAAAAAATCATAAAAAACATGGGGTGTTACATTCTCCCCCGGACCCCTTAAAATTAGTTTCTCCCACGAAATTCATCATTCAAATTAAACATTGAGAGTACTTATGCCTCATAATATCATCATATTACATCATATCTTCCTTTAAATATTGTTTTCTCCACAAAACATTGACCAAGTGAGTGGTTTTTTTTCATATAACTTTCTCTGTATAGTCCAAAATTTCAAATAGTCATTCATTATCATAAATATCATGCTCCAACGGTATGACATGTGAATTAGTACATATGAATGGACTGGTATATAGTTCCTCAGTAATGATAAATATAACACATAATGGAATTGATAGAGGTTTATTTTAATCTACAAATGATAGGTTATCATCCTGATATGATCATTAATTTCAATGGGACTGATATACATAGGGCTTAGTTTTCCTTTCTCCCCAAATATCACAACCTTCTTATAGGGTGAAATTAAGAGAAACACCTTGTCATTGTTATAAAAGTATATATTAGGATTGTTATTATTATCATTAATTTTTCTACCAACTCTAAGATTCCTTGATATGTTGTTGAATGGTTTTAACCTTCTCTTCTATTTCCTCACTGATCTCAGGTCCCAATAGATTTCTTTCTCTAACTTGATTCCATCATATTGGATATCTACATTTAATTATATAAAGGTATTCAAGGATCCAACTAAATTATTGAGTGAGAAAAAGTTTTTTATAAAAAAATAATCTAGAGGAAGGTGATTATCAAAACCACATTTTAAATTCAGTGAATAAGATATCAACATATGGCCTTGAGTGTGAAAAATTATTTTAGACTTACCATCCTTTTAGGGATGATAAGAAGTTATTAATATAAATTATAAATAAATTTCATGTTGAATACTTCACTATAACATTTAGGTATACCTAGAATCCAAATCTGATATGATGTAATTTGTAACTCCATGAAACCTTGCCACTTTATTAGTACATATAATGGAAATATGTTCCCGATATAAGTATTCTTTGATAGTGATGAAGTTTGTAGACTTAGTTAGGTGATCAACTACCACAAAAATATAATTATTCTATTTAGAGGTTTTAGTGAGTCCAACAACAAAATACATTGTGATTTTCTCCCATTTACATTCTTGTATAGGTAATAGATTCCACATCCCCTTATCCTTTTGTCTTTCTACATTAACTCACTATAGTACAAAGCACCTAGATACAAAATCTATGATATCCCTCTTCCTTCCATCCCACCATAATTATTCTCTCAAATCTCTATACATATTTTTACTTTTAGTATGAATAGATATAAAAGAACTATGAGATTCATTTAACTACACCTTCAAATTTGGTATGGATGGAATACATGCACGGTTCCAAAACATTATCATTTTATCATGATCAAGGATTAACTCAAGAACATTTCTATCCTTATTAAATAATTCTAATTCTTTTTTATATACCTACATAATCTTTACGTGGATAGGGGGTTGACCATTCAATTTAGAAAGAAAAGATATTTCTCCTTCCTTTAGGATTTCGAGTTCTATCCTTTGAAAATCAAGGAATGTAGTATATTTTTTTATCCTAGAAATGGATAATCTAGAATGATCCTTTCTGCTCAAAGCATAATCCAACTTTTTTTCTTTCCCATGGTGGTAATTTATATATAATTAATAACACTTTATCACTTATAACCATCTTCTCTGGTGCATGGTCAACTCCATCTATGTGAATATATACTTCAATGTTTTATGATTACTATATATATCACATTTTCCTCCATAAATATAATTTCTCTATATATTTACTGAAAAAATTACCACCTCTAAATCCAAATCATTAGTTTTGTAAATTTTTCTTACATATTATCCTTCATGTGGGAACTCTGTACAATTCCCAAGTGGTATTCACACTCTTCCATTATCTTTGAGAAGATAAGGATATCATCTATTAATAATAAAATGAATTGATCAAGGTAATATCTAAAGAATCTATTCATCAAATACATGAAGATATCAGTGGAATTAGTAGGACTGAAAGGAATATCTATATATTCATAATGTTGATTCCTTGTAGTAAATGTAGTCCAAAATATATTAACTATATTTACACTCAATTGATGATTTCTATAATAATGACCACTCTTGGAAAAGTATTTAGCTCTATGTAGTTTATCAAACAAGTCATCAATATGCACAAGAGGATACATTTTCATGATCATGGTATTGTTCAAATCCACATAATAAATGTCGAGTCTAATTGATCCATATTTCTTTTTCATGAAATTAATAGGTTTACCCCATGTTGAAACACATAGATGAATGAATCCCTTATGATGATTTTCTTAATGTTTTTTTTTAAATTCCAACAACTCAATTAGATATATTTTATAGGGAGTATTTCATATTGGTGTGGAACTATTTATGAGTTCTATTGATAAATCGTCTTTACATTTTGATGGAATTATATAAAACTATTTTATAAATACATTAAAAAACTCCTTAATAATAGTCATATCATAGATGTATAGTTTATCCCCAACCATTTGAGACAAACATGTCTTATGAATTGAAATTAAGACCCATATGTTTAATGTAATATCCATAGTATGTTCATACATTTCATCACATTGATAGATAATCACATATTGATTTGAAGTATTAAATATAACTTCCATTCATAGATAATTGATGTGGGATTTATTCATAGATATATAATCTATTCCTATGATGACGTCAAATTCAACCAAAGGATGAATTCAATTATTTTTAGGAATAAAATTCCCACAAATTTCACCCAGAAAGGAATCATAAACTTGATATAGAATCATCTTACTATTAGGGGTTTTTACTTATAATCCATGTCTAATCGTTTGGGTGTAATATTAATACCCATATAAAATTATTTTAATATGAAATACTGTGATGATCCAAAATCAAATAATACATTAGGACTAATAGAGTGGGTGGTATGTGTACTATTCTCTATTTCATTATCACACCCCTCGTCAGAGATAGTTATCTCATGATATTTCCCACTTATCCTTCACCTTTATTGGTTACTGATGTCGATCATCAAAATTATCTATTGTGTTTGGTAACTAGATAGCATAATTCCCATTATTGTTACACTTGAAACACTAAATTGTGGGAAGTGCATTCTATGCAGCTTTCCATCTATTCACATCATTATTCATCTTAGTCCCATTAGATTGAAAATAAATTTTTTAATGGACTTCCCTACCACACTTAAAACATTTATTAGACCCCATAATAATATATCCTCCATACATATTTCCATGCATAGATCATAAAAAAATATCATCTTCTTCCCTCTGTGGGTGTTAGATTTTTTTTGAAACCCATATTCTTTTTCTTTTCAAAACCATCAGATTGATATGTAACTCTAACCTCCATATTCCACCTAGATTTCACAAAAGACATTCTATTTCGATAAACTCAAGCCTCTTATGTATAATTCCCTTTGAAATACTTGGATTTAAACCCCGGAAGAATCTATTAACCTTACTTTTATGTTGGATGATATTACTATAAGCATACCTTGAAAGTCATGTAATATTATCCAAATAGTTAACAATAGATTCATCATCATTTTTCATTAACATAATGAAATACTTATCTATCTTTGTAAAAAGAACATACTAATTGAACTTATTGAAGAATAAATTTTTGAACTTATCCCAATACATGTATTTAATTTTAACGTTCTTCTTTGTATTATTGACTATATTCCACTACTAGTCTACTTAAACTTCTAAATTATAAAATACCAGAATGAATTTTTGATGTTTCGAAAACTAGAGGATGTAAAATATATTTTTAGTGGAACTAATCCATTTTTCAGCCAAATGTAAATGAAAATATCCACTAAAATTAAGTGGATATTTCCTCATAAAGTAATCAATATAATTGTGTTCCCTCATATACTCGTTTTGAATTCAATCATGATTCATAGCTTGAAAAATTTATCAGAGAAAAGAAATTAGGTATTGAATTATAGCTCCCCTATAATTCAATTTATTAGGAGTAAAATTATTATTTTTATCATCATAATCAGAATTAATGAGGTTCTTTAGGGTTCTATCCATTGACTAAAATTAAAAAAACATAGATTAAAAACCACTATCATAGTAGACAACCACATAATCATGAAAAATCAATTAAAGTATGTATAAATTATGACGCCCTTAATAAATAGAACATTAGGTTACTACTCGGATATTCATAGACATATTATATTTAAATCCTTCATGATAGTTCATAAAGTGTTTTTTAATTCCAAAATCATTTACCTAAGGAGTTTTAATATAGGTTTGTAGTATGGCCAGTTGTTGTCCACAAGTTCTCGATCAGTTCTAGCTCAATACGATGTTTTCATGATTATTATCCCTATGAACATCTGTTCTAGCTCAACATCCAATTTTAGTATATATAAGGGGATGTATTTATAAAAAACCACTCACTATATCCTTCACTAAAAATCTAGTACATTTCCCTACACTTTGACTCATAAATAAACTTATCCATAGAAACATGAACTTGGAGATCTCACTATGGTTTTCTCATCCAATTTTGAAAATGTAAACTACAAATTTTCTATAATATCAACTATAGAAACTCACACAAATCATACATATAAATTACATAATGTTTAAACAATACTTAATATGTTACACAAAAAGACACCCAAACATTATATTAGTTTAGTGCATTTCGAAATATGGAAACAAAAACAATAGTACATAAGTGACCTACATTATCTCCCAATAGGTTTTTCATGAATATAACCCTTCTTAGAAACATCATACATGTTACCTATATTTATAACCTAGGGAAAAGAAACATAAAAAAGGGTGAGATTATATGTTGAGTAAGGGTGAACAAGATATATTTTTAAGCATAATCATGATTATAAGGATATGAGAATATGTTCATAACATTAGAAAACAATACCATACATATAAAATATAATAATAAAGAGTCGTATCATACATACATGAAGTTCATAATACATGAAATAGAAGGTAATCAAGAGTATAATCTATGAAATCATAACATAATAATAATACATGTAATTTTCGAAGACACATAAACATAAAAAATAATTTCTTATAAGTCAAGGATCATTTAAAAACTAATTAGGGGACATCATGGGAACCACACATACTGGGAATGACACACCATTATCCCTATTTATAGTATTTTATTTATAATGTATTAGGTTACACCTTCTTATAATGGTGGATCAATCTTGTAAACTTCTTCCCATCATCATCTCATGAGATATAAATATTTACCCATTGCATTGGAGTGAAATATTGGTCCAACCAATCTCACAATGATATCATAAATGTGTGTGAAACTGGATAATAAAAATTAATTATAACATAAACCATTAAATTTATTGGGTATAATAAACATGTAATTATATCCAAACCTATAGAAAAGAGATAGTATTTATAATCATTTCATCAAATAATAACTCACAGAAAAAGTGGGTTTCAAAAGCATATAACCCATGGAAGAGAAATGAGTGTCATAAACATCATTTAAACAAAAAATAAAACATTAAAAGAAAGAATATCAATGATATCCTTTGATCAAATCCATAAAAGGAATTATTATCACAAATAGTTATCATCATAGATAGAAAATAATTTTGAAATATTTTTTGAACAAATTTCTTAAATAAAATATTTATTCCTCTCTGAAAATTGGTTTTTAGAACATAAATTTTTTTTGAAAAACATTTTATTTGAAAATTTATTTTAAAACAAATAAATAAATAATTTAAAATAAATTAAAACCTTTTTATTTGTAAATAATCGAATATTTTCATTTTAAAACATTTTTATAAAACATTGTTTTGGAAGAAAATATATTTCCAACAGAAGAGAGAGATGAAGATGTATTTTTATAAAAACATTTTCTTAAGTATATTAAGTACCAAAGAGTGGAAAAATGGAACTATTACATGAAAATATCATGAATAAATATACACTAATAAATTTCATGATATTTCATGAGATAGATATTGTAATATTTTATCAATGGAATCATAATTACAAATAACCTAGATAAATGATGAGATTGTAGCAGTAGAATCTTACCACATTAGTAACTTTGAAGCACAATACCCATGAGATAATAACTTTACATGAAGTTTAAAATATCATTAAAATATTTTTATTGAAGATATTACATGTTAAAGGTCATTGTATACACCTCATAAAATAATTTAGGTGTATAACATAATGTGGGTCTCAAATAATGAAATTGAGACAATATTTCCTTACTGATTTGGTAACATTTGAAACGAAACCCCATGAATGAGAGATCATAAAATGAATATGTAAATACCAATTAATATGAGAATAATAATCATATAATAAATTAATTGGAAATATATACACCACATAATTTAATTGTGCGGTGAATAAGGCATAATCCCATATAAATAAATGTTAGAATAGAAATCCCCATACTATATGAGTAACTTTTGAATTTTGATCCCCATAAAAGAATAAGGCCAATTGAAAATTTAAATACAATTAAATAAATTAAATTTATTATATAGCATGTCTTATGGAAGAATATTCACCACATAAATGAAATGGGTGGTGAATATGGCATGTATCTCACGAATATAAGAAAGTGAGTTGAAATCCCCTTACCTTATTTATTGACTCTCATCGTACTTGTTAAACCATAACCTATAAAAAATATAAGTTTAGTATATTTATAATGTAGAACCATATATATTTATATCATACCACATATTATTTTCAAATATACTTTTATTACATGCTTATTAAAAATCCCCTTTTAAATTTATATTTCGGGTAATAATCTCTTTATTTTTGCATGAGTTTTCATTTGTTATGTTTTTATTTGTCTTATGTACATCAAGATTTCATCATCTATAGAATGATGAAAATGATATAAATATCATATATATTCATTATATATGTATTAATAATAATCTATACCATATATGAATATTAAATTAACTACATTGTTCATTGAGATGGTTGGTCGTACGAGTGAATGAACACTATATCTATTCCCTTATTTTAATAAAATAAAAAAGAGAAGTAAATGATATATATATATATTGTAATTATATTATAATTATTATTTAATTTATAAACCATTATTTTTAAAACCATCCATAATACATTTCATGTAATGCATGAATGAATCATATCGTTTTTGGGAGGCGGTAGTCTACATGTCCACAAATGAAGTTATAATGCTCTGAATGAATAGAAAGCATGAAGGTATGTGTTATATAATAATTAAAGAAGCATAAATACATCATAAATATCATATGTATCATATAAAAAATTTAATTAAATCATTCTTCCCAACCTTTAGAGGTGGTAATGGAAGAATGAATGAAATCGGTTCGCGATGTGGTGGTCTTCCATACACATGAACAATGTTTGTGTATCCCATTTGATGGAAGTGTGTGTGAGTGTATGTCATACCATTAACATAAAATTATATCATAATACATATAATATAGTGGTAATTATATAATAATGGAATAATAATAATTGATGGGTGTAGAAATAAATAAGAAAAATGTTTTTATTACAGAATGATACATCTTCTTTCAAAAACTCTATTTGGTTTTCACCAATGGTCTTCCTTGGTTGGATTTCTTCACAAATTAATGCCCCTATAATGAATTTAGTGAATTTGGGAGGATATTTTGGATGTATTTTTATAAACCAAAGGGCTTTATAGGTGTGCATAATTGAATTAGTGAGTTCCCTTTTTATAGTAAAGGAGAAGCAGCATTCTAATAAATATAAAAATGAAAACACCATTGAGAGGTGTCAATTAAATCATGTGCCTCCAATAATTTTTTATTTTCAACACAATATGGGAATTGGTTAAAATAAACCCATAAAATTACTTTTTCACATGTTTCTAGGTTATGTTTCCTCTTTCGATAATGGTTAACCACTAATTAAATTCGTTTTTACCATAATCATTGTAATTAATTATAATTACTTTCACTAATCACTTTGGTAAAAAAATTAAGTTGATATTATTATAAATTATAAATTTTAATGAATAAAAATATTTAATCCATTTTTCCAAATTCTGATCACATAAGTGATAGAAAATATTTTAAAATTAATCCCACAGACGTGTTGTGAAAGTGGGTTTTTAATGAAAAAATGTTTAAACGTTTGAAATGTTTTTATATCCAATTTCAATGTGAAATTGGATAAAATGTCAAATTTTATATTATTTTATGTATAATTTAACTATATATATACTTTAAATATTAATTAAAACATAATTTTCATTTATAAATAAACATGACAAAAAACAATTTTCAATTAATGTTTGATATTTTCATTATTAATCTAAAAATAAAATATTTATGAAAAATACAAAAAAATAAATCTAAGCTAATTTAGATGTTATTATTTAAAAATTTTAATTTAATTGATCATATTCAATTTATAAACTTTTTTAAATTAATTTTATTATTATTCACAAAATGACATACAAAACTTATTCTTTTGAGAAAATAGCTTCTTTTAAAACATAGAATTCAAAAACAATTTATAAATATTGGTATAACTATTTTTTATTTTTGTGAAAAAATTATAAATAATATTCCAAATTTATTTATTGTCATTAATATTAAAAAAATTATGGATAGGTTATAATTGTCTTGATTAAATAGTTATAGTAATAAAGTGTTGTTTTGTCAAAAATCATTGTTGTGTGTAATGAAAGATATGTTGTTTTTACGTGTAGTGAAAGATTATCATGGTGTATAGTATTATTAAATATTAAATTCATGTATTTTTCAATGTAATATATCAATGAAATTTAATTTAATCAAAAAAAGGATCACAAAAACACAGGGTGTTACATGATGACTATGAACTCCATTTGTAAGTAAATTTTGTAATAGTGGTTATGGTACCTAATAATGAAGGAATCTTGGATACAAATTTGAGAAATAACTAAAAAATTATTAAAATCTTATTATATAACAATATTATGATGTATTCTCGGATGAACTGTATTTCAAACCCTCGAAAATGAGGTTGATATTTCTATTGAACTCATACCTATTTATGTGCCCAAATTGAAGACTCCCTGTCAAAACGTTCTGATAGATTTGGAATTATTGAATATGAAAATTTAGGGGAATATTCATAATGTTTTGATATTATCTATTGCTTCACCATTTGGGTTTTCTATCCACTTTACTGAGAAGAATGATGTATCAATGAGTATATTTAATGATTAACATGAACCAAACAAAATGATGACTAAGAATGAATATCATATACTCCATAATGATGAGATATTTGATCAACATATAGGTTATAAATACTTCTAAAATGTTGAGCCTCAATTTATATAATATAAATTATGTGTCAAAAGGAATGATATACTGAATAATCCCTTCCATTGAAGTTATGGAAAATAAAAATTCAAAGTGATTACTTTCAGTCTTCAAAATACCCTGATAATATTCATGTATTTTATGGATAGATTCCTAATAAACAACCTTAATTTAAATTTGGTATTATCTAATAATTATATTACCATGCACTCTAAGATAATAGAAGAGTATACATACAATTTGAGTAATATATTGAATAACTTGAGAAATGATAAATTATATACTAATTTTATTAAGTGTAAATTATAGTTGTAGAAAGTATTTTCATTGAGTCATGTAATCATTATAATGTTCATATCTATATATCCTTCAGAGATATATGTTATTAGATAATGACCAATATTTACCTAGGTTAATGAGATTTAATGTTTTCTACAAATGTCTGAATATAATTAATAATTTGTGTGAAATTTCAGATGGATAATAAATCCACAAAATATATTTCCCCGAAAATGAGTAAAATTTCATTGGATATGTAATAGGTAAGAAATACACAATAAGATTAATAAGTGGTTGGTCTATAAAAATTTTATTTCATTACACTATGTTGACTAAGGGAGATTAATTTTGAATGATACTTTAAAGAAGGTACTAGGGTGAACCCCTATTCAAAATGAAATTGTAAAATATTATTCCTCACATCAATTAAATAATCATGAGTGAAATATGATAAAATATTATTTGGATTAGGAAGAAACTATATTTATATTAATGACATGGTGAAATTATAACTATTTTAAATATTGTGATATATATTTATATATATCACAATCACAATAGCTTAAAGAATATATTCATAAATTATATATAGAATATGTTTTAAAGGAGAGAGTTTTGATTGACCAAATATTATTATTTCTCAATGAATTACTATTCATGGAAGGGAAAACGTGAAATATTTTCTAAAACTAAAGTATTATTCTACCATATCATTGATGAGGGTTGCAAGGTTATTTATAATTATAGTTATTTAAGGGATCTGTATAAAAATAATAATGGATGAGATATAATCCAAACTTTTCAAAATTATTCCACAACCATCCATCTATTTATTAATTTAAGAATTATAAGATGATCATATGTCACCACATACTAATATTGAAAATATTCCAAAGTTCAACCATGATCAAAATTTAAGTATAAGTTTTAAAACTTGTATATATGTCCCGTAAAAACATAATTGAAAAAGTAACTTGTGGATAATGAACATAACTCACCCTTATCTATTTAAAATCAATAAAAATGTTTTATATAGTTATTTAATAACACTTTTGTTGGGATAACCTGAAATGAGATATTACAAAGTATGTATCTCAATATATTTCATTAAAAACAATAAAAGTTGACTGTAAAAAATTAATGTGATGTTGAAGACATTACCTATACGAGTTTATAAGTGGGGCAACATCACTGTAAATTTTTTAATTATCCTCCATAAGACTCATAATTGGAACAATTACTTCTAGGAAGTGGTGGATGGAATCAAAATCTATTCATAAATCATTACTATCAAGGAGTTATAGAGTAGTATATGTGTTATTTATATGGTTAGAGTCTACAATTAGGGGAAATTCATGATGTGAAATAAATTTCATTACAAGTATATGTGGTTCATGGATAGTGAGGGAGTTTGGTTTACAATCCAAATGTAATTTTTGACTTATACACGTGTGATTTATATGGTCGTTTTATGATGTGCACAAAACTAACGATGTGAATTCAATAGATTTTTCTCTTAGGGAATATGACCATCAAAAATATATTCCTGAACATGGGATTAACCGAGTGAATTCATTCATGTTCATGTGATTTTATGATACATGTTTTTTCATTAAACATAAACCATGGTGCATTCCTAGTTTTAATGACCTATTCACGTGGGTAATATCTACTGGGTAGTGTTCTAATAAAAACAATTAGTTCCCTCAATCAGTAATATTATATGTTATTTATTCTAAAACTCATATAATCTAAATGCATTCCATTAAGGTAATTTGGAATCCATTTGATATGGTTTAATACCATGCTTCCCCTCTTTAATCCATGGTGATATGAGGTGATTTCATCATATATATATTTTTGGATTATTAATGGATCATTCTTGTTTCCTCCAATTCATATTTTCCACACTATAGTGTTTAATATTTATTATTCATATGGAGTTCCTTGGATTTTTTCTGGTGTGGTTTTGATACAGTGTTCTTGGAGGGTTGTAGTTTCCTTATGGGATAAGACAATATGATCTACATTATTATTCCATTCTCTATATCAGAATGATAAAATACTTGAGGTAAGTTAATTTTTTATTTTATGTTTAATATTATGTTAGATGTTAACTTTATCATGATTTATTCTTTGGTTTTTAGTTTAATTAATCCAAATTAATTATATACTATATATAAAAAAATTGGTTTACTATTAGGGATCGCATGTGTTATTCAACTATGATAAAAAATTTTCCTTTGTCTTATTAGATAGTGTTAAATCTATTTCATGCCGAATTTATCATTTTTTTATTTTTTGGATATAATGTAAATTTATCAAAATGGTTGATGAATGAAATCCCCATAATTAATGGTTATCAACAAAATTATAAAGGAATGTTTAAGGAATATGATGACTCTTATGATATTATGGAGGTCAAAATGATTTTTGTAAAATTTTAGTTAAAAATAATTCTTCCATTTATTAATGGGAATAGATAATGACCATGAATATGAAATGATTTTTGATAAAAATAATAATGATGAGTCTTGTTAATGAGATTTTCTTCCTTAAATATTGATGAAAATGGTTATTATGCTAGGAAGCATGTTTAATAATTTCGATGCCTAGAATAATTGATGCCTTAGGATACCCATAGTTTTTACCCAAAAGAATGGATTTTTTAATCCATCATGGTAATAAAACTGGTTTTATGAAAAGGATAATTTTTTTTGTCAATAGAGACTATTTGAATGCAAAAAGTATGGATTCTTGTCATTAAGGTCCTAGTTTTCCTATATGGGTTTGTTTGTTGCTTACTACCTTCTACAATTGTGCTTGATATGATCATTTCTATGTAATCTAATGTGATACTTGTATGGAAGTGGGTTTATGAGATATGGGTGGGGAGCCCCAATATTTATGGAATCTCTTGATTCTAGTGATGGATGGATTCATAGTGATAAGCATGGTTGTGTTTCAGATGGAATAAGGATTTATGGAATGGGTTGAAGTTGGGCCTTCCCATTTTTGACATAAATTTGGGATGATTTATTATTAATGATATCATTACATTACAACTATCTATGTTTCTTGTCTGTCTGAATTCCATTCCCCCCTATACGAGGTTTTTTTATGCTTTTATTTTCATCTCTTTAAGGTAGATTATGTTGTTTCCTAGAGTACCTTGAATTATGGAATGTAATAATGATTAATAAATGTCTTATCCCATCATATTTTATATTATTTTAATAAATAAATATATTAATCATGAGTGATCAAGGACTTATTTTGAATATTCTTAGAGGGAATAGACTTTACTCTAATAGTTAATGAAATATAATTTGGAAGAATATTAATTCATAGATAATTTCTTAATTAATGTAAATTGACTTTTTTAATGAAAATGAAGTAACATAATGAAATTTCTTGAATTATTTATTGATTATATGATATATATTCCTTAGTGTGGAGATCATTTGGTTGAGTTATGACAGGTACAGTTGACCCTTGGACAAGGTTAATGTTCATAGTGTGGTTGTGAGTTTTATTATATCATTTATTTTTTATGATTACATATGATACCCCACCCATTTGGGTAGGTAAATTAAAACCTATGGAACTATAGGAGGTTTCTCTCCCTAACATCTAGGTTAGTGAGGGATGGAAGGCTCATTTCCCTCTTGGTCCTCATTATCCTCTCCTGATAGTAATATATGCTGGTTTGAAACGTGGTTATCATTACCTATATATGTGTGTTGAGGAATGTCGTGGATTGTGGTTATTTCACAAAAACGTATCTCTAGATATAGTATACAAAGTATTATTATAGGTATTCATTTATGGGGTATGATGGATTTAGTTATATTACACATTATCGGGATGTCATGGATTGAGGTACAATACCCAATGTATGAAACTAGTAATACGGGGTTCCATGGATCCAAGGAAATACTATATTAATATAAAAAGATGTGGCATGAGATGATGTGATTATATGATTCATGAGATGCATATTGTGATAATTTAACCTAGGTTTTTTTAGGTTTTATTCTTTTATAGAGAGATAGATCAATACTTATGACATTGGGCTAGAGTGGTAAACTAGTATGGAAGTAGTAGTAGTGTAATGATGTTTTTTATTCCATAATATATGTTATTTAGTATGAGTAAATTATTGGGTTATAACCATGGTGTGGTGGAGAACATATTATGCCTTTAATGTGGTGAGTTACATTTAGTTGTTATTTATTGATATTTATTTTGAATTCATTCTCTTTTTTATAAGAGTCCTTAGAGAGGATCTAGTTATTAAAACTATTATACTCGCCCTATGTATATATAAACTACTTTTTAGGTTATTTGGATAATTTTATAGATCAGTTTGGATATTACTATATCATGGTTATTCAATACCTTGTTAGGATTTATTCTCACTACCATGTTTTTCTTTTCGTACATCCAGTTTCCATTTTAGCTTCATTATTTTTGTATAAAAATGAATGTATGTACATGGTATCATTGCATATGATTATTGGGATTGGTTCATGATATAGTGTAATTATGAAGTTTAGGTTGACACTATGATGGAGTTTTCATTCAAACACAAGTAAGACAGCATGGGTTAGTAGGGAAATAATGTAAAATTAACTTTTTATGAGATGTGAATAGAGTCAATTAGTTTATACAAAGGTTTTTTTGGGACCACTATGATATGATTCAAGAACCATTACCTTTATTGATCTTAATCTAAAAATTTAAACAAAATAGTGGGGTTGAGAACTAAGAATATATCACAGATCTATTTTCTTTGTATCAATATGTGAAATGTGTAAACCTTGGGATTTTTTATAACCGTTAGCTACTAAAATAAATAAATTATTTTTTATATTCCATATTACATTTTTTAGAGTCTCTAAACATTACTTTTAGGTATTTCCCTTATTCGGTGTCCCTGTTCGATTTACACAGAATATTCTTAGCAGGTTCTCATAGTAGATAACAAAAAATTTGAGGTTGGTGTTGATTACTGTTAGAGGATGATACTCTAAGAGATTTAGTGATTGAGTTTATGGAAATTTTAGGGTTACATAATAGATTAATTAAATGGATAAATGGTATAATAATTTTATATAACTTTTAATTTGATCCATTCTCAAAAAGATAATTGGGTTTCACAGGCTCTTCCTATGCAATTTGGAGCAGTGAGAAAGTGGTGTGTCTTATTCCTTGAGGATCATGAAACGTTTATGGTATCATGAGATAAGTTTAGGGAAAATTTATGAACTATGTTTATATAAATACCTAAACTATAGTATATCATATTGAGTGGTTACTCTATTATATTGACACTATATATAATGAATCACATCTCGAATGACTGAGTAGTTAATAAGTCTTGGTAAACTAAATGCATACTTGGATCTCACATTAAATTTGAAAAAATTAAATAAAAAGAAGTAATCTCTTAGAGTTCATAATTATTTTATCTATAATAGCCCTTTATATTAATATTAATAAACATAATAGAGTCCTATGGAAAATAAACATAATAAATGGGGACATCAGATGTTATGTAAGGGTATGCATACAACGAAAGCTAATAAGGGATGAATAATATAGAAAATAAATGATGATAAAATAATTCTATATAAACAATCACATTATCTAGAAACCTATAAATTTATATCACAGAATATTCATTAATCACATAGAAATCAATAACATATTTCTTATTGATGGAATGAAGAATGTCCGACGACTAGAACATACCATTATTTCCTCATTCTGAGACATCTTGTATAAATGGGTAAGGCCTCGTCCAAAATGCAAAGTTACCATTCCTCATGAGACCTACCAATGCATGAAGTGTATATATAATTTGAGGTCCCATCCATTATATAATAAGTCCAAGGCATTCATTATATGATTATTTAGTACATCTTAATCAATATTCCTTAAAAATCCATAATTATCCATATTGGAAAAACTTTTATATGAAATATCAATACTTTCCCTAGTAAAAATGGTCATAAAGAATCCAAATAAATTATAATGATAGTGTTAATAAATTATATCCCCAATGAATCATAATAATAATAATTTTTTGATGTTATTAATGAATATTAATACAAAAAAATATCATTAAATAAATTCTTGGGGAAAATAAAATTTTCACTTTTTGAAATTACTATTAAAAAACTACAAATTTACCAAATGTAAGGGAATAGTTTTTTATAAAAAATAAAACTATATACATTTAAAATAATCTTCAAATAAATGAGTTTCCTTAATTAATTTTAATTACATAAAAATTTTTATAATTTAAAAAAAGTATTCCTTTCATGTTATTGTAAAATGGTTAAAAAGTACTTCGTTTGGAAAATGAAAATAATATTACATTCAAAACAAATTTTTAAAAAGAAAAAAGAGTAAAAATTCCATTAATAAACTATTTTTAGAATGTCATAAACATTATTGAATGAATTTCAAGAAAACATGGTTATGGATGAAAATATATTTTCGACCGAGGAGACATATAAATTTAAATTTTCTTTAAAACATTTTATCTATAATTTTAGGTAACATAGTGTGGTAAAATGGTTCTATTATTTTATAATTTCCTAAATAACAATAGGATAATAAAATAATATTTGTTCAATAATGATATGTAAAATAATTTTACCAACAGATACTTAAACATTAATAATCCCAAATAATAAGGTGATTGTGAAATAAACCCTTACTACTTGGGAAATATTTGAATCATAAACCCCATGAAAAAAATAACATAAATATAACAAATAAACAACATTGATTAAATATATTCAAGATATTTAAATTCAATGGTGTATTATATATGTCACACAAAAGAAATCATTAGTCAATATGGAATATGACTCATGAAATTAAATGTCAGATGAGAAACCCTTACCATTGTTCTAATTCTATTTGTATGTGTTATAACCACAAAAATAATCAATATATATTTATTATAAATATATTAATCAAACATAATAAAATATATTAAACCATATATTATATTTTAATTTAATTTTATCACGGTTTAATTAATAAGTTTTTAATTAATAAACTTTTCTGGGTGATAACAACTTTGTTTTTCATTTTTGATTTGGTTTGGTAGTTTCAGTCCTCAAACATTGATAATTGATACATCATCATAATAATGCTAATAATTTTATAAATATCATATATATTTATTATATAATTATTTATATTAATCCCTAAATTTTATATATAAAAATGTATTACAACCTTTATATAGATGGTAGGTCATACATATACAAGAATGTTGTTTCCATTTCTTTACTAGAAAGAAAAAAAAGGTAAATAATGCTTAAAATTTATATAATAATTATAATATCATATTTATTCATTAAATAAAACATTAATACTTACATTAAAAAATAAAATAAAAATCATTTCACATCACTTCGTAGAGGTGGTAGTCCACAAGTTTGCACAAGTGACATTATCGTTATCTAACATATTTCAATGTAAGAAGGTATATGTGATATTATAATTTTATAAGTATAATAGTATCATAAATATAATATACATAAGTTAAATAAAAAAATACATCCATTCATGCAATGTGATGATGGAAAATAAGTGACATTGGTTCGTGAGATTGGTAATGTGATATACAGACAATCAATGATTTCATTTCCCATTTGATAGAATAGGGGATGGATATAGATTAATATAATAAATTAAATAGATAATAATAAATGGAATATACTATTGTTATAATTTTTTCAATCTAATAGAATATTTTAAGGGTTTAAAGGAAACAATAAAAAAATAAATCTCATAGTTAATAACTATACCGCTTATTTAGCGAACCACTCTATTTTTATGGATAAAGCCCTCCTAGAATGGTTTTATAACTCAAAAAAAGTAGTATTTGAGAAGGTAAGGTAATTATGAATTGAATTTGGGTTGGTATTATTTAATCCAAATGGGTTTGGAAGTGTAAATTGGAATGTAGAGGGGTGGAATTTTATGAGTAGGTGATGGACATAATTGTAATTTTAAAAAAGATTAAATTAGGCCCATGTTCATTAGATTCCACAAGGATCCAGAATGGATCATTTTTAGGTCAGTTTAACACATATATTTTTATTTTAACCCTCTATTAAATATTTTTTAACCTTAAGTGTAATAATTATTTTTTTACTATTCATTATGACTAAAAATTATTTTTATGTCATTATGTAATATTAAATATGCTGAATCCAAATACAGAATCCATTTTTTCATATTCAAACCATAAAATTCTTATTTTTTAATTTATAATTAAAATTTTATATGCTATTAAAAATGGGTTTTTAATGGAAAATATTTATAAAGTCTAAAAAGTCTTTATTTCAAGATTGAATATATAATTGATTCTAGGGAAATAAATTGAATTATTTATAATATAATTAAGATAATGGTACTTTTAAACAAATTTTAAAAAATTGTTCTTTTTAAACTCATTAATAAAAAATAATTTTTCCAATAAAAATCATTATATTTTACTATTCAACTAAAAATTAGTCTTCATAGATTTTCTTCAAAAATAAAATCTAAGATAATTATGACATGAATATTTCAAAAATTTAATTTTCTCAAATAAATTTTATAATAGTGGACTAAATTAACTATAATAAATGCTTGAAAAATTTGATCAAATCATTTGTTGGAAAAAAAATACTTTTTTCACCTTAAAACTGAAACTATCCCATTCCCATGCATAGAAAAAGTATTAGAGTAATTATAAAATAATTAATTGAATATATAATATATATATTTCATTATACTTATTCAAAAATATTTATTAGTTTAAAATTTTAATATAAATAATCATTGCACACATAAACACATCATGTTAGGAAAATAATTATCTACATTCAAATGATTTTTTTAAATTTCTAATAAATTTATAACAAGTGATTTTATATTATACATGTGTAATCCATATAATTTTAATATTTTAGTTATTTATATTTATACTCTATAATTTAATATATATATATATATATATATATTATAGTGGTTTCATTTAAATAATATTGTTTAAATCATGATTCATTTAAACTCGGGGTTACGTGTATCATAAGAAATAGAATTGATTAAATTTTTTTAAAACAAATTATATAAAAAAATCAGCGTGTTAAGTTCTCTCCTCCTTTGATAAATTGATTCATCTCAATAATAACTTGTTCTTGAATATCAAGGTATTGATATCTAAAAATATCTTTTTTTAAACCCACAACATCAAATGGTTAAATAAAAAATCCTCTTGATAAGAGAGATAAGGAAGTAAAATGGTCACATAGAATAACACATAACTAATTTTCAATGTTGGAAAACATTGTTTGGAAGTAAAAAGTTTTACATGGAATAAATGTGTAACTAGTTATGGATAGTGATCAAGATCATTGATTATAACATTTCTAATTTTCAAGAACAAGATAATGACCACAAAACCATAAACCAATGTGGTGTGAAATAGACAATTGATTCAACATAAAGGAAGGTAAATGTGTAATATTTTTATTTAAAGGTAATATTCCTTATGTATATGGATTATTTTACCATATAAAATAATAATATATAAAAATATAATTATTTAACAACTATGATTTCATCCTTCAATCAATTTTTACCAAAATATCATCTTTTTTTAAATTATTGAGTGTTAAAGATGAATATTTCAAGTCTAGAGCACTAAAATTAACTTTAATTATATCATAATTTCCATAAAATAACGACAAGTCATTCCTACTATATTTATAAATTTTTTGAAACCGAAATGGTTAGCATGATGTATCCAATATTAAATTAGATTCTAAAACCTCAATGTTAATCCCAAAGGTCAACACAATAAATTTCAAATATAGTTAACCTCAATACTTCTCCAAAATATGTCTGACGAAACTCAGTGACTAAATATTTAGAAGATTGGTAACTAAATTTCAAAAACGATCATAACATTAGATTCCCTAAACAATATGATTTAGAACTAATTACACATACCAAATATGTAAATATTTTTATCACCATAAAAATTTAATTTAAACATTATTTTGACCAAAAAATATTGTATTGTTGAATACATTACATAAATCCAGCAAAGATAGCAGTAACCATAAAATAAGTAGCCAATTTTATGGTCACCAATAAAATCCTATAAACATGTCTGTATTAATATTATCTCAACATTCATATTATATAAATGTTTATGTTCCATCAATCATGTGTTATCTCAAAACATCAACTTAGATGTAAATTAGTTTTCATGTCCATAGATACAATTCAACATATTCTTTAAAATTTGTAATGAAAAACTACTATCTTGAAATCCTTATAAGTTTCATGATTATTATTATAATAATATCAATGATAAATTACCTCTAAAACATAATTCCTGAATCCAAATATACAAGAGCATTAATTATTCCACATTGTTTATAGTAATATCATAAATTTGACCTTGATCCCTTAGCTTATTTTCAGATATATTCCCATGATAGTTGGGGTATTCATTTCCATAGTGACCCTTCCCCTTATATTTGAATCAGTAAAAACTAGACTTTTCATTCTTACCCATAAATTCATGATCCTGGTGGGCTTTATCTCTTAACCATATGAAAATTCATATTCCCTTCATGAACATACCAGGGTGTTTTTTTCCATAGTTACCGCATGTATGAAAACCCATCATTCCCTTCTCAAACATAAATATTTTCTCTAAATTTTATTCCTATTTTATTTATTTCCTTTTAATCCTTAAGACATTGAGATTTTTTTCACTATCATGATAGAATATGAAACTATTTTCTTACATAATGAGATATTTTAAATACTAGTTCACTTTGAAGTATTGGATTAATTCCATCAAATAAATTGTCAATATTTCACATTGGGTTATATATATATTTCAAAAAATATATTTTAACCATGTACTATGGGATTTAGACTTAGAAACATGTTCCACATTCCTCTATATCAAACTCAAGAATTGTATCTCCATATATCCTCATTTCCCATCCAAATATAATTTTTCAATAAGAGTACCTTGAAATAACTCCACTTCATGTTTTCTATTTCTTTTTCATCCTTTGAGTTTGAAGAAATGGCCACAATTTCTCAACATATACTGATAGATGATTAATTATATTAACAACCTTCTCCCTTTAATTACATCATGAAGATAGATGAATATTCTCTAGGGAACATTTTAAATTGTTTTGGAATAAATGGATTCGTATATACATTAAATACTGGATATTTCTAACTCATGAATTAGTATAACATTGTTACATCATGTTTTGAATCCGTATGTTTTTTCATAAAGGGATGGATATTATACATAACCTCATTCATCTACCTAAATATGGTTATAATTTGACCATTTTTAGCTCCAGATCAATCTCCATCATCATTATAATTCCTTTTATGGGAATCCCTAGATGAATTATTCACATTTATATGACTTACATTCTTTCTTCTATTCATGATTTCTAAACAATGGATTACTAAAGATTAAATCGTAACATCATGAATCATACTATATAATTTCAAGACTAGTGATAAAATTAACATAAATTAAATATTTATGTATAACTAATCTCATAATAAATAAAATGGTTTCTTTGGGAATGATTTTGAATAACAGAAATATTTTTAAATTTTCTATAATGTGTTCTCTAAACAAATGTGAATTAATCCAGGCATATCTACCTGTAGTGTTAAACCATATGTGAAGCAATGCATGTTGACATGCACTAGTTGAAAATTGAGTCAAATCCCAATACATAATTTTTAGAGTACTCTACTCTAGATACTACTGTTCCAGATACACATCCACTTATAGTACCAAAAAATGGATGTATCTATAAAAAACACTACATAATAACTTCATCAAAAACATTATTATATTCACCTATATATATCCTAAATTTATATCATTAGGTTATTTTCTATAATCTATGATTTCCTAAATCCATTTCCCATGGTTTCCAAAAATAATTCCACAGATACAAAATAGAAATACCATAACATTAGTATCCTACATTTTGGGGTTAATTTATGACATTATAACTATATATAAAAAATCACATCAAAAAATACAAAGTAGATCAGTAGTTCTACTAAAATATTTATACATGGATATCACATTACTGTTGATAAATTAAAATAAAACATTGTATTTTATTAGAGCTCATAAATAATTCTTCTAGTATAAAATTTCATATCAATCATAATACACATATTTTCATCCTGAGGAAAACATAAGAAAGGGGTTATCTTAGTTTCTCTGTAAGGGTATGTGTACCATATAATCTAATAAGGAATGAAAAATATGGAAAAATAAATGATGAATAAATAATTCCATGAAAATAAACAAATAAGATTGAAAATGATCTGTGAATTTCATTAAAAATCAAATAATCACAAGGAAATAAATAAATAATTTCATTATGATTGAATTAATAATTTTGGATATATAAAACATACAATAGAGGTGTCCTATCAATACATCTTACATATATCATTACATCATTGGCCAAATAACCAAGATATTTTGTCTCATGAGACATAATGATTCATTAATGTTATATTTAATTATATTACCCATATATGGCTTAATAATTATAAATAATTTATCATATATATAATCAATACAACTTATTTACAATCCCTTAAAAATTGATATATTTCAGTATTAGAAAAACTATATAACTTAATATTAATACTTTCCCAAGTAAAAATGAATATAAACCATCCAATTAAAGAATATGGATTGTATAAATACAACATATACTTAATTAATCATAATTTTAATAATTATTTTATTTCATTGATAAATAGAAATACCAAATAAAATTATTTAAATACATTGTTGAAGAAAAAAACTTTTTTTACTTTTAATAATTACTCTTAAAAATTAAAAAATTATAGTATTTAAGAAAATAATGCATATTTAAAACTAAATATGTTATGTTTCAATTGAATATTCAATTAAATGAAAATTCATGCGGTTGTGTATTTATATTAATTCTAGATAATTTGAAAACCCATTCCTCTTACAACGTTATAAAAATATTAAAAATGCCTCATTCAAAAAATAACAAGAATATTTCTTTCAAAACATTTTGTAAAAAAAATGGGTAAAATTTTATTTAATAAACCATTTTTATAAATTTAAAAAAACATTATCAAGAATATATATATAAAACATGGATATTAAAGTAAAAAAACTCAATTCAGGAGGGATATAAATTCATCTTCTCTTACAATCGTGTTCTTAATAATTTTATGTACCATAGAGATTAAAAAGGTTAATAATATTTAAAAATTACATGAATAAAAATAGTATAACTAAATAAACTAGTTTCAATATATATATAACTTATAAATATCCTAATAGATACTTAAACAAAAATAATCCTCAATAATAAAGAGATTATAAAATAATCCCTTACGACTTTGGTAACTATTGAATAATAAACCCCGTAATTAAAATATTATCAAATGAAACATTAAATATGATTCATATAAATATATTCATTATATTAAATATTAAACAGAAATTTCATAAATGACCCAGAATAAATAAGCTGTAAATATATTGCATAGGTCTCACAAAAGTGAAGTGAGATGAGAAACACATATAGGTGGTGTGATTTCCATTGTATATGTCTGAAACAAAAGTATAAAAAATATATATTTATTATGAACATATTATAGTACTATAATAATATATATTATAAGTATTATTATTTTATTATAACTTTTTATTAGCTATTTATTATCAATTTTCTGTTAATAACACTATTTTGAGTGAAAACGTCTTTGTTTTTAGGGTACGTTTTGGTTCGGTGGTTTCAATCCTTGTACATAAATCATTTTTAAATTATATAAATAATTTTAATGATTAAATAAATATCATTTACATATATTCATTATATATGTATATATTTTTGTAGTAATCCATAAATTTGATACAGATCAAATAATTACACTATTAACGGAGACGGTAGGTCGTGCGTACCCAGGAATGATGATTCCATTTTTTAATTGATGGAATGAAAGTTAAATGAAATTAAATCATTATATATTAATTATTATATCAAATATATTAAATATGTTTATTACATATATCCTTTATAACATAAATGTAATAATGAATTGAAATTTTTTTCATTACTTTGTGGCAGAGGATGTCTATAAGTACGAACTAGCGGCGTTGTCAAATTCTAACGGATTGGAAGGAAAGATGTTATAAATTATATTTTAATTAAATAATTATATTAATTTTAACAATATAATAAAAATATATTAAATCTTAATTTATATCTATTCATTTAAGGTGGTTATTGAAATTGAATGGAATCTGTTCGTGAGGCAGTATTCTACCATACACACGATCAATGGTTTCATTTTCCATTTGATGGAAGAGAAGATAGATATAAGTTATTACATTAACATCATAACATATATGTATATATAATATAAATTTTAATTTATTTTATCATTGTTTTTTTAATGTTTTAAGGTGTGGCCAAAGAAATAAAATGAAGACGTGTGGTTATGGAATATAACTCTTATTGATAGAATCTCTTTAGGTTTATTCCTAAAGGATACATATAATAGTTTTCACAAAACAATATAGGTTATGATATGTGGGGAGTGAATTAAGGAATTAAATTTGGTTTTTATTACACAAAACAAATGGATTTTGATGTGTAATGTAGGAATTAAAGGGAGTGGCCTTTTATAAGTTAATGGAAGGACACACTTGGAATTTATGAAAAGAATAAATTATACCAATTTTTGGACAATAAAAAAGGATGAAAAATGGAAAATTATATACCCGTATATGTGATAAGGTATAAATTGGTCCATAATATAGGAAATATACAATATGGTAACACATTTTAACCCTCATGTTTTTATTTTAACCCTTGGTAGACATGTTTTACCATTAATCACGATAATTATTTTACAAGATTTTTACTATTAATTATTTATAAATTTGAAGTTGTCATTATTGAAAAATATTATTTAATATAATTCCAAAAAATCAATCCATTTTTTATAATTCTAACAATATAAGTGGAAATTGTTAATTGTAAATTAAACCTGCAAAGGCAATGAAAAATGGATTTCCAAAGGAAAACTTCTTCAAAAGTATGAAATTATTTTTGGATCAAAATTGAAAATATAATTGATTAAAATGAAATAATTTGGATTAAATAAAATATAATTGAACTAAATTATATTTTAAAACAATTAAAAAATGTGACTTTGTAAATTATTTAAATAGAAAGTAGTTTTTCAATAAAGATCATTATTTTTTTAATATTCCAAGAAACATTAATCTTCTCAAAAAAAATATCAAAATTTCTTTAAAAGATAATTATTAAATGATAATTTAAAACATTACGTTCATTTTTTCAAATAAATGTTTTAAATTTGGGAAAAATTATTTTTAATATATGGGTGAAAAATTCTATGAAATAATTGTTTAGAAGAAAAAAATACAGTTTTTAGTATTATACTATATTTATTCTTTTATCATGCCTAGAAAAATTATTAGATGAATGATCAAACATTAAATTGAAAATATAATATATAAATTTCATTAAAATAATTCACTAATAGATATTAATTAAATTTATTAAGATAAAAACAAATTTTACACATAAAAATTTCGCTTCATGAAGACATTATTCAACTTTAAAATGTTTTTATTTTTATTTCCAATCAATTGATAACCAATTAGTTTATTTTATACATGTTTAATCCACATACTTTTCTTATTTTGGTTATTAGTATTCATACCTACCTATTTAAGGGGTGTGATAAAATGTCGCTGTTTAAATAATATTTTTTATATCATGGTTCCTTTTAACATGAGTTTGAATGAATCTTAAGCAATCAAGTGATTAAACGTATTTTAGTAGAAACATATCACAAAATATCAAGGTGTTACAATTTTTTCCTTTGATCATGAAGGAGTCCAATTTCCATGAGCTTCATACCACTTGATAGAGGAGTTCTAGTTTTGAGGGTTCCAGATCCACTTCATGACCCATCTCCATTATACATCAGAACTATTTTCATAATAGGGGACTAGGGTAAGGATTTTCAGGGAGGAATTTCATCTATAGATCCATCTCCTGGTCACCCAATTAATGTTATTAACATATCATAAGGTGATGGAGATAGAGAACAGGTCATTGAGAGGATATTGGATAGAACTGTGACGTCCCGATAGGGGTTTCATCAGGACTCTCCATGAAGTAGAGATGTGGTCTGGGGTTTCTGATTTTCATAGAAAAAGGTTATTTTAGACAATAGAGGTTAGGTCATATCCCTCAACATCTCATTTCTTCATTGGTGGATGCTCTCAATACATTAATAATATGTTATGTTCATAATTTTCTTATTGAGGCATAGGTTATTAATAGAGAGAGATCCTGAACATCCTATTAAGGAAGTGTTCAACAGGTGTTCCACTTCATGATCCTTCATTTAGGAATTTTTAGCCAAGGTAGAAGCAATAAGAGGCACCAGCATGGGATCGACAAAGAGGGGGTAGGGTAGGCCGAGGTTAGCCCCATTATATTTCTCAACCTCATAGAGTAGAGAGTGGATTAAAAGGTTGTCAACATTAGGGTTAGAGAGTTTTTTGGGTAGTCTATGGTGATCCAGATTTTTTTCAAGATACACATTGATTTTTTTAAAATTGGGTTTTTTATTTGATTAATTTAGGAGATACACAATTATTCATATCACCAACCCTATTCCACACATAGGGAAATTAGGTGGGTATATTTTTAGTTCCCTTATCATTGACAATTCTAGTTTGAGGTTAATATTATTTGTATAAATAATATAGTTACTATGACCTAGTACTGGGGAAACACCAATGTTGGAGAGAATTCCAATTTTTACCGATACATCCATATGAAATCATCATCATTATTGACTAGATGTATTAAGTGTACACTATTATATATTTCATTATGAGGTACATTATGTTCTATGATTATAATGGATAGTCTTTCAGGTTCATTTGTAAGAGAGGACCATTGATTGGTTAGTGGAATGTTCTATCTTTTCCGTCATGGAAAACATGATTTTGAGTTTGTCTCAAGTTTAGCTGACTATGTTTCCTTGGGTTCTGGAAGAGTACACTAATTTTTTTCCAAAGGAGGTTTTTTTATTATCCCCTCGAGGAGAGGTCATGTTTGGGATATAACTACTAATGATAATTGCACATGAGCCTTAGCCCGGTTGGCAAGGTCTCTGATGGTGCATCCATGCGACCAGGGATCAAATCCAGGCGAAGGTAGAATATCCGGGTGTACTGTAGTAGTACTGTATTAGGAACTATAGCAAAACTGTAGTGGGAACTGTATCAGGCACTGTTTGGCAGTGTAGCAGCCGGAGATATGCCCTCATTTGGGCTATCGGGCATCAGATTTGGTCCCCGAGTCCTTCATTGGCCTTCGGGCACCCAGGCCTTCGGGTCAGTTGGGCCTTCGGGCTATCCTAATGGCCTTCTGGCCACCTACAGATACAAACCAGACCAAAAGTACAAGGAAAAAGCTCTACAAGGAGGATGAGCAAAGGAGCTTTCATCACAGTAGAAGTTAAATGGATTGCAAGAATGAGAGGGTATGGAACCTGCCATCAGGACAAGCCTGTGCATGCACGGGAATGCCTAGCCAAATATCCATGCAGAGGTGAAGAGCTGATTTCAAGATGAAGATACTGGGAGGAGCAGTTCCAAGTTGTTAGTCTGGGTTGCATGTAATGTTTGTGCCTACGGGCAATGGTTCCTCTATGGCCTACGAGCATGTAATAGGGTTCCACAACATCCCTTGAAAGGTGTATTATCAAAATCAATAAAAAATGAAGGCCTTCGGGCCATTGGAGGAACTACTAATGATAATTTATCTAATATAAATTTACCTATATATGGTATTTTCTTCTATGTTTTGAGAGTTGTGCTCAACGATATATTTTAGTGTGGATTTTTTCAGCCGAATGTGTCATCTTGGGGTGCACCAACTTTTTTTAATGAATTATAATGATAGTTTGAATCATTTTTATTATCATAACTCGAATCAAGTGATAGTGAAAAACCATGATCCTATTCTATAGATTTAGGATTTATTTTATCATTTATGTGAATCGTATTGGTTATCAAGGATCGATTTACCGTCATAATATAATCATATGTGGGTTAATGCGGAGAATGATCCAAAAAACCATTTTTGATATTGATATGGGATGTTGAGATTCAATCATGGTGTCATTTGTTGTGATGAATTATATATCCATGTTAATGGGGTTGATAAACCCAATGTTTAGAGAGTTCCAAAATTGTTTCATTGTGGTTTTTATCAATGATAGTCATTTACACATTATGGATGAGGAAGTTCATGTAGAGTATTTATGTTCCATTTTTTGAGTTATTTATCAACAATAGATTTTTGATAAGTTTACAAAGTGTGAGTTCTTTTCTTATGAACTTCATTTAATAGGAATGTAAAGTCCTAAAGAGGAGTAGTTTTGGTTCATTTGGAGATCTATGTAGTTGTTTTTTGGGAATATCCCGATAAATTTTCATATTATTTAATTATTTGTGGTCTTAAAAGATATTATAGGTGGTTCATAGTTTATTTATCTCTAGTTTTGACTCCTCTGATAACCATTTCTGGAAGGCTTTGATAGTTATTATGTATTTATCATTGTTGTGAATCATTTCATTACTTGAAGGAGAAGTAGGCCAGTGATCTAAATCCTTAACTTCTAGAATAGGGAGTTCATTTCATGGTTTTATTTTATGATTTTTGTCTTATATTGGTCTGTATTTAGATTTTTCAGAGGTCATATGTTTTTATGGCTCGCATAAGTTACATCTCTATAAGTAAAATTATGCAACCCATGGTCTAGAGTTAGCAGTATTTCTATTTTCCTTGAAATTGTTTTGACATTAACTAATTAGTGATTGTTTTTTGGTTTATAATAATAATAAAAGAATGAGGTATTTATTATTTATGAAATACCTAAACTTATGTTAGAAATAATGGTTAAAATTCATAAATGACTAAGAATACAATATTTCATATACATTAAGAAATGCTAAAATTATGGTGGATGTGCTAATCATGTTGTCACACAGTGATGCTGTGTGTAAATATATGGAGTGATGGACGAAATATCAGTGAATCATCTTGAAATGGGATAGGTTGGATTAAGATGTTTTCATTTTTATATAAATGTGAAGTTTTCCTTGGTAAATCAAGTGACAGATTCCAATATAAGGGATTCATAGGTTGATGACTAGAGATATTGAGTTAAATTTGGTAGTTCCACTAATGGGTTCTCTCGGTATAAAAAAATAGGTATTTTTACATGGGAGGATTCTCATCCCTATATAAATGAGTTAGATGGTTTATTTTTAGTTCCATAGTTCACCCTTGGGGGTACATCTAGGTGTTACAATGATGTTTTTCGAAATATTTCACCAAGGTGCATCGCCTCGTGTTTTATTGTTCATTGATATTGCATTGTACCTCACATTCCCACTTTCCAATGTTGGTTTTTATTTAGTTTTGTAGCCATGCTAGGAATCTATATCTTGTTTGGATTTTAGAACATTTTTCCCAAGTGTTCATCCACATAAGAGTGAATATCATGAAGGAATCTTGGGCATAAAACTAGTGGAATCACATGTCGATCATGATTTAACTGATTCCAACGGAATTACTTCTGAGGTTTACCTTAGGCATACATTTTTTAACATGAGGTATCTATGTGATAGGTCATGATTTTAACACCTTGCGGGGATGTATTGAAGGATTATCAGAATGCCTGGTGGAGGCGGATCAAAGAGGTCATCCATATGAGGGAAACCCTAGATAATTTATTGAAGGATGGATCGGGATGCCAAATGAGATATGAACA
Source organism: Viscum album (assembly GCA_963277665.1). Classification (NCBI taxonomy): domain Eukaryota; kingdom Viridiplantae; phylum Streptophyta; class Magnoliopsida; order Santalales; family Viscaceae; genus Viscum; species Viscum album. The sequence goes on along the minus strand of OY728162.1, from coordinate 424,072,506 downwards.
ATGACTATATTCCCATAAAAGGGAATATGTCACACCATGGAGGGTTATATACCTAGGATGGAGGCACAAAGGTTTACCATTGGTTGGGATTGAACCTCATTGAGGCATCCTATGTACCCTTTTATAGGATAGGGATAAAAATCCATGTAGTTTGATAAATGGAGTGGGGCTTACACATGGGACTTTTCCTTCCCACGAGGATTTTTATTTGTTGGATTGAGTTGGATTGGGTGGGGATTATGTATATGAGAAAACCTAATGACAGGAATGATTCTACTAGGATTTGGAGTGTCATGTAAAAATCTGGATGGATTATGGGTGGACTGAATGGAGTCAATGGATTGTTTAGGGGTGTCTGGCTTGAACTTCTAGGAGTTTTCTACATATCCTAGATAGTTGGGAATTAATTTTCATGTAGTTATGTAAGGGAAACTAGGGTTTACACATATTAAGGTATCACAATAGAAGTGGAACATATGGTTGAGGATTATGTATGGAAGTTATCCATGGAGCATGATTGGTACTTATATCTAAGGAGGATGCCTGTTGGATGAGGAATGATGGGGATTACATGTAGGATTATCATGTACAGAGATTAAGACTAGGGATTAATTTGGGGGGATGCCTGTTCGGGGATTGGATGGATGTCATAGTCATTACTATCCTCTAATACCATGAGGGTCATGCTCGGTGTGAGATACAATAGGAATTATTAGAACTGACAATCATGTTGTGAAAGAATCATTAGTGAGAGATTATGTAGGGATAATGAGTGGAATATTCTTAAAAAGTATGAAATTCTATGAAGGGGGTATCTAATTCCATGTAAGGAATATATCATTATTTTTTATCCATATATAGAGCATCTTATCAAATATATGTCTGGGATTACGCAGGGAGAATGACTGAGGCACACATGGTAACAAAGCTTAATGTGAGAGAGATGAGATGGATCTAGTGCCCATCCCTTCTATGATACCAATGGACGAGAAGAGCGAGGAAGAGAAATGTTTTTGAATAATTTAATAAAAGCTAGGGGATTACTCTAGGAGAGGTTCCTAGGAGAATTTCATTTCATATGGAGAGGATCTCATTCCATGGGAGGTGGATCTCATTTCATGTGAGGACAAGAAGTGCTAAGACCATCCCTTTTCATTTATACATGATGTATCCTTAACCTACTCCATAGGGTAGGGTTATAGTTTAACATCATGCACCAAGGAAGATAACACTAAGCTTTTTTATGTCATACATCATGGACATGGGGAGGGGTCTCACTTATCACACCTTAGGATTACATGACTATTGCACGTAAATCCATAGAGAAGGGAATGCATTTATAATTATATAATGCGAGGGTGTGGAGGAGTGTTCACTCACGAGGTCCATTTTAGCATAGATATGGGAAATAGAAAAACATGACATTGTACCTATATTGAGAAGAAATATGTATGAAAATTCAATGAGGGGCACCATACGAGGGACCACAAAATCAATATGAACAATCCTGGAATGTTTTGCACAAGAGGGGATCAAACACGGTTCTTTGAAATAAAGACTACCCCTGGAGAATCAACTAGAGGGTGTGTGCATGAGTGGAGTCTTTCATGCAGGAGTAAAGGTTGGGCGCAAGATTAGGGTGTGCATAAGTCCAAGAGTTGTGGGTAATGGGGGTCTTTTTTATAAACATTATTTAGGATTAAACTAAATGAGAAATGTTCAAACCACTATAGGCCCACACAAAGGAGGACCCCCAGTGAACCTATCAAACAAGGTATTATACCTTGAGGATTCCATGGCTTTTTCATTGTTGTGGAAGAGGGTTCATTCACGTAGAAGAGAGACTCTTGAAATTCTGTAGGATCACCCTAATCAAGGTGGGGGGGAATGTCAATATATAGAAAAACACATCAAAAGTGGTGTGCATGATTTTGGGTGTGGAAATGGTCTTGCACATAGATGAACCCATGAACTACAGTGGTCGGGAAGGGAAAGTCCCATTTGACATCTCATTAATCATTTAAGTGGCTTGCATGTGGATTTCTGACTTGGGTGAAGTCCTTAATATTTTCACACACCTTCCTTAGGATTCTCAACATATTCCACTGAGTGTATGGGTGATTCTTGTTTATCCTAATATGGTTGTTACGTCTCTGTGAAGAATCTATTACCAACAAATGCCCCCTTGAAATCTTGTCTGAATGGGGACCAGAAGGTCGGGTTCTAAGGTAAATTATGAAGAGATGGGTGTATCCAAATAGGAGAATTCAAAAAAAAAATCTGGCACATAAGAGGCCTTGTTCGCACATGGATATCCCATTAAACACCTATAAATATACATTAGTCACTATTCATAGTATCTTGATTTTCTATACAATATTATATTTTACTCTCATGTGCTCAATTATATTCTTCCCATGTGGAAAACTAAAACTATGTCACTACCTTACACACACACACCGCTTTCTTCCACACATCACCCTTTGAGTAATTCTTGTCTTTTACATGACTGATAGCTGATCTTGTGGGAAAATTTTCATTTTGTATGAAACTTCGTCAGTATTTTGTACTTCATCCATTGGCATTCCAAACCCAACACAAATTTCCAGTCAAAAAAATGATACTAATATGGAGGCCACCAATTACTCTCAATGAGATGATATAATCAATAACCCCAAAATCCTTTACACTGAGAGGGGTGTATCATAAAATTAGATGCTCCGGGGCCTTCTTTTGTATCCATAAAAGGATTATCTCTTTAGTTATTTCCTCCTAATACGAAATTTCGGCATACGAGGTGAAATATAAATCCTAGGATTTTAAACCTATTCACTGAAATCATGATTTATGCATGAATATAGTCTTATGTTACACAACATGAATGTTCATGGCCACGTCAAAACAGAGAATCGTGAAATGGCCATCTATGTCTTGAACGTGATGACCAGGATGATTACAAGAGATAAATTTGAAGAAGAGGAGTACCATGCCCACTATACTAGCACCATCCAAAGTAGTATGAGGGATGAATGTGTAGGATGTCAGTAATATTGGGACTAGATGTCTAGGAGAAAATTTTCAAGTGAAGTGGAATTGGAATAACGGTTATACAACATATGCAATGATTTTGGAGAAGAGATACACTACATTGGGTTGTACGAGATCGTATGGACATAGCAGTTCCAAATCCATGGTCGACAAGATCTGGTGCCAGAGATTCTCAGCCGATGGTAACCTGATAAAAATATATTCTACCTCCATCATGGGGTGGCCAACATCAAATTGTTTTATATTCATTGAATTGGTGGCATTACCAATGAGGGTTACCAAGATGATGAATTTCTCACGTCAGAGAATATGTAGGTGGATCACTAGTGGACCCCAATCATAATGCGAAATTTGTTAGAGGAAGTGAAAGATAAGATCAAGATCAATTACATCTAAAAGTACATCTCGTTCCTAGTGTGGTTTGACCTATTCATTAAGAATTATGAGAAGGTTAGGATGTCGGGAAGAGGGAATCATTTTCTGAATGAACCACATAAGGGAAAGACATGATCTTATTGGGTCATACTTGAAGAAATAAATAATCAAACGTGTTGGTATTTCATGGATGAGATATGGGACCCATTTTTTCGATATGATACCTTTATCACTGCCTTCTGGGGTGGGTGGTTGTTTTCGGTGAGGGACATGATAATGGGGGTCCACATAGGGACCTTGGTGATTGTGAGGATCATGGAAGCTCATAGAAGGGTCAACCCAAGAATGCCTATATTAGCAATGAATTACAACAATTGAGGATATATCTCAAGGGGAATCAAGTGGAGGAGAATCTTCGGACCATTCCAGATCATGGAAAGTTATATTACAACTCATCCATATAGATAGGATTTTCCAAACACCATTAATCCTCTAGGTGTCGGCCTACTGCTGCCCCTTCTAAACATTTATGGTGTTCATCTAATGACCCTACACAATGAATTATTTGTGATCCATATCAGAAACAATTAACAATTCAACTTACAAACCTTATTTACTCTAGTTGTTTTGATGTTAGATAACCTGTGAGGTTCAAGGGAGTAGATGGGGTACTTATAGAGCATCTTGAGTCATGTATTGGTGGCGTAGATTAATGGAAAGATCCTTTGTGAACAATATGTTTCATCTCCCTTCGCCATGTTGTTTTAATTTCATCATCATGTTTCAAAGAAGATGTATACATGGTTCCATTAAAAGAAACACCCTTGTATCAACCATCAGCTATAGTTCATTGTGATTTCTAATGGCATTGGTGAAACAATCACCCTACTGCATACAGATGTTCATGTCGGCCTATCAATGGAATATGACATGATCTAGTGGTATATGTAAAAAGAAATCTTGAAAAGTCACATTCATAATATCTAAGTATCGAGCCAGGATCTAGAGTGGTGGGAAGTTAGGTAGCCTACCACCCAAGAGGCATGTAAAGTGGAAAGCTGGGAAATAAGGGTGGCATAATTTTCAACGACAATGGTGGGGATGTCATACGGTGTAGCCACACCTACTCCTCCTGAATAGGGTGGTCCTAAAAGATACCTGAAGCTAAATACTATAAAGATATTGGAAAAAAGATAATGTATCTTTTTTAACCTACTGCTGATGAAATTTTCCTATCCCTTTGGTTTTCATGGAGAACATTGCTACAATTGATGTTACCCAAAGACCTCTGGTGGATGCTGATGCGAGATGGAATCATACTACGAAATTTTAGGCTTATTTAGTTGGAAGATAAGGTGAGAGATCATTTTTTTCATGCACACCTAATGACCATGGATGTATAAACATTATATAGGGGGAAGTACAAGGAACCTACCACCCTCGAGAAATTAATTCTTCGCTAAGAGTTAGATAAAAATAGACACCACCTTGGGATGATAGTGAATAATAAGAAGAAAAATAATAAAAATAAAAAATAGTGGGATATAGATATGGTCATGAGATGTCCTATGGAATATATTCTCATCAAGGGATTCCCCACGATAGTGGTGAGAACATAGTATTTGATGAAGAACTCCTTGAGTACCTTTTATTACTCCATAACTTTCATCTTCCTCCAATTGTTCCATTAAATCAAAAAGGTCCACTAACAAAAAAAATTCCCATATATTAGATACATGATAGTGAACAAGAGGTCCCTATTGAAGGGGTTAGAAATGTTCATGTAGGTATAGTGGAGGATGATCTACATCCTTCACACATGGTTGAGGATAGTAGTGAGACGGTCGAGGAAGTTGGGGTGGAAATCTCAGAATTCCAATTCTTTCCAATTTTCTATTGGGAACCACATCCTGGAATTCCCATAGCTCTGCCTACTGAAGTGGAACGTACAAGACATATTATCATCAAAATTCAACCTCTTGATGGTTATAGAAAATTTTGAACAATTCTATCATAATTAGGTTTTCATGGAGAATTAGAATCAAGGTGTACATATTTAATTCCACTCCCACTCAAAAAACATGGGGGTCCAGTTCCAAATATTTAAATACACAGTGGTGAGGGTTCTCCTAGGGTGTAGGTCCCTATGGTGACCCAACATATCAACCCAATGACACTCAACTCCAATAAGTCTTCCATTTTAGAGTCATGCCTATCATCAAGTGAGCAGATTGACTGAGGTGCATTATTCCACATAGTTCTTGGAAAAATACAATCCTAGTGATTGAATGGGGCCAGAGAATCTATAGGATACCTTATGGTGATAGCTCCTATTCATGAAGAGTCAATCATTCAAATTGATCTGTACATGGTGGACCCAAATGAAAGGAAGCCACAACGGCAAGTGATGCTATTGGCAAGCCAGAACTCAAAGCTAGTATTGGTAAGGCCGTCAAAGAAGAAGCAATATAATATGGCTTCACATATGATATGAATACTAGACCCTAAAAGATGATAATTTAAGAAGACCCATCTTTTAATATCCTCACTACCTTTTAATAGTATGATCATGACGATCCTGTGAAGCTAGATGATATCAACTCGGATGCAGATGAAGAAAACCATGTCATCTAGCCTATGGCCTGGAGATGCAATCAGTGCTTCATTGAAAAGACCTTTAAACCGAAACTGTTGGATCATATAGAATCACTCTACCATTGGTTTCACAACCTATTCAACTAAAGGGTGGATTTCTAAGACCTCCATACGCTACTCCTTGATTATATTGGTGAAAAGATGTGGTAGGGAAGCATTTGGAAGCTTCCCAATGTTAAGATAAGTCCAATAATATGCAAAAACATCAATAAGTATCCTAGAAAATACATAATCTAGAGTATCATGTGATTTAGCATACTTATTTTCTCAAAAATCAGTCAGAAACCATCGGTAATATGAGGGATCTATTGGAAGAGACTGAGAACCAAATGAAGCATGAAACTACTGAAATTTGTGATCTCTAGGATTAGTGGATCCAAACATAGAAAAGATTTTATGAGGTCTTTCCATCATTCAATAATGAGGAATAAGAAATTTGGAAGAAGAAACAAGTCTTGGGGGCCAAACATCAAAGGCTGGAGGAGATGATGTGATCAATCGCTAGAGTAGAGCTATATGTGAAATTGTACTAGAAAATAAAAGTCTATGGTGGATATTTTTTTGTGCATGGAAACATTTCTACCTGCTTAAATTATCACACCTCATCCATATTTTTTAGAAAAATAATGATCAATCACTTAGCTTACAAGGTCTATGACCAGTATAAGAAACAAGGTTTTACCACATAATCGTTCACTTTGTATGAGATTTCCAGATAACCACTGAACGCCCAGGGACTATTGTTGTTGACTAACTGCTAAAATGATTTGGGATAATAGAGGCTCTGTATAGAGAATATGGCTTTCAGAGCATCAAACTTTCCTTTCCCAAAAATTCACTCATGCAGAAATGGGGGAAATAAAGGGTTGTTAGAGTTGATCCAAAAAAATGGGAATGTAGAGTGTGAATCACAATGCCAAAAATTTGGAACATGAGGAGGATGAACTGGAAGAATATAAAGACTACTGATTGTGTTAGAAACACAGTACCCATATCGCTATCCAAAAAATGGGGGAAAATGATGTTCGACCACTGACCATGTTCACAACATGGAACCTAACATGAAATATCATCTAAATTCTTCAGGAACATTGACCCAAGATGGTAGGTGAACCAAAATGGCATAACTAGGCTATTAGGGGGTCCTTTCAGACATGAAAGAGGATGAATATTAAAAAAAAGTGACACACAAAACATGGGAGTGGAGTGGTGGAATTTTCAAATGGATTCCAAAACTCTTGAAATTAGGTCACTGTGGCTTAGAGAAGCTTAGTGTGGGTGTATTGGTCTGAAAAAATATCAAACCCTTATTTTAGGGAGGACTTCTTAGGTGAGGGACTAGGATACAATGTTGTTTTACATTGTGAAAATGAGGATGATGAACACATAGTTTAATTTCATATTGTGAGTATGATGCATGGTAAATTTTAACATCATGTGATCGGGATATGTCTCACATTTTAATGTCATGTAATTGGAACATTTCACACAGTTTAAAGTCATACTTCTATGACCATGTTCAGTTGTTTAAAATTCATGTTGCACGGACTAGGGAAATTTCTATCTCTAATACAATTATGTGGTATAGCAGAAATAGTGAAGTCATGGGTTTATGTTTATATATTTTAGACCAAGACCATATTATCCATAATGTATATGCGTGGTGTGACAGATTAATACCCCAACATGAATGCGGATCTCAAAGGACATATTCCACACCACACATTTATAGGGATTCAAATATAGATTAATCTCATGAATGCTTGGACCTAGGTTTCTAGTTTATTATCATTGATTTTGTACCATGGGGAACATTTCACATCACACCTTACTAGACACTTAATCCCATGTATGCTCTGCTAGATACAGGAAACAATTAATGGTATCAAGGATATTCATATATGTGGGAGTGAATAGAGAAATTGAAAGGAAGTAAGATGAGACAATCAATGTTTTGATGAAAAGGGGTGACCACAAAGTGAGGACAGACTGATGATCATGTTGGAAAATGCAGGAATCACTATATACCATTCCGATAATAGGGAAAGAAAATGAAAGATCAATTGTTGACCATGTTTAAAAACATAGGATCTACAATTTATTACCAGAGATCCATTGAAGAATTGGCCAAAAATGAGAGGTGAGATGAAAGCGACACATAATACCATCACCATTAAGTGGGTCTATCTAGATTCTAAGGAGGATGGTGACCTAAACTAATAAAGGATCAAAGTGTGAAATGGGAAAGTAATAGATAATGGGAATCAAACCCAGAAATTTTGTCCAATTTAAGGTCGCATTTCATGAACCATAATCAAGTCCAAGGTGTTCAATATTTTAAGGAACATGCATCTAGGCCTAAATATGAAATGTTCTGATGTCTCTACATATACCATGAGTATGGGAATCAAGCTATAAATAGTTATTTAAACATAGTGTTGTCATATGATAACATTAGCAGGGGAAATCCTCTTTGGTGAGGGATAGAGGCATCCTAGGATTATCAAGGGGAATCCTGAACATGCTTAGATTATTATTATTGTTTAACATAATTCATCGAGTAATTTGGATATTAGTTTACATTCATATAGATAAAACAAATGGGGAAGGTATCCTAAGTGGAAATGTATTGAGTGATGTCTTGACAGAACTGACACAGGTAAGGACCATGGAGGACCAACATCGCATTCCACATCCTAGGGGAGAACTGCACATAGTTTAAAGTCCTGATGCATATACATTAGCATCTAGTTTAAAGTCATTGATCTTGGATCAAGATGGTGGATTTATCATATGGAAATGCATAGTGCGTTGATATGACATACCCAACGTGAATGAGGCCAAGGTGGATCAGCACCACACAATAAATTCTAGAGAACACCCCATATATTGTTTAAAGATATTTAATGTGTCCCATGTCGAGGATGAGAGCCAAAAGATCATCAGATCTATGGCTATGACTAAATAAAAAAATTTCCAGCCATCACCACATATCCCATGAGGATGTTAATCAATCCCCATGTAGTTCTTTGAATCCCATACATTTTAGTGTCATCTTGTATGGACGAACATGAGCTGACATGAAATATTGTAAAAAACATGGTTGGGCTTAATATTGAAGATAGAGCCTTACTACATATCTCATAAGGATGATACTAAATACATACATAGATTTTATAAGGAAATATCCTTACAAAGATCTAATACATACATAGTGAGGAGGCATGGTAGATGACTGATGTGAGTAGAAATGATTTCGTGATTTAGGGTCTTGTAATAAGACCAGTCCATGTAGTTTAATATCACGCGGTAAGGATTTTGGTTCCCACGTAGTTTAACATCATGTGACTAGGATGTGAAGGGAGAGGAGTGTTCCTAAGGGGGTTAATGTCATATCTATTATAAATCCAACATGAATGAGGCCTTAAGAGGCGCCCATGACACACCATTAACTACCAAAGGTAACCAAGGCCAATAGGCTAAAAGGTTGGGTTTATGTATGATCTTGAAATAAAATTGTCTAGGAATTTCTACATCCTGTAAGGATAGGAATGAAGCCATATGTTCTTGAATATGGAAGGGTAGGTGACCGATGTCAAGGGAAATGTCCTCTCACTAGAGAACATTGTGGTGTTATGTAGCTTATCATCATATGGATATAATGATGGTTATGCCTTTTAATGTCATGAAAATAAGGACCATCAATGATACATAGTGTAATTCCATGCATCAAGGATGAGATGGAAAACATCTAAACCCAAAAAGATATGTGGGTACGGAAAGAATAACCCAATGTGAATGATGTTGAAGGAGGCCAACACCGCACTACATGATCCTATGGAGACTCACATATAGTTTATATCCATGGTGAAGGGACATGCAGGTGAGGCTCCTAAGAGAAAATATGTGGTGTGGTGTCCTAAAAACACTAAAATGAATAAAGACCAAGGAGGACCAGTACTACAAAACCTATTCCTTTGGAAAAATATGTAGATAGTTTAAATTAATTTTGTTAGGACTTGGGTTCCAAGATTAATGTTGTGTTACTATTATTTGGGTACATTCAATTTAATCTCAAGTGAAAAGTACCATCAATGTTCTGTAGGTTAATGGCATGCAACTAAGATGATGGACATGCATTTTAATGTTATAAGGTAGGGATGAGGTGGAGGAAGTGTTCCAAGAGGGATGTTCATAGTGAAACCACTATAAAAAACATTAATGAGGACCTCAAAGGCCTAATTCCACACCATACATTCCCAATGGGAACTTTCACACAATTTAAAGTCATTATGTTTGGACCTGACCACCAATTTTGTTAGGACCAATAGAGGCCTATATACCCTGAGAGGGGGGGTGAATTTGGGTATGGATATTATTTTTCAAAATTCGTCCTGCCCCACTAGATAATGAACTCTTTATTAAAAGGGTCAATTTATGTACACTTTTGTGTTTATTATGATGACATATTTTCTTCTTTATCTGATGATGATGCTTTAAATGCAATGCAGGGTTGAAATTATGCTGACACAAATATTTTTACTTGGTTCACCCTCACTGGGCTATATCCAAGGAGCATACAAAGGCGATGTGTCACTGTACCAAATCCAATAAAGCACCCTAATATTTATAAGGTTTAGGATAGATCACTTCAATTCCCTGGCTCACTGCCTTTTAAAATTTTTAGGGTCATCACAGTACTTTCCCAAGGGTCACTCCCTGTTTCTCTCTCTCTTGCTCACTACCGGTGGAGAGGATCACCTTCTTCCTCTTCCTTTGCTCACTGCTCTGGAAAAGATCCACTCATATTTTTTAGACCTGTAGTTCTCTTAATTATCACTAATGAATACATCCTATGTTTTATGTCGATGATCTATTGAAGTCCACCTTTCACCCATAGATCAATTTCACATTTCACTAAAGGTATCAGGCAATTTTCCAGCTTTCACACAGCCCTAAAATGATTGGGGTTCTTCTACCATACCTGGCGCACTTCTCCAAGCTGGCGCACAAGTTCCGGAGTTCAAGTTCAAACCGGCGTGCAATTTCACCTCAACCACTTGCGTGACACTCGCTTCTTCAACTCTAAACATGCGCGGCTCACACCCTTTTAAGCCCAAACCAATTTTGGCGCACAACTATCAACTGTCGCGCTTCTTCAACACCAAGCGCGCAAGTTTCACCAAACCACCTGCGCGATACCCCCTTCTTCAACTCTAATATTGGGAGACTCACACCCTTTCTCTCCCAAAACACTTTGGGTGTGCAACTATCAACTGGCGCACAACTTTTAAATATCTTTATACTTGCGCGAACACACCACCACTTGAGCGACCACAACACCTGTGCGACGAGAGCTCTTATTTTCTCTAAGCCTTGAACTCATTAATAAATTAGGAGGGTTAGAACTTTATTTATAGGAATTTGGACACCCTGATAAATGTCACACAAGTCCCCTCTCAGCGTTAAAGTCTAGCCACCCTAGTCTTTGTTTCCCTAGTCACTTGCGCGACCAAACATAAAACTTGGGAGACCATTTCCTTTTCCATATTTTGATGTTATGATCTTGAAAAATATATGGCGTGCATGTTTTCAATCCTCCAAGACACCGGAGTGAAAGTCCCTTTTCCAAAAATACTTTTCTCCATTTGTTGATTTTGAGATCCAAAAATTTTGCAAACACTAGAAAATGGCGCCACCTTGTATCTGCTCTTTTTGAACTACCTCCAGATCGACCATTCCTTTGTCGAAATTCATGAATCAATCATGGATCCTTAACAACATCTATTGAACTAGAAATTACACCATGAAACCCACTTTGTCAACAAATTTTTATGTCATGGTTTTCATTGTCAACAAACAGAACATAGAGCCCCACTTTGTCAACAAACACAATCACCTAAAAAATGATTCAATGATACCATTAGGGATTTTTTACAAAAAAAAATTAATATCATGTGCCTGGTATGTGGTTTACTATGTATTTTATCATCATATAGATAGGACATAGAACCCCATTCATGTGAACTAATAAATTGGGAACATATTATTAGTTTGGTCAATAATGATCTCCCCAAACATTGTGACCAAGGAGTTTACACCATTAGGATAAAACTTATGAATGATATATATATTTCTCTTCCCACATGGTCTCCAACATTGGAGGCATCCTTCCTAGTATCATCAGTCTTTGGAGAGATAATATTTCAACACCCTGATGGAATGATCAGAGAAAAACATTATTGTTGAAAAATATGAATATCTTATTCTGGTGCCTCTCGAGACTGTGTAAGGCTTGAATCCTATTTTTTTCAAGGGACTCCAGTTCATATAGATGGACCTCAACGAATCTATTTAACATTTTTTGATTATAGATAGTTGTTTTGAGTGATTGAAACTAGATCCCAATGGGATGGACTACCTCTGTTCCATACACTATGTAATATGGAGTCACCTTGGTGGAATTGTGGGATGTCATCCAATAAGACCAGAGGGTGTCGGGAAGCTTTTCCTAAAAAAGTTTCTTCTTATCGACCTCCATCTTCTAAAAAATGATGGAGAGTGTTCTGTTGAATGCCACTATCATTTAATTTTCTTGTGAATTCTAGTAGGTAGTCTGGTAGGACCAGATATTTTCCCTGGTGTACTGTAACGCCCCGACCCCAGTTACCCAGAGTCGGTGCATTATTATGTAACATTGGCATGATAACAAAAGATCAAGTCTCGAAAGACCGATTAGTTTAGTAGCCTTGTAAACACTAGATATATTCGTAAATGTTACATTACATCATAAAGTGAAAAACAAAAATAACATAGTCTCCATAGTCCACACCTATATCCCCTTCAGACTATCCCTCCAGGTCAGTCATAAAATATTTCTTCACATCATGGAAAAATTAAAACATATAAAGGGGTGAGCTCAGATGCTCAGTAAGGATAACAATACAACGGAAAATTTCATAAATAAACATAAACATTTAAGGAAATGTATAATGAATATAGAAAACTTTTAAACTTGAACTTCAACATAATATGGAAAAAATAAAATGAAATAATTCAATTTACTTATTCACATGGATATTCTACTAGTCGAATAATCACATGCAATAACAAAAACCACTTTAATAATGATGGAATGAATAATGTCAGACTATCATAACCACGTAGCCAAGGCCTCGTGCCAAGACTAAAAATAAGATTTTGTCAAGGCCTCGTGCCAAGACACTAGTATGTCTCATGAGACCTATCGATGCATCGAGGAGCTACAACGGGCTCTACCCATCACTTATTAATTCCAATGCATTCCTTATATGAAAACGTTTAAAATATCATAAACCATAACATAATCGTATCACATAAAACAAGCATAATGGAAACATACCATTTCCACATTTCAATAACAAGATATCAAAACAACACATTGATATGATAAAACCATTTTCAATACCAAAATAAAAGAAGATTAAAACTTGGTATTTATTTTTCATTTTAAAAAAAAGTTATGGCTTATAGAGGAAGCCGAAAATCAAATAATGGTCACGCTAGAGGAGAAGTCATTGTCACCGCGTGCATAAGAAAAATCATTTCTTTTGTCTATTAGTATTGTATAAAAAGATTCCTTTTCAATAAACATAAAATTCAATGGGGTTTATACACTGTATAAAATAAAGTTGTGTATAAAACAAAATATACCTCAGTGAAAGGAGATTGAGACGATGTCCCTTTCAAAATTCATTTTTTAAAATAAAATAGATCTATTATGTGTATTCACTATAAGTATAGGTAAAGTACAAATAAAATATAGGACATAATAATATCATGAAATAATTTGAATGTATGAGATTAACCCAAAGAACGGAAATTGGGTTAATAAGTTCCCTTACCTCGTGTCCGACTTGACTCGATCGTTCATTAACCCCGTGAATAATAAACTAGAGTTAACTTATACTTGATTACGAACATTTTTCAAGTTAATTATTCCTTTTATATCACTTATTACCATGTTATGATCATTATGTAATTATTTAAGTTAATAACGGTTGTTTTGTCGTTCATTGGTACTTGAGTCAAAAATAATCTTCTTATAATTACAAGTTGTTAATGTGGTAAAATATCCATTATATCCAGAATTATAATCATGATGTAGATATCATATATATCATATATATCCTGTATATAAATGCATTTATAATATTACATAACATTTAGAGGTAAGAAATGAGATGCACTGTTCATGGAGACGGTAAGCCGTACGTACGCATGAACGCTACTTTCATTTCAATTTTGTATTTAATTGAATGAAATCATAATGATATAATGGTATATTATAATTCCAGTGTAATATAATGTATAATTTCATTTACTCCATCCTTTATACATCCCATATATGGCATTAACTATTCAAATCACTTTTAGGGGGCGGTAGTCAGCACTTCCTAAAATGAAATTATCGCGTTTACCAACAATGGAAATCATAATGGCATGGAATAAATGAAAAATACAGAAGAATAAGGAAAAAATAAACATTATATATATCATAAATAAATATAGTGACATATTAATTTCCCCCATGAAGGGTGCTAAAAGAATATTGAACAATCATCATTTCGTGAGGTAGTAATTCACCACCCACAGAAACAGTATGTTCTTTAACCATTAAATGAAGGTGCGTGTAATTTTAAATAAAATATTTTGCATAAAAACATCCTATTATATTCAAGATACAGTTTTGTTTAAAAAATAATGGAATAAAAAGAGTTTAAGGGGTTGGAGAAGAAATATGAAACAAAAGAGCATAAGAGAAGACATTACCTTAAAATTGGGTAACTCTTTTTGATTTGAGCCAAAGGCTTTCTTGGGAAGACTTATGCCCAAAGTTAGGCTTCTAGGAGTTATAGAAGGAAGTTGAGAGAGTATTTGGGCAGAGGTTGGCCGAGAGAAATTTCTTTTTAAGGTTTGAATAAGGTGGTAGAGGTGGGGGCCTTTTATAAAAGGAGAGGAGGGGCACTCTGGGAATGTCATGAAATGACACATTATTATATAATGATTTTCGGATTTCAAAGGTCTCCCAATTATATATATATATTATAAGGTGATAAGGGTTATAAATATACTCATAAAATAGATTTTTTACAAGTTTAAGTCTTATATTTTACATTATCTTTTCATTTTATATAAATCGTTAATTAATGATGTAATCGTTGCAACATCATGGTGTCATAAAAAATTTAATTTTTTTAATGTCTAAAAATTATAAAAAAAATTACAATGATGTAGGAAATCGTTTTATATTTCTAATGAATATTTATTGTCGAAATGATACCTTATATAACCCCATGTAATAATTGTTTTAGTAAAACAACACATGTTTGTGAAAATTTTATTTTTACTTTAAATAAAAAGTTATTAATGTCATTTTCTTACCCAAGTGGTTCCATGAGGTCCCCAAGTTGACCCATGGATTTTCTTGGTCGTCCATGACTCATAAAATAATGTTAGGACAAGTGTAAAGATAATTTCAATTTATTATAATATTATATTTACCTTAAATTACACTAATTACCTTTAATCGTGATTAATAAAACTTAAAAGTTACTATTCACCAAAAATTATTTTCATCCCATTTTACCACATTTTACTTACTAATTACAACCATGTATATTGGATTTTTAAAATTCAATTCTCAGAAGTGGTATAATTTCATTTAAATGAAAAATAGGTTTTTTAACTACCACTTAGTGGTTTCACTATTCATCAAAAGGTGATGTTTTTCAGAAAAATACCAAAAATTCACCCTAACCTATAATTGATATTCTGAATTCCAAAATGATGTCTATTTAAAAAAATTCCAAACATATAAATTGAATTAATTAATTTTATAATTAATTCCCACTATCAAAACAAATAGCGTGTTTTTAAGAAACAATATCAATCAAAAGATTGACAATTGTTTATGTCCAATTTCAAAGTAAAATTATTTCTAATGACCACTATTAGATAAAGTGGTAAAATTATATTCTAATTATACTCTAAAATCACTCAATAGTATAATTTATCACTATAAATTATTTTGATTAAATAATTTGTTTTATGTATTTTTTTACTATTCATAGAAAATTGGAAGTTCTCAGAAAATTACAAAATATTAATCTTAGGATAATTTTGATATTCCGAATACAAAAATGAATTCCATTTTTAATTATAAAAATAATATAATTTCAAAAAGTGGGTATTACTATTCATAACGGCTACTTTGATTGGTCGCGCTGTGTTAGAACTCGAGGTTGCGTACAACACACGTTGCTATATTATTCAAAGGGAATCGTACCATGGAAGCTTTGGGTGTTACATTCTACCCTCCTTTAATAAATTGTGTCCTCGCAATTTGAAATTTTTCCTCAAAAATAAAAGGTTTAAAACAGAAGATACATTTTTTCAAAACCCACATCGGAAATAAGGTCAATAAAACATAGCCTTAATAAGAGGGAAATAGAAATGAAAAAGTCACCACCAAATTATGATCTCAATTAAAAGAACATTGGTGGAAATTAGAGAAATATGATTAGAAATAAAATGTAAATATTTATAGGAAGTGATTTAGGTCATCAATCAAAAACAAGTGTAAAATTGAGGGCCTCAAAGCCATGAATCTATGGTGATTTAAAATATCATCAGTTCAACAAAACATACGGTATTAGGATAACAAATTTTCTTAATATTCCATTCCTATAGTTTAAGAATTTATTTATTCCTAGAATAAGAGAGAGGTATATATATATATATACTTGACAAGTAGAGTTTCAACCTTCAACTAATTTCCACCACAAACTCATCTTTCCCTCAAAAAGATAATAGAACTCAAAAATATTATATTTATCCTAATCGTACAAGGTTCAAAATATTATCACATACCATTTATATTAGGAAAACTATTTTGTAATAACTAGGGACTTCCTTTAGGCTAGTGGTAGGTAATAAAGGCCTATCACAATATGGTTGTGGGTTCGATTCCTACAGCTTTGTCCGACGCGACGGGTTATCACCCGACCTGTAGGTTGTCCTTTTCGTAAAAATATAGTATTATAATATTCCAAAAATAATCTTCTAAAATGTTTTAAACTTAAAAAGTAATATCCAAAGTTCAACTTAATCCATTCCAACCTTTATAGTTACCCAAAATACCTATTTCCTGACTTTCTCTAAAGGGTCTCTAAATTCCATAATCAATTGTAACATCATATTCCCCAAACAAAGTAATGTTTCTCTTATTGTCACATACTAAAAATATGATTACATTAATCATATTAAAACCTTAATTAAAATAAAAAGTATTGCAGTACAATCCTTATATATCACATTATTCTTATAACCATAAAATAGTTATTGAGTCTAAATAACACAAATAAAATAATTATTCCACTTCATCTGTAGTAACGACATAATCTTGGCCTTGCTCTCTTGGACTTTTCTGAGGTAAGTTTCTTTGGAGCTTAGGGAACTCATTTGCATAATTCGCCATTTCTCTACAATTGTATCATTAAACATTGATAGCCTCTATCTTTCCCTTACAATCACGAGCCCGGTGACCTTTTTCTCCACATTTGTATCAAACTCCCATTCCTTTTAGGCAAGTACCGAGTTAATTCTTCCCACAATTATCCCATAATGGAAAATCCTTCTTTCCATTTTTCATTTTATATGTCTCTTGTTCCACCATTCTCTTCTTCTCTTTCTTATATTTATTGTCATAATATTTCTTGAATTCTTTTTCTAACTTGATAGCACACGATACTATATCTTCGTATGTTGAGAAAGATTGCCATACTAATTATCAACAGATAAATGGTTTTAACCCATCGATGAAAAGATCAATCTGACTTATTGGGTTACGTATATAATCTACAGCATGCCTCGCTAACCTTGTAAAGTTAGACTCATACTTTGCGACATTCTCATCATCCTTTTTTCTCAGACTCATAAATTGCCTGTCCATATTTGCACGATGGTCATGAGGAAATTATTTTTCTATGAAAATCTCTTTGAACTATCTTCATTTTATATTTGATACTTCATCATCTTTTTTTGTGTTTTGAATCAATGACCACCATTGATCAACATCTCTAGTGAGGAGGTAAATTTCCATGATAACCTTTTCCCTTTCACTACTCCCCAAGGCATGGAATATTTTCTCTAAGGAATTTATCCATTGCTCAGATACTAAGGGATTTGTACTCCCATTGAAGGTTGGTGGTTGTTGCCTCATGAAGCGGTCTAACATTGATCCTCCACATTGCGGATTAGGGATCTCCATACGAGTAAGGTTATTATTCATAACCTGAGTGAGTTGTCCCAGTATGGTGATAAGTTGATCAGTACCTCTTGTATCACCAACTCCATTATAATTATCTTGACTATGAGGGAAATCCCTAAATTGAGTGTGTGCACTGATACGGTTTCCATTCATTCCACTAGGTGCCATTTCTAAATAGTGTCATAAACTAGATTAGTTTATGAATCGAAATACATAATTCCATACTTGTAAAACACTTAACATAAATTTAACAGTTTATGGATATAATCCATAATCATAAAAATGTTTTCTTTGAGAAAGTATATACTCATAAACCATTAATAATGGTTTGTGAAGAAATTGGGAATTGTCTTAAGTATATCCCCCGGGTGTGTCGTAACCAAGAGTGCAGTAAGGCCCGTTGTTGTGCACCAGTTCTCATTCCAGTCTAGC
Source organism: Viscum album (assembly GCA_963277665.1). Classification (NCBI taxonomy): domain Eukaryota; kingdom Viridiplantae; phylum Streptophyta; class Magnoliopsida; order Santalales; family Viscaceae; genus Viscum; species Viscum album. The sequence goes on along the minus strand of OY728162.1, from coordinate 424,053,686 downwards.
TCAAAGCTGTGTTTTCAGGTTTTAACCCTAGGTACATCTGTTCCAGAGCCGCCTCTACCTACTCGTATCCAGAAAGGTATGTATTTCTTGGAAAACTCACAAAATCTCTATAATATTAAAATTCTCGGACGTTCTTCTATACTAATTCTCAAAGTCTATCTTCGGGATATGTGCTCTAATTAAAGTTTTTCTAAATCTAGTTTCCAAGGATAGTACCAAACTACCTATGATACAAAATATAATGCCCCGACCCCAGTTACCCAGAGTCGATGCATTATTACGTAACATTGGCATGATAAAAAATGATAAAGTCTCGAATGGACGATTAGTTTAGTAGCCTTAGAAACACTAGATACATTCATAAATGTTACATTACATCATAAAGTGACAAACTATAATAACATAGTCTCCATATTCCACACCCATATCGCCTTCAGACTATCCCTGCAAGTCAGTCATAAAATATTTCTTCACATCCTAGAAAAATTAAAACCTAGAAATGGGTGATCTCAAATGCTCAGTAAAGATAAAAATACAGTGGAAACTATCATAAATAAACATAATCATTTAAGGAAATTTGTAACTAATACAAAAGCATTTTAAACATTAACTTCAACATAATATGGAAAAAAATAAAATGAAATAATGCCATTTACTTATTCACATGGATATTCTACTAGTCGAATAATCACATGCAATATAAATAACCACTATCATAATGATGGAATGCATAATTCCAGACTATCATAACCACGTAGCAAAGGCCTCATGCCAAGACTAAAAATAATATTTTGTCAAGGCCTCATACCAAGACACTATTTTGTCTTATGAGACCTACCGACGCATCGACGAGCTAGATTGGGATCTACCCGTCACTTATTAAGTCCAATGTATTCCTTATATGAAAAGGTTTAAACATATCATAAACCATAACATAATCATATCTCATAAAACATGCATAATGGAAACATAACATTTCCACATTTCAATCACAAGATATCAACACAACATATTGATATGATAAAACCATTTTCAATACAAAAATAAAAGAATATTAAAACTCGGTATTTATTATTCATTTTAAAAAAAGTTATGGCTTGTAGAGGAAGCCGAAAGTCAAATAATGGTCACGACGGCGGAGAATTCATTGTTGCTGTGTACGTAAGAAAAACCATTTCTTTTTTTCGTTGAGTAAAAAAACTTCGTATAAAAATATTACTTTTGAATAAACGTAAAATTCAAAAAGGTTTATACAGTGTATAAAAGAAAGTTGTTTTTAAAACAAAATATGCCTTAATGAATGGAGATTGAGATGAAGTCCCTTAAAAAGATCATTTTTATAAATAAAATAGATATATTATGTGTATTCAATATATGTACACATAAAGAAAGTAAAAATACAAGACAGGACATAATAATATCATGACATAATTTGAAATTTGGAGATTAACCCAAAGAACTGAAATTGGGTTAAGAAATTCCCTTACCTCAGGTCCGACTTGAATCGATCATTCATTAAACTCATGAATAATAAACTAGAGTTAATTTCTAATTGTTTAAGATACTTTTTCAAGTTCATTATTCCTTTTATATAACTTATTACCATGTTATGAACATTATGTAATTATTTAAGTTAATAACGGTTGTTTTGTCGATCTTTGGTACTTGAGTCAAAAATAAACTTCTTATAATTACAAGTTGTTCATGTTGAAAAATATCCATTATATCCAGAATTATATTAATGATGTAGATATAATATATATAATATATATCCATTATATAAATTCATTTATAATATTACATAACATTTAGAGGTAAGAAATGAAAGGCACCGTTTATGGAGACGGTAAGCCGTACGTACGCATGAACGCGACTTTCATTTCTATATTGTATTTAATGGAATGAAATCATAATGATATAAAAGTATATAATAATTCCAGTATAATATCATATATAATGTCAATTAATCCATCCTTTATAAATCCCTCATATTGTCATTAACGATTCAAATCACTTTGAGGGGGCGGTAGTATGCACTTCCTAAAATGAAATTATCGCGTTTACCCATAATGGAAATCATAAAGGCATTACATAAATGAAAAATATAGAAAAATAAGTAAAATATAAAAATAATATATATTATAAATAAATATATCTACATCTTAATGGCCACCATGATAGGTGTTAAAAGAAGATTGAACAATCATTGTTTCGTGAGGCAGTAATTCACCACCCACAAAAATAGTATGTTCTTTAACCATTAGACGAAGGTGTGTGTAAGTGTAAATCAAATATTCATAATAAAAAAATCCTATAATATTTAATATACTGGTTTTGTTTCAAAATAAAGGAATAAAAATAGTTTAAGGGGTTGGAGAAGCAAAATGAAACAAAAGAACATAAGAGAAGACATTAACATAAAATCGAGTAACTATTTTTGATTTGAGCCAAAGGCTTCCTTGGGAAGACTTCTGCCCAAAGTGAGGCTTCTAAGTGTAAGAGAGGGAAGATTAGAGATTATTTGGGCAGAGTTTGGCCAATCCAAATTCTTTTTATGGTGTGAATAAGGTGGTAGAGGTGGGGGCCTTTTATAAGAGGAGAGGAGAGGCACTCTTGGAATGTCATGGAATGTTACATTATTATATAATGAGTTTCAGATTTTAAAGGTCCAAAAATTATATATTTCAAGTATATGGTGTTAATAATTCGAAATATACTCATAAAATACGTTTTTGACAAGTGTAAGGCTTTGATGTTACATTATATTTTCAGTTTATTTAAATCATTAATTAATTATGTATTCGCTGCATCATCATGGTTTCATAAATAATTTAATTTATTTAATGTCTTAAAATTATAATAAAAATTACCATGATGAATGAAATATTTTTATATTTCCAATTAATATTTATTGTATAAAATCTAACTTATATATCCCCATGTAATAATTTTTTTAGTAAAACAACACATGTTTGTGACAATTATATTTTTACTTTAAATAAAAAGTTATTAATGTCATTTTTTTACCCAAGTACCTCCATGGGGTCCTCAAGTTGACCCATTTATTTTATTGTTCGGCCATGACTCATCCAATAATTGTAGGACATGTTTAATGGTAATTTCATATTATTATAACATTATATTTACCCTAAATTACAATAATTACCTCTAATCGTGATTAATAAAACTTAAAAGTTACTATTCTCAAAAAATTAATTTGATCCCATTGAACCACATTTTACTTCCTAATTACAACCATGTATGTCATATTTTTGAAATAAAATTCACAGAAGCGGTAAAATTTCATTTAAACAAAAAATCAGTTTTTTAACTGCCACTTAGTGGTTTCACTATTCATAAAAAATTTAATGTTTTCAGAAAAATACCAAAAAATAACCCTAAGATATAATTGATATTATGAATTAAAAAATGATTTCCATTTTACAAAATTCCAAACATATATGTTTCATAAATTAATTTAATAATTAATTCCCGTTGTCAAACCAAATTGCATGTTTTTAAGAAACAATATCATTCAAAAGATTGACAATTATTTATGTCCAATTTCGAAGTGAAATTAATTATAATGACAACCATTGGATAAAATGGTAGAATAATATTTTAATTATACTTTAAAATGACTCAATAGTATAATTTATCACTATAAAATATTTTTATTAAAAAAGTTGTTTTTAAGTATTTTTTACTATTTATAGAAAATTGGAAGTTCTTAGAAAATTACAAAAAATTAAACATAGGATAATTTTGATATTATGAAGAAAAAAATGATGTCCAATTTGAATTATAAAATAAATATAATTTCAAAAGGTGGGTTTTACTATTCATAACGGCTACTTTGTTTGGTCACGGTGTGTTAGAACTCGAGGTTGCGTACAACACACGATGCTCTATTATTCAAAGAGAAGCGTACCATGGAAGCTTGGGGTGTTACATGTACAACCTATTCATATTGGATTCTCAAATGATGGTGCTGTTTTCAATGAGAATATAATTAGGGACTCCAACCCAACAAATGAAATTAGAGACCACAAATTTAATGACTGAATGGGCTTTGACATCCTTGATAGGTAACTCTTCCTCCCACATGGAGAATAAGTCCATTGTGGTCAGAATGAACTTGAGTTGGAGAGTAGTCGTTGGTGGATTTGGTCCCACGACAAGGAGTCCCTTGACCAAAAATCGACAGGAATACTTATAGTATTGGGAGACTCTGGCGGTCGATGCACAAAGCTTGCATGGATCTAAAATGGGTAGTATCCATTTGAGAACTCGATATAGTTATAGACCATAGTGGTCCAGATATAGCCCAACCAGTAAATGTAGTGAGAGGGATTCAAACCTACCTAGTGATCACAAAAAAACCCAGAAATAAATTACCTCATAACAAGGGTAATCTCATCTACATTAATGTAACAGAGGATAATTCCATCAAACACACATTTTTAGAGAGTCTTCTCGGGGTTGGGTCCACTCTAGATGGAGAACTGGTTTGCATGCCAATGTATTCACAAATATTCATCCCTTTCTAGTGTAATAACACCATACTAGGGATACATGATGAATGGATTTGTATAATCAGAGGTTTTGTCGTGTTTTGGGGCATCCATAGGTCCAGATGTAGAACCACTAGTAATCATGTGATTTATCCATGGGTTTTCATCATTATATTAAATGATAGGAGTGATGACTCTTTGATGATCCACATAAAGTAATATTTCATCTGAATCAGGCTCTACTAGAGAAGAAGTTATTTTGTAATGGGCATCAGGTCAACAATTTTCTGATTGGGGAATATGAGTCTCTTCTGGCTGAGAAGGGAAATGGTCAATTCTATGTTGAGTATAATTGATAAATAACACAAGATACGGATTCCTAAAGATGTAATCACCATTTATTTTCGGGAAAACTAACATATATTCTCTCATCACATGAAATTAAGGAACATTAATCTGGTGATATTGAACAAGACCAGTAATGAGAGCCTAATACTCTACCTCATAGTTCATCCAGCCTTTTGATATCAGAAATGATTCAGGCATGAGAGGTTGTGTAAGGGTAATAAATATGATTCCTAGACCCACTCTATTGATAATGGGATCATTTAGTTTTCTACCATTTAGACTTCATGAGGAACTATATAAATTCATCTTCCATCACGGCATGTCTTGGTCCACCGACAGGATAGCCTAATCTGGGAAATCAACATCCAAAGGAGTTTCCTCAGAGGTCGGATGAGTGGCCAAAAATTATGCCCATGCTTGGCCCTTGACAGACGTCTGTATAATGAACCTAATGTCTAAATACTAATTAATCACCACCCAACATTCTAGCTAACCAATCAACATTGGGAAATTCATGATATACTTTACGAGACCCATGCGAGACAATATTTGTATCTCGTGATGCTGTAAATAAAGCATCGACTTATACACTGTGAAACCCAGTATTCGGTAGGTTTTCTCTATAGTTCAATGTCAGGACTATGTGTCAAGGATCATGAAACTGAGATAGTATAAATTATTCTCTATATGCTATTTGTTCTTATAAGAAAGGAGGGCACCAATGGTCCATACAAGGTATGTCTCATGGTGGACCATAGGATTTCCTGAGATGAGTGGAATCAGAACTGGAGGTTGTAATAGATATTTATTGATCTCCTCAAAGGTGGTCTTTTACTCTTTATCCCACTAACTAGTGACACCTTTCATAATGATCTTGTAAAAGGGATTACACTTTCCATTTGGATTTGAAATGAATTGGAATATTTAGTCTAAGTGGACTTGGAGGCCTTGGAGCCCTAAGAAGTTTCTCAGAGGTGAAATCTGGGTGATGGTATTGATCTTATCTAGATCAATATCGATGAATATGTATAAAATATTGAAGCAGATAAAATTTCCAAATGTAACCCTGAAGGCGCACTTCATGAAGTTAATTTTCAACTACCAGTAAAGGATAAATATGAACACTTTCTCAATATCAATGATAGGGTCCTAATGATCATAGTATTTGAACACCAAATCTTCTACATAGAATTATACTAGTGACCCAAGGATTGGTTTGATGATACGGTGCATCGACCTCTAATAGTAAGATCATACATTCTTCCTACTGAAAGTAATCACATAATATAAAAATGTACCTTATGGTGCTCTGAAGGTGGTAGAATCCTCATATTCAAGGGCCATCTAGATATGGTTTCACCCAAAATAACTATTCCTGATGGAGAGATCCTAGAACTCGTATGTGGCATCGATCAACAAACGAGTCACTGGAAGGGGAAAATCATCCTTCGAATAGTGGTGGTTGAGATCTCAGAAGTCAATACAGACTTTGATCAACCCATTATTCTTCATTACTAGGAAAATTTTGGCTAGCCACTTGGGGTACATAACTTCCTTAAGTTGGATTTGATAATATCATCAAATATGGCCACATCCATGCAACTATGGGATGGGTGCATCATTATCAGAGACTATTTGAACCTGCGATGTCTTCCAGGGAGACCGTGATGGTGGGAGACAACTTGAGGGTGTATCCATGGCATCACATAATAGCTCTAGGTGAACACATCATGATGGTGCATCAATAAATTCATGTATTTTTATTGTTCATCTAAAGGCATGGCATCACTAATCAACGTCATCCTTGGATCTTCCATAGTACCATGATTAACTTTAACTAGCTCATCAAAGGTGGTGGAGATGCCTTCCTCAAATGCTGGAGGAGCGTATTCAAAATATTCATCATCTTTTATGAAAGAAGGATCATTGGGAGGAGATAGTCCATCCATGTTGTCTAATTATGGAGAAATAGTGGTGTCATCTTGGACGGTGGTGAAATATTTATCATGAGTCTCTTACACTGTAGAGTCAATTGAAATAGAGGTTTCCATACTGATTCCATTTATCTTCAACCACAACTTCCATGCTTGATGTTAAAGTAATGGTGATGGGTCATCTTGTGACAATTCAACCCAGCATGGTGAAACTATCGGGTCTGACATATAGTTATAGCCATTTGAAGAACATCTCAATACCTCACAGAAGTATGGGGTTCTACTATTAACTGATCCTAACACGAGTAGGAATATGAGTTAATCATTAATTTGTCTTTTTACCAAGGGATGTTTCACCCTTTCCTCTCAAAACCGACAATGTATCTCCCCATGTCGGGCATTGTGAACACTAACTAGTGAATTAGAAGTATGAATTCACCATCCAGATCTATCCACGGGCTGGATATAATGGAGGTGTACTCAACCTTGTTTTTCTACACATATGTTTCCTTACTTGGGAAATATTTCTTCATTATATAGTGGGACTCACAACAAGAAAAGGGAGAATCGTCACCTTGGAGTATGCCAACTCTACCGTTGAGGGTGTACATGAGCTATTGATGATATGAGGATGGGACTGTTATGTGCAGATGGGGCTAAGGCCTTCCCTTAAACATGTTGTAAGTGGTTTCCTATGAGACAACCATGAATTCGGTGTATACTACTAAACTACAGTATTGGGTCTTCAAATGGATACTTCCACATGTTCTCTGTTTGGTCCTTCTTAAACCCTAATTTTTCAGGTCAAAGGGGCTCAAGTCTACTTCAGTGAGTCCCAGCATGAGGATCATTTGGGTTAGGATGACATTGATCCTAGAACCTCTGTGAACTAGACAGTGATGGAACTTCGCACCATTGAAATATCATGTGATTTATTGTGGGTGGATGTGAACCCATACAAGGTAACATTCATCTTCTCTGGACAAAGAAATAATGGCCTGGCATTATAACTATTCAAAATCGTCAGTATAGAAAATCTAAGCTTATGAAACATCTATTTCAAACTGGAGGGGTATTTTCAAGGATTATATGAGTTATTCTCAAATCTCTTTTGAAAAATGTAGAGCCTCAAGGATTGATATATTGGTGGGAGTTCTAGAGAGGTGCTTCAACACAGAGTAGTTCCATGAATGGAACACATTTCTACCCCTAGGAGGATTCTCTATGAAAAGAATTACAATGTGTACTACTAGTGAAAACACTACTTCTCGGCTAGTGTTGGGATCATTCTATTGATCAAACAAGTTGCTCAGAACTACCACTGGATAATTTTTGATTGGTTTTGGATTTTTTAGATGTAGTCAATAATGATGTGAATGTGGATATTCTTTCTATTCAATGGGAATGGTCAATAGTGGGGGTGAGTATGGTGGAGTTGGCTGGAGGTATTATGCCTGTTTATCTCTGCATAATTCATATTGTCTGGTCTTAGTGGCATTCCTGACCTGGCTTGTAAAACAGGACTGAGAATTCCGGTGGCTTATTTTTCATCAAATTATCCTTCAGTATCCTCATCTTGGGTCATTATGGGGATCTTCTAATACTCCGAATTATTAGGATCATGTAAGTGTCCCCAAATTTAGTGGTATTTATATATTCACATTGTTGATCACAATTACAAGAGTCATACGATAGTAGATGGACTAAAGATATGATTCCTATATTTGGAGGCATGAAGTCTCATAGAATAGGGGATAGATTTGGCATCTACGAGGGGTGTTTATTTATCTTGTGTCATTAGTTACTACTCTTCCGAGACATTTAAGTCTGATAAGTGGATGTAGAAGTAGGAGATAGAGAAGGTGTAATGACCTCTAAAAGATTGTACTAGCCTGTATAGGAATCGATGAAATCATTTTCTTGATAAAATGATTTTTAGGCCAAACAATCATCATACTATTGAGTTCCCATAACTAGAGATTTTTATCCTCTCACCAGCTCCTTCCTTGCCAGTGTCAGGATTGGTTTATATGTGTGAAACATGTTCCATAACATCACCAAGCCAGACCACACCATTTTCCACTTAGTCATGGGTCTATTCCATAAACACATATCACTACTTGATGGGATGTTTGATGATTTTGTTGTAAGAGAAGTTATTAGGGTTATCATTTACCAAAACTCTCTTGGGGATTCTATATTATGGAAGCTTCACAGTCCCTTATTACAGATCACTGTAAAAATAACCAGGAACCTTGACCATTGGGAAGGAGTGGGTTTGGTTTATCTTATATGGAAGGGGAACTTTGGGATATTTTCCCTAATGAGAGACTGGATCCTAATGAGGGGTTATAGCCACATTGTCGTTGTTCGGTGGTGGTTTCTACCAAATAGGTGTCTACTGATTCTACCCTTGGTGAGGTAGAGTTTGTTGAAGCTATTGTCCTCGAAATGGAACTACATGACGAGGCTATATAAGAAATAACTCTAGTAGAACAATATCCCCCACCTATATGGTGGTGGTATTTTCTACCTTGGCGGCTCTTGTTGAAGCAGCTGTTAGGGGAAAAGTCATGATTTTGTGGCTTACTGCATGGATTCCTCTAATTTTTGATCCTTGTTTAAGAAATCCTAGATTCCACTAGGGAAATTATGAGTGAAGAGTGTGGGGACCAATTCATCCTTGACATTACCTATGAACGTTTTCAATAGCTTCTCTAATGTCATAGACATGTCGAGCGAGTACGTAAGGACTTTTCACCTAGAAATGAGTTTTGTGACGCACTCATCGAGATATTTATTTCACTTGAGGATATCATAAAAACTCTTCTTACATGTAGTGGAGCTGAAATGGTAGAGAAAATTCCTTTGGATTTCATTACATCCAGTGATAAACCCAATGGGTAACTAGTTGTTCTATATGAATGAATACCCATACAATATTTGAACAAAACACTATAGCGTGGATGCATCCAACTACTCAAGGGTTCCCAATATAGGTCTGAACCTAAAAATGAAATGATTTAGGTGTTGTAGTGGGTCTCTAATCCCATTTATATGGATGAGGGATGGATAACTGAAATATGAGGGTGCTAACATGTCATCCACCCATGCAGGATATTGATTACCATCATGTGGGATTACCACCTGACACATTTCCTTGGCTTCGATCCAAGTAGTGAGAGTAGCTAGTAGGTCATCCTGGTGGGTATTCCTATCTTTTTGAGTATTTCTAAACCCCATTTCGTAGACTATCTCTTCATAATAGTAGATGGGATTAGGGGCTTGTGGAGTTACCTGTAGAGTGGAATGTGGAGTGGCTTGATACAAATTCTAATGAGGATTATCACACTATTCGGTTATACTCAATGATACATACCACGGTCACTTGTATTTAACTCCAACTTATACTTTTTATGGCTTTTTGAAATCAATAGTATGGACTAGGAGAAACTGGTTGAGGATGACTTGTTGTTTCCATTGTGGTCCTAGTGGAGGAGAAACATGGTCCTTCTGAGGATCACTATAACCTAGATGTTGCTCGGCAAGGAGATCATTGATGATTTGTTGATGATGTGAAATCTATTTTCATAGAGTAGTGACTATAGGATCATCCTATTTCTTGTATGCAGTAGTAGTCATATCTAAGGGTTTGAGTTTCCCCTTACTCTTGTTGAGATTTTGATCAATGGGAAATGATACAGAAGGCTCTCCTAGGTCGAGGTCCTTAATTTTCTGGTGAGTGAGGATACTTGTTTGAGGTTCTACATGATATTGTGTTACCCTAGTATAATAGTTATCTCTATCATATCCTCCACCGTTGTCACCATCTTTGGGAAACATGAGGTCATTCATGTTCATTGTGATTATATCTGGTGTGTCCTCGATGTCACTCGGTGAATTAGGTTGCCGATTGGTAGGATTCAAGGGGAGAGTTTCATACTACCCCCTCCCCAAATAATCTTTACATGTGGAGATGATTATCTAATGATTCTTCATATAATAATGAATAATTGAATGCCTCTATGTAGAAAATTATGGTGGTAACTAGTTGAGGTAGGATATTGTTCCACTAGGAGTGCTGCCAACTAAACCATGAAACATTGTTAGAGGACATTTTTTATGTGCTCTCTAATATTCGGGTAAACCAATTGATGGTCATGGAGGTTAAAATTCATCACCTAGATGGTCCATAGAATCACGATCCCTAGTTCCGGGAGAGGGTCTTAGGAATGTTAAATTCCAAAACAAAAAATGGCCAAATACTATCAGACAGTTGGTTGATGGATAGAGTGTCCCACAAGATTCCCTATTTAGAAGAGAGGTTTGGCTCTTGGATTCCCCAAGCTTACACTAGTGCTGGCTGATAAATTGGAAATGGCATATATGTGGAAAACTATGGTGGTGGACTGGCCAGCAGAGAGACTGCTACATAAACTGATGGATCATTTCACACATGGTCGTCTCTCAAAGGAGGTAATGACAACATCATCAAATCCATGTATGTTGGGGTGTCAACCAATGCCTCATGTTTGAGGGTAGTGGTGTTTATATTTGGATTCACTAGGTTCTCATGGTTTATCATGTCCCATAAATACTCTTTGTGATCCCATGTAGAGGCAGAGAATGAAGCTAGTGATGACATAGAAGATGACATTGCATGAGCCTAGAAGGGAGACAAGTCATCCTCCTCTTGCATATTCTTATGAATGGATTTAGGGATTTGGTGAACCTTAACTTTTGAGATGATGAAGTTCACCTTCCAGTGTCTTTCCCAAGAAGCTGATTTAGATGACTGTGGGGGAAGTCTCCATCATTGAGTCAATCCCAGCTTTAAAATCTATGAATATAATGGAATTGAGAATGACCTGGAATTTTTTGAAGTTATTCATTTATCAATGATGGTTTTCAATTCTTCCCTATGATGGATCTTTAAGTCATGAATATTTTTTTTCATAAGTAGGACCTTTGTGTTGTAGGATGATTTTAGGGGGAGGAGCTTCTCTTTGATTCGATGTGATATGGGGAGGACCTCTATAGAAGTTGTAACTTGATCCGAGAGGCCCTCTACTCTATATATCTATATTTTAGGGGGTACCTTTACATTGGCTGATAGAAACATGTGTTGGAACTCCATGTTAGGTGTGAAATTTGGGATGAACTTCTCTTTGGTGATTTTAATTGTAAGGAGGGACTTCGTATTTATCGAACTAGAAGTGGGGAGAACCTTTATGTTAGGAATCAAGAGTATGAGGAGGACCTCTTTATTGGTTGTTGGATGCATGGGGAGGTCCTCTGAAGGTGTGGGTTGGACCTACGCTCTAGTTGGTGGTGTCATTGGGAGGACCTCCGTTCAGTCTGGTGACAATGTCATGAGGAGGGCCTTCATACCGATCGTCAATTAAGTAGGGAGTACATCAACTTTGGGGTAATCTAGAGTGGGTAGGACCTCCACTAGATATGTGGATGACATGAGGAGTACTTTCTTATTGATGGTCAAATACATGGGGAGGACCTCTATATCATGTTCCATAAGCATGAGGGGACCTTTTTACTAGACATTGACAAAGAGAAGAGTGCCTCCACTTTAGCTGATGTTGGGAACATGTGCAGGACATCCATGTTTGGTGTGAGAGTAGGGAGGGATCCACTTTGACTGGAGACTACATGGGTAGGGCCTCTGTGCCAAGTCTCATTATCCCAAACTAAAATGTAAGAGCTGTTGGAGATACCAACAGTTGATAGAGTCAACCCCATATGTCTATGAGGTAGTTTAGGGCTCAATCTCAACCAGACATCAAGGATTCCCAGCTCTATAGTGTGAGGGGATTGATGGAATGCACCGATGGTGGAAGGGGCCAATGGAGCTATGGAAGAAGAGTCCCCCTAATGGTAATCTTCGAGAGATTCTTCCTGAGATTAGTTCCAGGTGAGTGAGACCAGGGCTGACAGAGTAGAGTAACAGTCCACCTATGACTCATCCTTGAAGAATGGTCATTGGAGGTGTTGATATGGCCTATTGGGATCCCTCCAAGGTGAATCCGGACTGGTGGTCATTGCTGGGGTGACCCAGGCTTCCACTACCTTATCAGCATAGGGGACTGAGTAAAAATATGTTACTGGGGAGAGTCTCATGAATTTGTTCATCATTGGAGTGGGGAGCAGTAGATCCATGCACAGCCCATTGGGGTTGCGATGTCAACAAGGAGTAAACATCTCCTAGTCTTAGCGCGCCATATCCCTTATGGAAGTGACTCTTTTCTACTAGTATTGTCATACAAGTGTGTCTATCACCATCCTCTGGATGATTTCGGAGGGAGAGATAGGGCATGGTCACCTGGTATATTATGGAAAAGTGGACATTGTGGAAAAGCTGGGGTCATCAAAGATTTCCACATAGATTGTTATCATTCTCTTATATCAGTGGGGACTGGGTGAGAGGTTTCCTGTATCTTTTGTCCTACAAATTTGGAAGATTCAACTATCATCACAAATTCTAGGAAATAAATGCCCAATACCCTAGCATCGTTCAATATTCCTTAGCTATAGAGAGAGATCCATGTTGATGGTGTTGCAGAATGGGATTCCTAACATTCAAATACCCCATGTAATGGTGAGTTCAAGGTTGTTCCCACTGTTTGCTTAGATGACCCTGGAAGTGGATAGTTGGATCTGGTGACATGATACTATGTTGAACTGATTTATTGGATTCTAATATTCTCTACATTGAGTAGAATATATTCCAGTCAGGTTCACCATTTCTATTTCAGATGCTTTTATCTGGGGTGTCTTTCCTCGTGTTATTTTATTCTATGATGTTTCATTATGCCCTGCATTTCTAGTTTCTAAAGGTGGGAAACATTCATCATTTTCTCAGAGATGTATTCTCCTTGATCAAAATGGGATGATGTAATGTTAGTTCCTCCATATATGGATTCCTCATTAGAGTTATTCACCTTGTCTGAGTCTGCCTCAAATATGAAAACATGGTTTGAGAAACTCATTCTCAGTTCCATCTCTTTGGGGAAGCCAGTTAATTATTCTACTTATGCCTCGATATTCCAAGGTTTATTGACCATGAAAAACACTTTAGTTATGGGAGTAGTCACACTGGGAATCTCTAGCATGTCTAGATGCTAGAAAATTGTTCACCTGTATTCATCCTCATAAGAGGGCATCTCATGGTGGCATCTTGGGCATGGAACATGATTTGTACATTGTTGATTGTGGGGTATCTTATTCTAAAGGCCTGTCTTATGAGGTTTTCCTCAGGAATCCCATGATTAACATGAGGTATAAGTGGAATAAGTCTTGAGTTTAACGTCATGTATAGATATATTTAAAGCTGATTAGAATTCCTGGTGGAGGTGGATTAAAGGGTACATCCCTAGGAGGGGCACCATTATGGTTTACTGATTAATGATTTAGAACACCCGATGAGTGTGGAATCGAGATGGTGTGTATCATAAAGTTAATATGTGACACCATGAAGGGGTATTTCTGTAGGTGGTAGGAACCAAGGTTTACTATTGGTCGGGATTGAACCTCATGGAGGCATCCTACGTACCCTATTTATAGTACAGGGATCAAAACCCACATAGTTTGATGAATAGAGTGGGGCTTATACATGGTATATTCCCTTAAAAAAGTATTTATCATGGTTGGATTTTGTTTAGTTGTGTGGGTCTTATGCATGATAGCTACCTGTATTGGTAGAATAGATCTCTCAGGTTTTATTGGATCAGGAAAAAGTATGGATGGTTTATGGGTTGATTGAATGGAGTGTATGGATTATTGGGGCTGTCGGTCTCGATCCTCATAGAGGTTTCCTAAGTATCCCAATTAGTTGAGAAGCAAATTCTACATTTTTTTGAAGGTGTATTGGTGCTTATACCTAAGGAGTTATTCCAATATAAGTGGAGAATATTGTTGGGTCTTTTGCATGGAAGTTTCCCAGGGAGTATGATTGGGGTTTATACATAAAGAGGAGTCCCATTGGATGGGTCATGTTGGGACTTATGTGTAGGAATGACCCGTCTAGAGATTAATATTGGGTCTTACTCTATGGGGGTTCCAATTTGAGAATTGGATGGATTTTATAGTCATTAATAGCCTTTAATCCCACATGAGTCATGCTCAATGTGAGAAAAAATAGGAAGAACTAAACCTAATTCTCATGTCATAAAAGAACCATTAATGAGAGATGTTTTTGGGCTTAGGCATGGTAGTTACCAAAGGAGTATATCATTCTGTCGAAGGAGAATCTCAATACATGTGATGAAGATCTCATTCCATTGGTTTCATACATAGATAATCCTTTTAAATGTCTGTTCGGTCTTACATGTGGAGACATTCCAAGATTCACAGATTGATAAGGATCAAAGGAATAGATATTATAGGGCTATGGTTCACGTCCCTTCTATGTTTCCAATGGCTAAGGGGAGTGAGGAAGAGAAAAGGTGATACATCCTACAAGAAAGGATTAGGGATTACTTCAAGAGGGATCCCCAGGAGGATGTCATTATCTATGGATATAATCTGATTACATGTGAGTAGTATCTCACCCCATGCAAGGATATATGGTGTGAATACCATCCCCTATCACTCATACAAGGAGTATCCTTCACCTGCTCTATATGGTTGGGCCACAGTTTAACATCATGTGTCAAGGAAGATAGCACTAGTTAGTTTAACATCATGAAACTTAGACATGGGGGACTCACTTATCACCCCTTGGGCTTATATAACTATCACACATCATATCTTAGTGAATGGATGGCATTACAAATTCCATAAGGTGAGGGTGTGGAGCAGCGATAACTGATGAAGTCTACATTATCATAGCTCTTCTAAAAAGAAAAATATATTAGCATATTTATGATAAAAATCAATAGGTATGGAAAATTAGTGAGGGAATCATCACAAGGTACCAAGAAATCACTACACACAAGCCTGGAGGTCTTGGTGTAATAGGGGCTCGCACATAGTTCTTTAGAGTAAAGCCAAACCATGGATCTTTAAGGAACCAGTGCGCATAATATTGTAGTCTTTCACGCAAGACAAAAGTTGGAGTAAAATATTAGGGTACACATAATTCCAAGGGTTGTTCATAAGGGAGTTATTTTGTGAAAACATTTCTTATTGTTGAAATAAATGGTTTAGGGTCAAACAATTGTTGTCTCACATGGAGTAGGACCCCTAGGGAACCTATCATGAAAGATCTTTTACCTTAAGTGTTCCATGACTTTCGAACATTCGCTGAAGTGCGGTCTTGTGTGCAGCAGAGCGATGCTTTGACTTAAATAGTATCACCTTGAACAAGGGTGTTTCACTTTAATATATAGACAAATGATTCAGTGATGGCGTGAAATATTTTAGTCCTGGAAATGGTCTTGCATGCATTTGGCCGTTTGAACCATGGTGGTTGGGTGCACAAAGACCTGTTTGACGTTGAATTGAGTGCGTAAATGGACTGTGTGCAGATTTCTAACTTGTTTTCATGTATTGAATCTTATATGCACGTTTCTTACGATTCTAGGGATATTCCATTGATTGTAAGTGTGCTTCCATATTACCCAAAGATATCCATTGTGGGTCTATGTGGAATTATTCGTCAAAACATGTACCAATATCCGAGAGGGTAATTTTTGTTGCATGAGTTGAAGCATGTAGGTGAATTGTTTTATCTTGATGTTTGGTCTTTTAAAATGTGAAGGTCCAGCATAATTTTCGGAGTATTTTTCTCTATCCATTAAATGTTCCTTATTGGAAGTGAGATAACATCACAATTAACTTTTTTAATGGATTAACATGAGCTTAGGGAGACATTGATGAAATATGTGTAATAGTGGACCATTTGAAAAAAATCATCCCACTTTATAGTGATCATGGATTTGATCTAAATGGATGTTTTTTTTTGTAGTTCCAAGAGGAGGTGGTAAGAATCTATGGTTTACCAAGGATTAACATCTCAAATCATGATCATATATTATCCGCTAGGGAATAGAGAGGTCTTCATCATGATTTTATCTATCATCTATCCCTTATACTAGATTCTCATACATATATAGATGATTAGATAGAGGATACTATCCAGAATTTTAAGAACATTGTTCATTTGTATTTCCAATAATTTATAGGTTCATCAATGAGGAACCTTCCCTTGGTCAATGTTTCTTACAAAAATAGTTTTCACACCACAATTGGAATAAAAACCGAATCTTTATATTTATTAACATTTAATTCTGAATTGTGTTGGTTTTGGGTAGGAGAGTCTATAATTATCAGGGTAGAATTACTGTATAACCTGACAGATATTGTTCATGTAATTCACTGGAGAATGAAAGTATTTCTAGAACATTTGAAGACTTATTTCAATCAAAGAAGAAGACCCTTTGAGTTTGATGATGGATATCACGTGTTCTTGATGGTGACTCCTCATCATTGGTAGGAAAGGTTCAGTCATGTGATTTAGATTTGTCCTTGGTTTATCCAAACGTTTAATTTTATAACTCATATTGGATTCATTGTGTATATAATAACACAACCACTATATATAATCTATATACATGTTATTTCCCATATGTTACAGGTCAAATTTTATCTTCATCAAGAATCCCACATCGTTGATTGTTGAAATATTGACATTGATGATGATTCAAACATTGAGGAGTGGCCAATGAAGATCTATGATTTCAAGGAGAATGTGTTGTGATGTAATTATATTCCCATGGTTCGTGTCTTGTAGTAACACATTTGAATGCAAGAGAATTCAAAGGAACGTGATTCAAAGATATGTTCTTAGTTCCTCACTGTGTACTATTTTTATCTCTTCTATTTAAGAATTTCTAATTTATGGTTGTATAAAATTATCTATTTTATGAGTTATATTTATCTTCTTTGGTGTTTTGTTTTATACAATATCTTTTTTTAGAGGTATTTTCCCCAATAGTGTGTTAGGATAATGTTATTGGTTTCGTTTTCTTTTTACCATCATCCTCAATGTTATCTGGTTAGTATCCTATGGTGTTGTTATTATTGATAGGTACCTCATTGGTTGGTTGTTTAAATGGACCTTTTTCATTCCCTTTTATTTGGTTATGGTTTTAAATTCTAAATGGTGAGAATTTTTTTAGAGGTATATTTTGTATGGGGAAATTTCCTTCAAGCTCATCCCATTACATGTATCCAAATCCAATAGTTCATAGAAGAGTCCTAAATTAGGAATTTTGTTGTCTAGAGATTTATAATCATGAATCAATTGAAAATTATGATGTGAAAGTATGTTCATGACAATAATGTGTGATTCATGGATTTTTTATATGTAAGGATCATGACCCAAAATTATTTCAAGGATTTTACTAGGGCTAATCATAAGTTCCATTCAAAATATGTACAAAAATCATTATTTCAATTGAATAGGTTTTTCACTGAGTGAATCTTAAAAAAAACACATGTCCTGAATATGGGATTCATGTAGTGAACTAATTCAAGGTCATTTGGTTCGAGGAGACAAGTATTTCGAAAGAACATATAAAATGGTGCATCTATAGTGTCAATGACACATTCAGATAGTGTATATCTTGAAGGAAGTTCACCTTCAAAATATACATTACTCTCAGTCTTCCAAACCTTATACATTTCTTAGAAAATTCATTGTTTTTAGAGGTGTTCCCTCAAATTATTTTGGATAGTTTTGATAGGTTTTAATTATAGTTTTCTATTGTTCAATTAGTGGTGCTCCAATGTGAGTTATTCCTTAATTTTTTTGGATTCTTCATGGATTGTTATTTTTTACTCCCATTTTTTCTTTTTCTTCAATTTTTTATCTTAATTAATTTTATGGAGTTTCTTTGATGATTTTTTTTGTTTTGGTGTGGTGTTCTTAGATGTAAATATTTTCCTTTAGGAGAGGATATATGGATCCATGTATTTATTCTATTCTCGATCAAAGAAAATTGAAATCCTTGAAGTAGGGGAATATTTACTTATCTTTTTATTTTATGTTCAATGGTAATGTTATGATGCATTATTTTTTTTTTGATGGTGAAATTAACCCAAATAAAGGAAAAGAATAATTGAAAGAAATCATCTATATATAGTGATTTCATGTGTCGTTCCACTGTGATGAAATTTTCCTCTTAATTTATACAATATTCTATTATATTTATGATATGATTCATGTATAATTCTTTTGTTCTAGTGTTAACATGTTATTTTTGATGATAATGGTTAAATAATTTCATGCCAATAATTTTCTATTGGATAATTAATTAAAGAAGAATATTTTATGAATTTTTTGGTTCATATGATTTTATAGAAATCAAATTAATCAGAGGAAAATATTTAATTAAATTTTTTTCTAACATTGGTTAATGTGTATGGCTAAATTACTTGATGTTTGAATTTTTTTACTGATAATAATAAAGAGTCATGTTTATTATATGTTTCTCATTAATGTTTTATAAAAATGGATTCTTTTCCATAAAGAAATATTAATATATTGTATCTTGAAATATATGATTCATTAGGTTAACCATAGTTGTAGCCTGAATGAATGGATTAGTTAATTCAATATGGTAAAAAAAGTGGTTGATTAATAGCAATAAATATTTAAGCTAACATATCATTTTTTTATAAAAATGGTTTGATGACTTGCCTTCAAGGCCTATATTTTCTAGATTACTCTATTTTTTGTTTTATACCTTATGTGTTTTCCCAAGATGTGGTCTTTACTATGTGTTGTAATTTTATCTTGGCATGGATGTTAGTTGATGAAATATGGGTGGGGAGGCATAATGTTTGTGGTAACATGTGATGTATGTGACAATAAGATATATAGTGACATGCATGGTGGTGTTGGGGAATTCACCTGGATTGATGTAATGGGTTGATGTTATGATTTTATATTGTTGTGCTTAATGTTGGGATTCTTTCTTGTTATCAGTTTTCTTAAAGGATTATTTTTTTGGTTTCTTATTTATCACCATTCAATTCCCCACTCCTTGGGCTGGCTGGATATGATAGTATATTCATATCTTAATGGTATCATAGGATGTTTCCAAGAGTACCAAGATTTATGGAATGAATATAATGATTAATAAATTTTCTAACCATTGGATTTGGTGGATGTTGGAATGAAAAATTGGTTAATTTTTTCAAATTGATGACTGAGACTGATTATGCAAAGAGGGTATGAAATTCACATTGAGGGTTTCTAAAATTTAATTTTTAATAAAATTAATTAATTTATAATAAATTAATTAATGTAGAGTGAAATTTTTAATGAAAAATAAATTTATATAATTATATTTATTGGAATTATGTATACTTATAGGATATCAAGTTCTTAGTAGTGGCAGTCTGGTGTTAGAGTGATAATATCTATAGGTGAGCCTAGGACTATTTTAATTCCCACCGTGTGGTTTTGAGATATATTTTATCCATTATGTATTGTAACTTCATACACTACCCCAAAAATGTAGGAAGGGTGGATAGAACTCAATTGACCTAGTTTGGGTGTTTTCCCCAATATCCAGGTTGGCATGGGGCAGATGGCTAACAACCCCCTCTTTCCCCACTATCTTCACTTGGAAATATTAGGTGTTGGTATGCATGGTAGTTATCACTTACCATATATGTGTATTGAGGGATGTAATGGAATTTTTTTTATTTCACACAAATGTATTGTTGAAAATTGTATTTTACGTATTATTATGGGTATGGAATGTATGGTATGTGATGTATTGAGCTACATTACTCAGTGTATTCACTATGATGGCTTGAGGTACAAAACCCAATGTATGATACATGACATATGGATTGTGGTATGTCACTCTAAATAGTAGGTTAAAATATATATATGGATTGGGATTGTTAGATTATGTGACACATTAGATGCATGTTATGATACTATATTCTAGGTTCTTCTAGGCTAGATTATTTTAGTGAGAGATGGCACAAGAAAACTGATGTTGGGGATGTGTGGAATATAAGTAGGGAAGTGGTACTAGGGAAACCATGTTTTTATTACTGTATTAAATGGTCTCTTGTATAAATTACTTTGTGAGAGATATCCATAGTGCATTAGGGAATATAATATACTTATATATTGGGTGAGTTAGTTTCACTTTTTCACTTAGATTTAGTATCCTTTTATTCTATTTTTAATGAGAGGCTCTAAGTAGGATCCTACTGATTATACCTATTACGTTAAACCAATGAATATATAATCTATTTCTTAGATTAGTGGCAGTAAGTTGTATATTAAGATGGATATTAATAGGTCATGGTTCTTTGGGAGTTTTTTTGGGATACTTGGTTTCTTCCAAGTTTAACTTTTTATACTTTTTGATTACTTTTAAGATATTTTATTTTCACATGACATTACATGTATGTACCTTGTATTTTTTTACCTTTCGTGGGAGGGGTTAATGACATCATTAGGTCAAATTTCCATGTCATACATAAAGGTATTGGTAATGTTTCATTGAAAACCACATTCGGGTATATATGATCATGATCCTAGATTGACATTGATATTTCGGAGGTGTCTAAAAAACATTGGATACAATGAAAAAAATTATCGTGTCCTATCATACTAAAATGGATAGTCAATATAAAATAACCATTAAAACATTTTTGGATATATTAATATCTTACTATATGTATTTGAATATAAATTGGGATCAATATATTCCCATTATGGAGTGTTCATAAAATTATAGATTTACTCGAGCATCTAAATGACACCATAAAAAGATCTGTATAGGATAACATATAGAAATATGATATGAATAAATGAATATTAGTAGAGGAATTCATATTTACCTTATCCAATAAAAAATTATAGATAATTTTCAATATATTCAATGATATCTAAAAATAGAACAAAGATAATAAAAGAGTTTTTCTAATAATCATCACTGTGATTTAGAGTTGAGCGTTCATGATAATTTGATTCTCTAAATATCTTTTTGGAAGCGGGTTGTGGGAATTGGGATAAAGGGGTAGCTAAGCTCATTGTATTGTAGTCCATTATATATTATTGATCATGTTTGGTCTGTATAATATCCATAACCAATTTCTAATCATCTTTCACTTATAAATTATGTTTTCGTATATAACTTCTATGATTTTACATACCACATCCATCACATGTACTAATGTTTGATTCTTTACAATTGTAACATGATCCATCTTGTGAGGAACAACTAGTAGATATACTACATCAAAGCGATAATATTCCACGAAAAAACAACAACCTAACTAGTTAATTATTTGGGGTGAAATCATATGTTTAAAGAAGATGTGTTGAAATGTGTTGATGTAATGGGAGAAAATTACACTCAATTTTCTTCATAAGTAATATATAATACTAAACAAAAATTAAGGGTTTAGAATTTAATAAACCATCATTTTAGAATATATTTTATAAATAATTAAATTTTTATTAATATATTATTTCACATGAATCACTATAAAAAATAAAACTACGTTTCATTTTTTTACATATAAAATATGAACTTTATAACATATATGTTGAACTAGAAGGTAAAAATATATGTAATCGTTTTAAAAATCTATGTTAATGAAAACATGTAGTAGCCGCCTTCTATATTAGGCTCATTCATCCATTATTGAAAATGAGTTGTTTTAACTTGGGTTTTCCTTCGACAAATATCATGCCAAACTTCAATAATAATGGATTTAGTGGGATTGATGATGAGATTAGTTGAACATATTTGAAATCACTATGAAATCCATGCTAGCTGAACTACCTCTCATGAAATCCACAAATTCATATATTACAATTAAATCGTATGTAGATATCATGAGGTTTTTTTAAATATAAATAATTATGACATAACTATGTAGTCGTTACCATAATAAACTTTCCATTTTCTCATTGGTATGTATACTTTTACAAATTTTTTATTTTTTAAAAATGTATATTTTTTAATGTAATTAATTTTTAAAATTTATAAAAATAGGATGTACTAATGATGTTAATGGGATGATAATTTAATAAAATATATGAACAAATAAAGTAAATATCATAAATTTTAAAAACATTTTTAGTTTATAGTAAAACTAAAAATATCATTGGAATGAATAAAATATTTTTTATGTAAATAAATTCTCATTCATAGAGATGTATTTTTTTTAAAAACTATTATTTGTGAATTAATTACAACTTTATTAAAATTATTTTTTTCCAACTCGAGGAATTTTGTCATGTAAAATGGTTTTCAATTTTCAAATCATCATGTTAAAATGAGTGGATGTGTAATTTATTAAACTCCCCCTTAATAATTTTCATATTTTATCCATTTTGGATAAATGTTTCATGAATATGAAATTCCTTTTTATATTAAGATACTGTTATTTTTAAATATTCTACACCTCATCTCTATGAAAGAACATATCAACTTCTCACGTCATCCTAAAATATTCAATAAAATTACATTTCAATATCTACACATATGGAATCCATTTAAATCCTCTATCATATATATTAACAACTGGTCCCATAAATAATTCTTAAACCACTCATTTCTATGAGTTCCTTAAATAAGATATTCAATCTATCATCTTAATTGATATCTTCTTCATGATTATTATTATATATATTCATAATATTAATCTTATTGTCTAGTATTTTAAACATTAATATTTTTTTCAAAACCATATAGCTTCCATTAATGTTATATTATCACTAAAAAATAACAAATTCATACCCATTCAACCGTTATAATTTGTTCGTTTTTTGGAATGTTGTACCACCAACATGGACATTGCTTTAGTCTTTAATTAATGAATAAATAATAAATTTTAGATAATGTTAAAAATATGAAATAATTTTTTAAATAATTTTATTTTCATAATTATGGATAGGTAATGATCAAAATTATATTTACCAATAACTCCAATTATTTTATTAATTCAAATACTTCGAAAAATGGAATTTTTAAGCATTCTATAAAAACAGTGAACGTAATTTCCATGAAATGACTACAAGAATCCATTATTATATAAAAAAATATTACCTTGTCATTAAGATTTTTTTATAGTAATTGATATTAATAAAAAACTTAAATTTATTATACATAGAAGATAGATTTTGTATGACTGTGATTTATTCTTATATGGGTAAAAATAAAGTATAAATGGATGGTATAATGTAAAATAATAGTGAGTAATTTAATTATTAATATAAATAATGAACATAAATTTAATATAAATGGATGTTAGATTTGGTATGACAAATATTTTTTCTTATATAAGGGTTCATAGTATTAATTTTAATTTCATGAGGCATGTTTCTACCAAGCTTGAAGGCCATTAATTTTTTTTTTATTTCTCCCTTTTTTAAAATAGTTTGAGGGGTCAAATTAAATTCCGTGTTATCTTAGAGACACTTAGGCCTAATGCATAACCCATAATTCCATCATCGTGTAGCCAAAATGTGATCCTGATGGTCCAAAAAACCTATCACCACTAGAACAGATCCTCCCAGCATAAATTGAGATACTAAACAAAGAACCTCGAACGTACTGGGCTACACAGCATACATATCCCCATGCAAAAAAAAATCATGATGCTGATAGAAATATATATACCTTCCCATCCTTCTGATATGTTAACCATGAAATTCTTGGTGTTGGTTCTATGAATCCCGATCTAGACATGTACATAGATTGAGGTCCAAAAAAACCAACACCATCTGAATATCATTACACTTGCAGCAAACTAAAACCCATTGAGATAATTCCAATCTAAGTAACCACCCAAATCATGTTATTTCCTTAAATGGATATTGTTTCCAGTGTTATAAAATCTTTTAGAGGTTTTATCATCTCAATTTATCTCCAATGACATCTTTTTGATATTTATTGCCTTCTTTATATTATTTGGATTCGATTTCACAAATTAAATTTTTTTTTATCAAGTTCATGAAAAATTAGTAGTTTAAAAACCCATTTATGTTCCCCTATTACATGTGGTTTTTATTTTATGTGTCATCAGGTGGTTATATTTAAAATCCTTAAATCCATTTTTTGGAATCATTTTACCCAACTCCTTATTCCTCTATAACCATTTTCTCTATACATATTAATGATTTTTCTTCCCTATACATAAAAGGAATCTCAAAAACATTTTCAAATATTTTTTAATTTCATAAAAAGTGTTTAAAAAGGAATCTTTTTAATGATTTTATTATGGATTATTTTTTTACTTTATTTATAAATGTTTCAAAATAATTTTTTTTAAAATTTTTACCACTTAATTTCCTTTTATCAACACCATGAACATTATAAATTATACTAAATAATTTAATAGTTTCAATAAATTTTAGAATATTATCCTTTTCTAATTATCCTAGAACTTTTTTATGTTTCCAAAGAAAGGGTTATTTCTAATTTTTTTCTGATCATAATTATAATTATTTTATAAAATTATTTTCCATATATTTCAACATACATTAATTATTATTATTATTCATTGGGAATATTCTATAATGATTTCATCCACCTTCTTACTTAGGATATCTTCTGATGATCTTTTAAAGATGTATTCATGGATCCCAATTCATTCCCATGGGTTAATTAAGATATTAAGGACTAGAAACTGTTTCATGTTTTGGTGACATACATAAGTATGGATTATCATTATGTTATTAGTGGGTCTATTATGTCCATATGATGTATTGGTTAATGTTTTATATCATATTATATAATTATAATTCATTGATATTATTGGGTTTTAACAACATAATGTGTTGTAAAGATAAGTTTTTCTTATATGATATTAACATGGACATGATTGGGTTAGTTCATAAAATAATGTGTGTGTATGATATGGTTAGATTATAATGTTATGATTACCTATTATTTTTTCTATTCAAAATTTTCATGTGATTCAGTTTTCTAATATTATGTTTCTAGGGTTTGTGATTATTTTCACATGTTTCACAACAATTGTTTATATTTTATGCTTCCATGGTGGTCCTTTTGTAATAATATGATCTCAACCTTGAATAATTTTTGATCTATAATTTATAATGATAATCTATTATGAATCTATGATCCTATTAACAATATATATCTCCCATGATATATGTTCTCATAGATTCATATGATCAATGACTTTATGAATCCTTTCATAGTTTTCCCTTACTCTACAGTTCACCCCACTCATTATTTTGTTTTCTACTTCACCAATAAATTACATAGTGGTCTATTTATAGAAGTATGTTTCCTATAAATATGTTTAATAGAGATAGTGATGAAATATGTAAAATAATATATTTATGTAGTTGGTCTCCAAAGGCTATATGCCTTTGAGTTATATAATTTCATGATTATTTATAAAATATATTGTTTAAATTAGTAAAATGATATAAAATATATGCATGTTAATGTAATTAAACATTGGGAATTTACTCTAAGGAATATATATATCATTAATGTTTCGAAGAGTATTACATTAACCATATGAATTATAATATTTTTTACTAATCCTAACCAATTAAATAAATAGAAGGAAAGGTACACCTATTACACCACTCACTCTCAAATTATTGGATTATTTATAATATGGAAATTTCTCCAACAAGTGAATCAATGTAATGGTAAATGACAACAATCGGTTTCAAAATACAATAATTCAATTGGTGAATTTAAATCCTATAAAATCACAACTATAGATGTGGTTCATGAAAATGATTTGGTGATAGGTATAGTCATCACCTACTCAAGAACTAGAAATGTCTTATTTTATTCTTGTTTTACCCATTTTTTTATATCTATAATATTTTTTAATGAAATAAAATCACCACCCTAATTAATGGATCCTTTGTTGAAAAATAATAGTGGTGTGATTATTCAATCACATGTATGTAACACCACATTGATAAAAATATGGAATTGATTCCTATAATTCTTATTATTCTCCCTTTTATAAAATTTGATGTTATTTTCGGAATACATTTACTATCTATATATATTGAAACTATATTAATTTCTGTGGTATAAAAATCACATTTCACATCCCAAATAAACATACAATAATATATCAATGAACAGATAATTGTGAACATACTCTATAAATTACTTTCACAATATATGTCATCATTGCAACGACACACAATATTATTAATGAAAATTACTCTTGATGTACATAAATGTCTTGTTATGTAAAATGGTTATATAAAACATAAATAATTCCTTGGTTTTATGTTTTTATATTTTAAAATACCGTTATGAATTTTTAATGTTGCTAATATAGCTATTGAACATTGATCGCATGATTTCTATAAATATAGGCTTTTAACAAATCCAATTTACTCAAATAATGGAAGCGATGGACTCATCTAGTAGAATTCATCCAAATTAAGTCCATTTTTTGAAGCATGTAAATGAGGTAGAAACATTGGGATTTTCTCTTGACTAAGACCAAGCTGAGCTTTATCATGCTATGCATGAACGGAACCTCCTACGAATGAAATGAAATTTAATAGATATTACCACCCGTGCGATGTTATCTGAGCCTCACCATGTGTTTCCCTCCATCGCACACCTTACCCTTAGGTCTTATGTGGGTGTTATAATGGGTTAATTAACAATACCATAGCACAATTATTATGTGAATATTTTTTTATAGAATAAAAAAGATACATTCATTTTATTATTGTTACTTTGTAAATAGTTTTTGAAGCACAAATAGTAATTTTAGTTAATATTCAATTAAGAAATATATTTTAGTGATTTAATGGATTTTTAAATTAAATAATATTTTAATAAAATATTATACTAAATTAATTTCTATTAAATATAAATTATCATAAAATTTTTATGAATACAATTGTAATTTTTATTAATATTTGAATGTTGTTTTTATCAAAACCCATGAATAATATATAAATGTTAGTTTTTATTTTAAAAGTAAATATAAAAATATTTATAAAATTTTTTAGACAAAATGAAAATTATTTTTTGAATCAGGAGGTCAAAATTATCTAACGGTGAATTTTTTATAATTTTCTGAGGCAGTCGAATTCTTGGGTAAAAATTAAATACCGTTTAAAAATATAATGCGTTTTATGAAATCATAACGACCCAATAGTTATGTAATAAAATACAATCAATGTTATTTAAGGCCAATATATGTTTTACCATTAAAAGAATGTGATTTTAGTTTTGTTTTATTTATTTTACAAAGCCTTAGTGG
This sequence comes from Viscum album, assembly GCA_963277665.1. Classification (NCBI taxonomy): domain Eukaryota; kingdom Viridiplantae; phylum Streptophyta; class Magnoliopsida; order Santalales; family Viscaceae; genus Viscum; species Viscum album. The sequence continues at coordinate 424,025,659 of OY728162.1, read as the reverse complement.
ACCCTCTAATAATAATAAAACATTTTAACAATTTAAAATGATTTCATGGAGAGTGTGACTCACCTCCACATAATAAAACCTAGTATTTTAAGAATTTAGGCCATTGGCCTTATAAAATAATTTTTTTCACTCATATTTGGAATGAATCCAGGGAAAAAATCTATGGGAGTGTTTGTGGTTATGATTAGTTTAATGTGTGGTGTCCAAAACCTAAATAATAAATAATTCCCTCTCGATTCTTATATAAACCCACCCAGGATCCCACTTATCTTCAGTAAAAACCCTTGGATAACATCCCTTACCTGAACTTATCTCTCTAAAATTCTTCCAAGGAACCCCAATCTCATAATAATCTTCTCTCAAGCCCTTCCGAATCCTTTGGGATCACACTTCCAAGTAAGGTGTTTATTCCTTTCTCATTTTTGCCCAAATTTAATTATATTGTTATACAGTTTTTTCAATTAAAAATGATTCTGTATGATTTTTAACATCCCCCATACTTCCCTTATTATGTTTTAAATATGATATACCTCTTTATCTCTCATTAATGCCTCACATTAACACCCATTAGCATGTCAAGATTCCTTAAGGAGTTTATATATTCTCATTTACATTCAATAGAATCATTTATATTTTGAATATAAATTAAATTAATAATTTTGGTACATGAATCTATATTACCCCCTTACTGTACATATGATTAGATACCCATTTCTTTCTCAACAACCATTTTTATTAATTTTTATGTCACGCCATTATGCTGTAAAAATTGCACCGTGGTTTTCCATGCCAAATTCACTGTGTAGTTAATACCATTCCCATTTATCTATCAAGGGTATTCACCTTTATGAAAATTTACTTATTTATTATATATTTTCATGTATTAATTCCACATTAAATTATCATGGAATAAATGATAATGTTTAATTAATCCATGTCATTTGATCTATATGGCACACTAAGGCATGAAATGAAATGATTTAGAAGGGAGTACCCTGATAGCGCTCCCATAAATTGGATAGAGAATAATATCATGATAATTTAAGTTAAATAAGGGTTTAATCATTCTAATTAATGTTCAATTAGGTTTTACTCATTCCCTATGAGCAATGGTCCTTGTCTCATGCTATTATCTTGTTAAATGTTGTTTCCACATTTCCATATTATGATAATCATGTTTTATCATGACATTTAATTCGTGTTTCTCTTGTGATCCATTGATATGACTATTTCCTAACATGTACATTATCCTTCCCATGCCTTGGCTACTCCCTTACTAGGATTTATATCTCACCCTTTTTTATACATGTCCTCAGGTTATCCCAGGAAATGCTAAGTACGAAGGAATGTTGTAGTCATGTAAAAGAAGTTTTCAATTAAGTTTTTGTGTTTTATGATATCAGTTGTTATGTAATGTTCATAATTTTTTCAAGACACTATAACTATCAATTCTTAGAGTTTTATTAAGTGAAGTTTTAGGTAATAACTAATTTTTAAGTGTGTAATAAAGATCAGGGTTTTTATAGTTGGTATCAGAGTATAGTTATTTTTGGGATTAGCATTAGAAAACCCTAGTGAAAGCCATGGGGATAGGACTAAGTATAATAAAAACATTCATAAATTTGGGTGAGTATTGAGTAATTACTTTATCAATAAAGTACATCTATGTCTTGAAATGAGCAGGTAGAGGCAGCTCTAGCACATATGTATCTATGGGTAAAGCTCAAAAACACTACTTTGATATAGACTCAAAAAGGAACTAGTGCACAACAATGGGCCTTGCTGCACTCTGGGTTACAACACTCCCAGGGGATATTCTTTAGTAAATTCATAATATTAGTACAAACCGTTATTATGGGAATAAAAATATTCCCATAAGAATATATGTTGGTAACTAGATCATGGATAACATATATTTAAGCATATAAATTCTTATGTTATGGAAAAAAAGTAATTTATATGTCATCTATTTTTGTATTCGGATTTCCGTTTATGTTTTACCCCTAAATTTCATTTTATTCTATAAAATGGTGGGTAATATAAGGACTCAGGCTAACAACCAATGCAAATATCAATGTGATGATTGTTCTAATAAGATGGATAATCCAATGGGAGCGGGAATTGTGAACTTTGTAATGATACTATCTCAGTTAATTCATATTTTGAATAGAAACAAGGGTCAAGTGGAACATTAAACCCCCCTAAGAATTAAAAAATCACAATCGAGAGCTTCATGAGATAAAGGCCACCTAATTTTAATGGATCATATGATACCTCAGTCTTTGAACAATTGATAGACCCCATTGAGAATATATTCTCCATCCTTCAATGATCTAAACAAGACAAGGTATGTTTGGATCCATATCATATGGATGGTGAAGATCATCAATTGTGGACATTGATAAAAAATACTCACCCTGAGGAGGAGAACAAGGTGTTGGAATGGAAGGATTTCAAGAAAATATTTTTTGATAAATATTCTCCTCGCACCCTCTGACTTAAGATGGAAAGGGACTTCCTTTCCCTCAATAAAAAATATGATGAATCCATCATAGTGTATAAGGAAAACTTTTCAAGGATTTCACAATATACCTCCCACTTTGTCATTACCCTCGAATGCAAGGTTGACCTCTTCTTTGGTAGGCTAAAACCTATCCTTCTGAATTCCCTAGCGATCTGTGACTTCGAGAGCTATGAGGAAATATTCTGATGTTCCCTCAAAGTAAAAATGGAGATTGGTGAATCTTAGGGGTATCATGGGGATATGAAGAAAAAGGTGTAAATTAATTCTAAGGCTCTGATGGATAAATCCAGCGATGCTAAGAAAATCTAGCACCACACTTTCCAAATGTACAGAAAGAAGCATCCCAAAAATTGAATGAAGGGGACGAGGATATGATTTTGTTGTGGAAGTGAATGGCGCATATCCATTAACATCCTATAAGAAAAACCTTTGGCTGTGATAGAGGATAAGAATACTCATCTAAAACCTCAACGATTTTTTAATTTATTCAACAAAAAATATCCACTGCACTTTTAAAACTAGTTCCTTGTGCCATGGGATTTCAGAGGGAACCAACAACCTCCAAGGCAACATGGTAAAGCTTTTTCCACCACTACTATCAAAGTGAACACCTACATTGAAGTGGTGATGTAGAGACCCGAATCCTGACGTACATTGACATTACATTACTTTTGAGGAATACTTAGTACATAACACACAGACACACAAGGACCGTAATAGTTTAGTGTCTTTGGAAACTCGGAACGTAATCTTCTAATCGTGGTGAAAGATCTTCAATATCTCCCATAAAGATATTCCCTTTTTTTTTACCTAAAACCTATCTTTATATCCTGGGGAAAAGAAAACATAAAAGGGTGAGCTCAAATTCTTAGTAAGGGTAAACAAAAGAAATATAAATCTCATCGTATACACAAGCACATAACTTTTGGAAATCTTAACCTGTAAAAGAGATCATATTTTCATAACAATTGATAAATCATAGAAGTGAAATTTAATCCCAATAATCATAACTTAAAACATGAAACTTTTTGGCATACACACATAATCATAGATAATCATTTCTTTTTAGTCAAGACTCATTTCCAAAACTATCTTAGTGGACAAAGTCCCTTTATGAATCGAGTAACCCTCGTTTCAGTCCTGTTTCACTGAACCGGTATAGCCTACCATTCCAGCCATGTCTATCTCATGAGATATAAATCTTTACCCAATGAATTGGAGGGAGATATAGGTCCCACCCATCTCATAATGATACCATTCTTATGTGTGCCACAAAATCCTAAATCATACATCATTTCATAACCCATGTAATAAAAATGGGAATCTTAAACATCATGACATCATAAAACAATTCATATACGATAAAGGAATTCATAAATATAATTCCATCACAACATAATCAAATCAATTTAATAATAGGGATAAAAATAGAACCCTTAATTATCTTAGATGGAAAATAATTTTGATAAAACACTTGAACTTCATTCTTGAGGAAAATATCCTTTCTACTTCAAAAATACTTTTCCTTTCTTAACATGTCATACAATTTTAAACTAAAAGAAGTTGATTAAAAATAAACTTGAAAACTTTTAAAGGAAGATTCTTGGAAATAATTTTTTAAAAATCCATTCTTGCCGTATAAGTTAAAAAAAACACTCTTCGTACTTTTGTCGAAAAAGTCAAAATGTACCTCGTACGAAAAACGACAAAAGATTCCTTTCATATCTTTTACAAAAAACATACCGAAGGGTAAAATTGGATATAAAATATTGTAGAAGGATGGAAATAATATTAAACATTGATGGAACATTGATGTGGATAATAAAATACACCCCAGTAATTACCAAAGTAAAAACAATCTCGGATAAAAGTGAGATTGTGATATTTCCCTTACCTTAGGTCCGACTTGCTTTGTAAGTGTCCGAACCTCCTGTATAATGATTTAATTCATGTTATTGACTTATTCCAGAATCATATTCATTGTTATTATATCAAATATGGTCTACTTATGACTTTATATTACCCGTTCTTTTGTAAATTCATGTTAATGTAGCGTTTTGGGTAAAATCGTCTCATTTGTCGTTCGTGTTTTTAACTTGTAATTATTCATATGATTACTTAGATCATGATTACTTAATTCCAGAATATAAAACATGATTTATATATATATATTCAGAATATACATATATAATAAATTAGTAAATGGAAAGAAATACACCGTTCATGGAGACGGTAGTCCGTACATACGCATGAACGCTGTTTTCGTTTCCTTATTGAATTGAATGGAATTAAGTAGATGACATACATATAAATATAAATAATTCCAGTATAATTATTAGTTGATATATTTCATTATTACTTATTATATATACTTTATAATCATTCATGAATGGTTAATCATTGAGAATGAATCTCATCGCGTCGTGGAGACGGTAGTCCTTACGTACGCACGAGCGATGATATCATTCCCCTGGTCGTGGAATTGTGTTGAAGTGTATGTATACTGTTTCAGTATCAATATCACTTTATAATAATCATATATAGTTACTCATTAAACCATTATACCCATCCAATTAAGGTGGTGGCGGAAAATAGATTACACCACAGCGTGGAGACGGTATTCCGTACGTACGCACGCGCGGTGATTTCCTTTTTCCTTAGGATGGATAGATGGTTAATTAGACTTGTTTCATATTTATAATAACATATCGGTATGTAATTAATACTGATGTTATTACTTTTTCATGAAACAACTAAAGAAGAAGAAGTTGAAGAAGAAATAAATTGAAAAGATCGGTAATGGATATTACCTCTTCTTTGAAACGCCTCTTTGAATCCTCCACTTAGGGAACTAAGATTGGCCTTTGAAGAAGACCAGGACCTCTAGGAATATTCTAGGGAAGTGTAGAAGGGATTTTGGTAGGGGTTGGCCGAGCTTGAGTGCTCAAATTGGTGTGAGGAGGAGGGGGAGGTGGTGCCCTTTTATAAGGGAGGAGAGGGGCACCTTAGAAATATCTTAAAATATTATTTTATATTAAAGTCAAAATCGGTTTATAATTGTTCCAAAGGGTCTTATTTCAAAGCTAAAGTGGGGAGGGGTCGAAATACTATCAACCAATAGGATTTAGACAAGTTTAGTGTATTAATTTAACCTTATCAATTAGATTTAACTCTAAGTTAAATAATTTAACTTTTACCGTGTCTTTTTGTTTTCTTTCACTATATGGTTAATACACTTACTATAACATGCCAAACGAACCCCAAAATGTTTATTATTAATATATATATCCTTATCTATGTCATTTGGCCGATCCTTAGATTTTTAGGAATAAAATAACAATTAATAAAATAATAGTTTATTTAAAAACTATTTTGTGTCAATTTTGACACTATTTGATATATGTTTTTTGTGAAAGTCATAACAGAATTATATGGTTGAACCAAGTTTATTAAATCAACAATAATATATCATAGTAACCTATAAAATTATTGTAATTCATAAAAAGTCTTAAATTACATTTATTTTTGTATTTATAATATCAATTATGTCAATATTTCATTAATAAGATAATTACTGCATCGTCTTTGTGTCATAAATAAATTAAATTATTTGATGTCTAAAAATTACATATAAAATACCATCATGTATGAAATCGTTTTAGCTTTCTAATGAATATTTACAATCGAATTTATCTTATGTATAACTCTATATTAAATTTTTTTTAGTAAATAAACTTTGATTTTAACTCTTTTAACTCTTCATTGAATTAAATAATAATAAATGTCCTAATCTAATCCAAGTGGGCCTAAATGATAATATTTTACACTTAAGGTTGATTTTGGTCGAGATACACTTGTCCAATAGGATTAGGACATGTGTTAGGGTAATATTAATATCTTTGTTACCCTTAATTACCCTATTTACTTTTAACCGTGGTAAATGAAAGTAAAAAGTTACTATTCACCAAAAATTATTTTCATCTCATTGAACCACATTTTACTTACTGACATCAACCGTGTCTCTCAGATTTTTGAAATTCCATTCACAGAAGCGGTAAAATTAAGTTTTATGAAAAATTCAGTTTTTTTTAACTACCACTTAGTAGTTTCACTATTCATCAAAAATTGATGTTTTTCAGAACAATGCCAAAATTTCATCCTAAGCTATATTTCATATTCCGAATTCAAAAATGAATTCCATTTTGAGAGTTAAAATTTCTAAAATTTAAAAAGTGGTTATTACTATTCATAATAGCTAGTTTTAATAATATTTTAATAGCATATCGTTGTTTCGTGAAACTCAGTATTGCGTACTACACACGCTGTCGAGGAAGGTTGTGATTGCGTGTAATGCAAGGAAAGTCAAAGATGCGTGTTGTGCAAGCTCCTTTTGATGTAGCGTACAACACAAGACATTAATTAAATTAAAAAGAATATTTTTCATAAAATCTCGGGCTGTTACATTCTACCCCCCATAAAATGAATTTCGCCCTCGAAATTTGTCGGGGTTATAAATGGTTTACTATTCGAAAGTTTCTTTAATAGAAACCCACATCGTAAAAAGGAATATCAAAACCAATCTTTAAAAACAAAAGTATGAAACGTAACGGTTACCCAAATTAACTAATCACTGGGATTCCACATAGGTGAAAATATGGATATGGAAGAGAAATCTAACCATCATGTTCTGATGGAGAGTGGTAGAGAACATGGCTATGGAAAAGCTAGCAATCACAAAGCCATAAATTTGTGACGTTCTAAGGTACCATCTGATTCATCAGATATAAGAGCACTAAGAAAACATTTTTGGTTTTCAAGATCATTTCACTAAAGTTAAAGAATTTAAATTAGAATAAATACATACTTTATTTTGGTAAAATCTCGCTATTGTTCGTGCCTTTAACAATTTCCACTTCATCTCTTAAATAAATGAAGTTGAATTTGTTATTCGTGAAATGTTAGCAGATCATGTGATAGAATGACAGGTCATTCCATCTGTCTCAAACAAAATGTTAGCAAAAATTATATACATAAGTCGATCTATAGTAAGATTAATCATATATGGTTCCTAAAATGGACTTTATACTTTATATATCATACTGATTAATATAATAAAGCTAGTTTCTAATAAACAGGGTCTTCCTGTAGGCCAGTGGTAGGCGATAAAGGCAAGTCGCATTTCGGTTGTGGGTTCGATTCCCATAGCCTTGTCCGACGCGATGGGTTGTCGCCCGTCCTACAGGTTGTCCTTTTTCTAAAACTACATTACTATAACATCCCATCAATAATATCGAAAATCTTCTATCCTTAAACAATACTAACTTATGTCCAACCTAATCCATTCTAATCTTTAGGCTTATCCATAATACTGCAGTCCACTCTCATAATATAGTGAAAATGATTACCAGAGATTTAATACTGTCGTTAATCCCCATATATATGTCTTGTTGGTCACATTCCAAACATTCAAAGGCCTTAATCATGTATTCTCTTAAATACCCATTGAACCTTTGTGAAAACATGAATGCAGTTAAAATTTAACACTTTCCACATATCAAAATCCTCAAAATTCTGTATACTCAGACCATGATATCACATAGTCCATATATCAGTCATGAGCTCATGAATAATGTCAGACATTTCATTTTCTCCTTATCCCTTCATTATGCGCATATCATCTACTTTCCAAAATATTTGAATAACTTTTCCTGGTTACTGGTACCTTAAAATTACTGAAAACCACAATAAACCAATACATAAATATTTCAATACACCATAAAAGTACCTCAACAACATTATTCTTGAATAACAATACATAAACACTTTAGTCCATCCACTTCAATTATTGTCCTGGAATAAGTCCTTCCTTGATTTAGAAGTACCTTTTTAGGTCATGGCATTGAGTTGGGTAATGCCCATGTTCTCCGCAAATAAGACATTGAACTCCATAACAGTCTGTCACTCTATGACCCTTTTCTCCACACAGATAACATCGGTCCCTCCATTTGAGGTATTCCTCAAGGTTCTTCTTCCCTTCTTTAGAAATATCAATCTTCTTTTCTTTATGCCCCTCAACATGTGAACATGAATAATAGTTTATCTTCCTCTTCTTTGATGAATTAGGCATACCACTGATTTTCACCTTGTTAATCATATATCGCGATGACTGATTCGGCATAATCGCAATATATTTCTCCCTAGGAATTACACAATTTTGTTGCTCATAGTCACCAATTTGTCCATTGGATTCAATTTTAACCGAATTCCTTCTGGTTCCCTCCATTAACTAAAACACAAAAAGAATATTGTGAGAGGAAAAAATCATGCTAGAGAAAACAACATTATAAAGGAGGAGTATCCTCAATATCTAACTTCTTAGGTTAAATTCTATGATCGTTACCGTAGTTCTAGGACTGTATCTTATACGTATACTTATCCTTAGGAACATCCCTAGACATACCTTAGAAATATCTCTAGGGATCTCACTAACGTTTTCGCATCCTAGTTTCCAAAGGTTGACTAAACCTTTCCTCTGATACCAAATGTAGAGACCCGAAGCCTGACGTACATTGACATTACATTACTTTTGCGGAATACTTAGTACATAACAAACAAACACACACAAGGACCGTAATAGTTTAGTGTCTTTGGAAACTCGGAACGTAATCTTCTAATCGTGGTGAAAGATCTTAAATATCTCCCATAAAGATCTTCCCTTTTTTTACCTAAAACCTTTCTTTATATCCTGGGGAAAAGAAAACATAAAAGTTTGAGCTCAAATGCTCGGTAAGGGTAAACAAAAGAAATATAAATCTCATCGTATACACAAGCACATAACTTTTGGAAATCTTAACCTGCAAAAGAGATCATATTTTCATAACAATGGATAAATCATAGAAGTGAAATGTAATCCCAATAATCATAAATTAAAACATTAAACTTTGTGGCATACACACATAATCATAGATAATCATTTCTTTTTAGTCAAGACTCATTGCCAAGACTATCTTAGTGGACAAAGTCCCTTTCCGAATTGAGTAACCCTCATTTCAGTCATGTTTCACTGAACCGGTATAGCCTACCATTCCAGACATGTCTATCTCATGAGATATAAATCTTTACCCAATGCATTGGAGGGAGATATAGGTCCCACCCATCTCATAATGATACCATTCTTATGTGTGCCACAAAATCCTAAATCATACATCATTTCATAACCCGTGTAATAAAAATTGGAATCTTAAACATCATGACATCATAAAACAATTCATATACGATAAAGGAATTCATAAAAATAATTCCATCACAACATAATCAAATCAATTTAATAATAGGGATAAAAACAGAACCCTTTATTATCTTAGATGGAAAATAATTTTGATAAAACACTTGAACTTCATTCTTGAGGAAAATATCCTTTCTACTTCAAAAATACTTTTCCTTTCTTAACATGTCATACAATTTTAAAATAAAAGAAGTTGATTAAAAATAAACTTGAAAACTTTTAAAGGAAGATTCTTGGAAATAATGTTTTAAAAATCCATTCTTGCCGTATAAGTTAAAAAAACACTCTTCGTACTTTTGTCGGAAAAGTCAAAAAGTACCTCGTACGAAAAACGACAAAAGATTCCTTTCATATCTTTTACAAAAAACTTACCGATGGGTAAAATTGGATATAAAATATTGTAGAAGGATGGAAATAATATTACACATTGACGGAACATGGATGTGGATAATAAAATACACCCCAGTAATTACCAAAGTAAAAACAATCTCGGATAAAAGTGAGATTGTGATATTTCCCTTACCTTAGTTCCGACTTGCTTTGTAAGTGTCCGATCCTCCTGTATAATGATTTAAATCATGTCATTGACTTATTCCAGAATCATATTCATTGTTATTATATCATATATGGTGTACTTATGACTTTATATTACCCGTTCTTTTGTAAATTCATGTTAATGTAGCGTTTTGGGTAAAATCGTCTCATTTGTCGTTCGTGTTTTTAACTTGTAATTATTCATATGATTACTTAGATCATGATTACTTAATTACAGAATATAAAACATTATTTATATATATATATTCAGAATATACATATATAATAAATTAGTAAATGGAAATAAATACACCGTTCATGGAGACGGTAGTCCGTACGTACGCATGAACGCTGTTTTCGTTTCCTTATTGAATTGAATGGAATTAAGTAGATGACATACATATAAATATAAATAATTCCAGAATCATTATTAGGTCATATATTTCATTATTACTTATTATATATACTTTATAATCATTCATGAATGGTTAATCATTGAGAATGAATCTCATCGCGTCGTGGAGACGGTAGTCCGTACGTACGCACGAGCGATGATATCGTTCCCAGGGTCGTGGAATTGTGTTGAAGTGTATGTATACTGTTTCAGTATCAATATCACGTTATAATAATCATATATAGTTACTCATTAAACCATTATACCCATCCAATTAAGGTGGTGGCGGAAAATAGATTACACCACGGCGTGGAGACGGTATTCCGTACGTACGCACGCGCGGTGATTTCCTTTTTCCGTAGGATGGATAGAAGGTTAATTAGATTTGTTTAATAATTATAATAACATATCAGTATGTAATTAATACTGATGTTATTACTTTATCATGAAACAACTAAAGAAGAAGACGTTGAAGGATAAATAAATTGAAAAGATCGGTAATGGATATTACCTCTTCTTTGGAACGCCTTTTTGAATCCTCCACTTAGGGAAATAAGATTGGACTTTGAAGAAGACCAGGACCTCTAGGAATATTCTAGGGAAGTGTAGAATGGATTTTTTCAGGGTTTGGCCGAGCTTGAGTGCTCAAATTGGTGTGAGGAGGAGGGGGAGGAGGTGCCCTTTTATAAGGGAGGAGAGGGGCACCTTAGGAATATCTTAAAATATTATTTTATATTAAAGTCAAAATCTGTTTATAATGGTTTCAAAGGGTCTTATTTCGAAGCTAAAGTGGGGAGGGGTCGAAATCCTATCAACCAATAGGATTTAGACAAGTTTAGGGTATTATTTTAACTTTATAAATTAGATTTAACTCTAAGTTAAATAATTTAATTTTTACCGTGTCTATTTGTTTTCTTTCACTATATGGTTAATACACTTACTATAACATGCCAAAACAACCCCAAATTGTTTATTGTTAATATATATATCCTTATATAAGTCATTTGGCCTAACCTTAGATTTTTAGGAATAAAATAACAATTAATAAAATAATATTTGATTTAAAAACTATTTTGTGTCAATTTTGACACTATTTGATATATGATTTTTGTGAAAGTCATAACAGAATTATATGTTCGAACCAAATTAATTAAATCATCAATAATATATCATAGTAACCTATAAAATTAGTGGAATTCATAAAAAGTCTTAAATTACATTTATTTTGGTATTTATAATATCAATTATGTCAATATTTCATTAATAAGATAATTACTGCATCATCTTTGTGTCAAAAATAAATTAAATTATTTGATGTCTAAAAATTACATATTAAATACCATCATGTAGGAAATCATTTTAGCTTTCTAATGAATATTTACAATCGAATTAATCTTATTTATAACTCTATATTAAATTTTTTTAGTAAATAAACTTTGATTTTAACTCTTTTAACTCTTCTTTGAATTAAATAATAATAAATGTCCTAATCTATTCCAAGTGGGCCTAAATGATAATATTTTACACTTAAGGTTGATTTTTGTCGAGATACACTTGTCCAATAGGATTAGGACATGTGTTAGGGTAATATTAATATCTTTGTTACCCTTAATTACCCGATTTACTTTTAACCATGGTAAATAAAAGTAAAAAGTTACTATTCACCAAAAATTATTTTCATCTCATTGAACCACATTTTACTTACTGACATCAACCGTGTCTCTCAGATTTTTGAAATTCCATTCACAGATGCGGTAAAATTATGTTTTATGAAAAATTCAGTTTTTTTAACTACCACTTAGTAGTTTCACTATTCATCAAAAATTGATGTTTTTCAGAACAATGCCAAAATTTCATCCTAAGCTATATTTCATATTCAGAATTCAAAAATGAAGTCCATTTTGAGAGCTAAAATTTCTAAAATTTAAAAAGTGGTTATTACTATTCATAAAGGCTAGTTTTAATAATATTTTAATAGCATATCGTTGTTTCGTGAAACTCAGTATTGCGTACTACACACGCTGTCGAGGAAGGTTGTGATTGCGTGTAATGCAAGGCAAGTCAAAGATGCGTGTTGTGCAAGCTCCTTTTGATGTAGCGTACAACACAAGACATTAATGAAATTAAAAAGAATATTTTTCATAAAATCTTTGGCTGTTACAGGTGAAAGGTATAGTAGTTGTTAATTAAAAAATAGTTAACGTAGTTTATTATTTTTTTTCTTCTCATTCTTTTATATACAGAATGTTTAGTAGAATAATCCTAACACCACCACAAATTATTGAACTAAAAATGTCTATGGGAACAGAAAATGGGGAAATCTTTTCCACCCATGAATATAAATCCTCCTCGATAACTATATGTGGTTTGAACTTCCCAGCGAACCTCCTCATACTCCCTTTGGTGGAATTTTATGAAATTATTGGTGTGGATTGGATTTCATTATATAGATTCAACATAAATTACTGTGAGAGGGAAATCACTCTCCACATAGTGAATCGACCCCCTATTTTGTAGAAGTGCAAGGATGGGGATGATTCTTCTTTAGCACCATCATCTCAATCATTGATATTACTTCCATATGAGAACTCTTATCTTTTTGAGATGATTGAGTCTAAGGGTGAAATAATCCTTGAATAAAAGACAATTTTGAGGGAATTTGTTTAGGTGTTTCATGAGGAATTGATTGGTCTTACTCCTAGAAGAGATTTTCAATTATCAATTGATCTTATATGTGGGGCATTGCCAATATCCTGGACTCTATATAGAATTTCTATTGTAGAGATTGAGGAACTGGAAAACAACTACATGATAATTTGGATAAAGGGTTTATACACTGATGTGCTTCACCATGGGGTGCACCAATTCACGTCATCAAGAAGAAAGATGGTCCATTCCACATTTTCATTGATTATCGTCATCTCAAAAAAATAATGATAATGAACAAGTATCCTCTACAACAAACTGATGACATGTTCGATCATCTACATTGAGAATAATACTTCTCTAAGGTGGATTTGCGGTTACGATATTACCAATTAAGGGTGAATAAGGAGGATATCTTCAAGACTGCTCTTCATACAAGGTATGTGAACTATGAATTCATAGTAATTCCTTTCGGACTCAATAATTATTCAGTAATATTCATGTAATTGATTAGTAGACTCTTTATAGATTACCTAGACAAATTTTTGGTATTATTTGTAGATGATATTCTAATATACTCCAAAACCAAGGAGGATCACGAGGAGAATCTAAGAACTGTACTAGAGACCTTGTTGAAAGAGAAGATCTATGAAAAGTAATGCAAATGTGAGTTTTGGTTGAAGGAGGTCTCATTATTGGTTCATATCATCACAAGAAATGGGATATCTTTGGATCAATCAAAAACCTCTGCAATTGAGTGATGGCCAAGGGAAACATTGGTAGAGAATATTTGAAGCTTCGTGTGGTTATCTGGATATTATCTCCGATTTGTGAGAAATTTCTCACAGATCTACATCCCTGTTACCAATATAATGGATTAATGTTGTCTTTGAGTGATGAATGCAAAGAGAGTTTCAAGGAGTTGAGAAGGAGGCTTATCACTGCTCTTATGCTCAAACTACTCACAAGTTGAGAACTTTTTGTGTTATTCAGTGATTCATTGATGAAGGTTATGGGATGTGTGTTGGTGAAAAATGAAAAAGTCATTTCCTATGCTTCAAGTAAATTGAAAGTTAATGAGAAAAAATTTCCAACACATGATTTGGATTTGGATGTAGTAATTTTCACTTTAAAAATTTTCCAACATTACCTATTTGGGAAGAAGTGTGAAATATATATAGACCACAAAAGGCTCAGGTATATATTCATATAGAAAGAGTTGAATATGTTCCAATGAAGATGGTTAGATCTGATCAAATACTATGACTTCTCAATCTATTACCACCGTTTGAAATCAAACAAGGTTGCAGATGCTCTAAGTAGAAAGGACCCAGTGATTCTATCATTGATGTGAATTGAAAAGGATCCAATCTTCTTATATTTGATGAATATGGACATGTTAATCATAAATAATGGAACATTATCAATCCATTCAAAAATTATGGCTCAACAATATCTTTTGGAAAGGATAAAGGATGCTCAAAAGGATGATGTTGGAATTAAAAAGAAAGTGGAAACTATTAGAAAAGGGAAATCCTCAGAGTTCAATGTTAATGTAGAAGGAATTGTGAGATTTGTGACAATACTATGTGTTCCATCATATCCAGAGTTCAAGAATGATCTTTTAGATATTGCACATAGTTTTAATTTCTCCATTCACTTAGGAAACCCAAAGATATATCATGATATATGAGAAAATTATTACTGGTATAACAAGAAGAAAGAGGTTGTTGAGTATATCAATGTTCTTGGTCTGTCAGAAAGTTAAGGCTAAGAAGAAGAAGTATAAAGGAATGATGCAACCATTACCCATACCAGCATGGAAATAGGAGAACATCACCATGGACTTGGACACCAGACATCTGAAGTCATCCAAAGTAAACAATTCAATCTATGTTTTTGTGGATTGTCTTACAAATACTGCACACTTCATTACAATTCGAGAGGATTTGTCATTGGATCAACTGGAACATATATGTATCAGAGAAGTGGTAAGGCATTAAGGAGTTCCAATTCCTATTATATCCTATCAAGATCCAAGATTCATCTTTATGTTCTGGAAGAGTCAACAAAATTCTCTAAATACTAAGTTGAACTTCAGTACTACTAATCATCCTCAAACTGATGGCCAATCTGAGTGGACTATCCATACATTTGAGGACATGATGAGAGAATGATCAATGGACTTCAATGGAGGATGAGATCAATATCTTCATCTGGTTGATTCTCATATAATAATAATGTCCACTCAAGAATCGAGATGGATACTTATGAATCCCTTTTTGGGAATAGGTGTGAACCCCTATATGTTGGGGTGATGATGGGGAAGAAAAATTCCTAGGTCTAGAAATGGTTGAATAAATGATGGAGAAGTTTAACACCATCCATCATCACATTCAAGCTGCTCAGGCTCAACAAAAGAGCTATGATGATAATTGTCGATGAGACATGGATTTTGATGTTGGATATTTGGTATTATTTTGTATATCACCATGTAAGAGAGCTATTAGATTTGGGAATAAGGGAAATCATTATCCAAGTTACATTAGCCCTTTTGAGATCCTTGACCACATTGAAGTAGTGGCCTATCAACTAGAACTCCCACTGAACCTATCTCAAGTATATGATGTATTCCATGTATCACTCTTGAGAAAGTAAATACCTTACCCATCACATTTACTCAATCAATTGGTGGTACCACTGGAGAATGACCTCTCTTATGGAGAGAAGTCGGTGAAGATCTTTGATCATAGGGAAAAAGTTCTACCAAATAAGACAATGCCCCTCATCAAGGTGTTTTGGAGAAACCTCATGTTTGAAGAAGCAATGTGGGAATCAAAGGAAGTGATGAAGTAGAGTAAACCTCATTTTTTAGTGTGGAAAAAAAATTTTGTGGGGAAATTATATTAAGAGGGAAGATTGTAACGACCCAAAATTTTATCATTAAAAATTCCTCTTCATCTATTTTAATGTCTAATTATGCAAAACAGTTATACAAAAAAAATTCACTTCCTTGGTTTTATGTTTTTGGATTTTAAAATACAGTTATGAATTATCATTGTTGCTAATATAAACATTGAATAGTGATCACATGATTTGTAAAAATATAGGTTTTTAACAAATCCAATTTACTCAAACAAAGGAAGCGATGGACTCATCTTGTAGAATTACTCCATAAAAATCCCATTTGTCAAAGCTTGAAAAGGAGGTAGCTTCACTAGGATTCTCTCTTGACCAATCCTAATATGAGCTTCAACACGTTAAACATGAACGAAAACACCTATGGGAGAAGTGGAAGTGGATAGAGATTACCACCTGAGTAATGTTATCAAAGCCTCCCAAAGATTTTTTTACCATCACACACCTTATCCATAGGTCTTATGTGGGTGTTATAAGGGATTATGTAACAGTACCCTAGCACTATGATTATGAGCATTATTTTAGTATAGAATAAATAATATACATTTATTTTCTTTTTTTTACTTTGTAAATAGTTTTTAAATAACAAATAGTATTTTTAGTTAATATTCAATTAAGAAATATTTTTTGGTGAATTAATGTATTTTTGAATTAAATAATACTTTAATAAAATATTATAATAAAATAATTTTTATTAAATATAAATTATCATATAATTTTTATTAATAAAATTTTAATTTTTATTAGTGTTTCAAAGTTGTTTTTGTCAAAAACCATTAATTTTCGATAAATGTCGGTTTTTATTTTAAAAGTAAAAATTTATATATTTAGACAATTATTTACATAAAATGAATATTATTTTCGAAATCATGATGTCAAAATTATAAAAACGGTTAATTTTTTATAATTTTCTGTGGCAGTTGAATTTTCAGGTATTAATTAAATACTGTTTAAATATATAATGTGTTTTATGACATAATAATGACCCAATAGTGATGTAATAAAATACTATAAATGAGATTTTCATCCAATATGTGTTTTAACTTTAAAATAATATGATATTAGGTTTGTTTGATTTATTTTACAAAGCCTTAGTGGACCCTCCAAGATTAATTAAACATTTTAACATTTTAAAATGATTTCCTTGAGAGTGTGATTCACCTCCACATAAGCAATCCTTATATTTTAAGAAGTTTGGAAATTGGGATTAAAAATAATTTTTTTCACTCGACTGTAGAAAAACCCGTGGTCAAAAAAAATTAATGGATTGTGATTTTGATTAACTTAATGTGTGGTGCCCAAAACCTAAATAATAAATATTTTCACCTATTTTCCTATATAAACCCACCCAAGCTCCCACTTCTCTTCACTAAAAACCCTTGGAGCATGTCCCTAACCTGACATAATCTCTATAAAATCCTCCCAAGGAATATCAAGCTCTAAATAAGCCTCTCTCAATCCCATTCCTAGCCTTTGGGATCACACTTCCAAGTAAGGGATTTCTTTCTTTCTGATTTTTGTCCCAATTTATTTATATTGGTATACCGTTTTGCTTTAAATTAAAATTGTTAGGCGTATTATTTTCACCTCCCCTATACTGCCCTCCTTATTTTTGAATGATGTGATATCTCATTCTCTCTCATTAATGTATCCCATTTACACCTATTACCATGCAGAAATTCCATAACGAGTTCCTCTCTTATCATTTACATTCAAGAAATTATTTTACATTATGAATCTAAATTCAATTACATATATTGGGATATGTATCTATATGACCCCCATAATGTTAATTTTATGTACATATTATGAGATACCCTTTACTCTCTCATTAACCATTTTTATGAATTCTTATGTCACACTGTTATGCTCCCAAAATTGCACCGCGATTTTCCAAGCCAAAGTCATTATGTAGTGAATACCATGCATATTTATCTATCAAGTGTATTTAACTTTATGCACATTTACTTATTGATTATTTATTTTTATGTATGAATTCATAATTCCTTTATCATGGAATAATTGAAAATTTTTAATGAATCCATGTTATATGATCCATGTGGTACACTTATGCATGAAATGAAATGATTAATAATGGTGCACCCAGATAATGCAGCAATTCATTGGGTAAAGAATAGTATAGTGATACATCCAGTTCAATGGGTGTTTATTAATTATAATTCAAGTAAAATGAGAGATTAATAATTCTCCATATTCAATGGGACTTAGCGCTCTATAATATAATGTTAAATGTTGTTTCCATATTTCCACGTTATGATAATCAGGTTATATCATGCCTTTATGTTCATGTTTCTCTTATTCTCCTTTGATATGACTATTTCTTAATGTGTACATTATCATCACATTACATTGTTTACTGCATTAATGGGCTTTATATCTCACAATTTTCTTATGCATGTCCTCAGTTAATCCCATGTAATTCTAAGTATGAAGTAATGTTAGGGCCAGGTAAAAGAATTTTTCAATAAAGTTGTTTTGTTTTATATTCAAATTTGTTATGTAATGTTCCTAATTTCCCCATGACACTAGACATCTAGATACTCAAATTTTTATTAAGTGAAATTTTATGTAATAAATCATGTTTAAGTGTGTAATAAAGAGTAGGGTTGTTATATTAATAGTAAATAATGACAAGCCATTATCTCAAATGGTTTGGGATAGACTCATTATTTAGTAAATTACTATTAGTAATGAATACATTGATGTTTTTCTTGATGGGTTTCATGTTTTTACATAAAATAATAAAGTTGGGATTTTAATATAACTTCTATTTCGTCCTCTGTATACAACAATGAATCGTTATAAAATATTCATAACGAAATTTGAGGAATTAATAAAGAAATGCGAAAGAAATATGGATAAATATTTTATATGGACATTTTATTATCCAAGGAATGAACTGATAGTCTATGTTATAAAAAAAATATAGATTCATGTGTCTACTTACTAATTATCTTCAACATAATATAACCATGATCAATAAAAATTATCATTTAACCCTTAATGATTATTCAGTAAATTACATGGGGGGATCAGTACATCTCCATGATTAACATTTGAAAAATATATAACCCATCAAGGGTTTAATGTGAGTTAATATCCCTAGATTCCATTTTTATTAGATATAGAAACTATAAATTCTATGTGTTTTAATTGGGTATTAAAAATTCCCCTCATATATTTATCGATCTGATGGATTGAGTCTCTATAAATTGCCTTGATATATTTATGGTAGTCTCTATAGATGTTATTTTCATATATTTATAGAGTAATTAATATAATCAATGTTATTTGGGTTTCTAGGGATAATGTTAAAATAAAAACTCTATGCAAAGTTAAAATTTTGTGAATTATAGATATAGAGTGGATCTTCCTGGAAAAAACTATAATTATGTTCAACAATTTTCTTAGATTAGATAGAAACAACCTATTATTAATGGTTAATTTTTCATTAATCTAAAATATATTAACTATGATAACTCAAAATAAGGTGGAGTTCCAATGGATAGGTGAATATGAAGACAAATTTGATGGTCTCAATGGAAGGTTGGTCACCATGACTATACTCAAACTACCCTGAAATGGATAAGGTATTGTTATATAAAACCACACATCAATTAAATTATTGGGATGATTCTTCAGGAAAATTGACATGGCCATAGATTATTACTCTCATAAATTAATGTCCTATGAAAAAAATTACCCAACACAATATCTTGAGCTAGTAACATTAATATTTTCATTAGTGATATAAATTCATTATCACTATTGTTAAAACTATGAAAATATATTAATCATGAGTGTTTAATGTATATATTTCCATAAAAAGAGTTGAACATGTTCTAATATAGATAGTTGGATTTTATTGATTATTATAATTTATCAATTCATTTCATACCTATAAAAGAAAATAATTTAGATTATTTTCAATGAAATAATGACCATGATACCTTATCCATGATGATGATAAAAAGGGATATTGTACTAATGTATTTTAAAAGGATATAACATGAAATAATAATGGACGGGGGAAATATATATTTAAAAAATATCTTATAAACCATCCATATATGTTAATATTAAAGGTTTGTAAAAGGGGGATATAGATCTACAAAAGAATTTAATATTTATTCTTGAATTCATCATTGAAAATGATAAAACTATATGATTTTTGAAATTTAATTTTTGTCCCTTAAATACTATAATGGAATAATATTCAAGATGATGCACATATCTCAACAATCTATATATATCCTAAAATAATACCAACGTTTAAATATTTCAAGGATTACTTCTGGTGGGATAACATAAAGTGGGATATTATACATTATATATCTCGATGCAAGGTTTTCCATTAGGTAAAATTATATCAACTGAAGTCTTTTGGATTGATGAAACCATTACCCACACCTATATGTAAATGGGTTAAAATACAATATATTTCATTGTAGGACTTCCAAAGACCACTAATGTCCATAATTAAATTTTTTTTAGTTCAACATCTTATAAAGTTACAAAATTTTAGTTATATTCAATAATATTTCCATCTCGATCAACATTATGTGAAATATAAAAAAAAACTTTTAACGGTGTATAGAGTATCATACTCAATTTTATTAGATAAATATATGAGGATTACATTAATGTTCAATAGTATTCTTTAATAAGAATTCAATATGATATTGGGATGTAGAAATTCTTATTATACACATACTTAGGGTCAATCTTAATGTATAGTTGAATCCCTAGATTCAATGTAGATATTATATTAAATGCATTTCAATGATGTATGGGATATACTCCTTCATATAATAGAGTTATTATATAACAATATTTTCCATTATACCATTATAATATAATCATATGAGGCTCTCTATGGGAAGAGGTGTAGAACACCAACATATTTGAATATGTAAGAGAGTGTAATCCTTTAGGACTAGATTTTTCCCATATAATGTAAGAGATGATTCAAAAAACATAGTGGAACATTAAAAATGAACAATGTTGATATAACTCCTCACAAAAAATCATTATATAGAATTAGAGTTTGAATTTAGAGACATTGTATTCTATAGAATATGACCACGTGAGAGGTTTATGAAATTTGGTATGATGGTCTAGTTGATCCCTATAAACATTGACCCCTTAAAATACATGATCATGTGGGGATGGAAGCATATCCTCATGCACTTCTACGAATTCTCTCCCAAATGCATGATTTATTTCAAGTATCTATTTTAGTGAATTACATAAATAAACATTCATATTTACAAAATATAAAGGATTTAAATACGTATTATAGTCCCTCTTATAAGAAACAACCAGTAGAAATACAAGATACTATAAATAAGATTTAAAAAAATAGAATAACTCAAATGGTAATAGTTCACATAGGTAATCATATGTTGGAGAACTGATGTGGGAACTTGAAGATTTAATAAGGAAAAAGTAACATCCTTTTTTCATTAAATAAATGAAAATTTGAGGATAAAATTATATTATTAGGGAAAGAATCAAAATACCAATGTTTTAGTATGTATTTCTATATATTAAAATAATTTCTTTTAGATGTCTATTAATACATGAAACACCAAAAAAGTAAACCATGATTTATAATCATAGAATATTGTAATATGAAATTAAATACATTATAATATTACTAATGAAAAATTATTATTAAAAACAATAGATAAATGTAATAAAAAGTAAATAAAACTACTATAGGGTTAAAATTATCATCATTATTATCTTCCTATATGGTGATTCCATTAATCATACATATAGAGAGAGAAAAATATACAAGAAATATGATAAACATCATGAAAAATCTATTTGTGAATAAAATGAATTATTTTAGATATGTATGAAATCTTATATATATTAAAGTAATATGACCGTTAATTTAACACCCGGATATTTTATGAAATATTTTTTCAAATAAATTTAATTTATTGAATATTTTGTGCTACAGGAAACACTGAGTTTTAACAAAACATGGAATACTAATATAACAATATGATTCAATATGATAGTTATCACCTAGGCCTATATATAGATTTTATAAAAAATATTAACTAATTTAGGAAAATAAATGGTTTACATTTGAATATAAATTAATTATTTGATGAAAAATTAATTAAAAATTAAAAATAAAAATAATTTGAAAAAAAATGAATTTTTTTTCTTAAAAGACAATATTTATGTGAAAAAACATATTTTATCTCAATAAATTAAATAAATAAATTTTTTATAATTATTTTAATTAAATTTATATAACATATATCGATTAAAATATTTGACATTCATATTATATTTTTTCTCTATATGAGATAAGAATAATGTAAATTTTTTAATTAAAAACTATATTTTTCTAAAAAGTAGTACTTTCTCATTTTTCATAATTATGTAAAAAAATAATTTTTGTAAATTTTTGAAAAATAATTTATTAAATATATAAATATATTTTTTAAATCATAATTTCATAATTATCATTGAGTGATTTTTGATAATTTTATGAAAATATAAATTTTTCAGTGAATAATACATAAAAAATTGTTTTTATTAAAAGAATCCCTTTTAATTCAAAGAATTGACAAGATATAATTTATTTAAATTTTTTTTAAAGTAAAATTAGTTTATTATAAATTTTTTAATCCAAATTAGTACATTTAAATAAATTTCATATTGAATTTTGATATAAATTCTTTTTAATCTTTTAAAAAATTTCTCTTTGGAAAACCACTTTTTGATCATGTCTGTAGGATTAATTTTAAAATAAATTTTTCCACATATATGAATAGTATTTGGAAAAATTGATTAAATATTTTAAATAATAACAATATATATTA
This sequence comes from Viscum album, assembly GCA_963277665.1. Classification (NCBI taxonomy): domain Eukaryota; kingdom Viridiplantae; phylum Streptophyta; class Magnoliopsida; order Santalales; family Viscaceae; genus Viscum; species Viscum album. The sequence goes on along the minus strand of OY728162.1, from coordinate 424,002,488 downwards.
TATAATTAGATCAAATTAATTTTTGGTTCAGACAATATGTAAAAATTCAAAATTTTATTACTATGGTACAGGTTAAAAGTGTTTTATCAGGGGGTTAAACTAAAAATATAGGAAGTAAAATGACATTTAAATTTATTTAAACATAATTTTATGGTTATATTTGGACCTTATAACCGATATGGTTATTTAATTATCCATTTTTTGAGCCTCTTAGAATGAAAAAAAGTTGGGTACATATTATTCTTTCCAAAATTTCCATGGGTGTCTACTCCCCCACTTATAAATGGCTACCCCTCCCCTACCCTAATCACACATCCAAGACTATTTTTATCATACAATACATGTAAATATTTTCTTCCTTACATCCCTCCTTATATCTTATAGTCATTTTTATTTCATAAATCCAATCAAATAAGACTCTGGGTTAAACCTAAATAGGTTTTCTGTTGAAGATGTAATGTTTTAATCTATGTTTTTTTGTTTTACTTCCTCTACTATATCCTTAAAATATTATTCAATTATACTAATATAATAAAAAAATCTCAAATATACTTATATGTTTTTATTTTAATTTCATAATTCCACACCTGGGTTTTAATTTTTTTTCTTGGTTCCAACTTGGGATGAGGTTCGGGTTGACTCTGGGTTTAAATTTCTGAATTTTTATTTAAAGATGGGTGTTTTGGGTTTGGCAGCACCGAGCACATAGGCATGGAATGTTTTGGAGATCATGTGGCCTTCCCGGTATTTTAAAAAAATTTAAAATTTAAAATAATAATGAATTTAACAAAAATGAATGTTAAAATTAAATAAGAAAAAGTATAATAAAATATAAGTGTTGTTTTAATAATAAGGATGATGATATTATTGTTTTTTATTAAGAATAATAATAATATTATTGTTATTATTTTATTATTATTTAATTATTATTTTTATTTTATTATTATTTAATTATTTTTTTTATTTTATTATTATAATTATTAACAACCATTATTATTATTGTGAATATTATTAATTATAGTTATTATTATTCGGATTCATTGGTGGGTTTTAAGCCAGTGTGAGGGCACCGTATAGTTAGTGATAATCATATGGCCAGCCTAGTTACCTGTGTAGCTACTTCTGGAATGGACAGAAGCCATCGCACGGTTCATGCATGATCTCTTGAGCTATGTGAAGGCATCATGCCTTCCCATCACCCTAAAAAATATAATAAAATTGATTTAAATAAGTAAAACAAATTAAAATGAACTCAAATGACTGTTTTAACAATAATAATAATATTATTATTATTGTGGATAATAACATTATTATTATTAGAATCATTGTTATCATTATTAATCTTAAAATTATTGTTATCTTAATCATTATCATTTGTGTTCTTATTATTATGAATGATATAATTATATTTATTATAAAGGATATTAATAATAAAAATAAAAATTATTATTATTATTATTATTATTATGTTGATGGTATTATTAAGTAATAATTTGTATTATTATTTCTATTAGAAACCTAGTTTTTGTTTTTGTTTTTATTTTGATTATGGTTTTTTCCACTGCCCTCATCCCCCTCCTCCCTCTCCCTGGGTACCTTTCCTATATACACCCCGCAGTCTTATCTAGAACTATATCCTCTGGTTTTACCTTCTGTTCGGCGTGCACCTCTAACCCGGTATGGTTCTCCGGTTCGTCACACCTCATCGACAAAATAAATCTAGCAACACTCCTCTCACTTATGGTGACCTTCCTAGTCATTACCTATCCCTATTAATGACTTGTCCTCCTGTGAATCTCCCTACTATCAATCTGCCCAGCTGCGCAACCCCCTATTGGTCCTCCTTCGGAAACATTCTATGTCACCCTGACCCCTCTAGTTTTCTGCCTCACTGGTGCAACACTACTCTGATGGCGTCTTCCCCTCTAGGTATTTATCTCATCTCTTGGGACCCCTTCGGGTGCATTTTGGAATCGTCCATTGAAGTTGAGGTGTTATTGGATCATGTTGGGTTGTTGTCTCCATTTGAGGTGGGAGTTGTCTTCTTACTTCATGGTTTTTCACATCATAATTTAGTATTTATATGTGTTTTTATCACCTATAATTTCTTTTTTATTGTTTTGGGCATTACCATTTGATTTCAGGTGGTTTCTTATAATTATAACAAGTTCCATGTGTAGGATCGATTCACTTTTGATCTATTACCCCTTTGAATATTGCCTGTAAATTTATGATTTCATTGGTTTCTTGTTTTTCCCACTTTCCTTAATTATGATGTTAGTGTACCATCATTTTTATGATATTTTTTCTATGAGAAATGAAGTGTTTTGTTCAATTGATTGGAATTTTTGTTTTGGATCTGATGAATAATGCACGCCATTTGTATGTAAAACTGCATGGTTGGATACTAAAAATGGTTTATAATTTTTAAAAGCATGTTTTGGTCTTAGAAATGTATTTTTCATCTTTAAAATGGTAATCAAATTTTTCTAAAATAAATTTTCAATTTTTTTGGATTTAAAGTCTTTTTTACATATTTCTGTTAGAATAATTGATTTGAAGAAATTCTATAAGGCTTGTTTGGCCCTTTTCAAGTGGTTTAATTGTGTTGTACATGTACGTATTTATTTAATGTCTAGTTGGATCTTATAAATGTACTATGGATATAAATTGGTGGTTGGTGTTCCTTAAATGGGATTCCAAGTATGTTTTTTTCTTTCAATTGGGTGTGTGTCAAGTTCATTAAGAAGTGTTTTAACTTGTGAAAATTATATGAGTCCCAGTTGGTAATTTTTGAAATTATTTTTCAAAAAACCTTCCACGAAATAAGTCCATTTCTTTGTCGATTGATGAAGAGATGGAAGTGCCCTTGGTTTTCCACCTTCCTTTTTTGTAGTAATGGTTTAAAGGAAAGGGACTACTCTCTGGGGTGGTCTGGGTGGTTCCTGTTTGTGTAGATTATGTGATGACTTTCATATATAAATGTCTTTTTTCATGATCTTTTTTATCATACCCCTTTATGAACAATGAATGGGACCCTATCATAGCTATAAGGATTACTACTAATTATTTCTACACTAGTAGTGGGCTAACTGACAAATGGCCCATAGTAGGTTCATATATTTGGGATTATTACTATGGGATTGGGCTTCTCTATCTATCCTGAGTTATGGTGTCTATTCATTTGGGCATTTTGATTACATCGTGTGTGGTATGCTTCCCTGGATGGGGTCTCTTGTATTAGTACATCCTAGTTCTACACTGAGTTCCAAGGTATTCCCTTGTTTCTTTGATGCTAGTATGGTTACTGTCATTGCCCTCGTTAGGTAGAATAGTATTTCATATGCTTGGTTTCAGTGTTTTATTATAGAATGGTTAATATGTGTCTTCCAAAAAAAAATTCAACAAGATTTATTTGAATGAACAAGTATCTCCCATCTTTCACTAGGATGAGAAATGGGCATTTCTTATGTGATCCCTCTTTCCTTTTTCCTTGATCATTATTTTGAAACAGGAGGGTAATGTATTATTTGTGATTTGTATTATTTAAAATGAAAAGTTTGGAAATCCTATTTTTTATATTATATTTCCAACATGAAAATTAGTTTTTCATTATTAAATTTATGTGCATTGGGAATATATTTATTCTGGATAACCAGCTATGTTTTAATACTCACTCCTATAGTTTTCTTTTATTTTTAGTGTCCACTATAGGTTCCAACTTAGGTTTGTTCACATTAGGCGATGAATGATCGTTGATTTGGAGAGTTCCCCTGAAGTTTACATAGAGATAGTGGTTTTTCAGTTTGGATAGTCTCGTTGTTTAGTTCATTTTTATTTTATGTATGATATTCATATCATTTTAATGTATATATTGAACTGCATGTACAAATTACTACTATTTAGTTTATGTTTTTTTATTGGGAAAAATAATTCTATTATTGTACTCTACGGATACCCTTGGTGCATGTCACCATCCACGGAGGATCATGATTTCCTCTTGGCCTTACCACAAATTAGCTCGGGTGATCGGTTCAGGGTCAACTCTTGTTGGTTCATGACAAAATGGTTTCATAGTAGGTAGGATCTATTGAGAACTTTTCTTTTGGGAGTGCCCTTTTTTTGGATTTCAAGGTAGAAGGAATAGAATCATTGGGGTTCAGAATGTAGTACTGGGAAGTAAATCATAATCCCTTGCTCCTTCTGACCCTTGGGTCAACATGGGATTTCTGGGTTTTTCAGTGTCCTTTGAATCATGCAGTTTGACTAGTGTTTTGAAATAAATGGAATTGGGAAGTTGCCTCTGTCATCTCTCAAGGCTTGGAAATCCATGTGACGCTAGGTAAATTTCCCTAGAATACTATATTTTGTGGTGTCATGAATGGAATATGGATTCCAACCATATGGTCAAGTCACCCATTGACACTAGTTTTCCCTTGTGAATCGTTATTCTTCTTCCTTAATTATGAACATTTCCTTGTAATGTCTTGTTTTTTAATTATGAAAAGTTGAAATTGAAATGGTAATGAATTTTTTTATCAAGTTCCTTTATTTCTTATTTCTTAGTGTCCACCCCAAAAATGATTTCATGGAGCCCCAAGGTGCAGCTTCAGGTGGTGCATCTATAAAAAACACCCATGTTGATCATCCCATAGAATACATCCTTGTGTTTTGGAATTTGAGCCCTCCTCTATTTTATGGCCAAGCTGGTCCTCTTGATGTGGAGGAGTGGATGTGAAGTATTGAGAGGGAATTTAGTTTCCATGGGTTTCCTAAGTCATTAAATGTAAATTTTTCTTCCTTCATGCTCAAAGGTCCAACCAGAAAATAGTGGAAGCCCCTGTCTCAAATAAAGCCTCAAGAAGATTTTACTTGGGAGTTCATCAAGTCTTTTCTCAACCGATTGTATTTCTCTCAGATGTAAAATTTAAGAAATAGGATGGAGTTTTGTGGTGATCAGCATGGTGTTGGATCAGTGTTATAATATTATCGACACTTTTTGGAACTTGTTATATATTAACCAGGGTATGTTTAAAATGATCCCATGAAGGCTTAAATTCTTGAGCTTTTGGATCCGTTCTGAACTGCAGTTCAATGTGTCAAAGTTCAACCAAAATACTTTTTTTGATGTGGTGAGGCATGCCTTTTGTGCTGAAGCTAAGTTAGCAAGAGGACATGGGATGTTGAATCATCCGCTAGTCTTTGGAATTAGTGAATAAGATTCTAGTAAGTAGAATGTGAAGCCACATGATGCCGATTGTGTTGATAGGGGAATTAGTAGGCATCCAAACCTATAGTCAACTTCTTCAGAGAATAATGTCATGATCTTTCATCAGAATTGAAAGTTATTTCATAAGAGGACCTCATGATCAAGTGCTCCAAAACGCTACCCAACATATGGATACATGGGAAACTTGAAGTGGTTCTATCAGCGTTTTTTTAAGAAGCCCTTTAAATCCAAAACCATCCTTTCAAAGAACACACCATCTAATTTACAAGAGTATGTAATTATTTGGGATATGTTCAGAGACTTCTTCATTGTAATGTTCTTTGGATGTGTAAGTTGTATCTGGTGGAAGATTTTGGTGTCTCTTTCCCTTTAGTTGTAATATTGGTTTTTTTCTAAAACCTTTTGACCTCCTTTTTCAATGGAAGTGTGTTTTTGGAATTTTTTATTTGTGAAATCCGTTCAGGGGACTCTAAAGTATGATTGCAAGGCAAGATATGCTTCAATCATCAAATCTCTATCCATAGGTCTTGGAGTGAGGCTAGCACATAGTCAAGAGAATCCCAATAATGTAAAAATTATTTGGTCTAATTACTATACTCAATATATATGATTTAGTAATTTCATGCCTTCAGTGTAGTTGTTCTATTCTAATTGGACTTCTTTGCTGAAAAGTGGCGCGAGGACCTAGTTTCCATGTTATGACTGATTTGGGTGTACCATTTTTCCATTGGTTACGAGGAGATATATTTTTCTCAATTTTTTAATCTTGGTCATTGTGTCTCATCGGATGTAGGCCTCAATTTAAAGGGCCTTTGTGTGTCTTGTTGGAGTGAATCAAGGGTGTCTTGGTTTGTGTTCATCCAAGGGTGTTATGTTTTTGGATGTGACGGTTTCCTTTTGATGCTCCATTAGTTGGGGCATTCTCTCCCCTCCCATTGTGTTCAGTGTTTTTGTTTACTTTTGGGATGTTTTTGAGTTCGTATAAATTTATTGGTTCTTATGGTGGGGATATGCATCTTGGGTCTCGTTGAATACTTTGTTAGCCTATTTCTTATGGTGGGGAATCTGTTCATGCCTCCTTGTGTCAGTGTTAGTTCGGTGGTTGGTGGTCTCTTATAGAACCACCTAATTCTAATTTCTTTTTTGAGAAAATTTTGGGATATGTGTGTTCCTTGTGGTTTTTTCTGGGTAACATTACACAAGTATCTATGGGATGGGGATTGAATTCATTCATTTGTTTGAATGGATGGTATTGTTCCACTTGGTAATTTAAAGATGTTCATGTTTTGAGGTTATATCTTGTGTTGTGAAAAGTCTATGTCTTTTGGACGGATCATATGGAGGTGTCTAAACTTCTCGCAGTGGGTGGCACTTAGCAGAGATGCCATTCTAGGTCTCCCCGGTTTAATTCATAAGTCTCTTTCATTGTTGATAGAAATTTTTTCTCAATGTATTTTTCAATTTTTGGGGATCTCCTTAAAAAATAAAGGAGTATCAGTTTTTGTTTTGGGGGTAAACCATGTTGGGGTTTTTTGGCGGCAGAAAGAATTATAGTGGGGAGAATTGTCACACCCTGGTTTTAAATTTTCCTTGGTTCTGGATCAAGCCGGGGTTCAGGTTGACTCTTGATTTAAATTTTTATATTTTTATTTAATGATGAGTGGTTTGGGTTTGGCGACATAGGGTGCATGGTCAGTTAATTGTTCAATGACCTTGAGGCCATCCCATAATTTAAAATAAATTGAAAATTTAAAAGAATTACGAAATGAAGTTAAATTAATGTTAAAATAAAATAAGAAAATGTAAAATAAAATCTAAGTGTTGTTTTAATAATAATAATGATGATAATATTATTTTTTATTAGGATTATTATTATTATTCTGATTCTTATTATTATGAACTACTACTACTATTATTAATATTATTATTAATTAATAATAATATTATTATTTGGAGTCTTCGGTGGGTTTTATACTGGTGTTCGGGCACCATACAGTTAGTGGAAACTGTGCAGCCAGCCTGAGTACCCGTGCGGCTACTTCTAGAATGAGAAAAACCTATCTCACAGTTTGTGGATGGTCATTTGAGCTGTGTGCAAATTAAAGTGAACAGAAATTAATTTTTAACCATAATAATAATAATTCAATTATTATGGATAATAAAATTATTATTATTCGAATTATCATTATCATTGTTATTAGTAAAATTATTGTTCTTGTAATCATTATCATTCTTGTTTCTATTATTATGAGTGTTATTATTAATATTATGAAGGTTATTGATAATAACAATAATTATAATATTGTAATTATTATTATGTTAAGGGTATTATTCAGTTATTATTGTTATTAGTATTTTTATTAGTTTATTAGTTTTTATTTTTATTTTTATTTTTATTAGGGTTTCCTCATCCACCCACATCCCTCTTCTCCCTCTCCCCCATCACTTTCATGTGCGTAGCCCCACCCCCACCTGATAGTCATGATCTCCAACAATGCTCCCTATTTTCCATCGTGCACATTTAGCTCAGCATGGTTCTCCAATGCATCCCACCTATCCAATATGATCTAGCCAGCATCACTCCTCTCTTTGTTGGAAACCTACTCGGTAGCCTCCTCTCCATCCTAGTGACCTTCCCCGTTGCACCTCTCCCTGCCGACAGCCTACACGATCGCACAACCCCCTACCAGTCCCCTATAGAAACATTACCTACCGATGTGACCCATATGGCCCACTACCTCAAAAACATAGACCTCCTCCATTGAAGGATTCCCCTCCATGAATGTAGCTCATCTCTCGAGACCCCTTTGGGTGGGTTTCAGTGTCCTCCGCCGATGGAGAGGTGTTTCAGATCTTTCTAGGTTGTCGTTGCCATTTGATGTGAGAATTGAATTTCAACAGCTTGGTTTTTCACATCCTAATTTAGAGTCTATTTGTGTTTTTCCCCTATCATTAAATATTTAGTACATTTTTCATTATTGTGTGATTTCAGTTGGTCACCGGTAAATCTTTCAAGTGTCAGGTGTTGGTTCCTTTCTCCTTTGGGGTAGGATCCCTTTGAACGTTACCTTTTAATTTATTATATAACTGGTTTCCTGTATTTCTTCACATTCCTAAGTTATTAAATTATTTAGGTATCATTTTTATAATATTATTTCTATGTGAAATGATGTTTTTTGTTTATTTGATTTTAATGTTTGATGTGGATTTGAAGAATAGTGCACAACAGGTGTTTGGTAAATTGTCTGGTAGGCTACTGAAAATGGTTTATAATTTTTAGAAGAAATTTTCGGTCATGGAAATGTATTTTTGGTGTTTAAAATGGAAATTTAGTTTTTCAAAAATGTATTTTCAATGTTCTTTAGATTGAAAATGACTTCTTTGTATATTGTATTGAGAATAGATGATTGTATGAAATTACGTAAGGCCCATTTTTCTCTATTCAAGTGGTTTAATTGTGATTTTCATTCTAATAGTTTTTTAATGCCCATTTGGATCTTATAAATGTAATCGAGATTTAAATTGGTGGTTTGTTTTCCATAAATGGTTTTCTAATTAAGCATTTGGATTCAACATCGGTGTGGGTCTGGTTCTTTAAGAATTCATTTAACTTTTGAATATTATGTGAGTCTTGGTTGGTATTTTGAAATGGTTTATATTAAAATCTCCACGAAATGAGTCCATTACATTATCGATTGATAAAGATATGGGAGTTTCCTCAGTTTGGGGCCTCCTTGTATGGGGATGGTTTAATGGAATGATACTACTCTTTAGGGTGGCTGGGGTCGTACTGGTTTGTGTGGCTTATGTGATGACTAGTATATACACATGGATTTTTTCTTTATCTTATTTGGAACACCCCTTTAATAACATAGCATGGGAACATATTAAAGATATGTGGGTTACTAAGAATGAGTGATGCGCTAAAAGTGTATGTAAAAACCAGTGGCCCGTAGTAGGTGGATATAGTTTGTTTTATTGTTATGGTATTGGTCCCCTTGGTCTATCCTTAGTTAGAGTTGTTGGACGTTTTTCCTTTTTGATTTCATCGTGTGTGGCATGTTACCAGGGATGGAGTTGTTAGGGTTGGTGTCCTGATAACCAACTATTTTCTACTTTATTACATGAATGTTCACTTATTATATATTTTTCATTGTTCTGCATGACTATAATATAATAATATCTTGGAATATTTGTTGCATTAATAAGGTCATGGAAGATCCCCGCTATGATGATAACCTTGAAATGCTATAACAATTTTTGTGAAATAATGTCGTTGGTTTGGATGAAATACTATGATAGAACACATAGTATACAGACTATCATGTTCGAGTAGTCGTAAGAAGATGAGACTCTTCCTCATGGAGTTCACAATTGGTAATCTACAAGATGGGAGATTATGATAACAAACCCACGAGTAGTAATTCCGCATGTTTTGGTGTCATAGGATATTTCTATCTGCGAGCGTGTGTAATGGTCCTTATACTGGAAGATTATCATTAACTCATGTCATGACTCACACACTTATATTTGTTAGCGAAAACCATCATGAAGATAGATGGCAGGAAGTAGGGTACGTTGGGTGCGTCATGAATGACATGTTGTTAATAGATATGTTGAGGAAGGATTTTCCGCTTCCATATTTATGGAAGTAAATATCTCAGGCCCTTTGATTGAAATAGAATTGTCAAACAAATTCCATGGCCATGGTGACATAATGAGTTTATTTCTGGAAGTCAAATAATGGAAGATCAAGCATATAGTTTGATGACACTACCATGAAACCTGCTTGATGACATATTGAGACAAATGGATTAAATTACACATTAAGTGTTCATATGAGGTGACACGTAAATGCAGCATCAACTTAATTTTATTTGGTGCCATGACCCATTTCCAGACAGTAATCTTGGACTTTAGGCAAGCCCGCCTAATGCTAACGAGAAATAGGCCTAGAGGGTCACACACTAACTGTATCCAAGTATCTCTAGTAGAATACAGATTATTTTCATACGTGGTTTAATAATTATTCAAAAAAGGCTAAATTGTTTTCATGATGGAGGAATAAGGAAATAAAAAACAAGATATGCAGGCCGTGTATTAATGATTACACACTGATTAGTTTTTCATGAAAACAAGTACACATCATGTATTAATGATTATAGGCCGTGTAGTTTTCGTTTTGGGAAGGAAATGAAAAACAAGCACACGTTGTGTATTAATGATTACACGCCGTGTAGTTTTATAAAAAAACAAGTACACACTGTGTATTAATGACTGCATGCCATTTAGTTTTCTAGTCAGGATTTTGAGGATATAATACTGTTTTATTAAATGATATTTATTATAATCAGCATGGGCGCATGTCAAGGAATCAATTATTCTACATGGGGGTTTTCAATAATAGTTAATTAAATAAATAAAATATGTAATGCATTTATTTATTTTCAAAACTCTACAACCTCAAACCCGATTATAAATATCCTCACAACCCCAACTCTTTTCATACATGAGAATCGTTGTGCACAACAATTCTGGAGAATTATTTCAAGGCCGAAAGAAATTCTTCCTCCAAGAATACTCTCAAGAATGAGAGATATCATCTTCATCGAATCAAGATGATCTAAGGTGGGTAACGCAAGCAAAGGATTCTCTACGCTAGCACCTAAAGACACCTTTGGCGATGTCTAGAGATACGTGGTGCATGTGTGGATCACCACTACAAGAAGTCTACCATTGGTTTCTGTGATTCAATGAAGAATCACATCGAAACGTGATCAAGAATATCAATGGATAAAGAACACCCAAGAGGTACTTCTTTTCAATTAATTAAATTAATTATAATCAACCTGTGACAATCTACTTTTTTTGTTCTGGTACCTTTCTTATTCTTTGTCTATTTCTGTGAATCGATCTCCGGTGCCTGGCAATTATCGCTGTATTGATACCGGATTGATCATCGATAATGAAGCAAATACAAGTGGACACATCCACCCATGCACTTCTGCTGCACCCGGAACCTTTAGGGGTCTCAGGTATTAGTATGTTATATTTATCCTCTAATTTCCTTTGTTTTACAATGTTTCATTGATACTAGTAAGGTTAGTTATGTTTTCCTCATTGTGTGGAATTATATTTCCTATGCATGGTTTGGGTGTTTTCTTTTCAAATTGTGAATGTGTGTCTTGATAAAATGGTTTTCAAGAAGAGATTTTTTAATGAACAAATATCTCTCCATTTTCACTAATATGATAAATGATCAATTTTTAAATTGTAACTCTTTCTCTTTTTTCTTGATTCATATTTTAAAACAATAGGGTAATAAATTTTTTGTGATTTGTATTATTTAAAATGAAATGTGTAGAAAACCTATATTTTTATATTGTATTCCAAACCAAAAAAATCAATATTTCATGATTTAAAGTGTGTTCATTGGGAAAATAATTATTCAGGCCTTCCTACTAAGTTTTAAAAATCACACTTATAGTTTCCCTTTGTTTTTAGTTTCTACTATAAGTTCCAGGTTGGATTCATTTTCCTTGGCTGATGATTGATCGTTGAGTTGGAGAGTGAACCATGGGGTCACATGAAGATAGTGGTTGTTCAATTCGGTCAGTCTAGTTGTGTAGTTTAGTTGTATATCCATTTTCATGTTTAAATGATATTCAGTTCAGTTTCATTTATTTTTTAAACTGCATGTGCAACTTACTACTATTTAGTTTCTATTTCATTATTGGGAGAAATCGGTCCATTGTTTTACTCTATTGATTCCCTAGGTGCTTGGTGCCAGCCCGGGAGGATCGGGAACGCCTCTCTGGCCTTGTCGAAGATTACCACAGGTGACCAATTCCTGATCGTCCTTTGTAGGTTCTTGACTAATAACCTAAATCCATCTCTTCTTCTAACAAATATGAAATCAGTATCTGTGTTTACGGTGAACTACCGTCTCATGAACCGATGTTATTTGTTTACCATCATCACCTCTTATTCCTGTATATAGTGATAGAGTTTATATTTATATATTAATATATGATATTAATAATTCTATATATATATAATGTAACATCCCCAACTCGGGAGCCACTAAACTGGTGCTCTGAGATGAGTGGTTACATGACATTAAACGCACCTCCCAATAGTCCAATGGTTGCCAACTATCAGTGGGGGTCTGAATAGTAAATTGGAGAGACTATACCCCCTTTTTATCAGAGTAAGACACAACTAATGATAAAAAATAGAATAATAAAAATCAACAATACCATACCATTCATAAAGAACCATTCCACAAAACCGGGTACAACTATGTCTAATAATAAATATTTTATGACATGCTACAAGTGAAAAATTGAACGTATCCCAAAATGAAGTCAAACTAAAAAATCCCCAAAATGGTTCAGACACCATGTCCAGGTCCTCCTCCACGAATACCTATGAAAACCCAACTCCATAGAAAGAGTCTTTTCCCTTTTCTTGACATGAAAACATGAATTCTGCTCGGGTACCCAATGACAGCCTGAGAAAGATGTGAGTACAACTCAGTAGGCCATCACCAATGGTGTCTTCAAAATATCCATTATAAATAATTGTACATGAAAAAAGGGAAATGAATAATAATTGACTAAGAAAGATTATGTTCTATTATCCCGTTTAGGCCCATTACAAATAATTATTATCATTTCCTTATCTTACCATTTCCAACACATTTAACACATGTTCATCAAACACAATAAGTTACACGGCTTAAAGTACCCAATTACATACATGAGTAAAAAATATATTTTTCAATCTCACTAGGACCAAATACCCCATGCCAACCATATCCTCACCTTGAATCATCAATTTGGGTGGATTTCAACCATATTCTCACCTCAAAGCCTCAGTCTGGTGGATGCAACCGATTGGGAAACAGAGCATCAGTCATATCCCTACCCCATGCATTAGGGGTGGAGTTTATGGCCTCAGTCCAACTCAACCCATGGGCGTAGAACCTCCGTAAATAACCCACACTACCGAGATATGTGAACATTCTATACATATATGTATCCATTAACCATTCATACAACATCACAACCATTTCCCAAGGAAAACATAAACCATAATAATAAAATGAGAGTTAACACCATGCCTTAACCTGTTAACATATTTACCACATTTCATGTCATTATTACACTTATCCTGATTTCCCTTTTATAATACTTATCTCACTAATCATTCATTCATTTTGAATATCTCACTAGGCTTGGTTCATTATTCCTAACTAACTAGGCTTCATTTCCATGCTCATAACCCATTCCATTATGGTCTTTAATCATTTCAACATATTAACCCAATATACCTTTGGTTATTATCGAGCATTGGTGCACCACATAGCTTCTAACCCAACATGAATAGTCACATCAACATGTTTATCAAGGGCACTACATGATTACACAATAATCTCACATGTTCTTCACAAATACCTAGGTCTGGGTGTGTCGTCATACCCCATGGGTGGCCCTAGGTTAGTGTCATTACCCTCAACACATCCCCTGGAGATTGCGAGGGTCTCCATTTACCTTTTTAAGAACTATTTTACTTAAACATTCCATTGGTGATCAAAACCTTTCTAGAGACACCCAAGAACAAATCCATTCATTCACAAATCCAAAAATAAACCATGACATATAACTTGTATACCACTTACCTCGATTCTGTAGGTAAATATACTCTAAATGAATCCCTTGATTCTGCTTTATCCAACCCTTGATGGATCAACCTAGATATCACCCAATGAGTAGAGTTTTAGAGCTTCAAAAGGAGAGGATAATAATATACATACCCTAAACTCAAAAGAGAAGCAAAGATGATATTGGACCTACTAAGAGGTTTTATCTACAACCAATGACACCAAAAAAGCCTTAGAAATGAGGGTGATTGATAACAAGGAGCTCTTGGGATATTTAGTTCATCCTAAGGGTGAAGAGAGGAGAAATGGGAGGAAATCCCGAGTTGGGGGTTAAAATCCCAGAGTTGAAAATTTGTAATTTTTAAATGTTTCTAGGACTCATGGTTTATCTGAATGGTTTTCCATACTCGGCCCAAACCATATGGAATCAACTGTCAAAAAACAAAATTATTGCTTCGTTTCTTGGGTTTTCTACATGGTTAGCACTAACTATGTACAGATCGTGCAGCCTACCCAGAAAACCCATTTTTCTCCACTTTTCATGTCCCAAACCCTCGGAACACCCTCGAGCCTCCTCTTGGACTAGGGTAAGCACATAACTAACCAAAAATGGGTTTCAAACCAAAAATTAAATGAGAACAAACCTTTCTATGATCCAATATATAACAACCTCCCCACCTTATAACGACTCATCCTCGAGCCGATCTCCTAAGCTTCATTACATTTCCAAGGAAAAGAGATTGGGCCACTGATCCTTCATATCTGATTCCTACTCCCAAGTTTATTCCTGATCATTCCCATGCTACAATATTACTTAAAATAATTTCAAAACCATTCCCCATGGGAATTTCTCACTATAATACCCAACTAAAACAGGATGCTCCTCAAAGGACGCATCATCCTTATGCTCAACATCCTCAACATCCCCTACGTGAATTGGGTCAGGGTGATACTGACGAAGCAGCGACTCGTTAAAAATGTAATACATCCCACTATACCATTTTGGAAGATCCAATCAGTATGCTACCAGCCCAATCCTCTTCACAATCTCAAACAGCCCCATATACCTGGGTGCCATCATGCACTGCTTCTGAATCCGTCGGTTACCCAACTTTGGAGTCACCCGAAAGAACACACTATCACCCACCTTGAACTCAAGGGGTCTAGGCCTCAATTCTGAGTATGACTTCTACATAATATGAGTCTTTTCCATCCATTTCCAAAATAAGTAAACTTTCTCTAAAGACTTATACACGAGACTCGGTCCCAACAGCTCGGATTCACTAGCCTCCAACGAACATAATGGAGATCTACATGGCCTCCCAAAGAGATCATCAAACGGTTCCATCTAAACCATATCCTGAAAACTATTGTTTTAGGAAAATTAAATAGGAAACAAGTGCTTCTCCCAGGACCCACCAAAATCCAACACCAAATCCCTCAACATGTGTTCCAATACTTGGATTGTATGCTCTGACTGCCTTTCCTTCTGTGAGTGGAAAGCAATACTCAAAAGAATCTATGTGTCAAGAACCTTATGAAACCTTTTCTAGAAGAGTGATGTGAAAGAAAGACCATGATCTGAAACTATATTCTATGATACACCGTGAAACCATACTATTTCCTAAACATACAACTCACCCAACTGGTCAAATGTGTAAGTCACTTGAATTGGTAAGAAATGAGACACTTTTGTTAAATGGTCCACAACCACCCATATTTAATCATTCTTTCAGGGAATTCTGGGATGTCCCACCACAAAATCCATCATCACATCATCCCACTTCCATTCCAAAATGGGCAATGGATGTAACAAACCACATGGGCGTTGATGCTCAGCCTTCACCTGCTGACATGTGAGGCACCATTCCACAAATCCCACAACTTCCTTTTTCATTCCAGACCACAAAAACTATATACGGAGATCACGATACATCTTGGAAAAACTAGGATAAACTTCCCATTTTGATGCATGGAACTCAGGCATCAACTCTTCCCTCATGCATTCTGGCACAACCACATGACTGTGAACACAAACAACCCCATCCACAGGGACGGTCCAACTGGAAAGTGGCTCCCCACCTTTAAGTACTTCCTTAATAGACAAACATTTAGGATCCTCAAGAAGACATTACCTAACACAGATCAAATTTTTGGACTCAATATCTCTGGAAGAATGTGTCACCAAACCATTTTCCTCCCGCACCTCTAGGAGAATCTCTGCAAACAAATCCATCACATTCCACTCTGTGCCAGATTTTTGAACCACCGGGTTCTGAGTTTTCCTACTCAAAGCATCAACAACATTGTTCCCTTCCCCATTATATATACCATATCAAATTTGAAAAAATTGATAAACTCAACCCATCTTCAATGCAGAAGATTCAAATCCCACTGTAAAAATATATACATTAGACTCCTATGATCGGTATACACCGTGAACTATTCCCCCAACAAGTAGTGCCTCTATATCTTTAAGGCATACAGTACTTCATCCAAATCAAGATCATGATTTGTATAATTCTGATCAGGGGGTCTCAATTGCCTCGACTCATAAGCCACAACTCACTCATCTTGAATCAACATAGCCCCAAGCCCGATATTAGACACATCACAAAATAAGACATACCTCTTACCTTGATCAGGTAAGATCAAGATCGGTGCAGTTGTCAATCAATTTTTCAACTCTTTAAAGGAATTATCACATGCTTGGGACCACTAAAACATGATTCCCTTATTGGTCAATCCTGACAGCGGTGCTTCTAAGTAGGTGGAATCCTGAATGAACCTCTGGTAAAATTTGGCCAAACGCAGAAAAATCCGAACATCTAAAACACTTGTGGGATGTTCCCAAGAAATAACACCCTGAACTTTCTTTAGATCCACTAACACACCAGCCTCAAAGATTATGTGAACCAAAAAATTAAGTTCTTATATCCAAAACTTACATTTTGATAGCTTGGTGTAAATCTGATGTTCTCTTAGTGTAATCATGACGATGTCAAGATGTTGGGCATAATCTTCATGAGTTTTTGAGTACACCAAGATTTCATCAACAAATAAAACCAAAAACGTATCTATATAAGGTTGAAAGATATTTTTTTTAAATCCATGAACACCGTTGGTGCATTGGTCAAGAAGAAAGGCATTACCACAAACATAAACAACTCATACTGACTCTTTTAAGCTATCAATGGTACGTCAGAAGGCCTTACCCTCAACTGGAGATAAAATAATATTAGATCAATCCTAGAAAACTTCGATGATCCCCTCAAATGGTAAAACAGGTAATAAATTCTAGGAAGAGGGTATCGATTTATCACTATTATCTGATTTTACTTCAGATAATCCACACACAAACTTAAAAACTTGTCACCCTTCTTTGCAAAAAGAATATGAGATCTCCAAGGATACATATTAGGGAGTATGAACCCCTTATCGTCTAACTCCAAAAGAAAAACCATTAACTCCAGGATTTATGCCAGTACTATTCAGTTTGGTAGAATAGATACTGGTACCACTTTCGACAAAAACTCAATCATGAACTCAACATCCCTCTCGGGTGGAAACCTCAAGAAATCCTCCGGAAACACATACTAAAACCGATCCACTACTAGAGGAAAGACAGATTCTTCCACTCTTTCATCATCAAGAAGAAGGAAAGATTCTTGAGATGTGATCCTACCCAACTGCTGACAAAACGAACCTTCACAGCCTATTTGAATATACCACTCTCTATGATGAACATAAGCGTTGCCCTCAAGTGACCAGAAATATAACCTTTGATGATAACAGACTAATTGTTCTTGATACAACACCATCCACTCTATACCATAGATCATGAAAAAATCCTGACATCTCAAGAATGTACAACTCCCACAAGAAAAAATACCCGCTGACTTCTAGAGAACATCCCTTAAATTGCCTGATGTCTTCCTTTCATACCCCCAATGGAGTGTCAATCGATATCACCCACCCACACTCTCCACAAGAAGACCCAAGGATACCACCAACTGAGTAGAAATAAAAGAGTGTGTGGCACCAGTGACAAACAACACACTAGAAAGTGTAGAAACATCAAGGATCATACCTCGGACAGTTGATGGCCCAACCACACCATCACTTGGTGCAGACTAAACTGCATGAAGATCACCCACCCCTCTACCCTAGGCTCTAACCTATGTGCCACGTAATCTACTACCCTGCTAATGTGGGCGATCCTTCCCTGAAGTTCCGCATCCACTTTCCCTACTAGTACGGACTGTGGTGCTCCAATAACCTTCCTGATATGGTGCAACCGATCCATTTCCTCCACATGGCATCTGTCTGTCTCCAACATTCAGAATCTCTTGATAAGGGTTCTTGCATAACACATGTACATGTCCTAATCTTCCTCACAACCGGCACTCAACTAGAGGTCGATGACACTAGCCACGCATGTTCCCTAACCTGCCACACTAATATCAGAACACTTGATCACCACCCTGGGAGGATAACACCCTCTTCTGACCATCTTGCACTCTTCCGCCTTGCTAAAAACTTCCAAAAAGACGTTTCTGGGCCTCAGAAGATGTGCCACTTGCCTTCCCAATAGGCACGAAAATCCCACTACATGAAGCTCCATTCAGGTTCCCTTATGAGATCAGTTCTTGGTTCACTACCTCTGTAAACCTCTTTATGTGAAAGATATTCACCTGAGACCTAATATCATGTCTCATCCCATCCTATAAATGCCTCATAAATACTGCCTCATCCCCCTATAATGCTGGAACAAAGTGTCGAAGGTTAGTTAAGTGTCCAAAATATTCCATCACTGAAATTGACTCCTAAGTAAGGCTCACGAACTATGCATCCCGCTCCTGCCTCAGTGTCTATGGGTAAAAATGCTCTATAAACCTTTCCTGAAAATTTTTCCACAACATCCCCTCATCCTTCTTAGTCTGATCCAGGATGTCCCCTGAACTCATTTCTTGACCCCGCAACATATAACCTTCCAACTTTAACTACTTCCCATCAAGTCTCTCCAGATGACCATGTATTGTCAATATACACTCTATCCAAAACTTTACTGCATCTGGTCCACCCTCTCTAGTAAAGGTCAAAGGGTGCTACATCTGAAACTCTCTGGTCTGTTCAAACATACTCCGTGCGACCTGATCTGGGTCCCGATCCATCATATTCCTAAAATGATCCAATTTCTCTTGGAACCACTCTTCTCACTTTCCTAGATCATTACATTATCTTTCCCCTCTACTGGAGGAGTGTTCTCAGCAACATCCTCTTGTTTCCCAAACAATGCTTGGTGTCATGGTGGCGTTAATCTACATTACCAAACACATGGTTTAGAACACATACCATATACTTTCACGACTATATAATAAGAAGGATCTTTACCAGTTATAACAACCCTTAACATTGCGAAATACACCCCCTGACCATCCCTACTGCGGGCCATGGTCCACAAGGGTAATCAACCATACACCACCATTAGGCTCACACAAAATGTTAAAAACAACATTTTAATTAATTAAAAACCTTTAATTACACATATTTTATTAATCAACCGTTATAATTATTTTATCTTCACCCCCTTGAATGTTTTATTTTACAAAATTTTCCTTTTTCAATCATCAAGATGCAAGGTTCATTCTATCCATCATGCCTCACACACCCAACCTGTGTGTGTGCCTACCATGATGCATGTCAACTACCTCTCTAGGTGCCTATAATGACGCATTAATGTACAACCTCGTGGAATTGAGTCCATGAGCCCAATATCATAAAACAATCACATCACACAACATGTGCATCACCAGATGGTGAAATATCATCAACTATAACATCGCACAATCAAGAACAAAAATTCCCTCCCTTGGTGACATGGGTATTCCCTCAGACATGGGTCAGTTACTCCCAAGAAAAATCTCATTTCCAAGGCCGAACACATCCTAAATCCAATCTACCATCCCAAATAACCATATTACATAGAAGGGTAAGAAAGAACTCGTCTGATATGACTTTTTAACATCACCAACTCAGGAGCCAATAAACTAGTTCTCAAAGTCGGGTGGTTACATGACCTTAAGCATGCCTCACCATATTTCAAAGGTCGATGACTAGCATTGAGGGTCTGAATAGTAAATTGAGGAGAATATACCCCATTTTATCAATGTAATACACAACAGAAGATAGAAAAAATAGTATAATAATAATCAATAATACCAGAGCATACATAAAGAATCATTCCCTGAAATAGGGTACAACCATGTCTAATAGTAAATATTCCATGCCATGATACAATAGAAAAAGTGATAAAATCCTGAACTAAAAACAAGTTGTAAAATCCCAAAAATTGTCTTGACATTAGGTTTGGGTCCTCCTCCATAAATAACCATGCCAACCCAACTCCCTAGCTAGAGCCTTTCCCCTTGTCCTGACCTGAACACTTGAAGTCTTCTCAGGTACCCAATGGAGGCCTGAGAAGGGTATGAGTACAAAATAGTAGGCCACCACTAACGGTTTCTAGAAAATATATAGTATAAAAAATTGTTCATGAAAAAAGGGAAATGAATAATAATTGACAGGGAAAGATTAAGTGGCCTTATCTCGTCTAGACTCATTACCAAAAATTATTACCATTTCCATATCTTACCATTTACAACACATTTTAAATGGGTTCATCAAACAAAACTAGTTACATGGCTTAAATTACACAATTACATACATGAGGAAAACATAAAGTTTCCTTATCTCATTAGGACCAACTACCCCATGCCAACCATATCCTTACCTCGAAGTATTAGTTCAGGTGGATTTTAACCATGTCCTTACCTCAAAGCCTCAGTCCTGGTGGATGCAACCGATAGGGAAATAGAGCATCAGTCATATCACTACTCTGTTCATTAGGGGTGGAGTTTAGAGCCTCAGTCCATCTTGACCTGTGGGTATAGGACCTCAGTCAATAACCCACACTACCAAGATATGTGCACATTCTATACATATATGTATCCATTAACCATTCATACAACATCACAACCATTTCCCAAGGAAAACTTAAACCATAATAATACCATGAGAGTTAACACCATGGCTTAACCCATTAACACATTTACCACATTTCATGTCATTATTCCACTTTTCCCGATTTCCCTTTTTATAATTCATATCTCACTAAGCACTCATTAATTATGCCTATCTCACTAGTTTTGGTTCATTATGCCTAACTCACTAGGCTTCACTACAATGCTCATAACCCATTCCATTATGGTCTTTAATCATTTCCACATATTAACCCAATATCTCTTAGGTTATTATCAAGCCAAGGTGAACCACCTATCTTTAAACCCAACATAAATATTCACATCAACATGTTTATCAAGGGCTCTTCATGATTACACAACAATATCACCTGTTCTTCACAAATCCCTAGGTCTGAGAGAGTTGTCACACCCCTTGTGTGGCCCTAGGTTAGTGTCATTACCCTCGAAAAATCCCATGGAGATTGGGAGGGTCATCATTTACCTTTTTAAGAACCATTTTACTTAAAAATTCCATGGTTGATCAAAACGTATGAAGAGACACCCAAGAAAAAAACCACACATGCCCAAATCCACATATAAAACATAATATTTAACTTTTTGACCACATAACATGATTCTGTGGGTGAACGTACTCTTAATAGATCCCTTAGATTCAGCTTCAACCAACCCTTGAAGTTTTAACCAATATCTCACCCATAGAGTAGGGTTTTAGATCTTCAGAAGTAGAGGAGAAGAATATACACATGTTAAACTCAAAATAGAAGCAAGGATGTGATTAGTCTTACCCAAAGCTTCGATCCACAACCAACGGAACTAAAAATGCCTTGTAATTGAGGGATATTTTCATCTTTGAGATCTTGGGATATTTGGTTCATCCCTAGGGTGAAGAGAGGTGAAATGGGAGGAAATCTTAAGTTGGGGTTAAAAATCCTGGAGTGGAAAAATTATAATTTTTTAAACGGTTCAGGGCCACATGGTTTGAAAAACCATTCGCAAACCATATGGAAGCCAATATCCAAAAACACACTTCATGCATGGTTTCTTGGTCAGTCCGTATAATTATCACTAACTATGCGTAGACCATGCAGCCTACCCAAAAAAACCCATTTTTCTCTAATTTTCGTGTCCCGGGCCCTTGGAACACCCCCAAGCCTCCTATAGGACTTGGGTAATCACTTAATTAACCAAAATAAGGGATTTAAACCAAACTTTAAATGAAAACATACCTTCCAAATATCCAAGATCTTACATATTACACCATGTCTACTATCTTACCTCCAAATCCATTGGAAAACAATAATGTCACTCGTGTATACAGAGGTCTATTTCCTCATGAACTAATGTGATGTGTTTTTAATTTATTTTTTAAATGGATGTTAATAATGATGGATTTAATTAATATATATAATATTTTTAACATAATTATAATTTTTTATTTTGATATAACATGTACCTTCATACTTTTCATTCCATGGGGGATAATATAATGTCATTCGTGTGTATAATGGACTACCACCTCACAAAGCGATATGATTCATTTTTTACTAACTCTATTTATGGAAGGAAATAGGGTAAATTTATTGAATATTTGTGATATAATGACATAAAAATGATTCTATAAAGGTAATATATTATTTAACTTTCTTTTATTTCATCATTTGGGAAAGTGGAAACAATGATCATTATTATGTATGACCTACTATCTTGATGAACAATGTATTTCAGTTTATATCATTATATTTTATAGACTACTATAAATACATATATACTAAATATATAATATATTTATGTCATGGTAAAAATTATTGAGATGGTAAAACCATAATCAATGTAACGGGACCTAAAATAAAAAAAATTAAAATATACACATAAAATAAAGAAGTTATTACCCGAAATGTAATTTTAACCTGAAATTGTTAATAAACGGAAAATAAAATGTCATAAGTAAATTATATTACATACGATATAAATAATTATTGTTATTTAATATATTTATTTTAAACATATATTTATTATACATTATGTTTGAACGTGTAATAAGGAAGTCAAGACTTAAAGTAAGGGATTTTCATCTCATTTTTTTGTGATACACATGTCATATTCACCATGTGTTTATATTATGTGTTGTTAATAATGACCATGAATGTATTTTATGATTATTATCCTTGAAATAATGGAGATTTATATATGCATTTTATTTTTTATCCTTCATGGGTTTTACATTTGAAAATTTACCAAAGCGGTAAAGTATTTTTTTCAAAACATTCCTTTTTTTAGACAAATATTATAGTATGCACCTATTTTTTTTGAGGTGTATATAATTCCCATTTGAAATGTTATATTATAAATATTATTATATTAATGAAATTTGAATTTTATTTTTATTTTTTTAATGTGGATTACGATTCAAATTTTACTAAATTGGAACCAGTTTGATGTTAAAATCTCATTATTCATCATGGTTGTTTATGATTATTCATTTGATGACAAAATATTATGATATATCTCTAAATAATATCAATAATTTTATTATCCATTGGATATTTAATGATAATAAATTTTTATACTTCATTTTGATCTCTTTATGTACTCATGGTTCCAAAATAATGTTTTTAAATAAACCTACCTTTATTTTTCTCTTTATTCCAAATTCCTTTTTTATTTCATGTCTATGTCTTATAAAAATATTTTAATAAATGTTTTAAATGTAATTATTAAAGTTATTTTTACCCATGTTTGAAATTTTAAAATTTTTATGAAAATTATGTCATGTCATTATTCAATCATGTCCCATTTGGATTTTAATGACAATTTGAAAGCAAACAATGCTATATCATGTAGTGACTGGATATATTTTCTCACCATAATGAAAAATATTTACAAGGAATCTTCATTTATAAGTTTCCAAGATATTTTAAAATTAAAATAATTTTCAATAGATTTTATGTTTTAACAACATTATTTTCAAATTTGAAATGATATTTTCTTCAATGAAATGTGTAAATGGTTTTTAAAGATTCTTCTATAAGTCTCAAAGGTTATTTTCAATTAAATGAATTTTTAAAATGAATTTTTCTTTAAAATGTTATTTTTAATGAAATGTCATTTTCCTCAATATATGTTCCAAGTGTCTTTTCAAAACTAATTTCCATCTAAGATTCCATCCTTTGATTTAACTTATGCTTTAATAGGGTTATGATATAAGGATACCATTATTATTTTTTCTCTAAATTGTTTATGTTTATGATGAAAAGATATTTATGAAACCAACTCCTTTTTCCATGGGTTATGTTATAATGATATGATAAAAATCCATTTATTTTCATGGGTTATGATATGATGAATGTTTTATGATCTTATGGAACACATATATATGATTTTCATTTTACAATGGGTGAGACCTCTTTCTCCCTTAAATTAATTCAGTAATGATTAATGTTTTATGAGTTCAAATGGAAAATGAGAGGTTATCTCAAGCCAAAATCAAGTTACACATGAGTTTAGCTCATTCCCAAAATTAGGTACATGGGCGGTGATCCTATTCCTGAAGTAGTTACACTAGTGGGTAGCCCATTCCAAACATGTAATTAATGTATTAGTGGGTAGACATTATATATGGTTTTCAAGGCTTATGTGTATGATGAATTAATAGGTCTTATTTAAATTTTATGATATCATGGATCATTTTCATTAATTATTTTATGATTCAAGTATTATTAGCTCACTATTAGAAAAAAACCTTATACGAATGGTTTTGGTTGTTGCTGGCTTGTCTAGAATTAGTATAGATCAATATTTATGGTTTTGGTAATATAATTGTATTGTTGGGATATAAGAATGTTTTAAAAACCATTGGTCTAGGTAATATGAAATACGTATACCAATAGTTTTGAAAATCATTTTTATAGTCAATTCAAAAAAAACATTGGCTGGTTTTGATCCTTGGACCTTCAATTTATATCTCGATGACCTAACCACTAAGATACGATGTTTTTTGAAACATAATATGATAAATATGAAAATTTAGATTTATATTTAAATTAATACATGATTTATTAAATGTTATTTTGTAAAATAATTCATTGAAAATAAAAATACAGATACCAATAATTTTCTACACTGTTGGTATCTATATATTGAAATTTGGGAACTATACCATTGGTTTTAGAGAAACTATTTGTATAGGTTAATTAAATGGATTCTATACCAATGGTTTAATCCAAAACCGTTTATATAAACATCAATTATAACAATGGTTTTAGAAAAACCATTGTTATAGTATTATTTTATGGATTCTATACTAATGTTTTTCTTCAAAAGATTTGGTATATCTATGAACTATGCCAATGATTTTAGACAAAATCTTGGAATAGGATCATATAATGGTACCTATAACAATTTTTTTGGACAAAATATTTGTATAAGGTCATTTTATGGTACCTATTCAAATGGTTTGGCCAAACTGTTGGTATAGGTCCATTGGTATAGGTCCAATTTCAATTAGTGTCTAACAAGATTTATTTTTAGACTCATGTTTATGATAAATGATATGCAGGGTATGTCTTCAAATGTTATTCTCATTATCTCATAACATTATTATAATATTCTTATTATTTAATTTTTTATATCTCTCTGGTTTACCACTTACTAAGCATCTAATATTTCCATTTCTTATGATTTCCTTCCCTAAGTTATAAAGAAAGGTTTAACTAGGGTATGTCTATGAAGAATACTACGGGGGAGATATTTATGGGAGATGTTATAAAATTTCAATAAATAAGATGATTGTATACCTATTTTCCAAATACACTAAACAATTATAGTCCTTGTTTGATTTTTTGTGACATTTATTGAATATTAATCTAAAAGGATATAATATTTATGTATGAGTTTTTTAGGTCTATATATTTGGTATCAAAGGAAAGGATTTGTTATCCTTTAGAAACATGGATGTGAAAAATTTATTGGTATACCTATATATATTTATAATTATAGGTCTAGGTATATGTATACAGATAAGTCTAAGGATGAATTAATGTATAATAAAAAGTTGTGGAATTTTGTTAAGGGGTATTGAGAGTGGTTTCTAAGAAACTATATCCTTGTATTATACTATATGTGGATTTGGGTTTAGATTAGAGGTTCCTATGGGTAATAAATCTAAATAGGAAATATTGATATAAAATCAATAATCACCTATTGCAATAAAATAGTTCTTACTACACACATAATTTTACACACCCATGGGATATGCTATGTAAATTCACAAATTCTATATGAACCAAATGAAGGGCCTAAATAATGACTACAGATGAATAAGGTTAAAATTGAGGTTTCATATATTGAAAAGAATGTTTCCTGATTTAGACATCATATAAGTTATTTTTTCATGATTTTGTGGGTTTCCACTATGAATATTGTCTATCACACTATGATTTTTTATTTTAGTCAACATAGTGAACCAGATTGAACTTGGTTAACATTGAATGTGATATATATTCTAAATATGAAAAACAAAATTGGGTTATGACTGGATTGATTGATATTATGATTATTTCTAATTAGTTATCATGATGTATGATTAATAATATGCACCACAACCAACTGTTAGACTCACCAAATAAAAAAATGATATATTTTTATGAGATCTTGGGTGGAGGATACCATAGAATAAATAAGACTTAGTTTCTTATATGTTGATAATTTTGTATGAGTCACTCAAATGAATGTCTCAGAGGAATGAGAGGTTATTTTATGTGTGAAAAGGACACCAAGAAAGTATTTTCCAAGGAAAAATGATAAGTTTCGATAATTAAGTGGATAAGAAAAATGGTTTACCAAAGGTATCATCAGTTAATGAATATTATAAACATGTAGAGTAATGAAATTATGTGAGTTTATTTACTTGTGGGAATGATCAAGAAGATAATTAATAAGGTCAAAAGAGTAATGGTTATACATTTGATGATAAAGATATTATTAATTACATATTAAAGGTATGGATTATTCTAAAAATATTTTTCATGTCAAAAATGAGAAGCAATGTTAAATATAGGTTGATGAATATTAATAAATTATTTATATTTTATATTGTATAATATAGGTATTATTGATTAAGATAAAGATTCATTGTTAATGTTTTAAGAATGATGTGAAATGATTGAAGTGTTAGTGAATGGGAATTAAGTAATAATGTTATATGAGTCATTAAATATATAAGTATTTTATATTTAAGTTTTTCAATTATTATTTTCAAGAATAAGATAAAATATACCGATGAACTAGAAAAGTAATTAAATAGAAATGATATATTATACAAAAAAACATGATTAAAGGAAGATAACACTTAACATGTTCCTAGTGTTGATAAAATGGAGTTTAGTTTGGATAAATAGATGATTTATATGGATAAATTAAAATTTATAGTATTAATGACCCCAAAATTGATTAATAATTTGTTGAGAAAGTGGTATATCTTATCATTGATTGATTTTAAAAAAATGTATTTATTTTATATGTTCAATAATCCTTGATTTTATTTATATAATTATTATTCTTGTATGTTTTCATTGTTCTTTTATGGTGATTATGGTTATTACCATGATTTAAGAGAATATAAAAACAAGGTATTCTTATATTTGGTATGTGACCATTAAGAGATACTTATTGATATTTAGGGGAATAATGTAAAGTTTATTTTCAAAAATTTAGTGATCTTGTTAATAAATTTTTAATTTTGAAATGGTCATAATGTTAAATATTTATTGAATAGTTTAGGATTAATTTTGTAAGAGGCTTCAGAGATAAATGTATTACTTAAAAATATTATTATTTTATACATATTATTTATCTTTTTTAAAACTTTTTTTATGATTACAAATAGAGTTAGAAAGAATTAACTATCATTATATTATAGATATTTTGATCCCATAGTTCATAAGATGTAACAAATTAATCTTCATTTCTTGGAGTAATAGATAAAGAGGAAATTGATTGATGCACAACCAAATGATGAAATAGAGATTATGATACAAAGGAAATATTAACCATAGGTATATCGGTCCCTTTGAAATTCTTGATCATGTCAAGAAGGTATCCTATCAATTAGAACATCAACCTAACCTCTTTCAAATCCATGATGTGTTCCACATATCTCTATTGAAGATATACATACTTTTGTTTCACATGTACTAAACTATGAGGTTATACCACTATAGGCTGATCATTCATATAAGGAATTTTTATTAGAGATTATAGATCATACAAAGAATGTTACACTAAACAAGACCACTCAACTTGTAAATATTTTATAGTAAAACCACCAACTTTAGGAATCTATGTGGGAACATGAGGATATAATGATGAAGAAATTTCCTCATTTTTCATTATATAGATAAATTTAAAGGATTAAATTCTTTTTAAGGGGGGTATATTGTAACACCCTAAGATTTTATGAAATGTTTTTTAAAAAAAATAAATAAAATCATAAATATATTTAACTACACGCAATTCAATGTTTTATTGAAACAATACATACTATTACAATATTATTATTTAATATGATAGTTATCGCCTAGCCATTAGAATGGTGGGTATGAATAGGATTAACTAATTTATGAAAATTCCTTGTAACAACCCGGAATTTTATAAGATATATTCATTGTAATATCTTTCATTAATGTCTTGTGTTGTACGCTACACCAAAAGGATCTTGCACAACACGCATCCCTGACTTGGCTTTCATTACATGCAAGCGCGACTATCCACAATAGCGTGTGTTTTACGCAATACCGAGTTTCTCTAAACAACGATATGCTATTAAAATATTATTAAAACTAGCCGTTATGAATAGTAATACTGACTTTTTTAAATTTTATAAATTTTATTTTTGAAAATGGGCTTCATTTTTGGATTCGGAATATCGAAATTAGCCTAGGGTGAAATTTTGGTATTTTTCTGAAAACTTTCAATTTTTGATGAATAGTGAAAACACCGAGTTACTATTTAAAACCTGAATTTTTTTTAAATAGTTATTTAGGTGAAAATTGATACAGAATTCCTATATATGTACAATGTAATTCATTGGAGTAATTTTATATTAATTTTAGATACCAAAAAATTTTATTGATCTTTTCACCGTCTTTTACCCACCTCATTGGAGAATTTGCAAATTTACATAAAACGTAATTTTACCACTTTTGTGAATGTAATTTCAAAAATCCGAGAGACACGGTTGATTTCAGTAAGTAAAATGTGGTTCAATGAGATGAAAATAATTTTTGGTGAATAGTCACTTTTTACTTTAATTTACCACAGTTAAAAGTAAATAGGCGAATTAAGGGTAAAAATGATATTATTATTACCCTAACACATGTATTAATTCTACTGGATAAGTGTAATTCGACCAAAAACAACCTTAGGAATAACATATGACCATTTAGGCCCACTTGGATTAGATTAGGACATTTATTATTAATTTATTTAAAGAAGGGTTAAAATAGTTAAAATCAAAGTTTAATAAGTAAATAATTTTTAATATAGGGTTATACATAAGATAAATTCTACTATAAATATTTATTAGAAAGATAAAAAGATTTCCTACATTATTTTATTTGTAATTTTTAGACTTTAAATATTTTAATTTATTTATGACTCAATGATGATGCATTAATTATCTTATTAATGAAATATTGACATAATTGATGTTATAAATACCCAAATAAATGTAATTTGAGACTTTTTATGAATTCCCAAAAATTTCTATGTCAATATGACATGTTAGTGTTGATTTAATTATCTTTTTTAGAACTAATAATTGTGTTATGATTTTCACAAAAATCAATTACCAAATAGTGTAAAAAATTACATAAAATAGTTTTTAAAACAAATATTATATTATTAATTGTTATTTTATTCCAAAAAATCTAAGGTTCGGCCAACTGACATATATAAGGTTATATATATTACTAATAAACCACTTGGGGTTTGTTTGTCTTGTTATAGTATGTTTATTAACCTTATAGTGTAAGAACACAAAAAGACACGGTAAAAGTAAAATTATCTAACTTAAAGTTAAATCTAAATGATAAGGTTAAAATAGGAATCTAAACTTGTCTAAATTCAATTAGATGAGAGGATTTCGACCCATCCCCACCTTAGCTTTGAAATAAATTAATTTGGAGCTATTTAAAACCGAATATTACTTTATAATAAAATAATATTTTTAGTTTTTCCAAAGGTGCCCCTCTCCTCCCTTATAAAAGGGAACCTCCTCCCTCTCTTCCTCACACCAAGTTGAGCATTCAAGCTCGGCCAACCCCTGAAAAATTCTCTTCTCCACATCCCTAGAAACATACTAGAGGTCCTGTTCTTCTTAAAAGACCAATTTTAGTGCCCTAAGAGGTGGTCTCAAAAAGGCGCTTTAAAGAAGAGGTAATGTCCGTTACCAATTCTTTCAATTTTATTTCTTCTTCTACTTCTTCTTCTTTAATTGTTTCATTATGAAGTAATAACATCCATATCAATCATATACTGATATGTTATTATAAGTATGAAACAACCCTATTTCACCATTTATCCATTCTATGGAAAATAAAATCACCACGCGTGCGTACGTATGGAATACCGTCTCCACGCCGTGGTGTAATCTGTTTTTCCAACACCACCTTACTAGGATGGGTATAACGGTGTAAAGAATAAATATACATAGTAATTATAACATCATACTGATTGTGATATATTTTATCATCCTATCTAATTCAAATAAATAATTATGGTAATAATATCATCGCTTGTGCGTACGTACAGACTACCGTCTCCACGACGCGATGAGATTCATTCTCCATGTTAACCATTTAAGAATGATTATAAAGTATATATAAGCAATAATAATGGAATATATGAAATTATAAAGCTACTGGATTTATGTATATATATATGTATGTTTGTCATTTACATAATTCCATTCAACTCAATAAGGAAACGAAAACAGCGTTCATGCGTTTGTACGGCCTACCGTCTCCATGAAAGGTGTATTTCATTCCATTTATCGATCTATTAAATATATGTATATTCTGAATATATATTATATATAAATCATGTTTTATATTATCGAATTAAGTAATCATGATCTAATTAATCATATGAATAATTAAAAGTCAAAACATGAACGACAAATTAACCGATTTCACCCAAAACGATCTTTAACATGGAATTTACAAAAGAACGGGTAATATAAAGTCATAAGTGAACAATATATGATATCATAACAATGAATATGATTCTGTAATAAGTCCATGACATTATATAAATCATTATATAGGAGGTTCGGATACATACGAAGCATGTCATGACCCGACCCAACGGGGCTCGAGCCGTGACTCCCCAAGCCCGCCTCCAATAGGCCAGGGGCTGGCGACCAGCGCCGAGTAGGCTATCACAGACATGGGAGGCATTAGCCTAAGTTACCTGTACACACGCACCCACAAACACCTCCATGAAACAGTGTAGATATATAGAAATCGGAAAGTAAATGCATACATACACTATCCCAAAACCAGATAGAAATAGAAAAAGTACAAGGGCAAAACAGGGCCCACCAAAAGACAACTAAAAAGTGTGTCCAACCTGCTCTGAAGAAGGGGAACACTGCCACAAACACCTTCCGGAAAGTTCCCTCGGAACAGCTCCGGTAAACACCCCGGTCAACAAGCTCACTATGCTCCGCCTGCTTTGGGTCCACCTGGAACTCCGTCGAAAGGCCTGTGGTCTGCACAAAACACAAACATGTGCGGGCAAAGCCCGTGCAGGGGTGAGTATAAACATACTCAGTAGGCACCCCAAAAACCCAAAACCCAAGGGAGCAACTGAAAGGAAACAGTCTGCTCAACCCAGCCAGAGGGATCCCAGACGAGAGAGAAACTCCATCTCGTGACCATCCTCGACTAAACACAACTAGTCATCTCATCTCATCTCAGGTGTATGCCCATACATACACCTTGAACAATCCAGATATACACAGCTCACGTCATAAAGCCACAAGAGGTACCGACCTCATCACCAGCAACTGCCCCCAATCAGGAGAGTACACCACATGAACACTGACATACCTAATGACACTCATCCGAGAGATACACTCCATCGAGTCCCAAACAAACATCTCAGACGCTCACCCGAGAGACCACGCTTGTCGGATAACATCACTGAGGAAAACTCGCTGAAACAACATAACCACCAAACTCCTCGGATAGGGGATCGCCGCTAGGGCCCGCTAGGGGATACCAAGACCCACTCCGGTATACATAGCTCACAGATAGGGGATCACTCCCAGGGTTCGCTGGGGGATACCACGACCCGATCTGGCATACGTAGTACTCACAGATAGGGGATCACACCCAGGATCCGCTGGGGGATACCATAACCCGATCTAGTGCTCGATAGAAACTCCACACTCAGATAGAGGATCATCGTCCATATAAAGATGTTCACGACGATACTGGAACCCTATATGGTATAACTCGCGATGTAGGGGATCGAACCGCCGATGCCGCAACCCTACCGAAACCACGCGCTAAGTAGGGGATCACATAACCAATGATACAACAACCCTACCAACACAAAGAGCTGAGTAGGGGATCGTATAACCAATGATACCGCCACCCTACTTAAAACATCATGCTGAGTAGGGGATAGTAAACCCGACGATGCCACTACCCTACTTTGCACGACCCACCGCGTAGGGGATCGTATTCCCGATGATGCCAGAAACCCTATGGGGTTAACCTGCTAGATAGGGGATCGCCGCCCGTGAATAAGAGGTCACAGCGATACCAAGAACCCGATCTAGGGTAAAGAATGCTAGTGGATCCGCTCCGGTCCACCGGAGGGATACCACAACTCTAACAGTTTAAACATCCCATTGAGAGGATCACAATCCCATACGAAGGTTGTGATGCCACACGAACCCTCGTTGGAACGAACCAAGGGAGTACCATCAACCACTGCTGGTCCAAACATCGCTAACCCAGGCGACCTTCCACAACGCCACACTGCGCACCTCCTAGGCCAAAACCTAGGCCATCATCGCGTTCCACACGGAAAAACACGCAGGATAGGTTGTTTACTCGCCCAAAACGGAGCACCGGTGAAAAAGGCACTATTCACCGTAGCTAGCTCGTGCGGGGCCCACACAACGATCCCTAAACTCATCGTGCGGACCATACCACGACGACCCCCTCGGAAAAACAAGCGGAATCGACTACTCGCTCGTCCAAAACGGACACCCGGTGAAAAAGATACTATTCACCGAAGGCCAGCTCGGGTGGGTCCCACGCCTGGATTCCGAAACTCATCGAACGGAATGCACCACTGCGATCCTCTCAGAAAAACACACAGGATCAACTATTCATCCACCAAAATCGGACTCCTGGTGCAAAAGCTGCGTTTCTCCGCAAACGCCAAAACCCGGCCTCGTGGGGCCTACACGCCGTTCTCAGCCCCAACACCCGGAAACCATCTCAGAAAGTTCGTTGTACCATCGAGGTCTCAACGGCACTGATGGCACATCAATCGGACTCTCCGGGTAGAAGTTACAACGGCCCGAAGTCGTAAAATAATAAAATAATATTATTTTTTACGACGTTTCTAGCTCGAGGGCCACGATCCCAAACTTTTAAACCCACAAACCCACACCGGAGGGTTCGCCTCGTCTTCAGGGTCACGTCGCTGCAAACGGCATGCGAATCCGGCTCCTGGATTGCATGATACTGGGGTTTAAAGACCCCCGTATGTGAAAAGAGGCCGGACCGGCCGGTCCGGCCGGCCTGGACCGGCCTCCGCCGCGCGCCGGTGCCGCGTCAGCGGAACTTCCACGGACCGCCGGGGGCACCCCGGCGGTCCGTTTTGCGATCCGGAGGCGTCTACATGACCCTCGGGACCCGATCTATACTGCAACGACTTCACTTTATAGAAAAACGTAGCAAAAACGGGATCGGGGGTTAAAATTCAAATCTGCCTACCTCGCGGGCGAAACGTCGACGTCTGCCTGAGATCCGCCCTCCAGAGCTTCTGTTGCGCGCTCCTGGAACATCCTTCGTCGAATTCCGAGCTCATGGGCACTTCGTTTTCTCGATTCGGTAGAGCGGCGGTGAAGAACGGCGAAGAACGCCGAGAGGAACGAAAGGGGGGGGGGGGGGGGCGCTGATATTTATATCAGCCGCCCGCCGACGCCAAACCCGTCTCGGACCCGACTCCCGATGCGAACAAAAGTAAGGTCACCCCTAGGGTAAACGTGCCGTTCTGAACGCAACGGTGGACTCAGATTTTCCATCTGAGACTCCGTTCAGACGTTATTTGAGTCGACGCTCACCCACTAACTTCGCCACTTATTTACGAAAACGCCCCTAGGGGCGTTTCTCACCGCAGGCCCGCGCCCGTAATGTTTACACCCCTCCTAGGGTAAACAGCACATTACGGAAACAACCGTGCCCTCATATTCAAATTCTGATCTACCTTTTAGGAGATATCACACCCCTGCCACGTGCATAGTATCAAAAATACTTAATATTTTTATAAATTTAAATTCCGGGCACACCGAGCCTCGGAATCGCACGCCGTCTTCGCGCATAGCTCTGGAATTATTCGTAGAAATATTTCAAAGTCTGACAGGGCAAAAAACCCGAGTCGCTACATCCTTCCCCCCTTAGAACTTTTCGTCCCCGAAAAGCCCTAAGCACAAGGAAAGTGATTGGACTCTCAACTGGGTCTCACACACCAGCGAGCTCACCAACCAACACCCACACAGAGTCTTACCAAATATCTGAACAAAACTCGAGCAAGAAACAAAAGGAAACAAGGAATACCTGTACTGCAGTAAGTAGAAAAGACACAAGGTGTACCTCTATCCACCCGCGGTGCCTCTGGGTCAACAGCCTCCAGGGCATGCAGTTGTCCTCGCCCTCGGCCACCAGCTCCCTGAGCTTGGCGTGGACCACCTGGGGGTGGGGGTGGTGGCAACTGGTACTCCCTACCACCGCCTCCTGCTGCACCAGCTCCGCCGCCACGTCCGCTGCCCTGCAGACCTCCTTGCTCGAGGCACTGCCTCTGCCAAGGTGGTCCATCGACCGGCCTCCCTCTCAGCAGCACTTCTGGCCGGACTATCTCTAGCAAGATGTCCCCGACCATCGCAAGCGTAACACCCGCCTCTCCTGCGGCTGAACAAAACTAGCCTGCGAGCCCTGTGAGCCCTGAGGCTCAGATCCTCCATCATGGGGTTGCCTCCTGAAACGTCAGCCACATCCAGATCCCTGAGTTTTTCATCGACTACCAGATGCCAATCCGACCGACGAAGTCTCAGCTCTCGAGTGCCCAACACTAACAGGGGGAAACTGCTCAGCCAGAAAACTCTCCACCACCAACTCTCGCTCCAGCACTCCATCATAGGTGGGCAGACACAAGGAAACCACACCTGCTCGGATGTCCCTGCGTAAGCCCTGCTCGAAGGTCCGAGCCCTAAAGAACGGGTCACAAACCATATCCAGGGAGTAGCGCGACAGGTATGTAAACCTCGCTGAGTACTCCGACACGGTCATGCTCTCCTATAAAAGCTGCATAAGCTCCTGGATCCGCACTGATCTCAGCGTCACCGGATAGAACTCCTCCCTGAAGAGCTTCTCTAACTCTGCCCACGTGAGCGTCTCCTCGTCATGGGACTACGTCACCAAACTCCACCATCTCCCGGAAGAACCATGAAGAAGGCTCACCGCTAGGACCACCATCTGATCTGGAGGTGTCCTCACTAGGCGGAAAACCCGGGTGACTGCCTCAAGCCAGTCATCAGCTGCCTGGGGGTCTGGATCACCCCGGAACCTTAGAGGTCACTGCCTCTGGAACTCGTGCAGTGCACTAAGCTTGCGCGCAACCTCGTCCTTCACAGCCGGCACAACCAGCTGCTCAACAGGTGGTGGCTCAATTGGCAGACCACCTGGAGGTGCAACCTCAGAACCGGCACCCTGCTCCACAGCCACTACACGGGGCGGGTCATCAGCACAATCCTGCTGCGGAACCCTCGCTGGCTGTTTTCGTGGAGGCATCTTGAAATACATTCAAGACGCACCATAGAAAAATAGTATATATGGAGATCTGACTTAAGAAGGACAAGGAAGAAACCAAAAACCCAGTACTATATGATGCATGTACCATTATGGCCCCGCGACTAGTGTACGAATGTCCTGAGTCAAAAGGCAGGTTATCAGAGTCCTGGTGTATGGATACGTCGGCCGCCGCACCAACACTTGAGTCCTTGGCCTGAAATCCGAACTCGAAACATCCTAACACTACCGCTATGAAACCCAAACCAAGCTAACAGCTAGAACAGCTACGCTCGGAGATCCCAAAGGTGGAACCTCCTTTGATACCACTCTGTCACAACCCGACCCAACGTGGCTCGAGCCGCGACTCCCCAAGCCCGCCTCCAATAGGCCAGGGGCTGGAGACCAGTGCCGAGTAGGCTGTCACACACATGGGAGGCATTAGACTATGTTACCTGTACACATGCACCCACAAACACCTCCATGTAACAATGCAGAGATATAGAAACTGGAAAGTAAATGCATGCATACACTATCCCACAACCAGAGAGCAACATCAAAAGTACAAGGGAAAAACAGGTCCCACCAAAAAAACTACAAAGTGCGTCCAACCTACTCTGAAGAAGGGAAACGCTGCCACAAACACCTGCCGGAAAGCTCCCTCGGAATAGCTCCGGTAAACACCCCGGTCAACACGCTCACTAAGCTCCGCCTGCTCCAGGTCCACCTGGAAATCCGTCGAAAGGCCTGTGGTCTGCACAAGACACAAACATGTGCGGGAAAAGCCCATGTAGGGGTGAGTATAAACATACTCAGTAGGCACCCCAAAAACCCAAAACCCAAGGGAGAAACTAAAAGGCAACGGTCCGCTCAACCCAGCTAGAGGGAACCCATACGAGAGAGAAACTCCATATCGTGACCATCCTCGGCTAAACACAACTAGTCATCTCATCTAAGCTCAGGTGTATGCCCATACACACACCTTGAACAATCCAGATATACATAGCTCACGCCATAAAGCCACAAGAGGTACCGACCTCATCTCCAGCAACTGCCCCCAACCAGGAGAGTACACCACACGAACACTGACATACTTGATGACAGTCATCCGAGAGATACATTCCATTGGGTCCCAAACAAACATCTAAGACGCTCACCCGAGAGACCACGCTCGTCGGATAACATCACTGGGGAAACCTCGCCGAAACAACATAACCACCATACTACTCGGATTGGGGATCGCCGCTAGGGTCCGCTAGGGGATACCAAGACCCACTCCGGTATACGTAGCTCACAGATAGGGGATCACTCCCAGGGTCCTCTGGGGGATACCACGACCCGATCTGGCATACATAGTTCTCACAGATAGGGGATCACACCCAGGATCCGCTGGGGGATACCATAACCCGATCTGGCGCTTGACAGAAACTCCACACTCAGATAGAGGATCATCGTCCATATAAAGACGGTCACGACGATACCAAAACCCTATCTGGTATAACTCGCGATGTAGCGGATTGAACCGAAGATGCCACAACCATACCAAAACCACGCGCTGAGTAGGGGATCGCATAACCAACAATACCACAACCCTACCGACACCAAGCGCTGAGTAGGGGATTATATAACCAACAATACCGCCACCCTACTTAAAACATCATGCTGAGTAGGGGATCGTAAACCCGACGATGCCACAACCCTACTGTGCAGGACCCACCGCGTAGGGGATCATATTCCCGATGATTCCAGAAACCCTACGGGGTTAACCTGCTAGATAGGGGATCGCCACCCGTGAATAAGCGGTCACAGCGATACCAAAAACCCGATCTAGGGTAAAGAATGCTAGAGGATCCGCTCCGGTCCACCGGAGGGATACCACAACTCTAACAGTTTAAACATCCCATCGAGAGGATCACAAACCCAATACGAAGGTTGTGATGCCACACAAACCCTCGTAGGAACGAAACAAGGGATAACCATCAACCATTACTGGTCCAAACGTCGCTAACCCAGGAAACCCGCCACAATGCCACACTGCGCACCTCCTAGGACAAAAACCGAGGCCACTATCAGCGTTCCACACGGAAAAACATGAAGGATAGGCTGTTTACTCGCCCAAAACGGAGCACCGGTGAAAAGTACTATTCACTGTAGCTAGCTCGTGCGGGGCCCACACAAGGATCCAGCAACTCATCGAGTGGACCGTACCACGACGATCCCCTCAGAAAAAACAAGCGGAATCGACTACTCGCTCGTCCAAAACAAACTCCCGGTGAAAAAGTTTCTATTCACCGAAGGCCAGCTCGGGTGGGTCCCATGCCTGGATTCCGAAACTCATCGAACGGAACGCACCATTGCGATCCTCTCGGAAAAAACACACAAGATCGACTATTCATCCGCCAAAATCGGACTCCTGGTGAAAAAGCTGTGTTTCTCCGGAAACCCCAAAACCCGGCCTCGTGGGGCCCGCACCCCGTTCTCAGCCCCAACACCCGGAAACCGTCTCAAAAAGTTCGTCGTACCATCACGGTCTCAACACCACTTACGACACGTCAATCGGATGCTCCGGGTAGAAGTTACAACGGCCCGAAGTCGTAAAATAATAAAATAATATTATTTTTTACGACGTTTCTAGATCCCGGGCCACGATCCCGAACCTTTAACCCTACAAACCCACACCGGAGGGTTCGCCTCGTCTTCAGGGTCACGTCGCCGCAAATGGCACGCGAATCTGGCTCTAGGATTGCAAGATACGGGTTTTAAAGACCCCCGTATGTGAAAAGAGGCCGGACCGGCCTGGACCGGCCGCCGCCGCCGTCCCGCCCTGGCCGGCGGCCTCCGCCGCGCGCCTCCGCGGCTTTGGAGGCGTCTACATTACGCTCGGGACCCGATCTATACTGCAACGGCTTCACTTTACAGAAAAACGCAGCAAAAACGGGATCGAGGGTTAAAACATAAATCCGCCTAGCTCGTGGGTGAAACGCCGACGTTCTGCCTCAGATCCGCGCTCCAGAGCTCCCGCTGCACGCTCCTGGAACGTCCGTCGTCAAATTCCGAGCTCGTGGGCGCTTCGTTTGCTCGATTCGGCGGAGCGGCGGCGAAAAACGGCGAAGAACGCCGAGAGGAACGAAAGTGGGGGGGGCGTTGATATTTATATCAGCCGCCCGCCGACTCCAATCCCGCCTCGGACCCGACGCCCGATGCGAACAAAAGTAAGGTCACCCCTAGGATAAACGCGCCATTCTGAACGTAACGGCGGACTCAGATTTTCCATCCGAGACTCCGTTCAGATGTTATTCGAGCCGACGCTCGCCCCCTGACTTTGCCACTTATTTACGAAAACGCCCCTGGTGGCGTTTCTCATCGCATGCCCGTGCTCGCAATGTTTACACCGCTCCTAGGGTAAACGGCACATTCCGGACACTACCGTTCCCTCAGATTCCAGTTCTGAGCTACCGTTTAGGATATATCATGCCCCCTCCAAGAGCATAGTATAAAAATACTTAATATTTTTATAAAATTAATTTCGGTCACACCGAGCCTCGGAATCACACGCTGTCTTCGCTCCTAGCTCTGGAATTCTTCATAGAAATATTCAAAAGTCTGATAGGGCCAAAAACCCGAGTCGCTACAAATAATACCGTACATAAGGTAAGGGATAAATTTCCAAATCTCATTTTTATCTGAGATTTCTTATTCGTAAATATTTACTGGGGTTATTTATATCATCCATGTCCATGTTTTATAAAAGTGTTTTCATGAATTTTTAAAGTCCTTTTTACCCATTTTTTACTTTTACTACATGGTATGTAAGGAATATTTCATTTTTCTACGATACGAGGTACTTTTTTGACTTTTTCGACAAAAGTACGAGGAGAATGTTATTTTTAACTTATATGGCGTGAATGGATTTTTATGGTTTCATAACGCCTCATTTTCATGAAGCATACTCTACATGATTTTATGACTATTTTTAACAAAATACATTTATTTTAAAAGTGGATGGTATTTTTTGAAAAGAAAAATGATTTTGACGAAGAAAGGATATTTTCCTCATGAATTCATTTCAAGTGTTTTATCAAAACCATTTTCATCTAAGATGACATTATTTCACATGTGTATGTTTCAAGTATCTTGTCTCTATGATTTACATGGATTCACTTTTCTTATTATAAAATGATATCCATTTCATTTATATTGATTAAGTGATGATGGGATGATATTTATGAAACCCATTTTATTCGTTGGGTTATTATGAATGATGTATGTTTATTTTGTGGCACATGTAATAATGATTTCATTATGAGATGGGTGGGACCTATATCTCCCTCCAATGCATTGGTTAAAGAATTATATCTAATGATATAGACATGGCTGGAACGGTATGTTAATTCGGTTCAGTGTTACAGGACTGAAACGAGGAGTGAACTCGATTTAGAAAGGGACTTTGTCCACTAAGATGGTCTTGGAAGCAATTTCTTGGATACTATGGAAATCATAATAAGTGTTGAATGGTCTCCACAATTACATGTTTTATTCCCATATTATTTTATCGTGATTTATGTTTCTTTATGTCATATTCCTTACGTACTTCCATGATTTATGTCTTTGCTCAAGGTTTTAATGTTTAGATTTCATGTTCATGTTTTTTCTTTCAAATATTTATGGATTGTTTTATGTTCTCTATGTTTGTCCTTACTGAGCATTTGAGCTCACCATTTTTATGTTTTATTTTCCCCGAGAAATAAATAAAGGTTTAAGGTAAGGAAACAAAAAGGGGAAGATCGTTATGGGAGATGTTGATGATCTTTCAACATGACTAGTTGTTTAGATTCTGAGTTTCCAAACACACTAAACTATTACGTTCCTCATGTGTCTTTTTTTTTGTTATGTATTAAGTATTCCGAAAAAGTAATATAATTTCCATATACGTCAGGCTTCGGGTCTCTACAGTTGGTATCAGAGGAATGGTTTAGTCAACCATTGGAAACTAGGATGCGAAAACGTTAGTGAGACACCTAGAGATATTTCTAAGGTATGTATTGGGATGTCCCCTAAGGATAAGTATACGTTTAGGATATAGTCGTAGAACTACGCTAAAGATCATAGAATTTAACCTAAGATGTTAGATATTTAAGGTACTTCCCCTTGATTATGTTATTTTCCTTGTATGATTTTTTCCTCTCACAGAATTCTTTTTGTGTTTTAGTCAATGGAGGGAACCAGAAGGAATGCGGTTAACATTGAATTCAATGGACAAATTGGTGACTATGAGAAATGAAATTGTGTAATTCCTAGAGAGAAAGATATTGTGATTATTCTGAATTAGTCATCGCGATATATGATTAACAAGGTGAAATTTAGTGGTATTCCTAATTCATAAAAAAGAGGAAGATAGACTTTTATGCATGTTCGCATGTTGAGGAGCATAAAGAAAGGAAGATTCAGATTTCTAATGAAGGGAAAAAGAACCTTGAGGAATACCTCAAATGGAGCGACATATGTTATCTGTGTAGAGAAAAGGGTCATAGAGTGACAGACTGTTATGGTGTTCAATGTCTTATTTTTTAGAGAACAAGGGCATTACCCAACTGAATTCCATGACCTAAAAAGTATCTTCTAAAATCAATGAAGGAATTATTCCAGGACAATCATTGAAGAGGATGGATTGTAGTGTTTATATATTGGTATTCATGAATAATTTTCTTGAGGTGCTTTTATGGTGTATTAGAATATATTTTTTCATAGTCTATTGTGGTTTTCAATAATTTTATTGTACCGGTAACCATGAAAATTGATTCAAATATTTTGGGAAGTAGATGATATGCTCATAATGAAGGGATAAAGAGAAAATGAAATGTTTGATAGTATTCTTGAGCTCATGATTGATATAAGGACTATGTGATATCATGGTTTGAGTATAGAGAAATTTGGGGATTTTGGTTTGTTGAAAGAGTTAACTTTTGACAGCCCTCATGTTTTCACTAAGATTAAATGGGTATTCATTTTTCATGAGAATACATGATTAAGGTATTCACATGACTGGAATGTGACCAACATGATATATGAGGGATAAATGATGGCATTCATGTTATTGTTATGTGACATTTCAAGT
Source organism: Viscum album (assembly GCA_963277665.1). NCBI lineage: Eukaryota > Viridiplantae > Streptophyta > Magnoliopsida > Santalales > Viscaceae > Viscum > Viscum album. The sequence continues at coordinate 423,960,352 of OY728162.1, read as the reverse complement.
AATCATTTTCTTTATACTATGAGCTTGTACCAAAGTATTTTAGATAAGCCTAACGATTGGATTGGATTATGTTGGACATAAGTTAGTATTGTTTAAGGATAGAACATTTTTCGATATTATTGATGGGATGTTATAGTTATGTAGTTTTAGATAATGGAAAACCTGCAGGATTAGCGATAGCCCATCGCGTCGGACAAGGCTGTGGGAATCGAACCCACAACTGAAGTGCAACTGGCCTTTATCACATACCACTGGCCTACAGGATGTCCCTGGTTAGTAAAAACTAGTTTTATTTTATTAAGCGTCGTGATATATGAATTATAAGTTCATTTTTGGAACCATATACGATTAATCTAACTATATGATGGACTTATAAATTTTGGTAACCTTTTGTTTGAAACAGATGGAATGACCCATCATTACATCACATGATCTGGTAACACATAACAAATAAAATTTAAACTTCATTTCTTTAAGGGATGAAGTGGAAATTATTCAATTCACGAACAATAGGGAGATTGTACCAAAATCATGTAAGTATTTCATTTAATTCATCAACTTTAGGGAAATGATCTTGAAAACCAGAAATGTTGTCCTAGTGACCTTATATCTGATGAATCAGATGGTACCTTAGATCATCATAAATCTATGGCTTGGTGATTGTTGGCTTTTTCAAAGACATGTTTTCTACCACTCTCTATCAGAACTTGATGGTTAGATTTTTCCTTCATATCCATAGTTTCACCTATACTCTCCTATGTGGAAACCCAATGCTGAGTTACCTTGGTTGACCGTTACGTTTCTAACATTTTTTTTAAATTTATTCTTTAGTATTCCTTTTTACGATGGGGGTTTCTATGAATAGTAAACTATTTATAAACCTGAAGAATTTTGAGGGAGAAATTCATTTTACGGGGGGTAGAATGTAACGACCCGACATTTTATAAGATATATTCATTTTCATTTCATTCATTAATGTCTTGTGTTGTACTCTACACCAAAAGGAGCTTGCACAACATGCATCCCTGACTTGGCTTGATTTACACGCAAGCGCGACCTTCCACGATAGCATGTGTTGTACGCAATACCGAGTTTCGCTAAACAGCGATATGCTATTAAAATATTATTATAACTAGCCATTATGAATAGTAATACTGACTTTTTGAAATTTTATAAATTTTATTTTTGAAAATGGACTTCATTTTTGGATTCGGAATATCGAAATTAGCCTTGGGTGAAATTTTGGTATTTTTCTGAAAACTTTCAATTTATGATGAATAGTGAAAACACTAAGTTACTATTTAAAACCCAACATTTTATTAAAATAATTATTTATTTTATTTTTGGTCAAAATTGATACGTAATACCTATATAAGTTCAATGTAATTCATTGGAGTAATTTTATAATAATTTTGGATATATAAAAATTTTATTGATCTTTTCACTTTCTTTTACCCACCTCCTAGTAGAATTTGCAAATTTACATAAAAAATAATTTTTCCACTTTTGTGAATGGAATTTTAAAAATTCGAGAGACACAGTTGATGTCATTAATTAAAATGTGGTTCAATGAGATGAAACTAATTTTTGGTGAATAGTAACTTTTTACTTTTATTTACCACGGTTAAAAGTAAATAGGGTAATTAAGGGTAAAAATGATATTATTATTACCCTAACACATGTCCTAATTCTGATTAGACCAAAAAAACTTTAAGCAATAATATATGACCATATAGGCCCACTTGGATTAGATTAGGACATTTATTTTTAATTTATTTAAAGAAGGATTAAAATAGTTAAAATCAATGTTTAATAAGTAAATCATTTTTAATATATGGTTATACATAAGATAAATTCGACTATAAATATTAATTATAAATATAAAAAGCTTTCATACATAATGATATTTTAATTTTAAATTTTATACTTTAAATAATTCATTTTATTTATGACACAATGATGATGCAGTAATTATATTATTAATGAAATATTGACATAATTGATGTTATAAATACCCAAATAAATGTAATTTGATACTTTTTATGAATTAAAAAAAATTTATATGTTAATATTACATGTTAGTGTTGATTTTATTATATTTTTTCTAACTAATAATTCTGTTATAATTTTCACAAAAATCAATTACCAAATATTGTCAAAATTGACATAAAATAGTTTTTAAAACAAATATTATATTATTAATTGTTATTGTATTCCTAAAAATCTATGGTTCAGAAAAATGACTTAGATAAGGTTATATATATTAATAATAAACAACTTTTGGTTCCTTTGGATTGTTATAGTTTTTTTATTAACCTTATAGTGTAAGAACACAAAAAGACACGGTAAAAGAAAATTATCTAACTTAAAGTTAAATCTAAATGATAAGGTTAAAATAGGAACCAAAACTTGTATAAATTTTATTGTATGAGAGTATTTCATCCCATCACCACCTTATCTTAGAAATAAATCAATTTGTAGCTATTTAAAACCGAATATCACTTTACAATAAAATAATATTTTTAGTTTTTCCAAAGGTGCCCCTCTCCTCCATTATAAAAGGGCACCTCCTACCTCTCTTCCTCACACCAATTAGAGCGTTCATGCTCGGACAAACCCTGACAAATTCTCTTCTACACTTCCCTAGAAACATACTATAGGTCATGGTTTTCTTCAAAGACCAATCTTAGTTCCCTAAGAGTAGGTCTCAAAGAGGAGTTTCAAGGAAGAGGTAATGCCCGTTACCGATTTGTTCAACTTTATTTCTTATTGTACTTCTTCTTCTTTAGTTGTTTAATTATGAAGTAATAACATCAGTATAAATAATATACTGATATGTTGTTATAATTATGAAACAATCCTATTTCACCATCTATCCATCCTACGGAAAATGAAATCACCGCACGTGCGTACATACGGATTACCGTCTCCACGTCGTGGTGTAATCTGTTTTTCCAACACCACCTTACTTGGATGGGTATAATGGTGTAAAGAATAATTATACATAGTTATTATAAAATCATACTGATTATGATATATTTTATCATCCTATCCAATTCAATTCAATATTTATGGGAATGATATCAACGGTCGTGCGTAAGTATGGACTACCGTCTCCACGACGCGATGAGATTCATTCTCCATGATAACCATTTAAGAATGATTATAAAGTATATATAAGCAATAATAATGAAATATATGAAATTATAAATCTACTGGATTTATTTATATATATATATATGTATTTCATCTACTTAATTCCATTCAACTAAATAGGGAAACAAAAACAGCGTTCATGCCTACGTATGGCCTACCGTCTCCATGAACGGTGTATTTCTTTCCATTTATCAATCTATTATATATATGTATATTCTGAATATATATTATATATAAATAATGTTTTATATTATGGAATTAGTTAATAATGATCTAATTAATCATATAAATAATTAAAAGTCAAAACACGAACGTCAAATGAAACGATTTTACCCAAAACACTCTTTAACATGGAATTTACAAAAGAATGGGTAATATAAAGTCATAAGTGAACCATATATGATATCATAACAATGAATATGATTATGAAATAAGTCCATGACACTATTTAAATCATTATAAAGGAGTTTCTGATACATATAAAGCATATCAAACATAAGGTAAGGGATAATTTTGAAAATCTCATTTTTATCCGAGATTTCTTATTCGTAAGTATTTACTGGGGTTATTTATATCATCCATGTCCACGTTTTATACAAGTGTTTTCATTTATGTTTAAAGTCCTCTTTACCCATTTTTTACTTTTACTACATGGTATGTAAGGAATATTTCTTTTTTCTACGTTATGAGGTACTTTTGTGACTTTTCCGACAAAAGTACGAGGAGAATGTTATTTTTAACTTATACGGCGTGAATGGATTTTTATGGTTTCATAACGCCTAATTTTCATGAATATTACTCTACATGATTTTATGAAAAGTTTCAAAAAAATAAATTTATTTTAAAAGTGCATGGCATTTTTTGAAAAGAAAATGATTTTGACGAAGAAAGGATATTTTCCTCAAGAATTCATTTCAAGTGTGTTATCAAAACCATTTTCATCTAAGATGGAATTATTTCACATGTGTATGTTTCAAGTATCATGTCACTATGATTTACATGGATTAAATTTTCATATTATAAAATTATATCCATTTATTTTATATATATTATGTGATGATGGGATGATATTTATGAAACCCATTTTATTCGTTGGGTTATTATGAATGATGTATGTTTATTTTGTGGCACAAGTAAGAATGATTTCATTATGATATGGGTGGGACCTATATCTCCCTCCAATGCATTAGGTAAAGATTTATATCTAATGAGATAGACAAGGATGGAATGGTATGTTAATCCAGTTCAGTGTTACAGGGATGAAATGAGGAGTAAACTCGATTCAGAAAAGGACTTTGTCCACTAAGATGGTTTTGGAAGCAATGCCTTGGCTACTATGGAAATCATAACAAGTGCTGAATGGTTTCCACAATTACATTTTTTATTCCCATGCTATTTTATCGTGATTTATGTTCCTTTATGTTATATGCCTTACGTACTTCCATGATTTTGTCTTTTCTCAAGGTTTTAATGTTTAGATTTCATTATCATGTTTTTTCTTTTAAATATTTATGGATTGTTTTATGTTCTGTATGTTTTCCCTTACTGAGCATTTGAGCTCACTCTTTTTATGTTTTATTTTCCCAAGGAAATAAAGAAAGGTTTTAGGTAAGGAAAAAATAGGATAATATCATTATGGGAGATGTTGAAGATCTTTCAACATGACTAGTTGTTTAGATTCCGAGATTCCAAAGACACTAAACTATTATGGTCCTTGTGTGTCCTTTTTTTGTTATGTATTAAGTATTCTGAAAAAGTAATGTAATTTCAATGTGTGTAATGCTTCGGGTCTCTACATTCGTGGTTTATAAATGTATGTAAAATGAATTATTTTTTGACCAATTAATTATAAATGTAAACAAAAACAATTTGAAAATAAAGGAAATCGTTTTCTGGAAAACATTTTTTTGCACACAAACATGTTTTATCTCAATAAATTAAATAAATAAATTTCGTTGAATAATTTAAATGAAATTTATATAGTATATAATAAATAAATTATTTTTCATTCATCTTATATGTTTTCTATGTATGAGATAAGAATAAACCTAATTTTACTCATAAAAATTGTATTTTTCTAAAAATCGGTTTTGGTGTATTATTCATGATTATTTTAAAAATAATTTTTTTAAATTTTTTAAAATTTATTTGAAAATTTTAAATAAATTTTTATATAATAATTTCAAAATTATATTTTAGTGAATGATTGATAATTTTTTGAAATGATAAATTTTTCTATGAATAGTGAAAAATACTTGTTTTTATTAAGAAAATAGCCTTTCCATTCAATGATTTTACACGGTTCATGTTATTTTAATATGGTTTTATGATTAAGTATAGGTTAATTATATATCTTTTAATCAATTTTAGTTAATTTTAATCATTTTCATATTAAAATATTGTACAAAAACATTTTAAGATTTTGAAAAAACATTATATGGAAAACTATATTTTAACCACGTCATTGGGATTAATTTTAAATTAATTTTTCCCCTTAAATTAATGGGATATTTGAAAATGTATAATATATTTTTAAGAATGATAATTTATAACATATAAAAATTATAACTTAACATTTGGTCAAAATGAATAGTAAAAACTGTAAATATTAATTATCATAGTTAAGGTTAAAATGGGTTTACTGGGAAGTTAAACTATAAATATAAGGGGTAAAATGAATTTGAATCTTGTCAGAAATAAATTTTATGTCCATATTTTGGATTTATAACCTATAATATTTGGTTATGACCCATGTTTTGTACTTTTTTAATGAAACAAATTTGGGTACACTTTGTTCTTTTCAAAAATTCCATGTGTGTCCAATCCCCCACTAAAAAAAGTCCGCCAACTCTCCTCCCCTATTGACAATTATAAAATCTTTTTTTTAAAAATAACTACCAATATATATTCCTTCAATTCCACACCACATCATATAGTCATTTTTTAGGGTCATAATTCCAATCTAGAATGTAATTTGGTTGAACCTAAACAAGTTTTGGAAGAAGAGATAATGTTTTAGACTATGCATTTTTTTGTACTTATTCTTATAATACCTCAAAACATTTTTATGTTATGACAATATGAAAAATATATTTCTTAAATATAAATATAATAAATTTAGTTAATGTAATAACCTAAATCCATCTCTTTTTCCATGAAATGGGATACAAAATCATCATTCGTGTGTGCGGTGGACTACCGCCTCATGAATTGATGTTATTAGTTTTCCATCACCACCTCTAAAAGAGGGATATAATGATGTATTTGAGGTTTATATATGAGTTTTAAGATTTTATTTTATATATTTATTTAAAATACCACATCTACCTTCTTAACACCAAACCTGTTGGAAAATAAAAATGTCGCTAATGTGTACAGTAGACTACAGCCTCACGAACCATTGTGTTGTGATTTTAATTTATGTTTTAATTAGATGTTAATAATGATATAATAAAGGAATATATATTATATTATTAACATAATTAGACTTATGGAATTATTATATCACATATACATTCTTACTTTACATTCTATAGGGGATACAATAACGTCGTTCATGTGTACGACGGACTAGGATACAATAACATCGTTCATGTGTACGACATACTACCACCTCCCAGAGCGATGTGACTTTTTTTCAATAACACTTTTTATGAAAAGTAATTATGGTAAATTATATGAATGTATTTTGTATATATGAAATAAAAATAAATTTTTAATTTTAATATATTATTGACCTTTTTACGCATTGAGAAAATAGAAATAGTTTTCATGCGTACGTATAACCTGCCTTCTCCATGAATGGTGTATTTGATTTTCTATCTCTAACTATTATGGGTGACTATAAAAAAATATTATATATATATATATATTATATTTTTATAGTTTTTGAGATTCTATATATGATTTAACCTTGATCAATGTAAATGGATTGAACATAAAAAACCAAATCCTATATGGAAAACAAAGCGGTTATTTACTGAAATGTGATTTTAAAAAGGAATTATTAATAAACAGGTAATAAAATTTAATATGTAAATAACATATGGTATTATATATATAATTATGGATCTTTAATGTATTTATAGTAAACTAATATTTAATTTATATTATTTTTTAATGTGTACAAAGGATGTTAAGTATTTTGGTAATGGATTTTCATCTCACTTTTATTTTCTGCGAGACACATTTCATTTTCACAGTGTGTTTATTTTATATGGTATATGTAATTACCATAAATGTATTTTATGATCATTTTACTTAAAATTATGTGAATTTATTTATCCATTTAAGGATCTATATTTTATGGGGGTGTATAGTTCAAAAGTTACCAAAGCGGTAAGGGGAGTTTGTCTCAATTTTCCTTTTGTGTGATATAAATTATGTTATGCACCTATATTATTCTATCAGGTATATATAATACCAAATTTACCTATAATAATATGAATATAATAATATTAATTACATTTAATGTTTCGTTTTGTTGTATTATTTAGTAGGTATTACAATATAAATGTTACCATTGTGGTAAGGGTTTGATGTTAATATCTAATTGTTTATCGAAATTGTTTATTATTATGAATTATATGATGAAATATTAAGATATATATAAAAAAACAGATGAATATTCTTATAATATAGTTATTTCATTATTATATATGTTTCATATTTATTTTCCACTTTTTATGCAATCATTATTCCAAAACAATGTATTTAAATAAAACACACTTTATTTCTCTCTTCAGTCGAAAACACTTTTTTCTCTTTTTTTATGTTGTCTTAAAAAGTTTTAAAAAATATATTAAAATGATTTATTAATTATTTTTTTACCCATTATTGAAATTTTTTCAAATTATTTTAAAATTATTCCTTATTTCAATTTCAAAACAAGGGCTATTTGGATTTTACAAATAAAGTGAAAAAAATCTTTTTTTAACATATAAGGCATTAATGAAATTTCCCACTATCATGGAAATTATTTTCATTGAATCATCATTTATATGTTCTCAAGGATATATTAAAATTAATGGATTTTGAAAAAAATATATATTTTAAAAAAATATTTACATATTGGAAATGATATTTTCTTCAATAATCTTTTTAATGATTCCTATATAAGTTTCAAAGGATATTTTTAAAGAAAAAATTGGGAATATGTTTTATGTTTTAAAAATATATTTTAAAATAAATTTTATTTTTCTAAAAAAATATTTCAAGTGTATTTTTAAAATAATTTTCCATCTAAGATGTTATCCTTTGATTAAACTTATGCCTTACTGGTGATATGGTCCAAGGACACCATTTATATTCTTTCAATGAATAGTTTATTTTTATTGTGAAAATATTTTTATGAAACATGTTCATTTTTTCATGGGTTATAATATGATGATATGATGAAATTTTTATAAAACCCATTTATTCTCATGTGTTATGATATGGGTACAGTTTTATGATCTTTCGGTGCACATGTGTGTTGTTTTCATTATGTAATTGGTGGGAACTATATCTCCGTACACTTCATTTGGGTAATGATACTATTATATGAGATCAATGGGTAAAAGACAGTTATCCCATGCCCAAAAGTGGGAAGACAGATGGTTATCCCAACCCTAAAAGAGGGTACATTGGATGTTATCCCAAACCCAAAGTAGGTACACAGGTGGTTATCTCAAGCCTAGCATGTTATGAATTTCTTGGTGAATAGTCATGACATACAGTTTTCTATGCTTATGTGTATTTAAATATTCCATGTCTTATGATAATTTTGTGATCTCATGGATCATGTTATTTAATTCAATTATGATTCATGTCTTATGAAAAGAAAGTATTTACACTATGAATCATGTTTTTCATCAAACATAAGAAATGTATGGTTTTTATATTTTATACCCATTAGCTCAAAAACATAAGCTCTTGTTTTACATATGTGAACATTTATATATCCCTTATTCACTCCTTACTAAGAATTTGAGGTCACAATTTCTTAGGTTTATTTTCCCTAAGTTATGAGGGGTGGTTTTAAATAGGTTATATCTATGATAAATACTATGTGGTAAGATCATTAAAGAAATAAGAATAATTTTTACCTATTAATTAAATTCACTAAACCATTGCAGTCCTCTGGTGTGTTTTTGTTTCATGTATTGAATATTCATTTTGAAATATGTAATATTTATTTATGATAAGTTAGGGTCTTTAAAGTTATATATATAATCAACAGACATATGCATATTAGATGTATTACTAATGGATATATGGTTTTTGGATATATTTATATCCAATATTTAAATTGTAATTTTTTAATTATCAGTAAAAATTGAAAAATAAAATATTTCACATGTAATAAATAGTTCTAGAATAAACCAAATAGATAATAATTTTTTAAAAACATCATTATAAAAAACTGAGTTTTTATTCATGTGATTTTATTATAATAATTATTTTTAATGAATGAATTATGGTTTTTATTAAATTTAAAATCCATTATAATCCCATTTTTTTGTTAAAATTTAATAAATAGATTTATTTGATTTAATAAATTTATTATAAAAATTGGTTATTTTTTAATGAATTATTGTTTCAATTTATTTTTTATATTTATCTTAATAAATTAAATTTGTCACTTTTTAAATGATTAATATAATAACATTTTATGAATCAATATATAACCTAATATATTGACACTGATTTAATTATTAAATAATATTAAATAAGATTAAGAACACTTATTGTTTTAAAAGACTCTTTTATTTAGAAAACAGTTTCTTTTATATATTTTTTGTTATCATTTAAATGTTAACTTTATCATATTTTTTAAATTTATTTTGATTAAAAGTAATATAAATTAATAATAATTACTTGAATGTTCTATAGTAAAGTTGATTTCATTTTCAGAATAAAAGTGAGTTATAATTTATAATTTAATTTCCATAGCAGAGGTAAAATAATGTAAAATGGATAAATTAAGGTGTGAAATTATATAATATCATAAATCATGATCAATAAATGAGTGTAGGAGTGAATCAAAGACATACATTGATCCCTTATCCATTATATATCCACATTAAATCTAATTACTATACAAAAATGCATTCAATGCACATTAGGGAGAGGGTATGTGATGAACAATCCTAAAGTTCCATCCAAATAGATATCTGAGCCAATCTATCTCTATCCTGAAGAGACTTCATGATATCCACGATATAATAAAAATCACATGGGTATCAAGAAATAACTATTCGGAAATATTTCTTTTATAAATGATTACAATAAACAATGTATACTACAAAAACAACATTAGATACATAAATTAGTATAATCATATCATGTGCAAGGAGATAACAAAAAACTGGAAATAAAAAAATCTTCCAAAAAACCATATTCTAGTGGTACACGACCATCCACCATGTCTCGTGTCACCCTCCCTTGGTCACCGTAACATGTACCCACAAAGGAAGATGAATTCATGAGCACTTATTATAACATCATATAGGGATAAAAACACCAAATGTTACAAGTAGGGTGTGAGCTATATAGTCTAATAAGATTACACTAAACATTAGATGAAATTACTTCATAATATAATTCAAATATCATAAAAGAAGAGTTAAATAAATAGAATTCATTGTTTAGTTTAAAAATGAATCATAAAAAATTTAAAAATTATTTATCTAATAAAACCTATAAAACATTCCATTTCAACATTTAAAAACTAAACATTTTCTTGAAAATCAATGAATACCATTTCATAATATAGAGTTATATGAGACAAGAAATTTAATAATTTTCACATGATATCAAAAATGTACATGATTCAATAAAATAGTGTTAATGAATGACATCTCAATAAATTCACCAATCAATAGTAGTAATCAATCAAGATAGGAAAATTTGATGCCATGTAGAACAAACAATATCATGTACTGAATATCAAGAATATGGATGTCAGGGGTATAACATAGGTACAATAAATAGTCCACTATATACTTGATAATCAAATTTAATTATGACTAACCTTCCTCCTTATATATATTCACACATGAATCAAGAAAACCAATTCCATGAACACCCCTTATGTGGTTTCATGTCAATAGCCTGAACATTTCTTGTTCTCTACAGATCTAATAGACAGGTTCTGATTCCTCTAATGAAGAATATATCTATTTCATCGCATATTACTATAAAGGATACCATTATTAGATAAAATAGTTGAGTGAAATGATCATGTTACATGGATTACAATGATGATCCTTATAAATTTCATCCATACTATCGTACCCTTAAATCACCTCTCAATTTCACCACTGAACTCCATCAATATAAACAATCCCATTTTCAACACCCAAGAAATGGGAAGTAAAAAAATCAATAAAATTAATGTAATTGATTATTACAAGATAGTATCATGATAAAGTGTTTACCATTAAATCAAAAATCATCAATTCAATTCAAAACATTTTCTTCAATTAAATAATTAATAATGGTATCCATACCCGATTACATTAACCTACCATTATGATAATTCAAAAAGGTAATTTAAAACAGTAAGTTATTTTAAAACATCCCTAAGTAATTATTGGAAGAATGAAAATTTAAAAAAAAATTGTTTATTCAAAAAAATGGTTTATACACTATTTCAATGGGAATAAATAAATTATTTTAAATAACCCAAGAACTCAAAATTTAAATTATTGATAATATCATTCAAATAGGTCTCTTATTCATTTCTCTAATTCATTCATTTTAAATTATATAGAAATCATCACATATTTTATTAATTTCCTAAAATATAAGGAATTTCACTTTAGAAATCAAATGCATGGAAAATCCCTCGATTTTTATAAAGTAACAATGAAAAATTATTTGAAAGGGAATTAAAATTGGAATATAATTAATCAATTTATAAAACCATGAGAAGAAAGCCATTCCATGTTCAATTTATTTAAAATATTATAAAATACTATTTAATATGGAAAATCATGAGAAAAAAATAAAGAGAATGTGTTAAGAGGGATCAAAAATATATAAATTCTAAAGAAAAAATGAATTTCAAAATATTGGAAAAGCATATAAACACATACATGGAAATTTGGAATGAAAAATCATCAAATATATGATGTATCTTCTACGATGGTGATCACCAGATCTTGGAAGAGACAACCTTACTAATGTGAGAAGAGATCCTCAATCCAAAATTCCACATCAACCATCCATGTACTAATAAAACACAATTTAATCATAACTTATAGGAATAACGAATCAAAAAAAAATAATTTAGATAAAAGTTATAGATTATATGAACTTACCAAAAGAGGATCACCACGTCAGTTGGCACTTTTATCCCCTAATAGATGAGGTTGGGAGAGCCAAAACACCTCTTTAGGCATCCTAAAATTAAAATGATATATTTAGGTTCATGTGGGATGATTTTAAGATTAATTAGGGGGTTTAATAATTTTATTTATAATTTTCTGGGAATTAAATACAATATTTGTGGTTTCCTAGGTTAGGATGTGTGGTTAGTACTAATCATGCACCTAACTGTGCACCCTAAACAGAGCGATTGGAAGTTTTAATTGGTTACATTTCATATTTAGTTTAATTGTGCACCAATCATTTGACCATTTCTATGATAATGTAAAAGGTTTCACAGTTTGGATGCATGGTAAGATTAATCACAGACAAACCATGCGTCCCAATTTGGGATACTGGAAAGGGTTTCATGGTTTAGATACATTTTTAGTTTAATCATGGTCTAAACATTCATAGGCCGAACAATCATAAAAAAACTCCAAAAACCATAATAAACATCAATAAATATTTCCATTAAAATTATACTCAAATAAATGGGTAAAAAAATAAATGTAATGAGAAGTTTTAACCTCTCCACCATAGGACATTATATCCCTAGAAATATTCCATTATGAATTATGGAACAAGATAATTTTAGAATAATTCACTCACTCATCTTGTGAGGTGGATGGTCCACAATCCATAAGAGAGGCTCTCCCAATGGATGTCATCACACACACAAATCTATTATCAACACAGAAAAATCATCATTATATTTCAAATAGTAGAAAGATCGGAGACTGAGAATATGTCTCCCCACCATATAATGATTCATCAAAATGGTATAACACAAAAAAAACATGTCTCTTTTTCTAAATAAGATACTTCAAAAATTCACTAAGGAAAACATCTAAGGGTCCACAACGAAAACCTAAAAGGAAAAGTCATCCAAAAATCTCATAATTTACCTAAGAAACAACAGTATCATGGTAAATCTATGATCAAATGTCAATAATCAAGGAAAATATTTTACTAGGATTTCTATCATAGGTAAGTAATTGATAGAAACCTAGTACTTTTAGCACTGATCCACATCCCTGGACTATCTCATGAAATCTAACTCTAGAACATCTGGATGATTGGTCCATGAACGAATAACATCATCCTAGTAACCTGAGTGCATTCCCAGTGTCAATCCCAGACCAACTAGAAAGAGATCAATATCCAATTAAGTGAATAATAGGGCACTTCACTATCATAAGGTAGATAATATAACATATAAAAATTAATCAATAACCATTAGGGAAAAAATTTGATACCAATGATCATTAATCCAAAAACATATCAATAATTCTAAGAATAATATTCCACTCCATCACCATTAGCACAAAAAAAATTAAGGAACTAATCCAATTCTAAAATAAGGCTTATCATTCACGAGTTCACTTCCACAAGGCATGACAACAAAGGTCATAAGAAAATAAAATCATTCACATGATAACAACCATGTTCACAAGAGATCATCCAACAATATCCTGAAACAAACCACAAATATCAATAAAACTAATGGTTTTTCAAAAATATACAATCCAAAATATAAAAAAACTCTAGTCACTTATACTTTGACGTTGGAAGAAACAAGATAGATCAATATTAATCACATATGGAAACTAAAATCTCCTCCCCCATGTGAAAAGATTCACTATAAGGCCTGTGTATAGATACTTATTATCATGAAGAGTCTACTTCCCCGTAATCAGGATCAAATGATCCTTGAATAAACTACCCTTTTCTGTCATCCAACATATATAATCTCTTATGGTGACACAAAAAACCACACAATTTACAAACCTTCTAGGATTTGGAACACATCCTATTAGTTTGACCTGGTGATCCACACTAAAAGAACACAACATTAATCTTCTTTACTTAATAATATTGTCCTTGATTGACCATTAATGGGAAATTATTCCCTTCTTGTCATTTTTATACCTCTTCTTCAGCTGAAGAAACCCTAGTAAACATCTCCTAATAAGAGATCAATCAGGCCACATGCATAGCAGTAAAATTTTATGGGTTAAAATATTTACCAATATAGACATGCTTAATTATTTAATTAACAAAAATCTAAATTAATAAACATAACAATCTTTAGAATAGTTTATAATATGATGAAATTAATCACTCATCTTAACCAAATCCCAAGAAATCAGTGACATTATCCTTTATTACTTCCTCAAGAGACTTCCACTAAATAAAGACTGACTTGAATAATTACCAACACATTATTTCATAAATACAATACAAAATAACATCTTCCCACCATTCTTGGTTAGGTCCCTCAAATAATGAATAGAAAAACAAGAGCTTCATAACATCTAGAGTATTGAGAGAATTGATGATTCCATCAAATTATTTAATCCACTTTACTACCTCAATAAAACCATGTTCACCTTTATAATAAGGTGGATGAAAATCAAAGAATAAAATGATGTAGTTTAAAGGATAGAAGATCTATGGATCCACCATTCAATATAGTGTCTAGGTAGGGTCATCAACAATGGATTCTAATTATAGAATATGTGGAGGGCCACTTTGGAAACTAGACTAATGAGTTAACATTCTACATTTTGTCAAAAACTTCTTTTAGTACATTTCTGATCATCATCAAAAATAGGCTCATCAAATTAGGAATAACATAAAACCTAAAATAGTATACAAGAACTCCCAAATAATTAAAACAAGCCATAAACCACTTTATCAAAGAATAATTTATTTCAAAAAACATAATATGTCACTATTGATGAAAAATTAATCATTCATTTAAAAATGATAAATCTTATTATAAATAAATCATAGTTTTAAGAAAAATTTTACTAGATCATGGAAAGGATTCCATGGTTTCAAAAAACATTAAACTAATTTTCTAATTTTGAAAAGAATTTATATTTCAAAAAAGTTACCAAAAATATTCTTATTAATTTTTTTTTCAACACATAATTCAAGAGTATTTGAAAATCATTTTTCAATACAAAACATTTCATAAAACTCACTTTTTGGTAATTGAAAATATTTCTCATATAACATAATCAAATACTTGTTTTGAGCTATAGTTTTTTTTGTAAATTGATTTAAAATCATAAACAAGGGACTAAAGATGAAATATCCTCATATGATCATGAAACTAACCACATACATAATCTTTCCAACTGACCCCATGAAAGTGATGTCATCCTGTAGACAAATATAGGGAAATATGTTCGAGTTAGAGTAGAACTATTCAAGGATTTTTCACATGGGTTGTTAAATCCCAAAAAAACAATACAAAAGTTCCTAGATTGACTTTTAGATTATTCTAAATTATTTTTCATTGCTTAGTAGACTAGGAAGGCTCATTTTGATATTGGTAATCTTTTAGTTCCAACCTAAAACTCATAAAGGTTTACCAAAATCAAACATAAACTCATTATGAATCTAAATCTCCTTTTTCTATAAGAAAAGACTAACTCAAAAGAAATACTCAAGTCCCCACATCTGTGGTATCTCAGGTATCATTATGAGGAGGTGGTGATCAAGAACCTTTTCCTGAACTACCTCTGGAGTCTTAAAACATTCTTAATATCCATTTTAACATTACTTTCCCCAAATAACATAATTGATTTCAAGGAAAATTGCTTCATTTTATATAGATACCTCCTCTAATATCATTTTTGATGAACCATCCCATTGTACCACCAAAAAATATATCTGATTTGATCCATAACTAGCTCAAAGAGTGTTTCATATCTCCGTGATCCAGTGACAACCACCTAGGAATCATGAAATAACAATTATGAAAGATTTCACCCACAAATAATTACAATAATCAAATAAAACCGTTGAAATATCATCAGATACACAAATAAGTATAATCATATCATGTATAAGGAGATGGTAAAAAAATGTAAATGAAAAATGCTTCCAAACACTCTCTCCTGTTCATCCATAATAACCTAAAATGTCCCAAGTCATCCACCCTTTGTCACCCTAGCACAAACCCACAAATAAATAAGAAAGAATGATCACCCCCTATAAGATCATAAAGGGATGCATACACCAAATAGTACAAGTAGGCTGTAATCTATAGAGCCCAGTAATATTACACAAAAGATTATATGGAGTTAATTATTAAGGTAATTCAAATATACTAAAATAGGAGTACGATAAATAGAGTATAAATTTTTTTTTTATAATTTTATTTTTAAACATTTAAAATCATTTATAAAACGAATCCTCTATAAAATTCCATTTCACCATTAAAAAAATATTTTCATAAAAATAATTGGAAAACATTTCACAATTGCGAGTAATATAAAATAAAAAATTTAAGAATATTTATCTAATATTAGAAGATGCACAAGGTTCGATATAATAGATTCAATCCATGCCATATCAATTAATATATTATTCAATATTCGTAATCACTAAATAAGTTGATCTCTGATACTAATTAGTGACAAAAAACACTGTCATGTATCGAGTTTCAAGTATATGTATGTCATGGGTACAAATTAGGTGAAATAGTGAGTCCACCAAAGACTAGATAATAAAAACTAATCATGACTAATCATAGGGGTTAAATCTAGATTCAAAGGTATCATGAAAACTAGTTCCATGCATGCCCAATTTCCTAGCCACATGTATGTATCCTGATCTATTCATGTTCTCTATGGATCCACTAGATATTGTGTGAGTATGTCGATGAATAATTTATCTATTTAATCCCA
Organism: Viscum album; assembly: GCA_963277665.1. NCBI lineage: Eukaryota > Viridiplantae > Streptophyta > Magnoliopsida > Santalales > Viscaceae > Viscum > Viscum album. The sequence continues at coordinate 423,943,139 of OY728162.1, read as the reverse complement.
TTAAAATATCTATGTTCCCATGATTATTCGAAATTAGTGATTTTTTTAATTGTGTTACAATGATCACAATGGTGATCCTCATCAATGTCAATCATGGGATTATTCCCCCAAATCACCACTCACTCCTACCCATGAACTCCCTCAAAGTAAATAATCCTTTTCAAAACCCATGAAATTGGAATTATAGAAACCCAAAAAATTATAATACTGGATTATTATAAGATAATTTCTTAATAAATTTCAAACTAGTCCACTAAACATCATCAATTAAATTCAAAACATTTTCATTAATTTAATAATTAAAATCAATATTAATCCTAGCTTCTTTTCACCAACCATTACGGTAATTCCAATGGGAATTTAATAATTGCTTTCCAATCATCCAATAGTAATTAAAATTTTTTTTACAAATTAAAATTGATTATGGTCAATTCAAAACATGGTTTTACACCATCATTCCATGTGAATAAACAAATAATTTTAAATAACTTGATAAATACCATTTAGAAATAAGTATTAAATCATTCAAAGATGGATGTTTGTCATTTCTAAAATTCAATCATTTTATACTCTATGGAAATAATATCATATTTTAACACATTTTGTAAAAGTAATTTCATTTCACTTTATAAATAAAAATAAGACCTAATGCCTCACATTCCAAAAGATAATAATGAAAAACTCTTTGAAAGGTAACTAAAATTGAAATATCATTCATAAATTTATACAAACATGACAAGGAATCCATGCCATGTACTATTTAATTAAAATAGGATAAAATAGGATTTAATAAGTAAAGTCTAGAACAATGATTATATAACATGTGTTGGTATGAAGCACATATATATCATTAAATTCTCCTAAAATAATAAGTAATAAAATAAAGGAAAATATTATAAAAACCTACTTAGAAATATGAAATATTATCACAATGAATCTATGATGTGTTGACTTTAATTTAAATCAACAAATATCAAAATAGATATTATATTTATTTTAGAATAGATCCTAAATATAAAATTCCACAAAAACCATCCATGTAACAACAAAACACAAGACCATTATAACCACTAGGAAGAATTAATTAAAAGATTACGAGAGATCAGAGGCCAAGAAGAGAAGAACTAACTACCAACAAGAGATGAAGTTGGAAAATCCAAAAAAGGCTCAATATTCCTCCAAAAATCCAAAGGATCTATTTATGTTTGAGTGAGAGGATTTTAGGGTTAATTATAAGGTTTTGAGATGTTAATTATAATTCCTATGTTGTTAAATACCATTCACATGATTTCCTGGGTTATGTTTCATGGTTAGTATGAAATGTGATCCTACGTATGAACTCCAAATAGATCCACTGGATGTGTTTTATGGTTAGTATTTGTAGTTATTTTAATCGTGTTCTAACCATGATACACTTTCTGGGATATTGGCAAATTTTTCATGGTTTGATTTCATGGTTAGTTTAACTATTCAAATACTATGTAACCCATTATGGGATAATGGAAAATGTTTCGTGGTTTGTTTGCATGGTCAGTTAAACTATGCTCCAACAATGAACAGTATTATAAACCATTATAAAAACACGAAAATCCACTAGAAAAAACCCATGAAGAGATAAAATCAAAGGATACTCAAATAAAAAGTTGAATATTCCGAAAAATGTAATTAGCTATTACAAGGTATTTGAGAAAATTTCACTCAACCTCACCTATAATAGTACCCCTATACTTTCCAGGTAATCTAACACCCTTCCCTTAGATTCATCTTGAATAACTACCCAAAATTTCTCCCCATGAATCCTCACACACATTTTGGGAACTTTTTCACAATAAAGAGTCTCAAATACCTCATTTTTATAAGGATCCATAAGAAAATACATTATACAACATTGTAAATGTGATCAACTCATTAATCTTTCTTCCAATTCTTCAACATCCACCACTTCTTAAGTCTCATTAATAATTTTTTTGGAATTATTTATATTATGTTAAAGTTATATAATTACAGAAAAATGACATGTTCTTACTCATTTAGTCATTATAATGTGTTCTTTTTTGGGCTAGTTTTACCCCCATCTTGAACGATGTTATAACGCTTACACTATTAAGGGGTAATAGAACCTAAATAATTTCAAAATTATATAATGTGATTTGATTCAATATTTTCAATTTTTTATAAAATGGAATTATTCTATAATATATCCAAACATTAATTCAATATTTTTTAATTCAAAAAGATTGGAAAATATATTTTTAAGCATTCCAAGTGAACTAGCACCATAAGTTCCTTTAAATGAAAATGGGAAAATATAATCATCATAGAAAAATAAATTAAATTGTTAATTAAATTTTATAAGTGATGAACTTGTGACTAAAGAGTATGGAATGTAACCCACAAACGAAATAATGTGTGGAACAATTTATTAGTTAACACAAAAATATCAATTTTAGCACTATAAAATTAATATATAGGTAATAAAGAATAATAAATGAATTTTAATAAGTAAAATAAATTAAAATAAGTTATATATTCTTATGAATAATAAAAATAAATATTTCATTTGGGTAATTAGTGTAGATATATCCAATAATATGTCAAATGTATTAGCCTCTTTTTAAATCTCACTTTTAGATAGTTATTTTCTATGTCAAATATATTATTTGTTGATTGTATATTCATTTTCTCTAGAATTAAATTTATTTTTTTCTTATATGGTTATTTAAATTTTTTCCATATCTTTTAATCATTCCATCACTCTTGAATAAAAATTTATCTGAAGGGATACTAGTAAGTGGAGCTGACCTATTACCATATTTTTGTCTATGAATTTTTATCCTTTATAAACATGTTTTCATATACATTTATTTATTTCTCTATAACTATTTCTAAGATTAAATAATATTAGTTCCTATTTTATTTTATTATTATTTGTAAACATCTTAAAGGAATATTTCATTAATAATTTCAAATTGGTTTATTTCTCTCTCAATTTTCTAAAGTTTTATTTATAATAATTAAATTTTAATATTTCATAATTTTTAAATTAAATTTTTCTATACTATATATTTATTTTCTAGAAAAATTATAAAAATATTTATTTTTTTAAATAAAATTCATTATAATCTATTGTATACTTATACTTATTCTTAATGAAATTTTATAATTCTCTTCTAATTTGTTTTCCATATATTTCAATATCCTTTTAATGTTTCTTATGATTCATTAATGATATACTCCAATGATACCACACCACTTATATATATTTAGGTATAATGTTTATTTCGTAGGTAACTATTGATGAAAGAATTTTAATTTTCAGGTATTAATTAGAATATGATTAATTTTGATCATTTTAACTATTCACGTGGAACAAATATGTATTTTTTTAATTGTGTGAGAAGTGGTCCAAAAATTATATAAACCTAAAATGCATTATGTAAATATTTATATCTAATGAGTTTATTTTCTAGAAACTAGGGAGTGAAAACTTTTAGAACATAATTCTCATAAAAATATTATTATAGGATGTTGAACATAAAAATATAGAAATAACAACCCAAACAACTAATGTCCAAATATTTTATGGGAATAGAATAATACAATTTCCACACAAAAAAAATGAAATTATAACATATTTATATCAGTATCCAGAAGAAACTCATAAATCTTTTTGATATTCTATTAGTACATAGGATACCTATGTAACATACATCTATAAAATGGTGATCTATAAATAACATTAATGGAAGAAACATAACAATTAAGTATATTATATGAGAAAAAATGTATAACACAATTCCTTAGATGCATAGGATCAAGTAAAATATAAAAGATAATTTATTAACAAAGAATATGATATCATGATATTAATTAAATATTAATAATGTGGAAAATATATAAAACATGGAATCATAAGTATAAGAAAATGATCACTACTAAGACAAAATAACATAGTGTGGTGAGCTTACTTAGAATTCACAATACATGACCTATAATGAGTTTAAATCATTAACCAATATATTAGGGGGATGGATAATTTTTTCCCATCCATAATATCATAATATTCACATATTTGTATCTTATATATAAGAAACTAATTCATAAAAAAATAAATAATCTTGAGAAAATCTATGAGAATGAAATTAATTGCATGATATTGTCTCAAAGTATAACCAAATTCTCTATCATAAATATACTATAGAATATAAGGGATTAAATTATTTTTGATGTTCATAATTGATAAAATTATTATTGTTCATTAATATAGAGTTAATATAATGAAAAAAACATAGGATGGGTGTGGAGAAGTAGGTATAAGAAAATGTACCTCTTAAATTTCTTTTAAAGGAATAGGTTATGTTTTTTAATAAAAGTACTCACATAGTAATTTAATTAATATTAAACTAGAATATATTTTAAGTGAGATATTTTTTTTGAAATAATTATGTATAAAATACACTAAAATAGTGATATATGAAATGGAATATGGAATAGAAAAGTTATATAGAGTTGAGTTTCCATAAAGGGTAATGTTCGAAGTGAAAATAAAAAAGAAAATAAAGTGAAATTAAACTATATATAGGTATTAAATATATATAAAACACATAATTTAAAATATATAAAAATATAGGTAAATAGTGGAAGAATAACTTAAAATATTGAGGATGGTTTGTGATTTCCATTAACATGGGTCATGAATCTCTTGGTATATGCATTTAACATCCCAAATAATCAAATTAGATTAATTAATTAATTTATCATGAGTTATTTTCATATTTATTTCATTAAATATAATACTTTTCTATTTTTGAATAATCATTTTATTAAGGTATTACCTTTATTCCCACATTCATGAGGCTCTTTGTTTCATGGATCTATAGTCACAATGGTTTATCATTAATAATGGATGTTCATGAAAAATGAGTGTCTAACTATATATGTGTAACGACCTAATTTTTGTATATTTAAAATGTTTTAATGGTTGTAGATATCAACTAGAGTTTGAAAAAAGAAATCGTTGATTGAGTATAAATGGTATTATTTAATTATTAGTAAATTTTAGTAGTTTTATATCTTTAATAAAAATTAATAATTTTATTTAAAATTTCTTATTATTTACGCATTCTAGAATATGAAAAAAATAGAATATTATTATTGTCATATTATTCAACTATAATATTATTGTTTAAACCATCTCGGAAGGCGTTTCAAAATAATAATATGCATCATCCATAGAGGAGGTGAACCGAGCATAATATTAGTGGTATTTTCATTTTAGAATAAATTAGAGTATGGTAGAAAATGGTTTTTAGATTAATATTTTAAAATTTTATTTTATTTAAGACAATAATTTCATTATATCATGATGTATGTAATGGATTTAGGGGAGGTAGAAAATGGTTGTTTATATAACATAGATAAAAAAATGTGATAAGGAGTTCTTAGCTTACCCCTTTGGATGAATCACACTATAGTTGGGTTATAACTTTCAAGGTTAGTCTTATCATTAAAAAAACTGTATCATATTTCCAACATAGTTATTGATAGATTCTATAAGATAATTGATGATCTATGATGCTACTGTTTTGAGTATAAGTGGTATAGTGATTGGTGGTTTTTATTATGGGTTGATAGAGTAGTTTTATAAAAAATATTATAATAAAAAATATCATCAAATAGTGATCCAACTTGTGATTACATAGTAATGGTAGTATTATATATTATTAAATGTGATATTAAAATATTCATTTTTTCTTATAGCATTTTCAAAATTTCATTTTAACAATCCATTCCAAAATACAATAACTATATAGAGTTTTATTATTCACTTATATAATTTACTATTTATGTACAATATTTAAGCATCAACCCAAATATTTTAACAATTAATGATTAAAAAAAAATCATCTTTATAAAAAAATTATGATTATTAGAATTTTAATCTCAAAATAAAATACAAATTAATTAAAAAATACTAATTTTTATGATGTAATTAAATAGAATACCCTTATAAAAAATTGCATATTATTTTATAAAAATATATTTCCAATAATAAAAAAATAACTCATTTTAAAACAATATATTATTTAACATAAACCCTTATTTCAAATTTATATATTTTTTATGATAATTTTTTCAATAAAAATAATTTTGTTTCTTTTTCCAAAATTTCATTTGTGTTTGATTTGTGTTAAATATTAATTTTTAAATTTTTAACACTTTTGTATACTTTCATTATGATATAAATACCTTATATTTTTTTTCAAAATATATATAACCAAAATTTTTATTAATTTGTTAGTTTAGTTACTATTGAAATGGAAAGGTTTCCTTTCATAACACTCATGTTACTATTCAAACAATCATATTTCCAACCATTATCTTGGTGTTATACTTCCAATCAATACCACCTATTTCTTTCATTCATTATTCAATTATATTTCGCTAATTTTTATATTATTTATCTTTAAAATTTTCCTTTAAATTATTAATTTTTTGTATCATTTTCAAACCATTTATCATATATATCATTATTCCATGAGTATAATGTGATCAATGCTTTCCAATTATAGTTATTTCTTTGTTTTTTATAAACCAATTGTATTATTATTATTATTATTTATTTTTTCCTCTAAAGGTAATGTTCTAATATAATAAAAATTTGTTAGTTATTATTTTATAACTCATATGTTATACTTTATTCATAAATATAATACACATGTTTATTCATAAGGAAAATTCCATATATTAAAGTATGGGAAGCTTTATTTATTCTTCATTATGAAATTTCATCCCCATAATTTTATTTGATAAATTAATATGAAAAAAATGAGGGGTATTTTATTTCATTTCATCTTTAGGTTCCCATACTTCCTCTTCATACATATGGTTTTTCAAATGTACATTTTCATGGTTAGTTTCCATGCAGTTGAGAAAATTCTTTCAATAGTCCATGATCTTTAGCAGATGATCCTCATAAGAGAAATAATTCTATAAATGTAATGCCTCTAAATTTAGTATATGTGAGTGATAGGGTTTTTAATTCTTCAATAGTGGTTCATGGAACACATTAATCACAGTAGTTTGGATTGCTGGGAGGTCTAGTTGATATGATACAACATCGATGTGATCAAGAATCTCAAAGGGGTCGATGTATGTGGGTTATCTATTTCCATTCATGCCAATCCTCATTATTATCTCCCCTAAAGATAAGTAAAGGAAAACCTTTTCTTTTTATGGACACTATAGTTCTTATCAATGATTAATGGGATATATATTGTGGTAAATTTATGCTCTTTTATTGTATTACTAAATTCCTCTTAACATATATACATGTTTATAAACATGTTTGGGTCCCAGTTCATTTTGTTCTCTGGCTTCATCCAAATATTGTGGAGTTAAAAATTTCTTTCTATAGTGGTACTTGCAAGGTTCCATATAGAATTTTTAGTGGAAGAAATTTTTTCCTGAGAATTCCATCAATGTAAGATAATAATCCCATCCTACAACACCCTTGTGTCACTATTGTAGTTTATTTCATACGTTTTTTTGGTAATTTATTTTTTGATATGTTTTTGGCATAAAATTTTAAATGTGTTACATTTTTCTTCACTCACATGGTTTTTTAATGTTTTAAAGAAACCATGGTAGAAACCCACACACAAGGAAGGTTATTATTGTAGTGATATCTATAAGGTTGGTGCATGGTTTGGAAAACTATGTTTCCCATCTATATGGTAATATTATTCTTGTGTCATGGTATCTATATAGTCCAATAAAGGTTTAATAAAATATGGTACCTATATAGAGGCCTAGGCTTAACATACATGGATATTACATAATTTTAGATGAATATTTAGCTCATTAAAATTTTACATACCCTAGGATCATAATAGTTTAGTGTCTTTGGAAACATGGAATAAAATCTTCTAACTTTGTGAAATATATTCAATGTTTCCCATAAAGATATTCCCCTCTAGTACTCCTACTTAAAAACATTCTTCAGAACTTGGGGAAATAAAACATAAGAAATATATGAGATCATATGATCAGTAAAGCTAATCAAGAGAGTTAAAAATTAGTATATGGGTATGAGAATGTGATCAAAACATTAAAATATCATATCCTACAGAGAAAAGATCATAAACACGAATCATGGAATAAATATTATCAGTTAATAAGACATGAATCATAAGGGAATCATGATCAGAATCCATTAATGCTTAAAACTGGGATAAGATACGAAATTTGTTACATACACATAGATATAGAAGTTTGTATGTCAGGGCTACTTACCAAGACCTTCATATCATGTTAGGATTAGGCTAATAACCCATGTACCTACTTTGGTCTTGGGATTCCCTCATATGTACCCTCTTGTTTTTATCTTGAGATGTCCACCCATATACCCTCTTGATTCAGGATTCGTATTCTAACCTTTTTACCCTCCTGATTCGGGGATATGATTCCCTCTTGTTTCAAGTTGGGGATACTCTCCTGTGTACCCTCTTATTTCAGTATTGGGATGTCCTCTTTGGTATCCTTTTATTTCAGGCTTGTGATTCCCTCCCTTAAACCCCCTTAATATTATAAAACATTTTCCATTACCCAATTCATTGGATGGAGATATATTTCCCAGTCATCACCTAATAAAATCATGCATACATCTGTCACAATATAATAAAACTTTCATCATTTCATGACCCATAAAAAATATGGGTTTCATAAAAATAATATCAAAACCTATGAAATGAAATGGATTTCATAACATTCTAATATATTGTTATCTATGGAAAATATATAGGATTAATTATAATTTCATAAAATCATAACCCCTGAAAGAAATGGGTTCCAAAAGGATATAACTCATGGATGAACAACTGGTGTTATAAAAATTATTCTATCAAAACATATACCATTCATAGAATAATATTAATGGTGTTTATAGATTATATCCTAATAAATCATAACAGAAAATAAAATTTCCATCATAGATGGAAATTGATTCTGAAAGATGACATATAATATCTCTTAAGTAAAATTTCTTTTCTTTTAAAATAATTTTCATAAAAATATTAAAAAAACACTTTCTTATAAAGAACTCTTTACCATTTCATTTAAAACATTTCAAGAGGAAGATATAATTTATTATTTGAGATATGATTTTAAAACATAAATCCTTTTGAAAAAAGATTTAATTGAAAATAATTTGAAAATATAGAAATAAGGATTTAAATTCCTTTGAAACCCCTTTTCCGTGAAAAATTATAAAATTATTTTCGAAACATTTTAAAAGCCTTTTTCTTTGAAGATACACTAAAAACTTATAATGAAATTTCGGAAATGTTTTGAAAAATATTTCTCTGAATATTATTTTAAAACATATAAGAAATATTTATAACATTTTGAAATACATTGAAAACATATAAATAATTCATTAAACATTTTTAAAACCCTTTTATAAAACATGGTTTTAAATAACACAAATTTATGACCGAAGAAAGAGGTCAGGTCGAACATTCTTAAAAAAATTATTAATCATATTATGTACCATATAGTGGAAAATGGTATGAATATATGAATATATCATGAATATTTATATATGAGAAAAAATAATTATTTATCTTGATGACTGTATCATTTTACATTATCAATGAATGAAGAATCATAAACAGTATCGATTAATGATGAGATTATTTCAATAAATTCTTACCAATTTTTAAATTTGAATTATAATTCCCATGTAAGAAAATGAAATTTTATGAAGATTAAAATATCATAAAAATAAACATATCCAGGATTTAACATTTCAATTGTAGTATATAAACCTCATAGAAAAATATAGGTGCATAACATGGCTTGTGTCTTCGAGAATAAAAATTGAGACAGAATTACTTTACCAATTTGGTAACATTTCAAACATAAACCCCATGAAAGAAAGATCATAAAATTAATATGTAAATAATCATAAAGTAAATTATAATAATAATATAATACATAAATGCGTAGTATACATACCATATATAATAAATACAATGTGAACATGGATTGTTCCTCATGAAATATTAAAGTGGGATGAGAAAACTCTTACTACGTGAGTAACTTTAGAGTGGTGATCCCCATGAATGAATAACATAAATTTACAGATTTTAATATAATTAAATAAATGAATTTAATGTTATAACATGTCATAGGGTAGAATATACACCACAAAAAAACAATTAAGTGTTGAATATATCATTTATCTCATGGAAATAAAAAAGTTAGACGAAATTCCCATACCTTAAGTATTGAATTTATTTTTACATGTTCAAACATCCTGTATAATAATTATGAGTTTATTATATAAATATATATCAAAGAAATATATTCTTATATATAATACCATATATGATTCATTTATGACTTTACCTTACCCATTTATTAAACATTTCATTTTAAGGTAATGTTTTGGGTAATATCTACTCTGTTTATCATACATGTTTTGACTTGTTATTTTTTATCATTGTATTTAGATCATGATTTACATATTTAAAAAATGTAAAAATGAATTATATATCATATATATTCAGTATATAAATATTTATATTATTCTGTAAAATATATAAATATTAAACAAAATACATTGTTCATGGATAAGGTAGGTTGTATGTATACATAATCATTGCTTCTGTTTTATTTTCATAATGAAATAAATTGAGTAAATTATATAGATGTATATAAATAGAAAATATAATTATATTATAATTATTATTTCATATATATAATATTTTTTACTAAACCTATCCTTAATACATTCCATGTAATGTGTGAACGAATCAAATTTCATTGAGGAGGTGGTAGTCCACACTTCCACAAACGAAGTTATCATATTTACAGAAAATGGAAAGAAAGAAGGTAGGATGTATATAATAAATAAATAAGTATTATTTAATCATTAATATCATATAAATAATATAAAAAAATACTTTCCATAATAATTACTAACCATGAGAAATGGTAATGGTAAAACTAACAACATCGTTTTGTGAGGTAGCAGTTCGCCGTACACAGGACTGGTAAGTTCTTTACCAATTCAAAGGAACTGTGTGTAAGTGCATGTAAACAAATATAGTAACAACATATATGTATATTTTCGATACTTTTTTTGTTATATATGCATGTAATAATAATAACTGAGGGGTGGAGGAATAAAAAAAGGAAATGAATTTGAGGAAGGATATTACCTCTTCTTTAGGAAAATACTTCTCGTTTTCACGAAAGGGATTCATCGGTTGGATTTATTTTAAAAGGGATTCCTCAAGGAATAATGGTGTGATGTTTATAAGTGAATAAGGTATATCATGGATAAAATTAGGTTTCATGAGGTATTTGAATGGTGGGGAGATTTGGTGGCCTTTTATATGTGAGGGAGGGGAAACACATGGCATTTTTTAAACAAATTAGGTGTACCCAATTTTTACCTAAAAAAGTAATAAAATAAAAAAACTAAATAATGGATGGTTTATGAAAAACATATGTCCATTAAATGGGTTTTGGACAAGTAGATTGGTCATTTTGGTTCTTAATTTTACGGTTTTGTCTCTTGTGATGATTTATTTTACCTTAATAACTGTAATTAGTTTTAATAACTTTTACTAACATTTTTTGGTAAAAATTAAAGATGATCTTATTAAAAAATTAATATTATAATTATTGTAATTTTTAGGAACATTTTTTAAAATTCAATACATATAAGCTGTAAAATTATGTTTAATGTTAATTCTCCAGACGTGGGGAGAATGTGGGGTTCTAAAGTGAGAATGTTCAAAAGTTAATTAAGATTCAGTATCAAAACTCAAAATAAAAAAGATTAAAATGACCTAAATTGGATTAATAAATGTATAATTTATTTATTTTCACTTTAAAACCATCTTAATATATAATTTATTTAAATAAATAAATTAGACAAAAAATAATTTTCAGTTAAAACTCAATGCTTTTCACTAATCATCCAGAAATGATGTTTCTCAGAAAAATCCAAAAAATTTACCCTAATAAAATTTTGAAATTTTGAATTAAAAAATGAAGTTTAATTTATCAAATTAAATTACGAAAATTATATAAAATAAATTTTATTATTGGTCACATTATGGCATAAAATAAGTTAATTTGAGAAAAAATTATTTTCAGATATATAAAGACATAACCAAAATTATATGATTTTATTATTGAAAATTTATAAATAATATTTATAAATTTTTAGTTATAATTCATATTATTATGTTTATCTACATGTTTATAACTATCTTGTTTAAATAATTATAAAAGTGTAGTTATGATTAGTAGAAACTCGATGTTGCATATAATACAATCCAAGTGACTGTTATGGGTAGCGCAAGCTAATATAAGTATTGAGTTTATTTAATGTAACCAAAAAATATTTTTTTAACAATATTCAGGGTGTTCTGGAATGAAAAATATAAAAAAATTTAAATTAATTTGAAAAAAAATATTTCACCAAATCATAGTGTGTTACATTCTACCTACCTTAAAAGGAATTTATCCCTTAAAATTCATGTGGTTTATTAAAGGTTTAATACTTTAAAGTTTCATTCATTGAAGCACACATCATAAAAATTGATACTAACATAGCCTTTAAAAATGTAATTTTGTAAACATAATGATATACAAAAGTAATATATAACAAGGTTTCCACATAGTAGAACATGGTTGGGAAGTGAGAACATGGACTTAGAAAAAAAGTGTAAATATTTGTAGGGAGTGATTGAGATCATCAATCACAAATAGGGGAATTTTCAGTGGAAAATTACGGGCCTCAAATTCATAAATATGTGGGGCTTTAAAAGGCCATTGGTTCAAAAAAATTGAGGTATTAGTGCAACATTTTATTTCAATATTTTTTTCCTAAAGTTGAATAATTTTAATCAAAAGATATACAAACATTGTTTTTGTATAGCCTCACCCATTGTTGTACCTTAGTCAACTTCTACTTTACCTGTAATTCCATGAAATGAAGGTGATTTTTTCATTCCTAGATCATTGAAATATCATGATATCTATAAATATAATGATAGATCAATCCATCCATTTATATAAAAAAGAAGTTTATCCCATGTTATATAATATTCATAAATCCTCATATGTTGAGATAATACTTTGGTGTCTAAAAACTCATCCAATGTTTATCATAAACCATTGGTAAACCTTATAACCCTTCCTAAATATAATTCACCCTTTAATCCATAAACAATCTCTTATCCATTGCCAAAATATTTTAATTGGTCTATCCTTGTACAGATAGAATATAAAATGTGATTTTATTAATTTATAATCTATATAGATGGAGACAATCATATGAAACATACATAAATGATGAACAATAAGTTTTTATAAAGTCAGTCATACTAAATCAAACATGAAATTTCATACTAATAAGGGTAGGGTATGAGTGTCCTACTTATCATTATTCGCATTATCCATTATGATTTAATAAGATTTAACTTTGAATTTTTTCCTTAGAGTTCATTGCCTCTTATCATCCATATTAATCCTCATATTGGGGAACTTGTTATTATAATATCAAAACACCATGAAATTGAGACACTGAATTTTGGGAGGTTCATTCTGTGGGGATTTCTAATTATTATCATCATTAGATAACTTATTCCCATTAATTTGGAATTCAACTGCTCAATTACATTCCCATCTATAGTTAAAACATTTATTATTCCCCTTAATACAATTACATCCACTTTTAATCCCACACTTTTTTCATAATGGAAGGATAATTTTCTTTTCTCTATGGTTTTCAAATTTTCCTTTGTACTCCATCTTCCTTTTCTTTTCAAAACCATGACATTGATATGAAATTATATATTCCATTTCCACCTTGATATAACATGAGAAAACTACTTCATATCATATAATGTATCATATATCCAAGGCCATTAGGTTTTAGGGCCCAAAAAAATCGATCAATTTTTTATTTTAGGTTGGATGATAATAATTTAAGAGTACTTTTCAAGACTTGTAAAATTTTCTTCATAATCCAAAAATTATTATTCATATTTCGCCTCAATATATTGAAATTAATTTTACATATTCATTAAAATAATACAAGGAAATAACTTATTGGGAAATAAGTGCTTGAACTCATCCTATTCCGTGGATTCAGTTTCATCTCGTTGCCTCGTATTCTTAATAATATTCAACCATTGATTCACCTCACCTTCAAAATGATAGATAGCCAAAGTGACTTTTTCTTTCTCTGAGCACATGATAATGAAAAATATATTTTCATTTGTACATATCCATTGCTCAGAAACTAATGGGTTAGCATAACCACTAAAATAAGGTTGGTGTTCTATCATGAATGACTCAATAGGTCATTGTTCCCTCATTTTACCATTTGGATGTTCACCATATTTTATACCTTGAGAAATTTGTGTGAGAAAAGTAATGATATTTTTTATTATATATCCCAAAAAATTTGGTTTCATATGAGAAAAATAATTTCATTTTCCATTTTATTCCCAATTAACATGGTTTCTTCGAGTACCAACCATAGTCTAAAACCAAAAAAATCATAGGGTAAGAAATAATCATCATAGAGGGGAACAACATAATCTTGAAAACCCACTTAGAGTATGTCTAAATCATGAACCCTTATTTATTAATCTATTACAGCTTAGGTTTATCCTAGGTTATTCATAGTCATCCTCTAATTAGATCCTTTATAGTGGTTTGTAAAGTGTTTTTGAATTGCCAAATCATATCCCCCATGAGTTTGAAACTGTAAGAACCTGGTTCTTATTTTTGAGGTACATGTTTCTTCCTTTCTCTTTTCCTTAAGTTTTTATGAGAAAATAATGAAAATGGGGGAAAATCCTAAATTTTGGGACTACACCCCATGTACTTTTCCACACGCCGTGTACTTTGGTCATGTGGGATGAGTACAAATGGTGTGTAGCCTTGTTGGAAACTAAGGGTTTAAAAACTGACTACACGCCATGTAGTGGTCTTTTACACGCCGTGTAGTCAATCGGCAGACGAAACAGTAAGGCGGTGGGAGCAGCCGCCAGCTGGGCGATAGTTCACGCCATGTAGTCGGGAATACACGTCGTGTACTCATGTCGACAGATGAACAGTTTGGTCGTGCCTCCATAGGAACAGTTAATTGAGGGGAGTACACGTCGTGTAGTCAAATGTACACGCCGTGTAATTTGTTTTTTTTTTTGCATAAAATTTGCAGTATCCAACCATATTCATAGGATTATCTTAGAACCAGATGGGAGCTCGGGAGAGGACGGTCGAACATTCATGGATCTCTAGATCGAGCGTTGGGAATCCGTTTCTGCTTCCGTCGATCACATTGGAACCGCATGGGTAAGCCCTCTCATCTTCTTGCGTAGTTCTTGACAATTCTAAATATAATTAATGTTATTTGAGGATGAATGAGAATTCCTTTACCCAAGATCTACGTCATCTTTGGGTGTTTCTGAAATCGATGTTCACCTATTCCGTTCGTGGGTGATCGAGGTAGGTGGCTTGGTGTTTAATTTTCAACTGTTGTGTGTTTTTGTGTACCATTATGATACACGCCCATTAATGGGGTGTCGTATGGCTGAGGAATTATTGAATTAAATTCCTTTAATTGATTAGGTAATTTAAATTGTGATAATAAACTGTTGTTTGGGATCGCTTCTTGGATCCAGGACCATCCCGGGGGTGCGTTCCTCTGTTTAGCCGTTTTCCCAGGATACCCGAGGGTATGTATTTATAATAATTGTCACGAACCGAATCTGCTCTCCACCAAAACCAGCACCCGACTCTTCCTGTGGAAAGTCACAAAGGACATTCCCGATTCACATGGGCTGGCACAAGTTCCTGGGTATTAAAAACAGAAAATTGGTAATTATTTACCCAAGTTTGTATACTTAAAAAAACAAATGAATCCATGAAATCAAATCTGTATTTTTCAAAACAAAACAACTTTTAATAAATTTCATAACTGAATTACACTATTTTAAAAAATGTTTAAAGATCATTACAAAGGTAAAAACTCATGAAATTATATCCTAGGATCCTCCACATGGAAAGAGGCACCACCCTCAAGCCATCTCCACGACACTTCATCACGATGGACAGCTAAAAACCTGAAACAATGGCATAAAACCTGTACCCAAACCTGTAACAAAAAAAAATAAAGTCTACATAAACCCAATGGTGTAAGTAGGGTGTGATCCAAATCCCAATAGGATACCTCCACTATGATATTCCCTATGATAAACATTTAACAACTAAAATCATGCAAGTTTTCAAAAACATGAAAAGCTAGTTACAATTTCTAAAAGATGCAACTTTGAATAAGAACAGTTTTCAAGTGGTAGTTTTTAAAGGATTAACACTTTTAAAATAAACACCAATTCTACTAAATTTTCCAACCAAATATACCATATTCTGACAGTATGTATAAATTAACTAATGAGCACAATCAATAGGAAAAAACCCCTAGGCACTAGTTAGCTCTAGGTCCCAGGTACCTCGTATCTCGGTGAGAGTAACCATCAAAAATATCCATTCCCATGCTCGACAAACTAGTAGGGAACATACCGATAACTTAGTGTTCCCCAATCATCATCATCATATTTTAGTTAGATTTGTAAGCGTCAATCTTGCTAAGTGAAACTGAGTCCAAACCCCACAGATTCACTGGCACTCTATTACACGTCCACCCACCTAGATACATAGGTTTCCCCTTGTGATCAAACAAGTTCAACAAGTCAAGAAATGTAAATTGATCATGAAAATAACATTTCCACATCAAAAATTCACCCCACATCCCATATGTATACCAAAAAAGACAGAAATGTCCATTTTCCATTCAAAATTATTTTGAAATCTGACTTACACCACTATAACCCACAACACATTTCACGTTTATTCAACACTTCCTCAAAACCATTAAACAGTTTTATAAAACAATTATAAGATATTTCAACTCATATAACATCCCACACACATGGCACATAACACTCCTTTCATAATAAAAAATTCAATTTTTCACATCACACTCACACAAAACAGTCCACATCACATACACATCACTTTAACACCTCAATATCTCTTTCAAACAATTTAATAAATTATTTCCAAGATGATACATATGACATAACATCCTTTTCAAAAATTAAATGGAACTTTAAAAAATATACTCCTACCAAACAGTTTGTTGATATAGTATCACCACTTACAAAACTCAAAAAACCATTCAAAACATTCATAAAACAATTAAAAGGAGTTTGCCCATGCTTTGCACATAAAACCTATTTCAAAAACATATTTTTAATCCAAAAGAACACCAATCCCATACCAAAATAGAATTTGAATCCCAATAAACATGTACCAATCTACAATCATATGTTATATATTCACCTGTAACAATATCACAAAAGATACCCATGAGAACACACAAATCCATAAAACACATTCAAGGATTATAACAAGGTTATACACATAAAAATCATTCAAAAAACCCCCCTTTTTAGGGCCACATGACACTATATCATTACCAAACCAATATTTTAATCCCCTTTCAACAACTAATAAATCACTTCCACATTTTACAAAACTACCACAAGAGATAACACATGAAACACATTTGAAAAATACACACTTCAAACAAAAATGTAACTTTAATACCAAATGCTTTACTATTGATACCAAATATGGTTTTTTAATAATTCAATGAAAATAAGGAACATGAAAATTTATTTAATTAAGAAAACTAACCCATCATTAAATGGTTACCCATGGAATCACCTACCGAAATTGTCGAATATCTCAAAACATGGTACGAAACATAAACCCCACCAACTCAACACCACAAGGATGATAAATCCAGCCCTAGACCAAATATTTTCACCCAAATTATTCATGGTTAAACCCTAGGTTCTGGACACTTTGTAACATCATGAAAGAGGGATGAAACCCTACGAAAAGAGGAGATATCAAATAGAGAAATACTTACTTGCAGAAATATTGAAAATATCTCACTAAATCCACCAAAAAAATGAATCTCCAAGTACCCAAAAATGGTATGGAGGTTCTAAAGAGACATATTAGGTCATGTGGGTACTGAAATGGTGGGAAAAGGCTGAAAATTGATGGAGTTTTGAAAGATTCATTTTACCTCGTCAAATCTGGTCGATTTGAAAAAGAGTATGAAAGATCGCCCTAATTCGCGGTTCACCTGAGCTCCAAAATTGAGAAATATATAATTGAGGTGATAAACGGGATATTGAATTTTAGAGAGAGGTGTAATCATGGGAAAATAGTAAAAAATGATTGTGATATGGTAAATTAAAAAAAAATAATTAAAAGTAGGAAATCGGCTTACGGGCAGGCCCATTACCTTAATCAAAAACCCAAATCCATCATGATTTTGGATTTCTATGTGGTCCAAAGGGATATAGTGATTTTAATATATCAGGATATTCCAATTGGGAAGTATAACGGGTATAAAATAGTAAAAATTGAAGGAGTTATAGAAGAAACGAAACTTGTTTTTAAATCTGGAATTGGGCTCACGGTTTGGCCCAAATTTTCAAAACCCACCATTTTCACCAAAATGAGTGGTATACCCCCAAAACAAATCAGGAATGGAAATTAAATGCATAATGAATTTAAAAAAATGTCATGGGATTGAAAATTATCTCTACTATAAAAATTCTTGCCCTTGTAAAGCCACGTCAAGGGAAAAGAAAAAAACCAAACCCAACTGAAAGGCAGAAATGGACTCCATTGCTAAACATCACCCCCAAAGACCAAAACACCTCCAGTGATCAATTAAGGAAGGAATAATTCACAACCAAAACATACACCTATTTACTGAAATGATCAAGAACATTTAGGATTTATTCTAAAAGAAAACATCTCAAACACTATCTGAACAAGGCTCAAGCAATTTACCCAAACAAATAAGAACATCGAACAAGGTTACACTTACCTTGATATAACTAAACCATTGGGAACTCTCCAATCCCAATGTTTACCCAAGGAAGATGTAGGTGGTTATATATCTCATAATGAGACTACCCACTTCCAATCCAATACCATGTTCAAAAGTGAGTTACTGGTACAAGGATACACAAATGGGCTCCCCAACCATAAGAGACAACATAATTTTTTTTACGAGATAGAATCACGAAAATAACAGGGGAGCCCTGAACATACTACCCAGTACAAGGGGTATAATCCAATTAGGAATTTTCAAATAATATACCTAAGACTCATAGTGGGTCTCCCCACCATAAGAACCAACCATCGTAACTGACCAATATGGGTCGGCACAGAAGAACCCCAAAACTTAAAGAGTTGGGACGACCGCACGGTTAGCCCGCACAGTTTGGGAAACTATGTGATAACCATGAGGGTCCTTATACCTACATGGTTTTCTGTGGAATGGTTACTACTAAATGTTCAATCAACATGTCTAGACAAATCTAAAACATTTCCCCCAAACCTAAAGGAAACCAAAGGGGAAAAGAATGTCATTGGAAGATAACATGGGGATGAGGCCCACCACCTCTTTCCACCGAAAGTGAACAAAAGAAGCAAGATGAGAACACCAAATGTTTAAACTATTCCCATCTCTCATACTGAGAACAGTTATTTGTATAAGGTTAAAAACTAAACTAGGATTTCCTTTGACTACGTGCCATCTTCTCTCTGAGACATATGGCTGGAGCTGGAATGATTGAAGCATCTTCTACCTCGCAATTCGGATTTGGAAACCCCCGAATAGAATTTCTTTTTTCGATGCTACAAAAAACTACATGCAATCCTAGATGGGTTCACCAAGACAAAACACACTCCAGGACTCACGGAACCCTAACATGGAATTTCACTAAAATAAGGGTTTAGAGGATGAACTTACATCACAACTTATTTCTTCGAGTGAGAAACAATAGAAATAAAGGATACATATAAACACCTTCCTCTAAAACAGAGGATGTAGAGATATCCCGAAAGTATAAGCACTTCAAAAAAAAGACTCACAAAATATTGTACAATTTCACCTTTAAAATCAAATGAGCATGTGACATCACAACGTGTCACCGAAAATGACCAAAGAGACTCATAGAAATAATACAAGAAGGGGGCCTTATACAAAATCCCCAAATATCACAACATTCCAGAATGTGTCCATAATATCCTCTCATGGACAAATTTTCCACACTGGTGTTCCAATAGAAACCCCTTCTTAAAAGAGACTACAAAGGACTCAGAGACCCTCTTAGACACTATCCATACTGACAACCCCAGACAAATTCCACCTTTGACGAATCGGGTAGCTTAAGAAACTATGGTCTCTTTCAACCATCCACAAGAACTCTTCTACAACAAGAGGATCTGAGAAAAAACCAAGAATGTAAATGGTGTAGAATAACTCTACAAAGCATAAGAAAATATTCCTTACATTGATAAACAAGAGGATTTTCCTACGATGAAACAATCTGGGTTGCACTTCAGTTGTGAACTAACCCTTAATGGGGGTGTACCCTATCCAAAGAGAGAACCCAAGGACCCAACCATGTTGTTCCATTGTTTAAAACATTCCACTAAACAGATCCAAATGCATTAATGGAACCATCGTAAAGGTTTCTGGAAATATATCTCATAGGAGACTACTAACTAGTCCTTATACCCAGCTTACCGACCAAACACAAACCCAAAACAAAGTTCGAACAAGAGGGGTTATTGGACTCAAAACATCCCACAAAATCAACATTTTCCAAAAACACACAATATACACCATCCCAAACAATTCATCAAGACATCATTTTTTCTTTAAAAAAATTTCTTTGAAAACCAACGGTTCATCAGTTAGCGTATCCACTAATGGTACCCCATGGGCCTCACACATGCATGTTTTTGTGCCACAACAGGCACCCTCCTCTTATTCATCCGGGAACTCATCCAGTCATGCCATAAACCATACACAATCCCATATAACCCCATGCATGTGTTCTCTCGTTGAAATACCAAAGTATATAACTAAAACTCTTTCCACTTTTCAAAGACAAAACGGTCAACCAACCCATCCTTTTTCTCAATACTCGTAACAATGAGATCAAAATCCCAATTCACATCTTACAAAACTTTTCATAAAGACGCAAACATTTTGAATATAAGTCACATTAATGTTATTCATAACGTTTGGAAAACATATCATCCCATTAATACACCCTTTAAGTTTTTAGAAAACTATATTGGAAACACTTTTGAAAACCAACTTCAATATGGTTCCTGATTTCAAAAGAGATGTAAGAACACTATTTTCCATTTCAAAACAGTTCTAAAAATTCAGTTCCAACATTTTATAAATCAAACCATTCCCTCTTTATTTTAAAAACATTTCAAAAAAACATTACGCTTCATAAAACCAAGTCACTTTAAAACCAAAGTTCCATGATTTCATAACTAAAGCACAAAACAATGAGAGAGGAAACTTGTTTCAGTGGGTGACTTTTACATATGGTTGGCATCCATATTATAATCACTTCACCTTCAAATAGAGTGTTTTTGGAACTATACCCGGATCCACATGGCTTTCAAGACCCTGTGAGCTCACCGAGACCATTAACCAAACTCTCATTTCATTTCCCCTAATCATCATCAGACCAAGAAAACCAAAAGACACAGATAAATCCCGAATCCCCCTAGCAACATGAATCCTTACATGAGGTGTGGTGATCAGGCACACAACCCATAACCAGAATTTCATGTCCTAACTATATTAACATCATACTATCATAACTATTTCCCAAATAACATGACTCAAATATAGTGGACCTCCCTTTGATACCATTTTGTCACAAACCGAATCTGGTCGCCGCCTAAACCGACACCCGAACCGACCCGTGGAAACTCCCAAAGGGCGTTCCCGATCCCCATGGACTGGAAAAAGTGCTTGGGTATCAAAAAATGAAAATTGGGAATGATTTACCTAATTTTGTATACTTAAAAAAAATCCATGAAATCAAATCTGGATTATTCAAACCAAATAATATTTTAATTAAATTCATAACTTAATTACACGATTTTAAACAATGCTTTAAGACCATTACAAAGGTAAAAACGTTTGAAAAGACATCCCATGAACCTCCACATGGAAATAGGCACCACCCTCAAGCCATATCCACAAAACTACATCACGATGGACCGCTAAAAACCCGAAACAATGGTATAAAACCTGTACCCAAACCTGTGACACAAAATAAGATAGTCTACTTAGACCCAATGGTGTATGTAGGGTGTGAGCCAAAGCCCAGTAGGAAACCACCACTAAGAGATTCTCTTTCATAAAAATTTAATGATTAAAATCCTAAAAGTTTTCAAAAACATGAAAAACAAGTTATAATTTCTAAAAGATGCAACTTTGAATAAGAACAGCTTTCAAGTGCGCTATTTTAAAGGATTAACACTTTTAAAATAAACACCAAAGCTACCGAATTTTCCAACCAAATTTATCGTATGCTGACGGTAAGTATAAAGTAAATAATGAGCACAAGCAATAGGAAATAACCCCTAGGCACTAGCTAGTTGTGGGTCCCAAGTACCCCGTATCTCGGTGAGAGTAACCATAAAAAAATCCATTCCCATGAATGAGATAGTAGTAGGGAACATACCAATAACCTAGTGGTCCCTAGTCATAATCATCATAGTTTAGTTAGAGTATTAAGCGTCAATCTTTCTAAATGAAACTAAGGCCAGACCCCACGAATTCACTAGCATACTTGTACACGTCCACCCACCTAGATACCCTGGTTTTCTCCTTGTGCTCAAACAAGTTAAACAAGTCAAGAAATGTAAATTGATCATGTAAATATCATTTCATCATCACAAATTTACCCAACATCCCATATTTATACCACAAAAGTCATAAAAGTCCATTTTTCATGCAAAATAATTTTGAAATCTGACTCACACCAAAATATCCCACAACACATTTTACATTTCTACAACAAATCCAAAAACAATTAAACCATTTTATAAAACAATTATAAGATATTTCAACTCATATAACAGCCCACACACATGGCACATAACACTCCTTTCATAATAATAATTTCAATTTTTCACATCACACTCATACAAAATAGTCCACATCACATTCGCATCACTTTAACACCTCAATATATCCTTCTAACAATTTAATAAAATATTTCCAAGATGGTACATAGGACATAACTGCATTTTCAAAAATGATATAGACCTTTTAAAAATATACTCCTACCAAAACAGTTTGCTGATATAGTTTCACCACTTACACAACTCAATAAACCATTCCAAACTTTCATAAAACCATTATAAGGAGTATACCCAAAATTTGCACATAAAATCCATTTCAAAAACATCTTTTTAATCCCCCTGAAAACCAATACCATAAAAAATTGAATTGAAAGCCCAATAAACATTAATAATCTACTTTAAAGTGTTATATAGTCACCTAGAACAATATCACAAAAGATACCCGTGATAAAACAAAAATCCATAAAACACTTTCAAGGAGTATAACAAGGTTATACACATAAATCCCATTCAAAGACCACCACTTTTTAGGCCCACATGACACTATATCATTACCCAACAAAATTGGCAGACCCTTTATACAACTAATAAATCACTTCCACATTTTACAAAACTACCAAAAGAGATAACACATGAAATACATTTGAAAAATACACACTTCAAAAAAATGAATCTTTAATACCAAATGCTTTACTATTGCTACAAAAAATAGTTTTCACATAATTAAAAGCATATAAGGCACATGAAAATTTATTTAATCAGGCAATCTAACTCATAATTAAATGGTTACCCATAGAATCACTTACTGAAATTGTCGAATCCCTCAAAACATGGTGCGAAACATCAACTGCACCAACCCGACACCACAAGGATGATAAATCCAGCCCTAGACCACATATTTTCACCAAAAAGACTCATGGTTAGACCCTAGGTACGAACCCTAGGTTATGGACACTTTGGAACATCAATAAAGTGGGATTAAACCCTAAGAAAAGAGGAGAAATCAAATAGAGAAATACTTACTTGCAAAAATAATGAATAGATCGCCCTAAATACACCAAAAATGAATCTCCATGTGACCAAAAATGGTATGGAGGTTTGAATGAGACATATTAGGTCATGTGGGTACTGAAATAGGGGAAAAGGCTGAAAATTTAAGGAGTTATGAAAGATTCATTTTACCTCGTCAAATCTGGTCTATTTAAGAAAGAGTATGAAAGATCGCTCTAATTCGCAGTTCACCTGAGCTCCAAAATTGCGAAATCGATAATCGGGGTGATTCATGGGATATTGGATTCAGGAGGGAGATGTAATCATGCGAAAATAGTAAAAAATTAATGTGATATGGAAAATTTTAAAAAATAATTTAAAGTAGGAAATGGGCTTACGGGCAGTCCCATTACCTTAATCAAAAACACAAATCCACCATGATTTTGGCTTTCTATGTGGTCCAAAGGGATATGGTGATTTTAATATATCAGCGTATTCCAATTGGGATCTATAATGGGTATAAAATAGTAAAAATTGAAGGAGTTATAGAATAAATGAATCTTGTTTTTAAATATGGAATTGGGTTCACGGTTTGGTCCAAATTTTCAAAACCCACAATTTCCACCAAAATGAGTGGTAAACCCCCAAAACAAATCAGGGATGGAAATTAAATGAATAATGAAATTAAAAAAAGGCCATAGGTGTGACAATAATGATTATAGAATTTCCTTGAGAGGAATTTCATGTGTATTGCTTGTTTACATGTTGGGAATGGCCCGATTACTTGTTTAGCCTGAGGGAAGTGTTGTGATTCGCCTGTGTGGAATGTACTGCTTAGCCTATGGAATCGTCTTCCGTGCCTGTGGGCAGTTGATTCTGTTCATGTGGGTGACACCTCATATTCTTGTGGGAAATATTCGATATGCCTGTGGGAAGATTCCTAAGTTTGGATTCTCGTTTCCTGAGGGTAAGTGTTTAAGCATCTGAGGACACTGGCTGTTTTACATAGAATATTTACTATGTTGATATCTTAAATTGAATGTTAAAAAGAATAATAAAATGGCAATATAACTGGTAAATTTAGTTACTTTTGAGTACTGCTTATTGTATTTCATTTTACTACTGCACACTGTTGTTGCATATTTTCACACCGTTGGGCACGGGCCTTTGGTGGGTGCCAACTAGGATTTATTTTTCACACCATATTTGGGTCATGTCTTCAGCCCAAATAGATTATGTTTTTGCTGGTGTGGATAAGGGAAAGGGTCCCTATACAGGTACTTGATTGTTGCTGAGGAGTAGGGATGAATGGGACCGGGCTTAGGCTCGTGATGCGACCGACTGTTTTGTTTTTATGTACTCTGTATTGTACTATACTGTGTTGTTGGGTAACATGTACTAGATTTTTTCTTCGAACATGAGACATGTTTCATCATAATCTATATAATTGTTGGTTATCTTTTACTGCAGCTATTTATTTTAAATGTGTATGGTTTATTTCTTCAGCTATTGTTGTATGGTATTTATCTATTCCGTTGTGCTACACTTTGACAAATGAGGGCATAGTTTCCCCACCATCAGATATGTACACTCACTGCTAGTCGGTAGCCTCTGGCATTGGGGGAAATACGCTTGAGGTCACGTGGTGAAATGGGTTCGGGGAACCCATTAAGTGGAACCCAGAACCGGGACATTACAAAGTGGTATCAGAGGGGGTTCTTTTCTTTGACTTACTATTTGGAGCCTTAGTGAGGGATAGGACGAAAACAATAGTTGGTAATAATCTGTGCCTGGGTGTAGCTAAACCGTGTACAGGGAAAATCCAATTTACCTCATGTTTCAATTTTTCTGATTTTGTAATTTTACAGTTGAATTTATTTTATCTGAAGAGTGATGCATTTGTATTGTGCTGTTTATATTTAATTCATGGGATCTATTAGTTGCAATCCGATGAGATGAGGGTATGTCATCTCATGCATCATTTAGACACATGCTATAAATCACATTCTGTGCATAGTTTCCATTCCATGTAGGTGCATTAGAAATTGCATGCTATTGTGATATATGTTGTGCTAGTGAAAGCATGCTATTGTGATAGATTTTTGGATAGATGCCTATTGTTT
This sequence comes from Viscum album, assembly GCA_963277665.1. Classification (NCBI taxonomy): domain Eukaryota; kingdom Viridiplantae; phylum Streptophyta; class Magnoliopsida; order Santalales; family Viscaceae; genus Viscum; species Viscum album. The sequence continues at coordinate 423,916,929 of OY728162.1, read as the reverse complement.
GATAGGGTATTATTTTGTGATCCTGTTAATAGAATGGATGCAAAACGTTGGTTTTTGGGGAGTATGGGCCCTCACTGACTGAAATTTGGCAGAACATTGGCCGTTTATCCGGTTATAAACATATAATATGACAAACATTGATTCACATGGAGTATGGGCCCTCACGGATCGAAAGTTTCCACTTAGGTGTTGTTTTTTAGTATTTTCTGGGTTCCGGAGAAGTTTCTGAGGCATAGTGTCTAGAAACCCAGTATACACACAGTTTAGTACCTTAAACATTCTGTGTATGTTCTTCTATTCAGGAAGGAAAGAACAACTTTTTGAGTACACACCATGTAGTCTATGTACACACCATGTAGTCTCTTCCCATGTCATAGACCGTGTGGGCATGGACACGGGGAAGGGAAATTCTTGGGGAAAACACGTCGTGTACTGGATGTCTGTATCGTGTAGTGTTAACACGGAGTCTGCCCGTGTAACTAACAACACAGACGGGGGGACCTTAATATATACACGTCGTGTCCACTATGGAACACACCGTGTAGTCTGACCTGGGATTCAGTCGTGTGACTAACAACACTGGTCGGTGTAATCCTTTCGTGCACACGTCATGATTATATCGAACATGCCTTGTAGTGTGAGCAGTGTATCCGGCCGTGCCACTAACAACACAGGTTGGCGAAGCTCGTCTAGTACACACTGTGTACCTATGGGACACATTGTGTAGTCTTGTCCGAGGACAGACCGTGTGGACTTATCTATGTGGCTGGGAAGATAGAGTGGTTTACACATCGTGTGATGGTGTAACACGCCATGTAGTATCAAGCCGAGTAGTCGGCCATGTCACAAACGACACGGGCTGTTGGAAAATTACACCATACATGCCGTGTATTTTATATACACGCCGTGTAGATTATATTCATGCCGTGTAATTTTGATTAATGGGAGCCATGTGGGTTGGCCATGTAGAGGGACCCGGGAAGGAGAACAGAAGTCAGGTACATGTTGTGTAGTCAGTATACATTCCATGTAGTCTTGTTGTGCAATTTTGAAAGCCTTCTTCCTCCTCTTCCCCTTTTGGTTCCTTCATTTTCAGACAATGATAATCTTGATCTAAGGTGTGCATTTGACATTGTAGTGTCATGCCGCCGAGACTCTCACACATTGGTTACCAGGAGATTGGCAACGAGTATACTCCGGAGATGGTGGGCCATGGGCTACCAGTTGATCCTCTAGCAGAGCCAGATGCAACGCCCGTCGTTATACCGGACATAGGCACGGATGCGCAGTTCCATGAAGGCTTTATGTCGTTCATGCAGACCTTTTAGGGAGCACCTCCAGCTACCACATCTATGGTTGAGATGACTCGTATCTTCCAAAAGTAGAATCCACATACACTTTCAGGGGATGGCGGACCACAGGCTACAGAGTCTTGGCTGGGGTCAATGCAACTATTTTAGAGAACCTAGAGACACCTCCTGGGTGAAGGGTCAAGCTCGCGACATATATGCTATGTGATTTCACCAAGAGGTGGTGGGATGTTACCACTCAGTCTGTGAATCACAGAGACATGGCGTGGGAAGATTTCTAGATTTAATTTAATGACTTCTTCTTCTTGGAGATGCTGAGGGTGGATAGAGATCAAGATTTCATGAATCTACAGCAGGGAACTATGTCGGTGATGGATTATTCTGCTTGTTTGACTGAGCTTTAGAGTTTTTCACCTGTTCTGGTGGGTGAGGAGACGCTGAGAGCCATATGCTTCGAGTATGGTCTTCGATATGACATCTGACCACTAGTGAATGTTTTCAGGTTGCCTTCAGTACATTCTATTTTGACCAGGCACTGATTACAGATAGGAACCAGTGGGAAGCTAGTGGTGTGGGACAGGGAGGTTCACCAACACTTTCTGGTACTATTTCCACTAGCAAGAGGAAGAGACATATGGACTTCTCTCAGGGTTCCAGTATCAGCCAGAATAATGTTTCAGGTGGCCAGGTCATGTGGTACCAGTGTGGTACAGAGGGGAACATGAGACCTCAGTGTCCACGAGACCCAGTGGAATGTCGGGCTTGTGGCAGGATGGGTCATCTGCAGCGCTTTTTCAGGGCATTTCCACCAGTGGCTAGTGAGAGGGGTTTTGTGCAGACTCCACATTCGGGAGCAGGACCAGTAGCTTCTTACCAGTAAGGAAACTGGAATACATTAGGGTGTGCAGGCAGACATGGTGGTTGTGTCCATGGTAGCCAGACATCAAGATCTCAGAGGCATCAGGGCGGGACAGCTCAGGGGAGCCAGGTTGTGTCGCAGGGCCGCGACACTGGGAAGACATATGCAGTGCAACAGACCCAGCATGAGTAGGATCCCAGACTTTCTACTGTCAGAGGTACTATTCTAGTAGCTTCTATTTTATCTTTAGAAATTTTTGATATGGGTGCTACACATAACTTCATATATGTACCCATTGTGGATATCGTTGGGCTCTTTGTTTCTACTTCATCTATTGTTATGACATTAGACACTCCGTTGGGAACTAGAACGGCTGGTGTGCATTAGTGCAAGGATTACCCCCTTGAGGTTGGTCGGTGTCACTTCCTTTGGGACTTCTATGTATTACAGATGACGAGCTATGATGTCATTCTTAAGATGGACCGGTTGGTTCCCTTTTGAGCCTTTGTGGATTTCTATCATCGTAGGGTGAGTTTCACATCACCAGAGGGTGGAGAGTTTCTATACATGGGCAAATGGGATGTTAATGCGAGTTGAGATGGACTAGAGCTTCGTGGGAGAGGTGGAGTCAGAGCCCAGATTGTGAGCTTATATCTAGATGACTAATGGAATTTTTAGAAGGATTTCCCTCTAGTGGTTGATCATTTCAGGGATGTCTTCCCAGACGACTTTTCATGTCTTCCTCTAGAGTATGAGGTGGATTTCTCTATTGATCTTGTGACAAGAGCAGCACCAGTGTCCATTCCTCCTTATAGGATGGCTACACTGGAGTTGCAGGAGCTCAATAGATAGTTAGAGGAGTTACAGGAAAAGGGTTTTATCCGACCCAGTACATATCCATGGGGTTTTTCTATCCTTTTTGTGAAGAAGGCGGATGGTACCCTCAGACTCTGTGTGGATAATCGGAAGCTGAACCAGTTGATGGTTAAGAACCGATATCCCTTGCCAAGGATTGATGATCATTTTGATCAACATTGTGGAGAACGAGTGTTCTCGAATATTGACTTGAGATCAGTATATCATCAGCTGGACATTAGACCATCTGATATACCTCTCACATCTTTTAGGAGTAGGTATAGTCTATACGAGTATACAGTTATGCCATTCGGAATCATGAATGCACCATCAGTTTTCATGGCTCTGATGAATCGTGTTTTCCATCCTTATCTGGATTCTTTTGTGGTAGTATTCATGGATGATATCTTGGTGTACTCTCACACTCAACACGACCATGCCACCCATCTTGAGATCATATTGAGTACACTGAGAGAGCATCATCTATATGCTAAGTTCTCAAAGTGCCACTTTTGGATGGACCAAATACACTTCCTGGGTCATATCATCCTAGAGGTAGGAGTTGTAGTAGACCCAAAGAAGGTGAGATAATTAGTTTCCTAGGAGCATCCTAAGTACGCATTTGAGATACAGAGTTTCTTGGGGCTGGCTGGCTACTACAAATGCTTCATAAAACACTTCTCCCGCTTAGAAGCACCATTGAAGGGTTTGACTAAGAAGGGTTTTAAGTTCGTTTGGATAAAATCCTGCGAGACAGCCTTACATGTGCTGAAGGCAATGTTGACATCAGCATTGATCATGATACTCCTATAATAGGGGAAGAGCTATACAATTTACTGTGATTCATTAGGTATTGGTCTTGGCTCTGTGTTGATGAAGGTCAATTTAGTAGTTGCGTATGGGTCTCGACATTTGAGGCCACATGAGAGGAATTACCTGACACATGATCTTGAGTTAGCATCCATTTTTCATGCGTTGCGTTGTTGGAGACATTATCTCTTAGGAGAACATTTTGTGGTGTTCACGGGCCACAAAAGTCTCAAGTATATCTTTATCCAGTGTGACTTGAACCTGAGACAGCGAAGGTGGGATGAATACCATCAGTCCATCGATTTTGATCTTGCCTATACACCTGGTAAAGGTAATGTAGTAGCTGATGCACTGAGCAGGAAGACTCAGATACAGGTAGTATAGGAGGATAGTGGTTAATGGCAGCTTGTGGCTTTGTTCTCTGAGATGCATTTGGAGGTGCACGACAGTCAAGAGAAAACCTATCTTTCATCTTTAGCTGTGACCTCTACCCTCTTGGATAGAGTGAAAATGAGACAACTATCTGATTCAGAAGGCCTAGTTTGACTGGAGTTAGTGACTAGTGAGGAATCTTCTCCTGGTTGGACGATAGGCGATGATGAAGTATTGTGTTTCCATGGCCAAGTGTGGGTTCTAGGGGATATACTCGAGGAGCTGATGTTGGAGTTTCATGCTTCATCTTGGGCAGTTCATCTCAGGGTTACCAAGATGTATCGTGGCTTGAGTCTTCAGTACTGGTGGCCAGGTATGCAGAGGGATGTAGCTGGTTTTTTTATGAGGTGTTACACCTGTCAGTAGGTGAAGGAGAAGCATCAGAGGCTAGCCATACTATTACAACAGTTATCTATTCCAGAGTGGAAATGGGATGATGTCGCGATGGACTTCGTGAAGGGGTTTCTGAGGTCACCTTAAGGCAATGATGTCATGTCAGTTGTTGTGGACAGACTCAAGAAGGCAGCTCATTTTTTGCCGATCAGGGAGACCTTTGGTGTTGACGAGCTCGAGAAGCTGTATATCCGAGAGGTCTTACGTCTTTATGGGGTCCCTCGTTCTATCTTTTCAGATAGGGAAGCCCATTTTACGTCTCGTTTCTGGAAGAGATTTCATAGGGCATTGGGTTAATAGGTTCTTTTGAGCACAACATACCACCCTCAGACCGATGGTCAGTCAGAGCGTACAATACATGTGCTTGAGGACATGCTGCATGCATGCATCTTAGACTTTGGGGGCTCTTGGTAGTAGCATATACCCCACATCGAGTTTTATTATAATAATAGTTTTCAGGAAACTATTGAGATTGATCCTTATATGGATTTATATGGTAGGCCATGTTGATCACCCTTGTGATGGTTATAGGCAAATGAGGAAGCTTTACTGGGACCACGTCTCATGCAGGAGACTTCTGAGCAGGTCCAGTTGATCTAGAAGCGGATGGATACCGCATAGTCTCGTGAGAAGTCCTATGCTGATCGTCGTAGACAACCTTTGGAGTTCGTTGTCGGGGATCATATTTTATTGCGTGTTTCACCGAGTTTGGGACACAGGTGGATCGTGAGATAGGTTAAACTTTCACTGAGGTATATAGGGCCATTTGAGATTCTAGAGAGAGTCGGGCTGGTTGCCTATCAGTTGCAGTTGACATAGAGGTACCGAGCCATGCACGACGTCTTCCATGTATCTCAGTTGTGCCGCTATCATTTAGACTCATCTCACCTCGTTTATCCCGATGAGGTTGAGCTTTCAATAGAGGTGTTCTTTGAGTAGCATATGATTCTTATTTTTTATAGGAGAACAAAGGTTTTCCAAGGTCGGTCAGTTCCTCTTGTACGGGTGTTATGGCAGCATGGCTGAGTACAGGACGAATCCTAGGAGAAGGAGACCAACATACGCGCTCAGTGGCTGGATTTGTTCACGGATATATATTCAACACCCTTGGAAGGGAAATTCTGGGATGAATTGCTATAAGGGGGGAAGTTTGTAAGAACCCGATTCTTATTTTTGAGGTACGAGTTTCTTTCGTTCACTTTTCCTTATGTGTTTTTGAGAAAATAAGTAAAATGGGGGAAAATCCTAAATTTTGGGACTACACGCCATGTACTTTTCCACACACCGTGTACATTGGCCGTGTGGGAAGAGTACAAAGGGTGTGTAGCCTTGTTGGCGACTAAGGGTTTAAAAATAACTACATGCCGTGTAGTGGTCTTTTACACGTCGTGTAGTCAATCGGCAGAAGAAACAGTAAGGTGGTGGGAGTAGCCGCCAACTAGGAAATAGTATACACCATGTAGTTGGGAATACACGTCGTGTACTCTTGTCGATGGATGAACTGTTTGATAGTGTTGCTAGAGGAACAGTTAAATGACGGGAGTACACACCATGTAGTCAAAAGTACACGTCGTGTAATTTGTTTTTTCGCTTAAAATGGGGAGTATCCAACTCTGTTCATAGGATTGGCTTAGAACCGGATGGGAGCTTGGGAGAGGATGGCCTAACCTTCATGGATCTCCAGATCGAGCATCGAGAATCTGTTTCTTCATTCGTCGATCATGTTGGAGCGGCACAGGTAATCCCTCCCATCTCCTTGCGTAGTTTATGCAAATTCTTCCTTTAACGGAAGTTATTTGAGGTTTAATGATAATTCTTTTACCCCATATCTATGTTTTCTTTGGGAATTTCTGTAATCGACGTTCGTGTATACCATTCGTGGGTGATCGAGGTAGGTGGCTTGGTGTTTAATTTCCAAATTTTGTGCGTTTTTGTGTACCGTTATGATACGTTCCCATTAATGGGGATTAATTTGGCTGAGGCTTTATCGAATTAAATACCAAAAATTGATTATGTAATTTAAAATGTGATAATAAAATGTTGTTTGGGATCGCTGCTTGGATCCAGGACCATCCTGGGGGTGCATTCATCTATTTAGCCATTTGGCCAGGATACCTGAGGATATGCCTTTATAATAATGATTATAGAATTTCCTTGAGAGGAATTTCATGTGTATTGCTTGTTTATATGTTGGGCATGGCCCGGTTACTTATTTATCTTGATGGAAGTGTTTTGATTATCCTATGGGAAATGTACTACTTAGCCTATGGGAAACTTCTTCTGTGCCTGTGGGCAGTTGATTCTGTGCTTGTGTGAGACACCTCATATGCATGTGGGAAGATTCCTATGTTTGGATTCTCTTCACCTGAGGGTAAGGGTTTACACGTCTAAGGACACCGTCTATTTTACTTAGAATATTCACTATGGTGATATCTTAAATTGAATGTTAAAAAGAATAATAAATTGGAAATATAACTGGTAATGTTAGTTACTTTTGAGTACTGCTTAGTATATTTCATTTTACTACTGCAAACTGTTGTTTCATATTTTCACACAGTTGGGCACATGCCTTTGGTGGGTGCCTACTGGGATTTATTTCTCACACCCTGTTTGGGTCATCTCTTTGGCCCAAACAGATTACATTTCTGCAGGTGTGGATAAGGGAAAGGGTCCCTATACATGTAATTGATTGCTACTGAGGAGTAGGGAAGCATGGGATCAGGCTTAGGCTCGCGATGCAACTGACTATTTTGATTTTCTTTACTCTTTATTGTAATGTACTGTATTGTTGTGTAACATGTTCTGGCTGTTTTCATATAACTTGAGACATGTTGCATCATCATCTATATAACTGTTGGTTATATTTTACTGCAGTTGTTTATTTTAAATGTCTATGGTTTATTGATTCCACTGTTGTTGTATGTTATTTATCTATTCTGCTTTGATACACTTTGACAAATGAGGGAACAGTTTCCCCAATATCAGACCTGGGCCCTCGCTGCTAGTCGGTAGCTTCTGACGTTTGGGGAAATGCTCTTGAGGTTACGTGGCGAATCGCGTTTGGGGCACCCGTTGAGTGGCACCCGGAACCGAGACGTTACAGTAACTAGGTATTCATTAAGGCACATTGTCATATACTAGGCTACACTCAAGTCATGTAGGATGCACCTTGTTGGGTTTTCTACTCTTAGGTATATTTATACTAGAACCACATCCACTTGTATTATCTAGAAAGAGATGTATTTATAGGAAAAACACTTTCTCTATCCTTTAAAAAATTCCATGTAATATTCCTAAACATTAACTCATCCTTATATTTATCCTTAGATACACACATAGACATATCCTTAGAAATAACCCTAGGGATCTCACTAAAGTTTTCTCATCCATGTTTCCAAAGGCAGACTATATCTTTCCTTTGATATGTACTATAAAAAACCATGATTAACAAACATAGATATTATATCATTTTAGACAGATATTCAATACATTACAAAATTAAATGCTTGAGGACCGTAATAGTTTAGAGTATTTGTAAATATAGAAAAAAAATAATCTAACATTGTTAAATATATTCTATGTTTACCACAAAGATATTATACTCTAGTACTCCTATTAAAAACCATTATTCGTAACCATGGGAATGAAAACATAAGGAAGGGGTGAGCTTATATGCTCAGTAAAGGAAAAAAGGTTTTTAAACATGAACATAAGTGTATGATAATGTGATCAAAAACATTATAAGAACATACCATGCATAAAAAATATCATAAACATTATTCATGGATGAATATTTTATGTTTTTAATACATGGATAATAAGGGAATCCAGAGCATAATTCAAGAAATAATTACATGGGTATAAGACAAGTAATTTTTGGCTTACATATAGAAATAGAAATTAATATATCAGGGCTACTGAATAGAATCTTCACAACATGTTAGGATTGGGATAATAACCAATGTACCTACCTTGGGATTAGTATTCCATCCAATATACCCTCTTGTTTTAGTCTTGGGAAGTAAACTTGTGTAACATATTATTTTAGGCTTGGTATTTCCGTCCATATACCCTATTATTTTGGGATTTATATTCCCAATTATTCCAGGTTTGGGATGCCCTCCAGTGTACCCTCTTGTTTTCGAATTGGGATTCCCTCTTGTGTACCCTCTTGTTTCAATCTTAGGATGACCCCGTGTGTACCCTCTTCAGATCCTAAAACATTAATCGTTTCCTAATTCATTGGATATGGATATAGGTCCCATCTATCACATATTAAAATCATGCATACATGTTCCATAAGATAATAAAATGTACATCATATCATGATCTATAAAAATAGATCGGTTTTATAAGAATCATATAATAAACCATGAAATGAAATGGGTATCAAAATATTCTATAATATAATTTCTTATAAAAAAGAGATAGGTTTCATAATAATTTCATCAAATTATAACCCATGAAAAGAAATGGGTTTCAAAATACTATAACAAGTGGCAGATGAATGGGTATCATAAACATTATTTCATTAAAACAAAAAACATTCAATAAATAATATGAATGGTTTTAATAGATCATATCCAAGTAAATCATAAACTATCACAAAGTATTCTATTTTATATGGAGAAATATTTTGAAAGATAACATAGAAAATTTCTTAAGGATTATATCCTTTCATTGAAAAACATTTTCATAAAACCATTTCAAAAATAATTTTTCTATAAATACAACCTTGCCATTTCATTTAAAATATTTCTTCAGGAAAAAGTCCGTTATTGTTTGAGACAATATTTTTAGAACACAAAATCATTTTGAAACCAATTTCTTTAAAAATATTTTTTTATCTTATAAATAAGGATTTTAATTATATGTAAAATCTGTTTCCCTATAAATCTAATAATATATTCTTCAATACATATTAAAAACATTTTTTTAAACACTTTAAACACTTATAATGAAAGAATTAAAATGTTTTGAAAAACATTTATTTTAAAATAATTTCGAAACATAAAAATACATGTCTAAAATGTTTTGAAATACTTTAAAAACTTATAAATAATTATTTAAAACATTTTGGAAACCATTTTATAAAACATGGTTTGGAATGAAAATATATTTTTGACCGAAGGGTGAGGTAAACTCAAACTTTCTTAAAAATTAATTATTAATCATATTATGTTACAAATATTATAAAATTGGTAAAAATACATGGAGATATGATGAATATATATAGAATAATAAAATTATATATTTATCTTGAGAGATGGATTATAGGATTTCACCGCTGAAAGCATAATCATAAAAAATCTCAAAAATGATGAGATTGTTTCAATAAACTCTTACCAATTGGTAACTTTTAATTATAATAACCATGTAATAAAATTAAATTTAATTAAGAATAAAATATCATTAAAATAAAAAAAACCATGATTTGACATGTTAATGTTAGTATACAGACCTCATAGAAAAATAGAGGTGCATAATAAGGATTCTGTCTCAATAAATGAAAATTGAAAAAAAAATACTTTACCATTTTGGTAACTTTTTAAACATAAAACCCATAAAAGGATAATAAAATGGATATTTAAATATCCAAAAATTTGTGTATAATAATAATATAATACATCTATTAGAATTATACACACCATATATAATAAATATGAGGTGAACATGGCCTGTTTCTTGCAGAAAATATAAGTGAGATGACAAAACCCTTAATACTTGATTAAATTTAGAATCGTGATCCCCATGAAATAATAAAATCAATGAAATTGTTTTAATATAATTAAATAAATTAAATTATTTTCATAACATGTCATAGGTAAGTATGTAAACCACATAAAATAATTCGGTGGGGAATATGGCATGTATCTCATAGAAATAAAAGGTGAGATGAAATTCCCTTACCTTAAGTCTTGATTTTTTTATACACGTTAAAACATCATATATAATAAATATGATTTTATTATAATTATAAAATTTAACCATATTGCTATATATAATACCATATATGATTCACATATGACTTTACATTACCTGTTTATTAACAATTCCATGTCAAAGTAATGTTTTGGGTAATAATTAGTTTGTTTATCATACATGTTTTGACTAGTTCTTCTTGATCCCCATATTTTGATCATGATTTACTTATTTAATGAACATAAAATAAGATTTTTATATCATCTATTTTCAGTATATAAATATTTATATTATTCTATATAAGATAGAATTATTAAACGACTTACACTATTCATGGAGAGGGTAGGTCGTATGTATGCATGAATGTTGCTTCTGTTTTATTGTCATATTGAATGGAATAAAGTAAATGAAACATATGTTTATAAATATATAATATAAATTTAGTAGAACTATTATTTCAAATATATTATATATATTTACTAAACCCATCATTAATATATTCTATATAATGTATGAAAAAATCGCATTGCTTTGGGGAGGTGGTAGTCCACAATTTCACAAATTAAGTTATCATATTTAAAAAAATAGAAAGCATAAATGTAGGATTTATATAATAATAAAATAGGTATTAATAAATCATAAATATCATATATATAATAAAAAATTATATTTTCCATCATAATTCCCAACCATTATAGGTGGTAAAGGTAAAACGTACAACATTGTTTCGTGAGGCGATAGTTCACCGTACACAAGAAAATTAAGCTCCTAACCCATTAGATGGATGTGTGTGTAATTGGAGGAAAAATCATTATAATAAAAACATATAAGTTTATTTATGATGTTGGTTTTTTTATATGATCATGTAATAATATGAATTTATATGGTGGGGAAAGAAACTAAAGGTAATGAGATTGAAGAGGGATGCTACCTCTTCTTTGGGTAAATCCTTCTAGTTTGCGCTGAAGGGATTCCATAGATGTATTTATTAAAAAAGGGTGCATTAAATTAGGAATATTAGTTTCTTGGGAATTTAATTGGTCATATATTTTTTGAACATAAGTGACTTGAGAGCTGTGATGAATGGGGGGAGGTGGTGGCCTTTTATAAGGGGGGAGGGGCTACACATGGCGTTTTTTTAAACAAGTTAGGTGAACCCACATTTTTATATAGAAAAAGTAATAAAAACCAACAAAACTCAATAATATAAATTTTAAATAAAAAATTTTCCATCCAATGGGTTTTAGACAAGTTTATAGGTCATTTTGGCCCTTGTGATAATGTTTAGTCTCCTGTTATGATTAATTTTACCTTAATTGATGCAATAAATTTTAATCACATTGACAAATCCTTTTGGATTAAAATTAATTCAAAATTATTAGACTATAAATATTATAAAAATAAAAAATGTTTATTTCAATTTTTTTATTTAAATTCCCATAAGTGATAAAATTATGTTTAATGCTTCTCGCGTAGATGTGGTGAGAAAGTGGGGTTTTAAAGTGAGAATGTTCAAAAGATCACAATGATTTTATATCTAACCTCAATATATAAACTATTATAATGACATAAATTGTATTAATAAATTTATAATTGATCAATTAAGACTTTAAAACTTACTTAAATATAATTTAAATATTTAAATAAATTAGAGGAAAACCTGTTTTGAATTGAAATTTAGTGTTTTTCACTATTCAACCAAAAATCATGTTTCTCAAAAAAATACCTAAAAGATACCCTAAGGTAATTTTGAAATTATTAATTCAAAAATGAAGTTTATTTTATTAAAACTCAATTCCTAAAATTTTATAAAATTAATTGTATCATTGTTCACATAAGGACAAAAAATAAGTTCATTTGAGAAAAAACTATTTTCAAACATATAAAAACTTTACCAACATTACATGAATTATTATCAACATTCTTTATTTATAAAAAACCATTATAAATAATATTTAAAAATTATTTATTAATATTAATATTACTATGTTTAACATCTAATTTATAACTATCTTTTGTAAATAATTATAATAATACAATAATGTTTTGTTGAAACTCGGTGTTGTTTGTAACACATGAAAATTAAGTGTTGAATGTAGTGAAAGATAATAGATGTCTTGAGTGCACTAAAATAAATATAGATAAAGTTACTATTTTAGAAAAAAATAGTGGTGTGTGAAATAAAAAATATCAAAATGAATAAATTTATTTGAAAAAATATATATTTCACAAAATGTCATGGTGTTACAACCTAACTATTCTCGCTAAAAAGTTTCACTGAAAAGAATCAAATTATAAATATTACCTTATCAATGTTTATTTTCCTTGTACTTCTATTCTCAAAAATTTCATTTGGATGACCATGGGGTGAAATCATGGGATATCTCCCTCCCTTCCTCTTCTATTTTGAGCCACTCCTCCATCAATTTCAAGTAGTGTATCAGTAAAACCCATCCTTTCAACTTCTTTTCATCTTATCCACTACCATAAACCCATTTCTTATAATATAAATTCTCTCTAGTGATCACTAGATGTTGAATTAGATTATTTTAGTGCTTGTATTGATTCTACTTTCAGTTCATAGGTGTCTGTGGATTATAAAACAATTCTCTATTTATAATTGATCTTCTTCCATTTAATCCAATGTGTTACAACTAGAGTGTCTATTAACTGATGTTATTATTTTTGTGAACATCCATTACATGAAATTTCATTTAATTCATGATATTATATAAGGTTTTATTGTTGATGTAAATATATTTTTGGTAGTAAGAATATATATCATTGTGTTTTATGTGTTTTACACACTTGGGATAAGTGGTGGTTAATTATTTTCTATAATATAAGGTTATGTTATGATTTCCAAAAAAAAATGTATTTTGTTAAAATTATTTTATGATTTTAAATTTATTTTTAAAGCATTTGAATAAATTCGGGACATGGGAATTGGAGAGGAATAGTTTTTATTTTTTTTAATTAAATATAATAAAACAATTGGTTTTTCCCAATGGTTTCAAAAAAGAGGGGTTATGATTAAAATGGATTTAAAATTATTATTTTTTAAATGGCCTTAATGAATGTTTTAAAGTGGAATTTAAAATTGTGTAAAAGGAATTTATATCTAGATTTATTTTTTGGAAATAAATATTTATATTTTTTTACATTTTTTCATTACATAATCAAGAACCCTGGTTGAGCCCCTGTATATCACACTTCATATACATTTATTCCTTGAAGGTGGGTATCCTATAGTTATTGAAATTTAAATTATTTGAAATAGGATGACTCATGTGAGTGACTTAGAGGTGTGATGTTATTTTTTTAAATTATCAAATAATGTGTTGATCATTTGATTTAATATTTTCTCACCTCTGTTTAATCACATTTATAGGATCCCTAAGAATTGCAAGTGAGATCTAGATTAATGATACACTATTTTTAAGATAAAACATTATATTTTCTCATAGTGGGACTTTTATAGAGATGGGGTTTGTCCCCTGATGATTTTAGGGTGATCTAGTTGAGTGGCCTTGGATGTTTTCATCTCAATATAGACTCATAGTTGGTTTTTAGTTTTTTATAAAGTCCAGGACCACCATACCATAGAATATAGTGTGTTTCCAAATATACCAAGGGATTATTTATGAAATTATATAGTTTATTTCATTTTTATATTTCATTTCATACCATATATTTATTCGATTATTTGGAATAATTTTTTGTTAAAATATTATTTGTTGATGACATAGTGCCTTGTTGGGATGCTTAATTATTTTGATATTCTTGACTCATTTCTCTTAAGTAATTTCCATTTTGATTTAAAAATATTATTTTAATAGGGATGATAAAGGATTCATTTTTTATAAAATTTATTAATATATTATTAATAAGTGGAATATAATATTTTTATTTGTTTTTTAGAATATAAATGTGATAGATTTTAATGGTTTCAAAGAATTTATTTCTAAACAATGAGTTCGGACCTAAATTTCACATTAAAAAGTTTGGATGTTCATAGATATAAAGGTGGTATGTTTTTTTATTTTTTTAGTCTCCCTTTCTAAAAAATATTTTACAATTATATTTCAAACTGTGAATAATATAATTTTCATTACAAGAAATTACAAAAACTTATTAGTCTTACCCTGCTAAAAGATTTAGTTCAATGAATAAAAACACCAAAAAGTCTATGTAGTCATCTTGGTTCGTATCTGGAGGAATAGAATCATAATATTCTCTTGGTTGATGCAAAAGTTATTCATATGATAGATAGTATGGGTAATGGTGGGTGGAAATTTTTCACATGAAGATGGTTGGAAAATGTTTGTGTTTAAATTATTTATATTTTGGAATATTATATATTTACATTTCTAGGAAAGAAAAATATTTTTTATTATGATGTACATGTGATGTTTCTTTTAATTTATTTTGGGACTATGTGAGGATTTTCTATGAGTTATTCATATTACTCTTGTTTCATTATACTATGTTTGTATAAATATTTTTTATTGAACTTGTTTATTATTATTCATGGGCATTCATTATTCAAATTTACCTTATACAATTTGTATATGGAATCCCTGATGTGATGATTTGGTTTCCAAGGGATAAATAAATACCACTTTATTATTATTACTATTGTGACACTATTTTAGCACCTAGAGGGATCGACAATATGCCTCCGTCATTTCTAGAGTCCTGAAATAGTTACCAATTTACGGCTATCCTAACTTGTTTTGTGAAAAAAATGCATCAGTGGGACCTCTTTTTTTATATATATTATGATCGGAAAAATATAGGATCATCATCAGGACTCAAGTGGTAGATCACGAACTTGTTCCTGATCGCCACCTTTTGTGATGAAAAATGTGTTTACGTGAGTATTTAAGACTTGATTATTGGGTTTAAGCATTAATATTGATTATATTTAATGGATTTCAATTTTCAATTACTGTTTATTATTTTAATTGAGTATATAAATGATTTCATTGGTTATTTTCTATTTTACGGTAAAAGTGGAGAAAAAAACAAATACATCAAGGTTATATTGCATTATTTTGAAAACTATACACAGATTATACAAATAGATATACATACCATACTGGGGATATTTTTTGGTTGGTTCATGGTTTTATTATCCATGCTGATAAACTATGAAAATTTATGTTTCCACCTTGACAATATTTTTTCCTCCCCTGCCTTCTGAGTTGATTCTTATTGCATTTACCAAGAATTGGTGGTTAATTGAGGTATAATTAATGGTTATTTTATGATTTTCTATATTATTTTAATGATTTATTATTTATTTTATATTTTATATAATATTTATCAAAATCAGTTCCTTTACTGAAAATAAGAATTTCTGATATAGATTTGGCATAAGGGGATTATAATTAAAAATATTTTCTATAAAACTGGATGTTACCAGTCATTTGTAAAATTATCTTTACATAAAAATTTTATTTTAAAACAAAAAATATATATGATAATTGGAAATTATTATTTAATAGATAGAATTTTTATTAAATCATGTGTGCCTTATTAAGGAAAATTATGATGCTTTTATAATTAGATAAAAGATTTTAAAAGGGTAACCTATTTTTGAAATGAGAATGTATTTATAATGGGATTTGTTCCAAAACATTATAGAAATAGAGTTTTTGAAAATTTATTTTGAATGGGTTTTTTCACAGGTGAGTTGTTTTCCCAATTTGCATTAGTCTATGGTCATGTTATATAGTTTAGTTTATAAAATATAAATTTTCTATGTTCATTTTTTTGTGTCATTAATAATATTATTCATGGATTTCATTTGGAGAAAATTGGTTATTATATTTAATGGTCTATTCATAAAGATTATTTCCCAATAATTTTAGAGTGGAAAAATATTTTTTCCAATCAAACTAGATTCAGGACAAAGTGGTGGATCCGAGATCTTATATTCTCTTAGAACACACTAATGATTTAATGAATCATTCACTGTATACATTACATAGTGATTTAAACCCTTCATTGGTGATGGAGTAAATTTATATGGTTTAGTTAACCTTATGTTTTATGGAAATACTCAATGATAAAGAGTGATGGACTATGTTTCTTTACATGAATGAAAAAAACATGTGTGGTTGGAGACTATGGTTCCTTCAAATCTATTTGAGGGGATGTCTTGATAATATTTCCAAACAAAATTTATTCAATATAGTTATATTAAATATATTTATATGGATAATGTTTTCATTTTCATGCTTCTTCATCGAGTGGAATGGTCATTCAGAGATTATACCAACCACTTTTCATATTTAGTAATCTTTTAACATGATTTGTTTAGTAATGATGCATTAATGGAATTTTTATTCAAAAGAGGCCATCACTAGGAACATGGGACTATTCTTTTATTTGGTTATTAACTTTTATAAGAGATTTATTATAAGGTCTAGGATATTACAATCATATTAGGTGAGTAAGCCTGTTGTAGGGGATTACTTTGTCTCGATTGATGTCACTGATGATTTTCCATTTGTTGTTATGTATATATTGATCAATCCTAAGTTGCATTGAATATGTGGTTAGGTTAAATCCCCATAGATTATTTTTACATATTTAATTAAGAATATACCTCTCATGTTCTAATAGTGTGAGGTTCTTGGCATTATTGTGTGAAAGATAGAGATCCTAACATTTATAATGTTGCTGGGTCATTTTAAAAATTATATTATGATGAATTATCAAAATAATTATAGGGAATAACATTTTTGTGGTAACCCATTAATTTTGTATTTTTTTCTATTAATTGGTGATATCTTTGATTGGCCTTTATTGATTTTGAAATCAAGTAGGTTAGTGAAAACCACATTATCTCTGTTGTGCATTAATGAGATTTATATTTAGGAAATTGGTTATTTTAAGGTTATATTATTGATGGGTTGATAAAGGGATACCCTTTGGTATATGATCAACTAACTAGTATTTGTGTTTCTTCTTTAATGTTGATCATTTTATGGTGGTGGGTTTAATTTTTTATGATATCTATGAAAAAGTGTTCTTGGATTTAGGTCCATAAATACCCTAAATTGGGGGTTATAAGTTTGGTTGTGATCCCCTATTGATTCGTGGTGAGGGTTTTTTCTGTTGTTTTACCCATTCCATGGTGTTAAATGGATTTGATGTGTATGGTGATGGATTTTTTTGATAAAAATTTGTTTCTCCTTTCATACATGTTTCACGTGGTTATTATTGTGTATAAATGATTGTGCTTTTATTTTTGTATCTGGATGTTGTTTCATGATCCACTATTTTTATTGATAGATTATAATGATTTGTTGTTATTTTTTATATATTTTTTTATTTGTTGGTGCATTGATTAATGTTGTATCACTTCATTATTCCACCATATTAGTAGAATTGTAATTTGTGGGTAAAAAAATTCTAGGTCTTCATTATCATTAGGTTATATATCTTGTTATTGTAGATTATTTATGGGATGATTTTTTGTAATATTTTTGGATTCAAAAAGTTGATTTGGAAGGTATATCAATGATGGGATGTTCCTTATCATGGATGATTTTAGGTAATCTCCCACCTACTCACCTCCCAACATGGGGTGTCACAGACTCCTTCTCAAACCTTCTATATTACATAAAAAAATATTAGGGTTATAAAGTTTAATGTTTGGGATAATTACCAGAACCCCATGTCTCTATTTTTCTATATTTCATATTATTTTTGGGTAATTTATTATTTTGTATATTTCAGGATTGAAATTTTAAAATTTTATGGTCTTTTTATCACTACAAAATTAGTTCATATTAAAGATAAATAATGTGAGTTCCCTTTGTGTAATACCACATTCTATTATAGTGTAACTATATTTTTGGTGCCTATTTTAGTAAATTGTGTGAAAAATATTTTGGTAATGAAGTGTCTATATTTTGGAATCTATATAGATAACACATTGTATAATAAACCATGTGGCCCAACCATGTGAGCTACCTAGTTTAATGTAAAACATAAAATTCCAAAAATTATTATATTTATTTTAAATGGAATTGGCATCCCTCTCTTCTAAATTTTATTGCTTTGACCATGGGGAATATCTTAGGGGTCGATCCCTACCTTCCCCTCTAATTTTGAGCATCTCTTTAACCTATTTCACATAGATTCTCATGTTCAATCCTTCTATTATTCTTTTTATAAAATTCTCATATTATATAATCACATTTAGTTTTGTCTCAATTCACTTCCACAAAACATAAGAGATGTGTTGTATGAGATTAGGGTTTTAGTTAAATCTTAATTTGGATAATTTCTTTCTAGTCTCTGTAAAGGAAGAATTTTTTACTCAGTTGTGAATTTTCAACTGATTTCATCATGATACTACATGATTTCCTCTTTAATTTAATTATGTGATTTTTTAATAATTTTATTCAATAAATTTTATTTACTTATTGATTAATTCCAAAATAGTTGTTAAATTAAATTTAAATGTGATAGATAAAATGTATTTCACAATGGTTTCCATTTTTTCCCATGGAATAGAGGGTGTATAATGTTTTTCTGGTTTCATAGAATATATTTTGAATTACATATGTTTTTTGAAAATGTTTCAATGTTTATGTTAAAATTAAAACTACGTCCTAAGTAAATTTATCTTATATGGTTAATGGGATGAGTAAATGTTGTGTTTTCTTGGATTTATTTCAAAAACATAAATTATTAGGTTTTCAAAATGGTTTTCTGGAGACTATTCATGTCTTAAACGTTATAAAATTATTATTTTCATGGTTGGCCTTAAAAAATGCTTTATAGTGGGATTTCAAAAGCTGAAAAATTAATTTTAATATAGATTATTCTTTCATAATGATCAATTTTCACATTATAAATGTTTTTATGGTTCTTCATTACTCTACACTAATCCCATTTCTATTTCATTTTAGATGGATTATTTCCCCAAAGGGTGTTGATTATATTTATTTAAATATGAATTATTTAAAAGGTTTTTTTCATTTCAGGGCCTGTAAATGAGATGAAATTAAATTTTATTGTCTATTGATATGTTTAAATTTTTATTCTTTATTTACTCATTTTTTGTATATTTTTGATGGTATCTTTAAGTGTTATAATATTTTTCTAGATTTATGATTCACTTATTCAAAAGAGATATTAGCTAGTTTCCCCTAGTGTAACTTCATTAGTCCTATGGGTGTTCCAATGAGGAAATTAGCATGTGGTAGAGATGTTCCTTTTGGTGGTTTGAATGCAACATAGACTAAAACATGGTTTTATATATTTTATAAATTATAGAAACATATAACCATAAAACCTAGTGACATATAGTGATTAATGATGAAATTATGTAGTTTATCATCTTTTTATATTTCATTACACCCCCATATCTATTAGATTATATGAAATCATTTCATTTTAACTTTTATATATTTAATTATATAGTGACTTATTATGATTATTAAATATATTTATATTTTCTGGAATATTTTTATAAAATACATTCATAAGTTGACAAAAAGGGTTTTTATATTGAATGAAAAATGCATTTTTTTATATAAAAGTTCTTTTCATGTTATTTTTATGACTTAATATATTTGATTTTATTTTTGGATAATATAAAAATGTTTTATTTTGATTGTTTCAAATAATTTATTTCAAAATAATGGATTCCAAACTTAATTTATCATTAATAATAGTATTTTTCACTTATATAAAGTTTATATGATATTTTTTCTATGATAAATTATGAAAATATTTTTTTAGTTATATTTGAAATTATTATTAATGATATTTCTATTATAAGGTGTTAAAAAACTCATTTAGGTATCCTATTGGGAATGATTTTTCACAGACTTTACACACCCCAATGGGTGTATTAAGATCTCATTTTTTCCATCATGAGCCAAATATATGATCTATTCTCTCATTTGATGCTTGGTTTGGTCTAATAATGGATGTTACAGAGTATTAAGAGTGTTTATGGGTCACATATATATGGTTGGTTGTTTTTGGGGATATGATTATTTTTTGGGAATGTTATATATTTTTCATGTTAGCACAAATATCTATTTTGATTTATTTTTTACATATGATGTTTCTATTTTCTCTATGATCATACTAGGTGGTGATATGGCCAATGAGTTTTTCATATTATTCATAATGTATTATAATCAATTAGGATGTTTAATTTTTTTAAATGGTGATTAATATGAGTTGGAATACCACATATAGATAGTCATGTCAAATTTAAAATTGATTTTTTTATATTTGGATTCTAATTGTTAAATAATTTAAAATTGGATATTTTTATTCCTAGGAATATTTTATATCCCATGGTGATTAGTAATATTTCTTTTTATTTTCCATAGAAAAGTATAGGTTCCTACTTCAATGGTTAATCAGGAGGGTTCATGAGAGAACCTTTATGAAGTCCATAGCGAAACTACTCAATTTATCCTCATATTCCATGACAATAATTTTTAATTGGACATTATTCTAGTTGTGATAGTAAATACATAAATTCAAGTTTATATTCGAGGAATGTTGAGTAATTTTCAAGAACATTGAAGTGAACATCACATCTTGATAAGATTAAAATGATAGTATTGTTCCATATATCCTCAACACTTCTCTAATTTTTATTCTTGTATGTTAATTGAGTGGTAGGTCATCTTATATAGTGATGAAGAGTGTATTTATTGTAATAAAATTCACTACATCCATTATGAAATTATTTTCTTTGGATTTATTGTGAAGACTTGTGATAAAATATATGGGGATATTCTTAAATTTCTATGTAGGAATGGGAAATTGTTGCATCAATATCATCAAAACATTCCTTTCTACCTTCACTTTCCGACATAAAAAACACAATAATGTATATTCAAAAAACTCCTTCATCGTATTGTACTCCTAGAATTTCTCTTGAAGGACTCAATAAATCTCTATGATCTTAATGTTGATAAAGAATGTTGAGCTATGATCATTATTGAATAACTGATTATTTATCATATGTTCTTATGGTACACATACTCGTACCAAATATCACAACTCTTTTTTATCAATGTTAAACTATGATACTTTCCATATTTTTACTTCATCAACCTTATATTGTATCTCTAGATCCTACATCTGTGATTTCTTAAGCCTCTTTGGAATGCATGGTTGAGAAATAATTTATCTAAAAACTCTAATTTTCTTATATAACAATTTAGAATATTTAAAAAAATTGAGTATTTCATAGAATATATGTTGAATTCTAAACCCCATGGACCCTCGGTATTGATATATTAAAAATAATTATTTTAATATAAAATGATCACAAGTTTTTTATAGATGTAAATTTTTCTTCTAAATTATATAATGGATGGGAAAATTGGTACCTCTATTAAATTTTGAATATGGGTTTTACCTTAGGTGTGGCATAATCTTTTTATGTATTATGAGATTAACTTATGTGTAGTCAGAGGAAAAATAAGGGGTGATTAAATTAATTAATTAATTTCTTTTATATAAAATTCATGTAAAAAATTACTCCACCACTTATACATGGATATAGACAAATCATAGGGTTATCCACATAACCTAAGATATTAAAGGAGAGGACCATGTAGGAGAGAGTTGGTAGATAATGATGGGATTTTGGATCAATGATTGGTATCATGAGAAGAATTTCGTTTTTAATGGATTTCTAAGATCTCACTAAAAGCAATGATGAAGAATTGTTATTCATTAGTGACAAATATTATATTGAGGTAATACATTTCATTTTGTTGTATTAATTCCCATTCTTCATTTATTCTTTACAAACATGAGTTAATTCTTTTAGAGAAATAATTCAAGGGTCATTTTTTGATTAAGGGCTGATTAATTTTTGTTCCTAGATTTAGGAATTATAGATCCTTGATTTTACTTCCCTAAATTTTGATTTCTCCATCAATTATTTAAGTCCAAATCAAACAATGTAAAATGTTAATTTATCTCTTTTTTCTTTATTTCCCCCTTGGTTATTTGGATATTCGACATTTTTATTTTTTATTTGTCAATGATTCAACAAAACCCAAGATGCAATCCTTGTGAAATATCTATTTGGTGGAATAGATCATTTTTAGGGGTTTATTTTGGAGATTAAATGAAATATAGAGTTGTGACGTTGGCTATAGAGACCCACTAGTGGTTTGGGTTATGGTATCTTTGTGATATAGAACATATGGGTTCTTATTTATTATGATGAAAAGAATTTTACCATTAAGGGGTGGCTGGAATCTAGTCCCTATTGATGATGCAAGCTTGGTCAAATTTGATATAGTAATTTCATGTGTGATTGGTAGATGGGAAAAATTTGGAGAGGAAGAGGATAGATATATTTTAAGGCTATGAATTTTTGAGAAATCATGATCTTCACATATTTTATTTTAGAATAATAAATGTATTGTGGACACCCTTATGTGGTGGATAATGTTTATACATGAAGATAGATATCACATGATCATGTGACCAATCCACACAACATGTGATCCTTAATATGGAATCTTGTTTTTTACCCATGTATACACGAGAAAATAGATGACCAATGTATTAGGGAATGAAAATAGAACATGATAAAGAGCTAGAATACATGGGCACATACACTGGTAGGACCAGACATAGAGGGATATGTCATATATCCCTTGTACCTATCATGTACTCTTTACAAGGTTGGATGGAACCCTTGATCCCCCCAGTCCAGTTTTAGTATTAGTGTAGGTGAATTACCTTAGACCATATTAAATGGAGTATAATGTGGTATCACATCCTTGGTATAGGATAACTGATCCCATATATGGGTCATTTTTAGATAGATTTAGGTATCCCTCCATATGTATTAGGGTATTAACCTCGATCATTATTCCCTAAGTTAGTTTAGTTATCAAATTTTCATCATGTAGAGATATTCATCCCATTTAAATTGTGTTATTTCTGTTAGGGTTCCGTAATCCCCATATGCTATAGGATTTATCCCCTATTTATGTATCAAAATTAGTGTATACTTGAACATAGAATGTCCTAACATGTGTGGCCTCTTAGAAAAGTCCCATCAGTGCTATTGAGACACAAGAAGGGGGTTTTCACAAATAAATATGGCCTTTGAGGCTAGAGTAAAATCATAGGATGGAAATTAGGATATGAACTTACATTGAGACTTGGTGTCTGTCTATGAGGATATCATACTTTTTATTTATCATACTAGGTGATTCACCCATGGGTGATTTTTATAAGGTTTTTTATTCTTATTTTATTGATTTTAGGGTGTCCTATTAGATATGGTATACTCACTCCTACATGGGATCTTCCCTCATGTGATATGTCTTATGCCGAAAATAATCCATTCAATGGAGTCATTTGAGGACCTGGAGTTGGTGAATATTATTTTCACTATAAAAACTATGGAAGGTTATATGAGTTAAATCTGGATCATAGTCTATTTTTTTAGAAGTATAAACTCATTTTTATTGGTTTGGTGGGCTTGAATTTGGACCCTCTATATTCCATCCTCATTATCAAAAATAATTGTGGGATTAGTTTTAATTCATGGATTTATAGTATCAATTTATTATCTTTTCCACATTATACATGTGCATGGTGATGTGTGGATGTATTCATGTACATTAGTTATGGTTTCCCATGTGTGTAATCTTCCTAATCATAGTAATTCACTTGATCATAGGGAATTACAGGTGTTATTGAGGTGTCACACTTGGATTACTACAAATGAGTATGATTGGGTTGGTTTGGGTCATGATATAGTGGTATTAGAGATAGATATCTTAAGAAAAATGATTAAGGATTGAATAGTTGTGATGATTGGTTTGGGATACAGGGTGGGGGTGATAAAATGATTCAATTTCAAATATCATTCCATGGAAACTAGAGATAGTCCAGTCGGTGGTGAGTCCATTCATTCAGACTATAATAACATGCTTGTTGAATCAAAACATGTAGGCTCTGATTTTAGGGAAAACATCAGTCTACAAATTATAAAATAATGTTTTCTGGTTTCTATTTACTTATTAGTTTTGTTACCCATATATTATCTTTAAACATGGTGATTATAGACTATTATGGGGTACCTCCACGACAATAGCTATCTAGGATTCTATAATAAGATCGTGATGATGGCTTACATAGCAATGAGGATTTAGTATATGGACCTATGTAAGAGGGGGTTCCCCCATGTGGTTTTCTGATTTTACATCCACCTATTGAGTAGTTAATTGTTCTATTAGTACTAGAAGATGATGTTCACATGCTATGTTCACTTCACAAGTTCCAAAGGTAGAGACTTCTCAAGTTTCAAGTTGTTCTAGACCCCCATATAGAAGAGGACTGCTATAGGGTAATATGGTGAGTTTTCATCCCTGTTAGGACCCTTCCTGATCATATGATTTTCATATCAGTGAGCCTTCACCATGTCCCAATAGGAAGATGGTGGAGCCTAGTGATACAGACAAACAATGAGATGACTCTCATTTTAACATATTTTTATTCCCTCTTCAGGAGGTATTTTTATGTTGTAACCTTGTTCAAATTTTTTATCCAAGAGATTATAGAGCTAAAGTAGTGTATCATGATAATCGTATAGTATGTGTCAAGGATCACAATCCTCTTGAGTTATTCTATATTTATGGTTCTTGATAGGTACATTCAATCACAAACCATTGTGTGTGGCTTTTGAAAAATATATCTTGTATTGAGTGAAATCTGTTTTCATATTTTTATTACATTCAAATACTGTAGTGTTCCATGGTTGTGGATATCATCATAGCTAGGTAGATTGCAATTATTTTACCAGTCCATGGATACCACATAGAAGAAACCATGGCAGGTGGTAGTAATTATCAAAATCATGGTTCAAGGAGAATGAGGTGGATTGAGAGGTAATCTTAGGATGATTTGATAGTTATTCAAGGATATTAGTGAGGTTCCAGTAATTTGAGGGAAAGGTGTTTATTTTCTTATGATGGTAAAGTTTATATCATGCTAGATTTCCAAACCTTCCATGTAAAAAATAGGGATACAATCGATGGACCACGATGGTAGAGGCAGTGACTTGAGAATAGAGGTTCTCATAATTATAAACATTATAGAAGAGATAGAGGATCAGTGGGAGGTGGTTGATTCTATAAACTATTACAAATGATATTCCCTCAAAGTGGTCCATTCCAGGAATAAGGAGCTCGTAATTAGGATCCCGGACAACTGAAAGAAGTAGAGGTTTCTAACTAGGATTCTCTAGGTATGATCCTATGCAAAAAAAATTACATCTATATAATTTCTATAGATTTTATAGGCATTTGAAAGAGACATGAATTCCTCAAACATAACTTGTTCAAGATTTGTTGATTCTATATGACCATTAGCTCGACTATTGTCTTTATAGACTTCTATTGGGGGAGATTCAATTATCACATAAATCTACCAATAGTGTGACCTGACCCTTGGAGGAGATTGATTCATTTGTAATATTTTAACATTTAAAATGAGTCCTTATAAGACCATTCAGTTTATGGACTATCTCACCATAGCCCATGACCAGGTCTTATTTTTTAGGAGGATGAAATGAATCCGAGTTAAGGGGTTTATATTTGCCTTCATTGGTGAGAATGAACCCAACGCATGGAATTATGAGATCATATGTAGGAGGATAAAACTAATTTCTCATCATTTGTCTTGTATAATCATTGCAGTGACATATAATATGATTTTCTATATTCCTACAATGGTGGAAGAGTATAAGGACCTCTTCCGTGGGAACGTGTTATGGTTACCTCCCCCATCAAGAGATCAACATCTGTATAGACCATCACCCATGTACAACCCCAACATTTTTTCCAGAATATTTGATTTATTGTAAAACCACATGATTTTAAATTTATTTTCCCTTAAAAAACATGGAGTATTTGATAGCTTTCACTACACACAACCCAAAGTCTAAAAGAAACCTGATATAGTATACATTTATAACTTATTTTTTTGGATTAACATGTATGAATAGAATTAAATACATTATCAAATATATATAACATACCATTTATAATAAATATAATCCAATTAATATCATTATAATCATAATTTATCTTGATTTTTTTATAAAAACATTTTGATACCTAAAATTATATTTTTCTAGAAAAACAATTTCATCGTGTTTTATAGGTTTGTTATAAATTGAATTTATGCCACATTAAGATATTGAATTTTGAAAAATGAATTACATATTTGAAATTAGAATAATTAATATTATATAATAAATTAAACTTATATTTTTCATTAGGAATAGTAATTTAGGTAAAAATTCATTATTACTGTAATGGTTAAAAAGGATCAATAATGTATTAAACTAAAGATATAAGGATCAAAAAGACAAAAAAATATATATAAATCATATTTAACAAAAATATTTTTTAATCTCGTCCAATCTTCAAACAAGATCCATTTTATATCCATTTTACTAGAGTTACACGTTATTATATTATAATCATTTAAAATATATAATATAGTCATCTCCCTCCCTAATAAAAGGATACCAAATCTTCTCTCATACTCACACTTAATGAGCCTTCTAGAATAACAAAAACCTATATTAATCCATTCCTAACATCTATAACTATTACATTGTGGGCATTTTTTGAGTTTAATACTATACTTTCAAGTCTTAATGTATAGGCCAATGGAGGATTTTGAATGATGAGATATAACTCCTAATTGATTAATTTTAGTTTTATTTCTTCTTGATCCTACTATTAATATATAGTAACCAATATAAAATAATTAATTCAGAATATTCAATGTATTTTATTTTTATTAATTTGATGAATCAACCACTTTACACCACATTTCTATCAAATTTGAAATAAAATGTATCGCTTGTGTGTATGTGTGGAAACAACCTCCACATGGTGTTATGATTCATTTTCAATTAACATAAGTCATGGTAGGTTATTATGATAGATTTAATATTTATATATTATAATTATGAAATAATTATTAATCTTTAATTATAATATATTATCTACTTTCTTATCATTCCATCTATTGGAAAATGATAACGTCAATCGTTCATATGTGTGGATTACCACCTCCAAAAAGTGATATGATTCCTTTTCCATATATTCATTACATGGATGGTAATAATGATAAATTCAATAAATATATATGATATTTATGAAACAATAATTATTATATAACGTTTTATTAGTATTTTCCTTTATTTATATCCATTGAAAAAATTGAAACATAACTTTTGTGTACATATATATTACTCTCTCTACGTAGTGATGCCTTTGATTTTTCATCACCAAGTTACATTATTAGTTATAAAAGTTTATATAATTGTTACATATGTCAATTATGACTTGATTAATATTTTTTTATGATTGCACTGTTATCAATGTATAAATAATATCAATTTATAATCAAAACATTCATGAAAAATGAATCATTTATCACAAGAAACAGTAATTTTAAAAAATGATACCTAATATTCTGGTTATAAGATGTCATAAGAAAATCATATATCATAATATATATATGTATATGTTATTATAATATATTTATAATAACTCAATATTTATTTTACATGATTTTTAAATACACACTATGATGTACAGGACTTGAGGAGAGATATTTATGTTTGAATATTATTTTAATCAGGGTTAATTCTTCTTGAATTTACAATATTGGATATTATATTAACATTATAATATAAATCCATTTAATTTTTTTTATCCAATGGTTATTTATATAAATTTTTTATATTATTATGACATTCCTATCTTTGGTACACCAAAAAGGTTCAAATCATTTATTTAAGAATATATAGCCATATTTTTCCTCATTGGTTGGGAATCCTTCCCCTCCATATTTATGTTATTTAAAATAATTTGATTAATTTTATCACTATGAACCAATAATTTTAAAAAATTAATTTTTATAAATATTTATCATTTTAAAAATGGTTTGAATATAATCTTCTCTTTTACTTTATGGATACGGTATATTTCATTGATGGTGTGAAAATAATCATTGTTTTAATGATTATGACATAAATTAAATATCCCATTATCATTAATTCTAAATGATTTGAAGCTTACGATACTAGTTTCTACTAATTTTTTAATTATAATTATAATCCTTATATTTTTTGGAAAATTTGAGATATAAAATAATTATTTTCAAAATAACAATATCTATTTTCAAAAAAATTATTCAAGTGACCCTTTATAAGGGATTTTTCAATGATCACATCCTTTTATGTTACTTATTCATTACAAGGAATAAGATATAATGATACCATCCTTACTCTTTCATAATATGATATATTATTTTTTTTATGCAATTTTTACGAAACTTCTTTCCTTTCCTAAGGTTATATAGTGATGAAATGAATAATATTTTTTTGATCCCATGGCACATTTATTACTCAAAGTTATTTTATGGGTGGGTCCTTTTTAAAATTACAATGTAATGGGTAAATATGGAAAAGTGATGAGATAATTATGTTATGCATGAATATGGTTTTCGGTTTAGAACATGATGCATAGACCTAGTTTCATTTACATAAGTTTATGCATGGACCTGGTTTCATGTCAACAGTTTTATGAGTAGACATGTTTTCATGTCCATATATTTAAGTGAGGACCTAATTTTGTATCCTTAACTCAATGAGTGAACATATTTCTATTTATTTTTTTTCAAAATTTTATAATATTATGTTTTGTAACAATCCAATGTTCATGACTCTCTCCCATGGATCATGGTTGATTATATATGATTCATAAACTTATGAATTTTGTCTTTTTTTTTGAAAAATTCATATTCCATAACTTATGTTTAATTTTATTAAAGTGAGAGGATATGAATTTATTACGTTATGAAAATTTATTCATACCAATATTATCTTGTGTTATTATTGAATGATATTTGATATGGTTACCCTTAATGAGAATTTGATATCACACATTATTATGTTTTCCATCCCCAGATTTTGAAGGAAGGTTTTAGGTATGATATTTCTATAAGGGGTTTAATATGACAAATATTTTGAGATATGTTGAAAATACTTTATGAAATATTTTTTTTCTAGTATCTATATGAACTAATGCTTTATGGTTCTAGGGTGTTAATAATTGTGTTCCTTATTTAATATTAATCTAAAATAGTGTAATATCATGTATAAAATGATTGGTTCACTACAATTTGTATCAGAGAAAGGTTTGGATAATTATTAAACAATATTATTAGAGAACATTGGAGAAATTTTTAGGAATATTTATATTCATATGATAATATCCTTAATTTTTTTAAGGTATATATTATATGGTTTTCCATGCAATAAATCTATTTCTGTATACTACAAGTGCATGTGGTTTTGATACTGATGGATCCTAGTGTAATAACCCTGAAATGAGTTGACCTTGTATACCTCGACCATCATTCTAGTGCACAGTTAATGGGTCATTACTACATGCCATTTTTGAAACTATCAAGGAATATTTTTAGGTTAATTAATATTTTTATTAAAAACCATTAAGAAGTAATTGAATAGTTGATGACCACAGATGACCATAGTTAAACCAAATGTTTCATTAGATTATAAAGATGTGTTAAAATTTATAACATCTTCGGAATAATTTACATGAATATATTATTGCTCACTTTGATTATTATAACTTTATACTTACAATTTAACTTTAGTTTCATTAAATGGATGGAACTCGAATGAATTATGTGATGAATGTATGTGTTGATCAATAAAACAACAATACTCAAGAAAAACCATTTGGATTAGAATATGGGTTGTAATATCTTGTAAATATTATCACTCAACACTCAAAAGATATAAGTGGTAAAAAATATCATGAAAATAACACAAATACACCAAGTAGAGAGAAACATGTCATTGAATAATTTCTATGATAATGTTTACCCTCATTTTGTGGGTTTTCTAACATACTATTTTCCAGGAAATGGTTCAATGCATTGGAAAATATATTTTTCATTCTTCTATTCTTGGACAATGAGAAAAATTGTCTTTACAATATATCACATAGAAGGAAAGTTTGACCAATGGTGTACTTGTATCAATAATGTGATGCAAGATGAAGAAATATAATCCGTTGAGTTGAAGGAGTTAAAATTTTCATTCCCCAATAAGTACCTTCCCTGAAATCTTCATACAAAAATGTAGAGGTAATTTCAACTTAATAATTTGAAGGATGATAAATCCATTTATACCCATATACAAAAAATTAAATTACTTTTGAGGTATTATTTTACATTTATCATTGACCTATAAAGAAATATTGACCAATTATTTAGTGGTTTGAAACCATGTTTTCAAAAGGAATTGCCTATAAAAGAAATTTAAAGCTATGAAGAAATCATTCAATGTGAAATAAATGTTTAAATGGATATTGGAAACCCTCATGGATCTGGTGATAAGAAAAATATTCTAGATTATCAAGGAATATCCATTTGTGTGACAATTGGAGAGAAGAAGAAGTTTCAACCACCTAAATCCCAAAAATACGGGAATGAGCACTCAAATAATGGCGTGAAAGTACCAAGAATATGTTTCTACTCTTGGAGGATTAACTATATATAAATATAATTTTAATGTAATGAAAATATGATGATAAATGAAATGAATATAGATTATTCTTAGTCAAATACACCACCCAAAATTTAGTGATTTGTATGTAAGGAGTATGGGAGTTAATCAAATATATTTCCAAAGACAAGGGATAATGAGGATAATAATTCTTAGTAACCTCTAATGTGAATGGAAAAAGGGAATTATCATGAGATAATGACTTCCAAAGTGGGTTACAAGAGTTATGTGGTTATACTAAATTTATTTTCACCAATATAAAGAATGTTGTTTTATTTGATTCAAGATCAACACAACGTTTTATATAAAATGATTTTTTAAGGGTATCATATTACCTCATTAATGATTTGATGTTGGGTTAGTAGTGAAAACTTCTAATGGTATCATGGTCGCTTCTAATGTCTTTATATCCACACTGATAGAATTGTATGGGGATGTGATTCATGTAAATCATTTTATTCTCCTTCTATTTCAATTTAATATGATTTTGGTAATGTATTGGCCACCTCTATATAGATAAAATATCAATTTACGAGAAAAGGATTTCACATTTGAAATTATGAATCAACATATTATCATCTTTTAGTGCAAGGATATATATCATGCTTGGTGTATTTCTCATCTATTATATAGGTCTTACTACCTATTAATGAGAGTTATTTATCTCAAATGGTTAAGGAAAACTCAATATTGAAGATATGTTGATTCTTAAAGACTATATTGATGTATTTTATAAATACACCATTAGTACTTGACCAAATCCTAAATTTTAGTTTATAATAAAACCCATATCTGGTGTTACACCTATTTTAAATACTCCATATAGAATGAACCCAATTATGTTTTAATAATTTAAGATAAAATTCCAAGATAATATTTAAAAAGGATCTTTATTCCCTAGTATAACAACATGGGGGGCACCTATTATTTTAGTTAATAATACTGATGTTTCATTGTGTATTTTTATTGATTACCATGAACATAATAAGATTGATATCAAGAAAAGGAATCTTCTATGTTTTGTTGTTGAATTGTTTGAAAAATTATGTAGTGATATATGCATTTTGAAGATAGAACATTATTTTTTATATAATCAATTGTGGATTAAGAAGGATAATGTACCAGAGGAAACATTTCATACTAGGTATGGTCATTATGAATTTATAGTAATACTATTTGGAGTTACCAATTCTCCAGCAATCTTCAATGATTTAATGAAAGAGACCTAAAATGTAATAAAGATAATTTTTTGGTAGTATTTATTAATGATATTCTTAGATATTAAAAGACAATGGAAGTGAATGAATAACATTCATGAATTTTTTATAAGACCCTGAAAATAGAAAATATGTATGCTAAATTTACAGACTATTAATTTTTTGCAATATAAAGTCACATTCTTGGGTTATTAAATCCCATATGAGTTCAAACCGGGGGATCCATCAATGAAGAAATTTATTGATCAATGTCCTAGACCAACCATGGAAACTATGATACATGGTTTTCATGGGCTGTCTAGATACTACCAATTCATTTTGAGAAATTTCTCATAGTTATCAAATACACTAACCAAGTGTGTTGACCACACCTGTTTTGATAATCTCAATCATGTATTCATATGTGTTGAAAATCCCAATTATGTTTTCATTCTCTATGATATTTTTAAGTATCATTGATATATACTTTAATTCATTCAAATCTGTGATCAAACCAATAATAATCTTTAAAATAGTCTTTGGAATATGTTAATCCTCATTTATCCATGTTCATACAAGTTATAAATTGATTCTAACACAATCAGATGTGTTCTGCATAAAACAGATAAGTAATCTGCCTATAGCTACTGATAAAGAGCTACCGGTACCCAGTCTACCGATAGACTTAGTCTACCGACAGACAGAGTCACCTATATACTTAACACAGAGCTACCGATGTGCTTATAAATGTATGCTACTGTCTTACAGACAGCTACCGATACAAACATAGAGCTACCGGTGTAAGTATAAATAGCTACAGATGGAATAAGAGTCACTGACGCATGGAGCTACCGACGCATGGAGCTACCGATGCATGGAGCTACCGACGCATGGAGCTACCGACCCATGGAGCTACCGACGCATGGAGCTACCTACGCATGGAGCTACCGATAACCAAAGTCACCGATACAAGCATATATCAACCGACGCATAGAGCCACCGATAGAGTCAAAGCAACTAATGAAATTGAGCTACCGATGTCCAAGCTATCGATGCTGATTATCTACCGATCACTCGACTCACTGTTTGAATTTCTTTATTTCCTATCTTTATTTAATCTATCCAACGGTCATATCATGTACATTTTAATGATTTGTCAAATATCTGATAAAGGTTGTCGGATATCAGGAACCCGTACCTCCTACCTACAGAAAGGAAATCTTTTCTGTCTCCTGTTTCCCGTGAGATAAATACGAGAAGACTACGCTGCCCAAAATACAGAGTGTGGTGGACGAAATATACTAAAAACACAAGAATGAGAAGAACACAGAGAATCTCATAGTCAATCAAGCATACTCGAGAAGTGTTCTGTGCATATAAGAAGAACACTGAAGAACTTCAACCACTACATTTTCACTGTCTGTGAACCTGGAGCATACGACACTCTGTTTCTCAAACAGAAACGAGAAGAGGACTCAGACTCACTTCTGATCGAATCCAAAGGAGTCCAGAGCTACACTGAAATCACCAGAACCACTTCTAAACTCTACATCTCTTTTTCTGTGATTTATTATTATACTTTTCGAGCAGTGTGTGTTATCTTCTGTATCTAACACATACACTGTCTCCTGTACTTAAACTGGAGGATTTGTAAATCCTTACCAAACTCTTTCATTCTTTCTTTCCCATGAATAACAGTGGTAGAGGTCATGTGTGACCTGGACAGCTGGTTTC
Organism: Viscum album; assembly: GCA_963277665.1. Lineage (NCBI taxonomy): Eukaryota > Viridiplantae > Streptophyta > Magnoliopsida > Santalales > Viscaceae > Viscum > Viscum album. The sequence continues at coordinate 423,882,765 of OY728162.1, read as the reverse complement.
TGTTGTACTGTTTCCCATGAAGAACAGTGGTAGAGGTCTTGGACCTGGATAGTTGTAAACTGTTGAACCCCGATCCAGGGTGTGGATCATTTTTATATAAACTTTTGAGAGGACTAAGTCTCGGCTTGAGACTGAACCTATTGGTTACATTTGTTGTGCCATATCATTCAAAGTTTTATTCCGCTGCTAATCACTTTAAAAACAATACTGTTTTTGAAGTCACTTTGATAATTAAATTAGCAAGTGTTTATGTTTAGTGTAGATTAGTAAGTTAGTTTCAAAAGATAATCACACACTCCTATGTTGATTAACTGGGAATTAATCAATCCCTTGAGAATCTAACAGAACCTCTACTTTAATATAAATTCACTACAGTTTAATTTATTATTTCATTTGGGGGTCTTTAAGACAGTGTTTTTAATTACAGAAATTTTAATTGGTACTCAATTCACCCCCCTCTTGAGTAAACCACTCCGACCAACACTTGGTATCAAAGGATTGAAAATACTCTCTAAAAGTACTCTGCTTTTGAACTGTGATTTTAGTTGTATTTTAAAGTTCTTAAAATTTCTGTTATATCTAAATTTTTATCTCTTTAAAATTTTATCATCACAAACAATAGACTTGAGGGTGCTGCTACTAACCGGCCACCTTTCTTCAATGGAACTAATTATGCTCAATGGAAACTGAAAATGAAAATTCATCTAGAAAGCATAGGTTTTGATATTTGGACAGCTATAGAATCAGAATACAAAATTCCCACTACTTCTAGATCTACTTGGGATGAACCTATAAAGATTGCTTACAATAACAACTGTAAAGCTATGAATTCTTTCTACTGTGCTCTAGGAGATAAAGAGTTTAATTGAATTTCCTCTTGTAAAACTGAACATGTAATTTGGGATACCTTAGCTGTTTCTCATGAAGGAACAACGAATGTGAAAGAAATGAGATTGAACACTTATACTATCAAGTATGATAATTTTAAAATGAAGCCTGACGAACCCATTTCTGACATGTATCTCAGGTTCAATGAAATTGTCAATACAATGATCTCACTGGGAAAGGATGTCTCATCAAAGGAACAAATTATGAGAATTTTTAGATGTTTACCTGATAGATGGAGAGGTACATCTGTCTCAATCATAGAATCATGTGACATTGCTTCTCTACCTGTCAAGGAACTAATTGGAAAGCTGATGATATATGAAGAAGAGCTTAAAGTGAATAAAGAGGAAGAAAATGAACCTCCAAGAAAGTCTGTCGCTTTCAAATCTTCAACTTCAATGAATAAGGACAAAGAAAAGATTCAAGTTTTAGTTGAAAGTTCAAGTTGTGAAGACAGTGAAAGTTATTCTGACAGTGTTGCTGAGATGGCTCACATTGCTAGAAGATTTAAGAAATTTTATAGGAAAAATAAGTTCTTTAGAAAAACGAATTATAAGGGTAAGTATGATCACCAAGGTAAATGGAAAAAGGATTGGAAGAAGAATGAAAAATCAGATGATGTTGTCTGCTATGAGTGCAAGAGAAAGGGACACATTAAAGCCGACTGTCCAAAGCTGAAGTATAAAAAGAAATATGAATATAAGGACAATAAGTTTAAGAAATCCATGAAGGCTACTTGGAGTGCTTCTGAGGATAGCTCTACTGAATCTGAAAGCTCTGAAACTGAACACAAAAATAAGGCAAACATGTGCTTTATGAAAAACACTTCTCAGGTAACTGCTGAAACTTTTGCTTTAAATTATTATTACTCTGGAGATAATGCAGAATCTGATTCTGATCCTGGAATAATGTCTAAAAATGAATTGTTTGAGTACTGTGATATGCTGGAAGAGACATCTAATGAACTTAAGGATAAATACAAAGGTTTAAAGAAACAACATGCTTTAAGTGTTAAGCATAAATCTGATCTTCATATAGAAAAGGAAAAGAATGCTCAACTGTTAAAAGAAAACACTGAACTGAAACTATCTAATGAGCAACTCAAGAAAGACATATATAAGTTCACCAATGGAAAAAATACACTAACACAGATGCTAGGAAAGCAAATATCACCTAAATATACTACTGGTATAGGATACCAAACTGGACAAAGGAAAATTGCCAAAACTAGATTCATTTCTAAATCTGGACAGAATGAAGGTAATTCTGGAACTTCATATGCTTCAACCAGTTATATACATAGCTATGGATCTAATAAATTTTATCTTACAAAGCATGTCAATTCTACAAATTATATGAGACCCATTAGACAAATATGGGTACCTAAAGTGTTATTGGCTAACCTGTCTGGACCCAAGAAAATCTGGGTACCAAAATCATCTCCCATCTGAATCTGTTTTGTAGGGAACTTGCTTAAAGAGCTCCTGTAAAGAGACCTGGTATTTGGACAGTGGATGTTCAAGACATATTTCAGGAGACTTTTCTTGTTTCAAGAGTTTAATAAATGTTGATGGAGGCTTTGTCACCTTTGGTGATAACTCTAAAGGAAAAATCATCGGCCTTGGCCAGATTGGTAACACTGATTCAATTTTTATTTCTAATGTTTTATTTGTTGATGGACTTAAATACAATTTATTAAGTATTTCTCAGTTATGTGATGATGGTTTTCATGTTAAATTTGAAAATGATTCTTGCAAAGTTTTTAATTCTAAGAATGTTTTGGTATTTTCTGCCTTAAGAAATGAAAATGTTTATGCTGTTAATCTGAATTCTTTAGCTAAGCAGAATATTACTTGTTTGAATGCTTTTCAGAAAGAATCTTGGCTATGGCACAGAAGATTGGGACATTTCAACATTTACTCACTTAGAAAACTCTCTAGAAAAAACCTAGTTAGAGACCTACCCAAATTAGAATTCCCAAATCATAGAGTGTGTAACCCCTGTCAAAAGGGAAAACAACACAAAGTTTCTTTTAAATCAAACAAAGAAGTTTAGACTTCCCAACCACTTGAATTGGTTCACATGGATTTGTTTGGACCATCAAGAGTTTCTAGTTTAAATGGTAAGCACTATGTTTATGTTCTTGTAGATGATTTTTCTAAATATACTTGGGTATATTTTCTAGCTCACAAAAGTGAATCCTGTTCTTCTTTTGTTAAATACTCTAAATCTGTAGAGAACCTTAGTGGAATTAAGATTAAAACTTTGAGAAGTGATCATGGTCGTGAGTTTGAAAATCAATATTTTGAATCTTATTGCTCACACAATGGCTATACTCATAACTTTTCGGCCCCTAGAACACCCCAACAGAATGGTGTAGTAGAAAGAAGAAACCGAACCCTTCAAGAAATTGCTAGAACCATGCTCAATGAATATGACCTGCCTATTTATTTTTGGGCTGAAGCGGTTAATACAACTTTCTATGTTATTAATAGAGTCTTAATCAGACCTATTCTTAAGAAAACCCCTTATGAATTGTGGAACAATAGAAATCCTAAGGTTAATTACTTTAATGTTTTTGGTTGCAAAGTATTTATTCTGAATACTAAAGATAATCTGGATAAGTTTGCTTCCAAATGTGATGAAGGAATTTTTCTGGGTTATTCTATTTCAAGTAAAGCTTATAGAGTATTCAATAAGAAAACTAAATGTGTGGAAGAATCTGTTCACATCATGTTTGATGAAACTGATCCACAATAGTCTAAAACCTCTCTTGAAAATATTGAAGAAGACTTATCTGTCCTGGACATTAATGATAAATCTAAAGAACCTGTTACCAAAACATCCAGTTCTGGACTTTTTCCAGAATCTGCTTCTGTTGAACCCGAACCTATAGATGAACCTGAAATTTCTAGTCCAACCTTTACCAGATCAATGAGGATTCTGAAGAATCGTCCTTTATAAGCTGTTTTTGGTAATCTTGATAGAGGAACACAAACTAGAGCTTCTCTAAGAAACCAGGTTGAACATCAAGATTTTCTTTCACAGCTAGAACCCAAAAATATCAATGATGCTATCAATGATGAATTCTGGGTAATAGCTATGCAGGAAGAATTAAATCAGTTTGAAAGAAACAAAGTCTGGGAATTAGTTGACAGACCTAAGGACACTTTGACAATAGGCACAAAATGGGGTTTTAGAAATAAAGTAGATGAATCTGGAAATATAGTTAGAAACAAAGCTAGACTAGTTTCACAAGGATATAGTCAAGAAGAAGGTATAGACTATGAGGAAACTTTTGCACCTGTAGCTAGACTAGAAGGCATTAGGATCTTACTTGCATATGCTGCACATCTGGATTTCAAGTTATATCAAATGGATGTGAAAAATGCATTTCTAAATGGTTTTATAATTGAAGATGTTTTTGTAGGACAACCACCTGGATTTACTAACCCCCATTTTCCAAATCAAGTTTTTAAACATTCTAAAGCTTTGTATGGTTTAAAAAAAGCTCCAAGATCTTGGTATGATAGACTTAGCAATTTCTTTATCTCAAATGGTTTTACTAAAGGGATTGCTGATCCAACTCTTTTCATTAAACGAATTTCTAAAGATGTTTTAGTAGTAGAAATATATGTTGATGATATTATTTTTGGATCTTCTAAACACTCTTTATGTACTGATTTTTTAAAAAGTATGCAAAATGAATTTGAAATGAGCTTAATGGGAGAACTTAAGTACTTTCTTGGATTTCAAGTATTTCAAAATGAAAATGGTATTATTTTGAATCAAAGTAAATATACAAAGGATCTTTTAAAACGTTTTGGTCTGGATAGTATCAAGGAAAGTGAAACTCCTATGAGTACTACCTGTAAATTGGACACAGATGAAACTGGGAAACCAGTTGATCAAACAAATTACAGAGGTATTATTGGTAGTTTACTTTATCTTACTGCTAGTCGACCTGATATTATGTTTAGTGTGTGTATGTGTGCTAGATTTCAAGCTAATCCAAAAGAATCTCATTTGCTTGCTGTTAAAAGAATTTTTAAATATCTCAAACACACGACTAACTTAGGTTTGTTTTACCCAAAAGGACAATCCTTTGAGTTAATGATTTATTCAGATGATGACTTTGCTGGTTGTAAGTTAGATAGAAAAAACACATCAGGAACATGTCATTTGCTTGGAAAATCTTTAGTTTCTTGGTGTAGTAAGAAACAGAACTCAGTTGCATTATCTACTGCCGAAGCAGAATACATAGCTCCTTGTAGTTGCTGTGCACAAATTCAGTGGATGAAACACACTCTTTTGGACTATGGATATGTTTTTAAACATGTTTCAATCAACTGTGATAACACCAGTGCAATAAAAATCTCTAAGAATCCTGTATCTCACTCTAGAACCAAACACATAGATGTAAGACACCATTTCCTAAGAGATCACTATCAAAAAGGTGATATTTCTCTTGAATTTATTGGCACTGAACATCATTTGGCAGATATTTTCACTAAACCTTTATGTTCGGATAGGCTAAGTTACATAAGACACGAATTGGTAATGTTTAATCACAACCGATGTTGAAAATCCTCACCGATGTGAAAATTCTCACCGATGTTGAAATTCTCACCGATGTGAAAATTCTCACCGATGTGAAAATTCTCACCGATGATGAAAATTCTCACCGATGTGAATATCCTCACCGATGTGAAATTCTCACCGATGATGAAAATTCTCACTGATGTGAAAATTCTCACCGATGTTGAAAATTCTCACCGATGTGAAAATTCTCACCGATGTTGAAAATTCTCACCGATGAGAAATTCTCACCGATGTTGAAATTCTCACCGATGCTATATTTTAAAACTTCTGTCTGCCGCCAAGAATACGAATCGTTTTATTTTATTTTATATTACTCTATTTTAGTCATTTATTTGGAATTCCTAAATGATAAAACTAAGTCTAAGCCACTTCTTACCTCACCGAGCTCAAAATCTCTCACCTTCGAACCTTAGCTCCCAAATCGGCCAAGAACCCTAAACCCGCGATGGAAAAAACTAAGCTTCCTACCATCAGAGAAGAAAGTGTAGAACCAAAAGCTATGAAGAAGAAGACACAACATAAAGCCAGTGTTAGTGAAGTCAGAACTAGATCGAGAAAGCGACCAGTGAATCCTCACTTGCAGAATAGAGACATAGTAATCGAGAAGGAATTGTGCGTGGAATGGCTACTGCCTAGCAAATCGTTAGTACTCGAGATTCTGGAGGACAAGAAATGAGTGGATTGTTTCTCGAATAACAATGGCCCATACTACCCGAAGTTGGTAAAACAGTTCTACGATTTTGTAAGCTTCGAGAAGTCTGAAAATGAGAATCGGGTAAGATCATTTTTAAATGGAAAAGAGATGTCTTTTTCTTCAGTAGAGTGGGATGAGTGTTTAAAAGTACCACATGAAGGTGTCTCTGGGTACGTATCAAGAGAAATTCCACCTAGCAGTGACATCTTTGATTATGAAATCGCCTTAAAAAGATGACCGGTAATAGGAATCAAAGGCAAGTGGTTGCTACTGAAATGGATGGAGAGAATCGACTGCTCTTCAAGTTTGTTCAGCATGTGTTGATACCGAGGCGAGGAGATTTTTCAAATCTGAGATATCAAGATATCTATCTTCTTTATCTACTAAGACATGGTGTGAAAATCAATCTGTGCAGATTGTTAATGCTTCAAATGGAAGACATGATTAGACCAAAGTCAAAGACTAGTGCTTTATTCTTTGCCAAGCTGATTTCAGTAATGATAAAAGTGAAAGGAATAGCTGAGTATCAGGATGAGACAGTTGTAGTCAAGAATAATTTCTGCATCACCTCGACTGTTTGTAAGTACATGAAATTTAACTGGAACCCATGGAAGGGAGAATGGGTCAGTGATGATCAGAAGATATATGATAGGTTTAATCCTGTGGATCATCCCTCAAGACCAAAGGATATGAGAGATCCGAGTCTGAGACCTGATGAAGAGGAAACTGTTTATAGTAATGAAATAGAAGAAGAAATAGAAGAAGAAGAAGAAACTCCCATGGATGTTGGAGGAGATCCAGACTTTCCCCCAAGTCCTCTTGCAGAATTGGTTTATTCTAGGAAAGGAAAGGTAGAGGAAATTTTGTCTACTTATGAGGAAGACCAGTCTGTGACTCACCAAGAAGAAGAGGAAAAGGAAAATGTATCTGAATCGTTTGTTTCTGGTAGTTTAAGTATGAGTCCTTTGATTGGAATCTCAGCTATGCCGACTACTGAAGTAGAAAGAGATACAGAAGAAGCTGTACCTGTATCAGAAGATCTTCTAGATGCTGCACCGATGGAACTTGTAGTAGAAGATTCTGATGAAGAGAATCCAGCACTGAATGCTGTTGTGATACATGATAATGCACCCATTGAGGGGGAGCATCAATCTGTTCTTGGATATGTTACAGTAGCTGTTGATTTTGGAGACTGGGTAGAAGACCCAGGGTTTATAGTCTGTGGATTGGATTATCCGGATTCTGATAATGAAATGTTTGTGAATAGACCGAAGACCAATTATGATCTTGCTTCTGAGTTGTTGCCTGATAATGTGGTCAGATTTCATGATCTGAATAAGCTGAAAGAGGACCTCAAAACCAGTTTTGTTGAAGAAGTGAAGTTAATGGAAACCTCCCTTGCATCCTCAATTCAATCAATAATGACTGATTCTGTAGTTAGTTTGGCCTCAGCAAGGGGATCTGCTGCAGTTGTCCCTAATGATTTTGTCTCTAAATCTGATCTTGAATCCATGAAGAATGAGCTGAAAGAATCATTCAGTGTATCAGTTGCTGAGATGAAGCAAAGCATTAATGAAGAAATGCAAATGTTAGAGAGATCCTTCGATCTATCTCTGGCTTGTAATTTATCTTCTTTTGTGTCTGAGTTTATGGAAGAAGTGAAAGAGTTCCAGACTCAGTCTTCTAGAATCGAAGCAGATCTTGAAGCTCTCAAGACATCAGTTGCTACTTTGGATTCTTATATGAGCTCCAAGTCTCAAGATGACAAGGACCTAGCTTATGTGAAGAGTGTAGTAAGCTAGTTTGTCTTGGTGTTTGAAAGTTTCAAAACCTCAGTGAAGGATCACGTTCAATTACAGGACTCTCAAGTTCAAAGCCTAATCAGTGGTTTGTCTAAGAGTTTCAAAGAAACTGTTTCTTTCTCTCTTGGCCCTCTCACATCCAAACTATTAGTTGACCTAAATCAAGTTCGAGCAATATTGAAGGAGGAGATTGGTTCTATTTCAACCAGTGGCTCTGTGGACTCATTAGAGTTGAGCCGAGTGGTGCTTTCTACAAGAGATTCTGCTAGAGAAATAATGAATATTGTTCAAGATTATATGAGGGAAGCCTCTGCCTCTCAGGAAGCCATAAAGAGCAAAGTGGACTACTACTTCACCAGAATTTTCACCAAGCATCAACTCGATCACCACTTCAAGATGATGATGGAACACATGAAGCTACCTCCAGTAACTCAAGCTTTTAGAGAACAAGTGAGCCAACTAAGACAATTGACTCCTGCCTTGGAGAAATTCATGGAGAACAAAGATGATTTCATCTCTACTATGGAAAGAGGAGGAGGAATTATTATGGATTTTAGAAATTTGTTGCTACCCTTCTTGCATGTTGATGCCAGACCAGTCATCGTACCTCATGCTTTGCCTGCTTCTGCCTCAGCTGCTTCCACAGTCCAGCTGACTCCTGCTCAAGCTATTCGAAGCCTCACACCAATGATCACCCAAAGATCTTCAACCTACAGGCCTGACTCTATGTCAGTGGCTCGGCCTCCTTTGATCATTTCTGGCATTCCAAAACCCTCACCTGCATCCTCACCACCCGAACCTTCTTCTGATCCCAAAGGAAAATCTCACGTTGAAGATGTGGCCTGATCCAGTGGCCAGCATTTTTGATAGGAATTCATCTGTATTCTGTTTCTATACATTCTGACTGCTCTAATACATAAGAACTCATTTTACTTCTCATGTTTTATTTGTCTCCTATATATGCATTCCCACTTTTTGATTATCACAAAGGGGGAGAACAATAAGCGGAAAATGAGAGAATGAGAAATATTTTCAATGGAAAAAAATAACCTTCTATTCAATTTTATCTCTGATTTTATTGTGTTTCTTTTTACCTTCGGTACCTTTTGATTGTTACCTCTGATAACTTATGTCTATATCAAACTATTTCTATTATCTCTAATGTTGTTTTCTCTGAGAAAATAGTTTTCAATATTATACTCTTTACTATTATATTTTCACTATGTTAAATGCCCATATCATAAATTGTGATTATCAAAAAGGGGGATATTGTTGACCTCACCTGTTTTGATAATCTCAATCATGTATTCATATGTGTTGAAAATCCCAATTATGTTTTCATTCTCTATATTATTTTTAAGTATCATTGATCTATACTTTAATTCTTTCAAATCTGTGATCAAACCAATAATAATCTTTAAAATAGTCTTTGGAATATGTTAATCCTCATTTATCTATGTTCATACAAGTTATAAATTGATTCTAACACAATCAGATGTGTTCTGCATAAAACAGATAAGTAATCTGCCTATAGCTACTGATAAAGAGTTACCGGTACCCAGTCTACCGATAGACATAGTCTACCGACAGACAGAGTCACCGATATAATTAACACAGAGCTACCGATGTGCTTATAAATGTAATCTACTGACTTACAGACAGCTACCGATACAAACATAGAGCTACCGGTGTAAGTATAAATAGCTACCGATGGAATAAGAGTCACTGACGCATGGAGCTACCGACGCATGGAGCTACCGACGCATGGAGCTACCGATAAACAAAGTCACCGATACAAGCATATACCAACCGACGCATAGAGCCACCGATAGAGTCAAAGCAACTAATGAAATTGAGCTACCGATGTCCAAGCTACCGATGCTGATTATCTACCAATCACTCGACTCACTGTTTGAATTTCTTTATTTCCTATCTTTATTTAATCTATCCAACGGTCATATCATGTACATTTTAATGATTTTTCAAATATCTGATAAAGGTTGTCGGATGTCAGGAACCCGTACCTCGTACCTGCAGAAAAGAAATCTTTTCTGTCTCCTGTTGCCCGTGAGATAAATACGAGAAGACTACGCTGCCCAACATACAGAGTGTGGTGGATGAAATATACTAAAAACACAAGAACGAGAAGAACACAGGGAAGGTCATAGACAATCAAGCATACTCGAGAAGTGTTCTATGCATATAAGAAGATCACTGAAGAACTTCAACCACTACATTTTCACTGTCTGTGAACCTGGAGCATACGACACTCTGTTTCTCAAACAGAAACGAGAAGAGGACTCAGACTCACTTCTGATCGAATTCAAAGGAGTCCAGAACTACACTGAAATCACCAAAACCACTTCTAATCTCTACATCTCTTGTTCTGTGATTTATTATTATAATTTTCGAGCAGTGTGTGTTATCTGCTGTATCTAACACATACACTGTCTACTGTACTTAAACTGGAGGATTTGTAAATCCTTACCAAACTCTTTAATTCTTTCTTTCCCACGAATAACAGTGGTAGAGGTCGTGTGTGACCTGGATAGCTGGTTGCTGTTGTACTGTTTCCCACGAAGAACAGTGGTAGAGGTCTTGGACCTGGACAGTTGTAAATTGTTGAACCCCGATCCAGGGCGTGGATCGTTTTTATATAAACTTTTGAGAGGACTAAATCTCGGCTTGAGACTGAACCTCTTGGTTACATTTGTTGTGCCATCTCTTTCAAAGTTTTATTCCGCTGCTAATCACTTTAAAACCAATACTGTTTTTGAAGTCACTTTGATAATTAAATTAGCAAGTGTTTATGTTAAGTGTAGATTAGTAAGTTAGTTTCAAAAGATAATCACACACTCCTGTGTTGATTAACTGGGAATTAATCAATCCCTTGAGAATCTAACAGAACCTCTACTTTAATATAAATTCACTACAGTTTAATTTATTATTTTATTTTGGGGTCTTTAAGACAGTGTTATTAATTACAGAAATTTTAATTGGTACTCAATTCACCCCCCTCTTGAGTAAACCACTCCGACCAACAAAGTGGATATAGAAGGAAGCTGATTGATAATTCATGAGAAAAATTACCCAACTCATGAATTGGAGTCATCAATGGTAATTTTTTTTTATCAAAAATATATATTCATTATCTATATAGACAAATGTTTGATATATACACTAATTATAAAATGTTAAATTGTATATTCATATAATTGTTTTTTTATATTCTCTAAATATGGTAGCTATATTTTTTCAAATATTATGACTGTCATTACATTATCACCCTAGAAAATCCAACATGGTCTATGATGCTCTGAGTCAGAAAGACCATACAAGATTTCCCATGACATGGATTAAAATAGATCTATCATTTATAAATATAAATTATATGGATCTTGAAATGATGAAGAAAGGGGACACATAATATCATTATTAGATGAATATTATACAATCCATCCATAAGAGGACTAAGAAGGTAGGGAATGAGGATGTGTAACTATATATGTAGGTGATAAATGTTTCAAATATAACCTTTGATTATGATGGAATGATTAGATTTAGAAATATTGTATATGCCCTATCAATACTCGACATGAATACAGAGTTATTGGATGAATCTCATAGAACATTATTCTATATTCATACCAAATTTATAAATATTTATATTGAACTAAAAGAATATTTCTAGTGAGATAACATGAAAATGGATATTGAAAATTTTGTATCTTCTCAGAGTATGACATTTTATTATGCATTGAAATAAATAGGTCAATAAAGTCAAGGAGGACTAAAGTAGTGAAGACCAAAGGCATCTATTCAAACAAAAATATAACACTCTATGGGTTGGGAACCTAGACTAGAATGAAAAATGATTGGAATACTTAGGTTTTCCTTTAAAATAAGGTAATCAAAAACATGTTTTTCTTCCTGGAAGTTATGGTTTAGGATGGGTCCTCAATTGAGTTCCTTACATCTATAGATGAGATAGAAAATTTTATAGGGGGAATTTATCTTCCCATGTAGAGAGTTGAATATGACTATGAAATCAATTTTGATCTCAATGACAGAAATTTTAGATGACAAAAAAAAATTATAGCCCATTAAGTAAAGCCTTATTCTCCACCATAATAGAGTCTCCTTTCCCCTAACAGCTACAGAAGGAAATAATCACTGATCTCATAGAGTCATGGACAAAACCACCATCTATCATGATTATAAGATTGCATGAGCTATTTCTATTGATATTGAATCCATTAATAGGGGTTTCCACCAAATTAATTTACCAAAAATAGTACAAATTTTAGGAGGGGAAACCATTATTCTGCCATTCATAACCATCCTCAAAGAGATGAGAAATCATCAGTATTTAGTTTTTTATAGTAATCCACAAGATATCTAAATTAAATAGTTATATTTGGTTTTTAGTCAACCACCTTATAAATTTATAATATTTCATGTTTATTGGAGATGATTTCTATCATAGTCATCTTACATGGATATAAACTCATTAAGTGGTAATATTTCATGGAGTAACACTCCCAATTGTATATGATTGGGATTATAGGTTTACAAAAAAAATTGGAGAACTATTTAGAAGTATGTAGTGATAGTGTTATGTCTCAGTAATACATATCATCTGCAAACAAATGGTTAGTTTGAGAAGACAATTTGAACTCTTTAATTCATATTGATAAATTTATTTGGGGATTGTAATGGTAGTTATGATAAAAAAAATTGGTTAAATTTTTTTGTAACAACAGAATTCTCTATAGCATTTAGATCGATCCTTATGAAGACCACTATGGAAGGAAGTGAAGGATTCTGAAAATATTGGAAGATGCTGTTGAAATAATGTTATTGGGTCCTGAGTTATCTAAGTAAATGGTAGAGAATGATATATTCTTTTAGAATCACATCAAGGTAGATCAAATATTATAGAATGTTTATACTAAACTTTTTTGGTGAGAAATATAATTTCAATTTTGAGAGAAGTTATTTTAATGAAATTATCAATGGTAGAAGTTTATGATATTTAGAAACGAGATAAATTTAATCACTCTATATGTTATGCCTTTCAATGTTATTGATAGGTTTTGGATTTTTTCTTATCTATTGTTTCGTTGAAAAATCATTTCTCACGATAATTATTTATTTCATGTATCTCTCTAGAGTATGTAAATACATATACCTTCACATGTACTAAACTCGTATTTTGTATCACTGGATCATGATATTTTATATGAAGAATAAACTTTAGAAATATTGTATCATATAGATAAATCTCTCTATAACAAGACTAATGAAATTGTTAAATCTATCTAGATGAATCCAAAATTTAAGGAAGCCACATGGAAACCTATGGTTGTAATGAATGAGATACATATTACTTTTTATTGGGGAGACATAATTTTGAGGATGAAATTCATTTTATGTGGTTTGGAATGTAACACCACAATTTTTTCAATATATTTTTGATTAGAATGATCTTGAATCAATAGCTTGATTGACATAAAACCTCAAGTCTCAATGAACTGGGATATAGTATACCTCTATATTCTAGAAAATAGATTGGTGGATATGAATAGTATTTACTTTTATTTGGAATATATGTATGACATTCTTACTAAAACAAATTATAGATAAATTCTAATAAATTATTAACTTAGTTTTTAGTAAAGTAATTTTATGCTTCAAAATGAATTTTCTTCAAAAATAATAATTTCATTTTTTTAGAAAATATTATAATTAATTTATTCTATATATAAATTAAATTTCAGAAAAATGATATCAATTTTTAAATTACCAGGTCAAAATAATTTTATGTTAATTTTTTTTGAAATTTTCTCGGATGATTAATTTTTCATTAAATTGTGAAAAAATATAGATTTTATAGAAAATGTTCTTTTACAATAAATTATTTACAAGTTGTATTTGTATTGGAATTAAATTAAAAAATTAAATAGTTAATGTTTATTTAACATAATATAATTAATTTTATTATAATTTACATTAAACATAATTTTTTATTGAAACATATTAATACATAAAAAAATTTCTTGGAAAACCATTTTTTATCGCATTTTACATGTTTTTTATAAAATGAATTTTTTCCACTTATAATGAATTAATTCAGTATAATTGGTTCCATATTTATAATAATAATAATCAATATTATATAATAAGGTTATTATGATTTTTTATGCCAAATAGTAATTGATGTAAAATTTTATTTCTACGATAAAGGTTAAAGGTGATTGATGAGGGGTAAAACAAAATTAATTATAGTTAAAATGACCAAAAACATTTCTAAATTTAATTTTATGAATATATTTCGGTTATCTATCATAAAATCATTTAAATTTATATAATTTTTTGATATTATAATAAATCATTATAACATTTTAATATTTTCAAATATTTCAAGTGTGTCCTCTCTCTCCCTTATAAAAGGATACCACCTATCTACTCTTCTTCATTATAAATGAGCCTTATATAACTACCCAGACCTTTCTTAAACCCTTTATATAATATAACCTCATTTCTTATAGGTTCTTTTATATCATATTACCACTATTTCACAGCATAAGTTCTAAGCTAAAGGAGGTTTCTCAATGAATTCGTATAACTTTAAACTGGTTACTTTAAATTTCATTTCATCTTACACATCCTCAAAATCTATAGTATCCATTTTAAAATAATAATTTAATTATCTTAAATATACTTAATAGTTATTATTAATATGTATCATCAATTTTCTACCACCTTTCCCTCAAATGGTAAATAAAAATTATCATTTGTGTGTATGTGTGGACTACCGCCTCCACATAGCCATATGATTCTTTTTCTATCACCATGAGTAATGGATGGTTATTGTGATGGATTTCATATTTATATATTATAATTATGGCATAGTTTTTATTTTTTATTATAATATTTTATCCACCTTTTTCCCTTTCCATCCTTTAGAAAATTAAAACGTCTCTCATGCATATGTGTGTAATACAACCTCCATGAAGTGATGAGATTCATTTTAAATTTACACTTTGGAAAGATAGTAATAAGGATATATATAATAAATAAAAAATTATTTTAATATAAAATAATTATTATTTAAATGAGTATTATTATTTACCATTCATTCATTGCATTAATAAAAAAATGGAAACATTACTCATGTGTATGGATGGACAACAATCTCCAGGATGTGATTTAGTTCCTTTTTCCTCACCAAATTATATAAGTTGGTATAAATGTGTATATAATGATTAAAAATTATAATTATGACATTATTAATATTCTATATAGTATATCACTATTATAAAAGTACAAATACCTAAACTTCATAATCAAAACATGTAAGAAAAATGTAATAGTTATCATCTAGAAGAGTAATATTATTAATTACTTGATAAAAAATCAGTGAAAAGATTTTATAAAAAACATATATTTTGTGGAATGAACATATAATATTCTATAATATGTTTATAAAAAATTTATAGTTACTATACATGAGGTTTGAATGCATATGATATTGGAAAATACTTTAGGTAATAGATTTATGTTTCAATATCATTTTAATCGGGATTGATTATGCTTGAATTTCGATTAATGAAACTTTTATGATCCTAATATTTTATTTAAAATTATATATTATGTTATTTATAGAATATCTATATCTTAGTAACATTTTTCTATGTTTGGTACACTAAAATGGTTCATAAATTTTATGAAATTCCGACCTTATTTCTCCCCTTTTGGTCTGGAATCATACTCTTCAACATACATATACGTAAAATTGATTTAAATTTTTTTATGTATGATGAAATGACTGTATAACTACATTCTTATACATATTTGACATTTTATAAAAGAAAATTAAAAAAACAATATTTTCATTTTATGATAAAGGTACTTTTTGTTGATGGTGTGAATATAATCATTTAATTAATGATCATGACATGAACAAAATTTCCCACCATCTTGAAAACTCAATGATTTTAAGATTACATTCCATTTTTTTATTTTTCAATTCAATGAAAATGTTTCACATAATAATTTGGATCTTTAAATATTTAAAATATCTGATTTCAAAATGAAAAAGGGTATTTTCCTCATGAAATATTCATCTGAACTTTTAAATTCATTTTTCCTATATTATTACATACATTGATGTTAGATACTCTATAATAGGGATATGATCAAACGATACCATCCTTACTATTTATATAGATGATATATTATTATGATGTTGAGATGTTTACAAACCTATTTCTGTTTATGATTTATATGATGATGAAATGATTAATTATTTTTATGATCATATAAAACATGTATAGTTTGACGTTATATTATGATTGGATCTATTATAGACCTCAAATGCATTAGATATATAAGATTAACTCATTAGATAATTATGTTATGAATGAATATGATTTCATGTTCAAAAAATTAAGTGTGGACAAAGTTTCTTGTTCATAAGATAACGTGTGAACCATGTTTTATAAAGACATGTTTATGTGTGGACTTGGTTTTGTGCACATAGGTTTATGCATGGGCATGATTTCAGGTCTATATCATTATAAGTGAACCTGTTTCAACTTGTACATGTCAAAAATGTTATTTTCATATATTTTTAAACATTGTTATGTATATGATATTCTATCATGAATCATAATTATTTATTAAACATTCTAAACTCTTTGGGAATTTTTATTTTGTTAGGATAAAACAATATGTCATGACTCATGATTAATGACATTTAATTTTTTGTATATGAATTTAATATATTATGATATTATTTTCATACCCTTATGTTCTTGTAGGATTATTGATTGATAACTCCAATGTTTAACCGTACTATGAATCTAAGACCATATTTTCATATTTTTTCCTTCCCCGGGTTTTGATGGAAGATTATATGTATGATTTTTCTGAAAGGGTAATAATATGAAAAACATTATGGTAGATGTTGAAGATCAATTCTAAATTTTTTTTGCATCTAGTCTCCAATGAAAATATTCCTTTACCATTATAGGTTGTTTATATTTGTTTTATTTATTGAATATTCCTCTAAAATGGTGTAATATATATTTATGAAATTCTCAGGTCAACTCATGGACTTGGTAGAGCTGTGAGAGATAAAGTTGTTGAAAGATGTTTTTATAAAGGAATATATTTTTCAAACCTTGTATGTCCTCTTGGGGATCCCCCTTACTATTTACCAAGAAGGAAGATGGGTACATGATATTTTTTAGGGATTATTTTCACCTGAACTAGGTGAGAATCAAGAATAAATATCCACAATTAAGAATTAATGAAATCTTACTAGCTGGGAGGGGTGAAGTAGTTCTCAAATATTGGGTGTAGGTTGGTTTATTTCCATCTCTGAGTTCAAAATCAGAATATACCATAGATAGAATTTAGGTGATGTTATGGTCATTATGATTAATTGGTGATTCCCCTCATAGTTAATAACATCCCAACAGTGGTCATTGGACTCAAGAACCAATTTTTTAGCCTTTGTAAAATTAATTCAATGTGGTCATTGTGGATGAAATCCATGTGGACTTAGTGTCTTAGGAGAAACATGTGAAACATTTTAGGATAGTTCTGGTAATACTTCTATAGAAATATCTTTATGGGAATCTATATAAATGTAGTTTTTTTAATGAATAAGACCATTTACTCAAAAATTTCATCTCATAAGATTGGGTAGTACTAGACGTAATCATGATTGAGGTTGCAATATCTTGAGAGAAATGAAAGAGCAATATTGAGGTTTGGGTATTTCATAGGTTGGGATGATATTATCATGGAATTATTCATTAGTTATAAAAGAATATGATACCTCTCACTTCCTTGAACTGAAAATGGTATCCTTTCATGTTTATATAAAAGTTTTAGTAGGATTTTAAGGATCCATGATAGAGGATTATGAGTTCCACCTATTTATACATCCAGAGGGTTTTGTTTTGTGTATGGTGTTCTAAGATGCCTCTATAATTGGTATTGGATGAATTATAGGGTAATGGTAGGTAGAATCTGATTATGGGTTCCAATAACCAAGACCCCATGAGTAGAAATATGTGATAGTTGATTTCGAACTGGTAGAATTTGTGTTCTCCTAGAAGACATTAAAACACTATCTTATAGCATATTAATTCACCATTCATTCATACCATAAGGGTGCCTTGTATATCATCATATAGAAATGTCATAACCCAATGAAAATGGTATGTTTTTTATTTACTGAATTAATATTACTTTAATATATTATATACTCTTAGGTAGGGGAATGTGTAGTATATTCTCTTATAATTAAATCTCATTCATAGTTGTTGAGTGGGGAATCAGAAGAGTTATCCTCAAAGTCGTTTTCCCTAGTGGATGAGGGTGGTGAAACATACCTCACTATATTGCATTTACTCCTATAAATCCTCAAAATTTCTAGGTGGAACAACATGGAGATATCTATTATGAGGTATATTGTCACCATAAATCCACATGACAATCTACAGATGTATTTTATAAAAGTGGCAGAACATTATCCTTTTTCTGAGGATAGACTATGGTACCAATCACACTGCGTGAGGAGGTGCTGTGGTAGTTCCATACATCCCCCTCTGTAGAACATATAAGAGTATATATAATGTATTAGTACAATAATATACATTTTCTATAGACAGGGTTGAAGTAGAGAATAGCTGATTTCATATCTTGATGACTCACTTTCTAGCTGGTGGAGACCATGCATCAAGTACCAGTGGGTTTAGATCATCCCCTTGATGTTATGGAATAGATATGGTACATTATCACCATGAATATTTTGGGGGGAATTTTGTGATTAGAAATATTTCATGACACTATCTGTGTAATCATAGACAAAATCACCAATTCATCCCACTTCCTTAACCTTAGAGAGTAGAGAGAAGTAGAGGGTTTTAGACACCAATATATGGAGAATATTGTTTGGATTCATGAATTTACCTCGATGATAGATTCATACTATGGTTCTCTATTTGGTTCATGATTTTATAGAGTATTTTAAGAGGGCTTGGGATTCTATTATGAATGAGAACAATGTTCCACCACAAGAATAACATCCAAACAATGTAGACTATTAAGGTTATAGAGTACATGATTTGTGAATTATTTTTAGATTTTAGACATGGATAAGAGGATCATATACCCTTGGTGGAGTCTGTGTATAACCCTAGTTACCATTCAACTATTAGAATTTCAACATTTTAGGCCTTGTATATAAGAATCTGTAGATTACCATTATACTTGATGGATCTCAGGGTGAAAACACTTATGGGACGTTAGTTATTTTGAGAAATGATAGAGGAGGATAAGATAATCCAAGATAAGAAAAGGACTTCCTAAAGACATCATAAGTCCTACGCTAACCAGAAACAGAGCCATTTTGTGTTTTATGAGGGAGACCATGTGTTTTTGAAGGTCACATCTCAATTAAGATTGTTAATATTTGGATGAGGAAGTATGTTATCCATTAGATTCATTTTCCCATTATAGATACTTTACCGGGTTGGTGACATAGCATATAGATGAGCCTTACCACCATAGTTAGACTAGGTGCATGATGTATTCCACATGTCTTAGCGGAGGATATATTTTCTTGAACCATCACACATTATCGACTATATTGATATGTACATTGATGATGGAGATACATTATATGATTAAACAATGGACGTTTAGGATTTGATGGAGAATATACATCTTGGGAGAGATATTCTCTTGGTATACATTCATTAGAAACATGATAATCTATAGGAGAACATCTTGGAAAAGGATAGTCGAACCATATATGAGCTCATTACCCTCATATTATTAAGTAAGATTTTTCTATTTATGTAAAAGAACCTAATAGAGGGGAGAATGTAATGAATTTTTTTCTTTGTAAAAATATTAAATATTTGAAATAATATTATTAGAGTAAGTCATGGAGTATATAATGATTTATGATCCCTTTAGTGCCTCAGTATTGTAATATTAAAAAAATACATCATCTTTTCCTAGTTTTTTTAGAAATAACGGTTTATCAATTGAATGGTATATCCGATGAGAAATTTGAAAGTTCCATTAAATACAAAATTCTTGTTTTACCCGTTGTGTGACATAATCATTATATGGTATTTGTGTTTCATTAAAGTGTTGACATGGGAGAAATAATGGATGAATTAATTAATTAATTAATATTATTTATATTAAATTTCTATAACCTAATCCTTTAATAAATAATTATGATATATAAAAACAATAGGGTTACCAACATAACATAAAATATAAGGACCCGACCTTAAAACATTAAATATTCTTGAATTAAATGGATAATTCACATTGAGGATCTTTTTAGGTTTAGTGTTTTAGAGAATTAGGTCATTTTCAAAACAACATGAATATTACATGTAGACAATTCTCCTTAGTATGCATTTTTTTCATAAAATAAAAACTCTTGATAAAAAGATCCATTTCTAGTTCCATGTTTTAAATAGAAAGACTTTTCCTTGATCCCATCCTTGACCCTATTCACCCTTAATTTCTGTGAAAAACATTTCAAAACTGGGGATGAGCATAAAAAATCTCAGTAAGGGATTTTAAAAAAGAAAGAAATCATTAGTCCATAAATACATAAAATACATAAACTCTTTTACTTACCTCATGAAAACATAATATTTATTAATGACACATAGTAATCACAAATCATAATGGTAATCATGGAATCCATATCACACTTACATTATAGATATCACAACTGCATGGGGAGTTACATTGGAATACCCATGGCAGTATATTCCCTAAATATCATAAGAGAAACATTCATTTTTACCTCTGTCACATTACCTAGTGCATTGGAGAGCTATCTCGGGCTCACCAACCAATTATTTTTCAGAGAACCACCGGTATATGTAAATAATTCCCAGGAACCATAACATATTTATAACACATAAAACAAACATAAAGGAAAGATGAAATTTCCATATTTCAATCACAATATATAATTTAAATATATTGACATAAAAAATCCATTATCAATACTTTTTTCAATACCAAAAAAAAATATGGTATTTATTTTCCTTAAAAAACACTACGGCTTGTTAAGGAAGCCAAAGATAAAATAATACTCGCAGCGGCGGAAAAAGATTGTTGTCACCACTTACGTAAAAAGTAAAACGATTTATATAAAAAGATCCCCTTTCAATGAAATGAATTGTCAAAGGGGTTTATACAATATATAAAATAATGTCGTGTATAAAACAAAATATGACTCAATGAAAGGATATTGAGACGAAGTCCCTTACCTCATGTCCGACTTGACCTATTCAATCTTTAATATCCCGAATAATAAACCAAAGTTAATTTATATTTGCTTATGAAACTTTATAAAGATTATTATTCCTTTTATATCACTTATTACTATGTTATAAACATTATGAAATCATTTAAGTTAGTAATGGTTGTTTTGTCAATATTTGGTACTTGAGTCACAAATGAACACCATATAATTACATGTTGTCCATGTGGTCAATATTCCATTCTCTACAGAATGATATTCATGACTTAGATATCATATAAATCATATATATCCATTATAAATATGTATTTATAACCGTACATAACATATTTCAGATAATAAATTAAATGCACCGTTCATGGAGACAGTATGTCATACAAATGCATGAATTCTACTTTCATTTCTATTTCGTACATTAATGGTATTAAAACATAATAATACATGGTTATATTATAATTATAGTATAATATCATTTATAATATCATTAACACTATCCTTTATGTGTCCCAAATATGGCATTAATGAGTCATATCACTTGGTGGGGGTGGAAGTCTGCACTTCCTAAAATGAAATTATCGCATTTACCCATTATGGAAACCATAATGGTATGATATAAATGAAAAATACAAGAAGAATAAAGAAAAAATAAACATAATATATATCATATATAAATATAGTTTCAAATTAATGTCCACCGTGAGAGGTGGAGGGGAGATAATCGAACAATCATCGTTTCATGAGTCGTTAGTTTTCCATCCACAGAAACAGTATGTTCTTCACCAATTAGATGGAGGTGTGTGTAAGTTTAGTTCAAATAATTCTCGTCAAAAAATCCTAGTATATTGATTATACTATTATTTTTATAAAATAAAGGAATAAAATTAGTTTATGGGGTTGGAAAAGTAAAATAAAACAAAATAACTAAAGAGAAGACGTTACCTTTAAATAGGGTAACTCCCTTTGGTTTGAACCAAAAGGGTTTATCAAAGTGCTTTATACCTAAGGTAAGGCTTCTAGGATGAAGAGAGGGATATTGGGAGATTATTGGGGAAGATTTTGGATAATCCAAAGGGCTTGAGAGGTGTGAGGAATGGGTAAGAAGTGAGGGCATTTTATAAGGGTAAGTAGGGGCTCTTTAGGAAAGTGTGAAAATATTATTTTATTATATAATTATATTCAGTTTATAAAGGTGAAAAACCAATTAAAGTCTAAGATAAGATGACTTGTTCTCAAAATAAAATAATCCAATAATAATTGGAATGGTTTTGGATATTTTTTTAATATTTATAATCTTATTTATTTATATCTTTTATTAATGAGGTAAATACTGTATCATTATTGTGTCATAAATAATTTAATTTATTTGATCTCTAAAAATTATAAAAAAAATACCATTATGTAGGAAATATTTTTATCTTTACAATGATTGTTTATAGTTGAAATGATAACTTATATAACCCCTTGTAAAAATAAATTTAATAAAAGATATTTGTGTATGTCATATTTTCCTTTACATTAAGTTAATTAAAATAAAGTGTCACTCTCACTCCCAACTAGCTTCATGGGGTCCCAAAATCGACCCAAATATGCCCATGGTCATACAGGACTCAACCAATAAGGTTAGGACCATTGTTAAAGTAATTTTTTACTATTATGATATTCTTTTTACCTTGAATTATTCTATTTACATTTACTACGGTAAATAATAGTTAACAGTTAATACTCACCAAAAATTATTTTCATCTTATTGAACCACATTATACATAATAATAAGAACCATGTATGTTGTATTTTCTAAATTCAATTCACATAATCAGTAAATTTTCATTTAAATGAAAAAGTCAGATTTTTAACTACTACTAAGTGGTTACACTATTCATCAAAAATTATAGTTTTTCAGAAAAATACTAAAAATTCAGGCTAAGATATATTTGATATTACAAATTCAAAAATGATTTATATTTGAAAAAATTAAAAACATATAATCTGCATTAATTAATTTAAAATTAATTCTCGTTGTCAAAACAAATAACTTGTTTTTAAGAAACAATAACTATCAAAAGAATGACACTTGTTTATGTCCAATTTCAAAGTGAAATTAATTCCAATGATCAGAATTCGATTAATTGGAAAAAAATTATAATCTAATTACACTTTAAACCCAATTAATATGATAATATATCCATATAAATAAATTATATTAGAAGTCACTTTTGAATAAAAATATAGTATTTTTCACTATTTATTAAAAAATAAAATTTACCAGAAAAATACCAGTAATTTACCCAAATTAAATTTTGATGACCTGAATCTAAAAAAATTGTTTTCTAAAATAGAACATATAAAAATTACCAAAACTATATTTAAATAGGGTTCACCATCAAACGGCAGTAAATTGAACTTTTTGTGAATAATAGATTTTTTATGCGTAAAATTAGATTCATTCAGATTTTAAGTCCCTAACTTTTATTGGATAAATGTAAAAACATTTATCATAACCATATAATCATATTTTAGTTTTTTATATTCATTCCCACCAATACAACAGCTAGGCGTTAACTACCATTTAAATTAATAATATTATATTATTAGAGTGCAACGTAAGATTTCAAAGAAACTTTTTGTTGCGTATCAGGTAAGCCATTGAACATAGAGTCCCCTTTAAAGTAAAATTAAATTTTAATTCAAAAATATTAATATGTATAAAAACTTATTATTCTTTATTTACATGGGATGTTACATCCTTCCCCAATTTTGGGAATTGCATCCTCCCAATTTTTTCTCTTATCAAATAAATGGGGGTATTTGTACCTCATAGAATTTTCAGATTCCCATGTTGCCACTTCAACCATATAGTTTTTTTACAAAACCTTTACCTGGTGAATTCCCTTATTCTACAACACTTTCTCTCTACAGTCAAGAATCAGGACTAGTTGTTCCTCATGTGAGAGATTCTCTTCCAACTGAACTACCTCTAGGCTCAAAAATGAGATGGATCTCGCATATAAATTCTCAACATTGAAACATGAAAAACATTATGTACCTGGGATAAACATGATGGTAAATCTACTCTACACGCAGCTGATCCAATGTTCTCTAGGATTTCATAAGGTCCAATGAACCTCAGACTCAGCTTTCCCTTCTTACCAAAATGCATCACACATTTCCATTGAGAAACTTTTAGAATGACATGATCTCATACCTCAAAAGATAGATCATCCCTCTCGTTATCTTCATAACTTTTCTGCCTGCTCTGAGCTGTTCTCTTGTTCTTATGAATCAACATAACCTTTTCTGCCATCTCTTCTACCAATTTTGGAACCATCATCTTCTTTTATCCTACTTCATCATAAAATCCTAGAATTTGACAATGCTTTCAATGTAATGAATCATATAGATCCATTTGTATACTAGAATGAAAATTGTTATTATAAGAAAATTCAACCAAAAAAAGATGTTGGTCCCAACTTCCCTGGTAATCCAGTGAACAAGAACATAGCATATTTTCCAAGGTCTGAATTTTTCATTCTAACTGCCCATCTGATTGTGGATGAAAAGCTGTACCAAAATTTAATTCAGTACCCAATGACTTCTGAATTCCTTCCCAAAATGTAGAAGTAAATCTCGGATCACGATCCGATACGATGTAGAGGGGAACTCCATGTAGTTTGACTATCCCTTTAACATACAACTGAGAAAGTTGGTCTAGAGACAAATTATCTTGAATAGGAAGGAAATGAGAATATTTAGTCAACCAATCAACAATAACCCAGATTTCATTGTTACCTCGTGATGTCTTTGGTAATCCCAAAACAAAGTCCATGGATATATTTTCTCATTTCCACTTTGGAACTGGTGAAGACTAAAGCATCCCTTTTGGTAAATACTACACTACTTTAACCTGCTGACAAGTCAAACACTTCACATTAAAATCAAAAATATCTTTTTTTCATTCCATCCCAATAATAATACTCTCGAATATCTTTGTACATCATTGTACTACCAGGATAAACTGAAAATGAAGAACTATGAGCATCACAGAACAACTCATTCTTCAAATTTGAATCACAAGGCACACATAAACTTTTTTCAAACCTCAAAACACAATCCTTATCAACGTTAAAATCAGGAAACATACCCTTCTAAACCAACTCAACATTTTTTTCAACTCACTGCCTTCTTTATGTGCTTACTTTTTTCTGTCTGATAGTGATGATTTCACTGACACCTAAAACAAAGTAGAAGAATTTCCTAAACCAAAAAATTATATGCCAAAGATCATCAAATCAAAAACCAAAGGTTCTCTTTCCAAACGTATCATTGTTAATGAAGCATTACTTTTGCGACTCAAACCATCAGCCACTTTATTTGCCTTTCCTGGATTGTAATGAATCATGCAACCATAATATTTTATTAATTACAACAATCTCCTATGTCTCATGTTCAATTATTTTTGAGTGAATATATACTTCAAACTTTTTTAGTCAGTATATAATTCACATTTTACTCTATACAAATGATGCCTCCAAATTTTTAAAGAAAACACAACAGTACATAATTCCAAATCATGTGTAGGGTAATTTAGCTCATGAGGCTTCAAATGACATGATGCATAAGCAATTACCTGATCATTACGTATAAGGGAAAATCCAAGTCCATTCAAAGAAAAATCACTGTAAATAAAAACTCCCCATTTCTAGAAGGCAGATCCAAAACTGGAGCATTCACCAATCTTCATTTCAATTCCTGAGAGCAATCATCAAATTTTTTTGTATAAATGAACTTAACACCTCTTTGAGTAAACATAGTCAGTGGGATAGATAAACATGTAAAATTCTCAACAAACCATCAGTAATAACTTACTAAACCAATAAAACTACATATCTCAGTTATATTTGTGGGTCTTGGCCATTCTTCAACAACCTTTGTTTTAGCAAGATCAATAGTTATGACATTTAATTGAAATAATGAGACTAAGAAAATAAATTTTTTATAACCAAAACTCAAACATGATGAATTTCCTAAATAGATTCTTTTATTTTAAGGTTTTAAAGTCAACACGTAAATGAATTTCATTTTCCTCTATAATTTTAGAATAAACCAAAATATCATCAATGAATACAACCACAAACTTATCCAAGAACTCATAGAAAATTTTATTTATAAGATCTATGAATACAGCAAGTGAATTGGATAAACCAAAAGGCATAACTAAAAATTTATAATTTCCATATCTAGTATGAAATGTGTTCTTCGGAATGTATGATTTCATTACTTTCAACTGATAGTACCCCTAACTCAAATCAATCTTCGAAAAATACAAAGCTCCATGGATCTGATCAAACAAATCATCGATATGAGGCAAAGGATAATTGTTCATAAAAGGGATGTTATTAAATTATCAATAATCAATGAAAAGACTCATTGAACCATATTTCTTTTTAAAAAATAAGACATGAGAATCCCATGGTGATGTGCTAGGTCGAATGAAACCATTATCTAATAACTCCTCTAATTGCTTCATTAACTCTAAAAGTTCAATTTGAGTCATTCAATAAGGGGGATTTGAAATTAGATTAGCTTCAAGAACTAAGTCAACTGTAAATTCAACCTTCTAATCTGGTATAATTCCCGGAAACTCAGTAGGGAAAAACATTAAGGTACTCATTTACCACCGGCACATCATTAATCTCAACACTTCCTTTATTTTCAACAATATGAGCAAGGTAACATTCAATCCTTTCTTTTACTAGTTTCTCAGCTTCTTGAGATGTTATCAAAATCAAGGTTTCATTCTTGTAAAAAAACTGAAAATCATTCTGAAATGAAACCTCTTTAGCTCTGCAGTCAATCTTAGAATGATAAACAGAAAGCCAATCCATACCCAAAATAACATCAAACTCTACTAGAGGAAAAAAAAATAAGGTTTCCACGTAGATTCCTTCCACAAAAATGGACAGGAATGTTCTTATATTTTTTTTCTCTAAATTCTCCCTAATGTTTTTAACATAAGTTTAGGATTCATATCTTGAGATAGAATTCTCAATTTACTAGAAAAATTATCAGAAATGAATGAATGTACAGACCCTGAATCAAACAATACATTGGTATAATCTGAACAAACAAACATTGTACCTGATACTACTTCATTTGATGGACCCATATTTGTTGAAGTTGTTGATAAAGATTTCACCAACCCTTTCTTCTTATAGTTTTTCTACATTCCAACAGTTGAGTTCTTCATTGGACACTCATTTACATAATTACCCATTTAATTACACTTAAAAAATATTTACTGACTGTTAATCGGAATATGACTTAATTTTAACCTAATATTTTTCAGTGCAATTTTGAGCCTTATGTCCCATTTTACCACATCGGTAGCACTTACCAAATTTCCAAACACATCCCCAGCATGATTTTTACCAAATTTTCACAAACTGTAAACTTAAGTTTCTTACCATCAGAATTTTTTGAAGAGTTCTTCCCTTTATTCTATCACCTTGAACTCTTATTCTCTTGTTTGTCAAAGAACACCTGATCATTGAAAAACTCCATTTGCACCTTCTTATCACAACGAAAAAAATTCATAACAATGGAACTCACAGGCTGTTAAATCCCTTCAATACTTTTGATTTAATCTTTAGTAAAAACGGTTGATTTTACTATCAAGATCTTGTTTGAAATTTGGATCATACCTTACCAGTTGAGTGAATTTTTCTTCATCAGCAGGCACTGGGTCATCCTCCTACCTCAATTCTAGGAATTTTTTTTCCATTCTAAGATGAACCACCCTAGAAAAATATTTATCATGAAACATACCATTGAATTCATCCCAATCAAGGGCATCAATCTCCTCACTATCCCTAATATTTTTCACCATCGACCACCAATGATCAGCTTCACCTTCAAAATGGTAAACAGAAAGACTAAAATTTTGATGTTATGAACACCCAATGATATCAAGAATTTTCTCCAGTGATTTAATCCACCCTTCTACTAGCACATGGTGAGATGATCCTTCGAATGATGGGGTATGTTTCCTTATGAAATGCACCATTATTGACATGTTTCTCTATAGTTGATCAGTCTGATCTCGTGCATGGATATCACCACCATTTATAGTGTGAGTGAACTATGCCATCACTGTAACAAACTGTTTATTTTTGATTCTAACCATCTCACGTTTCTGATTTGGAAGGTTGTCTTCCTCCAGATGTCGTCCCAACATAGCTACCATGTTTCCTCTACAGAAAACCATTATGAACACAAAAATATCTTCGGTGAAGCAACATAGTAATATGTAAAAGCTATATCATTTCAATCATTACATAAACAAAAATAATTTATAGATATTAATTTAACTATATTCTAACTCCTAAAGTTGACTAAAATGACCTCTGATACCAACTATAAGGACATGGCCATAAACATTACAAAATCTTGAATTAAATGAAAAAATCACATTGAAGATATTTTCAGGTTTAGGGTTTTATAGAATTACGCCATTTACATAACAACATGAATATTACATGAAGAAAATTCTACTTAGTATCCATTTTTTCATAAAATAAAAACTCTTTTAAAAAGAGTCTTATCTAGTTCCATGTTTTAGATAGCAAGACTTTTCCTTGATCCCATCCTTGACCATATTCACCTTTAAGTCATGTGAAAAACATTTCAAAACATGGGATGGGCATAAAAAAGCTTAGTAGGGGATATAATATAAGTATTAAATCAATATTCCATCAATACATACAAAACATAAAATATTTTACATACCTCATGAAAACATAAGATTTATGAATGAAACATAGTAATCACAAATCATAAAGGTACTGATGGAATTCATATCATACTTACATTATAGCTATCACAGCTACATAGGGACTTATGTTAGAATACATATCACAGTATATTCCCTAAATATATTAGGAGAAACATTCAGGTTTAACTTCATCACCTTACCCAATGTATTGGAGAGCTATCTTCGGCTCACCCACCCTAGGTTTATCATGGAACCACCCGTATAGGTAAATAATGGCCAAGAACAATAACATTTTCATAACACATAAAACAAACATAATGGTAAGATGAAATTTCCACATTTCAATCACAATATATAATTTAAATATATTGACATGAAACAACCATTATTAAAACCATTTTCAATACAAAAACATGTAAAAATTATATGGTATTTATTTTCCATTAAAAAACTCTACGACTTGTTAAGGAATCCAAAGATCAAATAATACTCTTGGCGGCAGAAAATGGTCGTTGTCTTAGCTTAAGAAAAAAACACTCCTTTTTTTCATTTAGTAAAAATATTCATATAAAAATATTCCCTTTGAATGGAATGAAAATTCAAAGGGGTTTATACACCATATAAAATAAATTCGTGGAAAAAAAATATTCCTCAATTAAAGGAGATTGAGATGAAGTCCCTTACCTCGTGTCCGACTTGACAAGTTCATTCATTAATCTTCTATATAATAAACTAAAGTTAATTTCTACTTTATGAAGAACATTTTTAATTCTTATTATTCCTTTTAAATCACTTATTACCATTTTATAAACATTATGTAATCATTTAAGTTAGTAATGGTTGTTTTGCTGATATTTGGTACTTGAGTCACAAATGAACACCATATAATTACAGGTTGTCCATGTGGTCAATAGTACATTATCTCCATAATGATATTCATGTATTAGATATCATATAAATCATATATATCCCATATATATATGTATTTATAACAATATATAACATATTTTAGATAAGAAATGAAATGCACCGTTTAGGGAGATGGTAAGTCGTACGTACGCATGAACTCTACTTTCATTTCTATTTTATAGTTTAATAGAATTAAAGCATAATGATACATAGGTATATTATAATTCTAGTATAATATCATATATAATATCATTAACACTATCCTTTATACATCCCACATATGTCATTAATGAGTCATATCACTTTGAGGGGGCGGTAGTCCGCACTTCCTAAAATGAAATTATTGCATTTACCCGTTATGGAAACCATAAAGGGATGATATAAATGACAAATACAGATGAATAAAGAAAACATAAAAATAATATATATCATATATATATATAAAGTTCCATCTTAATGGCCACTGTGAGAGGTGGTAGGAGATAATCGAACAATCATCATTTCATGTGGCTTTAGTTTTCCATCCATAGAAACAGTATGTTTTTCACCCATTAGATGGAGGTGTTTGTAAGTGTAGTTAAAATACTTCTCATTGAAAAATACTAGTATATTTATGATACTGGTGATTTTATAAAATAAAGGAATAAAATGAGTTTATGGGGTTGCAGAAGTAAAATAATACAAAAGAACATATGAGAAGACGTTACCTTTAAATCGGGTAACTCCCTTTGGATTGAACCAAAAGGGTTTCTTGAAGTGATTTCTTCCTATGGTAAGTCTTCTAGGATAAATATAGGGATCATGAGAGCTAATAATATCAGATGTTGGACGATCCAAGGGCTTGAGAGTTGTGAAAAATGAGTAGCAAGTGAGGGATTTTTATAAGGGGGTGAGGGGCTCTATATGAATGTGTGAAAATATTATTTTATTGTATAATGATATTCGATTTCTAATGGTCCAAAACTAATTAAAGTCAAATATAAGATGACTGATGGTAGAAATAAAATAATCTAGTAAAAATTGGATAGGTTTTGGATATTTTTTTAATATTTATAATCTTAATTATTTAAATCATTTATTAGTGAGGTAAATACTACATCATTATTGTGTCATAAATAATTTAATTTATATGATGTCTGAAAATTAAAAAAAATAACATGATTTAGGAAATTGTTTTAGATTTCCAATTAATATTTATAATAGAAATGATAACTTATATAACCCCTTGTAAAATATAATTTACTAAAAGATATTTGTTTATGTCATTTTCGACTTTACTTTAAGTTAATTAAAATAAAGTGTCATTATCACTTCTAGGTGGCTCCATGGGGTCCCAAAATCTACCCAAAGATACCCATAGTCGTAAATTACTCAACCAATAATTTTAGGATAATAGTTAAGCTAATTTGGTGTTATTATGATATTCTCTTTACCTTGAATTACCCTATTTACCTTTAAACGCGGTAAATAAAAGTGAAAAGTTACTATTCACCAAAAAATATTTTCATATTAATGAACCACATTTTACTTACTAATAAAAACCATATATGTTGTATTTTTTTAAAATCATTTCACAGAAGCGGTAAAATTTCATTTAAATGAAAAAGTCAGCTTTTTAAATTAGTACTAAGTAGTTTCAATATTCATCAAAAAATGAAGTTTTTCATAAAAATACCAAAAAATCAGCCTAAGATAGATTTTATATTACAAATAAAAAATTTATTTCTATTTTACCAAATTTAAAACATAGAAGTTGCATGAATTCATTTAAAATTAATTCCCGTCGTCCAAACCAATAGCGTGTTTTTAAGAAACAATAACTATCAAAAGATCGACACTTGTTTATGTCCAATTTTAAAGTGAAAGTAATTAATATGAACAAAATTGGATTAAATGGTAAAAAAATATAATCTAATTACACTTTGAAACCAATTAAAAAGATAATATAACCATATAAATAAATTATATTAAAAGGAACTTTTGATTAAAAAAACAGTATTTTTCACACTTCATTAAAAAATGAACTTTACTAGAAAAATACCAAAAATTTATCCAAAGTAAATTTTGGTCTCCCAAATCTAAATAATAATTTTATTTTTTCCAATATAACATATAAAAATTTCCAAAACTATATTTAAAGAGGGTTCACCATCAAAAGGTAGTAAATCGACCTTTTATTGAATATTAGAGTATTTACGCTTAAAATTAGATTCATTCATATTTTATGTCCCTAACTTTTATTAGATAAATGTAAAAACATTTAAAAAACATGTATAATTATATTTTAGTTATTTCTATTCATTCTCGCCAATATAACGTCTAGGCATTATCTACCATTTAAAATAATAATATTATATTATTAGTGCGCAACGTAAGATTTCAAAGAAACCTGTTGTTGATTATCAGGTAAACCATCAAACATAGCATCCCATTTAAAGAAAAATTAATATTTTTTTCACAAATATTAATAAATATGAAAATTTATTATTTGTTATTTACATGGGAAGTTACATAAAATATTAGAGGAGAGGACCATGAAGAAGATTGTTGGAATACAATGATGTGATCTTGGATCAACTATTAGTAAACTGAGGATATTTTTTTTCATAAATGGAGTTCTTATATATCACCAATTATAATGACCTATAATTTTTCCTCATCAGTTATTTATTTGATATCATGGTAGTACAATTTATTTTTTTGATTAATCACCATTCATGATTTCATCATTCTAAAAGATAAATAATTCTACTATAAAACTAATTTATATATAATTTTATTGATTTATGGTTGACTACATGTAATTAAAATATTTTGGAATTTTATATACTTTGTTGTTCCTTCATATTCATTGAATTATCCAACAACATATGACGTATAGACCAAACAATTTTTAATTTTTGTTTCTCACTTTATTTTTTATGATTTTCTCTCTATGTTTTTTGAATATTCATCATTGAACTTTATAATAGATGATGATTTAATAAAACCCTATAGTTTATCATTGAGAAATATTTATTTTTCATAATTAAACATTGTTGTGGGTTTAATTTTGGAATCAAAATAATGATGGATTCATTATGTGTATGATGGAGTCCCAATAATGGTGTGGTTAATGGTGTGTTAACCATCCAAATCATGTAGGCTTTTTAAGATGGTAATTAATGGAATTTGTTGATCATGTTATGTTCAGAATTCATCCTTTGGGAATGATGTTTTCTTAGTCACTCCATATCTAGTCATTCCATGTTATATTTATAATTATATAAAAGGA
Organism: Viscum album; assembly: GCA_963277665.1. Classification (NCBI taxonomy): domain Eukaryota; kingdom Viridiplantae; phylum Streptophyta; class Magnoliopsida; order Santalales; family Viscaceae; genus Viscum; species Viscum album. Next base: position 423,849,507 of record OY728162.1, on the reverse strand, counting down.
GTATTTGACATGGGAGGATATGTGTGATGATTAGGAATTTCTATGAAATCCTAATCTACTAGGAATATAGTTGAAAGGAACACACATGGTGTAGATCCCATTAAATGATGGACATGGATTATATGTAAAGATAATAATCACACAGTCATGTGACCTAACCACATTCTATGTGATCCCTAAGTTGGTAACCTTGTGCATACCCTAGGGTACAAGGTTACAGACCAGACTAGTGTACATGGGAATGACTATAATACATGGGTACATGCCATAATACATGGAAATGTCATGGGTTGGGCCAAAAATAATTGTACATTCCATGTGTCTTGTATACACACCATTTACTATTTCTAGGGAAGTTTGGATACATTGATCCCCTCCATCTAATTTTAGTATTAGTGTTTGTGAATTCCGTTAGTATATACCTAATGAGATATAGTGTGGTATATTTTCATGAGAATAAGATGATGGATACCCTCTCTGAGTTAGTTCTGTATAGATTCAAGTATCCCTTTATATGTTTCATTGTGTTATTCTCTATAATTAATCCCACGGTTGGGTCAATTATTTTGTTTCTAGCATCCATTTTGTGTGATCCCATTCCCAGTGGATTATTAAAGATAGGGTTAGGTATCCCCTATTATCCCAGAGCATGATTCCCTACCAATGTATCAAAATATTATGAGTTACATTTCATAAATTAAAATTGTAAATCTTTATGAGTGTTACCTCTTAAATTATTATCATCAATGTCAGTGAGACATGAGATAAATGTTGTAAGAACCTGGTTCTTCTTTTGAGGTACGGGTCTTTCCTTTTAAGTTTGTAGTTAAGTAAATGGATGAAAAAGTGGATTACATGCCATGTATTTTCAATAACATGCCATGTAATATGGGTAGACACCATGTACTACCCAGTACATTCCATGTGACAGTCTGTCCAAGACCTGTACAGAAGAAGAAACTACACAGCTTGTAGTTTTAAGTACACGCTGTGAACATTTCTTTTTTGGCTAAAATAACAAGTAGCCTCGTGTTTTGTCAGACAGAAAGAGGGATCACCCCATTATGTAAACAGTAGTTATGGATGAGATTGTTCCTCCCAAATCATTGCATGATCTCTGATTTAATCACCATCAGAGGCATTTAATCCTGATCGGAACGATCTTGATTCCTCTTGATCTGTTCTTCATGAATATTTCTCTCAGAGAAATTATTGTACCTTGAGTGTTTTACCACTTTTTTTATATCTAATTCATCATATCTAGAATTGGTGGTTAATTACGGATGATTAGAGTCATAAAAGGGAAAGGTAGGTGGTTTGTGCCTTTCATTGATTGTTGTGTTGATTATATATGATAGAGTGCCATGCACCCATTTTAGGGTGTCAATAGATTGAATAATGAAACTTTTTATTTCCTTTTGATTATTAGGTAATTAATTATATTATTTGAAATAATGTTTAGGGTTTTCGACCCTGATTTAAGGCCACCCCATGGGAGTGTTTCCCTTGGATTTTCATTTGGCTAAGAATGCATATGACTCCTGAATTGAATTCCCATTCATGGGTTATTAAAAATTTATTTCTCATTATATGAATTTCCCATAGGAGATAATTGTTATGTTAATCTATGTAAATGTTTAAATTGTATAATAGGCTTGTTATAGGTTTTTACCTTGTCTGTTATCCTTGTTTTACCATGTATTAGTTTAATTTACATGTGTTGGTTATTATATAAATTGTACACACATGAGTTGATTATGTTAAAGCAATGTTATAGTTTAATTCACATGTGTTTATTTTTTAATATAATGTGTGATTTAATTAAATGATAAAAAGAGGAAATTAGTAATGTGATATCCATAGTCTTAGTTAAAAGGCATGGTCAGGCTTGTGTGACTAATTTCACCTTATATACCTTGGGTGAACCATTGTCTCAGTATAAATACAATGACCGAGATCAACAGTTTAATTATTTAAATGCCATGATTGATCCACAGATAGGGTTCCTAGGCTCATTGAGGCTTATTTAAAATTATAAGCTAACATAGGATCCATTGATGTACTCCCAGGTCAGGCTATATTAGAAAAAGATGAAATGATTATTATGTCACGATTTGATGGTTAATTTTTTACACGGTGGTCGTCAGGACAAGGCCAGACCATGAGTGTTTCATATAATCCAATGGAATTGAAAATTGAGATAAATTATTAAATATGTGTCTACCAAGACAAATCACAATCGTGTATTCGGCCTTCACATGTACATGGCTACATTGTCTTCTGAGACATTTTCTGTGCTTAGTTTTCAGTACCTTCTGGTTTACTAATTTCACTATTATACAATATCTATTATATATATACACTGATAGATTAGAATATACCATAGGTGGTTTCCTACTGTGATTTAGTCTCACACCCTATTTGGGTCAATATTTTGGGGCCAAAAAGATTATATGATTACAGGTGTTGATTTGGGAAAGCACCATACTACAGGTACTCGATGTGCTTCTTATAAGTATGAGATCATGGGAACATGTTGAGGCTTATGATTCTTCCTAGTCACTTTTTTTCTTTTGTGATTTATATATATATATTTTCTATTATGGAAGTGTACTTTTTTGGCTATTCTCATCGAACACATGAAAATGTTGCACCATCTTTTGTGTGGAATGATGATTGTTTACTAATAATATTTTTATTCAACATTTTACTTCAGTTGTATGATGTTTACTATTTATTCATTTTTATTATTATTTATTCCACTATGTTAAACTCTACCAATGAAGAAATATTTTCCTCACTATCACACCCAAGGCCCTCACTTCTAGTCAGAAGAATCTGGAATTTGGGGAGATGCGCATGAGTCTATGTGGAAACAAGGTACGGGGCACTAGGGGAGTGGAATCTGGATCTAGGATATTATAAAGTTGTATTAGAGTTTTTCTTTTTTGGTTTTCTTTAATGTTTGGTGATTATAGATAGAGATGTAAAGTCAAGATATTTGTTACTAATTTGTGCCCAAGAGTAGCTACCCTGTGTATATGGTAAAGCCAAATTTCCGTGAATGAAACTGTAATTTTTGGATTTTGAGCTATTACAGTTAATTTGATTTAACCATTGGGTGATTAACTTGTTTTTTTCTATTATTATTGATATAATTGTGGTTCTATTTTGTTGAAACATGAATATATTAGGGTATTCTATCATATTCATCATATATTCACTTGTTAGAAATCACATGTCATGCATTCTTTCCATGATATTTAGAGATCATTATAGACTGTATATTGTTTTGATAGATGTTGTGATAGATATTTGTGTTGTTGTGATAGGTACCATGATAGATATTTTTTTTGTGATAGGGGTATTTGTGAATGTTAATGTTGAATTGGATGGATGCCAAACATTGGTCCATGTGGATTATGAGCCCTCTTGGATAAAAATTTGGTGGATCATGTTTTGGCTATAGGATATTGATTGGGTTGTTATGTGATTTATGTGGATGCCAATATTTTATTTTTGGGGAGTATAAACACCCACATATTGGAAGTTGGCACATCATTTCATTATTTTGGAAAAACTAGTGGTTCTAGGGAAGTTTCTGAGGCTTAGTGTCAGAAACCCAGACAACATGGGGTGTGATTCTATGAACACACACCGTGGGTTCTTTTATTTTGGAAGAGATAAATTTTCTCAAGTACATGTTGTATTCTCTGAGTATACGGCATGTAATAATTAACTGTGTGTACGATCGTGCAATATAGAACATGATTTTTTTGTTTTTGGTTAGTGAACATCATCTACGATAGATACACACCATGTAGATTTACTTAGATGGACCTCGTGTGACTCTGGCCAAGTGGAAGTACATGGCCAGGAGGGAGAACATGAGTACACTCCATGTGTTGAGCTGACACACTGTGTACCTGGGATGTTTACATGCCTTGGCCAGTGGTAATTCATTCCTATGTGCGGGCTAGAGGTTACACACTATGTGTGGTTTCTACACATCGTGTACTAATTTTCTAGAACCCTTTAAGGGTATTTTCTAATTATATCCCCTATTGATAGTTTTAGACCCATGAGTAATCCTTTCTGAGTTGTTTTCCATGTAGATCACAATGGTAAAACATGTGGAGTATTCTAAGGAATCCAAATATGGGTTATGGGGATTTTTTCTAAATAAAGAGGATCATCCTCTTGTTACCATTTTCAGTTTTCACTTGAGAGTGAACATGGAGTGGATGATTGGCTGGGTATTTAGGCCAACCAAGTTGAACCTTTTGATTGGAGATGATATACAATCTATCTTTCTTGACCTATACCATTCTAGGGATTCCGTTTTATGATTCCTCTTTTGTGTGATGTTTTCGGGGATCCTGTTATAGGATGACTTTGAGTGTTTGACATGACCAAACCCAGCCTTAGTGGTGGGATTTTGGTAGTATCTCTCATTGTTTTACAGCTAGTCCTGACCCATAGGGTAGGAAAAAGGGAGAGTTCTTAGAGTAAGGTATTGAAATATTCTTTTTGATATCATTTCAATTAATCTGTGAGTTTTTTGTACACCTATAGACCCTTGTGTAAGGGAGACAAAACTTTTTGGAGTTATTCCTTGGAACAAAGATGTGAAAGATCATCCGTATGATATTTATTTTATATTTGGATTAATTAAAATGGTATTTTGAGTCTAGTAAATTTTTTTTGTGTGACCTAGTGGTTGGAGTCAACTATTATGCTTTGTAAGGGGATAGCATGTGGTAGGTATCACACTTAAAACATACTGTCTTGTTTTACATTGTGTTCTTTCTGATGTTGGTAATGCTCAAGTGTTGTTTTCCCTGGTAGGATGTTTGATTATAGAGAGGATGTTGTTGTTCATATGAATGATCCTTGTATCTTAACCCATGATATGAGAATGAGAATTAGGGAATGCTCGGTTGATAAGGGTAGACATGCCTTGAGCTTAGTCAGCTTATTAGGAGGTCATGTGAACCTCTCCTTCCATATATGATGGGTGACTTGGTACATCATAATCCATGTAAATGGTTATATTGATGATGTTCTTTCATTCCAGTTCATTTATGATCCATCTGGTACTAGGATGTATATGGTGGGAATCATATGAATAGTAGACAAAATATGCTATGTGTTATTATAATCTCTGGGTAGTATATATTGACATATGTGGTACCCATCGAGAGTTAAATGTTAAAAACAAGTTGTTGAGTTTAGTTAAATAGTTGTGATTTGATATTCTATGTATATTCTCAGTTATCTTTAATGTAGAGTTACCTGAACATTTTGGATCCATGTTTGTCCCAATACATAGGATGACTTTCTAGGACATGGGTATTTTGACATGTTGGTCAGTTTAATTTCATCATTCAGGCCAAGTGATATGACAAAGTGATCATGGTTCATGGATGGACACTCATATGATTAAGTTGGTTATAAACTATAAATTCTAAGAGTGGGTATTCCATCTTCTCAATGTATAAGAAAATCCCAGGTAGGGAGCGTCATGTCAGTTCTGTTTAAAATGCGACCTTCCATGTATAAGGATCATAATCAGGGACCATTTGGAAATGGTTGATTCTACTTGAATTCCCTTGAAACATTATAGTATTGTTTCATGTTGATTATTTCTTAACAGCATGACAGTTTTTATGGTTGTATGTTTGTGAAACCCTTATAAGGTGCCAATGATCATGGAAGGACCTCAGTGGTTAGGATTATGTTATCACAGAAGTTTCTTGGTATAAAGGCATTGTGGTCAGTTGAATGATGATGTGTTTGCAGGTGAAGATGATTTTTCTTTCAAGAGGTCGACTAATAGTGGTTTAGCTATCATTTTCTATTGATCCTTGAAATCCTCTTAGTGTGATATTTCTTATGATATGAGCATGAATTTTATATTGAAATCTTCCAAGATGCACTAAGAGAGCATTGATTATATGCCGCACTACAGTTGAAATTTATTGGGCTAGTCCGTGATCTCCATCTGGGTTGTGCGCTAGATCCATAGTTTAAAATGAGTCTTGGTTAATCCTTAGTGATACATTGGGTTTTTATAGTAATTCCTTGGATGGACTCTGGATCCATGAAACTTTATTTGAAATGACCTTCTTGCTGATGCCGCTTTAGGTTCAGTAAGTGTTCTTATGTGGACTTTAAGACTTGTGCAAAATTCTTGCTTGTAATGAGAGTATGGACTACGTTGGTGAGTTTCTTGAACTCTGGGTTGATGAATCTATCGTTATATCCTAATAATAGTCGGGCTCAGATGTGATGTTTTAAATGGAAGTAATTATTCTGTTGGGATCGATAAGGAATTGTGCATTTTCTTGTTCTGGACATGTGGTGCCTTGGGATAAGGCATTGTGTTTCTATTACAATATGCCAACCATCTAAGCCAGGTGTTTCTGAGATAAGTCATCAAGTGATGGTTGAATCATTATCCATTTTGTTCCTCGTGTATGGTTCAAGGAAACTAGTTTGAACAATCTACAATTTTATGGTGTCTGTTATGTGAATTCTATAATACCTTTCGATGGAAGATTGTGTGACTAGTTTTGTTAAGGTTCAATTGTTCTTTTATATAAGGCCACTTTTATGACCTCAATTTTGTGCGGGTTCTCCCAGTTAAGTGAAAACACACGAGAAGCGTTACAAGAATTCTTATGGGCGTTCTTGATTGATTTTTCCAATGGAATAGGTTTTGTGGTAATGATTATAATTGTGTTTTTAATAGGCTCACAAAGGTTTCTCACTTTCTACCGATCAAGGATACCTTCAGTGTTAATGATATTGGAAGGTTGTAAATCTATGATTTTGTACGACTACACGGGGTTACATATTCTATCATTTCAAATAGGGATGCCTAGATAACTTCTTGATTATGGAAAAGGAAACAAAGGGCATTGCGTACATAGGTGCTTTTGAGCATAGCTTACCACCACCAGATGAATAGCCAGATAGAGCGCACAATTCAGGTGTTGGAGTAAATTCTTTAGACATGCATCCTAAATTTTAAGGGTTATTAGGAAAGACACATACCCTTGGTTGATTTCACTTATAAGGATATCTTTTAGGAATCTTTTCAGATGGATCCAAATGATTCTTTATATGGTATGACTTTCTGATCACCCCTATGTTGGCTGGAAGCAGGGGAGGCAGCTACGCTAGGACCTCATCTTGTCCATGAGACCACTTAATAGGTTCAGGTGATTTGAATCTAGATGATTACTATGCAGTCTCATTAAAAAACTTATGTTGATCGTCATAGAAGACCTCGTGAGTTCAAGGTTAGAGAACGAGTTTTCCTACATGTTTATATGGGATGGGACACAAGAGGATCAGGAGACTAGGTAATATTTCTCTAAGATACATCAGACCATTCGAGATTCTGGAGAGAGTCTGGACTATTGCCTATCGATTGTAGTTACGTCATAGGTAAAAGTTTATGCACGATGTCTACCACGCTTCTCAGCGGTGACGTTACCTTTCAGACTCATCTCATGTTTTTCATCACGAGGAGGTTGAGTTCTAAGTAGATCCATCATTTGAGGAGCATCCTTTTTTATTTTGGATCGTAGCATGAATGTTCTCTATGACCAGTATATTCCTTTAGTACGGGTGCTACGGAATCATAGTCATGTACTGGATGATACATTGGATAGGGGGACTGATGTACGATCATAGTGGTCTAAGTTATTCTCTAAAATTTCTTCACCACCCTTAGATGGTAATTTTGGGGATAGATTCTTATAAGGGGGGAAGTGTATAAGAACTCAATTCTTCATTTGAGATATGGATCTTTCCTTTTCAGTTTTTACATACGGAAATGGAAGGAAAAGAGGATTAAACACCATGTATTTTCATGAAAATGTCATCTAATATGGGTACACTCTATGTACTACCCATTACATTCCATGTGATGGTATGGCCAAGGCCTATACGAAACAAGTCACTACACGACATGTAGTTTTAAGTACACACCCTATTTTTTGGACATAATTGGATGTATCCTCATGTTTCATCAAATGGATAGATGGATCACCCTGTTACTTAAACTACAGTACAAGATGGGATTTTTTTCCCAAATCTCTGCCCCAACTCTGATTGATCTCCGTCAGAGGTGTTTAAACCTAGAAAGTAGGATACCGATTCCTCTTGAGCCATTATTCATTATTTTTTATCTCGAAGAAGTTATTATACCCTAAGTTTTTTACCTTGTTTTTAGATCTACTTCATTATATCTTGAATTGGATTTTAATGATAGATGAGAAGCGTCATATGCGAACAATAGGTGATCTTGTGCATTTCATTGATTATCATGTTGATTATATATGAAGGATTGTCATGTGCCTACTTTTAGGGTGTCTATTGATTGAATAATGACCCAAATTATTTCCTATTGATGACTAGGTAATTAATTAGAGGATTTGAAATCATGTTTAGGGTTGTGAACCTTGGTTTAGGGCCTCCACATGGGTTTGTTTCCCTTGGATGGTTGTTTGTCTAAGAATTCCTATGAGGTTTGACTTGAATTCCCATTATTGGGTTTTTAAAAATGTATTTCTCATTATATGAATTTTCGACATGATATTCTTCTTATGTTAAGCCGGATAAATTTTTAAATTTCATAATACACTTGTTATATGTTTTCCCCATGTGAGTTATCCTTGTTTAACCTTGTAATAGTTTAATTTACGTCTGTTGAATATTATGTAAACTTTTCCCAAGTGAGTTGATTAGGTTAAATCCATGTGATAGTTTAATTAAAATTTGTTTATTTTGAGATTAATTGTGTAATTGAATTAAATGATAAATAGAGGTAATTAGCAATGGTTGACCCACAACCTCGGTTAAAATACATGGTTGGGCTCATGTTACAAATTGAACCTTTTATACCTTGGGTGAAAAGTTGTCTTGGTTAAAAGAAAATATATGAGATTAATAGATTAATTATGTAAAGGCAATGAAAAAGAAATGGATAGGGTTTTCAGGCTCATTGAGGCTTATTTAAAATTCTTAGCGAACATAGGATCAATTGAGGAATACCTATGAGGGGATCTATTAAAAAATATTTATTGATTATTATGTCACAATTTGATGGTTAATTTTATACGGGGGGTCTTCAGGCCTAGGGCAGACCTCGATACTTTCATATAATATAATGGAATTTAATATAGAAATATATTGATTAACGATGCATCTTCCAAGTCAAATCAGAAGCATGGATTTGGTCTTCACTTGTACTTGGTTACGTTATCTTCTGATACATCTGTCGTGATTACTTTTCAGTACCTTCTGGTTTACTTCTTTCACTATTGGACACTACATATTATATATATCCACTGACATATTTGTATTGACCTTGTGTAGTTTCCTACTAAGATTTTGTTTCACACCGTTTTCGGTCATGCTTTTGGGCCTGAAAAATTTATATGATTGCAGATGTAGATTAGGGAAAGCGCCCTACTATAGGTACTTGATGTGATTCTTAGGATTATGAGATCCTGGGACTAAGCTGAGGCTTGTGATGATTCCTAGACTATTTTTGTTCCTTTTTTGATTTTGAAACAAATATTATGTACTTATATAGTGTACGTTCTTTGGCTATTTTCTTATAAAACAACACATGCTGCATCATCTTTTGTGTGTAATGATGTTTGGTTACTTCTAATACATGTCTTCCACTATTTAATTTTTCTGTATAATTTTTACAATTTCTTCATTTGTATTATTATTCATTCCATCGTGTTACACTCTACCAATGAGGGAATAGTTTCCCCACTATCACACATTATTCTCTCAATGCTAGTTGGAAGCCTCAAGTGTTTGGGGAGATGCACTTGAGACCATGTGGCCAACCTGGTACAGAGCACCAGTTGAGTGGAATCTAGATCTAGGGCGCCACAAATGTTCCATAATATGAATGTGACATTTGAACCTCAACTACAATCCAAGGCTGGCAGCGCGGACATGACCTTACTTTCAGAATTATTGACTATCTATGAGTATATCAAGGTTATTATCCCTAATTTTCTATGAATTACCCATTTTTTATTTTGAATTAACTATATTGATGATCATTTTTTAATTTTCCGGGTTCCCTAATGGGTATTTTATACTCACCCCTACACTGGCTCTACAAGCACGTGTCATGTCATATATAGATGAAAATTAATTCGACAGAGTCCTCGAATAACCAAGAGTAGTTGTATATTAGTTGTGATAGTAGAACCAAATAATTTTCTAGGAGTTTCTACTTGATCAGAGTCACATTTATTTAGTAGGTTGAATTCATTACATAGTCATGGTTGGATTGTATTTGGGTTGCTTTTTTTACATAGAATTTTTTAATCTCTGATGTTTTATTGGTTGTTATAAATGAATTTATTATATTAGTTTATTTTATTTTATGAATTATAATATTATAAAGAGATTTGTGTTTTTATACATGTACATGAGTCCAAGGACACCCATGTGTATAATATTCTCACTGAACACAATTTTCAAGAACCTACCTATTGAAGGTTCTCTTCAGGTGTCACACTTGGTTTATTACTGGTCAAGAGGGCCCTGATGGGTGAGTTTTTTACAATTTGTACAAGGTAGTATGTAAATCCCTCCATTATTTTTTCATATTTTAAAATCTTAGTGTATAATATAATTGGATCCTTCTCAATCCACATCATTGGTAATGATATAAGATCATTTCAATATAGATAATCTGCTACATTATTCACCCTTCCCCGATGATAGTGGAATGATTAGTCATAAGACATAATTTGGTAAAACATTCTTAATTATTTCATACTAATCCTCTATTATGTTAATATATAATTGAGGATCTTATTATACATATATGTCACACATATATCTATGTAGATAATTATTCCAAATCAACGAAGAAAAGATTACTGGAACTAACTCTAGATTAATAATCTAATCATTGTTCTTATGAAAGTTTAACTATCTAGTTCCATAATATATCACATTACCATTTATCAGGAGTAAAAAACCCAATCTCTTCATTTATCAATGACTATATATGATAAATCATTACACACATTGTGGTCATATAAGTAAAATTGTAGTGATAAGCCTCTTAATTAAACCATTAATACACTCTTCACATTCATCAACTAACAAAACATTTACTCCCATTCAAGTTAGCTTCCATAGTAAGTTTGATAATATTGAGAATCACATAATGTATAATTTATTATATCAAATTAATTATTTGAAACCTTGAATTTATAGTAAATATGGTGGTCTAAACAATTCCACAATATACATTAGGTTTGATGAATCTATAGATAACCCTTTTCCTGTGATAACATCCTTAAGAATGTTACAAGATCCATAAAATATCACATATACTATTTATTTCATATAAATTTACCTTTAATAAGTCTTTACTATAGTAATAAAACGCTCTTAATGTTCATGATTCTTATTATATTATTTGAGCATATTTTCTATAAAGACCCTTGACAATTTTTCAAGGTAATATCTAAAATTCTATTCATTATACATATGAAAATTTATTGTCAAATTTTGTTTCTAAATAGAATCACTATGAAGATAGAGTTTTTATACCTTAAAGGAGAGGATATCATGGGAATATATTCCTTATTTAACTTTAAATTATGATATCTTAACTAAAGATTAAAATTGGAAAAGTATTTATCCCATTAAAGTAGTTCAAACAAGTTAAACATCCATGGTAGGGGATACCTTTTCTATATCAAGATCTAATTATGTTCATGAGAATAAAGTAAGTGATGTATTGAACCATCATTAATATTAATATATATGACTAATTCAACCCAGAGTGAAGCACTTGGGCATATGAAACCCTCATCAAAATTATATTCTAGTTTCCTCTTTAGTTCTTCGTCCTTAATGGGTTACATTCTATATGGACTCTTAGATATTCATATATCTCATGTAATAAGTTCAATTTAAAATTCAACTTCCAGATTAAGATGAATAAAAGGAATATATGTAATGAATATATCAATATATTACCTTACAGTGAAACTTTATTCAATGTTTATCCCTTACTATGATTCAATAATTTGAGCTATATATACATTCTTATAAGGAAACAATGTCAGTTCCCTACATATATTTTCCAAATGAGATTCACCATTCTCTTTGAAATTTTATTGAATAATTGGATGATTGGGGATAGATAATGTGATTTCCCTCTATTTGATGTTTTTTAGATCTATATAGAATTATCCAACCCATTCCTAGTATAAAATTGATTTCCAATAAAAGGATAATTACAAGGTTTTATGGGATAATCATCAACAAATGTGAATTAGGGAAGATTTATATAATTAGGATAAAAAAATTAAACCACATTTTTTGTTCATTAATAACTCAACCTTTTTAACATGAGGTTGTTTTTTGATACTTCTATTAAACATGGATGATAGTAATTAATGTGTAGAACTAAAATAAAATTGAGAATTAATGATATTTGAATAAAAAACAAATATTCTTATCACGTATTCTATTTTATGATCCTCCTTAGAAGTAGTGATGTTATAAGACTATATTTTCCCTCTAAGTCATGGTTGTTTTCTTATCAATTATCATCGAGGACCCTTATCTTAGTACACTAAATTGTTCATTATATTTATTACTTATAGTTCAATCATTTAACCATTGGTTACGTATTTATCAGAACCTTCCATTCATCCATAAAACTATTCAATGTATTCATACTGTTTTAATATTAAATATATTAATTAAAAAACATTACTTATATAAAAAATCTTGTTGTTACCTAGAAGAAGTTTACCAGATGTTTCTTCACACACTATTGATATATATGTATTTATATTTCCTTCCCTCTTTGATATTTATTCATCAACATTAAAAAATCAATCTTTATTATCCTATTTTTATCTCAAGACTCAAGAGACCACTGAAAATATATAATCCTAATCTCATCTTTATAATCACATCATATTATTCCCACATACTAATAAATGTCTCCAATAATTAAATCATTTAAAAGCTTTGGTTTCATCCCACAATATAAGTGGCACACCAAACATTCAGGGATTAAGAAAATGATGAAGTAATTCCATGTATGCTCTATCACGATTTTTTCATAAGAGATGATAGAATTATCATATTTTAAAATGGGTTCAAGGAACCCCTATTCAATTTTAATATTTATAGTTAGAGTAAAATATTTATTACAAAAAAATTCATATATTTTTTACCACTACATTGACTTGATTTCTTCCTTTGGTTTCATATTATTTATAATTTCTTACCACCAATAGTCTTCACCATCTATTTCATAGATGGATAATATAACTTTTACATTGTCGAAGCATTGAATGATGAGGAGTATCTTCTTAATGTAATTAATCCATTGATCCATTATTAGTTGATAAGAAGATCCAATAAAAGTGGGAAGACTATGTGATGTTCCCAGTTAGGACCCAAGTATCACTGAGAGGGGGCAGGGTCAATTAGTGGTATCCTTTTTCTTTTTTATGTTTTCTTCATTTTTAAACAACTTTCACCTCCGGTTATAGAGTTTCTTCCCCGCTGAAAACATACAACCACATGAACACATGATTTATAAGGTTCACTACTCAACAGGAGTAGATAAGTCCTTGGTATGGTACAGAAACAATCCAGTACCACACAATCCACTAGAAAACAACACTTTGATGTGGAATACAAAGAGTACAATATTCCCTTACACTCGTGTTGCACTTTGACAAAAATACAATAGTGTGTGTGCTCCCACTTAGAAAATATAAGGTTATGTAATGTTTCTATGATTATTAATGAAATTTCACAAATCAAGTACTTTAAAAAAATTATTCAATTTCCTACCCAAAATTTGGTAAGAACCTCCCATTGAAAATAGCTTGCACGCCACTCCATGCTTGTACACCTCACTGTTTGCATGCCACTCTGCTTGTGCGCATCCCTACTTGCATGCCTCTCTGCTTTCTCGCTACCCTACTTGCGTGCATTTATACTTGTGCGCCAAAAAATAATTAAATGCCACTATTGTTCACAACTCAAAATTTTTCCACCACATAGGGATTATACACAAAATACGTCTTGAAAACAACTTCCTACTTGTGTGTAACTTATAACTTGGATGCCACTTCTACTTGCACACCACTTTTGTGCATAACACACAACTCCCGTGACACTTCATCTTGCATGCCACTTTCTACCAATTGAGCAATCAGAGCTTAAATTTTCTATTAGGTTTAGAGAATTAAAAATTTAGGAGGGTAACCATCTATTTATAGATATTTTTGTGAATTTCATGCCACATACACTTGTGCGCCATTCCTACTTTTTGTTTCTCCATCACATGTGTGCCACTCCATAATTTGTGTGCTTCTCCATCACATGAATGACACTTTTTTCCTTTTTTATATTTTGATATGATGATTTTTAAATATTACTTGCATTACACATATACTTGTGTGACACTTATACTTGCACCCCACTTATTGACTTGTGTACCACTTTTGACTTGTGTTCTTATATCTTTTATTTTCTAAAAAACACTTCCTTAATCCATTATATTTTATAAGGATTGCATAACAAGTTCTCAAAACTTGGGATATTTTTGAAATACAAATCAGAATAGAATCATCATAGTTACCATGGGATTTATTATAACTTCCCTGTCTTCCATCAACCACTTATACAAAATGAAGTGATTTATTTTCTTCTCAAACTTCCTTAACAATAAAAGACAATACCTTAAAATTATATTCTTTATAATCAGCATATTCCTAACAATATCCCCCTTTGAATTTTATTTTCAACTGAGATTCATAAAACACTATGCTTTTTAATCTTAAGCATTGGAATTCGCATAAAAAATTCTAATCCTACTTGAGCTAAATCATTGTAGAGAACAAGAATTATTGATATCCAAACCATGTTGTCCAAAAGTAGTGACTATGAACCATCTATAACATTCTTCTCCATCATTATCCCAAATATACTCATATTCTCTTTCTTCCAAACCTTCTTCCATAGATTCAAATTTTAGTAGACAAATTTTTATTTTTCGTACAACCACTCCAAAAAACTATTTGAATAGTTCACACAATTACATAATGAATTAAAAGCTTCACAACTCCCTCTTTATGAATGAAACCATAAGGATAGATTTATAAAACAGTTATCCCCTTTGAAAACACAATCTGAAGGAAATATGAGATAGGGGACATACGCCCATACCTCAATCTTGATGAGAAGGGGGTTGGACACCCATTTTCAACATAAATTTTGCAAATGGTTCCTTTTGTAATGGTTTTGTTAATATGTCAGCAACTTGTTCCATTATTGGTACTTACCACAACTTCAATTAATTCTTCTCCATATTCTCTTTTATGAAGTGGTACTTTATGTAAATGATTTTTGAATGAGAATGTTATACCAGATTAATAATAATATTGATTTCACTTTGATTATCACATCCTAAGAGTAAGGGTAGCTTCACATCACCAATTAGATCTTCCAACTGAGTCTTCATCCACAGAAGTTGGGTAGCATATGGAGTGGCTGCAACATACTCAGTGTCAACAGTGATAAGAGTTACAAAATTCTGTTTCTTTGTATGCCAATTAATACATATTTTCCCAAGAAAGAAAACTCTACCATATGTGGATATTCTATCATCAACATTTCCTTCCCAATAAACATCTGAATACCCGAAAAAATCAATATTTTCTACACCATAATACCTGATTCCAAAATATGTTGTGCCTTTGATATATTTGAGAATTCTCTTTCCAACAATTAAATGTGATTGTTTAGGATCACTCTAAAACCTTGCACATAATGTAACATCATAAACAATGTTAGGTCTGGAGGTAGTAAAATATAATAAACTTCCAATCAGCTTTCGAAACTATTTTTTATCAACTTCCTTACCTTATCCATCTTTAGAAAACTTTTTCCCATTGAAATTGGTGTTAAAGATAGTTTCATATTTTCTATTCCAAACATTTTTAGAAGTTCCTTAGCATACTTCCCTTGAGAATAAAAATGTGATTCTTCTTCTGTAATATTTTTAACCCAATAAAGTATTTCATTTATCCCAGTATGGACAACTCAAACAACTTCTTCAACTCTTCAAAAAATTCTTTCACATGATATTTCATCATTTCTAGAAAAGATAATTTCATCAACATAAACAATTACATTGAGATAAGACTCCTGACATTCCTTTATGTAAAGATTGATTTCAACTCTCCCTTTCTTGGAACTCATCTTCATTAAGAAAGTATCCTATTTGGAATACCATTACCTTGGAGATTGTTTTAGCCCATACAAGCCTTTCTTCACCATCAGACATAAATTATAACTTTCAAAACAAAAAATCCACAAGGTTGATCAATGTATACTTCATCAAGATTTACATTAAGAAATGAATGCTTCACATACATATGAAAAATTTTACAACCTCGTTGTGCAGTAATAGTATGAAATAATATGATTGTTTCCAATCTATCAAATGGAGAAAAAGTATCATCAAAATCAACACCTTCAATTTGTGAGTATCCTTTTCACACTAATCATTCCTTCTTCCTTATCACTTCTCCATATTCATTCATCTTTTTCTAGAAAACCCATTTTGAACTAATAACATATTTATCATCCAACTTGGGTACGAGTTCCCATATATCATTCTTTTCTATCTAATCAAGCTCTTCGTGCATATCCTAAATCCATTATGGATGATCAAAATCTTCGTTCACATCATTTGGATCCACATTTGAATACAAATAAGTATGTTAAATATAATTTTTTGTTCTTCTTGTTTGAACCCTATGATGTTGATCAATAATAATGTTATGAGCCTCCACTTACTTCATCATCCTAGGATGATCTGTTCAAATTTTATCCTCATAACATGAAATTTTTTAGTCTGATTATTCTTATAGAGTAATATTACAACTGTTGGTAGAATTATCAAAATTGTTAACAAGACTTTTCTTATCCTTCTCAACTTCTATATCGGCAAAAGTCTTCTTTTCATTCTCAAAATTTTCAACTACTTTCTCATCACAATAATTGATGATTCTTCCTGTTTCTTTATTGAAACATATGTATCATCACCCTTATGGATCATAGACAAGTAAATTTCCATCATATACTCTTTTTTCATACTTTACAAATTTTCCACCATTTTTATTTATGATGCATGGACTCCAAAAAACTATTAAGTGCTTCAAAATTGGAGTTTTTCAGAAAACATTTCATATGGATTCATATATGAATGTGGCATATAGAAGCATCGGTTCTGAATATACACTACATTATACATGGATTTACTCCAATAATAATGAGAGAGACCATGTTCAAGTAGCATATTTCTCCCCAATTCAACAAAACTTCTATTCTTCTTTTCAGCCACCTCATTTTTCTAAGGTGTGTATGGTGAACTGAACTCATACTGAATTCCATGTTTCTTTAGGTAACTTTCAAAATATTTATTCTTATACTATCCACCATTATCAGTTCTCAACCTCTTTACTGAATACTCACATTCCTTCTCTACTTTCCTCCTAAAACTCTTATCATTTTTAGAGCATCTGACTTCTGTCTCATGCACATTACACAAGTAATGAGAGTAAATTCATCAATGAAAGTAATAAAGTAATTATCTCCATTTTTTTATTTCATTATCATTGGTCC
Source organism: Viscum album (assembly GCA_963277665.1). Taxonomy (NCBI): domain Eukaryota; kingdom Viridiplantae; phylum Streptophyta; class Magnoliopsida; order Santalales; family Viscaceae; genus Viscum; species Viscum album. The sequence continues at coordinate 423,831,777 of OY728162.1, read as the reverse complement.
ACATATATCTTAATGTATAAGACCCAATTGTCATTTTGAATGAATGTAAACTCTAATATGCATATATTTTTTAATCACCCCTTTCTCACAAATAGTGCAACACAAATCACTTCTTTTTGATAAATCAAGAATATCTCATACACTGTCTCACGTTGATAACTCGCACATGATTTTCATGCACATATGTCTAATAATTTAATTGCATAACTGATTTTCATCCACCATTCCCATGTAACATGTGTTCTTTACATCACCAACATGGAAGAAGTTCCCTTTTGTATGTTGGCATTTTGTAACTCCCTTTACATAATTTTCATTTTCCATAAAAAACCCATATTTCCATAAGATAAATATGTTTCCCTCATCATAGAGTTGTGAAACACTCAACATATTGTGTTTTATCCAAAAAAATATATAATTGTTTCATGGATTTCATTTTTTATTTCCCGATGATGGCTGATCCAACAACTTTGATCCATAATGATTCATTATTTCCAAATTTAATTATTCCTTATTTGAATTCATTCACATTATTCAGAAAATTTAAGTGTCATCTCATATGATAAGAACACCCACTATCAAGAATCTATGGGAATTCTCAATTTTTATCTTTCATGGTGGTTTCAACAATAAGAACTTTATGTTCTTCCTTTTCATTTTTCACCTACAACTTTTGAGATTTGTTAAGAACCCTTTGTTGTGCTGGAAACAAAATAAGGAATACCTTAGTAAGATGTCTAAGATGTTCACATATTTCAAAAATAGTTTCCAATGATTGGAACGTATTTTTAACTTTCACACCAGCCTTATTATATTTCTTTGAACTTTCTTCTTGTACTTCCCTTTTTGAGAGGATTGACTTCCCCTCAATCCTTTTCTTCCATAACTTGTGGTATAGTAGTAATGTGGTTGAATGAACCAACACATGTTTGCAGTGTGTCTGAATACACCACAATACCAGTAGTAACCATAGAATGAATATTTACCTCTTAAACTTTTATATTGAACGGAGTTGTGAACATTCTTCTCAACGACATTATTAATAGAACTCTACTGACAATCAACCTTCTTATTTTCAATCATAACTTTGTTCGTCAGCTCAAATTTCAGTTCAAATGTATTAGTAACAAAAGTAGTAGAAATCTTTTTGGAATCAGGATTTTTATATACTTATGATTTTTTAGCAGCGATAACTTTGGAGACATACATATCCTTTCCATATATGTTCTTATCAGAACTATTTTCATCTCTCCTCTCAACGTTTGAAGGAAAATTTTGTGGATCATTATTTGGTTCATTCTTACTAGATCCTTCACCAACTTCTGAGATATATAGTTTGAATCTATTATTCCTGTATTTAGCTTTAGAAAGTTTCTATTGGAAAAGTTCCATCACTTCTTCTTTTACCTTCATCTTTACATAAAGATTATCATTACGATCCTTTGTATTCTAAAGATAATTTTTCAGATCAACAATATCTTTTTCCATATTGATTCTTTGATAAGGAATACCTTATTTATTGTTTAATTTAGAATTTTCATTTATCAACATCTTATTTTCCTTCTCAAGCCTTCTTATCTTCCTTAAACATTCTTTCAACTCTTCTTTCAGATGATATTCAAGTTCAGATTCTTCTTTTTCAGAACAATTTCCCATGTAATCTTCATTATTCACTGCTATAATAAATGTATTCTCTCAAGATTTCTCAGAAAATGATTTCTTGAATTCATATTTGATATCTTCTTATTCATCATATTTAGATAAAAATATTCTTCTTTTTGAATTGAAGAACATTTTATCCTTCCCCTTTGAAAAATATTTATCTATTTCAGCTTGTTTCTTCCACAACCTTATTGGCCTTCTGTCATCATAATCATTGTCTTCTTCATTATTCTTTTGAGGAAATTTTTCCCCAAAGTGACCAATGCCTCTGCACTCAAAATATTTCAATTGATTTTTCCCCTTGTATTTCCCCATACGTCATTTTATATTCCTAGAAAACAAGGATAAAATTTCATCAAAATTTTCACATACCTCATCATTAGAATTGAATTCACCGGCATCATCTTCAATAAGATAATTCTTCTACTTATCTATCAGTCCAACATTGAATGAAATTTCTCTATCATCATTTTTTTTTCTCTTCATAGTCTTCTCTCTTCTCATTTCATTAGTAATGATAGTGCTTTGAAAATCATCAAGAGATAATGTTTCAGGGTCTTTGCCTTCTAACGAAGACACTTTAGCATCAAACCTACCAGGAAAAATTCTCTAGATCTTTTTCAGCAACTATAGAATCATCCAACATTTCACCAAGACATCTGATTGTACTAATAATTTCATTTACCCTAATAAATAATTCCCTAATGAATTAATATTTTTTCATTTTCAAGTCTTCTTACTTCAGCCTCTAAGTTTGTAGTTTTCTCTTCTTCACTTTTTTATTTTCTTAATATATGTTCTTAAACTTATCCTAGATGCTTTTAGCTATAGAGACACCTATCAGAATTAAAAAATCACTCCCAAAAAGAGATGAGAGTAATGAATTTTTAGCTCTTCTATCATTATCAAGATTATTCTCATCGGTAGGAGTAAGAGGCACCTTGTCATCAGTAGGAGGAAATCCATAAGATTTAGTTTCAAGAACTTCATACCCAAGAGACATAAGATATGTCATCATTTTGTCATTATAGATATGATAATTCTTCCCATCAAATATTGTAATTCCCTTACTGTTCACGTAATTCAGATTCTCTATCAGAACTTTTCGTCAAAACACCTGCAAGGATGAAACAAAGGCAATCTGGCTCTGATACCAATTGAAGTTCCTAGTCAGGATCCAAGTATCACTGATAGGGGGAGGGGTGAATCAGTGATATCCTTTTTATTTTTATGTTTTCTTCTTTTGAAATAACTTTTTCCTCCTGGTAAAGAGTTTCTTCCCTTATGAACACAAAAATCCATAGGAACATATAATTTACAAGGTTCACTACTCAAAAAGAGTATATATGTCCTTGGTATGGTATTGAAGCAATCTAGTACTACACAATCCAATAGAAAAAAATCCTTTGATGTGTAATACAATGAGTAGGATATTCCCTTACACTTTTGTAGCACTTTGAAAACAATATGATAGTGTGTTTTCTCCCTCATAGAACAAATATGGTAATGTAATGTTTCTATGCTTCTTAATGAACTTTCACAAATCAAATCATTCAAAAACATTCTTCACATTCCAACCCAAAAGTTGGTAAGAACCTCCTGGTGCAAATATCTTGCGCGCCACTCCCTTCTTCCACACCTCCCTGCTTCTGCGCAACTCTTCTTGCACGCCACCTAGATTTTGCGCCTCTACTTGTGCACTGCCCTTCTTGCGCGCTACCCTGCTTGCATGCCTTCCTAATTGCACACCAAAACAACCTTTGTTCCACTATTTTGGATAACTCACAATTTTTTCACCACTTCAGGCTTATACACAAAACACTTCTTGGACACAACTCCTTGCTTGTGCACAACTTATAACATGAGTTCCACTTATACTTGTGCACTACTTTTGTGCATAACACACAAGTTGCATGACACTTAAAATTGTGATCCACTTTATACCACTTGCAAGATCATAGCACAAATATTTTCTCAAGTGTTGAGCATTCTAAAATGATGAGGGTAACTATTTATTTATAGGAATTTTGGTGACTTTCACGCAACATACACTTCTGCACCATTTTTACTTGTGCGCTACCCTATCACTTGTTCTATACTCCAATATTTTTACGCCACTCCATCACTTTCATTCCACTATATTTCATTTCTCATATTTTTATATGATTATTTTGAAATATTACTTATGAAAAACCTACTCTTGCACACCTCTTGAACTTACACGCCACTTTTTGACTTGTATTCCACTTTTGACCTGTGTGCTTTTTTTCTTTTCCAAAAAAACACTTTTTTAATCCCCCTATCCTTAATAAGTCTTGCATCACATGTTCTCCCAAATTAAGATATTTGTGAAATAAAAATCATAAATGGATCATCATAGTTACCATGGGATGTATTGTAAATTCCCAATCTTCTGTCAACCACTTGTACAAATTGAAGTGATTTCCTTTCTTCTCAAACTTCCTTGACCAGAAAAGATAATACCTTAAAAAAAGATTTTCTTCATAATTATCTTAGTCCTAATATTTGTTGTATAAATGACTCTAATTAAAACTTTTCTCTTTTGGAATAATGAGGAATTCAACATATCACCCTTCCATCATATTAGACATCTCATCTGTGATGTCATTGAATTGACCATTTCCTTAGTTATTGAAATTGTTAATCAAATTTCCATCCATTTAATAATATAATTTAAAATTAGGGATGTGAATACTCAAACTAATAACCATATAAAAGGAAAAACGGTGGTCATAGAAGGTATAACTCATAAATGACAAGTATATGAAAACTTATGATATAATTGGTTCAATATAGGTCATTTATCGTATGTTTCCATTTGGGTTCTGTAAAAAATTACAATAAAATAACTAGATTATTATCATATAAAAACATTATAAATCCAAGTCTCATACACATATTATTACATAATATTTAATATCATTATCTAAAAACCAAAACACAGAAATATAGAAGCCATGTGACATTATGAAAATAGATATATGAAACATGTAATTAAAAATTAAATACAATATGTTTATTTAAATCCCTATATTGGGCTCTTAAAAAACATTGAACCTATATTATTACATAGGATTCCTTGTGAGAATAAGTAAATAAAATTAGGTTTATAATGTCTTGTATGTTAATAATCATAAAAATAAAGTATAACATATTAGTTAAGTGAAATAATGTGATATCATAATAGGGGATAATCATATATATAATCACATGGAAGCATGGAATAAAAAAGAAGATATAATAAAATCATACGACCATTAGTACATGTAAGAAACATAAAACATTACATCATAAGAATAAGTCAAGGATCACCGGAAAGAAAATATAATATAGTATTTGTCGATTATTTCTCATGCACCATACATGGTATCAAATGAGATGAAAACATTTACCAATGAATTTTGGGGACGTATAATTTTTTGTCACCCATAAACTCATAATAAATATATGTATATGTGTTCTATATAATTAATTTAAATAATATATAAATTATATTCATGATAAAATCTATTATTAGGAAGTGGGTTACATAATATTTCCTAAAAAATTACCCAAATGATATATTATAAATATACCAATGAAAATATTGGTTAAAATAATTTTGGATGCTAAAAATCCGATAATTATGTATACATAATTAATTTTGAGTTCATGTAAATAAATATTCATTATAATTTATTTGAAAAGTATCTATATAATTTGGATCGCTGGAACATTGTTTTAAGAAATGAGTAAATAAACTCTAAGAATGGTAAGAATACATAGTTTATTAAAAAAACAAATGCACCATAATAGATTCATAATAAAAAAAATATTTTGGGGAATAATTAATAAGAAAGGAATTTTATAGAGTAATAAATGAAATGGAATAAGGAATAGAATATTTCACTTGAATTGGGTTTACTTAAAATAAGAGTTAAACAATTGGACGTTAAAAACCTATTTACACATAAAAAATAAATTGGACACAAAATATTTTTATATATATGGAGAATATATAAATAATATATAAGAATTACAAGTAATGAAGATATATAAAAATAGAGGAAACTAGATAATGAATATATTAAAATAAATGAGCTTTGTTTTGGAGCTCCCATTTCTCAGGACCTAGCTTCCTTGGTATGTGATTATAACCTATTGAATTTCTAATTTAAATTTATTAAATAATCTGTTTAAAACATTTTTAATATATATTTAATTTTTTTATGAGTGTTAATAAATATTCTATTAATATATTATTATTTTTCTAGTACCCTGAGGTTATTGGTTTTATTGTTCTAAGGCCACATCAGTTTATCATTAATATTAGATGTTCTTTTAAATTGGGAACAGAAATGTAGAAATGTAATGGTATAGATTCAATGTATTTCAAAATTATTTAAAGGTTTAAACTATTAAATAATCTTAAAAAATAATCATGTTTGATAGATAATAAATGTTATCATTTAATTGTTAGTTATTTTATTAATTTTTATGATGGGTATTATTTAATCTTTTTCCCTATTTACCATATTTATAACAGTAAATGAAATTGAATATTATTATTAACCTCATATCTATAAACAAATATAGTTATTATAACCATTCAAGAGTGATGTAATGAAAAATAAAATATGTCATCTATTGATGCGGTGAACTAACCATAATATTGTAAATGTTTTATTTTTAGAATAAATCAAAGGTAGATAGATAAAAAATATTAAATAAATATAATAACAATAAATAATATTTTTGATATTTTTTTCCACATATCAATATTATTTTAATTGATTTGGAGGAGGTAAAGAAAGGGAAAATAATTTAAATGGAATTACAAAGAGAAATTATGAGTTCTTTCCTTATTCCTTATGATTAATCTATTTCTAATTTGGGTATGTATTTAAAGGGTGGTATTTCAATGGGACTAAAACCTATAAAGTGTGTATAAAAAATTTGGGTTGGTATTTTCATTGAGTATATATTCTATAATAAAAATATTTTTTTAGGAGAAGTGTGGTGACAAATGGTGGTATTTATAAGGGGAGAAGAGGGGTGTTTTAGAATAAAACATTAGACTGACAATATATATTCATTCAGGGAACTAAAATGTGATTAAATATTAATGATATTATTATTTAATAGAAAATTTGATATTTAAATATTATTCTATATTATGGAAATAACTAAAACTATTTCATACACACAATTACAAAATATTATACTCATATGTTATTCACTATTCACCATCATATTTTGTTATTTAAAAACTGAAAAAATAACCCTAACCATTTTATGTTATTTTAATTATAATAATATGTAAAATTTATAAAAAATTATAAATATAAAAAATGTAATTTTAAAATATAATACTTATTTGCATAAAAATGATAATTTCAATGACATAATGAAATTTTTTACAAATATAAAATTTACCAATGATTTCTTAAAATTATTTCACTATTTAATTAAAATAAATTATATTTTATAACAAAATCTATAAAAAATACAACTTAATTTCAAATTCTTTAAATATTCAAAATAATTTATTTTAAAAAATGAAACTTCCATGTTTTATGAAAATACAATTTTTGGTTCTTTTTTATGTTATTTAACAATTTAATTTATTTATATTATGATATAAATCCCTTATATTCTAATTTAAAAAGAAACTCAAAAAAAATTGCAAATATAATAATTTTATTACTATTATAACTATTAGCATATTATCTCTAAGTCCATGTTTCAATTACAACAGTAATATTTCCAAAAATAAAATAGAATTTAAAAATCCTATAAATACCACCAATTTAATTTATTAATCATTCACATTTATTTCTCCCATTATTATATTCATCATATTATAAAAATATATTACACTACTAATTTTCTATTTCTTTTTTTTACATTGTTTTTGTGTGTGGTTATCTTATGGTAGGAAATGGATGGGAAGTTTTTTATTCTAGTTATTTTTTTATTTTTTGTAATCTTATTATTGTATTTCTGATTTTAATAAATAGTTTATCCTATAAATTTATTTTACAAATATAATAATGTATTTCAAGTTTTTATTTTATATTGATTGTGTTATAAAATACTCATAAATATGTATCACAAGCTTATTCTGAAGGAAAATTCCATATATAAAAATATGGATTGATGTTTATTTTCATAGTTTTATTAATAATATGATTTTTTAAATGTTTTATAAAAAGAATATTATAATCTATTTAGTGAAAATCTGTTAAACATGTTTATATGAAACCTAACAAAAACACTTTTCTATATATATCGATATTGTTTATTCATATTGGTATTCAGTGTATGGAATTATATTAGAAAATATGATTTTTTGATAAGGATGATGAATGTTTTTAGAATGTGGAGGCGATCCAAGGTCACATGCGATTTCTCTAAAGTTATATTGGGTCCTTTTTATTTATCTTGAGATGTTATGGTCTTGATCATTTTCATTACCCTTTTATTTTTTTACATCTATATTATTACTCATTATATATCATATCTATTTATTTATATTTAGATATTCATTGGATGTTTGACTTGGATATGATTCAATTGGAATAATTATCTAATTTAAACAGTATATTTGACATGAATGGAAGTTCAATGTATATACACCTGAAGATAGATCTTCAGTAAGTACCTATGGATTATTTTTTAGAATTTGTTATTAAAATCATACATGTATGGTTTTATTTGATTAATTGTTACAAGTTTCAAACCATGGGTGATCTAAAATGTTTCACGGGCTATATTAAGAGATGGTTTGAGTTATGTGATAGGTTGTCCCAGGTTGGTTCATCAAACCTTATCCCATGTTGGTTGATTCCACAAACCTGTACCCTTTACTACTCATTTCCTAAACTGAAAATAATATTCTCTAGCAACCATAACCCTCATAATATAAGTTTTACTCTCATATATTGTTTAATTTATACATCAAATATCCTCTATGATGCCTCCTAAGACAATATATGGACATTTTAAAGCTCTGGGGTTTTTTATTATCATGTTCATTATGGGAGGGAGGGAGGGAGAAGAATATAAAGGTGGAGAAAAACTGAGGGAGTTAAACATGGGATGATGCCTAGGAGTATGACCTCCCTTTTTGAGAATTCACTTTTCCCTGATGGTGGAATAATGGACCTATATGAAAATTTAAACAGTGGTGAAAGAGAGGGGGTGTTATTGGTTGTTGATCATTCAACCACCTATTCATTGTCTGTAATCTTGATTCTTCAACAATCATACTAAAAAATCAATATATCATATTAATATTTGAAGAAAAAATTATTCAAAATAATTAAAATAATTAATCCATGAATTATATAACAATTAATTTCATTTATATATATAATTAGGAATAAGTTTTCATTAATTATTCTTTCCATGATGTGGATTCATTTCCTCTCTTATATTCGACCTTGTCCAATGAATTCTATCAGCTCTACCACAATGAATGTGAGACTCGAACTCAATTTTTGTAATATTTTATTGGTGGATAATAAAACATATTCATGTGATTATAAAATAACTGAGATACATTAGTTATATAAATTCATTAAATAACAAATATTGTATTAGGACAAGGTCAAAAACAAAAAAATGATATTCTCCACCTAAAACTCCCTAAATTGATAAAATATATTGTGATTAATATATGAAAATATTTATAAAATAATCTGAATTATCTAAAAAACAAGTATCTATTATATAATAATCATTAATACCCAGTTACTTATATTTTTTAAGATACAAAGGGTAAATTTTGGCCTTATTAATGAATAATGAAAATTTTTAGAATATTCATTTTGAATAAAGTCATATTAAATTATTTAAATATTGTTTTTATTTATATTCTTTCATTTATTATTGTAAATGAATTTTTACTTCACTTTTCAATAAAAAGTATTTAAGACAATTGTTTCTCTGAGGATGATACTACCTATCAAGAATGAGTTAGAGATGAAACTTTTTCATTGAAAATAATAGTCATGGATCAAAGTATATAATGAGGAAACCATAACCATAAAAAATATTCTATAATATTTTGATTTCATAGAAAAATTAATAAAAAATCATGATAGTGTAACAAGATTGAATCACTTAATTTAAAACTATAATATATTTTTATTCATTTTTAACATTATTTATATTTTCATATAAAAGTTGATAGAAAAATAAGTAAATCTATGTTTTTTATAAAACATTGAAACTTGTAGGATTGGTTAAATATCTTATAGAAATAATTTCTTTTCTATTTTCACTTACAAAAATTGAAAATTAATTTCTCTGTTATGTTATTGATCCAGTAAGACACTAGAAAATCATGAAATGAATTTATCATGAATGTACTTAACAAACTATGAAATTATAACTATATATATTGAGATATTTTTAATAAGATATTTTCTTGTAGAAAAACAACGATATTTTTTTGAATGATTTTTATGAATATAGATAAGTTTTTTAAATCATAAAATATAAATAAATTATTAATATAGTATTTTTATTTTTGAATATTCTCTATAGATAACAGTGTTATTGATTCAACCATCAGATCTTCCCAAGTGATAATGAATCTATAAGTGATTTTTATTATAATTTAATTCAATTTACAATATACTCATAAGACTTGATTGAGATTTATTGTTCCTGTTAGAGGAGTCTATGAGCACTAGTTTTTTAGTGGACCACCAAAACTCACTATACTAACAAAAAGGCTCAATTAATTGAAACATTTATGTGTTTTTTGGAATCATTTTTTATATAACATAAGGCCAACCCTTTATTAATGTACTATAACACCATCAAATTATAGTTCAAAGGAAAATCAATCCACTAGATAATGTAATACCTTTATCCATCCATAAAAATCATTATATAAAATTAGGTTGGGTAGTCATTATCAGAAAAATCATAAAATTACATAGCCACCAATGATTTCATTACAAAACCCCCTCCAAATCCAATTTATAATATAAAATACCTAATAACACAATCAGTGAAAATAATATTCAATTTTAAAAAATTACCAAATTTTTTATTCAAATCCTCATAAATTAATTTTAAAAACTCAAAAACATACTTGGAGAAATCCCTTATTAATGTTTCAGTAAAATTCTTTTCCAAAACATAGTTATCCAAAAGGATAAGGTAAATTCTATTATTGTCACTCTTCTATGTTTTATAGAATATAAAATACCAATCAACCATCTATTTGAGTAATCTAATCTAAAATTATCCACCTTCTAAATAATCTATAAAAATAATTAATATATAAATTGTACTACAAAGAGGTATACTACTCTTTTAAAAGGAGTTTACATTAATAAAAATGTTTTCTCAACTAGTTATCTATCATTTTCAATCAACGGTACTCAAAACATGTACACAAAATAAAATAGAAATTTAAAAGTAAATTTTTTAATAATTGTAAAAGTGAAAAAGTTAACATCCCTTATATTGATACTGAGATGGAAATTAAATTATAAAAAAATTTAATGATATATATGTGTTTACACTAAAGGTCACATAAAAAGTATGGAAGGATTGACATGGGGTGGAAATTCTATATATAAATCTGGCTATCACATCCCACTTTGTAAAAGGATATTGGAGTGCTTATTATTCTATATACCATAAGAGAGTATAATTTTTTTAGATTATATACTTGAAAAATGTCCCATGATTAGTGTGTTAAATCACCAAATTTTCAATTCATTATAGGTTTGGGATATGAAATCTATAATTTTAGTCATTAAACTTTAAAACCAAATCACTGTGAACACTATTTTTATATCATAGGATATTCTTGTAAGGGTTATAAATTTAAATTTCCTAAGTGATATTATTGTTCCCAAAAGTTAGTATGATAGGATAAATAGAAGTTCCTCAATAATATTATTGACAAATTTTTTTCCAAAATACAAAAATCATAATTGGTGTATTTAATAGTAAACTATATAATTTTTTTGGTGAATTTATTTTCCACATTATAATATTTGATTCCATGAACTACCCATTTGGAAAAAACATATTTATTTCCCAATTTCATTAATTTACTCTTTTTTCTAGTGCATTCTTATCCAAATTCCCCATATATCCTTTTTAGTCATTATTCATTGATAAAAAGTTATTATAATGAGTATAAAATCCTCCCTTAATTCATGGTAAATTATTATTTATGTGTATTGGATTCTCTAATTCACTTCTGTTTCAACTCTATTATATGTGTTTTAGAGGTTGATTTCTAGTAAAATGGTTCAATGAATTACTGATTTAAGGGGGGAGTTAAGGATAGGGTTTTTGTGGTAGTAAACATCCAAAAACTAGCTGGTGGGTTGTTATCATCTAGACTGTGGGGTTAGAGTTGATATACATAATTCCACATATATCCCTAGCTATCACATAGGTCAAATGGATTTATAGTGGATCCTTCATGAGTGACCATTAAAAACACCCCATTAATTTTAATTCCACACATTTTCCACCTTATTTAACATAAAAATTAGACTCTAATACCAAATGTTTACATAATACATTCTCCCTTGACTCTTGAGCTCTCCCATCCCCCTGGACATTCAACATTTGATCAATCTGATGATTCTATGTCAGTAATTTTTATGTATATATACACCAAATTCCTCCTCTTCCATGATATATTTTCATGGATATATAATAGATCTATTAATTATAGGTGGATCGAAAAATATTCCCTAAATTATAGATCAATGTTAGTTCTAGGGAGTCCATAAAATCTCATTAACTAGTGTTATATCTTCAGAGAATGATGGGAGTTTCTAGGTATGTTAAAAATTATTGATAATATTGATGCCATATTCTTCATGAATATCATCCTGGATCTCGATTCATATGACAGGTTGATGGTGATTGATGTTTTTCAACTTGGACTGATTTTCTCTCTTATATTTGATGAGGAATTCCTAATCTTGTATTTAATAGAAAATGGATGTAGTGAATATATGTCTACTTCATTGAAATATCTCAGAACTACATCCATTAGCAAACTCAATGAGGTAAGTTATTCTAGAACTATCCTCCTTGGAATAAAATCTCATTGGGTATTTTTCTTGAAACATCTTCATTGATGAACCAGAACCCGATATAGGCATCCTAAACATGATAACTTTTTTTAAATGGGTTTTTAATGTTAATTGAATTTGAATCCTTTATAGAATATTGAAGTACTTCATCAACTACAATTTTGGTTCCCATATATTATATTTTGTCCTTATTATGATGCCTGTGTTTTTATATCTTGTTTGACCGTACTTGATAGTGATCACATGTGTCTATGTGTGTAGCATATGTGACCCATCAATGAATTTTTATTCCATGTGTATTATTATATAGCCTATTAAAAAATTTTATTGTGATCACATATACTTTTATGTTGTTACAAATTCTCATGATTCCATTCTATATTTAGCCTTTATATGTTCTATCATGTTATATGTAATCATCATGCCTTTGATGGTATTGTTTTTGTACTCATATTAGGTGGACCCTCATGATATAGTCATTCCTTTGAGTAGGAGTGTTCATGATATATTATGATAATTTTGTCATTAAATATATGATATGGTAAATGTTTCCTTGAATCTAGACCCATGTTAGCGGCATTGGGGGTATGATGACCATGTGACCTAGCCCAAGAGAATGTACAGTATATGAAGGTCTTGAGTCCTGACTCATGATTGAGATGGGTTTTTATAGTATTGAGGTGTGACTTATAATGGATGATGGATGTGATGTTCTTTTTACCAAATTTGAATCGATGCAATGATACCTCCAGGAGACGTGTTTACCAGACCTGTGTCTAGCTCCCAAAAACTTTTGAGATCCATTTAATTTTATTTTCATCATATATCCATGGTTTGTAAATCCATGGATCATGGTGGATTGGTAAGAATATTAGATCTCAATATATGATTGCTTATGGTTGCTTACAAATTTATCATTATCATAGAATACACCTATTATACCTATTCACACATGTTAATCACATAGTGGCGGTGTCCTAATATGATTTATATCTCACAGTATGTACATGAATCATGATGCACATGTAGAATTCATTATTTAATAACTAGTTAAGGTCTAGGATCCCATGGTAGATAACAATTCTTTGGAACATTGAGATGGTAGCAGTACTGATATTGACATTGGTAAATATTATACTCATTTAATTTATTTTTCTATTACCTTGAAAACTCATGTTTGGTTTTTCACATTAGGGTCCTAGTTTTTATATATATAAGAAATGGGTTTTGTTTTTATTAAATTATAATAATTATTTAGTCTCCCACTTCATATTCTGATTAATATATATATTTATTTCTATAGTGTGTGTATATGATTATTGAGGGTATAGCTTCCCTAATAGATTTGTTCAAATTATTTCTACTATTCGTCAATATCTTCCATATGGTTAGGACCACAAGAGGTATTCTGGTGTCTCCACTTAGTTATTTTTTTGATAAAATCTTGTTTAGGGTATTACAAGTGGTTAAGATCCTGATCTTCCTTTCTTTTCTTTTTATTGTTTTGGGACTTTACAGAAATTAGATAGGCTATGTATAACTCGGGTTGAGGGGTTTCCATGTTCCTGGATAAAATATGTGTAATATACCATTGAGTTACAGTTTATGGGGTTTCTATTATAATTTTATGGGATTTGGGTGCATTCATAAATCATGAGTTAGAACATAGGATCTCATTCCACGTATATACCTCTTGTGTAATGTGTTGTAGTTCTTTAATTTAATGCATTGATTGTACTATCTATTTTAGGTAGAACGTTTTATCTATTTATTGATATATTTATGTTCTTATAATTATTATATATCTATGTGTAATGAGATTGTTTAACATGAGAATTTTGTTATTTTATGTCTATATATGATCATGATTAGTGTTCACATGTCGATAACTGTGATTATTACTATTTGGGTGGTGTATTATTGTTGTGGGTAGACTCCTAGGATAGGTTTCCATATAAATTTATTAGTTTTAAATATAAACTTATGAAGATAATTTTTTAAAGAAGTTATTATTTTTTTCTCTAATCATTCATTTGAAATTTTTTAAAAACTCTTCCACAAATATGATTAAACCATCCCTCATCGGATGATAGTCTTGTTCCCCCACAATCTATATAAGGAGGATGCACATGAGAATGATTCAACCCATACTATATTAGTTATGGATTTAGAGACACTTAATCCTAGATTATTTGAGATTGTACATATTCATGGTGGAGGAGTATAGAGGACCTTGGTTGAAAATGTCTCTGACTTCCAACTCCAGAATCTACTAGACTTATTGGGAACTTGAGGACCATAGGAAACTGAAGAATGATTAGAAATCATTTAGTTAATGATTGATTTGATTGTGAAATTATAGGATTTATAGGTGAATAGAGTGACATTTATGGTTACAGAATTTTCTAGGAGATTGCAAGGTATCATAGGAAAAGAAAACAGACAAGTGGTTCTTTCTTAGGAGTAATTCAAGAATATTATATTTGGGGTATTATTTCCCAACATATTAAAGGTGGACAATTCCCTTGATTTTATATATATCTATGAGAGAACTATGAAGACATCTTATTAATCTACTCATTTTACTAAACTTCTAGTTTCACCCTTCTCATGGCCAAAATTTAGGCACATAAGGCCAAGATTATTGATTTGGGGTTTTATCAAGATATCAGATGATATATTAAGAATTACAACTTAACAACATACCCAAAGGTTCTAGACAAGTCCACAACTATTTATAAGGTTCTATAAGACGATTTAATGATTGGTCTACTTCCATATGGCAGTACTCAGGCTGGTGGACCACTTACTACCAGGGTGAGTGTGAAATCAATTAGTATGATTAGGAAGACTTGGGGCATGCAGATTGATGGTAGAATGAAGTTTGAGAAGAGTATGCATTATTTATACCATTTAAGAAGAGTTTCATAGTGATTAAACCATAGATGGTTTGAAATTACCAGAGGTTATGCCCAGTTCCATAGAGAATGTTTCAATAGTGTGACAAGATGAACTATATCTAGTAATTCTTCTCTAGATCTTTAAGGATAGGTTTACATAGGGGTGTGGGATAGACATCATCTATGTCCTAGGGATCCATCTGGGGACCTCAATAGAATGTTCAAAATCCTCATATGATATTGAATTAGTCGATTTATGCACCATAGGGTAATATCCAGGGAGCAATGTTAGAACGCATTTATGTGATAGATCATGTTCTAACTCTCTATGAAGAGGGGTCATCAACCATTTTATGTATGGTATTGATCAAATATTTTATTTCTTAATCTATTTTCAATAATATTTCTACCAATTATTTTATATCTTCTCATGTTTATTATTGTCTCAAAATACTGATTAAGTTGTATTTTGAGTTTCTTTCTCTTAACACACCCTTGCAGAATAAAATTGATCATCAAAAAATATGTCATGGTTGTCCTATATTAATTGTTGGCTGTGTAAATTTATGGGATTTTAAGATACTTGTGATGAATATACTTCCTTTTATCCATGTATTTGATTGTAATATAATATTTCATTCTCACATTAACTATTATTGGAGAGAGTTTTCCTCTATTTCACTGATGGGAGAAAAGTTTATGATGATCAATGAGTTGGTTATCAAATCCATCATAGTGTGACTAGATTTATGCAATAAAAGAGCCACCATAACCTAGGTATCAAGATTAGCTGTTGGAATGGAACAAGATGATAAGTCCTCTAATTTCCCTCCAATTGTTGATATATACTAGGATGTCTTTCCAGATGAATTATCATGTATTTCTTTTGAAAAAGAGTAATATTTAATGTCATAAATCTTTTAGGTATTGCATCCCATTTCAATTTATCATTATCGCATTGAGTCATCTAAATTAAGAGATTTTGGGGTTCATCTTGAGGACCTGCAGGCCAAGGTATCCATTAGATTGAGAATTTCTTCTTCGGATTATCCTTTTTTTTATTTACAAGGTGGGTGGTAGTCCATAAATCGATATGGACTGGAGGAATTTGAATTAAGTTATAATAATAAATCGATATCTTCTACATCGGATTGATGATCTCTTAAATCAGTTATAGTGATCCCAATAGATCTTCATATTTTATCATTATTAAATATGCCATTATTTTTGGGTCATAGAGGACTGTGTCAATAATAATATTTTTAGGATAAAATATAGATATTATGACAACATTCTGAAGCATTTTTTTATTAAAAATCACCCTTATATGTTCATGGATCACATGAAAATGATCTTCTATCCATATCTAAGTTATTTAATCATTTTAATTATTTAATATACCCTTATTTATTCATTCACTTATTAGTTTCATTATACACACCTTGGGACCATGTTAAGTACACTCTAATCATAGAATATTTATGTGAAACATTTAAAGTCTAACTTCTAGATCTTATAGGTATGTTTCCTTGGTAATGGGATCTTTGAGTCAGGAATTTCTATGGACCTGGAAAAAGTGGAAGTAATAATTTCTTAGTATCTCCCTTTAAATTATTTAAAGATCTATATTTTACTCATGATATATAGATATTATTGACATTTCATTAAGTGTTTTACTATTTATAAGCACTGATAATGAGGATCACCCAGATAGGGATGAATTTTGAATGGAATGATTAGTGTGAGAGGGCCTTAATTGGGTTGAAGAGAAAATTAAAAACTACTATAGTTTTTGTTTTTATGGAGTCTTGGATCAGATATACATTGTATTTTCATTCCTTGGGTGATTTTTTGGTAGCTTTGATGATGCAATGGAATCACTTAAATGCCTATGGGTTATGTCAGTTACAACCCCATGAGTGGAGCTACCCAACTAATGATGTGACATTTGAATATGTGTTGGATTCTAGAATTTTTTGAAATTATCTTCGTAGTTAGAGGTTTGATGTTTTAATGGACCATATGATCCTTCGATATATTCTAACATAGTGTTATATCAATTTTCGGTAGATTAGTTAGATACAGTTTCTACAGACATTTGACATTGAGAAATCTAATGCTCTAGGTAAAGGTAATGTCCTTGAAAATGTTATTGGTAGGAGAACTATATTATATATGATCTTGGTGAGAAGAAATCATCAAATGAATAAAATCTTATAAGTTTTATGAAATAATGGATATGGATTCCTATGAGAATTTTGGATTCTTGAAATGTTCACCTTTTTTCATCATGTCTTTATAAGTGGATCGAGTGTAGACTATCCAAGAGATAGATTCTGAATGTTCAGTGATGTGAGAATGACTAGGCAGTGACCCAATACCATGATGTTAAATATATAATAATGATGTGGCTAATGTACATGGGAAAATTGTTTTGCCAACAACCTTGATAGATGAGATAATGAGAGACTGTCATCTATCAAAATGGGTAGTGCATCCAGGCTCGAAAATGATGTACCTTGATATTTTACATCAATTATTGATGCATGGTATGAATAGGGACATTAGTGTCTTGGTTTAATAATGTATTTCCCTCCAAATGGTAATCATAAAGCATTAATTTCCAAGTTGTTTGATTCTTCCACTTTCTATGCAGGTGTGTAAGTGGGTTTGTGTGAAGATTTACTTCATGTTGGGGTTTCCTTAGACATTGATGAGTTGAGATTTGGTTTGGGTGATAGTTGACCATCTAATGATATTTTATCATTTATTGTCGATATGAGATACTCAATTAGTAGATGAGCTGGGAAAATATTATGTATGGTAGATTATGCTCTTTCATGAAGTTACCTTAGGTATTGTATCTGGTAATGATATGAGATTTACATTGTAACATTAGTATGGTTTGTAAAAGGGTCTTGGTACTTATCTGAAACTAAGTAAAAAATATCAACCATAAACCATTGGCCTATTAGAGATGATTATCATGTTGATCTTTTAGGAAATGTTTAAAATGTATTTATATTTTTTTTAAACATAGAATGCAATAACGGACCAACCAAGGTCATTTACTAAGGAGTGTGTGTGGGTATGTTATTATCTATCCAATCACATAGGTATTTTTGTTTTCTTAATTTTGATAGAAACTAATAAATTATGTTTGGGACTATCATTTAATGAATTTCAAAAAGATGAGAAATGATCAAGTCAGGGTGAAAGGGGATTTTATATGGGTTTTTCACATAGGTTCATTAGTATCTGTAATATTTATTATCTGAAATTGATTAAATATCATTCTTTAAATCCTCATTACTTTTAAATTTGGATTTATGAACAGATATAAAATAAATATCTCCATGTATACCCAATTCCACCTCTTACACATTAAAGAGAAAATGAACACATTCAATCGAGGCCTTCAATATCTCAACACCTAGTTTCATTGTATGTTATCCATCCCTAATTCCATAGTGCTCCAATTATATACACTGTAGACTATGATAAGTGTGTGAGAAATTATTTAAAATATTGGAGGGTACAATAGCTCATCAGAAATAGAATATTCATATCATTAATCTTATTATCTTTAATTTATAGCCACATCATGTATAGAAATCAAAAATTTTGGGAATGTGAATTTGGGGTGCCTATATAATCTCCCATATGGACCAACCCATTAGGTTAGTCATCCGTAATTATGGAGTTGAATAGATGAAATTCATGATCATGAGATATAGGTTGAGAAAAAACATAATGAATCAATGGAGAAGATAAACACCATATAATTTGACAAAAACATAAAAGAATATTCAAATAAAAAATAATGAAAAATTATACTTCATTCAGATACAATAGAAAGATGTTGAACGTTTCAATTGGTTAAAGTGGAAATGTATTTATAAGTAGTAGAAATATTACTCAATCCATTTGACTATAACACATTGATATTTTATTTCTTTGGACGGTTACCATGATTTCTGCTTCTGGTGTTGTGATCCACATCAATCAATATTTTTATTGAAATATTTCATTCTCGTTATTACATTCTAGAATGTCTTTAAGAATATTCCCTCAAATATTTGTTTTTTCTTCATGGTGAATTTGATTTTCATCAGTTTCCTAGTATTATGACTTTAGTTAAGAGCATTATACATGATGGAATTAAAATATTATTTTGGATACCGAATAGGTTCGGGACTATTTTGGGCTTTGAAGCTGGTCTTCAGAATCCTATTTTTCTTTTATGGCCTTATTTGAGAAGTTGAAAAAATCTTATTTACACTATATTAACTTAATTTTATATTATTTTTAATTTTTTAATTCAATCTAGTTGATTAGATATTCCATGAACTAGAGTGCTGAGTTGGGGCCTGTCAGAGAAGAGAAATATCGGTGTGTCTTTAAATGAAGTGGGAACTATTTGTAAATGGTATGTTACTAGAATAGAAGTGTTTGGACACTATGAATTCAGATTATAGAAGTGCAGTAATGGATTGATACATTTTCTAGGAAGGTCCAGACTCATTCAGTAAATTATTTAACCACCTTGCATCACTGGTTGAAAAACTGTTTTTTCATCAAAATTTTTACATCGGTTATTTATAACTGAAGTGAAAATCTATTAATGTTAATTTTTTATATCAATTTTCATAAAACTGACATGAAAAAGAAGATATTCACCACTCCATCACATAATTTCTATAATTTAACTTATGTAAGAGATTTATTTTCAATATAGGTAATACTATAACTGACATGAAATAGAATTGAATATCCAGTTTTCACATATGTTATAATATAACCAATGTAAAAAATATTTTAAAAATTTATAAATCAAATGAGGGTTCATTATGAAGTCTGATATTATTATGTTACAAGTATCATTTCTCTCTCACCCAGGACCAAACTCATCGGTTTCTTCTATCTAGTGTCCAAATCTCCCGTTACGATCTTAATAAAATCTTAGGTTTTGTCGACCTCATGTTACGCATCAAAGATAGATTTGAACTAAGGCCCAAACATTTTTTATTTCTCTTTTCAGTCATTATTTGACTTGGAATCTCAAAATTATGATTGTTTAATCAGGTTTTCTTCACTATCTCATTACCATTGTCATACATTGGGGGTTTTCAGCTTCATCATTTCACATTCGATTACAGATCTACTTATCTTTAACTATCTCATCTGACTGTTTTAATAACATTGATAATGTGTTAATTAGTTATTATAGATTCTTTTCTAGTATGAATTAGTTATTCCCATTCAATATTTTTTCCTTATTAGGATTTAATTATACAAAATAGAATATTTAATTCTAAGGATTATTATTTAGGATATAATATAAGTGAATGGTGTGTGTTTCTATATTTTCATTCTCGTAAATGAGTTAGTTTTTAAATTAATTAGGTGTTGATACCACATTTGGTTCATTTCAGTTATGATAATGTTGACACATATAGGAGTTAAAAAAATGATTTTCATGTCATTTCACATCACGAGATGGGTTTTGTAATGGGTTTTGTAATATATTTTTTATTTAAGAGTTGGTATGTTTGTATTTTATAATAGAATGATAGTTTTTGTTAAAACCTAGTTGGGAGTTTGAAATGGTTAAAACCTAGTTTTGTATCAATGAGAATGAAATGAGATATATTATTATTTATCATTCCATAAAAACATTATTGATTCATACCTTATTAAAAAAATACATGTATACATTGTTTTAGATACCTTTTCTAATACTTATTATACCGAATTATATTTTTTATATTTAATTTTTTTTATTTTGGCTAAATATTACCTGTGATTCATTTTATAATTATAATGTCCAAGTTACTAAACTAATAGTTAGGTTACTAAAATAATGGAAAGGATACTATTTTGGTAATCATATAACCCTTATACAATAAATACCTTTTATTTCCATCATTTTTCATTCAAATAGTTTTCACTCAAGATTCGATATAAATTATTTTAGAAATGTCATATTATATATAATAATTTTATTATTTTACTACATTTATCACAACTATGATACATATAGGAAAATAATAACTTTGGTTTTTGAAGTCTTACTCATGTTATTTTTTGTTTTTATTTTAAAATTGAATTATTTTAAATTTTATAGAATATATTCATCGTTTCTTATGATATTTTATATTGATCAAATAAATTATTTTAATAATATGTGGTGCATGAGATTTATTTACTAACTTTGATTTTTATAATTTTTTTTATATTTTTTATATATAATGAATCAATTTTGGGTTAATTCACCTTGAATAGGAGCTAAATATGAGGGTGGTGTCGATGCTTTTCTAGAATTTTCTAAAACAATGTTCCAAACAATGACATGTTTTTCTGTCCATTCCTAAAATGTTTAAATTTGATGAATTTGAAAAGTATAGGGATCAACCATAATTTAATTTTTCGTGGTTTTACTTCATGTTACAACCCTTGTATTTGGAATGGTGAAACCAGGAATAATCTCATATCTATTTATTATGGTACATTAAAATATGATAAATATGATAAACTTGATGAAATGATTCATGATTTTAAAATAAAGGCAATTAAGAAACAACCGACAACTAAGCGTTTATATGTTGATTATGAAAAACCATTGTATCTAGGTTATATGAAATATACAATTTTATCATGGTGTTAAGATTAATAAACATGAAGGAGAAACACGGATGGAGTTACATGAGTATTACGTAGTTACTACAATTGTTAAAAGGCATTCTTCCTAAAGAAAATGATATTCTAGATTCACATTTTAAGGCCAAGAAAATATTATTCTCAATGGTATTGGGGTACAAGAAAATAAATTTCTCCCTGAATGACTATGTTCTATATAGTAAATAATATTAATTTCTTTCAGAGTATCCTAAATGTGGGACATCACAATATAAGTTTAATAAAATAACAAGCTAATTTAGAAGTTTTAGAGACCCCTAAAAAGGAATTTCTCAATCTTTAAATAATTACTCATTTGAAATCTTTATTTTCTAATTCACATGATGAAAAGAGGTTAGTAAAGAATGCTGATGAGAGGATATGTGAGGTAAAAATATGTCATCCAACTGATTGTCCAAAGTGAACAAAAATTTATCACTAGATTCTTACATTCAGAAATTAAGCTAGAAATAACAGTCTTTGACTATACATGGAAATAATTAATCCATATCAAAACCTTAATTACACACATAGTTCATGGCATATTTTATTTTTAATTTTTAACTAATCTCCTGAATTTTGAATGAAGTGAAAATATTTCATGATGATTTTAATGATATTTATACCAAAACATCCTAAAAATGATATTGGCATTTTCTTTTAACCATTAATTGATTATTTGAAATGGTTATGGGAGTATGGTATAATGGTGTATGATTCTTATAAAATGGAATATTTTCAACTATATGCAATGATTATGTTCATTATAAATGAAATCCTAGAATATGTAAATTTTTCTAGAAATAGTGTTAAGGGGCATAAATCTTGTCCAATTTTTTTAAAAAAGCTTCAAATTATCAACTGCATAAAAATAGTATACACAGTTCATCAAATTTTTTTTGCCAATGGATCACAAGAATAGAATATTAAAAATATCTTATAATGGAACACATTAATTTTATACTACACTAAAACATTTATCCACTGATCAGTATTTTGAGAGGGTGAAAAACATTTATGTGACATTAGGAAAGACACATGAATTTGGTAATGATAGAAATATTTGGAAGAAATGATCAATATTTTTTGAGCTACCATAATAGAGATATCATGAGATGAAATATAAAATTGATGTAATGGACATGGAGAATCATATCTATGATAGTTTTATTGGAACACTTTTATATATTAAATGAAAGACTAATGATGGGTTAAATGCAATAATGGATTTACACTTAATGGGAATAATTTTGGAGCTTTCTCCCACTCATGATAGAAGGATAACATTCCAACCTCTGTATTTTCATTCCTTATCCAAGAGGTGGAAAATAGCCTTTTTCAATGTCTTCGTGATATCAAAGTGCTACCTGTTTATTCTTTAAATGCAATAAATTTTGTTTCATTAAAGGATTTAAAGTTGACAGATATAAAATCTCATGACTCTCACATTAGGATGAAAAATCTCATACTAGTTTCATTGCATAGAATATCCCCCCATTTCAGAATTACTATCATGAAGGTGTTTTATTTTTTTAATTTAATTTGTAATAAGGTGATTTATTTGAATGATTTGAATATATTGTATAATTAAGTGGTTTCTATACATTTTAAACTGAAAATTTATTTTCCTCCATCTTTTTTTGATATCATGGTACATTTAATGGTTCATTTACTGTGAGAAATAATGATTTTCAGACCTATATATCTATATTGGATGTATCCTCTTTAAAGTTATATAGAGATATTAAAGGGTTTTATTAGGATTCTATATATTCTTAAAGAATCCATTGTTTATAAGTATATTTTTATTGAGGTTACATAGTTTTGTACAAGTCATTTGCTTCATTTGGAGCACATCAGTTTGCCTACATCTTACAATGAACAAGTTAATTATGGGAGAAAGGGGACTTTTGGATTTAATGTCAAATTTTTGATTGGTGAATAGATAAATAACATACAATTATACATCTTGAATAATATAGATGAGGCTAAACCATATATAAAATTGCATATTAATGAGTTGAAAGAAAGTTATCCAAACAATAAAGATATATGGATTTTCAATTAAGATAACTATATTTTTTTCCTTGGATAAAAGATAATGTGCATGGTAAACCAGATGCATCGAAAACATTGAGATGTTTAATGGTAAATCAAAGTTTACATTTTATAACATGGTCCGAGTATGACATTAGTGGTTATACATCTCATACAAAATATCAAGACAACATAAGTGTGGTTTAAAATAGTAATGTGTTGGTGTTTTCCAAAGAAATTCTTTTTTTAGTTCTAAGGACAAAACCCTAATATCCATATCAACCACATATTATGGAGTCATTGAAGAAATATGGGAGGTTTATTACTTTAAATTTCAAGTTCTATTATTTATGTGTAAATGGTTTATTGGTAACAATAGTGTCTGACGTAATGAATTTGAAATGAAACTAGTTAATCTGAAGAAATTGGAATAAAAAAATTATCATTTTATCATGGAAACACATGAGAAAAATATATCCTCTTTATAAATCCAATATACAGTGGTATATAGTTTTATAAATAAAAAAGCCAAATTTTGGTGATGATAAACTTGATAAAGATGCTGATTTTGTGAGATCCCTACATCCATGGAATGATTAAAATAATATATTGATGAACATGTCAAATATATGGTTTATTCCCAATAGAATGATTGTGATGAAGTAATTTGGGAAAAAATCATTATTATATTCCTAATATTACAGGTAATTATGGTATACTTTTTTAAATTTCATAACATAGATATTTTAATTTGATATTTCTTTACTAAAACATGTTTTATAACTAATAAGTTAAATTTTTTCATTTTTATTCACTTATGTTATTTCATCTCTTATTAATATTGATATCATTTTAGTTAAATATAAAAATATGAATAAGAATGTGTTATGTTTAGTTTACTTTTTTTGTTTTATAATTGTTAATTTTTTATTTAAATTTCTATGTAATTATTGGATTTGTATATTTTTGTACTAATTGATGTTGCATTTATTTATAGGATAATGAAAAATCAATCCTCTGATCTACCACATATTTATGGAGATGATCTTACTCATTCCTTGAGTGAGGAACTTACAAATTATCCAGTTGATG
This sequence comes from Viscum album, assembly GCA_963277665.1. Classification (NCBI taxonomy): domain Eukaryota; kingdom Viridiplantae; phylum Streptophyta; class Magnoliopsida; order Santalales; family Viscaceae; genus Viscum; species Viscum album. Next base: position 423,806,321 of record OY728162.1, on the reverse strand, counting down.
AGATTCCTCATCCTAATTTACATAAGTAATCTACTTCCATAGGGTAAAAAAGAGTTCAAGGGTTGGTAAATGTGGTACCACATGTTTAATAAAATTATCAACTGCACATAGACTATAACATATTCTACCAATATACATTAATGATAATGATATTTTATAAGGTCCAAATTCAGAACATTTCAAGAATTTTGTATTAGTACATGCTAAAATCAAATTTATTATTTTGTTTGATAATTGGCTAAGTGTTGACAAAGAGACATTATGATCATTTTGGGATACCACTTTGGTATGATTGTTTGTTATTATTTTACTTATATTGAAATGTTTATAGTAATATATGTTTTTAACCTTATTTTCAGATGAAATATGACATACCTGACATTAGTGGAGTCTAGAGGAAATATTTTTCATTTTTTTCTAGGATATGGAGATATTTTAAATCATCCCTGACATCACAATTCATTTTCAGGAATATACAGAATGAAAATCCATTGATATATATCCATTTATAGATGGATATACAAGGAAATATTTTTTTCAAAGTAGATGATTAGAAAAGATTTTAGTAAGTGAAATGTTACATTTTTAGATGTTTTTTATATTAATTACCATGTTAGTGATTTATTTATTTTTAATTTTTAATTTATAGCAATCAAGGGGATCTCATCGGAAGATTCAATCTAGAAATTTATAACCTCGTACATTATCTCAGAGAGTGTAAATGTTTTTTGACGAACACATGCTAGAAGAAAAACATAAAAATATGAGAGATGATTCATCATGTCCTGTAAAGGTTTCCCCTCCTTCACACCTGCTAAATAGTAATAATAGAAGCATGCTTGGATGAGAAAAAGGGACAATATCTTACAAAAGAGTCAAGAGTTGAATATGATAATATTGTAAGATGTTTATTTATTTATTAAAGTTAAATAAACTCTTTATATGTTTTGATTCATTACAGATTTATCAAATATTACATACAAGATTCTTTTGAGGAGTATAACACACATGGGAGCCATATTCCTGAGGGTAGACATGATTTTTTATTTGTAGCATTTGGAATTCTTGAACACCCAAGTCATGTATGAGGATACATTGTAGGTGTATTAGTAAGAAAATTGTTTCCACGTTTAGAATATTCTTCAAAGGATCATGTTTATAAAAATTAAAATCTTTGGAAGCCAATGTCTAGGATATTTAAGTGACAATGGAGGAAAGGATTAGAGATTCAGGATAGGGGACGTTTGCAGACATGTAAGGACTGTTTCGGCCAACCGATTCGACTCCTCCATCTCGACCAGAAGATCTATCTCCTCCAACTTATCAAACTCATACATCTTTGTTTCTGTACCCCACTCCTTATTATTCTATCCCAACACCCCATCCTCCACAGCTTCCATGTTACTATGAGTTATATGTTGAAGATCCCCATCATATTGTTGCATATGGGATGATATATTATATTAGTGAAACCATTCATCATCACCATATTGAGATGGAGAATAATATAGTCACTATAAGATATATTATACATATATAATCAAAAATATCATTTCCTATAGATTAGGTGAGTGTAGTTGGAAAAATAATTAGTCATTTTTAGTTTTTCCATTCAGACTACTTCAACGTATTACCATGGAGTTATCTATATATGTTATATTTTATTTCATTTTTTTATTAAATTTTATTTCTCATTTTAAATTTTATATATTTCAATAATTTTTTATAGGAATACTTTAAAGGTAAATAAATATTGTATAAACAACAATAAATTCAATGTTTCATGATTTTAGATACCAATTCTACTAGTCTTGAATGATTTTCAAGATACCCAAATTTGTTATTGGGAGTATATGAGATTCCAATTGATGATGTAATTTTTGGGTGTTCAATGACTATGTGTCTTTTAAAAAGCAATATCATGGATATTATAGCTGGAGATCAATTGTGCATCAACACGATGAAATTTTTTTAAGTAAGTTGATTAACAAAATCTTTTAATTCCATTAATTGATTGAAACATTATAATTATTTCTGATTTATATTAGGTATCTAAATAATATTTGTATAGATAATGACAAGATATTTGTATGTGGATTTATAGATCCATAGTTTATTTCTCCCACTGTGTCGACAATGACTGATGCTAAAAGAATAGTTTATATAGATGAAAGATTTGAGATGAAAGTCATCATTCAGTGTTGGATGTTCCCATATCATAAACAGTACATAGGAAATATTTTTTTATAATAATTTTTTATATAACTATTAACATATTAAAAAAAACATATTAAATTTTCTTTTATATTAGTTTTCATTGGATGTTTGGTGTTTATTTTCGAAGATAAAAGTAATCTTATTGGATATACTCTATCCATAGTGAAGTGAGACAAAAATATAAGAATGTATTAAACACATATGTTTTTTATTGTAATAATTGTTTATATAATAGTGAAAAAAAATTATTATATTTATATTATTTTCGAAAGGGTCGTGGAATTTAGTTAGAGAGGCAATAAGAAAGAAGAGCTGTAAAATAAAATTTATAATAGCAAAGTTAAATTATCATTTACAATAAATAAATTTTGGATATATTAATTAAAAATGTTATTTTTAATTAAAATATATTGGAAACTGTGTTATAAAAAATATGGAACTAAATATGGGAATTACATTTTAAGATTCATGTATGAAATAATTTCAACTGGGACAATTACAATGTTTAATAAGGATAGATTTCTTTATAAATATTTCTGTAATATTTAATTTTTTTTTTTGAAAATTTATGTCAAATAATTTCAGTATTATTTTTGTATCTCTTCAATGATGCACTATCATATAGTGAAAAGTAGTTGAGACATTTAAAAATTTAATGTTCAAATAATTTTATATGATTGATTGATTTTTTTAATTTGAATGTTCAATTGTATGTATATTTTCCTTTTTTTTTGAAGCCTTTTCTACTACATTTTCTTCGACCTTTTCTATTGTTCTTTTCCTGCTGATGTGCTGGAGGATGAATCAAAGTACAATTTTCTTTAAAAAAATGTTGTCTGCATCAGTTATTGGATAACTAACATGGAAAAAAATTATTTTTTGTTTTTCATGTCGGTTATCCAATAACAAACGTGAAAAACAACACATAATTTGATTTTCATGTCGGTTACAGTATAACTAATGTGAAAACTGATTATAAATTAGTAATGTATAACATTTATTTTTCATAAGACGATCTAAAAATTTCATTTTCTATGTCCCCTCTAATAATTTAACTTAATAACTAACATAAAACATGTTTATTCACTAGTGAAAGTATCTTCGTCTGATGCTGCAGCCAATGATATGGGAATGAGTGAGCCAATCCAGTCTTTATATGTATTGGGAATTTATATAGTAGTATAAAAATTATTCAAGCATAGATGGATCATCTTAAACTTGTAGATCATACTTCATTCCATATATATTCATTGTAACTTTAAATCTCAGATACAATGTGATATTCCTTCATTCTCAACATCTTCATCATTCTAATAGAGATTAGTTTTTCCTCATTGTGGATTGTTGGAGATCATGTTTTTTAGGCAGAAACACAAATCTTATTTATTATATAGAAGAATATTACTCTTCTCCCATTTCAATTCTTAAGAGCTCCATCATTGACAAAGCATTTTGAATTATTATAATTCATCAAACCTAACTAAGTCAATGTGGACTTATTCCTCCTTAGTATTCAAGTAAATGGTGACATGAATCTATTTTTATTCATCCATGTTTTCCTTATCATGAATATTAAGCATCAATGGAAAACACATCATCAAGGGGAAACAAGGTTTCTTATTCATTTTTTAATAAATAGTTTATCATTTTAGATGAATATTCAATATATATCATTAAAACCAATTATACAATTTTTAATATTTAGTATATTCATAGAATATACAAATAAACATATTTTTTAGGTATATTATGTAATTACATAAAATTTCCATGTATCTTTTTAAATATTGTATGGATTATTTTTGAGACCATGAGCTAAGATAGAGTGAAATTCTGAGGCCTGGTGTGCCCGGAATAAATATTTGAAATATATTAAATATATTAAATACCACCCATACACATATTACTTGAAAAAGTTGAATAAATTATAAATGGTGTCCCAAATCAGAATTCTGGGGGCACCGTTGAGATCTGAATTAAGGTTTTACCTGTGGTGTGACTTAACCTTGTTTAGAATAGGGAATTTGTGGAAAATTAATCATGGGCATGGAAATGGATAAAATAATTACATAAAATATTTTATTTAAATTTTGCTGATGCAGCGACTAAAGCATATTTAAATTGATTGTTATGTTGGAATTTTAGGATTAACCATATAACCTAGTAACCATTTCAAAGCTATTAGATAGAGTTTTGGATGATCTCTCTCAGAAAAATGGAAACTGAATCATTGATTAATGATTAAAACATAATGGAATTGTGGGTTCTCACAAAAAACTAGGGAGAAACGTCATTCTACATCAATGATCGATGCCAAATGAGGTAGGATGGTTGTTTTATTGGGTTTCTTTTCTCGTTCTTTGTTTCTATGTTGAAAGTAAATCAATCATTGAATAAATTTATTTGAGGATTGGTCAGTTTCAAGATGGGTTAGATTAATCATGACTTGGGAGAATTCTATTCATGATTAAAAATTAGATTATTAACTTGTCATTACAATGGTAATGAACTAAGATCGATATGAACATCAATCAAGGTTGGTTCATCTTGGTTGTTCCTGTGATTTTCTCCCCCAGATCTTTTCTCATCATGGGATTTCTTAGTTTTTCCCATGGTTCAACATATCCTAATGAATAGATCATTTCAAACCCATTTCTTGGTTAAAAGATCTGAAATTATAGATTTGGGATTGGCATGACAATAATTTGGTGTGATAGTGGGAGTGGTGATGGATCAAATGAATTTGGATACCCAATTTCATATTAATCAATGCACAGTAAATATTGACATATAAATCCATTTTTTGATAATATTAATGTTCTATAACTTGTTTTGTGATGATGGCAAGGCTCGGATGAGATGAATTCTTAATTTTCTGGTTGAGGTGCAGCCGGATTGGTGGCATGAGCACCAGAGAAGTTGCATGGATTCTAGATCTGGAATTCTTGAAAATCCCATGTTACATGACATGTAGATCATATCTACACTCTGTGTGGGACCCAATGTATGGAAGATAGGGTTTTGGGTGTTAATTTAGTATCACACTGCATGTGACTATGTCACATGGCATGTGACCTCTCCCTAGTGAGTCGGCATGTACCTCATAGGGTACACGGACATGGGTTGGAGTTCATAGGTTGGATCACGATGTGTGCTCCCTTGTACAGACATGTCCTGGAAAAGTACATTGGCTAAGTTGTGTTCTGGTACAAGAGAATAGTACATAGGAAGCTGTAAGATCTAATATTTCTCCATAATGTATGTTTTATTTATGTTTTTGTTTAATCAATTTATTTTGCTTAATTAAGTGTTTTCCAAAGTCCTTAAGGAGGATCGAGGGTGTTCTAGGGATTCATGACATGGAAAAAGATGGAAAATGATTTTTTTGTGCTAGTTGCATGGTCTGCACACTGTTAGTGCTAACCGTGCGGGCACCCTAGGTAAATCATGCAAGAGGAAGGTTTTTGGATAGTAGACTCCACAAGTTTTTCACATGGTTTGTAAAATAATGCAGGTAAACTATTAGAAGGGGGTCTTTTGGGACATAATCATCTGCATAGTTTGAGCACTATTTTGGAGAACTATGTGGGAAAACTGTGTGGCTGAGAAACCATTAAAAATTTATAAATATTACACTCTGATATTTTATAACCCACTTTGTATTTTCCTCCCCCTCCTCCTTTGCAGCCCTAAAAATGAACTTAGTGGACCAAGAGCTCCTATGGATCAATCTCTTTCGATTCTTGGCCTTTTGGAGTGTCGTCAGTTTCAAATTGAAGATCCGTGTAAGGCTAATCTCCCCCTTGCTATTATTTTTATTTTAGGGTTTCTATTTTTTCCCTATCCATATAAATCTCTCCAAAACTTACCTTTTTTGTGAGTTTTAGGGTAAATCTTAAAGGGTTGGTTGAATCGGGATCTAAGGATTTGTTTGGGAGTGTGTTTCATATGGATTCGAGGTAGGTGGTTAACAAAATTATAACCCTTGTATTTTGTGTAGATTTGTGCATGTAGGGGTTATTTTATTTCCCTATTTTGAATATTTCTTGATTCCCTTAACATGATGTTATTTAGTGGTGTATAAATGGATAATTGAACCCATATTGATCCCCATGGGATGCAAGGAGGATGACTCGACCGAATTAGGTCCACCTGAGGGGCGTGCCGATATTTCCCCTGACATATAGTTAGCTATGTAAGTGTAGGTCATTGTTCAAGAACATAGAGACCTTGATGAATATTTTAATATGCATAAAGTAATTGCAATTGTTTTCTAGTAATACACATATGTTGGGTAATTACCCAAGAGGTTGTTTGGTTGAAATGAAAAAGGGTTAAATGGATAAATCGGAAAATTCTAGGGATTAGAATTATAATTGAATATTCTTAATGAGATAGTCATGGAAAATGGGAATGGGGCTAAAGGGGTTAAGTAATATGAATAATAAAAAAGTTAATGGATTGAGGAAAAATGTAAATTCCCATTTATAGAGATTATTGTGATGATTGTAAATGATGTTGGCTATGTAGTTGTGATATGGTGTTTTGTGGTGAGTGATAAATAAGCATATTCACAAGGATTGGCTCAGTAGGGTGTTGAAATGAGGTTCTATGATTACAGGTCGAGTTGGACTTAGATTCTAACACCTCCTCTAAATGCATGGGTTAGGGAAGGGGGTGGAGTTATATTCCCCTAATGGTGGCATTCAACCCGAACTGAGGCTTTGAGGTGAGGATATTGGGAATTGTTATATTGTAATGCCTAGTGATATAGATCTTGATTGTATGTCCATATGTTGAATATTCCTAATCTATTGAGAATATAAAAATGGGAGACTGAATAATAAAATACCTAAGTAGTGAACCTGGATTCATTAGTAGAATAAATAAAATGATCGTAGTTTAGAATGGCCTATTGAACTGTTTACCATAACGTGCCTTTATTTATCATTTGCATGAACTATCTACCTTTCTGGATATTTCGTATACACCATTGTTTGTAGCCTACTGAGTTATACTCACACCTTTCTTGGGCCTCCATTGGGTACTCGAGAAGATTTCATGCTTGCAGTCCAGGATAAGGGAAAGGGCCCTATACTAGGGAGATGAGTTGGACATGACACATGTTTGACTGAGGTTCCAGACTTGGATTATGGACCTTTTTGGGGATTTTATCATTTTCCTTCTTCTGGGTTTTGATCACTTGACATTGTAGCATGACATGGAATATTTATAGTTGTTATGATTGTACCCAATTTTGGTATTTGGTTATTATGCATATTATGGATTTCTGTCTTATGTTTCTACTGTTTCAATTATTATCTGTTGTGAATCACTATGGTATTAAAAGTATTGTCTCCCCACATGACCTATTGGACCCTCGCTTCTAGTCAGAAACCTTTGGCATACAGGGAGGCGTGCTTGAGATCATATAACTACCTGGCTTAGGGCACCAGTCTATTGGAACCCGGGTCGGGGATGTAACAAAGTGGTATCAAAGGAGGTTCTTTTCTCTTTCTAACTATTTTGGGTTGGTATATAGAAGATTAGAAATGTTATGGGCCATGTTAATGAGCTCATCCTTGGGAGTAGATAACCCATTTATGGGGGAAAACCCCAAGACACCCTAGGAAGGGATTGTTGTTCTTGTTGTGTGTTGTTACATTTGATGATATCTCACCATTTGGTGATGCAATTGTTGTGTGATTTGATGTTTTTGTGATATTTCTCTCATGGTTTTAAAGGTTTTTCATTCACGAATCATTATAAGAACCTATGTAGGAATGTGACATGCATCATGATAGGCACAATCATGGGGTGGGTGTGTGGGATTTAAATGTTAGGATGCATTTTTTCTTTTAAAATTAATGAATTATTCCTAATAAGATGGTATGAATGAGTAAAAAGGGGCAGTGAATATTTCTATTAGTAATTAAAATATGGTTTTTGAAAAGATTTAAAATTGGAATAATTTGTTTTAGGGGTAAATTGGAAAATGAAAATGGTTTTAATGGGAGTAAAAGATAAGGATTGTAACCCTGATAATTAGATCTTGTGATGGCCATGAACTTAGGGAGATGGTCGAGGGTAGTGAACCTATTTCAAGTTTTCTCTTTGAATTGGTGTAAAAAAAAATTGTTTGGTTATCACAAGTGATGATCCTATATATACCTCTTCCTTCTTATAAAAGCTTTGTAGTTGTATTCTAAAGCTAATGTACGTCATTGTAGATAAATGCCACCTTGAAGACGTGCACCGGTTGGACGACATGAGGATTCTGCTAAGAATGATCATCTAGTAGTAGAGAAATAGAATGTGGTGATACAAGGATATAGCGAAGAGAATTTTTATGATAACTTTTCTCATTTTATGCATATGATTGAACAAGACCTAGGGCGGGTTGCACTGAGCATGTTTGAGCTGACCATGGAGTTACAGCTGCATCACCCTACGACTTTTAACAAAGAGGGTGGTCCAAAAGCAGTAGAGTTCTTGATAGAGTCTATACAAACTATTCTCTACCATTTAGAGACTACTCTAGAAAAGGGAGTCATGTTATCATCTTCTAAGTTGAGGGGGAAATCAAAACATTGGTGGGACATTATGGTTCATACATAGTAGGATGAGGGGATAATGTGGAAATATTTTCTGAAAAAGTTTCTTGAAAATGTCTATAATGAAACCTTGAGGCAGGATAAGGCTTATGATTTTATGTGGTTGAGATAGGGGACAATGTCGGTGATGGACTATACTAGACGTTTCACCGATTTGAGATGCTTTGTTTCGACGCTGATGGGACACGAGGAAGCTATGGCGAAATGCTTCCAGGGAAGGATGAGATATGATATCAGGTCTCAAGTTAATATATTTTGACTAAATTTTTTTTCTAAAGAGGTGGATCAAGCCCTTATCTCAGAAGGAAACCTAATGATAGATTCATGTAGTGAACTCATGGCACCGGTTGGGTGAGCAAGTGGTGCAGCTTCTGACAGTAGGATGTCCCACTTTGGAACCTTCTAGAAAGGGGGAGGCACATAGAGTAGTCAGAAGAGGGGTTCAATTTCTGAGGGTGTTGACCAGGTCTTCGATTCTCAATGTGGAAGGTTGGGGCACAAGCGTGACCAGTTTCCCCACCCACCAGTTGAGTTCCATGTGTTCGGTAGTCAACGCCACGTACAGAGATTTTGTAGGAACCCGTGGCAGTCGGTGAATTATGGAGGATAAGGGAAAATTACGAGTTTAGGTAGGGGTCATTCACCCCATATCAAACAGGTATTTGGAGATCCACTGTCCTTATAGGTAGGGCCAGTGGATGTGGAACCAATGGACGAGATCACCCTTACCAACAGAGCAGTGCAGTGCAGGGTACTCAGGTTGGAGCCTAGGGTAAAGGGGCAGGTCACCTCCATATATTTCAGGCTACACCTGAAGGTGATGAGGAAGTATTGTCTACTGTTTGAGGTACAAATCATTTATCTTCCATGATTTCTATTTCGTTATTCTATATAAGTTCTATGAATTCCTTTATTTCTACTCAGCTGGTAGTTGTGTTAGTATTAACCGTAGAGACTGTATGTGGGGTAATGTCATTTCATACTCTACTAGGAGTAAAAGTTGAGGATATCAGGCAGTGTATGAGTTTTGATCTGGAGTTTGGTGCGTATCATTTTCTATGGGAACTATTTTTCCTAGATATGTCAGGTTTTTACCTAATCGTGGGAATGGATTGGTTGGTGTTATATCATGGCCATATTGAATGTTAGTGATGTCGGGTAACATTCACATCTCTTGATGGGAGAAATCATGTTCTTCATGGTGAGTGGGATACTCAATAGGTCCATGTAAGACCACTACACCATTATATGGGGCAGCTCATAGCCCAATTGGCATGACTTATGATAGATGATGGAGATAAAGGACAACAAATCATACCTTTTTGTGGACTAGTTTGAGGATGTGTTTCCTGATGACTTATCTGGGTTACCACATGAGAGAGATATTGAGTTTACGATCTAATTTTTTCTTGGAGCAGAGCCATTTTCCATTCCACCTTACCAAATGGCACCAGAAGAGCTCTAAGAACTGAGTGCTCAGTTTGAGGAATTAGAACGTAAGGGGTTTATAGGTCCTATTACATCACCTTGGGGATCTCCTATGTTGTTTTCTATGAAGGATAATGGATCACGGAGGCTATGTGTCGATTTTAGGAATATGAACATGATGACAGTTAAGAATTTATACCCTCTTCTACGAATTAATGACCAGTTTGATAAGCTCAGAGGTGCCTCAGTGTTTTCCAAGATTGATTTGAGATCGAGATTCCATCAGTTGATTGTGAGACCTTCTGACATACCCTGGACGGCTTTCTGATGTAGGTATGGGTTGTATGAATTCCTAGTAATTCCATTTGGTTTGACCAATTCACCAATTGTGTTTATGGCCTTGATGAACCAGATATTTCACCCATATCTAGATCAGTTTACAGTTTTTTTCATTGATAAAATCTTGGTGTGCTCTAGAACTCATGAAGATCATGCCAAACATCTTGAAAACAATCTGAGTACACTAAGGGAGCATATTATTTATGATAAGATATCAGGATTTTAGTTTCAGATTGATGAGGTGCACTTTTTGGGACATATTATATCTGATTCAGGCATGTCAGTGGATCCAGAAAATCGGAACGATGTGGTGTCTTGGGAATAGCCCAAGAACTTCTCTGATATTCTGATTTTTTTTGGTTTGGGTGGTTATTACCTAAGGTTTATTATATATTTATCTTATTTGGAATCACCAATCATAGGCCTAACAAAGAAGGGGGTAAAGTTCAATTATTCAGATGATTGTGAGAATGTTTTCCAGGAGATGAAGAAGTGGTTGACTACCGCACCAATTTTGATCTTACCTGAACCAAGTAAGAAGTATACCTCTTTTTTGTGATGTTTCTAGTGTTGGAATTTGGGTAGTGTTGATGTAGGACGATCAGGTTGTAGCTTATGGGTCGAGGTGGTTGAGTCCACATAAAAGAAATTATCCTACTCATGACCTAGAGCTAATTTCTTTGGTTCATTCCTTAAATCGTTGGAGGAATTATATGTTGGGATAACCTTTTATGGTGTTTACTGACAAAAAAAGTCTCAAATATTACTTATCTCAATGGTATTAGCATCTTCGATAGTAACGGTGGGTCAAGTACATACATTCTGTTGATTTTGAATTGGTTTACACACTCAGAAAAGGGAATAGTTTCACTGATGCTCTGAGATAGAAGACTCAGAATCAAGTGGTTAAGGAATCCAGTTTAGTGCGGGTGATGATGGCATTATTTACTAAAATGAATTTGGAGGTATAGGAGGTAAATGGGAATATAACCCTTGAATCTATATCATTTGAGTCCTCACTTTTGATCCGAGTTAAAGAGAGTGAGTTGGTAGATCTGGAGTTCGTGGATATTAATGAATGTTTTAAAGGTGGGGAGTCACCTTCTAGTTGGACCTTTGGTACTGATGAATTTTCTTATGTTCATGGTTGTGTTGTGGTTCTGGAAGATGTACGAGAAGTGCGGATGTGAGAGTTCCATAGGTCAAAGTTGGCAGTGCATCTGGGCTTGACTATGATGTAAAGTGATATATGTAGGTAGTTTTGGTGTCCAGGAATGAAGAAGGATGTGGTGATTTTTGTGGCACGATTCCTTACCTGTCAGCAGGTGAATGATGTAAATCAATTACCTGGTGGGTTGTTATACTCTTTGCTTATTCTAGAGTGGAAGTGGAATGACATCACAATGGACTTCATAGTGGGTCTTCTAAGGTCTCCTAAGAATAATTATGTCATTTGGATGGTAGTAGATCGGTTGACCAAATTGGTTCATTTCTTTCCAATTCAAGAAACCTATATAGTCAACCAGTTGGAGGAGTTGTATGTTCAGAAAATGGTATGGTTTCATGGTGTGCTGAGAAACATAGTTGTAGATCATGATCCACGTTTCAACTTGGGCTTCTAGAAGTGACTACAGGAGGCACTTGGTACCAAGGTGTTTCTAAGTATGGATTACCACACACAGACTAATGGGCAGTCAGAGCATATAATTCAGGTATTGGAAGACATGTTGAGTGCATGTGTTATGGATTTCATTGGTTCATCGGAAAATCACTTGTTTCTTGTTTATTTTTCTTATAAAAATTATTTTCTGGCTATAGTCCAGATGGTACCTTTTGAGGAAATTTACTGGTGACCGTGAAGATCATAGTTGTGTTGGTTAGAGGCTAGAGAGTCTGAACTGTTAGGGCTGAGTCTTGTGTAGGAGACATCGAGGAAGGTTCGTTTTATTCAAAAGCGTATGGAAACATTTCAGACTATGAATAATTCATATGCAGATCAGTATCGTAGAACTCTTGAGTTTCTGGTGGGTGATAGTTTGTTTCATTGGGTGTCACCAAGGTTGGGTCACCGTTGAATTTGGAAGCTGGGCAAGTTGGCACCGAGATATATGGGGCCATTTGAGATTGTGGAGAGAATCGGACTGGTGGCTTACTGATTGTCTCTTCACATCAGTATAGATGGATGTATGATATTTCCCATGTTTCAAAACTCTAATCGTATCACCCATATCCATCTCATGTGACAAATTCCAAGGATATTGAGCTTGAGGATGATGCGTCCATTGAGGAGTACCTGGTTAGTAATTTGGATCATAGTGAGAATGTTTTGTGGGGTATGGTTGTGACCCTAGTTCATGTTCTATGGAAACATGGAAAAATTCATGAGGAAAATGGGGAGTAGGAATCAGATGTGTGGGTCCAATAGCCCAATCTCTTTCTTTTAGAAACTCATAATTCTCTGGAATAGTGGCTCGGGGACGAGTCTTTATAATGATGGGGGGTTATAATATCTCATATTTCTATATAAGGTAATTTTTATTTACCTTTTAGTTTAGGCCCGTTATTTTGTTCAATTAAGTTTTTTCCAAAGTCCTTAAGATGTCTCGGGGGTGTTTTTTGTGTTTGGTACATGAAAAGGGGGGATGTTTTTCGGGGGCTAGTCGCATGGTCTCCACTTGGTTAGTGCTAACCTTGCAGGCAGCCCAGGTAAACTGTGCAAAGGGAAGGTTTTTGAATAGTATCCTCCACATAGTTATCAAATGTTATGGAAAACCATGAGGGTAAACCATGGGAAGGGGCTCTGTTGGGAAAAATCATCCACATAGTTTGTGCACGATTTGGCAAACCGTACAGGAAAACAGTGCGGCCCAAATCCCTTTAAAAATTTACAAAAATGGCAGTCTTGAAATTTATAACCCACTCATAATTTTCCTCCACATCCTCCTTCATATCCCTAAGAACAAAACAAGGGAACCAATATATCACAAGGACCAATAACTTTTGATTCTTTTCTGTTTGGAGTGTCGTTAGTTGCTTATTGAAGATCCAGGGAAGTCTAATATCCCTCCTTCATTTATTTTTAGTTTACGGTTTGTAATACTTTTCCATATCCATATGAAGATCACAAACGCAACATTTTTGGTGAGTTTTTGGGTAAGATTCAAGGGTTAGTTTAATCAAGATCTAAGTCTTCGTTTGGGAGTGTATTTGCCAACAGATTTGAGGTATGTGGTCTACAAAATTATATCCCTTATATTTTGTATAGATCTGTGCATTTAGGACTTTTTTTCTTTCCCTATTTTGAAGTTTTCTTGATTCCCTTGACATGATATGACATAGTGGTGTCTAAATGGCTAATTTAACCCCTCTTGATCACCATGGGATCCATGTAGGATGACTCGATCGAATTAGGGCCACCCGAGGGGCATGCTGATATTTCCCCAAACATAGAGTTAGCTATGTAAGTGTAGTTCATTGTGAAAGAACATATATCCATTGATGATTATGTTAGTATTCTTAAAGGAATTTCAATTTTTATCTATTAATACAACTACTTTGGGTAATTACCCAAAAGGTTGTTCAGTTGGCACAAAAAAGGGTTAAATGGATAAATGGGAAAATGCTAGGGATTTTCATTATACTTGAGGTTCTACACCCAAGGTTCGAGTTGGACCGAGGTTCTACCTCCTTCCCTAAATACACAGGTTAGGGAAGGTGATAGAGTTTTATTCCCCTAATAGTTGCATTCCACCCGGACTGAGGCTTCGTGCTACGGAAATTGGGAATTCTTATATTTTGATGCCTAGTGAGATAGATCATGATTTTATCTCCATATGATTAATATGCCTAATCTATTGAGCACATAAAAATGGGAGATTGAATAATGAATTGCCTAAGTAGTGAACCCATAATCATTGGTAGTATAAATAAAATGAACGTAGTTTAGAATGACCTATTGAACTGTTTACCATAACATCATTTTATGTATCACATGAATGCACTATCTACCTTGCTAGATATTTCATAGACACCATTGGTGGTGGCCTACTGAGTTATACTCACACCCTTCTCGGGCCTCCGTTGGGTACTTTAGTATATTTCATGCTTGCAGGTTAGGACAAGGGAAAGGGCCCTATGCTAGGGAGATGAGTTGGACATGGGACATGTTTGGGTGAGGGTCCAGACTTGGAGTCCAGAACATTTTGGGGATTCAACCATTTTTATTCATTTGTATTTTGATCACTTGACATTGTATCAATACATGGAATATTTATTGTTTTTTTGATTGTACCCAATTTTTGGATTTAGTTATTATGCATGAAATGGATTGTTATCTTATGTTTCTATTATTTCAATTATTATCTATTGTGACTCACTTTTGTATTGAGGATATAGTCTCCTCAAATGACCTTTTGGACCCTCGCTACTAGTCATAAACCTCTGGAATATGGGGAGGCACACTTGAGGTCATGTAACTACCCGGCTCCGGGAACCATTTTAGTGGCACCCAGGTAAGGGAATTTACTAAAGCTGATGAATTTTTTACTTCTATACAAACACGGACATGGCTTGAGACATGTTCCATTTACATGAGTAGAACTATGGGTCAAGGGACATGGTGTTTAATCCTTTTACGTACCGTGAAATTTATAAGGCATGGCTTCTGTCCATTTTCCTCTACATCATTGACTTGATTTTTTATGCTAGTATGGAATTTTATCCCACTCTAAGGATGATGATCCATTCTATGGGACTTCTTAGATAGTGTTGTTGGAATCATTCTATGAGGCCCATAATGAGAACCTCTATTCATATTTGTGCCATATGTGTTCTTAATATCTTCATGACTAAATCTACATGGGTGTAGATCCTCTACTTTGAGTGTTAATATATATTGAGTTTTTGGTATCACCCCATGGTCTTGGATGTGAAACTTATCAATGTATCATATATCTTTAGACCAATTGCATGTACTTTCAAATGGTAATAATTGTTTGTAATTTTCTACTCAAACGAGCATCATCAATGCTATCAGTCATAAGTTTATGTTCTCCCTAATGAGTTCCTTGTTGAATATTCAATCTAGAATACTAGGCTGGAATACTACGGTTGTGACTTACCATTAGATTATGTGCCTTTATTGATTATATATCAATATTATTATTAAATGTGTTGTATACATATACCTATATATGGATGAATATATTTTCATTTGTTGTATGATTTGTGGTTTCCGGGTTTCTTACTTGGTATTTTTTGGCTAACCCTTCCACGGTATATTCTCACACATGTCATTTATTATGCAGATGACCAGCCTTTTGAAAAATTCCTTGATGGACCAGGACTAGACAGTGCTTAGTGATACTAGAAAGACCGAGGTTTCTTCCTATATATTTTAATAGAAGTCCCTAGTATATAATTTTAAAATGTACTTGTATTCAGGATCTATTTATTAGGCTTGTATTTGGACACCTTTACTCTACTTTACTTCTTATCATACTCTGTTTGTTGGATTTATTTGTCTTCATTCATATTTGTTTAGTTCTTTTTACTTTTAAAATTTATCATATTGGATATATCTATGTGTGTAGGTACATAGGCTAAGGCCTCCCATGTTAGTGATATGCCTACTCGATACTAGTCTCCGACCCATGGCCTATTGGAAGAGGGCTTGGGTAGTCACAAAACATACCCCATTTGGATCGTTCGTACCATATTGATACTATAGGAGTAAGTTCTACTATAGGAATAAAGTTTTTGAGATTGGTTTGAGGAAACAATGTTTTGTTTTTGGAGTTGATATTTCATGCTAGAGACTCTAGTGTTGGTTTGGTGGCTGATGTATCCATACACCAAGACATTGATCACCTGATTTTTAGCTAGATACATGAGAACAATTATTAAAAGTAAAACAATGGTACATTCATAAAATATAAATGGGTTGTGGTTACCATGTCCTTCTTGAGTTTTCTATACAAACATTCTCACTGGAAATGGTACATCTTATTTACATTAATGATTCCTCTATGAAATATGCCAGAAAGGATTCAAAATCATTATCAAAAGGATGATCACCTCATTGATGAGGCGTCGATATAAGGACTAGTTCCTGATATGTAACCTCTCTTTGGGGACCCATTTATAACACCACCTATAGAGAAACATGTGGTACCCGTAGTTCCAGCAGATGAGGTGTTCATGATGAGTGCCCTCCATGAGTTTCAGTGAGAGGGGCCCCTCAGGTTGTAAGGTAAGGCAATCCCACAGGTTGTTGGGGACTGGCTTGAGGTGGTGATCAGAATTTTCAATCTAGTAAGGACTCCAGTAGATCAAATAGTTATCTTGGAAGTGAGCCCTCTTCATGGATAAGTAAGGCGATGGTGGGGTTTGGTGACCCAATATTACAATGCGGTGACCCTTTCATGGATAGAGTTTGAGAACCATTGTAGGGAGGAGTTCTCACCAAATATATTATGGGATGTATATATCCTATAAATTCTAAAACTCTATAAAGAATCATGAATGTGTTGGAGTATTCCTCTAGTTTAACCAACCTTTTCATGTAATCAATGAATATTGTTTGTGCTAGTTCTTCAAGGATTATACTATTGAGTGAGGGATGCATAGAGATATCTAATATAGTGTTATCTCTATAAGCAGTATGGCCTATGGTGGGGTTCTAGAGTGATATTCGGTAGTTCATAGTTTCATGGATGATCAAATTATACCATTAGTTTTTGGTAGTGGGAAAGTAGAAGCAATGAACTTATCAGTAGGGATACGTAGTAATTTTTATGTACGTGGACATGCGATACATTTCAGAAGGAGGTCTTGGGATAGAGGATATATGGTTCATGTCTCACAGTGTAGGTTTTTCATCCTAGATAGAGGCAGTGCTACTCATGTGATGGAAGGGTACATCTTGAATGAGACTGTACAACCCACCAAAAATCTAACAGAGTGACTATGGATGATTATCTAAAGAAATGGTAGCTATATGAGTAGGTAGTTATTCATGGTGGTGGACATGGTAGAGGATCTGGGAGAGCAGTGGGAGATGGTAGATTTTTTTACTTCTAACCACCACCATCCCTAGGTGGCCCACTCCAGGCTTAGGGAGCTTTATAAAATGTACGGGGATAACTACAGGTGGTCAAATGTTATGAAATAGAATCTTTTTGAATGATTCAAGGTACGATATGTGTCTTTTATACCATGTATATAGTGATGATAGATATAGGTGTTATTCATTCCATTCATTCCAGATACCATGTAAGAGACATATATATTCTGGTTGAGCCTAGGGATCAATCCTTATGTTAGAGACTCTTACTAGATAATACTCAATTATCAAACACTTTTACCAATAGTGTGACATGACTCTTGGAGGGGAAATTTTTTATTTGGATATTCTAGTAGAAGTGATGATTATTTACAATGTTATCTTAGGTACGGACTAATTATCCATGTTTATTCCCAGATTCACTATTTTAGGAAGAGGATATAGTGTATCTACAGTGACAGAACAAGGTTTTCCATTGTTGGTGAAAAGGAAACTAAAGTTATGCAGGATGGAATAATTCATAGGAGGGTGTAGCCGATTTCTCATCAGTTGGCTTTCCAACCCCTTGGTGTGGTGGATGTTATGAATTCCCAGTTTCCTATGGTGGTGAATAATTATGAGCATGTCTTTCCCAATGATTTTAAAACATTAACTCTTTGAAGAAATATAGAATTCAACATTGATCTACACCTCATTTTAGCATCGATATCTATGCCCTCATATCATATGTCTCTCATAGATCTTCACAAGATGAGGGTGCAGTTGGAGGATATACATAGGTGGGGATTTATTAGACTCAGTGTTTCAACCTGGGTGGCCCCAATTTTGTTTTCTAATAAGATGGATGGGAGCATGAGGTTTTGTGTGGACTACCAGTGCTTGAACCAAGTGACTGTGAAGAAATAATATCCACTACTGAGGATCGATGATCTCTATGATCACTTGATAGGGTAATGATGGTTGGAAAAAGGTTAAACTCATGTTAAAATATCACCGGTTTCAAGTATGGGATGAGGATATACTAAAGATATTATTCTAATGTGGATACAGTCACTATGAGTACTTGGTGATGCCCTCTATCATGAATAAATCCCCATTAGTGTCCATATGACTCATGAATGAGATAATTCATCATTTCTTTGTCTGGTTTTTGGTAGTCTTCATTGATGATATTCATGTGTACTATGTGTTATAAGAGGAGCATGTGAGACACTAGAGGATAGTTTTGGACATACTCGAAGAGAACAATCTTTACTAAAGGATCTAGAAGTTCCAGTTTTGGATTCAGGCAGTCCACTTTCTAGGACATGTTATCTCAGTAGATGGAGTGGTAGTGGACTATTCCAAGTTCGAGGTAGTGTTAGCTTGGGATCTACCCAAGAGATTAATAGATATATAGAGTTTCCTTGGGTTATTAGTCTATTAACAAATATTCATTATTTATTTCTCCATAATATCAAAACCATTGATAGATTCAACTTAAAAGGGGAAATCCTATATGTGGATAGATAGGTGTTACTAGGGTTTTTAGAAGTTAAGGTAGATCTTGAAATGAACTCCCATAATGAGATTTATAAAGAATGGTGTTGATTATATATTGTTCTGTAATGAATACAAAATCGAGTATGGTTGTGTTCTGATGCAGAGGTAGGATATGATTGCATGTGGTTCACATCAGTTGAGACCACATGAATAGAACTATATGGCCCATGATATATATTTAGAAGTGGATGTATTCACACTAATGATGTGGTGACCTTAACTAATTGGAAAGTGATTTATCTTCTATTATAATTAAAATAGTCACAAGTATATCTTCTATCACAAGGATCTTAACTTGTGACATAGATGATGACTAGAGTTCCTCCATGATTATGACTTCAAAATTTTATCTACACCTGGGAAGGAAATGTGGTTGAAGATTCTCTTAGTATGAGATATTGTTCATAGTTACTGAATGAGGCTTAGATTAGTTGGCCTCGTTATAATTATACTTTTTGGATATAGATATAGAAATATACCTCTAGTATATGGTGGTCACCCCTCTTCTATTAAAGCTGGTTAGGGAGGCATGGCTTGGGGATACTGATTGTGAGACCCTAGGTACATAGATATCCATTGGAAATGATCCTAGAATATTTTCTAAAGTTGGATAGGATGTCCTTCTATTCATAGGATGCATGGTGGTGCTAGTGACATTTTGGGATGAGTTTTTGAAATTATTTTCTCCATCTATATTGGTGGTACATAAAACTATGGAAAATATGCAACCGGACCTCTAATGTTAGTTTTAGTGGCTGTGGATGAAGGGAGGAGTTGTAAAGTTTATCTCTTGATGCCTTACTTATCAGCAAGGGGAGGTTGAGCACCATGTTCTAGCAGGTTTAGATCAACCTCTTTATGATCTAGTGTGGAAGTGGGATATGATATCCATGTAATTTTTTATAGTCTTACCATGTACATCCATGGGACAAGATTCCATATGGGTGATTATAGACTAACTCACCATGCCCTCCCATTTCTTTGAAATTTGAGAGAAGAGTGTCGTAGACATATTGGGATGCCTCTATGTGCAGGAGATAGTCCAAATTCATTGAGTTCCATCGATGATAATTTTTTACTATTACTCTCACATCACATCCTAGTTGTGGAAGTTATTTTAGGAGGATTTTTGGACTCAGTTACACTTGATTACAGTGTTTCACCCCCAAAATCAAGGCTAGATTGAGCAGACCATTCAGGTTATCGAGGACATGATGTGAGCCTTCATTTTGGACTTTGGTCGCAATTGGGAACATCACAAACCACGGGTGGAGTTTTACGTACAACAGCAACTACCATTACACCATCAGTATGACACTATTCAAGGATTTGTATGGCCAACCCTACAGATTACCACTTTGATAAACGTACTCGGTATATTCGGCACTCATAGACCCAATGTTGGTGAGATAAACTACTTATATGGTTCAAATCGTCCAAGAGCATATGTTATGTGCATAGATCTATCATAATTCTTATACTGACAAGTTATGGAGGCCTTTGGAGTTTGAGGAAGGAGACCACATGTTCTTGTGGGTTTCACCTTGATGAGGATTACTGATATTTGGGTGTGACGACAAGCTATCTATGAGATTTGTTGGCCCGTTAAAGATACAATGTAGATTTGGTGGGGTTGAACAATACTTTTCTCTACGTCAGTTGTTAGTCCATGTATATGAAATTTATCAAGTGTCGCAACTAAGTCAGTATATTCATGACCCATTGTACGTTATCGACTGTGTTGAGCTCGACATCAAGGATGGAGGTGACATTGTCTCGTAGCTAGTAGATATTGAGGATATATTGGATATGATCATTCTTGGGTGATCAATTCTTTTAGTGTGTGTTTGGTATAATAATGGGAACCTCTAGGAGAGCGCATAGGAGTGGGAGCCTCATATTCATGATTAGTACCCACATCTCTTTTTATAGACCTTTTTATGTATTTTTGGGGATTTATGGCCCAAGGTGGGTAAAATTTAATGACTCAAATTTTTTATGTATTATATTTGGATATTTTATGTATTATTTTTTAGACCAAGTTCTAAGATGACAAGAAATATTGAGGCCAAATGTTCCCAGAATAAATTTCTGATATATATAAAATATATTAAATATATAAAATAGAATTTGACCATATTTTTCCTAAAAAAGTGGAATAACTTATAAAAAGAGGGATCGAATTAGTAATATGATAACACTATTGAGTTCATAATGTGGTTTTTACCCTAGGTGAGACTTAGCTTTGTTTGGGGCAATGATTTTGTGGAAAATTCATCATTGGAACAGAAATGTATAAACTATTTAATCAAATTATATTTTTTTATTTTTTTTGATTCAATAACTAATTTATCTTTAAATATACTGATATATTTTAATTCTAGGGTTATATGCATAACCCTGGAACCATTTACGATCTGATGGAGTTAGCGTTGGAGGATCTATCTCAGACGAATGGTGACCAGATCATGGATCGATAATTGATGCACAACAAAATCAAAGGATCTCACCAATGACTATAACACAACATCATTTATCACCATTAATCTATCTGAATCGTGGAAATATGGTTGTTTGATTTGATTTTATTTCCCCATTCTTAGTTTCTATGATAATTAAAAATCAATCGACAAATAGATTGATTTTTGAATCAGTAGGTTGTGGGATGGGTCAGTTTAATTAGGATTTGGGATAATTTTTTTCATGAATAAATTTTTGATTCATCACATGTATTTATAATAGAAATTAACTGAGATTGACACAAACAATTATCAAGGTTATTTCCTCTTGTTTGTTCTTTTTCTTTTCTCTCCTGGTTATTCTCACAACATGGGAATTATTTATTTGGCCTTTTGTTTGACATATCCTGATGAATCAATAATTTCACACCCATTTCCTAGCGCAATTATCCAAAATTGTAGATCTTGGATCATAACAACACAATGGTGGTTTGATGATATAAGAAACAATAGATCAGATGTATTTGGATACACAATCTCTTGTTCTTTGGTGCACAATGAAGAGCGATGTATAAAATGATTTTACACGTAGATAAAAGGGCCAAAACCATTTGATCAATTATGGAGAGTCCATGATGAGATTGCTCCTTAAATTTTGGAGTGAGTCATGGGCAGATTAGTGGCTAGAGCATTATACAAGACACAAGGATTCTAGATCTTGAATTATGTAAAATCTCACATTACATGGAATATAATTCAGATCTACACATCGTGTTGTCCCTTCTATGCAGTGTCTAGGATTTCATGAGATACATAAGTATCACATAATATTTGACGGTGTCACACATCATGTAACCTCTCCTCAGCAACTCAGAATGTTCCTTAGAGGACATAAGGAAACAGGTTGTATTAAACAAGTTAGATCATTCCATGTACTCCCCTTTACAAACACGGCCTAGAAAAGCACATGGGATAAGTCATGTACTGGTACATAGATAGAGTACACAGACATCTGACACATCATGTACTTCTACACAAATAAAGAAATGGCTTGAGACATGGTCTATTTACATGGACATGAATTGGGGTTAAGGGACATGGTGTGTAACCCATATACACATTGTGTACTTTCTAATACATGTATTGGAGGCCTTTTCCTCTATATCATGGACAAGTTTCATTAGGATTCATTCCCTATATCATTTCCTTGAAGGTTACTATGTAATTATCTCCAAATCCTAGGATGACAATCCATTCAATGTTACTTCTTGGATATAGTTGTTGGTATCCTTCTATGAGTCTTGGAGTGATATCCTCTATTGATCTTTGTTCCCTAGGTTTATTTATTTGTATCATCATGGAATACACTAAACGGGCATTGATCCTTTACTTAGTGGGTTAATCCAGATTTAGTTTTTGGTATCACTCTATGGCCATAGATTTGATCCTCATATGTGTATCATATATATTGAGACAATCAGTGTTTACTTTCAAATGGGGAGACCCGACAAGAAGTTTCCTATTGGACATACATCATTAGTGCTATCACACTCAAGATTTTGTTCTCCCAAATGAGTGGTTTGTGGAATATTTGAGCTAAAATCCTATGTAGATATACTATATTTGTGACATACTAGTAGACTTTGTGTATTTATTGAGTATATTTGAATATTCTTGTTATATGTGTTGTAGACATATACCTATGTAAAGTTGACTGTATTTTCTTTTTTTATGCATTGTGGTTTTGGGGTGTCCCAGTGTGTATTGTTATACTCACCCCTGCTTGATATTTTCCCACATGTGTCATGTATTTTATAGATTACAGTCCTTTTTACTAATTCCATGATATATAAGGACTAGATAGTGTTTAGTGAGACCTAAAATACCGATATGTGTTCCTATAGTTTGTGGAAATAGTCCCCAGTATTTACTTTTAGGTTGTACACCCTTTCAAACTCATTGTGGGGGGATTATATTTGGGATTGTGTACTTTAATTCATGTCTTACTCTAGTTGTGGAATTTAGATGTATGCATGCATGGTTTTTCAGTTGTTTTTATGATTTAACATTTTATAGTCTTGGATATGTGTGCATGTTTATAGGTACATAGGATAAGGCCTCCCTTGTTAGTGATATGCCTACTCGGCACTAGTCTCTAGCCCTTAGCCTATTAGAGGTGGGCTTAAGGAGTCATGGTATAGGCCCCATTAGGATGGTTCGTGACATACTATTCTTCATATCTAATAATTTTATTCTCACTTTTTACAATTATTGATATTTCCTACTTACAACCTCTCATCATAACATAGGTAAAACAAAATAAAGGGTGAGATCAGATGCTCAGTAAGGGTAAAAAAGGAGATATCAATCGATAAACATATGTAATAATAAGATAATCATAATTTAAAGAGATTATGATAATAATTTATAAATTACATACCCAATTTATCATGGATAATAGTCATGAATCATGTAATAAATCCTTATATTTTAATGGAAATGAATCATAAGAGTGAGAAATCATCACTAAATAATCATAAACATTGAGTTAAAATCATACGAATAAAAACATACCAGAAAAGTGTGGAACAATAATTTGCATATAAATTATTTCATATTTCATGATAATATACTGATATCATCAAATCATAGTGTATTAAGAATAAACTCATATTTCTCATATCATAATGTATCTAGAATCACCATTTATTTCTCATAGTGGATATGGAATCCATACCTATATCCCATATTGCATCTAGAACATAAAACCATTACCCATAATTATCTCATGATATTTAAGGATTTACCTAATGAATTATAGGGATATATAATTCTATACCCACCTATCACATAATAAAAACCAGATATATTTGTGACACAGTATTACAAAACATTCATCACATCATCATATCATATCCTATTTAATGAAAAATATTTTCATAAACATTTTATCATTTCATAATAACATAACCCATGTAAAATAATTGAGTTTCATTTAAATATGATCCTCATAATCATAAACAATCCAGAGAAATAATAAAGATGCTATTATTAGATTATTTCCGCAGTAAATAGTAATTAACATCCAAATATGTTATCATATATGAGAATTACATTAAAATACAACATGAATATTTAGTGTGGAAAATACCATTTTTATTTTAAAGATACTTATTCCACGCTATGATTTTGTCAAATATTTTTTTCGAAAAAAATTAACTTTTCAATATTATTCATTACATACAATACTGATTTTACCTTTTGTTGCACGCAACATCGAGTTTTAACGAAACATGACATACTATTAAAATACTATTATTTAATATGATAGTTATAATATATACATTGGAATGGAAGATATGAGTAGGATTAAATAAATTATTAAGATGAATGGTTTACACAATAATATATAATTTACTGTTTTGTGACCATTTAATTAGACATGCAAATAAAAAACACATTTTAAACAAAGGAAATATTTTTCTTGAAAACTTTTTTTATACGCACAAACATGTTTTACATAAAAAATTTAAAAAACCTTTTTCTATAATTATTTAAATTATTTTTTTATTATATATTTAATAATTTTTTAACATTCATATTTTCTTCTAGACAAGAGGTAAAAAATAAATCATATTTTATTCTTAAATACTATACTTGTCTATAAGGAATTTTATCATCATTTGTGCACTAATTTGGAAAAAAATATATATTTTAAAGAAAATTTACGGTAATATTTTTTTTTAACTAAATTTAAAAATTATCATGGAGTGATGATTTGAAATTTTTATGAAAAATAACATTTTCAATTAATAATTAATAATACTGGTTTTAATTAAGAATTTTCATTTCTATTAAAGCATTTCAAAAATTGGAAATTACATTAAGAAGGTTTTAAAAGTGTAATTAGTTCAATTATGTATCAATTAACCCAATTTAGTTTATTTGAATCAATTTGATGTTGAATTTTTATGTAAAATATTTTTAATCAATCTATAAATTTATCTTCGGAAAATTGTTTTTTCATCATGTTTGTGGGATTATTTTTAAACTAAATATTTCCACTTATGTGAATGGAATTTGAAAAAATGTATTCCATATTTGGAATAAGAAAAATTCATATTATATAATAAGTTCAAATTAATATTTGATGATTATGAATAGTAAATGAAGTTAAAATTAATTACCGTGGTTAATGTGAAAATAGGTTTATTGAGGGTTAAACTAAAATGATAAGGGGTAAAATGAACTAGAAACTTTTGAAATACCCATGTATTGGACATATTTAGACCCTATAAACTCTAAGGTTTTATAATTTCCGATTTTTTAGCCTTTAGAATTGTGAAAAATGAGGATACATCTTTTTATCAAAAAATTCAAGTGTTCCACTCAAATCAGTTATAAAAGGCCACACATTATTATATCATATTCACACTTCCAAAACCATTTGTTTTGAAAAAAACATCCAAAATTCCTTATATAATTTCTTAATATAATCCTAGAATAATATTTTGGTCATAAATCCAACCTAGTAAGTATTTTTGTGAAAACCAATAGATGTTGTCTGAAGAAGAGGTTACATCCCTAACAGAGCATTTTATTTTATTTCTTTTTATACATTCTTAAGTTATTATTAAACCATTATGATATAATAACATCAGTATATTATATACACAAATATGTTTTTATGTTAATTTCAATAACTAAATCTGTCTCCTCCACTCTAAAATAGGAAATGAAATTCGTTATCCTGTGTATGACGGACTACCACCTAATGAACCAACATATTTTTTTTCCATCACTACTTATCATGAATTGATATAATAAAGTACAAAAATTTTATATATTATATTTATGATATATTTATACTTATGTAATTATAAAATCATATATACCTTCTTAATTTGTGTTCTGTAGAAAATTTGATAACATCGTTCATGTGTACGACAGACTACTACCTCACAAAGCGGTGTGATTTATTTTTCAGTAACACTTTTCATAGAAGGTAATTATGGTTAATTTAATGAATTTATTTTATATATATATAATATAAAAATTATTCTATAAATCTAATATTTTATTTACCTTTTTTCATTTCAACTATCAAGGAAATGGAAACAGTGTTCATGCTTACGTATGATATACCATCTCTACGAATAGTGTATTAAATTTTCTATTTCTGCTATTTATGGATTAAAATAAATAAATTTAGAATAAATACATAGTATTTTTATATCATTTATATAATTTTTGATATTTTGGAATGATTTTTAAAGTAATAGTACTAAAAATTAAAAATCAAAACATGCCTAAAAAACAAAGTAGTTATTGCCTGAAACTTGAATTTAACAAGGAATTATTAATAAATGGTAATAAAATATCATAAATAAATCATATATTGTATGATATATATATATATATATATATGTGGTTATTTTATAGTTTTATAATAAAAATATATTTATTATACAGTGAATGAACGAATTTGAGACTTATAGTAAGAGATTTCCATCTCAGTTTAATTTTCAATTGGACACATTCCATATTTACAGTGTGTTTTATTTATGTTGTTTTTATATTAATAATGAATGTATTTTATTATGTTAATCCTAAAAATTATTTTTATTTATATATTTATTTTTTTATCTCTCTTTCATGGGGTTTATAGTTTAAAATTTTACAAGGCAGTAAGGGATTTTTGTCGCAATTTGTCTTCTTTGAGAGATATGTTTTGTTCTATACCTAACGTCTTTTGTTAGGTGTATATATAACCCCTTTGACATGTAATAACATGAAATTATTTATTCTCATGATATTTTAATTTCCTTTATGTTAATTCTTTCATGGGTATTAAGATTCAATGTAACTAAAGTTGTAATGTATTTATGGTACAATATCATCATTTATTAGGATTGTTTATGTTTATGCTTCAATGATGAAATATTATGATACATATATCAGAAACAGATGAATTTTATTCTCCTATTATTATTTAATTAGAATACATTTTTTCTATTCATTTTAATCACTTTATGGACTCATGATTTCAAAATATTGTTTTTAGAAAAATAACTTTTATTTCTCTACTTGGTCAAAAAACCCCTTTTCTCTATACATGTTCTAAAAAAATGTTTTAAAAAATATATTAAAATTATTTAAAGGATTTATTAAATAAATTTTTAACATGTTTTACTTTTTACAAAAAAATTAAAAGGAATCATTATGTATTTTTCAAAAATCAAGGCCCATTTAGATTTTACTAAAAATGAGAAAGGAATATTTTTTAACTTACATGGAAGGAATGGTAATTTACACAATCATAACTATCTAATTATTTTATATATTCTATTATATGTATAAAATTTTATTTTCAAAGAATATTATTTCTAAAATATGTTATGAATTTTTATTGACTTTAAAAATTGAAACGTTATTTTCCTCGATATATTTTTTAAATTGTTTTTAAAGATTCCTTTATATGTTTCGATGAATATTTTCAAAGAAAAATGTTTTGAAAATGTTTTATGTTTTAAAAAAATTATTTCAAATTTGAAATATAATTTTCCTTAATAAATTTTCCAAGTGTTCAAAATTATATTCCATCTATTATGACATACTTTAGTGTAAATTATAATTTACTTGGGAAATGATTGAATGATACCATCCATATTCTTTATATGCATGGATAATTTTTATGTTGATTATATTTTTATGAAATCCATTTATTTTTTATGGGTTATTCTATATATAATTAATTAAATGTTTTTACCCCATTTTCATTACATGTGTTATGATGTGATGATATGATAAATGTTTTATGATATTTTATCATGCATATGTATGGTTTTTATTATTAGATGAGTGGGAAATATATCTCCCTCAAATTTGTTGCGAAAATATTAATGTATCATGAGATATTAATGGGTAAAAAGTCTATGTGATTGATCCACTATGGGAAATAGGTGAGTCTTGATCCACTAAGGAAAAAAGTTGTGCCGCGACACATAATGGGAAACAGGTGATAATTCTTGATATACTTTGTTTATTATATTGGTATTTAACCTTGACATATATAATGGATTTATATATTTATGATGGTTTCACACTTTTATGAAATTATATTATGGTTCATGACTGATTTTTGATTATTTATCACTCTTATAGACAATATTTTTAAAAATGATAATGTTTTATAACATGAATCATGTTTATGATATTAGATAGGTTGGGTATAAAATTCATCAGTTATGCTCAGGAACACATACAAGTATTCTTATCTTCTTATTTCATATTTCAATAGATTTATATCTCGTATATTTCACCATATTTAGAATTTGAACTCACCCTTTATTCTATTTATTTTCGTAAGTTATGAAGAAATTTTTATCAAGGGTATTTCTAATAGGAGTAATATGTGGGAATATATTTATGGAATATGATGAAGATAAATCATGAAATTAGAATATTTTGTTTCTAGAATTCAAAAACATTAAACTATTATGGTACTTCGTCATGTGTTTATGAAATGTATTAAATATTTTTCTAAAAAGATGTGATATCTATATATGAAAACTATAGGTTGTTATAGATTATATTTGAAGAAAATATCTAGTCAATCTGTGGATATTAGTATTAGGAAAACATTAGTAAAAATCCTAGCGTTAATTTTAAGTATATTATAACATCAAAATGTTTGGGTAAGAAATATAATATGTGGTTTTCCTAGAAATACATTTGTGTCTCTATATTACAAGTGGATGTGGCTCTTGTATAGAGGTACATAGGGGTAATACCTCTAAAAAGGGTACATTGAGCTAGAATTGATCATCACCTAGTATATAATAATGGAACTTGTTTCACGCCATGTTTAATAGTCCTAAGATATATTCTTTAGATAATCTAAATTTTCTATACGAACAATTATGTAGGATTTTAATAGATTGTGATCAATGGATAACCTAGGTTATACCCAAGGTGTCATATTAAAAATAAAGTGTCATGATTTACCCATCCAATAAATGATTTTTTCATTATTACATGGTCTTACAATCTAATTAGTGTTTCTCACACTATGTTTCTTGTTTCATTCAATCTATAGAAACCAATGTAATTGTATTAATTAAAAATTTAATTCATAATGAAGTCATTTACCACTAGATCAACCAAATTCTATGGGATATGGAATATAAAACCTTCTTGTTATGCATACACATCTTTCCCAAGAATTGAACCAAGATGATATTCCAATCTATCAAATTAGGGAAACAATTTCTATTGAATCCTTTAGGAGACAACATTATATTTATTTTAGTGGGTCTTTTTATCCACTATTAGTTGAGAAATGAGTTGAAACTTTTAAGAATATATTCTCTATTATTTATTATTAAAAATATGAATAAAGTTCATATCTTTTTATTTCATGAAAGGTGAAGTGGATCAATGGTGTAACCTTATTAAGAATGTGAGTCAAGAAAAATAAATTGACTCCATGTAATGTGATGAGTTAAGTATAATAATTTTTAGTAAGTACTTCCCTTTTTTTCAATTTTAAAGGAAGGATAATTAATTCCTTTAGATTAAGGAGAAGGATGATGAATCTATTGGTTCATATGAAGCTAATTTTACAAGTATTTCCATGTATGCTTATTTTTTAATAATCATTCCAAAAATAAATTTTGATTATTTATTTAGTGGACTAAAACAAGGTCTCTAAAAGGAATTGGATATAAGAAACTTATATATATATGAATAAATATTTCCTTGGGCACTCAAGGTGGAAATTGAAATTGTATATTCCCAACATTCCCATGGTTTTGATAATAAAAGGAAGATCGAGTCGCATGAAAACTCTAATAAATCACACGGTGGAAAGAAATTCCATCCATATACATTCCAGAAATATAGTAAGAAGAGTCATGGTAATTTCTAGAATATAATTAGGAGGTTTTTTAAATGTGTAAATTTGGGGTATAAAGCCTATTATTGTCAAAATGAAATTAATGGGATGATTAATGAAATGGAGGAAAATAGGATTCCAACTAATGGATCACCCATACTCTAGTAATTCATGTTCAAGGATTTTGGGCATTATGTGAATCAATTCCCCAATATAGGGGATAATGTGGATGATATTCCACATAAACCTCTACAGATAATGGAAAAAAATGGAATTCTTATGGAATTAAAAAATATGAATAGAATGATGATAATTAGAGTACACTTATCATCCACTCTATAGTTAATAATTTTGTGTTTTATTTTTTATTAATGAGGTCTATAAAAATATTTTTTTCAAACTTTAGTGACATTAAATGTGATTATCTCCTTCTATATGGATTCTATAATAATGAAATAAATTTTTATATTCTATAAAAACACGGATGAAACCGACTGTTTAATGATATTTTTTTATATAATATAAGATCTTATATATAGAATAAATTGTAATTTAATATTTATAAGTGTATATGTATCGATATAATATTAAAATAAAATTTATGGATACCATCTTGGGTTTATGAGATTAAGGTTAATTATATGTTCAAATTTATTGTCACCCCTTTTGAGGTTTTATATGATGGGATTTTATCAATATTGTGTATATTTTATGAGAAAATTATTAAAATAAAACCCATTGTTTTTTATATACTTTAGTGACAAAGGTTTATGAGGTGGGATACCATTACAATTTGTAGACATATGATTAAATTTACTGGTAACCTTTAGGGATTATCTTATAATCGATGTTGAGGTAATTATTGGTCGTAGTCAACCACCTTAGAAAGTACACAAGCTTTTTTCTATCTGAGATGGTTTAAATTTTGATCATCATATAGGAATATACTTTAAGGAAGTTGTATGATTTTCTAATGTAATACAGTAAATTGTATCTGATTGGTATCTGAATATTTTTTCAATGTTTTGATGATGTCTTCTGTAATCTCTTGATATGGAGTTGAGTTTTAGTATTTCATATCATCATCAGATAGATGTTAAGTTTGAGGGAAAAATTCAAACCCTATAGGATATTCTGGGATCTTGTTCTATGTATTTCAAATGTGGTTGGGATCAACACTATACTCTTGTTTTTTTTGTCTATCAAAAATAAATTTTACTCA
This sequence comes from Viscum album, assembly GCA_963277665.1. Lineage (NCBI taxonomy): Eukaryota > Viridiplantae > Streptophyta > Magnoliopsida > Santalales > Viscaceae > Viscum > Viscum album. The sequence goes on along the minus strand of OY728162.1, from coordinate 423,774,541 downwards.
AGCATTTAGATAACTTTTTATAAATAACATTATAGAAGATAGTGAAGAACTCAAACATACTGGAATGAAGTTTCAAAATGAATGACATTGGGACATGATCTACCTGATAAATAACATATATGTTTAGAGTCATTCAGCAAAATTTAAGGTCATCACAACATTTATATAAATTTTATATTGATAATCATCGAAATAATCAATAATTTATCATTGGTGAGAAGAGGTTTCTATGATTTTCTCCATGAAATGATGAAGGGGAAACTAAGCCCTATGTATATTGGTCCCTTTGAAATTATTGATCCTATAAGGACCGTAGAGTATTTCTTGGAACTTCCATTGAAATTCTTTCAGGTTCACGATGTGCTTCATGTTTCTCTCATGAGAAAGTACAAACCTAATCTATCACATGTACTATACTCGGAGGTCATGCCACCAGAGAATGATATTTTTATGAGGAAAACCCAATGGAGATTCTAGATTAGATAAATTTTAAAAAATAATACCACTCGCATGTTTAGTGGTTTGCGGTGATACCACCGTATTTAAGAAGTTATGTCGGAACCTGAGGATATAATAAGGCTTCAGTATCCTCAGTTTTTGGTTCTAAAGTGATTAATTTTGAGGGTGAAATTCATTTTAAGGGGGTATAATGTAACACCATAAGATTTTGTGAAATATTTTTTTAAATACATTGAATCTTATATATATTTTTTTGTTACATGCAACACCATGTTTATTTGGTGTTACACGCAACACTGAGATTTAACAAATCGCAGCATACTATTAGAATATTATTATTGAATACGATAGTTATCTCATAGCTGTTATAATGGTGTGTATGAATAATATTAACTAAATAATAAAAATATATAGGCAAACATGTATATATAATGAATTATTTTTCTTCAAATTAATTAGAAATGAAAATAAAAATAACCATTTAAAAACAAATGAAATCATTTTCTAAAAAATTATTTTTTTTCACAATAATGTGTTTTAAATCAATAAATTAAATGAATCACTTTGGATGAATAATTTTAATACAATATATATATTATTTATCCAATTAAATTTTTAACATTAATCTTATGTGTTTTTTAGAAAATAGATAAGAATAAAACCAATTTTACACTTAAAAACATTATTTTTCTAAAAAGTAGTTTTTCAACTTTTATAATATTATTTTAAAATTAATTTTTTACTGATTTTAAAAAAATTATTAAAAAAATGAATATAATTTTTGGAATTTTATTTTCAAAATTATCATGGAGTGAATTTTTTATAATTTTCAGATGAGATTATTTTTTTGATGTAAAATGAAAAATGGTGGCTTTTATTAAGATTTTTTATTTATTTTATAGATTTTTAAAAAATAATAAATATTTTAAGGTAGTTTTAAATATAAAATTAATTCATTATATATATATATATTAATATAATTTAGTTTATTTTAATAAATTTCTAATTTAATTTTACTGTAAATGTTTTTTAAACTTTTTATACTTTTCTCTTTGGAAAATAGCATTTTCATTGTGTCTACAGGATTAATTTTAATTAAATTTTTACACTTCTATGAATGGAATTTGGAAAATGGATTAAATATTTTTAATACGTTTTATTTATATTAGATAATAAGTAAAACTTAATCTATTCTGAATTGTATACACTATAAAAATTAACTATCACGGTTAAGGTGAAAATGGGTTTACTGGGGGTTAAACTAAAATGATAAGGGATAAAATGACATTAAAATTTTTCCAACACCCATTGGATGGAGACATTTACACATTATCATCTATAATGTTCAATTAAGTCCCTTTTTTATTATTTTGGCATGTAAAAAACATGGTTACACATTTTTATTTTCAAAGATTTCTGGTGTGCCAATTACCTTATTTATAAAAGACCACCCACTCACCTATACTATTTTCATTCCCAAAGCCCTTTGATTTGAAAAATACCGAAAACATTTCTTCCATAATTCCATAATATCATCCTATAATCCTTATTTTTTTATAAATCTATCCTGGGATGTATTTTGGTGTAAACCAAAAGTTGTCTCAAGAAGAGGTAACGTCCCTAACCGAGCATTTTATTTTATTTCTTCCTCCAACTCATTAAATTATTATTAAAACATGATGATATAATAAAATAAGTGTATTATATATATTTATATTTTTTTATGTTAATTTAATTTCTGAAAACAATCTCATCCTCCCTCAAATGGGAAACAAAACTATTGAACTTGTTTAGGCAGACTACAACCTCATGAACTTTCAAAATTCAATTACCATCTTTTCTTCTCACGAATAGATATAATTAAGTATAAAAAGATTATATATGATATTTTTTATATAATTATTCTTATGTAAATATAGTAGTATATATACCTTCTTACTTTTCATTCCATAGATAATACTTTAATGTCGTTTGTTTATATGAAGGATTATCGTCTTTCGAAGCGAGGTGATTCTTTTTCACAAACACTCTACAGGTATGGTAATTAGGGTAAATTTAATGAATATATGTGATATATATGTTTGTGTTTTTATGTGTGTGTGATATAAACAATATTATATAAAGGTAATATATTATTTAACATTTAGCATTATTCCATTTCATCCCTTGAAGAAATGGAAACAACATTCATTTGTACATATGTCATATCATATCCATGAATGGTGTATTTCATTTTATATATCTAATATTTATGGATCACTATAAAAAGAAATATTCTAAATATTTATTATATTTATATCATGTTTAAGCTTTTTGATATGATATAATAATGATAAAACTAAGATGATTGAAAATAACAAATCAAAACATTCATGAAAAACAATGAAGTTATTTCCTGAAATATGAATTTATCTAATAATTGTTAATTAAAAGGTAATAAAATTTCATAAGTACATATTATATTGAATTATATATATAATTATGGTTTTTAATATATTTATTATAAACTAATATTTATTATACATGAGTTTCTAATGTGTATGAAGGAAGCATAGATTTATGGATAGGGATTTCTATCTCACATTTAATTTCTATGAGAAACATGATAAATTAACCACATGTTTCTTTTATCTAGTATATATACTTCTAATTAATATATTTTATGATTATTATAATGAAAATTATTTTTTTACATATCCATTTTAAGATCTCTCTTTAATAGGGTTTATGATTCAAAATATACCAAAGTGGTATTGAATTTTTGTCTCAATTTTCCTTCTTGGAGATGTATATTGTGTTATGCACTTGTATTATTTTATGAGGTTCAAATAAAGACCACTTGACATGTAATATCATAAAATTATTTATTCTCATGATATTTTATTTTTCACTATTTCAATTCATTAATAGGGATTACAATTCAATGTTACCAAAGTGGTAATGTTTTTATTGTATAATCTAATCATTTATTGAGATTGTTTATGTTTATTCTTCCGATGACAAATTATTATGATACATATATAAATAAACATGTAAATTTTATTCTCCTGTGGTTATGTAATATGAATAAATGTTTTCATTTCATTTTACTCTCTTTATATACTAAATATTTCAAATGAATATTTAAAGAATAATTATCTTTATTTCCTTATTTAGTTAAAAACCCAATTTTCTTTCATATATATGTTTTATAAAAATGATTTCAAAAATGATTTTAAATTTTCTTAAGGATTTATTAAATAAATTTCTACCCATTGTTTACTTTTAATTTTTTTTAAATTAATACTAATTTCATTCTAAAAAAACAAGTTCTATTTGTATTTTACCAAAATTGTGAATGGAATATTTGTTTTAATCCATAAAACATGAATGGTATTTTCTAACATCATGACCAACTCATTGTTTTAAATAAAAATTTATATTTTTTAATGTTTAATTTCAAATAAATGTATTTCAAAAGTATTTTTTTAATTTATAGTGATTTTAAAATGGGATAGATATTTTCGTTAAAAATTATTTTAAATTATTTTTAAAGGATTTGTTAATAAGATTCAAATGTTATTTTCAAATAAAGGTATTTTGAAAATGACTAATGTCTAAAACAAATTCAAAGTAGAAAGGATACATTCCTAGTGAAAATTTCCGTTTAATATTTCAAAATCATTTTCAATATAAGATGTCATACTTTTATGTTGCATATAATTTACTAGGGATGAGATTAAATGTTACTATCCTTACTGTTTCTCTATACAGTTAATGATTATGTTGATGAAATTATTATGAACCCATTTTCTTTATACTTGGTATGATGTGATGATATGATAAATGGTTTATGATATTTTGGAACAAATAAGTTCTATTTTCATTAATAGATGGGTTGGACCTATATATAGTAACAATTAATTAGGTAAAATGTTATATCTCATGAGATAATAATGGTAATCAAGTCAATAATCTTGATCTACTATGGGAAACAGATGATTACTGATCCACTATAGTAAATAGGATCATCCAAATCTACAATGGGAAATATGTGATAAGTATCTATCCATAATTTTTATGGTCATGTTAGTGAACCATGAAAAATGAAATGGTTTTATGTATTAATTATGGATTTACAATTTTATTATATGAGATTATGGTTCATGATTTATATATGAATATTTTTCACTCTTGTGACCAAAGTTTTCTGAAATGATAAATTTCTATGCCATGAATCATGTTGTTGATCAATGATAGATTGGGTATGAACATATTAAGTTATTTACATGATCACATACCTTATTATTATATTTTTATTAAATATGTTCATGTATTTATATCTCCTGTGTTTACCCTTACTGAGCATCTAAACTCATCCTTTCTTATATTTCCTTCCACAGGTTTTGAATAAATGTATAGGTAGGGTATTCATAAGAGGGTTACTATGTGGGATGATTTTTGTGGGATATGTTTAAGATATTTGATAAAATAAGAATATTTTGTATCTAGTATGAAAACATGATAAACTATTATGGTCCTCAGGCATGTGTTTATGTAATTGATTGAATATTCATCTAAAATGATGTTATATCTATGTATAAAAGATAAGGTCATTATATTACTTATTTAATATTTTAATAAAAAAATCTATTATAGAAACCATTTTATTTTAAAATAACCATGGAAACATGTGAAATAATCTTTAAATAATTTAACAGTCATAATTGTGGTAATTTTTGTTCATGTCATGTATGTTAGAACAAAGTATCCTTTAACTATTTTGGTAAAAAGTCAAAACTACCTCATTCAGAATGATATAATAAGATTCCATTGACACGTTTTTTTTAAATTAAACAACTGTAAAATTTATCTTAAAAATTCATATGATAATAGTAAAACTTTCAAGAAGATATATTAAAGAAAACATGGACATGGAAGAAAAAATTTCTCGACCAAAATGGATATAAAGTTTATTCTCTCAAAAACATTTTCTAGAACATTTTAGGTACCTCAGGGAGGAAAATGGTACTATTTCTTAAAAAAATACCTGAATACTTAGAGTATAATAAAATGAATGAAATTTATCTGATAAGGATCATAAAATTTCATCAATGTAAATTCAAGCATAAACAACCACAATTAAAATGGGATTGAAACATAAATCCTTTCCCTTAAGTATCTTATTTATTCATACACATTCTACAATGTAGTATAATAAATATAAATTAATTATAAATTTGTTTTAATAATTTACTAATATGTATAATAATTAAATTATTTATATATAATATCTTATAATGTGTTCATTAAAAATCATTTAATAAAATCATTATTCGGTGTCATAACTGCTTTGTTTTCCATACATGATTCGAAATGAAATACCCGGTCTTTATACATTGGTCAGGTTTCATTAAATCCATAATTTCATTCATTTAATGAGTATATTATCTAAAAAATATATATAATTTTATAACTATTTATATAAAGCAGTGATGTAAAATTCATTACATAACTTTGTGGAGATGGTAGTCCATATATACGCACAAGTGATGTTTCCATTTTTTGATAGATGATATGAAAAAAGTAAAATAATAATTCACCCTTATAAAACCATAAAAATAAATAAATATCATATATATTTGTTATTTCTATCATTATAATAATTAATGTGAAGTGAGTTTGAAAAAAAATACATTACTTCGTGGAGGTGGTAATCCCAACATACACATGGGTGATATTTTCTTTTCCTGTTTGATGGAAAATACGTAGATAATGGTTGTTAAATCATTATATATAAATTAAATATATTTATGATAATTAATTAATTATTTTTATAATTGACACAATATATTTAGAAGTGGTAAAAAGATATAAAATTGGAAGTACTCGGTTAAAAGTTATTCTTCTATGATGAAAAACCTCTTTTAGAACATTCCTTAATAATTAAAAGGATAGTATTTTGTAAATTCCATAAGTTCCATGAAATAGTGATGCATGGTATAAAGGTATTATTTTAGTGAATTTATGATCTATAAGGCTCAAAATTTGTGATGAAGTAAGTATAAGAGATATAATTTTTATAAGTGAGGGCAGGGACACTCTTAGAATTAATTAATGTATTAAGTAAATATAAATTAATATTTGTGGAAAAGTGAAAAAAAATTATATATTTATAATATATGATAAGCATACATATAATTACTCTAAATCAATAAAATATTAATATGTTTAGGTGATATTATTACCCTTATCTCTTTGTTTTAACCCAGTGTTTACCATAAAAAGAAAAGTTACCCATAAATGGATCATGATTTATATTTTCAACCATAATCCATAAAAATGGTCACTTATAATACTTTTATGAATTTTAAATAATTTAATAAAATATTTTTATTATAAAATATCATTAATTTCATTTTTGGAACTATTCATTTAATTTGAATTTAATTAAGTAACAATAATAATATAATTAAAATATTAACATTTAAAAAATCTATATTATGATATATTTAACTAAATAATGTTTCTAAGACATTAATTCATCAATATTATATCACTTTTATTTTTTCTAAAATAATTCATTTTTTTATTTTCAATTAATTGAATAAATATTAGCCAAACATTGCCTAATAATTTATGGTAAATATTTATTCACTCAAAATATAAAATGAATTACCCTGATGAAAAAATTAATTCATCTTTAAAATATATATTAAAACTGAAAATAACTATATTTATCCTATAGAAATATAATTGAGATATTAAAGTCCAGAGAGTGACACGTAATATTTATCCTTTTCATAAAGTAATATAAAGTTCAAGATCAAATAAAAATAAAACCATGTAGACATATTTTCAAAACATTTGTGAGAATGGTCGAAATACACTCATCAAATAGGATATAAGAAAGTTTTAGAAAAAATTAATTTCATATCCAAATTTTTTAACATTACTGTAGTGAAAAATATTTACCAAGGTTAAATTTCTTAATGAAAAAAAGGGATCGATTTACCAAATTGGAACCTAATATTATAAATATGGGCTCTAATTTTCATGATTTAGTTCTTATAGGTGGAAGGAAATCAATTTATAATTAGTTCTCAAAATGCATCAAAACTATTTTTTTAAAAAAAATTAATGGTTGAATACAAAATTAGAGTTATTTTTATTCAATACCTAGTAAAAATATTTGGATTAATATGGATCATTTCACAAAATATATTATATTTTTATTTGATTAAAATAATTCATAAATATATATAAATATAATTTATGTAAATAAATATGCATTATGTGAACAATTTTTTCCCAAAAAAATCTTATTTACCTTAAAACTCTTTTAATTTCACTTATAAACGCTTAATAACCAATGAATTTATTTTATACATCAGTAAACAATATTTTTTGATAAATTAGTTGGCTCAATTCATGGACTCGAGAACAAAAAAATAGGTGATAATTGTAAAATTAAATAATAATATTTTAATAATATAACATGATTCATTTAACCATAGTGTTGCATGTAAATAAATCTATGAATGATATAGAATTTATTTATATATTAATATATCATAGAATCCTCGGGGTTTTACATTCTATCACCCTTAAAATGAATTTATCCCTTGAAATTTCATTAATCTGATATAAGAAAATGAGGATATCTCAATTTCATCATATCCTTAGGTTCTCTACTATCTTCATCCAATTTTTTATTTCCTCTAGATAACATTAACTAGGTCATTAGTCTTATTCTATATCACTTTATCACTATGATCCAAATTTCATACTAGTTTTTCTTTATAGAAAATATCATTTTCTAGTGCTACAAACTCTGATTTTAATATATGGGAAATATAAGGAATATACTTCATATAGAGATATACATGGAACACATCATGAACTTGAGAGAGATTTAGTGTAAGTGTCAAATGATAATAAAAGGTCCTAATGCACAAGAATATCAAAGGTACTAAAATATCTAGAGCTGAACAAGACCTTATTTCAAAATATCATAACATTTTTCTATAGAGATATTCATTAGAATACTATATCACTAACCTGAATCTCTATATCCCACCAATGATTGTCACAGTTACTTTTTATTAAACATTGATCTATCATTATGTTCTTATGAATAGTTCTAACCTTTTCGATTGTCTCCTTAGTATGATTGGGTCCCAATTTCTATCTTTCTCAAACTTTATCCCAACACATTCAGGTTCTTCACTTCTTTCTATAAAGGTCTTAAAAAGGGTCTAAATTAATTCTTAAGTTAAATCAATTATAGTAAGTACATATGACTATAGCAAGGTGATTATACCAACCCCCTATAATATTAATAGAACACTTTCTCGACAAATGTACTAGTGTTTGAAAATTCCCATCATAATTAACATCTATCTGAGCAAGATTTGAAGTATTGAACCTAAATTTTTTATCAAAATACTACTAAATAATTCTCTATAACAATGAGATAAACCTCAGATCCTAATCAGATACAATTGATAGTTGTTATCCATGTAATCTCACAAATTCCTTAATATATATACTAGAAATATTATTATAAAAAACCAATCCAATTCAACCTAACCCTCCACCTGAGTTATCCTACCACATGGCCCAAACCGTTTTCACGATCACAAAATGATATTTGTAAGCACCCAACATAACCATCAATCAATTGGGAATGATTTCACCATAGGTTAACTGGAATAACCCGTTTATAAAAAGGGATGTCCAAACCAATATCATAATATTAAATATAAAGAGTTAAGAATATTTCATAAACAATGACATACATCAATTACAAATAGGCCACAATAAGACATATACATGGTATCTTGAAATAAATAATGCAATCTCAAAATAAAGGGTGTGATGAAAAAAAGGACCAAGTAAAACCCAATGGGTAAAAAGCACAAATAACTAAACCACATAATCCCTTCCCCGTGAGATCACATATCATCCACAAAACACGGGATGGTAGTAATAAAAAATATCCACCCTAGTACATGGTTCCCTTTCCCTTACATATTTCCTACAAAACAAAATCTTCAAATACCAAAAAAGTTCCCAAGAAGTGTGAGGTAAAAATCTCAGTATGATACCACCATGAATCTATTGAAGTTTTTTACCCATATAAACTATTAATCGAGTTTGAAAAAATAGAACTAATGTGCTTTGAAAATATTCCATTTCCAAAACAATATTCAAAATCCTTTTGTTTTTTCTTATCAAAAAAAACTTATTTCTCCAAAAATAATATCCAACTATGTCTCAAACATAACCAAAATTAATAAATGTTATAATATCATAAACATAATATAAACATATTAATAAATTATAAATAAATGGTCATAATACATATCATCACATCAAATGGAACTAAACCAATGCATAAATAAAATAAATCCAATCCGAATGAGTAAGTATGCCTTGGGGATCTAACTATAAGTTATAATGTGAGTGAGTAAATAGATATTCTAGTAAATAAATGGATGATTCCACATTCTTACTACCTAGAGTCTTACTCGGTACCTTGGAAACAAATAAAGGCTCACATGGTCCTCCCATTGAGTCTCACATGGTCACTCAATCAACTGAAATAGAATCTTGCATTGTCTTCTCTCTGAGGCTCATGTATTCACTTAGACAAACCCATCACTCAAATCCTAATTAACCCATGTGACACTTCATGAAAACACATCATAAGAATGTTATTCTATAAATCAGTCTATAACATAAGTCATTCTATAAAAAACAATCCCAGTTAATCCAAACCCCTTTTTTAAGGAAAAGAATTTATATAACTACTTTATAAATCTATTTAAATTCAAAAAACCCTCATTGATCAATTTTATCAAACACTTGGTGGAAATACAAGCTACACCCATTTGAGAAATCCGACATTAAGGAACCAAATTTCCATTAAAAACATGAAACACATAAAACACAGAATGTGGATCAAGAATAAATGATTTAAAAGTAAATTTAAACAAAAAATGAAAGGTGATAAAAAATTTATAGGTAGTCCATAGAAAATGACCTTATATAGAGACACCTACCACAAATGTGGTCCATATTCCATCTCCCTTGACAAGGACCACCTAGAATAGGTTTAAATAAGACTCAAACAACTAGTCCACAAAAAACCCCATTAAAAACCCTAAATTCATCCAACACCACCACAAGGGTTCCATGATCCCACAAAAACGTAACAAAAACATTGAGAGGGAATAGGTGGAAGTAAACTCAATGAAATCAACATAACTCAAAAAAAATTGACCTATAAGGGAAATCATCAAGGAATAATGGAGAGAGATACAACTTCAAGGGAGAGGGTGGGTTAGTACACTAAAGGAGGGAAAATATCCTAAAAACCTTAAAAACCTAATAAGTGAAAATCATAAAAAAAATACAATTTTTAATGAGTTAGATAGGTTCACACAGTTTGGGTGTGCTATTGGGAAAATTGTGTCCCAACTATATGGGTTCTATTGTCCATCAAAAATAGGCTACATGATTAGCTATGGGGTGTCACAATGTTTGAAACCCCACTCTCGAACTGTGTGAAACCACACAATCCAAACTGAATCACGCCTTTCATGGTTTCTGCACAGTTTTTAAAAAACATCTGTTAACTATGTGCCCTTATCTTTATCCTCCAAAACACTAAGTTTTGATCCTTGACACCCATGAAATCAAAGAACACAATCATGGATAAAAAACACAAAACTTAGACATACCAATGACCTAGTGGGTGTCAAAAACTCTCCACCATGCCAATTTCTTCCCCTAGAATGTCCTCATTATTTGTTAGTAAAAACATATAAGGCCCCTTCTCCCTCACCCAACCCCATGACTTAAATTTCTCATTTATATCACCCCAAATATTTCAATGAACATGAACCAGTGAGACTAATTTCCCATGGATCATCATACTATAAACATCCATGATACAAATAGGTTCCTCCACAATGGTGGAATAAGGCACTAACTCTAAACAATTCCACTCTAACACATGAGATGTTCCTGGATGTTATACTTTTATCTAGGATACATATAATACATCATGAATAAATTGCATATTTGAGGGAAAATCCAACTGGTATGATACCTTCCTTAGATTTTATATAACAAAAAATCATATAACATAACACAGTTCCAACTTCCCTTACATTCCCAAGTGATGACATCCCAACTCAATCGATACCTATAGAAACACCTAATAAAAACATAAATGTACAATGGGTGATGAATATGATCAGAATATGACTTATGGTGTCTCTTAGTTTTCACTAGCTATTTCTAAATAATATGAATTATCTAGATCATCTCTAGGATGAGAATCGGTCCAACTAAAGAACGCCCACCCACCTCAGTCTAGCACAATGAGGATTGGAATGGCCTCCTATAAAATACATAAAATGGTTACATCCTAATCAAGTCCTTATATATACTATTATAAGAAAACTCATCCAACGTGAGTTTCCTCATCCAAAAACCACTAAAATCTAGAACACATACCTGTAATATATCCTCGAGAGTCTGTATTTTCCACTTAGACTACTCACCTGTCTATGGGTGATACGTAGTGATCAGCCTCAATTGGGTTCCCAAATTCTCATGGAATCCCTTCTAAAAGTGAGATTTAAAATAGGAATACTAGTCTAACACTATCATCAAGGTCACTGCATGAAGTAGAACAATATCTCAAACATACAGGAGTTTGAGGTATAATACCTTAATAGAATCCATGATGGGCAGGAAATGGGATGATATAATTAGAAAATTGAAATTCACCCATATAGATTCATTCTTATTCATATTATGAGGTGGTTCGATCAAAAATAAATAGATATATCATCCCACTTATACACTATCATCAGAAATGGAAACAACAACCCAACTGGTCTCTGATTCCCATCTTTTATACACTTATAGGTCAAGCATCTGGAAACAAAGTCTATCATGGAAAGTCTCATCCTAGGACACTAATACTGGCCTCTATGTGTATAAAAAATAATGGTCATTCTAGGGTGAATGGACCAACTAGAATTATGTTCCTCAAGAATAAACTATAACATTATGATCAAGAGAATAACCAACCGCTTCCGAAAAATAAGAGAACCAAAGGGTAACCAATACCAATCACCCAAGGTCTCACCAGTATGTAATGCATTGCTAATCTGCTAGCACTTGGGTTTAGATACTTGCTCAGTCCTAACCTGCTAAATGATTGAGGGAGTAACTTGTACAATAGACAAGAACACCTTTCATCCATCCTCATGAACATACAGTATCATATTAGAAAACAATAACATCAAACCCAAATCATCCACATATTATCGAATAGCCTGCATTGGAAGCTTACTTATCAATGTGTCAACAAACATGTTTCCCTTCCCTGGAGTATATGAAATATCAAAATAAAAATTATGAAGATTATACAACCAATAATGATACTAAAGTTTCATGTCATTCTCATTGAAAATTTTATTCTAGATTTTATGGTATGAATATAATATGAAAATATCCTTGAAGAGGTAGCATCACCACATATTTATCATGTGCATAACTACTGCCAATTATATGTTGTGGGTGGGATAAATCCACTCATGTGGGATAAGATTACATAATCCATAGGCACCACATGGTCATCCTAAATCATCACACAACTCAAATCTAAATTAGGAGCATAAAAAACACTTAATAAGCACCCACAGGCTAAGGTAGAATCAAATTAAGAGTGGATGTCAATTGGTTCAACAACTATTCAAAATCACTTCAGAAATTCTCATCCCACTGTAACAGCACCCATTTCCTTGTCAAAGATGTTAATGGGAGAATCTATTCTAAATACGTCTTATAAAAAAGCCTATAATACACAGCCAAGCCCTGAATTCAATAGATCTTAAAAAAAAATTTGGGCTTCTCTGAAGACATGATTGCTCGATCCTTCTCAACATCCACTTAAACTCATACCTCAAAAACAATATGACCAAGAAACTTCACTTCCTATATCCAAAACTAGAAGTTGGGAAACATGGAATATAGATGATTCTTTCTAAAAAAATCTAAAATAACATTCATATGGTCAAAATGATCCTCCAACATCTTAGAATACACCAAGATGTCGTCTACAAACCTGACCACAAAAATAGTACAAAAAGTGATGAAATAATAGGTTCATTAGCCCCATGAAAAATGTCATAGAATTAATAAAACAAAATATCATAAGAAAATAATCAAAATTTGTCTACTGACATTGAAAGGTGTTCTTTATAATATCCTTTTCCTGGAACCTCAACTGGAAGTAACCCTATCTGAAGTCAATTTTCAAAAACCAATAAGCCCCTCTGAGTTGGTAGAATTGATAATAAATTATGGTAAATTGGTATTTATTATTTAATATCACCTATTTAATATTATAGTATTCTATTCAAAATCAAAGGCTATGATCCACCTTCTTTGAAAATAGAACTGGTGAAGCCCATGGTGACTTATTAGGGAGAATAAAACCCTTTCCGATAAGATCCTCTTTATCAACATTCAACCCCTTCATCTTTCCAGGAGCCATCTGATATGACATTAGGGAAATTGGCTTCCTCTTAGGGATCAGATCAATAGTACACTAAAACTCTCTATGGGGATGAAATAATGATAGATCCTATAGAAACACATCTGCGTACCTCTCTATTGCGAATGGTATTACACTATAATAACACCACTCAACAGCCTAAAAGAACAACCTAAAAAACAAGCATGATACCAAACCTGACTCAGGAGAAACCAGCCATACCCTCACTCATTTTGAATCACACTCACCCTAGAATATTTGGGTTGTCTTAGTAAGAGTATGGAAATAGAACCTATGACAATAGCAGTTGACTAGTACCATAAAGTCGATCAACTAATACATAATGATAATGAGGTCAAATACACTTGAGTCTAGAATAATGAGGTTCTAAAAGAACTCAACACCAGATACCGAAAAATAACACTTAGGTAATATAAAACCTTTCTCATTATTTTAACATGATGGTGTGAGAAAATCCATGAAATAAGGAATCAACTCAACCTAGAAACCCATGGAATCAATCATCTTGAGTGAAATGAAATATTGGGATAAACCTGTGTCAAATAAAATCAATTCCATAGAACAAGTGATAAACATTTTACCTAGAATGGTGGATGGCCCAAAATCGGAGTCCTATGGAATGAACTTTGCTGCATAGAGTAACCCTAGCTCAAACCCTCTCTGATCCTTCTTCCCCTAGTGAGAATTCACATTGCTTCATTGGTTAGATCATCTAACCCTAGAAGCCTTTGACTACACCTGGGTTCCCTTTGAGAAAAATGATCCTACACTGCTCCCATGGGAAGCGAACTGACAAAAGTGCTAGATACACCATAACTTCCCACACCGATGGAATGTTCTTGGAGTCTATATGAAATAATCTAGTGTGTTTATAGACTTTTTACCCTAATAACTATAAAAATATTCTATACCACATAGAAACCACAAGATCTAATTTGGAGGACTGTTGGAAACTCTTTCCACTGCCTATCTGAGACAAATCCCATTTATGTGTCTATTTGGAATAAGAAATATAGCTATATCTTACTGAAGTAAAACTACTAAGACCATTATATCCAATCAGAACTTCCACTTCCGTCACTACCTTTTCAAACACATTTTAATAGGTCAGTTTACATAGGATAATGAGAATATATTTAATATCAATCGTAAAGACTATCTCAAAATTCTAATCCTTGATGTAATCATTTGTGAGGAGATCCAAAGATACATGAACCAACATAGTAAATATGGTGTCATACTCCATCATTAAATGATCTCCCAACACTAGATTCCGAAACTCATGGTCTATCACTACTCTCAAGGTCTTTGGGTATAATTATTGATTAAAAATCTCCTTAAAGTGGTCCATGTGGGATACTCATGCCTCCTTGAAAGCACCATTGACTCCAACCACTTCTTAACCATTACTTCTATCATGTACACACCAAATCCCACATTATATGTATCATGGGTCTTTAAGAAATCTAATATTCACTAGATATGGTCCAAGCACTCCTTGGGATCATTGGGCCACATATTTCCATGAAAAATTGGTAGATTATTCCTTGAAAATGCTTAATCATGGTCTGTGGTTCATGTATGATCATGAATACGTATTTCACCCCATGTTTGGATCATAAGAACCACTTATTATACCACATACAAATCAATGATATGGTTTTTCATATGCGTTACGCTCTACCAAACCCTCTCTATTCCTATACATTCTCCTTCTAAGAGGCATTGTCTACAAAACAAAAAGAACAAGCTTTATTAACGAAAATTCAATCTCAAATCATAACAAAAGAACCCAAAAAAACCCCCAACATAATATTCACAAGAGATTTAAACTATAAGGAGTGAACGTCATAAATGAAACCCATCTAAACAAAACCGCATTCCCATACCACCCATGGAAACTTGAGGTTCGACATGAAGAATATTTGGCCAGGAACTCCGTCGTTCCAACCTCTCGACTACCTACAATCCTTGAACAAAACTGCCACTAACTCAAAAATAAAAAAAACCTTCTTTGATACCATTATTTAATGAACAAACCTAGGTTGACCTAACCCTCCACCCGATTTTGCAAGCCACACGACCTGAAGTATGTTCTTAATTTCCACGGGCTAGCGATAAGCAACGATCATAACAAATAATCACTTGAGAAATAATTTCTCTATAGTTAAAATGGAATGACCCATCCATAAAATGAGATGGTCAAACTAAATTTTATAATAAGATACATAAACAACAACAGTCATTAAGTACAAACATTCCACAATAAGACGTATAAATGGTAACTCAAATAAACATCCCAAACTCAAAAAAGAAAATGTGTGATACCAAATAAGGAAAAAGTATAACCAAACATATACAAACCACCAAAAATTACTCAACATGATTCCATACCTATTATACCATGTCTCTTACACAAAAAAATTGCATATAAGTAAACAGAAAGAGTCACAATGGTACATGGTGACCTTTCCTTGACTTTCTCCCTACAAAACAAAATCTACAAACACCAAAAAAGATCCCAAGTAGGGTGTGATGAAAAGATCCTAGTAGGATACCACAATAAATCTATTTAAGGATTTCACCCATGAAGACCATTAATCATGTTTGAAAAATAATAATAACTAAAACTCTTTCAAAACAATCCATTTCAAAACCAACTTTCAAAATCACTTTGGTTTTATATATCAAAAACAAAACATTTTTTCCCAAAAAAACAAATCATGGCTCAAACATAAAAAATGAATAAAGGTGTTAATATCATAAACATTATATAACCATATGAATGAAGTATAAACAAATGGGAATAATACATATCATCACATCAAATGAAACTAATCCAATGCATAGACCATATAAACCAATATAGCATCAGTAAGTGAACCAAGGGGATCTAACCATAAAGTATAATGTGAGTGAGTAAACACATATTCTAGATAATCAATGGAATATCACATTTTCTTCCTACAAAATGGATCACCTGTTCCTTTGGAAATTATTTGAGTCGCACACGGTCCTCCCTCTAAGGCTCACAAGATAACTCGGACAACCAAAATGGAATCTCACATGATCTTCCATGTGAGGATCATGAGGTCACTTAGACAAACCCCTCACTCACACCTTGGCCAACCCATTTCCAACACCATACACACACATCACAATTATGTTCCCATATCAATCAATATATAACATAATATATTCTCTAATGAAACCCAGTTTAACCAAACATCCATTTTCAAAGTAAAACTATTTCTAAAACTACTTTATAAATCCATTTAAATTCAAAAAAAACATTGATCCATTTTATGAAACACTTGGGGAGTATACAAGACACATCTATTTGTAAAACCCCCCTTTAAACACGCAAATTTCCATAACAATCCCTGAAACACATAAAACATGGAATAAACCCCAATTATAAAACATTAAATGGAAATTTAATCACAAAAAACCAAAGGAGATAAGAAATTTAAATGTAATCCAAGGAAATATCCCTTAAACAGATACACCTCCTCATAATTAGTCTATATATAATTTTCCTTGACAAATAACACTATGAATAGGTAGAACCAAGCCTCACAGACCTAAGAAACAAGAAAGAACCCCAAAACCTCCATTAAAATGCAAAATTAGGACAACATATCCCTTAGGGTTATATTCTCTTACAAAAATGGAATACCAATGCTTGAGGATGGAAGAGGGGAAAGGAACCTCAAAGACATAAACTTACATCAAGTGAAAACTCCTTGATATCTAATGGTAATCACCAAGGAATTTAGGGGATAGATCCACCGTAATGGGATATGGGCTATGTACACTAAAGGAGGAAAAGGATCCCCAAACCATAAAACATGATATGGGAAAATATTTAAAAGAAAAATTTTAATGAGTCAGACAGGGTTTCATGTTTTGGATTAATGGTTAGGAAAACCATGCACCAACCATGTTGGTTCCACTATCCACCCAAAACAGGCCATATAGCTAGATATTTAGTGACACATGGTTTGAAAAACCTTTATCACATCGTGTGAAGCCACACTATCCAAAATATAGCACCGCTCACAATGTTTCCATATGGTTTGGAAAAACCATTCACTAACTGTGCACCCTGGGCAACCTTCCCAAAAAATCCCAGTTTTGGTCCCCAACACCCTCGAACTCCAAGAATAAACTCAAGGATAAAAAAATAAAAATTAGATATACCATTGACCTAGTAGTTTTCACATTGATAAAGAAAAAAATAATCTCAAATGGTTATGTGGTGTTATAAATTCATAAGGTAGTCAACTAAAACCCAAATAAAAAATACACTCTTATGATGCTTTGGTGAGTTCAATGATGAAATACAGGGTAATTTTTCTCTATTTACATTCTAATATGGGTAATTATTTTAACATTCCCTTAGAATTTATTTTCCCAACCGTAATATGATAACATTCTAGGAATCATAATATATAATTTGAAAAATACCATTTCATGTTATCCCACAATAAATATTCATTTAGATCTTTATAAATCATTTTAATTCTAGGATGAATATAGAGTGTTGAACTATGAGCATAATCGAAAAGTTCCTTCATTAATTCTGTAATTTATAGGATGAATAATCAGTTACAAAACCTTATAATTCAATCACAATTGTGGTTGGACATAGGAATATTTATTATCTTATTATACAATTTCACAACTTCCTCATGTACCACATTACTATAAATTCTTACTATAGTCACAGTTTATAATTGTGGATATAGGTCAAAAACTTGTGTCTATTACCTATAGCCATAGTTTGGTGGAACGCGGCTCCTATTGGTGTAGAAATAGGGTCATGGATATAGCCATATTTTCAAACTATGGTTATAGACCTATATCCATGGTTTCCACTATAGAAATACCCTTATGGACATGGTTACCAACCTTGGTTATAGCTTATGCCACATCAGATTATAGACATAATTAAAAAATGTGTCTATAGGTCTACTACCAAGGTTCAAAATCATGGTTATAGGTCTATTTTCATGGTTTATGACTGTGGATATAGCCTAATAATATTGTAAAAATTAATTATTCCATAATTATAATATAAGGTTAGTACTAAAAATACTTATCCCACAACTCTACTACACAACCCAAAATTCTAATACAATGTTCATACCAAAAATTTTTACTACTGCATGATTATCAATACAAGATTAAAAACCCATCATAAAAATGAACTTATACCACCTATAATTTAGTACTCCACCCAAAAAATGTCAAGAAACATTCCGAACAAAAGGATAAAAGAATCCCATCATTCTTTATGTAGTCTCCTAGATTTTATTTTCCAAAATTCAAAGAGATCATTCTGTATCCAGTAGTAGAGACATCCAAATTCACTACTTCCTCCTCCATCAGACTGAACACATGCCTCTTATCATAATCTATAGCACTTGAAAACTCCTTATCCAACTTCTCCATGTCCTCCATCATGCCATATATTGAAGTGATTTATCCCCTTCTACCGTGTCTCAAGCTGCACTTATCATTGATGAAGGTCACAAATCCATCCAATTCACGACCACCTGCCAGACAAACCACAAAACTACAAATACAAAAATGAAAATTTTCAATAAGAATAGATCATCCAAAAATATATTAGGGCCTATAGGCACATACTATACAGACCATTGAACTACATATCCACCAGAGTAAACCTTCAGAGTTTGATCATATAATACTCAATAAGAAACCACCATGTTTTCAAGAATTATGAAATACATGCAGATGTATGATTTGGATCTTTTTTCTCATTTCCATGAATATAGATTAAAAAATTTTACATCTAGTTATCACTGATAAGTAATACATATCATTTATTAATCTCCATATAAAATTCAAATGATTTATTTATACAATTAAATTATGAAATAAGGGTTGTTCATAATTCATTTATACCTCATGGAACAATGGAAGTCACAGTATTCCTCGTCTAATAATTAGGGTTAGTTGGGGTAGGTACTGTACAACCATTTTTTGGGAGTTTCAATATCATCCCCAATGACTATCGGGACATGCCATCTATCATTTTTAGATTCTTGAATAATATTGGAGTAAGGTGGGGTCATGTGGAGGGTCATTTCACCACCCATGAAGTGCCTTGAAGATTAATATCAACTATAAATGAAAACTTATTATAGTGAAAGGATCCATACCTAACATGCCATCTTCGATCCTAAAAATTTGAACATAATATTAATAGGATAAGGTAATGATGATTCCCACCCCATGGAGCTAACCTCAACATATTTCAGTTTGTGGTTGAGTTATGGGTAAAACCCCATCATATACAAATGGGACGACGAATACCAGTGTTAGGTCTATAACTAATCAATGGAATATGGAAGGGTTCATACACAAACATGGTTAAAAAAACTATCTCATATTACATGCCTATATATAATTTATAGGATATCAAAATAACCCTACCAAGATGCTCACTTTATATCAATGTGGTATCCATGATCAAAGAAACCATACATTTTATGAAAATCATTATGACCAATATAATAGCGGATGGCATGTTGGACATATCAAAGTTATATTCATGTTTGGAAAATAATTATATATTAAAATTTTATAAAACATTATAAATTAAAAACTAAACCTACTATATTTTTCCATATTAGTCTTCATATGAAATAAAATAAATTACATTTTACTAAATTGAAACATAAGAATATGTTATACATGTAAACCACATTATGGTTTTTAAAAAAGTTAACATGAATTAAATGAAACATAAAAAAGTTTATAAAACAACATTCTTTCCTAGATACATTATAAATATATGAAAAAGGGGGGAACTGGGTAGTTTATAATTGGAATTACGTGTTCATTTTTAATTTCTGTTTGGAACGCTGATGAAGAATATATAGAATAGACTATCTTGGATGATCTTGCTAGGAATGGAATAAAAGAGGTGGTCGGTTAACAATTACAAGATGATGTAGAAATAATCAGGTCTCAAAATAACCCTATGAGTGGTGAAGGTTGATGCCATTCTTGTAGGAGTTGAATGCCACCATTGTTTCTAGCAGAAGAATATCAACTGTAATGAGTAGTGGTTGCCTTATTTTGGGTTATGTGGGACAAAATTGGAAATGTTGTTGTTTCAGTAAGTACACAAATAAAAAAAACACTTGAACCTATTTAGAACTCTATAATGACGGATTCCTTATATACCAAGGTTTCTTTAAAAGAAACAAACATGCATCAAGTACATATGAAAGGAATAGTATTTAGATAGAATGTATCCAAGAAAGAATTTAGACAACATGATATGGAAATTCATTATTGAAAAGGAATGCTAAAGAGGGGTTTGTTTTTTCATTTAAGGATAATGGAAAGTTTTTTGCATTTTTGTTATTTAATATGGGACATGGACATGGTGTTTGGTTGGATCAAGATTGTGATTGTTAAAGAAAGTTCCAGACTCAGATGTTGCAACTCGTGTAACTAGTTTTGTGGATACAGTTCACTCTGAATCTTCCCTACCTGAGGCCATTTAGTTATTTAGGGATAGTATTATCATTGAATTATTTGGAGACTTAACTCTAAATAATGATCTTTCAACTGGATACATGATGCATAATTTCCAAGTGTGTTCAATGCATGAGAGGAAGTGGTTTTGATGGATTGGTTTACTATATTTTCACCTTGAGTAAAATGTGATTTTTAAAGAGGGATTAATGATAGGAACATGGAGTTGCAAACATTGGTAATCATAGGAACATGGGTTTGAAACCATTGGGAAGGGTCCTATTGCGGGTCTTACACTTATGGTCTATTTGACATTACTTATAACGAATTCTTAAAAATATTTAGAAGAATCATAGAAACCATATAAATCTTATGAGTTTCAATAGTATTCTCTAATGTTTTGATATTCAGGAGTCAAAATATGCCTAATGTGTTTAAAACATTATGTAATAATAAATTACATGAAAAGAAATAACAAATGGTAAGGTTGAAATTGAGATAAGTTTGAAGATAAAACATTGGCTTCAGAGGGTTTTTGTTGTCTGGATAATGGAATTTAACATTAGCATCATGTCATTCAAAATTGAACATTGAAATAGGAAAGGGATGTAGTAAGAAATGAAATCCATGTTTGAGATTTCATTAAAAAAATTCTATATTAATAAAAACATGAATCAAAGAAATTATAAATATAGCTATGATATCCAAAAATGTAAACAAATAACATCTTATGAAATTAAAAATAATAAACCAATTGTAATCATTGTCTTAATAGTTGAAGTTAACTTCATATGTACTATTTTTGTTTTAGGAAAACATCATGGTACATGTCCAAAAAGGATTTGGTATTTTGTTTAATGAAATAAAGAAAACTAATGTAGTGAGTATGTATTTAGATATAAAGTAATACAAATGAAAATTATTAATTTATAACAATGTTCAATGCCTACCAAAAGAATATGTTAATGACCAAAAAGGATTTGGTATTGTGTTTATGAGATGGGGTTTATCAATGAAAATAATTCACTACCATTTTTATAATTTATTATAGTATAAATAATTATAAAATCCAAACCTCTATACTCATCTAAATACACCATAGAACAAATATTGTTTATATAGTGAATTGATAAAAGGTAATTATTAATCTGTTATTTGCACCATGATAAAAACATGTAAGGTTATCTTAATGTTTCTAAACATGTCTAATAACATATATTTTCATTTTTTATCTCATGATAGGTAAATTGAAATTTTTACAGTAAAATAAAAAAAATGTATGGTGTATTGATTACAATACTGCAATTGAATGTCTTGATAGAATGCTGCAAATTTGAAAGGATAAATGAATTAATAAAAATAATATATGAAATCTAGTATTATTTTGAAAGAAAACATTTCATAATTTTTTCATTAGAGTATTTATATAGATAGTGATTGGAAGGAAACATGCATCATCAAACCTATCACATTTTAGAGATTTAGATAAATGGAATGGAATAAAAAAACATGGAATTTACAGGTCCAGTTGGAAACACTATGGGAAATAGAATGTAGATAGAAGAGTGAGAATAAAGAGGAGGTTCACAGATAGGGAATGGATTGGAATTCAGAGAGATGACATAGAGAGAATATTATTTCTCAACTATGAGTCGAAAATGGAAGGATAAATTCCATACTCGTGATTTTGAGGAAGAATCAATATTGAAAAGAAAACATAAATCATTTTAATGAATTATATGAATTATAAGTTTTGTAAGACCATTTTATAATCTTTTTTACTACATAGACTAGAATTTATAATTTTTTATATGGTCTTTATGAAAGGAAATAATTCAATTTTTAACTATTTGTGTGATTTAAATAATTCAAAAATATGAACCTCTATACTAATTGGAATACACCATAGAAGAAATATTTAAATACATTGAATTAATAAACTAAAAATTATTAATCAGTTATTTGAACAGTGAATAACACATGGGAGTATATATTAATATTTATAAATGAGTACAATAACATATACTTAAATGTGTATCTCATGATAGAAAAATTAAAATTTTTAACTATAAAATAAACAAATGTGCAGTGTATATCTAAAATGATAAATAAATTAATAAATATAATATATGAAATTCAAATTGTAGTGAAGGAAAAGATTTCATAATTTCCATGTTGTGGTATATATATATATGGTGATTGGAAGAAAACATACCTTAGCTGGCCTGTAACACTTTAGAGATTCTATTGTGAAATGAAATCAGAGAATATGAAATCTATTAAAATTCCAATTTAAAAAAGGAGTGAAATAATACATGTGATGCTATGGAGGAATAAATATTGTAAGGAAAAGATGAAACATTATAAGGAAATCTAAAAATTATAGAAATTTGAGTCAAAAAATTGGATAATCTTTCAAATAATTTCCCCTCCCCTTCTTTAGGGAAAGATTTCAAAGTCTCTATTTTTCAGCCTTACTACATAATCAGCATGTAATGATATGAAAAAAAACGTACCAAACAAATTTAGGAAGAAAATAAAACTTGTATATTCTTAATAAAAACCCATAAATCATCATCTTTTTCTCTCAAACATGCTATTTTTTTTTAAAGTAAATAATATTAATTATAGTTGGATAACCACTATGAAACCATGTTTTATCCCAGTGGATATATTTTAGTGTTGGGTGAACATAAGGTTTTATAAGTTAAAGTAAAATTATTTATAAACATAATTGGTAGAAAACTCAAACACTAAAAATAAAATTCATAAATTTTAGAAAGTATCATAATGGAAGTTGAGATATACAAAACCATAAGTAAATAATTTAAAAAATAAAAAAATAGATATAGGATATATCATTTTAGAAAGGGGTTAATGATATCTTATCCCTAATTCCCTATAAACATTACTATATGAGAAAATATAAAGAAAATTTTATCCCAATACATAATCATTATAAATGGTATTTTCGAATATTATCACGTAATCTAGTAAGTCCTCATCATGGGGTGAGATTGGTGTTCACTCCATACAACCATAAAAATTTACAATAATCAATAATCCCTTAAAAATGATGGTAAAAGGATATTTTGTCACAAACACAAGTGTCCCCTTTAAAAAAAGAACTAAGAAAAAAGATAAAACACAATGGTGATATGTTGAACAAATGGCATGAAAAATAAATTTAAAAATGAAAGTTCTTGTTTATAAAGTGATTTATAAAAATTAATGTATGATCACTTATTATTTATCACTTAGAATTATTGAACTAATTAATTTGTTAATGATTCATCAAATATCATTATAGTATTTTATTTTGGTCTATTTATTAATTGATTATAAATAATTTTCACTAATAGTTGTAGTCAATCAGAGCTAATTGATCTGGTTAAGATTGTGAATGAATTTTAAATTAAAGAGGACATTCATAAGAAAAAATAATTAAATGAAAAAGGAAACAAAAAAATGCATGTCACATGAAAATGAAATTTTTAAATATCCAACAATCATATTTTAGGAAAAAAATACATTTATCATTCAATAAGAGATAAACCCAACACAATTGATATAAAATTTCATACAGGAAAGTGCAGAAGCGAGGAAAAAATAGAGTATGGGAAATTTTTATTAATTTTAGTAAATCCTACCTCCAAATACCACAAAAAAATCTAACACTTCAATGAAATCCACCCACCAAGAGAAATAGTTTAGAGGGAAACATTTAACATAGTCAGATTTTAAAAATTACAAGAAAAATTGTTCAAAAATTTATTAATAGAATATGGATTGTTAGAAAGAGAACATATAATATGAAACTGATGAAATTCACCCAATAGAAGGATATACATCATCTTGGGATTTTAGGATGATGAGGAGGTGGCCTCCCCACCTCCTCCGTTGGCCAATAACATGTTTACAGTGAATAATCATCCAAACATCTACGACTTTATTATAACCAAAGGTGCATATACATATCACCTAAACTAGAAAGAACCAAGTCCATCATCAGGTGGCATTTATAAACCCCAACAAAATGAGTTTTCTACAGATAAATGTTAATTTTTCCACGATCCATTGACAATTTTTGTTTCTTAATCACCAAATCCTCCATGCATTTCCTAAATGATGTTTCCATATATATTGACTGATTTTAATGTCATGTCGAACCTCATTTATTGCAACATAGAGTTATAAATATCTCAAAATGATTGATGATTATTTTCTAGGATTTTCATAAGACAGATCAATTAACAATGTCAAAAATAGGTCGATCGGTGAGAAGACCATAAAGATGATGTCATGGTCGAGAGTGTGGATCATGACTCCTAACCTCATAACATTATTTATCTTGTGGATAAGTGGTTGATCAGTCGTCAGATCCTAACATCTTCTCAATTTTCCTGGAAGGGATATAGACCATCTAAGAGTGTCCAGGGGAGCTTGAGAGACCACCATTTTTCTAGTCGGTTAGGTCACCGGGCCACATACCAACCTAGGGGTGACCTCCTTAGAGGAGCTTCAGTGGGGAGGTGGGGTGGACTCGTCATAGCATCAGCGTCGGGCGAGGAGAGCTCGCGAGGGTTGAAATCGGAGGAGGGTCACTAGGATCATCGCCTGTGGGTATAGGAGATGAGCCCCACAGGTAGAAGACCTGCTCGGGTTCAATTATAAAAAAATTATATTATGGCCATGGATTTTATAAAATAGTGAATTCACATCAATATATAGCCATATTTTTAATTATCCCATTACTGAAAATTAAGATATAGAGACATATTTATAAAAATGTGGTTATAGGTCCACGGCTATAGATCATTTTTCTTGTAGTGCATCTTTAATCATTAAATTGATATATGATTGAATATTCATCTGAGAATGACATGATATGTACACTTTCCTTAGGATTTAAAGTTTCATAACCATTAAATCCATAAATATTGTATGTATTTTAATCCTCATTATAGAAAAATTAGAATGGTCCTTCCAACATCAAGCATCATCTGCCTTGGTATACATCCCAAGGAGGAAATTTATTGAGAAATCACAATTTTCAATCAATTCCAAACATATTCTCAAGAGAATTATTAAATATTTCGATGTGAATATATACATTGGGATTTTATTATCCATATATGAAACAAGTTTCACTATAATGATAATTCCTCTATAACTTTAACAAATAAAATTACCGTTCCCAACTCCAAATCATGACCAGGGTAATTTTGCTCAATTATTTTCAATTAGAGTGAGGCATATGCTATCACTACATTGTTTTTCGTTAATATACATCCCAGTACCTTTTTTGATGCATCACAATACATCACAACCATTATCTTCTATATTTTATTTTAATAATTGGTTGATTGAGCATCCATCTCTTCAACTCCTTGAAATTATCTTCACATTTATCAATCTACAAGAACATAACCATCTTCTGTGTCAGCAGGGTTAGTAGATTAGACAGTCATGAGAAATATCTCACAAAAGATTGGTTGTATTTAGCTAACCTAAGAAAAACAAGTAGTTTTTTTAATGTGTTTATTCTAGTCCATTTCTCAAAAACTTTCTTCTTCAAAGGATCCATCGATATACCTTTACATGACATAAATGACCCAAGAATGAAACATTTTGATAAAAAAAATTACACTTGGTAAATTTTAGATACAAATTCTCTTTCCTAGGGGTATTAAACACAATTTTCAAATTATATTAATTCTATTCCTTAATCATTGAATATATAATAATATCATATATAAATACTACCGTAAACTAATCATGGTAATCTCTTAATAAACTATTCATTAAATCCATAAAGATAGAAGTGGTGTTAGTAAGTCCATATGGAATTACTATAAATTCATAATTCCCATACATCATATGGAATGTTACCTTTTGTATATACTCTTTAATCCTCAATTTATGATTTTCATAATGAATTCCACTCTTATAATAGTATTGAGATCCTAATAATTGATCATGATAATCATTGATATGGGGAAGAGGATAATTTTCGTGATAGTGATCCTGTTAAGTTCAAGATAATCAATGTAAAGAGGCATTGACCATTATTTCTTCATAACAAAAATAATTGGTGCACCCCATGCCGCTGAACTAGGGGATATGAATCCCTTATCATGATTATTCTATGTCTCTTCTTCAATTCCTACAACTCAATTGGGGTAATCCTATAAGGAGTATTTGAAGTATGTGTAGTAGTAAGATTGAGTGGTACTGAAAACTAAACATTAATATTTGAAGGTAAACTAGTAAAATATTCTATAATTTCATAAAGAAGTCAAGTACAATAGGAATATCCTCAACCATGAGTTTATACCCAACCATCTAATATAGATACCCTTCACGGATAAAAATTAATACCTATAAGATGGAAGTAATTTTTATAGGAAGATTTTATTCATCCCCACCATGATAAGAGATCATAGGTTCATTAAGAATATGATTTGTGACCTCCCTTTCTCGATAATTGATATGGGTTCTCTATAAATAAACCAGATCCATAAAAAGAATCACATTAAATTCAACTAATGAGAAAATCAAAATATTTATAAGAATAACATTATCATAATCATCAATTAGAGAGGAACATTTAACTTGAGATATAACCTTCATACCATTTGGATTTTTCATAGCTAAATTAGAATCTAATAATTGAGGTGGTAATTTGATACCCTTAGAAAAATCCTTAGATATAACAGAGTCAGTAGATCCCAAATACAATAAGTCATTAGAATTTATAGAGTAGGTAATAAATGTAACTTTCACCATGCCATGCTATTAATCCACATTTACAGTTATGATCAAATGATATTTCTAATTTCATTAGTTATTAAAAGGTTGTTGTTATTTATCATCATGTTAAACCTTCAAATGCAAGCAGCGGTTGGAATAATTCCCATACACCATCTGTTTGAAGCATTGGAGTGTGTGTGGTGTATTATTTAGAATCTTGTTTTCCTGCATTCCATTAACTAGACTATTCATCATCTTTTGACATTCACGGTCTTAATGAAAAGCCTTTACACATTTAAATCATGGAAAAACAACATTTTGTGTGTCCTTATTACCTCCTAGAGAAAAATATTAATTCATTATACTACTAAAATACATAATCTACTAGGGTTATATCCTAATTATATTTCATTTAAGGATCTTCTTTGTCATAATTTTTATTATTATTAAATAACTATTCTATTTATAGTTGGGGTTTTAAGGTAGGAATTTAAACTATAATAATTTTCAAAGATAAGACAACATGAAAACATAGGAAAAATACTTGAACATGTGGAAGATTTAGTAAAATATAGAATTGGTGACCTTTCCTAGTGGTCCTCCTGTATCTGTCAATCATCATTATTTGAAAATGATTCCACAACTAAAACTCTGTCAATAAAAATATTGATATCTCTAATCATGCATCTCATTAAGATTATTAAATTTATGTCATCATCCAATATATTAGCAGTATGATTCGATCAAAGTATGAAATGATCTCCAAGTACAATGATATGACCTAATCCCTTCGTATTCTCAATCCCCCATTGAGGAATGATGAATTTAAAAAGAATGAATAAGCTTAAAACTCATACTCAGCATGGACTAATAGACCACAACCAAATACATCACATTCTAATTGGATATGTTTCATTATAAAAATGGAAGGAAATGTAATAATGGAATGAAATAGGATTCAAACATCAATTAATGATCATTTTCTCAAAGCTCAAATAGCGGGAGAGAATTACATTTTCCTGATGAAGAAAACATGAAAAGTCTAAAAGACATCACCATTCAAGCCTACCGGTTTTGGAAACTAAAATTATAGCTGAGCATTATTGAGGCATTAGAGAACACTCAGATCTCCTTCTTTATCATCTTGATTATTCATGAATCCTGTTTGAGATTCCAAAAAATCTCTTTGAACTTCTCCCAATTCTCCTCTCCCACTATCATAAAAAGGAGAACCTCTCTGTCTTCTTCCATAAGTTGTCTTTTGATATTACTTGAATTTCTGAAACCACGTTGTACTAAAAAAACACTTTTATTTACCCCAAACAGTCACCAATTGAATTTTCAATACTCTCTTGTTGGTTTTCATTGGAACCCTTGTAAATTTTATACCTTCAGAAACTATCCAAGTGACTTCTGCAAAAATCCCAACCAACTTCTTCCAAAATAAAGGATAATTATTTATTCTATATAATGAATGAACATTTTATGCATGATTTCATAGCCAACTCTTTGAATTATTTTTTTTCTCCCATCATTGGTTAGGCTATTAATTCGGAATTCAACACCCAATTCAAGCCCCTTCGATGCAAGAGGACCCAAAATCTTCAAAAAAAATCCATGCACGAATGCTCCTCAACCAATCTTAGTAATACAATATATGGATTCTATTCAATTGGGCTGCACCTATTTGGCACAAATTAACAACCAATCTAGAAAATATTTTCAATAAAAACTTTTCTCTGCATCGGTTCCTCAAATCCATAAACCTGAAATCTAAAATTTCCAAAATAATCAATTTTGAAACAGTCATCACACATGAGGTAGAACAAGTAGGAACTCATCTTCTAAACATCATTAATAAAAAATGTAAAATAGAATGTGCACGTTTTCTCCCAACCATAGTCACGCAGAAATGGGAATCTTGAGGGCTCTCCATCTTCATCAGCTCGATGTTGAAAAAGAAAAATAGAGACCAGAAAACAAAAAATCATCAAATCGGTCTGATATGTCTTCTTTGAACATATCAAAACCATTAATTTCTTTGGCCTGAGTCAACCTCCCTAGTTCATTCATTATCATCTATCAGTTTTCTAAAGATTTTTTAGGCCATCGACTCATCTTCTTCCTCAGTGGTGAACCCATCCAAAAATGGTGACGGTGGATTCATTTAGGCTCAACAAACCTAATGGATCAACACAATGACTTAATCAATGTCATGCACAATATATCTAAAATTGGTGACCTTGGTGTCATCTCCATCATGGGGCATCGGTCATCATCAGATGGAGATGGAAGATCAACATCTAGTTACTTCATCAAACTAACTAGGGCAATTCCAGTTCGAACTCAACCTAACTATGATGGTTCGACAAGCTCAGCTTGAGTACATCTCAAAAATTCGGTGTTGTCATCAAGATAGGAGCTCAATTTTCTCAATAGTGGTGTACCTATTCAAATCTGCACTCGAATCTAGTTTTTCTTCATCATAAAACCAAACTTCGTCAATCAAAGATCCTGGATCACGAGGGCGGCAGGATCAGTTGACCACCTTAAAATGAAACAAACTCGAGTGGTTCTTCACTTATGTTTCAGGAAAATCGATTTCACGGTTTCCCATACCAGAATGAATAGAGACATGAATAAATACTCAGAACAAAACTCTTACATGGCTGTAATGTAAATTGGATAATTGAATGGATTTTAAAAGGTGGATATGTGGTTATGGGATATGTGAATTCTGTTGGCAATTCTACTAGGTAGTTTCCACTACAATTTATCTTCATCGCTGCACCAACCAATCATAAAATAAAAAATCACTAAAATAATAAATCGATTAAATAAAAAAATCAAACCAATTTATTTGTTAATTGATTATTAATAATACTAAACATTTAAACAAAATCAAAATTATTTACTTTGTTAAAAGAAAAAATTATCAAAAAGAATTAAAAAAATGATTTTATTAATTAATTGATTGATTATTTATAATATAAAAAATTTATAAAATTTATAAAAAAAAACAATTATAATTCACTAATTATAATTATTAAATTATTTAATGAAATTAAATAAATTTATAAACAACAATTATTTAATTAGATACAATAAAAAAGGAAAATATAATTTTATTTAAAAAAACATAAAATTAAACAAATGAATTAAAATAATTAATATAAAAAAACCTGAAAAATTAAATTAAAAACCCAAAAGATAAAAAAAATTATAATTCAAACATAAAATAAAAAAAAAATAATCATAAAAACATTGTTTTAAAAGTTTTTTATTGAAACAAAAAACTAACACCAAAGTAAATTAACTAATTAAAACATTAATTTAACAACTAAAACATAATTAAATTAAATATATTATTTGGAAAATTGTATCAAAAAATAGTCACATCAATTCCCTAGCATTATGCACTTTATTTTCCACAAGAAAACAATAATCCAAATATAGTGTAAGGAAATGAATCTTAAATTTGAAATAATGTATGGCCACAAAAAAATTATTTTTCAAAATGATTTTCCCCCTTAGACTTTCATCATGTAGTGAATGTTTTTACCCTCAAGAAATTAAATTTTTTTAGTTCAAAATTGATTCTTATTTAAAAAAAATAGTTGACCTTAAAGGATTAAAAAATGATTAAACTGACTTCAATTTTCCTTCATCTAAAAGTCCAGACTTCTATTTTCATCTAAGAGAACAAATTATCATAAATTAGAAAAAAAATTAGGAACTCTCTAAGGGTGATTGAACATAATAAATTTATATGATTATAACTCACCCAATAAATTAGAGAATAAAACAATTAGGCACTCTCTAAGGATGATTGAACTTAATATAGAATTGGTGACCTTTCTTTGTGATCCTCCTGATTCGGTCTATCTTCATCATTTGAAAGTGATTCCACAAATAAAACTCTCTCCATAAAAAAATTGATATCTCTAATCATGCATCTCATTAAGTTTATTATATTGAGGTCGTCATCTTAGATATTCATAGAAGTATTCGATCATAGTACGACATGATCTCCAAGTACAATGATATAACCTAATCCCTTCGTATTCTCAATACCCAGTTGAGTAATGATGAATTTAAAAATAATGAATAAGCTTCAAACTCATACTCAACGTGGACTAATAGACCACAACCAAAGTCCATCACATTCTATTTGGATATGAGTCATTATCAAAACAGATAGAAAAGTAATAATGGAATGAAATAGGATTTAAACATCAATTAATGATCATTTTCTCAAAGCTCAAATAACCGAAGATAATTACATTTTACTAATGTAGAAAACATGAAAAATCTAAAAGACATCACCATTTGAATCAACCAGTTTTGGACACTAAAATTCTAGCTAAGCATGATTGAGGCATTAGAGATCACTCAGATCTCCTTCATCATCTTGATTATTCATGAATCCTCTTTGAGATTCTAAAGAATCTCTTTTATCTTCTCCCAATTATCTTCTCCCATTATCATAAAAAGGAGCACCTCTCTATCTTCCATATGTTGTTTTTTGATATTCCTCAAATTTCGAAAACCACTTTGTACTAAAAATCTTTTATTTACCCCAAAAAATCACCAATTAAATTTTCAATACACGTGTCGGTTGTAATTGGCACCCTTGTAAATTTTGTACCTTCAGACACTATCTAAGTGACATTATAAAATCTCCCAAACAAATTCTTTCAAAATAAAGGATTATTATTTATTCAATATAATGTAATAACATTTTCTGCAAGATTTCATTGCCCACTCTTTGAATTATTTTTCTTCTCCCATCATTAGTTAGGCTATTCGATCGGAATTCAACACCCAAATTCAAGCCCATTCGACGCAAGAGGACCCAAAATCATCAAAAAAATCCATGCACGAATGCTCCTCGACCAATCTGAGTATTAATGTTTAGGGATTCCAATCAATCGGGCTGCACCTAGTTGGCACAAATTAACAACCATGCTATAAAATAGTTTCAATAAAACTTTTCTCTACATCGGTTCCTCAAATATATAACACTGAAATCTATAACTGCCAAAATTCTCAATTTTGAAACAATCATCACACACGAGGTAGAACAAGTAGGAACTCAACTTCCAAACAACATTAAAGAAAAATGTCAAATAGAATGTGCATGTTATCTCACATCCTTAGTCACGCAGTAATGGGAATCCTGAGGGCTCTCCATATTCATCAGCTCGATGCTGCAAAAGAAAAAGAGAGACCACAAAACAAAAAAATCATCAAATCGGTTTGATATATCTTTCGTGCACATATAAAAACTTGTTCTTTCCCTATCCTGAGTCAAACTCCCTGGTTCATTCATTATCATCGGTCAGTTTTCCAAAGATTTGTTAGGCCATCGACTCATCTTCTTCCTCAGTGGTGAACCCATCCTCGAATGGTGACAACGTATTCATTCAGATTCAACAAACTTGATGTCTCAACACAATGACTTCGTCAATTTCAAACACAATAGATCTAAAATTGATGACCTCGATATCATCTCCACAACATGGAATCGTTCATCATCGAATGGAGATAGCAGCTCGGCTTCTAGTGGATTCATCGGACTAACTGGGGCAATTCATGTTCGAACTCAACCTAACTATGATGGTTCGACAAGCTCGTCTTAAGTACATCTCAAAAATTCAGTGTTTTCATCAATATAGGAGCACAGTTTTCTAAAAATTGGTGTACCTATTTGTATCTGCACTCATATCTAGTTTGTCTTCATCGTGAACCCATGCTTCGACAATCAAAGGTCCTGGATCATGGTGGCGGCAGGATCAGTTGACCACCTTAAAATCAAACATACTCGAGGGGTTCCACACTTATGTGGTAGGAAAATCAATTTCGTGGTTTCACGTACCATAATGAATGGAGACATCAATAAATCCTCAGAACAAAACTCCTACATTGCTGTAATGTAAAATGGATACTTGAATTGATTTTCAACAGTGGCTATGTGGTTCTGGGATATGTGAATTTCATTGTCAATTCTGCTAGGTGGTTTCCACTACAATTCAGCTTCGTCGCTGCACCAACCAAACATAAAATAAAAAATAACTGAAATAATAAATCAATTAAATAAGAAAATAAAACTAATTCATTTTTTACCTAATTATTAACGATACTAAACATTTAAACAAAATAAAAACTATTTACTTTGTTAAAAGAAAAAATAATAAAAAAGAATTAAAAAAATTGATTATAATAATTAAATTATTAATTAATTATAAGAATAAAGAAATTATACAATTTATAAAATAAAACAATTATAATTCATTAATTCAAATTATTAAATTATTTAATGAAATTAAATAAAATTCTAAACAACAATTAATTAATTAAATACAATAAAAATGGAAAAGATAATTTTAATTAAAAAACATAAAGATAAAGAAATTCATTAAAATTATTAATTTAAAAGAACCTGCAGAATTAAATTTAAATCTCAAAGATAAACAAAATTATAATTCAAACATAAAATAAACATAAATTAATCATAAAAACATTGTTTTATCTATTTTTTAATTTAAACAAAAAACTAACACCAAAGAAAATTAACTAATTAAATCATTATTTTAACAACTAAAACATAATTAAATTAAAGATATTATGTGGAAAATGGTATCAAAAAACATTCACATCAATTCTATCACATTATGAATTTTCTTTTCCTCAAGTAAACAATAATCCAAATATAGTGGAATGAAATGAATCTTAAATTTGAAATACTGTATGGCCACAAAGAAGTAGTTTTCACAATGATTTTCCCCCATAGACTTTCATCATGTAGTGAATGATTTTACCCACAAGAAATTAAATTTTTTTAGCACGAAATTGATTCTTATTTTACAAAAAAATAGTTGACCATAAAAAAAATTGAAAAAATATTAAACTCACTTCAATTTTCCTTCAACCAAAAGTCCAGACTTCTATTTTCTTCTAAGAGTACAGAATATCATAAACTAGTAAAAAATACTAGGCACCCTTTAAGGATGATTGAACTTAATAAATTTATATAATTATAACTCACCAATCAAATTAATGAATAAAAGAATTAGTTCAACCTGGATTAGAATTTTTATTTCATAATTAATTTGATGCATACCTTTTGAGTTTGAATCCAATTTCAAAAAATCAGAGGTAATTATAATTATATGACATTCAATTTTTTTACACATGTCAACATCTTTTTAAGAGGGTAATGAAAAATGTTTTACTCAATAATATCCAAGGGGTAATATAGAATTAACATTTTTAAAGTGCCTACACAACACTAAAACTTCAAGGAAAATTAAAATCATTGAAAATGATTCATTGAAACCTGAGAAACAAACCCATATAAAATTATATTGTGGTTTTTAGGAGTTCACAATTTGGTATAATTTAACAGGTTGAAATATCCTGTCCCCCACACTAAAGTTAAAAACTATCCTCAAGGTTGAATCCAAGGTGTAAGAAACATGTAATTTCAATTTTAAAGTGAAAAAAGATTTAACAATTCAATGGATTAAAATCGTGTCTAAAGGGAAACAAGAAATCTCAATGATGTTTTTCCACATAGTAAAAAAATAAATTCAATTTAGTAAATCTAAATGATGTTTTTTAGTAGAACTAATAAAAAGATGAAAATGATCAATTTAGTAGTAATTAACAGAAAGTTTCAGTAAAATATTCAGCATGCAAAAATCTTTCAAGAATTCAACTTTTTTAAAACATTCAATTTCAAAAGCAATATCAACAATAAAAATATAAGTGAATGAATATGATAATAATTTTAAACTGAAAGGCTCCCTGAATTAAAATCTTAACTTTCCTTAACATAAATTCAAATACACCTCTTCTTTATTTTTACAATGCTCCTCTAGATAGCATGAAATCTCCAAAAAATAATCATGACATTGACATTAGAACTAAAATAATTTCAACTCAAGTAAATTAAAATTCGGGTCCAAAATTTAAGGTGTTGATCCAATTTTCTTCAACATACAACTTCTCTTGATCATTGAATTTGTAAATTATCATCCCCACAAGGTGGAGAGTGGCCCCAACTGAATTTCACAAGTAAAAAAACATACTGATCTCATGGACTGTCTTACTATCCACATTATTTTCTGTGATACAAACAAGAAAACTCTAAATGTTTATTGAAATTTAATGGTAAGAACTAAAAGTTATATGAAAACAATGGGAAAATAAATCATGGGTTAAGCCCCCCAAGAAGAGAATCTTTATAAACTCTTTGTTGCTTGACTTCTTGTTTTTCATCCCCAATCGATTGGTGGATGGTTCTTGTGTGGTAAGAACCACCACATCCTTAATTTCCTGCAGGTCTTTTAATTTACATCATTTAGGAGGTCCCATTTGAAATAATATAGTACATCCATCCCCCTCATATTGTGTTTCGATTTGTCAGCAGATCTTTGAAAAATAAATCCCACCACCAATTCTACTTCTTTAGGGGAGAGATTTACACAAGTCCATATATGTATTCTAGGGACATCCTTAGAAGATGGGAAATATTATCATTAGCAGATAATTAGACATCCTAATTATCTAATTTAATCTCCAAATACTTTTACAAAAAGAATGTCTCAAAATCCATCTCTAACTTTGTTAGCTCCATGACTTATTTCTACATTAATCCATCTTCCATTAACACTTCCAATTCTTCCTGAGCCTATTTAGTTGATAATTTTTCTATAGTGTTAAAACAAGGGGATTCAATTAAAATTTTAGGTTGAGAAAGATAAAAAAATAATGAATAAAAATTGTTAGAATCCCCCTGAAGAAAAGAAGTTGGAGGCTTTAGTTCTCTTATGGACATAAAAAATCAATCAATCTGGGATGTAAATGTCCTAAAAGTCCAGCCCCAACCTCTTGGATTTATTCATCATAATTTCGGAATTAAAGCTCTCCTACATGGAATTCATAGACAAAGTGTAAAAATTCATGAATCTACTTAAGTAATTATTTCAAGTATTATGGATTCATTTACTCTTTAAATTCTTTTATCAGTGTTTTTATTTCATTCAATGTTTTGAAATTATCCCTGGTTTTGTAAGGAAAATATATAACACCTTCTTCCATGGTTTGGTCAAAATACATTAGTTCTTTTTGTTTTTTATTATTTTTGGAATGGTTTCTATTTAAAAAAAATTTTAACTCATTGGAAGCCTCCCAAGAAATGACACCAATTGATGAAAGTCTTTTTAGTATAATTATTACCTCCTAACGTTAAATTTTAATTCTCCAAACTAATGCAATATAGCCGTAACCAATGTTGTATCCCAATGAGACAACATTTAAGGAGTTTCTTTATTACGATTATTATTATTATTAAGTAACTATTCTATTTCTAAAGAGGTTTCTAGGGAATGAATTGAAACTATCCTAATTTTATAAGATAGGAAAACATGAAAACAGTGGAAATAGACAGGAACATGGGGTGGATTAAGTAAAATATAGAAGTGGTAACATTTCTTAGTGATTCTCCTATTTCAATATATCTTTATCGTTGTAAATGAATCAACAATTAAAAATCTATTGCAAAGATTGAGATCTCAAATCATTCATCTCATTCAATTTATTAAATTGAGGTCATCAACCAAGATATCGGTAGAAGAACGCTTTTCCATAAGAGTCGATGAAAGCATTCAACGATCACCAAGTACAATGATACGACCTACATCCTCTGTATTCCCAGTCCTTGATTGAGGACTACTGAAATTAAATAGAAATAATAAGCTTCAAACTGCTACTTGGCCTAGACTAATAGACCACATCCAAAGTCCCTCACATTCAACCAGATATATGTCGTTCTTTGAATGGAATAAAAGGTAATAACATAATGATAGAGGATTAAAACATCAATTAATGATTGTTTTCTCAATGTTCAAATAGAGAATTACAATTGCATAAAGTAAAAAATATAAAAAATCATAAAGGAATTACCATTCAAATCCACCATTCCAGCCACCAAAATTCTAACCGAGCATGATTGAGGTGTTAGATCGCACTCTAATCTCCCTATTCATCGACATGATCTGTCAGAATCCTCTTCGTGCTTCCAAAAAAATCTCAAGGATCCGCTCCTTTTGTCATAAAAATGATGTACTCTCTATCTGATTCCCTCTTCTATCTCTTGATATTCCATAACCCTAGAATCTCAAACTACCCAAATTCATAGTCCTGAAAAAATCAGTGCACATGGGGTAGAATAAGAAGGAACTCAGCTTCCAAAATTTCATTGAGGCAAAATGAAAAATAGGTGTCTGTTTTCTTACATCCTCAGTTGTTCAGAAATTGGAAGCCTAAGGCCTCACCTTCTTCATCATCTCGACACTAAAAAAGAAAAGGAGACACCACCGAACATAACATCATCAAATCGGTTTCAAAAAACCCAGTGGCTCGATGCAATGACTTCATCAATCTCAGAATCGGCAGATCATAAACTGGTGACCTCGGTGTCGTATCCTAAACATAATTTCATGTTTGGACCGTAAATGATTGGCCCACAGTGTAGCA
Source organism: Viscum album (assembly GCA_963277665.1). Taxonomy (NCBI): domain Eukaryota; kingdom Viridiplantae; phylum Streptophyta; class Magnoliopsida; order Santalales; family Viscaceae; genus Viscum; species Viscum album. The sequence goes on along the minus strand of OY728162.1, from coordinate 423,735,687 downwards.
ATAATCACGAGATAAAAAAGAAGTGAAAATGGGGAAAAACATAGAACACCGTATGTAACGTGGAAAAACTCCCAAATGAAAGGGTTAAAAAACCACAGGAAAATAGAAGGATCACTATGGGGTAAAAGTGGGTACACACTCCATCACTATTACATGGAGAAATCCCTCATAAATATCTCTCTTGAATAAATGGTTAAACCGCCTCACTAATACCGCAAATAGAACCAAATGAGATAAACCGGATGATGATGGTATAGATGATATGCCATTTGGAAGAGGGGAGAGCCTCATTTTATAGGCCTCCTCAACCCTTCCCCTTTCCTTCACCCGTTGGAGGATTGGTGGGGGTTTGGCCACCCACCACCGAACACCACCATCCCCCCTTTGACAAAGAAGGGGGGTGGCCACCGTCCTACAAATGGTCATCCGCCAACAAATCTCCCACATGGAGATTTGATTGAGAACCAATAATATCTCCACACATCCTTTCTATCTGCCCAACCATGCTGCTCAAGTCTCTACGAGGCCGCTTGAGGATCTGCACCATCTAAACATATCAGAGTTAATCGCCTTCGTCAGGAAATCTTCCAGATTTTCTTTAGTATGAATATTTTGGAGATCCACACTTACTTCCTCCACCACATATCAGACAAAGTGATATTGTACCCCAATGTGCTTCGGCCTGGAATGAAAATATGGATTCCTTGTAATGTGAAAGGCGCTATGACTGTCACAAAATAATGGAATCTGCATCTCATTGTGCCTGAGATCCTCCAACAACCTTATCATCCAAATATCCTCTTTGCAAGCCTGTGTAGCTTCCATGTACTCTTCCTCCGTCGTGGATAAAGCCACAACTGACTGTAACTTAAAAATCCATCGCATAGCTCCTCTTGAAACAGAAAACACATAACCAGTAGTGGATTTCCTTTGGTCAAAATCACCTTCAAAATATGAATCAACATAGCCTCTCACAGTAAAATCTGATCCTCCATAACATAATGTAGCATCTGAGGTCTCCTTGATGTATCTCAGGATCCTCTTCACTATGCTCTAATGCTCCCATCCTGGATTTTCCATGTACTGACTAACTGCTCCCACTGCATGTGCAATGTCTGATCTAGTACAAACCATAGCGAACATTAGACTACCCACTGCCGATGCATACGGTACTCGAGACATTTCCATCCTCTCTACTTCACTTCTAGGACTCATCATGGAGGGTAACATGATATTAATGGAAATAGGGGTAGATATTGGCTTACAGTATTTCATGTTGAAGCGTTTCAAGACTCTCTGTAAGTTACTCTTCTATGATAGCAAATTCTTCCCATTATTTCTATCTCAGTAAATCTACATCCCAAGAATCTTGTTTGTTGGTCCCAAGTCCTTAATATCAAAATCCCTAGCCAACTTTGCCTTCGTCTCCTGGATCTGATCATTGTTGGGGCCTGCTCCCAACATGTCATCCACATAAAATAGAAGAATGATGACATCATTACCATCCAAACCCTTGAAATATGCAAAAGGATCTGAATGAAGTCTGTCATATCCAAGGCTCATGATATATGAATCAAATATCTTGTACCAACACCTCTGTTCCTGTTTGAGACCGTACAGAGATTTCTTCAACCTGAAAACCAAGTTGTCTTTACCTTATTCTACAAAACCTTCCGATCGGAGCATATAGTTCTCTTCATCAAGACCACCATGGATAAACACAGTCTTTACATCTAGCTGCTCTAGATGTAAGCTGTATGTTGCACACATCGCCAGAACTATCCGAACAGTCATCAGTCTAACAACAGGAGAAAATATTTCATTGAATTAAATACCTTCCTTCTAAGAGAATTATTTGACCACAAATCTTTCACGATATCTTTCCGCTTAGTCATTTCAATCCCACTTGATCTTAATGACCCATTTGTTTCTGATACCCTTCCTTCCACGAGGTAATAGAACAAGATCCCAAGGCTTCTTCCTATACAGGGCTTCAAGTTCCTCCTGCATCGCCGCCATCCATGAGGATAAATCTGCACTCTGGGTCGCCTCCACAAAAGAAGATGGCCCTCCATCCTCTGTCAATAAGCAATACGCAATATATCTCTCAGTGACATAGTGTGAGTGACATGCTGGTCCTCTTTTCTCCCAAGTTGACCATCGTGGTCCAGACTCAACCGGTACTTGATCATCATGCTCTGGTAATGACTCAGAGGAAACTGGTTCTTCCTTGGATTTGTCCTCTACATCGACTGTTATGGTTTCTGTATTCTCCTTCTCCATGTATTGATAATTTGATATTTACACCTTCTCTTCTAAAAAGATTACATCTCTATTGATGATAACATTGTGGGCAGTGGGATCCCACAAACAATACCCCTTTACACCATCAGTGTACCCTAAGAAGATACATTTTCTGGATCTCGAATCCAACTTCAATCATTCCAGGTCATTAAACATTGCATATATAGGACTTACAAAAGTATGTAACCGAGAATAGTCAGCGGGTTTACAAGTCCATATCTCCATCGGTGTCTTCAGCTCAATCTCCATTGAAGAAGATCGGTTGATCACATAACAGGCGGTTTTCACTCCTTCAGCCCAAAAAGTTTTGGCAATACAAGCAGTCTTCAGCATCGCCCTTGTTCTATCCAATAGGGTTCTGTTCATCCGCTCTGCCACTCCATTATGCTGAGGAGTGTATGCCACCGTGAACTTCCTCTTGATCCCTTCCTGTTTAAAAAAAGTATCTTACTCTATGCTTTTATATTCTCCACCATTTTCTTTCCTCAAACAAATGATCTTCTATCCAGATTCATGCTCCTTCCGTGCTTTGAATGTTATGAAGACTTCAAAAACATATGCCTTCCTCCTGATTGGGTACACCCAACATCTCCTAGAATAATCATCAATGAATGATACAAAGTACCTTGCTCCGCCCAGGGATATAACCGGGGCTTTCCAAACATCAGAATGGATCAACTCCAAGATCTTCTGACTTCTTGCTGTTTTCATCCCAAACATTAACCTGTGTTACTTGATAAAAACACAATGCTCACAAATAGTAAGGATAACTTTGTTAGCCCAAGCAGCAACTTCTGATCCGCAACAATCTTCAGGCCTCATTCTGACAAATGACCAATCTTCTGATTCCATAACGTTGTCAATGCTTCCATCGAGGTAGTTGACGAAACAACTATCTACTCCTCCTTGTACATTTCACCCATAAGAACATACAAGTTCTTTGAGATCTTATCCACCTTCATTACCACAAGCGCGCCCTTTACGATTCTAATCACTCCATTCTCGGTGCGAGTCTTGCATCTGATGTCATCAAATTGTCCCAAATACAATATGTTCTTCTTCATGCCATTCACATGATGTAATCCTTGGACGGTCCGTACTATGCCATCATGCATCTTCAGTTTGATGGTACGAATCCAACGATCTTCAGAGTGTGATTGTTCCCCATGTACACAAGTCCTTCCGGGATGGTTTCATATTGGTCAAACCATTCCCGTCGAGACGTCATATGCAATGTTTCTCCTGAGTCGATAATCCATGCATCGTCGAGATGCTGCTTGCTTCCAGTAGTTGTTGCCGCTTCACTAACTAGTATATCTCCACTTCCAGAAGTACTCACCACATTACCCTGAGATCCCTTTTAACCAATATTCTTATTCCAACAATCCTTCTTGATGTGCCCCTTCTTGCCACAATTGAAACATGTGACATTCATCTTCTTACACATTTATTTGGACCTGCCATGATTTTGGCTCCCACTGGAACCACGCTCCATCATCATTCCTCTCTCCATTGATAGAGCTTCTTCTTGGTGCAAAGTTGTCTATCTATACTCCTTGTTCTTGCGCCGACTTTCTTCTTCAAGAACCGCGGCTGCAACATCATTAAAGAGCAGCATATCTGTCAGGATATTATTGGTATGGTTGATGATGAGTTGGTCATATGAAACTGGAAAACTCTGGAGTAGAATCTTCGCACGTTGAGTATCCACAATTTTATAGCCCAATTCCGTGAGTTGAGCGAACATAGTATTGAGGTTGTCGATGTTGTCGGTCACCGAAGATTACTCCGCCATCCGAAGAGTGTACAATTTTCTCTTTAGGAAAATTTTGTTGTGCAGTGACTTGGCCTCGTATCACTTCATCAGAGTTTCCCATATTTCATTCTCCTTCTTTTTCTCCGAAATTCTCGATAGGACCCCTTATGCCAAATCCAAATAGATGTTGGGAATAACATTTCCGTCCATATCATTCCATTTCTCCTTCGTCAAACCCACCGTCTTTTTGCCAATTGCTAGTAGGAAATATACTTCTGCAGCACTTCCTGCATCTTCATTTTCCACAAAGAAAAATTATTCCTGTTGATTTTTTCGATCTCGAATTTTTCCTCCATATGGACACGCTGTCAGTCCAGGGCCTCCTCTGTTTCACAACGGTGTATTTACTAATCTCAATAATTTTTTTCTGATGTGAAAGATCAACCGGAGTCGCAATCACAGAGCATACTAAAATTTTATGAGAATTATTAATACCCAAAAATGTGAACATCACCGGGCCAGAACCATGCCTATGATACCACTTGTTAGGACCGTAAATGATTGGCCCATGGTGCAGCAATAATCAAGAGATAAAAAAGAAGTGAAAAATGCGGGAAAAAATGGAACACCAGATGTAACGTTGAAAAACCCCCAAATGAAAGGTGTAAAAAACCACGGGCAAATAGAAGGATCACTATGGGGTAAATGTGGGTACACACTCCCTCATTATTACAAGGAGAAATCACTCGTAAATATCTCTCTTGAATAAATGGGGAAACCGCCTCACTAATACTGCAAATAGAACCGGATGAGATAAACCGGATGATGATGGGATAGATGTGATGCCATTTTGAAGAGGGGAGAGCCCCATTTTATAGGCCTCCTCACCCCTTCTCCTTTCCTTCACCCGCTGGAGGTTTGGTGGGGGTTTGGCCACCCACCACCTTACACCACCATCCCCCCTTTGACAAAGAAGGGGGGCGGCCACCGTCCTGCAAATGGACGTCCGCCAACATTTCAGTCATCATCAAACGATGATAGCGGCTCGACTTCTAACGACTTCATAGGACCAACAATGGTGCTTCCGATTCGAACTCGACCTAGCTTTAACACTTGGGCTTAGATTGAACAGTTTAATTATTTAATAAAAAATCTAATACCAATGTAAATTGATCAATAAAAAATTATTTTAAAAACTAACACATAATTAAATTAAAGATACTATGTGGAATGATTTTATCCAAATACAACCACATAAATCACTTTATATTTACATTCAATAAATTTACATGACATATCTTCCCATCATTCAAACATTTTGATTGTTTGAATTTTTCCCCACCATTTGATTTATTCATGTTTTTCTCATAGACAATCATTATTTTTTTCTCAAAACCTTGGGAATAGTGGGAGTATCTGATTTCCATTTCTACCTTGATTCCACATAAAATGATTTATTCATAACTACTAATGTCTCTTACACTAAACTCATTTCAGTGAATTGGTTTTATGCAACTAAATAACTGATCAATTTTTATTTTAGGTCTAATGATTAATCCATAAGCATACCTTGAATGCCTTGTAAAATTTTCCTCACCGGTACCAACAGATTCATCATCCTTCTTCTTAATCTTAATGAATTCCTTCCATTTTTTTACAAATAAAATAAGGAAGGTACATAATGAAAAATATCCTCATAAACTAATCCCATTTCATGGAGTAATGTTTTTCCACATGCCATGAATTATATATAATACTCCACCATTGATTTTATTCTCCTTTTGAATGATAAACAGTTAAGATTTTTTTTCCATGTTCTGAGCACTGATGAAAAAAATATTTTCTTAGTGGTACTGATCAATCACTTAGCCACTAGTGGATTAGATGACCCACTAAAATACTATGTATGAATCCTCATGAAATACTCAAATGTACATTTCTCCCCCTTTTCTATTTTGGAATCTCGACATGATTCATTGATTGAGAATGTTGCATAAGAATAGAAATTTTTTTTTCTAACTCCCATAACATTTGGATACATATAATGGAAATAATTGCACTGTCTATCGCATTCAAAATTAACACGACTACTTCCGGTTACATACATTGACTAAAACAAAAAATACGTGTTTGATAAAGAATATTCATAGCAAGAAACCACATAATTTTGAAAATTCATTTATATTATGTCTTATTCATGACACCATATTTTAAATCTATGTCACCTTAGTATTAAACTCATCAATCATTAGTCACCATCTATTCAAATCCTTTATAATAGTTCCTAAGTAAAATGTGAGTTAACCCATGCATATCCTCCAAGAGTATCAAACCCGGTGCTCAATAACAGAATAATCATCGTACACCGGAGTAATAATCGAGATATATATCATCAAACTCTTTTGGGATTATTACCCTTAGAACCATCTGTTCCCAAACCACATCCAGTTAAGATATCCAAATATATATGTATTTCAATGAAAACAACATATTCTATATCTTACCAAAATTTTAGGATGTTATCATATACATAGGATTATCCTGAGGGACTTCACAAAGTTCACTATTACTATTCTCCAGTGATTGAATAAATCCTGATCTGATACCAACTACGATGACACAAGATTTTCAAGCATAAATATTACATCATTTTAGAAGAATATTCAATACATATAATTATTATTTACACCATAAGAATAATGTTTTAGTTTCTTTTGAAAATATATACATAAATATGTTATTTAGGTACATTATGTTTCATATCTCATAATGTAATTCTCACTTTTTATACTAATTGACATACCCTATATACAAAAATTATTCACATCATGGGGAAAGGAAACATAATAAATGGTCTCAGATGCTCAAAAAATGGAAAATAAGAGTGATAACAAATAATGATCATATGTAAGCATAAGACGAGAATAAGGATACTGGATTATGACCATAGATTACAATTTTCAAACCCATTTTTTCATGGGTCTTAATCATGAATTATGAAAAAAAATATCTTTCCTTTGAAATACATGAATCTTAATTTTGATGACTCTTCACTGGTCAATAATTAACCATGAGTTCAAATCATAAGCATGAAAACACATAAAAAAGTGTGGCATCGACATAGGCATAAGATAAAATTTCATCTGTCATGGTTACCTATAGATTCCATCAAATAATACTATATCAGGAATTAACATGTGTTTCTCATATCATTATAGACCACACACTGCCAACAGTTTTGTACAGTGGATTAGTTATCCCAACCTATTTCCTATAGTAGATCGAGAACATCATCTTGTTTCCCATAATTATCTCATGAGATATATGTATTTACCCAATGCATTGAAGAGATATATAATTCTAGGAGCACCTATAACATAAATAAACTAATAAATATGTGTTTCATAAGATCATAAAACATTCATCATATCATCACATCATAACTCATGGAAAGAAAATGAGTTTTACTAACATTTCATCATTTCATCATAAAATAACCCATGAAAAATAAATAGGTTTCATATATATTTCATCAACATAATCATAAACCGTCCAAATAAAGAATAAATACAATAGTTTTGTATCATAAAGCATAATCAACATCAAAGTATGTTATCATTGATAAAAATTCATTTAAAAGATCATTGGAATTTTTTTTGTCGAAAATAACCTTTTCCTTTTGAAATGAATTCTTTAAAATATAAAAAATTTAAAAAAAATTATGTATTTTTTTTTGAAATGACCAAGGAAACCAATAAAATTTGATTTAAATCACTATTAATTTATTATTGTGGGAAATTTCATTCATTCTATTTATATAAAAATAATTATTACTTTCACATTTCTAGTAAAGATTCAAAAGGACCTCATTCATAGAGAGATAAGAAGATTCTATTGAATCATTTTTATAAAAAGTCAAAATGGGTGAAGTTAAATTAAATATATATATAATAATAGTAAAACATTCTTGGAAATATTTTAAAGAAAACACAGATATGGAAGGAAAATATTATTTACCAAAGTGGAAATACAGTTTTTTTTTCACAAAATCATTTTCCAAATCATTTAAAACACCATAGAGTGAAAAAATGGTACTATTAAATGAAAATTTCATGAATAAGAAGATGGAATGAAAATTAAAGGGATTTATCAAATAAGGATCATAAAATTTATTTAATAGGAATTCAATCATAAATAATCCCAATTAAAATGGGTTTAAAATATAAATCCTTGGCCTCATATCTCATATTTCTTCATACACATTAAAACCTAATTTAGAATAAATATAAATTCTTTATACATTTATTATATAAACATACTCTTACATATCAAACTATATATGATTTACTTATAACAACTTATTACATGTTTATTAAAAATTATTTATTAAACTATCTGTTCTAGGTGATAACTGGTTTATTTTTCTTGAATGATCCGGCTTTCCAATCCCAATCCATTTTATTTTATCATGGTTACATAATATAGAGAATTTTAATCATGTAATATTTATCATATTTAAAAATTATACCCAATTTTTTAACCATTCATATAAAGTTATGATGAAATAATAAAATATATCACTTCATAGAGACTATAGTTTGTAAGCATGCACAATTATTGTTTCGATATTTCGATTGATGTAATGAAAGTAAAGTAAAAAATAATTCAACTCTAAAAAATAATTATAATGTAATAGATATCATATATATTTAGTAATTTTATCATTATAACCATAAATGTATAAATGGTGTTGATAAATGAAATGCATTTGTTCATGGCAGTAATAGTCAACACAGACACACAAGTGAGGTTTTATTTTTTCATATGATAGGATGGATGTGTATAATGGTTGTTAAATAATCATAAAAAAAATTAAATATATATATATATGATACTAAAATGATTAATTTTTAATAGAAAATGTTGTTTTATAAGTGGTAAAACAATAATTAAAATTTAATGTACTCGTATAAGAGTTATACCTCTTCATTGAGATATCTCTTTTGGATTACACTTTAACACTTGAATGGATAGTATATTGGAAATAAAATGTGTTCTTGGTCATGGGGAATGAATATATGAAGTAATTTTGTTATGTATTGGATTTTTTAGAAGGCTCAAAAAGTGTGATGATGTGTGGAGAAGATGTTCCCTTTTTAAAAGTGAGTGGTGGGGCACCAATTGAATTACATAAGGTATTAAGTAATATAAATTAATTTTAATGGAATACGATAAGAATTGATATATTTCTAAGATATGATGTGTATTATTTGATCTAATCTCATCCAAACAAAACTTAGATAAGTTTAGGTGATTCCTTCACTCATATCTATTTTTTTAACCCCATATTAACCCTTTTGACAATTACCATAATATCAATGTTTTTTTACTATTTTAGGGTCATAAATGTTACCATAAAAAAAGTGATCCTTAAATTGACCATGGTTGATATAACCATATCCCATTCACTTAGGAAAATATAATATATTTCTAAATTTAAATTTATTTAATAAAAAAAATTTTATTATAAAGTAAATATTATTTTGATTTTTTGAATGATTCATTTAATTTTAATTTAATTTCATCGATATAAAAATTGAATTCTAATGTAAATTTTCAAAACATTAGTATTATGTAATAATCATCTATAAAATTCACAGAATGCAATAATTCCGCGAAATTATTTTTTTTAACATATTTAAAACCATTTGTTTTATTTTTCTATTATTTGAATAAATAATGTATCGGTATTATATAAGAATTGAATGTAACTATTTACTCACTAAAAATGAAAAATAAATTACTATGATTAAAATAATTTAATCATATTTTAAATAATAATTCAGAACTAAAAATTACTGATTTTTATCTTTATGAAATAATATAAGAGATATTAAATTCAAGAGAGAGACATTTTTAATTTATGCTTGTATTAAAAGAATATAATTGGCATACTCAAAGTAAAATGAAACAATGTATCCAAAATTTCAAAAAATATACTATAATCCTTGATCTTAAATCGTCTAATAGGATGTAATCATATGTTAGATAAATTTTAAATCATTATAAAAAAGGTTTACTAAGGTGAAAAATATTTACCAATGTTACCATTCAAAATGACAAAAAATGAAATGGTCCTATTTTCAAAATTTGAACCTCTTGATTCCAAATATGGGATCCCATTTTAGTGATTCAATTCCTATATGTAGATGAAATTCATTTTACTATAATTGAATAAAATGCAACAAAATTGTTTTTAGAAAAATGAATATTTTAACATATAATTAGATTTATTATTATACCATGCCTAGTTAAATATATTTTATGAATATTAAAACATTTGATTGAATATATTATATTTTAATTTAAATAAAATAATTCATAAATTTATATTAATATAATTTATTTAAAAAACAAATTGTTCACATAAAAAATATTTTTTAGAAAACATCTCTATTTTCCTTCAAGAACTTTTTATTTCATTTATAACAATTTGATAACTAATGAATCTATTGTATACATATGTAAACATTATTTTATTCATAATATAGATATCCATATTCATACCCACCAATCTGATGGTCAGGTGATAACTATAAAATTAAATAATAACAATTCAATTGTATAACATGTCTCATTTAAACATGGTGCTTCGCGTAAATTAAGATATAAGAGAAATATAATTTAATAATAGATAAATATATCATAATATCTCACGGTGTAGTAGGTGATATTATATTGGTTTAAGTTATTCATAAATGGTTCAAATCCCTTCTTAATTTCGAATCATGATGGATCTCGGTATCCTCAGCATTAATAGGCAATGTTTTAATCAAGTGCAGTGAGGGATCTGTAAGCTTGTGGTATGTTGAAGATAATGGAATGTGTGGTCACTTTATTTTTTTGTAGTGTGTAGTTGAATGTGTGTTCACTTGGGAATTTATCCGGAATGATCTTTTATTGTATCTTGAGGAGTGTGGTGTTCTCAGGTGGGGTAGGTTGAATTTTAGTGGAGGGTCAATGTAACTTTGTTCACATTTTTTGTAACTTTAACTACCATGAGGGGGGTATAGTAACGTGAAGATCAATTTTTTTATAGGTCATCTATAGTAACTTATGTAACCATAGATAGGGGGTTGTGATAGGTTTTTGGAAGTGGACATCAAGGTTCGGTGAGGTAACATTCATAATTGAACCCGAGTGTCATGTAGAAATGTAATTTCCATGTGGTCAGTTGGTAGACATAGTCACTTAAGTGATTGTGCTTCCTTAAAGTGGTCACGTCCTTCCGTGTATTCTTTTCCAATATAAAAATCATAAAATATACAATTTTAGTACATACTTTTTCTACATTCAATTTCAAAAATATTAGAAAACATGAAATTACAAATGTAGCCATCCAATAAACATTTCCAGAATAATCAATGATTATATATATTTTATTAAAAAAATAAAAATAAAATTTTAAAAAAAAATTAATTTAAAATTTTAAAAATAAAACTCAAAATGATATTGAAAATTATAATTCACAATTATCTTTTAAAAAAATTAATTTCTGGATTTTTATTGAATTAAAAAAATTAATAAATTAATTAACACAAAAATATATCCTTTTATAAATTTTAGTTACAGATCAAATAAAATAACCAACTAAACATCAATTTTCAAAATTAATATTTTCAATTTATATTTAATTCCATGGATGGATAAATCAAGTAAAAACAATGAGATGAGGAAATTTATAATGATGTACAGATTATGCAGAAGTCATTGAAATGAATTTTTACTGAGGATTTTAATTAAATTATGTTTTCAATATCAATATAAAATATTCAAAACATTAATCAAATTGGGCTCACATCACTCCCCCACACATGAAGCATTGTACACCTCCGTAATTTTATCATTTTATTTAATAATTCAAAAAAGATAAAAATTTATCATGCATATATTTAAATATAAAATTTAGTGAAAAAGAAATAACATGTTCATCCATTGTGAAAAAATTATCATTATTCCACTGTGAATAAAATCACTTACAAATTTAAATTTAAGGTCTAGTTCCATGTCGATTAGTGGATCAAATTATATTTATGATGAATCGATGTTGTAATAATAAGAACATAGATTTATCCCTCTATCTCATGTTTCATAAAAAATCAATTTTTATATTCATCGACATAAATCAAATGAATTTTTTATAAGTCAATTGACACCTTCTTCATATGGATTCAAAATTACCCTCAGGTTAATGAATTCATTTTTGATAATTATAAACTTATTAATTTTTATTACTTTTTCCTAGCCATGTATGTAAGGGCCTAGATCCTTGTGAATCGACCCTTTGCTTATGTCTGAAGACCGAGGCACTTGGAGGAGGCTCGGAGGAAGTCTGGAGGAGTTCCGATGATGGGAACTAGAAGCATGGGACTTTCATGGTGTGAAAGTATGATTCACAACGTGTAATATTTCGGGGTTTCAATAATAAATAAAATGAATAGGTGATAGTTTTTCTGTGAAAACCAACCCCGAGGTATTAAACGACGTGAAATGGGATTACAGGTCTTATAATCCCCCAATGATGAATGTTTTAAAAAAATTTATCCACTCATTTTTTCAAACACTACGACAACAACATCCATCTTTATTGACTCCAGGTGACCCGACAACCCTCTCTTTAATGTTTTGGAGATCATTTCGACATGAAATGATCACAGGATTCCTTCTTTGATCCATAGCAATCCATCTATGATTTGAGGTATGATATAACTCCATTACTATGGTTTCATTGATTTGTTTCTTCTTGTTTATCTTTTCCATGAGATGGAACATGATCTCTATGATTCTAATGGGGTTTTCTCTCTGTTGTTATTGGTGCGGTGGTTCCGCGACGCCCTCGATTGGATGTAGATCATGTGGGATAGATTATCGAAGATTTATTGCATTGATCAGTTCTCATGATAAGAATGTAAATGAACTTTTGAAGTATGAAATTCATTTATTATCTATTTATTTACATGAAATCATAGAGATATCATGTTTTAGCAACATGGATTGCAATGAAATGGACCTAATTAAATAGTTAAACTGAATTAAAGAGTTGGAATCGATTGCATAACGATGTTGTTTCTTTGTACTGTGATAACAGTTTGCCTATTTATTTACTAGATAGTGTTATATCGATTGTTTTCTTGGTTTATCATATATTTCTTGATGGAAATTGGTAAATAATGTAATGTTGGAATTAATTGACAATTAATTGGCTAAATGGTTAATGAGGCATGTTTAATGAATCTGGTTGTTGTTGCTATAATTTCATGATAATCAAATTGATGAATGTAATGCATGTTTATGGAATTGTTTAATGAACCTAAAACATGTTCATTCTTATTCATAAAATAATTAATGGCATGTTCAATTATTTGTTTAATTAATTTGTGATAGTGTGTTGCCTAGGATACCCATAGTTGGAACCTGTGAATAATGAATCAGTTAATTCAATATGGAATAAATAACAAATTTTTTGGTAAATATAATGCCTTTATAGGGCCAAATTATCTCATTTTCTTATAAAGGATGAGTTCTTTGTGCTTTGGAGTCATGCGATCTCATTGTTTGGAACGCTGAATGCCTTGTTTTAGGGAAAATATATCGGTAGCTTGTTTATTTCCTGCTTCTTGTGATGTGGGCCTGTGATGACTGAGCCTAGAGAGTTGTTGTGGTATGTGGGGTAGGGAGGTATATTTGTTGTGGTTTGTGGGGTAAGGATGCTTCATTGTTGTGGCAATAGTTAACTCATGGAGTGGTGAGATGCATCAGTTTATGCACGTAGTGTTAGGGAGGACACCAAAGATGATGGAATGGGTTGAATTTCAACTTACCTGATGATATGAAAGTTTGATGCTTATAGAATCTGTTGTTTTTTATCTACTTTTCTTCCCCCAATTATTGAGGCATATTATTTTTGTTACTCTCCTTATAAGCTAGGAAATGATTCATGGGGTATTCCACATGCTTTCTATTTTTTATCTTCTCGTGGTTGGATGGGTATATTCACCTTCTATAGGTCGAAAAGGCTCGACAGGTAGTTTATCTACTCACTGTGTTGATCCCCTCATGTTTGGTATGTTAAAATGTTTTCCTAAAATAGCTGTAAATATGGAAAGTGGTAATTTTATTGAATAATTGAATGAATGTTTAACCCATGGGGTTGGAGGTTTCTATAATTCAATGCTAAGGTTATAATTCTGAGGGACCATGGACTCGATTTGGTTATACCTATATGGAATAGGACTTTGTTTTGATGGTAATTTAATAAAATGTGAAAAAGAGTAATGGTTAATTAATTGTTAAATAATTAATTAAAATAAATTTAAACTGATAAAAGATGATAAAGTAACTTAAATGGTTGTCTTCTTATTGGATATCAAGTATTAGCAGTGGTAGTTAGGAGTACAAGAGATGTTATCTATAGTTGAGTCTGAGAGTAGTTTATGCCCATAGTGTGGTTGTGATCTATATTATATAATGTAAATTTTGTGTTTCTATACGCTACTCCACCATGTCGATTAGAGAAACTGATACCCTGAGGATTCTATGCCCTGGGGGTTTTTCCCCAACATCTCGGTGGGAGGATAAATGGATGACTACCCCCTTTGGACCCGCTCTCTTCTCTTGGTCATTACTTGTGTTGGTATGGATAACTATTAGTTTTCCCCATATATATTTGTAGATGGATGTAATAGCTTGTGGTTATTTCACACACATATATTTTGGATATTGTTTCTTAAGGGATATTATAGGGACAATGTGTATGGTAGTGATGGCTTGAGGATCCTTACTCGGTGTATGTGCTGTAATGGATTGAGGTATAATACACAATGTATGTTACATATTTTGTGGGATGTGATGGATCCCAAAAACTACACAGTTACATTGGTTATGTTAACATGGTGGTGTGATTCATGAGGTGCATATTTACACATGAGGTGTGTGTTTTGGTGCTTCACCCAGGTGTCTGTGGGCTGACCTTTTTGAAGAGAGATGCTCAGGACGTGTGATGTTGGGGAAAAGAGGAAAACCAGTGGGGAGGATATAGTGGGGCACCCTTATTATTATTTATTATATTATATTCTCTTCTATGTGATACTTGTCGAGAGTGTCCATGGTGAGGCTGGGAACATAGTATACCTTTTTCGGTGATGAGTTAGTTCCACTTGTTGTTCACTGCACTTTTTCATGTTTTCTTTACTTCTGTATGAGAGGCTCTAGGGAGGATCCAACAGAGTATATGGTTATAATCACCCTATGTATATATAAACTATTATTTTGGTCAACTAGAGAACGTTGGCGATCAATCTGGTTACTACTAGCATGGGGTTTTGTAGGAGCTTCTCGGGCTTTGTGGTCGCTACTGTCTTTACTTTTCGTTTGGTACGTGTAGTTTTTTTCTTTCAGTTGTAGTAGTTATTGGATGAAATTAAATATCTACACTATGTATTTTCATTGATATTATGGTCTGATCAGAATTTTGTTGGTGTCTATCTTATGTCTCCCTTATTAATGTGTTATCATAGAAGGAAATTCATCCCATCTCCATGTTTATCATACCCTCAGTGCTACTCACCAACATGAGGCCTATTGGAGGCGGGACTCGGGGGGTCGCTATCTCTCTTCTCCCATTACTATCCTAGGAGTGGTAAACTTTGTGGGTATGGTATTGTGAAAATGTATGTGTGAGGTGGAATTAAATTAACCTACATGAATATGTATTTAAGGTTTAAACTCACACACCCAACACCATTGTCTTAAAGATTTATTATGGGATCTCAATTTCCCATTTCACATCATGTTTAGAGAAGTTATTTCAATTTTGGTTACAGTAGGATCCAAAAGGTGGGCTTTTTTATAGAGTCCCAGTTAGATATTATTATGTTCAATATATAGAAACATCATGTTATAATTCGGATTCCATATAAATCATTTCACATTCACCCCCTTTCCTTCTTCTAAGACTAAATTTACAAGAAAAGAGTGAAAAAATAACTCAGTAATAATCTAAATCTTACAATTTCAGAAAAAATGTAATTCTTATTTCTAGCATAAAATTTAAACTAGTAAGGGAATAATTAATGTTATGGTTTTTTTGAAAAAAAAACAATAACTATAAATATGTCTATGTATAGTATTTAAAAATAGAATACTTTTTTGTTTCTCTATTACGTTTTCTTATTTATATATTTTTCATTTTTTTATTTTCATATTTTAGAAAATTTTGTAAAATTCATTTTAAAAAACTATACATAACAAGAATTGATCCCCTTCCCCACACTTTTTCAACACTATCCTTTTATTCTCCTGCCAGTATGTACAAAAATTACATTGAATAAACAATGTAAAAGGATAGTTAAAACCTAATGTAATTTTTATAAAAGTTTTAAGTGAGGATATTTCCAGGGGTTCTTATATAAAACCCTGAGCTAGTATCCTAGTTTATTGTCTAATTAGTGAAAACCCTACAAAAAAAATAATTGAACATACAAGAGGGACATTTTTATACTTTTCACAGGTGCACAATCTGGAGGTCATCCCAAATCCACCAGAGGATGTGTTTTCTATAGCAAGAATGACTAAATCTCATTTCATCTAAAAATTGAAAGATTAAACTAATCCATAAATAGGAATATTAACTTCTTCTTGGAGGTCCCCTTTGATAGTGTTATACATATTCACCCCCTCATTGGTGTGATGTATCTGATAAAGTGAGGGTGGAAGGATGATGAATTGAGCCTCTTGTTATTCCATTAAAAAAAATTAGATTATTCCTCCAATGGATACTCTAATTGTGATTCCTGGATATGTGTAAATAAGTGATAGTCATGAAATAATTCAAATTGACTATGATAAAATAAAAATGAGTTTGTATAAAAATTCTTCCAATAAGAAGTAGCTATGTTTTTCTTTTGTTTCCTCTTGAGAGACCACTAGTAATTCATCTTCTATTATTGTTTCACCATCCAGTTGATTACCAAGGTGTTTTTGAGGGGGGATCATTCACTAATTTAATTAAGGCCTCTTGTACTGCCACTTAATCTAAATTATTAAGCCACATTAACCCATAAGAGATTCCACCTACATAGACATTAAATAAATCAAAATCAAAATCATCTTTCTAAATTATACACTAGTAGAGAAATGTTTTCAAAAGAATATGAATTAGGTTATAATTGAATTTGATAAGGTTTAAATTCAAATGATTTAATAGTTTGGTTATCCCCCTAAAGTTGTTCAGTTGGCATCTCATGTTTCTCCTAGAGTTCCTAGAGCATTATCTCCAAATTGTATGGGTGAGTGGGATCTTTTATCATGATCACATATATGACTTATTCTTCATGGATTAGATTTTTTATTTTTGGACCATACTCCATTTTTACTCCTCCTTTAGTATTATATATTTGAAAATCCAATAAAATTTCCTCATATAGATACATCACTTCATCAAAATATTCAATTGTAATATTACTAAATGTTCATTTGAGCAAAGAAAGAGGTATTTCCACCATTTTCGATAGCGAGTGATGATCTATTTTTTAAATTTAAAAGTATAAAATTATTTATATCGTTAAAAGAACAATGAATCTACCACCATGATACACAGTAACGATGAATATTTTATCCCATGGTATTCAAAAGAAGTTTTCAAATAAAATTTTTATTTTATTTATACATAAAATGTAGTATAGAGATGACCAATGTCATTTCCCAAGGGGACTGTGTGGGTCAATTCTTCCCTATAAAATCACTAATGTATTTTTTTATTTATAAATTTTAAATAATGGGACAAATTATTTTTAGGATTTTGATTTAACATAATTAGAGTAAAATAAATAGTGAACACAACAAGTATGGGTGAAAGGGGTTGGATCCATGGTTTTTCAGATAGGTTTTCATTTAACACATTAGTTCTGCTCCAATAATCAATTCAATTCCATTATTTTATTTTGATTCTCTATATAATTTATCATTATGAACATAAACAAATTAAATCACTCCTTATACATCTAGTTACACCTCCACCATAGTGAAGATGTAATGAAAACACCCAATTACGGCATTCACTGCCACAACAACCGGCTCTATCATTTGCTGTTCACCCCTTATTCTATAGTGATCCTATCATATATGTTGGTCAGAGTAGATCACTAAAGACGGGGTTAATTGAGTGTCTATAAAAATTTCTATTAAAAAATTGTTCTTTAAAAGAACACCCTCAATTAAAGTAAATGAAGTCAGTTTGTAGTGAACTTACAAAAGTTTTGAATGTTCAATTCATTTCTCAGAAGATTGATTTATTCTCAACTTTACCAGTCTAAAGATTAGTCAAACGCTTGAAACTATTCTAATTACTAAAAACATATAAACACACATTCTAAACTAAATATAAAAGTTCAGTTTATCTTAATGTGAAATTAATTAAATACATATCAGATTAAAACACAAGACAAACAACACAGAAAATAAAAACAAGTGCTTCAGTTTCAAGCTGAGACTTTGTCCTCTCCAATTGGTGATCACCTGCCACCAAGTAGTTTATATTAATAAACTTTTTATCTATACCCTAGATCAGGGTTCACAACAAAAAAAAAGGTTGTCTAGGTCACACTTGACCTTTAACACATTTATTCTTGGGAAAACTTAACAAAAATATCACATACGATCTTTTCCATAGTTTTATGTGGGATACAATAGTAAAAGGGGATTGAGTTTGAGGATATATTATTATCCTCTAGTTATGCTCAAGTTATATTGTGTGTGATACAAACAGATACACACAATTCAAAAATAGGAAACACAAAATCACAAGAGAGTTAAAAAAGAAGAATATAGTTTAGAAATATTTGTGTGCTGTGTAGTAAATATCTGGACTCAGTGGATGTAGAGAGAATGATATGTGAGTCCTCTTCAGGATGTTGTCTCCAAAATAGAGTATCATAGTCTCTGTAATCTAGTTTCCAGGTTTGAAAAGGTTCAGTTATTCTATGTGAGGATGTTTGGCAAGCCTTAGCAGATTACTGCTTGTAATATTAAAATCCTTGTGTACTTAAGCTTCGAGTTCTTCTATTTTCAATATCTTGCATATTCACACATCCAACCTTTTTATTTTTCTAACGGGTTCCCAGCATGTGTATTTTAAGGTTGATCTTGTAATCCTTTTATACTTCAAGGTCTAATAGGTATGAAGATATCCCCACGTGCTTGTACCTTGTACTGTCTATGGATAGTCATATTGTTTAGGTTTATGATTTCTGGGTTAGGGTTTAGGTTTTAAGGGTTAGGTTTTATTATTTTGAGATTAGGGTATAGGGAATAAGTTTTCAGAAACATTAATTTTTATAAATATGACTTTTAGAAATAAATTTTAATTAATAAATTTGAAACAGTTAATTATGACTATCGATGAGTCATAAGTATCATTCTATCACCATCGGTTTTTCATCATCAGTGTGTCATCATCGGGCTATCAGTATCGGTTTGTTAGCATCAGTGTGTCATCATCAGTCTGTCAGCATCAGCTTGTCATCGGTCTGTCATCATTGGTTGGTTATCATTGGTGTGTAATCATCAGTGTGTCAGAATCGGTGTGTCAAACATCGGTGTCTTTAATATCGGTGTGTCAAACATCAATGTATCAAACATCTGTGTTTCGAACATCGGTGTGTTGAGAATCGGTGTGTCGAGCATCCATGTGTCGAACATCAGTGTGTCAAACTCTGGTGTGTCGAGCATCGGTGTGTCGAGCATTAGGGTCAAACATCAGTGTGTCGAGTATCAGTGTGTTAAACATTGGTTTGTCAAGCATCAGTGTGTTGAGCATACTATTGGTTCTAGGAACTCTGAGAAACTTATTAAGTGTATATCTTACACATAACATTACAAGATTAAGTGACATCCAAAAAATACATCTAAAAATACAATTGAAAACATATTGATTCATAAATATAGGTTATTAACTTATTAAAAAATATTGTTTTGTATGACATAATTGATTTACTTAGATATATTAAATGGCATGAAGTAGTAGAATCCGCAGATTGACATTATTTATGATTATGAAAAATACTATAGCATAGAGGGTCCAACAATCTCCCCGTTTTGATAATAAAAAATTATGGTATACATGTAAATATAAGGAATAATAATAACTGGACATATAATATACTTTATTGAATGTGATTAGTCAAAATAATCAATGCATTCCCTTATTAGAGTTTTTAAAACAATGCTCCCGCTCAATAAATTTATTATGTTGAGTACATGCCATGTGTCCTGTGACATAATTTCTACCCTGAAATTAATAATATATGCCTCTTATTCTCCCCTTTTGGGATTAACAAAAAAAGAAAAGGAGAAGGGTAGAAGAAAAATAACATAAAAAAAGAGATAGATAGAAGATAAAAAAAGGAGTTCCATTATGAATCAAAAGAGTACAGTCAATAAAAACAGGACAAATCCCTATCGAAGACACAATCCATCCTCAAGGGTTTGGCTTCTGAGGGGATTTTCCTTTATTTGAAGGATCTAGAGTAAGATGAGAAGGTTTGGGAGTGGCAGAGGGAAGAGGTGGTCTAAAGATAACACCAAGAAAAGCAACACCTGTAGAAACATTTTCTGCAAGGCTAGGCCTTCTCTCTAACAACACACTACTAAGATATTGTTCTGTAATGACCAGTCAAATCTGAGAAAGCACCCGAGAGACAGTCATTGGAGTAGGAGGCTGATAGGTAGTACCAATATAAGTAGCTGGAGGAACCACAATTGCTTCAGCTTGAACATATAGATAAGACATAAGGAGGTTTATGAAATCATTGATAATTTCACCACCATATTGTATAGATTTCTCGAATTCATCCATATTCTCCTTGAATTTATTTAGAAGAGGGGTAAACTCCTTCAATTGAGTAATTTTCTTCTTGAATTCTTCTGTGGATGGAGGAATTCTGATATTTTTTGTTAAAACATGAAGTTATTGATGAGATCAGGCTTGGTATAAATCTTAGTGAAGTGCTTATCCACTTTCTCTCTAATCAATTTCTGAGCAGCAGAGGCTTCATTTGTGCACTGCCTTACCATATTGTACATAAGTTCGGTATTTCTATGTACATTTTGTAGTGTTTCTTTATCAGAAACACTCTGAAGATTTTGGAGTTCCTCTCTCATCACAGCCTTGAGAGATTCCAAATTAGCAACAACACATTTCCCACTCCTAGAACTGGATGGGCAGGTAATCATTCTTCCAATCTCCTCTTTCAAATTCTTCAGATCTACACTTAGTAGATGAGCCACCAAGTTCCTTATAACATCAAGTACACCACTAAAGGAGGTTTTCAAATCATAGGATAATGAATTTAACTCATTGCTCATTTTCCTTACTTCTTCTCTCATCAAGGTATTATGTCTAATGATGGTTTCTGTTGTGGTAATGAGATTTGGTTGAATCTTCTAGATCACCATCCTTGAAATCGACATCCAAAATAACTATTGAAGTGGTGGCTTCACTTTTTGATACAACATAGGATTTCACAGACTCACAAATATCATTTTTGAATTGCTCCAAATAGTCCTTAGTGACATAGTCACTAGGCACAATCTGTGCCACTGGCTCTACTGCTGGATGTGAAACTGGTGGAAGAGGTGTAACAGGTTCTACTTCGGCTTGCGCATGTGGAGCAAGAGGAAGAGGAACCCTCTCCTCATATGAGTCATATTACAACCCAAAAAGAATGTATCCTAGATCATTATTCCATTATCGATTACAAGTCTAGTCTCTTGGCTCAACAATGTCAATCCTGATCCTTCTTCCTTGAGTCCCATGAACAAATTCATCTTTATACTCTTCTTTATCCTATCTTCTATCCATAATAACACTTCTGGGTACCAGTACCAACTGAGCATGAGGTTTTTCATGTGCTCCAGCCACTTCAAATTCTCTAGGAAATTCCTCAATTTGAGGAACTATATCCTCAGCTTATTCTTCATGGACACCAGCTATATGTTCATTCAATTCCTAAATTATTTCTTGATATTCAAAATTTGGATGGGGTGATCTGTCCTCAAGACCATCATCTCTAAGATTAACATCCTCCCGCTCAAAATTCTCATAACCATAACTAGTTCCATGTAAAAATTGCTCAATGGATCTGTCAACTACTTGTTGTCCCACTTTTAAAGAATCAATTACATGATCATAATTTCCTCCTTCATCATCATCATCATTTTCAGACTCCTCATCTGATTTACTCACATATCCTGCAGCTCTATTAACCTCGGCATCTTCCTCATCCTCATCACCTAACAAAGATTCTCTGGAGGGTAAGTCCAAAGGTGGACTAACAGCTCCATAAGACATATCTTTGGGGATTTCGGCAATATTAGGATCACTCTGTCATTAAGAAGAGATCCTTCTTCCCTTGGTACTTCAGCCTCAGCTTCCTCGTCAGAATAAATAGGTTTTTATCCTGGTTTGAGACCTAGATCAACTTGATCCTTTGGTATGGATGGATGGTCAATTGGATTTAATTCCTCATACAACCTTTCCACATTTCCTACCCATCATTTCTTATACAGGTTCTAGAAGGTCTTCAACCTTTTACAAATATCTTTTTGAAGGCAGAAACCACTACATTCACTTATCACTTCATCTCCATCTTCCACACAACCTATCTTCTTTAACATGGCAGAGATCATCTGGGGATAGTACAAAGAAGTTTCTTTCTTTGATGGATTTATCATTTTAGAAACATGCACCATTAGATACCTACACAAATTCACTTTAATCCCATTTTCAACTGATAGATCTGGAAAACATCCTGATACTTCATAGCTGAAAAATCTCCCTTCCTTGGCATATTTGATGATGGATAAAATTAAAAAGTAACCTTGCCTATCCATCAAAATCACTTGCAATAGTTCTACTAGATTCTAAATTTCCAGTCATCTCTTTTAGAGTATCTTCATAATAGAAAAAATTAGAGGAAGGTGGAATATTACCATGATATTCTGCAAAGTCACCTTCATGAGGCATCTCTAAGCACTCAGCACATTCCTTAGACGAAAAAGTTATTTTCTTTAACTTTAGCACAGAATTCATCATTGCTTCCTCAACTTCATCTAGGGATATCATCAAATGTCGATAAAACTCATGTACTAGATGGGGATAATAAGTCCTTCCATTATTAGAGAACCAGCTAAGCCACCCATGAAATTCTAGTATTCTCAATAAAAATGACTTGCTTGATAGAAGCCACTTTGTAGATACTTTCTTCTCATTTGTAACCACTCGGCTTTCCAAACTTGGTTTTTCAATACCACTGGGCTCACCCTTATGACGTTTAGCAGATGATGATTTTCTCGGCTCTTTCATTGCACATTTGGTCCTTTCCATTTTGGGGTTATGGATTCTAAAGGAGTTGAGAGGTCGAGGGTCGGGATATTGAGTGAAAAAGAGTGGAAGGATTTAAGGTAGTGGGAAGGTGAAAGGTCGGGATGGATAAAAATTGTTATATCATTTAGGGATTGTAAATCGTAAAGCATAAAATTTAAACGCGACAAAATGAACACAAAAACAATGTCATTTTATTTAGAATAGTCAGAATTACAAAAGAGTCCATAAATACATCAGTGTCATTGAAATAGTATTACATGATCAGTTTCAAGGACCAATTTCTCAAGATCGGTTTCATGGATCGGTTTGACAATACTTTAGAGATTTATCATTCCTAGTTAATGTTTGATGTATTTCATTCTCTCAGAGTTCAAGGGTTTAGTGAATATATCAGCAAGATGATGCTCAGTCCCAAAAAACTAATGAGTAATATCACCTTTTTTATAATGATCTCTCAAAAAGTGATGTATTACGTCAATATGATTTGTTCTAGATTGAGAAATTGGATTCTTAGAAATATTAATATGACTTGTGTTGTCACATTTTATGAATAGTTTTCTGAATTGAAATCTGTAGTCTAATAAGGTGTGTTTCATCCAAAACATTTGTGCACAACAACTACCAGCAACAATGTATTCTGCTTTAGCAGTTGATAATGCAAATGAATTTTTATTTTTACTACACCATGATATTAGAGACTTTTGAAAAAATGTGACATGTTTGAGAGGAACTCTTTCTATCTAACTTACATCCACCAATGTCAGCATCTGAATAGCTAACTAAATCAAAATGTTTTCCTTTAAGATAGAACAATCCTAAATTAGTTGTATACTTGAGGTATTAGAAATTTTTTTAACAGCATTTAAATGGGACTCTTTTGGGTTTGATTTAAATCTTGCACACATACATACACTAAACATAATATCTGGCCTACTAGTATTTAAGTATATAAAACTCCCAATCATTCCTCCATAAGTAGTTTGATCAACTGATTATCCATTTTCCTCAAGATCTAACTTACATGAAGAACTCATAGGGGTTTCACAACTCTTAATTCAATAAAATCCATATATTTTCAAAATATCTTTAGTTTACTTATTTTGATTTAAAATAATACCTTATTTATTTTGAAATATTTTAAATCCAATAAAATATTTAATTTCACCCATTAAACTCATTTCAAAATCGCTTTGCATTATTTTTAAAAAATCATTAAATAAAGTGTTTTTAGAAGATCCAAAAATAATATCATCTATATATATTTGGGAAATTAAAACTTATTTTGAAATTATTTTTATAAATAAAGTAGGATCTAAAAGTCCATTTGTAAATCCATTAGAAATAATAAAATTACTTAACATTTCATACCAAGCACTTAGAGATTGTTTCAAACCGTATAAAGCCTTGATAATTTGAATAGATGATTTAGAAAATGTGGATTTGTAAAACTTCGGGGTGTTCAACAAAAACATCCCCAATTATATAACCATTTAAGAATTCACTTTTGAAATCAATTTCATAAAGTTTAAAATCCAAATGTGATGCATTGTCAAGTAAGATTAAAATTTCTTCAAGAATAGATACTGGTGAAAAGGTCACATTATAATCAATTCCCTCTTCTTAATTATATCCTTGTGTAACTAGTATATCTTTGTTACTAACTATATTTATAGATTCATATAATTTATTTCTAAATACCCTTTTATTTCTAATGGTTAAAGTATCCTTTGGTATATCTACATGTTTTTAAAATTTATTTCATTCAAACTGATTAGGTTCTTATTGCAGGGCCATTACCCAAAAATCATCATTGATATTTTAAGGTTAAAGCTGTGACAAGAAAGATTGATGTTCAACCTAGTTTATAAAGGAAGCTATTTTTTTGTGTTCCTGTATCTAAATCTCCAATAACTGCATCTAGGGGATGATTTTTTAAGGTCCTAGTTGGTCTAAAGAAGGTAGGACTGGATCTTTCAAGTTGGTCAGGTTGATCTGGTTTATTAGAATATGAAGGATTTCCAGAAATATAAGTTTTCATAGATTCCTTCACATGATTATTTTAGGTTTTATCATTAATGTTTAGATTGGATGTATCCTCTTCAATATTTTCTAGTGAGGTACTGGGCTCATGTGGATCTGTTTTTTCAAACTTGATATGTACAGATTCCCCCACAAATTTGGTTTTCTTATAAAAGACTTTATAATATTTTCTTGATGCAGAATATCCAAGAAATATTCCTTTATAACTTTTGGAGGGATATTTATCTAAATTATATCTAGTGTTTAGAATATAAACATTACATCCAATCACATTAAAATAACTTACTTTGGGTTTCCTATTATTCCACAAATCATAATGTGTTTTCTTTAGGATGGGTTTGATTAAGACTTTGTTTATTATGTAACAAGTGGTATTAACAGATTCAGCCCAGAAGTAATTGGGTATGTCATATTCATGAAGCATAGTTTGGGAAATTTCTTATAGGTTTCTATTTCTTCATTCTACCACACCATTCTTTTGAGGTGTCTTAGGAGGAGAGAAATTATGATTGTATCCATTTTGTGAGAAAAAATATTAAAAATATTGATTCTGAAACATATGAACATGATCACTTATTATGGATTTAATCTTAATTCCACTAAAATTTTCTATAGTCCTAGTATACATGGTAAAGTGTGAACAATATTCACTTTTGTGAGATAAGAAAAAGTTCCAAGTGTACCTAGATAAATCATCTACAAGAACATAAACATAGTGTTTCCCATTAAGACTCGAAACTCAATATGGTCCAAACAAGTCCACGTAAACCAATTAAAGAGGTTTAGAAGTAGTTACTTCTTTCTTTGGTTTGAAAGAGATTTTATGTTGCATTTCTTTTTGACAAGGATTGCATACTTTATTGTCTAGAAAATACAATTTAGGAAAGTCTTTAACTATACCTTTTCTAGTTAACTTCTTAAGAGAGTGTATGTCAAAATGTCCTAGTATTCTATGCCAGAGCCAATACTCTTTGTGAAAGACGTTTAGAAAAGAGATATTTTGTGAGTCTAGTGTGTCTAGATTTATAGGATATACATTATCAATTCTAAAGGCAGTAAATACTATGTTATTCTTGGAATAAAAACATGGAAGGAATATTTTTGGAATTTAAAATTAAATCTATCATCACACAATTGGGATATGCTGATAAAGTTATACATTAAGTCATCAACCTACAATACTTTAGAAATTGAAATAGAGGTAGGGATACCAATCTATCCTTGGATGATGATTTTTCCTTTACAATTGTCATCAAATGTGACATGTCCTCCATAAATCTTGATAAGACTTTTAAAACTTGAATAATCCCCTATGATATGTCTTGAACAACCACTATCCAATTACCACATCTTTTTATAGGATCTCTTTAGGTAGTTTACCTACAAAATAGTTCATCCAAGAAATGTCTTTGGTACCCATATTTTTCTGGGTCCTCATTCTCTAGTGATATATGCTTTAGGAACCCACAATTGTCTTATGGGATTCCTAAATGAAAAATATAGAGTATTTGAAAAATAAACACTGTTTGGTCCTGAATAAATGGATGTAGTAAAATAATTCTTGTAACTGGAACTTGTTGTAAAATTATGGTTTTTGAAAGAGGTAGAAGATTTTTCATATTTGGTTTCAAAATGTGATTTGGATAAATTCTGTTGATTTGGTTGATATCCTATCTTGTAATTATAATTAGGATCTTTTTGTTTACAAAGAATTTGAGTACGTGTATTTTTCTAATTAGTAAAATTTTCCAAGTCTTACTTCAATTGCTCATTAGTCATTTTTAATTCATTGTTCTCCTTGAGCAGTTGAGCATTTTTCTCTTTTTCAGTTGTATGTTCAGAGTCATTAGCCTCACTAAGAGCATGTTATTTCTTTAAAGATTTATACTTATCTTTCAACTCATTACATTTTTCTTCTAGAATATTACAATATTCTAATAATTTATCATTTTTCATATTCACAGATTCAATTTCAGAATAATAAGAATTATAAACAGGAGAGTCTAAGGTTACCCCATTTGTGTTTTTCATAACAAAATATTATCCATATCATCTTTCTCATTTTAAGAAGAGGCAGATTCTCTTGAGCTATCTGTGGAGGCACTACATGTGGCCTTCATTTCTTTCTTATACCTTATATCCTAATTTTCATACATTTTCTTGTATTTCATCATTGGATAGTCAACCTTGACATGTCCCTTCCTTTTACATTTGTAGAAGATTACCACTTCTAACCTATCATTTATCTTCCAATCTTTTTCTAATTTACCTTATTATCATACTTTCCTTTGTAATTGATCTTTCTAAAAAACATCTTTTTCCTATAAAATTTCTTGAATCTTCTCGCCAATTGGGCCATTTCTTCATCACTCTCTGAAGCAACTTCATCACTGCTGGAGATTTCAATTGTAGTTTTAACTTTCTCGTTGTCTTTACATTTAGATTCAGTTGTCTTGAAAGATACAGACTATTGTTTGGGTTCATCCTCTTCTTGATTTACCTTCAATTCCTCTTCATACATAATTAATTTTCCAATCAATTCTTTCACTGGAATTTTATCAATGTCGATTGATTCACTAATATACATAGATGTTCTAGGCCATCTTTCTAGTAAGCATCGCAGAATCCACATAATCTGTTCTTTGGCTGTTACTTCTCTTCCTAAAGAAATCATGGTTTTAACAATTTCATTGAACCTAAAATACATATCAGAAATAGACTCATCAGGATTCATTCTGAAGCTGTCAAATTTAATAGTATAATTACTTAATCTCATCTCTTGAACATTAGATGTTCCATCGTGAGAAAAATATAGAGTGTCCCAAATATCTTGTGAAGTTTTACAAGCAGAGATATGGTTAAACTCTTCATCTCCTAGAGCACAATACAGATAATTAATTGCTTTAAAATTATTTTTATTGGCGGTCTTGGTAGGTTCATCACAAGTATTTCTAGCAGTTTCAGGAATTGTATATTTACTTTCAATAGCAGTGCAGTTTTCAAATCCAATACTTTCTAGATGTATTTTCATTTTACACATCCACTGAGCATAATTAGTTTCATTAAAGAAAGGGGGTTTATTGGTAGCATCCCCTTCTAATCTATTTTACATGATATAGATTGTAAAAGAATTTCAAATATATGATAATTTTGAAATAACAGAAATTTTGAGATCTTTAAAAAAACAACTATAATCACAGTTGACAAGATTTAAAAAACTAATAATTTTGTGCCTCTGATACCAAATTTTGGTTGGAGTTGTTCACTCAAGAAGGGGCTGAATTTACTGCCTATAAAAATTTCTGTTAAAAATGGTTCTTTAAAAGAACACCCCCAATTAAAGAAATCAATGTCAGTTTGTAGTGAATTATAGAAGTCCAAAATGTTCAATTAATTTCTTATAAGATTTATTAGTTCTCAGCTTTATCAATATAAAGATTTTTTAAACTTTTGAAACTAATCTACTAATTCAAAAATAATATAAACACTTTCTAAACAAAATATCAGAGTTCATTTTATCTTTATGTGAAATTAATTAAACACATATTAGATTAAAACACAAGACCAACAACACAACGGATAAAAACAAGAGGTTCAGTCTCAAGATGAGACTTAGTCCTCTTTACTTGGTGATCACCTGCCACCGAGTTGTTTATATTAATAAAATATTGATTGACACCGTATATTGGGGTTCACAAAAGAACACAAGGCTATCCAGGTCACACTTGACCTCTACAACATTTATTCACGGTAAAACATAACAAACTGATCACATAGGATCTCTTCCACAGTTCTACATGGGATACAAGAGTAAAAGGGGATTGAGTGTGAGGATATTTTAGTATCATCTAGTTATGCTCAGGAGACAGTGTGTGCAACAAAAGAATATACACACACTACTCAAATAGTAAACACAAAATCACAATAAAGGTATTAAATAAAAATAGAGTTTATAAATCTTTGTGTGTTGTGCAGTAAAGCTCTATACTCAACGGATGTAGAGAGAATGATATTCAAGCCCTCTTCTAAAAGTTGGCTCCAAAACAGAGTATTGTACTCTCTATAATCTACCTTCTAGGTGTGGAAAGGTTCAGATCTTATATATAATAATGTTCATCATGCTTCAAAAAATTTCTTCTTGTAATACTAAACTTCTTGTGTACTCAAGCTTCAAGTTCTTCTATTTCCAATATCATGCATATTTGCACAGCCAAAATTTTTGTTTTTCTAATGGGTTCTTGGCATGTGTATTTTAAGTATGAGCTTGTAATCCTTTTATACTTCAAGGTCTAGTAGGCATGAATATCTCCCCATGTTCATGTACCTCAATCTATCTATGGATAGTCCTAAATATAACATTAAATAATGTTAGAAACATTAATTTTTTTTAAGTATGGCCATTAGAAATAAATTTGAATCAAAAATTTAAAACTGTTATTTATGACTATCAGTGAGTCATAAGTATCGGTCTGTAATAATCGGTATATCCCCATCAGTTTTTCATCATCACTGTGTCATCATCAGTCTGTCATCATCATTTTTTCAGCATCAGTGTTTCATCATTTGTTTGTCATCATTGGTTTTTCAGCATCAGTTTTTCATCGGTCTGTCATCATCGGTCTGTTTGCATCAATGTGTCATCATCGGTGTGCTATCATCAGTGTGTCAAACATCACTGTGTCGAGCATTGGTGTGTTGAAAATCAGTGTTTTGACCATCGGTGTGTCGAACATCAGTGTGTCGAGCATCGCTGTGTCGAGCATTAGTGTTTCATACATTGGTGTGTCAAGTATCGGTTTGTCGAACATTAGTGTGTCGAACATCGGTGTGTCAAGCATACTATCGGTGCTAGGAACTCTGAGAAACTTATGAAGTGTTTGTCTTACACATAACATTACTAGATTATGTGACATCAAAAAAATACATGTAAAAACACATTTGTAAACATATTGATTCATAAATATAGGGTATTAACTTATTAAAAAATATTGTTCTTTATGACATAATTGATTTACATAGAGATATTAAATGGCATGAAATAGTAGAATCTATAGATTGACATTATTTGTGATTATGAAAACTACTATAGCATAGAGGTTCCAACAATATACACCATAGACCAAGAGAAGGGAGTGATAAACGAATTGATATATTAAAGGGTGCAGTAGATCATCGAAAAGAGAATATGAATATCATTGATATACATCTCTTAATTGTATTACCATATTAAAGATGGATATCAAAAAAATATAGAAAAAAATAGGGTGCGTGAGTGATCTACCTTGGGGGCTATCCCTCAATTTAGTTCTCCATAGTCATAGAGTTAAAGATATGACATTCACTACCATGACACATACTTTAAAGAAAAACATGATGAATTGAGGGAGAATTGAAAAAATGACACAATTGAACAAAAATAAAACATAACCATGAATTAAAAATATTAAAAAATTATAGAGGATTCAGTTATATTTAGAAGATTCAAACTACTTCTATTGTGGGAAGGGGGGATTTATTTATATGTAGAAAACAACTTATTAATTCCACTTGGCTTCATCCCATCGAGGTTATCTTTCATTGGATGGTTTCCACATTTTCATCTTTAAGGATTGTGATCTGAATATTTCAAATATTCTTATAGAAATATTTCATTCTCATGAATGCATTATAATACATATTTGGGAAAACTCTCTTAGTGATATACTGATTTTTGTGGTGTGGTGGAATTTTGGGTGTTTCCTTATAAGTTCCCTGTTAGTGTTTTGTATCAATGAGTGGGGGAGGGGGTAAAATAGTGATAATAATTTTCTTTTATGTTTCATTTCAACATAAACAACCTTCACCTCCTATTAAAGATCCAATTCCCTACTGAAACCAATTCAATATACACATCTACAGGAACTCAATGATTTACAAAGTTCAATATTCAGTAAGAATAGCTGCATCCTTGGTATGGTTTGGAAATGACCCAATACCATACAAACCACAAGAAAAAAACATTGGATTACATGTAGTAGGATATACCCTTACACTCATGTAGCACTATGAAACAACCCCACTAGTGTGTGTGCACCCTCTTAACACAAATATGATAATACAATTGTTATCTAACAAATCATGTTACATGCGCTTCATTTCAATTCAATAAATGCATTCAATTGAAATTCAATTTTTCAGTTCCTTACCTAGAAGAAAGTTAAGAATCTCTTTGACTTTGTTATGAAAAATTAGTCTAATTTTCCTAGGTTGGATTTTTACAGTCTGATTCCTTTAAGTACGATTCATGCAAGACAATTCTTCAAGTCTGATTTTCAGATAGAATATAATAGAAATGAATTAGCACCACTTCAATACCTGAGTATGGTTAAAATCAGTACGATACTTCCTCAGTCTATAAATCATCAATACGGAAATACCCAGTATGGAAAATCTTATTCAGATAAATTCAGACTAATACCATCATTATCTGAATATAATTGAAAACTTTTATAAGATGATCCACCGAGTGCGATAAATTATTAGTATGATGATCAGCATAATACAATTGTCACAATCTTTTCTCTTCTCTTTCATTTATCCATCAGAACATCTTCAATACAATATCTATATGAATAATTCCTATTCTCTCTAGAAACTAATAGTTTCTCCCTCTACTATTGTGAACAACACTCCATCATCATTCAAGTACAATGTAAATTCCATCTTTTATAGGTGACCAAAAACAGGTTTAGGGGGGAATCCCAAAACACTTTCCCTCTAACAAAAATTCACCCAAATTTGAATTTACCTTCAAATCATGGAGCAATTATGACTTATTAAATTCTGATTGATTCTTCTCAAAACGTCTACAGTCATCACCTCTTCTACTCTAGACTCCCATTTCAATTTTCAATACGATTACAATTGATACGTCTGATTTCAATTTCCAAGTCCGATTTACTAAAACTCATTTATTCATAACAGTGCTTTGTACCAATTAAAATTTAACATGAAGAAATGAACTTCCACTCTAGAGATGCAATCATTCTTTTTTAATGACATGCTCCCCCTTAATAGAAAAATCATTTTCTTTTCTTCATCAATTCAACTCTGATGCAATATCTCCTAACCCAATTGCAAACATCTCTACATTCAGAAACCAATGCTTAAATCATGATTTCTTTGATGAATTGAAAATTCATTTTATAATATATTTAGTATCATCAAACTTGAATTGGAACGTATTATAACTTTCTATTCAATCCTGCTACATTTTTTTCTTCTCAACCCAAATACGATCGTTTCAGAATACAATTGTCCTAGATATGATCATCCTAGGAACAATCATTCTGGATACGGTTATTTCATTTTCCACTAGGATATGATCATTTTGAAAAACAATTACCACCATTTCTAACTCTTCAATCGACACCACATTTTCAATCGGCAACTCTTTTTTAAAACATCGCCACATTTTAAAACATCACACTGTTTTTAAACAAGACCATGTTTTAAAATAACACAAAATTTTAAAAGAATGCAAACTTTTAAAATAACACATCCTTTGAAAATAGAACCTCATTTCCCATCAGTATCAACTTTTCAATCAATATCACATTTTCATCGGCACTAACAACACTTTTTATTAAAACTATTTTTCATCAGCACTACATTCCATCGAAACCTCTCTTTATCAGAACCAATTTATATCTTTATTTCACATGAATATGATTGTTTTGGAAAAAAATCATCATTAATTATTTTTATTTTCTACATGGATACGATAAATCTAGATACGATCCTTTTAGGATTGGCAACATATCTTTCACTATCCCTTTCTTCCATCAATACAGCACCACAAGTTCACAATTATTCTTATGATTTATATGAAATACAAATTAGAAAAACATCATAACATATAAAACATCAAATTCACACAATTATAATATCATATTCACATAGACCATAATTCTCTAACAAACAACCACTTCTTTCTCATTGTATTCAGAGTGAATCCGATGACCATTTACATTCAAAAATATTTTTTCACTTTCACTCAGAACCATGTTGAGTTTGATCAGAAACCCTTCTTTCAAAAAATATTCTTCTCATTACGATTTAATTTCACAATGAGTCTAATTATTTACAAAACAATGGTCAGTACGATTTTTTTAACCAATATAATTTTTTCTAAAAACAAAATGATTCATAATTCCTTTCTTCTTTCCTAGCAAAACTGATCACCCACAAAACATCTTTCTTTCAATCCCCTTCAATCTGAATTCCAATTCATCATCTTTCTCAACATTTGTTTTTCTTCAGCTTGCTGATCAATTGAAAACAAATTCAACCAAATCACAACTAGGGCTTAATAATCTCACCCTTTTTATTTTTTTCCAATACCCACATCAATCAATTAAACCATATAGAATTTTTATTACTTTTTATTCTTTTCATTCCTTTCTTTCTCTCCCTATTTCTTTTATCTCTCCCCATTATTGACAATCAAATTAAAAGGGTACGTAATGATAAGTTTCTCCCTTATTGATAAATGATCTCCATTTCCATGGGATGGAATTTTTCTTCAACATTGGTATCACATGAGTTTCTTAACAAAGAACCTTAAATTAAACAACTCTAAGTCTATGTGGGAAAACCCAATGTAGAAAACAACAATGTATAATCAAGTTGATCAATGTTGACCATAATACAAATTTCATGTAGTATCTTTTAATTATTCTTCCAGAATTATAATGATTGGGGAAATGATTGAAAGAATTTGTTTATGATAAAAGTAACCTACACCCATCTCAACGAACACATCAGAATGTTCTGGTGTATAAAGACACAAATTCATCAAAACCTCATATTCTTCACAACCTCATTACATTATTTTTCAAGATAAGTAAGATACTTATCAATTAAAACTTTCTTATTTTCACTCCATCAGAACCCTAAAAGTTAGCACAAGTATACAATGATTTTAGGAATAATTTGGAACCTTGATCGTTCCTTAAACACAAAAATTCTACTGAGAGCCATCTCTCAGTCTTGGATTAATTTTTTTTCTTTTTTCTTTTTTGATTTTTCATTGTTCGTGCTTTCCTCCTTCTATTTATCCTTCTCATGTTTTTTATCAACTGTTTCATTATCTGTAGAATCTTCATGATGAGGATGTCAAATTTTCTTCATCTTTAGAAACAACTTTTTTATAATCAGTTTGTAACATTTTTCCCATGCTTGTATTTTCTTCTAGAAATATAGTTGAGCAACTTTTGAAATCATGCCTCACTTTCTCATATCCAAAATTGTCACGACCCCCTCCAACCAAAGATGCCCCTCCTGAGCTGGCAATGGTGAAAGGAAGATAATGACCCCCGAGTCCCACCTCCAGGAGGCCCCGGGTTGGTGACTAGCACCAAGGGTTTGAGTTTTCACAAATATGGGAGGCATTACCCTTTTTATTATTTTGGATCGGGAAATAGGACAAGTGAACCACCAAAAAGGGAAAAGAACAAGTGTACATAAATAAACCCAAAACAAGACCACATGCATGTTTAACAATTTTTATAACAAGTTACAAGTACAAGGAAGCTCAAAAGTACAATGCCAAAGAAAACTAGAGAACAACAACTGCAACAACTCCAACTACCCGACTAGTAGGGTCCCGCACGGCCCTGGTAGTCCTCCTAGAAACCTGAAAGTAAACGTAGGGTGAGCATACAAGTATACTCGGTAGGGAAACCTAAAGCTCTCATGCACAAGTGGGGAGACACCCTAAGGTCCCGTGAGAAAACAGATGAACCAGAAACTAACAAGGAAAAACTATCCACCCAGCCTCACTGGTCACACTCACCAAGTAACACAAACATGCTTAGTATATATATAGAACAAAAGTATTGGGTACCCCGCACCATTTCCCACTTAATTAGATGCTGCTCTTCCTAACGGTAAACGTCCTGACGCTACCACACTCTTCCCGCCCGCACACACCTGGGCCAAACCACGCATCCCACCTGCACACACCTCGGCCTCACAACCACGCATCTCGCCCGCACACACCTGGGCCACAACCACTAACCCGCCCGCAGACACCTGGGCCTCATACCGAAGGTTCTTAGGAACGGTAAGCCTGCCCGAAGAGTCTTGGGCTAAAGGTCGCCTCAAGCCATCACAGCCTCCGAGACCTACCCGAAGATTCTTGGGTGTAAGGTCACCTCAAGCCATCATAGCCTATGGAAGAAGGAGCAGGAATGAGCTAGTAACTAAGGGGGAACACCCTCTCCCATAAAATGGGAGTTTTCGGCACTAGGTGCTTGACATGGGTGTGGTGCGACAAAACACAAAGATACAATTATATATATACATATACCAAACACACAGCCCAACCTATGGCTTCTTAAAAAGAGAAACTGAGCATTTCCCACGGCACTGCTACCACGAAGCATGCATCAACAACCAAACAATCATACCCCAACCCCATTTAGGTTTTCATGTTTCATGAAATGGTTTAACATGTTATTACTACTGGGCAACTATCATCCAGACAAAACCTTTCACAAACATATCCCTTCCATCCCCAACCAAGGTTAGGTAAAACGCAAACAACCACATTCCATTTCATTTACAAAAGATTATCACAACCATACAACATTCCATTATTCATTTATTTCAAAGTTCCACACATAAAACCCTTTCCACACACAAAACATTTCCACATTTGAAAACACATTTTTACTTCAAAACACTTTTCATAATCAAAACACATTTCATAAATAAAGGCATTTTCCACAACCAACCACTTCACATTCCAGCCCCATCGTTTACAAAACATTTCACACTTCCACGTTTCCACCATCAACCATTACAATAAGATCACCACCCAAACGTCGCAGCCCCGCTGCTCACCCAAACCACAACAGCCCACAAAACTCCCCCAACACATGCCACGTAACCAAGCCAACACCCACATGTTCATTATTCCATTTTGGTTCAACCGGGGTGATCACACAAGGGTTCTAGATTTTCATTTAAAAAGTCAACTTTACGTGATTTACCAATTCCCACATTTCATGAAGCTTCCACCCATAAGAAAATACAGAAGGAGAGGGAAAATTTTAATTGCGTAAGCAAAGGCCCCCCAACGACTGTGATTTTCAGTAGGTAGAAGCTCATTCAATTCACAAATATAATATCACAGGATATAAAAAGTAAGGTAACAACAATCACTAACTTCCCAACCCCATTCTTTAACCAGTTATTATCTTTATTTAAAGGTTCAACCATTTCTCATGAAAAAAAAGGATACCCTCACACACATGATACACAAATTAGAGAGACAACGGTGAGATCTCTACCTCAAAAGGTCCCGATCACGCCGCTTCCGACGACGTCCTTTGCTGTCCTCCGCCTTCGCCAAACCCAAAAAACGCCTCCTAGGATGGAATCTGGAGAAGGAAGGCCGGAAGGAAAGGTGACAAGTCTGGGCTTAGAAGCTTCGTCTCATCGCTACGATCCTGTGGCCGCTGACGGATCGTAATTCGGAGCTCAGACAAAGAAGTTAGAGGAGGAAGACTTCTTGATCATCCAAGAGTGTCGTCGTGCGAAGAAGAAGCGATTGGTCTGGAAATAATTCGCGCCCCTTTCTTATATTGGCAACGAATAGGTAAAACAGTATGCAGCGTGTATTGATGAATACATGATGTGACCGTACACCCGTTACGAGTTTTGACTGGTCAATACACGACATGTCACGCAGTTTTCATGCATTTAATAATAACGTCAATTTTATTAATATGTGTGTTTCATTGACCCGAGACATAACTCATAAAAAGGTATCCATCACTGGTCTTAAAATGACCGTCTTAATTACAGGATTACACTGCCGCTGACGGTTCATCATTCTGAGGTCACACGAATAAGTTATGGTCGGAAAAGTGTTTTACCTACAAAAACATTAACATGATTATTATATTATTATTTTTAATTGTTTATTTATTTCATATCTTTAAACTCATTCCACGCATGGAACACTTCACACACAAGCCGAAAATCACTCTCCCTTTTATATTTATTTATTTATTTTCATTATTATCATATAATACCTCCCTCTCTCCAATCTTCAATCTTTATTCCACAATTTTATCAAGCTCCACAAAAGTGGCGCCTTTCCTATACCCATGCCAATCACGCCCCACCTCCTTGATTGCCTTTCCTTTTTTTTTCTTTTATTATTTCTCAATTTTCTATTATATCATTCTCTCTCCAATCTAACTCTTCCATGTTATTATTAATAAAATTAATTATAACACCCATCATTAATGTTCTAATTTAATCTCATTAAATTAGTTTACCATGGTTATTCTCATATTAAATTAAACCATTCCATTTAATTAAAACCATACCCACGACAAAACAAAATTAATATAACTAAATATTCAACCCCTTTTTAATACCTTTAATTTCATTAACCTCTCGCACATAGTTTTACGCCATCATTGTCATTTATTGTTTTTCAATAATAAAAACAATTCATCAACTTATTTTATTAACTCATCACCATTATTATTTTTAATAACAAAAATATTTACGATCGTCGCATTGACCACATTAAACAACCCCGTTGGATATCTGAATCCAACAATGCCACATCAATGTCGCGTAACATCCGTCAATTTAATTATTTAATTCTATTTATTTTTATTTCACACTGATTAAATTGAAACCACTTTTATTAAATTAAAGACATTCAATTTAATAATCCCAACATATTTTTACACCACCATTATTATTATTATTTAACATAATAATAATAACAAACTCACCTTTAATTTTATTAACGCACCACCATGCTTCCATTGTGCATATTCATTTATTTGTTTGCAATAAATATCATAACTCATTTTATTAATTTCTCATTAATATTATGAATAATATTAATAACACAACACCTATTATTATTATTCTAATTTAATTCCAACAATTTCTCAATTAATATTAAACTAAACGCCTAATTTTTTTAAATTCTTATTTAGAATTAATACTCCTTTTAATTTAATTAATCACGCACTTTATATCACCATCTTTATTATTTAATATAATAAACTGACAAATCATCTTTTAATTTTTTTATAAATTCTTCTTCGTTTTTATCATTAATAATTATCATTGTTACGCGCGTCGTGTTGACCACATCGATTTCAACAAAGGAATGGACCGGAGGGGTCCGGTCCATTACCTCAGATACCTCTTAAAACATTCTTGTCCTCGAGAATTAAAAACCAACCAATAAAAAGAAAGGATCCAAACAACCACTCCGCAAGATACCTCTTAGGGCTCTTTTCATAACAAGAAACAACCGACAACCCTAATTATGTAACTTAGGAATTCCCTCTCCTATGTCGAGATATTATCCGCTTTAGGCGGCACTGACTCACCTGCACGGGTTTAATCGCATCCGCATTAATGCCTCTCGATTAAGGACTGAGCCTTCCCACTTCCATATATTATGATTTTCCAACTTACACTGCCCCCCAACACCATACAAAACATCAATAAATTTCCCGAACACATGGCTTGAGGAATTCCTTCTCCCATGTCGAGATATTATCCGCTTTAGGCGGCACTGACTCGCCTTCACGGGTTAAATCACATCCACATTAATTCGTCTCGGTTAGGGATTAGGTCTTCCCCTCCCCACATGAAAGAGCTGTTCACGTACATTTAAAACATAGCATTACAAACTCACAAAAACAAGGCCCAGGCCCAGAGAATGAGCAAAAGAGTTCCAACAATGAAGTGTAATGATCTTGAATTTAAACAAAACATAAATGAGAGAATTTATGTAAAACCGGAAACATCTCTCTCAATCTCTGGCCTTGCTAGGGTTGCCACTTCTATTGCGTGAAACTGTCTGTGTCCCACTCCTCCTCTGTTCTGTTGAAGTCCAGGTGCCATAGTTGTTTGGTAAATAGGGAACGCCTAAGCCCAAGTAATAATTAAAAAATCAAAGTTTTAATTATCATTTTATTTCAATTTCTTTCCCAGAACACCCAAATCAAGTAAAACACAAACATGATGATGCATGTACCTTCCCTAGGGTCTCTACCTTGCAATCAATATAGTCTCACTTGGTCGTCCGGTAGGCTCAGAGTCCTTGCATCGGATCACGGGGGGCCCTAAAATCCAGTGTCCTAGCCGGTCTTACCTGTCCTATGTCACGCACCAAGATTAACGAACACTGTTGCCCTACCATCCCATGCAATCTTCATTGTGCCTAACTCCAGACTCCATCCTATCTCTCAACCATCAGCCTCTGATACCATTCTGTCACGACCCCCTCCCACCAAAGATGCCCCTCCTGAGCTGGCAATGGTGAAAGGAAGATAATGACCCCCGAGTCCCGCCTCCAGTAGGCCCCGGGTTGGCGACTATCACCAAGGGTATGTGTTTTCACAAATATGGGAGGCATTACCCTTTTTATTATTTTGGATCGGGAAATAGGACAAGTCAACCACCAAAAAGGGAAAAGAACAAGTGTACATAAATAAACCCAAAACAAGCCCAAATGCATGTTTAACAATTTTTATAACAAGGTACAAGTACAAGAAAGCTCAAAAGTACAATGCCAAAGAAAACAAGAGAACAACAACTGCAACAACTCCAACTGCCCAACTAGTAGGGTCCCGCACGGCCCTGGTAGTCCTCCTGGAAACCTGAAAGTAAACGTAGGGTGAGCATACAAGTATACTCAGTAGGTAAACCTAAATCTCTCGTGCACAAGTGGGGAGACACCCTAAGGTCCTGTGAGAAAACAGAAGAACCAGAAACTAACAAGGAAAAACTATCCACCCAGCCTCACTGGTCACACTCACCAAGTAACACAAACAAGTTTAGTATATATATAGATCAAAAGTATTGGGTACCCCACACCATTTCGCACTTAATCAGATGCTGCTCTTCCTAATGGAAAACGTCCTGACGCTACCACACTCTTCCCGCCCGCACACACCTGGGCCAAACCACGCATCCCGCCCGCACACACCTGGGCCTCACAACCACGCATCTCACCCGCACACACCTGGGCCACAACCACTAACCCGCCCGCAGACACCTGGGCCTCATCCCGAAGGTTCTTGGGAATGGTAAGCCTGCCCGAAGAGTCTTGGGCTAAAGGTCGCCTCAAGCCATCACAGCCTCCGAGACCTACCCGAAGAGTCTTGGGTGTAAGGTCACCTCAAGCCATCATAGCCTATGGAAGAAGGAGCAGGAAGGAGCTAGTAACTAAGGGGGAACACCATCTCCTATAAAATGGGAGTGTTCGGCACTAGGTGCTTGACATGGGTGTGGTGCGACAAAACACAAAGATACAATTATATATATACATATACCAAACACACAGCCCAACCTATGGCTTCTTAAAAAGAGAAACTGAGCATGTGCCTCGGAACTGCTACCACGAAGCATGCATCAACAACCAAAAAATCATCCCCCAACCCCATTTAGGTTTTCATGTTTCATGCAATGGTTTAACATATTATTATTACTGGGACACTATCATCCAGAAAAAACCTTTCACAAACATATCCCTGCCATCCACAACCAAGGTTAGTTAAAACGCAAGAAACCACATGCCATTTCATTTACAAAATATTATCACAACCATACAACATTCCTTCATTAATTTATTTCAATGTTCCACACATAAAACCCTTTCCACACACAAAACATTTCTGCATTTGAAAACACATTTTTACTTCAAAACACTTTTCATAATCAAAACACTTTTCATAAATAAAGGCATTTTCCACAACCAACCACTTCCCATTCCAACCCCATCATTTACAAAACATTTCACACCTCCACATTTCCACTATCAACCATTCCAATAAGATCACCACCCAAACGCCGCAGCCCCGCTGCTCACCCAAACCACAACAGCCCACAAAACACCCCCAACACATACCACGTAACCAAGCCAACACCCACATGTTCATTATTCCATTTTCGTTCAACCGGGGTGATCACACAAGGGTTCTAGATTTTCATTTAAAAAGTCAACTTTACGTGATTTACCAATTTCCACATTTCATGAAGTTTCCATCCTTAAGAAAATATAGAAGGAGAGGGCAACATTTAATTGCATAATCAAAGGCCCCCCAACGACTGTGACTTTCAGTAGGTAGAAGATCATTCAATTCACAAATATAATATCACAGGATATAAAAAGTAAGGTAACAACAATCATTAACTTCCCAACCCCATTATTTAACCAGTTATTATCTTTATTTAAAGGTTCAACCATTTCTCATGAAAACAAAAGGATACCCCCACACACATGATACACAAATTAGAGAGACAAAGGTGAGATCTCTACCTCAAAAGGTCCCGATCACGCCGCTTCTGACGACGTCCTTCGGTGTCCTCCGCCTTCGCCAAACCCGACAAACGCCTCCTAGGATGGAAGCTAGAGAAGGAAGGCCGGAAGGAAAGGTGACAAGTCTGGGCTTAGAAGCTTCGTCTCGTCTCTACGATCCTGTGGCCGCTGACAGATCGTAATTCGGAGCTCGGACAAAGAAGTTAGAGGAGGATGACTTCTTGATCATCCAAGAGTGTCGTCGTGCGAAGAAGAAGCGATTGGTCTGGGAATAATCTGCGCCCCTTTCTTATATAGGCAATGAATAGGTAAAACAGTATGCAGCGTGTATTGATGAATACACGGTGTGACCGTACACCCGTTACGTGTTTTGACTGGTCAATACACGACACGTAACGCAGTTTTCATGCATTTAATAATAACGTCAATTTTATTAATATGTGTGTTTCGTTGACCCGAGACATAACTCATAAAAAGGTATCCATCACTGGTCTTAAAATGACCGTCTTAATTACAGGATTACACTACCGCTGAAGGTTCGTCATTCCGAGGTCACACGAATAAGTTATGGTCGGAAAAGTGTTTTACCTACAAAAACATTAACATGATTATTATATTATTATTTTTAATTTTTTATTTATTTCATATCCTTAAACTCATTCCAC
Organism: Viscum album; assembly: GCA_963277665.1. Lineage (NCBI taxonomy): Eukaryota > Viridiplantae > Streptophyta > Magnoliopsida > Santalales > Viscaceae > Viscum > Viscum album. Next base: position 423,693,127 of record OY728162.1, on the reverse strand, counting down.
GCATGGAACACTTCACACACAAGCCGCAAATCACTCTCCCTTTTATATTTATTTATTTATTTTCATTATTATCATATAATACCTCCCTCTCTCCAATCTTCAATCATTATTCCACAATTTTATCAAGCTCCACAAAAGTGGCGCCTTGCCTATACCCATGCCAATCACGCCCCACCTCCTTGATTGCCTTTCCTTTTTTTTCTTTTATTATTTCTCAATTTTCTATTATATCATTATCTCTCCAATCTAACTCTTCCATGTTATTATTAATAAAATTAATAATAACACCCATCATTAATGTTCTAATTTAATCTCATTAAATTAGTTTACCATGGTTATTCTCATATTAAATTAAACCATTCCATTTAATTAAAACCATATCCACGACAAAACAAAATTAATATAACTAAATATTCAACCCCTTTTTAATACCTTCAATTTCATTAACCTCTCGCACATAGTTTTACGCCATCATTTTCATTTATTGTTTTTCAATAATAAAAACAATTCATCAACTTATTTTATTAACTCATCACCATTATTATTTTTAATAACAAAAATATTTACGCTCGTCGCATTGACCACGTTAAACATCCCCGTTGGATATCTGAATCCAACCATGCCACATCAATGTCGCGTAACATCCGTCAATTTAATTATTTAATTCTATTTATTTTTATTTCACAGTGATTAAATTGAAACCACTATTATTAAATTAAAGTCATTCAATTTAATAAACCCAACATATTTTTACACCACCATTATTATTATTATTTAACATAATAATAATAACGAACTCACCTTTAATTTTATTAACGCACCACCATGCTTCCATTGTGCATCTTCATTTACTTGTTTGCAATAAATATCATAACTCATTTTATTAATTTCTCATTAATATTATGAATAATATTAATAACACAACACCTATTATTATTATTCTAATTTAATTCCAACAATTTCTCAATTAATATTAAATTAAACGCCATATTTTATTAAATTCTTATTTAGAATTAAAACCCCTTTTAATTTAATTAATCACGCACTTTATATCACCATCTTTATTATTTAATATAATCTACTGACAAATCATCTTTTAATTTTTTTATAAATTCTTCTTCGTTTTTATCATTAATAATTATCATTGTTACGCGCGCCGTGTTGACCACATCGATTTCAACAAAGGAATGGACCGGAGGGGTCCGGTCCATTACAAAGATCTATTGATACCTTTTTTCAACATTTCTTATTTCATCAAAATCCTATTTCTTCCTATCTTATTTCACTTTGTTTATTTCTTCCTCAAATTACCTAGCCATGTAAATGTGTTTTGGACAAACAACTAAGCAATCTATAATTTCATACTTAGCAGATTTATCTTTCTTAACTTCCAAAACACCTGGATTTTGAGATTTCTTTAAAACCTTTTTCAGTGCCGACAAAAAAACAAGACATCATTTCGCAAGGTGTCTAGGTTGATCACATCATTAATAAATAGTTTCTAATGGTTGGAACCTATTTTCAATAGTTACTTCATTCCTCTCATGTTTCTTCCAAACAACCTTCTCAGGCTTCTTTCTTTGAGGATATTGACTCCCCCTCAACATTTATCTTTCATAACCTATGGGATAATAGAAATATTTCTTTTTGAACCATAAATTATTAATTGTGTGTACGAATCCCCCACAATACCATCAATATCCATAAAATTATTATTTTCCATTGAAACATTCATAATTTCTAGAATTTTGAATACGTTTTCATCCTCCTTATACAAGTTCCTTTCTAAGTCACCAACCTTTCTATTACCAATCAAATTCTTCCTTTTCATTTCTATATTATTGGAACCATATGTATTGGGAACCTTTCTAGATTTATAATTTTTCAAAACATTTTCATACTCACGGTTCTTTAAGACTTCTAAATTCCCAACCTTTTTGTTCTTAGCCACATAAATAACTTTTCCATTATTATTCTCACCTTTTGAAGTTAACATTTTTTGAACCTTATCAGGTTTCTCATTACAAGACCTTTCACCAACTTTAGTGATAGAGTTTTTGAAAAATGTATTCCTCAATTCAGATTTAGAAAACTTTTGATGGACAAGATTGAAATATTATTCCTTTTCTTTTAGATTTTTCTCTAAATCCTCATTATGAATATTTTCTTCCTCAAGAGATTTCTTAAAATCATCAATTTCTTTCTCTAGGTGTAGACCCCAGAAAACGCATCCCAAATTTTTTCCAAATGCTTCCATACATGATCCAAGATCGTATTCCATTTCACAAGCATCAATTTGGTATGTCGTAGGGCCCGAATGGAGTTACATATTAGTAGTTATGAACATTTGAATTTGGGCGGGAAAACTGGCTCGCGAAGCCCCTTTACGGAGTTCCCCAGCACCGCGGCCGCCGTGAAGAAAAGAAAGCGGGAGGCTCTGTGAATGAATTTGACGTTCGCGATCCCACCGTGATGCACAGGAGGCGGTATGCTCCATGACCTAATTTTAAGTTCGTGATCCCACCGCAAAGCGAAGGAGGCGGGATGCTCCTCGAACCCGTTTGACATTCGCGACCCGCCGCGAAGACCCGCAGCGAAGCAAGGAGGCGGGTGCAGCGCGAACGCCTTTGACATTTGTGATCCACTGCAGAGCAAGCTTCATCTTTTCTCCAAGAGATCTCTACTTCATGGATCCCCTTTCCTATAAATACCCAGCTCACCCCCTTCTCCAGACAGCCATGCCGCCCCTTTGGGCGGCCGATCTCCCGGTTCGTGGAGCTCCACTTTCTTTCGCGAAGCGGCTCTGCGAGCCCCTGCTCCACGAGAAGCTTCCTTTGTGTCACTGCTCCATGAGCCCATGTTCCACGAGACCATTCACTACGAGCCCATGCTCCACGAGACCATGCTCCGTGAGCCCATGCTCTGCGGAAGCCCTTCGCTCCGCAAGCCGCACTTGCTTTGTGAGAGGCCTTTGCTCCGCGAGCTGCCCTTTCTCTTTGAGAGGCCTATAATCCTAGAACTGCCCTTGCTCTGCGAGATCCCTTTTCTCTGTGAGAACTTTTCTCTAAGAAGCTACTTCTCAAAGTCCTATCCTTTGCAAGGCTCCTACCATTGCGCCCACTGGTCCATACCGCGGGGGCTGTACCCCCGCACCCTCGCTCGGGGTCAGTGTCGGGCTATGGTCCCAGTCCTCTGGGTCGTTCCCTTCACTATCGTCATAGACTCCCATGAATAATGGAGAGTCTCACAGCGAACCTTTCGGGCCAAGACGTCAGGATTTTCCATTGCGCCCTTATGCGCACCCACCTTCCACCTATGAAATACCATGAGGTTCGCATCATCAATTCCCCGAGTACCATGAGTTGAACCATTCCTCAAGTAACTCATCCAAACCCCATCACTTGGATCCTATGCCAGGTTGAACCAAAAAGGTCCTCCCTTTAGTAAGTCCCAACACCAACCATTTATAGACGCTTTATGCCAAACAATTCTATCTATATGACTCTAAACTGTAGTACACCCTATGTTCCAAATATAGGATGCCTCTTACTCAGTATAAGAGATGCCTTATACTCCAAGAATAAGATGCCTAATAGTCATATCTACAAGACTTTAAACTATAGTAATCCCTATGTTCCAGACATAAGATGCCTCCTTCTTTAAATAAGTGATGAATTATGCTCAATGCATGGGATGCCAATAGTCCTATATACATGACTTTAAACTATAGTAATCCCTATGTTCCAAACATAGGATGCCTCTTTCTTCTTACAAGATATGCCTTATTCTCCAAGCATGAGATACCAACAGTCCCCACTACATGACTATAAACTGTAGTGTACCCTATGATCCAAACATAGGACGCCTCTTTCTTCTAACAAGGCATGCCTTGTGCTCCAAGCATGAGATTCCAAAAATCATATATAAATGACTATAAACTGTAGTACTCGTTTGTTCCAATTATAGGTTGCCTCTTGATCCAAATAAGAGATTCCTTGTGTCTCAAGCATAAGATGCCTAATTCCATGATTACAGTGTCGTAATTTCAAGAGCGTTGGAATCCATTCAAACATTCCATCACTCCACCTCACACTTTGTGTGTCCTTAATTCAGATCCTCATCCACTTCCATATATGGAGGGACCCCTTAACGGCCTGGTCCCATGCCACATCGGATCACCTACCATCATGGGCCAACGCCCCAAAAGACTTAATACGACATTTACGAGAGGTCCTGTGTTTCAAACACGGTCAGCAGTCAACCCTCATTTTTTTATCCCCATTTCAGGCTAACGTGATGTGGATGCTTTGTTTTCACCATGCTCAACAAATATCCTCCATCGCCACACCACCCACATTGCGTTCCGAATGTTGGGTATGTTATTCACACTCTCCATCTACCTTTGTTCGGACAGATTCTGATGCCCTTGGCATTATCCCTCTTGTGCACCAGCGCATAGGTGAATATCTCAATCCACCAGTGGGTTGGAATTCCCTCATGGTCATACATGAGGAATACATTCCGGGCAGCTCCCTTGCTTAAGCCCCATCCCCGATTGTTGATCCATAGTGTCACTCGGGAAACATCCTTGCATAAGCCCCATCCAGGATTTCCGCTCCATAGCAGCACTCGGGAAACATCCTTGCATAAGCCCCATCCACGATTGTCGATCCATAGCGGTACCCGGGAAAAATCCTTGAATAAGCCCCATCCACCGTTACCACTCCTTAGAGACATCTGGGCATCTTCCTTTAATAATACCCATCCAGAATTGCCGCTCTATAGTGGCACCCAGACAACGTCCTTGCGTTAGCCCCATCCACCATTGTCGCTCCTTAGCGGCACCTGGAAAAAATCCTTGCATAAGCCCCATCCACTATTTCCGCTTCACAATGGCACATGTGACTCCATCCTAGAGTAAGTCCCGGCACCGTGGGCCACTCAACGCGTAAGACCCCTCCTCACTTCCCATGGACACACCTGTCGTGGCGTGATCATCAGGTCCCTAATGCCTCTTATTTATCACACCGAGCATGACTCACGTGGGATTAGAGTAAGCATCGACCCTGACATCACCCTCATCTCGCATGACATTAAACTGTATTTTACCCTCATCCCGGATGACGTTAAACTGCACACACGAACTACGTGTCCTTTGATCTATGTCAAGGCATGGTACGTAGGAAGACTCCACGAGGTTCAAGACCACCACTCGGTCGTTCCGACCTCCTTCATGTCGGTTCACCCCCGTCCCGCATGATGTTAAACTGTATGCTCAAACTATGAGGACTTTGATCCATGTCAAGGAATGGTACGTAGGAAGCCTCCACAAGTTTCAATCCCAACAACCATTGCCCCGACCATCTCCCTGTCAGTGCGCCATGCCTCATTAACACCTTGGTCAGCCTAGAGTGTAAGCCCCACATCATCCTAAACTACGTGGTCTTCGATCCATGTCATGGAATGGTACGTAGGAAGCCTCCCTGGGGTTCAATCCCACCACCCATTGGACCAAGGTCCATATTCAAGACGGTTCGCCGACACCCACAACATCCTTAACTATGTGGTCTTTGATCCATGTCAAGGCATGATAAGTAGGAAGCCTCCCTGAGCTTCAATCCCATCACCCATCAGACCAAGGTCCTTATTCACGTCGGTTCTCCGACACCCACACCATCCTAAACTACGTGGTCTTTTATCCATGTCAAGGAATGGTACGTAGAAAGCCTCCCTGAGTTCAAGACCACCACCCATCGGACCAAGGTCCTTATTAACATCGGTTCACCGACACCCACACCATCCCGAACTATGTGGTCTTTGATCCATGTTATGGCATGGTACGTAGGAAGCCTTCCTGAGGTTCAAGCCCATCACCCATCAGACCAAGGTCCTTATTCATGTCGGTTCACCGACATCCAAACCATCCTGAACTATGTGGTGTTTGATCCATGTCAAGGCATGGTACGTAGGAATCCTCATGAGGTTGAAGCCCATTATCCACCCGGACAAAGGTCCTTATTCACATCGGTTCTCCGACAGGCCCTACCTGAACTACGGAGACTTTGATCCATGTCAAGGAATGGTATGTAGGAATCCTTACAATGTTCAAGCCCACCACTAGTGGACCCCCGGGGTTCACCATCACGTCAGTTCTCTAAAGAAACCTTACCCGAACTATGAGGACATTGATCCATGTCAATACATGGTACGTAGGAAGCCTCCACGAGGTTCAAGCCCACCACCCATTCATTCCGACCCCCTTCATGTCAGTTCACCCCCATCCTGCACGTCATTAATCTATGGACCTCCATTTAGCATTATGCCATTTTCATTGAAGTGGTATGCTGTTGAGACCTCATCCAGCGGTAAGCCGTTGGAAACCCCAATCGACGATAAGCCGTCATCAGATTAAATACGTGGACTTTGATTCCCAGCCACGAGGATACGTAGGAAGCCTCCCTGAGAATCAAGCCCATAATTCATGTTTCATATTGATCTCTCCCTTGATTATATGTGTCTTGGGAATCTCATTCCCCAACCCAGAGGTTCCACTTCTTATGAGTCCCATCCAGGCGTCCATTCTCATGGGTCGCCTCCTTAGGTGTCTCATCTTCCCACGGAACTACGCTGACATTGATTCACTACCACGGGGATACGTAGGAGGTCTCTTCGAGGATCAAGCCCATATTCACCATCACCCTTAAGATGGTCCCATTTCATTCCCCTCCACTTCATTCAACTCTCCATAATCCATCATAATTCTCACTCGGGCCGCCACATCCCAGTGGGATCATGCCATCCACCTCCTCACTACTCCTAGCAGTACTTGGTCCGCTATCCATGAATTAGCCCCAGCATGTATCCGAGTTGTTTTCCCCTGTGTACACCCTGATTCATCACCCCTTAAAACTACGTGAGTTTTGATCCCTGTCCTCTACAAAGGTTATGTAGGAAACATCTATGAGGTTCAATCCCAGCCAATGGTAATCATTGGTGTCCCCCATTCTGGGGTGCACTCTCCCTGATACGCCCTCAGCGGTGTTCAGATCAGCCATTACGGTGTGACATCTCCCCTCCTTGGGGTGAACCTCGTCGGATCCATCCTAATTGGGTGTTCTCATCCAGCCATCTTCTAGGTGTTCCCTCATTGGGATGTACCAATCTGATCCGTCTCTATGGGACGTTCTGATCACCCGTATTCTGTCTCTGCAAGACATTTATCTCGTGACCTACTTTGTGATAAACATTAGATGCCTGAGGAAAACCTCGGAATGCATGCCTTTGTCATTACTGTCTCCGAAATACGTTAAACGCCCGGCATACCCCATGTTAAACATGGGATGCTGAGGAAAACCTCAGAGACTTGCCTATGGAATATGATTCCCTGCATTCGATGTGGGTTGCCCCGGGTTATTCACCCTTGAGATGCCCTATTATGAGGAAGAATATAGGTTCCCCAATGTCCACACATCAATATATTCCCTAACATTCCTGATGTTTCCATCTACTCCGATCGATGGTTGCTACCATGTCAAGACCCCATGGAATGTCTTGATGGAAGTAGTGTAATTAACCAGCGTCCATGGAAACATGGAATCGGGAAGAGTTTGACAAACTACGTCTTAATATATAAGGTAGACCCGAACTAGGTGATGAATTTTGAGGAGGAATCAATAGATGGAATAACCGACATCCCATCATCCAATTTCGATCAAGGAGAAAACGTCCCCGAATAGGGAGCAGATGCCGCCTGCCTTTGGAAAGCGGGAATGCGGGGAAACAGCTGCGCGTCCTCACAGATGGATACGAACACCCCAGAGAAAGTGTCAGAAACACCAGGCACACCTTCTCATTAGAAAAACATTATTTATTTCTTATTGACGAATATTAATCATCCAACCTTTTGTTTTTATTTTCAAGCCTTCTGATCTTCCTCAAACATTTTTCAACTTTTCATTAAAATGTGTTCCATGTTGTGTTTCTTATTTATCTAAGATGTTGCTTCCAAATTGTTCATCATTCATTATTGCAATAAAATTATTTCCCCAACATGATTAATAGATTTTTCAGATTCATCTTCACTTTCTTCATCATCTCCAAAAGAACTACTTTCACTGCTAGAAGAACGTTCATCATTAATAATTGTAATAAATGTGTATTATTCAGCATAATTTGTAACATCCTCACTATCATCTTCCTTAGACAAAAATCTAATTATTTTGGTTTTTAATAATTTCTTATCTTCCCTCTTGGAATAGAATTTTTCTTTATCACCCTTTTTCTTTCAAGATCTTCTTGGCCATATTTCTTCTTCATCACTTTCTTCTTCATTAACTATTTGAGAAAAATAGGCAACAAAATGCCCAAAAACTGTACATACAAAACATTTGAAGGGAAGTTTCCCTTTATAGCTTCTTGTACCTCTTTTCAAATTTTTTGAAAATAAGGATAAAACATCATTAAGATTTTCAAATACCTCATTTTTGGAATCATAATATCAATCTTATTCTTCTTCAAGAATATAACATTATTTCATAGAATCCATGAAAGAAATTTCTCTATAAACTTTAGTTTTTACATTCGTAGAATTATCTCTTCTCATTTCATAAGTAATAAGAGTTCTATGAAAATCATTAAGATATATTGTTTCAGGATCTATATATTCCAATGAAAAAACCTTGGCATAAAATTTTTTTTGAAGGAATCTAAATATCATTTCAAAAATATAGAGTCATCCATCTTTTCACTAATAAATGTGATATGACTCACTATATCACCCACCCTGGTAAATAATTCCCTAATAGATTCATGCTCACCCATATTCAAGTCTTCATACTTTAATCTCTAGATTTAGAGTTTTTCCTTTTGGACTTTTCTTTTGCCTTCGTATATATTTTCCAATTTGTCCCATATAACATTGGCTATGACAAAACCTTTCACTCTCAAGAATTCAATTTCAAAAAATGATGATGATATATAATTATTCTACATTATATCATTTTCAAGAAGCTTCTTATCAATAGGTGTAAGTGGAGCTTTATCATCAATTTGTGGAAACCGAACTTTTGTAGCATCAAGAACATCATAACTAATAGGCATAAGATAAGGTATCATTCTATCTTTCTAGATATGATAATTCTTTAAATTAAAGATTTGAATCCCCTTACTATTCACAAAAATCAGATTATCCATCACAACTTATTCTTCAAATACTTTAGTAATAATAAGTGAAGGGAACCTATGCTCTGATACCAATTGTAAGTTCCCAGTCGATGTATTTTATCAGTGAGAGGGGGAGGGGCGAATTAGTGATACTTGTTTTATTTTAGGTTTCTTTTCATTTGAAATAACCTTCGCATCTTGTTAAAGATTTAATTCCCTATTGAAAACAATTCAATCCACACATCTATAGGAACAAACATATTTACAAGGTTCACTATTCAATAAGAATAGCTACATCCTTGGTATTATTTGGAAATGATCCAATGCCATTAAATTCACTAAAAAACTATCACTTGATTACAACAAGTAGGATATACCCTTAAACTCATGTAGAACTATGAAACAATACCACTAGTTCATGTGCACCCTCATAGCACAAATAAGGTAATAAATTTATTACGTAACAACTCATGTAACATGTGATTCTTTTCAATTCAACTAATGTATTCAATTGAAATAAAATTCTTCAATTACTGACCTAAAAGAAATGTAAGAACCTCTAATTCATTCTTATAAAAATTTTGTCTGATTTTCCTGGGTCAAAATTTCCCATTCCAATTCCTCAGAGTACAATTCATGTAAGAAAAATATTCAAGTCCAATTTTCAGATATAATACAATTGAAATGAATCATCACCACTTCAACCCCTGAGTATTATAAAAAACTATATGATACTTCCTCAGTCTGGAAATATTAAATTCAGGAATACCCTGTATAGAAAATCCTGTTTCTATTAATTAATCTTGAAACCAACATCAACCGAATACAATTGACAAGTTAAATACAATGATCTGCTAAGTACGATAAATTCTGAGTATGATGATCGGCCAAATACAATAATCACAATCTATTCTATTCTCTTTCACTTATCCATAAGAAAATATTTAATACAAGATAAATATGAAGACTTCCTATTCTCTCTAGAAAACATGGAGCTTCTCTCTCTATTGCAGTGAACAATAATCCATTATCATTCAAGTACAACGTACTTTTGGCCTTTTATAGGTGACCCAAAATTGGTTTAGGTGGGAATCCCAGAACACATTCTCCCTCACCTAAATTCACCCAAATAGGAATTTCTCATGAAATCTCAGAGAAATTACGACTTCATCAGTGCTTCTCAATTCCTCTTGATACTTCTATAGTATTTACCTCTTATTCTCCAAAATACCATTTCAACTTTCAATATGATTACAATTTATAACTCTGATTTCAATTTCTGTGTCTGATTTCCTGAAACCGATTTCTTCATAATAATGTTCTATACTAATTCAAATTGAATATGAATAAATGGACTTCCACTCTAGGGATGTAATCATTATTTTGAATGGTAGGCTCCCCCTTTATAGAAAATTCATCTTCTTGTCTTTAGAAATTAAACTCTGATGCAATATCTCTTAACCCAATTGAAAACATATCTATATTTAGAAACCTATGTTTGAATCTTGACATTTAAATTAAATTGACAACAACTTTATCATCGTCAGAATTGAATTGGAATGTATAGTAAATTTCCATTCATTCCATCCATATTCTTTTATTCTCAACCCGAGTATGATATTTTCTGAATACAATTGGTCGGTATACGATAATCCTAGGTATGATCATTCTGGATACCATCATTTCTTTTTCTACCTGAATATGATCATTTTAAAAAACAATTGGCACCATTTTTTTACTATTCAATCAGCACCACATTTTCAATCAACACCAATTTTTCAAAACAACAGCACCTTTTATAACATCACCATGTTTTAAAACAAAACCATGTTTTAAAACAACACCATGATTTAAAATAACACCATGTTTTAAAACAACACCACATTTTAAAATCTTTCCACCTTTTAAAACAAAATATCCTTTTAAAATGGCACCTATCTTCCAATCGGTATCACCTTTTCAATCAATATCACATTTTCATCGACACTGAAACCACTTTTCATCGGCACCACATTCCATAGCCACTACTTTCCATCATCACCAATCTTTATTGACACCACATTCCATCCTTCTTTCATCCAAATAAGATTGTTTTGGAAAAAAATCAGGATAAATTATTTTTCTTTACCACAAGGATATGATAAATCTGGATACGATACTTTTCATAATGGAAAGATGTATTTCACTATCCTTTTCTTCTTTCAAGTTTGAATCACAACTATTCAATTAAAATTATGATTTACTTGAAATACAAATCAGAAAAGCATCGTCACATTTAAAACATAGTAGTCACTCAATTAAAACATTATAGTCATTCTAACCCAGATTCTTTAACAAAAAAACACTTCTTTATCATCATATTCAGAGTGAATCTGATGACCATTTAATTCTCCCAAGATGTTTTCAATTTTAGTTGACCCCAAGGTGAGTCTGATCAGAAAGTATTCTTTCAAAACACCTTCTTACCATTATGAAGGAGTTTCACAATTATTCTAGTTCATTACAAAAGAAAGGTCAGTATGATTGTTTTAAAACCAATATAGTTTTTTTTCTGAAAACAAAATGATTAAAAATTCCTTTATTCTTTCCCTGCAAAATTGATCACCGAAAAACCATATTTCTTTCAATCCACTTCAATCTTAATTCCCATTCATCATCTTTCTCAACATCCTTTATTTCTATAGCATATTAATCGATTGATAATAAATAAAACTAAAACACAACAAGGGCCTAACATTACCTACCTCACAAGAGGAATTATAAGCATTGTATGTGCTAGAGTTAAAATATTATATAGGATAGGGAATAGTCTTAGACCCATTTTGTGATTTGAAGCTGGTCATGTGCAGTGCAATGTTCTTCTGGGACTATATCTAGGAAGTTGAAAAATGTAATAACAACTCCTTTAACATCAATATATCTTCTTTGGTCATTTTTACTTCAAGCTGATTGATTGGGGCTATACTGAACGAGAGAAATGACCTAGGGCCTAGTAGAGAGGAGCAACATTGTTGTGTCATTGAATGTTTCCAGAAGATAATTGGTCTCTGGTTGTGTAATATTCTTTTGAAGTTCTATAAGGGCTTGAGAAAGGTTCTATAATTGTGTAGACTCATTATTAAAATTCTTCAACCACATGGAATGAATCTTCATCCAATGTTTTAGCTGGAATGATGGTAATAAGAGAGGACCTATAAGTCTTAATCTACACAGGAAATGTACATAGTAGTAAAACAATTGTTTGAACACAGAAATATCTTCAAAACAGATTGCTCGAACTTTGTGGAGTTTAGATTCAGCACGACTTCAAAGATCGGATGCAATGCTACATTCTTCTGACCTATAGATCTTCAACCTTTCTATAGAGATCAATTCGTTATATTAATGGACCAATAGTTCTATGTATTTTTAGGCAATGACATTGATCTTATTTATCATCTACATGCATTTGATTATTCTCTATCTTCAGTTCCACATAGATCCATCATCGATGACACATTTCCAATTATTTTCATTCACTAAAGAGAACTCGGTCATCACACTACAGATTTTTCTTACTGTTCGATTTAGGGGACGACATGACTCATCTTTTCTTCATCAGTGGTTCTTTGTCATAAAGAATTAATATCAAAGGATAACACATCTTCAACTGGTTTTAGTGTTGGAATAACACACATCATATTTTATTTAATATTATTATAATGGGATAATGAGGGATAATGTTTTCAAATTGATGGACTTTGACAGTTAATTAAATAACCACCCATGAAAACTATTTTATGCAAATTTAAAGGGTCATGTCCTTACCAATCAAGTCTCAATCAAAATTCTGACACATTCCATCAAAATACTTTGGAAGATACAGTATCTAAAGGATATAAATCCTTTTAAGTGGGATAAAATCAAATAGAATCAAGTCCATAAGTATAATGGATCAAGATATCTCTTTTATTTTGAATTTATTTATCTAGATATGTGATAAATACAAATTTTAAAGATCCTATGTTAAATGAAAATGAAATACATGTGTTATTAGAGTGATGGTTATGAAATCTGTGTTTTTTCATATTTAAATTTATTATGTTTTGTATTAAATCAAGAAACAAACATATATATTATGTTCTTCATGAAATGGGTTTTCTGATTTTTTTTATTTTTTAATGGGTTGTCCTATTTTGTTTAGAAATACGAATGTTGTTGTGCAATTTTTTTAGAAATCCCAAAAATATAACTCTCTCAAAATTTGTTTTCAAATTTGAATGTTTTTGTACATTTTTTGGGTTCCCAAAACACTGCCTCTCTCATCATGTGTTTTAAAAATTTAATGTTGTCGTACAAATTCTTTTGGGAATCCCAAAAAACTACCTCTCACTGCATGCGTTTAAAAATTTGAAAGTTTTTGTCCAACATTTTTTGGAAATCTCAAAATATTAACTCTCACCTAATATGTTTTTTAAATTGGAAATATAATTTTATTTATTTATTTATTACATTTCTCTATCTTTATTTGCTGCATCTCTACATTTATTATTAATATTATTTAAAGATGGTTTATGTTAATATTTTAGTTAAAATTATTTATAATTATTTATATATTTATCATAGTTTTGATTTTGATATGATATATTAATATATATTATTTTTCATCATTTGAAATAAGTATGTGGATTTTAATTCTTATGGAAAAAAAATTAAAGAAATAGTAAAAAAAATTTGAATTTACATTTATTAAAATTTATTTCTTTTTATAACTCTGTTATCATTATGATGTTTTATATTTGGAACATTACGAAATGTGATTTATTAATTATCAAAGTTTCCAAATTATAAAGTTAAAATTGATTCAAAATTATGTTAAAATAATATATATTGATTTATTATAAATTTTATATTAATAGGATATTTTATGAGTAATTAAAATTCATTATTATAAGATATTTATTAATTGCACAAAGGAAATTTTAATATTCTTATAATTTATGAATATAATTGTTCTCAACAGATATATGTATATATATATATATGTATGTATTATGATATTTATTTATATATATCCAAAAGATAATAAATAAATCCAATTGATGAGTATATTATTTCTACATAAATTAATTTAATTAGTATTAACTATGTTTTCGTATTAGTGTTTCACCCAAAACAGAACAGTAATACACATTTATGTTAAATACTTTTTATGAAACAATGTATTATTATTATTTCAAAGCATTAATTTTAATCATTTATTTATTATAGTTAGCTTTTCATCATCAATACAGTCATAGACATTGACTAGTCTGATATTTAATAGATTAAATTTCTATGATTGGAGTGAGAAAATCCTATTTCACCTTGGTTTATTGGATATTGATTTAACACTATGAGTAGAGAAACATGATACTATAATGGATGCCAATGGAGATGATGATAGAGTATATTATACAAAATGGGAAAGATTGAACATATTATGTTTGATGTTCATGAGAATGAGCATAACATGTAACATAAAGTTTGGGATCCCTAAAATTGAAAGTGATAAATAATTTATAAAATATATGGGTGACTGATCTCAAACTGCTCAAAAATATGTTTCTGGGAAATTAATGATTACATTGAACACCATGAAGTTTTATGGTTCTCGTACTATGGCTGGGCATGTCATCGAAATGAAAAATATTGTAGCAACACTTAAGGCATTAGGAATGTAAGTGGATGAATGTTTCATTGTATTGTTTTTCCTAAAATCATTACCATATGAGTATGGACCATTCCAAATGAACCGAAACACCATGAAATATAAATGGAATGTGCATGAATTTTATAGTATGCTTTTTCAAGAGGAAAACTATTTAAAAAGTCAAGGAATCCACTCCGTCCATTATGTACATCATCAAGGATGAAAGAATTATAGTAAAAGAAGTGCGGAAAAGGAAATGGGCCAATGAAGGTTAATGATTCCTCTAATAAGAAACAGAAGAATGGAAATAATGATAAATTCCATTTCTATGGGAAATATGAATATTTACAAAGGTATTTTCTAAAACAAAAGTCTTGGACTGAAAAGAAAGGTAAGAAAAATTCTTATACATGTTTGGAATAAAACATAGATGAAGTTACACATAATAAATAGTTAATTGATTCTGCTAGTATGACTCATGTTTCTAATATGATGCATAGATTAGTTTCATCCCAAATCACATGCACAACTAAAAAGTCAATCTTCATGGAGAATAGAGTGATGATTCATATTAAAGCTGTCAGAAATTACCATTTCAACCTTGATATTGGATATAGTTTGGATTTATGTGAAAAAAATTGTGTGCCTAGTATGTCTAGGAATTTTGTTTCTTTATAAAAACATTATGTTGTTATATACTCTTTTAATTTTTGAAATTTATGTATAGTTTGTTTAAGAATAAATGCATGATTGGATCTGGTTTCTTTTATGATGGTTTATATGAACTAAATCTTGATAATATGTATATTGAAACACTTATGACCTTTCATCATAATTTTGGTACTAAACCTGATTTAGTAAATGAAAAGTATTCTTATTTATAGAATTAACATTGAGGTCATATTCCCAAATAATGATTATAGAGATTTATTAAGATTTAAATCCTTCTAAATTTGTATTTTACCGACCTAAACATTTGTGTTTATAGAATTAAAGGAAAACAAAAAAAACACAAATAAATGTTCCACAAGAAGTAATCAACTCATTCAGATAAAAAATATTGATATATGTGTACCTTTTAAAATCAATTATTTTGATAAAGAAAAATAATTTATCACCTTTACTGATTATTTTTCACATTATGTATATCTTGATTTATTGCATGATAAATATCAAGAAATAAATTCCTTGAAAATTTATATAATTGAATTTGAGAGAAAATTAGACAGAAAGGTGAAGGTTATAAGGTCTGATAGGGGTGTTGAATATTATGGAATATTAGATGAAAGTGGACTAAACCTTGGTCTATTTGAAATGTTTTTATAAAGTCATGTCATATGTGCACAATTCACAATGTCGGGCGCACTACAAAAAAATGAAATAGCAGAAAGTTGTAATAAAAAATTAATGGATATAGTTATGAGTACGTTAAGTAATTATTCATTACCCTTGTCATTTTAGATGTATTCTTTGAAAACTTTCATATATTTATTGAATAAGGTTCATATTAAAGCAGTTCTAGAGACTCCTTTTGATCCTTGTATTGGTTGGAAACCTAGATTAAGACACCTGCATGTATGGTATTTTTAGCTATAAATAAAAGCATATATTCCAAAACAAATAAACATGGATGCAAGAACCATGAGTGGACATTTCATTGGTTATATAGATAAAGCAGTGGTGTATAGATTTTATTTTCCTAACCATAGTATGAGAATTGTTGAAATTAGAAATGATAGATTTGTTGAGAATTGTGAATCCAGTGGGAGTGAAGTTCCATAAAATGTTGAAATTAAAGAAGTTATAATTCAAGTTCCATTTTATTATATTAAAACTTCACATGTCGTCCTCAAATTATTGCATCAAAAAATAATCATGTAGAACAAAAATAAAATATTTCCCAAATTCATAATGAATAAATGGTTGAAGAACAATAAGGAAGAGTGTCAATAAGATCCCAATGGGAATAATGGTATGATATTTGTGATGACTGTAGTATATATACATGAAATAGACAGTGATCTTGGCATTGATAATGATCCAGTTTCATATTCTCAATCCATCATGTGTGATAATTATGATAAATGGTCAGATGATATGAAATTTGAGTTGAATCCAGTGGACCAAAATAATGTACATGACCTTATGGAATTAACTTAAGGATATAAGAGTGTTGGATATAAATGGGTATTCAAAACCCAACATGACTCTTTTGGTAACCTTGAATGTTACAAGGCCATACATGTTGATAAAGGATTCACTTAAAAGGATAGTATAGACTATAAAGAAACATTCTCACTGGTTTCTAAGAAAGATTATTTCCACATTATTATGGAATTGGTAGCTTGGTATGATTTATAGTTACATCAAATGGATGTGAAAACAACCTTTATAAATGGAAACATAGAGGTAGATGTATTCCTAGATCAACTAATGGGTTTTTTCTATTGAAGGAAACAAACACATGGTTTAAAAATTAAAAAAGTCAATATATGGACATAACTAAGCTTCCCAACAATTGTATATTAGTTTTAATGATACCACTGTATCTTTCGTATTTATGGAAAACATTGTTGATCGGTGTATATACCAGAAGATCAATGAGAGTAAATTTATATTATTTATTATATATGTGATGACATCTTTCTCACTGCAAATGATCTTGGAATATTATGTGAGACTAAGAAATTCCTCTCTAAATTTTTTGAAACTACAGACATGGGAGAATCCAAGTATGTGATTGGAATAGAAATATTATGTAATAAAAATCAAGGTTTACTAGGCTTATCTCAAAATTCATACATAAATAAAACTTTATAGAGGTTTAAGATGTAAATTTTTTAGTATCCCCAGTTCCAATTCAAAAATGAGATAAATTAATTTCAATCAACGTCCCAAAAAATATTTAGAATGAAAATAGATGAAAGAAATTCCTTATGCATATGTTTTTGGAAGGTTGATGTATGCTCAAACATGTACAAGGCCAGATATTTTCTTTGTAGTTGGTATATTGGGAGGATACCAAAGTAATAATGGATTGGATCATTGGAGAGATACAAAAAAAGTTTTCTGATACTTTCAAGGAACAAAGTATCACATGATTACTTATAAAATATCTAGTGATCATGAGGTGATTAGATATTCTGATTCAGACTTTTCAGGTTGTTTTGATGTAATAAAGTTCACATTTGTTATGTGTATCTTCTATCCAATGGTATAATATCATGGAAAAGTGAAAATTATTTGGTTATATCTTTTTCGACCATGGAATCTATATTTATAGCTTTCTTTGAAGCTATAATTAAGGGTACATGGTTGAAGAACATTATTTTAGGACATGGAATTGTCGAAAATATTGAAAATCCCTTGAAAATTTATTATGAAAATACTACAATAATATTGTTTTCCACGAATGTCCTATATTCCAAATGTGATGAACACACAGAATTAAATTACTTTACAGTTAAGGAGGAAGTTCAAAAACATAAGTGATCAAGTAAAAATATTATCATAAATCTTATGATTCTCAACCCTCTTATGAAATGATTTCCACCCAAGACATTTATTGGACATGTTGAATGTATGATAATTATTACTGATTAGGTTTCATTGTATGTATTGGTTGTTATGGTTATTAAATTTCACACTTCAACTTATAAATGTTTTGATTATGATGCCTATTTTTTCAATAAGTATACATGATTTAACTGAATAATGATAAAGTACATAGTATCTAATAAAGAAATTATTGTTAGGACAAATATATATATATATATATATATATATCCCATTTTAATTATGATAGGGAAATTGTCAATATTATAGTACATGGAAGGGAGTATATATTAATAGTGAATATACGACCTCCATGAATCATGTAGACATTATCTTTAATTATGATGAATGTTGTATACATTATTGAATATATATAATTGTGCATAATGACCAATTGAATCCACTACACATCATAAAGTAATACTGCATGAGTTTTATGGGATAATATTAGAATAACTCACATCATATTTTGTTTAATATTATTATAATGGGATAATGAGGGATAAATTTGTCAAATTGATGAATTTTGATAGGTAATTAAATAACCACCTATGAAAACTATTTTTTCCTGATTTAATGGTTCATGTCCTTTCCAAACAAGTCTCAATCACAATTATGGTACGTTCCATAAAAACCGCTATGGAAGATAGAATAGGCAAAGTATACAAATCTTTTTAAGTGGGAGAAAATAAAGGAGACTAAAATCCAGAAGATCCATGTATAATGATACATCTTTATTTTGAGTTTATTAACCTATATATGTGATAAATATAATTTTAAAGATACTAAATTATATGAAAATAACTTACATATAGCCTGAACAATGAGAATGAGTGAGGTCCTACAAGTCAACATCTATATAGGTAATGTACATAGTAGCATAAAAATTGTTCGAACATATAGGAATCTTCTTAAACCCACTACTCAGACATTGTGTAGTTTAGATTCATCAAGACATGAAAACATGGTTTTAGTGCCTCATTCCTCCACCTCGACATCTTCAACCTTTTGACAGAGCTCGGTTCTTTCTATTAATGGATCAGTAGAGCTAGGGATTTTTAAGAGATGATATGGATCTTCTTCGGCATCTACAGGCATGTGACTCCTCTTCGTTTTGGTTCATCATAGATCCATAATCGAAAACTTATTTCCAATCATTATCATTCATCAAAGAAAACTTAGTCGGTGCTGCACAGATCTTCGTTGATGTTAAAATTAAGGGGCGACATGACTCATGTTTTCTTCATCCAAGATTCTTTGTCAGAATTCTTCTATATCAAAGGATAACACATCTTCAACAAGTGGTGTGGCTCCCATTTTAGTTTTTCGTTGACAGTCGAATCCCATGTAAGTTTTTGACTCACAATGTATCTTAGTTTTCCCAACATTAATGGCATAGATCCACATCGACCACGATAAGGGATATGTTTGGGATAAATTTTTTAAACGGGTTTTTAATATTTTTTAAATGATAAGGTTTTGGATTATTTAAAATGGGGTATGGAGAAGCGTGAACATAGTTCATGCTTCCTTTGTAAACTTTCTAAAGGAAGAGTGGACACCATTCAATCTTGCTCTAGATTTTTTTAATAATTAATATTACTAAATATATATGTATATATTAATAGATATCTAATCAAAAATAAAAATAAAAATTAGCAAAAAGTTATAAAAATAAATTCAATCTTAATAAATATTAATAAAAATAAATTATTACTAATTAAAAATTCATAAAATATTAATAAAATATCAATAAGGATTAATTAAATATTTATAAATAATAAAAAATAGTAAAAAATATTCATAAATATTCATAAATACTGATAATAAAAATAAATATTAACAAATATTGATTAACGTTTAAATAAATATTAATAAATATTAATTAAATTTTAAAGAATATAAACAAATATAAATAAATTTTAATAAATATTAAAAAAAGAGTAATAAAATATTAATAAGTATTAATTTAATATTCATAGATATTAAATAAATATTAATAAATATTGATAAATATGCATAAATATTAAAAATATATTAATAAATACTAGTAAATATTAACAAATCTTAATAAATATTAACTAAATATTCCTAAATATTAATTAAAAATTAATAAATATGTTAGAAAATTAATTGAATATTAATTAAATATGACTAAATATTAATAAATATTAATTAAATAGTATTACAAATAAATTAATGTTAATATATATGAACTAAATATTAATATGTATTAACTAAATATCATTAAATTTAAATAAATATTTCAAAATAATAGATATATATTAAATAAATATTAAATAAATATTAATAAATATTGATAAATATTAAATAAATATTATTAAATATTACTAAATATCAATTAAATATTCATAAATATTTATAAATATTAATAAATATTACTAAATATTTCTAAATGTTAATAAATATTCATAATTATTAATATATGATTATATTTAATAATATTCATTATTATTTATGAATATTTTTTGAATGGATACTTATTATTTTTCAATATTTATTAATGTTTGTGAACTTTTATAAATATTTATTTATGATTTATTAAAATTTAATTAATATTTATTTATATTCATTAATATTTTATTAATATTTATATTATTAATAAAAGAGGGCTTGACCCTCAACCTGTTAAAAGAATTTAATAGAATCTATAAATATTTATTTTATATTTATCAATATTAAATTCATATTTGTCAATATTTATGAATATGAATGAATATTTATTTAATATTTATTGATATTCATTAATAATTACTAATTTTTAATTAATAAGTATACATATTTAGATTTTTTCAAAAATAATTTATTTCCCTTTAATAATATGTGTTAGTGTTTTATTTATATTATTAAATATTTAATTAATATTTATTCATATTTACTTATATTTATGGATATTTAGTTGAATTTATGACTACTTATGAGTATTTAATAAAATTTTATAACTTTTTATCATTATTTGATTAATATTTCTTAATATTTATTTAATATCCATGAATATTTATTTAATTTTTTTTAGGAATTGTTAATATTTAATAGTATTTATTAATTTTTTTTGTATTTATGAATATTTAGTTAATAATTTCGAATATTTAGATAATACTTATTAATATTTTATTACTCCTTCTTATTATTTTATATATTTGTTATTATTTATTTACATTTGTTTATATTCATTATTAATAATTAATATTTAATAAAAATTTAGGAATATTTATTTAATATTTAATCAATATTTATTAATATTTATTTGTTTTATAAATATTTATAAATATTTATTTAATTCTTATTAATATTTTTTAATATTTATTAAAAATTATTTAATCTTTATTGACATTTTATGACTATTGATGAATTTTTAAATAATATTTATTATATTTAATTTATTTTTATTAATATTTAATTATTTTTTTTATTTTTTTTAATATTTATTTAATTTATTAATTATGTATATATATAATGATATTTATTATTAAAAAATCTATAGGATGAGTGAATGATGTTCACTCTTCCTTCTGAAAGTTCACACCGGTAGCCTGAACCCCTTTCACGCTTCTCCATACACCTTTATGAAAATATACCCAACCCTATCCCTTTTTTTAAAAGAAATATATTTAAATATTTTTTTAAAAAAAAATATATGATCTGTATGTTTAGAGTATGTTAAATATAAATAATCAATTGAAATCAAAATTTTATCCTTCCATGAATTTATTCCAAATTCATAAAAGATTATATGTTTTTTATTAACTAATTTAAAATTATAATTATTTAAACATAGTTAATTTCATTATTTAAATACCAAACATTATCCAAATTGAAAATTAAAAAATAGAATAATTATTAATTAATGTAATTTCATGTATATTTTTTTGTTAATTAAAAAACTTAATAATAAGTCAATTGAACCCAAAAATAAATACGTTGATGAATTTTGGTTCAAGATGGAATCAAATAATTGCATAAACATGAATTTTATAAATTAATGTATGTCTTTAATATTTTATAACATGACTGAAAAAATAATGTAAAAGGGATTATTTGAGATCATTTAAAATGAAGTACAGACTATCCAATATTTATAAAAACTAATGATTACCTAGGGTTTTAATAAAAATTTTAGGTCATTATGAATAAAAACAATAAAAAATTTCAAATCTTTTAGATCACATCAAAGACAGTCTAGATACTGTGGGATAATCATTGGGCATGCGTCCTTCATTTTGGTGGAGCTTGGGATGATCATCCATCCATAATTGAATACATATACAATCACAACTTTTATACTTCATTTCATGTGGTGCCTTTTGAGGCTCTCTATGGAAAATCATGTAATTCACTGGTATGTTGGTATGATGTATGAAAGGTAGCTTTTGTGGGGCCAAAAACGGTACAAGAGACCTCCATGAGATTATACTGATTATCAAGCGGCTGACCACCAATCAGAGTAGTAAAAAATCTTACGTTAATCAGAGGAGACAACCTATGGTATTTGTTATTGTAAATAGAGTTTTCTTACATGTAATTATTCGATTAGGGAATTGATTTTTGTGTAAGCAGGTCAAGGTAACTCTCAAATGCATTTCACCATTTGAGATTTCTGATCTTATTAGAAATGTGGATTTCTGTCCAGTCCTTCCCCCTGGCACCACGAATATCACAATGTGTTTCATTTGTGTTAGTTCGGAAGGTAACATTCCTGGTCATACACATGTTATCAACTATGAGGATGTTGAGCTTGGGATTCACATATCGTAAATGGAATGCCCATTGTAGATTGTAGACCATAACGAGATGGTATTGTGGAGGAAGATAGTTCCAATTGATTGAGTTTTATTGTGTCATGGACATATCCTAGAGGAGACTTGGGAGATGGAGGAAGATGTTCAAGCTCCATAAAACAAGAAATTTGAGATGAACCGTTGAAGGTAAATCTTGAGGAAGAGATGTCTATAAATGGTTGAAATGTGAAATATTAAATAAATTTAAGTTACATGATTTTTTTTATTGAATTATCAGTTTCTCTTTTGGTTCATCTTGGTTATGTATTTTTTAATGGTTGGACTCCAGTAAAAAGGTTCTGAGAATTTATGAATGGAGATATGAGTTGAGGTCAAGCTAAGTGGTGGTTGTAAATTTCCATTGGCTGACTGGTGGGAGTCCACTGACTAGTTGGTGGGGTTATCATATTTCTATACAAATCAATCGACACCTCCAACAAGATAGTGAGGCCCATCTGCTCGTTGGTGGTGCTTTGATGATTGAGCACTAAATGCACCATACTGTATTTAATTCCAAACTTCTCTCCTCCTTAATTAATTCCCAAATATTACCCTATCTATCATTTTTTGATCTTGATACTTTCTCCCCTGACGCTTGATATCTCTTATTCATATCCCCATGCCCTTTTGACATTGGATAACTTTGATGATGCTAAATTAGTATGTTTTCCATAGATCTATATAATATTCCACTTCTTCTTCAAGAGGTGTGAATGGATCTATGAGAAATATATGAATTCAATATTAGTTTGATGATGAATTCATCCACTATTTATATATTAGTTATGTGTATAGTGATTCAATTATGCCCCCTTAGATAAATAAAGATCTCTCATGAATGGAATAAATTTCTTGGTAAGTGATCATAGATATATAATATTTATAAATTATTCTTCTTGAATTTCATCTTGGATCTATATTATGATGATGAATTGTTGGTGGTCTATTTTCAATTAATATATCCTAGGTTATCTTCTATATTTGATGAGTTATCCACAATCTGTTCTTAAATTTACAATAGATCCAGTGAATTGGAATCGTCTTCTACTGAAATATTTCAGAACTAGTTCCATTATGGAACCCTATGAGGTATGTAATTCTAGAAATACAATTTTTTTTATGGAATCTCTTCATGTATCTTTTTGAAACATATTCATTTATGACCTATAATCTGATATATAAATACATAATGTGTGAACTATTTCTTTGGGCGCACAACATGATTCAAGATATGATCAATCAATGAATATTAGAGTACTTAATGAATTAAATTATGGTGGATGTTCCTTACCATTTTGGGGCCCTTCCATTTTCTTGTTTCATTGGTGTTATACTTTTCTTTGCATAGCTTATTCAACAATGCTTGATAGTTATTCAATGTTTGTCTGTGTGTAATCAATGGGGCCCATATATGATTTTTGATTCTACGAGCATGCTTATGTGGAATCATAGCATGTTTGATTGTGATCACCTATAATTTTATGATGCTACAAATTCTTATAATGACGTAATATGTTCTAACTTTATATAATCTACCCCATTATGTGAAATTACCATGAATTTGGTGGTTTTTTCCTTGGTACTCAAAATTGGTGGATCATCATGATATGGTTAATCTTTTTAGGGGAGTGTGAACGACATGAGATGATGAAAAAAATAAACCTGAAAACATGGTAGAGGAATTATGGCCTTGAGGCCATACCCATGGTAGCAACATTGGGGGTATGATGACCTTGTAACCTGAACCTTGTCATATACAACATAGAATGACCATGAGGCCTTACTTGTGATTGAGATGAGGTATAAAGGTCTTGAGTTTTGACATGTGATGGAGGTTGGATGCAATTTTCTTATGGCCAAATCTGACTCAATACTTTGAGACTAAAAAATGACATGTTTACCAACCTTGTTTATAACTCTCTATCCCTTCTAAAATATATTCAATTATACTTATAGCATTGATCCAAGGAAATTAAGGTTGAATATTGTTGTTTCTTGGTTAACAATCATGATCTCAACAGATGAGTGTTTATCATTTCATTCACATTTAACTTTATCATGACATACAACTATTATACGTATTCACACATGTTAAGGACACATTGGTGGTGTTATATTGGGTTTTATTACTGGAACCCTTCATGATAATCTTGATACTTGTGAAAATTCCTGATTTGAGATCTAGTTAAGGGAAAGAGGCCTATAACATAAAACTGATATGTGGATCTTAGAGTAGGCAGCGATACATGGATAGACTCTATGGGATTTCCTTTGATCTTTTGTTTATCTTTTTACCTTTCATGTTCAGGTTTGGCATTCCTAATTGGGATCCTAGTATACTTATACATAAAACATTGGTGCAGTTTTTTATTACATTATGATTATTTAGTATTCTAATTAATATTATAATTACTATATTTTTTTATTTTGATGGTGGATGGTTATGATTACTAAGGTTATAGTCTCTATATTGATGAAATTTGAACCCTCACTACTAGGCTCCAGCCTCTTGTGTATGGGGAGGTGTTCACGATGTCTTGTGTCGTCTCCACTTGGGTTATATTCTAGATAATCGGAGATGGGGAGTTATAATGAATTATGTCCTACTTATCATAATGGTTTGGAATAATTTTTAAAATATTTATTAATTTTTTATATTTTTTAGATTGAGGATCTAATGACTCTCAATGATTCTGTTCAACATTTGAAACCTTATTTTCATCTATAGATGTTACTATTTAGTTATAAATGATATAATGGACCTGCTATTATATTTTCCACTCATATAAATCTGAAATCAACCAGAATTATAGTTTAAACCAATACTTTTAATCATCAAAATGTATATATTATGACGGAAAAAATTCTTTCCATCATTATTTGAAGGTCAGTCAAACTAAAGAATGAATTAAAATTGACTAAATATTTTTAGAAGAAAAAAATTCTATTGTAATGATAATTTTAATCATTATTATTATTTTCCCCTCTATTTATATACATCCCATTTGTCGAAATTATGAGGATAAACTATTGAGTAAAAAATAATTACTTAACCAAAAAATCACGGATGCTGATAAAAAGTTGGCAAGAAATTTTTTCAATATATACAATATAATAGATAATTAAAATTCATGTATTCTCCAAGAAAAATAGTCTAATGGTCATTTAAAATGAATATAAATAATTACTACTAACCTCCTTGTAGAATAATTAGTGCATCTATATAGACTATTGTGGACTAAAACAACACACTAATATGAATAATTTTACAATAGCACTCATTGACTACATAAGAGTGAAGTTATTTGGGAAGTCCAGGTGATATTTACTCTATTGGTCATGAAGGTACAAACATATATAATTTCCTTCAAGGATGTTGGATTCCATAGGTCACATTACTCTTTGGTATGTCTTCATATATGTGGGTTCTGTATGGCTTGTAAAATATTCTAGTTATATTCTAATGATATACAGATAATATTATTTTAGATAACATGGGTAATTCTTATGATGTATGGATGGGGGATTTATTTTTTTGTAGCTAATCCTTTGATGAATTTTTTTGAGTATTTTAGGTTAAATAATTCTTCACCATATTAATATGAATCTTTTTTCGAATTATAATAAATTTCATTACATAGTACTAACTAGAATAGTATACTGGAATTTTATTTCTAGGGAAGGTATGCATGACGATAAACAAAAGTGTATTCTATTTTCCCTTACAATTCATCATAAATGGGAGTGATATGAGTATTTTCATGAACTATAATATAATTTATCACTATTTTATTTAGCAATTTAGAAAGATTTTTGTAAGATCCCATCCCTAAGACAATGTATGTTTCAATTTTATTTTTTGGTTAGTGGAAGGTTTTACAAGTGTAGGAAAGATCTCAGGGGTGTAATGAGGGTTCGAGGCATGATAAAAGAGGAAAAGTGGTCAATATATACTGAGATCCCTGATGAAAAATATTTAGTAGTAATCGTGTACTATATCCATGAAACCTGAAGAAGGGGGGTACATGTTTTGAGAAACCTTACCGGGTTCCCCAAATTTCTCCCCCATTTGACCCACTACTACAACGGTGATGAACCAGCAACCTCCTCCTCCTATATGGATGTTTCTCCTTTGATTATTAGGCATTTGGAATGTGGTTAGTTGCGAATCGAAGATCTAGGTATGTCTTTGACTATATTTCGTTCTATTTTCTAGAAGAGGATAGTTTAAATGTTTTCTATCCTTCCAAATATCAAAAACCATGTTTTATTGTGGATTTAATAATTTTATTATTTGAGGTTGGTTTAGATCAAATCAAGGGCTGCATTTAAGTAAGTAATCATCTTCGAGTATGAGGTAGGTGGCCTAAATGATTTATCCCATAGTCGTAATTTTTTATATGTGTATATGTTTTTTGTCTATGTATAGCCTTGATGAATTTAATATCTTTGACTAAGGAAATTAAATTACACCATTATTTTAGGTTTGAGGCCCTTCATATGAATTTTTTGGTTCCTTGATGATGTGATAATGAACCTATGTTTCTCCATGGGGTTTGTGAAACCCTTTGAAATAGTTAAATAAATTGGTAATGGTTGAGTTTAGGAAGTTATGAGAGTGAATGTGTAGGATTTGGTACCTATATAATGCGTATGGTTTAAGGGTTTATTGAAATATTCATATTTTGGATTTAGTAAAACGACTAAGAGGATTTTGAAATTGTTTAAATGATGTGTTTGGATTTCGATCTGGATATGGTTTTCAGTGAATGAATGTGATATTTTAAATATGGTAAATATTTTAATGGGAGGTTTTGACCTTAATGTGTTTTGAAAAAATGGGCTCTTATTAGAGTTCAAATGATGATTTTAGATGGGACTGTGGTTTCCCCTTTTTTGAAAATTCATAATGGACCTATTAAATGTTTGTAAATTTGAATAAATGCCTTTGGATGTGGTTTATTTTTTCAAATGGAAGACCCATGTTTTAAAAGGGGACTTCTAGATGATATTAATAAGTGTATTTGGTTTTGGTGTTTTATTCCATCAGAAAAGGGGTGAGTTTTATGGACATCATAGTTTTGTTTTAAGGTTATGTGGAGACCGTGGTATATTAGATGATAATATGGGTAAATATGTTAAACAGTTAATTAACCATGTTCATGTGATAATTTGTTTTAGTGGGGTATTAGAATGAGGCCCTACTCCCACAAATTACGATAAATTGATGTTATAAGCCCCAATGATGTATTGGACGACTAGAATATTGGACCAAGTATCCACATTATTGGATTGTTCTAGACTAATGATCTAGAACCTAGTAATGTTTTTCCTGGTATAGGATGTCAAACTGAGGCTCTATGCTTCTTAAGATGGAATGTTTTGGGATGTTGGACTAAATATCTATGCTCTCAATGTATGGACATCGTATGGTTACCTGGACTGATGCTCTAATTTAGATGGTTAAATTGAATTGATTACTAAATTCTCCTTTATGAAAAAAGTATATAACCTATTTATTCAACATATTAGGCTCCTAGAATGGTTGGGGTCGGTTAGGTTGGTTGGATTTCATGATGAAACTTAGAGGATAAGATGGTTAATTAATAATTGTTTAAATGTGAAACATGATTCTCTTGGTTGCAATTTTTATTTATTTCACCCTGATTATTTTCATACATAGTTGTATAGACTAGTTATTACTTTAGATACCCTTGGTAGTGTCATACTGAGTTGTAGTAACACCCTGCTCAGGCCTCCATGACACATGGGTACCCGAGAAAATGTTACTTGTTTTTTGTAACATGTTCATGATATGGGTCTGGTGTTTAGTTTATGCATGATATGATGGTTTGGACCATGGTATGTCAGGACCATATTGGACTTAGGATCGC
Source organism: Viscum album (assembly GCA_963277665.1). Classification (NCBI taxonomy): domain Eukaryota; kingdom Viridiplantae; phylum Streptophyta; class Magnoliopsida; order Santalales; family Viscaceae; genus Viscum; species Viscum album. The sequence continues at coordinate 423,664,046 of OY728162.1, read as the reverse complement.
ATTTGGGGATTTACAAAGTTTTTGTATTTGTGTCTTTACTGTATGGATTCCTGAAATGTTGGGTATAGATTCCATGTATATATTATGTTTCACATGGTTTATTATTTTCACTTTTTTCTAGTCATTCCATTGTGTTTTTAATTTGGTCAAAATATAATTTATTGTTTTTATATGGTTTTACTCTAATAAGTGGGTATAATGTCCCAACTTCACATTTATATACATGTGATGCTAGTCAGTAGCCTCTAGTGTATAGGTTGGAATGCTTAAAGTCATGTGGTGATTGGCTTGGGGAACTAGTTCTAGTGGCTCCTAGGCTAAGGAATTATAATGTGGTTTCATAGGTGGCTTCTTTTTTATTAATATTTGGAAAATGTAGACAAGATTCTAGGATCTTTAAGAGAATGGTAATGAGCTCATGCTTGGGTACCTACGACCCCATGCATAAAGTAAAATCTATGTTTACTGAGGTGGGAATTGATGATCTATTTTGTGATTTTATGGTTTATTGATACTTCCACCTCAAGTGGCACACTTGGATATGATGTTATTGGTTTATGAGGTTTTATATCTTGGCCTGGTATGGAAATAGAGGGTGTGTGGGTTTTTATGCATCATTATTGGCACATAGGATTGATAGGTTATCCATATATTTCTTGTGATTGATAGCTCCTGGGGACTCATATTCTGGTAGAGTACATTTTATTTTTTTGGCTTGTGTCAGTTGATCTTCTCTGAAATGTTGTAATTATTTTTAAATATGTATGTGGTTAAAGCTGGTATTTTTTAAAATTTGTGTAATAAAAAGGTTTTTTAATGTGAATTATCAGGTTTTTAAATGGTAATGTTAATTAAAGAGTAATGAGTAATGATAGAAATTTTAGGGACACCAGTATTGATTATGTATTTTAATGTTCGTTGAATAAACATATGGGTGGTTTGGGTAGTGATAGTTCATTTGTTTTGAGCCCATGTGTTACAGGTTGCAAGACCGTTTTGGTTTTGGGTGTGATGAATAATTGATGGTTGCTTGCTATGAATTGGTTATGTTTGTGACCTTACGTTTGTAAAATTCCATCTGTTAATGTGGATCTGGTGAACCTTGCGAGTAATGAAATTTAAAATTTTTTATTAGACCTTAGAGTTGATGTTTAGTTCATATTTTCGATGTATGTATGAGAGTTTCTTTAGTGAAGGTCCAAGAGTAAATGGTCACTTAGTGTGTTACACGCAGTTTGTTTTAAAATGGGGATAGGGGTGCTACCCATGAGTAATGACATGTTCGTGGTTGATTTATATGCATTATAGGGAGAACCTAGTGACTTTTTTCTACCCATGAATCTAGTATGAGGAGTTGGTATCATTTGACCTTTCAAGGAGAACTATGAGAGGGGTCAACCATGTTGTGAGTGATCTTTTGTGCACAAGGCATAAGTGGATGTTTTGGACTTTGATAGTGGAACACGATATATATTTCCTAGGTTTGGATCTGTGTAAGTACCACTGGTTTTGGGAAATACAGCTCTAGTTGTGGCCATGAGTGGGTGGCTTGAGTAATCGAGGGTTACCACTACTAAGATTATCCCCGTGTTGTGGGTGCTTTGGTATCTGAAGCACAAGTGGATGATTCAATGGAGAAATTGATGCAAGGGGTGCCCTAAAATTTTAGTGAAAGTGTTTGGTTACTCCTTGGATTATTTATCATGAAGCACCTGAGTTCTTGTGGGTGGTTATATGGTCGGTTTCGAATGAGGAAAGATCATTTGGGTATCTGAATCATCTATTTTGATAATGATTAATGAAGGAATCTGTGTTGAATTTGGATAGATAATTAAATGTTGAACATAGCATAGATGTATCATTTTGAATTTTAAGTGACACCTTGGGTGATGGATGGTCACATGGATGGTCTTGTTTGTGTATAGGTTTGGGTTATTGGAAGGGAACATTGACGATACCCTATATCCTATGAGGATGAAGGGATAAGAGGCATTGTTATTTGTGAAGGTGGGTGTTTGTTCTTTGATCTAGTGATATATAGCTCATGTGAACTGGAGTCTGATTTAGTATGTTTTCATAGAAATTTGTGTGACCTTGATGGTTCTAATATGGTTTATATATGGGAATTTGTGGGAGATTCATGAAACCATTTGGGATGTGTGAATGGGTGCCTCGGTATAAGCACATGTCATTTTTTATGAGATCAAATTGGTAATTGGTGGTAATGAGATAGATTGTTTAGTTTTCATTGGTGTGATGGATCATTATTTTTCCATTTTGAATCTCCAAGGGTTGTACTGAAAGGAATCGATTGGTGTGGTGGGGGTAGTGTGAAATAGAATGTCAAGTCATAACTATCTGGTAGGGGGATGAGACGTGTGGGTGATTTTTGGTTGGTAAAATAACTTGACCAGTGGTGGTTGGGTACTGATGAGATTCTTGCAGACAGAAATCCCAGGTCTTTTGATAGGTTACAGTGTCTCTGTAGTGAGAAGTGACATCAGTAATGAGCTGGTTATGGTAGTATTCATCAACAATATCTTAGTGTACTGTTAGATTAATGACGATCATTCTCAATATCTTGATAGCATCTCGAGTACACAGATAAAGTACTAGAAATGTGCCTATCTAGTTAAAGAATTTATTCTAGTTAAATGGATGGTGTGTTTAGACATTTCACCCAAGGAAGTGAAGTTGTGTGGTGGACGGTGAGCAACTAGCTATTTTTTTGGTGAGATTATTTTAAAGGACCAGATGATGGAAAATGTTATGAGTTTCATTCTCAAAACCCAAGAATGGGTAATGAATAATGTTTTGTTTCATAACTCAAGTGAGGATGATATGGTCAAACATACTTTGTAGGATCTACAGTGATGAGGGAGTGAGATTTGATGGTTATAATTTCTTTAGGAATGTGGAGGAAATTCCACTCCTAAGGTGGTGAGTGATTAATTGTTCAAAGATGTGTGGATCAAAACATGGGATGGATGTTGTGGTTTATCAGACCGAGAATAGGCCTTGGGATCAGGGTGGTTTTTGAATAGATCTTGGGTGTTTGTGCCATATATGTGTCTGTGTATTATACTACGGTGGAAATTCACAGAGTGTTGGGGATAGACTTCATTAGGTGCATCAAATGATGGTGTAATGCCTTAATTGAGAAGGATTTATGACCAAGTAAAGCGGTAACATACTGATAATGGTGTTTTTCCATTTTTGGGGTGATTCATCTAGGGATGGTCCAACACGACATAGTAAAAAAGGAATAAAAATGGTGACTTATAAAACACCATAGATTGATGTTGTGGAATGATAATTTAATCTTGTGAGTATGAGAAAACTATGAGGATAACCAAGTTGTTTCTAGTTGATGTATGGATGAAATAGGTGTTTCAATTCTAGGTGGTTTTGAGGACAAGGTTGTATGCTAATGTAGAAGAGTTTCTTCTGGGATGTTTCGGTATAGGGAGTTGGGAAATGTCTAGGTTGCTATATGGAAGCTTTATTTGAGTTCCCAGTGGTCCTTTATGATAGAAAATGTCCCAAAAACAATAGTTTTAGGGTTTTAAGAGAGACCCTATAAAGGGGTAGAACCATAGATCAAATGAGTAGTTGAGAGATGATGTGATCAGTGTTTTAGGTTAAGTAGGTTGGAGTAAGTACCTTTTTGGTGTTTTAGTTTAAAAAATGGGCGTTAGATTTGGTTTTGACCAGTTGAGTGCCTTGAGATGATGGTTATGTTTTGGTTGTATCTTGGGTGTTCAAATGTTGAATGAGGCCATTAAACCTTGATTTTTGGACCAATTTAGGTCGAGGGATGTGGTTATTTAATCATATGTTCCTTTGGGTGATTCCAATTTTAAGTCATCCTTGAGTTTGGAGAGCAAGACAGGTTGGTAACCTTGTATGCTGGTTTTTTAGGGTTGTAGGGAGAATTAGATTAGAGGTGTATTGATGGAATCCCTTAGGGCAGTGTACCAAATTTCTATATTCTTTCCTTGTGTATTAGTTTTAGTATTATCACATAGAATTTTCTCAAGTGATGATGTTGGTAATGATGGGATTGAGGTCGATGAATCCTTTGAGTAGAATGTGACATTTGTTAGGAATAAAAATTAGAAGTTTTATAAGGTGAGATCATAATTTAGATTTTAATTTTGTGATGAAATGTACATGTTCACTAGGAAACTTTGGAGATATGATTGGATATGTGGGACTCATGTCCCGACCTTTTACCTTAAAGGAATAATGATTCTTAGGAGATCATCTCGACGATGAGCTACTACAAGGTGGGGAAATTGAAAGATCTTGACGTAGAGATAAATTACATCACAGTTTGAATTTTTGTTTAGTGGAAGATTTACCATGTGTAAAAAAGGTATCTTGGGTGTTCTATGGATTTTAGGAATGGTAAAGGAAGAAAATAAGCCAATCTGTGTTGTGATTATTGTCCATGAACCATTGTTAGTAATCTTTTACCATAACCATATGATCATTATAAGGGCGGTTCATGGTTATGGAAACTATGTAGGGTGAACTCGGAGTCCGTACAACTTTTTATCCCCTCATACAGTGGTGAGCACATGTCCACCATACGATTTTTCAAACCATGTTGGTGGAATGAAAAATTGTACAGCTCAGTTTCCTCTTGGATAGAAGGAACTGAAGGGTTGGTGCACATTTTGGCTAACCATGAGGCAAAACCATGAACCACTTAAAAATTGGTAAATTCCTATTTTTCCCTCTTGGGATTATATTTTTCTTCCCCGAATTTCTCCCCCATTAAACCCCTTTCAACAAGGGTGACAAACCAGCATCCCCCCTCCAATATGGGAGTTTTTCCATTGATTATTAGGAATTTGGAGTGCCATTGGTTGAAAATAAAATATCCATGTAATCCTTCATCTATGTTCTCTTAAATTTTATATAAGACTCTTGGTTGAATGTTTTCTCTCCTTCTGAAGCTCTAATTTTTTTTCTTGGATGTCTTTCATTATAGTGTTTTATCTTAGTTTTGTTGGAGTTGGTGGCCTAGAACCAACTACTTTTTACTTTATTCATTAATAAATACATTATCACATCTTGATTGTTCTTATACGTGACAATTCATGTGATATTGTACTAAGGATAGCTGTTGCATTTAAGGGTCATAGGGGATCCCTGCTATGATGAGAACCCAGAAGTGCCATAACACTGTTCTGGAATATATGTTCTATTGACAGATAATGTTATTTTTGGGATACAAATAATTCAGACCATTAGGGGTGAGGACTCATATAACATTGAGGAACCTTCTCATGGTGTGGGCTCTTGTTAATATCTAGGAGGATATTATGAGAACGAGACCCGCCCGTATGAAATCCTCATTTCATAGTGTCATTGTATGTTCCTATCCGCGAACGTGTGTATTGGTCCATAGACATTAACATTATTATTAATGGGTATCAAAAATCACACACTTAGATGTATTGATGAAAACTATGATGACACACTATTCGCAGTGAGGTAGGATGCGATGGGTGCGTCATGAGTGATACTGTATTAATAGATAATGCAAGAAAGGATTTGTCCCTTCTATTCCATAACAGAAGTAGATATCTCAGGCCCTTTGATTAAATTGATATAGCCTAAATAAATCCATGACCATGGTGAATAATGGGAAATTGCAATTCAATAATGTCAAAGAAATAATAATCAATCACATGGGTTGATTGCACTAGCATGCAACCCGATTGATTTGAGATATCGAGGCAAAGGGATTACATTACACTGTAAGCGTTCATAGGAGGCGACACATCATTACAACGTTAACTTCTTTCTTTATGGGTCCCTTGGTGTGTTTCTAGACACTATCCATGGACTTTAGGCAAGCTCCGCCTAATTCCATTGGGAAAGAGGCTGATAGGGTCACACACTAATTATGTCTAAGGATCTCAATTAAATATTAATTAAAAAAGTTGAATAAATATTATTCCTGACTGTGGTTTAATAATTATTCAAGAATATCTGATCACATTTTTTTTGACACTATTTATTTGAGAGAATATATTGTGGGTGAAATAATATATATAATAGTGCAAAAAGTAGTGATATTTATTTAAGAAATAAATAGCCTTTATTAAAGGTCTAATAAATGCGCTGGAGGAAATAAAGAAAAATAGAAAAAACTAAAGTACACTTCGTGTAATTGTTTCTTGGAATTTATGAGAAATAATAATATTTCTTTAATTAAATAATATTAGGCATAATTCATTGGGAACATGTCAGGTAATAATAATAGTCATCTGTTATTATTAAACATGGGGTATTACTAAGAATTAAATAAAATTAATATATTCTTTGGGGTAATTAATTCATTTTATTATTCTATGTAATTAAAAATCCCAATTATATATTTCTCATTAGCCTAGAAATTTTTTGGTGGTTTTGCACAACATATTTGGAAAAGCTATCAAGCCAAGAGATAATTTTGTTCCACCAAGAATGCTCTCAAGCTATGAGATATAGATCCACCTACACCGGATCAAGGCGATTGAAGGCGGACATCGCAAGCGATGGCTCTTCCATGCTAGTACTTGGATATCCCTTTGGTGACATCCATAGATACGTGGAGCACATGTGGATCACCGTTATAGGAATCCTACACTTGGATTCTATGACGCAATGATAGATCACATCATATCGTGATTGGAAACATCAATGATGAAATAATTCATCAAGGTAATTCTTGTAAATTAATTAAATTAATTATAACCAACATATGATGATCATATCTATGGTTTTGGGACTCCCCTCTTTCTTTTTCGGTATTCATTCTATTCTGAAGATCCTGTGTCTAATTATCGTGATGAATCTCATATTGATCGTTGTTAACGCTAAAATTAAAGTTGGGTATACCCACCAATGCACTTCCACTATTCTAGGAACCTACAAGTTTTTATGAAATCAATGGTTAAATTTAATGAAGTAATCATCCCTGAGTAAGAGGCTGGTGGTTTACAATATTTTTTCCATAGTCTTAATGTTTTATAAATGTTGAAGGTTATGCCTATGTATTGACTTTATGATTTTAATGTCTTTGACTAAGGGAAGTTATTTGGGCCTTAATTTGAGGTGTAAGACACTTCACAGATCTCAAAGGGTTCATTAATAATGTGATACCAAACCTAGGGCTACCCATGGGGTATGCCAAACCCCTAGAAATGGTGAAATGATTTGATAAATGTATAATTAGTGAAATTAATAGAGTTAATAAATAATATTTTGTACTTATCTAAGGTTTATATTTATAGGTATGATTAAAATTTTCATATTTTTTGCTGTGGTGAATTTCCTAAGCGGATTTTGAAATAGTTTAAATGATGTGTTTGGATTTCGATTCAGTAATAGTTTTCAATGAATTATAATGATGTTTTAAATGTGGGTATTGTTTTAATAGGAGGTGTTAACCCCAAAGTGATTCTAAAAAGCGGTTTTTATTAGATGACAAATGACTATTTGAAATGAGGTTGTGGTTTCCCATTTTTTGTGAAAACGATTAATGTCTCTTATCAATGGTTGGAAATGGAAATGAAATCCTTGGGGCATGGTTTAGTTTTTCAAATATAAAACCCATGATTTAATGTGATACTTATATTTAAATTAAAAAATATTATTTTGTTTTTTTATTTCACGCCATAATAAAAGGTGTGAGTTATATGTATGCCATGGTTTGGTTTTAAGGGTCTGTTGAGACCTTGGTAAATGAGATGATAATATGGGTAAATGTGTTGAATTGTTAATGAATCATCCCAAAATGACAATTTGTTTTAATGGGGTATTAGACTAAGGCTCTACACCCATGGGTTTGGCAAGAATGATTCTATAGGCCCCATCGATGTATAGTATGACTAGAATATTGGATCTGAGGCTCCTCATTTTTGGGTTGGGTTAGATAAATGCTATTGGAACCACCGATATTTTTCTTGGTTGATTATTTTAGGGTGAGGCTATATTATCATGAAGACGGAATGGTTTGGGATGTCATATTGAGGATCTATTCTCCCAATGTATGGACATGATATAGTCACATCGATAGAATCACCACAGGAAATGGTTAAATTTAATTGATTAGTAAACACACATTTTTGTCTTAATGTATGTAAACCATATTATTATATGTCTTAGACTCCGATCATGGATGAAGTGGGTTAGGTTGGTTGGATTTCATAGTGAAACATAAAGGATAAAATGGTTAATTAATAATTCTTTTAATGAGAAACATGATTCTCTTGGTTTCCTATTTATTTATTTCACCTAGATTACCTGCAGAAACTATTGTGCATACAGGTTATTTATTTATAAACTATTGGTGGTAGCCTATTGAGTTATACTCACACCCTTCAGGGATTTCCATGGCCCATGGGTACCTAAGAATATACTTCTTATTTTATAGTACAGGTTCATGATATGGACCCTGTGTCTGGTTTGTGCATGGCATGTTAGGACCAGGTTAGAATCGGGACCATGTTTGGGGTTTTACATAATTTTGATATTTTGGGTCATTACTATATGACTCTCTTACATTATGTATATATATTCCACATGTATATTATGTTTTACTTGGTTTATTGTTAGAACTTTCCTCTAGCCATTCTATTGAACTGTTTCATTTGGTTGATATATCTATTATAATTTATTATTTGGTTTTACTATGATAAGCAGGTATAGTCTTCCCACTGCACCTTTATATACCCACACATCTAGTTATTAGCATATGGAATATGAGGAGGTGTGCCTAAGGTCATGTGGAGACCCAGCTCAGGGAACCAGTTCTAGTGGATCTTGGTATGTGGCATTACATTGCACTAGCATTTTCATGATTATACTAAATTTTTAAAGAATTTTTTTTCATTTAAAACAATGAGAATTCTCATAATCAATTAAATGGAGTCTCTGTTCACCAAATATAATTAAATGACATTAGTGTGATTTTCTATTTGAGATCATGTGTGAGTAAACCAAATATATTTCTTTGGAAGTCTTATCAGCATATTTTCATTAAGATCCATATATCAATGTGTAATTATCACACACACTAGATTCTTATTTGGAAAAATATTCCCCAACTAAAATAGATCTTATAATATTATGATTTCAATGGATAATTTTGGGTCTTACATTTTAGGGTATAAAGAGTTTTTCTATTCAAACTATTGATCTCTCATGTATTTCCCAATAAAATTTGATTCCAGAACAAATATCCTTTATTATATTATACTCATTTGGAAATTCAGTTTAGAAATAAGGTATAAGAAAGGAATTAAAAACATTAGATTTAATATTATATTATGTTTAATTCTTTATCCACATTGAATTATCTCTTAAAAATCCTAATATATAAATTTTTGTAGAGGATAAATTATACCAAAAATGTGATGTTATTTCATTTTATGTAAATAATTTAAATTATTTATAATAATTATCATATATTATTAATTAAAATATATGTAAATACCATCACCTTAAAAAATTCATCATTTTGGATGATCTTTACTAATCATACTAATATATTGATCATGTCATATGGTGTTTATTCCTAGAAAAAAATGTCACACAATCATCATGTTTTTTCACACTATTGAATATAGGATCACTTTGGCCCCAATGAACTTCAAATAATGTTTTCTAATTTTCGAATATTTTTGGATACATTATTTTTATATGTGCATGCGGTTTATGAAGACTTTTTAAATATTAAATGTATGGGAAAAATCTTCAAAAGAAATAATTTTTTTAAATGTATTATATTTTTAAATTATTATTTTTGATTTTGGAATTGAATTTATGTGGTTGTTCCTCAATTAATTTGGAATGATATTAATTTATTCTTATTATGGATTTTGATTCCAAATAGGTAGAAGAATTACTAATAAGGAAAAATAAATCTAATTTAATTTTGTAAATTTTTGAGAACCTAAAATTTTAAAAGTTTGTATTTAATTAGTTTATTATTAGTGACAAGGTTTTTTATAACTATAGAATGAAAGAACTATTGAATTAGTATGGTATACAATAACAAGTTTCTATATCTTATCGCCCCTCAGAGAAGGGGTAGGAAAAGGTTTATAAAAGAGAGGAAAAAATTACATGAATAATTACTCCAAAAAATATGAATCATTAGAGTGTTTGACCCGATAATTCTTTTTCGGCCTACCATATAGCTTTTTAAACTCACATAATCATTTCACATGATCAAATTGATTTTTAAATCATTGTAACCTCCTTATTGAGTTTAAAAACTAGAATGATTTACCAATTATAAAATTCAATTATAACATTTACATTGATGGTTATTAAGGACTATTAATTTTTTTTGAGTTGGATGAAAGTTTCTATGATGCATATGTGAACAAATGAATCTAAAAGGAAGGAACCATGACATCCCATGAGTACCTTATCCTTCATAATTAGTTAAAAATTAGGGGGGAGGCTCCCTATTTCAATACAATAGAAGTTTTATACATGATTAAATATTGATTCCATAATTTCTTTATATTATACAACATTAACATATATTTTTTATTGTATTTTGGTTTAGAATAAATAAACCCAATAGTCATTCATCATCAATGGTAATGGTTGGAGTTGTAATATCCTGACCCGAACCATCGAATCTAAGATGGAAGGTCACATGAACTCATGGGAACATCCCCATATGCAAGAGGCTTTCGACCAGTAGCAAGGGTATAAATCCAACAATGGAAAGACTATACCCTCTATATTATGACATTGAGCATGAGAATAAAGAGAAATAATAAAATAATGAATAAATAAACAGAGTAAAATGATTTAACTGAATAATGAAATACACATAAAAGTATCACCCAAAGTGGGAATCCTATATAGAGTGTAATTAGCTTGTAATACAAGACATGAAAATAAAGAAAATTGTATGGGTTACTCTAATATTTTTCCCTAATCTTCTCCAACTCCATAATCCACCACTAAACAGTCCACTATAGGTCCATTTCCCTTCACTGGATATATAATCCTAAAATATATAAGTGCACCAAAATTCTAGATTAGGTTATGAGTACAAAACATAGTAGGAGTCCACCAATGCATCCTTACCATAAGTTCATAACATATATAACAATGTATATCATGACATAATTAAATGCTTAGTAAACATACATGGGTTAAGTCATCATGTGCTGAAAAAACTCTCATGAACCTCGACCCTTCCTGCTTCGATTCATTATCAGTAAGAATACCATGATGGTACACAACTACACCTAGGACACAAGGGCCACCCAACCCCTCTAGTGGTCATTGCAGGAATTATGTACGTTCCTCTATGTTGATCGTTTACCTGATTAACCTTTTAATCACCCATATCTCAAGTCAGTAGGAACCCATGAATAGTATTTTATAGCTATCCAATATGCTTTCCCCTTTGTAGGGGAATCAATTCCCACCTTTAAGGTTGTTAGGATTGTGTCAGGTTAGGTAATATACAACTGAGCCACATAACACCCAACCTCAAGGCTCTACCTGTGCGTCTCAATACATTATAGGTATCCACTATGTTTTCCCATCTACAAGGGTATCCACTCCCACCTTTATGGGAATTATGACTGTGTGAGGTTGTGTAACTGACTACTGATGCTTTCCCTTATACATCGGTAGACACACAAACCTTTGAGGATGTTATAAATCTATTACAAGTTGCATCAATGATCCAAGATGGTGCGATGGATAATACCATTTCTGACCTTCAAACTTTGATGTTTCTTGGATTTTCTAGTCGACCCCGCAAACATTAGATGCTGAAGTATATCAGATGGATACCACTAATTTCACCTTCCTCAAAGTGAATGTTGATGGAGCTATGTCAGGTGCGCTGGGCCCATTAGGATGTAGTGGTGTTTTTCACATTTTTTGTGGGTTCTTTAAGGGATGATTTTATCATTACATTTTCCTTGGAACCACTTTTGAAGCAGAGCTATGGGCGATGATTCATGCTATAAGGTATGTTGTCCAATATAATTGGAGATGACATTGGATTGTATCTGACTCTATGATTGCAGTTCTTGCATTGAATACTAGAACACGTAATGTGCCTTGGCATGTTCTTCCTCAGTGGGTTGAGTGCCTCAACCAATCTATTAAAATACACATGGTTGTTTCTCATGTGTATCGGGAGGCCAATCAGGTTGCTGATACATTGGAAAGGAAGGCTCTAATTGATTTTAATATGATGCGGTCCTTCACGACCCCTGATTATTGTGCTCCTATGTTGGATGCGGATAGATGTGGTGTGTTGTATACTTGCCTATGTAATAAACCCTTTTACGCTTGACTCTTTATTTTTATCTATTATTCTTTAGGACCAGCCCACACCGGATCCTGATCTTCTTGCTATAAATTCATTACTTCTATCCTCAAGCATCCAACTGAGTATCTTAGTAACTATAGTATAATCTCATAGGCTATGAAACACATATCCAATAGATGTTGTAGAAAGGAATGATAATACACAACAAGATTAATATCATGAACCACACATAATCACATGTCATTAAAAAACAAGACCACAATAATAGATTCACCCACATGAAGCTCATCAAAAGTATGGTTCAGTGAAAAATAAACATAACATCATGATAACATCATATATACATGGCCCAAAATGGAAAGGAACCTCCTACCTCAAATTCATCAATGATAATAGTATAAATAAACCATTCAGCATGTTTTGAAAGTTGAATTGGAAACCTCAGTAGTCACAAACACCACTCCATGGGCCATATTATCATAGATTCTAACACATCAACACTTTCAGTTGACAAAAGTACAAAGAACTAAAGACATTTTTTTATTTCATAGAGAAATAAAATTTCACATGCGATGATACTTTCTCTCTCTTGGAAAATTTCTAATTTATCATTCTAGGCTAGTACATGAACTCATAATATTCTTTATAAGAATAATTTTATTTTTATAATTTCTTATAAATTTTACTTTTATAATTATTTTTGATAATATCTCAGAAACTATCTGTTTATAATTATCTCTTGATAATTTATCACAAATTTTCCTGTTATAATTATTTAATTATAATTTCTCATAAATTATCCTTTTTTAATTATATCTTTATATTTTTTAACAGATTAACCTTCTATAGTTATTTATTGATAATTTTCTTATCAATTATCCATTAATAATTATATTTTGAAAATTTATTATAAATTAGCATTTTATAATTATCTCTTGATAATTTATTTTAAATTAACCTTTCATAATTATCTCATTATAACTTATTATAAATTATCATTTATATTTATCTTTTGATAATTTTTAATAATTTATTCTTTTATAAAATCACAATTTTTTTATTATAATTTGGTAATAATTATTTGACAATTTAATGTGACTATCATCTAGAAATTATATAAATTATCCCTTTACAGATTCATGTGTTTAACCTTTGATAATTTTTATTCTATATATTATCCTTTGTTAATAATGTAATTATTTTTTGATAATTTTATTAATCGTTATTTGAAAATATTGCAATTATCATTTGATAATTCAATGTAATTATTAATTGATACTTTTCTTTTGATAGATTATTAATATTTGAATTTTGATATTTTTTATAAATTATTCATCAATAACGTGACATAATTATAATTTTATAAGACATTATAATTATATTTGAATAATTTATCCCAAATTATCTTCTGGAAATTTCGATGAATTATCATTGATGATTATATGGATTATCCCTTGATAATTCTAGGTTTTATCATTTTCACAATTATGTTTTTCTAATTCAATGTAATTATCATTTGTTAGTTCATTGTAATGATCCATGATAATTGCTTACCCCAAAATAATTTCAACAATTTATATAAATTATCCTTTGATAACATGATGTTATTATCCTTTTGTTAAATTATGGGGTTACACCTTGATAATTCTAGGTTTATCATCATTTAATATATTTTTTTATATTGTTTCCATAATTTTAGAATTATGAAATAAATAGAATAATTAAATAAATAGAGATAATAAAATAAAATAAAAAATAAGAACCAACCTTCAACAGGTGCACCACGCACATGAAGAAGACAACACATTCTTGGTTTAGGAGAAGAAAACGAGCGATCCAAAGACGGTTTCCCAATCGCCATAAGGAGTTCGGGTTATTCGAGCACAACCGAAAAAAACATAAATTGAATTCCAAAGGACTGGCTATAATAATACCTTCCCATAGGTGTATTTTTTAGAAACCCCAAATCCAATAATATAATACCATAATTATACCAAAAATATAATGCTGAGACTTTAATTTCACCAATTTAATTTGTTGCTGATTTTAAACCGGTAAAAAAAATTATTCCATGATTTTAGGAGCCACAGACATTAACCATATATATATTTATATTTTGGAGAAGAATATTAAATAATAAAATGAATTTCAATTAATTAAAGTAATATAATATTATAAATAAATATTACATATCTTAATATTAAATGAGATCTTAATAAATTTGTAATGAGTGAAAAAATAATATCTAGCCTAAGGTAAATCCTTTATATTGGACCTAACAATGGTATAATATTTCTCATATGATGCACCACTTTAGATATATTTAATTATTTTAGTATAAATTTAATAATAAAAATATTAAAAATTTATCCTTGCGTGTGATATTTCCAAACACCCAATGCGCACAAATGTTTTGTCATTCCTAGGGTAAACCCCTCATCTTATACCTAATGATGGTCTCATAATTATCATATGATGCACTATTTGAGAGATATTATATTACTTTGTAAAATTTCATGTGTCCATAATATAAAATATTTTATATTTTTATTCTATCTGTATCGAGCCTCTATGGGCCTCATAATCCCAAACTAACTCAGCACCTGATGCCGAAAATATTTGATAGAATATTCTAAGGTGTGATCTAGGATTTCCCCTTACAAAAATCCTTTAAATAATCTATTTATTGATTTTTTTATTGAAAATTTAGATAATAAGATAAAAATAATCACACAAAAATATCAATGAGGGTTTTTATTGTAATAAAAATTTTGGATGTTACAATTATCCCCTTCTATCAACGTACCGTACTCGAGAAGTATATCGAGTAGTATTTATCAAACAACTTAGTCCATTGAGATTCAACATCATACCCACATTACCATGTTTCCTCTTAGATCCATCCATGATACCACTGAAACTGGACTAGTGGTATCATTTTTCCCTCGTAGGAATTTCTCACTTAGGTCTATAATCTATACTACATGATCCTCATAAGATGCATCAGATTCCAACTCAATAAACTCAAAATCTATAACATGTGTTGGATCATGCATGTACCTCCAAAGCTAAATAACAAGGAACACAACATGAATTACTCAATAATAAGAAGGAAGGTCCAAACGGCATGCCACTATCCCCACTTAGTTAGTGGTCTCAAAGGGTCCCACAAATCATGGTTCTAGCTTATCTTTCTTCCTCATGCATCGGTGGCCTAACCAAGGAGTGACTATAAAGAAGACCTGACCCCCCCCCATAGTGGACTCAAAATGTCTCATCATATGTTCGATATATAATATTTTTCTTCTTGGAGCGGTGACCAAAACATTCTCAATTAGATGCACTCTCTCAAAGGCCTCTTGAACCAAATTAGATCCACAACCACTGCCTCACCTAATTCATTCCAACAAGTAGTAATAAAAATTTTCTCCCATAAATATCCTCATAAGGTTCCCTCTAGATAGAAGGTTGGTAACAATTATTCAATGAAAGATAATTTTAGGCTATGTGATCATCCCATGCTCCACCAAAGTCAATCATGAAATATTGAAGAATATACTCCAATATGATTATAGTCTACTCAGGTTGTCCGTCATTCTGAGAATAGTATGACGTTATCAATATTATCTGAATACATAGGTATTTTTTGCAAGACCTACCCAAATAATTTTGTAAAAAATGTATGTCACTACCCGAACCAAGCCGAGGCTCAAGTCACAACTACCCCAAGCCTGTCTCCACATGCTAATGGATGAAGACTAGTATCAAAGGAATAACTTACATAAGGAGGTCTTATAATAGAAACCAACACACACATGTTAATAAATATTAATGAGTAAGTACAAAAGTGTAAAAGTAAAAGATGAAAAATACTAAGGGAACAACCATTGATGTAAAACATCTAGACAGTACAAGATTATGGTAGTGTAAACTGAAAAGTAAATTGTCAAAATACACATCCAACCAGAAAGACAACCCTACAAGACATGAATGAAAAGTAAAATTCTAAGAGAGCCTATCTCATGATCTCCAAGATGTACCCACCTTATGGGGTCCAAAGAACTAGGTATCCTTAAGCTCCTCTATAGTCTCCACCGACCTTTCCATTATCTTAATAAGACACGAACCATAAAAGAAAAAGTCCATATAGGGGTGAGTATATACATACCTATCAGGACACCCCAAAAGTTGACAGGGGAGAGGTAAGAGATTACAATGGAATAAAAATTCTATATATAGAAAACAAGATGGAAAAATAGTGAAAGAGAAAAGGGTAACCAAAACTAAGAGGTAAAGTAACCTCATCCAAACACAAGGGTCTCAACACAGTGGGTAGAGGAACTAAATGTTGGGCCTTTTCCACATATATTAGATTATTAGACTCATCAAACCATGAGAAGCTAATAATGTGAAGCATGTGGCAGACCCCATGTGTCTTCACAACCCATAGAAGGAGCGTATCTACAACACCCCGTGTTTTTATGGTCCTTTTTTTATCAAATTAATTAAATTTTCATTTATGACATGTAATGAACTAAGTCATCCATTAATTTTACTTTAAATTTACTCAGAGTACATTAAACGGAATGTCTAATTTGTGTATGTTACACACAACATCTAACTGGCATATGTTACATGCAACACTGACTTGGTGTAATGGCTCGGACCTCTCCGGCCCATTCCATTGTAAAAAAGAAGGTCATGAAGTGTTCTAGAGGGTAAAATGATCTTTTCCCACACTTTTCAGAATTTTGAAACTACACGCCGTGTAGTGTGAGTACACTCCATGTACCCCCTCTCCGAGTATACCCCATGTTGAAGGCCATGTCCTTGCCGTGTTAAATAAATGGGTACAGGCCGTGTACCCACTACTACACATTGTGTAGTCCCTCCCCGCATATGTGTTACCCTCAAACCATGTGTTGACCAGTCAACGACTGTGTTCCATGTTGGAGACGTGTCCTTGCCATGTGAAATAAATGAGTACACATCGTGTAGTCAATACTACATGTCGTGTAGTGTCTCCCTGCGTGTGTATTACCTTCATACCGTGTGTTGACCAGTCAACGACCACGTGCTGCATTGAAGGCCGTGTTGGAAGCCGTGTGGTGACCGTGTGAAATGGTCTAGTACACGTCGTGTACCATAATGTACACGCCATGTACTTTTGTTTTTCTCACCTATAAAAGGAGGGCTACCCTCCTCCTTTTCAACTCACTCCTCTCCTTTCCATTCCCTCGAGCAAATCTCTCCCAAGAGACTCGAAGGCTCCTTTCATCCACAACTTTTTCATCCATGCTCCGATTTACTATCCGTCAGCATCCACGAGATCGTAACGACAAGGCGGAGCTTCTGCACTTGGATATATTGTCTTCCCATTGGCCTTTCCTTCCCAACTTCCACCAGAGGAGGTTTTTGTGGGTTTTTCCAGAGGCAACGGATGCAGACGAACGTCTTCTAAAGTTGATCCAGGGGAGTGGTGGGATCGGAACCTGTTGAGGTAGAGGTCTTACCTTCGTCTCTCTACATTGTTCATCATGCGGGGTGGGTGTCCTCTTGTTTACGTGAAACACATTTGAACCGGTTTAATTAAGATAATAACTGGCTTTTATAACGGGGATGGGAAGTTTGTGATTACTGTTACATTATTTTATATCCAATGATATTATGTTGTAAATTGAATTGGCTTGTGCCTACTGAAAATCATGGTCATTGGGGGACTTTGCTTGCACAATTAAATTCTACCCTATCTTTCTAGACAGTTTATGGATGGAAACATCATGGAATTTGGAAACTGGTTAATCACGTAATGTTGTCTGATTAAATGAAAATCTGGAACCCTTGTGTGATCAACCCGGTTGAACTAAACTGAAATAATAAACATGTGGGTGCTGTTGGGGTTAATTTATGTGAAGGGGGTGTTTTTGTGGGTTGTTGTGGATCGGGTGAGTTGCGGGGTTGTGGTTGGCTTGGTTTTGGGTTGGTGTGAATGCTATGTTAGTGATGGGAAATGGGACTGCAGTAAATTGTATCAAGGTACGATGATGTACAGTGTGTTTGTGGATATGGTGGTGGGCTGCGAGGCTGCGATAAACGGTATCATGGGATGATGATGTACGAGTTTCATTGTGTTTGTGGTTGTGGTGGTTGGTAGTGGGGATGCAGGGATGGGTTTGAATGCGATCGAACTATGACTTGTTAATAATAAATGAAAGTGGGAGAGTAAATGAATGGTGGGGCATGATAGTGGAATGGGAATAATAATTAATGAGGTTGGTTGGTTAGTACGAGGGACTTGGTTGTATTGCTTGTGTTTTTATTAACATGATTTGTGGATGGTAGGGATATGTTTTTAGAATGATCTATGTGGTTGGTTGTGGATAGATTCCCATTAGTTAAGGAACTAATAAAATGATTCTGTTGAAACATGAAAACCTAAATGGGGTTGGCGTTGTTTTTTGTATTCATGCTTCGTAGTAGCAGTACAGAGGCCCGTGCTCAGTTACTCTATTTAGAAGCCATAGGTTGGGATGTGTGTTTGGTATACATATATATATCCGTATCTTTGTGTTTTATCTCACCCCACCCATGTTGAGCACTTAGTTCCGAACACTCCCATTTCATGGGAGAGGGTGTTTTACCCTTAGTTACTAGCTCTTTCCTGCTCCTTCTTCTCTAAGTTGTGATGGCTTGAGGTGACCTTACACCCAAGACTCTTCGGGTAGGTTTTGATTGGGGTGGTTTATCCCATGACTCTTCTGGTAGTTTTTACTATTTCCCAAGAACCTTCAGGATGAGGCCCAGGTGTGTGCGGGCAGGATATGTGGTTTTGAGGACCAGGTGTGTGCGGGCGGGATACATGGTTGTGAGGCTGAGGTGTGTGCGGGCGGGATACGTGGTTGTGAGTCCCAGGAGTGTGCAGGAGGGATATGTGGTTGTGAGTCCCAGGTGTGTACAGGCGGGATACGTGGTTGTGAGGCCCAGGTGTGTGCGGGCGGGAAGAGTGTAGTAGCATCAGGATGTTTTCCGTTAGGAAGAGAAGCTAACTTGTGGGGGAAAATGGTGCGGGGTACCCAATACTCTTAATCTTATATACTTCTACCTATTGATTGTGTTTTCGGTGAGCGTGGCTAGTGAGGTTGGGTGGATAGAATTCCTTATTCGGTTTTGGTTTTTTCTGTTATTCTCACGGGACATTTGGATGTCTCCCCACATGTGCACGAGAGATTTAGGTTTCCTTACTGAGTATACTTTTATGCTCACCCTACGTTTACTTTAAGTTTTTTAAGAGGAATACTAGAGCCGTGCGGGACCCTACTAGTCGGGATAGTTGGAGTTGTTGTAGTTTGTTGTACTCTTGTTTCTTCTGGTATTGTACTTTTGAGCTTTCTTGTACTTGTACCTTCATTCAGAACTATTTAAACATGCATGTGGGATTGGTTTGGGTTTATTTCTATACACTTGTTCTTTTCCTTTTTGGTGGTTGACTTTTCCTATCTCCCTATCTTAAATAATAAAAAGGGAAATCCCTCTCATAATTGTGAAAACTCATACCCTTAGTGCTAGTTTCCACCCTGGGGCCTACTGGAGGCGAGACTGGGGGGTCATTATCTCCCTTTCACCATACCCAGCTCAGGAGGGGCATCTTTGGTGGGAGGGCGTCATGACAGAATGGTATCAGGGGTGATGGTTGAGAGATAGGATGGAGTCTGGAGTTATGCACAGTGAGGATTGCATGTGATGGTAGGGAAATAGTGTTGGTTAATCATGGTGGATGACATAGGCCAAGGAAGACCGGCTAGGACACATGATATTAGGGCCCCCAGTGATCTGATGCAAGGACTCTGAGCCTACCGAATGACCAATTGTGACTACATTGAATTCAGGGTAGAGACCCTAGGGAAGGTACATGCATAATCATGATTGTGATTTACATGATTTGTGCATTCTGGGAAAGAAATTAAATAAAATATGATAAAATAAAACCGTGAGAAATTTCATTAATACTGGGGCTTAGGCGATCCGTGTTTATCGTACAACTACGGCAGTTGGACGTTGTCCTCGGGTGACTCAGACAGCCGAGGCCCAGCAAATTCAAGCGGTCGATCAGTTGAGGATTCACCGAGAGGAGGAAGATAGGCAATGGTAGAAGACTCTCCATTCTTTTCAGCAGCAAACCCTCAAGAAGTACGAGTGTTGTACTTCGGATACGAAGATAGAGGGGTGGATTGAGGAGATAGGGATATCTTTTACCTTTATCTGTGCTCTAAGGGAGTACTGGGTTCCCCTAGAAGTCAGTCAGCTGAGAGGTGCGGCGCGACAGTGGTGTACGCTCTACCTTTGAGAGAGGATAGTGGCAGAGGTTCTGTGGGATGACTTTGAGATGATATTCTGAGAGTAATTCCATTCTTCCATGATCAAGGTGGAGAAGCGACAGGAGTTACTCTCCCTCTGGAAGGGGAGTATGTCAGTACGAGAGTTGGGGATCAAGTTAAAGGATCTCCAACTATTTGCTCCGGATCTCTTTCTGGATGAGGAGTCTCGGGAGAGATGTTTGGAGGAGGCGATTCGTCATTCTCTCCAGTATGCTGTCACCCCCTTCACCCTTCTGACATACTTGGAAGTACAGAAGAAGGAAGAGGTTGTAGACAGGATGCACTCACAGGGAGGTGCGACACGTGGGGGGATTCAGCCAGGTTTGTCAAAGGGGAAGGCAGTCAGCAGCAGGTCTCTTATGATGGGACCTTCTAGGATCAGGCCAGTGGGGAGAAGGCCCCAGCTGTTCCAGTTTAGATCTTCAGGTCCTCGTCCCTTTTCCATGATCCCAGAACTAAAGTGTTTCTCTTGTGGAGGTTTCGGGCACATTCAAGGTTAGTGCCCGACCCGAGCATAGTACGGTGGAGGTGGGCAAGTTCAACGCCCACCTCAGTAGCACCAGTTTCTAGCGAGGCCCTTCCAGCAGCAGCAGGACCATGCTCCTCCGAGGGAAGACTTTGCGGGAGGAGGCCAACCACGGGGTGCTCCTCGAGGACCTCGACCAGGGCGTGGTTGAGGAGGTGGATAACATTAAATAGGTAGAGGAGCTGGGCATGGACAGTTGAACACAGTAGAGTTGGAAACTCCAGCAGGACCAGAGGTGGTGCGAGGTACGATTTGTTTGTTCATCACTCTCATTTCTACCTTGTTTGATTCGGGAGCTTCACACTCCTTTGTTGCACCCAGTATAGCCCATTCTTTGGGTCTAGACATAGAGAGAATTTCCATACCACTGGTGCTGAGTACACCAGTAGGAGGCCAAAACAGCGTATCTTTTGTTTTCTGGGGATGTGGGCTGACATTGGGACTGCATCGATCTAGTGGGGATCATCTTTTTCTACAGATGCACCCATACGATGTAATCCTAGGCATCGATTTGTTTTTTTCGATTAGTGTCATTATCGACTGCTTCTGAAGAAGAGTCGTGTTCTCCGACGTGGAAGGGAAGCATGTATCTTTTGTTGGCGATATGAGCTATCAGGTAGGAAGTCGGCATGTGAAGCCTCTCTTCTCCTTGTTAGGAGGGTTATCAGTGGTTTCAGCTGATACAGAGATGATAGATGTCCCAGAGGTTGTTGGGGATTTCGTCGATCTTTTTTCCGAGGAAGATGTAACTCTACCCCCCCCCCCCAACGTGATGTTGAGTTTGGGATAGACTGAAAGCCTGCTGCCCGTCTGATTTTGATGGCCCCTTGTCAGATGGCACCTTCGGAGCCGCGGGAGTTGTGGATTCAAATTGAAGATCTGATGGAGAAGGGTTTTGTTCGACCCAGCGTGTCACCATGGGGTGCTCCAGTTTTTTTCGTGAAGAAGGATGATGGTGGTATCAGACTTTGTATAGAAAACCGAAGGTTGAACCAGGTAATGATCAAGAACCGTTACACACTTCCAAGGATAGATGATCTCTTCGACCAGCTAAGGGGAGCAGGTTGGTTTTCTAAGACTGATCTACGATTGGGATATCATGAGCTGAGGGTGAAGGACAGTGACATCTCGAAGACAGATTTCTGGTGAAGGTATGGGAACTTCGAGTTTGTAGTGATGCCGTTTGGAGTTATGAATGCACCAGCTGGGTCCACAAGAATTATTAACCTTGTCTTCTGAGAGTTTCTAGACCAGTTCATCATTGTGTTTATCAATGACATATTGATCTACTCAAGAACAGAGGCGGAGCACGTTGAGCATCTCAGGGCAGTCATAGAAGTCCTTCGACACCACCATAATTATAGAAAATTGTCGAAGTGTAAGTTCTTGACACAAGAAGTACACTTCCTTAGGCACGTAGTGTCTCATCATGGAGTGTCAGTGGACCCGTCGAAGGTTGATGCAGTTGTTTCTTGGGCAGCACCCAAGAGAGTTGCAGAAGTTCATAGTTTCCTGGGGTTAGAAGGTTACAATCAGAGGTTCGTTTCAGACTTCTCTCGAGGTGCTGCTCCATTGACAGCTTTGACTAGGAAGAACCAGGTCTTCCAATTGAGCAAGCAGTGTCATAAATCTTTTGACTACATTAATGAGAAGTTAGTCAGTGCTCCCATGCTCAGGTTTTCATAGGAAGGGTTGTTGTATGAGGTGTTTTGTGATTCTTCGGGCATTGGATTAGGGTCCGGACTGATGCAGATGAAGGGTGTGATCTGTTATGGGTCTAGGAAGTTGCGCCCCCACGAGCGTAACTATTCCACCCATGACCTAGAGCTTGTAGAAATAGTGTTTGCACAGAATTTGTGGTGACATTACCTCTTTGGGGAGCGCTTTTTGGTCTTCTCAGATCACAAGAGATTATGTTATATCATCTCCCAACATGACCTAAACACACAACAGTGGACATGGGTCGAGTTTCCCTAAGACTATGACCTCGAGGTCTCCTACACAAAAGGTAATGGAAAATTTGTGGCTGATGACCTGAGCAGTAATTCACATAAGGAAGTGGTTAAGAAATCCACTGATGCTTGGAAAGCGATGGGAGAGTTGGCTTTCTTGCACTTGGATGCAAGGGTAGAGGGTGTTAAAGGCTATTTTTTTCAGATGACAGTGAAGTCCTTCTTGTCGTAGTAGGTGGAAGAGTCTCAGTGGGGGGACTCTGAGGCGGAAGTGATGTGGGATCGTGTCGATCAGGGAAACGCACCAGAAGGATGGTCAGAGGACAACCGACATCGGATGCTTTTACATGGAAGGTTGTTTGTTCCGAAGGGGATGCGTGAGGGAGTTTTTCATGAGTTCCATAGCTCAGCCTTGGAAGTACATCTTGGAGTTTCAAAAATATACCGAGGCCTGATGGAACAGTTTTGGTGGCCCGGGGTGAAATGAGAAGTGGTGGAGTTTGTGGCAATGTGCCTAGTGTGTCAGAAAGTAAAGGCTGAACACCGTGTTCCCAGTGGTTTGTTGCATCCATTAGATATCCCCGAGTGGAAGTGGGATGAAATCTCGATGGAAATTGTCATAGGACTACCCATAGCTCTGGGAGGTTATGATGTTATCTGGGTAGTGGTGGATCGATTGACGAAATCAGATCACTTCTTAGAAATTAAGGAGTCGGGCCCGGTGAGTACCATAACACAGAGATATGTAGTTGAGGTGGTTCATTTTCATGGAGATATGATTGTTATCGTCTCAGACCGGGATACTCAGTTTACCTCACGATTCTGGAGGGGGGTTACAACATGCTTTTGGCACCCAGCTACGCCTTTTCACTGCTTTCCACCCCCAGACCGATGGGCAGACAGAGCGGACTATCCAGACATTGGAGGACATGTTGTGAGCATACGTTCTATATTTCAGATGGTCATGGGTATGACACTTGCCTTTAGTTGAGTTTTCCAACAACAACAGCTTCCACCCTACTATCGGCATGGCACCGTTTGAGGCATTGAATGGAAGACCATGTCGTTCAACCATTTGCTGGGCAGAGGTTGGTGAGACATGTTCTCTTGGGCCAGAGGTAGTATATAGCACCACAAAGAAAGTCCATCTTGAGCGTGAGAGGATGAAAGCAGCTCATGACTGACAAAAGTCTTATGTTGATCGTCAGAGGATTCCCTTGGAGTTAGATGTGGGAGATCATGTGTTCTTGAAGGTTTCCCCTCGACGGGGGAAGAGGAGGTTTGGGAAGGGGAGTAAGCTCTCCCCTAGGTTCATCGGACCTTCTTAGGTGCTGAGGAGAGTCAGAGAGGTGGCATATCAGCTGGACCTTACACCTCAGTTGAAGAAGGTTCATGACGTCTTCCATGTCTCCCGGCTTCATCAGTACTTACACGACTACTCTCGCGTTATCGACTGGGGAGAGTTAGATATGGGAGACGACACAACCATCTAGGGAAAACCAATCAGAATCGAAGATCGTAAAGATAAGGTGCTCTATGGACGAACCATCGCCTTGGTTCGTGTGTTGTGGAGGCATGGCGGCCTCGAGGAGAGCACTTGGGAGCGGGAGACCCATATGCATGCTCAGTACCCGGAGTTGTTTTGACATGTGTTTTTTCTTGTTCTTCTGAGCATTGTTTTGATGTTGTACTATGTACCTTTGATATATGGAATTCTTGGATTGTCAGTTATGAGACCCTTTTTTCCTTGTTCTATGTAAGTGTGTAGCACGTCCAGATGTGTGGGAAAAAGGGAAAAACCTGATCCTTAATCGAAACACATTAATACGGATGCGATTGAACCTGTGCGGGTGAGTCAGTGTTGCCTAAAGTGGATAATATCTCGACAAAGGAGAAGAAATTCACAAAACCACATATTATTGTAGTGTGTTGGTTGTGTGGTGTTGGGGGTAGTGCAAGTTGAAAAATCCTAATGTATGAAAGTGGGAAGACCCAATTCTTAATCGATATGCATTAATGATGATGTGATTATACCCATGCCGGAGAGTCAGTTCCGCCTAAAGTGCATAATATCTCAACATAGGAGAAGGAATTACTAACACATATGATTAGGGTTGTTGGATGGGTTCCTGTTATAACATGATCCCTAAGAGGTATCTTGTTGGGTTCCTTTGGGTTGGTTTTGAATTCTCCGGGACGAGAATGTTTTAAGAGATATCTGATGTAATGGCCCGAACCTCTCTGGCCCATTCCTTTGTCAAAAAGAAGGTCATGAAGTGTTATGGAGGGTAAAATAGACTTTTCCCACACTTTTTAGAATCTTGAAACTACATTCCGTGTAGTGTGAGTACATGCCGTGTACCCCCTCACCAGGTGTACCCCATGTTGAAGGCTGTGTCCTTGCCTTGAGAAATAAATGGGTTCACGCCATGTACCCAATACTACACGTTGTGTTGTCCCTCCCCGCGTATGCGTTACGCTCAAACTGTGTATTGACCATTCAATGGTCGTGTGTCATGTGGGAGTTGTATCCTAGAAGTGTGAAATAAATGAGTACATGCCGTGTAGTCAGTACTACACGCCGTGTAGTGTCTCCCCGCATGTGTGTTACCTTCAAACCGTGTGTTGAACAGTCAACGGCCGCATGCCGCGTTGACGGCCATGTTGGAAGCTACGTTGTGACCATGTGAAATGGCCGAGTACATGCCGTGTACCATACAGTACACGCCGTGTACTTTTGTTTTTCTCACCTATAAAAGGTGGGGTCCCCTCCTAGTTTTCAACTCACTCCTCTCCTCCCCATTCCCTCGAGCAGTGCTCTCCCAAGAGACTCTAAGGCTCCATTCATCCACAACTTCTTCATCCAAGCTCCGATTTACGATCCGTCAGCGGACATGGGATCGTAAAGATAAGGCGGAACTTTTGATCTTGGATATATTGTCTTCCCATCATCCTTTCTTTCCCATCTTCCACCCGAGGAGGTTTTTCCGGGGTTTTCCTGAGGCAACGGATGTCGGAGGACATATTCTAATGTTGATCTGGCAGAGCCTTGTGATCAGAACCTGTTGAGGTAGGGGTCTTAACTTCATCTCTCTAAATTGTGAATCATGCGGGGTGGGTATCCTCTTTTTTACGTCAAACACTTTTGAACCGATTTATTGAAGATTATAAATGGATTATATAATGGGGATGGGAAGTTTGTGATTACTGTTACATTATTTTATATCATGAGATATTATGTTGTGCATTGAATAGGATTATTCCTACTAAATATAACGGTCGTTGGGAGCCTTTTCTTGTGCAATTAAATTCTTCCCTATCTTTCTAGACTGTTTATGGATGGAAACTTCATGGAATATGGAAATTGGTTAATCACGTAAAGTTGGCTAATTAACTGAAAATATGGAACCCTTGTGTGACCACCCCGGTTGATCTAAGATGAAATAATAAACATGTGGGTGATGTTATGGATAATTTATGTGAAGGGGGTGTTGTTGTGGGTTGTTGTGGATCGGGTGAGCAGCAGAGCTGTAGTTGGCTTGGTTGTGGGTTTGTGTGAATGCTATGTTAGTAATGGGCAGCGGGGCTGCAGTAAATTGTATCAAGGGATTATGATGTATGGTGTGGTTGTTGTTATGGTGGTGGGAAGTGGGGCTGTGATAAACAGTATCAAGGGAGTATTTTGTACATGTTTCGGTGTGTTTGTTGTTGTGGTGGTTGGCAGCGGGGCTGCAGGGATGGGTTTGAATGCGATCAAACTATGACTTCTGAATAATAAATCAATGTGGGAGAGTTAATGAATGGTTGGGCATGCTAGTGGAAAGGGAATAATAATTAATGAGGTTGGTTGGTTAGTAAGAGGGACTTGGATGTGTTGCTTGTGTTTTTCCTAACATGATTTTGGATGGCAGGGATATGTTTTACGAATGATCGATGTGGTTGGTTTTGGATAGTTTCCCAGTAGTTAAGGAATTAATAAATTGATTCTGTTGAAATATGAAAACATAAATGGGGTTGGGGTTGTTTGTTGTATGCATGCTTCGTAGTAGTAGTGCCGAGGCATGTGCTCAGTTTCTCTGTTTAGAAGCCATAGTTTGGGCTGTGTGTTTGGTATACATATATATATTTGTATATTTGTGTTTTATCTCACCCCACCCATGTTGAGCACTTAGTGCCGAACACTCCCATTTCATGGGAGAGGGTGTTTTCCCCTTAGTTACTAGCTCCTTCCTACTCCTTCATCCCTAGGATGTGATGGATTGAGGCGACCTTACACCCAAGACTCTTTGGGTAGGTTTTGATTGGGGTGGTTTATCCCAAGACTCTTCGAGCAGGTTTTACTATTTCCCATGAAGCTTCGGGATGAGGCCTAGGTGTGTGCGGGCAGGATACGTGGTTGTGAGGCGCAGGTGTGTGCAGGCAGGATATGTGGTTGTGAGGTCCAGGTCTGTGTGGGTGGGATACGAGGTGGTGAGGCCCAGGTGTGTGCGGGAGAGATATGTGGTTGTGAGGCCCAGGTGTGTGCAGGCGGGATAAGTGGTTGTGAGGACCAGGTGTGTGTGGGCGGGAAGAGTGTGGTAACGTTAAGACATTCGCCGTTAGGAAGATGAGCTAACTAGTGGTGGAAAATGGTGTGGGGTACCCAATACTCTAGATCTTAAATACTACTACCTATTGTTTTTGTTTTTGGTGAGCGTGGCTGGTGAGGTTGGGTGGATATAATTCTTTTTTAGGTTTTGGTTTCTTCTCTTGTTCTCAAGGGAAATTAGGATGTCTCCCTACTTGTGCACGAGAGCTTTAGGTTTCCCTACTGAGTATACTTGTATGCTCACTCGATGTTTACTTTCAGGTTTCCAGGAGGACTACTATGGCCGTGCGGGACCCTACTAGTCAGGAGATTTAGATTTTGTTGTACTCTTGTTTCTTTTGGTATTGTACTTTTGAGCTTTCGTGTACTTGTACCTTCTTTCAGAACTATTTAAACATTTATGTGGGATTGGTTTGGGTTTATTTCTATACACTTGTTATTTTCATTTTTGGTGGTTTACTTGTCCTATCTCCCGATCTTAAATAATAATAACGGTAATGCATCCCATAATTCTGAAAACTCATACCCTTGGTGCTGGTCACCACCCCGGGGCCTACTTGAGGCGAGACTCGGGGGTCATTATCTCCCTTTCACCATTGCTAGCTTAGGATGGGAATATTTGTTGGGAGGAGGTCGTGACACTTGGTGTATGTTACACAAAGTATTTATGTTTCTACAAACCATAATTTTATTGTTATATTTATTTAAACGAGATAATTATAACCTAGACATTAAATTTAGTAATATTAATATTAATAACAACTTTTCAAATATTTTTTATTATGGTTTTACATAAATAAAACATATTTATAATGAAAGATATTATTTTTTTTAAATTTTTTAATGTTAAAAAATACTTCTTTGTCAAACAAAATTTTCATGTCCTTCTATAAAAAATAATAAAATTAATTTTATAAATATTTAGAAATTTAATTTTATAAAATAAAAATAAATTATTAATTTATAATTTAGAAATTATCTTAGGGATAATTTATGGTATTTTTCTAAGAAACATAATTTTTGGATTAATAATGAAAATACTAGATTTTAATTCAAAACAAATTTGTCATCTAATTTTTTATAAGGTTGAATTGTATTTTAATTTGGTTTAAAATTTTAATTATATAATATTATTATATATAGCCCCATGTTGGGTCATTGTAACCAATTCCACATTAAAATTGGATATAAAAATCAAAGAAAACGTTTGATTGTTTTTACTTAAAAATCCACATTTTCGACCAGAATGTGAGAATAACTTTAAATTAACTTCTTCGACTAATTGTTTGGAATTTTGAAAAGCTTATTCCATATTTTTAATCATAATTTTTTCTAATTTCTTATAATATGAAATTATATTTTGAGATAAAATATTTGTGACTATAACTAAAATTAATTCTATCGATTAAGGTAATATTAAGCTCATCTAAGGACTGAATCCTAAATTTAAGACACAAAACAACCTAGGAACTTGTAAAACATGAATTTTATGGACATTATACTATCATTAACCTTCAATTATTATGTTTGGTTTATTTTTTATGTCCTTTTTAGGTAAAAACGTTGGTACACCGAACTTGTTCTAAAAATGCCAAGTGTGTCCATTCCCTTCCCTATTAAAGGCCACAAGATCTCCCACTTATTCACAACTATCAAAACAAATAGGTTTGGGAAATAAATTCCCAATACATTTCCAAAATTCACACCCTTAATCCTTGAATCCTCCATTTTTTAGAAAGTATTCTATGAAAACCCTTTGGTGAAAACTAAAAGGAGTTACCCGATTAAGAGGTAACGTCCTCTCTCAAGCTCCATTCATTTACTTTATTTCTCCATACCATCCACTATATTTATTCCACGATTTTATAAAAAAATCAGTATCCTAAATATACCATTATGTTTTAATGCTAGGGGTTTGACCCACATTTACTCACACCTCCATCTAATGGGTAACGAACATAATGTTTATGTGTACGAAAAACTAATGCCTAATTAAATAATAATTATTATTTTTCCATTACCGCCTATCATGGACAAAATTATGATGAAAAATATGTTTATACATGTCATATATTTTTTAACATTATTTATTCAATTTACAACACATATCATTTTTACTTTCCATTTGGTGTAAATATGATAATTTCATTTAAGGAAGTGTGGACTACCCCCTCCCCTCAAAGCGATGTGATTCATTCACACACTACATTGAAAGTATTAAGGATGGTTTTAGTGAACTTATATAATATATATGATATAGAAATTCTGCTTTAATAATTTTATATATACACATATTTCATTTATCTTCTTTCTTTCAATACGACAATAAAAACAGAAACACCATTCATGCATACGTACGGCTTACCGTCTCCATGAACGGTGTATTCCATTTCTCAATTATATTATATATATATAATTTTAAAAAAAATATACTGAATATAAATGATATTTATATACTTTTTTAAATTCTAGAATCATTATATATGTATAATAACCTGATATATAACAAATTAAGACACATGCGAAGAACAAAACGAATATTACCTGAAGTGAAACCTTAACATATGATTGTTAACAAGAGGGTAATGTAAGGAAATGATCAAACCATATATGGTATTATATATAATAATATGGATCTATAAAATATTTATAATATATTTATATTTATTAAACATGTGTTTTTAATGAGTACAATGAGATTCAAGATACAAGGTAAGAGAATTTTATCTCACTTTTCATTTCTATGAGGTCCATGCTTTACTCACCGCTGCTTTTTTGTGTGGTGTGTATACTTACCATAGATGTATTCAATGATTACAATAATAAATTTTATGGGTATTTACATATCCATTATATGATCTTTATTTAATGAAGTTTAATTTTCTAAAGTTTCAAAATCAGTAAAATAGTTTTCTCTTAATTTCATTTCTTTGAGACGCATGTTTTGTTATGCACCTAGATTTTGTTGAGTTTTATATACTTACATTTTAAATATTATATTATTAATATCATTCCTTTAGTTATATTTTCAGTTTTATTAAATTTTATTTTCTTACTTGAAGTGTATTATCCCAATTTACCAATTTATAATTGTTCATTGAAACAATCTCATTTATTTTCATGAATGTTTATATTTATGCTTACTTTGATGAAATATTATGATGCATCTCTTAAGAAAATTCATGAATTTAATTTTACACTATTTTATCAAGATATATCCATGTATTAGTACCATTTTACACTCTTTAGTACTTAACATTATTAAGAAAATATTTTTAAGAAAATATTTTTAAGAAAAGTCTGATCGTATATCTCTTCTTTTCTAAAATCCATTCTATTTCAAAAACAATGTTTTAAAAAATGTTCTCAAAATGTTTTAAATATTATTTCATATGTTTTCATGTAAAATTTTTTCAAATTTTTTTAAATATTTATTTATAAGTTTTCAATGTTAGTTTCAATGAAATGATATTCAAATTTTTTTCAAGATTTCTTTACAAGTTTTCAACGTTATTTTCAAAATGTTTTCTAGATATATTTTTATGTTTTCAGATTATTTTCAATGAAATTATTTTAAAAATATTTTCAAGATTTAATTTAATGTTTTAAATCTGTTTCCAAATAAAAATATTTTTAAAATGTTTTGAATATTATTCTATAAGTTTTCCTTGAAAAAGTTTTTCAAAATTATTTCAAGTCTTCATTATATGTTTTAAGGTATTTTATAAGATTATTATTTTCAAATGGATTTATGAATTAAAAACAAATTTTCATAGAATAAAGGATATATTACTCAGGAATTTTGAAATATATTTCATAATTATTCCCCATCTAATATGACATCCATTGATGCTACTCATGCCTTTCTAGGAAACGATCTAAAGGTTCCATTCATATTATTTCACTAAATGTTTTATGATTAATTTCATGGTCTTTATAAAACCGATTTCTCTTTAATGGGGTATATGTTTATGGAATATGTTTCTCTTTAATGGGTTATAATTTTAATGAAATGATTATGAAACCTATATCTTTTTCCACATGTTAAGATATGATTAAATATTTATGATACCCATTTAATTTCAGGGGTTATGATATGATTATTTCTGATATTGTAGAATATGTATGTATGATTTCATTGTGAGATGTTTGGGACCTATATCTACCACCAATTCATTAGGTAATTATTTCTATCTAATGATATAGACCAATATGGTCTTGGGAATAAACCTTGACTAATAATATGGCCATGGGAGTGAACCATGACTACCAAGTTGGTATGAGGAGTTAAATCATGCAACTATTATGGACATGTGAGTGAACCATGACTACCAAGATGTTATGGGGATTGAAACCATTCAACCATTATGGTCTTGGTAGTGATTACATGGCTATTATTGAAATCAAATTACATTCTTATGTGTCTACCACAATTCCACATTTTATTCCTATTTTATGCTTTCATAGATTATGTTCTTTATTTACTTATGATTGATATCTTATTAACATCCAATATTTATTCCTTGATTCATGTATATGATCTTTTATGTGTAGAATATGATCTTATATTTCCATTATCATTTTCTCATACCCTTATTATCACGATTATTCTTACATATCTCCCCTGTTTACCATTACTAAGCATTTGAGCTCACCCCTTTTTATTTTTCATTCCCAAGGTAATGAAGATATATATTATTTTGGATGTGTATTTGAAGTGTTATAGTCAAGAAGAACCTATTGGGAGATAATATAGCTCACTTGTGTATCATTATTTAGGCTTCCATGATTCCCATGGAAATAGAGTAGTACGTTCATTGGGCGTCAGTTTCAATTACGTTTTAAGTATTCTGAAGATGTTATGTAATGTTAATGTCTGAAAAGAGAGGCTAGCTATAGTTTGTATAATAGAAAAGGTTTATTTAAGCACTGCAATCTGGTATGATAAAGCCTTAGTGAGAACCCTAAGGTCATGTCTAAGGATAAGTTTAATGATAATGAAATATATAATAAAATGTCCTAGAATTTTGGTGAAGGATAGAGTGGGTGGTTTTCTTGAAATACACCCATATCAAGATACTAAAATATTATATAGATCTATAAAATATGTACCTTGGGGTAATAACTCTGACAATATGTTACATTCCTAACTTGGGGTAATTAATTACATGATAATGAGCCTTTATTCACACCTGGTTTGAGACTCCCATGGGATATTTTTTCTGAATTCACAAACTCTTCACAAACCATCATGAACAATTTAAAAATAATTTGGATATTAATAATCAATTATTAATCTAAGGTGTCATAAATTAATGACATTTTCATAACTTAGACATCCTATATGTGAATTTTCATGATTTTTTGGTTCCTCATTATGATAACTGGTTTTTTACTCTATGATTTTTGGTTTTAGTCAATGGATGGAACTAGAAAGAACCATGTTAATGGTGATTGTGATGGAAAATGAAATTATTGTCTTCCTGAGAAACTGACTAATATGGGATATAGAATTAAAAGACTAATTTGTATGGTCACACAACTTTCTCAAGCTATGAATCATAGTGCACTTCCAAATGAGCAAATGAGGGAACAACATTTTGTTGAGTCTTCCATGATGCAACATCTACCTTATTTTAGTGGGTCGTCTGATCCAATTGTTACTGAAAAATGGATCCATACTACTAAAAAGATATTCTATATTCTCTAGTGTTTGGATAAAGATAAATTAATTATATCTATCTATCATTTTGAAGGTGAAATAGACCGGTGGTGGACTCTAATCAAATATATGAGGCAGCAAGATGAGATAGAATCCATGGATTGAGACGAGTTTAAGAACTTATTTTTCAATATGTACTTTCCTTGGATTGTTTGTACCAAGATAGAGAAACAGTTATTTGAGTTAAAGAAAAGGGATGACGAATCAGTTGGTACCCATGAGGCTAATTTCAGGAGCCCTATGAGGTACGCTTGATGAATTATCATCCAACCCAAAAGTAAAGTTGATAGGTTCTTTAGTGGCTTAATGCCAATTCTCAGAAGGGAATTTTCCATTAGAGACATTAGTAGCCATGAAGAAATTTTAAATTGTGAAATAAAGGTTGAAATGGAAGTTGGTGTCATATATCAATGTCATGGTTTGGACAAGAAAATCAAGATGGAGTTTAACGGAAAATTGTAAAACCTTAAAGAAAAGAATACCATCTTTACTTTATGATCTATGTGTGGGAAGCATCATGTAGGAAATTGTTTTAATTATTCTAATAAATGTTTTAAGTGTCAAAAAGAAGGTAACCAGAAAATGTATTTCCAAAATGATGGGAAGAAGTTAGCTATTAGTTATAATTAAGAATAAGGGGCATAGAATGCACCTCCCATGCTCCAATGCTACAAGTGTAAGGAGAATGATAATTATGTTAACAAGTGACCAAACACAAGGGCTGGTTATAATGATTGACTTAAACAACCTCTTAAGATGAGGTACAAGGGGTCATCTCATGAAATCACTATTTATGATGAGGGGTGTGATAACAATTCATTTAAAGGTACACTTACCATCCAATCTAGAACTAATAATGTCATATTTTATTGAAGATATACCCAATCATTCATATATAAAGAACTTTATGAGGGTATTAAGATTCCACAAAAACAATTATATTTTGAATTAACAGTGCAAAACCCTAATGGTATGATGACTGCATCCAAATTCTACGATTCCTCCCTAGTTTATGTTGGTGGGAATGTGATTCTTTAAAAAAATGTCATTCTTCCTTTGGTTTAATTTGATGTCATATTAGGTATGGATTGGATTTATTTTCTTAAATCCCAATTCAATTTTCATGGAAGGGAATTTACTTTTGATATTTAAAAACCTCCTATAATCATACATCCATGTAATGATAAGTATGAACTTCATGTGGATGTTAAATCCAGTGTCTAGGTCTTAATTCCCATTCAAAATGGGTGTTTACATCAAATGGATGGGGAGAAAACTAACATTGATAATATGCCTATTGTTTATGAAATTTTATATGTGTTTCTAGAATATTTTTCTATCCTTAAACTAAAATGTGAGGTTGAGTTCTCAATATAACTCATACTCGGTTCCACACCAATTTCAAGGACTCCCTATAGAATAAACCATATTTAGTTATAATAATTGAATAAGAAAATCCACGAAAACCATGATATGGGATTCATTCAGCTAAGTGTGTCACATTAAGGTGCTCCTGTTATTTTTTTTTGAAAAATACCTATTGGTCAATCTGACTCTACATTTATTATAGGGAGTTGAACAAGATTATGATGAAGAACAAGTATCATATTCCCCATATTGATGACTTGTTTGATCAACTATGTATAGATAAATATAATTCAAATATTGACGTTCATTCTGGATATCATAAATTGTGGGTTAATAAAGATGATTTACCCATGATGTCATTCCATATAGCGTATAGACACCATGAATATATAGTGATTGCTTTTGGTCGTAAAAATTACTCTGCATATTCATGGATTTAATGAATAGAGTCTTTAAAGATTACCCTGATTAGTTTTTTGTAGTCTTTATAGGTGATATTATTATCTATTAAAAGTGCAAGTAATAGCATGAATATCACTTGAGAATTGTACTAAAGACCCTAAAGAAGGATAATCTATATAAAAAATTTACAAAGAGGGAATTTTGGATGAAAATGTTTTCATTTTTGGGTCACATAATCTCAAGATATGGTATAACAATAGATCCATAAAAGACAAAGTCTATTGAATGATATCCTAGAAAATCCATGGTGACTGAGATACACAGAATTATTGGTTTAGATAGATATTGTCTATGTTTTTTGTAGAATTTATCAAGACTATCAAATCCTCTAACAAAGTTAACTCGGAAGGGGTTGAAGTTCCTCTAGATAGATGAATGTGAGGAAACATTCGAGGAAATGGAGAGAAGATAAGTAAGTGCACTTGTGATTACATTACCCTATAGTGGAGAAGTGTTTGTAATCTATATAGATGCATCCAAGAAGTGGTTTGGATGTTTTCTTATGCATAATAACCTGGTTTTCACTTATGCTTTTTGTAGTTAAAGATTCATGAGAAAAATTACCCAACTCATGATGTGGAGTTAGTAGTGGTAATTTTTTCTATAATGATATAGAGGAATTATCTATATAGTTAAAAGTGTCAAATATATATGAATCATAAAAGTATGAAATATATATTCACATAGAATGATTTAAACATGCACTAGAGATAATGGTTAGAGTTTATAAAGGATTATGACTGATCAATACATTACATCATTGGGAAAGTGAACATGGTGGCCGATGCTTTGAGTCGGAAGGATCATGATATCTTATCCATGATTATGATCATAAAATATCAATCTACAAATCCTAAAGGAAGGGGAAAAATATTATATTTCTCAAATTAATGTTCAACCCTCTATCCAAGTGATGATTAAGGAGGCATAGAAGGAAGATGTATATCTAAAAAATAATGTTAGAAATGTTATTGTGTTTAATCTTGCCTAGGATGGAATTATGTGGTCTAGTCAATATGTATGTGTTCCTTCTATACCATATTTGACGAAGGATCTGTTAGAGAAATATCATAGTTCTTCATTCTCTATTCATCCTAGAAGTAAAAATTTGTATAAGGACTTGAAATAATACTTCTGGTGGGAATACATGAAGAGAGATATCGTAGATTCTGTATCTCAGTTCTAGGTTTTCAAACAAGTTAAAGTTGAAAGGAAAAAGTCAAAGGGGATGTTGGATCCATTACACACACCAGAATAAAAATGGAAGAACATAAATATGGATTTTTTCATTAGACTACCCAAAACCTATAAATGGTTTAATGCTATATGGGTGGTAGTCAATCACCTTACTAAGTCAGCACAATTCATTGCTATTAGAGAAGACATCTTTTTGGCTTAGCATTCTAGGATATACATTAAAGAAGTGGTTAGGTTTCATGGAGTCCCACATTCAATTGTATTGGATCAGGATCTCAAGTATACCTCAATGTTCTACTAATGTCTTCAGAAATAACATGATATATAATTTTATTTCATCACTAATTATCATCCTCATATATATGGTTAGTCTAAAAGAACAATAAAACCCCAATAGGATATGTTGAGATCTTGTTCTCTCGATTTCAAAGTTGGTTGGGATAAACCCCTTACTCTAGTATTATTTTATTACAATAATAGCTGTCACTAATTAATTCATATGGAATCTTATGAATTCCTCCCTGGGAAGAAATGCAGAGCTCCAATGTGCTGGGATGAGGTTGGAAAAATAAATCAATTGGGACCTGAGATTACTGAAGAAATGATTAAAAAAGTTTGAACCTTTCTGCAGCATATCCAGCCATCTCAAAGTTGGCATAAAATTTATTCTAATAACTACCGATGTGATCTAGAATATGAAGTTGGTAAAAAGGTGTTTCTATGAATCTCACCTAGGTTGAATGTTTTGAGATTCAGGAAAAAAGTGAAATTAATCCCTTGG
This sequence comes from Viscum album, assembly GCA_963277665.1. Lineage (NCBI taxonomy): Eukaryota > Viridiplantae > Streptophyta > Magnoliopsida > Santalales > Viscaceae > Viscum > Viscum album. Next base: position 423,626,756 of record OY728162.1, on the reverse strand, counting down.
CATATCCGTCCCATTCATATTCATGGTCATATCAGGACGGTAGCCTATTGCTTGGAACATCATCCGAATCTCTGTCAATTCCATGATGTGTTCCATGCATCTCTCCTACGGAAGTACACACATACCAATTCACATTTACTAAACTCATAGGTCATACCGCTAGAGTGAGATCTTTCTTCTGAGGATAAACTTGTTGAAATTTTGAATCATATAGATAAATTTCAACGAAACAAGGCCACTCACCAGGTCAATGTTTTGTGAAGATATCACCAGTTAGAGGAAGCTATGTGGGAAAATGAGGATATGATGAAGCATAAGTATCATCATTTGTTTTTACCTTAATAATGAATTTCAATGGACAAATCATTTTTTAGGGGGTAGAATATAACACCCCAGGTTTTTATGGACCTTTTTTCTCTCTCGAATAAATTAAATTTTCATTTATGTATTGAAATGCACTAAGTTTAAAATTCATTTATCATGTACTTTATTCAATTTAGGTTACATGGAACATATACATGGAATATTTGACACACAACTTTTCCTTATTGTATGTTACCCACAAAACTGACTTGACCTATGTTACAGGCAACAGTGATGTTTCTATGAAACATAATTTTATTGTTATAATTATTTAAATGAGATAATTATAACTCATCTATTAAAAGTAGTAATATGAATAGAAATATATATTTATAAAATATTTTTTTTAATATTTTTATATAAATAAACAATATTTATAAGGAAGAATATATTTTTTGTTAAAGTCCTTATATGTTTAAAAATACTACATTCTCAAATGAATTTTTCATGTCCTTATGTGAAAAATAATGAAATTAATTTTAGACACATTCAGAAATTTAATTTTATAAAATAAAATTCTTTTTTTATTTTAGAATGTAAAAATTATATTAGGGTGAATTTATGATATTTTTCAGTGAAACATCATTAATGGATGAATAGTGAAAATACTGTATTTTAATTCAAAACAGGTTTTTCAAATAATTTATTTATAGGGTTAAATTATAATTTAATTGGTTTTTAATGTTTAATTAGATAATATTTTTATCAATAAACCTAATTTGGGTCATTAGAACCAATTTAAAATTGAAATTAGATATAAAAAAGTTAGCATACTTTGGAATGTTTTTACATTAAAATCCTGCTTTGTCGACCAGATGGTGGGATTAATTTAAAATTAACTTATACCACTTATATGTATGGGATTTGGTAAAAAATATACCAAATTTTTAATCATATTAATTTATAATGTCTAATCATGTGAATTTTGTTTTACCAAAAATATTAGTAAAATTAATTAAAATTAGTTACATCAATTAAGGTAAAATTAAACTTAACTAAAGTCTATACCTAAAATTTAGACCCAAAACGACATATAATCTTCTAAAACACCCATTGGATGTCCATTAGTCTTCCATTAACCTTCCAATATATATTTATTTTTGTTTTTAGACTTTTTTAGGTGAAAACATTGGCACACCTAATTTGATTTTACTATTTTCAAGTGTGTCCTTTCCCTTCCCTATAAAAGGATAACACCTATCCCACTTATTCACGCATATAAAACCACTTTGTATCAAATAATTTATACACAATAAAATTATAAAAATCTATACTTTCCTCCTTGAATCCTCTCTTTGGGAAAAAAGTCTTCCATGGAAACCATTTGGTGCAAACCAAAAGGAGTTACCCGATTAAGAGGTAACTTCTTATTTGAGGCTTCATCATTTTATATTCTTTATCCAATGAAAAAACATATATATTATGTGGTTGAATAAAAAATAGTTTGATAAATATACTATTATATTTTATGATATTCTTTCTACCTACACTTACACACACCTCCATATAATGGGTAATGAACATACTATTTATGTGTACGACAAACTATGGCCCCATTAAACGATGGTTGTTCTTTTTTCCTTTACTACCTATTCTGGTGGAAATTATGATGGAAAATATTTTTATATATTTCATATATTATAATTATTATGTATTTAATCTCTATATTCCATCTACATAACATATCTATTTTACTTTCCATTTGGTGTAAATACGATAATTTCGTTTGGGGAAGTGTGGACTACCTCCCCCTCAACCCAATGTGATTCTTTCACACAATACATGGAATGTATTAAGGATGGGTATAGTAAAATTACCTGATATATATGATATAATAATTCTACATTAATAATGATATATATATATATATATTTGTGTAATTTACCTTCTCTCTTTAAATACAACAATAAAAACAGAAACAACATTAATGCGTACGTATGAATTACCATCTCCATGAATGATGTATTCCATTTAATAATTGTATATTATATTGGTTATTATAAAAAAAATATCAAATATACATGATATTTATATCATGTTTTAAATTATAAAATCATGTTATAAGTATAAGGACCAAAGATATAACAAATTAAGACACATACGAAGAACAAAGCGAATATCACCTGAACTGAATCCTTAACATAAAATTGTTAACAAGAGGGTAATATAAGGTCACGATCAAAACATATATGGTATTAGATATAAGAATAATATTCTATAAAATATTTATAAAATATTTAAATTTATTATACAGGTTGTTTGAACTAGTATGATGAGAGTCAAGATAAAAGGTAAGGGGATTTCATCTCACTTTTTATTTTCTTGAGATACATGATTTATTAGCCACCCATTCCTTTTTTGTGGTGTATATACTGAACATGTATGTATTGAATGACTCATAATTTATGGGTATTTACTTATCCATTCTATTATCTCTACTTCATGGGTGGGTATTTTTCCAAAAATACCAAATCGGTAAAATAGTTTTGTCTCAAATCGCCTTCTTTGAGACTCATATTTTATTATGCACCTAAATTATTATTTTTAGGTGTATATACATTCATTTTACATGTTATATCATGAATATAATTATTTTCATGATATTTTATGCTTTATTTAATTTTATTTCATTACATTGAGATTATTATCCAAAGTTACCAAGTTATAAGAGTTTATTTAAACAATCTCATCGTTTTTCGAGATTGTTTATGTTTGTACATCCTTTGATGAAATATTATGATCCATATCACAATAAAATTAATGAATTTATTTATCCTCTATTTAATAAATATATATCCATGTATTTTTACCATTTTTACACACTTTGGTGGTTAATATAATTAATAAAATGTTTTTAATAAAAGTCTGACCATATTTCTATTTTCGGTCAGAAATCTGTTTTATTTGAAAAACCATGTTTTTCAAAAATGTTTTCAATATTATTTCATATGTTTTAAATTAAAACGATTTCATAACATTTGAAATATTTATTTATATGTTTTAAAATTTATTTTCAATGAAATTTTTTTCAAAAAAAATTCAAGCATTCATTACAAGCCTATAAAGTCATTTTCCAAGAAATCGTATTAAAAAAATTTCAGGATTTATTTAAAAGTTTTCAGGTTATTTTAAATGAAATGGTTTTAAAAACATTTTCAAGATTTGTTTTAATTTTTTCAATGGTTTTTTAAAGAAATGTGTTTTTATATTTTTTTAAATCTTATTCTATAAGTTTTCAAGGAAAAATATTTTCAAAAATATTTCAAGTATTCTTTATAAGTTTTCAAGGTATTTTATAAGAAAATTAGTTTCAAATCGATTTATGAATTAAAGTCAATTTTTAAACTTATAAAGTATATTTTACTCATGAAATGTTTTTTTGAATGATATTTAAAAATTATTTTCCATCTGAGATGAAATCCATTGATGTTACTCATTCATTTCTAGGAAATGATATAATGGTTCCATTCATGTTATTTCTATAAATGGTTTATGCTTAATGTCATGGTCTTTATGAAACCCATTTATATTTCATGGGTTATATTTTTATGAAATCCTTTTCTCTTTTAAGGGTTATACTTTTGATGAAATGATTATAAAACCTGTATCTTTTTTCACAGGTTATGATATGATAACATGTTTATGATACCCATTTAATTACATGGGTTGTGATATGATTATTTATGATCGTTGTGGAACATGTATGTATGATTTCATTATGAGATGGGTGGGAATGATATATCCCTTCAATTCATTGGGTAAAGATTTATATCTCATGAGATAGACTACTATGTTCTTTGGAATGAACCATGACTACTAAGATGGACATGGGAGTGAACCATGACTACCAAGATGGTTTGACTACTGAACTAATTCTATTAAAATGGTTATGGGAGTGAACCATGAATTCTAAGATTTTATGGGGAGTGAACCCATACTACCAAGATGGTCTTAGTAGCAATTCCTTGGATAATATGGAAATCATATTATATGATTATGTTTCTACCAAAATTACATGTTTTATTCCAATATTATGCTTTCATGGTTATTGTTACTTATTTAATTATGATTCATATCTTATGAAATTACATGATTTATTCCATGATTCATGTATATAATCTTTGATATGCCGGGTATGATATTTAATTTTCACGTTCTTGCTCTCATACCATTATGCTCATGATTATGCTAACCTATATCCCTTGTTTACCCTTACTGAGCATTTAAGATCGCCACTTTATAGGTTTCCATCACATGGTTATGAAGATATGTATTATGATTTATGTCTCTATGTTAAGGGTTCTAGTCAAGAAAATATTAGTGGGAGACAGTGTATCTCACTTATTTAACTGTGTTTATGTTTCCATGTTTCCAAAGGCACTAGACTAGTATGATATTTGGTAATATGTTTCTATTATGTATTAAGTATTATATAAATGTTATGTAATGTTAATGTATAAAAAGTAAGGGTCTCTATAGTATCAAAATAAAATGGTATAGATACAGATGTATATATATATACAATCAGTCAAAAGAAACTAAAATGAGAGAGTAAGGGGATCTCCATCTCATAGATCATCCAAAGAACAAGAGTCTCTAATAGTTCCAAAAGTTCATAAATGATGACCAACATCTCATACGCCTACTTCTAAGTAACCATAAAAATCAAAACATGCCTAACCACTATGCCGGGCAGTCAATGTGAATCCAATCCAAGTAGAGGACCCACACCATAGTGCTCCATGGGGGTTCCACTCTGTAAGTATCCATAGAGGAACCGTGCCCAATATGATGTGGGTTCCCACACTATAGGTCTAAGACCGATGCCCTAGTGTGATAATGGGTACACTATATAAGTATCCATAGAAGACCCATACCCAAGCTAATGGGGTTCCAGTCTAGTCTCATGAGGACCCGTGCTCTTTCGGATAGGGGTTCCACTTGGATGGTAGAAGACCGACACCCAAGTTGATGGGTGTTTTACTATATAAGTCGAGGACCCATGCCATGGTGTGATCTAGGGGTTCCAATATGGTCATAAAGGACCTATGACCTATCCGATTGGGGGGTACACTCAGAAGGAAGATAATCTGTGACAACGTTGATGGGGGGTCCACTCTATAGGTCAAGGACCTGCACCCTAGTTGGATAGGGTGTTCTACTATGGTCATTGAGGACTGACGCCCTATCTGATAGGAATATTCACTCAGAAGGTAATAAAATCATGCACAATCTGTTTGGGGTTCCACTCTATAGGAAGGATATGGTGATCATGCATGATCACTACTATCATCCCGAATCACCTCAAAAATATTCATTCCTGGAACATTTCAAATCATATCTCAAAATCCACAAAAGAGGGCACCATAATGTTATATACAGAAAAACATGAAGGATATGCGACTTATCATCCAAAATCCATGTCCAAACAAGGAAGATAATGAAGATCTATGTTTCATAAAAAGGAGCCAAGGGGTATGCGATGTGTGAGGGGACCAACATGGTGTGTTGTTCCACTCCTTCACCAGGTCGTGTTCCTATAGCTATATGGCATACCATGAGTGTAGAAGTATACAACTTGTGAGGGATATACATGACGTGCCCATTCCACTCAGGGTACCACTAGTGTTCTTTTCCATGTCTGTGTATCCAATATGTTTATTTGTAATTTACCCCGTGTAAGTGTACATAGTACACAATGTGTCTCTTCACATGAGGTGATACCTATGTACTTTGTCCATGCACGTGTACTCAGGAACATGGCATGTTCTTGACCCCGTTCTTCGTCACATGGCCCATCCACATAGAGAAGGATTTAAACGACATGTAGGAAGACTACATGGAATGACATCCTTATAAAAACACAAAACCCTAGCAGTCACAACAATGTGGTAACACGTTGTATTTTCAGCAAGATACACGATGTGTAGATAGGTTTTTGACAACTTTCCAAATTCACATACCATGCATTTAATCTAGCCATTCATCCATAGATCTCACCTCCAAACCATTTGAAATCGGTGGATCTGGTCATGGATCATCTTTTCCACCCATAAGTTTCTAAAAATCAGATTCCTTTATTCATTAGTGGTTCCACCATAGGAAGAACACATCCTCATACCTTCCATTGTCTATGTTTTGATCATTGATCGTAAAAAAATCATCCAAATACCACTAAAATCCTAGATCTATCATTGTTTTGTGAATACATCCCTCACACATTATTTTTCTGTGCTTTTTGGGGGTCCTATTGGGATTTGTACCACCCAACCACGTCGAACTAGGACCTTGGGGTAAAATAGGTGAATAATAAAAATAAAATGAGGGATAAATTCACAAGAACAAATCATTAAATATTTTTTCCAACAATTACTAGCCAACAGTCATGAATAGGGATAATCAGAGTTATAAAATCCATGATTAAGACATTAAATCAGTACACGAGGACGTGGTCTAGCCATAATTGATGCAGATCAAGAAATAGGACTGATATGCTCAATCAATTGAATAAAAATGGGTGAAATAAATAAATTTATGAGTCCTACCTAGAGATTAGATCATTCATCATTGAAGAATTCACCTTCCAATGATCTAAGGAAGTCATTGTGTTTGTTGCTTCTCGATCTGCTCCAATATAATATTTTTTCATCATCCAATATGATATACTAATGGAATTCAAAAGGATAATATATTGAAAAATCCCAAGATTATGAGACTATCCCTAGGAAAATCACCATTGTATTATTATTATAGAAATTCCAGTTAGGTTAAATAATCAATTAATTAAATTAATTAAATTAATTAACCAAATGAATACAACACCAATGGGTGAGATATCTAAATGCCCCATCCTGACTAATTTTATATCATTCCTAGGGTAAAAAACACATTTCAGACTCAATTGTGGTCTTGGATTTCTGATCTATGATTGATTTTAAGAGTTATCCCATTTTATTTATTAATCTTCATCTACATGATGTAATTTTTTTTTAATATTTTTATAAAATTAATTTCGGGCACACTAGGACTCAGAATCATGTGCCATCTCAGCACCTGACTATATATATATATATATATATATATCAAAGGATTATAAGTAAAAAACCGGGTCACTAGATCTTTACTTCATTTAAAATTTTTGTGATTGAAAAGATAAACTAAACAAAAAAATGGTATGTTGATCCCAAACTTATATTTCCTTCTCCTAGGAGTTCTCCCACACGTTCCTATGCTACCACAACACAGAAACCAATGTGATAGTCTATCCACATAGGGTACTCTCTTATTGATCCTCAATCGCCACCAGGGGCTCCACAATGGTGCCTATATCTTTAATGTACATCTCACCCCAGTCGATGATGTGGTGGTGTCATGCACATATCTCCCCTACTGTGATATGTGAAAGAAAGCATGCTCCCTTTCCAATTGTAGGGGTAGTTATGGGTGGTAATCAACCTCGCTAACTCTCTACATGATCTCAAATAGTCTAATAAACCTCAGGGATAGCCTGAATCCCCAACTGAAACTCTAAAATACTTATCATGGGTAGACTCTCTTGAAAATGTGGTCTCCCTTCCCAAACTCAAAGGGCCAATGATGGTGATTTTCATAGGATTGATTCCATCTCTGAGCTGTCCTCATCCACTCATGGAGGACCTAAAAGTTATCTCTTATCACCTGCACCATATATAGACCCATAATAGATGTCTCACTTTTCTTTTTATGGCATAAGGGTGACCTATAGTGTCTCTCATACAAGGCCTCAAAAAGGTTCCATGTAGATGGTAGAGTGGTAGATATTATTGTAAAAAAACTCTACAAAGGGAAAGTGATCCTCATAGATCTGGATTAAGTCTACCTTGAAATACCTCAATATATAATCCAACACCTAGATATTACACTTGTTTTTCCCATAGGTCTCGGGGTAATTGTATATACTCATAATCATGTGGTTCTTGAATGCCTCCAGTAGTAATCATTAAAATTGTGACATAAACCTCACTTCACAATCAGAGACAATCATTGAGTGAACCCCATGAAGGAGTATAATATACCATAAATAGAACTACCACAAAAACTCCACCAAAATCTACTCCTTGATAGAAAGGAAGCGTGGTGACTTCATGTGTCGGTCAACAATCACCCAAATGGACTCATGGAACGTCACTGTGGGTTGAATAACTATCAAAAAGACATTGGATATGTCATCCCACTTCCATAATTGGATACTAAGAGGATGGAAAAAAAACGATCAAACATTGTTGCTCATACTTCACTTGCTGATAGTTGAGGCACCGAGATATGAACTCAGCTATGATCCATCTCATGCTGGACCACCGAAAATTCCATTTGAGGTCTATGTTCAACTTCCCCAAAATTTTATGTAATGCTAGGGGAGAAGTGTGTAACGCTAACATCACCTCCTCCAACATCATGACTGGAAGAACCATCTATCCCTGAAAACATTTGACACAATTCCATCATTCATAACATCCATATGGTGAGTCCCATGTAGATATCTATTCACATAAGACCTCATAGTCGATGTCTCCCTGTAGAGACTCTATCAAATGCTCAATAAGATGAGATCTCAACCCCATTAACTGTAGAAAATATATACTCTCCAACTCCACTAGGGAAAGATGCAAGGAATCCAACCGCTCTGAAGCCTCCTACACAAAGTGATCCTAAGACTTCCTACTATGTGGATCTTATACCATGTTTCCCTTCCTTATATATAGAAAATCTGGAAGTCATACTTTTGTTGGAAATCTAACCTATTTTTTTGTGTCAGGTTTAATTCTCTCGGCATGAAGACGTACCTGAGACTCTGATGGTGTAAGTAAACCAAAAAGTGTTCCCCTATAAGGAAGTTACTCTATAAGATAACTCTCCATCCTCAACCTCAACTCTTATAATGATCTCTGAAACTACTAGGTCTAGGTGAAAGAATACCCTTTTGTGTTAAGGAATTCAAAGGGTTTGTAATCCGGGATAATTCTGCTAAAAAATTCCTATAGTACCTTGTAAGCCTAGAAATCTATGCACTTATGACAAGATCATGGGTGGCTCCCAAGAAATCACCGAATCGATATTTGTTGGGACCATGGATAAAACAGGATAAAAAATGACATTACCTATAATCTGAACCTCATGAACCCCAGAAAATAACTTAGAGAACTTCCTATAACGCTGGTTCTCTGAAAGAAAATATAGGACCATCCTCAAGTGATATGTATTCTCCTCCATTGATGAAGAGTATATGATTATGTAATCAATGAAAACAACCAAAAACTATTCCAACTATGGCTATAATACAAGGTCAATAAAATCTATAAACACGTTGGGGGAATTATTCACACTAAAGGGCATCACCAAGAACTCATAGTGTCTATAGAAACATTAGAATTTCAAATATGGAATATCAGTCTTGTGAACCCTCAACTAGTGGTAGATGGACTCAAGATTGATCTTTGAGAACCATATCACACATTATAAATGGTCTAATCGGACTTCAATCATTTAAAAACGGGGAGTTTTTTTATCGTGTCCTAGTTCAGGTGATGATAATTGATGAAAATCCGTAAACATTCCTTTATCTTTTTCTAGAACAACATGGAGCTGTCCAGGTGAACACACTGGGTCTTACAAATCCCTACCTCTATAGACCCTAAAATCACACCACTGGTTCTCAAAGCCCCATGAAGAGATCCAATGTGCTAATGTAAACATCAGGTTATCCCTAGTGTACGACTGTATAGAGTTCCATATCACTGTGTGGAGGTAATCATGATACATCATCAGGACCCAACATCATTGTTGGGAGATGAGAGCCTGTAACATCCATTATTATAAGGGTCATACATGAAAAATAATAAATTATCTATAACCACCTGTGAACATGGTCATCCTAATCTATCTAGGGATCACACCTCATCATGGATGAAAAAACCATCCCAAAATCCGAAATAAGAGGTATCCAAAGGTAGAAAAAAAATGAGAATGGATAATCTATGATCATTCCATACCAGAAAAAACATTGTAGGTATCTTTGTCACTAGATAGTGATATGGTATGAGGTTCTATCTATCCTAATAGAGTAAGGTATCCCCAATTGGTAGGAATGTGAAAACACTGTTCATCTTTTTTGAGGCCTCCAATATAAGGGTTAAGAAAAAGGGCCTCCTCTGGTATCCTCGGGTCCCAAACAGGGGCTACACATAGGGAAATGTGAATTTTGACTATGTGCTAACAATTGTAGCGGAAGTATTATTGACATAGGTCATACCCCAAACCACACTCAAGTATCCCAAATAGAAGCCCGATATTTTGAGAGCATATCCTTTCCCTTTACTACCTGATCTACTCAATGAAGGCCTCCTCAGACACCCCATCACATCTACACGTCCCGATCACGCAATTCAAAAGAAAACTCCTCTACCAAACCTCGATACTATCCACTTTGGGATTAAACTAACTCATCTACATGGATTTGGATCATGTTACCAGAATTCTTCTCATTGGGGGAAGTGTCCCTATTCCTTGTATGTGTAACACCATGCTAAAAAATTCCAAAAAAATGACTCGATTAACACCCAACATTTTCCTGTAAGGTATCATTACAAGGATCATCATATAAATAGATCCTAAACATATGGGAAATATAAACCACAATATTGGGATGAACTCAACCACACGAGAAGGGAGTCTATATCAACAATAAAGCTAGATTATCCCTATCTGAAAACCCCCCAATGCACTCTCATCATGGGTGATTCATCTGTTGGTACCACAAGAACCAAATGCTACCCTACGAAGAGCACTAGTTTTATGTGCAAACATTAGATTGGTTGGGATCTATACAAGTCTAAAAACGTGGATCAGCAACTCAACCACAGCCTTAAATACGTGGGGAAATGGATCATCATGGAACCTCAGCAACCTATACTGCTGGAACTTGTGAGTTGTGCTATGCATGCACACATCATCAGTCTACTATGATGGTACCAACTATTGCATGATGAGAAGGGGTGTAACTACCTGCATGACTAGAGGAAAATAACTCATTGGATGGAACTTTAACTGAGGCCTCATCACTCATTAGATCATCATCATGATCTTGAGGTTGATAAACATGCTGGCTATTCTCATGAATACATATCAAAATTGATCGAGACATACCATGCTCAAATGATCAGATATACATATATAACAACAATGAGGAACTGAATTAATAAGGATAGTCAAAAGACTCAGTATTATATGTTTCATATACTATTAATCCCTAAAACCAATGTCTCAACATTCCAAGTCAAAACTAAGGTAGTCATAGGCCTAGTGAATGGATATTTTTTCCACCCAACACCATCACCATATTTCCTGGATATAGAGTCGCACATAGAACACTTTGACAATATTTCCCTAATACCAACTAAATACTAATAAGGGGACTACTCTAAAAATATTATTGATTATCGAATTACCACTGATACCAATCTGTCACAACCTAAACCAAGATAGGGATTAGTCTACAACTACCCCAATCTCACCACCCTAAGATTGGGGATAGAGACCATCCTCAAAGGCACAACTAACATAGGGGGGGGGGTAATTTCTTAGAAACTTGTACACAAAAATGAAACTATATCAATATAGAAGTGTAGAGGAATAATAGTAAAATATGAAAAGTACTAGGGAAAAAACCATTCCTGTAAAACCTATAGACAATACAAGTGTACTGTAGTGTAAACTGAAATGTAAAGTGAAAAAATACACACTCAACCAGAAAAATGACCTAAATAGACCAAACTGGAAAGTAAAACACTGAGAGATCCCATCAACTAATATCCATGTTGTGACCATCGTACGTAGTCAAATGTATAATGTATCCCTAAACTTCTATGTAGTCACCACTGAACAATCCTCCATCTTCATAAGACACGACATGTGCAGGAAAATCCCATATAGGGGTCAGTATATACATACCTAGTAGGACACCCCAAAAGATGAAGGGGGAGTAGTAATAGTTACAATAAGAATATAAAGTCTGTAGATAGAAAAAATACACAAAAAATAGTAAACAATAATATCTCAACCCAAACAAATAGGGGAAGTAACCTCATCCAAACCCAAGGGGCTCAACACGATGTGTAGATGGAATACATGTTGAGTATTTTCCACCTATAACTAGAGAGTAGACTCATCCAACCACATGAAGCTAAACATATAAAGCATGTGGAAACCACACCCGTATTCGCAACCCATAGATAAAGAGTAAACAAACATAAGGGTATAGATAAATATATATATATATAAACTTAGTAAAAAGAATCCCAAACAAGAGGCTAAGGCGATATCCATCTCATAACTCATCTTAAAAAGAATAGTCACCAATTGTTCCAAAATTCTATTAATGATGACCAACATCTTATACATATGTTCTAAAGTAACCGTCCTAGTCAATCCATGCCTCGTCACTATGCCTAACAGTTGAGGTGGAATAAATCCATGTAGAGGACTCATCCCCTAATGCATCAGTGGGGTTCCACTCTATATGTATCCATAGAGGACCCACACCCAAGATGATGGGGGGAGGGTTCTAATCTATAGGTTGAGGACTCGTTCCCTAGTGTGGCTGGGGGTTCCACTATGTAATTATCCACTGAGGACCAATAACTAAGATGATGGGGGGCTCCACTATAGTATCCTAAAGACCCATTCCCTATCTGATAGGGGTTCCAATTGGAATGTAGAGGAAGCACACCTATGGAATTTTGGGTTCCACTCTATATGTAGAGGTCCCACATTCTGGTGTGATAGGGGGTTCCAATATAGTCTTTGAGGAACTGTACCCTATATGATAGGGTGTTCCACTCGGTAGGTATAGGGCTTATTCCCAAGATGATGAGGGGGTTCTACTCTATAGGTCAAGAACCCATGCCCTAGTGCAATGGGGGGGGGGGGGGTTAACTCTTCTCATCAAACCCCACACCCTATATTATAGGAGCATTCCACTAATAATGTAGAAGACTAGGCTTAAAATGATTGGTTGTTCCACTCTATATATAGCCTCTAGTGATCCCACATGATCACTTCCGTCATTGATAATTTCCTCAATAAGATCCATGTTCATAACATTTCATATCGTATCTCGAAATCCACAACTAAGGGAACCATCACCTTCTACATGAAAAAAACAAAGGATAGGCTACTCATGGGACAAAATATAGGTTCGAACAAAAGGGATATGGAGGATTTAAGTTTCATAAAATTGATCCAAGGGGACAAGAAATGTGAGGGTATCCATACCGAATTTGGTCCTACTCCTTCACCTGGCTGCATCCTTGGAGGTACACAGCTCTCCAATCATGTAGAAGTGCATGGATGAAAGGTGATATATATAACATTCCCATGAAACTCAGGGTCCTTACCATGTTCTTTTTCATTTATGTGTATCCAAGCCATGTCTATGTACTTTAAACCCTATTCATGTAATTAGTAAACAACATGCGTCTCCACATGGGTTGCCTCCCATGTGCTCTACTTGTGTCTAGGTACTTGGGAACATGTCATGTGTTTGGTTTTATACTCCTTCACACTACTCATCCTCATATTGAAGGGTGTACATGATGTGTATGGAGTCTACATGGTATGTAATCCTTATAAAAAACCAATACCCTATCCATCACAAACAAGGGACTACATGTCGTGGGTTTTTCAAGGTACACGGTGTGTAGTCGAGGTATTCCCAGTTTTCTAGTTCCATGTCCCATGATTTGATTTCAGCCATTCAACCATAGATATCACCTCTACACTATCCAAAATTAGTATATTTGGTCATGGATCTTTGTTTCTAGATATCATTTTCTAGAAATTGGATTCTGTCATTCCTCGGTGGTTCCTTCGTATGCACCTCACATTGCCACACCTAATGTAATCAAAAGATTGATATAATAATCATAAAATATGATATATATTCCCTAAAAATCCATTATTTATCCTTATATTATCAATACATACCTTAAACATCATTTAGTCCTGATTTTGATGGTCTGATCGAGCTCAGTATCACCCGACAATGTTGAATCGGGACAGCGAGGTTCAACCAGTGATGAAAGTGAATAAATTGAGGGGAAAAGAACAATAACAAAGGGTTGAAGATTTTTACCAAGGTTTCATGGAAAAAAAGAAGAACATTGATAATTAGGGTTATAAAAACCAAATATTAAGAAATTAAATCATTACATGGGCGTATGGTCATGTCACAATTAGAATAGATAAAAAAGGCTATTGATCCACTCAATCAATTTACTAAAAACAGGAATTATTTATAAATTAACAAGTACTAATAGTATACTGGATCATTCTTATTTGAATAACTTGATCTCTAATGATCGAAGGCTGTTTTTCGTTTGCTTTATTCTGATCTGTTCTAATATATAGTTTTTTCGTCATCCGATATGATCTGAACATAGGAGGAAGGAGAATATCTTAAAGGTCTCATGATTATGAGGAAAAACATGAGAAAATAACTATGATAGTATTCTTATATACATTTAAATTGTGTTAGGAAATCAATTAATTAATTTAATTTAACAACTGAACATACTGCCAATGGATGAGATATCCAAATACCCCGTGCTGACCAATTTTAGGTCACACATATGGTGAACAATGGGTTCTGTATTCAACGGCGGCCTTAGATTTATGATCTGATCATCCGTTTAAGAGTTATCCCATTTTTTTAATAAAATTTCTGTACTTAATATAAAATATATTTAATATTTTTAAAAAATTAATTCTTGGAACATCGGGCCTCCGAATCGCACGTCATCTTAGCACCTGGCTCTGGATATATATATATATATATATATCAAAATATTACAAGGAATATAAACAAGTCTATAAAAGGAATATTTATTCAATGAAATTCTCAAGGGAACTCCATAGAGGAGAAAGATCTATTGGATATAGATATTTCCTAGCTCCTCCACCATGTGAGTCTCTTTGATTGGTAAAAAGTGGGTAAATTTTTCCGCTGATCAACAATCACCGAGACTATATCACGACTCTGTGGGGTCTGAGGTATCCCTATAAAAAGTCATTTTTTGAGTCCTCCCTACCTATTTATATGGAATTCCATCATCGGTCACTAACTATTGGAAGCACTGACTACCGCTCACTCATATACTAGGGTTTCACATCATCGTTTGATGATGTATCATAGAATGTTAAGTTAGGGAATCATAATTATATCATTAAGTCAATTCTAGACATAGATTAAATATTTAAGAAAAAACTAACACAAAATAACTAAAGGATCAAATAGACATTTTCAAGACCGCACATTATACAATAACTAATTTCTCATCACCATCTATAGGAGCTTGATCCACCACATAGACATGGACAGAAACACATCCATGACCATGTTTGCTAATTTCTTATGTCATCATCATCAGGGGAGTTTTTATCCTCTTATAGGGTCCTCAAATTCCCACGTATCCTGAACTCCTAACACTCCAATGGTATACCTAAAATAAAAATCATCTATGATGACCTGCTATTTCACACTAATGGCAGTCCACTGCTGGATTCCTATAAGTGCTTCTATGATTCCCCCTCAGCATACAGTTTTATCTTCTATCTCAAATAGAGGATACTAAATAATTTCTTCTCTGAACTATATGTATTCCGCTCTACCTCTCTTAGTCCACATTTACATTCTATTATCTAAAGGAACTCCTATGGTAGTATGGGAAAATAGATTCACTAGCCCGCTATGCTCTTAGAGTAATGTTGCTACATTATATCCTTCATACCCCTTCTTAAAGCCTAGGGACCTATGAAGAACCTATGAGTATGTGATAATGTCAAATCCACTAACTTGATTCGTGAGATCTGGTTGAAGGAATATATAAAACTTTTGAGCCTTATGTTTTTTCTTTTCAATCCAAAAAAGGATAAATTCAAGCAGCTTTGTAAAACATGTTGAGTATGAAGAGAAATTCATGTAACATTGTCATAACTCCATAAACTCACTAAAAAAGTGTCTTTTACAAATATAAAATTAATGACATATAATATATCTTTTGGTAAAAATGAATAATTCCAATAGATATTAATTTATGTTGATATTAACTAGAGGAAACAACAGTTTTTTTACCGATAGATATATCTGTTAATATTAGTATTATAATACCATAAAATCATTTACCAGCATTTAAATCAATTGGATTATCATAGTAATACCAAAAATTGATTTACTGATAAATAAATCAGTTATTATTTATTATTATTACCTACAAATTATTTTCCATTAGAAAAATTTGTTGCAATAAATTATTTGATAATATCAAATACTTTACCAAAACATGAATATATAAATAAATATATTACCCATTATAGATATATAATTTTTATAATAAAAATATATGATTAATTAAAATATCTATAATTTAAACACAATATCCATAAAATATTATAAGATAATATAAATATAAAAATATTTATTATAAAATATTATTTTTTATATAAATTATATTGAAATTAAGACCCCCACCCACCGGGCCTTTCGGGCCGGCATCCCCGTGACCCCCCTTCCCCAACCATACCTCGCTGTTGTTCCTCATCGTCATTCCTCATAGACATCCTCAAATGAACCCCGCATTGTTCTCGATTAGTGTTCCTCATTAAAATATTCACAAGACCCCCCTTCCAGTTCCTGGTCGGTGTCCCCCACCAACATCATCACACGAACCCCCTATTCTTGACCAACATTCTCGCGTGAAAACCACCACCGGGCCTTCCATCCCAGGTGTTCCAAGCCATCGTACCTGCTTGACAACTGTTGTACGCAGTATTTTTTCTCTATATCTTCGTGTGAACACTCTTTCCCCGACAACCCATCTCAACCATATCCGTCCCTAAAATTGTGAAAAACCTAAAACTCTATCTCTAATGATCTGGATTTAGTGGAGCAGGGTAATTAAAATAAAATTATTGTCTTATTCTTTTTGTTTTAATAATTATCTGCTGCTTAAAGTGGGAAATTTTTTAGGATTTTTCAAAAAAAAATTGAAGGACAATGGATACTTGTGTTTGATACTTGATTAGGGTCATCATTATAAATAATTTCTACCGGTATTCTCATTTCTTCTGTTGAAGATCTATGATATGAGTTTATATTTATAGATATTTTTTTTGTTTTTGGTTTTTTACTAAATATAATCATAAAAAAAAATTAACAGTCTTACAGGCTTGTTGTTATTGACAGGATTTAAGAGAGAAAGATCTTAGATAAAATTGTGGAGCAAGCACTTTAATGCAGAGATTTCCTGATGAAAATAGTATATTTTTCCTCATCCTATCATGATCATGATATGAGAATCATACGTGAAAAAATTTCAATTTATCTAAAGGTAGTTTTTAATGGTTATAATTTTAATATGTAATTATTATTCTTAGGTATCCTCATTGCTTCTAGTTTTTTCTACCTACTGTTATAAAAGATATGTTCCAATCATGTTAAAATATGTCACTACATCCAGTCTGGTTTATAAAGGAAAAAAAATCAAGAAAATAGTAAAAGCATGGCTCGGGATGAAGCATGTGAGAATCCTTTATGTGAGATATCAGTTATATCCTCCCCATACCCAAACTGTTTATAGTTTTTTATACGAAAAGATGATCTACATTAAGAATATTAAGACAATCTACAGATTGAGTTATTAAATGTTTTGTTCTCTCATCATTGATATTAGAACCTTTTGTTGATTGAGTTTGTATTTTTTATTTCAATTATTTATTCTTTTGATAAGATTTGAGGGTGAAAAAAATGAGTACATTCTTGAAAAAATAATCAGGTGATTTAATTGTTGACATGAATTCACCATCTAATTGGTTTTGTGAGTAGACGGTAAAACATCTATGGAATTAATACAATTATGGTCTAATCATCAATTCCACTATTATTATATCATATTTCTACCCTGTAAAAATTCAAAACTTTCATTATGCATTCTAGTTTTTATATTTGTATTCATTTTGTAAATATAAATACTACCAATGTACATAAAAAATCTCCCATACTTATTCCATTTCATTTATTTGTGTATCCAAATATGGAATATCATTCATCCATTGAACATGAAGTGTTTTATGTACCATCATGATATATATGATATGCTTCCACATGTCATAGAGATTTTAGGTTCTCTATGTATTATTCACCCCATTTAATGATGGGGTGTGTTATTTACAATAAATTGTAGTTTTTTAACCAGATTTTGAATACTTGTCTCTATATTTAATTTATTATGCACATGTAGAGCAGTTACATAACCCATTTGCCCCACCCCTACCCTGATATGGGGTAGGTCCTTTGGGAATACACCATGTAACCCAACCTGACCCAAATCAACTTCTTTTTATCTGGTCGGGTCGAAAATCCAACCAAATGAGACATGTCCCCATAGAAACCCCTAATCATGAGTATCCCATTAATTTTGGACATTCAATCATAACTGTGAGATTTATTCTTATGGAAATTAATATTCTCTTTTATTTAATTTAGAATATGGTCATTGTCTTAGATCTATTCACATTGGTATTCCACGATGATTTCAAATTAGACTAATTACTTTATAAAATAGTATTATTGCAGTGGAAATTTAGGAATGGTATGGTTAAGATCTAATTAAAATATTAATATAGAAACTATCTTTTTGTGTTAATATTTGAATCATTCTTTTCTTCTTACACATCAATATATGAATTCTTTCATATTGGGCTTTCTCATGTGTTTTGAATTGTTTTTTGTCCCTCTGAACTTATATAAGAGAATGTTATTTTCGAGATGGTATGGTTATTGTAGCGACCCCCAAACCCAGGGTGCTTAATGAGCCATGATATACTTAACATTACATCATTACAAATTAAATAACATGTCTCATTACTACAGAAGATCGCGAGGCTCATGATTCTGGGAAACCAGCTGCTACCGATTAACTTCATAGGTTTCAACCACGCCTGAAATTTTTTAACAAAACGTAGGGTGAGAAAAAATGCCCAGTAAGGGGTTTTAAAACATTTTTAGAAAATCCTATTCTCAAAGAAGTTCTTTTGAAGAGAATAAAACACTTTTCTAAAACAAAACATTATCTTTTATTAAAATATGAAAATCATCTTTCTTTGAAAACCACTTGCACAAAGAAGAATGTACTTGAAATGAGCTTTAATGTAAACATGATCAGAGTGCACAATATAAGAAAAATAAACAATTCATAATGTTAAAACAATGTTACTTTAATTCTAAAAGAATTATATGGCTATGCAGGGAAAACATACATATCATGGTTCATGAGTAAAATGAAGATCATCTAACGGTTTACCATATGAAAAATATTTCTTGTCACATAAAGTACATTTTCATGATATTGGGAGCTTTCAACTCGGGGTTGTCCTGTTAGTTGAACTGATCCCGGATTAACCTTTATCATTAAATGAAGAGGGAATGTATAATCCTGGACTTTGTCAAGACTTTTCATCAAGGCCGTATTACATACTTAACGGGTCAAGGCTCACTGCCCACCCCATATCCTTAGCTCAAGTCAAGGCTAACTGCCAAGACCGTCGCACATGTTCGTCTCATGAGACTCCTGAATTACCCAATGCATTGGAGCACTGTATAATTTCGGGCGCACCCGTCACATCATTCTTGTTGCGCTATATAATTCCGGGTGCACCTGTCACATGTAAGTCCTATACATCCCTTACATATATTGACATGGTCATTATTCATAGGGTTTCATGCATTCTTAATTAAACCCCATTTGCACATACGTATTCATAACATGAAAACAGTTCTATCATTAAAAACGTGATGACATGCATGCTAAAACTCCGTGCACATAACCAGTTATTTTATCATTTGAAAAAAACATGGGTTTTCAAGAAAAGGAACATAACACTTAACATTACATAATATCTTAGTACCCAATTAAAGAATGGGCGTTCATAACTCGCACATATAATGATAAATGGGTATTGTGGGTTTTTACTCAAAACTGTCTTATAAAACACTTTTATTAGGAATTTAAACCACAAGCCCCCTTTCCATTGTATAGTTTTCAAACATCATAAAGAACTTGTAATAAAATAAATATAGATATACTTGTTCATATGCATGGGTTTACCACAATAAACTATACCCACAAAGCATTTCCCAAGTTCTACATTAAACAAAATTAATGTTTGGAAACCGAGTGGGGTTCCTTTATATATAGAAGAAATGAACATAACATTCATAAGACCCTTATTGGCATAAAATTAATCTTGCATGCAACATGGTCGATGTGCACAAATACATGAATGCATGTATATAACAGTTTAAGAAATTCATTTCCAATTTCTCAAAACCAAAATTCTGATTTATCAAGAATGATGATAAATAAAAATTTTCCATCGAACGAATTATTTTGATATCAAACGAACCCTTAAAATTCATCGCACATATAAACATGCTTATAAATAGTTTTCAGATACTTTTCTTGAAATAACAATTTTAAAAAGGGTACATATAATTTGTAATAATTCCGTATATTATAATGCGATGAACATTAATAGAATTAAATAAACTTTTCCTCGCATTCGCACATAGATGTACATGTAACCTTATATAATCACACATACAAGCATATCTATATGATTCATATATCTGCATACTCCCACATATTTATTAAATTTCCTGCAAACTCCATTTTCATAGGGTAGAATAAAAAAATCAGGGGTTACATATAGGTGACAGGAAGGTGTTCAAATGCATGTTTCATTTTATATATGTAGATATACATTTATATATCTACACACAAGGTGTGTATCATTAAAACCGAATTAGAATAAACACCACAACAACAACAAAAACTTTCTTTAACCCGGTTGATTTCTCGAAGAAAAGAATAGGGTTAGCCAGTTCTTAAAATCTTTATATATATGTTTATATATACTTGCGTATGAAATATATATGGCCAAGGATATCCACCAAAACAGATGAATATTAAAAACGAGACCTCACCTTCGTTTGCCTCTCAAAACATAAAGAGTGAAATCGTGAGATACAAACTCTTTTTCGACCTTAAATACTTTTATATATATATTCATATATACATGAAGCGTATTTGATGTAAAATATCAAAACTAGAGAAAAAAAAACAGAATGCACGGTCTTTCCCTTACCTGTTCAAGGAGGTGGAGGAGGAAGACCGGAGCAGCGACGGCGTCTGGAGGTCAGAGAGATCAAGGGAGCCGGTGCAAGCCCTTCGGTGCAACAAGGGTTTTAAAAAAACAGGATACAAAGAAGAAGACTTTGGGGGGAGAAGTCGTCGACAGAGGCATCCCGAGGCCGAGGTGCATCTGCAGCGTGGAAAAAAAGGGCGCCGCCGTGTCCACTCATTAGACTAAGGGAAGCAGACATGAGGAGAAGAAAAAAAACGCAGCAGTTGTGTACTGCTGGTTTGGCACGAGGAATAAGAGAAGTGCGACGTGGGAAAAAAATCGACGACTGAGAGTAGAAGCGGCATGATCGGGCGGCTGGAGTTGATGCAGTTTTTAAATAGATCGGATGGCTGTGATCATGGGGAGAGGATCGGACGGCTGGGGTGCGACGCGGTGCAAAAAGAGAGAAACGCGGGTCTCCCCCCCCTTTTCTGTGTTCCTTTTTTTGAAAGAAATTCTTTTTTTATACCTATTATAAACATTATTATTATTTATACTTCAATTATTTATAAACATTATTATTTTAAGCATGGTCAAGATTCGTTGTTGCTCAATTATTTAAGAAGGTGAGGAAATTAAATAACTATATCATTAAATATGTATTGAAGTATAAATTACGCGACACAAGAAACCATAATTTTTTTTGACATTATTTCCAAAAATGATAAAATTAACTTATAATCATCTTTATTTATATGAAATTCTATAAGTTTAACATATATATTTATGTATACATATATAAATATATTCCAAGGGTTTTCACATATTTATTCATATTAAAAAAATTAAATAAAACCCCACATAATTTCAATAAAACAAACCCTTTCTTGCTTAAGTTAAATAAAATATTTATATTTAAGTGGAACGATAGTATTTATTCCCACCATTTTGAATTATATATATATAAAATATATCCTTTTCATATAACTAAATATTCAGCTACATTATTATTATATATTTGTTGTTTGTTTACATCAAATATCATGCTTAATCTTTTTGAACCTGCTAGGGTATTCAATTCGTAGTTCAATGGTTATAATTGGAAATTAAAACTTTAAAAGACAACTAAACATGAGAGAGCCAATGGCTATATTTATAATTGTTGGTGCTTAACGGTCAGATCAGGGTGCTTATAAAAAGGGTCTGGTCTCGGGGTGTCCCTTACTCCAAATGACTGATGGAGAAAAGGAAGGATGGTTCATGTGATACCCTTGGTGCTAAGCACGGTCGCAGGGGGCTTCATCCATCCTCATTTTCCTTATGATGGATGCTCGAAACCCCTACCACATTCTCGGGCTCTTAGTAGTTTTAAGCAGTCTTCCCATCATTGTAATCGGGTTCTTAGTTGGGATTTTCGGTTAGTTTACCTTAGTGGATGTTGTAGCCGAATGGTTGCTTATTTGAATAAAAGGAATTTTTCATCCATTTGATGCATTTTATTATTAATACCATATTAGTTATTTGTTGGTTCACTTAACGAGTGACATTGGAAAGTAAACTTGTCAGAAAAAAAAACAAAACATAGTTTATTGGGTTGTTACATTACTTCCCCCTATAAAGAATTGTGCCCTCGCAATTACATCATAAAAAGAGAAAAAAAAGGAAACTCTATATGTACAACTCTACTGAAATAGTGGATCTTGCTCAGTGAATGGGACACCAACGTTGGCACAAAGCTCTTCTGTTTCCCTAGTCTAGATGCACCTCGAACAGTGCTCCTTGAACTCCTATTCATGTGTACTGCACACGGGCTTCCAATGGGAGGGTCGTGCGATGCAAAGCTCGGAAACGTCTGAGTAGATAAACTCACTGATGACTCTTCTGGCCACATCATGCTCGAGGTAGTTGAGAGGGATGATGCAGTTGAGGAGACTGAGGGTCAATACTTGGAACATGTAAGCTGCACTGAGCTGGCCATCTTCGGCGGCCACGAGGAAACACGCTCTGGCAGAAAAGATTTGTGCCAGAGTGAAGCACTGGAACATGCCCTAAAAGTTCATTCCCCTTCGCCTATAGAAGGGGAGTTGAGTAGCGGTGATGAGGTGAAAGACGCGATCATTCTCTTGACATAGCCGAAGAATCTCTGGACTGTTTGCTAAATTGAGAAAACACTGGCAGGACCCTCGCAGGTGGAGAAAGGACGGGTAATCCACCATGCATGCCATGATCAAGATGACTTCTATTAGCTCATCGGGTAGGGATGAGAAGTTCGTTTGTCCATCCATCTGAAAACAAACATCGACGGGAAACTCTTAACAACATAGATACTTTGAAGACATGAAAGGAAACAAGGAACTTCCATTTATGAAAAAGTTTACACGGCAAAGTCTGAGTTTACAAGACGTACGCAGGAAAGAGTGGCAAAACTTCCTAACTCTTCAAAGCACACACAAGATGAACATACAGGACTAAACTCATGGGAACATTTATAATGCCTCCCAAGTTTAGCGTGAGGGGTGTGGTGTTGGGAAACATCAGTGTACACTTCTTGCCTAAGAGACACACAGGTGGACTCATTTTCCAATGCTCTAAATTCCATTAACTGGCCCCCGAAGCCATAGTGCAAAATTTGGCACAGGTAAGCCGCTCGTAGGTTTCCGGCAGCAACAGCTTCTTGAAAATGGTTATCAAGCATTGTTCCGAATTCCTCGCCATTTGTAAACACTCAGAAGAGTCTTTCATGATACCTTCCCCGACATGCATACGAGGGAAATTGGGTCATCATCATTAGGAGATAATCCATCCCCAATCCTCGGTGGAGACTAAGCACCCTATATTAGTTTGACACATCGTACAAGTGCTTACACATCATGAGAATTTGGTCATAGTTTAGAAAGTTCTCACGACTAGCTAGAGATATAATTTTCTCTAGAGCCTCAGTGGGAAGTGACAAAAAGTCGATAGGTACATCAGCCATCTGAAAGTTATAACATTTTTTACTTAGTTAGTTTTAGCAATATATTTATATCACCTGGTTTTCCAGAGTTTCCTGAACCCATCCTCTGATACCAACTGTAGCGACCCCCAAACCAAGGGTGCTTAATGAAACATGATATACATAACATTACATCATTAAAAATTAAATAACATGTCTCATTACTACAGAAGATCACGAGGCTCAGGATTGTGGGAAACCAGCTGCTACCGATTAACTTCATAGGTGTCAACCATGCCTGAAAATTTTTAACAAAAATCAGGGTTAGAAAAAAAGCCCAGTAAGGGGTTTTAAATTTTTTTAGAAAATCCCTTTCTCAAAGAAGTTATTTTGAAGAGAATAAAACACTTTGCTAAAACAAAACATTATCTTTTCTTAAAACATGAAATTCATCTTTCTTTGGAAACCACTTCCACAAAGAAGCACATACTTGAAATGAGATTTAATGTAAACATGATCAGAGTGCGCAATATAAGAAAAATAAACAATGAATAATGTTAAAAAAAAGTGACTTTAATTCTAAAAGAATTATATGGCTAAGTAGAGAAAACATTCAAATCATGGTTCATGAGTAAAATGCAGATCATCTAACGGTTTACCGTATGAAAAAAGAGTTCTTTTCACATAAAGTACATTTTCATGATTTTGGGAGCATTCAACTAGGGGTTGTCCTGTTAGTTGAACTGACCCCTGATTAACCTTTATCATTACCTGCATAAGGAATGTATAATCTTGGACATTGTCAAGACTTTTCATCAAGACCATATAACATACATAACGGGTCAAGGCTCACTGCCCACCCCATTTCCTTAGCTCAAGTCAAGGCTAACTGCCAAGACCATCGCACATGTTCGTCTCATGAGACTCCTCCTTTACCCAATGCATTGGAGCACTGTATAATTTCAGGTGCACCCGTCACATCATTCTTGTTGCACTATATAATTCCGGGAGCACTCGTCACATGTAAGTCCTATACATCCCTCACATATCTAGACAGGGTCATTATTCTTAGGGTTTCATGCATTCTTAAATAAACCCCATTTGAACATACGTATTCATAACATGAAAACAGTTCTATCATTAAAAACATGATGACATGCATGCTAAAACTCCGTGCATAAAACCATTTATTTTAACATTTGAAAAAAAACATGGGTTTTAAAGAAAATGAACATAACACTTAACATTACATAACATCTTAGTACCCAATTAAAGCATGGTCGTTCATAACTCGCACATATAATGACAAATGGGTATTGTGGGTTTTTACTCAAAACTGTCTTACAAAAACTCTTTTATTAGAACATTAAACCACAATCCCCCATTCCATTGTAAAGTTTGAAAACATCATAAAGAACTTGTAATAAAATAAATATAGATATACTTTTTTTATATGCATGGGTTTACCACAATAAACCATACCCAAAAAGCATTTCCCAAGTTCTAAATTAAACAAAATTAATGTTTTGAAACCGAGTGGGGTTCCTTTGTATATAGAAGAAATGAACATAACATTCATAAGACCCTTATTGGCATAAAATCAATCTTGCATGCAACATGGTCGATGTGCACAAATACATGAATGCATGTATATAATAGTTTAAGAAATTCTTTTCCAATTTCTCAAAACCAAAATTCTGATTTATCAATAATGATGATAAATAAAAATTTTCCATCGAACAAATTATTTTGATATCAAACGAACCCTTAAAATTCATCGCACATATAAACAAGCTTATAAATAGTTTTCGGATACTTTTCTTGAAATAACAATTTTAAAAAGGGTACATATAATTTGTAATAAATCCTTGTATGATAATGCGATGAACATTAATATTATTAAATAAAATTTTCCTCGCATTCTCACATAGATGTACATGTAACCTTATATAATCAGACATACATGCATATATATATGATTCATATATCTTCATACTCCCACATATTTATTAAATTTCCTGCAAACTCCATTTGCATAGTTTAGAATAAAAAAACAGGGGTTACATACAGGTTACAGGAAGGTGTTCAAATGCATGTTTCATTTTATATATGTAGATATACATTTATATATCTACACACAAGGTGTTTATCATTAAAACCGAATTAGAATAAACACCACAACAACAAAAAATACTTTCTTTAACCCGGTTGATTTCTGGAAGAAAAGAACAGGGTTATCCAGTTCTTGAAATCTTTATATATATTTTTATATATACTTCCGTATGAAGTATATATGACCAGGGATATCCACCAAAATAGATGAATATTAAAAACGAGACCTCACCTTTGTTTGTCTCTCAAAACGGAAAGAGTGAAATCGTGAGATATAAACTCTTTTTCGACCTTAAATACTTTTATATATATATTTATATATACGTGAAGCGTATTTGATGTAAAATATCAAAACTGGAGGAAAAAAACAGAATGCACGGACTTTCCCTTACCTGTTCGAGGAGTTGGAGGAGGAAGACCGGAGCAGCGACGACGTCTGGAGGTTAGAGAGATCAAGGGAGCAGGTGCAAGCCCTTCGGTGCAACAAGGGTTTTAAAAAAACAAGAGACAAAGAAGAGGACATTGGGGGGAGAAGTCGTCGGTCGAGGCATCCTGAGGCCTAGGTGCATCTGCCACGTGTAAAAAAAGGGTGCCGTCGGGTCCACTCGTTGGACTAAGGGAAGAATACATGAGGAGAAGAAAAAAAACGCAGCAGTTGTATACTGCTGGTTCGACGTGAAGAAGAAGAGACACGCGATGTGGGGAAAAAAATCGACGGCTGAGATTAGACGCGGAATGATCGGGCGGCTGGAGTTGATGCATTTTTTAAATAGATCTGATGGTTGTGATCATGGGGAGAGGATCAGATGGTTGGGGTGCGACGTGGTGAAAAAAGATTGAAACACGGGTCTCCACCCCCCCCCCCCCTTCTGCATTCCTTTTTTTAAAGAAATACTTTTTTTATACCTATTATAAACTTTATTATTATTTATACATCAATTATTTATAAACTTTATTGTTTTAAGAATGGTCAAGATTCATTGTTTCTCAATTATTTAAGAAGGTGAGGACATTAAATAACTATATCATTAAATATGTATTGAAGTAGAAATTACGCGACACAAGAAACCATAATTGTTTTTGACATTATTTCCAAAAATGATAAAATTAACTTATAAACATCTTTATTTATATGCAATTCTAAATGTTTAACATATATATTTATGTATACATATATAAATATATTCCAAGGCTTTGTACATATTTATTCAGAATAGAAATAAAATAAAATAAAACCCCACATAATTTCAATAAAACAAAGCCTTTCTTGCATAAGTTAAATAAAATATTTATATTTAAGTGGAAAGACATTATTTATTACCACCATTTTGAATTATATATATATATAATATATCCTTTTCATATAACCAAAAATTCAGCTACATTATTATTATTTATTTGTTGTTTGTTTACATCAAATACCATGCTTAATCTTTTTGAACCTACTGGGGTATTCAATTCTTAGTTCAATGGTTATAATTGTAAATTAAAACATTAAAAGAAAACTAAACAGAAGAGAGCCAACGACTATATTTATAACCATTGGTGCTTAACGGTCAGATCAGGGTGCTTATAAAAAGGGTCTGGTCTCGGGGTGTCCCTTACTCCAAACGGCCGAAGGAGAAAAGGAAGGATGGTTCGTGTGATCCCCTTGGTGCTGAGCACGGTCGCGATGGCTTCAGCCATCCTCATGTTCCTTATGATGGACGCTCGAAACCCCTACCGCATTCTCTGGATCTTAGTAGTTTTAAGCAGTCTTCCCATCATTGTAATCGGGTTGTTAGTTGGGATTTTCAGTTAGTTTACCTTAGTGGATGTTGTAGCCGAAAGGTTGCTTATTTGAATAAAAGGAATTTTTCATCCATTTGATTCATTTTATTATTAATACCATATTAGTGATTTGTTGGTTCACTTAGCGAGTGACATTGGAAAGTAAACTTGTCAAAAAAAACATGGTTTCTCGGGTTGTTACAGTTATTTTAAGGCCCACTGGTATAGGTGAGCATGGTTTTTATTCTAGGTAGTATTGTAAATTTTTTTTTTTGTGTTGATAAGAGGTAAACCATTTTTTATACTTTAATTTATTAATATTTTGGTTTCAATTCATGTAGATATTTCACACTTATTTAAGGGTATGCTCTTTGGTTGTGTGGTGTAGATCGTGTATTTGAAAGGTGTGAAATAACAGTGATTCGAGGTTCCTCACTTATACTGGACCTAGATTGATTGGTTTCTTCGAGTGGCCTACTTGGTGGGTGATGAAAGAGATCTTCAACTTCAGGCCATCAAGAGTAATTATTCTATCATGGTGGACAATTCCTAGGTGCAAAGGATTCCAGTCAACATACATATCGGAGGATTGCACTATACACTTTTTCATGTTATGGTGGGGGGGAGGCATGGATGGATCCAATTTTTTTTTGTTTTATTATGTTTTTAGGTATAAAAAAACTTCAACTATGTATTGAATAATTTTATATTAAATTTCATTATTAATATAATCAATCTTTTTTTTGACTTAAACAATTTTTAAACATTGTCTTTGGTTTAATTATTAAATCATGTATATAATTTATAACATATAAATAAATATAATATTAAATTTTACCAGCAATAAATATTTATAATTTATATATAAATATATTTTATAAATATATTTTATATATTAGTAATATTATTACTAAAAGAAAAATCTATCATATTAATCTGTTGATAAATACATTAACCAACACATATATTATCTATTGGTAGTATTATAATTGTAACATAATTATTTATCTATCACAAAAACATTTTGTGAAATAATTTTTACAAATATTCTATTGATATAATCATATGTGTAGGTAAAACTTTTTACCAATAGAAAAACAAATTTTACCAACAGATATGCACCTATTAGAAAATGTGAAATATTTTGTAGTGACTCTTCTGTATGGTCTAGCTTCATCGTGTTAAAATATTACTTCTCAAGAAACTAATTCCTAAAGGTCATCCTAGCAGGACCTTCTCATCTCCCAAGCTGAATCATGATCGTCCAACTTCTCATAGAAGGTCCTTTGAAGATGAAGGTTGGTAGAATAACTCATCCTTCCTCAAGAATATGGACTAGTTCAATTATAATGTCAATGTAGTCCATCTAATCCTATGCATCATATAGACAAACAGTTCCCTATAATTCTATATGATGATAAATATGAAAATACCAACCATGGCCAGTCATAAACCTATGAGTGAATCCACCTTGAACGAGAACTATCCAAAATAGTTTTGGATGGATATGATTTTCAACCTGCATTATCTATGATGGTATAAGATCATGTTGGGGAGCATCCCCCTGAAAAAAAGGTGGTGGTACTAGGATATCGTAATCCAACTCAACTGGTGGTATCATCAAACGTCTATGAGGTGGTATCATAAAAAAAATAACATTATGAACATAATCAGATCCTAACCAGTATATGAGATCACAAAAGGTTTTTCTTAATTATTTTCTGGGATCACACAATGCTCTCCTAGGAATCTACCCTTAACCCAAGGTATATCCCACCTAGAACTAACCCTTGTATATATATCTACATGTTTGTCACAATAATCATATATGTATATATATATATACTAACACAAAATCATGATTAGTTCAACTGATAAATGACAATAAATATATATCACAACATCATGGAAACATATATATCATAAAAAGATAATCCATCTTGAATAAATAACACAAATAAAGGAATTCAATTTATGAACTACTATCCAGAACTACAATATATATATATATATATGACATGTGAGTCTACGTGCCTAGTCATGATGCATGAACATTTATGAAATCAAAAATCACATAACAACAACATGTAAATCACCCATGGTGGGTTTAATAAATGGTAATAGTAAAAAAATAATTCCCTATTTATGGAAACTTAGAGGTCCACTATACAGTTCCAGCCTGGCACTGACGTAGTTTCCATACCCGAGTCCCAACAATCATATCTCCTATCTAGCATATACCAAACCAAATTGAGGAGAAAAACATGTTAGTGAGTCATGTTCCTATGATAACATTTTGTAAGATCTTGACCCAAACAATCATGTGTGATCCGAATGGTCAAATGACCTCATCCACACCTCTTCATACACAAGACACTACCGACTAGAAGATAGGGTCATGATATGATCGTATGGAGATTATACCATCCATATCATATTATTGAGTAGGAAAATAATGAACAATAATATAAAATGGATATGTAATCAGACTAAAATGTGTTAGATTAATAATGAAATACATATAAATACAGCTCCCAATGTGGTAAGCCTTTTAGATTGTATGAAACAGGTAATATAGGACATGTAAATAAAACAAATCTATAGGGTAGTCCAGTTTCAATCTCAGTATACTCTACCTCCATGATCTACATCTCAACCGTCCACTATAGGTCTGTTTCCCATTTCTGGATTTTTTTCATGAAATATATAAGCACATTAAAATTCCCATGTAGGGTGTGAGTACAAGACTCCATTGGAAACAACCAATACAGTCGTACCATAAGTGAAGTATATATATATAAACGTTTATCATGAAATAAGTAAATTCTAAGTAAAAATACATGTGTTAGGTCATCCTAAGCTGAACAAGCCTCCATGAACCTCAACCCCGCCTTCTTCGGATCATTTTTGATAAGAATGTCATGAATCCATGTACCACCACCAAGGCTACAAATACCATCTTTCCATGTTGCGGTCATTATAGTAATTATAAATTTTTATTATTATCAAACCATGGTCTGCTTAACCTTCTAATCATCCATGACCCAAGACCTTTGGAATCCATAATTGGTATTTCTATGCTAACCACTATGCTTTCCCCTCTGCAGGGGTAGACACACCTACCTCTAAGAAAATTAATATTGCATCAGGTTGGGTAATTATTCGATGATCTATATAAATCCCAACCTCATGGATCCACATGTGTATCTCAGTACATATCATATAAAATCTATGATTTTCCCCACTATATGGGTATCAACACCTTCCTTTGAGGTTTCTAGGAATATGTTAGGTTGGGAAACTGACTACTGATGGTTTCCCCTCTACAGAGGGAGCCACACCCAACTTAAAGGATGTTAGAACCATATAACCCCCCAACCTCAAGGATCCAGCTTAGTATCTTGGTACCTATAGCACAATCCTGTAGGTTATACAACACACAAATAATACAAGCCATAGTAAGGAATTATAAGGAACAACAATATAAATATCAAGAACCTGACATAATCACATATCATAAAAAAAACAAGCGCATGACTACACACACACACACATGAAACTCACCACAAGAAAGGGGTTTTCCAACATAAACTACACATCATGAAAACATCATATATAAATTTACCAAAATGGAAGGGAACCTACTAACTCAAATCCATCAATGTTAATATCATGAATAAACCACTCTACATGGTTCAAATGATGGAGTGGAAACCTCAACAGTCATGGACACCACATCACAGGTCTAATTTTTTTAATTACTAAGACATTAACACTCATAGTCGAAAAAATTCCCCAGAAACAAAACCTGTTATTTTATTTCAAAGAGAAATGAAATTTAACATGTGATGAGACTTTCTGTCTCCTAGATAATTTCCAAATTATTATTGTAGTCCAGTACAAGCATTGAAAATATTTTTCATAAGAGTAATTATCTTTTGATAATTTCTTATAAATCATCCTTTTATAATTATCTTTTGATAATTTCACATAAATTAACCTTTTATAATTTTCAACTAATAATTTATTAAAAATTATATTTTTAAAATTATTTCATCATAATTTCTTATAAATTATCATTTTATAATTATCTCTTGATAATTTATCACAAATTATCCTTTTATAATTATTCCATTAAAATTTCTCATAAATTATTCTTTTATAATTATATTTTGATAATTTTTTATAAATTATCCTTTTATGATCATCTATTAATAAATTTAAATAAATTATCTTTTTATAATTATTTATTGAGAATTATTCATAAGTTATCCTTTGTAATTATCTTAAAATAAATTTTAATAATTTATCATTTAATAAACTCACAATTATAATTTTATAATTTAATATTAATTATTGGAAAAGTTAATGTGATTCTCATATGAAATTTCTATAAATTATCCCTTTATAAATTAATATGATTATCCATTGATATTTTTTATTCTATAAATTATTCTTTGAGAATATATTAATTCTCATTCGATAATTTTATTAATTACCTTTAGAAAGTATATCAATTATGATTTGATAATTTTCTTTTGTAATTATTGTTTGATAATTACCTTTTGATAAATTATTAATATTCATCTTATGATAATTTTTATAAATTATTTATTGATATTTTGGCTTAATTATATTTTTATAAAACATCATAATTATATTTTGATAATTTCAACCAAATTATTCTTTAGTAATTTCTAAAAATTATCTTTGATTATTGTATGGATTATCCATAGATTATTCTATATTTTAAAATTTTAATAATTATGTGTTTATAATTAATAGTAATTATCTTTTAATAATTCTATGCAACTATCTATGATAATTTCTGGCCAGAAAACATTTCGATAATTTATACAAATTATCCTTCAATAATCTAGTATTATTATCCTTTTGTAAAATTATGGGATATTCCCTTGGTTATTCCTTGTTTATCATCCTTTATTTATTTTAATCCTTTTTACCATTGTTATATAATTATAGAATAAATGGAATAATTAAATAAATGGAGACCATAATAAAAAATAGGAAATCACCTTTAATTGATGAACCTCGCAAAGGTAGAAGACAACACACACCTGGTTTGGGAGAATAAAAGATGAGATGAGATGTAGGTTCACCAATCATTTTAAGGAGTCCAAGTCTCTAAAAAACAAAAATTGAATACCAAAGGTCTGGTTATAAGAATACCATCTCCTATTGGTCATTTTTTAAAACCCAAAAACTGATAACTCAATACCCCAATTCAATACCCAATTCAACCGAATGTTTAATATAGAGACTTTAATTTCACCAATTTAATTTGTTTCTAATTTTAAAATGGTCAATGAATAGATTATTTGAATATTTCTGGATCAAGGGCATGTAACCATGGAGGTATTGGTATGTTTGAGAAGACAATCCAATAAAAAACAGATTTTAATCACATAAATTAGAATAATAATATAAATAAATATTATAAAACATAAAATTAAGTGTTATTGATCCAAACAGTCAGTGAACATAAAATTTATAACCCACATAGGGTAAATCCCACACCTCGGACATAATGGTGGTCTAATATTTATCATACAATACATTATTTGAGAGATATTCAATTATTTTTATAAAAATAATACTATAAACATATTAAATAAGTTATTATCGTGTACAATCATACCAAAATACCAATGCGCAAAAATTTTATGTCGTGACTAGGGTAAACCTCTCTTCCCATACTTCTTTATGGGATCATATTGCTCATAAAACACACCATTTGAGATATATTAAGTTATTTTTCAAAAATATTGTTCACATAATATAATATATTAAAATATTTTATTCTATCCGCACTGAGGCCCTACATGCCTAAAAATATCACACTAAATTAGTTCCTGACTCTAAAAATATTCTATATAATATGCCAAGGTGTTAAATGGGATTTTACACATATGAAAAGCCTTTAAATCTTCTATTCAGGGATTTTTTTTGAAAAATTAAATCCTAACATAAAAATAACCATAAATAATTTTCAATGAGGGGTTTTTATTGTCTTTAAGTATTTAGGATGTTTCAATTCAAACTCTTTATCGACTTCTCATCTTAGATAAGTATTTATAGTGCTCTTGCTCGAATAAGTCATTCCACTATGCTCAAACACCATACTCACATTCCCGCCTTTCCTATTGGATCTATCCATGATTCCATTGAATTAATACTACTAGTTTAGTTTTTTCATCGAAGGAAATTCTCACACCAGTTTGTAATATGAACCAGATGCTCTTCATAAGATGCATCATGTTCCAATATAACTTTCTCATAATAAATAAAATGTGTAGGATCGGGCATGTACCTGTGACGATTCGAAACATGAAACACATTATGCATTCCTTAACAATGGGGAGGAAATTTCAAAATGAATGCAACTATCCCCACTTGATTGATGATCTCAATGGGTCCCACAAACCATGGTTATTTCTTTCCTTTCATCCTCAGATACTAATGAAATAACTAAAGAGTGAATCTCACGAAGACCTGATGCCCTACAGTAAACACCAAAGGTCTCCACATATGGTCTATATATACTCATTATCTTCTCTAATTGGGGATCAACCTAAATAAAATGTACTCTCTTAGAGGCCTCTTAATCCAAACCAGCCCCACAATCACTACCTCACCTTCCTCATGCCAATAATCAGTGATTGATAGTCTCCCTTAACGAGCCTTAAAAGGTGTCATATGAATCAAATCTTGGTAACCATTATTGAATGAGAACTCAATAAAGGATATGTTATCATCACATGCTCCACTAAAGTCTAGAATTAAGGGTTTAAGCATATCCTTCAACATGTTTATAGTATGATCGAACTGTCCATCGGTCTAAGGATGGTATGCCATACAGAATCGTAGTTGAGTCCCTTTGGATTTCTACAAGTCCAACTTAAAGTGTGAAATAAAACTTGCATCTCTATTTGAATCAATTCTAAATGGAACTCAAAGAATGAATATGATCTCTCAAACATAATTCTTTCCCATCTTATACACTACATTAATCTCTTTGATCAGTAAAAATTGGGAAAAACTTTCAACTGATCAATTAGAACCCAGATAAATCCATGACTCCTCATGGTCTTAGGTAACCTTGTCACAAGTCATTCATCATTTACCCCATTAGTAATGATATATAAGTCCTTCATCAGTCTCTGACTAATAGAAGAACTGACTACTACTCTCTCATATACTTGGTTTTCACATCATCATTCAACGATGTATCATAGAAAGTTATGCTAGGTAAACATAATTCTAGAACTATACCAAGTCCAGACATAAATAAAAAATATAAGAAAAACACCAGTTCTAGGTAAACAGGTTCCTCAACACCATCAGTTGGAGCTTGATCCACCACATAGACATAGATTACTTCATCTCCAAGACCATGTCCTTGAATTTCTCGACTCATCATCATCGAGGGAGTATTTATAATTTTCTAGGGACTTATACTCCTAGCTGGTACGAACCTCCTATCATTACTCTAGGAGAACATAGAGAAAGACTATTTATAACAACCAAACTTTCCACATCGGTGGTAGTCCACTACTGGCTTCTTGTCTGTGATGTTATAATTCCACATTATCCTATAGTTTTACCGCCTATCTCCCAAATATGGCACTAAATAAGTTCTAATATGACTCAATTGTCTTCCACAATACATATTTTGGTCTACCTTTATTTTTCTAATTTCTGAATGAACTCATATGGTAGTATATGAAAACATATTCATTGGCCCACCATGATCTAGAAGTAAGCATACTACCTTATCTACTTCTAGCCTGTTATCAATGGTTAGGGAATTAGGGAGAACCTATTAGTATATCATCATGTTAATGCCTATAAAATGATGTCTGAGATCTGATTAAAGGATTCTCTCAAACATTTAAGCCTTCTATGCCTCATTTCTAGAAAATAAAGTAGAAATTTGAAGAAATGTAGTAAAATAGACTGATTATTGTGAGATAGTTATAGAACCTTGTCGTAACTCTATGAACTCATAAGAACAGTTTAACATCATCATGTCTATAAAATATTTTTCAAGAATAATATCCTTAATGTTCATCAAAGGAAGACCATATCATCTACCATAATAAATCATAGTAGTCAACCATGTCTTGGTAAGTCCTTGGAATATGAAGGTCTCCAGAATAAATCATCCTTCTTCAGGAATTTGTACTAGCTTGAATATAATATCAATGAATTATAGGCAATCATTTGCATCCTACAGGACATAAGTACCATAGAATGTTAGAGGATGATATGGCTAAAAATCCCATGCAAGGTCATTTATAGACTTTTGAGTGACTCCACCTTGAACATCAAATATCCAAAATAGTCTTGTATGTACATGATCTATAGCCTGGATAATCTATTCTGGTACATGAGTATGTTGGGGAGAATACTCCAACACTATAAGTAGTGGCATCGGGGTATCATAGGATACCTATTTTGGTGGTTTCCTTGAACATCTATGAGTTAGAATATTATATAATAGAATGAAAAGTAGGAACATAAATATAATATAACCAGTATATGGGATCACACAAGGTCATTCATACACATTATATGGGATCACATAAGGTTCTACTAGGAGTCTTCCCTTAACCTAAGTCTTACTACCTAGCAGAAACCGTTGTTTCCATCCCTACACATTAGTTGCAATAATATATATATATATATGAACATTATATCATGATTAGTTCAACTAATCAATACCAATAAAGATATTTTACAATATCATGTAAATAGATAAATCACACAAGGAGAAACCATTATGAACAGGTAACATAATTTATGGCATTTAATTAATGAACTATTATTCCTAAAAAACAAGTATATATATGGAATTTGATCCTATATACATAATAATGATGCATGAAATTTATTGAAATAATATATCACATATAAACATCATGTACATGAACCAATGTGAATTTAATCAATTGTAATTTTAAAAAATAATTTTCCATTATGAAAACTCAGAGGTCTGATATCTAGTGTTGGGTAAGCACTGACATAGTTCCTCTACCTGAGTCCCAAGAATACTATCTAATCTCTAACCTATCCTAACCTGAAGTGAAGAGAAAAAATGTTAATGTGTCATATTCCTATGATACCATTTTGAAACATCCTGACCCAAACCATCGTGTATGATCTAGAAGGTCACATGACCTCATGAATTCCTCCCCATATATATAAGGATGATGACTAGTATTGAGGGTGTAAATCAAAAAATAAGTAGAATATACCCTATATATCATGTCATTGATTAGAAAACTAATGATAAATACTAAAACAATAAATAAATAATTACAGTACAATGCAGAAACTGAAAACTGATATACATATAAAAGTATCTCTCAAAGTGGTAAGCCTATCTAGAGTGCAAGATGAAGGTAGTAAAAGAAAATTAAATAAACAAACATCACAGGGGAACTCTAGTGTCTATCCTGGTCAACTCAAGCTCTATGCTCCACTACTCCTTTCCCTCTGCTTTATATCAGGTCATAAAATCTATAAGGGCACCGAAATTCCTTAGTTGGGTGTGAGTGAAAGACTCAGTTGGACACCACCAATGCATAATTACCATAATTTCACAATATATATAACAATATATAGCATGAATTACGTAAATTATCAATACAAAAGCGTCTTCTAAGTCATTGTACATTAACCAAGCTGCTATGAACCTCGAACTAACCTGCTTCTGCTCATTACTGATAAGAATGTTATAAAGTCATGTACCAACAATGAGGGCCCAAAGAACATCCCACATCACTGATGGTCATTGTAGGAATTACTTATGTTTTTTAAGTCAATCCATGAACCACTTAACCTTTTAATAACCCAAGACCCATGTTTTTGGAATCCATGATCGATATTTTCCAACTAGTCACTTTTATTTTTTCTTCTCTAGGGGTATCCATGCCATCCTTTATGGACATTAGGACAACATCATGATGGTAAATAGAACATTGAGACATATAAATTCTAACCTTAAGGTTCCACCAATGCATCTCGTCACCTTCAAACTATCCATTATGCTTTACCCTCTTCTAGGGTAGGCATGCATTCCTTTAACAACAATAGGGATGCTTCATGTTGGGTAACCAACTACTGATGATTTCCCATCTATAGGGGTAGTCATTCCCAACTTTAAATATGTAAGAACCATATAAATCCCAACCTGAAGGCTCAAAATGAGTTTCTTGGTACCTTTAGGAAAAACCCATAGGATATGAAATATACAAACAATACATGTCATTGAAAGGATTGATAATCCACACCACAATCAATATTAAGAGCCACAGATAATCAAATGTCATCAATAGACAAGACCGTGACCACAAACAAACCAATATACAACTCATATCTAGCATGGGATAGTTCAACATAAACATCACATCATGAAAACTTCATATATAAATTTTCCCAAATGGATAGGAACCTTCAAACTCAAAGTCTTCGATGTCAACAACATGAATAAACCACTCTATGTGGTTCTAAATTTGGAGTGGAAACGTCAATCCCAATGAACACTACCTCACAAGCCTTATTATTGTAGTTTCTAACACATCAATTATCATGGTTGAAAA
Organism: Viscum album; assembly: GCA_963277665.1. NCBI lineage: Eukaryota > Viridiplantae > Streptophyta > Magnoliopsida > Santalales > Viscaceae > Viscum > Viscum album. The sequence continues at coordinate 423,587,738 of OY728162.1, read as the reverse complement.
AAGTCATTGGAATCAATAATGGTAATTTAATTTCAATGAGAAATAAAATTTTGCATGAAATGATACTTTATCTCTTCAAGATAATTTCTGAATTATTATTATTAGGAAGTCCATAAACTAAAAATATTCTACATAATAATAATTATATTTTGAAATTTTATTATAAATTATCCTTTTATAAATATCTTTTGATTGCTTCCCATAAATTATCATTTTATAATTATCTCTTGGTATTTTTTTACAAATTATCATTTATAATTATTGCATGATAACTTCACATAAAATATACTTTTATAATTGTCTCTTGATAATTTATCATAAATATTACTTTTATAAATATTTCATGATAATTTCTCATAAATTATACTTTTATAATTAAATTTTAATAATTTATTATAAATTATCCTTTTATGATTATATCTTGTTAATCTAATATAAATTATCCTTTTATAATTATATATTGATAAATTATCATAAATTATCCTTTATAATTAAATTTTGATATTTTTAATAACCCTTCATTTAATAAAATCACAATTATTATTTAATTATTTAATAATTATTCATTGATAAATTAATGTTATCATCATTTAACAATTATAAAAAGTATCCCTTGATAAATAAATGTAAATATCCTTTGATATTTTCCTTTCTATAAATTACCATGTAATAATCTAGAAATTATAATTTGATAATTTTATTAATTATCCACTGAAAATCACACAATTATCATTAAATAATTAATTTTAATTATCATTTGATAATAATTTTTGGTAAATTCATAATATTTATCTTCTGATAAATTTTATAAATAAATAATAAATAATTTTTCATAATTATTAATAGATAAAGGGTTATAATAATATTTTGATAATTTCCATTAAACTATCCTTTTTTAATTCCTATGAATTATGAATGATGCCCGTTTTGATTATCCCTTGATAATTCTAGACCTTATCATTTTATTAATTGTTTATTAACAATTAAAAGTAATTATATTTTGAAAATTAATTGAATCTATCCGTCTTAATTTCTTATAAATAATTATTTTGATAAATTATATAAATTATCATTCTATAATCTGGTGTGATTGTCCTTTTGAAAAATTATGTTATTATCGTATGATAATTCCAGGTTTACCATCCTTTATTATTTTTAATAACTTTTCCATAATTTTAGAATTACCAAATAAATGGAATAATTAAATAAAAGGATATAATAAAAATAAAATAATATAAAGGAGGAACATACCTTCAATAGGTGCACCATATACAGGGGAAGATAGTCCTTGTATAGTTTGAGAGAAGAAAGGAATTGATCCAAATAAGGTTTCCCAATCACTATAAGGAGTCCATGTTACATGAACAAAACCAAAAAAAACCTAAATCGACTACAAAATCTATGATTATAATAATCCCATTGTATAAACATCTATTTTTGAAACAAAAAAACTAATAATTAAATACTATGATTATGAAAATCCTTGCCTTTACTACATAATAAATCATGAATTATTACATAGGAATATAAATAATACAACCCATAAGATCAATAAGACTAATTTATTTGGGTAAATATGTACATTACACAATGACTTAAAACTTTTGGAACATTGGAATTATTGAAAACATTCTTAACAGCTCATTATTTTCTTTCATTCTTAAAACAGTATGGGATAACCAGAGGATATATATAAGAAAAGGGCGAGCTATAAAATAAAAGGGAATAAAAAAACAAAACATAATGAAAATATTAAATATTATATAATAGTTATTTCAATTGGATATAAAAGGGGTTATAATCATAAAAATGAGTAAATAGGAAAGATATTGAAGGATAACATAAATGAAACATGCGAAATTGGAAACAACATTTAATATGACATCATAAACATAGGGAAATGATTACCATGAAGAAATCATAACATGGTGGAAAATGTCCCAAAATGGATTAGGTTCAATACCTAATAACATAAATGATATCTCATGAGACTAAAACATTATCCAATGCATTGGAGAGCTATATAATTTTAGGCACACCCATATCTTTCATATCATGTACATGTATAGGTGTTCCATATAGATCATTCAACATAGGATCATATCTTGTCAAATTTAATTCCATGATCACAGAGATTGGAATATATGCATGGAATTAACAAATAAAATAAGTATTGGAATGTATATAATAATACCCTATAGTGGAAATATAAATGGTATTAACAATACAATGGTTTGGCGTGGAAAAATCTAGACGAAATTTAAATAGCATAATGACAGTACTTAAAGATTCATAAAATGGTTTAACTAGAGATAAAAGGGTCTCTAAAAATTTTAACATTAAATTTAATGTCATAGGGATGTGTAAAAATGTATCCAAACATTATTAATTTTAAATAGAGGGTCCAAAATGAAGAAGTTTCTCGAATAAAGAGGAGAATGAATGGATCCCTTACTTTGAGAGGGTGATTCCAGAAGCATCGGAGGAGCTTATTTGGAGCCATGGGGAACCTTGAGAGGACTCTAGAGAGGTTATGGTCGACTAAGGACATTCTATAAGGATTTTAGTGAATATTAATGGTATATTGGGTGGGATTATATAGGAAATGATAGGGGATTTCATTATTATCTCTTAAACTTTGGTTTTGGACACTATATATTATAGAAATAAAAACCAAAAAACATTACCATGGGTTTTTAACATGTTTTTTTTCAAATAGAATTATATTCCATTATTATATAAGGTAAAGGGAATGAATCATTAAAATATTACCCTTGGTGTTGTGGAAGTGAGTCATGTTCTTAAAGAAATGATTTTAAAAACATAAAATATAAAATAGGTTTCATAAGATTCTTTATTTCTTTATAAATCTAATCAAATAACCTAAAAAATTACTTTATTTTGAATGGAAAACATATATTTCATCATGGAAACATTTTATAGCATTTATTATATAACTCGTGGGTTATATTGATGTCATAATACACACTGTATATTTGTACTGTAATTAATTTTCACCCGAAGATTCATTGTCTCATAAAATTATGAAAAATTTACAATTAGATATTTTCGATGTGATGATTAAAAAGAATTTATTTATTTTATGAAAATAAATTTCTAAATATGTTAATTTTTACTTTTAATACAAGATTTTACATTTATTGAGAAATGAGGCTTTTTCAACTATAATAGTTTATGAACCATTTTAAAAATTATTTTTGACATTGTGAAATTAAATTATCAACTATAATTAATAAATATTATTTAGTAATAATATTTTATTAAAGTATCATTTATTTAAAAAATGTTTTAATTCATTAAAATTAATGTCTTAATTGTAATTTCTTATTATCCAAAAATAAAATTTCTTTTTTATCATATCAAAATTATAATAATTTATAAAGAAAAAAATTTAAGAAGTAAATATATCCATTTTTATATTGGAAATAAAATATACATAATCATATTATTGGGTTCCTTATATAAAATACTTTATTACACTAAAAAATTATCTAAAGGTAAGGTGAGATATGGTGATTTTTTTATGAGGTGGTTTAGCGTATATGGTTTGGTCCGTGATCTAGATACACTTGAACTACTCCTAGAAATGGATTTTAAGGTCCTTTAGATGTTGGATCTCAACATGAGACAATTCAAGGTCAAATACTAATGAATATATCTCCCCAAGAATCTCTTTTCACGACCCGCCCCAGTGGGGCCCGAGCCGCAACTCCCCAAGCCCGCCTCCAATAGGCCAGGGGCTGGTGACTAGCACCGAGTAGGCATACTACTAACATGGGAGGCATTGCCTATAAACCTATACGCAGGCACACACATCTCCAATAACACAAAGATGAAATGTAAAAACTACTAAAAGGAAAAGATTCATGCATACACTAAAAACCAACCAATAGAGTACAACATGAATGTAAAGTACAAGAGAGTAAAACCCTAGGCCAAAAGTAAAATCCCACCAAAAAGAGAGTCCGTAACAAAGTCCAAACTGTAATGAAAGGTGCTAGGACTACAGTCTGTAGACATAAGAACACACCACGGCCTCTCTGATCTCACTGAGTACCATCCGGTCCTGGTCCACCTATAATATTGTCAAAGGCTCACTCGTCTTCACAAGACAGGACACGTGCGGGGAAAACCCATGCAAGGGTGAGTATAAAAATACCTAGTAGGACACCTTGAAACCACTAAGGAAAAACAATAAGGGAAATACCACAAAATAAAGGTATAGTCAGATCTACACAGTATATTTTCATAGAACATATAACAAGAATATCCAGATATACTCATACACAACGACCATTGCGAAACCACCACTAGATCTAGTTCAAAGATTCCACTATGCATGTAACCGAGAGAACACACTCCTAGGTATCAAGAGAGAGATACAAAGTACTAATTCTAGGAGAAAAAACTCCAAAAGTACTTTGAGAACATGATGCTCAGATGAGGATCACAACCAAGTCATGGGGTGATTCTGACAACTCAGTCTGAGTTAATCCGCTAAGCAGAGGATCGACACCTGGGTAAAGTTGGTCACGTCGATACCAAGAACTATACCGAGGGTTCCAGGAATGAATAGAGGATCCGGATCATAGTCTCATAGAGGGGATTCCAACAACTCTATTCAGGAAGTCCTACTGAAGGGATCATACTATTGTATGTAGGAAATGATATCAGGAACCTTCAAGATGAAGACCAAGGGGACGAACCCTAAGGAAACTATCCCAAGTCACTAAAGGAAACTGGATCAAGCCATGTAAAACAGGTTACACAACAGGTAGTATGGTTACACGCCGTGTTACATGACCTCGGGTACTGCCCGTGTAAATGGCCCATGTCATCCGTCTAAGCTGTGTAAAACTCAACTACACGACGTGTAGAAAAATCACACGTCGTGTTCCTTGACTCCGGGTACTGCCCATGCAAACGGCCTATGTCATTTGGATTATTGTACAGAATGTAACTACACGGCGTGCAGAAGAAATAACACACTGTGTCTGAGAACCTGGGTCTCGCTCTGTGTACACTAGCCATGTGCCCGTACACGGTCTCTGTCTGTGTCACCTGCCCGTGTACCAGTACACGGGGTATCCTGTGTATCTGGCCGGGTCTTGCCGAGGAGGGGTATACACATCGTGTCCTTAGCTATGTACCCAAACCGTGTCCGTGTACTTCCAGAGTACACACCAGGTGGTCCTCTGATGAACACATGCCATGTAGCCCATACTACACGGCGCGTAGTCGATATTTTTCAAGAAATGTTGTCTTCCTCCTCGCGCCGCGGGTGATCCTACAGATCCATGGTTTCTCGTCCGTTCATCCCGATACACCAGGGTTTGGTTTGCTTCATCATACGAACAACGAAACAGGTGTTTTTGTCCTTAAATTGAATCATAAACCTCAAAAGGTCCATCCGAATAAAAATGTCCGAAAACTCATGTCTCTCGATCCGCTCCGAATTGTCTACCGAAACCATCGTCGCACCTCTGTGACATCGCTTCGGGGTTGGATCTACAATCTCATATCGTTGCACCAAAAAACGAATGTGCAACGATTGATTTCCTCCAAGAATGCGTAGAACGCAACGAAGAAGGCACGGGAAAAAAATACAAAGAATCGAACAAGAGGGAAGAACCTCGATCATTGTTCGTGACGATCCAGGTTCGTCACCGTTAGATCAAAACCACAACAATCAACATGTTTTAATTATCTAGTATTTGATTTCCCAATAAAACCCCATATCACACCCACCCAGAAAATGATCGATCCACGGGCTAATAGGTTCGCAGATTAGTCCGCGTTCGTCGTAGGAATAATGAACGGGAAAAGGAAAATCAAAACCAAACATCCTACCTGGATTCGTGGAGTTTGCTGGCAAAGCTCCGGTCGCCACGTCATCATCGCCGGCAAAGCTCCTCAAGAACATCGTTGCCACATTGGGAGGTTTTCTCCAGAACCCTCCAGGGAGATTTAGGGTTACGATAAAAGTAACCTTGATCCCTTATGAAATATCTATTTAAAAGAATAAACTGATTTTGCTACAAAAATGATTTAAAATATATTTTTAATTAAATATTTTATTACGGTTACGTCCAAAAACCAGATTTCATCACCGGCCGGCGCCCATCGATGTTAGGTCTCTTCTAGGGTAAACCCACTGCTCTGAACGCAATGGTTCCATCAGATTTATAATCCGAGCACCCATTAGAGAGTTATTCCACTTTTTCAGGAAAACCGCATGCGGGCATAATTTATTTATTCAATTAAATTCGAACATTTATTCCGGGATAACCGGGCCTCAGAACTGCATGTCATCATAGAGCCTGGCCTTGAAATAATTACCTTTATTTTTAAGAATAAATTATGGAAAATATAAGACATTACATCTCTGATAAATGGTATTTATAGTGTATGATCCTATTGGTTTAGGCCATCACTTCCTTTGTCTGTATCTATTGGATTTATCAAAACCCTATATTTATACTAATCATATGATCACTATTAAATGACTATATGATCAAAGGTTATGATAATTAATGGATTTTTAAATCCAACTAGATATAATAAAATGAAATAAGTGTATGCATTTTCTATAACCATAATAGAAGATACGGAATTTAATTCAATTAAAAAGGGAATTTTGTTTATAAATGTTTGGGTCATTACAATCTTACCCCATTTTGAAATTTCCCCCCCAAAATTTTAAATTTATACACTAAAATAAAGTATGGTAATTATGTTTCATAACTTCACTCAATTCCCTCATAACTTCTTCAAAAGTATTGTTTCTCTATAGCACTTTGACCGATTTCATTGTCTTATTTCATATAATTTTGTCTCTAAGATCTAAGATCTTTATCGGATACTCTTCATATGAGAGATCATTTTACAGTGGTACCACTTTTGGATTCATCACATGTAAGGGGTTTGGTATGTACTTACTAAATAAATATACATATAATGATTCAGGTACTTGATAAAATTTAGCTAGGATTTGTAGTCGATTGGCCACCACATTGATGCAACCAAATATCTCAATGGAACTGATGTACCCATGAAAACTATTTCCCTTCTTCCCAAATATCATGATTTTCATCCATGGATATTTGAATAAGAATACCTTATCTTTAACCTCAAACACTAATCCTTGTTAAATTTATTATCATAGCTCTAATATCAACCATAAGTGTCCTTGATATTCTGTTGAATGGTATTGACATTTTCCACCATTTATCCAACCATTTGAAGATCCAATAGTTTGTGTTCAACAACATAATCAATTCATTTAGTTGTTATGTACCTTTTCCAATAAAGGGATTAATAGGAATCTATTTTGATGCTTGATTGGAAAAAATTATTGGATAAGAACTCATCCAGAGAAAGATGTTGGTCACATGCTCCTTTCAAGTCCATTGGTAATTATCTAAAAATGACCTCGAGTGTTTGGATAGTATGCTTAGATTGACCATAACTTTGAGTGTTATAATCTATAATAATGTTAAAAATGGTATTTATAGAATATTGGAGACACTTATAGAACTTAGAGGTAAATCATGGATCTTGATCAGATACAATCGATAGTGGTGTTCTATGTAGCCTTACAACATATCTAATGTATATCATTACATGTTGGTCGAGTTATAAGTCATATCAAATTGAAATGAAATGAGAAGTATTTATAAGATAATCCACCAAAACCCATATATAATCATTTCTTATTTATGAATTCATAGGACCAGTGAAAAATTCTATGATTATGTTTTCCCATTTCCATATAGGTATAGGTAATGTTTGCATCATCCCATTTGAATTTTTCTTTCACCCTTAACATTATAACCTACAGGACAACTTGATGTATATTCCATGATCTCTTTATTTATATAGTCCCACTAATATTTCTCTTATAGATCTTGATATATATTCATTCACCCTCTATGGATGGAGAAGGTTAAGCTATATAAATCATCCAAAATCCCTTTCTTTATCTCAGGATTTGATGGTACAGATAGCTATGACAAAAATCATATAACTATTTCTTCATTTTTTTAAATGTAAGGATTTATTTTTTCTTATATCTTATAAATACTTCAAGATTTCTACATCATCTCTTTTAAAATCCATTATATTCCACAGAATGGAAAATTGAGAAATAATTTGTGGAAGGGTTTATTGTGTTTCTTCCTTTATGATTCTAATGTCTATCCTTTTTGTATCTAAGAACCTCAGATCCGTATAAATTATCATCAATGTCAAAATTTATGGATCCTTTATACATATTGAATCTTAAAATTTATTTTCTTTCTAAGGATTCTCATTGATTATGCAGGAATAGTCTTTAATTATGTCAAACCATTTTAACTAGAACATATTCTTCTCTTTTTTTGTTAAAATATACTTGAGGATTTTAAGATCTGTATATATTTCACACTTATACCAAAATAGAGAATTATATTTTTCTATTAACATGAATATTACTATATTGAACTCAAAATCATGTGTTGGGTAGTAAGTTCCTAAACAATCAATTACCTTTAGACACATGTTACCAATTTTTCATTCGATATTTGTAAACATCCCAAGACCTTATTCAAAGCATCATTTTAAACTACAAAATGTTCCCCACTTGTGGGAACTGTATGTAAATGTGTAGTGATAATCGTCTTTTAAAAATCCTAGATGGTCTCTTCACATTCATTATTCCAAAAAATACCTGACTCCCTTATGATTTATCTTGGTTTGAGGATTTTAAAATCATGAAAAATTTATCACAAATCATTGATAATACAAAAACAGTACATGGAAATTGGTTATTTCTTTTAGATAGGTTGGTATTTGACATTAATTAATAGATTATAACTTTTAAGGGCCCATATGTAACCTATTAATTTTGCTAATGTGACCCAAATAATGAGGATTACTTTATGAAAAAACTTATATTTTTTGTACATTTCATAAAGATTCTCATTTTATAAGGTCTTTATCACAGTTATTAGTTTCTCCTCATGATCCAACTTTCTTTTGAAATATATTATAATATTTTCCATAAATAATACCATATATTTTTCAAGGTAATATCTAAATAGACGATTCATCAATTCTATAAATATTTTTCGAGATTTAGTGTGTCTGAAGGGAATTATTATTAACTCATAGTTCTTGTAACTTATACATAAATAAATATTAGTGATTTACAACGTTTTAACCCTCACTTGATAATCCCCCAACCAAATATCCACCTCCGAGAAGTATTGGATTCAATATAGCTAATTAAATAAGTCTTCAATCTATAGAATATTACACTTTTTCTTTATTGTGATATATTTGAGCTCATAATAATCCATTCAAAAGTTCATTGACCCATCCTTCTTTTTGATGAAGTGGATTGGTGCACCCATGGTGAAGCACATGGGATTTTGAACCATTTTCCTAGTTTATCCTATATTTATTTCTTCAGCACCTTAAGTACCACAAAATCCATTCTATATAGTGTTTTTGATATTATAAAATCCCAAGTATAATCTTTATCGAAAAATTAAACCTCTCATCTAGGAGGATGACCTTGAAATTCTTTAGGAAACACTTCATAATTTTCTTTCACAATGGGAATCTCATGAAGGATTACATCTTCCATAGAATAAATAATTTAATCCAGATATACTTGATCATAGGGAAATAATATCCATTCTTTATATGTTAGTTCTATATAAGATTTATCTCATCCTTTCACTTGTATAGAATCAAAGGATGAATCACGAAACAAAGAGTGATTTTATTCTCATCAAAATTTTATTGGACATATGTAAGAAAAGCCAATCCAAACCCATAATTGCATCAAATTATACTGGAGGGAGTAACAAGGGATTCTCTAGGATTCCCACACAACATTTTTTTAAAGTGTAGGAGTTATATAATTGGGATGTAAAAATTTCCCCATTTAATGTTTTTCCCCAACAACTCCACTTCCTTATTTTTTGGTGGTGTTTTAATAGTTATAAAAAACTTATGTTATTTGACGAAATGAAAAAATAAATAAAAAAAGTATGTTCACTAAATTTGAATGAAGAAATATAGTACATTTAACCAATTTTTTTCAGGATCCACCTCAATAGTAGTAACGGTATAAGCTCCCCCTTGATGCCATAGAGGTTATTGAAACTTATTATATTATGCCATCATTTCCTTAGTGAATTGGTTTTAAATGTGACCTTCTTCCTTGTAGTTGAAATATTGAAAAATAGGTTGATGTTTGATTGGATCATACTTATATTCCAATGCATTATTGGGTTTCTCTAATTAAAAATAGCTAGGTAGGTTTCCTTCCTTCCAGAAACTAAAATATTTCTTCATCCCCTTTAGAAAATTTATAGTGTGATTTTTTCCACATGTTTTTCAAGCGATATGTTGTTATTTATTAACATGGTATGATTTATCCATCACAATTTCATAATTAAACTCCAATTTATAGTTCATATCCATTTGATACCCTTGAGATTACTAATCTTCATTTTAAATTTTATTACACATCAAAAAAATTCCCCATATCTATAAAACTCTCAACATTCATGGTATTTTCATAGAATCAATTTTATCCCACCAATGAAGTGGTAAATATTGCATTCAGGGGTAATGAAAAAGTCATAAGTTTATGGTGAAAGTCTTCTGAATTATTCCTTCTATTCCCTGATGGGTTTATCATATTTTTTCTTGAGGGTAAATAAATCCCATTACATTTTAATCTAGAGAGTCTAAAAAAATATTTATCAAAAAAATATTTAATATAATTCCTTCCACCCCATTGCATCAATATCTTACATTGGATTTTTATTATTGACCAATGGCCACCAATGATCAGCTTCTCTATCCATATAATATACCGTATGTATAACCATCCATTTCTTGGGAAAGTTAAGGATTAAGAAGATATTTTAAATGGATTTGATTCATCATTATATGATTAAAGGATCATAAAATCCATTGAACGTTAGTGGCCTTTATTACATAAAGGTCTCAATTGAATATTGTTCTTTATTAGGGGGATTTGGGAACTCCTACTGATTCAGGTTTTTGATTATAACCCAAGTTAATTGGGAGAGTATCACCATAATGTTCATCATTTCTACTCCCATCGAGTTGGGCATATCATTTAGGAATTCATCACATTTCCCTTCACATTTGTTTTGTACTTAGTTCCTCCTATTTCCAAACATTGTATAGAATAAATGGAAAATTTGGGATTAGTACTTCTAAAATATTAAACACATAAACTGGAATCCAATAACATTGAAGGTATAATTTATAAATTACATGTATTTCCTTATATTATGAATTTCTAGGATTCAATATATGTTTTTCATTACCTATTTTATAACATAGACTCTTTTGGGAATTTCTTGTTCCATTAATAATGTTACATAATGAGATTTATAATTTAACCAATCATTACCCTAAGTGTGTCAAAATAGTTGTTTATAAAGGGCCATTTTTATTCACCAGTTCATTATTGAGTATGTCTCAATGAATTTTTTTGGGTGTTACCCCTCGGTGCATCTATTCAAGATACACATACACTTTTAGTATCTAGAAAGGTATGTATTTTCTTGGAAACCAATTAATTATTTCTTTACAAAGATTTAGGTGACTATTCCTTATTTTATTTTTTACCTAAGTATTTTTCTAGACTTTTCTAATTCAAATCGAAAAAATAACTAAACCTCTCCATAATACCAATTATGTCAACCCTTGACATTATTACACAGAAAATCATTATTTATTACATATAAATACACTTAAGAAAACAAAAAATATAGATAATTATTGTATATTTTGGTAGTTAGGTACATTACATAACAAATTAAAATAGGTGGTCCATCAATATTATTTAAAACATCCTTAACATTATTATTATTTTTTCTCGTTCTTAAAAGTGCGTGGGATAACCTAGCTACATACACAAGAAAGGGGTGACCCATTAATCCTAGTAAGGGAATTAAAAAATAATGACATGAAGAAAGTTTTACATGATAGACAATATGAATTTAAATTGGACATAAAAGGTATTTGAATCATAAACATGATCCAAGAGGCGAAGTATAGCCGGATAACCTAAAGTCAATATGGAAAAGTTGAAACAACTTTAAACATGACATCATAAACATATGTCAAGGATAAATTCCAAGACATAATAAAATGTTGGAAAAAGTCCCATAATGTATTATTTTCACCCCCTAATACCATACATGATGTATCATGTGACTGAAACAATTTCTAATTCATTAGAGCACTAAATAAATCTGGGCAAACCCATCACCTTCATATCATGTATATGCGTAGGAGTTCAACATAGATAATTCAAAATAGGATCATGTTTCATAAAATTTAATTAATATATCATGGATTTTGTAAAAAATTAAATGGATTATAAAATAAAATATATATATTTATGTATTGGTGAATACCCTTGAGTGGAAATAGCGATGATATTGACAATAAAATGGTTTGGCATGAAAAAATCATAGAGTATTTTTGGAAGCATAATAGAAAAACTTAAAGATTAATGAAATGGTTTGATGAGATAAAAATTGGTCTATAATAATTTGTAAATCAAATAAATAGTAATAGGGATGTGGATAAACAAATTAAAACATTAGTAACTGTAAATAAAAGGCAAAAAATGAAGAAGATGCTTGAATAAATAGAAGGAAATGATCCCTTTCCTTGAGTGGGTGATTCAAAATGCTTGGGAGGAGACTTGTGAGAGTATGGGGGAACCATTTTTGGAATATAGAAATAGGAGGGTAGATTAAGAACATGATTTATGGTTTTTGAGTGAATAAGAAAGATAAATTAGGAGGGTTTATATTGGAAAAGAGAGATGAGTTATTTATTATTTCTCAAATTAGGTCTTGGACTCTATATAATAAATTAATCAATACCAAAACCCTTCCCATAGTATTTCCCATGGTTTATAAAAAATAGTATTTTCTTCCTTTATTTTATATGTCCACAGTCTGAACATATTAAAATATTACCCTTAGTGATGTAGAAGTGATTCATGTTATTAAATAAATGATTTTAAAACCTTAAAATTTTAATATTGGTTTTAGAGGATTCATAAAGGATTCATAAAATTATTCAAATAAATTAAAAATGAAATTTTTTTAAAGTGTAAAAATATATTTGGTCATGGAAAGACTCTATTCAATTTATTACATCACTTTTGGTTCATTATGATGTCATAAAACACACTGTATATTTATATCTTACTTCCTAAAAATTCATTTGTCTTATAAAATTATGAATGATTTACCCCTAGATAATTTCGACAAGATGATTCAAAAAATAATATTTATTTTATCAATACAATTTTCTAAATATGTGAATTTTCACTTTTAATATAAGAGTTGACTTTTCTTGATTAATTCTGGTATTTACGACAATAAAAAATTTTGAACTCTTATAAAAATTATTTTTTAATTTGTAAAATTATATTATCAACTATAATTAAAAAATATTATTTAATAATAATTTTTTTTAAAATATATTTTTTTTCAAAATTCATTAAACCATTAAAAGTAATTTCTTAATTGAATTTGTATAATACCCAAAAACACAATTTTTGTTTTATCATATCAAAACAAAAATCATATATAAAGTAACAAAAGTAAGAAGTAAATATAACCGTTATTATATTGAAACCAGAATATAAATATTCATATTATTAGGTTCTTAATAAATAACCCTTTATTACACCATAAAACCCCTTAATTTTAAGGTGTGTGATTGTGAGGTTTTTCTTGAGGCGGTTCAATGTACATGGTTTTGGTGGTGATCTCTATGATCTTGAACTTATTTTATAAACATTATTACTTGTGATTTAGTTATTAGATCTTGACTAGGGAGTAGTCAAGAGAAAATCCAAGTGATGCTATCTTCCTCAATATCTATGATAAATGGGATTTATAGGGTATGATCCTAAAGGTCATGAACACCACTTTCTTTGTCTATTTCAATTGGATTTATCAAAACCATATATTTATACTAATCATATCATAACTATTCAACAACTATATTATCTTCATTTTTATGCATAATGGTCTTTTAAATATGATAGGATATAACAAAACTAAATAAGTACATGTGTTCTCAATAACCATAATATATAATAGGTCATTCAATTCAATTACAAAGGGAATATAATTTATAAAATTTTGGGTTGTTACACTGATTCAATATATGATTAAATAGAAAATTGAATACAAAGACATTAATTTTACCCATTTAATGTGTGGTCAATTTTATACTATTAAAAAAGTGGCTCATTTCAAGATTTCTAGGTCTCAGGTGTGTAACATGGAGGTATTGGTGAACTAGAGAAGAAAACTAATTTAATTAATATAATAATATAAATAAATAATACATAACTTAACATTAAGTGAGATCTAACCAAGCACCAAATGTGTGAAAAAGTTATGTGCTTCCTAGGGTAAAACCTTCATCTCGGACCTAATTATAGTCTTATATTTCTTATACAATTCATTTTTAGGGATATATTAAATTATTTTTCAAAAAAAATTATACTATAAATATTAAATAACTTATCCTCATCTCTGATCATAGCAAATGCCCAACAAACACACATGGTATGTCGCCCCTAGGGTAAACCACTAATCCTGGTCCTAAAAGTGGTCTTATATTTCTTATACAAAGCAATATTTAGGATATATTTAGTTTTTTTGTAAAAATAATGTACACATAATATAATATATTTAATATTTTAATTGCATATGCACTGAGACTGTATGAGTCTTAGAATCCCACTAACTCATCTCCTCACTCCTAAAATTTTCAATAGAATATTCCAAAGTGTTAAATATGATTTCATCCTTACACAAAACATTTAAATAATCTTTTTAATGAATTTTATTGAGAAATTATATTTTCACATAAAAAGATCCATAAATAATTATCAATTAGTGATTTCATTATCATTAAATTTTTTGGATGTTATAGAATCACATCCTAGAAATCTTCAAAGAGAATTAAATGAGAAAATTTCTAATATAAGGTATAATTTTATCTAGGAAACTAAAATAATATATCATTAATTCTTAAGAA
Source organism: Viscum album (assembly GCA_963277665.1). Lineage (NCBI taxonomy): Eukaryota > Viridiplantae > Streptophyta > Magnoliopsida > Santalales > Viscaceae > Viscum > Viscum album. Next base: position 423,572,606 of record OY728162.1, on the reverse strand, counting down.
CATTACGCATTTAATTTTAGTGAGAAAAAAATTTATTTCAGGTGAAAGGGTAAATAATTTCCTTCATTTCTATGAATATTTTTCTGAAATAAAATGCAGAATCAAATATAAAAATTTTAAAACAAAAATTTCCTTACTATCAGTGATCCTCTTTTCATTTTTATATCATGTGGCACTTATGAAAAGGTCATCACAATAGATCAATTTCAAAGTCCATGTTTTAAATATAGGATAGATGTTTCTATTCTATGATGATTTTATATTATAAAAAATATCTTTCCAACAGAATTGTTTTTATAGAAAATAAGTTAACAAAAATGAGCAATGTTTTTATAAAATTAGTTTCTTTTGGTGATATATTTTTTGTGGTCTTTATGAAACATTTATCTCGTGATCATTGTGTATGTGATATATTTGTTAAAATTTTTTTATTTTGTTTTCAATGATCCATTATTGAAAACAATTATTTGTGAATATTTAATAATTTATGAGGCATATATATAATGGTTATTTTTTATCTTCAAATATTTATTTCCCCATACATTCAATTATTAATTTTTCCAATTAAATAACTATACCGGATTGACCTATGTATGAAACTAAATGTTTATGTGAATGAAACTTCACCAAATATAAATCTAAAAAAATGAAATATATATATATATATATAATGATACCTAAAATTATAACATCATGAAATATTGAATTTTATATGATTTAGAAAATTAATTGTATGATTAAGATTATGATATACTGAAATGAACTAGGTTATATGGAAAATTTTATATTTATATGTATATATTCATGGATAGACATGATATGATTATGGTAAACACATGGGGTGATTTAGTATTATTATTGATTTATTGATTTCCCTACTCATATTTTTATTCTGTATCAATATAAACCTGTTTCTAAGATAATTTACTAGATACTTATTTATATACAAACTAAAACTGAATCCTAAGGGTGTTGATTGTTTTTGTTACATTTATAAAATTAATTTTATTTAAAATTGAATGTTAAATTATTATAGAATAGTGAATATAATCATTTATATAAATTATTTCTTTATAATTTGAAATTTTTAGGGAATTTAAAGGACTTTTTGTTGGTTTGTGATAACATCACGATTCACATTTCATTTTACACCCTCAATATATGGTGTTGTAATAATTTTGGATTATAATTTTTAATAATAAGTGTATTATACATTACTATAAAAATTGATGTGTTAAATAGAAATATATGAATAAATTTTGAAATATCACATTTTTTTAGAAATACATTAGGTGTGGTGGTCATTCAAAGATCACATGAAAAATTTGCTGAAAAGCGGGACATAATATATAGAATCCCAAATGGAGTTTTGGGAAGAAATTCTAAAAACAACTATCTTACTATACCATTATTTCAAATTAGTGTCTAAATACCAAACCAGTTCAAAAAAATGTCCCTAGAAATTTATTTAACATAATTCATCCATGTGGAGGCCCTATATTTAGAACTATTAGAGGAAATCATTTGTATTTATAGTCTAGAGGAATCTTATTTAATTTGATGATATCACACACTATAGACCACTAATTACTATATTGTTTTAAATTATGATAGAAAACATGCAGGTACATAAGGTGGTTATAATTTTAAAGGAAATATTGGTATTAATACTAACCTTAATAATTGTGATAAATTTTATGAGTTAATTCTTGGGAGAAAACTTAATTCTACTTTATCTATTAATTTTCACTTTGTGAAAACTCAATTAAAATATTATACAAGGTTTAGAATTATAACAATTTAGGATATTAATAGTTTTTCTACTATTATTTCAGTTTTTTTATATCTATATACCCTAATAAGGAGTTAAATGATAGTGGAAAGATTCTATACATACCTCATCTACCTCTCTATTTAATGATAAAAATTTTGCGATTTTGGAAAAGAAGATAAATAATTTTGAAGGGAGATCCAAAAAAACATTCCACCATATATTTTGTATATATTTGGTTTTAATGTATTTCATTTTGATTTATATTGACATGGTTTTAACTATAATTCATGGTTTTTGTAATATTTAATTAAATAAACATTATTTGATAATTAATTAGTTTGATATTTTGAATCGGTAAATTGTGTTTTTTTATTATACAACACACCTGTGATTTTTATCCTATACATTAATGAGATATAAATGATCTTGATATCCATAATATTAAAAAATATAGGAAATACCATGAAAGGATGATTATTAGGTAGGAGTTTAGTACAGAATGTACTATTTTATGATGATGATAGGAAAAAAGAAAATTTTAATTAAACCATAACCAAAGGATTAAAATATTACTAATTTTATTTCACAAGTATTAAAAATGAAATATTATATATTAATCAATTTTTTTTTCCTTTTCTATGATCCTTTAAAAAACATTATTTAAAATTGCTTAAAATGTTGTAAATTTAATTTTTTTTCTCTATTTTTACAGTAATCTGTTCGATTGCCCAAATTTAGTAATCATTAATAAATATTATTTACAAATCACACTATAACATTAAATGATCCTTTAGAGATATCCTAGTCCTTCCCAATAATATATTTTACTAATTTATTATAATTTATTTTTATTATTCATGAAAAAATGGCTATACACAACTTTGTATAACATGTGAAAACCTTAGAGACTTTGTAATATGAATTTTATTTTTATGAGTAAAATATATATTTTTTATAAATAAAGGATATTATCAACACATTAATTTATAATATTTAATTAAACCAATCATTAATGAATATGAAAAACATGAATCACATGGATTAAATAGTCATAGATTTATATATTTAAAAAAATTATTGAGAAAATAATATCATGAATATAGATATTTAATCATACAAAAATACTCTTCTATTCATATAATTAATGAATTGATGTATATAAGAGATATATTATATATATACCATATATATTTTATATTAGTTTCATATTAGTATAAATCTTTCTGCATCAATAATATAATTTTTTCTATACGATAAAATTTCTAGAGGAGATACTGTCGGTAAATATGACGAAATAAAATTAAAGTGTCATTGTTTTATAAATGGGATAACAATTTTTATTTTATAGAAATTTTTTAATTAAACCATGAAAATATATATATTCTTAATTCCATGAATATTTTTTTACATAGATTTTTTTTTCTTATTGGAATGAAAATTTTTATTCCAAAAGTTATCATTATGAAAATATGTCTTGAACTTCCTAAAAAATTAGAATGTACATAATTTTAGTTACAAATTAATAAAAAATTAATGAAAATTAATTTGAAAAATGGTTCTAAAAAATTAAAAATTCATATATGATAATATTACATTATTTTTAATTTTATAAATGTGAGGGAATTTGTTACATCCTTGTTTGAACATTTTTATCAAATATTATATCATTAATTGATTCTATCCAAGGTAAATTCATATTATATTTTATATATTATTTTGTGAAATTGTTCCATAATAATTGTAATAACATTTATATAAATAAGTGAAATAAAATTATTTTTCCCCTTAATTATATTTTTAGATGAAATTAATATGAAGCTGAAAATATAATAAAATATATAAGGACCCAACCTTAAACATTTCATAATCTAGTAAATTATTTTAGCATTAAATTTCTTACATCCCCAAAGATATTTTTAATTTATAGTTTTATAGAATTATGAAATAATTAATAAATATAAACCCAAAAGAATACAAAGTGGGTACTACTAAAATAGTATCCATTTCCTCTATAATAAATTTTTTTTAATAAAACTTGAAATTATTCATGAAAATTCCTCACAACATACATTTCGGATTCTTCTTTTATCTTACCCATCTTTAAATCTCTGTCAATTTTTTTTAAAACTTGGTATGAGAAAAAAATACTTAGTAATGAGCAATAAAATAAGGAATGAAACACTTATTCCATTAATACTTATATGCATATGAAATCATTTTCACAAAGACATACTTCTCACCCATAATGTATCATATATTTACTTTGTGAAGAAAAGATATTTTGATGAAAATATTGAAAAAACAAATATAACAATATAGGTAACTTGGGTAATAATTTTTTTACCATAATTACCTAGTATTGTAACCCCCATAGATATCATATGATTTATTACCCTCAAAGATACCTTACATTGGAACCCACACAGGCACCTAATGGTGTAACCACCGTTGTTATACTTGGAATAACTATTATGATCAACATCCAACATAAATATAAAAAATGAATTGAATGGAGATATATTTCCCACCCTTTATAATAAAAAACTCCCATGAACCAGAATATAATCATAAAACAAGAATATTTGAATAATAAGAACATTGATTTTGATTTTCTAAAAATGGAAATCAAAGATTATTTTTAAAGAAAAGTCCCTTACATAGAGTTTTAATTCTTTAAAATGTGTTAAAAACAATTTTATAACGGTTTAAATAGTGTTATTAATTTATTATATGACTATATTTATATATATACTACCTTATATGTTCTTTTTATAATAACTTTCCACGAATTTATTGATATTATTTTGTTATTTTTTTTATTTCAATTGAATTTTTTTCAAGGTTTCCATAGTTGGACCATTTTGATTTTTTATGTCAAATGGAATAAAAACTCATGATGTGAAAATAAATGGTAATAATTTGTTTCCATTTTTTAAATGATACCATATATCATTTTTTTCTGATACGAGGCTGATTCATTAGAAAAAAAATTAATGAAAATTATTTAATTTATTTTGGCAATTTTTACGATCATCACTAACACATATCATTTTATTTAATATATTGTTTTAATATTGGTTAAAAAAAATTATATAAATTATAATGTGAATAATAAAATCTTATATATAAATTATAATTGTTTTGTGACCAACCTTGAAGGTGGTAATGGACAATGAAATCACATCGTCTATGATGATGATAAATCGACACATCACAGGTGATGGTTTCGTTTTTTAGAATAAGAGTATAAGAGGAGTGTTTTAATGATGGATATTACATTAGTATTTATAATATAATAGAGTTATCATGTCACTTGTATTATGGTAGGGCAGGAGAGAATAAGAAAAGAAAATAAATTTAAAATAAAATAAAAGAAATAGAAATAGGATTTTACCTCTTGAATTATCCTCCTTGAGAAAATCCTAACGTTACTTGGTTATTGAATTTTTGATAAAATAGTAGGTATTGTAATATTTGAATATGATTTTAAGGGAATAGGGAAAAATTAAACAAGATACAAGTCTTTTATAAGTGATGAGAAGAGATGGTGAAGGGTGGTATTTATAGTGGAGGAGAGGGGTGTTTTCTTATTATTTTATTCATTAGTTTATTATTTTTTCTCACGAATTTCGATATTTTTTATTACTAGTACTAAATAAAGTAAATATATAATGACATATTGAGATTATGGTGATTACATAATCTTTACATCTTACATGACTAAAAAATTAATGTATTTGTGAAATAATGTAAAATACTGTATTTCACTATTCACAAAAAGTTAAACTATTTTGGAAAAATCCAAACAATTACACCCAACCATTTTTAAATATTTATAATTTAAAAATGGAATCAATTTTTCGAAAATAAATTTCTAAATATGATAAATTTAATTTTTAATTAAATTCACAATTTACTAGAAAAATACTTATTTTAAAATTATAACTAATTTTATGATACTTTGAAATATTAAATAAGGTCTCATTAAATTATATTATCATTATAAGACAACAATATATTAATTTATAAATCTATTTTATGAAGATAAATTTTCTTTTAAATCATTATATTAATCATAAATGTGTAAAAAAAAATTATGTGTCATAAAAATATCAACACTTAATTTATAATTTTAAAAACATTATTTATTTATCGCATGATATAAATATATCATATCATAACTTGTAAGATACCTTATTTTTTTATAATATCATAGATGAGGTGAATTTTATATTAATATATAATCATTTATTTCTATAGATTACACTCATTTCATTATACATTTATAATGAATTTAACGATTTAATTATAGAATTAAAATAAACTATTTTATAAGTACCTCAGTTATTACATTATCCCCACATTTTGGGAATTAAATACTCACAATTTTTAATCAATTATTAAAAAAGTGATGATACCATTACCTAATAGTTGATTTAGATTCCCAAGTTGCTTCATCAACCATGTAGTTTCTCCACAAAACCATAACCTAGTGAATTACCTTATTCTACAATACATTCTATCTACGATAAAGAATAATAACATGTTTATCTTAATAAGAATGACACTCTTCTAGCTAAACTAATTTTGGGATCAAAACATGAGATGAATATGGATCTTACTTTTTTAACATCAAAACATTAAAAACATTGTGTACTTGAGATAAACTCAGCAGCAAAGCTACTCAGTAGACAACTGGTCGAACATTCTCTAGGCTTGTATAGGGTCCAATGATCCATGGAAATAGCTTTAATTTATTTACAAAACACATAAAACTTTTCTAAGGAGATATTTTAAGGAAATATTAATCTCCTACCTTGAAAGGAAAGTATTTCCTCATATTATCTATAAAACTTTTCATCTTTTTCTAAGCAGTGCTCATGTATTTCTGCGTCATCTTCACATTTTCAACCAATTCCTCTTCTAATTATGGTTCCATATACATCATTTCCCCAAACTTCATTCCAAAATTATGGATTTAGACACCACATCCCATATAATACATCCAATAGTTCTATATATATACTGAAATCAAAACTATTATTATAAGAAAAATAAACTAAATAAAGATATTGATCCCAACCTCTCTAGTAATCCATTGAACAAGTACATAACATGTCTTCTAATGTCTGAATTATTCAATCAATTTTTTCATCAAATTAAGGATGAAAGGCTATTCTGAAATTTATTTCACTTCCCAAAATCTTTTGAATACCCTTAAAAATGTTAGAAGTGAACCTTGGATCAAAGTTATATATAATAGAGAGAGGAACTCCATGAAACCTGGAAATCTATTTGACTTATTGTCAAGAATTATTATCTAGATAATGAGTGTCTTTAATAGAAAGGAAATGTGTAGACTTAATTAGTTGACCAACAATAACCCAAATCACATTTTTTACCTTGATAAGTCTTTGGTAGTCCCACAATGAAGTCTATTGATATATTTTCCCACTTCCACTCTAGCATAGGAAAAAGATGAATCATCCACTTTGGTAGTTTCCACACCTCTTTAACCTGTTGACATGTCAAACATTTCATAGTAAAATCAGAAATTCCTATTTTCATTCCATCCCACCAGTAACACTACCAAAGGTCACTATATATCATAGTTATTCTAGAATGAACTGAGAATGTGGAACTATATGATTCACTTAATAAATATTTCTTCGATTGTGAATCACAAGTCACACATAATCTCTTAAAAAATACCAAAAAAGAATCTTTATCAATGTTAAATTTGAGAAACATACCTCCCTCAACCAATTATACCTTTTTCTATAACTCATAGTATTCCTTTTGTGCTTGATTAATTATGTATGATAGAAAAAAATATAGTGACACCTGAAAGAAAATAGATTAATTTCATACACCAATAGCTTATAAAACAAAATTCATCAAATCATTAATCAATGTGTCATGTTGAAAATGTATCATGGTTAATGTAGCATGATGTTTTTGACACAAGGAATCTACCACTTTGTTTTCTTTTCCATCATGTTAATTGATTGTGCAATCATAATCCTTTATCAGTTCCAACCATCTCCTCTGCATCATATTCAATTCATTCTAAGTAAATATATACATTAAACTTTTATAGTCTATTTATATATCACATTTGGAATAATATATATAATACAACTAAAATTATAAAGAGAAAACCACAACATCTAATTTGAAATCATGTATAGGATAATTTATCTCATGAAGTTCTTGTTTCCATGAAGTATATGTAATTACCTGATTATTATTCATTATAACATGACTGAGTCCCATTAATGAAGCATCACATTAGGTGAAAAAATCAACATTTCTAGAATGTGTGGAAAATAGTAGAGAATCTGTCAATCATCTTTTCAGTTCCTAAAAAATATCATAACCTTCTATCCATATAAATTAAACCCCTTTTGGGACAACCTTTTTAGTGGTCTAGATAACAATGAAATGTTTTTAACAAATTTTTAGTAATATCATCGAAATAAAATAAAAATAAGAATCTCTATAACATTTTTATGTATTGGTCATTCATCAATTTTTTTTGGAAATATAAACTATTACACCATCCTTTTTTATAATGTTCCCCTGAAAAGAAATCGGTTGTAACCAAAAATAAGATTAGATAACTTTTTTATTACTTCTTTTATTTGAGATTTTGTAGGAAAATATATATATGTTTTTCATGATCTTCATAATTTTTTGAAAACACTAATATATCATAAATAAAAACTACAAAAAACTTATCCAAAAATTCACAGAAGGTTATATTCATAAGATCTATAAATACAACAAGATAATCATTCAAATAAAAGTACATAATAAAAAACTCATAATTACTATATATAATATGGAAATATGTTTTGGAAAGTCATTCTCCTTCACTTTTAGTTTATGGTACCCAAATATCAAGTCAATCATGGAAATGTATTAATCTTATTAAAGCTAATCAAATAAGGAATCGATATGAGGAAACAATAATTATTCATAAAATTAAGGTAATTCAAAGCTCTATAATCAATTAACAATCTCATGAAACCAATGAACATTTTAATGAATAAAATATGAGCGCCCCATGGTGAAGTGCTATGATGAATTAAACATTTATCAAGAAACTCCTCCAACTGATTTTTTATTAATATAAGTTCTACTTGACCCATTAAACAAGGGGATTTTGAGATTGTATTAGCATTGGGATCTAAGTCAATAGTAAATTCAACTTCCTGATCAGGTATTACACTAGACAACTCATCAAAAAAAATAGATATTCATTTACCATTGGCACATCCTTAATCTGAACAATTCCATTTCTTTCAACAATATGTGCAAGATAAATTTCATTTCCATATTTTATCATTTTCTCATATTCTTGATATGTTATCAATGTTATGATATTATTTTTGTATAAAAAATAAAACTCTTTCTAAAAAACTGATTTATTACCACAATCAATCTTAGAAAAATAAGAAAGCCAATCCATACCCAAAATAACATCAAACTCTCTTAAGGGGAAAAATGTTTGCAGGTAATTTCATTACATAGATAAGAACAATAAGATTATAATAATACCTTTTTCCTTAACATTTCCCTTGGTGTATTAAAAATGGGTTCTAATTTCATTTTTTTTGTGAAATTTCCAATTTTCTACAAAATTTCTCAGATAACAAGGAATATGTAGACCCGATATCAAAGATTTTTTTTTGAAAAACATGAGTAAACAAAAAATGTACCTAATAACACTTTTATTGGATAAACCAAAATCCAATGATGTAGTAATAAAGTATTTCACTTCATCTTTCTACCAATAATATTATTTCTTTCCGTCATTCAGTTATTTCTTTATGTATGTATTTTCATTATGCCCCATCTCACCACATTTGAAACACATTACAATTATCTTATAAAACATAAACCTACCAACACTAATACCTTTTTCATTACAATCACATGTCATATTTCGAAAGTTATCACATTGAAAAAAACATCCCTTAATTTTTAAGGCATTCCATAGGTTTTTTTACCACACTTCCCAAAAATTGGAAACTTAATTTTCTTGCCTTAGAATTTATTTGATTGATTCTTACCCATTGCTTTCCATATGGTCCTTTTATTCTTATTATTGTGAATGTACATATTATTATCATAAAACTCCATTTATACCCTTTCATCACATAAAAAATGTTTCTCAGAAATTTTAAATTTAATGGAATCCAATTTCCTTCGATATCTTGTCTTTAATCTTGAGTAAAAATAATTGATTTTACTATCAATGTCCCGAGTACGATTTGGTGAGTAACATGTTAATCAAGTTAAGTTTTCCAAATCCATGACCATTAAATCATATTGGATTTATTTAATTCATTGAATTTATTTTAAATCTTAATTCAAACCCCATTAAGAAACAAATTTCAAGGAAAACACTCTTAAATTCATCTCATATCAAGGAATAAATCTCATATCATTCCCATACAATCCTAACAATAGACCACCACTAGTTGGATTATCCTTTAAAATAAATAACATCAACAAAATTTTTTTGATTCTCTAAACACCCATGACATAAAATATCTTTTCAAGAGATTTAATACACACTTCAGACACCACTTGGTCAGAAGATCCACTGAAATTAGGAGGGTGTTCCCTCATAAAATTTTCTATTATCATCATGTTCCTTTTTGGTAGATATAGATGTTCTGTTGCATAGATTCCACCACCATTTATAACCTAACTAAATTGATACATTTCTTTAAAAACCTTTTGGTTCCAATTACCACCATTCTAGGTTGTGGATTTGGAATGAGATCATTATCTTGGTGCCTTTATACTTTGGTTTTCGTGTTTCTTCTATGGAAAACCATTTTGAAAAGATATATATTAGGTGTAGAAACATGGTAATATCTATGTTCTATATCATTTTAGAATATACATATGGTAAAAATAGTTATTGGTATTCTGTTAGCATCAACCTAACTCCTAAAGTTATCTACACCATGCTCTGATAGCAACTATAAAGACCCAGCATTAAACATTTAATAATCTAGTAAATTATTTTAGAATTCTTGTTCATACATTCCCAAAGATATTTTAAGTTTATAGTTTTATATAATTAGGAAATAATTCATAAATATCAACCCACAATCGTACAAAGTTTATATTACTAAAACAGTATCCATTTATTCTATAATAAAAATTATATTAATAAAATATGAAATTGTTTTATTAAAAAGATTCATAACATTTATCTTTGCTTCTTATTTTCTATTACCCATCCTTAGAACCCAGCGAAAAAAATTTAAACATTAGGATGATGACAAAAATATCAATATGTAACATAAAAATAAACAAATAAAACATTATTCGATAAATACGTATAATATTAGGAAATCATTTTCACAAAGACTCACTTGTCACACATAATATATCATATAGTGAATTTATAAAAACAAGATATATACATAAAACATTGAAAACATAAATAAAACCATACAGTTAACCCAGGGAATTATTTTCTTACAAAAATTACATATAATTTTTACCCTTTGTTTTACCTTATGATTTGTAACCCTCACAGCTACCTTACAATGTAACCCTCCTGGAGACTTACGGGAAAACCATCACTGTTACACTTGGAATAAATATTATGTTCAACTTCAAACATAAATGTACCCTGTTAATTGTAGGGATATATTGGTACCATCCTTAATCATAAAAAATTCCCATGATCTAGAATATAATCATAAAATAAGAAAACACGACTCATAAAAATATTCCTTTTGAATTTTGTAAAAATAGAAATTAAAAAGTGAATTTGTAATGAAAAATCCATTACCTTGGGTTTGGATTCCTTATAACGTGTTCAAACCTTTGGTATAATGGTTTATAAAGTTCTATTAATTTATTGCAGTAATATATTATTATTTATAATACCTTATATGTTATTTTTATAACAACTTTCCACTAAATTATCGATAATATTTTTCTATTTTTATTCTTTCATGCGCGTTTATTTCATAGTTTCCATGGTTGGTTCATTATGGATTTTTTTGAAGAATTGAATAAAAAATCTAGAAGACGAAATAAATGGTATTAATATGTCTACATAATTTTAAATGATTCTATATATCATTGTTTTTTTGATATGAGGATGATTCATTAGAAAAAATTTAAAGACCCATAAATTTCAAGGAATTTTTTTTCTTAATTTATTTGGATTTTTGCGAGTTTGTGGCTTCTGACGACACTTGATTTGGATCCTCGATATGCCCTGAATCAATTTCTGAAGTTTATCTTGGTTATGTTTAGTAAATGAACGAGCGTGTTTTTTTCTATCTTTTGAACCGGTGCTCGGAATTGAAATATGAAGGCACCGATAACTCGTAGCGCCGTTAATTTCCTAAGGGGACCTTTACCGCGAATGCGTTTGTACGGGTGGAAAAGATAAAAATTGTGGATTAAATGAGGAATGAATAAAATTGTGAAAAAATTTTATTTTTATAACTAAGGAGGCTTTATCCTACATAGGGGAGTTGGGGTGGGACCCAAAAGCACCTGACTACCCTTGTGAGGATAAATGTGAGGTGGGGCCCACACGAGCCCTACCCTTTCACATTCCCATAACTCACTTTTAACTCCCATAAGATCCCCCCTTTAATTATGTAATTCTTCGACTTCCTTATTAAATTTTCCAACCTACATATTAACTGATTAAATAAATCTACATTTAATTAATTAAGAGATTTGATTTTCAAAATATGAATGGCTTGGCATGTTAAATTAAAATAAGGTGGATGCTTATTTTAATTGGGTTGACACTTGTTTTGGGAAAATATTTTGGAGAAAGAGCTTAGGAGTTTTGAAGAACATCTTCCTCCCACGAAGAACGATGCCTCTTCGTCGAAGAATAACGGGGTTCCATCTTCTCTGACGAGACACCGACGCTCGAGCCAGGATTGAAGGCCTGTGCAGAAGCGACGAAGGCCAATGATCGACGTCACCCTTGCGACGACGTCACCCTTGCGACAACTTCAACGAGCCGACATCCACCCTCTCGTGATATCTTCATTGAATGAAAAACATTGAGGTAGGGGTTGTTATGTTCCGGTTTTATTACTGTTCTTCATTGTTCTTCGTTGCTTATGGATTGGCCGTATGATATCTTTGTAACGGGAGGATATCGGACCGTACGAACACGATCGATTATCCTACCCTTTTTGTTGTTAAATATTGTTGATGTTTGAGGCAAAGGCAGCACTGTGTCATTGCACCGTGCGGGGATGAAGGGGACCATGGATGGAGCGGGCCACGACGGTGGTGGTGCAGGGCGCTGCCGCATCGCGCCACGCCGGAGAGGCTGAGGAAGGCCACATAGTAAAATTCGGTCTGAAGTAGAGGGGTGAGGCGCCGTCGAGCCACACCGGAGCTTTAAGGGGCCGCGGCTAGTGAGGGCCGAAGCGGTGGGGCATGGCGTCGTCGCGCCACTCCAGTCGAACAAGATCCGCAACGGTCTTCAAAGGGGGGGGGATGCTGTGCCGGCCGCCGGCACCACCAGGAGGCGGGACCCGTGGGGGTCATGCAGTTACACAATCGGTCGGCCATAAAGGCCGGCCGTTTCGAAGAATTCGGGAGGGGGGCGTAACCCCCCCCCCCCCCCCGAGTACCTTCTATGGTGGACCCCACTAGGTCTGTCGTTTCCGCAAATATGGGCGGTTCCCCCTTTGCATCCATCTCGGCCAGCGGCGAGCTGTTGCTGGCTTTCGAGTCGGACTGCAGGCCACACGGGCTGGGTCGGCTGCGCCCAGCCATGGTTCGGGCTGTGCCGACTTGGCCGGACCTAGACCTGGGTCTGGTAGACCTAGTTCGGGCCGAACGAGGGGGTATTGGGCCGGGTCGGACCGGGCCCAGACCCCCTATTTTTTGGACCAAGTTCATTCAAATGCCTATAACATGGGCTACGGGCCTCCGATTGATTCACTGTCAGTTGTGTAGGGATCCTTTGATCGAGTCGGTCATTTAGTTATATTACAGATAATATTTTGGCAAAGTTTGTGTACAACCGGGTTGGTTTGAACTCGAAACCAACCGGGACCTCGGAACGGAAACACTTATAACTTGAGCTCCGGACGTCCGATTGATGTTCCGTTGACTTTGTTGGATTCCTCTTGATGAGACAGTTATTTTGGAATAATTCACCTAAGGTATAGATGTATTTGGAGTACAGTCAGGTTGTTTTATCTTAGAAACCAATCGGGCCCCTGAAACGGAAAAGCCGATAACTTTCAGACCGGACGTCCGTTTGACGAACCGATAGACGTGTTGGTAATACTGTTGAAAAAAGGTGTCATTGAGTATACACTATGAGAGTTCGGGGTAAAGTTGAGATACATTCAGGTTTGTTCATACACGAAACCAACCGGGCCCCCGAGATGAAAAGGCTAATAACTCACAGACCGGGCATCAGATTGACGCATCGTCTATTACGTTGAGACCCCTGTGACGAGGAAGTCCTTTGTGATAGTTTTTTTGGGACTTTTTGATACATGGAGTATTGACCAGGAGCTCATGGAGAGGACCCTCTCATAGACGAGCGTACAAATTGCTGAGACCTAGTAGTAGACTGAGACTTCACGACTGCTGATCGATCGACTGGGAGTTATTCAGATGGCCTAGTGTGGTGCACATGGATGTAGAAGCAGACCCACAGTGGAGGAGCACATGGTTGTAGCGGCAGATCCGCGGTACTCGACAGAAGGAGTACCTCTGTAGGCTATGAGGGGGTGCGCTTGGTTGTAACGACAGACCCATGGTGGGAAGCGCTTGGTTGTAGCAGCATGCCCACAGTATTCGAAAGGTGGAGTACTTCAGTAGTCCAAGGTTAGTGGGAAGCACTTGGTTGTAGCGACAGACCCACTATACTCGATAGAGGAGGAGTTCTCCCGTAGTTGTGGTTTCGACATCATGAATAAAATCCTAGTTTGAGCTAAGTCAATAACTTTTGTGTTTACCTCATGATTGAGATGAGTCACTTGATAACTTTGGTATATGTATGGGCATAAAACTAGGTAGTGGTTATCCGTTGATATCTTAACCTTTTTGTTTCCTCATGATTGAGATGGGTTACTTGATAACTTAGGTATAAGTATGGGCTTATTCCTGAGTAAGGGTTATCTGTTGAGATCATTCATTGTTGTTATGATTGTTGGATTTAGTGAGACTTGAGGGTCTCGGGGTCCCTACTGGGTATTTTTATACTCACCCATGCACGAGCTATTCCCGCACCTCATTGTGTTGGATGAAGACGACGGACATCGCTGACAGAGACTGAGTGTACGAGGACTGGAAGGTACCAGGAGGTGGACCTCATGATAAGACAGTACCCGGAGGTGGACCTCACAATGAGACAGTACCCGGAGGTGGACATCATGATGAGATGGTACTCGGAGGAGGTTGGAAGGAGAGAGCATTGGGGAGCCTATATGTACCTACACTTCAGGTAGGATCCGAGGTGGACGACCCAGGACATGCTTCTATCTTCAAGCTTTTTGTATTTTCTATTTTACTTTCAATCATTTGTAGCTTTACTTTTTAGTTAGGTTTTTATTCTGGCCGATTTAATTTTCAGCACATTCTTTTGTACTTAGTGTTTTACTTCTGCTTGTACTCTAGTTGGATGTGTTTATGTTTTATAAAGGAAATGCCTTCCCAGTTATCGGGATTCACACCATTGTTGCGAGTTGCCAGACCCTGTCCTATGGAAGGTGGGTTTGGGGTAGTCACGACACTGGCCCCGAGGATGGGTCATGAAAAATTGGTATAAGAGGAGTCATTTCTACAGTAGAACATAGGACGCTGATATTTACTTTCTATGATGCTATAGTGTTAAGGGTACTAAGTGTGGTTTTTAGTTCAGGGATTCCAGTGTTGGTGCGGGCGGCCGACGTATCCATACACCAGGACCATGACTTCTGATTTTTGACTCAGTTCATGAAAACACTGATTGTGTGTGTGTTTTAAAAATTTTCTTTTAAATCAGTTCAAACCCAGTCAGCTCACCAGGTTTAGTCATTTAACCGTGTCACATATTTTCTTTCAGGATGCCACCCCATGGACGACCAGCTAGAGCCCTGAGAGTTGTACGTACTGACAGGACATCAAACGATGAGGCCTCAGTACATGGCCCTCATCTAGTGGAGGCACCTAGGGTACTACCACCTGTTGGGACACTGATGCCACCATCCCCATCAGCAAGCGATGCACGCCGCTTGATTGCACTGCATGAGTTCCAGTGCTAGAGGCCACCCAGGTTCTAAGGAGAGACGGACCCACAGGCAGATGAGGATTGGATGGAGGCTGTGGTGAGTCCTCCAGCTAGTAGAGATGCCAGCAGACATTATGGTGATCCATGCTTCCAGCCTCCTACAGGCAGTAGCATGCAGATGGTGGAGCATGATGGTCTAGATGCACGACGAGGTGACACAGATATGGGTAGACTTTGAGAGCCCATTCCAGGTGGAGTTTGTACTGGGCACCCTTTTAGAGGTGCGCATTTAGGAGGTACTCCTTCTACAACAGGGTAGCATGATGATGGCACAATAATTATCGAGGTTCACAAACCTCTCGCGCTAGTCTACATACATGGTACGAGACTCGTTCTTCAGGGCCCGAACCTTCGAGCAGGGGCTCAGGCGAGAGATTAGAGCTTCAGTTGTCTCCCACAGCATCCCAACGTAGAAAGGGGTGTTGGAGCGAGCCCTCTTAGTGGAGACTTTCCTTTATGAGTAGTCTCCAGTAGTGGGACCCACCACTAACCGGCATGAAGCAGAGTCTTCTGCAGCTGGTAGTAGACAGATGATGTAGAGGTCTAAGAGGACCAGACCCATAGATGGTCGACTTCATGACTCAGGATCATGTGTGCGAGGCACCCGGGGTGTAGAAAGTCTTACCATGAGAAAACAGTGTTACTCCTACAGTGGGCTTGGTCACATGGAATGTGACTATCCAACCCACCATACAGATGATCTGAAGATAGACTAATGACCTCCTAGGCAGAGACAAACATTCGATCGAGGCAGACTGCAAGGAGTAGGAGACTGAGGAAGAGGAGTTGGTCGTGCATCTGGAGGTGGACAACGCTTCGAGGTGTTGCTGCCACCACCACCAAGAGGTCCACCCCGACCGTAGGGAATGGGTGGACATGGGAAATCACCGATTCAGGCAGTTGAGTCATAAGGCTATGGAGCTCAGGAAGTGGGAGGATAGGAGCAGGACTAGTTCCAAGCATGAAGGCCATTGTTTTTGGTGCTTCTAGTTTCCATGTTGTTGTCATTGTGTTTGCTTTGTGTCTTTGTACTTCGAGCTGTAGTAATAAAAGACACTTATCTTTGTGATGTTTTCTTACATGTCCTTTTTGTTGGAACGATACTGAGAGGTCCCGAATAAAAACTATTAACTTGACCCTCACTTTAGAGATTCCTACTAAAGGATACCCAGTGAACACACACTACTGCCGACAGTGTGACTCGACCCTTGGAGGTGAGAGTAATAGTTGGATCTCTTGGTAGTAGCGTTGAGGCCTTACGACGTCGTCCATGACATGAAATAGTACCGTTCATGTTAGGATTGACTGTATTAGGCAAATAATGTGGTTCATCCAGGGAAACATTGTAGCAGATGCTCTTAGTAGGAGATCGAGCATTCAGTTGTTAGGAGTTGCTAGACAAGAACTGGCTACGTTTCAGATATCCTTTGTGGATAGTGATGGAGTCAGCACGTGTAAAACCAGAGATGGTTTAGGCTATAACGGAGAAGGTTCAAATCATCGATGAGCATATGAAGACTGCACAGAGCATATAGAATTCCTATGATGATAGGAGACGAGACCACTAGAGGTCTAGGGTGACGACCACGACTTCTTATGGGTCTCACCTCGATGGGGTCAATGGAGGATTGGCCAGGGAGATTTCACGGGGATCCAATTGAGGTTGACGATCGACAAGAGAGAGTCCTACGAGGACGGTCGATTCCTCTTTTTCACTTTTGCTGGAAGCACAGAATCCTCCAGGAGAGAAAATGGGAGCCGAAGGCTCAGATGCGTACCTGATACCTCATTTAGTTTCCGTAGTTTGTGTTGTAGATTTATGGGGATGTAAATCCATGAAATGGGAGTAATGTAAAGACCCGAAAATTTCAAGGAAATTATTTTCTTACTTTCTTTGGAATTTTACGAGTCTGTGGCTTTTGACTGTGATTGATTCTGAGGCCTGGTGTGCCCAGAATCAATTTTCTATGTTTATCTCAGGTATGTTCAGTAAACGAACGAATGTGGTTTTTTCTATCTTTTAAACCGGTGCTTGGAATTGAAATCCGAAGGCACCGATGAACTCGCATCACCAGTAATTTCTTAAGGGGACCTTTAACGCGGATGCGTTTTCACGGGTGGAAAAGTTAAAAATTGTGGATTAAATGAGGAATAAATAATATGGTGAAACAATTTTATTATTATAACTAAGGTGGTTTTATCCTACATGGGGGATTTGGGGTGGTAACCATAAGCACCTAACTACCCATCTGAGGATAAATGTGAGGTGGGGCCACACGATCCCCACCCTTTAACATTACCATAAATCACTTTTAACTCTCATAAACTCCCCCCTTTAATTATGTAACTCTTCCAATTCCTTATTAAATTTTCCAACCTACCTCTTAACTCATTAAATAACTCTACATTTAATTAATTAAGATGATTTTATTTTCAAAATTTGAATGTCTTGGAAAGTTATATTAAAATAAGGTGGGATCTTATTTTTATTGGGTTGACACTTGTGTTGAGAAAATATTTTGGAGAAAGAGCTCTGGTGTTTTGAATAACATCTTCCTCCCACGAAGAACGGTGCTTCTTCATCGAAGAATACCAAGGTTCCATATTATCTGACGAGACATCGAGGCTCGATCCAGGATCGAAGGCCTTTGGGAAGCGACGAATGCCAATGGTTGTCATCACACTTGCGACGACGTCAACGAGCCGACGTCCACCCTCATGTGATATCATCATCAAACGACTAACCTTGAGGTAGGGGTTGTTATTTTCGGGTTTTAATACCGTTATTCATCATTCTTCATTGCTTATGGATTGGTCGTATGATATCATCGTAATGGGAGGAGATATGACCACACGAACATGGCCGATTCTCCTCCCGTTTTCTTTGTTAGACATTGGTGATGATTGAGGCAAATGCGGCACGATGTTGTTGCACCACGCGGGGACGAAGGGGACCACGGCCAGAGCGGGCGATGGCGGTGGTGGTGCGTGGTTTCGTCGCGCTGCGTCGGAGAGGATGAGGAAGGCCGTGGAGGGGAGCGGCGCCATCATTCCATGCCACCAAGAGACGGGACTCGTGAGGGTCCCACGGTTACACAACAGGCCAGCCGTTTCAAAGAATTCGGGGGGGGGGGGGGGGGAGGGGGTAACCCCCCCCCCCCCCCCCCCCCCCCGACCAGTTTTTAGGTTGGACCCCACTGGTTCTGCCATTTCTGCAAACTGGGGGCGGCGTCCCCTTTGCATCCCGCTCGGCCAGCGCCAAGCCACGATTGGCTTCGGAGTGGGCTGGGCCGTGCCCAACTGGGCCGGACCCAGACCCGGGTCGGGCCGACCCAAGGGGGTATTGGACCGGGTCAGACCGGGCCCAAACCCCTATTTTGGGACCAGGTTCGTTCAAACACCTATAACATGGGCTATAGACCCCTGATCGATGCACCGTCAGTTGCATAGATATTCTTGGATCGAGACAGTCGTTTCAGTATATTAAACATAAGATTTCGGAAAAGTTTGGGTATGGCCGGGTTGGTTTGAACTCAAAACCAACCGGGCCCTCGGAGCGGAAACACTTATAACTTGAGCTCTGGATGTCTGATTGACGTGTCGTCGACTTTGTTGGATTACTCTTTATGATAAAGTTCTATTGGAATAATTAACCAAAGATTTAGACGTAGTTGGAGTACGGTCGGGTTGGTTTATCTTAGAAACCAATCGGGACCCTGGAACGGAAAAGCCGATAACTTTCAGACCGGACATCCGTTTGACGAACTATCATCAACATTGGTAATCCCATTCTGAAACGTTCCCTTTGAGTATAACCTATGATATTTTGGGGTACAGTTGAGATATGGTCGGGTTGGTTCTTACTCGAAACCAACCAGGCCCCCGAGATGAAAATGATAATAACTCACAGACCGGGCATCTGATTGACACGCCGTCTGTTGTGTTGAGACCCCTGTGACATGGTGGTCCTTTGTGATAATTCTTTGAGGGAAATTGTGATACTTGGATTATCAACCAGTAGCTCGTGGATCGGACCCTCCCAGATATGAGCGTACGGAGTGCTAAGACCTAGTAGTTGGCTGAGACGCGACGACTGCTAATCGATCAACTCGGATTGATTCGGATGTCCCAGTGGGGTGCGCTGGTTTGTAGCAGCAGACCCACGGCAGAGGAGCGCTTGGTTGTAGAGGCAGACCTGCGGTACTAAACAGAAGGTGTACCTATATAGGCTATGAGGGGGTGCACTTGGTTGTAGTGGAAGACCCATGGTGGAAAGTTCTTAGTTGTAGCAGAAGACCCATAGTACTCGACAGGTGGAGTACTTCAGCAGTCCAAGGTTAGTGGGAAGCGCTTGGTTGTAGCGGAAGACCCACTGTACTCGATAGATGAGGAGTTATCCAGTAGTCGTGGTTTCGACATCATGAATAAAATCCTGGTTTGAACCGAGTCAATGAACTTTGTGTTTACCTCATGATTGAGATGGGACACTTGATAACATAGGTATATGTATGGGAATATACCTAAGTAGTGGTTATACGTTGATTTCTTAACCTTTGTGTTTCCTCATGATTGAGATGGGATACTTGATAACTTAGGTATAAGTATGGGCTTATACTTGAGTAAGGGTTATCTGTTAAGAGACTTATTTGTGGTTATCCTTGTTCGATTTAGTGAGAGTTGAGGGTCTTAGGGTCCCTATAGAGTATTTTTATACTCACCCTTGCACGAACTATGCCTGCACCCCGTTGTTTTGGATGCCTACGACAGACAACGCTGACAAAGACCGAGTGTACGAGGATTGGACGGTACCCGGAGGTGGACCTCACGACAAGATAGTTCCCGGAGTTGGACCTTATGATGAGACAGTGCCTGGAGGTGGACTTCATGACGAGACGACACTCGGAGGAGGTTGGCAGGAGAGAGCGTTGAGGAGGCAATCTGTACCTACCCTTTAGGTAGGATCTGAGGTGGACGACCCAATAGCTGCTTCTATCTTCCAGCTGTTTGTATTTTCTGTTGTACTTTCAATCAGTTGTAGTTGTACTTTTTGGTTTGGTTTGTATTCTTTCCCATTTACTTTTTAGCACTTTATTTTGTACTTAGTTTTTTACTTCCACTTGTACTCTAGTTGGATGAGTTTATGTTTTATAAAGGAAATGCCTTCCCAGTTATCGGGATTCATGCCTTTGGTGCTAGTTGCCAGCCCCTGGCCTATGGAATGCGGGCTTGGGGTAGTCACGACATGGGCCCTAAGGACGGGTCATGACATAAAACATTAATGAAAATTATTTAGTTTATTTGGGTGGTTTTTACAACCACCATGATCTTATACCATTTTATTTAATAAAATGCTTATATATTGGTTTTACAACATTATATAACAGAAAGTATTTATAACAAAATATTATTTAACCATAATAATGTTTTAATAACCATTTTTAAAGGCAGTAAAAGAAAATAAAAACACATCATCCATGATAACGGTAAATTGACACATCACATATGTCGATTTCATTTTTTAAAATAAGAGGAGAAGAGGAGAGTTTTGATGATGGACATTCAATTAAAAAGATAAAATTACAGTATATATAATATATTTTAGTTATCATTCTACTTTGAATAGGGTAGGTTAGGGTAGAATAAGAAAATAAAAGAAAATTAAAATAAAATAAAATAAAAAGAAAGATGATTTTACCTCTTGAATTCTTATACTTGAGAACCTCTTTAAGGCACTTGAAATTGGACTTTTTGTGAGACCAAAAGGTCTTGGACATATAGAAGAGTCTTGGTAAAGGAATTTTGTTCAAATTAAATAAACTAAAAATATATTAGGTATGAGGATAATAGGTGGTATTTATTGTGGAGGAGAGAGGTTTTTTCCCACTATTTTATTCATTAGTTTATTATTTTGGATCAAGACTATGAATAGTTTGATTACCATGAATAAATAAAGTAAACATAGAAGGATTGATTGATATTATGGTTTTTACAACATCGTTACATATTACATGACTAAAAAAATCTTGTATTTTTTAAATACCATAAATTACCGTATTTTATGATTCAAAAAAATTAAACTATTTTAATAAAATCCAAAAAATTCACCCCAACCATTTTTCAGCATATAGAATTAAAAAATGGAAACAATTTTTGAAAAATGATTTTATAAATACGACTCATTTATTCTTTAATTAAAATCACTATTTATAAAAAAATATCAATTTTAATAATATAATTGATTTTATGACACTTTGAAAAATTAATTCTAGTCACATAAAATTACAGTATAATCATAAGATAAAAAAATATTAATTTATTAATTTATTTTATGAAGATAAATTTTCATTTAAATCATTATATAAATTATAAAATTTTAAATGAATATTTATGTGTCACAAAAATATCAAAACACAATTTATCATTTTCAAAACATTTAATTTCTTAATAGATGATATAAATATAACATATTTCCACTTATAAGATACCTAAATTCTATTTATACACTAAAATATGAGGATACTATTATATTAGTATAGACCCTGTAATTTCTATAAATACCACTTATTTCATTATACATTTATAATTAATTTAATAATATAATTCTAGAATGAAAAAAAACTTATTTTATAAGTACATGGGTAATTACAAAATATGATAGAATATAATGATGAACAGCTTTAATGAAACAATGAAGATATTATTACTGTTATAAATGATGATAATTTGGTATATATGTTGTGGCATTTTTTTATGAGTCTCATATAACAAATTGTGCTAATCTAAAAATAATCCAACTTGTTTAAAATTAATAAAACTAACTATCACTTTAAAGGATCATATTTTTGGATTTCATTTAATATTTTTTCATCAGTAATGAAAACCTAATATATAAATAAAATAATAATTATTCATATATTGACCGAAAATAATATAGTGTGTAACTATAATATTTTTTGATTTCATTTAATTAATGTGATGATATCTTCTTAGTTCATTTATAAAAGTATATTTTACATAGAAAATTAAAAATATACATATTAATTTTTAATAAATTTGTTATTAGATATTTTATCATTTATTTAATAATAAATTATTAATTTTTTTAAGAGGATAGAAAAATATAGGGCTTTGATATAGGAGAAATTAACATGGAGTTTTTTTGTAGTAAAGTAAATGATTTATAGAGATGTTGACAACATATATTTCATTAATATTAATATCGTAACAATTTATGTATTAATTTATGGAAGGTAATAGAATTATTATTAATTCATGTGAAATATATAAATTTTAATCATTTATTGTAATAGTTTTACCTAGAATATGTATGATAGAAAATAATGGAATATTTTATTAATGAATTATTTTATTAAATATTTAGTCTTTTCATCTCTATATTGTTCTCCTAATAAATCCGGGTTGAGGTGGAAATTTTTGTGTAATGTTATTTAAGAAATATGGTTTGTTTTAATTATTGATACAATGTTGAGGTATGTTCTAAAAAAATCATGATTGTTATAGATATTATTATTTTTAAGACAATTCATCTATAATCTATAATAATCATATTTTTTTATTTCTCTATAAAAATAAAATTATTCATGTATTTATGGATTTTATCATGAGTACATGATAATTATAATAAGACCCTTCACTTTAATAAAACTCCTCTACCTCAACCCTCCACTTTTTTTAACTCAATACAAAGAGTTATACCAAATTACTTCTAAAATGGAACTATCTATGCATAACTAGTGTGGGGGGCTTTCTCAATGTGATCATGTGAAAAAACCTCCTATAATTGAAATCTGTATTAATGAATTTTAAATTTGATGTATTATATATATTTATTTTCAAATAACCTCAATATATAGTTATTAGATGTTTAGATTATAAACATATAGTGATTTTAAAAAAGAATATATGGCACGTAACTATAATTATTTCCTTGGATAATTAAGATCTTTAACACCCAAACTCTAGTAACCTAAAGATGATATATATTTTATTAATTTGGAATGAGATATAAGGGATCACATTTTAAATAATCTAATAATTTCATATTCTTGGGAGACTATATACAACCATGATTCTCATATTAAATTTGAAAACATAAAATAGAATCTAAAATTGTAGTGAGAATAATATTATTACTCTATTATATCCCTAAAATAATTTATAGATACCATAATGATATCCTAATGGTAAATATAATAAAGGTAGATATTATATTCTTAGTAAGGTAAAGAGTATAATATAAGTAATCCTATAATAAATATATCTTGAATTATATGTAAGATAAAAACAATAAGAAAATATAGAATATAACTAATATCAATAAAATAAATAAAAAATATGTGTGTAATATAAAAATATAAATTATCACATGGATACCAATATCTATATTCATACTGATATAATGGATATTGTTGGACAACACAATCTTAATTTCATGGACTTTTGTAATGACATAATATATAAATCTCTAAGGTGTTTGTAAAAAAATGATTCTAGCCTGCCTCATTAGACCTACAGATGCATTAAAATGCTACAATGGGTCACACCCATCACATGTAAATACCATCTGATTAATATTATGAAGTAAATTATTAACAATTTAATATATATTAAACATAACCATTCATATTAAAAAAATAGCATGAAAATTATTTATATTAACTCAATCAATAAATTGAACAACATGATCATAATCTATCCAAATAAATAAGGTGGATGATATTCTTAGAGTATATTATCATTAAATCATATGATTAATCAAATGATGTTTCAATAGATGAAAATAGATATAAAAGACCTCCAGAGAAAATTTTTGGGGGAAAATACCCTTTTTATTTTGAAATCACATATTTAAAATCTAAATATTCCTTTAAAATTAGGTAAAAAATTAATTAAAAGAAACATGTAATCATTTAAAGATATATTCAAATATAATAATATTTTTTATGGTGGGAAATACATTTGTGCAATAAACATAAAAAAATATTTCTTTCACACGATTGGTAATTAGTAACTTGATTGAAAAAATTGAATATTCAATTTAATTTTTTTTATTGAATATAAAACATGGATAAAATGAATTTAATAAATCATTTATGAATAGTAAAAACATTATTGAAAATATTTTTAATAAAGTATTGATATTGAAGAAAAATATTCTCATCCATATAGAGAAACAATGTAAGTTTTACACAATAACATTAATTTATACTATTGAGTACATAGAGAGAAAAATTAAAGGAAATGATATAGTTTCTACAAATAAACATAGTATAAAGAATAGATGTTTTTTAAGAAATAATTATTATAAAATTCTCTCCAAAATAAGCTTAAACAAAAAAAATATCTCGAATAAGGATATGATTTTGAAATAAACCCTTATATAAGGTGTAATTCTCATCATAAGTAACATTATACCCTATTATAATAGTTATAAATTTTTTAGGAATATATAATTGAATCATATACATACTTTTAATACCATATATGATCAAATTATAAAATTTATACACCAATTTATTAAAAAATATTTATTAAAATTATCATTTTAGAGTGCTAAATGATTCATTTTTCATGTATGTTTCAGGGTTGTAGAATATATCATTATATCATAATTAGTGTTCTATCACATAAATAACATTAATCATGTCCAAATTATAATACCTAATAATTATATACACTATTATAAGTTTTTATGTAATGTGATAATGAAAAATGAATTACATCACTTCATGAAAACGATATTATGTATCTACATATGTGTCATTTTTATACTATTTCATGGATGGAGAAAAATAAATATAAATGATAACTTACTTTCCCAGAATTATTATATTTACATAAATATTATATATATTAATCAAATATATCTTTATTACCATCCATATAATGTAATAAAAATGATTCACATATTTTCATGAAGGTGGTAGTCTACATGTTTGCATGAGTGGTGTTATAGTTTCCCAATAGATGAGGTAATAAAAAATAGATATGATATTATAATTATAGAAGATTATTTATTTCATAAATATAACATATGAACATTAAATCCATAATAATATCCAATAATTATATATTTTTAAGGAAAAACTATCATATGGATATGTGGTGGCAGTAATTAATATGTACGCATGAGTGATAGTTATATTTCCCATTTTATGGAAAATAGGTGGAAAATGGTTGTTATATAATGATAATAAAACATCAATATATTTATTATACAATACAAATACAACAAATCGAGAGGAAGGATATGAAAAAACCAACTTCTAAAGTGTAGGTAAATACGATTACATATTTTTTGAGAGACCTCCATTAGATTAAACCTTAAGACAACATAAAATGATATTAGGATAAGAAAATAGGATGAAGAATAAATAGTAGAAAAAAAGGAAGGTTTTTATATGTATTTTCTGAGATTGAGTGCTCAATATTTTTTAATAATAGAGTAGGAGATGTTCTATTTTATATGTGAGGGAAGGGATACACATAAAAGTATTTAAAAGATTTAAATAATTTAAATCCATTTTGTTGTGAAATTGGTTCCAAATGAAAAATATATCAAAATATAATATATTTTTGGGTAAAAACATAATCATTAAATAATATTTATACATGTTAATGTTTAATATATACCCTTATCTATTTATTTGACCCCAATTTAACTAATTATTACCCAAACCATACTATCAATTTTTTTACTATTTTTTGTATTCATTATCAAAAAACATTAAGATTAAATTATCACTTAATTTTAATTATACTGATTCAAAATATGGAATCTATTTTAAAAGATTCAAATTTTATAATTCATAGAAACTAATTTTCAAATAAGTGCACAAAAATAAATGAATTTGTTTCTTAGAATTTTTTTGACATAAGTAAAAAAATGATTTCACGGAAAAATAAATATTAATTGTGATTCCAATGAAAAGAATTAAATTATGTTAAATAAGATTATTTTTAGATTTTAAAAACAAAAAAATAAATAAAATGATCTTTTTAAATACTAAATTACTAGAGAAGAATTGAAAACAATTTTTAGTTCAATAAAAAATTACTTAGATTAAATAAAGAATAATAAAATATTTATGAGATCAATAATATATTATTATATGAATTATATTACATAATAAATATATATTTTTTCTATATGAAATATTTAATAAACACCAATGTTATTCTTATATAATTGTAATGTCACAAAAGTTAAAGTATTTGGAAAATCAGTAGTTCTCACTATTCACCTGAAAATCAACTATTTCTAAAAATGTCAAAAAGAAAGGAGATTATTTTATATTAAAATTTCAAAAATTAATATAATTTTTTTCAAATATTAGTTCTAAAAATAATATAAAATATTTCTAATTATTGTAATATAAAACACCTAAAACCCATTTTTATGAATAATGTATTGTTATAGAAGAAAATGAATATACTATTATACTTTTCATGGTAAAAAAATTATATAAATGAAATTTTATTTTATTAAATTAATTATTATTATTAGGTAAATAGTTTCTCTTTGTATTTAATAATTCATTTACTATTATTCATATCTACCAACCTAACGACTAGGTTATACAATTCCAATTTAAATATTATCATTTCACAGTTCATTTAAACATGGGGTTGTGTTTGGTGAATGATATCAAACATATTCTTCATTTAAAGAAAATTAATTGATCTGGGTGTTACATTATCCAATCCATACATAAATTTCATCTTCACAATTTAAATTCATTTTGATCATATTTTGGCATTTTAATATATTGTTTCACAAATTTTAATTTCTAGGATTTGACTTGAGAACTTATTCTTTCAAAAAAACATTTCATGTACCTTTATAGAATATAAACATGTGAATGTGTCTCTAGAACTATACCTTAATATTTAATCGTTAATTTCCACACAAAACATGACAAATTTATCTTCCCTTTCTTGAGTCTATGTAATTACAATAAAATATACTAACTTTTTTCCATTCAACTTTCAAAGTGATTTTATTAATTTGATGGATTATTTTAATCAGTTTTAGCTTCTGAATATAATGATAAATGTATTTTTGGATTTTTATCATTATTAATTCTTGAAAATCAACCTTTAATAGATCATATGATCTATAATATATTTATAGTTCATTTCAATAATCTACAAAAATTATTATATTATGTAATGATAATACTCAATATGATAAAAAATTAATAAGAAGAAGTAATAAATTAATTTTTAGAATATCCATAATAACACCCATAGTAATGAAACAATGTTGTAACACTTATATTATAATATCACTACTTAAATACATATTATTTTATGCTTCATCTACTAATTCATAAGTTTTCAATACTAATTAAACTCTAAAAATTAGTATTATGTCAATGCCAAACATTTTTTTCACAATCATGTATGCAAAATCATAAAATGTGTTCATATTAATATAATTTTCTTGGCATATTTTCATTATAAAAAATTACCACTATGCTTATTTATTTACAACTCCATCCACAGAGTGTCAAGGGGTAATTAAATATCAATAAAACTATAAAATATTTCATAGATCTAGAATTAAATAAAGCACGAGTTAATGATAAATGAACCTTTTATCACAAAATAAGGTATTTCAACATAAACTAAGGTAACTTCATAAAATTTTTCCTGCCGCCATTTCCTTTTCTGAGGAAAATTACCATGTTTATTGGAAAAATTATTTTTATAGTGCCCTATCTCATTACATTTGAAACACTAATATTTGGTTCCTTTTTATTACCATTTCTTTATGGAACCCTATGGAATTTCTCTTCACACTTGAAGAAGAGCCCCATTCCATTCAATAATGTACAAAGGTGATTCTTTTCTCAATTATTATATGTTAAATGTTCCATCCTTCCCCTATTTCCATAACTTTATTTAGTTTTATCTTGGTGCTTAGTTATCCTCTTTTTCTATTAAATTCATTTGAAAATAACTTAATTGGAGAATTATATTTATTACATAATGGAACATGTTACAATATCATCGTATTACGAAATTTGTTGAGAGAGAACATCCCTTCAAATGCTTATCTTCAGTGCCTCAAAGAAGCTGTCACTCATTATTTCCAGATTATGTAATCATTTAATGACATTCCTTGTTAATATTGTAATGTTTTCTTCATACTCAATAACAAATTCCTCATTCTACTATCTTTTATTGATTAATTTCGTTTCTATATTTGATAATTACCCCTAAGGAAAGTATTTTTCAAATAATATCTCCCTTTAAGACTTTTATTCAATTCTTAGTATCTCATAAACTATTCATCTATCAATGGATTGGTTGTTCAATTAATGGATGCAATTTTTTCTCTATTAATTGATCCAAGATCAATGAATTATGTTGTGAAGTGATATGTTGTTC
Source organism: Viscum album (assembly GCA_963277665.1). Lineage (NCBI taxonomy): Eukaryota > Viridiplantae > Streptophyta > Magnoliopsida > Santalales > Viscaceae > Viscum > Viscum album. The sequence continues at coordinate 423,543,108 of OY728162.1, read as the reverse complement.
TATGACAAAAATATTATTTTCCATAACCTGATACGTATTTCCTAATAACTTTATAATATACTTATCTACAACAACCATGATGTTGACTTTTTCATATGGGGAATCTCAACATTGATTATATGTATTGAAATGTTTTATATTATTTCTATTAGGATCCATTTATAAAGAGTGGAATAAAATATACTGGTTCATAATGTTTGGAATTGTGGTATATAATTCCAAATCTATTGAAGTAACTAACATAAATTGATAATTTATATATAGATAGTATCTGAATCATATGTTCAGAATCATTTAGAATTTCTTCAAATCATAATAATATTTTATAATCTTTTATCATGGTTTATAAATAGTAAGAGAATGAATGAAATAATATCCACTTTGTTTGTGTATCATGGGGTATATTCTTAGGACCTCTCATCAAGTAGTAATATAGATTGAGTTTATATATAATATACCAATTTCAATGTCATTACACCTAGATCTTTCTGTACCACATATGAATCCACTTTCATGTCTCCAGAAATGGATGGAATTTTTGAAAACCAAACATTCTAAACAATACCAAAGCATCTTGATATTATCCTATACTGAGTCTTATCCTCAAAACCTATCATAGGGTTATGTTCCATAATATATGTTTTCATAAATTTAGTTCCCAAAGATTATACTAAATTTATTTTGATTCCAAATATAACACACAATCTCTGGTATCCCAATGATGGTAGTAATTTTAATAAATTTTCACAAGAAACAATAAATCGCATTCAGAAGAATAAAATATTTTATATTCACGGTATATTGGTCACAAAAATGATTCTAAAAATACATTTTAAAACATGTAATATAACTTAAAAAATTAAAGTGAAAATTTCATTATTTCATCTAGTATATATTTGAATTCATTCATGCATCACTTCTTGATATGCTTGAAAAAAAAGAATAATGAAGTGTGAGATCATATTATCATTAAGAGATATAATACAATAGAATCTATCATTGAAAAAATAATAAAAATGAGTAATACGGTAGAGTGAAAAATTAATCAAGTATTCCATATAAATAATATCATAAAAATATAATTATATATATAAATGACCTACCAACATAAATAATCACATGGATAATAATAATTAGTTTCATAATGGTAAAATGTATATTACGATACATCATAATCATCCCATCAAGTCCTTGTGCCACGACATATTTCATAAATATGTAAGGTGCATTCGAAATACCCAAGATAGTTTGCCTAATGTGGATTACTGATTCATCTAATGGCTATAATAGGCCCTAAAAATAAATTACCATATTTATTGAATTCATTATACAAATAATTGAATAACAATTCAATGTATAATCAACATAAACACTCATGTTGAAAAATGGAATACTAAATGTTATTATTTTTACCAATTAAACAAATAAAACAACATGATCGTAAAAAACCATTAAAATAAGGTAGATGATATGATTATAGTATGTCATAATTAAAGAATATGATTCATCAAAGTAATTTTAAATAGATGAAAATACATTTTAAATATCACAAGAATATTTAATAAAGAAAATTACCTTTTCATTTTTAAATCATTCACTTTAAATATAAAAATTTCTAATTTATTAGGGGAGATAATATTTTGGAAATGAACCATGGAAAAATTTAAAGGATTTTTCAATGAAATGAATAGTGATATTGGTGGGAAATTTTGTTTATGCGATAAATTTATAAACAAAAATTGTATTCACACTTTTGGTAAAATGTCACTTATTTTGAAAACGAAATGAAGATTCAGTTTAAATTTTTTTGTTTAAATTTAATCATGAGTAAAAATAAATTCAATAATTAATTGGAGAATACTAAAAAAATTGTTGAATACATTTAATATAAAAAAAATAGTGAAGAAAAATATTTCTAATCTGGATAGAAAATGTTTGTCAGTTCTCCTAAAAAATTCATTTAGACTTTTTATTATGTAGAGGGAGAAAAATGAAAGGAAATACTGTAATTTCTAGTTATAAAAAGTGAATAAGAAAATATAATAAGAAAAATATATAAATAAAATTTAGTTCACCTAATGTAATATTAAACATATATAATCTTGAATTAGGATGACATTGTGAAATAATCCATTGTCTCAATCTAACAGTCTTCATACGTGATTATAACCTCTTGTATAATGAATTTATACTCATTATATTTATATAATAGAATAATATATGTTAATTTAATGTCATATTTTATCCACTTATAACATTTCAAAACCAATTTAGAAAAAATTCATTAATAATATCATTTTTTGAGTGTTAACCATTTCATTTTAATGTATGATTCATTTTTGTAGTTTCTATCATACATATTGATCATGGTTAAATTATTTACATAAAAATTAAAATTTCATAATTATCTTATTTAATAACTAAATACACTTTTATAAAAGTTAATTTAAATTAGTAATGTAAAATGAAAAACAACACATTGTAGAGACTTTTGTCTGTACATACACATGAGCGATGTTTCCATTTTTTGATTGATGGAATGAAAGAATTGTAAAAAATAAGTAATTTTTATAGAATAATTATCATATCATAAATATCATATATATTACTTAAATATATCTCTATTACCAATTATATAAATTAGAAATTAATAAGTAATCACATTGCTTCGTAGAGGTTGTAATCCACAAGTACGCACAAGTGATGTTATCATATGCTAATGGATCTGAATGTAATATAGTAGGTAATATATTATAATTATAGAACAATAAATATTTCATAAATATCATATATAAATATTAAATCTATTATAATAACCACCATGAAACATGGTGTTAAAAAATGAATCATATCACTATGTGGAGGCTGCAGTCCACACATACACATGAGAAATAATTTCATTTCATATTTGATGGAATGGAGGTGGAAAATGGTTATACAAAAATCATAATAAAATCTAATTATATTTAATATATATATGTAATTTTGTTAGGAAGGATACGTATGATTTAGAGTCATTCTAAGAAGAAATATTATTTGAAAGAGTCAGTAAAGATGATTACCTATTCCTTGAGAGACCTCATTTGGATTACAACTTAGGCCTTGAAAAGATGATCTTAGGATAGTAACATAATACAACAAAAAAGGGGAGGTAACATAGATGTTTTTTGGCTTAGGGATTGGCTTATCTAGAGTGAATATGTTTGTGAAGAATGGAAGATAAGAGGTTTACTTTTATAACTGTGGGGAGGGATACACATTGAATTAATATAGAACATAAATAATATAATTAATTTTCATATTAAATTTCAACCAAATAGCCAATATAATGAATTTAATAAAATATAAGGTTTAAATATTATCAAACAATAATATTTTGACATTTTAGGTGTCATTTTTACACTTATCTCTTAGTTTATCCCATAGTAAACCCATTTTAACTTTAACTATGGTAACAAATCTTAAAAAAAATTTAATATTCCTAATAGTCAAAAAATATGTTAACCTTATTAAATAATATTAAATATTATTAATAAAAATATTTAATAAATGTTACATCATAAATTTTAAGAATTTGAATAAATTAATTTTAGTATAAGTGTATAAAACACAATGAAAACAACTTTTAGAAAAATGTTTGTTTTATGAATAAAAATTATTTTATTGAAAATTAATGAATAATGTTTATTCCATAAGAATTATTTTTATTATGTAAAATAAAATGATACTTATTAGTCTATAAAACAAAAACCTAACTAAATATAACCTTGTAAAAACATGAATATGGGATAAAAATAAAAAATAATTTTTATATTAATAAAAACACTACATAGATTTCAAAAATGTTATGAATATATTTATATGATAAAAGTTATATTTTTATATGAATTATATTACATAATAAATATATTTTTTAATTGAAAAATTATTTCATAAACATTCATGTTATTATTATAATATTTTAATGCCATAAATGTGACTACATTTTTTAAAATCACTACTTTCAGTATACAACAAAATATCAACTATATCTAAATAAATATCAATAATTATCCATAAGATAATTTTTACATGATAATTTCAAAAAATGGAGCTCATTATTTCAAATACAACTTCTAAAATTGGTAAAATATAATTATAATTATTCTCACATAGAACACAAAAACACCATTTTAATGAGGAATATATTATTATGGCATGAACCTAATTAATTATTATTCATCTCCTAGTAAAATTAATTTTATGAAATTAATTTTATGATTTAATGAACTACTTGTATCAATAAATACTTTCTACATATATTTAATAATCTGTTTATTCCAATTCATACTCGCAAACCCAATGACCAGGTTATTACAATCATATTTAAGTAATAATATTTCATGGTTTATTTATGCTTCGTGTTGTGTGTGATGAATGATATAAAATGTATTATTCATTTATATTTATCTAAAATATTTAGGTGTTATAATATTCATTGAGTTTACATTTCTTTTATCTGAGTTTCTTGATTCAAAAATGTAATCTATCAAATAATTTATTAATTTGATTTCATAAAATGGTTCTTCATAAAAAAAATAGTGATAAATGGGAATTTTATTATTTTTTTTAAAAAAATTATTAATATTTGGTTTTTAAAATAATTCTATTTTATTTATAAATATTTTATTTTAATTTTAAATCTACATTGAAATAAAAGGATGATGATTTGACCGATAAAATAATCATTAAAACAAACATGTTTGAAAGAATCACTCTTCTTGTTCTATGGTTTTGATGAACCATGGATAAAAAATTTTACATTTCCAAGAATGGTGAATTGTTATGTATACAATTCAGAATAGATATATATAGTTATGGAAGGTGTGGAAAGACCACCCATGATTGATAAAAGAGTGTAATGATTCAAAATTGGTGTAAAATAATCATTTTCTATTTGGTTTATATTAGGTATTGTTTATTAATGAAAGGTGGATGTGTCGACTGATTTTTGATTATTGGGGTGGGTATTAATATAGTTTAACAATCTATTCACATCGATTTTAACATATTGGTTTCAAAAAGAAACTTCCAAGGGCTCACACATCCCTAACAAACATGAGGCTTCTTTCCAAAGACAAATGGTCATTAGGGTTTCATGAACAATGACTCTTATGAACTTACATTGAATGAGAGTACGAGATGTTAATATAATAACACCATTTTAGGAGGAACTATTTCCTACTCTGAGACTCTCTTATTTATTTAAGATATTTTCATTCATCTTTCCCAAATCCCAATAATGTACTCGCTACCCTAATAAAACTATTAGGCTTTAAATTCCTATACATGAAATAGGGAATTCCATTAATGAAACGATCTTTATATAACAATATATTTCTATATATTTCCGATTATCATTAAAAATTAGGGTCTAATAGTGACTTATATCCACATTACCTAGAACTCTGAAGCTTACTGCCATTCGAGAAGGTGATTGGGGGTTTTTAATTAGGATTGAACATTCATTAGATGTCATACTTATCCTGTGACAATATGAATTAGATTATTGAAAGTATAGTATGTCTCCAACTCCATGATGGGTGAAGAAGAGTAATTGAAACTTGAAAATATTATTTCCCTAGTTATTTGGGAAAATATAATGTATTATACAATGATATATTCTAATTGAATAAGAATTTGTGTTAATGTTTTTGAGCAGGGACTGCACACTATGGTTAGCCTAATATTTGAGTGTTGACTACACACTAAATTTTCACTTATTTGGGGATATATATTATGTGATTGTAATATTCATTTTAAATCCTTAAGCTCATTTGAGTCATGATCAATGTAAGAAACAAGATATAATAAGGGATCAGATGTATTGCCTATAGGTGTAGTACATATTCCATGAAGGTTCCCAGACAAAACATGATTAGAAACCATGTGAATGATATGAAACCACAAGGGAAGGTATAGTATTGACATCTGATGTGGATCATGGGACATAGTAAGTAATCCTTAATATGTTACTTAACACAGGTGTTAGAGTCCTTGTAGTTCACTTTGGTTCCTAATCCATTGATGAATTTATAATTATGGTAGAACCAAAGGGGGTGGACACTATGATCATAGAGTAAATTGAATGTTGAGTAAAATCCACCAATTTGGATGGAAGATAAACCATTTTGATGGAATGTCCTGTATAGTATTACATGAATGAATAATACATGGCCCATTATAGACACTATCCTTGTATAAAGGCTACCCAGATGTAGGTTCATGACCTAAAATTCATATGTTTCAATGGTAAATTTATGAGTATTCATTTATGAAAAGAATGACTTGTCTAAAGATGTATTGACCTGACCTAGGTTGTCTTCCTAACATTTTGGAGGATTTATTGACATGTCCTATATTTTTTTCCTCACATTTCCAAGGATGTTTTTTGACAAACCTATGAATATTCATATGAACTAGTATGAAATTTCAAAAGGATTCCACATAATCCAACTAATATGTCTGAGTGTTTTCACATGATCTATATGATATTTCTAAAGAGTTTCATATGATCTAGATGAAAATTTTCAGTGTTTATGAATGATTTTCTTAACAACTCTGAGGGTCCTCACATGATCAATGAATATATCACATGAAAAGTGTGACCCATTTTCCTAAATATCAACATACCCAACTTCTCATGAAGCTTTCATAATTTTTATTGTTCATTACAAAAACATCTTAATGTTCATCATGTATTTTCTTATTGAGGCATCTCATGATCAATCTGACATGACAAAGGTCCTTCGTGTGATATGGATGACATTATAGAGATCATTAATCTGATCAAAGTTCTAATCACACAAATTAGTTAATCATACTACATAATCCATTAAGTTTATCTCCTAACTTTTTAGGTGGACGACTATAGAGATCGTACAATCCACCACTATAGAATGTACACTCTTGGATCAGTTAGTTTACCATCTCCACATTTCTCTTTTCCATGGCTGGGGGTGGTGGGTGTCTTTATTGACCTCACCACCCTGTATCTATGCCACTTTGTATTGTAATTAATCATTATATATTTTCTTGAGTTAGTAAATGGAGAGTTCACATTAATTGATAATATATCACACACATCACATGATCATTTACCATAACATTGAATATATCTTCCTTTTCCCACATGATAAACAATGAGCATGTGATCACTCAATTATTAAATTATTTCATGAACCCATTTATTTTAAAAGGGGGTTATTCCTGATCAAATCAATATTTCTAATATTCTTCTTGATATAAATTTTAAATACATGGGGGCCTTCATGAGATCATATTGAAATTTCTAGGGCCATTCATGCGATTAGTCCATCATATAAAAGTAATTTATCATGTTCCATATGACATGTCAAAGTACTATTGTGGGATCCAACTAATATTAATAGGGTCATTGTGTGATCAATAGGTTGTGTCCAATAAGTTACGAGTGATCTCGATAATGTATTGAAAATTTTTTGTGTGTTTTATCCCGCATTTCAAAATACTTTCCCATGATCCATAAACTAATCATGCTAAGTGAATGATCCATTTGCATGAATACTAGTGTAACATACATCACATAACGATCCAATAGTTTTAATATTTTATCGTATGAATTACTTTTTTGATTGATAGAAGTTTATCAATTGACATGTTTCATGATTATAAATACCCATCTGAGGGTCTTCACATGATCAAGAGGGATTGTTGGTTAGTCTTTGTATGATCAATGAATAGGTCATGCGTAGTTAATAACCTCATCATTTGATGTTCCTAGGGTCATTTGATCATGATCCTTATTAAAGGTTATGCGACTTGTGTGACACAAACACATTATCTCCACGTGGTCACATTTCTTATATCATTCTATTCTTGGAAAAAATAATACCTCTACTTTGGATTTATCTTCGATTGAATTTTTTCAATGCACATTTGTGAAGAATTAGCAAATTACCCCTTTCGAATCAAATTCTAATAGAATAAACATACATTTTAGAGAAATTAAATTCCCATTTAACTACTATGGTGTTATTCTTGATGGTATTATAAGAATGTTTTTCTAATCCATGAGATATATAATATTCACCATGGTGGTCTATACATAATGTTTCAAAGAGTCCTAACATTTTAATAGAAGTTATAAGGTTCATAGAGATCTCAAAATTATTTCTTTCTCATGATAGCTTCATGGGACTCCCTCAACCAATTCCATAGTATGATTCATTCATGTGATTCAATAACAAGATATGATTGCATAAAATCATCATGTAGTGACCTCATCTGAACAATCCATGTGATAAATCATTGATAATTGATTTGAAACATTTTTTGTGTTATTAGAAGTGAAGTTTTTTTGAAAAATATACATGGACATCACATGGTGACATAATTATTTACATGATTCATGTGTTTAACAACCCATAGTTTATAAACTAAATTTTAAATAAACGTGTGTTATATTATGTTATATATTATAATACACTCACAATGCATAGAGAAATTGAAGAAATTAATTTAATTAATAGATATCATCAACTTATTCATAAATTAAACCCATGAAAATTCAAAACAATACAATGGAACAAAAATATAAAGTAAATAATGTATATATGTAATATTTCGATACTTCCATTCTTCTATAATCATCACCCCCACGACTAATAATATAGAAATATAACAAATTACTAATAAACCAATCACCATTAATTCAGAAGAGTATATATAACATTGGGATTAATTGAGGTGAATAATGAATTAATGAATGTAGTAGTATTTATAAGAGGTAATGTTACCATTGGAATTGTTATGTGACCATTTTAATATTAATCTGAATATTTGGAATAGTAACATGACCATTTAGAATAATAACCTAATCATTGGAGTAGTAATTTGACCTCAAAATAATGAAATGTAATATAAATAATATTTATGATGATTAATGTAAATATTATTATTCCATAAAATTAATATCATGATTAAAAACACAAAGAAAATATAAGAACATTTAAAAAAATATATATGAAGGTAATTTTTTAAGAAGAATGGTGACATGAATTGGTCACCCAATTCATGCCCTCAATGGAATTTATTAAAAGAAATAAAAATAATACAAACACGAGGTGTCAAAAAATACACTAATAGGGTATTGAGGGGGATGAAGTCATTGATGTCAAATAATAAACATTAAAAAGAACAAATTCCAAAATAGAGACCAGAGTCACCCTGACATTGATCAATATTCCATGTGATATAGGTGAGGTGCTACCCAAAAAACCACTAAATCAAGTACCCATACAAGATAGAAATTATGAAGTCGATCAAAAGAAAACATTCATGAAAAACCATGAGTATTATCACCCTATAACCAACATAAAAATATCCTAATAATCAAACTTGAAAAATATTACTTTGATAATGACCAACAAAAAATCACCAAGTGGAGGGCATTGAAGTAACCCAACCAGATAACCACAATATACCTCTTCAGCGTTCACCAGTAACATCTAATCAAGATCATCCAACCATTAACCATGAATCCAATTGTAGATAACTCACATAAAAATTCTTCACAATGAAGAACCATCATTACCCCAGCAAACTGTAACTCACAAAACAAAAACAGGTACCACTAAGCAGAACAAACAGATAAATCAAGTTATATAAAATATCATTCCTAGGGAATCTCTTTAAAAATAATATCAGGATTTATCTTTTATTATTCCACAATTATCATGAACATTATCTTTCTTATTTAAAGGTATTTATCCTCACAAATTTCTTTATTACAATACTTCAGGTGTGTAATTTTATCTTGCTCATCCATCCAAGCATGGACTGCAACTCTCATAGTTTCTTCAATCAAGTAAGATTCTCTGAAAACAAAATACTTGTTTCTTTCATCAACTTCCTCCTCACTCTCCATGACAAAATTTGAATGGTATTACATATTTTGGGATGTTTAAGGTTCAATGTTGACCTTCCTAGAGGCATCTAAAGATCTTGTAACAATTTTTCTTTCAATATTAGTGTAGTTCATACACTTCTCCATTTTTTAGAGTTTGGGGTACTAAAACCCTCAACATATTTCATTTATTTTTTACCTTCCTAGAAATTGATTTATGATAGTATTTCTCTATTTTAATGGCTTGGTTCTTATTATCCCAAGGAGATTCCATAGAAACAAAGAGTTTGTCTTGAGTGTCATGAGACTCAAAGTGATTAATCTATTCATCCACCTAAATGGTTGAGACATTGGAACCACTTGATATGGGAACCAAGTAACCTTGAACATCATAAAAAACAATATTTCCAGAAGAATGACATTCAGGTTGTGAGGGATATCCTGGTTCTGTCAAACACTTCTTGTTCTCATCAGTCTTAATCTCTCTAGAAGGGTTTCCTTCAACAGAAGCACCAGCAGTACCTGACTGAAAAACCATGATTACATCCAGGGTAGGATTTATTTTTCATTTTTCAATCTAAAAATATATCCTATCCTTAGTTAATGAGATATGATCATAATATATCAAGGAATTACCATGTTTAAGACATGATTAATAGTAATCAGGTAATTTTTCATAGATGATGTCCTGAAAAAAACTCGGATCACCAATCTGAATCCAAATCTAGGAAAGAATAGCCTTAGAGATATCAATTAATACTCCAATTCTAGAAATTAAAGGGATTAAAAGTATCCTCATTGCAGATCCCAACTTATGTGTGTTCCAAATCATCGTGGATATCAAAAAAATGGAAGACTGTTTGAACCAATGAATTGGAAGACTAGGGAAGCCTATCCAAACCAGAAAAATGGGAGATTCACTATATGGGTTGAAATCTATGATCCATTTAAGAACCCTTATAAAAAATCCCCCACAAAACCATGATTTCCTCACCGATAAGCGATAATAATCATCCTTATATGAGAAATGAAAGATAGCATTGGATGAGTTTAGGAGGCCCATGTGAAAACCTGTGAAGCTGATGGCTTCAAGAGATTGTCTTAATATTTTAATGATGGTTTATTCTTAGAAAAGTCTCCAATAAGAAAAAAAATCTGATTCAAGCAGTCTTATCTCATTTGTTGGGAAAGAAATCACAAGTTTTCTATGGTGACAAATTTTTTTTGGATGAATGCAAGGGTTATGCACCGTGACATCGTTAACCCAATGATACTTTAATTTTTTTGTTAAAATCATTATTTTTGACCAAATATGGATTCCTATTTAGGATATGGATAAAACCGGGGTTCTTGGGGTTTTTTGGATCTCAGAACCCCGATTGGTGGAAGAAAGAACTATGTGGCATGGTTCGTAAACACTGTTCCAATAAGCCTACCTAGTTTCTCTTAACCATGTGAGGAATTTCAGTATATTAAATAAGTTTCATGGATTTCGTAATTGTGATCTGAAGGCCGCATGCCCATGGTGGGAGCTCTATAATTTTTAGTATAGTCATATGACATGGTTTACACGTGGTTTCCCAAACCATGCTCATGAAATGTGAATGTCCTATCTATGGAGATTGTACTAAGCATTTTTGGCATAGAGTTTTTCCAACCATGTGGGCTAACCATTCCATTTTACCATAATGGATAATTATTTTAATCCCTTCTCTTGTTTCTTTATTCTAGGTGGCAGGAGACCCCCCATTTCATGTAGATGGGCTCTCAAGCCTCTCTTCATAGACTTTGATCTAGTTTCATCATCTAAACTCCAATTAAAATTCTGATCATCTCATTGGATATCCACCAGTGAGTACTCTATTCATCTTTCACCTTTCTTCATTTGTATTTATCTTGAATGTGATATTTAGGTGTAGGATCATGTGCCCTATTTTCACGGTGTTCATATATTTTTTTCATTTTCTTCCATTCTAGACTAAATTGAAGGCCAATACAGGATAAGTTATCATTTACAAGCATAATGTAAGGGGTCTATTATATATCTCTAAAGGTTGAGATGATTAAAATTATGTTCTATTATGTCACACACCTATTTCACCACGTTTTTTTGAATAAATTTATTTTTCCTGTAATTGGTTTTATATATTAGAACCTAATGATTATCTTAGGTCACCTATAATTTCTTCCATCCCTTGAGGTGTGATGATCAAATTTCTATTTTTTTTATAAATGTATTAATGGAAAAACCATCATCTATATGGTTTTTATGTGACTTATAATTGTGATATTATAATGGAAAGGGATAATTGATGTGCCTTAGCATGAATAACACACTAATCAATCTATAATTAAATGAATGGAAGTGAATGGTGATAATACATAAATTAATTAAATAGGAATGGTTAAACCTTGTTTAAAGATAAATGTTATTTAATTATGAACTATCTATTGGATTTGATTTAATCCTTTATCTATTTATCTCTGATATACATCGGCCATATATACCCTTTGTTTATAAATTGGGAATGGAATCCCTATACTGTGATATAGGCATGGTGTCCCTATATAATGACAATTGCGCATGGCAACCCTTATGAATAATAATAAATGGGCATAGAGACCCTTATGAGATATGATATATTGGCATGATGACCATATTATTATTGGACATGGTGGACCTTATGAGATATGATATATTGGATGATGAAAATATTATTATTTGGGTATGGTGACCCTCATTAATTATGATACATGGGCATGGAGACCCTACAACTATGATACATGCATAGAGACCCTACTGATATGATACAGTCATGGAGACCCTCCAAATATTATAAGGTAATGGAAACCCTACTGACAACATTCAGTTTTGTAGACCATGTTGATATGATATTAGGCATGATAACCCCTATAGGTATATTTACTCATGAAGACCCTTCTTGATATGTTAATGGGCATGGTGACCATACTATTCTAATTCAGGCATGGGGACTCTATTACTTTGATAATGAGAATGGAGTCCCCTATTCTTGTGATATCGAGTATTGCATCTGTTGATACTCCTATGATTCATGCTATAACTTAGGGATTCCTAAGTCATGCCTCAGGTCCAGGATAGTAGTAGTACCCTCATATATGTCTATAAACATAACTATTTATAAGTATATATATTTTTATATACATGGTTACTTATTTAGAGATTATCTGGCATGGGCTGAAGTAGAAGTGTCACCCTTGTTTCCTCTTGGAACTAGAGACGACCCTTTACAACTCTGTTACTTCTTACCATTATATCTACACTATTATATTACATTCCATGACTGAGTATTTATAAACATCATTGGTTCAGGACTACCGAGATTATCTCACACACTATTCATGTCACTGATGGTACCTGGGAAGATTATGTGGATGCAGTTAGGGATAAGGAAAATCACCTAGTTGTGGATACATGATTTGATTATATAATGTGAGAGGGGAAGCACGAGACCATGATGTGTCATGAAATGCTATTGGAGATAGAGTTTTTGGAATTTTTAAATGTATTGTATTACATGCCTTCCACCATGTCTGTCTACTTACTTTTGATAGAAACACGACATTACATGATTTCTGTATCATTCTTATTATAGTTGATTTGATTCCACAGTTAGGTGACACACATGATGTGTGATGTTTACTATTATAATTGAGGATTATATTATGTCATTAAAATAATATGAAAACTATGCATTGAATCATGCATCATTTTAGGCACATTATAGGATTTAAATGTCATGAATTATTCCATTCCACATTTACTTTCTGGGTGCATTTCTTGCTGCATGTTTTCGTGCATTATTGCAATGTCCATGAATTGTTATAAAATTTCATATAGGTAATTGATAAATTAGTTATTGTTCATAAATGGATGCCACACATCAGTTTATAAGGTGAATGGTCCCTTTAAAATTGTATGTGGTGATCCATATAGTTCAAACTTTAAAAAATTATAATATATAAATGGGAAAAAAATTAAATGAATTTGAATTCTAAAATTAAAGGGTCGCCATTAAATGTGGATTTTATATTCCATTTAATGGGAGTTTCCTATATAAATTTCAATTGAAAATCATTATATTGGGATCTTGTAATCAAAATAGAAAGCATGAACCATACGTGACCATAGTAGTGGGAAGTAGGAAACATCTCTTATATTTTATATAATGATCCTATTACCCAGACATGGATTTATGACTGTGTATAGGTGGGTGAATATTACATAGAAAGGCTTGTACCTATATTATTCATGTATCTGTGATATTTTCCATGATCTATCCTATATGAGGAAAGTGTTTGTAATTTTCATTGCTATGTCACAATGAAAACCTCTAGCTCTTTTCCAAGAGGGTGGTGACAACCATTCTCTAGAGGTGGTGGGACTTGATCCACCAGTGATACCTCTAGTAGTGCCACCTATGGAAACTCATATTATCATCACATGTGAGAAATGATTTCTAATTTCAATGGGAATTTATTCATCTTATGAAGACCATACAATGATTTTCATGACCTTCATTTTCTATGAGAGAGCATACACATGAGTTTCAGTAAGAACATCCCCAAAATTTTTTAGTGAAGGTGGCCCCCCATGCTGAAGAGTTACTGATTGATATAGTAATATATGTATTTGATCACCTAGAGACACTTCATAAGATGATATTGAATCTTTCCACTTATATCCTTTTTTGGTTCCACTAAAAATTGGTGAGATATTCTGAACTAGGAAGGTCACAATCAGTAATTTATTTAGAGGGATTTCTAATCAAGATTCTACAATTATTTATCTCCTATGACCATGGGGGATGATCATGCCAAGGAGTTCATGAATCTATATGAGGGTTATATAACAGTTACTGAAAATTGATCTCCTTTTAGAGACCTTCAATGCTTTATGCCTATCTATACTACTGATGAGGCAAAAAAATAATATTATTTGAGGATGGGATTGGGAATCCTATTCATTATAAGCTGAATGTTTTCTGATTGAGCACCATGTATGATATTGGGAACTGGGCTCTTATCATTGAGTAGAACCTAAGAAAATAAAATAGTGTGAGCCAAAAAGATTAGAACCAAGAAATGGTAGTTGTTTGACTAGTAGTTAGAAGTGATGTTTTGAGACTGCATGTGTGATAAGCAGTAGCTGGGTGACACCGAAATATATTTATGTGGGTTTTAACTAGATGGGAAGTTGGGCATAAGAAGCCTCAACATATCAGAGACACTGTTGAGTGCCAAATCTATGATATATTAGGAAATATTCGACATTTTTTCATGAACATCTTATATGTTTTGTGTGGGAGAGGATATATATCATCTCTTCCTTTAGGAGTGGGATTAAAAGCACCTCACTAGGTAGGTAGCTGGTTTACTACTGAATGTACAATAAAAGGATGAGTTGATGGCTGAGGTATTTAGGATTCATAATTATATCACCAGTAGAGAATACCTGATCTGGGTATTTAGGTTGTAGCATAGGGCCATGGATTAGGCCATATTTTTTTAGTGAAGCCTATACTAGAGGAGGAAGGTGTCGAGCCATCTTTTATTTGAGGTACTATTCCAGTATCCTCTACTATAATGTCTTCTTTAAATGATATAGTTGAATCAAAGTCCTTTATCTCTATGGATATTTTGTAAAGAATTGTGATTGATATTTTCTACACCCGTGAAGTTATGAAACATGAAACCAATTTCGGTATACATTCAGAGTGTGTACACTAGTGAAAGGAATCACCCCTTAAGGAAAGAAACCAACATTTTTATTGGACATTTTTATCCTTAAGATGATGGTATTTTATGTTAATAATGGGATAAACTAGTTGGTACCTAGTCATTATTATGTGGATTTTTATCACCATAGAGTGTTTTGTCACATCACAAGAGTGTGGTACTTATATTCACAAGGGTGAGTGGGATGTCCAAGAAGGTAGAGTTGGATCATAGAATCTTAGGCTAGGTGATGTGACTTCCTAGATTGATAGACTTTATATGGAGGATCAAGGATTACATAAGGATAATGTTTCTCATTGATTAGATTGTTTTATGTATTTTTTCCAAAGTAATTTTCTGGAATACCTCTTGAGAGAGTTATAGAGAGAGAGTTGTTGAATTTTCAATCAAGATAGTTCCTAGAGATGAATTAGTATCCATTCCTCCTTAAAGGATGGATGTAATGACCCACCAATTCTTATTGGCTTGAGAGTACCACAAGTCATTACTAGGCCTTAAGAGACATACCCAAGGCTCCAAAGGCTGGCAATGAATGTCGAAGGGTTTCAATGTAATTGGGGGATGATTTACCCTTTAAGAAAAACCCATAAACCAACAAAGACGTCACTAGAAACTACTATATGATGCATGTTAATGAAACAACCAACTCATGCATTAACAAAAGAGAACTACACTGTTCCACAAACCAATACATAACCAACAAAATATCAGAGTACGAAATGGAAGAATAAAAGAAAGACCCAATACAAGCCAAGACACACTCCATGGCTCCACGCCGAGCTCCATGCACCAAGCACCACCACATCTCCCAAGCATCACCATGAACCACTAGCAGTAAGATGCTTTACCTTTACCTGTGTCCCAGAATAGGACATCTGCAAAAGCACCAACGTGCCAATGTAGGGGTGAGTATAAAACATAGTAGGTTTTCCCTAATGACTTTCCTACTCATTCCACTAGGATAGAAGAGTTAGAAACAATTATATAAAAACATTTTATATAAAACATTTTATCAAAAGTAGTTTATAACTAAATATAAACAAGTTTCCAAAACCATTCGTAACCAAAACCATCCATGAGAAATTGAATCCAATTTTCCAACAGGTTTTGTTTATAGAATAATAACCAATCCATATTTAGAACCATTTAACCAAATCCCTTTTTGGCATACCCAACCATTTCACAATCCCGTGAAATCAACCATGCTTGCTACGTTATGACGGTTCCATACTCATGAGTGGTCTCTCGTCGATCTACCAATTCGTCATAGGGAAATTATTTCCCATGTTCCATTACACCATTGTCACCGAGCACAAGTTCATATTTCAACCATGCCCAATATAAGTAGTTACCATGTGCTATTAATCATTTGGCACTGAGCAGAAGGTCATATTTCAACCAAGACTCATACATGCAATATGAACACACACCACACGTTCCTAAAAGTCATTCCAAAACCACCCTTTCAATAAAATACCTTTTATTGAAAATCATTTTCATCAAAACCAAGTGTGTTCAACAAATGAAAACCATTTCAATAAAACCGTACTTTTATAGAAAAACAATGAATAAAAAAATTTCATCAATGCCATTTCCATACCAACCATTTCAATAAAACACAATTTTTATTAAAAACCCATCTTTAATCAATCCATTTACAATTCCTAGAAATACATAATTTAAAATCAACATTTTAAATTCAAGAAGCCAAATCACTTTCCACAACAATTCACTAAGATTTCACAATTTCATCAAAACCATAAATCATCACTAATGAAAATTTATTCCATGATTTTCACAATAAATTCCATTAAAATAACTAATTTGAAACTAAGACAATAAATTCTAACAAGAGGAGTCGAGAGTCAAGCCTCCTACCTCAAAGGTTTTGATGAAAACCCTAACAACCGGATAACGCACAAGAAAACCGGGCCGACTCACCAAGGATCCTCCTTAGATCTCCTCTCCTAACACAAACAAGACCAAATATCATCATATTTGGAATCCACACACATATATCTACCCATAACAGGCGTATATCTATGAAACCGAGAGAAGAAGAGAAGTAGATCTATGTAGATCTATGAAACCAAACAAGAACAATCACGTACCTCAAGAATCCAGCTTCAATTCATCAAGAGAAGCCTTCCGATCGCCTCTAGAACAATGGGAGAACCCTCCATGACCTTAGGAGAACCAAAATCCCATGTTAGGGCTGATTAGGAGGAAAAATGAGCTACATAGAGGCAAAAACGAATGATATCCACCTTTATAGGATCCCGTTTTAGTGGCTGCACTGTTAGTTCGCATGGTTTGAAAAACCGTGCAGTAACCGTGCGTTAGCTACTTCCTCGATCGCACTTCTCGCATGGTTTGGCCACAAGGTTATACAAAATGTGTGCTGAACAAGAAAAAGCCACTGCCTCCAAGACCCACTGTGTAGGGTTTGGCTGCACGGTTTAGACAAACTGTGCGCCGCCCGTGCGACTTCCCCTTTGCCTCACAACATCATTCCAAGTTCTCCCAACTCTCCCATTCAACACCCTTAACATTAAAACCATGAAAAGCATCAAGTATTGGTTACATACCAAATACAAGGGGTACTACATTCTCCCTAACATTTGTCTTTCCGTCCTCAGAAAGTAGAAAACCTTCACCCGAATGAAAGAGTTCTGACCACTGCTCTTTCATTTCATTTTCATGTTCCCATGTATGTTACTGAATCTTACCATGCTGCCATAAAACCCGCACTAGACCAATGATTTTTCCATTCAAGACTTCTTCTTTCCTATCAACAATCCATACCAGGATATGTATCAATGAAGCATCTGGATCTAGGTCAACGTGATCCCATCTGATCACATGGTCAGGATCAGGCTGATACCTTTTCAATTGAGATACATGGAACACATTATGCAGCGAACTAAACCATTGTGTTAATGCGAACCGATATCCCACCTCTCCAAACCATTCCAGTATCTAAAAAGGGCCAATGAATCTTGGAGATAAATTTCCATACTTCCCGAAATGATGATGTCTAATCCTTGGAGATATCCCCATGAAGACATCATAACCCACAACGAACGACAACGGTCTTCGACGGTGATCTGCATAAGATTTTTATAACTCTGATCCATCTACATCCTCTTTATAATCAATTGAATCTTCTCTATTATTTCTTATACAAGGCTTGGCCCAACTAGTGATGTTTCACCAGTTTCCACCAAGCATAGTGGAGAACAACAAGGATGCCCATACAATGCTTCAAATAGAGCCATGCATATCGAGTCTCTATAGCTATTATTATATGCGAACTCCACTAAGGGTATATGCTTCTCCCATGAGCCACCAAAATCCATTACACATGCATGAAAAATGTCTTCCAATGTTTGTATCATCCGCTCAAATTTCCCATCCGTGTGAGGATGATACGTCGTGATTATAGTCAACAAAGTCCCAAGGGCTTGCTGTAATGATTTCCAGAAACCATATATGAACCTCAAATCTCTATCTGAGACTATAAACACCGGTACACCATTCCTCTTTACCTCTTCTCGAATATAAATTTTTGAAAGATATTCTACCCTATGGGTTTCATAAATAGGGATGAAATGGGTTGTCTTGGTTAGATGACCCACTATCACCCAAATGGCATCGTGTTTCTAGAACGTTCTTGGAAGACCTGTAAAAAAATCCATTACTATCTGATCCCATTTCCACATTGGGATAGTTAATATTATAACATACTAGCTGGTCTCTGATGCTCTGCTTTAACCTGCTGACAAATTAAACACCTTGAGACGAACTCGGCTCCCTTCCTTTTTATGTCGCTCCACCAAAACTGTGACTTCAACGCCTTATACATCTTCTGTGTCCCTAGATGTGCATCCCATCTTAAACGGAGGTAAGTATGAACGATTTATTCCTAAAAAACCATAGGTAAAACCATTTGATCTCTGAAACACAAAACTGAACCCCCATCAAGTTTCTAGCCATCAATGGTCTCCCCACTATTGAGTTTTGAACATAGAACCAGACATTACGCATCATATGCTTGTGCTTCTTTGATCTTATTTACTAAATCCAGAACAAGTGTAGATGAAATGAAAATAGCAACATCACCTCGGTTTTCATATTCCACATGCATGCCAGCTAAGACCGACATCAACTGCCATTCGTTTAAAGCTTCTTTCCCCAACTGAGAATATGACTTTCTACTCAATTCATCTGCCACCGAATTCCCTTTTCCAGGTGTGTACATCAAATCAAAGTCAAAAATTTAGAGATACTCCATCCATATCCATTTCCTGTGATTCAAATATCACTGTGAGAAAATTTGTTTCAATATTTTGTGATCCGTAAACACAGTAAATTTCTCCCCATGAGATAATGTCTCCATGTTTTCAAAGCATGAACGACTGCAGCCAACTCCAAATCATGTGTTGGGTAATTTTTCTCATACACTCTCAAATGCCTTGAACCATAACCAACCACATGATATCTTTTCATGAGAACACAACCCAACCCTTATCCTGAAGAATCACAATACACCACATTCCCCTGTCCTGATTCTGGAATGTTCTAGATAGGTGCCGATGTAAGTTGAAATTTAATTTCCTGAAAGCATTTCTGACATTATTTCGTCCATTAAAAGAGATCATTCTTCTTAGTCAGAGCTATCATTGGTAGAGCTAGTTGTGATAAATCAAGCACAAATCTTTGGTAGTAACAATCTAGACAAAGAAAACTACGTATCTCGGACACATTATTCGGTGGTTGCCAAGATATAACGACATCTATCTTTTCAGGATCAATATAAATTCCTTTCTCAGAAATGACATGGCCAAGGAAATGTACTTCCTATATCAAAAAATCAACCATTGATAATTTGTCATACAAATGACGATCTCTCAATATGTTTAGCACTATTTCTAGTGAAACTCATGATCAACCATTGTCTTTGAATGCACCAAGATATCGTCAATAAACACCACAACAAAAGGATCCAGATATCGTTGAAATATCTGATTCATTAAAGCCATGAAGACCGCTGGTTCATTAGTTAGACCAAAAGGCATGACTACATATTCGTAGTGGCCATATCTTTTCTAAAATCTATCATTGGAATATCCCCCTTCAGAACTCGTAATTGGTGATATCCTGATTGCAATTCAATCTTGGAGAACCACATATCACCCTTTAATGATCGAACAGATCATCAATGTGTGGAAGTGGTTATCTATTCTTTATCGTATGTTGGTTATGCTTACGATAATCAACACACAACCGAAGAGTTACATCTTCCTTCTACACAAAAAACACCAGTGCTGCCCATGGATAAGTACTTGGTCGAATGAAACCCTTGATTTCATGCTCCTCTAATTTCACTTTCAATTCCCATAACTCTGTTGGTTCCATTATACAAGACAGAGGGGAAATAGGACTGGTCCCAAGAAGGAGATCAATCGTAAACTCCACTTCCCTTATAGGTGGTAACCCTGAGAAGTTATTGGTAAAGACATCTGTGAATTGATCCACAAAAGTTGGAAATCTATTTTACTCAATATCTTTTATTGATTCCAAATTCAACGCTGGAAGTTGGTGAGAGGTCGTTCCCACCATTGGTGCCAACAAGATCTTTGCATCTTTCTTTACCATACTCTCTCCTCTAAAGAGATGGTTGATGTTGTCCTCAGTCGTGAAACTAACCGTTCTCCTATAACAGTCGATGTGAGCCTTAAACGTTGTCAACCAATCCATACCCAGGGTTACATCATATCCATCCATGCCCAACATCGAGAAGTCTCATCTTAACTTAGCTCCATCGACAGTTATATCACATGCTCTACAAAAAAAGTCTTGACATTCTCTTCCACCAAGAGGAGTTTTTAGTTTCCAAACAGAAGGAATCATTTCTAGTTTTAAACTATAAGGACCCAACCTTAAACAATAAATAATATTGAATTAAATGAATAATTCACATTTAGGATCTTTTCAGGTATAGAGTTTTAGAGAATTAGGACATAACTATTACATCTCAAAATATTACAAGGTAGACACTTCTACATAGTTTCCATTTTTTTTCATAAAATAAAAAATATTGAAAAAATAGTCATTTCTAGTTCCATGTTTTAGAAATCAGAAGTTTTCCTTGATCCCATAATTGACCCTATTCATCTTTAAGTCATGTGAAAATATTTCAAAACTTGGGATGAGAAAAAAAAGCTCAGTAAGGGTTATAAAATAAAGATTGAAAACATTTGTTAATAAATACTTACAAAACATGAAATGTTTTACTTACCTCATGAAATCCTAATATTTATGACAGACACATAGAAATCATTAATCATTAAGGTAACTTGTGCCATCCATATCATACTTACATTGTATCTATCACAACTACATATGGAGTTACTTTGAAATACCCATCATAGTATATTCCCTAAATCTATTTGGAGAAACATTCACATTTACATCCATCACATTACCCAATGCATTGGAGAGATATCTCAGCTCACCCACCCTTGGATTATCCTGGAACCACCCGTATATGTAAATAATTCCCAAGAACCATAACATTATCATAACACATAACATAAGAATAAAGGAAAGATAATGTTTCCACATTGCAATAATAAAATATCATTTCAAGATATTGAAATAATAAATCCATTATCAATATCATTTTCAATACCAAAATATGTAAAAAGAGTATATGGTATTTATTTTTCCTTTTAAAAACATTCTAGCTTGTTAAGGAATCGAAAGATCAAATAATACTTGCAGCAGAGGAAAGGTCATTATCACCGCTTACGTAAAAAAGCATTCCTTTTTTTCGTTTAGTAAAACTATTAGTATAAAAAATATTACCTTTGAATAAAATGAAAATTCAAAGGGGTTTATACACCATATAAAATAATGTCGTGTATAAAACAAAAAATGCCTTAATGAAAGGAGATTGAGACGAAGTCCCTTACCTCGTGTCCGACTTGACTCGATCATTCTTTAATCTATGGAATAATAAACTAAAGTTAATTTATACTTTCTTAAGAACCGTTTTCAAGTTTATTATTCCTTTTATATCACTTATTACCATGTTGTAAACATTATACAATCATTTAAGTTAATAACATTCATTTTTTCGATATTTGGTAATTGAGTAAAAAATGAACACCTTATATTTAAAAGTTGTCCATGTGGTCAAAGGTTCATTATATCCAGAATGATATTCATGATTTGGATATCATATATATCATATATATCCAGTATATACATGTTTTTATAATAGTACATAACATTTAGAGGTATGAAATGAAATGCACCGTTCATGGAGACGGTAAACCGTACGTACAGATGAACAATAATTTCATTTATATTTATTATTTTAATGGAAATAAAACATAATGATACATAGGTATATTATAATTCTAGAATAATATCATTAACTCCATCTTTTATACATACCACATAAGGCATTAACGAATCAAATCATTTTGAGGGGGCGGTAGTCCGCATTTCCTCAAATCAGATTATCATATTTACCCACTATGGAAACCATAAAGGCATTCTATAAATGGGAAATAAAGAAGCGTAATAAAATCATAAAAATAATATATATCATATATAAATACTGTTCCATCATAATGGCCTCCATGATAGGCGGTAAGATGTAATTGAACAATCATCGTTTCGTGAGGCCTTAGTTTGCCTTCAATAGAAACATTATGTTCTTCATCCATTAGATGGAGGTGTGTATAAGTGTAGTTCGAATCCTTATCATTAAAATATACTAGTATATTTAGAATAATGACATTGTTACAAAATAAAGGAATAAAATGAGTTTAGGGGTTAGAGATGTAAAATTAAAGAAAACAATTTAAGAGAAAATGTTACCTTTAATTTGGGTAACTCCATTTGGTTTGAACCAAAGGACTTCTTGAAGTGTCTTCTGCCTAAAGTAAGGCTTGTAGGAGGTGTATAGGGATGTATTGAGATTAATTGGGAAGAGTATGGACGATTCAAATTGCTTGATTGGTGTGTGGAATTGGTTAGAAATGGTCTCCATTTATAAGGGGGAGGAGGGGCTCTTTAGGAAAGTGTGAAAATATTATTCTATAATATAATTATATTCGGTTTCTAAAGGTCCAAAAATAATTATAGTAGATTTTAAGATTACTCATGGTCGAAATAAAATCATTAAATCATAATTGTACATGTTTTGTATAATATTTTAATCATTATAATATTATTTATTTAAATTATTTATTAATGAGGTAAATACTACATCATTATTGTGTCATGAATATATTAATTTATTCGATGTCTAAAAATTATAAAAAAAATACTATCATGTATGAAATATTTTTATATTTCCAATGAATATTTATAGGCAAAAATATAATTTATATAACCTCTTCTAAAAATTAATTTACTAAAAGATATTTTATTTTTCCATATTTTCCTTTACCTTAAGTTAATTAATATAAATTGTCATTATCACTCCCATGTGGCCCAATGGGGTCCCAAAATAGACCCAAAGATTCCCATGGTCGTAAATGACTCAACCAATAAGGTTTGGACAATTTTTAAGGTGATGTTGAATTATTACAATATTCTTTTAACCATGAATTACCCTATTTACCTTTAACCGTGGTGAATAAAAGTCAAATGTTACTATTCACCAAAAGTTATTTTCATCATATTGAACCACATTTTACTTCTTGATAACAACTATGTATTTCAGATTTTCTAAATTCAATTCATAGAAGTGGAAAAATTTCATTTAAATGAAAAATTCATTGATTAACTACTACTAAGTGGTTTCACTATTCATCTAAAATTGATGTTTTTCAGAAAAATACCAAAAATTCAGCCTAAGATATATTTTATATTCTGAATTCAAAAATGATTTCTATTTTTCCAAATTCAAAACATATAACTGGCAATAATTAATTTAAAAATTAATTCACATTGTTAAAATAAATAGCATGTTTTTAATAAATTATAACCATCAAAAGATTGACACTTGTTTATGTCCAATTTCAAAGTGAAATTAATTCCAATGACCAACATTGGATTAAATGGTAAAAATATATTTTAATTTCACTTTAAAACCAACTAAAAAGATAATCTAACCATATAAATAAATTATATTAAAAGGAAATTTTGAATTAAAATGCAATATTTTTCACTATTCATTAAAAATGAACTTTAGCAGAAAAATTCCAAAAAATTACCCAAAGTAAAATTTGATGTATCCATTCTAAAGAAGAATTTTATTTGGTCAATTAGATGTTATTAAAGTGACCAAAACTAGATTTAATGAGGTTTCTCCATTAAAGGGTGATAAATCGGCCTTTTAATGTAAATTATGCTTAAAAGTAGATTCATTCACATTTTAAGCCTCTAAATTATTATTGGATAATGTAAATACATTTAACAATCATGTAAAATAATACTGTAGTTAGTTTTGTTCATTCCTTCCAATAAAACGACTAGGAGTTAACTACTATTTAAATTAATAATATTATATTATTAGTGTGCGATGTAAGTTTTCAAAGAAACCCGTTGTTGCGTATCAGGTATGCTATAGAACATAGAAACCCCTTTAAAGAAAAATTAATATTTAATTCACAAATATTAATAAATATTAAATATGTCTTATTCTTCATTTACCTGGGATGTTACATAAACATAGCAAGTCAACAACACTAGAAGTAATGAAGGAGTGCAATGCACTAGTATCAAACAACACTTGCACAAGGGTAGAATTCAAAAGAATATTACTTCTCACAATATATAGTCCCGCCTGATCAGCGACCATCATCTGATCAGCTCCATACAATTGCTTCATCGCTGAATTGTTCCCCTAGTTGCCTTGCTGTGATTTCCCTGGTTGAGGATTGAAGGTATTTCAAGAATCACCATGGCTAGATCTATTATGCTGAAGAGACTGATTCTGCTGTCCTCGTCCTGTCGAAGCATACAATTATTGCGATTCCTGAGAAGTGTCACATGCACCCATCCTTGGAGAATTCCCACAATAGAATTGTAGATGCCCCATCTTGTCGCAGTTATGACATGCTCTAGGTTGTGTTGTACACTCTCGCTTTATTTGGTTATTCGAATAACTTTCACAGATACCTACTTTGCTCTAGGGTCGTGGAGGAAGGTTCACTGATCCTGCTATCTGATAGTGATTTCCACTTGCACCGTGGAAATAGGTGTCCCTTTTCCTCTTGTTCCCAGAGTTTGAGTTCACACTATTTCCTGTAGGTATCAACATTCCTCCTCCTATCAATGTCGAGATATCACATTCAACAATAGTTGCTCTGTTCACCATCTTTGTATAATACATAATACAGAGCACCGTAATCTTTGATCTAATCTCTTGCCTTAGCCCCGATTCGAAGATGTGTGCCTTCAACGATGCACTTTCCACATCCTCTGGTATAAAATGGAATATGTTCATGAATTTAGCCTCAAACTCTATGACAGAGAGACTCTCTTGTTCCAGGCTGAATAAGCCCATCGTTTTAAGAATCTTGAACATGTGAGGATAGAAATGTTTGTTGAACAATTCTACAAAATCCTCCCATGTTAGGCCTTCATCCAATTTAACATGCACCACTAAATCCCACCATTGATGTTCAAGATCCTCGAGCATATACATCTCCAACCTGAACTTGAGCTCTGATGGTGTGACAGTGAAATTGAAGATACAATTCATCCTACTTAGCCACACCTCCGCCTTTTGGGGTTCAACATCACCCCGAAAGTTCGATGGATCATGATTCATGAACTAGATGGTATGATCCACATTCTTTAGTTCATTCCTCTGGTTCCCTGTATCCACATCTTGAAAAGCTTGGATGATACTCTGAACTATCTCTTACATCACCTGTGGTTCAGGTGCAACTACATTCTCCGCAGCTTCTTCAGGTAGGTTCTGACAACGCCTACCGTGTTCCATTTTCTAAACCAACAAAAACCTCCGTCAATCTTACTCTCTAGCAACTGATGGATTATAATTTCAAATTCTATCACATCATCTATCACACCATTGTATTCCAAAACATCCATTTTCCCATGTTCAAACATTTTTGAAAACATTCCTCATGAATTTTGAAAATCTACCCATTTTCAAAATACACCAAATACTCTGTTTTCAAAATATTTTACTTGAAAATAATTTCTACATTTTTCAAAAATTCGCACCTTTAAAAACATCCTTACTCATTCCTCACAATGAGATATGCAATCCTAGTGGGAAGTCATTCCTCTATAATGAATTTCTTTCTCATCTCATTGGCTAAACCCATTACAATGATATTTCCAACATTCTATAAGTGTATCCAAAACACTTATGTACCCAACACCCTGGTAACTTGATGTTCAGAATAAACGTGTTTTATATGTCCTATTATTCTATACATTTCATGTTCCGAAAATCCTACTCTTATCTATGATTTTTCAAGGAATAGAAAAGAATGAATCTCAACTCCAAAACCAAGAACATCGATGACCACTTGTTAGTTAAGGATCGAAAAACTGATACCATTTCTAATGACCCGCCAATTCTCATTGGCTTGAGAGTACCATGAGTCATTACTAGGCCTTAAGTGATATCCCCAAGGCTCCAAAGTCTGGAAATAAATTCCCAAGGGTTTCAATGCATGTGGGGGACGATTTACCCTTTAAGAAAAACCCATAAACCAAACAAGACATCACCAAAAACTACTATATGATGCATGTTAATGAAACAACTAACTCATGCATTACTAAAAGAGAACTACATTATTCCACAAACCAATACACAACCAACACAATATCAGAGTACCAAGAGGAAGAATAAACAAAATACCCAAAAAAATACAAGACACACTCCACAACTCCACGCTGAGATATATGCACCAAGCACCACCACATCTCCCAAGCATCACCACGAACCACTAGCAGTAAGATGTTTTAACTTTACCTGTGTCCCCGAATACGAAATCTTCAAAACCACCAACGTGCCAAAGTAGGGGTGAGTATAAAACTCACTAGGTTTTCCCTAATGACTTCCCTACCCATGCCACTAAGATAGAAGAGTTAGAAACAATTATATAAAAACAGTTTATATAAAACATTTTCACAAAAGCTGTTTATAACTAAATATAAACAAGTTTCAAAAACTATTAATAACCAAAAGCATCCAAGAGAAATTGAAACCAATTTTCCAACAAGTTGTTTTTCCAGAAAAATAACCAATCCAGCTTTAGAACCATTTCACAAAATCCGTTTTTTGGCATACCCAACCATTTCACAATCCTGTAAAATCAGTCATGCATGATACATTATGACAGTTCCTTACTAATGAGTGGTCTCTCAATGATCTACCAAGTCATCTCAAGGTAATTGTTTCCCATGTTCCATTACACCTTTGGCACCGATCACATGGTTATATTTCAACCCAGCCTCGTACAAGTAGTTACCATGTGCTGTTAAACATTTGGTAGTGAGAACAAGGTAATATTTCAACCAAGCCTCGTACATGAAACATGAACACACACAACATGTTCCCAACAATCATTCCAAAACCACCCTTTTAATAAAACACCTTTGATTTAAAATCATTTCCATTAAAACCAAGTGTGTTCAACCAATGCAAACCATTTCAATAAAACTGTACTTTTATTGAAAAC
Organism: Viscum album; assembly: GCA_963277665.1. Classification (NCBI taxonomy): domain Eukaryota; kingdom Viridiplantae; phylum Streptophyta; class Magnoliopsida; order Santalales; family Viscaceae; genus Viscum; species Viscum album. Next base: position 423,514,719 of record OY728162.1, on the reverse strand, counting down.
CAAAGAATAAAAAAATTTCATCAATTCCATTTCCATACCAACCATTTCAATAAACAACCATTTTTATTGAAAACCCATATTTCATAAAGCCATTTACAATTCCAGAAAATCCATAATTTATCATCAACATTTTAAATTGAAGAAGCAAAATCAATTTGCAAAAAAACTCACTAAGATTTCACAATTTCATCAAAACCATAAATCATAACTAAAGAAGATTTATTCCATGATTTTCTCAATAAATTCAATTAAAATAACCAATTTTAAACTAATCCAATCAATTCTAACAAGAGGAGTCGAGAGGGAACCCTCCTACTTCAAAGGTTTTGATGAAAACCCTAACAACCAGAGAACGCACAAGAAAACCAGGTCGATTCACCAAGGATTATCATTAGATCTTTTCTACTAATACAACCAAGACCAAATATCTTCATATTTGGCATCCACACACTTATATATACCCATAATGGTCATAGATCTATGAAACCGAGAGAAGAGGAGAAGTAGATCTAAGTTGATTTATGAATCCAAACAAGAAAAATCACATACCTCAAGTATCCATCTCCGATTCATCAAGAGAAGCCTTTAGGTTTCCTCTGGATGGATGGGAGAACCCTACATGACCTTAGGAGACCCGAAATCCGGAGTTAGGTCCACTTAGGAGGAAAACAAAGCTACATAGAGTCAAAAACACGTGAGATCAACCTTTATAGGATATCGTTTAAGTGGCCGCACAGTTATTTCACATGTTTTGACATACCATGCGCTAATCTTGCGTTAGTTACTGCCTAGACTGCCCTTCTCGCACAGTTTGGCCACACGGTTAGACAAACCATGCGTCCACCATGCAGAATCCACTGCCTCCAAGACCCATTGCGCATGTTCTGGCCGCACGGTTTAAACAAACTGTGTACCGCCCGTGCGACTTCCCCTCTATCTCAAAACATCATTCCAAGTTATCCCAACTCTCCCATTCAACACCCATAACATTAAAACCATGAAAATCATCAAGTAAGGGTTCCATACCAGAAACTAGGGGTACAATAATGGATATTACTAAGTCTAAATATCTCAATAGGCATAAAGAGGATATAGAATGCTATGGGGTTTATATGAACCTTTACTTGTCCCTAGGGTTTAGTAGTTATTTTTTCTTTGAAGGAGGAAATAAATCTCAGGATTCGTGTCTATTACAAGAAGTTTAATTATATAACTATAATGAAATGTTATACCTTACCTCATATAGACAATATCTTTAACCAACTCAGAAGAGTGACTATTTTCTCAAGTATTTATTTGAGTTCAGGTTATCCCCAGGTGCATGTTAGTCCTTCAGACATAAAATTTATGAATTTACATAGTTGGTATGATTTGTATGAGTATCTGGTTATGTTTTCTGGTCTCACGAGTGCACCTTCCACAATCATGGATTTTATGAATTGTGTTTTACACCACTATCTTGATTAATTCATGGTATTCTTCATAGATGAAATATTGGTGTATTCTCACAACCAAATTAACCATTAAACACATCTTTAGATAATTCTAAATACATAGAGAGAGAACCATCTTTATGCAAAGACCATTAAATGTAAAAAAAATTTCAACAAGGTGAACTTCATGGGTTATATCATCTTAGAGGATGGAGTATCAGTTGAACTATTAAAAGTGAGTTCTGTAGATACCTAGGAGCATCCCATGAACATATTTTATTTATAGAGTTTCTTAGGGCTAGTTGGTTATTATAGAAATTTCGTACATTAATTTTTACAATTTTCAGCACCTATTATGAGTTTATTAAGAAGGGTTTGAAGTTAATATGGTCTAAATCTTGTGATATATACTTTTAAAAGTCAAAAGGGAGACTGAATTCTACACCGGTCCTGATTATTCTAGATCTAGGTAGAAGATATATTATCTATTATAAAGTATCAGTTATCTTTCTAAGAGTAGTTTTGATGTGGGAAGATCAAGTACTTTTGTAAGGGTCACATAAGTTGAGGCCTCAAGAGTGGAATTTCCCAACACACGATCTTGAGTTGGAAATTTTTTTTCACACCATACGTTATTGAAGGTATTACCTACTAAAAGATATTTTTTGGTTTACAGACCACAAAACCTTCATGTATATATTTACAGAACATGAATTTAATCATATATAGGGAATATGGTTTGAATTACTTAAATACATCAACATTTATAATTCTTTTATGTATAGAAAGGGTAGAGAAATTTCCAATGATCTGAGTAGGGGGACTCAGATACAAGTAGTCCTGGAGGATAGTAGTGAGTGGAAACTTATGGTTCTATATTTTTTGGTGCACATAGTGGTGAATAAATTTTATGGGAAGTCTAAAATTTCATCTTCATCATTGAAATATTCAATTCTAGAGAGAGTTAATATGAGGTAGTTTTTAGACCCCAAAGGTTGGGTCCTATGGGAAGTTATTTTAGGAGAGGGCCCACCTCTAGATTGGTATATTAATGGTGACAACATCCTACATATACATGGGTGTGTCTGGCTCCCTACATAAATGATACAGGATCTGATGAAAGAATCATATGATTTTTAGTGGGATGTTCACCTACGTATCTCCAAGATGTATCGTGATATGAACTGAATGTATTAGTTACTAGGGGTGAAAATTTAGATAGTGGGGTTTATCACTAGGTGTTCTATCTATCAGTAGGTGAAGGGAGAACACCATAAACCTAATAGCTTGTTACTACCATTACTAATTTCATAATAGAAATGTGAAGATATTATGATTAAATTTTTCATTAGATTATTGAGGTATCAATGAGGTGAAAACATTGTTTGAGTAGTTATGGAAAGATTGAGGAAATTAGCCCACTTCCTTACTATTTAAGAGACATTATCAGTTGATGATTTAGGAGGATTGTAGGTATGTGATATTATAGAGCTACAATAGGGACCTCATATATTCATTTTTGATAGGGACACTCATTTCACATCAAGGATCTAGTTGGGGTTACAGAGGGTTGTGGGCACACAAATGCTTTTTAGCACATCTTTTCACCATCATACGGATGACCAGTTGAATAAGATGATATTGCTGTTGTAGGGCATGCTTCAAGAATGTGTAAATTATTTTGGTGGTTCCTAAGATAATATTATTACTCTCATAAAGTTAACCTATAATAATAGTAATTACGATACTATTCATATGGATCTTTATGAGGTCATATATGGTAGGCTGTTACGTTCTCCCTTATTTTTGTTAGAGGAAGGAGAGGCAGTGCTACTGTTTCTTCAACTCATTTAGGATCCTTTGGAGAAGGTATATATTATCAGGAATTAGATTTCTATTACTCATTATAAAAAATTGTATGTTGGTCTCTATAGACAAACTCTAGAGTTCGAGACAAAAGATCGTGTGTTCTTATGGGTATCACCAAAACATGGGAATATATGGATACAGAGATAAGGTAAACTTTCACCTTGTTTTGTCAGGATGTTTGAAATTTTGGAGAGACTCGCACCGATAGCCTATAGGTTGATATTAACTCAATGGTACCCTACCATTCATGACATCTTTTACATTTCATAGATTCTCCATTATCATGTATACCCATATCATACTTTTGATTACAAGGATGTTGAGTTAGATACCACTAGTTATTCTGAGGAGTATCAAGGCATTAAGGCTCCCTCAGGCTGGTTTTTACCATTATTGTAGGTGTTATTGTAGCATTACTTGGAATAAGATGAGATTTGGGAGTGGGAGGCTAACAAATGTTCTTAGGGGAAGGGGTCGTTCTCATTCAACGTTTTACAACCATTGAAAGGGAAACTCATGAATTATTTCCTTTTAGGGGGGAAGACTGTTAGAACCCATTTTCTCTTTAAGGTTAAAATATTTTAGTTTATAGTTTAAATATTTTTTTTAGATAATATGGATTCCTAGTTAGGCTATGTAAGAAACATGGGTATACAAAGCTTTTTAGAGATGGGAAACCTGAATGGTGGAAGAAAGAACTACGCCACATGGTTAGTATAAACCATGCCTCCCAGTGCTTACAGTTTCTCTTAATAGTGCAAAATATTTTATTGAGTATAATAGAGTGCATGATTTTCCCTTACCATAAATGTAGGGATTCATGCCAGTGAATAGATCTCTACAGTTTTTATCAAAGGTATATGGTGTAGTTTGTGCATGGTTTCCCAAACCATGAATATGAATTGTGTGGGTCCTCTCAATGGAATGTGGAATGAGCACGAATGGTGCACGATTTGTCCAACCATGTGGCCAAACCGTGTGAGCCAGTAATTTTGTGAAGAATTACCATTTTCCCATAAGGGATTATATTTTTAATCCCTACTCTTGTTTCCCCATTCCAACAGACAAGAGACCCACCTTTTACCCATATAAGCTCTTAATCCTCTCTTCCTAGGCTTTGATCCAATTCTTTGTTTGGAATCTGATTTGAATGCAATTATCTAATAGGATAGAAACAAGTGATTACTCATTTATATCGAGCCTTTTTTCATTTGTCTTTATATTGACATATTTATTTAGGTGTAGACTCATATGCCCTACTTTTTAGGGAATTTCTATGTTTTTCCAATTTCTTCCGATCTAGACTAAACCAAAGGCTGATACTGGATGAGTTCTCCTCAACAAAAATAAGGTAGGTGGTATAGTTTTTATCCCTAAAAGTCGAGATGTTGTATTCTATGTTTTTTGGTTCCACAAATGAGTTCTACCATGAATTTACACCTTAAATTAGATCTTCTAATAATTAGTGTTCTATTTTAAATCCTAATGATTATCTTATGTTTGCAACAATTGTTTCCACCCCTTGAGGTGTGCCGATAAAATTTATATTACTATGTTAAATGTATAAATAGATAAAACATCATATATATGGTTTTTGTGTGACATATAATTGTGATTTTATAAATAAAATGGATAATTGATGTGGTCTATTATGGATAAGACAATTAATAAAATATAATTAAATGAATGGAATTGAGTGGGGAAACCACATCACTTGATTAATTAGAAAAAAAGTTACACCCTTGTTTAAAGAAAAATTATATTAAAATATTAACGTTTTTTTGGATTTAATTTAAGGATTTAACTATTTATTACTAATATACATCAGACATTGAGACTCTTCTAATATTATATTGTCATGGAATGCCTACACTTGGATGTGGAAATGGAGTTCCTATATAATGACATTTGGGAATGGAGACCCATTTGAATACTAATTGATGGGAATAGAGACCATTATGAGATATGGTATATACACATGATGACCCTATTATTATTGATCATAGATACCCTTATGAGATATGATATATGCTCCTGATGACCCTATTATTATTTGGGCTTGGATACACTCTTTAACTATGATACATGGGAATGGAAACTCTATAACTATGATATGGGAATGAAAACCCTACTAATACAATACAGACATGGGGACCCTACTGATATGATATGATCATGGGGACCCAATTGATATGAGTCGGGCATAAAGACCCTATTGATACGATACTAGTCCTAATGACCCCGACTGTAATATATGAGAACTTCGACCCTTCTTGATAAAATTATTTCTATGGTGACCCTACTATTATGATTCGAGCATGGTAAACCTACTACTATGATACAAGGAATGAAATACCCTATTATTGTGATACTAGGATTTGTTCCCCTTGATAAAAACATTATTCATGCCAAAACGTAAAGACACTATAGTCATGCCTCAGTTTCAGGCTAGTATTAGTATCCATATATATGGATATAAATTTCACAATATATATAGTCTATATACATTTATACACATGGTCACATATTAAGATATTATCCATCATGAACTAAAATAGGTTGTGTTATCCTAGTGTACTTTTTAAACCAGATCCAATCCTTTACAAATTTATTTCTTCTTACCATTATATATTCAAACATCCATATTATATTAAATGAACGAATAATTATAGACCTATAGGTGGTGGCCTTCTGAGTTTATCTCAAAACCTATTTGGACCACTAATGGTTCCTGAAAATATTGTGTGGATTTTGGGAGGAAAAGGAGATGGCACCCAGTGGTTGATACTTGATTTCATTAAATCATGGTAGAAGGGAATGTGACTGAGTTATAGATCATGATGATGTTGGAGATAGTATTTTGTGACTTTTTGTACTTTTGTTACATGTAGTTTACTAGAAGAATTATACCATGTCTGCCTACTTAATTTTGATAGTCACATGACATTACAGCTTTATAAGGGTGATTCTAGTTATTTATGTCCTTTGTATGTTTTACCTTATATTTCTAGTTGATATTATGCTTCTTCTACCTATATATCAACTTTACTACTATGATAATTTGATCATGAGGGTATATAATCCCAATTATACCACCATGGACTCATTCTACTAGTCATAATCCTCTAGAATATGAGGAGGCTTGCCTGGGGCCATGTGGACCACCATTCGTGGCACCATTTAGTGCCATCCATATCAATACGTTCCAATAATAAACTATTATAGAAATTTATTTTCATATAATTAATATCATTTTTGTAATCATCACATCAAAAATATCCATGGGTGGTTTTTAGGTAATTTTTTAGGAATACATCAATTTTAGGTGAATAGTAAAATTAATGTTTTTCGTAACTAGTGGATTTTAAATTACATCATTGATGATAAAAGAATGAACTAATTAATTATAGTAAAATTTTATCATCTAATAGCATATTAATTTTTATAAATGATTTATTTAAATAAAATAAACCTGTTTTCCAAAACCTAATTTTTTTCCAAAGATAAAAATATAATGTATTGCATTAAAATATTTTTTTTTAATTTATTCCACTTTAATTTTTAATAAAAATTGAAATAGAATTATACACAGGATTAAATTAATAAAACCATTTTATATTATTTTTATATTATCCATAAAGTCATTTGTATCACTATTATGTGGTTTATCTTTAATATAGTATTTTCTTCTAAAAATACCCATATCCATAAGTATAAATAACCCCTATACCAACCCATGAAAAACAAATCCCCCCTTACATAACAAAGGGAAAGATATAAAAAAATCCCTTCTCAATACCTTTATAAAACATAGGGATACTCTATAGTAAACAACCCCAATCATCACGATAGTTTAGTGCCCTGACAGAGAAGAAACACCGAGAATAGGTTATGATTTCTTCAACTCTTCTTATATTTTTCCCATTTTCATCATCATTTTATCTATCCCATAGAAAATAAAATCTCCTACAATTAAAATTAGTTTATTAACATTATTATTATAATGTTATACTACTTAAATAGTCATATCTAATATTTAATTTTTTTTTTCAAATTTCATGTACCTCCTACTTAGAAAATATCACGTTAAAGGTCAGTTAACCACCAGCGAGGATGTTTCCAATTATTTTATTATCACCAAAATTTTTGATATGTATAATAAATTCATTTTCACATATAAATGTATCAATATATTTATTTTATTCTTATGCAATTTATTCGACTAAGGTATAAATTACCATGAACAAAAAGAATGAAATTGTAGGAAAATGATAAATTTTTATGGAAAAATTGATATCAAAACATTTTCTCATTAAAGGAATTATGATATAAAATACAATTACTATTATTGATAAATATTAATTTTTTTTAAATCAATTCTATTTTAGTGTTTTAGTAACCCACTATTTTTTATTCGAGAGGTGGAAAAATGTTGAAATAAAGCTGGATTTAATGTAAGGGGATTGTCAAAACCAAAAATAATTCTTTTGAGTTGTCTCATATTTCAAATTTATTTTAGTATGAATGATCCTTTAAACTAGATAAATGTTATTTCTTTTTTTCTTTTGGGGAAATACATGTTTCTACTCTTTCAAAAAAAAATATTCCATTTATATTGTTTTTTTATTAAAAAATGCTTCAATTTCCAATACATCTCCTGAATCATCATCAGTTTTTTATAATTTCAAAGAAGAAAGTGAAATTTTACTCCACATAATGATCTCACTTATTTATTTTAGAAATCATAATGTTCATTTCACAATGTATGATATGTGAAATATTTTACAAACACCTTTTTTTCCATGGTTTATTTTCTGAATACGATTTTTATCATTTCAGGTTTTATGTATGTTTATTGTTATTTTTTTTATGTTTGGGTGGGCTTCGAATTATATATCCCTCAGAATCATTAGGTAATGTGATAAATTTAATGAAATGGTGTTTATTATTCATGAACATGATACTAGTTTTTTTTTACATTTATGATGTTATGATTATGCACATATGTTATGTGTGAATATTATGCTACATTTGCTAAAAAATAGGTGTAGTATTAGGACATTATGTTATGATGTTTCATTATTATGAATATTTCACATTAAATTATATTATCAAAATTTTCCCTCATTCTTATGATGATGAACCTATGCTTATTATTTTATGATGTTGGTTATGCTCACCCATATACAGTTGATTCATCTCCCATTTCCTCATCTTAATTGGATTTCTGGTCAATCGTTTCATTGATATATATCCTTAGGTGAACACATGTTCTCATGAGATAATTATAGTTTTATAATAATAAAGATAAAAATTTTAATTAATGCTTATGTTTTATTATTTAAAATTGATACATAACCATATTTTCACAAGACACCAAACCTTTGGATCATGGAGTTCTGTAATTATTATTATATTTATCTTAAAAATAATTCAGTTGTCCTGAAATGAAAATTTAGTTCACTATAGTTGGTATAAGATAATGATTTAGTTAATTTGGGAAATAGTATTATGAAAAGTTAGTGAAAACCACATGTATAAGCCTATATATAGGTAAACATCCTTGAAGAACTATTTTATAAAAATGATAAACATAAGTATCCCAAAAGATATGACACTAGAATTAATTTACTCATAAGTATAAATAATTTCATCATGATATGTTGATTTTATTTTCAAACCTCATCTATTTAATAAAATTCTAGGAACCAAGTGAAATCAATCTAAAAATCCATGTGAGGGACAATGAAATGATTATATGAATTACATCCCCAATTCCATGGGTGGTATAGTTAAAAAACTCAAGCTGATTATTACCTAGTATTCTTATGATATGAATAATAACATGAACCATGTGGAATGTTTTCCTTCCCCCATGTAAGAAAAACTATATATGAATTCTTCTATGTGGAAAATACCAATGACATTTAATTAGTATTCTAGTATAGTTGTCCCTGAACAGTGGGTTAACTCAATTGAAAATATCTTTTCTATGATCCATTTTTCTGTAACAGATACGGTGACACTAGAAATCAACCATTTTGATAGATATTTGTATCAATGGTGGGAATTGATAAATAATAATTACATCAATGAAATTGAAAATATGGAGTGTGAAGAATTTATGAAAAATATTTCTTAACAAGTATTTCTCTCGAACTATATTAATAAATATAGAGATATAATTCCTAGATCTTAATAAAAAATAATGATTAATTGATAATGGTATATAAAAAAAACATCACAAGTATTTAATGATATGCCTCTAGATTTTTAATCAAAAAATTATATAAACTTAGATATATTAAGTAGTTGATTAAAACCATAAATTTCAAAGGATATAGATATTTGAGAGTTAGGGATTTACAAATAAGTGGTTCTCTATGCTCTCAAAGTAGATATGGTTTTCATAGAATGGTTCCATGGTTCTGGAGATAAGAATTGAATAATGGATTTTTAATATGGTGGGTGAGAAAAATGAAGAATGAAGATCCAACCAACCACATGTTAAAAATGTGTGAAGAATCATCATAGAAATTTTCTAAAAGAGATATCAAAATGATTTATTTTTTTAGATAATACCACCAAGATCATGAATTATAGAGGCATGAAGAATCCATAAAACATGATGGAGGAATAGAAGACACTTAATAATGAACCCACACGGTTCACTACATCAACTATAGGGAGAAAAGGAAATATATAATTCTATTCACTAAACCATCAGTCCTTGAGGGAAATAAGTGTTCAAAACTAAATAATCGAAAAGGATAAGGGGAAAGATTATGCCATAATTCATACTGAAGTAGAGTGTAAAAATGATATAATACAAGATACACATCCAATTCACTCAATAATGGAATTTTTTTAATATGATTATTGTTTTATGAATTTATTTATATCATGTATGTTTTATAAATATTTTAAATCATAGCCTTGATTACAAGAAGTATAGATATCTGCAACTACACCTAGTGTTATGCTCATTGCAGCCCATATTTTAGACACTTCTTCTATTATTGTATATGGGAATATTCTTCCAATGAATATGAAAATCCTTCCCCTAGTTGAATTTATTCTATAATGGGAAGGGATTGATTATATTTATATAAATATCACATCAACTATTGTAAAAATTAAAATAATTTCTAAATTTCAAACTATTCAATGTTCCTATGAAAATGAATGAAAGGTGATTAATATCCTTGGTGAAATACCTCAATGGTTTGGGTGTTGATACCCTATGACAAATAATACCTATCCCAAATGGAAAATTCTAAGGAATGTTTATTCCTTGAGGATATGATTATTTAAAGGGAATATACTTATATATTTCACAAATATTTTCCTAGAATTCATCCATATCATTAGGTATATTTCTTAATAGAGATCATACTTGGAGCCACAACTATATCAAAATTAACCTATAGGATGGCCCCGATAAAACTAGAGGAGTTAAAAGAGATACTTAAAGAGCCTTTGGAAAAAAATATTTATACTCCCTTGTGCATCACCTTTGGGTTTTCTAGTTCTCTTTGTTAAGAAAAATGATGAATCGATGTAGTTGTGTACATATTACTGAGAGATAAAAAAGGTCACCATAAATAATATGTATCCCTTGCTGAGAAATAATGAACTTTAAAAAAAACCTACTATGAGTTCAATACATCTCTATGGTGGATATTTGTTTTGGATATAATCATATGAAGGTGAAGATAAAATATATTTAGAATACATCCTTTTGTATATGTTATAGACACTATGAGTTCATAGTGATTCAATTAAGAGTTACTGATGCCCCTACCATATTCATAGATTTAATGAATATAGTCTTTAGAGGCTACCATCAAAACATTATGGTAGTTATTATCAATTATATTATCATTTAATCTAAGATAAGGGATGAAGAAGAATATCATAAATGGTTTGAAATGGATACATTATAGAAGAATAAAATCTATGGTAAATTCAAATTGAGTGTCTTCTAGATGCATCAAGTCAAATTATTAGGGCATATGATCATAAGTGAGAGAATTTCAAAGGACCCTTCAATGAAAAAGGCAATTGAGAAATGTTATAAACCCGAAATTATCATGTAAATATGTTTTTTTCATAGATATTATGGGTACTACATATATTTTTATAGAAATGTATCACGATTTTCTATCTTTCTAACTATGTTAACACAAAAATGTGTAACGAATGTATGTAAATAATAATGTTATGAAATATTTTAGTATCATAACTAGAGGCCAATATCTGTTCTTGTACTCATACCACCATCAAGTGGACAAGGTTTTCTGATATACAGTGGTGTATCAAAGAAATTATTGGGTTTTTTACTCATGAAGAATGAAATAGTGGTGGAATACACCTCATAAAAAAAATGAGCATCCATATGTAGAACTACCCAACATGTGATATAGATTTTGCAGCTATGATCTTCACCTTGAATATTTGGAAGCACTACCTATATGGTGATAAGTTTTGTGTATATACCTATTAAAAGAGTCTAAATTATATATTCAAACATAAGAAGATCAATATGCATCATCTAAAATTGTTAAAGCTAATCAAGGACTACAATTATACTATCCACAGCCATATTGTAAAAGAGAATAAGGTACTTAATTATCTTATTTGAAAGGAACATGATAATATATACATGATGTAGATTATGAAAGAACATATCATTATATATATGAAAATCATGGATCTATAAATGATAATGTAATTAAAGAAATCAAACCGAGCCCAAATGATAGACACATAATGATTCTATGAAATGATAAAGGAGGTATAAGGGGATGATTTAGAGATTAAAAAAGGGATAATGTAGTGAATTAATGAATGCATCGTCAATTACATATTAATGATGATGGTGTTATTCGGTTTGATACTAGAATTTTTTTTCCTTTATCACTAGAGATAAAGAAGGAGCTATTGGATAATTCAAATTAATCATCTTTATGCACCCTAATTTGAAGTTCCAATATGTACCATGATATTCAAGAGAATTTATAGTGGGATATAAAATGAGGAAATAGGTAATTGAGTATACCTCAAAGTGATTGGTATGTTAGATAGTGAAATCATGGTGAAAAATTCCTACGGGGATGGTGTAACCATTTCCCATACCAATATGGAAATGGGAGAACATCACAATGGAATTTTTCATTGGTATCTTAAATAAATCAAAATGAAAGAATGTGATATGGGTTTTGGTTGATTGACTCACCATGGCCTCCCACTTTATATATTTTTGGTATGACATCATGGTTTGATAAAATTCCAAGGTATACATAATGGAAGTGGTGAGGATACCTGGAGAAACACTTTTAATATTATCTAATCATTATCCAGGGTTCACTTTTAAATTCTAAAGAAGTATTCAATACGATTTGAATGATGAATTGAATTTCAGTATGTCCTATCATCCCCAAACGAATGGATAATGTGAAAATACCATTTAGATTCTCAAGGATATTCTAAGATCCTTTAAAATGGAATTTAATGGTGGATAGTATTATCATATCCCTTTAGTTGAGTTCTTATACAATAATAGTTTCCAATAAAGTATTCAAATGGATATTTTTGAAGATATGTATGGTAACCTACATAGAAATCCTACTTGTTGGGATAAAGTTGGTGAATGAAATCTACATGAACATAATCACACATAAGAGATGACATAAATGGTTCTATCCATCCAAAAATATATAAAATATGCTGAAAGTTGGCTGAAAATAAATGCTGAAATCCATTGAAGGGACTTAGATATTGAATTTTGATTCAATTTTTCCCTTCAATTATAACCATGGAAGAAAGTCATGTGGTTTAGAACGAAATGGAATCTTATATTTATGAAAATTATCCCTTTTATTATCCTTTATAACATATAATATTTTTTATATCAGTTTCTACTTTCACAAAATATGGATCATGTTCATGGTGTGTTCTACATCTCTCTCTTGAGGAAGTACATACATAATCCCTTGTAAATTTGGAGGTGGTACAACTGTAGAATTTTCCCTAATATGAGGAGCATCTGGTGCAGATCTTGTACCATAGAGACAATGTTCCATTCAACAAGACAACTGACCTTGTACAAGTGTTATGTAAGAACCATAAATATGAAGACTAAATGTTGTAACTAGAGGAAACAACGAAACAAAATTACCCTTAATTATTATTAATTGAGAATATGAGTTGAAATTTCAGGGACGATATTTATAAATGGGGAAAGAATTTAATAACTTATATCTTATAAATGAGATTTGAAATAATTGTTCTTTCATTATATTATATTATATAATACACATACAAAACATAAATAAACTGAAATTAATTTATTTCACTAATAATGGACATCAAATTAATCATCAATTAAACCAATTAAAATTAAAATCATTACAATGATAAAAATAAATTTTAAGAAAGGTAGAATGAGAAAATTCATATCCCTCCAATCTGTTTGAATCATCTCCCCCATGACCAATAATACATAAATGAAACAAAATATAAGTAGACCAATCAACATCCTAGAAAATAGAAATATTTAACCATGGGGGAAATTTGGGTGAATAACAAATGAATTAACGAAGTATTATTTATAAGAGGTAATGTGATTATTGTAATAGTAATGTGACTATTGGAATAGTAACCTGAATGTTGGAAGAGAAATTTCACCAAAAAATAATAAAATATAATATAAATTAAATTTATCATGAGTAATTTAAATTTATAATTCCATTAAATAAATATGAATATTTAAAACGGAAAGAAGATATAAGGACTTGTTCAATAAACTGAATTTTAAGGCATTTCATAAAAACATATTTTTCATATAAAAGAAATTAAAATAACCTATAGGAGAAAATTATTTTGATAAAATTAATTTCATATATAGAATCATCATATAGAAATTATACAAGGGTGATATTTTTGTAATTTTGTGAAATACATAAATTTTTTAAGTGCATTGTAAAAAATACAGTTATTCATATAAATTGTATTTTAAATTAAATAAATCATGATTTAATAATGACCTAATCAATTATATAAAATTTAGATTGAAAATTATCATATTATATTGGATAAATTAGTCATTTTAATAAAATAGAGACATTTTCCAAACTTAATTTTTTTTCTAAAGCCTAAAATCTAAAGTATTCCAGTTAAATAACATTTTTTTATTTTTCCATTTTATTTTTTAAATAAATGTTGAAGTTAAATTATATGAAATTTTAAAGTGATAAAAACGTTTTATTTTATTAATATGTTATCCATTATTCCATTAATATCACTATTTCATTGTTTACCTTTGATGTTAAATTTTAATTAATATTTTATTATAAAAATACTCCTCCCCTCAAGTATAAATTTCCCCGCTCCCTATCCTTAAAAAACACACCTCCCTAACGTACCAATGATAATAATATGACCAAATATGATCTTTAAGTACCCTTATAATCCTTGGTCACACTCTAGAGTAACCAAATCCTATCATAATGTTAATTTAGTTCTGTTCTAGAGAAGAAACACTGAGAAGATGGTATGAATTCATAAACTCTTCTTTTTGTTTTCCTCTTTTGATCCTCGTTTTCTCTATACATTCCATGATAAAATATATTATGATTAATTAAGAATAAATATAAAAGAATAATAATTATTTTATCCTACATAAATTATCATATCTACTATATAACTATTTTATATAATTCATGTACCTCCTCAGACAATTCCACGTTAATGGTCACTTAACTAGAAATAAGGATGTTGCTAATTATTTTTTTTATGAAAAACCTTATGGATGGTTATTCTCAATTATTTATGATATATAAACATATAAATATATGTACTCTATAATTATTTAATTAATTATACTAATGTATAAATGACCATGAACCCTAATAGTAAAATTGAAGAAAAACAAGATTTTTTAAGGAAATAATGATATCAAAACATTTAATCTTTAACAAAGGGAATTAATAAATATTACCCAATGATTATTATTGATAAATATTGAAACAATTAACAATAATTCACTTCTATTTATGTTTTTTAATAAACCAGTAATTTTTATTTAGGAGGATAAAAAGTGATGAAATAAAGAAGAATTTAAGGTAAGGGGATTCTTAATCCCAAACTCAATCTTTTGGGTTATCTCCTATTTCATATTATTTTTATATTAATGTTCCTTGAATATCCAAAATATGTCCTTTAAATATTATTTCTCCTTTATTTTAGGGATATACATGTTTATACCCTTCAAAAATGTTATCTAATCCATTTAAAAATGTTTTTTTAAAAGACATCAATTTCTAAATCATAACATTAATACTCTTAATTTGTTTATCCTTTTAAAGAATAAAATATTATTTCTACCAAATAATGATCTCACCTATTTATTTGGTAAACCTAACGTTCATTTCAGAAAATATTTTATGTAAAATATTTTACAAAACCCTTTTGATTCCATGCTTTATTTCATGACAATGAAAGTTATCCTTTCATGTTTCATGCATGATAAAGGTGATTTAATGATTTGATGGGTAAGTATTGAATTATATATCCCTTCAATTAATTTGTAAATGTTATATATGTAATGATATTGTGTGTACTATTTTTGAACATGATTATATCATTGTTTAATTTTATGATGTTATGATTTTGAACATATTTTATGAGTGAGCATTATGCTACCTTTGTAAAGAACTATGTGAGGTATTTGGAAACAATTTTATGATTCCTTATAATTATTCATATTCTGAATTTAATTCCATTATCAAATGTTTCCTCCATTATGATGATGATGATCCCCTACTTATGATGTGGTGATGTTGATTATGCTCACCCATGTCCTATTGATCCATGTCCCTTATTTCTCCTCTTAATTATCTTTGAGATAATCCATTTATTATATATATATATACTATCATGAATACATGTAATAAATTGATCATGATATATTTATAAGTATAAATTATACTAATTTAAATAATGTTTAACTTTTATTTCTTACAGTCAATTTATAAGCCTAATTTTTGAAATACACTAAACCTTTACATGATGTATTTTTATAAATATTATGATGTTTATATAAAAAATTATTTAATTTTCATGATATAAAATATTGGGGCACTATAGTTGGTATCAACGCATGATTTATTTAATTTGGAAAAAAATATTATAAAATGTTCGGGAAAACCATATGTATAAATATATGTATAGGTAAACATATTAGAATAATATTTTTAGAAAAGGATAAACATAGGGATCCTAAAAGATGTGAATTTATAATTTATTTGGGCATAAGAATAAATGATTTCTTAACTCATTTTTTAATTACATTTTTGGTCAAAACTATTCTATTTTATAAAATGGCAGGAACTAGGAAAAATAAAACCAACAATCCATGTGATGGAAAATTGAATGATTGTTTGAAAAATATCCTTAATGTCCTAGGATTTGGAGTTCAAATATTAATAGTGATTCTTAACCATTTTTAATTGGCTATGAATAATGAAATAAACTATATATAACTTCTTCATTCACCTTAGAATAAGAGATTTGTTGTCCAGCCTTTAATGCGACAATGACCATCGACATTGAATGGGTCTTCCGATCTAGTTTTCATTGAACAATAGTATAACATAGTGGAGATGATCTTTTATATGGTCTACTATTTTAATAGGGAGAAGGTAACTATTTCCATCAATCGTTTATATGGTGACGTCAACCAATGGTGGGGATTGATATATAATACCTGGTTAAATTATGTAATGGAAAAGATTGAGTTGGAAGACTTAAAAAATATTTTTTAAAATGTATTTACCTTAAATAATTAAGAAAAAATGGAGAGATAATTCCTATATTTTAAGAAAAATAAAGTTTAATTTGTCATTTAGTATAAGGAAAATATCACAAGGATTACAATATTTTCCCTAGGATTAGTAATAAACAATGATAAAAAATAGATATATTATTTAGTGGATTCAAACGACACCTTTGAAGTCCTCTAGTGATCTAAAACTTTGGGAGTTAAAAATAATTAGTTCTATGTGATCCCAAAGTAGATGTAGAGTTTATATAATGGTCCCATGGTTATAGATTTTATAATAGAAGAATGTAGTTTTTATTTGGCGGGGAAAATGACAGAGGAAGGAATATCCAACCACCCACATGTTAAAAATGTGGGAGGAAGAAATATAGGGAAATTATTTAATTATTGGAGAGAAGATCACCAAGATCATGAATTTACAAGTGAAGTGAAGAATACATCCAACATTATAGAGGAAAATAAGGCACCTCATAATGAACCACCCATAGTTCAATGCATCTATTCCAGGGAGGAGGGAATTTTCCAAGCCACTTCACCTAAACATGGTTCCTTGATGGTAATCCATTATAGAAACCACCAATTCCATATGTGTAAGGGAATGATTATACCATCAATACAAATAAAGTGTATTATGAAAATACGTTCATAAAAGGTACACTTTATATTCACTCAAGAATGGAAAATGTATTATTTGAATCTAGTAATATGAATTTATTTATAAATTTCATGTTCTCTAAAACTATTGAATCAAATACTTGATACCTTGAAGTAGATATATCTATGAAACACCCAGTTGTGTTGTTATTTTATCCCACGTTTTGTAATATTCTCTTATTAACATCTATGAGATGATTCTTCCAGTGAATGTTATAATCCATCCACTATTGTAATTTGATTATGTAGTAGGCATTGATTGAATCTCATTATATATAGAACACATAAAATATTATGAAAAGGAAATATCCTAATATATTTATAAAAATAAAATACCCCTATATAAATTCAATTAATATCATGAATCATAATAGGAAAAAACCTCAATGTTTTTAGTGTTGATACCATATGAAGCAGAATACCTATCCCAAATTATTGAGTCAAAGGAAAGTTTCTTCCCTGAGGATATTCTTATATGATGTTAATATATTGATGTATTTCCCAAATATTTTCCTGGAATTTCTCTAGATCATGAGTTATATTTATCAATAGATCTCATAACCAAAGCCACACCAATATCAAATTTACCCTATCATATGACCCCTATTTAACTGAGGAAGTTAAAGAGGCATATGTAAGAGCATTTGGAAAAGTTTTTTTATGTTCTTGTCTATCACCTTGGGTTTCCCCATTTATCTTCATAAAGTAGAAGGATGAATCAATTAAAATGTGTATTGATTGGTAGGATCTCATCAATGTCTCAATAAATAAAATGTATCCCTTCCCAAGGATTCGAGACATGTTTAATCAAATAATAGGAGTTATGTACATCTCAAAGGATGATATTCATTATAGATATAATCAGATGATGGTGAAGAAGGAAGATATTCATAAGAAAATATTTTTTATATGGTAAGGACACTATGAGTTCACAGTGATGCCCTTCGGGAATACTGATTACCTTTCCATAATCTTGGATTCAATGGATAGAAAATTTGGTTACTACATTTAAAATGTTTTTGTAGTATTTATCTTTAATATTATCATTTACAATAGTAGTAAGGAGGAACTAAATAAACATAGATGGGTTATACTAAAAATATTATGGATGGAGAAAATTTATCATAAGTTCATTATGTGGTTCTTTTGGATGTAGAATGTCAAATTCCTTAGGCACATGATCATAAGAGAGGGAATTAATATGGAACCATCAATGAAAAAGGCAATTGCGGAATGTCCCAAACCCACCATTTAAATATTAATCCATATTCTTCATCGATTAGTTGGGTACTATTGACATTTTGTGAGAAATTTACCTGGATTGTCTAGTCCTCTAAGTATGATAACACATAAAGGGGAAAAATATGTCTAGATTTAATAATGTGAGCAAATAATTATATAGATGAATTAGAGGCTAATATTTTCACCTATACTCACACTAACATCAAGTGGATAAGGTTTTGTGACATAAAGTGGTTCCTCAATGAAACTCTTGGGTTTTTTAATTGTGCATAATGAATCATTTAAAGACTAAAACTTAGAAAAGTAAAGATCCATCTTCTAAACTGTATGATATATGATATAGGTTTCGAAACAATTATCTTCTCCTTGAGTATTTGGTGGAACTACCTCTATAGAAAGAAGTGTGACATATATATTGATCATAAGAGTCTAATTTATATATTCAGACATAAGGATATCAATATACATATGTTAAGGTGGTTAGAATTGATCATGGGTTATGATTACTCTATTCACTTCCATCTTGGAAAGTAGAACAATGTAGCTAATTCTCTTAGCTGAAAGGCATCTACTACTCTATCCATGATGTAGATTATGAAATACATCATCTTCATGGATTTTAAAAGGATAGATCTGTAAATCATAATATAAGGGAATACATAATACCTTACCCAAATGATTTTTAGACCATATATATAAGGGAAGATCAAGGAGGCACAAAGTGATGATCTTGAGATTCAAAAAGGGTGAAAGAAGTAATGGTTGGGATGCTTTATGAAATCTATATTTATGATGATTGTGTGACTCATTTTGGAAGTAGAATTTCTGTACCTCCATCACTATAGACAAAAAATGAGCTATTTGATAATGCACATAGATCACATTTCTCTATTCATCCTGGAATTACCAATATGTACAAAGATTTTTGAGGGGCATTCTGGTAGGTGAATATGAAGAAAGAGTTCACTGAATATACCTCAATGTGCTTGGTATGTCCACAAGTTAAAGTATAACATTATAAATCCAAGGTTATGGTGAAACCATTGACCATACCCATATGGAAATGGGGGAACATAACTATGGAATTTTTCATTGATCTCCTATTGATATCGACAGGAAACAATTCAAGAAGGGTTGTGGTGGATTTACTCACCATGACTGCCCACTTCATCACTATTGATGATGATTTCTCACTTTGAATATATTAAAATATATACATTAAGGATGTGGTGAGGATACATGGGGAACCACTATTGATATTATTTAATTATTATCAAAGGTTTAATACTATGTTCTAGAGAAGTATTCAATAATCATTGAATATTGAATTGAATTTCAATATGGATTATCACACCCAAACTGATGGCCAATTTTAATTGACCATATAGAAACTTGAGGACATGATGAAGTCCTAAAAATGAAATTAATATGTGGATGTCATCATCTACATTTATTTGATTTCTCATACAATAACAGTTTTCACTCAAGTATTCAAATATATGCATATGAATCTCTATATGAGAACGGAAGTAGAACTCCTAAATGTTGGGATGGAGTTAGTGAATGAAATAAAATTTGACAGGATCATGTGCAAGAGATAATAGAGAAGTTTCAATCTGTCTAACAATATATAATATATGATCAGAGATGTAGTAATATCTATGATGACAATCATTTAAGGAACTAGAATATTGATGTTTGAGACAAAATTTTTCATTAAATATCCATATGAAATAATGTTATGTGGTTTGGAATGAAAGGGAATCTTATACCTAGCTACATTGTACCCTTTGATATCCTTTATAGAATAGGAGAAATGGATTATCATCTTTCACTTCCACTAAATATGCCTCATGATTATGGTTTATTCCCTGTATCTCTCATAAAGAAGTACATATCCAATCCCTCACATTTAATAATCTGAAGTTGGTACAAATAGGGAATTACCTATTTTATAAAGTGTAGATGGTGATTATCCTAGACCATAAAGGCAATGTTTTATGCAAAAAGACCACTCACCTTGTCAAATTGTTGTGGATGAATAATAAATATTAAGATAGAATATGGAAAATAGAGGAAACAATGAAACACAAATACCCTCACATATTATTAACTAATATTATGATATGCAATTTCAAGGATGAAATTTATAAATTAAATAAGGATGTAATAACCTATTTTTTATAAATTATATTTGAAATAAATCTGTGTTATATCATATTATATAGTGTTATACACACAAAAAATAAAAAGAGACTAGAAATAATTTATTTCGTTAGTATATATTGTTACACTAGTCATAAACTAAACCCATGAAATTTAAATTTATTATAATGGGATAAAAAAAATATAAAATAAGAAAAGTATATTTAAAAAATTTAGATCCTTCCTATATTATAAAATCATCACCCCCACGACCAAAAATATAGAAATGAAACAAAATAATAGTAAACCAGTCAAAATCCTAGAAAATGATAACATTTATCTTTATATGGAATTTATTTGAGTAGTGAATGGAGTAATGAAGTATTGTTTATAGGAGGTAATTTTATCATTGGATAGTAATGTTACCATTGAAATAGTAACCTGAACATTGGTTATAGTAACCTGACTGTTGGATGAGTTATTTGACCTCAAAATAACAAAATATAATATAAAAAATATTTATCATGATTTTTTGAAATATTATAATGCCATAAAATTAATATGATGATTAAAAACTAAAATAAGATGTAAACACATTTTCAATAGCTTTTATTTTATGGTATGTATTAAAGAAACATTAATTTTATTTTAAAATTTAAAATAAACTATGATAGAAATTCTTTTGATATAATAAATTTTATTTTCAAAATCATGAGGTCCAAATTATTGATGGGTGATATTTTGGAAATCTTCTTAAATACTTCAATTTTTAGGTGAATTGTAAAAAATATAGTTTTTATAACTGGTGTACATTAAATTGCATCATTCATAATGTTGTAATGACTTAGTCAATTATATAATGTTTTTCTCAAACAATGTCATATTATATTTGATAGATATGTTATTTGAATATAATAAACATGTTTTCCAAAACATAAAATGTACTTTCCAAAGATTAAAATCTAAGGTATTCTATTAAAATAATAATTTTAAATTTTTTCTAACTTCCATTTCAATAAATTATTGATTTAAAATTATAATGTTTATTAAATAACTAAAACCATGATAATTTTTTAATTTACGATCTATAATTTTATTAATATCATAATTACATGGTTTAACCTTGGAAATATTTTTTTATTCAATATTTTATTATAAAAATAACCCTCTCCTTAGGTATAAATATCCCCTCTCCCTCACCTTAAAAAACCACTCCTCCATCACGTAAAAAAATGATAATATACCAAAATATTCTCTATTACTCCCCTTATAATTCACGGGGACATTATGTAGTAACCATATCCACGAATTAAGGGATTTTAGTTCCATACAAGAGAAGAAACATTGAGAAGAGGGCATGTCATTATCAACTCTTCTTTGCAAGTTTCTAGTCCCTTCCTTTTTTTCTCAATCCCTTTCAAACTAAAATATCCTATGATTAATTATGTATTAAATTATCATTATACTAAGGATGTTATACTACGTTAGTAATCATATCATCTAAGTAATTATTTTTTTATAATTCGTGTACCTCTTGTTTATACATTGTCTTGTTGATGTCCAATTAAAAAAAATGATAGTTTTTACCATTATTTTCATATCACAAAAGTTATGGATAGTTATTATAAATTAAATTAAATATATAAATTTATAAAAAAATTTATTATAAGATTACTAAATAAATTATTCTAATTTATAAATGACCATAAACTAAAATAGTGAAATCAAAGAAAAATTAAAATGTTTTAAGGTAAACAAGATATCAATTTTTTTCCCTTTAACCATGGGAATTAGGAATTATTAAAAAATAATTATAATTTATAAATAGAGAGAAAAAGGGAAATAATTTACTTACGTTAAATTGTTTTTCCAAACCTACGTTTATTATTTAGGAGGTGGAAAATCTGTGAAATAAATTGGAATTTATGGTAAGATAATTCTCAAACCCAATATATTTTTTTGGGTTATATCTTCATTCAAATTACTTTCAGTATGAATGTTGCAATTATATTAATTATATATCCTTTAAATTTTAATTCTTTTTTTAATCTAGGATATTCATGTTTCTACACTAAAAAATGTTTTCTAGTCTATTTATAGTGATTTTTTTTCAAAAAGACATCATTTTACAAAAAATATATGGAATCCTCTTGAGTTGTCTTTCTATTCAGATAATAAAATGATATTTTATACCAAAGAGTGATATCCCTTATTCATTTGGGAATTCAAAAGTTCATTTAATGAAGTATAATATGTGAAATATTTTAAGAAGCACATTCCATTCCATGGGTTATGTCATGAATATGATTATTATCATTTCAGGTGGCATGAGTGATTATGATAATTTTACAATTTTATAGGTGGGACCAGAATTAAATATCCTTAAAATTCATTAGGTAATGTGATATATATCATTATATGATGTTTATTATGTGTGAACATGATACTAGGTTTGTTCGCATTTATGATATTATGACTATGCACATATTTTCTGTGTGAAAAAGATACTAGATTTTTTCATAATTATGTGTGGTATTTGGACACTATGATGTGATTGTTCATTATTATTCATAAGAAACATTCCATGGTTTTATCATATGTTTCCCTCATGCTTATTATGATGATTATATGCTTATGACTAGTTAATGTTGATTATGTTCATCCATGTACAATTTATTGGTGTCCCTTATTCCTCCTTTTAATTGTCTTTTAGATCACACCTTTATTTGATATATATTCTTATGTGAATATATATACTAAAGAAATAGTGACACATTTAAAATTATGAGGCTAATTGGTTCATGGAGAATATAAAATTTTGTAATGGTTCGATCATAGTAAAAACTTTTCCATGGAGTATTGAACACATTTTGAAGGTGAAGGGATAAAACATGTGATCCTTAAGTACACAATTAACTGTGGGATGATCAATTCAGCATGAAGACCACATGTAGGGAATCTTAATTCCATTCAAATATAAAATTTTCATTACATATAACATCACGAATCTAAGATTGGGTTCCCTATCTATAACGTCCCAGATCCAGGTGCCACTACACACGTGCCCCGAACTTCGTTGGTCACATGACCTCAAGAGCGTTTCCCCAAATGCCAGAGGCTGCGGACTTGCAGTGAGAGCCCAGGTCTGATATTGAGGAAACTATGCCCTCATTTGTCAATGTTTAGCGCAGCGGAATAAAATAGAAAGCATACAGCAACATCAGAAGTAATAAAACATACACACATAAACAACTACAGTAAAAGATAACTAAAAGTTATATAGATAGTGATGCAACATGTCTCAAGTTCTAAGGAAACATCCATAACATGTTACACAACAGTACAATATTTTACAGGGTACATCGAAACAAAACAAAATATCTGGTTGCATCGCGAGCCTAAGCCCGGTCCCATGCTTCCCTACTCCTCAACAGCAATCAAGTACCTGTATAAGGACCCTTTCCCTTATCCACACCTACAAAAATGTAATCTGTTTGGGACAAATACATGACCCAAACATGGTGTGAGAAATAATCCCAGTAGGCACCCACCAAAGGCCCGTGCCCAACTATGTGAAAACATGCAACAACAGTGTGTAGTATTAAAATGAAATAAACTAAGCAGTACTCAAAAGTATGTAACTTTACCAGTTATATTGCCAATTTATTATTCTTTTTAACATTAAATTTAAAATATCACCATAGTGAATATTCTAAGAAAAATAGCTAGAGTCCTCAGACATGTAAACCCTTACACTAAGGTAAAGTGAATCCAAACATAGGAATCTACCCACAGGCATATCGTATATTTCTCACAGGTGTACGCGGCGTTGCCCATAGGAATAGAAGCAACTTCCCATAGGCTAAGTTGTATATTGACCATAGGCTAATCACAACACTACCCTTAGGATAAAAAAGTAACTGGTCCTTGCCCAATATGCAAACAAGCAATATACATGCAACACAAAATTCAATTCCTCTAAAGGAAATTCTACAATCATTATTATAAAGGCATATCCTCTGGCCAAACAGATAAATAGTGGAATGCACCCTCGGGGTGGTCCTAGATCCAAGCAGCGATCCCAAAAAATAATTATTATCACATTTAAATTACCTATACAATTAAAGGTATTTAATTCAACAAGGCCTCAGCCATACAACACCCCATTCATGGGCGTATATCACAACGGTACACAAAACTCACATCAATTGGAAATTAAACACCAAGACACCTACCTCGATCACATGTGATCGATATAACCGAACGAAGCCTTCCAAAACATCAAATAAAGTCATAGATCTGAGGTAAAATAATTATCATTCAACCTCAAGTAACAACCATTAGAGGAATAATTGGAAAGAACTGTGCAAGGAGAAGGAAGCTCTTACCCATTTTGTACCAATGTGATTGACGACAGAATAATCTGATTCCTGAAGTGTGATCAGGAGCTCTTCAAAGATCTGGCCTACTCTCCCGGCTCAAAAACACGTCCAAAGCCTCCTCTACCAAATGTGGAGTCTACTTCTCATCTTAAGATAAAAAACCGAATACAAAGCGTATACTCTCAAGTGCACGGTGTGTACATTGTTCCTCTGGCGGATTCTCGCCAGCATGGAACTGTTCATCTATCGACATGAGAACACGGCATGTATGCCTCTCTACAGGGCGTGTACTATCGCCCAGCTGGCCACTGCCTTACTATATGCCTGCCGACTGACTACACAGCATGTAAAGAGAAACTACACGGCATGTAGTCAGTTTTTACACCTTTCATCACCGACATGGCTACACGCCCTGTGTACTCATCCCACATGACCAAAAGTACATGGAGAGTGGAAAAGTACACGGCGTGTAGTCCCAAAATTTAGGATTTTACCCCATTTTTCTTATTTTCTCAAAAACACTTACGGAAAGGAGAAAAGAAAAAACTAGTACCTCAAGAATAAGAATCGAGTTCTTAAAAACTTCCCCCCTTAAAGAAATTATTCCCCGAATTTTCCTTCCAAGGGTGGTGAAGATATATTCATGAACAACTCTGGCCATTGAGCACATATATTGGTCTTCCTCTCCTAGGTTTTTTCCTTCACTCAGCCATGCCGCTATAGCACCCGTACGAGAGGTACTGACCGGCCTCGGGGAACCTTCATGCTCTTATCAATGATACGATCAGATGATCCTCAAAGGACGCATCTATTTCAAGCTCAACCTCCTCGGGCTAAAAGATGTGAGATGGGTCTGAATGACAGAGATGCAACTGAGATACATGGAAGACTTCGTGCATGGCTCGATACCTCTTTGGTAACTACAACTGAGAGGAAACCATCCCAACTCTCTCCAGAATCTTAAATGGCCCCACATACCTCGGTGAAAGTTTACCCTGTCACCTGATCCACCTGTGTCCCAGCCTCGGTGAAACACTCAAGAAAACCTAATCCCCGACAATGAACTCCAAGGGTCGTCTACGGTGATCAAAATAAGATTTCTGAAGAGACTGTGTGGTAGCCATTCACTTCTAAATCAACTGGACCTAGTCAGAAGTCTCATGCACAAGACGTTGTCTCTGTAAAGCTGCCTCACCTACCTCTAACCAGCATAAGGGTGATTGGCATAACCTACCATATAAATCCTCGTAAGGTACCATATCGATAGTTTTCTAAAAACTATTATTATAGGAAAACTTGACTAGGGGTATATGCTTCTCCCAAGATCCCCCAAAGTCTAGGATTCATGAACACGGGATGTCCTCAAGCACATGTATTGTACGCTCTGACTGACCATCGATCTGAGGGTGGTAAGCTATGCTCGGAAGCACCTGTGTACCCAGTTCCCTATGAAAACTCTGCCAGAAATGAGACATAAAACAGGAATCCCTATCAGAAATCATAGAACATGGGACCCCATAATGACGTACGACCTCTCGGATATAAAACATCCCAAGCTTGTTAACTCTGAATGTCTCCTTGATCGGAAAAAGTGAGCTACAGTTGTGAGTCTGTCCACAACAACCCACAAGGAATAATTTCCTTGAGGTGACCTCGACATCCCAGTCACGAATTCCATCGCGACATCATCCCATTTCCACTCCGGGATGGGTAAATGTTGTAACAGTCCGGCTGGCTTCTGATGCTCCTCCTTCACCTGCAGACAGGTGGAACACCTCATAACAAAACTAACTACATCCCTTTTCATTCCCGGCCACCAGTACTAATGTCTCAAGTACCGATACATCTTGGTAACCCCGGGATGAACTTCCCAAGATAAAGCATGAAACTCCCACATCATCTCCTTCTGTATATCCCATAGTACCCACACTCGTCCAAGGAAAC
Source organism: Viscum album (assembly GCA_963277665.1). Lineage (NCBI taxonomy): Eukaryota > Viridiplantae > Streptophyta > Magnoliopsida > Santalales > Viscaceae > Viscum > Viscum album. The sequence goes on along the minus strand of OY728162.1, from coordinate 423,487,207 downwards.
ACAATTCTTCATAATCACATATTGTCCAACCACAAGAAGGGTTCTCACTGGTCACCGAATCCCATAAGACTAGTCCTTATGAATCAGATAATTGTCTCATCCTCACTCTATCAAGGAGGATAGAAGTCACATCTAATGATTAAGGATAGGTATGCCCCTGACTGTCGTGAACCTCCAAATGCATCTCAATGAACAAATCCATAAGCTTCCATTCACCACTGGCCTCTTGCACAACCTGTATCTGAGTGTTCTTGTTCAGTGCATCAAATACTACATTACCTTTACCATGTGTATAGGCAAGCACAAAATCAAAGGACTGGAGGTATTAAACCCAACTTCGCTATCTCTGGTTCAAGTCACACTAATTAAAGATATACTTGAGAATTTTTTTGTTAGTGAAAACTCCAAAATGCTCTCCCAATAAATAATGTCTCCAACAACGTAACACATGAACAACTGCAACCAACTCGAGATCATGTGTCAGGTAATTCCTCTCATGTGGCCTCAACAGTCGAGACTCGTACGCAACTACTCGATCGCCCTGCATCAACATAGCTCCTAGCCCAATACCTGATGCATCACAGTAAACTGCATATATCTTCCCCTACTCTGGGTGTATCAGGATCAGTGCTGATGTTAACTTTCCCTTCAGCTTCTGGAAGGCTGTCTCGAAATCTTCAGACAAAACTAACTTGAAACCCTTCTTAGTCAATTCCATCAACAATGCTACTAAGAGAGAGAAGTCCCGTATGAAGTGTCTGTAGTAACCAGCCAGCCCCAAGAAACTCTGTATCTCGAACACATTCTTGGTCTTCTCCCAGGAAACTACTACTCTCACCTTCTATGGGTCTACTGCAACTCCTGCCTCTAAGATGATATGAACAAGGAATTGAATCTGGTCCATCCAAAAGTTTCACTTTGAGAGCTTAGCATATAGTCGATGCTCTCTTAGTATACTAAATATGATCTCAATATGGGTGGCATGGTCATGTAGAATGTAAGAGTACACCAAGATATCATCCACGAAAAATACCACAAAATAATCCAGATAAGGATGGAACACATGATTCATCAGAGCCATGAAAACTGCTGGTATGTTCTCGAGTCCGAACGACATAACCGTATACTCATATAGACCATACCTTCTCCTGAATACTGTGAGAGGTATATCATATGGTCTAACGCGTAGCTGATGATATCTTGATCTCAATTCAATCTTAGATAACACTCATGCTCCATGAATTTGGTCAAAAAAATCGTTAATCCTTGGAAAGGGATATCGGTTATTAACCATCAACTTGTTAAGCTTCCGATAATCCACACTGATTCTGAGAGTACCATCCGACTTTTTCACAAAAAGGGCAGGAGAACCCCAAGGAGAAGTACTGGGTCGGATAAAACCCTTTTCCTGTAACTCCTCTAACTGTCTCTTGAGCTCTTGCAACTCCGGTGTAGCCATCCTATAAGGAGGAATGGACACCGGTGCTACTCCTGGCACAAGCCCAATAGAGAAATCCACCCCTCAATGTGGAGGAAGACCTCACAAGTCATTCGGGAAGACATACATGAAATGATAAACCACTGGAGGTAAATCCTTTGGACAAGTCCCCTGATCATCCAGATATAAGCTCACAATATGGGCTGTGACTCCACCTCGCCCACGATGCTCTGATCCAGCTCGACTCTCCTGAACAACCCATTCACCCTTGTATAGAAACTCTCCGCCTTCTGGTTATGTGAAACTCACCCTATGATGATAGCAATCCACAAAGGATAAAAAGGGAACCAAACTGTCCATCCTGAGAATTACATCATACCTCGTCATCTCAAAGACATAGAGGTCCCAAAGGAAGTGACACCCACCGACCTCAAGGGGACACTCCTTGCACTGACGCACACCAGCCGTTCTAGTTCCCAACCGAGTGTCTAACGTCATAATAGCAGCAGAAGAAGAAACACAGAGCCCAAGACTCTCCACAACCGGTACATATATGAAACTATGTGTAGCGCCCTTATCAAAAAGCACTGCAGATAATGCAGAAGATACCAGAATAGTACCTCTGACAGTAGAAAGTCCGAGATCCTTCTCCTGATGTTCCTGTTGCACTGCATATGCCTGCCCAGTGCCGCAACCCTGCAACACAGCCTGGATACCCCGAGCTGTCCCGCCCTGCTACCTCTAAAATCATGGTGTCTGGCTACCACGACAACATCCACCATCCCTACCTGCACGCCCTGATGTATTCTAGTTCCCTGACTGGTAAGAAGCTTCAGGTCCTGGCCCCGCATGCAGAGTCTGCACAGAACCCCTCTCACTAGACGTTCGTGAAAATGCCCTGCAAAATCACTACAGATGACCCATCCTGCCGCACTCTCGACACACCACTGAGTATCGTGGACACTGAGGTCTCTTGTTACCTTCATTACCACACTGGTAGCACATGACCTGGCCACCTGAAACATTATTCTGGCTGGTACTTCCACCCTGAGAGAAGTCTATAGGTCTCTTCCTCTTACTAGTAGAAATAGTACCATAAACTAATGCTGAACCGACCTGGCCCACACCACTATCTTCTCGCAGGTTCCTCTCTGTAATCAGCGCCTGGTTCATAATAGCATGTACTAAAGGCAACCTGAAAACATTCACCAGTGCTCAAATGTCATATCGAAGACCATCCTCAAAGCGTCTGGCTCTCAGCGTCTCATCACCCACCAGAACGGATGAAAAACGCCGAAGCTCGGTGAAGCGAGCAGAATAATCCATCACCGACATAGCGCCCTCCAGCAGATTCATGAACTCTTATGTTCTATCTACCCCCATCATCTCTGGGAAGAAGAATTCATATAAGGCTGTCTGGAAATCTTTCCACGCCATGTCTCTAGGATGTTCTGATTGGTTAGTAACATCCCACCACCTCCTGGTGGAATCACACGGTATATAAGTTACGAGCATGACCCTCCACCATAGAGGCGTCTCTAGGTGCTCGAAAATAGTCTTCATAGACCCCATCTAAGACTCCGCATCATGTGGTCTGCCATCCCTTGAAAATGTAGGCGGATGCTACTGCTGGAAGATACGAGTCATCTCAGCCATAGATGTGGCAGACGTAGGTGCTTCATGAAAGGTCTGCATGAACCGCATAAAGCCTTCATGGAACTGCACCTCCATGCCTGTGACCGGTATTACGACTGGGGCTACATCTGGCTCATCTGAAGGATCAACTGGTATACCATGGCCCACCATCTCCGAAGTATACTCATTGCCGCTCTCCTGGGAAACAATGCATGAACGTCTTATCGGCATGACACTATAAGGTCAAAAGCACACCTTAGTTCAGGATTATCACAGTCTGAAAACGATGGAACCAAAAGGGAAATAGGAGGAATAAGGCCTTCAAAATTGCACAATAAGACTACACGGCATGTATACTGACTACACGGCGTGTAACTGACTTTTCTTCCCCTTCCTGAGTCCATCTACATGGCCAAGCTACATGGCTTCCGTTAAACAAAACTACACAGTGTGTATATAATCTACACGACGTGTATGGTGTAATTTTCCAACTGCTTGTGTCGTTTGTGACACGACTATCTACTCGGCTTGATACTACACAGTGTGTTACAACTGCACACGGCGTGTAAAATACCCCATCTTCCCAGCCACACGGCTAAGTCCACACATTTTGTCACCGGTCAAGACTACACGGCGTGTCCCACAGGTACACAACGTGTACAATACGAGCTTCGCCGACCCGTGTTGTTCTTTACACGACCGGATACATGGATCCAACTACACGGTGTGTTCAATATACGCATGACATGTACATTTAAGGATTACACCGACCTTTGTTGTTAGTTACACGGCTAAATCTCAGGTCAGACTACACGGCATGTTCCATAGTGGACACGGTGTGTATATATTATGGTCTCCCCCGTCTGTGTTGTTAGTTACACGGGCGGACTCCGGGTCAACACTACACGGTGTGTACTTATGGTACACGACGTGTTTGCCCCATGCAATTCCCTACCCTGTGTCCCCGCCCACATGGTCTATGACACGGAAGGAGACTACACGTAATGTACTTAGACTACACGATGTGTAATAAAAATGTTTTCTTTTCTTCCCGAACAGAAGAACATACACGACGTGTTTAAGGTACTACACGGTGTGTATATTGGGTTTCTGGGACAATATGCCTTAAAAGCATCTCCAAAACCCAGAAAATACTGAATAACAAAACCTATGTTCCAAATTCTGATCTGTGAGGGCCCACACTCCCTTCAAATCAATGTTGGCATCTTATAGGTGTTATAACGAGATAAACAGCTAATGATTCCCCAAATTTCGAACAATGAGGGCCCATACTCCCCAAAAACCAAATTTTGGAGTCCATCCTATTAAAATGATCACACAGGAATACCCTATCAGTAGCAGGTATCTATCCAAGAAGCTATCACAACAACATGCTTTATCTAGCACAACATCTATCACAACAACATGAAATTTCTATTGCACCTATATGGCATGGAAACTATGCATGGCATGTGATTTCTACAATGTTCCTAAATGATGGATGATATAGAATACTCTCATATCATTGGGTTTAAACTAAATAAAACCCATGAACAAAATATAAACAGCACAATACAAGTGCGTCACCCTTCGGTGAAAATCAATTCAACTGTAAAATTGCAAAATCCGAAAATATTCGAACACGAGGTAAATTGGCTTTTCCCTGTATATGGGTTAGCTACGCCCAGGAACAACTTATTAACAACTACAGTTCTCTTCCTATCACTGTCTAAGGCTCCAAATAGTATGTCAAAGAAAAGAACTCATTTGATGCCACTTTGTAACGTCCCGGATCCGGGTGCCACTCCACGGGTGCCCTGAACCCGGTTGGTCACATGACCTCAATCGCATTTCCCCAAATGCCAGAGGATGCTGACTAGCAGCGAGGGCCCAGATCTGATAGTGGGGAAACTATTCCCTCATTTGTCAAAGTGTAGCATAACTGAATAAAATAGAAAGCATACAACAACAACGGAAGTAATAAACCATACACACATAAACAATTGCGGTAAAATATAACCAACAGTTATATAGATAATGATGAAACATGTCTCAAGTTCAAAGGAAACAACCAAAACATGTTACACAGTAGTAAAATATAATACAAAGTACAACAAAACAAAACAAAATAGCTGGTAGAATCGCGAGCCTAAGCTCGGTCCCATGCTTCCCTACTCCTCAGCGGCAATCAAGTACATGTATAGGGACCCTTTCCCTTATCCACACCTACAGAAATGTAATATTTTTGGGCTGAAGACATAACCCGAATAGGGTGTGAGAAATAATCCCATTAGGCACCCACCAATGGCCCGTGCCCAACTATTTTAAAACATGAAACAACAGTGTATAGTAGTAAAATGCAATAAACTAAGTAGTACTCAAAAGTAACTAACTTTACCAGTTATATTGCCATTTTATTATTCTTTTTAACATTAAATATAAGATATCACCACAGTGAATATTCTAAGAAAAATAGCCAGAGTCCGTAGACTTGTAAACCCTTACCCTCAGTTAAAGAGAATACAATCACAAGAATCTGCACACAGGCATATCGAATATTTCCCACAGGCATACGAGGTGTTACCCACAGACACAGAATCAACTGCCCAAATGCCCAAAAGAAGTTGCCCACAGGCTATGTAGTAAATTTCCCATAGGCTAATCACAACACTGCTCTCAGGATAAACAAGTAAATGGGCCATGCCCAATATGTAAACAAGAAATATACATGAAACACAAAATGAAATCCTCTTAAGAAAATTCTACAATAATTATTATAAATTCATACCCTCGGGTATCCTTGGAAAACGGACAAACAACAATTATTATCACATTTAAATTATCTATACAATTATAGGTATTTAATTCAACAAGGCCTCATCCATACGACACCCCATTCATGGGCGTGTATCACAAGGGTACACAAAATGAAGATCGGTTAGAAATTAAGCACCAAGCCACCTACCTTGGACACCCGTGATCGATAGACCCGAATGAAGCCTTCCAAAACTTCCAAGAACGTCGTAGATCTGAGGTAAAATAATTATCAGTCAACATCAAATAACTTCCATTAGTGGAATAATTGGCAAGAACTACTCAAGGAGAAGGAGGCTCTTACACGTGTGGTACCAACGTGATCGACGATAAAAGAATATGATTCCCGACGTGCGATCGGGAGCTCTTCAAAGCTCCAGCCTCCTCTCCCGCTCCAAAATGTGTCCAAAGCCTCTGCTGCCAAATGAGGAGGCTACTGCCCATATTAAGAAAAAATAATAGAATACATTGCGTGTACTCTCAAGTACATGGTGTGTACTCTCCATTTTTTTAAACTCTTCCTCTGGCGGCTTCTCGCCTACGTGGCACTGTTCATCTGTCGACATGAGTACATGGCGTGTATGCCTCTCTACACGGCGTGTACTATCGTCCAGCTGGCCACCGCCTTACTATTCGCCTTCCGACTGACTACACGACGTGTAAAGAATAACTACACAGTGTGTAGACAGTTTTTACACCTTTCATTGCCGACATGGCTACACACCCTGTGTACTCATCCCACACGACCAAAAGTACACAGCGTGTGGAAAAGTGCATGCCTTATAGTCCCAAAATTTAGGATTTTCCCTATTTCCCTTATTTTCTGAATGACACTTAAGGAAAGGAGAAATTAATAAACTCGTACCTCAATAATAAGAACCGGGATCTTAAACAATCCAAGGGTAAAATTAAAATCAATCGTTCTTGTTGAGACAACTTTCTAGGATCCCTAATATCACATAATTCATATTCAGAATTAGAAAGAAGAGACAACTGGTAAATTGATTGAGTTGTGTGAGAGTTCATGATAGGGAATGTGTGGATTTTTAACCATTAAATGTAGATTATAACCTCTACACATATCCAAATGTCAGGTAGGAGAAAGTTTTACGGTGAAAAAAAATTGTGTATGATCTTGAAATGGTAGATTCATGCATTACTACACATCCCATTGAATGGGAATCAAGAAACACATAGTTCATATAAAAAATTTATTATGTAGGTTTTACCTATAGACATAGAGTGACTATTTTTTCTTTTATATATCGTGCCTAGACCCATGAATTGAGATTCAGGTGTCACTTTATATCATGTGGTAACAATAATCAAACCATACATAATTATTTAAAATAAAACCTCTAGAAAATTCTCGATCTATATACATGGGAAGTTACATTTATGTCATTGTGTATGGGCCCACGATTGGTGATAGAAGAATCACTACATATCCCATGTAAATAGGAAATAAGCCTCATTTAGTTCTTGATAAAGTTACATGTAGAAGTTTGGGCCATAAAAAGAGAGGGGTGAATTTAAATATATTGTTTCTGGTAAAATTATTTGAGGCATGTATATCTCTCTATATCCTAAAGTTATAGGAATCAAACCACATTTAGTTCTCATATTTGATACCATATACAAATCTTACTCCCACATAAGTATGGGAGAAAATCATTTTTTCTTCTGTATAAATCATGATCATGTATAGAGAAACATCAATAAAATGGTGTTCTAGATTAGGGAATAATGAAACCTATCTTGAATGAGGTTCTTATGTAAGACAAAATTAGAACCACTCCCGCTCATGTAATATTTTTAAGTAAAACTCACCATGAGACAGATAACCATTACAATGGAAACATCGTTTTACATAAATTTGGTTCATGTTGGGGGGGGGGGGGGGGGTTCCCACACATTATGTATTTTTTGTGAAGTTTAATTTCATGATAACATGACATATGATATTGTGTATTTTTAGATATAATGTCTAGGACCAGGTTCTATGTAGTTTAACAAAATGTAGTAATGATACCTACTATACAGTTTAACATAACATGGTAAGGACGTCTAGATACTATGCAGTTTAAATTATTTATTATATGAATTTATGTTGTTGTCCATTTTAATGTATTTCTTATTAGAAATGGTTCTCATGAAATCAGTTATGAAAATTAATTTTTAAGAAAACACACGTTAGTGGGGGGAATAATGAGTTTCTCATCCATTATTTACAATGAGTAATCCCCATTGGAATAGGTCTAGTGTATGATATAAGGACTTTCTCACCAAGGGTCTAGATTTGGAGGTTTCTTCCTTAGTATAATTGAGGTCCCAAGAACCACTAATAACTATTGTTTGTGGAATTAGTGGAGGAGAATTTTTTTTGAAGTCTCAAATGATCTGATTTTGATGGACTTAAATGTTGTGAAGCATATGAAACCATTTCCCATTGAGTCATTCTAACTCATCCATCAACTTATTTGATTGTTCTTTCTATGATAGTTATCAATAAATATATATTTAGAGTGATGAAAACTACAATTTTATTGTTAAAACCTCCTCTATTAAATAAATCAATGAATAATGTGTCTCCTATGTGGTATTATATGTTTTGGTATGCTAGGACCATAAATCATGCCAGAATCTATTTGCCCAACACATCATTTATTCACCCACCATTTTCTAGAGTATATTCAATAGATTATTATTTAAGGACTATACCAATACATTTTAGTCTATATGATAATGTTGAAAATGATTTTAATTTATTTTATTCTCATGATACAACTTCATAAACATTGAATAATATAAGTTAGTTCCATGTACAACATTTTTTTATGAGAGACACCAAATGTGGTAATAATATTTGGCATCATGATGTTGATTGTGTTCTTAATTCAAAATTACATGAGGGGTATGACCTAATCCCATGTAAAAATATGGTTGTTAGTAGTAAGGATATACATCCACTATATATATGTAGTTAGGTAATATGGCCCTACAACATCCATTCCTCTGTAAGAAAACAAAAGCATTGACTAATAAGTAGTGTACCTAAACATTGTGGGACGATGGATGGTTTTTGGATAAATATGACATGAATGATACTTTTTATAGAAATATATGAATTCATAAATAATTTTTTTCCATTATTTACCTAGTATCATAAATTATTCTGAGAGTCTAGTTCCAGACTACATGGCATTGCAAGAGCTTGCATTCTCCTCCTTCATAACGGCGAGAGTCTCTCCTTCTATAATGCATATAAAGAAGACTCCCTAAAAGACTCATTTATTGTGTAATTTATAATAATTTTTACTATACCTATGGGTAATGTTTTTTCTAAATGTTGATTATATTCCCATTTGGATTGATATGAGTAAAGGGACATATTTTGGACTTAATCTATTAAAGGATCCATCCATCCAAGTGTGGGTGTTGGATCATCTTTCTTTGGTGCTACATCAACCTATTTAATTTACTCCATGTAAAAAAGGAAGACTTGTGATATTACTATTGGGTTTGTAATTTAAAAAACCACCCCTTATAGACTGGTATTAGCCATCACTATAGATATTTTAGCCAATGCATCAATATAAGCATTCTATGCTCTAGGGACCTGATGTAGCATTTGATCAAAATGGAATTCCTATTCAATCATATAATTCAATCGATGATAAGGGTGAATTATACCTTATGGATGAAATTTTCTTCATTAATCATCTTGATAACAAACACTTAATAATTTTGATAATTAGGTAGACTATGTACATTTGAAGGGCTAACTTTATGCCTGTGATAAGGGCTTGGTATTCCTCCTCATTATTATAAAATCCTTAGACTATGAGAAGGAATATGGTAAAAATTAATTATACATGGAAAAAAATATAAACACTAGGCCTACCTGGTTATGAATCAGGGTTTACATTCTATTAGCATGCATTCATTAAAGGCTATTTAAATATACATCTCCCATGTTTAGGGAGTGTCGTGGGCCTAGAAAAGTTCTTCATCTATATGTTAGGAATCTATTATCATGTTTTATGGGGTAGTATGTACCATAAGGAAATAATATAGGTCATACCCTTTGATTGATGATTATTAAATTAATTGGATATCATACTATTGTAGGATAAATTGAAATTGGGCCAAGCACATAGTTAACATAGGGAGCAAAAGAATATACTTGCTCTGGTTAATACGAATGATTATATGGAATTTTTGATGATGAAAGTAATTACAAAAAATTTTCACTATAAATATGAGTATGATGTGGTTCTTATCAATATTAAAATATAGAGTCTCAGTATACAACATTTTTCAACTAAGATAGTAGATACTATTTTTATCCCTATAAAGACCAGAAAAATTCAAGGAAATTTTTTTCTTATTTTTCTTGGGAATTTTACAAGAAGGGATTTTCTGACGGAACTTGATTCCGAGGCCCGGTGTGCCCGCAATCATTTTTCTGAAGTTTAGCTCAGGTACGTTCAGTGAACGAATGAGCGGGTTTTTCTAACTTTTGAACTGGTGCTCCGAGTCGAATTCTGAGGGCACCGATGGATTCGTAGTGCCATTAATTGCTTATAAACACCTTTTCTAGAGTTGTGTTTGCTCGGGTGTGGTTTTTAATTTTTGGGGTTAAGTTAAGAAATAAAATAAAAGTGGTGCAACGATTTATTTTATTTTACATAAAGCAGCTTAACCTAAGTTAAGAGGATAAGTTTGGACCCACAATATCCTACCCACATGGTAGGATATTTGTGAGGCGGGGCCTGCACAAGCACCACCATTTCTTTCCTTCTAAGTAACGCACCCGCAGACACTTTTTTTAATGAAGTAAACCATGCGTTTTTTTTCTGGTTAAGAAACACCTCTTTAATTTGGGTTGTTAAATCGTTACAATTAATTCGTTGAATTAATTGTTCGTTTCTTATATTTTGAATTTTAAATGCATAGGTTATGTTAATAAAATATGTGTGGAAATTATTTTATTTTTTTTTCGAGGAATTCTGGTTGTGGGAGCCTTTGGGAGAAAAAGAGAGGTCTTGAGGATTCTTCGTTCTTCGATGAAGAACGTGAAGAACGCACTGCCACCGGTGAAGAACGCCGACCTCCGATGGCGGATGACAGTGAGAGACGCCTTCCTCAGAGATCCCCAAATGCCAACGACGTTCCTTCTGTGATTCTTTCTTCTGAGATGATCCTCTTCTTCCTCGACGGGTAATTCTGCGACGAACTCTCGTTCGACGACAACGCTGAGGTAGGGGTTTTATGCATTTATATTTCATGATTACTTTCGTCGTTTTCTTCCTTTCAAATTGAACTTCCTGTTATCATAATAACGGGAGGAGGTCGGATCGCATGAACATGACCGACACTCCTCCCCTTTTTGGTTGTTGATATTTATGCGGCAGGAGCAAGGCAATGTGGTTCCGAAGCACCGCGCATAATTTTTTTAAAGGAAGGGCGGAGAAGGCGACACCATTGGAAACAAACAAATTTGCGGCGTCGCCGCGCCATACCGGAGGACCTCTAATGCACCGTGGCCGGAGCGGGGCCGCGGCGTCGTTGCGCCGTTCTGGAAAAACCAAGGCTGCGGCCGGTTCCGGGCCGCGGAGGATCACGGGAACCGGGGGCCGGTACCGGGCTGCCGGCATTGGAACAAGGGGACCGGCCTTGCCGGTCCTGTGGCGGAAAAAGCCGGCCGGCCGGGGCGGGCCGACCGGACAAGGGAAAATCCATGGGTTACGAACCCCTGGCCGGCCAGTTGAGCGGACCCATAAAGGAGCTGTGGTTTCTCCACGCGGGGGCAGCACGCCCCCCGCCCACATCGCTCGGCCGTAACGGCCAAGCCGGCTGCCTGGCCACCCGGCCAGCGCCAGCGCGCCGGGCCTAGCCGCCGGGCCGAGCCGCGCACAGGCCGGGCCGGGCCGCTCCGACTGGGTCGGGTCACACCGACCGGGCTGGGCCGCGCCCAAGAGGGCCGGACCCAGACTCGGTTCGGGTCGACCCTGGGGGTATCGGGCCGGGTCGGACCGGGCCCGAACACCTTCACACCAAACCTCTTTCGGTCTGTTTCCCATAACCTGAGCTGCGGACCTCCGATCGATGCACCGTCAGTTACATTGCGATCCTCAGATCGAGTCGGTCGTTCTAGTATATTACACTCAGGGTTTCAGAGTACTTTGGGTTCATCTGGTTTGGTTCGTACATGAAACAAATCGGGCCCTCGGAGCGGAAACGCTCATAACTTGAGTTTCGGACGTCTGATTGACGTTCTGTCGACTTTGATGGATTCATCTAAGTGATACAGACCTTTTTTCTTACTCCGCACGAGGATTGGATGCCGTTGGAGTATGGTCGGGATGGTTTTGACTTAAAAACCAACCGGTCCCCTAGGATGAAAAAACCAATAACTCTCCGATCGGGCGTTCGATTGACGCGCCATCTGTGACGTTGAGTTCCTGTTGACGATACGGAACTTTTAGATACATCAACTCCGGACTATGTGTCAGTTGATGTATCAGCCCTTCGGCTCATGGAGTGTACCCTTCCGAATGAGCTTGATGTGTGCGGGAACCCTAGAGCTGGCTGAGACTGCGACGACGACGATGAATGTTCCGAAATCCTCCGTGGAATCGACGGCGACAACTACAACACTAAAAAATCCTACGTGGATCAGTGATACCGATCCTGTGTGGGTTAGATCCTGTGTGGGTCAGTGCTCAGCGGTCCTATGTGGGCCAGCGCCTACAGATCCTGTGTGAGTCAGATCTTGTGTGGGTCATTGCAGGGGTTAGTTACCTATCGATCCTGTGTGGGTCAGATCTTGTGTGGGTCATTGCGGGGGTTAGTACATATCGATCCTTTGTGGGTCCGACTGCTTATATGAATCAGTGGCTATATCTGATCATCTCAATCATCATACGAAGAAGTATACATGTGTGAGCTGAATCTTGACTTGCTTTCCTATGTGGATTACGTTATGCTGTCCTGTGTGGATCGAGTTGTGATTTCCTTTTTGGATGTGATCAAACATGGGCTTCGATGTTGGAGCCGAACTGGAATTGATGACTTAGGTATATGTATGGGCATATACCTAAGCAGTGTCGGATGTCACTTTGTGATTGTATTTTTTATTTGTGGATTATACTTTGTAGATTCTAGGAGACCTTCGGGGGTCTCGGGGTCCCTACTGAGTAGCTTATACTCACCCCTGCACGGGCTATGGCCACACTACGTTGTGTTGGTTGTAGACAACGGACAACGCTGATCGTGGTAGAGGCACGAGGAGCAGGTTAGTAATCGGAGGTGGACCACTGGACGGGCATACTCAGAGAAGATGGCTGGACCTGAGGAGCTGTGGAGGATATCTGTACCCACCCTTCAGGTGAGACTTCAAGTGGACGGCTCGACGCTGTGGATTTACTTTTCAGCTACTGTTTTCCCTTTCCAGTTGTAATTTACTTCAGTTTGGGTTTGTATATTGGACCACTTACTTTTTCGCACTTACTTTTGTATCAGTTTTTACTTAGTGTTTACTTCTGCTGCTTGCTTGCTCTATGGTGTTTGTTTACTTTTCAAAGGCAATTCCTTTCTTTTTTTAATCAGTAAATACGCCTTGGTGCTAGTCTCCAGCCCATGGCTGATGGAAGGCGGTCTTGGGGTAGTCACGGCATGAGCCCCGAGGACGAGTCGTGACAATTGGTATCAAAGGAGATCAGTTCTACCGCAGAACATTGGAATCTGATCTTTTTCTATGTGAAACAATAGTGTTAAACATATTGGGTGTGGTTATCAGTCTAAGGAGTCCAGTGTTGGTGCGGAGGCCGACATATCCGTACACCAGGACCCTGACTTCTGATTTCTGACATAATGCACGAAAACATTGATTGCATGTGTGTTTCAAGTTTTCCTTGTGATTACTTTGTGTCAGCTCACCAGGTATATTGTCCTGACCATGGTGCACCTGTCTCTTTTCATGATGTCCCCACGATGGCAGCCAGCTAGGGTTCCGAGAGTTTTGTGTGACGACAGCCCACCGAGCAACGTGGCCTTGGTACATGGCCCTTTGACAGGTGAGGCACCGGCGGTACCTCTACCCGCCGAGCCACCGATGCTTCCAGCCCCAGCTTCTGACAATGCACATCGCCTTAGTGCACTGAACGAGTTTCAGCGCCATCGAACGCCCAGGTTCCATGGGGAGATGGACCCCTAGGCAGCTGAGGATAGGCTGCAGGAAGTTGTATGTGTTTTCAGGTTAGTGATGACACCAGCAGACCTCATGGTTATCCTCGCAGCGAGCCTACTGCACGCGTAAATATGCCGATGGTGTAGCATGATTTTCTAGGTGAAAGATGAGGCATCTATTCTCTGGATGGACTTTTAGAGCCTCTTCCACTCAGAGTTCGTCCCAGCCACCCTCCGTGCAGTGGGCATCCACGAGCATCTATAGCTGCGGCAGGGCAACTTGACCGTCGCCCAGTACTCAGCGAGATTTGCCGATCTCTCGTGCTACTTGACAGACAGGGTACGAGACCCGCTCTTCTGGGCTCGGACCATTGAGCAGGGATTGAGGTAGGAGATCAGGTTATCGTTGGTCTCTCTCAGCATTTCGACTCAGGAAAGAGTACTAGAGTGAGTCCTTTTGATCGATAGCCTTCATGCTGAGTCTATATCAGCAGCGAGACCTACCGTAGGGTGGCACGTAGCAGAGTCTTCTGCAGCATGCAGTCGACGGATGACTCATGGATCCAGGAATACCATACCCTCAGGAAGACGACCTCAGGACACTGGCTCAGCAGTGCGGGGGACATAGTGCGGAACCAGTCCTTCAAGAGGCAGACAGTGCTACGCTTGAGTCGGGCAGGGCCACATGCCTCGTGACTGCCCGACCCGCCGCGATGAGGAGAAGCAGACGGTTGAGGGGACACCAATGAAGAGGCTTAGGTTCGACCGTGCCGGTCCACAGGGAGTAGGCGGACGAGGCAGAGGAGATGGCCAAGCAGCAGGTGGTGGGCGACGCTTTGAGGCTCTACCACCACCACCACCAGGAGGTCCACCCCGACCACAGGGAGCTGGCGAGCAGAGACAGGCACAGCTCCAGGCAGCGGAGGCCTATGACCATGGCGCGACTGAGATGATTCGCTATACTATCTGTGTCTATTCCCCCCTTGCTGCAGTTCTTATAGACACATGAGCGAGTCATTATTTCGTAGTTTCTTCCCTTGTTCGGAGCTTGGAGATTCCGACAGAGCGGTAGGCTCGATCCTTATGGCTAGAGACTCCTACGATAGCAGACTCGACAATTACGCACTAGTGTCGGGAGTGTTAGCTTACTCTAGGAGGCGAGAGCTTCGGCTGGGATCTTTTTGTAGTGGCATCGAGGCCTTACGACATCATCTTGGGCATAGATTGGTTATCTACAGTCCATGCTCAGATCGACTGTATTAGGGGAAATGTGCGATTTGTACGCACCGACGGGAGCAGGTTCACCTTCAGTGGTGAGAAGGGAGCCTTCGCAGTACAGGATGGACACTCGCAGAGGAGAGGATAGCCCATCACTCATCAGTTGGCTAGCCTCATCCTAGGAGTAGTTGAGGTGAGAAGTCCTAGTTTTTCTACAGTGGTGGATTAGTATGAGGACGTTTTCCCCGACGACGTTCGACGACTACCTCCTCGCAGAGAGGTAGACTTCTATATTGATTTGTACCCCGGGACAGCCCCGATATCCACTCCAGCATATCGGATGGCCCCCGCTGAGCTTCGAGATCTACGGGTACAGTTGGAGGACTTGTAGGTCAAGGGATTCATCCGACCCAGTGTTTCACCCTGGGCTTCCCCAATATTTTTCACCAAGAAGGCGGACGGGAGCTTACGACTTTGTATCGACTATCGTTTCCTGAACTAGGTGACAATGAGGAACAAGTATCGGCTACTGAGGATTTATGACCTCTTCGATCAGCTCAAGGGAGCACAGTGGTTCTCAAAGATAAACCACATGTCAGGCTATCATCATCTCAGAGTTCGGGACGAGGATGTGAAGAAGACGGCCTTCAGATGTCGGTATGGCCACTATGAGTTCTTGGTTATGACCTTAGGTATAAGCAATGCTCCCGAAGTTTTCATGGGCCTCATGAATAGGATCTTTCAGCCATTCCTCGATCGATTTGTCATGGTCTTCATCAACGACATTTTGATATACTCGACTACTAAGGAGGAGCATGCCTACCACATGCAGGTTGTACTTGACACACTCAGAGAGCACCATCTTTATGGAAAGTTCTCGATGTTTCAGTTCTGGATATGTGAGGTCCACTTCTTGGGACACTTCATCTCTGAGGCGGGAGTTGCGGTGGATCATGCGAAGATCGAGGTAGTGCTAGCTTGGGAGCCACCCAGGAGCATGACGGAGGTGCGGAGTTTCTTGTGACTAGTTGGATACTACTGGAGATTTGTGCCAGACATCTCCAGAGTTGTGGAACCACTCTCAGCTTTGACGAAGAAGGGGAAACCCTTTGTGTGGTCAGACAGATGTCAGCAGAGCTTCAAGAAGCTGAGACAGAGATTGACTAGTGCACCTATCTTGAGGCTTCAGGAGGAGGGAGTTGGGTACATGGTTTACTGTGATGCATCAGGGACCAGACTCGGATGTGTCCTGGTGCAGGAGCGGGTTGTGATCGCTTATGGATCACGCCAGTTGAGGCTTCATGAGAATAACTACGCTACTCATGGCCTGGAGTTAGAAGCAGTGGTCTTCGCTCTGGAGATGTGGAGACACTGTCTGATGAGTGAGCGCTTTACAGACTTTTATGACCTTTAGAGTCTCAGGTATATATTTTCCCAGAAGGACATGAACCTGAGACAGCGGTGATGGCTCGAGTTACTCTAGGACTATGACTTTGAGATAGTCTATATTCCTAGGAAGGGGAATGTGGTTGCCGATGCTCTTAGCAGGAGGGCGTGCATTCAGCTACTTGGGGAGGGTACATAGAAGCTAGTTGCATTGCAGATATCCTTTGTGGATAGAGATTGAACAACCTCCCTTCAGTCTCTCACAGTCACTCCTTGACTACTACAGCGGGTCAGAGAGGCACAGTGTTGGGACGCCGACTCTGAGATGTGGCATCCACATATATCCTCAGGACAGGCACCAGATGGTTTCTCCTTAGGAGAAGAGCACAACGTCCTTTTCATAGGACGTACCTTGGTACTAGTTGCTTTACGAGAGGAGGTGCTGGGAGAGCTTCACACTTCCACTTTGGTAGTAAATCCTGGAGTGGCGAAGATGTACCAGGATCTCAGACGACAGCACTGGTGGCCAGGCATGTTGAAGGCTGTGGCAGAGTTCATTTCTCGATACCTCACCTACCAACAGGTGAAGGCAGAGCACCAGGTACCAGCAGGATTGGTATAGCCCTTGGAGGTCCCAGAGTGGATGTGGGATGACATATCTATGGACTTTGTGACTGGACTTCCACACACTTCTAGAGGTCACGACTCCATCTGAGTGGTTGTCGACCGACTCACCAAGTCGGCTCACTTCTTACCCATCAGAGAGAAGGGCTCAGTGGAGAGCTTGGGATGTCTCTACGTTCAGGAGATTTTACGACTTCACGGTGTGCCATCATCTATCATCTCCAATCAAGATGCTCGCTTTACTTTCCGGATTTGGAAGGGGTTGCAGGAGGAATTCGGGACACAACTACGTCTGAGCACCACCTTTCACCCTCAGACGAATGGTCAGACGGAGAGGACCATTCAGACTCTCAAGGACATGCTCCACGCATTT
Organism: Viscum album; assembly: GCA_963277665.1. NCBI lineage: Eukaryota > Viridiplantae > Streptophyta > Magnoliopsida > Santalales > Viscaceae > Viscum > Viscum album. Next base: position 423,469,526 of record OY728162.1, on the reverse strand, counting down.
TTCCTCGGCTTTGGTCACAGCTGGGAGGACCACCTACCCTTGGTGGAGTTCACTTACAACAACAGCTACCACTCCACCATCGGGATGGCACCATACGAGGCATTGTATTTCCGACCATGAAGATCACTATTGTGCTGGACAGACCCTGGGGAGTTAGGACTTGTTGGACCGAAGATGGTCCATGCCACGACAGAGAAGGTCCAAACCATCCAGGTGCGGATGAGGACAGCTTAGAGCCGGCAGAAGTCATATGATGATAGGAGGCGGAGGCCACTAGTGTTCGAGGATGGCGACCACGTCTTCTTGCGGGTCTCACCTCGACGTGGATTACAGAGACTTGGCCGAGGTAGCAAGTTGTCTCCACGCTTCGTCGGACCATTCCAGGTCCTCAACAGGATTGGCTAGGTGGCTTATCTCCTAGCTCTACCACCTCAGTTGCACCGGGTGCATGATGTCTTCCACGTATCTCAGCTGAGGAGATACGTGCACGACCTGATGCATATCATGGACAATGGAGAGCTGGACATTGATGATGGGGTGACTTTTATGGAGGTCCTGTGGAGATTGAGGATCGACAGGAGCAGGTCCTATGTGGAAGTTCGATTCCTCTAGTGCGAATCAGATGGCAGCTTGAGATCCTCCAGGAGAGCACTTGGGAGAGGGAGGCTCAGATTCTTGCTCAGTACCCACATTTGTTTGCCTAGTTTTTATGTATCTTTACGGGGACGTAAAGCCCTGAGGTGGTAGTGATGTAAAGACCCAAAAAATTCAAGGATATTTTTTTCTTAATTTTATTAAAAATTTTACAAGAATGAAGTTTCTGACGGCACCTGATTCCGAGGCCCGGTGTTCCTGGAATCATTTCTCTAAAGTTTAGCTTGGGTACGTTCAGTGAATGAACGAGCGGGTTTTTCTAACATTTGAACTGGTGCTCGGAATCATATTTTGAGGGCACCGATGGATTCGTAATGCCGATAATTTCTTATAAACACCATTTCCGGAGTTGGGTTTGCTCGGGAGTGGTTTTTAATTTTTTGGGTTAAGTTAAGAAATAAAATAAAAGTGGTGCGACAATTTATTTTATTTTAGTTAAAGCGGCTTAACCTATGCTAAGCGGATAAGTTGGGACCCACAATATCCTACCTACTTGGTAGGATATTTGTGAGGTGTGGCCCGCATTAGCCCCACCGTTTCTTTCCTTCTAAGTAACGCACCCGCACCCCTTTTTTAAATGAAGTCAACTGTGGGTTTTTTTCTGGTTAAGAAACGCCTCTTTAATTTGGACGGTTAAATCGTTACAAATAATTCATTGAATTCCAGTGCGGCCAGTGCGGCTAGTGCGCCGGGCCGAGCCACCGGATCGGGCCGGGCCGAGCCGCCCAGGCCGGGCCACTCCGCGGCCAGGCTGAGCTGTACCCAAGAGGGCCAGACTCAGACCCGGTTCAGGTCATCCCGATTCGGGCCGACCCGGTTCGGGCCGACCCTGGGGGTATCGGGCTAGGTCGGACCGAGCCCGAACCCCTTAATACCGAACCTATTTCGGTCCGTTTCCCATAACATGAGCTGCGGACCTCCGATCGACGCACCGTCAGTTGAATAGAGATCCTCGGATTGAGGCGGTCATTTCTTAATATTACACTCAGGGTTTCAGAGTACTTTGGGTTCGGCCTGGTTGGTTCGTACACGAAACCAACCGGGCCCTCGAAGCGGAAACGCTCATAACATGAGTTCCGGATGTCCGATTAACGTGTTGTCGACTTTGATGGATTCCTCTAAGTGAGACAGACCTTTTGTCTTACTCCACTCGAGGTTTGGATGCAGTTGGAGTACGGTCGGGTTGATTTTGATTTGAAAACCAACCGTGCCCCTGGGACGAAAAGGCCAATAACTCTCAGACCGGGCGTCCGATTGATGCGCCGTCTATGACGTTGAGTTACTATTGATGATACGGAACTTTTAGATACATAAACTCCGGACTATGTGTCATTTGATTTATCTTCCCTTCGGCTCGTGGAGCGGACCCTCCCGAATGAGCTTGCTGTGTGCGGGAACCCTAGTGCTGGCTGCGACTGCGACGACGACGACTGTGCAGAAATCCCCCAAGGATTCGATGGCAATGACTACAACACTTAGTGATCCTACATGGATCAGTGCTACTGATCCTGTGTGGGTCAGATCCTGTGTGGATCAGTGCTCAGCGGTCCTGTGTGGGCCAGCGCCTACAGATCCTATGTGGGTCATTGCGGGGGTTAGTTACCTATCGATCCTGTGTGGGTCAGATCCTTTGTGGGTCATTGCGGGGGTTAGTAACTATCGATCCTTTTTGGGTCCTACAGCTTAGATGAATCAGTTGCTATATCTGATCATCTCTATCGTCATACGAAGAAGTATACCTATGTGAGATGAATCTTGACTTGATTTCCTATGTGGATTATGGTATACTTTACTTTGTGGATCGGGTTCTGATTTCCTGTGTGGATGTGATCGAACTTGGGCTCGGATGTTGGAGACGAACTGGAATTGATGACTTAGATATATGTATGGGCATATACCTACGAAGTTTCGGATGTCACTTCGTGATTGTATCATTCCTTTTTGGATTATCCTTTGTGGATTCTGGGATACCTTTGGGGTTCTCGGGGTCCCTACTGAGTAGCTTATACTCACACCTGCACGGGCTATGCCAGCACTACATTGTGTTGGTTGCAGACGACGAAGAGTGCTGATCGTGGTAGAGCCACGAAGAGCAGGTCGGTACCCGGAGGTGGACCATTGGGCGGGGAGTACTCGGAGCGGACGGCTGGACCCGTGGAGCTGTGGATACTATCTATACCCACCCTTCAGGTGGGACTTCCAGTGGACTGCTCGACGCTGCGACTTTACTTTTCAGCTGCTGTTTTCCCTTTCCAGTTTTACTTTACTTCATTTTGGGTTTGTATACTGGCCCACTTTCTTTTCCGCAATTACTTTTGTATCAGTTATTACTTAGTGTTTACGTCTTCTTCTTTCTTGCTCTATGGTGTTTGATTACTTTTCAAAGGAAATTCTTTCCCTTTTTTATCGGTAATTACGCCTTGGTGCTAGTCGCCCGCCCCTGGCCTATGGAAGGTGAGCTTTGCGTAGTCCTGGCACGGGCCCCGATGACGGGTCCTGAAAATCCCCACATCATTTTTCTATTAAATTAGGGAACCAAGAGATCATTTCATGGAGGAAACTTATAGGATAAATGGATTTCTTTATACTGGAGACATCATAACTAAAGCGTTTAGTGGTTACTAATTGATATTCTCAAAATATTTCACTCTATCCTCATCCCACTAGTAGGTGAATCCCATATTCATTAATATAGTGAAGTTGAGATATTTTCAATCAAGGTTGTGGATGAAATACTGGATATACGAAAGATTCCTACAGACCCATTTGAATTATTTAATTTTTGAAGGAGGTTGTGTTGATAGAATTTAACTAGTATTTTCTAGTTCAACCTTGATGATGTAGAGGTGTACCAAAAAATATATTAATTTTATAAACATTACACAAAAAGAAAACTTCAGTGTGTTCATATAAAAACTCTGTTTCTATAATTTCTTGAATATTGTTTGAATATTTGTAAGGATACCACAATTTTATCAAGATTTAACCACAAATTCATCAATTTAACACTCAAATATTCAACCTAAGATGGGAATAATGATATAATGTATGGTACATTGGAATATAGCACAATAATTCTTTAATCCAAATGGAATGACATAGAACAACAATATCCCATGAGGTTTTTTGAAGATAGTGGATTCCCTGTCTTTAAGGTGCTTATTGATGTAGTTATAACCCTAATACACTTCCATAAAGTAAAGGGGATGGAATCAAGTGGTTGTATCAAGCTAAAATTGTATGATCTATATAGAGAAATATTACTTAATTAAGTGTCATGTAAGTTTCTAAATATTTATGTTGACCCTATTCCTCCAATTATTATTTTAGATGGGGGTGATGTTGGAAATACAGTTTTGATGTTTCAAATCTTGGAAAAATATGGATTTGATCAAATTTTCTACTTCATATTCTAGTGAGGCAGTATGAGAGGGGTACATTCTCCTAGATCCCAACATTAAACCATAGTGGTAATTAGACAAGCCTATATTGTGATTAGTCACATCGATGTTCAAACCAATCATCTCTATATAATTCCATCGGAATACACATCGATGATGCTTTAGAAATTAAATATACATCTCTAGTTCTTTGAGAGGCATATCAAAAATAATCAATGTAGGGTGTGGTTAGTTTTCTCTTCCTATATTCACATTCCAAAGTACATCGATGGTTGTGGAGAATCATTCCTCAAATATGATAGAGGTGTTTCTATGGTCATGATAACTGTATTCCATATTTGTGTCTATGGGAGAATATTTAGGCCTTGTAGAAAATATACGGGTACTTTATCTTTGATGAGGGGTGAAAGGCTATGAGAAGAATATTTGGTATCAGAATCCCCCAAGGATTTTTTGGGGTCATCTTAGAGATTCTTTCCTTCCAAATTAATCAAATGGATTGAGTGTTATGGAAAACTAGAGTTGTCAATAAGGTCATAGGGGAATTTTTAATTTCTATCGATCGAGAAAGGGAATTTTCAGATCCCAATAGTGAATTATTATGAAAATAATTTGATGAACCAAATTTATCTATTTTTATCATTATCACAAATAGATGTACCAATTATGCTCTGGTACATAATAGTTTTTATGGATTGAGTATTATTCCTCGATCAAGTATATTGACAACACACAATCACCACTAAGCATGGTCTATAGATTTGTAAGAGCAGATCCCAATCCATTGGGATCATCAACCTACATGTCACTCTCCATTGTTGGTTATTTTTAATACCTCTTTTAAAAAATTTCGTAAAAATAAAATGATTCATAATATTAAAATTGTTCAATTTCTACATATAAAATGATGGAATTTTTATTAATGGGGTGTTTCCAACATTGGATAAATTTTGATTGTATTAGTAAATAAAATTGATTCCAATATCTTCAAAGTAGGAAATTTTATGTTGTGTCTTAATAGATAACCCCGAACTCAGAATTACTTGTATAGTACTTGAAATGAACCATGAGATTAAGATTTTTGAGGGTTCATTGCTCACTTTTACCCTGGAATGGTTAGATTAGATGGATTTAAATACTCCTCACCATATCCCAAACATTGGAGGGTACATATAGGTATGGGGTTGATTCAAAAACTTTTATAAAATAGATACATTTATAAGTATAAATTATCAAGCCTTACTAATACATTAATGGGTATACTATGTCATGGTATTTTTCATCCTAGTCCTTCTCTATGAATGGGATAGTGGTATGACATTTATCTAGAGAAGTTTGGAATCATTAGACTTCAACTATGATGAATTATAAATAAATAACATAGTTAATCTGAAGGGATTTGATAAATTCTTCCAAATCAATTTTGAAATAGGGAGAGCATCCAAGATTTATATTTTGACTCTAAAAAATTCTAACCACTTTATATTTTCTTATTTTTGTTCTAGAGGTCTGTGAATCTCATGGTGGGGTTGTATCTTAGAATTTTTCTTAGGGGATGAATTGTCTCAGGTGGACATGACTGGTGCTTGGAAAAAGTTTGAGGGAATTTTTTCTACTTGGGACGTATGTTATACTGGTATACCCATTCATTTTGGATGATTAGATAGTTGAACCCTCACTAGTGAATCATTTAAAATGACTGGGTTTGAATGACCACATAATTTATCTGAGGCATTTCCATGCTCTCGTTGACTTTCTGAGTTGGTCAACCATTGGTCTTGGATACTTATATGACTTCTATAGGTATTTGAACATAATATTTGGTTCATCCATGAAAAGTTTTTCCCTTATACCATCAACTTCTATAAACATGACCTCATGATCCCCAGTCAGGTATTGATAATTCATGTTCGTTAGTATATTCATCACCAGATATTAGGTCTTTCAGGTGAATGAAATTAAAATAACTGAAAATAATCTCATCACTAATAAGGATCTCATTTGGTAGGGTGATGACTATTCTACAGATACTCAAGGTAATAAATTTTCAAGAGTTAATTTTTGTGGGTGAGTTGTATATGATTATTTCTATTATTTATATTTATATTTTTGATTATTACATCTACCTACAATAGGTACTATGATTAGTGTCTCCCATTGTCTTTTAATCATGACTTGTTTATAGATCAATGCTATCTGGTGTGATTTAGATTTTCTATTTTTTGAGTCAACCAATTATCGATCTTCTATTCAAGGCTAGCTATAATATCATTCTAGTCACCCTATTATTCTTATTGGGTGGTATTCACATAGCTCACTCTCACTAGTGAATTTCCTAGTATCACATGTCTAGAATAAAACATACCATAGAATATGTCTTTGATGATAATATTTTCTTGGATGAAATTACCCAGTATCTAATGAAAAAGGTTATAAGTAGGATGGTAACTGAGGTCGACCTCACTGGGTTTTCTATGATTCGGTATTTTTTGGTGTTTGTTTTCCATAGCTGTGAGGAAATTACCAGGAACCTATACATTTGGAAATAAATATTTGTTTTTATTATATTCCAAAACTTTTTGGATGCCTTTATCTCTCCGTATATCCAGTCCAAGAAAGCTTCTCCTATAGCTCAACTAAATGCATTAGGAAATTTAGGGCCAAATTGGGTGCTCTAGTGGGCATCATTATTGGTTTGATGGTGACAAAATTAGTCTCATATTTTATTGACATTACCATTTTGATGCAGGTGTGGGCTATGATTTTTCCTGAGTTCATCGAATGGAATTTTCTAGGAACTGTTCCATTCTTGAAACCATATAGAACCCTACTAGGTATTTATTTGGGATGAGGGGTGTTTTAAAATTTTATTTGGGTTCATAGAACAATGTTCTATAAATTTCTCTTGCTAGAGTGGGATACTAAGTGAGACTGTGACACCTTACATATAGTTATAAACATAGAGACCATATAATTTCCATATAGTTTTCAATTAGTGGGTTCAAAAATCATTATTTCAATCAGTGTGATGAAAAATGTGTATATTAATTGATGAAGAAGTCCATCCAAACATGTGATGTATCCCTAATGAAAGATTTTGTACCCAAAAATGGTTTTCCCTGAAAAATTATAGATGAATAATATTTGTTTACTTACCTCTTGATGGTCTTCAGGCTCTATAATAAGTTTGAATTGGCATATTAAGTGCATTAGATGTTGTTCTAGGTCCCCCATTCCATTAAAAAGTGAGAATATATGGAAACCTAAATTGGACAGGGGAAAAGTTTTTTCCACCCATTCAAGGTATGTATTCCTTTTGTCCTACATAGGGGAAAACCTCCTCTCCATGGATTCCATATGAACAACTATGTAATTTATGTTGTTGAGTAGTTCTAGAGGTAATGTTATATTGACTGCCACCCATGCATAGGGTGTGGGTGATACTTGATTTGGTTGTCCTATATTTATATCCTTCTAATTTTCAATACTTGTTGGGGATGGATGATCACCTAGATTTTCTTGTGGCTATCACTATAATTTTGTAAATTCAGGATCATCCTCATAATATTCATTTATATAGAATTGTTATCTGAATCTATAGTTTTCATGATTCTCAAATTCTTCTCTAGAAGGTGTATTATATTTCTATTGATGGCTGGAGGTGGGATATATGTGTTTTCATGAAGGTGATACCCAATGAGATTGTTTCCCTAGTGTAATTACTCATTGAAATATCTGGGGTTATGTATATCATTCTATTATTATGATAGTAATTCCTTAATAAAGGGGATTTCATCCATTATCTATAGTTGGTGTGATATTAGAAATAAGTGAAAAATCTTTATTCAGAGGAGTTAGGTTCTATGTCCTTCTTTGATTCTATGTATGTTAAGATTCATCTTACGCATCAATATAACCTACATCTCAAGGTACCATTTCCTCATTAGTTCCCTCTATGTCTATTTCATAGGTTTATTCATTTATTATATTGAAAGTGACCACATTTACTAAGATATACCGTCCAATGGTAGAAACTCTACCATTTACCAAATAGTAGTGAAGAATCATACAACCAATTTCCCCTTCAAGAGTTCCATGGGTGTCCTCCCATAGACCTTGATCATTTTGGTTCATCTTGGATTATAACCCCTATGTGGTTTTATAATCTTTTCAACATGTTCCCATGTCTTGAAATGTGAATAGTGATATTGAGGGAGTTAGTAATTGTGCTAGATGAAAGGGCCATAACTGAAATGGTTGTGTCTCATGAAGGGAGGAATGACTCATATTCTGACAATTTGTATTTACCTCTTCGCCTAGAAAAAATTTATTATATTGAGGTGATGATAAAAGAACCTTCATCCCTATAGGATGGGGTTGATTTTGGGCCATATTATCCACATTGTTATCATTTTTTGATGATCTGATGACTCATGTGGTGGGAATTGAGATAAACATTCCAATATCACTATGGTTTGGGTTTGGGTTTGGTTTGGATCTAACACTAAATTCATTGGGAATATCTTGGGTTTTGATTAATTTGTGTTTAGAGATGGAAGTAAAAATATCCCCATCACAATTAGATGGATTAACTCTTGAATAACATCCATGAGGAATATGATAATGATTTTTATGATTTGGCGCCATATCATGCATGCAAGGTCTTGGTGCATTGGATACTTTTGGGGATAGTCACTTATAATGGGGATCTTTTAGGTAGTCCACATATTTGACTTTTTTATTTCAGAAATCATCCCATTTTGTGGAGAAACACTTCTTATGATCCTAGTAGTAGCCCTATATCTCTATTCACAACATTTTTCCACTCTCAAAGTAGAGGAGATTCATTGGATTGAACAATTGGTCCATTCATTATTTCATCCCCTGATATCTACTATAGATATGTCCTTGAGGAATGCTATGTCTAGAGAGATTTACTATCTTGGGAATAGACTATTGTTCAACACCCCAAGAACAACCCATCCTTATACACAAATGTATGTGTGGTCTTTAATGATTAATTTTCAGAGAACTTTCCATTATATAGTCTAATTCATGCATTAGGTCTTCATTGTGCCTTTCTAGTATCATTTCTCAATCCATAAAGATAGAGGCCATGTATATCTAACAACATAGAATGTTTATGGCTTAGAATTGACCCCCATATCCCTGATTATGATGTTTTCTTAATTTTTACTACTAAAATGTTTCCACATGTTATGGATAATGTAAGGTACAAAATCTTCTTTTAGATTATCTTGTACATCATAATTATAACTAGTTACCAGACAAGATATCAATGGTTGGTTTCTTTTATCCAGTTGCCTCTTTATATACATGGCATCCCCTCCTTCATTAGATTACTATTCCTCCACCATTTCAAACCACACATGTGTCTTTTATAGGTTTCATACTGACTAAGGTGAGGTGTTGGTAGATGATGGGTAACTATATATAGTTAAACCCAGTGTTTTGTGTGCCTATATTTTTAAAGATTTAATGATAGGGTGAGGATTTCCGTGTCTAGGTGAGTTATTAACACATAGAGGTTGTCCATGGAGAATTTCATTTGTAGAGTCCCTATAATACTTCTCTATACAATAGAGAATATAACTATCGATGTAGTTATCACCTTATTCTTAGGAAGAATATTTATAAGACCCTCAAAGAGTTATAGATACGTATTGTACATCCTCAAGGAAATTGAATTGATTAATGGATGAATATGAGCCTTATACTGCATCATGGCTGGAATATGCCAACATGCCTTTTGGGGTGGAGTAATAATATGAGCCTTCCACAGTGTATTTACCAAAATTTTGATGACCTTCTTTTCTAGTAGGGATATGAGCCCATTTTTGAGAAGCTACAAGAGTATGATAGTGAGCCTTTGTATAGTAATATGGGATATGATCCTTCCTTTGAGTGGTTTTTGGAATATGTCAGTCTGCCCTGATTAAATAGGGGACATGATCCCAGTTTAGATATTAATTCCTCATCAGAATAATCCATTGGAAATCCAAAAATTGAGGAGGGATATGGGCCTCTATCTATATAGGTTCAGAATGATTGTATTTTATTCACTCTTTGGAAGGAGTAGGAATGCAATCCTTTCCCCTTTAAGCCAATATAAAATATTGAGTTTCTTCATTAGTAGGGATATGGTACTTACCTGATATGATTTACAGAATCTTATCATTTTTATCTTTTAGAGTGGCGATATAGGCCTAGTCCTATGTAGTTATAATATTCCACTGGATTTCTTTAACATCATTGTGTGCCTGTATAGAGGTTATTTCCAAACTAGGTTGATGGACCTTGGTTTGAGTGATAATACGTTCCAAGTCCTATGGATCATCTTTTATTAGAATATTATGATAATCATACATGATGGGAGAATGAATATGAACTTTATACAGTGTATCCACATGTTTATATAGATCATTATAATATAATTATATCATGATTGAGATAGGAATATATATCTATCCATATATCTGAATCAGTACTAATATAATTCGATGGATCTGATCATTCATTGAGAAAAAAGTTTGTGTAGGAATATAGGCCAACACAATTAGGGTATCCAAGATATAATGGAAGATGTTTTTGGTATAATTAGGGTTATAATTCTACTCTATTACTTTATGTGACATTAAAATATGCTAATGGGATTAATGAGTGGTGGTAGGGATATGTGCCTCCCCCATGTTTTTTTTCATAATATATGGGCATACCTGATCTGAGGGAGTAGAGAAATGATCATGATAGTTGTTTATCACTGTAATATACTAATTGGATTTATCTATGGTGGTGGTGATATAATCCCTCTCCCCTTGATACATATCATTATATATTCTCTTATATCACCTTGTTTCCTGGGTGTGAGTTTCCAAGTAGGTGACCTATCAGATAGTACCATCAATAGGAAACTGTGGGGCACTAGGAGGACAATGGTAGTGATGTCTATTGATAAGAGACATCCTAGGATGCTTTTAAACTGATATGGAACCATAGTCAACCCCTTGTCCCACTTTCATTGGGTAAGGAGGGTGTTCATTATCACGCTCCCAGGATATGTTCCTGATGTAGTTGGTAAAAAATATAAGCATAATTTTTTTTTTATTGTAGTCATCCCTGAGTAAGGTCGGAATGTGGGATTCAGTCAGCTGAAAATCCTATTTATGGAATTTATTTTTAATATTATACCGTGATAGTGGTAATCCAAACACATCAAATTTTCCACCAGGTGTAGGAAGCATCAAGTTAGTGATGATTTTTTATGATCAACGGAGGTTGCCATCATAGAATACATTTTGACAATGTTTCTCGATGATGTCATGGATTCAAGTTAGGGTGAATTTTTTGAGTATGTTTTTGCAGAACATAAGGAAAAAAATAAACATGTTCATTGATTTGTACACAATTACAAGTAAGTCAAAATTTTAATCATCTATTCATGGTGAAACCTTTTATTTATTTCTATTGATTTTTTTCCATTTTCTTATCTAGGATATAAATAATGGACCACCCATGATAAAACTAATTGTATTTAATAATTTAAATATTCACATTGGGTTCACCATTTTTTCCCAATTAAAATATGGATGTATCGAATGAAATTTTATTGTCGTGGGTTTCATAGAGATTCACAATCTATTCATGTAGGGTTCACCATTTTTTATCCTAACGAAAAAATGTAATATCATCTACATCCATAAGGAGAATGTATCTTCGTTCCAAAAAAATAAGTTCATTGGGGTTTCAAGACCATATATTCATTGGATTTCAAATTGGATGATAGGATGGGAGGTTAGTATCATCACATTATTTTTGGGGGAATTATATCTTACTACAATACTATATTATATATTTAAGGTATGTTTCTGAATCATTCCCAAATCCTTGTATGGGACTAGTTATCCTATTTAAACTATTGGGTTTTAAATCCCAAAAACATATATCGAGAATTCCATTAATGAAACTATATATATCTATCAAAGTTTATCAATCTATTTCCCATTATTTCTAAACAATGAGGGACATATAGTTCATTGAAGCCGCATGACTAGGAATTATAGAGTTTACTGTCATCCTTGAAGGTGATTGGTATTTAATAATTGGAATTGAACATCCAATAGACATCGTAGGAATTTTGTGAAAATAGGAATCAAAGTATATATAGTCTAGTATATACCAAACTCATTGATGGGTGAGGATGTGTAATTAAAACTTATGTGTATTTTTACCACAATGTTTTAGGAATTCTAGTGGCTCATTCCAGAATGGATTTCCATGATTGGATCTAGTTTTATCTTTCTATTTTTTATGGATTACACACTAAGGGAACCAAGATATTTGATTGGAGAATAAATATTTTGATTTCCATTATTGGTGGATTTTTAGTATATAAGCAACATGATTGTTGAAAATCCATTATCTTTTGTATGTCATGTTCAGTTTGAGAAACATGATATTGAAAGGGATCAAACACATTTCCTACAGGTGTGGGACTTATTCATTGAATCCTACAAAATAGAACATGATTAGAAACCTTGTGTATGATATGACCCTACAAGGGAAGGTAACATATTGATATTTGATATATATCTTGGGAGTTATGATAGAATCATATATAAACTAATTATAAAAGAAATATGTGTCCTCCACATTCCCTTTGGATCCTAAACATGTGATTGATACCGATAGATGGTCAACAAACATGGGGTGAGTATTATGATATTAGATTAAATTGAATTTCTAGCGAGATACACCAATATGGATTCCCATGTTACATATCCAACACATATCCTCATATGGATAAATAATGGGAACCCGGAGTGGTTTATAGAACATGATTAGATGGAAAAGATACACTTTTATAGTAATCGACTATACATGATTGTACGAATGCATAGAAATTTGAACATTAGGGAAACTATCCACATAAATGGGGAATTCGGTCAAAGGATCATAACCCTTGACTAACATATTGCAATAGTACATGTCCAAGTATTCATTCATGAAAAGGATGACATGTCTAAGGATGACTTTACATGCCCCAGGTTTCTTTCTTGAAATGTTTAAGGATATAATTACATGCACATAATTTCTTTATTACATGTATGAGAATGTTTGTCTAACATATCTTGGTGTCTTCATATGAATGAGGTTGACATTTCCATTGGGAATCACATGATTCGATTGACATGTCCAAGGAATGTCCCATGATATTGGTGACGTGTCCAAAGGGAGTCGTTTAATCTGGATGATATTTCTATGTGTATTCACATGATCATAAAAAATTGTATGAGAGTCGTCATGTTATCAGTGAACAGATGAAGTGGAAACATCTCTGATTTTTAAATAAGTGTAGATTATTTTAGATCATCAGTAAACAGTCATTTAGTTAATTTTTTGTCTTATACCCTGGGTATTGGGCATTTAAGATTGTCGATTCTTTAGAATAAAGTAATGGGTGGGATAGTGGTTGGATCTTGGCCAAAATACATGATGTGTATTTATAATTGATTATGTGTATTGGTCATCGTAGACCCCTCGTGTGTCATTAATTGATTTTTTCCAGGATGGAAATAACCTAAAAAATACATTAAATGTATATATAATACACACCATGGATATATTATAAATAGTTTTTAAAGGAACCAGAACCCCTTTTTTTGATAGGGGATGAATTTATTCTCCCGCACAGAGGGAGAAATGACCAATGCTCCTTCTTTATCCCTAACATAGACTTTTCAGTATCTTTCTCACGTGATATTCAATTCCTTTACTATCGACCACCTTGAAACTGAAATGGTAGGATATCCATTCCTCTTCTTTCCTTTATTGGTTTATCTCATCATCTTTTGTGCTATTTTGGAGAAAGATCATATGTCATATTTTCAAAGATTTCATCAATTCATTAATTTTCTCCCGATCTTAATTAAATAAGGACTGATATTGGATGAGAAGAGTCCTATAACATTAAGGATGGAGGTATGTAATTTTCCCCTAAAAGTATCATTGTATTTTATTATGCTCTGTACTTCCAAATTCAAGACTTCTCTGGTGACACCTAAAAATGATTAATAAATTAAACTATGCGATAACCTATAATTCAAATATTTTTATATTATGAATAGATAATATCATCAAGTGACCACCACGATGTGAGGTACCCATATGGGTGTTCCTTCCTCAAGGGAATAACTTCCTCATGACATGAATTGTTTTAAAACACCTTTTGAGGTGTGGGAGATACCATTTTAATGTTTATTCTCTTTTTCATAAATTTTTTGAGTTTCTTGTTAGCTAAAAAATATACCCTTACATTATATTGAGAAAGATACAAGGGTACTCACTCAAGGAATCATTGGACGGGATCATATTGCTATATTACTGGAACTTGGAGATTTATATATTTATACTAGGAGAGATACTTTGTTTCCTTTATTATAATACATTGTATGGGTTCTCTAAGAAGATGTCTTACCTACCCATGAGAGATACCAATTATTGAGGGGGATTACTTTGTATGGGATTAGTGGGAAATAGGGTTATTCCATGCCATAAAGGATAATTGTTCCACTTTATGGTAAACATGGGATAGGAAGAATGGATCATGTTTTAAACCCTTATGAGAGTAATACTTGGGATTCTGTTTACTGATTTTCATAGAAGGACTCTTATGATAATATGTATGTATAGTGATATAGGAGAAATACCTGGGTTACTTTCAATGGATATCCTTGGATGGAATCATTATTCCGTTTATTAAATTATAAGTATGTATTTTATATTGAAATTTTAATCCAATACTATTAACCTAAGGATGCATCAACCAAGACAAATAACAATCTTAGGTTTGGTTTATTCTCGATGCTTGATTTATGATGACCCATTTCTACAGTCATATCATATTAGTATAAGTTGAAATTTCTTTAGAGATATCCATATCGGGATGAATTAGGTAGTGTTAGTTATGTATTCCATTAGGAACCCAATCCGATGTGTTTTATTTATTTATTTCCTTACACTTTTTATATACCTATACACTTCCCAATTTATATGCACAATCTGGATTGTTGTTGAAAATGTTAGTGGAAAAATACAGAGTATATCTCAAATCTTATTTAGGACAACTATTTCACCTGAATATACATCGTGATTATTGTTATAGAAAAAGGGAAGTTCCTATATTCCGATGTTTAATTTTCAATGATATGGTGGAGTATGGGAGAAGGGGACTATGCCCATGCTCTTGATTCTATTAGAGATTTTTTTTGGTCTTTTTATATTTTGATAGAATGTTGTGTATACCTTTACCCCTACATCTTATGAACCTATATTTTTGTATATAATAATTAAATTATCTTAATTTTATTACACATATTTGATCCCACTTATTCCTATTGGTTATGGTTGGATGATTTATTATTACTTTACTTATCATTGACTTTTTATCTTTCCATTGCATATCAGTATTATTTACAACTATTCTACAATTTGATAAACATGGAATAATCTCATAATGGACATAGCCTATTCCATCTCTTTTAGTCCTCAACCTCTAACATACATGGAGGTGTTCTTGAGGACATGTATCAAACCCTCTCTGGGAACTAATTAGTGGATTCTGGTTTGGGATGCTAAAAATTGGTATAGTATGAGTCCTTTTTTTCTTTTGGATCACTTCTTGTTTATTATAAAGGGGGATAGAAATGTTTTGGAATTTATTAATGATCTTGGACCTAGTTTTAGCTAACCAACTTATAGGTGAACCCAAAATTACCTAGTCTAGGTTATTGTTGTAATTCGTTTAGGCCTATTAAAGTTAAAAAGTTTTAAATATTGGGTACTACACATGTTTTGTAAAATTATTATTCTAGATATTAATATTATGGATTCCCTTTTCCCTTGTCCAAGTATATACAGGAGGTATCATCTCATGCATCATTATAGTCATTTGAGGATTCACATGTCATGCATTATACCATGTCGTATTTATATTACTGCATGTATTGCCTGTGATTGTTGTGAGTTCTTGAATTATTATATATAGAAACGTGCTAATGTATCTTATAGGGATAACATAATTTGATAAATTAATGTTTATACACCAATATAAATGGTATCTTCTTATATATATTGATAATAGAACCATAATTAACCAATTATCCCATGTTCGACCCACGAACCATTGGTTCTATGGACTGAAACCCTAGATGATTTTGATTAAATGAATGCCAATTGTAATTTATAAAAATTGTACTTATATAAATTTGTAATAGTGAATAATTTAATCATATAATAATACATGACCTATTATATCCTAATACTTGATTTAAGGATTAGGTTATAGTAACATGACACACCAATTCAAATTTATAGAGTGTGGGAAATTATAAATTGGGAATTATGACATATATAACTAGATTGTGATAAAATTAAACATATAAATTAATATGAAATTAATATATTCAAAATATTAAATGAAATGGTTACCATTAAATTGGGATTCCAATTTCAATGTAAATGGTATTTTTCTCTATACCTTTCAATTGAAACTCCATAAACCAGAACATATGATCAATTACATGAGATATTGAACTCGAACTGATCTTAATAGAGGGATGTATGTGGTGTATATTGTGAAATTATTTATCTCTCTTACCACTTATACCTATAATTTAAAGTATGAAGACATGTGTGACTTATTTATATTAAGTATGTTTACCTTTATTTTTATTTTTCATTTGATCCTTTATGTTGTTAAATTATATATAACATATAAAATTAGAAATTTTAGAGTAATTTTTCCATGACATACACGATTTTTACGTTAGGAGGGTGGATATGACCATGCTTTAGTGGTGGTGGGTCCTGGGCGACCAATATTACCTCTTGTAATGCAATAAAAGGAACCTTCTATTCTTTATCCATGCGGTGCTGATGCTAAATGAAATGATATATTCTTGTGATTAATATATTCTTCATAGGGATCTCCATTAATTTCCCCTACCATGGTATAATTGACGCTCAAATTCCAATAGTTTCATCCTCTAGCCTTTTTGTGGGATGGAGGTCCTTAGGTTGCTGAATTATGGCTAGAGGCCATGTGATCAATATTCAAGCATATAGAGATACCTCTATAGTGTACGGTCATTATCACCAACAATATTCTATAGGAATCTCCCAAACATTGGTTGTATGTAATCTCTTAGGCTGATCATCATCACAGTATGGTTTGGGTGGAATTCCGTATAATATTCTATGACTATTTTTTTCTATAGTCATTGAGAGTAGACTGTTCTAGAGAATTTATGAACTTATAGTACAACTCCATGTCCATGATGGGGTATTTGGTTCATTTAACTGAGCTTCATAAATTTTTATTGGCAATAAATGACGATGAGTTGAAGATTGTGAGATGATTTAAGGATGGGATTGTGTATTACATCCAATATTAGGTGATTGTTTTCCAGATTACTATTGTTTTGTTGAGAGTGAAGTAGACCCTCATCACTGAGAAAAACCAGAGGGAATATGGTGGTCTGAGTTAGAGTTGTTAACCTTTGAGGAATGGGAAATCATTCTAGTAGTAAGAAATGTCCTTTTGAGACTTCTCGAAGGGGATGTTATAACTTGAGGACATGTGTCATCACCTATTTGGTATGTTACCAGTTTCGTATAACATTCCATAAAAATCTCCAATATATGAGAAATCAAATTGAGTAATGATCTTATGGTAGGATGGATCACCTTGGATGTTTCTACTAAACATTCCCTATGGTACCTAGTGAGAAGGGATTTGTATTGATTCCACGTTCATGTACATGATATGTAGATCCATGTTAGGCTAGGATATGGTCTACCATTGTCCGATTAAGATGAGGTGGAGGAAATGGCCAAGGTAGTTTGACTTCGTATGTATCGTTCCAGAAGATAATACCTACTTCAGGTAGCCAGGTTGTATCTCAGGGCCACAAATCAGCCATATCTATGCAGTGTATCCTATTCTGGAGGACCAGAGTCTAGGGACATTTTCTATTTGAGGTTATATCATAACATAATTTACTTTATTGTTTTACTTATTTGATATGAGAACTTGACACTCTTTTATATCTATATAAATTATGATATGTTTGGTCCTATAAAAGGAATACTTATGCGGCATGATGTATCTAGACACACTGTCATGGGTTCAATCAAAGATTATACTCCAGTGCGAGGATTTCTCTCTTGAGGTGGGGAAATACCTTTTCATTTGGAATTATCAGGATGATAACATTTTATGTCATTATGAGAGTTGAATTTTTTATTGTATATATATCTGACATCAATTTCTATCATTGAATGGTGACCTTTACATCACCAGAAGAAAGGAACTATGTTCATAAGGGATAAAGGGATGCCTTGGAGGACTTAAATGGACCCAAGCATCGTGGTATGAGAGGAGTGATGGATTAGAAGTATAGTCTCTTTTTGAGTGATTAGGGAATAAAATGTATGGAATTTTATCCCATGATGGGTTGTTTGAAGAATATTTTCCCTGAAAACCTCTCTAGATCACCTCCTATGAGAGACGTGGTTTTCATCATTGAGGTACTTTTAAGAGAAACAATAGTGTCCATTACTTCTTATAGGATGGAACATATAGATCATTAGGAAAACAAGAGTCATGTATTATTATTGGAAGAAAATGATTTTATACGAACTGGTACTTTGCCTTGGGGTACATCTGTCCATTTTACCAAGAAGGTAAATGATACCATTAGATTATGAATGTATTTTTGATGGTTTATCCATCTTATGGCTAGGAATTGATATACAATACCTATTAGAAATGAATTATTTGAACATCTACATTGATTTATGGTTTTCTATAAGAACAATTTGACTTTAAGCTACATTTAGGTGTGTGTATGTCCTTAAAAACAACCTCATACAACGTATAGTAGAAGGTATGGACTTGATAAGAATATCATTATTCTATTACGTATTAAGAATGTTCCTTTCATCTTCATGGGTTTAATGAATCAGTTTTTACCCCTGTTTTTTGATTTGTTTATAGTATTCTTCATGGAATACATCTTGGAATATTCTCACCCTCGACACGACCATGAGAAAACATCTTGATATCATGATGAATACATTGATAGAGCATCTAATGTATGATAAAATCACATAATGAAAATTTCGGATCAATATATTACCCTTCTTAGTTCACATCATTTCAGAGGCATGATTATTTTTTGACCTAGAGAAGTTGAGCACTGTAGTTTCCTAGGAGAATCCCAAGAATGTTTTTGACATACATAATTTATTGGGGATATAAGACTAATACTGGTGTTTTATACAAGACTTCTCACAAATTTCCTCACCTCTTAATAGTTTAACTAAAAATGGCATGAACATATTATAGTCTGAAGTCTGTGAAGTAGCCATTTAAGAGTTGAAAGGGAGTTTGACTTCATCTGTGATCCTAATTCATTCAAAGCCTAGAAGAATATATCTATTTTATATTGGTGAATCAATAATAAATCTTGGAGCAGTTTTGATGTAGGAAGATTGAGTTGTAGCATATGGGTCCCACAATTTTAGACCTCAGTAGTGGAATTACCATATGAATGAACTTGAAAAAGCAACTATAGTTCATGCTTTATTATATTGGAGAAGTTATGTTTTGGGTGACTAGTTTGTTTTTTACATGGATAAAAAGGTATCAAATATATTTACAAATAGAATGGTTTGAATCTAATGTTTTGTAGGTGGGTGGAGTACATTCAATAATTTGAATTTCAACTCAATTACAAACCTAAAAAAGGGAAATTAAATAGCTAGAGACCTGAGCTAGAAGACTCAGACACATGCCATCCATGAATCCAGTTGTGAGTGATAGTTGATGGATCCATTTTCAGAGATACAACTTTAGGGTCAGGAATATCATGTATAGATTGTCCTAGCAACTATGGAATTGAAATCCTCCCCTATGTAATGAATAAGGATGAATCAAATTTCTGATGGTGAAGGATTATTCCTAAGGTAATGTATCCCAAACTATGGTTCCAAAACCTAGTTGGGTTATCGATGGGGATGAGATCATGTACTTTAACAAACATATTTGGTTCCAAACAGACATAGTGGAAGATTTAGTGTAGTAATATCATGAATATTTCTTGTAATTTCACCCATAACATACCAAGATGTACCAAGACAAATGTTATTAGTTTTGGGGGATGTTTATGAAGTGGAAGATAGAATGTTTTATCATGAAGTGTTCCACCTATCAGTAGGTGAAGGATGATCTCTAGTGGCCTATAGAACATCTACCGCCTCTATCCATTCTTGAGAGGAAATGAGATGAAATCACTTTTGACACTATGACGTCATTTTTTACATTTTATTAGGTTCTCTAAGATCCCCTAAATGCAATGATGCAGTATGGGTAATCGTTGATAGACTAACCAAGATCGCGCACTTCCTAACTCTCCAAGACACTTTTTCAGTTGATGAGCTTGGAAGGATTTATATTTGGGAGATTTTGTGTCTTCATGGTGTTCCCCATTCCATCATATCTGATTGATATGCCTGGTTTACATCACATTTCTCATAGGGGTTATAGATAAAATAGGTTTCATAGGTGTTACTGAGTATAACATATCACCATTATACTAACAGTAATTCCAAATGTTTGATATGGGTATTAGAGGACATGCTCTGGGAATGATCCTTGATTTTAGATGATAATGGGATAAATATATACATATTGTTGAGTTATCCTATAATAAAATATTTTAGGCAACTATTTCAGATGTCTACATAAGAGGCCCTACATGGTATGTTGTGTCATTCAACCCTATACTGGTTATAGGCCGGTGAGGAAGCACTACTCAGTTCCCATCACCTTTATGAGTACTTAGAGAAAGTAAAACTGATTTAGAAATGTATGAATACAACTAATTCTAGGAATAGAGGAACATATTATTTTATATTTTTGATAAACTATCATTAGGTTTCAGCTTTAGATTAGCCCTTGGTTCCTAAGCCATTAGGTCGGTTGGTTTTTGGGAATAAAGTAGCATGAGGGCTGGAGACTAGATACAAACCAAATACATGATGTTTATTAAATATACATGACATGTATTTATAATACTTGAATTTTATTGTTTGTGCTAGAACCCTTTCATTTCAGGAATTTGTTTTTCCCAGTAGGGGAAAACACAAAAAATACATGAAGTGTATATACAATACATATTTTGTAAATGAAGTGGTGGGTTTTTAAATAATTTATAACCCCTTTTCTTTGGCAGGGGCGTATTTTCTTCTCCCACACAGAGGGCTAGTTGACCAAAGATCCTTTTTCACACCTAACCTATATTTTAAAAGATAATCCTAATCCGAGTTCCATTTAATTCACTATTGGTTACATTAGATCCCAATGATAAAATACTCTTTCATCTTCAAACCTTTCGTAATTTCTGTCTCTATTTTTTTTTATTTTGTTACAAGATCTTATGCCCTATTTTCAAGGATTTTGACTATTCTTCCATTTTCTACTGATCTATACCATGCTATGGAATGATACTAGATGAGAAGAGTACTAAAATCTTAAAGTAGTTGGTATAAAAATTTCTCCAAAAATCCTCATTGTATTTTATTAGGGATTGTTGTGCCATGTGCTAAGCTTCACTGATGACACCTCCAAAATGACTATGAAATTAAACTAAATGATAACCCATGATTAAAATTTTCAATATTACCATTATAAAATGTCATGGTGAGACCTCTCTAATGCGATCCAACACTGTGGGTGTTCCTTCCTCAAGGTTATAAGTGCCTCATGCCTTTAATTTTTTTAAACCGCGTTTTTAGTTTTGGGAGGTGCAGTTGTAATTTTTATGATATTTTTCTTAAATGGTATGAGTTTCATGTTAGCATAAAACCATACCATTAATTTATGATGAGGGTGATACAAGATTCTTGAATTAAGGATTACTTGGACGATATTGTCATGATTTATGATTGGAACTTTGAAATGAAATTCTTTTCCTCAGGAGCAATAATTGGTTTCCTTCAGTAGAATACATTGGATAACTCACTAAGAAGATAAATTAAAAACCCATGAGAGATACCAGTTCCCTTGGATGGTATCAGTTGGAAATATTTTTATAAAATTCCATTATCTAAACTTCTCCCCCAGATGGGTTCAGAGGGTCATTCTTTACACCATACTAAGAGTGATACTTAGAGTTCATCTAACTAGTCTCTTTGGACATACTCTTATAGTGATGAGTATTTATAGTGCTACTAGAGTGATATTGGGTTTATTTTCTACATATCACCTTGAGTGTGCTTAATATTTCAGTTATTAAATTCTAATTATCTCTTTTATATCAAAATTATGATTGATAAACTATTAACCTTAGGAAATATATTCTAATTAAAATAACATTCTTAGGATTGATCCATTCTTGATTCTTGATTTATGTAAACCAATTTATAAAAATATATCACATCGGAAGAATATGACATGATTCAGAGATATTTGTCTTAGAAAAAAGTAGGTAGTTTTAGTAGGGTATCCCATGAGGAAATTATTCTAATGTGTTTACTATGATACATTTGTTATGAACATGAACACTATGCATTTTATATGCACAATCTTGATTGTTATAGACACAATTGGTTTTAGACGACACAGTATATCTCACACTCTGTGTTTAAAGTCTATAGTACCCAAATAGACTTCATGATTGCAAGTATAGATAATTGGAAGTTCCCGTATTCCAATTCTTGATTTTTAGTGCTAGGGCAGAGTATGAGAGTAGAGGACCGACCCTATGCTCGTGATGCTAGTGAAAAAGATAGTCTTTTTGTTATTCATTATTATTTTGTATATGTATTTACAAATATTACCAGAAACTCATTTTTATATAGTATTATGAAATGTTCATAATTTTATTATATGACTCTGAATCAGCTTCAACCTCTTGTATACAGTTGGATGATTTATTATTATTCCACTTTTTAATTGATTATTACTATTTTGAGTGCTTACCATCATTATTTAATAATGTGCTACAATATGATCCAGAGGGAATAGTTTCCCCATAGATACACCCTAGTCCCTCACTACTAGTTGGAAACCTCTGACATGTAGGGAGGTGTGATTGAGGGTGTGAGGGAAAACCTCTTAAGAAAATGCTTAGTGGATTTTAGGTCTAAACACTACAAAAAGAAACACAAATAACCTTCACATGAATATCAATGTGTATATTCTTTTTTCATGAATCATAGATCATTTTTAGTATCATTATGTAAACACCTCAATTTTTATTAGGAGTTTACCTATTGAGAAATCATGTGATCAATTTGACATCCCAAAGGTCCTTCACATGATACAGGTGACATGCCATTGATTCATTGCATAATCAATGTGCCAATCATGAATAGCCCCTAAACATAATGTGTAATAAATTAAGTTACTCACCTAATTTTTAGTCTAAAAACTCTTGATATTGTCTAGTCCTCTATTTTGGATATCTTGATATTGCCTTTATGTGTTTACTATCTCCACTATTATATTATTTAGGGGGCTTTAAGGTCCACACAACCCTATATCTATGTAACTATTTATGGTGATTAAGTCTCATATCCTAGATTTAATTGCTGTATGGATCCTTAAGAAGGTTGATAACATATAATTCCCTTCACATGATCATGTCTCGTGATGTTAATGATGTTTCCCTTTTTTCAGGTGATAAACAACCACCACATGATCACTCCATCATTACTAGCTGTCAATAACCCATGGAATTTTATAGGGGTTACAAATGAACAAATCAACATATCCAAGATCCTTTTAAGATACATTTTATATACCTCGATTCTTTCATGAGATTACACCAACATGTATAAGGAATTTCACAAGATCAGTGAGACATATCGAAGGCCCACTGCATGATCCATACGACATGTCAATGGTATATAGAGTGTTTGGGATAAAATTTAAATGGTCATCATGTGATAAAAATAGGGTTATAAACAACTTCCATTTCATCTAATTAGTGTGTTGAATAAAACAGCCTTTGTATCGAATGGATTTCATGTAATCCTTGAACAGATCAAGCAAAGCTTGTGATCACTTGTCCTGAAGTTCAATGAATCTCACTTTTAATAATGATATTAACATTTCTACATTTTATTAAGTTTATTCATTGGGATATTGTCATGAAATTTTCAATTGAAATGTCATATAATCATAAATACTCATCCAAGGGTATTTTCATGATCACGAGGGCTTGTCAGAGGGTCTTTATATGATTAGTAAAAAAATCTCATAAAGAATGTAATACCATTGTGTGATGTTCCAAGTGTCATATGATCACATGTATTATTGAAGGTTACATGAATCATGTGGCCCTAGATATTTACCTCTATGTAAAAAATATTCTTCATTCTTTCGTTTGTGGGGAAAATAATACCTATGATTTGGGTGTTTCTTTGACCACAATTTTTCAATCCTTATTTGGTAGGAATCAGTAGGAATTGTGATTATATTATTTTTATTTCAAATAGAAATTATATAAACTATGGACATTTAATTTATCTAATTAATAATACTAGATCTTTTTATGTGTTTTTGAATTGAATTATATAAAATATTAATCTATTAACTATTTAGTAGTTTTCTAAATATAATTAGTTATATTTTTTGAAATGAATCATATATGTTAAGTCAAGTGAGTTAATCAATGAAAAAATATTATCTAATTTAATATTCTATCATATCCAAATATCTCAATCTACATGTTCTTTATATTTATCATTATATCAAAAAATAAAAATATTTTATTTTATTTTGTAATGTATTATCAAATATTTGATTATACACTGATATATTGTTTTTTATTCAATCATTTTTGTAATAAATTATTTATCAAGGAAAGATATACATAATACTTTTGTTTTGAAATATTATTTATTTGTTTAGTTATCTCCTAAATAAAAAATTATTATAACCCCATTTTATTTTAAGATATGTAATTAAATGATGTTTTTGGTTTTCAATGAATGATCATTTTTCATTGAATATATTTTAAAATTTTCATGTAGATATTTTTAACCCATCAATTATAATTGTCCATAGGAATTAGTTTATGGTATTTGGCCATCATGGAACATCCTTACATCTCAATGGGTTTCGAGTATGGGTCTTAGGTTTTAGGGTTCATTGTTTGTGGGTTAGTAACGAACTACATAAAGCATAATGGATATTTAGGAATAATAAAAACATTGTTTTTCATAAATCTTGTTAGAATATGGGAAAAAATCACACTATCCACTAGAATAAAGGATTCATCTTTCCATGATGGTTGTATTTATGTATAAATTCATCAAACTCCATGATTTAAGAAATATTTATCTTATTATTTATTTTTTCAGAAGTATCATTGTCATGCATTTAAAATGATGGATGATATCATAGTGATAAATATTTAATACAATGAGTTATTTTTTATAATGATATTTACCAGATATATATAGTAACACCTTTCTTTTTTAATAAAATAGATATTTATTTTATTAGTATTTTTAGTAATTCATAGTTAATTATAATATAAAAAAATTTAGATAAATATTAAATTATTATAATAAAAATTTAGTAAATATGTTTTTATTAAATACTACTTTTCTAGATGTGGTATTATTTTTGAAATATGATTTATTTTTAATAAATAAATAAAAAAACATGTTATAAAAAATATGCTCATTTAAGAAATGATTTTTAAAATGATATATATAAATTGACACAAATTTTTTATCGAATTAATAATATTTTAAAAAACCTAAATTTTGTTTTATGAAGTACTTTTTAGAATTTAAGATAATTAAATCATTAATTTTGAGTGTTAGAAAAATAAAATATTAGTATTTAATAAAAATAAAATCTAGTGATAAATAAATATTTTATAACTGATTCTTTTACAATTTTTTTATTATATTATTTGGATTAATAACGTGATTTTATATAATATATTTTTTGGAAATTTAAAAATACTAAATCTAATAATATTTAATAAATACATTTTTTGTTAATAAATTTTTTATTAGGTTTAATATATATATTGTTTTATTTTTTTATTACCTTTTTAGAATATAATTTATTATATATATATATATATATATATATGAATATTAATGTAATTGTAATATTATTATTATTTTAATTTCCAGATTAAATAGAATAAATGAAAAAATAACTATAAATTTAAATATATATACATAACACTAAGAATATTTTACTAAAAAACAAAAAAGAGATAGGAATTTCAGGTTCAGTGAATTGAGTTGCTTCACAAAAGCACTACATGAGTTTATACTCGGGACAGATTGAGGGCTGGTTCAGATCGTGGATGTTCGATTGCAACGGATTTAGTGTGGTCGAGATATCAATTTGATGAGGCCGAGGTCGACGAAGATCTCAGATCAGGGGATGTTGAAGCCGTGTGTGGAGTCACAGACAACAAATTTGAGTTCAGTTGGGTATCTTTGACCTTCTTTTGATGTCTGATCATCATCTAGGGTGCCTTAACAGATATGGGTTTTGAAAAAGGTGTTGACATCTTGATTTCATCCCAGATCTATATGGAAATATTTTATACATCAATGTGTTGTTCAAATTTATTCCACAGAAGTTTTTTTTGTTTTTCCTTAATGTTTATATATTGTTGAGATATGTTGAACAGTGACCTAGTTTGTATATTTCATCCAACTGTTTCTAACTCAACCTACTATCCTTATCATTCATTTATATTTTGTCAATATTGTCAAAAAATTCAATTCGTATGTCTTTAATCTTTTTTTATTTTAATCTTTATTTCAAGGAATCATTATGTTAAGATCTGTATTCATACCTGTAATATGTTCTGTGAAAATCTATGGGCGAACTAAATTTATTTCTCTTATTCAATTACTAAATATTCTATTTGGTGGTAGTTTTGACCTTCTATTCATGACATATACACTTGTACTATAATCCAAATCCATATATCATCAAGTTAGAAATAAAAATATATAAATTCATTTTCCCACTCATTATCAGAGTTTTTTTATTTGATATATTGAAACACCAATCCGTTCTGATTGGTTTTCATGTAATATTCAGATTGAAGTATGTAGTTAATGATGAATTTAATATATACATCTTAATTATCAAGTTTCACAACAAGCTAAATTGATCAATAAACAAGTTCAAATAAAATATATAGTGAGTTTAGAACTATAAATAAGTGTCTTGATTTGCCTTTTGTTTCATTGCATATCATGTTTCATTTCTTCTAAGCTTCATAGTGCTCTGTGTTTCGGATCTATGAGAATAATAGGTAGTGAGTGTTAGAGGTAATGTTTGAGTGTTTGTAGTGAGGAAGAAACCATGACTACAAGTGGAATTCTCTACAAATAAATTGGTAAGGAATTATAATTATTAATTTTATTTGAATTATTTTAGTTTATTTCTTTAAAAAATAATGATTATAATTTTATGATTTATCATAATAAAAAATTATTTTTGAAAAAGTTTGTTTATTGGTTTCTTTAAACCAAAATCAAACTTTTATTTAGTTTTTAAAATTTTGATAAGTTCTTATTAAGCCACTATTATGAATATTTTTTTATTATTATTTTAAACATTATGATTTTGTCTTTATAATTAAACATATTTTCAAAGGATCATCATATTAAATGTGAGTTATATATATATATATATTAATGATTATGTTTTAATTAAATTTCAAGTTATTTATGTGAAGGGTTATTTATATTTGTCTACATTTTATTTAAATAAGAATTTATTCTACTATTATGTGATATATATATATATATATTTACTTGTATAATTTTCAATTATATAACTATATTAAATTAATTATGATTAAAAAATATTATTCATTATTTTTATTTATAAATTAATAATATCATAATTTTATCATACACATGTCATATTCAAATCAGTATTATGGCTATATATCGGTGATTTTGTTTTCATGACATGTATACATTAATATATAAAAATTTATATACATATATAGGTAAATACATATACTCATTAGAATTGAAAAAACATTACAAAAATGAATTTTTTTTGGGATTAAGAATAAAATTTTAAGTACGTGGATGATAATTATGAAAATTCTAAGTATCATGATATTTGGTAAAACCATGTCAAATATGTAATTTCTAATGAAGATTAGTATATATATATATAATTAAAAGTAATAAAATTTACTTCATGTATGATATTATTTATAAATATATATACGTATGAATTATATTAAAAAATGGTTTTATGAGTTTAGTAAATGAAATAATATTTCATAAATGTTAAATATTATTTTATTAGCATTCTATGCATTAAAAAATGCTTAAAAGATGAAGGATTTATTTTTTCAGAATCAAGAAAATGATATCCTATAAAATTAATGTATAAATATGTATATATATATATATGAATATCATTCCATGAATTTCATATAATAAAACCCAATGAGAACTGTATATAAATGTAAATAAAGAATAATATGTTTTCTGAAAATTGGTATTTGAACGTTCTAAATATGTTAGGGAAATTGGGGAGTGAACCCATCCCTCATTAAGTGGGTTGGACCAAGACAACATTCAATGTTTCAATTTGTCACAACATTTTTGTTTTCAAAAGCTTGCATAGTTGTCTATAAAAATCATTGGATTGTATTTAAATTTTTTTTGCGTGTATGTAATTTCAAAAGTGGTGTATTATTTTAAACTTAAGTAATTTCATGTATGTTTTCACAGGGTATTTTATGCTGAATTTTTATTTAATTATCTAAAGAATTTTCTAAAGAATTTTTCAATGTTATTATAAAATAATTATTTCCTAAAAAGTATTTCAACAACTTCAAAACCCCTTAGTGGGAAGTTAAATGATCACCCTCTATTTTTAAATATTTTTCACATGTATCTTAGATGTTGTATTTTATATTGATTCACTTTTTGGAGTTAGCATATGTGGAAGCGTAGTAGGTATATGTTTCATTTTTTATTCAACTTTTATAAATGTAAGGTTTTGTCTAATACTCCAGAACCTAGACTGGAAAAAGGTCCTCTTTTGTTTAAATCACCCTGTAATTTTCAGTTTTTTTATAAAACATTTATACATCATTTTAATGTTATGATTATAAAAGTCCAAGATCAGGGAATTATAATTGGTATTAGAAGAATGTTCTAGCCGACATTGGAGATTAGATATTTTTTTTTGAGGAAAATAATAATTAAGCGATAGAAATTTCTTTAGATAGTTAAGTCCCCTTAGAAAATATTTAATTATGAAGATGGAAATTAAGAATTTTCTATAGTGAAATGAATTAATTACAAGGGAAAAATTAATTTAAGGGGGGGGGATGTAACACCCCAAATTTTTAATAACAGAGTTATTTGTTTTATCGATATTTTTATTAATTCATTGTTTATTACAAAAAAACAAAGTTTTAAATAAATATTTAATTTTTATAATGAAAATTTACTAAATAATTTTGCATTGAATAATACTTTTTGAAACATAATATTATTTTTTAAACACGATTTATTAATAATATAAAAATATAAGTAGATGTTATAAAAAAAATATGATCATTTATGAAAATAATTTTAAAAAATTGTATATAAATTAACGTAATTTTTTTATTAAATTCATTATATTTTAGAAAACCTAATTTTAGTTTCAAGAAGTACTATTTTAAATTTAAAATATCTAAAAAATTAATTTTGATGATTCTAAAAATAATTTTTTTAGTATTTAGTAATAATAAAATTTGTTAAAAAAATATTATATAATTAACGCTTTAACCAACACAGTTTTATTTTATTAGATTATTTTTATTATTAAGTTGATTTAATATAATACGTATTTCTAAAATTTAAAATGATTAAGGTTAATAATATTTTTTAAGACATTTTTTGATACATAAATTATTATTATGTTCAATATATATATTTGTATGAATTTTTATTACATTTTTAGAATATAAATATTATTTATAAACATATGAATATTAACGTAATTATAATATTATAATATTATTTTTTGGATTGAATATAATAAATGGAAAAACAAAAATCATCTATAAATATAAATATATATACATAACAATGAAAACAGTTTATTAAAAAAAAAGCGATAAGAATTTCTGGTTCAGTGAATTGAGCCACATCATAGAATCACTACAGGAGTATATCCTTGGGATGAATCATGGGCTGGTTTAGATCTTAAATGGTTATTTCCGAGGGTTTAAGCGGGGTCCCGATAGTGATTCAATGTGGCTGAGGTCAAGGAAGATCTCAAATCAAGGGATGTCGATGCTGTGTGTTGAGTCACAGACTTTCATTTTGAGTTCAATTAGGCTTTTTGACCTCCATTTGCTGTTAGCGTGTTTCCTGGGGTTTGTTTATAAATAGGGGTTTCAAAGAAGGTGGCGACATCTCTATTTGTTCCCAAATTTAGACAGAGATATTTTATTCATCGATGTGTTGTCTATATATTTTCAAGATAAGTTTTTGCTATTTTATTTAATGTCTGAATCTTATTGAGATATACTGAACATTGACCTATTTCGTCAATTTCATCCACTAGTTTCTAACTCAACCTATTTTCCTCATTTAGAATTTATTTTTTTGACAATATTTCCAAAATATTTGATATTTATGTCTTCAATATCTTGTTATTTTAATCTTATTTTGAACATATTATTCTATCAAGAGTAATTTTCGAATCTGTAATCTACTCTATGAAAATCAGAATTTGAATTAAATTTATTTCTCTTATTTGATGAAATTAATATTTTATTTGGTGGTTGTTTTCACCTTTGATACGTGTAATATACTCTTATACTACAAGAAAAATCCATATGTCAGAAAGATGGAAATAAAAATGTATAAATTAATTTTCCCACTTTTTATCAAGGATTTTTCCTGATTTAGTATCTTCAAACACCATTCTGTGTCGTTTTTTTTTATTATCATCTTAAAATTAAAGTATGAATTGAATGAAGAATTTAATATATACATATCAAATATAATCTTTCACAGTAAGCTAAATGGATCAATAAACATGTTCCAAAAAATATACTGTGAGTTTAGAACTATAAATAATTGTCTCAGTTTTCCTTTTTTTGCACTGCCTATCCTGTTCTGTTTCTTTTGAGATTCATAGTGCTATGTGTTTTGGATGTATGAGAATAAGAGGAAATAAGTGTCAGAGCTAGTGTTTGAGTGTGTTCAACGGGAAATAATCCATGCCAATAAGTGGAAGTGTCTAAAAATAATTTTTTAAGGAATTATATTATTATTAATTTCATTTGATTTTTTTGTTTATTTCCAAAAAAAATTGGATTTTAATTTTAAGGTTTAACATAATGGAAAATTATATCTGAATAGTTTTTCTTATTTTTTTAAACCAAAATCAATCATGTTTTTAGTTTTTAAAATTTTGATATGTTTTTAGTAATCTTTTGTTCATAATTTTTTTATACCGTATGTTTAATTACAATAAAAATTATGATTTTATTTTTATAACTAAATATATTTCGGAAGGATCATATTATTACATTTGAATAGTATATATATATATATATATATATCAAATTTAATGTTTTAATTTCATTTCAATTTAATTATTCCAAGGGATAATTCTATTTTTTGAAATTTTATTTAAACATGAATTTATTATATTATTATGTGACATATATATATATATATACTTGTATAATTTTCATGTATATATCTATTTTAAATAAATTATGATTAACCAAAATATTATTCTATATATGAATTTGTTGTACCCCTCTCTCTTGGATTTTAATGATCACAATCACTCTCATCGTGTTCTAACTTGTTTTCAAGTTTTTTTGATGATAGGAAAAAGGTTGCCAAAGAGTTGGCCCAAGAAGACTGGAAAAGGACTCTCTGAGTCCACCGGCCAACCGGTGGATTACCACCGACCATCCGGTGGTCTCTGGCAGAAGAAATGCTCTCTGCCAGGTTCCACCGGTCAGCCGGTGCCTGACCACCAGCCAGCCGGTGGAACCAGACAGTAGGCCTTGCCCGCTGCCAGGTGCCACCGGCCAACCGGTGTCTTAATCACCGGCCCGCCGGTGGAACCAGACAGAGAGCTTGCTCTCTGTATGACCCACCGTCCCGCCGGTGGAGCCTAGAAAGAAAGCTATGCCTTCTGTCTGGAGCACCGGCCGGCCGGTGGCCAAGCACCGGTTAGCCGGTAAGCCCAGTCAAACTAGCCGTTGGGCTTTGACCATACTTGTACTTTTGACCCCCAACGGCTCCGAAAGCCCTCCAACGGTCATATTGAAGTATTTGAGGATATTTATCCTATAAATAAACGAGGATGGATTCCAGGAACATTACTCCGATACATTGGAATGATATTTTGATCCCTTGAAGCTCTAACGACAAATCTCTAAGGCTACTTGTGATCCATTTCCATCCTTGAAGCTTGGGCTGCCTCTACATCAACTACTCTATCACTCTTGGCGCTCAAGGCTTCCTCTAGTTTGTTATAATTTATTTATTTCAATTGTTTAGTTCTTCATTGGGTTTGTATTAAAACAAACCATCCTTTTCTTCCTCACTTTCATGTTGGGTTTCTTGCTACAACCATAATAAAAAAGAAAGCTGTACGAAGGTGATCTAGCCTACCTTAAAACGGCTAGTGGGTTTCTTGCTACAACCATTAAAAAGAAAGCTGAAGTAAATCTCTCAACGGTTGAGTTGGGAGCGGAGAAGTAGGCTTTGGTTTAAGCCGAACTCCGTTATCAAATTGTGTCTTGCCTCTTTTTATTTCCGCTGAATTTATAAATTGTTTTTAAGTTACTAATTATTTTACAAAGGAAATTCACCCCCCTCTTAACATCACTCTCCGACCCAACATTTGGTATCAGAGGGAACGTTTGGGTAATACCTTAACCGGTTACAAACCTAAAATCCATAGTGATGGCTTCTTCCTCACAAGCACCCAAAGGGTATTCCATGACTCGGGCTCCATTCTTTGATGGAACCGACTACACATATTGGAAAACTCGCATGATTACATTTCTTAGAAGTATTGGCAATCCTATATATAGAATTGTTATTCAAGGCTACACTCTCTCTAGCAAAGATGAGTCTAAATGGACCCCCGAAGACATTGCTAATTTTGAGCTTGATGGCAAAGCCATGAATGCTCTTCATTGTGGGTTAGACCGTAATGAATTTAATCGTATTTCTACTTGCACCACTTCTCATGAAATTTGGAAGCTTTTGGAAGTGACCCATGAGGGAACTAACAATGTCAAAGACACTAGATTATATATGTATCGTCAAGACTTTTAAAGTTTCACCATGCACCCACACGAATCTATTACGGAAATGTTTACTCGCTTTACTGATGTGTGTAATGGGAGAAAGTATCTTGGAGATGATGTTTCTGCAGAGACGATGGTCAAGAAGATTATTTGGGTCCTACCAAGCTCATGGGATCCAAAGGTGACGACAATCCAAGAAGCGAAAGATGTCAAGAAAATGCCGGTTGAAGAACTCATTGGATCACTTATGACCTATGAGATTACCATGAAGAGGCAAGCCTATAAAGAAGGTAACATCTTCAAGGAGAAAAATAACATAGCATTCAAATCAAAGCAAGAAAGCTCCTCCGATGATAGCGAAACCAAGATTGCTCAACATGCAAGAAAAATGAGCAAGTTCATGAAGAAAAATAAGAATTTTCAAAGGGCACGAAAGGAAGAGCCAAAAGCAGAAAAAGAAGTTACATGCTTTGAATGTGGAAAGAAAGGCCACATCAAACCGGAGTGCTCTATTTTCAAGAAAAGGTTAAAGGAAAAGAAAAACAAGAAGGCTTTCAAAGCGTCAACATGGAGTGCAAGCGATGACTCCATGTCGTCAAGCGACTCAAGCGATGAAGGTGGAAAATGCCTAATGGCACTTGATGAGGTATCTTCTTCCGACTCCTCTTCCTCATCTTCTTCTTTTAATAATGACATGTCTTATGAAGATCTCCAAAATGCGAGAGATCAATTAGAGGAAGGTTTTCACGAACTTACCTCTAAATTATTGGCCTTAAAAAAGAAACACAAAATTGTAATTTCTGAAAATGATCAACTTCTCAAAAAGAATGAGGAACTTGCCCTTAAGGTCCAAGATATTCCAAATGTTGATTCATTGAATTCAACTATTAAATATTTAAGGGAATCTCTTTCCAAGTTCACCCAAGGTGAACGAAATTTTTCAAAATTGCTAGGTTCTCAATGTTCGGCTAGAACCACACATGGACATGGCTTTAAAAGCAAGCCACTTCTTCTAGAGCACCCACTACTTTTGTAAGGGGGAGCTCTCAAAATAAATTTTGTAATTATTGTAGAAAAACCGGACATATGATTTATGAATGCAATTGTAAAAATTCTAGATATGGCCGCCCCAAAATCATTACCTACTCGGATGAATATCTTAGGATGTATCCCTCTAGACAATTATGGGTTCAAAAGTCTCTTTTAGCTAATCTTTCCGGACCCAAACTTATATGGGTACCAGAATCTATTCTCTCTTGATTTTGTAGGATAAACACCAAAGAAGTAGGACTTCGAAAGGCTCGTGGTATCTCGACAGCGGATGCTCGAGGCACATGTGTGGTGATCCCTCCGAGTTCAACTCCCTTGAAGAATTCGATGGAGGATACGTCACCTTCGGTGACAATTCAATAAGAAAGATCGTCGGAATAGGTACCATTGGTTTTGGTAGCACCTCCTTAATTAAAGATGTTTTATTTTTTGAAGGTTTAAAACATAATTTAATTAGCATTAGTCAACTTTGTGATAGTGGTTTTTTCGGTGAATTTTCAAAATGATTTATGCAATGTGTTTGATTTTCAAAACAAATTGATATTTTCTGCTTCCCGTTTTCAAAATGTTTACATTATTGATTTACAGTCTTTAGCTAGCCAAAATGTTAAATGTTTAAGTTCTCTTGACAATGAGTCTTGGCTTTGGCATAGAAGGTTGGGGCATTGTAGCTCTCATTCACTTCTAAAGCTTAATAAGAACAAGCTCATCTGTGGCCTTCCTAAACTTAAGTTTAAGAAAGATTTGATTTGTGAGCCATGCCAACTTGGCAAGCAACACAAATCTTATTTCAAATCTAAGAAGGAAGTTTCCACTTCAAATTCTCTTGAGCTACTACATCTTGATCTTTTTTGTCCTACCCCTGTATCAAGTCTAGGTGGAAAATCCTATACCATTGTCCTAGTAGATGACTTTTCTCGTTTCACTTGGGTTTTCTTTTTAGCTCATAAAAATGATGCTTGTAGATCCTTTTTGAAATTCTCCAGAAAAGTAGAAAACGAAAAAGGATATAAAATTATATCGCTCCGTAGTGACCATGGAGGTGAATTCGAGAACAATGAATTCGATGAATTGTGTTCCTCTCAAGGATACAATCACACCTTCTCTGCCCCTAGGACTCCACAACAAAATGGAGTGGTTGAAAGGAGAAACCGAACTCTCCAAGAAATTGCTCGATCCCTCCTCAGTGAATTCAACCTCCCTCAATATTTCTGGGCCGAGGCATTTAACACTACTTGTTATACTATCAATAGAGTCCTTGTAAGACCCCTTCTTAAGAAAACCCCCTATGAACTTTGTAAAGGAAAATTGCCCAAAGTTGGTTATTTTAATGTTTTTGGTTGTAAATGCTTTATCCTTAACAAAAAAGATCACCTAGGGAAATTTGATGCCAAATCCGATGAAGGTATTTTTCTTGGGTACTCCAACTCAAGCAAAGCCTATCGTGTCTTCAATAAACGTTCAAAAACCATCGAAGAATCATCTCATGTCAAATTTGATGAAACTCTTCCAAAACCTCACCCGGTCATTGAAGATGTTGAAGTTAAGCTTGATAAGCTTCATTTAAATGATTCCTCTTCTCCTCTCAAGGAGGATGATGATCATGAACCTTCTTCACCTTCTTCGCCTTCCACCTTGCCTAAGGTTTGGAAACCTTCTAGAGACCATCCTTTAGAAAATGTTATAGGTGATCTTCAATCCGGTACTCGAACTAGAAGATAAATTCTCAACGAGGTTGAACATCAAGACTTTATTTCTCACCTAGAGCCTCAAACCATTAATGATGCCATTAATGATGAGAATTGGGTTCTTGAAATGCAAGATGAACTAAATCAATTCTCTAGAAATGATGTTTGGACTCTTGTTGAAAGACCCAATGATCATCCAATTATTGGCACTAAATGGGTTTTTAGGAACAAACTTGATGATCAAGGAAATATAACCCGGAACAAGGCTCGCCTAGTAGCTAAGGGCTATAATCAAGAAGAAGGAATTGATTATGGTGAAACCATTGTTCCCATTGCTACATTGGAATCTATTAGGATCTTGTTGGCATTCGCCGCTCACTTAAATTTCAAACTTTTTCAAATGGATGTTAAAAGTGATTTTTTAAAAGGTTTTATTTCATAAAAAATCTTTGTTGAACAACCCCCCAGTTTTGAAGATCAAAAATTTCCAAATCATGTTTTTAAGTTAACCAAGGCTCTATATGGCTTAAAACAAGCCCCTCGGGCTTGGTATGAGCGGTTAACAAAATTTCTTTTAGAAAATGATTTTAAAATGGGTCATGCTGATTGTACCCTATTTTTAAAACACACATCCAAAGATCTTTTAATTGTCCAAATTTACGTTGATGACGTTATCTTTGGTTCAACCAAAGAATCACTTTGTACTGATTTTTCAGATTTAATGAGAAAAGAATTTGAAATGAGATTTATGGGGGAATTAAAATTTTTTCTTGGTTTTCAAATCTTTCAAAATTCAAATGGTATTTTTCTAAGCCAAGGCAAGTACACAAACGAACTTTTAAGTCGTTTTGGTATGGATCAAGTAAAGGAAATTAGTACCCCCATGAGTACTTCTTGTAAACTTACGTCAGATGAAGCCAGGAAACCGGTGGATAACAAGATTTATAGGAGTATGATCGGGAGTCTACTTTACCTAACTGCGACCCGTCCTGACATCATGTTCAGTGTTTGCCTTTGTGCTCGTTTTCAAGCCAATCCCAAAGAATCTCATTTTAAATTGGTCAAAAGAATTTTTAAGTATTTAAAAGGATCCAAAAACAATGGTTTGTTTTATCCCTCTAATACTTCCTTCGAACTTTCTTCATATTCGGATGCTGATTTTGGCGGATGTCAATTAGATTGTAAGAGTACTAGTGGAACCTGTCATCTGCTAGGCAAGTCCCTTGTTTCATGGAGTAGCAAAAAGAAAAACTGTGTTGCTCTTTCTACTGCCGAGGACGAGTACGTAGCAGCTGGTAATTGTTGTGCCCAAATTATTTGGATGCAGCACACTCTCTTGGATTATGGCCTTTCCTACGATCATGTCCCTATACGGTGTGACAACACTAGTGCCATTAGTATTTCTAAGAATACAATACAACATTCTAGGACAAAGCATATAGATTTAAGGCATCATTTTCTTCATGACCATTTTCAAAAAGGGGATATCACTTTGGACTTCATTTCTACTGATTTCCAATTAGCTGATATTTTTACCAAACTGCTCCCGGTTGAACGTTTTGATTTTATTAAGGGGGAGTTAGGAGTGATTCGTCAATGAGCACTATTAAATATTTGACTCTTTTGTCTTGCTTATTTTTTTAAGTTATTTAAACTCTTTTTTATTTTATTTTAATTTTTTATGAATTTTAATACCATCGGTCAACCAGTGGTACATCACCGGTTAACCGGTGGTGTCAGGTTTTTCTTTTTTGGGCCAGCCGGAGGAAGTGTTAAAATTAAAACCCTTCCCATTCCTTTCTTCTCTCTCTCATGCGGCCCCTCCAGACCCGCGGCTCCTCCTTGCCCTAGCCTCCCTTCTTCCTCCTTGCCCTCTCAAACTCCATTCTTTCTCAATCTCTCTCAATTTTTTTTCCTTTTGCAATCATGGGTCCTCGCTCTTCACGCAAAGGAAAGGGTATCGCTCAAGAAGCACCCCCTCCTCCTCCAATCCCTCAACTTCCGAACATTTGGCATGACAAAGTCATTCTGACTGGTAGATTGATTGAATATTCTTGGCTTTCTTCTTCTCATCTCGAGCTTTTCTCCATTATTGAATATCAACAATGGCATTCTTTTTTTTGAACCTCCTACGAAGGATGTTATTTATCCCCTTCTTGTCAAAGAATTTTATGCTCACCTAACGTGGTCTGTTTCTGACGACGTAGATACCATTTCCACCACCGCTCTTGGGCAACCCATCACTTTCACTTCTTTGGAGATTGCCAGGATGCTAGGAGTTCCTCATGTTGGAGCTCATGCATTTGCTCAGGGGGAGTTTCCTCGGGACCCTGATTTTGATCTTGCTGTCGCTCTTGAGCATCTCACAGGGCAGCCCAATGATCCCATTGTCAAGCTCTCCCAGCTCACCCCTAACCATCGCATCATTGAGCGCCTCATTCAGACCACCCTTTCACCCCGTATCGGTGATCACGATACGGTGAAATTTATTGATATTTATCTTCTCTCTTATATCACCAGATGCATTCATTTCAATTTGGTCTGGTTCCTGTTCCGGGCCATGTCTTATGTGGCTGAGCACCCGCGCCGGTCCAAAACTCTACCTCACGGGCGCTTGTTGACCAAAATCTTTACCTTTCTTGATGTCCCTCTCCGTGCTACCTCCTTCGAGCAGCCAAAGAAGGATAGCATCATTAATTTTATGATGGTGAAACGGATGAACATTCGTTGGCATCCTTGGTGTCAGGAGTGGATTACTGACAAGGATGGCCTTATCAAGGCTTACTCCCCTCAGACACATTCACACCCTCCTTCCCATGCCATGCCTCCTGCTATTTCCGCTGCCTATCCTCTTTCAGATAGTGAGGACAGTAGTGATGATGAAGAGGAAGGGAGTGGTGACAACGAAGGTGAGGCTGCTGCTGCTGCTGATGAGGAAGATGGAGCGGGTGATGATGCACCAGAGCCTGTTGAGGCTGTGCCCCCCCCCCCCGCTGATACTGGTGGCTTGTCAGTGACGGCTGATCAATTCTTTCGCTTCCAGGATCAAATTGAGACCCGGCTCGACTTGCAGTTTTCTTACTTCAGCTCTCAGTTTGATCAGCTCCACTCTCGGATCGATTCTCTTCATCGTCGCTTTGAGGCGGTCCAGGCTCCTCCAACTCCTCCGACCTTCAGGCATCGTCATCACTCTCGGCCCTCTAGGAGTGAATAGAGCCTTTCCTGTTTTTTGACTTGTCTTTGTATTTGTATTTTGAACTTTCTATGTAACGTTTCATCTTTTATAAAATTCAAGTTGTCTTATCTATCAATCCTTTTTGTCATTTCTTACTTCCTTATTATTGTTTTTCTAATTTTCTTTCGTACTTTTCCTCCTATTTTGATAATCCCAAAGGGGGAGAAAAACTCTCTATTACATAGTTAATTATTTCATTTAATTAAGTGCTCTTTTTAAGTGCTCTTTTTAAGTTATTGATTTCAGTTGTTTCTTTTAAATAACCTATGGTTACAATTTCAAAATGAACCATTCTCTTTATTTCAATCCTTTCAAGATTAATATCATTTTCAATACATGATACATCTATGAAATTCTTGTATGATCTCTAAAATTTTCCATGTCCAAGTTTCTTATTCCTTTTTACTTGGCATATCCTTTTTAAATATTTCTCATTTGTGATTGTGATCATCAAAATAGGGGGAGATTGTTGTACCCCTCTCTCTTGGATTTTAATGATCACAATCACTCTTATCGTGTTCTAACTTGTTTTCAAGTTTGTTTGATGATAGGAAAAAGGTTTCCAAAGAGTTGGCCCAAGAAGACTGGAAAAGGACTCTCTGAGTCCACCGGCCAGCCGGTGGTCTCTGGCAGAAGCAATGCTCTCTGCCAGGTTCCACCGGTCAGCCGGTGGAACCAGACAGTAGGCCTTGCCCACTGCCAGGTACCACCGGCCTCCCGGTGTCTGAATCACCGGCCGGCCGGCCGGTGGCCAAGCTCCGGTTAGCCGGTAAGCCCAGTCAAACTAGCCGTTGGGCTTTGACCAGACTTGTACTTTTGACCCCCAACGTCTCCGAAAGCCCTCCAACGGTCATATTTATGTATTTGGGGATATGTCTCCTATAAATAGACGAGGATGGATGCTGGGAACATTACTCTGATACATTGGAATGATATTTTGATCCCTTGAAGCTCTAACGACAAATCTCTAAGGCTACTTGTGATCCATTTCCATCCTTGAAGCTTGGGCTGCCTCTACATCAACTACTCTCACACTCTTGGCACTCAAGGCTTCCTCTAGTTTGTTATAATTTATTTATTTCAATTCTTTAGTTATTCATTGGGTTTTTATTAAAACAAACCATCCTTTTCTTCCTCACTTTCATGTTGGGTTTCTTGCTACAACCATAATAAAAAAGCAAGCTGTACGAAGGTGATCTAGCCTACCTTAAAATGGCTAGTGGGTTTATTGCTACAACCATTAAAAAGAAAGCTGAAGTAAATCTCTCAACGGTTGAGTTGGGAGCGGAGACGTAGGCTTTGGTTTAAGCCAAACTCCGTTATCAAATTGTGTCTTGCCTCTTTTTATTTCCGCTGAATTTATAAATTGTTTTTAAGTTACTAATTATTTTACAAAGGCAATTCAACCCCCCCCCCCCCTCTTGCCATCACTCTCCGACCCAACAGAATTTATAAATTAATAAAATCATAATTTTATCATACACATGTCATGTTCAAATCATGATTATGGCCATAAATCGATGATTTTGATTTCAGGATAGGAATAATTTAATGTATGAATTTGTATTTACAAATTTAGGTATATACATATACATAGTATCATTGAATAAAATTTACAAAAATGGATTTTTTAATGGGATTAAGAAAAAAATTTAAGTACATGGATGATAATTATGTAAAGTCTATATACCATGATTTGTAGTAAAACCAATTCAAATATGTAATATTAATGAAGATTAGTATTTAAATAATTACTTATATAATTAAAAAAAATCATATTTATTTCATTTATGATTATATATATAATCATATATGTGTATACATTATATAAAAAAGGTTTTAAGAGTTTAATAAATGAAATAATATCTCATGAATGTGAAATATTATTTTATTATCATTCATGTACTAAGAAATAATTAAAAGTTGAAGGATTTAGTTGTTTAGAATAAAGAAAATGATCTCCTATAAAATGTATATATAAATATATATATATATAGACACACACACACACACACACATATATACATATATGAATATAATGCCATGAATTTCAAGGTATAAAACCCAGTATAAAATGTATATAAATGTAAAGTAAGATTAAAATATTTCCAAAAAATTAGAACATGAAAGATGTAAATATGGTTGGAAAATAGGGGTGTGAACCCATCCCTTATTAAGTGGGTATACCCATGACATCCTTCAAAGATTCAAAATTTCACAACGTTTTTGTTTTCAAAATCTTGGATAGTGTTTTCTAAAAATAACTGGATTACATTTAAAATGTTTTTTCACATATGTAATTTCAAAAGTGTGTTATTATTTTAAAGGTAAGTAATTTCTATCATGCTTTCATTGGGTACTTCAAAATGTATTTTTATGTTATTATCTAAATTATTTTCCAAATAATTTCTCAATGTTATTGGAAAAGAATGATTTTTTAAAAATTATTTCAATGACTTAAAAACCTCTTATTGGATAATTAAATACTCGCCCTTAGTTTTTAAATGTTTTTCATAGGTATCGTAGAGGTACTATTATAGAAAACATCACTTTTTTGGAGTTAGCGCATGTGGAAGCATAGTAGGCTTTGATTTCATTTTTTTTTCATCTTTGATAAATTTAATGTGTTGTCTAATCCTTGAGAACCTAGATCAGAAAAACGTACTCTTTTGTTTAAAGCACTGTGTAATTTTTTTTATCTTTTAGAAAACAAATTACAGAACATTTTTATGTACTGATTCTAGAAGCACGATCTCATGGAATTATATATAGTATGTAGGATTACAATAAAAATATATTGGAAATAATATTTTAACAATATATATTAATTAGATGATGGAATTTCTAGAAGTACATAAATATATTTATTTTAACGGTGTTAGAAATAGGTATAAAGAAACACATATTAAAGATATAAAATAATTTAATATATCATTCACATGAATATATGGTATGTTTCCAATTTTAGAGTACCTTGTTTTGATATTAAATTATATAATTGATCAATAGTGAATGTTTTTCAGGGGATGGAAAAAGTGATCATTGAGATATTTATGGATTAATTATAATTAATCTTGTGTATAATTAATTATTAAATAATTTTTCATCAAATATTAGATGAATATAATGATGTTAAATATTTTGGATTCAATTTAAAGGATTATCTTTCAAAAATTAAAATGAATCAATGTACATGTACATATATTTTCTATTTATAAAATTAATATTGATGATATAATGTGAAATTTTGTCAAGGAACATATAAATCCAATGTAAATGAAAATAATAAAAGGAATATATTTGGAAGTTAAGTATTCTATCAATTATTTGTTAAATATTTTTCAAAAATTAGATAACCACTAAAAAATATATAATATTGGATGTGATTTTTTTTAATATCACTATAATAAATCATTTGAATTTTTGAACTTTTTTTATAAGGTTAATTGTAAAAAATATTTTGGATTTAGTATTCTTGTATATATTTAGAGGAATCAAATATTTTATGGGATTATTACTTTTATTTTGAGTTGAAAATATATTGAGATTAATTTAATATGCTAATTAGCCCCAGAAAGAATCATATGTGAAGCACACTACCATAAAAATTGTTATTGTTTCTCCAGTAATTTTATTTGATAATATTATATCACATTTTATATACACAAGGTATTTTTACAATAATAATGTCAATATATTATATGTGTTGAATATATATATTTTATA
This sequence comes from Viscum album, assembly GCA_963277665.1. Taxonomy (NCBI): domain Eukaryota; kingdom Viridiplantae; phylum Streptophyta; class Magnoliopsida; order Santalales; family Viscaceae; genus Viscum; species Viscum album. The sequence goes on along the minus strand of OY728162.1, from coordinate 423,426,379 downwards.
TTATGTTAAAATCATTACATATTTTTAATCGAAGGGAAAATATCAAGAAAAAAGTATAAAAATTATGTTGGTATTTCTTTCATTATATTTTCTTAAATATATTACACTAACACATAAATTAATAAGGAAATATAATTATTGATGATAAATTCTTTCATGAAGGCAAATTATATACTACATCATGTGTTAATTTTATTCATGAATATTTATAAAATTATTTTTATAGGAGATATGTGTATGAATATTTTACACCTATGTAGTAGAAATTTTTTCTGAATCCATAGATCTATTTCTATGGTAAACCATTTCCATTCAATAATATGGAGATGGAATTATTTTCAGAATTTTCTAACTAGTCAATGTTGATAATAAAAATACTTTTTTCTTATTAATTTCTTAACAATGAAAACTATGTGGTAAAATTATTTTTTTTGAATGATCAAAAACAATGAATTATTTTGGATGAATTTCAATTTTGATTCTATAATTTTTTTCCACCTGTAACTATTTAAAATATAAAAGAATCCCAGGTATTATAAATAAAATGGCAGAGACTACGATTAATTACAAAGAGGTTAAAAATGTATAGGGTTTCAATTTACAATTGTATTTATAAATGTATTTTGAATTATAAAAAAAATTTATTTTTGAATATTATGTTATAAAATGGTTTGAGGTAATGGTTTCTATGGATAAAAAAATATAATTAAATAAATACTATTTAAATAAAAATATTTTTCTTAATTTTGATGTTAAAAAATTTATTAATTAATGATATGTTATCTGACACTATTAACTATTTTTATGGAGGACTATAGGAACATTTTAGTATTGATTTCAAATAGTGAAATTGTTTTATTAAAAAAATTGAAGAAATGTCATATTTCCACATAATTAAACTCAAATAAGGAATGAAGATCATGAGATTAAAAAGTATCATCATTTCAATGACATCTGATCATCTATTGTATTCATAAAATAGCACAACCAATATTTCACTAGGTATATTAAAATATAGAAAAATTAATTAGAATCCATGTAATATATTAGTCGAATCATAAATTATATATGGAAATAAATTCATTTATTATTTTTACATAAGAATTAGATAAATGTTAATTTTTTAAACTAAATGATAATTAATAAATAAAATGTAAAAAAATCGATGATCTAAAATGATAATTATATAATATTATAGGAATTGAACATCCATTAATTATTGTATACTTTCATATACATGATTCCACATTTAAGTGGTGTTTCATGTTTTTTCTAGGAAAAAATGAAATAAATGTGGTCATGTACATTAACAATCATGATAGCATTTCACATTGAGTTCTAGAGATTCAAGGATAAGTTAGAAATATTTCTATACTCTTCTAAACAGTAATTATAAAAGTAACTACAACCTTCTATATTGATATGTATCATATCTTATATTTATATTATTGAAAAATCATATTATTTTTATAGATTAATATTGATATATATTTGAGGAGTAAACACATATTTATTTATATAAAATACCTAAAATAAAATAATTTTTTTGAGAAATAATTTTATTATATTATAGATTATTATTATATTTACAACATTAATCTTTTATATTTCAATATAAAAAACCAAAAATTAAAAAAATATATATAGTGAGTTATTTGTTTTGGAAGTGAGTGGCATGAACAAAGTAATGTATCTATGGGTAGTGTAACCTCCCAGGAAAATGAAGAATGAGACATATTTAATATTTATTAGTATTTTGAATTAAATATTATTTTTTACTTTAAAGGGGTTGCTATGTTCGATAGCGTACCCGATATGAAACAACATGTTTCTTTGAAAACTAACGTGGGACACTAATAATGTAATATTATTATTTTAAATGGTAGCTAACTCCTAGTCAATTTATTTGCGGGAATGAAAAAAACTAACTACAATATGATTATACATGATTGTTAAATGTATTTACATTATCCAATAAAATGTTAGAGGCATAAAATGTGAATGAATCTAATTTTAAGCATAATTTGCATTAAAAGGCCGATTTATCAACTTTTAATGGAAACCCCTCATTAAATCTAGTTTTTGTCACTTTAATACATTATAATTGACCAAATAAAATCCTTCTTTAGAATGGGGACATCAAATTTTTCTTTGGGTAATTTTTTGATTGTTTTCTGATAAAGTTCATTTTTTTAATGAATAGTGAAAAATATTTCATTTTAATTCAAAAGTTCTTTTTAATATAATTTATTTATATAATTAGATTATATTTTTAGTTGTTTTTAAAGTTAAATTAAATATATATTTTTACCATTTAATCCAATATTGGTCATTGGAATTAATTTCACTTTGAAATTGGACATAAACAAGTATTAATCTTTTAATAGTTATTGTTTCTCAAAAACATGCTATTTGTTTTAACAATTAGAATTTATTTTTAAATTAATTAATGACACTTCTTTGTTTTTAATTTTAAAAAATAGAAAAAAAATTTAATTTGTAATATCAAATATATCTTAGGCTGAATTTTTGGTATTTTTCTGAAAAACATCAATTATAGATGAATAGTGAAACCACTTAGTAGTTGTTAAAAAATGACTTTTTCATTTAAATGAAATTTTACCACTTCTGTGAATTGAATTTCAAAAATCCTAAAAACATGGTTGTTATCAGGAAGTAAAATGTGGTTCAATAAGATGAAAATAATTTTTGGTGAATAGTAACCTTTGACTTTTATTTGTTGCGGTTTAAGGTAAATATGGGAATTCAATTTTATAAGAATATTATAATGATTAAAAATAACATTAACATTTTTCCAAACCTTATTGGTTGAGTCATTTAAAACCATGGGCATATTTGGGTCTATTTTGGGACCCCATGGAGCCACTTGAGAGTGATAATGACAATTTAGATTAATTAACTAAAGGTAAAGGAAAATATGACAAAAGAAAATATCTTTTAGTAAATTAATTTTTAGAAGGGGTAATATAAATTATATTTTTGTCTATAAATATTCACTAGAATTATTAAAATATTTATTACTTGATATTATTTTATTTTAATTTTTATACAATGAATAAATTAAATTATCCATGACACAATAATGATGCAATATTTACCTCATTAATAAATAATTTAAATAAATAAGATTATAATGATTAAAATTTTATTCAAAACATGTACAATTTTTATTGGATGAAATTATTTCGACCATGAGTCATCTTATCTTAGAATATAATTATTTTTGGACCTTTAGAAACCGAATATAAATATCTTATAAAATAATATTTTCACCCTTTCCTAAAGAGCCCCTCCTCCCCCTTATAAAAGGAGACCATTTCTAACCAATTCCACACACCTCTCAAGCCATTTGGATCATCCAAAATCTACCCCATTAATCTCCCTACATCCCTCTCTTCCTCCTAGAATCATTACCTTAGTCATAAGGAACTTTAAAAAGACCTTTGGTTCAAATCAAAGGGAGTTACCCAAATTAAATGTAACTGTTTCTCTTAAATTGTTTTCTTTTATTTTACTTCTACAACCCATAAAATATTTTTATTACTTTATTTTGTAACAACACAAGTATCCTAACTATACTAGGATGTTGTTATGATTATTACTCTAACTACACTTACACACACCTCTATTTAATGGATGAAGAACATAATGTTTCTATGGATGAAAAACTAAGTCCTCATGAAACGATGATTGTTCAATTACATCTTACCATCTATCATGGTGGCCACTATGATGGAAATGTATTTATATGTGATATATATTATTTTTATTATTTCCTTATTCTTCTGTACTTCCCATTTATAGCATGCCTTTATGGTTTCCATAGTGGGTAAATATGATAATCTCATCTGAGGAACTGCGGACTACCGCCCCCTCAAAGTGATTTGATTCGTTAATGCCTTATGTGGGATGTATAAAGGATGGAGTTAATGATATTATATATTATATTATACTGGAATTATAATATACCTATGTATTATTATGTTTTATTTCCATTATAATAAGAAATAGAAATAAAATTAGCCTTCATGTGTACGTACGGCTTACAGTCTCCATAAATGGTGAATTAATTTCTTACCTCTAAATGTTATTTACTATTATAAAAAATGTATATACTAGATATATATGATATATATGATATCAAAATCATGAATATAATTCTGGATATAATGAACCTTTGACCACATGGACAACTTGTAAATATAAGGTGTTCATTCTTTACTCAAATACCAAATATCAACAAAATGAACATTATTAACTTAAATGATTGCATAATGTTATAACATTGTAATAAGTGATATAAAATGAATAATAAACATGAAAAAGATTCATAAAAAATTAGAAATTAACTTTAGTTTATTATTCATGAGATCAATGAATGACCGAGTCAAGTCAGACACAAGGTAAGAGACTTCGTCTCAATCTCCTTTCATTGAGGAATTTTTAGTTTTATACACGACTTTATTTAATAAAGTCTATAAACCCCTTTTACTTTTCATTTTATTCAAGGGGAATATTTTTTATAATAATAGTTATACTAAATGTCAAAAAAGGAATTTTTTTTACATAAGCAGTGACAACGACCTTTCCACCGCCACGAGTATTATTTGATCTTTGGATTCCTTAACAAGCCAGAATGATTTTAAAATGAAAAATAAACACCATATACTATTTTTACGTATTTTGGTATTGAAAATGATTTTCTGAATGGATTTATTATTTCAATATCTTGAAATGATATTTTATTATTGCAATGTGGAAATGTTATCTTTCCTTTATGCTTATATTATGTGTTATGATCATGTTATGGTTCTGGGGAATTATTTACGTATACGGGTGCTTCCATGATAAACCTAGGGTGGGTGAGCCGAGATAGCTCTCCAAATGAATTGGGTAACATGAAGGAGGTAAACGTGAATGTTTCTCCTAAAAGATTTAGGGAATATACTATGAAGGTTATTTCAAAGTAACTCCTTATGTAGCTGTGATAGCTACAATGTATGTATGATATGGATGCCAGAAGTTAACTTTATGATGAATGATTTCTATGTGTCTTTCATAAATCTTATGATTTCATGAGGTAAGTAAAATATTTCATGTTTTGTATGTATTTATGAACAAATTTTTCATTTTTTGTTTTATAACCCTTACTGAGCTTTTTATGCTCATCCCAAGTTGTGAAATGTTTTCACAGGACTTAAAGATGAATAGGGTCAAGGATGAGATCAAGGAAAAGTCATGCTGTCTAAAACATGGAACTAGACATTACTATTTTTTTCAAGAGTTTTTATTTTATGAATAAAATTGAAACACTGTAGAAGTGTCTACCTTGTAATATTTTGAGATGTAATAGTTATGTCCTAATTCTTTAAAACTCTAAACCTGAAAAGATCCTAAATGTGAATTATTCATTTAATTCAATATTATGTAATGTTTAAGGCCGAGTCCTTATAGTTGGTATCATAGGTTGGTTTAGATAACTTTAGGAGTTAGGTAATTTTTAATGTAATATCCATAAAGTAATTTATGTTAATATTTACATCATATAGCATTTTTAGATTACCATGTTGCTTCGCTAAATATATTTTTGTGTTTAGAATGGTTTTCCGTAGAGGAAACAGGGCAGTAGTGTTGGGACGACATCATGATGAAGACAACCTTCCAAATCAGAAACCTGTGATGGTCAAAATCAGAACTGAATAGTTTGTTACAGTGATGGTACAGTCGACTCGGGCTATAAATGGTGGTGGAATCCATGTACGTGATCAGCCAGATCAACCATAGAGGAACATGTCAGTAGTAGAGTATTTCATGAGGCAACATCCCCCATTATTCAGAGGATCATCTGACCTTGTGCTAGATGAAGGTTGGATTAAAGAACTAGATATGATTTTTGATGTCATGGGTTGTTCATAACATCAAAAGGTTAGTCTTGCTGTTTACTGTTTTGAAGGTGAAGATGATCAGTGGTGGTTGATGGTGAGAAATAGCAGGGATAGTGAGGAGATTGATGCTCTTGATTGGGATGAATTCAAAGGTATGTTTCTTGAGAAATATTTTCCTAAGGTGGTTCGTCTTAGGATGGAAAACAATTCCTTGAATTGAGGCAGGAGGATGACTCAGTGGCTGCTTATGAAGAAAAATTCACTTGAATGGAAATGTATGCTCCAAATTCCATACGAGATCTTGATAGTAAAATAAACCCTTTTTACTCAAGATTAAAGCCAAAGTATCGAAGGGCTTTAGCTTCTCATGAGTTCAAATGTTATGAAAAACATGTTTGTTGTGCAAATAAGGTGGAAATGGAGTTTGCTGATGATCATGTATTCTTTGACAAATAACATAATAAGAGGTCGAGGTGGGAGGTGAAAGGGATGAACTCTTCAAAAATTTATGATGGTAAGAAACTTAAGTTTATAGTTTATGAAATGTGTGGTAAAAACCATTCTAGGGAATGTCTTTTGAATTCTGGTAAGTGCTACTGATGTGGTAAAATGGGACATAAGGCTCTTAATTGCACTAAAAAAGATCAGGGTAATGGTAAGACAAAATCTGATTTACAGTCCGTAAAATGTTTTAAGTGCAATGAAATGTATCATTATGCAAATGAGTGTCCAAAAAAGAACTCAACCAACGGAAAGCTGGCAGAATACATGTAGAAAGGGGTAGTGAAATAGTTTGCAACTACTTCAGAAGATGTTGGGCCATCAAATGAAGTTGTGTTAGGTACACTGTTTATTTGTTCAAATTATGACAATGTGTTTTTTGATTCAGGGTCTACACACTCTTTCCTTTCTGAGATGTTTTCTAGTAAATTGGGAATTCCATATCATGATATGAATACTGAACTTACAGTAAAAACACCTGGAGGAAATGTTGAGACAAATAGAAAATATAAGAACATTCCTGTCCTTGTGTGTAGAAAGAATCTACCTCCAAACCATATTGTTTTTCCTCTCATAGAATTTGATGTTATATTGGGCATTGATTGGATTTCTATTTATCATGCTAAGATTTACTGTAGAGATAAAGAGGTTTTTTTTCAGAATGATTTTCAGTTTGTATACAAAATTGAACCCTTGCTGTTGATAACATATTAGGAAGCTGAGAAACTAGTAAAAAATGGATATGAATGTTACCTTGCACATATTGTTGAAAAGAAAGGAACTGCTCAGATTAATGATGTTCCAGTGGTAAATGAATACCTTGATGTTTTTACTAATGAGTTTCCTAGTATTATACCTGATTAGGAAGTTGAATTTACTGTTGACTTATTTCCTGATACTAAGCCAATTTCAAAACCCCCTTATCGAATGGCTATAATTGTTCTTCTAGAGTTAACAAAGTAATTGTAGAAGTTATTAGATAAAGGATTCATTCGGCCTAGCACATCACCATGGGGTGCTCCTGTCTTGTTTATTAAAAAGAAAAATGGTTCAATGAGGCTTTTCATTGATTATAGAGCATTGAATAATAGCATTTTTAAGAATAAGTATCCTTTCCCTCATATCGATGATTTGTTTGATCAGCTCCTCGGAGTTCATTATTTTTCGAAGATTGACTTGAGGTCGCGGTACCGTCAGTTAAAAGGAAAGGAAGTAGACGTTCCAAAGACCGCGTTTCATACAAGATATGGCCATTATGAATTTGTAGTTATGACTTTTGGGTTAACCAATGCACCTGCTGTATTCATGGATCGTATGAATAGAATTTTTCGTGAGTTCTTGGATAAGTTTGTGGTTGAGTTCATTGATGATATTTTGGTTTATTCCAAAAAAAAAGGAGGAACATGAATGTTATTTAAGGTTTTTCTTTCAAACCATTAAATAAAAGAATCTATTTGGGAAATTCAGAAATTGTGAGTTTTGGGTACAACAAATTTCTTTCCTTGGTCACATTGTTTCAAAAAATGGAATAACTGTTGATCCTGCTAAAATGAAAGTTGTTGAAGAATGACCAAGACCCACAAATATAACCGAGATTCATAGTTTTCCTGGTTTAGCAGGTTATTTCTGGAGGTTTTTTGAATATTTTGCACAGTTATCTAGTCCAATGTCTATATTAACTCGAAAAGGTGTTAAGTTCATATGGACAAAATAATGTGATTATTGTTTTCATGAATTGAAAAGAAGATTGGTGAATGCTCTAGCTTTGGCATTGCCTTCCAGAAATGGTGAGTTTGTTATCTATAGTGATGCTTCGTTGAAAGGATTGAGTTTTGTCCTAATGAAAAATGATTAGGTAATTTCTTATGCTTCACGTCAGTTGAAACCACATGAGTTAAATTACCCTAGACATGATTTTGAATTAGTTGCTGTTGTTTTTTCTTTAAAAATTTGGAGGCATGATTTGTATGGAGTGAAGTGTGAAATATATACTGATCAAAAATGTTTTATGTATATATTCAATCATAATGAATTGAACATGAGATAGAGGAGATGGTTGGAATTAATCAAGGATTATGATTGCACGTTCCATTACCATATAGGAAAATCAAATAAAGTGGCTGATGATTTGAGTCAAAAAAGTAATACATCATTAGCCATGCTATGTTTGGAATGAGATCCGTTGGTTTTTGATTTCATAAACATTGGCATAGAAGTTTTTGGTGTAGGGAATTATTCAATATTGTATCAGGTGTCAGTGAGATCATCTCTATCAGATAGTATAAAGCAATCACAGAAAGAAGACAGTGAGTTGCAGAAAAAGGTAGAGTTGGTTCAGAACGGTAAATTTCCTGATTTTAATCTTAATATTGATTGTGTGTTGAGGTTTGGGAAGAGATTATGTGTACCATGTAATTCACAGTTGAAGAATGAGTTGTTTTGAGAAGCTAATATTTCTCCATTTTCAGTTCAGCCCGTCCGTACTAAGATGTACAGAGATCTCCATTAGTATTACTGGTGGGATGGAATGAAAAGATATATTGCTGATTTTACTGTGATGTGTTTGACTTGTCTGCAAGTTAAAGTAGAGTGTTAGTTACCTAAAGGGATGCTTCAGGCTTTACCGGTGCTAGAGTTGAAATGGAAAAATATATCCATAGACTTTTTTGTGGGATTACCAAAGACATATCGAGGTAATAATGCAATATGGGGTATAGTTGATCGATTGACTAAATCTGCTCATTTACTTCCTATTTGAGATACTTTGTATCTAGATCAACTTGATCGGTTGTATGTTAAATAAATAGTCAGGTTTCATAGAGTTCCCCTCTCCATTGTATCTTATTGTGATCCCAGGTTCACTTCAAACTTTTGGAAAGTCCTTCAGAAGTCATTTGGTACTGAATTAAATTTTAGTATAAATATTCATCCTCAATCAGATGGGTAGTCAGAATGAACAATTCAGACCTGATTGGATATGTTACGTGCATTCTCGATGGATTACCAGGGAATTTGGGACCAAAATCTTTCTTTGGTTGACTTTTTTTATAATAACATCTTTAATTCCAGTATACAGATGGCTCCATTTGAGGAATTATATGGAATGTGTTGTAAAACTCCAGCTTTTGGGATGAAGTTGGTGAAAGGAAGCTGATGGGACCAGAATTGGTAGAAGTGATGGCAGAGAAAGTTCAGTTGATTCAGAAGCACATGAGAACAGCTCAGTGCAGACAGAAATTTTTTGCAGATAACCAGAGGAAGGATCTTTCCTTTGAGGAAGGTTATGATGTCTTTCTCAATGTTTTTCCATAGAAAAGTGTGATGCATTTTGGTAAGAAGGGAATGTTGAGTCCGAGGTTCATTAGACCTTATGAAATTCTAGAGAAAGTTGGATCAGTGGAATAAAGAGTGGATTTACCTACATGATTATCTCAGGTACACAATGTTTTTCATGTTTCGATGTTGAGAAACTATATTCCAGATCCATCTCATGTTTTGATCCAAGTGGTAGTTGAGTTGGAGGAGAATATCTCTTATGAAAAACAACCTGTTCAGATTCTTGACCGTAGAGAGAAAGTGTTGCGAAATAAGGTGATTCACCAGGTAAAGGTTTTTTTGAAAACCCATATGGTTGAAGAGACAATGTGGTAATCTTAAAATTCAATAAGGGATAAATACCCCCACTTATTTTGATAAGTGAATAAAAAATTGTGAAGATGCAATTCCCAAAAGGGGGAAGGATGTAACATCTCAAGTAAATGAAGAATAATACATATTTAATATTTATTAATATTTGTGAATTAAATATTAATTTTACTTTAAAGGGGTTTCTATGTTCGATAGCGTACTCGATACGCAACAACGAGTTTCTTTGAAAACATATGTGGCCCACTAATAATATAATATTATTATTTTAAATGGTAGTTAAATCCTAGTCGTTGTACTGGCAGGAATGAAAACAATTTACTGCAATATGATTATACATTATTCTTAAATATATTTACATTATCCAATAAAAATTTAGAGGCTTAAAATGTTAATTAATCTAATTTTAATCATAATTTGCATTAAAAGGCCGATTTATCGTCTTTTAATGGAGAACCCTCATTAAATATAGTTTTGGTCACATTAATACATTCTAATTGACCAAATAAAATCCTAATTTTGGAATGGGAATAACAAATTTTACATTGTGTAATTGTTTTGTATTTTTCTGATAATGATCATTTTTTAATGAATAGTGAAAAATATTTCATTTTAATTCAAAAGTGCCTTTTAATATAATTTATTTATATGGTTAGATTATATTTTTAGTTGGTTTTATAGTGAAATTAGAATATATTTTTTCCATTTAATCCAATTTTGGTCATTAGAAATAATTTCACTTTGAAATTGGACATAAACAAATATCAATCTTTTGATAGTTATTGTTTCTTAAAAACACGCTATTTTTTTTAACAACAAAAATTAATTTTTAAATTAAATAATTCCACTTCTATGATTTGAATTTTGGAAAATAGAAATCATTTTTGAATTTGGAATATCAAATATATCTTAGGCTAAATATTTGGTATTTTTATGAAAAACATCAATTTTAAATGAATAGTGAAACCACTTAGTAATAGTTAAAAACCGACTTTTTCATTTAAATGAAATTTTAACACTTTTGTGAATTGAATTTCGAAAATCCAACATACATGGTTGTTATCAAGAAGTAAAATCTTGTTCAATAAGATTAAAATAATTTTTGGTGAATAGTAACTTTTGACTTTTATTTACCGTGATTAAAGGTAAATAGGGTAATTCAAGGTTAAAAGAATGTTATAATGATTCAAACTTAATGTAGCACTTATCCAAACATTTTTGGTTGAGTCATTTAAGACCATGGGAATCTCTGGGTCTATTATGGGACCCCATTGAGCCACATGGGAGTGATAATGTCAATTTAGATTAATTAACTTAAGGTAAAGGAAAATATGACAAAAGAAAATATCTTTTAGTAAATTAATTTTTAGAATGGGTTATGTAAATTATATTTTTGTATATAAATATTCATTGGAAAGATAAAAATATTCCCTAAATGATTGTATTTTTATTTACAAATTTTAGACATCGAATAAATTAAATTATTCATGATACAATAATGATGCATTATTTACCTCATTAATAAATAATTTAAATAAATTAGATTATAATGTTTAAAATATTATCCAAAACATTTACAATTCAGATTGGATGATTTTATTTCGACCATGAGTCATCTTATCTTAAACTACAATGATTTTTGGACCTTTAGAAATCGAATATAACTATATTTTAAAATAATATTTTCACACTTTCCTAAAGAGCCCCTTCTCCCCTTTATAAAAGTGTACCATGTATAACCAATTCCACACACCTCTCAAGCCATTTGGCTCTTCCAAACTCTACCCAATCAATCTCCTACATACCTCTCCTCCTCCTAGAAGCCTTAACTTAGGAATAAGGCACTTCAAGAAGTCCTTTGGTTCAAACCAAAGGGAGTTACCCAAATTAAAGGTAACATTTTATCTTAAATTGTTTTCTTTTATTTTACTTCTCCAACCCCTAAACTCTTTTTATTCCTTTATTTTGTAACAATACCAGTATAATCAACATAAAATGATGTTTTTATGAGAATTATTTGAGCTAAAATTACACACACCTCCATCAAATGGATGAAGAACATAATGTTTCTGTGGATGGGAAACTAAGGCCTCACAAAACGATGATTGTTCAATTACATCTTACCACCTCTCATGGAGGAAATTATGATAGAACTGTATTTATATATGATATATATTATGTTTATTATTTCCTTATACTTCTGTACTTCCCATTTATAGCACACCATTATGGTTTCTATAGTGGGTAAATACGATAATCTCATTTGAGGAAGTTCGTCTACCGCCCCCTCAAAGTGATTTGATTCGTTAATGCCTTATGTGGGATGTATAAAGGATGGAGTTAAAAATATTATATATGATATTTCACTGGAATTATAATATACCTACGTATCATTATTTTTTATTTCCATTAAAATAAGAAATAGAAATGAAAGTAGCGTTCATGCGTACGTACGACTTACCGTCTCCATGAACGATGCATTTCATTTCATACCTCTAAATTTAATGTAATAATATAAAAACATGTATATAATGGATATATATGATATATATGATACCCAAATCATGAATATAATTCTGGATATGATGAACCTTTGACAACATGGACAACTTTTAAATATAAGGTGTTCATTTTTTACTTAAATACCAAATATCAACAAAATGAACGTTATTAACTTAAATTATTGCATAATGTTTATAACATGGTAATCAATTATATTAAAGGAATAATAAACTAGAAAAAGGTTATTAAGCAAGTATAAATTAACCTTAGTTTATTATTCATAAGAGTAAATAATTAGCGAGTCAAGTCGGACATGAGGTAAGGGACTTCGTCACAATCTCCATTAATTGAGACATTTTTTGTTTTATACACGACTTTATTTTTTATGGTGTATAAACCACTTTTACTTTCCATTTTATTCAAAGGGAATAATTTTTATATGAATCATTTTACTATACGAAAAAAAGAAATGTTTTTTTTGTAAGCGGTGACAACGATTTTTCCGCCGCTGCGAGTATTATTTGATCTTTGGCATCCTTAACAAGCCGTAATGTTTTTAAAAGGAAAAATAAATACCATATACTATTTTTACATATTTTGGTATTGAAAATGATTTTGAGAATGGATTTATTATTTCAATATCTTGAAAATATATTTTATTATTGCAATGTGGAAATTTTATATTTCCTTTATGCTTATGTTATATGTTATTTCCATGTTATGGTTCTTGGTCATTATTTACATATACGAGTGGTTCTGTGATAATCCTAGGGTGGGTGAGCCTGAGATAGCTCTCCAATGCATGGGGTAACGTGACGGAGGTAAACGTGAATGTTTCTCCTATGATATTTAGGGAATATACTATGATGGGTATTCCAAAGTAACTCCCTATGTAATTGTGATAGCTACAATGTAAGTTTGATATGGATGACACAAGTTACCTTTATGATTAATGATTTCTATGTGTCTTTTATAAATCTTATGACTTCCGGATGTAAGTAAAATATTTCACATTTTTTATGTATTTACGAAGAAATGTTTTCATTATTTTTTTTATAACCATTACTGATCTTTTTATGCTCATCCCATGTTTTGAAATGTTTTCACAGGACTTAAAGACGAATAGGGTCAAGGATGGAATCAAGGAAAAGTTATGCTATCTAAAACATGGAACTATAAATGACTCTTTTTTTGAAGAGTTTTTATTTTATGAAAAAAATGGAAACTATGTAGAAGTGTCTACCTTGAAATCTTTTGAGATGTAATAGTTATGTCCTAATTTCTAAAACTCTAAACCTAAAAAGATCCTAAATGTTAATTATTCATTTAATTCTATATTATGTAATGTTTAAGGCTGAGTCCTTATAGTTAGAGAGGTTTTCTATATAGGAACACGTTACAATGGTATAGAGTACACAAAATTTATTTGATTGAACCTATACTGACCTATAAATAAAAAATTTACGACTAAAATCCCAAACCTAGAAAATTTTCCCTCCCAAATATTATAAAGTATACAAAAAAGTCTTCAAAAACAATCTTTTTATCATGTAATATAATTTTAGTAGAACTCTTTCCATAACATGAATTTATGAGAATATGATAGCCTATGTAAATAGAAACATGAAATGAGGATATATTTTAAATCTATGAGTAACCACATTAGGGAAAATGTTTTTATAGAAAACATAAATTTAATAGAAGGATAAATTTAATATTTTTGAATCAATAGACATAAATAAAAATTAATTTATATTAGTGATATAAAAAATGTTTTTATCTGTACATATTATGGAATATTACATACATTAAAATGAGATATAAAAAAACAAGATTATGTATAGTTTTAGTTTACATATAATGACATTCTATATAAAACATAATGAATATTAAAGAATGTATTGATAATTTAATAATGAAAATGGGATGAAAAATATTTCAAATAGGTTTAAGATAAGAAATATCTATCACACTGTTTATCAATTAGTTTGATACATATGTTCCTCTACACTAGATCATTTTCACTTTTTATCAAAAGTGGTATGAGGATCTATATTTTGAAATAATAACCAATCATTGAGTATTATTAGTGTTTATTTTATAAGCATTTCAACATATTGAACATATTTATTTCAAAGATCAATAGATGAGAATTTCACGATTATTGTAAAAAAAATCTTGATCCATGGATGTGTAATCATAGAATTTAAAAAAAGAATAAAAAAAAATAATTCTAAATTCCATAATAAATAATTTTTCATAATAAATCATAAAATAATATATAAATTTTGTACATGAAATCATCATTCTATTTTTTCTCACCAGCCTAGTAATTTTACCATAAACCATATTTTGTGAAATAAATATTCTTAAATGTTATTTTAATGATCAGATAATAACATAAGTATTTTTGAGATATTGTACCAATTTACTCAGTCATTTTTGTATTTATGATATAATTGAATCTATCCAAAATAATAG
The DNA here is from genome assembly GCA_963277665.1 of Viscum album. Classification (NCBI taxonomy): domain Eukaryota; kingdom Viridiplantae; phylum Streptophyta; class Magnoliopsida; order Santalales; family Viscaceae; genus Viscum; species Viscum album. Next base: position 423,411,344 of record OY728162.1, on the reverse strand, counting down.
TTTGGCTAGGTATTCGGTAGATCTTTAAAAATTAGTATTCAGTTTTTAATGAATTTTTATGTCACTTTTTAATATTATAATTTATCAAAATATATTCCTTTATATTCTACACCCCCAAGGATTTCTTAACATATTTAACTATATGTTTATTCAAATATTCAATCTATTTCGTAGGTTTATTAAATAAATAATGTTTTATAATATTAAAAAAATATATAATTTTATTGTTTTCAAAATTATAGAATTCAAAAAAAAGTAATAAAATTGAAAAATAATTCATGTAAATATATACTTATAAATTTTTTATATTTTATAATTAAAAAAATAAAGGATAGAAAAAATGTATATAGATAATGAACATTAAATATCTAACATTAAAATTTAAGAAAATAAATTACATGTTATTGTATAAAATAGTATTAAATTTATTTCAAATATAATAAATTAAATTCATATAATATTTGACAGAAATTATAAGGTTACTATAAAACCCCATTTCGGTTAAATCTCCATTATTTTTTTTCTTATAAAAGATAAAGGGAATATAAAATATTAAATTTATTAATAATTATTTACAGTATAAAATATGATAAAATTATATTTTATAATTAATGTCTAACACAAAAATGTGGACTGTATATATTTTCACTATGAGGGAAAATAATTAAAAAGAGAGAGCATGCACAGAATTCATGGATCTAAGTTATTATTGTCCAAATAGAAACTCCTTTATTCTGATCACAATGTTATTGATCAATAATGGGTAAATGTTTTCAGGTTCCCTCATTCATGGATGGGTATACCAGTTATTAATAGATCTATATATCTTTGGAGTTTGAAGAAGTCACTTCTTTTTTGGAACCCCATGTGTATAAAACAACCATGTAATCTCATTAAACATAGATGATGCTGCATCCACCTAATAACAGGCCCTAATTAACATTTTCATGTCTTTTATGGGGATGTGGTAATTTTTTTTAAACAGTCTTGTAATAAAATAAAACTGTCAATGTGTTAACTTTTTTTGGATATTAAGGATTTATTCAATTTGTTATGTCAATACATATTGAAAATGAATCCATTGAAATATCATTTCTTTGTTTCTTTATAAAACATTACCTAGATTCATGGTATGCCATCATAACATCGAGTTTGACACTATGAATCCCAACTAAATACCTTACATTCCTCCTCCTAGACACATAATGTAAATAAGAAGAATACAATGTTATATCACCAATATCTAGTGAGTTATATTAAATATTCATGTTATGTGTTTCCCCATTATAATGTTGGTGATGGAAGTGGTTACCTTCCACAAGGAAGTTAATTTCATAAAGGCATCCAATGACCTAAAACTATAACTTATATACGCTTTGGTACTAATTTATCCTATAAAAATAAAGCTTCTCATACACTAATTATAAACCATTGAGAGATATGTTTGTGTGATCCTATGTTAGAAAAAGTACAAAAAAATATCCACATTGCATTAGTTATTATAATAAAGAAACACTTGCATTATTAGTAGTATCATGCTGTAATAATTTCATATATTATAAAAAAAACTAAAATATATTTTTAAATTTTTAATTTTTATGGGGAAATCAGTTATAAGGGAATCCTTAATGTGGTAATTTTATATTCAATTGGATTCTTAGAATGAAATCAAATATATAGAGTAATAATATTTTATTATAGAGTGCTATAACCTGGAGGTATCACTGTCAGTCATGAATATATAAGGTGATGAAGTATCACCTATACATGAAACCTCCCAATATATGAACATGTTTTTTATTGTGATTTTATATGTATAATAGGTATATGGATATATTACTTGGATCTCAACATGGTTACTTTCAAGATGAAATTTTACTCTCCAAAAAACGTATCTTTTCCTCGTGCCTTCTTGATTTCAGATGGGATAATGGAAAATGTGGTTAAATGTAGGGATATTATCAATGGTTTAGATATGTGAATACATATAAATGTTTCCCAATTTTGAATAAATATCAAAATATAGATGAAAATTAATATAATAAATGGTGACTATTCTACCATGAATGAATAATTTAGTCCCTTATTTTATGATGTGTTGTTGTTATTTTTTGAACTTACCTAAGAGAAAATACTATCACATATTCAACATTTATATAATTTTTAGATGTATAAATTGGATAATGTATAAACATCCTTGAAATTACCAAATCAAGATGAAACATTCATTGTTTTAAAAAATCACATAATTGACTCGTTGCTAATAAGCAATGATATACAATAAATCAATGATTTTAATTTCATTTTAGAATAATATGAACCATTAATATAATCAATTTAAATTATAGTTGGATCGATATATCCCATTATAGATTTTCTTAAAAATAGGACTCTCCTATAATATCATGGGATAATAGAAAATATTTATTGAAATTTAAGTGAATTTAATTATTTATGACAGTCACAATTCTCCTAATTTTCACTATAAATGATAATTTTAAGTGTCACTCCTTAGGTAACAACCCAATCATATAGTTCTAAAGTTCCTTAAAAAATAAGAAATTATGTATTACACATGTAATTAGACTAAATTGTACATTTTTGTGTTTACTAAGACAGAAAATTATTATAAAAAATAGTTCAATATAGAAAAATGATATAGAATTTGAAAATTGATTAATAGAATAAAAACATGAGGAAAAAAGAATAAAATGATTCTCACCCTAATCTTCATGAGAATTATACCACCATGAAGAACTGTAGAATGAATAATGTTTTTTAGTACTATGATAAAAATAATTTTAAATAAAATTATATAGTTAAATTAATTATTTTAATAATGTTTGTGAGGTTATATAAAAGAATATAATATAGAAATTAAATATATAGTCATTTGGCATGTATGAAAAACAAGATTTTATGGTCATTAAGAAAATATATCCATTGATATTTCAAAGTTATTAATAATATCATTAGGTATAAAAAACTAATATATTTTTTAAAAGTGTTATTTTATAAAAAAAATTTGTTGTTGTAACATAGGCCATGAATTTAAATGTATAAATATATGCTACCATATTAAAAAATATATGTGTAAATGATATGAAATGGTATTAAGTATTAAGAATTTTCCTTACAAGGATCATTTTACCCTTTATGAAAAGAAGGTAGCATCATGATGGTTTTCCCTAGTCTATGTTTGATAATAAATTCAACAAGAATTGATTGAGTGAAATAGCCTTTGAGATATATTTCTTCTTGTGAGAATAATAATAAGATCAATTCTAGGTAAAATCAACCTTAACTTCATATATTTCATATCACACCTCTTAATCTAATGAAATAATCTTCAAGTGTTTAATAATGATTTTTTTAATTATTTGGATCACATCAATGGTAAATTACATTAGGGGGTGGTGAATTCATGTCCCTAATTTTATGACCCCTTTTAAACACTCATTATAATTTCAACAGACCTCTATAATGTTTCTCTTGGATGAAAAGTAAAATTATATAGAACAAGTGTTTTATCACGTTTTCTACATTTTCAAGATGATGACATCCATAGTTTGTCATAGATATTATATAGAAGACACTGATCTCTTTATATTAACAAAGGGAAAATAAGAAATGTATGACCCTAAACTAATTAAAATGAATGGAAATTACATATTAAAATATTTTACAAATATAAATAGATTTATCACTTTAAAAAATGATCAAAAATGAATATTTTATCCTCCCCATGAACTACATACATGATGTTCGTCCTATTATTTTCAAACCAATCTTTAATAAATATTCGCCCGACATAGAAAAATGCGTAGTTTTTCATTTAAAATATATTGTTAATTTCTAATTTTATACTCACAAAAAATTTCCCAGAATATTAATTCCACAATGAATTTCAAAAATCATCTGCCCTACATAGAAAAAATATTCTCTCATTCAAACTCATTAAATAAATTTACAGTATCTAATTAATTAATTATTTTTTAATGTTTTCTGAATAACTCATATTCAATACAATTTTTGGAAATATCATATTATTTTTAAAATTAAAAAATATTAACTTTTAAAACATTCAAAAAATATATCCACACTTCATGGGATTGTGTCATGGTAACTTGGATCCTCTTATTATTGTGTAGAGTTCATTTCAACATACTATGACCATTATTTGCTACTTTTCCTTCAATCATGGATTAAATCATGATCCATGTATGACCATGATGTTGAATTCATGAAGAAAAACATTACATCATAACTTGATTATGCGTCATTTTATTATTATTTTTATTGTTTTTATTAAAAGAAACCAAGTGAATGATGCATAAACACATGATGTATATGGAAGTGATGCTTATGCTAAAGATATAAAATGTTTACGCATCTTAAATGATGCCTGTAACGATGAGTATATATATATTATTGTTAAAAATCATATATATCAATTACATATACTTGAATATGAGGTTAATATTTTACTAAAATGACGTTTATTATATTTTCTACTGATATTTATGCATTCTAGATAATATGTACATATAATTAGATAAGGGTTACAAACCAATAAAATTAATATTGAAGAGATTATAAGAATTTTACAATAAAAATCAATATAAATATAAATTATATATTGTAATTTAACATAATTATATTCTTTTTAACTCAACATGAGGACTTATAAAAAAATTGAAATATTATACAATCTTCATATAAAGGATATCCTCTAAAGGATGGTCTCTCAAATTTCAACAACATTTTTATGACTAAGTACAAAAATCAATAGAAACATCATCAAAATCCAACATTATTAGGGAAAATATAAAACAATTGATGATGAATTTGGATAATACAATAAGTATTAGTAAATTTATTATTTTTCTTTAACTAAAAATATATGAATCATCGCAATAAAACTATAGTTGAAAAAAAATAAAACACAATCCACTAGAGGGTTCAAAAATACCCCCTTTATAATTATTATTACAATTATACATATCTTATATCCTTATTAATAATAAAGACCAATTTTATGATTGACATTGGAGATGTATAATTACATTAAGGAATGATTCATATATCAATAAAATTTAAGTATATAGGATACGATATGATATTTCTTAGTGGTAGCGGTATCTGTGGGTCTTAGTGAGGTCTCATGTTCGAATCTATCAATGTTATTACCTAATTTTTTTATTGCATGATATTATTTTTAATGAATCCCCCTTTTCCCAAATTGATTAAAATTACATATAATATAGATAACTAGATATATAAAATATGTTTATTTAAATCAATCATAAATATTTTCCTTAAAAAAACTCTTCTAAAATGTCAATAATAAACTAAAAATAATAAATTGAACAGGGTAAAGTTGATATCATTCTTGTATAATAGAACATACAAATTAAAAAAACTCAAAAAAATAAGGGAAATATTTTACCATGGAATATAACTTATCCTAAATAAATCAACATTATGAAAAGTGGAGGAAACTAAAAAAAGGCATACCATAATGTTGAATATTATGTAAATCACCAATTCATTGCCATATATGATTAAATAGCTCAATTTTGAAGTATGTTTGAATATATTGAAGAAATTCTCCATGTTTGGAAGAAATTATATCATTAAAATTCAATTTTAAGCATTTTTATTAGAAAATGGAACTTTATTTAAATGTGTATGACTTAAAGGGTTGTACATAATTTCATAATAGAGTAATTGCACATCAATTGTAAAAACATATAACTAAAGAACCTAATTTTTATTCATTAATGTATTATCGATCCTATTTATCAATATAATTTGTGTAGAAACTTAGGATATAGTCATATATTTAGCTTTAGTTAAATTTCGTGTAACTGCCCAAAATTTCAAATTATCATTAGTAAAAAAATATTTTTTCCTATATAGTATTTTATTAGAATCATATAAAAACCCTATTACATTTTTAAGGAAAATTACCCATCATTTAATAATATTGATGATGATATTTAATAAGTGTACACGTATATAAACACCAATGAATAATTTATATAGAAAAGAAAACTCCACAGGAAAAAAATAACCTAGGAAGATCTCTATTATAAAAAAAATTGAAAAAATAGAAGCATTAGGTATATGATTGTAATAATTATAATAAATATATATAATTGGAAAATGATGTAGTGAATTATGAAGTATGAGAACAAAGAAGTATATATAGAGTGTGTAGTGGGAATGCGAGTGTTAAGATTTTACAATTACATGACCGTTACTTGACCATTGATCAATATGTCCATTGGGTGTTTTGACATTTGGAAATTCTGTCATTATGAGGTGAAAATATTGATTATTATATATTAAGACTAATAATTATAAATAGATTATATAGAAAGGAGATTACATGATATGAAACTAAAGGGAAAACCTGTATAAAGTATATCTATTAGGGATCTGGAGAGAGGTAGCATCATGTGGGTTATCCATTTACCATGCCCCTGGCGAACATCATTATCTAAGAGATGAGCATGATAATTTTCTATAGAATTTAATGTTAATAGATAAAAGAACCTTATCAATGTTAGATGAACTTATTAATGAAAGTAACCCTATCACACACTATACTGTAAATTCTTATTATTGATTATTATGGGGTAATTTATAATTCCCTTAACTATTGTTAAGGTGTAGATTATTTTAGAAGTGAAATAGTGGATTCTTTGATCACATTAATTCATTTCTATATTTTATTTTATTTTATATCCCATACATAAAATTTTGGAAAAAAATTAATATAGGATAAATTGGATGAAGCATATTTTTCATAAAAATAATCCATAATTATATGTATTGAAGTAATAAATATTTTCTTAGTTTTCATGAAAATAAAATTTTAAGAAAAAATAATTTTTTAGATTCATAAAATATTTTATAATTAATAATATATACTTATACGTTATTAATAAAAAAATTATATAATTATATATGGTTTTTCTAGGGGTTATAAATTCAATTTTATAATAAAACTAGAATTTCTCAATAAAAAAGTATTTATATAAAAAAAATTAAATTTATCATATTAATTATTTATTTTTTAAAATTATATTCATATTTTAAATCATTAAATTGAAATTTATATCATGTTAATTTTTTATAATTTTTTAAGAGAGTCAAATGTTAGGGTAAAAATAAAAATATATTAAACATTTATTGTAAGTATAATGACATCAGAATAGAATAAAAGGGACGTAATAAATACTATAAAGGATTTGTAGAAAAAAAATTATTTTGCATAAAAATAAAATATTTAGAATTTATATGAATATAATTTTATACCCATATTTAATATTACAAAAACTATGGTTTATTTTCTATTTGATTAAATAGTTCTTTAGGATTGAGAATATTTTCCACATCCAAAAAAATATATAATATTTGGGGTTTAAGACATAAAACAATAATATACTAAACTCCACAACCTAATAGAAAATATCATGTTCTAAAACAATGGTATGTCCGATGGATATTAATTTTATATGAATTAGGTTCTAATAGATATGTTCAGAAATTAATAAAAAATTCAAGATATTTTGCTAAAAATACCCACCTCTTATCCCATTAATACCCTTAAATGTGATATTAAGAATTAATTTATCCTAATATTACCTCCTTATATCCTTTCCCTATAGTTTATAAGGATCCATGGATCTTATCTCATGATTTAGGACGTTTTTTCAAATGTATGGGGTTCTCATACTCTTCCTTTTTAGTATAACCATTATAAAAATAATTTTAATTTGAAATTAATTTTTTCTTCATGTGTCTATTATAATACATTTTTATCCAAAAAAATCCTATTATTGAGCTAATAACATTATTTATCATTATCGTTATTCAATAATTCCTTATGTATACCCATTATGTTATGAAAATAATCTTTTTATTTTTGATCCCATACTTTTTTTTCATGGATGCATGACCAAAAATCCATTGAAGGGTATTGATATAGTTATAAATATACTTTTGTGATTCAGTATTTCCATATATTACCCCCACATTCCTTATTTATAGTTTAAAATGAGGAAATACATTCACATGATATATGATCTATATAACACACATAAAGTAAGACATATTAAGGGTACACACTGATAGCGCTCCAATGCATTGGGTATTCAATTAATATCTACAGATAAAATGATTATGATATATTGGAAATATACCATTGTAATATATTATGATACCTTGGTAAAAAACCTCATTTATATACATTACAATGCCATGGTGATATGGATGTGAATGTATCATTTTTATAGTGTAGAAAACTTTATATGTTACGACTCATGTACTCATAACCATTGTATTATTTTATAACTTATGTATTTATGATCACAACCTACTGTCATTCCTCATGAATTTTCCCTAATCACATTCTTTATTTATCATTGTTTATACATTTACTAGGATTTATATCTCCCTATTCTTTTGATATATATCCTTAAGAAATTATTTACATTTTAGTGGATTATGATGGAATTATAAAGGTGTCTCTCAAGAGGATTAAATAATGTTTTTTTACTTCATGAATTATGTTTACTTTTTAAAAAATTAAACCTCAAATGATCCAATGAAATATCTGAATAAAAAATTGTGTAATGTAATTATATTAAAAATCATGTATAAAAAGGAAATCCACCATAGTCAGTATGAAATAATGATTTAGTTTTTTTGGGAAATTATGATTATAAAATATCACTAACAACCCTATGGATAGTCTTAATAATAAGAAAAAATCACCATTTTTTTAATTTTTAAACTCTATTTTTTCATAGAAATTAGATTCCAATCAGTATAATAGAAAGTGGATGTAGGCTTTGGAGAATAAATAACTAGAGGAAATTAACCTGATAATGTTTTTTTGGGTATTAAAGATACATAGAAAATGACAGCCATACCAAACAACCGACCATTATAAACACTCCTACAGCATACACCTCAATAGATCACATTCTTTATATGATTCAATATGAAAGATGTATCTCTAAATATACAATATTTTTATAACTAAGAAATGATTGAATTATAAAATCATTGATGTATAATAATAAAATAGTTTTTTTTATTAAAACCCTATTTAGAACATTTATCTTAATAATAACAATTATATAAAATTTTATTAATTATTTTTGTTATCCTAGGAAGAAATAATAGGAAATAGAGGGTCAAGTGTAAATAATTGATGCAAGGGACCATGCGATGAATACTATCCGATTATGAATGATATAATTGTTGAAACCATCATAATAATGATGAATCAGTTATCTCTGGTTATAAATAATAACATTATACATGTGGAGAATCTAAATTTACTATGGAAGTAACAATTAGAAATTTTATCCTTAATGCATCGATAACCACATACTTTTAGTGGACCCCTCAAATCCTTTGTTCGTAGAAAATTGGTCAATACTATAGATAAAATACTTTGTTGTACTTCATTTTTCAGTATTGGAGAACACTATATTTTAAGTATATCACTTATTGTGATAATATTATTAATGGAGGACATTAAGAAATAATACAAAACCTAATGGTGAGGCTTAATCTTTGAAGTTGGAAGACATCATAAATTCATTTTTAAATTTTTTTCCCTAATACCCATATAAAAAAATCTAATAGGTTATTAATTGAGATGAATAAAAAGGATAAAAATCATAGGTATGTATAAAATGGACAATATGAGGCTTGTGAGAAACTTTTTACTCTATTTTATAGTTTTTTATTTGAGTATATATGGATTATTTGTATGAATAAGAGCCCATCTGTGAAAGTATCAGGATATATGATACTTTCAACAATATGAGGATATAATGTGGTGTGATATCAATGTGAAAATAGTGTTAGGGGATTTATAGTGTTCTCATGGAATTACTGATATGAATAGGTTAATAGAGACATCCTTGTTCTTAATTTTGACCATGAAATAGAATGGATGGAATGATAATGATATGAAATGAGTATGGAAGAAACAATAACATAATTATTTTCTTGGATTTGGATGTCATTACATGTTTGGGAAATATGGATATATATATATATATATATGAAAACAATCATTTAGTTATAATACCTCAACAAAAAAATTAAAATTCTTGGAGGAATATAATTTATTTAAAACCTTGAATACATTGCATCAATTGTGGTGAGCATGGAAATTTCACTAATTAGTTACCAATTTAGAATATAATACATGAAATTTTACATCAACCTCAATAGAATCCAAGGTAACATGATCATGATTTTTCAATCAAGATAGCTAAAATCAAGGCTTCAAGTAATGTAGTAATATGAACATTAATTGTGGAATCAATGATGTCAAGTACATTGTTTGATTTTATTTCTACACATTATTTTTTTTAATCATTTCTAAAAGGAAAAAAAATTAAAATATATATGAGTAATTATATATTTTTTTAAAATCCTAGATAATACTTTCAATCATCCCATATATATATAAATATCCTTCTTAAAATTGTTTAGTATATTCTCATCACAAATGAGGTGTTAATTCCAATGGTTTAATTTGAAATAATACAATAGTAAGATTGGTTTCCAAAATATAATTCCAAGATTTAATTTAGAAGTAATAAATCGATATATCTTCTAAACGTGGAATTTTTCCGCCTATGTGTCACCTTGACACGCATCCAAGTCTCCACATCCGTCCCTCCAAACTCGACAATACCACTCACGATCCCAAAACATATCTGGATTTCCAATTGATGTTCGATGCCCTCGCCAATTCAACTATTCGATTCCTTTCTCCCATCACTTGGGTTCCTCACTATTCCTTGATTCCCCCTCCCCAAATCCGCTCTTATGCTCCGCTCCTCTCCCCGATTCCCCTATCTAGCTGGGAATCCACATGCACATGATCCGCCATCAGTTCCTCTGATATCAGCTATCTCATTCGATATCATCTCCTCCAACATCAGCTCCTCTGACATCCTCCAACTTCAGCACCTCCGACTTCCGCTCCTCCGTCTTCGGCACCTCCGACTTTCCATCCTCCGACTTCCGCTCCTCCGACTTCCTATTCTCCGACATCCACTACTCCGTGTTCCGCTCCTCTCTCTTCCTATCCTCAAAATTCCGCGACTTCCTCTCTTCAGACTTCCGCTACTTTGACTTCACTGGTGATGGATTTATTACACTGAATATCAATGCTTTCGGCAACACATTCTGGTACACAGTCTAAAAATACTCCTGGATTATCGATGATCTTCTTGGTTAGTAATATTATTGTAACCATGGTGTAGGGATTTCAACGTGGAAGTTGAAAAGAAGAAGTCATTGGAGGATTTATATCAGGAGAACCAATTTCACCAGACCTATGATTTCATCGGTCATAGTTCTTCTATGTTGACTAATTCATTTTTTTACAAAACCCTAATTGATGGGATTGTATGTGAAGTGCATACGGGAGTATGCAAGATTAGACATGGTGGAGATGAGCATATAGGAGTGCTATGAGTTCATGAATAGCATAGTGAATGGCAGCTATACAGATTTGGATGAGCCATAGATCAAGCATCTATTGTAGACTACAGAGGCCATTGGGAAGGACTTCCCAGATGAAGATTAGCTTCACTTTATTTTCTTGATCCATGGTATGCAAGAAATTTTAATATATCTTCATCTGTATTATAAATGGTTGATCCAACATTGATATGTTATCCAGGCAAGGTGCTTCTTCTTCCTCAATTTGGGGAGCCCCCTCATTGGCCTGTTGTAGGTGATATTTCAATTTCAAACTAAGTTAATATAACTTTCATTAATTATATTCACAATCTAATTCCATAACCACAGGTGATACATTTCCTATCGGTTGTGCTTTCCATGAATCCATAGTTCGTCACATTGTCATTTAAAATATGTTCTATATAAAAACAGAAACTTTTTTACCTATCATAATTTTAATATGTTACCAATTTACAGTATTTTAAGGAGATTCCAAACTACTATAATCCTACCCACAACCCAAGGAATGGAATATATAGAGAGATGTGGTCTTGAAAGAAGGTATTTCTATGTATGTGTTTCCCTTCTAGTTATACATTGATATTTAGGGATTTCTTATTCAAGTCTATCACAATTTTTAAAGAAATTATTTTTAAAAATATTTTGACATATTTATGGATTTCTTATTTCTGTGTTCCCTTTTAGTCACACATAGTATGTTTTCTTAAACATTAATGTATGTGCAGGTAAACATGTTGGATGAATGTGTACTTCCCCATATACTAGCTTATTACATGTACTTTGACCACTATAACTCCTTCTCACAATTAGAAAACCAGGTACAAAAACATATTTGTTTTCTAGAAATGTTTTCTTATTGGTCATCAATCATTTGACATATAAATATTATTAGTTACAGTTACTTTTACTAAATCTGAATTTCCATGTTTTAGAGAAGTAAACCTTTTTACACAACAAATTCTTCTATTTTCTTTGATTAGTGGATCATTTATTTTATTTCTGTAATGGATCATATTTTAGAGTAGTGGAACACGTTTGAGCATGTGAATCATGCATTATTTTAGGGTACTATATCATATTATTTGTTCAATCAGTGGATCATGTGTTTTATTAGATCAATGAATAATTTTATGAGAAAAGCATTAGAACATAATGCATGCCATATTATCTATATGTATTTTTAATATCTATATTTAGTATGTACTTAATAAACACATATAAGATAGGATGTTTGATTAATTAATATTGAAAATATAATCTTCAAAAACCCTGAGTCTCTATATAATAAGAGACGATGTTCGATTATGTTTCTAATTTTATGTTGTTGTTGTGCATAATGTTTTTTAATATACATACTCTAATCATTGAAGAATTTATATTTTAGTAATTGCTGAACTCGTGGGCATGATAGTGATTCTACACTTACTATAGTTAACTTAGGATATTACAACATCACTAATTATAATTTTGGGTGTGATTTATTTTCTTGCAGGTCAAATATTTGACTATTGGCATTTTTATGAAGTTTCGATTCCATTGCTATTGGTAACTAAGGATATTACAACATTAGTAATTAAGATTTGAGGTGTGATTTATTTTATTGCAAATCAAATATTTGACTATTGGCATTTTCATGAACTTTTTATGACTTGATCATAATATCTTCCTATTATTGATAGGTGTATTAATGATCTTTTTGACATCATTTTTTGAGAACTGCATTTTCCATAATGATTCTACTAAATGTTTCTTATAATATGATGTGACTACAATTTCTCAACACGTATTGAAGAGTTAGTATTAGAATTGAGCATAACCAGGTACCACTATATTTAATTTCTCCATTTTGTCATTTTTTAAAAAAACCCCACATTATTGTAATATTCATTTTTTTTCTTCCATGACATAAAAATCGATGCAGTGGATCTTTTGGAGTGTGTTTGAACACTGAAAATGGATTTTATACAACAGGTACAACTATTTAATGTACTTAGGTATATGTTCTTTATCTTCATTGAGTGTTACTTTAATTAAATCAATGGAACTAACTAAACTTCATGTTTTCATGTCATATGCATTTTATAATTGATTAGTACGTACAATCCATTTCTTCTTCTCAATTGGATATTGTTAACCATAGCATTTCCATTTATATGATTTTGATTTTCACGAATATTTGGAATTTATTCTTTAATGTCAATTATTTCTGTAAAAATATATTTTCATTGGGTTTGATGGTGATGATTCGGTCCAAACAATTGTTGCAACGTCTTAGGGCTCTGTATAAATAACAAGCAATACTGATGAACTAGATCCCCATAATAAATAAAACATATGAACAATAATATTGAAGAATATGAGTGCAATTTTTCGGTGCAATTGAGACGTAATAATGACATGTCAATGCATCTGTTCTTTTCAAATTATCAATTAATTTTTCATTTAAAGCATGACCTCATTAGTTTAGTTTAAGAAATATTGTATGACCATTTTTTCCACACTTTTTTACTTTCTGATGACTATCCCCTATACACAAAACAGATTAATTTTTTATGTTCCAAACTTTTTTTAGTTCACCTTTTCCCAGTCTCCCCCTTCCCCTGGTTTGTTTCTGTGTTCTCCCCATCTCTGCCTGCTCTATGTCTCCATCTACACGCAGTGCCACCTACTCCCTGTCTCACTGTGCACCATATCTTCGTTCACCTTCATCTCATCCACCAAAATCTTCTTCAACATCAACAGTGGAGGACCACCCTCAGACAACCTCATTGTGAATCCCTTTACCATCACCGAAAAAAAATTCAAAGATCATACACATCCATATACCTAAAACAGGTCTGTTTTCCCAGATTCATAGATGTTTTAACCCGTCCATCCATCATTATATATTTGTAGTTAAACAAGACTTACTAAGATAATCTTTCTTAGCTAGGATGGTATATGTTTTCTCTACACATCAAATTGTATTTTATAGTCAGTATGTGTAACTTATTCAAATAGACATTACATTTTTTCACTGTCATTCATTAAAACATATTATTTTGATTTTTAATTACATGTAGAGTAATAAAATAATTTTGAAAACTGATTTATTTTATTTTTATATTAATTATCTACATTATAAATTACAGTATCAACTATATAAGATATTCCAGATTACCTAGAAGTTTTTTGAACATTTTTGTCAGAGTAGTTTAGTTCCCCATATGGAATGAATACTCTCAACACAATCCAGAATAAACATTATTTTCTTTCAACCCGTATTATTTATTTTTTCAATAATATTCACTACAGTAAGGATTGGATAAACTATAAAACCCAAATCCAGGACAATGTGTCCACTACAGCAAGGATTGTCTCCTACATATCCACATCTCTGAACCAGGTATGTTCTCTTATTTTTTTTATAAAATTTCACACATCTAGACATCGTGATTAGTTTGAACTTGAACACGATTAACTGAAAAAATCATTCTTAGCAGGGTTTGTATTGATTTCTCCAACACATGAGAGTCTGCTTCATGGTTTTTATGTTTAAATTATTCCAATAAAAATACAATTATTCCAATTCCAATTGTTAGAATTTATTATTTTCATTTTCAGTTACATGTATGTATTACTAAGGTAATAATGAAAACTAATTGTTTTTATTTTCAAATTTCTAATGTTCATTTTAATTTACAATGTCAACTATATTTTATATTCCATATTATATACAAGTTTTTTGAACATTTTTTTTGTAGAGTATTTTTCTTTCCCATTTGCATTGAATATCTACTATACGCAATCTAGACTACCCATTTGATTTATTTTCTCAATAATATTATGTTCTTGAAGTATCAACATGCGTAAGAAAACAAAATCCAGAACAAGGTCTCAACTGTAGCAGTGACTGACTCCACTGCTATCGACCTTTAACTAACAAGGAACTCTAGGAAACTACATTGTAGTACATCTAGATTACCCAGAATATTCATATGTTATGTTTAAAAACAGAACCTTTTCATACAAAAAAAATACTTTAATTAATAAAACAAATACTTCTATGCAATACCACCTTCTGTAAACAAAATATTTCTCATATTTTTATGGTCTATACTCTTATTTTTTTTCAATTGACATTTCAATTCTCAGAATTAAATATTCAATTCTCACATAAAATATCTTATGCATGGATGGAAGTTTGTGTCAACCCAACATTCAGAACTACTGCTCCACTCTTTCGTAGGGATAGATGTTTGTGTCAACCCTACATTCAGAACTACTGCTCCACTACAGAAATGTCTACTAATTGGGAATGAAATTATTTACCTACATGGTTTTACATTACCCCACTACTACAAATGGGAACAACAGATAGATTTAAAATGTTTTTGGTGTTGTTACTTCATAGCCCATACTATTAACAAAATAATTCTTCTCTGTAAACATTCTATTATGTTTTCATGGTATAACAATTATCTTAGTTATGATGACATTCACAATTAATATGTTCTCGTTTCAGTGTTCATCACTGTTGATTTGTATTTGAATGGAATTTAACTATATATATATAATTTCTTAATGGTAAAGATATATTTGTATTCTTTTTCATATAACTTTTTCATTTACAAATATTGTGATGAAGACTTATAGAATTCTACAAGTATTTAAATATTATCTATCACTATTTTGTAAATTTAACATTATAATAATTAATTCTCAATATTATGTTTTCAAAATATGAATTTATTTTAGATTTAACATTATATTTGTAGTGGCGTGCATTTTCACGGGCTAGGTACTAGTTTTAAGTGATATTGATATAACAACTTTAATTATTTTTATAGGAGTGATATCCCGAAACAAGTTTCCTAAGAACCATATCACATATTAATATTTATGGTAATTATTGGTGAAGAATGGGAAGATATTTAAAATATAAATATAATAAATTTACCCTTTATTTTAGAATTAAATGATATACTTCCTAAAAAATTATCTTGGAATCTCCAAGAAAGCTAAGTAGAACCCTAAATTGAACTCATACATGGATCTAAGATAATATTGAAGATCATATATATAATGACATATGTGAAGTTCATGGAATCTAAAAATACACACTAAGGAATTTTGGATTTGGTTTTATTCATCTTTTAAAGAGTTATTATTTCTTCAATTTTCTTCACGGGGACCTATTATTATCTATGATTGATCTTCTATTTGATTATCATCTATTGATGGTAAAGAAATAATATATTCTACACAATTTATTCTAAATATGATATGTAAATTACAAGGTTTTTATTGTTCCATTTGTCCTACCTAATTGACAAACTATATTTATAGATTTTATGAAAAGTATTTTTAAATATTACAATGATATATTTGAGGTTGTATTTATTAATTTTAATATGATATATTCTAATTTTTATTTAAATCAAGAGAATCATATATAATCCATATTATAAACTCCATGAAAGAGGGTAATTTTGGAAAATTAATCACCTGTGAAATATTTTTAAAACAAGTAGTATATTTGTGATAAATAATGACCATTAATGTAATATTTTTTGATCTAGTAAAGAAAAATGTTATAGAGGAGTTACCTCAACCAAACACAATGACTATAATTCATATATTACTTATAAAAGTAATATACTATAGAATTGTTTTAAATTTTTTTATAGTATTCTAATCTACATGCTATGTATTCTTTAAAGGGTGTTAAGTTTATCTAGATAATGGAGTGTGAATACTGTATTTAGAAATCAAATAATTTTTTTGTTTGAGAACCTTTACTAATATTATCCACTGATGGGTATTATTTTTAAATTTATAGTGATATTATCATTAAATGACATGGATGGGTTCTAATGAAAAATGAAAATGTGATTTCCTATACATATCTACGGTTGATAAATCAGAAGTTGAAATATCCTACCCATGATTCTGAGTTTTATTGAGTTATATTTGAATCAAATATATAGATATAAAATATTTATGGGGATTATTATGATATAGTTTTAGATCCCAAAATTACTAAGTACATATTCAGACAAATATAATAAAAAAGAGGAAAAAGATATGGTTGTAGAATCTTAAGGACTATGATTATTATAATCCTTATTATTTAAGAAATGAAAACAATTTCATCAATGTTTTGAGTAAGAAATACCTAAAATTAATTAAATGATGAGGATTTAAAGGGATCCATTAATCTGGAAGATGGTAAATGTGGGAGAATTATATTACTGAAGGGAAATAATGAATCATATACTTAAAGATTTCCCAGTTATCATTACTAGGATGATCATGAATGAAAAATAATATGATCCTTTAATCAAAAGAAGATAAAAAATAGGAAAAATAGATATTTTCTTATGTTTTTTCATAATAAAGAGAGAGTATTAAGGTTTACTAAAATGTTATGCGTCACATCTACACTAGTGTTAAAGACAATGAAGATAGATGATTCTCATTGGTCTATATTCTCTATATACCCAAGAGGCAACAAGATACATATAAGTCACAATTATTACTGCATATGGTATATTATATTGATAGAAAAAATTTATTATATGAAATGATATTTGGTATTTCAATATATAAATGCATAGTGATAAAAATCCAAAATTAGAGCTTCAACCACCACCCATACTTGTATGTGAGTAGGGAAGAAACAATGGACATTGTTACTGTCCAACCTATGAAATCCAAGCGAAATAATGATATATGGGGAATTATTGATAAGTAGACAATGTCTTCTCATTTTATTAAAATATATGAGGATATATCTTTTAATAACCTTTCTCAACTATATATTAAATATGTTGCGAGGCTTCACAAAGCATCATTTTCAATTGTTTAAGACTATGGTCAAAGATCAACTTTTAGGTTCTTGAGGATACTTTTAGTGGATTTGACAACAAAAGTAAAACTAATAATTACATATTATACTTAAATGGATGGTAAATTTAAGAAGAATATTATAATATTATAAGCAATGTAACAAGATAGCTTACATGGTTTTCAATGGATTTGGGGAAAACATCCTTCGATTAATGAATTCAGCTATAAAAATAGTTTCCAGTCGATCATTCAAATGGATAATTATGAATCAATAATTAAAAAAATGTCTAGAACTCCAATGTGTTATGATGAAGTTGGAGAAGTAATTGTGATGGTACTATATATTATTAATGAAACTATAGTTAATATATGAGTGATCTAGATACATATAAAGAAAATTTAGAGTCAACAAAAGAGTTCTATTTATAATATATAAAAGGATTAATAATTTTATGTTAGAGGTAATATATTCCTCATAATTTCAACATATATAAGTGTAATAATACTTTAAATGAATAGAAAACCATTTCATAGATATATTCAACTATTTGAGATTCTGGAGCAGGTTTCAAGAGATTCTTACTGGTTAATATATCATCTAAATCTTTTAAATATCCATGATATCTTCTATATGTCATTATTATGAATGTATATGTCACACCCAATGAAAATTAATTATAATGATGGCATGGAACTGAAACATGAAATATCATATGACAAATAAAAAATACATATTCTTGATGAAATGTAATACATGTTGAGGAGAAAGACAGCCCAACTTGTGAAATTATTATTGAGAAACCACATGATCGAAGAAGCAACATAGACATATAAAGAAGTTATGCAGGATAACTATAAACATTTTTATGTAAGAAATTTATTGGGGGATGGGAGGAATTTAACAACCCAAAAATCCCATTTAGTATTATTATATGAACTCATGTTTTATAATAAATAATTTTAGGAGAAAATTTAAAGGCTATTATATTTGATAAAAATAGTCAGCACCATGTAAATGTATTTATGATATAATATATGAATATTATAGATTGATAAATAGTAATTATTATTTTATACATTATAGTTTTAAATATAGGATATAATTCTATCATGAAGATCAGTATTATAAAAACTATAAAAAGGAATAAAATTTCAAATAATATGATTGAAATTAACTGAGGAAGTGTATGAAAATCATAAGTGAAGTAGTGAATGATGATATATGAAAATAGTTGAGTATATATATATATATATATATATATTCTAGTGGGAAAAGTAACTATCATGATCTAAAAATTACATGAACATTACTAATGGTTATTCAGTATTACCAATGGATAATAGGATTGTATGGTATTGTGAACATTAGACATGTATCCATTTTAAAGTGACTATTGGGAATATTTTATGTTTTGGGTAATATTAAGAACTATATTATATTGATGGGATATACCATATCCTTAACTAATAGGAACCTACCTTATGTAGTACATTTACTAGTTCTTGTGATATATGTAGTTTCACTACGGTTCTTGTAACACCCGAGAATTTTATGTTATATAAATCATCAAAGGAATCTTTTTCTACACACAACACTTTCTTGGCTTGCTTTACACGAAATCGCAACCTTCCTTGATAGCTTGCGTCGTACGCAATACCAAGTTTCACTAAACAATGATATGCTATTAAAATATTATTAAAACTAGCCGTTATGAATAGTAATAACCACTTTTTGAAATTTTATAAATTTATTTTTCAAAATGGACTTCATTTTTGGATTCGGAATATCGAAATTATCCTACGGTGAAATTTTTCTATTTTTCTGAAAACTTTCAATTTTTGATGAATAGTGAAACCACTAAGTGGTAGTTAAAAAACTGAATTTTTCATAAAACATAATTTTACCGCTTCTGTGAGTGGAATTTCAAAAATCCGGGAGGCACGGTTGATTTTAGTAAGTAAAATTTCTTTCAATGAGATGAAAATAATTTTTGGTGAATAGTAACTTTTTACTTTTATTTACCACGGTTAAAAGTAAATAGGGTAATTAAGGGTAAAAATGATATTATTATTACACTAACACATGTCCTAATTCCATTTTATAAGTTTAATTCGACCAAAAAAAACTTAGGAATAATATATGCCCATTTATGCCCACTTGGATTAGATTAGGACATTTATTATTAATTTATTTAAAGAAGGGTTAAAATAGTTAAAATCAATGTTTAATAAGTAAATCATTTTTAATATGGGGTTATACATAAGATAAATTCAACTATAAATATTCAATAGAAATCTAAAACGATTTCTTATATAATGGTATTTTATTTCTAATTTTTAGACATTAAATTACTAAATTTATTTCTGACACAAAGATGATGCAGTAATTATCTTATTAATGGAATATTGACATAATTGATGTTATAAACACAAAAATAAATGTAATTTTGCACTTTTTATGAATTACACTAATTTTCTAGATTACTATGACATGTTAGTATTTATTTAATTAACATTTTTCGAACTAATAATTCTGTTATGATTTTTACAATAATTAATTACTAAATAGTGTCAAAATTGACAAAAAATAGTTTTTAAAACAAATATTATATTAGTCATTGTTATTTTATTCCTAAAAATCTAAGGTTCTTCCAAATGACTTAGATAAGTTTATATATATTAATAATAATAAACTTGGAGTTCGTTTGGCTACTTATAGTACGTTTATTAACCTTATAGTATAAGAACACAAGAAGACATGGTAAGAGTAAAATTATT
The DNA here is from genome assembly GCA_963277665.1 of Viscum album. Lineage (NCBI taxonomy): Eukaryota > Viridiplantae > Streptophyta > Magnoliopsida > Santalales > Viscaceae > Viscum > Viscum album. Next base: position 423,390,203 of record OY728162.1, on the reverse strand, counting down.
TAACTTAATGTTAAATATAAATGATAAGGTTAAAATAGGAAACTAAACTTGTCTAAATTCTATTGGATTAGAGGATTTCGACCCATCCCCACCTTATCTTAGAAATATATCAATTTGGAGCTATATAAAACCGAACTTGACTTTATAATAAAATAATATTTTTAGTTTTTCCAAAGGAGCCCCTCTCCTCCCTTATAAAAGGGCACCTCCTCCCCCTCTTCCTCACACAACTTTTAGCCTTCAAGATCAGAAAAACCCAGCCAATTTCTTCTCTCCACTTCCCTAGAATCATCTTAGAGGTTCTGGTCTTCTTCAATGACCTATTTTAGTGCCCTAAAAGGAAGTCTCAAATAAGCACTTCAAAGAAGAGGTAATGTCTGTTACCGATTCTTTCATCTTTATTTCTTCTTCCACATCTTTTTCATTTGTTTCTTCATTAAGAAGTAATAACATCAGAATCACTAATATACTGATATGTTATTATAATTATGAAACAACCCTATTTCACCATATATCCATCCTACAGAAAAAGAAATCATCGCGCGTGCGTACGTACGGAATACCGTCTCCACGCCGTGGTGTAATCTATTTTCCACCAACACCTTACTTGGATGGGTATAATGGTGTAAATAATGACTATATATGACTATTATAAAGTGATACTAATTCTGAAATAGTATACATACACTCCAATACAATTTCACGATCATATGAACGATATCATCACTTGTGCGTACGTACGGAATACCGTCACCACAATGTGATGTGACTCGTTCTACATGATCATCATTTCATAATGATTATATAAATGAATTGAATGAATTAATATGATATATATTACACTAATACCATTCTGGAAATGAGGTATCTATAACCTAAAGAGAAGAATAAGAATTTATTCGACAAAACATGCATAAGAACAAAAAGTTATAAACACCCCAATTACAAGTAGCAATGAAATAATACTACTAAGAAGCTAAGAATATGACCATATATGATATCATAAAAATAAGTATGATTCTGTAATAAGTCAATAGAATTATTTAAATCATTATACACGATGTTTGGACACGTACAAAGCATATCAGACCTAAGGTAAGGGAAATATCACAATCTCATTTTTATCCGCGATTGTTTATATTTGAAATTTACTGGGGTGTATTTTACCATCCACATCCATGTTTCCTCAATATGTAATATTATTTCCATCCACCTACAATTGTTTAAATCCAATTTTACCCTTCTATGAGTTTTCAGTAAAATATATGAAATGAATCTTTTGTCATTTTTTCGTACGAGGTACTTTTTGACTTTTTCGACAAAAGTACGAGAAGAATGTTTTTTATAACTTTTACGGCATTAATGGATTTTTAAAAAATTATTTCCATAAAGCTTACTTTAAAAGTATTCATGTTTATTTTTAATCAACTTCTTTTAGTTTAAAATTGTATGACATGTTAAGAAAGGAAAATGTATTTGAAGTAGAAAGGATATTTTCCTCAAGAATGGAGTTCAAGTGTTTTATGAAAATTATTTTCCATCTAAGATAATATAGGGTTCTGATTCTATCCCTATCATTACATTGATTTGATTATGTTGTGATGGAATTATTTTTATGAATTCATTTATCATATATGAATTGTTTTATGATGTCATGATGTTTAAGAATTCCATTTTTATTACATGGGTTATGCAATGATGTATGATTTAAGATTTTGTTGCACACATAAGAATGGTATCATTATGAGATGGGTGGGACCTATATCTCCCTCCAATGCATTGGGTAAATATTTTATATCTCATTAGATAGATATGGCTGGAATGGTAGGTTATACCGGTTCAGTGAAGAAAGACTGAAATGAGGGTAACTCAGTTCAGAAATGGACATTGTCCACTAAGATAGTCTTGGAAATGAGTCTTGACTAATAAGAAATGATTATCTATGATTATGTGTGTATGCCACAAAGATTCATGTTTTAATTTATGATTATTGGGATTACATTTCACTACTATGATTTATCCCATGTTATGAAATTATGATCTCTTTTGCAGGTTATGATTTCCAAAATGTTATGTTATTATGAATATGATGTGTTTTATATTTATTTTGTTTATCCTTACTGAGAATTTGAGCTCACCCTTTTGTATTTTTTATTTCCCAAGGTCAGGAAGAAGGTTATTAAGTAGAATATTCCAAAAAGGGACTCTAGATATGATGAAATAAATGGGAGGCAATTTAAATGCTTTATGAACCAGATGTTTATGTTTCCCAGTTTCTAAAGACACTATACCTATACGGTCCTTCCTTGATTTTGTTATATGTTGTAATAAGTGTGATTCAATTATGAAGTAATAACAATGTATGTAAAGAATGGGTTGTTATAGTTGGTATCAGAGGAAAGGTATAGTCAACCTTTGGAAAATAGGATGTGAAAGCCTTCGTAAGAACCCTAAGGATAAGTCTAAGCATAGAACAAAATATTAGTGTTTTAGAAATGACCATGAATAACCAAGGATAAGACCTTAAGTGTGAAATTTTATTCTTGATTATGTGGTTTTCCTATTATAATTAGTGTTGCTCACACTATTCTTCTTGGTTTTAGTCAATGGCTGGAACCCGAAGGAATCGTGTTAATGAGGAATGCGCTGGACAATGCAATGATTGTCCCCCTGAGCAACCAAACGTTATGGGAGATGGAATGCAAAATCATGTAGCCATGCTCACACAACTTTCTCATGCTATGAATCATGCAGGACCTCCAAACGAGAAAAGGAAGGAGCAACATTCAGTTGAATCCTTCATGAGACAAATTCCACCTTCATTCAAAGGGTCTACTGATCCATTAGTCGCTGAACAATGGATTAGTACTACTTAAAAGATATTTTCAATTCCTCAATGTTCTGAGCATGATAAAGTCATCTTAGCAGTGTATCATTTGGAAGGTGATGCTGATCAATGGTGGAATCATATTAATAATTCAAGTCGAAGGGATGAAATTGATTCCATGGAATGGAACGAGTTCAAGAACTTATTTTTCAATAAGTACTTCCCTCGTATTCTCCGAAAAAAGATGCAGAAACAGTTTCTTGAACAGAAGCAAATGGATGATGAATCTGTTGGTACCTATGAAGAAAATTTTACAAGTCTTGCAAGGTACGCTTCTGGTATTATTATCCAACCTGAGAGTAAGATCGATCGATTCTTTAGTGGCTTAAAACGAAGTCTTCAAAGGGCCTTAGCCATAAGGGACTTCAATAGCTACGAGGGAATCGTTTGATGTGCTCTCAAAGTTGAGATGGAGATTGGAGTAACCCATCAGTCATATGGGCGTGATAAGAAGAGGAAAATGGAATTCAAAGGAAAATCCAAAGAGCACACTAAAAAGAAGATGAGATTTCCCTTATGCTCAAAGTGTAGAAAGAAACATGGAGGGAGTTGTCTTAAAGGGACAAGTAAATGTTTCAAATGTTGAAAGGAAGGTCATCGGGAATTTGAATGTCGCGATGATGGGAGGAAGATGTCTAATGATGAAAACAAAGAAAGGGATACACAGAATGAACCTACTACACTTCAATGTTTAAAGTGCAAGGAGATGGGACATTATGCCAATAAATTCCCTAATCCAAGTGTTGATGATGATGGTCGACGTCAATAAAATCTTAAGGCTAAATACAAAGGAAATTCACATGCAATTTCAATCAGCGATGTGGAGTACGATAATGATGTGGTGAAAGGTACACATACCATCCACTCTAAAGTAGCAAATGTTTTATTTGATTCTGGATCCACCCAATCCTTTATTTCTGAAGAATTTTATAAGGGTATCACCGTATTACCTCAACAATTAGATGTTGAGTTAGTTGTGACAACACCTAATGGCACAACAGTTGCATCAAAAGTTTATAATTCTTCTCCGATTGAAGTTTGTGGGAAGGTGCTTCCTGCAAATCTTTTAATCCTTCCTATAGTGGAATTTGATGTGATTCTTGGCATGGATTGGCTTTCTCTACATGGATCTCATATCAATTAACAAAGAAGGGAAGTCACATTTCATATTCCAGATCAATCTATGAGCGTCTATCGATGCAAGGATGAACATAAACTTCCAGTGGAAATTTCTTCCCTTTTATGGGTTTTGATTCCACTAAATGAAGGTTATTTATCTCAAATGGTTGGTGAGAAACTCACAATTATGAATATGCCCATTGTACGGGAGTTTGATGATATCTTTCCGGAGGAATTACCGGGTCTTCCACCGAATCATGAAGTAGAGTTTTCAATAGAACTCGTACCGGGTGCTTTTCCTATTTCAAAGACACCTTATAGAATAGCCCCAATTGGGTTGCAGGAATTGAAGAAGAAACTCCAAGAGAATCTTGATAAAGGGTTCATACACCCTAGTGCGTCACCTTGGGGAGAACATGTTCTATTTTTTAAGAAGAAAGATGGATCAATGAGACTCTTCATTGGTTATCGAGAACTTAACAAGATCAATATCAAGAACAAATATCCTCTCCCGCGCATTGATGACCTATTTGACCAACTATGCGGAGCTCAATACTTTTCCAAGATTGATCTTCATTCAGGGTATCATCAATTAAGGGTCAAAAGGGATGATATAACAAATACGGCTTTCCGTACAAGGTATGGACACTATGAATTTATAGTGATGCCATTTGGTCTTACTAATGCCCCTGCTATCTTCATGGATGTAATGAATAGAGTCTTTCGAGACTATCTTGATCAGTTTCTAGTAGTCTTTAAAGACGATATTCTTGTCTATTCAAAGAGAAAGGAATAACATGGAGATCACTTGAGAATTATATTGAAGACCCTGAGAAAGGAGAATATTTATGCCAAATTTACCAAGTTTGATTTTTGGCTTCCAAAAGTTGAATTTTTGGGTCACATAATCTCAAAACAGGGGATATCTGTGGATCCAGCAAAAACAGAGGTTATCAAAAGATGGTCGAGACCAACAATAGTAACCGAGATCTGAAGTTTTCTTGGTTTGGCTGGATATTATCGACATTTTGTGAATGATTTTTCACGATTATCTAATCCACTCACCAAGTTGACTCGGAAATGAGTTATATTTTTTTGGACAGAGGAATGTGAAGAGAATTTCAAGGAGTTGAAAAGAAGGTTATCCAGTGCACCTGTGATCACACTGCCCTGTAGTGGAGAAAGGTTTGTGATCTACAGTGATGCATCCAAGAAGGGATTGGGGTGTGTTCTTATGCAAAATGATATGGTGATAGCTTATGCCTCACGACAGTTGAGAATACATGAGCAAAATTACCCAACTCATGATTTGGAGTTATCTGTGGTAATCTTTGCATTAATGATTTGGAGGCATTATCTTTATGGAGAAAGGTGTGGAATTTATACTGATCATAAAAGTTTAAAGTATATTTTCACACAAAAGGAGTTGAATATGCGCCAAAGTAGATGGTTGGAGCTGATTAAGGATTACGACTGCTCAATCCATTACCACCATGGGAAAGAAAACAAGGTGGAAGATGCATTAAGTCGACAAGACCATGCTAGTTTATCCATGATGAGGATCACAAAAGATCCAATATTTATCGATTTACAAAGGATAGATCTTGGAATTATAATGGAAGGGGGGAAATCGTATCTTTCTCAAATTAATGTTCAACCATATATACATGTGAAGATTAAAGAGGCACATAAAGAAGATGTTGAGTTAAAAAAGAAGGTGAGAAATTTCCTGAATTCAACCTTGATGTTGATGGGATAATAAAGTTCAGGAATCGGGTTTGTGTTCCTCTCATCCCCGAATTAAATAAGGAGCTGCTAGATGAGGCTCATAGTTCTTCATTCACTATTCATCCTGGAAGCACGAAGATTTATAGGTACCTGAAAGAGTACTTCTGGTGGGATGGCATGAAAAGAGATGTTGTTGAATATGTCTCTCGATGCTTGGTTTTTCAACAAGTTAAAGCTGAGAGACAGAAGTCTAAGGGGATGTTACAACAATTACCCATACCCGAATGGAAATGGGAAAACATCACTTTGGACTTTGTCACAGGACATCCTAAAACATCCAAAGGCAATAATGCTATCTGGGTCATAGTTGATCGTCTTACAAAGTCTGCACACTTCATTGCTATTAGAGAGGATTTCTTTATGGATCAGCTTGCCAGGATATATGTAAAGGAAGTGGTAAGATTGCATGGAGTACCACTTTCTATTATATCTGACTGGGATCCGAGATTTACCTCGATGTTCTGGCGATGTCTTTAGCATACTCTGGATACAGAGTTGAGTTTCATCACTGCTTATCATCCTCCGACAAACGGTCAGTATGAGAGAACAATTTAAACTCTAGAAGATATGTTGAGAGCTTGCTCTATGGATTTCAAAGGTGGTTGGGATCAACACCTACCTTTGGTGTAATTTTCTTATAATAATAGCTTTCACTCCAGTATTCAGATGGCTCCTTATGAAGCTCTCTATGGAAGGAAATGAAGGACTCCAACTTGCTGGGATGAAGTTGGGGAAAGAAAGCTATTAGGACCTGATCTCGTTGATGAAATGGTAGAAAAGGTCAGATCTATTCAAAAACACATAAGAGCATATCATAGTCGACAGAAAATTTATACTGACAACCGAAGAAAAGACCTAGTGTTTGAAGTGGGTGAAAAAGTGTTCTTACGAATATCTCCCTTGAAGAGTGTTATGAGATTTAGAAAGAAGGGGAAGTTGAGCCCTAGATATATCGGTCCTTTCGAAATACTGGATCGTGTTGGGAAGGTAGATTACCGATTGGAGATTCCACCGAATCTCTCTCAAGTTCACGATGTGTTCCATGTATCTCTCCTGAGAAAGTACATACCTGATCCTTCACATGTACTCAGCTCAGAAGTTGTACCGCTGGAGCAAGATCTTTCTTATGAAGAACAATCGACAGAGATTCTGGATCATAGCGAAAAAGTCCTATGAAACAAGACCACTCTATTGGTGAATGTTTTATGGAGGAACCACCAATTAAAAGAAGCTACATGGGAGCTTGAGGATATGATGAGGGAGAGGTATCCTCATCTGTTTGTTACAAAGTGACGAATTTCGAGGGTGAAATTCATTTTAAGGGGGGTAGAATGTAACACCCGAGACTTTTATGTTATATAAATCATCAAAAAAAATCTTTTTCTACACACAACACTTTCTTGGATTGCTTTACACGAAATTGCAACCTTCCTTGATAGCTTGCATCGTACGCAATACAGAGTTTCACTAAACAATGATATGCTATTAAAATATTATTAAAACTAGCTGTTATAAATAGTAATAACCACTTTTTGAAATTTTATAAATTTTATTTTTCGAAATGGACATCATTTTTGGATTTGGAATATCGAAATTATCCTAGGGTGAAGTTTTGGTATTTTTCTGAAAACTTTCAATTTTTGATGAATAGTGAAAGCACTAAGTGGTAGTTAAAAAACTGAATTTTTCATAAATCATAATTTTACTGCTTCTTTGAGTGGAATTTCAAAAATACAGGAGACACAGTAGATGTTAGTAGGTAAAATGTGGTTCAATGAGATGAAAATAATTTTTGGTGAATAGTAACTTTTTAGTTTTATTTACCACAGTTAAAAGTAAATAGGGTAATTAAGGGTAAAAATGATATTATTTTTTCGCTAACACATGTCCTAATTCTATTGGATAAGGGTAATTCGACCAAAAACAATCTTAGGAATAAAATATGACCATTTAGGCCCACATGGATTAGATTAGGACATTTATTATCAATTTATTTAAAGAAGGGTTAAAATAGTTAAAATCAATGTTTAATAAGTAATTAATTTTTAATATGGGGTTATACATAATATAAATTCGACTATAAATATTAATTAGAAAGCTAAGAATATTTCTTACATAATGGTATTTTATTTATAATTTTTAGAAATTAAATAATTTAATTTATTTATGACACAAAGATGATGCAATAATTATTTTATTAATGAAATATTGACATAAATGATGTTATAAACACCAAAATAAATGTAATTTGACAATTTTTTTTGAATTTCCACTACTTTTCTAGATTAATATGACATGTTATTATTTATTTAATTAACTTTGTTCGAAATAATAATTCTGTTATGTTTTTTACAAAAATTAATTACTAAATAGTGTCAATATTGACATAAAATAGTTTTTAAAACAAATATTATATTAGTAATTGTTATTTTATTCCTAAAAATCTAAGGTTGTGCCAAATGACTTAGATAAGGTGATATATATTAATAATAAACAACTTGGGGTTCGTTTGGCTTCTTATAGTAAGTTTATTAACCTTATATTATAGGAACACAAGAAGACACGATAAGAGTAAAATTTTTTAACATAATGTTAAATCTAAATGATAAGGTTAAAAGAGGAACCTAAACGTGTCTAAATTCTATTGGATGAGAGGATTTCGACCCATCCCTACCTTAGCTTCGAAATATATCAATTTGGAGCTATTTTAAACCGAAATCGACTTTATAAAAAAAATAATATTTTTAGTTTTTCCAAATGAGCCCCTCTCCTCCCTTATAAATGGGCACCTCCTCCCCCTCTTCCTCACACCACCTTGAGCCTTCATGCTCGGAAAAAACCTACCATTTTCATCTCTCCACTTACCTAGAAACATCTTAGAGGTTTTGGTCTTCTTCGAAGACCTATTTTAGTGCCCCAAAAGGAGGTCTCAAAGAAGCACTTCAATGAAGAGGTAATATCTGTTACCGATTCTTTCATCTTTATTTATTCTTCCACTTATTCTTCTTTAGTTGTTTCATTATGAAGTAATAACATCAGTATCACTAATATACAGATATCTTATTATAAGTATGAAACAACCCTATTTCACCATATATCCATCCTACGGAAAAAGAAATCACTGCGTGTGCGTACGTATGGAATACCGTCTCCACGCCGTGGTGTAATCTATTTTCCACCAACACCTTACTTGGATAGGTATAATGGTGTAAATAATGACTATATATGACTATAATAAAGTGAAACTAATTTTTAAATAGTATACATACACTCCAATACAATTTCACGATCATTGGAACGATATCATCACTTGTGCGTACGTACGGAATACCGTCTCCACGATGTGATGCGACTCGTTATACATGATATTCATTTCATAATGATTATATAAATGAATTGAATAAATGAATATGATATATATTACACTAATACCATTATGTAAATGAGGTATCTATAACCTAAAGACAAGAATAAGAATTTATTCGACAAAACACGCATGAGAACAAAAAGTTATAAACACCTGAATAACAAGTAGCAATGAAATAATACTACTAAGAAGCTAAGAATATGACCGTACATGATATCATAAAAATAAGTATGATTCTATAATAAGTCAATATCATTATTAAATCATTATACAGGATGTTCGAACACGTACAAAGCATATCGGACCTAAGGTAAGGGAAATATCACAATCTCATTTTTATCCGAGATTGTTTATACTTTGAAATTTACAGGGGTGTATTTTATCATCCACATCCATGTTTCCTCATTATGTAATATTATTTCCATCCACCTAAAATTGTTTAAATCCAATTTTACCCTTCTATTAGTTTTTAGTAAAATATATGAAAGGAATCTTTTGTCGTTTTTCGTACGAGGTACTTTTTGACTTTTCCGAAAAAAGTACGAGAAGAATGTTTTTTATCTTATATGGCATGAATGGATTTTTAAAAAATTATTTCCAAGAAGCTTCCTTTAAAAGTTTTCAGGTTTATTTTTAATCAACTTCTTTTAGTTTAAAATTGTATGACATGTTAAGAAAGGAAAATGTTTTTGAATTAGAAAGGATATTTTCCTCAAGAATGGAGTTCAAGTGTTTTATCAAAATTATTTTCCATCAAAGATAATATAGGGTTCTGATTCTATCCCTATCATTACATTGATTTGATTATATTGTGATGGAATTATTTTTATGAATTCATTTATCTTATATGAATTGTTTTATGATGTCACGATGTTTAAGAATTCCATTTTTATTACATGGGTTATGCAATGATGTATGATTTAAGATTATGTGGCACACATAAGAATGGTATAATTATGAGATGGGTGGGACCTATATCTCCCACCAATGCATTGGGTAAAGATTTTATATCTCATGAGATAGACATGGCTGGAACGGTAGGTTATACCGGTTCAGTGAAGCGGGACTGAAACGAGGGTAACTCGGTTCAGAAATGGACTTTGTCCACTAAGATAGTATTGGCAATGAGTCTTGACTAATAAGAAATGATTTTCTATGATTATGTGTGTATTCCAAAAAGTTTCATGTTTTATGTTATGATTATTGGGATTACATTTCAATACTATGATTTATCCCATGTTATGAAATCATGATCTCTTTTGCAGGTTAAGATTTCCAAAATGTTATGTTATTATGAATATGATATGATTGATATTTCTTTTGTTTATCCTTACTGAGAATTTGAGCTCACCCTTTTGTATTTTTTATTTCCCCAGGCCAGGAAGAAGGTTATTAAGTAGAATATTCCAAAAAGGGACTCTAGATATGATGAAACAAATGGGAGGAAAAGTAGATGCTTTATGAACCAGATGTTTATGTTTCCCAGTTTCTAAAGACACTATACCTATACGGTCCTTTCATGGTTTTGTTATATGTTATAATAAGTGTGCTTCAATTCTGATGTAATAACAATGTATGTAAAGAATGGGTCGTTATAGTTGGTATTAGAGGAATGGTATAGTCAAACTTTGGAAACTAGTATGTGAAAGCCTTCGTAAGAACCCTAAGGATAAGTCTAAGCATAGAAACAAATCTTAGTGTTTTATAAATGACCATGAATAACCTAGGATAAGACCTTAAGTGTGAAATTTTATTCTTGATTATGTGGTTTTCCTATTATAATTAGTGTTTCTCACACTATTATTCTTGGTTTTAGTCAATGGATGGAACACGAAGGAATCGTGTTAATGCAGAATGTGACGGGCAATGCAATGATTGTCCACATGAGCAACCAAACGTTATGGGAGCTGGAATGCAAAATCATGTAGCCGTGCTCACACAACTTTCTCAAGATATGAATCATGCAGGACCTCCAAACGAGCAAAGGAAGGAGCAACATTCTGTTGAATCCTTCATGAGACAACGTCCACCTTCATTCAGCGGGTCTACTGATCCATTAGTTGATGAACAATGGATTAGTACTACTGAAATGATATTTTCAGTTCTTCAATGTTCTGAGCATGATAAATCCATCTTAGCTGTGTATCATTTGGAAGGTGATGCTGATCAATGGTAGAATCTTATTAAGAAAACAAGGCGAAGGGATGAAATTGAGTCCATGGAATGGGACGAGTTCAAGAACATATTTTTCAATAAGCACATCCCTCGTATTCTCTGAACAAAGATGGAGAAAGAGTTTCTTGAACTGAAGCAAAAGGATGATGAATCTGTTGGTACCTATGAAGAAAATTTTACAAGACTTGCAAGGTACGCTTCTGGTATTATTATCCAACCTGAGAGTAAGATCAATCGATTCTTTAGTGGCATAAAACCTATTCTTCGAAGGGCCTTATCCATAAAGGACTACAATAGCTATGAGGAAATCGTTCGATGTGCTCTCAAAGTTGAGATAGAGATTGGAGTAACCCATCAGTCATATGGGTTTGATAAGAAGAGGAAAATGGAATTCAAAGGAAAATATAAAGAGCACACTGAAAAGAAGATGAGCTTTCCCTTATGATCAAATTGTGGAAAGAAACATGGAGGGAGTTGTCTTAAAGGGACAAGTAAATGTTTCAAATGTGGAAAAGAAGGTCATCGAGCATTTGAATGCTGCGATGATGGGAGGAAGATGTTTAATGATGCAAACAAAGGAAGGGATACATAGAATGAACCTACTACACTTCAATGTTTCATGTGAAAGGAGATGGAACATTATGCCAATAAATGCCCTAATCCAAGGGTTTATGATGATGGTCGACGTCAACAAACTCTTAAGGCTAAAGACAAAGGAAAGTCACATGCAATTTCTATCAGCGATGTGGAGTATGATAATAATGTGGTGAAAGGTACACTTACCATCCACTCTAAAGAAGCAAATGTTTTATTTGATTCTAGATCCACCCACTTCTTTATTTCTGAAGAATTTTCTAAGGGTATCACCATATTACCTCAACAATTAGATGTTGAGTTAGTTGTGACAACACCTAATGGCACAACAGTCGCATCAAAAGTTTATAATTCTTCTCCGATTGAAATTTTTGGGAAGGTGCTTCCTGAAAATCTTGTGATCCTTCCTATAGTGGAATTTGATGTGATTCTTGGCATGGATTGGCTTTCTCTACATGGAGCTCATATCAATTGCCAAAGAAGGGTAGTCACATTTCATATTCCAGATCAATCTATGATCGTCTATCGATGCAAGGATGAACATAACCTTCCAGTGGAAATTTCTTCCATTTTATGGGTATTTATTCCACTAAATGAAGTTTATTTATTTCAAATGGTTGGTGAGAAACTCACGATTATGATTATGCCCATTGTACGGGAGTTTGATGATATCTTTCCGGAGGAATTACCGGGTCTTCCACCGAATCGTGAAGTTGAGTTTTCAATAGAACTCGTACCGGGTGCTTTGCCTATTTCAAAGACACCTTATAAAATGTCCCCAATTGAGTTGCAGGAATTGAAGACGCAACTCCAAGAGAATTATGATAAGGGGTTCCTATACCCTAGTGCGTCACCTTGGGGAGCACCTGTTCTGTTTGTTAAGAAAAAAGATGGATCAATGAGACTCTACATTGATTATCGAGAACTTAACAAGATCACTATCAAGAACAAATATCATCTCCCATACATTGATGACCTATTTGAACAACTACGTGGAGGTCAATACTTTTCCAAGATTGATCTTCCTTCAGGGTATCATCAATTAAGGGTCAAAAGGGAGGATATGCCAAAGACGACTTTCCGTACAAGGTATGGACACTATGAATTTATAGTGATGCCATTTGGTCTTACTAATGCCCCTACTATCTTCTTGGATCTAATGAATAGAGTCTTTCGAGACTATCTTGATCAGTTTTTAGTAGTCTTTATAGACGATATTCTTGTCTATTCAAAGAGAAAGGAAGAACATGAAGATCACTTGAGAATTATATTGAAGACCCTGAGAAAGGAGAAGCTTTATGCCAAATTTACCAAGTTTGAATTTTGGCTTCAAAAAGTTGCATTTTTGGGTCACATAATATCAAAAGAGGGGATATCTGTGGATCCAGCAAAAACAGAGGTTATCGAAAGATGGCCGAGACCAACAACTGTAACCGAGATCCGAAGTTTTCTTGGTTTTGATGGATATTATTGACGTTTTGTGAATATTTTTCACGATTATCTAATCCACTCACCATGTTTACTCAGATAGGAGTTGTGTTTTTTTGGACGGAGGAATGTGAAGAGAATTTCAAGGAGTTGAAAATAAGGTTATCCAGTGCACCTGTGCTCACACTGCCTTGTAGTGGTGAAAGGATTGTGATCTACAGTAATGCATCCAAGAAGGGATTGGGTGTGTTCTTATGAAAAATGATATGGTGATAGCTTATGCCTCATGACAGTTGAAAATACATGTGCAAAATTACACAACTCATGATTTGGAGTTAGCTGCGGTAATCCTTGCATTAATGATTTGGAGGAATTATCTTTATGGAGAACGGTGTGACATTTATACTGATCATAAAAGTTTAAAGTATATTTTCACACAAAAGGAGCTAAATGTGCGCCAAAGAAGATGGTTGGAGCTTATTAAGGATTACGACTGCTCAATCCATTACCACCCTGGGAAAGCAAACAAGGTGGCAGATGCATTAAGTCGACAAGACCATGCTAGTTTATCCATGATGAGGATCACAAAAGATCGAATATTTATGGATTTACAAAGGATAGATCTTGGAATTATAATGGAAGGGGGAAAATCTTATCTTTCTCAAATGAATGTTCAACCATCTATACATGTGAAGATTAAAGAGGAACAGAAAGAAGATGTTGAGTTACAAAAGAAGATAATAAATGTTCGTGAATTCAACCTTGATGTTGAAGGGATAATAAAGTTCAGGAATCGGGTTTGTGTTCCTCCCATACCCGAATTAAAGAATGAGCTGCTGGATGAGGCTCATAGTTCTTCATTCTCTATTCATCTTGGAATCACGAAGATGTATAGGGACCTGAAAGAGTACTTCTGGTGGGATGGAATGAAAAGAGATGTTGCTGAATATGTCTCTCAATGCTTGGTTTGTCAACAAGTTAAAGCTGAGAGACAGAAGTCTAAGGGGATGTTACAACCATTACCCATACCCGAATTGAAATGGGAAAACATCACTATGGACTTTGTCACAGGACTTCCTAAAACATCCAAAGGCAATAATGCTATCTGGGTCATAGTTGATCGTCTTACAAAGTCTGCACACTTTATTGCTATTAGAGAAGATTTCTCTCTGGATCAGCTTGCCACGATATATGTAAAGGAAGTGGTATGATTGCATGGAGTACCACTTTCTATTATATCTGATCGGGATCCGAGATTTACCTCGAAGTTCTGGAGAAGTCTTCCGCATACTATGGATACAGAGTTGAGTTTTAGCACTTCTTATCATCCTCAGACAGACGGTCAGTCTGAGAGAACAATTCAAACTCTAGAAGATATGTTGAGAGCTTTCTCTATGGATTTCAAAGGTGGTTGGGATCAACACCTACCTTTGGTGAATTTTCTTATAATAATAGCTTTCACTCCAGTATTCAAATGGCTCTTTATGAATCTCTCTATGGAAAGAAATGCAGGACTCCAACTTGCTGGGATGAAGTTGGGGAAAGAAAGCTATTAGGACCTGATCTCGTTGATAAATGGTAGAAAAGTTCAGATCTATTCAACAACACATAAGAGCAGCTCAGAGTCGACAAAAAAGTTATGCCGACAACCGAAGAAAAGACCCAGAGTTTGAAGTGGGTGATAAAGTGTTCTTACAAATATCTCCCTGGAAGAGGGTTATGAGATTTAGAAAGAAGGGGATGTTGAGCCCTAGATATATTGGTCCTTTCAAAATACTGGATCATGTTGGGAAGGTAGCTTACCGATTGGCTCTTCCACCGAATCTCTCTCAAGTTCACGATGTGTTCCATTTATCTCTCCTGAGAAAGTACATACCTGATCCTTCACATGTACTCAGCTCAGAAGTTGTACCGCTGGAGCAAGATCTTTCTTATGAAGAACAACCGATAGAGATTCTGGATCGTAGTGATAAAGTCCTACAAAACAAGACCACTCTATTGGTGAAAGTTTTATGAAGGAACCACCAATTAGAAAAAGCTACATGGGAGCTTGAGGATATGGTGAGGGAGAGGTATCCTCATATGTTTGTTACAAAGTGACAAATTTCGAGGGCGAAATTCATTTTAAGGGGGGTAGAATGTAACACCCGAGACTTTTATGTTATATAAATCATCAAAGGAATATTTTTCTAAACACAAAACTTGCTTGTCTTGCTTTACACGAAATCACAACCTTCCTTGATATCTTGCATCGTACGCAACACCGAGTTTCACTAAACAATGATATGCTATTAAAATATTATTAAAACTAGCCGTTATGAATAGTAATAACCACTTTTTGATATTTTATAAATTTTATTTTTCAAAATGGACTTCATTTTTGGATTCGGAATATCGAAATTATCCTAGTGTGAAATTTTGGTATTTTTCTGAAAACTTTCAATTTTTGGTGAATAGTGAAACCACTGAGTGGTAGTTAAAAAACTGAATTTTTCATAAAACGTAATTTTACCGCTTCTGTGAGTGTAATTTCAAAAATCCAAGAGACACGGTTGATGTCAGTATGTAAAATATGGTTCAATGAGATGAAAATAATTTTTGGTGAATAGTAACTTTTCACTTTTATTTACCACGGTTAAAAGTAAATAGGGTAATTAAGGGTAAAAATGATATTATTATTACCTAACACATGTCCTAATTCTATTGAATAAGTTTTATTCAAACAAAAACAAACTTAGGAATAAAATATGACCATTTAGGCCCACTTGGATTATATTAGGACATTTATTATTAATTTATTTAAAGAAGGGTTAAAATAGTTAAAATCAAATTTTAATAAGTAAATCATTTTTAATATGGGGTTATACATAAGATACATTCGACTATAAATATTCATTAGAATTATAAAAATATTTCCTACATAATGGTATTTTATTTGTAATTTTTAGACATTAAATAATTTAATTTATTTATCACACAATGATGATGCAGTAATTATCTTTTTAATGAAATATTGACATAATTGATGTTATAAACACCAAAATAAATGTAATTTGACACTTTTTATAAATTACACTAATTTTCTAGATTACTATGACATTTTAGTATTTATTTAATTAACTTTTTTAGAACTAATAATTCTATTATGATTTTTACAAAAATTAATTACTAAATAGTGTCAAAATTGACATAAAATAGTTTTTAAAACAAATATTATATTAGTAATTGTTATTTTTTTCCTAAAAATATAAGGTTCTGCCAAATTACATCGATAAGGTTATATATATTAATAATAAACAACTTGGAGTTCGTTCGGCTGCTTGTAGTACGTTTATTAACCATATAGTATAAGAACACAAGAAGACACAGTAAGAATAAATTATTTAACTTAATGTTAAATCTAAATGATAAGGTTAAAAAAGGAACCTAAACTTGTATAAATTCTATTGGATGAGACGATTTCAACCCATCCCCACCTTGGCTTCGAAATATATCAATTTGGATCTATTTAAAATTGAACTTGACTTTATAATAAAATAATATTTTTAGTTTTTCCAAAGGAGCCCCTCTCATCCCTTATAAAAGGGCACCTCCTCCCCCTCTTCCTCACACCACTTTTTCGCCTTCAAGCTGGGCCAAAATCTTCCAATTTATTCTCTCCACTTCCCTAGAAACATCCTACAGGTTCTGGTCTTATTCAAAGACCTATTTTAGTGCCCTAAAAGGAGATCTCAAAGAAGCACTTCAAAGAAGAGGTAATGTCTGTTACCAATTCATTCATCTTTATTTCTTCTTCCACTTCTTCTTCATTAGTTGTTTAATTATGAAGTAATAACATCGGTATCATTAATATACTGATATGTTATTATAAGTATGAAACAACCCTATTTCACCATCTATCCATCCTACGGAAAATGAAATCACAGCGCGTGCGTACGTACGGAATACCGTCTCCACGCTGTGGTGTAATCTATTTTCCACCACCACCTTACTTGGATGGGTATAATGGTGTTACTAATGACTATATATGAATATTATAAAGTGATACTAATTATGAAATAGTATACATACACTCCAATACAATTCCACGATCATAGGAACGATATCATCACTCCTGCGTACATACGGAATACCGTCTCCACGATGTGATGCGACTCGTTCTACATGATCTTCATTTAATAATGATTATATAAATGAATTGAATGAATGAATATGATATATATTACACTCATAACATTCTGTAAATGAGGTATCTATAACCTAAAGAGAATAATAAGAATTTATTCGACAAAACACGCATAAGAACAAAAAGTTATAAACACCCGAATTACAAGTAGCAACGAAATAATACTACTAAGAGGCTAAGAATAAGACCATATATGATATCATAAAAATAAGTATGATTCTGTAATAAGTCAATAACATTATTTAAATCATTATACAGGAATTTTGGACACGTACAAAGCATATCGGACCTAAGGTAAGGGAAATATCACAATCTCATTTTTATCCGAGATTGTTTATACTTTGAAATTTACTAGGGTGTATTTTATCACCCACATCCATGTTTCCTCAATATGTAATATTATTTCCATCCACCGAAAATTTTTTAATTCCATTTTTAACCTTCTATGAGTTTTTAGTAAAATATATGAAAGGAATCGTTTGTCGTTTTTCGTACGAGGTACTTTTGACTTTTCCGACAAAAGTACGAGAAGAATGTTTTTTTAACTTATACAGCATGAATGGATTTTTAAAACATTATTTACAAGAAGATTCCTTTAAAAATTTTGACGTTTATTTTTAATCAACTTCTTTTAGTTTAAAATTGTATTACATTTTAAGAAAGGAAAATGTTTTTGAAGTAGAAAGGATATTTTCCTCAAGAATGCAGTTCAAGTGTTTTATCAAAATTATTTTCCATCAAATATAATATAGGTTTATGATTCTATCCCTATCATTACATTGATTTGATTATGTTGTGATGCAATTATTTTTATGAATTCATTTATCTTATATGAATTGTTTTATGATGTCACGATGTTAATGATTTACATTTTTATTACATGGGTTATGCAGTGATGTATGATTTAAGATTTTGTGGCACACATAAGAATGGTATCATTATGAGATGGGTGGGACCTATATATCCCTACAATGCATTGGGTAACGATTTTATATCTCATGAGATAGACATGGCTGGAACGGTAGATTATACCGGTTCAATGAAGCAGGACTGAAACGAGGGTAACTCGGTTCAGAAATGGACTTTGTCCACTAAGATAGTCTTGGCAATGAGTCTTGACTAATAAGAAATGATTCTCTATGATTATGTGTGTATGACACAAAGTTTCATGTTTTAAGTTATGATTATTGGGATTACATTTCACTACTATGATTTATCCCATGTTATGTAAATATGATCTCTTTTGCAGGTTAAGATTTCCAAAATGTTATGTTCTTATGAATATGATGTGATTGATATTTCTTTTGTTTATCCTTACTGAGTATTTGAGCTAACACTTTTGTATGTTTTATTTCCCCAGGTCAGGAAGAAGGTTATTAAGTAGAATATGCCAAAAAGGGACTCTAGATATGATGAAATAAATGGGAGGCAATGTAGATTCTTTATGAACCAGATGTTTATATTTCCCAGTTTCTAAAGACACTATACCTATACGGTCATTTATTGGTTTTGTTATATGTTGTAATAAGTGTGCTTCAATTCTGATGTAATAACAATGTATGTAAAGTATGGGTTGTAATTGTTCTACCTTTAGTAAGTTGAAGCTAAACCTCATCAGCTAAGACTCAAGAATAATCATTTTATTAGGAAGTCCGTTCTAGTAGATATCCCCATGAAATTGATTTTATTTTAAACAACCCAATAAAGTACCACCAATATACACCATAAACTTAGGGATTTTGTTAGGTTGGTAATGGTTATATATATAATCCTTTGTTGTGATAAGCTGTAAAATATTTTAGAAATGAAATAATTATTACTCTAACCCCATTACATTTTTCCATAATTTTATTATAACTATAAGGATCCAACCTTAAACCAATTCATAACCTTGAATTAAATGAATAATTCACATTGAGGATATTTTCAGGTTTAGAGTTTTAGAGAATTATGCCATAACTATTATATTACATCTCAAAAATTACAAAGTAGACAATTATACTATGTTTCCATTTTTTTCATAAAATAAAAACTATTAAAAAAAGAGTCATGTTTAGTTCCATGTTTTAGACAACATGAAATTTCCTTGATCCCATCCTTGACCCTATTCATCTTTTAGTCATGTGAAAAATATTTCAAAACTTGGGATGAACATAAAAGATCAGTAAGGGTTATATGATAAATAATGATAACATTAGTCCATAAATACATACCAAGCATAATATCATATCTCATAAAATCATAAGATATATGAATAACACATAGAAATCCTAAATCATAAAGGTAAATTGTGGCATACATAACATGCCGACGTTGCAACATTCATAGCTACGTAGGGAGTGACATTTGGAATACCCATCATAGTATATTCCTTAATTCTCTTAGGGGAAACATTCACGTTTACCTTTTTCACGTTACCCAATGCATTAGAGAGATATTTTGGGCTCACCTTCCCTAGGTTTATCACATAACAACCCTTATACATAACATTGACCAAGAACCATAATATATTCATAACAAATAAAACAAATATAAAGGAAATATAAAATTTACACATTTAAATAATAATATATCATTTAACTACATTGACATAATAAATACATTATCAAAACCATTTTCCATACCCAAATATTTAAAAGAGTATATGGTATTTATTTTCCTTTTAAAAAAATTACGGCTTGTTAAGGAATCTAATGATCAAATAATAATCACAGTGGAGGAATAGGTTGTTGTCACCACTTACGTAAAAAAGAAACATTGTTTTTTTGTTGTTTAGTAAAACAACCCATAGAAAAATATTCCCTTTGAATGAAATGAAAATTCAATGGTTTTTATAAACTATATAAAATATTTTCGTGTATAAAACAAAATATTCCTCAATGAAAGGAGATTGAGATGATGTCATTTACCTCGTGTCCAACTTGACTCGATCGTTCTATAATATCATAAATAACTAATTAAAGTAAATTTCTACTTTCATAAGAAACGTTTTCATGTTTATTATTTCATTTATATCATTTATTACTTTTCTATAATAATTAGTTAATTATTTGAGTTCATAGTGTACATTTTATTGATGTTCTGAACATAAGATAAAAATGACCTTTTTATAATTATAAATTTTCCATGTGGTAAAAATTCCATTATATAAAGAATAATATATATGATTTAGATATCATATATATCATATATATCCTATATATATGTTTGTGTATTTATAATAGTAAATAACATTTGGAGGTATGAAATGAAATTCACAGTTCATGGAGACGGTAAGCCATACCTACGCATGAATGATACTTTCATTTATATTTCGTATTTAATGGAATAAAAACATAATGATACATAGGTATATTATAATTAGATTATAACATCATATATAATTTCATTAACTCCATCCTTTATACATTCCACACATGGTATGAACGAGTTATATAACTTTGAGGGGGCGGTAGTCCGCACTTCCTCAAATGAAATTATTGTATTTACCCACAGTGGAAACCATAATGTTATTCTATAAATGAAAAATAAATAATAATAGAAACAATATAAAAATAATATATGTCACATATAAATATAGTGTCATCATAATGGCCACCATGAGAGGTTGTTGGAGATATATGAACAATCAACGTTTCGTGAGGTAGTAGTTTGTCGTCCATAGAAATATTATGTTATTTACCCAATAGATAGAGGTGTGTGTAAGTTTAGTTCAAATAAATCACATAAAAACAACCTATTATATTTAGGATACTGTTTTTTAATTAAATAAAGGAATAAAAAGAGTTTAGGGGGTTGGAGATGTGAGATAAATCAAAAGAACTTAAGAGAAGATGTTACATTTTAATCAGGTATCTTCCTTTGGTTTGAACTAAAAGTTTTAATTGAATTGCCTTTTTCCTAGGTGAAGGCTTATAAAATGAGTATAGGGATGTAGGGAGACTTATTGAGTAGAGTTTGGATGAGAAAAGGGGCTTGAGAAGTGTCCGTAATGGTTTAGAAGTGAGATCGTTTTAGAAGTGGGAGGGGCTCTTTAGGCGAGCTTGAAAATATTATTTTATTATATAAAGATTGCAGGTTTCTAAAGGACCTAAAATAATTAATGTTGAATATAAGATGACTCATGTTCGAAATAAAATCATCCAATAATAATTTTATAGGTTTTGGATATTTTTTTAATCATTATAATTTTATTTATATAAATCGTTCATTAATCAGGTAAACATTTCATCATTATTCTGTCATAAATATTTTTATTTATATGATGTCTGAAAAATATAAAAAAAATCAATTATTTAGGAAATATTTTTATATTTCAAATTAATATTTATTTATGAAGATATAATTTTTATTATTTCATGTAAAAATTGATTTACTAAAAGATATATGTTTATGTCATGTTTGTCTTTACTTTAAATTAATTAATATAAAGTGTCATTATCACTCCCTAGTGGCCCCATTGGCTCCCAAAATCAACCCAAGGATTCCCATGGTCATATATTTATCAAAAAATAGAATTATGACACATGTTAATGTATTTTATATTATTATAATAATATTTGTTTACACTAATTTACCAGATTTTTCCTTTAATCACTGTAAATAAATTTTTTTACTGAAGTAAATATTCATAATGCCTAAAAATAAAAGTGACCATTTTACACAATTCGGACCTCTTGATTCCAAATCTGGAATCAATTTTTCCAAATTCAAAACATAAAAGTGTCATAAATTAATTTAAAATTAATTCTTGTTGTCAAAACAAAAAGCATGTTTTTAAGAAATAATAACTATCGAAAGATTAACACTTATTTATATCCAATTTCAATGTAAAATTTCTTCTAATGACAGACATTGGATAAAATAGTAAAAACATAATATAAATACACATTAAAACCAATTAAAAAGATAATATATCATTATTAATAAATTTGATTAAAATGAAGTTTTGAATTAAAATACAGTATTTTTCAGTATTCATTAAAAAATGAATTTTCTCACAAAAATAACCAAAATTTACCCAAATTAAATTTGTATGTCCTGATTATAAATAAGAATTTTATTTTCTTCAAATAGAACATATAAAAGTGACCAAAACTATATTTAAGGAGGGTTATCCATCCAAAGGCGGTAAATAGACCTTTTAATGAATATTAGAGTATTTATGCTTAAAATCAGATTCTTTCTTATTTTAGGCCACTAAAATTTATTAGATAAACGTAAAAACATTTAACAAACATGTATATTCATGGTGTCGATAGTTATGTCCATTCCCACCAATAAAATGGCTATGTGTTATCTACCATTTAAACTAATATTATATTATTACTTTCCAGTATGACCCAACATTGTGTGCAACGTAAGATTTCCAAGAAACCTGTTGTTGCGTATCGGGTACGCTGTAGAACATAGCATCCCTTTTAAAGTAAAATTAATATTTAAATCACAAATATTAATAAATATGGAAATGTATTATTTTTTTATTTACCTGAGATGTTACATCCTTCCCCCCTTTGAAATTGCGTCCTCAAAATTTTATTTACTTATCAAATAAATGGGGGTAATTATCCGTCATAGCATTATCATATTCCCACATTGCCTCTTCAACCATATGGTTTTCCAAAAAACAATTACCTAATAAATTACCTTATTCTACAATACCTTCTCTCTTTGGTCAAGAATATGGACTGGTTGTTCTTCATAAGAGAGATTATCTTCCAACTATACTACCTCTAGGCTTAAAACATGAGAGGGATCTGACATATACATTCTCAACACTGAAACCTAAAAAACATTGTGTACCTGGGATAAACATGGAGGTAAATCCACTCTGTACGCAACTGATCCAACTTTCTCCAGGATTTCATAAAGTGTAATGAACCTAGGACTCAACAATCTCTTCATACCAAAACACATTACACTTTTCCATGAAAGAAACATTGAGAAAGACATGATCACCTACCTCAAAAGAAAGATCCTTAGTCTGATTATCCACATAACTTTTATTCCTAATCTGAGCTTTTTTAATGTGCTTCTAAATCAACTGAACTTTTTTCTCCATCACTTCTACCAATTTGGGTCCCATAAACTTTTTTTAACCTACTTCATCCCAAAAGATAGAGTTCGACACCACTTCCCATATAATACCTCAAATGGAGCCATCTTTATACTGGAATAAAAACTATTATTATAAGAAAATTCATCCAAAGAAAGATGTTGGTCCCATATTCCCTGGTAATCCATCGATCAAGCACATAACATATCCTCCAAGGTGTGAATAGTTCTTTCTAAATTCCCATTTAATTCAAGATGAAAAGTTGTACTTAATTTTACTCAGTACCCAATAACTTCTGAAGGCCTTTACAAAAGATATAAGTAAACCTAGTATCATGATCAGATGCAAGAGAGAGGGGAACACTATGAAACCTGACTATCTCTTTAACATAAAACAGAGAAAGTTGATCTAGAGAAAAAGTATCTCCAATAGGAAAGAAATGAGCAGATTTATTCAATCGATCAAGAATAACCTTGATTGCATTATTACCTTGATATTTCATTGGTCATCCCACAACGAACTCCATGGATATATTTTCCTATTCTCACTCTAGTACCGGTAGAGACTGAAGCATCCATTTTGGTAACTGGCGCTCTTCTTTAACCTGTTGACCAGTCAATCACTTCACAGTAAAATCAATAATATCTATTTTCATTCCATCTAACTAATAAAAATCCTAATTATCTTTGTACATCATAGTACTACTAAGATGAACTGAAAATGGTTAACTATGAGCTTCCCATAACAAATCAATCTTTAACTGTGAATCACAATGCACTCATAATCTCTTCCCAAACCTCAAAACAAATCATTATCAATGGTAAAATTAAAAAATTTACCCTTCTGAACCAACTCTACCTTTTTCTGAAACTCACTTTCTTCCTTCTGTGCTTTCATAGTTCTGTCCAATAGAGATGATTTCAATGACACCTGAAACAAAATAGAGGAATTTCCTGCACCAACAATATCTATTCCAAAATTAATCAAATGAAAAACCAAAGGATATTGTTCCAAATTTTGAATGGTTAATTAAGAATTACTTTTTCAACACAAAGCATCAGCCACTTTATTTGATTTTCCCGGATGGTAATGGATTGTGCAATCATAATCGTTGATTAATTCCAAACATCTCCTCGTTCTCATTTTTAATTCATTCTGAGTGAATATATACATAAACGTTTTGTGGTCTGTATATATTTCAAATTTTACTCCATACAGATGATGCCTCTAAATTTTTAAAGAAAAAAACAGCACCTAATTACAAATCATGTGTAGGGTAATTTAACCCATGAGGTTTCAAATGATGTAAAACATAATCAATTACCTAATCATTATACAGAAGAACATAAACAAGTCCTTTCAACAAAACATCACTGTAGATAACTAACTCACCATTTCTGGAAGAAAAATAAAAAACTAGATAATTCACCAATCTTCTTTTTAATTCATCAAATAAAAAATCACATTCTTCGATCCAAATTAACATAACACCTTTTGTAGTTCACTTAGTCAGGGATCTAAATAACCATGAAAATTTTCAACAAACATCTAGTAATAACACACTAATCCAAGAAAACTATGAATATCAGTTATATTTGTGGGTATTGGCCATTCTTTAACAAATTTCATTAGCATGATCAACAATTATGCCATTTTTTAAAACAATGTGACCAAAAAAAGAAATTTGTTGTAACCAAAACTCACACATGCTGAATTTCCTATACAATTTCTTTTCTTTTATGGTTTACAAGACAACCCTTAAATGATTTTCATGCTCCTCTTTACTTTTATAATAAATCAAAATATCATTAATGAACACAACAATAAAATTATCTAGGAACTCACAAAAATTATATTCATAAGATCTATGAATATAGTAGATACATTGGTTAACCTAAAGGAATAACTAAAATTTCATAATGGCCATATCTAGTACAAAACAAGGTCTTTAGAATGTCTACTTCCTTTACATTCAACTGATGGTACCCCAACCTCAAATCAATCATTGAAAAATACTAAGATCCCTATATCTGGTAAAAAAATAATCGATATGAGGCAAATGATACTTTTTCTTAACAGTGATGTTATTAAATGAACTATAATCAATGAAAAGTCTCATTTAACCATCTTAATTTTTAACAGACAAGATAGGAGCACAACATTGTGATGTTCTAGTTTGGATGAAACCTTTATATAATAACTCCTGCAATTACTTATTTAACATTAAAATTTAAATTTGAGTCATTCGATATGGGGGTTTTGAAATTGGGTTAGCATCAAGAACTAAGTCAACAGTAAATTCAACTTCCCGATTAGGTATAATACTAGACAACCCATCAGGATAAACATCAGGGTACACATTTACCACTAGCACATCATTAATCTGAACAGTTCCATTGATTTCAACAATATTTGTAAGGTAACATTCATTTCCCTCTTTTATTAGTTTCTGAGCTTTATGACATGTTATCAAAAGTAATGGTTCATTTTTGTACACAAACTAAATATTTTTCTAAAAAGAAACCTCTGTAGCACTGTAGTAAATTTTAGCATGATAAACTAAAATCCAATCCATACACAAAATAACATCAAACACTACTAGAGGAAAACAAATAAGGTTTTCCGGTAAATCCTTTCCTCACACAAGGACATGCAGTTTCTTATATTTTATTTTTTCCTCAACATTTCCTCCATGTGTTTTTACCGTAAATTCAAGATTCATATATTTAGATAGAATTTCCAATTTACCAGAAAAATTCTCAGAAATTAATGAGTGTGTATACCATGAATCGAATAACACATTGGAGTAATCTCAACAAAAAAGCAGTGTAACTGATACTACTTCATTTGATGGACCAACATCTTCTGAAGTATTTGAGAAGTATTTAACCACCCCTTTATTTTTGTATTCTAGATGCTTTCCCTCAGTTGAGTTCTTAATTGTACACTCATTTTCATAATGACCGATTTCATTGCACTTAAAAAATTTTACTTACTGTAAATCGTATTTTTTCCTACCATTACCCAGATCTTTTTCAGTGTAATTACAAGCCTTATGTCCCATTTTACCATATCAGTAGCACTTACTAGAATCCAAAAATACAATCCCCAACATGATTTTTTCCAAAATTTTCACAAAATAGTATACTTGAGTTTCTTACCCTCCGAATTTTTTGATGATTTCTTCCCATTCGTCTGCCACCAGAACATCTTATTTAGTTGTTTGTCAAAGAACACCTAATCATCGGTAACTCCATTTACACATTATCCTCACATTGAACAAGTTTTTCATAACTTTTGATATCACGAGATTCTAAATCCTTTAGATACTTTGGATTTAATCCTGAGTAAGAATGGTTGATTTTACTATCAAGATCTTGTATAAAATTTAGTGATTACCATGCCAATTGAGTAAATTTTTCTTCATAATCAGCCACTGAGTCATAATCCTACCTCAATTCTAGGAATTGTTTTTCCATCCTACGAAAAACCAACATAGTAAAATATTTCCCACGAAATATACCTTTGAAGTCATCCTAATCAAAAGCATAAATCCCCTCACTATCCTGGATTTTTTTCACCATCAACCACCACTGATCAACTTCACCTTCAAAATGTTAAACATCAAGACTAACATTTTCATGTTTTTCACACACCATGACATCAAAAATCTTCTCCATTGCTTTAATTCACCCTTCAACTAGAACAGGGTCAGATGATCCTCTAAATGATGGTGGATGATGCCTCATGAAATGCTCCACTACTGACATGTTCCTCTGTGGTTGTTCTGGCTGATCTCATGCATGGATGCCACTACCATTTATATCCTGATTCAATTGTTCCATCACTGCAACAAACTATTCCATTATGATTCCAACCATATCAGGTTGTTGATTTAGAGGGTTGTCTTCCTCCTGATGTCATCCCACCATAGCTTCTCTAATTCCTCTACCGAAAACCATTCTGAACACAGAAATATCCTAGGTGAAGCAACATGGTAATATGAAAATACTATATCATTTAAATTTTAACATAAATTAATTTATGTATATTAATTTAAAAATATCCTAACTCTTAATTTTGTTTAAACTGGCCTCTAATACCAACTATAAGGACCTGACCTTAAAACATTACATAATCTTGAATTAAATGAATAATTCACATTGAGGATATTATCAGGTTTATAGTTTTAGAGAATTATTCCATGACTATTACATTACCTCTCAAAAATTAAAAAGTAGAAAATTCTACCTAGTTTCCATTTTTTTCATAAAACAAAAACTCTTAAAAAAAGATTCTTCTCTAGTTCTATGTGTTAGACAACCAGACTTTTCGTTGATCCCATCCTTGACCCTATTCATCTTTATGTCTTGTGAAAAATATTTCAAAACATGGGATGAGAATAAATAGCTCAGTATGGGTTATAAGATAAATAAAGATAACATTAGTACATAAATACATACCATGAATAAGACAACACCTCATAAAATCATATTATTTGTGAATAACACATAGAAATCATAAATCATAATGGTTACTTCTGGCATACATAACATACATTGTAACTTTCATATCTACGTAGGGAGTCATATTTGGAATAACCATCACAGTATATTCTCTAAATCTTTTATGAGAAACATTTACATTTACCTCTATCATGTTACCCAATGCATTGGAGAGCTATCTTGGGATCACCTACCCTAAGAGTATCACAAAACAACCTATATACATAACAATGCTCAAGAACCATAACATATTCATAACATATAAAACAAATATACAGGAAATACAACATTTCCATATTTAAATCAAAATATATCATTTAAATATATCGACATAAACAATCCATTATCAAAACCATTTTCAATATTAATATATGTAAAAGAGTATATGGTATTTATTTTCCTTTTACAAAAATTACAGCTTGTTAAGGAAGACAAAGATCAAATAATACTCACGGTAGCGAAAAAGATCGTTGTCACTGCTTACGTTAAAAAGAAACATTCAATATTTTTCATTTAGTAAAACTCCTCATAAAAAAGATATCATTTTAATGAAAAAAATTCAAAGGTTTTTATAAATAGTATAATAGAAAGTCATGTATAAAACAAAATATTCTTCAATAAAAGGAGATTGAGACGAAGTCTCATACCTCAGGTCCAACTTGACTCGATCATTATTTAATCTCTTGAATAATAAAATAAAGTTAATTTCTACTTTATTAGAACATTTTTCAAGTTTAATATTCATTTTTTTCAATTATTACCTTTCTATAACAATTATTTAATTATTTGAGTTCATATTGGACATTTTGTCGATGTAAGGAACTTAAGTTAAAAATGAACTTGTTATAATAATAAATTGATCATCTGGTAGAAATTACATTATATAAAAAATGATATTCGTGATTTAGATATCATATATATCATATATATCCAGTATATATATGTATTTATAACAGTACATAACATTTTGATGTAAGAAATGAAATGCACCGTTTATGGAGACGGCAATCCGTACATACACATGAACACTAATTTAATTTCTATTTCGTATTTAATGGAATGAAAACATAATGATACATAGGTATATTCTAATTATAGTATAATATAATATATAATTTTATTCACTCCATCTTTTAAATATTTAATGTATGGAATGAATGAGTCATATCACTTTGAGGGGGCAATAGTCCGCACTTTTTCAAATGAAATTGTCATATTTACCCACTATGGAAACCATAAAGGTAAATATAAAAATATATATAAGCATAGAAACAATATAAATATAATATATATCATTTATAAATACATTTCTATCTTAATGTCTACCATGAGAGGTGGATGGAGATAATTGAACAATCATCGTTATTTGAGGTAGTAGTTCGCCGTCCACAGAAATAGTATACACATTAAAAATTAGATAGAGGTGTGTGTATGTGTAGCTCCAATCCATATGATAACAACAACCTAGTATATTTATGATACTGTTGGTTTTATAAAATAAAGTAATAAAAATATTTTATAGCGTTGGAGAAGTAAAATAAAACAAAAGAGTTTAAGAGAAGATGTTTCCTTTAAATCGGATATCTCCCTTTGGTTTGAACCAAAAGGTTTAATTGAATTGCCTTATATTTAGGTAAAGGCTTCTAAAAGAAGTATAGAGATGTAGGGAGCTTAATTAGGAAGAGTTTTGATGAGCCAACAGGCTTGAGAAGTGTGTGTAATGGGTTAGATGTGAGGGATTTTATAAAGGGGGGAGGGGCTCTTTTGGAAAGATTGAAAATATAGTATTATTATATAATGATTTTCTATTAATAAATGTCCAAAACTCATTACCGTTGAAAATAAGATGACTAATGTTTGAAATAAAATCATCTAATAATAATTGTATTGGTTTTGTATATTTTTTAAATCATTATAATATTATTTATTTAAATCATTCATTAATGAGGTAAACACTACATCAATATTGTGTCATACATATTTTCATTAATTTTATGTCTAAAAATTATAAATAAAATACCATTATGTAGAAAATCATTTTATATATCAGATGAATATTTATTGTCAAAGATATAACTTATATAACCCCATGTAAAAATTTATTTACTAAAATATATATGTTTATGTCATTTTTGTCTTTACATTAAATTAAATAATATAAAGTGTCATTATCACTCTCAGGTGGCTCCATGGGGTTCCAAAATCAACACAAGGATTCCCATGGCTGGAAATGTTTAAAAAATGATTAGGACACATGTTATGGTTATTTTATATTATTATTATAATATTTGTTTCTATTTTTTACCAGATTTACCCTTTAACCACAATAAATAAATTTTTTTACTGAAGTAAATATTCATAATGTCTACAAATAAAAGTTACATATTTATACAATTTAGACCCCTGATTCCAAATATGGAATATATTTTTCCAAATTCAAAACACAGAAGTGGCAGAAATTAATTTAAAATTAATTCTCATTGTCAAAACAAAAAACTTGTTTTTTAGAAATAATTACTATCAAAGACTGACACTTATTTATGTCCAATTTCAAAGTAAAATTACTTTCAATGACAAAAATTGGATAAAAAATTAAAAAAATAATATAATTACACTTTGAAAACAATTATAAAGATAATATATCCATATAAATAAATTATATTAAAAGTCTATTTTGAATTAAAATACAGTATTTTTCACTATTCATTAAAAAATGAATTTTATCAAAAAAATACCAAAAAGTTACCTAAAGTAAATTTTGATGTCTCGATTCTAAATAAGAATTTTATTTTGTCGAATAGAATATATAAAAGTGAAAAAAACTAGATTTAAAGAGGGTTTTCCATCAATAGGCGGTAAATCGACCTTTTAATGAAAATTAGAGTATTTATGCTTAAAATCAGATTCTTTCTTATTTTAAGCCTCTAAAATTTATTGGATAAATGTAAAAACATTTAACAAATATCTATATTCATATTTTAGTTAGTTCTATATATTACCGTGAATACAACGACTAGCTGTTAACTACCATTTAAAATAATATTATATTATTATTTTCAGTATGACCCAACGTTGTGTGCAATGTAAGATTTCAAAGAAACACATTGTTTTGTATCGGGTATGCTATTAAATATATCATCCCATTTAAAGTAAAA
The DNA here is from genome assembly GCA_963277665.1 of Viscum album. Lineage (NCBI taxonomy): Eukaryota > Viridiplantae > Streptophyta > Magnoliopsida > Santalales > Viscaceae > Viscum > Viscum album. The sequence continues at coordinate 423,358,944 of OY728162.1, read as the reverse complement.
TTAATATTTGAATTATAAATATTAATAAATATGAAAATGTATTATTTTTTTATTTACCTGGGATGTTACAATAACATTTTATTCTTATATAACATTTAAAATACACATTAATATAGTATGGCTATTTATAAAATATTTTTTTGATAAAAGGAACCCATAATTTTTAATTAAAAAATAACTATATATCTAGTTTTCATTAAAATAAATTATTATGATTTAAAAAAGAATTACATTTTTAAAAAGTTTCAAACAATTATACTAATTAGTACACAAAAAATATTGAAATTATATATTTATTTTTCTAAGTGTTAGAAAATATATTATATAAAAAAATTATTATTTAAAAAAATCCTTGTCTTTTATTTAATAAAATTAAATTTCTCACTCATATAAAACTATTTTGATAAAAACTATGAAATTTTTTAAATTATCAGGTCAAAATTATTTATCAGTGAATTTTTCATAATTCCCTATAAAATTGACATTTTATAGGTAAAAAGTAAAATAAAATATTAATATATTATAATTATTATGATATGATAATTACATAAATATTATGTTAAAGACACTATATTGGTTATATTTACCAATTTTTTTCTCTCATTAAAACAATTCATTTAAAACTAATACAATTTATTTTCTAAGACTATAATTGGACATCAAAAATATGATGTATAATTTTTTCGTTTAATAAATATTCTATATGAATTAAAAACTTACACATCAATAATAATATAAATTAAATGGGTTCTATATCATACACCATTAAAATACAAAAAACATCTCCCCCTTGGAAAAAACCTTTTTCTAAAATCATGGGAAATAAAATGGTTTTAAATTTCAATATATTAGTGTTCAAAAACATTACTTATAAATTAATAAATAATTCCCCTGATTTTCTCTAAATTAATATCCACTATCCTATTCCACTCCACACTCATTACTTTGAGCATGATGTTCTTCTCATTTTCTCTCTCACTTTTCTTTTAATAAAGAAAATATGGTTTGAAAGAGATCGTTTAAAGTATTAGGAATATACTTTTCATTTAATGGGCTACCATCCTCTTCCATTTTTAGAATTTTCATACTAGTATTACTTTTCATTTCTAATTTAGTATATCTTAAAGTGTTTACAAATAAACAATTTATATTCAAATGAAGTAATATTAATTATAGTTTACCATTAAATATCATTAACCCCATTCCACAACACATTATATATACATATTATGCTACCCACACATTGATTTCTCATTCCATACTCTTATGTTGTGGATACTCGTCCAGATGTGAAAAGGGAATTATATACATTAATATTACATAATTTTAGATTAATATTTAATACATCTCAAAATAATAAAAACCCAATAATTATAACGGTTTAGTGTATTTGAAATCTCGATACATAATAAAATTATTTATGAAAAATCATAAATGTCGGCCATATACATTCTTCACGTAATGTACCCTTCTAGAAATATAATACCTAGTACATTCCTTTGTAAAATGGGGAAGTAAAACATAGAAAATGGTTAGATCATATGCTTAGTAAGGGTAAACATGGGGATATAAATCATAAGTGGGTATAAGGTGATTATAAGATTATTGTAATATAACTAAGTACATAATAATGATATAAAATATTCATACCATGAAAATAATAGATCATAACAACAAAAGAATGGAATATCTAAAATAATTTTTAATAAGATTATCAAATAATAAATTGAAAATATTGAGTCAGAATAATAGCATATGGAATCACAATTAAAATAAATCATAATATTATGATCATAGATAATCAGAATAAGTCATATTCACATTAATATAATAATAACAAGAATAAATCTTACACACACATGTGAATATATTTATTAATGATCATATCCATGATTATCATCATCCTATAATGATACATTTATATCGAATTATACAATTAATTTGATGGATATAATGGAACCAACCATCGGATAATTATAATCCATACATATGCAAGCCATATTATCAAAAAAACATTCATCATTCACTCATATCATAACCTGTATAGAATAAATGGAATTCATAAACATATAATAACCACAAAATTATAATTCATTGAACAAATTTTTATAATATCAAAATATAATAACAACATTAAATCATAACAATCCTTAAATTATTTTGAAAAAGTTAAAAATCACTTTTAGAAAAGATTCTAAAATACATTTTCCCAATCATGTAAAAAATACCTTTTTTTATAACCTTGTAAAAATAAAATTCATATAAAAATTAGTATTGGATTTTTTAAAAAAAATTTAAAATTGTTAACGTATATTCATTTTTTTGGAAATACATGATGGTGGGGAAATCTATATATTTGAATACATTATTAGAGAACATTCTATCCACACTTCTATAAAAATTAATAACCAAGGCATATGAAAAAACATTGTAAATTTTACTTTTAATATTTTTTAAAGAATTTAAAATTTATTTCAATATAAAATTATCCAAAACATATGTTTATATAAAAAATACCATACATCAATTTTTATGTAAATTAACATAGAAGAGAAAGATCTATATCCAAAATAGAAATTTTGTTAGTTTTTCATCAAAATATAATATCTATACTTTTGGGTAAAAAATGGAGAAATAGTAATTATAATTTAAAAAATAATTAATAAACATACATGATAAAATATTTTAGGATATTGAAAATAAATAATATTAGATTTTATTTAGTGAAAATTTAAACCTAAAAAATCAGGATAAAAAATGAGATTGTCACATAAAACCTTACCTCACGTCCTAACATACATCACAAAATCTCATAAAAATTTGTATAATATATTTATACCAATTAAAAATTTATAAAATAAATATATTAAAACTTATATTATAATATGTGATTCATTTATAATGTCGAATAAATCATTTATTAATTATTCCTTCAATAAATCATCATTTTGTGTGTTCACGATTCCATTTTTCATACAAGTTTCAGTATAATATTTACAATCATTTAACAATGTTCAAAATTTAAACATCTCAAGAATAATAATAATTATATATATATATATATATATATCTCATTGATCATTATATATACCTATTTATCCACCCAACAAATCAGGTGATAAAAAAAATGAAACAAACCATTCATAGGGATGGCGGTCCATACATACAGATCAATACTTATTTCCTTTTAAAATAAAAAATAATGGTAAATAATAATAAGTAATTATATAATAATATCAACATAAATATCACATGTATTCATTAAACTTATCTTTATTTCCAACCATTTAACGTGGAATTGAAAAATGAATCACTTCACATCGTGGTGGTGGTAGTCCACATGTTCCCACAAGCATTATTATCATCTTCCATATGATGGAAGGGTTATAAAGGAGACAATATATTATCTCTAATAAGTCATAATAATGTTATAATAATTATATCTAATCAGTAAATAAATCTATATGACAAAACATGAAAATTAGTGATGAAAAATAAAATATGTCTTTTGAAGAGATGGAAGTTCACATGTATGAATGTTGAAATTTTATTTTCCTACTAGGATGGATTATATAATGATAATGATAAATATATTAACCTAATAAAATTTAGATAATATAATTATAATTTTTAATTTATATTAATATGGATATATAATATTCAAAGGTGGCTGAAGAAGAAATAAACATATATGTATTCAGTGATGATGATTAACTCCTCTTTGAGAAACATCCGTAGGATTAATTATTATTGATCCTTGGGTTGGTATTTCGATAAGAAACAATCATTAGAATATGTATTTCTAATTTTATACGAGATTCAGATTTATTTTTTTCATGATACCTGGGTCATTAATGAAAGAACAAGAGTAGATAAGAAATTCATTTTTATAAGTGAGGGGAGTGGCACACCAGTAATAAATATAATATTTCAAAGATATACAGTTATATACATTGAAAATTGGATAAAAATATAAAATTTTGAAAATAGGATGCATAACGTTGAATCCGTTAATCCAATAGGATTTAGATGAGTTTTATGCTATTTTAACCCCTTATCTTCACTTTAACATATTGTTATCCCTTTTAACTTTTAACGTAGTAATAAAATTTTTACATCATTTATTATTCATTATAACTAAAAATTAAATTGAAATATTTACCAAATTTATACATGATTATTTAAAATATTGAAAATATTTTTAATAATTAATTTTCTATAAGTACATAAAATTAATTTAAAAATAAACCCATATAATGCGATGAATCATTTTTTAGAAAACAATATTTTAATCATAAAATTATTATATTCTAATTATTTTACAATTAAATAGGCCTAGTTGATTTTTAATTTATTTCATTGATCATATGATCAAAAAATTTAATTAAAATTATTCATCAATATATATTAGTTTATATTTTAGAAATAAAATATGCACACAAAAATAATTTTTTATAAAAATTTATTTTTTTAGTAGAAAATGGGATTACCATAATTTATTTCAAATTAATAGTCAATGAATAATTAAAAATATATATCATCAAAATAAAAGTTTATTAGTGATGAATTCAAAATTAAAGAATCTTGAAAATTATAACATATATTATTTAACATATAAAATTGTGTATTAATTTTCCAAGGAATCATTTGAATACATTTTTATGAAGGGAAGTTTTTATAAATATATTTAATAATATGGTTTATCCTATTCACACTCTCCAATGAAACATCAATATCATATATAATATAATATATCAATTGTGGTTTGTTTACGTTCTATTTTGTGTGTTTTATAATTCTTCTAATGCATAAAATTTATTCTAAAAGAAAATTATATTCCCAAATCACAGATTGTTACATTCCATCCCCCCTAAAAAATTTTTAGCAATTAAATTTAGTTAATTAGATGAAAAACTATGATACCTTATCCTATTTATATCATCTAGTTTCCTTTCTTCTTCCTTGAAATTGTGATTCCTCTAGGGAAAATCAATTTCTTAAGTTGTCTTATTCTACAAAAAGTATCTCTATGATACAATATATCCACCGATTATTCCTCATAAGATATATCATTCTATAGTTTTATCAGATACGATTTGTTTTACATGTGAAGTAATATATATGTACTTCCCCATGAAAGATACATGGAACACATCATATACTTGATAGATGTTTGGTGGAGGCTCCAAGTGATTGGCCACCATCCTCATAAAATCAAGAATCTCAAAGGGAATAATGTATCAAGGGGTAAACATTACCTTATTTCTGAATTTAATAAAATATTACAAGGATATATTTATATTAATACATTGAAACCCATTTTAAAAATCTATATATTTTCTACGGTTGAAAACATATCCATTTTGTCAGATCTATGCTTCCCTAATGTGGTTCAATATAACTTTTACATTCTTTACCATTTCCTCATCTATTTTAAACCCAATATCATTATTCTACAACTTAATCCTAGTATTTTCTACTTATATATTTCATTCCATTGATGGACCAAAAAAAATATGAAGGGTTAAAAGAAATTTATTACTATATGAAAATTCAACTAGAGTAAGATATTGATCCCAACCTCTGTTGAAATATACAAAGAATGATATCAATTTATCTTCTAGAGTCTAAATATTCCTATTAGGAGGACCATATTAATTATTCTTTTATGAACTACTAAATCTCAAATTTTTATTTAGTTCCCGCTAAATAATTATCTATATATTTGAGGTAAAACTCATGTATCGATTATACACATTTGCATGTGGATGTCAGTGAACTCTTAAAATATACGTAATATATATCATTGATTATTGATCATGGGATAAATATTATTATATATTAATTAAATTAACATAATTTTTATTGAAATCATCTATAAAAAAAATTTCATAACTGGATTTAGTTGTTTTGGGGAGTTCGATTATGAAATCCAAAGTGATGTTGTTTGTTTCCATCCAACTATGTGTAATGGTTTTACCATCTCTCTAGACTTCTTTCATTCAACGATAACATGATTACATACCATGTTACATGATATAAAATGTACAATATCACTTTTTATGTCTACCCACATGAAATTTTACCTGAGATCTTTATGTATCTTCTTCTTTCCTAGATGAATAGTGAATGATGCTATATAATCTTTCTCAAATAGATTATCCATAATGTAAAATTTTGATAACCCATATAAATTTCCCCTAAACCATATAATCCATGATAATAATTTTTTAAATAAAAAACAATCATCATCATCTACTATAATTCCACATCATTATTCTACACCTCATTGATCTTCACATGAATAAATGAGTGAACATTATTCTGAGAAAGATAATATCTTTCCTGGTTACTTTTGATTTAAATGTAAATTATTTGAAAATACTTATTTATTGGATCACCATAAACTCTCATCATTTAAAAACTAAAATTATCCTATGGACACAAATCATTATCAACCATTTTCACCTTCACCAAGTGATAGTGTATCGAGTAGTCATAATCATTATTCAGTTTATCCATTTTCTTTGGAAAATATTCAAATTATTGTATGTTAATATATAATTCCTAATTTTAATATATATATATATATATCTATATTACAACATTTTCCATATAAGAAATGTCTCCATATTTTCATTGAAAAATTTCTACTTCCAACTCCAAATCATGATTCTGGTAAAATTTCCCATGTTTTTTCGATTGGTGTGAGGAATAATCTATCACCATGTTAATCTGCATGAGAATGAAACCCCATAACTTTTTAAATGAATGATTATATATGAAAATCTATTAACAAATGTAATGTAATATGAGTACAGGTTCATATACCAAACTTCTCTTTTTTCTCCTTGAAATTTACATTACATTCTACAGTCCAATAAATCTCTACTCACATTCGGGTCAACATGTTTTCTGGATTTGAAAACCATGAGGGAAAAAACAAATCCATTAGGGCAATCGTGACCGATATAAATTAGATCCATCACAACCCCAACCATAAATCCAATTGGAAAGCGTCTTGTGACTACAACCTTGTAGTCTTATCATAAATATGGAAGGCATTATCGTAATTTACCTATAAATACACACAAATATACAAGCCCCTAAGATTCCTAAATGTAAAAAAAATAAACATATTTCAATGAATACATATATATAAAACCCTTAATAAGATCATGAAAATAACACGTGATAACATAAAGATCCAAATTCAAGACCAAAAAACTGTAAGGAAGTCCAACCTACTAGAAAGAGGGGTCAATAGTCAAATGTGACTCCTATTATATATCATGGTATTTATAGACAAAATTAATCTTTATATAATTTTGGGGTACTGAGAATCATGTTGAATGACCATTTATTATATAATATATGACATGAGTACGAATATCTGATACATGGGTGATTATAACAATATCCAGCTAGACCCCAAAAATCACTAAGAATAAAGAGTCCAGGAAGAAGTAGTCATTTCATCATAGGGTAATTGAATTCCACAATATAAGAATAAAAAACACATCTAGATATACTCAATGTATATAGAATCTCTAGTTATGGTAACAAACTCATTTCTAGACTAAGATTCCATTTGAGAGTTTGTAGTAAAACTCACCTAGTAGAACTCACTCTGTGAGTCTAGTAAAATTAATGGTGTTTATTTGAGATGTCATGATCATTGGATCTATCAATAATTAAGTACATGGTGGATATCAGAAGAGATCGATACACATATGAGGATCGTACATATGGCCATGGGGTATACCAAATACATAATTTTGAATAATCCACTATATATGGGATTGAATCCCTTGTATTGTTGGTGACATATATAATGGGAACCCCAATAAGGGTAGAATAAGATAGAGAATTTCTCCAAAATCCTAATATAGGGATTCAAAAATGCTATCTAAATTAAATCCCATAAAAGGGGTTACAATCCAATGATTAAAAAATATGCCACACAATGCACTCATGGGGAAATTACTTAGGGAATATACCATAAGGATAATATTTCATGGTAAAGAGAAAATGGTCCTCAAACCTCTCTAGGAAATTTACATGGTCGGTACTAGTAGTACAAAACATGTTTTGTCGATCTAGGGTCTACTGGTTTTCTCTAGCCAGTTCCTTTTTACCCCAGGTTGTGATCTTTTACTAGTTCATGTCAATGCACTATTGGCCATTACTATGTATATTAAAATGATTGAGTAATGAGCCATACCCATGTACTCTAACCTTGACTGTGTACCAATATATTTTCTATACTAGTCTATACACCACAATACATGCTGAGCAGCTGGGAAAGGGTCACACCAAATGTGACACATAAGACATGGCATGTGATATTTAATTTTTACATAATCCCTATAAATGATGCCAACAAACCATATATGATGTGTTTAGTTTAGTTAAATGTCATATAGTTTGGTAATTTCCATAACCTATATGTTCTTCATTCTTTGTCCTTCGACACCACTGCCACTGCTAAGTCCATTGCAAATCCAACATGTGGATCATGATTCTGGGTAAAATAAGCATGATCGTTAATGAAGACCCAATTACAACCATCAAATTTTTCCAAAAAATGATAAAAGCCATGATATTACCACACACCCAAAACCAAAGAACATAGATCACTAATCCACCTTGGATCGATCATCTTTGATATTGTATCTCAATTCCATCATTTAATCCTTAACCAGATCCCCAGTATCAATAAATTTCACCAAAGAATGTGTGTAAAATGATTTATTACCGGGTTTGTGTTGAGAAACTTGTAAAAAATCACGAGAGATAAAAACATGAATAATAGGATAAGATACTCACATTCAAAAAATGAGGAAAAAACCATGGTCGTGTTTGGAATGGCCTTGATATTCTATCATTTGAATTACAAAGGAATAATCCATCAAATTAATAATGAATATACACCATAATCTATTATCAATCTGTGATCCAATTTTTTTGAGAATTATTTTGTGTTATACGTGGTATAATAAAATGTGAGGAATATAAATAAAAAAATCCTACCTCGGTAATGGATCATTTTTCGATGAAGAACGATCATTCATTATTGTCTTTATAGATATCCTTGAACATTATTGGCATAGATGATGACTAGGGCATCGATCTGATCCCTTAATATGCCATAACCCACCAACATCCCCATAATGGATCCTCTATGAATCTTTAGTTTCATGTTTATAACCTTAATATTTACCCATTATTGGTTATTTATAGAGGGAAAGTTAGTTTATTTCATCATTATAATAAAATAAATTTATCTATTTATATATTTATAGTTTGACCCCATGAAAACGTTTTTAAAAATTATTGATGACCAAAAAGATTATGTCACACCTTGGGTAAATTACACATTCGAGAATCAATGTGGGTTTCATATTTCCAATCTTAGATTCTTTTTGGGATTTATTCCACTATTACTAGAAAACTAATTATCTGTGTTATTAATATATTTAATATATCTCAAATATCAATTCTAGGATCACTGGGCCTCATGATCTCTCACCATCTCGGTGATAACATCTGAAAATATTACACGATCTATTTCAATTATTTACATGAAAACAACTAAAAATTAAATTATCCCTAGCTCAGGGATTTTTACACTAAAAAGAATAAACACAACTCTAAGAGGTGTAGGTAATGAGATCACATTTAGTCTCCTGCTCACAAGTACTCTACTAAAGATTCCCATGCTTCAAAAAAACAAGAACAAAAGTATTCAGTAGACCATGGAGATCTTATACTTCAAATCGTCAATATACACTAGGTACTATGCAAATACAGCTCCATCCTTGATGTCTATCTTGTCCCAATAAGTAACATGAAACAGTTCATGAAAAAATCTCCTCATATGTGACACATGGAAGATGTCATGTACCTGGTCTAATTGTGGTATCATATCCAATTATCATTCCACCATGTGGACTCTACATAGTATCTAGAATGGGCAATGAATCATAGAGATAGATTTCCACCATAAAAAAATATTTAGAAACCACATTGAGGTGAGATCTTTAGGAAAACATAGTCTCCCTCCTCAAACTCCAATGACACTATTGTCAGTATACATAAGAATTTTGATGGCTCTATATAGTCTTCATCCACTCCTTGATGACCAAAACCTTCTCTATCATATTTTAGTCCAACTCTAGTCCCATGAGACCAAACTCTCCAGGAAAAGTAAGAAATAGTGTTGATATATGGGGTCACCCATAAAATACATCAAATGGTTTCATACCCACTGTGGAATGATAGATGTTTTTTATGAAATCTTTACTAGGGTATGTTATCTTCCTAACTACTTCAAAAGTAAACCATGAAATCCTGCATCATGTTATCTCTCTCCTAAATGGTCTTTTATTTCTGAATGTTATTCTAGGGGTGAAACACTATGCTCGAATGAAAATGAGCACCAAATTTTATCTAAAATCTTCTCCAAAATCGAAATGTTATATGAGAATCATGGTATGAAATGATCTTTGATGGAAGTCCTTATATTTGGACTATCTATTATACTTAAAGGTGTCCCAATCTCTCTATTGAACTCAAATATAGAATATCTATGATGTGGTATGATTTGGGGATTTGTTTTATGATGAACCAAATGAATTATTTTCTTCTCTAAATTCATGGATTATTCATCATATGGCCTATTTATATACCAACCCAATTCTACTCTGTCACCTCAAGGGGTTCAGCTAAACCCGCTAGAACCTGGTGCTCATCCTTAACTTGCTGAAAGGGGGGGAATTGAGAGAAATATTGATACTAATTTCCCCATTCATGGACACAATAAATGATTCCAAATTTCTTGGAATGTATTTTTGAAACATATATTTACAAACAAATGGGATGTATAGATTCCCATCATCACCTCCTCCCATAATGTCACTGGAACCATAATTCTCCCACAAAAAAAGTTATCATGATATACACCTATAGAAAATCCATTAGCAGAAATTCGGGTGTTTTTATGAGTATGCAATGTATTATAATCAATATCATCATGTTGGTCCTCCATAAAATTATATTGTAGTGGTGGGGTATCAAAAAATAAGTATGTATATGAATCACTATCCTTTTCCACTAAGTAAAACTAGAACGAGTCTAACTACTCTGAAGCCACAATCAACAACTGAGAATAAGATATCATATTGAAAGTATACGATACCACATTCAACTTACCAGGAGTATATACTATTGCAAATCCATAAAATCAGTTTAACTATAGGCATCACCTCTGTCCCATTTTAATATCCTTATTGGAGAATATATACACGAGACACTTTTTTCTATACTAGGTGATAAACCACTCTCCCATAAGCTAGTGTTTCCACATCTTCAATGAAAGGGAATCAATTGAAAACCCAAGATCATGGGTAGCAGAGTTTAACTCATGTTATCTCAACTACCACAACTGATAGGTAATCCGATCTAGCCTCAACATCTAGACACAACCAATTTCAATTTCGGAGGCATCGAAGAATAATACATACTTGACACCATCCTATGACATCCACACGATTGGTGTTCCCTTTAATCCCTACCCTAACTCTTTAAAATCCTCATGAAACCTTTCCAACTACCCTAAAAGGATTCCAAATATTGGTTAAAGTAGTCAATGCTCCAAATTCCTAGATAAATTAGATAAAAATTTCATGTAATAGCTTACTAACCCATAGAATCATTGATCCTATTTCATGAGCATGGGTGGATCCTATGTTATCACTGCCTCAACCATCATTAGGTCCACTTCTACACCCTCATTTTGAGATGACATGTACCATAACGTGGACCTACTATATCTAGTACAGAAACATTGGGAGACTCCCATAAATCTGGTCCTCTCATAGTGTGTCCATAACCATCATCAAGTCTCTCTCATGCTCCTCCATGGGCACTATGTATATTTGGAATTCATTAATGAATTCCACCAAAAATGGTATAAGAAATGATAAAATATCTAGTTCATGTGTCCCATTAATTTTTTTGGGTCATTACTCATGCTAAAGTTGATCACAAAGTACTCATAGTGACTATAATGACACATAAATTTTATCTTTTGTATATCTTCATCCCATACTAGCAGTTAGTCATATCCTTATCCAAATTCAATATTCGAGAACCATCATGAACCAATAAATTTATAGAAGAGGACATTGATCCTCATAAGTAGATACATATTATTTAAATTTACTTGGCTTAGGAACCAAAAATACACATATAACATCAATATCATATCCAACATATTAGTGAATAACACTTGGACTATAGAGGGAGAAACACTGGGTCTAAAAAATACATTCCTCTACAGCAATCAAACTCGATCCTAAAATATCAAAACATGAATGGATCCATCTGATATGATCTAATAGGTATTGTGATCATCTTAGTATATTAGTTAAAAAGGATTCTATCTCTTGGTGGGGAGGTAATCCTATCATGTCCTATGGAAATACATCCTCATCTCCACTGCCATAGATGGATAATGATAGCCCCTAGAATCCACTATTTCAGGAGTCATGCTATGAAACTGGTGCATAATAAACTACATTCTCTTATACAAAGTTCCATCCTAATCATCCTAAGATCCTTATCATCCACAAATTAAAAAATTATCCCCTCTATGAAGATTAACAACATCCTACACATGAAAAAAATGACATGGTCATGAACTAGGAATTTCAAGTCCAAGCCTAGGATGAAATCATAAGACATCTTTACTACTACAAAGATATCCAATGAGAAATACTCTCCTCAAAGAATTAGATCACACTTTTAGAAAATTTCTGTGATCACTAAATCATCTTCAATAAGAGTCTCTAAGAACAAGGGTAAATCTAAGGGATCAACTTGAATCTCTAGGTCTTGAGACAAGGATGTAAACAGAAAATAGTGGCTAAAAAATGTGTCTATCAAAACTGTATTTAATGTGTAATATACATAGATTATACCTTATATCATCCAGGGAGACTCTGGGGTAAAAGACTTGATAACCTATAGTTTTCTTCACCCCGGTCTACTAGATCCCTGATTATGGTGGGGACCATGTTGGGGTGATGATGTGAATAAGTCAAACAATCTTCCACCTCTAGAAACATACCTACTACTCTACCAAGTATACTTCCTTGGGTACCTAATTGATCCTACAAATACCTCTATCTAGTCATAGCACTCACTATCTCTCTATTAACTATATAGTGGGTCTGATAATATCACACTAGTTTTCCATGTCTACAATAAGAAGAGAAATACTGTAGCCTCATTTGACTGCACTGTCCTCAAGGTCATCTTGGATGATGAAACCTCCCTTTTGTAGCCTGATTTTTACATGTGTTGTTAGCGAGTCCATATCATATTAGATCCTAGATTATCACTACCCTAAAATCTCAATATATTCACTTGGTCCTTATGTTCCATAATCCATCATCACCAGATCTATCCATGGATCAGCCATATATGTTGTATACACCACAATCAAAAGTGGTAGGCCTGGATGCTCATCAATGGGAAAAATCACAACATTATTTTCACCAAGAAGAAAAACTTTACTATGATTAATCCTTATCATGGAATCCTCATCACCCATTGTACCATAACCATGGTTCCTCTATTGAATCCTAAATATAAATTATCATGGAAGAAAAATGGAAAAAATATTTACCATATTAAATGATTATATTTAGGGAATTGACTCAAGAAGAACCTGAAAACCAAAACCCATATTATATGATTAATATGAAAATTTCTTTCTCTACGATTATTTATTACATACCATGACTTAAAATTGGGGTTTTAATATAATTGGTTAATGAATACATTGACCATATCACAATCACTATAGTCCCGTGTCTGAAAGATGAACTTGAAACACATATTTTTCTTCATAAAGACGAATCCAATCTCAGAACTAGAAAAAATCCCAAACTATAGTCCTAATATGAGATAAAATCTGATAACACGTTTTCATGACCTGACCTACTGGGGTTGACCTGGCCAGTTGATGGCTGAGCCATCACAACCTCAAGTACAAAACATATATCCCATGGGTTGGAGACCAGCACCGTGTGAGAATATCAAACACTTGGTTGGAAGTTTACTAATGTATGTTTATGTAAAAACACAATTCAAGCCTATAATATGCTTAAATGTAAAATGAATCAACTAATTATAATGAATTTATACATCTAAATCCCAAAATTAGTGTTTAATAACAATAATGGAAATCATAAAGTGTTAAATACAACACCACTAAAAATTACAAGGAAGTCCAACATTCTAGAAAGATGGGAACAAAATCAAATGTGATTCCATGTATAAACCATGGTCTTTATATTCCAAAATTATCTTTATCTTCTCTAGGTCCACTAAGAACCCTGTCAAATGGACATTATTCTATATAAGATACAACATGTGTGGAAAGAGACTATGCATGGGTTAGTATAAGAATACCTAACAAGACACCCCAAATTCAATAAGAATAATGAATCAATAGAGACGTATTAATATCATCATAATGTCATATTAATAAAAAAAATGATACATACAAAACTAAAAATCCATATATACCAATTGTAGTTACTGAGTCTCAAGGTAAGGTCAAAAATGAATATTTAGACAATAATTCTTCTTGATAATTTGTAGCAACACTCTCTTGGGAGAACAAAATTTGTATGTTTGATAACACTGATAGTGTTCATTTGAGAATTAATTCTTGTTGGATATATCCATAAGTAAGTATAGGATAAAATAAAAAAGTGATCAATCAAGAGATGAGGATCACACATAGGGGAATGGTGTATACCAACAAACCATTATTGATTAATCTAGTATATAGGGGACCAATAATCGTGTAGTGTTTGTCATGCCAATTCCAAGGACCCCACCTAGGGTAGAAGATGATAGAGGATTCATCCAAAGGCCTCATAGAGGGACACAAAAATATAATCTAAAATGAGACCCATTATAAGGATCTTAATCAAATGTATATAATCTCATGGGGAAAGGACTGAGGGAATGTAACCTAAAAAAATGGTCCATGATGAAGTGAAAAAGGGCCTCATAATTCTATAAGAAAATTACACATAATGTACTAGTAGTATATGATGTTTTTTACTCGTCTAGGGTCTTGTGGTGTGCAAGAGTTCATGTCAGTGTAGTGGTGGTTGTTCCTGTGAACTTGGTCATGACTGTGTATCATTGGTCATGCTCGTGTATATGGTTGTGTTTGAGAATCAGGATATTCATATGTACTCTAATCATGCTCATGTATTTGGTCATATTTGTTCCCATTTATCCTCCATGATACACGTTGATATTATAAGGAAGGGTCACATGTTGTGTGACGTGTGTCACAAGACATGTGATATTATTTTTCAGGGGAACGCAAGTGGCACATCGAGGGACCCATACAGAGTGTGTGTTATTAAATTAAACATTGAATAGTATGGAAATTTATTGAACTAACAGGCTCCTCGTAAGTAATATTTTTTGTGCCTCCTCCTTTACTAAATCCTCCAAAAATCCCGCACATGGATCATGGATCAAGGTAAACTATGATCAATCATTTTAAAAGGCCAAATTCCATCCAACTAATTTTCTTGAAAATCACCACATAGACATGTCATCACGACTCTCCCAAAACCAATGCACATAGATCATTGACCCTATTTGGATACATCTTCATTGATTTTGGATCTATATTCCATAAAATTTCCCAAAACTAATACATGATATCAATATCTTGAACAAAATAATGTGTGTAAAATGATTTATTATCAGGTATTTTTTGAACCATATTTTAATTGAAGCACTAGGAAGGAACACACAAATAATGGGGAAGAAGTACAAAAACTATAAATGAGGGACATACATTAACTATGTTTGGGTTGGGAAAATTTTTATAATATTATAATGATGAATGAATAATCCAACATGTAAACAAATAATATCAATTGTAATCTACCATCGATCCATGAACCAATTTCATTGGTTAATTATTTTGAATTCAATAAGGGATAATTAAATGGGATAAATATTTATAAAAAAAGAAATACATAGAGTTTTGTTCAATAAATAATTATGAATGATATTGTGTCATTATCATTGGTGAGATCCTCAAACTCCATTAGTATAGATGATCCCTAGGGCATCGATTTGATCCCTTTATCTGTTGTCATCCTCTAATGTCAATCCAATTACTCCTCTATAGATCTACAGGGTTTTGTTGGTATCCTTGATATTTAACCATAACTGGGTTTTTATATATGATTAATTAGTTTACTATATCATCACATATAATATATAAATGAATATATTTATTATTTTTTCCCATGGATATTTTTTCACAAACGCCTGATGATGATAATGTTTATGTCACACCTAGGGTAAATCATGAATTTCAAACACCATAGTGGTATTGTATTTCCAATAAAAGACCATATAGGTTATTGTTTACACAATTTGAGGAAACAATGTGCGCACTTGATAAAAATATATTAAATATTTATAAAATTCAATTCTGGGCTTTATGGGCCTCAGAATCACACATTGTCTCAACGTATGGATTTGAAACTATTACTAAAATATTTACAGACCATACATAAAAACTAGGGCATTGTATATGATAAAATAGTCAAATATCTTCATTAAAATAAGTATGAATCATAGGTGTCAGTGTCATCTAGTCACAGGTGGTGGGGGCAGTGTCATCTCATCATAGGTGGTGATGACACGGTTGCATTTTTTAGATTTGTCTTTTTAGATATGGTTTTAGGGGTCAGTTGTGGCTTGTTCAGACTAAATCTACATGTGAAGGGAATATATTATTCTTAAGAATGGGTGGTATCAAGGGATCAGGTAGCTTTGTAGAAGAGAACTCAGGTTTTTGTCTACGGGTGGTGGATGAGGGTTGCTTTCTGTCTCGGGCTGGTTCGACATATTAGTGGTTGTGTGGGTGACAGTGGGGGTTCGGGTAGCCTGGTTACGATGAGTTGTGGTCTGGCTTCCTCTAGCATCCCGACAACATACACTATTGCATCAGATAGAGGTGTCAGCATGGTTTCCTTATGGTTACAGCGACGGCGTGCTCCGATCATTGAATGTGGATTGATTTTTTTGGGTTGACAGTGACATTGTGATGGGTTTGTCCTTTGGGATTTCGAGCCACTCTAATAGGTTATGTCTCACCAATATGTAATGACTTTGATGTGTCCTTGGACTATGTTAAGCCTTGTGCATGGGTCTATGGGACCGTGAGACATGATTGTGATGGGTTCCCCCTTTTCCTATAAATGTTGTGTGTGTTTTTTCTTTTTTAATAAAGGGGCTTGGCCAAAAAATTTCGGGTATATAACTTAACCAATAAATATCTATATCATGGTTACAACGGTTGATATATGTCATTTTTCAATAACCTGTTTCATTCAAGGGCCAATTGATATAACTTCTTTGTGATTACATCGCACATGAATGATACTTTATATACCTCAAATTCATAATTGATAAAAATGAATTACAACTTCTTCTTATTTAATGTCTTTATAAAACTTCGCATTTGATCATCTTTGCCTTCATTTCTCTTTTAATAACCATGAATATCATCAATATGGACAAATAAAAATTGTTTGAGGTAAAATATAATTCCTCTATTCAAAATATACATAAATATAGTAGGAGAATTACTAAATATGAAAGAAATTATAATAAATTCACATTTCCAATACATGTACAGAATTTTGTATTTGGTATATCCTCATTTTTGACCCTTAATTGAACATAATCAGAGAGAATTTCATTCTTAGAGATATATTAATATCCTCATATTTTATCAATAATTTTATCAATGTGAGAGAGTGGGTACTTTTTCATTATATTTATCTTTTAATGATCACAATAGTTAATTAATAATATAATTAAAATATATTTCTAATTAAAAAAATGAACTAATTCATCATATGAAGAAGAACTATAGTTTATTACTCCTTTATCCAAATTTTCCATAAGTTTCTTATATAGTTCCAACAATTAAATAAAATACATTATATAAGGATTATTTCAAATAGGGGAATCAATTGGTATGAGTTATAATGAGAAGAAAACATGATGGTAGTGGATATGGATTCTCATTTTTCTATTCTCGAGAACGCGGATCATACACCTGGTGGTTTTCAAATTTTCCTTACCGTTGCATGTTTGGCCAGTTGTTTCTCAGGGAGGATTCTTGCGTCGGCTTGTTCTGATCCTACCCTCCTAGTTCCTCCAGAGGGATCTTATTCCTGGAGCCAATTTGGACTAACATTGGGGGATCTTTGGGATGACATGTCCTTCAAGTATGCACTATGTAGTCCTCCTATCAAGCCTTTACGATCGGGTTTTCTTACGGGCTTTCCATTCATCACGAAGGTAATCATGGAAATATCTATTCTATTGGTGGATTTTCCTTCGAAGGTGTATGTGAATTAAGTGAGTGGAATGAATTGGAATCATTTTTCACTATTTTCATCTTTTAATCTTCCCCTCTTGGATTACAAATGGTTTGTAGAGTCTTGGGTTATCACAGCTCTAATGAAAATATCATAGTTTTAGAATAATTCTTTTTGTTTTTCATTGTCTATGGAGAAGGACTTCGTCGTATCTTGGTGTAAAGATATGTGATAAATGGGAAAATTGAGTTTCAACCTCTCTCGATGGTTGGTGGAGGCTCATATAGGGAGGGAGGACTCCCATGATGTGGTGTAGATCTGTCTTCCAGGGCTCCCACTTCTGTTTTTATGGTGATATTATCAAAGTAGTTGGGGATTCACATGGGGGATTTCTTTTTACGGATTATATTTTTTGAAGATGTGTGATGTCCTTTGAGGCCCAGATTTGCATGGAGTTAGACCTGCCACTGCCGCTACTAGATGACATAACTCTGAAGGTAAAATATTTAATGGTATGGAACCAAGATATTTTCTACCTGGTATTTCCCAGGTTTTTTCCCACTTGTTCTCTTCAGGGTCATTCGATGCAGCTTTGAAGAAACGTTCATCATGATAATGGATGACGAGATCCTTTCCTCTCAAAGGTGGTTACTAACAAAGCCATCCCAACTTCCCAATTGGAAAACATTCATGTGGAAGATCAGTCTTTGATTATCCCTTCCATTTCCCATGATTTGGTATCTCGGGTGCTCTCCTTCGACAATGAAGGAGGTGTGGATGTTTTAATGGTTTATGCGTCCTTGAATTACACTCCATCTCCACTTTCAACTATTTCCTTTTAAAAACCATTCACATTCCTCATAAAGGTTTCATGGTGAGACAACCTTTGGAGTTATCTTTCCAGTTGGCTATGTCTGATAACATGGCCTTTGGAATCAATTAGGCATTTCATCAGGATGTCAAATGATTGGGGAAAAGAGGAAGCCATTAATCATTATCATATGGTTATAATTTCCCCTTCATGTTCTCCTTTCATCAAGGTATTTTGAACCCCTGATTCTCCCAAAGGATTATTTCCCACTCAGGCCTAGTCTATCTATGATTTTATGATTATAGGAGAGAGTGACTGAATCAAAGAATTTTCTATTTCTAACAAACAAGTCTCTGCCTCTATAACTCCTAAATTTAATAATAAATGGAAGTCTATAAGGTTATTTTTCCCATTGTCTTCTTCAGCTGAAACCTATCAAACATCTGGCTTTGGAGTCTATACGAGAGATCAGTTCAAAATTATCAATTATTGTTCTTATACTCACCGTATGGAGACCAGATTTCCTGGGGCCAAAACCAGGAAATCAGCGTGTCAATGATACCCATCATAATTTGGAACACCCATGGCATTGGGGACCATGTGAAAACTGATTTTTTATCCATGGAGGTCAATAATCATATGGTTGGTATAGTGTCAGTATTGGAGCATAAACAACATACTAATTAAATTATTTAGTTTACTCGTAAAATTAGGATGCATGAAACCATGCATGCTGATCCAATCAACCAACGCATTTGGATCTTTTGGAGTAAGGCGACCAATGTGGATTTGGTTCAAACAAGCAACCAATTTATTATGGTTACTATTACTACTAGGACTGAATCCCTCTTTTTTTATTTATTGTATTGGAGTTGTGATGCACCACTAAGACAGAACTTGTGGTGGGATCTTGGTGGATTGAATTCGAAGAGCTATCCCTAGATAGTTGGTGGAAACATCAACATCGTTGATGACCTACAGGAGAAGTTTGGGAGAGGTGATTCCCCCCATGTTTCCAGCCTTGACATCACTCATTGGATGGATGGTAAGGGAATTTAAGACATTGGGTACTACAGAGATCATTTCACCTGGTGGAATAACAAAAAAGTAAATAGGCACTGTTGGAGTCATATTGATCGATGCTTGTCAAACTGTCATACCATATCCAATTATTAATGTGTGAGGGTGGACCATGTATGTGGTATTTCTGATCATTACCCCTGTTAGTGTCTTTAGTTTATAGAAAATGGGGAGCGACTGATTCAGGTTTTCAGAATAGTGGATCATCACATCATGGATCCACCATCTCGTGCAATAGGTGTGGGAAGAATCAACTTAGGGGCAATCCTAGGTTTCCATCCATAATAAATTACATCAGATCAAGCAACGACTGCAGATTTGGGTAAAAGTGATACCTATAAGTGATAAGGATTTTAACAACCTTAAACAAGAAGTGGGGTGCCTAGAACTCAACCTAGAGGAATGATGGGATGACTACGTTTCTGAGGATTTGTCTAACAAGAAATCCATCATGGAAAATCTCATTCTGAAATAGGAATTCATTGGTAGGGACTGATCAAGGGTGAAATGGATGTAATAAGGTGACAAGAATATAACCCTTTTCAGGCATGTAATTGAAAGAGGAGTAAAATGGTTAAAATAAATATTATGATGGAATATGGATCTTACTCAAATGATAGAGATATGGTTGGAGAATAGGCTCTCTCCTTCTTTCAAAACCTTTTGGTAGGTCCTAACTCCAATATAATGAACGGCTATCTGAGGGGGGTGCATAGATCGTTTTGAGGAGATTCCTAGCCAGGTTTCCATCGAGGAAAATACATAATTTATGTCCACTCCTGAGGAGGAAGTTGTGATTATGTCCATGAAAAAGATTAACCAAGACAGTGCCCTGGGACCCGATAGTTTTTTTGGCTCATTCTACAAGGGGTCCTAGGAGGTGGTGAAGGGGGACATTGTGGTGACCATACAATACTTTTTCTATAGCAGTAATCTTCCTAGGATTGCATGTGATACAAATATATTCATGTTTCCAATTATTAAATATTCATCATCGATTCATCACTAAAGGATAGTGGGAATGTATAAATTCCCCTACAAAATCCTCTCAAGCATTATCAATTCACACCTCTCTAAATATACTCCAAGGTGGGTTTCACTGGAGAAACATGGGTTTGTTGGAGGCCGGTGGACTCAGGGTGGTATAGACCTAATGTAAGAATGGATTTGGGATATTAATCTCAAGACTCATGTCTCAAATATGGAAGTCAATGTGGATATGAATAAGGCCTATGAAAGGACAAAATGGGGTTTCATTAATAGGTTTCTTTTGAAGATGGGTTTCTCTGACTGGTCTATGTACCTCATTTTCGTATGGGTTAGCTCTTCAATGTTGGCTGTGTATTTCATGGGGAAGTCTCATGGTATTTTCAAAGATACTCGTGGGCTAAGACAAGGTGACTCACTCTCCCCTACAATTTTCATCTTGATGCAGGACACACTCAACCGACTGATCAACATGAGAGTTTCTTCTGGAGATATTTTTCCTTTTCATATGAAAATGAACCTCCCCTCTATCTCTCATTTGATGTTTGAAAATGAATCCATCATTTTCACAAATTCAAGTAGGTGGTCGGCCCATGGGATCAATAAGGCTCTGAATGAATAATATTCCTATAGTGGCCAGATCATTAACAAATTCATGAGGAACATTTACATTTCTAATAAATGAGGAACTAGTTAGGTCTCTACTTTGAGAAATTAGTTTAATATGTAGAAAGAATATTTTCCTTTGTATTACCTCGATGCCCTAATTTCTTCAGGAAGAACTTTCATTAATGACTTTGATCGGATTGTGAATAGAATTACTAGCCTTGTGCTGAATTGGAAGAATTAGTACATCTCATTTGGGTGCCGTATTACTCTTGTAAATAGTGCTGTATCTTGAATTTTTATCCATTCCCTATCATCCATTAAATTTCATGAAGGGGGTCATTTCTACAATTAATAAAATAATGGCGTGGTTCGTCTAGGATGGTTTATCTGATAAAAAGCATCACTGGTCCTCATGGAAAAGGATAAAAAGACCTATTCACAAAAGAGGGATCAATGTTCGGAATCTTTTAGATACCATGAAGTGTATGAATGTGAAGCTTGCGTGGGAGGTTGTGGAGGAGAGTACCCTCTAAGGAAAAATCATGTCTTCAATAGATGTGGGTAATTATGAGTGTTTCCATGGGTCCCCTTTCTAGGCGACGATTTCCTTGTGCATTCCAAACCATCACTGTCACTCTTGGAGGATTGTGCGTGAAGGGAACATTATTTTCTAGAATCACAATTGAGAGGGCTCCTTTCATGGCTTCCCTAGGTGTCATGTCCCTCATATTACATTCAAGGAGGCCAGTATGCATCTAGGATTTATGCATGTTGTTCCTGATGGGGAACAACGCGGAATTTTTTATCTCATCAGTATCACTTCAGAACCTGACAAGGGCATGTTTACACCCCCCACCTCAGGTTTCTTCACATCAAATTATTTCTGGAGTACTCTTATTCCATAGGAGCAGTCTGATAGTTGGAATAGTATTTTATAAAGTAAGACTATTCCAACCAAATATAACTTTTTAACATGGATAATCAAGAACCAGGCTGTTCCGACTGATAAAAAGGTCAAGAAGTTGGGTATCAACCTTACCTCCAAATGAAACTGATATAGGAGGCATCAACAAGAGTCTTTCAATCACCTTTTTACAGTTATTGGGCAAAAAAAATATATGGATCTTCTTTGGTAATTTTTCAGCGTTGCACTATACTACTAGTTTGGACTGAAATTTCCTGGAATGGTTTTTCCTTGGAACGAATAACTCAGTCGTGGAAAGACTGGTGAAGGATCTCATTTTGAATATAGAATTTTGGTGTATTTGGAAAACCAAAAACTGGACAAGGTATGAAGGAATTACCTCCTCTATTAGATCCACCATTATGAGAACCAGGTCACTCTTATTGGATATGGTTAATGGTTTCAAAAACTGGTGATATGCGCCGTCCCTGAGATGTTTACAAAGCACTGTTTCTATGGACAATTATGGATGTAGAGGGAATAGTGGGAAATGGGTTCGATGGAATCCTACATCTTCTAGCTTCAACATTAATCTGGATGATTCATGCAAGGAGGGGATCATCCACAGCAGAGGTGTTGTTCGAGATTTTAGGGGAAACATCCTTCTTTCTTTTTCTTTTTTCTATAGACAAGGGATGTCAATACAATCTGAAGCCAGAGCAATGTTCCTAGGTTTTCAGTTATTCCAACAAAAGAATATTGATCTCTTCTAGGTGGAGACTGATTCTAATGTTATCCACAACTCCATTAATGGAAATTATTTCATTCCATGGTCAATTTTTACACCATCAGAAAATGTAAATCCATTCAAGGAAACAACACATCAGTAGTGCATACATAGAGGAAAGGGAATAGGGTTGCGGACCATCTCACATACATGGCTATTATGAATCAAGGCCTCAATATCATTTTATTCCCTAGATCCCACTTTATGAAACCTGAAGTGGTGAATTTTATTAGAGGTGATGAGCTTGGTATTCACTGCTTTAGAACCCCTAGGTCTTTTTTTGGGATGTTCAGAAATTTTTGATATTTTTGGTTTTTTGTCTGGTGGTACTTTTTCCGATTTAATAAAAATTTATCTCTGATGTGTGTGTGAGAAGAAAACATCCTAATTTATAGAAAGACTAGAAAATTCATTAGAAAATACATTGACCTATTCCTATACAATAGTCTCATTATTTATTTTGAGGTCTTGTTGAAATAATGAGTGACCTAGACCCAACTATGTAGTACATTAGAGTGCCATATCATGTGTATAGTTAGTTATACATGATGTATTATTACCATTATAGTGGAGATATTTCTGCATCCACTATAATGGTAATTTCAAAAGATTAGTTGTTGTGTCGAGGGGTTATAGAAGATCTGAGGCTATAATGAGAACCTCAAGATAGTATGTCATTAATCTAAAATATATTTTATATCGTATAGATACAAATTACTAACTAGAAAAATTATATGTTTGACTATCAGGTTCTAGGGCCTCATAAGAATTTAGACTTCTTCTGACAATGTTTTCATCTGGTGATCTCTAGTTATGAGATCATGTGGACAAACCTTCCAATTGGAACGCCACCTGTTTTGGGTGTCATTGGTTGTTCCTATATATGGACATGTCTGTTGATCTCTTGACTTGATATCATTAATAGTTTGTACTCTTTGATTGTGTACGTTGATGCATGGAAAAAACATGGTATTGAAATTGCAGCAAGGTAGATTGTGTCGGGTGCATTGTTGGTGGTATGACATTGGTTGAATGGTCAAGAAATGATTTTTCTATTCTAGGTTAATGGTGTTATATATATGAGTCCTGGTTGATCAGTATGGTGCTACCTTTATATGTATTTTACCAAAGAAGTAGAATGTTAAATCCATCTGGACAGATCAACAAATAATATAGAAAATAAAGGACTATGAGACAATTGTGGATCCTAATTTATGAGATATTTAATACAACGAGATTATAGTACATAGTCAATGTTCGTAGGATGGTTGTCATTTCTATGAAAATTTTTATCTCTTTAGGGGCCTTGATGGGTTTCTATACTCCGCTATTGGTCTATGTATTTTATTCACTATTATTTAGATAAGGGCCTAGAGGGGCACACACAATAGCGTATTCAAAAATCTTCGATATTTAGTTGAATAGGTATATATATATTTAGGGACCCACCATGGGGTCCGAGTGTTTTCCAGGTTTTCGATCATGAAAGGAATTAAATAAATTCATTATTATTCAAGTTATAATAATTGTTATTGAATTTATTTAAATTATTTACAGGTTATGTAAATTCAGAAAAATATTAATCTAATGAATATTATTTTGATATTCTAGTATAGTTTAATATTAAGTGGGATTGAGTGTCATGTTAAGTGGCTCATTTTTTATCATAGAGTATATTTTTATATATTACAACTATGTGATAAAATAATAATTTTTTAGACGCAGTTTGCTTCATCAAAATGTATGTTGAAATAAAAGGGTCCCAAGGAACCCTACCTGGTATTTAGTAACACCACTATAAACTTATGATGATGATCTCTCTCAAGTAACTAATCATTCATTTCATGGTATGAAAAATGAGAGCCTATCTCTCCTCTCGCTTCCTATAGAGAGAAGTAGTTAATCCAAGAACTAGGATCAAGATCTTCTGCAAGCATCAAACAGATTTTGATGTGGTGATTGTTGGGAAATTGAAGACATCATTTTATTGCCACATTGGCACTCGGATATCAACAATTCAAATTCCAGTGTTTTTTTTGAAGCACGTGTGGACAATCTAGAGGGTTCCTTCTATGTATCCTGCAAACAATGATCACCGTCGACTAGATGCCATCAACTAAGACATCAGATTTGAAATGAGTATGTTTTCAATTTATTTGTTTTCTCTTTATAATTTACACAATATCCTAGGACCTTACCGGGGCTCATATCATTGGCATCGACAAGTTCCATCATCCCGTCAATGAAAATTTTAAAATACCCTACCTAATGTCTTCTGCTACAGGTCCTAATACATATTAGTGGTATCAGAGGGATCACATAAATTTTCTTATTCTAGAAAGTTAATTTGCATTTAAATTTAGTAGAGGGGTTGAAATCAGTAACAATGGTTCAAACTGCACATAGATCAGATATTGAATGAATGAGTTATGACATTTTAAAATTTTCGAATAGGATCGATTTTTGCGGTTTGATCTTAGGTATTAAATTTTTCATCTCGAATAACTAATAATGTTTCAATTGAATTGGATTAAGTTCATTTATGAAAAATAAAATTATATGAAAATTAAAATTTTACATTTTATGATTTTCATAATAATTTAATTATTATAATAAAAATATATATTAAATAATAATAATAATATAATAAATTATTATTTTATTATAATAATTTTTTTGTTACAATATTTAAAGGCTATTAATATAGCCTTTATAATTATGTTTTCGATGTATGGAAGACACAAAAATTGAATGGGGGTGGGGAAGACCTTTACTCAAAGTTGAAAAAATACAAAAGGTTTCTACTTTTAAAAAAAGGTAGAGGAGAATTAAAAAAATTAAAAAAGGAGGAAGTAAAAAAAAACAAGGTATGTGGGGGGGGGGTGGGTTTGTGGTAGCACCCTATCCCCTTCCCCAGCGCACCTGGGGGTGCAACCCTGCACAGGACTAGCTATCGAACAACACTGGCGGACTCCCTCCCCGCTCGCTCCGCTGTCCCGATCACCGACCACCCAAATTGTATCCCTTGTGTCACGGCTCTCCTCCAGCAGCCTTCAACACGCTACACAAGCGATTTTGGTTTTACCCACAGCAGATACCCTCTATCCCGACCGGAGCCACTGCATGCATCACCGTCATCCAACCAACAATCTCCGGCTGCCCCAGATCCTTGGGCTACTGCCTCCCCCCACCTCCCTTAGTACGCTGAACTAGGGCTTCCAGATTGGATCTGAATGGCGCACCGGCATCGTTCCCTCCGTGACCTTGTCAGGCAGCCTCCTGACCCACCTCTGTCTTTCGTGAGGCCCGCCAGTTGTTATAGCTCCGACATTGTCTCCACCGGTCTAAATATAGTTGGTAACCTTATTTTTGTCTACAGGTTTTTTATCACAGGGTAAAATTGTGCCCGAAGCAGTCCAAGTGGATCTACCGAACCCATAATAGGTTTAGACGGATCGGTCTGGCCCAGTTTGGCCTTACACAATTTGTAATGGCCTATTGTGGGTTTGACCTGACCTGTACATGCCATGCAGTAGTGTTTCAGGGACCGACCCATTTAAATTAATAAAAAAATAAATTTAATAAATTTAATTGTAGAATCTAAATGAAATTAATTAAAATTAATTTTGGTTAATTATGTTAATTCTCAGAGAGAAAAACTAATTTAATTTTAAAATCAAATTTATTAGTGGACCGAATAGTAATTAAATTATTTTAATTATTAAATTCATTTAAAATAATTACATAACCCTTGTACATATTTAATGAAATTTAATTTTATCACACATTATTTTACTCGCATACTGGTTTTGAGCACCGACTAGTGTATGTTTTCATTTATTAAATTAATTATTTAACCACGTGTGATGTTTTCAATTAATTAAATTACAGTCTGCGCATCATCCTATTTTTGTTAAAATGTATAAGGGCATGTGCACCCAATTTTATCTAATGTACTTTTATAACCCTAGTCCCCATCGCCTACGTGCAAGTATTTTTGTACTTCTGATGAAGACGATGCAATCCATGACATGGACCCTACCAAGATGAGGCGGTAATCTAAGATGTTATGGGGACCCTGCCAAGGCAAAGCGATGCTCCAGAAAAGCGGACATTCAAGATGGGGGTGATCTACACCAAGAGTCAAACTTCAACTAAAGTATGATTCCCCTAGGTCATTTATATTGTCATGAAAATTCAGGAACTAGTTTATCTTTATGAATTTATTTATTATTTTATGCATTTATAAATAGTGGGAGAAATACATAAAATAATAGATAATAAAATTTATAATGAAGTGACATATTTTTTTTCTATTAATGTACAGTTGTGAGAGTGACAACAAAGTTTAGAAAATAATAATAAAGTAAATAAAGGACAATGACAATTGTGCATCTTACTTTATGATATATTTATGATACAGAAATTATAGTACATAGTTAGTGTTTGTAGGATAGTTGTCGTTTCTTTGACAATCCTTATCTCTTTAGGGGCCTCAATGTTTTTCTAGCTTGGTCTATGGATTTTTTTCACTACTATCGAGATAAGGGCCTAGAGGGTCACACACAATCGCATAATCAAAAATCCTCTTTATTCATTTGATTAGGTATATAGACATGGTTGGCCCCACCATGGGGTCCGAGTGTTGTCCAAGTTTTCGATCACCCAAAGAATTAAAAAAATTAATTATTATTCATGTTATGAATAAATGGGATTGAATTTATTTAAATTATGAACAAGTTATATAAATATAGGAAAATATTAATTGAATAAATATAATTTAAATATTCAAGGATCATTTAATATTAATTAGGGTTGAAAGTCGAGTCAAATGGATTGGTTTTTATCACATAGTATATTATATATATTTTAAAAGTATGTGATAAAATAATAAATAATATTGAAAAATTTTAGTTCATAAAAATTATTTATTTAATGAATGTTGAAATAAAAAGGGACCTGAGAACCAAACCAGTTATTTTAAAACACCACTATAAAAAAAGAGGATACTGTCTCTCATGTAAATATTCATTCATTTCATGGGATGAAAAATGAGAGCATCTCTCTCCTCCCTCTTCCTATAGGGAGAAGTATTTGATCCAAGAATAAAGATCATGATCTTTATAACGCATTGAATTTATTTTGATATAGTGATCTTGGGGACATCAAATACATAATTAGATCACTGTGCTATCACCCAGATTTTGACGATCGACATTCCATTGGGTTTTTGAAGTTCTTGTGGATGATCTAGAGGGTTCCTACTATGGTTCCATTAAAAATGATCATCGTAAACTAGTTTCTGTAGACAGTGACTTAAAATTTGAAAAATGTATATTTTTAGTTTATTTTTTTCTCTTTATAATTTATGAGAAATCCTTGAACCTTACTGGGGCTCTGATCATCGGCATCGACATCTTCCATCAACCCGTCGATGAAAATTTTAAAATCCTCGGCCTACTAGCTTCCGCTACGGGCTCCAGAACCTATCATATCTCTAAAACTATTTGAAATAATTTTCAATCTAGAATATTTGTTAGGCTCTATTTAATGGATGTGGTTTCTGGTGGAGGTTCATACTCATCCGATAATCCATAAATGACCACAAGTTCATTAAGGATATTAATGGTCACTTCCCTTTTACAAAAAATGATATGGGATCCATACTGATATAGGAAACTTATTTACAAATAAAATCAAACACAATTTTATGATTAATAATGATATTTTATAGAATAGAATTCCCACAAACATCTATCAATGTGGGATTTTAAATTTTAGATGAAATGATCATACCATTAATTGTATTTATCAATAATTCAATGTATAACCATACTAGTGGTTATGTGATAGCCTTAAAAAATTGTCCAGATCTAATAGAGTGTGTATATATAGAATAAATGAGACACCAACATTTCTAGAGTTGAATATAAGTGTTCCTTTTACCATGTTATTATCCTAACCTAATTAAATTGTGATAACAAAGGACTTCGCTTTATATTTTTTTCAAAGGGATTTATTCAGCCTTACAAGCCCCGTTTTTTAGATTATGGATTCAATTTACATAATTCCCAATATTATTGCATCTGAAGAATTGAACTTAATTTATTTAATTATTATTATCCTATATTTTATCCATTAAATTTTTATCCTTAATCAACAATCACTATATTGATGAACAACCCTTATAAACTGGATGATTTGAATAGATATCTTAATACAACTTATTGAGTTATTTCCCAAACTTTTTTTGTATTTATGTGGTTGAAATTTCGTTTATATAATGGATTTACCATTTAATATACTATGAATCTTTATTTTTCTGTTCTTATAACTAAAACCATAAGAATAATTTTATTTCCAAAAATCCATTCTACATTCAAAGAACATTAAATAATTTCTTTATAGCTACCAAAGTATTTTATGTCATACACATATTGAAGATATTATTTTTGGTCATTAAAGAATTAATCACTTTTTCTTGTATGATTAATGATAAAATTAAATTCATACATTAAAAGTATTGAAAGGTTTTATTCATAGGTAAAAATGGATTGATCATCCATATATTTATGCTTAAAAAAGTCTATGTACATTATAGTATTAAGAGTCATAGAAAAATACCTATTAATAAATCACATTTAAACTCATCACATTCCTAGGATTTAATTTATTCTTTATTACTCATATTTATTATGAGATCTAACGATTGATATACATTACCTCATTAAAAATAAATGAACAAAAAAACATTCATATAATCTCAGTACTACAGAACTATAAATATCTATTACATCACATTGATCAATTTCTCAACAACTAATGTTTCTAAAGAAACCCAAAATGATGATATATATTATCACAAAAAATACTCAATGGAATTTTTCTCTTTACTTCGTGAATATAGAAACTCATCATGGTTAAATTTATCTCTCATATCTAGAGAGAGTTGAGTGAGAAGAGTCATAAGATAATACATAATATCTTGAAATAGATTTGGGTTCACATGATGGTAATCATTACATTTCCCAGGACATTCATTATTAGAATTATTAATTTTGGTTCTATCAATTTACTAAAAACAAAAATAGCTAATAAATTTATTATTAAATAATAATTCTCGTAAGAATTTAAAAGAAATTATTCTTGAGTTGTATTAATTTAGGGAAAATTCTTATCAACCAATGACACTTTAGCTTCATCATATATCAGTATTTTTCAGCATAGTTTCCTCATATTTTATTTTCATATTTTTCATAATCTAGTATCTAAAAATAACTAAACCTCTATTTTACACAAATTTTGTAGGACAAAGAAATACATTCCGAACTATTACATAATTTTACAAAAGCATTTTAAAAATATAATAATAATACATACCTCAAAATAATTAATGTTTTTTTATGAGACTAGATACCAGATAAAATAATTTATTAACAATACTCAATGTCTCCCATAAACATTATTCACATATAGTATTATTCTAGACTAATCATACGTAGTTCCTTACTCCATAACATGGGAAAATGTAACATGATTTTAGATGCACAAAAGGGTAAACTTGAGAGATATATATCATATTTGAGTATAAGAGGATAGTAAAGGAATTATTATATAATCAAATTCATAATATAAATTTAAAATATTCATACTCATAAAATATTAGATAAAAAAAATTAATGGAATATCTAGAAGCATGACTAATATGTGTTTTAAAGAATAATTCTTCAATAATGAGTCATAACAATGGAATTTGGAATCATAAACATAGGAAATCATAATCTTATGAACATTGTTATTCAAAATCATGAACACACATAATCATCCGAGCATAGATATAAAATATCATAAATTATCATCAAAATGTGAACATAGATGTACAAAACAATGTCCATAACTTTCGTCATCATCTCTTGATGTATTTATTTCACATTTCTCAATTAATTGGAGTTCTATATCTGACCCAAAGTCTCATAATGAGAATCCATACATATTATTTACACATGATATTAAATAAATTCATCATTCCATCATAACATAACAAGTATAAAATAAATGGAATTAAGAAAAATTTAGTAATCCCATTATCATAATATATTATGAGAATGTGGTAAGTATCATAAGATAATATCCCTAGTGAATCATAACAATAATTAATGGATATTGACAATTTTGAAAAATGTCTTTATTGAAATCATCTGAAATACACATTGAGAACCAAGTGAAAAAATCTATTTTATTTTCATAAACATCAAAAAATATAATTTCATGATTAAAGGTAATAGTATATTTTTTTATAAAACCCAATAATATTGTTAATTATGCTTCATTGTGAAGGAAATAGGTGATTGTGAGAAAATATTATCATTCCGTATGTAATAAATGAGTTCATTATTTTCACATTTTTTGTAAGAAAAAATTATATCATATCAAAAACAATGAAAATATTTATTTAATGATTTTTTAATTATAGATAAAGTTAGTATGAAATTACATTATAATCAATTTATTGGGGATTAAATCTTTTTTAAATGAATATCAATATACATAGACAACGATGAGAGAAACGCTTGACCAAAAGATAAATAAGGTTTGTAATTCATAATTTTTTTCTATTATTGTGAGTAAAAAAGAGAATAAATATGGTATTAATACTCTAAGTAATCAAAAAATATTAGAGGGAAATATATTATTTAAGGTTTTAATAGTGAATAAAAATACCATTTCTTACAATGTATATTAAATTATACACATTATAAATAAAAATTGAGATTATGGAATAAACCCCTACTTCAGTTCCTATAATTCATCACACATTATCTTAACCTAAATTACATTAAATTTTGATTTATTATAATTTTATAAAAAATCTAATTCATAATTTTCTTTGGATATACTTTGCACTTATAAATTTAGATTAATCTTTTGGTAGTAATTACTTTTTATAATCATCATTCTTTTGTAGCAACTTTTTTGTTTCTCATACATTTTTTCATATGATAGTTCTATTCCATTATCCATGTTTATGGTTTAATCATCATCATAATTTTCATAATATCATATATTTAATATTTATCCATTTTAGACACATTTTTAATTTTTTATGAAATGTAATGAAAGAATGAATTTAATTGTTCTTGGATATTGTAGTCTATATATACATGAACAAATATTTCATTCAATGATAGAAAAAAATAATTGTAAATAATATTCTATGAATATTTAATAATAATATAATAAATATCATATATATTCATTAAATATATCCTTATTACCATCTATGTAATTCAGAAATAAATAACGAATCACATCACTTTGTAGAGGTGGTGATCTACATAAAATCACAAGAAACATTTTCTTCCTCCAATGGATGAGAGGAAATGTATTTCAATTATTTTATATTTTAATTATAATAATAATAATTCCATGAGAAAAATAAAATAATTCCATCCAAATATATATATAGTTCTGAGAAAAGGTGATAAAAAATAAAATATGTCAGCTCTGGAGATGGTAGTCCACATGTACGCATGATACCGTTATCATTATCCATTGGAAATTATGATAAATAATTTATTGTTATTCGATTAACAAAGTATAACATTATTAAGTTTATGTTACTGATTTCACAATGATAATATAGATAAATAAAATTTGGAGAAGGTAGATGAATAAATAAACATATAATTATTTTTTGAAGATAATTATCAATTTTTTGTGAAACACCCTTTGGATTTTTTATTAATAACACTTTGGATGGTCTCTCAAGAACACAAGAGTTGGTAAAACATTTCTATGGAAGTTCACAAGAGATTTATGTATAGTTTGGTTGAGCAATTTAGTTAACAAATCTTTGAATATATAGGATTGGAGGTTCCCAATTATTTTTATGGGAGTGTAACATTTTTCATTATTCTAAATATAAAAAACATATAATGTTAATTTTCTGGTAAAGTGGATCCTAATTGGATCAAATATAAAGAAAAAATAATATAGGATTACAATCCATTCATTAAAAAAATTAGACAATTGATTAGATTATATTAACCCTTATCTCATTAGTTCAGAACCTCCTTAACCATTGTAACCTTTATTATAGTAATTAGTTTTTTCCTTAATTACTATTATTTTCCTGAAA
The DNA here is from genome assembly GCA_963277665.1 of Viscum album. Taxonomy (NCBI): domain Eukaryota; kingdom Viridiplantae; phylum Streptophyta; class Magnoliopsida; order Santalales; family Viscaceae; genus Viscum; species Viscum album. Next base: position 423,325,176 of record OY728162.1, on the reverse strand, counting down.
GTTATTTCTATTTTATTAAATGAACTCAAGGAAACAAAAAAGGAAACAATATAATAAAAAATATTGAAAATTAGAAAATAACAAGAAAGACACAAGGGATCAAGGTTCAATGAGGTATTAAGTAATGTAAACCGTGAGTGTCAGCTCATACTAGGTTAAAACACTAAGGTTCAAGAGAACCAATGTTTATAAAGATCACATATGTATTATCATGGTCATTCTCAGTGGGAATAAAATCTGAAACCTTGTTTTCTTAATGCCAAGTGTGCAGTAATATTATTCCATTAGATACTCTACTTAAGAAACATTGCATGAGATAAGTGATGGGACGTTAGAGTTTTCTTCATTTCTTACACAGATCTATGTTTCACAGTTGATCCCATATTAGTGATAGTAATTAAAATCTTGTGATTGGGGAAAGTATCTAACCCTTTGAGAAGAGAATTGTCCCTATTCATGATAGAGTCCCCAATAACATAGATGTATATTAATACTAAGATAACTGGTAATTAATTGTCCCAGACCATGCCCTTCCATGAATTAGGCCCTGATTACACAAATTTTCAATGTTGGTTTGATGTCCACACTCTGTTAGGTTCCAAAAGATCCATCTTCGTTGTCCAGGAACCCCAAAGGGATGTAGTGTTCTACAACCCACTATGATCCTTCTCAAAGGAAAACTTAAATACTATGGCTTCAATAGGTGACCAAGTTCAATCACTAGGATCTTAGATCAGAACTTCTTATATAAGGATGATATTTCTTCTTCCTTCATTACGTTCTCTATTTCTTGAATTTCAGATTTACTAGAATTTAGTGGTCATCACAGTACCCCTTGCCTTGTGTTCATGCATTCTCATGTTAGTGTTATAATACCCATTATAAAGAAAATCCACATAAGCATGGGGAGTAATTTCAATCCCTAAGATATCTCCAATGAAACTTCAAACCATGTTCTCACATTCACATTCAATGATGATTTGTTCCATTATTTTGAATTTAGAATCCTGGAAACACTATCATTTCGATGCTAGATTAACACGCTTTTCTCAAAGACATCACCTGTGGAAATGATTTGGTTTTTAATTCACCAATTCAAAAAGATAAATTAGATGTGAATATCGCTCCACCTTGGATTTATTGCTCTATTATAGCTCCCATTGTTCATTTGGAGTACACTCATATTTGCTTTGGTAAAGAACTCTCTCATTAAAGAATTCATGAAAATAAAATGGTCCATATTTGGAGAGGTCTCAACAGTGTTAATGATATTGTTTTGTTGATTGTTGAGAATAGCTTTAATGAAGGGGAGATGTTTTCCTCCTTATTCATAGGAATTGTATAATATAGGATATCCTGGGAAAAATGATAGTTCCATACAAATTTTGAGACCAAAAATTCATCTCTCTATGACCCACAATCCACCAATAATGTTTGTTAGAAATTGGGAGATTCCGAAAAAGCTTCTACCATAAACCTCACACCTTGACCCTTGGATCCTCAAGGTTAGGTTCATATTTTACCAGAATAAACATAAAATAGAGGGAATGACATTTTAGAACCTCCCAATCTAGGATGTCCGAGAGATTTTTTATAGTTCCTTCTACACTGTGATGTTTAAAAACCCCATCCTGCACCAGTATAGCCATTATCTTTCATGAAGCCCATCAATGCCTCAAATAACCATGGACGTCCCAAATAAATCCAGAAATTATCCCCTCAATTTGTCTCACAATGGTATCAAAAACCTTTTGGACAAAAAACGCATGCATCGGTATAGAGGTGAGGATGCAGTTGACTAGAGTGATTCTTCCTCTCAAGGATATGAAATAGTTTTTATAATTGTTAATTAAATTGATGATTTTATTGACCATCCATTCAAAGTAGTATATGTGAATCCTTTCTAGAGATATAGGTTCTCACAGGTACTCTATAAGGAATATGATTCTTTTAAAACCTTGAATGTCTTCAATATTTATACCCCTTCTTTCAGAATAGAGTTTAAAAGTATATATTCTTATATTTACTCTATTAATTTTCTCCCTACTCCAATAAAAATATTCTTATAATAATTTATTCAGGGTCCTCATGGATCATCATCCTACATTCAAGAAAATTATCAGATCATCCATGAACTTAAAGAGAGAGATCCCATTCTAGTGACATATGCACTTGTAGGGTTGAATGGATCCATTGTGAATATGAGTTTCCATGATCCTAATGAGAGAATACTAAGTGAGGATGTACATACTTGGATAAATAGTTTCCCCTTGTCTAATCGCTATGGCGGATTTGAAAAAACCACATCTTCTCACAATCATGACATCTGAAAGACACATGGAGCTAAAACACCTGGAAAAGAGATCCCTCACCCAATGGGATAATCCCACAAAAATCATAACCCATAGGATAAAACCCCATTATAATATTTCATATGCCATGTTCCTGTTAATTTTAATAACCATGTAGGATCCATGGGGTTTTTTAATTCAAATACTATATCATTTACTATGAAATAAAAATCACACCTTGAGGGTACCATCCTTTTATGAAGCCATGTTGATCAATAGATACCCATTCATGATGTTAAGTCACTGATCTCATTTTGAAAATACTAGCTAGAATATTATAATACACATTTCACATGCTGATCTTCCTAAAATAGTGAAGAGAGGTTGGATCATTTACCTTTGGAATAAGTACAAGAGTGGTTTCACATACCACCCTAGGCAGTTCAACCCCCCACAAATAGTCCTCAATTTATTTATTTAGATCATATTTATTGATTTCCTAGGATCCGACATAGAATATGGCTGGAAATCCATCCAGCCCTTATGCACTATTCCAGTTAAGGGAGAAAAAACCTTAAAAAATTTCACGTTCATCCAGACTTTTCTTAAAGTAGTCATTAATCAACGGAGAGAAAAAAGGTGGAATGTATTCATATAGGTTAGAGTTTCCTCTTGGATACCCTTCGTAAACTCATGTATTATAATTAGATTTTTTGGATTGTAAATAATCCTCATGATTTCCTCCCAAAACTTCTGGATCATAAGAGATGGAGACACCACACATGAGTAAGTTTGGGATAACTCCCCAAATTCTTTCCTTGATATATTCTTGAAGAAAAGAAGTGTACATATCTTCATCTCTGATAGAGTTAAATTTATATAAATCACAAAAAATAATTTATTTTCTCATAATATATCATAAAACTAGTTGTTTTATTAACAATAATATTGAACAAATCATTTCACCACTAATTATATTGAGTTTCTTCAATTGTTTCAATATCATTCTCAAGGCCATTCGGGTTAGTGGAATTTAGAGGTAGGCTATCCACCCAAAGTTGTAAATCCATTTTAAGTATCTAAGACTATTTTGAAACCTAATAAAAGATATAACATGCACTATTTTGGTCTAGGATATGCTCGTCAGCATATTATACTATGGTTTAGATATCCATCAGTTGGAAAAGTAGAATTGACTATTTCCCACATCCCTTGAAGCCAAGTTGATGGAACTTGTAGAATGATCCGAGATCGAATGTACCATGTTTTTGACCCTAGTATCTTGAAACTAGATATGGATATATGATTATAGAATAATCTATTTAAGATGAAATGGGTTCTATGACATCCCTTTTGGATTTTTCACTAGGTATACTTTTCACTTGAAAATCCCAGAGCCATGAGTCCATTAATTGACACAAAATAAAAAATATATATATTCCCTCTCAATGGATATTACCCAACACACTTATTCTCTGATGGATCTATAATTTTGTTAAATTCCCTACCCATTAACTAGGATGATTCATTCAATTCAAAAGACTCCATATTTGACAAAAGTAGATCCCTCGCACGTGCATCACATTTTTCATAAAAACGTTTAAGAAGAAGGAGAGGCTACCATAATAGATCGTAGATGTATGATGTTGATATGAGACACAAACATTTTCCATAGTGATTTAGTTATTCCATACTATCCAAATATGTTAGTTTTTGGGATCCCCAAGGATGAAGTTCAAAGGACTTATTTTCAAAGAAAATCCATATATTTTAGAGACAGTTTTCTTGGTTATCATCACTGACACTAGAGGTAAACTATATCCAGGGAATTCATTGGATTTGAGGTTCATTTTTACCAGAGATCCTAAGACTATATCATTCCATATAATTATTGTTATCATCCACTGATTGGTCTACCTCTTCTAGATTACAGTAACAATAATACCATGCCTTGAGCAGATGAACTGAATGAAATCTTGGATCATGACCTAGTGAAAACCACATTCGTATGTGGGTAAGAGAGAGTTCACTAGATGTATGTGTTCAGTAATGTATGAGGGGGACAAAATATCTAAGAGTGGGTGTATAAGTAGAGATCACATCTTAATGCACATGAAATACTATACTACAAGAGTTGTTCATGGACATTGGTGGTTCATGGGAGGAAACCTATTTCCCAAATTTATTATATCATATACAATTCATGGACTTAATATGGTTCCATCACTTGGTGGAATGTTTGGCCTCCCTTATTCAATAAGGGAAAATTTCAAGTTCGCATCCCTCAAATGGGACTCCAAAAAGAGGAAATGACATTGGGTGGGTAGGTAAGAGGATTGAGAACACCAAAGGGGAGGGGACAACACCACCATCAGGAACCGCCATATTCTATAGGTTGAAAATTGCCTTAGAGGGGATGAGTACCAGTTTTGGAGCAAGGATTCCAGATGGGGAAATGATTTTTAAGGATTTGAATCGTGTGATGTTTGCTTTATTCATACTAACAGAGATTGACTATTTTGTTCAAAGGACACACATAAGTGAAGTGGAGAGTGATAATTGATCATTTTACACTATTCGAGCGAGCCCTTAAATTGAAATAGAATCTGTGATAGTCGGGGTTCTGACAGATCCATGGAATCATAGATTCTGGAAATGGAGGATTCTTGCAGGTGAAGGGTACAATCATCTAAAAAATGAAACTATACAAGGGATTATATTAATATATTAAATGAGGATAGATTTTGAAAAGTAAGGGTAAACCCAAGTAGAAAACCTAGACCACCACTTTAGGTGAATCATAACTAATATACACCACCATATACCAACAAAAAGTTGAAAAATTCCATCATCCTACAGATCTACTGCTACATGACCAAGACGAGATGAAATCCTCTATAGAAGTCAGATCTATGAATAAAGAATGAATATTGAGAACTGATACATTGACCACACTTTCTGAACACTAGGTAACGATGGACGCATGGAAAATAGAGAGCATGGGTTTATCCGTACCAAATCTGGCCACCAGGGTCCACCTGTGCATCGTAACTACTTTTTAAATTGCAATAGATAGAAAATATTGTACTGAAGATCCTTTCACTAACGTAGGGTGAGATGGTATAAGGGTAAATTAGGTGAAGGAAAACTATATCCAAGGAGATTATGGTCATAGGATGATTTCTGAAATCAATAGTCTACGATAGTACTATGACATGAACTAGCCTCGAGCTTCACCCTATAAGGATTCAAAGACCACATCCATGAGGACATGAGGATGCTAAGAAGGACCTGCTACTAGAGAATCATCTTGATCCACCATCATTCTGACAAAAATGACTATAAATGTTTTAACATGGGGTGGTGTGATTATCATGATCAAAGAAGGTAAGAAAGGAATTATTCTTTTTATTATGATTCATTATAAAAAAACGAAATTTTACTATATAAAAAATTTCTACATTTATATTTTAGATATTGAAACAATTTTATATATTTTTATTTCAAGAAATATAATAAATCAATTAAATAATAAACCCACAAAGTTGATGAATTTTTTTATAAAAACAAATTTCCAAGAAAAAATGAAATTATTCTATTTCATTTCCAATTAACCACCAAAAATTGAATTTTATTTTTTATATTGGATATATGATCTCAAAATTTCAATAAAATAATTTATAATTATATATTATGTTAATTTATAGAAAAACATAGTGACCATACAGAAAATTTTCAAAAAAATATCAATTTTTACCTTAAATGATATTACCTTTAATGATATAATATTAAAAGTCAATGAATTAAATATTACTAATTATTTAAAAATATAATTAATAAATATAAATGTTTAATAGTGTTTTATAGAACAATACATTACCTTGAAAGATAAATTTTTTTAATTTTACAATTCAAATTTTATATTAATTTTCCATGGCATTGTTCAGTAAATTTATTTTAGATAAATACTTCATTTAAATATTTAGTAATACTATATTTACTATTAACACCTTCCAATAAAATATCTATTTCCTTTATTATATAATATTTCAATTTGATTTTGTTTTTTTTTATTTTTTAATGTAATGTAAGCTATGAAAGACATCAAAATTTATTTTAAATGAAATATACATTAAAAAATGCATTCTTATAGGAATCTATATTAATTAAATATTATTAACATAATGAAAAACACTTAAGTGATTGGGAACATACAAATATGAAACCCACATTCACTACTCATGGAAATTTAATACTAAGTGGAATGATAAATGTTCATTGATAACCTCATAGATTTTATTTTCCTATATCTTTGTACTATCCCTAAAAAAATTTCAATTTTGGGTTATAAGTATAGATGTTATACTCTATGATAGAATCTAAAACAAATCTTATTATCACACTTTTTACTATTATAGGGGTAATGTATAGTGGTATTATTCATTTTCAATATGAATTATTAGAGAAACTATTGTTTAATTTTAACTCAATTATAAAAGGAGATGGATTACACATTTTCATACTTAATGAAAATGGGTTACTATAAAGTCAATAAAAATCACATATATTTTACCACCTCCTATTAGAGTGGTTTTTGTATCATGGGGAGAGTTGAAATAAAAATTTCATGACATGATATTGAACATACCCCATGATATTGAATTTTGAAAATATAGAATTTTTTTTTGTGGAGAAGGGGTCAATTATACATTCTCAAGTTATGTTTTCCTCTTTTACTACATTTATGAATGTATCCCCTCTAGGTATTCCATCTAAAAACCAAGACACTCAGTGGATTTAGTTTGTTCAAACAAAACTATTTCGTAGGATGAGACCTATGTTTGGGAAGCTAGTTGAAACTGATATTTAATCCCCATATATTCCAAATTGTGAAACATACTCGAGTACAAAAAATGGTACATTGATTGACAAGGTAGTGGATATTATTATCCAAAACATGGGTATTTGGGATATTAAACAACTGATAGGGTTATTGAGACTGCTCACATCAACCATAGGTTAGTCAAATTACTTCACAATCTCTCTACCCTTCTTAAAATATTTTGTAATTAAAGATAATTTACTGGAAGAGGGATAATTATCTCATCCTGAAAGTTACATTAAGCTTGTATTATACAACCATTAAAGAAACAATTAATAACCTCAAATTCTTCTATATATATTCATACTGGGAAATTATTTCCATGGTTGAAAGAGGATAAAATATTTGGATGTTTTGTGGTTTATGTATGTTGTATTCTATTTTCCTTTTTATTTGGTGGACACTATTTCCTCACGAAATGGGACATGGAATGGGTTTTCAGTCGATGGATTGATTGTTGGGGGTTTTTACCCTACTGCATCGCTCCCATAGGGTTCACCATTTGTTTATTTTTCACCAGAAACTCACAATGGTTCCCATATATATAACTGAGTATGAAAATTATATCTAAAGGAATTTTTTACATTGGGGTTTCACACCTATTGAAACTTATGAGCACAAATTGGTCGATGGGACATGATTTTGGGCCCATCACACCTTTTTGTGGTGAATTTTTCCTACTCTGGGAATCTCTTATACATTTAATATATGTTTGTTAAATCATTCCCAGACCAAAATATGGGACTAGTTACCCCAGATTCAATGACATGATTAAGAACATGTATTTATATGAACAATGGTGTGTATATTATGGGTTCTTTATCTCCCTAATATTTATTTATGATGATTTTAGATATAGACATGTTCAAGAACATTGGATTTTATTACCTATGAGGGATGTGGTCAGTTTCTTGGAGATGTTATTGAACATATATGAGGTGTCCTATGTATCTTGTGAAACAAAAATCAAAACCCAAATAGTTAATTTGGTATATTTTAAGGTCGTGTGACTGGAACCATTCAGGAAGTATAAATCATACATTAAGGACGTGAATATCAGGCCCAAAACTAGTTATGGAATCTGATGTATCCTATTTAAAGTAGAAATCAAATTCTACATAGTTCTTACAATGGGAATACGTGTCATTAAATACATGAAAATAGAGGCCATATATGGGACTTACACATATAATAATACCCTGGATTTCATCGTCAGGAATATGGAAATTTGAGTGTAGATGACATGTAATCTGATTTACATCCTATTTTTAAAGATTACACACTTGGAGAATTCCCAACATGTTTTTGATTCAATAATCAATGGTATCTAAGAATACATGAGCCCTAACAGGTTTTAGAAACAATAGCTAATGGTTCCTTGGACACATTTCATGTGATAATATTTGTACGGGGCTTATATATTAATGTTTACCATTTAGGGGAATGATTACCGAACTCATGGAGGATATTTTATGGAGATCAAGCCTTAGTAAGGAATCTTAAATATCCTATTTTATAATAGGAATCATAGTTATCATAGTTTGGTTTATACCAAACTTGTTGATGGGTCTGGGGTACTCAAGGTCCTAGTTGGGACTGATACATAAAATGATTCTTGTATATGAGTCCTCTTCTCATCTAATGATGGAAGAGTAAATATGCGAGACTTATGGTATAATTTAATCTCATAAGTCAAGAATACTTGGGATATGAAGGGACTTACACTGAAGTGAATTTCCATTGTATCACAAGACTTAGGAAGGTGTTCTACTTATCCATATTATTGTGGGAATCAAATTTCTAATAGATCACTTATCCCTAAACCCAATGATTGGAAAATGTGTATGATCAAGCTCAAATACATTATCATTATCCTCAAGGTTCTAGTAATTTTCAGTTCTTATACCAGGAAGACTTCCCTATGTTCGAGGCTTACACACTGAGGTCTCCATATTGGTCATGGATTACACTCTGAGGATTCCCTTTGGTTCAATCAGTCTCTATCTTCTAATAGTTATGGAGAGATGACAATGAAAGGTCTGCCTGAGAGCATGTCACCAACAGTCTTCGTGAATTCATAACCCCATCTCATCATGGGAACTTCCCTTACTGAAGGGGAATGTGGCCATAGGTTCTAGGTCAGTGTCCACATAGTATAAGTCAAATTTGGTCTTCCAGATGAGGTTGAAATATCCTAGAATATTTGCCTATATTGTCTTGATTGAATAATAGAAATGTCTTTCGTATATTTATAACATATTTGGGGTGTTAACATGTTATGAAATACATCTCTATGGGTTCCTACTTGACATGTTCACGATGATTTTCATGATCTATGTTGACATGTCTAGGATCTTTCGCATGGGTAAAGAATATGTTTCAAGGATATTTCACATGATTAACTAAATTGAGTTGGATTCCTTTATATGAGAGATGTAGACATATCCAAGGTGCTTCACCTAACTGAAGCATGCATTTATCAGGTCATGTGCATGATCAACGATTTGTCTTAAGAACTATCGCATGACAATGATGACATTAGAACCAGAAATTGAGTGATCATTCCACCATGTCAAAGTACCCTTTGTATGATCAAAGTTCATTTTCTATAGATAGTATTATGACAATGAAGCCATGTATAAGGGATGTATTGTGATATAATTGTTTGTGTTCAGACTGTCACATGAATACAGTGACATATTGATCAACAATCACAATGTTAACCTAACTTGTCTAATGATTGTATATTGACCATCATGGAATTTTTGGTAATTTAATTATCTTAGACAACAAATTTCATAGATTTGGGGGTTTGGAGATTGGAGTACGATATCTATGGGTTGTGGATATTATCATGTTCTCTTTTCATATGAGGAGTCCAAGTGCAGGGCATGGAGATTTGGATCTTTTTCACTAAAGACTATATTTATTCAAATTCAATAGTGGGAATTGAATTTTGATCCTGATACTATCAAATATACTTAAGATCAGGTATGGATTCACATTTGTAAATTAAATTGGCATTACTAGAATCCTATAATTCTATGGGATATTGCCTCATCGGTTGGAAATCTCATTAGAATGGATAAGCCGACTGAAAATCCTATACTTGGTCATTTTTTAGGGTTCTTTTTGAAGTAGATATGGCTTAAAAACTAGTTTTAGAGGTCGTTTTGACAACTAGGTATGGTAGTTTTAATCTAATATTCAATATTCATGGAGGCCAAAGTTTTTTTTTTCAATTTTCACTTCTTTGTTCTAATTAATTTCGAATGAAACATAAATAAAGTTTGTGGATTGTGAAAGCTTAAAGGCCACACTGATGTTTTTTTAGTATGAATAAGGTGTGATAAAATATGTATAGACCATCTGTTGATCCCAATAATCCCACCACTAAACCTGTTTTTTAGGATTCAGTGTAGGTACCCGTTGAGCCCAATACTGGACATGTTACTAAAGATTCAGTGCAGGTACCTTTGAGCCCAATACTGAGCTTGTTACTTAGTATTCAGTGCACGTACCTATTGAGTATACTAACCCCATATATAAGGCTATTATTCATGATTTTGAACAGGTACTATATAATCATGAGCCTGGTATTCAGTTTGTTGTGAAGGTACTAACTGAGAATACTGTTCCCATTGTGGAATCTGTTAATCAGGATTCAGCACTGACAACTATTGATCATAACCAAATATTTGATTTAGATATTGAGTTTTCAAAGAAGATTGTAGAGTCTGATGGTACTTTTACCAAGGAAAATGAGGTTGTCAGTCCCATTGAGCCTCCTGTATAGGATCTGGTCCAGTTGGATTTGATTGATCCTACTAGAATGGGTGTTGTGAAAGAACTGATCCCTAATCATTTAAAGGTATTAAGAGAACCGAGATACTACAATATTCCAATGTCACTTTCTCTTAAGTCCCGTTGTCCAAGGCTACAAAGAAGCCTTTTCTTCAGGACAGTCAGGAATCAGCCCAATCTACAAATAAGTTCAATCCTTTGAGAGGTTTATATTGGTCTAATGGCAAGGAGGATACTTCCTATTAATAGGATTCTCAATCTTTATAAATTCTAGCCTCTTATCTTGATCCATTGGTAGCTTTAGTTCTTTCCTCGCCCATAGAAGATAAGGGAATGAAGAAGAAGGATGAGAAGAAGATTAAGCAGGTGCAATTGCAATGGGATTATGTGCCTTACATGAGGGCCAGATATCTTCTCTCATGAAGATTTTCTTTTAGAACTATAAGGGGCTTGGTAATTATCTCATGATCACAGTATTTATGCATATTCATGTAAAAAATAAACCTATCCTCATTGGTATTACAGAGCCTCAAATATTATTTTGTAAATGGAAAGCCTTTAAATGGTTAATCCTTAGGTACTCTCTATTTTCTCATAATTCTTATCAGAATTATAAAGAGTCTCTTTGGGTTTTGAAACATGATAATATCTCTTTGATTTCATCCATTCTGGATCAATAATCAATCACTCTCTCTGTTGGAATAAATGAACATGCTATGTCTTTTACTTTTATTTATGCCTCGAATCATTATACTGAAATACATTCTTTATGGATAGCATTGGAGAGTATTTCCTTTGATATGACATTGAGAAAGGTAATTATTGTGGAATTTATTTTGGTGCTGCGACATAAGGATAATATAGGGAATAGTTTCCATAGGATGGCTGCTAATGATTTTTCTATATGCATTTATGCATGTAATTTGATTGAGGTCCCAATCATGGGGGGTGATTTTACCTCGAGAAGATACACTTTTAATGGGATACAAGCCAGCAAAATTGATATGTGTTTTTTTCATATGGATGGGAGAGATCGGAATATTTCTTTTTTTGGTATCACTCTCTCAAGATTTCATTCTATTCACAACCCTCTTTTAATGGATCTGTGCCTCGATGGGTTAAAATTATCCCATTTATAATTTAAATTTAATAATGCCTGGTTAACTATTCCATGTTGTAGGCATATTGTTAGGGAGACATGGGATATAACATTCATTGGATGTCCTTTTTACATAATGGTTATGAAGCATAGAGATTTGAAGGAAAATCTAAATGTTTGGAGTAAGTAGTCGTTCTCAGGCTTTTATCATGATATTCAAATCACTGAAGATAATATCTTGTGGTGTCATATACTTAATGACTGTTATCATGTTATCTCTTGGGATGAGCTTCTTGGTCTTTATAAATATAATAAGATTTTGGCCTTAAAGGAAAAACTCTCTCGAAATAAATACAATGTTAGGTGGCTGAAATATGGTGATAGAAATAAAAAACTTATTCATTTATTATATAGCGAAAGGAAGGTGAAATGTTACATGAATTCCCTCATGGTTGATAGTGTTCTTTTTTGTTCTGAAAAAGATATTTCTGGTGCTGCTTTTAGATACTTTTAAAACCTCTATAAGGATTCATGGAATGAAAAGACTCATAAAATGTTCAAGTATATCTCTCATACGGTTGAGGCCTCTCAGAATGATGTGATCACTAATGTACCCACTGCATAAAAAATTAGGAAATTTGTATTTTCTATGAATGATGATAGTGTGGTAGGGCCGGATGGTTTCTCCAATAACTGATTCATGAATTATTGAGATATTATTCACAATAAGTTTTTAATGATGTTAGATATTTATTCTATCATTATTAAATTTCTTTTGGTTCTAATTCTAGAATTGTTTCTTTGATTAAAAAGAATGAGAATGCTCTTGAAATTTGCGATTTAATGAATGTGGGTATAGGCATTAATCTTCTAAAATTTATCAGTAACGTTTTGGAAAATAGATTGGGAAGCATTGTTAATGATCTTATTTCCAAAAATCAATTTGGGTTTCTGCCTGGAAGAAACATTCAAAATTACTTCTATACAGATTCTGAATGTGTCAATATTATGAGGAAAAAAGTGAGGCATGGTAATATGGATCTTAAGGTTGATATTCAAAAGAATTTTTATACAATGAAGTGGAGTTTCATTTTTTCCATGTTATGAATGCATGGATTTTCTGATGGTTGTGTCCGTTTTTTAGATACATTATTAATATTTATTAGTGCTATGTTTTTATTAATGTCTCTCCAATAGGATTTATATGTGTTCTAGGGGATTGAGTCAAGGAGATCCTTTATATGGACTTATTTTTTCTATCACGAAAGATTACTTGAGCAGTTGTATTTTGGATCTTATGCATGCTGTTTTGTATCGACAAATGAATATTAGATGATTTCTGTTTTCACATTCACATCTCGTATATATGAATGATATTATATTGTTTCGGAAGGCTAATAGAATCATCATTCGATATGTTAAGGCAACATTTGAGCATTATGAGGAGGTTTCTGGTCATGTTATTAGTCTGGGGAAGTCCTTGATTTTTTTTGGGGAAGGGGTTATCATTTCAAAGAAAAATAGAGTTGTATAGAATCATGGGGTTAGGTGAGGGTCTCTACATTTTAATTATCATGGGGTTCCCCAATTTTGTGGTGGTGTTATAAGATGTTACCTCAACAAAATCTATCTCAGAAATATTAATCAACTGGATACTTAGAAAGGTAAATCTAAGTATTAGGTTGGTTGTGTCTGTCTAGTTAATTCAGGGATCAGCTCCATGTGTCTATGTTTTTTTCTCCTTACATATGGACTTGAACTCTTATAAAAGTGTTAAAGATATTGATTCATAATTTTATTTGGACCGGATCAGTTAATAAAAGGAATCTTGTTACAGTTTCTTGAAGTGATTGTATTAGGCATGTTGACATGGGAGGCATGAGGCTCAAGGATCTTAGGCTTTTCAATGAATCACTCATTAAAAATTTTACTTAGAACATATTAAATTATTATGATTTCTATCTGTAATTTTTGTGTAACAGAATTAAGACCAGGATGTTAAATGTATATTATTTTTATGCCCCCCCAAACATGGACTTCCTTATGAATGCTTACTTTAGCCTTTCATAATACTCAAAATTGATGGTTTGTAGAAATTACTCATTGAATTGTTGGAAGACTATTTGGTTATCATGTGCTATTGCTAATCAAATTGAGATCCCTTATTTGTTGATGTATATCTCTATTTTTAAATTTCACAATAATGGAACTGCTCATGTGTTTATTTCAGGTACTCTTAAGATGGATTTGGATTGTAATCAATACTCTCCTATGGATAATAAAATATTAATGTCTAATTTAACTAGAACATTTATTACTAAATAAGATTATAGATCCATGTGTGATGACTCCTTGCAGGTCCCTTCTTGGCTGTTAATGTTTTATACTGCATTTATTCCACCTAATCATTATTTTCTCATGTGGAGGAATTGGAAGTTTAGACTTCCGTTGAAACGAATGCTGCAGAGGGATGAGTTTTCTCTTGCACCTATTTGCTTAATTTTTCTTATTGTGGATGAAACTATAGATCATTTATTTATTTCCTAAAACTCTTCATCTTATCTATAGAGTTACTTTCAGGGTTTTTTGGATGATACTTGAATCTGAATTGTTTTGACCAGCTTATGGAATACATTTACATGGCTGATTTTAGTACTCAGGTAAAACAGCTACTCCTTTATGCTATTTCACCACTGGTTTATTTTATCTATTGGGATAAAAGTACTCTAGATTTTTATAGTATAATTACTCCGACTTCAGTTGGTATTTGGTAGTTCCATCTTGGTGTTTTTTCTGCTGCTTGAGCTCTCATTGGAAGCATGAGAAATGATGTTTCGGATTTGATTTTCCTATGAAGTTTGGTTATTTTTGGCTGATGCAAACAACACCTTGTGATGAATCATATACGGTGGGTACCTATAATCTCTCAATGTCTGGAAAGTAATGTTTATAAAGAGGCTTCTGGTGCACTAGGACATTCAGGATGTTTTTCCATCTTCTTCACATATAACAGCTTCATTAAAAATTAATTTTACCATTTTATGGAAATGTTTTGGTGATTTAGGTTGAGTTATGGAAAATGGTTAAGGCTATCTGGTATGCTTCACATCATGGATGGATGATTTTATGGCTAGAATCTGATTCAACATTCGTGGTTTAAATTCATAGAAATCATTCAAGGAATGTTCCATGGTTGATGCTTTCAGATTGGGATGACTGTATCAAGCTTGTCTAGAATTTTTTCTTGGTTGTCACTCGTGTTTATAGAGAGAGAAATCAGGTTTCTGATGCTCTTTCCAATAATTCTATTGAAGAGGTTAGTTCCTTTTAGTCCTTTGTAACACCAAACTATTGTTGTGAGTTGTTGGATTCAGATGTGTGTGGTGATGTGTACAAGCATTTTTGTTATCCCCCCTGTCTCTTCTCTCTTGTTGTCTTTACTTTTTTTATTAATAAAATTTTCTGGGATCAGGCATTCCTATTCCTAAGTTTTTGATCAAAAGCGCATTGTGAGGGGTTATATTAACATGTATAGATACTTCCTAACAAAACCTATAAGCATGGAAAATTTACATGGTGAAACATTTCGGTGGTTTTCTCCAAGCAATGCCCATTGGGGTCTCACATGATCGCTCATCATGAAGTTCAACAACTCACATGACCTCAAAGAGGTATTGTTATTGGTTTATTTCTCAGGAATAGTGTTTTCATATCATGTATGTCACATGAATAGACGAAAAACACACATTTCATGATGAGGTGTAGTACTTGGAATTTGGGGCCCTCATATCATAAGGCCGACACCACAAGGCCAAGAATGGGGGATACCGTGAGACAGTGTGTTCATGGAGTCACAAGATTCACATCAATTAAGGTTTGGGTTGTATGAAAAAAAGAATCATAATGTTTCATGACTAAGGGTCTTTATATTTTTATGCATGTGGATACCATCATGGTAATTACCTAATAGAAGGAATCTAATTAAAGAATTCCCACATGACAGGGCCATCCGAACCTCTACAACCCATCTACAATCACATTAAATCCAGGGTGTTTTCAATGAACTCTCCAACTATTATGATGTGGTCATGTCTCTATGAGTACCAAGTGAGAAAGGGGAACATGGCACCATGATATAATCATGACTGAATGTTCTTCTTGGTGAATTCACAAAACTCAAAGGTATTGAATGCGTTGTCATGAAGCATTAAATTGATTAAGTTTTAAGGGTGATTTATATCAAATGGGAGACCCTATATCATATTTCAAGGATAATTTACAATTTTAATATGTTTATTTTTAATAAAAATCACTAAAAGTGGCGGTGGTTTTGAAAATATAATTTTGAAAATAACTAAATTAAAAGAGGATAATAGTTGAAAAAACAAGTGGATTATCAAGAATATGAGATAAATGAGTCATTTCTATTTCACTCAAAACATTTCAGGTTAGTCATTCTTAGAGATTCATTCAGTTTTGGATTAATTATTTGGTTGAAATTAACTGGAATCCTGATTAATTCCTAATCTTTTATGTCAATACTTGAAGAACCAAACCTTTATATAATAATCATATTTCTATGTTAGAGAACTTATGAATGGATTAAGAGTGTATAGAGAAGATTGAAATTTGAAGAAAGATAGAATGAAAATGATTCATGTGTTGTCCAATTAGAGCAACATAATTTACAATCTCAAAACCACACACTGATGAGTTAGAAATTGAGAGAATACCAATAACATGCATAAAAAATCATTAAAATATGAAACATTTTAAGAAAAATTTAATGAAATGATTTAAAAATCAAATTACCCAAAACCAGTAGCTAATATATGAATCGGAACCTCCTTGACATGTGCATAAATTCCTCAAAATTAACTCCCTCTATTTAGCCTGACATCGAGAGGTGGTAGAAGCTCAGGTGGATGTCCTTCTTCATCCTCGATCCAGCTATGAGGAAAGAGGCCACAAAAAATTCTATGATGAGGAGAAGAATACTATGGAACTCCAAGATTGAAGAACTTCACTAATTGCTATAACTTTCAAATGGGGTTCCCAAAGTTCCAATTTATAGGTAAAGTGGAAGGTTGTTTTGGGAACCCTAATTTCGAGGAACGAATTTTCCAATAGTTTTTGGTGGCCATACAATATTAGATAAATTTTTAAAAATCAATATTTTTTCGCACATATTGAATATCTCTACTAATTTTTTTCATTATTTTGACAAATAAAACTTGAGATATTGAATAAATATTAGACACAACTTTTAACTACATGTAGTTTTGGTTCCTTAGATTGATTAGTACAGTTGGGATGCTAGATGGCCAATTTAGGCATGTGTCTCTTCATTAATGATGTATCCCACTTAATTTTGGATCATCCAACAAAATATCTTCCCAATTTGATTCACCGAGTAGTATTAGTGTGTGGTCGAGTCTACATATTTTAATGGTGTTATGCACAATTTGGCAAAATTTTATTTAACATTGTTTTGGGCCCTCCAAATCACCTCCACCTACAATTAAATATTAATTTTTTTTTTGAAATTATCCTTTTAACAGTGATTAACAAAAAATAAATGAATAAAAAATGAATTACACTTTTCTATAAATTATTTTATTTATGATACAAAATTAGTTTATCACAGTGGTATAAGGGTAGAAATGAACAGTGAATCACTACGTGATCTCACTCCCACACCTAAACATTTTCAATTTTGGAAAAAGTCACATTTTTTAAAATTATTCAGGTAGATATTACTAGATTAATGTTGTTTTTACATTAAATGAAAATTTAATTCTTGATAGTAGTCTGGTAAAATAAAAAATAACACCAAGGAGTTATTCTTAGTGATCATAGAAAATTATATCTTATAAATTTTATAATAACAAAATTCAAGGAGCTGAATGATACCAATTTGAGAGAATAATATAAAAGTTAAAACTACAACTAACTCTTCACATGTGTGTGTGGCAAAAAAGTTCATGCCATTAATTCTACTTTATATCCAGTAAATATTGGTTATTATAAAATTTCTCTTCACAAATGATTCTATCCACCAAACCTTCCCTACATCGTTTGCAATCAGATTTAAAGACCCACTCAATTAAGTATTCATGGAATTCAAAACTCAATCTCCCAACCAAGAAATCCCCATATGTTGTACATTTCATCACTCCCCTCATTTATTATTATTATATTTATTTTCAAAATTTTAAATTGGAACAAATATCACACTCATCACTAAACCCTTGTTTGATCTCCTCACAAAACTAATTGTAATAGTCATAACAAGAGGAAAAGTTGAGGAATAATGTTTTTATACTTCCCCATGACACCACCCACATTTTTTGTTTTTTTAATATAATATATGATTTTAATTTTTTTGTGGGTTTATAATAGTCGGATAACCAGCACACACATATAGGTCAATCCAGTACAATAATGAAACATACCGGATAAAAAATTAACATATAGAAAAAATATTTTGGAAATATAATATATGTTATCCTAACTTATATTTAACTTCTATTAAGTAATAAATATCTACAGTTCATGGTCTGGTGATAATATGTGTGGAGATATTAAGTGACATAATTTTCTTATAAACAACCCACACAAAGGGTATCATTCTTCTCAAAGGATTTAAAATGATAAAACCATTTATATCATTGAGAAAAAACAAATTTTCAAGAAACAATATCAATTCAATGTTAAATTCATTTGAAAATAAAAAATTTATCATTTAAACAATTTTTTAAATTTTAAAAAACGTGAAACTGGGAAATTGATCATGCATTTTCAATAAAATATATGATTAAGTGGGAATAATTTTCCATGATTAAGTGGGAGTAAAAAATAAATATTCTATCAAAAAAGTCAGGGGTAATATGAGGGTAGGGGGAGGAAAGGTAAAAATACTATTAAATAAGCTAAAAAATGAAGAAAAACTAGGAAATATCATTACGAGATCTTGTAAGCTCTGTTTCAGTCATTTAGTTGGAAACTAAGTGTTGGATCATGTTGTACTTTCTTAAGTGTTGAATGTTTATGATCTTATTAAAGGTGAAGCGGGAATTGGTAATTCAATGAAACTATTGGAATGAAACATCAAAACACTTGTAGGTCAGGTGATGTTTACACAGTTCATAAAGGATTCTTGAGGAATAGATGCTTTTAAGATGGGTATAATTTAGAATCCTTTGTTTTTGGACTAGACTAAAATAAAAAGCTTTTTAAACTTTATTAATTTGCTGGATATGTCATTTTTAAAACTGAGCTTCATAAC
Organism: Viscum album; assembly: GCA_963277665.1. Taxonomy (NCBI): domain Eukaryota; kingdom Viridiplantae; phylum Streptophyta; class Magnoliopsida; order Santalales; family Viscaceae; genus Viscum; species Viscum album. The sequence continues at coordinate 423,305,812 of OY728162.1, read as the reverse complement.
ATAATTCCAAGTGTTGGAACACTTACAACGTGTTTTATTTGTACTTGGGAAAAGTCCCGATAAGTTACCTGGGTGTCCTGAGGTGTTTTGGGAGAACCAAAACTATAAAAACCCACTTTTAAGAACTTTGACCAGGCACATAATTTTTATGAAACTATGCAGACCATAGAAAGAAACCATACTGTTTAAATCAGACGAAGATATGTGCTCGCATAGTCCGTGCACAATTAGAAAAACTGCGTGGGACATACAGTGTGGGGTGCATTTCATAGACAGAGGGATCCATATGGTTGGCGCATTTTTTGGAAAACCTTGATGGTTAAACCATGTAGGTTAGACCATGTGAATTGGTCTACTTAATGTTTTAGAATTATTTTAAATGACTTTTAAATAAAGTAATATTTAATTAAATTGGGAAGAAAATAATTTAATTAAAGGAGCATTAAATGTTGAGTTGGGGTTCATCTAAAAAGAAGTTTAATTAGATGATAATGATAATAGTATAATTGATATTATTTTTATTATTATATTAAATTAGGATTAATTTAATATTAGGGTTGGGGAAATCCTAGAGGAGCCTCACCCTCACTCTTTCTTCCTACTAGGTGATAATGACCCCCCCTTCGGGTCCTCCATGAAGCGCGCTACAACCTCACCCTAACTACCTCTTATGCAACCACTTCCTCTTGTTTATTTCATTAATTTTGTCCATCTTGGTGAGGTAAGTCCTTCTTCATGCTTATCCTCCTTCGTATTGTCCATTTAGGTTTCTCGTCGCCCTAATTCAGTTTGGATGAAACCCTAACGGAGGGTTTGATCCTGATTTCTTGTTTCTTTTGATTCAAGGTGGTGTAGAAGATGTATCATGAATTGTTTGTCCATATTCTGATGACCGCTACTGAAGGTGAGGTGGTCCAGCTCAATTTGGTTCACCGTAACCAAATTCGGGTAAGGTAATACAATCATTTTTGTCTTTTCACCCTTTAATTTATGTTCTTATGGTTTATATGATTTCATGGTAATTATTTATAGGTGTGTTGAGTCTTATCGCTGCATTCTTATTATTCTATGTTAGGTTGCTATGGGTTTTGATCAACGTTTGAGCTAGTGCACACATATACTTAAGGAATGTATATATATATGTAATATATATTTCCTCCTTGTATATACACCCTCAGGGTGTGGGGAATATGTGTATTTGATTACAGATATTTATATATATATATACATGTATGTATGTGCATGCGACTTTAGACCAATTACGTTTGGTTTCTTCCAGTTATGTAAATGTGTTGAGTATTAAACTAGTTCCACCCTGAGTTAGGGTTTGTTTCCTGATCCTCCAATTCTATAAATTCATTAGTTAATTACTTACTACACATTTGTTAGACTTAAACTGATGTAGTGAAGTTGTTATATTTAATACCTATTGATTTGGAATTCAGTATGTTTCGTGTTTTGAATGTTGAATGTGACTAGTGATTTGTTGATAATCAATATCATGATTTTAAAATAAAACCCTTATAATGGGGGGGGGTTCTATATTCAAAATAAAATTATTGATTAGGATTTTATTCATTCTTGGAATTTTATATTGGGTTTTCTTATTTCCATGATATTCCCTTGAAATATGGAATGTGTAGGACATGGCCCTAATAACACTAGAAAAACATAGTTACCTTGTTATATGATTTAATGGGAAAGGAACCGCCAAAGATCGTGACCCAGTTTCAAAATGGATTTGTCCATGTGTAATGGTTTCCATAATTTTTTTTAGTGTTTTGACACATTCATTCCACAATTTGGGTGTGCCTAGGATTGATCTTTCCCAATGGTAAGCTTTACTACATTAAATGTGTTGTTTTATAATTGTGAATTGCCTAATTGTCCGTACCATGTATGGTTACCACTTGACCCACCTAAAGAAAGTTTCTCCATTTGATAACTAAATTTGAAATGGAGTTGGAAAGAAGACTTAAGTATATTATGTGGTCATGTTAAATGTAATTGGGTAATAGGTTGCATGTGCGTAATACCCCTTCCACATTAATGGACGGTAGTGGAATGAACCTTGATTATTAATTGCTTATGAATAGATTAAATTTTTGAAATTATATTTGTCCTTTTCAAACTAATGAGTGGAAATACATGAACTAATAAATGAATTGTTGCAATGATACATGGACTATTCACACTAATGAAAGGTAAGGATTGAACCAAATGAGAATATTACTTGACTCCATTTTTATAGAGGAATGGTCTGACTCAAGCATGTCTTGGATTCTGATTGGAGAATTCCTTGAGAACTCAAGGAACACATTTTAAATTCAAGGATCTAACATGCTTAGGTTGACAGCCATCTAGAACCCGATCATTTTCTAACCTTTGATGCCTAGTATGAAACCATAGGATACCTCATGTAGTACTATATGGTTCCTTGGATACACTCCATGGACCCATCATTAAAAACATGATTCCTAGGATACACTTATTGGATCTAGCACTACAAAATATGATGCTCTGATACACTCCTTGGATCCAGAATTGTCATGTAGGTTCCATGGTTAATTCCCATTGGGCCTAATCATTACTTACCATATTTTACTTTGGATGATCTCCTTGGTCTCGGTTGGTGAATCACTGTGGAATGCCTTGGACTATGCTCCTTGGATTACACTCTTACCCCCTTTCTAGGATACAATTATTAATGAGTTGGCGACCCAAAAGGTCTATGTTGCCTTAGTTATTACCTGAGAACTACTTTATGAAATATCATTACATGTTTCCTTGATACACTATGGAACCTTCACTCTTTACACTATCACGATGTGCTGTCGGTTCAAGCTATGCCTCGTGTGGCCTATTAACCTAAAATGGTAATTACTTAATAAATGAACTAGTTACATGTTCAGACACATCTGAGTGCTGAAGAAGGTACATGGGTATTTAGTTGTATTGTGATATTTACTTTTTTATGCATGATTTCATACTATTTAATTAATATTACACCATCTGGATTGGGCTAGAAACCGGTTTTCTTGGCCTACTGATATTTATATATCACACCCTATTCAGACCGCCATTGCACTGGGGTACCTTACTAGGCATTCTTGTTCTCAATACCTTGGACCTTTCTATTATTGATTGTTGTACCTGGGAGTTAGTTGTAAAGGACTAAAAATAATCTCGAGATGCTTGGGGAGATCACCCTTGGGGATTTGAGTCTTTTCATTATTTCTATACTGAGATATAAGTCAAGCTGTTTTGTTTACTGGTTTCAGATATTTATCACCATGACATGCATCAATTGTAGAAACTGGAGCTAGTCACATTTATTAGAATGAATATATGTAATTATTCCACTACTTTATTATTATTATTTAATGCTTCTGAAATTGATTATTATTTAATCTATAAAATAGATGTGAAAATATCATAAGAAGGTATAGTCTCCCCACTATCAACTCATGAGATCCTCACTTATAGTCGATATCTTCTAGAATATGGGGAGGAGTGCATGAGGTCATGTGACTCACCGGTTTGACCACCATGATAGAGGTGATCATGGTCAGTACGTTACACATCTACTATCATGATCATTTACAAGAATGTTTAAAACTGATGGTTAGTTATACACTATAAAGACAATTAACTAAGGACATCCAACTAATTCATCTCATGAAACTATTATTGCATTGAGTGGATATAAGTAACTTGTAATCACAAAAATATTCATGTTCATCACATTCTTCATATATCAAATGATTGATTTAATTTTTGAAGCAACATTCCTTAGAAATAAATATACAAATTGAGTAAGGAATACTGATTAACAATAATTTAACCATTCAATCATATATCATTCAACGTAAAATACCATATTTAGAAATGATATACTGTTTATTTAATAATTATGTCAATTTTAATTAATATGGATATTTATCATAAATGTAATTTCTAAGGATGAAATGAAAATGCATATTTTAAGGTTAAGTTAATGATTAGAAAAATTAATCAAGAAATAGAATGTTGATAATTTACCTAGTCAAACTAACCATAAAACATCCAAATAAATAATAATTATGGTATCAATATAACATATCCCCAGTGTATCATAATTAAAAGAATTATTTTGATGTTGTTGATTAATAGAAATATCATAAATATTTTATTAAAAGCATTCGTGATGAAAATAACATTTTCACATTGATTTTTTTATTAAAACTAAATTTTCAAAAAAAATTATTTTTTCTTGAAAATAACCGATTAAAATTATAATAGAGTATATATATCATCGAGTTCCCATGAAATTGAAAAATTATATACATGTTTTACACGTTAAAACAAGGATTCGTTTCACATTTCATCAAAACCCAAATGGTCCTTATTTAAAAATGAATGGAAGATTCCTTTCAGTTTTTTAAAATATAAAAATCGGTAAAAATTTATTTAAAAAATAATATGTATAATTTTTTTACTATATGTTTTATTAGACTAACGTTGTTTTTGAAGAAAAATAATTTTTGACCCAAGAGAGGAATAAAGTTGGATTTTATTAAATAATGTTCTCAAATATTTTAAGAACCCAAGAGGGAAAAATGTTAATATGTAATGAAAATATCATGAATAAACAGAGTATAATGAAATGAAATCAGGTTACTTTCCAATAATAAAATTATTTCATTCAATGTATATTCACACATAAACAATACAGATTAAAATGAGATTGTGAAATAATCCCTTAAAAAGATCATGAAGTTAAAGAGAGAATTAGTCCATGAATTTATAATTTTCATCAAATGTAAATCCAAATAAACATGTTAAAATATATAATAATATATTTAAAATTATTTACACTAATAATATTATAATTTCAATGAAAATTAACATGTAATATAACTCAACAAAAAGAAATTCTGTTATGAAATTCTTTACAACTTGGAAAGATTTATGTGAAATCCCATTGGATGAAATAATAGTAATTTAAAATTAAAATACAATGAATTATTATGAAATAATGATATTATATTAAATCATTGATGTATATATGAAAAATAAATTAAATTAAGTGCAAAGCATTATAATATACCTCAATGAAGGGAAATTGAGACGAAGTTCGTTACCTCAATCTTTTTTTAAACAAGTTTTAGCCTCTTATATAATTGTTTTAGTCATGATTTTTATTTATATAAAAAAAATATTCATATTTATAATATCATATATGATCCTTTATAACATTTTATCACATTTTCATTAATAATCATTAATTGTAACTATTATTTTTAGTGATGACTTCCTTATTTTCTCACACATGTATTAATGTGAATGTTCTGGTTTATGAAATATTATATATCTCCATTATATCTATAATAATATTAATATTATAAATATTTTTTTTCATTGGATATAATTTTATAATCATTGTATAAATTTAACCTTCGATAATGGACCACATCTTTTCGTAGAGAAGGTAGGTTGTACATACGTAGAAGCGAAATTATTGTTTCCTTAAAAGGTGAAAGGGTAATAAATTAAGAGATATATTAATCGTAAAAATTATATATAATTTCATATATATAACATATAATAATTAGATTAAACCTTATTACTTTCCATGTAAATCATATGTTTAAAACGAATCACATTACTTCATGAAGCGGCAGTCCACAATACACATAAGGGATGTTATCATAATTTAAACGACATGGAATGAAAGAATGTATATATGATATTATATACAATTAATATAATAATATAATAAATATTATATATATATATATATTTATTAAATATTTCATTATACATAATATTTATATTCATTGATGTAAAATGAGTTATATCGGTTAGGGTGGTGGTAGTCCGCATACACATGATCAAATATTACATTTTCCATTTCATGGAGGAGGATATGGATAAAAGTTATTTCATTTACAAAATAACATCTAAGTATATAGAACATAGTTGTATCCTTATACTAGAAAAATTTAATAATATTTTAAAGAGGTGAAGAAGAATAGAATAAAAATGATTGTTTGAGAACATTAATACTTCTTTGGATGAACTCTATAGGTTTTCTCTAAAAGCCTTACTGGATGGATTTTTGATCAAACAAAGGGATATAGGATGTTTTCAGTGGGGTAAGTAATTTATTTTGGAAGGTATTTTCTAAACCAAATGGGTTTGAAGTGTGAATATGGGATAAGGGACAAGCTTTAATATGTGGGGGAGATGACACACATATAATTTTGAAAATGAATCAATTACACCAACGTTTTTTCATTAAAAGGGCCTAAAAATGGATTATTATTGAACCATAGAGGTTTTGAGTTCAAAATATTGAAATAAAATGGGTGATGGAAAAGTTTTTGGTTATTTATAACCCTTATATTATTAGTTTAACCCCCAGTAAACATGTTTTTACTACACCCACAGTAATTAATTTATATTATTTCACTATTCATTATGATTAAAAATTATGTTGACCTTCTTAGATAGTATAAATTATTATTATTATAAATATGGAATCCAGTTTAACATATTAAATTAAAATAATTGGGAAAATAAAATTAAAACTATACCCGGATACACAATGAAAAAGAGGGTTTTCGATGAGAAAACTGTCATTAGTGTTAATGGATTTAATATAAAATTTGAATATAAAATTGACTAAAATCACCTAAATTTTGTAAATTTTAATATAATTTAATTTATTTAACTTTAAAACACAATTAAAATATAAATTAACCTTATAAATTATTTAAATGAAAATATTTTTTTAAATAAAATTAGTATTTATTACTATTAATTGAACAAAATTAATCTTTCTAGATAAATCCTGAAATTTCTGAAAATGATAATTTTGAAATGTATATTTGAAAAAATAAGTCTATTTTATCAATTAAATTTTATTAAATGATAAAAAATAATTTTAAATTATGTGCATAAATCATGATTAAAGATCCTGTTAGAAATTTATTGTTTTTAAGAAAACATTTTATTTTATTTCACACGGGTCTTTTCTGTTTAATCAATAAATAACACTTTAATGTTTTATAAATGTGTAAGCCATAAAATTTTCATAATTTATTTTTTACTATTTATACTCAGAAACATAACGACTAGGTTATTATTTTCATGTTTCAAGAATCATATTTTAATAGAGTATCACATTTTGTTTATACATGGTCTTGCATGCATCACAAAATGTAGAAGAGATTTAATTTTTTAAAAGAAAGTATGACATAAAACCTTATTTAGTTACATTATCTTCTAAGATTTTTGATTCATATAATATACTATATGAAATATGATGTAAATATTTTTAAATCATAGGGCATTATATTCTACCCCATAAATAAAATGAGTCCTAAAAATTTAATATTGATCTAAAAAATTAAGAGTTTGACATTTGAAAATTCTTTTGTTGGAAACCACTTTTTAAAAAGAGTTAATAAAACATCCAATTTTTTTGGGATAAAGTAAAATATAAATTTCATCTTAAATAACACAAAAAATGGTTTCCAATTAGAAGAAAATTAGTGGTAAGTAAATATTTGTACCTAGAAGAGAAGCATAAATAATTTGAGAGAGTGATTGAGATCATTGATCAAAAGAAAGTGAATGATCAATGTAAAGTTAAAGACCTCACAACCATAGTATATAATGATTTAAAAGAACATATGATTCATTATATATAAATGAAACATGATTAAATTTCTTAATATACTATTATTATTGTTAAGGAATTATTTTATTACATAATAATATAAGGAAATATACTTACTTGATATCTTTATTTTTAAAAATTACAATTTAATCATTGATTGGGCTTTCATCAATTTCAACTTTATATATTACTCTAAGTAATGAATATAAAAAACATTTTTTTATTCCTAAAGCACAATAATTAACATTTAATGAATCATAAGTAATATAAAATATTGATAAGTCTTTCCACCTTTTTAAAATAGTTTTCAAACCCAATATAGTTAACATAATTTATTCAACATAATAAATTAATATCTAAACCTCAATAGTGAAATCACTAGTTAATTATTAATATTTATTTATAATATTATTTAATTAAAAACAATAACATATTACCTAGAATATCATGTAGATCAATGGTAGTAACTAAACCCTTATCATTATTTAGTTGTGGGATCAATCCCAGTGGACTTCACTATAAGTAACATGCTATCATTTTTTCAAATCTATATTAATATAATTTCTCAAAAATTTATATGTTTTGATAACCCATAATTACTACAAAAACAAAGAGAAGATTAACATAAATGTTTACTAATACCATTAATTATATGTCAAAAAATATAAAGTCATTCTTACTCAAAGAAATAATGCATATACTAATCCAATGGTTTGTATTCCCATAAATTTTTCAAAAAATATTCATAATATTAGTAGAACCCATCACATAAAACCTAAAACGGGGTGATTAAGAACTTGAGATTATTATCAGTCATAATATAATATAACCATGATGGTACCCTGAACTCTTCTATTATTGAAGTGATATATGATTCTAAAAATTAAAATTATCCTTAGATGTTTTATGACTATTATAACTTAAATACCCTTCGTAAAAATACTTCTAGAATTTAACTATTTAATCCCAATACATAAATACTTCATCTGTTTAATTTCAATACAAGTCCTTCATTATTCTAGGATTTAACATTTAGAATAGGGAGTTGACATAGATAATATCCAACTTCACCCCATTTAAGAAAAATAACTATAAATATATCCCTATGATGAAATTTATTTCCTTACATTATACTCTTTATTTATCATTAAAAATATATTTATTTATGTCCCTATTTCCCAAACCTAAAACATTCTTCTATTCCTTTTAGGAAATTTACTAGGTTTCTTTTTCCATATTTCTAACATAAAGTAAATCTATCATTCTTTCCTCCATGTTCTCCACCACTAAATCTCCTAGTAGACTTAGTCATTATCTTTTTTTGTTAGCATGGGAACTGTTGAAGATATAGGTTGTTAATTATATTTTAGAAAAACAAATTGGTAATAATAATAATATATTTGACTCATGTCATAATAAATTTTGGTTTCTCATAATTAAATAATATTTCTTCATATTTCATGGTAACATGACTCCTTTGGGTTATATCCATGGACTAAAACAAATAATATTAGCGTTAGATCAATAATCATAGTGGAAAATGATATAATAATTTATAAAAATTTTAAATAATTACACCATATTTATAATAAAAGATAATTTAGGTTTAAAAAATGGAATTCATTATCATCTACTATTAAAATCCTTAATAATGGTCTATAATAAAAATTTGATTTATCCAAAGCATATCCCTTAGGAGTGTCAACCCAGGTGCGTAGTAAGGCCTGTTTTCATGTACCAGGAATGACTTAAGTTAAGCTCTATGCATCATTTGTAGAGTTATTACCCATATATAAGTCTGTACTAGAACCACATACACATGAAAAATAGGATTTATTTATAGAAAAAACCACATAATTTTTACCTTAACAATACTGAAAGACGTTTTTCTATACTTATCCTTAAAGTATATCATAGTGTCATGATCCATGATCAATGTTTTTAAAAATCTTGTTCCAAGGATTCTCATAAACTTTTTATCATAATAACTGTAACAAAACGAACCCTAATAACTCATATCTAGCATTTTATTCATTACAATATTATAAGATACATTGAATATCATCATTAAGGACTAAATAATTTAGTATAATTTTTAAACTAGATGCATATATGATCCTATATTACATTTGAATACCCCTATTACAACATAATTTATTCCCAATAATATCATTATTCCCTCTATCATATCATTGTATGTCATTCATTGTACACTTCCTTGATTTATAAGAATATAATGAAAATAATGGCGAGATCAATTTCTTAGAAAGAGTTATGTAAAAAGGATGTTATCAGGAGTAAATTAAGAAAAATAAATAACACATAATGAATATTGAAATGTAAATAACTAAACCCAAATTCCATTTAATTAATCACATGATTATCATTAATAAATAATTAATAATTAATTTCTAAAGGTAAATATCTGAAAAAATATTCCATTTAATAAATAAATTGAATATAAATATTATATAAGGAATAATCAATATAGAATTGTATATAAATTAAAACACATTTTATATAATAGATAAACTGATAATGGACATGGATCCAGAGATAGTATCATTATGAAAATCTCATGGATAATAATAACTAAATTCTTAATGTTGAAAATTCTTAATTATTGGATGTAATGATCTCACGAATCGTTATTCCTTTACTATTAATAACTTTATGAAGAAAATTTAAAACTAATGGATAGGTATACATGCGGAATCTATTTAACTAAGGTTAGGTAATTGATTCCTCTCATGAGACACTGATAAATAAAGGGACAATATATAACCATTCCATACCCATATCTATATATCCAATGAATTCCTCATATATTGAAGGATCAATTTAATTCTTGGACCAATATTACTCATCCAAAAATTTCCATATATAGTAAATAATTCATTTTATAAATAATGTCCCTAGTCAATCATATAAACATAAAAGTAAAATACCATATATAGAGATCATATATGGTCTAATTAATAATTATATTGACGATAAATAATGTGGATATTTAGGAAAAATGTATTGTCAATGTTAATTATTACAAAAATTAATAAGGAATGAGAATGTTAATATATTCCATGGTAAAATTTATTATAAACCATATAAGGAAATAAATGGTATGATATCAATAAAATATATCCCTATTATAAAATAATTTAAATAATGTATTTATTTGTTTATGTTTAAAAATACCATAAAAGGGTCATTAAAAACATTCTTAAGAAAAACAAACTATTAAATTTGAAAATAATTTTTTAAATAAAGTATCCAAAATAGTTTGAAAAAAATTTCTTTGAAAATAAATCTCAACAATCATAAATGATTCTTTAAAATAGTTATGTTTCATAATGGTGGGAAATTTCATACATTTTATTCAGATTAAAACAAATATTATTTTAACATTTTGGATAAAACACTAATGAAATTTCTTTTAAAAATTAAATGAATATTCTTTTCCAATGTTTTTGTAAAAAATAAAAAATTAGTAAAAATTTATTTAATAATTAATTTGGATAATTTTAAAAATACTTTCGAAATTAGTTTTAGAAAACATTTTTTGGATGAAAAATGATTTTTGACTAAAGTTATATATAAAATTGGTTTTCTTAAAAAAAAATTCTCAATCATTTTTATTATAAAGGGGATGAAAATGGGAATATTTTCTGAAAACATCATAAATAACTATAGGATAAGAAAATGAAATGATTTTATTAGACAAAAATAATATAAAATGGTTTTATTAGACACATAATCATAGAATATCAGAGATAATAAAGAAGATATAAAATCCATTGAAAAGTAATTGAGTAATTGAATTATTTACCAATTAATAACTTATAATTTAAGTCCCTTTGTTGATATAATTTATATTTATACTAAAAATAACCTGACATTTTGTGGGATAATGATATTTCATGTCAAAGGATATTATATAAATTATTTAAAAAAAATTAGGTTCATAACATTATAGTATTCCTCAGTAAAGGGAAATATAGATGACGTACCTTACCTCACGCTTAGTTACGGATGAATGTGTTTTGAAATCCTATATAATGTTTTGAAGCATTTTATTAGTTAATAAATGAACTAGATTAATACTTACAATATTATATATGATCCTTATATAAGATATTATCTCCCATTCGTTAATAGTCATCCATTATCACTATTTCTTCGTGTGACAATAGCCTTGTTTTATCATGCATGTTCTAACATGAAAGATGCAACTATTGAGAATATTATACATTTGCATGAAATCAATAATTATATTAATGTTATAAATGTCTTATTTTTCATTACATATAATTTTATAATCATTATTTAAAATTCAACATGGAGAATGGATGACATCTCTTCGTGTAGATGGAAGGTCATACATACACACGAGCTACATTTTCATTTATTTAACAGGGGAAAAGGAAAAAAATTATGTTATGTATTAATTTTCATTAATCAATATAATATCATATTTATAAAAAATATTCATTAAATTTATCATTATTACATTATATCTAAAATTCATATGAAAAACAAATCACATCACTTCATGAGGTGGCTGTCCGCCACACACCTAAGAGAAGATATCATAATTTAAATGAAATTGAACATAAAAAGGTATATATAATATTATTACTAAATAAGTATACTAATATAATAAATATGAAATTTATAAATTAAAATCCATTTTTATATTCCACCATGATATGTGTTGATGGAAAACGAGGTACATCAGCTTACGATGAGGTAGTCCGTCAAACACACGATCAATGATTTATTTACCCATTTGACTGGGGTAGAGATGAATATAGGATATTAATTTTTTTTATAACATATTAGTATATGACATATAAAAGTTTTTTATACTAACTTGATTTAATATGATATTAAGGATCTGGATGAATAATTAAAATAAAAATCATCATTTAAGAATGTTTTCTCTTCTTTAGATAACATCTTTATGTTTTTTACCAATAGCCTTAATATGATGGATTTAGAATAAAAAGAGATATAGGATATTATAAGGGTATTAATTATGTTATTTTTGAAGGCATTTGATGAACCAAATGTCTTTGTAAGTGTGAAGAGAATAGGAGAGTGGGTGGCAGTTTTATAAATGCGGGAGTAGACAAACAATGAATTTATGAAAAGAATCAAGTCAAGCTATGTTTTATCATGCCTATAGAATCCAATATTATTAATTTAAAAACATTATAGGTCATAAGGTGTAAATATGGTTATATAGTGGGTTTTATAAAAGTTATTGGTCATTTTAGTCTTTATTTGCTTAGTTTAACCCAGGGTAAACTCATTTTTACCTTAATTGTGGTAATTAATATTTATTTTTTTACTATTTATTATTATAAACAATTTTCAAACTTACTAGATAATATAAATTATGCTGTTTCAAAATATTGAATCAATATTTCCAAATTAAATTAATAGATGTGGAAAAATACAATTTAAAATTATACTCGCACCCACTATGAAAAGGTGGGTTTCCAAAGAGAAAATCCTCATAATTATTGACGATTTTGTCATTAATAATCAATATTAAATTTATTACAATGACCTAAATTATTCAATCAGTAATATTATTGAACTAATTATGATTAAAAAATAGTTAAAATATAATTTAATCTAGTAAATAATTTATATAAAATGATAGTTTTCAATTAATATCAGTACTTTTAAAAATTCATTGCAAAAAATATTATTTTTTAGAAAATCCAAATAAATCACCATGATATATTTTTTATATGTAGTTTTTTTAAAAATATGAATATTAAAGAAAAAATTATAAAATTAGTAAAAAATAATTGTAAATTATTAACGAAAAAATGTATAAGCTACCTTTTAAGTGATTTTTTTAGAAAACATTTATTTTTTATTTTAAGTAGTTCATATTTCATTTCTAATCAATATATATAAATTTAATTTACTATATACTTGTATAAACAATTTAATTTTCAAAACATTTGTTTCCTTTACAAACAAGCCAACTTAATGGATATGTTATAATGACCATGGTTCAAATTTAATATTTTAATGGATATCACATTTCATTTAATCCTGGTGTTGCATGCATCACAAGATATTTGATTTAATGTATTTATTTTAAAAACATTATATTGAAAATTTTAGTGTGTTACATTCTATTATATGATTGGTATTGCATGTCATATGCACTAATGAGGTTAACGTTCCTCTTTTAAAATATTGAGGTGTTATACTCCCCACATTTCCTCACTAAATAATCAATTTTAGGTTTTCCCCTCCATTTTTTGTGAATATGGTAGAAGTGGATTTGTGTGGGAAAGAACAAATAAATCAATAGAAACATTAAGAACCAACTCATGGCCCAAAACATGAGATGAGATTATACATATCATGAGTAAAGATACCAATTCTAGGCATAATTGTAATGGAATAATTCTTGTAAAAATCTTTATTTTGGATATATTATTTTTTTCAAACTAGACAATAAATAATATTTATTTAATAAATATTCAATATCATGAAGGAAAATAGATAGCATGAAATTCCTAAAAATTTCTTCCCCTGGGAAAGAACTCATACCAGAGAAAAAAGATCACTCTAAAACTATTTTTGATGTAATTATATAGAAGAATGTTTTATTTTACCCTTTTTGATATATTTAATCTATAGAACATAAAATAAATGATTGTTGTCCTTTTAATATAAAAAACATCTGGCTATATTATCCCCACATTTGTAACTTTTCATCTTCAAAATTAATTCATCCAAAGAATCACTCTATGAATTCCATTAACCAACCTTATTTAGAATAGTGACAAACCTTGAGATAAGATCCAATAGTTTATAAATTTCTATATAGCCACACAGTAAAAAAAATAAAACCGGCACACTAGAATACATCCCTTTTGTAGGACTTTTTTTAAAATAATTTTTTTGAAAATATTTTTTAATAACAGACTTGGTTAAATGTTTTTAAAAAAAATACACCACAAAGGCATAATCCGCGATACCGCCTTTCACTTAAAAAAAGAAATATTTTTTTAATTTTTGTTTCTTTTTGTTTATATATATATATATATAAACAAAAAAAAGAAAAAAATTAAAATTAAATTTTTGACAAAATTTATCCGCTATTTAAAATCCAGCAGTACTGCCATTACAGCAGTCAGGATTTTGATAGAATCTCTCACCCAGGGATCCCTTTTATAAGAGAGCATACCCTTGAAATCATTTTGCATTCCCGATGTGGGATTTTGGTTCTCCCTTTCCTGCACAGAACATTCTGCATTTCCAATGTGGGATTCTGTTTCATGTACGTGACTCTGAAAGACAATAAAATATAAACAATAAGACCAATATAAATGAAACTTAAAAAATGGATTAAACATATAAAAAATTGTAGAAAAAAAACAATTTCATAAAAAATGATGATAAAAAATAATTTATAAGCTTTCAATACCACCTAATTGAATCTTCAAAATGTTCCAACTACGCGGTTTTGAAAGCCTATAAAATATAAACTACAAGAACAATATAAATGAAACTTAATACATGTTTTAAACATTTAAAAAATAGTTTAAAATAATATGAATTTCGTAAATAATATAGACGAAAAATAATCTATATGTTTTCAAAGACTCCTACATCAAACTTAAAAATGTTTCAAGCACGTGACTTTGAATGCCTATAAAATATAAACTATTTGACCGATATAAATGAAACATAAAACATGGATTAAACATATAACAAATAGTTAAAAATAAAAATAATTTCGTAAAAAATGTTCATGAAAAATAATTTATAAGCTTACAAAACAATGTACTTGAAACATAAAAATCTTTCAAGTATGTGCCTTTGAAAGCCTATAAAATACAAACTATAAGACCGATATAATTTAAAGTTAAAACATGGATTAATCATATAATAAATTATTTACCTATTAAATTAATAATTATAAATTACTAATTTATAATTACTAATTATAATTAATAATTTATAATTAATAGTTATAATGAATACTTATAATGAATACTTATAATGAATAATTATAATGAATAATTTTAATGAATAATTTTAATTAATAATTATAATGAATAATTATATTACTAATTAATAAATTAATTATTATATAATAATTTTTTATAATTAATAATTAATAATTATAATGAATAATTTTATTACTAATTAACTAATTAACTATTGTATAATTTATAATTATATTACCAATTAACTAATTAATTAATATATAATAATTTTTAATAAATACTCATTAATAATTATAATGAATAATTATAATTTATAATTATATTAATAATTAACTAATTATAAAAAGGGAATCAACTCTTTCTTTCTCAAAAAATTAACTAATTAACTATTATATATTTAATAATTATATTACTAATTAGCTAATTAGTTATTATATAATTAATGATTACTAATTAATAATTAACTAATTGAAATTTATATAATTAATAATTATATTAGTAATTAACTAATTCATTATTATATAATTAATAATTATATTACTAAGTAACTAATTAATTAATAAATAATTAATAATTTTTTTACTAATTAACTATTTATATTATTAATGAACTAATTATATTACTAAATAACTTATTAATTATTGAATAATTAATCATTAATAATTACTAATTAAATAACTAATTTTTACACAATTAATAATTATAAATTAATAATTATATTAGTAATTAATTATTAATAATTAATAATTATAATGAATAATTATAATGAATAATTATAATGAATAATTATAATGAATAATTATAAAGAATAATTATATTACTAATTAACTAATTAATTATTATATAATAATTTTATATAATTACTAATTAATAATTATAATGAATAATTATATTACTAATTAACTAATTAACTATTATATAATTAATAATTGCATTACCAATTAACTAATTAATTACTATATAATCATTTTAAAAAAATACTAATTAATAATTATAATGAATAATTATAATTTATAATTATATTACTAATTAACTAATTATAAAAATGGAATTGGCTCTATCTTTCTCAAAAAATTAACTAATTAACTATTAGAAAATTAATTATTATATTACTAAATAACTAATTAGTTACCATATAATTAATGATTAATAATTACTAATTAAATAATTATAAATTATATAATTAATAATCATATTACTAATTAACTAATTAATTATTATATAATTAATAATTATATTACTATGTAACTAATTAATTAATAAATAATTAATAATTATACAACTAATTAACTAATTAATTATTAATAATTACTAATTAACGAACTAATTATTATACAATTAATATTTATATAATTAATAATTATATTATTAATTAAATAATTAATAATTAATAATTATAATTAGTAATTATAATGAATAATTATAATTAGAAATTATAATACGTAATTATAATAAATAATTACAATAAATAATTACAATGACTAATTATAATTTATAATTAAATTTACTAAATAACTAATTAACTATTATATAATTAATAATTTAATTACCAATTAACTAATTAATTATTTTATAATAATTTTGAATAATTACTAGTTATTAATTATAATGAATAAATATAATTTATAATTATATTACTAATTTACTATAAACTATTATATGCTGAATAATTATATTACTAATTAATTTGTTAATTATTATATAACTAATTATTAATAATTTCTAATTAATTAATTGATTATTATATAATTAATTATTAATAATATTAATTTAATATGTAAATAATTTATTATATGTTTAATTCATGTTTTAATATTAAATTATATCGGTCTTATAATTTGTATGTTATAGGCATTCAAAGGCACATACTTGAAACATTTTTATGTTTCAAGAAGGTGGTTTTGAAAGCCTATGAATTATTTTTCATGAACATCTTTTACAAAATTCTTTTCATTTTCAACTGTTTGTTATGTGTTTAAGCCTTGTTTTATGTTTCTTTTATATCGGTCTAATAGTTTATATTTTATAGGCATTCCAAGTCACGTGCTTGAAACATTTTTAAGTATGATGTAGGTGTCTTTGAAAACTTATAAATTATTTTCCGTCAAGTTTTTTTTTAAAATTATTTTTATTATCAAATATTTGTTAAATGTTTAATACATGTATTATGTTTCATTTATATTGGTCTTGTAGTTTATATTTTATAGGATTTCAAAGTCACATACTTGAAACATTTTTAAATTTCAAGTTGGTGGTTTTGAAAGCTTATAAATCATTTTATCATAATTTTTGACGAAATTATTTTTGTTTTCAACTATTTTTTATATGTTTAATCAATATTTTATGTTTCATTTATATTGATCTTATAGTTAATATTTTACAGTCCCTCAATGTCAAGTACTTCAAACAGAATCCCACATCAGAAATATAGAATGTTCTGCGCAGGAAAGGGAGAACCAGAATCCCACATCAGAAATACAGAATGATTTCTATGGTAAAAACTCTTATTAAAGGGAGAGCTAAGTGAGAGCTTCTGTCAGAATCTTGACTGATGTAATGGCAGTACTGCTGGATTTTAAATAGTGGATAAATTCTGCAAAAAAATTTATTTTAAATTTTTTGTTCTGTTATATATATATATATATATATATATATATATATATAAACAAAATAATTTTTTTCGGTAAAAGGAGGCATCGGTAATGACACTTTTCACCCGAGACCCAAAGGCAGCATCGTGGATGCTTCCTTTGTGGGGTATTTTTTAAAAAACATTTAACCCAACATGATTTTAAAAAATATTTTAAAAAAAACATAAAAAATACCCCTTTTGTACCTTTTATAAAAGTGATACTTCATTGGTGACTTTAATTAGTTCATTAGTTCCAAATCCATAACCCATAATAGGGGATAATACTAACACTATCATAGTATTAAATCCTAATTTTTAAAAATACAATATAACAAAATAATTTTACTCCCACCATGGGACACCGATAAATGGTAGAAAACAAATTTTGCCATAAACGATTGGTATCAATTATATATATTCTATCAATGAAGGATTATATTTTTCATTATCATTCTCCCCATTTTTGGAAAGTGTGACCTCAATTACTTTCATACAAAAGAATCTATTCACATTGGCAACAACTCCTATGCACCTATAAGGAGTACAATACCATATAAAAATTTCCTAACATCGCTCTTCATTAATAGTTGACATGTTTACACATAAAAATCTATCTATATTATAGGACAAAGATAACAACATTACTTTCATTCCATTCTTTATAAAAATTACATTGACAATGAACCAACTCCATTTACCACCATTTTTTTTTCATCCACCAAATATGAAAAGATGCACCTATTTTCGGGACTCATGGTTGATATCCTTAGAAAACAAAGAAATTCAAGAACACTCATTCCATATAATAAAACGTAAAATACCTCCACGAATCTCCTATGAAAATTGTAACCCAACTTCCTAGGTCACCACAAAGATTATATGATTGAATATTGGTCAATAAAATACTCAAAAAATCTAAACTCACATTGTTTATCACATCTCTATCTTAGAAAAAACATTTCTCATCACTAAATATACCCAGGGTCACATTACATATAGATATATTTTGTATAAAATATATATTAGGATCATAACTTTGCTTATGTTTTAGCTCAATAGAATATCTAGAACTAGGTATTTCCTATAATTTCAACATCAAGATCCCCAAGATAATTTTGTGCCTTTCACTAGGGAGAGTTAATATATCCTTCAATATAACCGTTGAATAGACTATTTGAAACAAAAGTCACCCACAATCTAATCTCACAAACTACAAAATAATTATATTGAAACATTTCGAGGGTAGAAACTGCTCATCTTCATGGTCCAAAATCTATATCATAGTGGACCATGATTCATATTCTCCATAAAAAGGCACTTAATAATAATGATATATTCCCCTATCCGAGACTATGTGTGATCAACCATCACCTATAATGTCTAAATAATTCGCCAATTCACCATGGTGAGATCCTTTGAAGACATTTCATCCAAAAAAATATCACATCAGTGGATGAAATTGGGGAAGTGGGTCACCTTAAGTCATAGAATCTATTCATAACAAGATGGAATAATGAATAAAATGGGATATCATAATCCTTAAAAACTTTGAAACCCAATAGAAAATAATTCACTGATATTGTCTGATTATGATAGTTATAGAATAATATTTTAATTACACCATGCGATAAATCCTATATTGACGATCAAATACATACCTATCTTAAATGATGTGACATTCATAATAATAATCATAATACATTATCTATCTAGTGATTAAAAAGAAATATCTATAAAAAATGGACGAATCACTTAAACTATATTGGAACATCCCATACAGAAAGGGATCCTAATAGTATCATTTAGCTCAGAATACTCATAACTGTGAATAGAAAAGGTCCTTTGATATGATATTCCAACCCCAACGGAATGATCATTTAAGAACAATGCACTAACCCTTGGGGGTCATAAAAAATATCCCACATATGATAAACTCTTCAAAACAACCCAATAATGATGAGTAACCCACACACCACTAATATCCTAAAAACTAATTCAGGGTGTGAATAAACCCATCATGGATGTATCCATAACAAATAAACATATAAAGACATTGGACCTAAACTTAGCCTTTTGGGGAAAATAACTCTTCTATTTTATGTAGTACTTCCAATGATTTGGGATCAAGGGATTAACAAACCTATTCTTAATAAGAAAATACGTTAACCTAGTGGGAACCTTCCCACTCAAAGAGGTATATTTCCCCAAGAATCACATTTTAAATGTGGATAAAAACTCAAAATGATATATAAACCACATAACATCTCAATATGATAACCAACTGATGAAGATGGAGAACACACACATTGAATAGTTAGGGTAACAGAATCCACTGTAGAATAAGTGGCCCACACATCATTGATACTGAGAGAGTGTATAACACTTTTCCATTATAAAGAAATAAAACCCCACAAATGTGAATAATCATAGCTCTATCCCTGAGGGAGTACCAAAATCCACGCTCTCATATGGTGGGACTACATGATAATATTCAAAAACCCTTTGTGTTTTTAATAAACCCATAAAAACCAAATAATCAAGGCCACCAAGATCATTATCTTTATAGAATGGGTTTTTGAGTAGTTCAACTATCATAACCATCCACATAATGCATATTCTAGACCTTTTGTGAAATCATGATCATGAGGGAATCAAAATCATCATTGAAAAAAATATAGGATCGTAGGATGCCTTGAAATGAGAAAAAAAATTCATTTAATTCTATTTGAACCAAATCATACAAATTAACCACTACAAATTAGTATTTATGCATTGAAGATAGTAAAAATACTAATTGCTCCATTGTATGATTATGTGTTTTCCACCACACCATATCCATGTTTGTTAGTTTTTCAATTAAATATAATCACCTCCGATTATTTTTCATCAACTTTTCCAAATATAAAACACCTAAGAAAAATATACCCATACTATATCCATAAAACCATTGTCCTTGATAAAAATAATACATGATCTAACATTCTAAAACCCCTTATGGGATGTATGTGATCTGATTTTGGAACAATAATCCCAACTAAAATATTTTAGGAGTATGAGATTAACACCATAAATTTATAAATCACTAATGTGGTTCATTGGTATATAAAAACTGTGAATTTATAAATAAAAGTCATCCATAGAATCTCAATCCCAAAGGAATACACAAACATCTAAAATTTAAAATTAAAGAAATATTATTATAAATTACAACGTAATACTATAAAAATTTGAGTATGAAAGGGGAAAAATAACTAAAGTCATAGGCAACTATAATATAGAAATACAATAGCTATTTTGAGGAAGGGAATCATCTCACCATTTCATCTGAATCAAAAATCCCTAATAAACATAGTTCCCACATGGATTTTAATTTTTTCTTCATTGAAAGCTTTATGCCAATATAATTTATTGTGTCTTCTTTCATCATATGTATAAATAAAACATGGGAGGAAATATAGCCTATAAAAGGGTGAGTAATAAAATACATACAAGGATTCCATAAAAACATAAACAGAATGAGGACATAGGACAAAATTATAACAAAACATGTATTGAATAGATACCAGACACAATACATGTCTATGAGAGAACAAATATATCCACAATAAGTGATGAGGAACATATTTAACCCTACACCATAGATAAAAAATAACCCTGATAAACCCATTATATGTAAATACCACAATCATTATCCCACCAAACTAATATAATATTGAGGGAATGGATGCCTCACCACAGTATATAAATTGACTAGGGAAGGTAATAACCTCATGTATTAACCATATCAACTACTCATACACCCAAACCATCATATCCCCATTAAATATATCATTTGGGGGCCTCATATATCACTATTTAATTTAAATTAGAAGAGGGTGTATTTACCCAACATAGGGCCTCACACCTTTCCAAAGACAAGGTAAAACAAGATGAACATCGTCTCCAATGACACATGATTGTCCCAAATATCAATGGCCAAGCTAGAGGAAATGATTTCCAAGGATGGAGGACCCACAATACAAAACCATTATATATTAATTTACTTATTAAATATAATCCATAAACCACACCTAATGAGATGATAAAATATCCATGGAGAACCAAAATCCTTTGACCATACTTCCCTCACCACATAGTCATCAGAACCTAAACACTGACAAAAAAGGGGTCAGACACCATACTTCTAAAATTCACCACTCCATTTCTTATTGGATATCATGAAATTTTATAATGGAGAGACAACATGAGTTCTCCACACTAGAAAATAGTTCAATATAAAATATAATAACAAAATTGTATTTCCAATGAATCATCCTTATATCCTGACTATATTTACCTAGTCCTTACCAATCTATACTGGATATTTGGATTATATACAAGTTCATTGTCCAAATGTTTTCTCACAAAACCACCTAACTAGATGGAGGTAACCACTAAAGTCTAACCAACAACCTTGTGTTTGGGAATCTATATTCCCAATTATTCCCAAAAGACTATGATATTTATAGATAAAACTGATATTTAAACACATGAAAGTGATATATGATCTTATATATGAATTCCACATGGGGGATAATCATCCTCACACATTAACTAAATCCTTATATTATTCCCACCAGCATCACCATGGCTTATGATCTCCAAACATCCATGAGAAATACCACAATTCACATTAATAACATAGTGTTCCCCACCAATGCATTATACATATAAAGATAATTAGAATATACTATCATCTTATCCAAATTAATTTCATAATTAAGAAAATATGAAAAATCCCATTACATTGAAGGTACAAGGTATATACGTGGAATTTAAACCCCAAGTACCTTTATAAGAGTGTACTAATATCACCATAATATGTATTTTCTAGAAAAAAAACATTCTCTCTTGTATAAATGGAATGCATGATAGAGAATTATACTTTGGTATATACCTCTGTATCATCTTAAAAAATATAACTATATGATATAGCATAGAGAGAACACAACTAGTGAACTCCCTTCACTACCCAGGATTTGTACCGAGAATCAAGTACTGCAATATGTTTTGTCATAGAAAGGACTACTAAACAAAACATACCCTTAAATTTGGTGTCATTATATGTACTTGGATGCTACCCAATGTATATACCCAATGTCCCTATATGATGGGTCTATAGAGATAACATCCCTTATAGAATCCTCTTTCATCATATTTCAAACTGATGATAACACATGTAATGTGTTAAATAAATACATGTCATGTTATTAAGATTTTTAAACATTGAATTACTAAAAATCATATAAATTTTCAATCTCTATAAAAATCCACTACTCTATAGATATTTTATTCTATAATAGGAAACAACCACCTAAAAACAGAAAAAACAACCCAAAATAAATTTCATCTATATTTAAAATCATAAGACCTACAACAAGGAAAATCTCTATGGATTCGAGTTCCAGTCCACACTATATTTCTTTCACATTATGATCTATCTCCAATAAGTCCCCTCCATCTTTTTGGATCATCTCATCTCTTACCATCCTCCCTCCGAATTATGAAATAAATAATGATTTTATTACCATTCCTCTCATTTTAATAGTTGAGAATAGTGATATTTAGGTGGAAAATTCAAATAAAAATAAAACAAACCATTAAGGGCAAACCCAGTGCTTAGAACCAAAAAATATTCTAACACCACCCCTAGGTAAACTAGCATATTCCATACACAAATTCATAATAATAATTCTAATAGAGAGATCCACTTAAGAGATATTAATTTTAATAAATGATGGAATAAATAATATTTAATTATTGATTAATAAATATATGTATATATATATAATATTTTTCTACGAATTACACTAAATAATACCTGAAGGGTAGAAATTCCTTCCCAAGTAAAGAATAACATTCAAAATATATTTATAAGAACATATTTAGTGATGAAATATTATTTGACCCTTTTAAATTACCTATTGATCTATAACAAAAAATTAATTTAGCAATTTCATTCAAAAGGTAAAATCATGTTCACTAGAGGATAAATTGAATGAATAATGAGAAATACATAGTTGAAAATTTCTATGTGGTATACAGGGAGATGAACATGACATGGGTGGAAATACTCATATTAATTCATCCTTCTAGGTGATGGATCACATTTCAGTTTCAATGATCATAATTTCTTTGATTTTTTCTTGACTACATGATTTGATACTTTTGAGAATGGTCAAGATGGATTAATAGATGAAATTATAGTTTATTTGCTAAGACATATTGATATTGGTATTTTTAGTATTATGAATTTTTTATATGAATTATTGAAATTTTATTTTCCTTAATAGAATAGATTTATTAAATTTTCAACAATATACTGATTATTGCATTTATTAATTTCACTAGTTACATAGATTATTATTGATCATAAAATATTTCAAAATTAATTGATTATGAGAAATACTGTTGAGTATAGTGTGACTATCCCCTTCTAATATATGAAACGATACATATATATATGTCTCTTTAATTGATTCACAAAAATAAAATGTTTTTTATATAATAAGTATCCTAGGGTCAATGTTCAAGGTGGAATGTGATGGTGTTTCTTCATGTGTCATACGACCATTTTTTTATCCTTGACTGATAAATATATATATCATTTAAAATTATTTATTACTTTAATATTCCTATAATATACATAATATTCATTATAGTACATGGATTTCTATGAGTGTTTTTGAGATAATGAAATTTTTTTAAAATAATTTATTTCCTATATGTATATGTATATCATTTTTTATTTTGTTTAACACAATAACATTTTCTATTGATTACATGGTATCACCCAACAATTTATAGAATCCTTTTTTTATATGGTAATGTAAAAAAGGTATTTTGGTGGTGTGAATCGATCTTGAATAGTGGGTATGCATTTTCTATAGTTAAAAATTAGTTATTTGGAAATGGATTAAACTTGAGTCTTTGAGAGCCTCATAAGCATGGCCATTATTATTGAGTGGCTCATATAATCTTTCATATAAGTGTTGTGATAATTATATATTTACTCTTATTTTATTTTATTATTATTCTCCTCGCATATTTTTTAGTATTAATATATATTATTGATTAAGATTTGCTCATTATTTTTTTATTTATTATTATTTTTATTTGTTACCTGCACATATTTTGTGATGACGAATTTAAAAGGTATGAAACTTAATATATAAAGTATTGAATTAAAATATATGAAATTTTAAATATTAAATACCCTTATATATTTTTTTGTTTAACTTCATAAGTTGAAAGTTTAAAAAAATTGGTTAAGTCTATGCCCCTTATGTATTTTTAGGTTTAGTTTTATATATTTTAAATTTGGAAGATTCCATTATGTCATTGAACAATTATTTTTGTAATTTTTAACATTATGTATTTGTTTTTTTTGGAAATCTTCCTTTATCCATATGTGCATATATGAATCTTATGTATGATTTATAGTAGAAAATTTTATTTCTTTGAGACAATTATATACATTCCAAACAGTTTTGATTTTATTTCTATGTATTTATTTTCTTGTTTTAATTTTTAAATATTAACTCTTAAGTATTGAGTATTGACCCTTATGTAACAACTGACATGTATTTTTGAAAATTGTTAGACCCTTATGAAAAAATTATTTACTCTTAAATATTAAATATTTATATGTAATTTGTTTATATTTTTAAAAGGACGTTACATTTACATATACTGTATAATATTTATATTACATTTTACGTGGTTTTTTCTCAAATTAATGTCTATTACATATCTAAAATTTGGTAAATAATGTTATATTTATATTTAAATACATTTTCAATAATGATCCTTTTCTATTGAATACTCTTTCGTCTTCAAGGAGTATTTAAAATGAATAATTTCAAATGTTATATTTAGTGTACATTCTAAATGTTATATTTAGTGATAATTTTATATGTTAAGAAGAATTATGTAATCAAAAAACAGTATTGGAATAATTTTGAATATATGGACACTGAGTAATTTATATGAGGAGTTTTCTTTAGAAGAGGTAGTGGTTCCATAAGAATATATTCAGTAAATACATAGATCAAATTATTCATTTTAATACATTAGAGTGGTAGATAAATTTTCACTCTAAACAATAGATTATCATGATGATTTAAATAGGGATTTTGTTTTTTAATATTGGGCATTATTATTCACACTGATCCTTGAGTAATTTTAAAATATAAATAAATTAAATTCTAAGGTCACTTAAATTATAAATATTATTTCAATTCCATTCATTTAAGAAATTTAATCTTTTGGAAAATTGAAATTTCTAAAAATAATTTCTGTAACAGTAAAAAATATCTTGAGATGAGGACTATGAGAAAATATCTCTATAAATAGATATTGAATAAATTTGGATTTAAGAGATTTTTTTTATAAATATTTCATTCATATTTATCCTTTTTTTCTAAAATTCTTGTGATAACATCTTTATGTCGAGAATCATTATATTATGTGGTTGAATTGATATATCTATTCAATAATTATCTGTACAAGTCAAATTTTAGGAGTTTGTATCATATATTCATTTTCAATTCCTACATATGTAATTTTAATTGGTTTATTATTTTCAACAAAAATTAAAATTTCGTATATACAAGACCTCAATAAAAGTACATTATTGTAATTTTTTGTGTCTCTACTATGAATGCATGTATTTATTTCTCTTATACATCCAATAAAAATAGAAGGTTATGATTGTGTGGTCAAACGATGAAATATATGGTTTATTTTATATTCACTAAACCTCCTAGGTCCTGAAGTGGTGTGAAGAATAGATAAATTATCTTTTTTCATCTCAATTACATTAATTTTATTTTATTTTTTATTTACTTTCTAATTTTTTTTATTTTAATTTTTTAAGTTAACCCCCTATTGGGTTTTTACCATTATAACATCTTAGAAAAAAATCGGAGTCAAATAAATCAATATGTAATTATAATTAATATTTATTCATACACTTCTAGATATAAAACAATTTGTATCAGATCCATTACCATTTAGATCAGTTATTTTTTAATTCATTTCCCAATCTAAAAATATGGAATCTAAGAATGATCTAGTAAGTATTATTATTCTCTAATATTATAAATTATATCAATATATTGGTATATAAAAATATCATATTTTGGAAACATTTTATTTTTTAGTAAAAGCATAGATTCAGAAGTCCAATGGAATGATCACTCTATTACTCTGGCTGAGGATCAAAAAATGATTCAATTACAAATATTATAGAATTTTTTATTATAAATTACTATCAATATTGGAATAATAGATGAATTAATACATAATAAAATTAAGATCATAAAATATAACCTTAATATTAAATTCATATATACTACTAGAGGAGGATACTGATTGATTTATAATCAATGATGTATCCAGGTACATTGTTAATGGTAAAATCATGAATATTAATTATGATGATATTATTGAAGATATTTTTCATCATGATTATATGAATAATACCACTAAAAATATATATTTAATTTCTATAGTTACACATTATGTTATAGAGTGGATGAAAACAATATATCATTGAATGTTATAGGATGCATATCCTGATTTAAAATTATGGGAAAATAGGAACTTTAATATGTTATTAAATATATTTTGATGATGTATCCTTGTAATAATTTCACTTCATGATAATTTAAAAAACAACATATTTCTCTATTGAGATCTTATATCACTACCAATGATATGAAATTATAGTAAGGTAAGAAATTCTTAAAGAAATATCTCCAGGGAGTACACAATTAATAAACTTACTAGCTCACATCTATAATATAAAGGGTAATTGTAGAAAATAGAAGAAGAAGAGAATACTGAAAAAAGGTGTATAAACCGAAAGCTAATAATGTTTTTTCATATGACTTTTCTAATTGTGTGGTACGAGGAAGTGAAAATAATGGTGTATCACAACATGTGAAAGGAGTTTAAAAAAAATAGAAGCAAACATTTTAAATGAAAATCTTGAAGAGACAATCTATGTGATCATCACATTGTATGTAAAAAATGGTTACCTGTTTATAATTTTAGTAACTCATATTATACTTGTTATATGTGAAAATATAATGGAAACATCAAAACTATCAATCCACGAGTAACACATGAAATAACTGAAAAAATATCAAGAAGAAAAGGAAATGATAATTGGATTTTAGATGGAGATATAATAAATATTATAACTCAAATGAATAATTTTAAAATGAGATAGAGTCTACAAACAAAATATTTGATGGAAATTTTGAATATAATTATGAATAATATAGTATTAATGTGTTAAAAATATAGATTAAATGTTTATAAGATATTTAGTATGAATTTATTTATTTTAAAATACTATAGATAAATGATAAAATAAACAATGATAACTTTCTTATTTATAAATAATATTCAATACTATTTTATGCTAATCATAATATGAATATTTATTTTATTGATAATATAATATAATAATGGATTGTGTAATTTTTTTAAGATATATATAGATATATATATATATATATTGTTACCTATAGAAGAGATGGAAGATTAATAAAAACAGTAGTATTATTTACACAATTTCAATACATCATATAGTATAATAGTTTCTATAAATATTTATTTAAATTATTATTCTATTGATCTCTTCTTGAAGGTAAAACAGCATAAGGGGTCATTTAATTTATCTAAGAATATGAAAACCATAAAACCACTCCATTTAGTTCATCTATATTTATTTGGACATGTTTATACTAATTTACATAAAGAAATTGAATTTAAATTTTTTATTATGGATGACTAAATTAAGTTAACATAATTATATTTTCATTATAATTATTTTGAAGAGTATCCTCTTCATTCTTGTTACTATAATTTTGTTATCAATGTATAAAATTATAAGATTATCTCTCTTATATTTGATAAATTTTTTTAATTTTAGAAACTATAATTTGATAAACTGTTCCAAAATAATGGCAAAACTCATATGTTATTATATCCATGGACTCCATATAAAAATTGAATAGCAAAGAGGATGAATAGGAAAATGTAAACATAAATGTACTGTTTCATATGACTATTTTTTACCTAGATATTTTTTATCAATTTATTCATAATTTTTTATGTTTTTAACCAAATTCATTTAATATATATCTCATAGGAGACTCTGTAAGATTTTTTAAATGGCAAAAAACACGAAGGCTGGTAATTTTTGAGTTCTTGGATATATTTTGTTTATTAATAATGATAAAGATAGTTTAAAAAATTTTGATTTAAAATCATATAATAGAATTATTCATCGATATTATAGAATAATTATTATAATTTGTATTATTAAAAAATAACTATGCTTTCCGATGAACCAATTCATATCAAATTTGATGAGAATGAATCTATGGAGATGTCTACAGAATAAGATTTTTTAAAAAATTACTTTAGTAGATTCAATTTTGGAGATCCTATGTCTATGTAAAATTAGTAAAAATGGTATTTTAAATATTTATAGCTAATTATATATCATATCAATAGTTTACTTGGATTACTGATTGAGATCACCCTTTTGAATGGGTGACTGGTAATGATTATTCAAGTGCTAAATTTAGATGTTTAGTACACATTCATTTTGCATATTATATTTTCAAATAAAAATTGATTCTAAATGGTATCGAAAAATAATATTATATAACAAAATTTTGATATGGTCATGATAAATGAGCATAATTGGTTTTGAAGTAATATTGGTAGGAAATTAGAAGAACACTATAAATATTAAATATTAATTTAATATTAGTGGATTTTGAATATTAATGTTAATGAATCTAGATAGATTTTTTTGAAAAAGTAAAGGGTGGTATCAAAATGTTACAATCAAGAGGAATAAACTTAATTTGCTGAGTGGTTAATTACAATCATAGGATTTTAGTTTATTTAAATATTATAATCCCATGTATCACATCATTGTCACAAGCTATATCATTTGAATATGAATATCTCATTTCATAATAGATTTTATTAAAAGATTGTCTATGTAATACAACCACCATGATTTGATAACGAGAAGAAATTATATCATGTAATTGAGATATCTAAAGTATTTGATAGATTTAAACCTTGACCTTGAAATTTGATTTATAGGATTTTATATATTATTTTTAAGAGTGATTCTGTTATTGTTAATGTTGGCCCAACTGAATTTATTAAAAGATATTCCAAGAATATCCTAAATAAAAAAAAATTTAGATGATATTATATATGTTTCACCTATTAAATATATTTATAAGTAATTTTATTTTATTTTAGTTCTATCAAAATTTATTTATGTCTCAGAGGCGAAGTAAAATTCATTTTTAGATTTCATATTTATCAATATGATGATTGAATTTTCCTGTATCAATTTATGCATGCAATTGAATTTTTTAATAGATATGAACTTAGAATATTTAAATTATTTAAATCTCTTATGATTAATTCATATAGAAAATATTAGGATTCCACTAATAAAACACTTGGACATAATATTTTTATAGTAACACTTATGAGTTTTTTTATATTTAACAGAAAATTGATATTATTTGTTTCATTGGATTCATGTGTTCATGATTTAATTATAGCTCAGTGTAAATTCATTTAAACATGATAAATATAACTTTTAAATATTCCATATATACAATTAAACATGTTTTATTCTTTCCATGAGTGGAATAATTATAACTACAGAATTTTTACGATTCATAAAATATAGGTTGTATGATAATTAAAAAATCACTAGAGAGAAGATTAATTTTCTAGCGAAATTATTTGCTTCATAGAGTTTTATGAATCATATTTTAGAAGAATTATCAAAACAGAAATTGGATTTCATCAAAGAATATCCTTGATTTGTACAAAAAAAAGTAATTGTTTGACATTATCTTCTTTTTTTATTCATTTGGAAATGAGTATTACATATAAAGAGTTTCACGTTGATATTTATACAAGGATTATGAAAATTTTAGAGAATATAATGTTGAAACGGATAATTTAATACTGGTTATTCATATTGAGATATGTATCCACTAGACCATATATTTTTTTTGAAACTTAATTGATTATAGAGAGTATTAAAATGATGATATCTTCCTCCTTGAAGTGGATTCCTCAAGCTTGGGAGAATTATATGGAATATTATAGGCAGATTAATTTTATTGTGTAGAATATATATAGATAGGTTAATGTAACTACTCACACATTGGAAAAGTTTTTTGTCAGGTTGGGAGGTCTTAATTGGCAATGGTTCATTCTATAGTAGATTAAAGATATGTTTTTTTTTGACATTTTCAAAAGTCATTCATTTTATATTTTAGAAATCATAATGGTACACACATTTTTACTTTAGGATGACCTATTATTATTATTATCATCCATATCAATTTTGAATAGAAATTATCATCTATATTTATAGAATCATATTGGTAGTTCTTAGGCTCGACACGACATGCCTCATAGCCGATTCACCTCAGTTGACTTAAGACATCCAATCATTACAATCAAAACGCATATTAAAACAAAGAGAATGACCTCAGCTTCGTCAAATTCTCCAATCCTTCACGTCCGAAATTTTAATTTTTTAATATTTAAGTTAATTTTGAAACTATGTTTTTTGGTTTGTTGAGTTTTTTACTATTTATATTTGGCTTCTATCTAGTGAAATCTTAAATGGTTTATCACTCACCGCCCAAAAGTGATTTCATTTGAGAATACAAAAAATGGACTTGAATACTATTAAATATTTACTAGATGATGTATTTTAAATTCTTTTGTACTCTCTTATATTTGAATATATAATACATGAGATTAAAAATATAGATGCATTGGCACCATTTTTAAAATAGAACTATAGAGAAAATTTTAATATTTTTAAAAAAGAATAGTTTGTTTAAATAGTTATCATCAATTATACATTATTTATGCAATATTTTTTAAAAATTATTGTATTTTAATATCTTGTTTCATGAAACATTGAATGATTTTTTATAATATATAATTTTAAAACATATCATATTCATTTTAATATATTTTAAATGGTGGATTTCATATATTCTGTTTCATATACCTTGCTATGATTTATATTTAACCCCCTTATTAATTATGTATTGTAATTTTATTATTATTATCCATTATTCTCTATTTTGTTGGTGATTTATATTTTTCTTTTTCTTCCCCAATTTCTTTTTATGTTTTTTCTTAATATTATTTCTTTTTTTTAGATTATATGATCAAACCTTACTTATCTTTGTGATCTTAAAAAAGAGTGAGAGTGATATTCCGGTTTATAAATTATGGAAATGGTGCATTATATTGATAACATCATTGTTTTTGGGTTATTATGTTATGATAGATTCATAATCCTTCATAATTTTTCATATTGTGATTATTTTACCTCCCCTGCAATAATTTTTTTTAAACAATGTTTTTACTAATTATTATTCCTGTAATTTTATTATTTTTTATTATAACTTACTAATGTTCATTGTTATTATTTCCCTTTATTATATGTTGATGAATTTCCCTTCATACCGACCATTAGATATTTTATTATTCACCATTATGTATAAAATTTCACATAGGAATCACGTTTATGTACTATTGGTTATACATTTAAATAATATTTTTGTTTAATATATTAGTTATTTATATGACCATTAAATATTTTGTGCATTGCCTTTATAAATTTGATTATTTGAAAATAATTTTTCTGCTATGACCCTTAAAAATGCCTAATTTTAACTTTATTTATTTTAAAAAAATATAGATATATCCCGGACTATGACATATGAAGATATAAAACCTTACACAAAATGACTATTTAAAATTTTACAAAGCATCAAACCTTATATTATTCCCTAAGTAGTGTTTATTTTACATTTATCTACATTTTTTTAGATATTCTATATTTACTCTTATGTGATGAATGTTGACTCTTATGTATTTTTTTTATTATTATTGAAAGGATTCACAATCATTTCTAATAAATATTTTCTCTTATATATTAAAATTTTACTCTAATAATTCAATACATACCGAAGTATGTTACATTAATGCATTCTATATAAAGTGAAAAACTACCTTTTCATATGGTTTATTCTCAAATGAAATACTATTATGTATCAAAAAAATTTAAAGGTTGTTATTTATATATATGAATCCTTTTCTACTGATGAATCATATATATTAAAAAAATATTTTAAGAGATTATAAATAGGTATTCAATATGAATGAATTTGAAGGATATGTTCTATAATAATGATGTAATAGATGTTCACTAGGGATTCAAAAAGATAGAAAGTATAAATATTTCATAAAATATTGATATAAACATTCAAAATATATAAAAGAATATTATTCCTAATGTATATCTATTTTCTGAATAAGAAAAGGCAATGGATTATTATGTATTGGAAATCAAAAAATTGAATGTAGTATTTTTAAAACAATTTATTAAAATATAATATATCATTTTCATCAATATATTATATAGGAAACATAATTTGGGAAATAGTATGCACATATTATGTATTCTTTTTCACAGTAATGATGAAAAAAATTTGGGGATGATTTCATTTATATAAAATTTAGGAGAATATTTACAGTTGATTCCTATGGAAATTTAATGTTATTCCATATGATATATCACATGAATGAATTTTAATAATGATAAATAAGATTTAAATATGGTAATTATTGGATTAAATCTTTAAAAATAGTGATAAAGGAAGTATTCATAAATTGGATATTCTTTAGAAATATTTGGACGATAACTTTTTTCTACTATTATTCTTTTGATACCATCAATGTTATATGATTTATTTCCAACTATGATCAAGAAGCCACATCTGTTCACGAATTATCTATCTAATTACATATTCAATGTTGTCGATTTTATTTTCATTATCTATTCCACTATGATGTAATTATAATTGTTTTATTCATTTTCTCAAATAAGAATATTACATTTATATATACATAAAAAATAGTTATATGTTATTAAATGGGTTTTCCTCATTGATAAAAAGAAGGCCATGTTTAATTTATAACTCCAATAGAAACAATTTTTGAAATAATTGGTTGGTTCCCCTTGAAGAGATAGTTTGATTACACGTATAGAATACATATCAAGGTAGTGAAGGCAGTATGAATAAAACTACTTTAACAAACATTTTTGTTATTATTTACTTCTATATTTTGTTTTAATTTTTTTTAGTCACTTAACCCCTCCCACATGACTGTATTCATTATTAATTTCTTTGTATCCAATTATATTGATCAAGAATTATAAGGTACTCCTAAAAATGTATACCTATAATCATTCTATTGAATCATAAATTTTAGGTAGTATACGTATGATAGTCTATTATAGGATATCTATTATGATATTGTTCATTGTAGTGGTTTTCATCCATGATGAGTTGTGAAAGGAAGTGTACTCATGCATCATTATAAAATTTAGCTACTATTATATTAATATTTATTAGTCTTAATATTATTTTATTACTTATAAGTGGTTTATAAAAATGAATTCAAATAGTTATTATAAATGTTTTTTATTATCCAAATGTACTTCGCCAACATTATTAACAATTTATTTTAGTGAAATTAATAGAAAAGGTAATTTTATTTTGAATACATCAACATAAAATTTTATAAAATAATTAGTTTCATGACCTAAAATTATTTTAATATGTGTAATAGATATTTTAGTCTAATTGAATAATTAATTATTGGATTTTTTGGATTGTAGAAATGGCACATTGATGAGAGATTATTTTAGATTAAAAAGATAAAAGATTTTATACAAACATTAAATAGGTTGGTAAAATGGAATCAAAAAATATAATTTTATAGTAAAAGATATTTAGGAACATAGAGGGAAATCAATCAAGAGTGTAAAAAATGAATTTCATAATGCTGTATATTTTTAAAAGAAAAATTTCACAAAATTGTTCTGTAAAATATTTTAATATTAGAAGATGATAAATAATGGGATATAATTAATATAATATTTTTTTTCAGCATTATCATGAAAATTTTCTACTTGAATTTAATATATACATGCTCAAATATAAATATCATAAGTGGTGTGGTAATTTTTGTGATCAATGTTATAATAATATTTTACATGGTTTTGGATTCAATAAATTTTTCTTAAGGTATTTTATTTATTGACCGTGAATTTGGTTAAATTATGAGAAACTCTATTGTTGGAATAACAGAATATGATAATGATGGAATATAGAGACCATTTTTAATAAATATTAAAAGTTTTCAAATAGTTAGTTACAGTATTTATTCTTGATCCTTAATGATTCCAAACAAGTCATTAGCCAAATTTTCGGTTGTATATTATCTTATTGGACGTTCCCATGTATGAAATTATATCGAAGTGAGGGACAATAGTGTAAGTATATATGATGGATGATAAAGGCACATACACTATAAATCATGAACCAAATAGAGGAAATAATATTTCTAATACATAGTAGAAGAATAAAAATTACCCTGTAGAAGTTGATAATCAAACAGAATTGGGATACTTATTTTATTATAAAGGGACAAGATAATATTCATGTTAATTGTTTTCTATAATGATTTATTTTAAGCGAGGTTTTCTTGAAGATCCTAAGTTGTATTATAAGCATTACAATATAATAAAATTCAAGTGGTCTTGTGTGATTTTTTTTAAAAAATTAGAACTAGAATCCAAAATAAAGGATGTGATTTGACAGACATAATTAATTCTGATATAGGAATATAGTGATGATAGGTATAAACACTTGATATCGGTAGATATAAAAAGAATCTGGGGCCACTATTTTTGGAAAATCCGGTTCTATAATAATAAAATAGATTATAACACTATGATATGACTTTATTATTGATTCTATTATGGTTTATACTATGTTTGATATAGGTGCATAAAATTAATTATTATTAGAATACGTATTATATGTAACACCCCTATGTTTCATAGTACGTTATTTCTTCAAAGTCATTCAATAACTTTTAATACACACAACACCGAGTTCAAGTGCACCACGACTTACCAATCTAGCCAATCAAAAGAGGTTATGAATTGTATTAACTGCATTTTAAATTTTATATAATCCGTATAATTTTAACATACATATTCTATATTTCTTAGACATAATATAAAAACAAATTCAATTTTTTAGATAACAGAATTATTTCTTAGAAAATACAACTTTACCGACTTTTGAGGGCAACCCCTTTTTAAATCCAATATTTGAAACTTTTATATATTCAATTTGACAAAATAAACTTCTACTTTATAATCTAGAGATAATAATTTAGTTTTTATAATTGTTTGGTATTTTTTTGATAACTTTAATATTTTGGTTAATAGTAAAAAATACTAAATTTGAATTAAAAACAACTTTTTTAATCGAAATAATTTATAGTGTTAAATTATATATTTGATTGGTTTTTTAAGTATAATTAGATTATATTTTTATCATTCGAAACAATTTAGGTCATTATAAATTATTTCACTTTGAAATTGGACATAAACAAGTGTCAATCTTTTGATAGATATTATTGCTTAAAAACACGCTATTTTTTTTAACAACGGGAATTAATGTTAAATTAATTAATGAAACTGATATGTTTTTAATTTGGTAAAATAGACATCATTTTTTAATTCGTAATATCAAATATAGCTTAGGCTAAATTTTTGACATTCTTCTGAGAAACATCAATTTTTGATGAATAGTAAAATACATTGAGTTATTGGTTAAAACTGAATTTTTAATTAAATAATAATTTATTTTATTTAAATTTATTTTAGGTCCAAATAGATACATAATACCTATATATGTTCAAAATAATTCATTGGAGTCATTTTATAATAAGTTTAGATATATAAAAATTTGATTGAACTTTTTACCGTCTTTTACCCACCTCCTAGGAGTATTTGAAAATTTGCATAAAACTTCATTTTACCGCTTATTTGAGTTGAATTTCAAAAACTCGAGAGACATGGTTAACCTCAGTATGTAAAATTTGTTTCAATAAGATGAAAATAGTTTTTTTCAATAGTAACTTTTGACTTTTATTTACCGCAGTTAAATGTAGAGAGGGTAAATCATGGTAAAAATAATATTTAAATAATTCAAAATTATCATAACACATTTCCTAACCTTATTTTATGAGTAATTTCCGACCATGAGTATCCTTTTGTCAACATTGATACCCATGGAGCCACTTATTAATGATAATGACACGTTTGATTAATTAATTTAAAGTTATGGAAAAATTGACACAAACAAAAATCTTTTAGTAATTAATTTTTTATGATGTTATATAAGTAATAATTTTGAATATAAATATTCATTGGATATATAAAAATATTTCCTACATCAAGATAGTTTTTTATAATTTTTAGACATCAAATAAATTAAATTAATTATGACACAATAATGATGCAGTATTTACCTCATTAATAAATGATTTAAATAAATTAGAATATAAATATTAAAATAGTATCCAAAACATGTACAATTATTATTGCATGATTTTATTTCAACCATGAGTCATCTTATCTTTTTCCCTAATGATTTTTGTACCTTTAAAAACCGAATATCAATACATAATAAAATAATATTTTCACAATTTTCTAAAGAACCCCTCACCCCCTTATAAAAGGAGACCACTTATAACAAATTTCTCACTCCTCTCAATCCTTTAGTCTCATCAAAACTTTTCTAAATTAATCTCCATACATCCTTATCCTCCTCCTATAAGCCTTACCTTAGGCATAAGGAACTTCAATAAGTCCTTTTGGTTCAAACCAAAGAAAGTTACCCAAATTAAAGGTAACAGTTTCTCTTAACTTCTTTTCTTTTATTTTATTTCTTCAACCCCTAAACTCTTTTTATTCCTTTCTATTATAACAACACCAGTATACTCAATATACTAGTATGTTTTTATGAGAAGTATTTGAACTACACTTACACACAACTCCATTTAATGGGTGAGAAACATAATGTATCTGTGGATGGGAAACTAACGCCTCACGAAACAATGATTGTTCAATTACCTCCTACCACCTATCATGGTGGCCATTGTGATGGCACTGTATTTACATATTATATATATTATGTCTATTTTTTCTTCATGATTCTTTATTTTTCTTTTATATCATGCATTAATGGTTTCTATTATTGATAAACTTGATAATTTCATTTGAGGAAGTGCGGACTACCGCCACCTCAAAGTGATATGACTCGTTAATAATATATGTGGGATCTATAAAGGATGAAGTTAATGATATTATATATATGATATAATACTGGAATTATAATATTGTTATGTACCATTATGTTTTAATTCCATTAAAATAATAGATAGAAATAAAAGTAGCGTTCATGCGTACGTATGTCTTACCGTCTCCATCAACGGTGCCTTTCATTTCTTACCCCAAAATGATATGTAATATTATAAATACATGTATATAATGGTTATATATGATATATATGATATATAAATCATAAATATAATTCTACATATAATGATTGTATGACCATGTGAACAACATGTAACTAAAAGGTATTCATTTTATACTCAAGTGCCAAATATTGACAAAACAAAGGTTATTAACATAAAATATTACATAATGTTTATAACATGGTGATAAGTGATATAAAAGGAATAATAAACTTGAAAAAGGTTCTTAATCAAGTATAAATTAAATTTAGTTTATTATTCAGCATATTAAAGAATGAACAGGTCATGTCGGACACGAGGTAAGGGGTTATTTATCTCACTTTTAATTCTATGAGATTTCCATCATTCACCACTTATTTATTGCATGTGGGGTATTGTGTACTTCCATTTGATATATATTATCACGATTCTCTTTATATTCATGATATTCTATGATTCATTTGGTTGTTATTAACTATTATTCATATGACACGATTAATTATGACGGGGTAAGGGTTAGTTATACAATCTCTTCATTATCTGAGGTTGTTTTTACCTGAGTATATATTGGGACCTATTTATCATCCACATCCATATTTCATTAAAATATTTTAAAAAGGAATATTTTAATGAACTGTTTAACTATATCATAATTTTAAATTTTTTAAATATTTTTTCTTCTAAATCATTGTCATTAATGTCCGAGTTTAAAAATGGGTTTTAAGGATTTATTTATATGGACATGAATGTTTTTAAATGATAATTATTTTAAAATGTTTCAAACTTGTATGTGACACATTGATTCAAAAACCCCTTTTAAATGAATACCTTTATAAATTTTTATAATTTCTCTCAAAGAATTTTTCTGATCATTTTCATCCATGTCAACATCCTTTAATGGATTTTAAACTTGTTTGAAGTTGATTTATTATGATAAAAATCGTCCATATTGTATTGAATTTTTTGTGATATGTTTGATTGTGGATGCTTTATTTTTATACCATTCACGGTTTATGGATAATGTATTGAAATTTCGTATGCCAGTTTTAATA
This sequence comes from Viscum album, assembly GCA_963277665.1. Lineage (NCBI taxonomy): Eukaryota > Viridiplantae > Streptophyta > Magnoliopsida > Santalales > Viscaceae > Viscum > Viscum album. The sequence continues at coordinate 423,265,957 of OY728162.1, read as the reverse complement.
TGAATTTTTATTTTATATTTCAACCTTTTCTTAGGATTAATGTATTAGACTACTATGTTCCGGGTTGGAGACCGGTAAAAGTAAGCCCTCAAGGTTCGGGTCCGGTTATAGAAGACCCTCCGTGTTGGAGTCCGGTTACAGAGTCTCTCCGAGTTGGAGTCCGGTTATAGAGGCTCTCAGGGTTGGAGTCTAATTGCAAAGGCTCTCCAGGTTGGAGTCCGGTTACAGTGACTCTCCGGGATGGAGCCCGGTTACAAAGGCTCTCTAGGTTGGGGTCTAGTAACAGTTAGCCCCTAGGTCCTGGTACGAGGCCCTGACACAAAAATTAAAGACTGGTACTATTTATTCCCTCTTTATGAAAATAATATTGATGGTTCATGTGGTTATTCGACTAGTAGAATATCCATGATTATGTTTTATTATGGCATTATTTACTCAACTCATATTCCCTCTATAAAAGTATTCATGTTTATTATTGGTAAAGGAATGTGGTTTCTATTTTTCCCCATGGTTAATCTTTATGTTATCTTCCACTGTATTTCTTACCCTTACTGAGCATTTGATCTCACCCCTTTATCTTTTTTATTTTTCCTAGGATTCCATTAAGTGTATTGTGATTGATATTCATGGTTAAGCTAAGAGAAATATTGACATTCATAAATGATTATTTATGTTGTGTTGTCTATTATATATTGAAATGTAACATTCATGTATATAATATATTTTACATGATTGATAAACTGATCAGTCCTTTGGGACTTGATTCCTTATAATCATATCAGTGTATTAAAATAATACACTGACTTTAGGTAACTGGAGTCGGGGCGTTACAGTTGGTATCAGAGAAAGTTCAACAATAACCTTGGAAACTAGATTTAGATAAACTCTGATTAAGTCACATTACCCTAAGATAGACTTCTAGGATTATTATATAAGAACATCCTAGAATTTTGGTAATGTAGAGATTTTATGATTTTTCCATTACAATACATCCCTGTCTGGATACGAGAATGTAGAGGCGTCTCTGGCACAGATGTACCTAGGTGTAAAACCCAAAAACACCGATTTAGGCTAGACTCGAATGGGAACCGGTTCACAACAACGGGCCTTTCTATACTCTTGGTTATGACACTCCCATGAGATATACTTAGGTTAATTCTCAATTTCTTTATAAATCATTATAAAGGATTTATGAGTATATATTTCCCCAAAAAACATTTTTATAATTATGGATTACATCCACAAACTGTTCAATTTATGTTAAGTGTTTTACTAGTTTTGAATTATGTATTTCGAGTCGTAAACAATTATAATTTTTTCCATTGTATAGAAATGACACCCAGTAGAAGCAATGTGAACTCCAGCAATACATATGATCCAAAGAGTAAGAAGGATCATATCTTTCACGGTATTAAGCCAATATTAATAAGGGAAATAGTCTCACATGTATTCTCAAAATATGAAGAAATTGTATCATGTGTTAATAAGATAATTATATAACTTTTATGTCCTATGGCTTTGAAGGGAAGTAAGAGTAGAAAAGGATGGAAGAGAGAAAGATGGATAAAGGGATGAGGGAAAAGAAGAATTTTCCTATATGTGATAATTGTGGAAAGAATCACCTTGGTAAATGTTTGAAGGGAATGTGAGTTTGTTATAAGTGTAGAGAAAATGGACACCAATTACGTGATTTCAAGGGTAAGAAAAAAGTTTCCAATGTACAATGCTTCATCTGCAAGGAGTTTTGACACTATGAGATTCAATGTCTAAATCATCAAAGTATATCCCAAATGCTGCTATTGGATTATAATAAATTTATGATACTACTAAAGATGAAGAGGAATGATTGGATTTCTTACGTTGATATTAAAGTATTTTGACATTTGAGTATTGTATTAATGATGTACATGTTATTATAATTATTGAGTATATAAGGATTGTACTGCCGTACTATTTCATTAAGGACTTGAGATTATGTCGAACCAAGAAAAGTGACTCAATTGCAGGTTAAATTTTTGGAAAATATATGGTTGAGAGAAAGATAAACCATAATATGGTTCTATTACTGAGGTTGTGATTTTGGAATAAGAGATGGTTGATTTGGATAAATTATATTGGATATTCATGACTTCCATGGAACTGATTAATAGTTTGTTTATTTCATCATTGTTGGAATATTCAATATTTTTTGATATAATGAATATATACAGTATTATATAAAGGATAAGGGAGCATGAATGTAATCAAAAAGGTTTTATGGTAATGCAGGGTGTTTCTATGTTTTGAAATAAAAAATGATGAAGGTGATCACAAGTTATTATGTGGAAAAAGGATCTTCATTGTTTTTAACTTCCTTATAAATTTTCGACTATGATTTTGGATAGATTTATTTTGGATAATTCTAAAGTTTGGAATGGATTAAGATACTATTTTTAAGGTTATTTTGGGATTTTTATAAAAAGGAAAACACACAGACCGTGTGACAACCCATCACGTCAGACAAAGCTGCGGGAATCGAACCCACAACCACAGTGCGATTGGGACTTATCTCCTACCACTGGACTACATGATGTCCCTGGATTGTATAATGTAGTTTCTTCTTTTAAAGGGTCTGATAGATGAATTATAAATTCATACTTTTTAACCATATACGTATAGGATAAATAGAATATTTTTTATGTTCTATTATCTTTTATAGTGAAAGAATAATTTTTGGTAGAAATTAGTTAAAGGATGGAACTCTACTTGTCAAGTATATATATATATATATATATATATATATATTCTTCTTTTATTCAATGAATAAATTAATTCGTAAAATTTATGTATGGGATATTAAAACTAAAAATTTGTTATATTAATACCTTATGTTTTGTTGAACCGATGACATTTTAAATCATCATAGATTGATGGCTTTCAGTTCTTCAACTCTACAATTGTTTTTGACTGATGACCTCAATCCCACCCTATAAATATATACGTTTCTCCTCTAATTATGTGTCTCTAATTTCCACCAATGTTCTTCTAATCGAGATCATAATTCTGTGGTGACTTATTTATTCACCTTTTCCCTATATTAAGATTAAATTTTATTAACCAAATTTCTGATGTGAGTTTTCCCACAAAGGAATTTTAGATAAAGGAAGTATTATTCAGAAAATGAAATGTTTCCGGCTTTTAAGGGAAAAACATTTTTAAATCCAATATTTGAATCCTTTATATATTCCATTCGACAAAATAAACTTCTTCTTTAGAATCAGGAGATAAAAAATTATTTTTGATAAATTTTTGGTATTTTTATGATAACTTTCATATTTTGGTGAATAATGAAAGATACTAAATTTCAATTAAAAAAAGATTTTTTAATCGAAATCATTTATAGTGTTAAATGATGCATTTGATTGGTTTTAAAGTATAATTATATAATAATTTTATCATTTAATACAATTATTTCATTATAATTAATGTCACATTGAAATTGGACATAAACAAGTGTAAATCTTTTGATAGATATTGTTGCTTAAAAACACGCTATTTGTTTTGACATCGAAAATTAATTTTAAATAAATTAATGTAACTTATATGTTTTTAATTTGGTAAAATAGACATCATTTTTGAATTTTTAATATCAAATATAACTTAGGCTGAATTTTTGGTATTTTTCAGAGAAACAGAAATTTTTGATGAATAATAAAACACACTGAGTTATTGGTTAGAACCGAATTTTTATTTAAATAATTATTTATTTTATTTAAATTTATTTTAGGTCAAAATAGATACATAATACCAATATATGTTCAAAATAATTTATTGGAGTTATTTTATAATAAGTTTAGATATATAAAAAATTTGTTGAACTTTTTACCGTCTTTTACCCACCTCCTAAGAGTATTTTCAAATTTGCAGAAAACATAATTTTACTGCTTCTGCGAGTTGAATTTAAAAAATTTGAGAGACACGGTTAACCTCAGTAAGTAAAATGTTGTTCAATAAGATGAAAATAATTTTTTTGTGAATAGTAACTTTTGACATTTATTTACCGCGTTTAAATGTAAATATGGCAATTCATGGTAAAAAGAATATTTTAATAATTCAAAATTACCTTAACACATGTAATAACCTTATTTTATGAGAAATGGACGAAAATGAGAATCCTTGGCTCAATTTTTGGACCCCATGGAGCCACTTATGAAAGATAATGACACTTTAGATTGATTAATTTAATGTAAAGAAAAAATTGACATAAACAAAAATTATTTAGTATTTAATTTTTATATGGTGTTATATAAACAATCTTTTTTAATATAAATATTCATTGGAAAGATAAATTTATTTCTTACATCATGATTGTTTTTTAATTTTTAGTCATTTAATAAATTAAATTATTTATGACACAATAATGATACAGTATTTACCCCATTAATAAATGATTTAAATAAATTAGATTATAAATATTAAAATAATATCCAGAACATGCCCAATTATTATTGGATGATTTTATTTCAACCATGAGTCATCTTATTTTTGATGCTAATGATTTTTTGACCTTTATTATCCGAATATCATTATATAATAAAATAATATTTTCACACTTTCCTAAAGATCCCCTCCCCCCTTATAAAAGAAGACCACTTATAACCAATTTCTCACACCTCTAAAGCATTTAGGTTCATCCAAACTCTGAAATATTAATCTCCCTACATCCCTCTTCTCCCCCTAGATTCCTTACCCTATTTAGAAAGAACTTCAATAAGTCTTTTTGGTTCAAACCAAAGGAAGTTACCCAAATTAAATGTAACAGTTTCTCTTGACTTCATTTAATTTATTTTAATTCTCCAACCCCTAAAATATTTTTATTACAATCTTTTATAACAAAACCAATATCCTCAATATACTAGGATGTTTTTATTAGATTTATTTGAACTACACTTACAGATGCCTCCATCTAATGGGTGAAAAACATAATGTTTCTATGGATGGAAAACTAACGCCTCATGAAACAATGATTGTTCAATTACCTCCTACCGCCTCTCATGGTGTCCATTATGATAGAACCGTATTTATATATGATATATATTATTTTTATGTTTTCTTCATGATTCTTTATTTTTTTTTTATATCATACCTTAATGGTTTCCATTATAGGTAAACACGATAATTTCATTTGAGGAAGTGCAGACTACCGCCCCCTTAAAGTGATATGACATGTTAATACCATATCTGTGACATATAAAGGATGGATTTAATGATATTAAATATTTTATTATATTGTAATTATAATATAACTTTGTATAATTATGTTTTAATTCTATTAAAATAAGAAATATAAATGAATGTAGCGTTCATGCGTACGTACGACTTACCATCTCTATGAACGATGCATTTCATTTCTTAACCCAAAATGATATGTACTGTTATAAATAAATGTATATATTGGATATATATGACATATATGATATCTAAATCATTCATATCATTCTAGATATAATGAAATTTTGACCATGCGAACAACTTGTAACTATAAGGTGTTCATTTTTTTACTCAAGTTCCAAATATCGACAAAACGAACGATATTAACTAAAATGATTAAATAATGTTTATAACATGGTAATAAGTTATATAAAAGTATTAATAAACTTTAAAAAGGTTCTTAAGAAAGTATAAATTAAATTTAGTTTATTATTCAGGATATTAATGAACAAACGGGTCAAGTCAGAAATGAGGTAAGGGGTTTCTTATTTCACTTTTAATTCCGTGAGATTTCCATTGTTCACCACATATTTATTGCATGTGGTGTATTGTGTACTAAAAATTTATATATATTATCATTATTATAATTATATTCAGGATATTATGTGATTCATTTGGTTGTTATTAACTATTGTTCATATGACTCGATTTATTATGACGAGGTAAGGCTTAATTCTACAATCTCTTCATTATACAAGGTTGTTTTTACCTGAGTATATACTGGGACCTCATTATCATCCCCATCCATGTCTCATAAAAATATTTTCAAAAGTAATATTTTAAGGGACTCTTGAACTATAGCTTCATTTTAAATGATTTAAATATTTTTTCCTCTAAATCATTCTCATTTATGTCGATGTTTTCAAAATGGGTTTAAGGATTTATTTATATGGACATGAATGTTTTGAAATGATAATTATTTTAAAAAGTTTCAAAGTGGTATGGGACACTTTTATTCAAAAATCATTTTTAAATAACTACCTTTATAAATTGTGATAATTTCTCTCAAATCATTTTACTAATCATTTTCATCCATGTTAACATCCTTTAATGGATTTTAAACTTATTTGAAGTTTATTTATACGATACAAATCTTCCATATTGCATTGAATGTTTTGAGATATGTTTTACTATGGATGTGTTATTTTTATACCATTTATCGTTTATGGATAAATTGGTGACATTTAGTATGCTAGTTTTATTAAGAATTTTTATTTTATATTTCAACCTTTTCTTATGATGAATGTATTGGACTAGTATGTTTCGGTTTGGGGACAGGTAAAAGTAAGAACTATGTGTTGAGGTCCTGTTATAGTATACCCTCAGGGTGGGATTCCGGTTATAGAGGATCTCCTGGTTGGATTCCATTTATAGAGTCTCTACCGGGTTAGGGTCCGGTTAAAGAGGGTCTCTCGGTAGGAGTCCTGTTACAGAGCCTCTCCGATATTGAGTCCGGTTATAGAGGCTCTCCAAGTTGGGGTCCGGTTACAGGTAGCCCCTAGGTCCTGAAATGAGGCCTTGACATAGAAAATAAAGTCTGGTACTATACATTCCCTCATAACAAAAATAATATTGATGGTTCATGTGGTCATTCGACTAGTAGAATACACATGATTATGTTTTATTATGGCATTATTTACTCAGCTCATATTCCTATCGTAAAAGTATTCATGTTTATTTTTAGTAAAGGAATGTGGTTTCAATTGTTCATCATGCATAATATTTCTGTTATCTTATGATGTATTTCTTACCCTTACTGAGCATTTGAGATCACCCCTTTCTATGTTTTATTTTTCCCAAGATTCCAAGAAATGTATTGTGATTGATATGCATACTTATGTTAGGGAATAATGGTGTTCATAAATGATTATTTATGTTGTGTTGTATGTTCTAAATTGTAATGTAACATTCATAAATGTAATCTATTTTCCAAGACTACTAAACTGATCGGTCCTTTGGGATTTGATTCCTTGTAATCATGCCAATATATTAAAATAATGCACTGACTCTGGATAACTGGGGTTGGGGCGTTATATTAGACTAAGGAAATTTTAATATTGATTTGGCACATTATTCTATAAAAATTGACATAACACTTAATTATTGTATAAGGAAAGGACATATATAAAATTATTAGTTTAATAAAAATAATAATGTTTTAGTTTTATTTTAATTCATTTTTATAGGGATCAAAACAAATGATTTAATATTTGGGATATAATGGATGTTATGGTTTGAGGGTTAGATCAACTACTATGATCATAGAGTCTAATTTACCGTACCTAATGAGAGTATTCAATATTTATTAGGGGGTAGGATGTTTATGACTATCAATAAATAAAATTAATTTATACCCATGGAGATTTAGTCTCTAAACTGATAGGTATACTTTTTAAATGGTGAATAGGAATTATAATGGACACATTCTAGTAATTATAAGTAAATTATTTATTATTTTTCTAAATGTATATTATAGAAAAAACTAGAGAAAAATTTAATGGGTTTTTAAGTTATCTCAATGATGAATTCTAATATATGTTTCTTAATATACAATTTTTCTTATGAATTTAAGAAAATTGAAGTCTCTATTGGATTATTTATTGTATAAAAGAATGTATTTGAATAACATTATCACCAGAAGCATTTTGACTTCATTTTTTTAATACATCTATTTCTAGATTATATTTATGAATTAATTCCCTTATGTGAAACCTAGTGATATTGAGAAATTGTATTTTTACACACATTAAATATATTTATAATTAGTTAAATGTTTTTATGTAGTTTTTAAGGATTGACATATGGTTAGGTTGTAATTAGTTGTGTTCGAAGAGTATATAATTTATAATTAAACCATTTAGTATAATTTATATGCATTAAGAGTTCTTGATATTTTAATTTATGGTTACTAATTATAAATTTTTTTAATTAACTATTGAATAAAATCTCTCTAAAATACCTTAAGTAATACATGATTAGGATTATATATAAAATCATGATTTACCTATATTTTATTTATGATTATGAAATAATTTTTGGGATTTTTATAGATATACCCTAGACACTCCATTTGACTCTAATTTTAGAGAAATTTTGTTTTATTTTATTTTTGAAGTATTTGTTTTGAAAAAATATATCTCTATGAATGTAATTTTCATTGAAAACAAGAATATTAAAGTGGTAATGTCAGGATATAATCGGAATAATTTTTCTGAGATATAATTTATTTTTAAAAAAAAGTGATTTTAGGATATTCATTAAATTTATTATTAAAAATAATCACTTTTGATAGAGTTTAATCAAATTTATATGATGGTTAATGGTGTGTGAATTATAATATAATTTAAAATAAACTGAAAATAATGTTTACTTCCACATTAGGGTTAGTGTTACCCAAATAGAAAAACAAGTTTCATTTCATTTGGATGCATCAATATCTAGCTTTGGATACCATATAATTCAATGAGAAAACTTTATATCATATTGATCACTGAAATTAAAAACATATTAATAAAAGTTTTAAACTCCTAACATTTAACTGGTGGTACTTATTCATTATTTAAAAAGGTAGGTACATTTATTTCTTTATGTGTTTTTTATATATGGATGAAAAAAATATTATCTATATTTTTCATTAATTTGATTTTAAATTAATAAAATAAATATGTGTTTAGATGTATATTTTTTGAAATGATTTGTTTTATATTCTATTTATAAAAATTAATTTACTTTATTCTTTGAGTTGAAAGAGTAAATCAATAATGAAATTGAATGATTAGTTGAAACATATGAGCTAAAAAATGATATGTATATAGAGGCTCGTGGGGGGGATGTTATATACTATTATATTAAATTGGTATAATTTATTTTAATTTGGAAATAGTATAGGAGGTTTAACGATTTGTTACCAATTATAATAGTAATTTTGGCACATGAAAAGATTAACATAACATTTATTGAAAGTCTATAGAAAATGATACGATTTTTTATTTTGAGGATTCGATGGAGGATCCCCAATTATTGAGGGATTATGATGTATATATTATTCTTAATTCTATATGGTATGATCCATGTATTATAATAATGATGTATCATGAAATGAAATGATATATCTGTTGGGTATTAATGAATAATGAGATAATAGTGTATGTATAATAATATTTCCATGGATAGCTGTAAAAAGTTATGAATCAGTTTCCTGTAAGATTTTTTAAAACATGTTCAATGAAACCTTGGACATGAGAAAATATTTTGATTATTTTTTTGTTGGGTTGAGGAGGTATCTATAAAATATACATAACTAATCATGATAGATTTTAAATATAATAATTGGATAGATATTACTTGATGAAAATTACATGGTTTCATGGAATTCAATAATCCACTATGTTAGATATGTATTTTTGATTCACCATAACTTTTCACCAGGATTAAATTAGGGGATATATATTACATTAAAGTCGACAGAACAACTTTATCCCCATATAGAAAGGTAACTAGAATATGAAACATATATATTCTTTGTTATTTCTCTATAATTTTGTTTATTTTTAAGATATTATCAGATTATAACATAGAGACAGTGGGATTTTCATATAATAATACATATCACATGTCAGTGGGGATGAATCATTTTATAGAACTATATATAATATCATATTTATCATATAGATTTGGGATATGGAAGGAGAGGGTTATCTCTTAGGAATTGTATTATTGTAAGAGAAAAAGATTCATATTAATTTAACCAAGAAGATAATTATAACAGTTAAACTCAACAAAAATATTATATAAACCATCAATGAAAATATTCATTGTTTTTTGTAAGAAGTCATATATATTTAATATTTTCAGCATCGTATGAATATAAACTATTTTAGAAAAATAGTTTTCAGTTCTTCATTATGAGGAAAAATTTTACATCTTTAATAGAATATGGAATGTTTCATATTATTTAGATATTCGAGTAGTATATATTTTGGAAAATTTTATGTATTATATTTTATTATAGAAAAAGTATCAACTAAACACATAAAATGTAATTTACCATGAATATATTTATATAAGACCTAATATAACCATCTATTATAATATTTAATATAATATTAATATAAAAAAACTCATGAGAAAAATATATTCCACCAGTTTAGGTTTTGTGTAAACATCATAAAATTTTAGTTGAAACATTATATACAAAATCTTACACATAATACTAGAACTTTAATCCTTCAATGTAAAATATATAATCATTACTTTTGGAGGGTAAAATATTCACTAGTTTGGAGAAATTTAGTATATTTTTTTGGATTTTAATTAACTTAAATGGTAAATATTTTGAGATTATTTTTTATAGTTGTTTCCATTTAAAAATATAATTAATGATTATAATTTTTTTTTATTTTTTTATAGATTAATATATTTTTACCTGTGATTGAAAATAAAAGAATGAATGTTATAATAAATGGTATCAGTTTTATGAATTATAAATAATTAACTTATTGTGACCTGGTGAATATACTTGGATGTAATTTATTTGACATTATCTTAAATGATTTTAATTTAAAAATAATTGGATGATTTTGATGTGGTTATTGTATAGTTATTGTTTATGTAAAATTCTTGAATGAAAATTTGGTATTCATTTTTTAATGTTTGGATAATATTATATATATATTTATATATTTAATATTTCTTGGCAGTATAAGATTTAGAGGATTTTAAACAATTATCATTATGTCAATAGTGATTGAGACATAGTGTCGAAGTGATATTATAATAGGAAAATTAATAGTATTTGAATTTTTTTATAAAGAATGTTATACCTGATAAATTTCAATATGACAGCATAGATTATGAATATAGTGGAGTCTTCCCATTGTATTTTAATTTATTTATATGCACTTATTTTATTTATTGGTGGAATCATTGCATAATAATATTATTTAACTATGGATTAGAATATGGCTATGTTTTTTTTATTTTTTTGACTAATAATAGTAAATGAATAAATCAGGCATAATGAAAAATAATAGCCCTTATCAAATGGATAAACATGAAATTTACTCATTGGAGGACATGTTATCCTAACCATAGAATGACATAGGGGTTATCTTAGTTCTAGGCAATGTCAAACAATAAGTCTATTATTCGTTTCAATCCCTATTAAATGAAATGAATTTTTCTTCTAGTTTTTGAATTATGGTTAAAGGTAAAATTCAATAATAGTTCTATAAGGATTACATTATTATGGTCATTATCATATAAATAGGTGGAGAGTTCAAATTATATCATATATCGTATATTTCTCCTATATCATAAAATCTATATTACATTTTAATTTCCTCGTGTTTATTGTTTTTTCAACTTATTCATTCAATGTAACATAAATATATTATTATTGTAAATTATAATTTATAAAATATTTTTTTATCGACAATAAAATTAAAAAATGTATTCTTATTAAAATAAATGAATTTATATTTCTATATTTCATTAGATTTTATTTGTGAAAATTGAGTTTTAAAATTAAATTGAATTTTAATTTCATATGTGTGGTTTATAGAGAATTTTGGAATGGGGAATTTTTTTGGTAAAAAATATATTACTTTATGAAACATTCATTAAATGCATGATTATTGGGAATTTGATCATTTGATATTTGTAACATCCCATTACTTTTTTGAGGTATTCCATGACCCTTTTGTTGATCTTATTTTTTTGGGTCTTGGTTTGAGGTTTTTCTTAAGGAATTTAGAGATCTTTGGAATCCCTTTGGTTCAAGAACATTTAGAACACATTTAAGGAAAACTATAAAGTATTTTCCAATGAACCATACACTATATAATGGTTCTTTGGATAGAGATCATAGTTTTTTCCAAACTATGCGAATACACCGTCCAAAATGTGCATCCTCAACCATGAGGCATTTGAACAATTGGGGCACAATTAACCAAACCATGAACCCACATAGGGGAAATCATGGACCCATGGACAGTGTGTCTAGTTAAGGTTCATAGTTAAGGAAAACAATTTCTATAACCACAAATACCTTGCTATTAAATTGTGCACATGGAATGTAATTCCCCCAAAAATTAAATTAAAATTCGCAAACCCCTGTTTTATGTTTCTTAAAGCATTATCTTGACCCGAAAATGATTTGAACTTCCTTGGAGGCCCCCAAGAAGTGATTTTGTCTCTTCAAACCTCCTATTTTGGAGAATATAAGTACTAGTGCAAGATCTGTTAACTCTATGGTATGTAGATCTCCTCTTGTATAGTTTCTTCTGATTTTAATTATTTTAATCCTTAGAGATTGTTATATCATATTTTTATTTATAGATCTAAAATATATTTATATGGATAAAATCCTTGCCCAATTAGATATTTATTCTAGATCCAATTTAGGTATACTATTTGTCTTTGATCCTTATTAGTGTTCCAATTATATGTGTGATCATTTTTTCCAGGATTAAAGGTAGGTAGTTCCATTTAAGATCCTATGTCTAATTAAAAACATTATTTAGATGAATGATTTGAAATACCTTTCAATTGATTTATAAAAAATCAATTTTAAATGATTTGATTATGAAATTTTAAATGGCATGTTTTTTCATAAACACCCCCAATTCCAATTTCAATTAGAATTATGGGGAAAATTATGAAAATGGTATAATTGTTGAAATGATTTAAGAATTTTTTTGAGAAAAATATATTAAATTTAAATGGTTATAAATTTTATTGGTTTTTTATTGAAAATTCATGAATTGATTGAAAACCTATGTTTTTCTTAAATTTAATTTTCATATTGAAAACTAAAATTGTGAAATTGAATTAATATTAAGGTTGATTTAAAATGAAATGAGTTTCCCATTTTTTTTGATTGATTATAGACATGCGATAATCGGTAGTAAGAGGTTTATTCAGGGAAATCATGTTATGATCTTGATCCTCTAACATTGGATTAATGATGACAACTCTAATTAAAACTGTGTTCATCATGATTATACAAGATGGGATAATCATGAGTCTTATTCAACCTGATGCTGATGGATGTGTACAGACATGTTTATCCAAGATCATTGTTTTGAGAAGTGTGAATATTCTATATATATAAACTAATGTACTTTAGTAAACATTTCCATGATTCTTATTCTATTTTATTTGAATATATATAGAATTTTTTCTTTATTTATTTAATCATTCCAAATAATTTATATAAATTATTTTGTATAAAATATTTATTTATGCCTTGTTTGAAATGTTTTCCATATATTTAAATGAAAGTATTTTGAGTTTGAAATATAAAAATTATATGTTATTACATTCCTTATTTTATTTAAATTGTAACGCCCCGACCCCAGCTACCCAGAGTCGGTGCATTACTTCGTAACATTGGCATGATCACAAGAAAGATCAAATCTCGAAAGACCGATTGGTTTAGTAGCCTTGGAAACACTAGATATATTCATAGGTTTTACATTACATCATAAAATGAAAAACTACAACAACAACATAATGTCTCCATAATCCACACTCATATCCCCACATAATATCCCTGCAGGTCATTCATAATTTACTTCTTCAATTCCTGGGAAAAATAAAACATATAAAAGGGGTGAGCTCAAATGCCCAGTAAGGATAACAATATAGCGGAAACTATCATAAATAAGAATAAACATTTAAGGCAATGTATAACTAAAAAAAAAAGCCTTTCAAACTTGAACTTTCAACATAGTATGGCATAAATAAAATTAAATAATGCCATTTACTTATTCACATGGATATTCTACTAATCGAATAATCACATGCAAAAATCAATAACCACTTTCATAATGTTGGAATGCATAATGCCAGACTATCATAACCACATAGCCAAGGCCTCGTGCCAAGACTACAAATAAGATTTTGTCAAGGCCTTGTGCCAAGACACTAGTTTGTCTCATGAGACCTACCGATGCATCGAGGAGCTATAGCGGGCTCCACCCGTCACATATTAAGTCCAATGCATTCCCATATGAAAAGGTTTAAACATAACATAAACATTCATATTAAAACTAGCATATGAAATGTCAATAATTTCACCATAAACTATGAATGGTATAAAAATAGCACATCCACAGTCAAACATATCACAAAACCTTCAATACAATATAGAAGATTTGTATCATAATAAATCAACTTCAAATAATCTTAAAATCCATCAAAGGATGTTGACATAGATGAAATCAAAATTCTTTTTAATGAAATATCTCCTTTTATTTTGAAATAATTTAAGATCCAGATAAAATAAAACATTTTCTTTGAAAATATACTTATAAGCTTGTAAGGGATGCTTTGAAGATTTTATAACGGCGGAAAACAGCCGCACCCGCCGTATAAGTTAAAAAAACATTCTTACCATAATTCTGTCGAAAAGGTTAAAAAGGACCTTGTTTTGAAAACGACCAAAAGATTCCTTTATAAACCACTTATAAAAGTCAAAAAGGGTATAAATGACTTTAACTCATATTCTAGTAAATAGTAAAAATGTTTTGAAATGCATTTTTAAGAAACATGGATGTGGATGATAAAGAGATCCCAGTAGATTATTACGTATAAACAACCTTGGATAATGAAGAGGTTGTAAAGTAAACCATTACCTTGTACATTTCCTTTGTTGGGGTAGGTTAACCTCCTGTATAATGGTGAAATAATTTTTATTAAATTATACAAGAATCATATATATTAATATGATATCATATATGATCTTTTAACATTGATTTGTTAATAATATCTTAGAATTATCGTCGTTTCGGGTGTTAACTTACTCATTTTATTTATATGTTTTGTTACATAATCCATGGTTGCTGTATCTTATTCATATCCAGAATGATATCTAGTCCTTAAAAATCATTTTTAAATCATCAAATGATAATTATACTTGAATGGTTACGATGGAGAATGAATCTCATCGCGTTCGTGGAGACGGTAGTCCGTACGTACGCACGAGCGAAAATATCATTATTTTGATATTAAAATAATATATAAATGAATGGTATATCATATATACAGAATAATTAACATGTTATATTTATTATTTACATGAGTTACACATCATTATTATACCCATCCAAATAATATTATATTGAATAACAATTACACCACGACGTGGAGACGGTAAGCCGTACGTACGCACGTATGGTGACATGTTATTCAAAGGGTGGATAGAATACTGAATATGGTTGTACCATACTTATAATAACATCACAGTATATGTGAGATACTGGATTTTTTATTTTAGAATGGTAAGAACAAAGGAAGAAGAAGTGGAAGAAGAAATGAACTTAGAAAAGGGTGGTGAAATCATTACCTCTTCTTCGGGTTCTTCCTTTTGATTTGATCAAAAGGGCTCCTTAGGTTGGCTTTCTGATCAAACTAAGGCCTCTAGGTTGTAGTGAGGGATGTTAATAGAGTATTTGGGCAGAGTTTGTCCGAACCAAAATGCTTTAGAGGTGTGAAGAAATGAGAAGGAGGAGTTCCCTTTTATAAGAGGGGTGAGGGGCACCTTTGGAAAATCTAGAAATATTAATTTATATTAAATTCATATTCGGTTTCTAAAGGCTCCAAAGTTGATTATTCAAAGGTTAAGGTGGGGATAGGTCGAAAACCACTCATCCAATAGAATTTAGACAGGTTTGGGTACTTATATTAACCTTATCTTTAAGTATTAATTCTAAGTTAATTAGTTTCACTTTTACAATGTCTCTTTGTATTTTTATATAATATGGTTAATAAACTTACTATATACATCCAAGAGACCCCCAAGTGGTCCATTAATTATGAACCTATCATGATATAAGTCTCTTGGCCGAACCTTAGATTTTTAGGAATTTAATATCAATTAATAATATAATATTTGTTTTAAGAACTCTTTTATGTCAATTTTGACACTATTCAATAGTTGATTTTTGTGAAACTCATAACAGATTGATTACTTCGAAAAAAGTCAATTAAATCAATCCTAATATATCATATTATCCTAGAAAATTAGTTTAATTCATTAAAAGTTTCATATTATTTTTTTTTGGGTATTTATAATATCAATTATTTTAATTTTTCACTATTAT
Organism: Viscum album; assembly: GCA_963277665.1. Lineage (NCBI taxonomy): Eukaryota > Viridiplantae > Streptophyta > Magnoliopsida > Santalales > Viscaceae > Viscum > Viscum album. Next base: position 423,249,602 of record OY728162.1, on the reverse strand, counting down.
AGTAATTACTGCATCATCATTGTGTCATAAATAAAATAAATTATTTAATGTCTAAAAATTATAAATAAACTATCATTATGTAGGAAATCTTTTCAGATTTCTAATGAATATTTATAATCTAAAATCCAACTTATATAACCCTATGTAACAATTGGTTTTCTAAAAGATATATGCTTGTGTCATTTTTGTATTCATTTTGACTTAATTAAAATAAAGTGTCATTATCACTTACAAGTGGATCCATGGGGTCCCAAAATTGACCCAAAGATGCCCATGGTCGACCATGTATCAACCAATAGGGTTAAGACACGTTTTAGGGTAATTTAGTATTATTATAATATTATTTTTTTAACCCTTATTTACCGGATTTACCCTTAACCATGGTAAATAAAATATTTACCGTAGTAATTATTCAAAATGACTAAAAATAAAAGTTACCTATTTACACAATTTGAAAATCCTGATTCCAAATATGGAATCCATTTTTCTATATTCAAAACACAGAAGTGGCAGAAATTAATTTAAAATTAATTCCCGCTGTCAAAACAAAAGGCGTGTTTTTAAGAGATAATAACTATCAAAAGATTGACACTTGTTTATGTTCGGTTTAATTGTAAAATTTTGTCTAATGACCAACATTATATTAAATTGTAAAAATATATTCTAAATATACTTTAAAACCACTCAAATTCATAACTTATCACTATTAATTATTTTGATTAAAAAAGTTTTTTTTAATTAAAATTTAGTAATTTTCACTATTTATCAAAATATGAAAGTTATCCGAAAAGTACCAAAATATCACCTTAGGCTAAATTCGATATTCCGAATCCAAAAATGAAGTCCATTTTAAAATATAAAATATATATTATTTCAAAATTTAGGTATTACTATTCATAACGGCCAGTTTGATTGGTTGTGGTGTGTGTTAAAACTCGAAGTTGCGTACAACACACGCTACTGTTTTATTCAAAGGAAAGCGTACCGTGGAAGCTTGGGAAGTTTCATTTTAAATTTTTTGATGTCTCCATTTAGTCAAAAAGTTTAAAATATTGTATTTAAAAAGGTTTCACTATCAAAAGTTGATAAAAGTGAAATACTGAAAATGAATCTGTTCTTGCATTATGACTAAGAAACTCATAATATGGATTCTAAAATTATAAAGTTTAAAATTTAGTTAATACTATTCATGACCTCTTTTAATGGCTTTTTTTTTGGGTAAGTCATGGTGCAATTGAACTCGGTATAGCGTGTAGTGCAAGTTATTGAATTATTTTGAAGGAATAACACACTATGAAATCTTGGGGTGTTACATTCTCCCCTCCTTCAATAAATTGCGTCCTCGCAATTTGAAATTGTTCTTCGAAAATAAAAGGTTGAAAGTAGAAAATATATTTGTGGGAAAACCCACATCGGAAATTGGGTTACTAAAATTTAGTCTTAATATGAGGAAAAGAGAAATCAAAGGGTCACCACCAAATTATGATCTCGATTAAAAGAACATTGGTGGAAATTGGAGACATATAATCGGAGGAAAAACGTAAATATTTATAGGTAGTGATTGAGGTCATCAATCACAAACAAGTATAAAATTGAGGTCCTTAAATTCATCAATCTATGATGAATTGAAATACCATCGGTTCAACAAAACATAGGGTATTAGGATAACACATTTTTGACGTTTCAAAATATCCTAGTTGAAATCCCACATCGAAAAATGAATTAATGAGGCCTCTATTTAAAATAAAGAGTCGAAAGTATGAAGATTACCGAAAATAACACATACTAGGGTTCCATGTAGGAAAATATGGATATGGAAGAAAAATCTAACCATCAATTATCTGATGGAGAGTGGTAGAGAACATGGCTATAAAAAGGCCAACAATCCCAAAGCCATAAATTAGTGATGATTTAAGGTACCATCTAGGGAAACATTTTTGTTCTAAGTTCCTTTTATTAATGTTGAGGAATTTATTTATGAGATTGGCTAAGATCATAAGGAGATATACTTACTTTATAATCAGAGTTTTATCCATTAATAAGTTTCTACCACAAACTCATCTTTCACTCTAAAAGATAATAGAATGTAATTTTTTATTTATTTATACTATTCGTACAGGGTTCCAAAATAAATGAATTTATAATTCATCTACCAGATCTTTAAAAAAACAACATTATTTAATCCAGGACATCTCATGGGCCAGTGGTAGGTGATACACCCTTGTCGCCCTTCAGTTGCGGGTTCAAGTCTCGCAGCCTTGCCGGACGTGACGGGTTACCGCCCGACCTCCGGGTTGTCCTTTTATGGCAATCCAAAATAATCCAAACTAGAACTATCCAAAATACTTCTGTCCAAACTCACAGTCTAACATTTATAAGGAAGGTAAACATAATATAGATCCTTTTTACCCCGTAATAGCATATGAATACCTTCATCATGTATTACCATATTCCTTATTGATTACATTCATGCTCCCTTATTCCATATAGAATGCTGGATATACTTCATCAATCCAAAAAAAATTTAAACCCCAACAATGATGGAATATACAAATCATTAATCAGTTCCAAGGTAGTCAAGAATATCCAATATATTTTTTCCAAAATAATCATGTATTATTCGAAAATCACTACCTCGGTATCAGAACTATATTATGGTTTATCATTCTCTCAACCATATATTTTCCAAAAATTTATCCTGCTATTGATTCACTTTTCTTTGTTCCACACAATATCAAGTCCTTAATGAAATAGTACTGCAGTACAATCCTTATATACTCCATAATTATTATAACAAGTACATTGTTGATACAACACTCAATTGACATAATCAACATAAGAACTCTAATCATTCCTCTTCATCTGTGGTAGTATCATAACTTGATTATTATCCAATATCATCATTTGCGTCATAGTCTGATGACTGGGACATAGGTTCGCGTAGTGTCCAAACTCCTTGCAAATGAAGCATTGTACATTTGAAACCATTTTCTTACCCTTGCAGTCACGTACTTTGTGCCCTTTTCCTCCACACTTATAACAAACTCCCATTCCTTTCAGGCAAGTTCCAGGGTGTTTCTTTCCGCACTTACCACAAGATGGATATTCAACCTTTCCCTTCTTCCCCTTATTTCCATTCCCAGATTGATCAGCAGGTCTCTTCTTCTCTTGCTTTGCTTTAAAGTCATAAGACTTAGAGAATTCCTTTTCGGTCTTGATAGCACATGAGACAATGTCTTCGTACGATGAAAAGGATTGTGAGACTAATGCTCGACGGAGAAATGGTTTTAACCCATCAAAGAAATGATCAATCTTACTTCTTGGGTTGCGAATATAATCACCAGCGTACCTCGCTAACCTTGTAAAGTTAGCCTCATACTTTGTGACATTCTCATCCTCCTTTTGTCTCAGACTCAGAAATTGTCTTTCCATATCTGCACGATGGTCTCGAGGAAAGTATTTTTCTAAAAATAGATCTTTGAACTCCCTCCATTCCATATTTGATACTTCATCATCTTCCTTCGTATTTTGAATCAATGACCACCATTGATCAGCATCTCCAGTGAGGCGGTAAACTGCCATGATAACTTTTTCCCTTTCACTGCTCCCCAAAGCCTGAAATATTTTTTCTCTAGGGAAAATATCCATTGCTCGGCTACTAAGGGATTTGTATTCCCATTGAACGTTGGTGGTTTTTGTCTCATGAATCGATCTAACATTGATCCTCCACGCTGCGGATCAGGGTGCTCCATACGGGTAAGGTTATTATTCATATCCTGAGTAAGTTGTCCCAGTATGGTGATTAGCTGATCAGCACCAGTTGCATCACCAGCCCCACTATAATTATCTTGAGCAGGAGGGCAATCCCTACATGGAGTGCGTTCATTGATACGATTTCCATTTCTTCCACTAGGCGCCATTTCTAAACAATGGCATAAACTAGATCAGTTTATGAATCAAAATACATAATCCCATACTTATAAAACACTTAACATAAATTGAACTATTTATGGATATAATCCATAATCATAATAATGTTTTCTTTGAGGAAGTATATACTCATAAACCCTTCATAATGATTTTTAAAGAAAATGAGAGTTATCCTAAGCATATCCCCCGGGAGTGTCGTAACCAAGAGTGCAGCAAGGCCCGTTGTCGTGCACTAGTTCCCGTTCGAGTCTAGCTCAAAGCGGTGTTTTCGGGTTTTATCCCTAGGTACATCTGTGTCAGAGCCGCCTCTACCTGCTCATATCCAGACAAGGATGTATTGCTCGGAAAACTCACAAAATCTCTACAATACCAAAATTCTAGGAAGTTCTTCTATACTAATCCTCAAAGTTCATCTTAGGTCTACGTGCTCTAATCAGAGTTTATCTAAATCTAGCTTCCAAGGTTTGTACTAAACTTCCTCTGATACCAACTGTAACGCCCCGACCCCAGCTACCCAGAGTCGGTGCATTACTTCGTAACATTGGCATGATCACAAGAAAGATCAAATCTCGAAAGACCGATTGGTTTAGTAGCCTTGGAAACACTAGATATATTCATAGGTTTTACATTACATCATAAAATGAAAAACTACTACAACAACATAATGTCTCCATAATCCACACTCATATCCCCACATAATATCCCTGCAGGTCATTCATAATTTACTTCTTCACTTCCTGGGAAAAATAAAACATATAAAAGGGGTGAGCTCAAATGCCCAGTAAGGATAACAATATAGCGGAAACTATCATAAATAAGAATAAACATTTAAGGCAATGTATAACTAAAACAAAAGCCTTTCAAACTTGAACTTTCAACATAGTATTCCATAAATAAAATGAAATAATGCCATTTACTTATTCACATGGATATTCTACTAATCGAATAATCACATGCAAAAATCAATAACCACTTTCATAATGTTGGAATTCATAATGCCAGACTATCATAACCACATAGCCAAGGCCTCGTGCCAAGACTACAAATAAGATTTTGTCAAGGCCTTGTGCCAAGACACTAGTTTGTCTCATGAGACCTACCGATGCATCGAGGAGCTATAGCGGGCTCCACCCGTCACATATTAAGTCCAATGCATTCCCATATGAAAAGGTTTAAACATAACATAAACATTCATATTAAAACTAGCATATGAAATGTCAATACTTTCACCATAAACTATGAATGGTATAAAAATAGCACATCCACAGTCAAACATATCACAAAACCTTCAATACAATATAGAAGTTTTGTATCATAATAAATCAACTTCAAATAATCTTAAAATCCATCAAAGGATGTTGACATAGATGAAATCAAAATTCTTTTTAAAGAAATATCTCCTTTTATTTTGAAATAATTTAAGATCCATATAAAATAAAACATTTTCTTTGAAAATATTCTTATAATCTTGTATGGGAAGCTTTGAAGATTTTATAACGGCGGAAAATAGCCGCACCCGCCGTATAAGTTAAAAAAAACATTCTTACCTTAATTCTGTCGAAAAGGTTAAAAAGGACCTTGTTTTGAAAACGACCGAAAGATTCCTTTATAAACCACTTATAAAAGTCAAAAAGGGTATAAATGACTTTAACTCATATTCTAGTAAATAGTAAAAATGTTTTGAAATGCATTTTTAAGAAACATGGATGTGGATGATAAAGAGATCCCAGTAGATTATTACGTATAAACAACCTTGGATAATGAAGAGGTTGTAAAGTAAACCCTTACCTTGTACTTTTCCTTTTTTGGGGTAGGTTAACCTCCTGTATAACGGTGAAATAATTGTTATTAAATTATACAAGAATCATATATATTAATATGATATCATATATGATCTTTTAACATTGATTTGTTAATAATATCTTAGAATTATCGTCGTTTCGGGTGTTAACTTACTCATTTTATTTATATGTTTTGTTACATAAGCCATGGTTTTTGTATCTTATTCATATCCAGAATGATATCTAGTCCTTAAAAATCATTTTTAAATCATCAAATGATAATTATACTTGAATGGTTACGATGGAGAATGAATCTCATCGCGTTCGTGGAGACGGTAGTCCGTACGTACGCACGAGCGACAATATCATTATTTTGATATTAAAATAATATATAAATGAATGGTATATCATATATACAGAATCATTAACATGTTATATTTATTATTTACATGAGTTACACATCATTATTATACCCATCTAAATAATATTATATTGAATAACAATTACACCACGACGTGGAGACGGTAAGCCGTACGTACGCACATATGGTGACATGTTATTCAAAGGGTGGATAGAATACTGAATATGGTTGTACCATACTTATAATAACATCGCAGTATATGTGAGATTCTGGAGTTATTATTTTATAATGGTAAGAACAAAGGAAGAAGAAGTGGAAGAAGAAATGAACTTAGAGAAGGGTGGTGAAATCATTACCTCTTCTTCAGGTTCTTCCTTTTGATTTGATCAAAAGGGCTCCTTAGGTTGGCTTTCTGATCAAACTAAGGACTCTAGGTTGTATTGAGGGATGTTAAGAGAGTATTTTGGCAGAGTTTGGCCGAACCAAAAGGCTTTAGAGGCGTGAATAAATGAGAAGGAGGAGTGCCCTTTTATAAGAGGGGTGAGGGGCACCTTTGGAAAAGCTAGAAATATTAATTTATATTAAATTCATATTCGGTTTCTAAAGGCTCCAAAGTTGATTATTCAAAGGTTAATATGGGTATAGGTCGAAAACCACTCAACCAATAGAATTTAGACAGGTTTGGGTACTTATATTAACCTTATCTTTATGTATTAATTCTAAGTTAATTAGTTTCACTTTTACAATGTCTCTTTGTATTTTTATATAATATGGTTAATAAACATACTATATACATCCAAGCGACCCCCAAGTGGTCCATTAATGATGAACCTATCATGATATAAGTCTCTTGGCTGAACCTTAGATTTTTAGGAATTTAATATCAATTAATAATATAATATTTGTTTTAAGAACTCTTTTATGTCAATTTTAACACTATTCAATAGTTGATTTTTGTGAAACTCATAACAGATTGATTACTTCGAAAAAATTCAATTACATTAATCCTAATATATCATATTATCCTAGAAAATTAGTTTAATTCATTAAAAGTTTCATATTATATTTTTTTGGGTATTTATAATATCAATTATTTTAATGTTTCACTATTATAGTAATTACTGCATCATCATTGTGTCATAAATAAAATAAATTATTTAATGTCTAAAAATTATAAATAAACTATAATTATGTAGGAAATCGTTTTAGCTTTCTAATGAATATTTATAATCTAAAATCCAACTTATATAACCCTATGTAACAATTGTTTTTCTAAAAGATATATGCTTGTGTCATTTTTGTATTCATTTTGACTTAATTAAAATAAAGTGTCATTATCACTTACAAGTGGAACCATGGGGTCCCAAAATCGACCCAAAGATGCCCATGGTCGACCATGTATCAACCAATAGGGTTAGGACACGTTTTAGGGTAATTTAGTATTATTATAATATTATTTTTTTAACCCTCATTTACCGGATTTACCCTTAACCATGGTAAATAAAATATTTACCGTAGTAATTATTCAAAATGTATAAAAATAAAAGTTACCTATTTACACAATTTGAACATCCTGATTCCAAATATGGAATCCATTTTTCTAAATTCAAAACACAGAAGTGGCAGAAATTAATTTAAAATTAATTCCCGCTGTCAAAACAAAAAGCGTGTTTTTAAGAGATAATAACTATCAAAAGATTGACACTTGTTTATGTTCGGTTTAATTGTAAAATTTTGTCTAATGACCAAAATTATATTAAATTGTAAAAATATATTCTAAATATACTTTAAAACCACTCAAATTCATAATTTATCACTATTAATTATTTTGATTAAAAAAGTTGTTTTTAATTTAAATTTAGTAATTTTCACTATTCATCAAAATATCAAAGTTATCCGAAAAGTACCAAAATTTCACCTTAGTCTAAATTCGATATTCCGAATCCAAAAATGAAGTCCATTTCAAAATATAAAATATATATTATTTCAAAATTTAGGTATTACTATTCATAACGGCCAGTTTGATTGGTTGTGGTGTGTGTTAAAACTCGAAGTTGCGTACAACACACGCTACTGTTTTATTCAAAGGAAAGCGTACCGTGGAAGCTTGGGAAGTTTCATTTTAAATTTTTTGATGTCTCCATTTAGTCAAAATGTTTAAAATATTGTATTTAAAAAGGTTTCACTATCAAAAGTTGATAAAAGTGCAATACTGAAAATGAATCTGTTCTTGCATTATGACTAAGAAACTCATAATATGGATTCTAAAATTATAAAGTTTAAAATTTAGTTAATACTATTCATGACCTCTTTTAATGGCTTTTGTTTTTGGGTAAGTCATGGTGCAATTGAACTCGGTATTGCGTGTAGTGCAAGTTATTGAATTATTTTGAAGAAATAACACACTATGAAATCTTGGGGTGTTACACAAATTGAATTCATTATTTTATTATTATTATGGAATCAATTATGGATATCTTGCTGAGAACCTACTAGGATTTATATCGCACAACCTACCTTTTCCTTACAACATTTTTTGGTTTAATTATTCTTCGTCATAAAAAAGGAAAATCAATACTTGGAGGAGGTGGATGTTATTGATCCTTGAGACTGTGAAGTAGTAATGGTTATTGGTGGAGATGAGGTCCACTTGTTACGTGGGGTTTCGATTATTTCAACAGATTGCCGATTATAGTTTTGGTTGACTTTTTTCCTTATGTTGTTTATCCATCTATTTGGGTACTATTTTATAGGTTTTAATTATATTACTTTATCACTAAAGATTTATGATATACCAAATTATACCTTTTCATCTTTTACTATATTGTGGAAAAAATACATCCCTAATTATCCAGGTATTATTATAGGTTCGAGATTCTAACACAAGGAGATTAGGAACACCCTTTGGTTTATTTCGGTGACATATCAGGTGTCGGGGTACCAGTGTATGCAAGATGGTTCATGAGGATGTAGTATCAAAGGTAGGTTAAGAATATTTCTATGAAGTTGGTATGTGGTATGGGTTGTCCTGGTAGATTGGAGGTAGTATTGATGAGACGTGGGAGGTAATTATGAGTAAGTTCATGTCCATATCCCTTCTTAAAAGGACTTATGTCACTATGGATGGTGGTGAAAAAGTGTTATTGAAGAGTGTTTTGATCATTTTATAGTATCATTCATATTTTATTAGAGTGTTATAAAAATATTAGACTTTTAAATCTCGTTTGGGTTATTGATCTGAGTTCCAGTATTTACATTTTCAGGTTGTATGTTGATGTGGTGTATCATCATGACTTCGAAAAGATATCTGAACTATTATAAGGGGGAAGATGATAATAAACCATGATAAGATAACCATAAAATTGATAGAATCTCATTGACATTGTAGTTTTTGTTGTCCAAGCTCTAGGACAAGAAAATACACCAATTTCTATTTAGGCTCTAGTCAGGGAACCGTGATGGGTCAAATCTAGAGATTTTATACAAGATTATATTTTCCAAAATACAATAAATTTCAAATTCACTAATAATACTCAAGAGGGTAAGGATTGGATTAAAGTAATTGAGAAAATTTTTGAGTTCGTGGATACTCTCGATTCAATTAAGGTGAAGTACACTACCTTCTTTCATGATGTTCCTAACATTAGACGGTGAGATTTGATGGTGATAATAAGGAATAATTAAGTATTAGATGAGAAATACTTGAAGGTACATTATTCCTATCAGTCCTATATTGAATATATGGTTTTATAAAAATAAATGGTTTTTCTTAGCATCCATCAAACTAACAAGACGTTAATTTAGTATTAAATCTATTTTATTGAGTTTGAGAAGTTGTATCCTATGATTGTGACTACTAAGAAGTTGGAGGCACAAAGATATGAGATGTAAATTTTAGAGGATATTTTATCCATGTATTTTACGATAAAGATGAATTATTATATTGATGTGATGGATAGAGGGAGAATGGATGATATTTACCAAGGTGGAAATTCAACATTTATAGGAGTTCATTTTTCTACTAATGGAAGTTTTGTGGGTTCCTTTAAAGGATAGAGGTATTGTAATGAGTCTTGTGGTGTATCTTTTTATCATATTTCTTTTATACATTCTATAGTTCTTTATATAGGCACGTTTAATTTCTTCAAGTGTGTAAAGCTTGAGATTTTAAAATAGGTCTTCACTAAGGAATAGAAGATCGGTAGATCCTACGGACATTCAAGGAACTTATAAAAATTTTGTTATATCAATTATACTCCATGTAGTTTAACAAGATCACCAACACCTAAAAGTATTGTGGTTCACAGATATGATTTAAATCTTATACTATATGTTATAGGTGATTGTTGGAGTTTTTAGTTAATGATTATTTGATTTTGAGAGTTTTACCACATTTGATCTATCTAAGGCTTGGGGGGAAAGGTAACATTTCTCTTAATTTTTTATGACCTTTTGTTGTTGTTGAGATGGTGGGGAAAGTATCTTATAACTTTTCACTTCCATAATAGTTAACAATGAAACATAATTTCATTAATAAATCACAACTTCAGAATTTCCTTTATGACCTATATCATGTCTTGATCTAGGAGGATCTTAATGTTGATCCCAAATTATACATGACTATATATCCAGTGGGATTGTTGATTCAAAGAAAAAGTTACTTTATATGAGGAAGATAAATTTGATTCTTGTTCTATGGAAGCATTTTTTTATTATCATGATACATGGGAGAGTGAGGCACTAATGAGAGTGAAGTAGACTCAACTTTTTGAAATGAAAAATTATTGAGACAATTTCGTGGGTCATAATGTTTTTATTTTGGTGAGGTTGTAACATCATGTTACTTTTAGGTATTCCTTGGCCCTTTTATTTTTCTCCTTATGTTTGAGACTTGATTTGAGGGTTTTCGGGTACAATTTGAAGAATATTTTAATCTATTTGGTCCATGAATTGTTGGGTCAAATCTAGATCAAACCATGATGTTTTCCAACCCAAATCGTGCACCCTTTTATGGTGATCTGGAAGGGGTGTATGGGATTCCAAACATCTATGGACACACCCTCCATACCATGTAGCCTCAGGCATGAGGAATTTTATAGTTATCTCTTGATTAACCAAAAAATGTTTCCACGTAGGTGAAACTATGAAATCATGGATAGTGAGTCCAAATGGGGTTCATGATTTTGTCTCACATTTTTTCTAATCATGCAACCCTTTGTATGAAACTCTTAATATAGAGATAAAATAACCTAAAAGTCAAATTAAAATTCTCCACCCCCCATATAAGTTTCATAATCCCTCCTCTCAATCTTAATATTATTTTCCCTTCTGTTCTGGATCAAAAGAATCAATTTTGGTTCCTTCAACTAATTTCTTTAGTGAATTCGAGAGCTAGTATAAGATCTGATCCCTCTCCTAAATGTGGATCTCATCTCATATTTTAACTTATAATATTAATTCTTACAATACTTATAGAGTATTTTATCATCGGTTATATGATGCATATAAACTATTTTACAATGGATATAATCCTCATATGATTATATCTTGATTTATGATTTTATCTATAGATCCTCTATTCCTTCGATCACCATTGGATTTCCTATTATGGGGGTTGAACAATTACTTCCACGATTAACAGTAGATAGTTAAACTGTATAGTATCAATGTAATTGAATCCTTTATTTCCTGATTTTATTTAAAATAGAGTTCAGTTTATTAATAAAACCTCAATTTTAAATGATTTTATCATGAACATCGAAATGACATGAAATTTGAGAAAACCCATCAATTTCAATGGAATTAGAAATTTGGGGTGAATTTTGAACATGGTATAATTGATAAAAAGATTTGATATTTTTTTAGAAAAATGTATTAATTTAAATGATGAAATTCAATGATTGGTCCTGTATGGACATGAAACAAATTGATGAAAATCTATATTTTTGTTTGAAAAATGAATTGGAATATTGAAACAAAAAATTGGAATATTTAATTGTCAATGATTACTGATTTGAAATGAAATTATTTTCCCATTAATTATTGATTGAGGACATATGATATTAGGGAGTTAATGGGTTATTATGACAAGAATGATGGGATCTTGATCACATAGAATTTGATTAACAATAAAAAAGGAAAAAACGTTTTTAAATATGATTATTAATGATGGGATATTGATGACTCCAATTAAACCATATAATGAGGGCTGTGTGCACACATGTTTAGCTATGATCAATGTTTTGAGAAGTGTGTGGATCCAATAGAAAATAAATAATGTACTTCAAGTCTGATGACCATGGTGCGTGTTGTGTATGATTTAATTATATATGATTTAGTTTTTAGAACATTTTTAGTGATGCCAAGTGATATATATAAATTTTTTATATAAAATTTTTACTTAAGACATGTTTCAAATGTTTTTTATCTGTTAAAATAAAAGCATGTATAGTTTCAAAAATGAAAATGACATGTTATTCCAGAACTTATTTTATTTATATTGAAATCAGGATTGGTTTATTGGTATGGAGTTTATTTTGTAACACTTGGTGAGACCCTACAAGGATCTATATCTCACACTATTCATTTTACTTCGGGAATTTGAATATTTTCATATTCTGGGTCGGAGAAAAGGAAAAGAACCACTTAGAGGTGGTGGATGTTCATGATTGTTGGGACTGTGGAGTGGTGATGGTGACTGGTGGAGTTGAGGTCCACTTCATATATAGGGTATTCGGTTTTTTGATATTTTATTGATGGTAGTCTATTTGATGTTATCATTGAGTTGTTTATATATCTGTTTGGGTATTATTTTACCTCTTTTACTTCAGGTACATTCTCTCAAAGGATTGTTGATATATCTACTTGTTTCTTATTATATTTCACTGTTTTCAGATACTTCTTTATCTTTATACAATTTTAAGAGATAGTCACCAACCCATTGTGATTACAAACGACCTTCGAGCTATATATTTTCTTATCTATGGTATTAGTGTATTCAGGCTAGTTCTTGCCAATATAAATAAGAGGTATGGTTTAAAAATCCATTTCCAGAGTTGAAATAGCCATATAAAATCATATGGGATGGTGATTATTTGATTAAGGTTTCTAATAATCATATATGGTTTTTTATTTTTGGTATTGAGATTTTATATATTTAATTATTTGCAAGATATATTAATATCTTATTTAAGAGTTTTTTACTCAAATCTATACAATTTTAAAACATCCATAATTAAAAATTGTTTTGGTTACCATTCATGGAATATAGCCTTATTTTTATTGTATTACAAAATATTTATCTATAATTTAATTATTTGTTGTCCAAATAGTTTTTTCACGGAATGGAAATCATGATACATGATAATATATGAGTGTGATTTAGAGAAGCCCTACTATTTTATGTATTACTCAACCTTAACCACACATCTCAATGTCAATGTTTTATTTTCTCACTATTAAATTTGAAATGATATGATTATAATTTATCAATGAGGTATCAATGGATATAGGTTCAATGTGGGATGAGATTGCATTTTACAAGTCATAATTGATGGTGTATGTTATCATAGATGGAAATGTTTCATCAATATAACATCAATTTTTACATCAAGTTAGATAATAATTTTCTAAAACATTTTTAATATTAAATTATTAAATAATTTTTATTGGTTATTAGATAATAAAAACTAATATTTTTTATACATATATTCAATAAATATTATGATTAAAAATCATTCTCCAATTATTATTTTTTGTTATCACACAAAACAAGTTTCAAGGGTTTTGTGATTGGTGGTTGTGCTTGAGGGGTTTTATAATTTTCAGCATGATTCTTGGATATCAATGTTCAGTCATTATATCTATATACATTTTCATTATGGACTTATTTTATTCATGATTTTTGACATTGAATAGGGTTGAATGGATGGTTTTAAGCACTTATAATTGTTTGTGATACATGTGTTGTATATTGTGAATCATGTGAACCCTATTTATTCATAAAAATATATTTATCATAATGAGATGGTGTAATGTTCTATTTATTATCATTTTATATAAATCTTGATGTTAATAGAATAAATGAACATAGAAATGGGTTTATAGAGTAACTATTTAATGGCCACGCTCATTAGAGTAGAGTCTCTTCATCAAAGGAAGTTGATTAACAACCCAATTTTTGTGATGGTGTAGAAAATGAATTATTATCATTATAATTAACATTTAGTACGAAATTGTTTCATATTGGCCTCATAGTAAGAGGTAAATTCTTCTGGGAGGATCATTAGAGGACATTATAACTACTCCCTTTATATAAAGTTATCTTTCATCATCCACTAATAGTGAAGGAAACATGTGAACTATATCATTAAATTGTATTTTTGGATGATATTTTAAATTTTTTATATTATATTTATCAAGGATATATTATCATATATATAAACTAGTTAATATCTATCGTAATTATATTGTTTGAGTAATTATAAGAGGTATTGACCCGTGAGGGGAAACGTTCTTTCTGAAAATCATTCATATAAAGGCATCCGATATATTTGGTCTATGTAAAAAATCCATGACTAAAGCTTTTAGTACATTTCTACATAGCTCTGTGTGTTTTCTATTGACACATCCTTGTGTGTGTAAACAATGAAAAAAATACGTGTGTACTAATACACTTTATTTTTATATTTTATATTCATATTATGTGTTCATGCAATGAGAGTGTTATAGATAGAAATTATATATCAAATAACATGAAAATATGATTTGATGATGGTCAATTATTAATTAAACAGTTAGGTTTTATCATCATCCTGATTTACCAAATCATAGAGTATCATAGTTTTCAATTCTTAACCTACTGTTCCCATCATGAACTCATATTTTATCATTTCTCATGGGTATTTTTGATTGAGAAATAATGTCTTCACATATCAAATACTTCAATAAGTAATAGTTATTAATTATAAAACATTAATATATATAGAATAGTTGGAGATATTTCATTGAGTTACTCATTTATTTAAATCTAGATTGAATGTAGACTTTATATACCAAATTTAGATTATTGATAATGTGTTTTCTATAATAAATTTAATTTAATATTTTTAATTGAATATTTTATATTGGAAAATTCATAATTTTTTAAATGTGGTATGTGTGTGAAAAATGAAATAATAGGGGTACATTATAGAACCATTTTATTATTCATATAGTTATTAGTTATAAAATAATAACTACCCATTGACTAATATATTGGTCCCAAATGATCATTTGTGTTGTGTTTTGTAGATTTCAAAGGGATACATTGAATATTGGAATTGATTTTGTATAAAAAATTTCTCACAAACATATTATATTCTAAAGAGGAAAATGATATGTCATAGTGTATATATGTATTATACTTATATGAGGGATAATTTTTTGGAGAGAAATATTTCTGATTCAAAGCTATAATAAGGTCTCCTATATCATAGAAAATTTATATTTAGTAGATTAAATATGTTATCATTATATTTTAGTGACACATTTTATGAATTAGAAATGAATTGTGAAGTGGAATATAAATTCGAATTACTATTTATATTAGTTAGGGTTCATGAACTTTTCCACATTTCATTAATAAGGAATTATGTTAATAATTTATATAATTTGATTCTTTTTAATGATTTTTATAATTTTTTGGATGTAATATTTAATGATTAAAGAGTTGATCTCAAGTACTTATAGATGAAGGGTTTGAATTAATAATTTATTCTCCTTGTTATTTTTAATTACATGCATGATATATTAAAATAGATTACTATCAAGTGTGAATCAAAAATGAGTTTCTAATTCCTATAATTTTTTAATATTTTTTTTTGAATATTGAATTCACCATGGCTATAATCTTGATTTTGTGTAATAACATAGGGAAAATATTATTCCATAATAATTATGAGAATAATAAATTTTATTTATAAATATGATGTATAGATTATATATTGTATTGTTTTGAGTTTCAATATTATACTGGTCGTTTTTTATTTTTATAAAGGTGAAATTTTAAAAGAAAAACTTTATAAACAATAAAAAATTTACATTCCATAAATTTCAAGGGGTTTAAAATTTTTCATCAATCACCCCATATGAGTTTCAGTCTGCAATGAAAATTTTGATAGATGGGTTTCTAGAAAGTGTTGGATAATACTTTTGAATAGTGAGCTACTAGTTATAACATAAAAATTTGTTATTAAAGAACAATTATTGGTATTATTTTTATTCCTCTATTAATAGTATTTTCTCTCTTTTGAGATGGTTTCTGAAAGTGGTAAAATAAAGGGAAAAAAGAAAGGAGGTTAGAATGAAGATACAAGGCTACAAGATAATCGAGATAATTTTTTTCATCATGTTTTCTTATTAATTTTATTTTTTCATTACTATCATGTATTTTTATTCTATTTTTAATTTTAATTATTCCATAATATTTTATTTATATATATAAATAAGACAGAGTGAATATTTATTTAGAATATTTTTTTTCATTTGTGGTTACATTTTCTGTTTAATTACTTATTGGTGTCTTCCAATAATGGAATAAATAATTATTCTAGATAAATAAAATAGGATATATAATGATCAAATTTTATATGTTCATCATATTATATGGGTATGGTTTTTTTTTATAATATTTTTTGATTGCATTAGAACTAACATGAATGTTTTAGGTATAAATTATATTATGGTGCATCATTAAAAATCACCATCAAATTATATTTTATCATATTGCATCCTTAGTTGATTATTTTACATGAATATACTATAAATTTAGTGTTTAGTATATTATAGTATGTTTTTATAAATTTTTAGGTAATTTTATTTTTTTATGTATTCTAGAGAATAAAATAAAGAGAATATAATGATAATATATTAGTCATTTTGTTCTTAATTTTTTTATCTTTTGTTTCATGATTGTTAAAATATGGATAATAAACCTAAAAATATTAATCAGATTAAAAATATTTATTTCTATAAGTTTAAATTTCATTTATTACGTGTTATGAGTTTTATTTGACAGGATAAGAATAAAAAATCGGTAATTAGATAATTTCTATTTAATATAGTTTCCTTAGTAAGTAAATGTAGTATGTGTGTTGTTTCATATGACATATTATGATTGAGATGGAATTATTTTACACATTATATGTTTAAGATGACTAAAATAATATGAAATTTTATATCTAGATTATGTGAATTACAGTATAAGCTATTTTCATAAGGACATATAAAACTAGGTGGTTTGGGATTGTTGATATAAAATATGAGTTTTAGTAGTGAGTTTAAAATTATTTTTGGAGTGTGAGGTTCTATATTGATTGATTTTTTATTACGGATTCAAATTGGTGTGAGTCAATTTATTCATATATTATATTTACATTCATTATGGTTTTAGTATAGAAAATAATTTTTCTATTTTTTTATATAATTTTAGTGATTATTATGTACAAAGAAGGGTTATTGTTTAGTTGGATCTCAAGATATATATATATATATAGAAACTTTATGAAAGAATTGGTAGATAACTATTTATAAGTGACTCATGGTAGTATCCTTTGTGTTTGTCATCAATTAGGTGAAGATATTTTCTATCAGGATCAATATGTGTTGTATGTATTATTTTTATGGATTATCATTTAAAATCTTTCTAAAGAGTCATTTCATTTAAAAATCATAACAATAGTTAGAGGTTGATAGGCTCAGACAAATATTTTGTTATCATGTTAACTACTGAATGAAAATTAAGTTTTTCTTTATCTCTACCCCAATTATGGATATTTATTTATGATCATAAGAATTTTTTGGAATAAAAATATTGTATGTAGGTAATTAAATGAAATGTTTTTTAGAAGAAATATATTATCATAGGTGGAATGATTAGTGGAGGTCATATGATTTTAATTATTTTGGTTATGCCTTATTTATATATATATAGATGCGAGAAATTCCTTCTTATGTGGGGTGTTTTTAATGGTGATGTGTGGTGTAGAAATCTTAGTTGTGATTGTTACCGAGGAGTATGGTAAAATAATGGATTTTCCTGTTACCCATTAATGTATTAATATACTCCAGTCACTCAATACTAAATATATTTTATAGGAGGAACACATTGATTATATTTATAATCAGGAAATAATATTATATACTATATAATATTAAAGTGTTTCTTGGTTGTTATTTCATGATTTCATTTAATTAGTGAATTTTGGTGAAATACGGTGCAACAAACTGGTCTATATATACCATTATATAGATAAGAAAATGGATATATATTTTTTTTGGGATTTGGTTTTTTTATTTGAAATATATGTTTTCCCATGCATCAATTATATAACTATTACACCATAAGTAATACAATGTTATATAATATTATATGTCTCAAAATTTTCTTATTGGGTTTCTGAGAAATTTTACTTCCTTCGATAACAATAATAAATATAAGACGATAAAAAGTAATTATTTTATTAAGCATAATTATAATTAAAATAATATTTATATATAATTTCACATATGATTAACTAGTTATATAAAAGAGAAAGAGGGTTTAAAAACACCTAGTAAGTTGAGGAAAAATTAGAGACAAATGATGTCATGAATCAACCTGGGTATCTTGGTAAGTGTAAAAAAAGTTATCATATCATAAGAATAGGGTCATAAAAAAATTAATATAGAAGTCATATTATAAATAAATAAAATTTTTAACATTCATAATAATTATACATGGAATGATTATATGATGGCATATTTCAAGGGGAACATAATAATTCAAGGCTTAGATCTGACATGTGATAAAATAAATAACAATTGTATTGGGTGTTTTTATAATGATTTGAAAAAATTTGAGATAATTTTATATTTAGTATCATGTAGAGCAGATAGAAAATAGATGATTAAATAGTTATATATAAATCCATAATAATAACGTGTATAACTTTTTTGGAAAATGGGAAATTTTTTTATAAAAAATCAAATCCAGAAATAATATCATAAAAAATATCATAATCATTAAAAATAGTGGTAATTAATCGATTTAGGAAAACATAGAGATCGTAAGAGATATTATAAATAGATATGAAATAATTTTCAATCATATAAAATAGATAATCAACTAATATCGGATATAAAAATTTTGAAGTAAACAGTAGAATAATTTAGAAGATTCTTTCCGATAAATTTATTTACATGATAAAGAAGAAGAAATAATTATTGGAAATAAGAGAATGAATTATGCATAATTAAAAATTAAAATTTAATTATATTAATATTAAATATAAAACTACATGTAATGATTTTTAAATATTATTGAAACATGGAATGTTTTCATATTTGTAGGTAGGAAAGATATTTTTATACCATGATGTAATTTTTATAAATTGTATAATGAAAATAAAAAAATCCCTAATAAAAAATAGGAATTATTCGATAGATTTAGATAGTTTATGAATTATTGAAAAAAAATGTTGGAAGAAATATTTTAATCAAATGAAATCCCCTTGCATTATGCCATGTTAGGATTAATTATGTGTGAAGAACATGTATAACTGAATTATTTTTTTAATACATTATTATAGTAGTATTTAAAAATAATTTTTTTATGTTTTTATCATTTATTAATATTGAAAATGTTTTCATTATCCTTTCTGTAATGATAAAAATGAAGGTCGGTGGATTTTTCTAAATTATTCCACCTTCATTTCAATAATGTGATATTGATAATATTTATTAAAAAATTTATTTAATAACCTATTATATCATAAAAAATATAAAAAAACATAAATAAATACAGAATTACATATACACACATGCATAGATATGTATTATATACCCCACTAATATCCTACAATAAGCAATTATGAATACGTTTATAAATAACGAAAATAATAATCACTTTATGTAGTTGAATCGACGGACCAACTATATATACATCAATGGAGGAAAGTAGATACTAAATACATATAATATAATTAGTCTAAATAATAAATCAATTAGTATAACATAAATAATATCATTTTTGTTTATTGATTATATTGTTTATAAATGAATAGATTGTAAAATGTAATTGATAATAGAACAGAAATGTAAGAGAAATTTAAGAAATAGAGTTCATTTTTTCACTTAATTTATGATGAATACTTTACAAAGGGCCTAATAAATTGATGGATTGGTTTTGTGTTGTAAAAACGTATATCCAAGATATATAGGTAGAATTATAGGTGTATAATGGGTATATCTATGAACATGGAATGAATAATTATTTAGGATATTCTATTGGAATGATATATAGTATTTATTAGTAGTGGGAGAGGGATAAAATAATGAATATGAAATAAATTAATTACAATTACATGAAATAATTTTCTTTTAAATAAAAATTTAGTGTCTTTCACAACCTTTTTCTATCATTAAAAATTTATTACATCATGCATGACGAATTTATATGATGATGTCAAAATTACATGAGTATAGATTCATATATACACATTAACTATTTTTTTTATAATTTTATATAATGAACCCAACAAATAGGAAACTATCAAAATTTAACAATCCAGTTGAAAACATATATCTTACTTTATCAAAATAAATTATAAATTATGAATGAATATATTTTTAATAAAATCCTAAAATAAATTAAAATTTTTGTCATTGTTTTATAAAATATTTCCTAACAACATAAAAGTATTATTACAAATAAAGTAATTTACATATATTTGTTCAAAATAATATGTTACATTTTAAAATTTATTATTTTACTAATAAATAACATTTTATTTTTAAAAAAAATTATTTTATATACTGTTCTTTAAATTATATTCTTTACTTAAAAACTAAACTATTTTAAAAAGTTAACAAGAATTAACTCTAAAATTATTTTGATGTTCAGAATAATTTTAAAATCCATTTTATCAATAATTATTATTTCTATTTTGTAAACATAATAATTTAAATCAAATAAATATATTAATGATTTTTAATAAAAATATAAATTAAAGTACTTTTTTAATTTTTTAATTAATTATATAATTATGTTAATTATTTAAATACAAAATTATGCATTATTAGATCTATAGTAATGAATTTATTTATTTATATAGTAAGGTATAAAATTTATTTCAGTTCCTTACATAACTATTTCTATGGTAATGTTATTATTTTAAAAACCATGTTATTATTCTAAAAATTATATATCCATTAGTGATATGGCCTTTTACTAACCTGCACAAACATTTTTATTCCTATACATTTACTTGAGATGCTTTTATCTCATAGCTCCCTATATATATTACGTAAAATTACAAAAACCATTCAAATAATATTAATTATAATTAAATTAGTGCCTATAGTAATGGTATATTCATTTGGATATGACCTTATAAGTTTATAACATTTTTTCAGGTTATATAATTTTATTACCATCTCGTTATAATCATTTTAATTTTTGGGAATGTATTTATCTTCTAAATAAAATATTCAATATTGTGAAATAATTTTTTATTTAATTTGACTATGTTTTGTGTGTGATTTATCTACACTATATATAATAATATATAACTATAATATGAACATAAATGTTAAGAATGAAATAATTATACCAAAATTTCTAGACTCGTACACTTTTATAAAATTTAACTTATTTTTTAATTTATATCCTCAGTTAAGAATAGATGGTTGTACATTTATTGAACTACTTCATTTGGTTCCCATGTTTTAAAATCATTATTTGGTATTAAATAATGTACCTTGAATTGACATATTTTCTTATTTCATTGACATTTCCTCCCAATTCCAATATGTTCATCTTTTATTACTCATTATAGGTGATATGTTCTAATTATTCTAGTATCAGATCTAGTAAATATGAGGGATTGAATTATTAATTCATTAGGTTTGATTGTTGTACATAACAATAGAACCAAAAAATTTCTATATAAACAATATGCATTAATTCAATGTACATGGTAATTTGTATTGTAATACCTTGATATTTTATGATACAATTCACATTAAATAAATATTATTTCATTGATAGCTTGCAATACATGAAAAAAAGTATAAAATAACTATAATATAGTATGACATAACAATATTTCGATTGAATTATAATAATAAACAAAAATACCAAAATTGTTACAATTATAAATAAACATTTTTGTTAAATAAAATATACTTATAATTAGGTATTCAATTCTTAGTAATGTCCTTATATACTTGAAAATGAATATATCCTCAAAAATGAATTTTATAATTTTTTGAACAAGTAATATATTTAAAATTTCAAAACATAAAAGATATTATATCACCAAAATAACTTTAATTTGAATTTTAATTTAATGTCTATATTTGAGTAAATATTGGATAATTTTTTAAAAACGATGTTTTTTTATGTATAGAGAATAATAACACTTTTTTATTGAAAACCTAAATGTTCATTAAATAATTTTAAAAGAACCATTTTTATATGGTTTGATTATTATTTTTAGTAATATTATATTATTATTAAAACAATAAATCTCATTTGAATATTTTTTATTTTTAGTTTTAAAATAAAAAAAAATAATACATAAGAATATTTTCTTTGGAAAAACTGCATTTCACACCATATTCTGGGATTAGTTTTATATTAAAATTTAATATTTTGGTGATTTGAATTAGGTAAAATGAATTCTATATTATGTATCATCATAAATAAAAATATTTAGTAAAATTAACTTAATTATGGTGTTTATGAATAGTAATTGATTTGAAAATATGTTCCACGATTAAGGATAAAATGTGTTTACTGTAGGGGTTGTTAATCCCAGATATTAGGATTTTTTTCAAACCAAAATTTTATAAATTCTATTATAATGAAATATTTCAACCATATCCTATAACTACTTGGAATATATGTTTATTTGGAAGCATTTTAATTGAATATTACTTTATTATATTTTATTATTTTACGAAATTCCAATTGTCTCCTCTCCCCCATTTATAAGCAGAAAACATTATATAATTCAGAAAACATTATTAATTATATCTATGCTAAACAATTAATAATTATATTAAATATTATCTAGAAAAATTTAGAGGTTTTCTTTATCTTATAATAACATTTCAATAGTACTTATGAAATGATCACAAGGAGGCCTACTGAAGAAGGGGTAATTATTTTACCTAACAGCTTTAAATTTAAATATTATTAAGGATCATATAAAGACATGGTATTAAAATAATATATCATAAGAATTATAAATATAATTTAATGTAATTTTTAATAATCGACCACCAATATCCACCATCTAATCTATCAAATGAGAAGTGAATGTATCACTTATGCGTATGTGTGGACTACCACCTCTGTGTAGCGATACAATTAATTTTCCATCGCCATTTTTAATGGATGTTTATTATTATTATTTTTAAAGATTATATTTTATATTTAGGAAATAATTACTATTACATAATTATAATATCAAATATAAATTGTTACATTCTAATTTGTTGGAATACAAAAAGGTCGCTCGTGTGTACGTGTGGACTACCGGCTCTAAAAAGATATGTTATTTGATTTTCATTTTTACAACAAATAGATTTTAATAAGGATTGATTTAATGAAAATATATGTTATATATAATATAATAGTTCTTCTTTAAAGGTATATTATTCGCTACATTTCATTCATTATATATGGCAAAAAGTGAAAAGAATGTCCATGTGTACAAACAGCCAACCATCTTAATAAATAATATAATTATTTTTCCTATTTATATCATTTATGAATGAAACTAAATACATATATAATGACAATATATGATATTTATATATTTATTAAAATATAATTATTTATAGATTGATTAAATATGTAAAAGAGGTAGAACAACAAAATTGAAATTATCATGAAAATGAAACAGTTAACACCCTGAAATGGTGACATTAATATAGAATTATTAATAAATGGGAGTTGAAATGTGATAAGTGGTTCATATATGATATTATAAGTATTAAAATTATTCTATTATAAATATTTGAAAAATTTATATTTATTATATATAATTTTATAGTTCTTCTGAAGGAATTTGATCTTGAAGTAAGGGGTTTTTTGTTATAACCTCAATGTTTATCTAGATTTTTTTTTATTAAGATTACAATGAGGAAATTTCAGGATATACCTATAAATAATATCATTAAACATGTTAAATTATATTTTTATATAAATATTACATTTATTCCTTTTTATTTTGATATATTTAATGACACTAGATACCAAAGTAAGGTCTTGAAAGAAAATTGACTTCATTTCCACCTTCGATAAAAAATACTCTTTCCTAGATATCAATTTTTCTAAATATGTTTTCAAAGAATTTTTAAAATTTCTAATGATTATTTGATATATTTTTTCCATTGATTGTGTTTTTAAAAAATGGTTTTAATTGGACAATATATTCATTTTCAAAAGGGATATTTGTATTTTTTTAAAATTTTGAAAATAATCATTTTTAATATACATAACATGGATATAATTTACCACTTTAATCACTGATCAATGATTCAAATATTTTTTAAATTTTTCAATTTTTTCTTATAGAATGTTTTCGATAATAATTTTTAAAATTTTATATTTTAATGTATTTATTCCCAAATGAAAAGTGTAATTTTTCAAGAAATACACCAAGTGGTTATTTAATGAGTCTCATTTAGGATAATATCCATCGAAGTTACATACAATTTACTGGGGTTATGATCTAATTATACCATACTTATTATTTATCTTGTTGTTTTTATATTATGATGATGAGAGGATTAGGAAACAATTTTTTTTCATGGGTTATTCTATAATGAAATTCTGGAATGTTTTAGAAAAAGGTTTCCCTTACATAGATTATGATATATAATTACATATTTATCATCATGTGTCACACATATGAATGCATTATTATTTTGTGACGATTGAACCCAAAATTATATAAAACTCCAATTCATTGGGTAAATGTGCATATCTAATGAGATTATAAGTACTAGAATAGGGATGAAGTGAACAATGTTTAGTACATCAAGTTTACCATAATTATAGAACTGGGAGTGAACATTAACAAATTATATGATGAAAATGGTTGATCCCCAATAATAGAACTATTTTTCTATGACTATGTGTATGTTAGAACTTATGTATTATTCCAATGAAATTATTTCATGGATCATGATCCTTGACTCCATTATGATTCAAGTATTATGTATGACCATGAAATATTACATGAATCAATATTATGATATTCTAATGGAAGGGTATGGATTTAAAATTTGAGGCTAATGTACTCATACAATTGTGCTCACATTATTCTTAAGTTATCATCGATATCTCCTTTGTTTAACCTTAATAAGAATTTGAGCTTACCATTTCTTATATTTTCTTTTATTAGGATATAAATATATGTTTTATGTATGAAATTTAGTTGCAACGTTCTCGTTATAATGAAATTATTGAAATATAATGTAGAAATATATGAATAATTTTATTATGTATCCATGTTTCTAGAGACACTAGTCATATATAATTACATATTATATCATAATGTTATTTATTAAATATTAATATTGTATGATATGATATATACATATGAAAATTATAGGACACTATAATTGTTTTCAGAGGAAGGTTTATATAACTTTGGAAAATATGATGATAAAAAAAGCGAGAACACTTGGGAGAATCCTATATTTGGGAGATCATCCAATGTTTGGATAAATAGTGTCATATTATTTTAAAACATCTTTTTCATGATAATACATCTGAAAATATAACTTTAAGAGATAATTATTAGTATAATAACAATTAAATGTTTTGGTAGAGTATATATCGAGCATCATTCTGGTTTATAGTGAGGGTGTCCTTACTACACACATGGTTTAACCCTGCTAGGGGATACTATAGCAACCATTCTCTTTATTACACACATAATCATGATTTGTTACATAAAATGAATTTAATAAAACTCTAAGGATCAAGAGTTGTAGAGTCTTGGGAAATTAGGAACATTACATAATAACATAGAACATAAAACCAAACATCTTTATAGAAAATATCATTTACATGACAACATTTTTTCATACTTAATATTGCTTGGGATATCCTAAAGACATGTATAAGAAAAGGCTGAGCTATAAATCCCAATAAAGGATTAAACAAGGAATAAAATGAAGAATAAAATACATTTTCGAAAATAGGAATATCGATGGATCATAAGAGAAATATGAACATAAAGGCATGATATATCATGATTATCATAACATGGAAAACTGACATTAACATTTAACATGACATTAACATGACCAAAGTCTCATTTAACATGGTTCATTAGTAAACCCTAATTTCAATTTAATTTTCATGAGTAAACCATCATTTATCTTAATGTATTATGATACTAATCTTTACTCAATGCATTGAAACGCTATCAGGGCATACCCTTCTTAATCATTTCATTTCATTCATAAGTGTGCCACATGGATCATATAACATGGATTCACTAAAAATTATAATTTATTACATGATAAAGGCATGTGAAATTAATACATTATACTATATAATAAATATGTAAATTTTTATAAAGGTGAATACTCTTGATAGAGAAATTGGCATGGTATTCACTACACAATGACTTTGTATTGGAAAATAATGGTGTAATTTCTGCTGCATAATGACGTGACATAAGAATTCATATAAATTGTTGACGAGAGAGAAAGAGGTGTCCATTATATGTACATGAAAAGGAAATTAAGGGGTAATATAGATACATTTACCAACATATTTAATGGAATTTATATTCATAAAACAATATAATTGCTTGAATGTAAATGAGAAGAGAGAAATTCCTTACGGAATTTCAGCATGGTAACAGGTGTACATGGGAGGAATTAATGAAAGACAAAGATGTCTCTAATAATTCAAACATTAGGAGGAATGTATGGGGAAGTTGAAAAATAATACCCCAACATTTTTTATTGAAAAAAAATGTTATAAAAAAATTACAAAATTTGGACAAAAAACGAGAACGAAAGAGATCCCTTACATAGAAGTGTGATCTCAATGGCTTGGGAGAGTATTGATAGAGGATTTTTGGGAGATCTTGGTTCCTTGGGAATATTATAGAGAGATTAGGGAAGGGAAAGGACATGATATTTGGGTTTTTAGTGAAGATAAGTGGGAGCCTAAGTGGGTTTATATAAGAAAAAAGAGGTAGTTTTTTACTATTTAGGTTTTGGAAACCACACATTAAACTATTCAAAAACACAAAACAACCCATTGTTTTTTGGACGTCGTTTTTCCAAATTGGATTGGAAAAAATTATTTTATAGGTACAATGGCCTAAATTTTAAACATGTTCTGCTTTCTTATGTGGAGGTGAGTCTCACTCTCAAGTAAATCATTTTGAAAAGTAAAGAAGTCTTGTTAGTCTTAGAGGGTCCAATAAAGAACAATAAAATTAAAAAAAAAATATAGAATAGAATTATTTTAAAGTTCAAATATATATTACACTAAAATATATTTTAGAGGGTTTTATTACAACATTATTGGGTCATTATGTTGTCATAAACCACACTATATATTTAAATGGCATTTAATTTTTACCCAAAAATTCAACTGCCTCCAAAAATTATAAAAAATTCACAGTTGGATAATTTTGACATCATGATTCTAAAAATCATATTAATTTAATCTGAATAATTTTTTAAATATCTAAATTTTGACTTTTAATATAAAAACCGAAATTTATTGAAAATTCATGTCTTTTGACAAAAATAGTTTTCAAACCATAATCAAAATTACCTTTATATTCATAAAATTTATATGATAATTTATATTTAATAATAAGGATGTTTTTTAAAATATTATTTAATTCCAAAAATACATTAATTCATTAAAATATATTTCTTAGTTGAATATTAACTAAAAATACTATTTGTGCTTTAAAACCCATTTAAAAAGTAACAATAATATAATGAATGTATATTATTTATACAAAAATTAATGCACATAATCATAGTGATAGGTCCTTTTTACAGGACCCTTATAACACCTACATAAAACAAAAGGGTAAGGTGTGTGATGGTAACAAACTCTTAGGGTGTCTTGGATAACATTGCTTAAGTGGGAATCTCTATCAACATCCACTTCTCCTATAGTCAGTTCTGTTCGAGATTAAAATGATGAAGCTCAGTTTTGGCTTGGTAAAGAGCCAATCCCAATGACGCCACCTCCTTTTTGAGCTCTGAAAAATGGGCTCCCTATGGAAAAATTATACTATATGAGGCCATCACTTCCTTTGTCTGAGTAAATTGGACTTATTAGAGCTATATATTCATTCTAATAAATTGATCATTGTTCAATGGATATATTAGAAATGGTAATAATTTGTAATGGTATTTTGAAATCCAAAAAAATAAAACCAGGGAAGTTTATATTTTACAAAACCATTTTACATAATTATTCATTTAATTAAACCAAGAATAATTTTCATTAATAATATTTGGAGTTCTTAGAATCTTCCCCCCCATAAGAAATATCTCCCTAAAAATTTACTTTTCCCACACTAAAACAGATTTGGGTAACTCCGTCTCATCACTTATTTTGGTTCCCATGTTGCTTTTTCAAACTTGTTGGTTTTCCACAACACCTTGACGATGTCCATTTTCTTATTTCGTAGTACTTTTTTCCTATGATCCAAGATCTTTACTGGCTTCTATTGATAGGATAGGTTACTCTCCAATTTTAATAACTATTGATTGAGTACATGCGATGGGCCGGGTATGTACATCCTCAAGAGTGGTACATAGAAAATATCATGTACTTGAGATAGGTTCAATGTGAGTTCTAGTCGATAAGACACTACTCTAATGCGATAAAGGATCTCCAAAGGACTGATGTACCTTGAAATAAGATTTCACTTATTCAAAAATATCATAACACTATTTCATAGTGATATGCGATGGAATACTATGTATCTGACATCAAAGTCTAGGACTCTCTATGATTATCATCATAGATCTTTTTTTAAACTCTGAGCAGATTTAATGTGATGATTAATGGTATCAAATTTTGCACAATTTCTTCCACCATTTATGGACCACATAATTTTTTCTCCCAACATCATCCCAACATGTTGGTGTTCTACACCTCTTCCCATAAAGGGACTTATAAGGAGCCATTTGGATGCTTTAGTGGAAACTATAACTGTAAGATAACTCAACCAGAGGAAGATGTCGATCTTATACTCATTTAAAGTCCATTTAGCATGATCTCAACATGTCCTCAAGTGTTTTGATAGTCTGCACAAATTGGATATTTGTTTGGGGAAGATAATATGTATTAAAGTTCATCTCATTATTCAGAGCAAGTTGAAGACTATACTAGAAAATAGTGGTGAATCTTGGAACTTGATCAGATACAATATATAGTGGTACTCCATGAATCCTTACCAATTTCTTAATATATATCCGTGACAGTTTATCCAATGATAAATCCACTAAAATTATAATGAAGTGTTATGTATTTATAAGGCAATCCACAAGATCCTGGATAACGTTGTTTCTTTAGGATGTTTTTAGAAGTATGATGAATAAGTATATTATAATGTTCTCCCATTTCTATGATTGTATGGGTAATGGTTTCATCATCCCTTATACTTATACCTCTAATCTTTCACTTGATCACATACAAGGCACTTTGATGTATACTTAGTGATCTCTTTCTTCCGATTATCCCACAAATAATTATTTCAGAGATCTATATACATATTTGTGTTTCCGGGGTGAATGGAGAAATTCAAACTATGTGAATAATCCAAAAGTTCATTATTTAACAATGTATTGGATGGAATAGATAGTATTGTCCAAAATATCACAATTCCTTATTCATTAACATTTCACTCTATGGATTTTCCTTTTCTGATAGTTTCCTCGTTCTTCTGAATTCCCACATCATCAATTTGAGAATCCATTAACATTCTTAAAGAGATTGTTGATCAATCATTTGGTAAAGGTTTTATAATTTTCCCTTCGTTTTGATTCTCTTGTCTATCTTCGTCAAATCTAAGAATATTGGATCATTTTCAATTCACATCAATGATAGAATATCGTGTTCTTTTCGACATAGAGTATCCACCACCTTGTTCTCCTTCCTAGGGTGGTAATGGATTGAGAATTCGTAGTCTTTGATAAGATCTAGCCATCTTAATTGGTTCATATTCAACTCTTTCTGCATGAATATACACTTGAAGATTTTGTGATCTATTTATATTTCACACATATCCTTAAAGAGGTAATGTAGCCTAATTTTTAAAGAGAATATTCTACAGCCAACTCTTGATCATTTGTTGGATAGTTTTTCTCTTGGACATTCAATTACCTTGAATCATAGTAAATGACTTTTTCATTTTACATCAACACACAACCCATAAACTTCTTCGAAGCATCACTATATACCACAAAAATTTAACCACTTGTGGGTACTGTGATAATGTGTATAGTCATAAGCCTCCTTTTTAACTCCTTTATGCTCTCTTCACATTCATCACTCCAAGAAAACGTTACTCCCTTCCGAGTTATCTTGATAAGAGGGTGAGAAAATTGTGAGAAATTTCTCACTAATCAGTGATAATATCCAGCTAACCCCAGGAAGCTATGGATATCTGTTACTGATGGTGGCATAAAAAATCCATAAATTTCTATTGTCATAGAGTGATACACATATATCCCATTACTTGTGATGATATGACCCAATAATGAGTCTTTTTTCTATCATAACTCACATATTCTGTAATTTTCATAGAGATTATCCTTTTTCAAGGTATCTAGTATAGTGTTTAGATGCTCCTCATGCTCCTCCTCGGTTTTGGAGTATATAATAACAACATCTATAAATATTTCAACAAATTTTTCAAGGTAATCTCTAACAACTCTATTCATCATGTCCATGAAGATTTTTAGAGCCTTAGTGATTCTGAAAGTAATTACTATGAATTCATAGTGCTCATACCTTGTACAATAAACAGTCTTGGGGATATCCTCCTTCTTCAACCTTACTTGATAATATCATAACCACATATCCACTTTAGAGAAGTATTGTGCTCCGTGTAGCTGATCAAACAATTCATCAATTTTGTGGTAGAGGATACTTGTTCTTTATCATTATTTTTTGAGCTCATGATAATCAATAAAAAGGTGCATTGACCCATGGTGAAGCACTTGGGCTTATAAACCCTTTATCAAAATTCTCTAGTATTGTTTTCTTTATTCTCCTCAATCTCCACAACATCCATTATATATAGAGTATTGGATATTGGAAACACCCCATGTATAAGATCAATTTATAATTCAATGTCTCTTCAAGGAGGAAGACTAGGAAATTTCTTAGGAAACACTTCAGCATATTCACTCACAATAGGCATGTATTCAGGGATGGATTATTTGTTACACTCAATCATCTGAGTAATATATGTGTGATCATAGGGAATTAATATCCACTCATGAGATGATGGTGCTAAAGAAGATTAATGACACTCCTTGTACATGTACAGAATTAGGGGTTGATTCTCCATATGGAGAGTTATTTCCATCTCATAGAAATTTATGTTTCCTCTATATAATTAAAGACAATCCATGCCAAGAATTGCATCACATTCTACTAAAGGGAGTATGATGAGGTTCTCTTGGAAGTTCAAAAAAAAATTGTGACAGGGGATGAGTTATATTCATGAGTTACAATGATTTTCCCCATTTTCTTTTCTCACCGACTAATTTGCATCCATGATTTCTGGTGGTATTGGGATTGTTCTAATAAATATTCCGGATATAAAAGAATGCGTAGAACTAGAATCAAAAAGTAAATTCACAATTCCTGGATAAATAAAAAAGCATTGCTATAACCACTTTTTTCAGGGTTTAATTCGGCGGTTGTGATGGAAAAAGCTAACCATTTCAGCCTTGTAGGTAGTTTGATGCCTATGAAAACCCTTGTCTTAGGGTACTGGTTTATAATGTTCCCTGGTTCTTTGCAGTTCAAGAAATAAACCATGCTTTGAGGGTCTAATGGAGCATTCCTCTCATCTGTAACAGCTGTGGGTTTTTCTTGTAAGCAGTTAATGGCTAGGTGCCCTTCTCTTCCACACATAAAGCATTTCGTCATCCCCTTCATGAAATTTTTTGGGTGATTCTTTCTTCATCTTTGGAAAGTGGGTGTTGTATTTTCTTAGCACCTTTGGATTTTTTCAATTGAACTGCCAAAATTATTTTCCACATTATGCTTCTTATCCCCATGTTACCCCTGAGTGTCACCGATCTCCATTTTTTCCTTGAGGGAACATCATAAAATTTCCTCATAGCTCTCAATGTCTTGGATCACTAGGGATTTCCATATTCTAGGTTTTAGCCCACCAAATAATCGGTCAACCTTGTATTCTGGAGTAATGAAAAATATAGAGGCATATCATGCTAGCCTTGTGAAGTCATCCTCATATGAACTGATGGATTATTCGCCTTTTTTATTGAGGGTAAGGAAGTCCCTTTACATATTAAGTTGAGGGTGCGCCGAAAATATTTATCGAAAAACATTTTCCATAAGTCATTCCATTACAATGCCACGATCTCATCCTCAGGCTTCATATTTTTTATCAATGAACACCATTGATTAGCTTCACCCTCTATAGGATAAGCAGCCAGAAAAACCTTCTCTTGTTCAAAACATTGAAGTATGGATAAGATCTTTTCAATGGAGTTAATCCATTTTTCAGTAATTGATAGATCAGATGATCCATTAAAAGAAGGAGGCATTTATCTCTTGATGCTCTCTATTGCAACTTGTTCTTTATTAGGGGGGTTTAAAATTCTTCTTGACCCATGTTTGTATTTAAAACATGACTTAACTGAGAGAGTTTAGTGAAAAAGATCACGATTCCCGCTCCCATCAGATTGACCATCTAATTAGAAAAATCATCACATTGATCTTCACATCGGTTGTTAGCTCAGTTTCTCATATTTCCAGCCATTGGATAGAATAAAAAAAAGTTAGGGGTAACACATATTGGGTAATCCAAAGATAAAAATGTATATCTTATAAATTACTTCTATTTCCTTAACATATGAATTTATAGGCTTTAATATATTTTATCCAAGATCTACTTCCAAACATATATTCATAGGGGGATATTTTAGTTCCCATAATAATGGTTCATTCTAATATTATGAATTTACCAAATCATATCACTCGAGAGTGTTGTAACCAAGAGTGCAGTTGGGAGAATTTTCATGGACATTTTCCCATTCGAGTCTATCTTAAATCAGTGTTTTCAGGTTTTACCCCTAGATACATCTAGGTCAGAGCCACCTCTACTTTCTCGTATCCATTCAGGGATGTATTTTATTGATAGACCACTTACTCAGTACTCACCAAAGTTTAGGGGTGTTTATATTATACTTAGTCTTATATGAAAGGCATTCACTATGGATTTCTAAACCTAATCCAAAAAATAAATAAGCCTCCCTTTGATACCAACTATATCAAACCTTCTCTTTATGACACACTTAATCATGATTTATTACATAAATATTCACTTAAGATAGCTCTAATGATTGAATGGTCTAGTGTATTGGGAAATTTATAACATTACATAACAATATAGAACATAAAAAACCCAACATCATTATTGAAATATTCTTTTACATGACAACATTACTTCGTACTTTTCATTTCATGGTATAACTTGAAGATATGCATAGAAAAATACTGAGATATAAAGCCTAGTAAGGCAGTAAAAAAGGCATAACCTGAAAAATAAATTCCATGTTAGGAAATAGGATGATCAATAGATCATAAGAGAAACATGAACATAAATGCATGATATAACAATATTATCATAACATGGAAATATGGATTCAACATTTAACATTATATTAGAATGATCCTAGTTTCATTGCACATAGAGAATGAGTAAAACCTCATTGCACATGAATTATTATGATTAAAAAATAATTTAACTTTTCTTATCATGATACTAATCTTTAACCAATGCAATGGAGCACTATTAGGGAACACCCTTCTTAATCATTTCATTTCATGCATAAGTGAGCCACATGGATCATATAACATGGATTGATTAAATATCATTATTTATTCCATGATAAAGGAATGATGAATTTATACATTAAACTCTATAACTAATAATTAAATGTCTGTAAAGGAGAATACCCTTGATAAAGAAATGAGAATGGTATTCACTAAAAAATTACTTTGTCTTGGAAAATCGAGGGTCAATTTCGACAGCATAATGGCATGGAATAAATATTCATAAAAATGGTTGATGAGAGAAAAATGGGTGTATCATCATATTTACATGAAATGGAAAGTATACGGGTTATATTGATACATCTCCCAACATATGTAATGGAATTTAGATTCATTATACATATGAATTTCGTGAATGTGAATGAGAAGAGAGAAATTCCTTATTGAATTTCAGCATGGGAATAGGTGTACATGGGAGGAATTAATGAGAGATAAAGAGGTATATAATCATTAAAAAAATAAGGACGGACTTATGTGGGAGTTTTTAAATCATACCCAAAAATTTAATTGAAAACAAAATGGTATAACAGCATAATGAAATTTGGACAAAAATGAGGAAGTATAAAATCCCTTACTTGGAAGTGTGATACCAAATCCTTGGGAGAGGCTTGAGAGAGGCTTTAAGGGAGATTGGGGTGCCTTGGGAGGATTATATAGAGACGAGGTCAGGTTAGGGACATTTTAAAAGGGTATTAGTGAACATAAGTGGGAGCTTGGGTTGGTTTATATAGGAAAAGAGAGGGAATTCTTTATTATTTAGGTATTCGACACCACGCATTAAACTAATCAAAACCACAAACCATCCCATGGTTTTTTCCAATGGTTTTTTCCAATGAATATTGAAAAACATTATTTTATAACTCCAATGGCCGAAGTTATTAAAATATTAGGATTTCTTTTGTGGAGGTGACTCACACTCTCTAGGAAATCATTTTAAAATGTTTTACATGTATTGGAGGGTCCACTAAAGAACCATAAAATTGATCAAAAGAATATAAAATCACGTTATTTTAAAGTTAAAACTTATATTGTCATAAAAAAATTTATAGTGTTTCAT
The DNA here is from genome assembly GCA_963277665.1 of Viscum album. Lineage (NCBI taxonomy): Eukaryota > Viridiplantae > Streptophyta > Magnoliopsida > Santalales > Viscaceae > Viscum > Viscum album. The sequence goes on along the minus strand of OY728162.1, from coordinate 423,214,341 downwards.
TACATCACTATTGGGTCATTATGATGTCATAAAACACATTAAATATTTAAATGGTATTTAATTGTTACCTAAAAATTCAATTGTCTCAAAAATTTATGAAAAAATCACTTTGGGGAAATTTCAACATCCCGATTCAAAAAATAATATTCATTTTATCTAAATAATTTCCTAAATAAGTGGATTTTATCTTTTAAAAAAATTTACATTTATTGAAAAGTAATGGGTTTTGACAAAAATAGTTTTCAAATCTTAATAAAAATTACAATTTTATTTATAAAAATTATACGAACATTTATATTTAATATAAAGAAATTTAATAATAACAACATTTAATTAAAATATTATTTAATTCAAAAAATCTATTAATTCATCACAATATATGACTTAATTGAATATTAACTAAAAATACTATTTGGGATTTAAAAACTATTTAAAAAGTAACAAGAATAAAATAAATGTATATTATTTTTATAAAAAATAAAGCACATAATAATAGTTATAGGGCCATATTACATAGCCCCTTATAACACTTAAATAAGACCTAAGGGTATGTTTTGTGATGGTGATAGACTCTTGGGGTGGATTAGATAACATCACTCGAGTTGTAATCCCTATCAACTTCCAATTCTCCCGTTAGCGGTTCTATTCGAGTTTAACATGATGAGGACTTTCTTCAGATTGGTCAAGAAAGAATCCAAATGAATCCACATCCTTTCCAAGATCATATAAATGGGATTCATATGGAGCAATTATACTTTATGAGGCCATTTCATCCTTTGTGTAAGTAAATTGGATTTTTTAAATCCCCATATGTATATTATTCAATTCATCGTTGTTCAATGACTATATTAGCTATAGTAACAATACTTAACGGTATTATGAAATCAAAAAACATAAAACAAAGGGATTAAAAATTTTATATAACTATTTTACATAATAATAAATTTAATTAGATCAATAGGAATTCTCCTTAACAAATGTTTGGGTCATTATTTATATGCATGTGTTAATTCTTATTTTATTTTCATAAAATTATAAAGGCTTCAAATAAATGATGATTATGGATGACCTCGGTTAAAATTATGTTATCCGTGATATCCTATTCTTAGTTCAATCATAACTTACTAATCTCAACTGGCCATTAGGCCTCAAGCATGCCTCCTCATATTCAAGAGGCTTTTGATTTGTTGTGAGGGTCGTTAGTGGAACTATTAGGAGACTATTCCCTCATAATAAAAGTGTAACACATTGGTATGTCCAAAAGAATCACTAGTTGAAGAATAAATTATATCCAAACAGTTTAAGAGTAACCATCCATTATATAAATAACCATGTATCGAATCCAACAACATCATATAAAGAAATTAATATCATGCCATGCAATACCAAAAAAAATATAGGGGGTGTTGAGAAACATGCATATAAAAAATGACATCCAAAAATGAACTAAATACCAAAGGATATCTCTAGTATAATCTTGAGAATATTCTCATCTTTATACCCCTTACACCATTCTATTAGGGTAATAAAGAATAAAAATCAATCCACCTTCCCTCATCCCTACCCTCATCCATGAAGTCTATCCGGGTATCCAAAGATGACCCTAATGGGTGTGAGATATAATTAGTAGTCCACCACCAATGATGCCTAATTCCATATAGTCCGTGAGTATATAATAATAAATATTCATGTAATAGTAAATTATTTAAATAAAAAGATTTAAATAAATAAATAAACCAATTAGGTACAAGTTCCCATGGAATTCACATCCTTTTCTACTTACATTGGCCTAATCTATAATGACTCTATGTAAACAGTCATTCATGATTTTATTTGTAATAATGCCTTAGGAACCTAATCATATCTAGGGAATCCTCCGAAAGGACATTCTCAATTAAGGGTTGCATAATTATAACATGATCACTTATTTATAGTTGATAAAGGTAATGATATAATAAAATTAAAGAACTGACTGAATCCAAGTTCTTTCTTTGACATGGTAAATGCATCGTTTAGTAGGTTCATTTTGATTCTAAACCTATTCCCGTCCATGGACTTCCTCATTGGGAACATAGGTATCACATCATGTGTAATGTAGAACCCATCACCATACAATCCTATCCATGAAATTACTCATTGAAGCCTAGGTATATATCTAGGTGTGTTATACTATAATATCCTTATGAATTATTCCATTTAATTCCATTCATGGATCCCATGTATCACTCATGAAATATATGATAATATTCCCTTGTAGTATTTCCTTGGAATTCTTCCATAAAGGGAACCCAAGTATTACACCTGTAATAATATAAAAAAATTCCCTTTGATCTTATCCTTGTAATTCTATAAATGGAACCCAAGTGTCACTCTTAAAATGATAGAAGAAAGATTCCTAGTGAGTCCATCCATGGAGTTCAAATCAGAACCCAGGTTTCGTCCATGAAACATAGTAATTAGATTAATATACATTTAATTAAATAATCCTAAAGAGCCTTTTTGGGGAATTATAAATCAGAACCCATGTGTCACCTTCGATATAAAATATATAGATAGTTATGGACCCATAGTCTAACTTTACCATTTTTAATATAACATATTTCAAATTTAAATTTTTTTCATTAATAATATATCTATACTCATTGATAAAGGATGATTACCAAGGGAATAGGGACATGGTCCTCCATTTCCTTTTACATTTAATTGATAATATAACTCATTCAATTCATTTAACATTCCAAAAGAAATCGGTAAAATAATACACCATAAATAGTCAGTCAAATTCATAGTGCACTCATGATTGTTTTATTTAATTAAGAAAAAATCTCATGTGGTGGTTTAATTAAAGGACATTACCCTCTAGAAAAACATAATTGCGTCCCATGGTATATATAGATTATTCATATTCATTTAGTTTAATGAAAATTCAATTTAATAAGAATCACTCATAAAATTCAATACATGACATAGTAGTGTGACACATAAGCACCGATAATATAAGAATGAAAAATGATTCCACCCACCATATCTTGGTTGTCAACTCCTCATCAATCGATGACCTATAATTTAGGATAGAATTGAATAAATCATGTAATTTAAATAATTCCTTGGAAATAGGGCATATTAGATCCCACCAAAATAACTCCATTGACAATGAGATAAACAATGAATGGATTAAGTGGAATGAAGAGCATATCGGTAAACATCTAATGAAATGATATGTGGATCAATCAAAGACTAGATGGAGGAGATACCTCAATTCCCTGATTAAGGTTTAAGGAAGACTCCAATAGGATGAGGGAATACTATGCATAGAGAACTTAATTAGGGGATAATTTATTAATAAATGAGGGTGGAACTTTAATATTATCTTTAAAATTCGGTCACATTATTGGAAAAACCATGTGACAACCATGCACCAAGAACATACCCAGTGCACCCCATGTATAGGTTAGGTGCTCAGTTTGGCTAAACCATTCATAGAACATGAAAAAAAACACTATAACATGAGCTATAGAATATAAATGCCTTTCTAGCTTTGGATTAATGGTTAGGATAAACCGTATAACCGTAGGAAAAGTAATGTAACACCTCACATAGTTGAAACAAAATTTGTGGCATGGGATAATGATTAATACAAACCTTGTGGCCCTGCTATTTTCCCCAAAATACAAGGTTCCATGCTCCATCCACACCATAAACATCCCCAAAACTTCTGTGAACACATTAGGTAACTAAACTAAAAGTCAATTTTACCATACCTCTAAGAAAATATAGGTTCTTAAAATCAACCACCCTTAGAAAAGTATTCACTAGGATTCCCTTTTAATGGTGGAAATGCATTATCTTATAATAACTCATTCCTATAGGAATGTAAATTGGACACCTCTTTCTAGTATTATCTTATACACATCGGTACTGTAGTAAAACCATTACAATAGAGACAAATTGGGCTTAGAATACCATCATACATCGATTAATAATACAGATAGGGTGATCCAAAAAAATTCAAAAATCTTCTATTAAAACCCCCAAGGCTGAAGAATACGAGAAGGATATAAATGATATTAGTGAAGATAATAAAATATAATATTTTGTTCATGGAATCATACCATTTATTCCACTGCAATAAATATTCTATCAGCAAGACTATCTTCAAAATCTAAAAGGGAATGACATAATGATATGATAACTCTTCTTATTTATGAACCCTTTTATTCATCGGTCAAGGAGAAATATGTAAGAAAAACTGAATCCCCACCTAAAAATATAGTTCTCAATGAAGAATACCATTTGATGTCTTCTACCTAATGAGCATGAAGTTGTCGTAGGACACAACCAAATAAAATTTCTATTTTATTCATAATGAAAACTAGTGGTAGATCATATTCATCTCTCAAAGAGAAGTGTTTGAGAGTGTCACAATCCAAGAAATCATGTATCTTTCTTTTATTTTCTAAATTTTAAAAGTATATAGAGTGTGAAACTAGATTTTTTTTATGCATGAATTTAATAATAATTAAAATATAAAACATAATAAAGATAGGGTGAAAAGAGGGTTTGGATTAGGGTTGAACCCACAAATATTTTATCATTTGCTGGTTGACATTCAAAAATGATTTCAATATCATTATTATATTGATCCATTCCATCTTATCTATGTTTTTGAACATACATAAGAGAAATATCCCATGATAAATCTATTTAAACCTCCTCCTTGGAGAAGAGGAAATGAAAATGCTTGATCCAGAGATTCACTATATCAATACATTGTCTCGTCATATGTTGTCCATCCATCAATCCACAATGCCTTAATGGAATGAATTATAAAATTATCTTGAGTAGGAGAGATTATGTTATATATTTTTGGATGGAATATCTTATCATAAAGATAAAATTAATTTCATCAATGTACATTTTTCTATTTTTTATACTGTAGAAAAGATTAAAACCAAAAAAAAATAAAGAAGAGAGCGCCTATGTGAAATCCCCTAAGGACCCTGACCATTGGTCAGTTTTCCATGAATTTTTGATGAGTATATCACGTTACAACATGGATAATGGTGATGATATTGAAGAAATAGGGGTAAGGAGAACAAAAAAAACAATTAATAAAATAGAGCATAATTAGTATTAATATCTAGAAGGAAAGTACAAAAAGCCAACTAATGGAGAAAAATACCAAGTTGGAAGATACCAAATGGTTTACTAGGTGAGAGAAAAATTATTTACATAAAATTCTTTTTTTTTGGTAATATTAATTACTAATTAAAGATTCTTGGATGTATTCTATGTGTTCAGATATGATGGTTTTGATTAATTCTGTCAAGAGCACCTCTTTACGAGATTAAGACCTAGTAATATAGAGTGTGGAGGAATTCATTACATCAAAGAACACTAAAAATTAGTCCACCAAAAAATTATTGTTATAATAATTTCTATTTTACTTGAACATGGAACTTGATCCTTGATGTTAGTGGAAAATGGTGGAATACTGGGATTGGGCGAGTGATGTCATGAGAATAGCAGTGACTGGATCCAAGAGTGCGGAAGGGATTTAATGGTTCATGATTCATCTGTAGTGGTGAAGTATCCTCCCTGGATGGTGATATGTGGTGGAGATTTTGTTATCTTAAATGGGGGGATATTTCTACAGTGGTGTGTGATACCTTAGATATTTACATCTGTGGGTAGTGATTTGTGGTTTGAGAGTTTTGGATGGAATTAGTTCATGAAAAAGTGGGAATGGGAGAAAAATAATAATAGTGACTGTGATAGGGGTGGATGTGAGGAAAGGGAAGTTTCTTATGGTATGAAGATGTTGAGGGAACCCACAATTAGTGTAGTGATTGTAGGTGGTATCCAGGGTAGGATTTTGAACATGGGTAGGTTGTACAGTTAGTTAGAGGTGATCGCAAGGAGGATAGATGATTAGTGTAACAAACATTTGGGGGGTTTTTGTATATTTACTTTACAATCTATTCTCATGGTTGGTGGGTTGACCATGAAAGGCATAGTCAATTCTAGCTATTAACTTTTGACTTCTATAAAAATCATTTCTCTCAGTGAATTTTTTTGTTCCAATTAATTCAATTAATTTGAAGATTATTTTTAAATGATTTTAATTGAAATATTTTTAATTTAAATTCAAAATAAAATATTGAACGAATTAATAATAAAAATGTTAATCTATCTAATAAATAAATTCCAGATTTAGTTTTTATCATTTTAATTTCACAGCTCAAAAAATTAATTTCAATTTATGAATTTATTGAAAATTCGACTTTAAAAAAATACATAGATCAATAAAAAATGATTTTATCCAATTATCAATAAATATTAAAATTATAAACGTAAAAAAGAAATATTTTTCCCATGAATTTAATTAAATTAGGGTGATTTTTAATGAATAACAGTAAAAAATATTAAAATTTCCAACTCTCATACCTCCCCCAAACATAAACTATATATCTATTGAGTAATATACTAATTACATTTTTATTTATTCATAAAGAAAAAGAAATAATGGTTATCCTACCTATATTATAATTTACCTGCCAAATAATATGTAAAAAAATAATTTTCCACTATGAATATCATCATTACTCATATCTGAATCAAACCATTAACATAATTTAATTTAATAGATGTTTCAGTTCAAAATTAAGTTAAAATATATTTAAGTGGATTCAACATTTTAACAAAAAAATCATCCATTTATCCCACTATCATATTCTTCCACAATACATTATTTCATAATCCACATTATTGAAACAACTAAATTGAATGTGTTATAAGACAATTTTACACTTCATGGGTTCAATATTCCCCTAACTAAATGATATCATTTTTCAAATACACACTTTATTAAATTTTCATGTCAAATTTTCCCAGCCACATATTTTTTAGGAATAATTAAAAAGAACATATTTTAATTTATATAGGGTTACTTGCACACAAAGATTCATTGTCTTAAAGATCCATTATGGGTTACCAATATTAATTTTTAATTCTAGGATCAATTCATGTATATAATTTTGAATAAATTTTGATCATTAAGGTGTTACTTATCATAGAGGTCAAGTTACCTAATATTGTGTTCAAAATTATAGTGACTGAATGTTATATAATTGAATAAAAAATTCTATTCACTTACACTCCAAATCAATGTTCTGAGACCATACATCTATAAAATCAGTTCCAAACTCACTCAATGATCATATAGGTTTCAAAATTTCATAATCAATGAATTACTCAAATACATCATTATTAAATTTTAACTATTCATGGTATTTATGATATTCATGAAATGATTGAAAAAAAAACTATAAAACTTTATAAAAAAGGTATAATTTTTTTAAAATATATATTTTCTTAAATTTCTTATACATATTTTTATTTTCATTTTTTTCAATGAAAAATTAAATAATATAATTTTATTATATAAAATGATATTTTCAATATTTTAAAACTAAAAAACATTATTTATATTATTTATATTTTTTCTTGTATTTATATATTTCGTGTACAATTTTTAAAATATTAAACAGATTCTATATATATATTATAGGATAGTAATAAAAAAGAAGTTAATATATAAATATGTTCAGCTCCATCCCCCACACTATTTCATGATGTCCTATTTATGATCTAGGATATTGAAAAAATATTATAGTTAATAAATAATGAAAATAGATTGATACAACCTAGTATTGTTTTTTCAAAACGTTTGAGTTAACGTGTTGCCTAGTGCTTTGTGGACTATGGATATATTCACATATGTTACTTCCACATAATAAAAACTATAAAAATTAGTATTAAAAATTGAAAAAATTTATTATAATTAAATTTAATAAATAAGAAAAAGAAATATAATGGTTAAGAGTATTGGGTAAAACCCATAAGAGGTTTTATTGTTAGAGTGTCCAAAACTATATTATTTTGAGGCTATCCTCAGTCCACTATGGAATGGGGTTTATTTGATGAAAACCGTCACATTTTATTTCTTCCATGGCATCTTATATCCATTTCTGGGAGGTCCTAATTAATAGATTACTATATATCCATCCCTTTACCAGTGTAAATTAGTATTAAATGTTTGGATGGAAGGATGAAAAATGGGGGTTCCTTAGGTTCTACCACACTAGTTATGACTTCCTTTTCATCTAGTATCTCGAAATGTATTACTTATTCATGATAATATTCAAACAAGTTAGAGTTATTGGGTAATTAAAATTGAAATGGACTGAAATAGGTGAAGTTTAAATAAAAATTTCTCTCTTCATATGTAATTTCTTCCTCTATATCATATTGAGGTACCACTAATAATTTATATTATTTTTTCTTGGATCCTTCTAGTTGGTGTTCAAATTGATGTTGAGGAAGTAATATCATGAACAGATGTTTAAGGTATAATTTTTCTTTATAAAATTCTCTTAAAAAACCATCTGTATATTTTCAAGAGAAGATGCATGTAGTCTGTCAAATAAATCTTCATTCATCTAATATAGTTTTCCATCTCGAGTAGTCTAATTTTTATTTACCAATTGATTTATTTTTTCCCCTATAGGAGGTACCAAAGTTTATTAATCGTATTCGTATATGATACTAATCACATTGGTAGAATATAAAAAATTAAAATTAGGGATATTCGAAGATAATTCACCAAGTAAAAAATTAAAAAATAATGACAATAGTTAATTTGTAACTCCTTTAATATTTTCATAATGTGGATCATTCTCATATTATAATAACACTTTCAATATGTTCTATGAGGATGGAGAAAACTTTTGTAATTCTATATTCTCTTCTAATATAATCTCATCCACCACATCATTTTTATTTTCTATGACAGATATCAAGTATTTAGATACTATGGTTGCATTTACAAATCATGGGATATCAATATAAAAATAGGTTTTATTAATGGTAGGAATTTAATATATTAAATAAATCATACCTAAAAAGTCTAGTATGTAGCTTCTTGTATCGATACACATTTTCTGGATAGATGGTCTCAAGGGAGATTAGTGTATAATCCTATGATTCTAAATAATAATTATTTTTCTCTTTAATATATTCTTTTGAAAATATTAAGTGATCTAAATCTTCATATTCTTGTTTATTCCATTGCACGATGACTTCTTAGAGGGAAGTTTCTATTGTATCTTACATTCAACTCAAATCCTCGATAATTTGTCTATGTTCCTTTAATTGTTGGTTTTCTTTCACATGAAATTCCATTAACAAAGATGAGTAGCTCTGAATTTTCGCTTCTTTCAGGTCTTCTTCAAGGGGATGGTGTTAAGAAATGTATTTTTTATGGTTGGTGGGGTAGTTCATTTAGTATTTTACATCCTCCCACCAATTTGTGCATATGAAAGGTCTCTGTTGGTGTTTACATTGAAAGGTCATCTCTATGGAATCTGATGGAAATGTTAACTACGAAAAATATGGTTGATCCATTTGAGAATTTACGCACTTTATTTCTTATCCATCTTATAAAAAAAGTGAATGATAAAAAAAGAAAGAAAATGTAATAAAACACTTAATTAAAGCTGTGTTTAGATAGTGGGAAATTAAAATTTCTCCACAACAATGACACCATGTTGATTACGGGGTTGTTTGGGATGTGGTCAAACTAAATTTATATTTTATTACTAATACATCCGATTGGACAACCAGGGTTGTCTCTCAAGGGAAAGGGCTTGGGAGTCTAAATATCCTACCATTTATGTATATTTTTTTCTCATTTTTTATTACATTCATAGTCAATGATTGGTTTTTATGGATTTATGAATTTAAAAAAAATAAAACAAAACACACTACAAATATACGATGAAAAGGGGTTTGGATCTGGGGTTGAAAACATAGATTCTTCTTTATTATATGGTTATCATCTGAAAATGGAATCAATATATTTCTCTCATTGATATCTTCTATCCGATTTATGGTTTTGAATATAAAAAATAGAAATCTCCCTTGATACATGGAGTTCCACCTCCTACAAAATGAAGAGGTAATGAACCTTCTCGATCAAGGTATTAAATATCTAAACACCAAGCCCCATCATATGTTTTCATACCATAATACGAGAAATTTACTAGAATGAACTATGAGCAGAGAAAGGTAGGTAGAGATGATTTTATAGATTCCATGATGCATCATCTCCTTAGGAGAAGCATATAAATATCACCTACATGTTTCTTTCCATTTTAGTACTACGTCATGAATAAGACCTCCCATGGGGAGCTATCCCCCACTTTTTTTCTCTATTATTTAGAGTTTATGGGATCATGCTATTGAGTCATGAATAAGGAAAAACATTATGAAACAAATGGGGAAGATTAAAAAATGAATATTAATAAAACTGAGTATAATTAGTATTTACACATGGAGGGAAATTATAGAAATCAATATAAAGATAATGAAACACCTAATTAGTAGACACTGAATAGATTTCTGGTTAAGAGAGTAAAAATAATTATTGAGAAAAAATTTCATTTTTGTCACATTCAATGTTGAGGTGAGATTCTCGAATGGATTTCACGTGTTATGATATGACAACTATTATCAATTATGTCAGGAGCATCTATTTCAAAAAACTATATTGGTTAATTTGGATGGTGGGGAAATTCAGTACATCGCATAATACTAGATGTTCTTCCATGATCAAAATTTTATCCTTTAGATTTAAATTTTAGTGGCACTGGATGTTAGTGAAGAATGTGGCCAGAAAATGCTTTAGACAATGATGTCATGTGCATGGAATCGATTGGATCTAAGAGTGTGGAAAGGATTCAATGTTTTTTCTTATTCCATGATAGCATGTTATTCTCCCTCGACAGTAGAAGGTAGTGGGGATATTGTGGTCTTTAATAGGGGAATATCGATGAAGAAACATGAATTATCCAATCATCATAGGCAAGGGAGTCAATTGGTGGTTTAAGATTATTGGCCAAAAAGGGTTTATAGTGAAGAGGGTGTAGAATAATTATAATTATGGTGACCAAGAGAGTGGTGGAGATGAAATAAGTGATGTGACTATGGAATGGTTGGGTGTGCCTTATGGTATGAAGATCGTTAGGGTAGTCAAATTCAGTGTAGTAACCACAGGTAGAATCAATAGTAGGGTATTAGACATGGGGATGTTTGTACAATCCGTTAGAGTTTACTACAAGAAGGAATCATGGTCAATGTACTGACCATGAGGAGGGGTTCATATGGTTAGTTGAAAACCGATTCACATGTTCTATGTGGTGACCACACAAGGCAAAATAACTTATGGACATTGTATTTTTACAAACATAAAAATCATTTCTCTTAGTGTACAATTTTGTGCTAATTAATTTCAACCCATTTAAATATTAATTTTAAACGATTTTAATTTAATAATTATTCATTTATATTAAAAATAAAATGTTGAAGTAATTAATTTTCTAAAATTTAATCCATCTAAAAAATTTATTCTAGAGTGAATATTTATAATTGCATTTCATAACATTAAAATTAAATTCAATTTATGTAAGGATTAAAAATTTAGCTTTAAAATGATTAATAGATCACTAAAAACCATGATTTTACCCAATTATTAGTAATTTTACAAATTATTACAATCATAAATGGAATATATTTTACCTGCTAATTAAATTAAATAAAGGCAATTTTCAATGAATAAAAAATAAAAATATTGAAATTTATAGATCACATCACCTAGAATGAGATGCAGATATTCAATTCCTTATAATATGAACCTAATCTAAATTATTTGGAATGACAAAAGGACCAAGTATTGCTAGCTCTCCAAACTATAACTAGAAAAATGATGAACCAAACAACCAAACATGTAGGGACTCATAAGGAGACATATTTATGGACTCATGGAATATGTTACTGTATTGGAACTGAATGATAGGTAAGTTTTTCTACAAATAACCTCTGAAATAAAGGATGAATTCTCAGAGCATGTACTAAAAAACATATGTTGTTGATAATATTGACCTTCAATCTTTGTGTGATATGTATTACATAGCAGTATGTGTAAACCTAATTCCCTATGAAACCTTTGAAGGAAAAATGATGTGAAGTGAGCGTCTTTGTCTGATACATTAGAACATGGAACTCCATAGAGGCTTGTTTTCTTCTGAATTTACACCCACTAGATATCATCCATTTAAAAGGGCTCCCTAATATGTAGAAAGTGGGTTCCTTTTATTAATCTATCTACGATCACCTTTACGGTGTCACTACCTCGAGGTGATCTTCAAAATCCCATCAGGATATCCATGATGACTTCATCCCAATTCCACTCAAGAATAGTTAACAGATTTAAAATCCCCTCCAGTCACTGATGTTCTACCTTTATCTATTAATAAGTGAAAAAAAGTGATAAAAATCAACTATCTCCATTTTATTCCTATCCACTATTATTGGTAGTGTAATTCGTGAGACAAATTTGTAACTATGATGTATTGTCCATATAGAGGAATTAAACTCTTGAATTAACACCAATTGTATATCTGTACGACCCCATACACTTCCATGAATGTTCTAGATATCATCCTCATCAATGACCCAACCTGGATGTGGGTTATTATCATTAACGATATCCCATATCACCAAGATCTCAAGATATATTCATTTCATTGTATTTAATCTCTCTAGTGGTAAAGAATTCCCTGATAGTGGTGCACATATATACTATATTTGATGGTGTTGAACATCCAAGTTCATTTCAAAAAATAGGTCTATAAGATACCACTAACTACTAGCCTTCTAAAATACAAGTGTTTGAGTCTTTCTACTCATGGAATCTTCAATAGAATTTCTATTTCTAGGTTCATACGTGATCTAAATGTTAGAATATTATAGGAATTCAACTCAACCTAATTTCTATAGACATAAGTCAAGCTATCTAAATAAATACATGAGGATTTCTTGGTTAACAGACACCACATATTTCTCACCCAGTAAGTAATGTCTCCAACTACCCAAGAATTGAACAACAAAAACTAACATTAGATCGTGTTTTAGGTCATTACACTCATGTGGCCACAACTTATGAGACCGGTATGCCACAACTCACTCCTAATACATCAGAACTGCTCTTATACTGATGCCTAATACATCAAAATAATCTATATATCTTCTACCTATATCTAGAAAAATTAATTTAGACAGAGAATATAGTCTTTCTTTTTGAAACATCCCATAAAAATATAGAACATGTCATTTTTCATATTTATTAATATTTGTAAATTAAATACTAATTTTACTTTAAAGGGGTTTCTATTTTCGATTGCATTCCCAATACGCACCAACGGGTTTCTTTGAAATCTTATGCTGCACACTAATAATATAATATTATTATTTTAAATGGTAGTTAAATTTTAGCATTTGTATTGGAGATAATGAACAAAAATAACTAAAATACGATTATACATGTTTGTTAAATGTATTTACATTTATCTAATAAAATTTAGAGGCTTCAATTGTGAATGACTCTAATTTTAAGCATAATTTACATTAAAAGGTTGATTTACCGCCTATTAATGGAAAACCCTATTTAAATATAATTTTGGTCACTTTAATAGATTCCATTTGACCAAATAAAATCATTCTTTAGAATGGGGACATCAAAATTTACTTTGTGTAAATTTTTGAATTTTTTTTATAAAGTTCATTTTCTAATGAATAGTTAAAAATATTGTATTTTAATTCAAAACTGTGTTTTAATATAATTTATTTATATATTTAGTTTATATTTTTAATTGGTTTTAATGTGTAAATAGAATACATTTCTACCATTTAATCCAATGTTGTTCATTTTAATTAATTTCACTTTGAAATTGGAATAAACAAGTGTCAATCTTTTGATAGTTATTGTTTCTTAAAAACATGCTATTTTTAAAAAAATGGAAATTAATTAATGAGACTTATATTTTTTTAAATTACAAAAATAAAAAAAATTGAATTCGGAATATCAAATAAATCATCGGCTGAATTTTTGGTATTTTTCTGAAAAAACATCAATTTTTGATGAATAGTGAAATCACTTAGTAGTATTTAAAAAAACTGAATTTTTCATATAAAAGAAATGTTAACGCTTCATTAAATTGAATTTTAAAAATCTGACATACATGTTTGTTATTATAATGTAAAATGTGGTTCAATAAGATGAAAATAATTTTTGGTGAATAGTAACTTTTGACTTTTATTTACCACGGTTAAAGGTAAATAGGGTAGTTCAAGGTAAAAAGAATATTGTAATAATTCAAAATTACCTTAAAACATGTCCTAACCTTATTGAATGAGTAATTTCAGACCATGTGAATCATTGGGTCTATTTTGGGACCCCATAGAGCCACTTATGAATGATAATGACACTTTAGATTAATTAATTTAATGCAAAGGAAAAGATGACATAAACAAAAATCTTTAGTAAATTAATTTTTTTATGGTGTTATACAAATTATATTTTAGAATATAAATATTCATTGGAAATATAAAAATATTTCCTACATCATGGTATTTGTTTTATAATTTTTAGAAATCACATAAATTAAATTAATTATGACACAATAATGATGTAGTATTTACCTCATTAATTAAATATATAAATAAATAAGATTACAAATATTATAATTACATCCAAAACCTATAGAATTCCTATTATAGGATATTATTTCGACTATGAGTCATCTTATATTTGACTTTAATAATTTTTGGACCTTTATAAATCGAATATCATTATATAATAAATTTATATTATAACACTTTCCTAAAGAGCCCCTCCTCTCCTTTATAGTAGGAGACCACTTCTAACAAATTTCTCAAACCTCTCAAGCCTTTTGGATCTTCCAAACTCTACCCAATTAATCTCCCTACATACTTATACTAATATAATAAGCCTTAACATTGGTTGAAGGCTCTTCAAGATGTTCATTGGTTCAAAGCAAAGGGTGTTACCCAAATTAAAGGTAACAATTTATCTTAAATTATTTTCTATTATTTTACTTCTCTAACCCCTAAACTCATTTTATTCCTTTATTTTGTAACAAAAATAGTATCCTAAATATACTAGTATTTTATTATGACAATTATTAGAACTACATATGCACACACCTCCATGTAATGGGTGAAGAACATAATGTTTCTGTGGATGGAAAACTAACGCCTCACGAATCGATTATTGTTCAAATATCTCCAACCACCTGTAATGGTGTCCATTATGATGGAAATTTATTTATATATGATATATATTATTTTTATGTTTTCTTAATTGTTCTTTATTTTTCTATTTATAGAAAAACATTATGGTTTCAATAGTTGGTAAATACGTTATTCTCATTGGAGGAAGTGCGGACTACTGCCCACTCAATGTGATATGACTCGTTAATGCCTTATGTGGGAGGTATAAAGGATAGAGTTAATAATATTGTATATGATATTATAATGGAATTATAATATAACTAGGTATCATTTTGTTTTCAATTCCATTAAAATAATAAATAGAAATATAAGTAGAGTTCATGCGTACGTACAGCTTACCGTCTCCATGAATGGTGCATTTCATTTCTTACCTCCAAATGTTATGTGATATTATAAATACATGTATATACTGGATATATATGATATCTAAATAATTAACATCAATCTAAAGATAATGGATATCTTACCGCATGATCAACTTGTAATTATAAGTTTGTCATTTTTTTTACTCAAGTACCAAATATCAACAAAACGATTGTTATTCACTTAAATGATTACATAATTTTTATAACATGGGATTTAGTAATATAAAATAATAATAAACTATAAAAAATTTATTAAGAAATTAGAAATTAACATTAGTTTATTATTCAGGATATTAAAGAACGAACGGGTCAAGTCGGACACATGGTAAGGAATTTCTTGTCTCACTTTCAATTCCTTGATATTTCCATTGTTTGCCACTTATTCATTACATGTGGTGTATTTTGGACTGTCATTTGATGTTTATATATTATCATGATTCTCTTTATATTCATGGTATTCTGTGATTCACTTGGTGGTTATTAGCTTTTGGTCATACGACTCAGTTGATTACAACACGGTAAAGGGTTTCATCTCACTTGTTATTCTCGTGAGATTCATGATATATTTGCCACTATTTACTTTTCTGTATGATTTTACTCTTTTGTAATATACTTTCATTTATGAGTATTAACATCTTCAATGTATGATCCTTCTTTCATGTGGAATATGTTTTGTAAGATACCAAATCAGTAAGGGTACCTTTTACCCTCCTCTTTTTAATAGACTTTTTTGTTATGTCTTTTAATTTACATCTTATTGTGTTAGGATATGTTCTTCTATATCCTCATTGATGTAAAATTTATTTCCAAGTGATGAGGTACCCTTTTTATCTCATCAACTCATTTTCTAAATTGTAATGTGACGCTGTTAGGCTCGAATTTTTACAAGGGAATTTCTTAACCCAATTTCAATTGATAGGGTTCAACTTATACTTCTTGAATATGTTTCCCTATTAATATGTGTGAATAAAATATGACTCTTTTAAACTTAATATAAACTTATATTTAGTGTATTTATATTTTTCACACATAATTATGTGATTGATTTATCCTAAATTTAAGGATACCATCTTTATAAGGGATTCCATCCGAATTTACATTTCCACTGAGACATCATTGTTGTTATGAACCAATTCACTATTATATGGTGTATATACTGTCATTTGACATATTATATCATGAATCCCTTTATTATTATGATATTATAATGTTCTGATTAAAATTTATTCTTCAATTATTTGTATTCAAGCGTCTCACTTTTTTTTTAAAAACCTTTAACAAAAATATCATTTTAAATGTTTTAAAGATTTATTATTATATATATTTTTCATTAATGTCCATGTTTTCAAAATATATTTTAGGATTTATTTATATGGAAATTAATTTTTTTCAAATGATAATTCATTTAACATATTCAATGTGTTATGGGACACTTTGATTCAAAAATCTCTTTTTAAATGGTCTTGAAATGATTTGATAAAACATTGTTTATTTAAATACCTTGATTTGATATATTGGAAAGGGGAAATCTTATCTTTCTTTTATACATGAGTTATATGTTTTGATTATGTTATGGTTATTAGGAATTGATTATGTATACGGGTGGCTCTGTGATAATCCTAGGGCACATGAGCCTGAGATAGCTCTCCAATGCATTGGGTAATGTGACAGAGGTAAATGTGTTGTTTCTCCGAAGTGATTTAGGGAATATACTGTGATGGGTATTCCAAATGTAACTCCCTATGTAGCTATGATAGGTACATTGTATGTTTGATATTGATGCCATAAGTAACCTTTATGATTTATTATTTTTGATTGTTATTCATAAATATTATGATTTTGTATGGTATGTTGTGATTGAAAAATATAGTTTCGTTTATTTGTATTTATTAATGGGATAATGTTTTCCTACATTATTTTATAACCATTACTGAGCATTTTATGCTCAGTTGAATTTTTAAAATTTTTTTCCACAGGACTTCAAGATGAATAGGGTCAAGGATGGGATCAAGGAAAAGTCATGCTATCTAAAATATGGAACGAGACATGTATCTTTTTACGAGTTATTAATTTATGAAAAATGGATACAAAGTAGTAGTGTCTACTTGTAATATTCAAGTTTTTATGTAATAGTTATGGACTAATTATCTAAAACTCTAAAACTAAAAAGATCCTCACTATGAATTATTCAATTAATTCAATATTATGTAATGTTATAAAGTCGGGTCCTTATAGTTGGTATCAGAGGCCGGTTTAGACATCTTTAGGGATTAGGAGTTTTCGTTAGACACCTTTTTAGTCCCTATATCTATTATTTTAGTTAAACCTTTGTTGTATAACTTTTTCAGATCAAGGAAAGTTAGTTACAAATGGAAGGGGGAGGATCTCAAACGAAATTACTATCTCTTCCTGATGACATGCTTGAAATAATTATTGCAAAGTCATGTTCGGATGATTGTGAATCATTTTCTAGCATAAAAATCACTTGCAAGCAGTTGTTTGAGATATCAAACACCTCCACTATACCTCTTTATCATCGTGGATCATGGGTTGTATTTAGACAAATCTTATTTTCAAAATATTCTTATATTTTCAAGAAAGGTAAATATTATCAAGGCATTTTCAAATATTTTACCTTATCACAAGATTTGGAAGCATATTATGATTTTTAAAAAGATGCTGCAGAAGGATACCCTTGCACAACCTATTTATATTTGCTTTACAAGATAGTCTCTGAGCACATACCGATGGTATTTTAAAAGGACCATTAATTGAATGTTTCAACCCAAATTCGGTCCGACTATTTTATAGAAATCATGTTTTATCGGATGTTTTGAAATTATATGTCATACATGATTATTTTTCAGAAATATTTTCCCATGAACACCCATATGACCCATGTTGTATAGGTTGTATTTGGATGGAGGAAGCAAATGATTTTTATGGATCTCTAAATCATTGTTGCGATGCATGGACCTTCTACCTACGTGAACAAGATGATGACAAAACCAAATAAACACCATGATCATGGTATGTTGTTCTTAATTTTGGGGATTGTTATATTTTATCATATGGTGGTGAAATGATACTTCAAGAATTAATATGTTGAGATCATAATGAATTTGGATGAAAATTAGAGGTATAAGGAAAGCATTGAGGTTAAAACATGTTAGAGTTATTTTTGAGTTTTATAAAAAGGACAACCCATAGGATGAGTGATGTAACGACCCAAAGTTTCATTAATGGAAATACCTATTGATCTAATTAAATGTCTATTTATGTTTATATAAAATTTCAACTTCATTGGTTTTATGTTAAGAATTTTGACTGTGGATAATATAGCTGTTGAACAGTGATCACATGATTAGTATAAATGTTGGGATTTAACAAATCCAAATTTCCTCAGACAAAAGAAGCGATGGACTCATCCAGTAGAATTTCCCCATACGAAGCCCATTTGTAAAAGCTTGGAAAAGAGTTGTCATCCTTGGGCTTTGATCTTGGCCAATCCCAAGCTGAGCTTCATCATGTCAAGCTCGAACGGGACCCTCTACAAGAGAAGTGGAAGTTGATAGATATTACCACTCGAGCAATGTTATACGATCCACCGCAAGAGTTTGTCACCATCACACACCATACCCTTAGGTCTTATGTAGCTGTTTTAAGGGGTTATGTAACAAATATATAATACTATGTTCATGTACATTATTTTTTTTATATAATAATGAATATAATTTCTTGTCATTATTGATACATTGTAAATAGTTTTTAAAGTACAAATAGTGTTTCTAGTTATTATGTAATTAAGAAATCAATATTACTAAATTAATGTATTTTTTAATTAAATAATATTTCAATAAAATATTATTATTATTAATAAATTAATTTTTATTAAATATAAATTATCTTATAATTTTATGAATGCAATTATAATTTTTATTAAGGTTTGAAAGCCATTTCTGTCAAAACCTGTGAATTTTCAATAAATGTCAGTTTTTATTTAAAAAGTGAAAAGTAAAATATTTCGAAAATTATTTAGATAAAATAAATGTTTTTTATAGAATCAGGATGTCGAAATAATGCAATGGTGAATTTTTCATAATTTTCTGAGATAGTCAAATTTTTGGGTAAAAATTAAATACCATTTAAATATATAATGTGTTTTATGACATCATAATGACCCAATAGTGATGTAATAAAATTCTATAATATTTATGTTTGTCCAATATATTTTGTACCATTAAAATAATGTGATTTTGGGTTTGTTTGACCAACTTTTCAAAGCAATAATGGACCCCTCAAAACTTATTAAACATCTTGTCTTTTTAAATTATTTTCCATGGGAGTGTGACTCACCTCCACATAAGCAAACCTATTATTTTAAGAATTTCGGACTTTGGCCTTATAAAATATTGTTTTCCTCTTCCCTTTTCCAAAAACCATGGGCAAAAACCATGGTATGGTTTGTGGTTTGGATTAATTTAATGTAAGGGGTCCCAAACCTAAATAATAAAGAATTCTCTCACCTTTCCTATATAAACCCACACAAGATCCCACATCCACCTCACTAAAAGCCTTTGTAGATCATCCAACATCTTCCATACTCTCTATATAATCCTCCCACGATTCCCCATGCTCCCAAGAAGCCTCTCACAAGCCTCTCTCTGGCCTTTGGAAGCACACTTCCAAGTAAGGTTTTGTTTCTTCCTTTCTCATTTTTGTCCAATTTTATTTAATTTGTTTTTCCCCATTTAATTGCAATAATGTATGTTGGGATATGGTTTCAAACCTCCCTCATACTTCCCAATTTATGTTTTAATGATGGAATACCCCTTTCTATCTCATTAAATTCCTCCCATGTACACTCGTTATTTTGCCGAAATTCCGAAAGGAACTTCTCTCTCCTCATTTTCCTTCAAGAAATACCTTTGTATCATGAATCTAAATTACATTAAAATTGTTGGGACATGTATCTATATGAACTTTTTACTTTCCATTACATTTAAATATGATGAGTAACCCATTTCTATCTCATCAACAGTTTTTATGAATTCTTATGTCACGTTGTTACGCTGCCGAAATCGCACCGATTTCCTAAGACAATGCCATTGTGTTGTGAAGACCATACCCATTTCTCCATCAAGGGTATTCACATTTGTGAACATTTACTTATTTATTATAAAGTCTCATGTATTCATTCCACATTCCTTTATCTTGGAATAAATTATTATGTTTTATGAATCCATGTTTTATGATCCATGTGGCACACTTATGAATGAAATGAAATGTTTAAGAAGGGTGTGCCCTTATAGAACTCCAATGCATTTGGTAAAGTATAGTATCATGATAAGTCATGTAAAATGAGTGTTTACTCATGATAATTCAAGTTCAATGAGGGTTTACTAATGCTTCATGTGCAATGAGGTTTTACTCATGCTCCATGTGCAATGAGCCTTGGCTCATGCTAATTCCATGTTAAGTGTTGTTACCCCATTTCCATGTTATGATTATCATAATTTGTCATGAATTTATTTTCATGTTTCTCTTATGCTCTATTGATATTCCTAATGTCTAACATGTATTATACTCCTCATGTTATTCCATGTTTATTCCCTTACTGGGCTTTATAGCTCACCCTTTTATTATGAATGTCCTCAGGTTATCCCATGCAATGCTAAGTATGATGAAATGATGTGGTCATGTAAAAGAAGTTATCAATAAATATGTTGTATTTCATGTTTTAAGTTTTTATGTAATGATCCTAATCCCCAAAGACACTAAACCTCTCTATCTTCTTTGTTGTATCAAGTGATGTTTTATGTAATAAATCATGTTTAAGTTTATAATAAAATCAGGGTTGTCATAGTTGATATTAGAGAATAGGTTTAGTTATTTTGGGATTAGGATTAAAAAACCCTAGTAAAGCCTTAGAGACAAGACTAAGTATAATAAAAACATACGTATGTTTTGGTAAGTACTGATTAAGTGGTTTATCCAGAAAATGCATCCCTATCTGGATATGAGAAGGTAGAGGGATCTCTAGCACAGATGTATCCTAGGGGTAAAACCCGAAAAAACCACTTTGAGCTAGACTCGAATTGGAACTGGTGCATGAAAATGGGCCATGCTCCACTCTTGGATATGACCCTCCTAGGGGATATGATTTGGTAAATTCACAAGGTCAGTATGAACCCTTATTAAGGGATTTAAAATAATGCACATAAGAATATATGTTAGAAAGTATATCATGAAAGGCCTAGATTGAAGCCAATACACTCATGACTTATGGAAATAAATTTTTATTAATAAGTCATCAAATTTTGTCATTGTATTACACTTTATGTGTTACCCTCAACTTTCATTTTATTCCATCCAATGTCCAGTAATATGAGAAGTCAGGATAACAACAGTTGTGAAGATCAGTGTGATGACTATACTAATGAGATGCCCAATCCAATGGGAGCGGGAATCGCAAAAATTGTCATGCTCCTCT
Source organism: Viscum album (assembly GCA_963277665.1). Classification (NCBI taxonomy): domain Eukaryota; kingdom Viridiplantae; phylum Streptophyta; class Magnoliopsida; order Santalales; family Viscaceae; genus Viscum; species Viscum album. The sequence continues at coordinate 423,192,273 of OY728162.1, read as the reverse complement.
CTCAACTAACTCATGTTTTGAATAGAAACAAGGGTCAAGAGGAATGTTCAACCCCCCCCCCCCTAAGAAAGAAAAATTCACTATCAAGAGCTTCATGAAAGAAAGGCCTCCTACTTTTAGTGGATCATCTGATCCCATGATCACTGAACAATGGATCAACTCCATTGAAAAGATCTTATCTATCCTTCAATGTTCTAAAAAGAGAAGGTTCTCCTGGGAGCTTATCGTGTGGAGGGTGAAGGTGATCAATGGTGGACGTTGATCAAAAGTACGAAGCCTAAGGAGGAGATTGAGGCGTTGGAATGGAAGGATTTCCGGAATATTTTTTTTTGATAAACATTTTCCAGGCACCCTTCGGCTTAAGATGGAAATGGGACATTATTTTCCTCAAGAAAAAAAGAAGAAGAATCTGTTGGATCGTATGAGGAAAACTACACAAGGCTTGCACGATACGCTTCTGGCTTTGTCGTTACCCCTGAATACAAGGTTGACTACTTCTTTGGTGGGCTGAATCCTAGCCTGCAGAAAGCATTAGCGATCTGTGAATTCAAAAACTATGAGGAAATTTTATGATGTTCCCTCAAGGTCAAAATGGAGATCGGGGAATCACAGGGGTATCCTGAGGATAAGAAGCATAAGGTGGACTTCAATGCTGGTGGTCCATTGGAGAAAGCCAATGGTGTTAAGAAGATCTAGCACCCCACTTGCCAATAGTGCAGAAAGAACCACCCTAGAAATTGCCTTAAGGGGACGAGGAAATGCTTTAGGTGTGGAAGAGAAGGGTAACTAGCTATTAACTATCGACAAGAAAGACCCGCGGCTGTGATAGAGGATAGGAATGCTCCGTTCGAACCTCAATGCATTGTTCATTGCTACAAATGCAATGAACCATGGAATCTTGCAAATCAGTGCCCAAATACAAGGGTTTTCGGAGACAACCAACAACCTCCAAGACAGCAAGGAAGAGATTTTGCCATCACTTCTACTGAAGTGAACCCCGACAATGAAGTGGTGACAGGTACGCTAGTTATTCATTCAATAATAGCAAACATACTTTTTTATTCAGGATCTACACATTGTTTTGTTTCTCGAAAGTTTAGTAGAACAATCCAAGCACCACCACAAATCATGGAAGAGAAGATGTTTGTGAGTACGGAAAATGGGGCAATCATTGCATCCCATGAATATAAGTACTCCCCTGTTATAATCTGTGGATTGAATTTCCCTAAGAACCTCATATGAATCCCTATGGTGGAATTTGATTCAATTCTTGGCATGGATTGGCTTTCCTTATATAGATCCAACATAAATGGTCGGGAGAGGGAAACCACACTCTATATGGAGAATTGATCACCGATTCTAGGCAAGTATAAGGAGGAAGATGAATCTCCATTAGCTCCATCATCTAAAGCATTGATATTACTACCCTATGAGCACGCATATCTCGCTCATATGATTGAGTCTAAGGAAGAAACCATCCTTGAAGAAATGCCTATTATGAGGGAATTCACAGAAGTGTTTCCCGAGGAACTTCATATTCTTCCTCCTAGAAGAATTGTTGAATTATCAGTTGAAATTATACTAGGGGTATTACCAATATCCATGACTCCATATGTAATGGCTGTTGTAGAGCTTGAAGAGATAAATAAACAACTACATGAGAATCTGGATAAGGGGTTTATACACCCAAGTGCTTCACGATGGGGTGCACCAGTCCTCTTAGTTTAGAAAAATGATGGGTCAATGCACCTTTGTATTGATTATCATGAGCTCAACAAAATCACGATAAAGAACAAGTATCCTCTCCCATGAATTGATGACTTGTTCGATCAGTTGTGTGGAGCACAATACTTATCCATGGTGGACTTGCAGTAGGGATATCATCAAGTATGGGTGAAGAAGGAAGATATCCCCAAGACTGATTTTTGTACAAGATACGGGAACTATGAATTCATAGTAATGCCTTTCGGAATCACTAATTTTCCAGAAATCTTCATGGAATTAATGAATAGAGTCTTTAGAGATTACCTCGACAAATTTGTGGGAGTCTATATAGATGATATTTTAATATACTCCAAAACCATTTAGGATCATGAGGATCTTTTAAGAACTGTACTAGAGAATTTACGCAAGGATAATATCTAAGAAATGTATAACAAGTGTGAGTTCTTGTTAGAGAAGGTCTCATTCTTGGGCCATATCATCACAAGCAATGGGATATCCGTCGATCCCCCAAAAACAGATGCAATTGAGGGATGGCTAAGGCCAACATCGGTAATGGTTATCCGTAGCTTCTTGGGGTTAGATAGATATTATCTACTATTTGCGAGGAATTTCTCACGATTGTCCAATACTTCTACCAAGATAACTTGAAAGTGAGTAAAGTTTACTTGGAGTGATGAATGTGATGAACGATTCAAGGAGTTGAAAAGGAGGATTAACAATGCACCAGTGCTCACTTTACCCACAAGTGGGGAACCTTTTGTGGTTTTCAGCATTCCATTGAAGAAGGGATTAAGTTGTTTGCTGATTCAGAATGATAAAGTGATATCCTATGCCTCATGGCAGTTGAAAATCCATGAGTGAAACTATCCAACGCATGATCTGGAGTTGGAAGGAGTGATCCTTTCCTTCAAAATATGGTGGTATTATCTCTATAGGCAGAAATGTGAGATATATACTGACCACAAGAGTCTTAAATATATATTCACACAGAAAGAGCCTAATATGCGCTAGAGAAGATGGATAGAGCTCATCACGGATTATGACTGTTCAATACATTACCACCCTGGGAAGGCGAACAAGGTGGCAGATGCCCTAAGTAGAAATGACCCAATGATTCTATCAACGATGAGAATTGAGAAGGATCCAATCTTCATATACTTGATGAATGTGTACATGGGAATCACAATGAATGGAAAATCATCAATCATTTCACAAATTATTGCTCAACCATATCCTTTGGAAAGGTTAACGGATGCTCAAAATGATGATGTGTGAATTCAGGAAAAAAGTGGAAGCTATCGAAAAAGGGAAATCCTCAGAGTTTAATGTTAATGAAGAATGAATTGTGCAGTTTGGGAAAAGACTATGTGTTCCATAAAGTTCGGAGCTGAAGAATGAACTTTTGGATGATGCACATAGTTCAAATTTCTTTATTCACCCAGGGAGCACAAAGATGTATCGAGATCTCCGAGAAAAATTTTGGTGGGATAATATGAAGAAGGAGATCACTGAATATACATCAAAGTGCCTGGTGTGTCAGCATGTGAAGGTAGAGAGGCAGAAGCCTAAGGGGATGATGCAACCATTTCCCATACCAGAATGGAAATGGGAGAACATCACCATGGACGTTGTCACCGGACTTCCAAGGGAATCCAAAGGAAAAAATGTAATCTAGGTTATTGTGGATCATCTTACGAAGACTTCACACTTCATTTCTATTCAGGAGGATTTCTATTTGGATCAACTCGCATGGATATATATCAGGGAAGTTGTAAGGTTTCATGGAGTACCACTATCCATTATGTATGACCGAGATCCAAGATTCACCTCTATGTTTTTGAAGAGTCTTCAATATGCTCTGAATACTGAACTGAACATTAGTATGACCTATCATTCTCAAACTAATGGCCAATCTGAGCGGACTATCCAAACACTTGAGGAAATGTTGAGAGCATGCTCAATGGACTTTAAATGAGGATGGGATCAACATCTTCCTCTGGTTGAGTTCTCTTACAATAAAAGTTTCCACTTAATAATTCAAATGGAACCATGTTAAGCCCTATATAGGAAAAGGTGCAGAACACCGACATGTAGGGATGAGGTCGGTGAAAGTAAGCTGCTTAAACTAGAAATGGTCAAAGAATTGGTGGAGAAGGTGAAAACCATTCAGCAGCATATCAAGGCATCCCAGAGTCGAAAAAAGAGTTATGTAGATAACTGTCGACGAGACCTTGAGTTTAAAGTTGGAGACATGGTGTTTCTACACATATCTCTGTGGAAGAAGGTCATGAGGGTTGGAAATAATGGGAAGTTAATTCCAAGGTACATAGGCCCCTTCCAGATTCTTGATCGTGTTGGGTATATGGCCTATCGACTATCACTTCCACATACTATGGAAAAATTACATGATGTCTTTCATGTATCCCTCTTAAGGAATTACATACCAGACCTTTTACATGTACTCTCTTCGGAGGTGGTACAGTTGGAGGATGATCCTTCTTATGGGGAGAAAACAGTGATGTTCTTAGATCGTAGAGAAAAATTCCAACAAAATAAGACAATTCCCCTCGTCATGGTGTTGTGGAGAATGTACATGTTTGAAAAAACAACTTGGGAATCAGATTAAATGATGAAGTTGAGTTACCCACATCTTTTTTAGTGTGGGAAAAGGAAATTTCAAGAGCAAAATTTCTTAAGGGGGAAATATTGTAATGACCTAAAGTTTCATTAATGGAAATCCCTATTGATCTAATTAAATGTCCCTTTATTTTCATATAAAATTTCAACTTCATTGGTTTTATGTTAATAATTTTGACCGTTGCTAATATAGCCATTGAGAAGTTATCACATGATTAGTATAAATATAGGGCTTTAACAGATCCAAATTTACTCAGACAAAGGAAGCGATAGACACATCTAGTAGAATTTCCCCATATAAAGCCCATTTGTCAGAGCTCAGAAAAGAGGTGGCATCCTTGAGAATATTTCTTGACCAAGACCAAATTGAGCTTCATCATGTAAAGCAGGAATAGGACCATCTATGGGAGAAGTGTAAGTTGATAGAAATTACCACTCGAGCGATGTTATCCGAGCCACCCCAAGAGTCTGTCACCATCACACACCTTACCTTGAGGACTTATGCGGCTGTTTTAAGGGGTTATGTAACAAATCGATAGTACTATGTTCATGTACATTATTGTTTGTATATAATAATGAATATACTTTCTTGTTATTATTGATACATTGTAAATAGTTTTTCATGTACAAATAGTGTTTTTAGTAATTATTTAATAAAGAAATATATTTTAATAAATTAATTGATTTTTGAATCAAATAATATTTTAATAAAATATTATAATTATTATTAAATTAATTTTTATTAATTATAAATAATATTATAATTTTATGAATGCAATTATAATTTTTTCAAGGTTTGAAAGCCATTTCTATCAAAACCCGTGAATTTTCTATAATTATCGGATTTTATTTTAATATTGAAAATTAACATATTTAGAAAATTATTTAGAAAAATTAAATGTTATTTCTAGAATAAGGATGTCAAAATTATCCAACGGTGAATTTTTCATTATTTTATGAGACGGTCAAAATTTTGGGTAAAAATTAAATACTGTTTAAATATATAATGTGTTTTCTGACATCATAATGACCCAATAGTGATTTAATACAATACTATAATATTTATGTTCTGAGAATATATGTTTTACCATTAAAATATTGTGATTTTTGTTTTGTTTGACATACATTTCAAAGAATTAATGGACCCCTCATGACTTATTAAACATCTTGTCTTTTTAAATTATTTTCCATAGGAGTGTGACTCACCTCCACTTAAGTAAACCTATTATTTTAAGAATTTCAGACTTTGGACGTATAAAATATTTTACTCCTCTTCCATTTTACAAAAACCATTGGCAAAAATCATGGGATGGTTTGTGGTTTGGATTAATTTAATGTAAGGGGTCCCAAACCTAAATAATAAAGAATTCTCTCACCTTTCCTATATAAACCCATCCAAGCTCCCACTTCCTCCTCACTCACAGCCATTACAGTTCGTCCAACCTCTGCCATACTCTCTCTAGAATCCTCCCAAGGTTCCCCAATCTCTTATGAAGCCTCTCATAAGCCTCTCTCTAGCCTTTGGAAGAACACGTCCATGTAAGGTTTATTTTCTTCCTTTCTCATTTTTGGCCAATTTTCATTAAGTTGGTTTTCCCCTTTTAATTTCAATTATGAATGCTGGGGTATGGTTTCAAACCTCACTCATACTTCCCTCTATATGTTTTAATGATGGGATACCCATTTCTATATCATTAAATTCCTCCAATGTACACCCGTTACTATGCCGAAATTTCGAAAATAACTTCTCTCTCCTCATTTACATTCAAGCAATACCTTTGTATCATGAATCTAAATTCTATTACAATTGTTGTGACATTTATCTACATAACCTACTTACTATCCATTACATTTAAATATGATGAGGAACCCATTTCTCTCTCATCAACCATTCTTATGAATTCTTATGTCACGGTATTACGCTGTCGAAATCGCACCGATTTTCTAAGCCAATGACATTGTGTAGTGAATACCATGCCCATTTCTCAATCAAGGGTATTCACCTTAATGAGAATTTACTTATTTCTTATAAAGCTTCATGTATGAATTCCACATTATTTTATCATGTAAGAAATGATTATGTTTTATGAATCCATGTTTTATGATCCATGTGGCACACTTATGCATGAAATGAAATGTTTAAGAAGGGTGCACCCTTATAGAGCTCTAATTCATTGGTTAAAGTATAGTATAATGATACATCATGTGAAATGAGTGTTGACTCAATCTAATTCAATTGCAATGAGGTTTTACTCGTTCTTCAATTGAAATTAGGATTTACTCAAGTTCCATGTGCAATGAGCCTTGGCTCATGCTAATTCCATGTTAAGTGTTGTTGCAGCATTTCCATGTTATGATTATCATGATTTATCATGCCTTTATGTTCATGTTTCTCTTGTTATCTATTGATATTCCTAATGTATAACATGTATTGTACTCCTCATGTTATTCCATGTGTATTCCCTTACTGGGATTTATAGCTCACCCTTTTCTTATACATGTCCTCAGGTTATCTCATGCAATTCTAAGTACGAAGGAATGTAGTGGTCATGTAATGAATGTTTTCAATAAATATGTTGTATTTAATGTTTTATGTTTTTATTTAATGATCCTAATCCCCAAAGACACTAAACCTATCGGTCTTCTTTGTTTTATCAAGTGATGTTTTATGTAATAAATCATGTTAATGTTTCTAATAAAAGCATGATTGTTATAAGTGACAACCCGTCGCAACCGGCATGGCTGCAGGAATCGAACCCACAGAAGAATGGCGACAAGGGTGAATCTCCTACAACTAGCCTACATGATGTCCCTAGTTAGTATGACTTATTATTTTAGTAAAATGTTTTTATAGAACATTAATAAGATTATTTTTAGAACTTATGTTTTATCAAATGGATATAATTATTATAGAAAGATGATTTAGTGATTAAGTGATAAAGGTTGTTGTGGAAGACGTTCTTTCTTTTGATGAAACACTATATACCTAAGGAATATAGAATAATATAGATTTCAATTTTGGAATAATGGTTGAAATTTTAGTTTGGAAGAATATATGTTTTTATTGTGTACATATGGAGATTTGGTTTATTTATGAAAATGATTATCCTATCAGGGAGAACATGTGATTTGGTAAATTACTTTTCAATATGAGACTTTATGAGTAACTTATGTTATTTTGAGAAAAATGTTATCTTGGAAGACTGTAATTAAATCTTTATGAGATTTGGGTTTCAATATTAGTTTGGATCACTTTTTAATAATTTTAAGGAATGTTATTTTTTTGAATTGTCGTTGTTGAACTTTGATTTTTGTTTGAAAATTTTTGGAGATTAAGAGTATTTTTTCTTTTTGTAAAAGATTTTCATTTTTGAGTATTATATTTTATCGCACAAACAATTTTCGTTTTAGTTGATATCTAAAGACCAGGGAAATATATTGTTCTTCTTTTGTGAATTATGTGATTCTCAAGAAGATGATTCTTGTGCTTTTGATGTGACTAAGTCTTTTTGAATTCCATTTTTTTGGAGAAAAGATAATTTTGGTAGAAACCTATTAAAGGATGAAACTCTACATGAAGGTAAGTATATTTTTTTATGTTTTTATTCATTGTAGTAAAAAAATTCTTCCAAATTATGAAAAGTAATTTAATACAAAAACGTTGATGGTTTACATTTCCTACTGGGTAATCAACGACCATTTAACACATCATAAGTTTGTGATTTTTCGGTAGTAAACTTTTTCCTAATCATGTTTTATATCACTCTCCATCAGAACATGGTCATTTATTATCTCTTATATATCCATGTTTTCCTATATGGAATCCTAGTATGATTTGTCTCTGGTGACCATTGAACTTTTCATTTTTTCTTTTAATGTTATAGTTTTACTGACTCTTTTCCGATGTGGGACTTTTAATGAAGTCTCCAAGCCCAGTTTTATAATTGTGAGGATACCATTCCCAAAAAGGGGAAAGGATGAACCCAGATAAATAGTGAACATGTAATTTTTAATATTTTTCAATATTTTTTAATTAAATATTAATTTCACTTTAAAGGGGTTTCTATGTTCGATAGCGTACCCGATACACAACAACGGGTTTCTTTGAAATCTTACGTTGCACTCTAATAATATAATATTATTATTTTAATTGGTAGATAACTCCTCGCCATTGTATTGGAAGGAATGAACAAAACTAACTAAAATATGATTATCCATGTTTGATAAAAGTATTTACATTTATCCAGTAAAATTTTGAGGCTAAAAATGTGAATGAATCTAATTTTAAGCATAATTTACATTATAAGGCCGATTTACCGACTTTTAATGGGAAACCCTCTTTAAATATAATCTTGGTAACATTAATACATTCTAGTTGACCAAATAAAATCCTTATTTCGATTAGGGACATCAAAATTTACTTTCTGTAAATTTTTGGAATTTTTTGGATAAAGCTCATTTTCTAATGAATAGTGAAAAATATTGTATTTTAATTCAAAACTGTGTCTTGATGTAATTTTTGTATATAGTTAGATTATATATTTAATTGGTATTAAAGTGTATGTAGAATATATTTTTACCATTTAATCCAATGTTGGTCATTGGAATTAATTTCACTTTGAAATTGGAAATAAACAAGTGTCAATCTTTTGATAGTTATTGTTTCTTAAAAACAAGCTATTTTTTTAACGAGAATTAATTAAACCCACTTCAATGTTTTTAATTCGTAATATAAAATACTTCTTAGGCTGAATTGTTAGTATTTTTCTAAAATACATCAATTTTTGAGGAATAGTTAAATCACGAAGTATTAGTCAAAAAAACGGACTTTTTCATTTAAAAGAAAATTTACTGCTCTTGTGAATTGAATTTAAAAAATCCAGCATACATGGTTGTTATCAAGATGTAAAATTTGGTTCAATAAGATGAAAATAATTTGTTGTGAATAGCAACTTTTGACTTTTATTTACCACTGTTAAAGGTAAATAGGGTAATTCAAGGTAAGAAGAATATTTTAATAATTCAAAATTACATTAAAACATGTCCTAACCCTATTCGATGATTAATGGATGATGAAGTTCATATTTGGGTCTATTTTTGGACCCCATGGATCCACTTATGAAAGATAATGACACTTTAGATTAATTTATTTAATGTAAAGGGAAAGATGACATAAACAATAATCTTTTAGTGAATTAATTTTCATATGGTGTTATGTAAATTATATTTTCGACTATAAATATTCATTGTAAAGATAAAAATATTTCCTAAATCATGGTATTTGTTTTATAATTTTTAGACATCACATAATTTAAATTAAATATGACACAATAATGATGTACTATTTACCTCATTAATAAAATATTTAAATAAATATGATTATAAATATTAAAATGACATCCAAAACCTATCAAATTCCTATTGGATAATATTATTATGACTATGAATCATCATATATTTTATTTTAATGATTTTTGGACCTTAAGAAACCTAATATCATTATATAATAAATCAATATTATCACAGTTTCCTAAAGAGCCCCTCCTATCCCTTACAAAAGGAGACCACTTATAAGAGATTCCTCACACCTCTCAAGCCTTTTGGCTCATCAAAACTCTTAAAAATTAATATTACTTGATCCCTATCCTCATCTTCGAAGCCCTACCTTAGGCAGAACGCACTTCAAGAAGTCCTTTGGTTCAAACCAAATGATTTACCCAAATTAATGGTAACAATTTCTCTTAAATTGTTTTCTTTTATTTTACTTCTGCAACCCCTAAACTCTTTTTATTCGTTTATTTAGTAACAAAAACAGTATCCTTAATATACTAGGATGTTTTTATGATAAGTATTAGAACTATACATACACACACCTCCATGTAATGGGTGAAGAACATAATTTTTCTATTGATGGAAAACTAACGCCTCACGAAATGATGATTGTTCAAATATCTCCACACGCCTCTCATGGTGGCCATTATGATGGAACTATATTTATATATGATATATATTATGTTTATTTTTTTTATTCTTCTGTATTTTTCCATTTATATATATACTTTATTGTTTCCATAGTGGGTAAATATGATAGTCTCATTGGAGGAAGTGCAGACTACCACCCCCTCAAAGTGATATGACTCGTTAATGCCTTATGTGCGACGTATAAAGGATAGAGTTAATAATATTGTAAATTATATTATACTAGAATTATAATATATCTATGTATCATTATGTTTTTAATTCCATTAAAATAAGAAATAGAAATTGAAGTAGCCTTCATGCGTACGTTTGGCTTACCGTCTCCATGAATGGTGCATTTCATTTCATACCACTAAATGTTATGTACTATTATAAATACATGTATATACTGGATATATATGGTATATATGATATCTAAATCATTAATATAATTCTGAAGATAATTTATATCTTACCAAATGAACAACTTGTAATTATATGGTTTTCATTTTTATTACTCAAGTACCAAATATCGAAAAAACGACCATTATTAACTTAAATGATTACATATTGATTATAACATGGTAAGAAGTAATATAAAAGGAATAATAAACTTTAAAAAGTTTCTTAATCATATATATATTATCATTAGTTTATTATTATGTATATTACAGAATGAACGGGTCATGTCGGACTCAAGGTAAGGGATTTCTTATCTCACTTTCAATTCCATGAGATTTCCATTGTTTGACACATTTTCATTTCATGTGGTTTATTGTGTACTGCCATTTGATATATATATTATCATTATTCTATTTATATTCATGGTATTCTATGATTCACTTTGTTATTATTAACTTTTGGTTATACGACTCAGTTGATTACAATGTGTTAAAGGGTTTCATCTCAATTTTTATTTCTGTGGGATTCATGATATATTTTCCACTATTTTCATTCATGTGGTGTACGTACTTCCCATGATCATACTATTTCTGTAATATAGTTTCATTTATGAGTATTTAAAACTTCATTGTATGATGCTTCCTTCTGGTGGTTTATGTTTTGTAAGATACCTAATCTGTAAGGGAACCTTTCACCCTCTTCTTTTTAAAAGGCTTTTTTTGTTGTCTTTTAATTTACATATTACTGTGTTGAGATATGTTCCTATATATCCTTAATGATGTAAAATTTTTTTCCAAGTGATGAGATACCCTTTTCATCTCATCAAATCATTTTCTTAATTTTAATGTGACGTCGTTAGGCTCGAATTTTTACAAGGGAATTTCTTAACACAATTTCATTTCTTTGGGCTCAACTTGTACTTCTTGAATATGTAGTCCTCTTAATATGTGTGAATAACCTCTGATTGTTTTAAAATTAATATCCACTTATATTTATTGTATTTATATTTTTCACAAATAATTATTTGATTAATTTATTCTCAATTTACAGATACTATCTTTATAAGGGATTTAATCCAAATTTACATTTCCACTGAGACTTCATTGTTGTTATACACCAATTCACTATTATATGGTGTATATAATGTCTTTTTACATATTATATCATGAATCCCTTTATTATCATGATATTATAAATTTATGATTAAAAGTTATTCTTCAATTATTTGTATTCAAGCGTCTCTCTTTTTGTTAAAAAACTCTTTAACTAAAATATCATTATAAATGTTTTAAATATATATTTTTCTAAATATTTCTCATTAAAGTACATGTTTTCAAAATAGATTTTAGTATTTTTTTTATATGGAAATTAATTTTTTCAAAAGATAATTCATTTAAAATCTTCAATGTGGTATGGGACACTTTGATTCAAAAATATATTTTTAAATGGTTTTGAAAATTATTTGATAAATAATTTTTTATTTAAATACCTTGATTTGATATATTGGAATGTGTAAATGTTATCTTTCCTTTATACATGTGTTATATGTTATGATTATGTTATGGTTATTGGTAACTGCTTATGTATACGGATGGTTTTGTGATAAACCTAGGGCAGGTGAGCCTGATATATCTCTCCAATGCATTAGGTAATGTGATAGAGGAAAATGTGATGTTTCTCCTAAGAGATTTAGGGAATATACTGTGATAGGTATTCCAAATGTTACTCCCTATGTAGCAATGATATAAAAAATGTAAGTTTGATATGGATTCCATAAGTAACCATTATGATTTATGATTTGTGTGTGTTATTCATAAATCATATGATTTTGTAATGTATGTTATCATTGAAAAATATAGTTTCATTTATTTGAATTTATTGATGGGACAATGTTTTACTTCTTTATTTTATAACCCTTACTGAGATTTTTATGCTCATCCCACGTTTTTTAATTTTTTTCCACAGGACTTAAAGATGAATATGGTCAAGGATGGGATCAAGGAAAAGTCATGCTGTCTAAAATATGGAACAAGACATGTTTCTTTTTTAGAGTTTTTATTTTATAAAAAAATGGAAACTAAGTAGTAGTGTCTACTTGTAATATTCAAGTTGTTATGTAATAGTTATGGACTAATTCTCTAAAACTCTAAACCTGAAATGACCCGTAATGTGAATTATTCATTTCATTAAATATTTTGTAATGTTATAAGGTTGGGTCCTTATACTTTTAGATCATTAATGGTTATATCATAGTCTTTTGACCACACAAACATCATAACCTTATTATTGCATCACATAACAGGGAATTCTAAGTTTGAAAATACCTTAACGAAGCACTTGTAATAACCATCTAGCCCCAAGAAACTCTATATATCAAAGAAGTTATGATAATTCTCTTAAGAAACTTAAACTCTAACCTTCTCTTGGAAAACTAAAACTCTTATCTCTAACATAATGTTATCCATTAAGTGAAGGTTACGAATAAAAAATTATCACTTTGTTAGTTTAGAATATAATTGATTTTACATTATTATACTCAATATGATTTTAAGATTTTTTTCATATTAATGTTGAATGTGAGGATACACCAAGATATCATCCCTGAAAAGCACCTCAAATGAATCTCGATACAACTAGAACCTCTGATTCATTAGTTCAATGAAAACAACTTATGCATTTCCGAGACCAATGAATATCAATAAGTACTCATATAATATATATCTACTATGGAATTATATAAATAGAATACTTGAGTTTTTGATATGCACCTCATGATAAATCAACATCAAATCAATCATAAAAAACCCCTTTATCTACCAACCTGGTCAAAGAGATATTCCTTACAAAGAAATGGATACCAGTTCATAACAGTAAGAAGGCTTAACTAATTGTAATCAATAAATATCCTGAGTATTCTATCCATATTCGATTTGAAAAGGACAGATGGACCCTATAATGAATAACTAGGTCGTATAAAAACTTATATTCTAAATCATCTACCCACTTCGTGATATCCTCCCCCTATGTATTAGTCATCATATAAGGAGTTATGGATACTGATGTTTCTCATGGAACAATAGTGATATAAAAATCTAGCTATCTATCGATAGGTAGTACAAAAAATTCAATCCAAAAAACACATCCCAGAAATGACCTATCACTAGATGGAAATCCACCTGGGGAATTTCCTAATTATCCCAAGAAAAACTATAAATTTGAATTCTCATGTCTCCTAGCCCCAGATGTTTGTGTCTAGCTCATCTTGCTAAAACATCCCATTCACACTATTGAATAAAATTCATACAATTTTGTGATTTTAGAGTCACTCTTTTTGAATAAAAATATATTTAATCCTAATAAAGAACCCACCATTCCATCTTAATAAGGATTTCAAACCCTTCCATCACAAGGAAAATGAGGTCTAATACAAATCTACACTAACCTATCTCAAGGGGTCACTCTATTAACAAGCATATACTATACAATGTAAATCATAATTGAGTATCAAATTTCATCACTTCATAGGAAAACTGAACATTGAGGACAAGTATCTCAACTATTGGAATATATATAAAGTAATTCGAAGCATCTATATCTATATGAGAAAATACTAATGAAAATGCTGTTAGAATTGTGACTCACAAAATAAAAGGTCTGGTAGTCTATTCCTAGGGTATGGGATCCCTTTATAGAACCCTACCTAGATATTTTAGTGTGTATCTTGGACAATAATTTCTTTATATGGTGGATCTAGATGATGATTCCTACTGTTGAATGTCGTAGGTTTATATACAGGAGTTGAACCAACCTAGATCTCATCCCTATCCTCAATCAGGTTATGCACATTGATATGTATCTAGTTCACTATCATATATATTGTAGAAAACTAAAAAATATTCACTTGTGATCCAATTTCATACCTGATACTATACTCAAATCAGCTCGATATAGCTATCTCATCAATTTATATCATTGGTGAAAAGCACTAGAGATCCATGAAATTATACGAATTATCCATGATTGAAAAATTTCATTGATACAAGTTCATAGACTCTGTAGATCTATCATCTATCAATGTATATGTATTGAAATAATTATAAATAGTCGTATGAAAATACTTCGAATCCACATACCAATGATAAACCATTTTGGTAATAAAATCCAAAAATATATTGGACGAATCCAGAATCATATGTCTATTTTGAATCACTATCCTATCGAGAGGTGTCTCAATATCTTATAAAATTCATAGCATGGCCTCTTGCCATGTCTTCGTAGCATGGGAACTATCATCCCTAGAAAATGTGAGAGGCTTTTTCTACTAGAACTCACATGTAAACTCTTACATAGTCTTAGATGGTTATTGGTATCCCTTTATTTTTTTTAAATAAAATGTAGGAAACCCTATCCAAATTTGGAATCAATACCCATATCTGGTATAATTAAAAGTACTGATAGTGGCACTACTAGAGGATTTATGTAATGAACCAAAATTTTATTAATGAAAATTATTTTTGATATAATTAAATTTCTTATTATGTGAAATGGTTATTTAAAACAAATTCACTTCCTTGGTTTTAAGTTTTTGGATTTTAAAAATTCGTTATAAATTGTTACCATTGCTAATATAGGCATTGAACAGTGATAACATGACTAATTTAATATAGGTCTTTAACAAATCCAATTTAGTCAGACAAAGGAACAGATGACTACATCCAGTAGAATTTCTCTATACAAATCCCATTTGTCATTACTGAGAAAGGAGGTGGCATCACTGTGCTTCTCTCTTGACCAATCCCAAGCCGAGTTTCAACATGTTATTCTTGAGAAAACTGACTATGATATAAGTAGAAGTTAATATATATTATCACCTGAGCGATGTTGTCTGAGCCTCCCCAATACCCTATCACATTGATTATGTACATTATTTTTGTATAGAGAATATACATTTATTTCATTATTGTTAATTGTAAATAGTTTTTAATGAAAAAAAAGTATTTTTAGTTAATGTTAAATTAAATAATATATTTTTATAAATTAAGAGATTTTTGTATTAAATAATATATAATGAAATATTATTACTAAATTTATTTTTATTTAATATAAATGATCGTATAATTTTTACGAATACAATTTTAGTTTTTTTAATGTTTGAAAGTTGTTTTTATCAAAACCCATGAATTTTCTATAAATTTATGTTTTTATTTAAAAAATTAAAAATTATAATATTTAGAAAATTATTTATATAAAAGGAATATTATTTTTGTAATCAGAAAATATAAATTATCCAACAGTTAATTTTTCATAATTTTCTACGACAATCGAATTGCTGGGTTAAAATTAAATACAATTTAAATATATAATGTGTTTTATGATATCATAATGACACAATAGTGATGTAATAAATTACAATAATCATGGTTTTCGGCCAATATATGTTTTACCTTTAAAATAATTTGATTTTAGATTTGTTTTATTAATTTTTATGGTGCCTTAATGGACCTTCGAAGACTCATAAAACATTTTATCTTTTAAAATGATTTCCTTGAGAGTGTGACTTGCCTCCTAATAATAAAGACTAATATTTTAATATGTTAGTACATTGGGATTATAAAATATTTATATTCACTCCCCCCTAGAAAAAACTATATGCCAATAAGATGGTTTGGTTTACTGGTTTGATTAGTTTTATGTGTGGTGTCCAAAACCTAAATAATAAACAATTCCCTATATTTTTTTATATAAACCCACCCAAGCCCCAATTAATCTTCACTAAAAACACTTTTATCATGTATCTAATCTTTAATATTCTTTATATTATCCTCCCAATGTTCCCTAAACTCTCAATAAGCCTATCTCAATCCCCTCCCAAGTCTTTGGGGTCACACTTCCAAGTGAGGGATTTCTTCCTTTCTCATTTATTCCAAATTTCTCTATATTGTTATACCCATTTTTTTCAATAAATATTTTTGGGGTATGATTTAACACATCCACCATAATTAAATCCTTATGTTTTAATGATGATATATTCCTTTATCTTTCATTAATTATTCCCATTTACACCGGTTACCATGCTGAACTTCTATAAGAGAATAGTTTCTTTATAACTTTTGTCTAAATTTCATTATGTTGTTATACCATCATATTTTCAATTAAAAATGTTTGGGTTATGATTTCTCACCCCCACATACATTTCTCCATATTTTTTATTGATGATATACCTATTTGTCTGTCATTAATGCCTCTCACATGCACCCGTTACCATGCCGAAACACCATAAGGAATTTCTCTCTCCTCATTTACATTCAACCAATTCTTTGGTATTATGGATATAAATTCCATTACATATATTCATACATGTAACTATATGAACCCTTACATTAAATTTAATTACATATTATGATACACCCATTTCTCTCTCATCAACCATTTTTATGAATTATTATGTCACGCCGTTATGCTACTAAAATTGTACCGCGATTTTCCAAACCAATGTCATTGTGTAGTGAATACCGTTACCATTTCTCTATCAAGATAATTCACCTTTATTAACATATACATATATATTATATATTTTTATGTATTCATTCCACAGTCATTTGTCATATAATAAATGACGATTTTTAATGAATCTATGTTATATGATCCATGTGAAATGCTTTTGCATGAAATGAATTGATTAAGAAGGGTGCACCTTGATAGTGCTCCAATGCATTTGGTAAAGACTAGTATCATTATACGTGATGTGAAATGGGGGTTTACTCATGATAATTCATGTTAAATGAGGGTTTACTCATTCTCCAGGTGCAATGAGCCTTGGTTCATGCTAATATAATGTTAAATGTTGTTACCACATTTCCATGTTATGATAACCATGCTATATCATGCCTTTATGTTCATGTTTATTTAAGCTCCATGTAAATTATGATTCTCTATCAAGTACTATATTCAAAATGTTATTACTTTTTTACTCCCTTACTGGGCTTTATATTTCACCCCTTTCTTATTCATTTTCTCAGGTTATCCCATGCAATGCTAAGTACGAAGGAATGTGTGTGGTCATGTAAAAGAAGTTTTCAATAAATATGTGTATTTCAGGTTTTATGTTGTTATGTAATGTTCCTAAGCCCCAAATACACAAGACCTATTGATATTATATGTTTTAACAAGTAAATATTGTATGCAATAGGTTATGATTAAGTGTGAAATAAAGCGAAGGGTTTTTATAGTTGTTATCTGAGGATATGTTTGGTTATTTTTGGGATTAGGATTACAAAACTATATTGAAATATATAGGGATACGAATAAGTATAGTAAGAAAATCCCTAAATTTTGGTGAGTAATGTGTAATTGGTTTATAAAAAAATACCTCCCCATTTTAATATGATCAGGTAGAGATAGCTCTGGTATAGATTTTGCTTGGTGTAAAACCCAAAAAAAACCATTTTGAGCTAGACTCGAACATGAACCGGTGCACGACAACGGGCCTTTCTTCACTCTAGGTAATGATACACCTGGGGGGATATTCTTTGGTTAATTCATAAGCTTCGCAAAAACCATTATTAAGAGAATAATAAAATTTCCCCTAAGAATATATATTGGAAATTAGATAATGGATATCATAGATTGATGCTTATAAATACATTAGTTAAGGAAATAAATGTAATTTATATGTCATTATTTTTTGTATTTAGATTAAACTTTATGATTTACCCCTAAATTTACTTTTATTCCAGCCAATATTCGTTAATAGGATGAATCGGGATAACAACCAATACAAAGATCAATGTGATGACTATTCTAATGAGATTCCCAGTTTGACGGGAGTGGGAATCATGATATTTGTCATGATACTCTCTTAGTTAACTCATGTTATATGTAGAAACATGGGTCAAGAGAAACATTCAACCCCCCCCCCCCAAAATAAAAAGTCGCAATCAAGAGTTTCATGAGAAAATGACCTCCGACGTTTATTGGATCATTTGATCCCTGAATTCCCAAATAATGGATCCAATCCATTTAGATGATCTTATATATCCTTCAATGTTCGGAACAAGAGAAGCTACTTATAGCTTCTTATCGTATAGAGGGTGAAGCTGATCAATGGTGGACGTTGATCAAAAATACAAATCCGAAGGATAATATCGAGGCAGTAGAGTGAAATTATTTCTAGAAAGTATTTTTTGATAAATATTTTCCTCGTCCCCTATGAATTAAGATGTAAAGGGACTTCCTTTCCTGCAATATATAAGAAAAATAATCCATCATAGTGTATGAGGAAAACTTCATAAGGCTTTCATGATATGCCTACAACTTTATTGTAACCACCAAATTCAAGTTTGATCGCTTCTTTTGGGGGATAAAACCTAGCCTACGGATGCCCTAGCGATCAGTGACTTTGAGAGCTATGAAGAAAATGTTTGATGGGCCCTCAAAGTTGAAATGGAGATTGGAGAATCTCACGAGTATCATGGGGATAAGAAGTATAAGGTGGACATTAATTCTGGTGGTCTGATGGACAATTCCAATGATGCTAAGAAAATCCATCACCCCACTTGCCAAAGGTGTAGAAAGAAGATCCTCAGAAATTTTTTAATGGGGATGAGAAAATGAATTAGGTTTGCTAAAGAAGGGCATGTAGCAATTAACTTCTGACAAGAAAACCCACTTCTACAACATAGGAGAGGAATTCTCCATTTAACCCTTAACTCATTGTTCATTACTTCAACTGCTAAGAACCAAGGCACTTTGAAAACCAGTTCCCTAGGCCAAGGGTTTTCGGAGGCAACCAACAACCTCGAAGGAAGAAAGGGTGATATTTTTTTATCACTACCACCATAGTGAACACTGGAAACGAAGTGATCACTTGTATGCTAGTTATTCATTCAAGAATAGGAAACATACTTTTTGATTCCTGTTATACACATTATTTTATATCCCAAAATTTTAGTAGAAACAATATCAACACCACCACAAATCATGGATGTAAGGATTCCAGTGAGAACGAAAAAAGGGGAAATCATTGCAACCCATGAATATAACTCCTCCCATGTCAGAATTTGTGGTTAGAACATCCCATTGAACATCTTCATTCTCCCTTTGGTATAATTTTATGCAATTCTTGGCATGGACTGGATTTCCTTATATAGAGCCATTGTAAATTTCCAGGAGATGGAAATCACTCTACATATGGTGAATCGACCCCCTTATTTTGTACAAGTGAAATGAGGAGGATGAATCTTATTTAGAAACATCATCTCAAGCATTGATATTACTACCAAATTAGAAAGTTGTTCTCTCTCAGATGATTGAGTCTAGGGAAGAAAAAATATTTGAATACATTCCTATTGTAAGGGAATTTGCTGAAGTGTTTCCAAAGGAATTTTCTTGACTTTATCTTAGATGAGATATTTAATTTGTGATTGATCTTATACCTAGTCCATTTCCAATATCCAAGACTCAGTATAGAATGGATGTTATTGAGATTGGGGAGATGAAGAAACAACTATAGAAGAATCTGGGTAAAGGGTTTATACGCCCATGTGCTTCACCAGGGGGTGCACAATTCTTCTTCATCAAGAAGTAGGATGGGTCAATGCGCCTTTGCATTTCCTATCATGAGCTCAACAAAACGACGATAAAGAAAAATTATCCTTTGCCCAGAATTGATTACTTCTTAAGTCATCTACGTGTATCCCAATATTCTCTATGTTAGATTTTTGGTCAGGATATTACCAAGTAAGAGTGATGAATGAAAAAATCACCATGAATTATTTTTGTATAAGATACAAGCACTATGAATTCATAGTTATCCCTTTCGGACTCACTAATGCTCTAGAAATCATCATGGACTTGATGAATATAGTCATTAGAGATTACCCTGAAAACCTTTTGGTAGAATTTATATATGATATTCTAACATACTCAAAAACAATTGTTGAGAATGAGGAGCATATAAGAACTGTACTAGAGACCTTTTGAAATGACAAGATCTATGAAAAGTACAAAAATTGTGTGTTCTGGTTGAAGGAGGTCTCATTCGTGGGTATTATCTTCACAATAAATGGGATTTTTTGTGAATCCATTCAATAAAACATCAATTGAGGAATGGATGAGGAAAAAATCGATAATTGATATCTATATCTTCCTAGGGTTAGCAAAATATTATCATTGAGTTGTGAGAAATTTCACACAATTGTTCAACCCTCTTACCAAGATAACTCAGAATGGAGTAAAGTTTTCTTGAAGTTATGAATGAAAATTGATCTTTATGGAGTTGAAAAAGTTTATTATCACTATGCCCATGCTCACACTAACCACATATTGAGATTTTTTTGTTGTATTCATTAATTATTTGAATAATGGAATGGGATGTGTGTCAATGAAAAATGAAAAAGTCGTTGCTTAAGATTCAAGGCAATTGAAATTTCATGAGAAAAACTATCAAACACATGATATGGAGATGGTTGCAGTAATCTTAGCTTTAAAAACTTGGTGAAATTACCTCTTTGGGGAGATGTATTAAATATACATGGATCATAAAAGCCTCAAGTATATTTTAACATAGATAAAGTTCAAAAGGCACCAACAAATATTGTTAGAGCTGATCAAAGTCTATGACTCCTCAATCCACTACCACACTGGGAAAGAGAACAAGGTTTCCTATGCTCTAAGTAGAAAGGATAACACAATTATATCATTGATGAGAGTTTAAAAGGATCAAATCATATTATATTGGATGAATATTTACATGGGAATCGTAAATAAAGTAACATAATGAATCCTTTAAAAATTATTTCTCAACCATATCTTTTGGAAAAGATATTGGATTCATAAAAGGATGATGTGGGAATTCAGAAGAAAGTGGAAACTATCAATAAAAGGGAAATCCTAGAAGTTCAATGTTAATAAAGAAGTAATTGTGTTATTTGGGTAATGTCTATATGTTCCATCAAATCCTGAGTTAAGGAAATAACTTTTTGATGATGCACATATTTGCAATTTCACCATTCCCCCAAAAAATAGAATGATGTATCAAGATCTTAAACATCTTTAATGGCAGGATAACATGAATAATGAGATCGTTGAGTGTACATCAAAGTGATAAGTAAGTCAACTAGTGAATTCTGAGAGTCAGAAGTCTAAGGGGATGATGCAGTAATTACCAAGAACAACATGGAAATGGGAGAACATCACTATGGACTTCATCACCAGACTTTTGAAGACTTCCAAATGGAAAAAATGATATCTGGGTTATTGTGGATCATTGTAAAAAAACTAAACACTTCATTAAAATTCGGGGGGATTTCTCATTGGATCGATTATAATGGATATACATCAGAGATCTAGTAAGACATCATGGATTATCACTATTTATTCTATTTGATTGAGATCTAAGATTCACCTTTATGTTCTGGAAGGGTCTTCAACATGCTCTGAATATTGAGTTGAATATCATTATAGCTTATAAAAAATCCATTTTTTATTATATAAGAATTCACTCTTGGGAAAGTGAGAACCATAATAAAACCTCCATAAACCATAACCACAAACCCTACTTAGATAACCTACAAACACGAAATTGAATTCAAAATTCACAGACCAACTACACTGCAGACAAATTACCTCTGCTAACTCATTAAAAATTCCGCAAAATATAAAATTCAAATATAAATTCATCATCACCAATGATTTAAACATATTCCTAGAGATGAAAATCCATCACTATTGTTTCCTTGTACTATATGAGATGCACCATCATAATATTTTCGACCAACCATCAACATCTTTAGCCCATCGAAATCACTAACGCTGTTATCATCTCCGGTTTTCATCATCCCAAAGATGCCAACAACATCGATCATCATCGCTATAAACCTCACTGAATCACCTTCATCGTCGTTGACCATCATCTCCGAAGCCAGGAACCAGGGCACAGAACCAGGACATCCACCACCAATCACCCATGGTAACTTAAAAATTACACTGCATAACTCCACCATCACCTCAAAAATACCATTAAAACAGAACAATTCAACCATCTGAACCCTCATTGGTGGACCAGTCTCCCTCCCAAAGACTCACCACCACATTATCCTCACCTCCTACAACCTCCGTGAGGACCCGCACACAGGACCAAATTGAAACATAACGCAGGAATAAGAAGCTAGAGTTGGGATGGGAAAATGGAGGCCTCGGCAGGGGACCATGCCCGAAACCACATCATTAAATAGAAACAGAGAACCACTAATATAGAAACATATAAAAATTCAACGAAAAACACCAATCCATCCCTCAAAATGCTTCCTAAAAAAAGATAATGATCCAAAAAGAGTCAAGAACCTGATCTGATATAGCTGCCATTCCTTCCTCCAGCACCATCCCAGGACAATCCAGATCATGAATCGAACCCCAAAAGAGTATAGTCAAATGTTGTGGTTATGCTAGAAAGGGAAGAGGAAAATAAAGGAACCAAACATCATAACCTACATCGACACAATACATCTTCACAACCCGCACACACAGTCCCAAAATGGGGGTTAGATACACTGGGAATGACCAAAAGAGGGCTGGTGAGCAATGCACGATGACCACAACAGAAGTCCACATCAGTCGAGAGCGAAGAAGAAGAGAGAAAGATAGGGGAGAGGATGGACCAGGGGCTCCTTTGACCCTCAAAACTCTAGGCGGGGAGGAGAAGGCATCATGAGCACTTGGAGTTAGGATAGTATGAAGCCATTCACTTCAGTACGACTTATCATCCTCAGTCTGAGGACCATTATGATCCAACTATCCAAAAACTTGAGGAAATGTCGAGAGCATGATAAATGGGCTTCATAAGGGGATGGTATCAACATCTTCCTCTAGTTTATTTCTCTTAAGTTAACAATTTCCACTCAAGCATCCAAATGGCTCATTATAAAGCCCTTTATGGAAAGAGGGGAAAACACAAACATGTTGAGATGGAGTTGGGGAGAAAAAACTCCTAGGTCCAAAAATGGTTCAAGAAATGGTGGATAGGGTTAAGGCCATCCAACAACACATTAATGCTACTTAGAGTTGACAAACGAGCTATGATGATAATCATCGATGAGACCTAGAGTTTGATATCGGAGATAGGGTATGCCTCAGCATATCACCGTTGAAGAGAGTAATGAGATTTGGTAAGAAGTTAAAGCTTAGTCCAAGGTACATTGTCCCTTCTGAGTTCTTGGATCACATTGGAGTAGTGTCCTATCGACAAACAATCCAACCAAACCAATCTCAAGTGAATGATGTATTCCATGTATCACTCTTGAGTAAGTACAAACCTGACCCATCACATGTACTAAATCTAGAGGTGGTACCATTAGAGAATGAACTATCCTATGAAGAGAAGTCGGTGAAGATCTTAGATCATAGGGAAAATGTTCTACAAAATAAGAAAATTCCCCTCATCAAGGTGTTATGGGAAAACGATAAGGTTGAAGAAGTAATGTGGGAATCAGAGGAAGTGAATAAGCAGAGTTACCCTCATCTATTTTGGTGTGGGAAAAGGAAATTTTCAGGGTGAAATTTTTTAAGGGGGAAGATTGTAATGACCCAAACTTTTATTAATGAAAATTCTTATTGATCAAGTTAAATGTATTACTATGTAAAATGGATATATCAAACATATCAACTTCCATGGTTTTATTTTTTTTTGGATTTAAAATACCATTATTAATTATTATGATTGCTAATATAGACTTTGAATAGTGATCACATGATTATTATATATATATAGATTTAACAAATCCAATTTACTCAGAAAAAGGAAGAAATGGCCTCATCCAGTGGAATTTCTCCATACGAAGACCATTTGTCATAGCTCAGAAAGAAGTTGGTGTCACAGGGCTTTGTTCTTGACCAATCCCAAGATGATCTTCAACATGTTAATATTGAGCGGAACCAACTACGAGAGAAGTGGATGTTAATAGAGATTACCACCCAAGCGATGTTATTTGATCCTCCCCAAGAGTTTTCACCATCGAACACCTTACCCTTCGGTATTATGAGGGTTTTATAAGGGGTTATGTAACAAGACCCTAATACTATGATTATGTTCATTATTTTTGTATAAATAATATACATTTATTTTATTATTTTTACTTTTTAAATAGTTTTTTTTAAATAGTATTTTTAGTTAATATTCAATTAAGAAATATGTTTTGATGAATTGATAGATTTTTTAAATAAATAATATTTTAACAAAACATTATTACTACATTAAGTTTTATTAAATATAAATTATCAAATAATTTTTTTTGAATACAATTATAATCATTATTATGTTTTGAAAGATGTTTTTTATCAAAACCCATTAATATTTTTTATAAATGCCAATTTTTATTTTAAAAGTAAAAATTCACATAGTTATAAAATTATTTAGATAAAATTAATATTTTTTTTGGAATCAGGATGTGAAAATTATCTAACAGTGAATTTTTCATAATTTTCTGAGACAATCGAATTTTTTGGTAAAAATTATATACTGTATATATATATAATGTCTTTTATGACATCATAATGACTAAATATTTATTTTCAAAATTATAATAAAATTTATTTTCATCCAATATATGTTTTAACATTAAAATAATGTGATTTTATATTTTTTTTTATTAATTTTATTCTACCTTAGGGGATGCTCCCAGATTTATAAAACATTTTATCTTTTAAAATGGCTTCCTTGAGAGTGTGACTCACCTCCACATAAGAAAGCCTAATATTTTATGAATTTCGGAAAACAGATTTATTAAATAATGTATTCCACTCCACATTTTCAAAATACATGGGAAAAATATCGGTTGGTTTGTGGTTTTTATTAGTTTAATGTGTGGTGTCCAAAACCTAAATAATAAACAATTCCCTATCTTTTCCTATATAAACCTACCAAGGCCATCACTTATATTCACTCAAAACCATTAAATCACATCCCTAATCTGACCGTATCTATCTTGTACCCTCTCAAGTCACCCCAATCTCTCAATAAGGCTCTCTGAAGCCCCTCCCAAACCTTTGGGATCACTCTTCCATGTAAGGGAATTCCTCCTTTCTCATTTTTTTTCCAAATTTCATTATATTGTAATACCATTTTTTTCAATTACAAATTTTTTGGTTTTATTTATAACCTCCCCATAATTCACTCATTTTTTTAATGTTTATAGTCCCCTTTATCTCTAATTAATTCCTCTCATGTACACTCGTTACCATGCTAAAATTCCATAAAGGATTTGTTCCTTTCTCATTTTTGTCCAAATTTCATTATATTGTTATACAATTTTTTTTCAATTAGAAATGTTGGGGTTGGATTTATAAGTCCCCCATAGATCCATAATTATGTTTTAATAATGATATACCTATTTCTCTCTCATTAAATCTTCTCATACACACCTGTTACCATGCTAACATCTCGTAAGGAATTTCTCTCTCCTCATTTACATTCAAGCAATTATTTTATACAATGAATAAAAATTCCATTAAATATGTTCGTACATGTATCTATATAAACCCTTATATTCCATTTAATGTACATATGATGATACACCCATTTATTTCTCATCAAATGTTTTTATTAATTCTTATTTCATGTCGTTATGCTGCTGAGATTCCATAGAGATTTTCCAAGACAATGTAATTATGTAGTGAATACCATGCCTATTTCTATATCAAGGGATGAGTAGAAAATTCTTTAGGGAACATAAATTTTATAGTTTTTTAGAATTTACATGTGTTCAAGGATGAAATTTTCTAGTATCTAAGCCAATTTTTCTTCACATATTTATTAATTATGAATCAGAAATAGTACTTTTGAATGATTTAGGGAAGAATATTAAAACAACAACTTACATTTATAATAAATAAAATTATGGTTTATGATATGGAATGAAAATTAATTCTCATTTAAGTTAATAGGATTTAATTTAAAAAGATGGATAATTATTTCCTAATATGACATAAAATACATATAACATATGAATTATGAGAATTAATAAAATAGTACCCCCAAAATTGATATATTGGAATTCTATAAATCATTGGGATATAAAAAGTTCACCACTATCTTTTAGAATCTACTTTAATATCAATATATCAAGGATGTTATTCAATATAACTTGTAAATTTATATTATATATAATAATGTTTTAAAAATTAATACATTCTCCATTCCATGATAAATGTGAATTTTACTATTCATCAGTTCATTTTTTATCACTCACTAAATAGTGATGAATGAATATTCTATTCCTTGATTCTATAATATAGATGGTCTGTGTAAATAATCATCAAATAGACTTAGTTTATAGACATTCATAGTTCCCAAGTTCGTTAGTGAATAATAATTGGTTATTTGGGTCTGTATGGAGTAGAGCCTAAAATTAGTAATTAATTTTGAGTTTATTTTTCTTATTTGTTCTACAATAATGTTCTTGATAATCTTATTTTTCTTAGTTAAATATATTTCAAATTCCCTTAATTTTCTTATATAGGTTTTTATTTATCCATTAATTTTATGTTTATAGTTAGAACATTTTTCTTCTATATTAATTGTCAAATAATCATCTTATATATAAATTGATCATTTAATTGATGTTGTTTTAAAATTATAACAAAACAATAATTTTTTGTGTCATTTCGGATAAAAAAACTAGTCACCCATACAAAATTTCTTGGGAAATATTACTCAATATTAATTAACATTTTCATTAAACTATTTCATAAAGGTATAAAATCATCTTTGAGTTTTGGTAAACAATATAAAATTAAAACATTGTTGCTAATATTTTCTTAAGTCCTTCAAAATATTAAAATTTAAAATTAAGATTATTATTTTTATACATGATTATTCCATTATATTGATCTATTTCTACTTCAAAATAGCGTACAACTAGAGTATCATTCTTTTGCTCAAAAGAGTAAAGTAAAAAATATATTTTCAATATTTTCCACCAAATTTCCATGATAATATGATATGGATATCCAATAAATTAAGGGCATCATTATATCATGTTTTAATTAGGGTAAATTTCACATTTAAGAGAGAAGTTGGTTTAAAAAATACAGTTTATGTTATAATTCATTACCAAGAACTCCTTGTTATGTGGATCAGAGACTTGTTTTGAATGACAAGTTGGTTTTCAACAATTACTAAAGAATGGAATCTATTTGAGTTCATAAAAATGATACACAACATTAAACTATTCAATTAAGGTCGTAACAAAACATTAAAACATTATCTCCAAATATCATTCTAAACTATATTATACCCTTTATTAATTATATAGGAAAAACATGAACAAATTGAAAAGAGTAGAAAATTTTATTTTTATAGTTTTTAGGGAAAACATTACATTGTCCATTCCACCAAAATTCGAATCTATAAGCTATATGATCTTACTATAGAGGTCCATCTTGAGTGGACATCGATAGTTGAATGAAATAAATTTAATTTTTTTACAATGATTCTATGAGATTTCATATGGGGTCATATTTTTTATGTTAAGTCCATGACCATCAAAAACTCAATACCTTGATTAAAAACATTATAGAATAATGAACAAGATATTGATTTGTGTGATCAACACATATTTGTAAGAATAAACTATCATATGATGAAAAACATCAAGAGAAATATGATATAAATTTTATATTAAACTATGGTGGTTATTTTGATTTAAATTATATTGTTTAATTAAAAATAGAAGTATTTGTTAATTTGAAAAAATAGTTCATCATTGTCTATTTTTGTGAAAATGAAATAAGATAGTATTTGTGTGTGTATATCTTGTTTTTCTCTATTTATTCTTTTTTAATTTTATATATACACACAAATATATCTTTTTGAATTAAAACTATTTTTATTCAACAATCATGGTAGAGAATAAAATAATCCAAAATGATATCTTCTATTTATAATATGTGTAGTTTTTACCAAAATAACATAAACAGAGGTATAAATTAACTATATATTTGATCATCCATGTAACTATACATCCTATTGGAAATATATGACTTATTAAAATAATATTTTCCTTATTTATATGTTACCATTTATAATAAACCAAATTTCAGAGTAGTCCTTTTTAAAATAGCACTGTAATTTTAGTATATGCATTGAAAATTGAAGATGAAAAATTGAAAATAATATTTTATATTCAAGAGACTGCATCCTCAAGTGCATACTCTCATTTTATCAAAATAATGACATAATAATATTTTATGATATGATTTATTTTTTAAGATAATATTTTATAAAGATATTATGAAATGAGAGTTAAATAATTTATTTATATAAGGAAATTCAGGAATAGTAAGGGTATTTATATAGAATGATTAGTATCCTAACATAAATCATTTAATATAAGATAAAATCACCATGCATAACATTAAATAGATATTTATATGTTGATTTGTTTGTTCATATGATAAAATACAATTTAGATTATTTTCCTTCACTAGAACATAGGATAAATCACTAATAATATTCCACATGTTTGAAAATTTGCTTTTCATATAGTTTTGATAGATCTTATTAGGAAAACAACGTTGAAAAAATCCACATGGAAGTATTTCAGATGCCATAATAATAATTTACTTACCATGAATATCTAATTAAAATAATTAATCATAATCATAAGACAAATTTTTTATAGATATATTTTATTTAATATAATTTATTTTATTTTATGCTATTGTAAAAAAATTTATTTGATTTATAAGACAAATTCACAAGAAAAATGATTCTTCATAACATGTATTAGTGTCAAATAAATTCAATTATTATTTTTTTAGAAAAAATAACAAAAAATATTTTTGACTAGATAAGTAAAATTAAACATTAATGTGTATAAAAATGAGATATTTTTATTAAAAAAATTAAAATAATCATTTTAATAAAATAGATAGTTATTTTTTCAGCAACAAAACATGAGAAAAATTTTAATATGTCAAAAAAACATGAATGAGTAATAATACACCCTTTTTTATTATCAAAATACCTATATTAAATCATATAGATTTTTCTATAAAAAATAAAATATAAATTTAGAAGTAGTGTAATATTGTTTATTCTCCAGATGGTATCCCCCTTTTAGTGATTTGAAATAAAATAATGATTATGTTTAGATAACGTAGTAAAAATTTGGAAAATGGAATAATTAAATATAAGAAAAAAATGAATTGAAAATTAATAGTTATTTTTAAAACACTTGATGAAAAAAAATCTGAAATCAGAAAGTGGCAAGAAATTTTCAATGAATAAAGAAATATATGAAAGAAATATCGATTCTTATATTGATATAAATTATAGATGGGAAAATATAATATACCAAAAGATAAAAACAATCAATAATCTGTTGGTTGGTTAATATTTTTTGGATCAGTATGTTTGGGTATTCATCATGGTTTTTTGAATAATTGATATTTGATATGATGTATGGAAGAAGATGAAAAATAAGTAACATATTATTCATAACAATGGTAGTCAGGATTTACCGAAAAACTAAAAAAACCTCCAATGCCAACATGATCATTTAGAGAAGTCACAACTATTCAATATTAAAGGCCAAAACCCACTACATGAGCCATGTAGTTTTCATAATTACCCAAAGAATTGTTTTACTTTTTAAAAATTTTAGTAATAGTTGGAACCGATATATAGGGATCCAAAGAAGTCTATTGAGTCTCTATAAGTTATATGTAACAAGGGTTAAATATCTCATTCAACTTTTAATTTTTATCCGAATGTTAGTGATGGATGATGGTGTGGCCAATAGATCATACATGTCACTATTTCCAAATTCCATAAAAAATAATAAATTATCTTTATATTATCACTATGACATAAATAAAAAAAATAATTTATATCTTTGCCATAAATTTTGACCTCCCATACTATCCCATGTTTTATTATCCATCTTGTATGCAATAATTCAAATAAAACTCTTCACAATTTATATAATAAGAAATAGAATTCCTAGAGAACTAGATGAAACAATTTATGTAGTAAAAAAATATAGAGGTTTTGGAGAAATAACAATCACATTTCTTTTAGAGTCATTTATATTATTAGAATGTTATTCAAATGGATATTCCAAAAATTATTATAAAGGTGAATAAGAAAGTCACCAAAAACCTGTGTTATTTATCTATGTCTATATATCATCATGATACTGAATAATGTGGGGGTAAGAACCAATCAGTTTACATAGGCCTATGATAATAGTGAACGATTCCTCATGATTCTTAGAAGTGGTGCTTAATAGGGAAAACGTGTCCTTAAACCAATTTAGTCAAAATCCCTAATGAATTTCCAAAATATTGAAATGAAATGTAAGGAACTTGAGGATGATTCCTTATATCACTGACGATTTTTTTTTCAATATCATGGATAATTTACCAAGACCCTGTATCATATTTCATTGAGACTACACAGTCATTTAGTTCATCAAGTGTTGATAAAAAATCTACTAACATCTTTTCATTTAAATCATAACTAGAGGGACCTGGTAGAACTTTTTCAACATGATTCACACCTTGAGATACTCCTCATTACTCTATAATAAGATTCATTAATTATAAATAATATCTTTTGGATTGATAATTTTTTTCGATGAATCATTTTTATGTACTCCAACTGAGATATCATCATCTTCATCAAGAATATTTATAGTGGTCATCGACATTAAATTTTACCAAAATCAATTAATCTCATATAGACTATCTTGTATCTTAGTATTCACATAAAAATATAATAACATACTTGATTAACCACATAATCCATCCATTTAATATTATCATAAACATCATCTCTAGTAAGATGAAAACAATTCTACCACATTTGGAGTTTCAGAGGTAGATTCCCTTACTGATATATAATAATGACATGAATCAATTATAACTAATCTCTATTTTATAAACATGGTCACTTATTCAATATTCTATCCATTAAAATTTCAATAACCACTTGTAACAAAAAATATCACACCCTATTTCGACTATAAGTTCAATATCAAGAAGGACAGGGTTATTTAATTTTTCACAACATTCTCCTAAGAAAAGAAGAGTATATTCTATATTTCTTACATCTTTGTATATCTACATAGTAGTAAAAATTTGATCCTTTTAATAATAAAATTATTTATATTCACATTAAATATATTATTTAGGTTCTAATGGTAGGACCACACCAGATTCAAGCTGTCAATCCACAACCTGATTAGAAAAATTTCCCTTCTAGAATAACTTCTTTATAACCCATGGATAAAACATTATCTCTAATTTCTTAGAAGAAACCTTTTATTCTACTTTTAATAGGAAGAGAATTATTTCTCAATAAGGCTTGTTGAACCCTCTGGAATTAAGTGGCTTTATTGTGTTTTGATAAACCACACCATTCTTTCTTTATATCTTGATTATGCTTAATACATTCCAAATATACTTTAATATATGTTGTTGCTTTCATTGTGCTTAAATTAAGTATTTTGAATTATCAGATATATGATTACTATGACTTAACTCCTTCTGCCAAGTGAATGCTCAAACAGTTTTCAACTACCGTTACAAACGAGCTACCGATACAGAGTAGAGAAACTGTTAGACAGTAGCTACCATCCGAAAAAATAGCTACCATTACTAGCTAGAAACTGTTATAGCTCACAGTGACCGATACAGTTAAGTCTACAGATATGTTGGAGCTAACTCTATAAGAGAGCTACCAATACAGCTACCGCTACAGCTACCGATACCCAACCGATACCCAAAGTCCATCGCTGCATCAAAGTCTACTGATAGAGTTATCGATACAATGAAGTCGACAGTTACCGCTAAAGCAATGAAGCAGCTACCGATATGCTAAAGTCCACCGTTATGCAAAGTATACCAGTAGAGAGATACCACTACCGTTACAAGGCAGAGCCACAGCTACCGATAGAGACGTACCGCTACCGATACAAGGCAGAGCCACAATTATCGTTAAAAGTCCACAGCTACTGATGTGATCATGTCTACAGTTGCAGCTACCGAAAAAAAGTCTACTATAAAAAATGAAGTCTACCGATACAGACACCTACTGTAACACAAGTCTACCGATATCAAGAGCTACCGTTCTAGAGAAAGAACCTGATACTGCTTTAATTTCTTTATATTTGTTTAATCTAACCAACGGTCATATCAGGTATATTTTAATACACTAACATTAATTTAATGTATGCTGTTGGATGTCAGGGAACCGTACCTCGTACCTGCAAAAAGTAAATCATATTTTGCTGTAGCATGTGCTTTAAATAAAGGAAGGGTGTGCTACTGTAAAGTGAGAGACATATAGATGAATACACGAGCCATACAGACCACAAGGTTTGTTGGAAGAACAACCGATCGTGGATGCAAAGATACAAAAAAACACACACAACGAACTAATTAATGCTTACCAGTGAAGAGATGAGAACGAGAACATAACACAAGATCTTCATTGACTGTCTCTACACCTGGAAGTCATGGAAACAGATGATACTTTGTTTTCCAGACAAAAACCAGAAGAGGACTCAGAGCGAATTCTGATCAATCAAAGGAGTCCAGAACTGCACGACAATCACTAGAGCCATTTCTAATCTCTAAATATATGCTCTGTGATTTATCATTTTACATATTGAGCAGTGTGTGTTATCTGTTGTATTTAACACTCACCTGTCTCCTGTGCTTTAACTGGAGGATTTGTAAATCCTCACTCAACACTCTTACATCTTTTATTTTCCACTGGGATAGTGGTAGAGGTCGTGTGACCTGGACAGTTGATTGTTGTTGTTTTTGTTCCCATAGATAACAGTGGTATAGGTCTTGGACCTGGACAGTTGTATACTGTTATTTATCCCCGATCCAGGGTGTGGATCAATTTTATATAAATTTTTGAGAGGACTAAGTCTCATCTTGATACTAAACCTCTTGGTTAAATCTGATGTGCTTATTTATTTTCAAAGTTATTCTTTTATTCCACTGCTAATTACTTTAAAACCAAAACTGTTTAGAAGTCACATTGATAATTAAATTCTCAAGTGTTTATATTATTTGTAAATCAGTAAGTTGGTTTCAAAAGTTAATCAACCTTTCTATTTTGATTAACTGAGAAATAATCAATCCCTTGAGAATCCAACAAACCCTTTACTTTGATATAAATTCACTATAGTTTAATTCATTATTTTATTTGGGGGTTTTTAAGACAATGTTTTAAACCAAAAATTTTAATTGGAACTCAATTCACCCCCCTCTTGAGTGTCCACTCCGACCAACATTTGGTATCAGAGGTAGTTAAAATATTTCTAAGAGTACTCTGTTTTTCAACTGTGATTTTAGTTGTATTTTAAAGTTCTTAAAATTTATGTTATTTCTAAATTTTTATCTCTTTAAAATCTTTGATTTAAGTAAGCTATCATGGATAATAGACTTGTAGGTGTTTCTACCAATAGACCACCATTTTTTAATGGCACCAATTATGCTCAGTGGAAACTTAAGATGAAAATTCATTTAAAGAGCATGGGTTTTGATATTTGGACTGCTATAGAATCTGAATACAAAATACCAACTACTGTTAGATCTACCTAGAATGAACCTAGTAAGACAGCCTACAATAATAATTGTAAAGCTATGAATGCTTTGTACTCTTCTCTAGGAGATGAGGAATTTAATATAATATATTCTTGTAAATCTGCTTATGAAATTTGGGATACCTTAGCTGTTTCTCATGATCGAACAACTAATGTTAAGGAGATGATATTGAATACCTATACTATTATGTATGATTACATTAAAATGAAGCTTGGTGAACCCATTTCTGATATGTATCTCAGGTTCAATGAAATTTTCAACACAATGACTTCTCTGGGAAAGGATGTTCCAGCAAAGGAACAAATCATGAGAATTTTGAGAAGTCTACCTGAAAGATGGAGAGGAACCTCTATCTCCATTAGAGAATCATGTGACATTGGAGAACTGTCAGTCAAAGAACTAATTGGAAAACTGATTATGTATGAAGAGGAACTCAAAGTGAACAAATAAGAAGATGATGAACCTAGAAGGAAGTCTTTTTCCTTCAAAACTACAACCTCAAAGAATAAGGATAAGGAAAATCTTTAAGCTATCAATGAATGTTCATGTTGTGAAGACAGTCAGAGTGATCCTGATAGTGATGCTGGGATTGCTCACATTTCTAGAAGGTTTACGAAATTTTATAGGAAGAAGAAGTTTTTCAGAAATTCAAACTACAATGGTAAGTATGAAAACAAAGGACATTGGAAAAAGGATTGGAAGAAGCCTGATAAATCAGATGAAGTTGTCTGTTATGAGTTCAAAAGGAAAGGACACATAAAATCAGACTGTCCAAAGCTGAAATACAAGAAGAATTATGAATACAAGGATAACAAGTATAAGAAATCCATGAAGGCTACTTGGAGTGCTTCTGAGGATAGTTCTAGTGAATCTGAAGTTTCCGAAACTGAACACAGAAACAAGGCGAACATGTGTTTTATGACAAACACTTCTGAGGTAACTTCAGAAACACCTGTTTCTAATTCATATTATTCTAGAGATGATTCTGAATGTGATAACATGTCAAAATCTGAACTGTTTGAATATTGTGATATGTTATAAGAAACCTATAATGAGCTGAAAGAAAAATACAAAGGTTTAAAGAAACAGTATGCTTTAACTGTTAAACATAAATCTGATCTTGATATTGAAGTAGAAAAGAATACTCTGTTTCTTAAAGCGAATACTAAACTAAAATTATCTAATGAGAAACTCAAGAAAGACTTAGAGAAATTTAGAAATGGTAAAGATACTCTTACTCAAATTCAAGGTAAGAAAATAGAACCTAGATACACTACTGGTATAGGATACCAACCTGGACAAAATAAAATTACCCAAACTAGATTAATTCCTAAATCTGGACAGAATGTAGCTAGCTCAGGAACTTCATATGCTTCAACTAGTTATATTCATATTTATGGATCTAATAAGGTTTATCTTTCAAAATCTGTTGATTATAGAAATTTTATGAGACCCATTAGACAAATATGGGTACCTAAAGTGTTATTGGCTAACCTGTCTGGACCCAAGAAAATCTGGGTACCAAAATCATTTCCTATTTAAATCTATTTTGTAGGAAACCTTCTTAAAGAGATCCTATAAAAATACCTGGTACTTGGACAGTGGATGTTCAAGACATATGTCAGGAGACTTCTCATGCTTTAAAATCTTAGTCATAGTTGATGGTAGTTTTTTCACTTTTAGTGATAACTCATAAGGAAAAATCATCGGCATAGGCCAGATTGGTAACACTGACTCAGTATTGATTTCCAATGTTTTATTGGTTGATGGACTTAAATACAATTTGTTAAATATTTCTCAGTTATGTGATGATGTTTTTTATGTTAAATTTGAAAATTATTCTTGAAATTTTTTCAGTTCTAAAAATGTATTAGTGTTTTCTGCTTTGAGAAATGAAAATGTTTATGTTGTTGATTTAAAATCTTTAGATAAGAAAAATATTACTTATTTAAATGATTTTCATAGAGTCTTGGCTTTGGAGCAGAAGATTAGGACACTGCAATGTGCATTCACTTAGAAAACTTTCTAGGAAGAACTTAGTTAGAGACCTACCCAAACTTGAATTTCCAGCAGACAATGTTTGTAATTTCTATCAAAAGGGAAAGAGACAATATGTTTCTTTTAAATCAAAGAAAGAAGTGTCAACTTCTCAACCTCTCGAGTTGGTTCACATAGAATTATTTGGACCTTCTAGAGTTTCTAGCTTAAATGGGAAGCATTATGTATATGTTCTTTTAGATGACTATTCTAGATATACTTGGGTATATTTTCTAGCTCACAAAAGTGAAGCTTGTTCTTACTTTGTTAAATATTCCAAGTCTGTAGATAACCTTAGTGGACTTAAGATTCAAACCCTGAGAAGTGATCATGGTCGTGAGTTTGAAAATCATGAGTTTGAATCTTACTGCTCACACAATGGGTATAATCACAATTTCTCTGCCCCTAGGACACCTCAACAGAGTGGTGTAGTAGAAAAAAGGAATAGAACCCTGCAAGAAATTGCTAGAACCATGCTTAATGAGTATGACCTACCCGTTTACTTTTGGGCTGAAGCTGTAAATACAGCTTGTTATGTTATTAATAGAGTCTTGATTAGACCTGTTCTTCAGAGGACCCCTTATGAGTTGTGGAACCATAGGAAACCTAAGGTTAACTACATCAATGTTTTTGTCTACAAAGTCTTTATTCTTAATACTAAAGATAATATTGACAAATTTGCATCCAAGAGTGATGAAGGAATTTTCCTAGGTTACTCAACTTCTAGTAAATCCTATAGAGTTTTTAATAAGAGAACCAAATGTGTGGAAGAATCTATTCACATCAAATTTGATGAAACTAATCCACATGAACCTAATATCTCTCTTGAAAATATGGAAGATGATCTCTCTGGTTTGAACCTTAATGATAAAGACAGTGGACCTATAGTTAAAACGTCCAGTTCTGGAAATTTCCTAGAACATGTTCCTGTTGAACCCCAACCTGTTGATGAACCTGAATCTCTATACCTACCTTTTCAAGACCAACTAGGATTCTAAAGAACCATTCTTTAGGTGATGTTGTAGGAAATCTTGATAGAGGGACACAGACTAGAGCTTCTCTTAAAAATCAGGTTGAACATCTAGCTTTTCTTTCCCAGTTAGAACCTAAAAATGTCAATGATGCTATCAATGATGAATTTTGGTTAATAGTTATGCAAGAAGAACAAAATCAATTTGAAAGAAACAAAGTCTAGAAATTATTAGAAAGACCTAAGGACACTATCACCATAGGAACAAAATGGGTGTTTATAAACAAAGTTGATGAATCTGGAAACATTATTAGAAACAATGCTAGGCTAGTTGCACAAGGTCACAATCAAGAAGAAGGGATTGACTATGAAGAAACCTTTTCACCTGTAGCTATATTAGAGGCTATTAGGATCTTACTTTCCTATGCATCACATCTTAATTTCATGTTATATCAAATGGATGTGAAAAGTTATTTTTTTATGGTTTTATTGTGGAAGATGTTTTTGTAGAACAACCACCTAGTTTTTTAAATCCTCATTTTCAAAATAATGTTTTTAAACTTTCTAATGCTTTATATGGTTTAAAACATGCTCCAAGAGCTTGGTATGAAAGAATTTCAAACATTCTTATTTTAGAAGGATTTACAAAAGGAAAAGTTGATGCCACTATTTTTATAAAAAGTATTTCAAAGGATGTATTAATAGTACAAATCTATGTTGATGATATTATTTTTGGATATTCTAAAAATTCTTTATGTACTTATTTTTCAGAAGTTATACAAAATGAGTTAGAAATGAGCATAATGGGAGAGCTTTTGTATTTTCTTGGTTTTCAAATCTTTCAAACTAAAGATGGTATTATTTTAAATCAAAGTAAATATACTAAAGATTTGTTAAAACGTTTTGGTTTGGACAGTATTAAAGAAAGTGATATACCTATGAGTACCACCTGTAAATTGGATTTTGATGAAACTGGGAAACCAGTTGATCAAAATAATTACAGAGGTATGATTGGGAGTTTACTTTATCTTACTGCTAGTCGACCAGATATTATGTTCAGTGTATGTATGTGTGCTAGATTTCAAGCTAATCCTAATGAATCACACTTACTGGCTATTAAAAGAATTTTTCAATATCTTAAGCGTACTATGAATTTAGGGTTGTTTTATCCAAAAAGACAATCATTTGACTTAACAAGTTATTCAGATGCTGATTTTTCTGGGTGTAAGTTAGATAGGAAGAGCACATCTGGAACATGTCACTTACTTGGAAAATCCCTAGTATCATGGTGTAGTAAGAAACATAACTCATTTGCATTGTCTACTGCTGAAGCAGAATACATCGCTGTTGGTAGTTGCTATGCACAGATTCTGTGGATGAAACATGCATTACTGAATTATGGATTTGACTATAAACATGTTTCAATCAACGGTGAGAACACTTGTGCGATTAATATCTCTAAGAACCCTGTGCTCACTCTAGAACTAAACATAATGATGTTAGAAACCATTTTCTAAGAGATCATTATCAAAGAGGTGATATAACACTTGAGTTTATAGGCACTGAACTTCAATTAGAAGATATTTTCACTAAGACTTTATGTTCAGAAAGATTAAGTTTCATCAGACATGAATTAGGAATGATAACTTACCCTTCAAACCATTATAAAATCCTCACCATTATCCTCTCTGTTATATAATCCTCACCGTTATAGAATCCTCAATGTTATATAATCCTCACCATTAAAGAATCCTCACCGTTATAGATTCCTCACCATTATAGAGACCTCACCGTTAGGGAGACCTCACCATTAGGGAGACCTCACCGTTAGGGAGACCTCACCGTTAGGGAGAACTTACCATTAGAAGACTTTACCGGTACATTTGCGTACTGTATTATCCTGTAAATCCGAGTCATTGAACCGTTGTTTATTTTATTTATGATTTATGTGATTTAGAAATCCAAAATGATAATAAACTCGAACTAGACTCACTCAATCACACAGCGAACCTGTCTGCTCGAATTCTCCTAAACCTAAACCTCTCGACCTTCAGAACCCTATCCTCAAATCCTTAATGGCCCGAGTCAGGAGACCTCAGATGACCGATGGATGTGAAGCGCCGGCAGTGAAGAGACAAAAAGTAGATAGTACTGATGCCAGTGGAAGTGGCAGTGGAAGGGTAGCTCAGAGAAGACCAGTAAACCCACACCTATCAAAGCATGAGATAGTTGTTGAAAAAGAGGTGTGTGAAGAATGGCTTATGGAAAGCAAGTCGTTGGTACTTAGAGTGTTAGAAGAACAAGGTTGGCTAGAATTCTTCGCGAACAACAACGGACCTTATTATCCAGGACTGGTGAAATAGTTCTATGAATTCGATCGTTTTGAAAAGACTGAAGATGAAAGCAGAATGGTTTCATATGTGAATGGTTAGGAAGTATCGTTTACTTCAGAAGAATGGGCTGAGAACCTGAGAGTTCCTCATGAGGGAAATTTTACTTATTATTCCAAGTATGTACCTTCGACCAGTGATGTGTTTCAATATGAAGATGATTTGCTAGAACTCACAGGGAATGGGACCCCTAGAAAGCTGATTGCTGCAGAGATGGTAGGAGAAGATAAGTTGTTGTTTAAATTTATTCAGCATGTTGTTAGTCCGAGAAGAGGAGACTTTGCCACTTTAAGATTCCAAGACATATATATGTTACATTTGCTGAAGCACAGTGTGAGAATCAATCTATGTAGATTGATTATGGTCGAAGTGGAAGAGATGACTAGAACAAAGTCAAAATCAAATGCCTTGTTTTTCTTAAAGCTAATTTCTGTGATGCTTAAATTGAAGGAGATAGCTGGACCTCAGGATGAGCTTGTAGTGGTTAAGGATAACTTATTTATTATAATAACTATTTGTAAATACATGAAAGTCAACTGGAATCCTTGGCAGAAATCATGGGTGAATGATGATGGAAAAATTTATGACAAGTTCACTCTTGTGGATCATCCGTCTAGACCAAAGGATGTGAGAGATCCTGGTCTTGGACCAGATGAGCCAGAACCGGTCTACAGTGATGATGAAGCTGATGAGGAAGAGACATCAATAGAGGAAGGAGGAGACCCAGACTTACCCCCTAGTCATGTGCATCAAGTTATTTCTTATAGAGAAGCTAGCCCTCCTAAAAGAACTACCAAAGAGAGAAACTGTCTTGAAGGACAATGATATAGAGACTATTGAAAAAGGAGAAGAAGCATGCTAGTATTTTGTCAAGGACACCTCTGAGGAGGATGAGACAACCGAATCTGATCATAGAGAAAAGGAGGCTGATGATGAATCAGATGATGAGGAAAATGTTGAAAAAGAGCTCAGTTTGAGTCCTCTAATAGTCAGTACAGCCAGGATAGTGCCTGATCAGGAAGACATTGTAGCAGCACTTGTTGATGAGTGAGTCATTAATGGCTCAGAAGAAATTGCTATTGAATCTGCTGTAATTGTAGAGGAAATTGCAGAATTACCTCAGGAAGAACAGTTGGAAGAGTTACCTCAGGAGAATGTTCCAAGTGAGGGAGGGAATCTTGGCTCAGTATCAGTATTATATGAAATTGAAGGTTGGACATCAGATCCTGGGTATATGAATCTTGGACTTTCTTATGGAGATTCTAATGAGGAAGACCAAACCCAAAATGAATTAGTTACCTTACCCACTGTGGCTGAAAATGTGGCAACCTAGGAGGACCTTAAGTCTTTAAAAGCCGAATTGATAGAAGCAATAAGAGAATCAGTGGCAGATATGAAGAAAAGTATGGTTGAAGAGATGAAAAGAGTGGAGAAATCCCTTGAGTTATCCATTGGATGTAGTGTGTCCAGTCCTGTGAAAGAAATGGTGGATGAACTTAAGGTGTGCCACACTCAGATTGAGAGTTGAACAGGAGTTGTACTTGCTCTTAGACAATCAATTGCTTCATTGACTGCTTTTAACAGTTCTCAAACCCAAGTGCACACTGACATTTTCTATATCAAAGAAGTGGTCAAACAATTTGTGGAAGTTTTTGAGGCCCTTAAGAAATTTGTCAATGAACATCTGAACAGTCAGGATGAACTTGTTCAGAAGGTAGTTAGTAGTCTGACTCAATCGTTCAAGGAGACAGTGGCCTTCTCAATGAAACCTCTTCCCTCAACTACCACCAGTGTGAACCTTGACTAGATCTGCTCTATTATTCAGGAAGAATTGGATAAGGCCAGTCCCAGTGGTGCATCAGATACTCAGATTCATGCTACCACTAGGGAAGTTAGTAGTTTTGTTCGTGATCACCTGCGAGCAGCTACTGATTCTCAAGAGGAAATCAATAATAAGGTGGATGATTATTTTGAAAAGGTTTATACCAAGCACCAAATGACAAACCATTTCAATCTTTTGATGGAGAATATGAAGTTACCTCCAGTTACCCAAGCCTTCATAGAACAGGTTATTAAGCTCAAGGAGCTTACTCCTGCCTTGGACAAATTTATTGAGAACAGAGATGATTTTGTATATTCTATGGAGAGAGTGGGAAGCATCATCATGGATTTCAAGAATCTCTTGCTACCTTTCCTACATGTGGATTCTCAGCCAGTAATTGTACCACCTGCCCTTCCACCATCTACCTCTGTGAGTACTCTTCAACTGACTCCAGTTCAAGCCATCAGGAACTTGAAACCTTTGATCCCTCAGAGAGAGACAGATTACAGATCTGGTATTGTATCAGTTGCTGATCCACCAGTTGTTCTTTCAAGAATTCCCAATCCTACTGACTCTACCTCTAAACCCTCTGCTGATCCCAAGGTAAAGGCACCTGTTCAATAGGATGATTGAGTGCTTCTAGCTCTATTTTTGATGGGATTCATTGTATTTTTGTACTTTTCTGATTTTCCCAGTGTATATTTTTCTTATCAATCAAATACTTCATTCCTCTCTTCACTGTCTATTTTACTCTGTATATTTTCTTTTATAGTCCTTCTCTTTTCTCTGATACCCTCCTTTTTGTTAATCAAAAATGGGGAGAAATTATTGGAATCCTATACCCAGAGAGAGAGAGAGAGAATGTTGTTCACCTAAGGGGACAAAGGGGGAGAAAATCACTACCTTGGAGGAGAATCATGTAGTTAAATTGATAGGGGGAGGAATATGCGAATCATTTCAAACTAAAGAATCTTTCTTGTGATTTCCTCTGATACTACATTATTTCTTGATATATTCCTGTTTTCATATTTTTCCTCTGATAATTTTTTTTATATCAATTGCTGAGATTTTTCCTCTGATATTATATTGTTGATATCATACTTTGATATATTTTTTTCCTCTGATATTACTTTATTTTGGCTTAAGTTGTGATTATCAAAAAGGGCGAGATTGTTGAACCCTCTGGAATTAAGTGGCTTTATTGTGTTTTGATAATCCCAACCATTCTCTCTTTATATCTTTATTATGATTAATACATTCCAAATATACTTTAATATATTTTGTTTCTTTCATTATGCTTAAATTAAGTCTTTTGAATTATCATATATATGTTTACTATGACTTAACTCTTTCTGCCAAGTGAATTCTCAAACAGTTTTCATCTACTGTTACAAACTAGCTACC
The DNA here is from genome assembly GCA_963277665.1 of Viscum album. Lineage (NCBI taxonomy): Eukaryota > Viridiplantae > Streptophyta > Magnoliopsida > Santalales > Viscaceae > Viscum > Viscum album. The sequence continues at coordinate 423,149,309 of OY728162.1, read as the reverse complement.
GATACAGAGTAGAGCAACCGTTAGATAGTAGCTACCGTCAGAACAAATAGCTACCGTTACTAGCTAGAAACTATTACAACTCACAGCGACCGATACAGTTAAGTCTACTGATATGTTGGAGCTACCTATATAAGAGAGCTACCGATACAACTACCGGTACAGCTACCGATACCCAACTGATACCCAAAGTCCATCGCTGCATCAAAGTCTACTGATAGAGCTATCGATACAATGAAGTTGATAGTTACCTCTAAAGAAAAGTTGACAGCTACTGATATGCTGAAGTCCACCATTATGTAAAGTCTACTGATAGAGAGCTACCACTGCCATTACAAGGCAGAGCCACAACTACCGATAGAAATGTACCGCTACCGATACAAGGAAGAGACACAGTTATCTTTACAAGTACACCGCTACTGATGTGATCAAGTCTACAGTTGTAGCTACTGAAATAAAGTCTACCATTACAAATGAAGTCTACCGATACAGACACCTACTGTAACACAAGTCTACCGATATCAAGAGCTACAGTTCCAGAGAGAGAACCCGACACTGCTTTAATTTCTTTGTCTTTGTTTAATCTAACTAACGGTCATATCAGGTATATTTTAATATACTGATATTTATTTAATGTATGCTGTTGGATGTCAGGGAACCGTATCTCGTACCTACAAAAAGTAAATCATCTTTTGCCGGAGCACGTGCTTTAAATAAAGGAAGGATGTGCTACTGTAATGTGAGTGACATATAGACGAATACACAAGACATACAGACCACAAGGTGTGCTGGAAGAACAACCGAGCGTGAATGGAATGATACGACAGAACATACACGACGAATTCATTACTTCTTAACACTGAAGTGCTGAGAACGAGAACATAACACAAGAGCTTCATCGACTGTCTCTACACCTGGAAGTCAAGGAAACAGACGATACTCTGTATCCAGAAAAAAACCTGAAGAGGACTCAGAGCGAATTCTGATCAATCAAAGGTGTCCAGAACTGCATGACAATCACTAGAGCCATTTCTAAACTCTAAATATTTGCTCTGTGATTTATCATTTTACATATTGAGTAGTGTGTGTTATCTGCTGTATTTAACACACACACCGTCTCCTGTGCTTTAACTGGAAGATTTGTAAATCCTCACTCAACACTCTTACATCTTTTATTTCCCACTGGGATAGTGGTAGAGGTTGTTTGACCTAGACAGCTGATTGCTGTTGTTTTTGTTCCCACGGATAACAATGGTAGAGGTATTGGACCTGGATAGTTGTATATTGTTTTTTGTCCCCGATCCGGGGTGTGTATCACTTTTATATAATGTTTTGAGAGGACAATGTCTCAGCTTGAGACTGACCCACTTGGTTAAATCTGTTTTTCTTTTTTATTTTCAAAGTTATTCTTTTATTCCGCTGCTAATTACTTTAAAACCAAAACTGTTTTAAAGTCACTTTGATAATTAGATTCGCAAGTGTTTATATTAGTTTTAAATCAGTAAGTTGGTTTCAAAAGTTAATCAACCTTTCTGTTTTTATTAACTAGGAAATAATCAATCCATTGAGAACCCAACAGAACCTTTACTTTGATATAAATTCACTACAGTTTAATTCAGTATTTTATTTGGAGGGTTATTAAGACAAAGTTTTAAAACTTAAATTTTAATTGGAACTCAATTCACCCCCTCATTAGTGTCCAATCTGACCAACAAGGCTTTTACATCATGATATTCACTAAAATTTCTAGATACAAAACCTACTTCACTATCCATATCACTGAGACCCACTTAATCATTTTCTTTTAATCCAATTAGAAGAATGCTAATAAATTCCCAATTATCCATTGATCTTTTGTAGAGTACACATCAACTTCCTCATTAGTGGTAACCAGAAATATTTTTATTAGATATGTATTTAAAAAAACCCACACTTATTGATAACATAGTCCCCATTTTATGTCAAACCATGACACATAGTGTCCATTTACTTACTATGTTGAACATTATCTTTCTCTAAGATAAGTCTTATAATTCTTCCATTTTATAGAAAGTCACTGATTCACTTTGAAATTTGAATATATACCCTATAATATACCAAGTGACTAATTATTTTTTATCAATATGAAAAAGGTAATTCATATAGATGTTTTGAAGGGAAATTCCCTCAAAATCACTTACATGTCATGTAATGGTAGATAGAATGAACTATATTATGAAACATATGTTAGGTTTTAGATCATTGGTAGGTTTCATCATTACAGTTAGAACAAAAAATATGGGATTATTAATATTTGGTGGAGTAACCTCATAAAATTTAAGTAAAGATGAGATAATTTTAAATATTCCCTCATAAGGACAATTAATAATAACATCCATCACCAATGATGAAATTGAGAAGATATTATTGTTAAATAACAAGGTAAAAAAATATTTATAAATTAAAATTTTATAAATGGAATTATTTTTGATTTTTCTGAAATCATTTTAATGAAATAAATATGAATTCCCTCAATAAAAAATGAACTCTCATTCTTGGATGCTATAAAGAATATCTTACCGCATATCAGTTTGATCAAGCAAATGAATATCAATAGTTTTTATACAAAAATGTTTCAGAGAATTGTCTCTTTTATCATGTTAAGTAACACAACATATTCTATTTTCTTTAACATCTCCATTATTGGTAATATTATTCGAGGAGAGTTTCAAAAGATTTATTATAAGGATGGCTTGGGTTTGAGAGTGGATAATCAATACTTTTACAAAGGAAATGTTTTTGAGAAAAGGATTCAATGTTTCATTGTGATGAATAAGAGGGGTCAATTAGAGTGATGTGGTAAAGGAGAATAATATATAACAAGGAAGTGGTAAATTATCACTTTAATAAATGATAAAAAATCAAATCCCATATGTTATATAAATATCATATAATATACCGTAAATAATATATAAATCCATTAGTATAAAATAATTAGATCTGAAGTATTAATTTTGTAAATGATTTTTTTTATAATGAATTAAATTATTTAAAATAATATAAACCAAATTCACTTTTAATATTATCATATTAATATACCGGTAAATTCTTACTACATATATCGTATTTTTTATATTCAATATTAATTAATTCTAAACATATATTATTTTATTTGAAAGATTCCATATAAAATGATTTATTACATCAATATGTTGTGTTCTTGATTATATTATTGTATTTTTTTAAATTTTGATAGAAGAAGTGTTATAAAATTTAATTAGAACAATATAAAAATTGAATCTAAAATTTATTTTGGTTTTTTTCAACCCCAACACATGATCTCAAAAACTAGGCTCTCTAATATATTCATATTCTATGTTTTATATAGAAAAATTGTATTTTTTTTCTTGACCATGAAACTAAAAATATTCTTATAAAGTTGTAGGTTAAGATAATATTTTACTATTTAACCTATATATGCTAAATTCTATATGAAAATATGAAAATTTTAATCCAAATAATATATTTTTAGATGATAATGGACAAAGAAGCATTTGCCTTTAAATATTTAAAATTTATTTTTGTGGTAATTTAATGAGTCCCCATTGAATTTGATTGGAAACAAGAACATAGAAAAACTAAAAACAAAATATTATGTAATTTACCTAGATCTGACACTCTCTCATATGGATATAAAGTGTTTGTTATGAGAGATCATGTGTGCCTCAATATACACTGGAGGCTACCAAATAGTAGAGGGGGTGTGATTAGTATAGTTTATAGAATGTATTTCCTAATATTGAGTTACATATAAGTGGAAATAAAAATTATAAATACCAAAATTAGATTAATAAAAAAATGTTAATAAATCTCATACCACTGGTAAATAAAAGGGGTAACAAGTAAAACAATATTATGGAATCATGTAATTACATGTTGAGATGTAACAAAATGTCATTATAGAAGTAATATAGAATAAATGACTAGCATAATCCAATAAAGATCCAAAAGTACTCGATCCCGAGCACCATTTCGGTACCATCTCCAAGATGTATCCCATATAATAAAAAATATTAATATAATACCCTTTCCCTTATCATATCCTGTATCTATGAAATATGCTTGGGTACTAAATGATTTCTTAGAATAGGTGTGAGTAAAACATAGTTGGTAAGAACCACCATGTCTAAATATAACCAATCGGATAATAGGTGTATGTAATAAGAGAAAAATAGTATATTAATTAATTAATTAGTACAATATAAAAATAAAACATCCTTGGAAACATGAATTAATGTCTCCAAGCATGTAATACAACCATGTCTATCATATCCATATATCCATGTAAAAATCACCCATATCTGGGACATACCTTCAATATATGCATTTATTCAGGTGTTATGAGAAATAACCCACAATATAAGAATTTCAAAATGTATCACTAGGAATAAACCACTATATAATCATTTTAGCATGTATCCGGGCATACCCCAGTATATAATCATTTCAAAATGATGATACAATATGTCATAATAGAATGGGTAACATAATATCACATCATCAGACATAATGGTTAATTTTTAAAATTACCATTTATCCTTAAGTTAAACTTCATTTTATATGTCAATCTATTAAAATCTATACAAAAAACAAGCCATTCCCAGGGATTCTATGTCAATAATTTTTATAGGGTCTCATTTAATTCTATACATACTTTAATCCATTAACCAATTAATTTTTTAGTAAAGGGTTTTCTCATATAAAGGGAATCTAAAAGATATGTCATATCAATAGTTGAATCCCAAGGGATATAACCAATACTGAAATTCATGACATAAAATTTATCAATGAATAAATTAACTAGAGTGTACATTAGGTAGGAAATATAATTACATTGCATGGACATGAATTTAAATAGACTATAGGGATAGGATAAGACTTCCCATATTTAACCAGTGTTTATAATAGTGCATCCAAAGGGTAACACCAATGAGGAATATAGTGAAAAAGATCAAAAGAAGAACCTAAATCAACCCATGTCAAGATCACAATTAAAAGTAGTCACATGATTCTGGTGCACTAATAGAGAACAAAGAAAGGGTATGGGAAAACCAAATACAATGTCTTATAAGGGATTGATCACACAAACAAGACATCTAGAATGGAATATGGCACACATAAAATTTCTAGAGAACTATCCTAGATCATGTAAATGATTCCAAACTGATGTAATGATAAAAATATCATGCACTAAGCTATTTAAAACTACCAGTTACAATATTAGATGGTGTGTAACTATTTTACACATCATGTATATATTTCTAGAAGGACACATCAAAAAACAAGCAAACTAAGTTTAATATTTACTCTACTCAATTTTTACAAGATGTGAATGTTTAACATGATGGGTAACTGATTAACACTCTGTTCTAGTTCAGAACATGTGTTTGGCAGTAAATACATATCTTATATAATTTTACCAATGTGTAAATTCTATAAATATTGTTTCATATCTAGTTTTTTTTAAGGACACAAACCCCCTACAAATTTTTACAAAGAATGGAAACCCCTCAAAAAAAACTTTATACATTTATACCTAGACTCCATTAATTCAAAAAAAACATACATCCCTAATAATTTGGCCATTTTGCCCAATAAAGGATATTTATATCCAAACAAGAATTCCCCACCATGGATCAAAAAAACATAAGAAATCACATACCTAAAAAAGACGGGATCTTACATCATCCTTACCATATAAAAAATCATCCCTGGTCTACTGAAATCATCACTATAGGGTCCTAAAGAACCTGTCTAGACACTATGCACTCATAATAAACTCCATATCCTTGGATTCCTTATGAAACTTACCATGATGCCATTACACTCAATCCATAGGTATAGTCCTACCCTAGAAATACATCTCACAATGGTCCACAATATATATCAGATTATATTCAAAAATGCATGAACACAATTCTCAACATCCTTGACATCTGCCACATAAAAATGGTTGGGATATTATCTCCAAACCTACGACATGTAAAAAACATCATTCATGGTATTATAGAACCATGGATGTGCTAATCTATATTACTATAGAATTTGAGTTACCACTATCTCAAATGGATAGAAAAACCCAATTGCTAGCTTTCGGAGTTTCCTGAAATAGCATTAATCTAACATAGGAGACCCCATAATGAAAATTAGATGACCAAAATAAAACTATAGAGGTCATCTAAGATTGGAAACAACAATATTTCCATGATATGCATAGTAACCAATTACTAATTCATTAGCAGAACCTACATAGACATCTCATATAAGAGACTTTTCATAACCAGCACTAAAGCACCTGCTTCCAATAGAAAAATATTCAAGTAAAATGGACTACCAAATAAATATCAGTAGGTTCTATCTAGTTATATTATAGGATGCTATTATAATATGAAAAATCAAGGAGTTCCATACATTTAAATCATGAAAAAAAAATAAACAAATAGGCTTGCAACATGTACTCCAGAACCTGAATAGTCTACTCAGATTGACCATCAATATGAAGATGATAGGATGTACTAAACATTATATGGGATGATAAGGCCTTCGAAATACACTACCAAAATCTCGATTATAAAAGTAAAACATTGTCTAAAATGATACTCCTTAGAACACAATGAAATCAAACTATCTCAATAATATAAAGGATACCCAAATCATTAAAGGTAAATGTTTCCATGATAATAAAATAGTGATCCACCTTCATCAGTAAATCCATGATCACCCATAATACATCATTCTTAAAGATTGTATTGGGAAATCCTTTTACAAAATTCATAGTCAAATAATCACATTTCCACTCAGGAATGGGAAAAGGCTGAAAATCCCAACTACACTCTAATTCATGGTTTTCACCTTATGATATGTGAAAAATATGTACACAATTCCTACTACCTCATTATTCATTCCTAACCACCATTAATATATACTGAGACCAGAATACATCATCATCGAACCAGAATTTCACTCCCATATAGATGTATGAAACTCTGTCATAACTACTCACACAAGCCCATTGTACCCCATAATTTAACACATAAAATAAGATAATTGTCACTTCCAATAGACTGTCATGATTATGTTATCCCAAAATATAGGACATATATCACAACTAATCCCTTCATATCAGATAATGGATATTCCTAATTTGATCCAAAATCATGGTTATAATAGATATTACTGTAAAAAAATACTCAACTTTAAGACTCTTGTAAATAAAGATTCATTTCTAAAAATATTGACATTTTATTACAATCATTTTATGATTCATTCATTACCTATGTTAGCATCTTATAGGTAAAATAATCATAAATTTTTTCCCTTGATTTTTTTATAAGTCAACTCGAATTTGAATGACTATAGATACTCTACTCACCTCCCCTGTCGAAGGATCATATCCCGCTAAGAAAAGATTTACTTAAGGATCTTGTGGTATGTGTATACCATAAACATATCACCCAAAATATAGAGTCCCCAACATATCTGGGAATGTACCAGTACTTCCAAATTAGGATCATGACTTGTATAATTCCATTCATGTGATCTAACCAGTCCAAATCTATAATAAACCACACAACCCTCCAACATCAAAATGGATCGAAGTCTAAAAATTAATGAATCACAACACACAATATATTCTTTACTCAGAACATGGAATGTGAGGATTTATACTGATTTCATCGTACCTTTTATCTCCAAAAAATATCCTTTGCATGTGTCTGGAAAAACCAAATTCACTGCCTTCTAGGTTAGCCCCAACATCAGGGCTACCCAATGGGAGAGGGGCTAGAACAATCACCGATAAGAACCTTATAAACCTAGAAAACTATAAATCTCAAAGAAATTATTGATTATATCGTAATATTCAATGTATAAAACCTCTTATGGGTCCACTAACACTCATTCCTCTAAGTGTACATGGCCTAATAAGGCCACATTATCAATCCATTAACTATTTTTGGTAACATTGGCATAAAGATGATTCACTCTCAATGTATTCAATATGATTTCAAGATGTTCGGAATGATTTTATACAGATTTAGAATACAATAAAATTTCATTAAAAACCCAACATATGTAGATCTATAAACATTTAAAATATTTGATTAATCAAGGAAATAAATCCCACTGGTTAACTAGTAAAACCAAACGGAATCACTACTATCTTATATAGAAAATACCTACTCTAAAAAGAAGTATAAGTTATGTATGATAGTATCACAGTCAAATAATGGTATCTTGATCTCAAATTGCTCTTTTAGAAGATATTATAACCCTTAAACTATCTGAAGAGATCATCGATACAGGGAAGAGGATAGCAGTTCATGACCATCATCTGGTTCAATCTCTGATAGTCCACACATAAGCAGAAAGACACACCATCCTTCTTCAGGAAAATAACTAGATAACTCCATGAAGATGTACTAGGATATATGAAACCCTTAGTTTCTATATATTCTAATTGAACATTCAAATATCAACGAATTGCCGGTTCCATATTATAAGGTAGGATAGAAATTGTACCTAATCCTTGCACCAGCTAGATCATGCAATAATTAAGAAATACATCATAAAATGGGATTACCACCAGAGGAAATTAATACAACTACATTATACCATCATTTATAGTGATACCAACTTTCGGAGCAATTATAAAATAAAAAATGTATTAAATTATTCATTCATCACCTACATGAAGATGACACTCTCGTGGTAAGAACAATTTCTTCCTTATAGAGATAGAAGGGAAACTCTCCTCTTGTAATAGTTGATAAGTATCTAGAATATAAATCTCCCATCCATTCCAATAATAGAATTAAAGCCTTTTATTTCTTATTAAAAATAATTCTCAAAAGAAAATGTAACCATTTATCTTTATAGAATACCTTTCAACATTTGATATTCTCCAACCACACTCCCAATGGTGTGTCGATGGATAGAATACAATCCAATCATTCCACACCCAATCCCAAACCATTTTAAAAAAGTCGGATAAAAAGGAATATGATTATCATGTATCAAATAACAGACAAAAAAAGGTAGATGATATAAGAATCATATACATAACTGTAGGTGGTTATGTATCAACACTAGTCGTAGTGGTCTAAATTACCTATAACTGACTAGTCCCTCTTCCCTGGGCTCCATTTTTCCTCCCCTCTTTGTTTTCCATGTTACTAGTGATATCATTCCAGAATTGTGGAACCATGTACCATACCACAACTAGAAAATCCCTGGAAAGACAAATAACATGTCTTTTGAGGTGTAGCTGAGCGCTTCCTAGACTCCAGTATCTATCATTATCCCCTTCCACTAATCTGTTGTTATATACCCCAAAAAATAATTTATAAGTGCATCATCCTTCCAAAATTATGACACTCTAGATATGGGTATAGGCACTGAGGCCACTTATGTACCATCTATCCACACCGATTGAAATTCAATAGGATAGGGTCCTATGATGATTATTCACTACCCCAACTTCTCGGTCCACTGTTCCTTAGAGAGAACTATCATAGAGGAATTTTCCCACCAGAATAAGTGCTATCGGTTTGAATTATAGAAATAACTAGGATTCATTTTGGGGAAGCTCTCAGATTCCTTTCCATGATAAGTACTTGATTTATCACATCCTCAAAACTACATAGACGGAAGATGATCACATGTGATCTATTCTCATAGAAACTACTGTCCTAAAAACTCATCTCCCTAGATATCTTAGTAGTTTTTATAAATAGTGAAAAATAGTACATGTTAGTGATATTTTCGGCACAGTCCAAAGCTGATATTTCCTCCCATGTTAGGTTTATGAACTCAAGATCCTTCACATCCCACAATTTCTCCATATAAAAATGTATTATGAAATACATATCGAATCCATTCAAATACGACTCCTCTTGTTGTTGAGTCTACTCTAGAATTCCCTAAAAATTCTTGGATGGTAATGAAATAATATATTATTAAATATGTACCCTCATATATATGGTTGTAATGAGATGATTAAAGATCATCTAGAATAAATCAATATAAAAAAATATTTTTGGAGGCCTCCCTGATTAGTGAATGGAAATATATTTTATAGCAGGAACTCTTTTGTCAGATCATACATGAAATTTATAGTCCCAAGAATCTCCCTTTACATGGATCACACAACCCTTAGAAATCTATTGTGATGCTAAACATCTATAGGATTCTTATAAGTTACAAGAACATTTAGCCCAACTATATTATGAGAGTTTTTATTTCCACTCTTATAGTGATCAAATTGAAGATGATGGGGAGACATTTTCTCTATAATACTAACACACTCCTTAGAACATAGGCTTAATAACAATTTCTACCTCAAAAAGCGAAAAAATAGATAACCACTAGCTCATGGTCACCCTAATAATAGATTACAAGTTTTTAATCAGGAAATATTAATTTATTTATTTGATTTTTCAAATATAACTAGTATCTCATTTTAGAGTTTATACAAGAAATTATAAATTACATGTAATAAATACATCCCTATCATGAAAAATGAAGGTCAATATATATCAATATATTTCTATCATGCTGCATGAATACTTATCTCGTTCCATACCAGTCCATGAGTATAAATCTCAAGAACCAATAAAATTATGAAATAATATCCCCACATAACATCTGAATCACCCAAGGTGATATAACATCCACAAAGACAATAGAAAAATAAATAAAAACAATATAATATCTGGGCACTTGAATTTAACCTATACATATATTAGATATTATGATGCACAAGATCTTTACCATGTCCCGACACATCCTAGTATCCTTTTTACCATTCCTAAAAAGTAATGAAATAGAAAATAAATATTGTATCCTCTGATACCACTTTATAACATCCCCCAATATATAACTATCACACCTGTTTGGAAATGGTTTGTTACAAGACCTTAATCACACATCCCCATAATGAAAATTCTATCAAATAACATCAGGGGTTTTATTTCTATAGTGAGGAGACTATTCCCTTATAGTATGGAGTAACATAGATGCATAAATAAGAACTATAAATAACATAATCATAGTAATAGAAAATGGAAACAACACCTCATACAATTAAATAATAAAATGGGGGAAATAAACCAATAGTAAATAATAATATAATTAAATGTTTAAATTTAACAAAATTTCATGTTAAAAGTAAATAAAAATTTAAAACTATTAGACTAAAATAATGACTCAAAACTCCACGATCCCAACGCCAATTTCGGTACCATGTCCAAATTCTATCTATTCATTAAGAAAATAATATATATAAATGTCCATTTTCCATTTACAATCCATCTTCCTTAAAATCTACTCAGGTACGAAATGATGACCCAAATAGGGTTTGAGTAAAACTTAGTAGGTTGACATAACTAGTTATAATCATTTCGAGTATTATAATAAGTAAATCCAATTACGGATAAATATGTGTATTTATCAATAAATTTATAAGATATAACTATCAACCAGATTAGACACCATATATTAATATCTATGATCCTGTAACAAAACCATGACAACCATATCTATACATCCATGGAAAAATCATTAATATTTGGGCCATGCTCACTATTTAATTATTTTAGTATGTTTTACTTTTTAGATCCCACTATATAAGAATTTCTGGATGTGTCACTGAAAATAAACCACTATATAAGCATTTCAGGAATTATTAGGGAATATATGTGTATATAATAATTGCTACATGATGACATAATAAGTTATAATTAAAATTATTTCACAATATAACATCATAAATAGGAATAGTTAATTTTGAAATTTTTACTTAATTCTTCAATTAAAATTTCATTAATATATCAATTTAGAAATATCCAACTCAATAAAAAAGTCATTCTTATGGTATCTATAACAAGAAATCCCCTAAGGTATTATGTAAAGTTATGCACACATTAATCCACTATTTAATTCAACTTTTAATCGTGTTTTTTCTCACCAAATGGCTATCCAAAAACCATGTCACATCAATAATTAAATCCAAAGGGATCCAAAAAATATTCAAATTAATGATTTACCAATTATAAATGTATAAATTAATTTTAAAACTCATAAGGTTGGAAAAATCACTATATTTTATAAACTTAAAATTAATCAAACCATAAGGTATGGTTCTAACTCCCTACCTTTAACCATTGACTAAAAGATAACTTTCAAAGGGTAAAGTCATTGAGGAAGAAGCTGCTAAAAATACCAAGAAGAAACTAAATACACCCATATTAAGGTCATATCAAAAATAGGTCTATGGAATACACTACCATAATATGATAAAATTAAATAGTATGGGGGAGCCATACCCGAATACTTACGAGGGATCGATCTCACAAACGGGATATCCATAATGGAATATGACATTCCAAAATTTTCAGGAGATCCGTCCTAGGTAGAGAGGAGGAAGATAAACTAAATTAATGAGAAACATATCACCCAAGATGCTATTTAATTCTAATGGATGTGATATTATGTGTTGTGTAAATTTTTTACACATCCTATATTTATTTTTATTGGGATAAACCAGAAAACCGATCTCCTCGAGTTAATATTTATCCCTCAACTTATACATGGAGTGAATGGGTTAGATGGATTGTAACTACTTCAAACCCTATGCTAGCTTATGAAATTTGTATTTTAGTAGTTACATGTTGTGTAACATGTCCATGGTGTGAAAATTCCCTATAGACAGTTTTCAGTTCAGTTTTTATAAAAAAGGACCCAAACAACCTCCAATGATTTTAAAATCATTGTAAACCCTCATAAACCGGTTTTACATGTTTATATGTGGACTCAATTAATTAAAGCAAGAAACAATCCCTGAAAATGAGGTCATTTTTCAAATAAAGTCTCTCTATCTTTGAAAAAGTCTCATCTATCAAGGCTCAAATGAAAAAAATCAAGGAGGGGTATACCTGAAAAAATATGTGATCTTATATATATATATATATATATATATATGTTTTACATGAATTTGATCAATCATGAATCCAATTATTCTTCTATACACCATGTTTTAAAAATTATTTATAACATCATAGAAATCAATATAAATATTACAACAAAGTTTAATTACATGTGTCATAATTTTTTTGAGTCCAAATATTTTAATTAAGTTATGTATGTATTTATATTTACTTAAAACATTTCCAAAATATTTTGGATAGATTTGATATCCATATAATAAATTTAGGTCTCTCATTATACCCATATCAGAATATTTTTTAATTATATTTAAAAAATGATCATATTTTTTTTTATAGAAAAAATTACTTCTTTAAAAAAATACAATAATAAAGTTTATTTTAATGTGGTTTTAATTATGTTTGTGGGGACATCCAAACAAAAAAAATCTTTTTTCTAAAGAAATAACAATAAGTTCTTATACTAATACCTTGATTATTATGTATATATATAATACATTAGTATATATGAACATAGAAATTATAAAATGATGATATTCATATATTTGTGGTTGTTAATTTTAAACACCCACTATATGAAAAAAAGTTAAAACTAGGGTTTAAAATAATTTTGAAGTTATATATTGTTTGACTAATATTTTTAATAGAATTGAGTTTTTCTAGATTCTAATCTAGTAACATGGGAAAAAGTATTCTCAAAATCTATTCCTTCTACTTGATTATAACATTTTGTAACTAATGTATCATTATTTTTAGTGATCAAAAAATAATATCATTATTTGTTTCTAAATTACATTTTACTTCCAATGTTTGGATAATTAGTTCTTCTATTAATATATTCCCCTAACATTTTTTATTGAACTATTTTATCTATTCATTCATGTCTTTTAGAAAACTCACATCATATAACGATTCATATATGGATTTATATTGTAGCTAGGATTATAATCAATAGAACATATCTAATTTTCAATCAATTTATAGTATTAACATAATCATGAAATGTTTATATATATATATAGTATGGTTCTTAAGGGTTGAAATATGTCTAGTATACACATTTCCATGTTATTTAGGTTCAATATTTTTAGGAGATTATTGTACTTGATCATGTTCTAAATCATAATCCTTATTTTCAATGAAAAATTATTAAGTCTATGATTGTCGATTTAATCACTTAAGACATCTATTTTAATCTTCTTGTGATCAAAGAGATCACATTAATCTAATTTAATTTAGTAGAATAATTAACTGTCTTTGAATTCTTATTGAAAATTTAAAAATATTTAGTAGTAGAAGAATAAACATGGATGATTTCATAATCATCATTTTGATAAAAATTACCAATATTTTTCTTGGTCTTTATGATGTTTAATTTTCACCCAAAAAATTATACAAGTGTTTATTTTTTAATTATTCTATAAATCATAATATTATTTCATCATCATCTGTCTTACTAGAATATACTATATTAGATGGATGTATGTGATATTAGTTTCATCCTAGAAGTGATTTGGTATTTTATATTCAAACAACATTGTTCTACAAATTGCAAGAAAATTTTTTATTCCTTCAATCTATGAAACCATTATTTTTAGGTCTTATTGGGGGTAGATAAGGTATTTTTAATTACATTACTTGATAAAATTTATTTAATGTCAAAATTATGAGATTATCCCCATTTTATCCTTTCAATGTAACCATTATAGTATATTTTTTAATTTAATATAATCTAATTATGTTTAACAATCCAAACAGGATTCACTCATATATTCTTTATGTAATACAATGTATTATATGTTATCAATGAAAATAGAAATGAATGATTTACCACTGAGGAAGACTGTTTAATATTTTCTAATAAGATCTATATGAATATTTCCTTGTGGTTTACATGTTTCAAAATCCACAATTGGCTTAATAGATTATTTCTATTTCTCTCTCAATTGGAATTCATCATAAAGTTTAATTTTGTTCAATTTAAGTTTATTAAATTCTAAAGAAAAATATTTATTTGAAATATTTTTTAATAATTAATTATTAAAATATCCAAATTTTCAATGAGAAATATATTATTCACTAATGTAATAATTTAACAAATTTTATATTTCATATAGATAATTAATATAGATTTATAGTGTAATTTTTTTCAATAACATCCTACACTCTAAAATCCCATAGGCAGAAGTTATATTAGATTATTGATATGGGAAAAAAGTGGTCATAAAGGATCTAATAGTTTTGTAGAATGAAAATATTAGATTCAATGATACATTATATTTTAAAAACTAATAAATATAATGGACAAATTTAAATAACATCAATATCCCTTAAATCAATTCCAAAAAATTTATACTGTACTCTACTATGATTCTTAGAGAAATAATAAAATAAGGTTTATCTTAGATACTCAGTAAGGTGTATAATATCGGTTAATCTCTCAGAAAATATAGTTGGAACATATTATATGTATATAATAAATAAAAATCACATAGATATACTCAACTAGAACTGAGATAATAATACATAAATGAAGAGTAATAAAAGTAAGTAGATAACATGGAAAAGAAAAACAGGTTTTATAACATTGAAATTTATAATTAAAAATAAAAAAAATCTTTTCAATAAGTAAATACATCATTATGATATACATAATGATTTAATTTTCATGAAATATTATGTTTTTTGTATGCATGCACCAAAATTCCCGAACCTGTTTGTATCATGAGACATGCGGATGTATTTTGGGGTTATATATAGTTACTCCCCACCCATAACTTTTTTAGTGATATGTATTCATGATATATGAAATTGAATAAATATATCAGAATCAATATTTCTAATAATCATAAATATTGTAATATCAACATATAATCCTAAGACTTTTCCCCATGTTAATAAAACAAAGATGATGACCATAACCTATTCTGAGATAGAGGTTGGATTGCTAAACAATACATAATCATGTTTGAAATAATCACTTGTATTAGAATAATAATATATAGAATTGAAATAATTTTCCCCATTCCATTAAAAGGGATATCATGGTCATAACCCATTCAATGAGGCAAAAATACAGTTAAAATAAATAGTCAACCTTCCATTAAATATCCATTTTGGAATAACAGTATACAAAATTACAATACATTTCAACATGATAATGGAAATGATAAAATTAACAAACCCATATAGATATAGAATGTGGAAGGTTAAATAATATATAGTGAAATTTACAATAAAAACACATTTTATACTAAAAAAAATATGAATTGCCCATATATTTCCTCATTTTAATAAAAAGGATAACATTAACATAACCCACACAGAGAGAGAAAATGGACATTTAAACAATTTATAACCAACCTTGAATACATGGGGGTTTTATAAATGTTAAGCAATTAAAAATACAAATAAAATATTGATATTGTAGTGGTAAAGGTTTATTTTTATGTTTTTTTTCAATAAAAGTTAGTAATTGAGTTCAATTGTTTTTAGAGGTAGGAGAAATCAACCATTACAATTAATAAAGAGCGTGTGAATATCCCAAACCACATACCCCATGAATGTATTTCTAGGTGTGAATTATGAGACTTACACGCCATGAATTTGGTTTATGTTTAAGATTATTGTTTAACCAACCATTTATTAGGTGACAACCCTAAGATAAATTTTTCAACAACCCCGTCTAATTTCTATTATTTATATTGGGATTTCACTCCAAAGAAATTTGTAAAAACATTACCTTACCAAAAATAAAAATTTTGTAGAATTAAAATTAATTAGGAAATTAATTAATGAGAGAAAATATATTTTTCTATGTATAAAATGGGTGATAATTTATGATAATTACATGCTTGATAACATTACAATAAATGTTTTTAATTTATAATAGAAAGGGGAATTAAGAGACAATATTTGGAAATAAAAATGATATTGGTAAAAGGATATATTAAGAGGTTATATGAATTTTCTAATCATAATATGGTAGATGATACCACCAAATTACAATTAATGAGATATTTTAAAATGACAGTATAACAAAATATTCCCAACTAAACTAAAATAGACGGACTAGAAATATATTCCTTGTTATATAGATTCTTAATGCCAAGAAAATTAACATATAATTTTATGAAATATTTCGGAGTGATTTATAGAGGGGAGGAAAGAAAAATTCATGATCAATTCCTTTTCTGTGGAGTGAGATTGAATAATTTCTGTGAGGAAACTCCTTTTTAGGTGAAAAGAAGAGGTTTTCATTAAAAAAATGTTAGGTGAGGTGTATTAATTGAATATCATGGGTGTTTTGTGGATTATATGAGTTAGGTGTATTAGGTATAGAAATTTTAGGTGGTTTTGTGGGTATGAAATTCATAAAAAATAATTATTTTTATAGTGTGTAAATAACTATTTAATTGTTAAAAAATAGAGATACATCATCATCCTATTTTAGCCTTATTAATCATGATTAACAATTTAAAATGGAAATATATTTTTATTAAGAGTATAAGATGATCCTACATACAAAATTTTAAGGTTATGAATATAAATTTGTATTAATTATATTTAATTAAATTAAAAAATATATAAACATATTTTTTAAACAAAATAATAAGATATATGAAAATAAGATTATATATAAAAGCAAATTTTTTTATTTTTTGTGTACCCTTATTTCCTATTAATTATTTATTTAATGAGTTGTTATATAATTTATTTATTTCATAAATAACACATCAAATCAATATTCCAATTTATTTTAATCTAAAGTGTGTGGATAAAAATTATACAAATCATTAAATTAACTCTTTGAAATAACCATTGTACTTTTACTATGTTGATTAAACTTTAAAATAAGTGATTTATTTTAAATGAATATAAATAACATTGTAATAGTATGTTAATTTATTCAAAATTATTGTAATTATACTGTTATTTTTATCAAAAATAAATAAATATTTTCATTGAAAATTAATTTTACCATTTGTGCACTTAAAATAATATTTTAGAAAAAATATTATTTTTTAAACATAAATGAATGATTTCGAAAACCAGACCAAATACATGTCTTAAGGGTGGGTCCACTGATTGAGTAGTATTTCCCATATATCCTCAACTTATTATAGTGAGGGTGATGAACATGGATGTATATGAATTGTTTATGGATAGAACTCAATAAAAACCTTATATGATAATATAATTAAAATTGATATATCTAAACAACATAAATTATACCATTCCAGTAAACCATCTATAGAGTAACCATAAAAAGCTAATAAGAAACAATTCACATGATTTTATGGTCTACTTGAATATTTTAGGTTAAAATTTTATCTTTACCAATTTTTATAACTGACAGAACAACTAATGAAAATGGACCCACCATGAATCAAAAAAATATATATAATTCAATGCCAAAAATTCTATATATTAAGTCTCCCTTCCAAATGATCTATAAAGGAAGCCTATAAGGTTGGCTTCTATGGTCCACTTGACTATTAAGGTATATGTTAATATTCATCACGGTTTGAACTCCATATACTCTCCTACTAAATGGATTAACCACATTATTTTCCTTCCCATAGTGGTAGTGTATTGAGAACAAATTGTCCTTGAGTAGTTTCAACCGTATTATTTTCCTCATGTTGAGTTTTATATGGTAGAAGATATAATTAAAACTCTTCTTGTCGACACACACACACACACAAGGATATATATATATATATATCTTATCTTTTTCTATAGGTATAGTGTCTCAATACTATCAATGTGATGATTACGACTTTCAACTCAAGTTTATGAGATAGATAGTTATCTTTGTCACTAACAACCTAGATAACCCAATTATATTGTCCTTAAATAAACCATAACATGGACCAATGTGAATTATAGACCATTTTTTATTGATAATTTTGTATGGGAATCCTGAAACCTCAAGAAGTAATAATTTCATAACATGGATGACCAATTAAAAAAAACAAATATAAAAAATTCATAAACAATCATTATAAAATTTAGATATTAATATTGAAACTTATAATGGTATAAAAAATAGTGAACCAGCATCTAATGTTAATGACAAATTCACCAAAAAAATATCCTCACAACTAGTGGAAGACACAATCCACTTATCACTATCAACTCCCATTGTTCCTCGATCAACAATACACACTACCACTAAGTAGTGCTTTTTCAAATCCCAGAACAGGTATAAGAAAATATTCAAATTCATAATAGAAAAGTTAGGATTCAAGAAACAAAGAATAATATTTTTTCACAATTCATTTGATAAGAAATTTCATGTTAAATAAATCAATATATAATAATTTTAAATAAAACATGGCCCAAAAAATTATCAGTTAATATCTAAACATAAAAGATTAAATATTATAATGTATAATTATAAACTATGTTTAAAAAATCACTTCTCCCAAAGTAAACATGAATATATCATTTTATCAAAAGTGTAATGAAAAATAATTTCTTTTAAAAATCATGAGTAAAATATTTCATAACATATTCTCATTCAAATAATTTTAAATAATGAATAAATAATTTGTAGAACCGTTATTAAGATACTATAGAATGGGATTTTATATAGGTATTATAACAAATATCAATGATGTAAAACTCATGGTGTGTACAAATTCTTAGGAATAATCTTGTTGAAATAGTCCTAATATTAGAAAAAATAATAGAAGATCCTCAAGGACCAATCTCCTAGAATAATTGTATTCTTGTTGATTTTTCATCCTCAATCCATTTCTCAATGGAGCTAATTGATACCTTTAATGTTTTCTTCATGCCTCGCTACCTAGGATCACATGATCTTTAAGAAAATTAAGACATTTACATGGGTATACAATTTTTTAAACATTCATAAATCATCTCAATCATCATTTCATCTTTCCCTAATTTCATGTTTCGAAGCGTGAATTTCATTTAAAAGACAAACATAAATTGGTTCATATCAAAAAATCATTAAAATCATTAAAAACCATTAAATTGTTTTTATTTAAAATTCATGGATTTAATATTAAAAAAACTTCAAATTGTTTTACATCATATTTTATTTGTCATTCAATGATTTATTTCAACGCAAAATCATTTTCTGAAAATGTAATATAATTTAAAAATATATTTTAAAAGTGATTTCATCCAACAAATTATGAATTATAAATATTATTTATCTAATACTCAAATAAAACATTAAAAAATTAATTATAAATCCATTTAAAATTTATCAAGTAGAATAGGCATCAAGTGATATGAATTTATATAATAACTATCATAACATAATAACAATATCACAAAACTTGTGTGTGGGATACATAAGATGCAATAGGAAAAGGTTAATTATCCTAGTTTAAGGAATACAATCTAATATACTATATTATCAATCACACGGTAGTTGCATAACATAAAATCTTCTCCAGATGAAATAAAAAATTGAACTAACATTTGTTTGGGAATTTTTGAAAATATAGAATGTGTTTTGGTTCATAGAAAAAATACCTAAATTAAAACACTATTTAATTTTTTATTTTCAATTTAATATTTACCATGGAAGGATTAAAAATATTTTAAAATTTTAGATACAACAATATAAAGTTAAAAATAATTCAACAACCATGATTTATATATATTTAAATTAGAAAAAGGTTGTTGTAGGTCATTCTAAATGAAAAAAATGAAAATATGGTAATAAAATATTTTTATTCATAAATTCGGTATTCTATAAGGGTTACATCAGTTACCATTACATAGCCCACAAATTAAAAATAAGGGTACCATGTTTTACCCTTAGTCATATATCTCAACCATAGGTACCTATGCTCATCAATCGACTACCCTTGTGCATCATTTGAAAACATAAGTCTACCCATACAAATTAAGTCTTAACCATAATGAGAGCATGTTGTAGAATTATTCCTCCTTTGAAAACAACATGTTAAAATTTCCTAGAGTGGATTACCCTTATCCAGTGCATGAGGTAAACATAAAAATCTCATATCAAATTCTACCCAACCTTACACAACCCATCTAAAATGTTATCTACCCTTATATATACCATATAAAAGGTGGGGTATTCTTATGTAGAACATGGAATACCATTAAATAGTGCATAGGATTTTCACCATACCATTAAATAATAGGAATATTACCATCTCAAAACCAATTTAATTTCATTGAGACCTTCAGAAAGCACCCCATGTGTGTGGGTATAAAGTTCGTACCCTTATGCAAACCACAAGATCTATATAAGGGTAAATATTTACTTAAAAATTAATGATTTTACGTTTTAAATAGTATTTAATTTAAATCCATAATGGAAACTAAAGAGAATATAAAGTCACCAACACATATGAATATGAATGGAAACATCATGCAATGATGAAAAAACCTGAGATAAAATAACGTGATGTTATAATTACCCCCACCATAAATTTATTCTTACCCCTAAATCATGTCATGAATAATCTATATAAAAAATATGAGTCCACTATTCTCTCATCAATTAATCATTCTACCATGTCTCATGTTAATAAAAACTATGTTTCCATAAAACCCAAACCATTGGTATGGATATATGTTTTCTTGGAAAGAGGCCTTGGTGGTATATTATTTATGCACAATATTATACATTACATTACTATGAAATCAGGTAATATTATCCATGTAATTATTTAAATTTCTATGTCATTCATGGATATATTACATTATCATAATTTAAGTTATTGAAAATTACATGATTATTATTTATTCCTATTTTATTATTCATTCCAATTATACTATGATAGATTTTATTGTGTGTTACCCATTACTAGGTGTTGGAGCTAACCATTATTAGGTTTCCAATTACCCAGGTTATAATGAATAGTATTACAAATAAAATGTATAGGCTTGAAATATTTTTCATATATTTTGTTGGGAATGTGGAAAAATTATTTTAAAAATATACACATCAGATTAATGGCTAAAATGAACCTTGAATGGGAAAGATATTTATAATACCCCACCCTTAATTTTTAAGTAATCATGAGATATGCCAATAATTTTATTTCAATTCAATTTAATGATCTTTTCTGGTTTAGAGATTTAATAAATTAGGTCATAAATCATTCATAAAAAAATTAATATTAAAATTAGACACTTATACTCACTATCTATTTTTTCATTAAATAAAAAAATTTTAAAAAGGGACATGGTTCGTTTCATGTTTAAAAACTGAAAAAACATTTATCCCATCCTTGACTCTATACCTCGTTATGTTCTGTGATTTTTTTGTCAAAACATGGAATGATTATAAAAATATCAGGAAGAGATAAATAAATAATAAAAACTATTTGTATTTCCAAAATATGTAAACCATGAATACATTATCATAAAGTAATACTTTTCACTTTTAAGAAGTAGAAAATATAATTCACTAAATAGAAGATCATTGATTACAATTTTTGTAACAAAAATATTACCATAATGACTATATAATGAAACATATAATATTTAAAGGTAACATTGGGGATAAAAACATATAAATGTAATAACCATACAGTCGACTTCCACGCATATCACTAAATGGAATAGACATATGGCTGACTACCATACCCAATGAGTGGGATGATATAACATAACCACCCATCCTTGTCTTATCACGTAACCACCCGTATTTGGTGTATCATATAACCAATCATATTTGGTTTATCAGGTAACCACACATCATTGGTTTATCATGTAACCACCCTTCAAATGTCCAAGTACTATTATATAATCATAACACATAAAATAGTTCAATTATCATCATTTCAATCACAATGTTTCATTTTCAATCACAAAATATCATTCTGTGATGTTGAAATAGTAAATCCACTTTCAAAACCATTTTCAATACCAAAACAACCTAAATAGGAATAATTGATTTCTTTTCCATTTAAAAACATTATGTCTTATAGAGTAAGCCAAATATCGAATAATGATTACTACGACAGAGGTTTCGTTGTCATCACATATGATAAAAACATTAATTTTTGTCGTTTATAAATACTATTTGTAGAAAAAAAATTTGAGTTTATTGAAATTAATATTTAGAGGATTTATTAAACACCATAAAAATGAAGGAGGTGTATATTATCATAATATGGCTCAATGAAAAGAGATTGAGATGAAGTCTCGTACCTTGAGTCTAACTTATCATGTAAAATCATTATGTTCCTAAATAATAATCCTAGGTAACTTTATATTTGCTTCAGTAACTATTTCATTTTTTTCTTTTAAGTCACTTATTACCATGGTATAAAAATTAAATAATTATTTAAGTTCATATTCGTCATTTTGTCGATATTCAGTACTTGAGTCGAAAATAAACCTGTTTGATGTAAATTGTCCATGACATAAAAATTACATCATATCTATAATATTATTAATGATTTAAATATAATATATATCTATTATATATGTATTTATAATAGTCCATGACATTTGGAGATAAGAAATGAAATTCACCATTTATGGAGATGGTAGGTCATACGTACGCATGAGCACTACTTTTATTTATTTTTCATATTAATGGAATGAAAAAGAAATGATACATTGTTATATTATAATAAAAGTATAATATATCTGTTATATATGTTACATAAATTCATTAAAACCATCCTCTATTTGTTCCATTTATAAAATGAATGTGTAATATCACTTTGACGGGGTGGTAGTCCACACTTCCTCAAATGAAATTATCGTATTTACACATTATATAAAGCATAAAGGTATGTTGAAAATAAAAAGTTTAAAAATCATAGAATCAATATAAATATAATATATACCATATTTACTCATGACCTTAATGTATATAATCTTTGTTTAATGAATATCATGTAGAATGAATTTCACTGTATCATGGAGATGGTAGGCCGTACGTACACATGAGCTACGATATCATTCACAAAATAGTTAAACAGTATATAATTAGATGATATATTAATTATAAAGAATAATTATCATGTTATATTAATTATTTTTGTCCATTATATGCATCAGTATACCCATAAAAATTGATTATTGTTGAATAAATATATTATACCTCGACATTGAGACTGTAAGTCGTACGCACACACACAATGTGATATAGTTATTCGTATGATATATAAATAAAGGGGGTAAAGTTTTACCATAATTATAATAACATTTAATCAATATATAAGATACAAAATTTATTAATTTTGTATATAAATGACACAATTATAAGTTGCATAAAAAGAAAATAATTTTGAAAGAGGCGATAAAACAAATACCTCTTTTTCAAATATCTCATTTTGAATTTCCAAAAAGGTATCATCGGGATTTATTTACGCAAAAATTGTGGCCTCTAAGAGGACTATAGGGACGGTGGGAGATTATTTAAGCAGATTTTTTATGATCCAAGGGGATTTAGAGGTGTGAGTAAGTGGGTAGAGGTGGTGGTCTTTTATAAGGGTGAAGAGGGGCACTTTAAAAAAATCTTGAAATATTATTTTATAGAAAAATTATTTTCAAATTATAATAGTTCAAAAGTGATATATATAGAGGATATGATGAGTATGGGTCACAATACTCTCAACTAAATTGTTATTGGAAAGTTTAGGTCACAAAATTAAACTTATCTTTTAGCTTTAACTCTTAGATAAAAACATTAACTCTAACCATGTCTTCCTGTATTTTAATTATATATGGTTACTATAGTCACAATAAAATTGAAATAAAAACAAAATTCGTTCTTTAATGAAAATTTTAACATTATATAAGTTGGTTGTACGAATTGTATGTTTTTAGGACTATTATATTATTTAATAAAATAATTTTAGTTTTATCAACTCATTTATGTCAATTTTGGCACTACTTTGTAATTGAATTTTGTTAAAGTCACAAAAACTTGATTCTTTTGAAACATGGGAGTTAACTCTTCCATCACATGTAAATTCCATCGATTTTTTTGATGGAATCAAAATAATAAAAATACATTTATTATAATATTTATAATATCATATATTTGAATATTTCATTGATAAGGAAATCATTGCATCATCATTGTGTCATAAATAAAGTAATTTATTTAACGTCTAAAAATTATAAATAAAATACCATGATTTAGGAAATAAATTTATCATTAAGATATGATTTTATGGTCATAGATATCAATTATATAACCCTATATTAAATTTATTTTAGTAAATGATACATGTTTATGTTATATTGTTTTATACATTAAATTAATTATTATAACATGTCATTTCCACACCCAAGTGGCTCCTAGATTCCAACAATTCTACCTAAGGATGTTATAATCCCCCATAACTCATCCAATTGTATTAGGACATGTGTTATGGTAGTATTATTTTATTCGAATTTTATTTTTTACACTTATTTACCTTATTTTCCCTTTAATCATGGTAAATAACAATAACTACTAAAGTTACTATTGATAATGTCCAAAAATAAAAGGCACCTATTTAAAAATTTTGGATAATTTTATTCATGAAATGGAATCCAATTTTCCATATTCAAAACACAGAAACTAGAGTAATTAATTTATAATTAATTCCTATTGACAAAACTAGAATGCGAGTTTTTAAGAAGTAAAAACTATAAAAATATTAACATGTGTTTATATCCAATTTAAATGTGAAATTACTTCCAGTAATAATAAATGGATTAAATTATAAAAATTTAATCCAATTACTCTTTAAAAGCAATTAAAATAAAAATATATCTATATAAATAAACAATAAGAAAAGGCAGTTTTGAATTAGAATTTACTATTTCTCACTATTCATTAAAATATATATTTTATCATAAAAATACCAAAATTTCAACAAATGTTAATTTTGATGTCACTCTTAAAAATAAGATTTTTTTTTGTCAAATAGAACATAAAAAAAGTGAAAAATATATATTTAAAAAGGGTTCTCCCTCAAAAGGTAGTAAAATGACCTTTTAAAAATATTAGAGTATTTCATGATTAAAATTGGATTAATTATCATTTTAAGCCTCTAATATTTATTGGATAAATGTAAAAACATTTAAAAAACATGTGTATTGATATTTTAGTTAGTTGTATTCATTCTCAAAAATAAAACAGATAGGTGTTAGCTACTATTTAAAATAATAATATTATGATTATATTACTTTCTGATATAATGCAACATAATATTTAAGAGAAATCTTTTGTTATTTGTTGAGTACAATATCAAAAAAAAATTCATACTTAACATAAAATTAATATATTATTAATAAATATTAATATATATAAAAATTTATTATTCTATAAAAACCTGGGATGTTACATCATTCCCCCCTTTTGAAATTGTGTCCCCACAATTTTATTTACATATCAAATAAGTGGGGGTGTTTATCCATCATAGCATTTTATGATTATCACATTACCTATTCAACCATATAGTTTTTCCAAAAAAACATTTACATGATGAATCACCTTATTCTGCAACATTTTCTCACTACGGTCAACAATATGTACTAGCTGTTCCTTATAAGAAATATTCACTTCCAATTCAACTACCTCTGGACTCAAGACATGAGATGGAGCCCGAATACACTTTTTAAACATTGAAACAGGAAACAATTGTGAAACTAGGATAAAAATGGATGTAAATCTACCTTGTAGGAAATTGATCCTACTTCCTCCATGATTTTATAGGGTTCAATGAACCTTAGACTCATCTTTCCATTTTACCCAAACACATCATACTTTTTAATAGAGAAACTTTGAGAATGACATAATCACCCACCTCAAAAGAAATATCCATCCTCTTTTTATCTTCATAACATTTTATCCTACTCTAATTTGTCCTCATATTATTCAAAATCAACTGAACTTTGTCTTCCATCTGTTCTACCAATTCAGGTCACATCAACTTCCTTTCACCTACTCTATTCAGAATATGGAGTTCCACACCACATTTCATAAAATTCATTAAATGGTTCCATATATATACTGAAATAAAAACTATTATTATATGAAAAATCAAACAAAAAATATTTCGATCCAAAATTCCTTTGTAATCCGTTGAACAATAATGTAGCATATCCTCCATGGATGGAATTATTCATTCTGAAAGCCAATATTACTAATCAAGAAAATATTTAATGAAATTTAATTCATTTTCTAATGAATTCTGAATTCCATTAAAAAAGCTTGATGTGATCCTGAGATAATGATCAGATACATTGGTTTTGGGAACTCCGTCAAACCTAACTATCACTTTAATATAAAATCAAGAAAGTTGATCGAGAGATAGATTATCTCAAATAGGATGAAAATGAGACGATTTAACTAATCAATCACTAATAAACCAGATTGCATTGTTACCTTGAGAAGTGTTTGGTAATCCCACTATAGAAGACATGGATATATTTTCCCATTTCCACTCGAGTACAGGAAAAGGTGGAAGTATTTTTTTCAATAATTGTTATTCATCTTTAACCTGTTCACAAGTCAAACACTTCACTGTAAAGTTCGTAATATCTCTTTTCATTCCAACCAACCAATAATATTCCTGAAGATCTTTGTATATCTTAGTATTTCCAAGATGAACTGAAAATAGAGAACTTTGAGATTCAAATAACTACCCTTTCTTAAACTATGAATCAAAAGGCACATATAATATCATTCCAATCCTCAAAACACAGTATTTTTCAATCTTAAATTCAGATAACATACCCTTCTGAACCAATTATACATTTTTTCTTAAAATCCCTATCTTTTTTTTCTCGCTTAATTCTATCAGATAGATATTATTTCACTTCCAACTAAAACAAAAGAGAGGAATTTTCCACTACAACAACTTCCAATAAAAATTTATCAAATCATAAGCCAAAGGATCTCATTCAAAAAGAAACATGATTAATGTAGCATTAGTCATTCAACTCCAAGCATCAACCGCCTTATTTTCCTTTACTCGATTTTATCATGTAATCATAATCCTTGATTAAATATATCCATCGCCTCTATCTCAAATTTAATACTTTCTGAGTGAATATATACTTCCAATTTTTTTGATATGTATTTCAAACTTAATGCAATACAAATGATACCTCTAAATTTTTAATGCAAAAATAAACTATAGATAATTCCAATTATTGTTTAGGGTAATTTAACATATGAGGGTTCAACTGTCGTGAAGCATAAGTAATTACCTTATCAGTATGCATGAGGAAACAATCAATTCTTTTCAATAACTCATCATTGTAGATGGGAAATTCACCATTCCTGTAAGGTAGGGCCAAAACTAGAGCATTTACTGATCTTCATTTTATTTTCATACAACAATAATCATATTATTTTATCTAAATTATCTCAAATCCCTTACATTTTATCATAGTTATTGGGAATGATAACTAAGAAAAGGTTTCAACAAATCATCGGTAATAACTCGCTAATCCAAGAATACTTTGAATCTTTTTGATATTGGTAGGTATTTCCCACTTTTCTATAACTTTTGTTTTATATGGGTCAATAGTTATGCCCTTTTGATAAATATTGTGACCAAAGAAATAAATTTTGTGCAACAAAAAATCACCCTTACTAAACTTTTCATCTATTTTTTTCATTTATGGTTTACAAAACAATACTTAAGTGAAATTCATTTTCTCTTGGATTTTAAAATATACCAAAATATCATCTATAAACACAACAAAAAACTGATCAAAAAAATGATGAAAGAATCCATTCATCAAATTCATAATTACAGAAGGTGCATTAGATAACCCCAGGGAATAACTGTAAACCCATAATGATTATATCTCATTCAAAAATCTATCTTTGGAATGTCATCCTCCTTGACCATCAGCTAATGGTACCCAGACCTCAAATGAATCTTCAAAAAATACTTAGCCCCTAGAGTTGATAAAAAAATCATTGATATGAGGCATCATATATTTATTAATAATAACTATTTTATTCAAGGATTTATAATCAATAGATTGTCTCCTAGAATAATCTTTATTTTTTACAAATAAAATTCGAGCACCCCATGGTGAAGTGCTTGGTCGAATGAATCCTTTAACAAGTAATTCATGAAAATAATTTTTAATTCCACCAGTACAATATGATCAATTTGATAAGGGGGATTATAAATATAATTAACAAAAGGAACTAAATCATTAGTAAATTCAACCTCTAAATTAGTAAAAATTATAGGTAATTCATCAGGAAAATCATTTTTGATTTCATTCAATACTGGAATGTCACTAATCAAAACTATTTCATTGTTTTCAAAAACATGATCCAGTTAACATTCACTGCCATATTAAATCAATATTTCAGATTCATGATATCTTATCAAAGTTATAAAATCAGTTAATAAAACATTATTGGCTTTAAAAAATATTTTTTCATGACAAACAAAAATCCAATCCATACCCAAAATGATACAAATTTCACTATGGGAAGTTCAACAAGATTTGTAGGAAAGGCCATACCACTAATGATAATAGGAATATTTCTATAAATCATGGTTTATTTAATACTTCCACCTAGAGTTTTCAACAAAAGTTATATATCAAATTCATGAGGTTCTATTTCTAATTTACATGAAAATCTCTGGAAAATGATGGAATGTGATGATCCAGAGTCAAATAGAGAATTGACATATTTTGAAAATTTTGTAACATACCTATCACCTTTTAATTTGACAGTCTCACATCAATTGCAGTAGTAAAAAATGATTATTACATTCCCTTATGATTTCTATGTTAATGGTTTCCTCCCTGGGTAATCCCCTTTGGATACACATTTCCATAATTCCCTATCTTATTGCAAGAAAAACATTTTACCATTGGATTGTAATTTCCTTCCTGATCATCCTCCTTACAATTAGGATAAATATGAATAGTCCTAACACATTAGAAGAACTTCCCAAACTTTTAATGGAAATCTATAGGATGATTTTTACCACACTTCTCAAAAGTTGGAAATTTAGTTTTCTAACCTCTAAACTTATTTGATGAATTATTTTCAAATTCATACCCATCAGATAGCTTCTTTTGTTTGATCTCATGGATCACATGCTCATCCAAAAAATTCATTTATACCTTCTTAGCACATCAGAAAAGTTTCTCATAGTTTTTTAACTCAATAAAAGCTAACAACCTTCAATATTTTGGATACAGTCGTGAGTAAAATCGATTTATCATATAATCATTATCCCAGACAAAATTTGGGGCATACCTTGACAAATGGGTAAATGTTTCTTCATAAATACCCCAAAATATTCCTATTTTTATCTCAATTATGTGAATTTATTTTCCATACTAACTCAAACATCCTTTGTAAAATATTTCTCAAGGAATATATTTTTAAATTCACCCCATTACAAGATATAAATATCTTCACTTCCTCTAATATTGTAAATCAATGACCACTAATGATTGGATTCCCCTTAAAAATTATAAATAACAAGACAAACATTTTTATTTTTTCAATACCCCAATACATCCAAAATCATTTCCAGTGCTTTAATCCACACTTTATCCTGAAAAAGGTGAGATGATTCTCTGAATGATGGGGGATGTTTCCTCAGGAAATGAACTACGATAAACATTTTCCTCTAAAGTTAGTCTGATTGATCTCATGCATGAACTACACCGCCATTTTTCACCTAACTAAACTGATCGAACACTGAAACAAACTGTTCAGTTCCAATTCTGATTATCTGAGGATGTTGATTTGGAAGTTTATTTCCCTCTGTATTCTTTCCCAGAAAATCTTCCATGTTTCCTCTATGGAAAACCATTATAAACAAACATTTCATAGATGAAGCAACATGGAAGTATTTAAATGCTAAATAACTTTGACCATATAGTAAAAAACATTTATGGATATTCTATTAAAAATATTCTAACACCTAATGTAATTTAAACCAACCTATAATACAAACTATAAGGCCCCAACCTTAAACATTACATAATCTTTAGATAAGTAAACAATTT
Organism: Viscum album; assembly: GCA_963277665.1. Taxonomy (NCBI): domain Eukaryota; kingdom Viridiplantae; phylum Streptophyta; class Magnoliopsida; order Santalales; family Viscaceae; genus Viscum; species Viscum album. The sequence goes on along the minus strand of OY728162.1, from coordinate 423,118,350 downwards.
GAATTTAATTTACTTTGATGTTATTTTTAGGTTTAGAGCCTTAAAGAATTATTTCATAACTCTTACACAAAAACATAAATATTACAAGTAGATCATTCTACTCAATATCCATTTATTCATAGAATAAAAACATTTTAAAAAGATACATGGTTCATTTCATGTTTAAACAACCTAACTTTTGCTCGATACCATCCTTGACATTGTCCCTCTTTAATTTATGTGAAAATTAATTCAAAACATGGGATGAGCATAAAAATATCAGTAAGGGATACATAAGTAATTTAAATAGTTAGTCTTGAAAAAACATGTAATCCATGAATACTTTACCATAAAGTAATACTATTAACCTTTAAGAAGTAATACATATACTTCATGGAATATAGGATAATTTCTTACCCTTTTTAATCAAAGTATTACCATAAATCCCATAGAAAGAAACATATACCATATAAAGGTAACAGGAGACATAAAAATACTTAAATTGAATAACCATATTCATGATATGAACACATATCACTAAATAGAGTTTCCATATAACCAACATCCATACCCAATGCATTTGAGGTTATAACGTAACCACCAATTCTTGGTTTATCATGGAACCACCCATCTTTGATTTATCATATAACCACCAATATTTGGTTAATCATTTAACAACCCATCATTATTTTATCATGTAACCACCTATCAAATGTCAAAGTACCATTATATAATCATAACTCATAAAATATTGAAATTATCAACATTTTTATCATAAACTTTCACTTGAATTCACAAGAGATAATTTCAAGATATTGAAATAGTAAATCCAATTTCAAAATGATTTTAAATACCAAAACACCCAAAACACCCAAAATGGGAATAAGGGATTTATTTTTCCATTTAAAACATTAAGTTTTATTGAGGAATCCATAAATCAAATAATAGTAATAGCTACATAGGAGTCATTGTCATTGCATACGTTAGAAACATTACTTTTTGTAATTTAGTAAATCAATTCATAGAAAAAAATATTCCCACTGAATTAAATTAAAATTAAAATGGTTTATTATTCACTATATAAAATAATGATGTCTATATTATAAAAATATTCCTCAATAAAAGGATATTGAGATAAAGACCATTAAATTGAGTCGGAATCATCATGTACTATCGTTATGATACTAAATAATAAACATAGGTTAATTTATACATTCTTGATAAACATTTTCATGTTTATTTTTCCTTTTATATCACATATTACAATTTTATAAAAATTAAATAATTATTTATGTTCATATTGGTCTTTTTGTCGATATTCAATACAAGATTTGAAAATAAAATTCTTTGATGTAAATTGTCCATGTGGTCAAAAGTACATATTCTAAAAAATATTATCGATGATTTAATTATCATATATATCTATTATATATGTTTTTACAATATTCCATAACATTTGGAGATAATAAATGAAATTAACCATTCATGGAAATGGTAGGTCGTACGTACGCATGAACGTTACTTTCATTTGTTTTTCACATTAAAGGAATGAAAACTAAATTATACATAAGAATATTATAATTTAAATATAATATCTAGGTTATATATGTTAAAAATTTTTATTAAATCAATCTTTTATAAGTTCCATGTATGGCATGAATGAGTCATACCACTTTGAGGGGGCAATAGTTCACACTTCCTCAAATGAAATTATCCTATTTACACATTATGGAAAACATAAAAGTATGTTGTAAATAAAAATTAACGAGGCAAAGAATAAAAATAAATATAATATATATATATATAATATTTTTCGTTACATTCATGTATATAATTTTTGTTTAATAATGATAAGGTATAATGAATCGCATCACATCGTGGAGACGGTGAGCCGTATGTATGTACGAGCGATGATGTCATTCACTTAGTGGTTAAATATTATATAATTGGATGGCATATTAATTATAAAGAATAATTATCAAGTAATATAAATTATTTACATGTATTATTATCATCATTATACCCATCCAAATTTTGTATTTTTGAATAAAAAATTACACCATTATGTGGAGACGGTACGTCGTACACATGCACGCATGTTGGTATTGTTATTTATCGGATAGATAAAAGGATGTATAAGGCTGTAAAAAATTTATAACAACATATCATCATGTATAAGATACTAGATTTATTACTTTAATATGGAAATGACATAATTATAGGAAGTATAAAAATAAAATTATTTTAAATGTGGCGATAAAATAAATACCTCTTTTTCGAGTATCTCAATTTTTTCAAAAAGGTCTACATTGTATGGATTTGTGCCCAAAGTTTGGAATCTATGAGTAAGGGAGAAATTTTATGAGCTTATGTGAGTATTATATTGGTGATCCGAGGGTTTTTAGATGTGTGAGTAAGTGGGTAGATGTGGTGGCCATTTATAATAGTGAGAAGGGGCACTTGAGGAATGTGTTGAAACATTATTTTATTAAAAAATTATTTTCGAATTATAGTAGTTCTAAACTGATATATTTATTGGATAATATTATTGTGGGTAGAAATACTCCAAAAAAAGGTTTTAGACAAGTTTAGGTCACAAAATTAACCATATTATTAATCTTTAACCCTTAGTTAAAAACATTAATTCTTAGCTCGTCTTCTTGCAATTTCATAATATATGGTTACTGTAGTTGAAATAAAATTATAATAGAACCAAAAGAAGATCATTAATAAAAATTTTAACATTATATAAGTCATTGGGATGAATATTAAATTTTAGGAAAATTATATCATTTAATAAAATAGTATTTTTAAACTCATTTATGTCAATTTAGACACAATTTAGAAATTGAATATTTTTAAGTAATAATAAAATGATTCTTTAAAAAAAGGCATTAACACATCCATAAAATGAAAATTAAAAAAAAATTAATTATGGAATCAAAATGTTTAATATATATTTATTTTATTGTTTATAATATCATTTATTTGAATATTTCATTAACATGCTAATCACTAAATTATCATTTTTTCATAATTTAATTAATTTATTTAATGTATAAAAATTATAAATAAAATACCTTGATGTAAGATATATTTTTATATTTATAATGACTATTTATAGTCATATATATCAATTATATAACCTTATATTAATTTTTTTAGTAATAGATACATGTTTATGTTATATTTCTCTTTACTTTAAATTACTTATTACAACATGTCATTTTCACACCCAAGTGGCTCAAAAATGCGAAAAATTCCGCATGAGGAATTTTTTGGTCTCCCAAGACTTATCCAATTGGATTATGACATTTTTTAGGGTAGTTATAATTTAATATAATTTTAATTTTCTACCCTAATTTACTTGATTTACCCTTTAACCATGGTAAAAATAATAATTACTGAAGTTATTATTCATAGTTTACAATAATAATAGGAATCTATTCACAAAATATAGACCTTATGATTCCAAATATGAAATAAATTATATCAAATTAAGAACAAAAAAAAATTATTAATTAATTTTAAATTAATTCTTGTTTTCGAAACTAGAAATTGGGTTTTTAAGAAGTAACAACTTTCAAAAGATTGAAATGTGTTTATATCCAATTTAAATATAAAATTACATTAGATGAACAAAATTTGATTAAGTGATAAAAAATAAAAATACACTTTAAATCCAATTAAAAGTAAAATCTAACTATATAAATAAACTAGATCAAAATGAAGCTTTGAAATAAAATTCCATATTTTTCACCATTCATTAAAATATGGATTTTATCATAACAATACCAAAATTTCATCCCATGTAAATTTTGATGTCCCATTTCTAAAGAAGATGTTTATTTTGTAAAATAACACATATAAAAGTTATAAAAACTATATTTAAAAATGGTTGCCCATCAAAAGGTGGTAAAAAAGATTATAAAAATATTATAGTATTTCATGCTTAAAATTGGATTCAATCTCATTTTAAGCTTCTAAAATTTATTGGATACATGTAAAAACATTAAATAAAATTTCTAATAATATTTTAGTCATATACCCTCATTCTTACTAATACAATATCTTCATGTTAACTACTATTTAAAATAATAATATTATAATTTTATTATTTTTTGGTATAATGCAATGTAAGATTTCAGAGAAACCCATTGTTGTGTGTTCAGTACGCTATCAGAAAAAGTGTCCTTTTTAATGTATAATTAAAATCTTATTCATAAATATTACTATATATGAAAATGTATTATTAAATATATACATGGGATGTTACAATATTTATTTTTTTATAATTGAATGTGTTTTGTAACTATCTAAAACCCGAAACATTAAAGTTCATTGGTATGTGAAAGAATAAATATTTATTTTTGATATTGTAATTCTATATGTTTATGTTTTTTAACCCCAATATGATTTAAAACATGTGTAAAATGAATATGTTTTAGGACCATATTTGGGTGTGTGAGTATGGGGAATCACACACATTCTAACAATTGGATGTATATTGATATTTTATCACTTATTTTATAGTTTATATATGAATTAATCTTATTATCAAAACGTTTACCTATGTTTCATATCTTAAAATTTAAATTTTTTATAAGTGTCTTCCACATGATATATATTTATATTTTAGATTATTTATGAATAATTTTTATATAGAGGATTTATATATTATCCATAAAACATCTTATTACAAATATTCTAGAAAAAATAAAGATTAATATTAATATTAATCATTGATTTATTAATACATCATTCATTATGACATTTTAAATATTTTTATTGACATTATATCCGATCATTGAGTTATACCCATTCTTCATTTATTATATTGTTATGTGTCAAGAATACCCCATCACTGTCTCATATTTTATTATTTTAAATTATAATTCCTAATAAAAATATCATTTTTTATATATATTATCTCATATAATTCCATATTTTAAAGGATATTTGTTACATTATTATTATAATTTCTCCACCATGTCTATTTTATCATATAATTCTATTGAACATATAATTTAAAACAATATGTTATTTTATTCTATACATATTAAATTTCTCATTAATAATTTTATCTCAATATTTATATCCATTTCATTGATACGAGTTATATTTGGAAGAGAATTTTTTACCTTTTAAAATTAATACCATTTTCTCCCTTTTTGACCATATTTCTTTTAAACTCACTTTATCTATTTAATGGTGCAGTTATTAGGATGTATTTTTCTAAATTTTTATTTTAAAAGTCTTTATTCACCCTCATAGTAATTATGTTTAATGAAACATCTATCCTTGTTTTTCAACAACATAATTAATGTTTAATAATGTTATTTCTGTATTTTCTTCCATTATCCATTCATTATTTTTATTGATCCTTCATTATCTTTTTCATTCATAACCATTGACTATTATGATGTATAATAATTCAAATAAATCCTTCCAATTTTTGAAACCAAATATTTTATTTTATTGGTTGAAGAGTGTTCACCTGGATGTACATAACATTTTATAAACTAGTGAAGTTTATTTTTTTGACCATATACCATTTTAACCAATTTGGAGTGACCAATATATTCATAATTATACAATTTTAAGGGTATTTATCTAAACATGCACTATAATTCCTTTTTTTATTTTTATAAATCACGAATTGTTTTATATGAAATTCTTTTTATAGGGTCATATCATGAATAAATTTTATGGTTAATTTATTGATTTAACACAAATCACATATATATGGATTTATCATTACATGGTGCGTATTATCAAACATATTGACATAGGATCCAAAAAAATAGACCCCCATGATGGTTCACTCCATGGCCTTGAGTCTACCTCCTCGTACGCCAGAGGATACCTTCTAGCATTGATGGACTTGTGGTGGTACATTGGGGAGACCATATCCTCTGGATCTATAAAAAATATAAAGTAAAATTAAAGGAATAAAGGAAATATTATATGACAATAAATCCATATAATATGATAATAAATTGGTTACTTGGGAAATTCTGACTAAAATATAGACACCTAATCACAATGAGTCATCAATACAAGTATATATCATAAAAGTTGTATCAGTAAATCCTATAATACTAGAAAAACATAAAAAATATATAAATAAAATTCTACAACTCTTGAAGCCTGATCAATTACATGATCGGATAATACTCCCCATATACCATGTCTATTTGTAACCCATATGTGAAAAATAACATATTCTATAATCAAATTCTCGACCTACAACCTGGTGATCTATTCTGGTACTAATTAGTAGCCCAAAAAAGGTGTGATATATTCTTAGTAGGCCACCTACAATAAAATATTATGAAATAAAATATGTAAAAATAAATTAATTAAGTGTGTAAGTACATCAATGTAATAAGTTCAAAAATGATAAAAGTAAACAAGTGAGGCTCAGGTCCCTCAAGGGAACTTGGCCAACGATACCTTCTTTTCCCTAAATCGGAAAACCTCTTGAAAAAATTAACCATATGTGTGTATGTATAAAATTATGTATATATATATATATATATTATTTATATAACCATATATATATTTATATATATAGATACATAGTGTAAACTTGGACCTGAGGTGTAACTCAGGAATCACTGCATAAACATAAGTGTCACATACTCTATAAAGGATGTCGTACATATGAATATAAATGGAATAATAAGGGACACCATGCCCATCAGTCTAATGTGAATAATTATATAATAACGGTTACACTTTTTTAGTTGGGGAAATGAACACATGAATATGAATAGGGGATACAGGACTATGTTCCCATAGATCCTAGTCAATGATGTGTGGTGTCATGTTGAAAATCTATATCAAGATGAGGTGTGAAATATCATGTCTATAAAACCATGTTATGTGAAACACATTTTCCAAAATCCTCAACCAAGGGGTTTGGAAACACCTTATCCAACATCATAACCATGGAACCACAGTTTCATCCTAGTAATAGTTAATTTAGTTTTCTTATGATACCATATACATGAAATTTTGTAAAGAGGAAACCATGATCATTTGCGTCTGGGTGTAACTCCATTTTAATTTTGAATTAAATATTAAAATATTTTCAATGGAAGCACCCATTACCTAATGTTTATTAGGTATAAGGTATATAATACATAATAATATAAAATATAATTTGAAATTATTTATTTAATTTGTTAACAACATGATTTACCTGAGAAATACCTATTCCATAATAAAAATAATCAACCAATATTTCATTAAAAATATTCCAATTAAATTATATAAATAAGATTGATAAAATCAAAAACATAAAGAATAATGTTTTTTATCAAGGACCATGAGTTTTATCTTAGAATTTTATATTCAGTATGTTATTTATAAATATTTCAAGGGATTTTAAGGATGCACCGAAGTGGTGGTTTAATCACTAGGAAAAGATGGAATAAATCATGAGGTTATAAAACACTATTGTTTTAAAGTATTAAATAAACACCAATATTTTTCTCTAATTATTTAATTTAACTAATTTAAAATTATATGAGAAAAATTCTAGAATGTTGGCATGAAGCATAATAGAACATTTTATAAATGATAAAAATTTGAGGTAAATGAATATAGACCACATAACTCATTCTTAGGATAATTTAATTTCCTATTATTACTACTTATTTTTGTATGATTCAATAGAAATCAGAATAAACGAACAAACTCCCTGAAATAGGGTATATTAGTTAACATGGAAATAACTTCTGAAATGAAAATATTAAAAAATAATGGATCACTACTGGAAAACTAACATATACCAACGGTTTGGAACTGTTGGTATAGGCCTCCAAACCGTTGGTATAGCCTATACCAACAGTTTGGAGAACCGTTGCCATGTCATCCGTTGGGATAGGTCTATACCAACAGTTTTCTCAAAACCGTTGGTATAGACCTATTCCAACGGTTTTAGAAATAGTTGGTATAAGTAATATGAAAATCTATACCAACGGTTATGGAACCGTTGGTATATGTATTTCAAAAAAAAAACATTCACTGGTATTTGATCCCAGGACCCCTAGTTTATCATTGAACGACTTAACCACTAACATAACATGACTTTTGATAACATAATTAAATAAATATATATATGTATTGTCATAATTATTTTAAATTTTGATTTATATAAAGTTCTCGGTAAGAAGATATCATTAAAATTCTTACAACCTATACCAACGTTTGTCAAAACCATTGGTATAGGTCTATACCAACGGTTTTGACAACCGTTGGTATAGTTATTGATTCTGGAATTAATTCTGGGTTGGAGGTTGATTTATAGGGGACCATTCCCAATGGTTTTGGAAAACAGTTTGGATAGGCAGACCATTTCCCAATGGTTTGGACAAACCGTTGGGAAAGGTGTCCACAATGTGGACTTTTCCCAACTGTTTTGGAAAACCGTTGGGAAAGGGACCTATCCCAACAGTTTGGCCAAACCATTGGGAAAGGTGGGAACACAGTGGAATTTTCCCAACGGTTTGGAAAAACCATTGGGAAAGCCATACCCTTTCCCAATGGTTTGCCAAAACCGTTTGGAAAGGTGGCCACAAAGTTGTATTTCCCAACTGTTTGGACAAACTGTTGGGAAAAAGGACCTATACCAATGGTTTTTACAAACCTTTGGTATATAAGCATTGGAAAAATTCGGATTTCCAGTAATGGATGTAAGTATAATCATAGAATAACAGATGGTTTCCCCACACAAATTGCGTTTATTTATTCCAAGTCTAAATTCTGGAAATATCTCCAAGAGTATGTGAGGGAGAGTGTGATATCTCCATGACAAGAAGGAGGCACTATGTGTGGATGGTAGAGAAAATTTAAGGAAACCATAATAGATGTAGGGTAAATGTCATAAAACCACTCATTTTAAATGGGTATAGTGTTTAGACTCATAGTCTTCTAATTCATTCCCCATTACTAATTAAGTGGATCTAACCATGTGGGTTAGGCACAAGGTTTGTCAAACCACGCATATTTACTAAAGATGCCCTCTAAAACATGTCTTGTCTTATTCTCATAAAATCTCCTAGAGTGTCCCATGACTAAACAAACTATGAACTAATATAGAGAATTCTATAAGGATTGGAAAGCATGGTTTGTACTAAACATGTTTCATCCATGTACCCTATATATTTTTCTGAGAATTGAGCTTTTAGATCCTAACACTCAAAAAACTCATAAGAACACATGAGACCCATATAAGGACTAAAAATCTATATTAAAATAGAACTTTAAAGTGTCCCAACTATTATAATTAGAATAGTAATATCATTTTATGTTTTTGTAACATTCACTAAATGAGAAGTTAAATTTATTAGAAAATTTAAACTTGTATAAAACATAGGAAATTACAACCACCCCACATTATAACATCCTATCCTTACGAAGTCTTCTTGAACTATAAAAATATAACCTGACCTATTTAGGTTTTTTATTCCTTGATCAAACATCACCACTGTGTTTAAACATTCCAAACAAACCATGAAATGATAATTTTAAACATTTGGTACTTAAACCGCAAAAAAAAATACAGTGTTCATAACCATCAATGAAATTGAGATGTTACTTACACATGACCATCTAATTTGAGAAAAAATCATGTCATCAACTCTTTCATCAATCAAAATATAGTTCTCCCCTCCATATACTCTATTTTTCATGAGATAATTATGAGTCCTGATACTCCCACTATTGTAATTTCATACTAAAACTTGTATGAATCATCATAATGAAAATCATATCATGTTTATCAAGTCACCCATGAGGAAATTACCATCATTCCTTGATATGTTCAATGTTGATGAAATCTAATCGACCAGAATGAAACATTCCATGACAAATATTTCTCAAAAAATAAAATTCAGACTTTAAAATAATCCCATCACATCCCATTACCATTTTAAATGTGGTTCCTTATCGACCACATACATCTTTATGTAGATACTCAAGTGGAACTGCTTCAATTTTACTACTGTCAAACATGGTAATCGTGAATAGCCAATACATGACTGTTGGGTCCAAAAACCATGAATGAAAACCAAATAGTGTTAAGTAAATTTTATAATGCTATAAAATAACCTGAAATAAGGTGAAAGGAAGCGAGAAATAAATATTCAAGTAGAAAATGAGGACTAAGTCATGCATAGAAAACTCACTAGTTGGACTACTGCTCCACATAGAATCTTGGAAATGAAATCATTTTTGGGATGTGATTGTGTTTCCTGGTTATTTCCTATGATACAAAATCATTTGAAATCCCATATTCTATTTATTGTCCCGAAAAATTAAAAATCTGTTTTCAGTTCTTGATGTGAATTTCCATCCCCCAAAATTAAATTGTTTGTGATCTTGGATGGGGTTTTTCATCCCCTAAAAAAGAAATAATTCTTGGTCCTTGAAATCCTTATTAGGATCCTACAAATGATGTCCCTGTGGTTAACCTTGAATGTTCAAATATGTTAATAAGTGGATAAATCTATGCCTCTATAAAATTCCCATGGGGGATCCGAAGATAGGATCGATAAAAAATAATGGAAATAAGATATAGGAATCGATTTATAGTTTGTAAATTTACCACCAAAATCTATTGTTGAAAAGGGATTCAATTGACTTCCCCATAAACCGAAAACCCATTGAAAATTATATACCGCAATGCATAAACGGATGGACTCTTTGCAGTCTATCAACCACATGGTAAAAATCTATGTGTATTGAACCCTTCTCTATGTATCGATATTCTATTTTTGAGGAACTCACACTTGCACAACAAGACACTATATGGGAGGAATTCAAACCCATATAGAAATGAAATACTTGGTCTGAATTTGATCTCACATTGTAAATCATTACACCGAAGCAACCCACACTAATGTAAAAAAGAGCTATACCGTGGGAACCCTATCCAACATTGAATAATATTATGAAAAATGGGGCATCATTGGGTTCTCTTATTTCCCACTCGCCTTGAATTCCTTCAGTGTAGTTTTTAGAACCACCGTGGAACATTAACTAAAGGCCATCTTAATCAATTTATTTCCTAGGGAATAGTAAGATCTAAATGGGACACGTCATAAGGCATAAGGGCATGCCAACTTACAATGCCACAATATTTTTATGAACTCATAAATTTGTCCTCTTGAGCATACATATCCATGGTAAATTTTTTCCCATTGGTAACGTAATTAACAAATTTTGATCTCATAATGTTCATAATCATACCCTCCCTTAGTAATAACGTTCTGAAAGTTGTGTATGGTGCTAAATGGTTCCCGAGGTTGGTAAGCGACATCCATTTTCCGTAGCCCCTCACTCTTTGTATCTTCCTCCAATCGAATGGGTAGGAGGAGACAATCAGGGCCATGAAATCTATCCTGATGTTACCCCTTGGACTTTTTACTACACATCTCCCACATCCTCATCTTCCTCGACATATGGTATGAAAATAAAAGAGGATATTAGTGCTTCAAATCCATTTCTCTATCCGACAACCTCCGAAAGGTTACAAAAAAACAGAGGAGATGTGTACTTAAATTCCATTTATCTATTAGTTTGCGTATAGGATATGAAAAAAAGGGTGAGGAAGATAATCATACCTCTCTCCCTATCCCTCTTAGTTTCATCCCCAACCACATCCACCGGCAAACAAGTGAGATTATGTGGTTTCCATGTCTTCCACTTCCTCATGTTTCTCACAAAGGGCGTGACTCAAGTGTGATGAAATGATGGTGGAAATCATAACATCCTCACTATCCCAGGATAATGGTCATATTATTAAGATTAATCACAAAAAAACCTCTAAATCACCATGAGTTGAGGCATTCCTCATGATTCTATAAATATCAAGCACCCCCATATATGATATAATTATGAAAACAATTTTTTCATCCTATCAATGGTCTATATTATATATGAGATGATCCTTTAAAATGGAATATTCCTAGAATATTAATTCTTCAAAGGTGTAGTCCCCAACCTAATAAAACATTGTGTGATTTTATTCCCAACTAACTTGGATACGTAGCAACCCCCCATGAGATCCGAACCCAACAACCGAATTCGACCAAATATTCTTTAGACCAAAGACCTAGTTGAGTTGCATTCATCTCAGAAGGATATATTAAAAATGATCCCATTTTATCCCCATCCTTATCAATACATATTTCTGAATATATTATTCACCAATTGGGAGACAACATATTTTCCATGTTTTTTGGACCACCTTAGCGTAAATCCCACAAAAGCCTTGTCTTGGCACATTCCGTTTGAAAATCATTTCTATGTGACGTTAAACTACACAGTCTGTTATTTATTACATGACCCTAAAAGGTATAATGTATCCCATGAAGTGGAACCAAACTATGTGGGATCTTATTCTTTTCACAAGGATACATAGGAATCCCGTCTTATGGTCCTGATCTTGACATCAATACAATTTCCATCTCCCAATATGATAGTAAATTTTGGAGTGACCCATTATGTGGACTAAAACCAACATAATTGTATACAATGAAATAAGAATAACTATTTGTAAAATAAAAAGGTACCGTTGAAGAAGAACCTCAGATACATATGAATATATCCATCAACGGAGAACCTCATATATATATATATATAGATGATTCCATGTCCTTGTATGATAATAATTTACCATTAATCTAATGGTGACCCATTTCATACTTGGGAATGAATAATGGATCAATGAACATGTATTAAAAAATATAATATAGTTTTATAATAAGAAATAATTCCCCCCAAAAGGGTCTAATGAGCCCGACCTCCAATCCTCTGGACCAATGTGAGATCTCAAGTGTCACTCACCAAGTTCCCAAATAAACGTCTGCCTTTGCAAACGGGTTCCTTGAGTAATAACACATATAATAGACCTGGGGTGTTTTTTATTCCAAAAATAAAACAAATTGGAAACCAACCCATCGAAAATGGGTGGGAAAAAATATTGAATCCAAACTGAATTATTGTAAAATATTCAAACCCCCAAAATCAAGAATACCAACACCATGTATTTTCATCAGATACAAAATGGTGAACCATATGTGAATCCTGAACCAAAATGATGGAGTCACCCTTATGTCAGGACCCTTTAACTCAAACATGGAATGATATCCAGATAAAATGAATAATGATTCATCTATTTACATATAGGGAAGCTAATTTGATGGAATATTTTTGTGTCTATTTGTCACGTATATTGCATTAAATTTTCACCAGAAAACAATTCAATACAAATTTCATCTCACCAGTTATCAAGAATATGTGCATCAATATAATACTAAGCTATGTACTCAACCAAAAATTGGATTCCATCACACACTTTGTATCCTCAAAACATGGTTTCCAATTCATTAGTTTGGGAGTACTACTAAAATGGTAATATCCAATACTTAGAGGCAGATCATCAGGCCCTACAAATTATGATGTCATGCCAGAAATCCACCCAATTATGGTTGGAGATACATGAATTAAAAAACAATATCCTTCTCATACTATTATGGTAGAATATCCATCAAACATGATAACGAGTTCCTCCTTTACCATAGGGAAGCAGATCATGTTTTCATCAATGAATTTATCCCGACTACACAGGGGTCATGCAAGAGGGCTCTTGATACAAGTCACTACCCTTAATTTCAGGCAGCCTAACATACTTTATAAGAATTAGACATATCACTATAAGCCACTCCTAAGTAATCTAGACCTAGAACCCACGGATGGCCTTTGGAAGATAAAAATTGAACAACTTGGGATTGGATAATGTTCTTCTTCCTACCGAGGAATCCCTCCAATAAAATATAGTGCCAAACAAATAGAAAATGAAAATACCTACTAACACACATCAATATCATCAGTTATATATATCTACAGACCATAAGAAGATAAAAATACCTTCTCACATGTATTAATACTATCTGTCAAATATGATTGATATCCCCAAGAATATGGAAACCCCATCTCACACATATTATTCCCACCTGTCAAATACAAAGAAAACCTATGAGAATATGCAAATCCATTCTGACACATATCAAGCCTATCACTCAAATATGGAGACAAAATACAAGAAAATGAAAACCATTGGTCTGGAATATCTATCACTCCAGTTAAATATGTTAACAAAACATGAAAAGATTAAAATACATACTCGCACATATTAATACCTTTACTCAAATATGTTGTTAAACTATGAGCATATTCAAATCCCTGTTGTGGAATATCAAGAGCAGCAGTCAAATTTGGTGGAAATAAGTAAAAAGATTAAAATCCCCAATAACATATATTAAACTTTTCAATCGAATAAATAATAAAATAATGGCCATTTGTAAATCCCTACTCCAAAATATTAAGCTCGTTATTAAAATATAATGTAAGTCTATTATAAGATGCAAATCCATTCTTAAACATGTCAATATCATTAGTAAAATGTGGTGGAAATCTATGAGAAGGTGAAAATACCAACATTGGAATACCATGAATATGAGATTAATCTGAAACCAAACCATGAGAAGATGCAAATACCTACTCATACATATCATGACCACTAGTCAGATGTAGGGGAAAGTGATAAGAATATCAAAATCCCTACACATAAATATCAAGTTTGATAGTCAAATATGATGGAAACCATGAGTATTTTAAAATACATTCTATCATATATTAAACTCATTAGTGAAATACGATTGAAAACCATGACCAAATGAACATCCCTCCTCTTTCATGTCAATATTTTCTCTCAAATATGGAGAAAAATGACAAGCATATGAAAATACCTTCACTTGAATTTCATCCCCATTAGTCAAATATAAAATAAAACCATGGGAAGATGAAAATCCCATCCCATAGGTATCGATACTATCGATTAAATATGATGTAAAAATATGAAAATATGAAAATTAATGCTCACACATTGCATGATCCTCAAAAAACAATGTGGAAAACTATGATAAGATGAAAATTCCTACTTATATATATCAAACCTACAAGTAAAATACATGGATAATTAGAGGACATTATTGGCATGCCTCATAGTTGAACCATGTACTTGTCTGTATTCTTTCCCCATCAACAGACTAGGATTATATCCCTATTTCCACTAAGGATGTTTCGGTGCACATCCTGAAGGTGATGGATGGCCAAAAATCTATTCCTGACCTCATTCTAGAAAATTACCAACATGAAATCTTGTTAATGAATAAAAGATGGATTTTGGTCTATGACACTTCCGTCTCAAGTAGGGTGACTCATCCATACAATGGGAGGGTCACTCAGGAGAATACATACATATCTCTACATCGTTAAAAATTCCATGATAAATAAAATATAGAATTGTGAACACATCCTCATTCCATCTGGATATTGTTGACCTATTTCAGGAGCACTCTGGGGAAAATATATATTCCTAATGAAATAATAAAAATTCATCATCATACTATGAAATGAACATCGAATTATCCTAAACACACTCATGTTTATTGGAACCAACAATCCAAGCACACATTTTTCAATTCCAATAGAAGAGAATCAAAAAATAAATCCCATAGAGGTAGTAAAATATTTCAGAGCACACATACGATCCTACTCTTTTAAATGGTGGTGTTCTTGAGGCTATCAAACATCTATAAGTGGAATCTCAGGATCCTAAAACTCTATTACCATATAAGAGAAGTGGTAGTGGTTGTTACAAATTCTCGCTCTACAACATGGACACTATAAACTATGGATTTTCTCCCTATATTAATTACCACGAAATATTTCTTTATGGGGAATATATGATCAGTCATTTGAGCACATCTCATGATGAGAACCAAGGAATACCTCCTCATTGCTAGAAGATTAATGAATAATAAGATCATAACTTATCAAATAATATAATATAAAGACCTCATATTCATAAGTGCTTGTAAATATGGAGTTAGTCATTTTGAATACCCTATTGATGACAGGTGATATTCTATCTCAGCCAAAAGATAGTTAGAGGCAACGATCATCCTTTGAACCAACTCTAGACTGTTTTTGTGGTGGTAAAAACTGTAATATCCCCACATCTTGTGACCAAATAGCCATGATGTACCCATGTTGGGATGATATAGTATAGGAATCTTGGGTAGAAGTATAAAAAATATGTTTCATGGGAGAACAAAATTGGTCATGGATAATATACAAATCATGTTTTGTCCCTTAGACACTACGTAATTCAACATTCCATAGCTACTATCATAAGAGTTCATTAACAACATATGGATAGAGAACTGAATGATTCTATTACACCTCAAAGAAAATTTTTATCCATGCAACAGGTATTCCAACGTGTTATGTTATTGGGGTATCTTCATAATTAAATCGAATTAGAATCCCTCCTAGCCATATGAAAAACATGACAAGAGAAGTAGAAGAAAGGTATTCAACTAGGGTTCTTAAAGGAATTATATAAATATTTTCATATATTCATTAAATTCATGACCAACATTAACATATTGGGATGGGGTGTACATGGATCCTTTCATTTCACCTTGTTCCCTAGTTAGAAAAAATCACTAGAGTGGACATCCTATAATGTTATTATTCCAGGTAGGATACTATAAAAGAACCCTATTGAAGAAATATGGAAAATTTAGTAGCAATTGAACATGAATAATTATTAAAAGTATCATGAATTATTTTATAAAGATATCAAAAAACACCTGAAAAATGTGACTGTGAACATTAGGTAGGATTCTCACTTAAGGGAGGCTAATCATTAAGAATGTCTGATGTCCCCATAAAAAGGTGGATTCCATGATGATTTTTCCTTGCACCTATATTATACTCAAACAAATGTGCATAATATCAAGGCAATAGTGAAAGTAGTACCCACCATAGTATGAAATAGAACATAACCCAGAGGGATGTGGAAATTTTTAACCCAAATTTACCCATTAAAGCTGACATATTTGGACAGAGGCATGACGATACCAGAATGTGAGTAAGTGAAACCCACATTTCTAGGGGAATTTTTTCTTCAATAACATTTTCTATGGATGTAATTATTTTCCTGATTGTGGGGGGCATAAATGATGTCTCCGAGTTCATCCAGACAAGAGACCTGAGTGTCACAGCAATGGGTACATAAGAAAAAGTTGTATTTTAGTTCCTTATGAGTTATTATTCACCATGATTCATGAAGATGATTCCTTAAAATAAGGGGTCTAGTAGAAGAAACCCACAACCACCATACAATTAAATGGTTAATTCAACACTTACAATGCATTATATATCTTTAAATTTCATGGGTGTAAAACCTACAGATGGAACTGAAGAAGATGCCAATGCAGAGAAGTAAAGAGAGGATGGTCTCATAAAGAACATGATCCACACTAAGGTAAATAATATGGTCTTTCATACCTATTACAAAATACAAGAAATGAATCCTAGGATTCCATCTACCAATCCATTACTACATCAGGAGAGATTATCCACAAATAAAGGGGTAAGTCAAGGCTACATGGAAACTGCTTCTTCTAGAGGTTGAACCCCTCTAACTGAAACAAATATTCACTTTGTAGTAGGAATATGTTAAAGAGTTGAGAATAAAAAATGCACAATTTCTCTGAGGAAGCATTCCAACAGAATATTCCCTATAATAAGATCCTTATATTTACCTTCCAACCTATGTACCTCAACAAGGAGAGTTTTTCCTATTCATTGAAGCATATCCAAGACATTTACTAAACTCTATTCCTTTCCCATCAGTTTACCTAGATCTGATCATGGATGAATATCATGAATTTCATCCACTATGCAGAAAACAGAACTAATTCCATAAAACCCTCAAAATATGTCTCATACAAGATGTTAGTCAAAAAAATTAGAAGAGGTAGTTTATCATGCCCTATGTATTTCTACCTTCATTGATGCTCATATTCATCAAACCCCCCTCAATGGATTATTGACACCATTGAATCATTGAAAACTCATTTGGATCCTATAGAAGAATGAAATGCATAGGTAAAACCATAATGGTATCCTTACATTGAATGGGTGATTGTGACTCTATACATTCCACATTTTTGGATCCATTTGATTTGAATATTAAATTTCATGGGAGAACTAAAACAGAATATGAAATAGTTTGTGTCATGTGGTGATACCATGATTGGGACCCCTATGAAACATGATTTAGTGAAACTTGGATGCTTTTCACGAACCCTGAAATGGAATTCCATCCTATTGTACACTAGTTTACCAACTCACTCAATCAATGGAGGAGAGGATCTATGCCATAAATTTATCATTCAATTATGCTCAACACTAAAAAATACAGAAATCCATGACCTATTGAAATAAAAACAATTAGATAATGAGAGTGTCTTAGATTTCATTTTCAGTTGGAAGGGAATGACATACTCCCAAAGTCTAAAATATCTCCATGAAGATTTGATTTTTCTCAATATAGAGAACCTCAATAATGGGTTGTGAATTTTTCTAATCCCAATAAGGTATACAGGTAGATTTTGGGAATATTCAACAATTTATAATGGAAATAAGGATTCCATATAGTGAAATAATATCTATTCCCAAATTATTCCATCAGTGCTAGGAATGAAAACGAGAGAGGAAGAGGCTACATTTGTCACACATAAGATAAAATATATACTAGATCTTGCTCTAAAACCCACACCATATTGGGAAGATATGAATTGGCATAAAACACACCCCCTCATTTTCAGGACCAATGGATAAAACCAAGGTAAAATCAATTCATGGAAGAAAACAATATTTTTTTCATCCTGGGATGTCACGACCCGCCCTCGGGGCCCGTTCCGTGACTACCCCAATCCCGCCTTCCATATGCCAGGGGCTGGCGACTAGCACCAAGGCATAATTCCCAGAAAAAGGGAAGGCATTGCCTTTGAAAAGTAAACAAACACCACAGAGTAAGTAAGCGGAAAAGTAAACACTAAATAAAAACAGAGTACAACTGAAAGTGCGGAAAAGTAAAAGGGCCAGTATACAAACCCAAACTAAAAGTAAAGTACAACTCGAAAGGGAAAACAACAACTGTAATGTAAAAGCTGCTACACCGAGCTGTCCACTGGAAATCCCACCTGAAGGGTGGGTATAGATAGCTCCACTGCTCCTCGGGTCCCGTCGTCCACCCCGAACACGTCCCGCCCAGTGGTCCACCTTCAGGTACTGTCCTTCTCTGCAAGCCTCAGCCAAGATCAACGTTGTCCGTCGTCTGCAACCAACACAACGTAGTGCGGGCATATCTCGTGAAGGGGTGAGTATAAGCTACTCATTAGGGACCCCGAGACCCCCGAAGGTCTCCCAAAATCCACAAAGGATAAACCAAAAAAGATAGATACATCACGAAGTAACAACCGACACTGCTTAGGTATATGCCCATACATATACCTAAGTCATCAATTCCAATACGCTCCAACCTCCGAGCCCAAGTACAACTCAGTGCACACAGGAAAGTATACGTATTCCACACAGGAAAGCAAAACGAAATCCACACAGGATAGCACAACACAATCCACACAGGAAAGCAACAGGATTCAGCTAACACACGTATACTTCTTCGAAAGACGATAAAGATGATCTCTCATCCATCTATTTCGTCGGACCCACGAAGGATCGATAGGTTACTAACCCCCGCAAAGACCCACACAGGACTGGGCCCACACAGGACTTGTAGGCACTGGTTCACACAGGACCGCTGAGCGCAAAGACCCACTTAGGATCGGACCCACACTGGATCAGGCCCACACAGGACCTGTAGCACCGATCCACGTAGGATCACTGAGTGATGTAGTCGTCATCGTAGAATCCACTAAGGATCTCTGTACTGTCGTCGTCGCAGTCACATTATCAGTAGCATTAGCAGTAGCAGTCACAATCGCAGCCAGCACTAGGGTTCCCGCACACAGCAAGCTCGTTCGGGAGGGTCCGCTCCACGAGCCGAGAGGCTGATACATCAATTGTCACAATGTCCAGAGTTGATGTATCCAAAAGTTTCGTATCGTCAACAGGAACTCAACGCAACAGACGGCGCGTCGATCGGACGCCCGGTCTGAGAGTTATTGGCTTTTTCGTCCTAGGGGCCCGGTTGGTTTTTAAGGAAAAACCAACCCGACTGTACTCCACCTGCATCCAAACCTCGGGCGGAGTATGCCAAAAGATCCGTCTTACTAAGAGGAACACAACAAAGCTGACGGAACATCAATTGGATGTCCGTAGCTCATGATATGAGCGTTTCTGCTCCGAGGGCCCGTTTGGTTTCGTGTACGAACCAACCCGGCCGAACTCAAAGTATTCCGAAACTTTGAGTGCGATATACCGAATCGACCGTCTCGATCCAAGGATCGCATCGCCGCTGACGGTTCGTCAATTGGAGGTTCGTAGCTCATATTATCGGCAAAAGACCGAAGTCGATTCGAAAACGGGGGATCCGGGTCCGGGCCGACCCGGCCCGACCCCCCCCCCCCCCCCCCCAGGTCGGCCAGGCCGGCGGCGGCGCGGCCTGGGCGCCACTCGGGTGCCACGCGCGGGGGGTAAGGCCCTCGCGTCTCTGCTGGCGGTGCGGCTGAAAGCCGCGCCTTTGATCAAACCCCCCCCCCCCCCTCGTGGTGGCCTGCCGTTGAGAAAAACGTGGGGGGGGGGGGGGGGGTGGGCGCTGCCCCCCCCCCCCCCCGTTGTGAAACCGGTCCCCCCCCCCCCTCACGTGTGGCCAGCCGGGGTAATTAATTCCCCCGACACTTCTCTCTTCCGGCCAGCCCAACATGGTTGGCTGGTTCTTCCTCAACGAGACCGGCAACGCCGGTCCCCCATCCGACTTCCGACACCGGCTGGCCGCCGGTCTTCCCGTTCTGCCGCGGCCCGGAACCAGCTGCGGCCTTCGTCATCTGGCGCGCTGCGACGGCATCGCACCCCTCCGCCTCGGCCCTGCTCCGTCCGCGGCGCCTTTGGTTTCCTTCGACGCGGTGCGACGGCGTCGTGTTCATGTTAATCTTTCCACGGCACGGCACGATGGCTTCGCGCAACTATAGCCGTGTGATTCCCGCGTGGTGCGACGGCACCACGCTATCTCATTCATCCTCAAGAAAAATTAATAATAATCAAGAACAAAGGAGGGGGAATTCAGCCGTTTTTGTGTGTTCCAACCCCCCTCTCGTTAGATGATAACCCTTAAATATTTATCCACAAGATTATCATGCTAGTACCAAGAATGAGAGTAAATAAATAATCAACAACAAACCCCTACCTCGGTTTCAAGAACGATGATCATCAACGACCCGCGGAAGACGAGCGTCGCGGTGGTCGGCGTCACGGAAGAAAGACGTCGATGTCATGAAGCGAGGATTCAAAGTTATTTGACGATGATTTCTTCATGGGAAATCGTCGCGGGAGAAATGACGCGGAAGGAGTATGTCGTCGGTGTCGCGGGTATGGCGTCGCGGAAGACGATTCCCGAGAACGTGGCGTTCTTCGTCGATGCTCGAAGGTTCTTCGTGTTCTTCGTCAAAGTTTGAAGAAGAAGAAGAAAGATCTCTCCAATCCTCTCAAGAGAAAAAGAAACCAACCCAAAATAATAAAATTAGCTTAAGCTTATTTTATTACAAAACCTTCCTCTTAGAATTTCAAAGGTCTGAAATTCAAATTAACCCTCCTCAATTAATTAAGCCATGTTGTCAAACATTAATTGAAATGGGTTAAAGGGGAGTTTTTGAGAGAAGTTGAGGAGTTGGGTTTCGTGTGGGCCCCACCACACATAATCCTCCCAAGCGAGGTTAAGTGGTTGTGGGTCCCACCCCCAACTCCCTTTGGGAGGTTTAAAAAACAATAAGCTAAAATAAAAATTTGTATTCCAAAATTTTATTTAACTTATTCTAAAAACCCAAAAACTAACATTCAACCCGCAATAAATGCAACCTCGGAAAAGGTCCCCTTAAGCGAATATCGGTGCTGCGCGTCTATCGGTGCCCTCGGAATTTGATTCCGGGCACCGGTTCAAATGTTAGAATTTCCCGCTCATTCATTCACTGAACGTACCCGAGCCAAACTTCAGAAGTCGATTCCGGGCACTCCGGGCCTCGGAATCAGGTGCCGTCAGAAACAACGTTCTTGTAAAATTCCTAATAAAATTAAGAAAAACATTCCCTTGAATTTTACGGGTCTTTAATTTACTCCCACCTCAGGGCTTTACGTCCCCGTAAAGATACATCAAAAACTAGGGAAACACATGAGGGTACTGAGCACACATCTGAGCCTCTCGCTCCCATGTGCTCTCCTGGAGGTTCTCATGTTGCCATCTGATGCGCACAGGAGGAATAGATCGGTCACGCTGGACCCTCTCCTGTATATCCTCTATCTCCACTGGGACCTCCCTAAAATTCGCTCCATCGTCAACGTCAAGCTCCCCATGGTCAATGATGTGCGTCGGGTCGTGCACGTATCTCCTCAGCTGAGATACGTGGAAGACGTCGTGCACCCGGTGCAACTGAGGTGGTAGAGCCAAGCGATAAGCCACCTTTCCAATCCTGCTGAGGAACTGGAAGGGTCCGATGAAGCGCGGATATAACTTGCCGCCTCGCCCAAATCTCCGTATACCACGTCGAGGTGAGACCCACAAGAAGACGTGGTCGCCATCCTCGAACTCTAGTGGCCTCCGCCTCCTGTCAGCGTATGACTTCTGCCGGCTCTGAGCTGTCCTCATCCACTACTGGATGACCTGGACCTTCTCTGTCGTGGCCTGGACGATCTCCGGTCCCACAAGTGCTGACTCCCCAGGGTCTTTCCAGCACAAAGGAGATCTACAAGGTCGACTGTACAATAACTCGTATGGTGCCATCCCGATGGTGGAGTGGTAGCTGTTGTTGTACGCAAACTCCACCAAGGGTAGGTGGTCCTCCCAGCTATGACCAAAGTCGAGGAAAAATGCGCCGAGCATGTCCTCGAAAGTCTGAATGGTCCTCTCTGTCTGACCATCCGTCTAAGGGTGAAAAGCTGTGCTTAGACGTAGTTGCGTCTCGAACGCCTCCTGTAACCCTTTCCAAAGCCGGGATGTAAAGCGTGCATCTCGATCGGAGACGATAGATGATGGAACACCGTGGAGCCGCACAATCTCCTGAATGTAGAGAATTCCCAAGCTCTCCACTGAGCTCTGCTATCTGATGGGTAAGAAGTGTGCCGACTTGGTGAGTCGGTCAACAATCACCCAAATGGAGTCGTGGCTTCTGGAGGTGCGTGGAAGTCCAGTCACGAAGTCCATAGATATTCCGTCCCACTTCCACTCTGGAACCTCCAATGGTTGTACCAAGCCTGCTGGTACCTGATGCTCTGCCTTCACCTACTGGCAGGTGAGGCATGGAGAAACGAACTCTGCTACAACCTTCTTCATGCCCGGCCACCAGTGCTGTCGTCTGAGATCCTGGTACATATTCACCACTCCAGGATGTACTGCCAAATGAGAAGTGTGAAACTCTCTCAGCACCTCCTCTCACAAAGCTACGGGTACCATGGTACGTCCTCTGAAAAGGATATTGTGCTCTGCTCCATGGGAGAAACCATCAGGTGCCTGTCCCGAGGATATCTGTGCACGCCGTGTCTCACAGTCAGCGTCCTCACGCTGTGCCTCTCTGACCCGCTGTAGTAGTGGAGGGGTGACTGTGAGGGACTGGAGGAAGGCTGCTCCATCTCTATCCATGAAGGATATCTGCAAAGAGGCTAGCTGCTCCGTCGCCTCCTCAAGTAGCTGAATGCCCGTCCTCCTGCTGAGGGCATCGACCACCATGTTCCCCTTCCTAGGAGTATAGACTATCTCAAAGTCATAGTCCTGGAGGAACTCGAGCCATCGCTGCTATCTCAGGTTCAGGTCCTTCTGCGAGAAGATATACCTGATATTCTAATGATCAGAAAAGACTGTAAAGCGCTCGCCAATCAGGTAGTGTCACCATGTCTTCAGAGTGAAGACCACTGCTGCTAGCTCCAGGTCATGGGTAGCATAGTTCTGCTCATGCGGCCTCAACTGACGTGATCCATAGGCGATCACTGCCCGTTCCTGCATCAGAACACATCTGAGTCCGGTCCCTGATGCATCGCAGTAGACTACGTACCCTACTCCCTCCTCAGGCAACCTCAAGATAGGTGCGCTGGTCAATCTCTATCTCAGCTCCTGGAAGCTCTACTGACAACTATCTGACCACACGAAGGGTTTCCCCTTCCTCCTTAATGTACAACAAAGCTGAAAAGATTTCTCCTTTTCTGAAAAGTGAAATCCGGTCTCATCCCCTGGATGAACCACGTTCCTTGCCTAATACAGTCAATCCCGTCATGATTAGTTAATTCATGGCATGGATGACGTCGTAAGGCCTCGACGTTGCTACCAAAAGATCCAACCGTTACTATCGCATCCAAGGGTTGAGTCACACTGTCGGCATCAGTGTGTGGTCACTGGGTCTCCTCCAGTAAGAATCTCGCAAGTGAGGGTCAAGTCAACAGTTTTTAACCGGAACCTCTTAGTAAAAACAAACAAAAGAAAAGAAAGAAAAATTCACCAAAGCATGTGTCATTTAATACATCAACTCAATGTACAATGACACAAGGAAACACAAACTACGAAGCTAGAGGAATTATGGGCAAAGGCCTCTATGCCTGGAGCTAGTCCTGCACTAGTCCACCTGCTTCCGGAGCTCCATGATCGTAAGCTTCAACTGCCTGAAGCTGTGCTCTCCCCTGAGGTCGGGGTGGACCTCCTAGTGGTGGTGGTGGTAGAGCCTCAAAGCGTCGCCCACCACCTGCTGCTCGGCCAGCTCCTCTGCCTCGTCCGCCTGCTCCCTGCGGACCGCCACGGTCGAACCTCTGCCTCTGCCTAGGTGGTCCTTCAACCGTCTGCTGCTCCTCGGCACGACGGGTCGGGCAGTCACGAGCCATGTGGACTTGCCCGCCGCACGAGTAGCATTTCCTTCCTCTCGAAAGACTGGCTCCTCGTTGTGTGCCCCGCACTGTTGAGCCAGTGTCCTGATGTCGTCTGCCTGAATGTCTAGTCGGTCTGGACCCCTGAGTCATCTGTCGACTTCCTGCTCCAGATTTCTCTTCCACGTGCCGCCCTACGGTGGGTCTCGGCGCTGGTGTAGACTCAGCAAGGAAGCTCTTGATCAAAAGGGCCCGCTCCAGTACTCCTGTATGAGTCGGTATGCTGAGGGAGATCAGTGATGCCCTGATCTCGTGTCTCAAACCCTGCTCTATGTTCCGGGCCCGGAAGAATGGGTCTCGTACCATGTCAGTCGAGTAGCGCGAGAGATCGGTAAATCTCGCCGAGTACTGAGCGACCGTCATGCTTCCCTGCCGCAGCTGAAGAAGCTCCTGGATACGCACCGCACGAAGGGTGGCTGGGACCAACTCCGAGCGGAAGAGGCTCTCAAAGTCCGCCTATAGTAGAGATTCCTCATCGTGCACCTGGAGCATCAAGCTCCACCATCGGCCCGCTGCTACGTGCAGTAGGCTCACAGCGAGGATCACCATGAGGTCTGCAGGTGTCCTCACTAGCATAAAAACTCGTACCACTGCCTCCAGCCAGTCCTCTGCTGCTTGGGGGTCCGTCTCCCAACGGAACCTAGGCGGTTGCTGGCGCTGGAACTCGTGCAGAGCTCCAAGGCGACGTGTGTTGTCAGCGGCTGGTGCTGGAAGCATCGGTGGCTCGGCGGGTAGAGCTACCGCTGGTGCCACTGCTGACAAAGGGCCCTGCACCGAGGCCTAGTCGCTCGGTGGGATATCGTCACGCTCGACTCTCGGAACCCTAGCTGGCTACCGTCGTGGGGCCATCCTGAAAAGGAAACAGGTGCGCCACAGTCAGAACAGTATACCTAGTGAGCTGATATAATGTAATCACAGTGAAAATTTTGAAACACACACGCAATCAATGATTTCGTGCATTAAGTCGGAAATCAGAAGTCAGGGTCCTGGTGTACGGATACGTCGGCCGCCGCACCAACCCTGGACTCCCTAGACTAATAACCACACTCAATACGCTAAAAATTATTGCTTCACATAGAAAAGATCAGAGTTTCGGTAGAACCGAACCCCTTTGATACCAATTTGCCACGACCCGCCCTCGGGGCCCGTGCCGTGACTACCCCATTCCCGGCTTCTATAGGCCAGGGGCTGGCGACTAGCACCAAGGCGTAATTCCCAGTAAAAGGGAAGGCATTGCCTTTGAAAAGTAAACAAACACCACAGAGTAAGTAAGCGGAAAAGTAAACACTAAATAAAAATGGAGTACAACTGAAAGTGCGGAAAAGTAAAAGGGCTAGTATTCAAACCCAAAATGAAAGTAAAGTACAACTCAAAAGGGAAAACAGCAACTGTAAAGTAAAAGCCGCTACACCGAGCTGTCCATTGGAAATCCCCCCTGAAGGGTGGGTACAGATAGCTCCACTACTCCTCGGGTCCCGCCATTCGCCCCGAACACGTCCCGCCCAGTGGTCCACCTTCAGGTACCGTCCTACTCTACAAGCCTCAGCCAAGATCAACGTTGTTCGTCGTCTGCAACCAACACAATGTAGTGCGGGCATAGCCCGTGCAGGGGTGAGTATAAGCTACTCAGTAGGGACCCTGAGACCCCCAAAGGTCTCCCAAAATCCACAAAGGATAAACCACAAAAGATAGATACAACACGATGTAACAACCGAAACTGCTTAGATATATGCCCATACATATACCTAAGTCATCAATTCCAATACGCTCTAACCTCCGAGCCCAAGTACAATTCAGTCCACAAGGGAAAGTATACGTATTCCACAGAGGAAAGCAAAATGAAATCCACGCAGGATAGCACAACACAATCCACACAAGAAAGCAACAGGATTCAGCTCACACAGGTATACTTCTTCGAAAGAAGATAAAGATGATCTCTGATCCATCTAAGTCTTCGGACCCACGAAGGATCGATAGGTAACTAACCCCCACAAAGACCCACATAGGATCGGGCCCACACAGGACCTGTAGGCGCTGGTTCACACAGGACCGCTGAGCGCAAAGACCCACTCAGGATCGGACCCACACAGGATCGGGCCCACACAGGACCTATAGCACTGATCCACGTAGGATCGCTGAGTGTTGTAGTCGTTGTCGTCGAATCCACTAAGGATCTATGTACTTTTGTCGTCGCAGTCACAGTAGCAGTAGCAGTAGCAGTAGCAGTCATAGTCGCAGCCAGCACTAGGGTTCCCGCACACAGCAAGCTCGTTCGGGATGGTCCGCTCCACGAGCCGAGAGGCTGATACATCAACTGTCACAAAGTCCCGAGTTTATGTATCCAAAAGTTCCGTATCGTCAGCAGGAACTCAACGCAACAGACGGCGCGTCGATCGGACGCCCGGTCTGAGAGTTATTGGCTTTTTCGTCCTAGGGGCCCGGCTGGTTTTTAAGGCAAAACCTACCCGACTGTACTCCACCTGCGTCCAAACCTCGGGCGGAGTATGCCAAAAGATCCGTCTCACTAAGAGGAACACAACAAAGATGACGACACGTCAATCGGACGTCCGTAGCTCAAGATATGAGCGTTTCCGCTCCGAGGGCCCGGTTGGTTTCGTGTACGAACCAACCCGGCCGAACTCAAAGTATTCCGAAACTTTGAGTGCAATATACCGAATCGACCGTCTCGATCCAAGGATCGCATCGCCGCTAACGGTTCGTCAATCGGAGGACCATAGCTCATGTTATGGGAAAAAGACCAAAGTCGATTCGAAAACGGGGGGTCCGGGTCTGGGCCGACCCGGCTCGGCCGGAGGCGGCGTGGCCTGGGCGCCGCTCGGGTGCCACGTGCGGGGGGAAAGGCCCCCGCTTCTCTACTGGCGACGCGTCTGAAAGCCGCGCCTTTGATCAAACGGCCCCCCCTCGTGGGGGCCCAGCTGGCCGCCGGTCTTCCCGTTCTACCGCGGCCCGGAACTGGCTGCGGTCTTCGTCGTCTGGCGCGATGCGACGGCATCGCGCCCCTCCGCCGCGTCCCCGCTCCGGCCGCGGCCCCTTTGGTTTCCTTCGACGCGGCGTGACGGCGTCGCATTCATGTTAATCTTTCCACGGCACGACGCGACGGCGCCGCGCAACTATAGTCGTGTGATTCTCGTGTGGTGCGACGGCACCATGCCGTCTCGTTCATCCTCATGAAAAATTAATAATAATCAAGAAAAAAGGAGGGGGAATTCAGCCGTGTTTGTGTGGTCCGACCCCCCTCTCATTAGATGATAACCCTTAAATATTTATCCACAAGATTATCATGCTAGAACCAAGAATGAGACTAAATAAATAATCAACAACAAACCCCTACCTTGGTTTCAAGACCGATGATCATCAACGACCCGCGGAAGACGAGCGTCGCGGTGGTCGGCGTCACGGATGAAGGATGTCGATGTCGTGAAGATAGGATTCAACGTTCTTTGACGATGATTTCGTCGCGGGAAATCGTCGCGGGAGAAATGACGCGGATGGAGTATGTCGTCGGTGTCGCGGTTATGGCGTCGCGGAAGACGATTCCCGAGAACGTGGCATTCTTCGTCAATGCTCGAAGGTTCTTCGCGTTCTTCGTCAAAGTTTGAAGAAGAAGAAGAAAGAGCTCTCCAATCCTCTCAAGAGAAAAGGAAACCAACCCAAAATAATAAAATAAGCTTAATCTTATTTTATTACACAACCTTCCTCTTTGAATTTCAAAGGTTTGAAATTCCAATTAACCCTCCTCAATTAATTAATCCAAGTTGTCAAACATTAATTGAAATGGGTTAAAGGGGAGTTTTTGAGAGAAGATGAGGAGTTGGGGTTTGTGTGGGCCCCACCACACTTAATCCTCCCAAGGGAGGTTAAGTGGTTGTGGGTCCCACCCCCAATTCCTTTGGGAGGTTTTAAAAAAACAACAAGTTAAAATTAAAATTTGTATTCCACAAATTTTATTTAACTTATTCTAAAAACCCAAAAACTAACTTTCAACCCGCAATAAACGCAACCTCGGAAAAGGTCCCCTTAAGCGAATATCGGCACTGCGAGTTCATCGGTGCCCTCAGAATTTGATTCCGCGCACCGGTTCAAAAGTTTGAAATTCCCGCTCGTTCGTTCACTGAACGTACCCGAGCCAAACTTCGGAAGTTGATTCCGGGCACTCCAGGCCTCGGAATCTGGTGCCGTCAGAAACCACGTTCTTGTAAAATTCCAAAGAAAATTAAGAAAAAATTTCCCTTGAATTTTACAGGTATTTACATGGGATGTGATAGTACATGACTACTTTACAGAAGATATGTACAATGATTTCATCCTCTTCAAAATTCCAAAAGGACCAACTAGTTTGGTCTCAATGATTGGCCATAACATTTACCATTTAACTGAACATTGGGTTACACCATTAATTAATGATTCATTTTCATATACACCCATAAAAAAAATATTATAATCTCAGAATATAAACCATGTGAAACTGTAAGTAAAGGTAGCATGTGTCTCTAATACAAATTCATAGGAAAAATGTGAGTGGAATAAATTTTCTAGAAAAGGAAAATAAAATATTGGAAATTGTATGACTCTAAATAAAATAATTTAAACTCATGAAATACTTTTGTGATAGTTAAAACAAACAACTATTCTCTTGATCACTCCTGCTGCGACACAACTGACTCCATCGACATCACAATCCTCCAAAATTCATTCTTCTAAGAAAAAAATTGTCATGATGGGAGGGGATCACATTAAGGAAGATGAAATTACACCTAGGAAAACATTTTTGTTGACTCTCTTGGACTTTATGCCTCTAGTTTTGAAACAATGAGAACCACCCATCCAAACAATACCACAAAAAATGGCTAGCTAGAAAAATACTAATTCAATGAAGAATTAATCATTCATTAAATTAATGTATTTAATTATACAGATACATTCATTGATGAAGTTTTTTTTGTATGAACCATATTTCTCAACATCATATTAGGGAACCATTATAAGAGGTCTTAGGAATTGATGGTACAAAAGAAGATACAGTTATAGAAGAAACCATAATTCTAATTACATAACTACTCAGACATTCAATGTTGTAGAAGATTATGGAAGGTTTATTCAACTAGTCCAATAGGAGAAGGGAAATACCATATATATACCAAAAATTTTCATATATAAAAAAATTATGGAATATCAATTAGAGTTGGTAAAATTTTTGGATCACTATCAACATGCAGGTAGACCTATTTAACCTAACCCATTATCGACATGAGTAACATCAACTCATATTTTGATGGATTTTCCATCAAAATACATCAATATGAATCCTAATGCTCATTGAAAATATAATCCAAAAATTGGTAAGTACATGAATTTGTACCAAATTTATGAAATACTGAATCTATTACCCTTAGTTTCGGCAAAGTTATTGATCTTGGACGCCTTGACATTTTAAAAATTCCTTAGGGAGGCACTCTTAGAGGATTTACAAATCCCTAATGAGTTTAAATAAAATGTTTTCTCTAATAAGGTATATCAAATAGTCACTAATCCTAAATAATTTCATTCAGTTATCTCCTTTACGAATCAACACAATGACGATGTTATATAGGGAAACACGTGTCCCTTGAATGTGTATGGTAGAATATATGGTATCGAAGTCAGATATTATTTTATTAACAATTGATATAGAAATAATCTCAACCTAGTACATATAATTTTTTTTGAGCTACAAATAGACGAACCTAGAAACTTCCTCTATAATGCTATATGGATATGAAAAATGTGATAAAATTTTACTAGGCCAAATCAAGCTCATGGATAATTTTGAAGATATTTTATGTGACTCATTGTTTTTATTGGTTTGATAAAACATGAAATTAGGTAATTTAATAGAATGTACTTGGCTTCATCAACACTAAAAAATCTCATCATTGTACTATCAATGCCTAAAATTCTAGATTAATGGAATAATCATGATTTTTATGCTAATAAAGAATCATTCGAATCTTGTGAGTTACATTATATCAATGTATGATTCTACCATAGAGAAAGGAAAAAACATGGTTGGAAAGGTTTCCTAGGTCACTACCCAAAAGTATCTAGAAATCACTCTGTACATCCCCTTCAAACTTCTAAGTGAAGATTACATGTTACCCATAATTTATGTCCAGCACATGAGTCCCAATATGGATGCATATTTGATAATTTTCGTGATATTAGTCATGAAAACTGATACTAACAATGATGAAATAATTTGAATATCTTGAAAATTTTAAATGCTTAGATGTATATCCCCTAATTCGATCACTTGTGTTTTGACTGATCGCTACTTAGCTATATGAGTTAGAATAATCCATAATATCTATATGTGAAAGTGCAGATACTCATCCATTTTCTATTGTGTCTTTCATGGAACTCTAAAGAGACCCCACATGATCAGTTGGGTAAGTGGAAGTCGCCTCATCTTTCAGATGTAAAAATATTCGATCATTCTCTAACACTTATGAATTTCACTCATCACCTATTCCTCCTAAAGGACATTCAAAAGATCAAGAGTAAAGATATGAAAAAGATGAGGATTTGGACATGAGGGATGTCCCTCTTGCACTTGATGATGGTCTCTCTATAACAATTGATGAACTGAAAGAGATAAATCGAGTCATAGAAGAGGACCCACAACCCACTTTGATATGTGTTTCCATGTCTTCAATAAAATGAATATGGATCCTTTCTGAAGACAAATCAAGAAACATACTCATGTAACTACAAATATTTATCAAGTATCGATCCAGAGGTGGCCACTCACCACTATGGATTTCTAATAAACTGTTGGGGCTATAAATAGGTAGCCAGAACGACACACACAAATCACACTTCCAAAATTGAAGATGAGTTTTACAATCCCATCAGGGATGAATTCATTCGGGATGTCAAATATCCAAAATGGATGTCCAATATAGTCCATGATCTCAAGAAGAATTAGAAATTCATTATCTGCATTGATTTTAGAGATCTCAACAGACACTATTCTAAAGAAAATTTTCCAGTTCAATCATAGAGCTACTAATTGTTTCAATATGGATAGATCAATACCACTCATTCATGGCTGGATATTTAGGATATAATCAATTCCTAATGGATCAGAATGATTAAGAATCTAAAGCATTCAGGTCCCCTTAGAGAGTATTTTTCTATCATCAAATTCCATTTATCTTGATGAATGTCGACGCTACATACCAAAAATTCCATGCATCACATCATTAATCCCTTCACAGGGAAGTATCTGGAATGATAAATTGAAGATATGTTGGTTAAATATTGATACATTTATGATAACTTTTTTAAAATCCCAACCCGGAAGCCACTAAACTGATCCTCTGATCCTGTTTTCCACAAGGCCTCAAATGCGCCTCCCTGTACGCCAGAGGCTACCGACTACCAGTGAGGGCCTAGGGTGTGATAGTTGGGAGAATATAACCTCATACCAAATTAATACAATAATAGAAAAAACTAAGTATCATATAATGTGGAATTCAAAATGAGTGAGGATGAAATAAAAACCTGAAATAGAACAAGTTGTAATAGTAAAATGATGTAAAATCCTGAACAACTATGTAATACAATACCAAACCGGTCACCCACAAGGTCGACCATACCGATACAAGTACAACAGAAACTACTAGTAAAACTATACGATCAACTACAAACTCTAAGCCAACCAACATACCTGATCTCTAGACACTGTCGAACTGCTCTATCCTGGTCAGTAGAATGACTCAAGCAGCTCCACTCAATCATGCAACACTATACCTCATCCCTATCCACCATGCAACTCATGCTAAACCTGAGTTGAAAAAATTTGGTTTAAACGTAAACCATGGTTCACATGGAGGGGTGATAATTATTCTCAATAGGTCTCTCCGACAAGAAAACTATAACTGTGCTACTAAAAGTGTATGCAACAACTACGTGCTCAGCCTAGCTGGAGCCCAACAAAAGGATGTAAACCAAACGTGAAACCACAGTTGAAGCCAGGGATTGTAATCCCTGTCAATAGGATAAGTTCCCCCAACGATGTCCTTATCTATATACATATACATGTATAGTCCCATACCTATACACATATACATAAATATGAATATTCATGTGTATGTGAATCAAAAAACAAGAAACCACATTAGTATTCGATCCTTCGGTCCATAATCCTGATTGCTGGGACATCCTGTGCAAGGGAATTGAGATGGACGTAATTCTACTCAAGAAATGTATCATTAAGTCAATATTTGGGTCCATTATCACATATATAAGTACCTACTTCTTCCAACTCTGAAATTATATCTCTGAGAATGTTATGTCACCACAGGGGGATACTCGTCCTACACCTAGGTTCACCCGCACTCGCATCCAATCACAAAATAGGATATTGTATACCAACAGTCAATCCTATAAAAGGTCACTGGTCAGAAAAAATAGAGCATAATCCCATGAATCTAACTGAGACTCAAAAAACATCTCTTACCGGCATAGAAAAACTAGACCCAAGTCATATCAGAACTTTCCCGCAGGAATATCACAATCTCTCCCATAGGCATATCGCATTCTCTCCCTTAGGTATATCACAATATCACCCACATGAATATCATAATTATGATTGTACTAATATCTTAATCTCTCCCACAGGCAAATAATTCAGACCATCACTTCGTCCAAGGAATTCCTACTACTAGAATCCATGTATCACTCGTGGTGTTAAAGTAAACATGTAAGTCTCAAATGATGGATACCAGGAAGAACCTCTGGAAAACCAAAAAATATATAGAATGAAGCCTCACATCAGGCTCAACAGCCACCAACTAGAAATCACCTTTGGAGATCATTGCTGCATCAGAAAAACCTAGTCAGATATCAACAAACGAGTCAGGGTGGCCTAAATGCCCAACCCAACACTACAGCCACAACCCTATGGGCTTACCAATTTGGAACAGGTCCTTGGTTTCACCCAAACACCCTCTCAACCGAATCCCGATGTAACATATCAGGGTCATTCAAACAATGGGCACCCACTAGGTCCCTCAGTTCAAAAATTGAGGAGGCATCCTACTAGGAATCCTCTTGGTAAACACGAGTAAAATAACCCTACAACGGATCCTTTGTGAAGATTAATGGTGGAATCCTACATGATATCCTAGAATTAAGAAAAATATATTCATCCAAAAAATGGATCCTCTCAATGGAATATAGGAGTGATATCCTACAAGGGACTCCTTAGGTCATCACATAAACAAAGGCATCCCTCAGGGGATCCTTGGAAGCATCTTGTCGCATGACCTCGTAGGCCAAAAGGGGACATCTCAAAAGGGGAACATCCTCAATATAATAGGTCATAAGGGATATATCATATCTGATCTCAGCTAAAATGTCTCAACTATATTGGTCCGAACACCCAAGATATCATCCATGCCATGTCTCACTTTTAGGTGACAACTGAATTGAATAACTAGAGGAAGAACCTCTCCATCTAGATAGAAACACAAAAAACTATTTATATGAACTCTAAATCTCCAATGGATTCCACAATTTCTATCTACACAAAAAAAATATCATAATGGACTACTCACACACCCAATTCTTTCTTCAAGGGCACAAGATACCTCAAAACTGCTAAGCTGGTGTAGTACATGGACAGAACACATGGGGTCTACCTGTGTAGTAGTACAGGGGATTTACTTTTCTATACATGGGGGAAATATTCACAAGAAATCACCCCATATGAATTTTCACCCGGACACATACCCATTTTCCACTACACGACATGTACTCTTAGTACACGACATGTACTCCTTATAAACCACTATTTCGTGTCCTTTTCTCACACGAACGGTCAGTCAGCCAACCACTACACAACGTATACTCAATTAACATTGAATTTACATAAGAAAACCTTTTCTTCCCTGAACGGGAATATAAAATGGTGTGTTCACCTAGAACACACACCTTGTAATCTGAGTTTCCTGACCAGAAATCCCTTTGGAACACCCAAAACCCCCATTTAGCTCCTGAAACAACAGATTGAACCTCATGGGGCCACAAGAAAGAAATATAAGGATTTAAAAACATAAAAAACATATATTATGGGTATCTATAGTGAAAAGTTAAATTTCCCTACCTTCAGATGGAAACCTCTAAATCTTCGCTTGATTTTACCGTTCACAGATGCTGCACGCCGACTCAGTGCGTCGAGTGATTCAAATCGGTACAAATATTTCCTCCCAACACTATCTCTTTCTCAAACTCGAATTTTCCCCAAAGGAAGCAAAAAAAAAGGTGGAACAATAGACTTGTGCAAGGAGGAGGAGGAAAGAAGATATGTAAAGGAAAATAAGAAAATAAAAAGGAAATGAAGAAAAAGGTAGACGGGCCGGCCCTAGTGCCCGACATGAGATTATGCCCTTCCTAGGATAAAATAAAAACTCAGGACTCAACAGAGCAGACATAATCTCAATTTGATGCTCCGTTTAAAATTTTTTTCAAAGGAACATGTATGAATAAATTATTATTTAATTTATTAATATTAAATATTAAATATTCTTCTAAAATTCAAAAAGCTCATATTTCAACAAAACTCTTGTCCTAGGGTAAAATCCTTATTATGGGACCAACGGAGTTGTCATAAAAATTATCTGTGGTAATATCATGGTGGAAAACGAAAATTTTACCCATAACAAGAATCCAATAGAAAAAATAGAATTTTTTCTCAAAACTGATGTTCGAAAAAACACAGGTTCTTACAAACTCTCCGGCATAAACCTTCTTGTCCCTGAGAAGCCCAGTGAAAGGACCAGCAACCATGCTTCCAACCCGAGAATCTGCACGACCATGTTAACTGGACTATGCAACGACAATCCTTATATCATTGACAACAACCTTTTACATGGAAGATATTTAACTACGACCGATATGGTACTCCCCCCCATAATAATACCCCTATCATCATATTAAAAAGAAAACCCTGAGCTCAAAAACTCATGGAAAACACTAAATATTATACAAAACGAGGGAAACCAACCTCAAATAGTCAACAATGCACTCTCCACCATATGTATTTCTTTACACCACTCTTAGAGTGCAACCAAAATAGGTTACCTCCTCAATAGGGAAGATCATTAAGAAAGAAAAAGGAGCTTGATGTAGAGTTCAAGATCTGTCATAATACTCAAGACGAATCAGCAGAGTGCATGATCATCTTTAATAGAAGTACACTAAGACTTCAGTAAAGACGTGTCCAACTCCCTCTGAGCCACACTCATCATTTTATCGAAACCTGAAAAGGATTGTCCATGGGATGTCCATCTTATGGGAACCCGACATTTTCACGATGTCACCTATACCACAGAGGGGCATTTGAACAAAACTCCTATAGTCCAAACCCACGGAATGTGTTAAAACATAGGTCCTTGGATAGTACCCTAACACCTACCAATTTATATTCAAATGATACCAAGAACTATAGTAGAACCACTAGTCAACCAGGCCAGACACCCAAATGGTTTTTCATGTCAATGCTAGTCTCGAAAATTAAGCACCCAAGGTGCCTTGATCAAAATATGAAGGCATAAAAAAGCCTTCAACAAAAACTCAACACCTACTTTTCCTTGATCACAAAATTAGTGTTAAAAAAAGCTCCATACCTAACAATATCATATCACCTGGGAAAAACATTTTCACATTGGTTTCCTTGGAACAAAACAAACATTGACCTACAAGAATCCAAGTCAAACCCAAGGGTCTTTAATTCTTCCACCTTCCCTACAGAACAACCCTCACAAATAGGTCACAATTTCTTACCATCTAGCCAAAATGACCCAAAACCTCTTAGAAGAAGGTGAAGATAACAATGAACAATGAGGGTAAAAGATGAAAAACACACACAATGGTGTCCCTAATCCTCTATGAGTATCCTTAGAAGGAACTGCTCCCTGGAGGTCACAACCAAAGACAAAGAGAAAAGGTCAACTAACACTCATCAGGTATCCATATTTGGAAATACCCCAAAGAAGGTCATGTTCATACTAAAATACTTGGTATTTCATGGCATCGTACTAAGAAATCGAAATAGACAACCACACACCCGAAAAAAAACACGCAGCAAGGGGTTAAATAGAAAGGCATCATGTTCAATATCAAACTACTAGGGTCACTGCACAACCTGGGTACGAGGACTGAGTCATCAGCCTCACAACCAAATTCCTCAATGTAGATTCACATATCCTGTCATCAGAGTAAAAAGTATGTGTAATAATACCCAAAAGTCACCGACGTTAGTGAAAAAACACACTAAGAGGCTTATATGATATGAATCTTATGTGCTTAGTATGATGCATGAGACAACTCTAGCCTTTGTCAGACAAGAGTAAACAAAATCCCTTGCATCTTACCAATGGACAATAACTAGATATCCATAGTAAATAAAAACACTCACACTACATGTGTGTCGCTCTGGTTGAAAATCATATACAACTGTAACATCACAAAACCAGAACAACAATTCCATACCCTAGAAACTAGGACTTCTTAAGAGAACAAGTGTTCTAGAAGCACCCATCTGATATCCATCATAGGATAAAACACAATCCTAATACACATGTCTACTATATCCTGTATAGTGAAGAGAATGATAAGAAACTCTTCTGAAGAAACTTTTTGATGTCCTGACCTGGAAGCCACTAAACTGGTGCTCCGAGCTGGTTCGCCACAAGGCCTCAAGCACGCCTCCCCATACACCAGAGGCTGCTGACTAGAAGTGAGGGCCTAGGGTATGATATTGGTGATACTATTCCTTTATACCACATTAAACAAACAACATAAATAACTATGTATCATACAAATTTGGAGGTAAATAGAGTGGTGAAGAAATAAACAAGTGATATAGAACATGATGTAATAGTAATATGATATAAAATCCCAAAAAACAATGTAATACAATAAAATATCAGTCAACCATTGGTCCGACCATATCGATAGAAGTAAAAAAAGAAACATAATATAAAATTGTAGGGATCAAATACTAACTTCGAGCCAACCCAAAAACCCGATCTCAAGACACTATCTAACAACACCAGCCCGATCAGAAGAACCACTCAAGTAGCTCAACACGATCATGCAACATTGGACCTCATCCGTATCCACCATGAAACTCAGGATAAAACTAAAAAGTATACACAATGTTTACACGTACACCGAGGTGCACATGCAGGGGTGAAAAATAATATTAGTAGGTCACCCCAACAAGAAACCTATAATTGTGGCGTGAAAATTTTATGCAATAGAAATGTGCTCAGCCTAGGTCGAATAGAATAAAAGGAAGTAAACAAAATGTGCAACCACAGTCGATCCCAAGGTCTGTAATCCCTGTTAACTATGTATGTGCCACCATGGATGTCCATATCTACATATGTATACATGTATAGTCCCATACCTATACACATACACATATATATTAATAATGATTATGTGAATCAAACAACAAGAAACCACATCTGCAGTCGATCCTTGGGTCCATAATCCTGATCTCCTGGACATCATGTGCGAGGGAATTGATCTAGACGTCATTCCACTCAATCTGTGTATCATTAAGTTGATCCCTGGGTTTGTAATCCCATCGATATGTACCTGCTTCGGAAAAAACTGGAATTATATATCTGAGAAAGCTACGTTAACACAACGAGATACTCATCCTACACCTTGGTTCACATGCACTAGCATCCAATCACAAACTAGGATACCGTATACTGACAGTCAATCCTGTAAAAGTTCAATGGATGGAAAACCGAGATCATAATCCCATGAATCCAACCGAGACT
Organism: Viscum album; assembly: GCA_963277665.1. Lineage (NCBI taxonomy): Eukaryota > Viridiplantae > Streptophyta > Magnoliopsida > Santalales > Viscaceae > Viscum > Viscum album. The sequence continues at coordinate 423,079,501 of OY728162.1, read as the reverse complement.
CCAAAAACCTCTCCCGCGAGCCTCGAAAAACCATGTCCTCAGGTATATCAGAACCTGCCTGTAATCATATCACAATATTTCCCTCAGGAACATCCCAATCCCTCCCTCATGGATATCACAACATCTTAAAAAAGTATTTCATAATCTCTCCTTCACTCATGTCATAAACTAACCCAAAATAATATCATAACCTCTCCCGCAGGCATATCATTCAGTCCATGAGTCCATCCAAGGCATTCCTATTTCAAGAATCTATTTATCACTCAATGAGTAAAGGTAGACATGTAAGCCTCAAAGGCCGAATACCAAGAAGAACCTATGGACAACCCAACAAAATAATGAAATATCCCTCACATCACGATCAATATCCACAAACCAGAAAGCACCTCTGGAAATCACTAATGCATCAAAAAATCACAGTCAGATATAAACAAATGAGTGAGGGTGGGTCAAACATCCAACCCAACACTAAAGCCACAGCCCCATGGACTTACCAGTTTGGAATGGTCTCTTGGTGACACATGAACACAATCTCTACCCAAACCTGACATAACATCTTAGGTTCAGTCAAACAACAGGCACCCACTAGGTCCCTCATGTTGAACACTGATGAGGCATCCAACTCAGAATCCTCTAGGTAAACAAGAGAAAATGAATCATACACGGGATCCTTAGTGAAGATTAAGGGAGGAATCCTACATGGGATCCTCGAACGAAGAACACCATAGGAATCAGGAAACATATATCCTCTAAAAGTAAAAACAAGAGAGATATCCTATATGGGACTCCCTAGATCAACTCATAAAGAATGGCATCCCTCAGGGGATACTTGGAAGCATCTGGTCTAACAGGCTCGTTGGAAAAAAAGTCCATATATCACAATGGGAACATCCTCAAAAGTGTAGTTCATAGGATATATCTCATATCTCATATTATCTCAATAGTCTCAACTATGTTAGTGCGAACACCCAACCTATCATGCATTATATGTATCACTCTCAGGTGACAACTAAACTCGATAACTATAAGAATAAACTCTCTATTTAGATAGAAATCCCCAAAACACCATTTGTATGAGATCTAAATGTCAAAAGGATTCCATCATTTTGATATAATTGAAAACATTCTCAGAATGGACTAATCACATGCCCAATTAGGACTTCCAGGGCACCAGATACTTCAAAACTACTAAGCTGGAGTAGTACACGACCATAACAGATGGACAGAACACATGGGGTATGCCAGTGTAGTAGTACAACATGTGTACATTACTATAAATGGTGTTTAATATTCCCAAAACATCACCCATCATGTTTTTTACCCATACACATTCCCATATGCCACTACATGGTGTGTACTCCCAGTACATGACGTGTACTCCTTAAAAAACCACTATTTCGGGTCCTTTCCTCACATGGCTCGTTACACGGCCAACCACTAAATGGAGTGTACTCAAAGTACATGTAATATAATTAACAAAACGTCGCCTTCCCAAAACGGGAAGAAAACATGTAGTGTTCCCATAGAACACACACTATGTAATCTGGGTTTCCCGATGGGAAATCCCTCGGATTTCCCGAAACCCCTGTTTTCGTCCCCGAAACAAAAGATCGAGGATCGGGGGGAAAAAGGAAGAAATATAAGGAATTAAAAACATAAAAAAAATTTAAAGGGGATATGTGTTGAAAACCGAAACGAACCTTCCTTATAGCAGAAATTGCCGAATATTTTCTTTATTTTATGGTCCACAAATGGTGTACGTGGACTCAACACATCAAGATCTTCGAATATGTACCCATCATGACTCCAAACTCCCTCTATTTCTCAATATCTAATTATCCTCAAAGAACAGATCCAAGGATAATTCATAGAAGACATGATCAAGGAAGATAAGGAAAGAAGAGAAGGAAATTAAAAGAAGAAAATAAAAAGGAAAAGAAGAAAAAGGGGCCCATGCCGACCCCAATGCTCGAGATTTTTTTATACTTTTCCTATGATAAAATACCTATTCTGAACTCAATGGATAAGACATAATCTAAATATGATAGTAAATTTAAAAGATATTTCCAAATGAAAATGAATGAGTATATTAATATTTAATTTAATAATATTAAATATTAAATATTCTGCTAAAATTTGAACATCTCAGATTTCCACAAAACTCCTTTCCTAGGGTAAATACCCAATTCTAAGACCAGGAAAGCTGTCAGAAAAAATATCTCAGGTCATATCTTAGGGTAAAAACAATTTTACCCTTCATGAGCATCCTATAACAAAAATTAATTTTTTTTTCTCAAAACGGCAGTTTGAAAAAACACAGGTTCACACAACTTGGATGACCTGGAACCCATATTAAACAATATTTCATAGCACATCCTGGAAATGACCCCCTTAAAATTTTCTCTCGGTGTAACCTTAGGGAAATTTCTCATATTTATCTTATTCCATCGTGTAATAAAATTCTACCCTGGGAAGACAAGGGTTATTCATTATATGACACCTCCTCAAAACAGAAAATAGTTTATAGTACTTAATGGACACCTATACTAAATTTAACAATTTATATCCAACCATATAGGTAAGCATTCAACCTTCACTAGGTTGATATAAAAGGTTACTACATATCAATGGGATGATGGATTTGAAGAAGAATCCAATAGTCTCATGAAATTTATTTTGATCCCTCCAAAGATAATGTTTCCAATTGAAGGGAGACCACACATATAATATGTGACATCCCTTGAGTGGTCACTCAGGGCCTTCTTTATTCAAAAAAATTACACTGAGAGAGAAAAAAACACCTATTACATCATTCAAGAAATCAAATATGTTTAGAGTCATTATTGAGATGTTGATAAGAGATATGTGGCACTGATCCTTACAATCCAAAAATCATGGAATTAACTAGAGAATATCAAGTCATGTATAGTCTCTCGTAGTAATCTTCACTAGTATATTCGTATTTTCCTATATTGATCAGATGTCTTCCAATGTGGGAGGTGATCCAACAGTAGTCATTTATTTAGTTCATGCCTCAAAATGGGGAAATAGGCTAGGAATTGGTATAATTCCTTTAAAAACATATCTATGTAGAACTTTCGTTAGTGGATATTGAATTACCTTATGAATCAATATTCAATGCCCAAGTAGGACCTCATATATGGGAGATGTATTTTTAGGGTGTTTCAAAAGTCCCACATGGAAGAGGATGGATGATCCCAACATCAATAAAGTTGGGTTGAGGGTCATTATTATTTCTACATAAAATGCATTCCTATCATACTATTTTCTACTATCAAAAGGTTCCCCGAATTATAAAGAACAATTCCAATCCCTCATCACTATGCTAGAGCAGGCACTTCAAATACAAGTAAATCACATAAATATAAAGGGAGATTGAAAATTGGTATTTAAGTAGGTCAAAAATGAAAAATTAATATACAATATTCTTACTAGACTACATTCAATAACTAATAGTGGCATTCAATTTGGAGCTTTCATTTACTCATGTCCTACGATCACAAAATTCCCAGGTGTATACATTGAAAAATGCATCTATAGGTTTAGTATATGCAGACTAGGATAAAATAGTCATTATCATTTCACCTCAGTGAATGGTCTCTCTTTATGTTTGGGTTATCAGTGAGGATACCAATGAGGTTAGTCCCATCAACTAACCAGATGATCCTATCACTGAATAAATGACACCAGTTAGGGACTACCTTCAAAATGTGTTACTCCCATCCGAAATATATTGGAAGCATAAAATATAATGGGTAATAATTAAATTTTTTATACATGATGGTACAAATCCAAAAATGTTACTCAATATGTGGGAACTTTATGGGGTCATTCTCATGTGAATTTATGGGGTAGAGATTTTACCTATAATGAATGAAGTGCACACCAAAACCTGCAACACCAACTGGTCATGGTTTCTGATTTCTCATAAAATCTAGAGGATTGTGTGCTACTTGAAAACAATGATGCACGAATGCTTAAAATTTAACATTAATATTCATTCCTTCATGGTGTATGACAACTTCATCAATCAAACCCTATATTTTTTGCACACTACCAAATATTCTTATCCATTTTCATATGATTAATCAACATCATGGGGCTATATTCTTCTATCACAGCAATGTAGTTCAAGTACATTCTCAAATCAACCAACTTCTTCTCCTTGTGGGAGGATGTTGTAACCCTGAAAGATGTTGGGGAAATGAATATTTTTAGGTTAATGAAATCCAATATCATCACTATATTTGGTGTCCCTCGTACAAAGTTGACTAACAATGAGAACAATTTCTATTCTACTGAGTTGGAGAACCAATATCAAGTCTAACCATTCGTCTCACTATTAGGAAGTTCATAATGGAAACAGGGAGTCCTTCAACATAATTTCATTAAATATAATAAAAAATACAGTAGATAAGAACAAATATATATGGGTCTATAGTATACTACATTCCTTATTTGATTACATAACTACAACCCATAATGCCCCATGAGAAACCCCATATTTACTTATTTATGAGATAGAGTTGGGCCTTCCTATCAATGTTCAATTTCCCTCGCTTCTACTTAGAATCCATGAGAAGTTTATAGAAATGTAGTCCCAAAATCATCTAGATGAAAATCTCTTCCCCACATTTCATCATTTTATATTCAACCAAATTCTAATAATGTGATCCTTTAACAAAAAAATTCACCTCCATTCGTTCCACTAGGCAGAAATAGTATTGGTCCCCATGAATCAGATGATACCTGAGAAGAAAACTCCAAAAAAGGGACCAAAGTTGGAGGGGCCCCATTACCTAAAAAATTTATACTAAATTATATCCTATTATTTGATCTAAATGTATGCACAACTTACCACCACCCCCACTTATTTTAGGTTTGTCAATTAATATTTTGTGTAATCACATGACTCGTCGAGGTCGCAAGGTGATAAACTTTTCAATTCGAACATCCTCACTGTATGACTTTAAACTACATATTTCATCATCTGAATATCATGGAGTTAAATTTCATTATATAGGTCCTTGATTTTTGATGATAAACTATTTGAAATACATCCCTATAATACAACATTAAATTGTACTCATTCCCCATGTAAAAAATATGGGGCACCACATGTTGCAAATGTGATGTTTCGAGGTCCTCACCATAGTGGAGATCACCCTTGGTATTGGTCTCCTACCATGATGGCATTCAGTACTACATAAGTATTTGTTCTCATTCTTATGGTATATGTTTCAATTATTGATATTGTTATCCTGGGTCTAACCCGATCATCAACTCGTCATGAAGCCCTTTCCCTTTATCTTCATGACAATAGATTATGTGCAATATTCATGGAGAGTTTGTGTGGGAAAGAATCATGTTGGGCCTAAATTCATGAAATTTAATTTTTTTAGCTTCAAAAGCCCATTAAAAGAACATACATCCCAATTTGGTCAATTCTATGAAATTAAAAATTATAGCAATAACAGATGGAAAACACGGAATGCCTCATGTGACCACGTATGATAAGAACAATCAAAAAAATCCTCAATACATGATTATAGATGGTATCATTAAACAATATCATAAATAATATATTCCTCATGGAATATGTGGGATTCTTCAATTCCCTCTCAAGAGAGGGAACCCTAATTTCTAACTGTGGTCTTCTATGATTCCATCTTTCCTAACAACGTGTGGCTTGATTCTCGTTTTCACAGGCAACATGGTGACATATGGATTCTTTTTCTTGGCATAAAAATAGTTTACAAATATAAATTTCCCATTAACTAAATAGATGTTCGGTATATGTAGGGAACATTTCATTCCATTTCCAATGCTAGTAAAAAAGTTTCTTCTGTACTCAAACATATTCCTTCCACCTATCACACTCTTTTTCTTATGAAATTTCATATCACCAAAAACTAACCATATTTTAGTAATGGAATGTCTATTTTATGGGGAAACATTTACTAGACTATGCATAATATTCAATAGTGTGTATCTACATAAACATATATAATGTTTACTTTCAACCAATGAAAAATGTGTCCTTAAGAGAGATCAATTCTATCCCCAAAATCCCAAAGTACATTATGTTGGAAGTTTCTTTTTTAAACATGATAAACATACACTCAATATGTATTTGTCCCATCTCATTTATACTGAACTGAGAACCACTGAGATCATGGTTTACAATTCTCCCCCTTCACATTCTAGGATCATCATAAAAACCTTTCTTGACAAATCTTTCATCACTAATTTTTTTTGAACCATCATATTTACAACATTCCACTAAACTACATCATCAATATATTTCTAATATTTCATTTAAATTTAAGACCTACACATGTATTGATTCCTATCATTATAGGATATGTATTGATTTATAGATATCTAGTCCCGTGTCCATCCCTAGTGTTTTTTTCTTTCACGTTGGGTCACATTCGTTGTTACTGGATGGCGTTAAACTGCATTGATGACTCCTACACAACATAATAATTATCATAAAATTATTAGAACTATGTATGACTTGATTCTCATTCCCTTGAGATACATAGTGACACCTATATCCAACATCCTATTCCATCAACCTTAAATTCAAAATCCCATGGTCATTCTTTTTTGTCAACTAAGTGAGCTGGAATAAACCATGGACAATCCTTGTTTCGCAAACCAAACATATATCACAAGAGATTATTAGTTTTCATAATGTTTTCCATTGATTATCAAGGAATATTAGATCACATAAGGGTTTTTTGGTTAAATGGTACACTAGAAATCCATACCACATGACACTAAAAAGTATAGTTGATATCTCTTACATTACATGAGCTCAAGAACAACATGTGGATAGATTATCTCTTTGATGATAATTTCATTGATAACCAAATATCCAATTCTATGTCCATGTGAATCATAAAACTCCAACTCTTATAAGAAAGATCTATATCTCCACTGGGGGGTCTAGTACGGGTTCTCACCCCCTTGGAAGCTTGAATTCATGGAAGGAAAAAAAGATTCTCCCACTTTACATAAGATTTTGATAAGTGTGGGGAATATTTTAAAGAGATATATATATCATGATTCTTAGTATTAAGAGATATTAAGTGATGCCCAGACCTTATATCTCGGCCCCATAGGTAACAAAAAATTACATCTCTACAGCATGTGGGTAAGACCTATATAAAGAAAGCATTTCTACTCATTCCTTTTAAATTTTATATGAAATGATCCTCCCATATTTATGAAAAAATTTTCCAAAAAAATTAACTCTATGGTAGGGGAAGACATAATATGAATAATCTTTCTCAGTACATTTATATAATAATTTCATATTCTTCAGGAAAAATTTGTATGACTATTCGTTGAATCACAAAAGTGGGGTTTTCATAAATTTACCAAGAAAAAGGCATGATATCCATTTAAAAATTATCACTCAAGAGATTCATACTCTATCTCCACAATCCACAATGATGATCTAATCATTGGTCACTCCTTAGATTAATAATCCTACAGAGTGAAACTTGCAACCTCTTTCCATCATTATTGATAATGTAATAACATTATCTGTCAAATAACCATGGAATGGCCAGATCTAAAATTTTTGATCTAATTTAAATAACCTTAAATTATAGCCACCAAAATACATACTGTAATATATTAAACTATGAGGTTCATTTCCTAGTCACATGAAATTAATCCACACTATGTTTTAACCCTTTTTTACACATCTCAAATTAATGTAGGAGAAGTTTTTCATTCATAGACACTACAAATACTGATTATCATACTATTATCATATGTATTCCCTTAATAAACCCCCTATTATTGTTGAGAAATCATAATCTCTATAATATATCCTTGGAAATCAGTAGTATAATGTCAGAATCTTGTGAATAACTTTTTTTACTTTTAATAATATTCCCTAGTTGGGAAAGAGGTAAGACACCCTCAAAAGGCTTGACAACCAAGGGAAATTTTACTTTTAGGGGATTCATATTTTATCATTGTAATCCCCAAAAAACATCACACATGAATCTTCTTTTCATAAATGCTATATGGACACTCCATTAATGCTTGCCTCATATCATTCTTTATATTAGGAAACCAAAAAATTAGGGAATAATATTATCATTGATATGTCAGAAGAGTAGTTGGAAATACATGGATATAAATCCCTACCTATGTAATTATTCCATAATTTATATTCATATATATTTGATATAATGAATAAACTATTGGTATTACATGACCCTAAGGTTCCAAATTCTAAATAGTTATCTAGTTCCCATAATTACAATCTAAATAAACTAATACATGGAAGTAATGAAAATATAATAAGTCAACTCAATTATTACTATTAAAATTTAAAAGGAAACATAAAATGATGATACATATGATTGAGAATAAAAAAAATCCATTTATTGGATATATTTAGCAGGAACATCCACACAATTAATTATTTACTTGAATTTATTGGAAAATTAGAAACAAATGAAATGAATTTTTTCAAATGTGAAAAACATTATTTAGTAGATTAGCTAAAACATGTCTTGAGCTATCATTTTCTTCCTTAGGATTGGTTCTCTAACAATATTCAGATTCATCTAGTAGAAACATTTCTCAAATTAAATCCCTTGATTATTTACCATTATGTTTGATAAATTACATCCCCATATTTTTTGATGACGACTTCATATTTATCCAGGATATGTGAGACTTATATTTACATATCTCCACATGTTGTGAAACCATGTGATTATAAAATCATGATTCATCAGCAATTATATTATAGTGCTCATTAGTGATATCCCTGAATGATACTTCATGATGTTTGGAAAGATTAAAATAGATCATATCATATTCATGAGTGTCGAAATCCTCTCGAGAGATGAGAACATTATGGATAATTAAATGGAAGTGTTGGTAATCAATCCCACATACTCTTAAGGTAAGAAAAACGTGAAAAAGGATTTCCATTTCATTAGTATATTTTCCAAAGGTGTATTTGTGATGATATTTTAAAATTTGTTCCAAGAACATTTTCAAACATACTTATTTTGTATAATAGCACTGGGGTTCATATCCTGGTTGCCTACATGGGTATATAATTTGAGATTTTATTCATTTAAGGAAGGTTTTCTCTAAATAACAATGCTAAAGAGGGAATATAATCCCTCATCACCTCATGTTTAATATCAAGAACATAGATATTATGTTAGGAATTAATTTACGAAATATTGTATACTATTTTATTGGGAGAGACACAATGAGGGCTTCCAAAATTTCTAGTTACTAATATGGGGTCTACACCACTACCTAAAAAGGGAGTTTGAGGATAAAAATCCCTCATAATTCTTATAACATTGGGAAATCAGTGAAGCCAGTGGTTTATGAACCTATAAGACTATATTTCCCAAAAACCCATTGGGATAATATTCCACCTATGTTTTTTCATGACCCCATGAAAAGTTTGTGGGATAATTCACATGAGGTAAATATAATTATATGATAGAGTCTTCACAAATCATCATGAACGATAGTTTGCAGAGGATGAATAGATGTGATTTCTTTTTAGTCTATGCATTGGGTAAAGATGAAACATGTTGCATAGAGTTGAATTTTTGTGAAAAAATATATGGATAATAAGGCTCACAATTGATCACCCTATCTACCCATGCAGCTAGAAATAAATATCACAATGCGATGTGGTTAAAGAACTAATCTTATGTCCCTATACCATTATATATAACCACTCATGAAGGTACTGGATATATAATAGAATTAAAGGATGAGAGACCATTTAATAACTCAATGCCACCTTCAGTTCCTAGAGACATTCTGTGGATAGTAGTAGTGTTGGTCAATGCAGGATGGAATGTTGAACGATGGAATATTGCAGCATATTGATATTCATTACATCAAAGCTATTCCTCCAACCATCCATAAAAAAATTTAAATGCTACTCAAAGGATATGTGGAGATATTAATTCCTATATATGACCCAGTAATTTATAAATATAAGAGAGGGTGAGTACATTGAGATTTATGGGTTACCCCTATACCAATTTGGATGGAATTATCAATGTGTATACCCTGACCCCCAATATAAACATAATGAGATGTGAAGATCTATCCACTAAGAAACATGTAGAAAAGTCATGATAAATCAATTTTTGGGGATATGTTTGTAAATACCTAGTATCCCCATGTGGTGTGTTGTCCTACCTTGAGGGTGGCCAAGTTTGAACTTGGAACACCACATGAATGTTGTGTCAGGTCATTCCTAGTTCAGTGATCATTTTCCATTGGACTAGTAGTTAAAAAAATTTATCTAATACTTGAACAGAATAGTTAAATGATTGTGAATGGGTTATACTAGTGATTTATCTTTCAAAACCCATAAATTTCTTTATAATATAGAATTTTTTTAGTATTACACTTGGTATTGGTTTCAAGAAGAAATCAATCATAAATTTTTACATGAAAGGGAACTCCCCATAATTGGTAAATATTCCACAAGATGATTCAAACTCCACCATACGACATGTGGAAAGTGTTAGTGCTCGAACACTAATGGAAGACCATTTGAGAAACATATATACAACTGAATATAATTTGAACTGATAAATCGATTACACTTGATTTAATTTTATGGACTATAAGTTTTAAATTGATTCAATGAAAATATGGTACACTAATAATCCCAAGACCGTTAATTTGAAAAACCCACTCTAGACCACTCGTCCCACTTGGAGCTCTACCCTTCACTGGGAACACTTCATGAGAGGATAAAAAATGGAAAGATATTTTTTAATTTTAGACTTCAAGGATGTTTACTTATTATGATAGTTACTATATGTGCTGAAATATCAATTATGAAGAAAACCAATCACATTATGTGAATAAAAAATAATGTCTCCCATGGCAGAAACTCTCACTTGAACAAAATACAAGGAAACATAAACCAACCCATTGGGGAATTATTATTAGATGATGGAATAAGATTATAATCTTAATGTTTATAGTTTTAAAGTGTAAATCTATTAGAGAATGTTTAATTGTGAAGCTCAAGTGAAAGAAAGATCATTTGAATACTGTTCAGGGGAACGATGTGATCGATGTCAAAGACTGATTTCAATATTCCTATCAATGTATGGTCTTCTACTTATTCCATTCATGGAGGTTAATATTGAAGTTTGTTTTTTGAAAAAATCAATTTTATCCCAATGAAAGGATCAAAAAAATATTTGTGACTAATTTATGTAAAACAATGTAAATTAAAATGTCATAACATGATGATTGGTCTGTGTGGAGCTTGGTCTCTGAGGTGCTTGATCCGTGAGGTTCTCAGTCCACAAAGTACTCAGTCAGGCCATGAAGCGTTAATAATGATGGCCATATTACTATGTGGGTTTGAATAAATACCATCATGGTGGATGATTTACGAGTTCATGAAATGTATGTCTAAAAAAGATGACACTTTATTGAGGAAGTAAGTGATGAAGGATCATAAGAGAAAAAATTTCATATGTAGGCTCAGTAGGTGATTTTTCCCCCCATATTAATTAGTGTGGTCCCAATTACAAGTCAAAATTTTTAGAAAAAATGGTTAAAATAAGTCTAACTTCATCATTAAAATCACCACTTTTTTTCCATTTAGAATGAATTCTGAGCATATGCATTTCATGGATCCTAAAAACACTACATGAAAAAACAAAAAGGCATTGGTGAATATGATAATGGTAGAATCAATCCATAAAGAAGGAGAATCCAAGGGATAAATAAATATTCAATTCATTAAGGGGAAGCGTAGTCTTTATAATAAAATAACTATGAGGGCCGCCATAATATATGGCATCCCACAAATGAAATCCTATTCGGTGTGTGATGGTGTTTCCTAGTGACCGTGAACGAAACCATGTCATTTGTGGTACTGGAGTCTATTTCCCATCCATTATAAATGATATGACTTTTATGGGCCTAGATTGGGGTTTTCCCCTTTAAAAGAAATTTTTTATAGGCATGGATGAGTTATTACATTTCACACAAAAAAATCCCTTTTCAGGGCTAGATGTCCTTATCGAGCTCCCACAAATGAATTCCCTTCATTCAAATGTGGAAGATAGGATCTACTAGTAAGTGGTTAACTATATGTATTTATAAAAACCCCAAGTGAGATCTGTAGAGAGAAAAAATTAAAAATCAAGGAAATGAGTTACATGTCTCATTTTTGAGAAGATAAATTTACTACATAATGATAAGGTAGAATGCGGATTCAATTATCCTCCTCGCAGACCCGGAACACTTTATGGAAGAAATTCCATGAAGTATAAGCAGATGGATTTTTTTGTTCCATCATCCCACATGGTAAAAATATACGCATAATTATCATTTCCCAGTGTATCAAGACACTATGTGGGAGGAACTCACACCCATGTTGAAAGATGATACATGGGAAAATTTCAAACTCTTTTAGAAAACTACTAAGGGGGAGGGGTTAGATCCCATATACAAAAGTGCTACATGGAATCCACCCACAACCTCATAGCTAAAAACTTTATGGAGATAACACCATCCTGGTGAGAAAAACACCATGCTGAATGGGGAATCCTGGGGTGCTCTGATTTCCTGGTGTCTTTGGATTCCTCTGGTGTAGTGTTACTACTACTGTAGCCCCTCAATGAAGACCCACTCTGCTAGTCTTGTTACAAGGTAACTATAATCTCTAAAAGGGTCCCCTCCTGAGGTATCATGCCATGAACTCTTCAAAAGAAAACCAATATGTATGGACACATCAGCATGTCCTATTGAACATATATAGTGATGGAAAATGTTGTCGCATTGGTAACCTACATAAAAATAAGAATCATCAGAATATTTTTAAAAATACAGATCCATAGTCCTGAAGGTCCTAAACATATGTATAGTTCTAGATGGTTCCATAAGATGAGAAGTGACATCCATCACAATATCCCCTTCATTGCCGTCTCTTCCACTTGTCAAATGCGGTGGTGGGAAAAATCAGGGCTAGGGTATCACTCATAGATTAAGCCCCTAAAATTTATTAATATATGCCACAATTATCCTCTTTTTTCCCCAATGTATGAAAATAGAAGAGGATATGTCTTCCTCAAATCATTTTTTCTCCCACAACCATAGTCTAGTTACAAAAAAATTAGGAGGTGTGAACTTCAACTCCTTTTTTCTCTCCCTTTGGGCCTAATATATTGATATATGTGAGAATATGCAAATAATATGTCTCTTCCATTATCTCTTCCTTTGGACCCCAACCTCATCCACTAGTGGACACAAAATATTGTGTGGATTTTCTCTATTTTTATTCCTCTTCATTCCCACATCGAGAATGACTCATATAGATTTAGAGGTGGGTTGTGATCATGAAATCTGTTCTATTCCATTAAAATAGGAATAACCATAAATGAAATAACTAATCAAACCCAAAATTCCCCATTTTTCAGGAAATTATTCATGGTTATAGAAATATTAGGCACCCCCTATACATTATAAGTGCCAAAACCATGTTACCATCCTCTAAAAGGGTCATATTAATTACCAAAAGAATATTCCAAAAGATATATTTCTAACATGGGTCTCATTCATGGGTTTAATCCCAAACTGAATAAAACCTCATTGTATTTGATTCTTAAATAATAGGGATATTAAGGAATCCCCCATGTTACACAATCCCAATAACCAAATTCTCCTTAATTTTCTCATGTATATGTCTCTTGTAGGTCTACATTCATCTCAAAGTTACATATTCATTTTGATACCCTTTTATTGCCATTTGTATCTGGACATGTTACTGAAAATTTGACACACTACTTAGGTGACCATATATTTTTTAGGTCCCTTAGGTAAGAACATTCGAACTGGATGTACATTTAAATGAACATTAAACTGCATGGTTTGGTCATTATCACATTACCTTAAATGGTATGATGTATCTGGTAAAGTGGAACTGAAATATGTGGTTTCATATTCATTTCACATGAATATATTTGATGTCCATGTTATTGGTTTGATCCTAACAACAAAACAATTCCTATCACCTAAGATGAAATTAAATTCAAGATTTCCCTATTATGTGGATAAAAAATAGTATTGTAAAGAATAGTGAAATAATAATCTATAATCCAATGATAGAAAATGTTCTATTGATGGGTAACCATGTATAAATATAGATATCTCCATCAATAAAGAACCTCAGATATATATAGATTATTCCAAGTCCATTATTTCTAATAATTTATAATTTATATAAGGGTAAAGTATTTCATACTTTGTAATTAATAAAGGATTCAGGAACAGGTATTAAATTAGTGCTATATGAGATTCTAAAAATAGAAAATAATTTCCAACAAAAGTGTGTGATTAGTCTGAACTTCCATCCTCTAATCCAATTTTAGATCATAAGTGTCTCAAGAAATGTTCCCCAATGATCACCTACCATTATAAGGTAAGTCCCCAATTCATCATGGATAAGAGATCAATTAGTTTTTACTATTTCGAAAAATTAACCCCATTAGAAACTAAATCATCACAAATGGGTGCGATATAAATTGGTAAATATGGTATAAATGATTTTTCAATATTAAAACCCTCATAATCAGTCATAATGGTGCCATTATTTGTCATTTTAAACCACCAATGAACTATATTTCGTAATCCCTCATCCCCTAGCATACAATGATAATTTTGATAATGCTAAATTAATCCCATAGTAGGAATCCAGTGAGAACACCTAGTGAAACCACCACCTAAAAAATTCCATCACTGTACTACAACAAAAGAACAATAACATTTCTGATCCAAAATCCATGTATCATCGTATTCCATGTGAGTATTTATACCCAAAAACCGAATCAACAATTACTATTCCTTAATCTGCACCTAGAATTTATTGAGAGAACCATCCATATGTTGATTAAATTTACTTAAAGAAAAATGCGAACTAAAACAAACATCGTAGGATTGGTATTATTGTGTCATGACAATACTCAAATGAGGGTCACCCTAATAATGACTGATTTACCACCCCCACCATAAGAATATTCTATTCATTAAACTTATGAATAATAAAAATAATTTCTATAGCCCATTCCCCATCCAATTAAAACATAATGACTTCCAGGGATAAGGATCCAGTCACTTCTATATGATATAATAAATGTCATTGATAAATCATTCCTTCTAATGTGAATGGTTTCTATGGATATATCCATAATTATAATAAAATTTTTTTTACCTCCCTATAGTGAAAAATTGTGTGCTACACACCAACTGAATTTCCCTAAACCACTCCTTGAGTGAAACTCTCATAGAGTATCATCATCAAAAAAGATGAATATTTATATTGAACTCTTAATATACAGTGGATGATATCTCTTTATACTCAGGATAATTTTATGATATGGGAATGTTCTCCTCTAAATCCAGAGTACAATAATATTTTTTTGGAGTTTTTCAATTCTCTCAAGAAAGTATCTCATCAAAATAGTCTAAATATTCTTTATCCAACACCTTACACCATATCTCCCAATAATGTGTGTCTAGGTTAAACCATAGGTTAAACATATCGCTTTATAGATTATACCTCATCCTATGAACATTATTTAAATTTATACCAAAATATCTATTTTACCATTTCTATAAGAACAATATTTAAATACATCCATCCTCATAACCATTCCCAGATTCACACTGATGTTCCATTAAAAACATGTCCCACATATGAGCAACATGACCTAATTTATCAATAGGAAATGAGTGTATATCCCATTCCACCTTATTAAAGAAATGAACCATACACCCTTGATTCATATTTCAACATGTTCAAGATGATCCTTCTATATGAAAAGAAATTTTTTACACTAAAGGAGATCCATTATAACTTTACTTAAAAAATAAGGCACATACATGTGCCATTATCTGTCAAAATATTTCTCATTTCACAAAATAGTTTTAAAAATAAAATCATCAAACACAAAACTACTATTCAACTAGACTAGGAACCAAAACAATCATTCCCATTGAATCTTATCTCAATACACAAGCACATCTTTCTTCTATAAGAACCCATGAACCACTGTGCTTATAACCGTTCACTTTATAAAAGAGGTAAAACCGAAAGGAAGTAACGAGGTCATCAACCGACAATGTAAATGACCAATTCTCAAGGAAAAATACATCACCTATAGTGTAATAGCCTTCCCATAACAGTTCCTCTCTAAGTATCCTTATAATGGTGTGATCTATAGAGGGTTATAATGTCAATATAATAAGATGGAGTGACGACAATAACATGGTATCTAAATATGGAAATAACACTATATGATTATCTCAATGGATAACCCCTCATTGATGCCTAAGGTATTTTCTTAAATAATTGAGAGTCTTACCAGACTCAAATGGTCAAACATAAAAAACCTACCATTCTCAGAATCTCAGATAAATAATTTACCGATTTCCTTTGTCCAAGGGAGATACCACGATGACTAACCCCTCATTTAACTTATAACATTGACTATTAAACTATAGTAACAACCAAGAAGTCACTAGTCTCAACCACATATAATTTTTAGTTTATAAAATTACCTGAAATGTGCCTACTAAGATCTATGATAAATTATCACATTCACATTCAAAAAATATCTCAAGGATAACTAATGCTAACATGTACACATGGGACAAAAATAAGAACATTATACTGTGATTTTATTACATTGGTTTTATTCAATTCTCATTTGTTGTAGAATTTTAATAATATCACAAATAATTGGCATCAATTACATGTTTTACAATATTATTTTCTAATAACTTTGTTTATATGAAGCCATTAAATTTTAGAGAAATTTCATCCTAATTTAATTTTAAACCCATTTAAGATATCAATAATGTTCTCACAACCAGGATTAGTTAAAATTAGATATTTTTTAATATATATAAAGGTAAAATATCATTAGTGTCTATTTAAATTTTAATTAATTAACCCTTTTTATTAATAAATAGTAGATTAAATACTGAATTTTTTCATTATAAAGTGAAATTGTTTTATAGGATTAAAAAACAAATTTATAAATAATTCCATATATGATGATTTTAAAACATGAAATAACCATTCTATACAAAATTATTATACCCCAATTGGATTAAGTGCTAAAACCATGAAGAAGAAAAGGTGACCTATGTGGTCCCCATAATGAATTTATAGGTTCATTAAATTAGAATCCATCCCCAATAAATATATCCAGTACTCTATAAAATAAAATTGGAATCAAAAATAATTTTATCCCACAACATTTGTCTCTAATATGATTTAACATACCCTTAACGGGAATATAATTTAAGAAATATACCCCAACTATCCACCTTTAGTGAAGTTCTTCATTTATGAATTTATCCTTATGGGTTCTCATAATCCAATCATAGAATCACAAGCCTATATAAACATACCATTATCCATTTAAATGAGTCATTATTCCCAAATAATTAATATACATTCCTTTATAAGTAATATTTGGAAATTCATATAACTCTAACTAGACCTTTACGTAGGGTTAGTCGAATGTAACAAGTCATAAAAGATAATTTGATTATATAGATCACCATCCAAAATTTATAGATGTTCATTCTTCATAAATTATTATTTTAATCCATGTAATCAAGATCAACTAACATATAAACTCAGAAAACTATAGTTTTATAGCTCAAATATATAATAATTTGTTATTAAATGTTACATCATCAAGATATATAAGAAAATAAAAATTATATTGATGTAGAAAATGTAATAAAAAATAATTCAATAATTTTACATCCATGAAATAGCAGTAGAATTTTTAATATTTAATTTTAATAACACACACTATGCTACATGTAATTCATGCATTAAAATAAACCTTTAAATAAATATTCATGAAATTTCAATCCATAATTCCTAAAATAATGCATGAACAATAAGTACATGCCATAAAGGGACATGGAAAAAATACCATAAATAAAATAAAACTATAAACAATGGAAATTAAACCAATCACTAATGGTGAAATTATAATCAATGGTAATAATGATCCTAAACAAAAATCCCATCCCCCAAAACCTTATATTTCCACCATCACTGGGTTATTCACACCCAAAAAATGATATGTCAACAAATTAAAAACACATTCAGAGTCTCATGTATAGAATCCAAAAATAATAAAACAAAGGGAAAATAATTATTGGGTATAAAAATTTATTTAGGTACATGGCTATAAACATTACATATTCTAGTGAATTTAAACTATAATTCGCATTCTTATTTTTCTAGATAACTTTTAGGTTTATAGTTTTAGAGAGTTCATTTATAATTTTTTCATAAAAAACCATCTATAAAATGAGTAATCTTTTATCCAGTATCCATTTTTTCAATGATACAAAACATTCAAAATTAAAATGTTTCTTTTCTTAAGAAATTTCCATGACATTAAACTCGATATATTACCTATTTATAAACCCTATCAAAAACATATTAAACCATTGGATGAGAAAAATAAACATATAAAGGGAAATAAAAAATAAAAAATAATTTATTTTAGTTTATAACATGAAAACATGTAATAAATCTTATACTAAAAACATAACATTTTACCCAGAATGGGAATCATATTTTTTTAAAAAATAATTATCACAATATTTGAAAAAAATCCATGAAAACACATTTGAAATAATAGAAAAGTTGTGTAAGATCATTGGGACAAATAAAATCATATAACACTTAATATAGCCTTATAATAACCCTTAAAAATTAAAATAACCATAAAATTTTCATGAAATATATTTATCTAAAGAACATAATAATTTTCTAATGTATTTGAGTGCTATCTCGGAATAAAAATCATAAAACTCATTTAAGGATCATCCATGAGATACAATGGTTATCTGACCATAATATAAAGAATTTATAAAGACCATAACATTAATAAAATAATTCCATAATCCAACATTTCATTGTAAAACCCATAAAAATATTTTAAAATATTATAAAAATTTTATTTGGATATCAAAATTCATTTTTCTTAAAAAATAGTTTTAATATAAAAATACACATGCAAAAGGGAAAGTGTTTTATTCATTGAATAAATCATAAATAAATGTACTAAAATAAAAACTTTAAATAATTTTTATTGTAGAAGGAAAAATCAACATCAAAATATATGTTAAAATAGAACATCCCTTTTTGGATTCTTTTAAAAAATAATTTTGAATAAAAATTATAAATAAGTTCCTTTGGAAAATATTTTATATAATGTAAAAGGAGAAATAAAATGTATTTTATAAACATATTACATCCATATAAAAAATAAATAAAATAATTTTAAAAATATAGACATTGATGAAAAATGATAGGAAAAGAAATATTTTAGAAAATATTTTTTTAAAAGAAAGACTCTTACCAAGAGTCTGACTCATCACGTGTGTTCTTTGTCATCATAAAAAATAAAATTTTGTTAATTATTTACTCACATAGGAACATTTTTTTGTTTATTATTTTTTATTATTTTTTATCATACCATGTTATAAACAATTATATAATCATTTAACAAAACATTAAATGGTTTTGATGGTTTTGGCTCATGTGTGAAAAATGAATTCTGTGTGATTAAAACTATCAAGGAGGTAATTATTACACCATTAAGAGAATAATAATAATTAATAATTATAATTTTTGTATATAATTTATAATTTTAAACCCAATTTTGATATATGTTTATGAAAAAATAAATATGTCACAATCATCGAGACTGTAGGTTGTACGACTGCATGCGTAATTTTTCTATTTTTAAATGATTATTATTAAATGATGTTATGCATTATTTTATTATTAATTAATTATATTTATATAATAAATAAAATATAATTTTAATAAATATACTCATATATAGAATTCATATGATACATTTATGAAATAAGAATCCCATAACTTCGTGGAGGCTATAGTAAACACGTATGCAAAAACAACATTATCATTTTTCAGTGAGAGAACAAGTAAAAAGGAAATTGATAAATTATATATTATGAGTGATAAATATGTAACTAATATAATGGTTATTATATATATTAAATATACACATAATGTTTTTAATCATTACCATCCATATAAAGAGTTTTTGAAATATGAATCGCACGGCTTCACGAGGTAGTAGTCTTCCTTAAACACGAGGGGAGTTATCGTATCCCTCATAGAAAAGAATATAAGATGGTATCTGTGATATAATAATCATACTTGTATAATTATTTTATTATATTAGTGATAATGGTGTTAATATATAATTATAATCGAAACAAATTGAAAGGGGTGGATGATGAAAAAATATATAAAAGCTCGGTTATGAACGCTACGGCTTATTTTTGTAAACATCATAAGTTTTACACAAAAATATATTAAAGAATATATTTATAATAAAAAATTATAATATATATACACATATGTATTGAAGATATTTGGATAGGGATGGGATGAACAAAAAGGATTTGGCAGTGTTAAGAGGAGAGGATATGGGTGACCATTTATCTGTGGGGAAGAGGAAGAAGTTGGATTTTTTAAAATAAAATGGGATACCCTTGATTTAGGTCTGGTAAAAGGCTCTAAAATAGAACATTATTGAATGAATTAGATATATGGTTAATATATGTCCATAAAATAGTCTTTAGACATGTTTTAGATCATTTTAACATTTATCAATTTAGTTTAACACCTGAAATATTTGTTTTTACCTTAACCATGATAAAACATGTTTACACGTTTCACTATCTATTATAACCAAAAACAGCAGTGAACATATTATAGAAAAAAAAATATGAATATTCCATATATGGAATTTATTTAAAAATATTCAATTCCTTAATGTAGAAAGATTTAATTTTTAGTTAAATCTACAAATGTGATGAAAATGATGGTTTTCAAGTAACACATTTTTCAAGAAAAATTGATTTTATGTTTAAAATATGAAAACTATTGATCATATATGAATTTAAATTAGTTTTTTAGATATATAATATAAATATTTCATTAAAAAAATTAAACATTTGGGTTTTTTTAATAAATTAAAATTGATAAATATTATGAACTAAAAATGATTCAAGAAAAATTAATTTTTAAACCCAAAAAATACTAAAATACAATATAAAGTTAATAAAATGAGATTAATTTTAATAAATATAAATAAATAATAATTATTTTACATGAAGGAAAATTTAAATCATAATGGTATATTACAATTTCCATATAGTTTGAAAAGAAATGATAGTTTTACAAAAATATGTGTTCTCAGTATTAACTGATATATCAATATTTTATGAATAATTCATATATTTCAACATAATTTAATATGAATATGATAATTTCAAAAATTATATTGAATTTTTTAAAGTAAAAATTATATAATTGAGAAAATAAATTTTTATGAAAAAATATAAGAAAAGTGATTAGTTAAAACTATTTCATTTTTGATTTACAAATTACTTAATTTTTTTATTATGAATCTAACTATAAAATTCATGTTAATAAACATGAAACTGATTTATTTTATCATTGAATAGGTTTTTATATTCTACCCTACTTTATTTAATTTTTATACGAGAAATTTTATTCCCTTATTAAACACGTGGGGATATCATTTCTTCATTGCATTTTCAGAATCTCATGTTTCTTCGTCAAACTTATAGTTTTTCAAAAAAACATAACCTGGTGAAATAAATTATTACAAAAAACATTATCTACATTTATATGAATATAAATATGATATTACACAAAATTAATATTCACTTCCAATGAAACTACATAAGGTCCCAAAATAAGAGTTTAATCAGGTACATCTTTCTTTAGCATTGAAAAATGAATAACGTTCTG
This sequence comes from Viscum album, assembly GCA_963277665.1. Classification (NCBI taxonomy): domain Eukaryota; kingdom Viridiplantae; phylum Streptophyta; class Magnoliopsida; order Santalales; family Viscaceae; genus Viscum; species Viscum album. The sequence continues at coordinate 423,057,573 of OY728162.1, read as the reverse complement.
TTCTTGGGACAAAGTTAGTGGAAGGGCCACTCAATAGGAAACTAATGCAAACTTTTTTAGGATTTCATCTGGTCCAATTGACCTTTCAATTAAACTTATCTTTTCAAAAAAATTATTACTTTTTTCTATGGAGGCACTTTAAGAAAAAAATTATCACTAAACTCGAAGGATAACTCTTTCTTCAGATTATTATCATATCTTTTATTATTGATTTGATTCATCCTCAAATATATCTAAATCAATTCCACCTTATCAAAAATTTCTATTTTAAAATCAGTTCCCAAAACAATTATTTCATCATTCCAAAAATATGGATTTCGACAGCACTTTCCATATAATTCCTTAAATGGGTCCATCTATATACAAGAATAAAAACTATTATTAAAATAAAAATCTTCCAATGAAAGATAATATTTACAACACCTATAGTAATACATTGAATAGGCCAAAATAATTTATTCTAATTTTTAAATCATTTCAAATACTATCTATTAGATTGATCATCAAAATTAGCATTCGAATTTAGTTATCTACCAAATGACTTATGATGTACTTTCCTTAAATTGGATGTAAACATGTGATCTTTTACAGATACAATAGAGAGAGAGTAACTCCATGTAAGCTTACTATATCGTTGATATATAGTTGATAAACCTAATACAAATAAATATTACCTTAAATGCGATGGAAATTTTCAGATTTTCTTATTTGAAAAACAATAAATCAAATCACTTTGTTTTATAGATATTTATGTTTTAATCCCACTATGAAATCCTTTGATATATTTTCCTAGTTCGACTCATGCACTAAAAATGTTTGACTAATTACTTTCAATAATTATCATTCTTCATTATCCTTATCAAAATTAAAATATTTCATTTTAATGTAAAAAATAACTCTTTTCACCAGACCCCACAAAAAGTACTCATGAAGATCTTTCTACGTCTTAGGGATACTGGGATGAATAGAATGTTGGGATCATTAAAATTCACTCAACAAATCTCACATGAAATGTAAATCAAATGGCACAGATGATATTTTTACAAATCTATTAACACCTTCCAAATCAATTATAAAACACTAGAAACATACCCTTAAAAACATATTCTATATTTTTTATAACTATTGGTTCTTCTTATGGGCTTACATAATTCTTTTGAAAAAATTTGACAGCCCTGAAACCTGAAACAAAAATATGTTTTTCACTACATCCACAACATCTATGATAAATATCATCAAATAATTAACCAAAATGTCACGTTTAAGACATAATATGGGTAATATATCACTATTTATCAAACTGAATGCATTATCCACATTATTTATTTTTACAGGATGGTAATGAATCATGCAATAACAATCCTCAATCAGTTCTAACTAACTTCTCTGTCACATGTTTAATTATTTATAAGTTAATATAAACTTAAATGTTTTATTATTAGTATATATTTCATATTTTACACTATAAAAATGGTTCCTCTAAATTTTTAAAGGAAAACCCGATGTAGATAATTCAAGATCGTGTGTAGCATAATTTAACTCATGAATTTTTACTTTCTATGAAGCATAATCAATTACTTGATAATTCTACATCAAGATACATTAAAATCCATTTAAATTAGAATCATAATATATAAAAAATTCAACGTTTTTAGAAGTAAAGGAGAAATTTTTTATTCCAAATATTGTTATTAGTTCATGTGGACTGTAATTAAAATATGTTTTCCATATGAATTTACCTCCCTTTCATTTTAATATTGTTAGTGGACCCGATATCAATGATTTAAAAAAAACATCCATTAATAGCCAACCAAACCAATAAAAATGAATATATGTTTCATTGGATAGTATTTTCACTATTCAGAAAACATTAATTTTGGTATCTTAAACCATAATTCCATACTTATAAACAATATTTCAATGTAATGAAAATTTTCTGAATAAAAAAACCCACTTAATAAATATTCCATACATTTTTCTTCTTTCATTGTTAGAAAAATAATCCATAGGATTCTTTCATGCTCATCCAATAATTTAGAATATTCTAAAAAATAAACAATAAATAAAATAAAAACCTTATCCAAGAACACTTGGAAAACTCTATTCATAATTTCTATAAATGTAGTAGGTTAATTAAAAAACACAAAGAGCATTACTATAGACACATAGTGTCTAAAATTATGTAATCAGAATATCTAACTCCTTAAATTTCAACTGAATATGCCCTAATCAGATACTAATCATCCAAAAATACTTGTCACCCTAGATATGATCAAATTAATCATCAATATGTTGAAAAGGAAAATTTTTCATAATAGTGATGTTATTTAATGGTCTACAAGAAATGAAAGTCTAAATAAACCATCTTTCATTTTAACAAAAAAGAGGAGATCCACATGGAGAATTTCCCAGATGAACGAAACCTTTATCTGTCAAATCCTATAATTTAACATTCAATTATTGATATTATAATTGATCCATTTGATGTGGGGGGTTTTAAATTGAATTAACATCTAGATAAAAGTCAAGAGTAAACTTAACCTATTAGTAAATAATTATGCCTAGATAAACCTTAGAAAAAAACACAGATTCATTCACTAATGATTCTTCACTAATTTTAAAATTTTATATATTTTCAATGACATGTTCTAAATAAAATTCACTTTCATTTCAAATAAATTTCTCTACTTACTAGTAATTTATCAAAGTAAAGAAATTATTGAATAAAACATTCATAGATCTACCTTAAATCTTATAATGATAAACTGAAAATGAATCCATAACCAAAATGATATCAAACACTACTATGTGTAGTTTAACAAGGTTTAGAAGAAGTACCATTCCAATAATAACAACCATAAAACTCTTATAAATCATAGTTTTATTAATATTTCCACCTATTGTTTTCACCAAAAGTTAGTCCTTCATTTAATGTGTTAATATATCAGATATTCTTCAAATTTTATGAGAAGTAATTGAATATGAAGATCCCAATTCAAAAGGGGAATGATAATAATTTGAATAAACTAGTAAAATACATGTCATCTCTTCATTTTACTTCCCAACATCAACCATAGTAGTAGAAATAGATTTTTACATTCCATTATTATTTTAGTCATATTGATTTCCATCCTGAGTAACTCAATTTAAAAACTAGTTATTATAGTTTTTAAAATCATTTAAAATAAAACATATCATCAGTGGATGGCTTTCAATTAACCCATTTGTTGATTTTCTAGGAAACTTCTCTTTATTGAAATGATCCCTCTATCCAAACATTCAACACCGGTATCACTTTCCAAAATTTAACTGATATTCCCCAAGATTCTTTTCACACATTACACAATATGAGAACCTAATTTTCATACCTCTATATTTTTTATGAATGATTCCACATACTCTATTATCCATACAAGTTTTCTATCCTAATATTGTGAGAATATGATCATATGTGATCTCCATTTCTGCATTCTCAACACACCAAACAATTTTCTCTTAATATTTGAATTTATGGGAAGATAATTAACTTCAATATATTGGATTCACACTTGAGTAAAATAGATTGAACATACTATGAATATTATGGATAAAATATACTATATACATATCCAATCTCTTAAAAATTTCTCTACACACTACTAAAAAATCATTATCCTTTTTGGATCAATTCCATGAATTGTTATTCTATCAAAATTTTAACATCCATAGGGAAATATATTTGAATGAACATATTTTTCAATGTGTCACATTATATGTAATTGATCTCATATATCACTTTGGTATTATTAACTATAGACCAATATTAATCAGTTTCACCTATAAAATGATAAATGACATGGATTTACTTTTAAAATTCTGAATACCCAATGACATATAATATATTCTACAGGAAATTTATTAATTCTTTAGCTAAAAATAGGTCAGAATATCTATTAGATACTGTATGATTTTTCCGCATAAAATGGTTTACTCTCAATATGTTGTTATATGGTATATCTGTACATTCTCTAGTATGGAGTCCACAACCATTTGCAACCCTAATCAATTAATCTACCATCAAAAAAAAAACATCCCATTTCAAATTCCAAAAATTCGAAAATTCATATTTGGAGGGATAAATACCTCTATGTGCCTCCCCACTATAGCTTCCCTACTTTCTAAGAGAAAAAATATTAAAAAACTTAGTTTTGGAGATGAAATATGGTAATATTGAAATTATATATCATGACAATATAACCATAAGGTAAAATATTTCAAGGACAGGGTATTTACATTGTACAAAAAATTGAAATTATTTGATCCATTCTCTAATATAATCTATAATAAATTATCCTTACACATTACAGATTTTATTTAATTAAAGACAATTTTTTTACATTCCAATTGATCTTTTTATTTTATATTTTTATAGAATTATTTCATACGTATCACATAAAAAAACAATATATATACAAAGCATACACTTAAATTTAGTTTCCATTTTTAAAAGAATATAATCCATTGAAATGAAAACACCATTTTCTTTCATGATAAAATTTTAAAACATTCAACTTGACCCCTTTCATTCCCTTAGCCTTAATTTACCATATGAAAAACATTTTAAAAAATTGGATGTGGCAAAAAATCATTATATGGGACATAAAAAAGATAAAATCAAAATGTTCATTGAAATACATGAAACAATATAAAAAACATTTTCTTAAGAAACACATGTTTACCAAGAAATAGAATCATATTTAATTTTCTTTTTAAAATTACCATACATGTTTAAAAGAAATAATATCCAAGGAAACTATTTATAAAGAATATAAATTTCATGTAAGATTTAGGTGAAATTATTATCATAAACCCCATACACAACCCTTACATAAAATATTAAAATTGTAACAACCATATGATCAACTTTAAAAATAAATCATCAGAGAACATTATAATTACCCAATAAATCAGAGAACTATATGGGAAAACCCATAATAATAACTATATAAATCTCTCCCATGAGATGAAATGATGCCCAAACCATTGTATAAATAATTTATTAGAACCATTAAAAAAATAAAACAATTTAATCTTTTAAACTTTCATCCAAAAAATCTTTGAAAACTCTTTTAACTCTATATTCAAAATTACATTGGATATAAAAATAGTATTTTTGATTAAAACACCATTTTAAATGCCTAAATTCATAGAAAAAATGAAATGGGGTTTTCATTGAATAAAACATGAATTCATGTAGGTGAACAAAAACATAAAATATCTCTTATAGAGGCACAAAATGTAATTGTTGACATATATATTAAAATAGAATGTTCATTTTGTCTTTTTCTCAAAATATTCTATATCAAACATGTAAAAAAATTCATTTTTAAAACCATTGAAATAAAGTCAAAAGTGAAATAAATTTTCCATTATAAATACTATATGTTCATATAAAATATCAATGAATTTATATTATAAATATGTTAATGGAATACGCATAGTTCAAAATTAAATATTTAAGAGAATAATTTATTTAAAAAAGAATGCCCCTTTCCTTGAGTCTGGCACGTCCAATATGTTCCTTATTTACCTAAAAAATAAATGTATGATAATAATTTACATTATTAATAATCTTTTTCAATTTTATTATTCATTTTATTTAATATGTAACCATGATATAAAAAATTAGTAAATCATTAAAGTTCACTTTGGAATGTTTGAATGTATTTAGATTATGTGTTAAAAATGACATTGGTAGGTTGAATATGGTTAATGAGGTTGTTTTTAAATATTTTAAAAAATAATATTATTCACATATTTATCATTTATAATCATAATTTATACACTATATACCAATTAGTAAATATGTTTATATAAAATTGAAAACATTACAATCATGGAGATGGTAGGCCATACATATATATGAATGAAGTTTACAGTTTTCAATAATCATTATGGAAGGAAGCTAAGTATTTTTTTTATATTTCTAAAATAATAATCATGTGTTGGAAAATATCCATTTTTAAACCTTTTCATTATTCCAAATCTTGTGGTTCTTGAAGGATGCTTTGTGGTGGTTCGATGGTGTTTACCTACTAAAATATAGAAGCTGAGATGATTTACATCCTCTATATTAGATTTTTACCAATGTGGGATTTACAATATATGTGGGTTTATACTTTTATTTTATGGAATATCGTATTTATCATAAATATCTAGAGTTTAAAATTTCAATCAATTATGTGTTTATATTATTAGGGTTATGTTTTTTTGTAAGACATAAATGTTGACACATTTTTCATGTAAAATAATTGTCTATACCATAAATGTATCCTATTTGAAGAATAATATATTATCCATTTATTCACAGTATTTCCCAAATTGTAACCCATATCCCTATTATCAATATAAAATAGTCAATTTTACACTAGAGTTTTGGAAGTTAATTGAAGGGGATCAAATCTTGGATTCACATAATCGATGCATAGAGATCCAAGGTACATTTTTCCTCTTCCCTAATGGGACATTGGTATGGTTCCTCCCATATTTTATTTTCATGTAATGGAGGTTTACTCTACATTTTCTAGTGATTTTTTATTATTGTTGTAATGGTTGTTTAATATTTTGTTTTTATGGATACATTTTTATTACAGGATCAGTGATCGAGATCCACAACATTAGATCATTATTTTGTAAGTAATGTGATTATTTAAGGGTAGCTGATTCATTTTATCTCATATATATTTATGTGAAATAGAAATTTTAGCATTCTTTGTACCTTTGGAGTATAATGTAATAAAAAAATCGATCCATAATTAATGAATGAATGTCGTTATTATTAGCGATATAATGTTTATGTTGTTGTTGATTTATACCATGATAATAATTTAGCCCTTGATTTTCTATAAAAAGTTATATCTATGTTATTCTTATTATCATTACTAGTTATGTAATGAATTAACATATTTTTTTTTGTGGGAAATTTAAAATAACATAAAACAAATAAATATTGATAAATGTTATTATTAATTTAATGAATAGGTGTGTTTTTAATCTATTTTCTATTGTAGCTTGAGGGAAATTCAAATTAATGAAATAATCATGTATAATTGAAAACAAGATTCCATGTGTTAATTTTCTTGATAAATAATTCCATTCATTTTAATAATTTTTTATGAAAATAATATTAGGGCATGTAAAATGGGATTTTTTCTTCCCATAGTTTGAATAAATTTTTTTAATGCTAAGACAATGATGATATTTTTATGTCTTATTATAGATACTATCATTGGTTTTTCATACTTCAAAATTATGAATAATGAATCAGTTAATTAAATTTTAAATAAGAATTTATTACTTAATGATGGATGAATTCCTCTTGTTGGGAGATGATAGAGCTTATCTATATGTGAAGGATGGATGAATTATTTTAAGATCATAGATTTCATTGTTGAAAATTATTGTTTCTTCTTATATCATTGTGATGTGCTTTGGATGTGAGCATTTCCGTGTGATATGAGCATGAGATGGCTTAGCCTAGGATGAATGATATGGGATTTGGCATAGAGGCCTGAATTATTTGGAAGTATTTGATACCAATAATGAATGATTTATTGAGATATATGTGTTCATGTCGATGATGAAAAATTAGGTAATGAATCTGGATAAATATGTTTTAACCAATTAATGTGATAAAACACGATTCTTTCATGAAATGAATATATTTATCAGTTGATTGATGAGTTTCCTATTTTTATCTTCATTCCATTCCCAAATACATAAGACTGGTGGATGGCCTTGGTAACATATTTCCTATTAGTGTCATCATAGGACGATTTTCCTAGATCAAAAGGAAATTATGGATTGATGTTAATAATACAAGATAAATGTTTATCCAATGGGGTTGGTTCTTACTAAAAGGAAAATGATATTTTACCATTGTGAAAATGTGGAATCATATTGGATTATTCTTGGAGGGAATGGAATTCTATTTGATATATAATAATGTTTAATGTGGGGAAAGTATGATGGTTCATCGTTGAATAATGAATTAATTAATGTAATTTTAATTTATCTTTAAAAAGAATAAATTTAATGTAGCTATTTAAAATTTGTGTCTGCTTATTGGATAAAGAGTTTTTGTAGTTAAAGAAAGGATTTAGAGTGATGTTAGTTACTATTGATTTAGGAAAATGTTGTTCACATAGTGTGGGTGTGATCTATATTATTTCCATTAAGTGTTGTGATTCAATATGCTACCCCATCCTTTTCAGTTCGGGAAAATGACACCCAATTGACTCTAGGAGGGTATTTTCCCAAACATCCTAGAGGGTGGACAGATAGATAACTACCTCTTCTAGCCCCACCCTCTTCTATTGGTAGTATTATGTTCTGGTATGCACCCCCTCTAGTTTCGCATATATATTTGTGGAGGGTTGTGATTGATTGTATTTTTCCTCACACATGCATCTATATATACAGTATAGAAGGGATTATTATAGGTATTATGCATATAAATTATGATGTCCTGATATTCTTACTCGATGTATGAGATTTGATGAATTGAGGTATAATACATGATGTATGATACACATCATATCTACTGTGGTGGATCCCATAAAAAACATTGTTTATATAAATATATGTGATATGAGATGATTTTATGATTTGATGTATGAGCTGTAATTTTCTATATATATCACAGGTGATTGCAGGCTGGTTCATTTTAGAAAGAGATGTCTCATGACAAGTGAAATTTGGGTGGAGTATCAAAATAGTGGAAAAATATTAATGGAGTAACCTTGATATTTCATTATAATAATATATTATATGTTTCATGTGATACCTAGTGAGAGTTTACCATGGCGAGGATAGGAATTTCATATACCTATTTTGGTATTAATTTGTTTCATTATTTTTTATTTATATTTTTCATTATTTCTTTATCTTTTTCAAGAAAGTATCCGTGATTTATCTTGTTGAGTATATTTTTTTTAATTCAACATATGGATATATAAACCAATTTTAGGTTAGCATGATATGGTTTGATATTGGGATGGATATTAATAGCTCATGGTTTAGAAAAATCTATCTGCGCTACCACATCGCTGACATCTTTATCTTTTGGGTAATATTAATTCTATATTCAGTTATTTTTGTACTATATGACATCAACTGTATTTGTTTGGGATTTATTATAGATATCTTAGAAGGTTTTGGATGGTGTATCTTTGATATCAATCTCTTCTGCATCTTCTCGTAGTGGGTAGTGCCTTCAGTTGGTATGTTTATTATATCCTCAGATCTAGTCAACATCTTGGGTCTTACTAGAGGTGGGTCTGAAAAGGTCATCATATCCCTTCTCCCATTTCTATCCTAGGATGTGTATTAATTATGTGGAGGTGGCCATGGTAGACTAGAATCATATGTTCAAGTAAGGTGATTTAATGAAGTGTGGATTTATGCACAAGTGTAAACTTCATGAGTTGGTAGGTAGACATTGTCAGATAAATATATTATGTTTTGTAAACTCGAGAGACCATATTAAGAATGATTATTTAAGACCCACCCAATGGAGTGATAAATATAATTTTAATTTTAATAAATCTATTTAACAAAGTGATATTTTTTTCCGTGTAGAGACATTGGAAAGGATATTGCATCAATCTACTTTTCCGCTTAGTTTTAATTGGGTAGACCCTATGATATGTTAAACATTAAATGATATAAAATAATTAATTAATTAATTATATATTTGTTTTAAATATTTCATTTTTAGGAGATATAACTATTTTTTTCTTATAAGTATGTTTTTAGTCAATGTACTTATCAGGTTTGAATCAAATATTTTTAACAAGATGTATGTAAAGATCATTGCAATGTATATGTCGAAAACAATGAAACATAGAGAAGGACACTCCAATTGTTTTAATTCTATATTATGAAAATGTAAGTGGGGACCTTTTTAGATTCAATAAAAAATATCTATCAGATAATGTCAATATCACATTTATTTCGATTCATGATACGAAGTAGAATTTAGTTTTATTGGTTGTGACAATGTTATATGAAGAAACAAGGAAGTGGAGGGTATTATTCCTCAATGATCACTAGGATTGGATATCCTAATGAGATAATTTATTATATTAGTTCTGAGAAGAGTTTATTTGATCGATCATGAAGGAAATCAATAACCTAGATAATTTTAAACATCCATGAGTGAGTTATAGTGTATGAGAGTTTTGGATCTATTTTAGGATCTTTCTCTAATATGCATTAGACCTATTTTCAGATAGGTAATCTTTAGTGATGCATTGTGAGGAGGATTTTCATATAGAGATATATTTTATGGTCACATCATTAATGTTCTTAATATATCATGATACAATGGAATGAAAATAGAACATTAATAGGACACTAGATAGAATCATATCATCATGATATAACATTTTTTAAGAATCTTGATGAAGAAGAACTATGGTATAGGATCCCTATTTCTTGGAAATAAGATTTTCTGGCTAGTAAGAGGTAGGTCCTCATTCCAATCATCGAATTTTCCTATGTTTTTTGGTTATCATAACAATTAAAAGAGTTTAGTCATGTTTGTTTTTAGAAAAAAGGCCACTAGTGGGAAGATATCCCATCCATTCTAAGCAGACTATGGGGGCCATGTGTTCTAATTTTTGTTTTACCATTGATAAAGTTTCCACTGAAGAAACAATAAAGGTTGTACCAGTTTTGGAATATTAGAGAAGATATATGGTAAAAAGAGGATGAAATCATGATTCTTCTCATCCTCATTAATAAGATAATGACCATAGAGGTTTTTTTAGTAGGTTCACAGAGGATATGGAGTAGGTCCTATTCCACTTCAATCTAAATTGTCACCATCATTGGGAGAGTTAGATATCGTTCAGGTACCCTTTTCTTGTTTTTTACTTGGGTTCATGTTGTTTTTGATTTATGAGATACAAAATCTTTTATATCAAATAACATTTTCCAAATATGTGGACTTATGGTGGATAGGAATTGATTTCCCATGGAATTGACGAATCCGGTTCAATATCTTTCTGAATTTTATGAAATGTATCAAAATTTTGATCTATTACTGGCAAAATAAATATCCTCTGAAAATTTCTTATGTTAAAAAATATATCCATATAAAACCATCCTTGTAATGGTTTTGTTTTATTTGTTCCATGATATTTTTTATTTCTTTAAGAGATATTTTTTGTTATATGATTCTAATAAGGATCTAACTGTGTTCTTTAGTGAGTGTGTCCTTGGGATGGGTCAGTGTCAGGATACATAAAATGTACTTTTTGATATATGATATGTTTTTTAGTTTTTCATAGGTTTAATTGTTGTTATTTTCTATTCTTGTGGAAGAGTAAAATGATGTATTTTTTTAAGAGTTTTTAGGGTTACATCCATGGTGGGAAATCATGTTTATGATAGATTTACCAGAAAGCATATCTCTTATCCTTATTTCTCTATATAGGATGGAACATTTACATTTGTGTGAGAGGTGAGTACATATCAATGATTATTATAGTGAGGTTTTTTTTTGAATTAATGTTTCACCGTGGGGTGTATATGTTTTGTTCATGAACAAGGATAATGTAGGTTTGAAGCTTTGTATCAACTATCACTACTTAAAATAGGATACATTGAAGAAATGATATCCTCTTCTATATATTTAAAATTAATTTAATGAGTTGAAACGAATAACATGGTTATGAAATATTTATTTATAGTTAGGATATCATCCGACGTTGGTGAAGGATGAAAATATTCTGAAGTTTTCTTTATATTATTGTCATATGTAGAATGTGTCTATTATATTGTTGTCTGGTTTGATGGATACTATTTAGAGGTTCATGGGATTTATGTATTTATTGTTCGGAGAGTTCCCTAATTAATTCATTTTGGTTTTCATTGATAACAACCATGCATACTCCATACATGTGGAGAAGAATGAAGATAATTTGAATAATTTTTTTGAGTTATTCATGGTCAATAAATATTCAAGAAGTAATCAACTATTCTGGTCTAGACTCATGATGTTTCATTCTTTGTTAATATCATGCCCCATTAGGTAGTAGTTGTGGATCCATTAACGATATAGTAAGTTGTTTATTGGACATCACCCACTATAGTGGAAGTGGTGTGGGACTTCCATGGTCTAACATGCTATTATTTGAGGATCATAGATGATTTCCTTTTGGCTGAAAATCCCAAGAAATCCTTAATAAGAAATGATCAGGGGTTCTATTACACCAAAAGGCCCTGAAATATTTAGGGTACATGAGGGAGAATTTGTTTATTGTTCCAGTCATTTTATTTCTAGATGAGGGAGTTCAATTTATGGATTTTGGCAATTTTTCAATTCTTTGGTTGAGATCTATTTTAATGAAGTAGAGAGTAACTATTTATTTTTATTAATGGAATTTATGTCTCCAAGAGTGTAACTATGCCACCAATGATGTCAGTTTTGTAGTAGATTAGTTTTTCATGACATTGTGGTTATATTATCTCACTAGTGAGAATTTTTTTTGTTTTTTACATCTCATAAGTGCTTATGTTATGTCTTATTTCAGTATGAATTAATCTTATAATAGTCAAGGTATATGTAATTATGGAAGGACTAAATCATTGATATTATGTATACACCCAGTAAAATAAATATTATATCTAATTACTTAATTAGAGTTTTTGATAGTGATAGTTTGAGTGAATCTGAATATTCATAAAGATTTACGGTAGTGCACTCAATGATGCATATGGAATTGGGAGAGGATGGAGGTGGAGGTTATCTTTTCATAGATGATAGTGAAGTCATATTTGGAACTACAAGTGGAGGAATTAAATTTGGGGGATTTTGAGGTGGAGGTATGGAGTGTCCGAGTTCTTTTTGGGGATTCCCCTAGTGGTTGGTCTAAGGAAGAGTATCACCTAGTTTTTTTATAAGAGAGGATATTCACCACTTTGGGTTTGTGTGAGATGGTTGTTCATGGTTTTTATATCCCACCATTGGCAGTACATCCCAATGTGACAAAGAGGTAATAGGATTTGAGAGGTCAGTTATGGTGGCCTGGGTTGAACTATATAGTTGTGGAGTTTTTTTTCTTGATGTTTAGTATTCTATAAGGTTATGGTTGAGCACCATGTTCCTAGTGTTTTAATCCAACATGAATATTTTACATTGTGTAATTTGGATGAAATATATATGAAATTTGTTAGGAATTTACCTCAATCAATTGAATTTCACGATGATATATGGATTATTGTGGATCATTTGATAAAATCAACCCACTTCATAGAGATTATGGATTCAATCCCAGTAGAGGTTTTCTGGTGGCGTCATATGGAGGATGTGATATGACACCATGTTGTACCATGGATGAGGATATCTGATTATGATCCCCATTTTACCTATAGGGTGTTAAGTGTTCTCTAGAATTATTAATTATTCAATGTCATTTTTTCTCATATCAATACATTCAGTCACACAAATAAGACTATCAAGACAATTAATATCTTTTTATGCTCATGTGTAATTGATTTTTGAGGATCATAGATGAGGAACATACCCTTGGATGTGTTTTATTACAATAATATTATTCACTTTACCATAAGTATGTCCCCTTTTGAAGATTTAAATGGAAAATGTTTCCATTCTCTATTGTGATGGACTATGTTTATAGAGTCAGCAGTTGTCAGGCTAAAACATGTAAAAATAAATACATGATGGATCAAGTGATTAATAAATGGAGGAAAGTAGTTGAAGATGGTAAAAACCCCAATAATGATCATAGGATGATACATATGGAGTTTTATGTTGTAGATAATTATTTTTTGATGGTGACTCATCATCACAGGAAACAGATGTTTGGATGTGGGTGTAAGATATCTCCATATATTGATGGAGATTTTGAGGTGTTAGATCACATTGATGTCATGGCATATCTGATATCATATAACCCCATAGATGATATGGTTACATGAGGTTTTAATATATTTCATATTCTATGTTATCTTTATATATACTCTCACATCATTTATTTGAGTGATCTCGATATTGAAAATGACCCAACATTCGAGGTGTGGCCTGTGGAGATCCACAAATGTTAGGACATAGTGATGCACAAACATTAAAATCACTTATTTTGTGTCCTAAGGAAAAGTAGTTGAATTGAGGAGATTACTTGGGAATGGGGTTCATAGATACATGTTCATTAAATTGATATGTTTTTTGGATCTTCCTATATTACATTTTTTGTTTTGTGAATGTTGGAAATTTTTTAGTTTAAGAGATGGTTTCCACCAATTATTTGTTGTTAACTCAACTATCATTTGAGAGGTATCTGATTTAGGACAATGTTTAGGATATGGTTTTTTCTATTATGTGGTATTTTACATTCCCCACAGATGTGGTGGTTGAGATCTTGTGATGGAGAGATCATTGATATGTATCTCTAGAGGTGTCTATTCAGATGAACCCCATTTTCATTATTTCTTCTTGGGATTTGTTTTTAATTATTATGGATGATAATTTTTTTATATGTATCTGATGTAAGGACTATATACATTTAGCTTGATCATTTTATTATTCCTACAACCCATGGTTCTCATAGGAGGTGTAGTGGAGGTCCAGTGATGTTTGGCTACTAAAAGATGGAACTCGGGATTATGTACATGGTAATTATGGTTTTATATATGTATGGTTTATGATGAAAGTGGTTTGTGTGTTGTGATTTATTGGTTGTGGAAGTTATTTCTCAAATGGGGAGTTTATGAACTAAATAAATTATGAGTCAAAATGTTTAATGTGGTGCATTTTAAGTGAATCATTAGATACAACAAATTTATGACATAATTTAATTATTTATAGCATAAAAGTATCATAGGGAATGATTTTTTAAATGTTCTATTTTTTATGAATTTTCACAAACCCTATACATTCTCCAAAATATCCAAGGGGGTTGTCGATGTTTTCTTTAGGAATTTAATTATCCCTCTAAATGGGATGAATTACTTTATTCCTATACTCGATCTATGTTGATTCAAGATACATTTTCCATGTATCTTCTAGTCTCTCAGTCTGATTCCTCTCAATTTATCTTTCCATGAAATGGATGTTTCCTCTACATGTTGTAATGTAGTTTTTTTGGTATGATTGTGGTGTACTGTCTATAGAATGATACAGTATTCCTATAAGAGAGTTGATAAGGATTTTCAATGTCATAACATTCTCATGTTAAGAATGTTGAATCTTTTAAGGCTTGGGATTCATTGATTCTTTTAATTATTTAGGTTCCAACATAAACATAGCAAGACTAATCGATTTATATTTTAATTTAATTAAAATATTAAATATTGAAGCATATTATAAAATATATGTTGTTATTATTAGAGGTCATATGATTATGTTATTATCACTCTATACCGTGATAATAAAATAAAAATTTATCCTTATATTAATGATGGGTTATTCTATTTATTATCGTGATTATATTGATGTAAAATGGTCAATAACATAAATATAGAAATATTTGAATAATTCAATTATGAATTTACAGAAGTAGTATGTTTTTAATACGATATCAGATTTAATTTGATTATAATTATAATTTATGAAATTTGTAGTTTTAATTGAATATGTCGTTATATTTGTTAATTTAATTGATAAAAAGTATGAATAATGTAAATTTATTTTGATAAAAATAATAAAAATGAATGTTAACTGAGATTTTTTCTTCCCATATTTTTATGAAATTGGTTTTAATGCAAATAGCATGTGAATGTTTTGATAAATTTTTATATCTAATGTATTAGGTCTCCCATAGTTGGATCCTATGAATAATGAATTGTATAATTCAGTATGGTAGAATAATCATTTGTTTGATATAGGCTGAATGCCTTGTGCATGGAAATATGAGATGTTGTTCGTATGTAATCGATGAGTGCATTTTTTTAGGGCCTCATTTTCCTTATCAAAAATGATAGTTTGTTCTTGCAACATTGTGATGTGAATTGGATGTGAGACATAATGTGTGAAATGAGACTGGTATTTTTTGATATTGGGATGAATGATATTAGATGGTTTAGGGAGTCCCATATGATATGTGGGAATTTGATTCCTATGATAGATAGATACACTGGGATATCTATATTGATGAGGGGGACGACACCAGATATGGAGGAATAGGTTGAAGATAGGATTACCCATTGATTCAATAAATCCAGATGCATTTTTAAATGAGTCTGTTAAATGGAAAATGGTTCAATTTCTAGTTTAATCACTATACATTCACCTAAAACTTGATGTTGTTGGATGTGATTGGTTACATGATTTATGTTGATGGAATCTTAAGACATGTTCCCATGAATACCATGAGATTTTGGAAATATGTTAATAATTATTTATAAATGTTTAATGAATGAAGTTGTTTCTTGATAAAATGAAAATTACATGTTACCCTTGAGAAACTGCAAACTCGGTTTGGATTACCCATGGATATCATGTACTTGGAATTATAGATAGTGATGTCTAATGTGGAATAATGATTATAGATAATTAATGGCTAATGAGTTATATAATATAAAGACAATTTTTCTATTAAATGAAGTAATTTAATGTAGCCCTTTAAAATGATTGTGTGCTTATATGATATCTAGTCTTAACAGTGGAAGTTGAGAGTTTCAGAAACATTATCTTCAGTTGAGTCTAAGAGTAGGTTTTCAACATATTTTTATCGTGAGGTATATTATATTCTATACATTTTTTGATTTCAAACACTACCCCACCCAATTCTTCTAGGGAAACTAACACCAAGTGGTGTCTAGGAGGGTTCCCCCATCATCAAAGTGGGATGAGAGATGGATTACTACCCTTGTGTTAGTGTTCTCTTTTCATGGTATTACTATGTGATGGTATACATGGTAGTTAGTTTTCTATATATATATTTGAATATGATTATAATGTATTGTTGTTATTCAATGAAAATTATCCCCATATGTAGTATCCAAAGTATTATTATTAGTATTATGGGTATTGACTGTGATGGATCAAGGTATTTACTTAGTCTATGTGATGTGATGGATTGAGGTATAATATCAGATGTATGATACATGGAATACATGTTATGGTGGCTTCTAGAAACTTCTTTATTACTATATTGTGATGTGATATGGTATTATGTGATGATGTGGTGTATGAGCTATATGATGTGGTACATATCCCAAGTGTATGTGGGCTGCCTCACGCTGAGTGATGTTACAGAAGAGTTGAATACTAGTGGGATAGTATAGAGGGGTAACATAGTTGTTTCATTAGTAATAAATATCATATCTTTCATATGATAATTGTATTTATTTAGTTATTGTATGTCTGATCACTGATGATACCTTTTTATTTGATGAGTCATTTTCACTCTTGTTCACCATCCTGTTGCATGATTTCTTTATATTTTACATGTGAGTCTCCAGGGAGGATCCTATGTTGGGTCGATTGTAAGATAGATATGATACTAATTGTAGTATAAAAATATGGTGTAGATACTTAATATACAAAGGGGGGGTTAATTGTATACTTTTAAAATTCCTTAAGAAAATTTTTTATAAACAAAATTCAAAACACCTATATGTTCTAATAACTTCAAGGATTCTACCTTAGAACGTGTAGAATCATATTTATTATGAGTACAAGTATAGGGAAGTATAAGATAATTATACTTTCCTCAAAAACAAAAATTACATTGGAAAACAAAGTTTGAACCACTACTAGTAACAAGTAGTAAATCTTTTATCCCAAAGGGAAGGGTATCCAACAACCTTGGATTAAGGTCCCTTGATTTATAATTTCAAGAAATTCTGTCTTACCCAACCCTAGGTAAGACCTCAATCCGAAGATTGGTATCTATCTTTCTATCCTCTCAAGTCCTCGACTTGTAAGGAAATTGGCACCTCTGATTTCACAACACGAAGTCTCTGATTTTAAGGAAATCACACCTCTGCACAAAGCAATTCTGCACGAAGAAAAGTTTTAACAAGCCGTTCAAACATTATGCACAATTACTGAGAGTTTATAAGAGCCACTCTCTCTAGAAATCACATCAACATCATGTACGATCTAGATTGATCAACTTATTGTAAAAAGTTGTAAAGTTGTGTGCTCTTTCAAATGAGCTCATATTTATAGGCATAACTTCAATGGTCTACTCCCTCCTCTAACAGTCATATTTTTCCTTGAATTTCAGAGGGACTTGTACACTTGTAAATCAAATAATAGTTAGTTAGTAGCTGAATGCATGACATCATATTATAACCAAAACATGAGTAAGAAAAAAATGGTTACTTAAGAAAATTCAGTTATTCAAAATGTAAGGAAAAATAGTTCAGAGTCTAACAAAAAAAAATTAGTATTATATAATACAAGAATATTCGGATTCTGTTTATCAGAATAATTCGTAGTTAAAATTATATAGAATTCAAGAGACTGAATTTACAGGAAATTCGGAGTCTTGAATTAAATAGAATTCAGTGTCTGAATTCATAAGAGTTCAGAGTCCGAACTTATGAAGTACGGAGTCTGAATTCATAAGTGTTTGGAGTCTGAACATACAAAGTTCAGAGTCTGAACTTACAATGTTTGGAGTTTGAATTCATAGGAGTTTGGAGTCTGAACACACAAAGATCAGAGTTTGAATTCAGAGAACTCGGAGTCAGAACTCAGCAAATTTCAGAGTCTGAATTCATAGAACTCGGAGTCAGAACTCAGAAGAGTTCGGAGTCTGAATTCAGAGAACTTGGAACCTGAATTCAGACCCTAAAAACAAAATTATTTATATCTATGTATATATTTGATTCTGTGGTTTTGCATAGAAAACCTAATTTTATACTTAGACAAAATGAACAATGAAAAATATGGTAAGGATAAATTTCCTTGGAGAAGGAAAATATTCCTTATGAAAGTAAAACATTGGGTAAATGGAATTTTCTTTAAGATAAGGTGTTTTTGATTTTTAAAACATGAAGAAATGGTAAAGTCATAAGAAAACCTTATTGACCCAATCAATCTCCCCAAACATGAATGAATAGAATAGTCAAAAAAACCTTATTGACTCAACAATATCCCCCTTTTGGAAAGCACAAAAATCCTTACGAAAAAGGAATTAAAGACATTAGAAAATATTTTTCTGAATTATGAATGTAAAACTTATCTCCCGTAACCCATGGGCACATATGAATATGACTAATTCCCTTTTAGGCTTTGGAACACTATGGATCGTATTCTAGATTTCCGGAATGAATTTTTTCATTATCTTGAATACATATGTCTTTGTATAGAAAACTCTCCCTTAGATGAACACTCCCACTCAATTAGAGAAATTTCTTCTTTACTTAGATTTATTTTTACTCTATCCCAATTTGTGATTTTCAAAAAAAAATATAGGGAAAGAAAATGATAATATGGTACCTGAAATATTAGTACAAAACATCCAAACAAAAACATGCAATCAAAATTTCATTAGGATTGGAAAAACATTTCAACAAGGGAAATTCAAAAAATCATCAGATTGGGTGTATCATCCTTCCTTTTCATTTGGAATTAACTTCTTCACAATTGTTTTGATCTTATTATGATTATTGTGGTCTTCCTCTACTTGCTTAAGAATCTAATCCTGATCCTCTGCATTTTTTTCTCTAAAGCTTTGATTATATCATCCTAAGCCTTGAGGGCGTCTGTCTGAGCCTTCATAACTTCTTCTTGCATGAAATTCTTTCCTTCTATTTCAATCCAAATATCTGTTTCTCTCTTCTAGCGTTGAGCTATTGAATACATTTTCCCATTAAAATCTTTCACTTATTTAATCTAAGAACTCTCATAAAGTGTTAGTTTTTCCTCAAAGCTATTCGTGAGATCCTTGATCATTCCATCATCAGTGTCAAAAGAATCCTTGAGAAATTCCTGAAACACAACAATAATCTATGTATCTTCTATAGTTTTCTTAGACCAAGTGGTCATCTTCTATCAGGATATTTTGTGGGATTCATAGTTAATGAAAAAAGTTATGAAATCACCCTCACGATTTACATGCTTATCCCTCACCATGGATGCTGAATCCAATTTCTGGTTTAAGGTGTGTTGAAGCATTTGACATCTCGAGATAATACATGGAAATATCAGAATAGTCCCAACCATCTTCTTTAATGATTGAACAACAAAATCATTTCTAAGGGATGATGATTATGAGTCTGAAACTTTTTATGGTGAAGGATCTTTCTCTAGCATAGCAAGTTTCCTCTTAGAAGATCCACCATCATTATTCTTCTTCACAACAGCATTACCAGGTGTATCAACAACCACCTGTTTTTCCTTATCACTTCTCGGAATGAATTACACATTCAGATAATTAGGTTCACTATCAAAAGGATGAACATTTTTATCTTCATCTATCTCTTCTTTCTCAACTCTTGAATCAGCATCCTCAGGATGAATGAAGTCGTGATTAGATATTTCTTCCTTAGAGAGATTATTCACTTCATCCATTTCATTTTCTCCTTTCTCATATTTCCCAAGTGTAGCCAAATTTGAAGATTCATCTTCTGATGTTTGGATTGACAACTCCTAGTATGGACTTTCCTTCTCATGAATGTCTCCCACTTACTTAATCTGATCTTTGGTATCACCGCTTTCTTCTTCTTCTTCTTCATCAAATCCTTCCACTGCTTTTCTTTTTCTTTGAATGTTTCTGAAGTCACAAACATCTTTTTGGGGGTTTCAGGTAAGGGTTATACCAGGAAGGATTCTAGTACCAAAATATTCTATGATTCTTTCTCAGCAGCATTCAGAAGAGATTGAACAGTATCTGCTTCAGCCATATTCTTCTTTTTCTTTTTTCCTTCTCTTCTCATTCTAGATACTCAGTTGTCTTCTCCTTGAGAATTTTTTCTTTAGAAGGTTATTGGCCAAACTTGGGCTCCCATTCTTTTTTTCCTCTTATCTTCCATCTACTTAGCAACTACCTCATCCGGATATGCTTCCTTCTTCTTAGGTTTTGGAGGTGCGGATTGGATTTCCTTGGCTTTTGGGGTTTTTTCTTCTTCTTCTACTTACTTAAACATCCTCTTCTTTCCATCCTTTTTCAATGGTCCAGTCACTTATTTTTTTTCGGAAGAGCTTCATCTTTTTCTTCAGGTGGATCATAAAATTCTCTTGAGTCTGTAGAAAAATCATTGTTCATTCTCTTCTGAGTATCATCACTAACTAGCATAACTTTTCAATTCCTTTTCTTCGAGTTGTAAGGGATTTTGAAATATTCTAAGCACCGAAAAAATAACATGGAGAGAATGGCTGGATACATGACTTTTTGAGCCTTCATGTTTCCATTCTTAATATTCTCAATCGTAATGAGAATATGCTTAACCATGTTTATCTTCCTTAGATTTACCATGAAATCCAAGATATACATACCACTCCTCTTCAAAGTGTGTTTATCACCTTTTCTCGAAATGATAAGTCCCTAAACCCATAATTTGAGAATCTGATTATTTGTAGACGACTGGGAGATCTTCATAGTCTTCACATTAGAAATTCCAAGATATACCATAGCCTTCTCATTAAACAATCTTCCTTTTACATTAAGAAACTTATGGGAACCGAACTCAACTTCCCATTTATATAGTATACCAAACAAATTAGCTTCCTTAGTATATGAAAGAGCATAAGTCATTCAGTAGCTCTTGAAGGAAAAAATTTCTCTACCTTCTTCTTTAAAAAAAACTAACTAATTCATAAAACTCAACAAGAAAATCTGGATACACTAAGTCTTGAGCCCCTGGATTCGATACCGAAACACTCTCCCATGCATTCAACTTAATGTTTTTTGATATAATCGAATCATACTTTTTGAAGAAGTTCAGATGCCCCGACCATACTCTATAGATCTTCCACTCCGAAATAGGCTTGACATTAGACATGTGTTTTTTAGAAGATTCTTCTACATACATTTGGAATTGAGAGACCCTTGAAAGTCTGGAATGATCTTATGTATAAGGCTAGAACTTCAGCATGTGAGAGCTTGAGAATCGATGGGGGAAAACCATCTAGGGGTCCTTTATATAAGAGTTTGATGCAATGGTTCATCTTCCAAACCCAATCCAATGGCAGAAAATATTTTTGATTATATCTGATGGTTGATATGATAGCCGCAAGTAAATATTGGATCCGATCATTTGAGTTTTTTTAAAAAAAAATCAGATTTAAGGAATTGAAAATCCGAAGAATTTAAAAACATAAGAATATACCAGTAATTAAAGGATGATACTTAGGAAAAGAAACATTCCTTTCGGATTTCTATTAATATTATTCGTAGTGAGGAAAATTATTCTTGAAGAACTTTAGATTCTAAAAATTCGATTATGAAAAATTTAAAAAAAACTGACTACGAATTTTTTTTAGAATATCTTCATTACAAACTTTTATGTTCAAAAATATTCATTACAAAAATCTTCATTACAAAAATTTAATGTACAAAAATTTAAATACAAAAATATTCATTACGAAAATATTCATTACAAAAATTTAATGTAAAAACTTTTTCATTATGGAAATTTAAAGTTCAAAAATCTTCATTAGGAAAATCTTCATTACTAAAATATTCATTACGAAAATCTTCATTACAAAAATTTTTAGTCTAAAAATAAATTTAGACATCTAACAAAAAAATATACTCCCCCTATGAAAAAAAAATATTACTGGAAGTATATTTGTTTCAATAGAAATTTAACAATGAAGATTACTTTGTGTTTATCATTTATAACATCTTTTTAATGTATTCAAATCTATTGGATGGTAAAGATTTTGTGAAAATATCAGCAAGTTCATATAGTTTTCTGATATATTGAAGAATGATATCCCCTTTTTTAATGTGATCCCTAAGAATGTGATGCATAATATCTATGTGTTTTGTAGGAGAGTGATGTGAAAGGTTTTTACATAGGGAAATGGCACTGGTATTATCACACAAAATTTGGGTTTTGGTAAAACTCATACCATAGTCTATGAGTGTGTGGTGCATCCACAGCACTTGATCACAACAACTTCCAACTACTACATATTCACATTCATCAGTGGAAAGTGCTACTTAGTATTTCTTATTCCATGACCAAAAAACTAATGAATCTCTTAAGAAATAAAAACATTTAGATGTACTCTTTATATCCATTTTACATCCACCAATATCAGTATCTGAAAAACTGTTTTGAAAAAAATCATTTCTAGAATTATTAAAGAGTCCTAAATCTGTGGTTCCCTTAAAGTAGCAAAAAATTATTTTCACTACCTTTAAATGAGATTAATTAGTATTGGATTGATATCTTTCACATAAGCATACTGAAAACATTATGCTAGGATGAATAACTGTCAAGTAACGTAAACTTTATATTATACCTCTAAAATATGTTTGATCTACTGGTTTCCCAGATTCATCAAGATCAAGAGTGTTTGAGGTACCAATGGCAGTACTAATACTCTAACTATTGTCAGATCCATAATTTTTACGAAGATCATTAATATAATTATTTTGGGATATATAGATTCCTTCTGGTTTTGAGAAATTTGAAAACCAATTAAAAATGTTAACTCACCCATCATACTCATTTCAAACTCATATTTCATTAGATTCACAACGAATCAGTTAAAGAATGCTATGTTGAACCAAATATATTGTCATAAACATAAATTTTAACAATAAAAACATTTTTCTTATCATTCCGTATAAAAACAGTTGGACATTCATTTACCTTAATATAATTATTATGAAGAAAAAATCATGTAAGTATATCATACCAAGCTCGAGGGGATATCTTAAGTCGATACAATGATTTGGTAAGTTTAAAAACATGTTCAGGATGGGTTGTATCTTCAAAAACAGAATGTTGTTCAACGAAAACTTCTTCTTGAACAAAACCATTAAAAAAATCACATTTCACATCCATTTGAAAAATATTGAAGTTGAAGAATGTTGCAATTGGAAAATAGAATATGAATAGATTCAAGTATAGCTACTGGATCATATGTTTCTTCATATTCCATTCCTTCTTGTTGATTAAAGCCTTTAGTAAACAATATCGCTTTATTTCTTACTATTATTCCATTTTTATCATATTTATTTCTGAAGACCCATTTTACTCCAATAACAGAAGTTTTCTTAGGTCTTTCAACCAAGGTCCAAACTTTATTCATTTAAAATTCATTTAGTTCATCTTGCGTAGCTTTTATCCAATCAGTATCACCCAAAGCATCATTAGTTATTTTTTGTTCTAATTGGGAAAGAAATTATAGATGTTATATTTCATTTCTTAAGGAAATTATAGTCCTTACATGTTCATTTACATCACCAATGATACTATCACCGGGATTATTCCTTAGAAATAACTAATTTGGGTTTTGTAAAACCTATTCATCAACCTAGGGTAGGAAATATTCTAGAGTAAATTATTCAGAAACATCTTCTTGGAAATTTTCCTTTTCCGAAGGATCTTCTAACATAGTTTGACAATCAGTTTTTAAAAACACACACGAAGATGTACATTGTGGTTGTTTAAAAATAAGGGGATAAATTTCAACAAATTTGACATGCAATGTTTCTTCAATAGTACAAGTGTTTTTATTAAAAACTTTATAAGACATAGAATTTGTGGAGTAGCCTATGAAAATTCCTTCATCATATTTTGGTGGGAATTTTTGTAAATTATCTTTAGTATTTAGAATGAATACTTTACAACCAAAAACCATGATGTATGAAAGTCTAGGTTTTCTACCATTCCATAACTCAAAAAGAGTTTTATTATGAAAAAGTCTAATCAAAACACGATTTATAGTACAACAAGAAGTACTTACAGCTTCATCCAAAAAATGTTTGGCTACAGAATACTCACTCAGCATGGTTCTTGTTATATGTTGAAGAATTTCATTTCTTATTTAAATAAAACCATTCTATTTAGGTGTTCTAGGTGCTGAGAAGTTATGAGTAAATCTTTTTCTACTAGAAAATGTTTCAAAATCAGAATTTAGAAATTCTTCTCCATGATCACTATGAATAGTTATCAAAGGAAGGTTTTTCTAATTTTTAAATTTTCCTCTAAAAATTTTTAAATAAGAAAAATATTTAGATTTCTTTTCTAGAAAATATACCCATGAAAATCTAGTTTAATAATCAACTAAGTCAAATACAAAATATTTTCCACTAATGCTTCAAGTTTGTGTGTGTCCAAAAAGATCCATATGCACTAACAGTAATGCATTAGTGGTTGAGACTTCACCGACTGATTTAAAACTTGATTTATGTCAATTTCCATTTTGAAAAGTATCACAACCTTTTGAAGAATAAAATATAAGCTCCGGTAGATCCTTAAATATTCTTCTCTTATAAAGTTTTCATAGGTTACTAAGGTTATAGTGACCAAACCTTCTATGCCATAACCAAGAATGATCTTCCATTACAATATGGAAAGTTTTTTCTTGGCTTCTAAGGTCCTCTATGTTTAGTGTATAGACATTCTCTTGCGTATTGGTAGAAAGAATAAACTCTTCCTTGGAATTGTGTACTAAGCACTTTTCATTCCTGAAATTCACCAAGTATCCTTCATCACATAATTGACTTATGCTTATGAGGTTGTGATTAATACCATTAACAAATAAAACATTTGAAATCAATGTTTTTACAAGAAGAATGATGTTACCTATACTAATAATTTCTCCCCGAGCATTATCTCCGAAAGTATATTTTCCACCTTTCGTCTTGATAATATTTTCATATATGTTTTTATTACCAAACATATTCCCAGAACACCCACTATCCGTGTACCAAGTATTGTTGTTGGTAACTTCATTATTTCCTAAAAATAAAAATGTTATACTTTCGAAATACAAACTTTCATGGATTTGGAATTGTTAGATAATAAAATATTGGGTATCCACATTTATTTTAAAAAATAGGCTTTATGAAACCCAAGAGATTTAACATTATTAAAAGAAAAAATTTTCTTCCAATTCCCCCCACTTTGACATTTAGGTCAAAAAGGGGCTCAAGATAGAATAAAATAGTCTTTTTTAAAAACAGGTTCCCTGTGAGTACAAACTACTCTTGTAGTATTTCCTTGAAGTTTAATTTGAGAATACCTCTTTTCAAAATTTTCTTTACCAGAAGTAAAGTTTGTAAGAAGATTCTTAAGAGAATGTATTTTGGATTTTAGTCTTATGACTAAATTCCTATCCTCAAGAATTATTTCTTTAGAGTTATATTTTTCCTCAAAACTTTTATTTTCAAAATAGTATTGTTACAATCATTAGAAAGTTTCTCCTTTTCAGAATTTACTTTGTTAATGTCTTTAGAATGTTTTTCTAGAAGCTCATCCTTATCTTTAGAATCTCTAGAGAGGTCTAAAATATATTTTTTAAGAACTTCTTCCCTAGTATTTTCCTTTTCATGTTTAATAGAAATTTTACAAATTATTGCTTATAACAAATTGTAAAATATAGATACTTATTCATATAAAGGTATTTATTCATTAGCTGAAGATGAAGTATCTTCATTACAAGTAATATCTGTAGAATAGTAATTATTATCAAGAGATAAATTTGTTAAAGCCTCAACAGAGCATACCTTCTCCATAAGACATGTATTTGGGAAACAAGTAGTTGAAATGAATCCAATATTTTCCTTTGTTGATGATTCATATTCAGAAGATTCACTTCCCGATGAGTCTTCATAGCTATCTCTCCATGTGTCATTTTCCTTAAGACTTTTATTATGATTCGAACGATTGATCTTGTTCTTCTTTCTCGCTGAATTCCATTCCTTATTTTTCAATTGAAGGCAATTAGGTCAGATATGACCTATTCTTCTAGATTCATAACAAGTAACTTCCCCATATTTCTTATATTTTTAGTCTCTTCACTAGATCTTATTTTTATAGTTCTTCTGATCTACTATCTTGTTCATTCTCAGAGCAAGATTAGATAATTCATTCTCATACTTTTCTGTATCACTAGATTCTGACCGAATAGTGACTTTATTTGACTTTGACATAGTTAATCTTTATAGAGTCTTATATTTAATATGTTTTGAAGTAGTTTTAAAAGAAAATCCTCCATTCCCATTCTTCTTTTTAACATTATCATCATCTCTCTTCATTCTAGTCTACTGCTGAAGAAGAGTTCCAACCAGCTTATCTAAGAAAATCTGGGTGGCATTCCTACTCATATCAATTTCTATCCTCTTGGACTCCCACTCATTTGGCATAATGTCTATGATCTTATCTACAAGATCCTCATCATCCAAAACTTTTTCTCCCATAGACTGTAATCTATTTACAATAGTCAGGAACCTTTTCTGAACTTTGATTATAGGTTCTTTATAAGGAAAGTTAAAGCAATGTTATTCAGCTCTCAACATATATCGTCTTGTCTCTATAACTCTAGAAGTATCAAAATGAGTAACTTCAAGATTATTCCAAATACTGTTAACAGCTTCACATGAAGATATTTGACTATAGATATTTCTAGTCATAGAACATAGGAACGTATTTATTACTCTGAAATTTTTGTGATATTCTGATTTCTCTTGATTAGTAAAAGTTCTCAATTTCTTATCAAGAATCATATGGTCTCCTATCAACATCAGGTAGTTATCAACTCCAGTGTTAATAACGAAATTCTTCATCCTATCTCTCTTATACTCATAATCATTTCCATAAAAAACAAGAGGTCTGGTAGTATTTATATTGTCGATTGAACCAACATTTAAACCTTCCATCTTAAGGAAAAACTCTCCATAGAAACATGTTAGTAATAAAAGTTTGTAAATATCCTAAGCATATAAAAAAATAGAGTATCTCTAAGAAAAATATGATTCCGAACATTATGAGTCTGAAAATATGATCCTGAAAAAGTGAAGAAGAAGATTTTTCTTCTTAATCTAATCGTGAGATTAATTTAGTTTAAATAACCGCATGATAACAATTGTTGTATTGATTGTATGATATATATGATGCTGATTTTAGTATCAAACTATGGTGTAGATACTCAATATACAAGAGAGGGGGTGAATTGTATACTTTAAAAATTCATTAAGGAAATTTTGTATTAAAAAAATTCACAACACCTCTATGTTCGAATAACAACAAGGATTCTACTGTAAAGTGTATAGAATCCTATTTAATTGGAGTACAAGTCTAAGGAAGTATAATATAGTTATACTTTCCTCAACAACCAAAATTACAGTGGAAAAAATATTGAAACACTACAAGTAACAAGTAGTAAATCTTTAAACCCAAAGAGAAAGGTATCCAACAACCTTGGATAAAGGTACCTTGATTTATACATTCATGTAAGTTTTTCGTACCCTAACCTATGAAAGCCCTCAATATAACGATCGGTATCAGTCTTTCTATCCTCACAAGCTCTAAATTTGTAAGGAAATAAGTATCTCTGACTTCACAACCCGAAGTCTCTAATTTTGAGGAAATCACACCACTGTACTAAGTAATTGTGCATGAAGCAATGTTTTAATAAGTAGTTAAAACAATATTCTTGAAGATTTAGTGTTTATAAGAGCCTCTCCCTCTATAAATCACTTAAACAACATGTAAGCTCTAGATTTATCAACTTCTTGTAAAAAGTTGTAACGTTGTGTGCTCTTTCAAATGAGCTCATATGTATAGGTAAAGATTCAACGGTCAACTCCCTCCTCTAACAGTCATATCATTGCATAAATTTCTGAGTGACCTGTACATGTGTCACTCAAATAATGGTTAGTTAGTAACTGAATGAATGACATCGTTTTATAACCAAAACATGAGTAAGAAAAAATATGGTTACTTAAGTAAATTTAATTATTCAGAATGTAAGGAAAAATAGTTCAGAGTCTAACCAAAAACAATTCAAAGTCTCTAATACATAGATGTTTTTATTTTGTTTATCAGATGAATTCAGAGTTAGAATTCTATAGATTTATGAAGTTTGAATTTCATTGAAATTCGGAGACTTGAATTCAATATAATTTTATGTCTGAATTCTTAATATTTCAGAGTCTGAACTTACAAAGTTTAGAGTCAAAATTCATAAGATTTCAGAGTCTGAAAATAAAATTTTTAGAGTCTGAACTTAAAAATTTTGGAGTCTTAATTCAGAGAACTCAGAGTTAAAACTCAGAAAAGTTCGGAGTCGGAATTCAGAAAACTCTGAGTCAGATCTCAGAAGAGTTCGGAGTCTGAATTCAGAGAACTCAAAACCTGAAATCAGATCCTGAAAACAAAATTCTTTATATCTAAGTATATATATGATTCCGTGGTTTTGGATATGAAAAAAAAATTATACTTAGACAAAATGAACAATGAAAAAAATGGTAAGTATAAACTTCTTTGGGGAAGGAATATTTTCCTTATGAAATTAAAGCATAGGGTAAATATAATTTTCCTTAAGATAAGGTCCTTGTGACTTTCAGAACATGAAGAAATGGTAAAGTCATAAGGAAACCTTACTGACTCAATCAATCTCTCCAAACATGAATGAATGGAAAATTCATAAGGAAACCTTATTGACTAATCATCTTATTGTGTATACTATTATAATAACCAAAAAATATATAAAATATTTTCTATTTAGATGTACTGTATCTGAAATCATATTTGACAATATTTTCCCTTGGTATGGTAGGATATGATTGGGATTTATAGTGACTGCTATGTTTTTGAACAATTACATAAATCATTTATTTATTTAAATAGATGAGTAAAACAAGATACATAGGATAAGGGGGGCCTGAAAAAATTAAGGCTAATAGAATCACCAATAGAAAAAACAACACATCTAGGGTAAGTGACCCACACCATCGAACACTCTGATAAGTATGTTAAATGAAGACCTAAAATCCATAAAGTCATCAAGGATATTTCCTTCCCTCTATGTATGAGAAAGCTCAATTATAGAATGTAGAACTGATTTTCATCTGTGAATAAGTTGTGTGATATACCATAGAATAGTGATGATACCTTCAAAGGATATCCAAATGACCTACAAGACTATTTCAACATTGGATATAGAGATCCCCTTAAATAAGAAGAAATTGCAACCACTTGGAAAAGCTTCTACTTTTACGTTGATTAGGTTTCCTCCTCCATAAAAATTAATGAAAGAAAAACATACTTAATTCCTTGAGTAACATTCCTCTCATCATCCTCACACTATACCTTGGATAAAAGACCAATTTGTATTCAGTTTGATACTGCTAGAAGGTGGATGACACTTGACCCTGTAACCCTTCCATTGAGGATTAGAGAAATTTTGGAGGTGTTTTCCTTCAATTAAACCCCAAAATAAGAGATCATTCTTCCACTACATGATGAGACCAGCATGATCCTTCACTAAGAACTTGGATCTTACAATTAGAGTAGTATCATATAGGGGGTTCTTTCATTCTTACTAGTTATAAGCTTACCAATGAATACAACATCCTGCTACAGAAAAATGGAACATGCCTTCTATTTATGCTTGTTGATAGAATTTCCCATAAACCATACCTGTATAAATCCATCTAGGTTTTCTACTAGTAACTTGAAACCACTATAAGATCTCAGCGCACTCCATATTCTCAAGGACCACTCACTATGGAGGAAGAGGTGAGATATGGAATCTTTCTTATGGGAGATACATCAAAAAACCTAGAGGAAAATCTGATGCCATTCAATTTAATTGCCAGATCTATAGGGAGATAATTGTAGCAGAGACTCTATACCAAAAAAATCAATTATAGGTGGAGGTATTCACACTAGATAATTCGGCACCCTTGGTCGCAACTAAGATGGGTTGATAAGTCCTTGTATTATTTTTCTCAAAATAATCTATGTTAGGCACCACTGAAGAAGAATTCATCTAGATACTTTTAAAAATGGATGTTTTCATAATGAATTTTCTTATTGGTGTTATGAAAAAAATTAATGATGGAGGGGAAATAAATTGCATCTTTGAAAGTTAGATCAGGTGCAGGGAAAACTGGGAAACCAAGAATGTCTCCTTCCAAATTGATGTTTTTAGAAGCTAATGTACCCTATACTAATAATCCACCTAGAGTGATGTTATAAACCCAAAACAATGATTTTGAGTGACCTATATAGGGGAATGAAGGTTATTATGTCCGGGTCCAAGGGATTCACTATCATTCCTTTGATAAATTTTCTCCAAAAGTATCAACATTCAATTATTTCCCAAGAATGTTTTCCTTAGATGAAGTTTATCGATTCACTCAATTTCAACCCATCGATACCGGAATTCTACATTGGCTTCACAAGAATAATCTAGGATGAAAAAATGGCACATACCCTACATTGTATATCCTAGATAATATTATTTATGATTCTATCAATCTTCTTTTTTTATCGTTTTGGGGGCCTGATCACTGAGATTGTTTTCATAGGTATGGATGTTAGCACACTGTTAATTAGTGTGATTGTACCACCAAAGGAGAGAAAATTGTTATTCTATTTTTTAATATGATTTATTATATTGATAACCAAGAAAAAAATCATTTAATATGGATTCTACCAAGGGAAATTAGATCCCCTAAGTATTACATATGAAATAGTTTTGTATGGATTCCAAGCAATGATTCAATGTATTTTCTTTGACATTCCACACATAGGTTAGAAAATAAAACATGTATTTTGTCCATAATAATGATATTTTCATGCATACTGTCATATTCCGTCATGATTTTAATAAATTCTATAAAATAAGAACATTATACATTAAGAAAAAAAATCATGTCATCAGCAAAGCGGAGGTATCAAACTCCAAAGAAAAGAGCACCACATGCATAAATATTTATGGAGCCTCGTTGAGTACTAGATCTCATGATCCTGGCATGAGAAAATTTTACCATAATAAATATTCATAGAGAGAGGGGATATTCTTTACTTAGTCCCCTATTTGGTTTTATGAAACCTCCTTACCTCTCGATGAAATTGATATTAAACTAAGGAAAGAAAAATTAGTGAAAAAAAATTAACCACCCATCCGGAAAATCCAATTCTTCTCATGACCCATATAATAAATTTCAATTCGAGACAATCGTTAGACTTCTCCATGTAAAGCATTATTTCTAAATTAGAGCCCATCACCATCCTATTGATACCTTCAACCATTTCTCGAGCAATGCCAATAGCTCCTTGAATTGATAATCCTTGAATGAATGTATGTTGTTCCCCCAACACCTATGTATGGATAAACTAAGAGATCCATTATTTATGATAATAGTAAGAATTTTGTAGGTATAATTTCATATAATGATTAGTATAAAGTGTGTGATGGATGATGGGTCTTTCCCCATAAGAATAAGAACCAGGGTGGTTAAACTAGAAACCTGGGGAAGAGGCCCCCATTAGAAGAAATATTGGATTGAATTAATTAATTCTTGTTTGATAACTCTCTAGGAACTCACATAAATGAACATCGGGAAGCCATCGGGGTTTAAGGCACTGTCCTATTTTGAGGGAATTGATAGCAGCAAAAATTTACACTTCATTTGGAATATTCTCTAGGAGTTAATTGACTTGGGAAGAGAGATCAATATGGATATAATTGAATATCATCACATGACCTACAATATATTTGTTCTATATTCTAGGGTTAGGATTGCAAATAAGAGAATTAAAATGGGAGGCAAACATACCACTTATCACTATTGGGTCCTATGTATAGTAGTTGTCACTCATTATAATATTTAGAGTTATCTAAAATCTCCTCTCTTTCATGTAGGTATTGAAAATCCTTGTGTTCCAATCCCGTTTTTCAATCCAAGTGACTAATGATCTCTCTTGAAGGTTTATTTTATGTTCCATCAAAGACTCATCAAAAAGTTTCTTCTTAATTTCAATAAGATAAAACATATTTTCATTCCAATACTCTTTAATATTTAGTTCAACATTCTTATTCTCCAGTTTACGTGAGTCCAAGTAATGTTGAGTTGAAGAGATATTGTTTTCAAATGTTAATAAATCACTTTTCTGGCAAAATATCTTGTTGTGGTGTCTGATCTAATATCTCCTATGAACAAGTTCCAAATTTCCATCAGAGGAGGGTTATCCCATTGGGAGAGTGGTTCATGACATATCATATCAAAAATAAAATAATTTTTCTTTAAATATAATCATATATATATATATATTCCATCCATGATTTGTGGTGATGAAAAAAATAATCACATCTCTTTGTGGAGGTGGTAGTACATACATACATATGAACAATGTTATCATTTTTCAGTTATTGGAAGTGTAATAACTAAAATGATATATAATATTTTCATAATTTTAAATATTTCATGAATATAATAATTATTTATAATACAATACATATATAGATTAACTTTATCTGTATTACCATTTATTTAAAGAATTATTGAAAAATGAATCACATAGCTTTGTGAGGCGTTTGTCTGTTGTACACAATAGTGACATTATAATATCAACCATAGAGTTTAAGGTAAAAATGTATATGTGATATAATGATTATATAAGTATTAATATTTTTAGAATATCAAATTTATACGTTAAATCCATCATTATAACCATCCTTAAGAGGATGTGTTGGAGAATGAATTACATTGGTTCATGAGATAGTAGTTCACCGTACACACGAATAATGGTTTCATTTCCCATTTAATAGAAGTGGATATGGTCAAAGGTTATTATATTTACATATAAACATCTTAGTATATGGTTTAAACCAATGTTCATTTATCATTATAATTGGAATGTATTTTAATGAGGAATAAGATAAATAAATAAAAATTCTCTGTTAATACTGATACATATTGATCGGACAACCTCATAAGGATTGAACAAAAATCATTGTTACATTGGTTTTATGATATAAAATATCACTATTTTATATGTTGGTATGTATGGAATGTATTTTGGTAGGTCATGGATGAATCCAATGTATAGGGAGGTCTGTATAAAAGATGAGAGGTGGTATCCTTTAATAAGTGGGGGAGAGGACACACTTGAATCTTTTGAAATGAAAAAGTGATACCCATATTTTTCACATGAAAAAATGTTTAAAAATAGTTTATTATTTAACCTTTTATTAGATATTCTAGAAATAAAGAAATATAATATAATTTTGACAAGTTTGTAGGTCATTTTAACACATATTCTTTTAGTTTTACCTCTTCTAAAATGTTTTTACCTTAACAAGGTTAAATGGGTTTTTACTATTTTCTCAATACATTACTACGAGAAATTATGTTGATATGATTATATAATATTTATATTTTTTTACTAAATATGGTGAATAATTTTATGAAATTTAACATAGAGATGTTCTAGAATATAAATTTGAAAATTATACAAGAGAAACTCTAAAAAACTGATTTTTTTAAGAAACATATTTTACATTAATAAGATGATTTTATATTATATATATTAATAGTAATAATAATTATATTAATTTAAATTAATTTATTTAATATATAATATTGAAATTTAATTTTAAATATTCCTCATTATGGGTTTTATTAATAATTTAAATGGTGAAACATTAGGCAACATTAAATAGTTTTTAGAAAAAAGAATTTTAAAACACAAAAATAATATTATAATAAAATATTGTATTAATTTTATTAAAATAAAATAAATATAATTATAAATAACTATATAATTATTATTTTAACTTAAATTAAATTAAAATCATAATGGTATTTTCAAATTTTACATTTTATTAAAAATTCAAGAAAATTTAAAAAAAAATATTTTTCACTATTCACTAAAAATCAATATTTTCAAAATAAATTCTTAAATTTTACCCAAATATAATTTTTATGTGATTAATTAATTAAATAATTTTATTTTTCAAAATAAAATTTTATAACTTACGAACATACAAGAAAAATGTTTCGTTAAAACTATTTTGTTTTTAAAATAACAAATACATAATATTTTTATAATAAATATAACAATCAAAATCTTAATAATAAACATGAAATTTATTTGTTATACCGTTACATTATTTGTTACATTGTAATTACCTGACCAAGGATCAACTGATATTGGTCACCAATTCATTTTGCCACTTATCCTCGACTGTGTCCTACCATATGCTAGAGGCTACTGACTAGAAGCGATGGTCTTGAGGTGGTACAGTGGAATTAATATACCCTCCAGATAAGTAATAAAAAATGGAAGACTAATGGAAGAAACTAAATATACGAAGAAAATAAATCTATGATAGATGAGAATAAAAATATTTCATTTCTAATTCTAAATAAATCATCCATACATGAACACGTTGAGTCATAACCACAAGAAGGAATCATACAATATGTAATAATACCTCAAGAAAGGATTGATTAAAATAAATGAATAAATAAATGAATATAAATCCTTAAGGAATTATGATTACATTATCTATAGATACTCTCAACCCCCATGTCCAATTTTATCTGATTATCGACAAACAACACAGAGCACACTCCAGTTCCCAAATTGTAACCAAGAGTTTGATTGGGATTCTAATTTGAAACCCAAAAAGTTTGTGAGATATATATAGTAGGAAATCAATAATAAATTCCAATGAAATATAATATGTCAATATAATATAAAATATTGTACAGGTACATTGATGTAAGCAGTACATAACTGATGAAAGTATATAGGTAGGGATCACGGACCTTATGGGAACTTTGACAACTATAATTGCTTCAACCTAAATCAAAATTCCTCTAGATAAAAGTCTCTCTATATATATGAATACATATATAATATATATGTATAAGAATATATAGTCATTTAAATAGATACATTGTACTAGTTAGGAATCGAGGTGTAACTCATGAATCCATGCATGGACAGAAGTGTGCCAATCTCAATAAGGGACGTCGTGCCCGTGGATCGCAATGGAACAATAAAGGGTTTCATGATCATCAGGCTAATGAAAAAAATGATACAATAATGGGATCTCATTTTTTAAGGATCCTAAGCCTAAGAATCATAATAGGGGATATAATACACAATTCTTATCAATCCTGATGATGGGAAACATCATGTCCAACATCTATACCGAGAGGGATCATAAAACATCTTGTAAAAAAAATCCAAGTGATGTGAAACTCCATGTACAACAACATCTACTAAGGGAGTGTAAAACATCATGTCCAACATCATAGATATGGTCACTAAATCATAATCGAGTAAATGTTAATCCACTTACCTATGAATCCTTAACTCTAGAGTTTAGTAAAGAAGAATTCGATATTGTTAAAGGCTCAATAAACCTTAATTTGCATTTATAATTTATTATTTAAATAAAAAAAATAGAAACACCCATAAAAATTATATATTGTTTACATTGTATAAAATTCATAACATTAAATATTCCATTATGTAATTATCCATTCTATTTAAAAACATTATAGAGTCCATGAAAAACACTCATTTCCTAATAAAAATCATCAAGACACTTTTCATTAAATAGATTCCAATTCAATTCAATTGATAAGATTTAAATATTTTAAAACATAAAAAATATAGTAATTTATCAATGACTAAGAAGTTTATATAAAACATTTTAATTCCTTATGGAATTTATTAATATGCAAAGGAGTTTAATGGACATTCCTAAGTGGTTGTTTAATGTTAAATCAAGTATGGTATAATAACATGTTATCAAACTCACTGTATGTGGTGATTTGTGTTGTGGCTATTTACCTACAACTATTTAAATGTTCTAATTATTATAATGAACATGATCTAATCATTTAATTTAATTCATGACACATTTCGAAGGAATGATGTAAGAAGTTGGGTATGCTGAATAGCAACACACTTTACAAATGATACAACATTAATAGAAAGAATATTGACCATCTAACTCATATATAATTTTCTCCACTCATTAATTATCGAGATTTTATTTCATCTAAAATATAGTGCACCAGTCCTTTTACACATATAATTTCCTAAATTTTAAAACACTTCATTAAAATTTTATAATTTTTTATTCAACATTTTTTAGATTTACTTTTTTGGGTTGATTAATTCCGATATAGAATTGGGATGATACCTATAATTGTGAGTTTTGGAATTTTTTGTACTTTTTTCCAAAAAACATTCAGCATTGTATTCTCTTGCAGATTTAAACACTGTTTAATGGGATTACATGATGTGCAATCATCATCAAAAATATTACATGAAATGGGTACACAACGTGCAAGGTTATAGGATTTACATAGCTTACGTGCCGTGTATATATTAAAAAATATTTAATAATTTTATTTATTTATATGGAAATTCAAACATACAAGAAATTTAATTGGGTTACGAATCATGTAAAATATCAAGTGTTGGATTAAATCATTAATGTTGACTGAATTTAATTTGTCCTTTATATAGGATTCCTTTATATTTCATAGAGACTCTTTCTATGTGATTTTGGAGTCCCCCTATTAATCTATATCATTTTTAGAGGAGGGATCTTCGTGTTAGTTTCATTACATCTCTTAGAATAAGAACTTTCCCGATATCTCTCCCTCTTTACTTATATGAATTCAATATATCATCTTGGGATTGATGGATCTAAACTTAATGATGTTGAAAATTAATTATAGGTTGAGCTAATAGATATTAATCACCTTCATTATTCATTGGTGTGTCCTATTGTTTGTGTTTCATTCTGTGATTAAATAGAGGAGGTTTTGTTTAATAATGGAAAATTGATTTAACAATGAATTTATTATTGATTGAAATTGATTTTAATTTATTTGATAAAACCATATTTTCTGAAATTGAGATTGAAAATGATTTGGAATTGATTTTTTGGAACTCACCAATTCCAATGGAATTGGAAATTGGGGTGTATTTTAAAATTGAAATAAATGTTGAATTTATATTGAGAAAATGGATTGAATTGAATTTTTAAAAACCTTTTTTTGGGTTTATTAGAAAAATGAATGAAATGATGAAAAACAAGTGATTTATTTTTTAATATGAATTTAAATTTTGAAATGGTAAATTTGGGAAATTTAATTTTCAATGATAATTTATATGAAATGAAATGATTCTATACTTTTATAATTGGTTGATTAGGCACATGGGATCTTGGGTAGTTCATGTTTTATTTGGTAAAAGAACACTAGTTTTGTAATTCCCTAGAAACAGATTGATGATGAAAATAAAAAAAACACCTAGTTTAGAAGATCTTATCCCTGGGGCGAATTTGATGAGACTTATTAAACATGATCTTATGGGATGTGTTGACACATATTAGTCATGATCACTAATATGATATGTGTTATGAATCAATAATTAGAAAATATAATACTATAGAGATGATTACCATGATGCTGGTTGTGTTGATTTTGAGTATTTGTGTCATTAACTATAAAACTACCATACATATCCCTAATGATTTATATAATCTATTTTATATAAAGTGTTTATTTAATCAATGTTCAAAATGGTTTCCATCATTTTAAAATGAAATCATGTTTTTTTTAGATATAAAATTATATCACCATTCTCTATATTATTGAAATTGAAATTATGTTTTTGTTAATTTTGTGGAATCACATTAAGGAACACTCTGTCAGACCCAACTGAGTCTTTTTTTCTTACACCGTAAAATTTCCTTCAGTCATTTTTAGATTTTATCCTCCCATGTTTTAGTAATGGTAATGAACATATTGGATGAGTTTTAGGTTCAGGATCCATTGTTTCTTGAAGTGATTTTTCCTTATGTATGTTTGGGTGATCTCGACAGGATTTGCGTACATTAATGATGGAATATTTGGGGTTTTTACCTTTATCATTTTTGGCGCAATATCCATGGGGATTTCTAAGCATACTGATATGTATCATCAACTTCTAATATTTTTGAGGAAATTTTTTCCCTCTTTTATCTAAAAGAGTTCAGGTTCTAATCACTAGCTAATAAAAATTGGTAACACCCTTAATACAATGTTAGTGAAGGATCAGTTATTAGAGCACTGAGGTATCTGTACTCGTTTGTAATAATTTTATATCAAAGGTTCTAATTGAACTTATTTCCTTGATTTCCTAATGATGTTTGAAATATCCTGTTAAGACATAAGATGTAGTTTCGTGTGATTGAATATCCATATATCATCAAAAATAACTTTATGTCCCCATGGGTGGTTTTCAAAAGAAATATTGAGGATTAGTTCAAATCTATTCCTGAATATTTTTTCTGGATAGAATGAGATAGACATATTTTTTTATTTATCTATTGGGACTAGTTTCCCAATTTATCTTGCTTGAGTTGTTGAATTGAGCAATCTATTTATTTCTTAAATGTTTTTTTGTTTGATGTTTTATAGAATCAAGAATCCAAAAATATGTGTTATTTATATCTCGGAGGAAGATTCTAATGAACCATAACCAAAGTATCCATAAATAGACCACAATATGTTTGAGTTTTCTATGTGGGGTGTCCAATAAGGGGTATGGTCACCTATACCCATTCCCATCCATGTCCTAACTATTGGTCCCCAGAGTGATGAATCTTGTACTTGTTAATAGGAGTTCATCTTCTATAATACACTCGCATTCCAAGGATCTAATGATCCTCAAGAGGGTGAGGATTGGATGAAAAATATTTAGTATCTATTTGATGTCTTGGAAACTACTGAAGCTATTACTGTGAAGTGTGAAACCATTAAGTTGGAGGGACCAGAAAGAGATGGTGGGACTTGATGGTGGTAGTGATGAAGCATAAGGGTTTATAGTGTATGGAATTAAAATTTTCCTTCACTTACCCATTATATCAAGAGTCTATTTTTCTAGATAAGGGTAATAATCTTTTCAAACATTAAAATGGTGATAATTCTATGATATAATATGAAAATTGATTAACTCAGCTTGTATAGTTTTCATCCAAGATTGTATGAAACGATAAGATTAATACTGGATAGTTCAATGTAGGATATTGATCTAATATTAATTATTATTTTTTATTTCTAAATCTATCATATTATGATGATATTCTAGATAGGGTTTTGATTGTAAAAAATGAACAGGCTAGTAAGTCAAGTTTGTTAAGAGTTCCCTTTCTTATGATTGGATATTCTATGAGTTCCCATAAAGGGAATAGAGATTCTGATGAGACTCATGATAGATCTTGATAGTTGTGTTCTTCTTTACCTCTTGTAGTTCCTGGTATAGGCCCTTCAACTTGTATCTAATGTAAAGTCCAGTGCATTTGAAACATGTTTTCATTGGGGAACCCAAGATATGTGGTTCAGGTAATCATTTGGTACACATATAGAAGTTATTTCATATCTATTTAGATATATATTATGTTATGATCTCATCAACACCAAATAGTACAATTGTGAAATAAGATGCCTCAAGATATAAGGGGTTTCAGTTACAAGCATAAAAAAGCATATTCATGTAGTGGATGCATCTCTTGTGGAAGAAAATATGGGTCCATTCCCGTTAGATGTACCATAACTATAAATTAATATTTAATGACTAAATTATTTTATACTAGTGCATCTCACTCATTTATATCAAATTTTATTGGGAAATTTTTAAATCCTCTTTTATATATTTATTCTTATGTGATTAATATTAATACACCCTCAAAAGAATTTGAGAGCATGTTCTATATTTTACTTCTCTTAAGTTCTCTTTATACGAGTTTGAGATTTCTTGGGATTTTCTAGTTTTTTACATGAAACTTATTGATTTCATTTTTCAGATAGATTAAATCATTGATAACAAATATTGGATTGATTTTTATTTTATATGTTTCTATTTTACTATTCCTGATGGGTTGTTCTATATCTTTTAGGGAGAGTGGGCACCATGGTCAAGTAGAGATGATCAATATAATCTAGAGTTGGGGAAAGTAATTTTAGTTTATGCTTTTGGTCATGAGTGGGAATCTTTATGTGGTGATATCCCTCAAGATATCACCATGTTTCCCAATGTGTCTCATTTTAACATATCTAGCTTTCCACGGGCATGGGAGGTGTGTTATTATATTGATTTAGTTACTACTACTCATCCAATATCGATCCCTTATTACTCTATGGAGCTAGTTAAAATAAAAGAGGTAAAGACCCGTTTAGATGATCTTTTAGAAAATGGATTTATATTCTTGATTGGGTAACCGTGTGAGGTACCTATTATTGTTTTTTTGTAAAAAACAGATGGAACCCTTCACCAATGAGTTGATTACCAAAAACATTTCCATGGTATATAGGGGTAACCTAGATTGTTTTAGAATTTATCGCTATTACATGAGTGAAAATATGTGATGGGGTATTTCTATATATCTTGGGGGTATGTTCACCAAAGAACCACAAATATGTTTTATAATATGAAATATTGATTATGGTTTCTAGGTATAATACATGGAATCACTGATTTTATTTCTCAATTCCATACTTTCCAACAGGTAAAGGATGAGTATTAGAGACCTTTAGGTTTTCTTTATCCACATATAGTTCCAACATGGTAGTTTG
Source organism: Viscum album (assembly GCA_963277665.1). Taxonomy (NCBI): domain Eukaryota; kingdom Viridiplantae; phylum Streptophyta; class Magnoliopsida; order Santalales; family Viscaceae; genus Viscum; species Viscum album. Next base: position 423,016,045 of record OY728162.1, on the reverse strand, counting down.
ATGATGTCTTTTTAGGAATTGTGGTTGGTCTCACAAATACCGAGAGAAGAAATAATTTGATATGGGTTGTGATTATTTTTATGAACAAATCAGATCACTCTATATGCATTCATGATACGACCAATGTGGAGTATATGGGGACTCCCCATATGAAAGATATTATTCATTTTCATGGATTTACGTCTGATAAAGTCTCAAATAGAGAACTCACTTTTAATTATGGATTTTTGGATTGTTATTCAAGAAGGACTAGGATCACATGTTTTTTGAGTATGACATACCATACAAACATGGATATCTAGATAGAGAGAACTATACATATTCCTGAATATATGATTCATTCTTGCGACATCAAATTTAGTGGATCTTGGGATAACCATTTGGGTATTTGAAAGTTTATATATTATAATACTTACCATTACTAGATCATAATGGATCATTTTGAGGCATTGTATAGAAGTATGTGTAAATATTCTTTATGTTGGACATAGATTGGTGAAAGTCATCGGGTTGGACCATGCATGGTTTAAGAGATGACAAAAACTATTCTATCGATTCTTCATAGGATGATGATGCAAAAGAGCCAGTGTATATATTATTCTCATCATCATTATAGACCATTGGTGTTTCCAGTTTGCGACCAGGTGCTCAAGAATGTTTCTCCTTGTTTATCCCAACATCAGTTTGGGAGGGAGATGAAGATTAATACTCATTTTTTGGGAAATTTTGTGGTTTTTGATCATGGGTGAAGAGTTTCTTACCATTTATCGCTTCTACCATAGTTTATGTTAATACATGATGTTTTACATGCATCTCATATACTAATTTATCTTTAGGATCAATATCATTTTTTGAGATGGAGTGATGTTGAAGTTGATCCTGATTTGTCCTTAACTCTGATTCACACGAGGCATTTGAGAATGATGCATTGATGAGAGAGAAGTGGCATTGCATATTTCATGAGGAATATTCTTGATATGATATTTATGGACATAATGTTTTTTTTGGGGAGGTTATAACACAACATTAAATTCCTTAACATAATTTTTAACCTTTTTTTGGTTTTCCTTTTTTCTTGGTTAAATAATTATGATAATTAATTGGTAGGATACCTATAATGATAAATTTAGTGATTTTTTGGATTATACCGCATAAAAACATAAAGTTTTACAGTTATATGTGGAATTAAATGTAATGTAATAGGATTAAATGACATGTAGTCATCTCATAGATGATTCCATGAAATGGTTACATTGTTGTGAAAGGTTTCACGATGGGTACACCTTGCATTCTATTTAATGATTAAAAATCATATTTTTAATAAAGGGCAATATGTTTTTTAGGCATATATGGGTCATGAAAATTACACGACGTGTAATTCGGTCATGTGGCATGTAAAATCATTAGATTTTGATTTAAAAATGAATATTTAATTAAATTATTATTTCCATCCTCCATGATTCCATTATTTCGAACTAGATATGCTTCCTATATTATTTTGGAGTCCTCCTCTTCCTCAAGATCATATGATTGGTGGGTTATCACTGTGTTGTTTGTGGTGCCTTTGTTAGGGTAAATAGTTTTAATATAAATTTTAATTTCATCCTTGGGGTTTGATTTATCATCTTGGGATTGATGGTTATAAAATATATCTTATTTCCTAGAACTTTTTCTCCATTTTTCTCTAACATGAAGAATTAATGCAGGTGTTTATTTTTGCGATTAAAGTTAGGTGGATAAGTTTAATATTTGGAATTTAATATGGAATTAAATTTATTATTTTTTGAAATTCCTTTAACTATATATTTTGAAAACCCAGTTTGATTCAAAATATGATATAAATTTATTTTTCGTGGAATTTTGGTGAAAACGCCAATCCAGATGGAATTGGAATTGGGTTATTTTGTGAAATTTATGGTAATTGTGAAATGATATTGAGAAAATGGATTGAATTATATTGTAAAAACTCTATGATTGGTTTTATTTTAAAATTTAACTAAGTGATGAAATATCAATTATTTGGTTTTGAATGTGAATTAGAACATTAAAATAGAAAAATTTGGGTAATTGAATTGTGAATAACGATTTATGTGAAATGAAATAATTCCTTATTTTTTCAAATGATTTATTGAGTACATTAGATACGTTTTAGTTAGTGGGTCATTTGGGAAAATCATTATAGGATGGTAATTCCCTTGAAATGTATTAAAAATAATAAAGATAACAGAAACATAGTTTAGTATATCTTATCTCCAATGGGATTTTGATGATTCCTATTCCATGTGAGCCTGAGGGACTAGTGTACACAAATTATTCATGATCACTGACATGAGATGTGTGAGGATTACATAACTTGAAACTATCATACCACATGGAAGATGGCCATGTCACTTGTTGTATTATTTTTATTATACATGATATAGATTATGAAATTTCTTTACTCGTGGCTAGTGATTTATATATGATGTTTTATATAAAGTGTTTATTTACACCATGTTTTAAATTATTTACTTCATTATAAAATGTAAATAATTTTATATTTTAAATATAAAATTGTATAACCATAACCTATTTTATTGAAATTTAATTCATGTTTTGGTTTATTATTATTGAATCTTATTATGGAACACTTACTAAGACTATAGTAGGACTTTTTTCTCACACCCTAGATTTTACTTTGGGAGTTTGTGTATTTTTTATTTCTATTTTAGAGTAATGAGAAACTTCCTCTAAGATTATGTGAATGTTAATAAACCCTTCGGTGTATTTGATTTATATTGTCATTATTTCATTACTATGTTGAAATAATATTTGAATTTTATTTTTTCTATTTGGTTTCTAGAACTATATCCTTGAGATGTTTTGATAATACTCATATATATTGTCATCTTACACTATTATGTTGGTGAATTATTTCCCTATTTTAACTTTTATAATTCCAAATTTTTCTCACTTTACCATGGAGATTAGGATCTCCTTTCAGGATACGATAGTTTTAGATTGGTTTTTAGAGAACCAGGGTCTCCAAACTGGTTAAAAAAACATTTTAACACAGATTTTAATTTATAACCAAATAAATATCATGTGGCCGTATTAATTTGGTAGAATTGGTTAATAATACAGTAAAATGAGGAAAAAAATAAAATATTTTGATTTTATTCTCCATAATGATCTCATTTATCATTTTGACCTCTTAAAATTACATTGAATGAATAATAGAATATATTGAAAAAATGGATCATAAAAAAAGAATAGTATGGAAATAAAAATAATAAGGAAGAAAAACAATGGATTCATATATATTAAATAATATCATAAAATATAAGGAACTTGCGTAATCATATAAAATAATAACATAAATAAAATAGCATCATATGATCAAGAATTTATCGTAAATTTTGTAAAAACAAAAAGCATTACATAAACATATGTTAAGTAAAACTTCTAAGATAATATCACATGATGGTGATAGTCCCATAATATATTATTTTCACTTACTAATACCATACATGATGTCTCATGAGACTAAAAAATTACCTAATGCATTGGAGGGATATGTAATTTTGGTCCCAACCATCACAATCATTTTATGTAAATTCATATTTATTCCAAATAAGTTTAAAAATAATAAATAAAAAACATAATAAGTATCCATGGAAAGAAAAGGGGTTACAAATTCATGCCTCATATCATAGTAAAAGGAAATTTCTTAAAGAAATAATTTGATAAATAATAATATGGAATGTATTAACCCATAAAATGAAAGGAATGTGAGAAATGTATATATATATATGATACATATATAAATATATTATAATCATTAAAAAATAATAATGGTTTCTAACTTTGATGAATATAATAACATGTAAAAAGAATAAAAAATAACATTTAGAAAAACAACATTTCTACATTGAATATAACTTTTGAAACATTAATATTAATATAATATTGAGGGAATTAATATTTTTGAGAATATAAATAGAATATTATAAAAGATTATTCAGTGAATTTTTTTGGGGTAATTATATATATTTTATATATGATAAAAAAACATTCCTTTCAAATTTTGTAAGAAAATTAAAAATATATATTGTTCAAAATATGACATGAAAATTAATTTCAAAAAAAATTAATGTCAAATATTGTTAAATTTTAATTAATTAATCATTAAAAAATATAAAGAAAATTATTTAAAACATTTTTATAAAACATTGATTTTTATGGAAAATGATTTTGTACTGAAGAAGGAAATTAATTCTTATTTTTTAAAAAACATTATCTTATTCATTCAAAGTACCTAAGGGAGGAAAATTTTAAATTACATGAAAATTAAAAAAAATTGAAGGAGATAAATAATATTAAATTTTTTTATTATAATATGATAAAATAATTTCATTCAGTTGATATTCAAGTAAAAATAATCCTAATTATATTGATACTGAAACATAAATCCCAACTACTTTGGTAGCTTTTGAATCCTAACCCACATGAATGAAGGGAGTGAATTTCAACTTAAAATACCATGATATATAAATTATTAATTATAAAATATGTAAATTGGTATTTTATAGAAATTAAAAATAAATTATAAATTTTAAGGAACATGCCTCTCAATGAAGAAATTTTTGTGATGGAAATCCATACATCAAGTACAAGTATGGCATGTATATCTTTTATCACGTTTTTTATAAACTTAAATAAATAATTTTTTATTAAGGACCTTCTCCATGTTTAATTTAATGTCAAAAAACATTTAATTCCTTTTATTTATGTTATATATTTAATTACTTATTCATTTATGTCCATGTTGGGTGTTTCGAGGATGTACGGTTGAAACCTTGAAAAGGCATTGGTGGGTTGACCATGGTCAAGGTGTCACTATTCCATAATATCGAAAATAATAATAAAGAAATAATTATAATTTTTAAACCAAAATTATACATTTAAAAATATTAATGAATTATGTTGATGAAAAATTAATTATAATACAATCATGGATCCAACATGTTATACATATAGGTGTGTAACATTTCCATTTTTTCAATAATCACAATGAATAGAAGGTAAGTGTTATTTTATCACAACATAATTATTAAAATATAATAAATATAATATTTTCATTTAAATATAGTTAATAATACCTTCAATTTTTTGTGGTAAAAAATAAATCCCATCGCTCCATGAGGCTGTAGTCCTCCATATACACGAATAGTGTTAAATTTTTCTCAATGGATGGTATGGTATGAAAGTATTTGAAATATTGAATTTAAAGAATTATTAATAAGTAACTAATGTCTTATTTAATCATTAAATCCATAATTATGAATAACCGTGAGAGGATATGTTGAAAAATGAATTACATTGGTTTGTGAGGGTGTAGTCTTCTATTCACATGAATGATTGTTTCATTTCCCATTTGATGGAAGAGGATACAGTTGAATATTATTAGATATAAATATTAAAATCTCTGTATCTAAGATTTAATAGTTTTATTATATATTAATTGATAGGAAATAATTTATTTTGTAAAATGTAGAGGAAGAAAAAAAGGAAGAAGGACGATGAAGATGACTACCTTCACTTAGATGAACTTCTTTTTGATCTCGTATTAAGGATCATAAGGATGGTATTTTGGGAATAAAATAATATCGATGATTTGGTAAATGATTTCGGGAGATATTTCTTTATGTATTGTTTTATATAAATGTATCAATATGTGTGAATAAGTGAGTGGAGGGAATACCATTTATATGAGAGTAGGAGTGCCATTCTTTTAAATACAAAAAAAAATTTACAAATGGGAAACAAATCTCAGGAAAAGTGAATTCAAAATTAAATAAAAATATATTTTATTATACATAATTCAAATAAATAACTCTAAAATTAAAAAATCAATTTGGGAACATGTTATATAATTTACCTCTATGGTTACTCACTTTTTAAAATTTTTAGTTTCTTCACTACTATGACTAGTTTTTTTAATATTTTTACTACTAATTATCAAAAAAGTATTATTATATTAATATATAATACTAATTTTTAGTATTAAAAAATATTAATACAATTTAATAAAAATTTATCCCTAGAAGTGGTATAATTTAATTAAATATAAAATATGTAGAACCATTGAAAAAACGATTTTCAAGAAATAAATTTTTCAAGAATAAGATTATATTTTAATAACTACAAGAAATGTAATAACAATTAATTTAATTTAAACCAATTATCATAGATATAAACTCTATAGATTTAAATTAAATAATTCATTTCTAGGGGTGAGTTTAATTATTTAAAATAGAGAATCATTTTTCACCTTGAAATAGTATTTATAAAAATGTGTTTTAAGGCCTTAAAAAATCATATATGAAAATAAAAAATACATATCAAATAAATATATATAATTTTATTAAATATGACTAAGGAATAGTTATTTTACTATTAAAACATATTTAATGAATATTGTGATGTATAAATATCTTAATTTATTAAAAAAATGATTACTTTAGAAAAAATCTTTATTTTTCACCATTCACTGAAAAATAACCATTTTTTGAGAAATAAAAAAATTCCATTGTAATTCTATATCAACATTTATATTTTATGAATTATTTTTAATATTAAAATATAAAATTTCTTATAAATAAAACAATTAGGTATAATATTTGTTTCAGAAAGAAAAAAAACATTTATAAAGGAAGCATATTTTTTTATAAAATAAAATATATTTATTAAAGATATGATCTTATTTAATACGAATGTTTTAATAAATTTATATTTATTAGTTTATTTATATATATTTAAAAAATTTGTTAATCCTATTCATACGATCCAATTTTATGGCTGAATTATTATGATCACATTTAAATAATATTATTTTAGAATTATATCATGGATTGATTAAAATTAGTGCTAGCTATTAAGAATTCTATTAAATATAGTTTTATTTTAATATCTCATGGTTTTATATTCTACCAACCTTAAATAAACTTTTTTATCACAATTTAAACTTCTGGTAGTAATCAAGGGTTTGAAATTGAAAATTCTTTTTGTGGAAAACCAACATCATTAAAAGGGTTATGAAATTTTATCTTTAAAGAGGGAATGTGAAATATGATGGTAATATGGAATAAAACATGACTAGGAATCCAAGTAGGAAGAAATTGGAGGAATGATAAAATATTAGCATAATATAAAAGTGTAAATAATTATAGAGAGTGGTAAATATCATTGATCATAATAAATTTAATGGTCAAGATAATTTCAACTACCACAAAACCATAAATATATGATTAATTAAATAAAATTTATTTATCTTATTTGATGGTAATATGATAATTTTTTTGTTTCAATAATTTTTTCTTAGATTCAAAGGTTTCTTTTACATTCAAGATAAAGAAATCTATAGAATCTACATGATAAATATTTATTTCATGAAACCAATTTCATCCTTTCATTATGATTCACTCAACTTATTCGTAACTTATTATTATATGGAATGTATATATAAGATAAATATTAATCATCCTTAAAGATACAAAATTTACTTTTAACATATCACAATATTTATAAAATTATAACTATATATTCCTCCTATCAATATTAAATAAAAAATGATTATACCATTTTAATATTATAAACAAATTTATTTGGAAAATATTAATATCAAAATTAAAAGAAAAAACCAGAGGATTAATATAGATCAGTTCTTAAATAAATAATATTTTATTTCAAATAACCTGAATATCCTCACCATGAATGATATTTTTAAGCACAAAGGTTCTCTCATTTGCATCAACTTAAATATCCAAAATATGATAACATTATTTAAAAATAATCCTTTACATTACTCCTAATGGTTATATAAATCTGAATTAAATTAAATGTTTCAAAAATTATTATGAACATTTGGAAAGTAAAATTAATAATAAAATCATTTTATAACCAATAATGTATTTTATATATCTTACTTCATTCTGACTATAAAAATACATAATTGACTAAAATTACATCAATATAAAGTATATTAAAAAAGTTATCATGGAGTAAATCTTGAGTTTTATCACAAAATATCACCTTAACATTAAATCACACTTCATGGTCATTAGTTCCATTCAAATTATTATTTTGAATACTTAACAGAAAACTATTTCATATCAATATTTATAAGTTTCATAAATCTTGTAACTTTAATACCATTGATAAAAAAATATACAACATGGTTATTTAATTCCAATTCATACACACATCAATCATTACTCTTAAATGATTATCATAACATAGGCATTTTGGGATTATTCATTATATTAGGGCATTGAGTTAGATAATGACCAAGTTCCCCACATCTATAAATTTAAATTGTTACTTTTGCCATTGGTTAATGTTTATTTCCCTATGTCTTATTATCGAAACTCTTCATTTTCCTTTTGTAATTTTTTAATTTTTAGCCTTGATTCCCACACATAAATAATATTATTTTTTTCCTTTAACTTATTTTCTATGGTGCCGATTCCCACTTTTTTACATGAATAAAAGTGATTATTATTTTATTTATTATAATTAACATATGAACTACAATGATATCTCATACTTAACTTTTTTTTGTATTTAAATTCATATATGTTCTTATTATTAATTATATTATGATATGGCTTATTTGTAATGATTAGAATATTTATAATAGTTATTTCAATTATTCAAGGAATCTAATTGGGAAAAATATTATCTTTACAGTCACATTTATTTTTTTCATACTTTCTCTCTTATTTCAAAACATTAAATAAAAGAATATAAAGGACATGGGAATAAAATAATTTAAAAAAAATTATAAAATTAAAAGGAGTAACAAATAAGTTAAAATTATTCCCCGAATTATGGTCTTCAATGTTTCAATTTATGTTATCAATCATAATGATTCTATATAGGTTTTTTAACCAAATATTTTTTCCAAATCATTTATTATAATTGATAAAATATTTTTGAATTTATAAATATCATCCCAAAAAAATTATTAAACCATGTACACAGTAAGGCCCATTGTTTTGTACCATAATGCTCGAGTTAGGCTCGATGCAACTTTTTTAGAGTTATTACTTCTTAGTACATTTGTTCTAGAATAATATATACTTGTATTATCCATATAGAAAAATAATTTATCAAAATCAATGTCTCTATAATTAACCAATATTTCGGGATTTTTTCTATATTTAGTCATAACCAAAGATGTATCCCAAGGGTTCTCAGTAATGTTTTATCGTCCTTGATAAAAAGGATAACTAAATTGTTGATCTGATACAAAATATATAGACCTATACTTTTAGACATATCATTACATGATTCTTAACATAAGAATATTTTAATTACCACCCAATTATTATGTGGCCTAGTGTATTTGAAATACATGGTTCATAATAAATGATAGTGAGGTTTAAATAATGTTTCTTTATTTTGTTCACTATAACGAGCACCTAAATCCATTAATTTCCTAAAATTAGTTATGATAACCTAGGGAATAAATATAAATCATTGGTGATCTAAAAATCTTAGTAAGGAAATAAACATGATAAATAAGAATAACTTGTGAGTCAAATGATAACATCATATCATAAAATATAAGGAACCTGAGTAATCACGTGTAATAATAACATAATGAAAATGGTATGAAAAGATCATGAAATCATATTAAAGGTGGTATAAAAGAAAAACAAGAAGTAAAAAGAAGTCAATAAAAACTATAGAGAAAAGATCACATGGTGGAAGGAGTCTCGTAATGAACTAAGATCACTCCCTAATACAATACATGATGTTTCATGAGACTAAAACTTTTCCAAAAGTATTAGAGGGATATATAATTATATTACCACTAATCAAATTATTTTACTCTACAAGAATACCTTTTCCACATAATGAAATCAATAATAGGGAAAAAACATAATAATTAAACATGAATATCAAAAGTGTTACACAATATTTCTTTATATAGTAATCAATTGAAATTTCATAGTAATGGAATTTAGGAAATGGTTATAAGAAATATATTATCCAATCAAAGGATGGTAATTTTATAAAGGTATATATATAAAAGAAATATATATTTATTTTATAATCATTCAACACAAATAAGGTTATTTTTGTTTTATGAATATAAATAATTTTACAAATATTAATAGAAAAAATTATTGAGTAAGATAAACTAGTGACGTTGAAAATCACAATTCAGAAGCACTACTTTTTTCGAAAATAGTCATAGTAATGGATCGATTAATCTTCAAGTAAAATAGAAGAATGTAACTTTGTACATTTAAAATATGTTAAAAATAATTCCTTCTATATTTTAAAGAAAATTGAAATGTTATGCACTCATAAAAAAACATGAAGATAAATTATTGAATATTTTATTTAAGGAAAAACATGCATCAAATTTCATTAATATATCAATGTATAATATTAAAATGAATAATTAATTTTTTTAAAAAATCATCAATTACAAACAAATAGTATTTTCATCCAAACGTAGAAATGAAATATTATTTTAAAAATAAACATTTTATTAATTATTTTAAGTAACTAAGAGAGGACAACTAAAGTTATTTATTTTAAAAACTCAAATGTTCTTCTTCAATAGATATTCAAGAATAAGAAATCCTCACTAAAATGATATTAATTCATAAACTCTCACTACATTGATAACTTTTGAATCATAACCCCCATAAATGATTTAAGTGAATCACAACATAATATAACTTGATAAATGAAGCACGTATGATATAATGAGTATAGGGAATTTATTTAAATCAAATAAAATAAATTATGAGTAAAAAATGTCATTCACATCAAATAAGTGTGTTTTGAGATGAAATCCCTTAACTTGAGTATTGTCTTGTTGGGTATATCTTTATGTTCTGTATAATAATTTTATATAAATTAATTTTTTCCTTATGAAATTTTCATATATTAGACAATTACAAAAAAAATTACTTCATTTATTTTAATGATGTATTTAATTACCTAATTAGTTATGTACACATCGGGTTTTTTAAGGATGCTCATTTCAAAATTTCAAAATGGAATCAATGTGTTGTCTATGGTCAAAGGGGTAATTGTTCAATATTTTCTAGAATAGTTGTCATGTAATAATTATAATTTTTATAAAATTATTATATATTTAAATATAACTATGCATTCATGTTATTAATTATAAATTATGTTAAACTTGTGTAGATGGTATTTCATGCATACAAATATGTTAAATTTCTATTTTTTAATGATCATGATAGAAATAAGTTAAGGGTAATTTTCACTTTAATGAATAATTATAATATCTTAAATATGATATTTCTTATTTAAATAAAATTACATATACCATCCATATGATTTTGTAATTATTAAAATGGATCACGTCACTTTTTGAGGTGGTTGTTCACCATACACATGAACCATGTTATCATTTTTTCCAATTTATTTTAATGTATGAATGTATATGATACATTAATTCAAAATAATTATTAATATTTAATGAATATTATATATAAATATTAAATCCATCATTATTGTAACATCCTAGGTAAATGAAGAATATAACATATTTAATATTTATTAATATTTGTGAATTAAATATGAATTTTACTTTAAAGGTGTTTCTATGTTCGATAGCGTACCAGATACGCAACAACGGGTTTCATTGAAAACATATGTGGCACACTAATAATATGATATTATTATTTTAAATGGTAGTTAAATCCTAGCTGTTGTATTGGCGGGAATGAGAAAAACTAACAACAATATGATTATACATGATTGTTAAATGTAGTTACATTATCCATTAAAAAGTTATAGGCTTAAAATGTGAATGAATCTAAATTTAAGCATAATTTGCATTAAAAGGCTGATTTATCACCTTTTAATGGAGATCCCTCTTTAAATCTAGTTTTGGTTACTTTAATATATTATAATTGACCAAATAAAATCCTTATTTAGAATGGGGGCATCAAATTTTACATTGGGTAATTTGTTTTTATTTTTAAGATAAAGTTCATTTTTAATGAATAGTGAAAAATATTTGATTTTAATTCAAAAGGGAATTTTAATCAATTTTATTTATATGGTTATATGATCTTTTTTGTTGTTTTTAAAGTGAAATTAAAATATATTTTTACCATTTAATCCAATGTTGGTCATTTTAATTAATTTCACTTTGAAAGTGGACATAAACTAGTATCAATCTTTTGATAGTTATTGTTTTTGAAAACACGCTATTTGTTTTAACAAAGGGAGTTAATTTTTTAATTAATTAATTCCACTTCTATGTTTTGAATTTTTCAAAATAGAAATCAATTTTGAATTCTGAATATCAAATATATCTTAGGCTGAATTTTGGGTATTTTTCTGAAAAACATCAATTTTAGATGAATAGTGAAACCACTTAGTAGTAGTTAAAAACTCGACTTTTTCATTTAAATGAACTTTTTCCACTTTTGTGAGTTGAATTTTGAAAATCCAACATACATGGTTCTTATCAAAAATTAATATGTGGTTCAATAAGATGAAAATAATTTTTGGTGAATAGTAACTTTTGACTTTTATTTACCGTGATTAAATTCAAATAGGGTAATTCAAGGATAATGGAATATTATAATGATTACAAATTAGCTTAACACTTGTCCAATCCTAATTGGTTGAGTCATTTATGACCTTGGGCATCTTTGGGTCGATTTTGGGACCCCATTGAGCCACTTGGTAGTGGAAATGACAATTTAGATTAATTAACTTAAGGTAAAGGAATATATGAGATAAGAAAATAACTTTTAGTAAATTAATTTTTAGAAGGGGTTACATAAATTATATTTTTTCTATAAATATTAATTGGAAATAAAAAAAATATTTCCTACATTATAGTATTTTTTTATAATTTTTATACATTGAATAAATTAAATTATTCATGGCACAATAATGATGCAGTATTTACCTCATAAATAAACAATTTAAATAAATAGGATTATAATGATTAAAATATTATCCAAAACATTGCCAATTCTGATTGGATGATTTTATTTCGACAATAAATCTTCTTATATTCTACTATAATGATTTTTGGACCTTTAGAAACCGAACATAATGATATTATAAAATAATAGTTTCACACTTTCCTAAAGAGCCCCTCCACCCCCTTAGAAAAGGTGACCATTTCTAACCAATTCCACACACCTCTCAAGCCATTTTTCTCATCCAAACTCTTGCCAATTAATCTCCCTACATACCTCTCCTCCTCATAGACGCCTTACCTTAGTCATAAGGATCTTCAATAAGTCCTTTGGTTTAAACCAAAGGGAGTTACCCAAATTAAAGTTAACAGTTTCTATTAAATTGTATTCTTTTATTTTCTTTCTCCAACACCTAAACGCTTTTTAGTACTTTCGTTTGTAACAACACCATTTTCCTCAATATACTATGATGTTTTTATAATATGTATTAGAACTACACTTACACACACCTCCATCAAATTGATGAAGAACAAAATGTTTCTGTGGATGGTAAACTAAGGCCTCACGAAACGATGATTGTTCAATTACATCTTACCGAAACTCATGGTGGCCATTATGATAGAACTATATTTATATATGATATATATTATGTTAGTTATTTATTTATTCTTATGTACTTCACATTTATAGCATGCCTTTATGGTTTCTGTACTGGGTAAATACGATAATCTCATTTGAGGAAGTGCAGACTACCGCGCCCTCAAAGTGATTTGATTCGTCAATGCCTTATGTAGGATGTATAAAGGATAGATTTAACAATATTATATATTATATTATACTGGAATTATAATATACCTATTTATTATTATGTTTTATTTCCATTAAAATAAGAAATAGAAATGAAAGTAGTGTTCATGCGTGTGTACGACTTACCATCTCCATGAACAGTGCATTTCATTTCATACCTCTAAATGTTATGTACTATTATGAAAACATGTATATACTAGATATATATGATATATATGATATCTAGATCATGAATATAATTCGGGATATAATGAACCTTTGACCACATGGATAACTTGTAAATATAAGGTGTTCATTTTTTACTCAAATACCAAATATCGACAAAATGAATGTTGTTAACATAAATGATTGAATAATATTTATAACATTGTAATAAGTGATATAAAATGAATAATAAACTTAAAAAAGGTTATTATGAAAGTAGAAATTAACTTTAGTTTAATATTCAGGAGATCAAATAAATATCGACTCAAGTTGGACACGAGGTAAGGGACTTCTTCTCAATCTCCTTTCATTGAGGAATTTTTAGTTTTATACACGACTTTAGTTTATACAGTGGATAAACCTCTTTGAATTTTCATTTTATTCTAAGGGAATCTTTTTTATACGAATCGTTTTACTAAATGACAAAAAATTGTTTTTTAAGTAAGCGGTGACAACGACCTTTCCGCCTCCGCGAGTATTATTTGATCTCTGGCTTCCTTAACAAGACAGAATGTTTTTAAAAGAAAAAATAAATACCATATACTCTTTTTACGCATGTTGGTATTGAAAATAATTTTGAGAATGGATTTATTATTTCAATATCTTGAAATGATATTTTATTATTGCAATGTGGAAATTTTATCTTTCCTATATGCTTATGTTATGTTTTATGATCTTGTTCTGGTTCTTTGGAATTATTTACATATACGAGTGGTTTCGTGATTAACCAAGGGAAGGTGAGCCCAAATAGCTCTCCAATGCATTGGGTAATGTGATGGAGGTAAACGTGAATGTTGCTCCTAAGAGATTTAGTGAATATATTGTGATGGGTATTCCAATGTAACTCCCTCTGTAGCTATGATTGCTACAATGTATGTATGATATGGATTCCATAAGATACCTTTATGATTAATGATTTATATGTGTCTTTCATAAATCCTATGATTTCATGAGGTAATTAAAAGATTTCATGTTTAGTATGTATTTATGAAAAAGTGTTTTCATTCATTGTTTTATAAACCTTACTGAGATTTTTATGCTCATACCAAGTTTTGAAATGTTTTCACAGGACTTAAAGATGAATAGGGTCAATGATGGGATCAAGGAAAAATCATGTTGTCTAAAACATTAAACTAGGCGTGAATCTTTTTTTCAAGAGTTTAAATTTTATGAAAAAAATGGAAACTATGTAGAATTGTCCACCTTGTAATATTTTGAGATGTAATAGTTATGTCCTAATTCTCTAAAAATCTAAACTTGAAAAGATATTAATCGTGAATTATTAATTTAATTAAATATTATGTAATGTTTAAGGCCAGGTCCTTATAGTTGGTATCAGAGGTCGTTTTATATAACTCTAGGTGTTAGAGGATTGTTAAAGTAATATCCATAAAGTAATTTATTTTAATATTGACATCATATAGAATTTCTAGTTTACCATGTTTCTTCTCTTAAGATATTTTTGTGTTCATAATGGTTTTCCGTAGAGGAAACATGGAAGTTGTGTTGGTACGACATCAGGAGGAAGACAAACATCTGAATCAGCAACCTGGGTTGGTCAGAATCGGAACTGAATAGTTTGTTACACTGATGGCACAATTGACTCAGGCTATAAATGCGGGTGGTATCCATGTATGAGATCAGCCTGATCAACCACCTAGGAACATGTCAGCAGTGGATCATTCCATGAGGCAACATCCCCCATCATTTTAGAGAATCATCTGACCATGTGCTAGTTGTAGGGTGGATTAAAGAACTAGAGAAGATTTTTGCTGTCGTGGGGTTTTCAGAACATCAAATGGTTAGTCTTGTCGTTAACTATTTTGAAGGTGAAGCTGATCAGTGGTTGTCGATGGTGAAAATTATCAGGGATAGTGAGGAGATTGATGATCATGATTGGGATGAATTCAAAGGTATGTTTCTTGAGAAATATTTTCCGAAGGTTGTTTGTCTTAGGATGGAAAAACAGTTCCTAGAATTTAGGTAGGAGGATGACTTAGTGGAAACTTATGAAGAAAAAATCACTCGATTGGCAAGGTATGCTCCAATTTTCATATGAGATCCTGATAGTAAAATAAAATAATTTTACTCAGGATTAAAACCAATGTATCAAAGGGATATAGCTTCTTGTGAGTTCAAATGTTATGAAAAACTTGTTCGTTGTGCAGAGAAGGTGGAAATATAGTTTGCTGATTATTAGGTATTCTTTGACAAACAACATAATAAGAGGCTGAGGTGGGAGACGAAAGGGAATAACTCTTCAAAAAACTCTGATGGTAAGAAACTTATGTTCACAGTTTGTGAAAATTGTGGTAAAAACATGCTAGGGAATGTCTTTTGAATTCTGGTATGTTCTACCGATGTGGTAAAATGGGACATAAGGCTCGTAATTACACTGAAAAAGATCAGGGTAATGGTAAGACAAAATCTGATTTACAGTAAGTAAAATTTTTTATATGCAATGAAATGGGTCATTATGCAAATGAGTGTCCAATAAAGAACTCAACCGAAGGAAAGATTCCAGACTACAAGAAGAAAGTGGTTGTGAAATCCTTTGAAACTACTTCAGTAGATGTTGGGCTATCAAATGAAGTTGTTTCAGGTACACTATTTGTTTGTTTAGATTATGCCACTGTGTTGTTTGATTCTGGGTCTACACAATCTTTCATTTCTGATAATTTTTCTAGTAAATTGGGAATTCTCTCTCATTATATGAATACTGAACTAATGGTAAAAACACATGGAGGAAATGTTGAGACAAAAAGAAAACATAAGAACATTCATGTCCTTTTGTGACGAAAAAATCTACCTACTAACCTTATTGTTTTGCCTCTAGTAGAGATTGATGTTATATTAGGCAGGGATTGGCTTTCTGTTTATCATGCTAACATTGACTATAGAGCTAAAGAGGTTTCTTTTCAGAATTATTTTCAGTTTGTATAAAAAAATGAACCCTTGTTGTTGATAACATATCAGGAAGCTAGGAAACTAGTAAAAGATGTAAATTAATGTTACCTTGAACATATTGTATAAAACAAAGTAACTATTCAGATTAATGATGTTCCAGTGGTAAATGAGTACCTTGATGTTTTTCCTGATGAGTTGTCTGGTATTGTACCTAATTGAGAAGTTGAATTTACTATTGACTTAGTTCCTAATGCTAATCCAATTTCAAAACCCCATTATCGAATGTCCCAAATTGAACTTCTAGAGTTAAAGAAGAAATTAGAAGAGTTATTAAATGAAGGACTCATTCAACCTAGCACATCACCGTGGGGTTCTCATATCATGTTTGCTAAAAAGAAATTTGGTTCAATGAGACTTTTCATTGATTATAAAGCATTGAATAACATCACTATTAAGAATAAGTATCCTTTGACTCATATCGATGATTTGTTTGATCAGCTCTAGGGAGCTCAGTATTTTTCGAAGATTGACTTGAGGTCAAGGTACAAACAGTTGAATGTAATGGAAGCATATGTTCCAAAGACCGCATTTAGTACTAATTATGGCCATTATGAATATTTAGTTATGCCTTTTGGGTTAACAAATTCACATGCTGTATTCATGGATCTTATGAATAGAATTTTCTGTGAGTTCTTGGATATGTTTTTGGTAGTGTTCATTGATGCTATTTTGGTTTATTCCAAAAGTAAGGAGGAACATGAAAGTCATTTAGGGTTTTCTTTCAAACCATAAATGAAAAAAACTATTTGGGAAATTCAGTAAGTGTGATTTTTGGATAATGATTGTTTATAAGGATAAGTTGGATGATTTTAATATTGATAATGATTGTGTGTTGAGGTTTGGGAAGAGTTTATGTGTACCTTGTGATTCATAGTTGAATAATGAGTTGTTATTTGAAGCTCATAGTTCTACGTTTTCAATTAATCTTGGAATTACTAAGATGTACAAAGATCTCCATGAGTATTACTGGTGGGATGGAATGAAAATAGATATTGCATATTTTTCTGTGAAGTGTTTGACTTGTTAGCAGGTTAAAGAAGAGCGCAAGTTACCGAAAGGGATACTAAGGCCTTTACAAGTGCCAGAGTGGAAATGGGAAAATTTATCCATGGAGTTCGATGTGGAATTACCAAAGACATATCGAGGTAATATGGAAATCTGGGTTATAGTTGACGGATTGACGAAATCTGCTCATTTCCTTCATATTAGAGATACTTTGTCATGAGATAAACATTCATGGTTGTATGTTAAAGAGATAGTCATGTTTCATGGAGTTTCCCTCTATTATATCTGATCATGATCCCTGGTTTAATTCTATCTTTTGGAAAGGCCTTCAGAAGTCATTGGGTTCTAAATTAAATTTTAGTACAGCTTTTCATCCTCATTCAGTTGGGCAGTCAGAATGAACAATTCAGACCTTGGAGGATATGTTACGTGATTGCTCGATGGATTATCAGGGAAGTTGGAACCCAATATCGTTCTTTGGTTGAATTTTCTTATAATAACAGCTTTAATTAATGTACAAAGATGGCTCCATTTGAGGAATTATATGGAAAGCGTTGTCAAACACCAACTTTTTGGGATGAAGTAGGTGAAAGAGAGCTGATGGGACCAGAATTGGTAGAAGAGATAGTAGAGAAAGTTCAGTTGATTCAGAATCACATGGGAACAACTTAGAGAAGACAGAAATTTTATGCAGATAACCAGAGGAAGGATCTTTCCTTTGTGGTATGTGATCATGTATTTCTCAAGGTTTCTCCCTGGAAAAGTGTGTTGTGTTTTGGAAAGAAGGGAAAGTTGAGTCTGAGGTTCGTTGGACCTTATGAAATTCTGGAGAAAGTTGGATCAATTGCATATAGAGTGGCATTACCTCTAAGTTTATCCCAGATACACAATTTTTATCTTGTTTCGTTGTTGAGAAAGTATATTCCAGATCTATTTCATGTTTTGAGCCCATAGGTAGCTTAGTTGGAAAAGAATCTCTCTTATGAAGAACAACCAGTTCAGATTCTTGACCATAGAGAGAAAGTTGTGCGGAATAAGATGATTCACCAGGTAAAGGTTTTGTGGAAAAACTATATGGTTGAAGAGGCAATGTGGGAATCTGAAAATGTTATGAGGGATAAATACCACCACTTATTTTGATAATTGAATAAAAAACTTTCAGGACACAATTCCCAAAAGGGGGAAGGATGTAACATCCCAGGTAAATTAATACTAAGACATATTTAATATTTAATAATATTTGTGAATTAAATATTAATTTTACTTTAAAGGGGTTTCTATGTTGGATAGCATCCCTGATACGCAACAACGGGTTTCTTTGAAAACTTACGTGGCACACTAATAATATAATATTATTATTTAAAATGTTAGTTAACTCATATCCATTGTATTGGAATGAATGAACAAAACTAACTACACTATGAGTATACTTGATTCTTATATGTATTTACATTATCCAATAAAAAGATAGAGGCTTAAAATGTGAATGAATCTAATTTTAAGGATAATTTTCATTAAAAGGCCGATTTATCGCCTTTTAATGGAGAACCCTCTTTAAATATAGTTTTGGTAACTTTAATACATTCTAATTGACCAAATAAAATCCTTATTTAGTATGGGGACATAAAATTTTACTTTGGGAAATTTGTTTTGGTTCTTTTCTGATAAAGTTCATTTTTTAATGAACAGTGAAAAGTATAGAATTTTAATTCAAAATTTCCTTTTAATATAATTTATTTATATGTATATATTATATTTTTAGTTGGTTTTAAAGTGAAATTAAAATATATTTTTACCATTTAGTCCAATTATGGTCATTGGAATTAATTTCACTTTGAAATTGGACATAAACAAGTATCAATATTTTGATAGTTATTGTTTATTAAAAACACGCAATTTATTTTAACAATGAGAATTAATATTTAAATTAATTAATACCACTTCTATATTTTGATTTTTTAAAAATATAAATCATTTTTGAATTCGGAATATCAAATATATCTTAGGCTCAATTTTTGGTATTTTTTTGAAAAACATCAATTTTAGATGAATAGTGAAACCACTTAGTAGTAGTTAAAAACTGCCTTTTTCATTTAAATGAAATTATACAACTTCTGTGAATTGAATTTCAAAAATCCAACATACATGGTTGTTATAAAGAAGTAAAATTTGGTTCAATAAGATGAAAATATTTTTTGGTGAATAGTAACTTTTGACTTTTATTTACTACGGTTAAAGTTAAATAGGGTAATTCAAGGTTAAAAGAATATTATAATGACTCAAAATTACCTTAACACTTGTCTAATCCTTATTAGTTGAGTAATTTACGACCATGGGCATCTTTGGGTCGATTTTGGGACCCCATTGAGTCAATTGGGAGTGATAATGACAATTTAGATTAATTAACTTAAGGTAAAGGAAAATATGACAAAAGAAAATATCTTTTAGTAAATTAATTTTCAGAAGGGTTTATATAAATTATCTTTTTGCCTATAAATAATAATTTGAAAGATAAAAATATTTCCTACATGATAGTATTTTTTTATAATTTTTAGACATCTAATAATTTAAATTATTTATGACACAATAATGATGCAGTATTTACCTCATTAATAAATAATTTGAATATATAAGATTATAATGATTAAAATATTATAAAAAACATATCCAATTCTGATTGGATGATTTTCATTCGACCATGAGTAATCTTATCTTAGATTATAATGATTTTTGGACCTTTATAAACCAATATAATTATATTATAAAACAATATTTTTACACATTCCTAGAGATCCCCTCCTCCCCCATATAAAAGGAGAACATTTATAACCAATTCCACACACCTCCCAAGCCTTTTGGCTCGTCCAAACTCTACCCAATTAATCTCCCTACATCCATGTCCTCCTCCTAGAAGCCTTACCTTAGGAATAAGTCACTTCATGAAGTCCTTTGGTTCAAACCAAAGGGAGTTACCCAAATTAAAGGTAACAGTTTCTCTTGAATTGTTTTCTTTTATTTTACTTCTCCAACCCCTAAACTCTTTTTATTCCTTTATTTTGTGACAACACTAGTATAATCAATATACAAGGATGTTTTTATGATATTTATTCAAACTACACTTACAGACACCTTCATCTAATGGATGAAGAACATAATGTTTCTTTGGATGGAAAACTAAGGACTCACGAAACGATGATTATTTAATTACATATTGTCGCCTCCCATCGTGACCATTATGATGGAATTGTATTTATATATGATATATATTATTTTAAGTTTTCATTATTCTTATTTACTTATATTTTATAGAAATCCTTTATGGTTTCCATAGTGGGTAAATATGATAATCTAATATGAGGAAGTGCGGACTACTGCCCCCTCAAAGCTATTTGATTCGTTAATTCCTTTTGTGGGATGTATGAAGGATTAAGTTAATGATATTATATATGTAATATACTGGAATTATAATATACCTATGTAAAATTATGTTTTATTTCCATTAAAATAAGAAATAGAAATGAACGTAGAGTTAATGTGTTTGTACGACTTACCATCTCGATGAACGGTGCATTTCATTCCTTACCTCTAAATGTTATGTACTATTATAAAAGCACGTATATACTAGATATATATTTTATATATGATATCCAAATTAATAATATCATTCTCTATATAATGAACTTTTGAACACATGGACATCTTGTAAATATAAGGTGTTCATTTTTACTCAAATACCAAATATTGACAAAATGAACGTTATTAACTTAAATGATTGCATAATGTTTAAAACATGGTAATAAGTGATAAAAAAGGAATAATAAACTTGAAAAAGGATCTTAATCAAGTAGAAGTTAACATTAGTTTATTATTCAGGAGATTAAAGAATTATCGAGTCATCTCGGACACGAGTTAAGGGACATCGTCTCAATCTCCTTTCATTGAGTAATTTTTAGTTTTATACACCACTTTATTTTATACAATATATAAACCCCATTAAATTTTACTTTTATTCAAAGGGAATATTTCTTATATGAATTGTTTTACTAAACGACAAAAAAATAAATGTTTTTTTACGTATATAGTGATAACGACCTTTCCACCACCGCGATTATTATTTGATCTTTGGCTTCCTTAACAAGCCGAAATGTTTTTAAAAAGTAAAATAAATACCATATACTCTTTTCTTGTATTTCGGTATTGAAAATGATTGTGAGAATGGATTTATTATTTCAAAATCTTGAAATGATATTTTATTATTTAAATGTGGAAATATTATCTTTCTTTTAGGCTTATGTTATGTGTTGTGATCATGTTATGGTTCTTGGGCATTATTTACGTATACGAGTGATTCCGTGATATACCTAGGGTGGGTGGGCCTGAGATAACTCTCCAATGCATTGGGTAATGTGACAGAGGTAAACGTGAATGTTTCTCCTAAGAGATTTAGGTAATATACTATAATGGGTATTCCAAATTAACTCCCTATGTAGCTGTGATAGGTACAATGTAAGTATGATATGGATGCCACAAGTTACCTTTATGATTAATGATTTCTATGTGTCTTTCATAAATCTTTTGATTTCATGAGGTAATTACAATATTTCATGTTTTTTATGTATTTATGAAAAAATGTTTTCATTCTTTGTTTTATAACCCTTACTGAACTTTTTATGCTCATCCCATGTTTTGAAATGTTTTCACAGGACTTAATGATGAATAGGGTCAAGGATGGGATCAAAAAAATTAATTCTTTCTAAAACATGGAAATAGGCATGACTCGTTTTTTCAAGAGTTTTTATTTTATGAAAAAATGGAAACTGTGTAGAAGTTTCCACCTTGTAATCTTTTGAGATGTAATAGTTATGTCCTAATTCTCTAAAACATTAAACCGGAAAAGATCCTAAATGTGAATTATTAATTTAATTCAATATTATGTAATTTTTATGGCCTGGTCCTTATAATTATGAACAACTATGAGAGAATATTATAAAAAAATAACATATATTCATAAGGTGGTAGTCGATCGTACACATGAAGTATAGTTTCATTTCTCAATTGATGGAAGAGAAGATTGATGAATTTAATGAAATAAAAATAATAAAATATATCAATATTGGAAATAAAAGTTTCATGATATAGTAACAATTAATACGTAGTTTAATGTTGAAAAAAAAGAATAAAAAAGTATGATTTTTGTGAAAATAACAACCTTATCTTTGAAGAACCAACTTTGGATCTCTCATTAAGAACACTAAAGATGATTTCTTTTGAAAAAATAGAATATATATATTGTTGGTAAGGATATTGGGGTGATATTTGTGATGGGATTTGTGGATAAAAATTTCTTGAGAGTTATGAATAACAAATGATATGTGGTTTCCTTTTATTTTGGAGGAGGAGTTGAATTCCTATAAATACCCAAAACTATTCAATAATCAGAAGTCACACGTAAGACAAGTTACAAAAATAAATTAAAATATAATATTGGAGGATTTATAAGGATGATAAATATATCTAAAATTTAATGTAATCATTTTTAATTTTTTATTAACCACTATTGTTACCCAATTTTTAGCATTGCATGTTCTTCCCCACAATAACAAGTTATTACATATTTTTACTATTCATTTTGACAAAAAGATAAGATAAAAATAATATATAATATTAATTATTATGATTACAAATATGGATTTTTTTCAAATTAAATTCTTATAAATTTCTGAATAGAATTTAAAATAAAACAGACAGATGTATTGAAGAAATTATTTTTCAATTAAAACATTTCACTAGAATAACATGAAAATATAAAAACTATTTTAAAATTAGTCATATTTAAATTAATTTAAAGATATTTTTATATAAACATAATAAATGAATTTTATTTAAACAATTCAAATTTATGAGTTATTTTAATTAGTTAAAATGGAAAAATATTATGCACTCTAATATTGTTTTAAGAAAAATATGCTTTATGGACATAAAGTAAACTTATTTTAAAATATAATTTAGATATGATTTAAATGAAATTAATTAGATAAAATATAAATAAGTTACACTTATGTTAATTTAAAATCAAATTAAAATAATAATGGATTTTATAAATTACTTAATTTATTAACAATAAATGATAGTTTTACCAAAAATTGGTATTTTTCACTATCATCTAAAAAATCAATGTTTATTGAAAAATATCAAATTTAAACCCTAAGTTAATATAAAATATAAAATTTTAAAAATGATTCTTGTATACTATAATAAAATTTAAAAAATTTCAAAATAATGTTTTTAATATTGTTTAAACAATTAAATAAAAATATATTTTGAAGGAAACATATTGTTTGGTAGAATGAAAAATCATTATTAATGTTTTGTGCATTTTTTCAAAAAATTTATAAATTAATTTATAAATATTCGGAACTGTTTATATATATATATTATAAATTATATGATCTAAAAAATTCCCACAAATATCACGGTTAGGTTATAAAAATCAAAATTATATAGTAATATTTTAATATAAGGTCACATTTTGTTTAAACATAGTGTTTCATGTTGAATATTATATCAAACATAGTGTTCTTTTAAAAAATTTACGTGCCACTATAAATGAGATAAATAGTACGAAATAGAAAAAATATAGAACAATAGTGAATATGAGATCTCATGTAAATATAATCTAATATGGCATAATAAATGAAGAAATAATGGAAGAATAATCACATACTACTTGAGAGGAATCTAACATGATCGGTGATTCTTGATCCCTTGTATGGATACGGGATATATATCCACGTTAATGCGAGGGAGAGGAATATCTCTCCATGGCAGGGAGTAAGTTCTATGAGTGGAGGGAAGATAAAATGAGGATGAAACCATAAAGGTTGAAGGAAAAAAAATCATAAATTCACCTATTTTAAAGGGGTCATGGTATGGCTGAATGGTTTTCCAATGTGTGCACTTAATTGTGCACCAAAACTAGTTATTTGGAGCTAACCATGTGGGATAGGCACATAGAATGATAACCTGTGCATATCCATTGCAGATCACCACTATAACATGTCTACACTATTTCACAGAGTTTCTCCAAGTATTCCATATGGTTAAAAAGACAGTGTTCCTATATAAATTAGGTCATACCCTTTAGGATTCATGGTGAGTACTAACTGTGGGATAGTTATAAACCCGTATCTATTCCTCCTGAAACAATGTTTTTATATTTTAGAACTCTATAAACTCATCTAATCACCCAATACACTTATCAATCCTTAAACAAAACATAAAAAAACACTTTTAAGTGTTCCAAATCTAGAAATAATATTTAATATCAAGGTTAATATTTGGGCCCATTTACCCAAAAAATATAATTTCCATCAATGTTTAAATATATCATAAACAAAGTATTTTATAGAGGACAAAATTTATAATTCCCTAAAATTTATTTGGAAAATTTTTTTATCATGAGAACTCAATATTAAAATGGTCAATATAGGATAAGATATTTTCACAATGTTTTTCAAGGAAATAATGAGTGTTTATTTCTTTAAAATAATATGAATTTAAATTATGTGTTTTTTCATGTTCCTAATTCTATTCATAGATAATATTGGATTATATTTTTATTTTATGGTATGATGGTCATGTAAGATAGTTATTATCATTGGATATGATTTTATATGAATATTAATTTAAAATATTTTTTATTTGAGTCATCTTGGTTCATGTTTTTATATTCCACATTATTATTTCACAATATACAATATTATTTCCTGATAATAAATTTGTCATTTTATATTTTAATTATATGATCTATCATATTATTATCAATACTAATGATCCCTTATTATGTTTTCATAACCATTTTCTGGAAATAATGATTATCCTATGAATATCACATCTCTCACATGTTTAAAATATATTGATAAATATTTCATGTTTAATCGATATTTTTTTTCTAATAAATAAACAGCTAAAAAACTATTTTTTTAAGTTTATTTATTTCCGAATGAAATTTAATATAGATAAATGTCTAATAGATATTCATGTGTGTACAATTTTCAATAACAAGGTGGCCATTTTTCTATATAATAATACAGTTAGGTATAAATTCCCAATAGTAAAGAAACTATTTTGTATTTGGAGTGTTTTTTAATATTTGGATGATTTTAAACGTGTTTCAACAAATGTTTGATGTTTTGAATCTTATTATTTGGTATCGTAGTACGATTCTAATATATGTATTTTTTTAACTAATACACAATGGAGATTTGATGGGTACATCAACACAATATTATGAAGATGAAATGGACTACACATGGAGGATATGAATTACTTATATTGAAGATATAAATTATTATCCAATTAATGCTGAAAAAAAAATTATGTTAAAGAGTAAATCTAAGTGAAGGTGACATATGATTATTATAAATTTTCTATCTCTTATTAGAGGATGTGGAAAGAAGGATACCTTGTGATATGATATTGAGGAATTAAACTTACATAAAATGATAAAAACATCCAATGGATGATTTTAATTAAGGGATGATATAAATAATTATATGTAATTTCCTTTAATGGTGTGAGATATGAAAAATTCTTATAACTAAGGAATAAATATTATAATAAAATATGGAATAATAATGCGAAAAATCTAATAGTATGTAGGGTGGGGTGTCATATATGCTAGAATTGTATTGTTATTGCTGATGATATGGGGTACTGATGAATATTTGGATGGTTATTTATAATTATTGGGATATAATATTATAAGATATATATCGATATTGTTATTATTATTATCAAATTTTGAAAGAATAAATATACATAAGGCATTGAACATGAACAAAACATTGATATTACCTAGGTTATGGAAATCATTCTAAATGGTAAGTTTCATTATATGGGAATTCCATGATACTGATAGACTAGTCTTGTTTAGGTTGGGGGATTTCATTCATCACATATTTTGCAGATATTTATAACATATTTCAGTGACTTGAATGTGTAAACTGTTATGATAAACCATATCATACATTTTTACTTTCTTGAATATATCAGGGATAAACACTAACAATGAAACATACCTGTATATATATATTGAATAACTTCTTCAATCCTAAGTTAGAGGTATTTGATGAAAACCCTAAATATAAATTTTTATTCTCATCCATTTTTCTGGTTTTTAGGTAGATGATTATTTACTAATGTATTTTCACAATATACCTCCAATAGATTGAACAATTTGTTATATGGTAATTATCTTTATTATAAACTTTTATCACCCATGTCAATATGTTAATGAAAACCATTATATAGACGTTCCAAACTATAATGATAAAGTGGTTCGTTACTGTAATTTCATTCAATTTTTGACATATAATGGGTCGTAGGATATAAATTGAATAAACCCTTGATGGAGACTATGAATCTCATATTTTTAGGGTATATTGCTGGGTTATATAGTTCGATGAATTACATTTTAATTATAATTTGAAAAGGGAGAGTAATGAGTATATCAGATATATGGATAAAAATGGATTGATCTCATGTCATGATTCATATTACTCCAAAAACACTATTTTATCCCATATTTTATAATTTGATAATATTTAAATCTTTTGAATTATTTTATTAGTTTATAAATGAAATTATTCCATGGGTTATAGATGTTTTTTCTTATGTAAATTATAGAATATGTGTACATGGATGAATTGGATATTCTTAAGATATTAGTGGAGATGAAAACGAATTCACAAGTCTGAATGGATCATCTCAATATTAATTGGTATTTTATTTTATAACTCTAGGGATATTCTAGTTAAAGGCCCAACAAATAATTTCATATTATGAAGTCATCCATGGAAACACTCTACTGTTATGGGTATGGTACTTTAGTTTCCACCTTAGAGACTCAATGAAGGGACTATGATTCCCCATGGTGTGAAAACATAAAAATATCTATAGTAGATATCATTTCAAAAGAATGAAATCCGTTTGTAAAATTAATGTCCAAAAATAGCTAAAATTATTCAATATTTGTAAAGGAGAGTCATGTTTAACACACTGAAGATCAACCTAGATCACTTTATTGAAAATCCATGAGGGAAAAATAAGAACAATTGATAGTGTTTTTAGTTTATTTTATATATAATTATATGAAATAACATGTGAGAAATGATAAATTATATATATACAAAATGATACTATCAAAAATAGAAAAAACAATAATTTAGTGGGATAACACACCATAAGTTCCCTCCTTCTAAAATTAATTGAAAATTTTATCTTTCATAAGTGTGATTAATTTTCATGAATGATTAAGTTAGTAGTCAGTTCTTTCTTAGATAAATTAAAAGTAAATTTTTATGAGATTTATTCAGAAAAACAATAGTGTGAACATGATCCAAATTCTATAGTATATTTTTGTCAAGGAATTGTTGACCGGTTGACTTGTGAGCACTTATCATTTTTTCAAGTAATTGATCGTTCAAACCCATCTCCCGAATCCTTTTCTCTTTCCTATTGATAATAAATAATGATATTATTAGTATAAAAATATCCATTTTTTAATTGGGATTAGCCTATAATTTTTTTTAAAAAAGCATCTATTCTCTATTGTTCCATGTGTATTCTTTCACACTATATCTAAAATTATTGAATTATCACCATCAAGGTGAATAAAAAATAATAAATTATTAAAAAAATTGTCTTTAGTTTCACTTCTACTCAACCACTATTTCACCCCCTAGGGTTTTGGGTTCACTATTTATTAGTCTTATCAGTTTGAATCATAGAAATATCAAAATGGTTTTAGGAATTCTCTTGTATATGAGTTTCATTTTTACTAATTTTATCTTTGATGAGTGGGATCTATAGAGTATATGAATATCATAAAATTTAATATATTTACATTATTTAATAGAAATTTAAAACACATATCTATAATGGATATTATTATATATTTTTATTCTAATCATTGAGTGGTCTTCAAAACATAGTATATGGTTTATATATTCCCAAATATTAGATATACCACACAATGATCATCAATAATAGTGGAAAATCCAATTAGGGTGTATGGAATAAATTACATTCCAATCTATCAGGGAAATAGTATAAAAAAGTAATGGGCTTCAAATTGTGAATGTAATCATGATAAATTCAACAATATCAATATAGTGGAAAACAAACTAAAATGATTCATGAATATAAACATTTTAGAATCAATTTGTCGAAATCCAACTTGGATATGTTTAAATAATAGATATGTTCTTCATTTGATTGAAAAAAAAATTAATCTCTATATGAAGATATATAAAATTTATTTAAGACAATTCTATCCTGAATAAGTTGATGAGAATCTCATCAAAAAAATTATTTGCATATAAATCATGTACTTAGGATCAAGAGATTGATGAGTGGACCATTGATAAACTATATATATTTTTGAATTATTTTGGTGTGATGTGAATTATATATAGTATAATAAATCTTTAATCTAGTAAGGATATGAAATTTGAATATGGGAATGTTTTGAAAAATATTGATGTTGTGGTCTCAAACCATCTAAGACTTCCCCTATCCTAAGAACCCTATCTGTCTAGTGGTAAATCCCAATGGGAATTCCTGATACTGATGAATAACAACTATTCCATGAGCATAATTTAATACATTGTATAATTGTTTTCAAAATAAAAATATCAAAAATAAATAAATAAAAACCTCACGAAAATGTGAGTATCCAAGATTAAATAAAAACATCATAACAAGGAATTAATAAGAATCATTACCTATATAAAAATTAATTGTTATAGGAAGAAAATATTTTATAAAATATATTTTAATATACTACTGAAACCGAAATTGAATGTTAAAAAAACATCTTCCCATATCTCTATGACATATGGTTAAACCATCCACTATGTCACTACAATCACACAACCATGATTTTCTATAAAGTGTATTTTTTGAGTAATGAAGATGTATTCCTTTTACTTATATCAGGTAAATCAAAGATTATATTACACCATTAGGTGTATTTAGGTCTTGATATATAAATTATTTAACGGTTACTCTATATATTTAATAAATAATAATTACATGACTAAATAAAAGTTTTATTTGAAGAAAAGTTTCACTGGAAACATTATTTTAATTTTTTTAATAAATTATATATGAATTATAATAATAAATTGAAAAAAAACACAATGGGAAATCATTGAAAGATTTTTTTTCAGGCATCATCTGGGGGTCCTCAAATTATAAATGATCAATCAATTAAAAAAGATTCTCATTCAGGGACCTCTATAGATTGTGATGTAAAAGTGTAAGGGGTCACCACATCAATAATAGTATTTTTTTAGTTGGTATTTAGGCATAATAACATAAGGGACTATGAGTTTAGACTATTTCCTATTATTTGTATTCAAAATCAAACCACCTAGTTACATGGGGTTCCAATCTGTTATCTATATTATAATAAATACACCATCCATATTCAATTCTATTTATTAAATGGACATGATATATAATGTATGTTCCAATCAACATCTAGAAGAATAGAAATTTAAATTCAGATAACAGTCTCCAATTGTTATGAAAATATATTTTTTACTTCAAAATTTTTATTAAATTATTTTTAAATTTCTTTGAGAATATATAGTTAATCCAAAAATGGTATAATAAAAAACAAAAACGATGAAAATTCTAAACTGTCAGGCACCAGTTGGTATCTACATAAAATATATAAGGAAGATATTATGGATTCGAACAGAATTCATAAAAATTATTATGGAAACCAAATCGTTTGGATTCAATAATCCATAGGCTTCAAAGAACATGTGGAAGAAGAAAACCCATTATTTATGTTCATAGGAAGCCATGTGATTGAATATGAGATCATTACATGGGAATTCCTTAAGATAACTAATTGAATGCATCAGAAATATCCATTAATGAGGAAGGGAAGTATGATTCTTGAATGAGGGAGGAATTAAGTGGTTGAGTGGGCTAAGAAATGAGGGTTACATTTATTTAATATAAGAAGGGTATAAGGGACATTAAATATTTTTTTATGGAAACGTTTCATTGTATGGTCAAAAGTAATTCCACACCATGCACTGACCATAAAGATCACCACTTCCTAAAATGGTTACATACATGGTCATGTACCACAGTTTGGGAAATCATTCACTAAATGTATGAATATATAATCTCAAATTATAGACCTATGTACCACCACTGTTCAATGTTTACCCCAAACCTTACACTAAAAATTTCATAACTAATGTTCTTCAGAAACTAAAAAATTTCAATCATAATTTTATTGAAATAAAATAATATTGATAATAAAATTTAAAAATGGAACAAATATACATATGTGACATCATAGGTCTGGTAATTATCCTCGCTATATCACTTAATAAAAATATAATTTCATCCCAAATACTGATTAGGGAATACATGACACCAAAACCCCTTTAAAATCGACATGTATCATCTGAATTGTTAAAATTTCACCACAAAACAGGAAAACAATAAATTTTATTTGAATTACATTATCCTGGGAGTTAATAATATAGACCAAATACTCAATAAAAATATCACCATGACCTAATTATACATATTCAAAATTAAAGACATCATACGGGTTATGGTTATACTTCTTGTGTGATCTGGAACACAATATGAATTACAGTCAACTAAGGTGGTTACATTAATCCAAAAACTACCTTTTTGATTATATAATTTGTATAAATTGGTCCTAAAAACCTCAAAGATTGATTTCTATAATTTCTGAGATATAGGTGACCCAACCAATGTTGCATATTTATGATCACCCAGTTGACAACATAAAATGAAAAGGGAAGTCATCATTGATTATAATATTACTTATTGAGACTGTGATAACTCAAAAATCACTTCATAAAATCCTCAATAATTTTTTTCCATTTCACAACACTTGGAACAATATGAGATTTATCACTCATATCATTCTATTATATTTTATACCAAAATGGTTTACCTTAAATATCCACTAACGCGGACATCTTGATTGATTTATAATATAATTTTTATAAGAATAATCAACTATTTTTGGTTGGTTATACCATGATCCACATAAATTTGGGATATAATAATGGATTATATCCTCTAGAAGTTTTAATTTCCACTCCTTGTGGCCTTAATATATGGATGAAAGGTCACTCACATCATACCTTGATACCCCAATTACTCATAAAGGAATTTAAAAAATTAATTTATAAACTAGTAATCTAAATCAGATATAATATAAGATAAATCCTATTACACATCATTATTTACTTCAGATAAAATAATAAAATCTCACACAACATAGTAGTTACCATAATCAATAAAATGTTTGAAGACTCAGGTAAATTAATCAATCAGAACACATATATAATTATTACACTAATTGGTATATTTTAGGCTCATGATTATATCTATGAACACCTTGTCCAACTTCTATGTAAGTATATGATGTGTATGAAGTAGAATAATTTTTTTTATTATCGATTTTTTGTTTTGAAGCCTATATAACATAGATAAAAAATGACCATTATGCCTCATCGTAAATTTAGAAAGTAGAATCCATTCCTAAATTCATAGTACATCTTGGTGGTACCTAGGTAAAAAACCTATTAATGAAAATGAAAGTACACCATTACCACCTTCCACGTATATAAAGGGACCACATAATAATCTGATAAATATAGGATAACCCTATGATACTGATATTACTCAAAATTAATCACCCAGTTATTTAAAATTATCATAATATAGTAGAATTCATCATCACCTATGTTGAATAAAAAAAGGATCTTCAAAAGAGAAAAATATTACTTAGTACTAGAAAAAATCAAACACTATTTTTATTCCCATAAGTCTATATGCATTTGATAATATAAAATCATCAAAAATCATTCATCATTAGTATCCTAAAAGATATGAGATGAAAATATCTGATTAAGGAAGTCATCAACCATAATACCCATTCTCAACATATAGGTTATGTTCGGATAAAATTCTTGATATTATTCAAACCATTATCATGACCTATGGTTTAAGTCCATATGGAAGAAAATATTTGTCATCCTTTTATGATCTGAAATGGTGATGAACCTTTTATCAAATACATTTTTTTTAGTATATATAAACAAGAATCATACCTACAATATCATGGTTGAGGGTGGGATATATATTTTCATTGTGGTCAGAGATCATGATTGGAAAGAACCACGTCAAGATTTCTATAAAGAATATTACATCATACAACCATAATTTATGCATAAATGTACTCTAAATAATCATGAATAGACTATTAAATAATTATTATCACAATAGATAACTAATTATATATAAACTCATTGAAATACAACTAACTTTTTTGTTATATAATAACACAACTTTTTTGGTGATTGTATTCCAGTGGATGTAAGAAATTAAACTTCTTTAATAGACCACCATTAGTATAATTCCAATAAATAAACTCTTAATCTTTAAAAAATCCTTCACTCCAATTAAAAAGACATAACATTAACAATATCTAGATAAAATGAGATGCCCTGATATGAAACCACAATCCTAAGAAACATGATCTCCTGGATACAGAAACTATACTTGGAAAAGTTAGTAATGAGGTGGTTCTTATTCCAGGTTCATTGTAAAATTTCAAAATCCCTAACAGGATCCTTCTCCATATAAGAAAAATCAATAATGTAACCCAAAAATTCCATATTAATGTTTCTGATATATCTATGGAATATCTAGTCCATGAGAACCATGATGATATTAGGATAATTGATCAACTTTAATTGAATTTCCATTTATTTATGTTTATATAAAATTTTCAAAAAGCTACTTTATATACATTAGTCTCTCTCACCTTGATATTTTTATAGCCTTAATGGTGACAAATTTTTTAAAAAACCTTTATTATATTTATTTTACTAAATAATTTATTAATATGATCCAAGGGGTATTTCTTTTTGAAAAAGAATATGTTAATAATATGATACATTAAGCTAATGTTAACAGAATAATCCATATTTTTTAGAAAAGGACTAGGGTGGCCCACACGGAAATTTTAGGGCAATGAATACATTTTCTAAAAAATTATATAGATAAATCATTATCTATATTAACCCCATGGGTTCCATAGGATTAAAATAAAGAGTTATTGGTTGATTACCTTTAACTAGATTGATAATTAACTTCACATCACATTGTATCGGTAAAATTTAGAAATCATCACATAAAACATATAAAAATTACAAAATAAATGGGTTATTAGTTTTTATAAAAATTAAAATTTTGATTATCTAAAAAGGAATATATATATATATAAATAAGTCTTCCAAATTTTGGAGGATAATTGATCAACTATATATGCTACACATCTCATTATCTATAGAATACTTATGTTCTTTCGTTGAGGGCACTAAATGTTACTCTCTAATTATAATAATTGATAAGATATTAGTAGGACATTGCCAATTAAATATGCAGTATTATAATAGAAAGATATTTTTTTATTGAAAATTGTACACGGATACC
The DNA here is from genome assembly GCA_963277665.1 of Viscum album. Classification (NCBI taxonomy): domain Eukaryota; kingdom Viridiplantae; phylum Streptophyta; class Magnoliopsida; order Santalales; family Viscaceae; genus Viscum; species Viscum album. The sequence continues at coordinate 422,981,513 of OY728162.1, read as the reverse complement.
TCAACTTCAAAATAAGATATCACTCGTGAAGAGTATCGAAAAAAATTATCTCTCTTCTTTCTATGGGGTGTCAAAATTTCCATCACATATGAAATTAGCTCATAATAATGGTTTAATATATCCATGACATGGTAATATATATTATAATTATACGAACACTTATAAAATAATTAATTATCCATACTCAAAATCGAAAAAATGTTTCCTCTCATTATCATATTCCATGAATATAATTAAAAAAAATAAAATCCACTAAATTTAGCGACATCACATATTAATGAGTCTAATTTTTTTAGGGTCTTCTTTGAGATGACTTAGAATATAAAAATATCCATTCATTCCCCCGCATCCATGATCATAAAATCTTATTTCTGGAGAATTATATGTTTTTGTTTTGGATCCCCTAGGGGATAAAAACATTATGAAACTATTGGAAGAAATAATCACCCAACATAATAATTGAGGATGGTTCCTAGGGACACATGTACTATATGTTCATAGGCTACCCAAATTATTAGAAGTCATAAGACCCAGAACCTAAAACTTATATTCTTTTGAGGAATTAGAGTATATATTTTCAATACATTTCTTGTGTAATATATACTTATCATCCAGTGAGAAAAACTCTAACCAATATAATTTTTTTTGAAATTACTTGATGATTTCTTCTGAGGTTCAATCAAAATGTATCCCAAATGTTAAAGGTTTAATATTTTTTCATAAAAGTGCATTTGAGATAAAAAATAATTATTATTTTGTTTCATCTGTTCTATATTGATTTAAACCCCATATCTTTTCCTATTAAATTACATTGTATTTTCACTTTATGTAAATGTCGAGATTAAATATAGAAATGTACTATTTATATATTTTTTCAAATATTTATCCTCAATTTTTTTTGGAAATAAAATTTTTATACATATCCAAATTGAAAAATTATTTTTTAATGTTTATATTTGTATCGTAAAAAATTATATCAACTAGAATATGAGCTAATTTCAATTTTCAATGGCCCAAATTATTAAAAAAACATTAATACACAATTTTTGAATTTAATGAACAACCCATAAAAAATGATAAAAATTATGGGATACAAATAAAAAATTTAGGATCATATAGTCTAAAAAGAAAGATAACTTATAGGAGTGAATACACATAAAATTATATATCTGTAATAGAACATTTGTATTTGTAGAATTTTAAGAATACGAAAATACTCTTTTCCAATAACTATAATTCAATCTTAGAAAATAATAAGATAATATAAACGTTTAAAGGGAATATTAAAATTGTAATGTTCTCACACCAAAATATTTTTAGGGAATTTCAAGAAGGCTACTTTTCATTATTACTTCATTTACATGAAAAAATCATTAAATATTTCTAATCACAAATTCTTGAGGGAAAAATTTCATCACATTTCATTCATAAATATATTTTTGTACCTCCATTTCAAGATTATAATTATAGGGGGTTGGGATATTCTAGAGTATAATATTAAATGATAGAGGCATTAAAATAGAGTAATCTATACATTATAATCTAAAATCTATGAGGTCGTGGATGTGAAGGTGTACAGATATTCCACTTCTTATATTTTCAATACTCATTTTAAAACACATTTTTAATTATTATTGAAAATTATTTATTATTTTAAGAATTAAAATACGAATCCTTACTTGATATTTTAATATTTTTTATAGGTTTTGGTTCTTTTTATGTAATAAACATGGGTTTTTTATATTTTATACCTCTTGGAAAAGGTCGAAACCATAGGAATGTTAAGTTAAAAATATTTTCTCATGAATATATATCTCAAAAAAAATAACAATCATATGGGGATAAAAACACGATATTTGACTTCATGATATAATGTTTAAAAAATTTCCATTTATATATTGAGTTTTTTATGTATATGTTGTATATTTTATATGGGTAATATTTTTAATCAAATAATATAGGAATGGATGAATTCATATTCTTTTCCAATTATAATATTTAAAACCATATTAATCATATATGTTTAATATTTTAAATCTACAATTTATAATATTAATTTATAGTCTACAAGTTCTATTATTATTTAATTTTAATATCATTTAACATCTCTTCGAATAATCCCAACATTTAATTTTATATTTAGAAAAAAATTTATGAATGTAATACATGAAAAAATTACCTAAAAATTCTCATGTGAAAACCCATGTGTAAAAATTCTATTTTATTTTGAAGGGATGATTTATTAGTTCAGGTTTCCTGAAAAAATACCTCACCATAAATGGTAAATGAGGTTTCCTATAACTGCAACCACAGATCATCTACTTATATTCATGATTCCCCTAAATTTATAATGAACTATTCTATACATCACTAAGAATAAGATTAACTATAATAATCTTATACATCACCATATATTATATATCTACTTTAAGATATCTATAAAAACCTTATTATAGGAATTGTGCTTCAATAAAAAGGCATCTGACTAATTTATGACCACTACACATCTCAGAAAAACAATATTCCATATCTTAATTAGAATAAATAAGATAATAGATGTTAAAAACATATTGAATTAGTTTTCATATTCCGTGGTCAAAAAAGTTCCCAATGTCACGACCCGTCCTCGGGGCCTGTGTCGTGACTTCCCCAAGCCTGCCTTCCATAGGCTGTGGGCTGTCGACTAGCACCAAAGGCTTAAATCCATATACTAGGAAGGAATTTCCTTTATAGAAGTAAAAAACACAACAGAGTATACAACTGATGTAAGAACAAGTAAAACTATATACAATAGTAAGTGCTGAAAGGAAGGGTGCAAGAAATACAAGCCCAACAGTGAGTACAGTACAACTAAAAGACTAGTAAGACAGAAGTAAAGTAAAGCAGAAACCACTGAGTCATTCTCCGGGAATCCCACCTAAAGGGTGGGTACATATGGTCTCCTCAACACCTCAGGTCAGCCAGTCCGCTTCATGTACGTCCCACCGAGGGGTCCACCTCCGAGTACCATCTAGCTCCACAAGTCTCTACCACGATCAGTGTTGTCTGTCGTCTGCATGAATCACAACGTAGTGCGTGCATAGCCCGTTCAGGAGTGAGTATAACAATACTCATTAGGGACCCCGAGACCCCTGAAGGTCTCCCTGAATCCACAAAGGATAAAACACAAAGGAAAGATACAATCACGAAGTATTGACCTACACTACTTAGGTATATTCTCATAAATATACCTAATTCATAAATTCCTATTCGGGTCCAACTCTCGAGGCCAAGTACAAACCAATCCACACAGGAAAGAAATCAATCACATCGATGGTAATGATTGAAAGTCAAGACTCATCTCACACATGTATAAAACTAATGAAGAGGGGTGGAGATGATTAGTTGTAGCCTCTGAATCATCTCCTCTCTCGAACCCAAGTAGGATCCTAGTATAGAAGTCATCACTGCCAAACCCACGGAGGATCCAAGTATATAAGTCCTCGCTTCGGAAACCACGGAGGATCCAAGTACAGTAGTCTTCATTGCTGAACCCACTGAGGATCCATGTACAGTAGTCCTCACTACCGAACCCACAGAGGATTCAAGTACAGTAGTCATCATCATCGATCCAACAGAGGATACCAGTATGGTAGTCTTCGTAGTCACAGCCAGCTCTAGTGTTCCCGCACACAACACGCTTGATTCCGGGAGGGTTCGCTCCTCGAGAAAATGGGTCATCACATCAACTATCATGATGTCTAGATTTTATGTACCTTGAAGTTTTGTATCGTCAAAAGGAACCCAACGTGAAAGATGGTGCGTTAATCGGATTCTCTGTCTAAGAGATATTGACTTTTCCGTTCCAAGGGCCCTGTTGGAAATACGCTCGTTCCAAACCTGGCCATTTTCCAAAGTTGTCCAAAACTCCCTTAGAGTATCGACAAAGGACCTCTTCATCGTGAGGGTCCCAAAGCCGTACACGGCGCATCGATCAGACGCGTGATCTTATAGTTATTCATGTTTAAGTGAAAATGGGCCCGACCCGTTAAGCCCAGTGGCCTGGAAGGTCGGTTCAACCTGGTTTTGGTGGGTCCGACCTGGAATAGGGTCATACTAGCCCGAGGGGCGTGGCCCGGCTCGAGGGGCCGAAGCCAGGCAGGGCACGGCCCGACCCAGTGCGGCGCGATCCGGCCAGGTGCGGCACGGCCCAGCACGGTGCGGCGCGATCCGTCAGTGCGCGACCCGGATGGACAAGCAGCTCAGCTCGGCAGGGCGTTTCCCAGATGGCCGCGGCTCGGCCCGGGTGACTGAGCGGTCCGAGGGGGGTACTTTCCTAAACCAGCGATGTCGAGCGGTGTCACCCTCCCAACAGGACAGCCGAAGCCGACCGGCCATCCTGGCGCGAGCGGCCCACATGGGTAGGCCGCGGTCTCCCTGCGCGGCATCATGGGTGTCGCAGCCTTCATCCGCCTGGCCAGCCGACATGCCAGCCGGTTTGCCCACAGAGCACGGGCCGCAGTCCTCCATTTCATGGCGCCTCTTGTGGTGCCGCGGTCTCTTTGGTCCAGCCAGCTATGGCTGACCGGTTCTTCCTTGGCCGAGCATCCCACGGTTACGGGATGCAGTTCTTCCGCATGCGGCCGCCACTTTCGCTCATCACCACCTTTCTATCATGGTCTCCATCGAAAAAAAAGGACTACGGAGGGTCGTCGTGCCCTGTGCATTCGTCCCAGACCCTCCGCATTAGGTGGTAGTAGTTGGCCGAATGCAGACTATGATTTTCAATGAAGAATGGGGTACAAAACAATCACTTCATATTGAACAAACCCCTACCTCGAAATAAGGCCCGCGGTAGTTGGGCGATGAGGAATATGATGTCGCGGGGAGAAGGCGTCAACTCGCTGATGTCGGGGAAGAAGGAACCAATGATGGCGTGTCGTTAGTGTTCCTTGCTAGTGGCTCCTTCACCTTGGTGTATCCGAAGATCAAAGGAGACGATCGTTGTTCTTCAGAGGTTCTTCAATGGAAGGACGGTGTTCTTCAAGAAAAGAGGAACTCTCCTCTTCAATTTCTCATAAGTTCTCCCAAAAATACTATCAAGAAAAAAAGTTCCCAAAATAAAATAATAGATAAGGCTATTATTTTCTTATCACATGTAATTCATAAGTCAAACCACATTAATTAATTAATTTTATTTCAATTCATGAATTAAAAGTGTTTTCATAAAAATAAAGGGAGAGGGGAAGGTGGAGAGATCATAATAAATTAGGGGGGTTGTCAAAAATTATTGAAGGGGAGTGTTAATGGGGGGTTTAAGGGAAGTTATGGGGAGATGAAGGGTTTAGTGCATGTGTGGGTCCCACCACAATAAATCCTCTCGTGGGAGGTTATGTGGGTGTGGTCCCCACTTCTAACTCCCCTTGGGAGGAAATAACTTCCAAATATAAAATAAAATTGTGTTCCACAGTTTAATTTATTTTATTCTAAATCCCCAAAATTAAATTTCATCCCGCATAAAACGCAACTGTGGTAAAGGTCCCCTTAAGAGAATACCAGCGCTTCGAGTTCATCGGTGCCCTCAGATTTTAATTTCAAGCACCGGTTTAGAGTAAAGAAAAACCTACACCTACGCCTAATAAACGTACCTGAACAAAACTTCAGAAATTGATTTCGGGCACAACGAGCCTCAGAATCAAGTGTCGTCAGAAACTGCAGACTCATAAAATTCCAAAGTATTTAAGAAAAAAATGTCCTTGAAATTTTCGGGTCTTTATAAGAAACATGATGTAATAAATTTCATGATTTAGAATGTTCCTCAATCTCAAGATATAAATATTGATTGAATATTATTTTAAAATCATTTCACTCAATATTCTAATTTGGTTTTTTGGAAAAACTCACTCCTACCATTATAGTCTAGGGACTTCAATAATAATCATACATCACATAAACATAATGGATTTTAATGCTTTATTTATGTCAGTGTCCTACATGGTCATCCGATTCCAATAGTTATCCCTATAAAGAATCTTATTTCCCAAAAAGTATATAGTCTTATTCTTGACCAATTCTATAGATGTTTCCTTCAATGGAACTATATCATCTTCATAGGATTAATTGGGACAAAAAACAATGAATTTTTTCAGTGATAAAATATATGAGAGCAAGAAGTCAATGAGATTCAAATCAACTAGAATCTTTAATCATGAAAAATTATATGAATCATCCTCTAGAAGGTGATTTGGTCACATTCACGGGGGCATGTTAAATCTTGAAATCTATAAAAGAAGGAACCCATTAATTCCATTAATAAATCATCCAAATGAGGATAAAATTATCATTTCAAAAACAACATATATATATAATTAATTGATATAAAAAAATAAACATATCATAAAAACCACAACATTCCATGATCTAAGGTATGCATTCACAAGCAAAAACACATGCACCATACCCAAAAATGAAGGGTAAAAAATATCCAAAAAACCTCAATTATCTAATCCTCTATAAATCTAGGGTATGGTAGCAATTATGTTGGCTAAATATAACCACACAACATTTACTTGATCCATTAATATCTTATCTATAATAAATTTTAACTTCCCAAACAACATTGAGAACAAATGGGATTCCTTAAAAACTGTTTTTCCCCAAACCAACCTGTCCAACCCCTATTCAATGCACTTGAGTGAGTATGTGTATAGTCATAATAGGAATTACCTATTACCTAAGTCTAGGAACTAGTTCCTATTGTTCAGATTAAAAATTATAATTTATTTTCTATAAAATTGAATAAAAACATAAATAAACACCTTACTAAAATATGATAATCAATGGAAATAAAAATGAATAAAACCATTTAATAAATGTGAATGAATATGAACATTAAAAATAAAAAATATTGGAATAAATATTTCTATATAAAATAGGGTAGGATAATATATATACCCAAAATAATCATTAAAATATTGCTATCCACCTCTATTTGGCATTAGAATCCACCTCTCACTATTTCACAACCATCACCCAACCAAGATTTTCTAATATGTGTACATATTTCTTTTTCTGACATATTTCCTAAACCTATATCTGATAAAAAAATTATTCTATATACACCCATTTATTTTATGTATTGTGTGAGTACAAACTATCTGTAAGGTCCTAAAAATCATTCCATGAATAACCATTTCTAAAAAATAAAAATATTATTTTGAAATCTCATTTATTTTGAAAAATATTTTTAATCAATTTATATATTTAATATAAGAAAAAAAAATAAAAAACAACCATTAAAAATGGGATTACTCTTTAGAAACTAAGGTAATTCATCATCCTATTATTATTATTCTCTCACAGGTCCCACGATTCACAACCATTCACATTCACATGTCACTATAGAGGATGAATCTTATGTCTAAACAGTAACCACATCAATATAACTATTTTCATAGTTAGTATTGTTTCATAGATCAAGGGTGTGGGAGAGAATAGTTTTTCCTAGTAGTCCTTGTACTCCTTATATGACCTATGTACCCATGGGTTTTATGTGTTATCCCTAACATAAATAATCAAATTCCCACATCCTAATCACCATATGACTAAAAGAGTCCAAATCAATACATTTGAATTTCAATTTTAAAGGAAAATAATTTGAAATCATCCGAATACACATTAATATTATCAAAAAATAATTTTTACATAAAAAAATTAATATATGATTTATATATATTTGTCTCATATATATCATACATCAAGAATCTATATAAAACCAAAAAAAATATGAATAAAACCAAAAACTGATATCAAATGGTGGAATCCACATGGAAAATAGATGGAGGACCATAGATAAGAGAAAAATGCCATAAACATTAAGGAACAGACAATATGGATCTTATTATACAAACACCATGCCATAATGGCTATAATGTAGATAGAAAATCATGAATAAATAGTAAAATAATCTAAAGGAGTAAATTATAGAGCCTTTAATGGATTATCCATGAAGAGAAATCAACAATAAAATAACTTCTTAGAAGTAATAGAAGAAGGATTTTCTTATAAGGGAGGGGTTTTAGGAATTGTATGGCTAATAAATGGTGGTTATATGTATTAAATATTCACATGGTAGATGGTTTGTATCATTATTATGTTTTTTTATTGGGTAAATATTTTTTCCTCACACTCTTTTAAATAATTTGAATACCATGTAGATCACCATTTCCTTTCTTGATAATCTCCATGATTAGCCCATATGGTGGGTCAAACATTCCCCAAATATTAAAATCATTTTTTTATTGTTTAGACATGTGTTTCATGGAATCTTCATAGTTAACCATAATCATTTTTTGATAATGTGACACCTGATTTTCTAATAAAATTCCTAAATTTAAAAAAATGCCCCAAAATAGAGGGAGAATGAGAAATCATATAAATAACGAAAAAATTCTTATATTTATTACCATTTCTGTGAAAAATGATGTATTATGATGATTACATATATTCCAATTATAGTTCCCTAGGAAATATTTACATTATATTATTATTTTAAAAACAATTTCAATGATAAAAAGTTAAATAAAAAGGTGAAATACCAGTAAAGTGTTTCAATTTTGTAAGGGTTGGACACATTTAAATAAATTCCCCAATAAATTAATAAGAGGTGAAAATTATGGAAAATTAAAATCTTTATCATCATGGTTAAATAAGATAGATATTGGTGAAAGTGGAATGTCAAACAAAACAATTATGGAGAACATTATTTAATAAAATGATGTGATATCTTCTATTAATAAATTAAAATACATCACAATGTCAAATGGGATGAAGGGGGGATGAATTTTATGGAAAATTAAAGACAAAATAATGGTTCCTTGATTGAAAAGAAAAAATTGAGTAATGGATATGAAGACTTTATGGTTTTTAAAAATCTAGGTGAGTCATATTTAATGATATACTTGTTTTTATTCCTGATGGAAAAAAGCATGATTTTGAGGTATAAAACCATTGGAATGTAAGAATAATTTCATTATAAAATATTTTGATGAATAATTTTTTTAGAAAAATTTGGAGATGTAATTGGAGTTCACATGAAATATTAGAGATCTCAAAAAAATCAATGAAATATGTATAAGATACATGACAATTGAAAAACAAATATCTTTCCTATCATTGGTTAAGTTAAATCTCAGGACGTGATATGGATTATTAAAAAAAATTAATTGTATGAACACCCAATGTGTTATTAAAATCTATAAATGAATTCAATAAATGATTTAAAATAGTGTGTAATTTATCTAAATCTTAAAAGAATCTTGGATATTGTCTTATGGTACTATGAACATTTGTTTTTAAAAAATAAATATAAGACATAAATTTTGGTGGAATGGATAGCATGAAGAAGATGGTAGTTTGATTAGAAATTATTTTATACTCAATAATTTTAGAAATCAGTGTAGAATATCAAAAATAAAAAAATTAAGTGTTGGTGAATTATAAAACCAAGGATAAGAACAAATTTTTGGTAATTGTTAATTATCTTTCTCCCAAGAATGAGATATATATAAATAATATGTGTATATCAAACTAAAATAAAAAAATTGGTAGAAGTTTAAGGATGAAGTTATTATTTTGGGATAATCAATTTTAAAAAAGGATATGATATTGTGATATATATATATAGACAATTTATATTTTTGATACTACTATTCTTCACATCATCAATAAAATTTAGTTTATAAATCTAGGGGGTCAACCTAATGATTTAAATCCTTTCAAGGAAAACCTATAATTTAATATGTAATTGTTCATAATATTTTTGAATATAAAGAGGAATCATTTGGCTGGTATGGTTTTTCATAAAATAAAATATAAAAGTGTATAAATAAATAAATAGAGTAATTTAAGAAAAAGAATAATTCAAAATTCATTCAAGAGGGGGAATAATTTTGGGTAGTATTTTATAGTTGAGACACCTAAAAGGGATGAATTTTATAAAAGTATTTGATACTCCAATGTGGTTAATAATTATAAATTACTACCAACAATAATTTTTCCAATGATTTGAAATAGTGTCATGGTTGAGATATTACCTTCTAAAATTTATTTATACACTATGTCAATGGATTTTAATTCACTGAAAATGATGATATATAACTCCAATTCAATGAAATTACCTTTATTTATTTTTCAAATCAATAAGACTTGAGTATATCTCATCATTATGAAAATGGTATTGATGGTATCTTTCACATGTGTATACGTGTCATTAGAAAGATAAATGTTGGAACAATCTAGTTGAAGTTAAATAAGAAAACAGAAAATCTATTTTACTTCTCCAATTATCAAGATAATTAATGAGTGACCCTAAATGAGGAAATTTATTTATACCATAGATGAGATTTCTATTCAGTATAAAATAACTTGGATAATATTATAAAAAATTATTCAATAATTAATCTATAAAATTTACACCATGAAAGGATCAACACTTGTTATACCTTATATAAAGTAATTATAGTGAATATTGTCAATTTAACGGTGGTGGTCAAGATGATGTAAACTATTAAGTTGGTGTATTGTGATATTATTTGACAAACTATATTGATATAATTAAATAGAGATAGGTATTTCATGAATTTAATGTATTTTTTCCTTTATATAAGACATATTTATTGTCTATATAGTGTAAATCACCATCTTTTGAGAGATTCATGCACTATTGGATTGATTCGGAGAATCAAATGGTATTCCATATCAAAATATTTTCATTATGAAATAGATATGAATATAAGAGTGAATATTTTTTTCATATACTAAGGGATATATAATAAGTAATAAATATATTGTCCCATAAACACCCAAAAAAATAAAGAAGTTAAGATGAATAATTAGATAATTGTGTACATGGATAGACCCATCATTACAAAGCAGGAAATATAATTGTTTTTAAAAAATAAATCATAATTTTTCCAATTTATATCCTATAATAACAAGTAATCCAATAGGAATTTACAATTAATCCTTTTTAGAAATAATATATTCTTGATAAGCATGATGATATTTGAATACCCTTGATTTATTAAGAATAAATTATGTTTATTTGGATTTCATAATAAGAGATGAATTGAAGGTATATTTATTTTATACAAACCCATTCGATTAATTTTATTTTGTTATAATAATAATCTAGTATATATTTTATATATCACATATGTAATTATGTTGGATGATAAATTTTTTTGTAAAACAATTACATTTTTGATGATCAGTTAGATGATGATGATAATATAAGAATTATTTAATTACATGGAAATCTTCTATTTACACATGTTGGTTTTCAAAACACCCATGATTATTTTGAAACATAGAGTGAAATATAAATCTATGGGAAATGGGAAGATATGTTTATGAATCTTGGGAAGGAGTTAGAGGTGGAAACCATTCATATAGATAGTTAAAAAAATTTTAAATCATAGAAACGTTTTGGAAACATCATTTATAAAATATTTCATATTAATGTAGAATAAAAATGAATTAAATAATCCTAGAAACATATTAATTGGATTGAATCAAGGGTAGAAAAGTTGGAACATATTATAAGTAATAAATCATTGTAACATTCATCACATCACGAACATAAAAATTTTATATGGGAAAATGGGTATTTTATAATAAAACGAATCATAAAGATAATTTCTCGTGGAATAAATCTAATAATTTTCAAAAACATTGCATTTGAATTAAGGGTATTTACTTTGAGGATACCTTTCTTCCTATCATAAGGAATTAAATTTCATGAATAATTATTTTAATTTATAATCAACTGAATTGAAAATAGTTATTAATTGATGAAGAGTAATCAATTATTAATGGTGAACATTAAGAATACTTCCACATTGAAATAATATAAGGGTGTATCCATGATGACGAGTATTATGAATTATTCAAGTTGTATAAGGTTTTATATGGTCTAAAACATGCTCCTAATGAATGGAACATGATTCTTGATATTATATTCAATAACATTTATTTCTAAAATTAAATGTATGTTATAATTACTATGTCTGGTGAGATAAAACCACTATAAATAGGTAAATTTTGTGTGTTTAATACATAAATTTTACTAAAAAAAGTAAGAAACTAGAGGAGACCTTACTAGGGAAATGAGGAGACACGTAAAGATGTTTAGGTTTTATGAGATTACATTCTTTCTTGGATTTTATGTGATGAACATAATATGTTAAATATTTCACACTAGATAAGTATTATCATGATATTTTAAAGATATTTTAATGAAAAACTCATAAGTGGTCTCTTGTATATACCTTAGGGGATTATGTTATTCATCCATAATTAGTGAACAATTGTGAAAAAATATAGTTCTAGAGGATAATTTGTATCTAATTATACTTGATGGAATCCTTAATAAAAACCATATATATATTCCTACTTTAGGAACAATTCCAAATAAATTCTAAAGATTAATGTAATTTTATATTTAGATATATATTATTCTATATTTGAAAGACTATTTTATAATGTTTGAGGATAAATTATGTTGCATCATTTTATGTTTATAGACCATGAAATAAAAATTGTTTAAATTATTTTATTGCTTTAAGTATTAATACTAATGGGTCATTCATTATTATAAGGATGTGAACATCTTGGCACTACATTAGGAAAATTTCACTCACATTAATGACAACTAATAATAAATAAATTACCCAATCCTAATATAAAAAAATTATTTAGATGAATTCATGTCTCAAAGAAATAATGGTGAAAGTCCCATACACATAATAATAGTTTGTGAAAACCAATGTGAACTCAAAATTTAAATGAATCATGTGCATTATTTAAAATAAAGGAAAATTTAAATCCTATAAAATGAATCATCAAAACAAATATATATATTTATACATTATTCTTCGAATTTCATTTAATTTCATTTGAGAATAAAGGAAAATGAAAAATGATCTCTTTTTGTATGGGGAAACTCTAGTATCGTTTTTAAGTGATAACATTATAGATACATGAGTATTTGTTTGATAAAATCTATAAAGGGTATAAAATGTTGACTCACATGTAGCTAACATATAATAAGGTGATATTTAAAATCTTATGAGGAATATTATTGAGCCATTTAATATTGGTGTAAGATAAATAGTATTAAAGTTTAGAGAATCCATAAAAACATTTTTTGAAAAATGGTTAGCTATGATTTGAATTAAATTAATACATGGTCTATAAATGAAGGATAATACACATAATATTGTATAATAATAAAAAATATTATACTATCATTTGGTTTGTAAGTTGGTAACCATCACTTTAGATGCATGGATTGATTAGTTCACGAGAAAATAAATTAATTTGTTATTAATGTTTGTTCATATTTTATTTATCTAAAACATGCTAAGGGATGATTTATAATCCCATCGGAGTTGACTATAGATGAAATATAATTCAAACATCAAAATAATGATTTAATATGAACTTATATATAGCTTGGATTTAAGGCGTTTTAAAAATACCATAAAGGGATATGAAGAGTTCTAGGGAACCTAAGTTTTTATGACATTTTTTTATTTAGAAGAACCAATGTTATAACATTGGGAGGTAGAAAATGATAATTTTTTATGAAGTTTCTGTCCATGAAAAATTTCATTTCTATGTGGGAAAGGTACATGGAATTTTATCATATATTTGTGAACAATGAGATTGGTTTCAATTATGTATCTATGCATCAAAACCGACACCATGGATCCCATTTCATATGAAATCAATCCAATTTTTAGTAACATTAAAAAAATTGCGATATTGACCAACTATTTGGAAAAAAATGTTTGAGTTGACAATGTTAAATATTTTCCATAAAAACAATATACCAAGGAAGTGAGGATCGAAGAGGGGTATTTATATGTAATTTTGTATTGAATTTTTTCCTAAATATATTATATGGATTGATGTAATAAATAAAGGTTACATAGACACATTTATAATATCTTTGATATGGATAAAAAGAAAAATTTCAGGGAAAAACTTTTTTTCACATACTGGTATATAAATAAAAATGGTATATTATTTAAATTTTTTTTATTAATATAAATAAACATTGGAAAATATTTCCACTCATTAATAGAATAATTTCATGAAGGGTTAGGATGTGATTTAATGATGATAATATGGTTTCATGTTGATCCAAATTATGATTTCACTTGTTGTTGGACTATAATGATCACTCTACTTTATAAAAATTTTCATTCTTTATTATACTTAGAAGTGTATGGAAGTTTGCATACTCCTTTTATTATTGTTTTTTATAATAAAATTGGAATGTACATTGTGGTATCACAATAATTTTCCCCATGGATTATCCATTTGATTACATGATTCAGTGAACCTTATACTCTCTCTAGTGTCTTGTGTATTCAATATCAATCAAACTCTCACCAGTAAATAACTAACATCACAATTCATTTGAACAAACCAACAATCATAAATCATTGTTTATAAGGTGTTTTCCTGGTTACATAATGATTCACCCGGCAATGATAGCCTGGTCTCTATAAAAACTACTATATAGAATTATGTACTGATTTTTATTATAACAATAATTCAAATAATAAACTTTTAATATCCATGTATGGGGAGAAAAAATTCATACAACCATTGAGTATGTGGTATTTTATTTTCTCTATATAGACTGAGTTCTTCAATATTTACCCCACACCATTTAATTTGAGTAAAATTGAGGCATGGCCAAATGAATAAGATCATATGGTTGTTTAGTTTGACTTTGGACATGAGATACATTATTTTGTTTTGATATTACATGTTTTATATTATATTTTTGAAAAAATAAATTGTTCATTATTTTGGCATAAAATTGGAAATCAACGGGTATCATTGACATAAAATAAATAATGGATATTAGTAGGATCTCATTTATGTAATTTTTATAAGGTGTTTTTATTTGCATAGACACTATAAAATGATTAACCACTATAATACTAATGGTTTATTAGAGCCATATTATTTCATGTGACTATTGTGTTATGTATTCTTACACTCTCATACATGTATGCATGCTTGTTTATGATCTTGTGATTATGATCATCATTTGATGAAATTAAATTTTATACATAAGTTAATTATATATTTAAATATATCATAGTTAATAGATTTAACTATTAATTAGTGTGTTTATATTGTATTTTCTATATTTATTTTATTATTTCATCTTTTGGAGTTTTTTTACTTATATATGGATTGTTATTTTATTTTTTTACTATATTTTATGTTATAGATTCTTTTTTGAATATATGCATGATCAAAACTGCATTATGTATTATCATTTTATCATTTACATTTCTGGATGATATTTCATGTTCAGTTGAACATAGGTTATCCTTAAAGGAATCATTTTGTATCATTTTTTATGGATAGCTCAGTTGATATCCCCTGACATATTGGATATGATCAAGTATAATTCTTTTACTAATATATTTGGATGTGAAATATAACCACTCATAATCATTACCTAATATAAGACTATTATAATGATAAATTGTCACGACCCGTCCACCGGGGCCCATATCATGACTACCCCAAGCCCGCCTTCCATAGTCCAGAGGCTGGAAACTTGTACCAAAGGCGTAATTCCCTCGAAATGGGAATGCATTCCCTTTATAAAATGTAAACACACACAACAAGAGAGAAAGAAGAAGAGAACACTATGTAAAGTGGTAAAACAAGTGTACTGAAAATACAAAGGGGCCGAAAATATAAGCCCAACAGAAAGGTACAACTAAAATTGAAATAAAGTACAACTGAAAAGACAAATAGCTGGAAGATGGAAGCAGCTCCTGGATCTTCCTCCAGGTTCCTACCCAAAGGATAGGTATAGATGTCATCCTCAGCACTCCACGTCTGTCCGTATCCTCTGGGTACCGACTCATCATGAGGTGCACCTCTAGGTACCGTCATGTTGAGTGTCCACCTTTGGGTACAGTCCAGTCCACATAAACTCTACCTCGGTCATCATTTTCTGTCGTCTGCATCCAACACAATGAGGTACGAGCATAGCCCGTGCAGGGGTGAGTGTTATGATACTCAGTAGGGACCCTGAGACCCCCTAAGGTCTCCAAGAATCCATGAATGATAAACCACAAAGGAAAGATACAATCACTAAGTATCAACCAACTCTACTTATTTATATTCCCATACATATAACTAAGTCATAAATCTCAATTTGGCTGCAACTCTCGAGCCCAAGCACAACAGAGTCCACACATGAAAGAAGTCAATCAAACTGATAGTAATGATTGAAAGTCCAGACTCATCTCACACAGGATTTTCATTATCAAAACCACAAATTTTGGATAACTACTCCTCTATTGAGTATAGTGGCCATGTCGCGACTCCGAGGCGCTACTCACTAACCTTAGACTACTGAGGTACTCATCCTCTCGAGTACCGTGGGTCTACCGCCTCACAGATTAGTGCTCCATGACACGGGTCTGCCGCCTCACATAGTAGCACTCCCCCTAATTGCCTATAGAGGTACTCCTTCTTCCGAGTATCACGGGTCTTGCGCCTAACAATGTAGCGCTCCTCCTCCATGGGTCTACCACCTTACACATTAGTTCTCTCCACAGGGCTAGTCAAGTCACTCTGAAACAAATCAGACAAGTATTCTTTAGGTCTCAGCCAGCTACTAGGTCTTCGTAGTCTGCTCGCTCGTCTCCGGGAGGGTCCACTCCATTAGATACAATCCAATACTCCATGTGTCATGAAGACTCACGAAGAAGTATCTCTAAGGTCTGCCACGTCATAGGGGTCTCAATGCAACAGATGGCGCGTCAATTGGACACCTGGTCTGTGAGTTATTAAACTTTTAATCCCGAGGGCCTGGTTGGATTCATGTACGAACCAACCCGACTATTTCTCAATTGTACCTCGAACTCTCTTGGGGTATACTCAAAGGGACCATTTCTCAATGAGATTAACTACAACGTCAATGGTTCGTCAAACGGACATCTGGTCTGAAAGTTATTGGCTTATCCATTCCAGGGGCCCGGTTAGTTTTTAAGCTAAAACCAACCCAATTGTACTCCATCTACATCAAAAACGCAAGCGGAGTATGCCAAAAGAACCGTATCGTCAAAAGGAAACCAATGTAGTTTTCAACACTTCAATTGGACGTCCGGTCCTTATGTTATATGTGTTTCTGCTCTGAGGCCCGATTGGTTTCAGTTTCGAAAAAACACAGCCATTCCAAAACTTTGCCAGAACCTTGAGTGTAATATACCGAAATGACCGTCTTGATCCTAGGAATCCTATGAAACTGATAGTGGGTTGATTGGAGGTCCATAGCTCATGTTATGGGCGATCAACCAAAAAAGGTCCGAAGTGGGGGGTCTGGGTACGGTCCGACACGGCCCAACCCACCCGCAGTCAGCCCAAACCGGGTCGACCCGAACCTTGTCCGGGTCGACCCGACTAGGGTCCGTGTCCAGCTAAGTGTGGCTCGACTAGGCTGGGCGAGCGGAGGGGGGGGGGGGGGGGGATGCGGCACCATGGTTCCGCGTAATGGGAGTGCCAGGCTGGCCCCGCCTGGCCTCCATGGAACCAATGCGGCACGGGTTCCTTTCCTCTGCCGCAGTGGCCGGTGCTGCGGTGGACTCCCACCAGCGGCGTGCTAAGAGCTGCTATCTCCAGGCGGTCGTCCGGTGTTGGCCACCTCCTCCGGTCATCGGCGCTGCTGCGCTGATGACCCACGCTCGTGCAACATTCTGTGTGCAACCGAAGTCATTTCGGTGGTCTGTTTTTTCTCACGTCTGCGCCTATGGCCTTCTCGGGTCCCGCTCTTCATTGCAACGGCCTCAAAACATCTTTGTCCTTCCGTTCACCCATTTCCAAGTAATCTGCATATCAGGAATGATATGGCGGTGGGTTCGAACTTGTTCGTTAGACGGTACCCACTGCTTTGGAGGCTCAAACAATTATTCAACAAATAATCTCCTATGTTCGTGGGTGTAAATCACATAGATGAAAATATACAAAATCTACCTACCACAATTCAAGGGTGTTGTCGAAGTCCCGGAAGACGGCGTTGTGAAAGACAGACATCGTTTGATCAGCGTTCGAGAAAAAGATGTTGTCATTGATGACGTCAGATTCTTCTCACTTGATGTGGAGGAAGAGGAAAGATGACTATGTTCTTTGAGGTGTCATCTCGCGTTCCTGTCCCGGTTGAAGAAGGTAGGAGAAGATATGTCATTGTTCTTCAGTGGAATCGGCATCCTTCATCGAAGAGGACGTTGTTCGTCGTGTTCTTCATTGGATAATGTGAATTCTCCCAATCCTTTCTCCACAAAAATAATATCCAACCCCAAAAGAAAAAATAGGCTCTCTAAAAATATAAGGATGCCATGTAAATTTAAAATGAATTCATGAAACCACATATAATTAGTTAATTGAGGAGTTCAAGTCATTAATTATAAGTGTTGGCATATTAAATCAAAGGGAGGAAGGTGGAAGTTTTATCCTTAAGGAGGAGATCTGTTAAGAATTAAACAAGGGGTTTAAGGGAGTTTGAGGGGAGTTATGGGTGGATGAAAGATTGGGGCTCGTGTGGGCCCCAAATCCCAAATATCAACACATGGGAAGTTATGAGGGTGTGGGCCCCACCAATAACATCCCCATGTAGGATTGAACTATCAAAGATAAATAAAATTGTTCATAATAATTTTATTTAATTTTTTAAACCTCAAAAATTAACTTTCAACCCGCATAAAATGCAAATGCGGTAAAGGTCCCCATAAGAAAATACAGGTTCTATGAGTTCATCTGTTCCCTCATATTTCAATTATGATCACCGGTTCAAAAGATATAAAAACCCACACGTACGTTTACTGAACGTACCCGAAAAAAACTTCAGAAATTGATTCCGGGCACACCGGGCCTCGGAATCAAGCGCCGTCAGAAACTGCGGACTCGTAAAATTGCAATGAAATTAAGAAAAACATTTACTTGAAATTTCCAGGCCTTTAAATTACTCCCACCTCTGGGATTTACATCTCTGTAAAGCTACAACTTACACTAGGGAAATAAATACGGATACTGAGCTCGCCTTTGAGCCTCTCTCTCCCAAGTGCTCTCCTGGAGATTACTGTGCTACCCGCGAATGCGCACTATAGGTATCGACCATCCACGCAAGACCTGTTCCTGTCGATCCTCAATCTCCACTTAAACCTCCGTGATAGTATCCCTATCATCGATGTCCATCTCCCTGTGGTCAATGATGTGGGTCTGTTCATGCACGTATCTCCTCAACTGAGATATGTGGAAGTGGTCATGCACCCGGTGCAACTGAGGTGGAAGGGCCAGGCGGTAAGCCACCTCACCTACTCTGCTGATGACCTGGAAAGGTCCGATGAAACATGGAGATAGATTTCTGCCCTGGCCAAATCTCCATAGACCTCGTCAAGGTGAGACCCTTAGGATAACGTTGTCACCATCCTCAAACTCTTATGGTCTCCATATCTTATCATTATAGGACTTTTGTCTGCTATGTGCAGTCTTCATCTACTCCTGGATGATCTACACCTTCTCTAGTAGGCTCAAGATGGGCAAACTGGTCAACCTATGCCTCAGCTACTGAAAATATTTTCTGGCATTTCTCTGACCACACGAAGGGTTTCCCCTTCTTCGTCAATTCTAAAAGTGGTTCAGAAACTCTGGAGAAATCTGACACAAATCTATGTCTGCCCAACTCATGAGTGATCGATTGCACCCACTTATGCATGATTCCATCTTGTGCTGCCTTGGGTTTCCTTTTCACCGACCAAGGAAAACCCAAACCAACATTTTAGGTAAACCACAACCTTTTTCCCTATTACAGTCAATCTGTGTATGAACTGTGGTTGACCAGTCCATAACCAAACTAACGTCGTAAGGTCACAATGCTGCAACCAAGAGGTTCCAACCGAAACTCTCACCTCAATGGTTAGATCACACCATCTGCATATGTGCGATTACCGAGTATCCTACCAAAGGTATCTCTGGATGTGATGGTCAAGTCAACTATTTAAATGGAAACACTTGGGGTGGGACAAGATTCATGGTAGGACGGAATGATTGGTACCTATGTCTATTGATACGACAGCTAATAATAGACACGGACCGTACCTCGAATCATTCCTAGAGCCCTTGGGTCACACTCCATGATTGCATGAAGATACTCTCTTCCCCTTCACTCATGATTTCTGATCCTAGTAGGGACTACAAAGGCAGATGGTTGTGACATGTCGAAAAGTACACCACCTCACGCTGCTCTCTTAGCTCTGCTTCCATGTCTGCTGCTATGCATATTCATCTTTCCTTAACACTTCCTCTTCTGGAAACATTTCACATGATGAATTCTATGAGAGTAGAGACATTTCCCTACATTTACACTGCTCACATTCTCTAATTGTATCCATTCAGCCAATGAAAATTCAACAACAAAGTTTCTCTCTAGCACCATAGCATAAGTAAGAATACATAGAGGAAAATTGTTGGCTCAGATGTCTTTTAAACACACCTCGCTCTGAGGTCTGAGATCTAAAGCATTGATCGTATTATAGTCATCAAGTACCAGGAACGATTGGTACGCGTAGATCAATTCTCATCTACTGACATGTCATCCTTCCAAAGTTGTATAAGATCTAGAAAACTCTCAGCCACCTCCTAATGCCAGTCCTCAGCCACCTGTGAGTTTGGCTCGCCTTGGAACCTGAGGGGTATCTGATGCTGAAACATGTGTAAGGCACAATGCCTACATGTGTCATCTACTGGTACCACTGGTTGTAACTGATGACCGATAGGTAGTGATATATCTGGCACACTACCCGAAGGTACTATCTCAGGAATCGGTCCACGTACCGAAGCCTCATCACTATGCGGACCACCTTCACGGTCACCCACTGGGAAACACCCGTATCTAAGATCACCATCAGCTCTACTAGTGTCTAAAATAGGTGTCGAACTCTAGCAATCGCCTCCATCCAGTCCACTGCTACCTGGGAATCTGCCTCGCCTCATAACCGTGGAGGCCTCTGCCGCTGGAACACGTGCAACGCGATCAGTCGGCATGCACCATCCTCTAGTTTGGCAGGGGGCATCTGTTGCCCAACGGGTGGTGCTGCTGCTTGTACACCACCCGATGGTGCCAACATAGTAAGAGGTCCTTGCACCGGATCCCCGTCACTCGGTGTGCTGTCATCGTGTACTCTCCCGGAACTCCAACTGATTGTCTATGTGGAGGCATCCTGAATAGACGCAACATAGTCGAATGATTAATACCTGGTGAGATGACCTGGTTTAGCTAACTTAAAGAAAACATTTGAAAATAGACACACAAAAAGTATTTTTGTGCACTTAGTCAGAAATCAGTAGTCAGGGTCGTAGTGTATGGATACGTCTGCCACCGCACCAACACTAGACTCCATGAACTGAGAACCACACTTAGTATCTTTAAAACTATTGCTTCATAGAAAAGAGAGATCAGAGTCCTGTTTTATACATTAAAACCGACTCATTTGATACCAATTTGTCACAACCCGTCCCCCAGGGCCCGCATCATGACTACCCCAAGCCCACCTTCCATGGGCCAGGGGCTGGCGACTTGCACCAAAGGCGTAATTCACTAGAACTATGAATGCAATGCCCTTATAAAACATAAAAACACACAACCAGAGAACAACAGGAAGTAAACACAAAGTAAAGCAGTATAACATGTGTACTAAAAATAAAATGGGGTCGGAAATACAAGCCCAAAGAAAGGTACAACTACAATTCAAATAAAGTACAACTAAAAAGTCAAACAACTAGAAGATGGAAGAAGCTCATGGATCGTCCTTCGGGTTCCTAGCTGAAGGATATGTACAGATGTCCTCCTCAGCACTCCACATCTTTCCATCTCCTCTGGGTACCGATTCGTCATGAGGTCCACCACCGGGTACAATCACGTCGAGTGTCCACCTCTAGGTACCGTCCAGTCCTCGTACACTCTGCCTCTGTCAGTGTATTCTGTCGTCTCCATCCTACACAATGAGGTGCTGGCATAGCCTGTGCAGGGGTGAGTATAATGATACTCAGTAGGGACCCCGAGACCCCCAAAGGTCTCCCAGAATCTAAAATGGATAAACCAAAAAAGAAATATGCAATCACAAAGTATCAACCAACTCTACTTAGGTATATATCCATATATATACCTAATTCATCAATCTCAATTCGGCGCCAAATCTCAAGCCCAAGCACAACCCAGTCAACACAGGAAATAATTCAATCACACTAATGGTAAGGATTCAAATTCTAGACTCATCTCACACAAGATTTTCATTATTGAAACCACAACTTCTGGAGAACTCCTCCTATGTTGAGTACAGTGGCCCTGTCGCGACTCCAAGGCGCTACCCACTAACCTTATACTGATGAGGTACTCCTTCTGTCGAGTACCACAGGTCTACCGCCACACACAATAGCTCTCCCTGCAATGGGTCTACTACCTCACACAGTAGCCCCCTCCCTGATAGCCTGCAGAGGTAATCCTTCTTTCGAGTACCACAGGTCTGCCACCTCACAATGTAGCGCTCCTCCACCATGGGTCTTCCACCTCACACAGTAGTTATCCCCACTGGGCTAGTCTTGTCACTCCAAAAATAATAGGACAAGCAGTCTTTAGGTCTCAGCGAGCTACTAGGTCTCCGTAGTCTGCTCGCTCATCTCCAGGAGGGTCCGCTCCATGAGCTACAAGTCGATACTCCAAGTGTCACTAAGTCTTATGAAGATATATCTCGAAGGCCTGCCTTGTCATAGGGGTCTGACCGCAATAGATGGCGCGTCAATCAGATGCCCGGTCTCTGTGTTATTAGCCTTTTAATTCCGAGGGCCCGGTTGGTTTTGTGAACGAACCAACCTGACTGTTTCTGAACTGTGCGATGAACTATCATGGGGTATACTCAAAGGGACCGTTTCTCAATGATATTACCAACGCCGTCGACGGTTTGTCAAACAGACGTCCGGTCTGAAAGTTATTGTCTTTTCCGTTCTAGGGACCCAGTTGGTTTTTAAGATAAAACCAACCAGACCGTACTCCATATGCGTCTAAACCTCAAGCAGAGTATTCCTAAAGAGACGTCTCATAAAAATGAAACCAAAGTAGTTGACGACATGTCAATAAGATGTTCAGACCTTATGTTCTAAGAATTTATTTTCTAAGGGCCCAGTTAGTTTCGAGATAGAACCAACTCGTCCATACCCAAACTTTTAAATAACCTTGGGTGTAATATACTGAAACAACCGTCTCGATCTGAGGAATCCTACTCAACTGACGGTGTGTCGATCAGAGGTCCATAGCTCATGTCATGAGAGATCAACCGGAAAAGGTCTGAAGTGTGGGGGTCTAGGCCTGGTCCGACCCGGTCTAACCCACCCTGGGTCGGCCCGAACCGGGTCCGGGTCCGGCCCGGCTAGGCGCGACCCGACCTGCGGCCGGACGTGGCACGGCCAAGATGGCCAACCAGGGGGGTACGTGACCCCCTGGTTTTGCGTAACGATGGAGATAGGTTGGCGTTTCCTGAACTCCATGGATCCTGTGTGGCGCGGGTTCCTATCCTCCATCGCTACGACCGGTGCGGTGGTGGAATCCTGTTAGCAGTGCGCTAAACACCACGCTGGCGACCCAGGCCGACGCAACTTCTTGCGGGCCACCGGAGTCATTCTGGTGGTCTATTTTAGCTCCCGTCTATGCCTAATACCTTTTCAGGTCCCTCTCTTCACTACAGCGTCCTCGAAACGCCATTTGCCTTCCATTCACCCATCACCAAGAAATATGTGTATCAAGAACAATATGGCGGTGGGTCCAAACTTGTTCGTTATCCAGTACCCCCCGCGTTAGAGGCTCAAACAATTATTCAACAAATAATCGCCTAATTTCAATGGTCTAAATCACATAGATGGAAATATTCAGAATCTCCATTCCTCGATTCAAGTGTGTTGTTGAAGTCACGGAAGACGGCGTCATTGAATTTTGATGTCGTTCCTTCAACGTTGGAGAAAAATACGTTGTTGTTGATGACATATGCGTATTCTCACTTTTCGTGGAGGAAGAGGAAAGATGACGATGTTCCTTGAGGCGTCACCTCGTGTTCTTGCCCCTATTGGTGAAGTTAGGAGAAGACGTGTCGTATTTCTTCGGTGTAATCGGTGTCCTTCGTTGAAGAGGATTTCATTCCTTATGTTCTTCGTTGGAGAAGGTGAATTCTCCCAATCCTTTCTCCAAAAAAATAATAGCCAACCCCAAAAGAAATAATAGGATCTCTAAAAATATAATGATGCCATGAAAATTCAAAATGAATTCATGACACCACATATAATTAATTAATTGAAGAGCTCAAATCATTAATTAGAAGTGTTGGCATATTAAAAGAATGGGAGGAAATTGGATGTTTTATCCTTAATGAGGGGAGTTGTTAAGAATTAATGATGGGGTTTAAGGGAGTTTGAGGGGAGTTATGGGGAGATGAAAGGTTGGGGATCGTGTGGACCCCACCTCACAAATTTACACACATGGGAAGTTATGTGGGTGTGGGCCCCACCAATAACTACCCCATATAGGATTAAACTACCAAAGATAAATAAAATTGTTCACAACAATTTTATTTAATTTTTTTATTAATCCTAAAAAATTAACTTTCAACCCGAATAACACGTAACTCTGGTAAAGGTCCCCATAATTGAATACCAGTGCTGTGAGTTCATCGGTGCCCTCAGATTTCAATTCCGAGCACCGATTAAAAAGATAGAAAAACCGGCATGTACTTTTACTGAACATACTTGAACAATACTTCAGAACTTGTTTTCGGGCACACCGGGCCTCGGAATCAGGCACCGTTAGATACTGCGGACTCGTAAAATTCCAAAGAAATTAAGAAAAAAATTTCCTTGAAATTTAAGGGACATTACATAAATCACTAACTAATAACTATTTAATACAAGGTTGATTGATATAGAGATTCATTCATTGGGGGAAGTAATCTCTAAAACACTCCATTTACTTTTTATAGGTAATAGTGGCACTGATAGGTAGTTTGAAGTCATTATTGTCGAATCAAGATACTTAATAAATTTTTGAATGTCTCCTCACCGTGTGTGTGTGTCGGTGTAGTGCTGACCATTTTGACCTTCAGTTGGATCCTTCAGTGTAGGGAATGATGTTTTGGCCAAAGTCATCTGGGGCTTAGTCATGGATGGGGTTTTCAATACTAGGATGAACAAAATCATGTAAAATATCATGAATAGACATTTTAAGGGGGTGTTCCTATTATGTATTCCTTATATTGGAGAAATTATAGAAGAAATTACATATAGATCATATTTTTTGGGTTGGTTCTTGGATTGTATCCCTAGAAGAAATGGGTATTATGGTGATCACCCTGTCATAGTCATACACATGGACAAAATAAAATTGGTAGGTGATTCATGATATATCATAACAGATGGTTTTTGAATGTATATTAATTTAAAAAATCCCAATTCCATATTATGTACAAGACAATGGTGATGATAAAAACCATTTTTAAAACAAACAACATTCATGGGTTTAAATATTGAATTTCACATATGGTCGTTAACTGGCCACACCATTGGTGTTTTGGGGAACCCCATTTCATATTGACAGATTATGAATAATCCAATAAAAGGGGGTGTTATATCATCCATGGTTTAGTTTTTTTCTTCTCCTGAGCTCTTATCCACATCATTATGTCTAATCAATCTCTATCCACTACTATTGGGTGTTTAAATTCATTTGTTTGTCTAGATAAAATCCTTACAAATTAATATTTTCTTCTTTTTTCCATTATTAATGTTATTAATCATTAATGGAGTTAGTTGGATTTAGATCCATGGTTTGGATGAGAACTCTATAACAAACATAACCTTAATTACATATTTAAAAATGATTTATTACATAAACATTCACTTAAGACAAATATGAGGATCGATAGGTCTAGTGTCTTGAGAAATTAATAACATTACATGAAATATTAAGATATAAAATACAACATATTTATTGAAAACGCCTTTTACATGAAAACTATATTCTTTCATACTTATCATTTCATGGGATAGCTTGAGGACATACATAATAAAAGGGTGAGTTATAAATCCCAATAATGTAGTAAACAAGGCATAACACGAAGGATACCATTCATGTTAAGAAATATGCATATCAATTGAGAACAAGAGAAAAATGAACATGAGGGAACTATATAGAATTATTATCATAACTTGGGAATGTGGAAACAATATACAACATGATATTAGCAAGATCCATGGCTCATTACATATGGATTATCATGAGTAAACCCTCACAGCACACATGAATGAGCATGAGTAAACCCTCAATTCGTATGAATCATCACGAGTAAACCCCCATTGCAGATGAATTAGCATGATTCAACCCTCATTTGACATGAATTATCATGACTAAACCTTCATTTCACATAGTTTATCATGACACTGAAAATTACCCAATTCATTGGAGCACTATCTAGGCCCACCCTTTATAAACATTTCATTTCATGCATAAGTGTGCTATAAGGATCATATAACATGGAATCATTCAACATCATAAGTTATTCCATGATTAAACAATTTAGAATACATACATGTAAGTATAATTTAATTTCTCTATATGAATAAAGGGGAATACACATGATAATAAAATGGGTATGTTATTCACCACACGATGATTTTGTCTTGGAAAATCACGGTGCAAATGTTTAATGCCATCATATAGAAATTATGAAGTTTGGTTTATGAGAGAAAATGGGGTATATAATCATATATACATGAAATAGACAGTAAGGGTATCTTGAAAAATAATATTCCAACATATGAAATGGAATTTAGATGCATAATATGGGAGAAATAATTGAATTGAAATTATAAGATAGAAATCCCTTATGGAATTTCGGCACAGTAACATGTCTACACAGAAGGCATTAATGAGAGAGAAAAGTATATATAATCAATAAAATAGAAGTATGGAAGCATGGGTGGGGGGTTATAAATCTTACCCAAACATTTTTAATTGAAATTAAAAGGGTATTACAACATAACAAAACTTGTATACATATGATAAAGGAAGGAATCCCTTATGAATATTTGGCATGGTAATAAGAGTACATAATGATTAATAAGAAGGATAAATGAGAGTGAATGGAAATAACATGATTTATAAATAAAATGGGAAGTATGTATGATATTTAATAATATATCTCAACAGAAAAATAAAAAAAATATAAAGACATAACATGGAAATAATTCTTGGTAAAAGAGAAGGGTGTAAAATCCCTTACGAAATTTTGGCATAGTAGCGTCTTATGTAATGGTCAAAATAAGGGAGGATAAATAATATATCATTCAAATAAAATAAAATGTTTAGTAATGTAATGATTATAAAATAATGAAATTATTAATATTTTAAATTACCATTACTACTTTTGAATACGATGTTGAATTTGAAAGGAGGAGAGGAATGTAGGGATCACTTACAAGGATGTTTGATCCCAACAGATTGGGAGATAATTGAGAGAGGATTATTGGAAGATTGTGGTGCCTTGGAAGGATTATAAATATATAAGGGAAGAGTTTGATCGAGATCCAATTGGTTTGATTAAAGAGAAATCGGAGGTTGGTTGGGTTTATATAAGAAAGGTGGGGGGATTTTTTATTATTTTGGTTTTGGACCCTACAAACTAAAATATTCAAAACCTCAAAACATCACATGGTTTGATCCCATAGTTTCTAGAAAATGGGATTGGTATATAATATTTTATAAGTTCAAGGCCCAAAAAAATTGTAATATTAGTCTTTCTTATGTGGAGGTGAGTCACACTCTTAAGGAAATCATTTTAAAATGTTAAAATATTTTATTAGTCTTTGGGTGTCCATGAAGGCATTATTAAATTAATAAAAAAAATAAAAAATAAAATTTTTATAAATTTCAAAAATATATAGGTATAATATTGATTTTATATTATTTTATTATATCACTATTGGTCATTATGATGTCATAAAACACATTATATATTTATTCAATATTTAATTTTTACCCAAAAATTCGTATGTCACGGAAAATTGTGAAAAATTAACCCTTGGATAATTTCAACGTCCTAATTCCAATAAAATATATATTTTACCTAAAAAATTCGATAAATATATCAAATTTATCTTTTAATATAAAACCCAATATTTATTGACAATTGACAGGTTTTGAAGAAAAAATGGGTTTTAAACATTAATAAATATTACATTTGACATCATAAAAATTATATACTAAATTATTATTCCTAAAAAATTTTATAATTATATTTTATTAAAATATAAATCATTTAAAAAATTCATTATTTTCTAAAAATAATTTTTTTTAATTAAAATTACTATTCTTATTTTATCGAATAAAAATGTAATTCTTTTCAACTTGAATACTTAATCATCTATAGAGTAAAAAGTTAGAAAAATAAATATAATAATAATTTATATTTAAAAGGATATTTCTTATATCACTATTATAATAACATTATTAATACAAATATAGCGTAATAAAATAAATTTATATTTCTGAAAGTACTATTTTTCCCGAAAAGTCAATTTATCATATTCATTATATTTTTTTGAATACAAATTTTTATAACTGAATTAATGGAATAATAATTTTATTTATAAAATGGATTACATAATAAGAAACTAATACCTTGTTATATAACCCCTTATTACACATTATTAAGACGTAAGGGTATGTTTTGTGATGGTGACAGACTCTAGGGGCTGCTTGGATAACATTGCTTGGGTGAAAATACCTATTAACAAGCACTTATACTGTAGGAGATTCCATTCAATCTTAACGTATTGAAACTCGGCTTGGGCTTGGTCAAGAGAAAAACCCAGGGACACTTCCACCTTCCCGAGATCCACAAAAATGAGCTTTATAGGGGTCGAGTCTAATTTATTAGGACATAACCGCCTCTGTATATGTCGGAAGGATTTTTTAAACCATATATTTTTACTAGTCATGAGATCAATATAAATTGGATATATTATCAATGATAATGATACATAATGGTCATTTAAATCAAATTGGATATGATAAATAAATTTCAGGTGTTTCCTGTATACATAAGAAATTTAACTAAATAAAAGAAAGGTAATTTTATTGATGAATGTTTGGGTCGTTACAAACTTCCCAACATAAGAAATTTCACCCTAAAAAATGTCTTTTCCCACTCTAAAATTTATGAGGGTAACTATACTTCATCAATTCCCCCGGTTCCCATAATGCTTCCTCAAACTTGTGGTTTCTCCAAAACACATTGATGAGGGGTATTGTATTATTTCATAGAACATTTCCCCATCGATATAAGATCTTCCATAGATTCTCTTTATAGGAGACTTCATTCTCAAATGGTACCTCATTTGGTTTGAGTACATGCAATAGGTTAGGTATGTACTTCCCCAATAGTGACACATGGAATATATCATGTACTTGAGATAGGTTTAGTGGAAGTGCTAGTCAATAGGCCACTCCTCCAATGAAATCAAGGATCTCAAAGTTGTCGATGTATCTTGGACTAACATTTACCTTATTAAAAAAATCTCACAACACTCATCCATAGTGATATGCGGAGGATTACCATGTATCCAACATCAATCTCTAGGTATCATCAATGGTTGCCAGCCTAAATATTTTTTCGACTGTGAGAAGTTTTGATGTGCTACAGGATGGTTTTATCCTTCTCCACTATTTCATTGACCGTTTATTGAGATAGATGTCTTATCTCCCCATATTCTTCCCAACATGTCAGTGTTTTTCTCCTCTTTTTATAAAGGGATTCACAAGGAGCCATTTTGATGCTTGAGTGGAAACTATTGTTGTAAGAGAACTCATCCAGAGGAATATGTTGATCCCATCTTCCTTTGAAGTCCATTGAACATGATCTTAACATATCCTCATGTGAATGGATATTCCATAAAAATTGGACATCAGTTTGAGGATGATAAGCTGTACTAATGTTCATATCAGTATTCAAAGAATGTTGGAAAGTCTTCCAAAACATGGAGATGAATCTTGGATCTCGATCGGATATAATTGATAGTGGTGTTTTATGTTGCCTTACTAGTTCTATGGTGTATATCCATGACAGTTGATCCAATGAGAAATCCTCTTTAATTGTAATGAATTGTTCTATCTTTGTAAGATGATCCCTAAAAACCAAGTTATAATTATTTCCCTTGGATTTCATTGGAATTTCGGTGACAATGTCCATGGTGATATTCTATAATTTATATGTTGGTATGGGTAATGGTGACATCATCCCCTTAGACCTCTTCCTAAAAAACATCACTAGAAGACTTACCAGGCACTTGGATGTATATTCAGTGATTTCCTTCTTCATGTTATCCCACGAATAATGCTCTCGGTGATCTCAATACATCTTTGTGTTTGCAGGGTGAATGATGAAATTTTAAATATTTGCATCACCCAAAACTTCATTATTTAACTCTAGATTATAGGAAACACATATTCTTGAACCAAATCTCACAATTACTTAATGAACTCTGAGGATTTCCCTTTTTTTATATTTTCCACTTTTTACTAAATTCCCCCATAATCCTTTTGAGCATCCTTCAACCATTCCAAAATATGAAGTTGATCAATAATTTGTGAAATGATTGATGGTGTTCCCTTATTTATGAATTTCATGTATATCTTCATCAAATAAAAGATGATTATATCCTTTTCAATTCTCATAAATGATAGAATTGTTTGGTCCTTTCTACTTTGAGCATTCACATCCTTGTTTGCATTCCTAGGTTAGTAATAGATTGAGCGGTCATATTATTTGATCAAGTCTAACCATTTTCATTAGAGAATATTAAACTCTTTCTATGTGAATATATATTTGAGACTTTTGTGATCCATATATATATCACACTTCTCCCCAAATAGATAATGTCACTTAATTTTTAATGAAAATATCAATACCACCAACTCTAGGTCATGTTTGGGATTGTTTTTGTCATGGACTTTCAATTTCCTTGATGCGTAGGCAATGAATTTATCATTTTCCACCAAATAACATCAAACGGGGACATGTACAATTTTCAAGAAGAACATTCCCACAAACCTCATCATGTGACACAATACTTATAGAAGTTTTCCCATTATGATTTAATATCATTTCTGATGGGGAGTCAATGTAAT
This sequence comes from Viscum album, assembly GCA_963277665.1. Lineage (NCBI taxonomy): Eukaryota > Viridiplantae > Streptophyta > Magnoliopsida > Santalales > Viscaceae > Viscum > Viscum album. Next base: position 422,950,210 of record OY728162.1, on the reverse strand, counting down.
TAGAAAACATAAATGATATACTAATCGGACATAAATTGAAATAAATTACAACATACACTACATTGAAATAGTGGTTACATGTAATTTATTTATCATTATCCATCGTATCATTGTACTTATTATGCTCCCTTGATCATGGATATTGTTGATGCTCATTGTGCTTTATATCCCTTGCAATACAGCATTGTCTTGGGTAATTCTTGACTTCTCCACATTCATAGCATAGATCTGTGTAATATTATTTAGTTGGAACTTTGTTTCCATCCATCACATTATTCATTATTTCATGGAAATTGGATACTTTGTACCCTTCATTTCAGCATATAAAACACCTCCTAGTCCCTTTGTGACATATTACCTTGGTGCCTCTTTCCACACTTGTTTCACGAAGGAAATTGGGTCTTCTTTATCTTATCAAGATTATCATATAGACTTTCATGAAATTTAATATTCATATTCCTTAATTTACTTGGGCATTCAACAAATTTCCAATTGTGAATCATTATTTTTTATAGTTGGTTTGGTATAATCACAATATGTCCTAATTGAGCTCCCATTTGATTAGTAATCTCACAAGGACATTCACCTAGTTTCCTTTTACATCAGTTGTTATCCATATTCCTCATATTATTGGCTATTAGATGGAATAAAAGGAAAATTATGGATGATTATCATAAACATTTTAACACAAAATGGGGAATCCATTGACATTAAAGGGTTAACTTATAAATTAAAATGATATCTAACACTTATAAATTTATAAGATTCAATCTATATTATCCCTGATATATCTCCTAATGTATATTCATATGTGATTTGTTTCTCCCTTACTAGTGGTTCATACTATGACTATTAATTTACCAAAGCATATCCCTGGGGAGTGTCGAACAAAGAGTGCAGTAGGAACTATTGTATTGCATCAGTTCCTATTCAAGTCTCAATCGAAGCGGTGTTATTATATTTTACCCCTGGATACATATGTACCAGAGGCACCTCTACATTTTTGTATCTATAAAGGGATGAATTTTTTTGATAAACTAATTACTTTCTACACACCAATTATTAGGGATGTTTTCCTTATACTTAGTCATATCCCTAAGGATTTACCTAGGGTATTATAATCTTAATCCCAAAAAATAACTAAACATGTCATTTGATAACAACTATAATAACCCATCTATTTATTATTTATTTAAACATGAGTTATTACATAAACATGCACGTAAGAAAAATCTGAGGATATAGAGGTCTAGGGTCTTGGGAAATGAGGAACATTACATGACATCATATGATATAAAATAAAACAAATTTGTTGAAAACTTATTATACATTACCACAAAATTCCTTCATACATAGAATTTCATGGATAACCTGAGGACATAAATACAAAAATATTGATCTATAAAGCCCAGTAAGAAAGTAGACAATCCATAACATGAAGGATGAAATACATGTTAGGAAATAGGCATATAAATGGAGCATAAGAGAACCATGAACATAAAGGAATGATATAGCATGATTATAGTAACATGGAAATGTGGAAACCAAATAAAACATGATATTAGTATGAGAAAATGATCATTGTACATGGATTGACAGGAGTAAACCCCAATTGCACATAAATGAGCATGAGTAAACCCTCATTGTACATGAATCAACATGTCTAAACCCTCATTGCACATGAATTATCATTAAAAAAACTACATTGCACATGAATTAGCATGAGTAAACGCTCATCGCACCTGGCATATCGTGGTACTAATCTTTACCCAATGCATTGGAGTTCTATCGGGGAACACCCTTTGTAAACATTTCATTTTATATATAAGTGTGCCACATAGATCATATAACATGGAATCATTCATAAATAATAAGTTATTACATGATTAAGGAATATGGAATGAATAAATTTTAGTACCATTAAATGGGTATATGTGCATAATATTGAATAACCATGATAGATAAATGGGTATGGTATTCACTACACGATGATTTTGGCTTGGAAAATCATGGTGTAAAAGCAAAACGTATTCATATAGAAATTCATAAGTTTCATTGATAAAGGATAAATGGGTCTCTAATAATTGATACAATAAATAGATAGTATTGGTATAATTTAAAATAATATCCCATAATATGAAATGGAATTTGGATTCATAATATGGGAGAAATACTTGAATGGAAATAAGAAGAGAGAAATCTCTTACAGAATTTCAGCATGGTAACAAGTGTACGCGAAAAGAATTAATGAGAGAGAAAGGGGTATATCATCATTAATAAAATTAGGGAAGTATGTGAGAGGTTTTAAATCATACTCCATTATTTGTAACTTAATAGAAAAGGGTATTACAACATAAATAATCTTGGATAAAAAATGATAATGGAAGGAATCCCATACGAAAATTCGACATGGTAAATCGAGTACATAAGGGTTCATATGAGGGATAAATGATAGTGAAAGGGGATAAAATAATTTATAAATCAAATGTGAATTAGGTATAACATTTAATAACATATCCCAACATATGAATAAAATTAATTTAAATACATGACATGAAAATAATGCTTGGTAACAGATGAGGGTGGAAGATTCCTTACAAAATATTGGCATAGTAACGGCTTAAGTAACAGTCAAAATGAGGTAGGATAAATATTAACTCATTAAAATATTAAAAAATTGATATTAGTAAAATTATTATAAAATAATATCACCATAATTATTCTAAATTACAAGAACTACTTAAGAATAATATTATTGAATTTGAAAGGATGAGAGGAAAGTGAGGAGCCCTTACTTGGATGTTTGATCATAAAGTATTGGGAGAGGATTCTTGGGAGATTGGGGAACCTTGGGTGGATTAAAGATAGAGGAGGTAGTATGTCTTTTGGGATCTGAATGTTTTCAGTTTAGAGGAATGTGATATTATGTGGGTTTATATAGGAAAGTTGTGGGATTTCATTATTATTTTGGTTTTGGACCCTACACACTAAAATATTCAAAACCACAAATGAACACATGGATTTTTACTATGGTTTCAAGAAACGGGGAGTGCTATAAAATATTTTATAATTCCAAGGGACGAAAAATATAAAATATTAGGCTTTCTTATGTGAAGGTGAGTCATACTCTCAAGTAAATCATTTTAAAATGTGAAAATATTATATAAGTCTTTGAGGGTCCACCATGGCATTATAAAATTAATCAAAAAAATATAAAATCAAAATATTTTAAATTTAAACCATATATAGGTAGAATATAACTTTTATATTATTTTATTACAACACTATTCATTCATTATGATGTTATAAAACACATTATATATTTATTCGGTTAATAATTTTACCCAAATATTCGAGTGTCTCAAAAAATTATGAAAAAATAAAAAATGGATAATTTTGACATCCTGACTCCAAAAATAATATTTATTTTTTAATGGATATTAAAAATATATTAATTTTCACTTTCAAAATAAAAATAAACATTTATTGAAAATTGACGGGTTTTTAAAAAAAATGGTTTTTAACGTTAATAAAAATTAATTTTGATTTTAAAAAAATAAAATACCCATTTATTATTCATAAAATTAATTTTATAATAATATTTTCTTATATATAAATTATTTCAAATAATCATATTTTCATCAATATAAATTATTTAATTAAAAATACAATTCTGATTTAACATATAAAAATATAATTATTATCAACCTGAATACTTAATCATTTGTCTAGTAAAAAAATAAAGAATAAATATAATCATCATTTACAATTAAAATTAGTGTCATTATAACACTATTATAATATCATTATTAATAAAAACATAGCTTAATATAGTAATTTCTATATTTTTGAAAAGTACAATTTTACCCGAAAAGTCAATTTATCTAATTCATTATATTTTTTAGAAAAACAATTATCATAATAGAATTGATGAAATAATAATTTTATTCATAAAAGGGATTAAATATTATGTAACTAATACCTTGTTACATAACTCCTTATAACAACAACACGCAAGGTGTGTAATGGTGACAAACTCTTGGGGAATCTCGGATAACTTCGCTCGGGTGGTAATCCATATTAACTTGCACTTTTGATGTAGGAAATTATATTCAATATTAACATGTTGATGCTCGACTTGGGATTTATCAGGAGAAAATCCTAGTGATTTTACCTCCATCCTAAGCTCCAAAAAATGATCTTTGTATGGCCGAGTCAATTGGAATATGTCATCACCCCCATTGTCTATGTCGAAAGGATTTTTATACCATATATTTGTACTTGACATGTGATAACTATTAAAAGGATATATTGTCAATAAAAATTATACTTAATAGTCATTTAAATCCAATTGTATAAAATAATAAATTGCATGTGTTTTCTATATACCTAAGACATTTAATAAAATAAAATCAAGGGATTTTTATTCATTAATGTTCGGTTCATTACAAATTCGACAAATGATTTATATATACAAGTCTTATTCTATGTTTTATGTCATGTTTCCATTAATGGTGGAAGGTTCATGATTTTCCATTCATTATAGGGGAATGATGAACACATGATTGACAACGGGGATCCTCATTCTCTAATTATTTACGTGAATATATTAAAATTAGGTGATTTTATATTTCTTTGGGTGGAGAATATCCATTTTTAAATAACCAGATAATGAAATAAATTCAACTAAAATTAATATATGATAAATTTAATCACTTTTATTATCTCTTTATATGGTATTTATTTTATGTTTACACATGTTTTTCTAATTTTGAAAGTATTTGTTGTTAGGAATTGTAATTTGGAATTTGTTGTTGTGTTTCTATATGTTATTGTGACACATTTTAGGTACTCATAATGATTAAATAGATAAGAACATATATTTTTGTAATGAATCAGTTTCATCTACAGATATGGATTCTAATTAAAACAACCTCATCAAATGATGATGCAATATATAATAGAAACTCCAAGGAAACTAAATGTATGGTCGATGTGGAAGCTAAAATTGCTTGAAATGTGATGGTGTTCTTGTTGTGAATAAGTTGTATTTTTTGAACCTTATTAGAAATTTATAGTGATAGTGGTGACAATATCACAAGTGGGATGGGTAGTGATAACAGATTTTTTGTTGGTTGGTATGGTTTGTGATAGGGGATGATGTCGAGTGGTTGGAATATGGTGATCATTGTGGTAATGTGGTAGGGTTGTGGTGGCTATTGATTTGTATTGAGTTAGTTGTTATTTTGGGGGTATGTGGATTGTTTTATTTTTTTGGTAATATCTATATATTAATATAATTTTGTGTTAACAATGAAATTTAAATTCTACTGGATTGGAATTTAACATCTTCATGAGATATTTGAGGTGTCATTATTATATTGTTAATTAAATGATACAACAATTTTGGTATTAAATTTGTAATAAAATTTATATATAAGTGGATGATTATTGTTAACTAGTAAATAATGAAATTGGATAACATTAAAATAGTAAGATTACATTTTTCATTGGTGTTGTATTTTTGTGTGGTGTGTTGTATTAGTGGTGAAAAAAAGATGAAATAGAAGTTTGTGAGATGTGGGGGGTGGTGTTTTAGGATACGCTGGTAGATATGACTGTGAACACAAGGGATGGTTATTGAATTTCATGTATAAATATAATATTTCAATGTTATATATATATATATATGTTCCCCACTCAATATATATAACATTACAAATAAAGAAATGTTTTTTGTTCCATGTTTTTTCTCAATCATCTGTGTTTTTTTATTAAATAGATGGTTGGATACCCTCTATAAATCTCCCTTCCTTCAGCAATAGTAATGATGAAGGATATAATTAGATAATCCAAGGTATGATAAGGTAATATAATGGAAAATCACAATTATGAGGTTGTATGGTGTTGGATTTTTTAAGGGATGATGATATTATGATGTGTTTTTGGCGATCTTGCATGGTGGGAGGAGGTAATGCGGATAGTTTCCTTCACTTCTTTGATGACCTACTCTCTAGGTTACATAATGGGGTAGTGATGTGGATTTTATCTAATCATAGTATGAGATAGATGAACATTCAATGATAGGGTGGGTAGGGAAACTTAGAAAAACATATCATAGTTAGATTGATATATGATGTGATGTTATGGAAGGAATGGATGAATATGATGTATATCATTGCTTCATGAGAGTGGGAAATTAATGGGGAAGTGGTTGTGGGGAACCCATGATTGTATTTTTTTCAATTATATGTTTATATATATGGATGTGTTATTTTGGGTGAGTATCATGGCGAGGTTGAGATTTGATCATTGACTTGTTTATGTTTGTTTTGGTTTTACTATTTTCATATTTTTTCTTTATTATGGTATTTTCAAATTTTTAAGACATACCATAGGTATGAAACTACTATGAATACATTATATACTCACCCAACACACATATATATTGACTGTTTTCTAGGATTTAAGGATTTTTACAGGGATAGAGATAAAAATTATTATATTTGATGTCAGAGATGTTGTTGAGTTTCTATGATAGGATTTGGTTTTCATATTTACCTTAAGAGAATTTAGTTATATCTGTTTAACATTCTTCATTTATTTTAGTATTATTTTTCCTCCATTTTTTGTATGTGATGATGTTTCTTGGTTTTTGTTCAATCCATCACTATGTGATATAAATATTATGAAGTTTAAATCCTCCCATATGTGTGCATTTCATTAAAACCATGGTTCTAGTCAATAGCTAAAGGTCTATAAAAGCTATGAATCGAGTGTAATTATATATTTTCCAATATTTCCAGCTCAACATGTGTTCCTTTATATGTGTTGGGGTATTGAAAATGTTTTCATTATTGTTTATATAGAGGTATAGAATAGAGCATTTTTTTATGCACCTACGAGGACTTCATGGGTTCCTTATGAAATAATATCAATAGATCTTTGTGTATAAAATATAGTTGAGAAACCATCTCAGTAATGGGATTTTAGAGCCCCTCAAGATTGAATTCAATGACTTTGATATAATAGAATAACCATGTCATATGGTGACTCATTATGTTTGGATATTTACAAAAGGAAAATAAATCATGGTTATTTTTCATTTTAAGTGAAAATTTTAATTGTGGGGAAATAAAAATATTAATTTCATTAAATGAATATTTAAATTAGAAAATATCAGGATTAGGGATTCCATTCTAGTTTCTATAATAGTTCTTATAAATCATATTCTTGTATTCCAAGTAGTGTAGTTAAAGCAGGCTCATCCGGTAAATAATCAAATAGTTGATCTAATATAGAAGGATGAGGAATGTGAGGGGGAGTTTGATATCACCTTCAGTATAGTTTGAGCATGAGATTAGTTCTATGTTCTATTAGAGTTTAGTTATATTTAAGGGGCGTAATATCTCTGGTGGGTGTTGAATCATTCTAATGAGTTATATGCATTTTTTTTGGACTGACATTTATATGAAGTTTTCTCTGGAGTTTTTATCATTGACAATTAATGTTATAAAGAGAAAAAGTTCATCAACCTTCAGTATAGGAACTTGTGAATGAAATATATTGATATTACGTTTAATTATAATTTCCCATTAGCTCCATTCCAATTTTTAGTTGAAAAAATGTTGAAAATGTTTAAAATAGTAATTGTACCCAGTTATAAGATATATTGTTACCACATTTATGGTTTGTAAAAACATTTTAGTAAAATATATGGTTTAGGTGATAAAGTGGATATTTTTATATGGAGGATAGGTCTATAATTCATGCCAACATGAAATCTCAAGGAGCAGATATTTAGGTAGTGGAACATAGATATTGGTGTATATAAATTTTGGGCCAACAGTAATACAACTAAAATAGACACTATTGGTCCATTCTGGGGTATGCAGTTCCCAAGTGTATATTTAGGGATTTATAAAAATGGTATATGTTTTTGTGGTTTAGGTCGCTATTATGATCAAAGAATAAACATTTAGGAAGGATGGTGTTTTATTAGTATCCACTCCCTTGTTCAGAAACATCAACAGATTCCTCTTAGGGACTTTCAATTGTAGGTACCACCATCATTTGTTAAGTATCTAATTTTTATGATTACATTTAGATAATGGAAGATTAACGTAAAATAGGTTATCCCTGTATTTTTCCTCATCCTTAGGGATCCTAACTAGAGAGTGGTTTTGGAAGACCCCAACAATGACGTAGAGGGGGTGTCAATGAGAATGAGATTTCCAACAAGGGGCATGGTGCCAAGGGGATAGAGGATGTCTAAGTTATGATTTGGATATTATTTACCATATATTATTGCATTTTTGGATCATGTATATTTCCACTCCTTATTTATTCCTACTTTGTTTTGAGAATTGGGACTTCATGTGGAGATGCATCTAGATCCCCCTATATTATCCTCACCAGCTAGATGATAGCCTATTTTTTTTAGGTGTTCCATGAATGTTATCAAAGGATGTGGTAACACTAGTAAATTTGGGATTTAATATTATTTTAGATATTTAAATATGATTTTATTCTTAGAAGTTATTGGGTATATTTTGTGTGTCAAGTTGTAGATTTCTTCCAGATTAGATAAATTTTTTTCTTACATGGAAGTCCAATGAGTGGAATCTGTTGGTGAGAAAAGGGATTTAATGGTTATTAGGTGAGTGGAGCCTCTTGTATCATAGTTTATAGAGTTATAAATTTGGGGCTATGTGTTGTTATTTCCCATGGAATTTCAGTGTTTTATAAATATATTATCAGATGAATTTTTCATAGTAACCCTTGGAATATCATTGATTTTGGTACTTATTTTCATCTAGGAACATATCTGATTTCCATGGATCCTTGTAATATTACAACTTTAGAGTCACGGGAGTTGAGGATACATGTTGATGATCTAATGAAATTTTTTTTACCTAACCTATTGTGTCCCCTTAGTGTTCTCTGGTGTTGTTAACTAAGAAGTATGTTTCTTGTTTGGGGTGGTTCATAGACTACTAGAGGTTTAATTAGGTAATGACCCCGATTAATTACCTCCTTCAAAGGATAGATAATTTATTCGCATAGATGAAGGGAGATAACTAGTTTTTTAAGATAGAAATGAGTTATGGATATCATCAGAAGATGGTAGTAGATGATGATATTCGAGGTACCTCATTCGGATGTTAGTATGGGTGATTTATGTTTTGGTTATATTTTTCAATGACTTGATCACAGTATCCAGGTTTTCTAGGATCATTACTATCTTGTTTTAGGAGTTTATGGAGAAGTTATTTTTCATGTTCATAGATGAAATATTTTTTACATCAAATTAGCAGAGTTGAAAATCAAGCATCACATTATTTATTCATCAGTACGTCAACACCAAAACATCTATAAAACTGTTTCCATGTGAAATATTAGAATAAAAGAAGTCCATTTACATGGTAATTTTCCGTCTTAATAGGTTTTCCCATGTTACTATTAATGATAAGAGTGGTTTTTTATTGGGAATAACCCAATAGTGTGAGAGTGTTTAACAACATTAATGGTCATACATGTAATGTCCTAGACTTGGATTCCACTCAACAATGCCCCAAACATAGTTTCCTACATGGTTTCAATCACATATCCCCAAAATCCAAAGGATTAAAACTAGTAGGGAGGGCCTAGATGAGTCTTTAGGGTCACTATGCCCTAATTACCATAGAATCATAGTGGATGTCCAACAAAATCAATATAAAAAGATATTAAATAAGCATCCAATTGAAGATGAAGACAAGGGAGGAATACATTAAAAATATATAAATGTCACATAATATTCCCTAGATGATAAATATTTCTAGAAAGTACCACGCATAGTACATATTAATACAATATAATACAAATCTATCGTAAAAAATACCACAAAATAATCCTAGTAGCATCCCAAGCCTCAGCTTGGTCCTATTTTCTCCTTCTACCAGAAAACAATCAATAACCTGAACTGGGGTGTTTTCTTCTACCATCACCTTCACCCATATAATTTTATTGCATCCTCAAACCATCCAACACATGGTGTGAGATAAACATCCCTATAGGTAACCGCCTTGAATTCTATACAATTATATGTAGCAATGTGAAACTTTCTAAACCCGTGTAAGTAAACAGTAATGTAAGTGTAAATTACCAGGACATATAACTATTGTAGTCAATTAATAACAACAGTCTCTCAAGGCTCCCTACAACAAATGTTATCTCCTAACAAGGTAGTTATAAACAAGTAAAAAATCCACACAACATTTTTGTATAATCACCCTTCTGAAGTAACCCACGTCCAATCCGTATAATAAAGGGTATAAAAAAGCCACATCCTTCTCTTAATAATAATAAATATATCCCATGACCTCACTATATAATAATGTGTAGTTCAATAAGGGTTGGATTGATGGTATAAAATACAATGTAATCCTTGTTAAGTCCTATAGGCATCTCATAGGAAGCTCAGTCTAGGTGCTAGTTGGAGTTCTAGGAGCATGTGTACCGACATGTCCTATGTAATTCCAAGCAAGTTGGATCCATAGGGTAGCATGGCCTGAGGCATCCAATGGAATCAATAACCAAGGGGCATAATCAACCCAAGGTTTCCACTACCGTGTTGTATATCCTTGGAGAGTAGTAAATGGAATCTTTCATTCATTCATTCAATTTAAACCATATGAGTTCACCCACTCATATAAACCATTACATCTGTATATGATTCTACCAACACATATAAACAATTGTATAATTCCATTCCATATGAGTATAACCACTCATATAATCTATTTAATAATACACCACGTGTTAACCCACCCAATGATCACAAGTTAAACAAGGATTTAAACATAATCATTAGGGTATACCCACCCTGATAACCATATCAATACATTTAGTGGGTATACCCACTCACATTTCCATACAAAACATTAGTATACCCACTCATTGATTTCACTATCTTTTAATAAATATATATAGGTATACCTACACATATTATTTCCATTACCATTTCTCACATCACTTTGGTCTACTCACCCAACAACCACAATTGCTAATAATTATCTTTATTCAATTTAGTAAAACCAATGAGTATACCCACTCATGTAATCAAATCCATATCATCCATTAACTAAATTAAGCATGCCTTACATAAGGCTTTTTTAATGGGTACACCCCGTGTGTGACCATGATTTTGAAAAATGGTGCCAATGCAAACCCAATGGAACCTATGGGATTCCTCACTAGGTTTGATTACATTTATAACAAATAAACCACTCAAAAAATGGGGGTGTGTTAGAAAGTCTGATAGGAGGAAAAATGGATAACCCATATACATAGAACCAAATTATGAAATAAAAGTATAAAGTGCCTACCTTGTCTTAGTAGTAGAGATATAATCCTATATCAAGTACCAATTCATTAAGGTTTATGATGAATCTGATGATCGGTCGAAGAATAAGACATTAATTAATATGATCATAAAATCAAGTAGCACAATAAATTTACAAAAGAATGAAGAAAGGATAAAAAGAAATCAAGGACATATAGTTTTGGATATATGGAGAGGAACCACATTTGAATCATAGATTTGGTAGACTATGGGATCAAATCCTAGATTATGCCTAGGAGGAAGCTACCTATGTGACCACCTACATTTAAATAATTCAACGGAGAATGATTTTTTTACATTTAAAATTTAATAGGGGAGAAAAAATCATTTTACCCAAATAAACTAGGTCGCATGGTTTAGGATCACAGTTTTTCTAACTGTATGCCAATTTGCAGGGTTCCAATGACCACCTAAGGGAACATTCTTGGTTACCCTGCACGGTATGTCTAACTGTGTAGTAAGTATATGTGAAAGGTCTACAATTTCAGCAGACCTAAATCACGGTCATGCAGTTGTTACCACATGATATACACTAGTTGTGTATCCAATGAGACCGAACTGCCGGACATCACATGGTTTTTTAACCATGTGGCCTGCAATGAACACTTTATACAAATGGTCTTCCATGCTAAACCAAACCCAAAATGATGTTTTAGACTCTAAACAAGCACCAAACACCTCCAAACAACTTGTTATAAAAAGGGGTACACATGTAAGGCCATAACAAATCATTTAAACTGAAATGAAAGGTATCTGTAAATCATAAGAAAACCAGAGTTCTTTCAAGATTCCCCCTTATAGAAATTCCTCTACGAATTTCCCTTTGAAGGTTGGTAAAGATTTTTCTGAGAACAACTATGACAAACTCAACACATACATTAGCCATCTGATCCAAGTTCTCATCATGTAAAATTTCATTCTTCCATAGAACCCCTGCTATAGTAACTAACTGTCCTCGAAGAACCTTCATGCTCCCATTAACGACACATATCAGATACTCCTCAAAGTATGAATCAAACTACAATGTGACCTACTTGATATGAAAAACAAGAGACAAGTTTGAATGATATTGGTGCTTCTAAGGCACATGGAATACTTCATGCATTTCTTGATACCTACAAGGTAACTATAAATGATAGAAAACCGATGTAAATCTCTCCAGAATATTGAAATTCTTGACATATTACAGTGAAATGTTACCTTATATACTAATTATTCTTTTTCCTAACCTCTATGAACCACCAAAGAAAACATGATCCCAAACTTCTAATGATTTAGGTCATTTACAACAATCCGCATATGATTTTTGATGAGACTGTGATATTTCCATCCACCTATAAAATCAACTAGCCCTACTCATAAGTTTTATACATGAGACACAATCCTAGTAAAGATGACTCATCTAGCACTAACAAGCACAACATAGAATGGCATGGACTACTATACAGAGCTTTATAAGGTTCCATCTATATAGTCAACTAGTAATTGTTTGTGTAGGAAAACTCAACCATGGGTATATTCTTTCTCCAATACTTCCCAGAATTCTGGACACATTCTCATATCATGTCATTAAGCACCTATATCATATGCTCTAATTGGACATAAATCTGAGGGTGGTATCATGTCCTTAGAAGCACCTATGTACCTAAAACCCTCTGAAAACTCTACCATAAACGAGATGTACAGTCGGTTTCCCTATATTAAATGATTGAAGAAGTGATCCCATGATGGAGGAATACCTTTCAGATATACATCCTTTTTAATTCATCAACACTGAAGGACTCATTAATCAGTATGAAATGAGAAGACTTCATAACCCTATAAATAAAAAACCACACTATGTCTTTAACTCAAGGATAACTCAAAAAACCAATCACAATTTCCATTACAAAATTATCCAATTTTCTCTCCGGAATAGGCAACTGCTATAAAAGACCGCCTAGTCACTAATGTTTTAATCATGGTGCAAGTCACGATACATCTTCGTGACCTCAAGATGCACCACCCAAGATGAAGCTTGAAACTCCCACATCAACTGCTCACATATACACCCTAGCACCTAAACATGTCAATGGATATGCATGATTTCATCCTCACATACTATCCAACCAAGAGGTAGATTCTCACTTTCCTCACTCTCATGTAGGACTAGGTCCCCCGAATATGAGAGTTTTCCTATCCTCACCCTATCGAAAAGGGTATAGTTTATTAGTAAATATGATTGAAAAGTATTTCCCTCACAATCATACACCTCTTGATTCATGTTGGAGAACAATTCCATAACCTTCCTATCAGTAATGGCATATTGCCCTGCCTCTATCTGGGTACTTTTTCTTAGTTCATCGACCACTATATTTCCCTTACCAAACACATAGACAATATTGAAGTAGAATGACTAAAGATACTCTGCTCAACTTCACTACCACAAATTTAAATCACACTATGTAAAGGTATACTTGAGGCGGTTGTGTTTAGTGTATACCATGACACTATTTCCCAATACATAATGTATACAACAGTGCAATTCATTCACAAATACAACTAATTAAGGGTCATACGTCATGTAATTCCACTCATGAGACCTCAGTTGTAAAAACCCTTATTCCACGAATCCTTCCCCCTGCATCAGCACTGCCCCCATCACAATTTATAAAGCATCATAGAACAATATGTATCTCATTCCTTTCATTAGAAATATCATGACACGTGTTGATGTCAACCTTCCTTTTATCCCCTAAATGTCTATCTCGAAAGATTGTATCCAAAAAACATTGTGCACCCTTCATAGTCAAGACGCCAATGGAATTACTATGCATAAAAAGTCATATATAAAAATTATGTAGTAACTTTCTATCCCCAAGAGACTCAGTATGTCAATTTTTTTTGGTATTTTCATATAAAACTATAGATCTCTCATTTTCTAGGTCCGTTGATTCTCCTATCCTTGAGATAATGTAACCTAAGAAGTTAATATGATCCATCCAGAAGTGGAACTTTGCAAGCATATCATTTAAGTACCTCTCTAAAATTATATTCAAAATGATCTCAAGGTGGTTTTCATGGACATGTAAATTGTGAGAATACACCAAGATATCATCATTTAAAAACACCAAACAAGAATCCAAGTATGGATGAAACACCTAGTTCATCAAAGAAAAAAAACCAATGACATGGTTGTGAGACCAGAAAACATAACTAGTTACTCACATAGACCTCAGTTTCTATGAATGACTATATGATTTATGTGTACAGGTCGAAGAGGAACCTAGCGATACCCTAAAGTAAAATCCATTTTTGAGAACACTCGACCTCCTGAAAGATGGTCAAATCGAATATATATCTATAGAGAGGGATATCAGTATTTAAATGTCAACTTGTCCCATTTTTGATAATCCATGCATAGACTAAGAGTTATATATTCCCTTTTCACAAAAAATGACTGATGAACCCCCATGGAGATGTACTAGGTCAAATAAACCCATTGGACCCAAAATTCTCTAACTACCTCTTTAGTTCCTAAAACTCTATCATAGCCTTCCTGTATGGAGGAATGAATACCCGTGAATCTCCAATAACTATATTAATGGAGAACTCTATCTCTCTATTAGGATGTAAACCGGAAAATTCATCAGGAAACACATCCCTAAAGTATGTAACCTCTAGAGGAATGTTTTCATGACTCACTCCCTGACCATCTAGGTATAAACTAGAAATATGGACGCTCACTCCACCCAACCCATCACGATCATCTCCATCATTACACACATGGACATCCCATTCACCCTTGTGAGTAAACACCAAAACCTTTGGTGATCTAAAAATCTCCCTCCGATAATACCAGTCATCGTATGCCTAATAAGCTACTAGATAGTCCATCATGAGAATGATGTGAAAAGCTATCATCTCAAGGAAATACTAACTCCTAAAGATATTAACCCGACCACTCTCAAGGGGGGACACCTTCCACAATTGCACATCACCCATTCTGATTCCTAACAATAATTATAGTTTCATAACACCCTTCTAAGAAAAAACAACAAGCCCAAGGATTTTCACCACTGGTGCAGATATAAAAATATGTGATGCACCAGTATCGAAAACAAAAGATGTAATAGTAGAAGATACTAAGAGCATACCTCTCCCAAAATACGGTTTGACACACTGATCCTATGGGGTAGGCTGTACCAAATAGAACTATCTTACATCATAACCCTATCATATAAACTCAATTACTGGAGTTGGCCTACTATGATGTTTTGGTGTAACTGGCAACTGGCTGTATCTTTCATGACCACCACTTCCCAAGCCTAACCAGCAAGCACGGCTCTGGATAACTATCTATCATGGATCTGATGAACATTATCCTAACCCCAATGTCAATACTGACCTCCTACCACTAATATCTATAGGGAAGGTCGTGAAGAAATGATGCAAGTGCCCCATCCTTCCGCATTCTTGACACTCAACTAGGGCATGGTCCCATTGATTCTTTAGTTTTCCTTGACTACCAAACTGATGAAAAAACAACAAGATACTAGTACTAATAGCATTACTTTTAGTCACCTCATGGGAAGCCTCAAAATTTCACTTCATACATGATGAAATATCCAAATGGTCAATAAATATCACTTCTCTGCTCTACGACCCCAGCATTCTTGAGGTTCCAATATGTAATAAGTTACTGAATCACAATCAGAGTGATAAAATTAAATTTTAACACATTAACCTGAGATTTTATAGAATTTATAAGACCATGCCCAAATCATATCACCCTCAATATCTCATCATTAAGGTAAATTAGAACAAAGAAATAAAACTCTATAATGTTTGTCGAGTGTTCCATAACTATCATCTCACCGTGTTATAGATGTGTGAACTCTATATCCCATTCTATATGTATAGTATCTGGGTAAAAGTATTCCTAGAATTATATATGTAAATCAATCCAACCCATATATCATATCCCGTCAGTATGTTTTAGAACATCCCACTATTAATTTTCTTCTCCACGTAGCATATAAGCAGCGGACATGACCCTCCTCTCACGAAGCATTTCCAGATACTCAAATATAACAAACAAGGCCTCAAGATATAGATTCATATTCGGTGGTCCACTATCCCAAAAATATGTAAGAGGATGAATCTACTAGAACACCCATGTCATCTAATCCATTTCGATGATAATTTGCAGTGTTCCCTGTCATGTCTGCATATATCAAAATAACCCATCGCAGAACTATGCCTCATCACCTGTGTTTGAGAAAATTTCTGCTTCCAGAATTGGAACTAAGTGAGGATCAAACTGTATCCTTCATCCCAGCACCTCTAGAGAATGTTTTTCTCCTCCCTGACAGCGTACTAATTGCGTTCTTCAGGGTTTAATGCCTCAATAATTCCAAACACATGCCTCAGAAAAGAATATCTTCAAATATCACCACCCAAAAGCATAGGATAGGTCAAAACTCTCCTAAAACAAAGTCAACCCATAGCCTTCTCCTAAAGGTACTCCTACTTAAGGAAAAAACATCAAAACCACTAGAAAATATGAATTTTTACCACTCAAAATATGGGTCTTGGTCTTGTATCTATCCATAATTTCGTGTTTCCATTTCATTTTCACATTTCAATTATTTGGAGAAATAAACAATGTAATTTACAATTCCAAATCCATGAGGACCCATAACACCACATGAACCTAAAACATGGTTCCCACTCATATCACACATATCAATTCAATCTAGAATTTTCAATTCAATAATGTTCCATCTCATAATTTATAAGGACCCATACTCTATATGAATTTAAAGATGAAATCACTCTTATATTCAATGGAAAAAAACTATCATAACTCTAGACGCATCTATCATAGCCACATGAAATAAGTAATGCATATTCAATTGAATGGAATAATGAATGGAATGTGATTTATAACATGTTACTATATGATTAATGAGATGGAATACCCTCCAATCATCATGTTGCATTAGAAATATACCCAATAATTTCTTCAACAGGAACAACATAAACTCAAGTGCATCACCCAAAGGTGAAATCAAATCAACTATAATAGTCAAGACCCAAAAAATCACAATTCAATTCAAGGAATTTTGGATATTCTCTATATGAAGTGTATATACTCTTCGGTACAACTTATTTCTATTTCCAATTTTCTTGTTATCATTATCTATCAATGCCAAATAGTATGTAAAACAATAAAATACTACTCTGATATCACTTTTCATAGTATGATACCCAGATTCTACTCAATAGTATCCTAAACCTAATAGGCTATATGGCCTCTAGAGTATCTCCTCAAATTCCATAGGCTGTTAACTTGTAGTGAGGGGCTAGGTGAGTCTTTGGGGATATTATTCCCTCATTACTAGTGTATCATATCATATGTAAAACACAATCAATATGGTAAGAGAATAAATAAGAAATAAATGAAAAAGCAATACAAGGGGTGCTTTCCCCTACCACAACCTATAAACAAATAATCTGTTTGGGTCTATAAAGAGACCCAAATAAGGTTCGAGATAATCATCCTTGTAGGTAACCACCCATATGTCTATACAATTCATAGAATTAATGTGCACCATTATAAACTACTATAAGTAAACAGTAAAATAAGTTTAAATGAGCACGACATATAATTAGTATGGTCAAGAAATTCTGACAGACTCTCAAGGCTCACAGAAACAAACGTTATCTGCTAACAAGGACATTATAAGAAAGTAAACATGTGACAAAACCTTTCTGTACAATCATCCATCTCATATAACCCACAACCTAGCTGTATAATGAAGTGTATCAAAAAGACACAACCTTTCCATAACAAGAACTCATTTATCTTAGAACGTCACTTTATAATAAATTATAGACCATGAAGGGTCGGATCGAAGGAGTAGAAGGCCATGGCATCCTCATCATGTCCCATGGTCATCCTAGTGGAAAATCAGTCTAGGTACTCGATGGAGTCCAAGGAGAATTTGTACTGACATGTCATATTCGAGTCCAAGCAAATAGAATTGACATAATAGCAGTCCCCAAGGGAACTCATGGAATCAAGAACAAGCATGCATAATCATCCCAGGGTGTCCAATACCTCATTCTAAAACCATGGAGAGAAGTACATTGCATCTATCATTTAATCATTCTATTTAAACCATATGAGTTTACCCACACATATTAATAATTTCACTCAATATGAGTATACCCAATCATATAACAATTTTATAATTAACTTCCATATATGTATAACCACTCATATCATCTCTTTAATCACACAACATGGGATTACAAACCCAAGAATTTCAAGTTTATGCAAGACTTTAGACATAAGCATAAGGGTATGCCCACCCCTATAACCATAGTGATGCATTTAGTGGGTATACCCACTCACATAGTCACACACAACATGATTACACCCAATCATGGATTCTAAAACCATTAAATCAATTAATATTATTATAAATAACCATATTATCACAATTAACATTTATCACATTACTTTGGAATACCCACCCCACAACAAAAATTTATATCTATTCCCTTTAAGCACATTAATATAGCCAATGGGTATACCAACTGATGTAATCAAATCCATCTGGTCATTTACTAAATTTAACATTTATTACTTTTGAAATTATTAATAGGTACACCCATGGGTGACCTTGATTCAGGAAACATGTGCCAACACATATAAATGGATCCAATGGACATCCTCACTATGTTTTATTGCATCTACAACAAGTTACCTGCTCAAATATGGGGGCACTCAAGAATGTACAATGTGTATCATATTGGGTGGTAGCTATAAAAACACCAAATTCTGAATGATAATTATAGACCAACATCCATGGATCGGTAGTGGAGAGATCATACAGTATCATGTCCTTATTCATCTAGGTTTAGGATAAATCTGAAGAACGGATGACAAATGCAACATTAGGAAATATGATCCTAAAATAAAATAGATTAATCAATTTCTAG
Organism: Viscum album; assembly: GCA_963277665.1. Lineage (NCBI taxonomy): Eukaryota > Viridiplantae > Streptophyta > Magnoliopsida > Santalales > Viscaceae > Viscum > Viscum album. The sequence continues at coordinate 422,930,832 of OY728162.1, read as the reverse complement.
AGGAATCAATAATGGATAAAAAGAAATAAATACCTTAACACTTTTTATACAAGGAGATAAACCACATTCAAATTGGAGATCAGATGGAATACCGGGATAAAAAACTCGATTAGGATTAAGAGGAAGCTCCCAACAAGGCCCCCTATTGTGTAACGATTCAAGGGAGTTGGATTTTATAGTTTAAAACATAAAGGGGGTGAAAATGTTATTTTACCCTAATAAAATGTGTCACATTGTTTAGGTGCACGGTTTTTCTAACCATGTGTTGTTTCACACATTTTCTCCATGTACCTAGGGGAACACACACTATTACCCTGCACGGTCTATCTATCCATGCATTAACAGTGAGATAAGTCTCTATAAATATTTTTCAATTTTAGAAGACCTAATACATGTCCATCAAACTATTTCATCACGATATACTCTAACCATGTGGAAAAAGAGACCCTAATACCCAACATCTCATTGTTTTTTAACTGTGCATGCTACCCTATATTGTTTCTACTAATAGTGTACTAATCCAAATCGAGCCCAAAATTAGGTTCCAGACACTGAATGAGCCCCAGACACCTCCAAACCAACTGAGATCAAAAGGGGTACACATGTAATTCCTTAAAAAAATAAACTAAAAATAAATGGATCAATACCTCATACAAAAATTAGTGTTTTACAATACAGGTTACTACACATTTTTATATGTTTTTAATTTAATTGTATCCTCATTAATTTATTGGAAAATGAAGTATTATTTTCAACTATTTTTCAACTTCAATGATTAATTTCTCCTATATATTGACTACCTGAAGGAGTGATTGAGAAGTACCTTAGTTCTTAGGTTTCATGAGGAAGGGATTTAATTTTCTATATACTGTGATTCTTTCCATTTAGGTTACGGTTTATTCTTGATATGAAAAATGAAGTTCGTCTATTATGGGTCTATGTAGTTGTTTCCCCATATGAATTACTAAGCTATATGTTATTCGGAGTAGGCATAAGTATTTTTTTATTAAATAATTTGGTGACGTTGCCTCATTGGTTAGTGTTGTATGGCCTTCATGGATCACAAGAGCCTACACTTTGTCTTCTCTCGATGATATTAGAATAAAATAAAGCATATATGGGTGAAGATTCTGTATGATTATTATTTTTAGATATCTAATTACATAATAAAATATAAACTTTGTGGTTTATGTTCTGACATATAAGTTAAAAGGGTCATATTTTACAAGAGTCATGTTATTAGTGGAATTGGATAGAATAGATTATGAAAATGAATCTTCTTGTCAAATAGGTCAGTGGTAGATGTTTTCTATATAAAATGATTGTAGAATAATCTATGATTTAGTATATAGAAGAGTCTTAGTGGGTATTTGAAATTGTGGTGTTGATATGAGACCATTCCATCTATAGTGTTCCCCTAGACGGGTGGTCAGAGGATAGTCAAAATATAATTTTATTATTGGAGAGGATGTTCATTCCATTACAAAACATTAGACAGAGTCATCCATGAGTTTAAAAGATCACAATAAAAATCACACCTAGGTTAATCAATGTTGAATCATGTATTTGGGAGTAATCCTTAGTGGCATGTGATGAAATGGTCAGTGGTGGAGTTCATGAGACAATTTCATATTTTTAAACATGTGAAATTTTATGTGCAAGTCTTTAGAGGACTATTACACCCCTTGGTTTTTCTTTGAGTAGAATTGGGAGGATATTTCAATATAATTCATCATAGGAATTCCCCAATCCTGTGAAGGATATGATGTTGTTTATGTTATCATGTCCCTTTTAAAAATATTATTACCTTTTATGGAAATTTTTTATTTAAGTACCACGGATTCTTATACAAGAGGCCATGTTTATGATGTTTTGATGAATCACATGGTGCTAAGGATTGTCATTTCATATTAGGATCCTCAATTTAGTTCATTATTTTGTGGAGAATTAAATTATTTCATTGTCTCTTAGTTTCACCTTACTAAATTATTCCACCTCCATACATATGGGAAATAGAGTAAACCAATAAAGTTCTTGATGATATGAAACAGTCATGCATCTTCAATTTTTTTGGGTAGTGGATGAATGAATTTACATTGGAGGAGTTTTTTATAATAATATATATACATAATCCATTTTCATGGTTACATTTTAGGTATTTTATAAATTTACATATAATTCCAAACTATATTTTTTTGTGGTTAGGGAGTCAATAGTCCTTAGTCATATTATGCTTTGGTGAATAATAGAGACGATCCAAATTGTTCAAGAGTGGATGAAAGTGTAACACATTCATCATAAGACCAATGGTTATCACAAGTGGAGGCACAAAAATATTTATTTTCGGGACTATGTGTTATTGAGGGTTTACTATCATCCACTAAACAAATATTTTTATCTTGGGAGTAAGCTTTCTCACATGTTAATCAATATTTTTACATATAAAATTGAATAGGTGAAATGGTGTATCAATTTACACTACAAACATAGTTAGAATGATCCATTAAATATTCCATGCATATCATTTCATTTAGAAACTTCATGATGTATCCCATTTCATTAACAAGGGATAGTTGGGAATCTATAATGATTTTATGTTCATTGAGGGCCTAGTATGAGCTTTAGGACTATAGAGAGAAGGTTTTATATATATTAGTTATTCCATTGGTTCATATGTTTGGGATACATAGTGTCTTATAAGAGGGTCTTAGGGAATATGAGACAAAAATATACTCTTAATATGAAAAGTTTTTTTGAGAATAATTTTTTATTATTTTTCAATGTGTGATGTAATTATTAGTTAATTAATAGGTTATGGAATGTTTCTTTTTCATCTTCCTTGTTTTTCATAGATGATTCTTAACCTTTTTTTGTAACAAGATCCCAGATTGGTTTTTGAAGGTATTTTTTCGAACTCTTACCTTTACCAATCTATTTCATTGATTTATTTTGCTTTCTGAGGATTAGAATTGTTTTATAGGTACCTAATGTAATAACCACGATTAGTTTTCAATATTCTATTTAGCCAAGTTAATCACTTTATGTGTCACCACCCACAAAACAAATCTTGTAGGAATTTGAACGCAGTGGTTTTGTAGATCAAATAATTTCAAATAAATTTAATCTTATTTCTATTATATTATTACTTTTTTATTATTATTCAATATAGATGTTTTATGGTGTTTATATCCTCTCTTTAGGTTTGAAATTAAGTAATGCAACATATTTCCTTTTAGTTCTTAGGTGTTGGTGGTTTTCCCTTACATGGTGGTTTATTGGTAAGTATATATACTTTCATGGAGAAAATTAAACATTTAATTGAGGAAGGGGATCCTCATTTTCTCATTCCTTAATGTTAATTTTTAACCATTTCAAACTTTTTTTTCATTTGGGTCTATATTATGGGTTAAAATAATATAATTATTAAATGTATTTAATATAAATTAGTGTGGGATGGATTACTCTCATGTGTTCTCATGTTATGTTTTTATGTGTTTATATTTGTTCTTTTTTCATTCAAAAAATCATCATTATTGGGAAAAAAATGTATGTTACCTCAACTTATATTTTTTAACCTTATTCTGACTCCTCACCGGAACATACCATATATTTAAGGATGTAAACATATATATGAATCTTGAATTATTTTCCCTTAAAATAATAAATTTGTTCAAAAACACCATTATTATTAAATGATAAAATTTATATTTAATACCATGGTGAATGATAATTTATACTAGAAGTTGAATCTGGAATCTATTATTTTTTGATGATTCAGTTATTATAAAATTTTCATTTTTATATGAACCTTTCTGGAGCTTCTGTTGTTATAGTGACGATATAATATTATATAAGATGTTTTGATAGGTTTTTTGTGGTTCTGTTTAATGGTTTTTTATGGGTGATGATGTAAAATTGATGAATTATATTGATAATTGAGGCTATAAGGTTTGGTTTTGTTGATTATTTGTGTGTGTTCAGGTTGTTGTTGTTGAAAGGTATATAAACTGTTTTTTTGATTTTTTTTGGTAGTATCCATGAAGTAATGTAATTATGTTTTTAAAATGACATTAAAATGGAATGGGTTGGAAATAATATTTCATTGGTATTAAATTAATGTGTGATAAATAAATTATGAATGAAAATAGAAATAATGTTATGGATGTAAATGTGGAATAGAATGTATTAATATGTAGATGTTTGTTGATAAATAGTTAATTTATAAATGGATAAACTTGAAAAAAGGAAAGATAAAGTGTGTCTTGTGTGTCTGTTGTTTTTGGCATGTGTTGAGTTTGTAGTAATAGTAGTTGATGGAAGAAGTCATGAGATATTGCAGTGTTTTTATGGGACATGCTAGTGGGGTTGGATGTAATCCCATTTGTTTGGTATTTTATGATATCTACCTATCATGTATTTTATGTGATTTATATATTTTACCACATGAGATGGATTTAATTACCAACCCTCAAATGTGTAGGGTCCCATCTGTTTTTTCTAACATAAAGGTTATTTGTGAAATGGATGGGTTACTACATCATATTTTGCACTATTCATTTCGTAATACTTATGAATACTAGTGGTGTTAGAGATTACATGTGATGAGTTAAAATGGTGTTATAGATTCTTAGTTATGATGATGGGTTGATTTCTATATTCATATTGACAATGAAGATATGATATTTTGTGGGGGTCATGTGTGGTATGTGGATAGAATGAGTATAATGTCTTTAGTGTTCATGTTACCATACTTCCCTGGTATTGTGATGATATTTTTATGTGTAATATTAATATTAATAGAGATTGATGATAAAAATTACATGGTAAGGGTTGTTAGGGATGCTTCCCTATACAAATTGGAGATGCATGGACACGTGATGTGAAGATGTGGAAGGAATGAAATAATAAGACATCTTAAATTAGAGAATGAGAGATGAAAACTACTGTAAGTGGTTGAGGTGTACCCTTTGATAATTTTATTTGGATTATGTGTTATTATACATTGATATGTTATATTTTGTGAATGCCATAGTGAGGTTTGAATTGGAAAATTGATATATTTAGATGTTTGTTGGTTCTGATTTCTGTTCACTAGATCATTAGTATTCTCTTTTAACATTTTGAAAAGATACATGGGGTATGATCCAACAGAGTATACATGTGATACTCACCCTATGTTAATTTAATTTTCAACCATGTTTTCTTATATGATTTTAAGGACTAATATGGACATTGTTATCTTGGGCAGTGAAGCTATGATTATGTTTCACTCACTGGATTTTCTTTTGGTATTATCATTTGGAGACTATATTTGTATTTTTTGTACTTAGTTTATGAAATGTTGGACCATTTATTCTCCTCTTCTAAAATATGTTATTGAGTTTCTTTGTGTCTATTCATAATATTTCTGGATCCTATAAATTTTATTGAGGGTAATTCCTCTCATATGTTTGGGTTTGTTTATATCATTAGTTTTAGTCACTTACTATGAGACTATTTGTGGTGAAATTTGGTGGGGGTGGGGGTCCTGATCTCTTTTCCTTCACTACCCTCCATTGAGGGGTAAATTTGGAGGGAGGGGGAATGCCTCATTCAATTTATCAAATAGGTTCCTTCTTTTATAATTTTTTTGAATTTTATTTAAAGTATAAATAAATGTGGATTAATTATCAACCCAAAATCCACTAAAATAAGAATTTCACATGAATACCATTTCCTAGAATATTATAATCATATATTTCATTTATGTATTAGTATATGTATTTAATATAGTAAAATTGAATAATTTTGAAATGAAATTACGCTCAAATAAACTCTTCTTACATGATGTATAATGGGGACTATGATTGGAAATAATCATATGAGCCCTTATAATGAAAATTAATTATGTATAAATATAAAAAATTATCAGAACATCTATAATTCCCAATTCCATAATTTTCAAGAAATCTATTTAATAAAAATAAATATTTAATGATAAGTATAATATTATTCCCTCTCAATATTCATGGAAAACTAATCAAAATATCTATAGAGATATCTCTAGAAGGTGATGAATGGTTAAAGGAAAACATTTTCATATTATTTACTAATGATTCATAATCATTGGTGAATATAATTTCAAACATGATTTCTAAAATTTTGATTCTTCAATAATTAACATTATAGAGTAATTTTTTTATTACGTGATTTTTTTTCAAATAAAAACCATTAATGGGGAAATTGTTCTAATGACCCATGCATTATATATATGAATATTACATTATAATTGAGGAATACATAACACATTATACAAATAGATGCTCAAAGACCATATTATATTAGTGCCTCTGGAAACATGGAACACATTCTTCTAATTTGGTGAAATATCTTCAATAACTCCAATAAACATATTCCTATTTAGTACCCCTACCTTAATCATTTATTTAAAACCTGAGGAAAAGAAAACATAAAATGTGTTGAGATCAGATTCTCAACAATAGTATAAAAAGGAAATTTGTTTTCATATCATGAGAATAAGGTTATGTGGACATGATTTTGAAGAAAAATATCCCCCATGCATATCAAAAATCATGTAATAATTTCTTAAGGTTCATAAGAAATGAAACATATAAGATTCAAAGAACAAAATCCATGACATCATAACATTAACATAAGACACTAAATTTTGGAAAGCACATAAACTTGTATCTTTGTGAGCTTGTATAAATACCATAATCCATGTAAAAAAATTGTTTTCATAAATACCATAATTATAATAAAACCTTAATCAGGATAGTATACAAAAAATATAACCCTATTAAATAATTCAATCTAAAATGGAAGAAAATTTGATTGAACACTTAAAAATAATTATTGAAGAAAATATCCTTTATTCTTCAAAAATATTATCTTCTTTCAAAATTCCATAAAATTTTAAAAGAAAATAATATCCATTAAGTTAACCTTGAAATAATTTAAATTAAGATTCATGGAAATAAGGCATTAAGAAAACATAAAAATATTCTCATGTTATATAATTTTAAAAAAAAAATCCTCTCTTACTTTTGATGGAAAGTCCAAAATCACCTCATATAAAACAGATATCCGTAATAAAAATTCAGTAATGGTTAAAATTTACTTTAAACAATATTATAATAATACAAATAATATTTTAGAATAAATATTTATGAAACATGTACATGGATGATAAATATACCCTTGAAAATAATTACAAGTAAACAATCTCATATAATAATTAGATTGTGAAATTACCCCTTACCTTAGGTATGGGTTCCTTTGTATGTGTCTAAAACTCTTGTATAAGGGTTTAAATAATTTCATAAAAATGTTCCATAATCAATTGAATCTTTATAATATCATAAGTGATAACATTATTTCAAGTTTTTAATAAAATTATAACTCATCCTTCAGGTATTAACTACTTTATTTTCTTACGCATGTTTTTTTCATAAAAGTTCATATTAATCTTATTAGGTTAAAATTATATCATTTCCAAAATTAAATTAATATATTATATATCGTACATATTTATTATAAACATTTATATAATCATTCTTTAATTAAGATCATGTAGAATGAATCACATCGCACTATGGAGATGACATATCGTAAGTACGTACAAGGGACGATATCATTCCCTTAATCATAAAATTGTATGAAAGTGGATGATATATATATATATATATATATATATATTATGAATTAATAATTCATATTTTTTATTTTCATCATTATACCCATCCTTGTATGGTGGTGGTGAAAAACCGATTACACCAGGGTGTGGAGACAGTAAGTCGTACATACACACGCGTGGTGAATTAAGTTTTCATAGGATTTATATAATATAGAATATAGTAGTTCCCTAACCATAATAAAATGTAATAATATATTTTATTCATCATTTATTACATTTTACTAGATATAACTCATTAAGAGTAAGTTGAATAAAAAATAGGTTTGAAAGAATATGTAGAAGAGATTAACTCTTCTTCGATGAGCTTCCTCTATATCTCCACTTAAAGGAACTATAGTTAGTATATTGAGATGAAAAAATCCAATATAATTAAAATAAGGAAGTTTATATGGTAAATGGTTAGGTTATGTCCGATCTTGAAGGCTCAATGCGATGCGAAGTTGTGAGGGATGATGTGAACTTTTATAATTGAGGTGTGGGGTACATTTGGGATCTCCAAAAATATTGATTTACAATAAAATAGGTACCTATAAAAAACATCCAAAAATTATTATATTAAAAAATTATATTAGATAATGTTGTAATATCATCAAAAAATAATTTTTTTGACATATATTTTTGTTAATTTTAACCTTATCCTTTTAATTAACACTTAGTTATTCAAATTAATATTTATCTAGGATAACAAATAATTCATCATTAAAGGGGTGTAATATTTAATTATTTGATGTCAATTTGAACATAAATTAATAATTTATAACATTTTACACATTATGATAATTATTTTATTTTATAAAAAATGTTTTCATATTTTTAAATATACATTATTTTGATAAACAATAAATTGTGTCAATTTTGGAACTATTCTATTTATTGATTTTTAAAAAATATCAAGATAATATGTTATCTTCAAAAGAAAATTTATTATCTTAATATGGGAACAAGTTTATATATTAAATTCATTTTATATATTATTTATCCAAAATTATATTAATTTTAATATTTTTAAAAACATTAATTTGATATTATCATTAATAAAATAATTACTACATCATTTATTTGTAATTTTTTAATATAAATATATTGTGACTAAAAAATAAAAAAATATATTTCATAAAGAATATAATAATTCTATATTTCATGATAATATTTATAGTAGAATATTTCTTCTGAAAAATCCGACATAAAAAATGTTATATTTAGAAAAACACGAATGTGCGAACTTTAATATCACTTAAAATAAAATATTATAAGTGTCATAATCTTTTCCATATGGTGAAAAATGGTAAATAACTGGACCCTTGGATGATTATGGTTGATATATACATGTCCAATAATATTTTTTCCGGTTTTTTATTATTTTAATGGTTATTATTATTTTAATAAAAATTATTTTGTTCATTTTTCATCAATTAAATAATGGTTGCGTCATCAATGTGTTAGCCTTTAATGTATGTTTTTATATCCTAATAATCAAAAATAAATTACCTAATAATATAAAAACCTTTTATATTTCAAATAAATATTTCTAGATTAATTCAGATTCTGTATAGCCTTATATTAAAAATGATATATTTATTAAAATTTAAGTAAGGCATATGTAACTTTTCATTATATAAAATAAATTAAATGTCCTAATATCATCCATGGGGAATAAAAATGATACCATTTTTACACACGGATTATTTAGGTAGAAAAAAACTCATCCAATAATATTAGAACAATTGTTAGAGTAATTTTATCATATTATTTTTACCCTTAATTACCCAATTTTCCCTTTTACGGCATTAATAAAAATTATAAAAGTTCTATTCATATTAAAAAACAGAAGAAAGATATTTAAATAAGATAGACCTGTGTATTAAAAATATAGAATACATTTATCAAAATTAAAACCACATAATTTTTAGTAATTAAGTTAAAAAATCCCATTATCCGAATGAGAAAATGAGTTTCAAAAGTTAACTCATTACAAAATATTGAAATGGTTTTACATATGAATTCAATGTAAAATTAATTCCAATGACATACATGATATTAAATTATAAAAATAAAATATATTTATACTTTAATACCATTAAATAATATATCTTTACAACATAAATTATTTTTATGAAAAAAGTTGTTTTCAATTTAAATTTAGAATATTTTTATTATTTCTGAAAACTTGAAACTTATCATAAAAATATATAAAAATCACTCAATGTAAATTTTTATTACCCTCTTTCAAAAAATTAGTATATATTTTCTAATATAATATAAAAAAACGTAAAGAGATTGAGTTAAATTGGGTGAACAATCAAAATGTGGGAAAATATCATTGTTTGGAAAAAAATTCTTTTATCCGAAGAATTTAATTTATTATTGTATATTTTCTAGAAAACATATAAGACTTATTTCAAAAATTATATTGAATATATATTTCATTTATAAAATAAATCAAGAGTGACTTTATTATTTTATAAGCATAGTTATTTGAATAGAAATTATCATTGAGAAAAACATTTCCATTTATTTAAAAAGTGTTATATTTTCATTTATAATAAATTTCTCACTAATGAATTAATTATATAATACTGTTTAAAGAGTATTTTCATTCCAACAATTATAGTGGCTAGGTTATTTGGTAACAAAATAATATATAGTTGTTCACTAAAACTTGGTCTTGTGTGAAATGCACTCTATCAAAATAATATAAAACTATGTGTACCACGAGAAAAGAAAAGGGTTGTGTATACAACAATATAGGATGGTGGTGCATGTAGTACACAATTATCAGGGTGTATCATATATCAAAATTTATCAAAGAATTATAAAAACTTAAATTAAAACAGAAAGAATATATATCTCATAAAAATATTAGGGTGTTACATTCTACCACCATTAAAATGATTTCATCCCTCAAAATTCAGATGGGTTAAAATGGATTAATACATGAAATGTTATTTTATATAAACCAACATCTAAAAATAAAAATTAAACATCCTTTTAAAAAAGGAATGTGAGAAACATAAAATTTACACAAAGTCACTCATAACCGGGTTTCGACATAGGATAATGTTGGTGGAAATTGAAAACATGGATATGGATGATAAATCAAACTATCAAGTTCTCATAGAAAGTGATGGATAACATTTTTAAGATAAATTTAACAATAAAAATCCATAAATACACGATGATCAAATAGACCATCCAATTCATCGGTAAAAAGGTACTAGGATAGCATTTTTTGTTTCAATATACTTTCAATAGAGTTGAATAATGAGAAGAAATACTTTATTAAGAATAATATTACCGTTTGATTGTTCCTTGATCAATTTCCACTACATTTATTATTCCCAAAAAACTGATGGTGAATATATCATTATTTAAGAATTAAAGGATCATGAGATCCATAAATATATTGGTAGGTAATTCCATATGTCTTTTTTATAATAAAAAGGTTAACACAAGTTATAAAATATGAATAAGTAAACCTATAGTGAGACAGTACATTTTTCTAACAAACATCATCAAAAGTTTGACTCAAACATTCCATAAATAGATAACCTTACATTACTTTAAAAAAAATAAAAACCAAAAACATTAGAATGATTTGTAATACATACTCTTAAAATTTATCTCCCAAATCTCATAAGGAATCTTTTATGGTTCACATTACAAACATCTGAATTCCTTCATCATGTATTATCTTTTCATATACCATAAATTCAAAAAATCTAACTCAATCAATGATTTCCTAATTTTATTACGAAGGGAATAAATAATATCAAACATATCTCTACTTACTTATCCAACACTATGAAAAAATTAAGGAATGTCCTTCTCTTAATCATGTGTTTTCCAAAAATATTTGTACCTCTTTTCATAGTTACTGGTACTATTGAACATATACTCATATGTATATATGGAAAACCCATAGTGAAATAATTATTCCATAATACCATAAAAGTGATTCTAACACATTATTTTGGATTAAAATCACATAAACACTCAATAAATTGACCACTACATTGTCGTACCATACACCACCAATAGATATCGCATGAGCTTTTTCTTTATCTTTGGATTTAAGAGTTTTCTTACATTAATGATCATCTATAACCCTTAGATTAGGGAATTGGTTATCATAATGAACCATTTCCATGAACTTGAAGAATTGAAGTTTATGTGGTTAATTTTCATGATATTTCACTCCATTGAATGAACACTTTACATCACTCTGACACTCTTTTTCACAATGGACAGGCTTCCAACACATGATGCATCTTCATGTTATTTTCAGGAACTACCCTAAGGAATATTTTACAAATTCATGGAATGTATGAGGTTGATAATTTTTCATCTCCCTTTACTAAATACAAATTGATTTTTCATTGAGCTCCATATTCATTTTCTTATATAAAAACCTTAAGATTTTTCAACATCCGTTTTATCTTTTAGATTACAACGAATGAATTATTAAAATATTCAAAAGTACATTATGGATTAGTACTTTTAGGTAATTGGTTTTATGAAACCTAAAAATTCATAAATTTTTATTTCAGGGCTGATGATTAACCCAGATTCATTCCATGAATGTTTTATAAAATTATCCTCATATTTACCAATATATTCTCATCTTTTTCTTAAGCTCAAGAACTTACTTCTCGATGTTTTTTTGTAGAATATGAGAGAAGTAATTACTCAAAATTCTTTCTTTAAACTCTTCTCATTATATAGATTCAATTTCTACTCGGTCCCTCATGTTCTTAGTAAAATTCTACCACTGATTAGATTCACCTTCCATATGATAAAAAAACTAGAATGAGTTTCTCTGGTTCAAAACATTAAGAATATAAATATCTTTTCAGTGGTATTGATCCACTGTTCACCAAAAATTGGATAAAAACCCACTAAATAATGTGGATTTATCCTCATGATGGACTCAATAGAATATTGTTCCCTCCTCTAATAATTTTTAAGTACATCACGATTTATATCTTTTTTGAGTATGGAAATAGGATTTTTCATTGAAGCTTCCATAACATTTGGTTTCTCAGAAGAACAATCATTTTATTTACCATCGAATTCATCATTAACACGGTTTTTTCAAGATATATCCATTTTTTTAAAAAATAATATTGTGAACAAATCTAATCATATAGGAAGACTAAATAATCAAAGGAAGCATCATAGGTTTAATCCTAGGTAATCCATGATCATTACTAAATTATATGATTGTATATTATACTTATACTTATCCTAAGGGACATCCTTGGATATACCCTTATAAATATCTCGCAGGATCTCACTAAAGTTTTTGCATCTTGGTTTCCAATGGATAACAAAACCTTCTCTCTAATACCATCTCTAACAACCCAAGATTGACGTACATGAATATTACATTACTTTTGAGGAAAGCTTGATACATTATACAAATAAATTCCCAAATAATTTATTATTTTAGTGACCTTTTAAAATATAGAAAACATTATTCTAATTTAGTGAGAATAAGGGTATGGGAAAATTATTTTGAAATAAAATACCATACCTATATACAAGTAATATTTAATACAATTTAGAAAGTATGTATGAAAAGAATAAAAATGGAAGCAATGAACATAATCCATGAGATCCTTACATTAACATAAGACATGAAATTGTGGTATACACATAAAAATGTAACTTTGTGAACATTTATAAATAGTGACAATTTCACTCATTAAATTATGGAAAAGAAATCATGACCTTCATTAAACTTATGTACATTAAAACCCAGGTCTAGGAAAACAATTATGGACATGAAATCCAATTCCATGAATATAATTGTTGAAATGAAATCAGGTTAAGACATATCGTATATACCTCATAAGGTATACATATTTACCCAATGAATTGGAGGGATATATAGGTCCAAACCATCTCATAATTAAATCATTCTTATGTGTTCTAAAAAATCATAAATCATTCATCACATCATAACCTAGGGAATAAAATGGATTTCCTTAAAAATAATTCCATCCTATCATAATCCATTTAAAACTAATGGATTTTAAAAATAAAATAAACATAATAAAACCATAATAGTGGTAATATACATGAAATATAACCTTATTAAATAATTATATCTTTTATGGAAAGTAATTTTGATAAAACATTTGAAATTAATTCTTGAGAAAAATATCCTTTTTTCTTTGAAAATATTTTAATGTCCTCAAATACCATGACATTTTAACAGAAAATAACTTCATTGAAGGTAACCTTTAAATAATGTTAATTATTTTTCATGGATGTGAGGACTTATGAAAACATAAAAATATGTTCATGCTATAAATGATAAAATAAAAAATACTTCCGATACATTTGTCGGAAACTCAAAAAGTAACACGTATCGAAAATGACCAAATATTCCTTTTATAAAAATTCACCAATGAGAGAAATTGTCAATAAATTTTTTTGTAAGAATATAAATAATATTTTTGGAATATATATTTAGGAAACATTTACATGAATGATAAGTATACCTCATTAAATAATTACATCTAAATAATCTCAAAGAATAATTAGATTGTGTAATTATCACTTACCTTAGGTCTAGGTTCCTTTTACATGTCTGAACCTTCTTTTATAAGGGTTTAAATAATTTATATATCATGTTCCTCAATAATATTTAATTTTATGATATCATAAGTGATTATATTATTACACATTTCTTAATAACGTTATAACTCATTCTTTGGTTATTAACATCTTTATATTCTTAGACATGTTTTTTCTAATAATTTAATACTCCTCTTAGTAGGTTATTGAAAGATAATTTAAAAAATATATTAATATAATATATATTATATTTATTCATTCTAAACATTTATATAATAATTCTTTAATGAAGATCATGTTGAATTAATCGCATCACATCGTGGAGATAGTAGGTCATAAACACACCCAAGTGACAATATGATTTCCTTAATTTTTGAGTGGTATGGAATTTGATAGTATATATATTACTCTAGAATCAATATAATATTATATTAATAATATATAGTTAATATTTCAATCATTATACCCATCCAAGTAATGTTACGGTGAAAAAATTTTTACCCCATGGTGTGTAGATGATAAGTTGTATGTGCGCAAATCTGGTGATTTCATTTTCCATAGGAAAGATAGAAGGTGGAATATGGTTTTCACATAAAAATTAAAACATAAAATAATATATTATATAATGGATTTATTACATTATAATTGATACAACTCATAAAGGGGAAGTAGATAAAGATATAATTTTGAAATAATCGGTATAATAGATGACCTCTTTTCAACGAGCTTTCTCCAAATCTCCTCTTAAAGGCACTAGATTTGGTATTTTGGGATGAAAAGAACCTCTAGAATATAAATAATGAAGTTTATAATGAAAATGTTCAGGTTATTACTTAAATTTAAGGCTCAATGTGTAGTGATGATGTGAGGAAGGATGTTACATTTTATAATTGTGGTGAGGGGCACATTTTGGATCTCTAAATATATTACATTATAATAAAATAAACACCCATATGAAAACCTAAAAAATATCTTAGTTTCGAAGATGAGATTATATGAGGTTGTAATATAAAAAACCAAAAAATTTATAGATATATTTTTCATTCAATTAAGACCTTATCCTTTTTATTAACACTTAGTAATTCTATCTAATTTATATATATGGTAACAAATAATTAAATATTAAAAGGGTGAAATATTTAGTTATTTGATGTGAAATAGACCAAAATTGAATACATTATAAAATTGTAAAATATATAATAATTATTCTATTTTTTTAAAAAATGTCTTATGGTATTTAATAATTTCTTAATACTTGATTTTTCATAAACAATCAATAGTGTCAATTTTGATTCTATTCAAATAATTTTTTTTAATATCAAGATAAGATGTTATCCTTAAACCAAATATTTTATTATATCTATAAGGTATCAAGGTAATATATTAATTTTATTAGATATATTAATAATCTAAAATTATATATTTTTAATTTTTTTAATGACATTAATTTGATATTTTCATATAAAAATAATTATTACAATAATTTTGTGAAATAATTTAATATAATTATAGTTTTTTTTTAAAAAAATACCATACAAATATAATTATTCTATATTTCACAATAATACTTACAGATGAATATTTCCTCTTAAAAATCCAACATAAAAAATGTTATATTTATTGAAACATAAATGTGAAAACTTTAGCATCACATTTAAAAAATATTATATGTATCATAATCATTTCCATATTCCTCGAAACATCAATAACTCGACCCTTAGATTTTTATGTTCAATATATACTCGACCAATAATAATGGTTTATGTTTTTTAGTCTTTTAATTATTAATATAGTTTTAATAAAAATTATTTTATTGATTTCCATTAACTAAATCATTTCTATATTATGAGTGTATAAGCCTTTAATATAATTATTTACTTTCTAAAAATTACCAAAAATTACCCTGATAAAGAAAATGATTTTATATTTAATATTTTTATTTTTAGTAAAATTTAAATTTTCTATTACATTATATTAAAAATGATATATTTATAAAAATTTGAGTAAGAAAATTTTAACTTTTCTTTAAATAAAATAAATCAAATGTTCTAATATCATCCAAAATTCTTAAAAATTATAAAATTTCGTCCCAAATGATATTTAGGTCTAAATAAACTCTTCCAATGATATTGTAAGAAGTGTTAGGATTATTTTATCATATTTTTTTACCCTTAACAACCCTAGTTATCCCTTTATCATATTAATAAAAATTACAAAAGTTACTATTCATAAAACCCAAGAATAAAAGAAATTTATGTGCATAATATGAACCAAATGACTCCAAATATGTATCCTATTTTTTTGAAAGTAAAAAATCATAAGTTTTAGTAATTAATTTAAAATAAATCTCATCGTTGGAATGGGAAAAACAGTTCTAATAGGTAAAACATTGTAAATGATTGAAATGTTTTTACATTCGAATTCAATGTACATTCAATTCCGATGACATAAATTATATTAAATGATGGAAATAAAATCTATTTATTCATTAAAACCATTAAAAAATATATCATAAACATATAAATTATTTCGATGAAAATTATTGTTTTCAATTAAAATTTTGTATATTTTTATTATTTATCAAAACATGAAACTTATTAGAAAAATATCATAAATTCATCCAAAGTAAATTTTTTTACCTTTATTCTAAATAATAAGTTTATTTTGTCAAATATAGTATAAAAATATTTTAAAAATATGATTTAAATTGGGCATTCCATCAAAAGGTAGGAAAATGCATTTTATTAAAAATACTTAATTTATCTAAAAATTTGAATTTCTTCTTTTATCGTGTCTATAAACCATATATGATGAATTTTAGATATTTTATTTAATAAATATTACATATATATTTCTATAATAAAATCAATCCACAGTTATTTTATTATTTTATACACTCACTTATTTTCATTAAAATTGGCCTTTAGAAAAAAAAAATCCATTCATTTAAAAAGGTGTTTATTTTTATTTATAATTAATTTCTACATAAATAATTAATTATATAATCACGTATAAAAATTATTTTCATAATTCAGTTAGTAATTTTCATACCCACCATTCTAATGGACTTGTTATAAGTCAAAATATTAATATTTCGTTAATATCTTAAACTTGGTCTTATGTGAAACATACTCTATAAAAGAACATGAAATTGAGTACAACACAAGCCAGACATAGTGTCTCATATATCTCATGCTAATCTAGTTTTTTCTGTAGTGAAAGGATATAATTTTGTGTAAAAGAATAGAAGGCACCAAATAATTTTTTAAAAAAATAAATATATAAATTATAGAAAATACTAATAAAAATATATCTCATATAAATATTTGGGTGTAAAAAAAGTGATCTAAGAGGTTTTCCAATAAAAATAAGTTGATACATCTATATCATAGAATAGTATCAATCATTGAAAACCATTCCCCAAAAATCACTTAATGGATTAAAATGAAAAACATTTATCCTTAAAATTGTGTTTTTCAAAATATCAGTCGACAAGTTTCATGTGATCTTATACATAAAATATAACTATTCTAAATGTGAAATAATCAAGATCTTATAAAATCAATATGATTTAAAAAATCCAATATTAATAAACATTAACATAATATTCTTCAAATTTATTAGTAATACTATGAAATTATGAAATGGAATATTTTTCTAGACAATCAAACATATTACTTATTCTCAAACTAGGGTATTTTAATGAATCATTAAATCCTTGATCAACAAAAAATAATAAAAAACGTAGCAACACACTATAAAATCACTATAAACTATCTTTTTTAATATTAATTAAATGTGGATTAATCATTCATTAACATGTGATACTGAATAACAATAATACTTATTCACTTCATTCAGAAGACCAACTCCCATCCCCATATATGAAATATGATTCAATGGAATCCTAGGACATGATGAATGCCATCACCAAATTTTGTGTTGATCACCCCATGAAATTATATTTCATGTTATTTATTAAACTATTATATATTCTCTAAAGGATGAATATGGTGTTAATATTTTACCTAGACGGTTTTCAGGATGATTTTTCATTTATAGGATAATTTGGTTTATCCTTGGAAGAATGATTCTCAATTTTATAAGATGTATCAATTTCCCATTTTATAATTTTCCATAGAGAATCATAATGGGTAGGTTAACAAAATGGTGGTTCCACTAGTTATGCAATAGGACCTACCCTTATAATCCAAAATCCCACAATTATAATTTTTATAGGTTATTCTGATTGGTGACTTCTTAATATCGATACACTAAGACATACAAAGAGATGTATCTTTATTCCCAATTATATAGATAATCATGCTTTAATCAGAGATAAATATCTTCATCTAGAAGAATATTATAACACCTAATTATTAAGTATATTTTTTCTAATATTCTTGGTTATATTTTTATCAACATCATGATAAAATTTCATGTGTTTATGACTAGTTTAAATAGTTTTTTTTAGAATCCAATGAAGGATTTACTCAGATAAACAATATTGAAATTGTTATTGTAATCTCTTCCCATCATTCCAAATCACATTTTAACTAGACTTGGGAGTTGATGTGGAATATTTTAATTAATGGTACTTCCATAAAAACCATACCAAAGGGAAACCCTCCTTCTGAAAGTGATATAATCTCATGGAACTAAGATGAACATTATTTAGTGCCAATTCCTTCAGCATCAGCTATGCTCCAATGTTGGGTGGATATCTTAGTGAGTTAGGTTTAGGTTATAATTTATCTTGATGATAATTTATAAGTGGATATTTCAGATTATTTATCTATAAAATGGAGATTAATTCCCACCATCAAATCATATTGACCCTACTAGATAGATCGGTGTATTTATAAGAATATTTGATTCCCAAAAATAAATAAAATTTATCAGATAACTCATTTAATGTTATATAATTGATAGATAGAGATATAGTTAACCCCCTCCATTGACATGGATATCATGGAATAACAATTTTCCCTTGAATAAATAAAGTAGTCAACAAGATGTGTCTAGCAGGGAAACATCCCAATAATAAACCTCAGGCACTCTTCTGTTGTGTCTCTTTCTAGAACTGACTCTATTGATAATAAATCCCCCAAACCACTTTAATCATATATTACCCTAATATCATT
The DNA here is from genome assembly GCA_963277665.1 of Viscum album. Classification (NCBI taxonomy): domain Eukaryota; kingdom Viridiplantae; phylum Streptophyta; class Magnoliopsida; order Santalales; family Viscaceae; genus Viscum; species Viscum album. The sequence goes on along the minus strand of OY728162.1, from coordinate 422,911,410 downwards.
AATTACATGGAGCTAGTATCCATAAAATATTTTACATATATCACTAATGTTGTCAAATCCTCTAATGTAAATATTTTGGAAGCCATAAAACAAAATCTATAAGGTAAAAGTATTATTAAATTGACATAAAAATAAACATGAGTAACTTTATATATATACCCATGAAAAAATCACTTATGGGGGTTATTAATACAATATGTAACCAGATATGATTAATTATTCTTTATAATACATAACTATCAATTGAATATATAAATCCCAACCCTGATTCAATAATTCAGTATATGATTAATGCGACATTGTAGATAGACACAACCTATAGAAAGATCAGTCCACTTTTGATCTAGGATCAATCCCATGGTTAATTATAATTGAGAACAGTAAGATCCTTAGGGAATTAGATAATCAAATTTTTATTTATTTATTAATTGAATATGATTTATGATTGAACTTCTTCTAAATAAGTAACTCGATGTTGGACAAAGGATCCTCCGGCAACCCCTTTACCCATTTATATAATAAATAATGTAATAATTGAAATTGGATTCACTAAAAAATGTGGTCTAAATTATTATATATATCCAATTTATATTATATTTATATAATTAAATTTCATTTTTTATTGTTATATTATTCTCCATTGTTAAAAAAACATAGTGGTTCAACATCAAATTTTGATCCCTTTGGTTTATCATAATTTTAGATATAAGAAGAAGCATTAATGCAGGTTTCTAATCCTCTTAGTTTATCTACCAATATTGTTACCCATGAATGATTTAATTAAATAATATTTTTTGGATGACTATTTCCCTATATATATATTCTAAATCTATAAATAACTATATCATTGAAATGGATAACATGAACATAGAAAAATAATTTTTATGTAAGATTCTCTAGTAATGATATAATAATGATATGTTAAATATAAATTCACCTAAAATACCATATGTTACATATTCCTATCAACAAAGAGAGGGTGGAATACAAAAAATATAGAAATTAGTATTTATAAAAATCTGGTAAATGCATTAATTTTTTTCTCATTTATTAGGGAGAGACCATTCAGTGGTAACATGGATTTCCAACTCAAATATGGTTCCACTATAAGTGATGTCAATAGAAAATACACCTAGGTGGTGTATTATATATGCTCCTTTGATAAATTTATAATTCTAGGCTATAAAGTTAGTTATCCTGATGGAATACTAAGATAATCATTTTCAATTTCATCTCATATCTCGTCAGGGGTCATAAAAAATGAAAAAATTAAAACAACCTATATTAGGATCATATTTGGAAGTAAAATAATGTATCAACATAAATAGTGAATTAGGGAATGAGGACATGACTTCAAATTTATTTATTTGTTCTTATAAGATAACCAAAATTGACATTATCATAGATATCCTTAGTTATATAAATGGTTTATTATTATCTTGGTATGTGTGTATAATAACACTCAATATTATTATAATGGTTTTATATCAACAATACTTCCTAAATATAAAATCTATTAGTACAAGAAACAATACCTATAAAATATTGGTAGCGATTCATAATGATATGGTTACCCCACTCTTACTCTATTGATAGACAATTTTTTGAATGGATTAATTAATTATAGAACTAATAATGTCTTAATTGTGTTGGTTATGGTTATAATAGATAATGTTAGTAGAAAAGTTATTTTGGAAAAATTTATACGTAATTAGGATATTTATGAAGAATATGATAAAATGGAAATAAAATTAATCTTGAAGGTTATATGTTGATATAACTTCACTCTATAACATAATTTTAATTTTTTACCATTCATTATTATTTATAATATCATAGATTGGTAGTAGCTTCAACTTCATCAAAATCATAAAATACGTAAGGAATGTGGACCTGATTTCCCATTGACATTCTATAAATAAGAATGAATCATTAAGTATATATCTTAACATGTATATAAATTATAGAATTTTGGATCCTTTTAGAGTCAGTACTAGACTATGGGTATTTCTCATATATTACGAAGTGAGAATATAATAGTGTTTATTTAAGGGAAATAGAATTTAAAAAATTTATTTTGAAGAGACAATGGATAGGTAGGAATAGTGGAATCAATAATAGGAGAATAATATAAAAATAAGAATATATATATCTTATAAAATTAAAATAATGATGTATTGATAGAATAAAATATATAGACGTTTCAATAAGAATAGGCACCGCAGGTTTACCTTGTTGAACTATTTTATAGTAGTAGGATCTAAATTCATGACTTTGACAAGTTGGTACAATAAGCACCTAGCCTTAAACATTACATAATCTTGAATTAAATAGATAATTCACATTGAGGATCTTTTCAGGTTGAGTGTTTTAGAGAGTTAGGCCATAACTAATAGATTATATCTCAAAATATACAAAGTATAAACTTCTACTCACATTCCATATTTTCATAAAATACAAACTCTTAAAAAAAATATTCATGTCTAGTTCCTTGTTCTAGACAGCATGACTTTCTGTTGATCCCACCCTTGACCCTATTCATCTTTATGTCATGTGATAATCATTTCAAAAACATGGGATGAGCATAAAAAGCTCAATAAGGGTTACAAAAAAAAGAAATAAAACATTAGATCATTAATACATACATAACATAAGCTCTTTTACTTACCTCATAAAATAATATGATTTTTGAAATATACATAGGAATCAAAAAATCATAAAGGTAACTTATGGAATACATAACATACTTACGTTCTAGCTTTCACAGCTATGTAGGTAGTTACATTTTGAATACCCATCACAGTATATTCCCTAAATCTCTTAGGAGAAACATTCACATTTTCCTCCATCATGTTAACAAATTTATTAGAGAACTATCTTGGGCTCACCCTCCCTAGGTTTATCATAGAACCACCGGTATACATAATAATTCCCAAGAACCATAAAATATTCCTAACACATAAAACAAACATAAAGGAAAGATAAAATTTCCACATTTCAATCACAATATATCATTTAAATATATTTACATAAATAATCCATTATCAAAACCATTTTCAATACCAAAATAAGTAAAAAAGTATATGGTATTTATTTTCCTTTAAAAAACATTATTACTTGTTAATGAATCCATAAATAAAATAATACACACGGTGGTGGAATGGTCATTGTCACCACTTACATTAAAAAGAAAAATTATTTTTTGTCATTTAGTGAAACTCCTAATAGAAAAATATTTAATTTGAATGAAATAAAAATTAAAAGGTGTTTATACTCCCTATAAACTAAGTTTGTGTGTAAAACTAAATATTTCTCAATGAAAGGAGATTGATATGAAGTCCTTTACCTCATGTCTAACTTTACTCGACCGTTATTTAATCTCCTGAATAATAAAAGAATGATAATATATACTTGATTAAAAACAATTTTCAATTTTATTATTCCTTTTATATCAATTATTACATTTCTATAACAATTAGTTAGTTATTTGAGTTTATATCAAATATTTTGTCGATGTTTTGAACTTGAGTTTAATAATGATCTTATTATAATTACAAATTGTCCATGTTGATGAAATTACATTATCTACAGAATTATACTGATGATTTTGATATCATATATATCATATATATATATATATATCTAGTGTATATATTCATTAATAATATTACATAAAATTTGGAGATAGTAAATGAAATGTACCGTTTATGGAGACGGTAAGTCATACGTACGCATGAACACAACTTCAATTTATATTTCATATTTATTGGAATATAAATATAATGATACATAGGTATATTATAATTCCAATATAATATCATATATAATTTCATTAACTTTATCCTTTATACATTCCATTTATGGAATGAACGAGTCATATCACTTTTAGGGGGAGGTAGTCCGCACTTCCTCAAATGGAATTATCATATTTACCCACTATGGAAACCATAATGTTATTATACAAATGGAAAATACAGAAGCATATAAACAATAATAATATAATATATATCATATATAAATATTGTTCCATATTAATGGACACCATAAGAGGTGGTAGGATAAGATAGAGCAATCATCGTTTCGTGAGGTGTTAGTTTTTCGTCCACGGAAATAGTATGTTCATTACCCGTTAGATGGAGTTTTGTGTAAGTGTAGTTCGAATAATTCTCATAAAAACAACCTATTATATTTATTATACTATTTTTGGTATAAAATAAATGAATAAAAAGAGTTTAGGGGTTGGATATGTAAAATAAAAAAAAAGAACTTAAGAGAAGATGTTACCTTTAAATCGGGTATCTCCCTCTGGTTTGAACAAAAAGGTTTAATTGAATTTCCTTATTCATAGGGGAAAGATTCTAAGAGAATGATATGGAATTAGGTAACTTAATTGGGCAGATGTTGGATGAGATAAGGGTTATGAGAAGTGTGAGGAATGGGTTATAAGTTCTGACTTTTTATAAGGGGGAGGGGAACTTCAGGAATGTCCAAAAATATTATTTTATTATGTAATTATATTTGGTCTCTAAAGGTTATAAACTTATAAATGTATAATATAAGATGAATCATGTTCTAAATAAAATAATCCTATAATAATTGGAAAGGTTTTGAATATTTTATTATTATTTATAATCATATTTATTTAAATCATTCATTAATGAGGTAAACAATGCATCATTATTGTGTGATAAATAATTTTAATTATTTGAAGTCTAAAAATTAAAAAAAATCCTAATGGAATAAATCTTTTTATATTTCAAATTAATAATTATTTTCTAATAGATAACATATATAACCCCATGTAATATTTATTTATTAAAAGATATTTGTTTAAGTCATCTTTGCCTCTAATTTAAATTAATTAATATAAACTGCCATTATAATTCTCAAGTGGATCAATGGGGCCCCAAAACCGACCCAAGATTTCCTATAGTCAGAAATGTATACACTAATAGGATTATGATATATGTTAGGGTAATTTAATATTACTATAATATTATTTTGTTTACCCTTATTTACCAGATTTACCATTTAATCATGGTAAATATAATTTTTACTGGAGTAAATATTCATAATCTCTAAAAACAAAATTTACCTATTTACACAATTTTTACCTACTAATTATAAATATGGGATCATTTTTCCAAATTCAACACACATAAGTGGTATAAATTAATTTAAAATTAATTCCCACTATCAAAATAAAGAGCGTGTTTTTAAGAAAAAATATCTATCATAATATTGACACTTGTTTATGTCCAATTTCATAGTGAAACTACTTACAATGACAAAAATTGGATTAAATGGTAAAAAAATATATTAATTACACATTAAAAGAAATTTAGAAGATAATTTAACCATATAAATAAATTATATTAAAAGGCGGTTTTTAATTAAAATACAGTATTTTCACTATTCATTAAAAATGAATTTTATCAGAAACATACTAAATATTTACCCAAATTTAATTTTAATGTCCTCATTCTGAAAAATAATTTTATTTTGTGAAATAGAACATATAAAAGTGACCAATACTATATTTATTGAGGGTTCTACCTCAAAAGGAGGTAAATCGACATTTTTATGAATATTAGAGTATTTATGCTTAAAATCGGATCATTTCTTATTTTAAGCCTCTAAAATATATTGAATAAATGTAAAATAATTTAATAAACATGTTTATTCATATTTTAGTTAGTTCTTTACTTTCCCACCAATACAATGGCTAGGTGTTAACTACCATTTAAAATAATATTAATTATTATTATTTTGTATGACTTAATGTTCTGTGAAACATAAGATTTCAAATAAACCCATTGTTGCGTATCAGGTATGCCATCGAACATAGCATCCCTTTTAAAGTGAAATTAATATTTAATTCAAAAATATTAATAAATATGAAAATATTATATTCTTTATTTACCTGGGATGTTGCATCCTTCCCCCTACTGGGAATTGTGTCCCTACAATTCTATTCACTTGTCAAATTAGAGGGGGTATTTATCCATCAATGAATTTTTAGATTCCCATGTTTCCTCTTCAACAATAAGGTTTTTCCAAAAAACCATTACCGAATTAATTACTTTATTCTGAAACACTTTCTCTCTTAGGTCAAGAATCGGGTCTGGTTGTTCTTCAAAAGATATATCATCTTCCAACTGAACTACCTCTAGGATCAAAACATGAGATGGATATGGAATATAATTTTTCAACATTGAAACATGAAAAAAATTATGTACCATGGATAAACTTAGATGTAAAGCTACTTTTTATGCAATAGATCCAACTTTATCTAGGATTTCATAAGGTCAAATGAACCTTGGACTCAACTTTTATTTCTTATCAAAACGCATCAGTCTTTTCCATGGACAAACATTGAGAAATACTTGATCACCTACCTCAAAAGAAAGATCCTTCCTCCTGTTATTCGCATAACATTTCTGCGTACTCTGAGATGTTCTCATGTGACTCTAAATAAACTAAAATTTTCCTACCATCTCTTCTACCAAATCTGGTCCCATCAGGTTCCTTTTACCTAATTCATCCCAAAAATATGGAGTTAGACACCACTTACCATATAATACCTCAAATAGTGCCATCTGTATACTTGAATGAAAACTATTATTATAAGAAAATTCAACCATAGAAAGATGTTGGTCTCAACTTCTCTATCAATCCATTGAGAAATCATGTAACATATCCTCCAAGGTCTGAATTTTTCATTCTGACTTCCCATCTTATTGTGGATGAAAATATATACTAAAATTTAATTTAGTACCCAATGACTTCCTAAGGCCTTTCCAAATATTAGAAGTAAACCTGATATCATGATCAGATATAATGTAGATGGGAACACCATGTAACCTGACTATCTATTTAATATACAACTGAGAATGTTGATATAGATAAAAATTATATCGAATAGGAAAGAAATGATAAAATTTAGTCAATCGTTCAACAATAACCTATATTGCATTATTACCTTGAGATTTATTTGGAAATCCTACAATGAAGTCCATGGATATATTTTCCCATTTCTACTCTGGTACCGGTAAAGAATGAAGCATCGCTCTCAATAACTGCCACTCTACTTTGACATATTGACCCGTAAAACACTTCATAGTAAAATCAACAATATCTCTTTTCATTACATCCCACCAGTAATACTCCTGAAGCTCTATGTACATATTAGTACTGCTAGGATGAACTGATAACAGAGAACTATGAGCTTCACATAATAACTCATTCTTCAACTACAAATCACAAGGCACACATAAACTCAACAAAAACCACAAAACACAATCATTATCAATTTTAAAATCATGCAACTTACAATTCAGAACCAACTCTACATTTTTCTAAAACTAATTATATTACTTCTATGCTTTCTTAATTCTATCTGATAAAGATTATTTCACTGACAAATAAAACAAAATAGAGTAATTTCTTGAACCAACAAATTCTGTGGCAAAGTTCATCAAATCAAAAACCAAAGGATCTAGTTCCAAAAATAGCATGGTTAATGAGGCATTACATTTTAGACTCAAAGCATCATCCACATTATTTTCCTTTCTTGGATGGTAATGAATTCTACAATCATAATCCTTGATTAACTCCATCCATCTCCTCTGTCTCATGTTCAATTTTTTCTGAGTGAATATATAATTCAAACACTTTTTTCAGTATATATTTTACATTTTACTCCATACAGATTATGCCTCCAAATTTTTAAATCAAAAACAACAACAGATAATTCAAAATCTTTTGTAGGGTAATTTAAGTCATGAGGTTTCAACCGATGTGAAGAATAAGAAATTACCTGATCATTATGCATAAGAACACAACAATGTCCTTTCAATTAAGCATCATTGTAGGTAACAGACTCACCATTTCTGGAAAGGAGTTCCAAAACTGGAACATTCCCAAATCTTCATTTAAATTCCAAAAAATAATCATCACATTCATTTGTTCAAATGAACATACCACCTTCCCAAGTTAACTTAGTCATTGGGATAGATAACCGTGCAAAATTTTCAACAAAACTTTGGTAATAACCTTCCAAACCAATAAAACGACAAATCTTGGTAATATTTGTGGGTCTTGGACTTTCTTCAATAACTTCTGTTTATTATGATCAATAGTTAGGCCATATTTTGAAACAATGTGACAAAGGAATGAAATTTATTGTAACAAAAACTAACACTTTCTGAATTTCTCATAAAGTTTATTTTCTTATAAGTTTTGTAAGACAAAACATAAATGGAATTAATTAACGTATTTAATTTTATAATAAACTAAAATATCATAGATTAACACAACCAAAAACTTATCCAAGAACTCAGGAAAAATTCTATTCATAAGATCCATGAATACAGAAGGTGCATAGGTTAACCCAAAAGGCATAAATAAAAATTCATAATGGCTATATCTAGTAAGAAATGTAGTCTTCGGTATGTATGCTTCTATTACATTCAACTGATGGTATCCTTGACCTCAAGTCAGTATTAAAAAAATATTTATCTCCCTAGATCTGATCAAAAAAATCCTCGATATGAGGGAAAGGATACTTGTTCTTAATAGTGAATTTATTCAATTTTCTATAATCAATGAAAATTCTCATTGAACTATATTTATTTTTAACAAACAAGATAGGATCACCCCATGGTGATGTGCTAGTTCGAATGAAACCTTTATCTAATAACTTGTGAAATTGCTTCTATAACTCTAAAAGTTTAATTTGAGCCATTCGATAAGGGGGTTTTCAAATTGGATTATCATCAAAAACTATGTAAACAGTAAATTCACCTTCCCGGTCAGTTATAATACTAGGAAACTAATCAAGAAAAACATCAAGGTACTCATTTACCAACGACACATCATTAATCTAAACAGTTCCCTTTTTTCAACAATATGTGAAGAAAACGTTCATTTCAATCTTTTACTAGTTTTTTAGATTCCTGATATGTTATCAAAAGTACGTGTTCTTTGTTGTACATAAACTGAAAATCTTTTTTAATGGAAACCTCTTTACCTCTGCAGTCATTCACAACATGATAAACAGAATTCCAATCTATACCCAAAATAAAATCAAACTCTACTGGAATAAAAAAAGGTTTGTAGGTATATTCCTTCCACACAAAAGGAAATGAAGTTTCTTATAATTTCTTCTTGTATCAACATTTCATCTAGGTGTTTTTACCATAAGTTCATGATTCATATCTTGAGATGGAATTTGCAACTTACAAGAAAAATTATCAGAAATGAAAGATTGTGTAGACCCGGAATCAAACAACCCATTGGAATAATCTGAGCAAACAAAAAATATACCTAATACTACTTCATTTGATAGCATAACATCTACTGAAGTAGTTTAAAATTATTTCACCAACCCTTTCTGATTTTAGTCTATCTTTTTTCTGTTAGTTGAGTTCTTCGTTGGACACTCATTTTCATAATTCCCCTTTTCATTGCACTTAACACATTTTACTAACTGTAAATCGGATTTTGTCTTACCATTACATTTAACTTTTTTAGTGAAATTACGATCCTTATATCCCATTTTACCACATTAGTATAACTTACCAGAATTCAAAAGACATCCCCCTGCATGCTTTTTATGATTATTTTCAAAAACGTTAAACATAAGATTCTTACCATCATACATTTTTGAAGAGTTTCTTCCGTTTAATCTTTTACCTAGAACTCTTATTATATAGTTTTTTATAGAACACCTGATCATCATAAAACTCCATTTCCACCTTCTCTTCACATAAAACATGTTTTTTATAACTTTTGAACTCACGAGAAGCTAAATCTCTTTGATACATTGGCTTTAATTTTGAGTAAAAATAGTTGATTTTACTATCAAGATCTCGTATGAAATTTGGAGCATACCTTTCCAGTCGAGTGAATATTTCTTCATAAGCAGCCACTGATTCATCCCCCTACCTCAATTCAAGGAATTGGTTTTCCTTCATAAGATGAACCACCATAGAAAAATATTTCTCAAGAAACATACCTTTGAATTAATCCTAATCAAGAGAATCAATTTCCTCACTCTCCCTAATATTTTTCACCATCTACCACCACTTATCGACATCACCTTAAAAACGGTAAATAGAAAGACTAAAATTTTGATTTAATGAACACCCCATGGAATAAAAAATCTTATCTAGTGCCTCAATCCACCCTTGAGCTAGCATAGGGTCAGATGACCCTATGAATGGTGGGGGATGTTGCCTCATTAAATGCTCCACTACTAACATGTTCCTATTTGGTTGATCTGGATGATCATGTGCATGGATACGACCACTATTTATAACATGAGTCAATTGTTCCATCACTACTACTAACAATTCAGTTCCAAATCTGACTGTCTCAGGTTGCTGATTTGAATAGTTGTCTTCCTTTTGATGCAGTCCCTTCATAGCTACTATGTTTCCTATGTGGAAAACTGTTCTTAACACCGAAATATATTAGGTGAAAAAACATGGTAATCTATAAATTCTATATTATTTCAATCCTAAATTAAACTAAAACTAATTTATTGATAATAATTTAGCAATATCCCAACATTTAAAGTTTCCTAATCCAACCTCTGATACCAACTATAAGGACCTGAACATAAACATTAAATAATATAGAATTAAATGTATAATTCACATTGAGGATCTTTTCAGAATTAGATTATTAGATAATTATTCCATAACTGTTACATTGCCTCTCAAAAGATATAAACTAGACAATTCTACTCTGTTCCAACTTTTTCATAAAATAAAAACTCTTGAAAAAAGTGTCATGTCTAGATTCATGTTTTAGACATCATGACATTCCCTAGATCCCATCCTTGACCCTATTCATCTTTATGTCTTTTGAAACACATTTCAAAAACATGGGATGAGCATAAAAAGCTCAGTTTAGTGTTATAAAACAAAGAATGAAAACATTAGATCATCAATACATATATAACATAAGCGCTTTAACATAACTCATGAAATAATAAGATTTATGAAATATACATATGAATCATAAATAATAAAGGTAACTTTTTCAATACATAACAAACATACATTTTATCATTCATAGCTACATAGGGAGCAACATCTGGAATACCCATCATCATATATTCAATAAATCTCTTAAGAGAAACATTCACGTTTACCTCTGCCGCATTACCCAATGCATTGGAGAGCTATCCCGATCTCACTTTCCCTTGGTTTATCATGGAACCACCCATATATGTAACAATTCCAATGAACCATAACATATTCATAACACATAAAACAAACATAAAGGAAAGATAATATTTCCACATTTCAATCACAATATATTATTTAAATATTTTAACATAACAAATCCATTATCAAAAACCACTTTTAATACCAAAATATATAAAGGATTATATGGTATTTATTTTCCTTTTAAAAACATTATGGATTGTCATGGAAGCCATAGATCAAATAATACTCATAGAGGTGGAAAGGTCACTATCACCACTTAGGTTAAAAATAAAAATTCATTTTGTACATTTGGTAAAAATCCTCGTAGAAAAATATTTCTTTTGAATGAAATGAAGATTAAAATGTGTTTATACACCAATTAAAAGGATGTTGTGTATAAAACTCAATATGACTCAATGAAATGAGATTGAGACGAAGTCCCTTACCTCGTGTCTGACTTGACTCGATCATTCATTAATCCCATGAACAATAATATAAAGTTAATTTCTACTTTCTTAAGAAGGCTTTTCATTTTTATTATTTATTTTATATCAATTATTACCTTTCTATAACAATTATTTATTTATTTTAGTTTATATCGGACAATTTGTCAATGTTCAGAACTTGAGTTTAAAAATGAACATGTTATAATTATAAATTGTCCATGTGGTCGAAATTCCATTACCTCAAGAATTATATTAATGATTTAGATATCCTATATATCATATATTTTAAGTATATATATATATATATATATTTATTATAGTACATAACATTTCGAGATAAGAAATAAAATGCACCGTTCATGGAGATGGTAAGTTGTACGTACGCATGGATGCTACTTTCATTTCTATTTCATTTTTAATGAAATAAAAACATAATGATACTTATGTATATTATAATTATAGTTTATTTTCATATATAATTTCAATAAATCTATCCTTTATACATTCCAAATATTCAATGAATGATTCATACCACTTTGATGGGGCGGTAGTCCGCACCTCCTCAAATGAAATTGTAGTATTTACCAACTATGGAAACAGTAAACAAATTCTATAAATGAATAATATAGAAGTATATAAATAGTATAAATACAATATATATCATATATAAATACATTTCAATTTTAATGGTCACCATTAAAGGTGTTAGGAGAATATTGAACAATTGTCTTCTCATGAGGCATTGGTTTTCCGTCCATAGAAACAGTAATTTCTTTACCCATTAGATGGAGGTGTGTGTAATTATAGTTTAAATCCATATCATAACAATAAACTATTATATTTCTTATATTGGTGTTGTAAAAAATTAAATGAATAAAACGATTTTAGGGGGATGGACAAGTAAAATAAAACAAAAGAACTTAGGATAAGGCGTTACCCTTAAATCATGTATATCCTGTTGGTTAGAAACAAAAAGTTTAATTGAATGGACTTATGCCAAGGGGAAGGATTCTAGTAATGGGATAGGGATGTAGGGGGATTAATTGGGAAGAGTTTGGAAGATCCAAGGGGTTTTAGAAGTTTGAGGAATGGGTTATAAGTGAGGCTTTTTTATAAGGGGAGGAGGGGCTCTTTAAAAATGTTTAAAAATATTATTTTATTATATAATGATTTTCAGTTTCCAAAAGTACAAATCATATTAATGTTGAAGATAATATGAGTCATGTTAGAAATATAATCATATAATAATAATTGTATAGGTTTTGGATATTGTTTTAATCTTTATAATCATATTTATTTAAATCATTCATTAATGAGGTAAACACTACATCATTATTGTGTCATAAATTATTTTATTTATTTGATGTCTAAAATTTTAAAAAAATCATGATGTAGGAAATATATTTATATTTCAAATGAATATTTATATTATAATAGATAACTTATATAACCCCCTGTAAGAATTAATTTACTGAAAGATATTTTTTAAGTCATTTTTTCTTTACGTTAAATTAATTAATATAATATGTCATTATCACTCCCATGTGGCTCCATTGGGTCCCAAAATAGACTCAAGGATGAAAATGGTTGGAAATGTTTCAATAAACCGGATTAAGGCAAATTTTAGGGTTTTTTAATATTATTATTTTATTATTTTTTACCATTATTTACCAGATTTACCCTTTAAATATGTTCAATAAAATTTTTACTGAAGTAAATATTCATAATGTCTAAAAATTAAAGTTACCTTTTACACAATTTTGAAATCATGATTCCAAATATGGAATCCATTTTTTGCAAATTCAAAACACAGAATTGGCATAAATTAATTTAAAATTAAGTCCCACTGTTAAAACAAAAAACGTGTTTTTAAGAAATAATAACTATCAAAATATTGACACTTGTTTTAGTCCAATTTCAAAGTGAAATTACTTCTAATGAAAATCATTGGGTTAAATTATAAAAAAATATTCTAATTAAACATTAAAATCATTTAAAAATATAATCTATCCTTATAAAAAATTATATTAAAAGGTAATTTGGAATTAAAATACTATATTTTTCACTATTTATTAAAAAATGAATTTTACCAGAAAAATACCAAAAATTTACCTAAAGTAAATTTTGATGTCCCGATTATAAATTTTTTTTTCTTCAAATAGAACATATGAAAGTGACCAAAACTATATTTAAAGAGGGTTCACCATCAAAAGGCGGTAAATAGGCCTTTTAAAGAACATTAGAGTATTTATGCTTAAAATTAGATATTTTCTTATTTTAAGCATTTAAAATTTATTGGATAAATGTAAAAACATTTAAAAAACATGTATATTTATATTTTAGTTAGTTTTTTCAATTCATTCCAATACAACGGGTACACATTAACTATCATTTAAAATAATATTATATTATTATTCTTCAGTATGACCCAACGTTGTGTGCAACATAAGATTTCAAAGAAACTAATTGTTGCATATTGGGTATGCCATTTAACATAACATCCTTTTTAAAGTGAAATTAATATTTAACACACAACTATTAATATATAGGAAAATGTTTTATTTCGTTTATTGACCTGGGATGTTACTGGAATATAATAGTTTATGATGTAAACTCAAATGAAAACTTAACCTCATATATTTTTAAGAAGAACGAACCTAATTAAAAATAAATTATCATAAATACCCTTTAGAATTATTAAATACATATAATTTTTAAAATAGTTGGTTAAAAATATTTATATGTATATTTATTTTTTTCAATGTGATGCAAGATGAGAAGAAAATTTTGTAGGAAAACTGGATGAGGTTATCATGACCATTAGATGAAGAAGTCATTAACACATGATAATGTATGTCACCATGCATGGAATGAAGGAATAGATATAATGTGATATTTTTATAGTATAATCCATATAGATGAAAATTTCTACAAGAAAGTATGGATTTAATTAGAAATTATCCACATTGATGGATCACTCCCATGCTATCTTTGGAGTATCATTTATGGATCCTTTACCCAAATATTTATAAACCCAAATGAGACATTGGACGGTATTTTTTAATTTTACTATAGGATTAATATACTAGTAATTATCTATAAAATACCATATTTATTTTATCATCATGATGTACATTAAATTTTTTGGCAGGATTAATAGACTAGTAATTATCTATTCTTCACAAATTTATGATAAAAAAACATTATCTTCCTTTACCCAATCATCATTAATGTCCATTGTGATGATAACATAAATATTGTATTTGATAGCATTTAGTTGTCCAATGATAAAGATAGATAGATTTACATTCAACCATCTTCTATTATTTTTTTAATATATATCACTACTATATATTATGTCATATTCAATAAGGTGAATATATATGGACTAAAAATCAAGAGGCCACGAACATCCCATTAATGATTACATTTAATTTTTGGAATGTCATCTAGTATTATTTACATTCCTTAAATGATTTCAAAAGTAGTGGTATCATTCATTCATTAAAATTACCATGATTGATACTCCCTATAAAAAATAAAGAGTATCATTTTACCATTGGGAAATGATCTATCTAGTATCAATTTCGAGAATAACATGGAAATAATATCTATTTAATATCATTATACCTCTTCCTCTATATATTTTTTATTTTAGTTATAATACAATATTATATGAATCTTTCATTGACTTATTTTTTTAGTTAGTTGTTGATTACTAATTAAATCATTTAATTATACCATAAATGAATTAGTAGGTTCCACATCCAACCATGTTAAAACAAACAAACTAAATTTTAAATAGTACATGACATTGTTACTTGAGGTACATGACTACCTTCCCTTCATGAGAAATGTATTCCTGGATTACACAACTAGACTCATACCTGATTTTGATTTTAAAGACCATGTTTTGATCTATTAGAACCATCTAGTGGTTTTTTCTATACAAAAACATATATTTATTTATCATTATGCGATAATGTGGAGATGATAGATCATTTGGGATTGTCAAGGATCAGTTATTATTGTGTTATATTCCATATATGGGGATGGACACCAAATTTTTAAGTAGGAATAATATTTTCACAGTGGAATATCACTCTATAATGAAATGAATCTATGTTTAAATAATTTGGATATTAACATATATATTATCATAAATTTCATGATGAACCCTTTAATCACTCCCGATTCATTTTCATATATCATTATATGGTTAAGGATCATGATGAATGATTTCAAAAAAATATACATAACCATTAATGGGAAGGAAAAATGCTGATGAATAATCTAGATTCCAGGGTAAATGTTTATGGGGAAACTAATGTATTACCAATTTTTTTTCTTCCTATTATTTATAAATCTATATTTTATAGATATGAAATAAAATTTCACTATTAAAAACAACTATTAATTTATATCCTTTGTGACAATAACATCTTTACTTAAATAGAACATTAAATTATTGAGTTTTTCTTTGATAACTTGTATTCATCGAAATAACCAATGATATCAAGTGGTTTTATGTGTCATGAATAATTAAATATCATCAAAATCCAATGAATATAAATATATATATATATATATATATATTTGTAGTCTACAACATGTTAAGTTTAAAGCATCACATATTTTTTCCAGAACCACACAAATAATTTGATATAATTTTATAGACCTGACCAGAAAATAAAAGACATAATGTTTTAGTCAATATTTTTACTCTCTAGGAAGAACTATAGTTAACAATGAAATTAGATTTGTAGAATTATAATATCCATAAAAATCAACCATGTTTATTATTACATAACAACAACATAATATCTTACTAATTTTTCAAACTAATATAAGAAGTATAGTTTTTTATGCTTCACATGTAGAAACATTCACACCACACATAGAAATAGAATTAGCTACACCTAAAAGTGATTTATCGTAGATTTTATATAGAAAAAAAGTTTTTTTTCTAAAAACAACAGCCATTATTGATGTGATTTTCCTTGAATATGGTATGTTACATTCATTGAGAAAAAACCATAACATGTGTATTTACACACCATTTTTAAAATTTCATCAATTTGTATTAAACTACTTCAAAAAAACATTTATACATCAATATCATTTTAAATAATACTAACTGTAAAACAATATAGTCCTCATCAGAATATACTAAATTAATATTTGATTTA
Source organism: Viscum album (assembly GCA_963277665.1). Lineage (NCBI taxonomy): Eukaryota > Viridiplantae > Streptophyta > Magnoliopsida > Santalales > Viscaceae > Viscum > Viscum album. The sequence continues at coordinate 422,894,556 of OY728162.1, read as the reverse complement.
ATATAATTTCTATACTGGAAAAAATGCATCAAAAATATCTTCAATATATAATTCATTTTTATCAATAAAAAATATTACTTTTAATGATTATTCATATATTGAGTCACAATATACTCTCAAAACACTATGTTTCACACTAAAATATAAAAAATTTAGAGTTATATCAACTAAAAACAAAAAATATCCCTCATACATACAAATAATTCACTAGTAATTCAATTTTGTCCAACAGTCGCATATTTCGTATGGAAAATATGGATAATTAATATAAATTTCATTGATGAACATATGTGAAAAATATAATCATTTCAAAATTGAATACAAAAATTTTTACACAACTACTTTATTATCAAAAACTACAAATATAAAATTGTAAAATCATTCATACTGACATAATTGAAAAATAATATAGAATAGTTCATAAATAGTTGAAAACCCTTGTTAAAATTATAGCATCAAACACACACACACCGAAAAACCACACAACAACAGTGAAATAATTTCTTTTCCAATTTTGAAAACCCACCCATAATTATAATATCTACCATAGCAATAGATTTATGACAAATTCAAAAACAATTATAATTATATTTTTATTGTTATCTTTATCCCCCATCTAAAAAATACTCCAGAAAAAACTATAGAGGAGATGCATAACCATTCCTTAGCCATTCGAATATTGAGGTTGAAAAGTTTTGATCGACCTAAATTTTTTAAATTCATCTTGATGATGTGGGTTGGTAAAAACATCAACCAGTTATTCCTTAGTTTGAACATACAATATAATGATAAATACATATTAACTATCTACTTAATAAAATTATACACGATATCAACATCCATATATTGAGGATATTAATTTTATTTATTTAAATATTGGTTATATATTGATTTTTAAAACCCGCCTATAAAGGTAAATTAACATCCAATTTATAATATTAATTTCATTTATTCATCTGCATTAGTTTATTTATAAATTTATTTGGAAAAACAACTATACTTTTTTTGATAGGAAATAGAATAATTCTTCGTGTTTCATTTAACACACTTCTCTCCAATGAAATAAAACCTAGTAGATTTTGACTTCCATTCATCAAAACTTCAATCCCAATTCATATGAATATAATTGAACATAAGAATAATTAATTTATATTTATATTTTTTTATATTTTCTATTTCACATACCTTAAAATCCTATTCATATCTAGAAAATTACTTTTCATATGAGAACATTTATATCATATACAAAATGTAACTATATAAAAATATTTTTTCTTCAAATCTATAAATATTTGAAAATAATTTTATGTTTTCTAAACACATATTGATAAAATTACATTCTAAATTCATCTTTAAATACATTATTTTCCACTTATATTAGGTTAGAATATATTTTAGTAAAATCTACTCAAAATATATTTAAAAATTCATTTATATACTTCTATTTAGATAGAAAATTTTCATTGTTCTCTTGATATGTTTTCATTACAAATAAGTACTTGATCCCACCTAATATACACATCTAAAAAATAGTATTGTTTTCTTATAAAATCCAGCATAATCATATGTTTAAATTTTTTATAACTTAATATAATCAAAATAGGTGATAAAAATTTGATATAAATTCCTAGTTTCATTGATATAGATGTTTTTGTCTAATATTCATTTTTTTGAATTCAAAAATCATTAATCATGTACAATGCATCAAAAAATATACTCTTAGGCATTTTTTAAAACCTATACAACAATTTTTTAAACTTGAGAACACATGTTTCATTATCTATAAGAGTAAATATATTATATTTTACAATATATACTTCCTCTTTAATATCCCTTTTAGAATGTAAAATAAGAAAACATTTAGAAACACTTGTATCTTCAGTGATGTAAAATAGCATGGATAGATGTTAAAATTTTAATCATAGAAATGGGAGGAACTGTATTTTCAAATTTAATTCCTTCAATAATACAAGATACATAGAAGAATTTCATTTTTATTTATCACTTATCAAAGTTTTTTCAGTTTTCTATAAGACACACACTTGGTTTTATTAAAATTTTATGTTTTCAACTATTAAATGAAAATCCTTTGTGTTTTTAATAGAAATGTGATCTAATTACTCATTCATAAATTGAATCCACTTTCAATGTTATGCCTTTAATTTTTAATAAGTATTTATCTTTTAAGGGAATATTATGTTTGATATGTTCTGATGCATATAACACAAATATAAAATTAGAATTGTTTATTCTTTTAGACAAATTATTCTAATTAATAAAAACACTCTTACATTATGGGGATTTAATATAAAAACATCATGAAAGGTACAGGTGGAGAAAAATATCATATATTAAAAATTCCAAAAAAATAAAATATTTACCCTTTTGGTTCATTATGCTTATTGTGAGTCCAAATAATATAATATAAATATGAAAAATAATTAATAATATTATATACATGATTAGGGGAGGTAAATGAATAAATTTGATAGAATCAATTATGACAATATATAGTAATGTAATATAAAAGTTATATATATATTCATTGAGAAATATCAATTATATATATATATAAGGTGTTAGATATATAAAAATTAGCAAAATTAATGACCAATTTTTATATAATTTTATTTAATAAATTCAAAAATAATATAATTTATAACACACATAAAATTATTAATTTACATGAAATTCAATAAAAGAAGACAATGTTTTAAAAGGTAATGTTTCTATGAAACAATTTTCGTTGTATAGTATAAAATAAAACAATTTCATAATTATAATCAATATATTTCATTAAAAGGATTACTTTTTTTGTTCTACTCATAATATATAACGTTGGGTAATGTTTTTTGTATTTCTAAAACAATTAATTATTTTGTGAATAGTTAAAAATATCAAAATTTTCTGACCTTTTAATTAATTTAATTTATAATTCCCATACTATGTTGGATTTGTTTTTATAGTAACATAATATCTATTTAATTTAACATATTATAAATAATTTCATATGAATCAATGCGATATTTTATTTTAGTATAGGCTATATTTTAGTTTAGAAAAATTATTTTATAAAAACATCTTTTTATTGTGTTTCTTGGACTAATATTAATAATAATATATAATAACTCTAAAAATAGTTTATGTAAAATTAATTATTTATTTTTAATCAAGAGTTTCAAATTAAATAATATGGATAATTTCGTTTTTGGTCATTATTATTAGAAATGTTAGTAAAAATGTTGTCACTTTAATAAGGGTAAAATGTATAAAACATGGATAAAACTATATGATTAGGCCTAAAAAGATCCATAAAATTGGTATGTATTTTTTTATTTGTGTTTTTATTTGTGCAATAAGTAAAAAATCATGGTAAATGATTTTTTAATATAAAAATAATATTTTTTTTATAAATTATTTTATACCATGAATTTTATTTTAAATTATAATATATATAATGTTTAAAATGATAATATATTGTAATTATATATTTTTGATGTATTTGAAGTCAAAATAATTGAATAGTCCCAAAAATGGCATCATTGTTATTTTAAAATAAAAAAGATTTATTAAATGATATAAAAAAACATATTGAATTTGGATAACTGGGATTTATATTTTTATTAATATCATCCATGTAGTTTTTTTTATACACGTTCAAGTTATATGTAAACGTATAATGTGTATATATTTGAAAAAGTGTTACCCCAATTAAGGATAAAATGGGTTAACAAGGGGGTTAAAAATGATAAGATTCAAAAGTTAGGGTAAACATGTCAAAATTAAATTATTTGAAGTTATTTAAACCATATAATTTTATACTATAAAATTTATGTCTTTTATATGATACATGACACGATTATTTAGTCTGTTATATTTTAATTTTCCAAATATGTACAATTGTGGAACCCCCATCACCAATAAAAAATCCCATGTATTAGATTAATCATACCGTTTGAGCACTCTATCTCATCCAATACATACAAACATAAATCATGAACGTCCCACCCAATGTCCAAGAGGTCTTTTTCTCCCAAAAATAACTGCCTATGAAGGATTGTTATGTAATCCAAAGGATGTTTTCCAAAAAGAGGTATAATTTTTGACCAATTGATTCATTTTAATTTATTTTTATACATACTTAAAATATTCATTAATCCTTTAGAAAAAATAACTATATTAAATAAATTAATTTTTTTATGATTATGTAATCCATCTTTTTCATCTACTTTTCCATCTAATGGGAATCGAAAACATCACTCACGTGTACATGTGGACTACAACATCCGTGATGAAATGTGTTCCAATTTATATCATCAGATAAAATGGATTGTTAAATTAATGGAAAATATATATATATATATATATATGATATTTATGATTTAATTTTTAATAAATGAAGTCAATATATTACGTAACTTCTTCCCCTATTTTTGTGTTTGAAATTGATAATGTTTCATATGCGTTCACGTGAAATACCACCATTATGAAGAGATGTGTCTGAGTTTTCATATCCAATATACAAATATGGTTATTATAGTGAATCTAATGAAAAATATAGACACCATAAATTATTTATTAATCTATAAAAGAAAAAAAGTACACACATTCTTTATTAACTTATTAGAAAAATTAAAACATCATTCATGTGTATATATAGACTACTGTCTCTATTAAACGACATCATTCATTTTTTTGACCGCCTTACATGGAGGGTTTTAGAAGTGAATCTAATGTTTAAATATTAAAATCATAACATTATCAAAATTATAATTATAATTTATTTATATCCACTTTTACCACATTCAATGAACTAATGTTATTATGAGAATATACACCCAATTTCTTGAAAATTTCTAACATGAACCGAACCATTTAAGTAACTAAATGAAATATTATAAAAACATAAAAATTCTAAAAATTGAAATAAAAATATAAATTATAATGGAATGAACATTACAAAATCTGTTAATAATGTAATCAAAAATAATGTAATTTTATTACTATAGAAGGTAAACATAGGAACAAAAGGATTTGGGACTTGATTTCAGATATTTTTTCATTTAAATTATGATTTTAATGTTTTATCATTCATATTCATTTTAAATTAATTATGTAAATAATGTTCTTATATATTCTAAAAATGTTTATAATGTTAAATTTACATTATATTTCACTTTATTTATTAAGGGCTAAAAAATTATCTACTGCTTTTTATTTATAGATTATTTTTATCTTTTTACAAAAGTGAGGAAGAATATTTTGGGACATATATTGATAAACTGATTTTTTCGTCCATTATAGTAGTTATTCATTATCAATATTATTATACATGTTACCGTGTTTTTAAAGATAATATCATATTCATAATAAAATTGAAATATTTATTTTTTTTATCTTCTAATTATAAGGTATATTACTCAATTTGGTTTTATAAAAAAAGGAATGTGTATTGACTGTGGGTTCAGATGTATTTTTCATGATTTTTATAATGAAAATTGTAAACTAAAATGTTTTTTTGTGATATGGTATTTGATTATGAAAAATGATAATGGGTAATCCTGAATAGATCATGATTATGGGTGATCATGATATTGCTCATCAAATCATTGGTTATGACTATTCTTTTAAAGGAAACAATTATAAGATATAAGTAGGAAGGTTGTTACTATTGTATTGAATTTTATTCCTTTTTTATGACATAAGTTGAAAATTATTGAACAGTTTTTATAAATATTATGCTCCATGTGACCAAAATTTTACTTGAAAAAAGGGTTTTTAATATAAGTATTTTGATTTCAAGAGATAATGAACATTTAATGATGATTGATTTTTTAAATAATGATTTCATGAGTTCTCACTTTCCTCAGTATTCCTTATTGTTTTTTATGTTGGATTTTAATTGGTTCAAAGGTTATTATATAAGACATTGTTTATTTTTACTTTTGGGATTTTTTTATTTATGTGATCAATGTTTTATTGTGTAAAAGGTAAATTTCATAATGTGATTTCATGATTTTTCACAACACAAATGAAATTATATTGTTTTTTAAATAACTTATTTTCTTTTACCACCCCGTGATTGTAGATGAATTTACCAGGATCAATAGATTTTAAGAAAATATATAATTGTAAAATGTGACAAATTATTAGTTGTATATAAAAATGAAGAAGTATTTTGAATGAAACAATATTGTAAATTTTAGAATCATGTTTTCTGAAGAAAAAAAATATGGACATTTCATTTTAGTGTTCCCAGTGTGATTCATGCTCAAATTTACCAAAGAGAAGAAGGTAGAATAGTCCATGTATTCTAGCTTGGGTTGCCGAATCCTCAGAGACCTAGGAAGTATCCTATAGACATGCACATTCAAGGATAGTTTTTGGCTATGAAGCAGACAACTTGGGTTAATATTAGATGGGTTTAAAGGATCACCACTATAAGTCCCCAGCCTTAAACCTTACTTAATATTGAATTAAATGAGTAATTCACATTGAGGATCTTTTCAGGTTTAGATTTTTAGAGAATTAGGACATAACTATTACATCTCAAAAGATTAAAAAGTAGTCGCTTCTACTAAAATTTCCATAAAATAAAAACTCTTAAAAAGAAACATGTCTAGTTCTGTTTTTTAGGTAGCATGACTTTCCCTTGAACCCATCCTTGACCCTATTCCACGCTAGGTCCTGTAAAAAACATTTCAAAAACTAGAGATGAACATAAAAAGCTCATTAAGGGAAACACAAAGAATGAAAACAGTTAGTTTTTTCAAAACAACATGTAAACCATGCATACTTTATCAAAGTAATACTTTTCACCTTTTCAAAGTAGTAAAAACTCTTCGCTGAATAAAAGTTCATTACTTACCCTTCTGTGACCAAAATATTACCATAAAACCCATATTAAGATCACATAACATATAAAGGTAAATTGGGACATAAACATAATTAAGTGTAATAACCATAAGGTCAACTTCCACACATATCACTTAATGGAATAGCCATTTGGCACACTTCCATACATACTTAATGGAATAGCCATACGGCCGAATTCCATACCCAATGCATTGGAGGTTATAACGTAACCACCCGTCCTGGTATTCACGGCACCACCAGTCATATGGTTTATCACGTAACCACCCATTAAATGTCCAAGTACCATTATAAAATCATAATACATAAAACAAACATAATGGAAAGAAAACATTTCCACACTTTGATCACAATATATCACTAAAATATATTGACATAACAAATACATTATAAAAACCACTTTAAATACCAAAAAACATAAAAGAGTATGTGGTATTTATTTCATTTTAAAAAACATCGCGGCTTGTTGAGGAAGCCGAAGACCAAATAATACTCGTGGTGGCGGAAAAGGTCGTTGTTACCGCGTACTTTAAAGAAACAATCCTTTTTTAATTTTGTAAAACACTTCGTAGAAAAAGATTCCTTTTGTATAAAAGTAAAAGTCAAAGGGGTTTATACACCGTATGAAGGAATGTTGTGTATAAAACGAAATATGCCTCTATGAAAGGAGATTGAGACGAAGTCCCTCACAAAGACGATATCCTTGGATTAAGGATAAATCAATTACATAATTATGTGTGACAAACTAATACACCAAATATAAGTGGATATTAAGTGTAAAAAAATCAGAGGTTATTCACACATATTCATAGAATGACATATTCAAGGAGTACAAGCTTATCCCAAAGAATCAAAATTGGGTTAAGAAGTTCCCTTGCAAAAATTTGACAGCCTAACGGCATCACTTCAAAATTCAGAAAATGAGTTGATGAGAGATAAAAAGGGAATCTCATCACTTGGACAAAAAATTTACATCAATAAGGATATAAAAGAACATATCCCAACATAATATTATGTGAATTAAAATACATAACAAAAGAAGTCTTTTAAAAAGAGGAGGGTGAAAGGTCCCCTTACTGAGTTGGGTAACTTTCGAAACGTACACCCCATGGAATAATGGGCATACAATGAAGATGTGAATACCCATAAATGAAATTATACTACACAAAGTGTAAAATAATGGGAATTACATACACCACTCAAAGGAAAATGTGGAAAATGTAGCATAAATCTCACGGGAATAAAAGTGAGATGAACAATCCCTTACGAAAACATGGCAGCCTAACGGCGCCACTTAAAACTTTCATAATGGATTGATGAGATCAAATAGAGTATATAATCATATTACAATAAAATGTACAGAAATAGGAATATAAAAGAACACCACCATCATAACAAAGAGGAGCTTAAAATAAGTGACAAAAAGGAGAGTACATAAAAAGAAAGAGAGAGGTTAGATCCCTTACAAAAATTCGGCAGCCTAACGGCGCCACCCAAAACATCCAAAAATGGATTGATGAGAGAGAATAGGTTCTCTCATCATATGAAAAATAAAAATTACAGTAATATCAATATAAAAGAACATCCCAATAACAAGAAAGATGATCTTTAAAAGGAATGACATAAAAGAGTGTACTTAAAAAGAAAGAGAGGAGTAAGATCTCTTACCTCGGGTCCGACTTGACTCAATCGTTATTTAACGTCCTGAATAATAAAAATGAGTTAATTTATATTTTCTTAAGACCCTTTTAAACTTAATTATTCCTTTTATATCACTTATTTACATTTTATAAACATTATGTAATCATTTAAGTAAATAATGTTTGTTTTGTTGATATTTGGTTCTTAAGTCGAAAGTGAAATTCTTACAATTAGATGTTGTTCGTGTGGTCAATGGTTCATTATATCCAGAATGATATTCATGATTTGGATATCATATATATCATATATATCCACATATACATGTATTTATAATATTACATAATCATTTAGAGGTAAGAAATGAAATGCACTGTTCATGGAGACGGTAAGCTGTACGTACGCATGAACGCTACTTTCATTTCATTGTCATATTAATGGATTTAAAACTAAATGATAGGTATGAATATTTTAATTCCAGAATTATATTATATATATATATATATATCCATTATAAATATGTACTTATAATAGTACATCACATTTGGGGATAAGAAATGAAATGCACCGTTCATGGAGACGGTAAGGCGTGCGTACGCATGAACACTACTTTCATTTCTTTCTCATATATTAATGAAAGGAAATAATAATGATATAGAGGTATATTATAATTACAGTATAACATCATATATAATAACTTTAAATCCATCCTTTATATGTCCCACATATGGCATTAACGAATCACATCACTTTGAGGGGGCGGTAGTCCGCACTTCCTAAAATGAAATTATCGTGTTTACCCACAATGGAGACCATAAAGGTATGCCACAAAAGAAAAATACAGAATCTTAAGTAAAACATAAACATATTATATATCATATATAAATATAGTTACATATTAATGGCCACTTTCAAAGGTGTTATATGAGTGTTGAACAATCATCGTTTCGTGAGGCAGAAATTCGCCATCCACGGAAACAATATGTTCTTTAACCATTAGATGTAGGTGTGTGTAACTGTAGCTCGAATACTTATTATAACAACATCCTAGTATATTTAAGATACTTTAGTTGTTACAAAAGAATATAATAAAAAGAGTTTATGGGGATGGAGAGGCAAAACAAAACAAAAGGACTCAAGTGAAGACATTACCTTAAAATCGGGTAACTCCCTTTGGTTTGAGCTCAAAGGCTTCCTTGGGAAGACTTCTGCCAACAGTGAGGCATCAAGGAGTAATAGAGGGAAGTGGAGAGACAAAATGGGCAGAGGTTTGATGAGCCAAAGGCTTTGGGAGTGTGGGTAAGGAGGTAGAGTTGGGGGCCTTTTATAAGAGGAATGGAGGGGCACTCTTGGAAGGTAAAGAAAAGTCACTTTATTTTAAAATGGTATTAGGATTTTAGAGGTCCCACATTGATGTGTTTCTAGGATAAGGTGATAAGGGTTCCAAATACACTCATCCAATAGGTTTTGGACATGTGTAGGTCTTAGATATTACATTATCATTCCATTTTATTTAAATAGTTAAATAATGAGGTCATCGCTGCATCATCATGATGTCATAAGTAATTTAATTTATTTAATGTCTAAAAATTATAAAAAAAATACTATGATATAAGAAATAGTTTTATCTTTCCAATTAGTATTTATAGTCAAAAATCAGACTTGTATAACCCCATGTTAAAATTGTTTCAGTAAAACATCTCATGTTTGTGTCATATTTACTTTAACATTAAATAAAAAGGTATTTATGTCATTTTCCAACCAAAGTGGCTCCATGGGGTCCCCAAGTTGACCCATGGGTTGTATTGGTCGGCCATGACACATCCAATGAGGTTAGGACATGTTTCATGCACATCTCATATTATAAAAACATTATTTTTACCTTAAACTACACTAATTACCTCTAATCGCGATTAAAAACATAATAAGTTATTATTCACCAAAAAATTATTTTATTCCCATTGAACCACAAATTAAAACCATTTATATCGGATTTTTGAAATTCAAAACACAAAGATGGGAAAATTTCATTTAATCAGAAAAATCAGTTTTTATAAGTACCACTTAGTGGTTTCACTATTCATCAAAAATTGATGTTTTTCAGAAAAATCCCAAAAAACCACCCTAAGCTATATTTGATATTCTGAATTCAAAAATATAGTCTATTTTACAAAATTCAAAACATATATGTCACATTAATTAATTTAATAATTAATTCCCACTGTCAGAGCAAATAGCGTGTTTTTATGAAACAATTAGTATCAAAAGATTGACTCTAGTTTAAGTCTGATTACAAAGTAAAATTAATTCCAACGATCACTATTGGGTTTAATGGTAAAAATATATTCTAATTTCACTTTAAAAACAATTCCAAAGATAATCTAATCATATAAATAAATTAGATTAAAAAGAGGTTTTGAATTAAAATACAACATTTTACACTATTCATTAAAAAAATGAACTTTATCGGAAAGATACCAAAAATTTACACAAAGTAAATTTGATGTCCCGATTCTTAAGAAGAGTTTTATTTTGTCCAATAGAATGTTTAAGAGTGAACAAAACTATATTTAATGACGGTTCTCCATCAAAAGGCGATAAGTGAGCCTTTAGTGAAAACTAGGGCATATACGCCTAAAATTGAATTCTTTCCGTATTTTAAGCCTTTATCGTTTATTGGATAAAAGTAAAAACATTTAAAAACATATATAATCATATTTTAGTTATTTCTATCCATTACCACCAATTCAACGGCTACATGTTAACTACCATTTAAAATAATATTATTTTATTATTAGAGTGCAACGTAAGATTCCCAAGAAACTCGTTGTTGCGTGTTGGGTACGCCATCGAGCATAGCGTCCCATTTAAAGTCATATTAATATTTTATTCACAAATATGGATAAAAATAAAATTTTCATATTCTTTATTTACCTGTGGTGTTACATCCTTCCCCCCTTTTGGGAATTGCGTCCTCGAAATTTTTAAATTGGGCTCGGAAACTTCATTGAAAATCCCACATCGCAACAAGAGTCGGTAAAACAATCACTTTAAAATAAAGAAATATAAGTACAATGGTCACCCGAGTTAACCCATACTAGGATTCCATGTAGAAAAAATATGGATATGGAGGAGAAAACATAGGTTCATTTTCTAATGGAGAGTGATAGAAAACATGTTTAGGAGAAAGTTAACAATAAGAAAATCACAAACTTGTGATGGGTTAAACGGTGTTGGGTTCCCCAGTAGGAAACGTTAATAGACAAAATTTTTGTTTTAAGTTACTTTTTATTGAGGAATTTATTCATAAGGAAACATAATCACTTATCATGTTGACTTTCAACTTTTACTAGATTCCTTAATCAAACTCATATTTTTTCCAAAAGACGAGTATTTAGGGAGACCTGTTCGCATTAAGAGTACTATAATAAACTTCTATAGAATCACCTAATCCACCAAAGAGAACTATATAATTCCCATTTCTTTAGGCTTTAACCAAAAACAAAACCAAAAGGTTAGTACAAAGTCAGATAATCCAGAAAAGGATAACCCTTTAAAAAGAAAATCTATACTTAATCTCCAAAATTTGTCCAACAAAACCCAAATTTCAACGAGGACCATCTGATAAACAATTTCTCCATAAAATTCTTAAAATTAAACCAATATAAGATTGAAAACCAAATATTTTAAGGATTTAGTCACATAGTCTTCCAAGTTAAATCGTAACATTTATCTCCAAACAACATCAGTTGCTCCTAAAGTCTCATATTGAAAAGTAATTCACCTAATCACATATCCTCCATGATAGGTTAATCATTTTCATAAATAATACAAAATAAACTTAATCTTAATTCATAAAATCATATAACTAAAAATAATTAGTCAAACTAACCATGGACTTCACGTAGTCCAGTTGTAGGTGATAAATACCAGTCGCAGTTTGGTTGTGGGTTCGATTCCCGCAGCTTTGTCCGACGCGATGGGTTGTCACACGGTCTGCGTGTTGTCCTTTTTCCAAAACTATATAATTATTAAATCATTCCCCAAAAAGAGATAAAATCATAAAAAATGATCATTACATATTTTAACCTCAAGTTTATCTCATGCATTTCATTTTCCAGCATATCATATAATAACCCATAATTACCTCAAAAGTAAGGATCATATAAACTCTAATGGTTACCTTTATAATTATTACCTAAACTTCCACATCGATTTGGTCATCTCGTACATGATGCATTATAGAACATACCAAGGTTAAAGTGGTTGATCGTGACTCCTTGATAGTTGGTTTAGAACAACCATGAGATTCCTCATTGAATCCCCCATTTCATCCAGTCTCTTAATCAGGGAACCACCACAGTTTCCTTCAAACCTGTTGTCTCTATGGTGCCTGCTAGATCCATCATTGCACTAAAAACAGAAATGTCAGTGTGAGTATATCAACAAAACCATCACGTACTAATGAGGGAGATAACCACTAAAATATACTTACTCATTCACTTTATCTAAAACTAGGACTCTTTCTGAAATCCTATCCATTATGGTATTGTCACATATGCTTAGAGAATACCCTAACCTCTAAAGTTATCTAAACCGACCTTTGATACCAACTATAAGGCCCCAGCCTTAAACCTTACATAATATTGAATTAAATGAGTAATTCACATTGAGGATCTTTTCAGGTTTAGAGTTTTAGATAATTAGGACATAACTACTACATCTCAAAAGATTACAAAGTAGTCGCTTCTACTAATATTTCCATAAAATAAAAACTCTTTAAAAGAAACATGTCTAGTTCCATGTTTTAGGTAGCATGACTTTCCCTTGAACCCATCCTTGACCCTATTCCACGCTACGTCATGTGAAAAACATTTCAAAAACATGGGATGAGCATAAAAAGCTCAGTAAGGGAAACACAAAGAATGAAAACTGTTAGTTTTTTCAAAACAACAAGTAAACCATGTATACTTTATCAATGTAATACTTTTCACCTTTTTGAAGTAGTAAATACTCTTCGCTGAATAAAAGTTTATTACTTACCCTTCTGTAACCAAAATATTACCATAAAACCCATATAAAGATCGCATAACATATAAAGGTAACTTGGGACATAATCATACTTAAGTGGAATAACCATAAGGTCAACTTCCACACATATCACTTAATGTAATAACCATTTGGCCAACTTCCATACATACTTAATGGAATAGCCATATGACCGACTTATATACCCAATGCATTGGAGGTTATAATGTAACCACATGTCCTGGTATTCACGGCACCACCCGTCATATGGTTTATCACGTAACCACTCGTTAAATTTCCAAGTACCATTATAAAATCATAAGACATAAAACAAACATAATGGAAAGAAAACATTTCCACACTTTGATCAAAATATATCACTAAAATATATTGACATAACAAATACATTATAAAAACCACTTTCAATACCAAAACACATAAAAGAGTATGTGGTATTTATTTCATTTTAAAAAACATCACGGCTTGTTGAAGAAGCCAAAGACCAAATAATACTCGCGGCGGCGGAAAAGGTCGTTGTCACCGCGTACGTTAAAGAATCATTCCTTTTTGTCATTTTTTAAAAAACTTCATAGAAAAAGATTCCTTTTGTATAAAAGTAAAATTCAAAGGGGTTTATACACTGTATGAAAGAATGTTGTGTATAAAACGAAATATGCCTCAATGAAAGGAGATTGAGACGAAGTCCCTCACAAAGAAGATATCCTTGGATTAAGGATAAATCAATTACATAATTATGTGTGACAAACTAATACACCAAATATAAGTGGATATTAAGTGTAAAAAAATCGGAGGTTATTCACACATATTCATAGAATTACATATTAAGGAGTAAAATCTTATCCCAAAGAATCAAAATTGGGTTAAGAAGTTCCCTTTCAAAAATATGACAGCCTAACGGCATCACTTCAAAATTCCGAAAATGAGTTGATAAAAGATAAAAATGGAATCTCATCACTTGGACATAAAATTTACATCAATAAGGATATAAAAGAACATATCCCAACATAATAGTATGTGAATTAAAAGACATAACAAAAGAAGTCTTTTAAAAAGAGGAGGGTGAAAAGTCCCCTTACCGAGTTGGGTAACTTTCGAAACGTACACCCCATGGAAGAAGGGTCATACAATGAAGATGTGAATACCCATAAATGAAATAATACTACAAAAACTGTATAATAATGGGAAGTTCATACACCACTCAAAGTAAAATCTTCCAAATGTAGCATAAATCTCATGGGAATAAAAGTGAGATGATCAATCCCTTACGAAAACTTGGCAGCCTAACGACGCCACATAAAAATTTCAAAATGGATTGATGAGATCAAATAGAGTATCTCATCATATTAAAATAAAATGTAAAGAAAGAGGAATATTAAATAAAATCCTCCATCATAACAAATAGGAGCTTAAAAGAAGTGACAAAAAGGAGAGTACTTAAAAAGAAAGAGAGAGGTTAGATCTCTTACGAAAATTCGGCAGCCTAACGGCACCACCCAAAACTTCCAAAAATGGATTGATGGGAGAGAATAGGTTCTCTAATCATATGAACAATAAAAATTATAGTAAGAGTAATATAAAATAACATCCCAATAACAAGAAAGATTATCTTTAAAAGGAATGACATAAAAGAGTGTACTTAAAAAGAAAGAGAGGAGTAAGATCCCTTACCTCGGGTCCGACTTGACTCGATCGTTCGTTAATGTCCTGAATAATAAACATGAGTTAATTTATATTTTCTTAAGAAACTTTTCAAGTTAATTATTACTTTTATATCACTTATTTACATTTTATAAACATTATGTAATCATTTAAGTAAATAATGTTTGTTTTGTCGATATTTGGTTCTTAAGTCGAAAGTGAACTTCTTACAATTACATGTTGTTCGTGTGGTCAATGGTTCATTATATCCAGAATGATTTTCATGATTTGGATATCATATATATCATATATATCCAGAATATACATGTATTTATAATATTACATAATCATTTAGAGGTAATAAATGAAATGCACTATTCATAGAGACGGTAAGCCGTACATACACATGAACGCTACATTCATTTCTTTGTCATATTAATGGAATTAAAACTAAATGAGAGGTATGTATATTTTAATTACATAATTATATTATATATATATATCCATTATAAATATGTACTTATAATAGTACATCACATTTGGATATAAGAAATGAAATGCACCGTTCATGGAGACGGTAAGCCGTGCATACACATGAACGCTACTTTCATTTCTGTCTCATATATTAATGGAAAGAAATAATAATGATATAGAGGTATATTATAATTCCAGTGTAAAATAATATATAATAACTTTAAATCCATCCTTTATACTTCTCACATATGGGATTAACGAATCACATCACTTTGAGGGGGCGGTAGTCCGCACTTCCTAAAATGAAATTATCGTGTTTACCCACAATGGAGACCATAAAGGTATGCCACAAAAGAAAAATACAGAATCTTAAGTAAAACATAAACATATTATATATCATATATAAATATAGTTACATCTTAATGGCCACTTTCAAAGGTGTTATATGAGTGTTGAACAATCATGGTTTCGTGAGGCAAAAATTCACCATCCACGGAAACAGTATTTTCTTTAACCATTAGATGTAGGTGTGTGTAACTATAGCTCGAATAATTATTATAACAACATCCTATTATATTTAAGATACATTAGTTGTTACAAAAGAATATAATAAAAAGAGTTTATGGGGATGGAGAGGCAAAACAAAACAAAAGGACTCAAGTGAAGACATTACCTTAAAATCGGGTAACTCCCTTTGGTTTGAGCTCAAAGGCTTCCTTGGGAAGACTTCTGCCAACAGTGAGGCATCAAGGAGTAATAGAGGGAAGTTGAGAGACAAAATGGGCAGAGTTTTGATGAGCCAAAGGCTTTTGGAGTGTGGGTAAGGAGGTAGAGTTGGGGGCCTTTTATAAGAGGAATGGAGGGGCACTCTTGGAAGGTAAAGAAAAGTCACTTTATTTTAAAATGGTATTAGGATTTAAGAGGTCCCACATTGATGTGTTTTGAGTATAAGGTGATAAGGGTTCCAAATCCATTCATCCAATAGGTTTTGGACATGTTTAGGTCTTAGATATTACATTATCTTTCGATTTTATTTAAATAGTTAAATAATGAGGTCATCGCTGCATCATCATGATGTCATAAGTAATTTAATTTATTTAATGTCTAAAAATTATAAAAAAATACTATGATATAAGAAATCTTTTTATCTTTCCAATGAGTATTTATAGTCAAAAATCTGTCTTGTATAACCCCATGTTAAAATTGTTTCAGTAAAACATTTCATGTTTGTGTCATATTTACTTTAACATTAAATAAAAAGGTATTTATGTCATTTTCCAACCAAAGTGGCTCCATGGGGTCCCCAAGTTGACCCATGGGTTGTATTGGTCGGACATGACACATCCAATGAGGTTAGGACATGTGTCATGCACATCTCATATTATAAAAACATTATTTTTACCTTAAACTACACTAATTACCTCTAATCGCGATTAAAAACATAATAAGTTACTATTCACCAAAAAATTATTTTATTCCCATTGAACCACAAATGAAAACCATTTATGTCGGATTTTTTAAATTCAAAACACAAAGATGGGAAAATTTCATTTAAGTAGAAAAATCAGTTTTTATAAGTACCACTTAGTGGTTTCACTATTCATCAAAAATTGATGTTTTTCAGAAAAATCCCAAAAAACCACCCTAAGCTATATTTGATATTCTGAATTCAAAAATAAAGTCTATTTTACAAAATTCAAAACATATATGTCACATTAATTAATTTAATAATTAATTCCCACTGTCAGAGAAAATAGCGTGTTTTTATGAAACAATTAGTATCAAAAGATTGACTCTAGTTTAAGTCTGATTACAAAGTAAAATTAATTCCAACGATCACTATTGGGTTTAATGGTAAAAATATATTTTAATTTCACTTTAAAACCAATTCCAAATATAATCTAATCATATAAATAAATTAGATTAAAAAGTGGTTTTGAATTAAAATACAACATTTTACACTATTCATTAAAAAAATGAACTTTATCGGAAAGATACCAAAAATTTACACAAAGTAAATTTGATGTCCCGATTCTTAAGAAGAGTTTTATTTTGTCCAATAGAATGTTTAAGAGTGAACAAAACTATATTTAATGACGGTTCTCCATCAAAAGGCGATAAGTGAGCCTTTAGTGAAAACTAGGGCATATACGCCTAGAATTGAATTCTTTCCATATTTTAAGCCTTTATCGTTTATTGGATAAAAGTAAAAACATTTAAAAACATATATAATCATATTTTATTTATTTCTATCCATTACCGCCAATTCAACGGCTACATGTTAACTACTATTTAAAATAATATTATTTTATTATTAGAGTGCAACGTAAGATTCCCAAGAAACTCGTTGTTGCGTGTTGGGTACGCCATCGAGCATAGCGTCCCCTTTAAAGTCATATTAATATTTTATTCACAAATATGGATAAAAATAAAATTTTCATATTCTTTATTCACCTGTGGTGTTACATCCTTCCCCCCTTTTGGGAATTGCGTCCTCGAAATTTTTAAATTGGGCTCGGAAACTTCATTGAAAATCCCACATCGCAACAAGAGTCGGTAAAACAATCACTTTAAAATAAAGAAAGATAAGTACAAAGGTCACCCGAGTTAACCCATACTAGGATTCCATGTAGAAAAAATATGGATATGGAGGAGAAAACATAGGTTCATGTTCTGATGGAGAGTGATAGAAAACATGTTTAGGAGAAAGTTAACAATAAGAAAATCACAAACTTGTGATGGGTTAAACGGTGTTGGGTTCCCCAGTAGGAAACATTAATAGACAAAATTTTTGTTTTAAGTTACTTTTTATTGAGGAATTTATTCATAAGGAAACATAATCACTTATCATGTTGACTTTCAACTTTTACTAGATTCCTTAATCAAACTCATATTTTTTCCAAAAGACGAGTATTTAGGGAGACTTGTTCGCATTAAGAGTACTATAATAAACTTCTATAGAATCACCTAATCCACCAAAGTGAACTATATAATTCCCATTTCTTTAGGCTTTAACCAAAAACAAAACCAAAAGGTTAGTACAAAGTCAGATAATCCATAAAAGGATAACCCTTTAAAAATAAAATCTATGCTTAATCTCCAAAATTTGTCCAACAAAACCCAAATTTCAACGAGGACCATCCGATAAACAATTTCTCCATAAAAATCTTAAAATTAAACCAATATAAGATTGAAAACCAAATATTTTAAGGATTTAGTCACATAGTCTTCCAAGTTAAATCGAAACATTTATCTCCAAACAACATCAGTTGCTCCTAAAGTCTCGTATTGAAAAGTAATTCACCTAATCACATATCCTCCATGATAGGTTAATCATTTTCATAAATAACCCAAAATAAACTTAATCTTAATTCATAAAATCATATAACTAAAAATAATTAGTCAAACTAACCATGGACTTCACGTAGTCCAGTTGTAGGCGATAAATACCAGTCGCAGTTTGGTTGTGGGTTCGATTCCCGCAGCTTTGTCCGACACGATGGGTTGTCACACAGTCTGCGTGTTGTCCTTTTTCCAAAACTATATAATTATTAAATCATTCCCCAAAAAGAGATAAAATCATCAAAAATGATCATTACATATTTTAACCTCAAGTTTATCTCATGCATTTCATTTTCCAGCATATCATATAATAACCCATAATTACCTCAAAAGTAAGGATCATATAAACTCTAATGGTTACCTTTATAATTATTACCTAAACTTCCACATCGATTTGGTCATCTCGTACATGATGCATTATAGAACATACCAAGGTTAAAGTGGTTGATCGTGACTCCTTGATAGTTGGTTTAGAACAACCATGAGATTCCTCATTGAATCCCCCATTTCATCCAGTCTCTTAATCAGGGAACCACCACAGTTTCCTTCAAACCTGTTGTCTCTATGGTGCCTGCTAGATCCATCATTGCACTAAAAACAGAAATGTCAGTGTGAGTATATCAACAAAACCATCACGTACTAATGAGGGAGATAACCACTAAAATATACTTACTCATTCACTTTATCTAAAACTAGGACTCTTTCTGAAATCCTATCCATTCTGGTATTGTCACATATGCTTAGAGAATACCCTAACCTCTAAAGTTATCTAAACCGACCTTTGATACCAACTATAAGGCCCCAGCCTTAAACCTTACATAATATTGAATTAAATGAGTAATTCACATTGAGGATCTTTTCAGGTTTAGAGTTTTAGAGAATTAGGACATAACTACTACATCTCAAAAGATTACAAAGTAGTCGCTTCTACTAATATTTCCATAAAATAAAAACTCTTTAAAAGAAACATGTCTAGTTACATGTTTTAGGTAGCATGACTTTCCCTTGAACCCATCCTTGACCCTATTCCACGCTACGTCCTGTGAAAAACATTTCAAAAACTTGGGATGAGCATAAAAAGCTCAGTAAGGGAAACACAAAGAATGAAAACTGTTAGTTTTTTCAAAACAACAAGTAAACCATGTATACTTTATCAATGTAATACTTTTTACCTTTTTGAAGTAGTAAATACTCTTCGCTGAATAAAAGTTTATTACTTACCCTTCTGTAACAAAAATATTACCATAAAACCCATATAAAGATCGCATAACATATAAAGGTAACTTGGGACATAATCATACTTAAGTGGAATAACCATAAGGTCAACTTCCACACATATCACTTAATGTAATAACCATTTGGCCAACTTCCATACATACTTAATGGAATAGCCATACGACCGACTTATATACCCAATGCATTGGAGGTTATAACGTAACCACATGTCCTGGTATTCACGGCACCACCCGTCATATGGTTTATCACGTAACCACTCGTTAAATGTCCAAGTACCATTATAAAATCAGAAGACATAAAACAAACATAATGGAAAGAAAACATTTCCACACTTTGATCACAATATATCACTAAAATATATTGACATAACAAATACATTATAAAAACCACTTTCAATACCAAAACACATAAAAGAGTATGTGGTATTTATTTCATTTTAAAAAACATCACGACTTGTTGAGGAAGCCAAAGACCAAATAATACTCGCGGCGGCGGAAAAGGTCGTTGTCACCGCGTACGTTAAAGAATCATTCCTTTTTGTCATTTTTTAAAAAACTTCATAGAAAAAGATTCCTTTTGTATAAAAGTAAAATTCAAAGGGGTTTATACACCGTATGAAAGAATGTTGCGTATAAAACGAAATATGCCTCAATGAAAGGAGATTGAGACGAAGTCCCTCACAAAGAAGATATCCTTGGATTAAGGATATATCAATTACATAATTATGTGTGACAAACTAATACACCAAATATAAGTGGATATTAAGTGTAAAACAATCGGAGGTTATTCACACATATTCATAGAATTACATATTAAGGAGTAAAAGCTTATCCCAAAGAATCAAAATTGGGTTAAGAAGTTCCCTTTCAAAAATTTGACAGCCTAACGGCATCACTTCAAAATTCCGAAAATGAGTTGATAAGAGATAAAAATGGAATCTCATCACTTGGACATAAAATTTACATCAATAAGGATATAATAGAACATATCCCAACATAATAGTATGTGAATTAAAAGACATAACAAAATAAGTCTTTTAAAAAGAGGAGGGTGAAAAGTCCTCTTACCGAGTTGGGTAACTTTCGAAACGTACACCCCATGGAAGAAGGGTCATACAATGAAGATGTGAATACCCATAAATGAAATAATACTACAAAAACTATATAATAATGGGAAGTGCATACACCACTCAAAGTAAAATGTTCCAAATGTAGCATAAATCTCATGGGAATAAAAGTGAGATGATCAATCCCTTACGAAAACTTGGCAGCCTAACGACGCCACATAAAAAATTCAAAATGGATTGATGAGATCAAATAGAGTATCTCATCATATTACAATAAAATGTACAGAAAGAGGAATATTAAATAAAATCCTCCATCATAACAAATAGGAGCTTAAAAGAAGTGACAAAAAGGAGTGTACTTAAAAAGAAAGAGAGAGGTTAGATCTCTTACGAAAATTCGGCAGCCTAACGGCACCACCCAAAACTTCCAAAAATGGATTGATGGGAGAGAATAGGTTCTCTAATCATATGAACAATAAAAATTATAGTAAGAGTAATATAAAATAACATCCCAATAACAAGAAAGATTATCTTTAAAAGGAATGACATAAAAGTGTGTACTTAAAAAGAAAGAGAGGAGTAAGATCCCTTACCTCGGGTCCGACTTGACTCGATCGTTCTTTAATGTCCTGAATAATAAACATGAGTTAATTTATATTTTCTTAAGAAACTTTTCAAGTTAATTATTACTTTTATATCACTTATTTACATTTTATAAACATTATGTAATCATTTAAGTAAATAATGTTTGTTTTGTCGATATTTGGTTCTTAAGTCGAAAGTGAACTTCTTACAATTACATGTTGTTCGTGTGGTCAATGGTTCATTATATCCAGAATGATTTCCATGATTTGGATATCATATATATCATATATATCCAGAATATACATGTATTTATAAAATTACAAAATCATTTAGAGGTAATAAATGAAATGCACTATTCATCGAGACGGTAAGCCGTACATACACATGAACGCTACATTCATTTCTTTTTCATATTAATGGAATTAAAACTAAATGAGAGGTATGTATATTTTAATTACATAATTATATTATATATATATATATATCCATTATAAATATGTACTTATAATAGTACATAACATTTGGATATAAGAAATGAAATGCACCGTTCATGGAGACGGTAAGCCGTGCATACACATTAACGCTACTTTCATTTCTGTCTCATATATTAATGGAAAGAAATAATAATTATATAGAGGTATATTATAATTCTAGTGTAAAATAATATATAATAACTTTAAATCCATCCTTTATACTTCTCACATATGGGATTAACGAATCACATCACTTTGAGGGGGCGGTAGTCCGCACTTCCTAAAATGAAATTATCGTGTTTACCCACAATGGAGACCATAAAGATATGCCACAAAAGAAAAATACAAAATATTAAGTAAAAAAATAAACATATTATATATCATATATAAATATAGTGACATCTTAATGGCCACATTTGAAGGTGTTATATGAGTGTTGAACAATCATCGTTACGTGAGGCAGAAATTCACCATCCATGGAAACAGTATTTTCTTTAACCATTAGATGTAGGTGTGTGTAAGTGTAGCTCGAATACTTCTTATAACAACATCCTAGTATATTTAAGATATTGTAGTCGTTACAAACGAAAATAATAAAAAGAGTTTAGGGGTTTGGAGAGGCAAAACAAAACAAAAGGACTCAAGTGAAGACATTACCTTAAAATCGGGTAACTCCCTTTGGTTTGAGCTCAAAGGCTTCCTTGGGAAGACTTATGCCAAAAGTGAGGCTTCAATGAGTAATAAAGTGAAGTGTAGAGACAAAATGGGCAGAGGTTGGCCGAGACAAAGGCTTTGGGAGTGTGGGTAAGGAGGTAGAGGTGGGGGCCTTTTATAAGAGGAGAGGAGGGGAACTCTTGGAAGGTAAAGCAAAGTCAGATTATTTTAAAATGGTATTCGGATTTAAGAGGTCCCACATTGATGTGTTTCTAGGATAAGGTGATAAGGGTTCTAAATCCACTCATCCAATAGGTTTTAAATAGGTGTAGGTCTTATATATTACATTATCTTTCAATTTTATTTAAATCATTAAATAATGAGGTCATCGCTGCATCATCATGAGGTCATAAATAATTTAATTTATTTAATGTCTAAAAATTATAAAAAAAATACTATGATATAGAAAAATCTTTTTATCTTTACAATGAGTATTTATAGTCAAACCTCGGACTTTTATATCCCCATGTTAAAATTGTTTTACTAAAACATTTCATGTTTGTGTCATTTTTACTTTAACATTAAATAAAAAGGTATTTATGTCATTTTCCAACCAATGTGGCTCGATGGGGTCCCCAAGATGACCCATGGGTTTTCTTGGTCGGCCATGACACATACAATGAGGTTAGGACATGTGTCAAGCTCATCTCATATTATAAAATCATTATTTTTACCTCAAACTACACTAATTACCTCTAATCGCGATTAAAAACTTAATAAGTTACTATTTACCAAAAAATTATTTTAATCCCTTTGAACCACAAATGACAACCATGTATGTCGTATTTTTGAAATTCAAAACACAAAGATGGTAAAATTTCATTTAAGTGGAAAAATCAGTTCTTATAAGTACCACTTAGTTGTTTCACTATTCATCAAAAATTGAAGTTTTTTAGAAAAATCCGAAAAATTCACCCTAAGCTATATTTGATATTCCGAATTCAAAAATGAAGTCTATTTTACAAAATTCAAAACATATAAGTCACATTAATTAATTTAATAATTAATTCCTGCTGTCAGAGCAAATAGCGTGTTTTTATGAAACAATAAGTATCAAAAGATTGACTCACTACTAGAAAACATGGCATTTGAGCCCTGTTACCTATAGCGACAGCCAATGGCGGTCGCTAAGACTCCTTAATCAAAATAAGGGGCTTCTGCCCCCCCCCCCCCCTCTCCACTCTATCGTGCCCCCCCCCCAAACCCTTCCCCCCGTCGCCACCCCCCCCCCCCCCTCCCCCCCCCCCCCCCCGCCACCGTGCGCCCTCCCTGCCGCCGCGCGCCCTCCCCGGCGCCCCGCCCTCCGCCGGCCCGCCATCCGCCGGCCGGCCCTCGGCCGGCCTGGCCTCCGCCGGCCCTCCCTCCGCTGGCCCGCCCTCCGCAGCCCCACCCTCCGTCGGCTCGCCCTCCGGCCGGCCACTCTCCGGCCACCCTCCACCCTCCGGCCGCCCTCCGGCCGCCCTCCAGCTGCCCTCCGACTGCCCTCCGCCGGCCCGCCCTCCTCCGGCCATCCTCCGCCCTCCGGATCCGGCCGCCATACGCCCTGTGGCCACCCTACGACCTCCATCTACCCTCGAGCCTCCCGTCACCCGCCTCCGGCAGCCCTGCAGCCCTCCGGCAGCCCTCCGGCCACCCTCCGCCAGCCCCAACCTCCCTGGCCGCCCTCCGCCCTCTGGCTCCAGCTGCCCTCTGCCATACGGCCGCCCTGCGGCCTCCTGCCACCCGCCTCCGGCAGCCCGGAAGCCCTCGGGAGCCCTCCGGCAGCCCTCCGGCCTTCGGCCTCCAGCCCCTCCGGCCTCCGACCTCCGCCCTCAGCCCTCCGCCCCATCATCCCTCCCCCCAGCACCCTGAACACCCCCCCCCCCCACCCCGCCAACCCCCGTCCCATTCGTCTTTATACCCTCCCTCGCCGTACCACCGCCACCCGTCCCCTCCTTCACCGTCCCCTCCCTCACCACACCAGCTCCGGCTCCGGCTCCCCACCGCTCCTCTCCCTCAAAGCACCATCGTCGGCTCCCCTCCCTTACAGGTTTGTAGCGCAATCAGGTATGACATGGGCTTTCACTTACATTATTATTTTATAAATGGTTCACAAACAATTAGTTAGTATTTATTTTTAATATATTTGATATCAAAAATGAAAATGTAATAAGTCTTATGTGAATGTTTGTTATAGGGATCTTATTATGGATATGAGTTGGATTGATCTTCCAAATCGAACGTCTAGAGAGTATTTCAATGGCATTATGCAGTTTATGGACTTCACGAGAGGATTTGGAAGTGACTATATTAGTTGTCCATTTAGAAAATGTGCTAACAGATATCAATTCACACAAGATACTGTGAGGGAGCACCTTTTCTTTAATGTATTTCTGAAAAATTATAAGTGTTGGACTCGTCATGGAGAAGAATATGTTCGTTGTCTAAATAAATTTGCAGCTCAAATGGATGTCGATCCAAGGATGACTGATCCAATGCATGAAATGCTTACTGAAATGGTACGTGGGTTTGATCCTGAAGGCATTAACATCCAGAATCTTGAGACCAGTGAGATAAATCTTCGCTCTGGTGCAGATCGTGATTCGAGGAGGTTTTATGAAGCACTTGATGATGCGAAAATAGAATTATATCCTGGATGTACTTCTTACAATAAACTGTCATTTATCATGGATTTGTTGCATTTGAAGACTTTGAATAATTGGTCAGACACATCATTCGACATGCTTTTGGTGTTATTGAAAAAAATTTCTTCCTGTCAACGCTAAGATTCCTGAGTCGTATTACTATGCTCGTAAGTTGACAGAGAACTTTGGTTTTACATATGAGACCATAGATGCATGTGCAAACAACTGTATGTTGTTTAGAAAAGAAACTGCCCATTTGGATATTTGTACGGTTTGTGGTGCTTCCAGGTGGAAGGAGAACAAGGGAAATAATACTCATCAATGTCCGATTGTGATACAGGGGAAACCGATTGCCATAAAGAAAATGTGTTACTTTCCCCTTAAACCCAGGTTGAAATGATTTTTTATGTCATCTAAAGTTTCTAATTTAATGAGATGGCATGCAGAAAGAGTTCATGAAAGTGATATGTTAAACCACCCGACAGACTCTCATGCATGGAAGGAATTTGATAAGAGACATCCCGACTTTTCTAAAGATGTTCGTAATGTCTTATTGGGATTGGCAGCATATGGTTTCAATCCATTCAAGTCTATCGTTGGAGCAACTCATAGCACATGGCCCGTGGTGTTGGTTCCATATAATCTTCCTCTGTGGCATTGTATGAAGCAACAATTTATATTACTTTCCACTCTTATTGATGGACCTAAAATTACGGGGGATAAGATTGATGTTTACCTTCAGCGATTGATTGATGAGTTGAATGAATATTGGGGCGATTGTGTGATGACTTATGACTGCGAAACGAATGAAATGTTCAAACTGCATGCTGCTTTATTGTGGACAATCAATGACTTCCCTGCTTATGCAAATTTATCAGGCTGGAGTACGAAAGGGTAATTTTCTTTCCCTTGTTGCAATAAAAGTAAAAAATCTGTATGGATTAAACATTCCAAAAAATGGGCATACATGGGTCACAAGCGTTTTCTCCCTCCTCAATATAGATTCAGAAAGGACAGAGTGACATTTGATGGTTCTAGAGAGTTCAGCCCAGCACCAAAGATCATGACAGGAGTCGAAATGTTATCGCAGATTGAGGAAGAAAACATCCACACGGTATATGAAATTCAAGATTTGGTGGCTCCTCCAGTACATAATATTCGTGGTGCGGGTAGGCAGCGCAGTCACAATTGGAAAAAGAAAATTATTTTTTATAGTCTTCCATATTGGAAAACTAACATGTTGAGGCATAATTTGGATGTCATGCACATTGAAAAAAATGTTTGTGATAACATATTGTGGACCATTTTAGGTGTCAGTGGAAAATCAAAGGACCTTGTTAATGCACGCCGTGATTTGGAGGAAATGGGTTTAAGGAAACAGTTGCATTTACAGTTAGCTGAGGGAAACAAGGCATATATGCCTTCTGCACAGTATACGATTACTACAGAGGAGAAAGAAACATTTCTTTCCATTTTGAAGATGGTCAAGGTGCCTGATGGTTATTATTATAATATTTCAAAGTGTGTGAATCTGACGAGCAAGACATTGCAAGGGTTGAAAAGTCATGACAATCACATATTACTTCAGAAGATGATTCCAATCGCAATTTGTGATTTTTTATCCCCCAATGTTGTTCAGCCCTTGATTGAGATTAGTAATTTTTTAGACATCTTTGTTTAAGAAATCAACGAATGAGTGATTTAAAAAGTTTGCAGTACCGAATTGTACTTACGCTTTGTCACTTTGAGAAACTTTCCCCCCCCTCCTTTTTCGATGTTAAGGTCCACTTGATAGTGCAACTAACTGATGAAGTAATGGCTGCTGGTCCAGTGCAATTCAGGTGGATGTATCATATTGAACGTTATTTGAGTACATTGAAAAGATTTGTACGCAACAGAGCTCGTCCAGAGGAATCAATAGCCAATGGTTATTTGATGGATGAGTGTACTACCTTTTGTGAAGAATATCTTACGGATTTTGAAACAAAATTAGATAAGACCTCTCGGATTCATGATGGTCCAGTTGGAGAAGGAACCACATTTGATATGGACAACATCGATTGGATACAAGCACATTGATATATCTTGTTCAATACTCCATCAGTTGCACCATTAATGCAGTAAGTATCTTATCAATGTGCTTGTATAACTTTTACATGTTTTGTTTGCATAAGATGATCTTTTAAACATTGCGTTATCATTTGTAGGAAACACATTAATGAGATAAAAGAAGCGATGCATCGTGAGACTGAGTTGCAAATTCAACAATCTCATTATGCGTCATTTCATGATTGGTTCAAGGATTATGTATGTATAAATTTATTTTCATTATGAGTGACGTATTAAACTAATTCTTTCTGCACATATCAGTATTGATTTTTATAAATTATGTAGGTTCGTAAGCTGAGGGAGTTAGGGGACCCACGCTACCTGAAGTATTTATCCAACGGGCTGAGGGTCCATTTATAACGGCTCGTCGTTATAAAGCTATTGATGCTAATGGTTTTCGATTTCGCATTAAAGATGTTGACGACAAACGAGCAACACAAAACAGTGGCATCGGTTGTCCCTTTGTCGATTCTGGTTATTACTATGGTCAATTGATAGACATCATTGAAGTTGTATACACACACAGTTTGAAGTACATATTGTTAAAGTGTAATTGGGTTGATCCAATGCATGGATGTAAAGTCAATCAATATCAGTTTTCATTGGTTAATTTTAACTATATGTTATACAGAAATAATGAATGAGTTGAGAATGAACCTTTCATTTTGACATCACAAGCGGAACAAGTATTCTTCGTTACTTTGCATTCGGATCCATGTTGGCAAGTTGTTGTCAAAATGTCTCGGCGAGGAGTGTTTTTATTTGAAGAAGATGAGCCTGAGACTGTTCCGTTTGTTTACCAACAACTTGATCAACATACCGTAGTTCAACGTGGAGAAGATATTTATTGGGTCAGAGCGGCTGTTGAAGGAGAAACGGTCGATTTTCATGCTTAATGAAAGGTATAATTGTTTTCCCGCTATTTAGTAGAATGTCCTAGGATATCATAAATTATCTAATCATTTTATAAATATTTATTAGTTTTAATCCTAAATTTTGTAAGTTTTAATTCAAACATAAATATTTAGGTTGTTTTTACTCTTGATTTATTGATGTTATGGTCGGTGTATCATCTCGTTGAGGTATTATTCATCTGATTCATGTGCTGCTTGAATTTTTATTAGTTCTATCTGAAATTTGGCTATGCATTGACTGGTTTTGTACATAATTTGTATATCTGTTTTGTTAAATTTCTGATTTTTTAAAATTCATTCACAACTAATTATTCAATCCATTTTTTGTTTGATTAACAGTTGTACAAGTTTGATTTTTTAAGAACAATACAATTTATCTTTTAAACACTTTGGACTCATTACTGATGTTTTCTATGACTGTAGACATGTCAGGGGAAGATGCATAAGATCCACATCATCTATCTGAGGCATCTACGTCTCAGGGTTGAGGTATGTTTGAATGTCATTATCTATATTTTTTATGTAATTGACAAACATACATATATATATATATAACATTTGTCAATTTATATATAAAATTGTTTTCAACAGGATCAGACTCGACTGCTTCTTCCTCTCGCAGGAGAGGCCCTGGTCGTGGCATATTATCATGGAATTCCGACACGACGATAGATGTTTCATTTGATGAGGTTATTCATCCTGTGGGACCGAATGCCCCGGCATTTATTCGTCCGCTGGGTCATATAATACGTGAACCACATTGATTTCCATTGACCACGTGTTACTGTGATTTTATCCCTCAGGACACATTAGATCGTCTATGGAGGGAGGTTCAGGTAAGAAAATCATTTTACATTATTTTCTATGTATAAATAATACTAATATGTTTGATTATTTTCTTTATAGCAAAATTTGAAAGTATGCCCTGAAGAGTTTCGGCCCGTGTGTATGAGCAAATTCCGTAAGATGTGGAAAGATTATAAAGGCAAAGTGAAGAGGGACCATTGGGTATCAAATGTGGGTGCCCTAGACATTTTGGAAAAAGTCCCGAGAGGTGTCATCTCGGCTCAGTGGCATGACTTGGTTGCATATTGGTCTACTGAGGGTGTTGCGGTTTGTATAATAATTATTTTGGTGTATATATATTTTCAAGAATATGTGATTTGTTTGAAATTTGAATGAATTGAATGTAGGAGGTGTCAACACGCCATTCTGAGAATCGAGCGTTGCAGGGATCACCTCACAGGCTCGGGACTCGTCACGTGTCTCAGATCCGACATGAGGTATATATTATTCATTTTTTAATTTATTAATTAATATGGTTTTGTGTTTATATTCTTTTAATATACCGTTGCGAGAGCAAGGTGCAGCAACTGATAAAATGTCAGTGTGGATGAGGACTCGTGATCGCAATGATCTAGAGGTTGCAGCATTGATAGTAAGTGTCTGTACTTACCAATAATTACATAAATCTATATATTAAGATATATATATTTATATATATTTAAATATTTCACAGGCTCAATTTGAAGCTGAGTTAGAACATCTTCCAGAGGACCAGCGACAGCTTCCCATGCGACGGGTTGAGACCTTTCATCGCATTGTCGGTCGAGATGGGCATTGCTATAGTTTGACCTATGGAGCAGGGATTCCTCGTTCTGTAGTGTCACGCGCTGCGGTTGTCGGTCCTTCTGTTGCTCATATGACACAACAGATGTCAGATTTTGAGGCACGGCTTCACGCTTCCGAAGAGGCAAATGTGCAATTGACAGCTGAGGTTAGAGCACTGCGGGAATATGTGCATCGAGCTGATGGTGCAGGGGATCATATGACGCAGGTATATACTGTATTTATTTATTTAATTTAAATTATTTTTTTTATTAAAATATTTATATTGTTTATTTGTTGTAGGCCCCTGGCCCACCAGAAGGAGGTAGCATTGATGACAACGCGTGACGCATCATATATTTACGAGATATGTTATTTGTGTTTACTGGTGGGGTTGACATTGATGTACTGTATGTATTCAATTAATTTAAATTAGAAGGCTGTGTACTTATAATTTCTTTCTTTTTTTGTTTATTATATGATAGCTAATATTATCTAAGGCGTGCATTTAAAAACTCTAACCCCCCGCACCCCCGTACAGCCCCGCCGCACCCCCGAACAGCCCCACGCACAACCGTACAACCCCCCGCACCCCCAGACAGCCCCCCCCCCCCCCCGCACCCCCCGTACAGCCCCCGCACCCCCGTACAGCCCCTCGCACCCGCGTACAGCCCCCCCGCACCCCCGTACAGCCCCCCGCACTCTCGGACACCCCCCCCCCCCCCCCCGCACACCCGTAGAGCCCCCCCCCCCCCCACCCCCCCACCCCCGGACAGCCCCCCCGCACCCCCGTACAGCCCCCCGCACCCCCAGACAGCCCCCCCGCACACCAGTACAGCCCCCGCACCCCCGGACAGCCCCCCGCACCCCCGTACAGCCCCCCGCAGCCCCGTAAAGCCCCCCCACAGCCCCCACCTCCCCCCCCCCCCCGCACCCCCGTACAGCCCCCCGCACCCCCCCCCGAGCAGCCACCCCGCACCCCCGTACAGCCCCCCGCACACCCGTACAGCCCCCCACACCCCCATACAGCCCCCCGCACCCCCGGACAGCCCCCCCCGCACCCCCGTACAGCCCCCCCCCCCTCCCCCCCCGCACCCCCGTATAGCCCCCCGCACCCCCGGAAAGCCCCCCCTCACCTCCGTACAGCCCCCCCACCCCCCCCCCCCCGCACCCCCTTACAGCCCCCCCCCCCCCGCACCCCCCGAATGTGTCGTTTTCAGCAGCACGATGCGCGCTGAAATGGCGTGTTGTGGGGTCAAAACCACCCGAACGACGTCCGAATGCCACGAAACCGCACGACAACAGCCGGTGCGTGAATTCTGAAATGGTCGGTCAGACGGCACATCATTCGGAGGTGTCGTTTGACCGCGGCGGCCGGAAACGCGTTTCTGGCCCCACAGAACACCAAAACGGCGTGCGGCGGTCCAATTCAGAGCAAACGTGCTCCGAAAAACCTGAAACCGCACGAGAATGATAGGAATATTATTCCTGAGATGCAGGAGGAGGCGGCACGTCAATCGGAAGTGCGGTGCGCGCGGCATGACCGAGTGCGTTGTTTTTAGCAACTCGGCGCGCGCTGAAATGGCGCATTGGGGGGTCAAAACCACCCGAACGACCTCTGAATGCCAGGAAACCGCACGACAACATCCATTGCATGAATTTGGAAATGGTCGGGTAGATGGAACATCAATCGGAGGAGCTGTTTGACCGCAGCGGTCGAAAACGCGTTTCCAGCGCCACAAAACACCAAAACGGCGTGCGGCGGTCGAATTCGGAGCAAACGTGCTCTAAACGACCTGAAACCGCACGAGAATGATAGGAATATTATTCATGAGATGCAGGAGGTGGAGGAACATCCATCGGACGTGCAGTGCTGACGGCACGACCGATTGCGTCGTTTTCAGCAGCTCGGCGCGCGCTGAAATGGGACGTTGGGGGGTCAAAACGGGCCGAACGAGGTCCGAATGCCACGAAATCGCACGACAACATCCGTTGCGTGAATTCTGAATTGTTCGGGCAGACGGTACATCAATCGGAGTTGCCGTTTGACCACGGCGGCCGGAAACGCATTTCTGGCGCCATAAAACTCCAAAACGGCATGCGACGGTCGAATTCGGATCAAACATGCTCCGAAAGACCTGAAACTGCAAAAGAACGATATGATTATTATTCCCGAGATGCAGGAGGAGGCGGCACGTCCATCGGACGTGCGGTGCGCGCGGTACGACTGAATGCGTCGTTTTCAGCAGCTCAGAGCGCGCTGAAATGGCGTGTTGGGGGGTCAAAACCACCCGAACGACCTCCGAATTCCACGAAACCGCACGAAAACATCTGTTGCGTCAATTATGAAATGGTCGGGTAGACGGAACGTCAATCGGAGGTTCCATTTGACCGCGACGGCCGAAAAGCGTTTCCGGCGCCAAAAAACACCAAAACGGCATGCGGCGGTCGAATTCAGAGCAAACGTGCTCCGAACGACCTGAAACCACATGAGAATGATAGGAATATTATTCCTAAGATGAAGGAGAAGACGGCACATCCATCGGACGTGCGGTGCGCTCAGCACGACCGAATGTGTCGTTTTCAGCAGCTCGGCGCGCGCTGAAATGGCGCATTGGGGGGGTCAAAACCACCCGAACTACCTCCGAATGCTAGGAAACCGCACGAAAACATTCATTGCATGAATTTTGAAATGGTCAGGCAGACGGAACGTCAATCGGAGGTGCCGTTTGACCGCGGCGGCCAGAAACCCGTTTCTGAAGCCATAAAACACCAAAACGGCGTGCGACAATCAATTTCAGAGCAATTGTGCTTCGAACGACCAGAAACCGCACGAGAACGATAGTATTATTATTCCAGAGACGCAAGAGGAGGCGGAACGTCCATCGGACGTGTGGTGCGCTCGGCACGACCGAATGCGTCGTTTTCAGTAGCTCGGCGCGCGCTGAAATGGCGCGTTGGGGGGTCAAAACCACCCGAACGGCCTCCGAATGCCACAAAACCGCACGACAACATCGGTTGAGTGAATTATGAAATGTCCGGGCAGATGACACGTCAATCGGAGGTTCTGTTTGACCGCGGCGGCCGTAAATGCGTTTCCGGAGGCATAAAACACCAAAACGGCGTGCGGTTGTCAAATTCAGAGCAAACGTGTTTCGAACGACCTGAAATCGAACGAAAACGATAGGAATATTATTACTGAGATGCAGGAGGAGGCTCCATGTCCATCGGATGTGCGATGCGCTCGGCACGATCGAATGTGTCGTTTTCAGCAGCGCGGCGCGTGCTGAAATGGCGGGTTGGGAGGTCAAAACCACCCGAACGACTTCCGAATGCCACGAAACCGCACGACAATAGCCGGTGCGTGAATTGTGAAATGGTCAGGCAGACGGTACGTCAATCGGAGGTGTCGTTTGACCGCGGCGGCCGGAAACGCGTTTCTGGCGCCATAGAACACCAAAATGGCGTGCGGCGGTCCAATTTAGAGCAAACGTGCTCTGAAAAACCTGAAACCGCATGAGAACGATAGTAATATTATTCCTGAGATTCAGGAGGAGGAGTCACGTCCATCGGACGTGCGGTGCGCACGGCACGACCGAATGTGTCGTTTTCAGCAGCTCGGCGCGCGCTGAAATGGCGCATTGGGGGGGTCAAAACCACCCGAACGACCTCCGAATGCCAGGAAACCGCACGAAAACATTCATTGCATGAATTCTGAAATGGTCAGGTAGACGGAACGTCAATCGGATGTGCCGTTTGACCGCGGCGGCCAGAAACCCGTTTCTGAAGCCATAAAACACCAAAACGGCGTGCTGCAATCAATTTCAGAGCAATTGTGCTTCGAACGACCAGAAACCGCACGAGAACGATAGTATTATTATTCCAGAGACGCAAGAGGAGGCGGAACATCCATCGGACGTGTGGTGCGCTCGGCACGACCGAATGCGTCGTTTTCAGCAGCTCGGCGCGCGCTGAAATGGCGCGTTGGGGGGTCAAAACCACCCGAACGGCCTCCGAATGCCACAAAACTGCACGACAACATCCGTTGCGTGAATTATGAAATGTTCGGGCAGACGACACATCAATCGGAGGTTCTGTTTGACCGCGACGGCCGTAAATGCGTTTCCGGAGGCATAAAACACCAAAACGGCGTGCGGTGTTCAAATTCGGAGCAAACGTGTTTCGAACGACCTGAAATCGAACGAAAACGATAGGAATATTATTACTGAGATGCAGGAGGAGGCTCCATGTCCATCGGACGTGCGATGCGCTCGGCACGATCGAATGTGTCGTTTTCAGCAGCGCGGCGCGTGCTGAAATGGCGGGTTGGGAGGTCAAAACCACCCGAACGACCTCCGAATGCCACGAAACCGCACGACAATAGCCGGTGCATGAATTGTGAAATGGTCAGGCAGACGACACGTCAATCGGAGGTGTCTTTGGACCGCGGCGGCTGGAAACGCGTTTCTGGCGCCATAGAACACCAAAATGGCGTGCGGCGGTCCAATTTAGAGCAAACGTGCTCTGAAAAACCTGAAACCGCATGAGAACGATAGGAATATTATTCCTGAGATGCAGGAGGAGGAGTCACGTCCATCGGACGTGCGGTGCGCACGACACGACCGAATGCGTCGTTTTCAGCAGCTCGGCACGCGCTGAAATGGCGCGTTGCGGGGTCAAAACCACCCAAACGACCTCTGAATGCCACGAAGCCGCACGACAACATCCGTTGCGTGAATTCCGAAATGGTCGGGCAGACGGCACGTCAATCGGAGGTGCCGTTTGACCGCGGCGGTGGAAAACGTGTTTCCGGCGCCATAAAACACCAAAACGGCGTGTGGCGGTCGAATTCGGAGAAAACATGCTCTGATTGACCTGAAAACGCACGAGAACGATAGGAATATTATTCCTGAGATGAAGGAGGAGGCGGCACATCCATCGGGCGTGCGGTGCGCGCGACACGACCAAATTCGTCGTTTTCAGCAGCTCGGCGCGCGCTAAAATGGAGCGTTGGGGGGTCAAAACCACCCAAACGATCTCCAAATGCCACGAAACCACACGAAAACATCTGTTGCGTGAATTCTAAAATGGTCAGGCAGACGGAACGTCAATCGGAAGTACCGTTTGACCACAGTGGCCAGAAACGCGTTTCTAGCGCCATAAAATACCAAAACGGCGTATGAAGGTCGAATTCGGAGCAAACGTGCTCCGAACGACCTGAAACCGCACGAGAATGATAAAAATACTATTCCTAAGATGCAAGAGAAGGCGAAACCTCCATCGGACGTGCGGTGCGCGCGACACGACCGAATGCGTCGTTTTCAGCAGCTCGGCGCGCGCTGAAAGGGCGCGTTGGGGGGTCAAAACCACCCGAACGATCTCCTAATGCCACGAAACTGCACGACAACATCTGTTGCGTGAATTCTGAAATGGTCGGGTAGACGGCTCATCAATCGGAGGTTCCGTTTGACCGCGGCGGCTGGAAACGCGTTTCAGGCGCCCCAAAACACCAAAACGGCGTGCGGCGGTCGAATTTGGAGAAAACATGATCCGAACGACCTGAAACTACACGAGAACGATAGGAATATTATTCCTGAGATGCAGGACGAGGTGGCACATCCATCGGACGTGCGGTGCGCTCGGCACGACCGAATGCGTCGTTTTCAGCAGCTCGGCGCGTGCTGAAATGGCGCGTTGGGGGGTCAAAACCACCCGAACGACCTCTGAATGCCACTAAACCGCACGACAACATCCGTTGCATGAATTATGAAATGGTCGGGCAGAAGACACGTCAATCGGAGGTGCCTTTTGACCGCGGCGGCCGGAAACGCGTTTCCGGAGCCATAAAACACCAAAACGGAGTGCGGCGGTCGAATTTGGAGCAAACGTGCTTCGAACGACCTGAAACCGCATGAGAATGATAGGAATGTTATTCTTGAGATGCATGAGGAGGCGGCACGTCCATCGGACGTGCGGTGCGCTCGAAACGACCGAATGGGCCGTTTTCAGCAGTGCGGCGCGCGCTGAAATGCCGCGTTGGGGGGTCAAAATCACACGAACGACCTCCGAATGCCACGAAACCGAACAACAACAGCCGGTGCGTGAATTGTGAAATGGTCGGGCAGACGGCACGTCATTTGGAGGTTCCGATTGATCGCGGCGTTCAGAAACGCGTTTTCGGCGCCATAGAACACCAAAACGGCGTGCGGCGGTCCAATTTAGAGAAAACGTGCTCTAAAAACCTGAAATCGCACGATAACGATAGAAATATTATTCCTGAGATTCAGGAGAAGGCGGCACGTCCATCGGACGTGCGGTGCGTGCGGCACGACCGAATGCGTCGTTTTCAGCAGCTCGGCGCGCGCTGAAATGGCGCGTTGGGGGGTCAAAACCACCCGAACGACATCCGAATGCCACGAAACCGCACGACACCATCCGTTGCGTTAATTGTGAAATGGTCGGGTAGAAGGCACGTCAATCGGAGGTTCAGTTTGACCGCGGCGGCCGAAAACGTGTTTCTGGCGCCATAGAACACCAAAACGGCGTGCGGTGGTCGAATTCGGAGCAAATGTGCTCCGAACAACCTGAAACAACACGAGAATGATAGGAATATTATTACTGAGATGCAGGAGGAGGCGGCACGTCCATCGGACGTGCGGTGCGCTCGGCATGATCGAATGCGTCGTTTTCAGCAGCTCGGCGCGCGCTGAAATGGCGCGTTGGAGGGTCAAAACCACCCTAACGACCTCTGAATGCCACGAAACCACACGACAACATCCGTTGCGTGAATTGTGAAATGGTCGGGCAGACGGCACGTCAATTGGAGGTGCCGTTTGACCGCGGCGGCCGGAAACGCATTTCCGGCGCCACAAAACACCAAAACGGCGTGCGGCGGTCGAATTCGGAGAAAACATGCTTCGAACGACCTGTAATCGCACGAGATCAATAGAAATATTATTCCTGAGATGCAGGAGGAGGCGGCATGTCCATAGGACGTGCGGTGCTTTTGACACGACCGAATACGTCGTTTTCAGCAGCTCGGTGCGCGCTGAAATGGCGCGTTGGGGGGGTCAAAACCACCTGAACGACCTCTGAATGCCACGAAACCGCACGACACCATCCTTTGCGTGAATTTTGAAATTTTCGGGCAGACGGAACGTCAATCGGAGGTGTCGTTTGACCGCAGCGGCCGGAAACGCGTTTCCGGAGCCTTAAAACACCAAAACGGCGTCCGACGGTCGAATTCGGAGAAAACGTGCTTCGAATGACCGGAAATCGCACGAGATCGATAGAAATATTATTCCTGATATTTAAGAGGAGGTGGCACGTCCATTGGACGTGCAGTGCGCGCGGCACGACCGAATACGTTGTTTTCAGCAGCTCGGCGCGCGCTGAAATGGCGCGTTGGGGGGTCAAAACCACCCGAACGACCTCTGAATGCCACGAAACCTCACGACAACATCCGTTGCATGAATTGTGAAATGTTCGGATAGACAGCACGTCAATCGGAGTTGCTGTTTGACCGCGGAGGCTGGAAACTCGTTTCCGGAGTCAGAAAACACCAAAACGGCGTACGGCGGTCGAATTCGGAGCAAACGTGCTCCGAAAGACCTGAAACAGCACGAGAACGATAGGAATATTATTCCTGAGATGTAGGAGGAGGCGGAACGTCCATCGGACGTGCGGTGCTCACGGCACGACTGAATGCGTCGTTTTCAGCAGCTCGGCGCGCGCTGAAATGGCGCGTTGGGGGGTCAAAATGGGCCGAACGAGGTCCGAATGGCCTGAAATCAGACAAAATCAAAGGTTGAGTTAATTGTGACGTGTTCGAGAATACGGCACATCAATTGGATGTGTCGTTTGACCGTGGTGACCAGAAACGCGTTTCCGGTGTCATAAATGGCCAAAACGGGCGTCTGACGGTCAAAGTCATAGCGGACGACATCGGATTGACTTGAAATCATAGGGAAACAATCTAATTATTATTTGTGACAT
The DNA here is from genome assembly GCA_963277665.1 of Viscum album. Classification (NCBI taxonomy): domain Eukaryota; kingdom Viridiplantae; phylum Streptophyta; class Magnoliopsida; order Santalales; family Viscaceae; genus Viscum; species Viscum album. The sequence goes on along the minus strand of OY728162.1, from coordinate 422,856,218 downwards.
GTACGCGCAGACGGAACGTCAATCAGACATGCGGTCTGTGCAGTAGGGCTCATTATGCGTTTTTTAAGTGTTGCGCGCGCTTGATAAACGCTCGTGGGGGGATCCAAACGGGCCGAACGAGGTCCAAATGACCTGAAATCAGACTACATCAAAGGGTGAGTAAATTGTGACGTGGTCGAGCAGACGACACGTCAATCGGCCGCACCGTGTGCCCGCGGTGACCGGGAATGCCGTTCCTGTGTCATAAACGGCCAAAACGGGCGTCTCACGCTCAAAATCATAGCGGACCACATCAGATTGACCTGAAATCACAGGGAAACAATCTATTTATTATTCGTGACGTGTACACGCAGACGGCACACCAATCGGACGTGCGGTATGCGCGGTAGGGCTCATTATGCGTTCTTTAAGTGTTGTGCGCGCTTAATTGTTTTCCATTTTTTATGATTGTTACCTTTGTTTTATGTCTGCTTTTCCACCGTGAAGAAAAAAACACAACTTGTACATTTTATTTAAAAAATGAAAAATATTTTATTTAATATTATATATATAAATATTTTCATTAATATATATATATATATATATTATTTAATAAATAAATATACATACTTTATTTAATATTATATATATCAATATTTTCGTTATTTTTTTTATATATATATTTGATTTAATAAATAAATAAATATATATATTTATTTATTTATTATGGTATGCATTTTTTTTTAAAAAAAATTCAAGTTTAGCGACCGCCTCTGGCGGTCGCTCTAGCCTACCGTCCGGGCAGTATTAGCGACCGCCATTGGCGGTCCGTAATGGTGCCTGCGAGTCAGCCTACAGCGACTGTCAGGCGGTCGCTTACGGCGAAATTTGGGCCACCTATAACGACCACCATTGGAGGTCGCTAAAGTCCTACAGCGATAGCGCAGAAGCGACCGCCAATGGCGGTCGCTGGGCGATCGCTATAGGGAATTAGCGATCGCCAATGGCGGTCGCTAATGGCCTTTTTTTAGTAGTGACTCTAGTTTAAGTCTGATTTCAAAGTGAAATTAATCCCAACAACCACTATTGGATTTAATGGTAAAAATATATTCTAATTTCACTTTAAAACCAATTCAAAATATAATATAATCATATAAATAAATTAGATGAAAAAGAGGTTTTAAATTAAAATACAACATTTTACACTATTCATTAAAAAAATGAACTTTATCGGAAAGATACAAAAAATTTACACAAAGTAAATTTTGATGTCCCGATTCTTAAGAAGAGTATTATTTGGTCCAATAGAATTTTTAAGAGTGAACAAAACTATATTTACTGATGGTTCGCCATCAAAAGGAGATAAGTGAGCCTTTAGTGAAAACTAGGGGCATATACGCCTAAAATTGAATTCTTTCCGTATTTAAGCCTTTATCGTTTATTGGATAAAAGTAAAAACATTTAAAATCATATATAATCATATTTTAGTTATTTATATCCATTCCCGCCAGCACAACGGCTACATGTTAACGACCATTTAAAATAATATTATTTTATTATTAGAGTGCAACGTAAGATTCCCAAGAAACTCGTTGTTGCGTGTTGGGTACGCCATCAAGCATAGCGTCCCCCTTTAAAGTCATATTAATATTTTAATCACAAATATGGATAAAAATAAAAATGTTATATTCTTTATTCACCTGGGGGTGTTACAACTAACATATTTAAGTTAATTTAAATTATGTTAATGAGTTGATCCTTGGTTATCGCTCGGGGTGGATTGGATGAATTCCTTTTTTAATGATTTCAATTTCTTATAATTGAGATGAGTTCATTTACGAAGATCAAAAAAATCATCACTTACTAATTTAATGCCTACACAACCCTAATACTAATCACCTATACACTTATAGGATCAATGTTTTGATAACTTCAAGGTAAAGGATCGTATTAGCACTTGAAATGTGTGAAATTAAATTCAATACGGATAAAGAGGTTTTAAAATCATCAAATAAAATATCATTTAAAAGAAGTGATTTTCCATTAATGGACTGAGAAATAACATCCAATCCAGCCACTTTCTACTCCATTGGATCAACCCATAAAATAGTTATCACTCCATTGATGACATGTCTTCAAATGAAGCAGTAAGTAGGCTTACAATGGTGGAATTGGATAAGTAAAAACAACAAAAAAATTGATCACTCCATCATTGTGTGATAAATATCCCAAAGTGTGGTGGGAATAAATTACACCATGAACCAATTTTATCAATTTGATATTTATAAGAATAGAATAATAGTAATGGAATAACTTGTATTAATAAACTAAGGTGAATTAGACAATTTACAAGAGAAAGAAATGTGATTACAAACACCAAGCGGCAACATAACACTACAATGAAACCAAGCACCAAATATCCACAACTCCTCCACCACAACTAACATAAATAGGCATTTTTGAAGCCTTGTGTCGAGCCTCTAATAGTAAAAGTCTTTTCAATTTATTTTGGTAGTCCATAGGTGGGTGGAAAGTTGAGGGAGATTTTATTTTTCCACCCTTGACCTGAGGTGGTAGCATGCTTGCTTCCACCGAATAGATACGCCTGGAAGTCCTTATAGATGTCCGAATTGGAGTGGTCCATAGAAGAAAACAATTAATCTCAGGATGTCCGCTAAACTTCTATAGTGTTTCAGCCCAGAAAAATTTATGGATAACAACATATGTGTAAAATGGTGGACTGTTTTTCTGGGCCGCAGAATCTATCCTAGAACATTATCTTCAACGTAGGTCGCCTGAATAACCACCATGGAGGCCGAATTATAATTTTATCCTGAAAAATTATATGTTCCTATATATTACTTCTATAAAAACATGAATGTTGGGCTTCATTGGGCCTGTATGTTGGGCCCCACATGCTCATCAGTAGGCTGGTGTCCAATCTACCTTCTTCAGAATTGTTAGCATAAAATCCCATTTTGAAGGTCTTACAATGTCAATCTTCCAACACTCCACAAGTATAAATTTCTCACAATATAATTTTAAACCGTAAAATTAAATATTAAAATAAAATCAAGATCATTGGGTACATTAAATGAAGTTAAAAAATGTACCTCATAATAGTGCATTTTAAGAAGGAATTACAATTATAATGTGAAATGAAATTCAAAGTGTAAAATGCACTAAAATTGGTGTTTATGAATAACAAATAACATGAATATTATATATATTAACAATTAATATTAACCTCATTTATTGTTCGATCACACCCCCCAACATGAGTTTTTCTAATCCCGAGCAAAAAATATCTCAACAATATGAAATTCAAATTCCCTTTCCAAAAAAAAATTAATACACAATGATCACCCAAACCCCTTATTCCAAAAAATCATGAAACCCATCAAAATATTGTAATACAAGATAGTTTCATAAGAAGATCCTAATCCCAAGACCATTCCTTGGTTCAAATTCATAGCCATATTTCATCCAATATCAATTAAGAGTGCTAATGTGTTGTGCATCGCACTATACATGGGGGTTCATCTTTATTCATGAGGAAAATGATGGAAGAACTATGTGGAATTAAATGTCAATATTAAGAATAGTATTCAAAAACATTTGTTGTTTTTTTTTTGAAATTTTTCCTTGGTAATTGAAATTTCACTCAAAAGAGTCAACCCATGTAGCGAGACTTTGCCGATGACTCCCAGGCTCAAAGATCTTAAGGCACCACATGAAGCCCACATACTCAAGAATCTTCTCGAGTTAACTCAATAAAAAAAATCAAATTATAAAAAATAGAGATAAATTTATTAAATCCAGGCTAGACAACTATGGAGTCATGATCCCCAAGTGCCGATATCCAAGCATTAGGTCATTTCATTTCTCGACGCGCAAATTTATTGTTTTTTAATTTTTTTATTGAATAATAATATTAAAACTAAATTAATCACCAAAGAAATGATATTTATTTGGGGGATCCCATTAAATCAAACTAATACCCCAATATCCAAAGGATATGCATTGTGATATTTTTTTTATTTGGATGAAAATATAAATGATGAAATATCACATTGGACAACCAAACATTCCAAAAATCAATACTCATGAAATTATACAAGGATTAATATCAGAATCGAGGAATGCTAAATTATTTGATATTTAGTTTCAAAGTGTTCAATGTGTATTATCATGTTCAAAGTTAAAATAATTTTTCCTTCCATTTACATACATTTTTTTTTCAAATCATTCATTTTTTTGAAACAAAAGCATTTTTTATTTTATCACCCCCAACTTAAAAAAACATTGTCCCCGGTGTTTAAAGGAAAAAAATTATAAGGGGGTTGTGGTAGAGAATGAGAGTTCAAAAAAAAAGAAATTGAAAATGAGGATCATGGATTGAAGTCACCTGGTGGTTGAAGTTAATATTCTTGATTCTCCTTTTTAATACCTTGATCTCGATGTCACATTGAGGATTCCCTAGTGGAAAAAAACCAATATATATATATTTATTTATATTTATATAATTATGAATGTAAAATATAAGTATATATATATATATATAATAGAAAAAGGAAGCACAAAAAGCCGTAGGTTAGTGGTAAGCTCTCTCCCCTGTCTCCTTTCTGTCCCGGGTTCAATTCCTTGCGGCTTCGCCAGCGGTGACGGAGATTGACCCATGACCAATGACGTGTCCCTATTTTTATTTATATATATATATTTAGTATTTTTATTTTAACTTACAAACACATAAAAATAAAATGAACTGATGATACATTGTATTCTTTTTAAATTTCTGGGTAAGGTAACACTCAAGGATCACACCATGTGACACAGATGAATATGGTGCTCTCCTTTCATTCCAATCCATATTCATAATAGAATAAAAAGTCAACAACCTATATATTTTTTTATTTTTAAATATCAAAATTATTAATTAATCTTATTTTAAAAATAAAGATGACAAGAAAAACACGGGTTGCCTCGCGTGCAACGCTTTTGTTTAATGTCGTTAGCCCAACATGGATCCTAAATCTACAATTTTTTCCTGGTTAATTGGTTAGATCAGTTAAATAAACCTCTATTTCATATTTATTTAATGATTCAATGAATGGTTTTAACCTATAACCATTGACCTTGAAAATGTGACCACTAGTGGGATCTTGAATCTCTACTGCCCCATGTGGGTACACATGATGCACTATGAAAGGACCTGAAAATCTAGACCTTAACATTCCCGGGTGTAATTGAAGTTTTGAACTATATAAGGGCAAAAGTTTTCCCAGTTCAAAATGTTTTACAATGAAATTCCTAGATTGGTAGGCTTGAACTCTAGCTTTATTGATCCTTGAATTTTCATAATACTCCATCTTTGTTCCTTAAGTTCATTGAGATCTAATTTCCTTTTTGTTCCGCCCAATGAGAGGTCATAATTCCTTTTCTTAATTGCCCAAAAAGCCTTATGTTCAATCTCCACTAGAAAATGGCATGCTTTACCATAAACCAACCTATATGGGGACATTCCTAATATGGTTTTATATGCGGTTCGATAGGCCTAAGGAGCATCTAAGAGTTTTCTTGACCAATCAGTTCTAGATGGTTTAACAGTTTTCTCAAGAATTTGTTTGATTTCTCGATTGGCTAACACATCTTGACCATTGGTAAATGGGAGGTAAGCCCTGGGAACATTGTGAGAAATTCCATACTTTTCCATGAGTGATGAGAATTTCCAATTGAAAAAATGCGTTCCATGATAACTAATTATACCACTAGGAATTCCAAATCTAGAGAAGATGTTTTCTTATAGGAATCTAATCATAGTTTTATGATCATTGGATTTTGTGGGAATGGACTCAACCCATTTTGAGACATAATCAATAGATAAAAGAATGTAATGATATTCCCTATATTTTGGGAAGGGACCCATAAAATCAATTCTCCAATAGTCAATGATTTCAACCACTAAGATGGGAGTGAGTGGAATTTGATTCCTTTTTGTGATGGACCATACTTGTTGACACCTAGGACAGCTTTGACAAAATGTGTAGGAGTCCCTTGAGTGTATGGGCTAGAGGAGACCACACTAAATAATCTCAGTAAATGTTTTATTAGAGGAAATGTGACCTCCACATTCCTCACTATGAAAGAATTTAAGGACGGACTCTTTTCCAGATTCTGGGACACACATCTTAATGACTTTGTCAGGGAAGAACTTAAAGAGGTATGTATAATCAAGCACATAGTGTCTAACATTAGAAAGAAATTTCCATCTAGCTTGAGTCCCTAATAATTTTAGAATGACTCCTGTAACTAAGAAATCATCTATGTCAGCCTACCAAGGGAAGTCACTCACAGAGTATAGGTGTTCATCTGGAAATAAATCAGAAATAGAAAGTTGATTTGAGTTGTCTTTAAATTCCATCCTATATAGGTGATCAACTACAACATTTTGAACACCTTTTTTATCCTTGATTGTGAGGTCAAATTCAGGTAAGAGAAGGACCCACCTAATCAGTCTAGCCTTAGCATCTTGTTTTAGGATGAAATATTTTAGTGTAGAATGGTTAGCGAACACAATGATGGGGGATTCTAAGATGTAGGACCTAAACCTCTCTAAGGAGAACATAATAGCAAGTTACTCCTTTTAAGTGGTGGTGTAGATTATTTGGGCATCATTTAAGGATTTCTTTCATAAGAAATGACATAAAGAGTTTTATCCCAACATTTTACTAACACATATCCTACAGTAAAGTCACTGGAATCACACATAAGTTCGAAATAAAGGTTCTAAATTGGAGATTTAATCATTGGAGGAGAGGTGAGAGAGAATTTGAGGGTTGATAATGAACCCTCGTAGCATTCTGTCGAAACAAATGGATCATCCTTTACCAGGAAATCACAATGGGTACAAGATATTGAACTAAATTACTTGATGAATCTTCTATATAAACAATCATTTCCTAAGAATGAACTCACATACTTGATAGTTTTTGGTGATGGAAGGTTACGATTGATGTCAACCATGGCTTTATCAACTTCAATACCGCTACCTGAGACTAGATGTCATAGAACTTTTCCCTCTTTAACCATGAAATGTCATTTTTCCCAGTTTAGGACCATATTTTTTTCTTTGAATCTTGACAATAATCTCTCCACATTCTGTCGACATCCCTCAAATGTATCCCCAAACATAGAGAATTCATCCATGAAGACCTCAAGAAAATCCCCTACCATGTCTGAGAATATTCCCATCATGCACCGCTGGAAGGTTTCGGGGGCATTGCATAACCCGAAGGGCATGCATTTGAAAGCAAAGGTACCGAATGAACATGTGAAGGTAGTCTTCCCTTGATCCTCTAGGGAGACCTCAATTTGATTATACCCTGATTACCCATCTTATAAACAGTAGAAGGCATGACCTTCTACTCCCTCAAAGAATTGTTCAATGAATAGTAAGGGGAAATGGTCCTTCTTGGTGAATGAGTTTAGCTTCATATAGTCAATATTGACACTCTATCCACTACTCACCCTAGTTGGAAGAATCTCTCCATCCTTATTGTTTATCACTATGATTCCTACCTTCTTGGGAACCACTTGGATTGGGCTGACTGACTCACTCTCAGCTATGGGATATATTATAATAGTATTTAACAATTTCAAAAGCATTTTTCTCACTAATTACATGAGATTAGGATTGAGTCGCTGTTTAGGTTGATGAAATGGCTTTGAATCAGATTCTAGAACATTCATACGAGTCCCAATAAGGGGGCTAATCCCATTAATATTAGACAGGGTCCAACCAATGGCTTTTTTATGTTTCCAAAGGATATCTAGAATCATCCTTTAATGATTGGCTTCAAGAAAAGAATAAATGAGAATAGGATATGATTGATTGTCCCCTAAGAAGGCATACTATAGTGCAGTAAAAAGTTCCTTCAATTCAAGATCAGGTTGGTTCAGAATTTCAGCAGAATATTGGGACATTGGATCGAGATCAAATTTTTTTCCTAGAGTTTTAGATATTATTGATTCCCCACATATAGAAGGTTCAGCTACTAGATTTTCATGATCATATTTAGGGATGGAAGTTGGAGTGGTATCCATGAAAGTGGTTTCATGAAAGGTTTCACTGATTGTTGGACCTAGGACTTCACAATAAGAGCTATTTTTAAATTATTCAAGACAAGGAGATGAACACCCTTCATGTGAACAAAGGAAATGAACCTCATCTTGACTTAAACATCCATCAAATATTCATTGATGTTATATGGATTCATTATCAATTCTTATTATCATGTTTACTTCATGAATGTTCTCATAATCCCCTATTAGTGAGCATGCATTATAGATGTTCATGTCTAGACTCATGCTTCCGAAGTTCATGGTCATGTTCCCATTTCAGAAGTGGATAACAGAGTTTATTTTTGCAAAGAAATGATGACCAAGGATGATTGAGGTTTGTTACTTATTTCATAAGTTTGGAATGTTTTCAAGGACAATGATTTTAGTAGGGTATATGATGTTTTCAACCTATACCAGAACATCCTTTAAAATCCTGTTTGGAACCCTAATGCTACAATTAGGTAGTTGAAGTGTGATAGATTTGGGTAGGAGCTCTTCTAGGCCTAACTGGAAATACACAACATTAGGAATGAGATTGAAACTAGAACCTAGGTCATACAAGGCCTTAACAACTTTTCTCTCTCCTAGTTCAACATTGATGTAAGGGAAACTTGAGTCATTCAACTTTGAAGGAATGGTCCCTTGAATGGTGGTACTCACATTAGCAGCCAAAAAGGACTTGGTTTTTATGTGAAAACATTCTTTTAAAAGTGAACAAGTCCCTAAAGTACTTTGAGTATGTATGTATGGTTTGGATTTTATCAATAAGGGTAATGTTTAACTTGACTTGTGAGAAGATTTATCTCAATGTTTCACTTGATTCAGGCTTGTATTTACCCCTCATGCATTGAGGAAATGGTGGGGGTTGTGGGGTTTTTTGTTGAAGAGTTGTTTATTTTACAATGTTATCGTGTTTTCGAGTTTAATCATTTGGTTAATTTGAATTTTCATCCATGTTTTAATCTTCAGATGGGTTCTGAATTAGTTTTTCAGGTTTCTCAATTTATTTCCCACTTCTTAAAACAGTCACAAACTTTAGTTCTTCCTGAGTTTTTTGAGTGCAACATGACTCTCCCCTTGAAGTTGAGGATGGTATCGACTGAGTAGGCATGGGTGCCTTTCTATTTTTGATGGTTTGAAGTTATTGTTTTAGCGAATATACTTCTAAGTTCATCCTTTACATTTGTATGTATAGTTGTTCTAGTAGGTTTTGTGGAACAATATGGGTTTGTGCTTGAGACGATTGGTTTATCCCGGGGTGATATTTTGGAGGTGGGATGATTTGTTGAAAATGGACCGTTTGGTGTTGGTATTGGATAGGTTGGGTTTCTAACTAGTTGTGGGTTTGGTAGTTCTGATGGGGGTAAGAATTTTGTCCATGTGGTTGGCTAGGTTGTTGGTTATCTTTCCAGTGGAAGCCTTGGTGGTCATTATACCTTAGGTTGAAGGTGTCTTGGTATTGAGGCTTTTGAAATTTCAAGGAACTTACTTCCTTTGGGGGTCCTCCTAAAAGACCATCCTTGATGGATGGAATGGTTGGGCAGTTCTCTGTCTTATAGTCATGTTTGTCAAAAATTGTGCAAACATGGTCTATAGTTTGGATTTCATAGACTTTCCAAAGGTCTATCTCTTCAACCTTCCTATAGAGTGCTGCGTGTTTAGCCCTAAGGCTTTCCTCATCTCTAAGTGTATTAATTCTAGCAGTTCATTGTGGATATTCGGAATAAAGTGAGGTTCCCCATGTTTAGTTTTCTTCATAAAGTTTTTCTAGATAATCGTAAGCATCATTTGGGGATTTGTTTTTAATGGTTCCATTAGACATTATGTCAATGAATTGTTTGTTCCCAGGACCCAACCCTTCATAAAAAATTCTCACTTGTTCAGGAATAGAAATACCATGGTGTAAAACAATTTTTAGAGTGTCTTTGAACCTCTCCCATGTTTCATAGAATGTCACTCCATCTTTTTTCAAAAAAAATTGGATGATCTTTTTAATTGAAATTGTTTTATGGTGGGGAATGTATTTTTTGTAGAATTATCTTTTTAATTGGTCCCAAGAGTTTATAGATGATGGTCTCAAATTGTTTATCCAATTTTTTGCTCGATCCTTAAAAAAAGGAAATATCCTCAACTTAGCATATTTTAGTTGATTTGGGGGACACATGGTTTCTACAATGTCATTGAGCTCCTTAATGTGAAGGTAGGGCATCTCAGACTACATTCTCTAGAATGTGGGAAGATGGTTTAGGACATGGGGTTTATTGATGTAGTTGGAATCTCTTAGCAAGTTGTGTCTAATTCATGAGGGTGCATTGGTCCAGGAATTTGTGAGGTAGTCATTGATGGTTTGATTGATTGCATTCTCCATGTTTGGGGCTTCCCCATTTGGGTTCCCATTTTGATTTCCACCCGGGTTTATGATTTGGTTTCTTTGAATTCCTTCCATTGAAAAAGGCTCAATTTTTGAAACTGGTCTATTAGTAAGATTAGTATCTAATGGAAAGAGTTCCCTTTTTTTACTTGACTACCCAACCCCAGGACTATCCACCCTAACTAGACTGTTTGATTGGTCATGAGTGTAGGCGGACATGCGCCAAAAGAAAAAAAAACGAGAAAGGTAAAAGATAGGAGATCTTGGGTGAGAATAGAATACATGTTGGAGAATAGAATGGGTTTTTAGATGACTTACTTGGGTCCCCTTCAATGATGCCAAAATTTGATTCACACTCAAATTTACCCATGAGAAGAAGGTAGAATTTTCCTTGTATTCTATCTTGGGTTTTCAAATCCTCAGAGACCTAAGAAGTAACCTATAGAAAGACACATTCAAAGACTATTTTTGGCTATGAAGTGACCAAATTGGGTTTATTTTAGATGGGTTTAAAGGATCACTAACATATTTAAGTTAATTTAAATTAAGGTAATGAGTTGATACTAGGTTATCTCTTTGGGTGGATGGGATGAATTCCTTTTTTAATGATTTCAATTTCTTATAATTGAGATGAGTTCATTTAAGAAGATCATCCAAAATCATCCCTTACTAATTTAATTCCTAAAAAACCTAATACTAATCACCTATAATCTTGGAGGATCAATGTTTTGAGTACTCTAACATCAAGGGTTGTATTAGCAATTGAAATGTGTGACCTTAAATTCAATAAGGATGAAGAGGTTTTAAAATCATCAAATAAAATCTCATTTAAAAGAAGTGATTAGCCATTAATGGAGTGAGAAATAACATCCAATCCAGACCCTTTATACTTCCTTGGATCAAACCATAAATTAGTAAACCCTTCATTGATTACATTTCTTCAATGGAAGTGGGAAGTAAACTTATGAGGGTGGAATTAGAGAAGTAAAAACGACAACAAAAATCGATCACTCCACCGTTGTGTGATAAATATCAAAATGTATTGTGTGAATAAATCACACCGTGAACCAACGATGTCAACGTGATATTTATAATAACATAATAAGACTAAAGAATTAACTTTTATTAAGAAACTATGGTGAATAAAACAACTTACATGAGAAAGAAATGTGATTTCAAACACAAAGTGGCAGTAAAACACTACAATGAAACCAAGCAACAAAGATCCCCAAATCCTCCCCCAAAACTGCATTAAATAAGAATTTTAAAATCCTTGGGTAGATCATCTAATATTACAATTCACTTCAATTAATTTTGGTAGGTCTTTGGTGGGTGGAAAGTTGAGGGAGGGTTGATTTTTCCACCCTTGACCCGAGGTGGCATCGAGTTTTCTTCCACTGAACAGATGAGCCTGGACGCCCTTCTGGATTGCCGAATTGGAGTGGGAAATAGTAGACAATAATTAATATCTGGATGTACCCTAACTGTATGCAAAGTTTCAGCCCAAAACAATTTATGGTTAACTAGATATGTGTAAAATGGTGGACTATTTTTCTGGGTGGCAGAATCTGGCCCAGAACACTATATTCAACTTGGGCCGCCTGAATAACCACCATGGATGCCGAATTAGCATTGGCTCATGAAAATGTATTTGTTCCTCTATATGTATTCTATCATACCACGAAATTTAGATTTCATTAGGACTGTATGTTGGGCCCCACATGCTCATTACTGGGCTGGTGTCCAATCTTCCTTTTTCAGAATTGTTTGCATGAAATCCCATTTTGGTGGTCTTCCAATGTGATTCTTCCAACACTCCAAAAGTATGAATTTTTCCCAATGTGATTAAAAACCTAAAAATTAAATATGAATATAAAATCAAGATCATTGGGTACTTTACATGATGTTAAAATAAATGTACCACATAATAGTGCATTTTATGAAATAATTACAATCATAATGTGAAATGATGTTCAAAGTGTATAATACACTAAAAAATGGTGTTTATAAATAATAAATCACATGAATAATATATATATTAATAATGAATATTATCCTCATTTAGTGTCTAATAACAATGAGATGTTATTTTTTTCCTTATTCTATAAAACTATAAACTATTAATATCACCAATATTTAATAAATAGAAACCCTTGTTACAAATCAGTTATTTAAAGATCGAATATTTTTTGGGGAATTAGATATTTCTTCTAATAAAGGGTTATAATAACATCATATTGTAGGATTATTAATATGAAGAAATTTTATGATTTTTAAATACCATTAGTTGTTAATATGTATAAGGTATAATATAATTTATTGATATCAAATTTAACTGGTGTACTTCTCTACATGAGGTATTTACACTTCCTTTTCTTTCTTAAAAATGGTTTTTGTGGATGGGTTTGCACTATTTTCATAAGTAATGTTCCTTGATATGTGTTTTTAGCCACCAAATAATGAAATATGATGAATATGCACAATTGGAAGATATATAAGGGAATTTGAGGCTTTTGGACCCTTTTTCCCTGACTATTCTGAATTAGAGTCACCTAAGCCAAGATCCAGGACTTGAATGCCCAATAAATTCATGAATTTCATGATAGAGGAAACCTGAACGGCGTCTGCACAGTTTTCCAAAACATGCAACTACCAAGAAAAACCATGCAGGGTTAATGTTTTTTGAGGTAGAGAGCTCTACATGGGCTCTGCATGGTTACCTAAAACTGTGCGGATCTCCCTCAAACCGTGCAAGGGTGACATTTTTTGGGATAGAGGCTTCCGCTGAACCACCAGATGGTTACTCAAACTGTACATCCTAGCAATCAAACTATGAAAGACTTGAAAATTTTGGGACATATTACTCTGTACAGCCTCCACACGACCTACTAAACCATGCGGCTCATCTAGGAATGTTGTTCGCCTTTGTGATTCAAGATGGATCCATGCGAACGGTTGACGCACGACCTACCAAGTTGTGCGCTTAAACATTTTGTACCATTGCAGCCTTTTTCTTTTCCTTTTTCATGTTCCACCAAATACTTGACCCAGTAATATCCTTTCTACCTGCCTTGATACCAATGGAAAATGGTTATTTTTAACATTGGAGACCCTGGGGGAAAACTTGTAAGGGAGGAGGATCATTCTGGGTGCGGTGGGTGGTAGAGAACTGATTTTTGGAAAGTGTTTTTAGACACTAGTCCTTGTAATTTTTTTTATGTTTTTTTCAATTATATTTTTTGTTGTAATGAACTATTCAATTAATTTTAGTAAGTATTTAATACGTTTCTCCATGAATAGATAAACCCCCTTTGTGTTGGGGTTGTGGGTAAAATGCGGGTTTGTTAAATAATCAGGTGTTCCTATACTCATGTTTCTCATTCTTCCTCACATAGTTCTCCCACCATCTTTGCCTAATTTCACTAAAAACCCCATATCAGACCAATATTATAGTTTCTAGGGATCCTTGGGAGAATTATGGCATGTTCACCCATGATCATTGGGTTCACTTGTCGTTTATAGAGGACAGATCTTAATCTAAAGTTAGTGGAACTCAATTTCCAAACCAACGAGTTCATTTCTACGGACATAGTCGAATATCACTAGACCAAGGGAATTCCGACACCAATGAATCCAATAAATGTCGGTTATTATGAACAACACAACATAATAGGGAACTAGATTTTTAATTTCCTACACGAATTCACAGCCCTGACAATTTTTCATTTTTATTTATCAAAACATAGATAGAACATTTTCTGTGTTTATGTTTAATAAATTATGAATTGAAAAAGTCCATGTAATTAATTTTAGTTTCCGATCTATCACTGTGAAGCCAATAAATAATATTTAAATTCCACATCTTTACATAAGAAATAACAAATAAAGAGACATAAACACTGAAACTACTCTATGTGGATCAACCCCATTCCTGCAAACTATACTAGTTATAAGTTGGGGAAATCAATTTGGGAATCCAATTAAAATTCCTCAGCTTAAACGACCACCAAAATTATGGTGCCATTTCTAGGGAAATTTTAAGGTGTTTCATTAATTTAACTGAAATCACTATGTGAAAAAAAATTAAAATTCTAAAAAATTATTTTGTTAATTTCATTTCTGTTTTTCATTCCTCTTTTCACCTTTACAATGCCTGTGTAGTTCATGTTGTAAAGAATCATAGGTACATGAGTTGTTGAGTCACTCGTTCCCAGTGTTCAGAGTCAACAGAGATACATCCTCTTGATTTAGAAATCGAAATAACTTTGTCCTGGAGACGTAAAGCACATAGAGGCGATCACAACCCGAACGATCCTATGGTGGACCATGATGAAGAACCAGAGGTTATCCAGTGAGTTGGGAAGTTGTTATTCATTGATGGAAACCCTCCAGTAGGTGTTAATGAAGAGAAGAATCCTAATCAACTGACATCTTTCAGGGAGTACATTCCGAGGAGCCAAAAGATACCGTCAGCTCCATTTATTCAGGGGTTCATGCTGCTACAGTAGAGGAAATATATTCCACAAGTTCAGCCTCCATGTTTGCCTCTGAATTTACAGACTTATTATCCTCCAGAGAAGCAATAGTTCATTCCCCACAAACATCATGAACCTATCTCTCTACACCTTACTCTTATTTAGTATGGATTATTCTCTATTTAAGGAGGGGATACTGGTATAGTAAGACCACCGGTGCAGGCCCAACATTTTGAGATCAAGCGGGTGATCATGAAGTTAATTCAAAATATTTTTCAGTTCTGTGGATTTCCAAGACAATACCCAAATGATCACATATCCAACTTTTTGGAGATATGTGACACATTACAGTATCACGGTGTTTCAGAGGATGTTATCTGCCTTTGGTTGTTTCCATTCTCATTAAGGGATAAGTAAAAGGACTAGACCATGTGGCTACCTCAAAGTTCCATTATTAACTGGGAGGCATTGGACCAATATTTTTTATCCAAATATTTACCTCCCTCGAAGACACTCATCATCTGGAAGGAAATACATAACTTCCAGCAGCACGGCTCAGAGTCATTGTATGAGTCATGGGAGGGTTTCAATGAGATTTTTCAAAAATGACCACACCTCAAAATACAATTTTGTATTCAATTTTAGATTTTCTATGGAGGCACAACCACTAATACAGTGTCTGTAGTTGATGCAGCTGCTGGTGGGACGGTTATGAAAAAGTCCCCTGAAGAGTTTTTCAAACTATTGGAGGATATGATCGAAAATAGTTTTCAGTACCATTCTAAGCAGGGAACTCATAAAAGGGGTATTCATAATATTAATGCCAACACCATGTTTGAGGATCAACTTGATATCGTATCAAATAAGATGGATGATCTAAATCTGAAACATTCGTTTCAAGTTCAATCCATCAATAAAATATCATGTAGTGATTGTGGTGATAACAATTCCATGAGAGAGTGCTTGGGATAAAGTGTGGGTCCTTCTACTAGTGAAATAAATTATATCAGATATAACCGAGGTCCCAACAACTACCCTCAATAACAAAACCACGGGTGGAAAGATATTTAGAATATAGGATGGGGGAAACAACAGAAGAATCCTTATCCCCGACCACAAAAAAACCTAGTTATGGTCAACAATAGTTTTAGAAACCATATCCAGGGAAACTACATGGAAATTAATTTTAGCAAGGAGAATATCAGAAGTAAGGGTATCAAAGCCCTCATTCTGATCAACCACTATGACAACCAACTCCTCAAAATGTTTCCCTGCAACCTCGGCAGGAACCTCCCTGACGAATGGTGTAAATGATGTCAATGTTTTTTACAAATACTGAAATAAGGTCTCAAAAGAAGGATACATACATTGGAACCGAAAAACAAGATTGGGTAGCTTTCCAATCAGCTATCTCAAGGAAATCCCATCACTCTGTCGATAATAACGAAAAAATCGATATGAGGTGGATAATGTTGTTATTCTACAAAGTGGGAAGGATCTGGACCCAAATGTGAATACGATTCAAGGTGATGAACCACCAAAGCAATCCAAATTCTCCTCAGGTTGAGATGATGCAGATGAGGAATTTTCCCCTGAACATGAGCTGGTAAAAGAACTAGAAGTTCCACATTGTAAGGGTAAGGGGTGGTCAAGCTATATGAACCCCCCTTGAAATTTCCAATAAAGATGAAACAACCAAAGATGGACTAGCAATTTTCCATGTTCATAGATATCTTCTGGACTCATCACATCAATATTCAGTTTTCAAAGTCATTTACCCAAATTCAAACATATATGATGTTTATGAAAGAAATCCTTTCATATAAAAGGAAGATGGAGGACATGGGCACCATTTCCTTGACCAAGGAATGCTTGGTGGTAGTCCAACAAACTATTCCTCCTGTGTTTCATGATTCAAGAAGCTTCATTATATGAGGCACTATCAAAACATGCATGTTTTGAATAGCCCAATGTGATTTGGAAGGTGTTTCAATCTAATCCCTTCAGAAATTTCAAGAACCGAGGGCTGAATGATCTCAAACCTTCTCTAGTTTCACTGTAACTGGTTAATAATTCTATCAAATACCATTGAGGGTTTCTGGGATACGTGTTGGTAAAAGTTGGAAAATTAATTCTGCCATTATATTTCATCATCCTAGACATGGATAAAGTAGAAGATGCATCTTTGATTTTTGAAAGACCCTTTCTGGCTAACGAGAAGGATTTATTGGATGTAAACCAATACGAGTTGATCTTCCGAGTGGGTGATGAGAAAGTATCATATAATTTCCTCAAGGTTGTGAAAGAAGTATCCCTTTTGGAAAAATAGTATTTTTGTGCATTGACAATAATGGCTGATCACTTTTGCCTCAAGGATTATGGGATGAAATGTTTCTCATTCAGAAATGACTCCACCATTGAGGATGAAAATCCTGAAGAAGAACCAGAGGAGGTAAAATTTATTGTGGTCCAAGGTGTCCATTACTGGTATAGGCCAGTTGTTCCAGATTTATAATAGTGGTCCGAAGTCACACTGATAGTACCTTCCATTCTCAAGGCTCCCTAGAATGAGTTCAATCCTCTCCCTTCTTCGTTAAAATATGGGTGTTTTGGAGAAGAAAATATAATCGCCGCGATACTTAATGCCTCTCTCATAAAAGATCAATAAGAGGCTCTATTTCAAGTCCATAGAAGAAGTAAACATTCCCTTTGTTGGATGGTCGCTGACCACAATTGTATAATCCCTAAAATTTTAACTCATATAGTACTTCTGGAGGAAGGGGAAAATCCTCTCGGCAACCATTGTGAAGGATGAATCCCCCCATGAAACAGGTGGTCAAGAAAGAAGTGATCAAACAACTAGATACTGGAATTATTTACCCTATCATTGACAGTTCGTGGGTAAGTCCTCTGTAGGTGGTGCCTAAGAAGAGAGGCATCACAGTGGTGACCAATGAGAAGACTGATCTTTTCCCGACCCGCACAGTCACGGGATGTCGTGTATGTGTCAAATAAAGGAATTTGAATGATTCTATGAGGAAAGATCATTTCCCCATTATGTTTATGGATCAAATGCAGGAATGATTCGTAGGGAATGAATTCTATTTTTTCTTAGACAGTTATTCAAGATATAAAAAAGTCATCATTTCCCCATAAGATCAAGAAAAGAGTACATTCACATATCCTTAAAGAAGAATTTTGATAACGTCGAATTTCATTCGGGATGTGCTATGATCCAGCCACCTTCTAGAGGTTCATGTTATCAAGTTTCCATGATATGGAAGAGTATATTCTAGTGGTTTTCATGGACTAGTTCTATAAGGCCCCAGCCTTAAACCTTACTTAATCATGAGTTATTACAAGATTACACATTGAGGATCTTTTCAGGTTTAGAGTTTCTGAGAATTAGATCATAAAACTTTCATTACATTCCACAGTTAAATAAAGTGGTTACATAAAAGATAGTATTCATTTTTCCCATCAATGGAAACATATTTAAAATAAAACATGGATTCTTTCTTGACATTCCTTGACACAATCTTCACATCATGTACCTTTCCCTTGACCTGTGAAAATAATTTCAAAAACATTGGATGAGCATAAAAATCTCCGTAAGGGTTATAAAAATATGGAAAGGAAACATGAGTACATGTATACATACGAATAAATGAAATCATACATTACTCATAAAACATAAACACATAAACATACCTCATTAAATCATGAATAAATCATAGAAATAATAATACATAAAGGTAAAATGAGGCATTCATAACATTCTTACGAAGGGAGTAACCCTCTTGGTTACTTTTGGAATACCCATCACAGTATATTTTCTAAATCTCTTCGAAGAAACCTTAATGTTTAACTCCTTTGCGTTACCCAATGCATTGGAGAGCTATATCTGGCTCACCCAACCTTAGTTTATCACGAAACCACCCGTCATCACAATAATTCCCAATAACCATAACATAATTGTATCACATAAAACATGCATAAAAGAAACATAACATTTCCACTTTTCAATCATAAGATATCAATACAACACATTGATATAAAAAAATTATGAAAACCATTTCCAATACCAAAATAAAATAAAAGTAAATCATGGTATTTATTTTTCTTTAAAAAAGGCATGGCTTGTAGAGGAAGCCGAAACTCAAATAATGGTCACGGTGGCGGAGAAGTCGTTGTCGCCGCATATGTACGACAAAAACATTCCCTTTTTTCGTTTAGTAAAACACTTCGTATAAAAAAGATTCCTTTTGGATAATCATAAACGTCAAAGGGGTTTATACACCGTATAAAAGAATGTTGTGTATAAAACAAAATATGCCACAATGAAAGGAGATTGAGACGAAGTCCCATACCTCGGGTCCGACTTGACTCGATCGTTCTTTAACCTCCTAAATAATAAACATGACTTAATTTCTACTTGCTTAAGAACATTTTTCAAGTTCATTATTTCTTTTATATAAATTATTACCATGTCATGAACACTATGTAATTATTTAAGTTATTAACGGTCGTTTTAACGATCATTGGTACTTGAGTCAAAAATATGCTCTTTATAATTACAAGTTTTTCATGTATCCATTATATCCAGAGTTATACTAATGATTTATATATCATATATATCATATATATCCAGTATATACATGCATTTATAATATTACATAATCATTTATAGGTAAGAAATAAAATGCACCGTTCATGGAGATTGTAAGTCGTACGTACGCATGAACACTACTTCCATTTGTATTTCATATTTAATGGAATTAAAACATAATGATACATAATAGTATTATAATTCCAGTATTCTATCATATATAATATCAATCAATCTATCCTTTATACGTACCACATATGGTATTAATGAATCAAATCACCTTGAGGGGGCTGTAGTCCGCACTTCCTAAAATGAAGATATCGCGTTTACCCATAATGGAAACCATAAAGGTATGGAATAAATTAAAAATACAGAAGCTTAAGTAAAACATAAACATATTATATATCATATATAAATATAGTGACTTCTTAATGGCCACCATTTAAGGTGTTATATGAGTTTTGAACAATCATTGCTTTGTGAGGCAGAAATTCGCCATCCACAGAAACAGTATGTTCTTTAACCATTAGATGTAGGTGTGTGAAAGTGTAGCTCTAAACCTTCTTATAACAACATCCTAGTATATTAAATATACTGGTTTTGTTACAAAATAAAGGAATAAAAAGAGTTTAGAGGGTTGGAGAAGCAAAATAAAACATAAGAACAGAAGCGAAAACACTACCTTTAAAACGGGTAACTCTTTTTGATTTGATCTAAAAGGCTTCCATGGGAAGACTTCTGCCCAAATTGAGGCTTCAAGGAGTTGTAGAAGGATGTGGAGAGACACAATGGCTAGGGGTTGGCCGATCCAAAGACTTTGGAAGTGTGGTTAAGGTGGTAGAGCTGGGGGCCTTTTATAAGATGAGAGGAGGGGGACTCTTGGAAAGTTAAGAAAAGATACTTTGTTATAAAATGATTTTCAGATAACAAAATGTCCCACAATTATAACATTTGAGGATAAGGAGATAAAGTTTCGAAATAAAGCCATCCAATAGGTTTTTGACAAGTGTAGGTCTTATATTTTACATTATATTTTCATTTTATTTAAATCGTTAATTAATGTGGTAATCGCTGCCTCATCATGGTATCATAAATAATTTAATTTATATAATGTATAAAAATTATAAAAAATACTATGATGTATGAAATATTTTTTTCTTTCCAATGACTATTTATAGTCAAATATCTGACTTGTATAACCCAATTTAAATTTTTTTTTATTAAAATAACTCTTGTTTGTGACATTTTTATTTTAACTTTAATTAAAAATGTATTAATGTCATTTTCCTACCAAAGTGGCTCCATGGGCTCCACAAGTTGACCCATGGATTTTATCGGCCGGCCATGACACATCCAATAAGGACAGGACATGTGTCTAGGTCATTTCATATTATTAAAACATTATTTTTACCTTAAAGAACACTAATTACCTCTAATCGCAATTAAAAACTTAAAAGTTACTATTCACCAAAAAAAATTATTTTATTCCCATTGAACCAAATTTTACCTCTTAATGACAACCATTTATGTCTGATTTTTGAAATTCAAAACATAGTGGTGGTAAAATTTCATTTAAAGAGAAAATTAGTTTTTATAAGTACCACTTAGTGGTTTCACTAATAATAAAAAATTGATGTTTTTCAGAAAAATACCAAAACTTCACCCGAAGCTATATTTGATATTCCGAATTCAAAAATGATGTCTATTTTAAAAAATTCAAAACATAAAAGTTACATTAATTAATTTAATAATTAATTCCCGATGTCAGAGCAAATAGCTTGTTTTTATGAAACAATAAGTATCAAAAGATTGACACTAGTTTAAGTCCAATTTCAATGTGAAATTGATTCCAACGACCACTATTTGATTAAATGGTAAAAATATATTCTAACTTCACATTAAAACAAATTTATAATATAATCTAATAATATAAATAAATTATATTAAAAAGTGGTTTTGAATTAAAATACAACATTTTCACTATTCATTAAAAAAATGAACTTTATCGGAAAAATACCAATGATTCACACAAAGTAAATTTTGATGTCCCTATTCTACAGAAGAATTTTGTTTTGTCCAATAGAATGTATAAGAGTGAACAAAACTATATTTATAGAAGGTTCTCCATCAAAAGGCGATAAGTCGACCTATAGAGAATGTTAGAGTATATATGCCTAAAATTTAATTTTTTTCGTGTTTTAAACTTTTATCATTTATTGGATAAATGTAAAAACATTTAACAAACATATATAATCATATTTTAGTTATTTCCATTCATTCCCGCCAATAAAATGACTACATGTTAACTACCATTTAAAATAATATTATTTTATTACTAGTGTGCAACGTAAGATTTCAAAGGAACTCTTTGTTGCGTATCAGGTACTCTATCGAACATAGAAACCCCTTTAAAGTAAAATTAATATTTAATTCATAAATATTAATAAAAATAAAATTGGTTTATTCATTATTTACCTGGGATGTTACATCCTTCCCCACTTTTGTGAATTGCGTCCTCGCACTTTTATTCACTTATCATCATAAGTGGGGTTATTTATCCCTCATAGAATTTTCAGATTCCCATGTTGCCTCTTCAACCATATGGGTTTTCCACAAAACCTTTACCATGTGAATTACCTTATTCCTCAACACTTTATCTCTACGATCAAGTATTTGGACTGGTTGTTCTTCATAAGAGAGATTCTCTTCCAACTGAACTACCTATGGGCTCAAAACATGAGATAGATCTGGCATGTACTTCCTTAACATTGAAACATGAAAAACAATGTGTACCTGAGATTAGTTCGGAGGTAAATCCACTCGGTATGCAACTTATCCAACTCTCACCATAATTTCATATGGTCCAATGAACCTTGGACTCAGCTTTCCTTTCTTACCGAATCGCATCACACTTTTCCATGGTGAATCTTTGAGAAAAACGTGATCACCTACCTCGAAAGATAGATCCTTCCTCCGGTTATCCATATAACTCTTCTTCCTGATCTGAGATGTTCTCATGTGTTTCTATATCAATGGAACTATTTCTACCATCTCGTCTACCAATTCTGGTCCCATCAACTTCCTTTCACCCACTTCGTCCCAGAAAGCTGGAGTTCGACACTACTTCCCATATAATTCCTCAAATGGTGCAATCTGTATACTGGAATGAAAACTGTTATTATAAGAAAACTCAAACAAAGAATGATGTTGGTCCCAAGTTCCCCGATAATCCATCGAACAAGCTCGTAGCATATCCTCCAAAGTCATAATTTTTCGTTTTTACTGCCCATCTGATTGAGGATGAAAAGCTGTACTAAAATTTAATTCAGTACCCAACGACTTCTGAAGGCCTTTCCAAAAGTTAGAAGTGAACCTGGGATCACGGTCAGATACAATGGAAGGAAGAAATCCATGTAACCTGACTATATCTTTAAGATACAAACAATAAAGTTTATCTAGGGAAAAAGTGTAACACCCCAAGCTTCTACGGTACGCTTCTCTTTGAATAATGCGATAGCGTGTGTTGTACGCAACACCGAGTTCTAACAACCAATCAAACTAGCCGTTATGAATAGTAATACCTACTTTTTAAAATTATATATATTTTATATTTTAAAATGGACTTCATTTTTGGATTCGGAATATCTAATTTAGCCTAAGGTGATATTTTGGTACTTTTCGGATAACTTTCATATTTTGATGAATAGTAAAAATTACTAAATTTTAATTAAAAACAACTATTTTAATCAAAATAATTAATAGTGATAAATTATGAATTTTAGTAGTTTTAAAGTATATTTAGAATATATTTTTACCATTTAATATAATGTTGGTCATTGGACATAATTTTATAATTAAACCGAACATAAACAAGTGTCAATCTTTTGATAGTTATTATCTCTTAAAAACATGCTTTTTGTTTTGACAGCGGGAATTAATTTTAAATTAATTTCTGCCACTTCTATGTTTTGAATTTATGAAAATGGATTCCATATTTGGAATCAGGATGTTAAAATTGTGTAAATAGGTAACTTTTATTTTTAGACATTTTGAATAATTACTGCGGTAAATATTTTATTTACCATGGTTAAGGGTAAATCCGGTAAATAAGGGTTAACAAATAATATTATAATATTACTAAATTACCCTAAAACGTGTCTTAACCCTATTGGTTGATACATGGTCGACCATGGGCATCTTTGGGTCGATTTTGGGACCCCATGGATCCACTTGTAAGTGATAATGACACTTTATTTTAATTAAGTTAAAATGAATATAAAAATAACACAAGCATATATCTTTTAGAAAAACAATTGTTACATAGGGTTATATATGTTGGATTTTAGATTATAAATATTCATTAGAACGATAAGACGATTTCCTACATAATTATATTTTATTTATAATTTTTAGACATTAAATAATTTATTTTATTTATGACACAATGATGATGCAGTAATTACTATAATAGTGAAAAATTAATATAATTGATATTATAAATACCCAAATAAATATAATATGAAACTTTTAATGAATTAAACTAATTTTATAGGATAATATGATATATTAGGATTTATTTAATTGACTTTTTTGGAAGTAATCATTCTGTTATGAGTTTCAAAAAAATCAACTATTGAATAGTGTCAAAATTGACATAAAAGAGTTCTTAAAACAAATATTATATTATTAATTGATATTAAATTCATAAAAATCTAAGGTTCAGCCAAGAGACTTATATCATGATATTTTCATCATTAATGGACCACTTGGGGGTCGCTTGGATGTATATATTAAGTTTATTAACCATATTATATAAAAATACAAAGAGACATTGTAAAAGTAAAACTAATTAACTTAGAGTTAATACATAAAGATAAGGTTAATATAAGTACCCAAACCTGTCTAAATTCTATTGGTTGAGTGGTTTTCGACCTATCCCCACATTAACCTTTGAATAATCAACTTTTAAGCCATTAGAAACCGAATATGAATTTATTATAAATTAATATTTCTAGCTTTTCCAAAGGTGCCACTGACCCCTCTTATAAAAGGGCACTCCTCCTTCTCATTTCTTCACACCTTCAAAGCCTTTTGGTTCGACAAACTCTTCCCAAATACTCTCCCAACATCCATCACTACAACATAGAGGCCTTAGTTTGATCAGAAAGCCAACCTAAGGATCCCTTTTGATCAAATCAAAAGGAAGAACCCGAAGAAGAGGTAATGTTTTCACCACCCCTTTTCAAGTTCCTTTCTTCTTCCACTTCTTCTTTCTTTGTTCTTACCATTATAAAATAATAACTCCAGTATCATAAATATACTGTGATGTTATTATAAATATGGTACAACCATATTCAGTATTCTATCCACCCTTTGAATAACATGTCACCATACGTGCGTACGTACGGCTTACCGTCTCCGTGTCGTGGTGTAATTGTTATTCAATATATTATTATTTGGATGGGTATAATAATGATGTGTAACTCATGTAAATAATAAATATAACATGTTAATGATTCTGTATATATGATATACCATCCATTTATATATTATTTTAATATCAAAAGAATGATATTGTCGCTCGTGCGTACGTACGGACTACCGTCTCCACGAACGCGATGAGATTCATTCTCCATCGTATCCATTCAAGTATAATTATCATTTGATGATTTAAAAATGACGTTTAAGGACTTGATATCATTCTGGATATGAATAAGATAAAACAAACATGGCTTATGTAACAAAACATATAAAAGAAAATGAGTAAGTTAACACCCGAAACGACGATAATTCTAAGATATTATTAACAAATCAATGTTAAAAGATCATATATGATATCATATTAATATATATGATTCTTGTATAATTTAATAACAATTATTTAACCATTATACAGGACGTTAACCTACCCCAACCAAGGAAAAGTACAAGGTAAGGGTTATTTCACAATCTCTTCATTATCCGAGGTTGTTTATACGTAATAATCTACTGGGATTTCTTTATCATCCACATCCATGTTTCTTCGAAATGTATTTCAAAACATATTTATTATTTACAAGAATATGGGTTAAAGTCATTTATACCCTTGTTTGACTTTTTATAAGAGGTTTATAAAGGAATCTTTCTGTCGTTTTCAAAACAAGGTCCTTTTTAACCTTTTCGACAGAATTAAGGTATGAATGTTTTTTTAACTTATACGGCGGGTGCGGCTATTTTCCGCCGTTATAAAATCTTCAAAGCTTCCCTTACAAGCTTATAAGAATATTTTCAAAGAAAATGTTTTATTTTATATAGATCTTAAATGATTTCAAAATAAAAGGAGATATTTCTTTAAAAATAATTTTGATTTCATCTATGTCAACATCCTTTGATGGATTTTAAGATTATTTGAAGTTGATTTATTATGATACAAAACTTCTATATTGTATTGAAGGTTTTGTGATATGTTTGACTATGGATGTGCTATTTTTATACCATTCAGAGTTTATGGTGAAAGTATTGACATTTCGTATGCTAGTTTTAATACGAATGTTTATGTTATGTTTAAACCTTTTCATATGGGAATGCATTGGACTTAATATGTGACTGGTGGAGCCCGCTATAGCTCCTCGATGCATCGGTAGGTCTCATGAGACAAACTAGTGTCTTGGCACA
The DNA here is from genome assembly GCA_963277665.1 of Viscum album. Classification (NCBI taxonomy): domain Eukaryota; kingdom Viridiplantae; phylum Streptophyta; class Magnoliopsida; order Santalales; family Viscaceae; genus Viscum; species Viscum album. Next base: position 422,830,009 of record OY728162.1, on the reverse strand, counting down.
AGGCCTTGACAAAATCTTATTTGTAGTCTTGGAACGAGGCCTTGGCTATGTGGTTATGATAGTCTGGCATTATTCATTCCATCATTATGAAAGTGGTTATTGATTTTGCATGTCATTATTCAATTAGTAGAATAACCATGTGAATAAGTAAATGGCATTATCTCATTTTATTTATGCCATACTATGTTAAAAGGTCAATTTTAAAAGCCTTTTGTTTTAGTTATACATTTCCTTAAATGTTTATTCTTATTTATGAAAGTTTCCGCTATATTGTTATCCTTACTGGGCATTTGAGCTCACCCCTTTTCTATGTTTTATTTTTCCCAGGAAGTGAAGAAGTAAATCATGAATTACCTGCAGGGATATTATGTGGGGATATGAGTGTGGATTATGGAGACAATATGTTGTTGTAGTAGTTTTTCATTTTATGATGTAATTTAAGACTTATGAATATATCTAGTGTTTACAAGACTACTAAACCAATCGGTCTTTCGAGATTTGATCTTTCTTGTGATCATACCAATGTTAAGTAATAATGCACCGACTCTGGGTAACTGGGGTCGGGGCGTTACAGTTGGTATCAGAGGAAGTTTAGTACAAACCTTGGAAGCTAGATTTAGATAAACTCTGATTAGAGCACGTAGACCTAAGATGAACTTTGAGGATTAGTATAGAAGAACTTCCTAGAATTTTGGTATTGTAGAGATTTTGTGAGTTTTCCGAGCAATACATCCCTGTCTGGATACGAGCAGGTAGAGGTGGCTCTGGCACAGATGTACCTAGGGGTAAAACTCGAAAACACCGCTTTGAGCTAGACTCGAACGGGAACTAGTGCACGACAACGGGCCTTGCTGCACTCTTGGTTATGACACTCCTGGGGGATATGCTTAGGATAACTCTCATTTTTATTTACAAATCATTTTGAAGGGATTATGAGTATATACATCCTCAAAGAAAACATTCTTATGATTATGGATTATATCCATAAATAGTTCAATTTATGTTAAGTGTTTTATAAGTATGGGATTATGTATTTTGATTCATAAACTGATCTAGTTTATGCCATTGTTTTGAAATGGCGCCTAGTGGAAGAAATGTAAACCGTATCAATGCACGCACTCCATGTAGGGATTACCCTCCTGCTCAAGATAATTATAGTAGAGCTGGTGATGCAACTGGATCCGATCAGCTAATCACCATACTGGGACAACTTACTCAGGTTATGAATAATAACCTTACCCATATGGAGCACCCTGATCCGCAGCGTGGAGGACCAATGTTAGATCGATTCATGAGGCAACAACCACCAACGTTCAATGGGAGTACAAATCCCTTAGTAGCTGAGCAATGGATATTTTCCCTAGAGAAAATATTTCAGGCTTTGGGGAGCAGTGAAAGGGAAAAAGTTATCATGGTAGTTTACCGCCTCACTGGAGATGGCTTTAATTACTCAAGGATTATGATTGCACGATACACTACCACCCGGGGAAAGAAAACAAGGTGGCAGTTTCTTTGAGTAGAAAAGACCATGGATTTTTGAACAATATGAGAATTAAAAGGGATCCAATTTTCATGGATCTAGTGAAGATGGACATGGGAATAACCAGGGAAGGCGAAACATCATTTCTTTTTCAAATGGTTGCCAAACCATCTTTAATAGAAATGATTAAGAGTACTCAGACCGATGATGAAGAATTTCAAAAGAAGATTAAAGTTGTGAATGATGGGAGATTGAGAGACTTTGTGTATGAAGATGGAATTTTGATATTTGGGAAGAGACATTGTGTTCCCGATATACCTGATCTAAAAAGGGAATTGCTGGATGATGCTCATAGTTCCAATTTCTCTATACACCCTGGGAGCACCAAAATGTATAGAGATTTGAAGGAACATTTTTGGTGGGACAACATGAAGAGGGAGATTGCTGATTTTGTGTCAAGATGTATGGTTTGTCAACAAGTGAAAGCTGGAAGGCAACATCCTGGAGGAGTCATGCAACCTATTCCCATACCGGAGTGGAAAAGGGACAATATTACGATGGACTTTGTCATGGGGATACCAAAGACTCCTAGAAGGAACGATGCAATATGGGTTATTGTTGATCGTCTTACCAAGTCAGCACATTTTCTTTCTATAAGAGAAGATCTACCCCTGGAACGTCTAGCAAGACTATATATTAATGAAGTTGTGAGACTTCATGGAGTACCCCTATCGATTGTTTCTGATCGTGATCCCCGTTTTACTTCAAGATTCTGGAAAAGTATTCAGAAATCCCTGGATACTGAACTTCATTTGAGCACTGCATACCACCCTCAGAAAGACGGACAATCAGAACGGACTATTCAAACCTTAGAAGACATGTTGAGATCTTGCTCACTTGACTTTCAGGGTATGTGGGATCAATATTTATCTCTGGTAGAATTTTTCTATAACAATAGCTTCCATTCGAGTATTCAGATGGCACCATATGAAGCTTTATACGGAAAGAGATGTCGTACACAAACCTGTTGGGATGACGTTGGTGAAAGAAAACTTGTAGGCCCAGAACTGGTGGAGGAAATGGTGGAAAAGGTGAAAGTAATCCAAAATCACATCAAAGCAGCTCAAATTAGGCAGAAGAGCTATGCTGATAATCGAAAGAAGGATTTGGAATTTCAAGTCGGTGATCATTTTTTCCTGAAGGTATCTCCGTGGATGGGAGTCATACGTTTTGTTAAGAAAGGTAAATTGAGTCCTAGGTACATCAGACCTTTCGAAATTCTAGAACGAATTGGGGTTGTAGCTTACCGATTGGCAATGCCTCCAAGTCTCTCCAAAGTTCACGATGTGTTCCACGTATCTCTGTTGAGGAAATACATGCCTGATCCAACGCATGTACTCACCTGTGAAGAATTAGAACTGGAACCCGGTATTTCCTATTGTGAAGAGCCCGTCAGGATTCTTGATACGAGAGAACAAGTACTAAGAAACCGGACGACGCGTCTGGTAAAAGTTTTGTGGAGAAACTATAAGATGGAAGAGGCAACGTGGGAACCCGAAGAACTAATGATGAAGAACCACCCGAGTCTTTTCATGCGATAGTATTCTAGAAATTTCGAGGACGAAATTATTTGAAGGAGGGGAGAATGTAACACCCCAAGCTTCTACGGTACGCTTCTCTTTGAATAATGCGATAGCGTGTGTTGTACGCAACACCGAGTTGTAACAACCAATCAAACTAGCCGTTATGAATAGTAATACCTACTTTTTAAAATTATATATATTTTATATTTCAAAATGGACTTCATTTTTGGATTCGGAATATCTAATTTAGCCTAAGGTGAAATTTTGGTACTTTTCGGATAACTTTCATATTTTGATGAATAGTGAAAATTACTAAATTTTAATTAAAAACAACTTTTTTAATCAAAATAATTAATAGTGATAAATTATGAATTTTAGTAGTTTTAAAGTATATTTAGAATATATTTCTACCATTTAATATAATGTTGGTCATTGGACATAATTTTACAATTAAACCGAACATAAACAAGTGTCAATCTTTTGATAGTTATTATCTCTTAAAAACACACTTTTTGTTTTGACAGCGGGAATTAATTTTAAATTAATTTCTACCACATCTGTGTTTTGAATTTAGGAAAATGGATTCCATATTTGGAATCATGATGTTCAAATTGTGTAAATAGGTAACTTTTATTTTTAGACATTTTGAATAATTACTGCGGTAAATATTTTATTTACCATGGTTAAGGGTAAATCCTTTAAATAAGGGTTAAAAAATAATATTATAATAATACTAAATTACCCTAAAACGTGTCTTAACCCTATTGGTTGATACATGGTCGACCATGGGCATATTTGGGTCGATTTTGGGACCCCATGGATCCACATGTAAGTGATAATGACACTTTATTTTAATTAAGTTAAAATGAATATAAAAATAAAACAAGCATATATATTTTAGAAAACAAATTGTTACATAGGGTTATATATGTTGGATTTTAGATTATAAATATTCATTAGAAAGATAAAACAATTTACTACATAATGATATTTTATTTATAATTTTTAGACATTAAATAATTTATTTTATTTATGACACAATGATTATGCAGTAATTACTATAATAGTGAAAAATTAAAATAATTGATATTATAAATACCCAAATAAATATAATATGAAACTTTTAATGAATTAAACTAATTTTCTAGGATAACATGATATATTAGTATTGATTTAATTGACTTTGTTTGAAGTAATCAATCTGTTATGAGTTTCACAAAAATCAACTATTGAATAGTGTCAAAATTGACATAAAAGAGTTCTTAAAAACAATATTATATTATTAATTGATATTAAATTCCTAAAAATCTAAGGTTCGGCCAAGAGACTTATATCATGATAATTTCATCATTAATGGACCACTTGGGGGTCTCTTGGATGTATATAGTATGTTTATTAACCATATTATATAAAAATACAAAGAGACATTGTAAAAGTGAAACTAATTAACTTAGAGTTAATACTAAAAGATAAGGTTAATATAAGTACCAAACCAGTATAAATTCTATTGGTTGAGTGGTTTTCGACCTATCCCCACCTTAAACTTTGAATAATCAACTTTGGAGCCATTAGAAACCGAATATGAATTTATTATAAATTAATATTTCTATCTTTTCCAAAGGTGCCCCTAACCCCTCATATAAAAGGGCACTCCTCCTTATCATTTCTTCACACCTTCAAACCCTTTTGGTTCGGCCAAACTCTGCCCAAATACTCTCCCAACATCACTAACTACAACCTAGAGGCCTTAGTTTGATCATAAATCCAACCTATGGAGGCCTTTTGATCAAATCAAAAGGAAGAACCCAAAGAAGAGGTAATGTTTTCACCACCCCTTTTCAAGTTCGTTTCTTCTTCCACTTCTTCTTTCATTGTTCTTACCATTCTAAAATAATAACTCTAGTATCTTACATATACTGTGATGTTATTATAAATATGGTACAACCATATTCAGTATTCTATCCACCCTTTGAATAAAATGTCACCATACGTGCGTACGTACGGCTTACCGTCTCCACGTCGTGGTGTAATTGTTATTCAATATATTATTATTTGGATGGGTATAATAATGATGTGTAACTCATGTAAATAATAAATATAACATTTTAATGATACTGTATATATGATATACCATCCATTTATATATTATTTTAATATCAAAATAATGATATTGTCGCTCGTGCGTACGTACGGACTACCGTCTCCACGAACGCGATGAGATTCATTCTCCATCGTATCCATTCAAGTATAATTATCATTTTATGATTTAAAAATGATGTTTAAGTACTTGATATCATTCTGGATATGAATAAGATAAAACAAACATGGATTATGTAACAAAACATATAAAAGAAAATGAGTAAGTTAACACCCGAAACGACGATAATTCTAAGATATTATTAACAAATCAATGTTAAAAGATAATATATGATATCATATTAATATATATGATTCTTGTATAATTTAATAACAATTATTTCACCATTATACAGGAGGTTAAACTACCCCAATCAAGGAAAAGTACAAGTTAAGGGTTATTTCACAATCTCTTCATTATCCGAGGTTGTTTATACGTAATAATCTACTGGGATTTCTTTATCATCCACATCCATGTTTCTTCGAAATGTATTTCAAAACATATTTATTATTTACAAGAATATGGGTTAAAGTCATTTATACCCTTGTTTGACTTTTTATAAGAGGTTTATAAAGGAATCATTCCGTTGTTTTCAAAACAAGTTCCTTTTTAACCTTTTCAACAGAATTAAGGTAAGAATGTTTTTTTAACTTATACGGCGGGTGCGGCTATTTTCTGCCATTATAAAATCATCAAAGCTTCCCTTACAAGCTTATAAGAATATTTTCAAAGAAAATGTTTTATTTTATATGGATCTTAAATGATTTCAAAATAAAAGGAGATATTTCTTTAAAAATAATTTTGATTTCATCTATGTCAACATCCTTTGATGGATTTTAAGATTATTTGAAATTGATTTATTATGATACAAAACATCTATATTGTATTGAAGGTTTTGTGATATGTTTGACTGTGGATGTGCTATTTTTATACCATTCATAGTTTATGGTGAAAGTATTGACATTTCGTATGCTAGTTTTAATACGAATGTTTATGTTATGTTTAAACCTTTTCATATGGGAATGCATTGGACTTAATATGTGACGGGTGGAGCCCGCTATAGCTCCTCGTTGCATCGGTAGGTCTCATGAGACAAACTAGTGTCTTGGCACAAGGCCTTGACAAAATCTTATTTGTAGTCTTGGCACGAGGCCTTGGCTATGTGGTTGTGATAGTCTGGCATTATGCATTCCATCATTATGAAAGTGGTTATTGATTTTGCATGTGATTATTCTATTAGTAGAATAACCATGTGAATAATTAAATGGAATTATCTCATTTTATTTATGCCATACTATGTTAAAAGTTCAAGTTTAAAAGGCTTTTGTTTTAGTAATACATTGCCTTAAATGTTTATTCTTATTTATGAAAGTTTCCGCTATATTGTTATCCTTACTGGGCATTTGAGCTCACCCCTTTTCTATGTTTTATTTTTCCCAGGAAGTGAAGAAGTAAATTATGAATGACCTATAGGGATATTATGTGGGGATATGAGTGTGGATTATGGAGACAATATGTTGTTGTTGTAGTTTTTCATTTTATGATGTAATGTAAGACTTATGAATATATCTAGTGTTTCCAAGACTATTAAACCAATCGGTCTTTCGAGATTTGATCTTTCTTGTGATCATACCAATGTTATGTAATAATGCACCGACTCTGGGTAACTGGGGTCGGGGCGTTACAAAAAGTATCTCGTATAGCATGGAAATTAGCAGATTTAGTTAATCGATCAATAATAACCCAGATTGCATTATTACATCGAGGTGTCTTCGGTAATCCCACAACAAAGTCCATGTATATATTCTCCCATTTCCACTGTGGTACTGGTAAAGGCTGAAGCATCCCTTTTCGGTAACTTCATTTCTGCTTTAACCTAATGACAAGTCAAACACTTCACATTAAAATCAGCAATATCCCTTTTCATTCTGTCCCACTAGTAATACTCCCGAAGATCTCTATACATCATAGTACTTCCTGGATGAACTTAAAACGGAGAACTATGAGCTTCACATAAAAACTCTCTCTTCAACTGTGAATCACATGGCACACAAAATCTCTTCCCAAATCTCAAAACAAAATCATTATCAATATTGAATTCAATAAACATACCCTTCTGAACCAGATGTACCTTTTTCTACAACTCGCTGTCTTGATTTTGTGCTTTCTTAATTCTATATGATAGAGAAGATTTCACTAATACCTGAAACAAAACAGAAGGACATCCTGCACCAACAAATTCTCTGCCAAATTTCATCAAATCCTTATCCAAAGGATCATGTTTCAAACGCAACATTGCTAATGAAGCATTACTTTTTCGACTCAAAGCATCAGCCACTTTATTTGCTTTTCCTGGATGGTAATGAATTGTACAATCATAATCCTTGATTAATTCTAGCCATCTCCTTTGTCTCAATTTCAATTCTTTCTGAGTGAATATATACTTTAAACTTTTGTGATCGGTATATATTTCAAACTTTACTCCATACAAATGATGCCTCCAAATTTTTAAAGCGAAAACAATAGCAGCTAATTCCAAATCGTGTGTAGGGTAATTTACCTCATGAGTTTTCAACTGTAGTGAAGCATAATCAATTATCTAATCATTCTGTATTAAGATGCAACCAATTCCTTTCAATTAAGCATCACTATAGATAACAAAATCCCCATTCCTGGAAGGTAGCGCCAAAACTGCTGCATTCACCAATCTTCTTTTCAGTTCCTGAAAACAATCATTACATTATTTTGTCCAGATAATCTTAACACCCTTCCGAGTTAGCTTAGTCATTTGACTAGAAAACCGTGAAAAATTTCTAACAAACCATCGGTAATATCCAGCCAAACCAAGTAAGCTACGAATCTTAGTTACATTTTTCTATCTTGGCCATTCTTCAACAACCTTTTTTTTTGCAGGATCAACAGTTATCCCATCTTTAGAAACAATATGACCAATGAATGAAATTTGTTGCAACCAAAACTCACACATGCTAAATTTCCCATACAATTTCTTTTCTTTTAAGGTCTGAAAAAAAACCCTTAATTGTATTTCATGCTATTCTTTACTTTTAGAAAACACCAAAATATCATCAATGAAAAAAACCACAAACTTATCCAAGAAATCATGGAAAATTATATTCATTAAGTCCTTGAATACAGCAGGTGAATGGGTTATCCCAAAAGGAATTACTACAAATTCATAATGGCCATATCTTGTATGAAAGGCGGTCTTCGTAATATCTTCTTCCTTTACCATCAACTGATGGTGCCATGATCTCAAGTCAATCTTTTAAAAATACTGAGATCCCTTGAGCTGATGAAACAAATCATCAATATGAGGCAAAGGATATTTTTTCTTAACAGTGATGTTATTCAAGGCTCTGTAATCAATGCAAAGTCTCATAGAACCATCTTTCTTTTTAATAAATAAAACAAGATCACCCCATGGTGATGTGATAGGTCAAATGAAAACTTTCTCTAATAAATCTTGAAATTTCTCCTTCAACTCTAAAAGTTCAATTTGAGCCATTCGATAAGGGGGTTTTGAAATTGTCTTAGAATCGGGAACTATGTCAATAGTAAATTCAACATCCTGATTTGGTATTATTTTAGGCAACTCATCAGGAAAAACATTAGGATACTCATTTTCCATTGGCACATCATTAATCTGAACAGTTCCTTTGTTTTCAACGATGTGTGCAAGGTAACATTCACTTACATCTTTTACAAGTTTCTCGGCCTCTTGATCAGTTATCAACAGTAAGGGTTCATTTTTGTACACAAACTGAAAGTCTTTCTGAAAAAAAACTTCTTTAGATCTACAGTCAATCTTAGCATGGTAAATAGAGAGCCAATCTATACCCAGGATAACATCAAACTCTACTAGAGGTAAAAAAATATGGTTCGCAAGTAGGTTCTTTCCATGGATAAGGATAAGAAGATTCTTATAAATTATTTTTGCCTCAACATTTCCCCCAGGTGTTTTTACCACAAGTTCAAGAGTCATTTCTTGAGATGGTATTCCCATTTTACTAGAAATGTTTTCAGAGATAAACGAATGTGTAGACCCCAAATAAAACAACACACTGGCATAATCTGAAAAAACAAACAAAGTACCTGATACAACATTATTTGATGGCCCGACATTTTCTGAAGTAAATGCAAAGGATTTCACCACCCCTTTCAACTTGTAGTATAACTTCTTCCCATCACTCGAGCTATTTTTCGGACAGTCATTTTCATAGTGAACAATCTCATTGCACTTAAAACATTTCACTAACTGTAAATCAAATTTTGTCTTACCATCACCCTGATCTTTTTCAGTTCAATCACGAGCCTTATGTCCCATCTTACTGCATCAGTAGCACTTTCCAGAATTCAGAAGACATTCCCCAGCATGCCTTTTACCACATTTATCACAAACTGGAAACTTAGTTTTCCTACCATCAGACCTTTTTGAAGAATTCTTTTCTTTCACCTGCCACCTCGATCTCTTCTGCTTCTGGTTGTTATAGAACACTTAATCATCGGAAAACTCTATTTCCACCTTCTCAGCACATCTAACAAGATTTTCATAACTTTTGAACTCACGATAAGCTAATGACCTTCGATATTTTGGATTTAATCCTAAGTAAAAATGATTGATATTACTATCAAGGTCTCGGATAAAATTTGGAGCATACCTTGCCAATCAAGTGAACCTCTCTTCATAGGCAGCCACTGAGTCTTTCTCTTTCCTCAATTCCAAGAATTTTATTCCCATCCTAAGTCGAGCAGCCATAGGAAAATACTTCTCCAGAAACATACCATTGATTTCATACCAGTCGAGAGCATCAATCTCATCAGCATCCCTGATATTTTTAACCATCGACCACCACCGATCTGCTTCAACCTCCAAACGGTAAATAGAAATACTAACCTTTTGATTGTCTGAACACCCCATGACATTGAAAATCATCTCCAGTTCTTTAATCCACCCTTCACCTAGCACATGGTCAGATGATCCTCTGAATGATGGGGTATGTTGCCTCATGAAATGTTCCACCACTAACATGTTCCTCTACGGTTGATCAGGATGATCTCGTGTATGGATACCACTACCATTTATCGCTTGAGACAACTGCTCCATTACTACAACAAACTATTCAGTTCCAATTCCGAACATCTCAGGATGCTGATTCGGAAGGTTATTTCCTTCTGTATACCTTCCTTTCACTTCTTCCCTGTTTCCTCTACGGAAACCCATTCTGAACATACATGTTTTAGATGAAGAAACATTGTAATGTTCAAATGATATATCATTTCAATTTGACCATAAGAAAATATTTTTGGATAATCATTTAATAGATTTTTAACTCCTTAGGTTATCTAAAACAACCTCTGATACCAACTATAAGACCCCAGCCTTAAACCTTACTTAATCTTGAGTTATTACAAGATTACACATTGAGGATCTTTTCAGGTTTAGAGTTTTAGATAATTAGATCATAAAACATGCATTACATTCCACAGTTAAACAAAGTGGTTACATCAAAGATAGTATTCATTATTCCCATCAATGGAAACATATTTAAAATAAAACATGGATTCTTTCTTTACACTTCCTTGACACTATCATCACATCATGTACCATTCCCTTGACCTGTGAAAATCATTTCAAAAACATGGGATGAGCATAAAAATCTGAGTAAGGGTTATAAAAATATGGAAAGGAAACATGAGTACATGTATACATAAGAATCAATGAAATCATACTTTACTCATAAAACATAAGAACATAAACATACCTCATCAAATCATGAATAAATCATAGAAATCATAATACATATAGGTAACATGAGGCATTCATAACATTCATACGTAGGGAGTAACCCTCTTGGTTATGTTTGGAATACCCATCACAGTATATTCCCTATATCTCCTCAAAGAAACCTTAATGTTTAATGCCTTCGCGTTACCCAATACATTGGAGAGCTATATCGGGCTCACCCACCCTTAGTTTATCACAAAACCACCCTTCTTCACAATAATTCCCATGAACCATAACACAATCGTATCACATAAAACATGCATAAAGGAAACATAACATTTCCACTTTTCAATCACAAGATATCAATACAACACATTGATATAAAAACATTATGAAAACCATTTCCAATACTAAAATAAAAGAAAAGTAAAAAGTGGTATTTATTTTTATTTTAAAAAAAGGTATGGCTTGTAGAGGAAGCTGAAACTCAAATAATGGTCACAGCGGTGGAGAAGTCATTTTCGCCGCATACGTACAACAAAAACATTCCCTTTTGTCGTTTAGTAAAATGCTTAGTATAAAAAATATTTCTATTAGATAAACATAAAATTCAAAGGGGTTAATAAAACATATTAATAAAGGTTGTGTATAAAACAAATTATGCCTCAATGAAAGGCGATTGAGACGAAGTCCCATACCTCAGGTCCGACTTGACTCGATCGTTATTTAACCTCCTGGATAATAAACATGTGTTAATTTCTACTTTCTTAAGAACCTTTTTCAAGTTCATTATTCCTTTTATATAACTTATTACCATGTCATGAACACTATGTAATTATTTAAGTTATTACCGGTCGTTTTAACGATCATTGGTACTTGAGTCAAAAATATGCTCTTTATAATTAAAATTTTTCATGAATCCATTATATCCAGAGTTATATTCATGATGTATATATCATATATATCCAGTATATACATGCATTTATAATATTACATAATCATTTAGAGGTAAGAAATAAAACGCACCGTTCATGGAGACTGTAAGCCGTACGTACGCATGAATGCTACTTCCATTTCTATATCATATTTAATGGAATTAAAACATAATGATACATAATAGTATTATAATTCCAGTATTTTATCATATATAATATCATTAAATCTATCCATTATACGTACCACACATGGTATTAACGAATCAAATCACTTTGAGGGGGCTTTAGTCCGCACATCCTAAAATGATGATATCGCGTTTACCTATAATGGAAACCATAAAGGTATTCCATAAATGAAAAATACATAAGCTTAAGTAAAACATAAACATATTATATATCATATATAAATATAGTGACTTCTTAATGGCCACCATTTAAGGTGTTATATGAGTGTTGAACAATCATCGCTTCGTGAGGCAGAAATTCTCCATCCACAGAAATAGTATGTTCTTTAACCATTAGATGTAGGTGTATGAATGTGTAGCTAGAAAACTTATTATAAAAACATCCTAGTATATTAATGAAACTGTTATTTTTACAAAATAAAGGAATAAAAATTGTTTAGAGGGTTGTAGAAGCAAAATAAAACATAAGAACAGAAGAGAAAATACTACCTTTAAAACGGATAACTCTTTTTGATTTGAGCACAAAGGCTTCCTTGGGAAGACTTCTGCCCAAAGTGAGGCTTCAAAAAGTTAGATAGGGATGTGGAGAGACACAATGGTAAGGGTTTGGACGAGCCAAAGGCTTTGGAAGTGTGGGTAAGGTGGTAGAGGTGGGGGCCTTTTATAAGAGTAGAGGAGGGGCACTCTTGGAAATTTAAGAAACGATACATTGTTATAAAATGATTTTTGGATAAAAGGGCCCACAATTATAAATTTAGAGGATAAGGAGATAAGGGTTAGAAATCCACCCATACAATAGGTTTTTTACAAGTGTAGGTATTATATTTTACATTTTATTTTCATTTTATTTAAATCGTTAAATAATGTGGTAATCGCTGCCTCATCATGGTGTCATAAATAATTTAATTTATATAATGTCTAAAAATTATAAAAAACTACTATGATGTAGGAAATATTTTTATCTTTCCAATTACTATTTATAGTCAAATATCGGTTTTGTATAACACAATTTAAAAATTGTATCAGTAAAACAACTCATGATTGTGACATTTTTTTTACTTTAAATAAAAAGGTATTAATGTCATTTTCCTACCAAAGTGGCTCCATGGGGTCCTCAAGTTGACCCATGGATTTTCTTGGTCGGCCATGACACATCCTATAAGGTTAAGACATGTTTCTAGGTCATTTCATATTATTAAAACATTATTTTTACCTTAACCTACACTAATTACCTTTAATCGCAATTAAAAACATAAAAGTTACTATTCACCAAAAAAATATTTTAATCCCATTGAAACACATTTTACTTCTTAATGAAAACCAGGTATGTCTGATTTTTGAAATTCAAAACACAGATGTGATAAAATTTCATTTAAACGGAAAATCAGTTTTTATAAGTACCGCTTAGTTGTTTCACTATTCATCAAAAATTGATGTTTTTCAGAAAAATACCAAAACTTCACCCTAAGCTATATTTGATATTCCGAATTCAAAAAATGATGTCTATTTTAAAAATTAAAAACATATAAGTTACATTAATTAATTTAATAATTAATTCCCGATTTCAGAGCAAATAGCGTGTTTTTATGAAACAAAAAGTATCAAAAGATTGACACAAGTTTAAGTCCAATTTCAAAGTGAAATTGATTCCAACGACCACTATTGGATTAAATGATAAAAATATATTCTAATTTCACTTTAAAACCAATTCCAAATATAATCTAATCATATATATTTATTAGACTAAAACGAGCTTTATCATTAAAATACAACATTTTTCACTATTCATTAAAAATGAACTTTATCAGAAAAATACCAAAAATTCACACAAAGTAAAATTTGATATCCCTATTCTAAAGAAGTATTTTATTTGGTCAAATAGAATGTATAAGAGTGACCAAAACTATATTTATATACTGTTCTCCATCAAAAGGCCATAAGTCGACCATTAGAGAATGTTAGAGTATATATGCCTAAATTTGAATTCTTTTCATATTTTAAGCCTTTACCATTTATCGGATAAATGTAAAAACATTTAACAAACATATATAATCATATTTTAGTTATTTCCATTCATTCCCGCCAATACAACGACTACATGTTAACTACCATTTAAAATAATATTATTTTATTACTAGTGTGCAACGTATAATTTCAAAGAAACTCTTTGTTGCGTATCAGGTATTCTATAGAACATAGAAACCCCTTTAAAGTAAAATTAATATTTAATTCATAAATATTAATAAAAATGAAAATTCTTTATTCTTTATTTAGACGGGATGTTTCAAGTTCTCGGTATACATGAAGTCATTCACTACTTTCTTAATGAATTTGGAGTTGGTCCTTGAATGTTGTGACCACAAAAATATGCTTCTTAATTGGGAGAAGTTCCATTTCATGGAACAAAACAAGATCTTATTACGCCACAAGATCTCTATGAAAGGAATTTTGGTGAATTTGGCCAAAATTGAAGTTATCTCACAGCTTCCCATTCCCACAATAGTCCATGAAATTTATAAATTTTTGGGGCACACTGTATTTTATCATAGATTCACGCATGATTTCTCCACGATATCTCACCACATAACTAATCTCAAATTAAAGGATGAAATTTTTGACATTGATGAAAAATGTACAGCAGCCTTCTAGATTATATTAGAAATACTGGTCGTAGCTCTCGTTATGATTTCCCCAAATTGGGGGGAGTAGTTTGAGATGATGTGTGGTTGGAGTGACTATGTAGTGTGGGCGGTTCATGGAAAATAGCTGGACTGTATTTTCAGACCGATATATTATGCCTCACAAGTACGAAATGAATCCCAACTTAATTGCACCACCATGGAGAATGAAATTCTAGCTATGGTGTTTGTTTTTGATAGATTATGGTCCTACTTAGTGCTTTCTAAAGTATTAGTTTATACTGACCATGTCCTACTTATGTACTTGATGAATATAAAGGATGAGAATCTGTGACTAATCCATTGGGTGTTCCTCCTCTAGGAAATTGATTTAGAGATCAAGGAAAAGAAAGGCGGTGAGAATGATGTGGCTGATCATCTCTCCCAGCTGAAACTACCCCATTTTGACAGAGGAGAAAACTGGGTAATTAAGGAGGATTTCTCAGATGAGAATCTATTCTCTACTAAAGTACAACCCCGACCATGGTTTTCAGACATTTTAAATTTCTTATTCATAAGATTTATCCATCCAGAATTTTCATTTCTATAGAGGAAGCGATTCTTATTATAGGTAAATAGGTATTTTTGGGAAGACCCCTGGTTCTTCCACTGATGTGGCGATTGGGTAATTTTCCATTTTGTACCAGATGAAGAGATTCAAAGCATTCCGGATTTTTTTTCACTTTTCTTCAATAGGAGGACATCATGGGCTAGATTGAGAAATATAAATTATCTTACAATCTGAATTTTTAGGTAATTCCATGCACAAAGTCACTCATCATTTTGTTTCATGCTGTTATCGGTGCTAGAGAATGGGAAACATGGGCCATCGTGCAGAGATGCCTCATCGCCCTATTCTTGAGGTGGATGTTTTTGATGTGTGGGGAATCAACTATATGGACCCCTTTCCCCCATCCTTTGGGGAAACATATATTATGGTTTGTGTTGATTAGGTTTCCAAGTGGGTGGAAGACGTGAAAAAAAATCATAACACCAACAAGGTCATCATAGATTTTCTCAATAAAAATATATTCAGCTGTTATGGGACACTGCATGTATTTATCACTGACTGTCAAACACATTTTGAAAATACATTAATGAAAAATGTTCTCTTGAAATAATGGGTTAATTATATATAGGGTACATCTTATCATCCCCAATCTAGTGGTCAGGTGGAGGTGTCTAATTATGAGTTGAAATAGATATTTGAAAAAATGGTGGGAGCATCAAGAAGGGATTGGACCAAAAAGATAGATGATGAATTTTGGGCCGACCAGAAAGACTTGAAATCACCTTTGGGTGTGACCCCATTCTGGTAGATTTATCGGAAACCCTTCCAATTACCGGTATAGAGATAACACAAGGCTTATTGGGCTATCAACACCATGAATTATCATTTGAATGCTATGAAGGACAAGAGGAAGATTCAATTAAATGAGTGTGATGAGATTAGGTGGGAGGCCTATGAGAATGCGAAGTTTTATAAGGATATGATAAAGGTTTTCCATGATCGCAGGATCTCTCAAAAATCCTTCCAGCGAGGCGATAAGGTAATACACATTAACTCTCATCTGAATATTTTTCTAGGAATGTTTAAATCCCGATGGCCAGGACCCTATTAGATGATCGTGGTTTTCAGCCATGGAGTGGTGGAAGTAGATGGCACACATGGTCAAATTTTTAAGGTCAATGGGACGTTCCTAAAGCCTTATTTCATCATGGATGACATGGTGGGTATAATTTCCACCATGCATTTTAGGTAGCTCAGTGCCCGAGTAAGTCGAGCTCAAAACATTAATCGTAGAACTGACCGGGAGGTAACCTGACATTCTGGAAATTTTTCGTTAAAATTAATTGTTTGTTTGAGTGTTCATAGGGCCACATGTTAGTTTGATTTTAATTTCTTGTGTGTTTTAGTGTATAATTCTCACAACATGTCTAGATATATTATTGAATTTATATAATGCAATCCTTACACTTATTATAGTAAATCTCAAAATAACTTTTAAAATTTAAGGGGGACCATGGATTCCAATTTAAAAAGGGTGTTTTACGTCCAAAACATTGAAACTTTCAATTCATCATTAGATAAAACAAACTGCATGGTTGGCACATGGTTTGGTAAACCGTGTACTGACCGTGCACCTTGGATTCCCCAACACAGAATTAGCCACACAGTTGGTGCATGGTTACCCAAACTATGCGCCCCAGGCTGTGCTGCCACATAAAACCCCCAAATTTTATAAACTCTGGCTGCCTCCTCCATTTCTATTTCATGCGAACCCCTAAACCAGGCTATGTGAGCTCACCCAGGCCTTCTCTCATTCTTCTTTTTCTTCCAGCCTTAATCCTCCTTTGTCCAGATCTTCAACAAAGGTAATCCTTTCTTCCTTTATCTTCTTCCAATCTTCGTTTTTCTCTTCAATTTCTCTCTTTTTCTCCCTGGGGGTTTTCCAAGCCTATTCTCCCCACTATTTTTTCATTTTATTTTCTTGTTATTTTTCTTGGCCTCCCTTTCTTCATTCATTTTTTTGAGTTTCAATGATTCAACATAGAACACATTCACAACAATGTTTTCTAATAGAAAACCAAAATTTTTAACCTTAATTTCTCGATTTTGGGATTTTACTTAGGTTATATGATGTTTTTTATTTGGTTAATTCAAATTTATATCTCTACACATTTTGATTTAGTGGAATATTGTAGTCTGTAGGTGCCCAAAACTGGAACCCCTAACATTCAGAATGTCTTTGTCCAAATGAGAAAGTGGTTCGACTTCCGCCCTTGGCCCACATGTAATATTTAGTGAGAAAGAGGATGTTATGAGTTACATAACCCTATTGAATCTTAAACTTTTATACCCACCATGAGTTTGGCCTTGAAAACCTCATGCCATTAGGGATTTCCAAAGAAGTCCAGCTGTATATTTCTTGACGCAATTTCACCCTTACCCTCACCATAAATTATCCATCCTATAAAGAGCTTGTTCTAGAGTTTGGGTCCACCTTCCATTGCAGAGGCCGATATGGAGAGAATGACTGAGGATTTATTAGTGAATCTGAATTCAATGTCCAATTATGCCTAATGAACAAAAGGTTCAATTTTCTACTGAGTGGTTTTTCCAACATTGTTCGCATTTATGATAATGCCCATATGTAGAGTGTTGAATAAGCCGAGGCACGATTGGAGTGGTATCCTATCACAACTCTTGATTTTTGGGATACCATTTCTTGGCCTAGTGAAGTATTTGTAGCTCATAAGGCCAAGGGCTCCAAATTTGTCAATCTAATCCATCATGTGTTGCACCGCATCATCACCATGTTCTTTACCACCCAATTCAATAGTTAAGGGAATTTTAGTTCTCAGGATTTTTTTATAATCCAATCGATGATCACCAACACAACGGTCAGCCTGTATTTTCTATTCTCCATGTACCTAAAGTTGATGATTCCAAATCCAAAGGGAGATGTTTTCACTTGAAAAATAGGAACTCTTCTAAATCATTATTCGGATCTTGAGTATGATTATTAATAGTTCTTTGAGTTACCTATGACCTCATTCATTGATATTAAATTGCTTAGGAGGATGAGGATGTTCAATCCTGAAGGTGCTAGTTTTCACCTTAAAGGTATTCCTGGGGCCGCTAAAACTGCACCCCCACCTGCCGGCACTGAAGAAGAGGTATCTGATGTCGCACCTGCTACCTCTCATCATTCCACACCCCAGGATGATTCCCCTTTTGTCTCCTCCACTTATATGGAACCACCACACTACCCATCATACCCATCATACTCTGACCTGAAGGGCACTCCTTATACTGACGCTGATCTATTTTGGATTTGGTAGCAAGATCAGTACAAAATGATTCATTGGAAGCTTGAAAGGACTCAATAGGAGGTCGAGGGGCTCATCTTGGTTAGTCTTCAGCCTCCCACCGTTTATGAGGCTATTCCAACCCATACTCCCTCCTACTATATGTATGGAGCTACCCAATTTCAGTCTGATCTAGTTTGGGGTTCCACATTGATGGGAGATCCCTCTCCCATCAATGATCTTGCTGATATAGTGGTCACACCTCCGCCTGCAGTCGATTTGACATGGGATGAAACTTCTAGAGCCTTGTTTTTCAATCCATCTATTCCCCACGGGGGATGGAAGTAATGTGTTTTATTTTCATTTTTTGTGCCAATTTTTTGTTTGATTGTACTGTACTTTATTTTTCAACTATGGTGTTTTGAATTCTATGGTTTGATTGTGTGCTACAATTATATCTCCCTACTAGTTGCCTTGATTTTACATTCTTTCCTCATATGGTTTTCTTTTTTGGAAAAATGGGCTTTACTCTTTTCCGAAACAACCACTCTTCCTCTTGGGGAGATCTAGCACATCACTTGTTATCCACAATGTACCAAAAATCCATAGAGTTTCTCAGTTATTCAATAATTACTATTATTTGTTTTTCTCCATCCACTTACATGTTTAACATTACCACCCTTATCTACCTTATTGTTTTCCCGGAGGACCGTGCTCGGTTTTAAGTGTGGGAGAGGGTGCCCACAATTAGCACCCCATTTTGGTTGATTTCTTGACTAAGTAATTAGAATGAAATGTTTTCTAATGCATTTCTAAAGGGTTTATATATATTTCATAATATTTTATCAATTATATAAAAATAAACTTTGAAAATTATCTCTTAAAATGGATCATTTTTTGGAATTAATGAACCTCGTTTGTGATTTGAATAAATGTTGTAATGCTTTAAAAGAAAAATTTATCCATTAATTTTGAAAACCTTTTATTTAAAAATGATTTTTGTGATATAGTAATTTAAATTAAGGAACCCTTTAAAATTGAATTCAATTTGTGCATAATGAGAGGTGTGGTTCAAGAATTGTTGTTACAGCACTAGTGGCTATTATACAGTCTTAATTTCGTAAACATTTGACATGCTCTAAAAGTTTCATCATGTGTTGACATGACAAAATTGAGCAAAATTTTAAGCTAGTATCTCACCATACAAAAAAAAAGAAAATTTTCAAGATATGAAAAGTCATGGACATATATTTTTTATGACCATTTATCATATTCCAAAAGATGCATGTCAATGAGTATGTGTGACCTATAAAAGTGGTAGCCCACTAATTGGTGATGAAAAAACCTAGGATTAACTAATCTAAGTATATAATGATATGGAAATGGAGGTTGGAACATTCTTTAAATGAATATGGTAAATGTAATTTTTAAGCAGAATTGATATATAAATGAATGGTTAAATGTTTTGGATTATGTCAACTCTATTGGATAACATCATATATTTGGGGATCCATAAAGAATTAATGTTGTAGTTTTTAATTATATTCGGTCAAAATTCTTATTCATGTGATTGATATAATCTGTGATGTTTCTACCTGCGTCTCTTGTAATTCCTTTGGAATAATTTTTTAAACATTTTTTTCAGAAAAAAACCAATCACGTATTGGAGAGATTGATGTACTTCTGTGCATGGGGAATTTCTACTTGGTTTACTATCTTAAACATTGTTTTTGTGGTTTGTTTTGCATTATTTTCATAATTAATGTTCCCTGATAAGTCTTTCTAGAAACAAATGGATGAAGCATGATGACTATTGACTATTGGAAGATTCTATAGGGAATTAGAGGCTTTTGGACCCTTTTCCCTCTTACTATGCTGAATTGGAGTCACCTGGGCCACACACCAAGACTTGATGGTCTAGAAAATTCAACAATTTAACGACAGATGCAACCTGCATGAACTCTTCATGGCTAACCAATACGTGTGACTCCCCAAAACAAATGGTGCGGGGTTGATGTTTTTGGAGGCAGATACCTCAGTATGTGTTCCACAATGTTACCTAGACCATGAGGCTATCCCTTAGACCATGCGAGGGAGACATTTTTTTTAGGCAGAGGCTTCCAAACGACCGCAACATGGTTACTCATATCTTATGACCCAACAATCAACCTATACAAGACTTTCACATTTTGGGACAGAGGCCTCTACACGGCCTCCGAACATCCTATAAAACCGTGCGGCCCATCTTGGAGAGCTGTGTAGTTTTGTGATTGAAGAAATATCCATGCACACAATTGGAACACGACCTACCAAGACTTGTGCCTAAATCGTACAGACCAATGCATCGTATTTTTTTTCTTTTTTAACTATCCTTAAAATCCTTGACCCTTTTCATTCCTTTCTACAAGAATTGATACCAATGAAAAAAAGACCTTTTTCACCAAGGAGACGCGGGGAGGAGGAGAATAAGATCCCGTCTTTTTATAACATAACTTTCATTTCATTACACGGAACTGAGGATCGTTAAGGTTTAGTGTCTTGGAAACAAGGATCATAATACATAAAAAAAACATAAAACATTCTTCTTAAACACTTGAAAGGCTTCTCCTTTAGTTCATCCTATGTTCATTATGCATCTCATAACCTGGGGACATACATCAAAAGAAAGGGTGAGCAGAAGGCCCAGTAAGGGAAACAAGAGAAACATTTTACAAGTGAACTTGAGGTACTTCAATAAGGACATGAAAAGAACTTTAAGGCATGAGAAAGAAAATCATGAGATACATCATAATAAAAATAATCATTTTTCATAACTTGAAGATGTGGCTAAAACAGTTAATATTGACAATCGTTTCGTTTCACCAAGGTCCATCCCCAAGGTGTCGTTAAAAATTACCAAGGTTATTCACCAAGGCGTCGTTAAAATGGTCATCTCTAGAGATTAAGTCTTTACCCAATGCATTGGAGCGCTATCAGGGCGCACCCTTAAATTTGTCTTTATTTTCATGTGAGCCACATATATCATCATCAAACATTTCATAAATAACCCATATAGCATAAAACAAACGGGTTTCATTTCATAATCATAACGTTTCAAAAACTGCTTTAAAGACATGATCTTTACGTTACTTTAAACCCACGGAAAGGGAAAGCGGGTATCATGTATGTAAATCCCAGAATTTAAAATAGATCATTTTTATATATATGTGAATACCCCTTTAGAAATAGGAGCTTTGAGTATTCACTTTATAACATAAAATAATTTTGAGAAAAGAGAGGCATTTTGAGATGAAAATTCTGCAGCATAACGACTATGTTACAAGGTTTTAGAAACTTTGAAAAGAGAGGGAAAATGGGTTGAACAATAATAATTGACCCATAAAAAGGTAAAGGGACAGAATAAGAAGGATATATGGACATGGTGATGCAATTTCAAGGACATACCAATTGAAATGAAAAACATGGAAGGAAGACAAAAATTTGATTTCTCTTATGAAAATTCGGCAGCCTAACGACGTCACTTAAACTTCAACAAAAATGAATTGGACAAATAAAATAGGGTCTCTCATCATATGATCATAAGAGATCAGTATGATAGATATAGAGATCATAACCCAATATAATAAAAAGGAACTTGAAAGATTTGACATGAAAATCGAACTTGAAAAAAATGAGAAGGGTGAAAGAATCACTTAAAAATTCGGCAGCCTAACGGCGTCACTTAAACTTTCATAAAACGAAATGATGAGAGTAAGAGGGGATCTCTCATCATATAAACATGAAATGGGCAGTAATAAGAATATAAAAGAACATCCTCTCACATAAGAACATGGAGCATAAACGTAATGACATAAAAGAGATTACATGAAAAGAAGAGAGGGGTCGGATCCCTTACCTTAAAACGTGACTCTTGAAACTCAAAGGATTGGACCTTGAGGTCTTGGGGGAACCTTGGGAGGACTCTTTGGAAGGTAAGAAGACCAGAACTTCGTTGGGGAAGAGTTGGGAGTGAAAACCAAGGGAGGAAAGGGTGGGTATTTATAGGGAAAGTGAGGGGACAAAGCATTAATGGCCAAAGGACACCTCACATGTGCTTTTCTCAAACCCATGTGCTCTCCCTTGGAATTTATCATGGAGTTAGGCCACATGGGGCCCCCAAAACAATAATTCATCACCCTTGGCCGGCCAACCCTCAAAAGATCTCATGACATCATTATGACATCATTATGATGTCATTAAACATACCGAAACCCTAAAACGGTATTTTTACTATTCAATGAAAATTCAACTTTCTCAGAATAATCCCAAAATTTCACCTTAACCAAATATCAATGCTCTGATTTCAAAAATGAAATCCATTTTATAAAAATATTTTTCTAAATATTTTTAATTTAATTTTTAAATAAAAACACTATTCATCGAAAATTCAATTTTTTTCAGAAAAATCCCCAAAAATTACCTTAACATAATATCGATGCTCTGAGTTCAAAAATAAAGTCCTTTTTATAAAAATAATTTTATAATTATTTTTAATTAAATTTTTAATTAAAAAAACACTATTCATCCGAAAAAACTAATACTTGATTAATAATTTATGAAACCGTTATTTACCCATTTTATTGAATCACATTACTTAACCAAGGTGTCTAAATTATATTAAAACTTTCTTTAAGTGAAAATTACTAATCCATTTGGTCACATTACTAATCCTAAGCGTAAAATCACTATTCATAAATTACTATTCATCAAAAATAAGATGATCTTATTAGACTCCAAATTCCTTAATGAACACTTTTATAGAAGACCATTTTTTGAAAATCATTACACATCATTAGTTATTTAGGGTTTACATAAATATTCCAAAATATCCCTTTTTCAAAATTCATCAATAAAATACATTCTAAAATTATCTAGGCATTTGAAATTTCACAAACATCACTAAAGGAAGAAATCTCAATTTATTCACCCGAGAGGATTACACAAGGAAACTAGGGTCTCATCACATAGCCCCTTATAACACTTGCATAAGACCTAAGTGTAAGGTGTGATATGGTGAGAGAATCTGAGGGAGGCTCAGATAACATTGCCCTAGTAGCAATCTCCACTAACTTGAACTTCTCCTGCAAGCGTTTTCGTTCAAGCTTGAGACGCTGGAGCTCGGCTTGGGCTTGGTCCAAAGCGAAGCCCACAGATGCTACCTCCTTCCCAAGCTCTGATAAGTGGGCTTCGTAAGGGTTGAGTCTACTGGATGAAGCCATCGACTCCTCTTTCTGCATTAACCATTAACATCTTATTAAATCAATAAGAGTAAGTTAATATACTACTCAAAAAGATTGGGTCGTTACATTCTTCCCCCCTTAAAAAATTTCGTCCCCGAAATTTACACTTGAGGCCTTGTCGAAAAGGTGAGGGTACTTTTGTTTCATTGTTTCCTCAGGCTCCCATGTCGCCTCTTCATATTTATGATTCCTCCACAACACTTTCACAAGGTGGGTAGTCTTGTTTCGTAGGACCTTGTCTCTACGGTCTAAGATCTCCACTGGCTGCTCCTCATAAGAGAGGTCATGTTCAAGTTGTACCACCTCTGGGTTCAGTACATGCGAAGGGTCGGGTATGTACTTCCTCAAGAGAGATACATGGAAGACATCATGAACTTGAGCTAGGTTCGGTGGAAGTGCTAGACGATAGGCCACTGCTCCTATGCGATCAAGGATTTCATAGGGGCCAATGTACCTAGGGCTGAGCTTCCCTTTCTTCCCAAACCGCATGACTCTCTTCCATGGAGAAATTTGAAGGAAGACTTTGTCACCAACACCAAACTCCAAGTCTCTTCGTCGATTGTCAGCATAGCTCTTCTGCCGACTCTGAGCAGCTTTTATGTGTTGTTGGATGGCATGAACTTGTTCTGTCATTTCTTGCACAAGATCAGGCCCAAGAAGCTTCCTCTCACCAGTTTCATCCCAACAAGTAGGAGTTCTACACCGCTTTCCATACAGAGCTTCATAGGGTGCCATCTGAATACTCGCATGGAAGCTGTTGTTATAGGAGAACTCCACTAATGGGAGGTGTTGATCCCATCCACCTTTAAATTCCATTGAGCATAATCTCAACATGTCTTCGACTGTCTGAATAGTCCTTTCAGATTGGCCATCAGTTTGAGGATGATAGGCCGTACTAAAATTCAATTCAGTATTCAGAGCATGCTGAAGACTTCTCCAGAATTTTGATGTGAATCTTGGGTCACGATCAGATACGATGGATAGTGGTACCCCATGCAGCCTTACCACTTCCTTCACGTATATCTTGGCAAGCTGATCCAGAGAGAAATCTTCCCGAATAGAGATAAAATGGGCTGTCTTGGTGAGACGGTCCACAATAACCCATATCGCATTGTTTCCTTTGGATGTTTTTGGGAGACCAGTTACAAAGTCCATGGTGATATTATCCCACTTCTATACTGGTATGGGTAGCGGTTGTAATACCCCCTTAGGAAGTTGTCTTTCTGCCTTTACTTGCTGACACACCAGGCACCTTGTAGTGTAATCAGCAATCTCCCTCTTCATGTTATCCCACCAATAATGATCACGAAGGTCTCTATACATCTTAGTGCTTCCCGGATGTATAGAGAAAGTAGAGCTATGAGCTTCATCCATCAGTTCTTTCTTTATCTCCGGAATAGATGGAACACATAGTCTTGTATGAAATTTCAATACACCTTCTTGATCAATATTGAAATCAGGGAACTTCCCATCCTTTACAGCCTCGAACTTCTCCTGCAGCAAAGGATCTTCTTTTTGAGCCTTCTTGATCTTCTCTAGTAATGAAGGTTGAGAAATCATTTGGGATAGGGTTGATGATGTCCCTTTCCTTATAATTCCCATGTCCAGTTTTACTAGATCATTAATCAAGGGATCTCCCAGGATCCTCATTGTTTCCAGAACAACAGGATCTTTCCTGCTTAACGCATCCGCGACTTTGTTTGCTCTTCCAGGGTGATAATGAATTGAAAAATCATAGTCTTTAATAAGCTCCAACCATATCCTTTGTCTCATGTTCAATTATTTCTGAGTGAAAATATACTTTAGACTTTGGTGGTCAGTGTATATATCACATTTCTCCCCATAAAGATAGTGCCTCCATATCTTTAGAGCAAAAACAACTGCCGCCAGCTCTAGATCATGCGTAGGATAATTCTGCTCATGAATCTTCAACTGTCGAGATGCATAAGCAATTACTTTGTCATTTTGCATGAGGACGCACCCAAGCCCTTTCAGAGATGCATCGCTAAAAATAACGAATCCTTCTCCGATAGAGGGTAGTGTTAACACCGGTGCAGTAACCAATCTCTTCTTCAGCTCTTGGAAACTTTCCTCGCATTCCTTTGTCCAGATGAACTTAACCCCTTTTCGAGTCAACTTGGTTAGTGGATTAGAAAGCCGTGAAAAGTTTTTCACAAACCTCCTATAATATCCCGCTAAACCAAGGAAACTACGAATCTCAGTTACTGTTGTGGGTTGAGTCCACTCCTCCACAACCATTGTCTTTGCAGGGTCAACCGAGATTCCTTCATTGGTTACGATGTGCCCCAAGAAAGCCACTTTTTTTAACCAAAACTCACACTTGCTGAACTTCCCAAAGAGCCTCTCCTTCCGTAGAGTTTTCAAAACAACCCTCAGATGATCTTCATGCTCCTCACGACTTTTTGAATATATCAAAATATCATCAATAAAAAGTAACACAAAGTTATCAAGGTAGTCCTTAAAGACTCTATTCATCAAATCCATGAAAATAGCAGGAGCATTAGTCAAGCTGAAGGGCATAACAGTAAACTCATAATGCCCATATCTTGATCGGAAGGAAGTCTTTGGAATATCTTCCTTCTTCACCCTCAGTTGATGATAACCAGATCGAAGGTCAATATTAGAGAAGAATTGAGCCCCACGAAGTTGGTCAAATAAATCATCAATTCTTGGAAGAGGGTATCTGTTCTTCACTGTGATCCCGTTCAGTTCTCTATAATCAATGCATAGCCGCATTGATCCATCCTTCTTCTTCACAAAGAGAACTGGTGCTCCCCAAGGAGACACACTCGGTCGGATAAACCCCTTCTCCAACTAGTCTTGGAGTTGTTTCTTTAGCTCCTCTAGCTCCACATTTGCCATTCTATACGGAGTCTTTGATATCGGTTGAGACCCAGGTACGAGTTCAATGGAGAACTCTACCTCTCTTTCTGGGGGAGGTCCAGGTAACTCCTCAGGAAATACGTCCATGTATTCCTGAACAATCAGAACATCTTCAATTTGTATGCTCCCTTTCCCTTATTCCTCATCACCGATTAACTCCATAAAGAAAGCTATAGGAGGTGCTTCTAGATAGGGATCAGTTCGGGATATCCCTCCACGGAAGATAACTGTAGGTCGTTCATTCAAGACTACTGAGATTTCCTTACTTCTGCATTTGATCTTAGCATTATACTTTGAGAGCCAGTCCATCCCTAGTATAACGTCGAATTCCATCATGGGAATGACTACTAGATTTCTGATATGATTGTGCTCACCAAAGTAAACACTAGTCTCTCTAAACACTGTTGATGCATGGATAATCCCACTTGGAGTCTTGACTGACAACTCTACCTCAAGCAATTCAGGGATTGATTCTATATTCTTTGCAAACTTGGAAGAAATAAAGGAATGCGTAGAACCAGAATCAAATAAAGCACTTGCTAGTTTTGAGAGGACAACAAGAGTACCTGCTACCACATCGTTCGGGACTTCAACTTCAGCTGTTGTGATAGCGAAAGCACGACCTTTCTCTCTTGGCCTCTGCTGAGGTTGGTGGTGATTCCCCTCCACCGCCCTCAGATTGGGACATTGGTTAGCAAAGTGCCCAAGCTGTCCACACTTGAAGCATGTGACTTCGGGTAGGGCCAGAACCATCTTTCCTCTGTCGTTAGTGTTGGGAAGCTGAGGCTTCACCTCACTATGACAATTCCGAGAAATATGGCCTCCTCTTCCACACTTGTATCACTTACCACTTCCGTTCAAGCAGTTCCCCAGATGATTCTTCCCACATTTATTGCATGTGGTAAGTTGCATTTGCTTTCCACCTCTTCCCTGATCAAAAGACTTCCCTAAACTGGGCTCCAACGATCTCTTCTTTTCATTTGGCTTATGAGACCACTGTGTCTCACCAAACTCCAGCTCGACTTTCATAGCACTTCGAACTATTTCTTCATAGCTATCATAGTCCCTGTTGGCTAGATTCTTCCGCAGATGAGGTCGTAGTCCGCCAAAGAATCTATCAACCTTCCCATTAGGGTCCATGACAAAGCTTGAGGTATAACGGGAAAGCCTTGTGAAGTTCATCTCGTAGCTTCCGACAGATTCGTTCTCCTTCTGCTTCTGCTCGAGAAAATCTTTCTCCATTTTCGTTCTCATGGAACGAGGGAAATACTTGTTAAAGAAAATCCCCCGAAATTCTTCCCACTCCATAGCTTCCATCTCTCCTCGTGGCTTCGTGTTTTTGATCAGTGACCACCACTGATCAGCTTCTCCCTCCAGGCGGTAAACAGCAAGGGTGACCTTTTCTTGTTCCGAACAATGAAGTACAGAAAAGATCTTTTCAATGGAGCTTATCCATTATTCCGCAACCAACGGGTCAGTAGATCCACTGAATGTTGTCGGTCGTTGACGCATGAAGGACTCAACAGAGTGTTGTTCCCTTCGTTGTGAGGTCGGCCTCTCAGCTTGATTCAAGTTATTACTCATAACTTGAGTCAGTTGGTTCATCATTCGCATGAATGTTTCCATTCCGGCTTCCATCGGAGGGCCGTCAGCACATGGTGCATTGCGGTCACCATCGGCACAGTTTCTCCTATTGCCCGCCATTTTCTAAAAGAATAAAACCTTAGTGAGAAACTTATTTCATTTATGAATCTTTTAACTAAGACTTCGTGCTTAGACAATAATAGTTCTCTATAATTCCTTCATAATGATTCATAAAAAGCATGTGATTAACCAAACATATCCCCCGGGAGTGTCGTAACCAAGAGTGAAGCAAGGCCCGTTATCGTGCACCAGTTCCCGTTCGAGTCTAGCTCAAAGCGGTGTTTTCGGGTTTTACCCCTATGTACATCTGTGCCAGGGCCGCCTCTACCTGCTCGTATCCAGACAGGGATGTATTTGTTTGATAGACCACTTACTCAATACTTACCAAAATACCAGGAAGTTTTCCTATATTTAAACTTTTGTATAGGGTTCTTCCTAAAGTTTTTATATCCTAATTTCCACAAATAACTAAACCATCCTTTGATACCAACAATAATATCCTGTCTTTTTATAACATAACTTTCATTTCATTACACGGAACTGAGGATCGTTAAGGTTTAGTGTCTTGGAAACAAGGATCATAATACATAAAAAAAAAACATAAAACATTCTTCTTAAACACTTGAAAGGCTTCTCCTTTAGTTCATCCTATGTTCATTATGCATCTCATAACCTGGGGACATACATCAAAAGAAAGGGTGAGCAGAAGGCCCAGTAAGGGAAACAAGAGAAACATTTTACAAGTGAACTTGGGGTACTTCAATAAGGACATGAAAAGAACTTTAAGGCATGAGAAAGAAAATCATGAGATACATCATAATAAAAATAATCATTTTTCATAACTTGAAGATGTGGCTACAACATTTAATATTGACAATCGTTTCGTTTCACCAAGGTCCATCCCCAAGGTGTCGTTAAAAATTACCAAGGTTATTCACCAAGGCATCGTTAAAATGGTCATCTCTAAAGATTAAGTCTTTACCCAATGCATTGGAGCGCTATCAGGGCGCACCCTTAAATTTGTCTTTATTTTCATGTGAGCCACATATATCATCATCAAACATTTCATAAATAAACCATATAGCATAAAACAAATGGGTTTCATTTCATAATCATAACGTTTCAAAAACTGCTTTAAAGACATGATCTTTACGTTACTTTAAACCCATGGAAAGGGAAAGCGGGTATCATGTATGTAAATCCCAGAATTTAAAATAGATCATTTTTATATATATGTGAATACCCCTTTAGAAATAGGAGCTTTGATTATTCACTTTATAACATAAAATAATTTTGAGAAAAGAGAGGCATTTTGAGATGAAAATTCTGCAGCATAACGACTATGTTACAAGGTTTTAGAAACTTTGAAAAGAGAGGGAACATGGGTTGAACAATCATAATTGACCCATAAAAAGGTAAAGGGACAGAATAAGAAGGATATATGGACATTGTTGGGACCACTTTGTATATGAAGATTGTATTTGTTGTCAACAGTTGTCAATGCTGGTCAAAATGAAGAAGGATATGAAGAAGAACTCCAAAGTTAATGGAGATCGGTTGAAGTGAAGTTTCCTGGAGAATTGTTATGGAATCATAGCATTGGATTTCATAATTGAGCAATTATCTTAGACGATAAATTCAGACGATTTTTGAGCTAATCCTAAGTTCAAAGAACATGTGTCAATGGTGACACATTGTTTACAACAATGAAGAATGGAGAAGTATCATCCATTTGAGGATGATTGGAGAAGAATGGTGAATTATCATCTATCTAAGGATGGTTGAAGAAGATAGAGGATTTGAAGAATACAATGCAATGATTTATGATTTCATGCGAACCATGCAAGAGCTTTCGTGAAGAATAGAATCATATGATTTGCAGAATGATGGTTATGAAGAAGAGAAAATGTGGAATGGCTTGACATTCTGAGGTAGACAGGCATTTCACATTGTATCTAAATCAGACGATGCTTTGCTGGTATGTATTTCACACAAATCATGAGTTAGGAGAACTTGTGATTCAAGCCTTATGAAGGAAAGGGGGAGAAATGATGATGCCAGTCAGATAATGTTTTGATTGGAAGGAATGATGCTGCTGGAAGATAGGAAAGACTCAGTTCCCATTGCAACTCTGACGATGCTTAAGCTGATCTATCAAAGGATAAATATCACGATAGTGGGATTCGTGATAAGAGCAGAAGAATGGATATGGGAAGCAGTAAAGAGATAAAATGGCAAAGCAATAGACAATCTGGGGATGGCAGAAAAGCGCAGTTTAAGGTGGCGCCGTTTTCCAGTGTTTGCCAAATTTTAGGGCCTGAAAATCGGGAGATGAAGAAATTTGCTTGGCAATGGATGTTGCGCTGAAGATGGTTTATACGTGAAAAAGAGTTATTCAAGGTCAGAACTATGAAACATGACAAAGGAATGGAGTGTGCGGAAATTTAGGCACGTTTCGCGCAAAAATAAAGTGGTGCGCGCAATATCTGCGGGATGCGCGAAATAGTAGCGGGTTGCGCGAAAAATCTGCGGGTTGCGCGAAAGATTGGCATGGTGCGCGAAATTGGGGAATGCAGTTTTCGCGCAAATGATGATTCGAGATCAGAAGATCAAAAATTGGCAAAGGCATAAAATGCGCGAAATATTGGAGCAGTGCGCGAAATCTGATGTCGCAGGAAAGATTGGGTTTGCGCGCAATATAGAACGCGGTGCAGAATTTTGCGCGCAATTGTTGCTTCATGCTTAGAAGGATGAAAAATGGCAAAGGCATGAGGTGCGCGAAAACTTGAAGCATGGCGCGAAATATGAAGTTGCATAAAATAGTTTTTACGCGCATGGAGGAGGTTTTACGCGCGGATTAGTGTTTTTCGCGCGGGTTAAAAAATGCCTATAAATATGAGGCTAATCCCTGTTAGATGGCAATGCTCGACACATAGACAAATCCTGAGCTCTGGCGCGCGGAAAAATTGAAGTATAGAGTATTGCGCGAAAAGAAGAAGTGTTGCGCGAAAAAGGAACTGCTGCGCGAAATAGGAAGTTCTGCCCGAAAAGGAAGAGTTGCGCGAAAAAGGTTTTTCGCGCCAAAAGGTGTTTTTCCGCGCAAGGCTTGAATTTTATGCGCAAGTCGCCTAGAAGGGTGCGCGAAAAATTTGAGGGTAACGCAGGCCTTCGATAGGTGCATTGCACTCTCGAAGCATCTTTGTGAAGAAGAAAGAACTGTGAACCATTCGGTTTCACAAAGAGAAGTTGAACCGCACTCACACGACTGGTGTTTAACACTCTCGTTGTGCTTTGCGAAGTGAAGAAGAACTTGACGTGCAATTGAACTCATATCTGCACACAGGCAGAATTCAGTATACCAATACACTCAGGTGTTGGTATTGAGAAGAGAAGGAAGAGAAGAAGAAGAACAGAGTATGCCCAATTGAAGGCTGACAATTATTCAGGGCAGTTTAATTCAGATGATGCTTTGTGAGCAGATCTTCAGTGTTTGAATAATCACATTGGTGTTTGTGATTCTAGGTAAAGAAAGAAGGTGACTAGTGCAGTCAGTTGTTGCACTAAGAGGAAGAAGGAAGAAGAACTAGTGCAGTTTGTTTTTGCACTAGAGAAGAAGAGAAAGAAAGAAGAGAATTGCTTGCCTACTGCTTTGCAAGTAATCAAGTGAAGAGCACTACAATAGATCAAGATCAGAACCAACCTTTTGAAGAAAGAAGAAGACTGTCTCGATAGGAAGTATAAAGAACCAGCTAGAGGCTGCAAGTTGGACTTGGCTTTCACCAGTCCAGGGAAGAGGATTGTTTCCCACCCCCCTCCAAAGTGTAGGGACTCACACTGGCTAGAGGATTGTTTTCCTAGCCACTCCATTGTAACAACATTTTAATTTATAGTGGAGAATCCATGCAGTGGTCATACCCATGCATGGAAAGGACGTAGCTACTCTTATTGAGTGGTGAACCTTGTAAAAATATCGTGTGCACATTTTTTACTGCTTTCTATTATTGCATGCGACAGGGAAAAGAGAATAAGAGAATCAAGATTCTAACAGGTCTAGAGGTACAGGGATAAAAGTTGGAATTGGTTTAAAAAGTCCCCAACACTGATTCACCCCCCCTCTCAGTGTTAGGTATATCCCAAACTGGTCCTTTCAGACATGGTGATGCAATTTCAAGGACATACCAATTGAAATGAAAAACATGGAAGGAAGACAAAAATTTGATTTCTCTTATGAAAATTCGGCAGCCTAACGGCGTCACTTAAACTTCAACAAAAATGAATTGGACAAATAAAATAGGGTCTCTCATCATATGATCATAAGAGATCAGTATGATAGATATAGAGATCATACCCCAACATAATAAAAAGGAACTTGAAAGATTTGACATGAAAATCGAATTTGAAAAAAAATGAGAAGGGTGAAAGAATCACTTAAAAATTCGGCAGCCTAACGGCGTCACTTAAACTTTCATAAAACGAAATGATGAGAGTAAGAGGGGATATCTCATCATATAAACATGAAATGGGAAGTAAGAAGAATATAAAAGAACATCCTCTCACATAATAACATGGAGCATAAAAGGAATGACATAAAAGAGATTACATGAAAAGAAGAGAGGGGTCGGATCCCTTACCTTAAAACGTGACTCTTGAAACTCAAAGGATTGGACCTTGAGGGCTTGGGGGAACCTTGGGAGGACTCTTTGGAAGGTAAGAAGACCAGAACTTCGTTGGGGAAGAGTTGGGAGTGAAAACCAAGGGAGGAAAGGGTGGGTATTTATAGGGAAAGTGAGGGGACAAAGCATTAATGGCCAAAGGACACCTCACATGTGCTTTTCTCAAACCCATGTGCTCTCCCTTGGCATTTATCATGGAGTTAGGCCACATGGGGCCCCCAAAACAATAATGCATCACCCTTGGCCGGCCAACCCTCAAAAGATCTCATGACATCATCATGACATCATTATGATGTCATTAAACATACCGAAACCCTAAAACGGTATTTTTACTATTCACTGAAAATTCAACTTTCTCAGAATAATCCCAAAATTTCACCTTAACCAAATATCAATGCTCTGATTTCAAAAATGAAATCCATTTTATAAAAATATTTTTCTAAATATTTTTAATTTAATTTTTAAATAAAAACACTATTCATCGAAAATTCATTTTTTTCAGAAAAATCCCCAAAAATTACCTTAACATAATATCGATGCTCTGAGTTCAAAAATAAAGTCCTTTTTATAAAAATAATTTTATAATTATTTTTAATTAAATTTTTAATTAAAAAAACACTATTCATCCGAAAAAACTAATACTTGATTAATAATTTATGAAACCGTTATTTACCCATTTTATTGAATCACATTACTTAACCAAGGTGTCTAAATTATATTAAAACTTTCTTTAAGTGAAAATTACTAATCCATTTGGTCACATTACTAATCCTAAGCGTAAAATCACTATTCATAAATTACTATTCATCAAAAATTAAGTTGATCTTATTAGACTCCAAATTCCTTAATGAACACTTTTATAGAAGACCATTTTTTGAAAATCATTACACATCATTAGTTATTTAGGGTTTACATAAATATTCCAAAATATCCCTTTTTCAAAATTCATCAATAAAATACATTCTAAAATTATCTAGGCATTTGAAATTTCACAAACATCACTAAAGGAAGAAATCTCAATTTATTCACCTGAGAGGATTACACAAGGAAACTAGGGTCTCATCACATAGCCCCTTATAACACTGGCATAAGACCTAAGTGTAAGGTGTGATATGGTGAGAGAACCTGAGGGAGGCTCAGATAACATTGCCCTAGTAGCAATCTCCACTAACTTGAACTTCTCCTGCAAGCGTTTTCGTTCAAGCTTGACACGCTGGAGCTCGGCTTGGGCTTGGTCCAAAGCGAAGCCCACAGATGCTACCTCCTTCCCAAGCTCTGATAAGTGGGCTTCGTAAGGGTTGAGTCTACTAGATGAAGCCATCGACTCCTCTTTCTGCATTAACCATTAACATCTTATTAAATCAATAAGAGTAAGTTAATATACTACTCAAAAAGATTGGGTCGTTACAAGGAGGACATGTAAGGGAGGAGGATCATTCTTGTTGTGGAGGGAAGTGTAGAACTGATTTTTGGAATGGGTTTTGGGATACTTGTTATTGTAATTGTTGTATGATTAGTTCTATTCTATTTTTCATTTTAATGAACTCTTTATGAAATTTCAGTAAGTCTTTTACCCATTCCTCCTTGAGTATCTAAACCCCCTTTATGTTCGGTATTTGGATTCATTTAATGATCAAGTTTTCCAATACTTTTGTTTCTCATTATTCCTCACATATTCCTCCCAACTACTTTTCATAATTTCACTAGAAACACCATATCTGAAAAATATTGGAGTTTCGAGGGATCCTTGGGTGAATTACAGCAACTTCACCCATGATCATTGGGTGAAATTGTTGTTTTTAGAGGGCGTCTCTTCATCTAAAGTCAGTGGATCTCAATTTCTAGACCAAGGAGTTGATTTCTACCGACTTTGTTGGAACTCACTAGACCACGGTGGTTCTAACACCAATGAAACCCAGAAATGTTGGTTATTATGAAAAACACATCATAGTAAGGAACTAGATTTTTAATGTCCCACATGAATTCAAAGCCCCAGAATTTTTCATCATTATTTATCAAAACACATCTAGAACATTTTATTTTTTTATTTTTTATCCATTGTGAATTGAAAAAGATCATGTAATTAGTTTTCTTTTGGGATCCTTCACCATGAAACAAACCAATCATATTTAATTTCTGAATCTTCACATAATCAATTACAAATCAAGAGAAATAAACACTAAAATTTCTCCCTATTAATCAACCCCATACTTGAAAGCTATACTAGTTACATGTTAGGGAAATCAATTTGGGTATCCAAAAACAATACCTTGGCTAAAACGCCCACCATTATCATTTTATTGTTTGGGTTAAAACAATGTTATGTGACTTATTAGAATGGTATATTTCTATTTCTTGTGTTGGATATTTATGGAGGAGGCTCCAGGAGGATTCATTAAGTTCTAAATATATACTTTCATAATTTTTATTGGTTTACAATGTGATAACTTGTTCAGGACACGAAATTTTATCTCATGGCTAGGAGGATTGATATCCATGAATTGAAGTTTTAAATAAAAATTTTATTCATAAATTACTAATGGAATGAAAGAAATAATATGGACAAGATAAAGAACCATGAAATTAGACATATGATAATTGGGTTTGGTGTCTTAGAAATTCATGTACTAGATTTATTTGATGGCCTAAATTGGAGGAACATAAAAAAGAATCATGATGTGTATATTTATTTTAGTTCATGGATGTTATGAGGTCCATCCATTATATAAATTTCATTTCTATATCAAATTATATCATTTAAAACTTTTTTCTCCCAAACCATGGAAAAAACATATGATAATTCGGGATCTCTTTCAACCCTTTCCACTATCATTGATACGTGTTTTTCAAAGGCTTGATTTTTTAAAACAAATTTAAGCTCTATTATATGGTACACAATTTCTTCCTTATTATTACTTTAGAAAATCATATTTATGATGGTATTTCATTTTAGTGTGTCATTAGGATGTGTTTTGTTACCTTCTTCGTGTCATTTAGTTTGATCCAGTAGTTCTTTATTCAGATCCAATATTATGGTTCATTCCTTTTATCTTTTTGTTCATGGTGTTTAATAAATATTATTTGAGGTAGGATAATCTTTGTCATTCCTGATTTAATTATTAATTTTGGGAGGATCATGATTTTTCTAATCCTTTGGAGAGTTCATGTTCACTACATTATGAAATTAATAAAAATAAATTTACATTAACTTGAAGTAATATGGGAATAAATATATTTTTTAATTCATTGATGTTATTTTTAATGAGTTTATATATTCTTGATTACCATGTAGAAAATTCATGTTTTATGGGGCCATGCATTCATTTTATTTGATATTACTATGGAACCATGTGGTGTGATTATTTAATATCACAATGAAAAAAATGTCCAATCACTTATATATGGATACTTAAATGGTTTCACATTGAAAATATTGTGTTTTTATCGAATAAATATTAATATAAATTTAAAAAATCCTATAAACCAGAATTTTGAAATTTTTTGAAGATTTAATTTTTTTTGGGATTGTGCTTTTTGTGTTGTGGTGGGTGTTGTGGGATATTATTGAGAAATTTTGGTGACCATCTAGGAGGAGTAATGTGTTAGGAAGTGAAGCAATGGTTAGTTGGAATGAGATGTGATGTGGGATGATGATTGGTAGTTCTGATGATATTTAGTTGTGGTGTGGATCCATGTTGATGTAATATGTAATAGTTACTTGATTTTTTTTATTTTTTGAGTTATTTTTCCTATTAGTGATTGAATAAATGTAAATGATGAAACTGAAGAGGTGTGGTTGGGAAGGATTTTGAATAGTTTAATTTTAATGGGAATTATTGTTAATGTTGTTTGTTAAATGCTAACATGAATGGGATAAATAATTATAATGGATGTTAATTTGGAAAATATAGAAATGGATTATCCTAAAAATGAAGGTAGACTACAAATTCTAGTTTCTAGATTTCATTTATCTCTTGTATTATTATACATTATATGTGATAGTGAAGTTGATGGTGGATGAGGGGATTCATGGTCATTTCATGAGTTGGGAAGGTAATATTTTTGATAACCCATAGTTTGGGCTTGTGTGAATGACTATTATATAACATATTTTCATTATAATTTCTATGCACATCCCATCGACATCGAGAAATATGTTCTAACAACAATATTGGGGGGTGTGTTTTCTCAATATCCAGATGGTGAGGATTGACTGTCAACTACCCTCTATTTAGAACTCTCTCCTCTAAATGAGTTTTATATTCATGATAATTGATGTCTAGAAGTTAATAGTTAACTATTGGTGATGTTTGATGAGATAACTAGGTGGTCCATGGTTGGGTAGAGCATGGTATAAGGAATCCATGTGGTTTATTCCCTTCATGTTCATGATGCCCTAATAAATTAGAAATATGGTTGTGGTTGATATGTGATTTTATAGGCTAGGTTTTATCAGGTGGGATGTGATTTATAGTTTCATGTTGGGTGTATGGCCTAATGTTATTTTTTAGGTTTCATTAGGAATTTTTTTACACAATATATATGATTATAAAAAAAATATGATGTCGATGTGTGAGATTGTAAAATCAATGGGATGGTGGTGCCGGTTACCCCTTTATCAAAATTCAACATGTTATGTTAATAAATTTGGATGTGTTGTTTGTTGAGAATGACTTAATTATGATATATATGGTTAGTTTAATGTCTTATATATTGTTGGTTCTGCAATTTTTAAGGGTGTTTTAATATTATCTTTTCACATGTTCATGAGAGAAATTAGGTATAATCTTACTGTATATTCTTGTTTTTCATAGGTAAAATATATTCAATACATTTTTCTGGTATCCATGTGAACATCAAGAAGCCATTTAGACTCCATTAACATGGTTCTTGGACCTATTTTTGCTTAATTTTCATTAGAAAATTCCTTTTGGTAATTAATTTGAGGCACTTTTTATTTGTTTACACTAAAATTCTCTGTGGGATGAAATTGATTCACATTCAATTATAATAGGTAATGTATATTATTTACATATTATTAATCATATCTCATGATCATTTTTTATATAGAGGCTAATTCCTCCTATATGTGAGATTTTATACTGTTGGATTTAGTCATTATTCTAGGGCCTTATGGAGGTCATAAATGTGGATATTTATCCCCATTACTTCATTACTATAACTCAATGGGTAAATTTTAAGGGAGGGGAACATGGTATTTATTATTATAATAAGTTTAAGAGATAAATTAGTGTTTAGAGTTTATAATATAGATGATTTAATGGGTTGGAAAAAATGATGTCAGTTAATCATTGTGTGTCTCATAGTTCTATGAATACTGGCTATGAAATTTCTTTATAGGGCCCCTATTATTTGATGAAAATATTATAAAACTATAGAATGACAGAGTGATGTGGAATTGATTTCACGTTTGTTACATAGGGGGGGGGGGGTTCATGTGTCATTGTTTTTTTTCATGTCCAAAGTTGGTGTTTATCGTATATTCACATGTATTAGTTTAAATTCATCTAAAGTAAATTAGATACCACTGAGTTTTAGTAAATATTTTTTCCCATATTATACTATATCACCTAGAAATCTTCTAAATTTGGTTTAGGTTGGGGTGGTTTAGTAGATAGTCCCTGTTGACCGCCAAATGGTTGATTTGTTTGAGAAGTATGATCCATGGGAGAGTGATTTTTTAGGTGTAGGATTTGGAAATTTATGAGGTAATTGTATCTGATATGTAGATATAAATTTTTTTACCTAATTTTATATCACTTCATATATGATCCAACATTGGGTGGACTACTGGGTTTTGTAAGAAGTCAGCAAGATGATGTGGATAGGTCACCAGTGTTTCAAGTTGTGTCTTTGTAAGGTATCAATATTTTCATTAGAAGTGTTCAGGTATAATATTTGAGTAGTGTTCCTATTGATAACCATGTAGGTAGTGAATAGGAGGGAGGTACCCTCTCTTTGGTAGGTAATCTTGTCAATGTGATAGATTGGAATCTTCTCTAAGTACATTTTGTCTTTCATGCCTATAATTTCTTCTAATGAGGTGTCCCATGTTTGGTGTCCTTAAGAGGAACTTCAACATTATATGAAGTTTAAAATTACACAAATTAAATTAAAAATATGTTATTAGGTTTAGAATATTGTAGAGGTGGTCAATAATATGCAACTAGTAAAAGGGTTATTGTGAATGGCAAGTCGATAGGGTTCCTAGAGGAGCAGATGTGTTAGTGGTGCGACTCAAGTTTATGGTTCTATGAATTTCCAACCAATGGTGAGTAATCAATAAAATATTATTATTATTAATTATAGAACCATTGGTTTCTATTATTATCAAGGGGATTTTGGACAATTTTTTTATATGGGTGTCATGGAAATCACCAGCATAAGTTCTCTATGGTCCTTGTAGCTCTCCATAGTAAAGGTGGTCAGGCTCAGTGTTATCCTTCACAGTCACTATAGTGAGTTAATTTTTAAATTACAGTAAGTAACATTATCTTTACCAATAAAATATTGGGTGTTTGGAGGGTAACCTCTTGAGGACCCATGTCTTCGAGGATGTCAAACCATGTATGGTCATTGAGGTGGCCAACAACAATGATCCAGTGGATCTAGGTTTCTAAAGTTTCATGTTTTTGAGGTCCCATTACTTTAGGGTAAATAGATCATTAGAGTCACAATTTTATTTTAATCAACCATTTTTTGTATTTATTGATCCCAAATCCTCATATTTCTTTATTTCACATATTTTTGTTCATTTCTTGAGAGTAGACACAAAGATGCTTCCCCTTCCCTTTTTTTTACTACACTAATTGGGTCCAAGATCATTTTTTTTGCATTCCATGGGTGTAGAATGATGATGAGGAAATACAAGTCACATTGAAATCTTTTCATGAAATAGATAGTCATAAAATGTCATCTGTTGAATCAAGTGGTTTAATTTATTTCATTTTATAATCATCTTCTTTAAAATGATGGTTGGGGTCTTAAATATGGATGGTCAACATGATTTTTTTGGTTAGAGAATGAGGTTTTTGACTTAAAAGTAGGATTTTGAATATGTTTATTCTTTGGTGATAGGGATTTCTATGGAATTAACATAAAATAGGATGGCAGAGGCACCCATGGTCATTGAGGAGTTTCTCGATATTTTTTCACATGAGGTTTTAATGCTTCCCGATTAACGTGATATCGATATTGAGAAAAATAAAGTACCAGATGCTTCTCAAATTTCAATGGATCCTTTTTATATTTAAACATATGGGTTTTGGTATTTGAGGATCTAGATAGATTATTTGATATATATGTGATTCACCATTCCTGTTATATCTATATGGGATGGTCCACTGTTATATGCAATGAAGGTGGATGGTATTTTGACATTGTGTATTGACCACTAGAGGTGAAACTAAGTGACAATCAATAACGACTACATATTTTTCGTTTTGATCATATTTTTTACGAGATAATAGTGGATATATGTCTCTCTATAGTCAACATGTAGTCTTAATGTCATCAGTTCAGGGTGAATGATGACGATATCTTTAAGACTACCCTTTAGTGAATATATGGGCACTTCTTATTTTTGGTCATGCCATTCAATTTCATGAATGAAACATCTTTTTTTATGGGGCTCATGAGCACCATATTTTTTGAGTTACTATACCAGTTCATCAACATGTCCATCGATGATAATATTATCTACTCAATGTCATAGGAGTAATATGTTGATCATTGTAGAGCTATCATGTAATTCCCCTCATTATACTAACAATTTTGAATTTAGTATAAATTTATGTTCTATATGAAAGTGGATATTCTCAATGGAAATGAGTTGTATTAGAAAGGTTATTTCATAGACCCATAAAAAGGTTATGATGTTATTTATTTTTATGAACTAAATAACACAAAACATGATCATATTTTTATTGTTCTTGTAGGCTATAATGGAAGGCTCATTATTATTTATCATTTATTATATCCACAGTGATATCATTCTATAGGATGGATAAATATTTTATATACATTGGGCAGTTTCAAAAATAATTTGACTTCCTAAAGTGTGAATTGATTATTTTTATAGTGATTCAGTTGCAAGAGGATGGGGAAAAGATAGGCGTGTTATAAAAATATTCCATTTTGGTCTGGGGATGAATTTTGATATAAAATAATTAAGTGATATTTTATGGGTGTATGAATTTATTCCCCCACTAGCATAAAAACGCGACACATAATTTGGATTTGGAAGTGATTGTGTTTTCATTGATGTTGTGGTGGTGTTACCTCATCGGAAAATGTTTTTTGGTCATAGTATATCATAATAGATTGAGGTAAATACTTTCATAGTGTGATCTGAATATTTGACAACATATGTGGATGTAGTTTCCAAAGGACTATGCATTTGAGTTATCTTACACCCCTATAAGGATGATTTTCTTAATGTACTAATTCAGATGTCCAATGAATATATGTTTTAGGATTCATTGGATATTTGGAAAGAGATAAAGGAACATGCATTCTTGATGTGGAGGAATGAAATTATTAAGGTTTTACCTATCATATGATCATGAAGTAATCCCTGATGTAATATGTGGAGTCGTCAAAGTGGGGAGACACAGAGGTTGAGGGTGTGTGTGACTATATTGATGCTCTAGTTGAATGGTCAGTTTATGGTTACAATAATGTGTTTTTTAGGGGTTTATATTTTTTTTTAAATTCCTAGAAGATTTATCCATGAGTTTTAAGGATAACCATCAGTGGTACATATCACTTATACTATGTTTCATCCTTGATTGAGGAGGATGTAATGGGTTATTGAGATGAAATGGTTTTTTGAAGATGATTTGGAAAAATTTCTAATTTATACGTAAGTTAAAGCCGATCGACATGTTCCTAGAGAACTATTTCAGTCATCGGAATTCACTAAGGGGAAATCAGAAGACATCATGATGTATTTTTTAACTAATTAACCTTGGTATTTGGGGGGATGTGATACAATTTTGATAATTATATAACATATGATAATTTTGGAATATTTTCTATCAATCCACGAATCATGTTCCTTAATTGATATGGAATGGAAGTTTATGGATTATGTTTCTATGAATCATAGGGTATAAAGAAAAAAATATATAATCATGATCCTCATTTTTTATAATGAGTATAGAGACTATTACGACCTAATTATGGCTCATAGATTCGCCTTATAATTTATTTCCAACCTTGGATAGATAAAAACATGATGTGGCCCATCTAGACATTGAAGAAATGTTGTGGGCTCATGTCTTAGACTTTGGTCGATCCTTGGAAATTCATCTTACCTATGATGAGTTCACCTATATAAATTGATAACATTTTTCCATTTTTCTAGCATAATTTGAGGCATTTCAATGGTGTTAGCTTCAATATCATTTAATATTTATTTTGGTGAAGGTGTTTGTAGTTATTGGCCTTATGTGATGCATTGAATTTTGGGGATGAACCTTATAATCCAAGAGTAATTGTTGGAAGTTAAATATTTTCATAAGTATTATGATGATCATTGGTAGTGGCAATTTTACTTTTGAGGTTGTTGGTAATGTCTTCTTGAGTATCTCCCCATAAAATAGATAAAATATTCTTTATATGGGCAGTAATTTTCCCCCCAGTTCATTTCACCATTCAAGGTGTTAGAGCATATTGGCATAGTGGAAAATCATTTGGTGATTCCAATTAATTTATACAATTCCCATGATGTTTCCCATGTTAATTTTAAACATTGTTATCCTCACAAATAATCCTATATCATTGACTAGGGGGAGTTTGATATTAGTGATGTTATAACGTCCTTAGGGATAAAAGTAGTGTTAATAAATGATCGAGAGAAGGTGACATGTAGAACAATCACCCCTTTGGTTAATGTGTTTTTAAATAATGGTCTCCAAAATGAGTATAGTTGGGAACATGAGACATATATTCATTCCTAGTACCCACAGTTTCATTGATTTTTTCTATGAACTTTTTTTCTTGATGATGTCATGTTTAAATTTTAATATTTTATATGGTGTTATTTTTTCCATAATAAAGTGATATATTTTAATAATACAGAATATGAAGAAGAAAATTCCCCTATTTTAACATGATAATTTTTATTATAACATGTTGTAAACTTTTTTGGGAATGTATTTTCCACTAAAGTGGATACAATTTTTATCTAGAAGGTGGAACTCCATGATTTTGTGCTTGGGTCTCTTTTGTGCAGTGATTGTTGTAGTCTTTATGTTGGGATGTGTGAATGATATAACGGTTGTGTGAAAATGTTTATTCTTATGGATGGTGTATGATTATTTTGTGATCTGATAGGTTTAAATCACATTCACCACCTAGTGAGTATTGTTGGTGGTAGTTTTTATGTGTAAATAGATCCCTAAGAGGTATCCTAAGGGATAAATGTTTTGATCCTTCGAATTCCATTAAGGGATTGATTTTGAATATTAATTAAGATATTCATTTTATAGGTATATAATTTATTCTTATATGACTCATTGTCT
The DNA here is from genome assembly GCA_963277665.1 of Viscum album. Classification (NCBI taxonomy): domain Eukaryota; kingdom Viridiplantae; phylum Streptophyta; class Magnoliopsida; order Santalales; family Viscaceae; genus Viscum; species Viscum album. Next base: position 422,786,405 of record OY728162.1, on the reverse strand, counting down.
GGTTACCCTATTTTTTTGGGTGTTAGATAAGATCAGAGGAGGCTTGTGAGGGTTTAGTAGATTTTGGGAAAAATATTCTATTTCATGTGGTTCATTATTTCAAAATTTGTTAATTATGTGATATTTTTTTTTCAACACTAGAAGGATATAAATTTTTAGATTGATTTTTAGGATGATTGGTCAATATTCAATATACTAATGATGTGAAATAATTATTTATTATGAGAAAATATACCATGACGTTTTGTGGATGTTCATTAGCTTTGGAGTTTGTGAAGCTAAAAGCATAAATTAATTTCACATATATAATTAAAGGATGACAACAAGATTCATGACATGAATATTTATCTTACTATGTGAATGATTTTATGCCCATGTTTTCTATAAATATTATGTATTATCCAAAATATCTCATTCATTGTTGTTTCTCATGAACCATGGGAGAAGAATATATGATATTAGGAGATCTTTCAACTCAATTACTCCAAATTTGATCTAAGGATTTAAAAAGATTAATTATTCAATCCATATTGAGTGAAACCGTTTAATCCCTTGATTAATCATTGTTATTCTTTTAGTAAATCAAATCGATGGTGTTGTTTTGGTTGGGTTTGTGTTTTGGTTTTTTTCTGATAAACTGTTGTTGTGGATAAGGTTGATCAAAGTTTTACATGTGTGATTGGAGTATTCTAGGTGTTTATATTATTCCCCATTCAGTGTGTTGATTTATAAATATAATTGTTTTGTAGGGGATCCATCATCATTCCTCCATTATTCATTCATATGGTAGTTCATTCTTTTGTTCTCCTTTGGGTGATGTTATGAACTATCTTAACGATGTAAATAAAGTTTAATTTAATTGAAACTGATGGGTGATGGGAAAACATTTCGTGTCATACAAATTTAATTTAGTCATCAATGAGTTGATACAATTTTATATAACCTTTATAAAAATAATATATTTTCAGAGCCTTGTTTCATCATTATGTCATATCATTGTGGATCCTCATTGTGTGATCATTTGATATCACCTTAAATGAAAATGATAATCACATAGATACAGATATGAAAGTGGATACTGAAGGATTATCATGGTTTTATTGATAACTAACATCTACCTAAATTAATGAAATTCCATGAACATGAATTATAAAATACACAGATGATTTAATTTGTTTCTATGTGTGTTTATGCATTCTATATCACATTGTGTAATGTAGGTTGTTTTATAGTGATGTTGATGACCAAATGCGATGTATTACATGATCAAAAGTGATTTTATTGTTGGTTGGCATATTGTATATTGTGGGATGATGTGTGATTATTTTGATGAGAATTGGTCATGGTGTGGGGCCTTAATGACAAGAGATGTATGGGTTTATAGTGTTTGTGAGATATTGAGTTATTTTCCTAGATGTGATGGAATAAAAGTACAATATCAAATTGAAATAGACATGGTATGAAATGATGTTGAGATCTTGATATATAATGGTATGTGTGGTTATAGTGGTCCATTAAATGTAAAAATAATGGTCTTAATATTTATAATGGTTGTTAATTTGGGGAATATGGTAATGGATTTACTTGAAATGTACTTGTAGAATTTGGATTTATGTTTTCACTTACAGTTATCATGTGATATTATTCATTATAGGTGGAAATGAATGCTGTATAGTTTGTGAGGATTTAATGTGACATTATGAGATAGGATGGTAATCGTATAATTAACATATGGGTTGGGTTAGTGTGTGTGACTAATATATATTGTCTTTTCATTATAATTTTTATATGCTACCCACCTGCATCAAGCACTGTGTGATGAAACCGAAATGTTGGGGGTGTTTTTCCAAACATCCAAATATTGGTGGAAGATAGATTGCTACACACCCATCCACATACTCTCTTTCATGAGTGTTTGATATGCATGGGCTATGATGGTGATAAAATAAAAGTAAACTAGTGGGGATGTGTGATGAGATACTAAAGTGGTTTATGGTTGGTGTCAGTCATGGTAGGATGATATCATGATGTTTATATCATTTTTGTTTGGGTGAGATGAGATATAAATATTCAAACGGTGTTATTTTCATGATTTTGTTTCCTAGGTGAGACTTGGAATGGTTTTATGGAAAATATGGGATTTCATGTACATATAGTATTAGGGTGTGCGGGGGGAAAATCAATGATAAAATAGTTTACAGTACCCAATTTATTAATATGATACTAATTATATTGCCACACTTCAATGTTCTATTTTATGAGAATGCCATGGTAAGAATATTATCGGTTAGTTATCTTGATCACCTACTATTGGTTGTGTTATTTTCTCAGGGATGCATTAGTTTTATCCTTTCAAATGTGCATGAGAGAAATTGGATATAATACTACTTAATATAAATGATATGATCACCCTATATATATACAACCCAATTTTCTGGTTTCCTGGAGGACATCAAGGATTGATATGGATATTACTGGCTTGGGTTTTGGATTTTTTATTGGGTGGCTACTGGAAATAAATTTCCTTTATTATTTATTATTAGAATATTTGTATTTTTTTATATTATTCATGCATTGTGGGATAGTTTTCATCCCATTTTTTATATATTATTGCATTTTTAGTATTTAATTGATTCATCTTATCTTTTAATATTATGATATGTAAAGGGTAATGCCTCCCATATGTGATATTTTTTAGCCATGATGCTAGTCCTAAACATGTATCCTACTAGAGATGGGAATAGAGATCAATTATCCCACTTACATAATTATTGCTCTTGGATGGGATCCTTTGAATGGAGGGGTTCATTAAAATTAATTTGGTAGACTGTTATTGGGTTTTTATAAAATTTTCATGTATATATAATTCTTATGATTAATGTGTGTTGTAGTGAAAAGGTAACTTAAGGAATAGTGATTTTATATTTTATTGAAATACATTGAATGGTATGGAAAAAAGTTATGGTGACTATGGTTTTTGATGTTAAGGTAATTATGGTTAATTTTTATAAACTAAATATTAATTTTTGAGAGTATACTTTTAATTATATAGGTAACCATTTGATTGAAATATAATATTTTTACTATTTGATTAAATTTATATATAAATAAGTCGAATATATTAGGAAAAGTATATCATTATGAAAAATATAAATTTTTTTAGATAGTTTTTTATATTATTTTTGGAATCAATGTTGAGTTATCTTTTGGAAGAATATATGATTTTTGTTTTGTCTTTTTGGTGATTTAGGTTTTTATTGTAAATATTACCATAGTATCTATAATATATGTCATATAATATATATATATTGTGTATGTCACATTAATTGTGATTAATTGTTTTAAATATAAATGTTAAATTTATCTCAGAGAAATATGTCGTGAAATATATTTTTTTAGTTTTACAACTTGGTAACAAATATTTATAATATTTTTATGGTTAGTTTCTTATGTAATGATTTATGTTGATATTTAGGGTGTTGTTTTTTTATGATTTATAGATCAATGAAGTATTTATCCATATAAATATTTATTCATAGTTAATATTAAATTAATTTTATTATATCTATTTTATTTTAATGTATAGAAAAATTAAAATAACTTTTCATCCAATTTTATCTTTTGATCCACTAATATTTGTATTGTTTTCTTCATGAATAAAAATTTCATCTCGAATATTAATTACCTTGAGTAAGATATTATATTGAAGTGGAAAATAATTAATCATTAAATGATGTATGAAAATGCACTTTTTAAGTATAAATCTGTTGTAAGACCCCAATATTTTATGAAATATTGTTTTAGAATAAATTTATTTTCTTCTATATATTTCCTTAAATGCAATAATGATTTTTAACGAACTATGAATAAATATTAATAATATTATTAAAATATGATCATTATTAACTAGATGTTAGGGATGGAGGAATAAATTGTGATAATAAAATTTTAAATATTACATATAATGGTTTTATATAAATAAAAAATATTTATAAAAAATTTACTTAATTTTTGGAAAAGTCATTAAATGTTTCAAAAATATATATATTTTTAAAAATATATTATTTTTTTGGAAAAATTTTAAAAATAATTTTAAAATATTTAATAAAATTTATTCATAAAAAAATATAATTTTTAAACAAACATGTCAAAATTATATTACGATGATTTTTATATCTTTGAGAAATATTATTTTTTCAATGAATAGTGTAAAATCCTCGGTTTTATTAAAAATTTCATTTTCATTTAAATAATTGTAAAGTTTCATTTTATATTAAAATGGATTTAATTATAATATGAGTTTAATAATATATCTATTAATTAAATTTGGTTCATTAGAATCAATTTCATAATTAACATGGGTATAAACCGTTTTAAACATTTGATCATTTTCTCTTTGTAAAATTGATTTCTCATCATGTCTATAGGTTTAATTTGATATTAAAATTTTATAATTATATTACTATAATTTGAAAAAATGATTATATATTTTAAATTATATTAATTTATATTGTTTTTCAACTACCAAATAATTTTTTTACTATAATGAGCTATAAAACCAAAAAAAATAATTATTACGGTTATCGTTAAGGTAGGATTATCTGGTGTTAAAGTAAAATGATAAGGTGTAAAATGGCCTATAAAATTTTACAAAACCCATATTATGCAAGAATTTAGACTTTACCACATGTATTGTTCTACTAAAAATAGAATTAGAGACAATTTCATTTGAAAATGTGGGTCCCACCTTTTATTATCAAATATAAAAAGTGTTCCACAAACCACACTTATAGAAAGCCTCCAATCTCTTCTCCACATATAACGTCCAAAAAACATTTATTAGACCGTAAATTATCATAAAACTTCTATAATTTAATCATATCATCACATAATATTTATTTTGGTCATAAATCCAACATAAGAATCCTTTTTGGGAATACAAAAAAAGTTGTCTGTAGAATTGCTAATGTCCTTAACCAAGCATTTTATTTTATTTCCTACTCGATCGCCTCCAAGTAATATTAAAATAAGATAATATTAAAACCAAAATTTATTCCACATAATTATATTTTTTATGTAAATCTCATATCCTAAATCATTCTCCCCATTCATCAAATGGGATACGAAATCATCATTTGTGTCTTTGGCGGTCTATTACCTTACAAATTTATTTTATTAATTTTACATCACCACCTATCACATCTAGTTATAACGATGGATTTAAATTTTATATATTATATTAATTTTATTATTAAAAATATGGAATTATAATACCCCATCTACCTTCTTACCTCCCATCCCTTTTGGAAAAAATAATGTTGCTTATGTGTATGGATGACTACTGCCTCACGAACCGATGAGATGTGTTATTTTTAATTTTTTTTAATTATATTAAAAAAATGTTAGACTAAATTAATTCATAAGATATTTTTAATATATTTATATTTTATTAATTATAATATTTCCTATACATTCTTAATTTACTTTCCACCATGTATAAGATAATGGTGTTTCTGTATACATCAAATTACCATCTCCTGAAGCGAGGTGACTCGTTATTCATGGAAGCTTTACATGAACAATAATAAGTATAGTTTTAATTTCAAATATGCGATATATATGATATAAAAATTATTATTTAACGAAAATATATTATTTTACCTTATTTATATTACTTTATTGAGAAAATTGAAACTGTGTTCATGCTTACGCAGGACATACCATCTCCATTCATGATGTATTTCATTTTATATCCATAATTTTTTGGGATCTTGATAAATAAATATATAATGAATATATATTATTTATATATTGTTTAATATTCATGATATTATTTATCCATGATCAATATAAGAGGAATGAAATTCATAAATCAAAACATACAAGAAATACAAATCTGTTTTTTCATGAAATGTTATTTCAACCTGTAATTGTTAACAAACTGGAAATAAAAGGCCATAATTAAATCATATGTGGCATGGTATATATAAATATGATTTTGTAATATATTTATAATAAAATTAAATTTAATATAAATTAGGTTCTAATGTGTATGAATGAGGACGAGACTTACGGTAAAGGATTTCCATCTCATTTTTATTTTCAATGAGACACATTCAATATTCATTAAATTTTTATTTTATTTTGAGTATTCACATCACATTAATTTATTTTTTCATATCCTGAAAATTAATGGGAATTACATTTTTATACAAGTATATCTTTTTCATGGGGTTTATAGTTTAATGGAACCCAAAATACTGTCATATTTTTGTCACAATTTGTCTTCATTGGGACATATGGTATGATATGAATCTATTTTTTTGAGATGTATATAAAACAACTTTTACATGAAATATCATTAATATATTTATTCTTATGATATCCTAAGTTCCATTTAATATTATTATTTCATGGGTCTTATAATTCAATGTAACAAAAGTGGTATGAGTTTTATATTACAATGTCATCATTTATCAAAATTGCTTATGATTATGTTTAAAATCACATAATATTAATATATATAGCTCAAGAAACATATTAATGTATTTATTATTTGGATATTTCGGTAAAATACTTATTTCACTTTATTTTTCTCCCCATATGTACTGAAAATTCAAAAATAATGTTTTTATAGGTAACCAACTTTATTTCTCCCTTCAGTGAAAAACACTTTTTATTACAAATCCATGTTTTCAAAAAATATTTTATTTTTTTTATAATTTTCCAATGGATTTATTAATTTATCATGTACATATTATTTAATTTTTACATAAGTTTTTTAAATTAATATTTATGTGGCTTTCCAAACAGGACCCGTTTGGTATTTACCGAAAATACAAAATAATATTTTTTTATAATGTATACATCATAAAGGTATTTATCTTCCCCATGACCTATCAATGATTTAAAAAATAAATTATGTGTTTCAGAATTTATTTTCAAACAATATTATATTGAATTTTTTTTTAAGATATTTTATTTTAAAATTTTATTTTTGAAGTGAAAAAGTAATTTTCCTCATGAAATGTTACAAGTGATATTTAAAAATAATTTTCCATATAATATAACATGCATTGATTCTACTTATGTTTTATTGTAGATATTATCCATGGATAAAAATATAAGTCTTTCTTTGATTATTTTTTTATGATTATAAGTTATTTATGAAACCAGTTTCATTACAAAGGGAATTACCATGATAAAATTCTTAATATGCCACCTTATTTTTCAATGAGTTATAATATGATGAAAAAATTAAATGTATATGCAAAATATTTTTTAAAAGGGTTATTATATGATTTAATGATCATGTAACCCACTTCATTTAATGGGTTTTGATATGATGAATGTTTTATAATATTATAGTTCACGTATGTTTTATTTTAACTCTATGACAGTTGGGATCTATATCTCCCTCCAATGCACTGGATAAATATTGAAATATCCTAAAATAAAAAACAATAGAATGGGGAGTGAAACTAGTTTAGTATGGTTCATTATCCACTATGATATTATCAAGAGTGAACTTTGAATAGTATGATGGTTTGGGGATTAAACCCATTCAACTAAGATAGACATGGAAATTATTATTATCTACCATGTAGATTATTTTTTATGCTTATATGTATTCTATATTTCTATTTCCCATATCAGTGTTGTGTAATAACAGATAATGTTATTTGATTTATTTTTGGATTAATGTCTTATGAACCACTGATCATTCTTTGATGAATAAATATTTTTTTTCTTTTAATTGAATGGTATGGTTTATATATATTTTTCTCATGTTATTATACACTTACTCTCACTTTATGTTTATGTTTTTACCCTGTTTACACTTACTGAGCATCTGAGTTCACTCTTTTATACTTTAATTTTCATAGATTATAAGGATATTTATTACATGTTATATGTCCATAAAGGGTGATAGCTGTAATGATCTTATACGGATATTATGTTGAACTCATATGAAATATAAGTTTATGTTTTCACGCTTGCAATGGAACTATTGTTTTATGATCCTCATGCATGTTTTTTTGCAATGTAATGGATATTCATATAAAAGATATAACATTTATGTTTTAAAATCAAGTGTCTATATAGTTTGTACCAGAGGAAGGTTTTTTTAACCATCAGAAACATGGATAAGGAAACATTAGTGATATCACTAGGTATATGTCTAAGGATATTTCTTAACGATGAGTCAAATTATAGAAAAATGTCCCAGAATTTTGCTAAAGGATTGAGTGAGTGGTTTCCAAAAAATGAGTTCCCAATCCATATATTAAATTTGGATGTTTCTTGAGAATAGATATATATAGGGGGAATAAATATAAAAATGGTGAATTGTGAAGGACTACATAGTAACAGGGTGTATGACAATAGGCCTCACAACACACCAGGTTTGACATTCCCAAGGGATATGCCTTGGAAATTCATAAAGTCATTATGAACCATCAAAAACGATTGGAATAATGACTCTGAATAACCTTGTTTAAACCTATGGTTTCATAGATTAAAAAAAATGAATCATGATATAGAAATTCTATATATTGTTTTGGATTATTATGTCATTCTGCACTATGATTATTGTTTCTTACAGAATGATTTTTGGTTTTACTCAATTGTTTGAACCCTAAGGAACCATGTCTATTATGAGTGCGATGTAAAATTAAATGATAGTCTTATTAAGTATCTAAATGTTATTTCTATTGGAATATAAAATATCATTACTATGATCACACAAATTTAAAAAGATATTAATCATGTTAAACATACAAATCAAAAAAGGAGGGAACAACTTTCTATTGAGTCCATCATATGAAAGCATCCCCATTCTTTTAGTGGTTCTACTAATAATTTATTTTCAAATGGATCAATACCATTGAAATTTTAATTTATATTATTCAATGTTTTAATTATTAAAAATATATTTTAGATACCTAAAATTTGGAAGTATATTTAGATCAATGGTGGGATCTTCTCAAGTATACGACTCAACATGTTTAAATTTACTATATGGAATGAGATTAGTTTAAGAACTAATTATTAAATAAGTAACTTATTCATACTCTTCAATTGAAAATATAGAATAAATTACATGATATAATGTATAACGATTATAATTATGTCGGTACCTATGAGTATAATTTTAAAATACATTTGAGGATTGATTCTAGTATCATCATTCAAAATGAAAGTAATATTGATATATTATTTTGTGGCTTAAAAAAATTATCCAAATTGAATTAACCATAAGGGAATTCAATATATATGATTAAATAATTCAATTTGAAATCATTTTTTTGAATAATAATTGTTGTTACCCATCAATCATAGGGTTTTGATAAGAATTGAATGATTGAATTCAAAGGAAATATATAAAAATAATAGAGAAAAGATTATGGGACTTACCTCATGCTCAATGTGTGGAAGAAACATTGTGGTTATTTTTTGAAGTGGATTGTAAAATCATATATTTATTGGAAAGAAGGTAATTGAGAAATTCATTACTGATGTGACGGTTAGAACATAGAAAATTCTATAAATATAGATAATGTTTCGTTGAATCCATCAAACACCATTAATTGATTCAAACGAAATGAATATTTACATTATTCTAACTAGTCCCAAAAATAACAAGGTTAATGATTATTATCAATGTCAAAAACCTCTTAAGATGAGAGATACATGGGAATCTCAGGTAACCACTATTACAAATTAAGGGTGTGATAATGACATATTGATGGGTAAACTTACCATATACTCCAGAATTTCTAATGTCTTACATGAATCTAGATCTCCCCATTCATTAATATATATATATATATATATATTTATAAGGGAATAAAGATTCAAAAACATTATATATAAAATTATCAATGAAAATATTTAATTGTATGATGATAACATCATATAAGTCTAATTTCACATAAGTTGATTTTTGTGAGAATTTCCTTTAAATCTTATCAGTCTTCCTCTAGATGAATTTGAAGCTATCATAAAAATTGAGTGGATTTATCTATATAAATCCAACGTTAATTTTTAGAAAGGGGTGCCACATTTGATTTTAAAAATGAACATATGACCCTGTATAAGGGATAAGATAAATATGAACTTTTACTAGATATCACATACATTTTATGGGTATTTATTCCAAATTAAAAAAAGAACATTTATCTCATATAGTTGGGGAGAAAATCAAAATTGATGATATTGATATTTCAAGGGAGTTATATTGCCTTTTCTATAATACATTACTATTCTTCTAATAAACTATGAATTTGATTTCTCATTAGAACTCCTACCTAGTGCCACACCTATTTTAAAGGATCCCAATTAATTATCCCAAATTGAAATTCAGGAATTGAAGAAGTAACTCCAAGAAAACCATGGAAAGGGATGAATTCATATTAATGTGTCACCTTGGGGTGCACATGTTTCATTTATTAAAATGTATGATGGATCAATGTGAATATGAATTGATTATCTCGAGGTGAACAAGATCAAGATAAATAAAAATTATCCACAACCCCTAATTTATTTCTTATTTGATCAACTAATCAATTCTCAATAATTTCATAAGAAGTACCTTCCTTTTAGATATCATCAATTTATGGACAATAAGACGGATGTACCCAAAACATCATTCTGAAAAATGTCTAGGTATAATTATTAAATTGTTATTCCTTTTTGTATTACTAATTCCACCACTATCATTATATATTTATTGAATTGAGACTTTAGATATTACATTGACTAGTTTTTGTTAGTATTTATTGAAGATATTATTATCTATTCAATGAGAAAAGAAAATCATGAGGATCTCATAATAATTATAATAAAGTCCATAATGAAGTATAAACTATATGATAAATTTAAATATATATATATTTTTTTGGGGTAAAAGGTTTCATTTCTTGGTCATATAATCATAGTATAGGGTATATATGTAGATCCATCAACGATGGAGGGTATTCAATGATGTATCATTCCATCCATAATGATTGGGAATATAGTTTTATTGGTTTAACTAGATATTATTTATAGTTTGAGGATAATTTAGCATGACTATCTAATCCACTCACAATGTTTACTTTAAAGAGAGCATAGTTACTTTAAACATATGAATGTGTGGAATATTTTAAGGAATTGAAAAGAATATTAGTCAATGCACATATGATTACATTACATTGTAGTGGAGAAGGGATTTTAATCTATAATGATTCATCCAATAAGTTAATGGGATGGGATCTTTTTTAGAAAAAAATTAATTTAGCTTATGCCTCATGAAATTTGATATTCCATGATAAAAATTACCCAAATCTTGATTTAGAGTTATCTAATACAATGTTTTCATTAATGAATTTTTGGTATTATCGTTATATAAAAAGTGTGATATATATACATGTAATAAAATATTAAAGTATATATTTACAATTAAGATGCTGAATATGAACTTGAGAGGATATTTAGACCTAATTAACGATTATGAAAACTTGGTACATGACCACCCTAGGTATGAGAACAACGTGGGCAATGATTGGAGTTAAAACAATCAAGATAGTTTATTGATGATAAGTATCTCAAAAGAAACTATTTTCTGAATTTACTAGGATTTATATGGAAATCCTTATCAAAGGGGAGAAATCCTATCATGATAAATTTAATGTTAAATAGTATATCTAAGTGATAATTAATGAGACAAAAAAATGATTTACAGATGAAAAAGTTGGTAAGAAATGTTCGTCAGTTTATCCTTGAGCATGAAGGAATGATATATTTCATAAACCATGTATGTTATCCATCCATATTTTATTTGAAAAAGTAGTTACTATATTATCCTCATATTTCATCGTCTTATAATAATCATGGACAAAAAAAGATAAATATATATGTGAAAGAGTATTTATAGTGGGATTAACTAAAAAGAGATATCATAGTGTTTTTATACTGTTGTTTGGTATGACCTAATGTATAGTTTCAGAGAAGAAAATTCCAAGGGGATGTTACATAAATTACCAACACTGGAATGGAAATTGGAAAACATCCACATGGATTTTGTCAAAGGACTCTAAAAAACATCTAAAATGATTGATGTTATTTGGGTTTTAGTTGATCACTATAACAATTCATCATACATTATCACAATAATATATTATATATATCCATAATGTTTGTATATGATTTATATTAAGAAATAGGTAAGGCTTCATGGATTACCACATTCTATTTTGTTTGATCAGGATTTGTGGTTTACTTAAAGTTCTATTTTTTTAATATTATCTTAATATAGAGTTTAGTTTTAAAAAAATTTATCATCCTAAATCATATGTCGAGTCTAAGAGAATAATTTACACCCCTAATGATATGTTGATATCTTTTCATTGTATTTTAATGGTGGTTTGGAATAACACCTTCCCATAATTATTTTTACATAGAATAATAAAAGTCAATTGAGAATTTAGTTGGCTCCTTGTGAACCCATCTATAGAAAAATGTTTATAAATAAAATGTATTGGAATGAAGTTATAAAAATAGTGACATTGGGATTTTATATAACTAATGAAATGGAATATAATGTTAGAGTAATTCAACCACATACAAGGGAATCAAGAAGTCAGTATAAAATTTATTCATATAATCGCTGGAATGATCTAAAAATTGTTGTTAGAGATAAGGTGTTAATAAGAATTTATAAAATGAAGAATGTTATGATACTCTGTAAGTAAAAAACAATGCATATGTTATGTTGGTCCATTTTAAATTCCAAATCAAATCGAGACCATTACTCATTGCCTGGGGCTTCCACCGAACCACCCTCATGTCCATGATGTGTTCCATATGTATCTCATACGAAATTATATACCAAATACATAAAATATAATTATCTTATAGTTCATCCATATAGAATAATATCATTATTATTTTTAATGACCATTGAAGATTTTAGATTGTTCTGATAAAGGTATTTGTAATAATACCACTCACCCGATCAATATTTAGTGGCGAAACCACCAATTTGAAGAAGATACGTGGGGAAATAGAGATATGATTAGGAAAACGTATCCTCCTATACTAGTAAATAACTGATTAATTTATATGTAAAAATTTATTATAATGGGGTTATAATTTAAAAACATTATATTTTATGATCATTTTTCCAAATTAATTTCATTTGTTTCGACAACTTCTGTTACATGGAACACCGAGTAGTAACGAATAGTAAAAAAACTATTAATATTATTATAAAAACAAATAATTTATCATTTATTAATTAAAAATGGAGGCACTAATTGGAATAAAAATATTTAAAATACTATGTATATTTTTTTACATAAAGAAATCATATGGATAAAAAAGGAATTAATTTTCTGTAATGTATTTAAATGATTCAGAATTATTATTTTGTCATAAATAATTTCTATTTTTGTTTGAGAAAAATAATAGTAAAATTTTTTATAAATTTTTTAAAATTTATGTGACATAATAAAATCCATTTTTTAAATATATATGCCAATATTATCTTAAGGTGATTTTTTGGACTTTTCTAAAATGAGTAATTTTTGATGAATAGTATAAATAGTATTTTTTTCATTGAGAACTATGTTTCTATTTATTGAATGTATAAGGTTGATTTTTATAAGTGGATTTAAAAATAATATTTTTTCGACTATATATTTATTAATAAAATTTAGTTCATTTTATTAATTTTGATAATGAAATTTGATATAGAAAATTTTATACCTTAAAACATTTTCTCGTTGGAAAATTGTTTCCCACCGCACCTGCAAGTTTAATTTTAAATTAAAATTTTCAAATACTATGAATGGAATTTTGAAACATGGATTTAAATTTTTGAATCAGACTAGTTTATATTATATAATAAATTCATCTTAATTTTTTACCATAATGGACATTAAAAAAAGTAAAAACTAATTAACGTGGTTAAAGTTAAGATGAGTTTACTGAGGGTTAAAAAAATGATAAGGGGAAAATGAAATATAAACTTAACATCACCTATTATATTATAACATTTAATGTTACCACGTCTAAGGTTTGATAAGTTTTCATTTTGGTGCATTTTGACCTTTGAAAAAGGTGGGCAGAACGTTTTCTTTCCAAAATTTACAGGTGTTCCACTCACCTCACTAATAAAAGGCCATACCCTCACTTATATTCATCACACATAAAAATATGATTGAATAATAAATCCAAAAATAACTTAGTTTCATAATATTATCAAATAATCCTAATTTTTTTCTCAAATCCATATTGTGAAGCCTTTTGGTATTAACTAAAATAAGGATTCCAACTAAGAGGTAATGTCCCAACTGATTGTATTATTATATTTAACCTCCCACCTCCGTAAATTATTATTAAAACATATTGATATAATATCCTTAGTTTCACAAATATAATTTTATTTTATTATACTAATTTCATAACCTAAATCCTTCTCCTCTTCAGTTAATTAGGATACAAAATCATTATAAATGTGTACAGAGGATCACCACATCACGAAACTATGTTATTTGTTTTCAATGACCAACTCAAACTAGTAGATATAATGATGAATTTAATGAAGATATATGATATTTTTTTATTAATATTATTTAATTATAATACCACAAGCAACATCTTACCATATAGCATATTGAAAAATAATAACATTGATCCTATATATGGAAGACTACCTCCTCACGAACATATGTGATGTGTTTTTAATTTTTAGTTTACATGTATTGTAATAATAGTCAGATAAATGAATTAATATTATATTTTTAATATCATTATAATTATTCAATTATGATTTCTCATAGTCAGTTTTACTTTCCATTCATTGGGGGATACGTTAGTGTCATTCGTGTGTACAGTGGAGTACTGCCTAATGAAGTGATGCAAATCATTTTTTATGTATGATATACATGGAATAAAATAATGATATGAATAAATAATAATATGTTATATAAGTGAATTATAAAATAATATTTACCATTAGAATATTATTTACCATTAGAATATTATTTACCCTTATTTCATTATTCCATCATGAAATTGGGATCAATGGTTATTGGTACGTATTACATGTTGTGTCTACGAACAATGTATTTCTTTTTCTTACTCTAAAATTTATGGATTTAACTAAAAAAATAAATGGGGTATAAATGATATTTATATCATGGGTTACATAATGCATATTGTTTTACCACAATGAAATTAAGAGGAATAAAATTTTTTAATCAAAACATATACAAAAAAATAAAGCTGTTATTTCACAAAATATGATTTGAACATAGAATTTTCAATAAACAATTAGTAAGAAGTCGTAAGTAAATAATATATCATATGATATATATATACATATATAGTTTTTTAATATATTTTTAACAAGTTTATATTTATTATACCATAGGTTATAACATGTATGATGGAAGTCGAGACTTGTAGTAAAGCATTTCAGTCTCACTTTTATTTTCTATGAGACACATGAAATATTCACCATGTTTTTCTTCTATGTGATGTATATAATGTCCATTAATTTTTTTTAATGATTATTATACATAAAATTATGAGGATTTAAATTTCGATTTTAGGGTCTCTATTTAATGGTGCCTATGGTTGATATATTTCCAAAGCGGTAAGGATTTTTGTCTCAATTTGTATTATTTGGTTAAAATATTATGTTAAGCACCTATATTCTATTATGATGTGTATATATATCTCATTTTACATGTAACATCATATGTTTATTTATTTTCATTATATTATAAGTTTATTTTTTAACTACACAATCTTGAAGTACATTAGTATTACATCAATTTTTCAGAATACTTAATACATTGTAAAAATAGATGCCCAAACCCCGTATTTATTTACTGCCTTTTTAAAAATAGAACACATTCTTTTAATTGGTGAAATATATTCAACATCTCCCATAATGATCTTCCATTTAATTTTTCTATGTAAACCCTTTTATATATATCCTGGGGAAAAGAAAGCTTATGAAAAGGGTGAGAACAAATGCTCAAAAAGGGTATACATTAAAAATATAAAAGAAAAAATCAACATATGAATGTAAAAACATGAAAATAACTTTTGAAAATAATACCACGTATAATATATATCAAAATATTGAGTAATGTAATAAATCATGGAATTTCACATGACATAAATCATATAGAACATAATCCATGAGAAACAATCATTAATATATAACTCAAAATTGTGGAAAATGACCAAGAAAATAAAATAATTTCCATATTATCCATGGCTCATTTCCAAGACCATTATAGTGAATAAAGTCATTTACTGAACCGAGTTAACACTTCATTCCAACCATGTATTACTAAACCAAATTTACATATCATTCCAGCCCTCTATTATTGAACTATATTTACTTTACATTCCAATCTTATCTATGTAATGAGATATAAATCTTTACCCAATTCATTAGAGGGAGATATTGGTTCAACCCACCTCATATTGAAATCGTTCTTACATGTTCTATAGAATTTAATGCCCCAACCCTAGTTACACAGAGTGGGTTCATTATTACATAACAAAGGCATGATCACAAAATATCAGGTCTCGAAAGACCGATTTGTTTAGTATCATTGGAAATACTAGATACATTCATAAGTTTTACATTAAATTATAAAATTACAAATTAAAACAACATAGCCTCCATAGGACACAATCATATCCGTTATACTATCCCAACATGTCAGTCATGATATTCTGCTTTGCAGCCTAGGAAAAATAAAACATATAAAGGGGTGATCTTAGATGCTCCGTAAGGATAACAATATAGCAGTAACTTTCATAAATAAACATAAACATTTAAGGTAATGTAATACTAAAAAAAACCTTTTAAACATAAACTTCAGCATAGTATGGAAAAGATAAGATCAAATAATTACATTTACTTATTCACATGGATATTCTTCTAGTCGAATAATCACATGAAATATCAATAACCACATTCATAATTATCGAATACATAACGCCATACTTCATAACCAAAAAGTCAAGGCCTTGTGACAAAACTAAAAATAAATATTTTTTTCAAGGCCTTATGCCAAGACACTAGTTTTTCTCATGAGACATACCGATTCATCAAGGAGATATAGTGGGATGCACCAGTTACTTACTAAGTCCAATGCATTCCTCATACTAAAAGGTTTAATCATAACGTAACCCTTTGTATTAAAACTAGCATATGAAATGTCAATACATTATCCATAAACCAAGAATGGTGTAAAAATAACACATACATAGTAAAAAATATCACAAAACCTTCAATACAATATGGAATTTTTGTATCAAAATAAATCATCTTCAAATAAGCTTAAAATCCATCAAAAGATGTAGACATAGATGAAATCAAAACTTATTTTTAGAGAAATATATATTTTTATATTAAAATAATTTAGAAGTCATATAATTATAAAAGATAACATTTATTTTGAAAATATTCTTATATTATTGTAAGGGAAGCTTTGATGATGTTATAATAGCCTAAAATAGCTGCACCCGCCATATAAATTAAAAATACATTCTTACCTTAATTTTGTCAAAAAGGACATAAGGTACCTTATTTGGAAAACAACATAAATATTCCTTTAAAACAATTTTATAAAAAGTCAAATAAGGATATAAATGACTTTAACCTATAGTGTAGTAACTATTAAAATTTTTTTGGAATAAATTTTTAAGAAACATGGATATGGATGATAAAGTGGTCCCAGTAGATACTTACGTAAAAACAACTTCGGATAATAAAGAGATTGCAAAATTGACCCTTAAATTATACTTTTCCTTGGTAGATGGTACGTTAACCTCATGTACAATAGTAAAAAGGTTTTTATTAAATTATACAAGAACTATATATATAAATATGATGTCATATATGATCTTATAATATGGCTTTGTTAATGATATTTCAGTAGTATCATCGTTTTTTGTGTTAACTGATTCGTTTTCCTTTATATAATTTGTTACATAAGTAATGTTTGTTATAGATATGATATATCATATTTATATTAATAATGAAATTAAGTCTTTAAACACTATTTTTATTCATCAAATGAAATTCAGTCTTGAATTGATACGATGGGGAATGAATCTCATCGCGTTCGTGGAGATGGTAATCTGTACGTACACACGAGCGACAATATCATTATTTGAATATAAAAATAATATATAATTGGATGGTGTATCATATATAAAGAATAATTATCATGTTATTTTTCTAATTTAAATCATTTTTACTCAATATTATACCCATCCAAATGATGAAGTATTTGAATAACAAACCACACCACGATGTGGAGACGGTAATCCATACGTATGCACGTATGGTGAATTTTTAATTTATAGGTTAGATATAATAATGAAAATGGTTGTACCATTTTTATAATAACATCACAGTATATATAATATACTTGAGTTATTAATTTATAATGGAATCAATAAATAAAGATAATTGGAAGAAGAAAAAAACTTGAAAGAGGTGATGAAATATTTTCCTCTTCTTAGGTTTCTTCCTTTTTATTTGAGCAAAAGGAATCCATAAGATGGAATTTTGACTAAAGGAATGCCTATAAGATTAAGGCATTACAGTTGATTGGTTATCTGGGCAGGGGTTGGTTGAGGCAAATGGATTTTAGGTGTCAATTAGTGAAAAGGGTAAGTTCCCTTTTATAAGAGGGGTGAGAGGCACCTTAGAAAAATATTGAAATATTAAATTATAATAAACCAAATTTAGGTTTTTAATGTCTCTTAAATGATTTATGATAGGTCTATGGTGGGTATGGGTGAAACACCACTCGACCAATAGGATTTAGACTGGTTTGGGTCACTATATTAACCTTATATTTATATTAAACTCTTAGTTAAATAGTTTGACATTTACCATGTCTCTTTTTATTTTTTATATTATATGGTAAATAATCATAATATAAACTTCCTAGAGAACCCCAAGTGGTTAATTAATTAAATATATAATATTATTTAACCACTTTTTCCAAAACTTATATTTTTAAGAATAGAATACCAATGAATAATATAATATTTGTTTTAAAAACCAGTTTCCGTCAATTTTGACACTATTTGGTATTTTGTTTTTGTTAAATTCATAACAACATTATTAAATCTAAAAAAATTCTTTTAATGAACCATTACATGTCATATTAACCTAAAAATTAGTGGAATTCATTAAAAGTCTCAAATAATATTTATTTGGATATTTTTAATATCAATTATTTAAATCTTTCATTAATAAGGCAATTACTGCTACATCATTGTGTCATAAATAAATTTAATTATTTAATGACTAAAAATTATACATAAAATACCATTATGTAGGATATAATTTTATATTTATAATGAATATTGACATTAGAATTTTTCTTATGTATAACCCTATATTAAAAAATGTTTATTAATTAAACTTTGATTTTAACTCTTTTAACTCTTCTTTAAATAAAATAATAATAAATGTCCTAATATAATCCAAGTGGACCTAAAGAATAAAATTTTATTCCTATGGGTTTTATTGGTCGAATTAAACATATAAAATAGAATTAGGACATGTGTTAGGGTAATAATAACCCCCTTTACGTGTGATCATGGTTAATTGGTTAGTCAGCCGAGAAAAATTCTTGATGAAATGTCGATAATAACCTGCTAAACCAATAAAACTACGTACCTCGTTTATATTTGTTGGTGCTGGACATTCTTGAATTTCTTTGGTCATTGAAGGATCAATAGATATTCCATCCTTAGAGACAATATGGCTAAAAATAGAAATATATTAAAGCTAGAATTCATACTTGATAAATTTCCCATATAATTCACTTCTTTTAAGAGTCTTTAGAATAATGCGCAAGTGATTTTCATGATCTTCATATATTTTGGAGTATACCATGATATCATCAATAAATACCACTATAAAGGCATAAAGATATTCCTTGAAAACTCTATTCATTAAATCCATAAAAACATAGGCTGCATTAGTCAACCCAAAAGGCATTACTGTAAACTCATAATGCCCATACCTGGTCCAAAATGTTGTTTTTGGAATGTATTAATTATTCACACTCAACCGATGATATCTAGATCGAAGTTCAATATTTGAAAAATATTAAGCTCCATGTAGTTGGTCGAATAAGTCATCAATGTGAGGTAGGGGATACTTTTTCTTTATTTTTATAGCATTGATTTCCCTATAGTCAATGCACAACCTCATAGATCTGTCTTTATTCACAACAAAACTAATAGGAGATCCCCATGGAGAATCACAAGGGTGAATAAATCCCTTGTTACTCAATTCCTCTAGTTTTTTCTATAGTTCCACTAATTCCACTGTGGCCATACAATAAGGGGTCTTCGATATGGGCCTTGAACCATGAAATAAATCACTGAAAAACTCAATTTATCTTTCTAGAGGATGTCCAGGTAAATCTTCTGGAAAAACATCAACATATTCTTGTAGAATTGGTATATCCTCTATTTAAAAATTCTTTTCCTCACCCACAGTTATTTCATTATCCTCCTCCCAAATAATTGAATTTAGTTGAGCTACTGGGGGTGGATCTAGATAAGAATTAGGTGGTGACTTTTCTACTCTAAAGATAAGGTACTTCTTATCATCATTGATAATTGAAACCTCCTTATGCTTACAATAAATTTTCACATCATGGCCCTTAATACAAACCCATACCAAGTATTATATCAAATTGAATGATGGGTATGGCGATTAGATCAGTAGATAAAGAACATTTATATGATTTAATGGGAAATAATTCATAAAACATTGTAGCAATGATACTTCCTTTATGTGTTTTGACTGACATCTCCCTTGTTAATTCAAATTAAAAATATCTAATTTTCTTAAAAAAATAGGAAGATACGAAATAATGAAATGATCAAGAATCAAATACAGAATTTTATAAACATGAGGAAACTATTAAATTATCTACCACCACATCTTTGTGAGCTTCAACCACAGTAGTAGTGGGAGAATAATCTTGTCCTTGATCCATTGGCCTTTTCTGAGATAAGATTCCTTGGATCTTAGGACATTAATTTTTATAATACCCCCTTTCTATAAAATTGTAGCATTCAACATTGACAACCCCTTTCTTCCCCTTGAAATCATGAGATTGGTGGCCTTTTTCACCTAACTTGTAACCGACTCATACTCCCTTTATGCAAGTGTAGGGGTGTTTCTTCCAACATTTACTACAGTATGGATATTCAACTTTTCCCATATTCCCCTTATTTTCATTTCCAATGTGTTTAGTAGATCTCTTGGTCTCTTTATTTTCTTTAAAGCCATAAGACTTGGAAAATTTCTTTTTCTGTCTTGATAGCGCATGAGACAATATATTCGTATGATAAGAAGGATTGTGAGACTAATGCTCGCCTCAAAAATGGTTTTAACCAATCAAAGAATCTATCAATCTTACTCTATGGGTTACATATATAATCAATTGCATGCCTTGCTATACTTGAAATTTATCCTCATAATTTTCGACATTCTCATCATCTTTTTCCATCAAACTCAGAAATTTCTATTCCATATGATTTCGATGGTCACGATGAAGGTATTTTTCTAATACAATCTCTTTATACTTCCAAAATTCCATATTTGATACTTCATCATCTTCCTTTGTGTTTTGAATCAATTAACACCATTGATCTGTATCTCACGTGAGGCGATAAACTGCCATGACAACTTTTTCCCTTTTTCTACTTTGCAAAGTGTGAAATATTTTCACTAATGAATTTATCCATTGCTTATATAATAATGGATTTGTAATCCCATTTAATGTTGGTGGTTATTGCCTCATGAAGCAGTCTAACATTGATCCTCCACGTTGTGGATCAGGGTGCTCTATACGAGTAAGGTTATTATTAATAACCCGAGTGAGTTGTACAAGTATGGTGATATGCTGATCACCACTAGTTGCTTCACCAGCTCTCCTATAATTATCTTGTGTAGGAGGAAAACCCATACAAGTATTACGTGTATTGATACAGAATCTATAACTTCCACTATGCACCATTTCTAAACAATGGAATACACTAGATTAGTTTATGAATCACAATAGATAACTCAAAACATGTAATATAGTTAACATAAATTCAACATTTTATTGATATAATCCATAATCATTAAAAAGTTTTCTTTCAAGAAGTATATACTCATAAACCATTCATAATGGTCTGTAAAGAAAATGAGAATTTTCATAAGCATATCCTCCAGCAGTGTCATAACCAAGAGTGTAGAAAGGCCCGTTGTCATGGACTTGTTTCTGTTTAAGTATTTCTCAACGCGGTGTTTTCATGTTTGACTGCTAGGTAAATATATTCCATAGCTGCCTCTACCTCCTTGTATCCAAACAGGGATGTATTGCTTATAAAACTCACAAAATCTCTACAATACCAAAATTTTAGGAAGTTCTTCTATACTAATCCTCAAAGTCTATCTTAGGGTAATGTTTTCTAATTTGAGTTTTTCTAAATTTAGCTTCCAATGTTTGAACTAAACTTCCTCTGATACCAACTATAATGTCCCGACCCTAGTTACCCAGAGTCGGTGCATTATTACATAACATTGGAATGATCACAAAAAATCATGTCTCGATAGACCGATTAGTTTAGTAGCCTTGGAAATACTATATACATTCATAAGTTTTACATCACATTATTAAATGAGACATTAAAACATAATAGTCTCCATAGGCCACAAAAATATTTCTTATACTATCCCAGCCGGTCAGTAAAATTATATTTCTTCACATCCTTGGAAAAATAAAACATAGAAAGGGGTGAGCTCAGATGCTGATTAAGGATAACAATATAACAGAAACTTTCATAAATAAGCATAAAACTTTAAGGCATTGTAAGACTAAAACAAAAGCCTTTTAAACATGAAATTCAGAATAATATGGAAAAAATGAAATCAAATAATTTCATTT
Organism: Viscum album; assembly: GCA_963277665.1. NCBI lineage: Eukaryota > Viridiplantae > Streptophyta > Magnoliopsida > Santalales > Viscaceae > Viscum > Viscum album. Next base: position 422,763,414 of record OY728162.1, on the reverse strand, counting down.
TATTATTCACATGGATATTTCACTAGTCGAATAATCATATGCAATATCGATAACCACTTTCATAATGATGGAATGAATAATGCCAAACATCATAAAGACATAGTTAAAGCCTTGTGCAAAGAATACAAATAAGATTTTATCAAGGCCTTGTGCCAAGAAACTAGTTTTCCTCATGATACCAACCGATGAATCGAAGATCTATAGAGGGTTCCACCCATCAATTACGAAGTCCAATTCATTCCTCATATGATAAGATTTAAATAAAACAGAAACATTCATATTAAAACAATCATACAAAATGTCAATACATTATCCATAAACCATTAATGGTGTGAAAAATAACAAATCCACATTCAAACATATCACAAAAACTTAAATACAATAAGTATGTTTTTTTATCATAATAAATCAACTTCAAATAAGCTTAAAATCCATCAAAGGGTGTAGACATAGATAAAATCAAAAAAAATAGAGAAATATATCTTTATATATTGAAATCATTTAAAAGTCATAAAATTGTAAAATAAAACATTTATTTTGAAAATATTATTATAATATTTCAAGGCATGCTTTGATGATGTTATAACGGTGTAAAATAGTAGCACCCGCCGTATAAGTTAAAAAACATTCTTACCATAATTTTGTAGAAAATGTCATAAGGTACCCTGTTTGGAAAATAACAGAAAGATTACATTCAAACCATTTTATAGGAATTCAAACAAGGGTATAAATAATGTTAAACCATAGTCAAGTAAATAGTAAAAATGTTTTGGAATACATTTTTCAGAAACATGGATGTGGATGAAAAAGAGGTCCTAGTAGATACTTAAGTAAAAAAAACCTCAGATAATCAAGAGATTGTGAAATTAACCCTTACCTTTTACTTTTCCTTGGTCGAGGGTACATTAAACCCTAAGATAATAGTTAAATCATTTTTATTTAATTATACAATAACTATATATATAAATATGATATCATATAAGATCTTCTAATATTGTTTTGTTAATGATATTTCACTAGAATCATCGTTTAGGGTGTTAACTGATTAGTTTTCTTTTATATGATTTGTTAAATAAGTAATGTTTGTTATGGATATGATATTTTAATATTAATATTAATAATAATATTATGACTTTAGACATTATTTTTAATTATCAAATGAAAATTAGTCTTGCATGGATATGATGGGGAATGAATTTCTTCGCGTTCGTGGAGACGGTAATCCGTATGTATGCACGAGCGACAATATCATTCTTTTGATATTAAAATAATATATAATTGGATGGTATATAATATATATTCAATAATTATCAAGTTATATTTATTATTTACATCATTTACACTGATTATTATACCCATTAAAATGATTATGTATTTGAATAACAAACTACACCACGACGTGGGGACGGAAATCTGTACGTACGCACGTACGGTGACTTTGTCATTTATAGGATAGATAGAATAATGAATATGGTTGTATAATTTTTATAATAACATCAAATTATATAAAGTATAATTTAGTTATTATTTTATAATGTAAAAAATAAATAAAGAGGAAGTGGAAGAAGAAAAGAACTTGAAAGAGGTGATGAAATATTATCTCTTCTTTGGGTTCATCCTTTTGATTTGTTCAAAAGGGATGCATAGGTTGTATTTATGACTAAATTAAGGACTCAAGGATGAAGGGAGGACATATTAGAGGATATTTGGGTAGATATTGTCCAAGCCAAATGACATTGATGTTTTGAATTTGAGAAAATGGGAAGTTCCCTTTTATAAGAGGGGTGAGGGGCACCTTAGTAAAAGATTGAAATATTATTCTATAATAAATCCATTTTAGGTTTATAATGGATCCAAAATGATTTATTTCAAGTATATGGTGAGTATGGGTAGAAAAAACCTCAACCAATAGGTTTTAGACAGGTTTGAGTCACTATATTACCCTTATCTTTTAGATTTAACTCTTAGATAAATAGTTTGACATTTACCATGTCTCTTTGTATTTTTATATTATATGGTTAATAAACATACTATAAACATCCAAGAGAAAACAAAGTGGTTCATTAATGATATATATAATATTATTTAATCCCTTTTTCCTAACCTTATATATTTAGGAATAGAATACCAGTTAATTATATAATATTTTTTAAAAAAACTCTTTTTTGTCAATTTTGACACTATTTGGTATTTTGTTTTTGTTAAATTCATACTATCATTATTAATTCTAAAAAAATTATTTAAAAAATCCTAACATGTCATATTAACCTAGAAAATGGTTTGAATTCATTAAAAGTCTCAAATTAGATTTATTACGATATTTATAAGATCAATTATTTTAATCATTCATTAATAAGGTAATTAAAACATCATCATTGTGTGATAAATAAAATTAATTATTTAATGTCTAAAAATTCTAAATAAACTAAAATTATGTATTATATCTTGTTATCTTACTAATTAATTTTTATAGTTGAATTTATCTTATGAATAAACCTATATTAAAAATGTTTTAGTTATTAAACATTGATTTTAACTCTTTTAAATCATCTATAAATAAAATAATAAAAAATGTCTTAATCTAATCCAAGTGGACCTATTGGATTATATTTTATTACTAAGTTTTTTTGGTCTAATTAAACTTATCCAATAGAATAAGGACATTTGTTAGGGTAATAATAATATCATGATCACCCTTCATTTCCCTGTTTACTTTTAACGGTGGTAAATAAAAGTAAAATGTTACTATTCACCAAAAATTATATTCATCTTATTGAACCACATTTTACTTACTGATATCAATAATTTCTCTCGATGTTTTGAAATTCAACTCACATAAGTGTAAATTTATGTTTTATAATAGTTTGCAAATGCTGTTAGGTGGTGGGTAAAAGACGGTAAAAAGTTCAATAAATTTTTATATATCTAAACTTATTATAAAATGACACCAATGAATTACGTTTAACATATATAATAATTATGTATCTATTTTGATCTAAAATAAATTTAAATAAAATAATTAAATATTTAATTAAAAAGTCTGTTTGAAACAATAATGCTGTGTTTTTCACTATTCATCAAAAATTGAATGTTTTTCAGAAAAATACCAAAAAACCACCCTAATAAAATTTGGATATTCATAATCAAAAAATGAAGTCCATTTTGAAAGATAAAATTTATAAATTTTCAAAAAGTTGGTATTAATATTCATAATGGAATGTTTGACTGGTTGGGGTGTGTTTGAACTCGATGTTGCGTACAACACAAGATATTGTATTATTGAAAGGAAAACATATAGTGGAAGCTTGGGGTGTTACATGGAACATAAATCATTCATCGTAGCATAACCCAAATAATAAACATGGGCTTCTTAAACATCATCCCATGATAATATAATCTATATAAACCAAATGGATTTCATAAATAACATTACATAATAAAAACAATCAATTCACAGTGATAACAGGGATAGAAACAAAACCCTTTTTAAGGAATGACATCTTATATGGAAAATAATTTTGTTAAAACACTTGAAAGTAATTCTTAAATAAAATATCCCTTCTTCTTCAAAAATATTTTCTTTTCTAAAAAATAAACCCAATTTTTAATGAAAAATACTTATTTGAAAAGAACCTAGAAATAATATAAAGGAAACATCGTAGGAAAAATGTTTTATGAAAACATAAAAAACAATCTGATTGTATAAGTTAATATAAAACATTCTTCTTGTACTTTTGTTGGATAATTCAAAAAGAAACTCATATAAAAAATAACAAAAAATTTTCTTTCATAACATTTCATAAAAATTCACCAATGGGTAAAATTTAATTTAAATAATATCAGAAAAATAATAATAATATTTTATAATACATAAGTATAAAACATTGATATGGATGACAAATATACCCTAGTAAATACGTACATATAAATAATCTTAGAAAAAATGAGATTGAAAAATTATCCATTACCAAAGTTTAATCAATATAATACTATGCCTAATAAATGAATCCAAATTATTTTCATATCGTAACATTAATAATAAGAACCATAAAAACATTCATGGTAATCATAAACAATACTCAAAAGAATTAGGTGGTGTATAAGATATATATCCCACCAAAATAAAATTGAGACAAAATAATCCATTACTATAGGTCTGATATCCTTTGCATGTGTCTAAACCTCCTATATAATTATTTAATTACTGTTATTGATTTATTCCAGGATCATAGTATTATTAATTATATCTTATAGGATCATATTATCAACTCTTTGTTAAAAACATTATTTTTCGTCGAACAAGTATTAACTACATTATTTTATTATGCATGTTTCATTAGATAAGTTCTTGTCCCACTCCATAGAATATATTTATATCACATCCATAATGATATAAATATAATATATGTCATATTTTTTCTCTAAATACATTTATATAATCAATATTTAATGGGTATCATTTAGAATGAATCAAATCTCATCAAGGAGACGATATGTCCTATGTTTTCACGAGTGATTATATCATTCCCATAATTGAGAAATGGCGTCAAAGTGGATGGTATATATTATGTTAAAGAATCCATATAATGTTATAATAATCACATATTGTGATTATTTCAATCATTATACCCATCCATGTAAGGTGGTAGTGAGAAACAGATTACACCACGACGTGAAGATGGTAAGATGTATGTACACATGCGTAGTGATTTCATTTTTCATAAGATGGATAAAAGGTGGAATATTGTTGTTCCATAATTATAATAACATTTTATTTTATATGTTATAAAATATTTATTACATTATAATGTAACAACTCATCAATATATAGTACAAGAAGAAATAAGTTTGGACGTATTGGTAGAGGAGATTACCTCTTCTTCAACGTGCACCCTATAGACCTCCCATTAATGGTAATACAATTGGTATTTTGAGAACACCAGAACCTATAAAATGTAACTAGAGAAGTTTAGAAGGTAAATGGTCAGGGAATGACTGATATTTATGGATCTATATGAATTGAAGAGGTGATGGAGGTGGTGTCTTTTTATAATTAAGGCGAGGGGAACTTTTGGAAAATCAAAATATATTAATTTATAATAAACACAAATGACATAAAAAACCTCCAAAATTTACTTATTTTGAATAAGAGATGAGATAAATTTTTATTATCATGAAAAAATAATTTTTATACATGTTTTTATTTCATTTTAAACTTCATCATATCGTTTAATAATTAATTATTCTCTATTAATTTTAACTGACATAACAAATAGTTCAATATTAAAATAGTGTAATTTTTACTTATTTCATGTCAATTAGAGCATAAATGAATAATATTGAACATATTAGAGTAAAAAATTATTTTATATTTTTTAAAATATTTTATTATTTTTAAATAATTTAATAAAACATCCTTTTGACGAAATATAAATAGTGAAAATTTGACATTATACATTAATGGATTTGTTATAAATATCAAAATAATATTTTAACCCCAAGAAAAATATTTTATTATATCTATAATGGGTAAAAGTCATCTGTAATTTTTTTGGGGATATTAATTATCCCAAATTTTATTTAGTTTAGAAATTTTAGAAACATTAATCTCGTATTTCTATTAATGAAATAATTTCTACATAGGTTTTGAGTAATTTTATAATATATATATTTTTTGGGTAAAATTTAAAATTAAAATACTATGATGAAGCTAAATTACCCAGCTTTTATAGTAATACATATAGTTGAATATATTTCATAGAGAATCATACATTGAAAATGTTATATGTAATAAAACATGAATTTGACATGTTTAACAACACTTTAAATAAAATAATATTAATGTCATAATCTCTTATATAAGGATAAAAATGATCAATAAATCGATCCTTGGATGTTTATGGTCTTGGTATACTCAACCAATAATATTTGGTCAATAATTATTTCTCTTTTAGTGGTTATTATCATTTTAATAAATATCTATTTATTGATTTTTCATCAATAAAATAATTTTATAACCATCAATATATAAACATCTAAGGTAAATAATTATTTACTAAATTTTACAAATAAATTTCCATGATAATGACAAATATTTTAATTAGAAATTAGAAATTTTTATAGAATTAATATTTTGGATATCATTATTTTAGAAATGATAAATTTATTAAAATATGAGTAAGTCATATTTAATGTTTCTTTAAATAAAATATAATAAATGTCATAATATCATACAAGTAGCCTCTAAAGGGTATAATTTCCACCCAAGAATCATTTATATAGAAGGTAATTCATCCAATCAAATTACTAGTGTTAAATAAATTTTATTATATTATATTTACCCTTAATTACCCAACTTACCTTTTTATCACATTAATAAAAATTATTAAATTTTCTATTCATAATGCAAAAAAAATAAAATAATGATATTTAAATAATTTGGATATAATGATTCAAAACATAGAATCTATTTTTAAAAGTTTAATAAATATAATTTTCAATAATTGTTTTGAAATTAATCACGTTTTCGGAATAAAAAACGGGTTTCTAAAAGTTAAACAATTACAAAATATTGAAATGTTATTACATCAAAAATAATTGAAAAATTATTAGAAATGAAGAAAAATCTATTTAAATAATAAAATAAATTCTATTTTCACATTAATACCATTATATAAAATAATTTATCCACATAAATTATTTTAATGAAAAAATATGTTTTCAATTAAAATTTAGAATATTTTTATTATTCATTAAAACATAAAATTTATCAAAAAATATCAAAAACCATAAAAAGTAAAATTTTATATCCCCATACCAAAGAAAAAGTTAATTTATTAAAATATAATATATAAAAGATCTAAAAACTATATTTCAAATGGGTACACCATCAAAATAGGGAAAACTGCATTTTTTAGAAAAATACTTCATTTATCCAAAAAAAATGAATTTATTTTTTTATCATTTGTAGAAATCATATAAAATTGATTTTAAAAATTATATTGAATGAATTACATATATATTACATTAATAAAATCAATCTAGAGTGATTTTATTAATTTATAAATTCACTTGTTTTCATTTAAATAGTTTTTCTGAAGAAAGTTAATACTGTTCATACCCACCTTTATAATGACTTAGTTATAAGGTAACATAATAATATTTTGTTGTTCACTTATACTTAGTCTTTCGTGAAATTATTTCTATCAAAATAACTTCAAATTTTTTGTAACATAATCCATGCATAGTGTTGTGTATACTACATGTTAAGTCGTTTTTTCTTTTAGTGTAAGTGTATCTTATTGTAGAGTACAACACAAGACATAAATGAAATTAAAAGTAATCTATCTCATAAAAATATTATGGTGTAACATTATAAACCCCTTAAAATTAATTTCACATTTGAAATTAGTTTGGTTTGTTAAAGGATTTAATAAGGGGATGTTTATTTCATGAAACACACATCATAAAAATAAGGACTAAAACCTCCTTTTCAAAAGGAATGGTTGGAAAATAATAGTTACCCAATGTAAATCATAACTAGGTATCTACAGAAGATAATATAGGTGATGATTGGGAATGAAGGAAAAACATAGATAATCATATATATTGATAAAGATCACTGGTCACAATAATGTTGGTGATCTAGTGGAGGTTAATAATTAGAAAACCATTAAATAAAAAATAATTTTGGAGGTCATTGATATCATTAAAAATGATTATAATAAGACACCCATTTATATCATGATCCATTTTTCATAATGTGGGATAATTTTCTTGAGAATATCTACTTACTTGATGTTAGTATAATCTCACCATTGGTCATGCCTAGAATAATTTTCCCTTCAGTTCATATTTAATGAAATTAAGTTAAATTTGTCATTCCTGAAGTGTTGGAAAATCTTTCAATCCTTAAATAGAATAATAGGTCATTGTATCATTCTTTATCACAACAAAAATGTTGTCAAAAGTTATCAAATATTCATAAGTCCACTAATAGTGAGATAATATAAACTTTATTTGGAGTTTAACATATACTATCCATAAATGGATAACCTAACAATCCTTTTGAAATATTAAAATACAAAACATTAGAACGAGGTATAGTAACTCATATTAACATTCATCCCCATATATCATAATGTATCTATTGTTTTTCAAATTCCAAACATGTTAATTTGTTCTTCATGTATTTTCTTAAAACATGGTAATAACATTAATTACCATATAACCTTATTGAAAACATGTATGATTCCTTATTCCAAAACATATTGGATATAAAACTTAAGTCCAAAAATGTTGTATACTTCATCCTAGATGGTATAACCCTCTTGAAAACAAACCTGTAATTAATTACTAGAAACTATAACAATCCATTTTACGTATTTAAATCCAACATATCTCTATCCAAACAACATTTTCTTAACATAACAAAAAATTATGGGTTATATTACCCTTACGCATGTGTTTTCCAAGTATATCACCTTACCCATAAATCAAATTTCTAGGTCCTTAGAACCACTCAACACATCCTTTCCTGTAATTAATGAAAAGTTTATACTGAAAACAATTATATATTTCATGATTCATATAACATAATCATTGAATTATGAAACATATAATCCTAAATCATCCATATTTATTCTTAAACCATTACCTAGGATCCACCATTTAGTCTTTCTTAAAATATGAGTCAAGTTTTAAGATTTCATAAATTTAGTCAAATAAAGATTTGTAGGTTTAATGTACACACTAATTCTATAGAATCATATACCTTCATATGTTTTTACAATCTCTTTATCCATAGTTCTATAACCAATACTAATACCAACTTCATGATTCTCATTATGATATTTCCACTTAGGAAATTATTTTTCATAATTCCCATGCATTCCACATAAAAAACATTCATGGTTAACTATGTTCTATCTAGTTCTAACTATTGGAAAAGACCAAAATGTGATGTCTGAGAAAAACATATCAAACATTAAAAAAAAATTAAGGTAAATTACTTATAACAATTCAATATATGTTATCTTAGGTTTAATCCTATGTTATTCATGATTATCACAAAAACTATTGGATTTAAAACTATACAAAGACATATCCTTAGGACATACCAATAAATATACGTAAAACTATCTATAGGGATATCACTAAAGTTTTAGCATCCTAGTTTCTAATGATTGACTACACCTTTTCTCTAATACCAACTATTATAATTAAGGATTAATGTACGTGGACATTACATAAAATGTTCAGAATACCAAATACATTACACAAACAAATCCCCAAAAACCGTATTAGTTTTTTTCCTTTGGAAATATAGAAGGCATTCCTCTAATTGGTAAAATAACTTCGACATAACTAATAAGGATCTTACCCTTTAGTTTTATGAGCTAAAATTCTTCTTTATATCATGGGGAAAAGAAAACAAATTAAATGGTTGAGATCATATTCATATTAAGGATTAAAATGGAAAATATAAAACTAAACATGAACATACAATGTAAAAACATGAACATAAGTTATGAAAATAATACCATCAATAACATATATCAAAATATTGAGTCATGAAATAAATCATGGTAGTTCATATGAACTAAATCATAAAGGAACATAAGCGATGAAAAAATAACATTGAAATAAAACATGGAATTATGGAAGACAAAAAAATCATAAAAAAAGTTTCCATATTTTCAAAGGATCATTTCAAGACCATCATAGTGTAAAAAGTCTTTAACTGAACCGATTTCACTCTTATTTCCAAACATGTATTAATAAACTGAGTTTACTTGCTATTCAGACCCTATATTATTGAACTAGATTTAATTTTCATTCCAATCCTGTATATCTTATGATATATAAATATTTACATAATGCATTGGAAGGAGATATAGGTCCCACTCATCTCATAATTAAATCATTCTTATGTGGGAAAAAAATCATAAATCATTCATAATAGCATAACCTAATAAATTAAAATTGTTTTCTTAAAAATAATTCCATGATAAAGCAGTCCATATATAACCAATTGATTCAGTAAATTACATTATATCATAAAAAATTAAAATCATGGTGATAATAGGGATAGAAATATAACCCTATTTAAAAAAAGTCAACTTATATGGAAAATAATATTGATAAAACACATGAAATTAATTTGTGAAAATGATATCCTTTCATCTTCAAGAAAACATTATTTCTCAAAATGCCATAAAATTTTAAGAGAAAATAATTTATTTTAAAATAACCTTGAAATACTTTAATGTATGCATCATGGAAAAATGTTGTTATGAAAAATAAAATAATCATTATAATGTATATATGAAAATTAAAACATTCTTCTGGTACTTTAGTTGGATAAGTCAAAAAAATCCCATAGAAAACAAAAAAAGGTCCTTTTATATCAATTCATAAATAATAACCAATGGTTAATATTTACATTAAATAATAGTAGTAAAATATAAAGAATATATTATAATACATTAGTATAAAACATTGACATTGATGATAAATATAATTGATTAAATACTTACATATAGGTATTCTGAGATAAAAATGAGATTTCCAAATTATCCCATACAATATTATAATTAGTAAAATTATATGCTTCATAAATTAAATAAAATTATATTCATAATTTACCAATCATAATAAAAACCAAAAAAAACATTCCTGCAGAACATTAACACAACCCTAAAGAAATTGGTAGTGTATAAGTCATACCCTAACTCAAAATAAGCCTTTATTAGTGCCAAAAAGGCCTTTATCACCACTAAAATAAAACTTTTAATAGAGTCGATAATAAAGGGGGGACCTTTATCAGTTCTCAGACACTCTCTGATAAAGGACCCCCTTTATCAGTGTTATTCGAGGTGCAGATAAAGGTGGGCCTTTATTAGATCTATTTGAAGTGCTGAAAAAGGCTTCTCTATTTGGGAATGAAATTTATATAACAAAACACCCAAAAACCTATAAAAAAGAAATATCACCCAAATAGTAGACCAAAATAACTAAACCAGTGAAAATAACATGCACAAACAAGCAGAAACCTTCTTAAAATAACCACTCTTAGTATATACAAAAGAACCACACACACGATGAAAATGATGAAAAAAAGAAGCGCACACAACATTTGGAAAACAATGAAATATACATTTAATTGAATTCATGAATACAAAAATAGTCACTCATGGTATATACAAAAAAATCTATATTCATTTTGAACATTTTTTTATAAAATTACATCTACAAATATCCAACAAATAATTAAAAACATTAATGCGTTCTCTTATGACATATTTGGTCCCCTCTAAAAAATTTCCTCTAATTTTAATAGTCACTAAAATAATCATCCCAACTCATGAAAAAGGTTCCACCTATATTAGAAATAAAATATTACGTTTGTAATACTATAAATAAAAAATTAAACATTAATATGAATAATAAATTAAAAAATGTAAATTTTTAACAAAAATGACACATTTGGAGTTATAATGGTCATATCGTTCATTATATTGAGGTGGGTTGATTCTGAAATGTCACAAATGACTGATTGATAATTTTCCAAAAGTTTCAAAAAAATCGGAATTGATTTCATCAGTTATGTGTATATTAGTTTTTTATTTTTACTAAAATGTCATTTCAAACTGAAAACACGAAATTTGAGTTATAAGGGTCACATCATGCGTCGTTTTTATGTGAGACTGCTTCATACACTTCACAAAGGACCTACTAATTTATTTCCATTAATTGGAATATAATCAGATTTCATTTTATTGGTTTTTAGGGAGTGAATATTTTGTGTTAAAATGTGAATTATAAAATGATAACAGACACTTTTAGTCATACTTGTCACATTGTTCATCAGATTGAGGTGGGTTTATTAATACACATCACCACTGACTCATGGATTGTTTTACTAAAATATAAAAATAATCTGATTGTGTCTTCTCAATTTTCAGTATGCCACTTCTGTTTTTTAGTTGAATCAATGTCAATTTTAAATAACAAGACACATTTGGAGTCATACTAGTGACACCATCTGTTGGATTGAGAAGAGGATGATTCTTATATGTCAAAAATGACTGATAGATCATTTTACTTATTTATAAAAATAATTATAATGCATTTCCTTATTTTTCAGTATGTAAGTGTTTTTTTTACTAAAATGTCATTTCAATCCAAAAACATGCAATTTGAGTCATACTGGTCGCATCATGCATCAGTTTGTTGTGAGACTGCATGATACCCCTCACAAAGGACTAATGAATTGATTTCCTTAATTTGGATGAAAACAAGAGGTATTTTTTTCAATGAGGGACATATTTTGAACTAAAATTTCAATTTTAAACCTCCAACAGACACTTTTAGTCATACTGATCACATGGTGCATCAGATTGTGGTGGGGTTTATTACTAGATGTGAAAAATGATGCATGAATTTTTTGTAAAAAATTCTCAAAAAATCCGGAATGTGTTTTCTCGATCTCTAGAATGTTAGTTGTGTTTTTTACTTAAATTAAGGTCAATTTTAAATAACAAGACACATTTAGAGTTATACCAATCACACCATGCATCGTATTTAGGGGCAGTTGTTTTCTACACGTCACAAATGAATGATTTATTATTTTCCTAATATATCTAAACAATCAAAATTTATTTAATCAGTTTCAGGTTTTCAGTTTATTTTACTAATTTGTAATTTTAAACTGAAAACATACACTTTGAGTCATACCCGTCACATCGTGTGTCAGTTTGACATGAGAATTTTTCTTACATATCAAAAAGGACATAATAATTTTTTTACATAATTTTGAAGACAATTGGAGTGCATTTTATTTTTTTTATTGAGTGGCATGTTTAGAATTAAGATGTCAACTTTTAAACTGATAGCGAACACTTTTGTCATACTGGTCCCTCTGTTTTTCTGATTGAGGTGGGGTTGATTTATAGACATCAAAACCACCAAAATGATCATTTTTCAAAAGTTTTAGACTAATACAAATATATTTTCTTGTTTTTAGTATTTTATTTGTGTTTTTTTACTTTAATAAATGTCAATTTTAAATAACAAGCCACATTTGGAGTCATACCGGTGACATTGTGTGTCAGATTGATATGAATTTGATTCCTACACATAAAAAATGACTGATATATCATTTTACTAATGTAAAAAAAACAATAATAATGCATTTTCACGGTTTTATGTATGACTGTTGTGTTTTTCTTACTTGAATTAATGCAAATTTAAAATAAAGACACAGTTGGAGTCATACTAATGACATTGTGCGTCATATTGTGGTGAGGTTAATTCAAAGATGTCACAAATTAATCATGGATCATTGTCTTAAAGTATCAGAACAAAATTTAAGTACATTTTTCTACTTGAAAATAAATGGAACCTTGCCTTTGAAACCCAAAAAAAGAGACCTGACTACTCAAAATGATCAATCTACCCATTTTAGATGGATTATGAAGAAACCCTTGATCCCTATATGGTTAGAAGGGAATAAAATCCATCTTATATGGAATATATTTAGTCGTCCCAATAAAAAACCAATTGTCATATATTCAAGACCTCTGAAGGAATATATTACAATTTCTTTTTCACTAGGTTGACTAAAGAGGAGAATTTCCAATGTTACATACTGAATCGATTTTTTTTGAGAAAAACACTTCTCTTTATTAAAAATTAGAAGAGTAGAGTAAGCTCCTTTTCCCATTATGTCTCAAGACGTCACAAAAGAAAAATGGGATAAAAAACCCTTCTAGATACTCGTTATCTTTTGTGTTATATCAATCAAAGATAATGATAAAGAATACAATATTTTTAAATTCGAGATTATTTGATAAGTTTACCATATTCAATATTTTTTGTACATTATTCCATCAGGTATGATACCCATTCTCTTCTAAGCATATCTATATTTCGTTGTGAATATGATTGTTTTCAACAGTCATTGTTGTACTGAAAAAATATAAATACACAAAGAATTAATAATTATTTTAAATTCAATAGTAATTATCATCAAAAATACCACTTCTGGGATGCTATATTTTTCATATAATAGGATCCATATCATAAATTTACAAACATAATAACTATAGTCTTTATCATTTTTTTGTTTCGAGAACTGCAGAAACATTGAGAAAAATAAATAATTTTTTATCTATGTTTGGATTATGAAATCATATTATATATACCCTGATATTTATCCAGTCGTAGTACTTGTCATGTTTCTTTTCCTTTTCCCCAAGCCTCATTCCATGATATATATGATAGTCACTCACTGCCATATCATTGAATAATACTAATTAAAAGATAATATAAATTATATACCTAGATTTTTAGTTCTAAAATGTTTGATGTAGTTTATAAAAAATTGACAAACTCCATCATTTTTGGTCAGTTTGTTGGATATCCATGCATTGAATCCATGAAATAAATCTATAGAGTACCCAAATTGACCACAACGAGCATCCAATGCTGCCTAGAAACAGAAAAACGAATAAATAATGAATGAAATTAAAATATATTTGATTTGATAAAATTGTACAGTTTTACCCTTGCATCGTTGGTATTAAGAATAATCTATGATCATTAATTTTTTTGTTGAACAATTTGAGCAGGCCAAACACTATTTCTCCCTCTTTCTCGAAATTTATATATGTTAGTATTATAGAGGTGACATGAGGACTAAGGAGTCCAAATTTATGTTCACGGGGAAATCCCTTCAATTTTTATTCAAATATACACCTACAAAAAATATGAAATGTTTTTAGTCATAATTATCATTGTATATCATTTTTTGGAAAATCAAATCATGAAAACATAACTCATTTAATCATTTACAACTGAGACACCTAACCATTCATAGTGGAGGATTTCAGTTGTACTCTTAACACCAATGATGTCTGGATCTTCCCCTCCCTAAATATTTTCTTCAAAATTAATTACCTGGGTACCACCATTGTTTAAAATCATATCCACATGATCCTTCAATGATAAAAAATGTGGATATAAAATAGGGGTTAATGTGATTTGGGTAGATCATTTTGATCGGTTGGTTGATCACTGAGATGGTTTTCAATAGGTATTTTGTTTCACCCCTTCCATTTGTCCGTATGTAATAACAATCATTGGTTCAAACATTTTTTCATTAAATGTTTAAGTTTCAGATTCACAATTAAATATGAAATGAATTCCTCATTGTCAAAATATTTTTTATAAGATGTGGGGGCTATGTAATGAATATTCCAAGTGATTTTTGACCATATGAATATCTACATCATTAGATGGAATAGGAATATCGATGCTTAGTTATAGGGCTATAGTAATTGACACTCTAACATGACCTATCAAAATTATTATATTGTGTAGCATGTTATTCTAGATATTGAACACTAAATCCCTCTCTATAGGGCGATGGGTGGGTGTTTGTAGATGTAAATCACATCCATTTTCACCCTATTGAATATAAATATAGGAAGGTTATGAGTTTATAGTGTGTATATGAATCACATTTCATAGAAGTAATTATTATAAAATTTACTACGTCAGTAAAGAATATATTTTAAGGGGAATGGATCCCCTCAAAACTGGTGGAAGAGGGGAGGGATCTTCATGTGCAGGTTGTTCTTGAGTTGTTTCTTTTCATTGTATCCCCCAATCAAACATTCTATCATCTATATCTAGTATTGTAATTATTATTGAAACACAGATAGTGTTTCTCTTATCTTTTTCATTCACTCAGTTTGATCCTCCACTTGTTTTTTTTTTTCTCAAAATATGTTTGGGGTGTCCCCTCAAAACTCGTACCTCTATCACAACCACAATTTTCTGGCTGCTTCAAGGCCACTGAAAGTATGTCTGCATCCGGTGTGAATTCTATTGATTCTTATTACTATGCCAAATAGAGAATAAAGGACGATAAGTAATAATTTTTTTATAATAGATATCTATGTGAAGAAATTTTTTTATTATGTCATAATTTCACATTTTTTCCACACTTTTTGTGTGTTTTAATCAATTAGTTTTCCATATTTAGTTACACACACCGACTTCCATAACACATAACATGGGATGGAAGTGGATGTGGATTTGGAGTCTTCAAGCTAAATATAATCAAAAGAACATAGTTATTTTGTTTTTTATGTCACATAAAATTATTATGTTAGATTTAAAAAAAGAACCATTTTTTTTTAAATTGATGTGTACCCAATCCTTACATTATGGAAGGGCTACATTGGTTTTGATTCCCACTATTTATTTTCATCACTCAGTTGTTGTTTTATAAATAAATCACTGTCAATAAAATTGATGAATACAAATACCGTAAAAAATGTTTTACTAGACATAATGTAACTCAAAAGACTACTTTGCACGATGGCCAGTAAATGCATCCCACAATGATCCGATTATCAGATGTTCATAAATAATAGGTTGGTGTAGGTTTATTTTCCCTTCATCATATTTAAGATGATAGATCATTAAAAGTGTGTGAAAACCCCATGAAACATTCCAGTAACCCTTTAGACATATTCTATGTGCAAGTAATCTACTATAAATGCACTCTAAAAGAGATGATGAAGTGTATTTCAATTATTAATTATTTAATATTTAGTAAATAAAAAATACTATCATAATGTTATCGTACTATCTCGCCACATCAGTGGCTTAATCTTAGACACAATATTGTTTCATGAAGTTACATCAATCTCCATGCGTTACTGAGTGAAGATTCCAATGTAATTACTGAACATGGCCTTATTGGGGTTAAAATGTTGGTCCCTCTTTTTCCATCAAATCTCATATTTTATTCCTTTCTCTTTAGACAAAATATTTTTTGCTAACACATTCAAACTACAATGCTTCTATTTTTTCTGCGTCGCTGCTGTTTCGTCACCTTTCATTTCCTCGGATCCACCATCATAAATATTTTTCTATGATTCTATATGGATAGCATCAGCATGTGAAGATAGTGGTTTTACCCCTTCACTAGGAGCATCAATAGGTAGAGAAACCAGTTTTTTTCAACATTACGTGCAGTAGTATTTTGAGAAACATGTTGTTCTTGGAGATTGGGATCATTATCACAT
The DNA here is from genome assembly GCA_963277665.1 of Viscum album. NCBI lineage: Eukaryota > Viridiplantae > Streptophyta > Magnoliopsida > Santalales > Viscaceae > Viscum > Viscum album. Next base: position 422,746,312 of record OY728162.1, on the reverse strand, counting down.
TCATAATTCCTTATTTGAAAAATTTTATTTAATATTTAATTTAGATAACATAACATCAACAGTGAATAGATACTAACAAAAGATAACTTGTTGATAACCTTATTGTTCGTCTGCACTGCGAGCAACAAGAGTTTGAGAAAATTGTTGGGCTTGGGGATTGGGAGCATCATCACATGCAGAAGTCATTATCATCAAAAGTTGTTTAACATTTAATTTAGATAACATAAACGCAATAGTGAACATATATTAACATAAAGTAACATGATTTATATTAGAAAAAATATAACATGATTATTGGACTGTTTTTTTAAAGGTTGAAGTGATTCAACCCCTCTATCGACTATCCAAATCCTTTAATTTTGGTATATTATGAAAAAAAAATTCATCTACACTTGGACCTCTGTGAAATGATTGTGATGTCCCAATGAAAGGGTCCTACTCTATTGAATTTTCATCTAACTCTTCAGTGGTTTTTTTCAATAACATAACAATTGACAAAAATTTTTTTGCAGGGTCTGGAATATAAAATACTTTACTGCCTGTGACTCCATTATAAACGGTTCTTCTTTGTACCCTTACTTACTGAAATCATGTTTCAAAAACCCCAAATCATCTATTTTAACAACACTTCTTTTATCGACCCACTTACAATGAAAAAATTTCACTCAGAATGTTGTATAATTCAACTCCCATATTATTATGAAGATTCCAATATATGACATACTCATATAAATTGGATTATTTACCCTTAACACTAGAAACATGCATCACTTCCACAACAAGTTTTACTTCACTATTCTATTCAGTACTATCCTCATCATGTTAATTATAATATAATGTATAAACATTAATTAAAGAAGAATTGTTAGATAATATAGACACACTTGGTCCTCCAGTTAGCTATCGATTTCATTCTAAAATTAAGTCTATATTTTCATTTATTCCTCAAAAATATAGTTCTAAAACCTTCCAAGAAACTATTTATTATATTTATTTGATATCCACTTTTCATCCATTGATGGATTTGAATGCTTAAGAATTTATTTTTTGGTTTTCAACATATGGTTCAACATCCAAACTGTTATATAAAATGTAAAGGTGGGCCTATTAACGATCTGTAATATTGATTGTGACAACCTTCAACTAGAAATCCCATTACCTGCATGTCCCTCAGTGTGACAGTATTTCATTAGACCAATGATTTTCACACCAGAAATGTATTTGGTATAGAATTCAAGGGCTTCCTAACTGTAACACCCCAAGCATCCACAGTACGTTTCCCTTCGAATAATGCAATGGCGTGCATTGTACGCAACTTCGAGATTCTAACACACCACAACCAATCAAACTGGCCGTTATGAATAGTAATACCTACTTTCTGAAATTTTATAAATTCTATATCTCAAAATGGACTTCATTTTTGGATTCGGAATATCGAAATTAGCCTAGGGTGAAATTTTGGTGCTTTTCGGATAACTTTCATATTTTGATGAATAGTGAAAATTACTAAATTTTAAATAAAAACAACTTTTTAAATAAAAATAATAAATAGTGATAAATTATGAATTTGAGTTGTTTAATTTATATTTAGAATAATTTTTACCATGTAATACAATGTGGGTCATTGAACATAATTTCACATTTAAACCAGACATAAACAAGTGACAATCTTTTGATAGTTATTATCTTTTAAAAACAAGTTTTCTTAACAACAGGAATTAATTTTAAATTAATTTTTTAAAATTATATGTTTTGAATTTGGAAAAATGGATTCCAGATTTGGATTCAGGATTTTAAAATTGTGTAAATAGGTAACTTTTATTTTTAGACATTTTGGATAATTACCTCGGTAAATATTTTATTTACCATGGTTAAAGGGTAAATCCGGCAAACAAGGGTTAAAAAATTATATTATAATAATACTAAATTACCCTAAAACGTGTCTTAACCCTATTGTATGATACATGGTCGACCATGGGAGTCTTTGGGTCTATTTTGGGACCCCATGGATCCACTTTTATGTGATAGGGACACTTTATTTTAATTAAGTTAAAATGAATACAAAAATCACACAAGCATATATCTTTTAGAAAAAAAATTGTTACATAGTGTTATATATGTTGGATTTTAGACTATAAATATTCATTAGAAAGATAAATAGATTTCCTACATAATTATAGTTTATTTATAATTTTTAGACATTAAATATTGTAATTTATTTATGACACAATGGTGATTCAGGAATTACCATAATAGTGAAAAATTAGAATAATTGATATTATAAATACCCAAATAAATATAATTTGAGACTTTTATTGAATTACACTAATTTTATAGGTTAATATGACATATTAGGTTTTCTTTAATTAGCGTTTTTCGAAGTAATAATGTTTTTATGTGTTTCAAAAAAATCACCTATTGAATAGTGTCAAAATTGACATAAAAGAGTTTTTAAAAAATATATTATATTATTAATTGATATTAAATTTATAAAAATCTAAGGTTCTGCCAAAAGACTTATATCATGATAGGTGTATCATTAATGGACCACATGGGGGTCTCTTGGATATATATGGTAAGTTTATTAACCATATAATATAAACATAAAAAGAGACATTGTAAAAGTGAAACTAATTAACTAAGAGTTAATACTTAAAGATAAGGTTAATATAATGACCCAAACCAGTCTAAATTATATTGGTTGAATGTTTTTAGACCCATACCCACCATAACCTTTAAATAATAAACTTTTGAGCTATTAGAAACCGAATATTAATTTATTATAAATTAATATTTCTAGCTTTTCCAAAGGTGCCCCTCACCCCTCTTATAAAAGGGCACTCCTCCTTCTCATTTCTTAACACCTTGAAAACCTTTTGGTTCGGCCAACCCCAGCCCAAATACTCTCTCAACTTCACTAACTTCAACCTAGAGGCTTTAGTTAGATCGTAAAGCCAACCTAAGGAGCCCTTTTGATCAAATCAAAAGGATGAACCTGATGAAGAGGTAATGTTTTCACCACCACTTTTCAAGTTCCATTCTTCTTCCACTTCTTCTTTCTTTGTTATTAACATTCTAAAATAATAACTCCAGTATATTATATATACTGTGATGTTATTATAAATATTTTACAACCATATTCAGTATTCAATCCACCCTTTGAATAACATGTCATCATACGTGCGTACGTACGGCTTACCGTCTCCACGTCGTGGTGTAATTATTATTAAATATATTATTATTTGGGTGGGTATAATAATGATGTGTAACTCATTTAAATAATAAATATAACATGATAATTATTCTGTATATATGATATACCATCCAATTATATATTATTTTAATATCAAAAGAATGATATTGTCGCTCGTGCGTACGTACGAACTACCGTCTCCACGAACGCGATGGGATTCATTCTCCATCATATCCATTAAAGTATAATTATCATTTGATGATTTAAAAATAATGATTAAGAACATTATATAATTATGGATATGAATAATATGCAACCTATCCATTAAAAACATGCCTTACGTAACAAAACATATAAAAGAAAACGAGTAAGTTAACACCCGAAACGACAATAATTCTAAGATATTATTAACAAAGCAATGATAAAAGATCATATATGATAACATATTAATTTATATGATTCATTAATAATTTAATAACAATTATTTAAACATTATACAGGAGGTTAAACTACCACCAACCAAGGAAAAGTACAAGTTAAGGGGTTTCTAATCTCACTTTTAATTTCGTGAGATTTCCATTATTCACCACATATTTATTGCATGTGGTGTGTGTACTTCCCATGATTGTATTCATTGTGTAATATACTCGAATTTATGGAAATTTACATCATCATGGATTGATCCTTATTTCATGGGTGTATGTTTCGTAAGTTACCAAATTGATAAGGGAATTTGATATTTCAATTTCCACTCATTTCCCTTTACACATACTTCATTGATTATTTTACTCCAAGATTATGTGTGGAATTACTATTCATTTTCTTATGTCATATTTTCCACTCCCCTTTCTGTGGAAATACTTTTGATACAAATAATCACTCCATTTATTAATTCTCATGTTATCGGTATGAACTTCATAAGAGTAACTTTAACTCAATCTCCATTTGTTGAGTTAAATATCCAATTCATTGGTGTTGTTTTTACAAGAATATATGTGAATGTCATCTGATTGATTTACACTAAATATCCAATCATATTGAGTGTATTTATATTTTTCACACATAATTATTTCGTTGATTTATCCTTAACCTAAGGATTTTTTCATTATAAGATAATTCATCTCAATTTACATTCCATTGAGACTTCTTTGTTGTTATACACCAAATCACTTTTATATGGTGTATTTATTGTACATTGACATAGTATATCATGAATCCCTTTATTCTCATGATATTACAAAGTTTTGATCACCTCAATTATTTGTATTCAAGTTTCTCTCTTTTGGTTAGAATCTCTAACTAAAATACCATTTTTAAATGTTTTAAAGACGTATTCATATAAATCTTTCTCATTAATGTCCATGTTTTAAAAATGGTTTTAAGGATTTATTTATTTGGACAATAAAGTTTTAAAAATTAAAATCCTATTAAAAAGATTCAAAGTGGTATGAGACATTTTTATTCAAAAATCTATTTTTAAATGGCTTCTTGACAAATAGTGTGACTTTCAAATGATTTCAAGAAAAAGGGGGATATTTCTCTCAAATAGTTTTAATGATTATTTTCATCTATGTCAACATCCTTCATTATTCTTGATTGAGGTTAATGTGATACAATAAAATATTTCATATTATATTGAATGAGTTATGTTTGACTGTGGATGTGCTATTTTTTATACCATTCATGGTTTGTGGTTAAAGTATTGACATTTCGTATGCTAGTTTTAATACGATTGTTTATGTTATGTTTAAACCTGTTCATATGAGGAATGCATTGAACTTAATAAGTGACGGGTGGATCCCGCTATAGCTCCTCGATGCATAGATAGGTCTCATGAGACAAACTAGTGTCTTGACATAAGGACTTGGAAAAATATTATTTGTAGTCTTGGCACGAGGCCTTGGCTATGTGGTTATGATAGTCTGGAATTATGCATTCCATAATTATGAAAATGGTTATTGATATTTCATGTGATCATTCGACTAGTAGAATATCCATGTGAGTAAGTAAATGGCATTATTTTATTTTATCTTTTTCATTTTATACTGATGTTCAAGTTTAAAAGGCTTTCATTTTAGTTATAAACTGCCTGAAGTGTTTATGATTATCTATGAAAGACTTTGCTATAATGTTATCTTTACTGAGCATCTGAACTCACCCCTTTCAATGTTTTATTTTTCCCAGGATTATAAAGATGTAATTTATGAATGACCTACAGGGATTGTATGAGGGGATATGAAGACAAGATGTTGTTGTAGTTTTTTACATTATGATGTAATGTAAGACTTATGAATATATATAGTGTTTCCAAGACTACTAAACTAATCGGTCTTTCAAGACTTGATCCTTTGTGATCATGCCAATGGTATGTAATAATGCACCGACTCTGGGTATCTAGGGTCGGGGCGTTATAGTTGGTATTAGATGAAATTTAGTACAAACCTTGGAAGCTAGATTTAGATAAACTATGATTAGATCACATAGACCTAAGATGAACTTTGAGGATTAGTATAGAAGAACTTCCTAGAATTTTGGTATTGTAGAGATTTTGTGAGTTTTCCGAACAATACAACCCTGTCTGGATACGAGCAGGTAGAGGCGGCTCTGGCACAGATGTACCTAGGGGTAAAACCTGAAAACACCACTTTGAGCTAGACTCGAACGGGAACTGGTGCACGACAACAGGCCTTGCTGCACTCTTGGTTACGACACTCTCAGGGGATATGCATAGGATAATTTACATTTTCTTTACAAACTGATTTAAAGTATTATATATATAAGATGAGAGTAAATGAACTTGGTTAATCCTAATGTGCTTCAAATTGAGAATATGGTGACATGTTAATCTCTAAATGATTGTATGACTACTATTACTCACACAATGCTTTCTTTTTTTAGTCAATGGCTGGATTCCAAGGAAGTCATAGTGACTTTGAGAATGATGTACAAGGTGGGAATGGTGGTGGAAGTGAGAAAAAAATGGAATGTTGATAGGCGTAAAAGATATCGTCTTTATGAAAAATCAATTTTCCAAAAATATGATCAATAATATATATATTAACCGATAACCGGACTCAAAAAAGAAGATAAAGGTGATGAATGATAAGAGCTCCAGTAGTAGAGACCATGTAGAAAGAAATCCTCAATTTCCATCATGCAAGAAATGTGGAAGGAGACACCCAGGAAAGTGTCTCAATGGGTCAAATAAATGCTTTAAATGCGGGAAGGAAGGACATAAAGTGAAGAATTACCGAAGAAACATGAAAAGTACTATGGAAGAAGATAAAAATGGTCCCAAGAGTCCATTTACAGTCATTTGCCGTAAATTTAGGGGACCTGGCCATTACCCGAGTGAATTCCCTATTCAATAGGATATTTTCTTGGTCAAAGAAAAAGCTATGTGGAAATAAATGGATGGAGAAATATTTAAAAAGTATTAGTTCTCCTTGTTGATGGGTTTACATTGGAATAATTTTCTCTTGTATTTGTAACCCCGCAGTTTTCCATGTGAGAATGATATTTAAGGAAGAATTATCTTTTCTCTTGTGGATATAGTTACAAATAACCATTTGGTTTTATATGATCATTGGGTTTGAGGAAATTAAAAATTATTATAATTTGGGATGAAAATTTAAGGTATGAGATAAAATTTGTGGTTAAATTATTTTATGGTTATTTTGGGGAATTTATCTCATTTTGGTAATGTTATAAAATATAGTTTTTGAAAAAGGACAACACGTAGACCGTGTGACAACCCGTCGCGTCGGACAAAGCTGTGGGAATCCAACCCACAACCAAAGTGCAATTGGGATTGATCGCCTACCACTAGACTACGTGAAGTCCCTGGTTAGTGTGACTATTATTTTTAGATAAATGATTTTATTGATCAATAATAATTTGATTTGGGATCTTATGTATTATCAAATGAATACCCTTAGTACATGAAAATGATTTTGTGATTAAGTGATAAATGTTATTTTGGAAGTTGTTCTCTTTGGTGTGAAAACTATATGCCCAAGGAAAATAGAATAGTATGGGATTTCATTTGAGGAGTAATGGTGGATTTTTATCTATGTTTTTATTGTGGATTTATAATGATTTGGGTTATTTATGGAAATGATTAGGTTATATACTTATAAGTATGTGACTTTAAGTGTAATTAATGTCATTTGGAGATATAATTTAGCGTGGAAGACTACATTATTAATAAGTTTTGGATTCCAATATTAGTTTTGATTATATTAAAGGATTCTAAGGACAATTGATTATTGAATGGTATTTATTTAACTTTGTGGTGTTGTTGGTTTAATTTTGGAAATTAAGATTAGTGTTTATTTCTCTCAAGGAATATCCTTTTAGGGGATCATTAGATCTCATACTAACCATTTTGGTTTTGATTAATCTCTAAAGACAATGTAAATATATAGTTCATCCTGCATTGATCATGTGATTCTATAGAAGATTATTCTAGCTCTTCCAATGTGAACAAGTATTCTTGAATACTCATCGTTTAAAAAAATGAGTTAGTGGTGGAAATTTATTAAAGAATGAAACTCTACTTAAAATGTAAGTATATATCTTTATATTCTTAGTCAATATCATAAATAAATTCCTCATCCTTATGTAATGTAACTTAAAACAAAATAATGTTTTCTGTTTACTTTCCTACTAGGAGACTAATGGTCGTTTGTCCGAACACAATTTTGTGGTTTTCTTATTGTTAAATTTCTCCTGATCATGATTTCTATCCCTGTCCATCAAAACTTGACACTTAGTTTATCATCCATATCCATGTCTTCCTACATGGAATCCGAGTATGGGTTATCTTGGTTGACCTTTATACCTCTCTTTCTTCATTTTAAAATCATAGTTTTATTGACTCTTTTTCTGATGTGAGACTTTCCATCATATTCCCAAGCACAATTTTAAAAATTGTGAGGACACAATTTATTGAAGGAGGGGATAATTTAACACCCCAATATTCCACGGTACGTTTCCCTTCGAATAATGCAATGGCGTGCATTGTACGCAACTTCGAGATTCTAACACACCACAACCAATCAAACTAGCCGTTATGAATAGTAATACCTAATTTTTAAAATTTAATAAATTCTATCTCTCAAAATGGACATCATTTTTGGATTTGGAATATCGAAATTAGCCTAGGGTGAAATTTTGGTACTTTTCGGATGACTTTCATATTTTGATGAATAGTGAAAATTACTAAATTTTAATTAAAAACAACTTTTTTAATCAAAATAATTAATAGTGATAAATTATGAATTTGAGTTGTTTTAAAGTATATTTAGAATATATTTTTACCCTGTAATACAATGTGGGTCGTTGAACATAATTTCACATTTAAACTAGACATAAAGAAGTGCCAATCTTTTGATTGTTATTATCTCTTAAAAACACGCTTTTTGTTTTAAAAACAGGAAATAATTTTAAATTAATTTCTTCCACTTCTGTGTTTTGAATTTTGAAAAATGGATTCCATATTTGGATTCAGGATGTTTAAATTGTGTAAATAGGTAACTTTTATTTTTAGACATTTTGGATAATTACTTCGGTAAATATTTCATTTACCATTGTTAAAGGGTAAATCCGGTAAACAAGGGTAAACACAAATAATATTATAATAATACTAAATTACCCTAAATGTGACTTAACTCAACTGGTTGATACAGGGTCGACCATGGGCATCTTTGGGTCGATTTTGGGACCCCATGGATCCACTTGTAAGTGATAGGGACACTTTATTTTAATTAAGTTAAAATGAATACAAAAATGACACAAGCATATATCTTTTAGAAAAACAATTGTTAAATAGAGTTATATATGTTGGATTTTAGACTATAAATATTCATTAGAAAGATAAAATGTTTTCATACATAATGATATTTTATTTATAATTTTTAGACATTAAATAATTTAATTTATTTATGACACAGTAGTGATGCAGTAATTACCATAATAGTGAAAATTATTATAATTGATATTATAAATACTCAAATAAATATAATTTTATACTTTTATTAAATTAAACTAATTTTATAGGTTAATTTGACATATTAGTATTTATTTAATTAACTTTTTTTGAAGTAATCATTCTGTTATGTGTTTGAAAAAAAATCATCTATTGAATAGTATCAAAATTGACATACAAGAGTTTTTAAAAAAAATATTATATTATTAATTAATATTAAATTCATAAAAATCTAAGGTTCTGCCAAAAGACTTATATAATGATAGGTTTATCATTAATGGACCACATGGGGGTCTCTTGGATGTATATGGTATGTTTATTAACCATATAATATAAAAATACAAAGAGACATTGTAAAAGTGAAACTAATTAACTAAGAGTTAATACTTAAAGATAAGGATAATATAATGGCCCAAACCTATCTAAATTATATTGGTTGAGTGGTTTTAGACCCATCACAACCTTAACCTTTAAATAATCAAATTTTAAGCTATTATAATCTTAATATGAATTTATTATAAATTAATATTTATAGCTTTTCCAAAGGTGCCCCTCACCCCTCTTATAAAAGGTCACTCCTCCTTCTCATTTTTTCACACCTTAAAAACCTTTTGGTTCGGCCAAACCCTGCCCAAATACTCTATAAACTTCCATCACTACAACCTATAGGCCTTATTTTGATCAGAATGCCAACCTATGGAGCCCTTTTGATCAAATCAAAAGGAAGAACCTGAAGAAGAGGTAATGTTTTCACCACCCCTTTTCAAGTTCCTTTCTTCTTACACTTCTTCTTTATTTGTTATTACCATTATAAAATTATAAATCCAGTATCTTATATATACTGTGATGTTATTATAAATATGGTACAACCATATTCAGTATTCCATCCACCCATTGAATAACATGTCACCATACGTGCGTACGTACGGCTTACCGTCTCCACGTCGTGGTGTAATTGTTATTCAATTTATTATTATTTGGGTGGGTATAATAATGATGTGTAACTCATTTAAATAATAAGTATCACATGATAATGATTCTTTATATATGATATACCATCCAATTATATATTATTTTAATATCAAAAGAATTATATTGTCGCCTGTGCGTACGTACGGACGACCGTCTCCACGAACGCGATTAGATTCATTCTCCATCATATCCATTGAAGTATAATTATCATTTTATTATTTATATATAATGTTTAAGAGATTTATATAATTATGGATATGAATAAGATACAACATTTCCAGGACAAACATGGCTCACGTAAAAAAACATATAAAAGAAAACGAGTAAGTTAACACCTGAAACAACGATAATTCTAATATATTATTAACAAAGAAATGTTAAAAGATCATATATTATATCATATTAATGTTTATGATTCATGAATAATTTAATAACAATTATTCCAACATTATACAGGAGGTTAACCTACCCCAAACCAAGGAAAAGTACAAGGTAAGGGGTTTCTAATCTCACTTTTAATTTCATGAGATTTCCATTATTCACCACTTATTTATTGCATGTGGTGTGTGTACTGCCCATGATTGTATTAATTATGTAATATACTCTAATTTATGGATATTTAAATCATAATTGTTTGATCCTTCTTTCATGGGTGTATGTTTCTTAAGTTACTAAATTGATAAGGGAATTTGATATTTCAATTTCCACTCATTCAGTTTTACGCATACTTCATTGATTATTTTACTCCAAGATTATGTGTGGAATTACTATTCATTTTTTTATGTCATATTTTCCACTCCCCTTTCTGTGGATATACTTTTGATACACATAATCACTCCATTGATAAATTCTCATGTGATCATTATGAACTTGATAAGAGTAATTTTAACTCAATCTCCATTTGTTGAGTTAAATATCCAATTCATTGGTGTTGTTTTTACAAGAATATGTGTGAATGTCATCTGATTGATTTATACTAAATATCCAATCATATTGAGGGTATTTATATTTTTCACACATAATTATGTCGTTGATTTATCCTTAACCTAAGGATACGGTCTTTATAAGAGAATTCATATCAATTTACATTCCATTGAGACTTCTTTGTTGTTATACACCAAATCACATTTATATGGTGTATATATTGTACTTTGACATAGTATATCATGAATCCCTTTATTCTCATGATATTAAAACGTTTTGATTACCTCAATTATTTGTATTCAAGTGTCTCTCTTTTGGTTAGAATCTCTAACTAAAATACCATTTTTAATGTTTTAAAGACGTATTCATATAAATCTTCCTCATTAATGTCCATGTTTTAAAAATGGTTTTAAGGATTTATTTATATGGACATTAAAGTTTTAAAATTAAAAATCATTTTAAAAAGATTCAAAGTGGTATGGGACACTTTGATTCAAAAATCTATTTTTAAATGGCTTCTTGACAAATAGTGTGACATTTAAATGATTTCAAGAAAAAGGGGGATATTTATCTCAAATAGTTTTTATGATTATTTTTATCTATGTAAACATCCTTCATTATTGTTGATTGTGGTTAATGTGATACAATAAAATCTTCCATATTGTATCGAATGTGTTATGTTTGACTGTGGATGTGCTATTTTTTATACCATTAATTGTTTGTGGTTAAAGTATTGACATTTCATATGATAGTTTTAATACGAATGTTTATGTTATGTTTAAACCTGTTCATATGAGGAATTCATTGGACTTAATAAGTGACGGGTGGAGCCCGCTATAGCTCCTCGATGCATCGGTAGGTCTCATGAGACAAACTAGTGTCTTGGAACAAGGCCTTGGCAAAATCTTATTTGTAGTCTTGGCACGAGGCCATGGATATGTGGTTATGATAGTCTGGAATTATGCATTCCATCATTATGAAAGTGGTTATTGATATTTCATGTGTTCATTCGACTAGTAGAATATCCATGTGAGTAATTAAATGGAATTATTTTATTTTATCTTTGCTATTTTATACTGAAGTTCAAGTTTAAACTACTTTCGTTATAGTTATAAATTGCCTTAAGTTTTTATGCTTATATATGAAAGCTTCTTTTATAATGTTATCCTTACTGAGCATCTGAGCTCACCCCTTTAAATGTTTTATTTTTCCCAGGATTATAAAGAAGTAATTTATGAATGAGCTGTAGGGATAGTATAAGGGGATATGAAGACAAGATGTTGTTGTAGTTTTTTTACCTTATGATGTAATGTAAGACTTATGAATATATATATAGTGTTTCCAAGACTACTAAACTAATCGGTCTTTCGATACTTGATCCTTTGTGATCATGCCAATGGTATGTAATAATGCACTGACTCTGGGTATCTAGGGTCGGGGCGTTACATCAACAATATATTACTCTCCACTACAACCCTCTGGCCGATCACAATTTTTGACATACCCTATCAAAATCTTCATATACAGTTCAATGGGGTACAATGATCTATAGTGAACAAGAAAAAATATCTGAATCTCTTTCACCAAGTGAACCATAAAATGAAACATTATATCAAGTAATATTAGTGGGGAAAACATTTCCAATTCACATAATATGAAGATAATTTCTCGTTCTATAGTCGGTAATTTTCCTAGGGCTTTAATTTTTCTACATATATCATTGAAGAAGAAATAGAACATCGTTAATTTATGATGAAAATTATTGAAAAAATGAAATTTAAAGCTATATAAATTAGATTTATAATCAAAACATGGATGTCATGTTATTTCAGACCTTTAAACATTAAATCGTGCATTGACCCGATTTTATTGATATTTGATAAATACCACTCTGGAACCTTTTCTTCATTCACAATGTTTGAAAAATGCTAACTCTCTTTTCATGAAAAAGTGTACAATGTTAGAGGATGAAATTCTTGTTTTTCACTCCTCACTAGTGCAAACAATTCTTATATTCTCATGTCAACCATGACCAACCTAGCATTAATTCCATCCTTTTTTTTCAGGTTCATTTAGCTACATGTCGATAACACTAAAAAATAAATTTTTTTAGACATACATATCATCATGAAAATGTTTTATATATAGACAATTCTCATATGCTATTTCAAAAAAACTTTTTTTTTCAACCAGGTTTCATAAAGTTTTTCAAAAATGGCTTACCAAAAGTAGTTTCCATATCTTTAGCCTTCTCAAACATGTGATCACCTATTAGTGGAGATGGTGGTGTATATTAATCTAAACACACATCGAATGATTTATTCCATGATTGATATTTATGTCGTCAGGGTAGAAATATGAGATGTCTTGGAAACATAGTTTTTGATTAATTTTTCAACCTAATTGACTATGTACCTTCTTTGCAGACGGGAAACCAAAGAGTTCCTTTAATTTTATATCCTGGAAAATTTCTATAATCCAGAAATACATTTATCGACCTATACAACATCTCTCACAATGTGAAATCTTCATTTTTGTAAGCCTCATACATCGTAACACTTGAATCCCACAATAAATTCAAATCCTTGATCAATGAATTCAAATAAACATCAATTTCATTACTCAGTTGATTAATTCCTGATATGAGCATAAATAATATGATGTGTTTTAGTTTCATGCATAAACACGATGGCAAGTTTTAACATACCAACATAACCAGCCATGTACTATGAGTGTATCTTTGAAAACCAAAAGGATTCACTCCATCTGTATATAATGCAAGACGAAGGTTTGTCAACTTGTTTCCAAAGTCAGGATACTCATGATCGATTCTATTCCATTGAGAAGAGTCTTCTAGATTCCATACTTTTCATTCATTATATCTTTTTTAAGTGTTCCAATTTAATTTACCTAGAGTCTCGTCAGTTATATATATGAACCTAAAACATGTATTTATTGAAAAGTACCATGAATCTTTCATAGGACCAGATTCATCTTTCTAGTATCGAGAAGAACCACACATTGGGCATTATCTAAGCGATTTTTACTGCTTTAAAAACAATATAAAGTCATTCGGGAAGGTTTTTATTCATTCAGAGATCATAAACATCAAGCGTAACATTTTTTAGGAATCGTATGTTCTTGTAGAGAGCTCATTATGTTTTGGGAGTACGTCATTCAAGAGAGAAATTAATTCCGTAAAACAGGCATTACTCCATCCAATGACTTCTATAAAATTATACACCTTTAGTATGACTGAAAATTATTTATATCTAGTGAAACCATCATAAAATGATATCTTTGCACAACTCTTTAACTACTTAAACAATTTTTGCAAATCACAAAGTTATACTTCAACTATCCTTTTCATTTCCTTAATACTATCTTCATTATCATGGACATCTGTAATCACATCCTTGATACAGTCTTATTCATTGTAAACACTTTTAATTATATAAAATGATCCATAAAACTCAGTGTTATGCAAGTCACTAGAGACAATATCTTTTTTCCCATGTTTATTCTAACAATTATATCTTTTATCTATTCTCTGACAAATCAAGTGTTCTTCCAAATCCTCTAGACTAACTTCCTAGAATAACAATAGTGTATACATTAACAAAAGAATTGAGAAGTATTATATGCATGATCTTTTGCAATCTGGATGTAATACTTCACTCCATCTTCATATTCTTTTTTAAAATGATTGGAATCCATCCATTATTTATTAATATCCATCTTATTTGATTTAGTGATATTAATATTTTACAAAATTAAGACACAAAACATTGATATAAAAAATAACCAAGTCTTAAAAAGTTATAGACTTTAAATCTCCTTTGAAAACTTTTTATAATATCAATGTTGAAATCCCATTCAAAAACCATCCATTTACATAAATTCCACTTCAAAATAACAAACCCTTTATAAAATATACCAATTAGTTCAACAAATCCTTTCTCAAAACCCCAATTATTTTTTAAACAATGTTAAAGAAATTTAAAACCACAAAGGGGTATGTTGAACACATATAATTTTTTAATAAACATTAAAAAAACATGAATCATAATAAAAGTGGACCCCTAACAAAATCACTATATGCCATTGCCACATCCCATTTTCTCACCAATGCAAATCATTCATGGATTCATGCCTTATATGTCTCATGACACCCCCAATATAGCTCTGATAAATATTTTTCAGTGTTCCTCCCATCAACCTTATAGACTGGAAAACCCATCATTGGCTACTCAAAACCATATTCACATTTAAATTTATGATTAGATATTAACACTATCACACTCACCCGTGAACTTAGAAACTTTCTAACTTATTTACATGTATTATTATGGGTAGATCTTAACGCAACCACACTCACCATTTTTGAACCAATAGACATACTAACCTATTCACATAACATTCATATATCATGATATATAATATTTTAACAAATTAATTGGTAGGGAATTATAGGTACTACTCGTATCATAATACATAAATTTATTTTCCACTTTAAAACCAAACATTCATTATCTCATAAAGAACACATATCAACTAGATAAAATAAATTCACAATGAAGGGAACCATGTGATCATGGAACAATATAGTAGTAATGATATCAATTATTAATAGTTAAATTAATAAAATAAGAATAAGGGGGTGTAGTCAATATAATAATTTAATCCTTTATATAGAACCACTGATCAAGGAACAAAATTTCATGGGTTATACCCTAGGAACTAGTGCGTGATGATCCAAAATGGAACTATAACGGAATGGACCAACATCTCATATATGTTTGATCCAATAATAAAGTGATCTACTAAATTAAACCATATTTTACTCATCATAATGGAACCTTCCCACTAGCCTTGTCTTAAAAAAAACTAGGGTGTCCATAGATGTGTTTGTACCAACTATGGTAGCATGAATCAATACATCCCACCTAGACACCCAAAATACCATAAAAACAATCATAGATGTGGGAATGAAATCAATATAATTACCAAAACAAATGTCTCACACCGAAGCTCAAACACCATTACATGTAACACCCCCTTTTCATATCATAAATCCATCAAATAAATAATCAATAACCCATAAAAGGTTAAACAAGATTAGGGGACACCATTGAGTTTAAGGAGAGAAACAACCCATTTAAATTTTAAAGTTAAAAAATGTTTCTTCACATGAAAACCTACTTAGTATTTAGAGTCTCAACCCCTTCTTTAAATTCTCATCATTTCAATGATTTTGGACGCACATGAAAAACAAATACCTTTTCCTTTCCAAAACAATCTCCACGCACATGGAAAATTACTTTGAAAAACCAAAAAGGAAGAGGACCTAAATTTACTACAAAAAAAATTTAATTGATCCTATGAAACTCTTAAAATATGCTTTTAATGAGAATTAATATAATTTAATGGTAGTACATGAAATTATTATGAGAACCCCCGTATGCCAAGCGTAGAATTTAAGAAAGAAATTTATAATTTCACCCAAGAAACCATACATTACTAAACCTTAATTGAATACATTACATGAATTATAAAATAATGTAAGATAAAAGAAACACATAATTTTAACCAAATTATAACCCACACACAACATGTCACCTTCTATAGAAAACACTCAAAAGCACTTAAAACCCTAAATAATCATTAAAAACGAAATTTAGTTATAGGGGGATGGAGAAACCTTTGGGAAATAGAGAAGAGGAGAGGGATGGGTAGACAAAGAAGAAAGAGTTGGAAAATGATTGAAATGGAAAATATTTGTATTCTTAAATAATTAAAAAAAATCACATAACATGAACATAAGAAATAATAGAATATTATAGTTTTTTTTACAAAATATATAATATCATAATAACATATTAATGTTGAATAAATTATCAATACATGGGAAAAAATATTAGGAGGATAAATATAAGTTAAAATACAAACATTTTCATAATAGATTTTTAAAACATTAAATTGAAATTTATAGTTAAATTTTTTCTATGGGAAATAGATTTATATTTAAAACATTATTATAAATTGTTAAAAATAAAAATTTATTAAATATACACATTGTTTTTAATAATGAGAAGTAAAAATACTTTAAAAATATTTAATTTTAATAGAATCCTTAATTATTCAAACTTGAAAAAGACATAATGTATTAAATAAATTAATTAAAAATACGTTGAAAAATTTTGCATTTAAAAATATTTATCTATAATAGAAAGTTGTAAAATTTATAACATATTTAGTAAATAATTTTGAAATTACTTAAATAATTTAACTTTTGTAAATAATTTTTATAATAGAAACATAAAAAATACAAAATGATATCTATAAAAGAAGTGAAAACACTTTGAATTTTTTTTCAAAATGAATATTAAATTATATATTCATAAAAAATACATAATAGTAATAAAAAATAATGATTTGATGATAAAAAGTTTATTTTTGATTGTATAGAAAAACATTTTGATTTTTTATAATAACCATGATGAAAACCCACATTGTGTTGTATATTTATAAATATAAAAATTTAGAATATGGTATAGGAAAATTGAATTTTACCAAATATAAGAAGAGGAGAAGATAATTATATAGTATTAATAATTAAAGATAAATTTAATTCCCCACATTGAATATCACATTTGAGATGATTAAATTTTTGGAAGGATGTTGAAAAAAATCATTATAGGTCATAAAACAAATAAATCCAAACTCTTGAAGGCGAATAGTCAAGAAAAATAACATAGAATACCATGAATGAAGAAATAATTAATGATATAATATGTCATATTGTCATTTAGTTTGCAAAAAAGGTCCACCAATGGCCACAATTTTCTTGCAGGTCGTTTAGCCTCTTAAATTCACAACATCACCATAAATAGGAAACTATAATAAGTGTACCCAATGAGAAAGTAGAGAAAACTAACCACTGATGTGTGGTTCAACATGCGTTAGAGGTTATTTCATAGTGTAGGAGAGGCACGATGAAAGAGAGGCGCAATGAAGGAGAGGCAATGGCGGAGGAGAGCCACAATGAAGGAGAGGTGCAGTGGAGGAGAGCCACTGGTGGTGGAGAGGCATGCTAGAGGAGAGATGTGTGAAGAAGCTCATTTCGTGGTGGTAGAGGAGTTGGAAACGTGGAGGAGGAAGAGGCATTATTAGATGAATGAGATGAGGTTTGAGAGGATGGAGGATAGAAGGTTGGAGAAGAGGTGGTGGCGACAAAGATCAGTTTCTGAGAGAGCTTGAGGTGTGCGAGGAAAAAGGAGAAAGGTTTGGTTTATTTATAAAACCTGATGTCACTTTTACCAGTGCTAGATAAAAAAGCACTGATTAAAATATGTTTTATCAGTGTTAAACTTGAAATCCCTTATAAAACATTCTTTTATCAACTAATTTTTAGCATTGACCAAGGCCCATCTTTATGGGCACTACAAAAAGCGGTAATAAAATTATATTTTATCAGCGCTATAATTGAAAGGGAAAATAAAGGCCCATCTTTATTAGCACTAAAAAAGCACTGATAAATGTAGGTTTTATCACAATTTCATAAATAGCACTGATAAAACATAATATTTATTCATAATTATAAAAATATAGTAAATATATTTATGACATTTATAATTTTATAAATATATATAATTAATATATTTATTATAATTTAACAATTTAAATTATAATTAAGTATATAATTATATAAGCGTATTTATGTTTGTGTTTGTGTAAAAATTATAATAAAATATATATATTTATATAATTTAAATTATAGTTATATATATATATATATTGATATACTAATTTCAATTTTAACTTCATAAGTATTGAAATATATCTATATATGTTTGTGTCTCTGTATATATTCATTAAATACATATATTTATAAATAAATATATTCAAAAGTTATTCATCAATATATATTTATGATTTAAAAACATTTTTTAATTTATAATTATTTAAAAATATTTATATTTAATTATATATATAATTATAAATTTTTATAATATATTTATAATGTATATAATTATATAAAACTAAATATTTATATTTTTTAAAATAATAAATACATTTATTCTTTATTTAAATATATTTATCATGATTTTAAGTATTTATGAGAAGGTGATTCTACATATATATAGGAAATGGATGAATACACAATATTTATATAGTACTATAGTATATATGGCCGACATTACGGTAAACAATGAACATATTCATGAGAATATGAACTTATGCATCAGTTGACACATTCATTTGGAAACATAAATTTATTTAAATACATGTGTATATATTTAATAAGTATTTATATATATATATATATTAATATATAATATTATAAACATATATTATAATAAATATATAATTATGAAATAACTAAAACTAATAAACAAAATAAACATAAAAAAACATAAACATACCAAACATGTATTTTTTATTTAATGTATACAAATAACATTATTTTAGAATATAAGTAAAATATTTTTATATAAATTAATAATTTTTTCTATTAAAAATTTTATCATCACTAATATTAGCACTGATAAAGGGTAGATTTATCAGTGTTTTTTTCTAGTGCTGATAAAATTCCCACTTTTAACAGTGCTTTTTTATTAGAACTAATAAAACTGTAGCGCATCCCTTGGTCGAAATGGCCCAGCAGCCTTCATTTTTTTATTTTGATAATCCAACTTTCAAGGGGTGAGGTGGAACCCTTGAAAGGCCAAAAATATTAAAGACAATTACATGATTTGTAGGTCTTAGAAGGAATCACCCAGACAAGACAACTTGGAACTGATCCTCCCCAGCATATGTCATGAAATCATCACTCCATGGTACCTTCACAGGATAGGTCGGCTAGCTATCCTATACAAATATGCAGAGCCCTGGTACCGATGGAAAAGTAATACCCTCTCATTCTTCCAATCCTGGTTAGATTTTCTCCAGTGAATGTGCCTACCCTGAATCATCCTCTGAAGTCATGTACATTGTAGTCTGACTGGTACATCATCATTCATGTGGCCCGAAGGCCTTGGGGTGGCCCTAAGGCCTTAAGGTGGCCTGAAGGACTTGAGAAACAACTGGCCTGAAGGCCTTGGGTGTCCTGAAAGCCTTTCAGGACCCGAGGACCAAACCGGTGGCCCAGAGGCCCAGATGGATGAATAGTTCCAGATGCTACAGTACAGAGCAATGCATGCTATAGTCCTACTACAATGATTGCTACAGTGCCTGCTATAGTACCCATAAATTCACCTCCACCTGGATTTTTTCTCGGGTCTTTTGGATGCACCTGTCGAGTCCTCACCAACAGGTTGAGGCTCATGTGCACCCTAGCGCATCCCTTACCAGTATCTGTGGTAGTGATATATCCTACCAAAATAAAAGTGCGACAAAATAACCCATTTCCATAGGCATGATACCCATTGTGTATTTTTTAACTTCCAATATAATTATTTAAATAATTTAATTGATTTATTCCAGAATCATAGCCATTTTAAGATATATTTTATGATCATATTACCATCCGTTTGTTAATACTTTATTACTCATCCCTCATGTATTAACAACATTATTTTCTTACGCATGTTTCGTTAGATAAGTTCTTGTTCCACTACTTATATTATAATTATATCACATACTGAAAGATATTAATGTAATATATATCATATTTTTTCTTTTAATACATTTATATAATCATGTTTTAGTGGATATCATGTAGAATTAATCAGATCTCATAATTGAGACAGTATGTCGTACGTACATAAGAGTGATGATATCATTCCCATATATGTGAAATGGTTTGGAAGTGGATTGTATATATTTTATTTCGAAATTCATATCATGTTATAATAATCATATATACTTATTATTTCCATCATTATACCCATCCAAGTAAATTCATAGTGAAAATAAGATTACACCATGATGTGGGTATTGTAACACCATGAGATTTTATGAAAAATATTCTTTTTAATTTCATTAATGTCTTGTGTTGTACACTACACCAAAAGGAGATTTCACAACACACATCCTTGACTTGCCTTGCATTACACGCAATCACGACCTTCCTCGATAGCGTGTGTAGTACGCAATACCGAGTTTCACTAAACAATGATATGCTATTAAAATATTATTAAAACTAGCCGTTATGAATAGTAATAACCACCTTTTGAAATTTAGTAAATTTTATTTTTCAAAATTTACTTCATTTTTGGATTCTTAATATTGAAATTATCTTAGGGATAAATTTTGGTACATTTCGGATAACTTTCATATTCTGATGAATAGTGAAAATTACTAAATTTTAATTAAAAAGAACTTTTTTTAAATCGAAATAATTAATAGTGATAAGTTATTAATTTAAGTGGTTTTAAAGTATATTTAAAATATATTTTTACCATTTAATACAATTTTGGTCATTGGATGTAATTTCACATTTAAACCAGACATAAACAAGTATCAATCTTTTGATAGTTATTATCTCTTAAAAACACGCTATATGTTTTGACGACGAGAATTAATTTTTAAATTAATAAATGTAACTGATATGTTTTTAATTTGGTAAAATAGACATTATTTTTGAATTCATAATATCAAATATAGCTTAGGCATAATTTTTGGTATTTTTCTGAAAAACATACATTTTTTGATGAATAGTGAAACCACTAAGTGGTAGTTAAAAAAACTGAACATTTCATAAAACATAATTTTACCACTTCTGTGAGTGGAATTTAGAAAATACGAGAGACACGGTTAATATCAAGGACTAAAATTTGGTTCAATGAGATGAAAATAATTTTTCGTGAATAGTAAATTTTTACTTTTTTTACCACGGTTAAAAGTAAATAGGGTAATTAAGGGTAAAAATGATATTATTATTACCCTAACACATGTCCTAATTCTATTTTATAAGTGTAATTCGACCAAAAACAACCTTATGAATAAAATATGACCATTCAAGACCACTTGGATTAGATTAGGACATTTATTATTAATTTATTTAAAGAAGGGTTAAAATAGTTAAAATCAATGTTTAATAAGTAAATCATTTTTAATATGCGGTTATACATATAATAAATTTTACAATAAATATTCATTAGAAAGAAAAATAAATTTCCTATATAATGGTATTTTATTTGTAATTTTTAGACATTAAATAATTTAATTTATTTATGACACAACGATGATGCAGTAATTATCTTATTAATGAAATATTGACATAATTGATGTTATAAATACCCAAATAAATGTAATTTGAGACTTTTTATGAACTCCACTAATTTTAAAAGTTACTATGACATATTAGTATTGACTTAATTAATTTGGTTTGAACTAATCATTCTGTTATGATTTTCATAAAAATCAATTACTAAATAGTGTCGAAACTGACATAAAATAGTTTTTAAAACAAATATTATATTATTAATTGTTATTTTATTCCTAAAAATCTACGATTCGGCCAAATGACTTATATGAGGTTATATATATTAATAATAAACACAATGGGGTTCTTTTGTCTTGTTATAGTATGTTTATTAACCTTATAGTGTAAGAACACAAGAAGACACGGTAAAAGTAAAATTATTTAACTTAATGTTACATCTAAATGATAAGGTTAAAATAGGAACCTAAACTTGTCTAAATTCTATTGGATGAGAGTATTTAGACCCATCCCCACCTTAGATTCGATATAAAACAATTTGGATCTATTTAAAACCGAATTTGGCTTTATAATAAAATAATATTTTTAGTTTTTCCAAAGGTGCCCCTCTCCTCCCTTATAAAAGGGCACCTCCTCCCTCTCTTCCTCACACAACATTGAGCATTCATGCTCGGACAAACCCTGAAAAATTATCTTCTACACTTCCATAGAAACATCTTAGAGTTCCTGGTCTTCTTCAAAGACCAATTTTAGTGCCCTAAAAGGAGGTCTCAAAGAGGTGCTTCAAAGAAGAGGTAATGTCTGTTACCGATTCTTTCAACTTTATTTCTTCTGCCACTTCTTCTTCTTAGGTTGTTTCATTATTAAGTAATAACATCAGTATCATTCATATACTGATATGTTATTATAAGTATAAAAGAACCCTATTTCACCATATATCCATCCTACGGAAAATGAAATCACCGCACGTGCATACGTACGGAATACCGTCTCCACACCGTGGTGTAATCTATTTTCCACCACCACCTTACTTGGATGGTTATAATGGTGTAAATAATAACTATATATGATTATTGAAATGTGATATTGATTCTGAAATAGTATACATACACTCCAATACAATTCCACGATCATGAGAATGATATCATCGCTCGTGCGTACGTACGGACTACCGTCTCCATGACGCGATGAGATTCATTCTCAACATTAACCATTCATGAATGATTATAAAGTATATATAATAAGTAATAATAAAATATATTAAATAATAATGATACTGGATTTATGTGTATATATATTTTTTTCATCTACTTAATTCCATTCAACTCAATAAGGAAACGAAAACAGCGTTCATGCGTACGTACGACCTACCGTCTCCACGAACGGTGTATTTCTTTCCATTTACTGATCTATTATGTATATGTATATTCTGAATATATATTATATATAAATAATGTTTTATAATATGTAATTAAGTAATAATGATTTAAGTAATCATATGAATAATTACAAGTCAAAACACGGACGACAAATGAAATGATTTTACCCAAAACGCTCTTTAACATGGAATTTACAAAAGAACGGGTAATATAAATTCATAAGTGAACCATATATAATATCATAAAAATGTGTATGATTCTGGAATAAGTCAAGGAAATTATTTAAATCATTATACAGGAGTTTCAGACACTTACGAAGCAAATCGGACCTAAGGTAAGGGAAAATATCACAATATCATTTTATCCGAGATTGTTTATACTTTGATATTTACTTGGGTGTATTTTATCATCCACATCCATGTTTCCTCAATATGTAATAATATTTCCATCCACCTAAAATTGTTTAAATCCAATTTTACCCTTCAGTGAGTTTTTAGTAAATGATATGAAAGGAATCTTTTGTCGTTTTTTCATACGAGGTTGTTTTTGACTTTTCTGAAAAAATGTACGAGAAGAATGATTTTTTAACTTATATGGCATGAATTCAATTTTAAAACATTATTTCCAAGAATCTTCCTTTACCAGTTTTCATGTTTATTTTTAATCAACTTATTTTAGTTTAGAACTGTATGACATGTTAAGAAAGGAAATGTGTTTTTGAAGTAGAAAGGATATTTTCCTCAAGAATCGAGTTCAAGTGTTTTATCAAAATTAATTTACATATAAGATAATATAGGGTTCTGTTTCTATCCCTATTATTACATTGATATGATTATGTTTTGATGGAAATATTTTTAGGAATTCCTTTATCATATATGAATTTTTTTATGATGTCATGATGTTTAAGATTCCCATTTTTATTACATGGGTTATGCTATGATGTATGGTTTATGATTTTGTGGCACACATAGGAATGGTATAATTATGAGATGTGTGGGACATATATCTACCTCCAATGCATTGGGTAAAGATTTTATATCTCACGAGATAGACATGGCTGGAACAGCAGGTTAAACTGGTTCAGTGAAACAGGACTGAAACGATGAATGAACTTGCTTCAGAAATGGACTTTGTCCACTAAGATAGTCTTGGAAATGAGTCTTGACTAATAAGAAATTATTCTCTATGATTATTTGTGTATTCCAAAAAGATTCATGTTTTAAGTTATGATTATTTTGATTACATTTCACTACTATGGTTTATCCCATGTTTTGAAATTTTGATCTCTTTTGCAGGTTAAGATTTACAAAAGTTAGGTTCTTATGAATATGATGTGATTGATTTTTCTTTTGATTACCCTTAATGAGAATTTGAGCTCACTGTTTTATGTTTTCTTTTCCCCAGGATATAAATAAAGGTTTTAGGTAAGAAAAAAAATGAAGATCTTTATGGGAGATGATGAAGAAATTTCACCACGATTAGAAGATTATATTCCGAGTTTGCAAAGACACTAAACTATTACGGTCCTTGTGTGTGTGTTTTTGTATTGTACTAAGTATTCCGCAAAAGTAATGTAATTTCCATGTACTTCAAGCTTAGGGTATCTACATTTGGTATCAGAGGAAAGGTTTAGTCAACCTTTGGAAGCTAGGATGCGAGAACTTTAGTGAGATTCCTAGAGATATTTCAAAGGTATGTCTAGGGATGTACCTAGAGTAAAGTATACTTATAGGTTATAGTCCTCGAATTATGCTAACGATATTAGAATTGAACCTAAGATGTTAGATATTGAAGGTACTACCCCTTTATTATGTTGTTTTCCCTAGCATGATTTTTACATCTCACAATATTCTTTTTGGGTTTTAGAAAATGGCTGGAAATAGGAAGATTCATGATAATGGAGGATATGACAGACAATGGAATGATATTCTTCATGAGAAACCAAATGAAACAGGATTTTTAAGTCCAAATATCATTATTATGCCTAATCAGCAATCTCATAATATGATCAATAATCTCAACTTTGGTAAGTTTCCCGACTCAGATAATAAGAAAAAGATGGAGTTTCATGATGATCATAGAGGAAAGAAATTTCAATTTCCCTCATGTAAATCATGTGGGAAGAGGCATCAGGGAGATTTTTTCAAGGGAACTGGAAGATGCTTTGGATGTGGAAAAGAAGGACACAAAGCCAGTAAGTGCAAAGGAAAAGGTTCAGTTAACACCATGGATGAGGATTATGGTATTGCTATGACATCAACAATGGTTAAATGTTTTAAATGTGGAATGTACGGGCATTATGCAAACCAATACCCTAAGGGAAAGTCTCATGAAGGGAATTAGTACGGTCATATGGGTAGTGTTTATGTTGATGATGATGAAGAGACAACAAATGATATGTGAGATGAAAGAATTGTTGATGCTCGGTCAATGGTTTAAGAAGGTAGTGGAATGATTACATGTTTATCAAGTGTAATGTTGTATAAGTAATATCATGGTACTATGGAATAAAGAGACATCTATGGATTGTTACACTGTTTCTTTCCTTGAGTTTTGAAAGTGTATGATTAATGGTACCAGTATCCATTAAAGGTTATTCAGATATTTTTGGAATGTAGATGATATGCGCATAATGAAGGGACACGGAGAAAATTAAATGTTTGATAGTATTCATGAGCTCATGATTGATATATGTAGAAGGTTATATCATCGTTTGAGTATATATAATTTTTGGATTTTGGTATGAGGAAAGAGTTAACTCTTGACAACATTCATGTTTTTACTAAGGTTTAATGGGTATTCATTTTTCAAGAGAATACATGATTAAGGTATTCACAGGATTGGAATGTGACCAACAAGATATATGGGGGATAAATGAAGGTATTCACATGCTTGGTTGATGACATTTCAAGTAATCGATTTCTTTATACTATGAGCTTGGACCGAAGTATTTTAGATAAGCCTAAAGTTTGGAATGGATTATGTTGGAAATAAGTTAGTATTGTTTAAGGATAGATCTTTTTTTTGATATTATTGATGGGATTTTATAGTAATATAGCTTTAGAAAAAGGACAACCTACAGGACGGGCGACAGCCCATCGCGTTGGACTAGGCTGTGGGAATCGAACCCACAACCGAAGTGCGACTGGCCTTTATCGCCAACCACTGGACTGCAGGAAGTACCTGTTTAGTAGAAACATGTTTTATTATATTAAGAAGTATGATATATGAAGTATAAGTCCATTTTAGGAACCATATATGATTAATCTCACTATAGATGGACTTATGTATTTTTTGATAACTTTTCTAACCTTTTGTTTGAGACAGATGGAATGACCCATCATTCTATCACATGATCTTCTAACACATCACGAATGAAAAATTCAACTTCATTTCTTTAAGATATGAAGTGGATATTTTCCAAAGAATGACCAACGGTGAGACTATACCAACATCACGAAGTATTTCTTCTAATTCCAATTTCATCAACTTTAGGGAAATGATCTTGAAAACCAATAATGTTATCCTAGTGCTCTTATATCTGATGAATCAGATGGTACCTTAGATCATCACAAATTTATGGCTTTGTGATTTCTGGATTTTCCATAGCCATGTTCTCTACCACTCTCCATCAGAACATGGTGGTTAGATTTCTCTTCCATATCCATATTTTCACCTATGTGGAAACCCAGTGATAGTTTATTTGGGTAACCGTTACATTTCATACTTTTGTTTTTAAAGATTGGTTTTGGTATTCCATTTTATAATGTGGGTTTCTATTAAAGAAACTTTCGAGTAGTAAACCATTTATAACCCCAACAAATTTTGAGGGAAAAATTCATTTTAAGGGGGGTAGAATGTAACACCCCGAGATTTTATGAAAAATATTCTTTTTAATTTCATTAATGTCTTGTGTTGTACGCTAAACCAAAATGAGATTGCACAACACGCATCCTTGACTTTCCTTGCATTACACGCAATCACGACCTTCCTCGATAGCGTGTGTAGTACGCAATACCGAGTTTCACTAAACAATGATATGTTATTAAAATATTATTAAAACTAGCGGTTATGAATAGTAATAACCACTTTTTGAAATTTTGTAAATTTTATTTTTCAAAATGGACTTCATTTTTGGATTCAGAATATCAAAATTAGCTTAGGGTGAAATTTTGGTACTTTTCGGATAACTTTCATATTCTGATGAATAGGGAAAATTACTAAATTTTAATTAAAAACAACTTTTTTAATAGAAATAATTAATATTGATAAGTTATTAATTTGAGTGGTTTTAAAGTATATTTATAATATATTTTTACCATTTAATACAATGTTGGTCATTGGATGTAATTTCACAATTAAACCAGACATAAACAAGTGTCAATCTTTTGATAGTTATTATCTCTTAAAAACAAGCTATTTGTTTTGATGACGAGAATTAATTTTTAAATTAATTAATGAAAATGATATATTTTTAATTTGGTAAAATAGACATCATTTTTTAATTCATAATATCAAATATATCTTAGGCCTAATTTTTGGTATTTTTCTGGAAACTGTCATTTTTTGATGAATAGTGAAACCACTAAGTGGTAGTTAAAAAAACTGATCTTTTCATAAAACATAATTTTACCACTTCTGTGAGTGAAATTTAGAAAATCCGAGAGACACAGTTAATATCAAGGACTAAAATGTGGTTCAATGAGATGAAAATAATTGTTGGTGAATAGTAACTTTTTAATTTTTTTTACCATGGTTTAAAGTAAATAGGGTAATTAAAGGTAAAAATTATATTATTATTACCCTAACACATGTCCTAATTCTATTGGATAAGTGTAATTCGACAAAAAAAAACCTTAGAAATAAAATATGACCATTTAGGCCCACTTGGATTAGATTAGGACATTTATTATTAATTTATTTAAAGAAGGGTTAAAATAGCTAAAATCAATGTTTAATTAGTAAACCATTTTTAATATGGGGTTATACATGAGATAAATTCGACTATAAATATTAATTAGAATGATAATTAAATTTCCAACATAATTGCATTTTATTTATAATTTTTAGACATTAAATAAGTTTATTTATTTATGACACAACGATGATACAGTAATTATCTTATTAATGAAATATTGACATAATTGATGTTATAAATACCAAAATAAATGTAATTTGAAAGTTTTTATGAATTCCACTAATATTACAGGTCACTATGACATATTATTATTGATTTAATTAACTTGTTTTGAACTAAACATTCTGTTATGATTTTTACAAAAATCAATTACTAAATAGTTTCAAAATTGACAGAAAATAGTTTTTAAAACAAATATTATATTATTAATTGTTATTTTATTCTTAAAAATATAATGTTAGACCAAATGACTTAGATAAGGTTATATATATTAATAATAAACAAATTGGTGTTCGATTGGCTTGTTATAGTAAGTTTATTAACCTTATAGTGTAAGAACACAAGAAGACACGGTAAAAGTAAAATTATTTAACTTAATATTAAATCTAAATGATAAGGTTAAAATAGGAACCTAAACTTGTATAAATTCTATTGTATGAGAGTATTTCTACCAATACCCACCTTAGCATAGAAATAAATCAATTTGGAGCTATTTAAAACCGAATTTGGCTTTATAATAAAATAATATTTTTAGTTTTTCCAAAGGTGCCCCTTCTCCTCCCTTATAAAAGGGCACGTCCTCCCTCTCTTCATCACACAACTTTGAGCCTTCAAGATAGGACAAACCCTGACAAATTATCTTCTACACTTCCCTAGAAACATCCTATAGGTACTGGTCTTCTTCAAAGGCCAATTTTAGTGCCCAAAAAGGAGGTCTCAAAGAGGTTCTTCAAAGAAGAGGTAATGTCTGTTACCGATTCTTTCAACTTTATTTCTTCTGCCACTTCTTCTTCTTAGTTTGTTTCATTATGAAGTAATAACATCAGTATAACTCAAATACTTATATGTTATTATAATTATGAAACAACCCTATTTCAGAATCTATCCATCCTACGGAAAATGAAATCACCGCGCGTGTGTACGTACGGAATACAGTCTCCACGCCGTGGTGTAATCTATTTTACACCACCACCTTACTTGGATGGGTATAATGGTGTACATAATAACTATATATGATTATTGTAAAGTGATATTGATTCTGAAATAGTATACATACACTCCAATACAATTCCACGATCATGAGAATGATATTATCGCTCGTGCGTACGTACGGATTACCGTCCCCACGACGCGATGAGATTAATTCTCCATGTTAACCATTCATGAATGATAATAAAGTTTATATAATAAGTAATCATTAAATATATGACATAATAATGATACTGGATTTATGTGTATATATATGTATGTCATCTACTTAATTCCATTCAACTCAATAAGGAAACGAAAATAGAGTTCATTTGTACGTATGGCCTACCGTCTCCACGTACGGTGTATTTATTTCCATTTACTGATCTATGATATATATGTATATTCTGAATATATATTATATATAAATCATGATTTATATTCTGTAAATAAGTAATAATGATCTATGTAATCATATGAATAATTACAAGTCAAAACACGGACGACAAATGAAACGATTTTACGCAAAATGCTGTTTAACATGGAATTTACAAAAGAACGGGTAATATAAAGTCATAAGTGAACCATATATAATATCATAACAATTAGTATGATTCTGGAATAAGTCAATGACATTATTTAAATCATTATACAGGTGGTTCGGACACTTACGGAGCAAATCAGACCTAACGTAAGGGAAAATATCACAATCTCATTTTATCCGAGATTGTTTATACTTTGTTATTTAATGGGGTGTATTTTATCATCCACATCAATGTTTCCTCAATATGTTGTATTATTTCCATACACCTACAATTTTTTAAGTCCAATTTTACCCTTTTGTGATTTTTTAGTAAATGATATGAAAGGAATCTTTTGTCGTTTTTTTGTACGGGGTAGTTTTTGACTTTTCCGAAAAATGTACGAGAAGAATTTTTTTTAACTTTTATGGAATGAATGGATTTTTAAAACATTATTTAAAAGAATCTTACTTTACAAGTATTCAAGTTTATTTTTAATCAACTTATTTTAGTTTATCTTATATGAATTGTTTTATTATGTCATGATGTTTAAGATTCCCATTTTTATTACATGGGTTATGCTATGATGTATGGTTTATGATTTTGTGGCACACATAAGAATGGTATCATTATTAGATGGGTGGTACCTATATATCCCTCCAATGCATTTGGTAAATATTTTATATCTCATGAGATAGACATGGCTGGAACGGTAGGTTAAACCAGTTCAGTGAAACATGACTGAAATGAGGAATGAACTCGGTTCAGAAATGGACTTTGTCCACTGAGATAGTCTTGGCAATGAGTCTTGACTAATAAGAAATGATTCTCTATGATTATGTGTGCATGACACAAAGCATCATATTTGAGGTTATGATTATTGTGATTACATTTCACTAATATGATTTATCCCATGTTATGAAATTTTGATCTATTTTGCTGGTTAATATTTCCAAAAGTTATGTTCTTATGAATATGATGTGATTGATATTTCTTTTGTTTACCCTTACTAAGCATTTGAGCTCACCGTTTTATGTTTTATTTTCCGCAAGATATAAATAATGTTTTTAGTTAAGAAAAAAAAGGAAGATCTTTATGGGAGATGTTGAAGATATTTCACCACAATTAGAAGATTATATTCCGAGTTTCCAAAGACACTAAACTATTACGGTCCTTGTGTGTGTGTTTTTGTAATGTACTAAGTATTCCGCAAAAGTAATGTAATGTCCGTGTACGTCAAGCTTAGGGTCTCTAAAGGTATGGTATGAAATACTTATACATAAAAAGTTATTTCATTTTTTATAGGATGGATATAACGTGTTATATGGTTGTTACAAAACTAAAATAACATCTCAGTATATAATTTATAATGGATTTATTAATTATTAATGTAAACAACCCTTGAATTTAATGTAAATGAATAAATAAGTCTAAAATAATTAGTCTAGGAGATTACCTCTTATTCAACCTCTTGCCTCTTGACTACCTCTTAATTGTAATAGTGATGGTATTTTGAGAAGAAAATAACCTATATAATGTGACTTCGAAAATAGAGAAGGGTAATGGGAAGGGTATAACGATGTTTTTTGGCTCAAATTGATGTGAAGAGATGAGGTAGGAGGTTTCCTTTTATAATTGAGTCGAGGGGAACTTTTGGATACTCAAAAAAATATTAATTTATAATAAACTCAAAAAATATCAAAAAACCAAAAAAATGCCCTTATTTATTATTTTATATGATATAAGGTTGTAATTGCATCAACCAATACTTTTTATACATTTTTTAATTTCATTTTCAACCTTATCATTTCGTTTTACAGTTAATTATTCTTTTTAAATTTTAACTGAGGTAAAAATTGATAAATTTCAAAATAGCATACATTTTACATATTTGATATCAATTAGAAAATAAATGTACAATATATACCTTATTATAGAAAAAATTATTATTTTATATTTTTAAGAATATTTTATTATTTATAAATAAATTAATTAAACATTATTTTGAAAAAATATCTATATTGTCATTTTAACACAATTCATTGAATGGTTTTTTAAAAAATATCAATATAAGATGTTATCCTCAAACCAAATATTTTATTATATCTAAAATGGTTCATGGTGATCTAGAAATTGTTTTGGATATATTAACAATCCCAAATTATATTTATTTTTGTATTTTTAGTAACATTAATTGGACATTTCCATTAAGAAAATAATTACCACATCAATTTTAGGTAATTATTTGATATATTTAATTTCTGATTAAAAAATAAAAATAAAATACTATAACGAAGATAATTCCTATATATTCAATAATAATACTTATAGTCAAATGTACATCTTGGAAAATCCAACATTAAAATGTTATACTTATTTAAATATGAATGTGAAAATTTCCACATCACGTTAATTAAAATAATATAAGTGCCATAATCTCTTCTATAAGGCTTCAACTGGTCAATAAATCAACCCTTGGATGATTATGGTTGAGATATAATTGGAAATTAATTTTTTTCCTTGCATTTGTGCATTTTTATGTTTATTATCATTTTAATAAAAATATATTATTCGATTTTCATCAATTAAATACCTTTGATATAATCATTATATAAACCATTAAGGTAATTATTTATTTTATAAAATTTACAAATAAATTCTCATGATAAATAAAAACATATTATCTTTAAAATTAGTATTTATAATCGTATTTATCTTCTGTATAAAATTATTTTAAAAAAATAATTCTATGAAAATTTAGTAAGATATTTTTACCTTTTCGTTGAATAAAATATATAAAAAGTCATAATCTCATCCAAGTGGAATCCAAAGACTATCATATAAAAAACAATGGATTAGGTCTAAGATAACTCATCCAATCTTATTAGTAAAAGTTTTTATATAATTTTATAATATTATTTTTACCCCTAATTACCTGATTTACCTTTTTACCGTATTAATTATTATTTCTGATGTTATAATTCATAATTATCTAAAATAAAAGAATTATTTTTAGATAATTTGGACCTATTGGTAAAATATATCGAGCCCATATGAAAAAAATTAAAAAAACAGATGCTTCACCATTTAATTTAAAATTAATCCCATGTTTAGAATGGAAATTTGTTTGTTAAAAAGCTAAAACATTGAAAAAGATTGAAATGTTTCTACATAAAAATTCATGGTAAATTTAATTCCAATAATGAAAAATATTAAATAATAAAAATATATTATAATTTTATTTTAAAAAAAATTCAATAATATAATTTATCCACATAAATTATTTGTATAGAAATAGTTGTTTTTAGTTTAGTTTTAATTTATTTTCATTATTCGTCAAAAGATAAAATGTATCAGAAACATTTTAAATAATCATCCAAAGTAAAAAAATTATCTTGATTTCAAATAAATTTTTATTTCTATAATAGAATATATACAATTTTAAAAAACTATATTTAAAATGGGAGCTTCGTTAAAATATGGAAAAATGGTTTTTTTAATAAAACTTCTATAAGAAAAATTGAATTTTTTCTTATATCAAGTCAAGATAAATTATAATTTTAAAAAATTATATTGAATATATTATAAATATATTAAATTAATAAAACCCATCAATAGTAATTTTATTATTTTATAATCTCACTAATTTTTATTTCCAGTATGTGATGGGTTGGACATATATCACCCTCCAAGAAAATGGTTAAAGATTAAAATCTCATGAGATAATTTGGATTGAATTGGGGATTTAAACCAGTTCAGTAATAGATTTTATCTACTATAATAATATACGGAGTGAACCTTGACTACAAATATAGATTTTTGTGTGAACCCATTCTATAATGACTGATTTGGAAATGATCCTTGACTACTATTTAAATGGTTTTATTTGGTTATGTGTATTGAACAAATTCATGTCATATTTCAATGTTATGCACTCATGGATCAGGATATTTGATTTTATTATGATATTTGTTTTATGAACTTCTAATCATTATTCCATGACAAAAGATATCAATATTTTCTCAATGTGGTATGGTTTTCATATTTTATGTTCATGTTATAAGACCCTTATATGCAAATTATGTTTATGTGTTTCCCTTGATTACCCTTTTTCGGATTCTATGCTCACCCATTCTTGTTCTTATATTCATTATTTTATAGTGGTACCTATTATGTGTGATTTGTATAAGAATGGTGAATGTTATGAGTAACTAACTGGGATATGATCTGTAACTCATATGAACATGTTGTTTATGCTTTCATCATTCCAATGACATTATACCATTACGGTCTCCATGCTTATGTTTGTATAATATAATGATTTTTCATCTAAAATAATTAATATTTATGTATGAAAATTCTATTTCAATATAATAATTGAGAGGGAAAGTTTCTTTTTAAAATTATATATATTGATGGAAAAATAATTACTCAAATCAAGTGATTCTTGTTCGAAAAATAACTCTCAACTATCAGGATAATATTTTATAAACTATGTAAAACTTATCAGTCTTATAAAGGTATATTAGTTTATAAAATAATACATTTCCTGATCTTGGAGTAAATATTTCATTTTCAAGATAAAATATATATTTTAATTAATAACTAGGAAACATTCATTTTTTATAGAATAAATTCAAATTGTTAGGGTTTAATTTTTGTAATCGGGGGAGAATGAAACACTAAAATTTTTCAATATGTATTTCTCATTTAAATTAATATTACCTTTGGAATTTGATGATATAAGGAGCATAAAATTTATGGTAATTGTGATACATTTAATAAGATAAATTTTTTCAATGAATGATAAGAACTAATTCATTATAATGTTGTCAAATGAAACAAGATTGAAGAAAATTACATGTTTAGTTAATGAACACATATATATAAATAAAAAATCACTATCCTCATGGTTCTACATGACTATTATTACCCAAAGTACAACTATAAAATTAAGGAAATTATTTTAGAATATAATAGAAATTATGAGACGAAAGTAAATGATGAAATTTTAGTGAATTATGTATGGATATATATATATATATATATGTATATATATATATATTCGAAGTTATATGTATGGTTATTAGACACATAACCAACATATACATATCAATTAGATATATAGTCATTAGTAATATCTTAGTTCAAATGGTATATATATACCGATCAAAAAATTTAATATAATATAATTTCAAACAATCGTATAATTATTAATTTATATGAAATAAATAATGATCACTTGATATTTTAAAATTTTATTTTCCTTCAAAATTTCGGTTACCATATAACTCATAAACAGAAATTTAATTTTTAAATTTTAAAAAATAATTTTATTAAAAATATTATAAATTTTTTCTTCGTGTCGTATATATATTTGGGTGATTTTTTTGGATTTTTCTTTTGAAATGAGTGTTTTTTAGGTGAATAGTATAAATGATAGTTTCTCCCAAACAATAAATTTAAGTAATTTAATATTATCCTTATAGTTTTGATTGGATTTTTAAGTAAAATAAGAACCAATTTTTTGAATATAATATAAATAATTCCATTGAATTCAATATTATTTTTACTTTTGGTATAATTTTTTTGTACTTAAAACACAATTTTATAAAAACCATTTATATTTTATTTTCCACAACTGATTAAATTAAATTTGTAAAAATTGTATAAATTTATTTAGGATGAATGGATTCTATATTTGGAATGAGTGTATTTAAATTTATTGATGATGTGAATGTTATTTTTGGTCATTATAAATAGTATCCATGGTAAAAATGTCAGCACAATAGTAATTGTAATTTGAGTAAAACATGATTAAAATTGTGTGATAAGTTCTAAAAATCTACCTAACAGAATTATTTCCTTTATTTGATGACTTTCCTTCCATATCAATCCATTAATCTATAATGTTATTTTTTATTTCATCATTACATTGATTGACCATTATATTATTTTGTGTAAAGGATAATTAAAAAATTTCACTCTCTACCATTCAATATCTATAATATTTATTAATTCAAAAAATAAGTTATGATCATTTATAAATTTTTATTTTAATATTTGGAAATTAATTTTTATAATTATTTATAAATTTTATTATATTGATATTATTACTTTAAATAACCATGCAACACAAATACCATTCCTGTACACATGGTTGGAATGTTATGGTAAATGATATTTAAAAAAAGTAAAAGTATTATTAATTTTTATGAATTGACGTATATCATAAATTTAATAGGTAATTATAATTTATAATTAATGGTAAATATTTTTATATTTCAATTACATTGACTTCTTGATTCCATTAAAATCATTTTAAATTAATAGAATGAAAAATGACATTAATGATATTTTATGATAAACAATTTCTTGTTAAATCATTCAAAAACTATCAAAATGAAATAGTAATATTTGACGTGAAATGGTATAAAATTAAATCCATGGACAATTTTTTAGAAAATATTCACCTTAGATGTAAATATATAACCCTTTAATCATGGAACAAGTTCTACGGTGGTTGTAGCTAAAAAGTGTTAACAAGGGAGTAAAAATGAAAAGGTTTAAAAGGTATTTCAAGCATGTATAAATTTTATTTAATGATGTTATTTTGACGATATATAGTTTAAAATTATAAATTATTTCCATTTTGTGCCATAGTAAATTATTATGATATTAATTATCTTTTAATGTTCTAAATATTTACAATTTCAACACTACCATGCTTTATAAAAATATCACACCTCTCTTTTCTTCCTTGCATCACATAAGAATAGTATCTCAGACTATACCTTCCAACACAATCCCCAAAATCAATTATCATGTGGTTTATTTCCTAATATCACAAAAAAAATATCCTAGTAATTTATAACATGTATTTAAACGGTGGTTTTCAATGATGAGGAAAAATTCTTAAACGAGTGTTTAATAATTATTTCATCTTATACCTACTTCAAATATCATTTAATCATTTTAAAATTAGATATACATTTTCATTAATAATCGTAATTCTATTTTGATTATGTTATATCAATTTTTCATGTACATTTTCCTCTAATTAAATTGAAAACAACACTCATGTCTGATTTTAGACTACTACCTCTATAAAGTGATATTTATTTTGATTTTTTTATCCTACAATATAGATGGATAAAATGATGGGAAAAAATATTTATTCTTTTTATGAAATAATAATTACTATTAAAATATATTATATTACATACCATTTTATCCTTTTTGTATTTTGGAAATTGATAATTTCATTTGTCTGTATGTTTGGAATACCACATCCAAGAAGTGATGTGAATTATTTATCATCTTTACAATACAAGGATAGTTATATGGGTGAAACAAATGAATAATTATTACATGAATTAAAATTTTATGCTTTTTGAAGTGTAAAATACATACCTAATTTATTTATTTTTCGTTCATTATAGAAATTGATGATTTATTCATTTATACTCATGAACTACCATCTCCACGAAATGGTGTGGTTTACTTTTTAAGACTCGTAGTTTCTTAAAAAATGAGTATTTCATTTTCCAATTCTCTATTATGGTTGATTAAGGGTGGTTTCAAAATAATTTTCTCCCATTTTACTATTTTTTATTTAACGGATACTCCTAACGATTCCTATATCCATGATAAGAGATAATTCATCTTCTAAATGCATTCTATCAATAGGGTTTTTAATCCCAATGAATCATAGAAACTCCCATTGGTCGATAAGATCAGAGGTTAGGCTCATCACAACATTTTTGGGGGGAGTTATTTCCCTTTTTACAGTCTCATATTTATTTCATATATTTTGGTTAAATCCTTCCAAATTGTTGATACGGTACAAGTTCCACAATTCTAATAATTTGATCATGTTCATGTGTTGATATGAACAACTCTATGTGTTATTGTTTCTCCAATATTCTCTTAATCATTTATGGGGATTTTTTTTATAGCCAGGTTTTTTCTATCTGGACTATGTTTCCTTCTTGGGAGGTTATTGTTGTTTTGGATATGGGATTAAACCTCCATGAGGAATCCTATGTAACCTATGAAAATATGAATCAAAACCACATATATTGTTTGACATTATTTAATTCCATATGAAAGGAATATACCTTGTAATTTACCAAGAAATATAGGAGACATGTGAACCTGCTCCTGAGGAAATAAAATAAAATAAAAGTACAGTACAAGGTATCATGGAGTCACTATACAAAGACAAGAATAAACCTCACCATAATAATTTTCCTGAACAAGGTGCTGACAATAATTAGGCGACACAAAAGAGAAAAATGAGGTGACCTCATTAATTTCCGTTTTCACAAGAGCATATTCCACTTGATTGGATTCACAATAAACATGTGTGAACTCAATGGAGAGTGATCCCAGAAGGCGAAGACAATCAATCCAGACCGGGAGGATCCTCCATGGAACATTCCTCTAGCGGTTTTTCAAAATTTGAACAGCCACATAAGAGTCTGACTCTATCTATAATTCATTACAACCAAACTGGAAAACATAGCTGATCGCTTTCATTATAGCCCAGAGCTCATCTTCAATAGCATATCAGTTGCCAATAAAATAAAAAAATAGCCTTTGAAAAACTCCCGAGAAGTACGAAAAACACCGCTGCATCCGAAGGGCCCTGGAGCACCAGAGGTGGCACCATCAACGTTGACCTTAATCCATTGTAGAAGAGGTGGAATCCATCGGATGTATTTCTCCATCAAATTAGTCTTTTTCCTGCCACTAATACCAAGATATCTCAACAAAACCAGGTAAGAAACATCATTTCTTATACAACTGTCCTGGATGTTGGAAGCCATGCAAATGGAACGATGCGTCGTTAAAACACCATTGTGAAATGGCAGAAGAATATTATTGAACAGCAGGTCATTTTTGGACTTCCAGTTGAAGTCAATAGTATCCACACTTGCAGTCAAAAGAAGAGCGTGAATTTGGTCACTAAAATTGGCCATGCCAATGGCCTTCATTAATTCTTCAACCGAGTGAAAATAATGGCGACATTGAAAAATTTGCTGCATGTAACACCATATCATGTGAGAAAAAATTAACGAGAAGAAAACAGGGGATATGGATTAATCTGCTGCCAAGAAGACATGGAAAATCGGGGCAAGATGCAGCCTAGTTCGCTGCAGCAAGAACTGTCAGGCCAAAATATTTTTTCTAATTTTCCACATGAGTAGTGACAGCACAGGAGGAATAAAGGGCTTCATGAAATCCATATCCCATCTAGGGGGGGGGGGGGGGTTAGTAGAGGTACCACAATCATATTTATAGCATTCCCTTGTGCTGAAAATACCATTCAGATCCAGAGTTCAAACCAGAACATCATAGTCAGTGAAGTAATATTGTATGACATCGATTCTTATATGGCTAGGAAGAATATAAAAAAGGACTGGATCTGTACCAATATCAGCAATGGATTTATGCTTAAGAGATGGTGGAATGATGATATCATCATAAATGGGTTGTGACAACCAAGTTGTCATCCAACAATTTAGGTTGGACTGCTTATAGAACAGCCATTTCGAGTGATTCATCAGATCAGAATAGGCCTGCATAACAGCAGACCAGAAAGAGGATCTCATATAGTTGGCATATCCATTCTATAATTTTCTAATAAATCTTATTTCCAAAAACTCCATATAGGTATGATTAATTGAAAAAACATTCCATACAAACATTTCAATCAGAGTGTCGTTGAAGATTTGAATGTCTTTAATGCCCAATCCTCCCATTTGAGCTGGCTTAATGTAGTCTTTCGAGGCAACTGTGACCAGTGTTTTCTCGTTAATTGAGCCAGTCCAAACAAAGTTTCTAATTTTGGAACATAATTCATTAATTGGTGATCTCGGCCACTTTTACTGAGAGAAGGAATAAACGAACATTGAGGTTATCACTGAATTAACCAGACAGATTATCCCAGCTTGGGAAATATTTTTCCATTTCCAGCTTGATAATTGATGGATGATTCGAAGCGCAATATTTTCTAAGTGACATCTTTTAACCCTACCCCAAAATAGAGGTACCCCAAGATAAATGAAAGGAAGATAACCCCTTTAAACTCCCAGCTTCACCGCAGTTCTGTTTTGCCTTGAAGTATTAATTACATCCCAAAAAAACACAGAGTACATTCTCCAATTAATTACCGGAACAGTAAATTCTCTATATTGAGAAAAGATTCCTTTAATACAAGAAATGGTACCATCTCTTGCCTTCCCATATTTCATAATATAATTAGTATAAAATAAATGTGAAGGGGCGCTCAACTCCCTTCCGATTCTCATTGGTTGATACCATCCAAAATGAGCAAGATCTATGAGGCACCATCTTAGATAGTCTTCAGCAATAGAAAAAATAATAACATAAAGGGGATAACCCTGTCTAAAACCTCTTGAGAATTGAAAAAAAACTCTAGTAGATCCATAGAAAAAGATGTAAATCCTTTAACTGGATAAAATGGATCTAATTAGATCATGAAATCTCAATTAGAAGCCATGCATCTTTAGAATAGTAAACAAGAATCTCCATCTTATGGTGTCAAAAGCTTTTGAAATATCAATATTAACAGATATATTTTCATCCATCACCTTTCTTCTCATCGCATTTACACATTCATAAGGAGTGAAAAGGTAGTCTTGGATGTTTCTCCCTAGTACAAATCCAAACTGATTCCTAGAAATGAGCCCTTTAGCAATTTCACCCAGCCGCTGAGCCATAATCTTACTGATGACCATTGGAATTGTGTTCACGATTGCAATAGGTCTGAAGTCTTTAATGTCCATTGCATTTTCCATTTTAGGGATCAATTCAATAAAATTTTAATTCATCCCAAACGGCTTGTAAGATGATCTAAAAAATTCATTCAAAACATTTTCAAAATCTGATTTCACAATATCCCAGTAGAACATTAATAATTTTTTAGTAATTCCATCTGGGCCTGCAGCACTATCAATATTCAGCGAGAAGAGGGAATCATGTATCTCCTATGCACAAGGGATATATGTAAGCATCTTATTCTGGTTATCTTCAATAGAGGGTTCAAAACATTGGATAATTTTGTCAGAATTGTCATTTCCAACATCTGAGTATGGATTTGCAAAGTAATTTTTCACAGCCTCAACAATAACATTCTATGAATCAAAGAGCTTTCCATAAATTATAAGATCATTCAGACTTCTCCTGGCCTTTTTATCTCTATTAATGCAATGAATAAATTTGGAGTTCATGTCTCCTTCCTTCAACCATCTAACATTGGACTGATTTTGAGCCAGATTGTCCTTAA
Organism: Viscum album; assembly: GCA_963277665.1. NCBI lineage: Eukaryota > Viridiplantae > Streptophyta > Magnoliopsida > Santalales > Viscaceae > Viscum > Viscum album. Next base: position 422,704,747 of record OY728162.1, on the reverse strand, counting down.
GGGCCAGTAGTTTGTCTAGCCTTGAAGAAACCTGTATTTCCTCTGAGGAGGGGACCTCTTGAGGCAAACCAGAATATTGAAGATCTCAGAGGGTAATTTCCGCCTCTCTTGTATCACTATCAATAGAGGGTAAGGACTCCATGCTCCATTCCTTCATCTTGGCCTTAACCAGTTTTAGCTTGAGACATAAAATGTGCAATGAGCTTCCCAAGTAACTAGTTTTCCAAGCATCTAAAACAATATCTCTGCATCTAGGTATAAAAATCCAAGAATTATTGAATTTGAAAGGCAGAGGGGCTGACCTGAATTTTTTATAAAAAATCTCAATAAGAATAGGATTGTGATCTGAATGAAAATGTGGAAGACTGCTCCTAGCCACATCAATTGGCATATTCCCATCCTCCACATGAACGAATCACCTGTCCACCATGCTTGCCTATCTCCCATTAAGAGTGTACCTGCTCCATGTGTAATCAGCATCAAAAATTGGAACCTCAGCAAGGCCACATTTGTCAATGAAAGAAAAAAAATTAGAGGCTGCAACATGACAGAAGTGCTCCCCAGTTTTTTCCTCAGGCCTAGGAATAGTATTAAAGTCACTAAGAAGAACCCAATTTCTCATCATGCTCTCAAATATATCAACTAAGCTTCTCTAAAATGCTCGACATTTTATGTAAAGGATGAATTCAAAACAAAGGTCACCGCAATGGATACATTATTACTGTGACATGAGAGAGTAATAGACTGAAAATCTGTCAAAATGGAATTAACCACAACGCTATCATGTTTCAACACCCACATAGATTCATAATTTCCAGTAAATTTATTTCTTGTAACAAGGGAATATACCATGGACTGCCATTTGAAGGAACTACAATTCTCAAATTTCATCCTTGGCTCAACAATACCAACAAGAATCGGTCTATTGGTCATAATAAAATGTCTAAGGGATCTGACCATGAGAGGGTTCCTAATCCCTTGACAATTCCAGAATAGAATCTTCATTTTTTTGATCTGAGCCTAGTACTAGTCCCATAATAATTCTGTGTGGCATCGTCTTTATGAGGCAGGAGGTCAGTAGTAGTAGCACCATTTGATACTTGATCATCAACTTCAGTTCCACTATCCTCCCCCACCGAGATAAGTTGGGAGAATCTATTGACCAAAGAATCTATAATAGATAGCAGGCTAGAAGGTAAAACTCCTTTTGAAACTTTAGAAGAATGAGCATTTGATAATTCTCCCAAATTAGCAGACCCAGAAGCATGCATCACAGTATATTCAGGAACAAATCCAGGGCCCAATTCCTATTCATGGGTCACCAAAGGGGCCACTCCAAGACTTGACTCAGTATCCGGAACCACCGGACAATTAGAATATGTATCAAGTCCTTTAGTAGTTACAGAAGTAGCAGGGACAGATCCCATAGAAGCATCTCGGTCTGCTTCTTGTTTCTGTGTACAATCAGCATATTCAAAATTTTCATGAGACACAACTACCTCCTCTCTTTCAGATGTTACAGCAAAAGTACCACTCTAGGTAGGAACCATTCCCAGGGTATTAGCCAGGTCATCCTTCTGAGACTGTTTACCATCAACAGGTTCTGCAATTTCAATATACACAGCAACAACATTAGTATCAATAGCACTCGGGGGCAATTTCTGCATCTTGCCCTCTATCATTACCCCTCCATCCCTCCCCATTCGAGGGTACTCCAGCAGAGGTTTCTGGGATAAAATTACCCGTTTCCGGCACCATGAAGCATGTATAATCTTTACAGCTATCCTTCACTCTATTATCATCAACATCCTTGCATTGATTCTTATCAATAAGGAATCCATCATCCACCATGTCATCTTTTCTAGAGGCCCTATATAGAATATTTCTCTCTCCATTGTCAGCTACAGATTTATTACCATTCTTGAAATCCATAGCCTTATTCTTGATGTTCCTACAATTTTCAGCCTCATACCCTCGACCCTTGCAAAGATTATAGGTTTTATTTCTATTGAATTCAGCGAGTATGTAACCAAAGAAGTGAAAATTCAGACAGAATTTGGGTTTTCTCTCATAAATAATACCAAGGTTGAGGCTGTCATCTTGTGTAGTTAATACCACTTCCTCAGTAAGGGTGGCAGCCATATCAACTTCAACTAGAATTATCACATAGTGTTCAAAAGTAGGATTTTCAGCCTTTTTATCAAGTCGGATTGGATTTCCAATCGATGATGTGATGTCCCAAATAATTTGAGGATCCCAATAGAGCCAATTTAGATTACATACACAAATCCAGATTTGTCCAAAAGTATTCTTCACAGTACTTGGATCGAAATTCCGGTTACATTAATGAATTCGAAGAAAGACCGGCTTGAGAGGGACCGAGCCAAGACACCAGGCACGATGCTTGATCTCATCTGATGGAAAAATAATATTTTAGAAACCTCGACCCATTGCTGCCATCTTCAAATCATTGAAGCCCCAAATCTCAGCAATCCTCACCATGAGCTCGTTGAATTTACATGGCTTCACTCCTTTTGGAATCACCACTCTTGCAATGATCGAATGTTTGCAGATCCTAATCCGCTCCTCAACCACATTAATATTTGCATAGACATGTGCAACATGCCCTTTGCGAATGATTCGTCCCGAGGACGTGGTCTCACAATCAAGAAACATGGTATTTGAAACACCTTTGACCATATCCGCGAAGCTTCTGTCTGGTCTCGTCTCCTTCAACACATCAGACCTTTTTTTGGAACACAGGCTGATGATATACATGTGCCCAACATAATCCACACCCTTTGAAGGACAATCAGTATGCCTTGATTCATCAACAGGAGTAGATATTCACGATCTAGGGTACACAATCTCTTCAGATTCAAACTCTGCCATCTTCATCCAAATATGGTATCATAAAATCATGGAAACATATACCTTTTAATTTAACATCATGGGGAAATTAAACTAAAATATGGATCAAGACATGAGGAGGCATCCAACGTATTCTATTAAGAGAAGAATTTGATTCCATATATATATTTTAAGGGATTCTACATAATAAAATATATTGAAAAAGTATCCTTGATTGGGACTTATGCTTGTAAGGATACCATAGATTACATCATTGGGAGTATAACCCTTTGAGTGGAGATGAGATGTAATCAGGCTTACAAACCAATGAATTCACACCCTAGGGTAATCTTTATCATGTTTTTGGTAAAATCATCACAAATATTTATTTCTAAATATTTCATTATCGGTGTAAGAACATGGAGATAGGGGAAGATAAGACGCATCACATGAGAGATAAATTGTATGGGCTTACACATTATAGGTTCTCTTAGAGTTGTATGATTGTTAATCTCATAGATAATATGGTATGGAACTCATTCCTTGGTAATGAATCCCTTAAATGATGATTATAAATGGAATTAGAGACATTTTAGTTTAGTTCATCCCAAACCTGCTAAATGGTTTGATATACTTGAGGTCATGGTTGGGGAATGGTTGGGGCATACACTTAAAAGGATGTCTATGTATAATCCCACATATCATCGGCTGATGGGAAAGGAAGGATGGTAGAATTATGGGATAACACAGTCTCAAGAGTTAAAAATAGATTATATATGGAGTCCCTTTCTCTAGTTTGGATTCCAATTAGATCTCGGGCCCTAGGAAGGTGTCTAGTATGTTGTTTGGATAGGAATCAGAGTTCTCATTGTTTAGTAATTTCTGGCTTGTTTATGGTTTAGACTAGGTGATTACAATTGAATGTATTATTATTATTATTATTATCCATAAGGGAAATGAATTTAAGGGCTTTTTCTGGAGAGATTCATATGTTATATATTTATTATTTGTATTTTGATGTTTTAACTAAGGTGATGACTACAAAAGGTCTACTGAATATGTTTTTAACAACACGAGGACCCTTCAGAGAGCATGAAATAAATAATGTAATAAGAGTGCATATCCCTGACCCATTAAGTCATTCCCCTTATGAAGTGGGTACTCATCTAAAGGATCATGGATGGGTGTTTACATGCTGTATGTCGAAGATTGCATGCCAGTAAAGCTTTTTAGTCAGAGGTTTTCTTCCAAAGAAGCCAATGGTATTTTTAGAAATATATTGATTATATATATGACATCTACTGATTGTCTTCATGACATGTCCTGGGTGTATTCCTGACCTATCCTAGGTACATGATATGATCAAATCGTACATTTCCCAGGTTATCTGTGTGATCTAAACTAGAATATCAATGATTTTTACATGATCAAATATGACATTTCTGGGGGGTTTTAAATAATAAAAATTGAAACATCCAAGTTTTTTATAATGATCAATGATGAAATGTAACATTCCATTTGTAAAACTAATATGGATTTTCAAGGATTTATTCACATGATCAAGCTAACAAGTTTGAGACCAAAATAGGGAATCATGATACATGTGATGATTCACATGATCATGTAATCTTTAGGGATTCTTGCGACATAGTCATGAAATTATATGCCGAGGATAATATTACAAGGACTCAAGCCTAATTATGAATATGGATTCAATATGTTATGGGTTAATATAGTTAATAACATATATAATATTCTAGTATGTTAGGGGGTATCAGTTGAGGGAATAATCTATCAATAAAATGGATAGAGGGTTCATGGATGATGGATTTCAGCCCATATTTATACATGGGGTGTGTACAATAGTTCCATGAAATCCCAATAGATTAACATGATTATGGGAATGATTTTAAGGCCTTCTAATTATAGGTGCATGAGGATATCAAATAACTAAAAGATCTTATCCAAGTATATTTTAGGCATCACTGTTAAGGTATAATGTTCAAGTGATTCATTTCCACGCCTCTATAATTAGAGATATAATCCCATATAACATGCTTCATGAGAATGATTTTAATGAAGTCTTATGATGGTTTACAAACATAGGGATTCAAATGATAGGATCACATTATGTTCAAATCATATTTCGTCACATGATTTTAGGTTCATAACATGATTAATTCAAATCCTGATGCTTCATGGTGGGTCTCTTACCTAACCAAATAATTACTATTAATCTAGAAGAGTACACTTTTACTCTTTTCTGCATCTTCACATCTCCATATCTCACTCTCCCCCTCATTTGTGTGTATTTTTTATGGGGAGGGTAGTTTATGTAGATGGATGTTGACTAAAAGTGGTGCCATATTTTATGTTGAGAGTTATTCATGAATTGACATGAGTCATTGGTTGGGTTTTCATGATCGACATCACATTATCACATAAAGGTTTCACCTAATGGAATACTTGAAAACTTCTAAGCATTTTTATAATAGATCAAAGGTAATCTCATGATCACTATTTTTTAAGGGATGTATTTCCAAAAAAACCAATGAGGGATTAACATTATGGAATTAAAAGTTTCCCATGATCTTATTGGATGTCAGTTGGAATATAATGGTTAGCCAGTGAAGGCAACTTGAGAAGAAAATATATAAAATGAAAACTATTGTATCCTCTTGTAAAGTTATGTTACATTTATTTATATATGATGAACCATCGTTACATTTTTCTTTTATTGATCATAATTATATGATCATGATGATTTTTTTCAACATGTGGTATCATTTTTTAGTATGAATGATTGAATTCATGTGATGGTTTCTTGAAGATTATTGAATTTTCCCTCTATTTTATCATTATTCATTCATACGATGGATTCACTCACATTGCATGAATTTCTTAATGATTTTATTCTAAATAGTCATTTTACAACTCATATGATGGCATCACATGACCATATTCAGTAAATATATTGATTTTACAAAGCTAACAATGCATGGAAAAAGTTTCCTACAATCCTTGGAGATTTTGAGTGAGTCATGGATGCCTTGTTTTGATCATTGAAGAAGGCTAATGAGAAATGTATGAGAATATACTCTTCTTATATTGTGTGAACATTGTTGAATGATTTTAGGCATGAATCATGATGTTAAAATAGAGGTTAGGAAGTGAGGTAGGTGATAAATGGTTGAAGACCCTACAACAGCATGATGGGATAGATCAGATGATATGATCTGAGAGTTGATGATTTATCCTTATATTTTTACAAAGGAACTTTGAAAAAAATATCATATCCCACATTGACTTCCAAGATGGATGATACACTCTTAATAATATTCATCATTACATATTTTGTTTGATCTAATAGTCGGGTCGACACCTATAACACACACACACCCACACCATCACTAGTTAGGCCCTCCCACTGTGCATCCCACCTTGTCACACCTTCACATTCCATATTCTCCTAGTTTGGGAGATATACTTTCATGCACACCTTTTCACTCGGATGTCTAAGAGGTTATATCTTGTGTATTTCTTGAGAGAAGTCCCACATGTTCACCTAGTCATCTGGATAGATGGTTATCCTACATAGAAAATTGTTTTGGCCAAGGGAAACCTTAAGTAAATAGAATAAAATAATATAAGTGATAAATAGAGAAATGAGTAAAATAATATATATTCCTATATGAAAATAATACAAATCAAATATTTTTCAAGGATTCCACATCCATTTCCATCATTTGAAAATAAAAAATTACTTTTTTATCATCTTCACACATCTAAAATATTCAAATGAAAAGTTCATGCTACAAAATTTTGGGTTCCAATAGAATTCACCCTTATAATGCGATTCATTTGGATCAAAATTAATTCAATTATAAGGTAAACATATATCACTTTTTGATGTACATGAACATATTACATTAATATAAGAGCCACCAAGTAGATATTCTTGACTCAAGGAATCTGAGTTTCTAGAAAATATATCCTATGGATTGAATATATGGGTGATATTTTCATGTCATTGGGTTTCCCATAGAAATAAACTCTTCTTGATCCATGGAAAATCTAAAATATATATTAGTTTAACATTGTATGATAGAAAAATTAATGTTATGAAAAGGTATTAGTGGATACTTCCATGATATGAGGTTTGTTCATTGCTATATTATCCATAGAAAATGGAATCGTGGTGTAATTAGTTTTCGGATAAAATACTCACTTGAAGATCAAGATTAATAATAGGGAATAGATGTTCATGGTTAAATAACTTTATGGTGAAATATACTTTACAGATCTATATCATATGTAGGTAAGTGTGTGTCATATCTTTATAATAAAATTAGTGGTTGGGACCCATGTTATTTTAGAAAATTTTCAATGAAATTCCTCTCATTCAACATTTCAGGCCACATAAAATTGGCCAAATTAATAATATTAAGGTCATATATGATTGAACAAGTCTCTTTTAGTTTTAATGAATGATTAAACTATAAACCCTTATCTGGGTTATGATAAAAAGATACATGCACTAATTATTAACTATACCAATGAATAGAGGGATGATAGATTTGTTTTCTTATTTGGAAATATAATGAAACGTACAATAATTGTATATTCTTTATTTTAGGTATATATATTTTCTATGATTTATAATGTTAAATATTCCTATGTATGAACTTGGAATTTATATTTGATTCCTTTTATGGGTTGTCATCTTGAATTTTTTTCCTTTTCTATTTCATGAGTTCTCGATGATTCCATGATCATAGAATGTTCATTTCCAATGAATAGATACATAATTTTTTTCCAAGGTTCCATTTTTGGGTTTTCAAACTAGAGAAAAATATTTATCGATAAATTGTATACTTATGGTCTAGAAATATATAATGATTCTATAGATTATAGTCTTCAAATATATAACATATTGTGACATTGTTTTGGGTCTTCTATATTAGACCATCTGTATCTTTAGTATTGTGTGTTATTTCATAGAACTGGAATTGATTTAGTTTATGTTCTTTCATCATGTATATTTTTTTGTTTTAATTTATTTTCTTTTAGCTTGGGGGATCTATTGTTGTAGTTTGGGGGTTTTTAGATCCAACCATTTATTGTTGTAGTTTAAAGTCATCTAGAATAGTTATTTTGCTACTATTGATTAAGGTCTTTCGGTATGGACCATTTGTTGATATAGATTATGGAATTATTGATTGTACCATCAATTGTATTAGTTTAATATCTTCTATGTTAAATCCTATGTTTCTATATTTTATGTTATTTTAAACTAGACCGACTTCTTTTATTGGTTATGTTATTTTTTCTCATATATTCTATTTCTATTAGTGAAGGATGGGCATTCATAAAGGGTTTGAGATCCATGAGTCATTGATATGATTCATAACAAAGTGTGTCCATGAAGGGCTTTTTACCCTATATTTTGAATTGATATATTAATGAATTACTTTCCTTGAATGGTTTTTTCACCCTGAGTTATTTTAAAAAAACATGAAGGATGAATTTGCATAATGGTTTATGATAGGTCTCATCCTTAAAATAAATGGTATTGGTGGTTAGTAAAATGTTATGGATGTCGATTCCACTTGGATGTTTGTGGTGTGGGTGTCTAAATCAAAACTCTAGGAGAATGATATGATGAATATAGAATGGGGAATGCCTGTTAGGGATGACAACCAAACACCTTGAGATGTTGAGTTCCACAATACTTTTTATAGGGTTCAAAATGTTTAGAGGTCATTTCATACAAGAAATAGATTTGTCTAGTTGATTTTTAGAGACCCTTATGTGATAATCCCTATGGATTAATTGAATGATCAAGTAGAAGGATCCCCACTATTTTTCAATGGTTGTGAAATATTTTTGATGATACAAAAATTTGTATGATGAAGTTGGTTATTAAGAAAAGAGATAACTAAGAGGGTTTATGTCACCTTAGGATAGTTTTATTTCATGTTAGGGAGATTGGGTTATAAACAATATACTGTATATTCATTTGGTGTGGTCTATCAAAAAGGTGTCGGAATGGAATATCACATGCCTTATTTTATAAAGTGTACAATACATAGCAATATAAGGTTGATAAAAAATTCTTATTGAATTATATGGTAATGGGGATCATAAAAAATGTTCTTGGAATATCTAATTCAAATGAGATTGAAACCGAATGGGTATAGTTTAACCATTGATAATAGAGGAGGGTCATATTCCATGTGTTCTGGATAATAACCCATGGGTTTAAGGGGGCCACTCTTCAAGGACCAAACACCCTCTTGTCACAACCACTCTAGATTTGTGTCATTTTACACTGAATCATAATGAGGTACCATTAGATAAACAAGTCCCTATTATCATAATACAATATCGAAAATTAAGAATAAATAACTTGATGTTATGGGGTTCTTTTAGAATTGAATCAACTCAGGGAATTTTTGGTGTTATCTTAGACTTCGATGATACGAAGTTGGTTTATTGAAATGTAATTTTATGGAGGGATCAAGAACACCAACTTATGTGTCACCACCCATAGAACACATTTCTGTCGTGATGAGATGTGAGGAATAATTTCCTTATATTTTTCATGGACTACAGTGTCCAATAACTATAGATCAACTTTTTCTAGTGCTATAGTTCATGCCATTGATCATTATACCTTATTTAATTATTCTCTAACTGTTGTTAAACACCGTATATAATGAGTTTAATGAGAAGTTTCTTGATTTTCTTCTTATCCCTCTTTTTTTGGGTTTCAAACTGACAAGTTTTATGTTTATTTTACTAGATGACTATGGTCTTGATATTTGGGTTCTTAAATACTAATGTTTTAGGTCATACAATTTTGACCAATGTGCAGGCAGGTCACTGTCATGATGTGTTTAGACCTGACATGATGTTAGTGTTTCTAAATGGTATAATTTGTATTCCCATGGTCAGGTGTAATCCAACATCCTTTTGAGAAATAGATGTTTGTGTTGTAAACTTTTATCAAGCTTCTCAGGTAATGAGTAATTATATGAGATGGTTGTGTCGAAAATAATCATGATACACTCTATAGTGATAAGATCCACTATGATGACATCCACAGTCACTCATATCAGAAATCCCTTCCTTTAGGTACAAGATTTCTATAGTTTATGGACCAATGAACCTTATTCAGAACCACTTATTTCATGGTAAAAAAGATAGATAATTTATTATTTCTATAGACTATGAATGGTTTGAGGAATGATAAGACTATTAATACATGAATTGTGATTTTTGGATTGAGGTCCTTATGATGGAATTAGATGAACTGTGGAGATTGTTTGAATAGGGCTAGGATCTTGCGTCACGTTGATAAGGAGAAATAATGGATGATTTTCCACATAGTCTAAAATTATGTACCAGGGGAAAAAATTTCATGCAGTTTAATGTCATTTGGTAAGGATATTGGGATTGATGTGAAATTTTGAATGATATCCTTGGGGACACATTTCACTAGTGATTGGAATTTATATATATGAAACAACTTGTATACATAAACTAGCTAGTCGATAGGTATCCATACGCTTGAGTCCTTCCAGTGAAAATTTATCTCATACGCAAGAAATATATATATATAGAGTTGACTCGTATATAGGTAGAATGAGTCCGTATGATCTGGACCTATTTAAACATAGTTATATTCAATTTTGACTGCTAGGATTCCCTTGGATTATTTTTTCACATTGTAATGATATGAATCATTCCATAAACAGATCAATTAAGTATATACCTCCATATAGATCTAAATCATATGTAGGGGATATGGTAATTATATATTCTTCCCATAGTGAGTATTTTTATTATGATCTATTATGAGGTCCTCTACACATTTTCAGAACATACATACCAATTGGGATATTAAATATTTAATTTTGTTTCGTTGGTGAAAAATTAATCCAAAGAACATATTCATGGATATGATGTCCCTCTATATGTAATTTTATATATTATAGCATGAATCACATGTCATGTAGATTACCATCTACTTACTAGGATGATTTCATGATGTTTAATGTCATGTGACTAGCATTTTTTCAGGAATCTTATTATCATGAAACTAAGATGTATCACCACAAGGAGTGACTAACTTGGATTAATTGGTTCATCAAATAATATGAATCCCCAAAATGGATGGTTAAAAGGATTCCATTTCATAATGATTCATTGAAAATGGATACATGTCATCGATTTGTTACATAGAGTGAATCCAAATACGCTTAATTAGTAAGGTTATAAAAGGTGTAAATTATAAACCAATAAAATATCTATGATAAATGAATGTGGAAATTGGTGGGTACATGTTTTCCATTGATAATGGTAGACACCCATATTGTTTGTAGATAGAATAATAACTCATTGGTTTAAGGTGGGGATACTCATTTGGGACTAAAAAATTATATAGGTACAAGTTATTTGAATTTTTTTTATTCAAAAGAAAATCCTAGTGTGGTCCCTTTGGATTAGAAAATCTATTTTAGTAGTTTTCTACAATGGATAACCAAAATAAAGCGAGCCTAAGGACCATTGAGTTCTAAGAGAACGACATCAAAATAAGTAATTGGTTGGTATCAACTCAGATATCAATGAAATGAAGCTAGTTCATAGAGAATAATAGATTTAATAAGGGACCAAGAACCATATAAGCCACACAAATGACTATTGAACCCAGTTCAAGGTAAACAAAATGAAATGTAATTCTTGATTACACAATAATCATTGGGGATAATCTGTTAAATGTGATGAAATCTTTTCATCGAGTTTAACATCATGTGACTATGATGTTTTTGTCTTGTTTAGAATCATGAAACATGTATGTTTAACCATTGGAACTAGGATTCGAATTTTGGGTGTCACTACATATAATTTAGTAACAAGAATTAGTCCATAAGTAATTTTTATTATAAATTATGTAATGTTTAGATTATTTTTGTAGGATATGGAAGATAATGGAATAAAATACATATTCTTTCATTATCCCTCTTATATGTGGAGAAAATAGATGATATGTATCTAGATTATGATGTTTGAAAAGGGGATGTCTAAAGAAATTTCTAATATTAAGGATATTAGGCTATCACAGGGTATGCATACCCTGAAAGTAATGTGTATAATAATAAAATTTTATTATCTTTATTTGAAAGTAATATTAACATATTTATAACATCAAGGGTATCAGAATCCACTTGAATAGTTGAGTTATAGTGAGTAGACATCCAAAAACATGAATATCAGAGTCAATATGTAGGGAAACCTGGTGGGTAGAGTAAAAAAATTAAAATGTTGGACTCCCATATTCCAAGTATTTAGGAAAATAACTCTAAGAATTAATAGGGAAATATGTTATGGAAAAAAAAATAATATAGGAAAAATCTATTTGGCTTTGTTTCATTCTCTAATGAATCCTAGTGAGGTCCCTTTAGAATAGACAATCCATGTTACTAGTTTTATACATGGTAAAACCATGAACAAGGGAGCCCAATTCATATTGGATTCCAATATAATGATAATAACTCATGGAATTAACACAAATATACATTATATGAATTTGGTTTATGGATAATTTTTGATTCACCAAATGGTTTGAGCACCCTGAAGGCTACACCAACATGTATTGAACACATTTCTGATGCGTAGGGATAAGAAAAAAAATTATTGAATACACAATCATTTAGGGAATGATCTATTTTACAAAAATAAAACTTTTTTTAGTTGAGTTTCGTGAGACTTTTGATGTTGCAATGACATTTATCCTTGTGAGACAAGGATTTTTCTTGTAGTTAAACGCCCAGCAACTGAGAAAGTGTCATGCATTTTAACGTCATACATCTACAAACTGGTTCCCTATCAAATAAAATCCTTAGTGACACAAAACAGATAATATTTATAGGTTCCATAATATGATATGATCTATTATTTTCATGTTAATAAAAGGATAACAGGGTTGTCAATTATGACACATGAGATTATGTGAGGGGGAATACATAGATTTGTTTAATATCTATTGTGGATGAGATCCTTTACACATATCTAAATCTCATTGAGGATCAAGATTCAGAGTGTTGATAACTTTTGGGTGAATTTGGAATAGATCATCCACGCTTTAATACATGTACTTCTAGGGATGGAATCTAGACACACATAGTCCTCAAATAGATCCCTTTACAGGTCCATCCCATTAGTAGAGAGGGGTGAATTTTCATCATTCTATATATTGTGGTCTGACACAATATTGGATATGAAAGCATCACTACATATTATATGATATAAGGAATCATATCATTAGTAGTTATTGAATAGAAACCACTCCATGTATTTCTGACCCATATGTATATGGAGGCATTTTTTCATTGATATTGTGGTGGAAACCAAGATTGTGTATCTGTGTGTCACTATATGTCTTGTGATTGAAGGAATCAATCCACTCATAGTTATCTAATGTAAAACTCACACTGTATGTATGAACCATATACAAATGGGTGATATATTCATCCATTGATATCGTATATAGAACCAAGATTCGGGATTTTTGAAATAACTATGTTTCGCGTGATTGTAGGAATTAAGAAACATGTAGTTCAAGGATGGAAAACTCCTTTTATAGGTACAACCCATAAATCGAGGGGGAATATTTTCAGTTGATTTCACTACTAGAACTAGGATTTGGGATCTAGGATTCATTAAATATCCTATGATTGTTGGAATCAATGAAAATTCATTTCATTAATGGAAAACATTATTATAGGTCTAACCCATACGTAAAGAGGGGAAATATTCTCCAATGATATCATGGATAGACATAATATTTGAGATTTTGGAATCACATTGTATCTTATGATAGTAGGAATAATGACACACATAGGTCATTAATGGAGGGACACCTATATAGATCGTATTCACCCATAGGTATGGGTATACCTCATTTTTCTTCTACAATGTTCTTGCGTGCATGCAGACAATGGTATATGAAGTAACATTTTTTTGGTTTAACATTCTATATAGGGACATCCTCTATAAGTATTACATCATTATATTAGGATTAATAATGTGTAGTTTATCCTCTTGAGGAAAAGATTTCTTCTGTGATGTTTAACTTCATATGATGAGGGAGAAAGATACAATATAGTTTAACGTCATTTTACCGGGATATATAATGACATATAATTTAGGGTCCTTCTTATAGGACATGAGATTTCTTTTTTTTTTACATTATATCTACATGAAATTAGAATCCCTTTAATATTTGGGCATTTCTTCCAATACATGGGATGCTATGCAGTTTAGAGTCTTACATCCGTGATGTTGGTTGCTATGGAGTTTAAATTATTACTACCATGATTTGAGATGCCCTAAAATTTAAATTAATGTTTCCAGGACATGGTATTAAATGTAGATTAAAATTATAAATTGATGAAATATGTATTCATATAGATTTAGTATTTCTTCCTTGTATTGGGATACCATACAATAGTAATTATTGGTTTTATGACTTTAAAAACCATGCAGTTTTAAGTATTTTCTTACATGATCTGCGATACTGTGATGTTTAAATTATTTATTCTAGGACATATGATGTCTTGAAATTAAGAATCCTTATTTCAGGAAATTGGTTTTCATAAATCTCAATGTCTTGATTCTAGAAATTGGGATTCAATATTGTTTAAATTCTTTTTTATGAGACTTAGGATTCTCCCCAACAGCAATAAAAAGTACTTCTTGAGAAATCATGCATTGTTGGGAGGTGTAAAGTGTTACACATCCATTGTGTCCAATGAGTGAATTACATTATAATAGACCATATAAATGATTTAAGGACCAAAAAAAATTGTTCTAGATTTGGAATTTTATTTCTTAGTTTCAACTGGGTTTTAAGATCCAATACCAACATCCCTTTAAGGTGAAAAAAATGAAAACATATATTTTAAAGGATTATGTAATCCAATAGAATTTTCTACCATATTTTTTATGATTAAAGATTTGAAATTATAGGACCTTCACTAAATTGAGGATAATGTGTAGCAAAATAATCTATACATTACCCATCATTTTATATGAATGTTTGATATATATTTTTCAATTAGTCACAAAAGAGTTGTGCTGATGTACAAGCAAGTATCATATAGGAATTTTTTATGCTCTGCCAATCCCAAGTCTTGGGATATGGGGAGTTAAGCCATTTATAACTAACAATAGAGTGTATTTATGGTCTTAAGGTGACCCTAATATTATTTATATGAGTATTTTCTATCATTTAATAACTGATAAGTCACCTACAAATTTGGGTGAATGTACAATGTGATCTTCTCTAGTAACACAAATGGGATTTGGTAATTTGAAGTGGAATCGATAAATAAACATGGATTCTAGGTTATTTTAGATAACTATATCAATATATAAATATAAAACTCTTAATTTTCAAGGATATATTTATTTATTTGGTTAGACCGCAAATATTGCTTCATTTGG
Source organism: Viscum album (assembly GCA_963277665.1). Lineage (NCBI taxonomy): Eukaryota > Viridiplantae > Streptophyta > Magnoliopsida > Santalales > Viscaceae > Viscum > Viscum album. The sequence continues at coordinate 422,689,387 of OY728162.1, read as the reverse complement.
TCATCTATTGACCATGGTAAAGAGTCACTTCTAGTTATTAGGGAACAACATGTGGTTAAAACCCATAATTTAAAAACCTTTTGATGATGATAATTGAGTATTATATACCTCTATATATAATGGTTTTTTAGAAAGGGTAGGGACTACTTTTCCACGAGATATATCCCCATGGGGAGATTGAGAACAACAGATATCAGGAGTAGTGTTCCTAAAACCAATATCTTTGTTACTTCAAGAAGGACTATTGATGTAGTGATAACCCTGTTCTATGATAGAAGAGAATATATTTCATTGAATTATTTATAATATTCATAATTCATTGTCAAGGACACTAGTATTTTGAAAATGAGCCTCAATATGTATAATGCTCATAATATTCCAACCTAATTTTTTGGGGTGACCAAGGATATGATCATTCTATATGATGGTTTCCAAAATTATTTGATAACCATTTAGTGTAGAAGTAATATGATAATTCTAGTGATAATATTTTCATAATTCCAGTGAGCTTCATTGTCATTAATAGCAATATGAGCCTGGTTGTGGGTTGTTTCTGGAACATACCAACCAATCCTAGCTGAACCGAGGGTATGATCCATGTTCATAATTTCATTCCCCCTCAGAATATTATAATATACCTCTAAAATTGCATAATGGATATAAGAATCAAATATGTCCTATAAAATATTTTGATGCAGTCTTTTATCAGCTAGAGTAGTGATTTGATCATGTTCATGTCGTCTATTGGAATATTTTGAATGACTTCCTTGGTTGGGATGTGGGCCATCCCTAAGGAAATGTCTATAATATAATGATGAACCTCGATTAGAGTTGGGGTATGACCCTAGTCATGTGACTTTGGTGTGTTCCACTGGATTTATTTGATAGAAATTTGTGATTTTCCCAAGTCATATAATGAATTGGCATAGTGAGACTTTTTCGAATGGGGATATCATCATAGTCTTGTAACACATAATTTATATAAATATACTAATACTCCTCCTAGATGGGAGAAAAAATGTGTGATTTATCCATAGTATCCATATTTTCATACTAATCATGTTGATATGATGCTCAATATGTTATTATAACAATGTGTTACTTTCCCTGTATCATCACAAGAATAAAGTCGAAGATCTCGTCTATCGCTGTTTTTCACATCAGAAAAGTATATACAAGAATTCACTCCCTCACAATTATAGTTTCTAGGACCTATCGGTTGATGTATTTAATTTATGTGGGGATATATGACCAATCCTTTCCTCCTCATCCCACTATAGTATGTTTATGGGATTTATGTCAAGTATTTTGGATTTATGTTTTCCCCATGATTTCATCTGAGACATGATAACAAACCATGTTTTTGCTAGTTTGGATATATACTCACTCCATTTGGTCCACATCATTCCGTATTCGAAAATGTTTCCATGATTCAAATATCTGAGTGTCGTGGTAGGTGACCTCTAAGGTATTTTCCTTTGTAAGAGACTAAGGAGAATTGAAATTTTTGTTGTATTTTTTAGATCAATATTTTTCAATATCGATGGTAAATTCATTGAAAATGTAAATTCTACATGATTATTATGATATCTCCTAGTAATTATGATGTCTAATATTTTATTTTCACATGACTAGAATGTGTTCTGTTTATTTTCTCATCATACCGGTAAGGATGTTGTCATATAGTTTAACATCATGGGAGTAGTTCATTATCATGAAATTTATTGCCATACGAATTTGATATTATTTTACTATTTAATGTCATGTGAATATAAAATATTCATTCAGTTTAACATCATTTGATTAGGATGTATTATAATGTTAAATGAAATGTTACTTTGATGTATCGTGAATTTTATAATCACCCGACTAGGATGAATTGTTATGTTTAACATCATGCAACTATTATGTATCATGGAGTTTACTATCATATGATTACGATGTATGTTTCCACAACCTCTCAAGAGGGTGAATATTTTGTTTGATCTTGGATGAATATTATGCATATTTTATGATTTTTAGTATTATATAACTTTATCAATCCTTTATTTACCTACTTGACAAGATAATCCTTAATGCTAAATGACCCCTCTATTGCGTACCTAAGATGTCGGTGTTTGGGGAAGTGATTTTAATTTACTATTAACTCCCCCTAATTAATATTTAATGTTAATTTGTGTTCTATCCACACATTCACTATGGAATAGTCAAAATAGCGAGGGAAATGCTTTATCTTAAAGTAATAGGTATTGTTCAATCTCATGTAGAGGGACAAAAACCTATTCTTGTGAGATATGTGACTCATGTTCTAATACAATTGTTTTTACTATGTTTATAGTTTTCACATTATTGTAGTGGAAATTTAAGTGTCTTGGGTTCCAACATACCCTCATTAACCATCTTCAAGAACTTAAAACATAATGGTAATGCAACTTCCTATTATAGTTCAGAGGTGTCAGTGGTAAGGGAAGTGGTGTTCATAGTATATAAACATTTCCTCATATGGAATCCTTGTAATAATATTTTTTCCTAATCATTATCCATGTAATAGTAAAAGTACTGGGGTATGTATTTTATTTTGATTCAATATACCCTTTACTATCTGTCATTAAGAGATTGGTGTCCATGTTAATTATCATGCATGCCACCTATAATGCTATTGGTGTGTGCACATGTATAGATTTGGAGATGGAGTGCATATCTATAGTATTTATTTGTAATGGGGTATGATCTAAATCATTGGGGTACTTAGATAATGCAGGCACATCCCACATATTAGATAAAACTCACTCTCTTAGAGGCTTTGTGGAAACAGTTGAGGTCAGAAGGATTCTATAGTTCCCTAAATGAGAAGGTTTGAATATGGAAATTACATTTTCCATGAGGTCTAGGGATATTGAGAATATGAAAATTACTCCATCTCAATGTGATAGGGTGTGGTGGAACAATTTTATGATTTCACCCGATGAGGGGATAAAGAATGTGAAAATCCTTCAATCCTAATGGGTTTCTACACTTCCCTATAATGGACACCTCTATAAGAAGGCATTGATTTATTATTATAGTGGAGGGATCCATTGAGTATTTGTAAAATTACATACCATGGATCATCATTCTATCATTTGTGTTGTGTTATCAATTAATGAGAAGGATTTTTTATTTCATACATAGGGGGATGACAGTAAGAATCCATTAAGTCACCATTCATATAAATTGTATGGCTCTAAAAGTGTATGATTAAACTCTTCATGAGTGTGATCATCCAGATTCGATGATATTTCCATATATTTGGTTGAAATCATATTGATGTAGAAATAAGTGGGCTAGTAATCCGCTTCAATGGAGAATCTCATTTAACTGGTCGGTACTCGATATAGTGTTAGGTGGGACGTGGCCTTCTCTTCTATTTGGTGGGTCGGCGTCTATTGTACAATTTGATCATTCAATTCCCATTGTACTATTTAATTGTTTAGGGAGAATATTGAAGATGATAACATCGTTAATCATGATAAAAGTTCCCTCATACGTAAAGTCTAGGGTTACCCATGGGATCCTGCTGTCACCATGTAATGTTGTGATAAATTCTGAGGGTCTTGGTAATTGATGATATGTGATTCATCCAGGGTAGTATTCAGGATAAAATGATGTTCAATAAATTGATTTCATGTAATAGGGATATAATTATACTCTAGATTTATGCTATATTCATACCCTAGGTGGTCCCTCATTTCTAATTCCATAATTTTGATGATTTTGTTGGCCACAACATCCTCTATATCTCCCGATTAAATTACATTCATATGTAAATGATGACGATCAGAATAAATGGGATCCATCCTAGGTTTCATCTAAGGGGGTTTTCTCTTATTCACCTCCCCAAGGTAGGTATGTTATATGTTGTTACAATATAGGGATAACTATAAAATGATCTTTAAAGTGAAAAAATGGACTACCTCCCCTTCTACAACTTGTTGTGGGAAAGATAGACTATGGTTCTTCGTCCTCTATAGAATTTCATAAGTTGCCTCCATTTTCATAATGAAGAAACCAATATGGTAATCATGTACCCAGATGTTAAACCACTAGAACTAAAGGTTTATAACTAGTAACAGCATACATAGAGGTCCCAGAGCCTAGGATTCTTTGGTGAACGATGTTCATAATTTTTTTGTTAGTTGGTTTTTCATAAAAACAAGAAATTTTCTGCAGTAATGACCATCCTGTCTAGAATCCTTGGAATCCCTTTTGAACGTTTGAGTATTCCATTTGGATTGAATGGAGTCCCAAAATTATTATATAGTAAATTATACGCCTAAATAGTAAAACATGATATATTATAGTACATTTTTGATCATTTACATTAACAGTTAAAGGATAAAGAACTTGTATTTTTCTAATTTTAATGAAAATTTTAGAATAGTTCAAACATTTCACATCATATTCCCCATTTTTATCTAAAAAATGTGGATGGTGTCACCTGATTCATAGTTATGGGTGATTGAGGGTAGTTGTAAAATTAATCCTATGAATCCTATTTATAAAAGGAATTAGAGTTCTCTTAGTTTAGTTCATCCCCAACCCACTGGGGGTTAGAGGAACTTGAATGCATGGTTCGGGATTACACTTAATTGGATAACCATGTAAAAGCCCACTTCTCTTCCACTGATTGGATAGGAAGAATGGTAGACTTATTGGAGAACTAAGTCCAGTGGGTTTAAGAATATTTTTGATATAAGGTAATTTCACTAGGGTGGATTCTCATTGGAGATCAGGACTTATGAAGGTGTCATACATATCCACTTCAGATAGGAATCAACGTTCTTGTAGTTCAGTTATTCTTGAGTTGATAATGGTTTATGATAAGTGATTACACATACAGGGATTATTATTATCACTGAATTCCAGTAAGGTTAGGTGACTACTCTAGTATGTACTATCATTTTATATATTCATTTGGTATACTCTAAAGGATAAAGGGAGATAGAGACTACGAACGGCTTTTTGAATATATTTGGTAACAAATGAGGGAATATTCGAGAGAATGACATAAATAGTTTTGGTGTGAGTGTATAAACCATACCCATTATAGATAATAGCATTAAGATGGTGTTACTCAGTCAAAGGATCATGGAGAGTAGTTTACCTAGTTCATGTCAATTTATATGTTCCATACATGGATAACATTTCCTATGATTTCTACTTGACTTGTCCAGGTTGTCTGTCTGACATATCCTGATTGTCGACCTGAAATGTATGGATTTCCTACCTCACTTCTCTTGGTTATTTGACTAAAATTTCCTAGTTACTTCATGTGACCAATGATGAAAATTCCAAGGTGCTTCTCATGAGAAAAATTATCACATGTCACTTCATTACATGATGGAATCTAACATTTGAAAGGTTATTCTCATGATCAAATATTAAATTCCTAGGGTGATTCGCATGATCAAAGATGACATGTCAAGTCCCTTCACCATGATCATCCTGAATATTCTGAGATTTCTTTATGTGACCAATATTACTTGTCAAGGATATCTGTATGTGAGGTATATGACTTTTATGAGGCTACATGAGGCCATGAAGAGACCAATGAAGAGTTATTTGGTCACATGATGTTAAGGGGGTCATCTAATGGATTCTCATAATTATATTTCCATGACATTTGTAAAAGGTTTCATCTGTATATATTATTTGGATTTCATCATGTCATGGGTCAATAACACGAATCCATTAATGATTCATTATTTATGATAAAGTTTATTTGATGTGGTTTTCATTTATGAGTCACATGGATGAAGGGTTAATGGTCAAGGGTTTTCAAAAAAACATTATGCTTGGGGTGGATACAACAGGTCCCTAAAACCCAAAGAGAGTAATGTGATCAAGGGAAATATTTTAAGGGTTTATGATCATATATTCTTGATCCCATCACATAAAAAATTTTATTTGTCCAAAATGCGTGAAGACATCATTTGTGTAAAGGATACATGTTGAGGGATCTCATTCTAGGATAATCAAATTACTAGTGGCATATTTCATGAAGGAGTTTGTAATAATTATTTAGATAGAGATATATTAGGTTGTCAAGGACATGGTTCTCGAATGATATCATCACAAGACATTCCATTCATCTATAAGAATGTGATCCTATGTGAATAATGTGATTCATATCAGGGTGTTTTTTCTGATTAAATGTGGAATTACTCTAAAGGTAATAGCTAGTTTTTCTCCTCTTTTTCTCTTATTCTACATTCATATCCTCCTCCCCCTCATATCATGTTTTTTTAAGTGGATTTAGTGATTTTAATGGAGTATGGTGGATGAAGGGGGTTATTAATTTAATTGTGAGAGTTCTAAATGATACTACATAAGCGGGTTGATGGATTCTCCTGGTCAAAGTCACACGATCACAAGAAGGATTCTGTTGATGTCTTGCTTGATAGATTCAAAGGCATTGAATTATAGTTCTAATGGTGTCTCATGATAACTACTTTTTTATGTGATTGTTTTTTGGACAAATATTGTGGGATTCACATGACATCTTCATCAATTAACATGATTTCATGTCAGTTCAGTGGAAAACCATTGAAAATTCATAGAAGTATTAACTCAATTAAAATAAATAAAATGAAACTATCAAAATCCTATCATGAATAGAAGTTACCATCATTCTTATGAGAAGTTATATTTGGAAATTCTTATTCTCTTGAGCATCATATTTTTATCATGATTCTCCTTTTTAACAAGCTCTTGTGGTTCACATGTTTGGAGTTATGACATGTTTTCTTGGATATCATTGATTTTACATACCCTCTATATAATGATTGTTAATTATTGTTATTTTTTCACATGAAATGCATGAATTGATTGATGATTTTCATCCAAATAGTCATGTGAAAACTATGGAATCATGTGATGGTATATCACTAACATATTCAAAAAATAACATGATTCTTTAAAAGAAATACATGTATGATCAAAAAGAGCCATTAATAATATAAGTACATCATGAGAGTATATAATTCCTTTTTTGATTTTTGAAAAATAAAGAAGTACAATGGAGGTTAAGGTTCATTATATTAAGATTTGACACACACCATCAAAGGATGTCTAGTATAGCTCATGACCTCAAACCCAAGGTTTGTGATTGTGGTAGGAAAGAAAAGGTTGAATATGATTTGGGGAGTGATTATATGTATTATATGGTTAGATTTAATTGTACATAATTTATCCAAGATTTCTGTTTGATGAATAGTGCAGTGTAAAATCTCCCATCCATAATTGACTTATTAGGTAGATTATCCATACTTAATAATATTTAGTGTTATATCCATTCGTTAACACATTAGTGGGATCGACAACCACAACACATGCACCCACACCCTTTGTGGCTGCATTTTCCCATTTTATGACCCACTAAAGAAGACCAAAATTCCTAATTCTCTCCAATTGTGGGCACTATACTCACCCACACACCCTGTTTCTTAGCTAGATAGCTAGAGAAGTCATGGGGTGTTGTTAAGAAGGCTCCCACATGTTCCCCTAGTGGAGTTGTCCAACTGGTTAGAATGGATGGCCAATGTTTTGTCCAAGGGAAACATTAAATACATAGAATAAAATAATATAAGAAAAAAAGTTATAAATTACAACCAAAATTTTTTTGTCCTTTCACAAAATGAATCTAAAGCCCTTATTATTATGAGTTTGTACCTCTATGTCCTTTCTAAAAAAATATTTCGATATGTTTTCATAGTATTCACACTTATCAAATCATTAACGTCTAAGTACATGTGAAAAATTATGGTGTTAACACCTCCATACATGGTTGAGTTTAATTTTTTTCTAAGCTATAAATATGATAATTATAAAATATTCAACATTTTGGTGTTAATGGATCCATAAGGACTTTGACCATGATCAACGAACCAATGTTATTTTTGAGGTTATAAACCAAACATCCCAATATTGCCTCATATGAACATATCCATTTTAGTAAAAAAAATAAAACATGGTAACAAAATAAATCAATGGAATAATGATAATTTAAAAAAAATAAAAGTTTTCCTACTTATTTGGAAAATATAATCGAATGTTATTATTCAATATAGAATCCATGAAAATGAAAGGAGTCAGTACTTAAGTAATGGGGGTTTCCTTAAAAATGATGTTTTATATTTTTTCCCATAAGTAACCATGATTATTTCAAAATTTAAAATTTCTTTTAATTTATTTATAAAAATATTCTACTGGTTATTTTAACTATATTTTTATTTCTTTTTATATTTTCATCTTAATTGTTTTCCATGATTTCTATAAGCATTATTTTTCTCTATTTATAAAATTGCCAAAAGAATGATTTTTTTTAAACATTTAATGAGTGGAACTATTTTTAGGTTTTCATAGCCATCATTTGTTATCAGGATTAAAAAAATATAATGAGGTTTTTTTAAATAATATCATAATCCCCCCTTGTGGAATTTTTAAGATATTTTAAGGAATTATGATATTTATCACTATGGTAATGAGAGAATGGATAGTATTGTTAGCATTTATTAAAATTAGTTTTTCAATTATTTAATGATGAAAATAGAATATAAAATTATTACATAGAACTCAAGGAATATTGATAATAATATATGAGACCAATAGAGATCATTACGATAGGTGAGTTTAATGTGGCTCTCTAATTTATTGGGAAATGATATTTTCTTTCAATGGGAAAATGCTTAAGATAAGAAGGTATAATACTTTTATATAATTATATAGTGTTAGTTATTTACTACAAAATTAAAAAAAATGAACATGGGTTATGTATTTAGCACTTATAGTTACCTATAATATTTATTAGAAATGTTTTTTGGAAATAATTTCATTTCATGAGGTATGGAATACTTAAAGGATACTAGTTATTTTCAATGGAATGTTATCATGAATTATCTCATTCCTTAGTGTGTCTAAATAGATTTATGAATTATATATAATGGTTTTCATGTGTTTTCCTTATTAAATTACTATTTTCACTTTTAATATGTTTTATTTATGTGATCAAATATTTATTTTGAAAAAGATAATGTTCCTCATGGGTTTTCAAGGTTTTTCAGTATAGTAATATGGTTATATTATTTTCATGAATCTTATTGATCTAGTTTTTCTCTTCCCATTTATTTTAAAAAATTTAGAGGATCTGTATTTTTTAGATTTTAAAGAAATTTAATTAATTTTCCAATGCTGAATCATCTAAAAATATGAAGAAATTTTTTGAATGAAACAATTTTTTAATTTATGATTCATAATTTTTGGAAAAATATGGCCATTTTATTATTGTTCTTAATATAATACAATGTTTTCCAATTTATCTAACACTCTAATCCTAAAATATCTATGAAATGTAAGAAAGTGCAACCATTGTTATATATCATGTAACTATGGGTTGAATATGTTACGATTCATTATAATCAATATATAAATACTATATTTATAATAATTTGATCAATTTATGAAATAAATGTTGTTTGAGACACTATTCTTAGATACCCCTTACTTTAAACTAACTATCCATGATGACCAATAATGTTATAGAAATACCCCTATTTCTTAAACCTTGGATGAACTGAATTTTAGCATTTATCATTATTGGATACTATTGAATCATCATTCTATTCATTCACATTACTTATTTATTTCACAGTTCATGAATTTTAATCTGGTTTTTTAGTCAGTAATTATTCTTTGAAATCAAATTCAAAACAAATTCCATGTTGGATACACAGATTAATTTTTTTCTATACACATTTATTTTTCTATAATCATATAATTTTTATGATTCTCATTTCTAAAAGTTATGTACTCTCTCACATAATATATAGTTGAATAAAATTTCATTATTTATCCTCTAATATAACATTCTAATTATCAATTCATTAAATTCGATGACGAAACGGGTTCCAAACACACTTAAATATTATATATGCTTAAATAATTCTTATAATACATATCAAAAGAAGTTATGTAAGTTTTTAGATGATATAAACATCATATTTTAATTTGATTTATTGTTTTAGTAACATACATTTAAAATGAATTGGATCCACCATTCTCCCCCACATGTATTGATATATTTCAATCAAACATAAATTATTTTAATCAATAACCCCATTTATTTAGGGATTATAAGGTAGAATATGGTCATAAAAACCTATACACTCTCTAAAAAAATGAAAAAATTATCCATTCAATATTACACTCCATTATCTGAAAGGATTATATTTAATGAATAGAAATGTTACTTTTATATACTTCTACTTAAACAATTTATCATTTTTAGTTCTTTATATTAGTACTTCCAAAAAAATCATTCGTCTAAATCATGTAATGTTATCAATGATTATGATAAAGTTTTTACAAGGATCAATTGATTTATTTCTGATCAGTACACACATATTTGAATAGGTGAGTTCCATGGGGAGTGTTCTTAGAATCTCAAATATTTTATTTGAAAAATAGGAAATCATTCCATTTAAAAGAGGAGAACATTAGGATTTAATTTCTATAATTTGAAATGTCACATCACGAACATTTTCTCCCTATGTCATCATGTGAATGTAAATTTAATCATTTTATCCAAGTCATTTATGAAAAAAAATATTTTTCCATATTCATACAAATGTATCCTAAAATACCAATAGGTATCGTTTTTATAATTAAAATTTATTTATAAAATATCCATCATTTAATATCATCATCATATATTAATCATTTATAAAATCTTTCCATTTATGTCTTATTATATTTGAGAAACACATATAAGATTTTCTTTCAAACCATAGAAAAATAGTTTACTCTATGAATACTTCTTCGTTTTGATTATATTTAACAGATCACTTTGATTTGATGTTCTCCATCATTCAAAAATGCTACTAATAATTCATTCAACTTTTTTGAATTTAATAAATCTCATGTATCCTATAATGTGCGACGAAGACTTAATGTTGAGTGTCCTATGATGTTTTATAGAAATTTTTTCAAATACAAATACACTATAACTACTTTAACATTTCTTTTTTATTTCTTCTTATAAAAACCACAGACATTATCCACACTTGATGTCTTTAAAAAAGTTGTTAATGATTCTTCATCCAACGTTCTTGAGAAATCCCATTAACCACTCAATATATTTCAATCCTATAACTTAATCTTAAATAGATATTTTAAATTTTTATAATAATTCTAAGCATATCATATATATGTAGGTTATGTCCTATAATAATAAATTCATCAAGAATGAATTAAATTAGTAAAATATTTTTTAACATTTCATAAATTCATCGCTAAACTTCCACAGTCACCATAGTATAAAAATTATAAAAAATATAAATTCAATAATAAAATTTTGTGTTATACACACTAACATTTTTATTTAATTCAATGTTGTGACTATTGATATAAAATTATTTTTCTGATCATATGTTGTGTTTTTAACAAGATTAACTTCATGTTTGAAAATAATTATTGAATTCCCCAAAATAACTATTTATTAATGAAACAAAAAAAAATCAAGGTGTAATGAAATTATGTAAGACAGAGGAATTTCCTCTAAAAATCATGATACAACCATGGGGGAGTGCTCTATTTGTATAATAACTAGAAATAATTTCATCGGTATTACCTTTGCAAGAAAGTTTGTGAGCGGTGAAGTTTCCCTCCATGAATATGTGAGTAATCGCAATATTGTTTCTGATAATTTGGTTGAAGTTCCTGAAAATATAGGTGAGATACAATAGAGAGCTATTATTACCCCACATGAAACTAAATATAATTTTTGAATCTATATCAATTGAACCAATATTGATGTTCTAAATTATTAATAAGGATATTACCCTTATAAGGGATAAAGCTTCAACCCATATTGCATTTCTTGGACCGTAAAAAGTGATGTAACTATTAATACCGACCCTCAGTCATGATGAAGGAGGAATCACACTATCATTTCTACCTACACATATGACCCTTCCACATTAATCTTGATCCCTGATAACTCGTTGAACCTTATCATCCATCCATCCAATGAGATCTCTCATGCATCACACCATCCACAATAGTTTACCAGGTCTCTCATCCCAAACATTCATGATATATTTTTATCGGATTCCCAGGAATATTTACAGTTGTGATTTTCCTTGAAAATATTCCAAGATAGGTGAAATTTTATAGTATAAATAATTCGACCACATTCCTGAAATTGACCCCCTCCAAACAGAGGATGTGATGACCATCTCCATGAAGAATATGAGCACTTTCTGTCATGTTTTTAGTCACGAATGATGGAATTAATATTTTTTTTGTTTCTTCCAATATCTAAATTTAGTGTCTTCATCATGGAAAATTTTCTTGAGTATTGGATTAATAATTTGGTTCCCAAATGTGATTCTACCACTGAATGAGAGAAATTTATTTTTCTAATTGAATATTCAAGTCGTTCTTGTCAAACCACACTTTTTTAATTTTTCCATCTGAAATAGGAGATCCTAAGTAGTCTATCCAAAATATTCTCTTCTCCATACCTATTATTATATGAATAATATTACCTCAATTGTGAAAATAGGTCTTTAGAAGATAAACACTACTTTTTTTAAATTGATACATTTTTTTGTAAATCTTCATCATTTTATTAAACCCCTCAATCGATCAGGCCCATCCATTAATTAAAATAATGATTTTATCTACATATATAATTAAATGATACACAAAAAGAGTTCCAATTATATTCCTATACCCTATAATTGAACCTTTATTCAACTATTTTTTATCATTTTTTAGAAAATATAATGGTAAAGACTAAAAACCATTATTACATTTACACTTACATTTTTTATAAAATTTTAAAATTAACAATACATGGGAATGTTTTTATTCTTTAGAATAAATCAACATTAAGTCCATTTCCCCTTAACATATGGTAATTTTTAATATATATATATATATATAGTGTGATTATTGATGATTCAATAGTTATAAATATTATATAAATCTTCACTAATGTTTTTCTTTTCAATGACATATTTTTAGAATCATACATGTGGTTTTTGAAATTGGAATTGAAAATAATTAATTGAACTATAGGCTATAGCATCCTTTTAGGGGGGAAAATTAATTTTCCTTTTATTTAATATTATTTTCCAATAAACCATTAAAATTATTTTCATTATAAATTGAGACACTAATATCTTCAACGTCTTTCACCATATGAATGTCCCATTATCATTTTGGGTTCCTCAAACTCATTTTGTTTTTGATGTACAATTAGCAACATATTCTTTCCCTTAAATAATTTAGATATTTTCCTATGTAACTCATACAAATAAATAATCATTATAAATTCCACATATATTTCCTCTTTATGTCTCTTGATAGATACATTTTCTTAATTTAACTCATCAATTATGAATTTCCCACTCTCATCCAATGATAATAAAATATTATTCACTCTCATTGTCACCACATTATTCGTAATCCACATTTAATAAATAAATATTATTTTTCAAATTAAAAATTATATTTTAATATCTATTGAAAGCAGATTTCTTATCACAAAATTTTAAATTATCCCTCCTTGGGAACATCATTGATGACCCATATTCATTTATCTCTCAACTTCCATTGACATTGATTAATTTTTTGAAAATTTATGAATTCCTCAATTCCTAAAAATAATTTATAGGCAGTTTACCATGATATACCCTTTCATTTTTTAAAAAATTAGTAGGAAATGATATAATAATTCCAGAAAACTCATCATTAAAATCTTATGAATTTGAATACTTGAATTCTTCTTTGACCTCCATATACATCTTTTTAATATTTATAATTTTTAAAAATAATTCCTTATCTAATTTTCTTATATTTATAAAAGAAGTAATTTTATTAATTGAATGTGAAGCCAAAAAAAATTATACATTATCCAATAGAAAAGCATATAGATCATGATATTATAGAGATGAAACAATAGTAAAAATATTGTTTGGTATGATATGAATCAATACATTCAGTATCATTTAATCCACAAGAGTTTCTCCTAATCCTCTGTTGGAGTTCAAAATCTCATCATCTCAGGTGAATAATTCATCCACTATTTAACATTTTATCAATTAATTCATTCCTAATTTGAAATTTTCCTCATTTTTTCTATAATTTATTTAATTAATTTTCTATATATCTCCCATATTTCATTCCTATTCATGATATACATAACAATTATGAAAACATTCAATAAATTTTAGGCTATAATAGAATAAATTTTATGTCCATTAATATCAATATAATTTATATCAACTAAAATCACCCCTGCAGCTGTTGTGACTAAAGTGAAACCATCTATTACAATGTCAAATACATTTATACCCAACAATATACACTATGGAAGAATTTTATCCCTTCAAATGGTGTAAATTTGTATTTTTTTTGAAATCACTCTTATATAGACTGAATTTATATGATTTGTTGTGGAAATGAAAATTTAGAACCATAATATACTTAAAAATATATTGTACTTCATACATTAAATATTAAGCTACCACAATATATAAAAAGAAACCAATACACTGCACTTATATAAATTGTTGAATAAATTATCATAAATATTAGGGAGGTTCCATGAATGTACCAATTTATAGGGATTAAATGAATGAATAAATATATTATATTATTCATTAATAATTAACCATTATTCTAATTTATAATGGATATAAAATATTTTTATTTAAACATTAATATTAAACCATAAACCATATTTTGATAATAAATTTATGTTACTACACTTTTTCCTACACACAATCAATAAGGATAAATATATGTTCATTATTTTCTGTTAGAAAACAATAGAAATATGTCTTTGGAATGTAATTGTATCACTCAATTAAATATGATCCTCTAGAATCAATAGATTGATTATAATTATTAGTAATTATCTTTGAAATCATATTCATAAAAATATATATTGAAAAGTTTATTTTTCTACAAAACCCAATAACACGGTTGTTCAAACTATATAATTATAGTGATATTTTATCATCAATAAGAATCCCAAAATCAGTTTTCAATAGGGAACACCAATTTATCTTAAATTAAATCACTGAAAATCTATATTTATGTAACAAGACACATACATTAAAAAACAAAAAAACTTAATATCTTTATTGAAAAAATTAATATATTAAAGTTAATTAGAGTATTATAAAAAATATTAAAAAACTAAATTACACACTATATTTATAATAAAGTCCCTCACATTAAATGTATATCATATATTATTATAATTTAAGGATTAATCTTTTATAAAACATCAATAAGAAAAAGCTGAAAATTTCTTTCACAACCTTATGTGTATCTTCTTACACTCTATATTTATCTAGTCCAATAATACATACAACCCTACAAAAAAATAATTTTTTAGTAAATATTGAATTTCATTTTAAAAATCAAATAACTAACACAATCTACAATAATTTTAACCTTTATAAAATTTCTATTCCATTAAGAGTCATTTAATATTGTATAGAGACAAAAAGGATCTAGAGGAAGTACCCTATTCCTAAAGTAGACATCTACATAATAAAAAATAAATTGAATTAGATATTCATGTAAAATATCACTGTGTTGATGTGAATTAATATTATTTTATTTCTAAATATCTGAACCTAATTGAAATAATTCAATAACAATGACCAAAATAAAAAAATATCAATAGTTTTAGGGCCTGTTATATTATCCCGAGGGAAAAAAGATCAAAAGATCCTTATGGTTTATATGTCCATGAAATTCAATAAAATATACCAAGATAATAATGAAATAAAAATCATATAATGATTTAATTATTTTTTATATCTAAGAAAGAAGCATAACGACGAGACTTTTAGATTATAATACATTGAAATTTAAATCAACAAATGATCGAGTCCACATGGAGAAAAAACTTTTTGCATTAATTACGGAGTATATGAATGTTATAACAAAACCTAACTATTATTATAGTCATTTTCTATGACCATTACATGTTTTTGGCACATTAACAAATCTTGGCATGTTTTTTTAACATCATGGTAAAAATTTCATCGCTTTCAAAAAAAGAGATTCCAAACCAACACTTCAAATTCATTATCATTAAAAACATTTCAAAACATTCAAATTATCTTGGCCACCACTAAACAAATAAATTAATAGGATTTTGTGTGTTATTTATGTTTTGATGATAAAATACAACATAAAAATCATCGATTATATCCATTTCATATTCAACATTTAACATTCTTCACTTTTATAAGTCAAATAAATCTTTAGGTTTAACCAAATCATAAAATATCATCAAAAACACAAAAATAACATTCTAATTCCATTTTAATGAATTTATGGTTTGTAATAGATCCTACATAACCAAATGTTTCAAATTCACCAATTAGTATATACTTTTCATGGATATAAATTCAGAAACTCTTTTATTTTTTCAAAACAACATCATAACATATTCTGTAATTTGAACATTTTTATGATACATGGATCATATATAATGGGTAATCAATGAAAGTCATGGAGAAAATCATCTTCAATGCATCGAGGAACACATATTCCTTCATGAAATAATTCTTGTTTTTTTCATCCTTTCTCAAGCAATCAATATCATCATAAATTAAATTTTGGGACCATCATACTTCTTACTTAGTGTGTCATAGTTGAGAATCCCCATTATATTTCAATAAAATAATTTTTGTTATCCACTTATGAACTCATCCTTCAATAAAAACTACATCCTTTTCCTGATAAAAATATAAAAAATAATCAATTCATATTTTGGCAATGTCCATGAACAACAGACCAATAAACTGATAACCAGAACAGTCACCACATGACCTTAAGTGCACCTACCCAAATACTAGAAGATTTGAAATAGAAGTGGGGTTATAACAGAGGTACATTAGGGATACAATTCCCTTGCGATTAGAGAATCACAATGATATAATAGAAAAACACAAGAAAGTAGTGGAAGAAGAAATAAATGAAAATAAAAACAACATGAGATAAATATAATAATTGAGGAAATTGTAAGATATCAATATTTAAATAACCATGCATTCATCTCCCTGTAAATATACCTAATAATGTAAGAAACATAAAACCAGTGGTATGGTAAAAAACATGAAATTAAAAAGGATAAAAAGGCCCATAAAGAAGTCTCTTCAAGAATCATGATTACTAGCTCAGTCTCATTCTCATAACTCCCAAGTAAAATTCAAATCATAACCAAGGATCAAGGATCTACGAATAAGAGGATCTACTCAGGTACCCTAGTAAAATGGAAACCTCTACAGGCCGTGATATATACTCATTAGTCCACCACCAATGGCGTCATGTGAATAAACTAGTTCATACATATTATAAAAGTTGTGTTCATATATATCAATATAATTAATTAATTTAAAATAACTTACTAAATAAGTAAGACCATGTTTCGTAAGGAAACTTAAGCATTAGATGAGAACCCCACAACAAAATAGAGGATCCTCACATGACTGGAGGACAAGAAATAAGTTTAAAATATATTTTAATGGTTCATTAATGACAAAATGATAAATTCCATTCAAAAGAGAATATTCATGGTTTGGAAAAACTGTTTGGTTAAACTGTGCACCTACCGTGTGACACTTACTATTTAATAACCACACCATATATGGTTTCCCCGCATTATTTGACCAAGCATGAACCAACCGTTTGATGTATAGTGCGTGAGCACTACCTATGTGGTAAAAATAGGGTGGCCTAGGCACATAGTTTAGAAAACTATGAATATCCCATTCTAATCACTTCTTCTCACTGGTAGGAATCACAGAGTTTTGAAAGGTGGGATGCTCTATTTTATAAAAATAAATCTCCATTACCAGTCCACACAGAACATGTCCTTCCAGGGTCCTGCACCCCCCATTCAAAATGGTGGATCCCTCGAAGGACCCCATACTCTTTTAACTAAGTCTAAAAACAACACATTGACTTGTTTTAAGAAATGAAATTTCATTCCAAATCCAAATTTGAATAATAGGTCATCCACCAAACGATGAAATTAAAAAAACATTTTGATTTTCATCCAATCCAAAAACACGGGATGCTACAATCTCCCTACCTTAAAACATATCATCCCTATGAATCCTTGGGAAAATTATAGGAACATCACCCAACCTACTCGGGTCATGATGTTTCATCATAATGGCTATGGTTCTTTTCCAATTTCCTTTTGTACCTGTGAGCTTCACCTTAACATACAATACCTAATCCATAGAAACCTATTCAAAAGTTTGTTTTTTTCTAACTGAATCACTGATATAGAACCTACTTGGTTCCTTATTACATGATACACAGTCATATTTTCATATCCTCCACCACAGGTTACTACCATTTAGAATGAAAAAACTGAGTCACAACATTACACTAATGAAACTACTGATATAAACATTTCCTTAGGAATCGATTGATGCTCTTGGCATCATTCGCTACATAAATGGGAATTAGACTCCCAATAAACTTCATAGGCCTCATCAAACTAACTTCTCATGAAAATTCACAATCAAAACTCACCGTACCTACCTCATACCAAAATCATGTCATTATGAGGTTCCTCTACAACTACATATGATAAAAGAGAAATAAGTAAAACCAATAAAACCACATCTGGTTGACATCCCTCAAATCACTCAGCATAGATTAACGATGCATATCAAAAAATATAACTAAATCATGTAGGTGAATGAGCCTACAAATTTTCTTGAGGACACTCCTAGAATCCTATAACTGACTTCTAATGATGTTCATAGCCAAAAAACAAACTTAAAGTCGTTGTAACCTAATATGAGCATGAGAGCATGGATGGGCCCTCACACTTAGACTGATACCCATTTTAAACAACTCATCCAAGAGGGATTATGGGTTGGGTAGACTAAAAATAATCAACAGATATTCAACTATCATATCCAAGCCCCACCTTTAATTACCTTTACGTTAGAGACGCATGTACAAGATCGAACATCCCCATACCTTGAACGTAGACTAAGGCAGAAGTGGAATCCTCCTAGCGATCAAGTAAGGGAAAAAACTAGTATCCCTCAGTCCATCAAAAATGTTCCGACATGGGAATATATAGATCACATAGGACTAGCCATGCCCCCATGTTCAACGATGCTTCCATAGTTCACTCTAATGGAGTTCACTCATCATCCCCAATGATGTTTTAATACATATCAAAACATAAAACCAATGTTGTCTCTATATACTCAGGTGATTTGAAGATATGGGAAATGCATATATCTAAAATTATAGATCACTAATAAGATTTAAATGGTCTCCATAAAAGACCTAAGACACTCATAATTCCGCTAAAATTTGTTCTTGGCACAGTTCTGATCCAACCATAAACTAACTATAGAAAGGAAGTGAAGTCAAACCCTCACTGGGATAATTCTTTTAGAGGATGCTTTGTTTAGCCAACAGATAACTCAACAAACCGATCATGATACCTTCACCACATGATGGCTTCCATGGTCACTCAAGAACAACAACCAATGTCCATCCCTAATATTCAAAGGCATCGTACACAACTAACCATGATATCATTATGCAAATTCCTAAGCTCCAACCCAAGACACGAGATTCAATCTAGAATAGATTTCTAAAAAAGGTCGAGCATTTAAAAATGAGCATAGTTTTTCCCTTATACATTGAAGGAAATTTTTAACAGGTTCGATGAAACTCTCACCACATTAAGAGTGTCATGGTCATCATTCCTTAATAAAGGGGACTAAAAACACACCCTAGTGAGTGGTAAACCAAAAGGGGGTATAGATTATCCACATTCATAAATTCTTGGCCATATTTAAATTGGTATAAAATGTAGAAAACCTTTGATGTTATGCGTCATGTCCCGACCCAACGGGGCTCAAGCCGCGACTCCCCAAGCCTACCTCGAATAGGACATGGGATGGAGTCTAGCACCGAGTAGGATATCACACACATGGGAGGCATTAGCCTAAGCTACCTGTACACACACAACCACATCCACCTCCATGAAATAGTGCAGAGATATAAAAAACAGAAATTTAAATGCATGTATACAACTATCCCAAAACCATAGTACAAAAAAAGTAAAAAAGGGGAAAACATGTCCCACCAAAAGAAAACTACAAAGCATCCATCCAGCTCAGAAGGAGTGGAATGTTTCCAAAAGAACCACCAGAAAGATCCTCGACACAGCTCTGGAAAGACTACATGGTCAGTCCCGCTCACTCAACTCTACCGACTCTGGGTCCTCTCGGGACACTGTCGAAAGGCTTGTGGTCTGCACAAGACACAAACATGTGCTGGAAAAGCCTGTGCAGGGGTGAGTATAATAATAATCAATAGTCACCCCCAAAAACCCAAAACAAAAGAGAGAAACTGAAAGGAAACAGTCTCCTCATCCCATCCAGAGGGAACCCAGACTAGAGAGAAACTCCATCTCGTGACCAACTTCGACTAAACACAACTAGTCAGCGCAAACCAGGTGTATTCCCATACATACACCTTAAAAATCCAAATATACTCAGCTCAAACACCATTCCACATGAGGTGCCAACCTCATCACAAGCAATGGTTCATGAATAGGAGAGCACACTCCATGATCACTGTCATCCCCGATGACAATCATCTGAGAGATACACTCCATCGGGTCCCACACAAATATCTCAGAATCTTACCTGAGAGATCACGCTCATCAGATATCATCATTGAAATCACAATGAAACAACATAAACACCAAACTAATCAGATAGGTAATCGTTCCTAGGGTCCGTTAGGGGATTCCGGAACCTAGACCAGGAAACAAAGATCTCACAGATAGGGGATCACTCCCAGTGTCCGCTGGGGGATACCACAACTTGATCTAGCATTCGTAGAAACACATCACTCAGATAGAAGATCATCACCTGTGTCACAACGATCATGATGATACCGAAACCCAATCTGGTACATCTCATGCTATAGGGGATCAATCCAACGATGTCGCAACCCCACCGACACCATGCACTGAGTAGGGGATCTTATAACAAAGGATACCTCAACCCTACTATAAATCACATGCTGAGTAGGAGATCGTATACCCGACAATGAAAAAACCCTACTGAGCACGGAACACCTCATAGTGGATCATATTCTTGATGATTCCAGAAACCCTGTGAGGTTAACCTACTAGATTGGGGATCACCGCTCACGAATAAGTAGTCACAATGATACCAAGAACCTGATCTAGGGAAACGATGCTAGAGGATCCCGCTCTGGGTCCATCGGATGGATGCCACAAGTCTAATTGATTACAGATCGCATCGAGAGGATCACAAACCTATACAAAGGTTGTGATGTCGTGCGAACCCTCATAGGAATGAACTAAGGGAGTACCCTCAACCACTGCTACTCCAAACGTCGCTAACCCGAGTGACCTGCCACAATGCCACACTATGCACCTCCAAAGCCGATACTGAGGCCACTAACGCGATCCACATGGAAAAACACGCAGGATAGGTTGTTTTCTCGCCCAAAACAGACATCCAGTGAAAAAGGAACTATTCAGCATAGCCAGTCCATTTGGGGCCCACACTACGATCCTGAAACTCAACAAGTGGATCATACCACTGTGATCCCCTTGAAAAAACACATGGGATCGATTACTCGTTCATCCGAAACAGACCCCTGGAGAAAAAGGTACAATTAACCATAGCCAACCCATGTGGGGCCCATGACTCAATCCTGAAACACGTCGAATAGATTGAACCATTGCGACCATCTTGAAAAAACACACAGGATAGACTATCCATCTGCCAAAATCGGACTCCAGGTGAGAACGTTGTGTTTCTCCTTAAACGTCGAAACCCGACCTCGTTGGGCCCGCACCCCAAACTCGGTCCCAACACCTGAAACCTTCAGGAAAAGACTGTCGTGCTATCATGCTTTCAAAGAAACTGACGTAAAATAAATTGGATGCTCTGGGTAGAACATACGACGGCCCGAAGTTGAAAAATAATAAAATATTATTATTTTATTCTTCGTTTTAAGTCCTCATGCCATCATCCCGAACTGTGAATCCTTTAAACCCACACCGAATGGTTTTCCTCGCCACCATGGTCACATCGCCGTAGATGGCACGTGAATCCGACCTCCATGGAGAAAAATACGTGGGTTTTAAAACCCCCATATACCAAGGGACGACCAGACCGCCTGTACCGGCCGGCAGACCCAGCCGCCGCGACACAGCGTAGAGCACACACAGAAGATTCCCCTTGTAGGGGTCACCGCCAAATGATGCCCAGCCACCGCAATGCGGCGGGCCCGGGGGGGGGGGGGGGGGGGGGGGTCTCCCGCGGCCCGCCACCGCCGGAAAACCTTCCGAGGTCCACCGGGGCCACCATGTGGGTCCAAACGCACTTCTGAAGCCCTCTGCGCAACCCCCAAGACCAGATCTATGCATTTTACAGGCTCAAAATGGAGAAAACCCAAATCAAATAAGATTTGAGATTTCAATACTCAAAACGCCTAACTGTGGGAAGATCACCGAAGCTTCGGGTGCAGAACGACGCCTACGACACGCTGCAGCTCGATCTGCTGACGATCAGCGCTGAAAAACAGACGTTCGGGGCGTGATTTGCAAAGAAATGGAGGAGGAGGGGAGGGGTTGTGTCACCTATGTAAAAGAGGAAATGGGGTGGGGAGATGATTGATTATCTTTTTTTTCAATTTAAAACCTCATTTCATCTCCCTGCCAACCCACCTCCAACCCTGCACCCAACGCTGATAAAAACTATGTCGCACCTAGGGTAAACACATCATTTTGAACACGAAGGTTCAATCATAATTGTGATCTGAGACTCCATTCAGTAGTTATTCGAGCTGACGCTCATAAATAAACTTTTCCATTTATTTACAAAAATGTCACTCGTGGCTTTTCTCACAAAAGGCTCGCGCCCATAATGTTTACACCCCGCCTAGGGTAAACGCCACGTTATGGCCTCAACCTGGCCCTTGGATTCCCGTTTCGATCTACTGTTTAGGAGATAAAACACCCCCACCATGTGCATAGTATAAAAATACTTAATATTTTTATAAAATTAATTCTGGGCATACTGGGCCTCAAAATCGCATGCCGTCTTCGGGCCTAGCACTGTAATTATTCATATGAATTTTACAAAGTATGACAAGGCCACAAACTGGGTCGATACATCATCCCCACCATAGATATTTTCGTCCCTGAAAATCCATAAGAACAAGGACGGCAACTAGACTCTCAACTAGGTCTCCCATGCCAATGAGTTCACCAAAAGAAACCTGTGACCGAACACATAAGTCAGAAGGACTCATACAACACACCTCAATAATATCTAATTTAGGTGGCAATAACTCGCCCACACAGTATTGATGACGTAGCAATAATGCATCTCGGTGGGGGGAGGATCCCTCTTCCTTACAGATTTGAAGAAATCCAAACAACACCCACACAGGGTCTCACCAACAGCCTGAAAAAAACTCGAGCAGGCAATGAAAAGGGAAGAGTACCTCTAAACAGTGTCTAACAAGCTACTGCAGAAAGTAGAAAGGACACAAGGCGTAACTCTATCCATCTGTGGAGCGTCTGGGTTAGTAGCCTCTAGGGAATGCAGCTGTCCTCTCCCTCATCCCCCAGCTCCCTGAGCTCGGTGTGGACCACCAGGGGGTGGGGGTGGTGGAAACTGCTACCGCCTACCACCTCCTACTGCTGCACCATCTCCGTCGCAATGTCCAACACCCTACAGATCTCCCTGCTCGAGATGCTGCATCTTCCAAGACGGTCTTTCGACCAGCTCCCTCTCAGCAACATGACGGGTCGGACAATCTCTATCATGATGTCCTTGACTGTCGCAAGTGTAACACCGCCTCTCTTGTGGCTGGACAAAATTGGCCTGCAAGCCTTAAGCCTCAGAGCCTCCATCCTAGGGTCGCCTCCGGAAATGTCAGCCATGTCCAAACCCTTGCGCCTTCCGCCAGCTACCAGATGTCGATCCGACTAAAGAAGTCTTAGCTCTCGTGTGCCCAACACAAACATGCGGGATCTTCTTATCCCAAAATCTCTCCACCACCAACGCTTTCTCCATCACTTCAGTATATGTGGGCAGACACAAAAAAACACACCTTCCCCGATGTCTCTGTTTAGGCCATGCTTGAAGGTATGAACCCTAAAGAATGGGTCTTGAACCATATATAGGGAGTAGCATGACAAGTATTTAAACCTCATAGAGTACTCCAACACGGTCATTCCCTCCTTCCGAAGCTGTAGAAGCTCCTTGATCCGAACTGACCTCAGCGTCACTGGATATAACTCATCCCTGAAGATCCTCTCAAAATCTTCCCACATGAGCGTCTACTCATCATGGTACTGCATCACTAGGCTCCACCATCACCCGACCGAACCCTACATAAGGATCTCTTCTTGTACCACTATCTGATATGGGGGTGTCCTCCCCAAGCGGAAAACATGAGTGACTGCTTCAATCCAATCATCTGCTTCCTGAGGGTCTAGATCACCCCAAAACCTCAGAGGTAGCTTCCTATGGAACTTGTGTAGTGCACTCAACCTGCACGCAACCTAATCCTACATTGCCGACATATCCAGCTGCTCAACAGGTGGTGGCTCAACTGGCTGACCACCTAGTGGTCCAGCCTCAGAACATGTGCCCTAGTCCACATCCTCTGTATTGGGATGATCGTCACCACAATCCTGCTATAGAACTCTCACTGGCTGCCGTCGTGGAGAAATCCTAAAATACAATCAAGACACACAATGGTTAATGAGTATATAAAGACAGGTGACTCAAGTAGGAAAAATAAAAACCCAAAAACCCAGTTCTATATGATGCATACACCATGTTATCCCTACGACTAGTGTCCAAATGTCCCATGTCAAAAGGTAGGTTATCAGAGTCACGGTGTATGGATATGTCTACATCGCACCAACAATGGAGTCCCTAGACTGAAAGCCGAACTCAAAACATCCTAACACTTCCTCTATGAAACCCAAACCAAACTCACCGCTAGACCAGCTACACTCTGAGATCCCAAAGGTGGAACCACTTTTGATACCACTCTGTTACGACCCGACCGAACGAGGCTCAAGCCGCGACTCCACAAACCTTCCTCCAATAGGCCAGGGGCTGGAATATTACACGGTTTAGGCTATCACACACATGGGAGGCATTAGAATATGGTACCTATACCCACACACCAACATAAACTGCCATGAAACAATGCTGATATATAAAAAACTGAAAGTAAATGCATGCATAAAACTATCCCACAACCAGAGTACAACAAAAGTACAAAAGGGAAAAATAGGCCCCCCAAAAGAAAACTACAAAGCTTCCAACCTTCTTAGAAGGAGGGGAACACTGCCCAAAGAACCACATGAAAGATCCTCAGCATAGCTTCGGTAAGAATCCAAATTCAGTCCCGCTCACTCAAGTCTGCCTGATCTGGGTCCTCCAAGGAAACCTTTGAAAGGCTTGTGGTGTACACAAGAGACAAACATATGCAGGAAAATCCCATACAGGTGTGATTATAAAAATACTCAGTAGGAACCCCAAAAACTCAAAACAAATGAGAGAAACAGTAAGGAAAAATTCTGCTCATCCCAGCTAGAGGGAACCCAGATGAGAGAGAAACTTCATCTCGTGACCATCCTCAGCTAAACACTACTTGTCAGCGCAAACCAAGTGTATTCCTATACATACACCTTGAACATCCATATATACTCAGCACACGCACCAAGCCACATGAGGTACCGACCTCATCACCAGAAACAGTCCACAACTAAGAGAGCACACTCCACAATCACTGTCATCACAGATGACACTCGTCTGAGAGATACACTCCATCGGGTCCCACACAAACATCTCAGATGCTTACTTGAGAGATCACGCTCATCAGATATCATCATTGACATCTCACTGAAACAACCTAAACACCAAACTCATCAGATAGGGGATCACTCCTAGGGTCCGCTTGGGGATGCCAAAACCCACACCGGTAAATGAAGATCTCACAGATAGGGGATCACCCCCAGGGTCTGCTGGGGGATACCACAACCCGATCTGGCATTCGTAGAAACATGTCACTCAGATAGAGGATCGTCACCTATGTCATGATGGTCATGACGATACCGAAACCCGATCTGGTTCATATCACACTGTAGGGTATTGACCTGACGATGTTGCAACCCTACCGACACCACAAACTGAGTAGGGGATCGTATAACCAATGATACCACAACCCTTGTATAAATCACATGCTGAGTAGGGGATCACATACTCAATGATGCCAAAACCCTACTTAGAACGGCCCAACGTGTAGGGGATCATATTCCCGATGATTCCCAAAACCCTACGGGGTTAACCTGCTAGATAGGGGATCACCACCCATGGATAAGTGGTCACAGCGATACCAAGAAATCGATCTAGGTAAACGATGCTAGAAGATCCTGCTTCGGGCCCCCTAGAGTGATTCCACAACATTAACAGATTAAACATCCAATCGAGAGGATCACAAACCTATATGAAGGTTTTGATGTCACGTGGACCCTCGTAGGAACGAACCAAGGGAGTACCCCCAACCACTGCTGGTCCAAACATCGCTAACCCGATCAACAAGCCACAACTCCACATTGTGCACTTCCAACGCCGATACGGCGGCCACCAACACGATCCACATAGAAATACACGCAGGATAGGCTATTTACTCGCCCGAAATAGACATATGATGAAAAAATTCACTATTCATCGTAGCCATTCCATGTGAGGCCCACACTACGATCCTAACACTCAACAAGTGGATCATACCACTGCAATATCCATGAAAAAACACACGGGATCGACTAATCGTTCGTCCGAAATAGACCCCCGATGAAAAAGGTATTATTCACTATAGCCAACCCATGTGGGGCCCACGCCTTGATCCAGAAACTCATCGAACGGATCGCACCATTCCAATCCTCTTGGATTAACACACATGATAGAATATTCATCTTCCAAAATCGAACTCCTGGTGAGAATGTTGCGTTTTATCATAAACTCCCAAACCCGACCTCATGGGGTCCGCACCCCAAACTCAGTCCCAACACTGGGAAACTATCAAGAAAATCAACCGTACCATCAGGGTCTCAACACCCCTAATGACATGTCAATCAGACACTCTGAGTAGAAGATACGATGACCCGAAGTTGAATAATAATAACAAATTATTAATTTATTCGACATTTCATGCTCTCGGGCCATCATCCCATACATTAAACCCCATAACTCAAACCTAAGGGTTTGCCTCACCCACAGGGTCGAGTCGCCGCTGACAGCACGCAAATCTGACCTTTAGGGAGAAAAAAACGAGGGTTTAAAACCCCCGTATACCAAGGGAGGACTGGACCAGCCTGGGCCGGCCCGGCCGTCATGGTTTGGCGGCCCTGGTGGTCTCCCACGGCCCACCACCACCAGCCGCCGTTATCGGCCGCTGTGGCACCGCAGCGCCGACGATCCTTCTAAGGTCTGCTGGGGCCACCTCAGGGGGTCCAAATTCACTTCTGAAGCCATTTGCATTCCCCCAGGTCCAGATCTACACATATGCAGGCTCAAAACAGATAATAACCAAACCAAACGGGGTCCAGGATTTCAAAACTCAAAATTCCTACATGTTGGCCGAGCACCGAATCTTTAGGTGCTGAACGACGCCTGTGATGCGCTAGAGATCGATCTACTGACGATCGATTCTGAAAACAGACTCCCAGGGCTCGATTTAGAGAAGAAACGGAGGAGGAGGGGAGGCGTTTCGTTGCCTTCATACAAGAATAAATGGGGGGAGATGTTTGATTTTCCTTTTTTATATTTAAAACATCATTTCATCTCCCTGCCAACCCGCCTCCGACCCGGCACCCGACTCCGACTAACACTATGTCGCGCCTAGGGTAAACATTGCATTCTGAATGCGACAGCACACTCAAGATTGAAATCTGAGACATCGTCCAAGAGTCACTTGAGCTAACACTCATAAATAAACTTTTCCATTTATTTACAAAAACACCCCTGGTGGCTTTTCTCACAGCAGGATCGTGTCCGCAAATTTACACCCCTCCTAGTGTAAACGACACGTCCAGATGCAACCATGTCCTCAGATTCCCATTCCGACCTACCTTTTAGGAGATAACATGCCCCCACCACGTGCATAGTATATTTTTATAAAACTAATTCCATGCACATAGGGCCTCGGAATCGCATTCCCTCTTTGCGCCTAGATCTGGAATTATTCATAGGAATATTCCAAAGTCTGATAGGGCCAAAATCCAAGACACTACATTAAAACCCCATGTGGAAATAAATAAGGAATTAGGCAGAAGGTCCAAAACATACTGGTCAACTTGTCAAAACACTTGATCCACCTTGAAACATCATCCCAAACATTGGGATGAGTATGACTATTTACTGACACCCAAGTCACTCAACCTCATTATTGATTGAAATTCTCAGTGTAATATCTCTAGGTTTAAGTGATTACAACTTAACTTAAATGGGTCATTGGATGAATTTATCACCTGACAGGTACCACATGTATCAACTCACACTACCCAGGGGTTCACCATAAAAACAACACATCCCAGACACTATCCATATGCTTATCAAACCTATGAATTCGAGTATCTAATGGCCTGAAAAAGAGTGAACTGTCACGATCCAACCCAGGATGACCCTCACCCGATCACCCGATACGGTCCACGACATGACCCGAAGGGCGTTCTAGATCCCCACGGGCTGGCGAAAAGCGCCAGGGCATCAATAAAGGTTGTGGGAACGATTTCTCCCAGTATAAATAAATAAATCAGCAGAAATAAAACAGAGATGTGGAAAATAAATAAAGAGAGTAATGTAACTAAACAAGAACAAAAGAAAATAAAACTAAAAAAAGAGTATACCACTATCTCTGTGTGACCTCACAGGTCACTCCCCAACTCATGACCAAACGTCGCCCACGGCCAACACACCCATTTTGTAGCCTTCAAAAACACTAAAAATAGAAAATAACTATAGGCGTGAGTATTAAAACTCAGTATCCTCGCCCGATATCTATTCCCAATGCACTACCTTTAAATAAATAAATTTAGTAATTCCATATTTGAACTAAATTATGTCAAATATTAGTTTCCACACACACTTGTACTTCTAAAACATGTAACAGTCCATTTCCCTTTATAATTTTAAAAAAACAAGTTTAATGTTGAAAGGAACATGTGCATTGAAATTTAAAACATTTTTGCGAATAATTTAGAAATATGAATTTTAGTTTTAATCAAAAGGAAAACCACACAAAACCCACAACACACACTAAGGGCAATGGAAAACGTGGATCACATGGGCCAGCAACCTAACTAGACCTCTAAACTATCCACGACATACAAATAAACACTAAAAGAAACATGGTTTGAACCTAGGAGATTGTGAACAGTCTAGAACGTACTATACATGTGACTCATCTTGAAGGCATGCCCTAACTCGATGACATCAAAACATCCTAACGTTCGGTATATCCCTACATTTCCTAACCAAGGGGCCCAATCCCAATAGTAGTAATAACTCGGTATTCCTCTAATATGGGGTCACTAGCCAGTGCGTAATCTAAACTAGTGCAGCAATCATTCTCAGAAGATTCACTCATTATGCCAGGTTTTCATGCCAACACATTCAACAAAAAGGGGTGCATCCATAATGAAAATATATCAATCACGATAAACAAATGTCACACACAACTCACGCAATCAATGCACACCAAGGATCACCCTTGTGTAACCCCAAAGTGAGTTTTTCAAAAATAATTTATTTTATTAAAGTGCCAAACATGCCTTCCCCAAATTTAAAGAATAACATCATTTCTCAAGAAAACCCAAAACACTTATTCAAAAGAAATCCTTTATCATTTCAACCACAAATAAATTTTAAATTCTTTGAATTATGTTTAAAATCCAAATAGGCATTATTTCACTACTGTGTGTCCGCTCATCATGAAAATATTTCAAATGTCATGTATAAAATAAGTCTCTCTTTTTACACCAAATAATAATTTAAAAATTAATTATCTTATATTATTTTCTATTTATTAAAATTAATAAAACATCAATAAATTAATAAATTATAAATCTAAAGGTAAGTGCAGTGGGGGACCTACCTCGAGAAAGAGATGAAATGGAAGACGCGTGTACGACACCACACAGTAAGGTCCAACACATAGTAAACAAAACACTAAGAACTCAAAAACCAAACGAAAACCCCAATTAAATTATGTGAAAACAAGCGGCGGGAAGAAACCCTCACCTTGAAACAAAAGCGCGATGATGATGCAAACTCAGAAACAAAGGGCGGCCATGGAGCTCACTCGGAAACGCCCCACGCAGGTCCTAAAATGTCAAACCGACCCAAATAATATTTAATTAATAAAAATTATAATCAAAACAGTGTAAATATATATATATATATATATATACATATATCTTTCAAAAGGAGCATTAAATAAATAGGTACCAACGGGGGGCCTGCTTGCTGCCGATCGGTAGGAGCAGGGAGTTCTGAGGAGGGAAGGTCGTCGATGGGCTGCTCAAACGCACTGAGGGGATGGGTAGCAGGTGAATAGGACGCTCAAGCATGGGTGGTGCGGGGTCTCAGGCAAGCATGGATGTCGTCTGGATCACAATAGGGGCTGCAGAGGGTGCGGTGGAGAGGGTAGGAGGCGGCACTGGGGCACCAGATCGCTCCAAGATGGCTGACGACTGGCGATGCAGACTGGAAGTGGGAGGACGGGGGTGGACATGCATCTTGCAGGCGGAGGGGAGCGCAGGGGCACTCGTTCGGGGTAATGAGGGGAGATTCCAGGAGGGTGGTGCTGCATGAGGGTTGTGGCGAGGCTGGAGCTGCAGAAGGAGGCTGAGCAGGGAGGGCGCTGAGCGGGGTGCACGATAGAGGCAGGAGCCAGATAGGGCGCCACTTTAGGAGGGTGTAGAAGAGGGGTGTTGTGTGGATGGATCAGTTGGTCATGAAGTGAGTCGGCAGGGACGTCGTGCAGGAGGAGGGTAGGTGCGTCAGGAAGGCGTTCATGTGGAGAAGCATGCAGGAGGGAGTGTGCCGAATCGTGGAGGGTGGATAGGGCAGGGGCGCGGGTCGTGCGGCGCTACTGTGTGAGGGAAAGAGTGGCGCTGCAGTAGGGAAAACCAAACTAGCTGAGCACTGCAAGGAAGAGGGAACAACATAGAGAGAAGATGTGTGGGGGAGATCGAGGCGTTGTGCTGTACGGGGGACAACCGCATGGAAGAACAACAAAGAAGAAAAAAAAGAAAATAGAGGAATAAAGAGGAATAAAGAGAAAGAAAGAATAAAAAAACAAATAAAAATTAAATAAAAGTAAAAGATAATAACAATAATAATATTAATAATAATAATAATAACAATATTATAAATTATTGTTATTATTATTATTAAAAATTTTATAAAATTCTTTTCAATTAAATTTATTCATTTAATTTTATTATTTATCTAAACAGTTGGGCAGCCGCGCACTCACCATGTCCGAATGCACGATCAGACCGAATGCTCGGTGACCATGCACCTACCCGGATCGAATGCGGGGTGGCCTCTAGTAGTGCGGTGACTTCGCACTAGCCCGAGACCCACCGGAAACATCAAAGATTCAAAAATTCAATCCCTGGCCCAAACCCGACTCTACCTAGAGTCGCTGGACCGAGAAATAAAAAAACATGGGCGTCCGTGGTTGGGGTGTGACAATTCTCCCCACCACAGACACATTATGTCACCAAAAAGTCACAAAGCCATCAGTTGACACAACTTGAGTTCATTCCCAGAAAAAATCATAGAGAACCGTGAGCATCGAGGAAACCATTCCCAACAAACGTCACACCTGACCAATTCAAGAAAAACCCTTCAAACCCGAAAAAACAACCCCACCCACCCCCATAGGGGGGGGAAACGTGGGAACTCCCAGACCAAAATCATTCATTTTCACCACATGTACCGAAAAAAAGTCACCTGATACATGATGAAAATCATGTTACAGAACAATCCAACAACTTGAGGATGAGAAATTAACTCAACACCTCCCATCAATTTCACGAAATGAACACCTCCCTAATGAAGACACCTGATACCAACTCAAAATTAGAATAGGTCCATTTATTCAGGGGCCCACACCATTCAGAGAGACCAGAAAACTTAAGAACAACACTGAGATCAGATAAGACTGCTTGTATTGTGGGAGAACTCGCTCATCACGCCACCACAACAAGGTTAAGATTACGGCAGAGAGAAGAATAGAACAAGAAAATTTCAGATATTTCAATCTCAAAGCTGAATACATTATTCAGAATGAGGTTCCACAAACCCTTGGAAACTCCTGACTGTGCGCGAGCTTCACCTCGAGACCTGTGGCTGGGGCCCTGATAGCTGAAGCATATATGGCCTCACAGTCCAGAATCTTCATCTTCTGGTCTCTAACTCTATCTTTTCGATGTCTCATACAACCACAATGGTCGTACCACTTCAAAGGTATGCAACATGAAGACATAGAATTTCCGGAAATGCCATACTGGTGTCACAAAAGAGAGCGGTCCAACGAACTAGGAGCCTGTACTAACGAGGATGGTTTCTTGGAGACAGGTTCCACTGGCCCACACTCCTTTCAAGATGGGGAACCTTAGCGGAAGTTGACCACCATTAATCACGCCCAAAACTCGAACGGTGATGATACATTTCTTCATTACTAGTCCATAACTGAACCCTAAAATAACTCTAGGGAGGTACAAACCTTAACTATCCAAGGAGTTCCCAATAACCCGAAGACAAATTATCTTTCAGAACAATACAACTACCTCTAATAGACTTCGATTACGTCAAAAATCAAGAAACACACAAAACGAATTGTTAACTGAGGATAACATATTAACAACTTTTGGAGGATTTCTGGGCGGCATACTCGTGACAATATGAATAACATCATCAAAACCGGCATCCAGCCAAAACTCAATCAAGGCGACAACACAAGCCAAGGTCAATAGGCCGATAAACCAATCATATAAAACAGAAGGATAAATCACTTTTCCAAATCCATTATTTCTTTTAAATTTTTAAAAGCTCACCTATGGAACATTATGAACCGTCACATGTGCGTTTATTCAATCCCACTCACCTCATCTACAAACAAGATCCCCCACACACTTCTATACAAACCCACGCACGTGTGTGGCCCTCTATAAAGGGTTCCAAGGTACAAACACTTCTTTTCCTTACCAAATCCAAAAACATACCATGTTTTTCTAAACCGATATGCATTCTCTTTAGAATCCCAGTTTAGTATTTTCAAAAAAAATTTGGAAGAAACACTTATCCATTTAAGAACCAATTTCACATTTAACGCACGCTCAAATCAACTGAGACTAAAACAGAACACAAGTAGTAATAACCCACTAGAATGAGGAACTAGTGCAAATGTATGACCCAGCGACATGGTGGTGAGCCATGACCAATGTAAATAATACACTAAGAGGACCTTAAACTGGACACTTGGACTCCACATGGGTCACCACCCCATGTGATGATGCAAAGTGAACCGATTCACCTCAATTATCATCCCTCAATCAACAATGACCAAGGAAAAGTGACTCAAATCCCGATCTAACCCTGGTAACTCAGGTCTCATCACGAACGGTGGTGATCAGGAACTGAACTGTAACCTACCTTCTGATCCCCGAAAGTCCCAATCTCTATCTACCAGACATCCCATATAACCAATGGTTCTTTGAAAAGCGAGATCCACTATGGGCCGACCTATTTTGATACCATTTTGTCACGAACCAACCCGGGTCGACCCTCAACTGATCACCTGAGCCGGTCTGTGACATGACCCGAAGGGCATTCCCGGTCACCATGGGCTAGCGATGAGCTCTAGGGAATCAACAGGAGCTGTGGGAATAATTTTTCCCTATATAAATAAATAAAGCAACATAAATAAAACAGAGCAGTGAAAAATAAACAAACAGAGTAAAGTAACTAAACAAGAACAAAATAAAATAAAACAAACCAAAAGAGACAACCACTATCTCCATTTGACCTCGCAGGTCACTCTCTAACTCATAACCAAATGTAACCCATGGAAAATTCACCCAAGTTGTAGACTGCACAAACACTAAAAATAGAAAAGAATAATAGGTGTGAGTATTAAAAATCAGTAGAATAGCCAGATATCTATTCCCAATGCACTACCTTTAAATAAGGAAATTTACAAATTCCAGGTTTGAACGAAATTATATCAAATATTATTTCCCACACACACTTTCATTTCTAAAACAAGTAACAGTCCATTTTCCTTTACAATTTTAAAAAACAAGTTTAATTTTGAAATGAATTTGTGCATTTCAATTTAAACCATTTTTGTGAATAATTTAGAAATACTTATTTTAGAATTAGTCAAAAGGAAAACCACAAGCAACCCCCAACACACACTAAGGGAAATGCAAAACGTGGTGCACAGGGGCCAAAAACTGAACTAGACCTCTAAAAAAACCACCACAAACAAATAAATACTAAAAGAAACATGGGTCAAACCTAAGAGATCATTAAAAATCCAGAACATACTCTACATGTGACTCATCCTGAAGGCATGCTCTAACTTGATGACATCATAACACCCTAATGATCAACATAGCCGTACATGTCCTAACCGAGGGGCTCAATCCCCATAGCATAAATAACTCAGTATTCCCATGCTATGGGGAAACTAGCCAGTGCGTAATATAAACTTGTACATCAATCATTCTTAGAAGATTCATTAACTATGACATGTTCTCATGTCAACACATACAATAAAAAGGGATCCATCCACAATGAAAATAATTCATTCATGATCAACAAATACCACAAACAACTCAATCATTCAACGCACACCAAGGATAACCCCTGAGTATCCCCAAAGTGTGTTTTTCCAAAATAATTTATTTTATTAAAGTACCAAACGGGCCTTCAATAACTTTAAAGATAAACATCATTTCTCAAGAAAACCAAAAAAACTTATTTAGAAGAAATCATTTATCATTTAAACTATAACTACATTTAAAATTCCGTCAATTATGATTAAAAGGAAAACAAGAATTCTTTCACAACTTGGTGTCCACTCATAATGAAAATATTTCAAGTGTCATGTATAAAATAAAAGGCTCTTTTTACACAAAATAATCATTTAAAATTTAATTATCTTATATTATTTTCTATTTATTAAAATTAATAAAACATTAAGAAATTAATAAATACTATATATAAATGTAAGTGCAGTGGGGGACCTACCTCGAGACCGAGATGAAATGGAAGACGCACGTCTGACACCACATAGTAAGGTACAACGTACTGTAAACAAAACACTAAGAACTCTAAACAAAAACGAAAAACCCAATTAAAGTATGCTAAAACAAGTGGTGCGAAGAAACCCTTACTTTGAAACTAAAGCATGACGAAGACCCAAACTCAGAAACAAAGCGTGGCGATGGAGCTCACTCAGAAACACCCATCGCAGGCCCTAGAAAGTAAAACCAAAACAAATAATATTTAAATAATAAAACTTATAATAAAACCAATTTATATATATATATACATATATATATATAATGGAGACTAAAATAAATAGGTACCAACGAGGGGGATTCTGGCTGCCGATCGGCTGGAGCAGGGAGGTCCGGGGAGGGAAGGTCGTTAGCGGGCTTCTCGAACACATCAAGGGGATGGGTAGTGGGTGATCAGGACACGTAAGCAGGGGATGGTGCAGGGTCCCGGGTGAGTAGGTATGGCCGCTGGATTGAAACAGGGTGCTGCAGAAGGTGCGGCGGAGAGGTACAGAGGCGACAATGGGGAACCAGATCACTCCAGGAGGGCTGGACACTGGCGATGTGGACTGGCAGTGGGTGGACGAGGGCATATGGGCATCATACAGGCCAAGGGGAGCGCATGGGTTCTCGACCGGGGTAAGGATGAGAGAATCCAGGAGGGCAGTGCTATATGAGGATAGTGGCAAGGATGGAACTGCAGAATGAGAATGACCAGGGAGGGCGCTATGTGGGGTGCGTGACAGAGGTAGGATATAGATAGGGCACTGTGGAAAGAGGGTGGAGAAGAGGGGTACTGTGCGGCTGGATCGGCTGGGCATGCGTTGAATCGGCAGGGACGCCGTGCATGAGTAGGGTAGGGGCATCGGGAAGGCGTGAAAGCGAAGAAGCATGTATAAGGGAGTGCGCCGACTCAGGGAGGGTGGACAGGGCAGGGGCATGGGTCGTGTGGTGATGCTGTGTGAGGGAAAGAGTGGCACTACAGCAGGGAAAACCGGACTGGCTGAGTGCTGCAAGGAAGAGGGAACAATAGAGGGGGAAGAGGTGCGGGGGAGCCTGAGGTGTTGTGTTGTGTGGGGGACAACAGCATGGAAGAACAGAAAAGAAGAAAAAAGAGAGAAGATTAAAGAGAAATAAAGAATAAAAAATATATAAAAATAAAATAAAAATAATAGATAATAATAATAATAATAACAGTAATAATAAAAATATTAATAATAATAATAATAATAATAACAATATTATAAATTATTGTTATTATTATTATTAAACATTTTATAAAATTCTTTTCAATTTAATTTATTCATTTTATTTTATTATATATCTAAACAGGTGGGAAACCGCACACTCACCAGGTCTGAACACACGATCAGACCAAATGTGCGGTGACCATGCACCTACCCTGGCCGAATGTGCGGTGACCTCTAGCAGTACGGTGACTGCGCACTCACCCGAGACCCACTGAAAACATCAATGCTTCAAAAATTCACACCCGAGCCCAAAACCGACTCTACCTAGAGTTGTGGGACCAAGAAAAAAAACATGGGCATCCGTGGTCAGGGTGTGGCATGAACCCACAATCATACTACTCCATACGAACATTTTCCTTACTAATGACATACCGAGTAATCTATCACTAGGGAAGTTGAAGAAGAAGGGTCACACAACTTACAAAGTAGCCCACCATGACATAAGAAACAGTAACCTACTATAATTGATCATTACATTATTCTCACAACCAAATCAACGGTCAAAAAATCACATGAACACTAGTCAAAACCAAAGTATCATTTTAGAATCTTGGATCCCCACATGGACAGTAGAACCTAAATAGTACCATACATCAGAAAAAGATTCACAAACCTTTGGAAAATGTATTGATGATATGAGGGTGCTACCTATAACCGGTGATCCCCATACATAAACATGAATCTTTAACCCTTACATTTGATCATGGTGAAGAGGTTACTAGTCTTAAGATCCTATCACATTAGTTAGATCAATATAAGTGGGGATTATGAGTAACACCCATGCTCCCATTTCCTGGGGAATCTCAGTAAAAGCATTAAAACTACCCTAATACATGTGTTAAGGCTACCAATACCTCAAAAATATCTAGTTTAATTCATTGCATTAATTTACATTAGTTTCTTGAATAATTAAAAACCAAAATTAACATCAAGAACTCATTAGATGAAATTATTATAAAATGTACTATATTTAGAAAATTCCACAACAAATAGAAATTTTTTAATCAATATTCATTTTTAAGCATTATTTATTGATTGAAATCAAATTATATTTATGAAATTTACATCATAACCCAATATTAGAGGATTATTAATTTATTTGTAAAGATTCATATAAATTATAGTTAAATTAAGATTAAAAGTGATTCTATTATTTTAATGGGGTGCTATTCGAAAGGACCAATCCCTATGTTCTCATTAAAACCCATATATAATTATACATTCACATTAAATTCCCCTCAACACATATCATAAGAAAAAACTCCTAGGATTGAGATATATGGAATAAAAAAAGGAAACCTAATAGGGTCCCATTAATCCATTTTAGGGTCCACTGAAAATAACATGAACAATTTATTCATTTAGATTTCAAAAACACTTTTAGTGGGTTCATTTCATAAGAAACATGCCCTAACTGACATACTTGGGTCCTGTTTGGCATTTATAAATGTAGTCTTGCAAGTCATTAATCCCATGAAAAGGGTTAAAATCCTTAGTAAATAAAACAAAAAATTTGAGGTTGATATTTAACAATATTTATATTTAGATAAGTTTCTAAAATTATATGTCTCATAAAATATGGTTATCTTTTATGGGTTACCACCAGTCAAATTATAAGTCACCCATAAACATTTTGATTTATAGGAGACTACCATATAACCAAAACAATTTTATCTAGGATAAAAATAAATCTGAAAATCCGTAACATTTATATCAAATAATATGTTTTTATAAAGTGTATCTATAATGGATATATTATATAGGTCGCTAGTTTCCAATTTTTAAGGCACCTATACATCATATAAATTGTAAATTGACCCCCATTAAATCACAACTAGCATGTTTAAGCCCATAATAAAAAATAATAGGAGAATGAAAATAAAAAACAAGATCATTAATTAGTTACCTAACCATGGTAAGAAACCATACATGCATAAAGAATTAATAATCATGCTAAATAAGCACATGAAGGTAAAATAAGCAAGAAATCATAGTACACAAGTAGTAAAAAATTCATACATGGATGATAATAAAATATTTCTAATTTAAATTATAGAATCATTCTAATGAAATAATTATGATGGTCAAAAGTGAAAAAGTTATTGAAATTATTAAAATATAATATAATGGACTTATAAATAACACACAAGGCATATCAATAAGTTCAGATAAACAATGCAATCTACATAGATTTGAATATGTATGGAATGTAAATTACTATGTTCCTATTAAGAGGCATGTAATGATACATACATTTTATACTAGAAAAAGGGTAAATAATATAATTCACATAAATCATTAAGAATCCGAATGTACTCTAATAACTCAAGATAAATTAATAATTAATTGTAATAATGAGCAACTTGATCAAAAATCCCATACCCGGAGAGTTGGAAATTTCCCCATGTGTGGGTTTGTCACTCTTTTTAATGACTATTTTCAATGCTTAAACACATTTATAGTATCCTATATACCAACTCGAAACAATAATAAAGATGGAAAAGATGTTCAGATACAACTATGTAATGTCCTGGCACAACTAACCACTATACCGGTTTCCAGATTGGTTTCCATATTGACTCAAGTATACCTCCCTGAATTCCATAGGTTGAAAAATAATAGTGGGGGGTTTAATGAAGGTATAGGGAGATTATACACTCATGATCAGTGTAGCAATGCGGTCGAACAGGATTAAACAATATAAGTTACTAGAATCGTTAATAAATGAAAAGTGATATACCAGATGATAAATATAACAACTGAGTAAATTAGACAACACCAATATACAACTAACCATGCATACAGGTCCCAATGAAGCATCAAAATAAATAAAGAAACATGAAACATGATAAATGGTACTATATACAAATAATAAAAAAGATAAAAAATCCTAGAGGGTGGTCTCATCGTGCATCATGACTAATAGCATTGTCCCATGATCTTAACTACAAAGTACAATGCACACTACAAAGAAGGATAATGGACCTATGAACAGGAGGATATTCTTTAGTACACAAGTATAATGGAAGCCTGTTGAGGGTGTGCTATATAATAAATAGTTCATCACCAAAGGTGAATAAGGCATAATCTAGTCAATGTATATAAAATAATTAGTGAACTTGTATTTAAAGTTAGTGATTAAATGAGAAGTAACAGACTAACCATGTTGGGTAAGGTTCCTCATGGACACCTGGATAACTATACTAGATTCAACCAAATATGGAAATGATTAAACAAAGGTAAATGTGTCCAAAAGTTATTTGAGGGGAGTGATAAAAAAAACCTCATAAAATAAGTATCCTGAGTTAAACCAAACCCAATCATTTGATATTTAATTGCAGACACATTCCTTGGATAAAAAAATATCTCTGAACAACAATTACAATAAAATTAATTACAAAAATTAAATTATCAATATCCTAGTGTCATCTAAGGTGAACCTTAATCAGAAACCTAGGTGTCTCAATATGAGTATAGTAAATGCACACAGCTATAGGATCCCATTGATTGGAATCCATGAATGGTCTCACAATAATCACTCTTAGCCTAGTGTGAGATCAAAAAATCTGAGCCCAAACCTATATCTCACATAGGGGACCAAGTCTCACTTATTCCCTAGTATAATTGTGTCATCATCGAGGCCATCCATGGCATCTCCCCCAGAAAATTGGTATCACTCCTAATGAGGTATGATGACTGAACGATGATCCTATTCTGGCCTTACCATGTTTCCCCAACCATATACACAACCTATTCAGTGTATCTGATCAAAAATAACAATGAGTATATCCATGGGATTCCTTGTAATAAAAACCAAGAATCACTCATTATGTTTGTAATTTATTTAATCAATTTAATTAAACAATAACAATGACTTGGTAGTGGGGATGATATAACAAAGTAAAAAAGAAGCATTAAGAGGACCACACCCATTTTACATTTCAATTTATCATTTAAAAGGGAAAAATAAATATTTAATCCACATCACATCTAAAAACAATTAATTAATAAGGAAATCATATTACAATAATTCAAGGAAGGAATAAAAAAAATATCAATTTCTAATTGAAGACAATGTACTTCAAAAGTGGTCTTTTATTATAAAACGGCACATTATTATCAAATAATAAAATTAATTTAATTTAAAAAATTAAATTTCGTATTAAATATTAAATAATTACACTACAATTTTTGGTTAATTAAGGATGTTAATAAATTCACTAAAATTATAAACATATACAAATGGTTCTCCAAAGGGGTGGCTCATACATAAGGAAAACATTTCTCAACATATTATAAATAATGAACTTAACCTAATTTGTGGTTTGGGTTTATTTCATAACCACAAACCATACTAAGGGATGTTCAAACAGAACACAATGAAAGATAAATAATTTAATTTAATGCAATTTATTATTTTCAAGCGACATTGGGTATGTTTGAAACACGGAACAATGATGACTTTTTATTATGATATTAATATTGAATGGGGAAATATAGACCCCATGACATAAACTTGGTGTGACCTATAAATCCAATATCAAGGCATGATTTGGTCCACATTTTTGGAAGAACCAATAAATTTACAAATAACATGAAAATAAGATTAGTTAACATTCCCCTTGATACCTTCCTCAAGGGAGTGGTAAATATAAAATGCTTCAAGTGGATCGTAAATCTTACTGAGTGGAATTAATAGGTACCTATGGTGCTCTAATTAGATGATGGAAAGTGTATATCGATCGAAGGCTAGGTTTGGTAGTGAAGGATGAACCCAGACATAAGGGAGGGGCCTCATGAAGTTGGAGGATATGAAAGAAAAAAATAGGGGTTAATGGTTTATTAAGGTAAAAATAGTTTAGTACCTTCAAAATAGGGGATGCAGGGCCTAGCTTCATGGTATGGACTAACCATGTTTTAATCTTGCGACTCTTGCTACCTAAGAACCACACCATACAAGGTCGTTCTACATGGTTTTACGAACTATACACAAATAGTGTGATGAAAAATGTAGGCACACTGTGTAGGTTCAACAAAGCAATCATTCATGGTGCACGGTTTGTGAAACTATATGCCACCTGTTCAAGTAACTTTTTCTTAGTAGCAAGTGTCACACAATTTTCACTGTTAGTATTAATGGTTTCAGACATACCGTGAACCCTTACCATTCCAACCAAAAGAAGATTTTTTGTCTCCCACTCCCCCAAAACATGATTTAACACTCGAGGGACCACTCATGCCATTACAATAACCTAATAAAACATTAACGTGTTCTATGTCACATAATATAATTCCTATTCCATCTTTTTAAAATGTCCCATCCACCAAATGATTAAATTCAAAGTCCTTTTGATTTGTTTCTGGTCCAAAAACATAAGAAACTAAAATTTTTATCATATATCTCCCTATAAGAAATGAAATACAAGGAATTCTGATCAAATAAATATATATAAAATTCATCTTTCATACTATAAATGTGATGTCGATATTACAATACTAAAGAAATTTCACATTTATTATCTATAAAATATTGAAATCTCTTTATGACACTATAAATCATAAAATGTTATGATTAGTAAAAACCATTATGAATTAGCTAAGAAGTTAATGTCTCAAAAACTTCATAGTGAATATTATTGAACGCATGTCATGATTATGACAGGAATAGTTATATTTATGAGGTTATTAATATTTAGATTCATATTAAATGATTCCTCACTACTATATCATTACACATTAGAAAATACTACATATAATCACAATAAACCTCATATACAGTTCAATTATCTAATTAGTAGAAGAATATGGGTGTTTGTGTTATTGACCATTAAATACATCAAATCCACCAAACGTGATTTTTTCTAGAAAAAGTAATGAACATTCAATGTTATTGTTTGTAAAGGATATAGGATTATAAAAAAATATAAATCAATTAAAATAACCATTTAGGTCAAGAAAATTGTACGCATCCAAAAAATAATTTGTACTCCCTAGATGAAAAACACATTAATTTTCTATAGAACAATAAATTTATAATAATAAAGTAGATGTACCTTCAATATAGTCTAACGATAACATGTTAATATTATCACACATAGAAAAATAAAGATAAATTCATTTGATTACATATATATGCAATTCTAAGCAATGAATATCTTTTATTCAATATCACAAATATCATCTTTGAATAGTAAATATATAACTTCAATATTTTTTATATAATAAAGTAAAATAGAATATATGATCCCCAATATGAAACACTTAGATTAATTAATCCATTATTTATCAAATCAATAATATTAATTTTGAAGTAAAAAGGTTCAAAATGATCCATTAAATATGGTTATATGTATTTTTTTTTAAATTTAAGGATGAAAATCAATAATAAATGTATTCTCACAATATAGAGGTGAGTAAAAAATTTCCTAAAAAATATCAATAATGTCCTCAATAACCCCATAAAACTTTTCTAACCATAAAATAGATATAAATTACCCCAAATCAGATAGTTGAGTTGTAATTTTTTCTAAACATCAATGATCTATCTAACAATCCATATGTATATGAAATACCACACATTCAAATTCACAATCAGTGAAGAAACATTCCCATCGATACAAATCTCCAATAGATCACATAAAATACAACAAATCCTTATCCTTAAGGACATCATATGATTTTATCTATAAAAACATTAATAATTATGTCAGCTCATATGATTAAATTTTTAGTTCTCATTAATAGAATATTTATACTATCCTATATCAACCACATATAAGAGTAAATAAAACTAATGGTCTATGAAGAATTTTCTATTGATTATCTAAAATTCTAACTATGAAATTCATAATAAAAAAATGTGATGAATCAGTGTGTATCAGTATATAAAGAATCGTTTTAAAAAATACTGAATGGATTATAATTCATGCGAGGAAGACACCTTTATTTCTTAATTATCCATTTATTTTAATGTAATTATATCCCATAAAGTCTAATATATCCTTATCCTTTACCATCATCTAGTTTTTAGGTATGGTTAACACCCCTTTTAACATTTATCTTCTTTAAAAAACATTATCTATCTATGGGGTTAATAAATTTGGAGTTATAAGGATAAAATTTTCATATGAAATAATGATTTATTTTTTATCAGTGGATAAATAATTCATTGAAAGAGGTAAATATTTCCTTTAATGTAATCATGAAATCGGTTGTGTATTAAATATATATATATATATTTGTTTTTTTATAGAGTATGCAATAAATTGTTATATCTTTACCTGAGAGAAGTAATTTTTTATATAGTACAGTTTATTTTTTCACAATAATAGTTCATGAATTAAGTTTTATCATGAATTATCATGATTGAAACGTAGTGGGAGTCATTGAAAACTGGTTATGGAATTTTATATGTGTGAATATATAACACT
The DNA here is from genome assembly GCA_963277665.1 of Viscum album. Lineage (NCBI taxonomy): Eukaryota > Viridiplantae > Streptophyta > Magnoliopsida > Santalales > Viscaceae > Viscum > Viscum album. Next base: position 422,645,216 of record OY728162.1, on the reverse strand, counting down.
TGTGTTTTAAATTCATCATGTGATTCAAAAAAAAATTATTTTAGGAGTGTTTTATTATCCTGAACCAACCTAAGACATCCCTAAATAGAACCTCTGATCTGGCATGTGGATCGGTTCAAAGGCTGTTCTGGATACCCACAGGCTTGTTATAATCTCTTATTCATCTAGAAAAACATTTTGTAATGGTTTTTCCCACAATAACATATACAGAAAAAAATCCATAAAAAAATCTTAATAAACAACATCCCAACATATATCATAAATAAAAGAAAACACTGATCAATTATGTAGTATATTAAGATAGATATGTATATAAGGAATGAAAATAAAAAATGTGTCAAAGAGTAAATAAAATTACCAGTCCTTGGGTAAAAAGAAAAAAAATTGAATTTAAGTAGTCTATTAATGATTATTATTTCATAAATGAAAATGTATTAATGCACCCATTGGGTGTATGTATGGTGTGATATCAATATCTTAGTATTGTCCCACCATGTATTCTATAATTATACATTGTCAAATAAATAATTTATGAAATATACATACAAATGAAATTGTAGGAATTAATATTTTAAAATAACTTCATTAAATAATAAAAATTTCAACCTTTTAATTATATTAAATGAAAGGAATGAAGAATATCCAATCAAAATATTAATTAAAATCATGGTCATCTACCATGTATGAACATTTTTAAAGAATATTTGATTAAATAATTTCAAAAAAAATGAATCATTACACAATATGTAAAATAAAACAATTTGTAACAATTTATCACATTGATAAGTTGTCCTAAAGAGTATTAGGATATTAATAGCTAGGATCCTAAAACCTCAAGTGATCATTGAAACAAAATAAGGGTGTGTAAACTCACTTCCTGATAACTCAATCCTAAGGAACTAAGATCACTATCATGGTTCGCCCTAACATAAAAATTTTAAAATTACTTTTCACATATATCTAATGCCAAAAAGGACAACCATATATAGCCATAATTTTATAAAAATGATATATTAATACAAAGGCTTCAATGATCAATCCACCTCATAAAGAGAAACTAATTTCACAATTTCAATCAATTTTAATGGGATATTTTATTACTAAGAATACAAATAAATTAATGAAACAAAAATATCCCCATCAATTCAATGAATCTAAAATAGTTCATTTGATCAGTTATCCACAAAAATAATTTTCACCATTAATTATGTTTTATCGTTCAAAATAAATTTAATGAATCTAAAATAGTTCATTTGATCAATTTAAAACCTATTTCAAAAGAAAAAAACGAAATATTCATCTCAAAATTTCTTTTTATGAAACTAAATTCCTCAAAATCATTGAATAATTGGTAATTGGATGGAACCACCCATCCAATAAAAGATAGATCTATAATGAAGATGAAATGAATTCCTAAACCAAAAACCCTCATTAATAAAGTATATATAGAAAAAAACTAACATACTATAACACTGTACTGATCATAAAACATAATAGATAAATGAAAATATCATAGAAGATTAGATAAAACACTTAATGTGATGTATGATAAAGATGTTTGGAGAATCCCCACAAAAATTACACCATTTTTGAATGTTAAAAAGTTGTCCCTATTAGGGAGATCATACATGGTTGGTTTATTTTCAAGATTAAATTAAAAAAGTGGTTAAATTTAGAAAAGGAAATAATAATAAAAAATAAAATAAAAAATTGGGATGGTGAGTTCATGGAACGAAATTAGATTAACATCCTAAATCATTTTAGGTAGACTGGGTCATGATATTAATGGGAATTTCATACTATGAACCAATGTTTCGTAACTCATTATTTTTTCCCTAACATATTTATGAATGTTATTGAATTAAATAACTCATTATTAATTTGTGTTGTTATAGTATCAGTGTTTAAACTCTATCAACAATATAAAAACTACAAATTATTTTCATGAATAATCAGATCATGGAAAAAATGATAAAAAGACATTTAATAACTAAATGGATCACCATGATGTGGAAATCTACCTAACATATCACATTATATCCATATAAATAGTAAGTTCAAATTAATAATTAGTAATTACATTAGACCAATACTCCCTCAGAAGTGATTCTCACTCTCAGGTTTCATGAGTGTAAATATATTAATTCTATATCACATAGATTGATATAATAGATCTATATTGTGGGATATTTTCTTGGTAACTGATTATTGGAACCGAGTTCTCATCTTTGGACACATCTGGAACCAAATTGAGTTCATTCCAATTTATAATGTGAGACTATTCGTGATGATACTTCTTAATATAAGAAACATTGGACAAGATTTGGATTAATGTATACTGAGGTGGTAATGAAACATTATATACCAAATTTCGAATAAAATCAAGAATATCAAAAGGATTACCTTTTCTCAAGCCAAACATCCTTGATTTTCTAGGAAATTAAGGACCCAATCAAGGTAAACATACCAGAATAACTACCGACCAACCAAAAAAAATCCAAGGGTCAGTAATGATCATCCATATAATTTTTCTATAACTCTGAGCCATCCCCAACCACTAAAGAATAGTCTATAACTTAATCAAAAAAAATTCCTAGTTGATAATGCAATTACTATGAAAATGGGTGAATCAATGTAAAAAAAGTTTTAGGGATTCCATATTTTCACTTTATTACCACTTTTAAATTTAAACCAAATATATTATTAGGATGAAAATAAAATCTCTACTAAAAAACATAATCATTCCATATGCATTACTAATTTTAAATTAATAACAATATATTAAATTTTTATATGTATTACTATTAATTTTTATGACTAAATCCTTTCTCTATCTAGGATGATCTAAGTCAAAAATTAACAGATAAAAATCAATCAGCTATTATAGGTTGTTTAGTAAGTTATCATGTTTAAACAATTTTGGGATTTTTCCAAACATATCCCAAAATACATTAAATATTACTAGAGTTATTTATACTATAATCCCAATAGTTATCTTTTTATTGGAAAAAAACTAATTTAAAGAAACACACTAAGAATACAATGATAAGTAGTATACATACATTAATCATCCATTTCAATAGAAAATAGATCTTCCACATTGATCCATTTAGATAATATAATTTTTTTACTTTGTCACATCCAATGAAAATTCTTTGAATATCACTAAATATAATCAATAAATTTGTATTAAAGATTTACATGTACATTTATTAACATGTAAAAAAAATTACTCCCACATTTTATCATTATAATATGTTAATGAAAAAATGAATATTCTGTAACACACTATATGTTGTCTAATATTTTTTTCACAAAGAATTATGCTCTAATTACAAAAACATTTCCCTTTCAAAGCATAAAAATCACATTACATTATAACTTCCTTCAGGCATACATAACTTCAAAAGCAAGGAAGATTATTATATTTTTTAAATAGTCATAGTCTCAATGAAACACTATCACCGATCACACATAATCTTAATTAACTAAATATAATCATTGAACACTATTGTTTTTTCATAATAAAGTACATTAGGTTCCTAATAATTCCATTATACGATAGAATGTGGGGGAAACATATCACTTCTTCTTAAGTATAATTTTAAAGGCCAAATGTGTCAATATTAATATTTTATGTATGGTTTTATATTTAGATATCCCAAATGAAGCTATAGAATTTTGTGTATTTAGTAATGATATCACATATCATCACATTAATCATGATAATATCCATAATTATTAGATTAATCAAAGCTCTAACAACCCATGGGACCATTATATTAATATAAAGGAATCCCAGGTCTAGGTCCCTCACTCTCTCTATATGGTCTATGAATTATTTCAAATGTAAATGAACTCTCATGTGTATTTATAGGAAACCATTTAATAGGTAAATCCACCACCATGAGAATTATATGAAATTACATACTTCAACTATCTGATCAAACTCATCTATGTATGTGACTTTGGAAAAACAAATTCTTAAAAAAATGAATCTTTATTCATGTAATCAAATATATACATTCCTTTTTGAATCAATTTAATAATTAATGTAGGATATCATAAATGAAAAACATGTTATATAGATTATCTTATCTTGTTTGGGTATCCAATTTAATCTCATGGAAATCCAATACATATCTTCAAAAAAAGACTAGAAAAAATTAAGATATCCAGATGCATGTAGAACCTTTAGCTATCCATGGTTGAAGATGATTGATTCCATAGTCAGGAAAATATTATAAAATGTATTATATGGATGTAATTCATTAAATATGTTTTAATATAGACAAATAGTAACTACATGGTCGAATTCAATTTCATATTCTTCTTCTCTATTTATCCAATTATTTATTATATTATTTTTTATGATCACTCAGTATGAAATTATTTAAATACCCTAGAACACATCCACACATGAACATGGGTTGAGTTACCATTCTACCACATGAGTCCACATCTGTGTGAATTTTATGGGTGTTATGTACTACCACAATTCCTTACAATGAAAAAACCTACAATATCTATGATTCATCTCCACCATGAAATCTTTATGACATGGAGCCTCCACACGGTGGAGGCCTACTCCCATACATGTTGTATTAAGACGGTACTTCATCATTCATACAATTAATTTTTATTAGAAATGTATTAAAAATTATTACCCAAAATATTCAATATATTTTCTATTAAAATTTAAAATAGTAAACTATAAAAACTATATTTTTATAAGAATTAAATTACAAGAATAAATTTATGCATCTCAATTTATAATTTCTAATCATATTAAATTACATAATTATAACTCATGATATCATTATAAATTTTATTCTAATTCACTCAAATCCATTTCACATTATCCATGTTGAATAATAATCTATTATCTTTAAAATTTCATCATCACATGTCTTTGAAATTATGACCAACTCCAAAATCATAACAATTAATTTTTCATTATTTAATGAAAAAACTATTAATGTATAAAAATCGATTCCATATTATGAAGAATTCTTAAAATAACTCAATAGAAGAAACTTCATACTTCCATCACTATCATAATTGATTATAATTATATAAAAACATTGATAAATAATACGAAACAATTGTTTCAATACATTTTGGTCATTCATTAGTCTCCTGAAAAAATACTCATCCTAACAAAAATGATTTACTTACTTCACATAAATTATGACATGATTTACAAGGTCATTCATAAAATTAATAAAAAGAGAAATGATATTGAATAATTTGTAACAAATAATTTTAGAAAAATTAATCCATCATGTAATGGAAATCCCATGAACATCCAGTGTCCAGGAGAGAATCCTAGTGAATACCCACATTAACCAGATTTTCGGACTATTCGATTAATGATTTTACACTATACTCAGTAAACCATAAAAACCAATCACCTTTTAGAGTATAATAAAATACTAAAATGTAAACTGAGGTTCTCTATCGAAAATTATATGGTATTTTACCCTATAAAGAATCATAATATATTACATGTGAATTTTTTTCCAATTATTCTACCTTAGTTATATCCTGTATTGGTATAAAATATTTTACTTTTTTAATTTATGAATCAACATCCGTATTGACATAATTCCCCCTGGAGTTCATTGTATTTTAATAATGAAATCTACGAAAACATCATCCCATTTCAATATAGTCACAAAGACCTTTTTAATACAACCATAAGTCTTCTCTTTCTCATACATAACCAAAATTCATATATAATGATGAGAATTGAAATTGGATATTTACCTCTTCATAACATGAAACCAAAACTGAATCTTCATGTCAAAATATATAATTATACTTATCAGGTGGATATCTGACTAATTTAAAGGAAAATGTTTATTTAAACCTTTCTCATGGGTGAACAACTAACAAACTAGTTATGGAAACATATAACAACCTATGTGGAGAACCAGATCTCAATGATGTTATCCATTCCATATAAATATTACTGATATGTTAGAATAAAAAATTATATAGATATTCGTAGAAAATATATTGATGAAGATATGTAATAATCTGTATTCTCATTATAGAAATAATTTCCCCCCCATCATTTATATATTTAATAATTCTAGAAAAATGTCACATCATGATACATTCATCCTTTGACTCCATCACAAATTGACATAGAATCTTCATACTAAGGGAATCAGAAAAAAAATTCCCTATTCCTAGGGTGTAGGTAATGTTAAAGTCTATTGAATGAAGAAATTACCACCCACCCAAATATTATCTATGTTTTTCGGGTCCCTATATGAAATTATATATAAAATTTTTTTATGGTTGGAAACATAAATAAACCATTCTCCAAAAATAAAATTCCATAAACTCTTAAAGGTGTTCATGAAAAACTCAATGATCAATTTATGGGTGGGGTAGGTGTTCTCAATAGGTCAAATATGATGAGAAATATATGACACCACATGATCCTCATGGATAAGAACATTTTTAAACCAATTCTTAAATCAACATAGAACCCGACATATCCCTATCCAACTACTGTAAGGATAATGCTTGGAGGTCACGATAAACACCACTTTGATTCATCACTGGATTCCAAATATCGAAATACCAGGAGAATTTTTCTCTTATCATACATAAATATTTCTATGATGAGGTCTTATTTTATAAATAATTCAGAATTCAATATTAATACCAATTCAACCCAAAAAAAATTATTAATCTAGAAAGCATTTATTTCCACATATCAGGAAATGAAAGCTTTCTCCTTTTCAGTGTCAGCTGTGATGTCATGTATCAAGACCACATGTACGATGACTGTAACATATTGGATTTAAAAGATAAACATTATTAACTTTTCATTAAGTTAGTTTGATCACATGGATCAATGAACAATTATTGGTTGAAGGTCATATTATTTATCATTTCATGAATAAGCAACAACATTTGAAAAAAATTCCTTAATAAACTAATCTATTTGTTTGTGAAATATTTTGTTCATATAAAATATAAAATATATAGGATTATTAGTCCAACCAAAAAACACAATGAGACACCCAATGTGAATAGACCTTCTTCTAAAGGAAGTATTAAAATAAATAACTCCTCAATTTTCATTTTCTTGTTACCAAATGGAAACTATTTTTTGAAAACCACATTTAACTATTTAATAGATTTGAAAATTTATCAATTTCTATTATGGATAATCTTTATAAATTGTCACTAAATTTAAACTTTGATAATCTCCACATATAAAATACGATACATAGGTATTCTTGGAAATGATAACTAGGGTGTACCATAGAGATATGCTCATATATATGTATCCCTTATATTAAAAATATTCTAACTATACCATTATCTCATTAATTTTTCTTCCATGTGGTAATATGGTATATATATATCAAATGGGTCTAGATAATTGTTTTATTTAGAACTCTACCTCTCTCTTTAACATTAGACCATGTAAGCAGATTGAAAAAACATCAAGAGACACTATTACAACTAGATAAAGTTTTGAAATCATTTCTTCCTCATAGATATCAACTGAAAACTTAGTAATTAAATTTCTAAAAACAATTAGAGAAGGATATTTATTATTACAACCTAGTTTATATTTTCGTTTATGACCTCGGGAGTTACTAATATGGGTAGTGAACAACTCATTATGATTAAAACAACAAATCTGTTCTCTATGAGAAAACATCCTATAAATTTCAAGTATAAAATTTTAGAGTTCAATATCGAGGCCAATTAATTCCCACACAAACTCAAACATATATTTATAAGAGGTTTACTAAGGTATTTAGACACTGAACATCAATTTTTTTAAAAGGAATCACAATCCCCATAACATATTCCATAATTTCTATAGATATTTTTAGAAGTTTCAAAAAAATGGTTTGAAAAAATGAATGAGAGATAACAATATCGAATTAAAATGTAACTATATATGAAATAAAGGAAATTATACCTCTCAAAATAATAAGTACCACCTTATAAATATCTTCAATTAAAAGTAATTATTTTTCAATAGAAGGTTATTCACTCATATACCCAAAATTAGTAATCTTAAATCCAAATTCCTTAGAAGAATCCAACTACAAAACTAACACTCTTAGTGTTGAAGAGCCAAAAAAATTTCACCAGGAGGATAATTTCTAATAAGAATATTGTAGGTGACTCTTAAGTCCAAAAGAGAAGAAACACATTGGTTATGTTGTGGGAATATATTTTTTATTACCTAAAATGACACATGTTACATCCCCAACCTGAACAGCCACCCGAATATTGCTAACAGGATGGGTTTGACTGGAATTAGGTGGACTTAACCGAATTCCAAAAGCTACAATCTAGCAGTGAGGGAGTTAATAGGTATAGTGGTTAGGCTATACCAAATGGTAATAGATAATATACTGGTCCGGGCATAATAAGATAACATGAATCCAAAATAAATGACCCAAGAGACTCAAACCAGACATGAATATTGGAATCACATCCAAAATCAATAAATAGTGGAAGCAATATAAGTACAAATGCAGCAGCTGAAAGTAAACATAACAACATGCCGAAAAATCACTTGTATCCACTCAAAAAAAATAGAAATCATGTATTCTATATCGTGTCATACAAAAAAAATATTTAAGGTGATTCCCATATAATACCATAGTCCCTACATATATAAGTATGTGGAAATTGAAAATGAAACTAAACAAGAGTAAAGTTCTAGATAAGCATGACCTCATGTTCCTTGCTGATCTCTTTACCAAACAGTAATATGATCCATCTTTTGAGTATGATATTTTTCCATTATGTAATATATAAAGTCTACACTCATCCCGAAGGACCCATTGTGGGTGTGAGATGAATCTTTGTATGATACCACCCAATGGCTCTTTCCAAGTATAAGTGTTTAAGGAGATATTCATCTCTAAGTATAGTAAATAGTATGATGAAATAAATAAACACATCCTCCACTGCTGGTCAGCATTCACCATGGATTGTCACCTGATTCGACCATTTCTATAATCTCATAAGAAAATAGAGACTTCATCCCATTCTCTAATATACCCCTATTTTCTCAATGTCCCGGTGAACCCTTAGGTTACCACCTCAATCATATAGCCTGGCATTGTATGCCTCTAAAAACCTCATGTCTCAAAGTACCAATGTCTCAAAGGAACACCAAAACGATAGTATCATGTTCTCACATACCCTGAAATGAAATCTCACATTAGCAAATGGCATGCCAACTGGAGGAACATTGATGTCTATCCTCAAATATCTATATTCAATCCCATCACCTTAATCGTAGAGAGCCTTAGCCCCAACCCAATATCTTCATTGCTATCAACCGAAGTCTGTACACATTAAATGTTAATTTCTATAGAAATCACCCCCAAACAATAAACACCTATGGAACAACAATTAAGGCCCTCTACCCACATGATTTTTTAAAACCACCACATCAAAAAATCATGATTTGTACACATGACTCAATTGGCACTTTGTCCATCATGGGTGAGAAACAATCACCATATAAGAACATAAGACACACCATTTCTATCAACTCATGCCCTTGTGACCATGTCACTCAAATCAGATGGCCATTCCATCAATGTATAAAAGGGCTTTCCAAACCTGACGATGTCACTACCTTAATCCAAAATCCATGAATCCCCATCATGTGGTCAGAACCACTGTAGAAAATCTGAGGCAAGCCCAACCAGTGATCAGCATCACTCAATCCCAATGTCCATTCCATTCCAGCCTTTTGTAAAGTCTATCACAACCCCGTGGGTCTCAACATATGTATTCTCAAGAAGTACATATATATAAATCACATTAAAACACATTAATCACCAATTAAATTTAATCATATTGAATTTCACAAGATACAAGCTCTAAAAAATTATCATGGAGGTCTTTAATGCCTCTTATCAGCTTAATCAATCATTATCAAATTAAACATAATAATATGAATAAAAAATATTCAATTAAAACCATTTTGGCACCCCCAGCCAAAATAATCCAAGGAGGAATGACCTTTAACCCATCATTGATAAAGAGTCACATGCATTAGGAATGTTCATGGAATCCCACATGGTCTGACAATCAGTTTGACGTGCAATAATACATCTCACTTAATACCCGCCATTATGCTAAAAAGCATCAACCCAAAAAGTCCATGAAAACTAAAAACAAGGTTTATAACACCTACCTTAGACTCATAGACATAGGCACCTATGATACTGTGCTCTAATTAGAAATGATTTATGTATATCTGTGTTTTTATAAATACTGAAATCGGATCATATGGAAATAGTGGTCCATAAGACAAAAGGTCAAAGATGAAGAAGGTTGTGCATGGTTATCCTTACCAAGGTGATCACATATCCACCATGAGATTAAATAATGGAGGTCAGATAGAGAGATGAGATCAAAATACAACGGGGGAGGAACAAGCTCTACCTACTATGAATACGACCAAAAAGGAAGAGAGTATGGAAAAAATATAATTTTTCCTCACTAGGTGACACAGTTTACATGCACGGTTTACCAAACCATGAAGAAAACATGCATAAACTAGTACCTATGGCTCCAAGACCAATCGATCAACCCAAATTATTTTAAAAACAATGTGAAAACCGTGCACAACTCTCTATAATTCTATATATGATTCCACACAGCTATGTTACACCACTCACAAGGTTCCTCTAAACTATGCGCCTGCACCAAATTCACAAAAAAAGTAATTCATGCCTCTGATACTCCCAAAAATCTTCAAAACACCGAGAACTCTCCAATCCCATGGAATAACATCAAATAAAAATAATAATTCTAACAGAACTCTCATAATTTAGTTTTGATCATCGATTAAAAATGTAGCATAACCAGTAATTGAAAAATTAAAACCTGTTAGGTATTTTGAACCATTAAAAAAAATGGTTCATTACAAAAAAATGTATTAAATTAGAGTAAAAATACAAGAAAATATAAATGGAATAGGATGAGTCTTCTTATAGTATCCCATGATAAATACCTTGAAAATACTATTTTATTGCATCATCCTTCCATAAGGGCTACTATACCTATAACAAGATGTTAGAGGAGCCTCGACACACCTGCCTCATCACTCTCTTACAATAGTTCCCTATCCACAACATTTCTATTGGTTGAATATTTAAACATATATTCTTGAAAATGAATTTATGGTTGAAATAAAATCATAATCCTCGAAACCCTTATGTTTTCATGTGATAGGACCCTTGTTAATGATGGGGATTCTCTAAAAATAGATTTCTTGCTCCTCCATTGTTCAGTCACTTGGTGAAATAATGAGTAATTCTATGGAAATAGAAAACAAAATCATTTATATATATGAATATTGGGTAATTATGGATCCAAATCCCCTATATTCTAAACCCTTGTAAATTATTTCTAAAATTACTGAATCCCACAATAAGAGACTAGGTTTTTCAATCATACTGACAACATAATTTAACATAAGGGAATATGAATTCTACATGAATTCAAAATTTTAATTTATGTTACTAATATACTCCTCTTCATCCTAAGTGTAATTTGTCCCCTATATAGATTTTTGGTTCTAGGACTGTAACCATTTGGATTAATTACATTCCCCATCCTTCTTTGGATCCAATCCTCACGCTTGAGTAGTGATTATAGCTACACCATGGTCCATACCACAAACTGAAAATACAACAACTTGAAAAATATTATGATCGAAGAGGGGATTTTCCCCTAGAATGTCAATCATTGTACCCTACTAAGGATACAAAGGAGGTATTGTAGGAGGCATGGTTCTATACAACATTATAGAATGTATATAAAATGTCAAAAGTAGAAACATCAGTGATTTAAAAATATGAATCAAAATAAAAAATTAGTCATGAACAAACATTATCATACATAAAAAAGGAAACATAATTCTCCACATGATGAGATATATCTTGAAATTCACTGGCAACATACCTCATATGTGTTGATAGGAATAACTTGTATCTACTGAGACAGCCCAAATAACATAGAATTAAAATAACAATTGATTAATGAATTTATGGGCCAACCATTTCTATCATTTAATAATACTATATAATTATCCTCTAGAATGTCCCAAAGCATTCCCTCAATCACCACATGCGTTCAAAAAGATTCTAGGATTCAAGAACAAACAATGGGATTAATTTATCCAACAATGACATAGAAAAAATGATCTATCATGGATATGGGTAATAAAATCCATCATAAATTATATCTAAATAAAAGAAATTATTAAAAATACACATCATTAAAGGGAATATACAGACATAAATTATGAAAATTACAAGATTTCATAGTTATAGAAAATGTACATGTCCTATGGTAAAATATAATAAAATATAAGATTACAACAGTTCCCCATGTGGATTTTTTGTTAGCATCCCACCATGACAGCACCATAATAAAAAACCTAGAGTAACCACTTCCACAAAATGGGGACTTTCCTTATACTTCATCATACATGAAAAAGTTTACATATACCCATTGGGAGTATACATGGTGTATGCTCAACTACATAATAGGTTTTCACCAAGTGTTTCATCAGTAAAAATTATTAAACAAATAAACTATACTCATTTTATAGAAATAAATAGAATGAAATAATCATTGTATAATATTTCATTGAACAAGAATATTTGATTCATAAAAATAGTTGTAAATGAAGGGCATGACGAACAAATTTTCATAGTTTTAAATTAGAAAATGATGATCTACAAATTCATAATAGTTTGTAATGATTATATGACTAAATCAATTTGAAGGCGTGAATCAATAAATATATTGAAAACAATCCCATTTAATATAATTTATCAACATGAAGATGAGTCCTACTGTAAATCAGGTAATTACTAGTTAATAACCTCACACCTCACTTGATTGAGGAAAATAAAAAAAATTGTACGAAATCACTTCCATAGAAGTTGGGGCTAGATACTGGAAACCAAAATATCGTGTCCACCAACATTAACAATGTTTCGTTAGTGAATTTTAGATATAATGCTTGGGAGGGTAACCATACCAATATGTTATTATACATGTGAATCTACATAATACCAAGGATCAATTGGTTTTTCTAGTGATCATGGTTAACCCACATTCAAAATTACATATCATTTAAATTGGGGTGTTTAATTGATATTTATACAAATTAATCAAAGAAAAATATAGATCAAAAAATAAAAAAACCATTAAAGTAAATAATTTTCAACATCAATTAATTTTCCAATTTCAAAATAAATTTCTTCAAATCAATACCATGCCACTAAAAAATTTAACACCTCATTAATAAATAATATTGAAAGATATATTCTTATAATAATGATATTTTATGAAACCACTAAACTCAATGACTTTAAATAATCAACAAATGGATGTTCCCAGAGAAATAATGGATGATAGAGCTCTAATGAGACCAATATAATCCCTAAACCACAGACCATCATCTATAATTTATATAAATGTCATAAGTTAGGCTTATCTATAACTATGTTAATGGAAAAAATATATAGAAATGAAAATATTATGGAATTGGAGAGAAAAAAGACACTGTTATTTTCCCTTAATTATATAGGATGAATCCACACAAAAATAATACATAATATGAAGGGAGAAAGGTGTCTGTATAAGTGAAAAAAACATGGATAAAATAATGAAAGTGGTATTGAAAATAAGGGTTAAATAAAACTATGTAAAAAGCAGTGAATCCACAACTTAATAAACTCGTCATATGGGTTCATGGTGGAAAAAATGATTTATGTATTGAATAATTTCATCTCGAATAATGAATGGATTCAACATGTGGTTCATCTTGAGAAAACAATTATTGTATTACAACCACTCATTCCTTACATATTTATTAAAATTAATGATGTAAATCACACATTATTATAATTTACAGCTATAGAAGAAGGGTTATATCACCATTAAAGAGTTCCAACACCTTGAATAATTCCAAGAAATATTAGAAGATAGAAAAACAAAAAATAATAAATTTACTTAATTGAAATAAAAACATGAATGGGACATTAATTTCTAGAGTCACAAAATATGTTCACCCTAATTACCCTTATAATATTTTTAAAGGTGATAAAGAATACTTATTTATTTGATACAGCATTAATATAAAAGGATTAGGTTTAAAAGTAAAACATATATTTTTTTGTCATAATGTGAGTTTATAGATCTCTTAAATTTTCATAGTGTCATGTTAGAAATATATACGAAGATTCCATAATCCACCACCACTATTTCATAAAATATAGTAGTTCTAGATAATGTGCTTTACGTTTTATGATCATTTAGTATATTTATGAATGATATATATAGAAATAAATTTTAATCCCATTCTATAATGGTAGAATGTTAGGTTTTAGTTTTGTAATGTTAGATGATTATGAAAGGTATCTTAGAAAAGAATTTATTTTCTATGAATATTATATAGGTAATAAATAAATTACACATTAAAAACTGTTCGAAACATTGATATCCAATTAATTATGATTGTGTCTTATAGAATGTAAGAAAATAATAATAATAAGAATTCCTTGTTATGGGATTAATCCATTAAAAACACCCTTTATAAAAATAAATCTAATGTATTCCCTTAGAAAAAAATGTTTTTTTGTTAATGCAACAAAAATTACATCATCCAATGTAATCACCTATATTAGAATTATTAGAGAAAAATAGATAACCAGATGTTTAATCTCTGAGAATAAATCTCTATTAAAGTGATCAAATATTTTTTAATAAATTAGAATCTCCATAAATGTTTCCTAATTTCGTATAAGAAATTTTTTATGGCCAATAATATAGGCTTTTCTAAACCTAAAGAATTATCTATAGAAAATTATTCACTCTCTATACATTATAGTAACACTATATCCCAATAGAAACATCGTGATAACTATGTTAAAGAGAAAAATAATTTTTGGATACACCCAATAATATTGTAACATAAAATGATATCTACAATTAATTCACTATCATGAATAACTAAATAAAAAATACCATGTCATTGAGAAAAATCATTATATCCTTATTAAAAACGGTTCCTTCTTACTTAGTGTGATTTTTTCATTGGTACTTCTTGAAAATCCTACTATAAATAACATGATATGGATTAAGTACTTTCTCAACTAATTCTAATAAAACCATGAAAATTATATTTCTTTAGTAAATATAAAGAAACCCTAAGCCCAATGATAGTGAAATGTATAAAATTTACTATTAAATATACCCTTTACAATAATAAAAATTAATTCAACATGCACAGTCATTATGGAATGAAATTAAATGATATACAAATCCTATATATATAATGACATCATATATTCAATAAAACATCCACTAGTAAAAATTCATAGGTCCACATAAATCATTATTATAATTAAAGGGTTCCAAATTGAACATTTCCAATTTCACTAGTATATTAAACTAACAAGATTGAAATATTAATATGATATTATTAAATTGTGGAAGTTATAAATAGTTCCTACTAATATATAAATTTTTATTCTCAAATTTTTATCATTTTTTTCAAATCTAAAAATCCTTAAAAAATCTGTTGCTTGGGAAAAGTTATCGATTACTGACCCTAATTCCTTTCATAAATAGGAAAGGAGATAGAGAATAATAACCAATGTATTTTCAAATTATTTAGTGAATTTTACTTATCATATTAAATCCCATAGTTCTAATATAATATTGTATCTGTTAAAAATATTATAATACTATGTAAATATCTACCAAACAGTATTCAACATGATGAGAAAATACCTGATCTGATATAAAAGAAATGAATTATGGAAAAAAACACAACCCAATAACTATAATCATAAATAGAAATAGCATTCTACAATAATAATGACATCAGAAACTATAATTGGGAAACATTATTATAGTGAATCATTATTTTCTAACAATGATATGAACTCTAGTTTGATGATTTTTTGAAAAATAACATATTCATCAACACCAGAATCATATAGGTATTTTATCATGGGACACAAGAATTCATAATCAAATGGTTAATAAGTGTACAAAATCATCACCCACTAAAATCATCATAAGTGTAAAAATTCATAGAAATATCATACATAGTAACATTCTTCATAACCTGGGGGACAATATAAGAAATGGTGACATCAGATGTTCAATAAAGGTAAACAAGATATATTGATGATCAATTGAAAATAACATGGATATAAGGGTATGATAACATTCACACAACATATAAAAGATATACCTTGAATATCATATATCAAAATAATGATTCATGTTATGATTCTTTTTAATTAATAATATATTAATCAAAAAGAAATAAAGAACATGATCCATTATATAATAAACATTCCATATGAAATAAAATTGTGACATATAAATAAGTATATAAAATCATTTCCTTAATAGTCACAGAATAATTCCAAGACAGTCATAATAGAATGGGTAAAAATTCTAAACAATTGTAGTAGTAAAGGTTCACTCCAATTACTATCAGAGTTAATTAGGATAACTCCCCAAACAATATTAGTAGTCAAGATCACTTACATTTTTATCATAGTTGATATATTCCCTTACTAATATTGCTTCACTACTCATTATATCATTGTTTATCTCATGAGATATCTATCTTTACCTAATGAATTAGGGGGTCATGTATTTTTAGTCCCACCTATCAGAAAATGAAAACCATAAGTATTAATGAAATTATATTTTAAAACAATTACTATATCCTAAATAAATAATATAAATAGGATTCATAAACATTTTCTTGTTTCATAACCCGTGGAATAGAAATGGGTTTCATAAACATGTCATCATTTCATCAAAGCATAACCCATGGAAATTGAAGGTGTACCACAAATGTTTTTTCATCAAATCATAAAACATTTATATAAATATTAATAATGGTGTAATTATATAAAATCCCTAAAATATCATAAGTTAAATCAAGATTTTCTATCATTTATGAATATAAATACCCTTATAAGACGATGAAAACATTCATAAAAACAATACCATTTCCACTTTGAAAATTGATTTTTTTTAAAAATTCTTTACATCTTGTGAAAGTACTTTTTTATGATAATTGAATCTAAAAATTATAAAGGCGGATATTCAGTTTTTATTGATCATGATGGTGGGAAACTTCATTTATTATATTTAAGTTAAAAGAAAACATTCATTATACATTTGTATAAAAAAATTCCAAAAATTGCCTTTTTTGGAAAATGTCAAGAAGGTTAAAATTAAAATAATTTTTTAAGATTCATAAATGAGATAAAATGAGTATAATAAATCATAGTATTTTAGTAAAAAAATCATTAAAACATTGTTTTGAAAACCTATATATTGATGAATGTAGTTTTTTTGACCGATGAGAGAAATAATGTTGGATTTATGTAATAATGTTTTGGTATCTTGAGCACTTAAGTAGAGGAAAATTAAATGAAAAATGTTATTTTCAGGAAATAATTATAGTATATAAAAATTTATGAGTTCCTATAAAGTAATATCATAACAATTCATCATCATAATCTTAAGAAAAATATTCTTTATATGTAGTGAGATTGTAACATAAATACCTTACTGCATTATTATCATTTAAATAATATATCCCAATAAATAATGAACCTAAAATGGATATGTATATCCAAATGAATTTAAAAATATTAATAATAAATTTCATTACTGGGTAGTATAACACAATATAAAAGATATAAGTGGCGAATAAGGATGTTCCTCACATAAATAAAAGTGAGATGAAAATCTTGTACATCAGTTCTAGCTTCCATTATATATGTTACAACCTCTTATATAATAAGTATATATTTATTATAAAATTATTCCAGAACCATTCCCATACATATAGTACCGTATATGATTTAATTTTAATATTTCATTAATAATTCATTATTAAAATATCTCTTTTGGGTGTTATCTTCTTCATTTTTCTTGTATAACTTGGTTTGGATGTTTTTGTCCCTGTAAGTTGATCATGATCCAATAAACTAAATAATTATTATATTTAAATAATTATTTTATATGTATAATATATATATATATATATTTATATTCATCAGTAAATTATATATATATATATATAGAAAAATTAATTACAATGTTCTTATTGATGGTAGGTCATGCGTACGTATGAACATTTTTTTTCCTTTTTAAAATATATAATGAAATAAAGTTGAATAATAATTCAGCTTTTTAAAAATATTCTTATGTAATATATATCATATATATTCATTAATTCTCATATTAGTACCATGTAAGTAAAAAATAAATGAAAAATTTATCACATTTACTCTTGGAAGTCTTAGCCCGCACGTACACCTAAGCGACGAAATCATTTTCCAGTGATTCAGAAGGAAAGATGGTCAATATGATATTATAATTTCAGAACCATAATTACATATCAATGATAATATAAAATCTTCAAACTCATAATAATAATCATCAATGACACATGTAGATGTAAAATAAATTCTATCACTATATGGAGATGGTAATCCATACATATGCACGAGTGATGATTTCACATACCATTTGATGGAAAGAGGGTGAATAATTGATGTTTCATAATTATAATAACATTTATGTATATTTATGATACCAATGATACAATTTTAATAAGAATATAACTAATTTATAGTATGAGAAATAAGGATTAAAAATAAAGTGATTTGTTAACATGATTACTTCTTCTTTGAAACAACTCATTTTGATATCTTGTTAAGAATATGAGGGTTGATATTTTTGATAGTGAAGAACCAATAAAATTTATATAAGGAAGATGATAATTGATTTTTTATGGGATCGTAAGGTCAGATGGATCAAGGTTTTATGATGAATATAAATGAGGTGTTTCCTTTAAAAATTTAGGTGATGACCACTTAGGAATTTATTAAAAGATTAAATTATAGTAACGAAATTATCTTACCAAAATCTTCAAAATGGAAATAGATTCAAATTAATTTTTTTGGGGGTTGTAATCCAATCCTCCAATATTATTTTTATAGGCTCAATTGGTGTTTTAAACAATATCTTTTATTGATCAACCACCTATTAAACCAATATTATCCATAACCGAGGTAATATATTTTTTAATCTTAAAGGGTTATAATTTTACTTATAATATATTCATTGGTTCCTAAATAATCAGGGTATAATATTTTAAACCATTTTTTATCCAGATTTTCCTCTTTCCATACTTTCATTGTTTTGAAAACACTTTATTTTTTATTTTAGTTTAATATCATTAATAATATTTTTGACAGTATTCATTGATTTTGACATAAAATACCTAAAGAAAAGTTTGAATTAAACCATAATATGTTCACATATCACTTATATTTTATTTATGTCTAAAAAATCAAGAAAACAATAGAAAAATTTGAAATTATATTAATTTTAATATTTTTAAATGATTATCAATGTATTTTCAATTGAATAAATATTGTATTTTCATTTTAGAATAATCTAATTTCTTTACTCAATCTATAAAAAATAGGAATAGTACCATAAGGAATATAATTTCATTACTCAAAAATAAAAATTTATTTTCATTCATAATTTTCTTTTTGTCTTTATGTGGACACATTAAATATATTTAAAACCAAGAGAGGGAAACTTTGTAACTTTCATTATGTTAAATATTATATAGGTCATTTTCATAGAAAATTTTCTATTAAACAATTAAATATCCAATTTTATATGATAATTTTATAATTACATTTATCAAAAAACTATTAAGATGAATTATTTTCCCCTTATAACATAGTTAATACCTAGATTCAGTGAATTTACCCTTTACTGTGGTGATAGATTGTACAACAATTACTATTCACTGTGCCTATAAAGAATATGTGAATATTTACCAAAATATCAACCTCATAATTCAAAATATTGAATCCATTTTTTCATATTCAATACATATAATTGAATAAACATAATTATAATATATGTTCCATAAATATGATGATGACCACATAATAGAAAAATTCCTTTTATGTATAAAATAGGTTTAATGGTAATTTGATGTGACAATTAATTACAATTAATACAATTATTTATGATTAGTAGAAATGAACGATTCATGTTTTATATATTTTCAAAAATATAATTTTAATATTTTAATACTAAAAAATAAAATAATCTTTTTAAAAAAAGATCATAATTTTTAACAATTCATTGAAAAAAATAACACTTTTCTGAAAAATATGAAAATGTAAACAAATGATAATTTTGTTATTCCAATTTAAAAAATGATTTGTATTTTATAAAATAAAATTTTATATTTTTTTATAATTTAATTTTAATATTCTCCTTAAAAAGGATGTGAATACATTTTATTGAATAATTTTTTTTTAAAGAGTAAAATTTCAATTCTAAAAAATGTGTTCTTAATTAAAAAGAATTAATTACTAAATTTATCCTTATTAAGTCAATAATATATATATATATATATATATATATATCTGTGTGTGTGTGTGTGTTTAATAATGTGGTTATTATTATATCTAGCCATCAATTCAATAGATAATTTTTGAGAATTATATTTAAGTAATAATATTTCATGGTTTGTTTAATATCAATGTTTCATGGTGTATACAAATAAAACATAATACCATCCTTTAAAAATATCATGGTGTTACATAACCAAAAAAATTTATAAATTTTTTCCAAAAAATTTGAACTTATTATTGATAATTAATTTTTTCATATTTGATAATTGTTTTTTTAACCTGATATTATAAAAATCGATAATAAAACAATATTTTGAATATATGGAAATAGAAAAATGATGGTTGTCTAAAATAACTCAAAATAAGGGTTAAAAACAAGATAACATTAGTGGGAAGTGAATATATAGGCATGGAAGAGAAAAATACTTGTGATGGAATAATAGAGAGTGATAGGAAACTTTTTCAAAAGAATTTTATCAACCACAAAACCATAAATATATGATGTGTGAACTGGCCATCAATTCAAAAAAAATTAAGAGAAAATTATCCAATTTTATTTCAAGAATAATTTCCTAATGTTGAAGATAAATTTTAAAATCAATAAATAGATCATAAAATGTCACGACCCCTCCCCATAATGTGTACCCCTACTGGGCCAGCAATGTGAGAAAGGAGATAATGACCCACGAGTCCCACCTCCAGTAGGCCTCAGGTAGTTGACTAGCACTTAGGGTATAGTAAACACATAGTTGGGATGAATATTCCTCTATGAGATAACATGCAGAAGAGAGAGATAAGATTGACATGAAACAAACCCAACTAAGACTGAAATATAAAAGAAAACCCAAGTACATGTATGTAATGTCATGAAAAACTACTACAACAGGAAGGGGAAAACTACAAGCACCCGAAATAAAGTAAAAACAGATGCAACCACATGCCCAAACAGCTCCTCTAACCCCAGGATAGTAGAAACCAACTTGATCTACAACCTACTCCAAGTGACCTGAAAATATTTTATATATAAATAGAGTGAGTATAACAATATACTCAATAGGATCCTCCCAGAAGACTCTCGTACAAAAGTAAAGGAAGCATGCTAAAGCACAGTGAACAAAAAGTGAAACTAAACCATCACCTAAAAAGTTATACAATGTTCCCAACCTCGCCAGGGCTACTCTCACCATGTAATTCAGACAAGAGTATATAATATAATAATGAATATCAAAGGTACCCCTCTACTACTTCCTCACTAGTTTTCCGCGTTTCATCAACATCGTATGTCCTAAGCATCTCTCTCCAAAAAGGCATGACCGCAGACACCTGACCAAAGTACCAAAACATGAACATCATGCAAGCACACCACCATGTCCACACAAGAGGTAATCAGGTAGATTCTGGGAGCCACAAAAACTCGCATAACATGTATCATACGTCGAGTATTATACCTCAAGACATTACTACCCATACACTGAGTAAGGATTCTCAAGCCATCTTAGGCTATACACGTCATGCCTATGATAGTCCCTAAGGAACTATATCATGAATATATGTACATGAATATCCATAAGACATCAAATCCCTATACACCCATATATGGGAAAAACTATCCACTATGCCAACCAGCACAACTAACTACCAGGAGAAGAGAGCGGGCCCAAAGGGTGTAGTCAATCATCCATCCTCTCACTAGAATGTTGGGGAAAACACCCCCTAGGGCTAGAATCCCCGAGGTGTCAGTTTCCCTTACTAACGGGGTGGAGTCTCATATAAAAAAACAAAAATACCAGAATATACTAAAGATCCCAACCACACTATGGGAATAACCTAGTATTAGACTAAACTACAGCTAATGTCTCTCGGACTCCCATCTTCCACATCTAAGACATGGTATCCTATAAGCACACAACCATTTTAAGAGCATAGATACTTTACTTCATTTCATTTTTTCAGTTGCACTTTACGTTAATTAATTATATAAACATTAATTAACCATAAATAATTTCCAAATTATATTTCATTAGAATCACACCTGTAGTTTATTGTTCCTCAAAATTACAACCTCATAATTTTATCCCAGAAAGCTCCAACCCCATGGTTTAACATCATTTATTCAATTATTAATTACAACATTACTTACCCATATTCCCAGGAACTCTAGAAAAACATTCTATGTTACTAAACACAATTTGGATCAACACGATGAGTAGATGTACTACTTGTCGAGTATTTTATGCCTATAGCAAGAGCGTATACCCATCCTTGAGAAGCTAAACATGGAACGCACATTGCATACCCCACACATATTAATCTCTTTTAGAAGAAGGGTAAGTAAGTCCAGCTGCCTTGAGCAGTGGAGAAAATTAAAGAAGATAACCAACCAATGAATAAACATGCATCCAAACAATCAAATCCAACCTGTATCATCTTCCCTGGTGTCCTCCTGACAGCCACATGCATAAACAGATGCATCTCGCCACTCTAGGCCTCAACTGATGCAACAACCAATAGGACTCCTTGCCCGCACATATCACAAAAACCATCCAGAATCACACCACAACACACGCAGTTGGTAAAAAAACATCATATCAAATGGGATCTTGTCCCTTAACCAATAAAGAGGGTAACTCAGAACCCTAAAAGGAATTATATTTTATCAAAAAACTGGTTCTTTAATCTATCTTGGATTTGAGGATTTATTATTTGTATGTTCCAAATTTGGGAAACCTAACCAGTAAGCTATCACAAATAATTAAACATAATTTCTGTACCAATTTTATTAACATCAAATTAAAAAAAGAATAACTATATTCAATTACATTCCTCTTTATCTTTGTCCAACAATTATCAATTAATTTTGGCTTTACCTTCCTTACCAATCTCTATCAAGAACTAACATCTAAACAAAGTAATCCTAGATATCACACAATCTAGAAAAACAAGAGGCAATAACATATGATCGATATCAATTTATTTATCCAGTTCAAATATTTATTATGTCAATTCCATTGTCATCCAGTGGGATAAAACAAGCTAACTATATAGTTTCGCATAAAATAAAGGAGAAGCAACAAATCCACTACCTCAAATAGTTATTTACATTTATATGAGAATGATCCACCCAACAGGTTACAATCTCCTCCCCTTTGACAATTGTATCCACCCGAGGATGCAGAGACACCACCACATCAACAAAAACCCAAGAAAATCCCATTAGGAACACATGCGTTAAATTCCAAAAAAAGGAATGGAGAACGAAATAGATGAACTCAGAATCATGAATATAGATAATACATTATATCAAAGACTGGTTGATATTACTTAGTTGCATCAAAATAGAGAAGAAAAAATCCTAACAGGAAAGTTTTACTGCACAACTCTTACAAAAAGTAATGGTTTTTTCGAGTGTCTCACATGGGAGAACAAGAAGAAAGAACTAGGGAGGAAGATATATCATCCCTTTTGAAGATTTAATGGAGTAGTGGTTTAAGATACGCTGGATTTTCTATTAAAAGTTGATCACATTAAACCATGTGGTTTGACCATGATAAAAAATATCTCGAGCCCTAAGATAAATTAATATAGGAGTTATGACCATTGAATTGCCCTTAGAGTCCTTAAAAGGGGATTTAAATGCATTTTACGTCAAAGAAAATGTCAAAGGGGAGAAACTGACGGAAGCTGGAAACAACATTCACGAACTCAAAATTTGGCAAAGGAAATAGAAGATACCATTAGAGCTCACCATTCTAGAAACACAATTCAAGAACTCAAAATTTGGAAAAGGAAAGAGAGGTTATCGATGGACCTCACCATTTTGGAAACATTGTTCATGAACTCTAAATTTGGAAAAGGAAATAGAGGTTACCGAAGGAACTCGCCGTTCTAGAAACAATGTTCACGATCTCAAAATTTCGATAAGGAAATAGAGGTAACTGATGGAACCTCACCATTCCACTTTTCACATATGTTTACCAAGGACACTGTTTAGAGAAGGTCACTGATGACACTGTTCACATAAGGACACCGATGTCACTGTTCACATAAGGTCATCGTTACACTGTTCAAATAAGGTTACCGTTGACACTGTTCACAGAAGGTAACTGATGACACTATTCACATAATGTCACCAATGTCATCATTCACATAAGGTCACCATTTCACTATTTACATAAGGTTACTGATGACACTGTTCACATAAGTTCACCGATGACACTGTTCACATAAGGTCACCAATGTCACTGTTCATATAAGGTCACCGTTGAACTGTTCACATAAGGTTACCGATGACACTATTTACAAAAGGTCACCAATGACACTTTTTATAGAAGGTTATCGATGCACTGTTCACAACGTTCAACTGTTGGAACTGTTCGTCGATGGAACTGTTCACTGATAGTTACCAATGCACTATTCATAATGGTCTACCGTTGGAACTATTCAGTTATGGAACACGTCATAGAAATGGAAGTTTGGAAAATTGTTGGTGATAATGCCCCTTCACCTCCTAAAACACCTCATAAACTTTATTTTCAGAAAGAAATGGACCAGAGTGGTCCAGGACATTACATAAGATAACTTTAAAACATTATCATCCTCGAGAATTCAAAACCCACCTAAATGGAAAACGAAATGGGGTATGAACAACCACCCATCGAGATACCTTTCAAAAGAGAGAAAGCTACAAGATGAAACAAATGAAATCCATATTATAAACATGAATGGTATAAAACCACAAATACTACATCGATACATGAAAACAGTTAAACACCAAACAACTATGGATTCTAAGAACGTATCTTTAACTCATATAACCAGGTACTCTCCATCATGACACTGTGTCACCATAAGACACGAACCAAGGGGATAAAACACCCGTGCAACACCTTCTCTTTACAGTCATGGATCTCCATAGGTCACTCCTCCAAGGTTTCATCATCATCAACATCCATCTCTCCCTAATCGATGACGTGATATTCATCATGAACATAATGACCGAGCTGTGATACATGGAAAACATCATGTATCTGACTCATCTATGTGGGATGTGCTATTTGATATTCCACGTCTTCAACATGACATAACACCTCAAAAGGACCAAAAAACTATAGGGAAAGCTTTCTCCCATGGCCAAAACATCGCTTCCCATGATGGGGAATCACCTTTAGAAACCCGTGATCCCCAAAATCAAACTCTAAGGGTCTTAGCATTTGATCAACATATGATTTCTGATGATCTTGTGCTGTCTTCATCCTCTCGTGAATAACCTGAACCATCTCTGTTGTATTTTTCACTAATTTCTATCTAAGAATTGATGCCTCTCCGACCCTAGACCAACACAATAGAGAATGAAAAGTTCGGCCATAAAAGGCTTTAAATGTCACCATACTGATGGTGGAGTGAAAACTATTATTTTAAGAAAACTCCACCAAGGGTAAGTTCCTAATCCACAAACTTCCAAAATCCAGGACACAAAAGCGTAACATATCTTCAAGAGTCTAGATGGTTCGCTCTGTCTGACTATCTGTTTGAGGTTGAAATGTTATGTTAAGGGATATCTGAGAACCAAAAGCAAGCTAGTGACCTCTCCACACAGTATAGGTAAAAGAATAATCTCGATCAAAATATAACATCCTTGGGACTCTGGGAAATCTCACCACCTCCTCCAGATACTTCCTCGATTAAAATTCTACTATGCGTGACTCCTTGATTTCTAAAAAGTTGGATGATTTTTTTAAACGTTCCAATACTACCCAAATAGAATCATTTCCTCACTGATCTCGAGGAAAACTAGAGACAAAGTCCATTGAGATGTCCTACCACTTCTACTAATGAACATCTAATGACTCGAGAAGACCATCAGGAACACGGTGTTACGCCTTCAACTTGTGTCTAACCAAAAATCAAGACAAAAACTCTGAAACACCATTCATTAGCCTAGGACACCAAAACAAGATCCTTAAGGCTCGTTACATCTTCTTCATGTAAGGATGCTCCACTAAAGGATAACTATGGAACTCTCTAAGAACTGTCTTGCAAATCATCAAAGGAACAAATATCCTTCCATGATAGAACACTCGGTGTTGTTCAACCTCAGAACAACCATCAGGGGCCTCACCACAAACAACTCGTTCTCTCAAGAACTCCACCTCTAGATCCCCCAACTGGGACTCTTCTACCTTCTACACCAGAGATGACTGCACCATCATCTAGAAAAGACAACCTTTTCCCCAAAATTCTCCCATATCAATATGTAATGCTAAAAGTTCTTCAATTACCCTCTAAGAGTAACTAGATTCCTGCACAGTATCACTACATGACTTCTGACTCAGCTCATCAGCTACAACATTACCCATTCTAGGTGTATATGATATTTCAAAATCATATTCCTATAAGAACTCAATCCACAGAAGTTGTCATAAATTCAAGTCACACTAGGAGAGAACATACCTCAGGCTCTTAAGATCAGTGAAAACCAAAAAGCGCTCACTAATGAGGTAATTTCTCCACAAATTCCGAGAAAACACTATAGATACCAACTCAAGATCATGGGTTTCATAGTTACATTCATGGGGACATAACTGTCGAGACCCATTAGAATCAACTAATCTCTACTACATCAGAACACAACCTAACCCAATATGCGAAGCATCGTAGAAAACATAAAACTGTACTCCCTATACTAGAATATAATGAACGGGAGCACTTAATAACTAATATTTTAGATAATTGTAAGCTTCTTGACCCTGATCAGTCCATAAGAAAACCTGATCATTTCTGGTCAAAGTTGTCATTGGAGTCGCAACTCGAGAGAAATTGGCTATGAACCTCTTGTAGTAGCCTGCAATACCAAGGAAACTTCTAACCACTGACACAGTCTTGGGGGATTCTCAAGACACATCTACTTCTATATTGGATATATCCATAGCTAATTCTTATTTGGAGAGAACATTCCATAAGATATGGACTTCTTGAGACAAAAAACCACACTTCGACAACTTACCAAGCAACTGATGTTGATGAAGAACTCCCAAAACGACATGTAGATACCCTGAATGATCTTCTTCAAACGTGGAGTAACCTAGGATTTTGTTAATGAAAATCACAATGAACATTTTCAGGAATTCATGGAACACAGTGTTCATCAATCTGATGAACACAGCTGGAGCATTTTTCACACCGAAAATCATTACAGCGAACTCATAATGCCCATGATGACAATGGAAAGTAGTCTTTGGGATATCCTCATCCTTCACACGCATCTGATGATAACCTGACCAAAAGTATTTCATTATGAACCAACATTCACTCTTTAGTTGATCAAATAAATCATCAATCTGTGGAAAAGGATAGTGATTCTTTATTGTCACTTTGTTCAAGTGACGATAATTGAAACACAACCGCAAACTTCCATCAGCCTTCTTAATGAAAAAAATGGTACACCCCACGGTAAACACTCAGCCAAAAAAACCACACTGTAACAGACCATCAAGATGTATATGTAGCTCTCGTAACTCAGAATGGGACATCCTATATGGAGACGTAGAGATAGGAGACGATCCTGGTTGTAGTTCGATCCCAAAATCGATCTCTTGTTAAGGGGGAAATGCTACAACCTTGTTTGGAAAGACATTTGGGTACTCTTCTATGAGCCTAGGAAACGCTAACCGCTGAACCTCTAAATAACTCAACATTATTTCAGCCATAATGGATGATAACTATGGAACTCTCCTATTACCCATCCGAGGATCTCACTCTCCAACCAACACTGCCGTATTTCCATCTTCATCGAAGAAAACGACCTTCTTCCTGAAGAAATCCATGATATCATGCACTGAATACGACCAATTCATGCCACGGTTGACATCATATGGCTGTATTCGTAAACATAGGACATCTCCCCATGAGTGGTTCTGCCAAAATAGTAGCTCACAGTCTCTACATACTTCAAAAAAGTCAGCTCAACCTCTAACTGGCATAGTCAACACCAAGCCACTAGAAGCCTCTCTACCTCAAGTCCCAAAGCATGGACAAGTGTAACATCCCAAGTAAGTAATGAATAATAGATATTTTTATCTACGTCTATTAATGATTAAGATAGTGTTATAGAGGCTTAAAATGAAAATAAATACCATCTTAGGCATGGAATACACTAATATTCTTAAAAGATTGTTTTACTGCCTTTTGATGGAAAACCATTTTTGAATCTATATTTTGACAATTTTATAAACTAGGTTTTTCAAAATAAACTTATCCTTTATTATTGGGACATCAAAATTTACCTTGTGTGAATTTTTGGTATTTTTCTGACAATGTTCATTTTTTAATGAATAGTGAAAAATACTGCATTTTACATCAAAACTGCTTTTTAATCTAATTTATTTATATGATTAGATTATGTTTTGAATTTGTTTTGAAGTGAAATTAGAATATATTTTTACCATTTTATCTAATGGTGGTCATTGGAATCAATTTCACTTTGAAATTAGACTTAAACTAGTGTCAATCTTTTGATACTTATTGTTTTGTAAAAACACGCTATTTGCTCTGGCAGCGGGAATTAATTATTAAATTAATTAATGTGACTTATATGATTTGAATTTTGTAAAATAGACTTCATTTTTGAATTCATAATATCAAATATAGCTTAGGGTGAATTTTTGGTAATTTTCTGAAAAACTTCGATTTTTGATTAATAGTGAAACCACTAAGTGGTAGTTAAAGAAACTGATTTTTCGTTTAAATGAAACTTTGCCACTTTTGTGTTATGAATTTCAAAAATCCGACATTCATGGTTTTTATTAAGAAGTAAAATGTGGTTCAATGGGATTAAAATAATTTTCTTGGTGAATAGTAACTTATTATGTTTTTAATCACGATTAGTGGTAATTAGGGTAGTTTAAGGTATAAATAATGCTTTAATAATATGAAATGACCTAGACACATGTCCCAACCTTATTGGTTGTGTCATGGCCGACCAAGACAAGCCATGGGTCAACTTGGGGACCCCATGGATCCACTTTTGTTGGGAAATGACAAAACAATAACTTTTTATTTAATGTAAAAGTAAAAATGACACAAACAAGAGATGTTTTATGAAAAAAAATTTTACATGGGCTTATAAAGATCAGATTTTTTATTATAAATAGTCATTATAAAGATAAAAATATTTACTACATCATAGTATTTTTTTTAATAATTTTTAGACATTAAATAAATTAAATTATTTATGACATAATAATGATGCAGCGATGACATCATTATTTGACGATTTAAATAAAATGGAAAGACAATGTAAAATCTATGAACTACACATGGCCAAAACCAATTGGATGAGTGGATTTCGAACCCTTATCACCTTATCCACGAATTATATCAATGTGGGACCTTTTAAAACCAAAAAACATTTTCAAATAAAGTAATATTTCTTTACTTTCCAAAAGTGCCCCTCCTCTCCTCTTATAAAAGGCCCCACCTCTACCTCATTTCACACACTACTCAAGCCTTTGGCTCGGCCAACCCCTGCCCATTTACTCTCTCCACATCCCTCTACTCATCCTAGAGGATTCCCTTTGGGCAGAATCTTTTAAAAGGAAGCCTTTAGGCTCAAATCAAAAGGAGTTACACTTTTAAAGGTAATTCTTTCTCTCATGTTCATTTGTTTTATTTTGCTTCTCCAACCCCCTAAACTCTTTTTATTTACTTATTTTGTAACAACACCAGTATATTAAATATAAAAGGATGTTGTTATAATATTTATTTGAGCTACACTCTCACACAACTACATCAAATTGTTAAAGAACATACGGTTTCCGTGGATGGCGAAATTCTGCCTCCCGAAACGATGATTGTTCAATACTCATTTAACACCTTCAAAGGTGGCCATTATGATGTCACTATTTTTATATATGATATATAATATGTTTATGTTTTCTTTAAGCTTCTGTTTTTTTCATTTTTGGCATACCTTTAGGGTTTCCATTATGGGTAAACACGATATCTTCATTTTAGGAAGTGCGGACTACCGCCCCCTGAAAGTGATTTGATTCGTTAATACCATATGTGGGATGTGTAAAGGATAAAGTTAATGATATTATATATGTTATTATACTGGAATTATAATATACTCTTATATCATTATGATTCCATTCCAGAAAATATGAAATAGAAATGGAAGTAGCGTTCATACGTACGTACGGCTTACCGTCTCCATGAACGGTGCATTTCATTTCTTACCTCTAAATGTGATGTAATATTATAAATACATGTATATGATGAATATATATGATATATATGTTATCCAAATCATTAATATCATTCTGGATATAATGAACCTTTGACCAAATTAACAACATGTAAGTGTAAGAAGTCTATTTTTGACTTAAGAACCAAATACCGACAAAATGAACACTATTAACTTAAATGATTACATGATGTTCATAACATGGTATAAAAGGAATAATAAACTTGAAAAATATTCTTAAGCAAGTAGAGATTAACTCAAGTTTATTATTCAGGAGATTAAAGAATGGTCGGGTCAAGTCGGATACGAGGTATGGGACTTCGTCTCAATCTCCTTTCTTTGAGGCATAGTTTATTTTATACACAACATTATTTTATACGGTGTATAAACCCCTTTGACTTTTACGTTTATTCAAAAGAAATCTTTTTTATACGAAGCGTTTACTAAACGACAAAAAGGGAATGTTTTTGTCGTACGTATGCGGCGACAACGACTTCTCCGCCGCCGTGACCATTATTTGAGTTTCAGCTTCCTCTACAAGCCATACCTTCTTTTTAAAAGAAAAATAATACCATGTTTTACTTTTATTTTACTTTGGTATTGAAAATGGATTTCATAATGTTTTTATATCAATGTTTTTTATTGATATCTCGTGATTGAAATGTGGAAATGTTATGTTTCCTTTATGAATGTTTTATGTGATATTATTATGTTATGGTTCTTGGGCATTATTATGAAGACGGGTGGTTCCGTGATAAACTAAGGGCGGGTGAGCCCGTTATAGCTCTCCAATGAATTGGGTAATGTGAAGGAGTGAAACGTTAAGGTTTATCCGAAGAGATTTAGGGAATATACTGTGATGGGTATTCCAAACGTAACCAAGAGGGTTACTCCCTACGTAAGAATGTTATGAATGCCTCAAGTTACCTTTATGTCTTATGATTTCTATGATTTATTCATGATTTTATGAGGTATGATAAAGTGCCTATGTTTTATGGGTAAAGTATGATTTCATTCTTATGTATATATGTACCCATGTTTCCTTTCCATGTTTTTATAACCCATACTGAGCTTTTTATGCTCATCCAATGTTTTTTTGAAATGTTTTTCACAGGTTAAGGGAAAGGTACATGATATGATGATAGTGTCAAGTAAGTGTCAAGAAATAATCCATTTTTTAATTTAAATGTGTTCCATTGATGGGAATGAAGAATACTATCTTTATGTAACCACTTTGTTATATGTGGAATGTAATGCATGTTTTATGATCTAATTCTCTAAAACTCTAAACCTGAAAAGATCCTCAATGTGTAATCTTGTAATAACTCAAGATTAAGTAAGGTTTAAGGCTGGGGCCTTATAGTTGGTATCAAAGCGAGGTTTAGATAAATTTAGGAGTTAGAATTCTATTAAATGATTATCCAAAAATAATTTTTTTTTGAAATGATATAGCATTTAAAGATTACCATGTTGCTTCATCTAAGACATGTTTGTTTAGAATGGTTTTCCGCAGAGGAAACAGGGAAGCAGTGCTAGGAAGGCATACAGAAGGAAATAACCTTCCGAATCAGCATCCAGAAATGGTCGGAATTGGAACTGAACAGTTTGTTGCAGTAATGGCACAGTTTACTCAAGCGATAAATGGAGGTGGTATCCATGCACGAGATCAGCCAGACCAACCGCAAAGTAACATGTCAGTGGTGGAACATTTCATGAGGCAACATCCACCATCATTCAGAGGATCATCTGACCCTGTGCTAGCTGAAGGGTGGATTAAAGCACTGGAGAAGATTTTTGATGTCATGGGGTGTTCAGACAATCAAAAGGTTAGTCTTGCTATTTACCGTTTGGAGGGTGAAGCAGATCAGTGGTGGACTATGGTTAAAAATATCAGGGACGCCGATGAGATTGACGCTCTTGACTGGGATGAATTCAAAGGTATGTTTCTTGAGAAGTATTTTCCAAAGGCTGTTCGACTTAGGATGGAAAAGCAATTCTTGGAATTGAGGCAAGAGGAAGACTCAGTGGCTGCCTATGAAGAAAGGTTCACTCGATTGGCAAGGTATGCTCCAAATTTTATCCGGGACCTTGATAGTAAAATCAATCGTTTTTACTCAGGATTAAAGCCAAAATATCGAAGGGCATTAGATTCTCGTGAGTTTAAAAGTTATGAAATGTTTGTTCGATGTGCTGAGAAGGTGGAAATGGAGTTTGCCGATGACCAAGTGTTCTATAAAAACGAGCAGAAGAAGAGACCGAGGTGGCAGGAGAAAGGTAAGAATTTTTCAAAAAAGTCTGATGGTAAGAGAACTAAGTTTCCAGTTTGTGATAAATGTGGCAAAAGACATGCTGGGGAATGTCTTCTAAATTCTGGGAAGTGCTACCGATGTGGTAAGATGGGACATAAGGCTCGTGATTGCACTGAAAAGGATCAAAGTAAAGGTAATAACAAATTTGATTTATAGTTAGTGAAATGTTATAAGTGCAATGAGATGGGTCACTATGAAAACGAGTGTCCGACAAAGAGCTTGAGTGATGGGAAGCTGTTAGACTACAAGAAGAAATGGGTGGTGAAATCCTTTGCAACTACTTCAGCAGATGTCGGGCCATCAAATGAAGTTGTATCAGGTACTTTGTTTGTTTTTTCAGATTATGCCAGTGTGTTGTTTGATTCGGGGACTACACATTCTTTCATCTCTGAAACCTTTTCTAGTAAAATGGGAATACCATCTCAAGAAATGACTCCTGAACTTTTGGTAAAAACACTTGGGGGAAGTGTCGAGGCAAAAAGAATTTATAAGAATCTTCCTATCCTTATCTGTGGAAAGAACCTACTTGCACACCTTATTGGTCTACCTCTAGTAGAGTTTGATGTTATCCTGGGTATGGATTGGCTCTCTATTTACCATGCTAAGATTGACTGTAGAGCTAAAGAAGTTTCTTTTCAGAAATATTTTCAGTTTGTTTACAGGAATGAACCCTTACTTTTGATAACATATCAAGAGGCTGAGAAACTTGTAAAAGATGAAAATGAATGTTACCTTGCACACATCGTTGAAAATAAAGGAACTGTTCAGATTAATGATGCGCCAGTGGTAAATTAGTATCCTGAAGTTTTTCCTGATGAGTTGCCTGGAATAATACCAGATCGGGAAGTTGAGTTTAATGTTGACTTAGTTCCTGATGCTAAGCCAATTTCAAAACCCCCTTATCGAATGGCACAAATTGAACTTTTAGAGTTGAAGGAGCAATTGCAAGATTTATTAGAGAAAGGTTTCATTAGACCTAGAACATCACCATGGGGTGCTCCTGTTTTATTTGTTAAAAAGAAAGATGGTTCTATGAGACTTTGCATTGATTTTAGAGCCTTGAATAATATCACTGTTAAGAACAAATATCCTTTGCCTCATATCGATGATTTGTTTGATCAGCTCCAGGGAGCTCAGTTTTTTTCAAAGATTGACTTGAGATCGGGGTACCATCAGCTGAAGGTAAAGGAGGAAGATATTCCGAAGACCGCGTTCCGTACGAGATATGGCCATTATGAATTTGTAGTAATGCCTTTTGGGCTAACCAATTCACCTGCTGTATTCATGGACTTAATGAATAGAATTTTCCATGAGTTCTAGGATCAGTTTGTGGTGGTTTTCATTGATGATATTTTGGTGTTTTATAAAAGTAAAGAGGAGCATGAAAAACATTTATGGATTATCTTGCAAACCTTAAAAGAAAAGAAACTGTATGGGAAATTCAGCAAGTGTGAGTTTTGGTTGCAACAAATTTCTTTCCTTGGTCACATTGTTTCTAAAGAGGGAATAACTGTTGATCCTGCAAAAACAAAAGTTGTGGAAGAATATCCAAGACCCACAAATGTAACCGAGATTCGTAGCTTCCTTGGTTTGGCAGGCTATTACCGAAGGTTTGTTAGAAATATTTCATGGTTATCTAGTCCAATGACTAAGCTAACTCGGAAGGGTGTTAAGTTTATCAGGACAAAAGAATGTGATGATTGTTTTCAGGAATTGAAAAGAAGATTGGTGAATGCTCCAGTTTTGGCACTACCTTCCAGGAATGGTGAGTTTGTTATATACAGTGATGCTTCATTGGAAGGACTTGGTTGCGTCCTAATGCAGAATGATCAGGTAATTGCTTATGCTTCATGACAGTTGAAAACTCATGAGGTAAATTACCCTACACAAGATTTGGAATTAGCTGCTGTTGTTTTTGCTTTAAAAATTTGGAGGCATCATTTGTATGGAGTAAAGTGTGAAATATATACCGATCACAAAAGTTTAAAGTATATATTCACTCAGAAAGAGTTAAACATGAGACAAAGGAGATGGCTGCAATTTATCAAGGATTATGATTGTACAATTCATTACCATCCAGGAAAAGAAAATAAAGTGGCTGATGATTTGAGTCGAAAAAGTAATGCTTCATTAACAATGTTTCATTTGGAACGTGATCCTTTGGTTAAGGATTTGATGAACTTTGGCATAGAAGTTGTTGGTGCAGGAAGTCCTTCTGTTTTGTTTCAGGTATCAGTGAGATCTTCTCTATCAGATAGAATCAAGCAAGCACAGAAGCAAGACAATGAGTTGCAGATAAAGGTAGTGGTGGTTCAGAAAGGTAAGTTGCCTGAATTCAACATTGATAGTGATTGTGTTTTGAGATTTGGGAAGAGATTGTGTGTGCCTTGTGATTCACAGTTGAAGAGAGAGTTGTTATGTGAAGCTCATAGATCTCCGTTTTCAGTTCATCCGGGCAGTACTAAGATGTATAGAGATCTGCGGGAGTATTACTAGTGGGATGGAATGAAAAGAGATATTGCTGATTTTACTGTGAAGTGTTTGACTTGTCAGCATGTTAAAGCAGAGCGACAGTTACCGAAAGGGATGCTTCAGCCTTTACCGGTGCCATAGTAGAAATGGGAGAATATATCCATGGACTTTGTTGTTGTAATACCGAATACATCTCGAGGTAATAATGCAATCTGGGTTATTGTTGATCGCTTGACCAAATCTGCTCATTTCCTTGATATACGAGATACTTTCTCTCTTGATCAACTTTCTCGTTTGTATCTTAAAGAGATAGTCAGGTTACATGGAGTTCCTCTCTCCATTGTATCGGATCGTGATCCCAGGTTTACTTCTAACTTTTCGAAAGGCCTTTAGAAGTCGTTGGGTACTGAATTAAATTTTAGTACAGCTTTTCATCCTCAATCAGATGGGCAGTCAGAACGAACAATTCAGACATTGGAGGATATGATACGAGCTTGTTCTATGGATTATCAGGGAAGTTGGGACCAACATTTTTCTTTGGTTGAGTTTTCATATAATAACAGTTTTCATTCCAGTATACAGATGGCACCATTTCAGGCATTATATGGGAAGCGGTGTCGAACTCCAGCTTTCTGGGATGAAGTGGGTGAAAGGAAGTTGATGGGACCAGAATTGGTAGAAGAGATGGCGGAAAAAGTTCAGCTGATTCAGAAACACAAGAGAACATCTCAGAGCAGGTAGAAGAGTTATGCGGATAACCGGAGGAAGGATCTATCTTTCGAGGTAGGTGATCATGTTTTTCTCAAGGTCTCTCCTTGGAAAAGTGTGATGAGATTTGGTATGAAAGGAAAGTTGAGTCCAAGGTTCATTGGACCATACGAAATTCTGGAGAGAGTTGGATCAGTTGCATACCGAGTGGCTTTACCTCCGAGTTTATCTCAGGTACACAATGTTTTTCACGTTTCGATGTTGAGAAAGTATATGCCAGATCCATCTCATGTTTTGAGTCCAGAGGTAGTTCAGCTAGAAGAGAACCTATCTTATGAGGAACAACCGGTCCAGATTCTTGACCACAGGGAGCAAGTGTTACGGAATAAGGTGATTAAGCTGGTAAAGGTTTTGTGGAAAAACCACATGATTTAAGAGGCAACATGGGAATCTGAAAATGCAATGAGGGATAAGTATCCCCATTTATTCGATAAGTAAATAAATTACGGGGACGCAATTTTCTAAAGGGGGGAAGGATGTAACATCCCAAGTAAGTAATGAATAATAGATATTTTTATCTATGTCTATTAATGATTAAGATAGTGTTATAGAGGCTTAAAATGAAAATAAATACAATCTTAGGCATGGAATACACTAATATTCTTAAAAGATTGTTTTACTGCCTTTTGATGGAAATCCATTTTTGAATCTATATTTTGACAATTTTATAAACTATTTTTGTCAAAATAAACTTATCCTTTATTATTGGGACATCAAAATTTACCTTGTGTGAATTTTTGGTATTTTTCTGACAATGTTCATTTTTTAATGAATAGTGAAAAATACTGCATTTTACATCAAAACTAATTTTTAATCTAATTTATTTATATGATTAGATTATGTTTTGAATTGGTTTTGAAGTGAAATTAGAATATATTTTTACCATTTTATCCAATTTTGGTCATTGGAATCAATTTCACTTTGAAATTAGACTTAAACTAGTGTCAATCTTTTGATACTTATTGTTTTGTAAAAACACGCTATTTGCTCTGGCAGCGGGAATTAATTATTAAATTAATTAATGTGACTTATATGATTTGAATTTTTTAAAATAGGCTTCATTTTTGAATTCGGAATATCAAACATAGCTTCGGGTGAATTTTTGGTAATTTTCTAAAAAGCTTCGATTTTTGATGAATAGTGAAACCACTAAGTGGTAGTTAAAGAAACAGATTTTTCGTTTAAATGAAACTTTGCCACTTTTGTGTTATGAATTTAAAAAATCCGACATTCATGGTTTTCATTAAGAAGTAAAATGTGGTTCAATGGGATTAAAATAATTTTTTTGGTGAATAGTAACTTATTAAGTTTTTAATCGCGATTAGTGGTAATTAGGGTAGTTTAAGGAATAAATAATTCTTTAATAATATGAAATTACCTAGACACATGTCCCAACCATATTGTTTGTGTCATGGCCGACCAAGACAAGCCATGGGTCAACTTGGGGACCCCATGTATCCACTTTTGTTGGGAAATGACAAAAAATTAACTTTTTATTTAATGTAAAAGTAAAAATGACACAAACAAGAGATGTTTTATGAAAACAATGTTTACATGGGCTTATAAAGATCAGATTTTTTATTATAAATATTAATTAGAAAGCTAAAAATATTTCTTACATCATAGTATTTTTTTTATAATTTTTAGACATTAAATAAATTGAATTATTTATTACATAATAATGATGCAACGATGACATCATTATTTGACGATTTAAATAAATTGGAAAGACAATGTAAAATATATGAACTACACATGGCCAAAACCAATTGGATGAGTGGATTTCGATCCCTTATCACCTTATCCACGAATTATATCAATGTGGGACCTTTTAAAACCGAAAAACATTTTCAAATAAAGTAATATTTCTTTACTTTCCAAAAGTGCCCCTCCTCTCCTCTTATAAAAGGCCCCCACCTCTACCTCATTTAACACACTACTCAAGCCTTTGGCTCGACAAACCCCTGCCCATTTACTCTCTCCACATCCCTCTCCTAATCCTAGAGGATTCCCTTTGGGCATAATCCTTTAAATGGAAGCCTTTAGGCTCAAATCAAAAGGAGTTACACTTTTAAAGGTAATTCTTTCTCTCATGTTCATTTGTTTTATTTTTCTTTTCCAACCCCCTAAACTCTTTTTATTTACTTATTTTGTAACAACACCAGTATCTTCAATATACAAGGATTTTGTTATAATATTTATTTGAGCTACACTCTCACACAACTACATCAAATGGTTAAAGAACATACGGTTTCCGTGGATGGCGAAATTCTGCCTCCCGAAACGATGATTGTTCAATACTCATTTAACACCTTCAAAGGTGGCCATTATGATGTCACTATTTTTATATATGATATATAATATGTTTATGTTTTCCTTAAGCTTATGTTTTTTTCATTTTGGGCATACCTTTATGGTTTCCATTATGGGTAAACACGATATCTTCATTTTAGGAAGTGCGGACTACCGCCCCCTGAAAGTGATTTGATTCGTTAATACCATATGTGGGATGTGTAAAGGATAAAGTTAATGATATTATATATGTTATTATACTGGAATTATAATATACTCTTATATCATTATGATTCCATTCCAGAAAATATGAAATAGAAATGGAAGTAGCGTTCATGCGTACGTACGGCTTACCGTCTCCATGAACGGTGCATTTCATTTCTTACCTCTAAATGTGATGTAATATTATAAATACATGTATATGATGAATATATATGATATATATGTTATCTAAATCATTAATATCATTCTGGATATAATGAACCTTTGACCAAATTAACAACATGTAAGTGTAAGAAGTCTATTTTTGACTTAAGAACCAAATACTGACAAAATGAACACTATTAACTTAAATGATTACATGATGTTCATAACATGGTATAAAAGGAATAATGAACTTGAAAAATATTCTTAAGAAAGTAGAGATTAACTCAAGTTTATTATTCAGGAGATTAAAGAACGGTCGAGTCAAGTCGGATACGAGGTATGGGACTTCGTCTCAATCTCCTTTCTTTGAGGCATAGTTTATTTTATACACAACTTTATTTTATACGGTGTATAAGCCCCTTTGACTTTTACATTTATTCAAAAGAAATATTTTTTATATAAAGCGTTTACTAAACGACAAAAAGGGAATGTTTTTGTCGTACGTATGCGGGGACATCGACTTCTCCGCCGCCGTGACCATTATTTGAGTTTTGGTTTCCTCTACAAGCCATACCTTCTTTTTAAAAGAAAAATAAATACCATGTTTTACTTTTCTTTTACTTTAGTATTTAAAATGGTTTTCATAATGTTTTTATATCAATGTTTTTTATTGATATCTCGTGATTGAAATGTGGAAATGTTATGTTTCTTTATGCATGTTTTATGTGATATTATTATGTTGTGGTTCTTGGGCATTATTATAAAGACGTGTGGTTCCGTGATAAACTAAGGGAGGGTGAGCCCGTTATAGCTCTCCAATGCATTGGGTAATGCGAAGGAGTGAAACATTAAGGTTTCTCCGAAGAGATTTAGGGAATATACTGTGATGGGTATTCCAAACGTAACCAAGAGGGTTACTCCCTACGTAAGAATGTTATGAATGCCTCAAGTTACCTTTATGTCTTATGATTTATATGATTTATTCATGATTTTATGAGGTATGTTAAAGTGCCTATGTTTTATTGGTAAAGTATGATTTCATTCTTATGTATATATGTACCCATGTTTCCTTTCCATGTTTTTATAACCCATACCCAGCTTTTTATGCTCATCCCAAGTTTTTTTGAAATGTTTTTCACAGGTCAAGGGAAAGGTACATGATATGATGATAGTGTCAAGGAAGTGTCAAGAAATAATCCATGTTTTAATTTAAATGTGTTCCATTGGTGGGAATGAAAAATACTCTCTTTATGTAACCACTTTGTTTATATGTGGAATGTAATGCAAGTTTTATGATCTAATTCTCTAAAAATCTAAACCCGAAAAGATCCTCAATGTGTAATCTTGTAATAACTCAAGATTAAGTAAGGTTTAAGGCTGGGGGCTTATAACAACGGTAGGTGATATGAAGTAGAGTGTCACCCCTGAATCAAAAAAGTCATACACCATGGTAGAAAACAAGCATAGGGTACCTGAAACGATATCTGGATCACCTGGTTCTGGAAATTCTAAAGAATGAAGCTGACCACAACCCCCTCCACAAACTCCCTAACCTTGATGAAGACCACCGCCATGGCCTCACACTGCTCTCTGAGGATGCGGAGAATCCCAAGGCTATCATCTGCCTGCTCTATCTACCCTCTACTTATCTAATGCCAGTGCAACCTACTACTACTGCCTCTGTTGGAACTGCCTCAACGGAGGAACCTAGAGCAGAACTCTTGGTGCATGATTACTGCTCTGAAAGGTCGGGAACTCTCACTACTGATGACCTCGACCACTACAATAAAAATAATCACATGATCCCTTGTCATAGGCCTGAGATTCACTGCCATAGGGGAAACGAGATGTGGAGGGTTGGGACCTACCCTTGGATGAATGGAAACTCTTTGTCTCTGAATACCGGGAACCCCAGACCACAGCTCTGCTTCGTGAGGAATCATGGCGGCTCCCCTCTCTTGATGATCTAGTTTTGGCCAATGTTCTCTCCATGAAATCTTCCCTTTCCATCACATAAAGATATGTCTTCAACATAAATGGGGTGACCTGAAAATGGATCTCTATATGCAAAGCCTCCTCGAAATGCCTCGCCCTGGCCTCCTCAACTAACAACAGTTCCAAAGCATATATTAAAAGGTTACTGAAATAGATTCCAAACTCTCGCACACTGGAGCTCCCCTGTCTATGGGTAAGAATCTTATGGTGATTGGATGCTTTTGCGGTCGAAGAAAGAAACTCGAATCTAAACATTCCTCAGAACTCCTACCATGAGATTTTTGACTCCTTGCGATCCATGAAGAACATGAACTGCCACTGCCTCGCTGGTCCATGTAACATCGTCACAACCAAGGAACCCAATGCTCATTATAAACATAGATATAACTGAAGCCTATATCAAACTCCTCCAACCAGACATTCATGATTTTATCTGAAATGGAGCACTCATACTTTTTCAGACTTTGACATTGAAATTCTTACAGTGTCCTCCTCCAAGTGTCATCGTCGTCAACCACTACCCGACTGTGATCTGCTCGAACCGCCTGCTGGACATCTTATATGCGATCCAAACGAGGATTTCGACCTGGAGCCATAGCTACACAATAAAAAATAGTTAAAGCTTCTAAAACTAAAATATGGAAGACTAGGCATTAATTAATTAGTAGTTTTCTTTTATTCATTTTAGTTTAATCGATCCTAGGGTCTACCCATTAAAATACTGGAACAGAGAAGAATGATGCATGATCCTTTCCTAGGTCTCTACCCTACATCTAGTATCACCTTATTTAGTAGCCATTATAAACATAATGTTATGCACATCAGATCATAGGGGGGCCTAATTCCTATGTATCTTCCAGTCTCTATTGTTTACATCACTTTCCAAACATGACTGACACTGCTACCCTACCAACCCATGCTACCTCACCTATGCCTAACTCCAAACTCTATCCTATCACTAAAATTCGCCTCTGATACCACTCTACCATGACCCCCTCCCCACAAAGTGTACCACTTCTAGGCCGACAATGTCAGAAGGCAGATAATGACCCCCTCGAGTCCCACCTCTAGTAGACCTTGGTTTGGAGACTATCACTGAGGGTATAGTAAACACACATTTGGGAGGCATTACCATCTAAGAGAACACATGCGGAGGAGAGAAATAAGGAAGAAACCTACCAACTCCAACTCAGACTGAAATATAAAATAAAAACCAAGATCACATATGTAATTTCATTAAAAAATACTACAAATCGAAGCGGAAAACTGCAAGTACCCAGATGAAAGTAAAAACAACAGCAACCACAAGACCAAACAGCTCCTGCACCCCATGCTATTACAAACCAGTTTGACTCCAAACATCTACGAGTGACTTGAAAAACATATTATATATAAATTCTGTGAGTATAAAAGTATACTCAGTAGGATCCACCCCAAATCCTATCGTGAAAAAGTAAAGACAACATGCTAAATCAAAGTGAACAACAAGAGAAAGTAACTTGTCCCCTATAAAGGAATACTATGTTCCCAGCGTCACCATGGATACTCTCACCATATAATGCATAAAATAGTATATAATATAATAATGAATATCAAGTGTACCCCACTACTACTTCCCCACTGGTTTGTCGCTTTTCCCCAACATCATACCTCCTAAGCATCTCTATCCAAAAAGGCATACCTGCAGACACCTGGGCGAAGCACCAAAACATGCACCTCGTGAAACCACACCACCACGTCTACACAAAAAGTAACTAGGTCATTTCTAGGATCCACAAAAACTCACATAACATGTATCATACATTGGGTATTATACCTCAAGACATTACATCTCATACACTGAGTAAGGATCCACAAGCCATCACAGCCTATACATGTCACACATATAGTAGTCCATAGAAAACTATATCTAGAATATATTTGTGTAAATAGCCACAAGACATTATAGCCCTCTACACAAATATATGGAGAAAAATATTTGTTGTACATACCAGTAAAAGTAACTACCAAGAGAAGAGAGTGTGTCCAAAGGGGGTAGTCAACTATCCATCCTCCCACCAGAATATTGGGGAAAACACCCCCAGGGCTCAGAATCCCTGAAGTGTCAGTTGCCCTTACTGACAGGGTGGAGTCGCATATAGAAACACAAAAAGTATAGAATATACTATAGATCACAACTGCACTATGGAATAAACTACTCTTAGACTCAACTACAGCTGATGTCTCTCGAACTCCCAACTGCCCCATCTAAGAATATGTATCCTATAAGCACACAACCATTTTAAGAACATTAATACATTACTTTATTCCATTTAATTAGTTTCACTTTACGTTAATTATTTCATTAGACATTAATGAACCATAAATAATTTCCACATTATATTTCATTATAATCACACCCAAATATTTTTGTTCCATTAAATTACAACTTCATAATTATATCCCAGCAACCTCCAACCCCATGGGTTAAAATCATTTATTCAATTATTAATTATAGAATTACGCCCCCATATTCTGAGACATTCTATAAAAATATTATAATCTACTAAACACATGGGGGCTCAACATTGTTAGTAGATGTACTATGCAACGAGTCATTACCTCCTATTGCAAGAGCATATATGAATCCTCTCTTGAGAAGCTAAACACTGAAAGCATGTGTCATACACCATGCGTCTTTATCTCTTTCAGAATAAGGGTAAGAAATACCACCTGCCTTGAGAAGTGGTGAAAAGTAAAGAAGATAACCAACCAAGGAATCAAAAAGCATACAAACATTCCCATCCAAACCGTTATATCATCCCAAGTTTTTTCTCTAACACCCACATGCATAAACTGATGCATCTTACCACTCTAGGCATGAATCGCTGCCACAACCAATAGTCCTCCCTGCACCTACATATCACAATAGTCATCTCGTCTCACACCACTACACATGCAACATGAAAAACAAAAATCATATCAAATGGGATCTTGATCCTTAACCAAGAATGAGGGTAACTTAGAACCCTATATGGAATTACCATTTATCAAAAAACCAATTCTTTAATCCATATAGGATTTACCGATTTATTATTCGTAGGTTCCAAATTCAGGAAACCTAACTAGTAAGCTATATCAAATAATTAAACATGATTACTTCACCAATTTTATTAACATAAAATTACCACAAGAAGAACCAGATTCAATTATAATCCTCTTTATCTTTATCCAAAAAATATCAATTAATTCTTGCGTTAAGATCTTTACCAAATTCCATCAAGAACGAACGACTAAATGAAATAATAATAGATTTCACACTATCTATCAAAACTAGAGGCAATAACATATGATCGATTTCAATATATTTATCAGATTAAAATATTTATTATGTCAATTCCATCATCATCTAGTGGGATAAAACATGCAAACTATACAGTTTCACATACAAGAAAAGGGAAGCAACAAATCCCCTACC
Source organism: Viscum album (assembly GCA_963277665.1). Classification (NCBI taxonomy): domain Eukaryota; kingdom Viridiplantae; phylum Streptophyta; class Magnoliopsida; order Santalales; family Viscaceae; genus Viscum; species Viscum album. Next base: position 422,600,789 of record OY728162.1, on the reverse strand, counting down.
TCAAATAGTTCTTTACATTTATATGAGAATGAGCCACAAAATGGGTTACAATCTCCTCCCCTATGGCAACTGTATCCACCTGAGGATTCAGAGACACCACCACATCATCGAACACCCAAGAAAATCCCATTATGAACATAGGGGATAAAATTACATAAAATTTAAAGGAGAAATATTGAGATGAACTCAACATAATGATGATAGATCATACCTTATATTGAAGACCAATCAATATTTCATGGTTTCATAAAAACAGAGAAGAAAAAATACGAGGAGAAAATCATGATTTCAAAACTCCTATGGAAAGGAAAGGGATGTTCAAGCATATAACACCCGAGAACAATGAAGAAGTACTAGGTAGGAAGATATATAATCCCTTTAAAATATTTAATAGAGAAATGGTTTATGATATGCTGGATATTCCATTACAAGTGGATCACATTAAACCATGTGGTTTGACCATGTAAAAAACATCCTGATCTTTAAAAGAAATTAATATAGGAGTTACGATCTTTGAATAGGCCTTATTGTCCTTAAAATGGGGCTTTAAATGTATTTTACGTCAAAGGAAACGTCAAAGGGGTGAAACTATAGGAAGAAGGAAACACTGTACATGAACTAGAAATTTGGAAAAGGAAATAGAGTTCCTTGATGTAACTCACCATTCCGGAAACACTGTTCACACACTCAATATTTGGAAAAAGAAATAGAGGTTACCGATAGACCTCGCCATTCTAGAAATTCTATTCAGAAACTCAAAATTTGGAAAAGGAAATAGAGGTTACCTATGGACCTCACCATTCTTCAAATTCTGTTCACGATCTCAAGAATTGCCAAACGAAATAGAGGTCACTGTTGGAACCTCACCGTTACACTGTTCACATAAGGATACCGATAAAACTGTTCAGAGAAGGTCACCGATGACACTATTCACATAAGGTCACCAATGTCATTGTTCACATAAGGTCACTGTTTCAAAGTTCACATAAGGTTGCCAATGACACTATTCACATAAGGTCACCAATGACACTATTCACATAAGGTCGACGATGACACTATTCATATAAGGTCGATGTTGCACTCTTCACATAAGGTTACCAATGAAACTATTCAAAGAAGGTCACCGATGACACTATTCAACGAATGTTACCAATGAACTGTTCACAATAGTCTACCGTATGAACTGTTCACCGATGGAACTATTCACAGATAGTTACCGATGCACTATTCGCAACGTTCTACCTTTGGAATTGTTCACTGATAGAACTATTCACATAAATGGTAATTTGGAAAAGTGTTGGGGATATCTCACCTTGATCTCCCAAAACACCTCATACACTTGATTTTCTCAAAGTAATGGACTAGATAGGTTGGTTCCATTAGGTTAAAAATATATATACAATATTTTCTTCCATATCGTGAAAATAATTTCCTTAGTCTCTGGTAAATTGATTAATTTTAGCATCATCTCTTACTATTTGTAAGGAATATTCATAAGGATATATTTTTAATTTTAGATAAAAAAAATAAACATTTATCAAATTATAAGTTACATAAAATAATGCAAATTCATTTATCCATTAAATAGAAAAAAATTAAAAAATAGTAAGCATAAGGTAAGATAGTTTTCAATATTAATAAACCATGAATTAACACATTTCATTAAAAAAAATAAAAAAAAAATATCACTGTGATAATTTATTAAATATCCTCAAATTTGGATTCATACTATTCATTCTATGTCCTAAAAAATAAATTCACTCATCCAAATTAATTATTCTTGTTTAATTAATTTTCAAACATAAGATTCATATATATGTCAACCCATTGAAATATCTAACAAAATATCATTAATTACATTATTAGATCATGTAATGTAGTTATCACCACTAAAATATCATGAACCAAATTCAGATCTTAACCTGAAATGTAATCCATAGCCTAGTCGTACATACCATAGAAAATATTTACTTAGTAATTAATGAATTTTCATCCATCAAAATTATCTACAAACAATTATCCAATATAATGTAATTAATAAAAAATAATCCCATTCGAACCCTGAGGGATATTTAAACCTTAATAGTGCATTCTCTCTAAAATCTAGTTAAAGTCTATAATCACCTCAAAAAATGCTCACATAAATCTGAAAATGGATTTTCAATGCCCCTAAACAAATAAACCCATGATTATATCTATAGATATTATGATAATTTCATTTTAGAATATATATTTTGCCAGAATCCAAATTCTTCAAATAAAATAATATAGTAAAAATGTAATACAAATTATAATATATGACCTTAATCACATTTTATGATAAAAACAATCAATTTCCTGTACACCAATCCATTCCTATTAACTTCCTTAATTACGATCATTTTAACGTAGTTAAACATTATTAAAATTCTACTACATCACATTTCATGGTTTTTGGTACAATTCAATATATGTTTTGATAAACTTAAATAAAATGACTATTGAAAAATACTTAGATATGATTCCTATAAGAATAATGTCATTTATATAACACAGACACAACATAATTATACAATTCTAACAAACACTTCAAAACTTCCACTTCAATAATTATCATACCATAATTATGTCAATGGTAAAAAAGTTAACCCTTGTATTTAGGAATTACTCTGGATAATTACCATATTTCTAACACATAAAATAATATACTATAATTGGTAACTAAATATGACCTTAATTTACCTATATTGAACCATTAATATTTCTATGGTAATTTCATACTATATAATCTTTATTAGCACCCAGAAAAATCATCTTGTTTTTATAAGACATTCACATGATCTATTCTTACGAAAATATTGATATATATCGAAATTAATATCCATTCTTTTACACTCTCCCTCACTCATTCTCTTAGTGAAATCTATCCTTTGCTGCTTTGGTGAGTCTGGGAGTTTTTTATGTTGAATGTTTTTAAACATTTATCAGAATAAATGATTAGGAATAATGTCAATATATTTTACATGAGACATCAACCCATTTTGTTTCACATATTTACACAACATTTCATATTCAATTTTGGAATAGTTCCTTGCGGTTCTATTCATCGACTAAAACCGGAAATAATAATTTGATATACAATAGTAATAGTAATGAATCATAAAAAATCATATATATGGTCTCTAAATTATGAAAACTCTTTTAATTTTTTTGACACCTTAGGTTAAACCTAGTTCATTAATGGTTTTAATATATTAAAATACATTTTTAATGTTTAGATATAAAATTATAATTTACCCAAGAAGGTCGCCCATGAGTGTAAAGATAAGTGTGTAGTAATGGATCACTCAATGTTCACTAGAACCGTGAATAATATTTTCCTAAAAAATTATTATATGTGTTATTACCCATAGATTAATCTCATCAAAACCCACATCCACATATAGTATATAAAAAAGGATTAATTTCTACGAAAATAATACCATATCTATCTTACAAAAACATTATGTTGTCATCCTAATCGTAGGATTATTCTCAAAATTTTACCTAAATTTCCATAATCAAAATATATAATTATTGATAGAATCCTACTCTAATACCAACTATATTGACACATAAATTTCATATTTTTTTATTACATATTATTATATTAATTTTTAGAATATAACATGGTGATCCATGCTATAATCATATAGGTATAATTTGATTTGAATATGGATACATAAAACACTGTTTCATAAGAGTACAATATAACTTCCCACTAAAATCATCATAACTATCACCCTTATTATACAAGTTATACACATTAACATTCTTCAATACATTGGGAAATAGAATCCTATTAAAGGCCGAGATCTGATTCTTAGTAATGGTTATACAATGGAGCTTCCAATTATCAATTTCACGTAAAATTGGAATAAGGGTATAAGAACATGATCCTACCATTATAAAACCATGCAATTATTCTAAGTGATCAAAATCTTGATCCATTACATAAATATTTAACTTTCATATGACATGATTCATAAAAAAATAAAATAACATGATCCCTTATAGAATAATATTTTTATAACACAAGGAATTGTTCCATATATATATGAATATAAAATAATGTCATTAGTAGTTAGGGATCACTGTTAAGATAATCATAGAGGATTGATTTCACTTTCCAAAACAAAATAGTATTAATAATTCACTCTTTTTAATAACATAGTTGAATGATTTTCCTCCTCAAAAAACCATAACTGTAAATTTTCACTTCCATGATTATCATTGTTTACATAGTCACTTATTAAAATGGGATTACTCCCCATTATCATGTTATTTATCTCGTATGATATTTATAATTACCAATTGAATTGGTTGGATATATAATTCCTATACAAACCATAACATAATGAAATCCATACACATGTGTTATATAATAGGATAAAATAGTCATCATATCATAAACCATGAAAATAAACAGTTTTCACAAATATATCATCATAATATAGCTCATCGAAAATAAAGGATTTACATAAAAATTTCATCCTAAAATAACTTATTGAAATGGAATGGGTTTCATTAATAGTTTTCCTAATAATCACAAACCTTATAAAAGAATTATAAGGATGGTATCATTTGATCATATCCTTAGTAACTCATACATGAAATAAAGGGTTCTGGTCATTGATGAATATAAATACCCTCACCAAAACATTAATTTCTTTTATGAAAATACCATTATAAATTTGGTAATATATTTTAAAAAACTAAAAAATCAAATACAATAGAAAAAAAAGTATTATTTAATAATTTATATTAAAAATTATAAAGGATTAATTATTATATTTAGTGTTCAGGATGGGGTTAAATTCTATTCATACCATATAATTCAAATGAAAACATTCCTTTTACATTTTTATAAAATTAAAAAAATACTACATTTAGATAATTACAAGAAGATTCATTTTAAAACAGTTTTTAAGAATTCAAACATGGGAAAAAATTAAATTAATCAATTACATGATAATATTAAATATCATTATTTAATTATTATTTTAAATATATATATATATATGAAAAATATTTTTTTGAACGAAAAGAGAAAAAAATCGATTGTACTTAGGAACATATTTTCTATGTCTTGAGCACTCAGTGTGAGGAAAATGAATTTAAATTATTTATTTTAATTAAATTACCCTAGGTTGTGAAAAATAATTTTTTATGAGTTATATCATAATAATTCAACATTGGAATCATAATCATAAATAATCCTTAGAAAAAATAGATTGAAACATAATACCCCTACCATTTTGGTGTTATTTGAATCATAATCCCAATAAAAGAAAAAAAATAAATAGTTATTTAAAAAATTAAATAATATTAATATTAATAAAAATAAAATACATTCATGGGATGAAAATAAACAAAAAAATAAGAAACAATTTTTTGATATGTCACATGTGTCACAAAAATAAAAGTGAGATGAAAATACCTTACATCAGGAAGAAGTTCCTCCATATGTATTTCATATTCCAAAATATGAATTATTATTATATATATATATATAATAAATAACCATATGTTTTCAAATCACACAATATTAAATTTACTTATAACCATTTATCACTTGTTCATTAACAAATATTTGTTAAAATCTACGTTCTATGTGATATCTTATTCGTTTTCATTTATGTTCTGGTCATTTCAATTTGATTCCTGTACATTGATCATTTCCCCATAATTCAAATAAATTAATCATTTAAATAAATTACATATATATTCATTATATATATTCAGATTCATCCAAACAAGATAGATGTTGAAAATCAATTACATCATTCACAGAGATGGAAAGTCGTATGTATGCATAAACGTTGTGTTAACTTTTTCACATGTAGAATGAAATAAATGAAACTAAAAATTAAAATTTATAGAATTATTATTATATTGTTAATATATATATGTATCATATATATTCATTTAATCCATCCTTATTTCCATTAATGTAAAATGGATATGAAAGATAAATCAGAATGCTTCGTGGAAGTGGTTGTCCACATATACACACGAGAAACATTATCATTTTACAATAGTTTGGAAGGTAATACTATTGCTTTTATATTATAATTCAAGAAGAATAAATATGTAATATAAATCATATATAATTGATATACATATCATCATAACCATCAATGAATTAAGTTTAATGAAAATGGATTATATCATTATATAGAGAAGGTAAGTCGTATATATGCATGAGTGATACATTCACTACCCATTAGATGGAATGATGGTGAATATAGGATGTTTCATAAATATAAAAAAAATATTTAATATACATAATATATAAATTTTTTAAGAATATAAAATATTTATTTTATGCAATATAAGACTTCAAAATAAAGTGATTGATTAATGTGATTAACTCTTCTTAGAAACAACAACTTTATGCATCATATTAAGGATCATATGGTTAGTATATCGAGAATATGGTATCATATAATATATCTCTAAAAATGTTTAAAATTTATTTTTTTTGTATGGTTTAGACAAGGTATGTGGCTCAAGGTGGTGTGATTAGAAGAAATTAAGGGCCACATTTTATAATTGAGTTAATGGGCACTTCTAGAATTTCTTAAATTAATAAATTATAACAAATATATTATAAAAGAAATATTCTTCCAAATGGAAATATATTTTAATGTAATTTTTGAGGGGGCTGTAATAAAAAAATATGTAATTTTTGAAAAATTTTAGGTGATATTTTAATCCATTTCTTTTTTGTTGACCGCTTGGTAAACCAATTTTAACGATAACCATGAAAACATCTTTTTTTACCAAAACATTTTATAATGTTACTTATAATGAAGAAATTGGTTCATAAATTTTCTTGATCTAAAATTTTAGACTACATATTATTATAAATTACCTCTTTACCATTTTTATTTACTTAAATAATTTATTAAAATATTACTTTGAAAAAATACCATTAATTTCAATTTTAACACTATTTATTTAATTCTTCATCTATAATAAATAAATGGTTGAAAATAAAATATAATCCTTAAAAACTAAAAAAATGTAATATTTATCGTAAAATTCTTTTAACACTATCAATTAATCAAATTACATAACTATTATTATTTTTGAAATCTTATATTATATATTTTATTAATATAAGTAATACAATATTTTTGTTTCCCACAAATTAAAGGTTTTAATTTAATAACATAAAATTATAAATAAATAAAAATAAATAATATAATATCATTATTCTAATGAAATAAATTTATAAATTTATATTTATAACTTTTTCTCCTTATTACTTGTTTGTAATGTAGATTAATGAGATTGGCACTTTACCGTAGTGTTACATTTTACCATGATTCATATTTAGAATGGATAAAAATAAAAAAGGGCTATCTAATAAATTTTAAAATCATCATTATAGACAAGTTATTTATTTTAATAATTTAAATACCTATAGGTGAAAAAATGAAATTTAAAATAAGTATATAAAATATGATGAGAACTACTTTTTAGAAAAATTGATTTCTAAGTACAAATATTTTTAAAACTAAATTCACGTATAACATTAATTCTAAAGACTATAATTGGATTCTGTTTAATAAAATTGACCTAATGAAAATTTAAAACTAATCCAATACATAATCTTCCTTTATAAATACTTTAAATTAACATATTATTTAAAAAAAATTTCTTTTTTAATTTTCAATTAAAATATCAAACATGTTATAAAAATATAAAAAAATAACACTTAGATAATTTTTATAAGATTTTTTAAAAAAATATAAATTTTTTATCAAATAAAATTACTATAATTTGAAAAAAAAATCAATATAATATTCTCTCACAAAAGTAAATAATACAATTTTTTATGAAAACATTTTTTTGATGAATAAAATGGTTTTTAAAAAATTAAGTTCTTAATTTCAAATAATTAATCAATATATTTCAATTGATTTGGAATTTTATATATATTTTATAATGTGGTTTGTATAATTCATATATACAAATTTGATGAATAGATAAATAAAATTTATATGAAAATAAACATGTTTCATGATTCATTTATGCTCAATGTTTCCTATCTCATATGCTATCAAATATAATGTAAATCATTAAAAATATCATGTAGTAACATTTATATTATAATATAGTATTTTTTATATCATTCTCACCAATACCAATTGGGTGTAGAGTAATGTAGAAGTACTATAGCCCACTATAGTAGTGGTGGAACTGTAGCAACGGCGGGAACTATAGCAGCATCAGTGTACTGTAGCAGCGACATGTCACTATAGTAGCGACAGATACTGTGCAGTACTGTAATAGGCTGAGTACAGTAGCAGTATTGTTCACATAATGGGACTTGTGCCAAAAATTTGTGCCTATGGTCCATGTAATGGGGTATATTCCCACTTGGCCTTCGAGCTACGTAATGGGTCTCCCTCTACCTAGTTAAAAGAGGACTTTGGTTTGCTTTAAATAATAAATGAGGCTTCAGCACAATCCTTTAAAAAAAATTCTCACCAATAAACTAACAAGGATCATCTATGATTTGGGAACAAAGGCTACCATGTGATAATATGGGGGTATTCCTAACACCTTTATGTTGGTAACTATAGATGAGAATATAAAGATAATCTATTTGGATATATTATATCTGAGAAAATAATAATAAACATAACACTTCCCATCAGAAGTCCACCCTAACTGTTACATATATCATATTGTCACTGGAGAAAAAATTAATATATTAAAAACTCCATGAAATTCATAATGTAAAATGTAGAAATAAAATATCCAAATAAAATAAAATATACTACACCATAATTTCATGGAATAAAATGTCACCTGATTCAGTGTTCTATGACTAAATGAAATAACCCAAGGATAAGATAGATGACCTAGAAATATATGTTCATGATATGAAAGCTCAGTTTATAAATTCCCTACACACCATGCATACCATTTAAATGAAATCTGGTTAGCCCAACCATATTAAATACCCTTAGAGTGGGAAGGGGTATATTAGGGTATGAAAAATTTAGATTAAATACAAAATTATATTTTATTTAATTTCTTAAAAAACTAACCTCCCTATTATACCCATAGAAATCAATAAAAGTAATTTAAAAAAATTACATAGAACACAAATATTTACTTAGTTCACCCTAACTGGGAACTATACATGGAGAATACAATATAAATGTCAGGATGTACCTAATCCACTATAGAACACTTCTATTACAGATATTATTGAAGAGTAACTTTCCCTCCTAGTTTACAAACAATTAAAAAATTGAATGATAATTTCTCTCTCAAATAAAGAGTGTGTACTACCTCTTCAGAAGATACTTCCATTGATATGAATCACTACATGTTTGCATCAAGATATATGAGTTTTCCATGAAGCATCATTTTCTCCCAATTATTGAAATAAACCTCAATTTATAGAGATTTATTTTCTGATGAACCATTAAGAAACTGTTTCTCATCCAATATGATCTACTTTAAACCCATCATGAAATTCCTAACAAAAAATAGTTTAGTTACTCCATAAACTAACAACTTAAAAAATTGATGATTCCTCACAAAAAACCTATTTTGTGAGATACAGTGCACCACATACACTGATCCTCCAAATAAATAACTTCATTTTCATACACACTCCATCACAAACTCAACTCCCTCCCAAACAAAATTTAGGATTCACATAGTTCTTCTAATGATGATTCACTATACTGTATTTCTCTCTCTTATGATGAAATGATTTATTAGGCATTTTAATATGTAGAGATACATGAAAAAACATATAATCATAATTATTGTTATCTCCTTTACAAATAATCTTTTACTATGAATTAAAATATATAAGTGGATCTCAAGGAAGATAACACCAATTTTTGAAGACTCTATGACACGTCATTTGATCTCAAATGATAAATAACCATTGTGAAGACTCTAAAATCACCACCTTCAACAAAAATGATGATTTTAATTTTAAGTTATCATATTGTATTTTTATTTTTTGAATTTAATTTCATGGGTTTTCATCGTGGTTTCTCATACATTATATGTGGTTAAAGTGAAAAAGATTTTGTATAGTAAATATTATTTTTTATTAAGCCATTATTAACTCCTATGAATCGTATTATTTGTGGAAAAATTGTAGGAATGTTTTCTACAATATTTTTCAACAAATAAAAATAACTCAAAAACACAGACAAGAAACATTGAATGATTTTTTCCAAAAACTTTATTCCATTATGTTTATTTATAATAAATCAAAACAACTCATACAATTCTATTTAAAACCATGCACACACTATCTACTGAAATAATAAATCAGTATAAAATACCTGACACCAGTCAATGATTTACTCAACACATACTCCAATACCACATTATTCAATCTCAACATGAGAAACAAGAGTGACATGAAATTTCCACCACTAAACCATGTCATTTTCAATACCACTAGAAATTACATTATCAATAGCAATATTTTTTATAACCAAACTAGAAACCAATGTGTGGTAAAAGAATACATCATTGTTTATCTCTAAATTTTTTAAATGAATGAATCATAAAATAATTTTTTTCCTTATTTAATTTATATTATCATAATTTTCATTATTATATTTAAAACTCCCCCATTTTCACTACTACCCCTTATAATCTTCTCCAATTTCATTATGAATACATTTCCCCAATTTTAAATGAATTAAATTGTCACTTTGGTGATATTTGAACAATGGTAATGGACACATCCATAACTGAATGGGAAAAAATACATCAAGGTGATAAAGTCTCACATCCACACTATAGATATATGGGAATTCAATTAAACATTAAGATCAAATCGTTTTCATTCAGATTTATTTTTAGGTAATACCTTCCTAGAAATATTTTCAACCTATAATTCTATAGAAATAAACTCCAATTTCACAAGTACATACTCCACCTTATCCATGATAAAATGATACATGATTTAAATATTCCTTGTACATGAATTATGAAAATGATTTTTTCTTTGATTTATATCCTTATAATTATCAAAATGTATTCTGATAGGATATGTCACTTGTACTCGAATAAAATCAATCTTTTATTTAATCCATTTTAATTTCTTGCATTTTCTAATAGATAAAATATATTCAGATTTTGTATTTTTTAGAAAAATTCAATATATTTTATTACTTATCTAAGAAATAAAAAATCCTATAAATTGTATTGTATAACATCATATTGATTTTATATTTTCTTCTTGACTGAACACATAAGAATTTTAATAAACCAATTACTATTGCTAATATTTTTCACATTATAGCATATCTAAATCCTACAAGACATTGATATACCAAAGTATTATTTTCACTACAAGTAATATGTTTTCCTTGATATTACATTAACAACATTTATCCTGAAATATGGAACAAACAATTTTGTGTCATGTTACTATTATGTAGAACATTCCCCCAATAATATGTTTATATTCTTTGACATTGACTTCATTTAACTCACCATCCCATGATATTTTCATGTCGATATCTACAAGAGATTTTAGATCCATGGAATTAAACATTCCAGTTATTCATCAATCCTTATTATTATATATTTTGAATGAAATGAATTTAAAATTACTTCTTAAGTAAGCTGTAAAATGGAAAAAAATTCATCTCTACAATCATTATCATTTCAACTCATCATTTTTTAAAATTGAGATTCTTGAAATACTAATAATTTTTAAATACCACACCCATGATTTCTAATTCAATTCATATAAAGACTTTTCTATATAAAAAAACTATTTCCATCTTCATTAATTTCAAAACCATCTGGATATTAAATACAAAATTAATCTTCCAGAACCCCATTTATATATGATGATTTCACATCCATCTAGAAAATATTGAATTTTATTCACTTATATGTGTAATATTAATTGAAAATTCTCCCACCTTGGAACATGGGAGTGTGTATCATAAATATTAATAAACTTGATTTAATAGTATCCATTTCATATATGTAATTATTTATTTTGAATTAAAAAATCATAGTTAGTTAATTTGTTTTATATGACCTATTTGTTCATGATGAAATTTTTTATTTGTCAGCCATTGAAAAATATCCCATATTTGGGTCTTTTATCTTCTGTAAAGCTATTAGTTCATCACCTAAAAAACTGCTCATCTATTTTAGTTTTTTTAAATCACATTGGCTATACCTCTGATATGAAGGATTCCAGATGAAGTGACTCATCACCCTTCACTACACTAGTGTCGTATGATCATAAATTATGTTCTGCATATCAATTTCAACTTAGCTATTCAGTTTCTCTATCAGTTATAATGCATTCTCATAAATATCATAATCTAAATATTCCATTGAATCTTCCTCAGGTAAGTCTGCTCCTCTTCAGCTACTCATCTCAAGAGCACTATCCTCATGATTTTGTTAATGGATTTTATTAATATTCTTCAAATTATATATAAAAAAAATTAATTTCTCTATATAATTTTTTATTGATAATTATTGAATCATTTATATATTTTCATTTGTATGGGCAAGTAAAAAAATATTGCTTTATCTCAAGGGGATTCAAATATCCAGTGATTCACCTTATCGAGGGAAAAAATACTTACTTACTAAGACTTCAATGTACTCAATGTCAACTTATTACCATACCAAAACAGTTATGGGGTATTTTATTCCTTTATATATAGTAATATTTTGTTTAAAATGTATAATAATAAAAAAATTCTTCTTTTTATGAAAACTTTTGGGGGATTTCTTAATGATAGGTTTTTTTGACATATTATTGGTAATCTGGTTACATCTCTCTTCTACTCCAATTTTTAGTGGAGTTCATACTACTAAAACATGGTTTATAATCACTTATTTTATGAGATAATCCTCCACATAGATATTTATGATCTCATTTATATTAAAATTTTATTAGAATCCTATTTTTTGACAATGTAACTTTCCAACTTATCTCCAATAACATGTTCTAAAACATAACACATATATATCTTGTGGGTGATAATTAAAACTCATTCCATTATATTGACATTATTAATTAAGAAAAAATAAAAACATTTAATGTAAAATTTTTTTTTGAAATAAGTTTCCAAACATCAATATGTACATGTTGAAAACTCTTATTGGCCTTTCCTATTTTCCTCATACATCTCTCAAGTGATATTCCATTGTTAGAATCCATAACACATATGATTATGATCATGTGATAATATTAATAGATCTTGAGAAGAATCATAATTAAATTGATCATCCATGGATGGATGGAATAAATGGATAAGATTTTTCTAAAATAACATATTTTCTTATTCCATAATCAAAATCCACATATCTTATTCTCCACTCACAAGGTAAAGATTCACATTAATTTTCTTTTCATAGAAAACAAATACACAATATTTTTCTTTGATGATATAAAATATCTTTTTAAATCTTATAGAATGTCCTAAGTTATAATGATGATAATGATTTAACATGTTGTGACTGATAGCCTTAGTAAAAAATACATCATAAACCCTTATTTCTTTTCCCCCAAAGATGGTATCTCCAAAAAAAATAATATTTTTGATTTCAACCTTTCTTAATCTAATGACATGTTCCTCATCATACCCATTTACAGTCACTATATATTTATTTCTGATCATATGGGTGGAGCATTCACTATTGATGATCCTTATTCTAGTGTGATCTGATGATTTAATGAACTTTTTTGAGACAACTACCGACATAGAATTTTTTTATTCCAGTTATTAATCTTATATATTGATTTTTAATGGAAATATTTATCGTTATCCAAGTATGATGGGATAATATTATTTTTTAAAATTTCAAATCAATTTGTAGTTTAATCTAATTCAGTGATTCCTTGAGTTTATACTTAGTATCACATTGGGTCAATTTGAACACATTACCCTTCATTATTGATGATCAGTATTTGTACATGTGTCCAAATACTCCACAAAAAAATTTATAATACCATCAAAAGTATTCCTATAATATTAAATTCTATTTTAAGTACTTGTTTTATTTATTCCAATCATTACCTATTGGATATTGAACATACATTTTGAGAAAATACCATCTTTCCATGACAATAACAACAGACATAAGGTGTATTCTTGTTTTTCATTACTGAAATACTAGTTGTCAATTTGGATATTTAAATAACTAATTTTGATTTCTATTAAAATAAATTAGAATCCTTAGAGTGGGTTATTTTGGTATGACATTGAGCATTACTGATTTCAATTTTCAGTCAAGACACAAAACAATAATATCATTATGTTGTTTCATTTTTTTCTCCTAAAATTCATTTGACTATTTTTATAGACCTCCATAATGTTTTTTAAAATTTTTATCTCTTGTGTTACCTATATTATTGATATCATACAGAGAGTCAAAATTTTATCCAAATCTGTCACCATTCATTATTAACATCCAACTTCATCATTATGTTCATTGACACATTTGACTCGACATTTTACTGTGATGTTGAAAATATGGATAATCCATGTTTTTAAACCTTTATCATGTACTAAATGACTTTCTCCATGTTTCCTAGATTTTCATATCTGAGTTTTTAATTTTATCCTTATTCTTAGACTCATATTCATTTAGATACATTATATATAGTTTATAATCACAAACAACTATATTGTATTTCTTCATTTTGGCTATCCAAATGCCTTTCTTCTCAAGAGTGTATTAAAATTAATAATTTTGGAAATGTATTACTTTGACTATTATATCATCATTTTGTCATTCTTCCACTATCTAAGATTTCAAAAAACTTCCCCCATAGAATTTCTTTTATGATCATTGCATTCATATATCAATTCTTCCATTGATTCTTCTGAAAAACTCTTTTTCTAAGATATCAATTTAATCATTATGATGAAATTTCACTTATTATTTTTACTTCCTTACATAGTAGATGAATAATTATTCATATAATAAGCATCATCATCCTCTTAATCAGCTTGAAACTTCTTCGGACACATTACTGCAACATGTAGATCCTTTGCACAATGAAATCATGTTAGAGGATGTTCCCCTTTAAAATTTACTTTTCCCCATTATAGATTTATGGAAAGTACTTAAATGAAATAAACCATAATATCTTCTTTTTAACTATATTTTATATTTTTATTCATCGTGGACTTGAATAACCATCTTTAGACCTACCTTTTTCCATAGCCTTGTTATCATAATTTATCATCCTATATGTGACAAAAATAATGTGTTTTCTATCCAATGTAATACCCTTAATATCATTATCTACCAGTATATAGTCTTTTGGGTTAACCAAGGTGAAACAATTCCCAGTATGTTTTTAATGTTCTTGACACGATCAATGAGTTATTTGAAACCACAACTCTGTTTTATAAAAAAAATTCTATTAATCAATGAATGTTTATGAAATCTTATTGGGGTTTCATTCTAGGGTTCTCATATTTTTTTCAATATAACATACTATTAGGATTTATATAATTTTAAATCACTATTCTTGATATTTTTTATATTATAATCATCTTTTATGACTTACATTATATATCTACATTGTTTGGCTTGTGATTGATAAGACTCCTCCAAAGGTTTTGATTCATCTAGAATCAGTATCTAATTCTCTTATGTATAATTCTACCAATTTAATAATATATAAAATAGGAAAAATTCTATGTATTATATAATCATAAACATTGACACATAATTTTCTTAAGTAGTTCTATATTTGATTCATCCATAGATGTAAATTGATTCCACAAAAGCTTATAATTCGTTTTTGACTAACTACTCCTAGAGATTCCACTATGAGGGAAACTCTAACCATATTAATTCCATTTGGTACAAATTTATATATTAACCAACTTAAATACCCTAATGGGGGATAGGGTGAATCATGGTTTGAATTATTAAAACATCTATCCCTTTGGATATTCTTTCATCATTGAACAAACTCTCTTCTCTTTCCCTCTCATAGCAATGGATATATTGAAATTAAAATAATCACCCAACATAAGAATTTTTACATCATTCAACATCACTATTATTTTTCAAAGTTTAATATAAAAAAAATGTATCATTATACCAATCCACTAAACATAACCTCTGTTATATGTTTTAGTGAAAACTAAATGTCCTTCTTGGTTTACAACCAATAAAAAAATTTAAATGGTTACTACTATATCTAATAAATAATTCCAACTACTTATTAATAAGATTATAGTTTTCATCTGAATCATCATATAATAATTTCACACATATATGGTTATTCCATGAATCACTTTTTTCACCATATATATGAATTCCAGTTTTGTGTGAAGCAATATCTTTATATATATTCCTTTCACAAACTATATTTCTTTTACTATGAACATTATTAAAACCTTCTAAAAATTTCATTCACTAATTTTCATAGGTACACCATTAACACACATATTCACATATTGATGATTCCTTGTGAACCCCCATGTATTTGTGAGAATGAGTGTGCTGCCAAAAACCTTGTCCGCAAATTGAGATTCCTTTGTATACTACATCCTTTATAGAGAAAACCCTCTTTTGAACTGATTTCAAACATTAGAAAAATCATCCAGGGATGATTCTCTATAATCTGTTTCACTCCAGTATGATGAAGATATTTGGGGTTGTTTATACGAGGATATAAAAATAGAAAACACGATAATAACAATTGTTATTAAATTCAATTTAAATAAACCTTCACTATAATCTATAATCTCTATAAATTTTTCATATTACATAACTCCACTTTTGGAAGACTCTGAAACACCACATTTGAAAAAAATTAGGGACACTATTATTAGTTCATTCAATCATTCTTCTGTTGATTATAAAAAGTGATCACCCTTGGTGATTTGTATGAATTTTTTTTTAATTTCCATTTCATTTTTTTCTTTACTATTTCACATAATTGTGACACAGTTCAGATGAAAATGCTCCAATGTTGTCAAGATGGGTTTTCTTGTAAATAAACATCGAATTACTTTAGGTGATATGAATTCCATGCATTACCATGTCCAGAAATCATTCATTTTACCTGAAACTAATCATTATTTTTATAAAAAAACATGGATACCATTTGAAAACATTATCACCTTCAATACTACTTCATCAAAAAAAATTATTTTATTATTTTCAATTTTTTTTATAAAAAACCATCCCAATGACACTGAAATGAAACATTTATTGATTTTATGTTCTAAAAATTACATTACATGCTAGTTTAAAATAAACCAATAAATGTATATTTACATTTTTGGTTATATAAAATCACACTAACCCATTAATATGATTAATTTTATTCACGTAATATTTTCACCTATTTATTTATTAAAAAACTACTAATGGATAAAATAATAATTTTTTTAAAAAACCATCCATTTGATAAATAAATAAATAATGTATATTTTTTAATATTCGAACAATAAAAAACTAGGGAGGTAAATTATACATTGAAAATAATAGAAACCAACAAAAATTACTAATATAATAGTAATTGTTTTATATACACTATTATATATATGAATGGAAATAATATATTAATGGATATAAACTTAAGAACTAATTTCATTAAATAATTAAAGAGTAATAAATAAAAAAATGAAAACAGTAGTGATATATAGAATAAATAAAAAATAAATAATTTAATAGTGAGATTAATTGTATCCAAAATAGAAAATAAGAAAAACTAAAAATGAAAAACATCATGGGAGTAAAAATATGGAATATGGTCAAGGTACATAAGACCCTCATATTATTTATTGATCTAATGGTCAAGCAAAATTACTTGTGTGGGCCACTAATTATTATTTACTCTTGGCCTAATGGAATGGTAACACAAGACCATGGAAACAAAACCATGTTTAAAGTCACAAAATAGTATATTAACATGGCCTAGTAGAATCATGAAATTAAATCAATTCCACATAAACATATAATCTAATCTAAGAAATATTTATTTCATGTGGAATTTTAAAAATAATATATCGATTATTATCCCTCACTGCCTTGGTTCCTATAGTCTCCCAAAACAACTAACCAATATTGAGTGAAAAAATCACAAAATTACACAAGATATATATGTGGCACGTAAAAACCTATGCTACCACCTATTCAATCTTTTCCACACGAAATAAATCATATCTCATATACACTATAAAAATCCAAGATCACTTCTAGGAAAATAAAACCCATCCATATGTGAAAAAACAATTTATAATCATATGTTTTTTTGATTTGGAAAATAAGATTTTGGAAATATCATCAAAAAAAATTGTGAATTTATCTCTTGAAAACTATGAAACAAAACACATCATTTAAATTCATTCGGGACACCGAAACTTTGTAATTTTTTCATAACTATATTCAACCCCAAAATTAAACAAACAATAATAAAACACCTAAAATAGTTATCAAAAACATAAAATAATAATATAGAAAATAAATCCCATACATACTCCAGTAATATATTTTATAAAAATATGAGGTTACTATATTAATACATGATGAACCAAAATAACGTGCATAACATTTTAGTAGACCAATTAATAATACACTATTTATATAGAAATAATTAGTTAAAAAACGAGAGGGGTCCATATTTTAACCCAAAATTTGTTGAGAAATAATCCATCACACTTATGAATGGAAATTGTTTTATATATATTACATAACAATAATAAATTTGTAGCATCATTAAAATGAAATCTAGAAATCATGTATTTTTCATTTAAAGAGTTATTCTTGGGGAAACATACCTCAAATTAATTGAACTCAAAACTAGGGTGTTATTCCACCACTATGATGTGATGCTAAAAAATCCACAGCAAAAGAACGTAATTCTATTAAAACTAAAAAACCAAAATATAATTTAATTTAATTTAAGAAAAAACTCACTTCATGTTGAAAAATCATAGTGCATACTTCCGACATTTTGATATTACTATAGTATCATGGATGATACATGATGTTTATCTATATCTTAAAAGATATAAATGATATAAAATTTGAACAATTGATAATATATTTTAAGAGAAATATAGATATAGAGATGAGAGAGGATAGAGAGGTAGAATGAGAGTGGATGAGAATGGTTACTATAAATATAAAAAATATGGATCCTCCCCACCACAAATTCTATATTTATTTTTCAGATTTTGTTTTTGTTTTTGGATTTTATATTTTTATTATGTACCTTCTTATATTTACTATTACAAATGAAACCCATTCAAAATTCACCATGACTTATATTATTATTTCTCTTATTTATCTCCACTTACTTCATCCCCCACCAAACATCCCTTCATATTAAATCTATTATATAATTATTATTTCCATTTTTTGTTAGAAATAACTAATTAAATTCAAGATAATATTAATTATAATTTCTTCTTAAATAAAATCACATGTAGAAAAATAAATAGTTGTGAAAAAAATATGGAGATTTATAGGTTATCATGGAATAATATGTCAATAATTTACTCTAATATAGAATAATTCCATCTATATCCACCCGACTGAACTCCCATGTTCGATTTATACTTATAGAATTATATTACTAATAATATATGTAATTTTAATGAAATATATTAGAAAAAACTCATAATCCACTATTATCACCCAAGAGGATATGGATATGTTAGGTTTTATAACACACACAATGAAGAAGGATTTGATTTCAGGAAATATCATGCCCTAGTTTTTCAATCTCTAAATCATGATAGCCATGTTCAGAAATCCATATTTTCTTGATAAGAAAATATCATCCCATATTCTATAGAGAATTATGTAACTTCCTTATAGTTGTATTCTTAATATTTCTTAAAAGCCTATAGAACATGGGATTCCATTCAAAGTATTATCCATGTTGATATTCATCCAACATATATTGGTGGATGCCAAAATATATATATGAAAATAATTTATTTTTTGGAAATTACCTTGAATACCCAATCTATATTTAATAGAAAACTCCCATATTTAATTCTAATCCATTCCTATAGGAATATATACATACATACTGATTATAGATTGAATATTCCTAACCACTAAGAGGAAATCAATTACATAGAAATTAAACATAGTAGTGTTCCCATTGCACTATATCAAATTCCATGTCCCAACAAAAATAATTCATATAAAATTTCAATGAATGAAAAAATCTAACTAGATGATGAAGTAATATTAAAAACATTTTATATTATCAATATAGAGTGATTCGATTTTTATTGTATTAGATATGATATTCCATATTTTAATATAAAAAATTCACTGAAAGAAAATATGATCAACAGATACGTGGAATCCTTTGTACTATTACACATAATGAAAGGGTTCAGGTAGGTTCTCTTTATAAATTCATTCTTTATAATCTTCTGATATTCCATCCTCGAGATTTTGGTGTATTTATAATGATAAATATAGTATTTTTGTAATTTAATTAACCTATAATCTATACTATTGATGATTCTTATGAAGATTCTATAGTATTTTTTTATGTTAACATTTCAGGACACATCGTCTCATAAATCGGTGTTTCCAATCATTTCATGAATGGATAAAAATCAATTTCCCACTAGATAGGTGTATGAATCTCATATATAGAGCATGAAATTTCATCATTACTATTATCATTTTTATTTTCCAATGGACCCGGAATAAATTATCCAATTAGGTCTCATGTTAATTATCCTTCCAGAATTCAAGGATTTCATTTTAGGTATCAATCTATATTTATTTATTTATAAATACTTTATAGTTCATGTTGATTATAGGGAATGTAAATTCAATAAAATAATGAATCATTTAATAACTCAATTTCATGAATAATTTCTGTTTAATAAAAAATTCAATTTAACTTATCAATCATTATTCTCCATAAAACATCTTCATGAATAGAACAATTTAAAAAGGAAATGTTCTAAATACCCATTACCCCCTCTTTAAATAATTCGCAACATGTATTCCATTAACCAAAAACTACATTTTCACATAATAATTTTCAATCCTTATGAAATAAATGATGCTTTTATTTATGATTTTAATTAAATAATTTTTTTTATAAACCATAATGTAATAAAAAAACCTTATAGATATAAATTCAATTAATAAGTGAAATACATTAAAAAATGAGAGAAAGATACTACATTCAATTTCTATGAGAATAATTGATCATTAATGTTTTTCAAAATTCCATTAAGTAAAAAAAATTAGTAAATCCCTAAAATTTTGGAATTACTTGATTTACAAAAGTGAGGTTTCCCTATTTAATGCTAAAGCGTCTCTTGATGACTAGACTCTTACAACAACTGAAACAGCAGATAGAGAGAATCAATAATTTATTCTTATTGATATGATTATTAGGAACATATCCATCAATATATAGATCCAAATTGAGAAATTATATATTCTTCAAGACTCCTTGTAGGAAGAAAATAATATAATCAATATAATATATTTCAGAGAGTTCCTTTACCCCACTCTTAACATGAATAGGCATGATATTTTTTAAACCATGTAAAAAATGAATCTTTTTTAATATTCTTCTATAATGATTAAATGAGTGGTAGATAAAGGGTATCTTTTTTCATACCCCAACAGTATAGGAGAAGTATTATTATATAGTTCCATTAATAAAAACTTATATCCTCCCTAAATTTAAAAATAAGGAATATTTTTATTAATGTGTTTGTGGAAGACATGCCTGTAGAGTAATAGAATTATAAAATTACAATTGATTTTATAATGTGATTTATGATCTGTATCTTGTGATAAATACACACACTACTATTATTATTCATTAATATCATAATACAATATGAGGTAGTTAAGATAAAATCTATTATTTCCCATCTATGTGAAAATTCTTGTTATTTAGAAGAGAACACCATTATTTGATCACGAAAAGATGCCTCACAGATATGATTAGGCTTAGGATATTGAAAATAAGTGTAGATAATTTAATTGATCTGTAATAAATAATAGAATCAACAAAATCCAACATAGGTAGTTGGAAAAAATATTAAATTAATTACATTTAGGAGAATACCATTACTAAAATATATGTAAATGATATTAATTAAATTAGCCCGAAAAACAAACACATACTCTTGGAAGAGTACATTTGAGAGTGCATAGAGACTAGGAGAACTCCATATGTTAAGGGATAAAATAAAAGAATTTACCTCCACCCAGCCTAGAATTTATATGGGAGTCAAATTAAATGATTGATCGAAAACCATTTGAATAAAACACAAGATATAAAAAAATATGACAATTTATCAATTTTAGATGATATTTTTGTAGTAATGAACAATACGAAATGTGATTTTTCATTTACTAGAAATATTATCATACCCATTAATTAAGTAATTGGAATTGAATATTTTTTTAACATTATAGTGGTTATTAAATAGTGAAATGTCTTTATCACCCTCTTTTACTAATTTAATCATACTATTATTCTTCCAATATTACCTCCCTCATTAAGATTTTTTCATTCATCATTGTGTATTCAAACATCTTATTATTGAAAGTATTTGTAAAAAAACATGTGGTTATTATTTTTTAGAATACCCTCTAGTTCTTATTCTATGAAAAATATCTCCCCATCCATGAGAATACAATCATCCAAACATCAAGATTATAATATAGATTTTATGATTATTTTCATTATCAAATAACCCAATATTTCATTTGTTGATTCTATATTATTCCATATCTATTGTACAATCCACTAAAATCAATATTCATATCCTAACCATTTTTTGAATCTAAAAACAAAACCCACCTTTAATTTATTTTAAAAATTGGAGTTATGATTTGATGATGATCAGAGTATTTCATCAAGAGTTTCATTGATTAAACACCCTCCCACATTTCCACAGTATTGAAATTAATAAAAGTTTCATCCCAACTGATATCCATAACACAATTCACACAATTTTTATACTATGTTAATTTATCCACAGATAAATATTTTTAAACTAAGTTATTACTTTCAAATAATTCCTCTACTTATCTATATATAATAGGAATATTGAGATATCTCATCCATTCAATGGTTATATAGACAGTTATAAGATAACATAAGAGCTCCCAAGGGAATTGGTTGTTTTTGTCAGGTTTTATAAAATCCTTATAGGGATCTATTATCCCTTAAATGTTAGTAAAATCACTAATTAATGAGAATATGTTGATGTTTCTGTCAAAAATGATCATGGATGGGATCATCTTCTAGCTGATGCAAGTAGTTGTATCAATGTTTAATTTCATAGACAGTAGATCCCAAAAAGCATCCACATACAGAATGGTATGTTTAGTCTATATAATACCATTAATGAATTTCAAATTCATTTTATTTCATTACTTCTCAATTACCACCATCATTATTTTCTATTCGTAATTTTAATATATTTTATAATTAAAATATAATTATAAAAAAATTAAAACTACTAATTTAATAAATTTAAAAAATTATAGTAATATTATAAATAATGTACATATATATTTATTTTTCTAAAAATGAATAAAAAATAAAAAATCAATATTTTTAATATCCTAATGTATATATTGACATGAAAAATTTGCCTTATAAATTTATTTTAACCGAAAATATTAATTAATATTTAGCATATTCATGTATATTATATTTGAATAAATATTATTATAAAAAATATCAAAATTTTCTATACTACTAAAAACTCATAATGAAATAATTCTTTATAATCTCCCAAATATAAAAATATACTACCACCTGAATGTATTGTTGGATTTATTTGGAGTAATTAACTAACAAGAAGAAAGATAACATAACATACTAAAATGACTGACACTGAAAATTTATAAAACAACTATTTAGTTCTTCTGAAATGGGAGGGTTTCTCTCAAAAATAAAAAACCCTGCACTTCCAAAGAACCTAATATAATCAATATAAAAAAACTAATAATTGAATTTGAATCCTTTTAAAGAAATTACAAAGAAAAAAATAATAATTAATAAGAATAATTGAATTAAAAAAAACTAATTCTAACAACCAAATTATCTAAATATTTATTTGTCTTTAAATTATATTTTTTATTTAAATAAATAGTTTACTTTTATTAAAATAATACATGTTACAACTCAAAAAAATAAGACATAAATATCTATTTGTCTCAAACAATACGAACATTTTGAATGATTCAAATCATAAAACATTCTTTATCAACCCAAAAAATTGTATTCATTTATCAGTAAATGGTAAATAGAAATGAAAAAACTCATAAACATAATTAATTATTACTATTTTATCCAAAATATTTTTTTAAATATTTTATACCCATTAAAAAGTTGAAATCTAATACTTAATGAAATACCATAAAATGGAAAATAAAAGAATTTCACCCTTATCAAACACATATTTGGTAAAATAAAAAATTAACAGTACTGTAAAACCCAATTTTCAATAAGATTATCCACTAGAAACTTCATAATTTTGTTTTTTCGGATATAATTCATTTATCTAAAGTTTGAAAACTTATTTATTAATGATAAGACAACTTCAGGGATATTTATATTTTCTTTTTTTTAACCAAAAATCTGAAAATACACATTCATGAACCTGATTTAAATGTAAATTAATATTTAAATAAAACATTTATATGTTTAAAATGCTTTTTTATATAGAAAAAACATATATAACAAATTTTTTTATTTTATTTTAAACATTTTAAACCAAATTAAAATGGTAAATTTTTAAAATATTCTCACTACATAAATATGATTCGAAAAATAATTTCAAAATATTTTATTTCTATGAGTAAAAATCTCAGCTAAACAATCATTATAATATAGAACTTCTTAATACAAAAATAAAATCAATTTAAAATCGAAAAATTATATATGAAATTTAACTTTATATAAGTAAATATTATTTTAAATATTGATGAAATTTGTTTCTATGAAATTCAGTATTTAATAATAAGCCAAAAACATTAATGAAAAATTACATCCAACATATTGATCTAACAAAATTATTCTATAAAAATTATTTAAATATATCACAAATCGAAAATAAATATAGAAAATACTTCATCAAAATCATATATACATCATTAATTTTAGACAAATTTAATCCTTCAGATAAAAAAAATTATTTTAATTTCAAAATCTAGAAGAAAACCACACCCCTTTGATATGTGTGGCTCATTTTCATAGTATTTATTTATTGTACCTAGCCTATCATTCTGATGTGTTACTATTATAATATCATTAGAATAATAAATCATACCCATAAAAAGGATAAATCAAACTCAAAACTAAAATTACCCAATGTCAACTACCCCCTTTAACTCAATGTTGGACACTATGAGTGTGTATCAGGAACTCTTCCATTGATACCAGAAATGTTCTTATTTTATTATCCCATGCCTACACCACATCCTCAAATACCCAAATATAATGCAACACTCTTATAAAATTCTTTCAAAACCTAACTTGGGCTATCCGTTATCTAAAAACCTGATAAAACAAATGATAGGTTGAAGGGAATTATTAATACTTATTCACATGAAACTAGTAAAAACAATAATGACAAACTATATTAGGATTTATTTTTTCACAAAAAAATAATAACAACCATGAAATATCACCTCATATTACGTTAATAGAAATTTCATACACTTTATACCGAGGAAAATAATATAATTAGTTTTTATAAATTGACATAACCATGTATTTAATAATTGACAATAGATATAAAAATAATAATAAAACAAAATCAATCTCACAAATAGTAAATGTAAAATAGCATGGCTCAAGATGAATTCCAAATATCAAATTCTACAACCTGATGATGCCAAAACATATGGTAGGATATACAAATGTGATCTAAAATCTACATATGTAACATCCTCACACCAAATGCATAACATTTACATAACTCCATTTCATACTATTTTTTAAATACAACATTAATTTTAGTATTCTATTTCTTTTTAAAAATAAATTACGCACAACCATAACATAATTTTAATTTATTGTAGAAAACCAACAAATATTTTTTGTAAATAAATTTTAAACATTTTAGATATGATAATTTAATATTTTAACGATTAATTTAGGAAATATCCCACATATTCATATCTATTTTAAAATAAATTAATGAAAATGTGAAATAATAAAATTATATTTTAAACATAATAGATAACATTGAAAATAAAAAATAAAAAAATTAGTTATAGTTTTATTGGAATAAAAATATATAACAATTGGATATATTCAATATATTGAAATAAACTAAATCCTCAATAGATTCCACCAATGTGAGATCAATTTAAAACAAAATATGGTATATTTAAAAGAAATTAATATAAAAGAACTAAATATATAGATCTCTTTAATATTAGATAATTGGAACAAAAAAATGATGTCAATATAGGAGTAAATGTATGGAAACTAAATTTAAGGATACCTATAACCCAAATAATATTATTGGATCTAATTTTAAAACACAATTTTATGAGTTATGTTCTATATAGTGAATTATATTTTCGTTGGATCTTTGTAACAATTTTCCATGTCACTATAACTAAGTATAAAGCCACAAATGAGAGTATAATATTGTCTTAGGAGTATAACTAACACCCAGTTGGCTCCCCACTATTGTATCATCCATGTAGAAGAAATGATTGGTCTATATGGAATAGTATAAATAGAGTTATTAATACATGTCTTACCAACCATGGTTCTGATGGTTCCAAGGATTAGTTGACTACAGTTGAGTGACTAAAATCACAAAATCACATATTATACAACAATGACCTATGAAAAACTTTCACACCACCTCTCTAAAACATTCTATACTCTAAAAATTATATCCTACAAACATAGTAAGAAAAAAATCTCACTTATCAATAAATAAATATATATATAAAAAATAATTTTAAATCGGATTATTTTATAAACTGAAAACCAGTCCATTAGAAATATCCTTACAGAACTAAATTTTGAATTCGTTTCTTCAAAACCTAATAGTATAACAAATCTTCAAAATAATTTGTAATAAAATATCTTTCGTAATTTCCCTTACCGACAATATATTTCAACATCAAACAAAACTAAATATAACAATTCAAATAATCATTAAAAAAATAAATCAATAATATATTATCTCAAGTCCATTGATAGTTTATAAGCCCATTTTATAGAAACGTGAGCATCCTACATAAAAAATGATATATTGAAACATCACTTTAGTAGTTTAATAAAAAAATTAATAACACCCCATTTATTTGGAAACAGGTTTTATATATAAACCATGAGAAACCCTCATTACACCTAATATAAACTAAGAATAAATAAAAAACACTTAAAAAATTGGAATAAGTATGTATATATATTTCATTACATTAAAAAATTTAATGATTTGTTTATAAGTATCCATAATATGATTTATTATAAATTTAAATATTTTTTCATAGAGAAAACAACCTGACATCTATTGAACATGCAAGGAAGATGTCACTCTACCATATTGAGGGTATTATAAACAATGCCTCAATAATATGAAAATCAATGTCATTAAAATAAAACACAAAATTATAATTTATTTAAATCTATATAAAATATATCTCATCTAGAGGAAAAAATATAGCTTTTAGTTTTTACTCACCAAGATGAATAAAAATACCCCAACCAAACATCATTCCTACACAAATAAAATTGCATATGGATGAGTTATTATTTGAAAAATTAAGAATAATTTATAGAGAGAGGGTGAGATAGAATCAAAATTGGTGAAGGAGATGAGATGATAAGGGGTTAGAAGTATCCTTCCATCTATCCTATAAGGGTATCCCCCCCTCAATATTGGATTTATTTATTCCCGGAGCTTTATTTTTTTACATTATTATTTCATATTTTCAATCCATTCCTCTATAAAATACCACACACAGTGAACCATCGAAATACCCCACCCCAAATTCTTATTCCCCCTTTTTACCAGTAAAATGATAATGACCCCACTCTCTAGAATCCAATTCAACCTAAATTTTATAAGACACTAGAATAAACACCTGTAGTTATTGTGTTGTGAATGGAAAATAGAACATCAATAAATCACAAAAATAATAATTATAAATAAGGTAATCGCAACCCCAAGAACACTTTGATTCTCTTGTCACCATGTTCACTAAAATCCAACACTAATTACACATTAAGATTAAATATTTCAAATAATACTATCACAAAAAAATCAAATTAGTTAATTATATTATAACATTGCATTCAATATATTATAAAATATGGAATAAATAAATATCCCTAACACATTGATAAAAATAATTTATTCTTTATTATCATCTTCTATAATATCACATCTAAAACAATATATCAAATTAAAACCCCTAGTATTTGGAATAAAATATTTTTTTTGATACATAGAATTTAATATATGATAAATTTATAGAATAAAAATTAAATTTTCTTTTCATTTTGAAAATATTATACACTGAAAAAAAATATATTATTTTATATCATCTATTTTTTAGGAACCCTTTTTTATATTGATCATACAAATTCAACACCACAACACTTATCTTAAATAAATAAATAAAAATTTAATAACTAAAAAATCATTTCTAAAATTAGGAATCGTCAAGAAATAGTATTATAAATGCATAATATTATTAGAATAATATGATTTATGAGATTATAACTTTAATATATTCTGCAAATAGAATATCTAAATTATAAAATTGAAATTAGTATAGATCTATGATTTAAAATACCATGAATAAATTAATAAAATTTATATAAAATGGAAACACAAGTAAAGATCCATAAAATTCAAAAAAAATCAGATATAGGGAGATTGATTGGGAAAATAGAATTAATCATATAACTATATAAATGGTAGATATAATGATTTCATACCTATTATATTATTTTTCATCCACACATTCCATGAATAAATCGCTCAATAATTTAAAAAAATCATTAAATTCACATTTATAATTTTTTATGTTACGTTACAATCCTTGAAAATAGTTTATGTGTGTCAAGAATGGGTTGTATTTATTTTCTCATGTAAATTCACGAAAAATTATATCACTAGCATAACGAGTATGCTTGGCTTCTATAACATTGTGCCTAATACTAAATTTCAAAATATGGAATTATTCCTTGAATACATAGTTGTAATATATGGTATATTGAACATAAAATTATCTATTTCACAAAAATTATAAAACATCACTCATATAATTCATGATTTGAATAACAATTTAACCCAAACCTAATCACGACCTAAAAATAACCTGACATCAATCATTAAAATAATTTTCTACCAAACTGATTCCTTAACATAACTAATCTATTCATATAATGAGGAAACATGTCGACATGAAACTTGAGACTAAAACTGGATCACCAAAATGAATTACTCATGCTCAAAGATCACTAATTTCTAAAAACTAGTTTTCATGGTTAAAATAAACTGTCATAGAATGATTTCAGAATAAAATGTTGAAATAGAAAATATAGTTAATGTACATGGATGTAAAACACTATTTATTAAAAAACAAATAATGTAAATAAGATATGTGTTTTAATATCCAATGATACAAAATTATAAATTTACACAAGGAGAAATCAAACCACAAATCTGTATATATACTCGTATTGAATCTATATCATGGATTTGTGGATACATATTTATGATAAATGAATTATAAATTTTTTCCTTGAACATTTATATCAACATCTATATGTATATAAACTTTTAACATATAGTATGTGATATAATATTAGTAGTATTTCACCAATACCTCAATATAATCCCACGCATTAATAATCCAAACGTACAAATTCAAAATAAATATTACAAAAAATATACAAAACTAGTTTATCAAAACCATTGAATAAAACATAACCATTCTTCTAATAGTGATATATGTAATTAATCATTTTTAGATATGAAATATATTTTAGTTTAATAGTTAGTAAAATAATTATAAATTTTAAGGTAAAAAATAATTTCATAATAATAATAAATGTTAAAACCAATTTCCATAAGATAAAAAAAACCATTTTGAGTGAGAACAGATATTGATCATCATGAACCAAATGAAAATTCAATATAGAAACAAAATATAAAACATGTGACACACAGGTGTATCTATTACCATAAATAATATAATATTATTTATAATTTTTAATTTCTAATTTCTTTGGATTTAAAATGTATATTTTTGAATGATCTTTTTTCATAATAATTTTTTATTCATTTTTACAATATATCATATGAGTTTTAGTTGAAACTCTGTGGGGTGAGGTGTTCTTGTCTTACATGGGGCTATATATCTTGTTCATGGTTTAGTGAAGCATGATGAAAAACCATGTTCCCATCCATTATGTATGGGGTGTTGGTTTACTACATGTACATGGATATGGAGAATAATGTGAAGAAACCATGTGATCAGTGTATCTAATTTCTATATCAAGATACATGGTTAACACATTGTTTTGTATACTATGAGGCTGACCCATGTGGCTTCCCAAAGTTCATTAAAATTGATATTTTTTATTTCTCCCCCTTTAATTTTACTAGTTTTGAACTCTTTTCTCTCTGATATGTTTGGAATTATATTTAAGGTATCAGTTCCATTATTACTACTTATTTCTTCTTATCTCATTCTCCTTTTATTTTAGGGGTGTCTTTAAGGTAAATTATCTCATTCAACATTTTTATTCTTTTCCACTATTCCCTTATTCCATTAAAATTTATTTTATTTATTCCATAACCCCTAATGGCTATGAGATTTTAATCTTTGTTTTGTGATATGCCTAAGATTGTGTATTTTTTGTTTATAAAATATAGAGTTTGTTTTCTTAGGAGGTTTTTGTTTCACCAATGAAGGATAGAGTTTTCCACCTGAGTGAGGAAGGTGTTTTTATATAAATATTTTATTTAAAAATCCAAGAATTAGTTGATACTTCCAATAAATTTTTATTAAATTATATTCATTAGTGATACCCATTAAGGGTTCAAGAGTTGTATTTCATATATTTCATCATGAAAAAAACAATTTCTAATGAATTTTTAGTGTTTATTTGATTTAAAAAGGTCTTCATGCCATTTATTTTCATTAAATTTCACTGAGACTCCCATAATCTAGTTTTGATAGAAATTATGTGATTTATCCCTTGAGTAATTTTTAATGTATGTAGTTTATTTTTTAATATTTTTTCAATAAATTATTTTTTTCATGTAATTGTTATTGGAGGAAAGTACTATTTTTAAATATTAGAAACATGATTTATTTTCAAAGTATATTTTGGGATGTGAATCACATTCTAGACATAAAGAAATTAGTTAGATGTATATAATATGTTTTTTAAGGATTATAAAACCCCAATAATTTTCCACTTATATTATTTAAATTAATAAAATTGATTCTTTTTCATGTGAATGGCGGAGTTTCATTCGAGGGTGGTCAATTTTAAATAAAAATTTTTATTTTGTTTTATTTTCATTTACAGTATGATAATATAGATTTATTAACTAATAAAATACTTTTCCATGTTAACGTGACCTAGGTTAATAAAGTATGATTTGGAATAAATTATGATATATTTGTTAGTTCATTTTCTTAGGAAACATACTTAATATGTTTTACTTGATAAGGTTGTGGTCCTTTATAGAATATTAGAAATAATATAATGGATTTTTATAATTAGACCATGTGACACTTTTATATTTAGTACCTTAAAAAATTTGATTAAATTGGGAAGGGTGAACCGGAATAGATAATGGAAGAAAATATAGAGGAGTTCATCGACGATACAATGAAAACAAATTAATAAATTATATCTTTGGGAACCCTATGAAAATGGTCATTATTTAAATTTGATTATATATATATAAAGAGTTTTCTATTATAAAAAATCATTCAATAATATAATCATCCTTACGATTCTCACTATGGACATTACTTTTCTCCCTTATACCCATCTTGATTTTGGTCAACCTTTTGATTGTTATTTTATAACCTTTTTAATAGTGTGATTATTCCATTTTTTTAAATGTAATCTTTCATCTTGATATTTTTAACATTCCCCATGGATTATATAATTAGTTTTTGGATAGATTATATTTGATGTATAATTTTGTGGTTTAGGTTTTTAAATTCATGTAAAACCTCAAATTTAATGTATGAAAATACTCCCTTTTAATTTCAATGGTGGATTCCCTAAACATTTGATAAAAAATAAGAATCAAAATTTGAATATTTCAATGTAAACATTCATCATGTTCCTTGGGGTTGAGACCATGATCTTCAATATAATAAGTTTATATTACTAAAAAATGTTTCTCCATATTTTTTTAATGAATTTCCATAAATGATACATTTATT
The DNA here is from genome assembly GCA_963277665.1 of Viscum album. Taxonomy (NCBI): domain Eukaryota; kingdom Viridiplantae; phylum Streptophyta; class Magnoliopsida; order Santalales; family Viscaceae; genus Viscum; species Viscum album. The sequence continues at coordinate 422,568,338 of OY728162.1, read as the reverse complement.
CCTTATGATTTATATTTATAAAGACCAATTCATATATTTATAATTACTATTATTTATGAATTATTATATATAAATTCTTTCGTATACTCTTAAATGAAATCATATTATGCCAATTTCATTCTCAACATTCATTCACAATTGTGTGTGTGTGTTTCTACATCAATCATGTTTTATATAGGTTCATAGATAAAAGAAAATTTTGGTTGATTGTTTTGTTAGGATATAGTGTTTTTGGGTAATGAGAATATACTATGGGTAATATAGAGATTATGTCTTCATTGTTGAGTCACTCATCCAATTTTGGGATGATTATGTATTAGCCAATTAATAATGTTGGAGTACATTAATTATTTTTTTCCATATAGTGTTTTAACTGAAATTTTCTTCCACCATGTATAATGAATCATTTTACATATTTATAATCAATTTTTATTGTAATAGTGTGGTGAGTTTTGTTGATTATGTCTCAATATAATTTTATTTGATTTATTCTAGATTCATCTTGTCCATTTAATTATAAAAAAATTGTCTTATATTTATGGTGGATAACTATATTAACACACCCTATTAGATTTTTGGATAAATTAATTTTTTTTATTCATTTGTGAAACCATTCTAAATGTTTTTATTTTGATTCTCTATTTCTTATTTCCAGTCAATAGAAATTGATAACATGCCTCAAGCCTCTAGAGGATTAGTTCATGAGATAGGTTTGGTTATCCTAGGTTGTTTCATTACATTATAGTAATATAGACCCCTATTATTTTAATTTTGAGCCATGGTAGTATGTATATATGATTATTCGAACTCATGACTTTGGTTATGAATAGGTTCCTGATAACCACTTTTTCTGATGAAGCATGAGTTTTCAAGGGAATCCCAAGTTTATGTCTTGAATTTGAGTTTCCATAGGACTAATTTTGATACAAATTTATATTGTAATGATCTCCATATATTACTATTAGATAATTTGGATGATTCATATTATTTTTAGTGTAAAAATATAGAAGATCCAAAGTTAAATAGTCTACTCATACATTGGGAAAAACTATGTTGGTCTGGGGTGGTTAGGTCTGCACACATCATAATGACAATCTTGGGTTTGACACATGATTTTATAAACTATTCACCCAAATCATAAAAATTACAACAACCATCTTCAAATTATTGATTAGATATTTCATTTTATAATTTATCAAAAATTGGTTCCTATTTTTAGAGGTAAATTAAATAGGACTTATATTTTTTTATTATGACGTAATTATAATTTGGGATCTGATTTTTATTGGTGTGATGTTTTCAGTTTTGTTTACATTTGGTGTTTTATATTATGTTTTATAAATGGAGGATATCATAAATATTTTGATTTGAAAACTAGATTTATTATTATAGTCAAAATTATGTCATTATGATACTTTTCCAACATTAAAACTGTAATGATTGAAATAAATTAATCATTTGAAATGTTATATTTTCCTTGTTAGTGATGTTGGTGTTTTAACTTGTGATGGAGTTAGAAGATAATTTTATAAATTTATCAAAATAAGGTGAATTGATTTTGAAGATTTTTTATTTATAAAGTATTTATTCAATCATAAAATTATTTTCAATCTCTTCAACAAATGATGTAATTTTTTATTAAACCATGGTTTTGGAACATCTTTTACTTTGTTATGTATGAATTTTTTGGCGTTTCCTGAAATTTATAGTAGATTTTATTTATTTTAATCATTTACTATGACTATTTTAGGCCCATGATTTTTTTTATTTATATTATTAAACCAAGTAATCTCTTGATGAAATGTGGGATTAATACATTGTCATAATGTTCCTTAAGATGATTCCTCACTTTTTATATGTTCACCACTCTTGGTTAATGAATATATCAAGAATCTAAATATAGTGGTGGAGATGGATCCCCATAATCTATATGAATTATTCAATCAGTGACTATCTTCCTTCCTTGTTGATCAAGTTCTTATTAAAGAAATAGAGGGCAAAGAGGGAAGTTTAAATCATTTTGATACTCCTGACACATCATGTTATTTTTTATAATATTGTTTGAGGTATTAACAAATTTATTGGGAGGAATTATTATCTATTACGAGTTGTATAAGTAAATTTCATAGAAAATTTTCTTGACAATTAATATTTAGTTCCTTGATCCTGAGAACATAAAGGTTGATATGTCCATTTAAATCATGATACATCAACATGGTTTTTATTATTATATATTAGAATTTTTTTTCAATGCTAATTACTAATGAATCATTGGAATCTTATCTTCACAACATAGGTATTTACCATAACCCCAAATTTTTATATGTGATTTTAAAAACAAATCCCGATAAAATGGTTGAACAAAGCCTTTTTTGTAGAATCATATCAAATAAAGAAAAATGTGAGTGTTTATTCCTTGACTCCAGCTAATTGGGTTGTTGAGGTTCAGTTTTTGGGGAGCCTTAATGATTCTTGTATGAATAATATGATTATTTATTATTACCTATGATGTGATTTCTCGTATCCTATGCCCTATGGATTAAGATATGACATTAATGTTGTCTTCTAGGTCTAAATTAATACAAATAGATAAATAATGTTGTATAATCCATGATTTTATTGTGGTAATGATATATTAGGAAATTTTTTGTTGATGTTCTTATAATGGCATGAGATTTAAAGAAATATTATATTGATGTACTATTTTGGTATTTACTTCATCACTATTTTGGGATGATTTTTATTATTGTTGATGTGGCCATACATTTTTGATTTGTTAAGACGCTTGAGTTTGTTTTGTGATGTTTTTAATAATATTATATATGTAATTAATTGAATATATTATGGTATTCCTTAATTACATGATTGGGAAAATGAAGGGAGTGTTATGATGGTCTAGATTATACTTTGGCTCGTACCCTTTTTTTATTATGCTAATTTTTGGGGTTTTCCATGTTCAATATGGTATGTTTTTACATGAGTAAAGTAACTTGGTTATTTTCCCCATTTTCTTCACGAATAAAGGATATACGATAACATTTTATTTAAATATGAATTTTTTTATTAATTTAACTCCCCAATTATGGTGATTTAGGATATTAATGGATTTTATAATTATATAATGGTTGATTGTGTGTTTTTTATCATAGTATTCTTATTTGGGATTTCATATCAATTTCATTAGTGATCGATTATGATATTTATAGAATTATTATTTTCTATTGGTGGTTTTTACTGATGTGTTTGATTTGGGTTTATCGTTCTCCTAGGGTGTCTATTCTTTTTTTCTTACCATTTTTGATAAATTATATAGTATATGGATGTCAATTGTTGATTTGTGATTTTGTTGAAATATGTTCCACAATTATGTATTCATTTCTAAAAAGATTGTACAATAGATTTATGGAATATTTTCAATGATTTTTAATTTTTGTGTGTTTATTTACTGATATATCGATGTACCTCTTTATTTTTTCTCATTTTCCTTAGAATATTTTTTATTCTATTAAATTTTTTATTTCTTCCCTCTTTTTAATTTAATTATTTTGAAATAGTGTGGCTTGGTGGGGAGAGTAGTGATAGAAAATGTCCATTAATGATTTAAATGCTATGTAAATGCATGTTATTTTAACTTTATAGGAATTTTGGATTTATAATTTGAATTTTTGAAATTTTTTACATGGACACCTGATTAACACATGGTTTATTGAATGATTTGTGGGTATGAATGGAAACTATATATGTATTTATAGCTCATTTTAGTGGGTGATTCATGGTTTTTTATATTCGGGAAAACATTATGGACAAATATTGTGATATAAATTACATATAAGGTGTTTTTATAGACTATACATGTTAAGGAGAACCATATGAGACAAACATACAAGGATTATAACCTAGTTCCCATATGAGATGAATAATTTTATGAAATTTTTATTAAAACAATGTGGATGTCCAAATATTATTAAAAATTTAAATTCCACTTTCCCCCTCTTCAATTAAACATGTTTGGACCCCTTCTATCACCCATTTGGCCGGGGTGATGTATATAAGAGTTAGAACTATATTCTTCATTTCGTCCATGATTATCCTTTAACATGAATATTTTTTTGAGATAAATTTCATATTCCCATTTTTTTACTTCTCATTTCTTATTCTCCTCCAGTCGACATCAATTGTTTTCTCATGGACCATAATGGATTAAGAGGTAAAATCTAGGGTTTGGGATATATCGAATCATGTTTTTTGATGTTTAGGGTATTTAAAAGATATTTACATAAGTGGTTTTTTTCTTATTTCATCTAAGGTGAGTTTTTTATACACCACTTAGGTAGGTTTTTTAGGAAATTTTTCAATTTAATATTTCATCGAATTATTAATCTGTAATCTATTTTGTAACTAAATATAATAATTGTATAAGACCATTAAAAAGTTTATAAAATATTATCCATGTTATTCATGTCTGGAATAAATTGTATTTCTAATTTTTGTTTTATTTTTCAAATAATCTACTTTATTACGTATTCGATGTGTTTTTGGAAAATCATTTTAGTCTCATTTAAAAAAATAGATTAAAATTAAGGGGTTGTATCCCTATTTTTATTTATAAATGTTGTAACACATTGATTAATGGTTGTATAAAATTTAATATTTTATGAATATTTTGTGAGTTTTAAAGGGGGAGGGATTATATTTTAAAAATAAGAAAAATAATATATTTTAAAATTATTTTTTGGAAGTTGGTTCCAATATTGTACATAATAACTCGATGGTTACATTATAAACAGAGTCCCTTTATTATAGTAACACTATAATTGTAGGCCTCTTTTTTTAATATAATAATTATTATTGATGATTATAATTATGAAATACATTGTTTTATATGGGGGTGTTAGGGGTGATATTTGATTAATTTCTATGCTTTATTTCAATTTTTATGAAGATCTTGTTTCACTCTTAAATACTCATCTTCGATTGTACCTAACTATAGATGTGAGTGACTATGTTAGTAATTTAGTATATATCATAATAAATTCATTGGATGTTTTCTTAGTGAAACCTATTATATTTTATATTCTAGTTAGGGGTGCGAACATGGTCAGTCAATTGAAGATAATCAATTTGATAACACTGATTAGGACATGAGAGCTAGTCAAACTGAGTTTGTAATGACCAAAACTAACAAACACGTATCCAATTTCATAAATATGTACTTGACATACTATATTTATTATCATATAAATAATATTTAATATAACCACTTATAATTTAATAATTAATAATTATTTATGTGTCTCTTATACATTAGGTATCATTTCAGAATTATAGGTTTAGAGAGTCTTCAAAATCATATACTAATAAATCTCTTGTTCTCTATACTAAGTAGAACTAATTTCAAATTTATAGGAAACTATAACATGTATAATTAGCCTTTAACATTACAAATAAAATATTCCCCTAAAGTTGTCCTTCTATACTTGTCTTGTGTATAAATGTCTTCATTACATAGGGAAATTGAATTAGAATAATGGGTGAGCTCAAATTCCTATCAAGGGAACTTATAATTCTGAAGAAATCAAGTAATTCACATTAAATATATATTACAATATGAATTAGTTAAAAAATTAATTATAAAATAAAAATGAAATATAGCACATTTTATATCCTTGTTAATATGTAAATAGTTATTGTTAGTAATAATGATCTCATACTAATGGAAAACATAACATCAGATGTCAAAAAACTTTTTTCAAGGACTTATTATAACTCTCTATCTTATTGTTGGGAAAAAATTCTTCAAGGTAACATTGTAGTATTTTTTGGTTGATTATGTTTGTTGACAAAGAAGGTTTCCATGGTGAATTTTCAAGTTCCAGAGATATTGTTGACAATCACTATTGAAAAATAACCATGACAAAGGAATGGATGATCTGGAGGTGGTACAAAAAGAGAAGTAGAAGGTGGAGCTGTTTTCCAGTGTTATCCAAATTTTTGGGGTCCATAATTTGGAGGTTGGTGAGCATCGCGAAATGTGTATATCCTTGAAGATCTTATTTAAATATGGAAATGGCATGAGTTTTGTAATGATAGGATTCATGGATTGGATTTCGCGGAGAGAAGAAAAATGTTGACAGTGATTCTTCTCATTTACGATGAGCTTCATGAATTGAAGTGTTGAAAGGAAAGTTGAGGGAGCTTCGCGACAATAACACGAGGTAATTGAAGGAACACTCCGTGATTACAATGAGCTCTATGATCCGATAATTGCTGAGGTGCTTCGTGATTTTGAGAGAATTTCGGCAGAAATTTTCCGAGCTTCGCGATTGGAGATGACATGGCGCTGACTTCGCACGGAAGGGTCGAGGGTTGGTGGAATAGCATATAAATAGAAGTCGACACCCTTGAGATAATCAGATTGTTTTGGAAAAAATATTTTTCTCCGGGTTCATGAAGGTGGTTTGCGAAGGTAGTGTTCTTCGCAAAATAGAGGTGCTTCGCGGTGGCTAATCTAGCTCTGCGAATGGAAGTGCGCTTTGGAAGTCCGTGTGCTCTAAGGAGTGTGCTTCACGAAGAGGTCGGAGCTCTGAAATGGCGTAAGCATTGTGAAGTCTTGAGCATCACGAGAGTGCTTCAAGAGAGTGATTCGAGAGAGTTCTTCAAGAAATTGCAGGATATTCGTGAAGCCTTGTTTGAGCTTTGCAAAATTGGGAGCCTCGTGATGTAGGGTTCTTTGTGAAGGTATTTCCAAAGAAATTGCCCAGTGTTTAAGAGGCAAAGGGGTATTCGGATTTGGAGGAAATTTGGACTTCAACAAATCATCTATCAACAGTTGAGGATGCATGTATTTATGAAAATAAAGAGACCTATAGGTCTATAAACTGTGAGTGTATCTTCTAAAAAGTAGTGAGATCTCTTTAGTTGTGAGAGCAGTGAGTTCTCAAATTGTGAGTGGTTGTAAACCAGGAGGGACAGTGAGTCTGCTTGGAATGTGTAGACAACATTGTTCTTGTATTGAAATTTGGAACATCGGAACACTACTGGTGTATGCTCCTTCGACGTAGCCCAGTGAGGGTGAACTAAGTAAAAAATGATGTGTCTTGTGCATTCTTTATGGTTTGTTCATAATCTGCATTGGGAAGGAGAGAGAAGTGGGTTTTGCCTAATAGCAAGACACAATCAAAGGGGCAGTCATTTTAATCTGTCATACCCTGATTCACCCCCCCCCCCCCCTTCTCAGGGTATCTAGCCTAGTTTACCTAACAATTGGTATCATAGGTAGGTTAATATATGTGATTCTCTATCAAATAGAGGTTACCAATCATAAAGTGATTCCGATCTTCGACAGGAACAGTTTTCAGCTATAGTAGAATCGATGCAACACTACTTCTGATCATTAGGAATGGATGTGTTCACAGCAGCAATGCATGGAATAATAGCTTATATTAATAGTGATGCATTATCATAAGCTGAGCGTAGAGATTTGGATGCTGATGCTAAAGCAATCAATGCCTTAGGGGGATCCCTATCCAATCCTATATATACAAAGGTGATGCCTTTCAAAACATCACATTCCATGTGGGAAAATTTATTGAATATATATAAATGGGATACAAAGGTCAGAAAGGCAAAGCTGCAAGTGTTTTGGAACAAGTATGAAGATCCGAGGATGAACCTGAATGAGTTTGTTGATGCATTATTTGTCAGGGTAAATGCAGTAGAGGAAGACATGCGAGGTCTTGGAGAAATTATTAAAGACATAAAGATTGTGAAGCGCATCATGAGGAAACTTCCACCTCGGTTAAATCTGAAAGTTTCGGTTTTGGAAGATAAATACCCAAAAGAGCTGACATTGGATAACCTGCACAACACCCTTGTTTCATATCAAATGAGAAATGATGATATTGATGTTGTGGAAAAGGGGAAATACAAAGAGGTGGCATTCAAGGCTATGAAGAATCTCACCATTGATGACTCTTAGGAAGAAGAAGAGACTGATGAGGTAATGTAATTCCTCTCCTCAAACCATCAATGAGGAAAAGTAATGTTTAAATGAAAACTTGCAATTGCTTGTTTTTGATGTGGAAAGGTTGGTCATCTTTCAGCAAGGTTCCCCAAGAAGTTTCAAGATAACGATAATAATGATGACGTAGCTGAAATTCCCAAGAAAAAGTCTCCAGCATTTGTGAAAGGGAAGAAACAATTCAAGAGAATTTTTTTCAAGAAAAAGAATATTCTTTCACAAGAATATGAAAGTTCATATGAGTCTGAGGATGAAGTGGATAAGGAGATTAAAAACTACAAAGGTCATGGGGAAAATGCTATTGTGGCAGTTCTCGGTAGTACTCAGAATAAGGATGAAACTAACATTGATGAAGAAGAATATGTTGAAGGAAGAGTTGATTTGCAAGCTGAGTTAGAAGCTGCTCTTGAAGAGATAGATGTTTGGAGATCCAAAACAAGAAAGCTAACAAAGTTGTTTGTGACACCAAACACTATATGAAGTAGCATGAAGAAGATAAGTCTGAGTTGATGGATGAAATTGAGAAACTCAAGTCATCAACACCAGAAAACATAGGATTAGTTAGTGAGTATAAAATCATGATTGAAGAACATAAAAGGGAGATCAATGGCTTGAAAAACACAAATAAATACCACATCAAGCTTATCGAGGATCTTGAAGAGGAATTTATCAGTCTGTGGAGATAAGTTAAAGACAAGGAAAAACCATTGATTCCCAACACATTCTTGGGAAATCAGGTCATTTCGAAGACTGAAAAGATGAAATAAGAGCCTAGTAGTTCAGCAGGAAAGAAGCATCAATTTAGCTCATATGTTAAGGCTAATTTAGGGCTTGACCGAAAACAAAAAGCTGTGAAAATTGAGATCGGGCCGCAAACACCCACTCCGATATTGGAGGATGATTTAGGAACAAGGCAGAATCAGAATATTCACAGATCCCAAGAGGAAACGCGTAGTGCAGAAGTCACTCAAAGGAATGAACCTTACATCAGGTGTTATTGTTGCGGAAAGATGCGACATTAACAGTAAGTGTGTTCCATAGAAAATAGATATCGAAGGCACAAGAACAAAGGTGGCAGCCAAATAAAGAACAGTTCTCGAGAACATATTTCGAAGGACACTATTTTTTGTGTGGAGGATTTGGGAACATGGATAGGTATTTCACTTCAACCCTACAGAGTAATGTGCCAAAGGAGAATCAAAATGTCTACAAGCAGCAGATAAATGAACCAACAGGTGAGTTGAAAATGAAAAACAGATTTGTAGCCTTTCAAGCTGAAGTAGGGCCATCACACTCTATGAAAGATCAGATGTCTCAATCCATGTCAAGTATAAAGGCAAAAATATGGACCAAGAATAGAAAGGATGAGAAGGTAGTGGTGTCAGAATTTTCCCTAATTACATCATATCGCTCTAGTGTGTGGATCCTTGATAGCAGTTTCACATCTCACATGAGAGGTAATAAGGATCTTTTCAAAGGCATAAAATATGAAAAAGAGGGATTTTTCATGTTTTGAAACGATGAAGGCCTAAAGATAATTAGATCAGGAAAGGCCAAGTTTGGGGGCTAAGAGATGAGACGTGCTGATGTATAAGTAGTAGAAGGCCTCAGTCACAATTTTCTTAGCGTTAGTCAACAATGTGACTCAGGAAATTATATAAGGTTTACTAAGCATGTGTGTAACATCAAAGGAAGATATGGGTAAGTGGTTCTACAGGGAAAAAGGACAAAGGGAAATCTCTACCTAGTAAGTGGAGAAGAAGATATGTGCTTTCTATCCAGAGAGGAGGAAAACAAGTTGTGGCATAAACAACTAGGTCATCTATTCCAACCATCGCTGGAATATATGGTAATGTGTGATGAAGTAAGAGACCTCCCTAATCTGTCACATGATCATACTCACACGTGTGATGCGTGTCATCAAGGGAAGCTCATCAGAAAGGCGTAAGAGTCAAAAGAAAAGATGTCAACAAGAGTGCTTGAATTGGTGCATGCCGATGTTTTTGGGCCTATCACACCTATAGAAATTGACGGAAATAGGTAATATGTTATTTTCATTGACGACTATAGCAGAATGGCATGGGTATTTTTTATTTCCCATATGTATGATGTGTTTATCTGCTTAAAATAGTATCGAAGGGAGTGTGAAGGGTTTCTTGGACAGAATATTCTGAAGATTCGTACTGACAATGGTACGGAATTCACAAAATGTTCGGTCGAAGACTATCTTGAGAATCTAGGGATAAGGAATCAGGTTTCTTCAGTAAGAACTCCCCCACATATTGGATTGGTTGAAAGGAGAAATCGGATCATCAAAAGCATGGCCAGAATGATGCTCATTGAAAAAGACCTACCAGAGAAAGTTTGGAAGAAAGCGATTTTGACATCGGTCTAAATTTCTACAGGTCTTTGTTGTGTCTGATGGAAGGAAATACATAGTATGAAAAGTGGTATGGAAAGAAGCCAAATGTGAAATAATTTCGAATATTTGGAAGAAAGTGTTTTATCCTTAATAATAATCAAATATGAAATATGAATCACGGGGAGATGAGGGGATATTCCTTGGATACTCAGGATAAATCAAGGCATATACATTCTTTAACAACAAGATGGGAATAGTAGTTGAGAGCAATGATGTCACTATAGTGGAGAATAAGGACATCATTCAATAGTTCAGTAAACAATTTCATGATGAGAGTGATGAGGAAGAAAGCCACGCAGGGGAAGAAAAAGTGGATGATGTTGATTCAGAAGAAGATACTGATGATGAGCATGAAAAATTAAAACTTGTATCTGCATAAAAGCCAAGGATTCGATCTGAAATTGACAGGAAGAATATCATTTGTGATCAATAAGCTCCAGTTCAGACAAGAGGAATGAAGTCACTACAGCAGACATTTTTCCTATCTCAGGTTGAGTCGAAATGATTTTTTGATGCAGTAGAAGATAAAAACTAGATTCAGGCAATGAATGAAGAGCTAGATCAGATTGAGAAGAATCAGACATGTGAGATTGTTTCGAGGCTAGTAGATAAGAATTTCATCAGGACTAAATGGGTCTTTCGCAACAATATGAATGAAGATGTCATAGTGATTCAGAATAAAGAATGACTGGTTTGAAAGGTATACTCTTAGATAGAAGTAATAGATGTTGATGAGCCATTTTCACTAGTTGTGAGGGTGGGGACAATCAGACTATTTCTACACATTGCAGTTCAACGGAAGTTCAATGTTTTCCAGATGGACATCAAATCTACATTTTTTAATGGGGTTCTATAGGAAGAGGTGTATATTGAGTAGCCAGATGGTTTTCTCATTAATGAGGATGAGAACAAGGTTTTCATACTGAAGAATGTGTTTTATGGGCTGAAACAAGCACCAAGAGCATGGTACTCAAGGCTCGATAAGTATTTGAAGAAGCTTGGTTTTGAGCAATGAGGAGTTGATTACAATCTCTATTTCAACAACAACAGTAATCAAAGGATGATGGTCTTGGTTTATGTCTAATATATAATATTTGGCGGATCAGATGAAGCTCAGTGCAGACAGATTTCTGAGTTCATGAAAATTGAGTTGGAAATGTCAATGATTGGAGAGCTATCATTTTTCCTTCGTCTACAAGTGTAACAATGAAGGAATGGAACATTCATTTCAAAATAAAAATATGCCAAGGAGGTTTTGAAAAGATTTTTAATTGAATTTTATAAGCAGATGAATACTCCGGTATCTACCGAGATGAAATTGACCAAAGATGGGGATGGAAAGGTAGTTAATATCATAGAATACAGGAAAATCATTGGATGTTTTCTATAATTGACTGCAATAAGGCCAGACGTTGTTATCGCCACATTCCAAGCAGTGATATATAATAGTAATCCCAAGGAAATCCACATGCTTACAGTGAAATGAATACTTCTGTATATCAAGGGCACATTGGAATTCGGCTTGATCTATAGTGATAAATCTCAGTCAGATTTATTGGGATATACTGATGCAGATTGGGCCTATCCAGTGGATTATAGGAATTCAACATCAAGAGGGAATTTCTATGTTGGCATATTTTGTTTTTCTTGGAAAAGAAAGATGCAATATTTCATTTCATTGATCACCGCACAAGATGAGTACATTGCTACCACTCAATATTGCACACAGTTATTGTTGATGAAACAACATCTTGATGATATAGGCGTTGAATTGAAGCCTCCGATTGGAATCCAGTGCGATAACTCAAGTGATATTAATCTCATCAAAAATCTAGTCCATCACTCAAGGACAAAGAACATTGAGATAATGTATAGTTTTATCAAGAATAAGGTCATGCAGGGAATCATGAAGTTGGAGTATGTGCCTAAAGAACTACAAGTGTAGACATTCTGAGAAAGTCCTTACCCAAGGAAGCATTTTAAAGGCATCGACTGGCTCTGGGAGTTCAGTCGACTCCCCACACTTAAAAGAGTGTGGATGTAGAACCCCCCACCCCCTCTCCCTAAGGTTTGGTGTCTGTTTTCCCCAAATGTGCTGATATGTGTTCTCTACTCTATTATAGACTCCAAAGGAGTGACCTTTGGGTTCGTTGACAAAGGGGGAGAACATAGTGATTGTTCAAGGGGGAGACAGTGTGGCTATTTGAGAAATCATGAATGATATGGGGAGAAGATGACAGGTGGAGCAGTGAGATATGGGGAGTGAAATGAGATAGGGGGAGAGTATTACATCTGACGATGCTAGAAGTGATCGATCAAAGAATAGATATCACTAAAATTGAGGATCATGATAAAAGCATAAGAATGATGTTGGAATGGTGAGAGAAGGTTCTCAGCTGTCACCAATTGAAATCCGTGTGGTTCAAAAATTGGTATCAATTTAGCGATTAGTATCAGCTTGGAATCGACAATTGGTGTTTGACAGGAAGTGATTCATTGATGAACTTCTCATACGTCTATTGTTTCTCATGCCAAGAATTGCTCATGTGGGATTAGAGTACGAGTTATGTGAATCCTTGAACGGTATTAGAATCTCAAGAGGTGAATAGTGGTTGTGGCTGGAAGAAGACTCTGTGAGGTATCAATATGCAGAAAATCATTCTGAGAGGATTTGTGAAGAGTTGTCAACAAACCCAATGGGGGATATTGTTGGGAAAAAAATCCAACAAGGTAACATTGCAGTATTTATTTTATTGTTTTTGTTGACAAATAAGGTTTCCATGGTGAATTTCCAAGTTTCCAAGATATTGTTGACAATCACTGTTGACAAAGAACAATGATAAAGGAATAGATGATCTGGAAGAAGTAAAAAAAGAGTATTACAAGGTGGTGCCATTTTCTAGTGTTTGCCAAATTTTTGGGGTCCAAAATTTGGAGGATGGTGAGCATCTCAAAAAGTGGATATCCTTGAATATTTCATTTAAATATGAAAAGGCATGTCTTTCGTGAAGATAGGCTTCAAGGATTGGATTTCATGAAGAGAAGAAATTTTTTGACAGTGATGCTTTGTGTTTACGATGATCTTTGTGAACAGATGTGTTGAAAGGAAACACAAGAGAGCTTCGTGGTGGTGGTGCGAGGTAATTGAAAGAATGCTGCATGATTACGACAAGCTTCGCGATCCAAGAATTGCCAAGGTTCTTTTATTTTTTGAGAGAATTCTAGTAGAAATTTTAGAGATTCGTGATAGGAGATTATGTGGATCTAACTTCACGCGGATGGTTAGAGGGTCGGTGGAATTGCCTTTAAATAGAGGTCGACCCCTCGAGAGAAGCAGAGATTTTTTGAAGAAAATACTTTTCTATTGGTTCACAAAGGTAGTTCGCGATGGTATTGTTCTTCCCGAAAGAGAGGTGATTCGCGGTGGCTAATATAGCTCTGTGAAAGGAAGTGCTCTTTGCGAGGCTACATTCTCTAAGGAGTGTTCTTCGCGAAGAGGTAGGATCTCCATAACGGCCTAAGCATTGCGAAGGCTTGAGATTTATGAGAGTGCTTCGCAAGAGTGCTTCTAAATAGTGCTTCACAAAAGGGCAAGAGTTTCGCGAAGTCTTGTTTGATCTTAATGAAATTGGGAGCCTCATGAAGTTGGGTGCTATGCGAAGGTATTTCCAATGAAATTTCCTAGTGTTTTAGAGGAAAAGGGGTAGTCAGCTGTGGATGAAAGTTGGACTTCAACAGATCATCTATCCACAGTTGAGGATGCTTGTATTCATGGAAATGATGAGACCATTAGGTCTATAAACTGTGATTGGATCTTCTGAAGAAGAAACATGCTCTCTTTAGTTGAGAGAGTAGTGAGTTCTCAAATTGCGAGTGGTTGTAAACCAGGAGGGACAGTGAGTCCGCTTTGAACTTGTAGAAAAAAGTGCGCTTATAGTGGAATTTAGTAGATTGACACACTGCCGGTTTATGCTCCTTAGACGTAGCCCAGTGAGCCTGAACCAAGTAAAAATCATTTTATTCTGTGCATTCTTTAATGTTTGTTCATACTCTGCATCGGGAAGGAGAGAGAAGATGGTTTTGTCTAATAACAAAACTAGATCAAAGGGGCATTCATTTTAATCTGTCATACCCTGATTCACCCCCTTCTTAGGGTATCTAGCCTTGTGAACCTAACACCTATAATGTTATAGAGAATAAACTAAATCCCAACATGTGTTGTATCATGATACTTATTAGCTCATTGTGAGGTATATAATTTTGGGACCTACCATCAACAAATTAAATCCAACACATTTACAAAAAAAGAGCCAGCTACAATATTCATACCATTCCCTAAGGAACCTCATACATAATACAATCATGATAATCCATATAATGAATGATAAATAATGTAAAAAAATAATAAAACTACATTAATAACAATTTATAAACAATAATGAAAATATATTTTACCATAAAGATCCAGGTTCTGAGCAAGCCGTCCCTAAAAATATTAAATAAAATGTAAAGTACATCAATGTTTGACCTTATAGAGGGAAGTAAAAGAGTGGTAATAAGTCACACCGCACATATCATCATCCACCATGATAGCGCATAATTTAGGGATCCTAAACAACCACATGGTGCACTGCTCCACAATTACCCTATTCGAGACAACATCAACAATCTAGTTCACCTCCCTATAAGGATTATATACAAATACCTGAAGGTGACTGGATGGAGTAGGATAAGTGATCCAATGAGGAAGTAGTTTCCAAGGAACATCTCTAGTATGTGTACCAAAATACTTCACAATAAGTTGTGAGTCCGATTCAATCCATAAAGGTGAACAGTTGTGATAAGAAACATATTTGATTACATAAATCACATCCTAATGTTGGGATTCATATGCAGTACCTTGACCAATAATGTGGTGGAAGTAGCCTTTGATAAAACCACAATAAGTTCAAAGAACACCTCTCCATCATGAAGGACCTGGTGAACTTGAAGATACACCATAAATGTTAACCTTAATTACTGGAGGGATCGGTGGAATCAATATGACGAACCTAAATTCAAGAGGTTTCTTCGGTTTCTCTGCTACACCAAGCAACTGTAGAGTCTGCAGGTATTTAATAGATTTCCATATCGTGCTAGATTTAATAGTATCAGAAGCCTAAATGTCTCTTTGTATGAAAAGAGAATCAGCATGAAAACATGTAGGTTGATAACCAAAGATCACCTTATTTCGTGTAGACCAAATAATGTGAATGGATGATGCAGTAGCCCTGATGAGAAGGTTGTGCACCTATGCACTCTTCCCATCTTCACTGAGTCATGACATCAGATCATCAAGATTCCTGTAGTGATAGACATCAAAACAGAATAGAGAACCAATATACTTCCATATATCATTTGCATATAATCAGTCTAGGAAGAGGTGTTGGACAGATTCTGCAGCCCACAAACATAGGGGGAAGACAGAGGCAGGGTGGTGCCCAACTTTTTTTAGATGATCATGTGTAAAGAGTCATTTCCTCTAGAGCCTCCAAGGAAGAAATATTCTAGATGGTTGAACAAAAGGGCCTTAATTTTAAGTATCCACCTGGGTGGTATTTCAGAGACCACCAAGATCAATGTATAATACTCTTTGGGGTTTAATCAACCATGTGAATTGGGATTCAAGATCAAGGTATCATTTTCTATACATACATAATATTGAATTTCCAACATTTCTTGATGAGAGATATTATCATCAATAGAAATATCTTGGATCTAGGCATCGATTATAGTCATCAAATCCCTGGTTGAGGTGAAATTAGCGATATCAATAGTGTTTTCCAACCAAGAGGTTTGTGAGAAATTAAGCATAGAGTCCTTACTAACCAGCCACTCTAAGTGTTGCATGATGTCATGGAAGGAGTGCCGAAGAGAGGTCCAGAAAGAGGAAATAAGATAGTGTGGATATCCAAAAATTAGTCTTTGTTTAAACATGAAGTATAAAAAATCATCTGGGGATTCGCTAAAAGATAACATGTTCCATGTATACTTGTTAATCAAGCCATCACTGATTGTTTTTAGATCCTTGAATCCCATACCCCTCATCTCAAAAGACATAACATAATCCCTCCAAAAATATATTATGAGTTTCCTCTCATGCACTGAGCCAGTCCATAAGAAGTTTTTAACCATTCATTGAAGATCATTCAACACATTCATGGTCCATTGATAAAGAGAAAATGAATACACAAGATTAAGAGTAATGACCGAGTTGATGAGGCAAACCCTCGCAGCATATGACATAGTATTTCCCATCCAGAGAGCCAAATGAATGATGACTATAGAATAAGTATTCTCTAGGTAGTGGAATTTTATTTTCCCCCAAAACAAGGGAACCCCATGGTATGCAAAGGGGATAGATTTCTTACATGCGCCAAGGGTTCTAGCAATTCTATTTTTTCCCAATAGTGAAACCATTTCCAAAAATGATAAAGAACTTTACCCAACTAATAGAATGTCCAGAAACATATTCATACTGATTAAATAATTCTTTAATGGAACTGAATGATGTCTTTGAGGGTTTCCCAAATAACAAAATATCACCAGTATATAGCAAGTGAGTGGGGATTGGATTATTCTGACCAGCATGCACATGTTTATAAATCCCAAGATGAGTGAGCTCAGTGAAACATTTTCTGATGTATTCCATAGCCAGAGAAAAAAGGAGCCCTGAGAGAAGGTCCCCTTGAATAACACACATATTTCATGGTATGTATCCCATTTTAGAACCGTTAACAAGAACGAACATCCGCATAGATTTGAGAATGGTTAAAATCAACATAATAACATCACTGGAAAAACCAAACCTCTTGAGGACTTCAAAAATAACACTCAATTTGACAGTATCTAAAGCTTTAAAAATATCAACATTGATGGAAAATATCTCTTTATGTGAGATTATATTCAATGAATTTATACTTTCAGATGTAGTAATTAATTTTTTTTAATTCATTGACTAAGAACAAACCCAAACTGATTTGGTAATATGGTCTTTGATAATCTAACCAATCATGTTCACTAGATTCTTGATGATAACATTTTGAATAGTGTTCCCAATCGTAGTTGGCCTAAATTACTTGATATTAACTGATTTAACTCTCTTAGGTATAAGTGAAATAAATTATATTTTCATCCATGAGGGAGAGAGGAACATCTTAAAACTCCATAACTGCAATAGCCATGTCATCCTAGAGAAGACACCAATAAAACCTGAAAATTTTGTTGAAGAACACATATATTCCAACAGTACATTCAATGATATGAGTGAACAATGACTCCCTAATATGATCCTTTAAAGAGACCATTGTGAGGAGATGATTCTGATATTCTTCAATACAAGTGGAAATTCTTTCAACCATTTTATAGAATCTATCAGTCCCACATTCAGAATATAGATTCTAAAATTTATGCACCACTGCACTATAAATCGCTCCATTCGATGTATGGAGACACCCATTAACACTAATGGCCTTCAGTCATGCCCAAACATTCTTTTCCTTATGAAACCTATGAAACAACGTTGAGTTTCTATTACCTTCTATCAACCATCGAACATTTACTTTTTTGAGGTTAAGCCTATCTTTGACATTTAGTAGGTCATCAAGCCTTGAATGTTATAGTATTTATTCCCTAGAAGGATTATCATTATTCTGGTTACTAATTTGGAGGCTTGAAAGTATTTCTTCCCTAATATGAATCTCACAATCCAGGTTAGAAAAATATTTCCTTCTCTAGTGTTTTAGATTTTTTTTTGACATTCCATGGCTTGTCTGCAAAATATATGATGTGGGATTCCAAAAAATCCATTTTCGAAGCCTGTATAATTACCACCCTACACCCTAGAGTAGTCTGTCATCCATTATTAAGGTCAAAAAGATAATTGATGTGACCCTGATTCTGAGCTGGTAATTTCCACAATCATCGGATTATGGTAAGAGTGGTGTTTAGGAAAATTATGACCTGATATGTAAGTGAATCCACTCATATCATCCATATAAAAAACATTAGTCAATATTTATAGCATGTATCTCATTAAGTGTGTATCTTCTACATGTAAAGAAAGAATCTAAAATCGGCACTTCCACCAGATTACACTGTTCAATACAAGAAGAGAAATTAGTGGAGTACAATCAGTTGAAACTCATTCATGTTTTCTCTTTGGGCCATAAAATATTATTAACGTCCTCAAAGAGCATCCATTTATGGCATATCGACCTAGTGATATCTATGAGCTCATTTCATAAATCCCTTCATTTGATGTAAGAATTTTCCACATAGAAAAAAGTAACCAGATGACTTAAACCCTAAACAATAAGGGAAACTGAGATGCATTGCTGATTGGAACTAATTGAAGAGATTCATAGGCTATTATGCCTTAAGACCCAAAGATGGTCCATTCATGTGTCATGAAGGTTGTGAGAAACAAAACTGTATCCAAGAGAGGCCCATTTAAGGCCTTACCACTTACTTAAGAGCGTCATAGGCTTTACAATGACAATAAGCCAAGGTTTGTGGGCCATAAGAAAATTTCTAAGGGATCTGGCCATTGGGGTGTTCCCAAACCCCTGTAAACTTTTTGTAGAAAAAATTCGTTGGAGGGGGGGTTTTATATCGATGGCACTGCGCCTTGTGCCACATCACTGGGACTCTAACCTATCACTCATTTTCCCTTTTTTTATGCGATTACCACGCCTTCATTCAATGTTGATGCAGCCAATGTTGTTTGTTCAACTATTTCAGGAAAAATATGACCCTCATCCTGAATTTCAGCTTATTTAGGGGTGTAGGAATCATCAGGATCATCCAACCAAAAGGTCCCACTAATGGGGGTGAACTTATTACTAGCCAGCAGGAACTCAGAAATGCATTTTTCTAGAGAAACCTTTCATGCATCCTTGGCATGAGGAACCTGTAAAAAGGGATCCTCAAGCAGGGGGGACACAAAGCCAGGGACCACAACCGGTCCGTCTTTTCCTTGAACAGCACCATCTGAAGAGAGTATGATATTTAAATACTCAAAATTGGATTCCTCGATATCAATAATTTGTAAAATCTCAGTTGACCCTACCGGACTAACCACTACAGGTTGGTGAGTCGTCCCATTTCTTACAGGTAATAGGTTAAAAGCAAGATCATCAAGTGAAAGGCCTGGTGCACAATCTTCCCCATACACAGAGCTGAGGATAGAGTCACCCACCTTTAACACCACAAGACAAGGCAGGTCTTGAATCCCAGTCTTTCTAGGACTAGAATTAGCAGGTTCAGTCAGTCCTTGGATTGGTTCTGATTATGTAATGGCATGCTAGGGTTGCTTGGGGAGTTCCTTGGTCTCTTTAGTGGTGCACATAATTTCCCCAGTAAGAGAACCCCCTAAATCACCAACTATGTAATAAAATTGTCATAGTTCATATAGGGATAGAATTTGGATGGTTGGAGTAGAAGATATCCCTATGTATATAATGAAAACATTAACTATTGTTGAAATAAAATAATAACACCCCTTATAATAGAATACATCAAACAATGTCACAAAATTAGGGACTATGAATCAGGTTTTTGGATATCTCGAGTCCAATCCCTTAAATGAATATATATATAAATATATATATATATATTAGAGGTTAAATAAACAAAAATTAACCCCATTTGGGTAAACAAATTTTGAAATTATTAGGTATATGGAATCCAAAAGATAAAATATTTATTATAAAGCATTTTAAATATATACATAAAATATAAAATTAAATGGCCATTACAAAGTTAACTTTTCAATAGATGGTGAAAAAAAATTTGAAAACCATTACATTTAAAATGAATAAAAAATAATGGATACTATAATCGATATCAAATTTATATTCACTATCTTATGAGAGGATTTTAAAATATGTGAAAGTGAAAGGGAAACCTCGTTTTATTATTTTCAAAATACGCATGTCAAAACAATTTTTATAGGAAGATTAAGAAAGATATTGTTTTGGTTAAAACATTATTTTTTCCAATATGATTATAAAATATCATATAATAAAATATTAGGTAGATATAACATAGGTACGGACGAACAATTCTCCGGATATAAATTATAACTAAAATAAAGATATTTGAGTTACCAAAATCTGTTATGGGGAACATATCTCAAAAAGTGGTGAATAATTGAAAAAGGGTTTATGTGCTAAGAATTTATATCACTAAAAAATGATTGGATAACACATATTAAAATAAAAGGGTATAAAGTTCCAAACATATATGTTCAAGAAAAGTATCATAACTCAATGAGTAAAATATGAGTTAACAAAATAATTCACTACTGGGGAAAGGACAAAATTAATTGCCCCGTGATTAGAGGAACATGATTTGGATTATAAATACCATGATATATTAATATTATTATAATAATACAGTAGTATTTAGTGAATAAATAATACATACAAAACATGGTTATCAAAATGTATTTTTTCTCAAGAATTACAATTGGGATGATGAAAACCCATATGAAATTAGATACATTGTAATGAAAATCCAATTTCATAAAGACAATAGGATTAAAAATAATATAATATCATTAAAATATGATTCATGATATGATAACTCAAACTCGTATTGTTTTCACAACATAAATTAAATTAGTTTTTTAATATAAAAAATCCTTCAAAGAGTGTAATTTGAGATGAAAACCATCACCTCAATATGGATTTGTTCGTCACATAGTCCGTATATCCAAAATAATTGAATTATGTTAATTATATACACACCCAATATCCTTATCCAAAACTATAATGATCCCAAATCATTATTCTTAATATATATATATATATTCTAGTTTTTATCTTTTTTCAAAAATTATTGTAATTAAACTATATCTCTTTGAACTACTTTCAAAAAATTAATACTTTTATCTAGTATGTTTTAAAATATCAAACCATAATATCATATGTGGTACTATAATAGATTTTAATATATATTTAATAAATCTATAATTTCATTTCATGTCAACTTTTGTTATGGTTTATGTAAATGATATTGATGATGATCATGTTTCAGTTATTCTTGAAGAATGTATGATGTTTCAATAATTATAAATTTAAATATTGATATAAATTTTTAATAAACAATATAAATATTTATATAATATCCTACAAGTAAATATGTTCTCATAGAAATAAATTAAATAAATATGTATTATTATTCATGTAGTGGTTAAACTGACTGAAGCAAGAACCTATCATGATAATGGATGATTATGATATAATATAGTTTTAATTTAATTATAATTGAAGAATAATGATATTATGTTCTATTAATTATTATGATATATTATTAATTTAAATCATTATAAATAGAATATATTTATAAAATTTCATTACGTAGAAACAAACAACCATATTTATTTTAGTTTTCTCATTTTAAGCAATTGAATTACCGATAATAATTTTTTTATCATATCATTAAATGGTTATCTAATATGTAATTATAGAACCATAATGGTATCTTAAAAATAGTATCAATTATTTAATATCAAATTCATGAACATCTAGGTATGGTAGTGATGAAAGGAAAATAAAATAAAATTAATTGCTCCTTCGAGGCGGTTGTCTAAATGTATGTATGGTTGATTATTTTGTTTACCAAAGAATGAGATAAAATTTATTATTTATTATTTATTCAAAACCTTTTATATGATTTAAATATCTTAATTATTTATTATTTTCAAATTTTATAAAAACAATGTAACTAGATGATGACAAATGAATCATGTATTATTGTTTTTGTGATAGTCCACATAATGAAAATTTTATGTTTTCATTTTTCTTATAGTAAATCTGAAGGGTGGTTAAATGTTATACCATAATTATAATGAAATTTTATTATAATAATTATGATAATGATGTGATTTTATGATTTTGAAATTAATTTTCATTATTAATAGTTTTTCATGAAGAAATAGAAAAAGAATGTGGTGGTTGGAAATTTGTACCTCGGTTCATGGATTATCTCCCTTACAAAAGGGCTTAAACCCTTAAGATATGGTCTTTCGTGTAATACCCAAATACGTTAAAATATTTTTATTTTAGGAAAAATTTAATTTTTGTTCATAGATTTATATATATATAAATTATCAATGTATACTTATTTTAACTAAAAGATAATGTTTATATTTCTCTACATGGATCATCGAGGTTGGCTTTCAAGACACGCAAGACTGACATTCCTCGATGGCTTGTGTAACACACGTGACCAATAATATATAATTAAAAAATTATTATCTAATATAATAAGATTAAACATAGTAATCAAATTAATTATTATAAATACAATCCAATAACATATCAATATATATGGTTTAATTCGTTGGTTACAAATTAATTTTAAATGAATATAAGAACCAATTTAATATAATGGTAATATTTTAAAAAACTATTTTTATGCTCACAATGTCATATTATTGATATAAACTAAATGAATTACAATTTCTGAGATAAATTAATGTAATATATATATATATATATATCATATTCAATCACATATTTTTTAAATTCATCCAATAGATTTGATATGTATGATATTAAAAAATAAAAATTTCAACAGATAAAACCCCATATCTTATAAAGTTTTCTTTACTGCCTTTTAATTAAGAACCAATTTTAATCAAAATTTTTAATACATTATAATTTTAATATGTGGAAATAAACATTATTTATGAAATAGAAACATAAAAATTATTGATAGGGTGAAATTTTTATAATTTTATGTGATGTTTAATTTTTTTGATGAATAGTGAAATATACTATATTTTATTTCAAAACTACTTTTTCATATCATTAAATTATAAGAAAAAATTATGTTATTCATATTTTTAATATAAAATTAGATCAATTATATGTCATATATTAAAATTTAGGCCATTTTAATAAACATCACTTTGTAATTATATATAATAACATTGTAAACTTGTTAACATTATTGCATTAAAAACCCACATTATCATCCCATCTATGGGATTATATTTAAATTAATTTATTCCACTTATTTGATTTGAATTTGGAAAAATGGATTCAATATTTCTTATTATAATAATTTATAATTTCAAATAATGAAAACCTAGTTTTTTAACAAAAATAAAAGTTAAACTGATTCATATTAATTAATATGATTGAGAGAAAAAATTGAATAACAAATGACTTAACCTTGATCTTAAGGCCCGATATATCCAAAAAACTTGTCCAAAACCAATTGTTTTCTATATTTAAACCCTATAATCCCTATTAGAGAATTTTTTCCAGTATTGGTTCCACTTTTAATTGAAACAACCTAGGGGGAGTTTCCTTTTTAAAAATTTACAATAATATCACTCATCATATACTATAAAAAGGGACTCACACCTCCCCTTACTCAAATCATTCAATATATTTGTATCACCCAAAAAATGATAAAAATTGGTCCAAAATCCCAAACCTAAACATATAATCCCCTATTTTTCATTAATAAATCCAAGGAATCGATATGGTGAATACCAAAAAGGGTTACCCAATGAAGAGGTAACCTCCTTCCCCAAGCTCTTTCGTATTATTAACAGTCTACACCCAATAAAATATTATTATTCCATTAAGAAATTATAAAATCAGTAATATAAATATAATGAGATGGTTTTATTTTATGTTTTATACCTAAACTTACACACACTTCCATCTAATAGATAATGAACCTACCGATTATGTGTACGAAGAACTACTGCCTCACGAAATGATGATTGTTCATTTTTTCCATTACCTCCTCTCATGTTAAGAATTGTGATAGAAAAACTACTTAAATTTGATATAAGTGATATGTATAAGTAAATTATTATTCTGTATCTTTTATAAAACAAAAAACCTTATCCTTTCAATTTTGAGTAAATACGATATCATCATTTGTGGACGTCTGTACTACCGCATCCTAAATGAGATGTGATTTGTTCACACTATGCATGGAACATATAATGGATGTTTTAAATTAAAAATATTTTACCTTAAGTAAATATATGTGATATTCATGAAATAATTAAATTTATTTTAATAAAATATATCATTTTTATTATAACACATTTGACACAAAAAAGTGATAACGTAGATCATGGACGTGCGTATTACCAACTCCTCCACATGATGTGATTCCTTTTGAAGCACAAGAATTATATATAAGTATATATGATTTAATAAAATTTTATTTACAAAATAATGATAATTATTAAAGGTTATAATGTAACTTACCTTATTTCAATAATGATCACTCAAAAATGGGAACAATTTGCATGCATACATATGGCCTACCATATCCATGATTGTAACGCCGGTATGTTTTTCATAACCATATTTCATGATTGGTTTTAAAATAATTAATTATGTATAAATATGATGATTATTTTTTTATTATTAATAATTATATGTTTATATAATGACCCCTTTGACCATAGTGGATCTATAAGAGTCATTTTGGACACATAAACCGAATATGGTCAAAACACCCAATGTAAACATAATTGTTGAAGTGATTTTTTAAAAAAATAACAAGTGAAATAAAGGTAATGATAAACATGAAAAAAATATAAATAAATTAAATAATTAATATAATCTTATTATTTACGAATATAATGTCCACTTGAAAAGTCAAACTAAAGGTAATGGATTTTGTCTAAATTTACATTCCACTAAGACTTATTTTCTGTTACAAACGTATTAACTTTTATATGGTATATACAATTAATTTTCACACTTTTTATCAGGAATATCTTTATAATCATGATATTATAATTTTTAGTCATTTATGTATTTTATGGTCCATATTTTCCAACGTGGTATGGGACACTTGAGGATGTTTAAATATAATTTTCATCTAGAATGTTTTAATGATATTTCAATTCTATTTACATTCATAAAAACAAAAAAACACTTATCATTAAATATCCTCCACTGAGGAATTATTGATTAATTTGTATCTGTTATTCAATACAGATATTTGATACGGAACAATGTTCATGAATTTAACTGATTACTCGATATATGAGGAATTCTTGGGACCGATATGACAGGCATGATGCTCGAGTATATATAGACCCTATATTCTTCAGTAGTCTCATGAGATGAACAAGTTAGTAAAATTATATTATTTTCCATGATATGCTAAACGATCATGTGAATGTTCTTGATGTTAAAGGCACCATGTACCAAGGAAACATGACATCCAATAAATAAAAATTTCCCGTATTTAGACATAGTCATTATTTATAAATGATATTTTTTCTATGATATGTATATATGGATGAATTAAATTCCCATTTTATTTATTAAATGGTATGTGTTTCATTTTATTAACTTTCCATATTGATGAATCCTTATCTACTTATTGGAATAAAACGTGTTATCAATTATTTACCTTTATATATTGATTAATCTCACCAATTGATATTTTCATCCACTTTAATTACCCTGACAAAAAATTTGATCTCACCCTTATTTTGTTTACATTCCCCATGTTATGAAGAATAATTACTTGAAAAATAATTCACGGATTCAGTTTATTTCAATTTATCATGTTTCATGTATTATTTAATATTTCCTAATGTAATTTGGATATCATGTATGTAATCTTGTTTTAAAAAACTAATGAACTGATCAGTCCTTTGGGATTTGATTCCCTCTAATAATTCCAATGTAATAAAATAATACACCAGCTCTAGGATTTTTGGGTCAGATTGTTATACATGGTATTATAGGAGGTTTTATAAAAACCATGTAAAAAATATTTAGAAAACATTGTGTAGGAAACATAAACCTAATGTTGATATTGAGGATAAGTATAAAAATACATCCTATAATTTTAGTGACGTAGATATTGTGTGAGTCTTCATATAAATACAATCATGTATGGAAAATAAAATTAGAAATGGTTCTAGAATAGATGTATCTTATGGAAAGAACTCTGACATGGTGTGTTAGGTCTGACATGACCTAACCCGGTATATGATAATGGGTCTTACTATGAACCTAGTCTGAAACTCAAAGAGGATAAACATAATATAATTCAATCTTTATTTACAAACCATTATGAAGGATATAAAATTATAGATATCCTAAAAAACCATTTTTATGACTATAAGATTAGTTGTGCATAAACATTTCAACTTTTGTGTGCTACTCCATATTTAGAATTATATAATGATCATAATTTTATGAACCAATATAGTATATTCCATTTTCTAGAAATGTAACATACAAGGAATAATGGTATCACTAATCATATAATATTTACAGATTTTCCTCCTGAGAAAACCAATACAAAAGGTATTGTAACATAGTAAATTATGTTTTTTTATAGATAATCATAATCAAATAATGAAAAATAATATTTCTCTATTGAAGAAACTTATTTCACAATAATAATATCCTATTATGGATCCCTATTTATGATATTGGTCCCCATAATATAATGGAATTTCTAATTGAATGGTGGCTCAAAAATAGATTAAGTCATTGGAGAGTATATTTATGGAATTGGGATTTAGTGAAAAGTAAAAGGAAACAATTGCAGTGTATTTTATTAAAGGTGATGCAGATCAATAGTGGTCATTGATCCAAAGTACTATAGTGATAAAAGAAATTTAAATCACCGAATGGATAACATTTAAGGAGACATTATTTGATAAATACTTCCCTTATGATCAAAAAAGTAGAATAAGAGAAATTTATTTTGTTTAAAGAAAAAAATTGAAGATTTTTTTGTGGAGTTTGAAGATACCTTTAAAGGGTTAAAAAGTAATTCTATAGATTTCATATGAATCATAGAGTACATGATTGATCACCTACTTGAATGTCATACACCAAGTCTCTAAATAAATATTGTGTCTCAAACCTATTCTTCATACAATGAAATAATTTTATGTTCTTTCAAGATAGAGGAATAATTATCCAAGTATTATGGTTTCAATGGGAAGAAATAAAATATGTGAAAGGAAGAGAAAATAATAGAATAATGGAACAAGTTAAAGAATGTTTTTTACAACATGTGATAAATATGGAATGAATCATCCTTTTTAATTATTGAAAGGATTGGGACATTATTATAAGTGAGGATAAAAGAGCCACCAAGAAAAAAGATTCAAATTGTGGAAGTTAAACACTTCTATTTAATGTTAAAATAGCTAGGATATGGGGAACTATTCCAATAAGTTCCCAAAGCATCAAGGGGATCTACTATATAAGAGTCCAAGGGGAAATTTCAATGCTTATGCTATTAATATAGACAAAGTGGAATAATTACTATTATCATGTATTTAGATCCAAGAAATGTGTTCTATGTGATTCCATTGATGATGATATGAAATATATAATTATTATACTATAATAATTTTTTATTAATTATTTTAGATAATATGTTCAATAGTAAAAAGAAACTTCATTTAGTAGTATGTTCACAATTTTGTAAAACCCATGGTTTAAAGACAGATAAGCGTTAATATGTTCATAATTTTGAGATAATTTTGTTTGGATAAAGAAATGATTGATTTACATAATTTATGTCTACCGGGGAACTAATTATTTATTTTTTGACAAATTAGTAAATGATATCATTGATAGAGTTTCTAACACATTTGTATTTATAGAATATATCCAGTAACATGTGTTTTATATAATGAATAAATATTATTGCATGTTTACAATAATTTTTATAGTAATTCATGATATTTAAATATTTGAAGAAAATATATGATGAAGGTAATTACATTTTTGGTATGTGATGATTATTTAGCTATATCATATTTATTGAAGGATAATCATATGTCCATTTTTTAAATTCAGCGACATTCATTATAAAATTGTTGGATCCTAACCATTTAGAAATGATAAATTTTTTTAAATTGGTTAATTTGATATTTGAATGAGGTTTTAGAGATTAATGTTTTACTTAAATATATGAAGAATTATATTCTAAGAGAAGATACAGAAATAGTTCAGGGCATAATCAAATGAAAATATTATGTTTATATAAACATATAATTTCTGTTATTCTTAGAGTGTGAAGGAATTACTCTACTATAGGAAATATGTTCTTGAAACTAAAATATTTTCCTATTACCACCACTTTTTTTGATATCAATGACCTCTTTTATAATAGTGGTTTAAGTATTTGTGATCAAAAAATTTCAGCTGAACGTGTTGTCTATCACTCTCCATCAAAACATGTTTTTCAATTTTTTTCTGTATCCATGTTTCCATTTTCCACCTATATTCTAATAATAGGGGAACTAATTACATGACTATTGTGCTTACCTTTATATCCTATTAGTAATTTGTTTTATAAAAAATACTTATGATTAGTTTTTTTCCACAATATTTTATTGTCAAATATTAATCCTTAGATTTAGGAGATAAATTATGAATTGAAATGACACAATTTATTCAAGGTGGGAAAAATGTCACACCCAAAGATGTTACAATATTAACCTTCTATAATAAGATTAATTTTTTCCTTGATTTAATTTTTAAAAAAATCATGTTATTTCTATGTCACATGAAACCTAAAGATTATATTTCACAGCACAGAACAACATGTTTATCTAGTGTTACACAAAAGACTGACATTTCTCGATGTTTTTCATAACATGATAGACCAATAATATGTTTTTAAAACAATATTATTTAATATAAAAGGATAATACCTAGCCATTAAATTCATTTTTATTAATCATATACAATTAATTTTGAAAATAAATTCTTGAATCAATTGGTTATGAATTATTTAGAAATAAATATAATAACTAATTCAACATAAAAGAAAAGTTTTTATAAAAAGCTTTTTTTTTCACAGGGATGTATCATCAAAATGAACTAAATTAATTACAATAATTGAGTGATATAATTGTATTATATATATATATATATTATTCAACTAAATAATTTTTTAGATTCATAAAATATATTTGACAAGCATAATATTATAACAATCCCAATTTTATAAAGTAAAACCCATATTTTATAAATGAAATTGTACTATTTTTTTACGAAGACCCTATTTTAAATAAATTTTTTGACCCCATAATAACTTTTTTATGAAAACATAAATTTCATTTTTTAAAGATAATCATCAAAATTGTCATAGGGTGAATTTGTAATAATTTTCTGTAATGTTTCATTTAGTTATAAATAGTGAAAAGTATTGAATTTTATTTCATAACATCTTTTCCATATAATTTATTTATACTGGTAAATTATTATTTTTAATCGTTTAATGTTATATTATATAAATAATAAATCAATTAATAAAATTTATTCTATTTCGATAAATATCACTTGGAAATTTTATATAATAACTTAGCAATCTTTGGAACATTTTTATATAAAAAACTAGCAATGGTGTCCTGTGACAACCGGGTCCCGGTGACAGCACAACCACCCTGCCTTAACATGGTCGTCGGGTCCTGGCCCACCAGGTACCACCAGTTGCCCCACAGACACGTGGGGCCAACCATAGGGTCCACCCACATGCCTGAACGGGTCATCTGACTAATGATTGTCTCCATAGGCCAACACATGTCCTTACCCGGAGGTCACCTATCCTGATCACTACTCCAAGCCAAGCATGCTTAATTGTTGAGTTCTAATCAGGTAGGCTCCCGAAAAGGAAGGATCACCTTGTTGAAATGAGTCATATCATTTAGTCATTTAACCCTTTGTCATTTGGGGATGTTACAATCACCCCCCCCCCCTTTAGAGCACAACACCCTCGTTGTGGGCCCTATATCTAAACCCAGTCATTGCACCGCACATAATGCTGGGTTTCTCCTCTAATACCAAATGTGACAACCGGGTCCTAGTGACAGCACAGCCACCCGGCCTTAACATGTTCGTTGGGTCCTGGCCCACCAGGTACCACCAGTTTCCCCGCAGACACGTAGGGGCCACCATAGGGTCCACCCACATGCCTGAACGGATCATCTGACAAATGATTTTCCCCACAGGCCAACACATGTCCTTCCCAGGAGGTCACATATCCTGATCACTACTCCAGGCCAAACACGCTTAACTACGGAGTTCTAATCAGGTAGGCTCCCGAAAAGGAAGGTGAAACTTGTTAACATGAGTCATATCATTTAGTCATTTAACCCTTTATCATTTGGGGATGTTACAATCACCCCCCTTTAGAGAAAAACACCCTCGTTGTGGGCCCTACATCTCAACCCAGGCAGTGCACCACACTTAATATTGGGTTCCTCCTCTGACACCAAATGTGACAACCGGGTCCCAGTGATAGAAAATCCACCCAGCCTTAACATGGTCGTCAGGTCCTGGCCCACCAGGTACCACCAGTTGACCCGAAGACACGTGGGGACAACCCTAGGGTCCACCCACATGCCTGAACGGGTCATCTGACTAATGATTGTCCCCACAGGCCAACACATGTCCTTTCCAGTGTTCTTTGTCCTCACTCACACACACCCTATGAAACTTCCCAGGAGGTCACCCATCCTGATAACTACTCCAGGCCAAACACGCTTAACTGTGGAGTTCTAATCAGGTAGGCTCCCAAAAAGGAAGGTTCACCTTGTTGACATGAGTCATATCATTTAGTTAATTAACCCTTTATCATTTGGGGATGTTACATGTCCCATCTGTTGAATAATATTTAAATTAATTTCTACTATTTATTTTATTCGACTTTTTAAAAATGGACTAAATTTTTGGATTCAAAATAATTTATAATTTCTAATAAGTTAATATTAGTCTTTGATGATAAATATTGGTTAATGTGTTAAAAATAAATTACATCGATTAAGAGAAAAAAATTAAAAAAGGATTAAACCTTATAATTAAATCCAGAAAAAACATATAAAATATTACAAAATACATTTCATGGGAAATTTTATAAATGACCCTACATTTGTTATATTTTTTACATTATTGGATCCCCTTTTCCTAGAAAAAATGGGTGTAATTCCGCTTTAAAATTTTTTCAAGAGTTTCACTCCTCCTCCACTATAGAAATGAACTCACCCCTCCCTCCGAGTCACACCTATCAAGAAACATGTATCACAAAAACTAAGATCAAATTATTTCCAAAAATAATTCCAATAAACCTATAATCTTACCTTTAGGAATAAATATTTCCAAGTAATCCCATTAGTGTAAACCAACAGGAGTTACCCAATGAAGATATAACCTCATTTCTCATGTGCTTTTGTTTTATTCACATTCTCTACCCCCTAAAATTTTTCGTTGTACTATTAAACAATAAAAAATGTCTATAATATATAATTAGATAATTTTTATATTAATTTTTATACGTACACATACACACACATCCATCTAATGGCAATAAAATCAACTGTTTTCGTATTAGGAGAACTACCGCCTCAAGAAATAATGAATATTTGTTTTTTTACTTTACCATGTACCATGGAAGGAATAATGATTAAAAATATATTTATATATGATATAAATTATATTTATAATGTATTTATGTGTTATTAATTTTTATATTACACACAACCATATTCTTTCTATTTTTTCTAAACAAAATAACATCATTTGTCGACGTGTGGACTACAGCCTCCTAAAAACGATGTGATTCATTCACATTATACATGTAACATATAAAGAATGGTTTTAATTAAAAATATGGGACATAAATGAAATATATATTATATTAATGAATAAATTCATCCCTATAAATACAATTTATAATTTTCTTTATACAAATTTTCGCATAATAAAAAGCAATAATATCAGTCGTGGACTGGTGGACGAAAATCACCTCGACAAGATATTATTCTGTTAACAATAGATGAATTACATATATATGTGTATATGATTAAATAAAATGGTATTTATGATATAATTATCTTTTTTTAATGATATAATTTTTAATACCTTATTTCTGTAACGATCACTGAAAATTGGAAAGGTTACTCATGTGTACATATGACCAACCATCTCCATGATTGTAATGTTGGTTCATTTATCATATAAATCCTTCAATATTGGTTTTAAAAGTATAGTTGAAGTATTAATATACTAATTATTTAATTATTATCATTATTTACATGTTTATATAATGAAAATTTTGACCATAGTTGACATACCAAAGTCTTTTTAACACATAAACCGTATACGGTCAAAAAACCCGATGTAAAATTAAAATTTTAAGTAGTTGTTTACAACATTGTAATAAGTGAAATAAAATTAACGATAAAAATGATAATTCATATGATGATATTAAATAATTACAATATGTTTACTATTAAATAATATAACAATACAAATGATAAGTCAGAATCAAGTTAATGCATTTCTTCTGAATTTACATTACATTCAGACTTTTTTTCGTGAACCAATTCAATTG
Source organism: Viscum album (assembly GCA_963277665.1). Lineage (NCBI taxonomy): Eukaryota > Viridiplantae > Streptophyta > Magnoliopsida > Santalales > Viscaceae > Viscum > Viscum album. Next base: position 422,535,486 of record OY728162.1, on the reverse strand, counting down.
TAAATGGTGTATATAGTTCCATTTGAAATGTTTTATCCTGAATATAATTATTCTTATAATATTAGAAATTCTATTTAATGTTATTACATCATTTATATTATTATTCAAAAGTTTCAATGTGGAATAGGACACTTTTGAATGCCTTGTGATTATTTTTTTCAATAAAAATTTAATTGTCTTTCAGTGGTATTTCAATTCAACAACATTAGAAAGCCTTATTGCTACTTATAATCCGCTGAGGAATTATTGATATATCTATATCTCTTTTTCATAAAAGATGTTTTATTAGGTAAATTTTCAATGAATTAAATCGATTACTTGTTATATAAAGAATGATTTTAACAGGTATAACTCGGGTGAGGCCATATTATAGATAGCTTCTCGATACATCAGTAGTATCATGAGATGAATCAGTTTTGCCAAATTAGATTGGTTTTTTCACTATATTCAAAAACATCTTATTAAATATTATGATGGAAAAGGTACCACATTTTTAGAAAAAATGTTATCTAATAATTAATAATTTACCTCATTTAGAATTATTTTTTATTTATACATTATATCTTTTGTTTGACATATATATGGATACATTCAATTCCAAATTTATTGATTACCTTTATTGTGTTTCAACTTCTTGCCTTTCTATATTGATTATGCATTATCTAGTTATTTTAATGGATAGTGTTTTCAGTTATTTACCTTTCCATGTTTATTATTCTCATCAATTCATATTTTTCTCTACATTACTTTATTATAATGATCATTTGAGCTCAAAAATGTTATGTTTCTATTCCCCAGGTTATAAAGAGGAAATTATTTAATAATATTTCAATGATGAATTTTATTTCATTTTATTATGTATCATGTTTTATTTTACACTTCTTAATGTAATATATGTATCATTTATGTAATATGGTTTTTGAAAATTTCTAAATTGATCAGTTATTCTGGATTGGATTCCTTATAATAATTTCAATGTAATAAAAAAATGCACCGCCTCCAGGCTTCTAGGGTTGGGGATTCAAATTATGTGTAAAAAATCATTATATTGTTTTCTAAGAATTTTTGGAATGTATTTGATTTTGTTTTGGTGTGCGGTGAAGTGAGAAGAGGGAGTCACTTTTAAAAGTGAAAAGGGATGTCATTTTTCTAATCACCCAAATGTTTTCAATTATATTAAGTTAGACTCAATGGATGTTTCCAAAAAACTGATAAATAATGTATAAGATATGTTATGGTTTCAATAAATTCCAAAATAAAACATTCCCACTCGTGTTTTAAACATTTGTTTTGATCTTTTATACGATGATTTATATTATTTTACCATTTTTGTTTCTACAATAGTAACTAATTTTTTCTAATGATAGCTTATAATATTTCATAATAAAGTGGTCTATATTATATAATATAGACCCAATAATTCTATTTTGAAAATCTGTTTCAATTTATTAAATTCATAAATGTGATAAAAAGTAATTTTTAGTTATAAAGTTATAAATCATAAAAATCAATTTTTGAGAAAATATTAAATATGTTCTAAAATATCAATTATGGGATTTTAAATGAAAACAATATTTTTAAAATTATAAATTAAAATTTAAAATAATCACATGATCTTTTAAAAATGTTTCTTGAGTTAACAATTAATACTTATATATTAATAATCCCAAAAAAATTATTGATATTTGATGAAACATTATTTTTAGATAAAAATAATTCTTTAAAAAAACACAGAAAATAAACTAATTAAAATATTACAACTCTTAATCCAAAAATTATGATAAAATTTTTCAAAATTACTTTATAAATTATTTTATGTAATATATAGATAAATTTTTAAAATATTGTGGAAAACATTATTCTTGAAAAATATATGTTCAAATTTTTAACTTTTCTTTATTCTTCTTTCAATATAGTTAATAATGAATTTTTTAGTAATGTATTATTAACAATATTAATATAATTTATTATTATATAATCATATTATACATTCATTGATGTAATTCAAAATCAAGTTTCAAAAAATATATTTTTATTCAAAAAATACTTTTCTAAGTTGTTTTAGATATACTAATTCAATTCCATTCATATTAAAGTAATAGATTAATTTATTTAAATAAATATTATAAAAATGGTTATTCATATTTATTATCTATAATTAAACATCTAGGTTTTAGCAGTCATACATGATATGTATATTTTTACTAAAACATTTCAATTTTTCATTTTATCCTAGTGATATGTGTGGAGTAAGCTATTGAACACATTGAATTCTTTAAAAGATATAATATATTATAATCATAATGTGTTACACTCTTCCATACATAAATAAATGAAATACTCACATTTTTAATTATGACTCATTGATGAATTTAGATGAAGGTATTCATAATATATTTATGATTTTTGATATAATATCTAATATAACATATACATTAATATCTTACTTTATTTATAGTTAATTATTTTTCCACAATAACATTAATCATTCATATAATTATATAACCAACATTCTAAATACCCAAATAATATAATTCGTATAACATATTGTTACCATAAACACTTGAATATCAATGTCAAAAAAACCATGATGACCTAATATATTCCTCTAAAAAATAACTCTCTCTTAAACCACTAGTTCATAAAGTCACAAACTAGTCTATAAATATCATAGTCAAAAAAATAAGATGAGAATAACCTTAATATTCATGTATCATTTTTCAATTTTGAGGTATCCAAATATATCTAACTAAATTTTTTAAAATGAATCAACCATTAATTATATCAAAATCAAGAATATATCAATAAAAGGAGTTATACATATATCAATCACGTTTTCTTCCAATGTTATTTCAAAAAATATCACCTTTTCAAAAAATTAAATTCTGTGGTTTTATATAACATTGAATATTTTTTCCCAACCAGTCAGGAAAAACAATAGAAGAACAATCCTTATATATTTCACATAATCTATTTGACTTGGAGAATATACAAGATTATAATTTGTTAAATATCTATCACCAATTAATATAGATAATAATTTAATTTGATTATAAATTTATTACCATTGGTTATACTAGGAAACTATCCTTTTCCCATCACAGTATGTATATATTAAAATTACCAACTATATATGTATGATCCCTAATTAACATATAATACATAGTGCTTTTCAAAAACATACCTTTATCAACAATATTTGTTTAACATGTTTCAAGCAATTTATAAAAGAAAATTATTATTATTATATTTAAATTATTAATATAAAAACATCAATTACAATATAAATTACCTTAGGAAACCTTTTCTTTTAACTTATTCTTCTTTTAAATCATCTTATGAAGGTCTTTATTAAATCCATAGTTATCAGTGGTAGTATTCTTATTGATTTGTCTAACCAAATTGGATACCATAATTCTTAAATCCTTCAAAAGTTTTTAATTATAATTTGATTAAGCAAGTAATTTTCTGAAGGAATGTTAAACTATTTGTGTAGTTCAACCTCAATTTCACGCACCGGGTGATGACCGAGCTAATAAAAAGTCTCCCCTTTTATGGATTATTACCACTAATTACATCTATTCTTGATCATATATCCACTTTTAGTATCTATACATGGATGTAATTGATAGTAAATCTAAATAATATAGACTTTACAAAAACATTAGGATATCATCTTATAAAAAGTTTTATTCCTAGGATTATCAGTAAGTTTCTCTTATAATAATCTTTAAGTAAAATGTGCATTATATTCTTAAACATAAATCATATACTTATTATTCAATGGATATATATAACTTGAATAATAAGATCAAACATAACTTATATACCCCAAAAGTATCAACTACAAAAATCATAACCTCATAATTTCTCAAAACATTTCCTTAGATATAAAATACGACACTGATAACTTATACTCATGGATCTGATTCCATTAATGAATACATTATATATCATATTTGATTACAGTTGCTGGATAATGTTTATAAATATATAGAATTAAAAAATAATAATAGTTTCTGAATTTCTTATATATAAATGATCTTATTGGGTTTAGTGCATTATATAATTCAAAAAATCATAAAGTAGTATATCCCATGTTTTTTATACCAAGAAGAATTTTTCGTTCAATATATAAAAAACATGATTAATAATGAGTCATGAACATCTCATAAAAATTATTATATGCATTGTTTCCTTATAAACATGTGAAATGTTCTACTTCTCATACCCCAAGGAAATGGAAGTATTATAATAGTTTATCCTAAATGCAGTATAAGGGTGAATATATAATTGAAGAAATACACAAATAAACCTAGAATATATATTATAAAAGGTATAGGTATACAACATGAATCCATAATCAACATTAAATTGAGAGAGTGATATATAAAAATTAATAAATGAAAACATGGATATTAGTAATAACTTTCTCACAGTAATTGAATGAATAATATGAGACATCACAACCTTAATGTTATGTTCTTATTCAATGAAACTACCCTTTAATGTCTATAATAATATGAAAAACCAAATTTTTTTGTCCCGTAATACATATTGATCAATTTAGGTGTTATATAATCCTAGACACAATTCATCTCATGAATAAGTCAAATTAATACACAACAAGAGTCAATGAGACTTTTTATACCACTCCATAATCAACCTCTTGATAAATTCAATAATGGTTATCCATATAATGAAATATATTGAATGAAAATACATAATTATCCTCTATTAGTAGTTAATAATCAACATTTACATCATTATATTCTCCCATATCAATAAATGGTATAACATGATCATAACACATCCCAATAAATATGGTGGTTGGTCAAAATATATATAGTATTCTATCTTAAAATATTCAATACTTCAAAAATCATTTATAGTGGTCCAATAATTTTAACCATGCTAATAAATAATTTTTCTTTCTAAGAGAGTATACTCTTATTATACATTATTAAATGAGATGTTAATATCATATCGTGTTATTTGTATATGGTTAAGCCATTGATAGAATTAAATTATCCAAATCCATACAAAAAAAATAAAACAGTTGCGAAATAATATATCCATAGTTAAATAATTAAAACATATAAGGGTGTTGACATAAATGAAAATCAACCTAAATTTTTTTTTCTTGAATAATATCACAAAAGAGGGGATCCAGAATAAATTATTTTTATATCATGAGATCAACCCCTAAATAATAATATATATATATTTTTGGGGGAAAATCATGAAACGTAATCCTCATTAAGGTTAACACTTTTGAAAATATTTTTGAAAATGTGAATTAAAACATAAAATATCTTTGATAAAAAAATTATATTGGAATAAAATATAAAATTACATGATACATTGAGAGGTAACTTTTAAAAAGGTAACATGAATGACTCTGAATATATTTAATTTAAAAAATAATTAATAATAATGTTTCCATGAAAACAAATATCTTGAAAAATGACTAGGTATGATAAAACATATTAATGTAAAAGGAAAAAAATTTCAAAAAAAATATCAAAAATAACAATGTAAGAAGAGTAAAAATAATATATTATTATTAAAACATTTTTTTTATAAAAATGATTATTAAAAAATTCGTATATATAATATTTTTGGTTAGGGAACCTAAAAATGATAAAAATGGTCATGATAAAACAATATAACTCAATGAAAGAGATTTGAGTTACCAATATTCCTTATGGGAACCATATCTCAAAACATAAGTAATAGTTTCCCATGGATTTATTTAGTAAGAATTCGTTTCCACAAATAATATTCTATAATCAAAAATTGTAAAATGTATGGGTAAAATTTTCAAAAAACCAGTTTCGATGATAATGATAATAAAATTATTAATTAATGTTAAGTTATTGAAAATCATTATTATATGGGAGACTATTTAATCAATATCCAGTTATGTAAGGTTAAATTATTTTACAAATAAGACCTATGATATTAAAATTTTATTATATAAAAATATCCATGGGTATTGAATACAACATATATAGATAACTTGGTGTGCACATTTATTATTACATGATGAATTATAATTGGGACCAAGAAAATGATTAAAGCTTTAGAAACATTCAAATCAAAAACAATTTATTGTGGGGGAATCCAATTAATGTTAATCTAAAATTATTAATATATAAATAATGATATGATATATCAAATAGTTAGTATATACCCCACATAAATAAAATTGATGGAATATTATGGGATATGTAACAAAAATAGAAAATGCACATGAATATCCTTACCTCGGTCCTGGTCCAATATTCAATTCCACCAAATATCATGAATGATTAAATTAAATTCATTAAATTTATTTCAAATATGTTTATTCATATTTATGAATATCTATATCCCTAATATATAGTAATTATACATATATTATTTTGTTGTTACCTATTTTTAACATTGTAATTATGTAATCCTGATCAATTTCAAAGGGTTTCATAAAATTCCTGTCGGTATCAATTTCTTTTCCAAATTACCACATCATTATAGAATATAATATATTAGAATAGATGATAAAATATCATTTAGAAATATATTGTATATTTTTATTTCAAATTTTTATATGAATAGTTGATATAAAATCTACAATGATCAGGTTTTGGTGTTTCATCCCAAATTAATGGGTTGTTCTTAATTATTAATATAAATATTGATCTAACCATACCATAACCAATAAAATTAACAAACACACACACAAAACAGACATATATATATATATTATTTTACTATAAATTTTGTTCGCATAGTCATCTATGATATAAATATATACTACTGGTCATGAATGTTGTTAAACCGACCTAAACATAAGACTTCCATGATTTATTGATTATTATGATATAGTTTATTTTTTATATCACTATAAAAGAATAAAAATGATCATATAAGTTTTTTATTATGGTGATATATTTTAATCATATATAATTATAAAGATAAGATAATTTATATAAAGTTTTTACTTTAAAGAAGATCCCATATTCCTCTTAGTCCAGATGTTTTAAATGAATGAATTAATGATAATCATTTTTTGAACCTATAATTAATAGGTTATCAAATTTGGTATTCAATAAAAATAATAACACTATATAAATAATATTTATCCATTTATCAAATCATCATGACCATCTATATAAGGTTATTTATGATATGAAAAGAAAAAATCTATCATTTCATGGAGGCAGTAGTCCTGACATACCAATTGGAAACTGCTTGATTTTTCAATGAATTAGATAAAAAAATTAATATGGTTTAATGTTTAAGAATATTAAACATGATATAAGTATCATAATTATTTATTAATTTACCATCTTTAAAAATACATAGTGGTGGTAATTAAAAATGGAAGTTATCATAGCCGAGAGGTAGTAGTCCGCCCAATTTAAGATTGATGTTTTTCAATGACATAATAAAACATTTGGGTATGGTATATTATTATAGAATAATTATAATGAAATTATATAATAATAATTATACTTATTTTATCATTTTAATGTGGTAAAATATAAATTTCTTAATATGTTCACATATTTAAACAAAAAAGGAAAATATATGTTTTAGATGTATACCTCACATCATTAATTAACACCTTTGTAAAGGGAGTTAATACTTCAAGAGATGGTATTTTGAAAAGATTTAAATATTATTAAAGTGTGTATGAGTGTGGTCGATATTATAGAGATAATTATTAGAAAAACTAATGGGTTTTAGGAAAGATTTGAAGTGAGGAGAGTAGAACTGTAATGAACCAACATGGGACAGCTAAATAAGAAATAAGAAAAAAAAGTCACATGGTGATGTTAATAATAGTTTATAGAACTTGTCTTCCATATAACCAAAAAAATACATTAAACTATATTACAATTTTGAATAAGTAAACACACAAAAAATCCATACAACCCAAAACAATAAAGGATAAACAAGAAAAGTATGTCTAAACAAGACCGACATGTCTCCATGTAACCTATCATCACCTCCAAACCATCCACCAATTAAGGAACCATATGACAATAGAACCTGTCATACTATATAATTCACTTCTATTGAATTATTTACATAAAATAATGGTCTATAAATTCCTAGCGGTTAATGTATGGTGTGAGCACATTTCTAAGCAGAATGACACAAAATAATCTATCTAGGCTCTAATACAAAAAATGAACAAGTTATAACACAAAAAATTATAAATAATTATCATAAATAATACCACTAATAAGAATTTCATTTTTTTCTACCAATTTATATCCAACTCAAAAAATCTAGGAATATTTTAGTCTTAAAATAAAAAAAATGAAAATAAACTTGTGAGTAAATATCTATTAAAAATATCATCTTGCGATAAATGAGGTATAAATGACAAATCACAAACTTTTCACCTTAGAATATGGGAATAAATACTATAAATAAAATAATATTAAACAATGGATATGTTTATTCATACAAATATATATATTCATTCCATAGTCTATAGGTATAATAAAAGTATTCCCTAGTAGTACCACACACTATTCGGCCACCTATGTATATCTTTCAATGTAGCTAACACTCATAATGTGTTAGTTTGATCAAAACAATTTAAAAAAAATTGTCCAATTTATTTCAAACCCTTTTTTAAAATTTAAACACTTTTCAATTAGAAACACATTAGTATCAATAATAAAATATTTAAATGAAAAAAAATCAGCAGTTTCATAGATCCAACTATGTCAAGAACACTGGAAACCTATATTATTTCAAAAAACGGTGATAAAAAAACATTGATTGTCATTCCAAAGACAAAGAAGGACAACAATATACATTCTATTAATAGAAAAAAAAAACTGTACATGTATATTAAACAAAAATTATATTAATAGTATTCACAAATAAAGACAATGATAAATAATAAAGAATGATATTTAGGATGTGCACTATAACCACAATATAAATCAAACAACGAAAAAACAGATCCAAAAATATGGAGATCACCTAAAATAAAAAAAATTGCTTTAAGACATGGGTGGGAAGACTATACACTAAGTGATAAAATAATCACTCATATAGAACTTTTAAAACCATTGGGCATGTGGATTTGACATCATGCATTCCTTTCATAGGTTAAAATCCAAATTATTAAAGATACATAAAAAATGAATCACCTCAAACTAAATTAATCCTTGATAGAAGTTTATATGGTGTGTTTTGTTTTAATGGAATATAAAAGTTTCCTAACCAATATTATATTAATATAATTTTTTGAAAATCATATTCATTTCGTTAAACCCATTCATGATGTGAATGTGTCCAACAGGTAATTCTCATCCAAGTTCTCTACAAGAAACTTATGAATAAAAATTTATGTCTCTTTAGTCCCAAGTAGAACCCTCTAAATCTATTTTCACGTTTATAAAAATAATACATTAATTAAGAAAACATAAATCCTTGAACAATATGTAATTTTTCCATTTAAAATCTATCGCATCTGCTACAGCCTATAATGCACCAAAATATAATGAGAAACTATAAAATGATACAAAGAGAACTAAAGTATTATACCAGGGTTTAACAATATCCCCACAAAAAAATAATTCTTTCCCAAAAAGTAATAATGATCCTAGAATCACAATATTTAAATCCAAATACTACCTCATAAAAAATTATCCTTCCAACGTCACATGGCTATTCCATCCACACTTCCAAAGTACAGAGACCAAAGGAATCATTGTATAATGCAATACCTTTTCTTAATAATCTATATTCTGAAATAGTAACTCAACCATAGTGAGGTCAATATAATGATCCAAATATTTATATTTATTCACATGGGAAGGATCAGGCTGATACCTCCTCAAAAAGTTAACCCAATACACATCGTAGATGGATTTAAAATATTATTCTATGTCTAAATGATAGGACACATTTCACAGTCTTCCAATGATCTCAAGGGGACCCACAGACCTTGATGAAATCTAAAAATAGTAACCCAAATAGTGATGTTCGAATCAATGTGAACAATAAATAAACACCATCTCACTAACCTCAAAATCCATTGAATAGTGATTAAATTATAATTATAATGTGTGATGAATCTGTGTCATGATCAATATCTTCCTAATCAACTGTCCCCTCAGCATCATCTTTTGAACAAGACGCGACCCAACCAAGGACAGATATACCAAATCTGACTAGCACAAGATATATCTACATGGCCTCCCATAAAAATCCTCAAATGGATCGTTTATTTATTTAGTAATTATAACTATTGTTATATGATAAATTTAACTAAGAAAAACAATTTTCCCAAAAATAATCGTAATCATGAAAACATTCCTTGATCATATCCTCAAGAACCTAGATAGCTTTATCTGTCTATCTATCCATCTAAAGATGATATGTTGTCGTAAATTTTAATAGGGAAACCATTACCTCCTTCACTCATTTTAAATACATGGATTAGAACTTTATTTCCCTATTAGAAACATCTATAGAGGGAACCCCATGAAGTATTATAATATCATGGAAAAACAAGTCCCCAAGCATTTAAACATTCATCATCTACATGATTTGTATAGAATTCCATGATATAATGAGTTGATCGATGATCACCCTACTCCAATTTTCCCATAAGTATTCTACTATAAAACATTTCAAAAATTCATAGAAATATCATCACATCTCCATACCAAAAAGTGTATAAGATGAAACAAAATAGGAATCCACTTTTGTTCCTCATTAATTCCCTAAAATGTAATACATCATCATACATAGTTCCTCATCAACTATATCATCCATACACCCCAATATTTAAATCTCAATTCATGATACATCATGGTAGTATATTCGATTATAGACCTATAATAATGATTACATTTGAAAATAAACTCTTTTCATAGGTAAAAAAAATAACCAACATTTTTAGTAAACATGAAGCACCACTCAGAGACCAAGACCAATCACTTGAGGTGTCCCCACCGTAACCGATTTTGATAAACCTATTGCACTAGGGGTTATACATCTACCCATGATGAACCCACTCATGAAATGATAAGTTAACCCCATCAAATCTACATATACCATCTCATTATCTTATTTCATTTCCAATATTATCTCTGTTAACAATCTCATTAATGACCCTTCTTCAACTAATTACATCAGTGCAATTTATGGTAATTTTTAGATAATCATATCAGTGTCCAGATTCCATTTGTATGAGTATAATTAATATTAAAATCAAATGTATATAGATAATCCTTCTAGTGTCTCTATCACTTGTTCATCCCCCTCTGAGTGAAGATATATCTTAGGATTTTATGATCAAAATATAATGTAAATCATTCCCCAAAGAGGTAGCGATATAGCATTTTGTGTCCATGTTTATCTTATACTTACCCTAGATCATGGGTAGGTTAGTTCATTTCATTTGGGAATTAGTATAAACATCCATAGGCTACCACCTATCTCCGCTGCATCAAGACACACCCCAAACATATGTTCAAAGCAGAAAAAACATAATAACCCACTTCTAGTTTAATAAGAATAAAAACTGGAGATTATTTAAATCACACTATTAGTTCCTCAAAATATCTATGACACTTTTCAATAAACACAAACCTCGTACCCTAACTGGTTAATGAAATATTCAGAGACAACACATATCGTGACAACACATACATAATAAATAATCCATTAAATCAGACAGAAATAAAATAAGATGACATAATCATGAGCTTATATTGGTTAACATATCTAGCTGGTTGATAAGCTAACCCTGGCCAAGGGAAAAACAACTTCAACGGATGGTTCTTTTTTAGCAGCTCCCACCTGTCCACCTTTGTGTCGTCTTGGGCTGGTTTCGCATCAACATCGGGTTTGGAACCGTCTTCTCTAGCTTGGGAGATCCTCCATTACATGGGTTTACATTAAAGAAACCATGGGCACACAGACCCTACATTTTATTTGGAAGAAGGATCGCAGGACAACAAATTCAAATTAAACTAATTTAAATGAAACCATACATACATGCAAAGGGTCTTTTGGTCTAGCTCATGATCATCCATGGCATGCAACGACATTTATGCATATTTATAATTCAAATTAATTTAATCATTCTATTATTTAAGATATGTCACGCTTGAATTAAATTAATTATGATATTATAACTAATCAATTATTTATCTTAAAATCCTTTATGAATTTACTTGAGATTTGTCTCATCCATATTCCTTGTACATGTCTTTGTACTTTTGGAAGAAACCTGGTGAAATTCCATTTCTGGAAAGTACATAGAGTGTAGTTTATATTTTCACGGCATGTATTTCTTTTCACCATTTATCCAATGTACACTCCGGGGGCTTTGGCATGTTTCCTATACTTTGGAATTTTTGGAGTACATGACATGTAGATAAATCATACACGGTGTGCTCTTCCCTGTTACGTGGCAACCGACCTGGAAATCCCGTGTACGTGGTACGCGAATTCTCCATTATACATGGTTTTACTTGGTCTGGATCGGATTACACGGCGTGTTTCTCCATCATACATGAAATGTATTTAGGTTCCCGCATGCCATTCATTTCTGGTCAACACGGGGTGTTAAATTCTTAGGTGTAATCAACTCACAGAGCATGGTTTGGCGGACCAGTACCGGTTCGTTGAACCTAATTACACAACGTGTAGTTTTTCATTACACATCATTTATTCCCATGTTGTTTAGATAGAAACAGAGGCTCCTCCGTATGAGTTCCTCATTTTTATTTTAATTAAAATTCAAATTAAAAGGTTGTTTTGGTGATGTGAGTCGAGAAACGAAGCAGGACAAACATATATCATTTATTTAGATATATATAATGATTTATCTCCAATTGAATCAAATATAAATTCATAAATTATCAATGAAAATTAAATAACTATAATAAACATTGTATCCTCACTCTGATCGAGTCACAAAAATAGACAAAGAAAAGGAACATCCCAGAACCACAAAGTATTATTGTTATAGGTTGATTATAATTAATTTAATCAATTGAAAAAAGTACCTTTTGGGAGTTCTTTATTTGTTTATGTTCTTGATCATGTTCTAATGTGATTCATCGTTGCGTCACAAAAGAATAGTATTGACTTCATCTAGCGGTGATCCACACATGCACCTCGTATATCTAGACGTTCCCAAAGGAGTCTCCGGATGCTATAATGGAGAAACCTTTACTTTCGTTTTCTTCCTTAGATCATCTTGATCCGATGGAAGAGGATCTCTCTCGATCATGAGAGTGTTCTTGGAGGGAGAGGTTCTTTCATCCTTGAAAGGATTCTCGAGAATTGTTGTGGTGTTAGAAAAGTGTTGGGGTTGTGAGGATATTTATAATCATATTTGAGGTTTTAGAGTTATGACAATAAATAAACACACTACACATTTTATTTATTTCATTAACTCCCTTTTGAAAACCCCATTTCAAGTCATTAATTCCTTGACATGTTCCCACACTGATTATAATATATATCATTTAATAAAATGATATTTCCTCAAAATCTCGACTAGAAATACTACACGGTGTGAATTAATAAATACACGATATTTACTTGTTTTTCATTGAAAACTACACGGCGTGTACATTAAATGTAAACATAGTTTATTTCTTGTTTTAATATATTCATTTCCTTTACAAAATGAAAACTACACAGCGTGTACATTTAATAATACATGACATGTACTTGTTTTCAAAATAAAACTACACTGTGTGTAATCATTGATACACAGCATGTACTTGTTTTATTTTATTCTTCCTCCAACATTAAAATTATTTAGGCTTACTTGAATTATTATTAAACCACATACGGAAATAATATTTATTCTACTTGAGATACTTGTATACACATAGTGTGTGACCCTCTAGGCCTCTTTCTCGTTGGAATTAGGTGAGACTGCCTAAAGTCCAAGATTACTGTCTAGCAACAGGTCGAGGCACCCAAGAGAAAGAATTTGACGTCACATTGACATGTCACCTCATTCGAACATTTACTGTGTAATTTAATCCCTTTGTCTCAATATCTCATCACGCAGGTTTCATGGTAGTTTCATAAACCTATATACGTGATATGACATTCTTTGACTTCCAGAAATAAACACGTCGTTACACCATGGCCATGGAAATTGTTTGACAGTTCTATTTCAATCATAGGGCCCAATATATTTACTTCCATAAATATGGAAGGGACAAATCCTTCCTCAACATATCGATTAACAACATGTCATTCATGATGCACCCAACATACCCAACTTCCCGCCAACTCTCTTCATGATGGTTTTCGTCAGAAAATATATGTGTGCGAGTCATGAAATGAGTTAATGGTAATCTCCCAGTCTAAGGACCATTACACACACTCGTAGATATAAATGTCTGATGACACCATGAAATGTGGAATTTCTATTAGCGGGTCTGTTCGCATAATCTCCCATCATGGAGATTACAATGTGTGAACTCCATGATAGAGAGAGAGCCTCATCTTATTATGAGTACTCGCACATGACGGTATGTATACTATGTGTCCTATCATTGTATGTCATCCAACCGTAGAACATTATTTAAGAATATTGTTATAGCATTTCAAGGTTCTCATCATAGAGTGGATCTTCCATGACCTTATCGATGCAACAAATATTCTAGGACATTATTATATTATAGTCATGCAGAACAATGAACAATATATAATATGTGAACATTCATGTAATCAAAGTAAAAAATAGATGGTTCTCAGTACACCAACCCTTACAAACTCCCACTTGGACTAGAGCCAACTGCCTATGACTTTTAGTCCGCTAGACCTCACATGATGATCATATTTCTACTGAGTCATGGCTTTAGTCAAGGGGTCTGCCACGTTATCTTCCAAGGGAATACTACTAATGAAAAATTCACCACTCTGGGAAAAATCCCTCATGAGATGATACTTCCGAAGTATGTGCTTTGTCCTCTGATGTCACCTTGAATATTTTGCAAGTGCCACTGCTGCAGTATTATCACAATAGATTGTGATAGGATCTTTACTTCTAGGTACTACATCCAGCTCGTGGATGAAGCTTCGCATCCATACTGCTTCTTTAGATACCTCAGAAGCTGCGATATACTTGGAATGCGCTGTAGAATCTTGCACCACACTTTTCTTTGAGCTCTCCCATCTCACTGCACCTCCATTAAAACTGATTATGTACCCAGTCTGTGAATTCAGGTCATCTTGATCAGTCTGGAAACTAGAATCTACATGTCATCTAATGACTAGTTCCTCATCTCCTCTATAAACCAGGAACATATCCTTGGTACACCTCATATTCTTAAGGATAGTCTTGACTTCCATCCCATGGTGGTCTCCTGGATCATCTTGATATCTTCCTACAACACTTAATGCGTAATAAACATCTAGCCTTGTACATATCATAGAATACATGACTGACCAAATCGTGGATGCATAAGGGATCCTTGCTATTTTATTTCTTTCCTCATGTGTCTGAGGACACATTTTCTTGGAAATATAAATCCCATGTGACATTGGAAACAATTCCCTCTTGTATTGTTCCATACTGAATAACTTTATTATTATGTCAATGTATGTAAATTGGCTTAGGCCCATCATTCTCTTGAATCTATCACGATGGATCTTTATCCCAAGAATATATGCTGCCTCACCCAAGAATTTTATGGAGAATAATTTATCTAACCATTCCTTAACTGTCTGTAGGACATGTAATTCGTTTCCAATTAGTAATATGTCATCAATATATACTATTATGAAAACAATTGTGCTTCCACTAATCCTTTTGTAGACACAAGTCTCATATTTGTTCTTAACAACTCCAAATTTTGTTATGGCTTCATAAAAACGAATGTTCTATGACCTTGATTCTTTCTTTAATCCATAAATTGATTTATGCAAGTTTCATTCCTTGTTGGAGTCATTTGGAGTTACAAACCCTTCAGGTTGTGTCATGTAGACGTCTTCCTGGAGGTTCCCATTAATAAATGCTATTTTGATATCCATTTTCCAAATATCATAGTCATGGTAAGCGGAAATGGCCAATTTGATTCTGATGTGTTTCAACATCGTAATCGGTGAAAAGGTTTCATCATAGTCAATTCCTTGATGCTGTGTAAAACCTTTGGCAATAATTCATGCCTTATAGGTGCTGACTTGCCCCTCCTTGTCTAGTTTCTTCTTGAATACCCTTTTATTACCAACAGGATTTACATCAACTGGAATATATAGCAAAATCCAAACATGGTTTTGGTACATGGAATCGATTTCATAATTCATGGATTCATTCCACTAGGTAGTGTTTGTGCCTTCAACTTCTTCCTTGTAGGTAAGAGGATCATCATTTTCAACCAATAATGAGGCACCATCCTTGGTTATAATAAAACCATATAGTTTTGGTTCTCTCGCCTCTCTTGTGCACCTACATAGTTCTTGTGTCTCTGGAATAGATTTTTCTTCCACGGGGCTTTGTGGAATCTGTTCCTGTACCAACTCATGTGTATCTTGAGCCTCGACTTTATCGAAGTCTATCTCGCTCCCACTATCTTTTTTGGAGATGTGCTCCCTCTCAAGGAATATGGGGTGTCTTGCCACTATAACCTTTTTGTCTGAGGGGTTGTATAGGTAATATCCCCTTGTTTCTTTAGGATAACCTGTAAAGATACACTTTGTGTCTTGGGGTGAAGGTTTGTTACTTGAAGAGGCCTTAACAAATGCTTCGATACCCCACACATGTAAATTCGATATCATGTATTTGCTTCCACTCCATAAATCTTATGGAATACCATTTATCGATGTAGTTGGTACTTGGTTTAGTATGCGTGCTTCTGTTTCGAATGCATATCCCCAAAAGGATAATGGAAGATTATCTTGACTCATCCTTGATCTCACCATGTCCAACAGGGTGCGGTTACTCCTTTCACATACACCATTCCACTAATGTGTGTAAGGATGAGTGAGTTGAGATAAAATCCTAAACCCCCGTAAGAAATCAATGAAGTCCTGATTATGATATTCTCCTCCTCTGTCTGAGCGGATTTTCTTAATATTCTTACCAAGATGGTTCTCAACTTCATTCTTGTATTCATTGAACTGATCAAAAGAATCTGACTTATACCTAATTAAGTAAATATATCCATATCTACTAAAATCATCAGTAAATGTAATGAAGTATTAGAACCCACCCCTTGAATCAACTGGAAATAGTTCACACACATCTGTGTGAACTAATTATAGAATCTCTTTATCCCTATAACCTTTCCCACTAAATGGGGCTTTGGTCATTTTTCCTTGTATACATGCATGACATACACCAAGTGATTTTAGTTCAAAAAAATCTTAATACCCATCTTGATGTAATTTTGTCAAACATTTCTCATTGACAAGACCTAGCTGGTGATGCCAAAGTTTGGTGTGGTATGATTCATGTGAATTAACATTGTCACCGATTTCCATTACTTTAATTGTGTAATCTAACAAATAAAGTCCATTATATAAATGTTCCTTACCAAAACAAATGCTATGTTTAAAAAAGTTACAACATCCACTTCCAAACGTTATGATGAATCCATCAGTATATAATCTGGATACTAAAATAATATTTTTGGTTATAGAGGGTACATAATAACATCCTTTTAAAACCAAGACCATCCCAGTAGGCAATGTGGGGTGGTAGTCTCTGACAGCTACAACAGCGAGTCTGGCTCCGTTGGTTGCTCGTAGATCCACCTCACCTTAGTCAATCCTTCTAAATATACTTCGTTCCTATATCTGGATACAGATGTGAGAAGCACAAGTAGTATCTAATACCCAATTGGTAGATACAAATAGATTACATTCGATAAAAAAATCACCTTAAGATCTCCCATGCTTCCTTGGCTGGGTGTATTTTTTCTTCCAGTGGGCCTTCTTCCCACATGCGAAACAAAATACATCATATTCCCTTGCCTCCAATTTGATCATCCTTTTATTGGAATGCCTTGAAAATTCTTTGGGCATAATTCTCTTCACCATCCATTTCCTTTTATTCACCATGAGGATAGAAGGATTTTCACGCTTCATGTCATTTTCCACTTGGAAAATGAGGATAAGACGATCAGAAAGAGACTTCTCAATGTTGTTCATGTTGAATTTCACAATAATGTTAGAGAGGCTCAGGGGGAGTGATACAAGAATGATATTGGTACGTTGTTCTTCAAGAGCTTAAACCCTAGAACCTTTAAGCACTCAATTTCTCCAATGAGCTTGAATACACGAGGCCCAGCTGGGGCACCCTCTCCAAGATTTCTCTGGAATAGAGCATTGGAGATCTCAAACAGCTCTTATCTTGCTCTCTCCTAGTATAGACCATAGAGGTGCTCGAGCAAGCTATAGGCATCCATGTCTTCTTGTGACTTCATGAGCTCACCAGACATCGATGATAGAATCAAACATTGAACGTCGAGTGCATCTTTCAAATGTTGATCATAGACCAGTAATTCTTCATCACTTGCCCCTTGGGCGGGTGAATTAGGAAGTGAGGACTCCAACATGTAAAACTTTCTTTCATGGCGTAGTATATCCCGAAGGTTCCTAAACCATTCATGAAAGTTACTGCTGATGAGGATATTTTCATTATCCAGAATTGATCGCAGATAAAATGTGGTTGATGAGTTTGTCATTTCAATTCTAAAATTTAAAAGATAAGATTTATCAGTACCTTATTGATTACATTTTATGAGAAATAATAAATTTTATTAAGTATCCCACTATTTTATCAAGTGCCAATGGCCCTCAGCATTAAACTCAGAATGTCCAGTTGCTTTGACATTCTAGTAGCAAGGATCCATATTGCCCTTAGCACAATGCCAACAAGGGTTATTCAAGCTATTTGATGTTATTTAGGTAGGCAGGTCTTTTCCAACTGTGAGCTTACAGTTCCTTGATATGTTGAGTGGACTCCCTAGCCCTGAAATCCTGACTTGTATTTCCTCAACTCTTGCCTCCAATAATAAATCACGTCTAGAAAGGGCTACTCCTCATAATGTAATATGGTTAATTCAACCTAAAACCTTTCATAAGGGTTTACTATATAAAATTAAGTGTCCCAACAAGGGTTGGCCAAACACATAGTTTTATTAAGTCTTGACCTTAATAAAGTAACTGATGGCTTGGTCTGACATAATATGGTATTTAAGAGATTTTATTCTTTATGCGTAATTTTTCATTATCACATGCTTGTTAATATTAAGTGATGCTTGCTTAAGTGATTAACCATGTTCTGATAATGTTTACGCATTGTCCAGTTTTTATTTTATTCCATCTTTGCATGATTGTTTATTTCGTTAATTATGTGATTCTGACAACACATAAATAATAAATAAAACATGCAATTAGAGAGAAATAAAATAAGATGGCATTATTAGGAGGTTCTATTGGTTATATTATTTAATGGTTTGATAAGATAACCCTGACCTAGGGAAAAACACCTTGAACAGATGGTTCGGGTTTTGCAGCACCCACATGTCCACCTTTGTATCTTATTGGGTTGGTTTCTCCTTAGCTCCTGGTTTTGAACCATCTCCTTTGGCTTGGGAGATCCTCCATTAAATTGGTTTACATAAAAGAAACCATGGGCACACAGGCCCTACAATTTATTTGGAAGAAGGCTCCCAGGATAAAAAAATTAAATTAGATAAATTTAAATGAAACGATACACATATAAAAAGGGTATTTTGGTCTATCTCAAAGTCATCAATAGAATACAATGAAAGTTATGAATATTTAGAATTCAAATTCTTTTAATCATTCTATTATTTAAGATAAGTCGTGCTTGAATTCAATTAATTATGATATTATAATTAGTAAATTCTTTATCTTAAAATCCTTTCTAAATTTCCTTGAGATTCTTATCATCTAAATTCCTTGTAAAGGTCTTTGTACTTTTAGAGGATACCTAGTGAAATTCCATTTATGGAATGTACACGGCATGTAGTTTATAATTACAGAGCATGTAATTCTTTTCACCCTTTATCCAAAGTACACGACGAGGGATTTGGAGTATTTTCTATACTTTGGAATATTTGGAGTACACAACATATAGATAAATCATACAGGGCGTGTAATTTCTTGTTACACGGTAACCGGCATGGAAATCCAGTGTACGTGGTACGCAGATTATCCTTTGTACAAGGATTCACTTGGCCCATATCGGATTACACGACATGTTTCTCCAACATACACACTGTGTATTCCGGTTCCCACGTGCTTTTCAATTCTGGTCAACACGGGGTGGTAAAGGCTTAGGTGTAATCAAATCACATATCATGGTTTGGTGGCCCAGTACTAGTTCGTTGAACCTATGTACATGGCGTGTAGTTTTTCATTACATGCCATGTATTCCCGTGTTATACAGACATAAAGAGTGGATCCTTCTGATGAGTTCCTCATTTTTATTTTAATGAAAATTAAAATTAAAATGTCATTTCTGTGATGTGAATCGAGAAATGAAGGAGGAAGAACAGATCTCATTTATTCATACTTATAGAACGATTTATTTCGAGTTGAATCAAATATAAATGAGTAAATTATCAAAAAAATTAAATAACTATAATCAACATTGTAACCTCGCTCTAATACCAATTCAAGGTTCCGGGTGGAGTGGAAGCATGTGGGTGGATGTTCCCACTTGTATTTTTGTCATTAACATTGATCAATCTGGGATCAATAAGACGATAAACGCCGGTCTCCATGGATCGAATCACAGAAATAGACAAAGAAAAAGAATGTCCCAGAACTACAAAGTAGGATCATTACAGGTTGATTATAATTAATTTAATAAATTGAAAAGATGTAACTTTTGGCAGTTCTTTCTTTGTTTATTTTCTTGATCATGTTCTGATGTGATTCGTCATTGCATCGCAGAATCCAATTATAGACTTCCTCTAGCGATGATCGACACGTGCACCTCGTATCTCTAGATGTTTCCAAAGGAGTCTCCGGGTGCTAGCGTGGAGAAACCTTTGTTTGCATTGTACACCTTAGATCATCTTGATCCGATGGAAGAGGATCTTTCTCAGCCTTGAGAGCATTCTTGGAGGAAGAGGTTCTTTCGACCTTGAAAGAATTCTCCAAAATTATTGTGGTATTAGACAAGAGTTGGGGTTCTGAGGATATATATATTTTTGGGTTTGAGGTTGTAGAGTTATGAAAATAAATAAATGCGTTACAAATTTTATTTATTTCATTAACTCCATTTTGAAAACCCCATGTCGAGTCCTTAATTCATTAAAATGCTCCCACACTAATTATAATAAATATCTTTTAATAAAATTATATTTCCTCAAAATCCCGACTGGAAAAACTACACGGCGAGTATTAATAAATACACCGCGTGTACTTGTTTTTCATTGAAATGTACATGGCATGTACATTCACTGTACATGGCGTGTATATCTTGTTTTCATTTATTCATTTTCTTTCCAAAATGAAAACTACCCGGCGTGTAAATTTCATAATACAGGGTGTGTACTTCTTTTCAAAGTAAACCTACACGGCGTGCAATCATTGAAACATGGCATGTACTTGTTTTATTTTATTCTTCCTCCAATATTAAAATGATTCAGGTGTCCTTGAATTATTATTCTACAACGTACGTGAATAATCATTATTCTACTTGAGATACATGGATATACTTTGTGTGTGACCCACTAGGCCTCTTTCTCATTGGCATTAGGTGAGCTTACCTGAATTCCAAGATTACTGTCTAGCAACAGCTCAAGGAACCCAAGATAAAGAAGTTGACGTCGCATATACATGGCACCTCATACGAATTATTACTGTTTAATTTAATCCCTTTGTATCAATATCTCATAAAGAAGGTTTCATGGCAGTATCATAAACCTGTATTCTTGATCTGTCATTCTTTGACTTCCAGAAAGAAACTCGTCGTTACACCATTGCAATGGAATTTGTTTGAATGTTCTATTTAAATCAAAGGGCTTGAGATATTTACTTCTATAAATATAGAAGGGGCAATTACTTCTTTGACTTATCCATTAACAACATTTCATTCGTGATGCACCCAACATACCCTACTTCCCTCCAACTCTCTTCATGATGGTTTTCATCAGCAAATCTAAGTGTGCGAGTCATGACATGAGTTAATGATAATCTTCCAGTCTAAGTACCACTACACATGCTCATAGATAGCGATTTCTGATGACACCAAGACATGCGGAATTGCTACTGGCAGGTCTGTTCTTATAATCTCCCATCTTGGAGATTACCAAGTGCGAACTCCATGAGAGAGAGTCTCGTCTTCTTACGAGTACTCGCACATAACGGATTGTATACTATGTATCCTATCATAGTATGTCATCCAATCATAGAATTTTATTTAAGAATATTGTTATATAATTTCAAGGTTCTCATCATAGCAGGGATCTGCCATGACCCTATCAATGCAACAAATATTATAGGAAGTTATTATATTATAGTCATGCATAAAAATGAACAATATTTAATAAGTGAACATTCATGTAATCAAAGTACAAAACAGTTGGTTCTCAGGACACCAACCCTTACAAACTGGTTAATGAAATCATCAAAGACAAAATCATATAGATGTACCGAACTAAAAAACTATAATATCAAACTAACCCCAAGAAATATCCAATATCAATCACATTTATTAGATCATCCTTATGATTATTTTATAGTACAATTCTAGTTTCCACTATGATTAACCTCTCTGAAATAACAATCCCTAGAATCTTTTTTTATGAATCCAAAACACAGATTTTGAATGTATAACAGACATATGATATTCTTTCAATGTTTTAAGAATGATATCAAAATAGTACATGTGATAATCCTATGACATGGAGTAAACCAAAATTTCATACAAAAAATGAAACAAAATCCAAAAATCAATGAAAGATATTGTTTATGAATTCCATAAACATAATATGATCATTAGTGAGATCGAGATGTGGAATAAAAAATCAATATACCATACCAAATCTTATAAACTATCCTAGGTGTATCCTCTTCTATAATTCCCAAATGGTGGTACTCTAACTGTACTTAAATATGTTTCAACCAAAGAGCCCATATAATTTGATCAAATAGATCATGTATCATGGTAAAGGGATATGTATTATTGAATGTTTCCTTTTTTAACTTGAGGGTCTAGTAATCCTCATTAGTATAGAGGATTGGAAATCCCAAAGTGGCCCACTTGGAAAAATAATACCCCTTTCCTTGAGATCTATAATCTAGTGTTTAATATATAAAAACACTACTAGAAATATGTGGTAAGATGTTAAGGAAATAGTATTCTTTCTAGGGAGTAGGAAAATAGTTATCTCATCTGCTCTCTATGGCAGTAAAATAGGAAAAATTTCTATGAATACCAATGGATATTCACATACTATTGAAAGAAGATGAATACCCAAACCGGGGTAAAAAACCATCAATAAATATCTCTAACAACTATAATGATATTAAAATAAAATAATGAACAACATGCGCAACTCTTCCTTATCTAGAGTCCCTCTCACTATAAAAAATGTTGTTTACCCCATAAGAAGATAAAACTAAACCCTGTTGTGATAACTATCTGTCTACGCCATAAACAAAATAATAAAATCCATGATAATAATAAATTTGAAGATTTAAATATGAGACACCAATAATTCCCACTAGATCTCCCTCAATTGTCACCTCACATGTTTGGAACTGGAAACAGTGTTGGGAACTCTTTAACAAAGGCCTGAAATGATTTTAAAAAATGGAATAATCATAGAGTAAAATACCAAAATGTCAACTATATTTAATAAAATAAAATAATTAGTAGTACATGTATAAAATAATCCTATCACCATAGAAGTTGAAATAAACATTTTACCTCTAACAATAGTAGGTCCTCCTTTAATGTCCTATATGACAAATTATGAAACCTAATGACCCAGGGTCTCAACTCCCCCTAGAAAATTCCTAGACACATGAACATCCATATTAATCATAGGATATGACCCACCACCCTTATAATCATCAGTATAATCTTATGAAACATTGGTGAATGTGGATCCTCCTTTACTTCATTGGGAAATCCTTTCATGAAAACATTTTAGACAGACAGTTTTTCTATGATGGTGAAATGTTTTTGGAGCCTCCAAACAATGATGCATTGTATAACTAGTCCACCCACACTAATTGAGATCAAACTATTCGTATCCTAATGAATCCCCTAAAATCAGTGCAAAAAATCTACCTACCATTGAATTTTCTTTTCTACCAAGAAGATACACCATGTCTAATGATACAACCAACCTAATATCCTCAAAAATTAATTTTTATAGCATTGTAAATGTATGAAATTGCCAAATTATCAACTAAGTATGTAAATATAAGAAGAAATATGAGAATAATAATTGACCAAATATCATCCCTCAAACCCAACCCAATCCTTATAAACTTCAGGTAATCATTTCTAATCGGCACTTGTTCCAAATTCAACAACTCAAAAAAAAAACTAGTGGTAGAATCTAGAATGGTACACTCTGGTTGCGCCCAAATTTACCCTACAGGTATGCGGTCGTTGTAGTACAAGTAGGGGTCGAGTCCACAGGGACCGAAGAAGAAACCGAGAGACACTCTGATTTTGGAAGGATTTGGCTATGGAATGGCCAACTATTTGGATTGATTTTATTTGAATTACTTCTGAATTAATTTAAAGAAAACAAATTAAAACATACACTTACTTAGTCTAAAACAATTAATGGAGATGAGTTGATCCTAAGTTGTTACTAGGGTTAGATTGGATGTATTTATTATCTTATAACGTTCGTTTCACTAATTCAAGACGTGTCCACAAAATGATATAATTCCTCAACATAATTCAACAATTTAATCCCTCACAATTCCAAGGATAATCACCAATGCACTTAGAGGATCAATTTAATGATCACTCCAAGGAGTTGGATCGTACTAGAACTCGAAATGTTTTATTGTTAAAGTTGGCGAAGATGAAGAAGAAATTAATCATCAAATGGAAATCTTAAATTAATGAAATGATTAAAGAATTTTAGATCATAAAATAACATCCAATCTTCCCCATGCAACTCCCTAGGACCAACCCATAAGGGTTTAGCCCTCCATTTATTCTATTAAATAAATGGAAGCGGGAAGTCGACTTAAAGAAGAAGAATTGGAGAAGAAAAATAAAACAATGAAACGATCACTCCACCGTTGTGTGAATAAATTCACAAGTGATGGTGTGAATAAATTCACACCTTAAAGCAATAGTATCAAAGTGATAAGAAGAAAAAAAAAGAAAAAAGATGAAATGAAGAACTTTTATTGAGAACTAATGTGATTCAAATAACTTACATGAGAATGAAGAATGATTACAACATCAAATGGACAGCAAAACATTACAATGAACAAAGCATACAAAATGAGAAGAAAAAATTTTACACCCTCATTCCCTTCACCAGTAGCTCCTTATATAGGAATATTAGGAGCCTTAGGTACATCCCCCAACAATTAATTCACCCCCCAACAATTAATAGAGTCAAATGGAGGGTGAATAATCAAAAGGAAATTGATGTTTCGAATTTGACCCGGAAACCTGTCCAGATTCGTCCACCACATTGACGTGTGAATTCGAAATTGAAGAAGGCCGAATCCGGAGGGGCCGTAGAAGAGACATATCTTCATCCATCCGTCCTCTATGATCTGTAAAAGTTCAGGAAATTTCGCTCATGAGTTTGGATGTTATAGTCGAAATGGTGGGACGGAGTTTTGAGCATTAATGTCTTGCCCACCATTTAAATCTCAACTTCAGATCCATTTATCATCATGATAACATCCAAATTAGCTCCGTCAACAGTTGAATAAAATGATCCACATATTTTCATATTTCTACTGTATAAATTTGAGCTTCATTGGGCTTGGTTTCTGGGCCCCACATTTGTTTGATGGGCCTTAGGCCCATTATACTTTTTCCAGCATGTTTCTGCCTTCAGGCGCAAAATTCTCCATCTTCCTTTGGGATTCATCAATCGGACCTAAAAGATAAAATGTTCCAAACAAAGTGATAAATCATATACCAAAAGATAAAATTAAAATGATTAATATTGTAATTTCCACAAGCAAATTATTGAGTGGGCCCAAATTGACATTTTAAGCATGAATTGCACAATGATGGGAATTGAAGTTCAATTTCTGAATTGGACTAAAATTTATGTTTATGAACTTTTAAACACATTAATATTAAGATCTTAACAATGAATATTATCCACTTTCAGTGACTAATCACACCCCCCAACTTGAGTTTTTCTAGTCCCGAGCAAAATAAATTACAAATATGAAATCCAAATCCCCTTTTCCAAAAACATTTAAATACACATTACTCACCCAAATATCTAATACCAAAAAAATTATGAAAACCCATCAAAATCATTTAAAACAAGCTAGGTACATAAGCATATCCCAAGCCCAAGCCCATTCCTTTGTTCAAATTCATTGCCACATTTCATCCAATTCAAATTAAGCATGATAAAGTGTTGTGCATCATAAAAGATATGAGGCCCATTTTATTGTTCAAGGGGAAAAAATGGAAGCGCTAGGTGGGAATTACATTAAACCTTAAAATGAGTATCCAATTTTTTTTTGATTTTTTTGATTTTTTTTATTATTTTTTTTAACCACAATAGATATGAAAAGACTAACTCTGGGCAAGACAACTATGGAGTCACGATACCCAAGTGCCGGACGCCACGCATTTTGTCAATTTCATGCCCTAAAATAGAGATATAAAGCCTAACTTTGGGCAAGAAAACTATGGAGTCACGATCCCCAAGTGCCGGATGCCACGCATTTGGACAAAACATTGCTCTATGTGGTCATTATTATTTTTTTCAATTTTTTTTTGTTTTTTTTTTGTTTTTTTTTTTGTTTTTTTTATACTCAAATTAAACTAAAAGTGACCCCAGAACCCTATGATATAATGAAAGGGACCCAAGAACTCAAATTTACACCCACGATTAAGTATAAGTGCATTGTGGCATTTTTATTAAGAGGATGAAAATGTAAACTTTGAAAAATCACATCGGACAACCGCACTTTCCAAAAACTATGCTCATGAACTTAAACTTGCATTAAAATCAGAATCATGTCATACAAAATTATTTGATATCCAATTTTAGAGTTTTCAATGTGTGTTTATCATGTTTATGGTTAATGGAATTTTTCTTTTCATGCATGTTCTTATACAAAAAAAAATTCATTTTTTATTTCATCTCCCCCCAACATAGAATAACAATGTCCCCAGTGTTTAAAGAAAAGAAAAGTTAGAAGGGGGTAGGGGAGGATTTCAAAGAGTAAATGATAATCATGGAATGAAGTCACCTGGTGGTTGATGATGATAGCGCATGCCATAGTCTCCCTTCAATCCTGGATTTGAGTCTTAGCGGCTTGGATGGTGGTGAATGGATTCTCCATATGACTTACAACATGTCCTTTTATTTTTTTAACCTATAAAAACATAATAATAAACAAAACAAAATAAACTGATGATACATTGTCTTCTTTTTAGATTTCTGGGTAAGGTATTACTCAGAGATCACGCCACGTGACACGGATGAATATGGCGCTCCCCTTTCATACCCATCCTTACTCATAAAAGAAGAACAGGTCAACAGTCTATGGTAATTTATTATATGAAAAAAAATGATTCAAAATGATTAGAAAACATGAAAACCATGGGTTTCCTCCCATGCATCGCTTTTGTTTAACATCGTTAGCCCGACTTGTACCCCCCAACTTATCCAATTCCAACTTTCATCATTTTTAAGACCCCATTTTTGTCCACTTAATTTTTATTCATATTGATTTTTTTATAATTTGATTCATGTGAAATCCTATTTTCTACAATGATTGGTAAAATCCAAGGAATATCTAAAATGGTTGATCGTGTTTTATCTGGAGTATTTCTTAATATTTCAAGGTTCATTCCTACATTATTGGTTTCATGAGATGGATGAATGATAACTGAGAGGTGTTGTTTGTACCCTATGATGGGATGCCTGAGTGGGGATGTAAGGACATTGATTTTAAGTTCAGGTTGGATAGGACATTCAAAAATAGATAAGGAATTAGAATCAATATAATTTTCATTTTCAAAATTTACAAACACAATTGGTTCCCTTTGAATTGAAGATTCAACCCCAAAATTTTCTAGATGAGTTTCATAAATGGGTATGGGTTTGATGTATGTGATTTCTCCTAATGGTTCAGTGATTGGTGTATCTGAAAAATCATCATTGTAGAAATATTCCGAACATTCAATCTCTGAAGAAAAATTTCCCTCTTGTGAATTCATGAAATCAATTTCATCCTGATTTAAACACTTGTTAACAATTCCCTCATGTTCATTAGCTTGAATTTCAAAATTACCTGACCAATTAACTTCATTATCCAACTCTGTTTTCCAAGATTCTAAAGTGGGTTCCTCACTAAATTCAAATAAGTTATGTGGGTAACAATATTCTTCTATAAGTGATGTGGAAGGGATAACCTGAGTTGGAGTGGGTTCCAAAAATGATTCAATGCTTTGTAGTTCTACTCTCAGTGATGAAACTTCTGAATTCATTTTATCCATTTTTTCACACAAATGTTCAATAATTTTTTCAGAATTAGGATTGATAGATGTTTGGACCTCATGAACTTCATTAAGTTTTATCTCTTCAATCATCCTCGAGAGGTATGGAAATTGATCCTTTAAACAATCAGAATCCCATTGATTGTACAAGTTATCGGGTGTGGGGTAATCATTCAAGTGTTGATCAAAGTAATTTTCTATCTGAGGGGATTCCCATTGTTGATTTTCTATTTGATTCCAGCCTGAGTTTATGAAAGGAAATTGTTGATGATACTCCATTGGAGTTGAATGAAATTTGGATATGGATTTTTTTTTGGACACACGAAAATAGAAAGGGGAAAAGAAAAGAAAAATATAGGGTGAGAATAGAGAATTTGGGGTGAGAAAAGAAGATGTGGGTCTAAGGTACTTACTTGGGTCCCCAGCAACAGCACCAAAATTTGGTTGCGCCCAAATTTACCCTACAGGTATGCGGTCGTTGTAGTACAAGTAGGGGTCGAGTCCACAGGGACCGAAGAAGAAACCGAGAGACACTCTAATTTTGGAAGGATTTGGCTATGGAGTGGCCAACTATTTGGATTGATTTTATTTGAATAACTACTGAATTAATTTAAAGAAAATAAATTAAAACATACACTTACTTAGTCTAAAACAATTAATGGAGATGAGTTGATCCTAATTTGTTACTAGGGTTAGATTGAATGTATTTATTATCTTATAACGTTCGTTTCACTAATTCAAGACGTGTCCACAAAATGATATAATTCCTCAACATCATTCACCAATTTAATCCCTCACAATTCCAAGGCTAATAACCAATGCACTTATAGGATCAATTTAATGATCACTCCAAGGAATTGGATCGTACTAGCACTCGAAATGTGTTATTGTTAAAGTTGGCGAAGATGAAGAAGAAATTAATCATCAAATGGAAATCTTAAATTAATGAAATGATTAAAGAATTTTAGATCATAAAATAACATCCAATCTTCCCCATGAAACTCCCTAGGACCAACCCATAAGGGTTTAGCCCTACATTTATGCTATTAAATAAATGGAAGCGGGAAGTCGACTTAAAGAAGAAGAATTGGAGAAGAAAAATAAAACAACGAAACGATCACTCCACCGTTGTGTGAATAAATTCACAAGTGCTGGTGTGAATAAATTCACACCTTAAAGCAACGGTATCAAAGTGATAAGAAGAAAAAAAAATAAAAAAGATGAAATTAAGAACTTTTATTGAGAACTAATGTGATTCAAATAACTTACATGAGAATGAAGAACGATTACAACATCAAATGGACAGCAAAACATTACAATGAACAAAGCATCCAAGATGAGAAGAAAAAATTTTACACCCTTATTCCCTTCACCACTAGCTCCTTATATATGCATATTAAGAGCCTTAGGTACATCCCCCAACAATTAATTCACCCCCCAACAATTAATTCACCCCCCAACAATTAATAGAGTCAAATGGAGGGTGAATAATCAAAAGGAAATTGATGTTTCGAATTTGACCCGGAAAACTGTCCAGATTCGTCCACCACATTGACGTGTGAATTAGAAATTGCAGAAAGCCGAATCCGGAGGGGCCGTAGAAGAGAAATATCTTCATCCATCTGTCCTATATGAGCTGTAAAAATTTCAGAAAATTTCGCTCAGCTGTTTGGAAGTTATAGTCTAAATGGTGGGACGGAATTTTGAGCATTAATGTCATGTCCACCATTTAAATCTCAACTTCAGATCCATTTATCATCATGATAACATCCGAATTAGCTCCATCCACAGTTGAATAAAATGATCCTCATATTTTTATATTTATACTGTATAAATTTGAGCTTCATTGGGCTTGGTTTCTGGGCCCCACATTTGTTTGATGGGCCTTAGGCCCATTATACTTTTTCCAGCATGTTTCTGCCTTCAGGCGCAAAATTCTCCATCTTCCATTGGGATTTATCCATCGGACCTAAAAGATAAAATGTTCCAAACAAAGTGATAAATCATATCCTAAATTATCAAATTAATATGATGAATATTGTAATTTCCACAAGCAAATTGTTGAGTGGGCCCAAATTGACATTTTAAGAATGAATTGCACAATGATGGGAAATGAAGTTCAATTACTGAATTGGACTAAAATTGATGTTTATGAACTTTTAAACACATTAATATTAAGATCATAACAATGAATGTTAGACACTTTCAGTGACTAATAACACTCCCTAATATAAGTTCAAATTAAATTCGTTCTTTCCCTACGTAATTCCTTAGGATAAAACTACTGGATAACGATTATCTTAAAATAAGGCCATGTGAGATCCTCATGCAATTTAGTTTTCACAGTAGAGTCATGCCATCTCTATCCCAATAATTCAATAAGATTCATGAAAAATCCCACAATAGAGTCCTCAAGAGTCTTCAAGAATTTGATGATCATCTTAATCCTGTCAATAGATTCATATTTTTTTTTCATTTTTCAACATAGAATCTAGGTGGATGTTATTTTGTAGATTCTAATCTGTGATCCAATACACATATTGTGTTTTGGAAAATTTCATAACCTAGAGTGTAATAGTATAAATTATATATTATACTAAATAATGGTATACCATAGGATTTTCATGAAGAAGATTCCTTTCCACTAACTCTCATAGATTTAGAAGTGGACTTATATGAATAATTATCTAATAATCACAAAATTAAAACCAATCAATAATGATATGATTACAATATATTTAGACCAACATTATGTATTGATATCAATGATTTAAAATTATAATAATTTAAACAAATTATGAATTCTAAAAACAACATATGATTATTTAAAAAGTAACATTTTCTTTTAAATAAATATCTCGTACAGTTCATCCAAATTACCTTAAACATTACGTCTGAAACCTCATAAAAATAATTCA
Source organism: Viscum album (assembly GCA_963277665.1). Classification (NCBI taxonomy): domain Eukaryota; kingdom Viridiplantae; phylum Streptophyta; class Magnoliopsida; order Santalales; family Viscaceae; genus Viscum; species Viscum album. Next base: position 422,503,896 of record OY728162.1, on the reverse strand, counting down.
GACCACCCATTGTAACTTGAGTCCCAACAGGTATGTGAATTTACAAGGTCCCTCCCCAAACTTACTACATGAATTCTGATATTCCTAACTATTTTATATAGAAGATATAGAACCAATATCAGGTGGTGTTAACACACATTAGGTTGAGCACCCCTCTAAAACCAATTTGTAATGAACCATCCCACATCTGCCAAACCATACCCCTAATCCATTAATCACATGGAGAGGTAATGAAATATAAAAAAAACATTAATATTATTAAAACATGCCATAATATAATTAGTATACGGTGGAATAATAAAAATAAATCTATATTACCTAATACAAATAGTATAAACAATAAAGGTGTTAAAATAAAAGACCCACAAGTATCCATGTGACTATCTATAAGCTATAATGCATCCATATATAAATAAAACTGGTCAAATGGGGACATTACATGTTACGTGATACCCTTAACATTACATAAGTCTTTCAAAACATGGTCAAAAGAAGGATAGTGGAAAATGTAGGGTCTAAGAATAGATCCCAGTAGGATACCACCAATGAATCTATACATGTTCTAATATCAAGAATGCATGAATTAACGCATTAAAAAAATTATGTTTGTAAAACATTATATATAGAGAATATGAAAACAATTCCTTTTTCCCATATATGTATACCATATTCACCAAATAATGGAAAATGTGAAGTATACATGAAAATGATATAAATTAAATGTGTTATAAAATACCCATGAAATAAGCTATCAACTGATAAACCCTGTATAAAATAAAATTAATACCATTTCTAAACACATACTAGACATAAAATATTCAAAAAACAGGATTTTTTTTCCAATCGATATCGAGTCCTTCAATTGTCTCTTGATAAAAAAGATTAACCTAGGGGTTCAACACAGTCAAGGGTCTCCTATCTCTACTTCATGATCAACCCAATGTTCCAAATATAAAAATCTTGTAAAAAAATTATCAAAAACCATTCTCGATTATGATTAAAATCATTTTTACTAGAAAAATAAATTTCAACAAAACCCCCAAATGAATCAAAAAAATATAAAAATTTAAGAATAAAAAAAATTCATTGAAACAACTACATCATAATATTATTTTTTAAATCTATCTGTAATCAAAAATTAGAATGAAAAAGAAATGTATTGGTCTTCGGTAGATAAGGCATGATAAGAAACTGTAAGGGATCAATAAAAAACAGGAATCAATAATTAATCTTATAAAAAAACAAACACAACCACCAAGACCAAAGGTAATGAAGAAACTAAAATAATTCTTACAATTGACATGAAATGCAACAAATATAGGAATCGAACAGTGAATAGATTGATACCAAAGCTTTAAATCACCCAAAATCATTCGAAATCACTCTAGGGTTTGAGAGGGAATCCTGAAAGTAGTGTTATAAAAGAATAAATCATGTAGTGTTTAAAATTATTTGATTTTATGAATTCAAATGATAAATTCTTGTCACACCATGAAATCCAACGTATTAAAGATACAGTAAGAAAGAAATTAGAAAATATTAAATTACATCTCGATTAATGTTTTAATATTGTGTGATTTCTTAACAACATGTTAACTTTTCATATCTCATACTACATTCACAAAACCTTCCCTAAATCATATTCGTGTTATGAAACGGATTTCTGATTTGAATGTGTCCGATAAGAACTTATTAGCCTAGTTCTCTACAGAAAGCCTCCAAACCAAAACATCGGTCTCTCCGGTCCAAAAGAAAACCATCTAAATCCCTTTACACATTCATTCTCAAACTACATTAATTTGAAGAATCATACATCACTGAACATTATGAAATTTTCCCAGAAAGGAAATCATTTCCTTATAATCCCATAATCCACCCAAACAGAAAAGAAAATTATATCCAAAAGACAATGAAATATTAAAGGAAGGTAAATTGGTGTTACAATAACCCCTTTTATAAGTGAAAAGGTTGAAAATTTTGTATATATTGGGAATCCAATATCATGAAAAATGGCATAAAAATCATAAATAATTGGGAGGGGGAGTGATAAGATCTATAAAGACCTAAAAAACATATTTCCACTAATATTTTAAACATTTTTGGGGTCTGTTACTCTTAATTTTAATTACTTTTACGAATTTAACATTTATAGTGGTAACTGGTTCTTATCTTAGGAAACATATAATTTTCTACCAAAAATAAAATGGTCCATATTATATAATTTATACCCACTAATTATAAACATAAATTTCATATAAATTTATTCAATTTATAAAGGTGATAAAATTTAATTTCAATAACATAATGTATAATATATTAAAAATACTTTTTGAGTAGATATTCCAAATGTTTTTAAATATAAAATATGTGTTAGTAAATTAATACTAATAATTTAAAAGTCACAAGTCACATATAAAATACATTTTTGGACTTAATGAAATGTTTTATTAATTTTAATTCCTAATTATATATTAATAATCTCATCAATGTCATGTTATTTGTAAAAAGATATTTTCATTCAAAAATTATTTATTTTTGAAAAATATGGAATATTCATAAAATGATTTTTTTGAAATAATCCAAATATAATCTCTAGTTTTTAAAAATGCATTTATAAAATTTTATAATAGGATATATATGTATAATCCCAAAATATAGTCGAACATTGTTCATAATAGAAAATTACTTTTAAAACATTTAAATATTTGTTATTTTTGTTTCCTATCAATTATTAATTAATTTACTACTATTATAATATTAATATTATATATATTTTTATTATAATACAGTAATAATATATTAGGTTCTTGAATTAAAACATCAATTTTTAAAAAATTTATTTCTGAGCATAAATTGATTTTCCTTATTTCTTTAGCTGTTCTATCTTAATTTCATTCAAAATTTAAATAGTCATTATATTATTTCTATAAATTTTTTTATAAATTATGCATACAAAAAGTCATATATTTGTTTGAATTATAAAACGTATTAATTATATCTAAGGGGGAAAACATTACCACCTTTTTATTTTGATACCATAGTTATTTTCAATAGCCCAGGGCATCATGAATACTCTTAAGGCCTTGTGGAGAATAGATCAAGTTATATATCGAGTCAAACTGGGCCATTTCATTACATATAAATTTTTTATATATGATAAATTATTTATCAGAATGAATAATCTATTGTATAGATATGTATATATTAACTATATCCTTCTTTTTGACCTTCCAAAACATTCCAGTTCATACCGAACTACACTATAAAACCTTGTTGACAAATCGTTATATTATGAAAAACAATAGAAATAACAAAATTTTAATCATTATCGGATCCTAATAATGAAAATATATGATTTTTTAAAAAATAATAAAATATAATTTATGATAGATATATTCATAAACCCAAAAAATATAATAATAATATTTGGAAAACATCAACAAAATTGAATCCATTTAATTTAAAATTAAATAAAAACCCCAATTGTAAAATAATTTTCAATATATAATTAAAAATTATTTTAATATATATTATGAAAAAAATAATTTTTATCATGTTTCATATAAAAACAATTGATAAAAAGTATTATTGATATCGAAAACATATTTTATTTTAAAATAATATTCTTATTATATTTTATTTCAAAACACTCATATAATTATTTATCATAAATCATATGTAAATGATCGTTATAAAAAATCTAATAATATAAAACATAGTCCAAAATATAAATAGAAATAGAATAGATCCAAAAAATATATGTTAATCACGAAGAACTCCACAAGTGTTTAGTTGAATAAAATCTTGGAAAAATTCAATCCATTTCGTGGAGACACCTTTATGAATCATTATTTATTATTAAAATGAAATAATACACATATAATAGAGGTCTGGCTGGGTAAAATTACACGAGTAAGCTCTTATACTCTATCCATGCTTGTGCACTCAAATGTGTATGGCCAGTCACTAGGATGTGTCTTAAGGAATCAGACACCTATCACGCAGTGTGTCATACATTCTTCCCTATGAAAACCCTTGTTCCATAACTAGTTCCTCACTTGGTGTGTGATACAATATTCCCCATGAAGACCCTAGTTTCATATCCAGGGCCCCACATGGTGTGTATTTCTAGATTATAGTCCATATATATCAGTTTTTCTAGAAACTATGGATTTTATTCACACAATGTTTTTCACTCCTCTATGATATGATCTGAACATGAATCATACTCATAAACATGGATCTGCTATGGCTGGTACTTTTCGTCACTCCTCATCAAAACAAAATGTCCAATTCAAATGGAAAATGATGCAATAACATTATCTTATTACTAATTGTCAAAGTCATCACAAATAACTCTAATATGAACTAGATCCATAATCAAGGAAATCATAGGTCAATCCTATTATCATGTTATTCCTTGATATGAGATATCAATCCATTATTCTGAAAAAAGGGTGTTCATTGATTGATTAGTAATTATTTGTCTAACAGTCATCCCAAATGAATTCCAGAGATGAATAGATGAAAAAATGGGGTTGAAATTCACAAAAAAACATTTGGATCTTATATCCACCAATTCTAATGTTGGACTTGAGTTGTTTCTTTTTCAATATTGAGTTAAGTCATATAAAGTACATAGTGAGAGAAATCGTTAAATCCCAAAAATAATAATCCCCTACATAGAATAAGATTGATCTATGAATCAACCCATTACATGATTAATTAGAATTCATCATTAGATAAAAAATGTAAATAAATCCAATTAATGTTAATTTCATACATCATGTTTGGATCAAACACTAACGATGAATGATATCTTGTTGTTTTCATTGGTTTGGTCTGTCAACTTTTATGTCATTTGAGATCCTTACGATATCAATTCGATCTTATGATTTGATTTCGTTCTGTGAAGCATGTACATAATCTAATATCCATTTCTCTAGGGTTAAAATGTTAATCATATGACCACCAATAAAATGATATTTATAGATGATTTATACACCACTATGACAATGAAATTATAAAATATTATTCAATTAAATTATATATAACGGTGAAACTGCCATGATTATTTAACATGCTCTTGATGCTATCAAAGATTGAGTCTCATCTAGAGTTAATCCAAAAATTTTGAATCAATGATGGTCTCATATATCCGACCTAATAATCCATTTCTAATTTATTCCACTTTTTCACAATATGATTCTTCTGTGATATTAATATTTTTCAAATTTTTCAATGATCAATTTCCGGCTCCACAAGCAATAAAATCTCGCACCGTCTCATCACCTGGCTACAAAAATACTGCTCGATATATTTCAAATATTTACAAGTAAAATAACAAGTCCTTACATATAAATAGAATCAAAATGATCCATAGAGATTAATTACATTAAAATATTGTTGTAGAATAAATATAACATAGAAAAATAATCAACCCATGGCCTTTTAAAATTTATCATGGGTACCAAAATCATATCCTCTCGGATTTCAATTATCCAAAAAAAATTTACAATGATTTATTAATTTAAATTCATACCTATAATAATCTTAGTAAAAAGTTTCTCAAATAAAAATTCATTTCTTGAGATAAACACATTATGTAGACATGGATGAATTCTTGGGTGAAGCTAATATATATGTCATCATTGGTTGGATTTGGTAACCATATCTGATGGAAAAATAAATAACTATTAGAGTGAAAATCCATTAAAATAAATATAAATTTTAACATTCAGGAGATAAGAAATCATTTAGAGTATGTATAAAAAAATAAGAGATATGGAATGAAAATTTATTTTTAAATTTACCTAGAAACAAAAATCTACTTTTGGAGAAAATAATTGAAATCGAAGGAGTGACATGGGAGATGTTGAGGAATTATTTTTCATTGCAAGGTGGAAATAATGTGAAGGATCTCGACCATTTCTAGAGATGTATAAGGACTAAATTTACGTATTATTTTTAAATTTTTTATAATATTTTTATTGGGTTGTAACTAGGGTGTGTATGAGTGGAAATTTTTGAAATTTTGAATAAGATTTGGTAGTGCACAGTTGGTGCATGGTTTTCCAAAACCATGCACCACAGATCAGAAAACTATGAGAACCCAAACAGAGGAGATTCACATGGATAGAACATTGATTTTAAAACTGTGATACATCTTAGAATAATTTGTACACCCCCTAGAATAAGTTCATGATAAAAGCACACAGTTAGGGGAAACTGTGCCCCCCAAAAAGAAAACTGTTTGAATAAGATTTTAGTCCCATGAATATTAGATTTAAAATTTCTTAATCTTATATTATAATCTATATTCAGAACTAACTAAAACCTAACACCATTTTCATGATTTTCGGGCCTTACAAATAAATACGATTCCATTTTGACCTCTATTATTAATAATTAAATTACCATATTGAATATTAGTACCCCCTCCTGGTAAGAGGATCACATCCCGTGTGGTTTCCGTTCTCTATCATATTCTTGTTCCATCTATTATAGGAGTTTTATTCTATATTTTTTGTTAGATATAGATCTCGTATTGTTGGTATAGATCTATAATTGATTGAACATGACTAATCAATCATTATTTATGTTTTAGGATTCAAATATCATCGTACACCATTATTCCTGTCAAATTGGGGATTTTGGTTGGGAGATATCTCATCAAAAAATTGGGGTAGGTGGTCTATAATTCAAATCCAAAATTCTCGATATAAATTATTTTTATTTAATTGTATAATTTAAATAATATTATTAGTAATTGAGTTCATGATTATATAAATTAATTTTATCAATTAATTAATTGATTTAATTGTGTTTTTGGATGTGTTAGTGTTGTGAATTTCGGTGAGTAATTAAGGAATTAATTATGGGGTTACTGAATTTTTTTAGTTTGATTAATTAACTATTCAATTAATTAATGGAATGGTTTGGGATTATGAAACTAATTTAGTTAGGAGAAATAATTATAGATAGATTTTATTATTTATATTGAATAATTTATTATTGAATTAATTATTGTTATATTTAAATGTCTAATTGGAAGAATTAAATTTTAAAATATTTAATGAAGATTTTTTTGGAGTATATATTAAAGTTTAAAATAATTTAGAGGGTTGAAATGGTTAATAAATTGTTTTGTTAATTAATGGTATTAATTGTATTAATTAATTGATGAGTTTCCTAATGGGATTGAGGCGATTAATTAATTGTTGAATTAAATACCGGGATGGATGATCTAAATTAATTGAGTAAATAATTAAGGGGATTGATTGGATGAACTATTTTTTGAATTAGTAACGATTTTGAGATGATTACTTAATTATTGAGTTAATTTATTAATGTAAAATTAATGGGATTGATTTTATTAATTAATTTTTTAATTAGTTAATTAAATGGTGACCTTTAATAATGGAATTTATATGTGATATTAAGATTTTGAATGTTAATAATGAAATTTATATGTGATATATAAATAAATAATGGTAACAATTGAATTCATAAGTGATATTGATATGATCATTTTCTAATAATGTAATTCGCATGTTATATTAAAATAATGAATGGTAACAATGTAATTAATGAGAGACTAGACATGATGAATAGTTAAAATGGAATTAATATTTGAATTGAGATGAAGAATTATTACAGGGAAATTCTAAGATATAATTTCCATTATTGATAATTCAGACTTCAACACGTGCCAATGCAGGTATTGAGGTTTTGGTGTCCTTAGAAACCTGGGAGGTTCTATGGTTAAATAAATAGTAATTGAATAAGAGTAACCATTTTACCTTAATGCATGTATTTATTAATTATAAAAATCTATGTAATATTTGATTGTATATTGTTTTAGACATCATTGTGGGTGGCCTACTAAGTTGTACTCACACCCAACTCAGGATGCATGATAGGTACCCAAATAGATTTCATGGTTTCATGATTGGTTTTGGGAAATAGGCCATGTGTTAGTTGGTTGAGTTGGGATGTAGCCTTGATGGGGGAACCATAACTTGTTAAAGACCCTCTCGGGAGTAGTCATTGTATTTACATTTGAGTTTCCTTTTTATATATTACAGATACTATGGAATTCCATATCTCTTGTACAATTTTTATGTTTACTTTCCCAGTTTTGGTTTTCTTATGATACTAGTATTTTCCTTGTTATTTTAAATTTATTGGTGATTCTTGTTTATTTCCACTATTGAGTTAATTAGATTAAGATGGTATAGTCTCCCAACTATGAACATTATACCCTCACTACTAGTCAGCAATCTCTAGTGTATGGCGTGACACACATGATGTCATCGGATCAACCATCTTGGGGCACCAAAGTGTGTCACTCGGTTCGGTACATTACAATGTGGTATCAAAGGATATTTTATTTTTTTTATACATTATTAGTATTTGGAGATGTTCTGAAATATTTAGGATGAGTGATGTATTTTTTAGGATATTGTACATGGGAGTAGTTATTCCATATACAGGGAGAACCACAGTACACTGGTTGGGACTATTTTTTTTTCTTTTGTCCATTACATTTGAATATTCGTTCATCTTATGCGACATAAATATTGTGTGAGGTGATTATTCGTTTAGATATTGTTTAGATTTTACCCATGGCCCGGTAAGGTGAACAATGTTACTATAAATGCATCATTATAGGCTGTCAATACAATTTCGTTACATGCATCATTTTCGTCACACACTAAAAAAGGGTTTTTGGATAAGCAGTTGAACTTGAAATATTTTCTATTTCCTATAAAATTGAATTCAAAATGATCCCTAATTTGTAATTGATAATGATTTTAAAGTGATTAAATACAAGAATAAGTGATTTCATAATGATAAAATTGAATAAGTAGAATTATTTTACCTATTTTCAACCATGGCCTTAATATAGAATGGGTATGGTCAATGATAGAACCTCGATTTTGACCATGTGTGGGGTTTGTGGAAAAGGCTTGTTTTTTCCTTGTTTGGATTTCCTCTTATGTAAATGCTTTAGTGTGGTTTTATGTGTATTAAGAAGTGTGTTTGGAATTATAGAGATATGATTCTATTATGACGCTTTCAAAGAGGTAATCATGAGGATATTCCATGAGATGATCTACGAGTAGTGGTTCCTGATGCAACAATAGTGATATGTTTGGAAGTAGGAGACAAATTTACAGGGAACATCTCTCACTTCCTGAAAATCATGGAATGATTCCTAAATATGGTTGTGAAGAGTATATACAACTTTACCTTGGTTTTTTGGTTATAGGACCCTCTATATTTTAATATAGAGGGTTGAATTGAGGAAGTAGAGTTATGGAAGGAGTCAATATTGACTATAATTAATCATTTGGAATATTTGAATGAGAAATGGTTCAAGGTGATTTTTTATGTTCTATGGGACTAGTAAAGAGTTGGTGGGTTTTTTAGGCTTTGACTGGATAGGCTGATGGTATGTTATGGAAGGACTTTTTATAGAATTTCATGGAGAAATTTTATCCATAGATGTTGAGGTAAGAGAGAGAAGTTGAGTTTATGAGGTTAACTTAGGGGAGTATGTACATGATAGAATATGTTGAATGATTTAAATATTATTAGTGATTTGAACCCATAAGTCATATTACATATGAAGAAGTCTACTTATGTAGTGGATCATGAAATCATATATGAGGGGAACCTAAAGAAGGATTCTATTATAGGAAATACAGTTTCTTCTATTCGATATTGAGGTATGTATTATAAGAGTTGGAAGTGTTTCTATGAGGTTGTTAGCTAGGGGTTAGTAGAATGATTGGTTAGAGGAAGGATCAGTTAATGAGGACCTTACCCAGAATGTATTTGACTAGTGGAGTAGGTTAGGACACTATCATAAAAAGTGTCCCCAACAACCATTAGAATGCCGATATGACACAGGATCATAAATCAATAGAAGATCGGTAGGAACACACGACAGACGAGTAGTGATGGGGGATCTAGATATAACCAGAGTGCGGGAAATGGATCTTATACACTACATCAGTTTGGAAGGAGGAGTTTTATTGGATATGGAGGTAGAGGATGAGGACATGGTGCTTCTGGGAAAGTGAACCACTGTCAGCATTGTGGTATAGCTTAGGGGCATCGAACTAAATCATAAGAAATAGGGACATGACACATTCAAGCATTTTATCCTATACTTTTGTATAGAAATCCTGAAATGTTGATATTGAGAGGTATTATTTTTTAGAATTTATTATAGATAGTGGTTTATTTGATACAGGTGCCTATCATTCCTTTATATCTACAAAACCTGTGATTGGTTTAAGCCTTGTAGTGGAGTTCATGAGTAGGGTTATGAAGATAGATAAACCTTTATGGGTATGATATGTAGAAAAAAGATTATGTAAGGGGTGTCTCTTAAGGTTGGGGAGTGTCATTTTCTTTGGGATATTTATATCCTAGACATGGTAGGATTTGACTATATTTATTGTATTGAATCATTAACAACATATCGATCCCACATTAATTTTTACTATAGGATATTTACTTTTAAATAACCTTAGGGTGAGACCTATATTCACCATCGAGAGTGGGATATCTAGGTGTGTTGAGCAGGTCCAGTTACTCAGAAACTTGAGGGTCTCACGTACCGGTTTTCGAGTCTATTGCTAGATGATGGGGGTGTGGACCATGATTTATTTACAGCCATAGTAGATAGGTATTAGGAAATGTTTTCCTGTAAAAATTCTATGGGAATCCACTTGAGAGTGATGTGGAGTTTTCAATTTATCTCTTGTGGGGGGATGAGACAATTTATATTCGACTATTCAGAATGAAACCGACCGAGATATAAGAGCTCAATACTCAACTGGAATATTTATTGGATAAGGGATATATCTATCTGAGAATGTCTCAATGGGGTTCACCAGTGTTGGTTTCTAATAATGTGGATTGGATTTTACACTATTAAGTTGATTATTAGATGTTTAATAGGATGATTATGATGAACCGGTATAATTTTCCATATATCAATGATCTATTTGTGCAGTTTAGAGGATATGTTTTTTCACCAATGTCTACTTGAGATCTGGCTATCATCAGTTTAATGTTCAAAATTCTAATATACTTATGACTACTTTCAGATGAAGGTATGGTCTATATGAATTCATTATAATGCCTTTATGGTTCATGAATAAACCAAGAGTGTTTATAGGGATGATGTAAAGAATATTCCCTCCATACCTGGATCATTTTTTGGTTGTGTTTTTTGGTTGAAATTTTGTTTAATCCAAGACTCATACCGATCATGATCAACATATTGAAATCCTCCTGAGTAAAGTAAGAGTGAATCAGATATACTCCAAGCTATATTTGTTTTGGTATTGAATTGATCATGTACAAATCTTGGGCCCCATTAATTTAGAGATGATGTATCTATGGAAACAATGAAACTGAATGAAGTGGTTTCATGTGAGAATCCCATGAATGTAATCAATATATATATAATATTTTGATTAGCTAAATAATACAAAGGTTTATTCAGGACATTTCCTATTTAGAACAAACTATTTCCAAATTAACCAATAAGGGGGAAATGGATTAAAGTTAAAAATAAAGATCGAATTCCATCTAGGTGTTGAATAAGTGGTTGACATTAGTACCAATGATGATCTTGAATGAGATGAGTGTGGAGTATATGTTGTATTGTGAGGATTTTGGGATATGTCTTGGAGTCCTGCAAATTTTGGGAGATCGATTTATGGTGTATGGGTCTTAGCAGTTAAGGAAAATTTACTAGAACTTCCCTACACATGACCTTGGGTTAGTAGAGTTAATATATGATTTATAGTGTTGGACACATTGTCTATTGTGTTAGAAGTTTAATATTTCTACTAATCAGAAGCGAATATTGTGTACCTTGTTCCAGTTATATTTGAGTCTCCAAAAATGGAGGTGGGTTTTGTATATAAAGTCATTTGATTTTGATCTAGTATATATAACCAAAAATGGAAATAATGTTTCTGATGATTTATGAATGAAAACATAGAATCAGGATATTCATAAGTCTGGTGATGAGTGGAAGATGAAGAATTTTCTAGCAGATATACAAATAATAGTTCAGGAGTGTCAGGAGTATATGCCTCTTATATCAATTTCAATGGAGTCTAAGATTTTCATCTAGATTAGAGATTGGTATTTTGAGGATCCATAGTGCTTTACCTTGAGGTAAATATATAAATATAGGATGACGCCTTTCGATAAGAGGATATATTATAATGATATAATCTAAACCATAAATTGATTTATTATGCCTATAAGTATACAGGAAGATACGAGGAATCAGTTTACTGACTCTAAGTGGGAGGTACATCCAGGTGTGACCAAAATATACCATGACCTACAATGAAATTTTTTTTGGACAGGCATGAAAAGGGATATATTAGGGTCTGTGAAATGATGCTACACCTATCAACCAGTGAAGGTTGAGAATCAACGACATGGTGGTTTGATGTAGTCACTGAACATTGTTGAATAGAAGTTTGATGAATATACCATGTAATTTTTCATGGGTATCTCAATGACTCATTGAAATAAAGATGATAATTGGGATATTATGCATATACTATAAAAGGCATCACAATTCAAACTAGTATGGGAAACTCTTTCAGTGGATTAGATTAGAGAATTATATTTCTAGGAGATTTTTTTCTACATGGGTTGCCTCAAACATTAGTTTTAGACCATGAATTATGTTTGAATTATCAATTCTTGTAGGTCGTGCAGAAGGAACTTTGTACTCGTGTCCACCCAAAAATAGATGGGTAGTCAGAACATCCTTTATAGGTTCTTGGGTATATTCTTCAGGCATGTGTCTTAGATATAAGAGATTCTTGAGTGAAACCCCTTAATTTGGTGGATTTCACCTATAACAATAGTTATTATGAAATTATTCATGTTATTCCATATGAAGCACATTATGGGATGTTGTATAGATCACCTATATGCTAAATGGAGGCAGGTGAGTTAGAGTTTTTGGGAACGAGTATCTTGTTGAATATGTAAAAGAAGGATCAGATAATTCAGAAGTATATGGATACAGTCAATGTAAATAGAAGTCATATATTGACACACATAGAAGACCCTATAGTTTACAGAGGGTGATCATTTATTCCTTTAGGTGTCTCTTAGATTGGGTCACCACTTGTTTCTGAGATAGGGAACATTGGCACCGATGTTCATTAGACCATTTGTGGTTGTGGAGAGAATTTGGCATGTGGCATAATGATTGGATCTTATAAATTTAAACAACACTATTCATTTTATTTTTATTGTTTCACAAATACAATGGTTTGACCTCGAAAATAATAGTGTGATATATGTGGATGTTTTTGAGCATGGAATTGATGTGTCCTTTGAGGATCATCTGGTATGTGTGTTGGATTGTATTGAGAAACTGTTGTAAATAAAGACCATGATAATAGTTCATGTATTATGGAAACATAAATCTGCTCAAGATGAAACATGGGAGAGGAAGAAAATATTTATCCTCAGTGACCCAATATTTTTTTCTCAGAATGTTATAGATACATGGATATACATCTCAAAGATGAGCTCTTATATGGTGGAGAGATTATAAGTTCCCACCTTTTCTGGAAGTGTCTCTCTAACGACCCAGGTATTTATAGAATAATACATTTTAATATCTATTAATATTTATGAGTAAGATATTAATTTTATTTTAAAAATGACACAACTTCCAACAGAGTACTCAAAACACAACAACATGTTTCCTTTAAATCTTATACTTCACACAAATTTGATTTATACTGAAAAATAATATAATATTATTATTATTTTATATGGTAGTTAATGCATAACTGTTGTAATGATTGGAGTGAACATAAATAATTAAAATATTAATTATTAAATTTATTTACACATACCCAATAAATTTTAGTGTCTTAAAATAAGAATTATTCTGATTTTAAACATGAAAGTCTTCAATATTTTTAAAATGACATTTTACTGCCTTTTAATTGTGAACCCTATTTAAATATAGTTTTTTCCCTTGTAAATGTCCTATTTTTCAAAATAATATTCTTATTTATAAGTGGGACATAAAAATTTATATTGTATTAAATTTTGTTATTTTTCTAAAAAATTAATTTTTTTAATGAATAGTGAAAAATGCTGAATTTTAATTCAAAACTACCTTTTAATCTAATTTATTTATATAGATATATTGTACATTAATTTTGATTTAAATTTTAAATGTATTATATTTTTATAATTTAATCAAATTTTTGTCATTTTAAATAATTTCACATTGAAATTGGACATAAACGCATGACAATCTTTTGGTTGTTTTTACTTCTTAAAAACACGTTTTTTGGTTTTGACAATGGTAATTAATATTGAATTAAATTCGGTAACATCTGTGATTTTAATATTAAAAAAATGTCTCCATACATGTAATCCTGAGTTTCAAATTTAGTAAATTGGTACTTTTTATTTTTTGACATTATGAATAGTAACTCCAGTAAATATTTTATTTACCGTGGTTAATGGGAAAATCTAGTAAATAAGGGTAAAAAATAATTTTATTATAAAAATAAAATTATCCTAAAACATGTCCTAACTATATTGGATGAGATATTTCCTATCATGGGTATCCTTGGATTTATTTTTAAACCTCGTTTATCCACTTGTGTGGGAAAATGACATTTAATTACTTTTAATTTAATGTTAAGAAAAATATAACCAAAACATATATCTTTTAGTAAAAAAACATTATATGGGGTTATATAAGTTCTATCTTCGTCTATAAATATTCATTTTAAGTATAAAATTATTTCCTACATCATGGTATTTTATTTTTAATTTTTAGACATTAAATAATTATATTTAATTATTGATCAATGATGTTGCAGTGGTTGTTTCATTAATAAAGGATTCAAATAAATGATATTATAAATGTTAAAATAAATGTATTTTTTTTCTGTCATTCACAAATTTTTTGTATTGTATTTACATAATATATATTTATAAATTATGTTTCTACAAATCAATGAAGTTGTTATGGATGTTTAAAGAGTCATGATATAAATAGTGTAAAAATCGACAAAATTCAAATTTTAAAATATTACATATTTTATTAAATATTAAAAATTCAAAAAAAATATAATATTAATCCAAACTGTTATAATAAGTCCAAGAGTTAGTTATTGAATCTTTAATTTTTTATTTTTCATGTCTTTTTAACTATTTTTATTCTCAAAGTGTTAAACACTTGATAAAATGGTAAGACTAAAAAAGGAATAAATAAAAAAGATAAGGATTAAGAATATCCAGAAACCACTATAATTCTTATTTTATGACATTATTTAGACTTATATTCATCTTATCTTGAAATGTAATGAGTTTTTGACCTTTCTAAACAAAATTTAATTTTAAAATAAAATAATACTTTCAAACATTCCTAAAGAGCCACTCCTCCCTCTTATAAAAAGCTGTCACCTCTAACCACTACTCACACATCTGTATCCCCTGGTATTATCAAAAATCTGTGCAAATAAGCTCCAAAAATCCCTATACAACTCGTAGGTGTCTCACCTTGGGTATAAGGCAATTTAAAATGTTATTTTAGCTTAAATCCATAGGAGTTACTCGATTTAATTAATGTCCTCTCTCAAGCTTCTTCCATTTATTTTCCTTCTCCAACCCCTCTAAACACTTCTTATTCCATTATTTTATAAAAAAACCAGTATCTTAAATATAATTGGATGTTTTATCATAATTATTAGAACTAAAATTCCAAAAACTTCCATCTAATGGATATAGACATACTATTTTTGTGGACGTTGAAGTACTACTTCACGAAGTGATGATTGTACAATTATCTACTACCACCTCTCATGGTGGAAATTTTGATGGAACTAAAATTACATATGATATAAATGATATTTATTTTATCTTTATTATTATGTAATTGTCATTTATAACATACCTGTATGCTTTCCATGTTGTATAAATATGATTATTTCATTTGAAGAAGTGCAGACTACCGCCCCCTCAATGTGATATGACTCATTCATGCTATACAAGGAACATATAAAGGATAAAATTAATGGAATTATTTGAAATATATAACATAGATATTATAAGGGAGTTATAATATACATATGTATCATTTAGTTTTAATTCCATTTAATATGAAAAAAATGAATGTATTGTTCATTTCTATGTACGTATTACTGTATCCATGAACAGTGCATTTATTTATTATAACAAATTTATATGAAGTATTATAAATACATATATACTAGATATATATTATATATATGATCCATAAATCATGAATATAATTCTATAGATAATTTAATTTTGACCACAAGGGCAATTTGTAAATATAACAAGTTCATTTTTTACTCAAGTTTTGAACATCGAAAAAACGTCTCATATGAACTCAAATAAATAACTAATTATTGTAGAAAGGTAATATGGGATATAAGCGGAATAATAAACATGAAAAAGTTTATTAATCAAGTATATATTAACTTATGTTTATTATTCAAGAAGAACAAAAACATAAAAGATAAGTTGGACTCAAGGTAAGGGACTTTTTCTCAATCTCCTTTCATTGAGGCTTGTCTTGATAATACACACCTCCTTTCTTTTAAAGGGTGTATAATAAACCCCATTTAATTTTAATTTCATTCAAATGGAATATTTTATCTACGAATCATTTTACTAAATGAAAAATGGAATGTTTTTAATGTATTTAGTGACAAATATCTTTTCGTCACTATAATCATTATTTGGATTCTTCTATAAACATTAATGTTTTTAACAGGAAAAAAGAAAACCCTTATACCATTTTTGGGTGATTTGGTTTTCAAAATGGGTGTTCAAATGGATTTATTTTTTCAGTATCTTGAAATGATTTCATGTGATTTCATGTGAAATGTTATTTGTGAGATGTTTATATTTGACATATTTTATGTGTTATGATTATATAATGGTACTTGGACACTTGATGGGTGGTTACATGATAAAAAAAATTATGGGTGGTTTGGTGATATACCAAGGATGTGTGGTTATGTTATATCCACCAATGCATTGGGTATATAATTTGGCTATATGACTGTTCAGTTTCATGATACGTGTGAAGTCTACACTGTGGTTATTCCAATTAATTATGTTTATGTCCCACGTTACCTTTTTATGTTATACATTGAATTCTTTGGGATTTTGGTAATATTGTTTTTACAAAATGGGTAAGAAATGATCTTATATTTAGTGAAGTGTTTTTATACTAATTTAATGTAAAAATTATTACTTTATGGTAAAGTATTCATGTTTTACATGTTTTTTAAAAAACTAACAGTTTTACGTCTTTATGTATCCCTTACTGAGATTTTTATGCTCATCCCAATTTTTGAAAAAAAAAATCACAGGACTTTAAGAGGAATATGGTCATGGATGGGTTTAAAAAAAGTCATAGTATCTAAAACATATAACTAGACATGTTTCTTTTTTAAGTGTTTTTATTTTATGAAAAAAAATGGATAGTTAGTATAATTTTCTAATTATAATATTTATGTTTCTATGTATAAGTTATGAATTAATTTTATAAATCTTTAAACCTAAAAAGATCCTCATTGTGAATTAGTAACTTTATTCGTGATTATTTAATTTTTAAGGCTGCTGAATTATAGTCTCGGTCTGAATTTTATGTTTTATTTTTCCTTATTTTGATTAATTTTTTGATTGTTTTGTAACTAGGGTGTTTTTGGGTTGAAATCGGTAACATTTTTAAGTAATATGGGCAATGAAAGGATGCTTCGTGGTCTTTGTAAACCATGTGCTGCATCCAAACAAATCATTCAAAATTAAATAGAGCAGAATCATAGATATGGCACATAGTTTTTCAATCTATACACACTCTTAGGATAAATTTTACAACACTTATAAGTGGCTTATGGTTATGTTTCATGGTTATGGAAAACCATGATCCCCATGCAGAAAACTATGTGTACATGAATTTAATCCCCCAAAAATTGGGTTTGAATTTTTGGAACACACCATTTTTACCAATATTCATGTCTAATTCATCCTATAATATATTTTCATGATTTCAGATATATCTTGATATATTCCATGATATTAAGACTTCTGCTATTTGTGATTTGAATCTATGATTAATGTTCTACACCCCTCCTAGTAAGAGGATCTCATCCCGTTTGGTTTTTTTCTTTCCCATTGTTCTTCCATCTTTTGAAGGATTATTCTTCCATGTTTTTATTTTGATCTAGATCATGGATTGTGTATAAATTTCTATAATATTTTTATCTTTATTATTTAATCATGATTTAGGGTTTATAATTTATATCTTTTTCTATGTCATTACTCTATCTTAATTAGGGATTTCCGATGGGTGATTAATCATCATTAAATTGAGGCAGGAGGTCTATAATCCAAATACCAATGTATTGATTTCAATTATGTTTGTATAACTTTATAATTTATTTATATGATTATAAATTAATTATCTAACCAAATTAACTTATTTGGGGAATTAACTAATCGAGGGAATTGTGAAATTGAAAATTTTCGGATTTTGAAAAGGAATAATTAATTATGGAATTAATTATAGTGTTATTGTGATTGTTTAACTTGATTCCTTAATTATTGAATTAATTAATGTGAATGATTGGGATTATAAATTGATTGAGTTAGAATAATTAATTTTTGGGTTAATTATAGCAAGATTTCGTTTATTGATATTGAATAATTAATTCAGGAATTTCTTATTTTCAATTTGAAAGTGCTGAATTGAAATATCTAATTTGTGAATTAATTATTTCAAATTTTTTATATGATAAATAATTGATAAATTAAATAATATTTTTGATATTAATAATTAATTTTTTAGTTATTTAAGGGGATTGAGATGATTAATTATTTATTTATTTAATTAATGGTATTGAGGTTATTAATTTATTTTTGAATTAATTAATGTTATTTATGTGATTAATTAAGTAGGGGATTAATTAATGGGATTGATGTGGTGAATTTTTTTATTAATAATAATATTGGCATGATTAATTAATTTTTGAGTTAATTAATGGAATTTTGATCAATAATTAATTGTTGAGTTAATTAATGGGATTGAGGTGAGTAGTTAATTTTTTAGTAAATTAAGGAAATTGTCACGACCCGTCCTCAGGGCCCGTGCCGTGACTACCCCAAGCCCGCCTTCCATAGGCCAGGGGCTGGTGACTAGCACCAAGGCGTAAATCCCGATAAACAGGGAAGGCATTGCCTTTGTAAAGTAAACAACCACCACAGAGTAAGCAAGCGGAAAGAGTAAACACTAAGTCAAAACTGTAACAAGCTGTGCTGAAAGTAAAAGGGGACGGAAGTACAAGCCCAACTGTAATGTACAACTGAAAAAGGAAAACAGAAACTGAAAAGAAAAGTTGCAGCGTCGAGCCGTCCTATGGAAGACCCACATGAAGGGTGGGAACAGATAGCCTCCACAGCTCCTCGGTCTAGCCGTCCGCTCCGAGTACGTCCCGCCCAGTGGTCCACCTACAGGTACCGTCCTGCTCCGCAAGCCTCCACCACGATCAGCGCTGTCCATCATCTGCAACCAACACAACGAAGTGAGGGCATAGCCCGTGCAGGGGTGAGTATAAGTTACTCAGTAGGGACCCCGAGGCCCCCGAAAGTCTCCCAAAATCCACAAAGGATAAACCACAAGAAAAGATAAAATCACGATGTAACAACCGACACTGCTTAGGTATATGCCCATACATATACCTAAGTAATCAATTCCCATTCGGCTCCAACATCCAAGCCCAAGCTCAACCCAATCCACATAGGAAAGAAAAATGTATACCCACACAGGATAGCACAACACAATCCACTAAGGAGAGCAAAAGAAATCAACATAGGATAGCTCAACACAATCCACAAAGGAAAGTAACACAGGATTCAGCTCACATAGGTATACTTCTTCACATGATGATAGAGATGATCAGATGTAGCCACTGATTCATCTAAGCCGTCAGACCCACAAAGGATCGGTAGGTACTAACCCCCACAATGACCTACACAGGATCAATCGGGAAGTTGAACCCAAAGCTATTGGGAAAATCCTTCTCTATCAAGTACAGGGGTTATGCCACTACAACCAAGCGCTTCACTCTTACCTTGGACTGCTGTAGTACTCCACCTATCGGGTACTGTGGGCCTGCTGCTACAACCAAGCGCTCCTCCATCGTGGGTCTGTCGCTACAACCAAGCGCTCCCCTGTGCCGCTACAGCCAAGCGCACCTCTGTCGTGGGTCTGCCGCTACAACCAAGCACTCCCATGTGCCGCTACACACAAGCACACCTCTGTCGTGGGTCTGCCGTTACAACCAATCTCTCCCCTATGCCGCTACAACCAAGCACACCTTTGTTGTGGGTCCGACACTACAACCAAGCACTCCCCTGTGCCGTTATCCGTAACACACCGAGTCGTTCGATCAGCAGTCGTCAATTCTCAACTGGATCTAGGGTTTCCGCACACAACATGCTCGTTCCGGGAGGGTCCACTCCACGAGCTAAGAGGTCGATGCATCAACTGACATGTAGTCCGGAGTTGATGTATCCCAAGATGTACCGTAGTGGTCACTGGCGAAAACACGGAGGATTCCCATACTGTTTTCATCATCATCACAGTCGAATCCACTGAGGATCTCTGTAGAGTCGTCGTCGTCACAGCAGCAGTTGCAGCCAGCACTAGGTTCCCGCACACAGCAAGCTCGTTCGGGAGGGTCCGCCCCACGAGCCGAGAGGTTGATAAATCAACTGACGCATAGTCCAGAGTTGATGTATCCAAAAGTTCCGTATCGCCAACAGGAACTCAACGTCACAGACGGCGCGTCAATCAGACGCTCGGTCTGAGAGTTATTGGCTTTTTTGTCCCAGGGGCCCGGTTGGTTTTTAAGGCTAAACCAACCCGACCGTACTCCACCTACGTCCAAACCTCGGGCAGAGTAATCCAAAAGATCCATCTCACATAGAGGAACTCAACGAAGACGACGACACGTCGATCGGATGTCCGGAGCTCAAGATATGAGCGTTTCCGCTCCGAGGGACCAGTTGGTTTCGTGTACGAACCAAACCAGTCGAACCCAAAGTATTCTGAAACCTTGAATGTGATATACCTAAACGACCATCTCGATCCAAGGATAGTGTTTCCACTGACGACGCCTCAATAGGAGGCACATAGCTCAAGTTACGGGAAAATACCGAATAGGTCCGGAATCGGGGGGTCTGGGCCCAGTCCGACCCAGCCCGACCCCCCTTCGGTCGGCCTGAACCGGGTCGACCGAACTGGGTCGCCCTGACCCGGGTCCGACCCGGCTGTACCCTGTCTGGCCCGGCCAGGGCACGGCCTGGCTCGGCCGGCCGGCCCGGCTCGGCTCGGCCGAGCGGCTGAGCAACGCGGGGGGCACACTTCCCCCGCGTGACAACTCCGCGGCCCTCGCGGGGGCCGCCCTGGTCATCGGATGCGGTAAAGCAGCGTCCTGTGTGCGCCGGACCCGCGCGGCCGCGGGTCCGCTGCCGCCGGTGGCTTCCGCGGGCCACCGGAGTCGTTCCGGTGGTCCGATTCCTTTCCCGTCTGAGCCGCTACTCCACCCGGGTCCCGTTCTTCACTGCGGAAACATCAAATCGCCTTTGCGGCACGTTTTGTTGTCGCCCGCCAAATCCGCACAACAACGAAGAACTAGGGAGGGTTGTCGGGCCGTGTTCGTTTGGCCCGCACCCTCCACGTTAGGCGATAAAAATTGGGAAGAATAATCAACACATAGAAAACATAACAAAAAACAATTATAATAATTTAAAATTGCACTTGATCCAGGTTCTTTTGTTTTAAAAGAAAACAACTACGGGAATAAAATGTTATTTCCAAACAAAATCCCTACCTCGTCAAGTCGTCGCACACGCGTTTTTCACTAAATTGATCATCACGAAAGGAGGGAACCGCCGCGTTGTCGCGGTATCCAGTGTTGCGTCGACGAACTCTAATGACCAAGGAACAACATATTTAATTATATCAATTAAATCCATGTGTTGTTATAATCCGCAAATAAATTTAAAGAACCGCAATCTCTCACCTCAACGGATGATCGATGATTTTTTTGCAGATGACGGAACGTCACAGTAGAACGTCATGGGAGAGGAAACGTCGGCGTCGCGGCACACGGCGTCGCGTCGTCGATTTCCACGGGTTCGGCATTCTTCGTCGAAGGCCTGCGTTCTTCGCGTTCTTCGCGTTCTTCGCGTTCTTCGCGAAGGAGGATGAAGAACTTGAGGTTTTTTGTCAAATCCTCTCAACGAAAAACACTTAAGGAGACAAAGCGTTGGTCTCATTTTATTAACATGCCAACAAACGAAAAAGAGATAAGTAACGACCCATTAATTCATAGAATTAATTCAACGAATAAAACAGCCCAATTAAATGTTGTGTTAAGAATTTAAGAAAACACGTCAGTTGACTTTCATAATGACGGGTTTTCGCGGGTGCGTTACTTAGGAGAAAAGAAACGGTGGGGCTCATGCGGGCCCCACCTCACAAATATCCTACCAAGAGGGTAGGATATTTTTGGATATCACCCTATCTGCATCAACTCAGCTTAAGAAGTCTTAGGTGGTCTTTAAGAGGCTTTAAATGAAATAAAAATAAAACTGTCGCACAACTTTATTGTATTTCATAACATAAAACCCAAAAATTAAAAACCACAACCGAGCAAACGCAACTACGGAAGAGGAGTTTCTAAGAAAATACCGGCACTGCGATTCCATCGGTGCCCTCAGAATTCGATTCCGATCAATAGTTTAAAAGTTAGAAAAACACGCTCGTCCGTTCACTGAACGTACCCGATCCAAACATCGGAAAATGATTTCGGGCACACCGGGCCTCGGAATCAGGTGTCGTCAGAAACTGAGTTCTTGTAAAATTCCAAAAAAAAATTAAGAAAAACATTTCCTTGAAATTTACACGTATTTACATTACTCCCACCACAGGGCTTTATGTCCCTGTAAAGCTTCAACCCAAACATAGGGATACAAAGGCGGTACTGAGCACGCATCTGAACCACCCGCTCCCAAGTGCTCTCTTGGAGGTTCCCATGCTGCCATTAGAAGCGCACCAGAGGAATCGATCTTCCACGTA
Organism: Viscum album; assembly: GCA_963277665.1. NCBI lineage: Eukaryota > Viridiplantae > Streptophyta > Magnoliopsida > Santalales > Viscaceae > Viscum > Viscum album. The sequence continues at coordinate 422,480,681 of OY728162.1, read as the reverse complement.
GGACCTGATCCTGTCAATCCTTGATCACCACTGGGACCTCCGCAAGGGTCGCCCCATCTTCAAGGACCAGCTCCTCATGATCAAAGATTTTTTTCGGGTTATGCACGTATCTCCTCAGCTGAGATACGTGGAGGACGTCGTGCACCCGTTGCAACTGGGGTGGTAGAGCCATCCGATAAGCCACCTCGGCAATCCTGCTGAGGACCAGGAAGGGTCCGATGAAGCGTGGAGACAACTTTACGCCTTGGCCAAATCTCTGTAACTCACGTCGGGGTGAGACCCGTAAGAAGACATGGTTGCCATCCGCGAACTCCAGTGGCCTCTGCCTCCTGTCAGCATAAGACTTCTGCCGGCTCCGAGCTGTCCTCATTCGCTCCTGGATGACCTGGAACATCTCTGTCGTGGCCTGGATCATCTCCGTTCCCATAAGAGCTACTAAGATTTCTTCTTTGAGGATAAGAGAAATCTAGTCTCATCCCCTGGATGAACCACTTCCTTTGCCTAATACAGTCAATCCCGACATGGATGATACTAACCCATATCAAAGATGACGTCGTAAGGCATCAATGCTGCTACCAAGAGATCCAACCTTTACTCTCGCCTCCAAGGGTTGAGTCACACTTTAGACATCAGTGTGTGGTAACTGGGTCTCCTCCAGTAGGTATATCTCAAGTGAGGCTCAAGTCAACAGTCTAAACCGGAACCTCTTAGTAACAACACAAGAGGGGACAAGAAAGTAGATGCCACAAGAAATGGTTTCTTTTATTACTACAGCTCAAGTACAAAGACACAAAGCATCTACAAACATTCATCAACAAAACTAGAAGAAACAAGAACAAAAGTCTCCAGGTCTGGAGCTAGTCCCGCTCATGTCCATCTGCTCCCGGAGCTCCATGATCGTAGACCACAGCTGCATGATGATGAGCTCTCCCATGTCCTCATGTCCCTTGCGGTCGGGGTGGACCTCCTGGTGGTGGTGGTGGCAACACCCCGAAGCATCGTCCACCTCCAGCTGCACGGCCAGCTCCCCTGCCATGGGTGCCTGCTCCTTGCGGCCCGCCCTGATCGAACCTATGCCTCTGCCTGGGGGGTCCTTCATTCATCTGCTGGTCATCCGTATGGCGGGTCGGACAGTCACGAGCCCTGTGACCAATCCCGCCGCAGGAGTAACAATTCCCTCTCATGGAAAGTCGTTTTCCACCCCGAGTGCCTCGCACAAACGATCCAGAGTCATGCTGTCGACCACCTGGAGGTCTATTCCTCTTGGACCCCTACGTCATCTGTCTACGGCCCGCTGCAGAAGACTCTGCTGTATGCCGGCTAGTGGTGGGTCCTGCTGCTGGAGACTTCTCAGCAAGGAAACTCTCCACCAAGAGGGCTCGCTCCAACACTCATGTCTGAGTCAGAATGTTGTGAGAAACAATTGAAGCTCTGATCTCTCGCCTGATCCCCTTCTCGAAGGTTCGGGCCCTGAAGAATAGTTCTCGTGCCATGTCCGTGAAATATCGCGAGAGATCGGTAAACCTCGCCGCGTACTGGGCTACTGTCATGATGCCCTACCGCAGCTGTAGTAGCTCCTGAATGCGAACCGCACGGAGGGTGGCAGGGACGAACTCTGAGCGGAAGAGGCTCTCGAAGTCCATCCAGAGAAGAGATGCTTCGTCGTGCACCTGGAGCATCAAGTTCCACCATCGGCCTGCTGCTGCGTGCAGGAGGCTCGCTGCAAGGACCACCATAAGATCCGCTGGTGTCCTCACTAACCAGAAAACTCATACAACTGCCTCCAGCCAGTCCTCGGCTGCCTGGGGGTCCGTCTCCCCGTGGAACCTGGGTGGTCGCTGGCGCTGGAACTCATGCAGTGCACTGAGGCGACGTGCATCGTCAGTGGCTGGGGCTGGAAGCATCGGTGGCTCGGCGGGTAGTGGTACTGCAGGTGCCTCTCCTGTCAAAGGGCCCTGTACCGAAGCCTCGTCGCTCGGTGGGCTGTCTCCACGCACAATGCTCTGAACCCTAGCTGGCTGCCATCGTGGGGCCATCCTGATGGGAAAAAAGTGCGCCACGGATAGAACAATATACCTGGTGAGCTGACACAAGTAATCACAATGAAAAATTGAAACACACATGCAATCAATGTTTTCGTGCATTATGTCAGAAATCAGAAGTTAGGGTCCTGGTGTACGGATACGTCGGCCGCCGCACCAACACTGGACTCCCTGGACTGATATCCACACACAATACACTAAACACTATTGCTTCACATAGAAGAATGATTAGAGTTTGCGGTAGAACCGACCGCCTCTGATACCAATTTGTCACGACCCGTCCTCGGGGCCCGTGCAGTGACTACCCAAAACCGGCCTTCCATAGGCCAGGGGCTGGCGACTAGCACCAAGGCGTAAATCCCGATAAACAGGGAAGGCATTTCCTTTGTAAAGTAAACAACCACCACAGAGTAAGAAAGCGGAAAGAGTAAAAACTAAGTAAAAACTGTAACAAGCTGTGCTGAAAGTAAAAGGGGCCGGAAATACAAGCCCTACTGTAAAGTACAACTGAATGGGGAAAACAGCAACTGAAAAGAAAAGTCACAGCGTCGAGCCGTCCTCTGGAAGTCCCACATGAAGGGTGAGCACAGATAGCCTCCACAGCTCCTCTATCCAGCCGTTCGCTCCGAGTACGTCCCGCCGAGTGGTCCACCTCCCGGTGCCGTCCTGCTCCGCAAGCCTCCACCACGATCCGCACTGTCTGTCATCTGCAACCAACACAACGAAGTGCGGGCATAGCCCGTGCAGGGGTGAGTATAAGCTACTAAGTAGGGACCCCGAGACCCCTGAAGGTCTCCCAAAATCCACAAAAGATAAACGAAAAGGAAAGATACAATCACGAAGTAACAACCGACACTGCTTAGGTATGTGCCCATACATATACCTAAGTCATCAATTCCAGTTCGGCTCCAACATCCGAGCCCAAGCTCAACCAAGTCCACACAAGAAAGCAAAACGTATACCCACACAGGATAGCACAACACAATCCACGAAGGAGAGAAAAATTAATCCACATAGGATAGCTCAACACAATCCACAAAGGAAAGTAACACAGGATTCAGCTCACACAGGTATATATCTTCACATGACGATAGAGATGATCATATGTAGCCACTGATTCATTTAAGCCGTCGGACCCACAAAGGATCGGTAGGTTCTAACCACCGCAATGACATACACAGGATCGATCAGGATGTTGAACCCCAAGCTATTGGGAAACTCCTTCTCCATCAAGTACAGTAGTTATGCCGCTACAACCAAGCGCTTCACTCTTACCTTGGACTGCTGTAGTACTCCACCTATCGGGTACTGTGGGCCTGCTGCTACAACCAAGCGCTCCTCCGTCGTGGGTCTGCCGCTACAACTATGTGCTCCCCTGTGCCGCTACAACTAAGTTCACCTCTGTCGTGGGTCTTCCGCTACAACAAAGTGCTCCCCTATGCCGCTACAACCAAGAACACCTCTGTCGCAGGTCTGCCGCTACAACAAAGCGCTCCCCTGTGCCGCTACAACCAAGAGCACCTTTGTCGTGGGTCTGCCGCTACAACCAAGCGCTCCCCTGTGCCATTATCCGTAACACACCAAGTCGTTCGATCAGCAGTCGTCAAGTCTCAACCGGCTCTAGGGTTTCCGCACACAGCATGCTCATTCCGGGAGGGTCCACTCCAAGAGCTAAGAGGTCGATGCATCAACTGACAGGTAGTCCGGAGTTGATGTATCCCAAGATGTACCATAGTGGTCACTGCCGATAACATGGAGGATTCCCGTACTGTTTTCATCATCGTCGTAGTCGAATCCACCGAGGATCTTTGTACAGTCGTCGTCGTCACAGCAGCAGTTGCAGCCAACACTAGGGTTCCCGCACACAACAAGCTCGTTCGGGAGGGTCCGCTCCACGAGCTGAGTGGCTGATAAATCAATTGATGCATAGTCTAGAGATGATGTATCCAAAAGTTCTGTATCGCCAACAGGAACTCAACGTCACAGACGGCGCGTCAATCGGACGCCCGGTCTGAGAGTTATTGACTTTTTCGTCCTAGGGGACTGGTTGGTTTTTAAGGAAAAACCAACCCAACTGTACTCCACCTACGTCCAAACCTCGGCCAGAGTAAGAAAAAAGATCCGTCACACTTAGAGGAACTCAATGAAGTCGAAAACACGTCGATCGGACGTCCGGAGCTCAAGATATGAGCGTTTCCGCTCCGAGGGCCCGGTTGGTTTCGTGTACGAACCAACCCGGCCGAACACAAAGTATTCTGAAACCTTGAGTGTGATATACCGAAACGACCGTCTCGATCCAAGGATTGCGTTTCCACTGACGGCGCGTCAATCGGAGGCACATAGCTCATGTTACGGGCAAAAGACCGAAAAGGTCCGGAATCGGGGGGTTTAGGCCCGGTCCGACCCGGCCCGACCCCCCCTGGGTCGGCCCGAACCGGGCGACCGAACCGGGTCGCCCTTACCCGGGTCTCACCCGGCTGGACCCGATCCCGCCCGGCTCGGCTCGGCCGAGCGTCCGAGCAATGCGGGGGGCACGCTGCCCCCGCGTGGCAACTCCGCGGCCCCCGCGGGGGGCCGCCCTGGTCAACGGATGCGGCAAAGCCGCGTCCTGTGTGCGCCGGACCCACACGGCCTCAGGTCGGCTGGCATCGCTGCCTCTGCCGCGGCTTCAGCCGTGGAGGATCCCTCCTGCGGCGCGCCGGGGCGCCGTCCCCTCCGACCGCCGGTGGCTTCCGCGGGCCACCAGAGTCGCTCCGGTGGTCCGATTCCGTTCCCGTCTGCGCCGCTGCTCCACCCGGGTCCCGTTCTTCACTGCAGAAACATCAAATCGCCTTTTCAGCACATTTTGTCGTCGCCCGCCAAATCCGCACAACAACGAAGAACTACGGAGGGTTGTCGGGCCGTGTTCGTTTGGCCCTCACCCTCCACGTTAGGCGATAACAATCAGGAAGAATAATCAACACATAGAAAACATAACAAAATACAATTTTAATAATTTAAAATTGCACTAAAAGAGTTGATGCATCACAAGATGTACTGTAGTGGTCACTGCCGAAAACACGGAGGATTCTCGTACTGTTTTCATCGTCGTCGCAGTCAAATCCACTGAGGATCTCTGTACAGTCGTCGTCCTCACAGCAGCAGTTGCAGCCAGCACCAGGGTTCCCGCACACAGCAAGCTCGTTCGGGAGGGTCCGCTCCACGAGCCGAGAGGCTGATACATCAACTGATGAATAGTCCAGAGTTGATGTATCCAAAAGTTCTGTATCGCCAACAGGAACTCAACGTCGCAGGCGGCGCGTCAATCGGATGCCCGGTCTGAGAGTTAGTGGCTTTTTCGTCCCAGAGGCCCAGTTGGTTTTTAAGGCCAAACCAACCCTACCGTACTCCACCTATGTCCAAACCTCGGGCAGAGTAATCCAAAAGATCTGTCTAACTTAGAGGAACTCAACGAAGTCGACGGCACGTTGTTCGGACGTCCGTAGCTCAAGATATGATCGTTTCCGCTCCGAGGGCCCGGTTGGTTTCGTGTACGAACCAACTCGGCCGAACCCAAAGTATTCAGAAACCTTGAGTGTGATATACCGAAACGACCGTCTCAATCCAAGGATTGTGTTTCCGCTGACGGCGCGTCAATCGGAGGCCCGTAGCTCATGTTACAGGCAAAAGACCGAAAAGGTCCGGAATTGGGGGGTCTGGGCCCGGTCCGACCCCCCCTGGGTCGGCCCGAACCGGGTCGTCCCGACCCGGGTCCGGCCCAGCTCGGCTCGGCCGAGCGGCCAAGCAATGCGGGGGGCACGCTGCCCCCGCGGGGGGCCGCCCTGGTCAACGGACAGGGCAAAGCCGCGTCCTAAATGAGCCGGACCCGCGGGGCCGCGGGTTCGCTGGCGCCGCACTGCCCGTGGCTTCCGCGGGCCACTGGAGTCGCTCTGGTGGTCCGATTCCGTTACCGTCTGCGCCGCTACTCCACCCGGATCCCATTTTTCACTACGGAAATATTAAATTGCCTTTTCGGCATGTTTTTTCGTCACCCGCCAAATCCGCACAACAATGAAGAACTGCGAAGGGTTGTCGGGCCGTGTTCGTTTGGCCCGCACCCTCCGCGTTAGGCGATAACAATCGAGAAGAATAACCAACACATAGAAAACATAACAAAATACAATTTTAATAATTTAAAATTGCACTTGATCGAGGTTCTTTTGTTTTAAAAGAAAAAAACTACAGGAATAAAAAGTTATTTCCAAACAAAATCCCTACCTCGTCAAGTCGTCGCACGCGAGTTTTTCGCGGAATTGATCGTCGCGGAAGGAGGGAACCGCCGCGTCGTCGCGGTATCCGAAATTGCGTCGACGAACTCTGATGACCAAGGAACAACAGATTTAATTATATCGATTAAATAAATTTGTTGTTTTAATCTGCAATGAAGTTTAAAGAACCGCAATCGATCACCTCAATGGATGATCGAAGATTTTGTTGCAGATGACGGAACGTCGCAGAAGAATGTCGCGAGAGAGGAAACTTTGGTGTCGCGACACTCGACGTCGCATCATCGATTTCCGCAGGTTCGGCATTCTTCGTCGGAGGTCGGCGTTCTTCGCGTTCTTCACGTTCTCCGTGATGGAGGATGAAGAACTTGAGGTTTTTTGTCAAATCCTCTCAACGAACAACACTTAAAGAGAAAAAGCATTGGTCTTATTTTATTATCATGCCAACAAATGAAAAAGGGATAAGTAACGACCCATTAATTCATATAATTAATTCAATGAATAAAACCGCCCAATTAAATGGTACGTTAAGAATTTAAGAAAACGCATCAGTTGACTTTCATAATGACGGGTTTTCGCGGGTGTGTTACTTAGGGGAAAAGAAACGGTGGGGCTCATACGGGCCCCACCTCACAAATATCCTACAAAGAGGGTAGGATATTTTTGGATAACACCCTATCCGTGTCAACTCATCTTAAGAAGCTTTAAGTGGTCTTTAAGCGGCTTTAAGTGAAATAAAAATAAAATTGTCGCACAACTTTATTTTATTTCATAACTTAAAACCCAAAAATTAAAAACCACAACCGAGAAAACGCAACTCCAGAAGAGGTGTTTCTAAGCAAATACAGGCGCTGCGATTCCATCGGTGCCCTCGGAATTCGATTCCGAGCACTGGTTTAAAAGTTAGATAAACCCGCTCGTCCGTTCACTAAACGTACCCAAGCCAAACTTTGAAAAATGATTCCGGGAACACCGCGCCTCGGAATCAGGTGCCGTCAGAAACTGTGTTCTTGTAAAATTCCAACGAAAATTAATAAAAAAATATCCTTGAAATTTACGGGTCTTTACAGAAATGTTTAATGTTAATAATGGAATTCATATGTGATATTGAGATGATGAAAGTTGAAAACAGAATTCTTATGTAATTTTTATATAATGAATGATAACAATGAAATTCATAAGTGATATTTAAATAATGAAATGTAAGAATTTCATTCATATGTGATATTGAAAAATTGAACAGTAACACTAGAATTCATGATTAATTTTATGTAATGAATGGAAATAATGGAATTTAGATGTACATTGATAAAATGAATTGTTATAGTTGAATTTTTATGAGAATTAGGATGAAGAATTGTAAAATAAATTCTGATATATGATATCAATCATGGATATTTTTGAATCTGGCATGGGCCAATGTAGTAATTGAGGTGTATGTGTCCTCAAGAACCAAGGAAATTATGTGGTCAAATAAGGAATTACTTGATTATTGGAAACTATTTACTTTATTTCTAGAATTTATTCCTTATACAACTACATGTACATTATGACTCGACATTTATTTAGACACCGTTAAGGGTGGCCTACTTAGTTGTAATCACACCCTACCTGGGATACCTGATCGGTACAAAAATAGATCTCATAGTTGTATGGAAGGTTAAGGGAATGGGACATGATGCACCCCTATATCGGGGCATGGACAAAAATAATTATATTTTTCCTAGTGTAGCATAGCATAGTGGATAATCAGGGTCCTCACTCTTAAGGATCCTTTTAGTGTGTTCACTTAATTTATTCAAATTCACCTAAATTATTTATTTTTATATATTATGAATTTGATTAAAATAATAACAATCTTTTTATTATTTTATTAGTTATATCATTGACATGAAAAATAGGAATTCTAAATTTTTAGAAATATGAAAGTCTAAACAAAACAATTTTAGGAAGAAAGTATAGGGTATGGTGGTTAGTCTCTCATTTCCATGAGTAAGATATTACATTGTGGAGTGGGTGGGAGAGGGGATATTGATAAATGGAATGAAATGATGAAAAGAGGATGGAGAACAAAAATGCATGGATTAAAACTAAAATTTGGATTAAAATTGAAATTATAACAAAAATAAAACTAAAATGAAAAAAAAACAAATGAGTGTGGAAGAGTGGATCAGTAGATGCTCATACCTTGGTGTGATCCCTCCTTGGTTTTGGGTGTCGAGCTGATGGTTTGAGAAGGAAATGAGGGCCTCCTTTTAACGAAATAATTCTTTCCTCCAAACTATTATGTGTTGTTGGCACATTAAATGGTTGATTAACACATGGACCCCTTCATAAAGGTTTTCCATAAATGTGTAGGTAGTTCACCCCTCAAATTTAATCTCATTTGGATACTGGATAAATAAGTTATGATTATTTAATTATCAGTTTCATTTTCTAGATGATGCTTCTAAGAAGGTTCCCCCAGAATTATAACCTCCAATGGTAACATTAATGAATTCTCAACTCCCCCAAATTTTTTGTATCGTAGGAACTATGTGTCCTCGTGATATAACATTTGGAATTGCCTTAATTGAAGGTTTTTAGGTCGAGATGTGGTTTCGTCACAATGGTGGGGTCCATGCTATCCGCCTAAAAAATATTTAATTTAATTGATTTTTAAGCCCATTAGATAGATAAATAAGCTCCTAGTAAAAGAAAATTAAAGGAAATTAAATAATGATTACAAAATAAATCACTCAATTTAGATTTATATTTTAAAATAAATGACCAAAATACCCTTTTAGTAAAAAACTATCAAAAATCCATAATTGTGCACTTTTCCAAAAAAAATTCCTTTTAATTATAAATTTTAAATATCAAAATTTTTTAATAAAACAATAAAATATAAGGGTTTTAAAATTTAAAAACATTAGAAAATCCACAGAATTTGATAAAAAAAAATCACATAAATTTGCACTGTCAAATACCCTCACACTTAAACCATGCTTTTCCTCAAGCATAAAATCTCAACATGGAAATCAGAGGACAAAAATTTTAACAATATTCATATTCAAATGGAAAAAAATAAAAAATACTCAATGTGGAATTAAAATTTGAAAAATATGAATAAAATATCAATTTAATTTCCCATTTTTCAATGAAACAAATAATTCACATATTTTACTTTTCCATTTTGAAAATTGATTAAACTTCTCTTTCATTCATTCATGCACCATAATTCATTATTATTATACATGACATGTCATGATTTACCGCACTTTTTGATTCTTTTCACTCATCACTAATGATACAATTCGTGTAGAGTTATTCTCATATCATGAGAACAATATCCCTATTCATAGGCTTGTAAATGAACTACTTTCTCCACATTGTAAAGAAAAAGACACATAAAATCCCGAGGACTTGCAATAAAGGTTCCAATGACTCTAAGGATTATGGTTTTTGGGATTCGATACTTTAAAAATTAACACTCAAGGATGATTTGTATCCCTTAAGTAAAATGCATGATATCTAAAAGTGTAATGAAATTATCCCCTTCAAGGTAGAAAACCACATTTCCTAAATACTTAATGTAAAGGTTATTATCAATTGATCATAATGAATGATTTTTTCACCCTCTAAAATAATTTTATTCACATTTAAACATTTTTTATTTTTTAAATGTTATGATTAGATAAAACCTCAATTCCATCACCTAACCACATAGATTTAGAAGATTGGCAGTCAGGAAAATGGTGATTTTTGGTTCTCCCAATTCACTGCCGTTTTTTTCTTTTTTGTATCTTTTTGTCATTTTATGATTTTTCCTAATTCAAGATGGGAAAACAATATAGTTCAATGAATGATTCCACAACCTTTTATAGTTCACTCAACAGTACTCCCACACTTCTTCCCTACAATTTACATCATCCAATCCACCATGAATCCCTTTACGCACAAAATTTAACATTAAAATATCATGGAAATACCAAGAGTAGGGTAGGAATGGATAATATTGGCTTGAAACATGGCTGATTTCTATAAAGGTCATTCATTGTCTCTATGGGATAAATGAAGGATTGATGTAAAGGTAGTATTTTAAATATAAGTATCTTTTCAAAGGATGCCTCAATCATTTGAAATATGTTTTTTCACAGTCATAGATTTGACATGTTTCAATACACATTATGGTCAGTTACATGTCCCAAGATCACTCAAAAACTATTCTCAAGATAAAAAGGAAGTTCATAGTCTATAGAACCCCTTGGGAATGAGATATATGATTTTGGAAAATCACTTAAGGCATGATTAATAATAAAAAATCAATTCACATAAATTTCATAAATTCAAATCATGAAAAATGGTTGGGAAATTTTATTTACATGTATCAATTTATTCCCTCTTGTCACGAGTCATCATTTCAATATCCATGGTTCACATTAAACTATCATTTTTTCATTTTAATAAATAAATCATACCAACATTTAAATACAAAACAAGGCATCATAGGATTCTTATGATACTCATGTCTCTTAGATAAGTCAATAAAGTGGGGAATTCAGTTGTTGGATTTCAATTTTATCTTGAATGCTTAAATCATGAAGTGGAAAAAATGTATAGAGTATAAAATATAAAACACTAAAATTGAACTCCCTTTTTCTATAAAGATTCATCCTTCCCCTTCCACTATTTGAGTTTGTCATCTAACACCATTAACCAATAAAAGAAAAAAAATGAATTAAGCATAAGGATCATGTCATTTCTTCTAAAAAAGATAGAGGGAGTGGTACTCATATTAAATTATTTCCCAAGAATTGAAATTAAAATCTAAATTCCTAGAAATCAATTAATGATAAATCTTGGTATGATCCCACAAATGGGCCCTGATTTTTTACTGCCTCCATAGGGAAATACCATCTATTATCCAATGTCTGCGGGTGGTTAGGGATTCTTTGACATGAACCAATTCATGTGGTTTTTCTTATAATCCACTTTTTTTCATTTTGAGGAGGTCTCCATGGATAGTGTAAATTAGATTCCCCCCTTCACAATGTATTACATCTTACATGGTGGGGGTAGGATGAAGTATGGAACATCCTCCTAATTTTTTGATAGTTTTGAAACATTCACTTTCCCTTCTTGTGATACCTTTAGTAAATATTTATTGTGTTTAGGGAGCTTTAAATGTTCCTCTATAAGTGAAATTTCGTTTCCCTCATCATCCTCCAAGGCATAATATGGATGGACGAATCTGAAAAAGCAAAACTATTAGCGGTGATACTCAAATTAGTTTCAATAAATATAAAGGAGTTTATGTCCAAGATTACATCATCTCCTTGAGTTAGTTTTACATAAATTTCATCTTTCACTGAATGTGCCTTTGGGAGTCAACCTTCACTAGATAGATATAGGTAGTCGGGCTCCTCCACCTCGAGTTTGACTTCAACATCATGGATGTATTCAGTGAAATTTAGGAATACCTATGGAATATCCTTCTTGTCCTTGAATATTTTTAAGTCAACCTGGAGTCTATCGACCATAGACATCTAATATTCTGGTGAGATCCATTTTTCTATGCCTATTTCCACCTGCTTGAACATTATCATCAGTGCGTCAACTCTTCATTGGAGGTCCTCCTCAGTGTAGTATGTTTCTTGTTCTTACACCATTGAGTAAATGTAAGTCCATGTCGAATAATAATCATTTGAATTCATCATGGAAATATTTTGTTTAGTTTTTTAAAATAAAATAAATCTAACTAATATGTGAAAATAGAAAAATTAAATGAACTAATGATTGGCTCCCTGAAAACGACACCATTTTTGATGCAATCCTATCATGGGGAATGGACAATAATAATTATATTTTTCCTATTGAAGCATAGTGGCTGAACATGGCCATCTCTCTTAAGGAGTATTTCAGTGCGTTCACTTATGTTATTCATATTCACCTAAACTACTTCTTTTTATTGTTTTATGATTTTAATTAAAACAGTAACAATCTTATTGTTTTTTTATTAGTTAAAACCATGACATGTAAAAAGTAAATTCTAAATTTATAATATTATGAAAGTATAAAAAATATAGTTAGGAAGAAAGTACTTGGTTTTGGGGGTATCCTATAATTTTTTATAATAAGATATTAATTGGTGGAGTGGGTGCAATAGGAGAGAGATATGGAAAGAAATGAAGAAAAGTAGTTAGTGAACACAAATTCATGGATTAAAACTAAAATTTGAATTACAAATGAAATTAAAACTAAAAAATATATAAAATGAAAATAAAATAAAAATAATAAATGAGGTGGGGGGTAGATAGTAGATGCTAAGGCCCATTCCCTGGTGGGATCCCTCCTTGGATGTGGGTGTTGAGATTTTGATTTGAAAACGATATGAGAGACTCCTTTGATAGGCAGAATTCTATCCTCTAAATGATTGTGCATTGTTGAACCATTAAATGGTAGATTCACACATTGATAATTTCATAAACATTTTTCAAAAAATGTGTTGAATGTTCACCCTCCAAATTTTAAATCATTTGGACACCTGATGAATAAGTTATGATTCTTTCATTATTAGTTTCTTTTTCTGGATGAAGGTTCCAAGAAGGTTCCTCCAAAGTTATAACATCCAATGGAAACATTAATGACTTACAAACTCCCACAAATATGATTTATATTATTCCCTATTTGGACTAGTTCTATCCCATGTAAAATCACCTCAATTGAATCTATGTAGGCCGAGATGTGGTTTCGTTACAGTGGTGGGGTCCCCACTGTCTTCCTAGAAAAATGTTTAACCTAATTGATTTTTAATCCCTTTAGATGGATGAATAATTTCATACTTTAGAAGATAGAATTACAGGAAATAAAATTAGGATTCCAAAAAAAATAAGATTCACTCAATTGGGAATTATATTTTAAAACTAATGAAAAAAATACCCTTGTGGTAAAAATCTATAAAAAATCCAGAATTCAGCACTTTTCACAATTTTCCCGATTTTAATTATATAATCCTAATTTCCTAATATTTTAATAATACAATGAAATATAATGGTTTTAACATTTAAAAATAATAAAAAATCATCATCATTCCATTATAAAATATGCACATAAATTTGCTTAATTAGGCCATGTGCTAGATGGATGAGTTGGGATGGAGAATTAAAGAGGAAACCATATGTGATTCGGGACCCTCTTGGGTTTGTCAGTGGATTTACATTTGATTTTCATTTTATACACATAACCCATAATTGGGTATGACATATCTAAGATTCAGTTTTGATATTGTATTTCTCATTTCTGATCATCTTGTGATACATGTATTTTCTTAGTCATCCTATATCTATTTACTATTATTTTTTATTTTTGTTGTTAAAATAATTTGAGAAATAAGGTATAATATATACACTACTGACATTAGACTCTTTATTCTACTAAATTGTCCTTTTCATATGGAGTGGTGCTATTAAGGTCCTATGACTGACCGAATCGATTCACTTGGGTGTGTCACCTGGTTTAGGATGTTACATAATGAAATACAACAATTTTTTCATTTGTGAAGGACATAAAGGCGACATGAATGATACATATTTTTCTGGAAGATGACTTTTATACTATGGATGTTGAGTTGGTAGGTAATCTATATGTGAAAATCATCTAAGATATCATCTCTGGGATTCTAAAATTAAATGGAGTGATGAATTGGGGGGGATGACATAGAAGATTCATTCTGATGAAATACCCTCAGGATGATAGAAGGTATAGATAATTAGGAAATATAATGAATCATTGGAGAGAAGGAGATCAATGATTTTGTTCCCTTATTGAATCTAAAATGTTAACAATGACCTGATGTATTCCCAATTAATTTTTCAATCCTTTATTGGATTTTATCAAATCACAGGTGATTAAAGCAGTGTGATATTTTTATTGAGTGGAAGAAATTACAAGAAACATTTTTTCCACTACAATTATGATACTAGGGGTTAAAGACCATACAACCCTCAATAATTATAGACATATATTTATTTAAATATTATCTTACTGGATCATCACCATCAATATGAATAGAATTCTTGGGTGTGTTTTTCAAGGATAATATATGATGATCAAAACATATGCATACATAAAAAATGCATATATGTAATTATTAGTATTTAAGAAGAGTTTTCGTAACACCCCGAGCTTCCACGATACGCTTCTCATTCAATAATGAAATGGCTTGCATTGTACGCAACTTCGTGTTCTAAAACATCGCGACTAATCGAAGTAGCCGTTATGAATAGTAATAACCACTTTTTAAAATTATAGAAATTTTATATTTCAAAATGGACTTCATTTTTGGATTCGGAATATCGAAATTAGCCTATGTTGAATTTTTGGTATTTTTCTGAGAACTTCTAATTTTTTATGAATAGTGAAAAATACTTAAAAACAACCTTTTTAATAAAAATAATTTATAGTGATAAATTATACTATTTAGTGGTTTTAAAGTATAATTAGAATATATTTTTACCATTTTATCCAATGGTGGTCATTAGATTTAATTTAACATTGAAATTGGACATAATCAATTGCCAATGTTTTGATATAAATTGTTTCTTAAAAACACGCTATTTGCTGTGGCAGCGGGAATTAATTATAAAATTAATTAATGAAACTTATATGTTTGGAATTTTGTAAAATAGTCATCATTTTTGAATTCTTAATATCAATTATAGCTTAGGGTGAAATTTTGGCATTGTTCTGAAAAACTTCAATTTTTATGAATAGTGAAGCCACTAAGTGGTAGTTAAATAACTGATTTTTCATTTAAATGAAATATTACCACTTATGTGATTTGATTTTAAAAAGTCCTACATACATGGTTGTCATTAAGAAGTAAAATGTGGTTCAATGAGATTAAAATATTTTTTTGGTGAATAGTAACTTTTAAGTTCTTAATCGCGATTAGAGGTAATTAGTGTAGTTTAAGGTAAAAATAATGTTTTAATAATATTAGACGAGCATGAAACATGTCCTACCCTCATTGGATGTGGCATGTGCGACCAATACAATCCATGGGTCCACATGGGGACCCCATGGAGCCACTTTAGTTGGAAAATGACCTAAATACCTTTTATTTAATGTTAAAGTAAAAAAATGACACAAACATGAAATGTTTTATTAAAACAATTTTTACATGGGGTTATACAAGTCATATTTTTGACTATAAATTGTCATTTTAAAGCTAAAAAGATTTTCTACATCATAGTATTTGTTTTCTAATTTTTAGACATTAAATAAATTAAATTATTTATGACCTCATTATGATGCAGCGATGACCTCATTATTTAACGATTTTAATAAAATGAAAAGATAATGTACAATACAAAGATTAAACTTGTCCAAATACTATTGGATGGGTATATTTCGAACCCTTATCACCTTATCCACGAATTATATAAGTATGGGACCTTTAGAATCCGAAAAGCATTGTATAATTATGTAAAATTTCCTTACTTTCCAAGAGTGCCCCTCCTCTCCTCTTATAAAAGGCTCCCACCTCTACCACCTCATTCACACATTAAAGCCATTTGGCTCAGCCAACCTCTGCCCAAATACTCTCCCAACTGCACCCTCTTACTCTTAGAAGCCTCACTTTGGGCAGAACCCTTCCCAAGTAAGCCTTTGGCACAAATCAAAAAGAGTTACCCGATTTTGAGGTAATGTCTTCTCTAATGTTGTTTTGTTTTATTTATCATCTCCAACCCCCTAAAATATTTTTATTAATTTCTTTTGTAACAACACCAGTATCCTCAATATACTAGGATGTTTTTATAAGAAGTAATAGAGCTATAATTACACACACCTACATCTAATGGTTAAATAACATACGGTTTCTGTGGATGGCGAATTTCTGCCTCACGAAACGATGATTGTTCAACACTCATATAACACATTAAAAGGTGGCCATTAATATGTCACTATATTTATATATGATATATAATATGTTTATGATTTACTTATGCTTATTTATTTCTCATTTATGGCATACTTCATGATTTCCATTATGGGTAAACGTGATAATTTCATTTTAGGAAGTGCGGACTACTGCCCCCTCAAAGTAATGTAAATCGTTAATGCCACATGTGGGATGTATAAAGGATGGAGTAAATTATATTATATATGATATTATACTGGAATTATATTATACATTTATATCATTATGATTTCATTCCATTAAATATGAAATAGAAATGAAAGTACCGTTCATGCGTATGTACGGCTTACCGTCTCCATGAACGGTGCATTTAATTTCTTACCTCTAAATGTTACTTAATATTATAAATGAATGTATATACTGTATATATATGTTATATATGATATCTAAATCATTAATATAATTCTGTATATAATGTATATTTCACCACATGAACAACTTGTAATTATAAGAAGTTTATTTTTGACTCAAGTACCAAAGATCGACAAAACGACCGTTATTAACTTAAATAATTACATAATGTTCATAACATGGTAATAAGTGATATAAAAGGAATAATGAACATGAAAAAGGTTCTTAAGTAAATATAAATTAACTCTAGTTTATTATTCAGGATGTTAAAGAACGGTCGAGTCAGGACAGGACGCAAGGTAAGGGACCTTCTTAACCCAATTTCTATTCTTTGGGTTAATCTCCTACTTTCAAATTATGTCATGATATTATTATGTCTTATTTTGTATTTTTACTTTGTTTATGTGTACTTATAGTGAATACATATAATATATCTATTTTATTTTAAAAATGATCTTTTTAAGGACTTCGTCTCAATCTCCTTTCATTGAGGCATATTTGGTCTTATACACAACTTTCTTTTATATGGTGTATAAACCCCTTTGACTTTTACGTTTATTCAAAAGGAATATTTTTTATACGAAGCGTTTTACTAAATGACAAAAAGTGAATGTTTTTCGTTCCGTACATATGCGGCGACAACGACTTCTTCGCCACCGTGACCATTATTTGAGTTTCATCTTCCTCTACAAGCCATCACTTTTTTTAAAGAAAAATAAATACACAGTTTTAACTTTCTTTTATTTTGGTATTGAAAATGGTTTTGAAAGAATTTTTACTATATCAATGTGTTGTATTGATATTTTGTGATTGAAATGTGGAAATTTTATGTTTCCTTTATGCATGTTTTATGTGATACGATTATGTTATGGTTTATGATATGTTTAAACCTATTTATATGAGGAATGCATTGGAATTAATAAGTGACGGGTGGAGCCCGCTATAGCTCCTCGATGCATCAGTAGGTCTCATGAGACAAACTAGTGTCTTGGCACGAGGCCTTGACAAAATCTTATTTGTGGTCTTGGCACGAGGCCTTGACTACGTGGTTATGATAGTCTGGCATTATGCATTCCATCATTATGAAAGTGGTTATTGATATTGCATGTGATTATTCGACCAGTAGAATATCCATGTGAAGAAGTAAATGGCATTATCTCAATTTACTTTTGCCATATTATGTTGATGTTCATGTTTAAAAGGCTTTTGTTTTAGTTATACATTTCCTTAAATGTTTATGTTTATTTATGAAAGCTTCCGCAATATTATTATCCTTACTGAGCATCTGAGCTCACCCCTTTCAATGTTTTAATATTTTCCAGGATGTCAAGAAGTATTTTATGAATGACCTGCAGGGATAGTCAGAAGAGGATATCAGTGTGGAATATGGAGACTTTTTTATTGTAGTTTTTCATCTTATGTTGTAATGTAACATTTATGAATGTATCTAGTGTTTCCAAGGCTACTAAACTAATCGTTCTTTCGAGACCTGATCTTTTGTGATCATGCCAATGTTACGAAGTAATGCACCAACTCTGGGTAGCTGGGGTCGGGGCGTTACAGTTGGTATCAGAGGCAGTTTATTACTAACCTTGGAAGCTAGATTTAGATAAACCCTGATTAGAGCGCATAGCCCAAAGATATACTTTAAGGATTAGTATAGAAGAACTTCCTAGAATTTTGGTATTATAGAGATTTTTTGAGTTTTCCGAGCAATACATCCCTGTCTGGATACAAGAAGGTAGAGGAGGCTCTGGCACAGATGTACCTAGGGGTAAAACTCGAAAACACCGCTTTGAGCTAGACTCGAACGGGAACTGGTGCAAGACAACGGGCCTTGCTGCACTCTTGGTTACGAAACTCCTGGGGGATATGCTTAGGATAATTATCATTTTCTTTACAAACCACTATGAAAGGTTATGATTATATACATTCTCAAATAAAACATTCCTTTTTATGATTATGGATTATATCCATAAATAGTTCAATTTATGTAAAGTGTTTTACAAATATGTAATTATGTATTTTAATTCATAAACTAATCTAGTTTATGCCATTGTTTAGAAATGGCGCCTAGTGGAAGGAATGGAAACCGTATCAATGCACACACTCCGTGTAGTGATTGACCTCCTGCTCAATATAATTATTGTGGATCTGGAGATACAACTGGTGCTGATCAACTTATTACCATACTGGGACAACTCACTCAGGTTATGAATAATGACCTTACTCGTATGGAGCACCCTGATCCGCAACGTGGAGGATCAATGTTAGACCGCTTCATGAGGCAACAACCACCAATATTTAATGGGTGTACAAATCCGTTAGTAGCTGAGCAATGGATAATCTCCTTAGAGAAAATATTCCACACCTTGGGGAGTAGCGAAAGGGAGAAGGTTATCATGGCATTTTACCGCCTCACTGGAGATGCCGATTAATGGTGGTCATTGATTCAATATACAAAGGAAGATGATGACGTATCGAATATGGAATGGAGGGAGTTCAAAGATCTTTTCTTAGAAAAATAAATTCCTCATGACCATCGAGCAGATATGGAAAGGCAATTTCTGAGTCTGAGACAAAAGGAGGATGAGAATGTCACAAAGTATGAGGCCAACTTTACAAGGTTGGCGAGGTATGCTGCAGATTATATAGTAACCCAAGATGTAATATTGATCGTTTCATTGATGGGTTAAAACCATTTCTCCGTAGAGCTTTAGTATCACAATATTTCTCAACATACGAAGATACTGTCTCATGTGCTATCAAGACAGAAAAGGAATTCTCTAAGTCTTATGACAACAAAGTAAAGCAAGAGAAAAAGAGAACGGTGGAACAAGAGACAGATAAAGGGAAAAAGGGAAAGAAGGATTTTCCATTATGTGATAATTGTGGGAAGAATCACCCTGGTACTTTCCTAAAAGGAATGGGAGTTTGTTATAAATGTGGAGAAAAAGGTCACCAGGCGCGTGATTGCAAGGGAAAGAAAGAGGCTATCAATGTTGAATGCTACAATTGTAGGGAAATGGGGCATTATGAAAATGAATGTCCTAAGCGTCAGGGAAACTTACCTCAGAAAATGCCAAGGGATCAAGGACAATATTATGTTGTTACTACAGTTGAATCGGAATAATTAATGTATTGGTGCTTTTGGACTCATGGATTATATTCTGGTTATTAGAATAATGTGATATATATATATAAGGATTGTACTGTAGTACTTGTTGTTTTAGTAAGGTTTTAATATGATGAAGGTAATCATATTTTTAGTATGTGATAATAAGAGAAACTTTACTTTGTTTGGGGAATCTGATAAATTGATTTTGGAATTAAGAGACCTTTTAGAGAAAGTCTGGACAGAGGTATTTTGGATAACTATAAAGGTTGGAGTGGATTAAGTTGATCTTTGGATAGTATTGTTTAAGGTTAAAAAATTTATAAAGATTATTTTTGGAATATTATAATACTATAGTTTTAGGAAAAGGACAACATGCAGGGTGGGGCATAACCCATCACATCAGACAAAGCTGCAGGAATCGAACCCACAACCATAGTGCGACATGCCATTATTTCCTACCACTAGCCTACAGGAAGTCCCTGGTTATTACAAAATAATTTTACTTATATTAATGGTATGTGTTAATATTTGTAACCTTATACAATTAGGATAAGTATAATATTTTTGAGTTCTATTATCTTTTTGAGTGAAAGATGAGTTGAAGGTTGAAACTCTAATTGTCAAGAATAAATATATATATACCTATCTCTTATTCAATGAATAAATTAATTCTCAAACTTTAGTAAAGGGATATTAAAACAAAAAAATGTGTTATCCTAATACCTTATGTATTGTTGAACAGATGATATTTTAAATCAACATAGATTGAAGGCTTTGAGGCCCTCAATTTGACAGTTGATTGTGATTGATGACCACAATCACTCCCTACAAATATTTACGTTTTTCCTCCAATTATATGTCTCTAATTTCCACCAATGTTCTCCTTATCGAGATCATAATTTGGTGGTGACTTTCTTATTTCCATTTCCCTCTTATTAAGGCTAAATTTTATTAATCTTATTTCCGATGTGGGTTTTCCACAAAGGTATTTTCTCTTTTCATCCTTTTATTTTCAAAGAAAAAATTTCAAATTGTGAGAATGCAATTTATTGAAGGAGGGGAAAATGTAACACCCCGAGCTTCCACGATACGCTTCTCATTCAATAATGCAATGGCTTCCATTGTACGCAACTTCGAGTTCTAAAACACTGCGACTAATCAAAGTAGCCGTTATGAATACTAATAACCACTTTTTAAAATTATAGAAATTTTATATTTCAAAATGGACTTCATTTTTGGATTCGGAATATCGAAATTATCCTATGTTGAATTTTTTGTATTTTTCTGAGGACTTCTAATTTTTTATGACTAGTGAAAAATACTTAAAAACAAATTTTTTAATAAAAACAATTTATAGTGATAAATTATACTATTTAGTGGATTTAAATTATAATTAGAATATATTTTTACCATTTTATCCAATGGTGGTCATTATAATTAATTTAACATTGAAAATGGACATAAACAATTGCCAATCTTTTGATATAAATTGTTTCTTAAAAACACGCTATTTGTTGTGACAGCGGGAATTAATTATAAAATTAATTAATGCAACTTATATGTTTGGAATTTTGTAAAATAGAAATCATTTTGAATTCGGAATATCAATTATAGCTTAAGGTGAAATTTTGGCATTGTTCTGAAAAACTTCAATTTTTGATGAATAGTGAAACCACTAAGTGGTAGTTAAATAACTATTTTTTCATTTAAATGAAATATTACCACTTTTGTGATTTGATTTTCAAGAATCCGACATACATGGCTTTCATTAAGAAGTAAAATGTGGTTCAATGAGATTAAAATAATTTTTTGGTGAATAGTAACTTTTAAGTTCTTAATCGCGATTAGAGGTAATTAGTGTAGTTTAAGGTAAAAATAATGTTTTAATAATATGAGAGGATCTTGACACATGTCCTACCCTCATTGGATGTTCCATGGCCGACCAAGACAATCCATGGGTCATCTTGGGTACCCCATGGAGCCACTTTAGTTGGAAAATGACATAAATACCTTTTATTTAATGTTAAAGTAAAAAAATGACACAAACATGAAATGTTTTACTAAAACAATTTTTACATGGGGTTATACAAGTCATAATTTTGACTATAAATATTAATTTGAAATTTAAAAAGATTTCCTACATCATAGTATTTTTTTTATAATTTGTAGACATTAAATAAATTAAATTATTTATGACCTCATTATGATGCAACAATGACCTCATTATTTAACGATTTTAATAAAATGAAAAGATAATATACAATCAAAATCATACACTTGTCCAAAGACTATTGGATGGGTATATTTCAAACCCTTATCACATTAGCCACGAATTATATAAGTGTGGGACCTTTAGAATCCGAAAAGCATTGTATAATAATGTAAAATTTCTTTACATTCCAAGAGTGCCTCTCCTCTCCTCTTATAAAAGGCCCCCAACTCTACCACCACATTCACACTTTCAAGCCATTTGGCTTGGCCAACCTCTTCCCAAATACTCTCCCAACTTCCCCCTCTTACTCCTAGAAGCCTCACATTGGGCATAACCCTTCCCAAGTAAACATTTGGCTCAAATCAAAAAGAGTTACCCGATTTTGAAGTAATGTCTTCTCTAATGTTTTTTTATTATTTTTATTCTACAACCCCCTAAACTCTTTTTATTCATTTATTTTGTAACAAAACCAGTATCCTAAATATACTAGGATGTTGTTATAAGAAGGATTCGAGCTACAATTACACACACCTACATCTAATGGTTAAAGAACATACGGTTTCTGCGGATGGCGAATTTCTGCCTCACGAAACGATGATTGTTCAACACTCATATAACACCTTCAAAGGTGGCCATTAAGATGTCACTATATTTATATATGATATATAATATGTTTAAGCTTTACTTATGATTCTGTATTTCTCATTTATGGAATACTTTATGATTTCCATTATGGGTAAATGCGATAATTTCATTTTAGGAAGTGCGGACTACTGCCCCCTCAAAGTGATGTGAATTGTTAATGGAACATGTGGGATGTATAAAGGATGGAGTAAATGATTTTATATATCATATTATACTGGAATTATATTATAAATTTATATCATTATTATTTCATTGCATTAAATACGAAATAGAAATGAAAGTAGCGTTCATGCATACGTACGGCTTACCGTCTCCATGAACGGTGCATTTCATTTCTTACCTCTAAATGTTACGTAATAATATAAAAGAATGTATATACTGTATATATATGATATATATGATATCTAAATAATTAATATAATTCTGGATATAATGGATATTTCACCACATGAACAACTTGTAATTATAAGAAGTTTATTTTTGACTCAATTACCAAAGATCGAAAAAACGACCGTTATTAACTTAAATAATTAAATAATGTTCATAACATGGTAATAAGTGATATAAAAGGAATAATGAACATGAAAAATGTTCTTAAGTAAATATAAATTAACTCTAGTTTATTATTCAGGAGGTTAAAGAATGGTCGAGTCAGGACAGGATGCAAGGTAAGGGAACTTCTTAACCCAATTTCTATTCTTTGGGTTAATCTCCAACTTTCAAAATATGTAATGATATTATTATGTCTTATTTTGTATTTTAACTTTCTTTATGTGTACCTATAGTGAATACATATAATAGATCTATTTTATTTTAAAAATTATCTTCTTAAGGACTTCATCTCAATCTCCTTTCATTGAGGCATATTTGGTTTTATACACAACTTTCTTTTATATGGTGTATAAACCCCATTGACTTTTACGTTTATTCAAAAGGAATATTTTTTATACGAAGCGTTTTACTAAACGACAAAATGGGAATGTTTTTCTTTCCGTACATATGCGGCGACAACGACTTCTCCGCCACCGTGACCATTATTTGAGTTTCGGCTTCCTCTATAATCCATCACTTTTTTTAAATAAAAATAAATACAAAGTTTTAACTTTCTTTTATTTTGGTATTGAAAATTGTTTTGAAAGCCTTTTTACTATATCAATGTGTTGTATTGATATCTTGTGATTGAAATGTGGAAATGTTATGTTTCCTTTATGCATGTTTTATGTGATACGATTATTTTATGGTTTATGATATGTTTAAACCTATTCATATGAGGAATTCATTGGACTTAATAAGTGACGGGTGGAGCCCACTATAGCTCCTCGATGCATCGGTAGGTCTCATGAGACAAACTAGTGTCTTGGAACGAGGCCTTGACAAAATCTTATTTGTGGTATTTTGAACGAGTCCTTGACTACGTGGTTATGATAGTCTGGCATTATGAATTCAATCATTATGAAAGTGGTTATTGATATTGCATGTGATTATTAGACCAGTAGAATATCCATGCGAAGAAGTAAATGGAATTATCTCATTTTACTTTTTCCATATTATGTTGATGTTCAAGTTTAAAAGGCTTTTTTTAGATATACATTGCCTTATATGTTTATGTTTATTTATGAAAGATTCCACAATATTGTTATCCTTAATGAGCATCTGAGCTCACCCCTTTCAATGTTTTAATATTTTCCACGATGTGAAGAAGTATTTTATGAATGACCTGCAGGGATAGTCAGAAAAGGATATGAGTGTGGACAATGGAGACTTTGTTATTGTAGTTTTTAACCTTATGTTGTAATGTAACATTTATGAATGTATCTAGTGTTTCCAAGGCTACTAAACTAATCTGTATTTCGAGACTTTATCTTTTGTGATCATGACAATGTTACGAAGTAATTCACCGACTCTGGGTAGCTGGGGTCGGGGCGTTACAGTTTGTGGATTATTGTAACAAGATGACCATTGGATCATACATTATTATCAATACGGATATCGAAATAGTATATGAAAATATGGGATAGGTTTTTAATGTTAATGGAATTATAAAATATTGATTTACAGAGTTGGTTTTTGATCTATTACAGATACTATAAATCTTTATGGCTCTCTATTTTTATTATTTGGTGGTGTTTTCCTTCTTCAAGTACATTTGATGGTATTGATAAGGGGATATAATATATCCCAAATATTTCTTTCCTACATAAGAGGCACCCACCATAAATATTAATTTTGATATAACTATGGTAAAGATCCTTCCTTACTCAATGAGTTTTGAGATAGGAATTTTTTTCATATGTCATGTTTACTAAAAACATGATTTTTTTCATTCATGAATTTAAAATATCCAATAATGGATTCATCAAAACTATAGATATCAATAGAAATTATAGATGGAATCAAACCAAATATGAAAAGAGTAGTGTTTACATTTCAAAAACCAACTCAAACCGGAAATTTAAACTCATATAGGACAAGATAAGAATTTAAAGGAAGAACCTTCCAATGGATTAAGTCAAAACTCCCATATAAAATGGAAAAAAAACTTTGTTCATTTAATTTATCATTATATATATAAAATAATACATATAAAACAAAAATAATTTCCCCCTCTCCTTGGGGGGAGGAAAACTCTGTTGAATATAGTTCTCATGTCTATTACTATACAATTACTACCACTTATGAAGGAACCAAAAAGAAAAATTAATGAAATTATAAAACAAATTATGACATCATTTTTCATGGATTCCAACCATGTCAAGAAATACCACTAGGCTTCTTGGATGAGGATTTATAAGTCCATTTATAAAAAATGTGTCAATTTTGGAAAATTGGTAAGAGACATACATGGAATAAAAGAATATTTGGAATGTGATAAAATTAATGGGAAAACATTTTGGCTCATTTTTATAATGGAAATGTAAGGTAATGTATCCGTACAATAGGAATAATGAAATGGATGAATTCAAGTATTCGAGAGTGAATGATTAAACATATGACCTCCCTAAAGTAGAAGGTATGGTTAGTGGTTTGAAGGGGTGACATATGACACTGGAAGGATAATTGTGCAATGATTATAATTTCCATTACATAGTGACCAACCCCAAGAATGTTTTTAATAAAGGTTGTCATGCATCTTGAACATAATAAAACTACCCACAAAGAAAAATTGAAGCACTGTGATGGAAACACCAACCTATTGAATTAACCCGATAAGTTTATTATTATGGATCCATCAATGTGATGCTTTACTATTTAGGATTTTTTCCTGTTGATGCACACATACCTTAATTTTGATGAGTGGGTGATAAATTTATATTTTTAGTATATTTTGGAAAACATGAACATTTAGTTTGGTGGATGAGGAGCTAGGCCATACTAACAAATGATAAAATATAAAATAAGGGAATCTATCTTTTCCCATATTGTCAATTTTGAAACACCAAAAAAAATTTAATCATTATTTCACGTATTCATTTAAGGATAATTTTATAGATGCATTTGGTTGTACGTGGGATAAATTGAAGGAATCATTATGCAATGACAATATATTAAGGATTTATTCTCAACATGGTTTGAGGGGGTGGAGAAGAAATTTAATAACACCAAAATTCATGTAATGGTGTCTGAAATATATTTTGTGTGTTATTGGATGTAATGAACAAAGAAGGGAAAAATATGATCCCTCATTTATATTCAATTCTGTATGAAATCCTATTTTTAAAAACATGGTACTCTTATCCTAGTAAGGGAGACTCTGGATTTCAAATTGGGTCTTCTTCCAATGAATTCAATATCAATATATGGAGGGGAAAATATTTATTAGGTAGGTCGTTTAAATGGATGAAAACCATTACTAGGTAAAGATGAATTTGGATGGATTGTGTGTTTATTGATATTTTATAGGAGTGGGTTTGGAGAATGGTGGTATAGGGTTGTTGTTCTTCTTTTTATAATCCTTATACAAAATGATAAAATCCATTGAGGTTATGTCTTACGAACTCTAATTGCACATGAATATCATCATCAATATTTATATGGTTGATTGTGATTACAAATTTCTAGTAAGAATTCTTATCAACAATATCATCTCCTCATGGTAAATGCCCTAATACATCTAAACATGTGTGTTACTCATCAATCATGTAATAGAGTTTATCCACCTATTATGGTAGGTTTCACTGTTGTTTTTATTCTGTATAGTAAAGATAACTCTATTTAATGTATCATTTTATGTTAATGTATTCTATATCTACCTAGTGATTATTACACATTTCTATGTTGTTAAACTTCGAGACATTAACATGTTTTACTACAATGAGTTTTAGATAATTTATGAATAAATTATTAATTTTGAGCCAGTGAGTAAAAATTTAATTTTAAAGACCTTTTTAAAATCATTATATAGAAATTCAAATCTGTATTAGAAATTATAAATGAGGAAACATCATCAGTTTTAAAATTCAACTCCAAATAAAACATTAAATGGTTCATAACTAAATTAGTCTCATAAACAGGTAAGTAGTTTTGTGACATTATAATTCAGTAAACCAATAACTAAATTTAGTAATGTTTTATGGGTCATCTAGGTGAATCTATAATGAAGTACAAATAGATTTCTTCTTTCTTCAATGTTATTATATGTAATGATTGTAAAAATTTTACTAGTCTTTGATTTTGCATATTCATATGTTTATAAAATAGACATAGTTTAATGTATAATTTATTTTCATTTCCCATACATGAACCCAAAAACTACTATTTTATTTCATTATATTTCATTATAATTTTTTATGAAATCACATATTTAGGATAATTAATGTGCAGTATCACATTATTTCTCAGTGCACATTAAAAACAACTCAATTACAAAAATATATTCTTGCATGATTTCTAAAATACATTTTTTTATGATTCCTCAGTATAATTAGTTTCACAGATACCATTAAATTATTCTTTCACCAATTCTACTCCTTCACTATCACATATAAAATATAAGTAACATTTAATCAAAAAAACCTACAAATTATTATTTATCAATCTCTAATTGAAATTATTCCAATCTCCCAAATATTTTTCATTTTTCATCATCTTCTTGAGTTTATTAAAATAGTCTCTTTGTTATTATAGAATTAACAACAACATTTACCTTTCCATGTGTATATAAAAGTAAAAATTACAATTTTTGAAGATATCTAATGTTATGTTTTTATCAAATAATTATCAGATTGTATGAGGATACACATTGAGGTGTAATTTTTTATATATACCATTAGAATCTGACCAAAGAGATAACTTTCCAACACATTATAATTTTATTTACCATTAATAACTCTGATTTATTCATTTTAGGATTATTTTATAGAATTTTTCACTTTATTCATACTTGTTTTGTGTAAAGGAATTAGTATATAATGAAATAGCACAAATATATTCCAAAAGAATAAAAATATATTGCACTATAATTAATTATCTATGTTATGATATGAACTATACCAAAAGTATTCATTCCCTTTAATTTTTCATATGTTTATAATGTTTTCCATCTCATTAAATATTCACTGTTTTTCAATCAATCCCATCATTAGTGAAACTAATTATGAGAATTCAATAATACAACTCTTAGTAATACCAATCTTGTTATTCAAAACCAGGGATCCCAAGTCATTATTTTAAATATCCATGATTACATAGCCATTAGTTATTTCGAATTAAATGAAATTAAACTTTTTTGAAAAAAATTCTTAGAAAACATCACACGTTTAATTTAAACGTCACATTTAGATAAATTTGAACATTATTTGTTTTCAAAAAATATTTCTAAATCAATATATATTTTTCAGTGATTATTTTTCAGTGATCTAGAGTAGGTATATGAGACATCCATAAAACATGATATAATTTTTTATAAATATCTTTAGAAGATAATATTAATTATGGATATTAACATAGAATGTACATTTGTAACACTAAATGGCATGACCAAAAAATAATAATGTCAATAAAATATTTGAAAATTTACCCTTACTATATCATGCCATATTATCCTTGATTGATGATATACAGAGTGATGATAAATAAAATATTACAATATTGATCATATTATTAGATCAAATAAATTATAATCTAATATAATAGATATATATTTGTCTTCAACTATTAATTTAGATATTTATAGACAATATACCTATATAAAAAATTCAATAATACTTATTTTAATTAAAAAATTTCATCAAAGATAAAAGACATTTCTAAATGAACTAATTATAGTCAAAGTATTATATATGAGTATGTGAATAACAATAATTAATTTGTTTATGTAATATAATGGATGAAAAATTCGATTCATTATATGAAAAATATCAATACAGAATTTGGTTCTATTCAATACAAGAATAAATTATATGGTTAGAACATTTACATCATTTCTTATTTAATATTTCATATTGATATGGATGATCAATGTCAAACAAGATTGAATATTTTTTCAAGAATAAGATATATATATGAAATTAAATTTCATAACATGAAACCATAAATATTTTTCAAAGAGTATAATATAAAAAAATTTAATAACTATAGTGCTATAATAATGGATATGTATAGGATTCAATGTCAACTAAATTTCATATTTATCATCATTTTTAATAATATTTTAATTATTAATAATAAATTCAAAATTATAAGTTTGTAAAATTTAAAATATAGTTGATTGCCTGTTTTTCTAATGATTTATGCTCAAGTAAAATTATTTTTATATTATTTTTTTATGAAAATTTGTGTATAATTATTTTAAATGGGACCCATTAAATTCACATTTAATTGTATTTTTTTATAAAATATAATCCACAGAATACACAATAGAATTATGAGACTTTTTTAATAAAATACTACTATATAGAAAATATTGAGAAAAGAATTGATTTTCATGTTAACCTCAACATCAAACATATTAGCTGACCATAAACATGACTAGAATATGTAAAAAAGTAATAAAATAATTATTTAACCTTAATTGCATGATATTGATTCTCTCTTATTTAATTACCTATTTCATTTATGTATTCATTCACCAAATAATTGTATAATATCCAACATGTGGAACCCTCCTTTAATTTGATAAAATTATCCATAATGAGAAATATGAATATTATTTAATATAATTGGGATGGAAATGTAGAAATATTTAAAGTCCCAGTTCTAAATTCAATAAAAAAATATGAAAATGTGTCTTTTAAAAATGTCTATGTAATCAAACACATAATATATAACAACATGGATAGTTCTAAATTATCAGAGGATCATTATGAATTCTTTTTATATTGAGCCATTTTCAACCTTTGTAGGGCTAAGTGTTAAAATAAACCATAGACCTATAACTTGTTATCATATCATTTACATTATAATCATTATCTCATTAAAAGATTAATTCAAAATGAACCTTTAAAAAACAAACAAGTTAGTCTCTAATCAAGCACCAAATTAACTAAACAATTAAAATTTATCAAAAAATCAAAATGAATAAAATAAATTCACACCTAAAACTATATATTACAGGTAAAAGATAAATCAAATATAAAAAAACCCTTGAATAAGGTAAATAAAATAGTGAAAAATTAGATATTATTATCCAATTTACAAAAAAAATTTAATGCGTCCATTGAAATGTTATCTTTAAAAATAAAATTTTGTAATTTTTTATTATTACCTAAAATATTATAAAAGGGTTCTAGTGACTAAACAGCACTTTTTAAAATAAATGATTGACATTAGGAACATCATCAATAATATCACCATGCAACGAGAAAACCAAACCATTTATAAAATAAATAGATAATATGTACATGTTGGCAAAAAGAGTTAAACTTATAGAATTAAAAAAACTGTATTTATAAAGATAGTTATGGAATAGCTAAATGCTATTTTTTAAGGGTGAATTGATGGATAAAATCAAGAACAGAATTCTTTTGTTGGATTATACACACTACCATAATATTATAGTGTCTCTTAAAATATATGGAAATAAGATGTAGAGAACTAAATATAATTGGTAAAAGTCTTCGGAATACTCAAACAGACCATCAAAATTGGAAGTCAATTCATATATAGTCCTTAGTAACACTACCTTTGTGACATTTCATTTACTCATAAATCATTAAACATACTAGTATATATTAATTGTTATAACTATTTTAACCCATCGTTTATGTCCCATGTTATTCATATAATGAAAAAAACTATATTAATGATTGTATAACTTTTATATAAGATAAATCAAATGTTAAAATATATTATTTATCAACATTGTAAATCAAAATATGTTTTCTGAAAAATATTATAAAATTATTAAATTAAGATATATCCCACCTCATAAACTACTATGAAAACTAGAAATGGTCATATGATATATTTATATCATATTAAGTGATATACCAATAAGGAAAATAATATTATTTTTTTGGATAATGTGAAATATAATTTCTAATATATTTTCACTTAAATTTCATTATATTTATCATTTACATATAGGATTTAGGGAATATATCCATCAATATTAAACATAAAATATTTTCACATAACATTTATATATTTCACATTATATGACATTATGTGACAGTATATAAAATAACTTTTTAGACCACGTGTAAATCCCCTTTTGGATACATTCCAAAATAAATTCTCTATATAAAAAATCATATGAAATAAAAATTTAAAATTCATCTAATAACCATTTATAGTTAAAATCTAAATCACATTTAGAGTATTTATTAATTTTTTATAAAACATGATACTAAATTAGTCTACTAAAATGTGTAACCCCATAAGACTTTATAGTGTTGTGAGTAAATATGAATTCTCAAATTCATAATTATAATTAATGAGTGTCCTTTAAAAATATATCATTTTATATCAAGATACAAAAAAGAACTAGAATGATCACCATTATTCAGTTTTTTCATTACAATCCATAAATATAAATCAATCAATTTCCAAAATTTTATAGTCATTATATGAGAGGAAAAATCTAATATTGAATAATCCTCATCTGAAGACATAATCTAGAACCTACACAAATAGAAGTTGATTAGATATGTCGAAAGACATATGTAAAAAATATATCAATGTATAAATTATTTTTCCAAACCCAATTATATATGATTTAATGAGAAAAAAACATGTTTATTATTCAAATAATTTTATTTCATTGGATTTCAATATTTATATTTAATAGAGATTAAAGGATGAAAATTGACCAACTAAAGGTGTAAATACAAGATTGGAAGGCCATTTCAGAAGGAAAAAAAGTGATTTATATTTCCTAGATGAGTGAAGTACAACAGATATATAGTGTAATTTTACTTGAGAATACATATAACAAGAATATCATCAACTACATAGTGAATGTTCTTTGGCCATCCAATGACATCAGACAGAGTTACCCAAGCTACTATATGTCCATCATATACATAGTGGAATCACACTAGCTAACCAAGGGAATTAAACATCATCACCAGAATTCCATGAAGCTCACTAGGTACTTAGTGGAAGACATCAACTAGCCAGTGAGGCCAAGAAAAACTAGTGACCTCCAATAATCTGACTAGCTAGTCATTTATGTCATGTCATGTTTTCAAAATTGACATTATATATGGTCTTCAACAGCTCCTTTGACCCCATTACACCTCCAACAATCTACATGGTCCCCCAAATGTATATATATACCACTGATTGTAGCCTTGGAAGGTAAATATTCTGAATTATTATGATATACATTTATCCATAGCAATCATCGATGAGCATCAACTGCCATTTTTATTCATCTTGACACTCCATGATACTTATTTATCAAAACACATTGATTTCCAACCCCAATATTTCATTATTCTCAATTTTATCCTCAAAATAATTCTATATAATTTAATTTGTTTATTGAATTGTTATATTCCTAATAAAATATTCTCTTTATATAAATTTTTTATATTATAGATCAATAATCAAATCGATGAACTTTTCTCTTTGGGGTTAAAGAAAATAAAAAATACTGAGGAATCTATCTATTGAATTCCTAGAATTTTACGAAGCAAAAATTGTGTTCTTTTGATATATTTTTTGGTTTGAACTAATATCAAGTTCTATATATTCATAAATATTTAATTCAATGTGCTAGAAAACACAGGGTTACAAAATTGATCTATTCCCAATCTTATATAACAAATTATGTGCCTTATTTTTATTCAATTTTTTTTTACTTTTTATCTAGTTCTTGTAATTAATTAATTAATTTCTTGATATATCATTCATATAATCACTTTATTCATATAAATCAATAAATTTGTTTTTTCCTTATGAATCATCAATAATAAATCTTTTTAATATCAAATTAACTTTAATATTTTAATTTCAAAATCTTATCTACTCTATTTTTCTTACTTTTATATTTTATTTTAATTCAATATTTCATAATTTCATCATAATATTTTTTTTAATTTATAGAAAAAAATTTATCCTAGTTTCCATATTACTCTTCCAATATAAAGCTTATCATGATTTGTATCTTTCCAACCATAGGTATGGGTAAATCCAAAAACAAAATATTCACCCATAACATTCCAATGACATAGTCTTTGAAACTATATGTCATATACATGGGGGGTTAGAACACAAACACCTTGGTTACTTATTTAAATTGTTCATGTCACTATACTAAATATCACTCATGATAAAAAAATTCATTATAGTCTATAGTAATTCATGATGAACATATATAAGGTATACTCACAATCATACATTGAGAGGATAATTATCATTTTAGTTAAGAAAAAATAAGTACCACGATGAAACATTTATAGTGTGGAGACTTAAATTTGAATAAAATGATATAATTTATATTCTCAAAATTTATTTTAAGAAAACTAAAAATACCATACATAAGAAAACAAATCATAATATACTTTTTGAAATACCCATAGATAGAGAATATATTTCATACACTTTTTTTATAAAATCACGTTAAATATCCATTCACTTCCTGTTACATATCTATGTGAACATATAATTAAACCCTCCCCCTTGACTAGAATAGTGAGTAACATAAATTAAGTAATCCAGTTTTTACTATGGTGAGATATATGAATAATATATCCAATGTTCAACACTTTGATAAATGTATCCAAATATCTTTATATAAAAATAATATATTTTATAATTTTAATTATATATGATTT
This sequence comes from Viscum album, assembly GCA_963277665.1. Classification (NCBI taxonomy): domain Eukaryota; kingdom Viridiplantae; phylum Streptophyta; class Magnoliopsida; order Santalales; family Viscaceae; genus Viscum; species Viscum album. The sequence continues at coordinate 422,446,865 of OY728162.1, read as the reverse complement.
GAGGTGACTCAACCATTTCATACTTGTATATTACATTATTTTATTGGAATATTTAATACATATCATAATAAAAGGCACCAAATGATTGTGAATTTTTAGAGTCCTTAGAGACTAAATCCATAAATATATTATTCATTTAAATATCCCCAACCTATCCCATAAATATCTACTCATGTCATACACTTATTTGATATGCAATTCAAAATACAATTCTAAATTACCTATGAAAATGAAACATAAGAAAGGATGACCATATATTCTCAGTGGGGGAAAACATTAGGGATATCAATAAATGATCATAATTTATCATAATAAAAGAGTAAGGGTTTTATATCATGATTATAACTTATAGTAATCCTTCAAAAAATTTCAAATATTATTAATCATAAATCATGGAATAAGGATTTTCAAAATATATATATATGATTCATAAGTTTATGATATCATAAATATTCATCCCTGATCTAAGATGTAATATCATAAACCTAATAAAAAAGTTTTTTTCATATACGTAAAAAAAATCCTTTTTAAAGGATTTATGCTAAAGCTATCAAAGTGTCTTTTGATCACTCCATAATCTATTATTTTCATAGTCAAGGTTCACTCCTAATACTATATTGGTGGATAGTGACTCTTAATAGACTTGGTTCAATCCCCTTTCCAATACTTATTTTCTCAGGAGATATTCTTTATTACCCAATTCATTTAAGGGAGATTTTCATTCGTCTCCACCCATTGCAAAATGAAAATCATACATATGTTTAAAAAAAGATCATAAAATATTAATTGTATCATCATATCATAACTCATGGAAAAGAAAAAGGGTTTTATATATACATTATCATTTCATTATAGACTAAAAATGGAAATGAAATTTATTTCATAATGTCTTTATCACAAAAAAAATATCTGGTGGGAAAGAAATTTGTTACATAGATTCATACTAATATTAGAATCATCATAAGATATCAAAATAAATAATGTTGATTATGTCACAAGAAAATATCCCGATTTTGGAATTAAATTTCTTAAATTATGTTAACATAGTGAATTTTTCTCTTAAATATTATCCCAAACATTCTTTAAAAACCTTATAAATTTTAATTTTTTTAAATAATTTTATGAAAAACAGCAGAATATTATGAAAATAATTTTCTTTTATAATAACTGATGAAAAGTAAAAAATTGGATAAAATTTAATGAACATTATTGATGGATGAAAAATTTATTCTTATTTTTTATATTTAATTAAAGCATTCTACTCAGTCCATTGTAAAAGAAAATTGATTCTTCTGAAAACATATAGAATATTTCCACTATTAACAATTTTAAAGAAATTCAATTGCAGAGAGAATTAAAATTTTAGAAAATATTGTTATGAACGTTTATAAATCAATTATTATGAGTATGGACATGGATGAAAAAGGTCATTGATAATTGAGGAAATAAAATCAAATTTTCATTAGTAACATTTTTTCATAATTTTAATTACCAAAGAGAGATAAATTTTACTTATACGTTAAATCAATTAGAAAAAATACAGTAACATAAAATAGATGAGGTTAAATTCCTAAGACTAATATTATTACCCTCAATTAAAATTTAACTTAAACAATCCCAAATAAAACTATATTTGATCATAAAATCCTACATCATGTTATGTCATCCTTTGAGTCAAATCAAATCTCCTATATATTAAAAATAAAATTTCTTTAAATATATTCCAAAAAATTATTCATAAATAGAATTCAATGATTTATTTATTTATAATTTAGAATTATAATTTTATTAAAAAATTTGTCATTAAAAGGAACAATTCGGTGAAAATGGGTTCATTTTCAATATGTGTTTCAGTTTAATTATTCTGTTACATTAACATTGTACATGGGTTCATCATAACCATAATATTAATAATGAAATAAGTATAGCATTTTATCATAATTTTTATTTTATTATATTATATATATATTAGTGATAAAAAACAATGACATCAATTTGTGTAGATTATAGTTGGCATGTAAACACATGTGATGTTTCAATTTATATAGAAGGAATTAAAGAACGTTAAAAAATAATTAATCTTTTTTAAATATTTTTAATATCATATATATAATATGTTTTAATTAAATATATCATCATTACCATCCATGTATATAAGAGATGAATAACTAATCATGTTGCTGCACGGAGGATGTAGTCCACACTTACAAAAGAGCGATGCTATCATTTTCCAACATATAGAAATGTAAGAAGGTAGACAAGAAATTGTATTTATAGAAATATATATATTTCATAAAAATAATTTTGATAGATTAATTATATAATAATAAAAAATCATAAATGATGGTGATGGATAATGAATCGTATCTCTATGTGGAGGATGCGGTCCACATGTACAAGCCTACAATACTTCCATTTCTTATTATATTTGAATGGAGGTGGAAATTATATGATACATTATAATAATAAAATTGTGGTATATTGAAAATGTTGAAGTAATTATTATATAATGGACACAATATATTTATATTATGTATAATAATTAATAAAAGTTCAGGTGCCTGATTAATAGTTATACCTATTCGTTAAGAAAACTCATTTGACTAATAGATTAATCCACGAAAGGATAACAATTTGATAAAAATCAATAATATTAGACATTTAGAGGATATTATGAAGGTATTTGTGTATATATTTGATAATATATGAGGTTCAATATGTTTAAGTAAGATATGATAGGTAGTTTCCTCTCAAATTGAGGGAGTGGATATAATTATAATTTCTCAAAAGATTAAAATATAATAGTCTTACCCATGTCATGTCAATCCAAATTTTTAGATCATTAATTATAGTGTAGATAAAATTGAAATACAATCAATAAATATAATTAATGAAAAAAAAAATTATAATCTAACCCATATCTTATGGGTTAATCCCCATTCGTAAACCCTTTTTAACTATAATATAAGTAACAAAAAATTTCAGTTTTTACTATTCATTATGAAAAAAATTTAATTTGAATTTATTATAAAATATTAATATTATGATTAGAAATATATGATATAATTTATATTATTACATTTATATAAGTGTCATAAATTAATTTTAATTTTTTTTCACAAAACTCATGAAAACTATTTATATTATAATGTATTTTAGGTATACAACTGAGATTAACTTCCTTCCATGCCATGAATAAACAATTAGATTAATAGTAAAACATTTAACCGAATATATATAATATATATATATTTTAATATAATTCATCATTATATAATAATCTAATTTATTATCATAAAAAAACTATCAATATAAATCGTATTTTTTAGGAAACTTTCTCTATTTACCTTCAATGCCATTTATTTTCATTTCTGACATCTTGATAACCCATGAAGTTATTATATTCGTACATAAATAATAAATATTCATAAATTAGAAATTAATATTTATACCAACAAATATACTGTATAGCTGATAACATTGACATTAAATAATGTTATTTATATCATAGTTTATTTAAACTCATCTTTTCATGTAAGGAAATAAATTAAAAAATAAATTTTTTGTAAAGAGAAATATATTGTAAATATAATGGTATTATATTAAACCCCTAATAAGTATTTCAACCAAAAAATTATATCACTAAAATATCATCAACTGGGGATAGGTATTCCTTATGTTATATTTGGGTTCCTAGGTAGATTACATAAATATATGGTTCAACCCCAACACATTGACCTTGTGAGTGGTATTTCCAAAAAGTAAGTATTCCCTTTCATCTGGAATCTCCCCTGATTTTTCCTTATAAGATATATCATGTTGTAGTGGTATGAACTATTAGTTAAGTACATTTAATAGATCATTTATGTATATTCATAGGTTAGATTCTTACAACATATCACAAACATGATATATATTTGGTTGAAGAACAAAGAGATTATAATAAATTCCATTGTAATAAAAAAAATAATAGATTGATATATTTAGGGATCAAGATTAACTTATTCCAAAATATAATATCCATATTTAGAAGGGTTATTTATAGGAATACTATTTAACCAATATCCAACTATAGATCTCATAAATGATGTAGCAAAAATTTGTTGGAACATATGAGATTCCAAGATGTGATGCTAAATAATTCTAAATAATTACGAAATTTAATAATATAGTTCATGTAATAATTACATTATTTCTCCAAAATTTTCCCATCACATTAGAGTAAATAATTTCTTATAAAATAGTTATTCATATGGATTAATTTTTTTCTGAGTGAAGGTCACAATTGTATAAAAATACAGTCATTGGAATATGTTAGTACCATCTACCATGGGAATCCATATAGAAATATCTCAAAATGAATTACAGGGTAAGTATTTTCCTCTAATACTAACCATAATTATAAGGATAATATAATGTTCTAAAACTCAAACCAATTTCCATATATTAATGATTATTGATATAAAACTTTTAGGTAACCTTTCAATTGCATTCAGATATAATGGAATGTGGTACTCTATTTAACCTTACGACCTTATAATTTATATCCTAGTAAAACAGTCATAATAGAAGTCACCTATTAATGAAATTAAATACATTAAATTTGTATGGTGAAAAAATACAACAAAAATAGAATTGTAAACATTTTATGTTTTTGATATTCTAATGATGAAATTAATGGTAATGTTTTCCCATTTCCACTGTAGTATTGTAAATGACAGAAACATCTCTTTAGATTAATTTTTATCATCCAAAACATTTATTCAAACTAATAATTATGATAAATACTATGGAATATCCTATTGCATGTTATCCTTCCCAAAATACTAATTCAATTCAATTTACATCTTTATAATTCATGTATTAATAGTAATTGTGAACAATGAGATTTATCCAAAAACTTCATCTTCACATTCTGAATTTAAAGGGAACATAATTAGTTACTAATCCTTATCATTCCATCATAGTCATGGTTGATGTTTGGAACATCTCAAAACATCTTATGTAATTCCACATCCTCTTTCTGAGCCTCTTTAATCATCACATAGAAATATTGTTGAACATTTATTTTATAATGCAATGAAATATCCCCTATACTCAATATTTCATGATCTACAGTTTCTAAATCCATATATATTGGATCTATTTTTATCTTCATATTGGATAAACTATCATGGTCTTTATGAACTAGATCCTCAGCCACATTTTTCATCTTCCAAGAGTGGTAGTATATTGAGATGTTATAATCATTAATCATCTAAAATTTCCATACATGAAACATATCCAAATATCATTAAATGAATAAATTTTCCCTTGATTTATGGACAGAATATATATGACAACAATCACCAGAAAGCTAAATCTGTGATATTTTATTAGAAAAAATTACTCTTTCCAACACGAAATCATGTTTTAGTTAATTTACAAATAAATGTTCAATTATCTTATAGAATAAGATATCAAAACATAACTATACTTGAAGAAAAAACCTAGTCCCTCCATCAAGGAATAATTAAATATTAAAACACTTCTATAATTTAGAGAAGTATAAGTATAGGTTCACTTTCCAACCATCATTGTAGTTTCTGGAATTATACTTTATATACATATGTCAATAGGATATTACCTCTAATATGTATCATCATAATTATTTTAGTATATATCTTTTAAAAATATCTAGTAGTGTGTTTTTAATATCAAACCAACCAATAGACACTATGGATATCTATTAATACGGTTGTCCTATTCCATTTATTAATTACTATTCTCTGTAAAGGGTCTATATATATTCCCATACTTGATATTATTTATCCCATTAATGTGACATTCTATATCCAAAATTCACATTTATTAAATTTATTATATAGTTTCTCCTTCCATGAATTTTTTATAAAAATTCTCAAATAATATTCTTTTTTCATTATTGATATATGAATATATAAAAATATAATATATAAAGACTACCACAAACTACTCAAGGTAATCTATATTGATTAAATTCATTATATGCATGAATTTATTATTGTAATTAAATTGTACAAATGGAATCCATGTAAGTTCATAATGACAGTACCACATATAAATATATATATGTCTATCTTAGATATATCTTCCTTCATTTCCATGAATTGAATATATCAATATGGAAGGTTAATCTAGGAAAATTATTGATTGTTGCACATTTGATCAAAAAAATTAATTAATATACGGAAAATGGTTTTAGTTCTGGAGATCGATCTTGTTCAATTCTTGACAATCAATTACAAGAAACATGAGAAAAAGTTTCTTCTTAAAAAATAATATTTTATCTTAATTGTGGTAAAATAGGGGTTATTATTATTTATTAGGATTATCAAACAGCTTCTAATTCTATTTATATAATCCAATCAGTCCCATTAAATATTGAGTCTTTTAAATTCCTATAGACTATTTATGAGTTCTATTGAAAACATAAATTTAATATTTGGGAGAATAATAAGAATGTATAATAAAAATATATCAGAATAATCATGAACAATAGTAATATCATCAATATTTTTTTTATGACCAACCACTTGAGATAAATATTTCTCATGAATAGATATTAAGACCTATATAATGTATGTAACATCCTTTAAAAGCTCATATCCATCCCCACACTGATCAAATAACATATATTGATTTTAAATATCAATTGTGACTTATCTTCCTAAAAAATTCATATATAATCTATATAGAGCCAGTTGATCCATACCAAAAATAAAATGATATTCATCATAAGGAATAATCAAAAGGCTTGTAGGAAGAAAATCCACACAAGATACTATTGTAAAGGTTCTAGAGAATTTATATGATATCATAGTATGATAAGAATATTATTACATCTAAATCAAAATTTATCCATTGAGGTGATGATTTGAAACATATAGAAAATTATCTAGATATAAATTAGTGGGTATAAATAGAATAAAATTAGTCCTTCATAATTATAATGTTTATGGATAGTGTACCTTTCACCACATCATTGTTGTGATCAACATTAGTAGTTCTGATTGCATCATCTTTTACCTTTTCTCTATGATTTGATGTTTTTTGATACTGATTGTTTTCAATAACCCTCATATTCATGCACTGATTGGCCTAATGTTGAACCTCTTTCGAATTATAGAATTGGTGTGTGTGTGTGTGTGCGCAATGTTCAGTTAATCCTTACCAACATTGCTTTCATTTTTTGGCCTCTTCACATTACTTATTTATTACTATTTTTTATGACATTTTTTCCATTGTAAAAATATTTTCATTAACCCAAAAATATATTTCCTCTACACCAACATCCACACTTCTAACATGAAAAAAAATTAATTTCCTTCCCTTATTGGGTTTTATTATTAAAACATATTCAAATTACATAATTCTATTTTTTCTCTAAAACAATGTTAACATAGAGAGACACCAATTTAAAATTCCATCATTAGTGAGCATCAAAATATTAATTCATATATAAAAAAGTATATTATATACGATGAATTTTAGATACATTTTTCAATATATTAAATAATCATTAAATATTAAAGTAATTATCAATGATAATACTGGATTTATGCCATACATCTTATGAAATTTATATCATATGTACTAATTGATTAATTATCATATGTTTTATCTCCTCAAATTCCCTTTCTGTTTTCATCCATAGAGTTTTGGGAAATGAATTATTGAAAAATACAGACTTAAACACTTCTTGTTTCATGGTGTGAATTTCCCCCTCTTTTATATTATTATTGAAAAGATCTCATCATTGATATGATTTTCCATTCAAAGGATTTTATTCAAAGAATAATTCTTTATGTTCCCAATAGAAAATAATGAAAACTATATTTTTTATTGCTACCGATCAATTTATTAAATATTAATAGATCATAGGTACAACTATAGGATGGGGTATGAGTAGACATAAAAGAATTAAAAATGAGTTTTCATTTATTTTGATCGCTTATAAGATCACTATAATTCATGTTTCCCATTATATCGCATGAGATATGGGTGGAGATAACTTCAAAATTTATCATTCCCAAAAACATATTATTATTTTTATCATATGAATTGTCATTTAAATTCATATCACATTTTGTTTTAGAATTATTCTTATGAGTTCCATCCATTGATTAAGAAAAAAATAATAAATGAAAATCATTGTGATTAATCATGTAATCACAAAAAATAATTGATTTATAATCCTTGAATCCTTATTTTTATTTTGTGTCACAATATTATTAAACTATCCTCTTCATGGTGATTATATATTCATAGTCATCAAAAATATTCACAATGAAAATTTTATTTACCCTAAGAATATACCCAATGATTATTAAACTATGTACACACTTTTCTCCAATTCAACCTTCACCGAAATCATGGTAAAGATATTATAAAAAAATTCATTTCCATATTATTAAACCTAGATGTATCCCTTCCAAATACACAACTACATTAACTATATAGATAAGCATATTTTTATATTATATCCTATAATATATACATTAAAATTACATTAGGATTTTATAAACCAATTTTTTTTTGTCCTAATGGAATTCAAAAATATTATAATCATAATATCAAAAAATATAAAAACCCTAATCTAAAAATAGAGGAGACCCATGAATTACGTAATTTTAATTTACATCATTTTTTACGATTAAGAACAAAAATTATTATAAATAATTTCCCTATAATGATAGATATTTATATTATTTGGATATGGAAAACATAATCATCATCTGTCATGAAATATATTCAATATCTCCCAAAATATATCTTATCAAATAGTATTGTTCATAGATATAACCTACTTAACATTATTCTTCACAACATTAGGAAGAGAATTATATGAAAGGGTGATCTTAGATTCTTAATAAATAAAAATATAAGAGGTATCATTCAACATCATAAGTTTCCATATGATAATAATTATTGTACGAGTAGATATTCATAAATTATAATAATCTTACCCAAGAAGTCAAATATCATTAATAATAATATATGTAATAAGGATTTTTCAAAAATAACTATATAATTAGTAAGTGAAATAATTAGAAAATAATCAATAATAATTCATGAGAACATATCCAATGCATAATTCATAAACATGTATCATAGACATATTCATAAAAATTCATTTTCTTAGTCAATGCTCATAGGCAAGGTTGTCATAGTGGAGTTGGTTCACTCTTCATTCCATCATTTCCTATATAAAGGTTTACTATGACGACTATCATTGAGGATATATTACCTTACGGTATAAGGTTTAATCCACATTCTATTCCGTATTATCCCATGATATTTCCATCAATATATAATTCATTAGAGTGATATATAGTTCATGGCCCACTCATCAAATAGTAATAATCATACATTTCTATGACACAAGATCATGAAACACTAATAGTATAATCATATGACATCCATTGAAATGGTAATGTGTTTCAATTTTTTTTATCATTTCATCATAGAATAATCAATGGACATGAAACAAGTTTCATAATGTTTCCATCATAATAAAATTAGCCCATGGGAATGAAACAGGTTTTATAGAACCATCATTTAATTAATATCATTATAAGACATCCAATGATATAACATGTGTGGTATCCCAATATAATATCCATAGTGATGAATGAAAATCCTTAACTGATGTTTTCATACATAAATAATAACATTAAAATATCATTAAGAAATTTCATTGAAAATATGAGAAAATTACATTTTCATTTGATAAAATTTTAAGTAATAGTTTCCTAAATATTTATAAAGAAATTATATTTAAAAACCGTTGTAAAAATATAATTTAATCATTAAATAAATAAATAAATAAGAGTAAACTAAAATTAGGTCACATGATATACAATAAAATGGATCATTATTTTTAAAACTTTATAAAAAGTCTAAAACATCATTTTCTCAAAACACCTAGAAACAATAATTTTTAGAAAATTATAAATAAATTCATTCATATAGGGAATAAATTTTTTCAAATATTTATGTATTTTTATAAAAATTATAAATTTTATTTGATGGTTATAGAAATAGAAGAAATGTTTTGTCAACTAAATATAAAATAAGATCACATTTTGTTGGAAAACATTTTTTTCGTTCATATACATTAATAAAGAGATTAAAATGGTAATAATAGTTAAAAAAATTACTAGTGGATATGAAAATTAATGGGGATAATTATTTATGACAAATATAATTTCCCTCAACAAAAATTTATTATGGATAATTCTGAAATGATATGACATTGTAACATAATACCCTCCCTAATGTTTTATATTTTACATTCGTAATCAAATATCCCATATAATTAAAAAATATTTATTAAATATTTATTTTATTACATAATTTATAAATGGGATTATATTAATTCTTATTTTATATTTTAAATTCGTAATTGTGTTAACAATTTCTTCATTAAAAAGAAAAATCGACTGAAAAGAACATTGTTTTCTTTGAATTTTTTGTTTCGATGATTCAAGTACACAGACACTACAAATGGTTTAACCATACATATAATAATATTAATAAAATATGTATAATATTTAATCATCATATAAACATTTATAATATTTCATATTGAGAGGTGGTAAAAAATAAATTTCATCACATTATTGAGATGGTTGTATGTACGTACACGAGACTCACATATACACTATTAAATGGATGGAACGTAATAATGGAAAATAATAAATAACACTTAAATAATAATTATAATATTATATATAGTCTATATATTCATTAAATATATCTCTATTTTAATCTATATAAAACTAAAATAAAAATTGAATGACCTCACGTGGTGTAGGTGGTAATCCACACGTGCGCACTAGTGATGTTATTCTTTTACAATGGATAGAAAGTTAATATAGTAGGTAAGGTATTATAATTATTAAAACCAAAATATTTCATAATAATGATATATAAACATTATGATCAACATAAAAACTGACCAAGGATGATTTAAGTGGAAAATGAATTAGATCCCTACATAAAGGCAGTATTCTACACTTACACATGAGGGATACATTAGTTTCATATTTCATTAGAAATGATGAATAAACATGATGATCCTTCACCATAATAAAAATTTGTAATTATTTCATCACTTAATAAATTATTTTATAATGGATAAACTAGATATATAGTAGGAAGAAAGGGAATTATAATTGAAAATACTGAGTTACTAGTTATACCCCTTCACTGAGAAAACCCATTTGGAAAATACCTTACCCACTGAAAGGAAATTTTTTTTATCAATCATAGATATATATGAACTGGGGAGGGTTTTTGGAGGAGATTAGGGGGGGTATTTGATGGTATATAAGGATTGTGAACTGTTATAAAGAGAGTGTATGTTTGATCATTCTATAAGGGAGGGAGTGGACTGTATTGGAATTTTTGAAACGATTAAAATATAATAATACTATAATCATGTTATCTGGATCAAAAACGAAAAATATTAAAATATATGAAGTATTATACTGAAATACCATCATTCAATAAAATTATTAAAAAAAATTAACATTCTAAACCATTTCTCTTAGGTTATCCCCCAACCATTGTTTGTTAACATTATCCATGTTAACAAAATTATATTTATTTACAATCTAGTTTTCCAAAAAAGTCACATGAAATCAGTAAATAAAATTAATTTTCAGGATTAAAACTATGTTTTATATTTTACATGAATAATGTTCTATTATAATTTTATATTCATTTAAATAAAATTCACCAAACTCTAGAACCGTGTTATTAAATAAATGGTTTAAAAAAACTAAGTTCACCGTCATTGATTTCAATGTAGAAACTAATAAAAGAATAATAATAATTTTCATTTAATAAATATATTTCAAAAAAACCATTCATAAATATATATTGATCTAATTTCATAAGATAAAAAACATTCTAATCAATAAAAATATTTTTCATAAAAACATCTATATTAACATTCAATTTTTTTCTCATTTCTATCCAATTGAAAACCAATTAATTTTTTAATATGCATATAAACAATAGTTTTTCATAATTTTTTAATACATATTCATAACCTAAAATACAATGGATAGTTAATCAATATCACAATAAATAATAATATGTATACAATGGTTTTTTATAACCATGGTGTTTCATGTAAAGAAAGTAATCAAAAAAAATAAAATATATTTAAAGAGTGATAATTCATAAAAACTCAGAGTGTTTCCTATTTCATAATAATAACTATTTAAATGTAAATTATTATTATCATTCAAGGATATTTTAAAAATAAATTTTTCTATGAGATCATGTTGTTACCTAATACAACTCCTTATATAATAATTTACAAACACTTCCTAAAGACATTATGATATAAAAGTATATTAACATCTTTACATTAACTAATTTTTACTTTTATATTTTTTTAAAACATACCCTAAGCTCTTTTAGTATAGAAAGTGAAATTTAATATTAATTATTATTGGTATAATAAATTAATTATTGTATTTGGACTTCTATATATTCGAATATACTACCGTATGTTTCATTGAAACAACAAACTCTTCAAAATATCAATGCAACGATGTATGAAATAAATTATGTAAGGAAATGATTATTATTTCCTATAGTGGGGATATTTAAAAAAGAATATATTGAAAAATTATCTAATATGATATTATGCGTGTTTATAAAATTATTCTTAAAAGAATTCCATTCTTTAAAATATACAACTAATTTGTGTTGGGATCACGTGTATTATATTTTATCAATAATATACATAAACTCCATTATATTTAATTAAATAATATTTATCATTATATTCTTTTGAAACATATTATATTGATTGATTAATCATCTACTGGGTTTATGAAAACCACATTCATGTATTGTTCAAACACTCTCTCTATTAAACAACAACATATATTATTATATAATATAAGGATTATGAATACACACATCCAATAACTTGACCGATATGATCTTGATAAATTTATTTATTCCAAATATTCATAATATAAATATTTTACACTTAATATCAATGAATAATAGAATCATCATCATTTATAAAATTGATTACGAATTTTTTTATATTTACAACATTTTTCAAATATTCGTTATGTATCATATAACCATTAAAATATGATATAAATTATTTCTAAAACATTGATACTATTAATAGAATATCAATGGAGGTTCTCAAAAACCTTTTTGATATTAAAATTATAAATAAATATTTTTTACTTACATATATCATACACTGAATTTCAATGACCTTGTATGACTACTAAAAAAAATATGTTTTTCTATCAAATTTTTATTCCATTTCTATGAGATGTTAACCACTTTTTCTATCATTATTGTACCATAATAGGGTGATTTAATTCAATGATCATATGTGCTCAAGAATTTTTGTATATATGGAAAAAATATTTGTATTTACTTCTTCATTTTCACGACGGTTCTAACTATTATCTTAGATTTGATTCCACAAAAAATGATTCATAAATTAATCCATTATTTTATCAAATTCACTAACAAATAATCATATTGAGAATATAAGTAGATAATGATGTTATTATAGTACGAATTTGTCTATTTCCATCAAAAAAATTTATGAATCTATTTATTCATTGTTAAATTATATGAATTAACTTTCAAAATAACATCAATTGTTGATTCCTCAAAATGTTTTATCATTGACAAAAATAATTGTTTTTTCCATAAGAATTATTCTTAAGTATATATACCAGTATATTTTGTGGAATATAATATAATTCCACTTTCTATAGGATTGATCAAAAGTTAATGTTCAAGGATGATGGTTCCAACAACCAATAAGAAACTCTTTTTATCTAATTTATGTAACTTTTAAAATTCTATTTATAATAGTTTTTTTAGGGGTTTACTTACTAAAATTATAGCCCATTTTAAATATTAAACATTATAATTAATATTCAAAGTTATATAATTAATCCAGAGAGAATTCTATTACCTATGTATAAAAGTAATCATTTTATCTGTTGGATATTTATTTCAATCATTTCACACAGTATTGTTTCGTAATTAAAAAAATATCTTATTATACATTTTACCACATGATTTTTAAAACAATGATCTATAAATAAAATTGAAGATATAAAGAGATGCATTTATAAAAGAAAAAAATTATAAAGTAAATTAAATTTTTTAAACACCATAAATTATTAATTTATCCCAAAATTAACCTAAAATTGTATATAATATCTAGAAGAACATATAATGAAAATTGGTGAGATATAATTATGAGTATGAAACCAATTAATGTGTGCTTCATTAATATGATATTATGGTGAGAAAATAAAATATAATATTAACATATAATTATAGAATGAAAAATATAATATCATAACATCATAGTCAACGAAATGATGAAAAAACATTAAAAATGTCAACATAACAATTATTCTATGATCATTACTAAGACTCCAAAACAAACGATAACTGGCTAGACACCCATTCACTATATATGGAATATCATGAGATAAAATCATTACCCAAGTAATTGGTGAATTATAATGGAACACCCTTCATATATATGATCTTATGTGGGAATTACATCATATGTCATAAAAAATCATTCCACTAAAAACATTTTTTGAATGATAATAAATGTTATATGGTAATCATTGATTCATAAGAACTTAATATCATGACCAGTTTAATATTTTATAATGATGATAATGGAATAGGAATTATATAAATGTATATCACAATCCAAATAAAAAAATATACAATCAATTGAATACCAATGATCGAAATAGTAGTTTTTATCCCTAAGAAAAAACATTTAATGAAAAATACTAGAATTGTGTTTATGGAATAACGGTTATATAAAATGGATATGGGTATAATGTTATTAAGTGATAATTGGTGTCTCCCATTAATATATAATCATAGGAATATAAATGGAATTAATTTCTGTGAATTATAACATAGATATTTTGGAAATATTATGCTTAACAGAAAATAATTACATGACTGAAATGGAAAATAGAGACAATCTCTTTTTTGGAAAGTGGATTTTCAATGCTTGAGAAGGTATTTAGATTAACTTATATAATATTCGGTGAGACTCTATATGTGTGAAATGAGTTGAAGTTCTTACTCAATAGATTTATAGTGGAGACTAATGGGATAGTTTGTTGATATTTTTAAAAAACATGGATGATTATATTATTAATATATACACATAGATTTTTTATTTTCTTATCTAAAAAAACAAAAAACATTTATATTTCCTCTAGTTGTAGACCATTGAATTTTCCAAGTGGTGGGTTATTTAGTTTAATAGTTTGTTAATTTTATATAATTTAGTTTATAATATATTGGATGTAACCAAAAAATCATAAAAAATAATCAAAAATGGATTACAATATAGTTTTTGTTCTTGAAGATTCAATATAGGTTTGAAAAATTAAAAATATTACATTAAAATAATATAATTCAATGATAAATTATATTTTTTGCAAGAAAGTATGCATAGTAATTATTATATCACAATTAATATATTATTATATAATAACACTTAGCATGTAATTATATGTTATTTTACTTATTACCCAAAAAATTCATTATAACTGAAAATTATGAAAAAGTATCCCATTGGATTGTTCAATATGTTCATTTTAAAAATAAAATGTATAATATAAAGATAAATTTATAATTAAATGAAATTTATTGTTTAAATAGAAATCATAATTTTCAAAAATAATGATTCTTCTAACATAATATAGATTCAATTCCATAGAAAAACTTCATATCACTATAAAAAATAATTTGGTTATATATATAAGAATAAATATTCTTATTTAAAAAAATTATATTAATATAATATTTTGTGTAAATTTATGAATTTATAATAAAAAATTATTTTAACTAGCCATATATTTAAAAGAATAAAACAATGTTTTCATAATTTAAAAACTTATTATATTTATAGACTAATAAATTACATTTTATAGTTTATACAAGGATGCTAAATAGTATAAAAATGTGGTATAACAGTAACCATTATTAATATTATTAACGAACTCATACCTTAATTTACTTGTGATTTATATGCAGAATCGCTTTATTACACCAATGGAAGCCCAATAGTGAAGTTCATGATAATAATACTCGCTCGGGGTTGTCGCGAATACATTAATTTGGAGGTGATATATCTGGACTTGATCTTCTCATATTTTTTATTATTCTCAAACCTTACATTTTAATCTTCTCTTGGGATTCGACATGTGTGAACCCTAGTGATATTACCTCCTCCCTATGCTCTTAATAATTGTATTAAAAAGTAATTATATACTTTTTAATGAAATCATATATTACTTATTTCTAACCTATCAATTTTATTTACCTATTATATACTCTAATTCTAATACTAACATTATTACAAATAGTCACAATACTCACCAGTCATCATTCCAAATTTTTAGAATACCCAATAATCAGAATGCCCATTGTTCATTATGATCGACAATCATAATTTCCTATGATCATATCCTGATAGACTCATCTTCTATGAAACACTATTTATACAACAATATTTTCTCATTTCACTATTTACTTCTTCACTTGTAAGGGTTAGACACATTCCATTATAATTAATATCATATTCCGGGAAGTTCTTTTTTATTTTACCACTTTTATGATCAAATTGATCTTTAAGGGTTTATTCATGCCTATGGAGTTTACATTACTGTGTGTAAAATTCATTGGTCTTTTACTATGTATAATATTCATAGATTTAATTTTCAATGTTAATTAATGATATTAAATATTCATTCTATGTAATTATAATGTAATAAAAAATAAAATTTCCCTTTTCAGAACTGAGTTCTAGCATTTAAAATAGAAAAACCAACTCATTATTTTACGTTGTACCCCACCCCATTATAAAAACATATACTCTAAATTACATTTCATGAATAAAACTGAAAATATAAGGGCGGTTCCAGCTTATTTCTTCTTCTGGTTCAGAAATATATTCTTTATACTTATTGTTCTACCAATAAAAGCAGACCATGTGAGTTTCCTTATTTCATAGAACATTGTATTTACGATAAAATATATTCATAGAATACCCCCCATAAGAGTTATCATTATAAAACCATACCACATGTGTATTCAGTACATGTGATGGATTTTGTATTTACTTCCTCAAGAGGGATATATAAACCAAATCATGTACTTGATAGAGGTAAATTGGGAGGGATTGCTGATATTCCACAACTCTTATGTGATTATAAATATCAAAGGGGTCAATATTAGAAAAAAAAATTATCATATTACATAAATTGATGAATATATTATTGAGTGATATTTAATTTCATAATTTATCATTATCCTAGAAATTATGGTCTCATCGATGATTATTGGAATATGTCTTCTATAAAATTTATGATACATGAATATGATACATATTAAATGTTGAATTATCAGTCACTTCCTTCACTAAATCAGATCATAGTAGCTACAATTCTCCATCATTATCCCAATATGGTGGAGTAATAAATTACTTCCAATTTATTGATTCTTAGGTACCTCTTTTAATATTTTAGTGAAATATATATTTTTTTGTGAATTTGACTAATGGAATATGGTGATCCTAGACAATTTCGATTTTCATTTAGTTATCTCTCAATGTATACCCCTAGTGGATGGATTTTAAAATCATATTGGACACCAGTTTGAGTATTATATTTAATATAATAGTTTACACCTATAATAATATCCCATGGTAGAATTTAATAGAATATTTAATTGAATATCAGATTAAGATATTATTCACTAAATAGTGGTGTTCCATTTAGGCAAAAAATTTCTCTAATGTATAACCTGATATGTTGATTTATTAATAATTCCATGAATATGGTAATAAAATTTTATATCTTTTTAAATTACCATTCCACAACACATATAGAATTTTCCATTTATTATAATTGTATGAACAAAGAAAAAACCCATGTAGATGTTATTCTATTTCCATATAGGTATGTGTAATGGTTGCATCATCCATTTTTTTGACTTCTTTTATTTCCTCACATACTAACATACAAGGAAAATTGATGTATATTACACAGTATTATTCTTCTTATTATCCCTCCAATAGTCCTCTAATTTATCTCTATAAAAATATTTTATACCTAGGAACATATATAATGTTCAGATATGAGCATAAGTTAATAGCTCATTAATTTTATTAGGATTTTAGTGTACACATAATCATGGCCCAAATCTCAAACCTATTTTACCATAAATGATGAACTCTAAGCATTCCCTTTTTCTTATAGTATCTTCCTTTTTATATTTCTCAGTATCATCCCTTTGGGAATCCACAAACATATATTGAGTGGATGGTTGTGATGCTATTTTACCAATGTAGAATGATGTCCATTCCTTTATGATTCCATTGTCCATCATTTTCATGTCTATGCAGATTATATCTTTATGTGTCTTTATCATTTATCATATCGTAGTACACATTATACATAAATTATCCCTATATTAATTAACCTTTTGAGGGGATAGTTAATTTAGAAATCAAGATCCTTTATTATCTCTATTGTTCATCATCTGTGCTTGTTGACCTCCTTATCTGTGAATTTATACATGATGTTATTATGATCCCTAAATATTTTTCACTTCTCTCCCAATAGTTTTTGATTCACTATAAGTTATTCATAAGTTAATGTTTGATAATTTTTTATCATTAATGTAATTCTATAGGCTTCCAATATTTAGTGGTTGAAAACATGATGTTTTGAATGAAAAATGATAGGTATAAGTATTTAGAAAACAATGAGTACTAGTTATGGGGTAACCATGATATGTGGGTAAATGAGGTTCTAGTGTAATTTTTCATGGTTTGAGCATGGTTAGTTAAACTATGCATCACACCATGGAGACCTTGTGAGTTTATAGGTTGTTATCTAATAGTGTGTCATTGAATGAGTATGGTTTTCCAAAACTATGGGGCTCATCACTAGGAAACCATTCCTCTCATTAATTAGGGGACAAAAACCACACATGGTTGGTAAACTCTTTGTATAAACATCTATCCTAACCCTGATCCGTGAATTATACATCTATAAAGATGTAAATTACATATAACTCCTGGAAGTATTTTATGTATAGTCCATTCGTAATCATCATTTAGATAAAAAACCTTCCAAGTCAATCTAGTTGTTTCACCACTTCTATTATTTTTTGGGTTTCTATCATTCATGATGGATATATTATGTAATGTTTTAATTTTGATCTGGTTTTCTGTCCTCTTCTAAGATCTTTGTAAATATATTATCCCATTATATTTTTGGTAAAAACTAGCTATTTATTTTGAATATAATGTGTTTGGTAGAGTTTTAATGTTTTATCTTAATAATATAAGATCATGTAGACCTAATCTAGTCATACTAAATCTCTGTTTTGGAATCCGACAAGTTTTCCATAGGTCATATGGTACGTGATTATAAAAAAAGGGTCCAACTATTGAATTTCATGATGTTCTTGTAAAATTACTTTAGTTTGTTTCATTAAAAGGATGTATATTTTAGGAATGTTTATTTTCATAATGGAATCACTATTTTTTAATCAGTGTTTTCTTTAGAAAATGATTTGTGCAGACTATGTTTTTGATGAAATGCCTTAATGGAATGTTTGACATTCAAAATGGTGTTTAATGAATAGAGGTGGTAATAAATTTCTCTTAAAATTTTTTATAAATAGGGATCATGGGTTATACATGGGATTTGGAAATATTATCTCATTTTAGAACCTTGTAATCATCAATAAATGGCCTTCTCATGTTTTTTATATAATACCACTAGGGTATTGATATCAAAAGTCTATGAAATGACTCTATATTGTTTGAATCCTTATGATTTTAAATTTAGTGTTTTATTTATGTTTTTCAATATATATATTCATATCCTATAGACATATCTCATTCTTTTTATTTATATTTTTTTTGATGGTTTTTAGGTAAAAAGGGGTCATATATACCCTAAGAGGGGGGTGAATCAAGTAATGAGTATTATTTTAAAAATTCTTCATCCCCATTGTATGTTGATAAATTTAATAAAAAGGCCACTTCGGTGATCATTAATGTAAATTTTTAATGTGTCCCTTACAACATTAACTAATGATAATTCCATGAATGTAAAACAATAAATCATGAACAAGGACCCAAAATATTTTACTTCGTTCACCCCCAAAAGGCTACATCCAAGAATCATACTACGATGATGTGTCAATTTTACCATATTCACTAAGGCTCACTACCTATAATTATTTTTTTTCAATATCAATTCTATGCCCAAGATAACTACCATTACAATATTTAGGGTATGGTCACTGAATTCCCAAGGGTCTCTCCCTATATCACTTGCTCTGGTTCTCTACTGGTGGAAAGTACCATCGTCTTCCTCTTCCATAGCAAACTTATCTTAAATGTGATCCACCAAAAGATTACAGACTTTTAGGTCCCATAAATTTCATGAATGAACATATCCCCAATTATAGGTATATTCTATCTTGAATACTTGTTTTCACCTGTAGAAGAAATCCAATTTTTCCTTGAACTTTTTGATTGTGAAAATTTCCTTCATGAACTGTTCCAATGTGAACTATCCCGGGTCTTCCATAGATTTCCTTGAGTCATCCGTGAACTATGTTTCATGATTTTTGAACCACACATGTTCACAATACACCTCTCCTCTATGGAATTTCTCCTCATCCATGGGTCTTCTCCTTTATGGGATGCTTCTTCCTCCACAACCCAACCGCTCTTCCACGAACTATCCTAGCTTCACGAAAGGGTTCTTCTTCCACAAACTACCTCTCCTCAATGGACTGTTTGATTCCCTATGGAAAAAATTCTTCCACAATG
Organism: Viscum album; assembly: GCA_963277665.1. Lineage (NCBI taxonomy): Eukaryota > Viridiplantae > Streptophyta > Magnoliopsida > Santalales > Viscaceae > Viscum > Viscum album. The sequence continues at coordinate 422,425,933 of OY728162.1, read as the reverse complement.
GTAATTACTCTATGTAAAACCTATTCATCCGTGGACTACTTCTTTCTCTATGAATCAACTTCCTTTTTGATCTACATAGACCCACAGGTCCCTTTCATGAACTTACCCATAAACTGCTTCACCCATCACAAAATCCACCCACATGAACACTTAACATATGTAATATTATCCCTCACGAACCACTTCAAAATTATACGAATTATTTTTGTAGATAATATGTTTTCAAATAAAAATCTCTCATTGTAATGATTGGGTTAGAAATCCTTACGTAGGAAAATAGATCTTCAAATTCTGCTAATCTATTTTATTCAAATCAGTGATGTTGTACAACATTCACCGCATACTATACATCTCCCATGAACCAAAATAATCTTGCATGCCATTTTTCCAATGTAGTCCATATAGAATCTTCATTCCTTTATGGTGGAAGATCTCTTCCACGAATGAATTCCTTTGAATATCCTCAAATCACCTCCTCAATTTTGAAAACAATGCTCTATCCCAAATACAATAAGCCTTTAGCGAACCATTTTCCACCCACAAACTTCAAGCCTCAATGAGAACAATTTTCCCTAGAGAGTCTTTTTACCATGCTTCACATTCCATACAATTCTTCTATGCAGAATCCTTCAATTGGTGATTTTCCATTTTCATTCGATGTACCTCCTATGTTGTTTGCAAACTATCTTTCAAGGTATTCAAAATGTGTACTCCTATGTGGAAAATATTTCATTTACAAAAACCATCTATACTAATTCAAAATAATATATCTTTGTAAATAATTTCAACTACACCAAAACATTACATGATGATTCCTTGAGGTATTTTTTCCCTACAGTTTTATATTTAATAGTTAGTTTCTCACTTTTTATCATATATAGTTTTTTATTTTGAGTTTACTTATAAAATCATGATTTCTATAATTTAATTATCATATTACTTGATTTCGTGATCATATAGTATTTTCTAAAAAACAAAGGATGTTTTACAAAAGAATTCCTCTTTTGAAACTACTTTAAAAAATGGATTTGTTTTAAAGTTATGGATATCATTTTTATGTAAATAGAAATTTTCTATATTAAATTGTAAAATAATATTGGGTTTTTCTCTAAAACAATAGTTTCTTTCTATGGAGTTTATAAAATGGTTTTGAGGGACAGAAGTTAACAGCAGGGAATCTTAGAGTATTCCAATTTCTCATGATTTTTAACACAAACATTATGGGATTGTTTGGTGGTGATGAATGGTCAAACAAAGATTCCTAAAATGGATTCTCCTTTTTAATATTTATATTTAGCCATTTGGGATTCAAATTGTATAACTAATGAATGTGTTCTCTTCATCCACTTCATAATCTATCAGTTTATCTCTTTTCAGTTATTGAATAGTCTACTTGGATTATCTTTTTATTCAATTACCTTATTGAACAAATTGATGCGTGAAATGCCAGGTTGATCCATGTTGGTTAAAAAATAGTATTTGAGGTATTACCCATCCAAAGGTGTGGTTTAAATATTTAGGTTTGGTACATGTACTATTTTATATATTTGTTATTACATTTTGAATTTAGGTAGAAATATTGGGAGGGTTCTTGACTAGCTCACTTATGTGTCTATGCATGAGTTTCAATGGGTTGTAAGGGAATTTTTTACAAACATGGGGCATAGTTTTTTTTATTTTAATGAAATTGATTTATGGTTTTTTTAAATGATCATGATGCTTCTAAAGGTGTTTTCACTCATTTTTAGGATCCATGATTGATTTAAATTCATAATGTTTTGTAGAATTTATATATATTCTTAAATTTGTAATGTGATTATGGAAATCCTAATAGGGTAAATGGTTATTTTATTTTGTTTTAGTTAGATAATTTTGTCATATAAGATACCATCCCTATCATTGACAGATATATTCATGAAAATATTCGAAAGAAGATACTCTAGTAGACCATTATTTTTTAGAATATAAAATACACACTTTCCATACCCGGGGTCAAGAATGGGAAGGAATGTAGAGACATGTTTTGGAGCATGTATCAAAAGATTCTAAGAAGAATCCAAAAATCTTCCATAGATGTAAAAGATCCCCAGAATGTGATTTATTTCTAGATAGGATCAAAAGTGTCTTCCACTATCAAAATACTCTAGAGGAATATATGGTGTTTTTTAAATTATTATTTTTAAGGAATCAGATAATATAGTGAGACCCTATCATAAAGTTAATTTTTATAAGGATGTTACCATGAATTATTTCTATAAAATCATCAACCAACATTTTTATCCTAAAATAATTCATTTGGCGTTGATCTGGGAATTTATGACTTCAGATAAAATGTTGTATGAGGATTTAGATTATTCCAACAATTTTAGTGAGTTGGTTTATATATCACATGGCCCTATTACTAATTATTACCATATATCACAGATTTTTGAGATGTTTATGAGTGATGATATAATTCTAATGCTTATTATTTTATTACATCCAAAATTCTGGAGTTAGTAGAAAACAACTATGAAAGAGGAAAACATGTAAATGAAAACAGGTTTTAGTGAAGAATTGGTTTCTATAGCTATTATATAAGATGTGTCTTCTCTCCAGAAATTTAAATATATGGGTAGATATCTATCTTCTAGGCCCATCTAAGAGATTCCTCATATTGGTATTATGTTTTTTCTATTAGTCTGGATGAACTCTTCATAACAAATATAAATTTATTTAAGAACCCTAAACATGACATCATTATGGAAAATAAATTCATCATGTGAATTTATTTGAAAGAGTGTTCCAAGACAGTTATAATGGATCCACCCTCACAAAGGCTTCAAAGGTTCATTATGGTGTTTCCAAGTGTGTTTATACTTATTGTTATGATAATGTGAAGGATTATAATACTGATTACGATATGGGATGATTTGATATCAGAAATAATTATATATTAGAGTTTTTTCTAGAGGAATCTATGGTTAGGATAGATATTGTTTGAGGTATTATTGTTATTTTTTCTTCTATGGTAAAAACATTGTTTTAAACAAAAATGAATAATTCATTTATTTCATTATGTTTAATCGATGTGTTGTGCTTGAGTTTAAATATTTTCTTGTTAAATTTAGATCCTTCCACACATTTGGTGAAGATGTCTAAATAAGGTTTTAGATGCCTTATGTGTCATTTCACAATAACATTTTTGGACATAATATGTTATTTCATCATCCTCAATCTATATTCCATTGACATAATTATTGGAATAGATAGAATAATTAGTGTAACGGCCTTAATTGAATTTTATAATCATCGAGTTAAGTACTTATCTTCTGATAGAGTATTTCACATCTTTATGGGTGAGTGGGATTAAATATCTCGTAGAGTTTATCATATAGTTTCATTTTACATAATAATCTCATACAATTATAAAAAATGTTCATTGATATCATCGAAGCTCACTTGAGTAGTTCATAACATTCATTGATGTGTTTATACCCTAAGATATTTCCTACTGATTTCATTATATTTCCATTGATAATAGAAGAAAATTTCACTATTTTTGAAATACTTGGTATTATATACATTTATATACTTATTTACCACATTGAACCCACTATGTTATGAAATCACAAGGTCAATATTTTGGAAATTTGGGCCAATCAATTTATTCCTCTTAGAATGTAACATTGGTCTTATCCTGTCATTTTTCAAAGAAGGAAGATAGATGCCTCAAACCTTACATTAATTATTAACGGAATCAAACTTCATATTATGAAAATGTATCCATTTATAAGAATTTAGTATCAATTTAATCTACTAATAGGGGTGTGTTGGTTTTCAATGGTTGACCTCTAGTTGGGTTACTGAAAAATAATTGTTTGAGGAGAGGATATACTTATGATAATGTTTTGGAGAAAATATTGGAAATTTTGAGTGTCTTTTAATGTATTTAAGTATCAATAATGCCCGTTTACTATTTATAGTATCAATAAAGAAAATAATTTAATGGTTCTTAGACACATTTTATGTCATGTTTTTTGATAACTATATTATACTTCATGTCATAGGGGGATATGTAGACTATATGCACACAATTCTAAGAACCTTATGAATAAATTTTCATTATGTTAAGCATTTAAAACGTTACTTTTGGATAATTTATGTAATGTTTATAGAGATTTTTTTATCATAGATAGGTTTCTATGTAGATTGTGAAAAAATACATGTGTTAATTTACAAGGAAAAGCCTTGAAATGTTTTTTAATCCAAATATTCATCAGTCTGGATGGTTATAAAAAGTATTATTTTCATGAATTAACTAATCATTGATATTAAATGATAGATTTATGTCTTAAGGGTGTTATTCCTTAACATTATTTGGATCAATGTTAATCAGTGTTCTTTTTTCATTTGATGATGAATAATGATAAATATAGGAAATAACATTTTCTTTTCTCGTGGGATAGATGCAATATTCCTCTCCCATCATAGAAACAATTTCAGGACCTCCCTCCTAGAGTATGTCCCTCTAATCATAGGAGGTGGGGCACTCATCCCAACCTATTCCACAATCTTCCTCCCCCAAATACATCATTTGAAAAAGGAAATTTTGATTTTTTATTTATACTACTTCCCCTTATTTCTCAAACCGAGAACGACTCCTGTGGGAATAAAGGTTATTGATAATCACATAATCCACATGAAAAACCAATCACATAGTACTACGAGACCACTGATTTATACACAAACTGGGATATGTTGGATGCATGTCTAAGGAAAAAACCGAGAATATCCTTCTCTCTATATGTATTCCCCAAATCATGCCCCCAAAATGGGAATCATCCATATGTAATAAGCATCTTTCCATACTATGAGGGTTTTGATTCCCAATATACTAGAATATAAAGGATGCCTCCCAAAGGTCCAATCATAAATTTGGAATCCAACCTGATGTTTTCCAGGACATATCCTTGATAGGGTATCCCTTTCCACAAAGACTGTATCTATTCCAGGTATCGTAGGATACTTTAATGTGATCCCCACACTAACACATGGCTTGGCACCTTTCGACTAGACATACTTGATGCATGCATTTTAAATATATGGATGTGTACTTGTCACATAAAATTAAAAGGTGATGTGTCTAACTAAGTGGCACTAAACATCATGGGTTTTGTATACTTTCATGATGATACATAGAAAACCCATAATATGGGATTGATCTAGAAAAATTAATAAATTTTTGTCCCCCTGGATGATGAAAAACACAAGAGTTCCTAATCAAAGGGATTATACTTGATTCTATGTCCATAAATTATAATGGGATTCTTGATCCATCCAAAAAAGTGTAAAATTTATTAAGAATATCATATACATATATATGTCCTTGTTGTTGGAGAACATAAAATGCATATAGAAGATTCTATATCTCTGTTTATCCATGATTGATCTTTCAATATTGGATTAATACATGAAAATAATATTCGGAAAATCCATGGATTAATAAACATGTAAATGTAGATTAAATATATAATACAACCATAAAATAGATAATAGTTCCCCAAAAAGGTTTTGATGAGCCCCAGATCCCATCCTCTTGACCAATTTTAGTCCTTAAGTTTTTTTTGGGAAAAACAACATCCAATGACGACTAGACATTGGAAATATTTTCAATGAATACTTGATAATTGGGTCTTTGGGTGTTTCTGGATCTATGAATAAACCCATTGTAGACAATCAGAGTACATCATACCTGACACGAATTGATATAAAAAATACTCAACCCCCTGAAATCACCCATTAGGGCCAAGAGAAGATTCAGGTCAAAACAAAATATAGTAATCCTAATGTGCGACACTTAACTATGGAACCTCCTTCAACAGATAAAAAGGATATACTTTCTAATCCCCATTGGATCCAATCACATCCTCGAGAAGACATGTCTCAAGTTGAAATGTTGATCATTGATCAAATTATGATATCATATCACTTCCTCTCAATCACAGATATAGAAAAGGATGAGAGGCTACATCATTTTAAGATTTGAGAGGTAGTGATACTTCATGGGGTTACAACTAAGAGGTTATGGGTTTGTAGTTTAAATCAAGGATAATATATCAACTATATAAATATATGGGAATACTGAGTGAGAAATATATATTAATAATGATATTTTCAGAGCATATGTGATTGAGTTTTGTAGTTAATAGGAATATATTCTTACTTTATTTCAATTTCCCTATAATAATTATTATTTGGATTAAATTATAATAGATATCCTTAACGAATTTTAGGGTAATCCATGTATATCACCCATTTGATGAGTATTTTTTGGAGAGCTATTCATGGTTGAAATAACCATTTTTGGATATGATGAAAAAGTTTTTGTCGATCTAGAAGATAAAAATAATAGAATACAATCCTAACCAATAATATAAATATTTTCTTCATCAGATGAAAGATTTTGAAGTTAGTGATAGGGTAATTCTTCAAATTTCACCTCTCTTTAGACACTATGGGTTGGGAAGTCAGTGTATGTTGGAACTAAGGTTTTTTATCCACTTTTATATCATTGGATGACTTATAAATGTGTCATATTTTTCGAGAATTATATATATATATTAATGAATTCATACTATGTATCATGTTTCGTAGAAGAGTAGGTATCAACCAGACCCATCCTACATTATTAAAAAGGAAGATAATGATCTTGAGCCTAAAACCACTATGGTTGAGAAGTTAGTTCATTCTATAGATAACAATGGTGAGGTTCTATATGGAAAAATAATTCTATATGTCAGTGTACTATAGCTGTATATACGGTATTTCAATAAGACATGGAATCATAATATATTGGTGAAACAACAATGTCATTATCTTTTTATGATTCCATAATCAAGAGAACTATATATAGAAACAATTATTTCATAGTGGGTACAATTTTATTTCTCTCTGGGTCATAGCTATTATTTAGTTTGATAATACCTTTTTCTTGGGGTATTTCATAATATTTACAGTAGTCAAAGGATGAAAACATTGAATTTATGAGGAAATATTATTGGAACATAATTTTTACGAACCATACAGTCTAGGGAGGCTATACTGTAATTTTATATCATTTTATCATTGTTAGTCAAACCATGCAGTGCACTAGGAAGATTGTCTGGGAATTTGGGTGGTTTTAAAAGGGTGTATCGCACCTTGAGAGTACTTTTCTATAGCCATGTTTCTCATCTACAATGATATTTTTTCTTTTTTTATATAATAAAAGGCCATGAATTGTTTTCACATGGTTTCAAAAATCATTCATCATAATCATTTTCTCTAATCAAAGCCATTAAAATATTTGAAATCACTAATTTTCCCTTGATCAATTTTATGGATAATCATAATTATTCGTTATTATCCCCAGAAAAAACCTTCCCCAATTGACTAGAGTATTATTCCCAATGATTTTTTATGGTATTCAGTCATTAATGGTGGACCTATTAAATATATGTTTTACTTTTGATCTATATCTCTCCTTTTCAAAGATCATCACAAGATTACTTCTCCCCTTTCCTCTTTAAAAACCAATTGGTAAATGGATACTAGATCTAAACGTTTTTGGAAGAGTTTTGATGTTTTTATTATTGATATATTCTAATGTGGACCTAACATACTCATTCCCAATCATTTTTTTAGTATGAGATGATTTTTTATTATATGTCCTGGTATATTTCCCAAAAGATATATCCTAATCTTGTGCTTTTGCATTTTTCCATGGTTTCTCCGATGATGGAATTTTTAATGGTTTATACTTAACTTTCTTATCATATGGCGTATCCATGGTTGGTTTTTGTATACATTAATGCATTAAATCATTTAACTTCAATATTCGATTAATGTGTGAACATGATGGTTTTTTTGGAAAATGATGATTCTTTTATGAAATTTTCCCCTTTTGATATTTCTTTATATACAAGTTTTTAGAATAAGAAAATTTCACTTTCATGTAATTATGCGTTGTATATAGTATATAGTGATCTAATACTAAGTTTTGTGGTGAAACCTTATTTTTTCCTTTCATCTTTCAAAGATGTGTTTTTGTAGGACTCTATTATATATAATGTATTAATGTTGCCCACAATCATTACATGGTTTTAATTGACATTTTATTGAGATAGTTTGGTGGTGAGTGATGATGCATAAAGTTTTTGGTGTATTAATATTCTTATTTTATTTTTTGGTTTTCCATTTTGTATTAACAATGTATGTCTCAAGGATATGTACTCTTATTTTTCATCATACTATATTTATTTATTTATTTCCATTTCATAATAATACATGTTGACTTGTTTATTTACTACAATAAGTAATGGTGGACCATCCCTTGTGATTTGTTAGGTTGATCTATGTTGGTTAATTATAGAGAAAATTATTACAAATCACGATGTAAATTCTTACCATAGAAAATTCAATATCATGAATTTTATAATTATGCTTATTCGCCTCTAAATTTAAATTGGATTAGGTGATAATATTATCATTGTTAATGAGGAAATAGCCTAGGAACTTTTTTGATGCATAAATATTGATAAAAAATCCTTCTTCATAGGTATTTTTTTTTGAGATTATAGGTTCATTTATTAGCCTATTATTCAAAACCTTGATGATCTATTCACTTTTATTAATATTGAAAAGAATTAAACACCTATGAGATACATTTTATAGATTATTTTTTAATCCTTAAACGTTTCAATAAAATAACATATTGTCCATATATAATGTAATTAAAATAAATCACTCACTTATATATTTTGTTATGGTTCATTTAATTACTACCCATGTATTCGAAGGATAAAAATATTTTCCACTTATCATAATAATGTAAAAAATATATATATAAATACTCAATATGAAACACATATTTAATATATATTGTTTGTAATTTCTCCTTTATCAAGGTTATTAGTAGTGTAAATAAATAATCTACATGTACATATTTTATTTATAATATATTGAAAACATCTATAATGTCCCATGAAATTTTTTATGTCAATTATTAAACAAATTATAAATATCTGGTAGGAGATAAATGTTATTTACCATGATCTGGTTGACTTTATCACAATGAATGTAGATATTAATCGACCCATTCAATAACATGACATAGAGAAATGGTGAATACCATAGGGAAACACTTCAATATAATAAAATCTTATCCATATAATATTATTGTCACAATTTTTTTTCATTTATTTCAATAGTCTTATTTCTATTAGGATTCAAGGATATCTGAAATGATCTTCATATATGTTCACTTCAGTACTTATCCTCGTAGTTAGGAGGTATTCTTAGGAACTCTTCAGGGATGCATAAGCATATTATCTTATAATGAGAATGTATTTAAGGTGATTATGTACGTTTTGTCAATAAATTTAGCTAGATATTATTGTACATGTGAAAAAAAATTCAATAATTAAGAATATACCATCAAAGGATCTCTTTCCTTTTCCATGAACATGTATTTAATCAGAGGATGATTTAGGATAGAGAAAAGTATTTATTTCTCATAAAAATTATTATTGTCTTTGTACAAAGACATCCATTTTATTCCCAATTTAGCATAAAATTACATTAAAGGTGGTATGATAGTGTATTATTATACATTCATCTACAAATATTTATTTGAGAGATGATATATTCTTGTGATATGATAATTTCACTCCTTTTTATTTTTATCAAATACTCAATCATCGTGTATTGAGATGGTTATTGAATAAATCTACACAACATGCATTATATGAATGAATGTCCAAAAATAATGAAATTTATTGATTTATAATCTTGAATGACTATACATAACTGTAATATCATGATATTTTATAAATAAAACTATGGTTGAAATCTTATACGACACACAACACTAAGCATAAACATACCATATTTTTTTAAAATTAAATAAGATCATCATAACATTGCTGTAAAATTGCTGGGTATAAAAATGGTTAACTAATTTATGAAATATATATAAATAACCTACTCAATATAAATATATTTATAAATTCTTATTCAATAATCATTAAATTTTTACTAACGTAATTTTATTAATAAAACAAACATGTTCATCAAAAATTCTTTTTATTTCTCTTTCTAAGATATTAATATAATATATTTATATATATTTTCAAAAATTAATTTGAATAAAGGAATATAATTTTTGAAAAAAATATATCTAAATTATATTATGGTTAATTGTTTATATATTTCTGAAATGAATTATTTTAACAGAATAATGATAAATAATAATTTTTATTTTATACAATATTTTATTTTAAAGAATTTATAGTGTAAAATTATATTATGGATTAGTTATAATATTTAATTTTCTCATTTTGATTAAAAATGTTGAAATAATATACTTTTAGAGGAATTTTAAACTTGAATTTGGTATACATCATTTTAATACATAAAATTCATTTATCTAAAAAAACAATTTATTCATATTTTTCATTTTTTGGTTAAAATATTTTCTTCAACTTCAAGAAATTTGATCTTAAAAATGGATTCTATATTTCAAATGAGTGGTAAAAAATAGTCAAATATTTTTCCTTTTATGTTTTTCATAATTAATATTATCAATAGAAATTAATTGTCACCACTATAAGGGTAACTCTGGTAATTAAGGATAAAAATATTTGAAGTTGACTATAAAATGACTATAATACTAACCATTATGTTGTTTTATGAAATTATATCACAAATATCATTCTATTTTTCAAAATATGTTAATATGACACCATATTTATTAGATTTTGACCGTTATAGTATTTTATGCAATAAAAAGATTAAAATGTATTATATTTTCTTAAATATCTTGAAATTTTGTACAATAGAATTAATAGATGATATTTCGAGTTGTAAAAGGTTCATTCGAAAATTAAATTATCGTTTATCACTGTAATTGGATTTTAATATTTAGTTTTTAAATAATTAAATTATATTATTTTGTAGTAATGACACAATATATATTCAATTTATATAAAAATTAAATGCATTATTTCTAAATATTTAAACCAATGTAATTTGAATGAAATATTATTCTCAGAGTTTTTTTTAAATAAAAAACAATATATTACAATTGTTTGAATGTACTATATTTCAATTCCATTTTTATCATGTTTTTTTCAATGTCAAATTAAATGAATTGTTCTAATAATTAAATTTTTTATAATAAATAATATATTATAAAATGATTTAATAGTCAGAAAAATATAATCATAAGATATGTGATTAGTATATTTTTAAAAATATCTACTATGACCTATTTTTTGTTAAATTTCTTTCGTAATAATTATATTAACCCCAAAAGAGTAAAATAAATATCCCAGTAAATGCAAAAATGGTCATGTGACTTAAAACATAAATATAATGGTACAAAACTACTTTAATCCTATCTAAATATAGATATATTATATTAATTTGATCAAAAAATATTCAATCATTTAATAACATATTTTTTGGGCTCTTTATTCAGGAAAATTAATTTCTATTGATTTAAATTTTTATGAAATCCCAAGAGTTCCACTTCCCAAACAAATAAAAGGGATCCTTATCCTCTAATTTTAAAACATAAAAATCATTATAATTCATTTAATAACAATTAAAATACCTTCCTATATTTCATAATAACATTATAGAGAACTTATTTTGATAAAAACTCATCATTCGATAGTTTAAGGTATAGATTAAAAGAAATTTTAAAAGGAAGAATTATAGTCTGTAAATGAATGTTTTATTTCAATTTAATCTTAAAACTCATTCATATAACATAATAACATGGTAAAAAATATCAAAATTTTATTTCATATACAAATATGTTATTATGTTAATTAAATCACCTACTATCACAAGCCGCATCGTGAAGTTTTAAGAAGAAAATGGGAAATTTTAATTTTTTTTCTCTCAGGTGTCTTTTGAGGGGAAAATGGTGATTTTTGTGGACCTTAGATCATTGATAATATTTATATCCACTCAGGATGGTATATAAATATTATAATTTTAGTAGGATAAGAGTTTTCTGGATTTTCAAGATGTTTAAATTTTGGCTGAATAAATAATATCAATTTATTAAATATTATCTCTTAATGTATATTCATGGTTGAGTCTGGGATGGTTTTTATCTATGTCGGAATAACCTCAAATCTGAAAATTGATCTGGGTTAGGGCTAGATTTCATCTCTCTCTTATTTTTATTTATTTTTTTTTTTTGCATTAATTTCAATTTTTTATTATCGTTCTTTCTTTAGTGATTCACATACTCCACCCCTGGGGATTTATTCATATAGGATAGAGAATTGGAAGAGAATAGGGTGATAATATGGTGGGAGGAATAAGGTGGTTCCACCATGGATCTCATGCCCTCCAAGATCCTTTTATGTGTTCTATAAAATGCAGCTCAGATTGAATCTTCTATGGTTTCCACCTGAAGGTTGATCCATTATAATGTTTCTCTTTAAATACTCATATAGTAGTTATTGGTATATTATTGTCCTTTATGGGTAATTGGTGACCCCTATAAAGTTGATCTGTTGGTTTTCAGGAGAATTAGGGGTGTTTTGGGGAATCAATGAGGGTTTCTGTTTAGGAAATCTGGTTCATATGATGTGTGGTTTGATGAACACACTCCTCGTGTTATTTTTATTCAGGGAAGTTGATATTTTAATAAATATACATCATGTACATTAAGCGCACTTAATATATTAATATGTGGCCATGTAACTAGACCTATGGGGGGTGTACATACGAATAAAGTGTTGGGGATGTAATTTCCATGTACCCAGAGTACACCACTTTTAGTTCTACATAGCCTTGTATCCAAGAACATTGGTAGATGGGCTTGTCGGCTATAGTGACCTGAAAATTAATAAATACAAATACACATATGATTTAAATTAAATTTATTATTATTTATTAGGATTATAGAAAAATCATTCACTTTTTGGGGGTTTTATTATCCTATTAGAATTAAAGGACTATTAATAATCATTAACATTTGAAATATATCCATTTAATGGTGATCACATGATTGGAATAAATATAGGGTTTTACATAATAAAATTGAGATTGAAAATGGATGTGATGAACTCAACCAGTAGGATCGTACCATACAAATATCATTTAATTGAGCTTAGAAGGGAGATAAAAAAATTTATAATTTACTTAAACCAATCCCATTATGGGATCCAACATGTTAAGAATGAGGGAAACCATTTATGCACTACTACAAAACAGGGCAAGGGAAGTGCATCCCTTTATCAGCGCTAAACAGAAAGCGTTAATAAATGGGTATTCCTTTGTCAGCGCTAGTTAAAAGTGCTGATAAATCTAACCTTTATCAGTGCTAAAATAAGTGCTGATAAAGGTATCCCCTTTATCAGCGCCTTTTTAGTATTGATAAAAGGGTACATTTATCAGTGCTTATTTTAACACTGACAAAAAATATTCTTAATTTATATAAAATTATAATATTTATCAGTACTTTTATTTTAGCGCTAATAAAACATACCTTTGTCATTGATTTCAACGAGTGATAATAAGGTTCCAACGGTTTCTATTTAATAACCCTAACATTCCCTCCTCTCTCACATGCGTTAAAGCTTTCGCAGAAGCTGACTAGGACCCTCTTCTGCCGCGACTTCTCCTCCTTGTTCTCCTCCTCTTCTGCGTCCTTGTCTTCCTCTTCCTCCTCGTCCTCCTCCTCCTCTTCCTCATCCTCCTCCACCACTGCCATTGGGTTTTTCTCCTCTATCGCTACGTCCACGTCATTGGGTTTTTCACCTCCGCTGCAACCGCCACTACCTCCTCTGCCGCGACCGCCGCTTCCTCCACCACCGCAACCGCCGCTGCCTCTGCCACCGCTGCCTCTGCCACCGCCGATGCTGCCTCTGCCGACGCTGGTCAGTGTAGGAGTATTTTTACTTCTCTTGGGTTCATATAAATGAAAAATTATGATCCTTGAATTATTATGATGACTTATAGTTTTTTAATAAGTGATTTGAACCTATGTATTGGTTGTTGGGACAAGAGTGAGATCCCAGGTGGTGAGAACCTTGTATTTTAGGTTTTTTTAGATAGCGGGTGTGTAAGAACCTATAGTAAGTGGACAGTTTGGTTCACTAGATGTTGTGTGTTTTGAAGTGGGGATAAGAGTGGCACCCATGGCATATGGATTGTATAAGAATTGATGTAAGGGGTTTGTGTGAGATCCCAGTGGTCATTAGCATGTGACTCGGGATGGTAGTGAGTTAGTGAGTTTTGGTATTTGATGGAGACTAATGAGTGGGGTTGTATTAGTGTTATGAATACCTTAAACACATAAATCCAGGGTACATTCTTTGACATGAGGTATTGATGCATATTACGTGTTATCAAGTTGATAGCAAAGGAATTCATGCCTTGTATTTGTATAAGGTAAGCACTCTCTATTCTTGAGTTTTGGTGTTATGACTGGGTTGAGGGACATGATCATTTAGATTCCTAACCCTATTTATTTATAGCATAGTTTTAATGTGACCATCACTACTGAACCAATATGGGTAGGTTTATGGTAATGAAGCATGGGTATATTCCTTTGGTTTTGGAATAATGTTGGGTAACTGGTGATCGTTTTGTGAGTTTTGGCATGGTGTGATGTTAATATTGGAAAAGAGTACCTGGGGTGTTCCGTTGGAAATATGTGCATTCCCCCAAATTTTTTACAAGATGTATAGGTAGGCTCATTGAGTGTGAATAGGGATATGATCCTACTAACTAGATACAACGTGTCGTGTTGTAAAGATTGTACCTTGATGTCTAAAGTCATGCGATTAGGATGTATGTGTCATGAAAGGTGTGATAACAGAGGATTGATTTGGGGTTACTCATTTGGGATATGCTATCTAGAATAAACATCGGGATTATACCAATTAAGGAGGACCTATTGGTCAGGGCTTACCCATTGTATTTTCATCTTTTATATTTTAAAAATTCTGTTGAACTCATTCTATCGAAGGTGGGTTCTATAATTTATTGTTATCTTAAGGTGAGTCTAACCATGGTGTGGGATGATTTCAGTTTTAGTGGGTTATTGGGGTTTGTGGGATGTGGTAAATGGTGTACTCGGTTTTAGATTATTTTATTCTCATGAGTTTCCACTATTTTATGTTTTCATTTCAGTTTTTTAAATCTCATCTGTTGTGCGCCTCCACTTTGCCACGAACGCACCTTTGTCGTATGCTTAACGACACATTCAGGGTGAGTTTTCTCCTTTTACTCATTGGTTTCCTCTTGTTTGCATGTTATTACTATTTGATATTTATGGTTATAATGTGAAATGTACGGGCTAAATGCCCCACTAAAAATCGTTGTCGTTGGTGGTCCTTGTTTGTGCACTAAATGAATTTCATGTTGGTCGGTTCTTGTTGAACATTGGAATTTAAAAATTGGTAATTTATGTATACCTGACTTAAGAATGAATTTCCCAAGATGATAAAACTTATGTGATAACCCCTGAATTAACAAAAACAATTAATTAAGGTATGCTTTGAAAAATATAAAATTGTGATTGTTTGGTTTGTTTGGTGTTGCGATTGTGAGAAAGATTGTGTTTTTGTATGGTTTTTCGGTTGAATGCATGATTGATATGCCATTTTTTCCATGTTGTTGTTATTCTAACATTGAATATAAATCCAAAATTTACCCATTTAAATGGCACCACCACTTTGTTACTTGTGAAATCCCACTGAATCCTAAAAAACCACTTCTAGAGGACTCTGTGACACTTTATGGTGTGAAGACGATGTTTTTCTGATTATATATATTTTTAAAATACATCGTATTTAGTCTAGTTAAATGGAAGATGCTTCACCATAAATGGATTTCATATAGATTTTAATGCCAGACAACAGCTATCTCCAAAATGTACACCACATGACTCATCTTCTAACTCAAAATTGGAATAAGTTTTATTTTAAATGTTACATGTCATGAAAACATAGGTCACACACAATGTATCTAAGAGACATATACTTTAGTATGAAACCATGTAAATTCCATGAAATAATGGTAGAACCATATGATATGTGTTTTACTTCACTCAAACCATGTATAGATTCCCTAGAAACTTGATGTGTATAGACCATAAACCCCTAGTGGTCTTGTAAGGACTACACACTGTGTCTTCCACAAAAATGTGATGCATAGCCGGTGAAGTGACTCATTTTGTATATAAATTTCACGCCTTTAGCTCATGTTGTTCTGTATGTCAATTATTTTCAAGGGCATCATGCAGTCTTTGTAAGACTAAATTGGAATTAATTTGATATATGTCAGATTAAATCAGGTATCTTATCCATAGAAGATGTTCACCCTTCTGGACACACCATGTGTATGGATTTCACATGAATTTAGAAATGTTAGTATACAACCAACCTTGACTAAGAACCCTACACATTGTGTATCCATTGAACAAATTGTGCGCTTTGTTAATTTCATTATTATTATTTATTTTTCACTTAGATGATAATATTTCATGTATGATTAGCCCATTATAAATATCTTCTCATGTAGATCACAATATTATGATTCCCTCATTCATTGGAAATTTCACATGATGTGGTTTGGATATTTTAATTATCTTCACTCTACTTGATAGTTTACAATTGAAAAGTGAGATGTTTGGAGAAAATATGGATTATGGTACTCCCCCATGTTTCGGTGAAGAGTCCTCCATTTATTGGTTTTAGGTACTACATGGAGATATACAAAAGACAGGGCACAGTCCCCCGTATATAGATAGAGTTCAAGTACATTCACATGTTTTGGGGCAGGTTCCTCTATTTCATTGTAGAGGCATTTGTACCATGAATTTTTTATAAAACCCCAACAATGCTACTTAATTAATTAAATCATAATATTAGGAATGTTTCAGATCGAACCCATAAAGACGATGAATATGAATAATGAATGGATTAATGCCAATTGGTTGACAAAAGAGTATGAAGATGGAGTGAAAGAGTTTATCAAATTTGTAGGAGATCATGCATGTGATACTTCTAAAATCCTTTGTCCTTGTTTACACTATTGTTATTCAAGACAAATTAGTCTAGTGGAGTGGGAAGAAGACCTGATCTGTCACAGAATAGATCGAAGTTATACATGTTGGAATAAACAAGGGGAAAATAAAATGTAGGTTGTGGCTCGGATAACATGACATTTTATAGAAGATCTGATATGATTACAAGAGTGAACAGTGAAGATGATCGTATGGAGGGTGTGGTAACAGATGTGAATGATGATGAAGATCGTATTGAGGAAATGACAAGGACAGTTGAAGATGAACTTCTTGATTTCCCAAAATTGTTTGAGAAGTTAAATAGTTGTGTAAAAACGCCATTGTATGTTGGTTTCACTAAATATACAGCATTGTCAGCCGTACTAAAGCTGTATAATTTGAAATTAGGCAACGGGTGGAGTGACGCTATTTTTACGGAACTAATTGCTCTCCTGAATAAAATGCTCACAGAAGATAATGAACTCCCAAGCCAAACATACGATGCCAAATGAATGCTACGATCGATGGGTAAGATCTCTGAAAGAATACACGCCTGCCCGAATGAATGTATATTGTTTCTCAAGGACCACAAATCACTTAAAGAATTCCCAAAGTGTGGTTCTTCACGATAAAAGAAAGATGATTATAGTCCTACGAAATGTTTATGGTACTTTCCAATCATTCCAAATTTTAGGCGCCTATATGGAAGTGAGGAGACTACATGAAAATAGACATGAAATGCAGATACAAGAATTAAAGATCGGAAACTATGTCACCTGGAAG
Organism: Viscum album; assembly: GCA_963277665.1. Taxonomy (NCBI): domain Eukaryota; kingdom Viridiplantae; phylum Streptophyta; class Magnoliopsida; order Santalales; family Viscaceae; genus Viscum; species Viscum album. The sequence continues at coordinate 422,408,094 of OY728162.1, read as the reverse complement.
ACTCTCCTCAGTGGAAGAGAATTGATCATGAGTATGCTGAATTTGGAAACGAGCCGAGAAACCTTCGTCTGGCGTTATCTATAGATGGGGTGAATCCTTTTGGTTTTCAAAGCTGCTGTTATAGTACATGGCCGATTATGTTGTATAATTATAACTTACCACCATAGTTATGAATGAAACGAAAATACATCATGTTATCTATGGTTATATCAGGACCAAAACAACCAGGTAATGATATTGATGTTTATTTGGCTCCATTGATCGAGGATTTGAAAATATTGTGGGATTCAAGTGTTATGTGGTATGATGCTTACAAAAAAATATTTCACTTTAAAAGCTATGTTGTACGACATGATAAATGACTTTCCATCTTATGGAAATTTTTTAGGATATAGCTTTAAAGGATCTCAATGGGGTCCTATTTGCGAATAAGGTACACAGTCAATTAGGTTGAAACATTCATCGAAAACTATGTTTTTAGGACATCACAGATTTCTACCCCCACGGCATATGTACTGATCTTGGATGACATCATTCGATGGGAGTTTAGGACAACGTACAACACCATCTCCACTAATAGGTTATCAATTGTTTGGGAAGGTAAAATATTTGAACACTAATTTTGGTGAACTATTTTCGAAAAAACTTACGAAAACTGGTTGGAAAGAGAGATCATTTTTTTGAATTACCGTACTAGAATTGTCTGTACGTTAGACATTTTCTTGATTTTATGCATATTGAAAAAAATGTATGCGGTAGTGTCATCGGCACATTACTAAATTCACCCGGCAAAATTAAGGATGGAATTAAGGATAGATTGTACATGGATGAGATGGCAACACGAGAAGAGTTGGAACTAGTGAAGGGTGAAAACAAACATTTATTCCTCATGCTTCTTACACTCTTTCCAGGTAGGAGAGATATTAATTTTGCAACTTGTTAAATGATTTAATGGTTCTAGAGGGGTATTCAGCAAATTTCAAGAACATTGTGTCAATGAGAAATTTAATATTAAAGGGTTTGAAATCACATAACTTCCAAGTTTTGATGAAATATCTAATTACTATAGCTTTACGTTGCATTTTTTCCAAGAATGTTCACCATACATTAATGAAGCTCTGTCTCTTCTTCAAATCTATATTCACCAAAGTTATAGACCAGGAAAAATTTCCAACTATGGAAAGAGAAATTACTGTCATATTATGTGAATTGGATATTTTCTTCCTGTTGACATTTTTTTATATGATGGTTCATTTGGTGAGAGAGATTCGACTATGTGGTCCTATACATTATAGATGGATATACCCCATTGAACGTTATATGAAGATTTTTAAAGGGTATCCCAAAAATAGAATTTGTCCAGAGGGTTGTATTGTGGAGAAATATATTGTTAAGGAAGCCATTGAATTTTGTACTGAATAACTATTTGGTGTAGAAAACATTGGCCTACCGAAATCTCGTCACACTGAGTGGCATCAGTGTGAAGGAATTTATAGAAAAAAGGTTGTCACAATTAATATAACAGATCAGGAGTAGGACCACCTTTACGTTTTGCATAACAGTTTCAACGTTGACCCATATGTTCAAACCCACAATGAGATTCATAGGAGTTTGAATCCATCTAGGGATGAAAAATTGATATCAGATACCCATAACCGACAGTTAATAGGATGGTTTTAGGACCATTTTTTTAATCAGTTAGATGAAAATATAGACTCAATTTTAGAACGACTTTGATGGCTATCCGGAGGAGAAAGTTTGTATGTATTTTCTTACAATTATTAAAAAATTAATGGTTATACATTCTATACAAATAAAAATTATGAAGACAATACCATGTAGAATAGTGGGGTTCCACTTGTGGCTGAGGCGATGCATGTTTCTGGTGCTAAGGGAAAAATCCAATTTTTTTGAATATGTCGTACTTTGGCATCATCAAACGAATATGGGAGTTGGATTATAAAAAATTCAAAGTTCCTATTTTTCAATGAAAGTAGGTTGATAACAGGAGTGCTGTTAAAATAGATGAAATAGGATTCGTGAAAGTTAATTTTAGTAAGTAAGGGGAGAAAGACGAACCATTTAAAATGGCATCACAGGCAGTACAATTATTTTATGTTACAGACCCCGCAAACTGAAATTGGTCAATTGTTTTGTTATTGACCAAAACAACTGAAGGGTTAGATAAAAGTTCAAATGAGGATGACCCTTTTATAGGGACTTCAAAATTATTTTGTAGTGGTCCCAATGTAGACTGTGTTTTGTATGTCAGAGGAGACCACAATGAAGGGATTTAAATAGTCTATAGAGGAGTAAAATCTTGTCAGCATTTAAAGAAAAAAGAGAGAGTACAATAATCATGTTATTTGTTTATTGTAAAATAAATTATGTTACGTTATGTTATTATCTGTCTCCTACTGCTTTTTTGTAATCTAAATTAAATGTTAAACCACTTCTGCAGATAATGACTTCTGCACCTGCTGATGCACCCAATACTGAGGCACAAAAGGTCTCTCAACCACCTGCTGGTGGTCCTAGTGCAGAGCAACAACTGGTTTCTCAACCAACTGTTGGTGGTCCCAGTGCAGAGCAACAAAATGTTTCTCAACCTGTTGTTACTAGTCCCAGTTTTGATGCTAGTCCTCCGGAGAAAGATATTGATGATACCTATGAGGAAATGGTAGGAAATGAAACTCCGAAAGAACAAAATAACAAGAGCATCGTAGTTTGACAATGTTAGCAAAAATCCTTAAGGAAAAAAGAAAAAGGCATCAAATTTGAGGTTGGATGGAATAAGCGAGGCCAACATGTTAACCCCAACAAAGACATCTTTAGTAGCTACATTGGAATCATCACTCGGAAATGTGTGCCGATTGATGTACATTCGTGGAACCATGTTGTCACCAATATATAGACACTAGTGTGGGAAAAGATTAAGATAACAGGATGATATCAATTTTTTAATTTATTAAAATAAAATACCAAAACAATAACATACACTTCATCAACCATTGCAGAGCACAATTATAGTAGATTCCTCTCACAAGGAATATGTATTAAGAGTTGCAGGAAGGATTCATGGAGGTTTCTGCACAATTTTAATGAAATATCATCTTAAATATGCTAAAGGGAAAAAATCAAGGTGCACCCACCTCCTCTTTATGCACACTTGATATACCAAGGAGTGTGGGATGCATTTATCAACTGTCTTGGGGAGCATACTTTTCAAGTACATTGTTTTGGGTAATACGTTGTTTGACGTTGCTTGTATTCATCACTTTTATTGACATTTTTTTATTTATGAAACAATAACTGAGTGGTGAAAATTAAAAATGTGCAGCAGAACCAGCTTACCCTTACTATAATGCAAGGATGGGGTACTCTTCAATTGAGAAACAATTGGTACGACTTTTAAATCTACCGTTGTTGATTCTCTTTACCATCACAGAGTCTAACGAAATAAAAGGGAAATACCTTAGCACAATGTTATTCAACCTTTGAAGAAATATAAAAAATTTACAGAGGCATGATCAAGGACTTGCATCAGCATGGGTCGCGCAAGTTCCAAGACGGTCACAAAGGGTACCTGCACGCCACATATTAGGCGCGAAGGTGACTTGTATGCCCTATTTGATTTTTGGCCAAGGTCATCAGTTTCCTATAAATACCCCTTGTGGGGCCCCCATTTCAGGGATGAAAAATCCAGAAACTTAGATTTTAGCTCTTGGTGCCCTAGTCTCTTCTTGAAGTCTTCCGAACACTTCTAAGGTAATTTATTACCTAGAATTCAAGATCTAAAGAGAGGTAACATGGCCTAAGTGTTGAAATTCATAAACACCTTGGCGCCTAAGTGTCCATCACATATGGGAAATTTTCACTCTTGCACGTCGCCTTATCCCTTGAATGGAACCTGCACGCCACCCTTTTGGAAGCTGTTAGGGATAATACTAAAGGATTGAGCCAAGACTCTCTCAAGTATTAACCTATGGGTTGATCTGAACGCAAGTACCCAAGTGTCGCTCAAGTATACCTGGGCGACCAAGACCTGCATTCCCAACCAGGACATACGCGCCCAAACAGGACCTGCGCGCCTACCTTTTTTGGGTGTCCCTCTTGTCCATTAATATGATTTCTTCAAATACATCTCTACTCTTCCTAATTTAACCTTCAAAATACTCTTCAAATCCATTTATGGAATGATTCATTTGTTGGATTCCTTATTTGAGAGGAATTCAGTGGAACATCTCTCAAAACCTAGTGATTTACATATCTTCATGTTGCTAAGGTAAGTGCTTTCATTCATTCAACAGCATCCTTAAAAGATGATAAGATCTTTAAACTGGGCCTCCTTTTCCAGAGTAAGCCCCAGTCATAATTCCCTTAACCTGGTTCTCCTTTTTAGGATTTATCCACAGTAATAATTTTCAAAACCTGGGCCTCCTTCTCAAGAGTAAGCCCCAGTTTAAATTCCCTTAACCTGGGCCTCATTTTCAGGAGTTATCCCCAATCATAATTTCCTAACCTGGGCCTCCTTTTCAGGAGTAATCCCTAGTCATAATCTATTAACATGGGCCTCCTTTTCAGGAATAATCCCCAGTCATAATTTTCTAACATGGGCCTTCTTTTAAGGAGTAAGCCCTAGTTCTAGTTTTCCAAACCCGGGCCTCCTTTTTAGGAGTAAGCCCTAGTCATAATTTCCTAACCTAGGCCACTTTTTCAGGAGTAAGCCCCGATCATAATTTCATAACTTTGGCCTCCTTTCCACGAGTAATCCCCAGTCATAATTTCCTAACCTTGGCCCCTTTTCATGAGTAAGCCCTAGTCCATGTTCCCTAATTTGTGCATCCTCTTTAAGAGTAAGCCCCAAGTTCCCAAATATGGGAATCCTCCTTAAGAGTAAGCCCCAAATCCCAAATTCCCTTAACCTGGTCATCCTTCTCAAGAGTAAGCCCTAGTTCTCAGGTCCCTTTATCCTAGGCCTCCTTCTCAGCAATAATCCCCAGTCATACTTTCTATTAACCATTCTTACCTTCTTATGATTTGGGCTTCCTTCTCAGGAATAAAACCCAATCACATGTCCCCTCCTAATTTGGGTATCCTCCATAGGAGTAAGCCCCAAGTTCCAAAATATGGGAATCCTCCATAGGAGTAAGCCCCATGTTAGAGTATCCAAATATTTATAAAGAAAATATACCTTAACGGACCTTGATCCTGGGCTACTTCTCTAATGTAAGTCCTTTTCTTTATCTATTTGGGAAATCATACATACATAAGCCCCATATCATTCCTTGTGGTCGCATCTTTCGTGGCACAAATTGTTAGGTTTACTGATACCTTTTGTTTCGCACACCGAGCATGACTCATGTGAGCATAGAGTGTAAAAGTAACCACGACACATCTTTTTGGGTCGTTAATCATATGTAAGACCCACAATTCCCAATCAAACTATGTGGACTTTGAGCTATACCTTAAAAGTGGAGTACTTAAAAAGCCTTTCTGAGGTTCAAGCCCATCACCCATTAATTCTCATCCAACCTATATGACGTTAAAGTATATCTTAATTCCTGAACTACGTGGGTTCTGATTCATTTTCTAATAAGGATACATAGGTAGCCCATCTACGGATACTATCCCAACTCTGAAATACTCCATGTCCTTCTGAATGACAATAAACATCAAGTGTCGTGCTGAGTGGCTTTAAAACAAGTATGGTTATCAAAATGACCAAGAAATCTTTATATAATGTTTTTAAGGATACCATTGACATAGAATCTCTAACAAATACAAATGATTCTCTATCGATGAAGAAACTAAAATAAATATAAAATATTCTCTAAATCTCGTACGTATCAATCATTTATTTTCATATCTTAAGGAAAGCTCATTTTCATACTTGGTAGTGTAATAAGGATTCAAGAACATAGAATTAATCTATAAAGATATTCCTAGAGTAGACAATAATTCCCCCCAAAAAGGTGTGATGAGTCTGACCTCCCATCCTCTCGACCAATGAAAATTCTTAAGCCTCATCGGTCCACAACTAATGAGCACCTACCTTTGGAAAGTAGGTCCAAATGGATATAGAATCATTTGATGTTTCTAGTTCTATGAACAAACCTGTTAGAAAACGATTGGAATGTTTGATCCGTAAACAAACAAGGTCATACCCATTTCCATAGGAAACAAAAAATGGTGAACCCGACGTGAATCCTTAACCAAGATAAAATGATGTTTTACTTATTTGTTAGGCCCCTATTTAAACTCAATGAGAGGGCCAAAAAATCAATCAATAACAAATGTGTTCATCCAAAAGATGTAGTCACTGAAATTATCTTGATTATGTCTGTTATATCAAACATGCAATCGTTTCCAAGATCTTATGCATTACAGAAATGGTTTCTATAATGTTCACACCTATGAATGCCTATGCTGGGAATACCTCTGCTCCTACTCCTGCTGGATCGTCATCAGTTCTGAGGACGACATCACCTACTCAGCATCTTCAAAGCTGGGTATCAAATTCACCGGTTAAAGATTACCATCGACATGGTACCATTCCAACTCTAGATTCTACTCGACAAGCTCTCGAAGTCAATAATTCAACCTGGTTTTTCGGACAACGACGACCAGCGATCAAGATGCTGGTGGTGACAACCACCATCTTCAACCATTTCTGGTCATTATCCCTAGAACACAATCACCAATCCCTCTCATATTATGAGGAGGTGAATGAGAAGGTCAATCAAGGCCTTAATTCAAGGAGACAAGAGTCCTTCCTAAGGGCTCCCACCAACAATCGCTGCCAGAATCGTGTGGCAGTGCACCCTCAACATGATGAGGGTGTCGTCTCCAGGCGTTCTACCCAGGTTCCTCAAACTTGAGCAAGCAAGAAGAACCACCAGAGGAAATGACCAGTCAATAGTGAGAAGGTCCTTATCTCTTCCTTTTCTGTAGAAGTCCACCAACCTAACTTGGTGGAAAGCAACGAGTGGGCACACACACCCGTCCGTTATTATCCCACTGTCCAGCAGACTCGTCTGGCAGCAACACACCAATACCACCAAGAAAATATGGAAGAGTATTGTAGGCAGGCATGTACACCTGTTTAAAAATAATCATCTATTTAGCAAGCTCGTCTGACTACATACGATGAAGCCCACCAACCCAATGTGTTGACAACCGGTAAACAAGCACATACACCTGCTTACACTCTTCAATATTTCCAGCAGCCTCATCTTCCATTACTGAAGGAAGTTCATCAACCACGTTTGGTGGAGTACAATTAGCAGGCACATACACCTTCTAGTATTGATCAAGCCTACCAACATTCTCATTTGGTAGCACTCAAGGAATTCAGTCGGAAATCCCCAACAACAAAATTGGAGTAGACTCAACTCTCTGCCCCCCCCCCCCCCACATAAGTACTGTCAGAACTCACTGATAGGAAAAGGAGGACAGGAGTAGGAACACACACCTACTCCAAGCACGGAATGGATGTATATTCCCGTTCCGGCAACTGGAGTTACCAAGCACATTCTGACGACGGTGAAAGAGTAGAAGAAAATCCCTGCTCATATTATGGATGCCTGCTTTGATATTATTACAGGTTCTGTAGCATCACAAGGAAAGAAATGAAAATATGTCCCTACCAGTGGAGTGACACATCAAAAGATCACTCTAGAACAGACACACACCTCGGTTCCAGTCCAAAAGGGTTGTGGGAATACTCCCCCATATCATACGGACAATCAAGTCAGGAACATACACCATATTTGAATGGAGATAATCAGCCTAAACAGAATATTTCTCTTGAGCAGTCACATACACCTTCCCATGATAAGCAATTTCATCAACATGTTGTTCCCAAAGTGACTAAGAAGGCATCTAAGAAAAAGACCCCATCCAATATAGTCAAGAAATAAATATCTAATCTGTAACAAGGCCTTTCTCGATGCTAGAGTTCTTGATGCACTCAGACAATTATCTGTTTTCAACTCAAGATTCTACTCTCTCAGTTCCCAATTGTGGGAACATTAATTCCGAAGTTCTGCATCAGGAACGTCCTCATGAAGTTTTGCTTCATGTCATTTCAGTCTATCTCGAAGTATCTTTCAGATGAGATCCATGATAACCCTCTGCGTGGCTAGAAAACTAAGAAGCGAGAGGTTTCATCTTTTACAGTAACCCACCATGGTGGTCCTCCCCATGATGATAAATTTAGATGTGAATGTCCTCTTTGTAGTAGTAATTCACATTGCCTGGAAAATGCTCCAATGGACAATGTAGTGACAAGAAAGCCCTCTTATCTTGAGGCACTTGCAAATGTGAATCCAGTCATGTCTGATGATTTACTACTAGAAGGTAAAATAAGTTCTCAATCAGAAGATAACCCGGGATGTAGGTCATTCTCTGAACCACCCCTGAGTCATTAATCTTTTAGTTTGATAAGTGAATTCTCTACCAATATTTTTGAATCTGATGAAGCAACAAGGAAGAACCATCCCTGGTCTAATTAGGTAGAGGAATCATCATTGAATGATAAAGAGGAAGTGCAGAATATGAGAAAAAAACTGGAAAACGGTGAAATACCAGTCATGTTTTGGCCTTTGGATGACTCTCAATATGACATTCCTGAAATTCTTATGGACGATTGTATTCACGATATTCATCTCAACATGTGGAAAATATTTTAAATTGAAAAAGAAAATATTATCTTATTATGAATATGAAAATCATGTCAAGATAATAGAAGGGTTACAATGCCAAATTGATTTTCCCTCTCTCTCAATTTCTCGATATCCGAAGGATGAAAAGTAACAGAGAGCCCTTCAGTGTTCATGCCTTTGTGTACTAAGACGATTGTGCCAGTTAATTTCCAATGCCCCATCTAGTATTTCTATCAGGGGATGGGGTGTCCATGGAGCACAACATTTCACTATACTCTCCATCCAACAATGCCCGCCAAAAATGGTCTCATTCAAGTTTATTGCCCATGGCCGGCCACAACCAATTCACTTTGTTTGTAATCAGAGGCTTTCTCAAGAACTGGCCTCAACTAGTTCTTCTCAAATTCAGGAATACATAGAACAAGTTTTTGAATTAGTTATGCATCAGGCAAATGAGAATATCAAACAGGATTATCGTTTTGAGCAAGCACATCACCAAGTGATAAAAGTGTCAAAAATAATTCAACGGTCATTTGAGCCAAGTGATTTGAGTGGATTTAGGTTGATGCATCAATCCAATTTCTGGACTAATGTCTGCAAGATAAGAAGTGCTTTTCAGAATGTCTCAAATGTAGTAGCTCAATTACAACCCCAACTTGCTAGACTAGAGAATCTTTTAACCCAACCCTCATAAACAACAAATAAGATTCGAGGAGTTGAACAGTAACATCCCCAGTCCATCGGACTGGTGACTTTTTCAAATCCAAAATCTCTTCCTCAGAGAAATTCAATTTTATCTTGATTAGGGAAGAATCCCAAAGAGGAACGAAGATACGATTTATCAAGAGATTCCATCCAAATTATGGTTCATCAAGAAGTTCCTGAGGGACCAACTCAATAGAAGGTAGTGTCTCATCAGGGACATGGAAGAAGACAATATCGCAGAAATGTCGATAGAAGAGATGCAATGCGTTATGAATCAATAAATGTCATCAATTTCATTGTTAATGATCCACCAGAACCTAAGGCTCACTTAGAGGGATCATATTAGTAAGTTCCTGTTCTAGAGGATGTACACACAGACACAAATGAAGATGGTGTGTGTTCAAGAAATCAAAGTCTTACCCCGAATCTAGGCATTCCTTCAAATAACCAACAACCCCCTCTACGAAAGGTGTCCAACAAGGGGAAAGGAATGAATCAGGTTACATTCCACCCTTCCTCTAGAGAAGGCCAATCACTCTCACTAAAGAAAATATTTGCACAAAAAGAGGATGAAATTAAGGAATTAAGGAAGTTGAATGCAGAGCTACTTCAAGGTAGTCTTCCTCCTAAGCATGCTGGAGTCAGTCATCCAAGGAAATTTATTGCGGTTACTGATATGGATCAAGAGTATCATCCTTTACAAGTACACCCTCATAGGTATAATCCTATGGGTTAGGTGAAACAAAAACCAGTGGTGTTATCCTCAGTTGCAGTAACAGCCACAACATCTACCCAAGCTCCAGTTATTGCACCTACTCAGGTCCAAGCTCAACCAGATGTTTTCCAAAATTTTATAACTACCAATGAGTCATTAACAGCTCGTTAGGAATCTATGGAGGGAAATCATGCACAAATTCAACCAGAGAATAGAGATTACCCTGAATGGGTTGATCTAATTCCTCCCCCATCAAATATTGCAAGTACCACATTCCCAATTTTAATGGTTCGGGGGACCCAGAGAAACACATAACACATTTTTTTCTCATTGCGATCCTATGATGGGAACCCCTCAGGAGAAAGAAGAATTTAAGCTTAGATGTTTTGTACAGTCATTACAAGGTCCTACTTTTTTCTAGTATACAAGATTTCAATCTCAATCATTTTCCGGATGGGAGGATCTCCGTCAATGATTCCTTCTTCAATTCAGCTCATCTTTTTCAAAGACAAAAGTTTTTTATCATAAAAATTGTAAGTAGAGGGAGAATGAAAGGGTTTCAGATTTCATTTCCCGCTAGAAGGGATTAACATATTCCCTGAGATTAGCACTCCCTCAAAAATAATTGCTGCCAATCTGTGTGGAAAATTTGCGTGATGAGTTATGCACACCATTGATCCCTGTGAAATACACAGGAGGTTTTTGAGATCTTACTTCGATTGATCAACAAATTGAAGACTCTATCACAACGTCTAAGGATAAACTCATGTAATTCCATCATCTCCAGGAAGGGGAATGGGTAAAGTGGAGACTACTACAGTTATGCTTAAACAAGCACCTATACCCACTTCTACTTCATAACCTTCATCTTATCGAAGGTATCCACCTATTGAGCGTCAACAAACAATTCTGTTTCATCAAGATGATCAAAGAGAACAAAGACAGAAACAATTTGATGATCTGAAGAGAAAATTTTACTCTTTCCAAAATGAAAAAGTTCATGGTTACTTCATTTCGGCTTTGGAAAATAATTTGGTTCAGTTTCCAAGGCCCAAAAGGCCTAACAAGGAAGGAGATAAAGACTGTCCCAATTATTTCCCATTTCATCAGATGTGGGGGCATCCCATTCAGGAGTGTTTTATCTTAAAAGACCTCTTTTAGAAGATGTTATACTCGGTACAAGTCAAATTGAACGGTTCTTCAGCTCAGGTAGCATGTGTAACTGCTAAAAATCCAGAGGAAGAAGGCGAGTGGCAAGAAGTCAAAAAAAAATGCACATAAATATGATGATTGGATGGTCAGAAAAATGATCAATCATACTCATGAAATTTTTTGAATGCAATTGAAGAAACCAATTATGTCTTCTGCTATGAATGCCACAACAAAACCGTCCTCATTAGAGTGAAAATCCTAGAATAAACGGCAGAATTAAAAGAGAGAGGAACAATCAGAAGAAGATGAAACCGTGTAACATCCCAAGCTGTCTTTGAATCTGGAAGATTTTACGCCATCTACTTCAAAGCCATGGGAACCGCCCCACCAAAAAACACAACCTAAATTAGCTAATCAGGCAGAATCATCACCAGATGAAGTGTTGATTTTTGGTTCTGTTAATATGATTCATTTAACGGATCCTTATTCCAGTCATAGCTTCGATCTTTATGAGTTTGAGTTCCATGTATCAAACAGAAAAATTAGAGGGAGTTCCAGAGGTTTGAGATACAGAGGAAAAAGTGGATATCCCAGAAACCACTATTCCAATTCTACCCCTACATGAATTGTGTATGCAGCAGAAACTCATGGTAGAGCCCTTTAGCGGGCTCAATAAGAACAAGTAAATTCTACAAAGAAAGGTAGATTTAGTCCTGGTACAGTTATTCTGGAAGATCGGTTAGAGGTTCCACCTTCTTCCTATGAGAAAATAAATAGACCTATTTGGTCTAATCTTCCAAATCTAGGAGTATTTTCAACTCCTAACCCAATACAAGATGAATCTACTTCCAAAGAAACAACTTCTAAGTCACCTACGAAAACACATGTTCCTATTGGAAAAACACTGACCTTTGGATCAAAAATATGATTTATTAAAACATTTGGCATAATTATCGGCCAAGTTATCAATTCTGTATGCCTTAAATCTATCCAAGGATCTTTGGGAGACACTCATTGAGGCGTTTTCAAGTCCTCAGGAGTTCAAAACTGAAATTGTTGCGGCTAAAGTCTACCATATAGAGAATAATCCTGAAGAATGGCATGCAGTGATATCTTTTAAAGATGAATATGAGGATGATGTTGTGAATGGACATATTAGACCTTTGTATTTATATGGCAAGGTCAATGGGGTGGACATCCGAAGATCTTTCATTGATAATGGTTTAGGGATAAACCTCATCCCCATTCATACACTTCATCGATTAGGCCTCACAGAATCCAATTTATCTCCTTCTACTTTGATGTTACAAGGACATGATAAAAATAAATAAGAACCGCTGGGCAGGATTTGACTCAGAACTCAGTATGGAGACCTTGTATCCAATTCAAATTTCATGGTTTTTTATCATGATACAGCCTTAAATGGTTTTCTTAGAAGACCTTGGCTACATCAACATGTGGTTATCCCTTCATCATACCATCAATGCCTCAAATATTGTTTCAATGTTCAAATTTGGACATTGTATAATGATAAGGCCCCATTCAAGACATGTTAATCTCAATACATTGAGACGGAATTCTATCACATGGAGGGTAAGGAGAAATCCACAACAAGGGAGGTTACCAAAGTTAATGCTCCATATTGTTTGGATAAGATTACAGTAAACCCATTCACACATGAGAGTATAGATTATATGTTTCCTATCAGTCAAATTGACAGGATAGACCCAAATCCATGTACTCTTATGGAAACTTCCATAATTTCAATTATGACAATCAAGCCAGAGAACATGAGAGAATGTGGTGATTCACCAAGAAATGATGAAAGCTCAAATGGATATGTCTTCATTTTATCCGCTTAAATGCATCAAGTCTATACTTCAACAACCAGGCCAGAAGAAGTTATAGAAATGTCAGAGATGAATGATGATTTCAATTCTCAATCCACCATCTCTTCTTTTTTACACAAGGAAGACCCTACATCATTAATAGGGTTATAAATGGAAGCCTCTTCTTCATGATGTTCATATTTTAACATCTCTCCTGATCATGGAAATTCTACTTCATCATCTACTATGCAAGTAGAAATAGAAGAAGTAATACATGTTGAAGAAGAATAGGAAGATCTCAGGGATGCTACTCCAGCATTTGAAGAGGGTATCTCTACTACTGTGGATGAACTCCAAGAAATAAACCTCGGTACAAAAGAAGATCCACGCCCCACTTTAATTAGTGAATCCATGACTCTTGAAGAGAAAGAAAAGTATATTTTATTTTTAAATAAAAATTGAGATATATTTTCTTGGAATTGTACAGAAATTCTAGGGCTTGATCCTGATGTTCCTACTCATCGTTTGGGTTTTCCATAAGAACATTGAAGATTTAAGAAAGCCGCAAAAGAACACACCAAACTTATTCTTCCAAAATTGAAGGTGAAGTGGATAAGCTTATGAAAGCTAACATCATCATAGAAGTTCAATATCCCAAGTTGATGGCTAATATTGTCCCTGTGAAAAAGAAGAATGCACAAATTACCGTTTGCATTGATTTCAGAAATCTTAATCGGCATTGTCCTTAGGATGATTTTCCAGTTCCGATTACAAAACTCTTGATTGATGGAGCATCTGGTTATGAAGCACTTTCATTCATGGTTGGATATTCTAGATATAATCAAATCCAAATGGCTCCATAAGATGAAGAATCTATAGCTTTCAGAGCCACTCAGGGAGTGTTTTACTATCTGGTAATGCCCTTGGGCCAAAAGAATGTTGGCATAACATATCAGTGTACCATGAACCGTATCTTCAAACCCTTTTTAGGGAAATTTCATCAATGTTTTGTGGAATATTTGGTGGTTAAATCCAAAGAATTTTCTAATCACTTGTCTGATTTGGAAGTCATATTCCAAAAAATTGACAACACAATTTGAAGATGAACCCCTTAAAATGTTCTTTTGAGGTAACCTCAGGAAAATTTCTCGACTTTGTTGTATTCCATTGTGGTATCAATGTCGATCCTGAGAAGACAAAGTCAATCCTTTGTATGTCACCTCCTCGAAATTTGAAATAATTGAGAGTACTTCAAGGACACTTAGCCTATATTCGGTGTTTCATTGCCAATTTGGTAGGCAAAAGTTTACCCTTCACCAAATTTCTAAACAAGGGAGTCACCTACCAGTGGACTGAAGAATGTCAAGAATCATTTGATATTCCTAAGAAATATCTCTTGAGTCCACTGTTATAAATTCCAACTCTTGAATGAAGACCACTTATCTTCTATGTGACAGCTTTAGAGAGATCATTGGGTGCCTTCCATTCCCAGATGAATGATGTTGGGAATGAAAAAAGCCTTTACTATCTCAGTCAGAGTATGATTGAAGCAGAAACCTGATATTCAAGTATGGAAAAGTGCTGCCTGGCATTAATCATTGCAGTACAAAAGTTGATACACTACCTGAAACATCATGAGTTCCAATTGGTATCTTGCAATAACCCACTCAGATTCATCCTTAGTCGTCCAATGCATACAGGACATCTGGCAAGGTGGGAAGTTATTTTGCATCAATTTGATATCCAGTATGTGTCCCAAAAGGCAATAAATGGCCACACTCTGGCTGATTTCCATGCTGAACACCCTTTAGTAGAAGATACATATTTAGATATTGAACATCCTGATGAATAAGTCTTTTCTATTCATGAAAATATTCAAATATGGGAAATGTACTTTGATGGTGCTTCCAGAAGATCAACAGGGGAGAAAATGGAAGATCCTAAATTCAACAAAGTTGGAATAGGAATTGTACTTATTTCCCTAGAAAACGTAGTGCTACCTTATTCATTCTTATTTCGGGAAGGCGGTACAAACAATGAAGCAGAATATGAAGCTCTTATCGCAGGATTGGAATTAGCGCTTCAGAAACAAGTGAATCACTTAAAGGTGAATGGTGATTCAGACCTGGTAATCAAACAATTTAATGGGGATTATGCAATCAGAAAAGAAAAACTAATCCCTTTGTATTATGTTAGAGATTTAATGGAAGTGTTTCCTTTGGAACTGACATTTTATCATGTCTCGTGATCACTAAATGCTCAAGATGATGCATTGGATAATATAGCCATAGCTCTAGCAGATCCAAATCGGGATGATACAATCATCCGTATTCCCCACCATCATACAATTTCACCTTATGTTTAAGCCATAACTGAGGAAATCAATGAAATTAGTCCCATTCCTGAACCATATGGTCATACTATAGGATGTATGACACCTCTCAGGGAATACCTTCAAAATTGAACACTTCCACCTGATAGAGCCGGTAAAGAAAAAAATCCAGCGATGTGTGGTGAATTTTACTCTTTATGATAGCCCAGATCACCTAGAGAAAATTCTCTACAAAAGAGGTTGTGATGGAATTCTCTTTAGATGCATTTATGGTGAAAAGACAATGTCTGTCATAAAAGAAGTGCATACATGAGTCTGTGGTGCCCATTAGTCTGGACATAGACTATCTGATCAAATTCAAAGGCATGGATACTTTTGGCCTTTAATGATACATGATTGTGTTGATTTCACAAAGAGGGTTAATTCATTCCATGTATATTCCAACTTCATTCATCAACCCCTATAATTTCTTTATACAGCTAAATACTTGTGGGCATTTTCCAAATAGGGAATGGATGTAGTATGACCTTATCCTTCAGCTACATCCAAGCATCTTCAGTACATTTTTAGTACTACTGACTTTTTTTCCAAATGGGTAGAGGAAATACCTCTCAAAGAAGTTAGTTCTAATAGAATTGTTATCTTCATAAAGTCTAACATCATTACTAGATTTGGTGTCCCTCATACCATATTGATGGACAATGGAACCAATTTCTGTTCATCCGAGGTAAAGAAGTTGTATCAAGAATACAACATCAAATCCAACCATTCCTCTCGGTATCATGCAACAGCCAATGGCCAAATAGATTCATTCAACAAGAATCATTCAAATATACTGCAAAATATGGTGGATAAAGATATGAAATCATGGCATGATAAACTCCTTCATGCTCTATGGTCTTATCAGACCACCACCCGCACTCCAACGTGGTCAACTCCATATTCATTGGTATATGGAATAGAAGCAGTCTTGCCCATTTATGTCCAATTACCATCACTCATTGTAGCCATTTGTGATAAATCATCTATAGATGAACAATCTCAAAAGAGATTGGATGAATTGGGATGATTAGATGAGAAAATATTGTGCACCTTGCACCACATGGAAGTCTATCAAAATAAAATAGCACGATATTTCAAGCAAAAAGTTAGTCTTCGTTAATTCATTTAGGGAGAATTGGTATTGGTTCTCAGAACTCAAATTATACCAGGAAAGAAACCTCCCAATTGGAGCCAAAATGGGAAGGACCTTATTCAATACATAAGGTCTACTCTAATGGAGCTTATTCTTTCATCTCAATGGATGTAGAACTCATTAGGACTACAACCAATGCATGATTATTGAAGATGTATTTTGTGTAACACAAATAAACTATCGTCCAACATGACGTTAAACTGTGACTTCCAAGCTACATGTCTCTAAACAGTACAGAAGTCCCTTGCGTCCAGAATGATTGTAAACTGCATAATCGACTGTCCATGTATATGGCCTTAAACTATTCACACCATGGTCCAGGAATATGACCATAAACTATTCACACCATCGTCCAACATAACGTTAAACTATTCCATCATCCAACATGACGTTAAACTATCAAAAAGTCCCTAATACGTCCCACATGACATTAAAATGTGTCCTCTTTTTCCCGTACTGCATGACATTAAACTGTAGTTTCCCCCTTTTTTCCAACATGACGTTAAACTGTATTGGCCCCATCGTCTTATCTATTGAACGCTAAACTGTTCAGCACTCTTATTGTCTAACATGATGCAAAACTATGTTCATGTCCAACATGACATTAAACCGTGTCCCCATATTTGTCCTACATGGCCTTAAACTATACTGCTCATTCTTCCTACATGACATAAAACTGAACAAAGTCCCTTAATACATGCTACATGACGTTAAACTGTATTTTTTCCTGCTACATGACACTAAACTATACAGAACCAACAGTCATCACTGCAAGACTTCAAACTGTATAGTCCCTTCATATTTCCTACATGACATTAAACTGTGCATCGTTAAGTTTGTTGCTACCTCTTGTTTCTTACACCGAGTATGACTCATGTGATCTTAGAGTAAACTTCAACCATAACACCCTATATGGGCCGGTAACCATGTGTATGTCCTGAAACATTATTTTTTAAGTCGTTTTCCTCAAGAACAACTTGATTTCCAATTCATTATTTAATAGAACTACACGGACTTTGATCCTTGCCTTCTAGGCTGGGTACATAGGAAACCTCCCAGGGTTCAAGCCCAAAACAAATCTTTTCACATCAATTCACCTCCATCTCATATGATGTTGATTCGTAACGCCTCCTCCAGAACCAATATATTTTACATTGGTTCACCATAGTCCTCTCTATATGACGTTAAACTATTCGCACTTATGTCCTGTATGACAATAAACAATAATATTCTTTGACACCCTTACCTGAGAGGGAATCATTATTTTCATTGATCTCCAATCATGTTATATTCTAAAGACTACGTGAATACATGGAAATGCCCGAAAATTTTATCTTGGGTCAAACCATCGTTGCACTAAAGTCCCCATTCACCATTCACTTGTACGAAAAAAATCTGTATAGAGGGTATTTGAAGAACTACATGTGGCTTGATTCCCATCCTTATGGGATACATAGGAACGTTCGAGCATCCCTTGAATCCAACCCCAAGTCTTTGGACCTAACCCCAAATTTCACTTTCAGTAATTTGGATGAAAAATCCCCCTGTGAAAACATGAATGTGGTATGGAAACCCTGGTCTTCATTGACATCAGGTTTACAAAACACACTGTGTACTCCTTTTAATGGTCCGAGATCTATGTCCCTAAACTAAGACCTCCTATACTCTCATCCCACATGACGTTAAACATTATTTGAAGAACTATGTGAGGATTGATTCCACTTCTTATGGGATACATAGTGAAGTCTAGAACCTCAATTCAAGACCCATCCACAACATGATTATGGTTATCATTGTCCAGTGTATCTCTACATGCATTGAACAATGCCCATTTTGATGTGTTATAATCCTTACCTTAAATACTTCCAGATCTCCATAATAATTTTTTTCTTGAATTCTGGTCACAAAATTTTTGACACCCAAGAGTTCGTTTGCCTGACTATGCAGCACGTTCCCTTAGGCAGCCTTGCACAAGTAGTCTACATAACGAACCTTCATCCAAAAGATTCTATTATTTGACTATGCAGCCAATGCCCTTAGGTTGCTCTGCATAATTCAACCCCCCTAGCGGGTTTATTAAATAGTGGTAACATCATTCTTGGGAGGAAAACCTATATTTTCCTTATTTGGTTTTATTGAAAATATGTATGGATCCGCAAAAAATATACATCCTTAATATATTTTTCCTATACTATTTTTCATGATCTGAAAGTATTTAAGTCTATGGTTTAAATATCACTTCCCTATGTTTGGGTTAGACCTTCGCAGGATTGACATTCATCCAATTATTATACAATCTTGATTGGAAATATCCTCTCGATATTCAAGTACCTCTCTCCATACAGCTAACTGTATGCTTTGGAAAATTTGAATCTTCATAAACTTTCACTGTCTTTTTAGCAAAAGAAAAGTAAATTTCTGAGAGTTCTTTTGCCTGACTATGCAGCATGTTCTCTTAGGCGGCCTTGCATAAGTAGTCTACATAATGGACATGTCATCCAAAATATACTATTATTTGACTATGCAGCCAATGCCCTTAAGTGGCCATGTATAATTCAACCCCCTAACGGGTTTGTTAAATAGCGGTAAGTTCATTCTTGGGAAATACTTCTTCTAATGCCTTTTAGCCATTTTTTCATATCATTCCATAGATTCAAAATTTTTTAAGTCATAGTTTACATGTTTTCCTCCATACTTGAATATGGTAATATGTTTTCAGATAAATAATCTAGTAATTGAGTCAATTCTATTCAATTCGGTCAAAGCTATTTCAACCCTAAAACATTATCCTTTTTTGTCTGATGTGCATGACATTAAACATCCCACAAAAGAAAAGGGAACTCTAAATAAAAGTCAAGTCCCAGCTCACCAAATGTATATTTTTTATGATTTAGGTAAAATTTAAAGAAAGTAGTAAAATAAGTCATACACAAATGATTGAAGACGAATGTGTTTTTCATTGATGCCTAAGAGTTACAAGGACATCCATAGATTGGAGCCTCTTCTCTATTCCATGAATTATAAAAGGATTCCAACATAACTCTTTATTTGATTTACGCAATCCCGAGCTTCATTAGAAACGACTTGGAATTCATTCATTCAACTAGATACAATAAGAGATGCAGTGATACCACTTCTTCTTGGAACAATTGTAAAAGAATGTTCATCAGTGCAGTTTGAGAAAATTTCCTGCTGATCAAACAGTGACTCTGTTTCTATATAAGAGACATGGAAGATGGATACATGGATTTTAGAATGGATCATTGGAAGTAAAGATCCATTTGGATAGAGTATTCCTTTCAGATATTGTTCAAATTCAATGATAGTCTTCTCTCCACCAATCAGTAGCGGAAAACTAAGATGATACTTCTTCAAGAACTTGGCCAAATTTGGGAAAGTGTTGTCACAGATGTCATAGTAATCATGGCCAATAATGTTCATCATATCATTAATTCTCTTGATTCCCAGTTCATCAGCGATTCCAATTCTACTAGAAGCCATTGATTCTTCACAAAGTTCGATTAATGAACTCTTAAATGAGTTGATTGTTCCTAAAATTTTTGAAGAAAAGTGAAAAAATGGCTAAGGAATTAAGGCACACAATTCCAATTTTGGCACGAAAGTGTAACTATGTCACACAAGTTTTTGGAACGTAGGTATCACCGCATAGGTCAAAATACCTCGGTAGCAGCGTGACACGAACAGAAGTAATGAAACCGTGGAAAATCAGCAACCTGCGCGATGAGGACAACTTTCACGATGAGAGCTCAAAAGTGTGAAATCTGGTTTCTTTGAGAGAGAATGGAATGCCTATTTATAGGCAAGGCCGCACCCCTGTGCGCTGAAGCCTATGCGGCTCACACCTGCATGATGACATTTTCACGCTCAACACCTGTGCACCGCAATTCCTTGGTTTTTTGTTTTTTACCTCAGAGTCACATCCTCCTTCTTTCAGATCCAACTCTGAGGGGGGACTTTTGTTGACGATCCTTTCTATCACAGAGTCTAATGAATGAAAAGGGAAATACCTTACCACAATGTGATTCATCCTTTGAAGAAATATCAAAAATTAACAAAGGCATGAACAAGGACTTGCTTCAGCTTGTGCCGCAAATGTTCTAAGACGGTCGCACAAGGTACCTGGGCTCCACATATTGGGTGCACATGTCAATTTTTCCACCTATTTGATTTTCTCCCAAGTTATTCAATAGCCTATAAATACCCCTTTTGGGCCCCCCATATCGAGGAAGAAAAATCCAGAAACTCAAATTTCAGATCTCGGCACCCTAGTCTCTTCTTGAAGACTTCCGAACACTTCTAAGGTAATTTATTACCTAAAATTGAAGATCTAAAGAGATGGAAGAAGGCCTATGTGTTGAAATTCATCAACACCTACATGCTTAAGTGTCCATCCCTTATGGGGAACGGTCACACTTGTGTTCCGCCTTATCCTATCAACAGAACCTGTGCTCCACCCTTTTAGAATCCCTTAGGGATAATACTAAAGGCTTGAGCCAAGCCTCGCTCAAGTATTACCCTATGGGTTGACCGGCGCGCATGTACCCAAGTGTCTCACATGTATAACTACATGACCAAGACCTGTTCTCCGAACTAGGACTTTCACACCCAAACATGACCTTCATGCCTACCTTTCTTTTGGGTGCCCCTCTTGTTCATTAATCCCTTTTCTTAAAATCCACCTCTCCTCTTCAAGATTTATCCTTCATAATCATCTTCAAATCCATTTATGGAATGAATCCTTGGTTGGATTCCTTATTTGAATGGAAATTTGTGGAACATCTCTCAAAACCTAGTGATTTACATATCTCCAAGTCTCTAAGGTGAGATATTTCATTCATTAAACCTCATCCTATAAAGATGAGACGATCATTAACATGGGCCTCCTTTTCAAGAGTAATCCCCAGTCATAATTCCCCTAACCTAGGCCTCCATTTCAGGAGTAAGCCCCTGTCATAATTTCCTAACCTAGGCCTCCTTCTCAGGTGTATGTCCCAGTTCAAATTCCCTTATCATGGGCCTCCTTTTCAGGAGTAATCCCCAATCATAATTTCGTAACCTGGGCCTCCTTTTCCGGAGTCAGCCCCTATCATAAAATCTTAAACTAGTCCTCCATTTCAGGAATAAGTCTCACTCATAATTTCCTAACCTGGTCCTTCTTTTCAAGAGTTACCCCCAGTTCAAGTTTTCCTAACCTGGGCCTCCTTTTTAGGAGTAAGCCCCATTCATAATTTCCTAACATGGGCCTCCTTTTCAGGAGTAAGCCCAAGAAATAATTTCCTAACATGGGCCTCCTTTTTAGGAGTAAGCCCCAGTCCAAGTTCCCTAATTTTGGAATCCTCTTTAGGAGTAATCCCCAAGTTCCCAACTATGGGAATCCTCCATAAGAGTAATCCCCAAATCCCAAATCCCCTTAACCTCGGCCTCCTTCTCAGGAGTAAGACCTAGTTCTCAAGTCCCTTTAACCTATGACTCCTTCTCAGGAGTAAGCCCCAGTCATAATTTCTCTTAACCAGTCTTAACTTCTTTTGATTTGGGCTTCCTTCTCATGAATAAAACCCAATCAAAAGTACCCTATTAATTTGGGTATCCTCCTTATGAGTAACCCCCAAGTTCACAAATATGGGAATCCTCCTTAGGAGTAATCCCCAAGTTAGAGTATCCAAATCTCTATAAAGCACATATAACTTTATGAACCTTATTCTCGGGCTTCTTCTCTAAAGTAAGTCCTGATATTTATCTATTTGGGAAATCATACATACATAAGCCCCATATCATTCCTTGTGACCGCATCTTTCATGGCAGAAATTGTCAGGTTTACTAATACCTCTTGTTTATCACACCGAGCATGACTCACGTGAGCTTAGAGTTTAAAAGTAACCACAACACATCTCTTTGGGACGTTAATCATATGTAATCCCCACAATTCCCAACTGAACTACATTGAATTTGATCTCTACCTTAAAACTAGAGTACGTATGAAGCCTTTCTGAGGTTCATTCCCATCACCCATTAATTCTCATCCATCATATATGAAGATAATATATATATTAATTCCTGAACTATGTGGTTTCTGATTCCTTTTCTAACAAGGATACGTAGGTCTCCCATATACGGGTACGATCCCAACTCTAAAATACTCCATGTCTTTCTGAACGACAATAAACTTCAAGGGCCCCGCTGAGTGGATTTAAAACTAGTATGGTTATCATAATGACCAAGATATCATTATATAATGTGTTGAAGGATACCATTGACTAAGAATCTCTAACAAATACAAATGATTCTCTATCGATGAAGAACCTCAAATACATATAAAATATTCTTTAAATCTCATACATAACAATCATTGATTCTAAAATCTTATGGAATGATCATTTACATACTTGGTAGTGTAATAAAGATTCATGAACATAACTTAAATCTATAAAGAGGGTCCCATAGTAGACAATAATTCCTCCCAAAAAGGTTTAATGATTCCTACCTCCCATCCTCTCAACCAATGAAAATTCTTAAGCCTCATTGGTCCAAAAATAATGAGCCTCGACCGTTGGAAAGTAGGTCCAAATGGATATAGAATCATTGGATGTTTTTGGTTCTACGAAATAGCACGTTAGAAACTGATTGGAATGTTTGAACCTTAAACAAAAAAGTTCATCCCAATATCCATAAGAAATAACCGTACTACTTATATGTGACATAAAATGACACCATAACCATGTTTCTCTATTTTTATGCAGATTGATGAATCTAAATAGAAATCCAAATCCATCCCATGCCATGAGATATGGAAGGAGGATCATGTAAATAATGAGAGGATACTAATATATGGAAACACACAAAAAGTGTGGGAAACATGTGTAAGTATGACATAATATAAATTTGATTTGTTTAAATCGCTATTACATTAAAATGACTTATTATTTTTCTATATTTTTTATCTAACATAGTCACAGGAATCAAAAACACCCACACCAGATTTAGACATACTTTTAGCATCCTTGAAGCGACCAGACCAGTTTGGCCGTGTTAGAGGTGCGACTTTTTGGGTGACACCTCGAAAATATTTTCAAAAACATTAACAATTAGAGGATGAAAATGAAAAAAATGGATAATCTGCAAGAAAATTTGGCTATTTTTTAAGAAGAATTACAATACCAGAGATAGATGATAGAAACATTGATGAAGGAGAGGGAAAGACAAGAAAAAACTCAGCAACAACCTGTGCACAACGATCCCACCCCACCCCCCACCATCTTTGAGGCAAGCCATTCTGCTAAAAAAACTGACCGTGCTGAGGTAATGAATGTTTTAATAATTGTTTCTATGAAATGTGATTCACATAGACACTGATACCTTTCCTGTACAAATATTATATAGGGCTAAAATGACTATGATTTATATCTATCAACTTCCACCTATCACCTTGTAGCGAGGGCAATGATGTTCAATATGTAGAATGACATGATACACAAGAGACAGCTTCTAACAGATCATTTCAGAGTGTTAGTTAACGTATCTAATGAGCCTAGTACCGAGCTACCTATTCGAAATGTTGATGAATACATTCACCTGGTTTAACAAGATGTTGAAACATTCATCGCATGGCTGCCAGTTCTTGTAAAAACATGTCGACAAGGTGGTATCCATTTCCAAGTTATTTTTCAAGATGGACCTTTAACATTTAATGAAAAAAGGTCTGAACCAATGAATGTTATTATGGAATGACAAAGATAAGGTGGTGAAATAAAAATTCAGCTCAAAACTATATCAAGGATCAACCAACTGATTGAAACGATCTACTGAGAGCACATTCACCCCGCCTGTTCTATATCCACAGTTAATATCATTGCAGGCTCATGTGGATAAAAGGCTTATATAAAAAAATGCTCACACAATTGATTTTGAAATAAATATGTACGAATAGGAAACAAAAAATTTCATTAGTTCTGAAAATGTAAATTAAATCCTCAAGTATTAATGTCTATGAACCTCAGTTATAATTGTATTCATGCGGTATGTTTTCATGATTTTATTTTACAAAGCTGATATACTCTGATAATTAAGACTAAATACATTTTATATTTTTCACAGGCGTATATATGAAAAATAATTGAAGGAATTTCCCCATGAAAAAAATTTGAACTCGTTAGTCCTCATACAAACTCTTAAAATAATAACTAGATTCTAATAAAGAGGTTGTAATAATGTCATCCCTGCTCAAATCATTTGAAAAAAAATTACAGATGACAGAATATTTTTAATACCAACGATGCAGGGATAAAAATCTAAAATTTAATCATATCAACTATATTTTAATTTCATTTTTTACTTATTCCATTTTTTATTTTTACAGTGCATTGGATGCTGATTATAGTCAAATTGGATACTCCAAAGATTTATTTTCTAGATTCAACGCATGGATATCCAACAAACTAACCTTGCATGATGGCGTTTGTTAATTTGTAATACACTAGATCCAACATTATAAAACTAAACATATAATTATATAATTTATGTTATCTTTAAATGAGGATTATGCTATGATAGGGTGGTGCATCAATATCATCTAATCCATGGAATGAATCTAGGGATTAAGGATGAGCAAGCCTACAAGATCTACAACTGGAAAAGTTTCCGAGTATATATAATAACATTTCATTATCCCAACACATATCAAAAAAAGTAACTTATTGTTTTCAATGTTTCTGTAGTATCCAAAGAAAACAAACAGAATGGAAAGTGGTTATTATGTTTATAAATTTATGAAGGAGATTGTATTTCATCAACAAACTAGCATCCCTAACAAGGTATTTTCTAAAATAATTATGAGTTAATTTAAAATAATTATTAATCCTTTCTGTATTTATATTTTTTCAGTACTACCATGAATGTTGTAAAAACTCATATTCAGAAGATGATATAGATGTGTTTAGAAACAAATGCGAAACATACGTGATTGGAGATTGTTCACAAATAACATGAAGGTGAATTACTACTAATGTTATCCATATATGATCATTAATATCTCCATTTTTTACAATTATTGAGCATATATGATCACTCTTTATTATTTTTTATATCCTCTATGTCACACTTCTCCAATACCTATATGGAATATCCTACTCATCACACACACCATAACTCTTATATATACTTAAGAGGGTGGTCCCCATTAAACGTGATATATATAACTATATTATCCATCTTCTTTAGGCCCAAGACTCTAATACCTACTCAAATTTCCATAGAAAACCTAAAGAGGCTATAAAAATCTCATACCAAACCCGATCCTCTCATAAACACAACTAGAAACCTCACCTCCATGGAGACATAATATCTGGATGATCACAAAATCACAAACATTCAATAGAACCCTCACTCTATCTCATGGTGGATCAAAAACACTCTATTTATTTTCCTAGGTTTGTCTTGATTTCTATCCCTTTCACTGGAACACATATAATCATGAATGAAACAACGATCCCTGAGTTATTTGTGAGGTTTAGAAATTGACCGCACCTCAATCCGACGCACGGTGTGACCAGTATGGCTAAAAGAGTCAGATATCAGCTTCAAATAAACATAAACATTAAAAAACAACACATGTGACATATGTAAAACTAATAAAATTCAATTTCATTGTTTTTATACTTTAGGAAAATAATCCATGAGTCATTCAGGGCATGTACGAATTGACCTCACCTCAATCTGATGCACAGTATGACCGTTATGTCTAAAAGTGTCTGATATCAGTTCTAAATTGACATTAACTTTAAAAAACAACACAAGTAACATATGGAAAACTGAGAAAACGCATTCGGATTGTTTTTATACTTTAGGAAAACAATCTATGAGTCATTATTGAGGTGTTCAAATTGACCAAACCTCAATCTGACGCACGGTGTGATCGGTATGGCTAAAAGTGTCTGATATCAGTTTCAAATTGACATTAACTTTAGAAAACAACAAAAGTGACATATGGAAAATTGAGAAAATGAGTTCGGATTGTTTTGGTACTTTAGGAAAACAATCTATGAGTCATTTAAGACATGTATGAATTTAGGGCACCTCAATCCGACGCACGGTGTGACTGGTATGGCTAAAAGTGTCTGTTATCAGTTTGAAATTGACATTAACTTTAGAAAACAACACTACTAACCTATGGAATACCGTGAAAATGTGGTCATATTCTATTGATTATTTAGGAAAAAGATCCATGATTCATTTGTGATGATTATTAATTGACCGCACTTCAATCTGTTGAACGGTGTGACTGGTATGGCTAAAAGTGTTTGATACCATTTTCAAATTGACATTAACTTTAGAAAACAACACAAGTGACATACAAAAAACCATTAAAATGAATTATTATTGTTTTGATACTTTAGGAAAACAATCCATGAGTCATTTGTGACGTGTATGAATCAACCGCACCTCAATCCGACGCATGGTGTGACCAGTATGGCTAAAAGTGTCTGATATCAGTTTGAAATTGACATAAACATTAGAAAACAACACAAGCGACATACAAAAAACTGATAAGATGCAATAGTATTGTTTTGAATCATTAGGACAATGATCCATGAGTCATTTGTGATGATTAAAAATCGACCCCACCTAAATCCAATGGACGGTGTAACCGGTATGCCTAAAAGAGCCTGATATCAGTTCCAAATTAACATAAACTTTATAAAACAACACTACTAACATATGTCAAACCGATCAAACACATTCGGATTGCTTTTTATAATTTAGGAAAACGATCCATGAGTCATTTTTGAGGTGTAAGAATCGACCGCATCTCAATCCGACGCACTGTGTGGCCGGTATGGATAAAAGTGTATGGTATCTATTTTAAATTGACATTAACTTTAGAAAATAGCACAAGTGACATACGAGAAATTGAGAAAACATGTTCCGATTGTTTTGATACTTTAGAAAAATGATCCATGAGTCATTTTTGATGTGTACAAATCAACCACACTTCAATCCGATGCATGGTGTGACTGGTATGGCTAAAAGTGTTTGATATCAGTTTCAAATTGACATAAACTATAGAAAACAACACTACTAACATATGGAAAACTGAGCAAACACATTTGTACTATTTTGATACTTATGGAAAATGATCAATGAGTCATTTTTGAGGTTTAAGAATCGACCTAACCTCAATCTGATGCACGGTGTGACCAGTATGGCTAAAAGTGCCTGTTATCAGTTTAAAATTGACATTTACTTTAGAAAACAACACAAGTGACATACGGAAAACCAAGAAACACATTAGGGTTGTTTTGATACTTTACGACAACAATCCCTTAGTCATTTTTGATGTGTACATATTGACCGCACCTCAATCCGATGCACAGTGTGAGTGTTATGGCTAAAAGTGTCTGATATAAGTTTGAAATTGATATTAACTTTATAAAACAACTATACTGACATATGAAATACCAAGAAACGTGTTTAGATTGTTTTTATATTTTAGGACAATGATCCACGAGTCATTTTTGACGTGTACAGATCAACCTAACCTCAATCCAATGCATGGTGTGACTGGTATGGCTAAAAGTGTCTGATATCAGTTTGAAATTGACATTAACTTTAGAAAACAACACTACCGACATACAGAATACCGAGAAAACACGTTCGGATTATTTTGATATTTTAGGAAAATATTCTATGAGTCATTTGTGATGTTTAAGAATTGACCTCATATAAATCCAAGGCACGGTGTGACCAGTATGGCTAAAAGTGTCTGATATCAGTTTGAATTTGACATTATCTTTAGAAAACAACACAAGTGACATACGAAAAACTGAGAAAACACATTCAGATTGTTTTGATATTTTAGGAAAAAAATCCATGAGTCATTTTCTAGGTGTACGAATTTCCACACCTTAGTCTGACGCAGGGTGTAATTGGTATGGATAAAAGTTTCTGATATCAGTTTGAAATTGACATTAACTTTTTAAAACAACAAAAGTGGCATACAGAAAACTGATAAAACATGTTCGGATTGTCTTGATACTTTCAGAAAACGATCCATTAGTCATTCTTGAGGTGTACGATTTGACCGAACCTCAATCTGATGCATGGTGTGACCGATATGGATAAAAGTTTCAGATATCGATTTGAAATTGACATTAACTTTAGAAAACAACACATGTGACATACAAAAAACTAAGAAAACAAGTTTGGATTCCTTTGATACTTTAGGAAAACGATCCATGAGTCATTTGTGACGTGTATGAATCGAACACACCTCAATCCAATGCACAGTGTGACCGGTATGGCTAAAATTGTCTGATATCAGTTTTAAATTGACATTAACTTTAGAAAACAAAAAAAGTGACATACGAAAAACAAAGAAAATGCATTTGGATTGTTTTGATATTTAGGAAAACAAACCATGAGTCATTTGTGAGGTGTACAAATCAACCACACTTCAATCCGATGCACGGTGGGACCGGTATGGCTAAAAGTGTCTGATATCAGTTTGAAATTGACATTAACTTTAGAAAAAAACACATGTGACCCACGGAAAACCGAGAAAACAGGTTTGGATTGTTTTCATACTTTAGGAAAATGATATATGACTCATTTTGGATGTTTACAAATCAACCTAACCTCAATCCAATGCATGGTGTGACTGGTATGGATAAAAGTGTCTGATATCATATTCATATTGACATAAAATTTAGAAAACAACACTAATAACATACGGAAAACTGAGAAAATTTATTCAGATTGTTTTGATAATTTAGGAAAACGATCCATGGGTCATTTTTGAGGTGTAAAAATTGTCTGAACCTTAATCTGACGCACGATGTGACAAGTATGGCTAAAAGTGTCTGATATCAGTTTCAAATTGACATTGACTTTAGAAAACAACACTACTGACATACGGAATATCGAGAAAACACATTCAATTTGATTTAATACTCTAGGAAAATGATCCATCAATAATTTGTGACGTGTAATAATCAACTTCACCTTAATCCGATGCACGTTTTGAGCGGTATGGCTAAAGGTGTTTGATATCAGTTTGAAATTGACATTAACTTTAGAAAACCACAATACTGACATACAGAATACCAAGAAAATGCATTCAGACTGTTTTGATATTTTAGTACAACAATCCATGAGTAATTTCTGACGTGTACAGATCATTCTCACCTTAATACGATGCACGGTGTGACTGGTATGGATAAAAGTGTCTGATATCATTTTGAAATTGAAATTAACTTTAGAAAAAAAACACAATTGACATATAGAAAACCAATAAAACACATTCGGATTGTTTTGATACTTTAGGAAAACTATCCATGAGTCATTCTTGAGTTGTTTGAATCAACCGTACCTCAATCCGATGCACGTTGTGACCAGTATGGCTAAAAGTGTCTTATATCATATTGAAATTGACATTAACTTTAGAAAAAAACACAAGTGACATATGGAAAATTGAGAAAACACTTTCGGATTGTTTTGATACTTTTGGAAAAAGATCAATGAGTCATTTTTGAGGTGCAAGAATCAATATCACCTCTATCTGATGCATGTTGTGACCGGTATGGCTAAAAGTGTCTGATATTAGTTTGAAATTGACATTTACATTAGAAAACAATATAAGTGACATACGGAAAATTGAGCAAATGCGTTCGGATTATTTTGATACATTAGGAAAATGATTAATGTGTAATTTGTGATGTGTCCGAATTGACCGTGCCTCAATCTGACACATGGTGTGACCGATATGGATAAAAGTGTCTGATATCAGTTTGAAATTGACATGAACTTTAGAAAACAACACTACTAACATACAGAATACTACGAAAATGCGTTCGGATAGTTTTGATACATTTGAAAAACTATAAATTATTCATTTTTGAGGTGTATGAATTGACCACACATCAATCTGATGAACGGTGTCATCGGTATGGCTAAAATTGTCTGATATCCATTTCAAATTGACATTAACTTTAGAAAACAAGACAAGTGACATAAAGAAAACTGAGCAAACACGTTCAGATTATTTTGATACTTTAGGAAAACGATCCATGATTCATTTGTGACATTTAATAGTTAATTGCACCTCAAGATAATGCACGGTGTGACCAGTAAATCATTTCATTAGATAAAGAATCAGTATTTATTAAATGAGATAAATCATCCAAAAAAATATTTATTTTACATTATTCCCTTTCATTGTTATCAGAATGAAAACATTTGAGTTTATCATTTCCATATTTTAGTTTCACATTTCTATATTAATGTATTCTTTCATATTAATGTTTTAATTTGTTTTATTTTTGTATTACTAACATAATATTTCTTTTCTTATACAGGTGAATTTATTTCCTAGAGATCAGATGCTTTGTTCGACATCAAATACCATGGACGGCAATTTTTGAGATAGGATCACAGATATCAAAGGATGAAACATTAATGTTTACAACTATTATTGGATAATTTTAATTGTAACCATGTAAAACATTATTTGAAATGTATATAGTAGTGTGTTTTTTCTGTATTCATGATGTTAAGTAAATGTGTATAGCATTGTTTGTCAAAATATTTTGTGTGGGTTCTATTTTGTACAGGTGTGTAGGTACTATTTTGTGCAGGTGTGCAGGTGTTGGTTTGGGTATGTGCTGGTTTTGCAGGTGCAGGGAAGGTGCCTTTATCAGCGCTCAATATAGCGTTGATAAAGGAAACCATTTATCAGCATTAAAAAGATCTCTTAATGCCATCGTAGATAGGGGGTCCCCTTTATCAATTCTTTTTAGAGTGCTAATAAAGGGGAACCCCCTTTATCATCGTCAGAATTAACAACAGTTTTCTAATGTTGTTAATGTCAGTTTTTAGTGCTGATAATAGGCTAAGTTGTAGTACTGATGGGATTAGTTCATGTTATTAGAGATCACAACCCAAATCACATATGATAAACCACACCATGAAATTATCACTATCACACCCCTCACAATTAGAGAGTTTAATAGTTCAGTAAAGGGACATGTTTTAGAAAAATAAAAATAGGAATATTTATATTTTATTCTCAATATAACAAAGTTCGTATCTTCTTTTTGTCGTTACTTTATAATGCATTTTGATTTTTATACCATAAAACACCATTTTTTTAATTAGAATTAAATTTCAATTAATATGATAATTCTTATGGATTAATTTATTTATGAAAAAATTAATATTTTAATAAAATATTATTACTAAATAATTTTTATTAAATATAAATGATTATATAATTTTTACGTTGTCAAATGCAATTTTTATAAGGGTTCGAATACTCTAATTATAAAAAAACCAAATAGCTGTCAAATAATTCTGGTTATTATTTTAAAAGTGAAAATATATATTTAAGAAATTATTTTCAAAAACTAGATATCATTTTTGGAATATGAACATTCAAATTATTCAATGGTTAGTATTGTATTATTTTATAAGATATTCACCTTTTTTGGTAAAAATTTATTTCCATATAAATATACTGTGTCTATTATGTCATCATAATGACCCAAAAGTGATGTAATGGATACTATAAATGGTATAGAATAACCAAAATATTTTTTATATTAAAAATAATTTTTTTTATTTTATTATTTTTATAATGCCTTTATAAATCTTCCAAAACTATTAATATACTATAAGATTTTCAAATAATTTATATAATAGTATGACTCATTTAAAAATCATAAATGGAATTAATTTATTATGTTCTTCTTTATTAAATTTAAAATAATTCAAATCCACCCTTTGAAAAAAACCATGGGAAATAACCAGGGGAAGGATTGTGGTCTTGGTGGTTTTATTATTTCGAGTCCAAAACCTATACTTGAGAAATGAAAAAAAATTCCCCACAGATATCCTATAAACCCACCCATTATCCTATTTCTCTTCATATAATGTCCATATATAATTTAAATATACTATCCTACCCTATCTTGAGACCTCCCTTGGTTTCCATGCTCTCAATAAGGTCCTCCGAATCATTTTTAGTTATTCATTCATTGTAAGGTTTATTTACATCCCATATTTATTTTTGTTTATTCATTATATTATGCCTCCAAATTACAATTACTAATGTTAAAATATTAATTCCCATGTCCAAATTACTATCCATTTAATTTATAAATGATTTGACGCCCCTTTTTCATTCATCAACCCATTTTAGGATTAATTATGTAACATAGTTATGATGTGGAAAATTAATCACAATTTTCCATCCCATGCAATTATGTAGTAAATACCCATAAAAATTTATTATCAATTGTGTTAACCTATATGAACTTATACTTTTTTATTTAGGACATACATGTATGTATTCCTCACTTATTGATCGTGGAATAAAATATTTTCATGAATGAATTAGTATTGTATGATCTATGTGGCACAACTGAGAATGAGAACCCAATTAATGTGAAAAGTGAGCCTAGAATTATATAGCACTCCAATTAATTATGTAATGTTTTATTCTAATGAGGCGTCATGTAAGTGATTAAGGAGTGAACCTAATCCATCATTATACTTTTTACATCATTTGTCTTGACATTTTATATCAACCTATGTTTATGATGTAGTGTATAATGTTGTTTCCACATTTCTAATGATTATTTTATGATAAAATGTCACATCATGCCTCATTGGTAATGATTATGATTTACATAAATTTAATATCCCATTTTATTCCTATTTTCTAACACGCATTAATTTCATTATTTTATTCCCTGTTTATTTCCTTATTGGGGATTAAAGATAAACCCTCTCTTATGTATGACCCCAGGTTGACCCATATTATATTATGTTTGAGAATGTTAAAGAAGTTTTCAATAAAGATAGTGTATTCCATATTTTAGGTATTTATGTAATGTATATTATTCCCAAATACACTATAATTTTCAATCCTTTGGGTTATGTTATGTCTAAATTGATGTAAGAAATCATTATTTAATTTGTAAAAAATAGAAGGGTTCTTATACATGGTATCAAATTAGATTTATAGTTATTTATGGTATTGACATTAAAAAACTATAGAGAAATCCTTATATATAAGACTGAGTATAATGAAATGTCCCTAAATTTTGTTAAGATTATATTAATTGTTTTATCATGAATATAACTGAATGTCTAGATACTATAAGTAGTTATTACATTGACATAGATGTATATGTGGGTAAAATCAGAAAACAACTCATTGAGAATGACTCAACTGATTAATGGGGCACAATAATAGTCCTTGCTACACAAATGTTATTATAGTCCTACGGGATATGCTCTGTTAAATTCATAAGATCATGAATAACCATAATTAAGGAAAATATAAACTTAATAACATATGTTTGAAAATAGATTGTGGAAAACATAAATTGAATCCTTGAAATTATTAATTTATAGAAATTCATGTAATTTATAAGTTATATCAATAATTTCATAGGATCCTATTAATGTGTTTAATATTATAATGATAATAATTCATAATTTTTCAATTATCCTATAAAATAGCTATAAATAGGAGGAATCAGTTAAACAACCAATGTGACAGGTAATGTGATGACTTCCCCAACAAGATTCCCAACCTGATAGGAATAGTAATTGAAAAAGTTGGGATGATACTATCATAACTAAATTAGGGTATGTATAAAAACTATATCAAGGGTTGTGCCCAAATGCCACTTAGAATAAACAAGATTCAATTGATATCTTTATGCGACAAAGGCCTCCAACTTTCAATGGATAATATAATCCCTAAATCAAGGAACAATGGATTAACTCCATTGAAAATATGTTCTCCATCCTACTATGTTCCAACCA
Source organism: Viscum album (assembly GCA_963277665.1). NCBI lineage: Eukaryota > Viridiplantae > Streptophyta > Magnoliopsida > Santalales > Viscaceae > Viscum > Viscum album. The sequence goes on along the minus strand of OY728162.1, from coordinate 422,373,656 downwards.
AGAGATGGTTTTTCTAGTTTTTTATAATTTAGAGGGAGAACCTGATCAATGGTTGATGTTGATCATGAATATGATTCCTAATTAAGAGATCAAATTGATGTGGTGTAATGAATTCTAAAAGTTTTATTTTATTAATATTTTACTCACACTCTTTGACTTAAAATGTATGGGTATTTCCTACCCACATCAAAAAAATATGAAAAATATATCATGGAGTATGAGGAAAACATCCCATGTATTGCACTACATGACTCCACAATTTTCTTTAACATTGAATAATAGGTCGAACACATATTTTTTGGGATAAAACATATTCTACAAAAGGAATTGGATATCTGAGACTTTGATAACTATGAGGAAAATGAATAATTTGACCATAATGTCAAAATGGTTGTTATCAAATCCAAGGATTATCACATGGATACAAAGCATAAATTAAAGTTTAATTCTAGTGGTCTTATGTAGAAATATAATAGTGCTTAAAAATTTCAATAGCTCAATTGTCGATAGTGTGGAATTAAGCACCCTAGATATTGGAAAAGAGGGAAAGAAAATATTTTACGTTTGGGAATGAAAGACACCTATCTAGGGATCACTAATGGTACAATCCTACTAATGTGATGGAGGAATGTAATTACATAGAAAACAATCAGTTCATTGTTCATTGCTTCAACAGCGCAGAACCATGGAAATTTTTAATCCAAGGGTTTTTAGAGACAACCAACAACCTCTAAGATAAAAATGGTGAGTTTTTTCCATCACAACCACTGAGGTGGATCATGACTATGATGTAGTGATAGGTATGCTCGTTACTCATTAAATAAAAGTGAATATACATATTTAATATAGTTTTACACATTACGTCAAATCACAAAAGATTAATAGAACTATTTAAACACCACCACAAAACATCTACATAGTGTTATGAGTGAAAATAATAAATGGGAAAATTATTGCATCCAGAGTATATAACTACTCCAATATAATATTTTTTGGGATGAAAATCCTATATAACTTTGTGAAAATCCCTTGGGTGGATTTTTTTTTATTATTAGAAGGGATTGGCTTTCCCTATACAGATACAACATAAATACCCAGACGAAGGAAATCACTCTCTATATCAATAATTATTCTCTTATTCTATAAAAATGCAAGGATATTGATGAATATTATTTATTAGAAACATCACTATAATTTATATTATTCCCCTAAAATATAACATATCTTTTTAAAATGATTGAGTCTACGGAAATGATCATCCTTAAAGGCATTCCCATTATGAGGGAATACACAAATGTGTTTCTTTAATAACTGAATTGTAATCCTCCAATATGAGTGGTTGAATATTAAATCGATCATATACCATGATCATTACCATTATCAAATACATCATATAGGATTTTTGTTGTGGAACTTCATGATCTGAAGAAAAAACTAAAGGAGTATTTGTATAAAGAGTTTATATGCCCTTGTTCTTCACCTTTGGGGTGCACCAATCCACCTCATCAAGAATAATGATTGGTTAATGAATCATTCCATTTATTATCATGAGATTAAAAAAAATTTAATAAAGAAAAAACCATCCACTTTAATAGATTTATTACATGTTCGATCAACTACATGGACCACAATATTTCTCCAAGTTGAAAATTTGGTCACATTTTTATCATGTAATAGTGAAGAAGTATGATATATCCTGGACTTATTTTCATACAATGTATGGTTAATATGAGTTCATAAGAATTACATTTTAATACAATAATTCTATATAAATCCTTCTATAAATGATGAATATAGAATTTATAGATTACCATGATAAATTTTTTGCAATTATTATAGATGATATTATAATATACTTTAGAGGTAAGGAGGACAATATAGAGCATCTAATAATTTTTTGAGAAACCATGAAAAAGGATAATATTTATGAAAAGTATATAAAATATGAGTTTTGGTTTAAGGAAGTATCATTCTGGGGGAATACTATTAAAATCAATGGGTTATCTATGGACCCTTCAAAGACAGAAGCGATTGAAGGATGGTCAAAGACATAATATGTGATAGATATCCATAGTTTCCATGGAAGATCATGGAACTATCATATATTTTTTATTTTTATTTTTGCGATTTAAAACCCTTTATCCAAGATAACACTGAAGGGATTCATTATTTCTTAGAATGTGGAATTTGAAGATATATTCATAGAGATAAAAAATGTGTTTTTCACTACACCTGTACTCATACTACCAAAAAGTGGATATCTTTTCGTGGTATTCAGTGATGATTAAAAGAATGGACTAAGATTTTTATTAATTAAGAATGAAAAATGGTATCCTATTCCACATGGAAATTGAATGTTCATGAAAATAAATACCCAATATAGGATATAGATTTGGATATTGTGATCTTTATATTGAAAATATAACAACAATATCTATTTGGGGAGAATATTGTAATATATATGGGTCAAAAAATCCTCAAGTATATATTCAAATAGAAATATTATAATATGAACTAGTTGTGATGGTTAGATATGATATAGAAATATTATTTGTCAATCCACTATCATCATGTAATTGTGATTAAATTGTGATACTATCTATGTATAAAGGATCCCAAAAATTTATCATTTATGAGAATTGAAAAGGATATTATCATTATAATCATAAAAAGGGTGGACATGGGAAATATAAGGGGAGTAACATCATCAAAAAATTCAAAAATGATTTCTAAAATCATCCTCTTTGAGATGATAAGATATTTTCAAGGATATAATACATGAATTTGAAAGAAATTATAGAAAATTAAAAAATGGAAATCAATGGAGTTTAATGTTAATGAAGAAGGATTTGTAACATATTAGTCATGACTATGTGTACCATCAAATACAATGTTAAATAAGTTGTTATTGGATGATTATTATAGATTAAATGTCCCCATCCATCCATAAATCACACAAATGTATCAATATATCCTATAACACTATTGGTAGGACAATATGAAGAAAGAGATAGTGGAATATTAATCATGATGCCTTGTATATTAGTAGGTGAAGGCTGAAAGGAAATACGCTGAAGGGAGTATCAAACCATAAAACAAACCTACATGTAAATGAGAAAGAATCACCATATAATTTGTCTCTGGTATTCTAATTTCTTTTGGAGGAAATAATGCTACCTTGGTTATCGTGGATCATCTTAAAAAGAATTATCAGTTCATTTCAATTCAATAGAACTTCTTACTAGACTAACATGTAATAATATACAATAGATAAGTGGAGAGTCTTCATAGAATATCATTATTGATTGTATCTGATCAAGAAAAATGATTTACCTCAATGTTCTGGAAGAGTATCCAACACACTCTAAATAATATGTTGAACTTCAACACAACTTATCACCCTTAGACCAATTTCCAGTCTGATCAGACTATCCAGACACTCAAGGACATGTTAAGAAAATTCCAAATTGACATAAAATAAGGATAAGATAAACATCCTCATCTGGTTGAGTTCCCATAGAATGACATTTTACACTAAAGAATCCAAATGGATCCCTATGAAGAACTTTATGGGATTATGTCAAAAACACCTTCATGTTGGGATAATGTTAGGAAAAAACAAACTGATATGACCTGAAATGGTCACGGAAATGGTGGAAAAGGTCAAGACCATTCATTATCAAATCAAGGATGTAAATATTCGAAAAAATGATATGAAGAAAATCATTAACGATATCAAGATGTTGATTTTGGAAAAATGCTATTACTATAAAAATAAATAACGATGAAATTCATTATATTTTAGATTAATGGAAATCATAATCCAGGATACATCAGACCCTTTGATATCATTGATTGAATTACAGTGGTGGACTATTAACTAGCACTCCCACATTACCTATATCAAGTAAAAGACATATTCCATGTATTTCTCTTTAGGAAGTACATACCGGATCTCTTACATATTCTAAATATATAGGTGGTACTTTTGGCCAATAAACATTCCTATGAGATGCAACTGGTGAAGATATTATACCATTTAGAGGGTATTTTATGGAATATGACAATGCTCAGGGTCAAATTGATATAGAGAAACTATAAGTTTGAAAAAGAACCATCGGAACTATAGGAGGTGATGAAACAATATTACCATCATCTTTTTATGTCTAATATGCAAATTTTGAAGGTAAAATTTATGAAGGGGGGCATTATAACGACCCAAACATATAAAAATAAAATTCCCCTATTGATTTAAATTAAATTCTTTATTTTTTAATATGGATATAGAAAAAACATGCACTTATTTGGTTTTATCATATCCTATCATGTTTTAAAAAATCTTAGGAATCATTAAAATTGATAACATAGTAGTTAAAAAATGATCTCATTATTAGTGTACATATATAGGGTTTTATTAAATCCATTTGACACAAACAAAGGATGTGATTTCCTAAAATACTGTAATCATACTCTATGAAGCCCATTTATCAGAGTTTCTAAGGGAGATATCATCAATGGTATTTGACTCTTTCCAATAAAAAATTGATACCAACCAACATAAGCATGAAAAAATCCATTTAGTGGATAATTTTATACTCATCGAGATCACGGCCCAAACCATGTTCGCCAAACCACCCAGTCAATGTCTCAATATTTCACACCATACCTTTGGGGTATTTTCTGGTGTATTAAAGGGATATGTATTAATAACAAAATAATATGAAATAATATATTGTATTTTCAATTTAATAATAAAAATATTTTCTTCTAATCATTAATTTATAAATGATTTTCATTTTTATACAAAAAATTATTGTATTTTTACTTTGTATTAAATTTCAACTAAGACATTTATTTTCATGAATTAATAGATATTTGAAATATATTATATTTTTAGAAAATATTATTTTCAAATAATTTTTATTAAATATAAAATATCATTTGAGGTTTATGATGTAAAATGTAATTTTTATAAGTGTTTGAATAATACTATTGTCAAAAACCCATAATTTTACAATAAATTTTGATTATTATTCTAAAAGTGAAAATAAACCAATTTATAAAATTATTTTCATAAATTTTTTTTAAAAAAAACATTCAAATTATCAAATATTTAATTTTTTTATAAATTTTTCACACTATCAAATTTATGAGTAAAAATTAGATACCATATAAATATATAGTTTGTATTATTACAACATATTGAACAAACTGTGATGTATTAAATACTATAAATGGTATCCATAATAAAAATATATGTTTTACCTTTAAAATATTATGATTTAATTTTTATTGGATTAATTTTATAAATAGATTATGAATCCTCCAAAAAATATCTTAAGGTTTTAGAATCGTTTGTTTAAGAGTATGACTCACTTCCATAGCAGCAAGGGTATTATTTTAATATGTTCATCCATTTTACTTCGAAAATAAGGAAAAACCATCCCATTTTGAAGGAATGATGTGGATAACCCAATATGGTTTGATGTTTTGGTAATTTTATTATATAGAGTTGAAAACCTATGTTAAAGAAATGATAAATAATTACCCACTCATTTCCTATATAATCTAACCCAACCTCCAATTTATATTCCATAAAAAAAAATTGTATCATTTCATTATTATTATTTTTTTCTCTAGTTTCCCCTAAGTTTCCTCCACGCTCTCAATAATATATTCTCAAACATTTGGGGTGTTAATCTCAAAGTAAGGGTTCTTTTCCATCTCCCATTATTCAAGTTTCTTCATTATATTATGACTTATATTTTCAATTCATAATGGTATGATATGAATTTTCCTGTCCCTAATAATTTCCATTTTATTTTTACATTGATGATATTACCCTTTCAATTTCATCAACCCATATTATGAATACTCATGTAAGACTATTATGTTGTGGAAATTTCACCAAAATTATATTTTACAAGGAATTTTGTAATAAACCCTCATAAAAATTTCCTATCAATGGTGTTTACCATTATAAGTTTATAATTTTCTATTAGGGACATACATGTATGTATTCCACACACCTTTATTTTTTAATAAAATATTTTTTTGAATGAATCCATCTTTTATGATCTATATAGAACACTTAAGTATGAGAATAAGATGAATGTGATGGGTGTGCTCAGAATTATAAACAACCCACATGTATTGGGTAGTATATTATTCTCATGATATGTTATGTAAGGAATTAATTAGTTAACCTAATCCATCGGGATACTTTTTTCTTCATTATTTCCTGAATATTATCCTTGACCCATGTTTATGATGTAGTGTTTTAAGTTTTTTACTCATTTCCAATGTTTCATTTATTTTATCATTTTATATAACAACTCATTATTCATTTTAATTATTTTGAACCCCTTTGTATCCTATGTATATTCTAATTGTATTAAATTTATTAATTTTATCATTTTATTCCATGTTTATTCTCAAAATACACTTTATAGTGCTGACCTTTATTGTGTTTGTCCCTAGGTTATACCATGGAATTTTAAGTATGAGAATGGAATAGAATTTTATAACAAAGATGATGTATTCACATTTCATTGTTGTTATGTAATGTGACTAAATTGAAAATAAACTGGATTTCTAAATCTTTTGAGATCTATTATTTGTAATTTTAATTATTAAATCATGAATTTAAATGTAATAAATAGAAATGTTGTTGTATGGGGACAATACATTTTGTGCTCAGAGTACATACTTTGTAGTAGTACTCTTCCATGTGTCTATGTAATCAGGAAGTCACCCAATGTGGTGGGTATAAGGTTGTGTAGTTGTTCAAAACCATACCCCATGTTGTCTTTTTTCGATATATAAGTACATGTCTAGGAGAAATATTGAGAGACACGTCATGCACTCAGAATTACACACTATTTTATTTTCTAGAAAAGGGTTTTTTATTGTCTTTGTTCCCCAAGGTCAGTTTCATAATTTTGAGTATTAAAATATGAGTGTTTTGTTATTTTATATCATAGTGGATGAAAAAATTAATCATTTAGAGTCTTTATGGATGGTGTTTTTGTCTATTTGAGTTTTTATGGAGGATTCCATTAAGGTTTCAGATCTATAATCATTACGGGGTTTGGGTTGTGAGTTGTGAAACTCAGGTGTGGGTATGAACTTATTGATAACCATGCATTGATGTTTCATGGAGAGTATTCTTGAGGTTGTTTGGATGGATTTTGGGATGTGTAATCGAGTGTCTTATTGGTTGGGGTAATTAATTAGATTTCTTCTTGATTAGGATTATTCACTTGAGGTTGGGACTTATAAGAGCCATATTTATGGTTCAACATTATGGGATTTATGGTTTCTATATTTTATGTTGAGTAGTTTTTGAGATATATTTTAGGGACCATTTTGAAAGAATTCACTTTTGGGAAATTTGTGTCTCGATGTTTCCCTTATGGGTTGGTGTTCTATGGGTCTGAGTTGGGAGTCTAAACATGTTTCTTTTGAGAAGGATTAGAATGAGGTTTGGTTTCCCTAACGGATCCCCAATTAGTGTTTTTTTCTAGATCCATGTTTCTTTAGAGGAGACTCTTTTCATAGTGTACTATTTTTTCATGGTTTTGGAAACTATGGTGGCTATCCATTTATTGGTAGTCATTTTAGATGGCTGATACTAGTTTCAGTTGTTTGGATTGGAGGTTACATATGTTAGTTAGCCCTATTGTTTTTCAATTACATGGAGCTATGGGGATATTATTTTTTAAGAATGGATGTGGTAAATGATACCTTTGGGATATAATTTTATAGTGTGTATTCCCTAGGTAAATTTTAGTATATCTCCTCTGCAGTTTGGTTGTCTACATTGAGGAGGCCCTATAGGGATAATAGATTAATTGAATTAATGAAAATACCTTACATCATATGTCATGACTATGTTTAGTGGACCATAGAGTATATTGTGATTTATGTTCTTTGTTTATAGGTATATGGATTGTTCAATTATCATAGAAACGTGTATACATGTTTTTTCTCCCATTATGTTCTATAGGAATATTGGGCATTTTTTTTAACCCCAAGGTTGATAGGTATTCCCTTCCACCAATTTATATAAACTATTTGAGTCATAGTTACCAGTAAATGTGATCATTGTTTTGATTCCTATAATGATATCCTAGGCTCTATAATTTCTGCATGTCCTTGCATTTGAATTTGTATATCTTACTTGATAATGTTGATATACTTCGGGTTGTGTCTACACAATAAACATTTTTTAATTCCCTATATGTGAATATATGTAGAGTAGTTTTACCTTTGTGATTCATACATGAACATGAGGTTTTATATTTTTCTATTTTTCATGTCTGTATTTTTTCATTTTTATCTTTTGTTTCTATTTTATGATGGATTTGACATTCATATCGGCTATATATGAATCATTTTCCATGAACATATTATGATAATATATGTTAGAACCACCATTGGGGTAGGCTACTAATATTTTTTTATCATCCCTCTCATGTTAAATGTGGCATACATATAGACATAATTTCTTCATTTTGGTTTATAACAATTCACTATATCAGGTAGAGGTCCAATATTTCATGTTTCCATGAAGCCGATTGCATGGAGTCTGAGGTTCATGCTGGAGTTGTTCAGCTATCATTGGGACTGGGTATGTGGTTAGGCATAAAGTATTTGTAGATCCATGTGTATTTAATTTCATTTACTTTATTATTCATGTATTAAATCTATTGGGTTATCGATGTAAATATTCTTTGTCCATAATTCTATATGATACAATCCATTATTTATTGTTATGTAGGTTATTTATTTATTATCACTCTGATGTTCTTGGTAATTTATATTCTTAGTTTATTTCCTCATTTTTTCACTCTAATTGTGTGAATGGTATCCTTACTATATCCTTAATGTTTCTCACCACTAGTAAACATTTTATGTAATATGGGGATATGTTCTTATAGCCTTGTTGAATGCCAGATAAGGTGATGGGTCAAGTCAACTCGGGTTGGATCATGAAAAAATGGTATCAGATTATTCTTTTTTATGTTTTGTACTATTTTCGGAGTTATTTGAGTAGATAACAAAGAATTTTTTAGATCCTATAATGGATACCAGTTTGGTATGTTATATAAAACTATTCTAGTAGGATTTCCAAGTGACTAGGGTTTTAGGGTTTCTGTTCAAGGCTTGTTCTGTTATGGTTCTATGATATTTACCTCGAGTGATACACTTGTTTTGGTGGATTTTATGTTTTTTTATTTTTATCTTGAACTTATCGAAATAGGACTATACTGATGCATAATTCTATGATCATGGGATAAATATACCAATATATATGTGTGTTTATTGATGATAGATTTATAGATTACAAATGTTTCAACAATTACTCATATGGTGTTTTCTCAAATCAGTACTTGGTGGAATTCTTCTCAACTGAACGATCAGTGAAATTTTTATGACATGTCATGTGTATCTCAAAAAAATGTTTTCTATCATTTAGAAGATATGTTACATTCATAAAGGGATGTGTTGAAACCATTTTGGGTTAGTGTGAGGTTTATGATTCTTTGATATGGTTGGAATTAGTTGGATTGAGGGTGGAAAATATCTATTAGATATTCATGGTTTTATATCTATATTCCCTAAGGTTGTGGTATCTCTAAGATGATATGAGGTGAGGACTAGGATTCCTTGTGCATGTGAGTTGGAGCACTGGGAGTTCTCATGGTTTCTTTGTTTTTGGTTGAATTATTGGTTTTCTGGCGGGTTATGAGGGATGTTGTGGTTGGTGCCTAGCTCAGTTGGTTCCAATAGATCTTTGGGTGGAAAAATGTGTGTGTTATAGTAATCTTGTTATTATATCAATTATCATTTGAATGGTGGTCATGTAAGTGTATCTTAGAATAAGTTATATTACATGTTTTAGAAGAAGAGTATTGAGGGTACACTTGTTTATTATAATTGTCTTTGATTGGGAGTATGGTTAGTGATTTTATGTGCATTAGTCTGTCTTTGATGGGTAGTTAAATTACATATATTTTATAATAAATAATGCTTCATTAAATTATTTAATGTTTATTAAAATAAAATTTTCAACCAATTGAATTGGATGTAGTGAAAAATACAAACCATGATCTATTTATGAGACAAATTTCCTTTTATGGTTTCACTATGAACAATTAATGTGTAGAAAATTTTGTTAATGAAGTAATTTATATTAATTATCATATTATATAATTCCTAGATTTCCACTCCCCTCACGTATAAATAGTACACATTCTCCATCATTAGTCATAACGTGTGAGAGAAATAGATCATGTATTCCATAAAATAATATCATCCTAGATTCATTCACTATATTCTAGACATTTTTTCATTAAAAAATACGATTCATTCATGGATTAATTTTTTGTCCAATGAAAGTTTCACAATGAATATGTATATATCATAACCATGATGATTAAATTTAATTTCATTTTATACCTACTCTATGTATATGGTATTAAATATAGATTAATGAATTAACTAAAATAAATAAAATTTATTCTAACTATAATTATAGGAAAACCATTATCCACCTTCTTCTCATTCATTGTAACATTATTACATTTCCATTCTATTCATGTAGACAACAACCACCATGAAGTGATATGATTATTTTTTGACTTATAATTTACTTAGATCATAATAAGGATTAATTTAATTGATATATGATATATATGATGTAATATTGATTATGTAAAGTTTAATTATTTTCTATCATTCATTTTTTCTATCCATCAAAAAAGAAATCATAGTCCATGTTTATCTATAGTCTACTATTTCCATGAATGGTGTAATCACTTTTTTTATGTGAACCTATAATGGGTATATTAATATATATATAATGAATATATATGATATTTGTATCTTGTTTGAAATTATTTAAATTATGGGAACATGATCAATGTATAGATACTGGTACTTCTGAACAAAAACATACATGAAAAAGGAATAATTTATCAACCATAATAGCGATTTTTGTAAAAAATATTGTTAATAAGTAGTGACATTATATTTCAGGTAAATAATATATGGTAAAATATATGTGAAAATGGTTTTCAAATAACAATATAATGAATCAATATTTTTGATATAGGATGTTTTAATGTGTTTGATGTATGATGATACATGAGGTAAGGGATTTACATTCCAATCTAATTTAATTCACAATTATTTATGCTTGGATTTACAATGAAGAAATAATATAATGATTATCTGATGAATCCATTTTATTTTTAATCTACAATATTTTTTCTAGGTAATAAAAGATTCCCTATCATTTTTATCCTTATTTTCTATATAAAAATGTTTTTTATGGAAAAATATACAATTTATGATTTGGTTGTGAATATTTTTCGTCCACATACACGTTTTCAATAAAATGATTCAAAAATTATTTTTATTGTTATAAATTTATTGTTAAAATTAAAAACTAATCACTATTTAAATTTTAAGGATAGGTTTCATTGGATTCTTCATTCATTTTTTTAGCATGGTAATTTTGAATGATTATCAAAATTTTAAAATGAATCATTGTTTTAACACATGATAAATTAAATTAATTTCCAACCATTATGGATGATAAATTATTCAAATAATACATTAAATGTTTCAATTCTTTGTTTCAAACATATTATTTTCATAATTTTTTTTTAAAATTTTAATATTTTAAATAATTTATTTCAAAAATAAAATTGTATTTTACTATATAAAAATTCCTTTTATCCATTAAAATATTTTTCCAATAAATAAAAAAATTTCTTGTTAATTTTTATTTATTTAGAATATGACCCAATAATACCACCATTATTCATTCTCTAGATGGTTTAATATTTTCACTATCTAAATTTTATAAAACCCAAATATTTTCCACGGGTTATGCTATATTGAAATTATGAGATATGTTTGAAAAACGTTTCCACTAAATGATTTGTTTTATAATGATATAATTATTTTTTTAATCTTATGGAACACATTTGTATAGTATTCATTACGCGATGACTGGGTCCAAAATCTTGAATCCCTCTAATTAATTGGGTAATGATTTATATCTCATAATTTAGACATAGTAAATATATTCTTGTGATTGATTATCATTAGGAAAATAGAAGGGCTATCAGATCTACTATGGGAAATATTTTATAATGCATGGTTAGTAATGGTATGTGAAACCCATTTTGTTTACTAATCTACTATAATATTATTGTCTTGGTAGATATCCATGAAATAAGAGATGGTTTCTATATCTATTTTGTTTTCACACACTTTTTAAAGGGTTTTCTCTTAAGATATAGACGTATGGTTCATGATGGTTTTATTATGATTATTTACTCTTACAATTCATGTATTTTAAAATAATAAAGATAAATTAAATGTATCATGTTTATTATACATGAAATATATAACATCCCAACCTTGGGTCCACTTAACATGTTACCTAATCCAGTGGGTCACATAGAATAAAGAGAACCTCACCATACATCAGAGGATATCGACTAGAAAAAAGGTTGTAAAGGTAGTACAGTGGGGAGACTATACCCTCTTGTCAAAATGTAACAATGGACAAAAAAAATAAAAAAAAATAGTAGAATCATACGTAAACAAATATTATTAATCAACCATAGAAGTGTAAACAGATGACTAAAAATATACATAGTGGAATATATAATCAAACTGAATAGTTGAATAACATAAAAATTGCCTCAACGGTAGTGTATGATACAAGGATTCATGGAATATTATAATACCAAAATAAAACAGGAATATTAAAACATGATAAAAAATAGTACTAAAGAAAAAATGAAAAAAATATCCAATAATCTTGAGCCTATGCCTGATCCACTCCTCCTAAACTCCATCTAAAGATAAAACATATTGACAACATGTAGCAGGGATCTTTCCATTATCATAGTCATGGTCAAAAAATATTCTTGTGTTCCAATGGTGGATCAAGTATTGTGTGAGATAAACATATCAGTAGGAAATCTATCATGGTACCTATGTTTAATCTAAGTACTACATGTAACTAAAAAATGTGCATGTACAAGTAGGAATGTAGATAAATGTTGGATAAATTGTTGACCACCCACATAGGTTTCTTAGGGCCACCTTCCACATAAACTAGCTTTATCTCATCGTTGGAATGTCATTTTGATCTTGTTACTCTATACATATTGTATTATTCTACATATATATTTTTGGGGTGTACCAGGACATAACTCGTAGACAACCAATACTAGGGAAAGTGCTTACGGTCTAACGCCAAGACAAACTCCAAGAGCTCTAACTATCTCAAAGTAATCAATATGGAAGATCTCATGGTATTCCTATCTAAAGTCTCTCACTGTCCTTTGGAACCTAATATATATTCCCACACAATCTTCCTACCCAAAGTCTCTCACAGTCCTTTGGAACCCAATATGGAAGCTCACACAATCTTCCTACCCAAAGGATCTAACAATCCCTTGTCTCCATAGCCTATGTAAAGATTAATCATATATAATATATAAGTAATGACGCATAACCCTCTCATAAAACATTATATCCCATTTAATTTATAATAATACATAATCATTCATCACACAATACATAAGTTAAAATATATTATGCATTTCAATTTAAACTTTAACATAGTCAAGGTCACATATACAACTCATTTCTTGAGGAAAAGTCCTCTCATGCAAGTCATTAGCCTAATTAAATTCAATTTTAATATATTTCAACTAGAATAAGTCATTCTATAAAACATAATAAGATGGAATTGTTAAAAAATCATATATATTTTAAGGAAATTTAATTCATTTCTTGGAAAAAAAATCCAATGTGTCTGAGCCACCATAACAAATCCCACCCATTCAATTATCATAAACATAGTAAATTCACTTATAAGGAATAGTTTCAAAGGTTTTTTCATGGAAACAAGCCATATGATCAATGGAACCTTTAGAATTTGACATGTTCCATAACTCAATTGTTGACATTGAAAATGTCATTCATAAGGGATAAATCCTTAAAAATACATAGGGCATGCTAATGTATAACATGATATATGATGTAGAATCTCTTATGTGTTCTTTTAATCATGTTCAATTAAAATTGTTAATTTTAATTCAAAACATGCATAATCCATTTAATTGGTATGTGTAATTCATAAGAGGAATTCTTCAAAACATGAGAAAAAGGAATGTCTATGCCATCCCATGAATCCATTATATTTAAAATCAATTGAAGAATTTACTTAAAAGGGGGAAATTTTCATTCATTATTCTTTCTATATGAAATAACTCATTAGGTTCGTCAAGGCATTACAAATCACTTAAAAAGATCAAGGAGTCAAATGGATTTCAAGGGAAACAAGGCATATGCCTACATGAAATAATTCCCTACAAGGGGTTCCCACAACCTAAGGGGTGAATTGTGTCTCATTAATTACACATATATCAAGGGAAATTACATTTATAATCCATGATAAATCCCTTTGGGTATCCTAGGAAGATTATTTTATTTTTAAATAATGGCGACTTCCTCTTCGAACATGCAGGGGTGACTATATATGGGGTAAAAAACCTATAAATCCGTAAATAATTTTCAGCACTTTTTTTGTAATGGTGAAAATGAAAATTTTGATATGAAGGAATGACATTAAAAGTAAGGCTCATCCAAATAAAGTTCATTGAATAATGGAATAATTATAAAAGAAATGAAACATTTTGGGAAAACATTGTGACCACCTACCTTAAGATCATAGATGAATCCTCTCTTGATATCAGCATATAATTCAAATCGTGTTAGAATTAATTTAAGAAAATTTCCATATTCCAAAAAACATGGAAGAATTGATTTCACATAAATAGAAAAATGGATCCAAATGAAAACATATACTAGAGGTAAGAGACTATGGGACCTTAGTGAGATTGATTTATTACTTTTGATGGATCAAAAATCAAACACTGGATGATGGAGATAAATCAAATCCTAGCTTGGGAGGATTTGGGAGCTCAATGTAGAAGAAGATAGGTGTTGTTCAATAATGGAATAAGGGGAAAAAGAAAAAATAATAAAAGTTTAAATGAGGGAAAAATGAAATTTCTCTTAAAAATAAGGGCCACACAATTTCCTCATAGTTTGTCCAAACCATGTGAAAACCATACAGTATACATTTCTTAAGGATTTATCCTCATTCAATTTGTGTCGAATAGGTTTTCCTAACCATGATACAACCATGTTGTGGATAGTTCATAGGAACTTCTTAAGTGGAACTAACCTTGAAAGTTGGGCACACATGTTGGAAAAAATGTTCACAGCTCATGCAAGGCGTTTCTTCACCCCCTCTACAGCTGAAAGGTCTTATGCTAGGGGATAAATGATTATATAAAAACTATTGTTATTTATAAATATCTTAAAAACATAGAAGTTTCAGAACTGTATCTCCCAAAACACAACAAAACACAAAAGGGTTCTTTCAAGCCTTCAAACATGTCCATAATCAACACATTAATGTGTTTTAACTCTCATAATTGAGGTCTAAATATTGATTTGTAAAATAGACCCTCTAGTGAACAAAAGAGACCAAATTCATTTATATTTTTGTTTGGTTTAAATCCCAGTTTGTTACAACCTCCCTGCAATAAATCGTTTCATCCCCAAGAAGCCATATGCATCAATAAAAGCATCACCTGACCTATGAGGGTCATGAGGTCTCATTCAAATGGTCACATTGTGTTACTAGTCACCCAAAAAAAATTGAAACCATACATAATAATAAATCACTTAATTCAAAAATTCTCAATCCACCACTTTTTATTTTAATTAGACCCTGAAATGTACCTTAACCGAGCTCATTCTACTATATACATAGTCACTTTGTTATCTCATTAAGAAACTGACTGACGATACTCCCCACCAAATGTCGTTCTATTTGAAAGGGGATATTTATATGAAATAATATTCCAACCATCATAATTTCCTATAAAACAAATCTCCCATAGTTCTGAAAATTCCTTATATGTAAACCACTGAGATTTTATGATAAGTATTCTTTTTAATTTATTTTATATCATGTGTTTTATGCTACACCAAGATTATTATATTCTATACGCAACACCGTATTTGCTTCCAGTATACTTAACACTATTCTTGGATTGTGTTACACACAATTTCAAGATCGTTTTATAGTAGTCATTCTACGCAACATTGAGTGAATATATATATAAATATACATTCAATGTATAAATAAAATATGGTTAGATTCTGTTATACAAAACAACAATGGAGTCTTGCAAAACATGCTACCCTGACTTGGCTTGCAATACACGCAATCATGACCTTCCTCGATAGCATGTGTAGTACGCAATACCAGGTTTCACTAAACAATGATATATTATTATAATATTATTATGGACTAGCTGTTATGAATAGTATTAACTACATTTTCATTTTTATAACATTATTATTCATCATACCTATTTTCTAGAACATGGTATGAGAATAAAATAAATTTTTCAGGTAAAATAAGTATTTTTCAAAAAATGTAGTTTTGCCGCCTTTTGATGGTGCACCAACTTTAAATCTAGTTTTTGGCATGATTATAAGTTCAATTTGACAAAATGGAATTATTCTTTGGAATCAGGATATAAAAAATTAATTTGGATAAATTTTTCATATTATTATGATAACTTTCATATTTTGATGAATAGTAAAAATACGCTATATTTTAATTAAAAACAACTTTTTTCATCGCAATACTTTGTATGGTTATATTATCTTTTTAAATGGTTTTAAAGTGTAATTAGAATATATTTTTACCATTTAATCCAATTTTTGTCATTGGAATTAATTTCACTTTAAAATTGGACATAAAAAAGTGTCGATCTTTTTATAGTTACTGTATCTTAAAAACACACTATTCATTTTGATAATGGGAATTAATATTAATAATAATTAATGTCACTTCTATGTTTTTAATTTGTATAAACGGACACCATTTTTGAATTCAGAATATCAAATATAGCTTAGTCTGAATTTTTGGTATTTTTCTGAAAAACATCAATTTTTGATGAATAGTGAAACCACTTAGTGGTAGTTAAAAAACTGAATCTTTCATTTAAATAAAAATTTACCACTTCTGTGAATTTAATTTCAAAAATCTGACATACATTTTTGTTATCAAGAAGTAAAATTTTGTTCAATAAGAAGAAAATAATTTTTGGTGAATAGTAACTTTTGTCTTTTATTTACTGCGGTTAAAGGTAAATTGGGTAATTCAAGGTTAAAAGAATACTATAATAATTAAAAATTACCTTAACACTTGTCTAAACCTTATTGGATGAGTAATGGTTGACCATGGAAATCCTTGGGTCGATTTTGGGACCCCATGGAGCCACTTATGAAAGACAATGAAACATTAGATTAATTAATTTAATGTAAAGACAAAATTGACATTAACAAATATCTTTTAGTAATTAATTTATATACAAGGCTATATAAATTATCTTTTATACTATAAATATTCATTGGAACTCTAAAAGGACTTCCTACATCATGATATTTTTTTCGTAATTTTTAGACATCAAATGAATTAAATTATTTATGAAACAATAATGATGCAGTGTTTACCTCATTAATAAATGATTTAAATAATAAAGATTATAATGATTAAAATATTATCCAAAACATGTCCAATTCTGATTGGATGATTATAATTCGAACACGAGTCATCTTCTCTTCGACTCTAATGATTTTTGGACCTTTTAAACTGAATATAAGTTTATAATAAAATAATATTTTCACACTTTCCAAAAGATCCCCTCCTCTCCCTTATAAAAGGAGACCATTTCTATCCAATTCCTCACAACTCTCAGGACATTTGGCTCGTCTAAACTCAACCCAATTAATCTCTCTAAATCCCTCTCCTCCCCCTAGAAGCCTTACATTTGGAAGAAGTCACTTCAAGAAGTCCTTTTGGTTCAAACCAAAGGAAGTTACCCAAATTAAAGGTAACAGTTCCTCTTAAATTGTTCTCTTTTATTCTACTTGTCCAACCCCTAAAATCTTTTTAATACTTTCTTTTGTAAAAAAATCAGTATCCTAAATATACTAGGATGTTTTTATGATATGTATTCGAACTAAACTTACACACACCTCCATCTAATGGATGAAGAACATAATGTTTCTGTGGATGGAAAACTAACGCCTCACGAAACGATGATTGTTCGATTTTCTCATACTACCTCTCATGGTGGCCATTATGATGGCACTGTATTCATATTTGATATATATATTATGTTTATGATTTCCTTATTCTTCTTTACTTCCCAATTATATCAAGACATTATGGTTTAAATAGTCAGTAAATACGAAAATCTCATTTGAGGAAGTGCGGACTATCGCCCCCTCAAAGCGATGTGATTCGTTAATACCTTATGTGGGATGTATAAAGGATGTGGTTAATAATATTATATATGATATTACACTGGAATTATACTATAACTATGCATCATTATGTTTTAATTACATTAAAATAAGAAATAGAAATGAAAGTAGCGTTCATGCGTACGTACGGGTTATCGTCTCCATGAACGGTGCATTTCATTTCTTACCTCCATATGTTATGTACTATTATAAATACATGTATATTCTGGATATATAATGAATATATATGATATATAAAACATTATTTACATTATGGAAGTACGTAAATTATAATATAAGTAATAATAACATCAAGAATAACAAGTCCAAACACATCCGATAAATAAGATGATT
The DNA here is from genome assembly GCA_963277665.1 of Viscum album. Taxonomy (NCBI): domain Eukaryota; kingdom Viridiplantae; phylum Streptophyta; class Magnoliopsida; order Santalales; family Viscaceae; genus Viscum; species Viscum album. Next base: position 422,354,870 of record OY728162.1, on the reverse strand, counting down.
TTACCCAAAACGTTGCTTTAACATGGGATTTACAAAAGAACAGGTAATATAAAGTCATAAGTGAACAATATATGATATCATAACAATGAATATGATTATTTAATAAGTCAATGACATTAGTTAAGTCATTATACAAGAGTTTCGGATATGTAAGAAGCATATCGGACCTAAGGTAAGCGATAACTTTTCCAATCTCATTTTTATCCGATATTATTTATTCGTAAGTATTTACTAGGGTTATTGTTATCATACAAGCACATGTTTTCTAAAAAAAAATTTATGTATGTTTAAAGTCCTTTTTAACCATTTTTTACTTTTACTACATGGTATGTATGGAATTATTATTTTTACCATACGAGGTACTTTTTGACTTTTCTAGAAAAAGTATGAGAATAATGTTTTTTTAACTTATACGGAATAAAAGGATTTTTATGGTTTAATAAAGCCTTATTTTCATGAAGCTTCATCCAAAATATTTCATGAATATATTCAAAAAATCTCTTTCTTATAAAATTTCATGACATTTTGTGAAATGAAATTTATTTTAAAGAAGAAAGGATTTTTCCACAAGAATTCATTTCAAGTTTTTTATCCAAACCATTTTCCATCTAAGATGACATTATTTCATATGTGTATGTTTCAAGTATAATGTCACTATTATTTAAATGGTTTCACTTTATTATGATGAAATATCCATTTTTTTATATGGATTATCTGACGATGGGATGATTTTTATGAAACCCATTTTATTCTTTGGGTTATGATGAATGTTTTAAGTTTATTTTGTGGCACAAGTAAGAATGATTTCATTATGAGATGGGTGAGACCTATATATCCCTCCAATGCATTGGTTAAAGATTTATATCTCATGAGATAGACATGGCTGGAACGGTAAGTTAATCCGGTTCAGTAATACAGGACTGGAACGAGGAGGGAACTCGATTCAGAAAGGGACTTTGTCCACTAAGATGGTCTTGGCAGCAATTCCTTGGCTACTATGGAAATCATATCATGTTATTAATGGTTTCCACAATCACATGTTTTATTCCCATGCTATTTTATCAGGATTAATGTTTATTTATGATCTATGCCTTACGTATTTCCATGTTTTATGTCATTGCTCAAGATCTGAATGTTTAAACATTGTGTTCATGTTTTTAAGTTAAAATGGATATGGTTTGTTTTATTTTATCCATGCTTACCCTTACTGATCATTTGAGCTCACCATTTATATGTTTTTTTCCAGGATATAAAGAAAGGTTTTTAGGTAAGAAAACAAAATGGGGGCGATCTTTATGGGTGATGTTGAAGATCTTTCACCATGATTAGAAGATTATGTTCCGAGTTTCCAAACACACTAAACTATTATGGTCCTTGTGTGTATTTTTTGGTTATGTATTAAGTATTTTGAAAAAGTAATGTAATGTACATGTACGTCACGATTTGGGTCTCTATAGTTGGTATCAGAGGAAAGTTTTAGATAACCTTTGGAAACTAGGATGCTAAAACTTTAGTGAGATCCCTAGAGATATTTCTAAGGTATGTCTAGGGATGTCCCTAAGGTTAAGTACACATATAGGTTAGAGTCCTAGAAATATGTTGACGATCATGAATAACCTAGGATGAACCTAAGGTATTATGGATTAAAGAATTTTTTATAAGTTAGACATCCCATAAGTTACTTTTTATGATTATTGGTTCCTATTTATTTTAATTGTTTCTTACACTATGGTTTCTGGTCTTAGTAAATGGAAGGAACGAGAAGGAATTCAGTGAACATTGATTCCAACGGACAAATTGGTGACTACGATCAACGAAATTATGTAACGCCTGGAAAGGAAGATATTGTGATTATGTTGAATCAGTCATCTCGATATATGATTAACAAGGTGAAATTTAGTTGTATTCCTAAGTCATCAAATAAGAGGAAGATGGAATTTTATGCATGTTCACATGGTGAGGATCATAGAGAAAGGAAGATTGAGATTTCTAAATAAGGGAATAAGAACCTTGAACAATACCTCAAATGGAGGGGAAAATGTTGTCTGTGTGGAAAGAAGGGTCATAGAGTGACAAACTGTTATGGAGTTCAATGTATTCTTTGTGTAGAACAAGGGTATTACCCAACTCAATGCACTAACCTAAGAGGTTACTTCTAAATCAAGGAAGGACATATTCTATGAAAATCATTGAATAGGATGGTTGGAATTTTTTATGTATTGGTATTCAAGAATAATGTTGTTGAGTTACTTTTATGGTATATTGGAATACCTATATATTGGTTCATTGTGGTTTTCCATAAGAATATGGCATCGATAACCATGAAAATTGATTGAAATATTTTTGGAAAGCAGATGATATGCGCATCATGAAGGGATAAAGAGAAAATAATATGTTTGATAGTATTCATGAGCTCATGACTAATATAAGGAATATTTATGTCATTGTTTGAGTATATAGAATTCATGGATTTTGGTATGTGGAAATAATTAACTTTTGACAGAAATTATGTTTTCACTAAGGTTCAATGGGTATTCATTTTTCAAGAGAATACATGATTAATGTATTCACATGATTGGAATGTGACCAACAATATATATGAGGGATAAATGATTGTATTCACGTGCTTGTTATATGAAATTTTTAGTAATCTTTCTCTTTATACTATGAGTTTGGAATGAAGTATTTTGGATAAGACTAAATATTGTAATGGATTATGTTGAGCATAAGTTAGTATGATTTAAGGCTAGATTTTTTTTGATATTATTGAATAAATGTTATAATAGTGTATTTTAAGAAAAGGAACAACCTGCAAAATGGGAGACAACTCGTCATGTCGGACAATACTGTGGGAATCGAACCCACAACCGAAGTGCAACGGGCCTTTATCTACAACCACTGGTCTACAGGAAGTCCCTTGTTAATAGAAACAAGTTTTATTTTATTAATTGGTATTATAGATGATGTATAAGTCCTTTTTTAGAATCATATATGATTTAGCACCCCATAGATGGACATATGAATATTTGTTAACGTTTTCTAATCTTTTTTTGAGACAGATGGAATGACCTATCATTCTATCACATGATCTTCTCACACTTCATGAATAAAAAATTCAACTTAATTTCTTTATGATATGAAGTGGAGATTGTTCAAGGCATGAACAACAGTGATATTGTACCAAAAAACATGTAAGTATTTCTTTTAATTCATCATCTTTAAGGAAATTATCTTGAAAACAGAAAATGTTGTCCTATTACTCTTATATATGATGAATCAGATGGTACCGTAGATCATTCAAAATTTATGGATTTATGATTGTTGGTTTTTTCATATCCATGTTCTCTACCACTCTCCATCAGAACATGATGGTTAGATTTTTCTTCCATATCCATATTTTTACCTATGTTCTCATATGTGGGAGACTAGTGATGAGTTACTTTGGGTAACCATTACGTTTCATAATTTATTTATTTAATTTAAGTTTTGGTATTCATTTTTATGATGTGGGTTTCTATTAAACAAATATTCAAGTATTAAACCATTTATAACCCCGATGAATTTCGACGGAGATATTCATTTTAAGGGTGGTGGAATGTAACACCCCGAGATTTTATGATAATTATTATTTTTAATTTATTTGATATCATGTGTTTTATGCTACAACAAGATTATCTTATGCTATACGCAAAACCGTATTAGTTTTCAGTATACTCAACACTATTCTTGGATTGTGTTACACACAATTTCAAGTTCGTTTGATAGTATTCATTCTACGAATCATTGAGTGAATATATATACGTACATATATATTTAATATATAAATGAAATATAGTTGGATTCTATTAGATGAACCAACAAAGGGGTCTTTTAAAACATGCAACCCTGACTTGGCTTGCATTACACGCAATCATGACCTTCCTCGATAGTATGTGTAGTACACAATACCGGGTTTCACTAAACAACGATATATTATTATAATCTTATTATGGACCAGCCGTTATGAATAGTATTAACTACATTTTTTATTTTATAACATTATTATTCATCTTACATATTTTCTAGAACATACTATGAGAATAAAATAAATTTTTTTGGTAAACTAAGTATTTTTCATAAAAATTAGTTTTGCCGCCTTTTGATGGAGCACCCACTTTAAATCTAGTTTTTACTTGTTTATAAGTTCAATTTTACAAAATGGAATTATTATTTGGAATCAGGATATAAAAATTTAATATGGATAAATTTTTCATATTATTCTGATAGCCATCATATTTTGATGAATAGTAAAAACACGCTATAGTTTAATTAAAAACAACTTTTTTCATCGAAATACTTTATATGGTTAGATTATAATTTTAATTGGTTTTAAAATTTAATTAGAATATATTTTCTCAATTTAATCCAATTTTGGTCATTGAAATTAATTTCACTTTGAAATTGGCCACAAACAAGTGTCGATATTTTGATAGGTTTTGTTTCTTAAAAACACGATATTTGTTTTGATAACGAGAATTAATTTTAAAATTAATTAATTCCAATTATATGTTTTGAATTTGGAAAAATGGACATTAGTTTTGAATTCATAATATCCAATATATCTTAGGTTGAATTTTTGGTATTTTTCTGAAAAACATCAATTTTTGATGAATAGTGAAACCACATAGTGGTAGTTAAAAAACTGAATCATTCATTTAAATGAAATTTTACCACTTTTGTGAACTGAATTTCAAAAATCCGACATACATAGTTGTTATCAAGATGTAAAATGTGGTTCAATAGGATGAAAATAATTTTTGGTGAATAGTAACTTTTGACTTTTATTTATTGCGGTTAAAGGTAAATAGGGTAATTAAAGGTTAAAAGAATATTATAATAATTCAAAATTACCTTAATACTTGTCCAAACCTTATTGGATGAGTAATGGTCGACCATGGGCTTCTTTGGGTCGATTTTGGGAACCCATGGAGGCCCTTATGAAAGACAACGACACATTAGGTTAATTAATTTAATGTAAAGACAAAATTGACATTAACAAACATATCTTTGTAATTAATTTTTATAAGAGGATATATAAATTATCATTTAGAATAAATATTAATTGAAATTCTGAAAATATTTCCTACATTATGGTAGTTTTTTCTTAATTTTTATAAATCAAATGAATTAAATTATTTATGAAACAATAATGATGTAGTGTTTACCACATTAATAAATGATTTAAATAAATAAGATTATAATGATTAAAATATTATCAAAAACATATCCAATTCTTATTGGATGATTATATTTTGAACATGAGTCATCTTATCTTCTACTATAATTATTTTTGGACCTTTTTAAACCAAAGATTAGTTTATAATTAAATAATATTTTCACACTTTTCAAAAGAGCCCCTCCTCTCCCTTACAAAAGGAGACCATTTCTAACCAATTCCTCAAAAATCTCAAGCCATTTGGCTCGTCCAAAATCTGACCAATTAAGCTCTCTACATCCCTCTACACCCCCTAGAATCCTTAAATTAGGCAGAAGGCACTTCAAGAAGTCCTTTTGGTTCAAACCAAAGGAAGTTACACAAATTAAAGGTAACTGTTTATCTTAAATTGTTCTCTTTTATTCTACTTATCCAACCCCTAAACTGTTTTTCATCCTTTATTTTGTAACAAAAACAGTATCCTAAATATACTAGGATGTTTTTATGATAAATATTATAACTACACTTACACACACCTCCATCTAATGGATGAAGAACATAATATTTTTGTGGATGGAAAACTAACGCCTCACGAAACGATGATTGTTTGATTTTCTCATACCTCCTCTCATGGTGGACATTATGATGGAACTATATTCATATATGATATATTTATTATTTATATTATTTCCTTATGATTATTTACTTCCCAGTTATATAAAGACTTTATGGTTTCCATAGTCAGTAAATACGATAATCTCAGTTGAGGAAGTGTGGACTATCGCCCCCTCAAAGCGATGTGATGCGTTAATACCTTAGGTGGGATGTATAAAGGATGTGTTTAATGATATTATATATGATATTATACTAGAATTATAATATAACTATGTTTAATTATGTTTTAATACCATTAAAATAAAAAATAAAAATGAATGTAGCGTTCATGCGTACGTATAGCTTACCGTCTCCATGAATGGTGCATTTCATTTCATACCTCCATATGTTTTGTACTATTATAAATACATGTATATGCTGAATATATAATGAATATATATGATATATAAAACATGATTTAAATTATTTAAGTAAGTAAATAATTATATAAGTAATAATAACATCAATAATAACAAGTCCAAACACGTACGATAAATAAGATGATTTTGCCCAAAATGTTGCTTTAACATGGGATTTATAAAATAACGGGTAATATAAAGTCATAAGTGAACCATATATGATATCATAACAATTAATATGATTCTGTAATAAGTAAATGACATTATTTAAATAATTATAGAGGAGTTTCTCAAACATACAAAGCATATCGGACCTAAGGTAAGGGATAACTTTTCCAATCTCGTTTTTATCCGAGATTGTTTATTCGTAAGTATTTACTGGGGTTATTGTTATCCTCCAAGCCCATGTTATCAAAAAATGATTTTATGTATGTTTAAAGTCCTTTTTAACCATTTTTTACTTTTACTACACGGTATTTAAGGAATTATTATTTTTACCATACGAGGTACTTTTTGACTTTTCCGAAAAAAGTACGAGAAGAATGTTTTTTTAACTTATATGGCATGAAAGGATTTTTACAGTTTTATAAAGCCTTATTTTCATGAATCTTCCTCCAAAATATTTCATGACTATATTTAACAAAATCTCTTTCTTTTAAAATTGCATGACGTTTTGTGAAAAGAAATTGATTTTGAAGAAGAAGAGATATTTTCCTCAAGAATCCATTTCAACTGTTTTATCAAAACCATTTTCCATCTAAGATGACATTATTTCATATGTGTATGTTTCAAGTATAATGTATCTATGATTTACATGGTTTCAATTTTATTATAATGAAATTTCCATTTGTTTTATATGGATTATGTGATGATGGGATGATGTTTATGAAACCCATTTTATTCCTTGGGTTATGATGATTGTTTTATATTCATTTTGTGGCACAAGTAAGAATGATTTAATTATGAGTTGGGTGGGACCTATATCTACCTCTAATGCATTGGGTAAATATTTATATCCCATGATAACAACATGGATGGAATGGTAAGTTAATCAGTTTCAGTAATACAAGACTGGACTGAGGAGTGAACTCGATTCCGAAAGGGACTTTGTCCACTAAGATGGTCTTGGAAGCAATGCCTTGGCTACTATGGAAATCATATCATGTGCTTAATGGTTTCCAAAATCACATGTTTTATTCCCATGCTATTTTATTAGGATTAATGTTTCTTTATGATCTTTGCCTTACGTATTGCCATGTTTTATGTCATTACTCAAGATCTTGATGTTTAAACATTGTGTTCATGTTTTTAAGTTCAAATGTATATGGTATGTTTTATTTTATCCATGCTTACCCTTACTGAGCATTTGAGCTCACCCTTTATATTTTTTCTTTTCCCCAGGATATAAAGAAAGGTTTTTAGGTAAGAAAACAAAAAGGAGAAGATCTTTATGGGAGATTTTGATGATCTTTCACCATGATTATAAGATTATGTTCCAAGTTTCCAAAGACAGTAAAATATTATAGTCCTTGTGTGTCTGTTTTTGTTATATATTAAGTATTCTGCAAAAGTAATGTAATGTACTTTTACTTCAATATTTTTGGTCTCTACAATATACATGTCTTCATTAAATGTGTAATTCCAAAAGATGTTCAAGGCCATAATAATAACATTACGAAAGGGAAATAATCGAACATATATCAACCTAACAAAGAAATATGAAGAATTCCTTTCATGAATGGACAAGAATACCTTTTAAAATATTTATAATATATTCTATCATCATGATTAAAATGTTTTACCTTGTCTTTAGATATTGATCATGTAGGATAATGAGTTTAGCCACCTCTGTCTGACCACCCTCAAGATGCTTGACATAGATGGTTGTCACACTATCAATAAAAAATAGTATTTATTATTATAAGAAACATGCATATACCACAATCACATTGACCAAATTACTTATCATAATTTAAGAGATATTATTTTAGTTAAACTACTACTACAACCACAAGCTTTCATGTCTCAGCACGAACAAGGGGGTTAACCAGAACCAGACTGTTGTAGTCATTAAACATTTGAACCATTACCTCTGAGCCTGAATACAAGTTTTAGGTGACATTGAATTCGATGAATTGAAATCTAAGGAACCATCTTAATGAAATATATACTTCTTGTTTACAAGAGATATTGTCGCAATTACAAAAACATCCACATTAAATAATTGACTGAATCAAGGGTGGAATCCTAATGGTGGTCTAGTGAATGGAATATTGATGGTGTCCAAGAGTCAATCCAATGCATTTTTACATAGGACCCCAACAATAAATTAGGACTAACTGAGGCTTTATTATAACCTTTTCTCTTGCATATTTTCTAAATAAGAACAACCATACTAATAAATATCATTTAAAAACATTAGTTTAGTGTAATGCTGATTCTACCTCAGTGCATCAAAGACAACTTCATGATTGGGGACATGCTAATTGGAAGCCAAAGTGAACTAATAGAATATAGAATATTACTTGGTACACTCTTTCAATATTGTGAAAATGTACTTGTTATGGTTTTAAACCATCAATATCCAACCAATATAAAGAATAAACATCAAACTGCCTCATGTAAAGTACTCAAAATAAGATTGATTTCACCTGTCGATGCATCAACAATAATCGATCACTTGCATTTACTACCTGATACATCACATGATCAGTCTAGATTAACCACAAATGTTTCACCAAGAACAGTGGTGTTTCCCAATAGTTTCATACATATCCAACCATATTCAGATTGTGCTTCCATAAATGCACTAATATAATTTAACACAAGAAATCCTCACAAGAATTCAAGAAATAATGACCATTCCTAATGATCCTCATTGGTTTTATTCATCATTCTATGAAGGAAACAAATACAGAAGAATCGATGGGATGCTCCCTGTCATAGGAGTGTCCTATTAATTGAAAGGAATGATAGATTAACATATCATAAGAACGCTATACTAGAATCACCTTAAACTCACATGTGACACTCTTCTAAGTCACAATCACCAATGAAACGGAATTTGGAATGAAGATTGTAATCAGTCATGGATGGAATGTTAAACACTAGATCCACATTGAATAAAATTAAGAACATTACATTGACATTAATCCCCATAATTCCAAGGTCACTCTACTTAGGATATGGCCTGGAGTCATAAAAATATACTAGAACTCAATGAGTTCACCTAACCCAACTGGTTCATTACATCATTTAGTGACTCGACGTGTATCACGTATATAATAACCCAATACCATAGGGATTATAAGAAAGTATGGAACATCCTCACTACTATCCATAGGATTTCTAACCTATGAATTCATGTATCATATGGCTCACAATTAATGACTAGCACACATATCATTTCTCCATGTGACTATAAAATAGAAATATGGCACCTCGAGTTGAATAAAGAAGACAAATAAGGTCACAAGACCTAAAAAATAGACAAAAAGCCCTTGGAAAGTCTAACTTGTTAAAAACTGTACACTACTCGATGTTTATTCCAATTAAAAAGGCCAAATATACCATTACCACCCCTCTAAAATTGGTTTCCATTGATAATCTTAGAGTCATACAAGGGAAAATGAAACCTGAATGACACCAAACAATAAAAAACATGCAATTTTAATAAAGGAATACCAAACATAAATGGTTCTATGTACCTTGGGTATTCCCCTTATGAAGCATAATCATTGACCCTATCTATAGGTTACTCCAATAGAAATGTCACTAGGCTCAAGTGCCTATGATTTAATCCATTGCTATAATGGAAAATCCAACTGAAGAATCCCAGTATATTCACCCAAGACAACTATAAGGGTAAAGGTAAAAACCCATACACAAGGTATCAAATGAAGGTCATCATCTAGGATTCCATTTTTAATAAAATTATATTAATCCAAAGTACGACTTAAAACATTTAACAGCTTTATCACTAACCATCAAACCATATAACAAGGAAAAAAGAACTAGTTTAATCATTAGAGATTTAAAACAACCGTGGTGGGTTATAATTTATAAAATATGTACCAACTGACCAACATGGGTCCAGTTATCAGTTTAGAATTTAACCACAAGACCACCACGCCCATTTGATAGAGTCTTAAACCCTTTTTGAAAGGAAACGAATTAATTACCTAAAAATTCCAAATATTTTATATTTAAACCACTTCAAATACCACATGGTCTGATATATGTATATATATATATCCCAAAAAAATAGTTCGAGAACTCAGGCTGCCTTTTCCAATTTCTAAGTTGTGTATACACTATAGAACTAAAAAATAGATTCTATTACTCACTACCTATAATTTCATGTTCACGAAACCAATTACAGATCAATAAATTATGAATGTTATTATAAACAATAAACATAGAAATAATTCCAATAAGCTCAATAGAAATACGCATTGGTAGAACATGTCTAGTAAGTAAGAAGAAGATTAACAAGGTAATTTTAATTTGGGATTCAATTTTATTTGAATTGTGTTTTATTATAAATTTAATTCACTAAAAATTGTTAAATAAGATGGTTTATCATTTTCAAATACATAAGGCACCATACTCATTATAAAATAAATCATGGAATCCACTTGATTCAAATCATAACACATTCCTTCTAATGTAACCAATAGAATATGTATCATCATTCCAAAGATGGCTGGTTAAGGTTTCCACTTTAACCTATTCTTGAAAAAAAATTTGTGTTAATGTAGGCACTTTATGTATCAATCATGTTCTCAAAACCCTGCATGAAGTGACAACACAATTCAATAAATAATCAAGGCACAACCAATATACCTAGTGAATGTATGCTCAAAATTTAGTCATATCATGGTATGATTCCTGGCCTATTAATCATAATGTTCCTATGATGATGCATGATATAATGAAAATCCCTCACTCCATCAGGCCTAGGTAGAGAAATCTTATCTATGTTATCTTCATTTTTAAAAAAATCATAACACAATTGAATCATCCAATGGTGAAATCATATCAACTATATAAGTCAAATCTATATATTATCAATTTAATTCAAGGAAATTTGGTTTTTTCTAGTATATAGGTTAGCTACACAGAAGCACAAATAATTAAAAAAAATTCCCATTTCCTTTCTATCTCACTCGATTGTCTCCAAATAATAATAAAACCTAAAAATAAAATGCTCTAATACAACATTGTATTGTCCTAAACTAGGATCCACATAACCTGTCCTCCGAGCCGGTGGGTTGTATTGCCTCAAGTCTTCCTCTCTATATAGTAGAGTCTTTAGACTATCATTGAGGGTATAATGGTAGTATAATAGGGAGACTATAACCTCTTGTAAGAATGTTATAGTGGATATAAACAATTATAATCAACATTGGAAGCAAATGTAAATAGAAAAAATCAATCAATTGTGGAAGCGTAAAAAATAACTAAAAAGTTAAGCAATGGAAGATATTATCAAACTGAATAGCTGAATAATATAAAAATAGCCTAAAAAATATTGTATGATACATGGATTCATGGAATTATGTAATCCAAAAAAACATATAGATAGAATATTGAAATAGAATAGTACAAAAGAAAAAAAATAGAAAACATCTCCATACATCTCGAACCTATGCTTGATCCACTTCTCATATGCCCCATCTAAATGTAAAACATAACAATGACATATAGCATGGATATTCCTTTATCATACTTTTAGTATATCAACTACTCTATTTCTAAAGGTGGCCTGAGTAGGCTATGAGATCAACAATGCAGTAGGCCACCACCAATGGTGTCTACATTTAATATGTGTAGTGATCAAAACTAAATATTGTGAGGGTACAGGAAGGAATGTAAATAAATAGTAGATAAATTATTAAATTCCTACTCAGGGTCCTTATTGACACCTATCAGGTCTACATTAATCATCTAATGGATGCGAGGTCTATCTGATCATGTCACATAATATATACATAGTATAATTATGCATATATATTGTTGGGATAGACCAAGACATAACTCATAGATATCCAATACCACGGAAGGTTCTCATGCTCTAAGCCCTAGCAAAACTGTAAGAGCTATCATAGTCATCCTACCTAATGGCTCTCACATCCCATTGGAACCCATTATGGATGCTCACACAGTCTTCAAACCCAAAGGCTCTCACGGTCCTTTGGAAGAAAATATGGGAACTCATATAGTCTACCTACCCAAGTTATCTATATTTCCATAGGCTCTATATCCAATGTAAGACATCATAATATATAATATTTAAGTAATGGGGAATATCTATCTCATGTAAATAAATTTCCACATTCATTTAAAAAAAGATATATTCAATTATCACATAATAAATTAGTAAAAATATGATATGCATTTCAATTTAGACATTAAAAATGTCATGGAAATATATATAATTCATTTAATGAGGCAATGACCTCTCATGCAGGTCATTTCCATATTATATTCCTTTTTAAAACAGTCCAATTAACATAAGGCACTCTATAATTAATAAGAATATGGCATGGTTATATTATACAATATATGTCAGGGAAATTTAATTCATTTCAAGGAATGAAAATCTATCATGATTGAGACACCATATACAATGAAAACTCATTCAATTTTCCAAAAAATAGAAAATTTAATTATAAGGTACATATAAAATGGAAATTTCTTGGAAATAATCCTTCAGGATCAATGTAAATTTTAGAATACTGCTTGTTTAACATGTCAATTTCAGTCATTTCTAATTGCAACCAGAAATGGATAAAGATAATAAAAAAAATCCATTCTCAATTAAAAAATGAAACATGAGGCAAAACTTCTCATGTGTTCCGTAAATAAATCTCAATTAAAATTTATAATTTAAATTCAAAACACTCATAATCCATTTCATTAACATGTGTAATTTATAATAAGTCTTTTTAAAAACATGATAAATGAGAATGACCATGTCATCCCATGAATACATTACATTTAAAATCATTTGATTTATTTCATAATAAAGGGAGAAACCATATTAAACAATCTATCCTATATGAACTAACTCATTAGGTTTATCAAGGAATAGAAAATCATTTATGGAACTCAATAATTCAAATGGATATCAAGGGAGATAAGAAAAATGAAAATATGAAATAATATACTACAAGATTGTATAACACCCTAAGGGGTGCATTATTTCTCATTAATTACCCATGTATCAAGGGAAATTACATTTAAAAGTCAATACAAATACATTTGGGAATCCTAGAAATTTTATTTAATATTTCTATAATGGCCATTTCCACTTGGAAAACCCCATCGGGTGACTACATGAGGAGTAAAAACAAATAAACATCTAAACGTGTTTAAATACTTTTCTGTGAAATAGTAATCCCCATTATGATATACAAGAACCACATAAAAAGTGATGTTCGACCAAAGAAAACTCAAATCAGAATTAAATAATTACATATTTGACGACAATTGATGAGAAAACAATGTTACCGCCTAACATAAGGCTATAGGTGACTCCTCACTCGATATTGGCCTCTGATTTGAAGTAGGTTTAAAGCGTCCTGAGAAATATTCTATTAATCTAAAAATTTGGAAAGGTGCATTACACTTAAATAGCATAATATATCCAAATGAAAACATATATAGGATTAAAGATTCTATGGGATAATATTGAGATGGATCCATTGATTAATATAGATAACAAATCAGACACCGTACAACAAAGTTATAATAAAGTATATCTTTGGAGTATTTGGGAGATCATAGGATGAGAGGGGTCTTGTCTACAAGTATAAACAAAAGAAAATGAAAAAACTGATATTAGCTTATGTGAGTGAAAAAATAAGATTTCACGAAAAAATAATGGTCACAAGGTTTCCGCATGATTTTTCTATATGGTGTACAAACCATGATACAAAAATTTCTTAAATATTACACCTCACATAGTTTTATCTATAAGGTTTTCCAAACTATGCTCCAACTATGTGGTGAATAGTTCTTAGGTACATTTTTCGTGGCACTAACTGTGGAGGCTGGTTGTAGGGTTTAGAAATCTGTGTGCAACTTGTGTTTGGTGTTTCTACATCCCCTCTGTAGCTTCATGATTTTCTTCTTAGGGAATCATAGTTTCAGACAATCCCTACACCCTATGTTGATCATCAAAAATTATATTTTTTAAATTTATCTCTCTTGAAACTCAAAAAAAAATACATGAGGGATCCTTTGGGCCTCCAACAAAGTCCAAAAAACACATTTATGTTTTCCAACTCTCAGAATTGAGTACTAAAGATCTGTGGAAAAATAGAACATCCACTAAACAACAATTTTAAAATTCCTTTGTATATTCTTTATGTTTAAAAACATGGGTCGTTACAAAATATTTGGTTTGAAAATTTAAATTCACAGTCATTTTTTCATTATTATACCTTTAAATTATGGATTCATATGATCATTAATTGTTATCTCATTTGATTACCCTTATTGATCATCTGATCTCACACATTTATTTTTTTCGTTTCCTTATGATATAAATTAGTGATTTAGGTAGAGTATGCCAATAAAAATTCAAATAGGGAAGAAAAATATGAGAGATAATGAATAATGTACTTAAATAATATGATTATTTATATAGTATACAGTGAAACTAAAACATTAAATTTATATCATGGATCGCAATGTAATATATTGAATTTTTATATAAGAATATGTAATGTATTTTTATGAAAGGCTCAAGTTTCTATAGTTGGTATCATTGGGGGTTTTATTTAATCCTTCTATATTAATATTTTAGATATTTAGAGAAAACCACATGGGTAGGCCTTATTATTGGATAAAAATAAAATGTATTGGTAATGACCATGGAGTACATATGTGTCACCCTATGTTCTATAGATTAAGAAGAACATGTTATGATTTAGACAACCTATGAATTCCATTTCATTATTATATGATATCTCTATAATATTTTTATATCTTTATACTTACCATTTTTTGGATTCATTGAATAAATGAAACAAGATACAATATACACATAACAATGATGATGGAAAATTAAAATAATGTCTTCTTATGAGAAAAAATACTATAAGATCTATAATTACAAATTAATTTGTTATTATAAAAAAATTCTCAGGGAATTAAAAATGTGGAATTTACAACTGATCAAATAATGTAACAATGTATGTTTAGGTATTTCATGAGGAAATTTCTACATTATTTTATTGGGGTTTTTTGATCAACTAGTGGATGAGTGATGGATCATCACCATTCACAAAATATTTCCTTTTCTCAAGTTCTTTGAACATGAGAATGATTTCCAAGACATTTATCTATTGGAAGGTGATGTAGATCATTGGCGAGATCTTATTTATAGTTCAAGGAAAGAAGGAAATCATTACTCAATAAAATGGTATTATTTGAAGAGTATATTTTTTAGTATATTCATATCAAATATTCTATGTAAAAAATGGATAAGGAATTATTTCAATTTAAGAACAGGGATGATCAATCCATTGGTACATATGAGGAAAATGATATAAGACAATATATTTATTCTTATGGTTTATTCATCTGCACAAAAAATACAATTGTTCTATTTTTGGGTTCTTAAAACCATCGCTTTAAGAGACATTAGTTATAGGTGTATTTAATTACTATTAAGAAATAGTTTGATTTTCATAGAAGGTAGAAATGGAAAATGATGATTCCTACCATTGTATTGTATTGTATTTTATAAGAAATGGAATATTAATTATATTGAAGAATTTTATAAATCGAATTTTTGAATGAAATTCTAGCTATATATAGGATAAAAATATGGGAGGAAATCTCATATAAATAGAAATAATTTAATTAGGATTGATTTAAATGTGAAAATTTGTATCACAATACGTGTGGATTTTGAAAAGATATGAATACACCCATTAATGTAATATAGGAATATAATTTATCAGCTATTATACAACCCAAACTCTAATGATTCAATTTCATAGATTATGGGAATTACATCATGATGTGCTAAAATATGAGGTTTTTTGTGGATGCATGGATTTAACAACCTCTTATGACCATGTGTGTTGGAAAATATCGTTTGATTATGACTATAGAAGTGGGTTATGGGAATCATTTTGGGAAATGCACACTTATAATCTAGTCTAGAATAGTTTATATATTGTTTGATTCAATATCTACCAACTCTTATATATCTAAATAATTTTATAATGGAAAATAATTACCCCCTTAATAATTTATTTATAATTTAGTGGTTTAAACTCCTAATGGGGTGATGGTCACATCTCGTGTATATATTTCTAATCCAATATATGTTGGTGGGAATGTTATTCTTCGAAAATTGTTAATATTTCCTTAGTTGAATTTGATTGGATCCTAGTCCTACATTGGAATTATTAATATATATTCTATCCTAATTATCAATGAATGGAAGTCAAATTTCGTATTCAAAATAATCATTTGATGATTTATCATTAATAAAAACATCTAATGGAAATAAAATCATTCTTGTGGATCTTAATTCATAACCTTGATGCATATTTATCTCATATGGTTAGGTAGAAGATTGAAATTGAGGATATAGCTACTGTCAGTGTGTTTTTATATTTATTTCCCAATAAATGATCTATTAATCCTCCAAATCACGTTGTTGAGTTTTCAATAGAACTCATGATGATTGCAACACCTATTTCAAAGAATCCTTATAGAATATCCCCTATTAAGTTTCTTTAATTAATGAATAAACTCTAACACAATCGTGATAATAAATTCATATTCCCTACTGCATCACCAATTAGTGCACCCTTTCGTTTTTTAGAAGAATGATTATTTAATTCCACATTTCATTGAATAACAAGAACTAAAAAATAACACTATCAATGACAATTATTAACCAGTCCATATTTATTATTTTTTATCAAATATGAAGAGATATGTACTTTTCCATGATTTAAATTCATTCTCAATTTAATCAATTGATGGTTAAATAGAAAAATATACCCAATAAAGCCTTCCAATAAAGGAATGTGAACAAATAATTTATATAAATTTCATTTTGACAACCTAATTCCCCGAATATATTCATTTATTTAATTAATAAGGTCCTTCTACATTACCTTGATCATCATGTGGTACTCTTTCTAGAGAATTTTCTTATATTTTAAATATTTAAGGAATATAATGAAGAATATTTTATAATTATATATATGACCCAATGTAATGAGAACACATATAAAAAATTTACAAACTATGCATTTTGGGATTAAAAATATTTATATACGGGTCCTTTATTATCATGTGTGTTTATTTTAGTGGACTCTTAAAAGATAAAAGTTTTTATGGAATGGAAAATACCGTTAACTATAACTGGAATCCATATTTTTATTGGGTTTTCAGGATATAACTAAAACTATTTCATATATTTATCATGACTCTCTAATACACTCATAATGTGAAGAATTAATATTGTAATGAGAATATAAAATATCTAAAGATATGGATGGATAGTGAACATATTATCACACTACCATTTAGTGGATAAGGGTGTGTGATATATATTTATGAATCATATACGTGACATGGATGTTCCCCCAAGAAAAATTATATTTTGAAATCACATGACTTATGATAAATGAAATTTTGTGGGAAAAATTACATGACCCATGATTTGTTCTGGTAGTGGTAATATTTTTATTTATGATATAATGTAATTATATTTTTGATAAATGGTGTGAAATATATGCACATCATTTAATTTTATAGTATACCTTCACACATAATGATTTTAATATGTTATAGAGATGTTGGTTGGAATTGAATAAAAAATATGACTTCTAAATACATTACCACTATAGGAAGGTGAGTATGGTATACAATGATTATAGTTGATACAATCATATTGTATTATTTACAATGATGATAAAAAAATATCGAATAATTTTTTTTTGAAAATATAGAAATGGAAAACATGAATTAATGGGATAAATAGTGTCTTCCTTAAATTATTTATCAATCATCTATCCATGTGATGATTAAATAAATAAAATTGGAAGATATAGAGATTAAAAATAATGTGAGAATTGATCAGGTGTTTAACCTTTACTCTGATGGAATGATAAGGTTCAGGAACTATGTATGATTCCACTCAATACCATACATGAAAAGGGACCTATTCGATGAAGCTCATAGTTCAAAATTCCCTACTCATCATCATATTATGAAGAAATATAGATATCTAATAGTATATTTATAGTGGAACCAAATGAAAAGGGATCTTGTAGAATGTGTATCTCAATTCATGGTATGTTAGTATGTTATGTCCAAGATAAATAATTATAAATGGATGTTTTAACCATTACACAAACATGAATATAAATGAATTTTTTTCATGGATTTCATTTTCATAATACCCAAAACATCTAAATGGAATAATGTATTTTGGGTTATAATCAATGACCTTAAAATATTAGGAAACTTCATTGACATTATAAAATATTTATCTCTTAATATCTTTTATAGGTTATAGGTTAAGGATGTGGTGATATATTATGGAGGACCAAATTAGATTATATCTAATAAGGATCTCTGGATTACCTCAAAATAATATAGAAGTGTTTAGTAGTCCTTAGATATATGGTTGAGTTACAAATACATCTTATCATATTCTGGTAAATGGAGAGTCTGGTATAACCATAAAAACATAAATGGGTATGTTTAATTCTCTAGATTTTAAAGGACATTGGGACTATAACATTCATCCAGTTGACTTTTTCTATAATAATATCTTAAACATGATAATTCATATGGATATTTAGAAATATCTATGTGGAATAAAGTAAATAAATATATTTAATTAGGTTAAAGATAGATAATGAAGGAAATTTGGACCTAAAACAGCTGATGAGATGATAGAAAAAGTAAAATCCATTCACCATCTTATATGGGTAGCCTAAAGTCAAAAAAATTGTTATACTGAAAATCAATGGTTAGATCTAGAGTTTTAATATTGGTAAAGGTATTCCTATGAATATATCCATGGGATAAGGTTAGGTGTTTTGAAAATAATTCAATTTTAATCCCCAGATATATTGGTCACATTGGGATTCATGATTATATTGGTATGGTAGATTATCATTTTTTACTTCCAGAGAATCTATCTCAAGTTCCCAATGTGCTCTATGTAATATTAATATGGAAATACAAACACGATCCTTGACATAAAATTAACTAAGAGGTCATAAAAATATTACATTATATTCCATAAGTGGAAAAACTAATATACATTATGGATCATATAGAAAAAAATATGTGAAACAAGACCACTCACCATGTCACATTGTTGTAGAAAAATATAAATTAGAGGAAGCTTCTTGGGGACCCAAGGATATGATAAAATAAATATATTGTAAATTATTTGAAATAGAGTGAGTGAATTTTAGGGGATAAATCCATATTATATGGTTTATAATGTATCAGCTTAATATTTTATGATATAATTATCTCAAAATAAATTCCTTTTCATTGATAGGTTTCATTAAATGAAACATTTAATTTGAACATACCATGTTCTAGTATTGAAATATTATTTTATATTGTGATAGTTATCATATAATAGGTGAATTAGTAGGTATTAATAGTAATAGACATGTTATGAAATATATATAAAGTTCCTATGTAAAAAATTGTATTAACTAATTATTAATAAATAAACACTCAATTTTTTGTAATGTTGTTTTATCCTTCAATTAAACTTTTTCTTAAAAATATGTTTATTGATTTTTGTTAGAAAAATTTTAAACGTAAAATTTCTATATTTTTAAAAAAATTATGTTATAAAAATATAGTTTTTTAAAAACAAATAGTAAAATTATGTTCGGTAAATTTATTAGATTTTACTGAATATATTTATTTTCTAATGAATAATGAAAATGATATTTTTTTTAAACCATAATTTTGTTAAATCATTGGATAGAGTTCCATTTTAAAAAAAAAATTATAACTAATATTAGTTATATTATATTATTATTAATCAATTTATGTCATTGGAATCGATTTTATGGTTGGATTTTTCATTAAAATATTTGTATAATTAAAAAAACATTTCTGATAAACTATTTTTTTTTAGTTTTTTTATATTAAAATAAATCTATAAAATTATGTAAATTGAATCTTGAATAATTTATTTGATAATTGGAATCATGAGGTCTAAATTTTCTAAAAATGACACTTTTCTTTCTTGTCAATATAAATTGTAACAATATTAACTTTTTTTGCCATGGTAAAGGAACATTTGGTTAAATAGATGTAAAACTAAGACGTTAAGGATTAAAATCCATTAAAAAAAATCAGTATCCTACCACATGAGTGTAGTTTTTACATTTCCATCCTATTCATAAATATATGGATTCTTGGAGAAATTATTATTTGATTTTTAAATTTATATTAATTTACAAAAAAATATGAACGTAAATCATAATTCACTAGACTAAAAGATCTCAAAAAAATTCTCTTGATTAAAAGAGGAAATATTTGGATCCAAATGTTAATTTTAAAAAATTATTATTATTTTTCATGTTAATTTATTTTTAACTTTTAATTATTAAATAATTTCCCTAAATCATTACATAACTCTGACAATGTATTTATTCAATTAATAGAGACAAAAAATAATTGATCTTAAAAAAATAAAAGAAATAAAATTTAGATAAATTATTTTTTTCCAATAATTACATAGATAAATATAACATATTTGGAATTTTATAATGGTTTATATTTCAATTTATTTACTATTGTATTATATTACAACTCAAATTAATAGAATAGTTCTGAAAATGGTATTAATGATATTATATATAAAATATGTTATTATTAATGGATTTAAAATTCATAAAAAATGTTATTATCAAGAATATTAATGGTATATTCTTCACAATATCATACATTTTCCATTTATGCATCACTTTAAAATTTATTGTAACATTCATAACTCTTAAAGAGAAGAAAAACTATATTTCTATAGTTGAAAATATGATTAATGCGGGTCGTAACAAAGATATAAGGGTATAAAAATAACAGAAACATATTATAATTTTATTATATGAGTTTATTTAGAATCATATTCCTATAATTTTATAATTATAATATTTTTGATCGATTTTTCCCTAGAAAAAATATTTTATATTAACTTACCACGTTATGTAATTCCAAGAGTTCCCATCCCCACTATTATATTTGGGGACCTTCTATCTTTCATTATTCACGTTGTCTAAGACTTCTATATCAGTCCAAAACTACACTAATATCACCATTTAATTCTTCACCATTCCATATATAATCTCTTCTTTCCCAAAGTCCATTGATTCAATAATTAAGTAGCAATCCAATGAAAATTTTTAAATAAAGAGGAATAACTGTTGAGAGATTTTTAAAATTTTATTTCATATTATACCATTATGAATATTTGGATCAATAATATAATAATGTAATAATTATAATGAATATAATAAAAAATATATTATCATTTAATAACCATAATCCACCTTCTTCTTTTCCTTATAAAAAAATAACATCTCTCGTGCGTACATGTGGACTGCCACCTCTATAAAGATATGTCATTCGTTTTTAACTTCCATTTTAGATGTATGGTAATACGAATAAATTTAATGAATTTAGATAATATTATTAATATTATTAATATTATATAATGGTCATTTTTTATTTAACATTTTGACAATCCTTCAAAAAATGGATACATCATACTTGTGTACGTGGGGACAACTATCTCTAAGAATGATGTAATTAATTTTTTTTATCTCTGCATTATATGGATGCGTGTAAATACATATAATGAATAATAATAAAATTTATTTCTGAGTTAAGATTCTAGATATTATTTAACTATTATAAATGTAATTCTTTTTACTTCTGAACCAAAACATATAAGATACATGAAGAAGTTAACAACTGGAATTGTGAATTTAATAAAAATGTTATTAATAAATAAGTGATAAGTTTTAAAAAGTCAATAATATTCGGTATTATATTTAAAATATGTTTTTTTTCATAAATTTACAATTAATCTGTATTTAATATAACAGATGTTTGAACACATACAATGAATGATGACACTTCATCTATGGAATTTACATCTCAATCTTATTTAATTTGGGATTAGTTATTTCAAGATTCCATTAAGAAAATTATATTTCCCTTATATGATAAAATACTCTAGATTATTTAAACTCAAGTTGTTTATAGAGAATTTATTTTTTCCTTAAATTTTACTAAATTTTTATACCTACTATACATATAAAACATATTTAGGTGAACCCAAAAATTAATTTCTATTTGTTTGAGAATCATTTTTCTGTATCTATGTTTTATTTAAAATTATTTCATGAATGATTTTTTTATTCTCCATTTTTCTAAAAAATTTAATTTTACCCATTATTTATTTTTCATATAAATTGTTTAAGAGTAATATTCTTTCGATTTTATCAATTAATTAATTTTAAATTTTTACCAAAAAATGTAATAAATTTTGATTTAAAATTCCCAATATTTATGTAATTTCCCAGCATCATGACCGTTCAATGAAATTAATCATCCATTATAATTTTCCGTGGTTCTTTTCAATGAATGTTTTTTCCACAATTTTATTTAATCATTATTCATCAAAATAGAAGTAATTTTTTATGAAAAGATGGGTTTCGTTTATTTTTGTAATTTCGTGGTTTATTATTATCCTGGGAAGTTATAGGGGATAATATTTTGAGGGTATTTTGACTAGACTCATTTTGGAGGAGTTGATCAAGTGGAATCATCGGTATTTTTTCTATCTTAATCCTTAAATAATAGTACCGAATATTTTATTGTAGAAATTTAAATTCTTATTTGTGTATAAGTTGTGAAACCCTTTAAGACACTTATTATTTCGTTTCAATATAATGAATCATGGGTGAATCTCAATAATTTTGGGGTCCTTTAGTACCCTTATTAATGGTATTGGTCATTGGATTTTGGAGTTTAGTTTTCTATATTTTAATATGAGTTTCCATTCCTCTATTTTTGTTTATCCCCAATATTACATATTCAAAGATCATGGTATTGTTCTTTTACTGGACTTTGGTAAATATTATATTGGTGGTGGTTATGTTTTTTGTTTAAAAGGGTTTGTCAAGGGGTTTCCTTAAAATTTTTCATTTATATCCATTAATTTATACACATAAATTGTAAATCACTAATTGATGTAAGATATTTATAAACTACTCTTCTATATTATATAATAATGTTATTTTTTTACTTTATGTGATGCCTTAAAAATGTTTTATTGATATCCTTATCTATATTGATTATTTTTGCTAATATTGTATTATGGGGAAAAATTAAGAATATATGAGAAACACACTTTAAGGAAAGGAAAAATAAATAATGATAATTAATTAACATGGAAATTGGGATATAAAGGTAGTTGTGCATGCATTATATTTTCATGGAGATTTCATATGTGGAAGGTGTATTCTACTATGATATTTTTTATTTTTTTTTGATTAACCTGGACACATCAAAAAATGGGTAATCACAAAAAAAAAAGAAATAAGAATGGATATGGTATAAATTTATGACATTTGGGGATTTATTATTATTTTTACTTTTTATTCATGATGTGTTTTGATTTTTAGCCCTCTCATTGAATAATAAACAAATGTTTTTATATTCTTAAGAAGTTAATTAGATTGGGGTTGAAAATATGGAATGTTGGATGGGAAATTGAAGATTTTATTTTTTATAAATATTTAATGGCATGTGAACCAATCCTACAAAGATAGAATAGGGTGGTTGTTGTTAATTTAATGACTATTTGGTGATGATTTTTTCATGGATACAATAAAAAATACTGGGTTGTAATAATATTTTATTAGGTGTGATGAATTAAAGTTAGTTAGGATAATTCATTTTTTTGGGTAATGGGTGGTTGATGAATTATTTAAAAACTAATGATTATTTAATTGGATGAATTTCATAGAAAACATAAGGATGATTTTAAATTATAAATATTGGAATGGTAATGATCAGATGATGGGATGTTATTTCCTATATGGTATCCTTAATTATGATTTTATTTTGAATTTTAAAATTTCTTGTTATTTTGGATTGTGTAGTTATAATATTTTGATTTATATGATGTCCAAATGAAATTTTCGAAGTGGTGTGGAATGTGGTGGAAACAATGTAGTGGAACATTTTGGTCTATGATGGATCACAGTATGAATAATCATATATGTGTTACTATATAAATGCAATGTTGGTTGTGAATAAGTGGTCCCAATGGTGAAATGACATTATGATGAATGGTGTGATTCATGAATTACAGGAGGAGAAAATTTTGTTGATATCATAAAAGTACTTGAAACACTTCATTGATGATAATGGTGGGGTTTTTTTCTTGTTATGATGTTGATGATGTGGTTATGGGTTGGGGGCATACATAGATACGAGATATAAAATTGATGATATCCTATGTGTTTATGTTTCCATACAAATTTTTTATAGGAATTTTATATATATTCTGTGTTGTTGAAATATTAGATTCATGATATGTAGATGTGGTTATGGATATATGGTTTGAATTGGGGATGTGCTGTTATGTTGTTTTGAGTGGTGGTTATGATTGGGATTAATTGAAATATGTGGAAGTGTTCTTTTTTCGATTGTGAGTTAGTGTTGATTTGGAATATGTTTATCTTTTGGATTCATTCTATTTTTCTTGGTCTGATCTAGAGAATGATCATATACCTATCTGATAGAAAGTTAGAGGTGCAATTGATCTCTTAATATGTGAGAGTAGAAGAAATATTAGGGAACATTATATGTTATTATTAACTAATGTTGGTATATTGAATGATATTTCCTAGTTTCAGTTGTGAAAATGATTTGGATTATTTAGTTAAAATGGTCAATAATGTTGGGAAAGCTTTGAAATGTTGGTAATTAAAGATGATTATTTATATGAATATACCATCTATAATATTATTATGTCTCCAATTAATATTTTATTTATTTATTTCAATCCTACCTACAATTGAATATTTATTTAAAACAAATAAGGATTCATTTTAGAAGGATGATACAATAGAGTATTCCCAAGTTCTCACAAAAATAAAGTTGTAAAACTATTTTTAGGATAGATTGGTAGATATTGGAGTTTTATTTTGGGTATTCATGAAGTAATTGGTAGATGATTTGTATTTTTGGTCTATCCTTGTATTTTTAACATGTTTGTTTTGTGTTGAAATTTAAGTATAATTTGATTTTTTGAGTATATTTATGGAATTAAATTTTATTTATACTAATTTCTTTTTTTTATATAGTTTTCTATTTTAGGCGAATATCCATCTTATAAGAATGTTTTCAATCCACTGTCAAAGTCCCCAACATGAGTCTTATTCAAGGTTGGTCTCAGGGGTCACTCGCATATTCTTTGCCAGACTAGGAGGGATTCCCATACGGGCAACTCGTGACTTCTAAACTTGTTTAGTAATCCATGATATATTTCAATATAAATTATAAGTATATTTAAATGTCAAATATATTTTAATTATTCATTGTAAAAGGTATAAATAATTTTTTTCCAAAACACGGACTCCTCTAATAATGATAATAAATTTTTATTTAGTTTTACTCTTTCACTAACCAAGATATGTAATTCATATGTCTTTATGATTTAATATATTTTATTCAAGATTAAAATTTACATTAATCACAATTTCATTTAAAAGTGGTCATCTAGGATTACTGGATTGTAGGAAAATAGACAAATGTTTGGGGACAGGATAAAAAAAATAACAAAGATAATGAAATGTATAAATATTGAAATATAAAAAAAATGTTAAAAGACCATATTATTTTATGGAATGTCTCTTTTTAAATATAATCTATTCGAAATCAAACAATGCTCTCAACACCCAACTTAACTGAATAATGGAATACTATTATAAACAAGTCGTTAAATTATTTAGATGAATATGAATAACCAAATTATATTATTTTTATATTATATAGTTATTAAAATGTTTTTAAATTAATCCAAATTTTTTTAGAGTTATAATATTTGAATTAATACAATTTTATGCATCAAAATGTAATATTTTTCTTAAGGAAAATATACTACCAATTAATAGGGCACTTATTTTAAAATTATTTTTTAAGAAAATTATAAATCATATTTCAGAAAATGAACTTATTTATGTAATTTGTTATATATAAATTTTATTGGATTGGTTTTTTATAATTTTTCTGATAATATTCACATATTGATGAATAATGATAAAATATTGAATTTTTAATGAAACACATTATTCTTCTAAATAATTTACTATGTTTATTTTTATTTTTAATTAATTAGAATTATTTTTAAATAAATTTTTATCAATTAATCTATATTTTTTTCATTATTTTCAATTTAACATTTTATTTTTATATAAAAATATTTCTATCTTATGAATGTTTTCACTTAAAAAAATTCTTTTTTCTTTCCGTCAACAAGATAACATTTAAATTAATTAATAAATCTTATGTATTGTGAAATTTAAAAAATATATTTCTTATTTGGAATCAGTGGGATTATATTATTAAAATATGTTTCTTTAATTTTTTGGTAATTATAAATAGTAACATTATCAATTTTTTTATAAACATGATAAAAGGTAAATCAAGTAATTCAGGGTAAAATTAATACTATAAATATTATAAAATTAGACTAAAACATGTAATAATTTTATTGGATGAGTGAATTTAAACCAAAATTATCCATTGGAAGGTTTTATGGTCTCTTGGGGGATCTTGGTTGTCTTTACATCTTTTATAGTATTTTATTCTAAAGAAATTCCAATATGTCATGCTCAAGTTTTTAATAAGTGTTATATTTTTAATATATGGTTATTCAGAAGATAAATATTATTATAAATTATAATATTAAATATTAAATTTATATATTCTTTATGAAAATTTATTTTTAAATTTTATTAATGAAATAAATAAATTAATAGTTTATACAATGGTGACAAGATAATTGTTTAAATAATGGACATATCAAATAAATGTTATTAAAATTATTATAATAAATATTATTTAATATAATTAATGTAATCTAAAAATATTATAGATTAAATAGACATATTATAAATGTATTAAATGTTATTTTTATTTCATAATGTTTTTATGATATTTTTGAACAGTCATGTAAAGAATAATGTCAAAATTGACACTGATCATATTTTAAAATAAATAATATTTTTATGAAATGATATAAAATTTATGAAAATATAATATTTTGACTAATGATTTAGATAATGATTCAAATTTCATAAATATTTCATTTGTGGTTGAATATTAAATTTATTGACACTATATAAATCTATGAAGTGTGAAAATCCATGTTGCAATAGTAACAGATAAATGGTTTAATTAAGCATTAAGGTAAAATTGTAAGGGTAATAATGTGGCGTAAATGTGTAAAAAAATTATTTTGTGAAGATAATTCGACCCATATAACCTTAATATATAATTGTAGTTATTTAAATGACTATTTTCTATTAATATAATTTATATATTATTTAAATCAAAGATATTTACAAAAGTCACTCTTTTTGTATTTAATATCATTTAAGTTTCGACATAAGGAAAAAATAATGATATGAATGAACTTAAATTTCTTATTTTGATAGAAGTAGAATTATATTAATTGATTAAATTTATTTTTAATTTTTAAATATTTAGTTACCTTAAAATAATATTTAATATTAAAACTATATTTATTTATTTAATAATAAAATAAGATTATTTATTTTAAAAGTTCTAAATTTCATATATTTTAAATTATTTGACATGTCTAATTAAAATTTTAGATATTTTGGATATATTTGGGATGTTTAAAGCGTTATATTTGAATTCTTGATTTTTATTCATTTAATGGAAGTCAAATTAAATGAATTCTTTCAAATTTGACAATAATGATATTTCATAGAATTAATATTGTATTACATTATTTAAAAATAAAAAAAATTAAATAATAATAAAGGGTATAATATGTTGTCTAAAACGTCCTAAAAATTCATTTATAGTATATTTTGAAGTCTTTGGCTCTAGAATAGCCTTATTATATTATAATAGTATTTTAGTTTCCAAAATTGCCCCTCACATCTGTTACAAAAGGGAACCTCTTTCCTCAATTCAGTTCCACATTGATAATTATACGTTAACCAAAACCTGCTCATTTCCCTTACCATAATCATTAGTTTAGTTCTAGATTTTTTGGTGCTTCAAAAAGACCTACCCTATATCACTTAAAAAGATATTAAGGGAAGTCTGCTGAAGAAGAGGTAATAGTGCAAATCAACTCTTTCTTGTTTGTTTCTCCTTCCACTTCTTATTCGTGAATTTTTTTACATTATAAAGTAATAAATATTGTATAATATATATTATTATATGTTATTTGGATTATGGTAGATCCATATTCCACTTTATTACCATCAATTAAAAAACGAAAGTATTGCATGTCGTGTGTATGACTTATAATCTCTATAGAGTGGTGTAATTTGTTTTTCATCGCCACATTACATGGATGGGTATAATTATAAAATGATTCATATATATTATAATTATTAAATGATCTGTAAATATTAAAATAACCTACATATACATTCCCTTTAACTTATTAACGAAATGATATCGTTGTTTATGCATATGTACAACCTTATGTCTCTATGACACGATACGAGTCATTTTCCACATCCAACATTCATGAATATCTCTAAAACATGTATTTAATTGTTAAATATGATATTTATATTATTAATATAACTCTATAGATTTTGGATATATATCCTATTAAAACTAAATGAGTATTTCATGAAAAACATACAAAGGAAATTGAAGTAGTTGCCACCCGAAACAAGGGTAACAACAAAATATTATCAAAATAAGGTTGATAAAATAATATAGTAGGATCATATATGATATTATAAACATTGATATAGTTATGTAATAGTATAATTACATTCTTAAAACCATTATATAGGTGGTTAGAGAACATTCACTAAAGGAAGCATAAGGTATATGTTTTCTTATCCCACTTTTACTTCTTCGAGATACATGCTTTGTTCACCACTTATTCATTTTGTGTTTTTAATGTTCCACCATATGATATATAATATAATAAATATCATAATTATCAGGATATTATAAATTTCATTTAATATTATTCTTTCATAGGTATTATTCTTTAAATGTTTAGAATTAGTATGGGACACTATGGATTTTTTAAAAACTATATTCCTCATGAATTTTTCAATGTTCCCATTTAAAGTATCCTTATATATGTCAAAGTAATTTGTTGATTATTTTACTTCATTGAATATTATCCCTAATAATTCCATATATCATCTTTTATTCAAGTTTTAAGGATCATTTTTACTATTGATGTGCTATATTGATACCATTCATGATTTATCATTAAAGGATTCAAATTTCATAAGAGAGTTTTCAATAAAAATGTTTATATTGTTTATATTTCACAAATTTCATATGTATAATGTATTGGACCTATTAGGTTACCATAAGGTTCCTCTATAGACCATCTATGCATTTGTATTTATCATGAGACAAATATGTGTGGAATTGGATAACGGATTTCTGAGTTATTTTTAGATATGGATTTGGATGAGGCCTTAACCATTTATTTTCGGATTTCTTGGTCATGACCTCGATGGTATACTTTATATTTACAAAATTATGCATTCCAAAAAAAATGAGATTACTTATTGATATTATGTGTGATTATTCAACTAGTATAATATCAACAATTATTTTTCCTAACTAATGTGATTATTTAAATTGAATTTGCTGCAGTTATTTATCATTCCATAGTGTTTCTACCATATTTACTCATATATTACACTTTATACTTACCCTTAATGAGAATTTGAGATCACCCCATTCTTACATTTTAATTTTTCCCCATGATTCCTTGAAGTACATAATCATTGATAAACAAGGTTACACAGGGAGGGATAATGGGCGAGTTAATTAAACTCATTTGTTATTTTATGTTTCATATCTAATTTGGATTTCATGTATATATCTAATTTATCTAAACTACTGAAC
The DNA here is from genome assembly GCA_963277665.1 of Viscum album. NCBI lineage: Eukaryota > Viridiplantae > Streptophyta > Magnoliopsida > Santalales > Viscaceae > Viscum > Viscum album. The sequence goes on along the minus strand of OY728162.1, from coordinate 422,324,468 downwards.
TAATCATTCCATTGGAATGATATTCCATGTGCCGTAAGAGAATTTAATAATGTATGGAACTGGATTTGGGCTACTAAGGTTGAGGTTGTTATTGTTCGTATTAGAGGCAGTTTAGTAGAAACCATTAGAATCGAATTTAGGAATTCATGGATTAATAAACATAACCTTATGATTGACTTTTAAAATAATTATATGTATAGTATATTTTCTTTTAGGTTAGGAAATACCATGTATTTCCAAGGATAAACCTATTAATTCATCGATTAATAAAAATATTTCATGATTTTTATATCCAGAAAATGATTTTTCCGGACTATGTCACTATGATTAGGGATACTCACATTGTGATTTGGGTTTTGGTCAATGGATAAAATCATCAAGATTATACAAGTAATGGATATATTGATGATGATGATAAAGGGACTACAAAAGAAAAATTAAATAAAGAGGTGTTAATGAATATGATGATAAATTGTAGTTAATGGTATATAAATGAAGTAGAATGACTGAATTTCACATGTATTTGGATTCAGTAATTATTTCATCAATGGTGGTTATGTTGTAAATATCCTGGAAGGTATAAGGATGGTACTAGAATAAATATTCATTTAGTATTTGGAAGAATGAATGTTTTCACTACATTTTTTAGGTCATCAAAAATAGTATTTGACAACAAGAGCTGCATAATATATTTTGGGGAATCTAATGTGGTGTTGAATTTGGAAATTTAGTAACATTCCTTATATATTTTTGGACATTGAATTCGGACTAAAGAATTTTGGTTGATTCTTAAGGAAAATAAATATAGAATGGATTAAGTTTTACATTAGATAAAAAAATTTGGGTTTAAATTATGATTTATCATATTGGATAAATTGTGAAAACCATTTTGGTTTTTGTAAACATTAAAATTACCAAGGATTGACTCATGGATACTATTATTCATAAATGTTCTTCAGGAATTAAAAGTCCATCTTCAACATTTATTTCTCGGTCTAAGGGATGATGTGAAAATAGATAAAAGTATAACCAAAGGATGAGATTATGGTTATGACATATAAAGTAACAAATAAAATGTTTATATATATTGTAAATGAATACCACAACTCTAGGAAAATAATTTTCGATTAAAAATGATTTATGTTTACTTTTTTTCGGAGATCAATGTTCTTTTAAATGAGGAAAAATTTATAGTTTTTTAATGTTTAACATTATACTAACCATGTTCCTTATAAATATCAATCAGATAATGATAGTTAGAAGTATATTACATGTCCATGTCTTAATTTTCCCCTAATTTTCTTCTTTCAAGAAGAATATTTTTTTGTAACCTATTAATTTTATTTTCCAAATTTTTAAGAGGTTGTTTTATAAACCCTACTTTTGATATGGGTTTCCCACCAATGAATTTTGAAGTAAAAACACTTTATTTTTTAAGTGAAATTTAAAATTAGGTGGATGTGATTTATGGAAGTTGGGGAAAATGTTACACCATATTATTTTATTGTATTATTCTAAATAAAATATCTATGAATTTTTTTATGGCATGAAACACCCAGCTAAAATTAATTAAGAAATATTATTATAACCTATTATTTAAAGTGGCGAGAATGTATATATTTCCAAATTATGAAACATATAAATTATATAATTAAGAATTTTTTTATAAATCCATCCAAATTATTTTAGAACCATAAGATAATAATGACACAAATATTAGGCATTTAAATAATATTTTTTTCTAAAGGAATCTTTATTACGTTTTGATTGATGACTTGTCTTAAATATAGTTTTTGACATGTTAATAAATATATTTGACACAATAAATTTCTTCATTAAAGAGGAAAATAAATATTTACTATGGTTGAATTTGTGTAAATTTTTTGATCATTTTAATATTCTGATGAATAGTAATACAATATTTCATTTTAATTAAAACCCACTTTTTAATCTAAATACATTATACTATTCAATTTTTTATTTTATTAATTTTAAAGTATAATTAGATAAATTGTTAAACAATTAATCTACTATAGGTTATTAGATTCAATTTCATAATGAATTTGTAATTAAAAACATTTCAACCTTTTGAAAATTTATCTTGAAGCACATATTTTATCATTTTGTCAATGAGATTAATTTTAAATTAATTTTTGAAACTTCTATATTTGGAATTTTGGAAAATATATTCCATATTTGGAATTATTGGATCCAATTTATGTAAATAGTATCGTCTTATTTTTTAGATATTATGAATATTAACATTATTAATTTCTATTATTAACATAGTTTAATGTAAATAGAGTAATTAAGGGTAAAAATAATATTATAAATATCCTAAAATTATCCTTAGACTTGTACTAATTTTATTTTCTGCATTATTGTTGACCAAATGTATCCATGGTCCATTTTTTGGCCTCTTTTAGCTACTTGGATGACTTTAAGGCATTTATAGTATTTTTTGCTATGAAATTTCCAATACATATCACTCATGTTTTTAACAAGTGTTATATTTTTTATATTTTGTGATTAAAAAGGAAAAATATTCATTTGAAATAATTTTCTTATATTTTTCATGATAATATTTTTTTAATTGTTAGTGAATAAATTATTAAATTGATGGCTTGCACAATGATGATGGAATAATTGTTTAATTAAAGGAAATATTAAATAAATTTTATTAACAATAATAAATTAAATATAATTTGATATAATTAATTTCATACATGAATTTTATTGATAATATATTCATATTAGGGATGTATTAATGGTTTTTGTTTGAAGTTATCATGTAACAAACTTGGTACTTATAAATTAATTTTCATTTCATTCCTGAATTTAATAGTTAAATTAATTATAAATGTAAAATTAAATAATTAGTATTTAAAAAGGAGAAAGAATATGTAAAAATGGAATAGTAACCTTGTCTATAAATGTATAAATAAAAGTTATATATATTATGAATGAAAATATGATATATTTATTTCATAGACTCTGTAAATAAATGTTTTGAAAATTACAAGTTGATAGTTGATATTTTTGGGACACATAATTTTTTAATTAAAATTTTTGAATTAATAAATTTATTGAAAATAATTTTTTTCTTAATAAAGTATATTTATAAATTATGATGTTTTTTTCTTATTATTATACGATAATTTTATGAGAAATTAATTAGTTTTTAAATGTGTCAAAAAATCAGTTTTAAGTTTAAAATCTGTATTTTTGGAATAAATGATGTTTTTAATTAAAACTAGAATTTAAAAATTTAGAAACTTATTTACATAAAATGGAGTTCATATTTTATTTTAAACAAATAAAAATTTTCTGGGTTAATTTTTGGGATATTTTTTTAAATAGTAAAATATTGGGTGAATTGTGAATGATGAAAATTTAAAATATTTGAAAATGTAATTAGTTATTGATTCAAAGATAATATATGGATGATGTAACAACTAAAAATCAGACTATAATTGAATATTTTAATATATTTAGTGATAATGTTAATATTATTCATAGTTTTGAGCCAAAATAATTAACAAATGTAAAAAATAATCATAAAACACCCCTCCCCTCCACTATAAAAACTACCCCCACCACCTCTTCTCCTCACACATCTAAAAGCATTTTATCTTTTTTAATTTATAAAAAATTCCCTTATAAATATACTTACCACATCCAAGACAAACTTGTACCACAAAATTTCTACAACCAAGTGCCTTAAGGAGGATCTCATTGAGAAGTTCAGTAACACCCAAATTATTTTATGAAATATTTTCTTTAAATAATATTAATTATTAAATATCATTTTATCCATGAAATAATGAGTTTAAAATAACCACAATATTACATTATTATAAAATTACCATTATTAAATATTTGTTATGTTAGTGGGAATAAATAAAACTAACTTATGAAAATGTAGGCTAAATTATTTGGCTACAAAATATTTATAAAAAATATAAACCAATTAGATGTAATGGAATTATTTGTATTTTTGTAATGATAATTTAATTTAATTACAAATATTAAATAAAATTAATGAGATATATATTTTATATAAGTTATAAAATGTTTTTTATATTCATCCAATAGAAACATTAGTCACCAGATATGATTAAACAATATTTTATGTATGAAAACCTACATTTTCTTCAAAAGGGTAATTTTACAACTTTGTTTTGGAGAATACTTTTTAAATTATAATTTTTTACAAATTTATAATTCTTATATTACATAATAAATTTCTTCCTTTAAATCGGGATATAAAAAATTACTTTTGATGAAATTTTTATAATTTTCTGATAACTTTTATGCTTTACTAAATAATAAAAATGAAAAAAAATTTAATTGAAGAATGAATTTTCATCTATATAATTTATAGGGTTATATTAATTTATTGAAAAGTTTTAAATTATAAATATATCACATTTTTATCCTTTAATATAATATAGTTTATTTTCACTAAATTTTCATTGAACTCAAGTGTAAAAACATTTCAATCTTTTGCAAAGTTTTATCTATTAAAAACTCATTTTATCATTTTAAAAATGATATTAATTATAAATTAATTTCTAAATATTCTTTATATTAAATTTTTATAAATAGATTACATATTTTTAATTATTAGTTGAAAATTATGTAAAAATATATATTTTATTTCTAGGTATTATAAATAGTATCTTTGGTACCATTATTAGTACGATAAAATGGTAAGTTGGATAATTAAGGGTAAAACTAATGTTATAAAATTACCCTAACACAAGTCCTAATATCATCAGATGTTTTTTTAAATCCTAAATCATACATGGGATAAAATGGAATACTTTTGAAGCCACATGGATGATATCAGTACATTTAATTTATTTTATTTAAAGAAAAGTAAAATTTTTATTAATCGAATTTTAATAACCATATAATATATAATATATAGATATACCGAAGTTAAATACAAATAAAAATACCAAATTTAAATTAAATATGATTTTATTTATTATAGATATTTATTTTTATGTTTTTGAAAATTAATAATTACTATAATATCCAATATATTAATGATGAAGAAATTATTTAATTGATCCGAATTAAATAAAATAATTTTAATTAAAATTATAATAATCATTAAAAGATAATAAAACCTGACCAAATATTATTTTTTGAGTATATCTAGACCATATGCATTCATGGGTCATGTTATTGACCATTTTGATCCATAAATAAATGATTATAACTCGTATAATATTTCTTTAATGTAATTTCGAATTTTTCACATTAACATCGTAATACATATACAATTTTTAATATAGGATTTCCTAAAAGATATATTCTACTATAAATAATCATATAAAATTTAGAATAATACTACTCATTGTGGAACTTTATTATTAATTTTTTTCCAACAAATAGTTATATTAAATAATTACACAAAACTGGTGTTGTAATTATTTAATTAATAGAGAGAATGAATTAATGTTATTAAAAATATTAAAATAAATATAAATTTTGATAATTAATATATCCAAAAAAGTTTTTAGTTTACCTCGACCACTTATTAATATATTCAAACATATGTTTGAAGTTATCTAGTTAAATTTATATTTATAATATTCAATTTTTTATATAGTATTTGAATTTACATTATTGATTTTTTTTAAAAAATCGTTTATTAAATTATATAAAAATAATTTTTTTACAATATATAATAATTATTAAATGTTTAAAAATGTTATAAATTATTCATTTATTTTCTAATTGACATCAAACAAGTAAATATTTCACCAATATAATACTGAAATATTTTTTACCTTAGTTAAACATTAAATAGAATAACTAAGTGTTACATAAAATAATGACAACTAAATTGATATAAAAAATTGTCTAAAATTTATTGGATGATTATTTTAAAACTTTATCTCATCTAAAATTATAAAATAAGATAATTTTTTTTTTTGGATGTGGTTTGAATTTATTATAAATTAATGCTTTTTTGAAATTCCCAAGGATCCCCCAACCTCATCTATAATGGGAACCTCCTCCCTAATTTATTCATAACTCATTAAGCCTTAAAGATCATCCATACACTACCAATTTCCAATATAAACATACCTTGTAACATTATATAGGTTCTTTTCTTCTCTAAAGACATACCCTATTGTATTAAGAGGTGATCTAGAGGGAGCTCGTGGGAGAAGAAGTAATCTCATCAATATATCATTTCAAACATTTTTCTTCTTCTACTTCTTATTCCTAATTTGTTTCATTATAACATAAACAAATTAGTCTCACTTATATACTATGATGTTTTTTTATTATGGAAAATCCATATTCAACCTTCTATCCATCCTACGAAAAACAAAACCATAACGCGAGCATACCTACGGCTTACCATCTCCACGCCATGGTGAAATATGTTTTTCACCACCACTTTAAATGTATGGTTTTAATAATGGAAATAATAACTATATATGACTATTATAACAATTTATTTATTACCTAACAATATATATACCATCCACTTCCAAACCATTTACTAATTAGAGTAATGATATCATTGTTCCTGCATATGTACAACCTACTGTCTCAAGGATGTGATGTGATTCATTCCATAGGATATCCATTCAAGCATGGTTATATAAATGTAAATAATGAATAAAAATTACATATATTATATTAATATAATTCAATAAATTATATAACTATAAACTATGAGGATCAATTAGAACCTATTCAAAAACCCATCTATAAGAAAATAAATCCATTTATACACGAATAATGAGAAATAATGAATTTTATTAATAGACAGATGATATCATGATTGTATATGATATTGTAAAAGTGACTATGATTCTGGAATTATTCAATGATATTATTTAATTCATTATATATGTGGTTTAGCTACATACAAATTTTATCATTACTAATGTAATAGATAATTTCACAATCTCATTATTATTCGTGAGTGTTTATATGTTAATATTTACTAGGATATATTTATCATACATGACCATGTTTCATAAATCCGTAATATTATTTATATTCATATATAGTCTTTTAATTTAATTTTTATCCATTGGTGAATTATTATTAAATAGTAGGAAAGGAATGTTTTGTCATTTTTCGATACGAGGTAACTTTTTACTTATCCAAAAAAAGTACAACAAGAATGTTTTGTTTTAACTTATATGACATGATGAATTTTTACATTTCATAACACCATTTTCCATGAATATTACTTTACTATACATCAAGGTTTTTTTCCATGAAATTAATTACCTTTAATAATATGTGGAATTTTCAGAAAAAAAAAATTTTGTAGAAGAAAGGATATTTTGATCAAGAATTAATTTCAAGTGTTCTATAAAAATTATCTTCCATCTAGGATGGGATTATTTAATATGCTTATATTTCAAGAATACTACCTCTATAGTTTTTTTGGACGATTATGTTTATAATGGAATTATATTTTTGAAATTGATTTCTTTTATATGGATTACGTTATGATGTAATGATGTTTAAGAACCCAATTTTATTCATTGGATAATGCTATGATGAGTGATTTATTTTTTTGTGGCACACATCAGAATAATTTCATTATGATATGGGTGGTACTTATATATACCTTAAATTCATTGGGTAATGATTTACACCTCATGAGATAGATAGGGATAGAGTGGGAAATGATCTCGGTTTAATAATACTAGGTTGGAATGAGAAGTAATCCTAGTTTAATAATGGACTTTTTCTGCTACGATGGTCTTCGTAATAATCCATGACTAATAAGAAATTATTTTATATACTTATGTGTATGCCAAAAATTCTATATATATGTTATGAATTTTTGGAATATGTTCACTGATTAATTTTTATCATTTATGATTTATCCTATGTCTTGATATCTTGGTATTTCATATACATGATAATATTTTCAAATGTTATGTTTTTATTTCGTATGATTACTATATGATTGATATATCCCTTGTGCACAATTAATAAGCATCCAAGATCACCCATTCTTATGTTTCTCTTCCCCATGATGTGATGAATAGTATTATAATGTTTTATTAAAAATGGTATAGATATGAAGAAATAGGTGGCATACATTTTACATTTCTTATGAACAATTGTTTTGATTACAAGTATCAAAATACACTAAACTTATATGGTCCAGGAAGGGTTTTCTTATGTTTTTTTATTATTAATCATCAATTTTTAAGTAAAATCTACGTATGTAATGTATGGTTCTTTATAGTTGGTATCAAAGCACACGTGTAGTTAACCATTGGAAACTAGGATGATAAAACCTTTTTAAGAACCCTAAAGATATTTCAAATTATAAGTTACTATCCTAGTGTTTTAGACATGATCATCAATAACCTATGATCAAACCTAAAGATTCTAAAATAGAAATTCTATTCTAGATTATGTGGGTTTACAAGTATGATTTTTGTTACTCATACTATGAATCTTGGTTTTAGTAAATGGATTGACCATGAAGGAACCGTGTTAATTAAGAATTTTACGGTCAATGCAATGATTATTCTCTTGAGCAATAAAATGTTTTGTGAGCTACAATGAAAAATCGTTTTGTTATTCTCACATAACGTTTTAATTCTATGAATCATGTAATACTTAAAAACATGCAATGGATGGAACAACATTCTGTTGAGTCATTCATGATGCCGCATCCAACTTATTTTAATGGGTCTTCTAATCCACTGACGAATATAAAATATATTAGTACTAATGAGATGATATTTTTAGTTCTCCAATGTTTAGAACATGATAATTTCATCGTGATAGTATATTATTTGGATAATGAAGAAGATATACGGTGGAGTATTATCATGAATATGAGGAAAGATATGATATTGAATCCATATAATGGGATGAGTTCATGAACTTATTTTTCAATAAGTACCTTCCTTATATTCATCGAATAAAAATAGAGAAGAAATCCCTTAATCATAAGAAAAAAGGGTGATGAATCCGTTGGTACATACGAAGAATATTTTACAAGACTTTCTAGGTACGCTTATGTATTATTATCCCACATGAGAGTATAATTGGTCAATTACTTAGTGGCTTAAAACAAAGTCTTCTAAGGGAATTTTCCATAAGGGACTTCAATAGTTACGAGGAAATCATTCGATGTACTATCTAGGTAGATATGGAGATTCGAGTAACCCATCAGTCTTATGGGGTTGATAGGAGGTTAAAAATAGAATTCAAAGGAAAATATAAACACCACACTAGAAAGAAGTTGATCTTTACCTTATGCTCAACATGTGGAAGGAAACATCGAGGAAGTATTCTTGAAGGGACTAGAAAAAAATTTAAGTGTGGGGGAGATGGTCAACGAGCAATTGAATGTTGTGGTAATGGGAAAAATGTGTCTAATGATGAAAAATAGAAAATGGTACATAGAATGAACCCCCTAACCATCAATGATAGTAAATTGGGAATTATAAAAATCAGTTCCCTAATCCAAGGGTTATAGATTATGATTACATTCACAAACACTCAAGGACAAGGACAAAGAAATTTCACATCTGATCCCTCTCAGTGATGTGGAGTATGGTAATGATGTGGTGAAAGGTACAATGAAATTCCAATTTCATGAATAAAATGTTTTATTTGATTTTATATCCACCAAATATTTTATTATTGAATATTTTTCTTAGGGTATCATTATATTACCTCAAAATTTAGATGTTGAGTTACCTTTGACAAGTCCTAATGGCACAACGGTGGCATAAAAAGTTCATAATTCTTCTCGAGTTGAAGTTTGTGGGAATGTGCTTCTTAAAAGTCTTGTTATTTTTCCTATAGATTAATTTGATGTGATTCTCGGCATGGATTATCATTCTCTGTATGTATCTCATATCAATTTCCAAGGAAGGGATGTCACATTTCATATTCTGGATCAATCTATGACCATTTGTCGATGAAAGGATAAATATGACCATCCGGTTGAAATTTTTTCCATTTTATGGGACTTGGTTATAGTAAATGAATGTTTTGTATCGCAAACATTTGGGAAGAATGTCAAAATTAAGAATATTCCTGTTACATGGGAGTTTTTTGATGTCTCCTCAAAAACATTTCCAGGAATTCCACAAAATTGTAAAGTTGTGTTTTCTATATAACTCATATCGGGTGTTATTCCTATTTCAAAGAAAACTTATAGAATGGACCCTATTAAGTTGAAATAATTGAAGAATAAACTCAAAGGGAATCACGATATGTGATTCATATTCCCTAGACGGTCACCTTTGTGTGAATCTATTCTCATTGCTAAGAAGAAATATGGATCAATGAGACTCTATATTGATTATCATAATATTCACAAGATCACTATCAAGAATTAATATAGGCTTCCTCGAATTTACGAATTATAAAACCTAATACAAGTAAATCAATACTTTACCATGATTGATCTTCATTTATGATATCATCAATTAAGGGTTAACAAGGATGATATATTAAAGGTGACATTCAATACAAGGTATGGATACTATAAATTTATACTGATGCCTTTTGGTCTTACTAATTCCCTTACAATCTTTATGTATCTAAAGATAGTCTTTATATAATATACTGATCAGTTTTTCATAGTATTTATAGATTATATTCTTGTATATTCAATTATTAAGAAATATAATGAAGATCACATGAGAATTCTACTAATGACCCTGAAAAAGGATATGTTTTATGAAAAAATTACCAAGTTTAAATTTTTTTCATTATATTGTTTTATTTTTGGGTCACATAATATCAATAGAGGGGATATATGTGGATCTACCAAAGAAATATGTTATGGAACATTGTCCTAGACCAACTTATGTGAATGAGATCTGAATTTTTCTTGGTTTGGTATGATATTATCAATGCTTTGTGAAATAGTTTGAATAATGTGTAATCCACTTACCAATTTGACCTTAAAATGATTTAAGTTAATGTGGATAAAGGAATGTGAACAGAATATCAAAGGGATAAAAATGAGGTTATCCAATGCACATATGCTCATACCACCTAATAGTGGAGAAAGGTTTTTTATCTATAGTGATGCATACATGACGGGGATGGGATGTGTTCTCATGGAATGTGATATGAAGATAGCTTATGCCGCATGAAAATTAATAACCCAAGAGAAAAAAAATACCCAAATCATTATTTAGAGTCATCTATGGTAATATTTTCATTAAAGATATATAGTCATTATCATTATTGTGAAATGTGTGATATTTATACTGATCATTAAATATTAAAGTAAATTTATACCCAAAAAGAGCTGAATAGAAAAAAATGAATATGGTTTTAGTTGATTAATGATTAAAAATTCCCAATACATTACCACCCAACGTAAACAAAGAAGCTGGTAAATTATTTTGAGTCGAAAATACCATGATAGATTATCTATTATGAGGATCACAAAAGATCGAATATTTATGGATTTGTGAAGGATAGATCTTAAATTTTAAAGGAAGTGGGTAAATATTATCTTTATTAGAGGAATATTCAATAATCTATACAAGTTAATATTAAAGAGGCAGAGAAGTAAAATGTAGATCTATAATAGAAGGTGATAAATGCTCCAAAATTCAACCATGAATGTGATGAAACAATAATGTTCAGAAAATGTTTTTTTATTCCTCCCATACTATAATTAAAGAAGGGGCTATTTGTGTAGGCTCATAGTTCTTCATTATATATTCATCCTGGAAGCACAAAGATGTAATTGGACCTAAACATGTATTTATTATGGGTTCACCTGAAAATATATGTAGCTAAATATGACTCTAGGTGCATGGTTCATCATTATGTTTTGTTTTAGAGACAAAATCATAAGGGGATGTTTCAACTATTACCCATACCAGAATGGAAATTTGAGAACAACACTATTTAATTTTTCATTGGACTTCTTAAATAATATAAATCCATAATTCTATATTGTTTATAGTTGATCACCTTATGATCTTGGCACACTCCATTTATATTTGATAGTATTTCCCTCTTGATCATCTTTCCAATATATATGTAAATGAATTTTTATGATTTATTGGAGTACCACTTTCCATTATATCTAATTGGGATATGATGTTTACCTCGATGTTCTGGAGAAGTCTTCAATACTCTCCTGTTACAAAGTTATGTTTCAACACTGCTTATCATCCTCAAATAGACAGCCCGTCTGAGAGGAAAATTCAAACTCTATAAGAAATTTTGAGATCATGTTATATGGATTTCATATATGTTTGGGATCCACACCTACTTTTGTTTTAATTTCATTAAAACAATATCATTCACTATAGTATTTATATGTCTCCTTATGGAGCCCCCTATAGAAATAAGTACCGATCACTAAGGTAGTGGGATTAATTTGGGGCAAAATCTATTAGGACTTTATATATTTTATGAAATGGTTGAGATGGTTAGATCTATTCAATAGAACAAAAGAAGAGCTCAGAGATGAAAAAAATGTTATGGTGGAAACTGAATAAAAGATCTAGATTTTCCGGTGGGTGATTAGGTGCTTCTATAGATATATCCTTGTAAGAGAGTAATGATATTTGAAAAGTGGGAAAGATAATCACATGTTATGTCAATTATTTAGAAATTCTGGATCATATTGGGAATGTATCTTATCGATTGGATCATACAACAAATATCGCTCAAGTTCATGATATGTTCTATTAATCTCTCCTAAGAATGTACTACTTGATCTTTTATAAATACTGAACTCAAAAGTTATACTTATAGAGAAAAATCTTTCTTATAAATAACAACATATAGGGATTCTGGATCGTAGTGAAAAATATCTATGAAACAAGACCACACACAGGGTTACAGATTTATGGAGGATCCACCAATTCAAGGAAGCTATATGGGAACTTGAGGATGTGATGAAGAAGAGGTATCCTTATATTTTTGTATCCATGGGAATAATTTCTAGGTCAAAATATTTATTATGGGGGTAGAATGTTACACATGGAAGTTTTATGAAATATTTTCCTTAAATAATTTCAATTCTCTTATAACATGTGTTGCTCACAATCAAGAGTTTAAATGAACCACAACATTACATTAGTATAAAATTACTATTATATCCTTGACATTATGTTAGTGGTAATAAATATAAATTACTTATGAACATGTAGAGTTAATTCATTGGATACTAATTATTGATAAATAATTTAAACCACTTAACAATAAAAGAAATATTGTAAATTTTGTTTTCATAAATTAAGTCAATTAAAATTAGTAAGTGAAAATAATTAAATATATATGTTATATATTTGATACAATATTTTTCATACTAATCTAGTATGTATTTTATTCATAGGATATAAATAATTATTATTTTGTGCATGAAATCATATATTTTTTCATAGGGGTAATTTTACCACATTATAATCGAAATCCATTTTTAAATTAGAATTTTCACATATTAATAATTTTTATATGACAACATAAAATTATTCTTTTGAATATGGATATAAAAATTTACTTTTTATCAATTTTTTATATTCATATGATAACTTTTTTGTTTTGATGAACAATGAAAATATACAAAATTTTAAATAAAAAAATTCTTCATCAAAATAATTTATATGGTTAAAGAATATTATCCAATGGTTTTAAAGTATAAATATTTTATATTTTTATCAGTTAAAACAATATATATCATTGTCATTAATTTTACATTGAACTCAAATGTGAAAACATTTCAATCTTTTGCAATGTTTTAACTCTTAATAACATGTGCTCTCATTTTGACAATGATAATAATTTTGCATTAATAATTTAAGCTTATATTTTTGGAATATTTAAAAATTAATTCCTTATTTGGAATCAGTAGCTCAAAATTTTGTTAATTGATTTTTATTTTATTTTTTGTCATTATGAGTAGTAACTTCTGTATTTTTTATTAATAGGATATATTATTATATCTGGTAATTAAGTGTAAAACTGATGTTATAATATTACCCTAAACCGTTTACTAATATCATTGGGTAGTGTGTTTCTACCTAAATAATCCTTGGGTCTAAATAGAATCCTATAGAATCCACATGGATGAGATTAGGGCTTTATTTTATTTGGTTTAATGAAAAGATCAATACGGCTTACACAAATTTAAATAAATATTTAATTTTTAATATAAGGTTATACAGAAGAAGAATTCTCTAATAAATAATCATTTTAAATATAATATTTTTTATCATTTAAATTTATTTATAATTTTTATGAAAAAATAAATTACTTTAATATATTATACATTAATGATGTAGAAATAAAACAATAGATAAGAAATCAATAGAATATTTTTTATTAAAATGATAATAACATTTTTTAAAAATAACACTTAAAAAATATTATTTTTTGAATATATTTGAACCATATTTATCTAGCGGTCTAGTTATTTACCATTTGGAGCCATATAGAATATAAAATGAAACATATAATATTTTATTTAATGTAATTTTATATTTGTCACATTCACATTTTAATAAATATAACATTTCTAGTATAGTCTTTTCCATAACATATATTATACTATAAATATTCATCCTAATTATATAATAATTATCTTTGTTAATGTAGTTAATTTTAATTTTTATCCATCAAAAAGAAATATTAAATAATTACACAAAAGTGATGTTGTAATTAATTTATTAATGGAGTTGATAAATAAAACATATTAGAAATACTAAAATAAATTAAATTTTGGATAATTAGTATATCCAATGAATTTTAAATATGAACATAACTTCTTATGAACATAATAAATTTTTTTTTAAGATAACTTGTTATATTTATATTTTTAATAATCAATTAATTTCATAGTATCAAAATTGACATTATTTATTATTTTTTAAAATATTGTATTATTAAATTATTTACAAACTATATTTTTTTAAAATATATAATAATAATGAAATGGTTTGAAATATTATGAATTATTCATGTATGTTCTAACTGATATAAAATAAGTAAATATTTCTCCATTTTAATATTGGAAAATTTATTACATTATTTAAAAATAAAATAGAATAACAAAGTGTTAATTAAAATTATTAGGTCTAAATTGATAGAAAAACATTTATAAAAATTATTATTTTTATATTATAACCTTATATCATCTCAAATTCCAAAATAATGCATTTTTTAGGTTTTCTGAGGTGATCTGAATATATTTTAATTTAATAATTTTGAGAATTCCAAATGTACCACCAACCTCAACTATAAAGCAGAACATACTCCCAAATTTATTCATAACTCATTGAGACTTTAAGTTCTTATATCCCCTACAAATTCCCTAGTCACATTATAGAGGTTCTAGTCTACTCAAAATACCAATTGTAGTGCTTTAAGATGTGATCTAGAGGGAGCTCATTGAAGAAGAGGTTATCTCCTCTATCGATTCATTCAAAATTATTTATTATTATACATACTCATTATGTTTTTTTCATTATAAAGTATAACTCCATTATAAATTATATTATATGATTTTATTATGATAATTTAACAAACATATTCTACCTTCTATCCAAAGTATGAAATACAAAATGACCACACACGTGTACGTACGTGTTACCATCTCCACGTCGTGTTGTAATCGTCTTTTCACCACAAAACTAATTAGATTGATATAATGATTGAAATAATAACTATATATTATTATTAAAACAATAAATTTATTTTTTTAACTATATAAATATCATCTACTTCTATACCATTTTAGAATTTATGGAATGATATCATCACTCGTGCGTACGTATGGCATACCGTCCCCACAATGTGATGTGATTCATTCAATAAGATATATATAAATGAATAACTATGTACATTTATATAATAAAAATATTTGATATATATTATATTAATATCATTATATAAATGATAAAACTATATCCTATGAAGATGAATCAGAACTATTTCAACAAAACATGCATCATAAAATGATGTTTTTTATACCCGAATAACAAGTAATAATGAACTGTAATTAACAAATAGATGATAATATTATCATATATGATATCATAAATAGACAATGATTATATAATAATTCAATGACATTATTTAAATCATTATATAGGAGGTTTGGATGTATGCAAAGGATATTCTACCTAAGGTAAGGGATAATTTCGTAATTTCATTATTATTTGAGATTGTTTATATGTACGTATTTATTGGGATATATTTATTATCCATTTACATGTTTCCTAAATATATAATATTATTCGAACTATTATATAGATTTTAAATTCAATTTTACCCATTGTTGAGTTTTTATAAAGTGGTATGAATGGAATAATTCATCATTTTTTGATACGTGGTACTTTTTAAATTGTCCGAACAAAAGTATGAGAATAATGTTTTCTTTTAACTTTTACCGCATGATGTGTTTTAATGTTTTCATAACACTCTATTTCAATGAATATTTCATTACAATATCTCATGTTTGATTTCAAATAAATTAATTTCATTAGATATTGTGTGTCATTTTGGTAAAATAGCATATTTTTGTAGGAGGAATGATATTTTCATCAAGAATTAATTTCATGTGTTCTATGAAAATTATTTTTCATATTGGAAGGAATTATTTTATTGGGTAATGTTTCAAGTATACTACCCCTATTATTCCTATGTTTTATTATGTTTAAAATGGAATTATATTTATGAAATCCATTTGTTTTATATGAATTACCTTATGAGGGAATAATGTTTTAGAAACCCCTTTTATTCTTTAGGTTATGTTGTGATGATTGATTTATTTTTTTTGTGTAATTGGTAAGAATGATATAATTATGATATGGGTGGGACCTATGTATCTCTTCAATACAGTGTGTAATGATTTATATCTTATGATATACACATGAACTTAATGAGAAATGAGATCGGTTCAGTAATTCAAGGCTAGAATGGGAAGTAAACACAATTCAGTAATGGACTTTGTCGACTGTGGTGATCTTGGAAAAGAGCCTCAACTAATATGAAATTATTTTTATGCTTATGTGTATGAAAAAATTCCTTGTTTTATGATATGAATTTTGGGAATATGGTCAATGATTATGTATGAAATTTTATGATTTATCCCATTACAAGATATCCTGATCTTTAATATATATGATAAGATTTTCAAATGTTATATTATTATATCTTATGAATATGATATGATTGATATCTACCTTTTAGACCCTAACATATAATATAATCTAACCATTTCCTTTTTTTCTTATCCCCATGTTTTAAAGAATAATATTAGTAAGATATGTCCAAGAGGGGTCTAGATATGAAGAAACAAGTGGGAGATATTGTAGATGTCTTATAAACTAGTTGTTTTTTTCCCAATTTTTAAATACACTAAACCTATACGGTTATAACATGTTTTTTTTATTTAATTATTATTCTTCAATTTTGATGTAAAATCTTTATATGTATTGTATGATCTATTATAAGTTCAATAGATAAAATCCCCTTTTTCTGTTAATTTTTTTTTCAATTTATATTCATTTCTTATTATATAATCACCTCCCCTTATAGAAGAGAAATTATAAATCCAAAATCTTATATATATATAATAATTTTATATTTTTAATTGAATATATATCATAAAAACCTTCCACTTATCCTCTTATTAAAAAAATGACAACATTATCTGTGATGTGTTGATTTATCAACATCATGGATGCTGATTTTTCAACTTTTTAATACCTTCCAGGATAGTCATAAAACCATTATCATGGGTAAATAAGATTTTATTATACATATTAGAAGTTATATATTTTTCTATAACCAATATATAAATACAAATTTATAGAAAATTATATATATTCTTAATTTTCATAAAAACCGCCAAAATAAATTAAATCATTTTAATTAATGTTTTATCTATTGAATAATCATAATATCTGAAAAAATGGTATCATTTAAAATTATGGAAACAAATTAATACCCTTTTATTTAACTTATTTAGTTTTTCTTCTATACGAGATTAAAACCCAATAATGGTCCAACCATGGAAACCGTAAAATAAACACACTCAAAATAATAAAAAATAGTAAAATATTGACAATTAAGGGGTGCACATTTAATATAAAAAGATCATATAAAATATTATAAAAAACAATATTGTTCTGTAATATACTAATCAAACTCTTTAAACCATTATACATGATGTTTGAAGGATTTCAAACCCAAGGTAAGCACATTTTTTTAGAGATTCTAGTTTAGGTTTCTATTTTAATAATTTTGAATGTAATGTTTTTATGATATAAGTAATCAAGGTTTATGATTTTTTTTAGTTCTTGCCAATTATTTATGATGAATCGTGGGACCTATGTCTCCCTCCAATTTACTTGGTATGTTTATGTTTGAATTCAAATATAATGGTTATTCCATGAGTAACTATGATGGTTAGACAATATGGTTGTGTGAGGGTTACATCAAAATGTATCCCTGAGGGATACATTGTAAGGTTTCTATGAGGGTTACAAATAATATGGTATCCATGAGGTTTAAAATCTTAAGTAAGTAATTCCCCATGTTACCTTTATGTTTTTTATTTATAATTTCCATGTTTTTGTGAAATCTCTTAGTTTTAAAAATTACATATATGATACTTAATGTGTGAGAAGTACATATTTGTGAAAAACATTCATATATTTA
Organism: Viscum album; assembly: GCA_963277665.1. NCBI lineage: Eukaryota > Viridiplantae > Streptophyta > Magnoliopsida > Santalales > Viscaceae > Viscum > Viscum album. The sequence continues at coordinate 422,305,799 of OY728162.1, read as the reverse complement.
TAATTAAATATGAAATAATAGTTTCTTTGTTTCTTTTTATGTCCCTTACTAAGATTTTTATACTCATCCCATATTTTAAAATGATTTTTATTGGGTTTAAAGAAGGGTGAGATAAATTAAGAAGCCAAGATAAATGTTGTGAAGATTTTTCCTGAAAAGAATTCATGTGTTATTAAAACATTATTATAGAATAAATGGTTTCATTTTTAAAAAATGTTTGGGGCCTATGCCTCATTTATTATTAAAGAAAAGCAAATACCACTTTTAACTGGGTATAGGGAGACCCATTACATTGCATGAAGACCTCGTGTTCATATAGCCCATTACATGTCCCGTAGGCCCAAATGATTGGCCCAAGGCCCATTCTATATATAGTATGGCTATAGTACTCCACCTGCTACAGTCCCACATAGTACCTGCCACTACAACAGTGCCCTACCGCCGCTATATTGTCATGTCCCAACTATAATGCCCACTTTCAGTTCTTGTGGGTCTATATATTTGAAATATGTCCGAAATTACTAAATCTATAAACCGAAATTATATTTGGGAATGTAAGAAAGTGAAATTTGAATGAAATTAGTAGATTATATAATGCTTAAGCCTAGTACATTATAGATGGTTCCAAAGAGCAGTTTATATAAAATTAGGGGTTAGGATGGTGTTAATATAATACCATAAATTATTCGAAGAATTTTTTATGATTAAATTATATATAATGTAATAATTACCATGTTTCTTCTTCTAATATATGTAGGTTCAAAATGATTTTTCATTTAAGAGACAAGAAAACTGGAGTAGGAAGGCAGTGAGAGGATGATATCATTCTGAATCTACAACCTTGAATGGTGTGAATTATAACCGAGCAGTTTGTGATCGTAATGTATTAGTTGATTCATTCTATAAAAATTGTGGTATAATCCATTCAAGGGAACAACTAGAGCATCCATAAGGTAACATGGTGATAGTGGAACATATCATAATGAAACCAATTTTTCTATCAGTAAGTCTTATGACATAGTGGTGGATAAATGGTGGATTATGTAAAGACCCGAAAACTTCATGTAAATTTTTTTCGTAAATTAATTGGAATTTTATGAGTATGCAGTTTTAGACGGACCTTGATTTCGAGGCCCGGTGTGCTCGAAATAATTTTCTGATGTTCAGCTCGGGTACGTTCAGTGAACGAATGAGTGGGTTTTTCTATCTTTTGAACCAGTTCTCGGAATCAAAATCTGAGGGCACTGATGAACTCGCAGTTCCATTAATTGCATACGGGGACCATTACCGAAGTTTTGTTTTAAGAAAGTTGAGAATTAATATTTGGGGAATTAGAATAAAATACATAAAATTGGTGGAGCACAATTTTATATTAAGTATGGTGGTTATTTCCTCCCAAGGGGAGTTAGAGGTGGGGCCTACACCCTCATAACCTCCCAAGATAGGATATTTGTGGGGTGAGGCCCACACGTGACCTAAACTATTGAACTCCCCATAACTCTCATAAACCCCCATGAAACTCCATTGTTTAATTTGACAACTCTTCCAATATTTATATGATCTTATCACCTTCTCTTCTCCCATTAATTTATGCCAAAACATTAATTAATAAATTGAATCCTCTAATTAATTAATTTAAGTGGTTTGAATTTTTGAATTACATATGTTAATAAAATAATATCCTTAGACTATTATTTTACTTTGGGGCATTCGTTGTGTTAAGGGGAGTTGGAAGAAAGATCTTGAGAAAGAGAAAAAAGTATTCCTATTCCTCAACGAAGAATGGTTTTGTTCCTCGATGAAGAACGCAAATGCCAATGATGAAGTTCCTTCCTTCTGCATCTCCACAACAAGTGAGGAGACGCCGTTTCCTCCTCGGATGCACACATACGTCGTCTGAAAATCCTCTCCCCGTGACGCGGTCTTCCGTGATGCCGACTACCGCAAACCTTAATTTGAGGTAGGTGTTTGCGTAATTTATTTTAAATAAATTATTCCTTCATTATGTTTGTATACAAGTGAACATAATTGGCTATATGATACTACCTAACGTGGAGGGCGTGGGCCGAACGAACATGTCCCGACAACCCTCTGTTTAACCATGTTATTTTTCGATGGTGATGGTGATGGAAATGATGGTGGAAATGATTGAAGGCAGCGGTCGTACGCCGGATGCATGTAGAGGTATCGTGGCCCACAACCGCGGGCCACTCGGCCGTTGAAAAACTGGCCGTCTAAAGCCAACTGGACCAAAGGAACACCCTGACGCCGGAGGGGGAACCGCACTGCGGAAGACCACGACCCATGATTTGCGGGCCACTTCGGCGAAAGAACCAGCCAGCCCATCTGTCGGTCATGCGGAGTAGAGCAGCGACGCCAGGCGGGCACCGTGCCGGACGAACCGCGGCCTGCCCGTGCAGGATGTTTGCACCAAGAAGGCCAGACGGCTTCGGCCGCCCGGTTATGGAGGGTGGCACTGCTTGGTGCAGCTAGTTCGGGTAGATGGGGGGTCGCGCCCTCCGCCTCGGACCGCTCGGCCCCCCTCAAGCTGAGCCACGCTGGGCCGGGAGGCGTCATGCCGGTCCGGACCACGTCGGGCCTGGCCGTGTCGTGCCAGGCCGGGCCGCACCCCTCGGGCTGATCCGCACATTTTATTGGGCCTGCCCGATACCCCTGCCGAGTCGGACCTTCCAAAACTCGGTTTACCCGACCCATCGACCCACTGGGCTTAAGGAGCCTTTCTCGTTTTCACTTAAAGGGGAATAACTCGAAGACCGTGTGTCCGATCCAGGTACATCCTCGCCACTCTTGGATGTACCGCTAGAGGGGAAGTGAGAAACTCCCTCAGCACTTCCTCCTGGAATGCAACTGGTACCATAGTACGTCCCCTGAAGAGAATGACGTGCTCCCCTCCTTTAGAAAACCCATCAGGTGACTGCACTATTGATATATGAGCATGTCACATCTCACAGTCAACTTCCCCACGTTGTGCCTCTCGGACTCGATGAAGGAGTGGAGGAGTGACTGTAAAAGACTATATAAAGGCTTCTCCATCTCTATCCAAAAAGGATATCTACAACGCGGCTAGCTACTCCATTTCCTCTCCTTGTAGAAAAATGCCTGATCTCTTACTGGGATCATAAACCACAACATTCCCCTTACCATGAGTATAGGCTATCTTAAAGTCATAGTCCTGGAGGAACTCGAGTCATCGCCACTGAATAAGGTTCAGTTCCTTATGTGAGAAGATGTACCTAAGACTCTAGTGGTCAGAGTAGACTGTAAAGCGCTCGCCCATTATAGTCTTCAGATTGGTAGGGACACTAGCTGCCCTTATGGTGATCCTTGTCGCGAGTCTACTGCACATAGTAGCAGGTAGATGGTGGAGCAAGATGCTCCAGGTGCATGACGAGACATCTCTACTTTGGAAGGACATCGAGAGTCTCTTATTCTCTGAGTTTGTTCCAACCACCCTTCGTACGGTGCAGATTCAAGAGTTACTACATCTGTGGTAGTGTAGTATGACAGTAGCTCAGTACTCAGTGAGGTTCAATGACCTCTTACGCTACTCCACAGACATGGTATGAGACCCATTCTTCCAGGCTCGGACCTTCGAGTAAGGACTGCTGCATGAGATCAGGGCTTCGATGATCTCCATCAGTATTTTGACGTAGGAAGGAGTGCTGAAACGTGACCTTCTTGTGGAGAGATTTCTTACTGAGCCGACGCTAGTAGCAATACCCACCGCAGGGCGACACGTAGCGGAGTCTTCTGCAGCCGCCAGTAGACAGATGTCGCATAGGTCCAAGCGGACCATGCCATCAGGTGGGAGACCCCAGGATACTGGTTCAAAGGTGCGGGGAACATGAAATAGAGCCATCCATTCGAGGTGAAGGTAGTGCTTTGCATGCAGCGGGCAGGGTCACATGGCTCGGGACTGCCCGACTTTCCATGCGAATGAGCAGTAGATAGTAGAGGGACCTCCTAGGCAGAGGAAGAGGTTCGACCATGGTGGTCCGCAGGGAGAAGGTGGATGAGGCAGAGGTGTCGGCCAAGTAGCAGGTGTTGGACGATGCTTTGAGGCTCTACTAACACCACCACCAAGAGGACCACCCCAGCCATAGGGAGTTGGAAGACAGGGGCAGGCTCTGCTCCAGGAAGTCAAGGCCTATGACCACAGCGCACCTGAGATGATTCGAGGTACTATCTGTGTTTACTCCACCCTTGATTCAATACTTATAGAAAACAAAAGTGAGTCATTATTTTATTGACACTGCCTTTTTTCGGAGCTCAGAGATTCTGACGGAGATGTGGGCTCTATCCTTATGGATAGAGACTCTTACAAGAGAAGACTCAATGATAATGTACTAGTGGTGGCAGTGTGATCTTACTCTAGGAATCATGTGCTTCGACCGAGATCTTATTGTAGTGGCATCGAGGCCTTACAACGTCATCTAGGTTATGGACTGTTTGTCTACAGTCCATGATCAGATTGATTGCATTAGGAGAAATGTGTGGTGTTTCTGCACGGATGGGACCAGGTTCAACTTCACCAGCAAGAAGGGAGCCTTTGGAGCGCAGGATGGACTTACGCAGAGGAGAGGGAAGCCGATCACACATCAGTTGGCTAGTCTCATCCTAGGAGAGGTTGATGTGTGGAGTCCAATTTTTCCTATTGTGGTGGATCAGTATGCAGAAGTATTTCTTAATGATGTTTCAGGACTACATCCTCGTAGACAGTTGGACTTCTACATTGACCTGTACCCTGGGACAGCACCGATATCTACTCTAGCATATCAGATGGCTCCCGTTGAGCTCGGTGAGGTGCGGGTATAGCTGGAGGACTTACAAGGAAAGGCATTCATCCAACCCAGTGTTTCACCCTGGGCTTCTCCGATTCTGTTCACCAAGAAGTCAGATGGGAGCTTATGACTATGTGTCGACTACCGTCTCCTGAATTAGGTGACCATGCAAAACAAATACCCACTCTCGAGAATTGACAACCTCTTTGATAAGCTCAAGCGAGCACGATGGTTCTCGAAGATAGACCTCCAGTCAGGCTATCACCAGCTCAGAGTTCGAGACAAGGATGTGTAGAAGATGGACTTTAGATGTTGATATGGCCACTATGAGTTCTTGGTTATGCCCTTTGGCATATCCAACACTCCAGCAGTGTTCATGGGTCTCATGAATAGGATCTTCCAGCCTTTCCTTGATCGTTTTGTCGTGGTCTTCATCGTTGACATACTGATTTACTTGACCACTGAGGAGGAGCACGCCTACCACTTGCGGGTTGTACTGGACACACTCTAAGAGAACCTGATTTTTGGTTAGATCTCGAAGTGAAAGTTCGGGATTCGAGTGGTTAATTTCTTAGGACACGTCATCTCGGAGGCTGGGGTTACAGTTGACCTAGTGAAGATCGAGGTGGTATTTGCTTGGGAGCCACCCAGGAGTGTGACGGAGGTGCGGAGTTCCCTAGGTCTAGCTGGGTACTATCATAGATTTGTTCCAGACATCTACAGAGTTGCAGCACCACTTTCATCTTTGACAAAGAAGGGGAAACCCTTTGTGTCGTCATATTGATTCCAGTAGAGGTTTTTGAAGCTGAGAGAGATATTGAACATTGCACCCATCTTGAGACTACCAGAGGAGGGCGTTGGGTACGTACTTTATTGTGACGCATCAGGGACTAGACTCGGGTGTGTTCAGATGCAAGAGCGAGTGGTGATCGCATATTGTTCATGGTAGTTGAGGCAACATGAGCAGAAATACGCTACACATGAACTGGAGTTAGTAGATGTGGTCTTTGCCATGAAGATGTGGTGACACTATCTGATGGGAGAGCGGTTTATAGTCTACTCTGACCACCATAGTATCAGTTAAATCTTCTCGCAGAAGGACCTGGACTTGAGACAGTGGAAATGGCTCGAGTTCTTCCAGGACTATGACATTGAGAATGTCAATACTCTTGGGAAGGGGAATGTTGTGGTTAATGCTCTTAGCAGGAGATCGGGCATTCAGCTACTAGGAGAGGTGATATATAAGATAGCTACGTTCTAGATATACTTTATGGATAGTGATGGAGGATCCTTTCTAAAATCTCCTACAGTCACTCCTCCATTCCTTCAGTGAGTCAGAGAGTCAAAACATAGAGATGTTGACTGTGAGATGCGACGTGCTCAGATATCCATAGGGAAGGTTCCTGATGGGTTTTCTGAAAATGGGGAGCACTTCATCCTCTTCAGGGGACGTACTATGGTACCTGTTTCATTACAGGATAAAGTGCTGAGGGATTTTCACACTTCCCCTCTAGCGGTACATATAGGAGTGGTGATGATGAACCAGGATCTTATACGACAAAAATGGTGGTCGGGCATGAAGAAGTTTATAGCAGAGTTCATTTCACAGTGCCTCACTTGTCAGCAAGTGAAGGTGGAGCACCAAACACTAAGAGGCTTGGTACAACCCTTAGAGTTCCTGAAGTGGATGTGGGATGGTATATCTATGGATTTTGTGGCTGGGCGTCCATGTACATCCAGAGGACACGACTCTATCTAGGTGATTGTCAACCGACTCACCAAGTCGGCCCACTTCCTACCGATTAGAGAGGAGGGATCAGTAGAGATATTGTGATGCCTCTACGTTCAAGAGATCATATGTCTTCATGGTGTGCCATCGCCTATCCTCTATGATCGAGATGCTCACTTTACTTCCTGGCTTTGGAAGGGGTTGCAGGAGGCCTTTGGGACACAGCTGCGTCTGAGCACCGCCTTCCATCCTCAGAAGGACGGACCGAATGAGAGGACTATACATACACTCGAGGACATGCTCTTTGCATGTTTCTTTGACTTTGGTTTTAGCTGGGAGGATCAACTACTCTTGGTGGAGTTTGCGTACAAAAATAGTTTCCACTCTACCATCGTGATGGCACGATACGAGGTACTATACGGACGACCATGCAGATCACCTCTGTGCTGGACTGACCCTGGGGAGTTAGCACGTATAGGAAAAGAGATGGTTCAGGCTACGACAGAGAAGGCGCAGATCATCCAGGAGCAGATGAAGACTACACAGGACAGACATAAGTCCTACGTAGATAGGAGACAAAGACCACTAGAGTTCAAGGATGGGAACCACGTTTTCCTACGGGTCTCACCTCGACGAGGTCTATAGAGATTTTTCCAGGGCGACAAGTTATCTCCAAACATCATCAGACCATTCCAGGTCCTCAGCATGGTATGTGAGGGGGCTTACCATTTGGCCCTTCAGCCTTAGTTGCACCAGGTGCATGACTTCTTCCACGTATCTTAGCTGAGGAGATACATGCATGATCCATCACACATCATTGATCACAGGGAGATGGACATCGATAACGGGGCGACATTCACAGAGGTCCTAGTATAGATCGAGGATCGACAAGAGTGGGTCCTATGTTGATGTTTGATTCCTCTGGTGCACATTTTCTGGCAGCATGAGAACCTCCAAGAGAGCACATGGGAGCTGGAGTCTCAAATGCGTGCTCAGTACCATCATTTGTTTCCCTAGTCTATGTTGTATCTTTACGGGGACATAAATCCCTGAGGTGGGGGTAATGTAATGACCTTTAAATTTCATGGAAATTTTTTTCATAAATTCTTTGTAATTTTAAGAGTACGCAGTTTCCGACGGCGCCTGATTCTGGGTCCCGGTGCGTTCGGAATAGTTTTCTGAAGTTTTGCTCGAGTATGTTTAGTGAACGAACGAGAATGTTTTTCTATCTATTTAACCGGTGCTCGGAATCAAAATCTCGGGGCACCGATGAACTCACAGCACTGATAATTGCTTAAGGGGACCATTACCACAATTGCATTTTAAGTGGGTTGAGAATTAATATTTGGGGAATTAGAATAAAATAAATAAAATTGGTGGAGCCTAATTTTATTTTAAGGATAGTGGTTATTTCCTCCCAATGGGAGTTAGAGGTGGGTCCCACGCCCACATAACCTCTCATTAGAGAATATTTGTGGTGTGGGGCCCACAAGTGACCTAAACTCTTGAACTCCCCATAACCCTCCTAAACCCCCATTAAACTTCATTGCTTAATTTGACAACTCTGCCAATATTTATGAGATCTCTTATCCTTCTCCTCTCCCATTAATTTATGCCAACAATTTAATTAATAAATTGAATCCTAAAATTAATTATTTAAAGTGGTTTGAATTTTAGAATTTCATATGTTAATAAAATAATATCCTTAGCCTATTATTTTATTTTGGGGCATTCGTTGTGCTAAGGAGAGTTTGGACAGAGCTCTTGAGAAAGAGAGAAAAGTATTTCTCTTCCTCGACGAAGAACATTTTTCTTCCTCGATAAAGAACACGAACGCCAAGGAATATGTTCCTTCCTTACTCATCTCCGAAACAAGTGAAGATACATTGTTTCCTCCTCAGACTCACATCGATGTCGTCTACAAATCTTCTCCCCACGACGCCGTCTTCTGCGACGCTGACTACCGCAAACCTTAATTTGAGGTAGGGGTTTGATTAATTTATTTTAGACAAATTATTCCTTCTTTCTTGTTGTATTCAAGGGAAAATCATTGGATATATGATACTTCCTGATGTGGAGGGTTCGGGATGAACAAAAATGTCCTGACAACCCTCCATTGAACCTTGTTCATTTTCAACGGCGATAGTGACAGAAAGGTTGGCATCGACGATTGAAGGCAGTGGTCATGCACCAGCCCCATGCAGAGGAACCGAGGCCCGCTACCATGGGCCACACGGCTTTTGAAGAACTGGGCGGCTAAAGCCAGCCGGACCGAAGGAATACCGTGGTGCCACATAGCAGAAGACCGCGGCACCCGTTCCGCGGGCCGCTTTGGTGAACAAACCATTCGACCCATCGGCCGGCCAGGCAGAGGAGAGTCGCGGCACTGGGAGAGAACCATGTCGGATGAACCATGGCCCACCCATGTGGGCCACTTGCACCAAGAAGGTATTCTGGCTTTGACCGGACAGTTAGTAAGGGCTCCACCGCTTGGCGCCGCCGGTTCGGGCAGCCAGGGGGGGCCGCACCCCCTGCCTCGGACATCTCGGCCCTACTCGGGCTGAGCTGTAGCCGGGTCGCGCCGGGCCGAGCCACACCCCACCGGGCCAGGCTGCTCCCCTTCGGCCCTAGCCAGTCATCACATTTTATTAGGCCGGTCCGACACCCCTTCCATTTCGGACCTGACAAAACTGGGTTAACCCAACCCGTCGGCCCACTGAGATTAATGAGTCGGGCACATTTTCATTTAAATGTTAATAACCCGAAGATCGCGTGTCTGATCGGTGCCCCGTCTGCGGCACTGGGATACTTGCAACAAGGAGGTCCTTTTTAGATACTCTAAGTGAGTTTTGGACGACTTTGGGGAACATATAGGTTTAAAACTATTGTTTTTTTAACCGGGACCCTAGAATGGAAAAGACAATATCTTCCAGACCAGGTGTCCGATTGACGCATTGTCTATCGCGTTTAGGTTCTATTGACAAGACGGAACTTTGGGATACATAAAATATGGTATTTGTGATGGTTGATGTACCGACCCACCTTGCCTCAAGGAGTGGACCCTTATGAAATCAGATGTGCTATGTGCAGGAACCCTAGAGTTGGCTGCGACTACGACGACTACCATGTTGGGATCCTCCGTGGGTTCAACGATGATGACCACTGTACTTGGATCCCCCATGGGTTCGGCAGCGATGAAATCTGTACATGGATCCTCAATGGGTTCGGTAGTGACGACTACTATACTTGGATCCTCTGTGGGTTCGGTAGCGGTGATGAGTGTACTTGGATCCTCCGTGGGTTCAGTAGCGACGACTTCTTTACTAGGATCATATGTGGGTTCGGCAGAGGAGATGATTCACAGGCTATAACTAATCATCTCCACCCATCTTCGTGAGTAGTATACCTATGTGAGCTGAGTATTGACTTTCAATCATTATCATTGATATGATTGAATTCTTTCCTTTGTGGACTGGGTGGTGCTTGGGCTCGAGAGTTGCATCTGAATTGTAATTGATGACTTAGGTATATGTATGGGCATATACCTAAGTAGAGTCAGTTGATACTTCATGATTGTATCTTTCCTTTTTGGTTTATCCTACGTGGATTCTGGGAGACCTTCTGGGGTCTTGGGGTCTCTACTGAGTATCATATACTCACCCCTACATGGTCTATTCACGCACTACTTTGTATTGGATGCAGACGACGGACAACACTGATCGAGGTGGAGGTTTGTGGAGCTGGACGGTACTTGGAGGTGGACGACTTGGAGGGATGCACACAAGGCAGATAGCTAGACCCGAGGAGCTGAGGAGACCATATGTACCCACCCTGCAGGGGGATATCCATAGGATGACTCAGTGGTTGCCGCTTCACTTTTCTACTTTTTTACTTTCTTTTCAGTTGTACAGTACTTTTAGAAGGGTTTGTATACTGGCCCATTTACTTTTCAGCACTTACTTTTGTACTCAGTTTTACTTAGTGCGTACTTCACATGTGTACTCTATTGTGTTTGTTTACTTCTATAAAGGCAATGCCTTCCCTTTTACTAGGATTTATGCATTTGGTGCTAGTCGCCAGCACCTGACCTATGAAAGGCGTGTTTGGGGTAGTCACGACACGGGCCCCAAGGATGGGTCATGACAGAGTAAATCCATATAAAAGATATGTTATGTCATGGGGTGTTTAGATAATCAAATGGTTATAAATTCTATTCATCTTAATGAAGGAAAAGATGACTAACTGTGTTTAATGGTCATGAATATTAGTGATAATGAGGATATTGATTCATTTAATGGGATGAATCTGATAATTAGTTTCATGAAAAATACTTCCCAAAGTATTTTTAACTTAGGATTTAAAATAAATTACATTAATCGAAACAAAATGAAAATCTTTAGTGGTTGTGTTTGTAGAAAACATCATTCGACTAGAAAATTACACTCAAAATCATATTCAGAATCTTGATAGTAAAATCAATAATTTTTTCCAGGATTGAATCCATGATTTCAAAGTTTATTTACCTCCCATTAATTAAAAAGTTATGAGAAACTTTTCCATTACATCCAGAGGACATAAATGTATTTTTTTGATTATCATGTGTACTTTGACAATGCACTAGAGAAATGGTCCTGATGGAAGGTAGAAGGTAATAATTGATTAATGATATATAAAGTTAAGAAAATCCATTTTTAGGTTTTTGGGATGTTTTGTAAAAAGAACCATGCAGAATTGTTTAACAAATCCAATAAGTGTATTCAATATCATATTTTTGTACATATAGCTGGAGTTTTGAATTAAAATGATCTTATGTTTAATTCTGATATGAAAACAATAAAGTGTGTTATATTTGGTCAGATGATGTATTATGAAAATACCTACCTAGAGATATATTTCAATGTTGGAAAACAACCATATTATTCGAAAAAAGTGCAGTGACATCCTTTATGACATTGTAAGTAGATTTTGGGCCATCTAATGAGGTGGTATTCAGTACATTATTCATTTACTCAGATTTTTCTAATTTCCTATATTATACGAGGTATAAAAATTCCTTTATTTGTGAAAACATATCCAAAAAATTGAAAATTTCACCTTAGGACATGAAACTAGAACATATGGTTAACTCACAACAGTGGATATTAAAGAAAAAGGGAATAATAAAAATCTTCATGTTGTTTTATGTGGAAATAAATCACCCGAAAAAAATAGTTTTCTATCCTTATAAGAGTTTTATTTTAATCTAGTTTTTAATTTTCTTTATATTTAAGATGAAAAGATTGATTTTCGGGCTAAAGAATTTGTTTTTTGGAAAGTGTTTTAGTTTGTATACTCTAATAAATGGAGATAATTGATAACATATCAGATTGCTAAGAAACTATTAAAATATGGAAATGAAAGTTATATTTTACATATTTTTTAAAACAAGGGAACTGTTTAGTATACAGATTGATGTGTTGAGAATGAATAACTGAATGTTTTTTCTAATTAGTTTTCTAGTGTTATACCTGAAATGAAGTTTATTTTCCCAATGAATTAGTTTTTGATGCAACTCAAAATTTTAAATCCCCTTATCGAATAGATCAAGTGGAACTTCATTACTTGAAAAATTAGTTTCATGATTTAAATGAAAAGGATCCATTCATCCTAGTATTAAACAAATGGGCGTCCTATTTTGTTTATTAAAAATAAATATGGTTCCACTGGGATTTTATTTGATTATAGCACATTTAATAACATTATTATTAAGAATATTTATCCACTACCACATATCAATGACTTATTTTATCAACTAGAGGGAGCTTAGTAATTTTCCAAAATTGACATGAGATCCAGGTACCATCAACTAACGTTAAAGGAGGATGGAATCCCAAAAATAGTGTTCCGAACTAGATATGTTCAGTTTGAGTTAATTGTTATTCCCATTGGCTTAAAAAATCATCTTTAATATTTAGGGATATTTTGAAAAAAATCATCCATGAATATTATGATACAGTTGTTGTTGATTTTATTTAAGATATTATGGATTATTAAAAATGTTTTGAGGATCATGAAAAACAAATTATGATTTTTTTCAAGATGCATAATGACAAATAGTTGTACGTGAAATTTTGAAAATGTGATTTTTAGTTAAAATATATTTATTTTATCAGTCACTTAATTAATAAGTATGTCATAATAGTTTTTCCTGGGATATTTTTTTAATGAATGGCTAGGATCAAAAACATTTGCAGAGATATTTTATTTTTTTGGATTAGAAGGTTATTACTAATGGTTTGCTGATAACATTTCATGATTATCTAGACCACTAAATATGTTAACATGAAAAGAGGGTAAAATTGTTTGGACCGAAGACTGTGATGTTTTTATGTAATGATATGATAATTAGCGAGTGTTCTGATTTTGGATATTCCTTCAAAAAATGGTGATGTTTTCATCTATAGTGATTCTCCATTAAAGATAAATGGGTGGGTATTGATCCATAATGATTAGGTAATTTCCAATGATTTAATAAATCTGAAACCTCTTTAGTTAAATTATCCCACATATGATCTGAAATTAGCAGTTGTGGATTTTAGTTTAAAATTGTTAGATATATTTTATATGGAATGAAATGTAAAATATTTAATGACAATAAATGTTTTATGTATATATTTACTAAAAAATAATTAAACATGATATAGGGATGATGGATGGAACTGATCAAGGATTATGATTTCATAATCAATTACCATCATGAAAATTTAAACAAAGTGGAATATTCCTTGATTTTAAAACACCATGCATCATCAATCATGTTATGTTTGAAACATGATAACTTATATTATCATTTTATTAATTTTGGATTATAATTTTTTGTTATTGGAAATTCCCTTATTCTTTTTCATGTGTCAATTCAATAAATTCTCTTAGAAATAATTAATAAAGTGAAAAGGGAAGGCCATTTGATATAGAGAGAGTTATAATTTGTTAGTGAATTTATGTTTCTTGAATTAAATATTGATAAGGTTTGTGTTCTTAATTTTGGAAATAGAATATGCGTGCCTTGTAATTCTCAACTGAAGAAATAATTGTTAAGTGAATCTTATAGTTCTCCATTTTCAATTTATCCTAGAATCAATCTTATGAATAGGAAAATGTAGGTGTATAATTGGTGGTATGGAATAAAAAAAGATATTTTTGATTTTATAATGTAATGTTTGACTTGTTAATAGGATAATTTATAGTGACTACTACCAATGTGGATGTTTCTTCTTTTTCCAGTTCCAAAGTGGAAATAGGAAAATATATCCATTGATTTTTCTATGTGACTAAGAAGTAATTATCAAGGTAATAGTGTGATTTTGTTATTGTGGATTTTCTAACTAAATTTTTACTTTTCTTTTTTATTCAATACAGCCTATATATAGATTATATTTCGTGACTGTAACTCAAAGTTATGGTTAGGTAAAATGGTGTTATTATCTCCAGTGTATCAGACCATGATCCTAAGTTAACATATATCTTTTGTAAATGACTTCATAAGTCATTGGGAACTGAATTAAATTTTAGTACAACATTCCATCTCCAATCAGATATACAGATTGATAGAAAAATTCAGACATTATGAAGACATGTAACTTGAATATTCAATTGATTACAAATGAATTTGGGATAATCATCTTTATTTAGATGATTTTTTATATAATAACAGTTTTCATTCCAATATATATATGTATTTTTTTGGGGAATTGTATGGAATGTGATTTTGGACATAATTTGGGGATGATTTCTGGGAAAGCCAGTTGATGGGACCAGAATTAGCAGAGGAAGTGGCTGAGAAGGATAATATTATCTTGTAACACTTGAGTATAGATTAGTACAGGAAGAAACGTTATGTAGATAAGAGGAGGAAATATTCTTACTTCAAGGTAGGTGTTTATGATTTCCTTAAAATCACTCCTTGAAAAAGATTCATTTTTTTGAGAAAGAAAATCCATGTCCATGGTTTTTTTGACCTTATGAAACTCTATAGAATGTTGGACCATTTGCCTACTGAGTAGGTTTTCCGTCGATTTTATCTTAGGTAAAACATGCTTTTCATGTTTCAATGTTAAGAAATTATGTCCTAGATTCAACTCATGTTTTGTTCCAACATGTTCTTCCCCTTTAAGATGACATTTATTTTGAAGATAATCCTATTCATATTTTTTATCATAGAGAGTATGTATTACAGAATTAGTTAATTCACGAGGCTATAGATTTTTGTAATAAAGACATTGTTTAGAAAGCAATATGGGAATATAAAAATTCAATGAGGAAAAGGTATACTCACTTGTTTAATATGTGAATAAAAATTTTGAGGATGTAATTTTTATAAGGGGGGATAATGTTACAACCTAAGTACCTATAAAATATATTTTTTTCATTCTGGAATTAAATTGTTAAATTTATTATAAATTTCTAAGGAAATAATATGAATTTAAAAAATATTGGAATATAAAAAAATTTAATAATAACAACACCAATTAATGTATAAATAAAATTTATTTATATTATGAATGACCATATTATATATTTATTTCATGAAATTAGTCAATAAATGTTTTGAAAATTTTAAATTATGTGTTTTATTTTTGTGACACATAAATTTTTATTTTCAATTATATATTTAATATAATGAATTAAAATAAATTATATCTTTATAAAATGGATTCATAAATTTATATTTCATTTTCTTATGATTATAAAAAAATTATGAGACTTTATTTTTTTTTAAAGTGTCATAAAATCAGTTTTAATTTTAAAATCTATATTTTTCAAAAAAATGATAATTTTATTCAAAAATTAAATTTATCATATTTGGAAAATTAGTTTCATAAATTTAAATTATGTTATTAATTATACATGTAAAAAATGGTTAGTGATTATTTTTATAAACTTTCTAAATACATGAATATTTTGTGACTAATGAAATATTGTAATATATCATATTTAATCAATTCATGAATCATTTAGTCTATGATTTTGTATTAATGATGGAAACCTAAAATATCAAAATATCATTAATTATTTTAATATATTTAGTGATCAGGTTAAAGCTATTCAAAGTCTTGATCCAAAATAATAAACTAATAAATAAAATAATTAAAAACCACTCATCTCCTCAACTATTAATACCACCCCTCAAGACCTCTTCTTCTCACACCTGAAAAAGCCTTGAACATTGTTTAATTTCTTCCCATTTTCCTTCCCAAGAAACTGCTCAACATACAAGACTTTATGTTCTCACCAAAATGCCAAAACCATGTTCTTTAAAAAGGTTCTCAAGGAGAATAATTCCATGAGGTAAAATCCTATTTTTTACCTTTTATATTTCTTTTTCATTTTTTTTTCATTTCGTATTCTCTCTTTTACTCCCTTCATCTAAGTTACTTGATTAATCTAGTATCATTCATAAATTTTATTATTATTTTATTAAAGGAATATCCATCATAAATTCACACTTCTTCTCCTCTTTTTCTCAAAAATGAATATATTTTCCTTGATGTGTATATTTATCATCATCATGGATGATGTGTTTCTAATTTATTTTACCTACATAAAGGCTGGTAATAAACAATTAATATGGTTAAATAATATTGTATTATACATATTATATTTTATATAATTTTTTGGAACCAATATACAAACATTATATTAAATACAACGATATAAGCTCACGACGGACTAAAAAATCCCCAAAATTAATTAAATCATTTTCATTAATGTTTTATCCAATTAATAATCATCATATAGGAAAAAATTATATATGGTATAATTTAAAATTATGGAGTCATATTAATATCCTTTCTTTTTTACTTTATGAGTTTTTCTTCCATTCGATTAGAATACCCATAATGAACCCACCATGAATATTAGGGATGAAACACAGTTAAAACCATAAAAAATAATGACATATTATCAATAAATTGGTCTAATGATTTTATAAAAAGGTTATATATTTATTTTAAATTTTAATATAGTTATTTAATAAATTAATAACACTATTTAATCCATTATTCATGAGTTTCGAACACTTTTGAAAGAATTCAAACCCAAAGTAGGACTTTTCCTTAAACCCCACTTTTTAAATTTCTATTTTTACAAAATACAAAAGGAATGTTTTTTATGATTCAAGTAGTCATATTTTATGATTATTTCCTTTTTGTTAAGAATTGTTATGATTAATGGTGGGAGTTATATTTCTCTTCAAGGCATTGGGTATGTTTATGTGGGAATTTGACCATAATGGTTATTCCTAGTGTAACTTTGATGGTTACACCATAAGGTAACCATGATGGTTACTTCATAAGGCATCCTTTAGGATTACATTGACTGGTATCTATAAGGGTTAAAAATAATATTTTAGTCATTTGGGTTAAAATCCTATGTAATTAAATACAAAAGATACTATTATGGTCTTACTTATGTTTTCTATATTTTATAGAAATATATTGTTTTCACAGCGTAAGTATATAATCTTTTTGGGTGAGAAATATGTCTTTGTTAAAATGATTCAATATGTTTTTAATTCTTCGTGAAATAACAGTTCCTTTCATTCTTTTTATGTCCCTTATAATGATTTTTGTTCTTATCTAATGTTTTAAAATGTTTTTCACAGGTTTTAAGGATGGGTAAGAGAGAATAAAAATCCAAGACAAATATTGTGAATATTTTTCATGAAACCATTTCAAGTTTTAGTAAATAATTTTTTAATTATGGAAGATATGGAAATTATTTTGGTAGTAACCACTTTTAATGAATGTGGGTTTATTTGTATGAATTATGTCTCAGTTTTCTAAAACTCTAATGTGAATAGATCATTTGGAATGTAAGAAAGTTAATTCTAAATATATTTACTAGATTATATAATGCTTAATTACAAAACATTATATATCATGGAGTTATGATATTTTTAAAAATATAAGTAATTAGTAGATTCAAAATTAATAGTAATGTTATTTTAAAATAAATGATATTTTATAAAATGATATAAAAATCATAAAATTCTAATATTTTTCCATCTTATTAGGATAAATATTCCAATTTCAGAATTGATCCATTTATGGTTCCTTTGGAATTTTATAGAATATATTTTGACACATGAAAAAATATTAAAAATATGTGTTGTCACTATAATAGTTAAGGGTTTAAATTAAGGGTTATATTTAAAAGATATGTGTAATAATGTGACCTAAAAATGTCTAAAAATTATAGGATGTAGAATATTCGACCCACATCACCTTAAAATATAATTTATAATTTTAATTTAAATAAATAAATAAAAATAAATTATATATTATTTAAATCTATGATAGTTAAAAAATGTTTCCCACTTGTTATTTAATATCATATATGTGTCGACATTGGGACACTATCAAGATATGAAAAAACCTAAATATATATATTTTAATAATAATAAAATAATTTTTATTATATGAATTTAAATTGATTTCTAGAAATTATATAATTACTTTAAATGATTCATCAATACTAAAACAATATTTATTTAATTGACAATAAAATAAAATAATTTACTTCAACAGTTTTGCTTTTAATTTTTTAGGATGAATTGATATATATATATATAATTAATTTTCTAGATCATTTGGATATATTATATATGTGTGAAAGTATTATATTTGAATCCCCAATTTTCCTTGATGTAGTGGAAGTCAAATTAAAGGAATTGTATTAACTTTGACAATAATGATATTATATTAAACTTATATTTTAAAAAATTATTTAAAAATCAAAAAATGGTAAAATAATATAAAATGGGATAAGATATGGTATACAATGTCCAACCCTATTCTTTTATATCCCATTTTAAGTCTTTGGGTGTAGAATATTTTTATTATATTTTAATATTTTTTGGGTTTACAAAAGTACCCCTCACATTAGTTATAAATAAAGAACCTCCTCCCTCACTTCTTTAGACCACATTGAGCCTTCTAGCTCGACCAACCACTCGTTAGTAATATCACTAGATCTGTAAATATAAAAATATTAAAATTGTGGAAAATATTTAATGATAGAACAAAGTAAAAGTATAAATTGGAAAAAATATAATCTGTATATTAATGTAGAATAACATTGATATGGGATATGGAATCGAATAATGGTAACTAAAAAATGACTTTTTCGTATTTATTTTAAATTTTCTTTATTAAGATGTGGGATAAGACAATTTACAGTCTCATTTTTTTCTAATTTCACCTAATAATAATAAATAATAATTCCATAACCATTTTATCATATTTATCAAATATAACACATTTAGTTTGAATACCATTACAACATCTCTTTAAAATTATAAAAATTATACTAATAATCATTATCACATCATAATACCCCCAGTATGTCTTTTTAATTGATTAATGAATAATTTTTAAAGTTAATTATCATTATAAATGTGTTTTGGATAATGATTTTGAGTTTTTGTTAAATTCACATGGTTAGAAAATTGTGTGACTAATCTTGGATAACCCATAACTCAAATTTGAGGATTCATTATTACATTGTATTTTTTAAAAACACATCACCATATCATGATATCTGAAAACATATCTAAAAATATTCTTTCATACCATAAATAGAAAATTATAATGAACATATTATTTTTTTAGAAAGTTTGTGGAGTTGCGCAATTCATTTAAGAAGACACTATCTATAACATTATATTCTATGTCCTTTCTTTTATTACGAGGATATATTTTTATCAAATATTTTTTATTCTGCTCATTTTTAGGAAGAATCCTAGATTATTTATAATCTCCTACTAATTATTCATATCCATAAGAGTACTTTCACAATCTTTATACTAGCAAGATAGAGTTAGACATGATTTTATATAAAATGCATTTTAATGTTTTATTTATACACTAGATTGAAAATTATTATAGATAATTTCTACCAAATGTGGATATTTATTCAATATCTATGTAATTAAAATAACTATCAAAACCATATTTTAATGTACTACTACTTATTTAACATTAACCCATGATTTTTTTGACATGAACCACATGTGCATTCCCCTAGATCACTAGAATCTACTGAAAAGAAATGTTAGATAACTATGAATTTTGGGAAAAATTTACCCTCAATAAATACTAATACATCATTTTGATACCCATAAAGTTATTAAAAATTTAATTAATGAAAAATGGAAGAGTGAAAATATATAATATTATACAATAACTGAAATGTATACAATGAATCAACTTTATTAAAATGAAATAAAAACATTGATAATACACATTGACTAAATGTCGAGGATCCCTAAAGACTGATACCATTCTATATTGAATGTCCAAGTGTTAAGAACCTATCACCAAATACAAATCCATGAATGAGGTAATTCAATTTATGGAAATAAACATAGGGAATGAACTACAAATTCATCTGGGTGTATATACATGAGCTGGCTATACAAAAACTAAGAACGAATTTTTAAATAAGTGTTCTATTAATTTTTTTAATGGTCATATAATTATTCTTAGATAAGCTATAAATATCGTAAATAAAATTTAAAAATTTATGAAAATATTAATATTTGAGTCAGGAATATATAAGTTCCAATGTATTAAATATAAATTATATATATAATGGTTCAAGAAGTTATCATGGGAAAATAATGAGGGGTCTATGGAAAGAGGAAACCTAGGATCCTAATTCTAAAATATATTCACCGTTATGAATGATCTTATAAAAAATGTTCAAAAATGGATTAGAATGGTCCCATATTATGGATGAATATGGAATTTAAAAGGTGATGTCCCATAATTCCTTAGCGTAGGGACACATTTGGTTGTAACATAGATTATATAAACTATGTTTTATTCCCCTTAACCTAGCCTCATAGATCTCATAGAAACCATATTATCAACCAATGGTTTAAATAGATAATTTATTTACTCAATGATTTAAGATAATCAAATGTAATATTTAAAACCACCCTTTTTCCATTTTATAAAACCCTGAAATAAAACAAGGTCATATGTGGGTATTTAAAAATAACAAGCGAGTAACCATGTTTAAGAGGATGGTGAAAGTAATTTATTCTTTAAATGGACCATTCATTAATTTATCTATGAAAAACCTTCATACAAACATATTATTTATTTCATATACATAATAACCAATAATTCCATGAAAAATAACCCATTTTAAATCATTATAAAATTGATGTTTGTACATTTATGAACACCTTATGTGTGTTAATTCAGCTAAATAATATTTGTTCAACCATTACATTCACTAAATGAGTTGGAAAAATAATTTTAATCTCCCCCAAGAGATAATAAATGCGTGTTTTCCAAAACATTATCATAGATAACGTATAAATAATTTATATTAATTAAAACTATATTTAATTAAAAAATAATAAAAGGGTTTATTAAGAGTTGAAGAATTATATAATAACCTAAATATTTAAATTGGTTGAAAGAATATATCATCAAAACCAAAGGACTATATTATAAAAAATATATCTAAAATTATAAATAATTCACATTAAACATTATTAAATGAAAAAAGAGGATTTTGCAAATATCCATGCAATAGGATAATCATCGAGAATTCATTAATCACCAAAACAATCAGCGATGGAGTATAAGTACACCATTGCTTTATACCCTAACATCTAAAACCAAAACCACAATTATAAGTACATAAAAAATGAAAATATCAATTTCAAAAAACGTATAGAAATTATTATTTGAGAGAGATTTGTCTTCAAGGTAGCCTCTAATGGTGTTTGAATTCATCAATGGGTCTAATTCTTGAAATTACATAATAAATGTCCTTTGAAAACAATGGGTTCACTATCCCATGTTGAAAACATGTTATTGAAGACCTTAATTTTCACAAATTTTCCTAATAAAAGAAGAATAATATAAGAGGGTGGAATAAAGAAGAGCTACATATGTAAATTCTAACTAAGGATCCCCAAAAATAATTAATGGGATGAAAATTATGGAAGATTCTAGAAGGGATCGCCCCATTCCCCTCCATGCTTCACAAATGATTGGTAAAACAGGATTTCCACATTTTTAATAATTTTACCTAAGAAAATAAAAATAATATGCATGTCTAAAAACATTTACTAATTATAGTTACAATGAAAAATCTCACAACACTTACATATATTATTATATGAATAAATTAAAAATCCAATTTTATTTAAATAAAAAATCAAAATTCCCTTAAAAACATTTTAAAAAAATTATTTTTATTTATTTCAAAAACAAATTATCATAATATTTATGTCTCATAGAAGTATAAAAGTAATGAAATTAAAATAAATATAGGTTTTGAAATCATTATTAAAAAACCATTGTTTCATTATTTTTTATAAAAATAAATGTTGAAATTTTATGTTTAGATATTTATCTTAAAATTGGGTGTTGCATAGAATTTAAATTGATTATTAAATTGTTTCTCTAAATTTCCTATCAGTTTTATGATTTATTTATAATAAATCTATACCTAATTATATAATTTTTTATAATGAATTCTAATTTTTTTAAATATTAAATATACATCGTGATCAGAAACTATTGTGAAGGGTGCACTATGATTTATCAACAGATAACAAATATAAGTTCATATACAATCCTAAAGGGAATAATAATCTTATACTAACAAAATAATGAGAAAAATAGCCCAGGTGGTGACATCACTTATTTCAACTCTTATCTTTGAATTCTCTGGAATATCAGTATAAAATTCATTTGTGATATTACACCTCTTCTAAATTAGTATATGGATTGGTTTTCTTTAATATTTTTGATATCATTTTCACTATTTACTTGTCTACAAACTAGTAATCTTGTAATATGGTCTATAATATTATATTTTCAATTATCTCCCTAGAAATTATCTTAATGATATATATATATATATATTCCCTATGAGGGTATATATAGAAATTATATCTATTAGAATTATATAATAACTAATTCGTTAGCTTTGGTAAATTTGGTATATATAAAATATTTAAAACCCCATGGATCCATCTTAAATATTAATGTTTCTCAAATCCCAATTATATGTAGATTTTATTTCATTTTACAGTTCCTTGCATAATCTTTTCCTCTCTATCGTATCCTATAAACATAGTGTGGAAATTACATTGGATTGGTTTAATCTTTCAACATCTGTCATTATTTTCATATTAATACTAACTATATTCTTTTGAATCAAACATTTTTTAATTCACATCATTAATAATAAATCATGATATATTACACTGAATATATAAACTATAATACTTTTCACCATGATAGTATTTTATAACATAGTCTATGTCATTGAGTAGTTCCATAAATCTCTTTTCTATAATTTTGTTATCATTTTACATGAATATTCACGTGAAAATATTTAATTTAAAATATTCCTCACAAAATTACCTATTAATATAATGTCATCATATCATCAATTAAAATATTACTACTTTCAACCCCATATCATATGTTTGACAATTGTTTTGTACAAATTTTGTTATTATGATGCATTTGTAAAAACCCTTTTAATTTTTTTTTCAGGAAAATCATTGTAAATTTCTCTATTAATCAATTTAGATATTTGATCCTACAATCCTTTTAGTAAAGGTATAATAACTCTATGGATCAATAAATTTGTTAACTATTTAAAAAATATCATTTTATTGACCTGATTAATTTAAAAAAATCATGATAACTTAGTTGATATATTATTAAATTATGATATTATTTTTAAAATATATGTAATGTAACTCTCAATGAAATAAAAAATAATTTTTTGGTTAAAGTCATTGTTTTTTTTATGTTTTTTGCTGGAATGGTCTTTGATAGGTAAGAATTTATATTATCATTGTATATAATATTAAAATTTAAAGAAACACATCGAATCAAAATTTTCTATTAACTAAATTTACCATTTAATATATTTAAGGCACTATTTGGTATAATGGAACCATAGGTTGTGAAGGGTAAAGGGAATAATGCAATATCCCATACCATTAATGAATAATTTAGTGAATACGATACTTAAATTAAATATTAAAATGTTAAATTCGTTTAATTAGTAGTTCAATCTGAGAAATTATATACATAAATATTACTTAGGTTTATTCCAAATATAGTTTTCAATTATAATGTCAATTTATTAATTATAATTTTTGTTTTAGTGAAAGTGGATTTGATTGGATGAGTGACAACCCACCACGTTCGGTGAATTCGTGGGGCTCATACTCACAACCAAAAGGTGATAAGGGTGAATGTCATTTCCCATTCCTATGTATTGATATAATTAAATGATTCATATATTATACTAACACACATATGGATATTTTACTATATTCAAGATACTTATTCCATATATAGATTTTTATGATTAATTTTTAAATCATCATTGTAATTTAGTCTTTGTAATTTTAGGGATAACATATTACTTTGCAATATTTCATTGTCAAAAATTCGTAATATTTTACAAGTAATGTAATATAAAATTTACATAAAATATATCATAAAATGGTAAATATAATTTCATATAAAAAATATTACTTTATATTGAATTTTATTTAAATTGTATTTTTTAAAATTTCTAAATGTGTTTTAACTAAATTTTTTGTACATATTTAATTACTCTAAAAGTAACTTTTTAATACATGATGTGACATATTTTATGTTAAAATAAACGCATATATGTTTTACTATTTTGATTTAAAAGTTTAATTAAAAACCTTTACAATATATAATTATCAATAAAATTATATTTTTTATCATAATATTCTATTTAGAAATGTTAAATGATCACTTACAAAGAGTTATATTCGTATTGTATAATGTTTTTTTCACTAAAAATATTTTCATCATTATATTATTAAAAGAAAAAATAATATTTTTATTTATTAAATTTAAATTAACTAATTTTTTTAACATTTATATAAATGAAAAATCATTCATACTATTTTATCAATTTTTTATAATTAATTATAATAATATTAGATGTTAAATAGAGATATTTCTCATAATACTGTGTTCATGTATGAAATGATCTTTGACTTAACATATAAAAATCATCATTATTTAATAATTATTTTTTTTAAATGTTAGTATAATAAATTCAATAAGATAAA
This sequence comes from Viscum album, assembly GCA_963277665.1. Classification (NCBI taxonomy): domain Eukaryota; kingdom Viridiplantae; phylum Streptophyta; class Magnoliopsida; order Santalales; family Viscaceae; genus Viscum; species Viscum album. The sequence goes on along the minus strand of OY728162.1, from coordinate 422,281,123 downwards.
TTAACATTCACTTAATGGTTTCTAAAATGAACTCATTAAGAATAAATACATCTTATGGTTCAAATAATAAATTTTTTCCTAAAATTAGATTTTTATGAATTTTATGTGAATAAAACTGATGTAATTTATATCACATATTGAAATTTAGTCTAAAAAATTTTATTCCTTATTTTTAATAATCAAGAAATTTTTTATTATTCACATTGTTTATTTTTTGTTCATAAAAATGGTTTAATAATGTAAAAAATCAATTTATGATAATAAATGTCATAGGGGACAAAATACGGGAATTAACCTATAATATAACATGAAAATTGACACAAAAATTTGAAAAAAATTATTTTTGTGTGTATTTAGACCTTAAATTAACTTCTCATTGATATTTTATTAAATTATAGAATTTTTTTTTCAAAATACATTTATCATGTTTAATATTTCTTAATATAAATAAGAGTCTATGTCCCCTAACATTTAAATTTATCCTTCCTATACCCACTCACGTCCAAAATAATAAAAATAATTATCACCTATATGCTAACACATTTTATTTTTAAATAATTCTATCATAAATTATTGACTTCATAATCCCAAGAGATTTCCTGAATACCTTCAAAATCTAAAAGGGTTCCCAGTTGAAATTGAATTATTTTATGTATGTACTTTCTCGTATATAATAATTCTTCCTTATATTCTTCTATTATCTCTATATTTATAATTATACTATCATGTTGTTTAATTCATTATGTTTCATTAAATGTAATATTTCCATTACTAAATGCCCTTTTGTATTTATTCAATCTTTTTTACATTCCATCCTTCCAGTATATTTTACCACCTACACGAATGGTGTTATAATGATTATATCATGAATAACTAAGAAATATGAATTAATATTTTGATTATTTATAATTATAAATTCATTATGTTATCATAATTTGAAAATTATAATACTATAACAAAATTATTATTCAACCACAATTATCACATAAGTTTTAGCAGGGTCGTGATTTTTTAGATCAACCACCTATATGAATAGTGATATGAATTTTCATCAAATACATTTATAGAAACATAATTAATACTAATATATTGTATCAATTTGAAATTTAATTTTTTATATATTTTAAATATTCATATTCAACATAATATTAGTGAAAAAACTTTTATAAAATAACATTTTAAAAAAAAGTTGTTTTAAATTTCAACATTGTGAATGATACCTCATTGTCCTGTAAAATGAAAAAATAACTTCATAAATTCTTAGATAACTTATATTTCTTTTAGTATAATGATCATATAGATTAGGATAATATAAATAGAGAGTGAAAACCGAAAAAATCAATACCAAAACAAAAGAATAATAGTTAGAACCACTAATTACCATTAATTATTATTAACTAAAAAAATTATGTAATGAATCAAAATAAAATATTATTAAAAATGGTAATAAATATTAATTAAATTCATAAATATATGGTAAATTAACCTATTATTATTATCATATATTCTGTATTATATCTAATCTTGCAAGAATATATGTTATGTGTATTCTCAACTGAACATGCTTTCTTTAGTACTGATTATTTATCTATAGTAATGGTTTTGAAAAAACATGATCTATCATGTGATTGTATTATGTTTATATTCCTTATTATGTTCTTATGAATTGAATTTTCCCAATCAAAAATATCTTTCTTAATGAATTATTTATTTTTAAAATTTTGTCATAATAATAATATTTCTCATCCACTCCATATAATCTCCTTTTTTCCGTGTCAAAATTTAATGTTCCAACTATTTTTATTCTTTCTAATTTAAATTTCAGTTATTTATAATTTCTGGTTATCATAAAATTTTTATTGAAGTTTTTTAAAATTTATTTTTTATCATACTTTATCAACATATTTTCTTCAACAAAGTTAATTTTAATACTAAAAATATTTTTTATTTCATGAAAGTATATTTTTTTCTCCCACTACATATATCCATTGGGGTGTGAAATTGATAGATTATTATGATATTTGTTGTTTAAAACATTACAATATATTTAAAATATTGATTTTTATCTTGTCACATCTAACATTGTACCAAATAAATATTGTAAATATTGTGTTTTACAAAAATGAACATGGAGTTATGGTCTAGTGTGCTTAAATTTCTTTTAGATTAGGGTTTACTAATAATATAAGATTAGTTTATATATTTTTTGAAATTAGGATAATAAAAAATTGGTGAAAACCATAATGCATAGTCCTAACTACAGTAATTAATCATAAAATTTCGATAAATAATAGTATATAGAGAATCTAGATAATAAAATATCTATATGAATATAAATAAATGGGTATATGCTCTAGAATAGATTCACCTCGGGGTGATAACTCTAAAAATATTAGTTTAGTATTAACTCAATCGTCACCAATTATCCAACAAGGATGCCACAATTGGAACTTAGTTTGATACTCAAAGGGGATATTCTTTTATTGATTGATATGATTTTTTATGATGTATTAAGAAGTATTTGAATGGAATTTGATGATATAATATATATATAATTAAATTATAGAACCTATTTATAATATAACCATGTAAAACCTGTGATAAACTAATGGAGTAATATATTGACCCACCATTATCCTATATAAACTAAATATATCATTGTTTAAATGGTGGTGATAGTGTATAATACATCATTGGAAGGAATTTTCATTTTCATATTATAATGTTTTTGTGATTAATTTTTCATCACTATAACTATTTTTTTAGTATCTCGTTGACATAAAGATCCTAAAAATGAATTTTCAAATTTTATGTCTACATAATCCCCAAATTCATATAATAGAGGAAGTATAATATTAAAAATTGGCTATCTAAAATGAAAATCTATATAAATGATCATTTTGAGGTAAAATATGAGGTTCATGACCTTATCTGGGATAGTAAAGATGGTATATCATTAGAAATTATATCTAGTGAGATAGAAACCCAGTAAAAATTTTATATTGATTAATTTTACTATATTTACACATTTTATTAGTGAGTAATAAATATAAATTAAAGGATATAATTCATTTATGTAAGTACAATGTTGCATTGTATATTTCCAGTGATATTGTTTATGAATTTATGTTTTAAATTTAAATATGAAACTCTCAAATTCATTTCATTATTAATTTTTAGCAAGAACATATGTGTGTATATATATATCACTAAAGTGTTTTGGAAATATATATTTCATGCATAATTAAAAAATATATATTTGATTTTTTTTAAATAATGTTTAGCCAATATGCCAGTTGAAAACTTATCACGCTTGGTGAAGTTGCGGGGCTCAAATCCATTGTTGATTGGCAACTAGAGTTTAGATTTAGCCACTAGCTAGTATGTTATCATGATTCCATGTTCCATATTATATATATATATATATAAACCAGTATTTTTCATATATTTATAATTCTTATTACATATGTTGTATTATTTTACAATTTCATAAATTCTTTTTGATTATATTATTATAAAATAAGTGTCATAACTTATACATTGTAAATTAAGGGTTAACAATATTTGATAAATGTTTTCATTGTAAAAAATTCATAATTTATTAAAAATAATTTCATATATTTCTTGTGAAAAATACTATTTATTGTCAAATATATGTTTTTACAAAATAATATATAATTAAGGTTTTTTAAATTGTAATCAATCTCAATTAATTTTAGAATGATTTTGTAGTATTTTTTATATGTTTTATTACTATAAAAATATTTTTTTATACATAATGTAATATTTTTTATAATAAAATGATATTATGAACTATTTATTATATTTTGAAAATTTAATTATTCGTATTTAATATAAATTATTTAAAATTAAACCATATCTTGTATTGATTATATGGTTTTTAGAAATTAAAAATTATCATTAATGTAGCAAGATAATGATAGATTGTAAAGATAATTTCACTAAATTTTTTTTCACAATTATTTATATATAATAAAAATTACTCTTATTATAAGTGTTAAATTTTACGATATAAATTTTTTTCGTATATAAAAAATGAACTATATTTCATATATGGATTATAAATAGGTTATAAATAATGAAAATATCATTTGAAATTAATAATAGAATTTTCCTAGAAAACATTTAATTGTGTCACAATTTATTTTGTATTCATATATGAAAATAATCATTATTAATGAATAATTTATATGAAAAACATAGATAAAATATTCTAACGACATAATGATCATTCAACTGATGGTTATTTATATAAAATTAATAATAATAAAATCATGTTATACATAAAATAATTGTTCTAAATAAAGATCTAATGTGTTTTGTGGAATTATAATAGATGTAATTTCAAACACCTAAAAAAATGAATGTAATAAGATCCATTATATATTTGGAATATGTTTTTAAAAATTTGGTTACAAGGTTAAATTTATTATTTTTCTTAAATAAGAGTCATCAAATTAAAAAATAAGTAATTATAGTAATAGATAAAAGTTAAAATGGTGGTTAACCTAAGAGATAAGGCTATAATTATCCCTGAAACATTACCTAATTTTATTTTTTAAATATATTTGGACATTAAATTATATTATCATCAGTGTATAACTAAATTTTATCCACTTTAAATGAGAATTAATTTTATTATATTTAAAAGTTCTTAAAATTTAGAAAACATCCACACCCCTTTAATATAAATAAATATTTACAGTATACCTATAAAGAAACTATAAATATTAGAAATATACCGTAAAATATAACTAATTTCCATTAAATAAAATCATGCCATGTATTTGAGCTTCTTCTCGCATGATATTTTCAAAATACCTTTCAAATTAAGAAGTTTTCCGACCATCTAAGTAAGTATTTTCACCTCCATAATAATTCCTCAATTTATTCTTCTTTCAAATATCGTAAAAATATTTTTTTACTATAATATATTTTGTTTTTGAAATAATTATTGAGGAATTTAATATTACAGTTAATTAATTTCTTATTATTACTGTTTCAATCATTATAACATGATCACGTTTAAGTCAATTTTTCTACTTCGTGAACTGTGTATTGATGACTATATCATGTATGATTTTTTTTAAATACTAGTAACATTATCTTTCTATACACATTTAATTTTATTTTTAGAATAGTAAAATTATTATAATATGTAATGTTTAATAACTCAGAATAATTTTTAATAAATAAATTTTTTGTTTTGTACATCTCACTTGGTTACGAACCCATGTTATAAGGAATGATTTTTCAACATGAGATTAGAGATTTTTGATAGGTTTTGATTTAAAATGGGAAAACAATTTTTAGAAATTTTGTGGTAGGAAATGGTGGTTTGTTGAAGGGAAAATATTATTGTACAATAAAATTTTGGTTTTATCCAAAAGATTGAGGAGAACAAATGGTAATGGAATCTAGATTTTCGGAAAAAAATATAGTAATAAATAATGAAATATAATTATGACCTATTATGATTATTAATAATGAACATTGAGACCATGATTGATAAATTATCATGTCTCTAAAAAAAGATAATGAGGAAATGGGTTTTACATAGATTTTCTATATTAATAAAAATTAGATCATTAGGAATACCATCTAACCAAGTAAATGTACTATAAGAAGCTCTATTAATCACTAATGTGTCAACTAAGACATTTATTTCTCATGATTTAGGCATAGTTATCCAGTTATTTGAAGAGAGATACATGGGGTAACATAGAAATTACGACATAATCCTCATTGAATGTTGTTATTTGGTTTTCAGATCATATGAATCAGATTACGAGAATAAAATTCAGTCCATATGTTAGTACTACCCCTCCACTTATCAACTATAAAAACAATGATAATATCCAAAATCTCTGATTAATAATGATTATGATGAAATTATTTAAAATAATTATCATGATATATATTTATTTTGTTATAATTTATTATTTTTATTATATTTTAATATAATATATTTATGAAACAGTTATATTTGATAGTAATAATATATTCATAATATTCATAATATAAATATGTATTTATTTCTTGTAGAGATGAATCGATACAGAAGTGGCTATGGGATTTATTCAACATTATTGTAGTGGAATTTTAAAACTCGAAGGTTTAAAATTGTCCCTATTTTGTGGTGTGGACTCTCTTAAAAGAGGGTTCTAAAGAATCGAGGGAATTTTTAATGTAGTGATGTGTGATGTGTGGTAAGGCTGAAACTAGTTCATCATAAAACATAGTGTTAGATGGTGATGTTTACTATATATTCTATTGTTGGTAATATTATGCATTTAAGGATGTAATAATGTAGTAGTGATTCCCATGGGATTTTGGTGAAATAATTCTTTAAGAAGGAAAACACCTTAGTTGAATGTGTCAGTGGTTAAGGACACTGGGATATGTGGAACTCCTAGAGACAAAAACACGACATTAATCTGCATGGATGAAAATGATTGAAATAACTTTATGAACCACATGTTCCAAGTACATGAGTAGTCATAACATCCTACAAATGTAAATAATGATAAATTAAGGAAGATTGTGTACCTTTTCATGTTTATTTATTGATAACTAATAAATTGTAGTTAGGGAATTTTGATTAATCTATTGTTAATTTAGTAACACATGCATATATATATTAACTTATTAAATAGTTTTATGGACCAATATATTGTCATAAAATACCATTTATTTTCATTATTTTATATTTTAATATTAATAATATTAATTTATTATTAATAAATTTATAAATATATTAGTAGAAATAATATAAATTTTATTATAAAAATAATGTAATAATAATTATTTTTATTATCACAAATATTTCATTTATATAATTATTATTAATAAAAAAAGTTAAATTTATTTCTTTTTATGGTCATAAATCACAAATATGTCCTAAATTTTCTTTCATACCAAACATGTTTTTAAGCATCATTTGAATCTATTTTTCATTCCTTTTTTTACATTTCTCACTCTATTTCCATTAAAAAATTACTATCATACCCAACTAAGCCGAAACCTATACTTTTTTTTCAAGAAATTTTTATAAGATAATATAAGAGTAAAGGGAAAGGATATATATATATATATATATTAGAATTTCTATTCCAAAATTAATTTTTCCATAGCTAGAAATCAAAGACGAATAAATATTATTAAAAATATATCAAAAAATATCATTGTAAATTAAATTTATACACTGTATAAAAAATAAAAACAACTATTTAAAATGAAATAATTAACCATCATGTGAGTTTTAGGGGGGGATTTTAGAGCATCCAACAAATAATATTACGAGCCATATATTGTTTTTCTCTGTTAGGGTCTCATGTGGTTTTCACCATTTGATAAAGTTTTTGATTAAGATATTCTACTCCCAAGTCCCTAGATTTTGAAAGATGTACATTATTTATTAACTATCATTATTATTTTAAATTGGATCTTATTTTACATTGATCAAATTATTTGATAAGTAAAAAATATTCCTCTTTATTAAAATGTTGTAATAGGTTTTATGACTAGACTAAGAAATCATTAAGAACCCAATAAGGGTTTGTAAGGCCTTAGGAACACCTCCCTATCAGTATAGGCTGACATAAATCTTTTGGTATATATTCATAACATGAAGATTCTATTTGATTATTATGTTTATATTTTTTATTCATTTGATCTATAAGATGATGAGGATGTTCTGTCATGATTTTGAGCCAATTAAAGATTAAATTTAGTTACTATAGATGAGATCTCACATAATAGGTGAGGAAATTTAAGTTCTCTAAGATGTGAAATTCATTGAAGACCCATTTATTTGATAAAAATATTAATTAGAATTTAGTTTTTATTAAAAATTATTATACTATGAATAATAATTAATTTAGAAATTGGTTGGAAGTTTAAATATCCATTCCTGTAATACTAAGAATAAATCACGATGCAACAAATGAGAATATAACTTATATTGTGAAATTGGGTGAATCCTTATATGTGTGGAAAATAATATAATTTAGAAATATTTAATATTGATTAATCATGATAATTAATTGAATTAGTGTTTGGGGTGAAATTAAAGGAGTCATTTGATGCATTTAATGACATTATAATACTCTATAGATTTAGTATATTCTATAAAATTAATATATATATGTGGAAAATATTTAAAAAATAGATGAATTTTATAAAATATGTTAAAGTAATTTTAATTTATTCAGAAGGGTTTCAATTTCATTTTATGCGATTATAAGGTGATTATATATGTTTTGAAGTAATATATTTTAAAATAAGATATATTATTACAATCTAGGATTGAAGGGATTTGTAATGTAAATGCAATCATAGAATAAGTACATATATGTAATAATGATTAAATTTATAGAAGAGTATCTAAAAAATAATAAAACCATGTAATATATGATAGTTTAGCTTAAATGTAACTAAATCGATCTCACGTAATAATAATATGTATTCCTAGATGATTGAATAATCGATGTGTCAAATAATTTCAGTGGTATCAAGTTGATGTAAAATTCATCCTTGATTATGCAATATTGCATTATGTCACATGAAATGTACATGAGAATTAATTTTATATAATTATAAAACTTGTATAGTCAACAAATAGAAATGTTCATTGAATCATAGTGAAGCTTATGATCTTGCTAATGAAATATAACATTCCATGAATGATACATATTATTATTCCAGTGATGCATAAAAAATATATCTATGATAAAAGTGAGAAATATATAGAAATTAAGGGTGAAATTTTAGGAATGAGATGATTTTTTCTAGATGTTTTTATTTTAATAATATCATTCTTTGAATAAATACTATTTTATCCCAGAATAATGGATGGGAGAATTAATGAGGAACATTGTTTATTGCTAATGTCTTCCATTATGGAATGATATTTCTTTATATTTATGAAAATATATTTTACTGGGAATGAATATAATATTAAAGTTAAAAAAGGTGGGTAAATACCAGGATATTTGGAAAATAAAATAATAACATTGGAAATATATTTTAATTGTTATTATTGGGATTCAAATTTGAAGATTTTTACTTATAAATAAATATGATAGATGAAAACTCACATACTTATTATTGAAACAATGATAAATGTAAGGGTCAAATTTCTTAATTTTGATGTGTTTGCATATTTCAATCTGTTGAAACGAAATATTCACCACATAATACTCAATAAATAAAACAATACATGGTGAAAATGTGAAAATTTATTTATATTTATTCTTTTTTATATTCTTTTTATTAATTAAAATTAATATTAGAGATAAATATTATATACAAATACTAAAAAATATTTTACAAAAGGAATTATAAGAAGATGTTTATGCCTAATAATTAATAAATGAAAGAAAATAAGGTGAGACTTATGAACACTTATTATTATTATTCATTAACCATGTTGTGCCTGGAAGAACCTGATGTTGATCATAAAAATTACTTTTTTAAAGATGGTGAATATAATATATATTTGAATGATAATATTTATGCATTGATCATTATGAAATATACTGGAATATATTTTCATGAATGATGTTATTTTTCATTAACCATTATCTTTTGAGAACCATATTTTGAGGAAGAAGATCAATTTTGTCAAAATAGTGGCATTGTAGAGTAGATAGATGATATTTTTAACAACAAAAGTAAGTACACAATTATAAATTGCAAGGGGGTAATCTCAAAAACTGGTTGAATATTTTAAAGTATTCAAGTTATATATGTTGTTAGAATATGGCAACATAAGAGTCATGAATGAAATATATCTTTCTATAGTATTCACATAAATGAAATTAAAAGAATTGAAGATGCATTTTTACCTTATAATGTAATAACACATTTTATTAGAGATAAAATGTATGTCTTGGACTCTAAATGAATATAGGAATGAGTTTATATGTTGGATTTGGATCCCTAGAACATAATTTCATTTTACATCATTATGTATTATCATTATTAATGAATCTTCTTATTACATCATGATTGTTCCTTTTCATGGGAATTTTATTTTATAATGTATTAATAACATGTGTTACATGAAAATGTCATATAATTTACTGACTATGATGGGAAACTAGAGGTTACATGACAATATTCATGAATATGTTTTCTATGGAAGGATGATATAGTCGGGCAGGAGACATACGATGGGGGTTATCAATAGTAGGATGGTCATAAGACATTGAAACACCATCCCCTGATGTTATCCATTTGTGATATCTAAAATAATATGTTATGAGAACTAACCCACTCATAATAAATCCATGTATACATTTTTAATTAGATATTACTATATGAAAACATATATATTAATCCTTTGAATTTATGATTATAATTAATGGATATCATTACTTGGATTTTTGATGTATTGTTGAATATTATAATGATATATATTTATGGGGATATTTGAAAAATATTTTGTATCATGTATGATATTTTATTAATGATTAATATAATAATTGATTTATTCATTTTATCTTTGAATTAAGGTTGATATCTCATCCCCTTTGATTTCAGATCAAATACACACATAAATATAAGGACATGGGGTTTATTGGTTGAGTTAATTTTCAGAATATAAAAAAATGATACATCGATCATGTTGGTAGATGAAACCATCATGAAATATAATTTATTTAAATATCATGATAAATTGATAATATTACTTGACATTCATTCGTAAGAGGTTGGATGTAATTGGAACATTAACAAAATTCCTTTGGGTTCCATTCAATTGTGTTAAATGCTAAACATGATATTCTAGCTATTACACATAATACCACTGAGAAAGATTCCTATAAATTATCAATTCATGTATATGCATAATATTTTTTATATTCAATTAATAATTCTAAAAGGCTTTCATATATATTATTTATTTGGGTTTGGATGATTCCAGGATTTAATCTAAATTTATTTAATGGGATATATGGGTTAAATAATAATAAATATTTAATTTATATTCCATTAAATAAAATATTTTATATATACATATGTGAATATTTAAGAGAAATTTATTTATTTATGAAAATTTCATTATTCAATGATCAATAAATATAGATGATGTATAGTGGACCGAGTATAATGGTGCAGTGGAAAATGATATAAAAGATATTTATTAATATTCCTAATGTGTAAAAATATTAATGAAATTAATAATAATATTATTATTATTAATTTACATGTGGTCAAAAAATAATTTTTAAGTCGTGAATGGATTTGTGTACAAATTTTCAACCCTAATACTACTATTAAAAAAATATAATTTTGAAACCTTCCATTGTCTCTCTTATTGTGAACAATTGATCGAGGCAGACTCTATCAAGCTCAATAGATAAACCTAGAGGTCAATACTACACTATTTCATCATCCTCTCTCATTTAATCATAAGAACAAACTGATTTGCTACTCCTTCAAAATAATTATATTACTATCAACCATTAACAACACAAGAAATCGAGATTGGATGATCTAGCACCACATGATTCTATAAAAATGATTAGAGATTGGTGTGTAGGTGTAAACCACTACTAGAGGGATTGTGAACTTCTATTATTCAATAGAGTGATGGTATGATGATATCTAGTCCACAACATCATCAATATTTGCTGAATTAATAGTGGATGCAATTATATATATTCTAATAATTTTGATATAAATTAAAATCGATGATCCTCCTCTTATGATTCTACTATTTCGCTCACATAATGTAATCAAATTTTTTTGGAGAAGGAACTTTTTCCTTGGGTGGAAATTATTATCCAAGAATTAATAAAAAAAGGTTTGATTTCTAGGATACCAATGTGTTTATACTACACCTAGATCTATAATGGGTTATTAAAGCAACCACATGTTTAATTTATAATTATTTTTTACTCATTGATTGTTTCAAATTGATTGTGTTTATTTTATTCATATTTATTATTTTTAAAATTCAACACCATAATCTCTTTCCTTTTTCATTTTCACCAACATAAAATATAAATTTTCATGATTTAAAAATGATGAATCATCTGCAAAACATCGTATGGAGGTTCCAAAGGGTCATAATGAACAAAAATAGACTACATGATGTGTGATTCATGCATAAAAATCATGAATTAGAGTATTTTAGTCTATATAACATCAAAATGACAGATCAATTAGATGAAATCGAGTCTCGGATCTGAAAAAATGGGTCATTTTGTATAATTGATCAAAAAAATATGGATTGAGAAGTATCACCCTTTGTAAACACTATAAACAATATGTAGAACACAATATGTCTTGTCCAACAACATGGGGTATCCTATAATTCCATTACATAGATATTTAACAAAGGTAAAAATAATTTTACAATAATAAAAAAACATGTTATGTAATATGGAAAACATGTGGTGTATCTAGAACATGTCCATGGAAGGTAACACACTATGTCCAATAAAATGTGTTGTGGAAATGGGAATAAGATGGTATACACCATATATAATAGTATACGCTATTTCATCTGAAGCATATAATATTTAATATTATTCATGAATGAAATAATTAATTATATATATATAATTGAACATATTCATAAATGTTACATTTCCATTTGTTTGGATGTATATGTGATTTTATGGTATTAATATTTATATATTGAATGAATTTCGGTGTCTTGATTTTTTATAAACATAGAAAGTTTCCTCCATTAGCACTTATGTACTTTAACATTTTTATATGCAATTAATTTTTTCTAAAAGTATTGATGATGATGAGTTATGGATACATTGCTGAAAATAAGATAAATTGAATTAATTATATTAATCAATGGAACATTCTCTTAATTAGATAATGAATCAATGTAATTGATAACTAGACTAAATTTTTTGTCTCTTTACATGATTTGTGAATTATCCTGTGATTTTATGGGACATGTGTATGTGATTGATTTATTATAATTTATTTTTCCTAAATTAAAGTTGATTGAATGTGCATAATCCTCTCCTCATTATTGTAAAAGGATCTACATTCCTCTGGTTTCTTTAAGGTAAAACCACTTTATCCAATTCAGTCAATCCCATCACATGTTTTTGACTAAAAGCTTATGTATGGATAGATCTCCCAAGTGAGAAGAGGTGGTCCATGTTTTGGATCTAAGGTAAAACCAATCATGGAAAAATATAGGAACCATGAAGGAATACTCATACATAAACCAATATGTGGTTTAAGATATTTTACCCTATGTTTGGTGGTTATTTTATCAAATAATAGGTAAAATAAGGCTTTGAGGATATCATTATCATACCACATATATTTTATTTTAGTTAGTTTCCTAGTTCATTATTTTTTTGCGATGGAAGCCTGATCCACTAACAAATTAATTAGAATACATGAATGATATTAAAAATTATAACTAGACTTTACTTAACTATTTAATTAGAGATGGTTAATCACATTAGTAAAATATAATTAATATTAACATGGAATGTAATAATATAAAATTGGAATCTATGCATAAATAATTAATATACCTCAATCACAACATTATGTTGGTATAGCCATCAATTACATAATATTGAATTGACCAAATAGTTGAAATTTCATGACCAACCCTAGTAGGGGAGATTTCAATTATCATGGAACTCTTAGTGTGGTTTTTTTACTTCAATTGGTTGAAATAAGTGGTTGTATACATAAACCATGCCTAGGGTAACTAATATTCATGGGATGAGGAAATATTTATCTAATATTTTAATATTGGGGATCCCACTCAATAAATTAACGAACAATGAGTATATTTATTTAGCACGTTAAACCTATATAATATACTTCAAATAACATTTCAGGAACATGTAAATTTTATTTAAAGAGTTTATGGATCAAATAAGATAAAATTTATAAGACACCTGATATTTTAAAATAGGCGTTGATGGATTTTTTGATTTGAAAAATTTTTGGGATATTAATGGAAATTAATTTAAATTTACTAATCTATTTTTTATGAATGAAATTATAATTTCCATTAAAACACAACATCAAATGGTTTAAAAAAATATCCCCATAATCCATACTATTGAAAGATAAACATCCGACATATGATAATTTCATGAAATGGTATTGGTGCTTACATATAATACTACAACATGAATAGAAATTATACATGAAGGAAAACCCAACTCATAAGTCACATTCCAGAGAGAATGGTTTTGACATGTATCAATCTATTTGAGGAATATAAAAGATTCAATAAATATATAATGTTTCATGATATCCTCTATTTATAAAAATATTCTTATTAAATGTAGGGATATGTATACATATATAATCATTTTTACATTCATTATATATACCATGAAAATGAGATATTATATTGATATGAGATCTCCAATACATTATTTACAGGAAATTTAGGAGACAAAGCACTGTCTATTCTACATGTAAGAATGATTATTAATTACATTAATCAACTGGACATCTTATCATTCAATATCCCAGATGAGATACACCCTGATCTCATTCATTTATCACAAATGAAAATTATCTAAAATTTTATTATGATTTATATTATGATAAATATAGATAATTCACTTTAGAATTATCTTATTGTTATTATCCATCTAGGTAAAGTCAAGGAGAATAAAAAACATGGTGTGTGTATGGTTCATAATAAGAATATGGTAATGGAAATGGGGTCAAAGACTCATCCCATGTATATGGCTCCAGAGCACCATCATTTCCTGATGAAAAGGATCATGTGGTATAGAAAGGAATAAGATGTGGTATGTTTTATGGTGCCAAGAAAGTCCACTAATATAATAATTTCACCCAACTAAATAATCAAATGGAATATTTGGGTTCGCCTTTCTCCAGTGTAATGTATCTATATCTAAAAGTTGGGTATTAGATAATATTTTTTGTGCACACATTTTAATTCAAATATAAGAAACATCATTATTTTGGATGGTTTCCAAAAGTATAGTGGATCTATTAGCTGATAGAGGAGTGAGGATGGATTCTATGACCCTTGGTTACTACCATACCACAATAGAAATATGATATATTTCAGATATAAAGAATTTTGTTTATTTCCCCAATGTTACTAATAACAGCGTTTTTTCTTCTTGTTTGGACATGGATTTCTTTATTTTAAGTGTTGGAAATAAGAGCTAATACATTTTAAAAAATAAAATATGTTATGGTAGTGAATAGTTGAAAAACTATATCTATCTATTAGATGATAAGAACCAAATAATTGTAATTCATAATGAAAAAAATCCATGCTACTAATATAACACTCTGTTCAGGAATCACATTCTTGGTCATGTTAATGATAATAATTTGAAAAAGTTATATGAATAATGTTACATGAAAATTTTTTATCTTTATAAAATTGAAATATTTCATACTTGTTTAAAAGGATATATGAACAAATATTATGTGGTCTAGGTGAAAGGGTTACAGATCTTCTAGGATTTGTACACACTAACCTTTTCAAGTACAATATAGATCTAGAATATCATACATTATTACATTTACCGATGACATGAGTAGGTACTATTATATATACATAATGAGGCACATTTCTGAATCTATTGAGATGTTCAAAGTGTTTATGAATAAATTTAGGAGCCATATTTTATTGAATATAAATAATCATCAATCATATCTAAGTGGTGAATATCATATCCAATACATTATCTACTATATATGGGAGTGTGATATTTTATCCAAAATAACTCCACCTTATACATCATAGTGGAGTAGTCTAAGTGAATGGATGAGCTACACACTATTTGAAATAGAATGGTCAATTAGGATTCATGTGATATTTTCATTATCACTTTGGGGATATTCATTACATATGGAATCAATATTAATAAAATCAGTACCATATTAAGAGTAAAACAGAATTCCCTTCAATTTTTATAGTGAAAATCAACATGTTTTTCTCATATTCAGGAATGGGGTTGAAAGAGAATTTTTAATTCAATATAAACTAACAATATAGCACCCTGAGGTAAAAAATACATCTTTATAGATGATTCTAGTGAAATAATCTAATACTATCAATAAAAACCTTTTGAGAAGAATTTTACAATTACAATCCTTTTTTTCATGAGGGGGTTTATATACTCTTATAGAATAGTGGGATTAAGAATTAATTCAATTATTATGACGTTTAAGAGACAGAATATTTTACTTAATAATAGTCTCTAAATATCACCATAAAATACTTTGTTCCTAAAACAAAATTTCTGAGTGGTAGTGTAATATAGGTAAAGGAACCAGTGTGATGTGGTTTTCTATTCCCCAACAAAGTTTACTCATTATTTGTTGAAAATAATAATTATATATGATATAGAGAGGTAGTATAGATATCATTGGTATCATGATGTAATGTACATGTGAATTATAAAGTAATTTCTACTTTTTCAAAATAATGTTTGGGTTATGATTGAAATTCTGGTTGATGTAAATGTATTTGAGAATAAATTCACATTCAACAGAGAAATTGACTTGGAAGGTAAAGTAAATAACTATAAATAATAGATTGTAGATAAAGGGATTATAAAAAATCATGTTATCAACTAGAGTGAAAAAATTTATTTAGTTTTCATGTTCAAATGAATCAAAACATTACCTCATTAGTAGGTTTACATGAGTATGTGATTTTGAAAATAGATGTGAAACCAAAATTTTCTTATTGGTAACATTCTTGTGGATGTGATTATGATATATCCAGAAAGATATTTTTATTCATTAAAATACAATATTTTTATTAATGATTCGAAGATCCATTTATGGATTATTGAAAGCATCCTTTTCATATTTTTTATAAATCCAAAATGTAATTTTCTTTCATTCAAAATGAATATGCGGCATGAATTTATAATTGGTTTACTATGAGTACCATTGTTTTCATAGTAGTATATTCTATATGGTATGAAACTAATTGTAAATGAAAAACCATCCTTATATATGATTTAGCAATTATTGATATACTTCTTCTTCATGATGTACATTGGTGAAAATTTTTAATTTTTAGAAATCAAGATCATGCAAGAAAGAACCAATAATCTACATGGAATAATCAAAGTACATACATTGACTACAAACTGAAGAGGCTAAGTATTTAACATTCTAAAAGAGTATTTGTTCTAAATTCACATGGTAAAAATATTTCTCTGAAAATATTTCCATAGAAACATGAGGAAAATAGATAATTAGATAAAAACCAAAAATATCATCAATGTGGTATATTATGTATTACATGTTATATATAAGGATTTATAATTCCAATCCGCTTAGCATGTTAGGATTATATCAAGCTTCGGTGAAAAAAAAAATTATTGTTGTTAAAGATATAGTTATGTTTTTGAGTTTAATTAGGGATATGTTCCTACTATATATAGTATATTAATAGATAATAAAAAGGGTTTATACTTATTATTTCTCTTAGGAAGATTATAATGATCTAATTTCATATTATTGCTGTTTATATGGTCTCAACATAAGATATATGTTCTTGAATATTTTAATGTATCCATTTATCATTGATCATACAGTATACTCTTATTATATTGCGCCTTCTATCTCTTCCATTGGAGTAGTTTGGATACTCAACTTTTTCCAAGATATTGATGTGGTTCCAAGAGGAAAAGATCCTATCATATATTACAATTACAACATCACTTTGGTGGACCTCTCTATAGAGTCACTGTCACACCAAAGGACAAAGCATATACATCATAAGTTCCATCTCTTGAGACAATTTTTTCTATGATGTGATGTTGTAGTGTGAATATAATCCATATAAGTTGATATGGTGGACCCCTTGATTATGTATATATCTATATAGAGTCTTGAGTATCATGTGAAAGATAGTGGAATGAATGTTATTTTTAGTTGGATCTTGTTTGAGTGGGTGTCTGGTATAGTTAGTTCCCATGGACCAGCATTCATAGTACATGATTACATGTTTTCAATATTAAAGATGTTTCATATCTCATAATTATTATTACATTATATATTATTTGTATGTGATAATGTCTTAAGAATTTGTTTCTCACTAAAAGGATAGATCACTTTTCCACTATAATGATATTATAGAGGTTAAATGATAGTATTATTGAATATATGTTTTATTAATGGAAAATATTCTTCAAAGATAAATAGATGATCTATGATATCAAGGGAATAAGGATCATAATTCATTGAGAAACTTTATCATGATGTTATCCCTTTGTTATCTATTGGATAACAGGTTATAATAATAGAATCCCCAATTGTAAATCCATATTTCCAAACTTAAATGGATGTTACTACCTACATAAAATTGTATTAATCTTTAGACATAGTTATTATCATTAATGGATATCATGAATCATGCACATTGATGTATTTATGATACATGTGATGGCATATATTCATTGTGATGTAGGGTTAATTAGATATGTCTTGAGTGGTAATGCATTAATAAAAAATGAGATAAATTATTTATCCATTCTGTCTATTAAATGATGTTGAAATTTGAGGAAATTTGATGGGAGTTGGATAGTTTGTATAAATCCATGTTCATGTTGTTCGGTGGGTGACTTCATTTTCAAATATAAAATTTTGACACATTGAGAATATAGGTTTATGGAACAATAATGTTAAATTCTCTATTTGATATATCATGATGCTATATAACATGGTAATATTTCAAAAAGAGGTAAGATTTCATTGAAACATTTACTTATTTATAAATAGTTTCCTTATCCTGTTGTAAGAAAGTAACATTGAAATTTATGTGGTTATTACTAACACCACTAAAAAATATTCTTATAGGGTTACACAATAACTCTATCTATAATATTAGTAAAAGTAATGTGTTAAATTTGAAAACATAGAATAAATAATATTTATTTGAGTTTGGTTGACCACTAGGTTACTATCACAATAAATTTAAATTGGATATTGAGTAATGTACTAATTTTTTTTCATGAATATGAAATTTATTATATTTATCAGAAAAAATGAAATGAAATTTATTTCTTTAGTAAATATTCATTATTTAAGAATGGGTACATATTGAAAAAGTAAAGTAGACAGATCTTAATGGTCCAATTGGATGTGGTATAAAATATATTTATTAAAATTTATATATTTTTTCACATGTAGAGTTATTAGTAATTTTATTATTAATATTTTTGGACATGAGGTCAATTAATAATTTTTATACAAGGAAATCTATTTTGTGAAATTTTTCAATCCTAAAATATTCATAATAAATATATAATTATAACACATTCCACTACCATAATTTTTTCAATAATAGATAGAGGGAAACTCTCTAAATCTCTTGGGAGATATGTAGAGATAAATTATGAATTCTATCTTCCTTTCCTGTCATTACATTGAGATAAAATCAATAGTTATCTCTCATTCTAGAAGAATTATACTATAATCAACCTCGAACAACACTAGAAATCATGATATATTGTGCCATTACCTGGAGATTCTAAACAAATGATTAGAGATAATGGTGCATATGTGGATCAGGATTTTCCTAGAACCTGGTGATTTCAAAACAATGTTTTGAGATTTTGGTACATGTGTGGATAACTTGTATGTGGATTTCTCTCTTGGATCATATAGAGAAATAGTGGTAATACAATATATAGTATTCTAATGAATAAATAATTACATGTGGAGGAAAATGTATATATTATCATAAGTTAAATATTAATTACTTCTGAAGATCCCCACTTTAGATTAAATTGCTTTTATCTATCCATGTAATATATGGTATTTGTTTTAGAAGATGTTTTTTTCATGTGTTAAAATGATTATCCATAAATTAACACTAAAAATTTTATTTTTCCCTGCCACCAGGGTACTACTGCTACACTCAGAACCTTCATTATACCCTCAATGGGTATGAACAATTTTTTTCGATACATTCCATTGGGGAGTGCCACTTGGGATTTCATGTAGATGCTCATTGACTATTCATTTTACACCAAATTCCTTTATTACAAAGGTGAGAGCCATTAATCACATCATCAAAGATATTTTATCCTTGATATTTACTGGGTGATGGGATATTAGTTTCTCCTTCCATGGATTCCTTAGTATAATTCGTCACCTAGTCCCAATCTCCCTTATAGGTTAATATGTTGTTCATGGCTCTAATTCATGGTGAAATCTCTTTGTGCAAGCTAGATAATGATTCTACATCTGTATTGACATTCCAAATGGTCTATTAAGGTGGAAACCTTTGTTCAGGGAGGTATTCACAATGGGAATCAATGGAATGTCTAGATTCTAGAACATTGAATAATGTGTATTCTTCCTCCTAAGAGGGCTTTTTAAGTGTAACACCCCAAGCTTCTATGGTATTCTTCTCTTTGAATAATGTGATAGCGTGTGTTGTACGCAACACCGAGTTCTAACACACCATAACTAATCAAACTAGCCGTTATGAATAGTAATACCTACTTTTTGAAATTATATATATTTTATATTTGAAAATGGACTTCATTTTTGGATTCGTAATATCGAATTTAGCCTAAGGTAAAATTTTGGTACATTTCGGATAACTTTCATATTTTGATGAATAGTGAAAATTACTAAATTTTAATTAAAAACAACTTTTTTAATCAAAATAATTAATAGTGATAAATTATGAATTTGAGTGGTTTTAAAGTATATTTAGAATATATTTTTACCATTTAATATAATTTTGGTCATTGGACATAATTTTACAATTAAACCGAACATAAACAAGTGTTAATCTTTTGATAGTTATTATCTCTTAAAAACACGCTTTTTGTTTTGACAGCGGGAATTAATTTTAAATTAATTTCTGCCACTTCTGTGTTTTGAATTTAGGAAAATGGATTCCATATTTGGAATCTGGATGTTCAAATTGTGTATATAGGTAACTTTTATTTTTAGACATTTTGAATAATTACTGCGGTAAATATTTTATTTACCATGGTTAAGGGTAAATCCGGTAAATAAGGGTTAAACAAATAATATTATAATAATATTAAATTACCCTAAAACGTGTCTTAACCCTATTGGTTGATAAATTGTCGACCATGAGCATCTTTGGGTCTATTTTGGGACCCCATGGATCCACTTGTAAGTGATAATGACACTTTATTTTAATTAAGTTAAAATGAATAGAAAAATGACACAAGCATATATCTTTTAGCAAAACAATTATTACATAGGGTTATATATGTTGGATTTTAGATTATAAATATTAATTAGAAATATAAAAACATTTCCTACATAATGATATTTTGTTTATAATTTTTAGACATTAAATAATTTATTTTATTTATGACACAATGATGATGCAGTAATTACTATAATAGTGAAAAATTAAAATAATTGATATTATAAATACCCAAATAAATTTAATATGAAACTTTTAATGAATTAAAATAATTTTATAGGATAATATGATATATTAGGATTGATTTAATTGGATTTGTTCTAAGTAATCAATCTTTCATGAGTTTCACAAAAATCAACTATTGAATAGTGTCAAAATTGACATAAAAGAGTTCTTAAAACAAATATTATATTATTAATTGATATTAAATTCCTAAAAATCTAAGGTTCGGACAAGAGACTTATTTCATGATAGGTTCATCATTAATGGACCACTTGGGGGTCTCTTGGATGTATTTAGTATGTTTATTAACCATATTATATAAAAATACAAATAGACATTGTAAAAGTGAAACTAATTAACTTAAAGTTAATACTTAAAGATAAGGTTAATATAAGTACACAAACCTGTCTAAATTCTATTGTTTGAGTTTTGTTCGACCCATCCCCACCTTAATCATTGAATAGTCAACTTTGGAGCCATTTGAAACCGATTATTAATTTATTATAAACTAATATCTCTAGCTTTTCCAAAGGTGCCCCTCACCCCTCTTATAAAAGGGCACTCCTCCTTCTCATTTCTTCACACCTTAAAAGCCTTTTGGATAGGCCAAACTATGACCAAATACTCTCCCAACATCCCTCACTACAACCTAGAGGCCTTAGTTTGATCATAAAGCCAACCTAAGGATCCCTTTTGATCAAATCAAAAGGAAGAACCCGAAGAAGAGGTAATGATTTCACCACCCTTGTCCAAGTTCATTTCTTCTTCCACTTCTTCTTCCTTTGTTGTTACCATTCTAAAATAATAAATTCAGTATCATATATATACTGTGATGTTATTATAAATATGGTACAACCATATTAAGTATTCTATCCACCCTTTGAATAACATGTCACCATACGTGCGTACGTACGGCTTACCGTCTCCACGTCGTGGTGTAATTGTTTTTCAATATATTATTATTTGGATGGGTATAATAATGATGTGTAACTCATTTAAATAGTAAATATAACATGTTAATGATTCTTTATATATGATATACCATCCATTTATATATTATTTTAATATCAAAAAATTGATATTGTCGCTCGTGCGTACGTACTGACTACCGTCTCCACGAACACGATGAGATTCATTCTCCATCTTATCCATTCAAGTAAAATTATCATTTTATGATTTAAAAATTATGTTAAGGACTTGATATCATTCTGGATATGAATAATATAAAACCTATCCTTTACAAAAATGTCTTACGTAACAAAACATATAAAAGAAAACAAGTAAGTTAACACCCGAAACAATGATAATACTAAGATATTATTATAAATCGATATTAAAAGATCATATATGATATCATATTAATGTATATGATTATTTTATAATTTAGTAACAATTATTTCACCATTATACATGAGGTTAACCTACCCCAACCAAGGAAAAGTACAAGGTAAGGGTTTACTTTACAACCTCTTCATTATCCAAGGTTGTTTATACGTAATAATCTACTGGGATCTCTTTATCATCCACATCCATGTTTCTTAAAAATGTATTTCAAAACATTTTTACTATTTACTAGAATATGAGTTAAAGTCATTTATACCCTTTTTGACTTTTATAAGTGGTTTATAATGGAATCTTTCAATCGTTTTCAAAACAAGGTCCTTTTTAACCTTTTTGACAGAATTAAGGTAAGAATGTTTTTTTAACTTATACGGCGGGTGCGGCTATTTCCCGCCGTTATAAAATCTTCAAAGCTTCCCTTACAAGCTTATAAGAATATTTTCAAAGAAACCTTTTTATTTTATATGGATCTTAAATGATTTCAAAATAAAAGGAGATATTTCATTAAAAAGAATTTTGATTTCATCTATGTCAACATCCTTTGATGGATTTTAAGATTATTTGAAGTTGTTTTATTATGATACAAAACTTCTATATTTTATTGAAGGTTTTGTGATACGTTTGACTGTGGATGTGCTATTTTTATACCATTCATGTTTTATAGTGAAAGTATTGACATTTCATATGCTAGTTTTAATACGATTTTTTATGTTATGTTTAAACCTTTTCATATGGGAATGCATTGGACTTAATATGTGACGGGTGGAGCCCGCTATAGCTCCTCGATGCATCGGTAGGTCTCATGAGACAAACTAGTGTCTTGGCACAAGGCCTTGACAAAATCTTATTTGTAGTCTTGGCACGAGGCCTTGGCTATGTGGTTATGATAGTCTGGCATTATGCATTCTATCATTATAAAAGTGGTTATTGATTTTGCATGTGATTATTCGATTAGTAGAATAACCATGTGAGTAAGTAAATGGCATTATTTCATTTTATTTATGCCATACTATGTTAAATGTTCAAGTTCAAAAGTCTTTTGTTTTAGTTATACATTGCCTTAAATGTTTATTCTTATTTATGAAAGTTTCCACTATATTGTTATCCTTACTGGGCATTTGAGCTCACCCCTTTTCTATGTTTTATTTTTCCCAGGATGTGAAGATGTAAGTTATGAATGACCTGCAGGGATATTATGAGGGGATTATAGTGTGGACTGTGGAAACATTATGTTGTTGTAGTAGTTTTTCATTTTATGTTGTAATGTAAAACTTATGAATATATCTAGTGTTTTCAAGGCTACTAAACCAATAGGTCTTTCGAGATTTGATCTTTCTTTTGATCATGCCAATGTTATGTAATAATGCACCGACTCTAGGTAATTAGGTTCGGGGAGTTACAGTTGGTATCAGAGGAAGTTTATTACAAACCTTGGAAGCTAGATTTTGATAAACTCTGATTAGAGCATGTAGACCTAAGATGAACTTTTAGGATTAGTATAGAAGAACTTCCTAGAATTTTGGTATTGTAGAGATTTTGTGAGTTTTCTGAGCAATACATCCCTGTCTGGATACGAGCAGGTAGAGGCGGCTCTAGCACAGATGTACCTAGGGGTAAAACCCGAAAACACCGCTTTGAGCTAGACTCTAACGGGAACTGGTGCACGACAACGGGCCTTGCTGCACTCTTGGTTACAACACTCCCGGGGGATATGCTTAGGATAACTCTCATTTTTCTTTACAAATCATTTTGAAGGGATTATGAGTATATACCTCCTCAAAGAAAACATTCTTATGATTATGGATTATATCCATAAATAGTTCAATTTATGTTAAGTGTTTTATAAGTATGGGATTATGTATTTTGATTCATAAACTGATCTAGTTTATGCCATTGTTTAGAAATGGAGCCTAGTGGAAGAAATGGAAACCGGATCAATGCACACACTCCATGTAGGGATTTCCCTCCTGCTCAAGATAATTATAGTGGGGCTGGTGATGCAACTGGTGCCGATCAGCTAATCACCATACTGGGACAACTTACTCAGGTTATGAATAATAACCTTACCCGTATGGAGCACCCTGATCCGCAGCATGGAGGATCAATGTTAGATCGATTCATGAGGCAACAACCACCAACGTTCAATGGGAGTACAAATCCCTTAGTAGCCGAGCAGTGGATAAATTCCCTAGAGAAAATATTTCAGGCTTTGGGGAGCAGTGAAAGGGAAAAAGTTATCATGGCAGTTTACCGCCTCACTGGAGATGCTGATCAATGGTGGTCATTGATTCAAAACATGAAGGAAGATGATGAAGTATCAAATATGGAATGGAGGGAGTTCAAAGATCTATTTTTAGAAAAATACTTTCCTTGCGACCATCGAGCAGATATGAAAAGGAAATTTCTAAGTCTGAGACAGAAGGAGGATGAGAATGTCACAAAGTATGAGGCTAACTTTACAAGGTTAGCAAGGTATGCTGGTGATTATATACGTAACCCAAGAAGTAAGATTGATCGTTTCTTTGATGGGTTAAAACCATTTCTCCGTCGAGCATTAGTCTCACAATCCTTTTCATCGTACGAAGACATTGTCTCATGTGCTATCAAGACCAAAAAGGAATTCTCTAAGTCTTATGACTTTAAAGCAAAGCAAGAGAAGAAGAGACCGGCTGATCAATCTGGGAATGGAAATAAGGGGAAGAAGGGAAAGGTTGAATATCCATCTTGTGGTAAATGCGGGAAGAAACATCCTGGTACTTGCTTGAAGGGAATGGGAGTCTGTTACAAGTGTGGTGAAAAAGGACACCAAGCTCGTGATTGCAAGGGGAAGAAGGAAGCTACCAATGTTCAGTGCTACAATTGCAGGGAGATGGGGCATTATGAAAATGCATGTCCTAAGCGTCAGGAGAACTTACCTCAGAAAAGGCCAAGGGATCAAGGCCAGGCTTATGCTATCACTACTGTAGAGGTAGAAGCTCCAAAATACGTGGTGGCAGGTAATTTAATGGTTTCCTCAAGTTTAGAAAATGCATTATTTGACTCTGGATCGTCGCATTGTTTCATATCTTCCCAGTTTTCTAAGAAATTTAGATATTTCCAATTTGATTTAATTAGGGAGTTGTCAGTTAAAACTCATAAGGGAAGTATCATTGCAACAAAGTTTTGTGATTCAGTCCCCATTAGAGAACATAAATTTTCTTTATCTGCTGATCTCATCGTCATACCTATGATTGAGTTTGATATAATCCTCGGTATGGATTGGATTTCGGACTATGATGCGAAGATTTATTGTATGAAGAAAGAGGTTACGATTCTTGATGATAATGATAAGGAACACCTTATCTTTAGAGCAGAATCGTCACCACCTAATTCTTATTTAGATCCACCCCCAGTAGCTCAACTTAATTCAATTATTGGGGAGGAAGAGAATGAAATAACTATCGGTGAGGAAAGTAATGTTCAAATAGAGGATGTACCTGTTGTGAAAGAATTTGTAGATGTATTTCCGGAATATTTACCAGGACATCCTCCAAAACGAGAAGTTGAGTTTTCCATTGATTTGATTCCTGGATCAAGGCCTATATCGAAGACCCCTTATAGAATGGCCACTGTAGAGTTAGTCGAACTAAAGAAACAACTAGAAGAATTGAGTAATAAGGGATTTATTCTCCCTAGTGTTTCTCCATGGGGAGCCCCTGTTCTTTTTGTTAAAAAGAAAGATGGATCTATGAGGTTATGTATCAACTACAAGGAGATCAATGCTATAACGATAAAGAACAAGTATCCCCTGCCTCGTATTGATGATTTATTTGACCAACTACATGGAGCCCAATACTTTTCAAAGATTGACCTTCGATCTGGATACCATCAGTTGTGTGTAAAGAAGGAAGACATTCCGAAGACAGCATTTCGAACCAGGTACGGGCATTACGAGTTTACTGTAATGCCTTTTGGATTGACTAATGCACCATCTGTATTCATGGATCCGATGAATAGAGTTTTCAAGGAGTATCTCGATGAATTTCTGGTGGTGTTTATTGATGATATCTTGGTATACTCCAAAACCTACGAAGATCATGAAAATCACTTGCGCATTATCTTGAAGACTCTGAGGAGGCATGAATTATATGGGAAGTTTAGCAAGTGTGAATTCTGGATTCAGGAGATTTCTTTTCTTAGCCATATTGTCTCTAAAGATGGAATCTATGTTGATCCTTCTAAGACCAAGGCAATCCAAGAATGGCCAGCACCTACGAGTATAACTGAGGTACGCAGTTTTATTGGTTTGGCAGGTTATTATCGACGTTTCGTCCAGAATGTTTCCCGATTGGCTAACCCATTAACGAAGCTCACACGTAAAAGGGTTAAATTTGTTTGGACAAAAGAGTGTGAAGAATGTTTTGAAGAACTGAATAAAATATTAGTCAATGCTCCTATATTGACTCTACCATCGGGGAATGATGGGTTCGTTATTTATAGTGATGCATCAAAGAAAGGACTTGGCTGTGTCCTTATGCAGAATGATAGAGTTATTGCATATGCATCCTGACAGTTGAAAATTCATGAACAAAACTATCCTACTCATGATCTCGAGTTAGAAGCTGCGATCTTTTCTTTGAAGATATGGAGGCACTACCTCTATGGCGAAAAATGTGAGATTTATACTGATCACAAGAGTTTGAAGTATATTTTCTCACAAAAAGAACTCAACATGAGGCAAAGGAGATGGCTTGAATTACTCAAGGATTATTATTGCACGATACACTACCACCAGGGAAAAGCAAACAAGGTGGCAGATGCTTTGAATAGAAAAGACCATGGAGTTTTGAACAATATGAGAATTGAAAGGGATCCAGTTTTCATGGATCTAGTGAAGATGGACATGGGAATAACTAGGGAAGGTGAAACATCATTTCTTTTTCAAATGGTTTCAAAACCATCTTTACTAGAAAGGATTAAGAGTTCTCAGACCGATGATGAAGAATTCCAAAAGAAGATTAAAGCTTTGAATGATGGGAGATTGAGAGACTTTGTGTATGAAGATGGAATTTTGAAATTCGGGAAGAGACTTTGTGTTCCCAATTTACCTGATCTAAAAAGGGAATTGCTGGATGATGCTCATAGTTCCAATTTCTCTATACACCCTGGGAGCACAAAAATGTATAGAGATTTGAAGGAACATTTTTGGTGGGACAACATGAAGAGGGAAATTGCTGATTTTGTGTCAAGATGTATGGTTTGTCAACAAGTGAAAGCTGGAAGGCAACAGCCTGGAGGAGTCATGCAACCTCTTCCCATACCGGAGTGGAAATGGGACAATATTACGATGGACTTTGTCATGGGGATACCAAAGACTCCTAGAAGGAACGATGCAATATGGGTTATTGTTGATCGTCTTACCAAGTCAGCACATTTTCTTGCTATAAGAGAAGATCTACCCGTGGAACGTCTAGAAAGACTATACATTAATGAAGTTGTGAGACTTCATGGAGTACCCCTATCGATTGTTTCTGATCGTGATCCCCGTTTTACTTCAAGATTTTGGAAAAGTCTTCAGAAATCCCTGGATACTGAACTTCATTTGAGCACTGCTTACCACCCTCAGACAGATGGACAATCAGAACGGACTATTTAAACCCAAGAAGACATGTTGAGATCTTGCTCACTTGACTTTCAGGGTATGTGGGATCAATATTTACCACGGGTAGAATTTTCCTATAACAGTAGCTTCCATTCGAGTATTCAGATGGCACCATATGAAGCGTTATACGGAAAGAGATGTCGTACACCAACCTGTTGGGATGACGTTGGCGAAAGAAAACTTTTAGGCCCAGAACTGGTGGAGGAAACGGTGGAAAAGGTGAAAGTAATCCAAAATCACTTCAAAGCAGCTCAAAGTAGGCAGAAGAGCTATGCTGATAATCGAAGGAAGGATTTGGAATTTCAAGTTGGTGATCATGTTTTCCTGAAGGTATCTCCATGGAAGGGAGTCATATGTTTTGGTAAGAAAGGTAAATTGAGTCCCAGGTACATCGGACCTTTCGAAATTCTAGAACGAATTGGGGTTGTAGCTTACCGATTGGCAATGCCGCCAAGTCTCTCCAAAGTTCACAATGTGTTCCACATATCTCTATTGAGGAAATACATGCCTGACCCAACGCATGTACTCACCTATGAGGAATTAGAACTGGAACCCGATCTGTCTTATTGTGAAGAGCCCGTCGGGATTCTTGATATGAGAGAACAAGTACTGAGAAACCGGACGACGCGTCTGGTAAAAGTTTTGTGGAGAAACCATAAGATGGAAGAGGCAACGTGGGAACCCGGGGAACTTATGATGAAGAACCACCCGAGACTTTTCATGTAATAAGTATTCTAGAAATTTCAAGGACGAAATTATTTGAAGGAGGGGAGAATGTAACACCCCAACCTTCTACGGTATGATTCTCTTTGAATAATGTGATAGCGTGTGTTGTATGCAACACCGAATTCTAACACACCATAACTAATCAAACTAGCCGTTATGAATAGTAATACCTACCTTTTGAAATTATATATATTTTATATTTGAATATGGACATCATTTATGGATTCGGAATATCTAATTTAGCCTAAGGTGAAATTTTGGTACATTTCGGATAACTTTCATATTTTGATGAATAGTGAAAATTACTAAATTTTAATTAAAAACAACTATTTTAATCAAACTAATTAATAGTGATAAATTATGAATTTGAGTGGTTTTAAAGTATATTTAGAATATATTTTTACCATTTAATATAATGTTAGTAATTGGACATAATTTTACAATTAAACCGAACATAAACAAGTGTCAATCTTTTGATAGTTATTATCTCTTAAAAACACGCTTTTTGTTTTGACAGCGGGAATTAATTTTAAATTAATTTATGCCACTTCTGTGTTTTGAATTTAGGAAAATGGATTCCATATTTGGAATCAGGATGTTCAAATTGTGTAAATAGGTAACTTTTATTTTTAGACATTTTGAATAATTACTGCGGTAAATATTTTATTTACCATGGTTAAGGGTAAATCCGGTAAATAAGGGTTAAAAAATAATATTATAATAATAATAAATTACCCTAAAACGTGTCTTAACCCTATTGGTTGATACATGGTCGACCATGGGAATCTTTGGGTCTATTTTGGGACCCCATGGATCCACTTGTAAGTGATAATGACACTTTATTTTAATTAAGTTAAAATGAATACAAAAATGACACAAGCATATATCTTTTAGAAAAACAATTGTTACATAGGGTTATATATGTTGGATTTTAGATTATAAATATTCATTAGAAAGATAAAAAGATTTCATACATAATGATATTTTATTTATAATTTTTAGATATTAAATAATTTATTTTATTTATGACAAAATGATGATGCAGTAATTACTATAATAGTGAAAAATTAAAATAATTGATATTATAAATACCCAAATAAATTTAATATGAAACTTTTAATGAATTAAACTAATTTTATAGGATAATATGATATATTAGTATTGATTTAATTGGCTTTGTTCGAAGTAATAAATCTGTTATGAGTTTCACAAAAATCAACTATTGAATAGTGTCAAAATTGACATAAAAGAGTTCTTAAAACAAATATTATATTATTAATTGATATTAAATTCCTAAAAATCTAAGGTTCGGCCAAGAGGCTTATTTCATGATATGTTCTTCATTAATGGACCACTTGGGGGTCTCTTGGATGTATGTAGTAAGTTTATTAACCATATTATATAAAAATACAAAGAGACATTGTAAAAGTTAAACTAATTAACTTAAAGTTAATACTTAAAGATAAGGTTAATATAAGTACCGAAACCTGTCTAAATTCTATTGGTTGAGTTGTTTTCGACCCATCCCCACCTTAACCTTTGAATAGTCAACTTTGGAGCCATTGGAAACCGATTATGAATTTATTATAAACTAATATCTCTAGCTTTTCCAAAGGTTCCCCTCACCCCTATTATAAAAGGGCACTCCTCCTTCTCATTTCTTCACACCTTAAAATCCTTTTGGATCGGCCAAAATCTTCCCAAATACTCTCCCAACATCCCTCAATACAACTTAGAGGCCTTAGTTCGATCATAAAGCCAACCTAAGGAGCCCTTTTGATCAAATCAAAAGGAAGAACCCAAAGAAGAGGTAATGATTTCACCACCCTTCTCCAAGTTCATTTCTTCTTCCACTTCTTATTCCATTGTTGTTACCATTCTAAAATAATAACTTCAGTATCATATATATACTGTGATGTTATTATAAATATGGTACAACCATATTAATTATTCTATCCACCCTTTGAATAACATGTCACCATACGTGCGTACGTACGGCTTACCGTCTCCACGTCGTGGTGTAATTGTTTTTCAATATATTATTATTTGGATGGGTATAATAATGATGTGTAACTCATGTAAATAATAAATATAACATGTTAATGATTCTGTATATATGATATACCATCCATTTATATATTATTTTAATATCAAAAGAATGATATTGTCGCTCGTGCGTACGTACGGACTACCGTCTCCACGAACGTGATGAGATTCATTCTCCATCGTATCCTTTCAAGTATAATTATCATTTTATGATTTAAAAATGATGTTAAGGACTTGATATCATTTTGTATATGAATAATATACAACCCATCCTTTACAAAAATGTCTTACGTAACAAAACATATAAAAGAAAACAAGTAATTTAACACCCGAAACAACGATAATACTAAGATATTATTATAAATCGATATTAAAAGATCATATATGATATCATATTAATGTATATGATTCTTGTATAATTTATTAACAATTATTTCACCATTATACAGGAGGTTAACCTACCCCAACAAAGGAAAAGTACAAGGTAAGGGTTTACCTTACAACCTCTTCATTATCAAAGGATGTTTATACGTAATAATCTACTGAGATCTCTTTATCATCCACATCCATGTTTCTTAAAAATGTATTTCAAAACATTTTTACTATTTACTAGAATATGAGTTAAAGTCATTTATACCCCTTTTGACTTTTATAAGTGGTTTATAAAGGAATCTTTTGGTTGTTTTCAAAACAAGGTCCTTTTTTAACCTTTTTGACAGAATTAAGGTAAGAAAGTTTTTTTTTAACTTATACGGCGGGTGCGGCTATTTTCCGCCGTTATAAAATCTTCAAAGCTTCCCTTACAAGCTTATAATAATATTTTCAAAGAAACTGTTTTATTTTATATGGATCTTAAATGATTTCAAAATAAAAGGAGATATTTCTTTAAAAAGAATTTTGATTTCATCTATGTCAACATCCTTTGATGGATTTTAAGATTATTTGAAGTTGATTTATTATGATACAAAACTTATATATTTTATTGAAGGTTTTGTGATATGTTTGACTGTAGATGGGCTATTTTTATACCATTCATAGTTTATAGTGAAAGTATTGACATTTTGTATGATAGTTTTAATACGAATGTTTATGTTATGTTTAAACCTTTTCATATGGGAATGCATTGGACTTAATATGTGACGGGTGGAGCCCGCTATAGCTCCTCGATGCATCGGTAGGTCTCATGAGACAAACTAGTTTCTTGGCACAAGGCCTTGACAAAATCTTATTTTTAGTCTTGGCACGAGGCCTTTGCTATGTGGTTATGATAGTCTGGCATTATGCATTCCATCATTATGAAAGTGGTTATTGATTTTGCATGTGATTATTCGATTAGTAGAATAACCATGTGAGTAAGTAAATGGAATTATTTCATTTTATTTATGCCATACTATGTTAAATGTTCAAGTTTAAAAGGCTTTTGTTTTAGTTATACATTTCCTTAAATGTTTATTCTTATTTATGAAAGTTTCCACTATATTGTTATCCTTACTGGGCATTTGAGCTCACCCCTTTTCTATGTTTTATTTTTCCCAGGATGTGAAGATGTAAGTTATGAATGACCTGCAGGGATATTATGAGGGGATTATAGTGTGTACTGTGGAAAAATTATGTTGTTGTTGTAGTTTTTCATTTTATGATGTAATGTAAAACTTATGAATATATCTAGTGTTTCCAAGGCTACTAAACCAATCGGTCTTTCGAGATTTGATCTTTCTTGTGATCATGCCAATGTTATGTAATAATGCACCGACTCTAGGTAATTAGGGTCGGGGCGTTACATTAAGGGTGTGGAACACGAGGATTCTTATGGAAATCACACGGTATCTTATGCATGAGGCATATCTTCTGAGGTTTTACTTGGCATCTAATGCTTAAAAATTGTATTCCATTAGTCCAATATCTTGCGGAGATGGACCATAATTATTAGAAAAGTTATGTAGCTTGATTAGATATGCACATCCCTAAAAGGGAGCACATGGGATGGTTTACTAGATGGATGGATCAAAATGTTACATAAGATTGGTCCTGAGGTGGTGCATCTAAAAAATATAAGTTTTTACACCATGAAAGCGATTTTGAATTCCACATAGGGAAGATCATGAAATATACTGCCCCAAAAGGGTGACACCATGGTTTACTATTGGCTGGTATTAAACCTCAGGGAGGCTTCCTACATACCATGTGTATAAAATAGATATAAAAATGCACATAGTTTTAAGGGGTTATTTTGGTCTTAAATATGGTTATTATCCCATAGAAATAGGATCACTCTTGGTTATAGGAATTTGATTTGTGCGGGGATCATACACATTTAGCTTCTTAGGTGCTGCTAGAAGCATTGATGAAGTGGACCACATGAGCTCATCAGAATTTTGTGGCTTGGGTAAGATTCATTATGGGTATGGAAGGAGTGGCAATGAAATGGGTAGAGTGTGGAGATGGATGTTCTTGAACCTTAGGGATGCTTTTTATGTATCCCAGTGACAGGGAATCAAATTCCATATTGACTAGGAAGTGGGGTGTTGAGTAACAAAAGTATGCGGCCCATGAGAATGAACAAGTGGGTAGGGATATAAAATAAAAGCAACCTCTAGGATAGGGAATGACCCTATAGATACCTAGTGACCTAAGGGAATATTCTGGTTAAGAATGGATGATGGGCTTGATCCCCATATGGATTTCATACATACACCATTTATAAGGCAGGTATCAAAGTCTACATAGTTTAGGATAGAGGTAGAGAATCGAGGTGTACACATGGACAATGACCCCTAGACATGCCATTGGATTTTTCATGGATAGAATCACTTTGTAATAGGATCACTCTAAGCTAGATGGATGTGATATTTGTGGGGATTACACATCATTAGTAGTCCAGGTAGATGGATCCAAAAAACCTCAATCAGTGAATCTAGGAGATGTGTCCCCAAAAATTAATATTCCACATCTGAAGTGTACATCCCATGGAGGTCACACCATTATTTACTATTTGTTGGGATTGAACCACAAAGAGGCTTCCAATGTACATGAAATGGTTCGAAACCCATGTAGTTTTTAGAATTCAACTTAACATCTTGTGGGATTAGTGAACCCACATAAAATAAATGTATAGAGGGGAGTGATTGGATTGATCCTCATAGAGCATTCCTATGTACCCTGTTTAGAAGTTAGGGATAAAAGCCCATGTAGTTCACTAATTGGGGGATAAGGATCGGGGTGAACACATGGCCCATGACCTAGAAACATGATAAAAATTACATATGGTTATTGAACTAGAGTCATGTTGGGGATTACGTATGTTTAGTAGATCAAATAGGATTCCATGGTAATTGTTACTATATTCCCACGTGAGTTACATTTGGTGTTAGTAATAGGATTTTTTGGTATAAATTACGATCGTTCCGTGAATGGTGTGACCATGACAGGTTTTCTGGGGCTTCTATATGGTTGGAAACCCAAGGAGATAGATATTGGGACTTACATTAGGAGAGATGATCAGGGAGGATCTATTCCCATCAATGGAGTATTCCATTCCATTATAGTTAGGAGAGGAAGATATCACTCTCGTGGAGACTAGTGGGCATAGATAATTTCCTATATGGAACACCCCATGTGCGTTGCATGCTGAAAGACTATATTTTAACATCATGTGCTATGGAAAATGCAACTTGATAGATTAATAACCTACAGCTCAAATGGGGATGATTCACTCCTTACCCCCTATACATACATGACTGTTACCTACCTTTACTTGGGGAAGGAAAGAAATCAGTAAGTAAAGAAATGATGGGTGTGGAGGAATGATCAATTGTGGGGTCAGAATTAGTGTGGCTATACCAAAAAGAAAGATCCATTAGCGTACCAATGAAAAAATGTAATATGTTGGACTACATGATAAGGTACATCGCATTGGGAATCGGGAAATCTCCACATAAGAGCATGTAGGGCTGCATGAGAAAGGGGATCTCGAAGCATGAGGGCTCGCTAAGAAGATCTTCATGAAGTACTGGTGATTCACGGAGAATAGGAGCTTCAAAAATGGAGTTTCTTCATGATGGGAGGTTCTTCGTGAAGCATGAAGAAAATGTTATCTATAAAGGGACGAGAATCGTTAAGCATGGAAGCCCATACTAGGATTGGGGTCCACATGTATTTTTGGGGTCCTTCACAAAGGCTAAATGCTCTATAAAATCTGGAGTTCCCAAGATGGATTTATACCTTTTCAATGGTCATGGAACTTAGAAAAGAGAATCTCAAAATAAATGTTGGTAAATTGGAAAAAAAGGGACTGATGTTTAGTGATACTGAAATACCATGGGTGATGAATTTTCTCACTAGTTCACATAGCATAAGAACCATCACGATATGAGACCTCATAATGTTAAAGGTCATGGAAGCGATGCAACGAGGATGGCATGACCAACATCTTAATAGGCACTATGAATCATCATACTGAGATATAAACTTTGAATGAAATTGATCTTCATGAATGGAGGTGGATCCATCAGACACATAGATTGTTTCATCCAGTTTCTTGGTGGTGACTGTATAGGTCTTCAGACTCACTAAGGTTTCTTTCATGGGGGAATCACAGAGTTTGTTGGGAGTTTCAAACTCATGAATAAGTTTGTTAATGGATTTTAATGTTCATGGTAGTGAGGGTCTTTGTGAGGGTGTTTCCTGAACCAGTCGCCTTTAATGATTTTTTGACACATGATGCTAGATTTTTTCTCAAATGGTATTGGCCTTCCTTATTCCATTATGGGATCATATTTCAGTCCCAACAGATTCCCCATCATAATTGGAGTCAAAGGGAAAAGTAGGGTCATATTATGAGGGTAAATCATTGAAAACCTATCAATATTGAAGATGGGTAGTGATGCTAGTGTGCATATCATGGGGATGAGATCACCACGAAGCTCAATATCGATGTGGGTGATATGAAGATCAGAGTGTTTCTGCTTATAGATTTTGCGTAATGGGCCCCCTTTTCTACATATGATCTTTACAAAAACTATACTTCATATATCAAATCATAAATCTCCAACCCCCCCCCCCCCCCAACTCTCTCTATGAATAGGGTTCCCCAGACTAGCACTCCGTGAAAGCTTCTTAGCGAACTGGTTCATCACGATCCTCTATTACTACATGATACACATTGTGGCAAATGAGGCTACACGATATGCTTATCTGATAACATTCTCCATGAATTAATTTCAAAAATTATCCAAAAAACATCATTGAAAAAAATGACATCTTGGAGAAAACGGTTGACTGGGAATGTTCCTGGGAGGTCCTTGTGGATGTTACCTAAAGAGGATATATGATGAAAAACATCCTTATTTTGGAGCAAATTCAGATTCATTACAACCATTAATGTTTATTGTATCTATTTTAATATGTGCAAAAGTATTACCCATTTTCCAATATAATGTTGTTGTATGGATACAGCCTGAGGGATGATGTTTTTATCCTAAAATCAAGTAAGGAAGAAGCATATTACTAGTTCCTGGGAACACCAAATAAATACTAGTGGTTTCGAGCTGATGATTGTCATACCTAGATGGATCATATGCCAATCACCCCTGAATTACAAATAAATGGGGCTCCTTTCCTGATTTTAATGCATATTTAATCGGAACGGGGTTCCTAAAGTGATTAGACCATGACAAACGTGGCTACAAGTATAGCTACAGTTGGGGAAGAGCCCAAAGATTGCATGAATAATATAATCAATGTGAAATCATTTGATTAAGATCAAACCCCTAATATGGATCCCAACCCATTTATATAATTTTAGAGGAGGGCCCTACCACTTAACTCCTAGAGTCATTTTTGGAGTACGAACATGTTGACCTAGAGGTACAGGATAAGTCTAATTATGATGTGGTGGATAGCTGAGCTCTCCAACGCTCATCATGGATGTTAATCCAACACATCATAAACAATAACCAAGAATTAGAGTGGATATTCTAGATGATATAAATTATCCACTAGACACATGATCTATGAACTAGTTGAGTGGATGAATAAGTTCTTTATAAGCTTTTTAGGGATTACATTGATGAAAGAATGTGGGAGGGAGATCATTGATTAGTTGTTTCCAAGAATGAGAAGAAGTCCTTCACCACTCAAAAACTCCCTGATATTGAATTTGAGGTCCAACACATGGAATCATTGATAAACGAGTGCCCATGCTTCACTAACCCCAAATCATAACTCATTATGATTGAGGGTCCAGTTGGTAGAGGTCGAAGAGCTGGCGAGGCATGAATCTCAGGAAGTGGAAAATCTATAAACAGAGTAGGATCGAGATGAGATCATGGATGATGATTTTTTACCTATTTTCAATAATGAATAAAGTAATCTTAGATGGTGAAAAATGATATTGGGGACCACACACTAAAGGGTGGTGGATCTAAAACACTCCAATGAAGGGGAAAATCCTTAGGGAGGATTTATTTTCTCAAACTCGTAAAAACTATTTAATTTTTTATTATATATTTTTATTTTCATACATATTTATTTTATTATTTTAAGACACCACACCTCAATTATATCTATTAAATAACTAATGATCAATCCCTATTCCCAAATGGGTCATGCTTAGTGTGTGAAACAAGGGATGACCACGTAATTGTTCATTCCGTACGAGAGTGTCGGATAATCAATGAGTAATAATTGTCTAAAATTACTAACTATCCACTTGGTTAATTCTGGAAGAGAGAGGTCATGTATATGGATCAAGGCTCTCAAAATAGCCAACTAGATTTTCCAAATTTGTGTTGGTGCATTAGCGGGACAACACCAAGGGTGCTGGAATCAATCTAAACAAAGGGGGATGATAAAGTGTGAATCATATTCCCATCATTCAGAACACAATGAGGGTGGAATGATGATAGAGGATAACTACTGAACATAATCAAGACACAATATACGAATCATGTTACTATAGAATAGGAAAACAAACAAGGTCCAAATGCTGACCATATTTGAAAACACGGGGAAAAATTCGAAGTTTCACCCAATGAATCCCAAGGCAATGGACCAGAATAGTAGGTTAGAAGAAACAACATGAGACCATTCTATCAAGAAGTCCCATCAGGAATGAATGAGGATGATGATCCTAATAAATATAACATAATGTGTGAGGTAGAGTGATGATATGTTTGAAATAAGTCCATCACTCATGAAATTATGTTACCAAGAATGATATCACATCGGTGAAGGTGTACTGGTTAGAAAAAAGATAAAAGAAGGCTATGGGGGGGGGGAATTTATGATGAGGAAATAATATGCCTTTTAGTTTTGTTCCTTTAATATAATTTTGGTGAATACAAAGTTTAACATTATACAGTGTCGATTATAAATAGTATATTTTAATTTCATATGACCAAAACGTGTCCCAAAGTTTATAGTCATGTGGTGAGGATGGTGCAAAAAGATTAAGGTTGTACTTCTTGGACCCTTGTAATTTATATACTAGCATAATAATGTCATAGAGTAGAAATAAAACTAGCTTGAATGATCCAAATAGGATTTCACATCACATGAGTGGTAGGAAATAGAAGAAGATGAATCACATTCAATATACCAAAAAAGAAAAATTCTATATTGATTTTTTTAGTTTAAGGCCATGATGTTTGGACCGTGAAATCATTTTGAAGATATATTATATGGAATATGAAAATGTTCATTCTTAAAAAATATTGGGGCATGGTGGAAATAAAAAACACGTGAATAAGAAAAAAGGAGGCTCCCATACCATACATGTATTGGGGAATATATAGGAAGAAACCACTTTTCATATGGAAAAAAGAAAGTACTCCATCGATTATTTTAGTTTAATTTCATAATATTTGGACTATAAATAAAACTCAGGAGTAAAAGGGTTGATAAACCTATGGATGGGCCCAATAAAAATGTACGGGTGTCGCTATGTATCCCAAGAGGTTGGGAATTAGACTCCACATAATTCTTTGATCACTCTTCAGTAGAAGAACAACATTGGAAAAGAAAATCCTCTCTAGAGAGGAGGAAGAATCATCCCATGATCATCATGGGAAATCACAAAATTTTCTAGTGAAAAGATTCATTTTAATATCATTCGTTAAGTATGATAGGTTCTTAGTTTATGATCATTGAGTTTGGACCATAAATAAATCTCATAATCGGTGTATGTTATGCCGCATCATGACAGACCCGACATGAATGAGGGCCAAATTGGTCCATGCCACACAAAAAATTATAGTATAAAATATGATTCATAATCTCTTAGTCTAGGTTTATAGTGTTTGGACCATTGAGGGTTTCTTTAAGTAGAATAGGTGTAATGAGGTGGCATAACAAACCCAACATGAATGAGCCACAAGAGTCTTAAACACACCACATATGCATTCAAGAGGAACCTCGCATATAGTTTAAATTCAAGAAGATTGTACTATGACCTAGGAATGCTCATCCTGAGGGTTCTTATGCGTGTGAAATGAAATAGGTAAAACACGATGTGAATAAGGGCCAATGGGAGCCCATATTTCACATAGGTGGCTCAAGATAAACCGTAGATTGTTTATGGTTATATAGCATGTATCATTATAAAGGCCATGGGTCCAAATGTTTCATAGAGTCTATGGCTGGACCCAAAGGCAAGGCGTCTGGGCATCACTACATATCAGATATATATGGGAATCAAGCCTCAGGATTTTCATGAAGATCCGTGCATTTTATCGTAATGTGGTATGGACGAAGGCATGTCAATATGAAATGGGGAAATAATATTATGGTTGGAAAAATGATCAATCATCTAGGAGTCACTACATATTCCATTAATATATGAATCAATCGACAAATAGTTCATGATGGGGAAACAAACCTATATAGATCTTGCCCATATAAAAAGAGAGGAAACATTAGATATGTCATGTTTTTTGAATTTTTTTTTTGTTTTTTTGAACTACGGAACCAGGACGGTAAGTCCAAGGACTCCACTAGAATGTGGTGGTATATATTTCTTGATAGGATTCATTGAAAATGACCAGTTCCAAATGTTACTTTATCCCATGTGAGAACACCACATTGTTAACCCATTCTCTATAGTTCATCCTAGATGGTGGTGTCTCAGTTCAAGATCATAGATAGGACTGGTCCATTTTCTAGCATTATTTAGTAAGGATGTTAGAAACAATGTTCCAAGAGATAAGTGGTGGGAATGTCTACTAGTAACCCGATGTAATATTATAGAATTCCACACCATGTATATACTCCCAAAATAACTATAGAGAAGCTCTATGTTTAAACGAAAGATGATTTTAGACCATAGGGATTTCACATCCCAAGTAGGAATATATAGTTTGGTGGAATGAGAAACCGAATGTGAATAAGGACTAAAAATATCCACACAACACTGCACAATCCCTAGAGGAATAATGAAACAACTCTTAGTTTATGAATGTTAGATTTTAACCATAGTTGACCATCTCAACATCTTTTTTGTGGAATGTATTCTATATAGTTTACCATCATGTGGTGAGGATGAAGATGCTACATAGTTTTTCATCACAAGACTTGAAAATAAAGGGGGAATGAGGTAACCTAGGGATAAGGAGTGTGGCATGGAAGAAAAATCATATGTGAATGAGATCAAAAATCCTCATACCATGCCACATATTCACTCTCTTATTTTATGGTCATAGATTTTGGACCATTTTGAGTGTCTCTGGTTTACATATATAGTATGGGTGAATGAAAAACCCAAAAAGAATAAAGGATATGGAATACCAATCCCATAAAACATATTTCTAAGTGAATCATGATGATTCTATTAGTTTAAGGTCATAGAGTTTGGACCGTAGGGGATGTGTAGATACATCATGTTTTTAAATCCTACCGTGACTCTTAAAACAACGTGCGCCATGCTGGATGTGGGAAACAAGGAGTGATGTTTTAATTCTCTATAATATGCATGTAATATAAAAATAAAAAGGAAATGTAATGTGGTAATATCCCAACCGTACTA
Source organism: Viscum album (assembly GCA_963277665.1). Taxonomy (NCBI): domain Eukaryota; kingdom Viridiplantae; phylum Streptophyta; class Magnoliopsida; order Santalales; family Viscaceae; genus Viscum; species Viscum album. The sequence continues at coordinate 422,239,945 of OY728162.1, read as the reverse complement.
ACATTCCCATGCAACGTTTGCGAATTCACATAGGGACAATACCTTGGGTGTTGGGGATCCATCAAAACATAAGAAGGTGGAAATGTGAGTCATGAAACCTAATATCTAGAGCACAGTAATATTGTTGATGAAGGTTAACTATTGACCATATTTAGGACAAAATGTCTACAACTTGGTACCAAGGATATAGAAAGATTGTTGGGGTTGACTGTTGAACATATTCAAAACACAAAACCACTCTCAAAATGTCATCCATACATTTCAAGGGAATTTTCCTAGAACAGTTGGTGAGCCAAAGCGTCATGATACCATTCCATCTGGGGTCCCTCCAGATGTGGAAGATGATTATGAATAAGATAAAGGTACACATGAAGTGTGAAAATGGATTGGGGAATTTTCCTTATGGAATTTAACACTCTAGGACCCATAACACCAATAATTCAAACATGTCGGCGTGGAAGATAAAAAATAAGTATTAGGTTGAGATCGGGAGCCTAATGGGGGGGGGGTCAAATCCCAACATAGAGCTCAAGATCAAGATACCTATCACTTCAACTAGTTTATGGTTTATTTCTTAGACTAGAGGATCTTACTTTATGTTCATATAGTTTAGATCATGGGGTTCCTAGTTTAATGTCATATACATAGAATGTATCCATGCAGTTTAATTCCATATGGTACAGATAAAATTAATACACAGTTTAGCATCAGGGAACTAAAACAAAGGAAAAATATAACATAGAGGGGAAATGTGTAGTAGGGAAAATAATCATCAGTGAATGAGGATTAATGAGACCACATTCCACCCAACATATTCCCTAATATAAACTTGGGAAAAATCTCCAAAAGGGTGAGTGATCCTGCCGCTGGGCCAATGAGGAAATGACTGAGCATCACTATGTATCTCATATGGATGTGAATCAATACACACATAGTTCTTGGATATGGAATGATGGATTTACAATGAAAATTAGGGGAGTGTAAATATTCTCTCAAATGAGGATATCATGGTTTTACATAGTTTATTTTCACGTGACTAGAACATTGAAATTAATAGTTTAATGTCACGGAGTTTGGAGAATTTAAGGTAGAGATATGAAATTAAGTGCTATTAGAAAAATAAATGTGATTGTGGGTCTAGGAGATCCACAAACCACTATAAATTATAAATTATAGTAATTCAAAAGGGCCAAAAGGGAAAAATCTTCTTAGGTGGAGACATCATGGAAAATTCAATGCTGTTTAATATCATACAAAAAGGACACCAAAGGTAATTTTTTATGTTTATAGAGATCTAACTAAAGGGTGAGGCTTATGAAATGGAAATATTCAGTTTTTTAACATAAATTAACCTAACGTTAATGAGGATAAAAAGGTCAAACATCACACAACAAATTATAGAAGATAACCACACCTAGCATTAATGAAAAAAAGAAAGAAAGGGGAAAGAAGGTTTTAGTGGATGGTCCAAAATATGTAGTGTCTAGACATCTCTACATATCCCATGAGGATGTGAATCAAGATTCATGTAGTTCATGGATATCCATTCAATTTAATGTCATGTGGTAAGGATGAAAACATAATTTAATGTCATTCAAGATAAAGAACGAATTAATATTTTAGGATCATGACAAAAGGACAATCAATGTTGTATTGTTTAGCATCCTGTGGGATTTTAGAGATTTTAGATTATGGTTATAGAGCTCGGACCTAAATAATATTTCCTCCTAAAGAGGAAACATGTAGCATGGAATTATAATAAACCCATCGCGAATGAGGATCAAAGAGATCTTCACCACAACACAGGCTTCCAAGAAGATCATGAAGAAGCACATATTTTGAGTTTAGAGAGTTTGGACCATATGGGTTTTATTTATAATGAGAGAACATGTATTTTGGTGGTATAAGAAATCCTACCTGAATGAGGGTCATATAGATCCACACCACACTACACACTCCTTGGATGAATTATGAAAAATAAATGGTTGGGCTCGAGAACCAAATGTCTGGGCATCGCTACATATCCCATGAGGATGTGAATGAAGACATATGTAAATATTGGGGATCCATTCAGTTTACCACCATGAATTCATGATGTAGGGTTCCATTGTCACGTGACAAGGATATATATACAAATACCATGGGACAAGTTTATGGAACAGTAGAAAATAATCAACATAAACGAGGATCAAAGAGATATTCAATGTATATTCTAGATAAGGGAACCAAAGAAAAAAGGCCAAATGGTCAGTGATCCTATGGCTGGGATCAGAAACAAAATGATCTAGCATCACTACATATCCCATGATGATGGTAATCAATACAAACATAGTTCATGGAGATCTATGTAGTGAAACATCATACTTAAGGATGAGATATGCTATTTATTATCATGTGAGACAAATTAGAAGTCTAAATTCATGAGGGATGATGAAATTTAACATTAAGAAGGATGAGATAAATAATAGTTTATGGTCATAGAGTTTTTAATTTGTTCTCGATGTTTATGGTCATAGAATTTGACCTATAGGTTTTTGTTTGTGAAATGTATTTCTTTAGAAACATGGAGTTGGTGGGAGGAGTAATTATATCCCTATCCATGGTGAGAAAAGAGTATGCATCATTAAGGTAAACCTTAAGAATGATATATGGAACTTCCCATTTGGGATCCAACATCAATGGCTTCCTTCTCGGTATCATCGACATCTTCATAGCCAATTTCTTATCACCCTGAGGGAGGATCATAGATGAAATTTCTTTTCAAAAGCTCTGGATATTTTATTTTGGTGCCTTTATATTTTATTATAGGCCTTAACCATATTCTAATAAAGAGCTTATAGCTCAAAAAATGGATTGTTTCTTCTTCATATAACATTGTATGATCGTAGGAAGCTATACTGAGCAATGGAAACTAAATCTCAATGGAAAGGATGACCTATGTTACATAGAATAGATATTATAGAGTCGTGTGGGTGACTCTACAAGTCATTTTATGATTTGTTTATAGAGAATTGTGGATATTTTCAGTCCAACTCTATTATTCTGACCCACCATATTCTGAAAAAGTTTATAGAGGGTCTTGTTGAACCCCTAAATTTTCCCATTTTTGTGTACATGGTAGCGAGTGGTGTTGTTCTACCATAAACCATATTTGGAATATAGTTTTGTTAGATTTTCATCCTAGAAATTATTTACATTATCAATGAGAATAGCATGAGGAACACCAAATTAATGAATGAAGTTGGACCTCATGAAATCAAAAATATTCAAGGCCATAACATCATTAAGAAGAATCACTTCTACCCACATGGATAATAAATCTGTTGTGTTTAGAATGAACCAAAACATGAATGTTTTTCTAGTGGATATAATCACATGACATTGGGTCCCAGATAGAAAATGGAAAAGTGTACATTGTAGTGTAGAGGTCATCTGGTGGTCGATGCACAAAATTGGCATGGATCTGACATGTGTGGAAGCTCTTAGAGAACACAATGCATTCATAAACATGGTAAGAAAAAAATATTCCAAACCATGAATATTGTGGGAAATATTCATCCATACTTAATTTGTACCAAATGAACCAGCTTGGACATACTTCTTAACCTGGGGAATCTCATCTATTTAATTACAAAGGAGGAGGAATCCATCAAACTCACATCTATTGATAGTCTTCTCTAGGCTGGGACTAATCTAGAGGGTGAACTGAATTAAAATATGGTATATTCAGTCCTGTTTTTCTCTATCCAATGAGAGAATATTGTGCTATTGATACTCGATGAGTGGAGATGTCTAATCAGAGGAGTTTTCATCTATAGGGGAATTGAGAGGACTTGACTTGGAAGAGCCTGTTGTAAGATTATTTACCTACTATATTTCATTTTCATCTAAAACAAATGGGGAAATGACCCTTCTATGTGCCCCATGATTTAATAGATCTTCTAGGTCAGTCTCTATGAGTGAAGCAACTAGACTGTATAGGGAATTGTCTTGACCATTATGTGAATATAGAAGATGAGTCACCTCTAGATAGTAAGGGAAGTTCTCTAATAGATGGTGATCATGCTTGAGAAAGGCTATAAGCTTTGTCTTTATGACTATATAATCATTGTTGGTCGGTTTGATTCTAACTAGAGTCCATCTTCATATGTATATGGGGAACATCAATCTCAAGGCCCAACTCAAGACCAGTGATGAGACCATAATAATATGTCTCATTATTGGAAAAACCCATTAATATAAAAAACAAATCGATTATAAAATATGGGGTACGTGTGATAAAGAATGTCCCTATGCCACACTATTGATCCTGGGATCATTGAACTTTCTGCTAGTGGGACTCCAAGAGGCACCATCGATGTTAATCTACAAATATGATAGGACCGGATCCACAAAAAGGATGAACACATCTAAAAAATCAAGATCCATAGACTACTCTGTTGGGGTTAGATGAGAATCAACAAAATATACCAGTTCATGAAACTTGAAGTTTATTTGGGGAATATATTTGATGTCGAACTGCTGAAGAATAAATGCCCAATGTGGTAGGTATCCTACAAACATTAGATGGTTTAGAATGTACTTAAGCTGATCCACTTACGAAACCATATGTATCTAATGATGCGGATGATAATGGATCAACTTCTGCACTGCAAAAACTAGTGTGATGCATCTCTTCTTAATAGAAGAGTTCCTAGACTCTACCTCATGGATCATATGACTAAGATAGTACATATTATTCTTTGTCCTGTCATTATTCATCAGAGTGAGAAGGGTGATGAGGGATAATTCTAGGATGATTACATAAAGGACTAGTGGATTTTCAGAGATGGGTGGTATCAGAACCAGAGGATGTAGCAGGAACTTATTGATCTCCTACAAAGCTATTTGGAACTTTTAATTCCATTGGTAAACAAAATTTTCTTCTATTGCTGAGAAAATGGATTAAACATGCTAGCCATATTTGAAAATAATCAATATATATAGGCTGAGGCCTTAGTTTCTTCACTGCTCCTGGGGGATTCTCAGAGAAGGAATCTATATTATATATCCAATTCTTCTAGGATGATCTTGATACCTTTATATATGACAATAAATATGATTAAATTCCAAAAGTTCCCCATGAAAACACATTTCATGGGGTTCATCTTCATCTACCGAGAGAGAAGGAAGATGAACACTTTTCCAAGATATTTGAAATGGTCTCTATGTAGGTGGGATTTGACCACCAAATCATCCACATAGCACTAAACTAGTGTCATGAGAATCGATTTAAGTATGTGGTTCATAGCATCCTCGTAGGTAGATCATGCATTCTTCATGATGAAAGGAATCATGAGGTATTAGGAAGTAACCTATTTTTCTATAGAGGTGGCGTACTTATCATCTTCTAGGGCCATTCAAATTAGATTATAATTAGAATACCCATCTATGAAAGAGAGATCGTAGATCACAGTGGCAGCATCAATCATCAGTTCTGTCATGGGATGGGGAAAATCATCCTTCAGATAGTGGAGGTTAAGATCCTGAAATTGAATATAGTCTCTGATTTATCTTTTATTCATTATGATTGGGATTATATTATCCAACCATCTAGGTTACTGAAAATCCTTGATATAGTTGTCTTAGATGAGATTATAAACATTCACCTTAACTATAGAACCATGAGGCGGGTGCATCTTCCTAGGATGATCAATGAACTGGTGATGGATCACTAGGATACCAATGTTATAGATGATGACCTGAGGGTCCATACCATGAACCTATTCATAACTCTAGGTGAACACATCACGGTCTTTCATTAGAATGTCTACATACTAATGTTTCTCCTATATGGGTGTTGATTAACTGATCAATGTTGGACTCATATCTATCTCAATACCGAGATATACCTATACCAACTCATTAATAGTGGTATATATTCCATGTTAAAATGTAAGAGGATCATATTCCAAATCCTTTTCATAATATGAGGTGGTAGCATCATCAATGGGATGAAATTATTCAAAGTTGAATAACCCTAGAGGAACAATAATTTTGGCCTTAGTGGCAGTGGAATATTTAGTAGGACATTCCTACATAGTTGAATCCTTGTCAATAAAACTTTCAAACTGATTCCATCAGGCCTAAAACCAATTTTCTCATTCCAAACAATGTCAAATTAGTGGTGATAGGTTGGTATGTTTCAATGTATCTTGACTCAAAAAACAAGTAGTTGTGGAATATTGTCATAGCCATAGGGTGAAAATATCAACACCTTATAGGGTTGATAGGTTCCGGTATCACTCTGGCCTACCCTATTTAGTAGTACAAGGTAATCTTATGATGCACCGTGTATCTGAGAATTCATCCTCCACTCACCTCATACACTACTAAATAGTGTCCCATGTCTGGTGTGATATCCTCCAGTCAGTGAATCAGAAGAATGAAAGGATCATTCAAAACCATTCAGGGTTCGACCAAAGTACTAGTGTTCTCATCCTCATTAGTATGAACCCACATTCCATTGCTCATGTCATATTGTGAATCCAAATAGTGGACTTGAGAAGAATAAAAATGATATATGTCACCCTGGAGCATTTCCACTCGACCATTGAGGGAGTACTTAAGACATTTCTGATATGAGCCGGGAACTACTATATGAAGATGGAGAAAAGGTCTAATCCTCATTGCATTATAAGAGGTATCCGATTAGAAAAACACAAATTCATTTTTTTCAACATGAAAAGTGAACTGGGTCTTCAGGTGTATCTTTCCACACAACCTCTACACTGTTATGTCATAACCCTAAATAATTAGGTCATAGGGGCTCAGATATTCTTCAGTCAATCCAAAGTTGTGTAGTGTCCAGGTTTGGATGATATTGTTCTTAGAACCTATGTTGAGAAGAAAATGATAGATATGCACACCATTAATATACCTAGGGATGTATAGAGTACGAATATGACCCTATACATGGGGATGATCATCTTCCCCTAAGAATGAAATGATGACTTTGATTTCTTCTCATTCGACTTCCTTATTATGAAAGGCCTCTATGGATTCCACCTCTATCTCAAATCGAAGGGGGGTCTTCAAGGACTCTATGAGTGCCCATAAAACCTCTTAGGATAGTAGGAGGGCCTCGAGAATCAAAATATTCATTGGAATGTTATCAAGATGTATAATCACTTATTATTTCCCTGCTATGTTCACGGTTATTCTGGGAGGAGGTTGCTCTATGGAAGTAGGTATCACAGGCACTACTAGTTGAACTGGGGGACACTATATAGGGCTGAGAATATCACACTGCTCACTTATTGAAACATGTAAGATCACTATCAACTAACCATTAAAATGATGAGTTGTATAATTTGGTTGATCATGGTGTGGTCGCGGATGATCTACCTAGTCATGTAGCACATACTACGGAGACTATGATTATGAAGAGACAAACTGGGAGGTCTATTCCTATTGGGATCTATGCGGAGCCAACAATGTAGTCTCGGTAGCATGCATGGATTTCCATGAAGCACTTGACTGAGAATTCCGATGATTCACATGGTTATGGCCTCATTAGTGCTGACATCGACTAGGAATGATAGGAGGAATTGCTCGATACTCCTCATCATTATGAATCACATGGGGATTCACCAATATGAAAACATTAATGTAATATTACTATTTATCATCATCTGATTAATCCTCTAATATAGGCTATATTTTTGGGGAAATACCCACCAACGGAGGAGTGAAATCCCAAAGAGCATGAAAGTGTTTTGACACCAAAGGCGGACACTAAATTTCCTTGTTTTAATGGGTGCCTTATCTTCTGATAATCAGAGGGATGATGTTTTGGTGCAGACGTGGTAGATGGAGAAGGAACATATATTTTAGGAGTCCATGGATAATTTAAATGGGCATGGGTGAAACCATGGGAATGATAAAATACCCTATTATCCAACCAATAATCCTAATTCTATGACCCATTACTAGATACATGATGCCACTCATCTTTTTGTCGATGTCAGGTTTTGCGTTAACAGATGCTACCTATTCTGGGGAAGGTCCCAATCTAAAAAAAATACTATCGATATATACCTGGATCCATTAATTGAAAATATTTCAATGATTAATGGTATATTAAATGGACCAGTCATAAGGGAAGTAGTTGGGGAGATTAATTAGATCAAGCACCATGGGCCTCTAAAATTGTGGAATCTTTAGAATCCCATGATTGAAGTCACAATGGAAATAATCTAGAATGTGGTCCTTCTGAAATGAGAAGGTTTGTTTCCTCCTATCTGGAAAGGGAACTCTAGGATGCCAGCCCTATTGGGGGGATGATGGATGACAGTGGGCTAGAATCCGATTGTACTTCCTGGGTAGTGGCAGTGGTTCACTACGCAGTGATGAATACCAATTCTACACCAGATGATACTGATCCTGAGGTTGACCATGAGGATATTTCCCCCATCGAGATTATTTTTTATTCTCTATCTGTAATAACTCTAGAAGCTTGGGGGACCTCTATTTGTGTAAAAAATATAGTTTCATCCTCAAAAGTTCTTCTTGTAGGAGATGAATGAGTCACTGAGCATGCCTACATATCCTAATACAATGATTACTTGAGTCGGTGAGATTTTTATAAAAGTATAAAAATCGACCATTGGATATTCTGATTGATGAGAGAACGAACAAATTCAGTCTTGACATTCCCCAAACACATCATCAACAACTTATTCTGAGTCAGTGACATGTTGAGTGAATACATGAGGCCTTTCCACCTGGAAATAATGTATATGACTCACTCATCTAGTTATTGCTTACACATGAGGAGTTCAATAATATTTTTGCTGTGAGTGGTGGAGATTATCTAATAAAAGAACTACCTACGATGATCTTCTGAACTAGAAATATACCCGATGGGTTGATGATTGTACTAGAAAAATGCATTACCATCTAATGTATATACAAAAGATCGAATCTTAGTGTCCTCCTGCTACTTTACGGTCCCCAACATAGTTCCACACCTTGATATAAAGTAATCCCGATATTGTATTGGGTTTCCCACCCCATTGAAGGGGGATAAGGTAGGGTTTCATAAATCTAGGAGTTCCTACATGTTATCCACCGATGTCGGATATTGATTTCTATCAGGCCTGACTTCTGCCTATCGAGTTTCCAAATCATTGAGTTGAGTGGAGATAGAAGCTATCAGATCTTCTTAGTGGTTTTTCCTATTCAGTTTTGGATTCCTGGAAACTAGGTCATTGATGGGTTCATCAATGGAATAAATATGCTAAAAAATCATGGATTGTGTGGAATAATGGCTTATGGAATGGCCTGATCATAATCCCAAGGGGGATTATCATGGTTCTTGGGTGTATCTCACAAAAAATATTGTGGTTTCATACCATCGACTATGGAATAGACCCTATCGAGATGTATATGATTATCCATATCAATTGGAGGAAGCTAACCAAAATGGAACTATGGTTACCCCTTCTATCCCTACTATCACAATAAAGGAGGGGTAGGTTTGTGTCTTGGATCACCATAGCCTAGAAGTTTTTCTATAGATTGCTCGACAAGGAGACTATTAATGATATTAATTGGGTTTTCCAACTACTGTACCAAGGCAGCTGTGGAGAGGTTAATCTCCATCTCTTTCATATCATTGGCTAGGTTAGATGACTTGGAAGCCTTGATTGGATCATTACCTATTGTTAGTGTTTCTACCGATGGGAAATGAAGCTAATGAATCTCCAAGGTTACAAGTATATCATTGCATGTGATTCACCATACCAGTATGATATTTCAAATAATTATGCATTGCTATAGGGGTATATTCACTTCGTTGGATCTCAATTCAATGTTCTTATATGTGAGGGTGTCGAGCTCAAACATAATTAATGTGAATCTTCTCGAAGGAATATCCTCGATATCATCAAATACGCTCTGATGTCACAGGATAAGACTAAAGTGGATAGAATCATACTGTCACTATATTTGGATATATACTTGTTGGGACACTAACTATGTAACTCTATGAGGCATGGTAAAACACTGAACACATCACTGCTGAAAATTTTAATGGTAACTAGATGATGCATGGTTTATTTCTATTGAGAGAACTTCTGAATCTACCATGAAAATTTTTCTACAAATAGTGTCAAAATTCTCCTACCTTGGCAGAGAAACCAATCAATGGTGGTGGGTGAAAATTTGTATCCCCTGTAGGGGTTTTCAGAATCATAAAATATCCTCCATAGTGAGTGACTTCATAATGGAAATGACATGAGTGGAAATCAGCCAAAACATTTCTTGAAACTGATCAGTGGATATTATATTCCATAATATCCTTCATTCATAAGTGAGAATTTATTCCTCACTACCCAATTTTTTTTATCTAAGTTGGCTGAGGAACTTGATATAGAACTGATGTGGACCACTATGGTGGAGGAATGGTCTCTGGAGAATATAGTGGGTGAGCAGACATGTCTCCACTCACTGGGTCTTCTCACAGAGATAGTATCAAACACATCATCATGTATCTATATAATGGAGTAGTTACCACCACTTCAGGTGAGAGGGTGACAATTGTTGGTGAGAGATCTTGAAATTTATCATCTTCTATCATTCCCTAGAATAAATCTATATGATTGCTAGAAAAGGAACCTAGAGACCATATGGAAGATTCCATAGTGAGACTATGGTAAGTAGCCAAGTCTTTCACCTCCCACATGTATCTATGAAGGGATCCAGGGATCTGGTGCATCTCAAATTTCAGGATGATGAAGCACACATGTCAGACATTTGTCATATACCATGATGCTGAAGAATGAGTGGAAATCTCCAACAATGGGCCCCATTTAGCTTTTTAAATGGGGAAGCAAAATTTATTCACCATGGTTTCAATTTTCATGGCGTTGTTTTTTTGGTGGTGATGATTTTCCCTTCTACATTTGTAAGGTTCATTAGGCCATGGATCTACTATGTCATGATGAATACCTTCGTCCTACTAGACAATTGAGTGGGGTGGACCTCCACATGGGATGTTGCGAGAGTGAGGAGGACCATCACTCTAAAAAGATGTGGTGTGAGGAGAACATAGACATATGTCAAATGAGATATGAGGTGCACCTCTATAATTATTTACAGACACATGAAGAGGACCTATGTGGATATGAGTGCTGGAGTAGGGAGGACCTATGCTAGATCAAGTGAGAAGATAGGGAGGAATTCCATGATGGTTTCCTGAGGCACAATGAGAAGATCTGTGAAGGATAGAAATGATCACTTGGGGTGGGCCTTCAAACCGATCATGGACGAAAAATGGGAGGGCCTCATCATGGATAACTAATTGAGTTGGGAGGACCTTCACTCATCTAGATACGGTATTGGGAGGACCTCCATACTAACTGGTGATGAAGCGAGAAGGGCCTTCACTTTTTTCAATGTTTCCATGGGGAGGGAATATTCTAGAGATGGAAATGATGCATGGAGGACCTTCACATTCGTGGTTCACAACATAAGGAGGACATTCATATAGGTAAGAATAGTTCTGATGAGTACCTTCTGGCCCAATATTCGAAAGTCCAGAAGGGTCTCCGCATCGAATAGTGATGGAAACAAAGGGAGGGCCTCTATAATGATCCTGAGAGTGAGAATGGAATCTTTCTTGATTGGTGATGGTATTGACAGGGACTTCGTATTGGATCTCATCATAGTGGGTTGGACAACACTGGTTTCTAGTGGTGCTGATGACTGATAGAGTCAACCTAGTAGGCCAGTTGGGTGGAAAGGGCCTAAATCCCGATGAGGAATTGACGAATCACAGCTATGAAATGGAAGGAATATGGTGGAATACACTGGGGGTGGAGTGGACTTCTAATTTTAATGATGATTATGCCAAATTATGGTAATATTCCTCAGACTGGCCCCAATACTAGAGTTAAGTTATCTAGACTGGGGTTGTTAGAGCCAGAACAAAAACAATATGGTCATCATCTTAGGGTACTGGCCGATGGTGTTGATGAAGCCTCATGGGATATCTTCGTAACTTCTCTCGGTAGGTTATCATGGAAGATAAAACATGGACATCCTTTACCAAATCAAAATAGGGAAATGAGTCAAAATATTTCTCATGGGAGAGGCTCCCAAAGAATCTAGATGTAGGAGTTGGGGGTAACGGTTTCCTATGAGGCCCTTGGGGTCTACAGTGATAGTGAGGCACAGATGCCTCTTGATCTTGTTGGGTTATTTACCTTATAGTAATGACACCTCCTTCTCATACTGGAAAGCATGAGATTTGATAACACTTCTATGGATAATTTTTGAGGGTGAGATGGGGCATGGGAACCTAGTAGCTGTAGATGAAGTCATGGCTATATAATAGTTGAGTAAGATTTCCACATCCGAATTCCTTCTGCCCAAACGCCGATGGGTGGGGTGATTGGTTTATTGAAGATCTCATCCTGCAATTTAGGAAGATTCACCTATCAAATTATTTTCACAGAAATCAATTCCCAATATTGAATCACCATCCAAACATCCATCACTAGAGAGAGATCCACAATGACATTGCTAGAGGCCAAAATATCCAATTATCAACTTACCGAATTTCTTAAGAGTTTCATGTAGGCCCCAACATTTTCCTAGCGGTAACCACTACTACATTGTTGGATCTAGGGAAATTATTATCTACTGATGTATTCAATTCTACTAATCCCATTTCTGGTAGAAGTGGTCACATTGTGTTCATCATTTATATTTCCATTGATTTTCACTGGGGTGTGTCTCTTGGGTTTCCATGTCCAAACTCACTAATGGTGCATTGTACCCTACATTACCACTTTCTAAAGGTAATAATTTTTTTAATTATTCATATATGTTTCCCCTTGATCGAGAGATGATGATCAGATGTTGGTTCCTCCTTCCATGAATTATTCCTTAGAATTTTTTGCCTAGTCTAGGTCTCCTTTATAATTAATGATATTGTTCATGACCCTTATTCATGGTTCCATCTCTTCATGGATGCTGGTTAATTACACTTCTTATTTATATAAATTAAAAAGGGTCTAGTGAGGGAAAAAACCTTCATCCCGGGAGGTTGACATATTGGGCATCATTAGACTTTCTAGAAACTAAATCATTGCAGCACTGGCATTCTTTCTCCTAATAGGGATTTTCAAGATAATGGAACCCAGGGAATAATTTGGGTATGACAAGGTATATTATGCTCGAGGAATGTATCCTGATATTTTCAATAGCTTCATTTGATTATAATTGTGTATTCCAGGAGTTTGAAATCATATAGAGATAGATTAGACTGAACAAAATAGTTAATAAGGTTGATCAGATAAGCGCATCCCTATGAGGGAGCACCTAGGAAGTTTTCTATATGGATGGATAAAAACACCCAATATGAACAGACCCGAGGAGGTGTGTCTCAACAAGATAAGGGTTCACACCGTTAATTCAAGTTTGAACCCCAGAAATGGTGGGATAGGAAAATTGAACCCCATAAAGGTGGAAACCAATTCTTACCATTAGAAGGGATTAAACCTCAAGGAGGCTTCTTATATACCCTTTGGATAATAAATGGATCAAACCCCATGTATTTTTAAGGGATTATTTGGGGATTAAACATGGCTAGAAGCCCTTTACAAGAGGGTAACTCTTGGTTCGAGGAATACAAACTGTACAATGCTGATGCATTATTAGCTTCTCGTATGCTGCTAGAAACAACGATGATGTGGATGTAATGACCTCATGAGGATGCGACGGCCCATGTAAAATTAAAAATGAGTATGGGTAATGTGATGATAAAATATATGGAGTGTGGATTGCAGTGGTATTGATCCTCAGAGAGGATTCCAATCTATCCTAGAGGATGGGAATCAAAGTCCACGTTGTTCAGGAAGTGGAGCATTGTGTTACCTAAGGAGGTTGCCATGGGAATGAATTCATGGGTATGGACCTAATGGAAGAGGAACTTATGAGTTAATGTATAACCCTACTAATACATAGAGGCCTAGGGGAAACATCAGGATGAGAATGGATGATGGTCTTGAACCTTAGCGTGGATTCTTATGTACTATATTTAGATGGAAGGGATCAAAGACAATGTAGTACAAGATGGAGGAAGAGAGTTATGTAATACTCCTAGATAGTGATCTAGATACATGCTAGAGGATTATGCATAGTTATAAACCCTTTTCAACAGGATCACTCATGGTTATATGGATGTGACATGTGGGGGGCTTATGGATGGTCAGCGACCCATGATGATGGGCTATAAAAACATAGGGGGTGGATCCAAGAGATGTGTCCCAAAAAATAGAATATTTCTCATTCAGAGGGTATATCCTAGGAGAGAATTCTTGAATTTATCAATGGAGGGGATTGAAAATAAAAGAGGATTCCTATATACCTAAAAGAAATCAAACCCCTTGTATTCTAGAGCATTAAATTTAATGTCATGTTAGATGACTAAACCAATGTGAAATATATTAAACAAATGGATTTTCAGGAGTGATGGGCTTGAACCATGGAGAGACTTCCTTTGATCCATGTTTGTAACGAATGTATCAATGTCCATATAGTTCAATATTTGGGGGTATAGAATCATTGTAGAAACCTATTGGGTCTTACGCATGGTCAGTGCCCCAAAGACATGTTCAGGATTATATGTGGTTATCATCCCATAGTGGATATCTATTTCACTAAAACTATAAGCTCAAATGATTCATTAATTTTTTGGGAAACAAGAGGTATAATTAGACTCTATTGTTATGTCATGAAAGGTGTGTCCACAAGAGAAGGTGTGGGGATTACGCAATGAAAATGTCCTAGAGAGATAGAGATTATAACTTACTCTGTGATAGATGCATGTGGTAGATCTAGTTCCATGAGAGGTAGTTTTCATTCCCTACTAGTATGAAAAGTATGAACTCACTCTCATGGGGACTAGTGGTCATGTAGAATGCCTGAGATGGAAAACACCATGTGCATTTCATGGGCTGAGACTACTTTTTAACCCCATGTGTATAGTATGATGGTTATTTTAAGATCAATGTATTGCATCTCAAATGGAGAGGATGCACTCCTTACACCATGGAAATACATTACAGATACCTACCTGAACTTTTGTAAGGGATGGAATCAGCAAGGCATGCCATGAGGGGTGTGTAGGAATGGTAAATCATGGGGTCCATGATAGTGTTTAAATTCCAAAAATAATGATCTATTATCATACATATTCTATAAATAAAGATATAGTACAAACCAATAAGGAAAACCACACATGGAATCAATACATAACTAAATATTAGACTGGAGGCCAAACAAGAAAGGGGTTTGTGAAGAAGGAGGGCTTGGTGAGAGAAGATTCATGAATATCTAGTGCTTCATGGAGAAAAGGAGATTGATAAAGGGAGGAACTTTATGAATCCTGGTGAATGGGGTCTCTGTGTAGGGAGGAGCTTCACGAATAATGGTGACCATGCCTAGGCACGAGATCAAAATGTATTTAGGGGGTTCTTCACAAAGCCTGAATGATCCACAAAGTCCTGAGTTCCCAAGAGGGACTCCTAGCTTCATGATGGTCATGGAACATCATGAAGAGATTATAAAAATTAATCATAGGTAAATAGAAACAAAGGGGAAACTTTTTCGCGAAGATCAAATAACATGGGTGATATTTTTTATTTCTAGTTCACGATGAATAGGGAGCTTCATGAAATGAGATCTTGTAAGGAGAAATGTTGGGGTATCAGCACTTTGAGATGTGGGTGAGATGTATATTTATAGGCACCATGTATCATAATTCTTAGATGTGTTCCATGAAGGAAATTAAGCTTAGTTAATAGAGGTGGACCTATTAGAGTTATGTATAATTCCATAAAGTGTATTAGTGGTGATCACTGAGGCTGTAAAACTCACAATGGTTTCTGTCATGTGGCTTCACAACAATCACAAAGAGCATCAGACTCCCAAAGCTATCTGTAAATGGCATCATGCATTGATGGTGTTGAGGGAATTGGTGAGGGAAATTTCAAAGAAGGCCCATTTGGTGTTTTTTTGACATGTAAGTCTTGAATTTTTTTTCCTGATTAGTTTTGGTCTTCCTCAATCCATCTCGGTGATGCATTTCAGTTCCAAAAACTGTGAAAAATATTTTTATTCCATGATCTATTTTTTCTTTACTTACATGAAGTGTGTTTTTATTTCAGAAGTCATACATGATCAATTCACCCAATAATGGGAATAGACTAAAATGAAATAAAGTGAGAGAATAATGTAAAAAATAGTTACACTAATCTACCCTCCCCCACGTAGAAAGATTGAATGCTACTATATGGAATATGAAGTTATATAATATAAAATCTAGGCTCCATATAATTTCAACAAATGTTTCCTCGTATTTGTTTATTTTAATATACTATGTACATATTTGATGAATTTTGAGAGTTTCCTAAAAATTATTATATGGTTTCAAATTTATATTAATGTTTTAAGAACATGTTAGAAAAAATCCATGAAACTATGAAATTTGAAATTGTATCAACCATTAATTGAAGGTAATTAATTTAGTAATAGTGTAATTAAATCTATTATGAATTATCTACTCCGTAAATAATATTTAGGATATGAAGAGTATATAGATATTGATTCACCTACTATTTTTAATATAATGTATTTTATGCCATCAAGAACATTCCCATTAATATTATCACTTTTTTAATTTCATACATTATGGATCCGTAGGTTGAAATTTCATAGGTTGAGTTGAAGGAAGATCATGTGGAATGAGGAATGATGTATTAGGAAAAAATTAAAGTGATACAATTGATTTTAAATATTATAAATTTTAGATTAATGATAATTTCTTAAAGAAACATAACAAATATTCTTGACAAATAAATAAAACAAATTAATATCATATTTTTATGATGAAGAGAGAATGGAAGTAAAATATGAGATCAAACAGGGATGTGTAAAATATCATTAACATAAAGTATCATTAGGTATATTTAAATCAATGAAATATAGATATGATATAATTTGATACTTATTGAGAGAGTGAGAAAAAATAATATTCCATGATATCTCCTAATTTTTGTATTAAATCAAAATTTAATTATTTTAGTTTCATTGATATGTTGAAACTACTTTGAGATGTATCATTTTAAAGATCAAATGAACTGATAAGTTTTTTCAAAAAATTTTGCCTCCACATATATTGTTTGATTAAAAAAATAATAGATTTAAATCGACTATAGAAAATTATAATTGGAGAAAAACAACGATAAACCCTTCAATACAGAAAGGGTGGAGTAGAAAAATAGGTAAAAAATTGGTACCTATATAAGATCATAAAATTATAGTTCATTTACACAAATGTAATAATACATAGAAGATGTTTGTATTGAACTTAAATAAAAATACAATGTCTCATTACCTATTTTTGGTTTTGAATAATGTTTGGATATAGTTAAATGAATTATTTTCTTAAAATTTCAATTAATGAATTTTATATAAGGCTAACATGAAGGGGGGAAGATGAACTAAGACATTGTTTATAGAAAATGGTAAGTGTATTCACATTAAATGATTTATAGAAACATGAAAATTTATATGAAAATATTAATAGAAGAGTTCAATAAAATGATGATTTCCATTACATACATTCCAGGAATAAATTTCATGCTGTTAATGAAATATAAATACAAATATTGTGAAAGAAAAAATGAATTAATGATAGATTTTCCATGGTGTATTAGAGACAAATAAGTGTTGAGAAAATTACACCCAATAAGACTAGTTATTATGAATATTATACCAAGAATTATGCAATGAATATACTATAAAATAATAGGATATATCATTTTAATCTTCATGTATTCCATTAACATCAATTTTTAATGAAGAAATATGGAACAAAAATTCAATTAAATCCATGAAAGGAAAAAAATAATCAGAATGGTAGAAGACATAAATATATAATAATTTTAATTTCATTATAGATTACTAAGAAATTATAACTCTAAAACACTTATGAATATATACAAAAAACATATTCTATCAAAAAATATTTGGAATAATTCCATGATTTCATGGATATATCTGTGATTAGTGGTTAAGAATATTGATAAATAATTAATAAAATGAAATTACATTCCAATCTAATTTGAAAAAAAATTCACATAATAATAAAGGTGAATGTAAAAGGATAACCATACTACCCATAAAGGGTACAATATGTAAAATGAAAATAGGAGCATACATGATGAGTTATAAAGAATAAATCACTAAAATGGTATGGATTTTTGGTTTGAGAAGTATTTCAAAACAATATTTCTTTTATTAAGGTGTCTGTGATGATAAACTATATTTCCATGTATATATTTTTTATGTTTTAATTATATTCGAGGAATTAATTTTCTTGAAGAAATTTAGGAAGCTAACATAGATAATTATGTAATTTCAGAAATGTATTTTGATAAATTCATCATAGAGTGATCTGTATCAATTTTTATTAACTATTTAATAATCCCAAGGAAAGTGATTCTAAGTAATTATTTGAAAAAAATCTCACCCCTGATGAAGTGTTTTTTGAGTATATCAGTTGGGGTGGAGTTAAGAATATAATAAATCTATCATAAATTTATCATTTAAGGTGAGAATATGGAAATTTGGAAACCTATGAGAAAGCCAATTTATGATATGATAGTAAAGGTTTTCTCATCTGTATTTTAACTTAACCTATTCTGGTTTTCAATGGAGAAATGTGTTATGATGGCTATTTAAAGGATTAATTTGATTAAGAGACAAACTAATTATCATATAAATATTTTCAATGTGATAATTATGTTTATTTATGGTTAATTAATTAAAACAAATACATTGTATATCACATAAAAGATAATA
Organism: Viscum album; assembly: GCA_963277665.1. NCBI lineage: Eukaryota > Viridiplantae > Streptophyta > Magnoliopsida > Santalales > Viscaceae > Viscum > Viscum album. Next base: position 422,221,030 of record OY728162.1, on the reverse strand, counting down.
TCTACGTTAGAATCATATTTCGATGTATTTTTGACACCTTTGATGTTTATATTAATCATGATTCATTTTTCACTAATATTTCCCACACAGACATAGAGATCATTAATTAATGGAAAAAAATTATATAATCGGTGATACCATCCCTAAAAACCCTAAAAAGTATTAATTATCAATTTGGGGTGAAATAAGACTTAGTTGATATTTTATTTAATTTGGATGGTGATTTCCCCCCTTTCTATTAAGAAATATAATCCACATTTTAATTGGTTTGATAGGTAATATATTACATGTACAAATTCCCCATAAGAAAAATTCCATATAAAATACATTAAAAGGTGTCTCTTACACATTCCAAAGGACATTTATCCCTTAGTAAAATTTATAGACAAAAGTACCTAATTCAAAATCCAAAAAACTTGCCCAATTTTCCTTCCAATACTGGATAACCAATCCGAATCCCACCAAATTGACCCCTCACATCATCTCCAAACCACTACACCAATCCATCATGCATTATCTTTCAATTTTTCTCCTACTACTAGTGGCCAATATCATGCTCACATACATCTTCCAACTGATGACACCCTCGATCGTGATATCCCTCATTCATAATCGTAGCCTTCCCTATTTCCACCACTGTTTTGAGCACCAAATATTTATCTATATCACATAAACAACCCTATGAACCTAACCTTCTTCAAACATACCACTATTAGAATCAAACTGGATGAAATTCATGCAGGGATAATGAAAAAAATAACAATTTTTATAAATTATTCTATTGGTTTTGAATTCAAATCCAAATTGTTCGATTGATGTCATATTCAATTATAGTGGAATCAATTATTTTCAATAAAATTCCTACGATGATAATTTTTTAAAATAAATTAGTAATCTATAAAGGGATTAAAATGCGTTTAAGTGTTGAAAATTCACTATATAATAGAGGAAAATATAGTTCAATATATTATAGATCCAATTGGATATCAATTCTTAAGATAAAAATTGAAATGAGAAGTCAATTGTTATTGAATAAAAAACAATTAACTGGGAATATTGAATGAAGTGTGATGAACCATACTTATAAAACTAATCATAATGTATAATTCAATATATTGAAATATCACATAGATAGTGAGTATGGTTGACATTAGTGTAGTTGAGAAAAGATGAATTGTGTATTGTATTTAGTGTGGATTAATTATAAACTTTTATTAATGGGGTTTTTGTGAAAAAAATAAAAGTTTTAATTTGATAAATTGAATGATATTGGAATAATCATTTGAGTTATTATATGATAAAAATTATATAAAATTATATTGAAAAACTTTATAATAATTCTTATGAATTTTAGATTTGAATTTAATGTAGATTCATTTTATATTGACATAGATTTAGTTTATTTAATTTTATTCTATGATTGATTGAACTGTTATGGAGTAGTCAATATAAATAATAAAATATACAATAGATATATAAAATTAAAATGTTTTCATATCAAAATAAACCAATAGAAGTATTTTTCCTATATATGAATGACTAAATTCAGTTATATGGGGTTTTATAAGAATTATAACTGTCAAAAATATATTTGTTAAATTAAATAACATTGTAAATAGCTTGTGTAAGAATCACAAGTACTCACATTGGATTAAAAGGTCTCTATATTAGAATAATTCAATTGCATCATTGATATATCATATTATACATTGTATGTGGAAGGTGATGTTTAATATCACATAAGATACATCATAATTTATGTAAGATCTTTCCAAAACATGTATGGTTAATAAATTCCAATGTATATAGAATCATATATCTTTATATAATATTATAAATGAAACATATGATTCTTAAATATATATGAAATATTCTTAATGTGATATATAAGAAATACCTACTAGATAAAAATTATATCTCTTTAGAATATGACATTAATATTTCATGAACGGGATTAAATTTTTCAAAATGTCATGTTTGAGTATCAGTATGCTTAGAATAGAAAATATACTATACTTGAATAATGTATCAGAGAATTGAGTTAGATGGGTGTTCCATAATAACGTTTTACACATTGTAAGGGTATATATATATATATTTTCATGACATCATATATTAATTAAAAATAATTTTTTTAGAAGTAATAAAGAAGGAAAATTCCATGATTTTAGGAAAATAAAATAATAATTTTGTATATATATTTGAACCATGATTTTTGGGTTATTATATATAAAGACACAAAACATATCAATAAATATTGTTTTTAATATTTTAATTTTTAGTATTATAGTAATGATAAATTAGTTTTTGAAATTGTAATGTATTTACAGTATTTATATATTTCGAAATTTGGAAGAAAATATTCACATGATAATATTTTTTTAATGTTATGTTAGGCGGTGAGGAATTGAAAATATGTTAATATTTATTATTTTTAATAGTTTTCTATATCATAGAAAAGTAAGAGTGGTTACTAATATAAAATACTGATACTAAAAAATTGTGAAAGACTAAAAACATAACATGGAAGCATAAGAATGAAAGTAGAAAAGGTGTGGAAAAATAGATCCCACCAATTATGTTAATTATCTATGTAAATGAAAGATTAAATTGATGATTATCATCATAAATATTCTTATTTAAGAATAAGAATCGGATATATGATCTCATGTTACTATGAACCTGTAGACCATGTTTGTACAGAGAGTAAAGGGATTACTTTATTGCTGCTAATATTGATCATCCATTGGATAGAGGAAAACATATTTTGAGGAATTTTTGTTAACGGATGAAGATTCATCTCAATGTATATAGAGGGTATTTTTCAATAATTGAAGCTAATTAACTTTGTAAAATAGTGGGACCTATTATATTGAAATAGTTGAGAGATTATAATCATGTCTAGAGATAACTACTCGCTGGATATATCCTCACAGGAGTTATGGATGAAATGAATCCTTTTTTTATTATCACAAAGAATATTCTAAATGATTAATGATTTATTATTCCTTCCACTTATTATAAAGTTCTTATTTTTGATAATAAATTTATATTACACATAATCCAAATAGAGCAAGGAATAAATACTGACATTCGGATTGAATCATATATAAGTATCTGGTGTCATTCTCTCTTTACTTTCAATCATCAATGTTGTATGATTGTGTTGTATTTTTCATATGATATATATTTATCTTAATATTGTTATGGGTTTTAATTAAATAAATTGAATAAATTTAGTCAAAACTAGTTCTAACTCACTCACCCCCCTAGTGTGATTGCACGATCCTATTGTGAATCTCATAACTGATGGAAAATGGTTTTCCAACAAAAGAAATCAATCGAATGGTAAATAATAAATTCAAAAATAATTAAATATTCATTTTAAACCATGTAGCTAAAAAAAATAAACTTGAATGAATGCCTATAAGAACATGAAATAGTACTCATTTTACAAAAGATACAATAACTATATGAACATGAATTTATGTTGTCAAGAAAAAATCTATATAGTCTATAAATTGAGTAAAACTAGAAAATATCATTCATATATAAGTTATGTCACTGATAATAAATCTAGGTATAAAAATATTAAAACCCTAATGTGATATATTATATTTACTATTTACAGATATACCCAAAACATCCTATATACAAAACAAATGAAAACTCTTTAAGGGACCGCCCAAACTCCCTGAAACAATATTGGGAACCACCCATTCCTCGATAATGTAATCCCTCATGTGTAGGTGGCATATAATTACAATTTTTTTATAATAATTTTCAATACACATCACTAATGGAATGCATGCATGATGTGAGGAAAACATCCAAATGGATATCACCAGCCAACCATATCCAAAAAATTATAAAGGATCGTTTGTGAAGATAAAATATAAAGTAAATAATAAATCATGGAGTTATGTTATGAATGTTTAAGTTCAATTAAAATTAATTAAAAACTAGAAATAGTTTTACAATATTTCTTAATTATTTTTCAACAATTTATTCCGGACCTTCTTTTATCTATTCATAGAATCCAGGGAGGGTACATGTCCACTCTAATGAACCTAGTCATCTAAGATGTCTAACCAAACACATCCCCTATAAAATGTTGTTTACAAGAATGTGTGTTTTAATATTTATATTTTTTGGATATATATATATATATCCATAATAATCCTAAATTGGAGTTATATATTGTCATAATAAAATGGGGGGAAAATATTCCTTTTTATCGAAGTTATCGAATGTAATCATCCTCATCTACAAAGATCTATCTTTTCATAGGAAAGAATTTGTGTGTGTGTGTAGGAATAATATATGTATAAAAAAATCACACACACACAAACACACACCCACACATATAAATATTCAAACATTATCATTCCTTTATAAGAGGTAATTTACATAAATTTATTTGAGATACTCATGTGTAAGTAGTACACATTAATCTTAGAGACTAAAATTGTAAGATCAGACTCAACACCCATACATTCCATACTTGTGAAAAATTATATTTATGTGAAATATCATCCAAAAACCACCAAATATCATGATTATGATAAATATATAACAAAATTCATGAAAATATTAAATTAAAATATGCAATTTAGATGACATTATTTAGGCGATCAATTTAAACCACAGGAATGTATTGAGAAACATTTAGACTCAAATAGAAACACTATAATTGACATTAAAAGATAGAATAAAAAAATATTTCATATTAGTCATGGTATTTCGCTTTATAGAATATATTAAACTATAACTTGTTTTAACTATAAGTGGTATCCCATATCAAAATTTACCTATGAACAACTAGTGGGGTGATTATTTCATGATAAAATATCATGGTAAGGTGACCTAAAAACATGGAGGAATTTTTTGATTGTAATTTGTTAATGATCATAAAATTTTACTTTTATAACCATTTAATCATAATGTGGAAATGAATAAAATATAATAAAATGTCCTAGATCATTTAATGTTACACATATCATGGTTTACAGAACACTAAGGTACCATAGAATACTGAAGGATTAACATCCTAAATAATAATGGATTTAAATAAAAATAAAGTGATCCAATTATAACCGTAAAAACATATGTATTAAGGAAACTTAAATGATTTAAAATATTAAGAAACAACAACATAAATTCATTCCATGATTTAACCATCATAGGAATCTATGTGGAGGGGAATTAAACTATAATTTTTGCATAATGCCTCAGGGGTCATTATGGGAAAATCAAATTACATGTGGTTCATCATAAATTTTTTTTAATATACATTATTCTTAAGGAGAAACAATTATTTGGGTGTCATTAACCCTACTTCTTTCCGACACATTATCCACACATGATATAATGAGAAAAAGAAAAGAGGCTCACCCACATAAACCTATACAAGTTTATTATGATTACCCTGAATATATTGATATGGAATCAATAATCATTATATGAATCATTTGTGATAAAAAGGTTAATTTCATTAAATACCAAAATTAGAAGAAAGAATTTTATAACTAGGGGAACCCTTAAATGAACATCAGTAATAGATGATTCCTACTACCACTCGGTGGAATGTCAACCAATATAAAAAAATTATTCAACTCCCCTAGTATATGGGTAGGTTTGGGGATATATATATTTAAAATGTATTATATAATAAAGGTACCCATTCCTTATAATTGATAGGGGATGACTCTCATTTCCTCCCAATGATATATTCGGTTCATAATATCAATATATGTAGATAAATATTATATGTAACACATGGAAGAGATCTCAAGCGGTTAGAATTTTAAGATTAATGATGGAAATATAAAATTTTGGGATAATAGTGTTATGTTTTCGGTGCTGAAAGGAAAGAAATACCCATTTATAATCCCATTTGAACCAAGTGTCCATCTAGAACCTAATACCTAACCATCTAGTGCATAGTGAATTATACAACAATTAATTTCTTATTTCTTCCTCTAAATCTATCCCAAAATTCAAAAAATAAGCTTCATTATTGGATCAATGTGGAAAAAAATTATCATGATAAATTAAATATGAAAACTAATTGGTAAGGTTAATAGTATATAAAACCTCACTACTATCATCATATCATCCCCCAAAAATCGTAAAATCATTTTTGAGGGGAAATTATCGGCCACTAGTAATTTATATAATATTAACGGTCCCATATACCATCTATATTCTACTGATGTTTGTAATCTAAAAATATCAATAGAATCACCTTTCCATATAGTGTAATTTCAATTTAGTCAATGAAAGAAATTATTTTTGCAATGAAATAACCATAAAAATTTGGCTTCATTTCATCATACATATCTGAATGATCATAGTCATGATGGTACTTTCTCATCCATATGACATTGATAATTTTAAAAACACCATGAAAATATAGTTTAAAAGATATGTAATTTATATACCTAACTTTCTCCAAGATCTCAAATATACCTATGATGTATGGAGAGATAATTCCATAATTTCCCTTCTACCAATGACTTATTCTAGGGGAGACATAGATAAATATACGATTACAGACCTAAAACTCCAAGTTTCATCACCTTGGATTTTCATAAAATTTCTGATCATTTTTTTCATAGATATCCACTTTTAGATGTTCATTGCTCACTTTTTATTTATTGAAATATGATAGGATCAACTTATTAGAAAAATATAATTTCAATCTAGCTTTTACTTCAATTGTATAACATATCATAGAGTACCTCAAATAGATCTATCATAGTGGAGGAATGATATTTTTTATTGTTGGAAAATAATATAATAGATATCTGACCCAACCAAAGTTCACAAAAATTTAGAATATGAGTTTGAAATATATATTCTACAACATCAACCATCATTTCAAATTTTCTAACTATCATAGTGTGATATGTTGTGCTCGGTTTTACATGAGACCAAATATTTTCCTAAACTAATTGAAGGAAAATGGAAAGAAATCCTTAGGTCTTATTTAGATATAATACTTCCTTGGACTATATGGAATTAAAAAATATAACACCCTTCAATTTGAGGGAAAAATGTACTATCATTATGAAATCCATAGTAAATTTACCCCATTTCCAAATGGGTATCAAAAAGGCTATAATTACATAATGATTCGATGACATTATTTCTAAACATGATGACAAGTTAGACTTTGAGCCACAAATCCCACTATCTCTTATTTTAATCTAGACCACCAAAACTATTTATACATATCTCAATACATATTATAAATTATAGGGTGAATATCCTATCAATATTAATAAATACTAAATAGAATTCTCTATATGATAATTGAAACAAAAAATCTTCCATGTAAATAGTGAATAGAAAATGATTCTTAAGAGCACCCTTATAGGATCTCCCAACTATAGAGTCTTACTGAAATGACTATACAATCCATGTTTGAGATGCAAGAATCCTTCACCTATTATATTACTATATAATTCAATAGTAACACTTATATAGACCTATGAATATTTGAATAATGAATATTTATTTGATAATGACCAATAATATTATCGGTTCCATATTCTTAAGATCAACAACTATCCAAAAAGGTGACATAATATGAACCATGAGTTGAAATTCATGAACCAGAAAAAAGTTTTTTTATTGTTTTTCATAAATATTACATTCCCTTAGTATTATTAAAACCATAAAAAGATGCATTATTTGATATTTATTGGTATTTAAATTTAGTAATATATCATACAAAATGTTTATAATTAATATATATATATATATATATTAATGATAATTCTCAGATATTGCATGAAAACTGTAAGTGAATTATTTCAAACAAAATGCATATCTTAATATTCAAAATTCCTAAACTCACCTAAAAATCTATTTCAAAAATATCATTGAGTCTCGTTTGAGTTTTCTAATACCCTAATCCCAAATAAAATTTTGAAAAATAATTGTAGCTTCTTTAGCATGTTAAACCAATCATTCATTTCTCGTAGTGGGTATAACACATAATGATCACCTAATTAATCTTTTGATAATTTATTGAATGAAATAGGTTCCCATAAACATTTTTTGTTTAGTGAACAAGAAAAACCCATGAATAAGTACTAATTCATATACAAAAATTTAAATCTAGTTAATGAGGGTGAACATTATATTATCTTAACTAAATCTGCATCATACAATGGGGATAAATCAATACTAAATCAGATATATAAAATTTATTAATAAATAATTCCACCTCATGTTTATGTGGTAATCTAAAAAAATCTCTGATAAAAAGATAAGTAAAGGAAATTAAAACATGATGTAGTACATTAAATATATAATTTTCAACTAATCAAAGAGCTATATATTCAATTTGAAGACAATATTTCAATCCAATTATTAAATCTATCCTCATTTAATACTAATAATTTTGTTCTCCCATAAGAGCATAGTAGGTCCCATCAACAGATGAATGTAAGAGTAACCACTTTTAATAATTTATATGATTTTTAAAAAATATGAAAATTACATGCTCAAAATGAGATAAAATATATTCATGTTAATAGTGAATAAGTCATAGAGATATTAGAATTATCCTCCCATAAGGATATCAGGGAGGTTCTAATTCCTTATCCTAAACTCTTTATACAAAATGCTATCAATACAAATGAAAATCAAGTATTTTTTCACAGCTAGTACAAAGAGGGACATAAAATTATAATAAATAAATGAATATGAATATTATTTGTTTTATAAACCAGAGATCAGTGTAGAATATACTAAAATTATACTAATCATAATTTAATGGTGTTCCCTACCACTTGTAATCAAATAAACTACTAGTAAAATGTTTCATGAGACATGTTGATCATAAAGTGACTGAGATACCTGCTTTACTAATGGTTCAACTGACTATTATCAGCTAACATAATTCATTTCATCTCATATAAACCATCTAAAATGAGTTAATGTTCCTATTATTTTTTTCCCACCATCTTAAACCTATAATTTTTTATGCTTGAGGGGACATTGGACCACACTATCTATTGATATTAACCTACAAAACTTAATGTAATGACCACACTATTCATAGTGGTAACATATTTTTTCTTCAAAGAATAAATTTTTTCTTAAATTCTCAAGGAAACCACATGGAAAGAATACCACATTTCATCTCATCGAATGAGAGGAAATTCAGATTCCTCCACCCTATCTACCATGGAGAAACCTAGATGCATACTATTAATCTAGAATAACTTTTACCTTAGTTAAGATCCACTATTTCCCCGCACATAATCCTTGACATACTCTATCAGTGAATCCAACCAATGATTTGTAAACCTCTCAAGCATAAATGTGGGAACATTTTCATTATGTTAATCTGGTAACTTGAAATGTTAAAATAGAAAATGGATTGTCTAAATCTATTCTTATAATTAATTATAAGTAATACCACCCTCAAATGTCCAGAGAAACATTAGTGCTGATGGGTTCTTATAAGGTAATAAAATAACCATACTAAACATTATTTGAATGAGAGCTCCCAGATCATGGAAGATAATGAATTCCATTACCATTATATCTTGTTCGATGGTTCCTTCATGTGTACCAAAAATGAGTAATTTTCAAATCATTATATTCATTAAAAATATATTCAAATAATATTCCCTTTCATGAATGATTGGTTCATAATTTATATCCATATAATTCTAATCATATCCAGATCCCCATCTCACATCTCTTACATAATTCCTTGAAGATAATTTATCCTTTAAAAATTTTCATCCAATAAATGTCTGGGAATAAAAATTTAAATTAAAAATTTTATCATCCATAAAAAAATGGAATTTAAATCTACCTATAATCCACATAAATGTCTTATAATAACATACATTTCTTTAATATATATATAATAATACACAATATATTTATTAATGTGGTTTTTATTTTCACTAAAATTTAATGGTTCCAATAATATAATATGAACTCAATAAATCAATTGATATACCATGTAATCTTTTCAATTTCAACATAGATGTATCTACTCATACTACATGTTTCTCCTAAAAAAGGATTAACCCAAAGAGAAGGTTAAAATAAATGCCTAACCATTTTTTGTAACTCTATAATCCACTATAATTATTCCAGTAACCCATATTAATGAGTCACTTTGTGATCCACCATATACCTATCTTCTGAGTAATGTTGATCCAATATATTTGATCCATTAAGTCACTGTGATGCCTTTTTTTGTGACACATCCCATATACCATCATGGAACCAATAAAAATATATACAAGAAAAAATACAAAACTCTCAATTTCCAAATGTGGGTGTAAAAATGAGGGATATATTCATAACTAAATTGGCAGGCATTATATATTACACATGCAACCAATTGGAAAATATTTAAAAAAGATAATCTTGTATTTTTACATGAGCAATGAAGAAGAATGAAAAACATTACAGTTAGAAAGAATCCATTGATATATAATTATACAATACAAAATTGGTATACACGTGAAACAATAACTATATTATCATTAATACAATTAATCATGGTCAAATATATCTATGCATTCAATATGAAAGGAGGAACTATAAAAACACAACAATATGCTTGGTGTGTTAACCAAATGATCCATTATGATCTCAAAATAAGGATCTATGAGTTGATTTCCTTGAATTTATGTTTTAGGTATAGAAAGAAAATTTACACTAATTTAATTCAGAAAAATATTATTAAATTTACCCCTTTATCTCCATACAATAAAAGGTAAACCCATATAATCCATAATGTTTTCAACCCTCTTGGTCACATTTTTTTGCTCTTCATGAGTCCTAAAAATGTTTTCAATGTATTATAATGAGAATAAATCTAATGTGTAAGGATATATTACCCCATAATTTCACCACCCAACCTTTGTCTAACTATAAATACAAAAATTGATTGATGCGTGAATATAATGTATATAGGTGAAAAAAGTGTCATTCTAATAATTTATACATTAAATTAAAAAAAACCCTATTATTGTAACACTTATCTAATAAATTTTATCCATGTCATCCAATGCTACTTGGAGCTATGATTGGAATCTTATTATGGTTTCTATCTAGAATAAGGGCCCTACTAGTTAGAGACATGAGAAAACATCCATCCTCAGTAGAAGTATATATATATATATATAAATACTCAACTTCCTAGGGAGGAAAATATACTCCCTTGACCCTGCGAGACTGACAGTCCATTTCCATGGAGTTACTATATATAATCATCCTCACCAAATAAAAATAATATTCCCACATGAATGAATGTTTATATATATAGTGTGACATCTCGACTCAGGAGACACTAAATGGTTCCCCTGGATGGTTGGCCACATTCCCTCAAGCTCACCTCCCCATTGTCCTGAGGGTGCTGACTAATAGCAGGGGTCTAGTAAGTCAATCATGGAGAGACTATACCGTCTTTTATCAGAATAAAACTCCAATGGATGCAATAACAATAACCAAGTGAGAAAGTGTATAAATAACAAGAACAAATCCTTTTCACATGATAAGCAAATAATGAAAACACAACACTCAACTAAAAGGTAAAACATGTTATGACAATGCAAATGTCAAGTGTCTAAAATGAAACTGAAAGTAAAGACATAATGACTCCAATGAGAGTCTTGAACCAAGTCTAGTTCCCTCTCCCATTCTCCAAGACAAAACTGAAACATATCCCATGGAATTTACCTTATCCTTTGTAGAAACAAAAAAAGTCTACTCAAGTGTCGATCACGTGGCCCAAATAGGGTGTTAGTACAACTCAATAGGCCACCACCAAAGGTGTCTAAAACAAGTCCAGTCAAAATATAGTGCATAAAGTTTTATGAAGAAATAAATACAATGCATACTTTAAATAGTTATGACATTTTCATTTAATCTTTAATCATCACATTAGAAACAATTTAAATTATTTTTTCTCATTTGAACCATTATTCATTGTTATCCCTCATTTGGCGGCGGTCTTCATTCCTAACCCCTAAATTTCAGTTGAATCATCATTCGTTTTTATAATTCATTTGGAGTAGGTCATCATGCCTAGCACCACATTCTCGTTGATTGTATGTCTTAATTCCTAGCACTCTTTTTCTCACTCATTTTAGGTCTCCAAGACTAGCACCCCAATATCTCAAGCTTGGATATCTTTTGGAGGAGTGACATGTTCAAGTCTCTACTTCTAATTAGTCTAGAATGCCATATCTATAATAGTACAAATATCATCCATTTAATCAATCATTTATTAATAATAATTTTCCTCATTATTACATTACCAATCCAACTATTAGTTAAATTATTAAAATTACATTAGTTAATTAAACGATTAACTAAGAAGGTAACCCATTAATCAATTCATCAATTAATTAATCAATCAACACAATTCTCATTCCATAATTAATTATTTACAATTAGTTATCCTTATAAAATCAAAAAATGTCATAAGTAATTTTCAAAATTAATTATCTTTGATCACATCATGGAACATAATTAATTTTCTCAATTAATTATCTTTGGGAAACAACATGACACATTTTTAATTCCCTAAATTAATTATCGTACAATGCCAAAAACATTATTTCATAATTAATTCTCCAAAAATAATTACCTTAACACAACAATTCAATATCTCAATTAAAATATCTAAACCCATAACATATCTTCAAAATATCTATTTGGGAGACACCCTTCATTTGTTCCATGATTCTATTATCAAATAACCACTGAGGCACCCTAAATTCAATTCCAATTTCCTAATTACTCCAACTTCGAAAATCATTTATTAAGGGAAACTAAAAAATCATAAATTCATATTCATATCTCAAAATAATGAATATGGGTGTTTGATTTGGACCACCTACCTCGATTTATAGAATGATATTAGCCTAATAGAAATCTAAAAACTCGGAGTGGCACAATGTCGTCGATCAATATTCAAATATAAAACCCTAAAACAAAATTAAGATCAAAGGGAGACAAGATCTAGAAAATATATATCTATATCCACAATCATAGATCTAGATCTCAACATGAGGTTTTAGATATAAGAAAATATGTCAGGCCATTCATGAAATGATCTTGAAAATATAAGAGGAAGAATGGGAGATGCAACAGAATGAAATCTACTTACCCGAAAGAGAGCGGATCTTCGATCTGGGATTTCGATCTCGAAGAACTGTGTTTGGATAACATTGGAATCCCTCCAGAAGGCATTGGGAACAACTAAATTTTTTTAAGCTCGGTCCTAGGACTAATTGGAGAGGTTTTGGGGGGTTTTGTGGTTTTAAAAACAATTTTCATAATAAACTACCTCATGCGCAAGCATTCATCTAGGAGTCCACATCGTTAGGCCAACTCGTGCTCCAACCGTGCGGTCTTCCACATCCCACACGGCTCGATGTCACACGGTTAGGAAAAAAATGCACTAACCTTGTGAAACCCATGTATAGAACCCTATCTTCCCAAATCCTTAAAAACATCACCAAAAACACCCCATGTAATACCCTAACCCAATAGAACTTAAGAATAACCAAAACATACCTGAAAACATGACTGATATAGATCCAAAAAATGTCGAGATCTTATAATCTCCCTACCTTTTAAAAACTAATCCATGAGATTCACTCCCAAACTTCTCTAATATTATGAGCAAAAACTATTGGGGAATTGATCCCTCATGTCTGTTTCCCATTCCCATGTTTCCTCTTGAACATGTCTATGTTTCAATTACACAAGAACTAAGGGTATGGTCTTTCTCTATAACACATTCTCACAGTGACCGAGAAAACATATCAGATATTCCTTAAAGACACATCTATCTCTAGGTAATTCTAATCCGCATAAATAACATGATAAGGGTCTTGGTGATACCTTCTTAGTTGTGACATATTGAACACATCATGCGTATCACTAAATTTATGTGGATGTGCTAATCGGTATGCCACCAGCCCGATTCTCTCCAGCACATCAAAAGGTCCCACAATCCTAGGAGATAACATTCCCTTACTCTATATCCTATGGTGACCCAATACAGGAAACACGAGAAGGAATACACGATCACCCTCGATAAACTCTAGGGTCATCTCTGTCTATCAGCATACGACTTCTACCACTTCTGAGTCGTAGCCATACATTTCCCAATCAATTGAAACAGCTCCTATGTTTTTTTAATGTGACTCGGTCCCAAAAACTCTTACTCACCCACCTCTACCCAAAAATTATGATGATTTACAAGGTCTTTCATAAATAGCTTCATATGGTTCCATCAACAGAGTTTCCCGATAACTGTTGTTATACGAAAATTCCACTACAGTCTGGTGCTTCTCCCAAGATCTAACAAAATTCAAGCACAAATTCTCACATCATATCTTATGACACATATATAGTACGCTCCAAATATCCATTTTTATATTGGTGGAAGGTTGTACTTAATAGAACCTGTGTACCAAGAACCTTCTATATTCCCTTCCAGAAGCATGAAGTAATGCCTAAATCATGATCTGAAACTATAGGTCATGGCACCCCATGGAAGAAAACTATATTTCCAACTTACAATTCTCTCAATAACTCTACTATAAAGGATTCCATGATATGAAAGAAGCATACTACCTTTGTTAGTCGATCCACAAACCCAAATAGCATCATTCTTCCTATGTTTCGTGGGAAGTCCTACCATGAAGTCCATAGTCAGGGCATCCCACTTCCATTATGGAATATGTAACGGATGCAAAAGGAATCCATGTCGTTGATGCCCTGCCTTCACCTCCTAACAGGTTAAAATCAAGTTATGAACCCCTCCATATACTTTTTCAGGCATGGACACCAAAATAATAGTGGAAGTTCATAGTGCATTTTTCCCCCAGGAGTTACCACCCACCTTGAAGCATGAAATTCTTGCATGATCTCCTCTCGCATACTCATAGGAACAACAACCTAATTTTTCTCATAGATGATGTCCTCTTTATCCATTACAAAGTACAAGAATGTTTCCCCACCTTCAGGGATTTTCCAAAAGTATAAACACTATGGATCATCGTATTGCATGCCCCTGATCCATCCTAAGAGTGTAGACTTCACTGCTACAGAAACTTTCTTCATCCTCTCCAGACTCTCTTGATTTACCACATGCATTTCTGCCCTAAAATTCATTATCTTCTACTCTCCACTCAACTCATGTACCAACTGAGTTAGAGTTTTCTTGCTCAAGGAATCATCCAAACTATTCCTCATTCTTGGTGTATATAACAATTCAAAATCAAATAAATCATATAATATACCCATATTTTCTACTGAAAATTCAATTCACTTTGTGAACAGAAATAATTCAGGATTTTTTTATTTGTAAAGACTTTAAACTTTTCACCCAAAAGATAGTGTCGCCAACACTTAAGAGCATAAAACAACACTCCCAACTTGAGGTCTTTCATAGTGTAATTCTATTCATTTAGCCTAAATTTCTAATACCCATAATCATGAATTGATCCCCTTGCATCAACACAGCTTTGATTCCAATCCGAGAAGCATCACAATACACTGTGTACTCCTCACCCGACTTATGTAGGATCAAAATTGGTGTCGATGTCAATAGCTTCTCCAAATCTTGGAAATAATTCTCGCATGCTTCTATCTGATAAAACATTATCCATTTATTTTTCAAACTTCTAATTGGTGCTAAAATTTGGGAAAATTCTTTGACTAATCTTCTGTAATAACCATCAACTCTCAAAAATATTTGGATATCAAGACTATTCTTCGTATGCACCCAATAAATTATTGTGTACACTTTTTCTAGGTCCACATTCACATCTTCTTCTGAGATGATGTTCACCAAAAAGTGAACCCTGTCAATCCAAAAATTGAATTTAGATAGTTTGGTGTATAGATGATTCTCTCTCAGTGTACCCAAGATGATGTAAAGATGTTGGGAATGATCCTCCCGAGTCTTTGAGTACAACAAGATGTCATCCACAAACACCACCACAAACTTATCTAAATGTGGATAAATGATCCCTTTAATCAAATACATAAACACTACTAGATCATTTTTCAACCCAAAAGGCATTAAGAAAAACACATAAAGTCCATACCTGCTCTTGAAATAAATTCATGGTATAGAAGAGGTCCAAAATCTCACTAGATGATACCCGGATCTTAGATCGATCTTTGTGAACACACAATCCCACTTCATCTGTTCATAAAGATCATCGATACGTGGATGAGGATATCGGTTCTTCAATGTCATTTTATTCAAATTCCAGTAATTGACACACAGGAATAATCTTCCATAATAATTATTTGAAATCAAAATAGGTGATCCCCAGGGAAACATACTTGGATGGATAAACCCTTTATCCAACAAATCCTACAACTACATTTTAAGCTCTTGAAGCTTAGTCGGTGCAATTATGTTATGTGGAATACATACCGACTCAACCCCAGAATGAGTTCAATAGTGAATTCTACATCTCTCTTCGGTGGAAACACTGAAAAGTATTTGTGAAAGACATCCTAAAATAGTTCAACATCTGGTGGAAGGATTTCTTTCCAACCACTCCCGTCATCCAAAAAACGACTAACAACTTGGGTTGTGTGCTCTCCTAGTTGCTGAGTAATTGGACCTTCTTGTCATGCATGGATATTCTATTCCCCATGATGAACATACTGGCCGCCCTTAAGAGATAAAAATATCACTCTCCGGTGGTAACAATCTATGTGGGCTTGGTATACAACTATCCAGTCAATACCCATAATTAGGATGAAACCCGTTATATCATGGGCATAGATATCTCAATGAAAATGATACTCTCCGATCTCTTGTGAAAATTTCTTGCATAAACCGATATCCCTAGGCCATATTCCCAATGGTGTATCAATATTCATCCCCCCACTAAGGTACTCCAACTCCATGCTCAAACCATTAATATGATTTGATTAACTAAAGGAATGAGAGGATCCAATATCAAACAAGGAAGTATAAATAATATAAGAAACTAGAATAGTACATCTCACTATTGATGTACTAGCCTCCCTCCCTACATGTGTAACATGAACTGGTTGTAACATTCCTACTCCTCTTCCCTATAGTGTCGTCTAACTTTTTTGAGTATCATCACACTAATGATACAATCCCTCATACCTTGAAGAACCATTTACACTACCTCTACCGCCACTTCATGTAGAGTTCGAGCAGCCAGACCTATATGGTGTAGAAGACCTCCATCTCACAATATGACTCTGATAAACTACTCCCTTAGCAGCATCTTTCCACTGCATCCTATAGAACATCTGTAGGTGTCCCAACTTGCCACAAAACTGGCACTCCACTAGTGGTCGAGAACAATGTGTTCGAGAGTGTCCCTAGCTACTGCACTGGTAGGAATACAAATGTGTATGATCCGGTGTAAAGATTCCTCTTGGATGTCCACATTTCATTCCACGGTCTTGACTAAGGTTCTCGTAATGATTCTTCCTGGTCTGATAAGGCACACTACCTGATTATCTAGTGATAACTACCTGTCCTATACTGGAATACTATTTTATGTTCCTCTCTGAAATGAGAGCCTCATTAAATAGTTATGATAATTTCTTCAACCTAAAGTTATTTACCTGGAACATAATTTCACACCTAAGTCTTTCCTAAAGTTGTTTTTCGGAAGAATTCTTGTCTTCCACAATGCTGGAGAAAAACATTGTAATTTTTTGAAAAATTCAGTGTAATACATTATGGACATACTTCCTTGGGTTAGATGCATAAAATCTGAAGACTTCTCTTGTCTTACTATGTCTTGATATAAGTGTTCTAAGATTTTCTCTAGAAATTTCATCCATAATATCTCATCAGTCTATACAAATCATACATCAATGTCTCACTAGTGCTTCACTAAACCACATAGAATATAAGAAACCAACTACACCCATCTCTCCGCTAGAGTCCCCAAATGGTCAAGTATCATGTCTACATATTCAATATAGATTTCATATCCCTTAGGTCATCCCTATATAGTTAAAGTATGCGTGTTTTGTAGATGAAACTCCCTTGTCTACTAGGACATGATTTTCTAAAGCCACCCTGGGTCTCTCTCCATAAATTGCATGAAACGTGGAAATTTCCCTTGAAACTATTCTTTTTCATCATCATCTTTCACCAATGGTGCCTCACGCTCTCTATATAGAATTACATTTTGGGCCATATACCTTGGCCTATCCCTCAAAAAGAATTGTTGATGCATATCTCTACAAATCCAAACACACTTCTTAGATCTTATAATGCAACCTTATAACATTTATGTTAGAGGAGAATCTAACACAACATGTTTCAACATGTCCATTCCCCCTTTTCTCTCTGGGTAGTCAACACCAAGGCCTTATTACTACCCTTAACCATCCTAATGCTAGGTCTTGGTTAACAAGGGAAAAAATATTCTCATTAATTAATCCAACCATTAATTGATCTCATTAAGTCAAATTAATTAATTAAAAAATTAGATAATTTCTCATACCCATTTCATCAATCATGGTTTTCATTAGACACCTGTTTATTCTCATTTTTCATCATTATTTCAATATCACAATAACAAAAAATAGGTCAAGTTCAACAACATACCCATAAACCGTTTACATGTGAGTGTCTATAATGATTCATGTCACCAATAACATGAGTTCCTAGAATGATTCATGATGACTCAAGTATCATGCCTCTTTAGTCCACAAATTAAAATACAACAATTTTCCAAAAATATATCACATAACACAACAAGTACATAATAAAAGGTGAAATAATATCCAACTCTATCAACAAACAGCAATCAAAACAATCCCACCCTCTGTACTTGGATTTCCCCCCATAGATGGGTTCACAACTTTCATCTACATACACATTACCAAGGCTCAAATATTTATAGATTTCTTGTCTACCTTTCCCAAAACAGTAAGACAAAAGAAGAAGAAAAAAACTCCTTTGATACCACTTTGTGACTGCCTGACCCGAGATCCACTGAATGGTTCCCCGGGCCAGTTGGCCACATGCCCTCATGAGAAGCTCCCCATATGCCTGATGGGTCTAATTAGTAGTGAAGGTATAGTAAGTCAGTCTTGGAGATACTATACCCTCTTTTGTGAGAATAATACAACAATGAAATAAAATAATAATAACAACGTTTGGAAGAATATTAATAACCAGATAAAATGTGTTTCATATGGTAACCAAAAGATTAAAACAAAATACTAAACTAAAAGGTAAAACATGCTATTACAATGAAGATATTAAGTGATTACAATGAAACTGAATGTAATGAAACAACCACTCCCATGAGGGTCCCAAAAAAAATCTGGTTCCCTATCCCATGCTTCAATCCCAAATAGCATCCTATCCCAGGTTCTTGACCATATCATATCCTACAACAACAAAGTCTTCCTGGTTTCTAATCAAGTGTCCAGAATATGGTGTGAGTACAACTCAGGAGGCCACAACCAATGATTTCTAAAAGGAGTCTGGTCAAAAGATAGTGCATGAAATTTTATGAAGAAATAAATACAATTCATAATTTAAACAGTTATCACATTGACATTTAGTCATTAACAATCACAATAGGTCAAGTTTCAATTCATATTTCTCATTTGAATAATCATTCATTGTTATCAATCATTTGGTGTAGGTCATCATTCATAGCACCATAAATCTCATTTGAATAATAATTCATTTTTATTATTCATTTTGTGTAGGTCCCCATGCCTAGCACCAAAATCTTTTTCAGTATAGGAAATCTTTCCTATCACTCCTTTTCACATTCAGTGTAGGTCATCATTCCTGGTAATCCATTAACTCAAGCTTGGATATCTGTTGGGGAGGAGCACCATGTCCAAGTCCGAACATATAATTGGTCTACAATGCCATGTCTAGCACCAAAAAATCATACCCAATTAATAAATCATTAATTGATAATATTTTTCACATTATTCCATTACTAATCTAGAGATTAGTTAAACAATTAAAAGACCATTATTTATGTAAACAATTATTTATGAACCTAACCCATTAATTAATTCATCAATTAATTAATTAATCAACACAAATCTCATTCCATAATAAATTCCTTATAATAAATTATCTATTTAAAATCTAAAAATATCATAATTAATTCTCCAAATTAATTATCCTTGATCACATCATGGAAAATAATTAATTCTCTCAGTTAATTATCTTTTATCAATATCATGGCACTTAATTAATTCTCTCAATTAATTATCTTACATAGCCAAAAACATTATTTCATAATTAATTATCCCCAATTTATTATGATAATACAAAAATTAAATATCTAAATTAGAATATATTAACCAATAAAAATCAAAAAATATATAATTTAGATACCCCTTTTATTTTTTCCATGATTATATTATAAATTAACCTCCGAGACAATCTCAATTCAATTCCACTTTCCTAATTACTCCAATTTCAAAAATCATTTATCATGGGAAACTAGAAAATCATAAACTCGCATTCACATATCAAATTCACGACTATGGGAGTTCACATTAGACCACCTACCTTAGTTTATTAAAAGATATTTCCCCAATAGTAATCCCCAAAATCAGAGTGGCACAACGTCATCGATCAATCTTTGGATCTAAAACCCTAAACCAAAATTAACATCAAAGGATATAAAGATATTGAGAATCTATATCTATATACACAATCTGATATATAGATCTCAAATCGAGGGTGTAATTCCATGAAAATGTGAGAGATCATTAATGAAAAGTTCTAAAAAAGATAAGTGGAAGAACAGGAGAAGCAATGGGATGAAATCCACTTACTAGTAGGAGAGAGGATCTTTGATCTAGGATTTCTATATCAAATATTGGTGTTTAGATCACCTTAGAATCTCTCTAGGTGGATTCGGGAACACCTAAAAATTTTCAAACTCGAGCCTAGGTCGAATCAGAGAGGTTTTAGGGGTTTGGGTGGTTTTAAAACTAATTTTTGGAATAATCTACTCTCTATTCATGTTTTCACCTAGGAGTCCCCACGGTTAGGCCAAACAGTGCGCCAATTGTGCCATCATTCACTACCTTCATGGATCGATTGCACACAGTTAGAAAAACAGTGTGCCAACCAGGTTGACTTCCACTGTGTGCATGGTTATCTTGGAAGCTTTTTGGCCAAACCATTCACAAACCGTGAACAACACCATGTCTTCCCAAATCCTAAAATCCTCACCCAAATAACCCCAGGTCATACCCTAACCCAAAGGCACTTAATAACAACCAAAATGTACCTAAACAAACACATGATATTTCTACCAAAATTACCAAGATCGTACATATAGATATATCATAATCATATATATATATATATATATAATTTATCCTTACTTTATTAGATGAAATATATAATAATATTTGTGGGATTATCAGATATATGCAGTACACATTTCATTAAGAGAAATATGTAAGACAATTATAAAAATTTTATATATCATACATGAAAAATTTATTATCCTTTTAAAATATCAACAAAAAATAGATATCAAGATTGTTATAAAAACATTAAATAATGGAAAAATCTATCATATTTAAATTACCAATATATCTACCAAGCTTCAAGTGATAAATTTTAACCATAAGTATTAATGTTGTGACATTTAGATACACATAAATACAATCAAATTAACATCAAAATATTGAATCCTATAACATTTCATGTTAATCATGATCATTCAATTTAATTACCTTAAGAATTACAGTTTTGGTTACGTCTAATAAAAAGAAACTACCATCATTTTTAGACACTTAACTTGTGTGCCTAGTATTATGTTCTTCAACATCAAGGTAAGGTGACACATGATCCATGGATTTTTTTTTGAGTGTACTATGGCCATGATCATACATTTAAATTTTATAACGATTGAATCCTAACATAGAATCCTAAAATATTTTATAAAAAATATAAATCATTAAAAGAAACTAGAAAAATTTCATACAAAACACTAGGCTACAATGGAATACTCAAGGAAAAAAACCTAGAAAAAAATAATTGGATTTTTATGTTAATAAAGTGAATAATTTAAACAATGACAATATAGAACCATTATACCGATTCAAAATATGTATCGAAATGGTGATTCTTGTTTAACCATAATAAGAATAATCTAGTGCATCTATTAACGAATATTTTGTGAATAAAGCCCCATTGGTGAATATGGGACAATGTAATGACTCGTGATATTTTTTATATTCCTCATTAAAATAAATATTTTCTTAAATATCTTCTTTCACCTGCAT
The DNA here is from genome assembly GCA_963277665.1 of Viscum album. Lineage (NCBI taxonomy): Eukaryota > Viridiplantae > Streptophyta > Magnoliopsida > Santalales > Viscaceae > Viscum > Viscum album. The sequence continues at coordinate 422,198,719 of OY728162.1, read as the reverse complement.
AACCGAATAAAAAACCATGAATTTTTTATTAAGATAAATATAAAAAATTTAAATAACTATTCAATTAGTGAGTAAAAATTAAGGTAATCAGATTATAAAGTATATTTTTAATGTGAAGTAAACATAATGTTTAATACAAGTGATCATATGAAATTAAATTAATATAGCTACACTAGTAAGATAAATACAGTAGATAATATTTGAAAATTCCATTTTCCATTAAAAAATATTAGAATTCTATTATATGTTTCAATATAAAAGTGACAATAAAATTTTTTAAATTTAAATATGAAACATGACATTTAATTTTGGATTCATCATAAAAATAATTTCTCCAGGTGATTTTTTGTTAATTTTCAAGATAGATATAATATTAGGTGAATAGAGACAATAAATTTTTTACTAATACTGTGAATTTTATGACACAATTATTATATTAGTAAAATATAAAATTTATGAAATATTTATATTCACCAATTATTTATTTTATAAGTAAAATTATACATATAAAAATATTATTTTTAATTTAAAAACCAATATTTGAGATTTTAGAACATATGCTATATTTTTTTCTAAAACTATTTTTGATTTGTTATACATTTATTATAGTATATTTAATTTATACAAATTTTAGAAGTTATATTGCATAAAATATAATTAACATTTTTAATTAGTAGTTATAAATTATATAATAAGGCCCATTTTATTATTAGGTATATGAATAAAATGCCTAGGTCAAAATTAGTCACTATAAGAATATTCAAAATTATAAAAATGATAAATCTATATATAAAAGAACTAAAACATGTTAAACCATGTTTACAAATTATAGGGTAAGGGATTAATATACCATAACATATCTAACACTATATTATTATCTAAAATTCTATAAATTATTTTCCATAGATGATTTCTTTTTTTATATATTGAATTGTTATATCCAAAAATGTCATTCAATTCACTTATAAAAAAAATCCTCACAGTTCCCATTCAATGATAATCCAAAAATTCAAATTCTCATTTTTAGTATTAAATATATCCTTCCAAAATATACTTATCACATGTTCATGTGTTTTTAGTCACTATATATTTCAAAAATCCCTTCTAAATAATGAAGGATTCCCATAAATAATTATTAAACATATGTATGTTGTCTTATATAAAAAATCTGTTATTTATTCAATTTATTCTTATTAATAAATATATTATTACAATTATAAATTAATTAAATCATTATTTTTATTGTACTAAAATATATTTATGTTTATGGAATATTAATTATAATCTTTTATACTATATGTAGAAAAAATATAACGTTGTTCATCTTAAGTGAAGACCGTTGCCTCCATGAATGAAATGTTTTATAACCCATAATCTAAATATTTGTATGGTTCATAAGTTGTATTTATGAAATAATAATTATATTTATACCATTATTAAAATTTTTATCAATTTCCACCTTCTATCTACTATATGAAAAATGAAAACATTGTTTCTTTGTACGTGTAGAAAAATGATTCCATGTAACATTGTATTTCATCTTCCATACCCACCCTACATAAATTATTATAAAAATGTATTTATCGAATTAAATTCTTGTTCATGAAGGGACTATGGCTTTACAATTTATTTATTAAAATTTGACATATTAATAATATACCTTCTTCTACTTGTGAAAAATTAAAAGAACAATATTTTAATTAATTTAATATTTTTGAATCATGAATAAAACACTCGTATAATGAAATTATAAATTTATAAATAATTATAAATAACATATTCTGTAAAATTGTTTAATCTATGAATTATTAATGTTTTATGAATGAATGGTTATAGATATCCACATTTTATAGGATGAGTGGAACAGTCAAAATTTAAAAAATCTAACGATGTAAATAAACTACAGCTAACTAATAAATATATGGTAAATGATTAAAATAAAATATTTAGTTGGATAATAGATATGAATATAGATATGAAATAATTTTTTTAGATGGTAATGTTTATTATATTAGAATTTAAATCAAATTCATTTATGGTAAGATACTATATAAGGGTTTCCCGTCACATCAATTTCCTTTTTTAGCATGAACTATAATTCTCAACTATGATACTTTTAATATATCTTGTTCTTTAATATATATATTCTAGATGATGTTAACGTTTTTTTCAAGAAAATACTTCTTTATATTATATTCTTATTACCTTTATGGATTTCCTTGTATTTTAAAATTTGATATTGTTATGAATAATTCAAATCGACCCAAGAATAATTTTTTTTATTCAATTTCCTTTTCATTTATTTTTTCAAATGTTCCATATTATTTAAAATTAAAATATTCCTTATTTCATGTGAACATCATATTTTTTTAATCAATTTTATTATGATGATTTATTATCTACTTTTATGATGTGGGTTTCAATAAATAATTTTTATTAAATTGATGAGATGTTTTTTTATTTTAGAATGATATAATTTATCTTCTAGTCCATATTTCATTGGGGAAAACATTATGACTATTCATGGATTCATTGTGGAAATTTCCTTCCAAATAATGTTTCGAACTGACCTCATTTTATATCCTTAAATATATTTTCAAAAGTAAACAATAATCAATTATCTAATTGATTATATTACCAAAGTGTTAATATTGACACATTAAATTTCTCTTTTATTTTTTAATTTTACTCTAAAAATATATAATTAATATGGTTAAATGTTTTAAAAATCACATTATTAATTATACAATGAAATAATCCTTTTGGTTGGATGATTGTTTCCAACTAATATACTTATAACAACATGTAATGTTATATAGTTCGAGATTGATAGGAAACCCATTTCACTATCATGGGAATTTATGGAATATTAAGTAAAATACTATACAAAAATAGTAAATGGTTGTGGCTATAGTCCATTGGAACATGGTATTAGCCTATAACCATGGGAATAATATTCCTACCTCTAATTGGAATGCCTATATCTCACTAGATATAGTCATCTCCAACATCCCTATAACCCCAATCGACACATGTTCCAATATTCTCATTGAGACAGAACATGACTTATAGCCACAATCACCATAAATATCCATATAATTCTCCCAGAAGTTCCACATGTAGCCATTGGTTTCTACCTTGGGCACTACCAGAGTCTATATACATTCTAATATGTCACACAGAAAATATAACTAGGGAAAGTGTTCTGTGTTTATTTCCCATCATATGTACAAAAATAGTTATATCCATGGTAATTTATTTTGTTGTTGAAAATCTCATTGACATAGACAATCATTCATGTGTTATAGGTGTGTCCACATCGATAAACCTTAATCCATGGGAACATCCAATAGCTATATTTTATATATAAAAAACCTATTACAGTTGTGTTTTGATCTTAGGTATTTTGTTTCAAAATAAGATCACCCTACCACAATACTAAAATACTTATTTTATATTTACATAAATATATATATATGTGTGTGTGTGTGTGGTTTGAAATATTTTGTTCTACGTGTATTTATATAAATTTAATGTCCCCTCTTTTATGAGTTATGGAAACATGCATTTACCTTCAATATATCTCAGCATTCCTTGGTAAATAAGTCGTCTATAGCCATAAACATTTCCTATGTTTATAGACCATATCTCCCATGGATATAGGTGGGTTATATCCATGAACATTTTATATATCTTTATATCATACTACTCATGGATATATATGGTTGATAGACATAATTATTACTTATGTTTCTATAGGACCTTTCCTATGATCATCCCTTAAAAATAAATTACCCCCAAACACATGTTATACATATAGAAAATTATCATTGTTATAGTTGGGATATATCCGTGGAATGTGCTCCAGGCTATAAAAAATCATAATTTTTTTTTATATTTAGCTATATAAATTGTATTTTCCCATGTCTATGCACAATAATTCTGTTTGCTATAGGTATAATATATGAACAATGATTTCCTTCATTTGGAAATAGGTTCACTAAAACCTTGAAGAGGTTCAGTCTTGGCTATTGTTGTGTGGTTATATTTGGTTTATCTAGAAGAGTGATTTTATGTACAATTGATAAATATAGAACACATATGTATCGATGACAATTAGTGTTGATCTTATATCACATTCAAATTATTTTTTTGGGATTTATATCTCATGAGATAGTAGTAAATAGACAAGTATATGTTTTATCATGTTATAATGTGTGGAAATGATGTTTATATTCACAAAATAAGATGTTACCATAATTTGGGTTTTTCATGATGTTATGATTACATATAATTATTTTTTCTACCTTTCTATAATATTATTACTTATTACATTATTCTCATATGGATCAACATTATTTTTATATGCTTCTAAGACATGTTGTAATTTTTATGCATAAATTAAGATATCTATACTGTATTATTATCCAATATTGCGATGCTTAATACAGGAAAATTTTATCATTTACATTTATAATAGAATTTTCTATTAATAAGATATTGCACACACATGCATTTTTTATCTAATGTTTATGATATACAAATTAATATTTCTTGATTAGTTTTCTCTTACTGAGAATTTTATCATACCCCTAACTTTTTTTATTTCTAAGGTTATGGTAATGAATTTATCTTATAAAATGTATATAATGGGGTTTAGTGATTTTAAATTAAGTTGAAATGTTCAAAAATAATGTAAAAAAATAATGCTATGTATTTGATCCTGAAATAAACTAGATATTTGGTTCTTGGGAATGTGATATTATTTTTAATATGTAATTTTTAGATTATCTAAATGATGTAATATAATGATATATTCTATTGGGTCTTCATAGAAGGTATCAAAGAAATATTTAGTTATTTTTGGGGATCATGATGAGGGAACATTATTGAAAACCATTGGGGTGATTATAAATTTTGGATACCATCTAAAAAATTTAGTGAATTGGTTATTTTATGGATTCCTATGATTGGCAGCCTCATCTCTATAACAAAAAGTTAATGTATAATCTGACATTGATTCACCTATGTGTAATAATAGTGAAAAATTAAGGTTGGTTGTTAACTTATTCTCTACTCAGTCCAAAAAAAATTCTCTTAACTACACAACTAGTTTGACATTCCAAGGTGATAATATTTTCCCATTCATGTATTATTTATAAACCATTATTGGAGAATATAGTATTTTTTTTCAGAATACCTAATAAATTAATGACCAATTATATCCTTGTTTAATACCTAGAGAGTCATATGTTTTTATATAAACATTATTTATGATTTATTTCTTCTATATATTTCTATACAAAGATTTATATTAATGTCTATTTATAGATAAAAACACATATATTCATATAATATATAGAATCATAAGAGATGTTTATAACAACAAATTTGAAGTAAAATGAAGTGATTATCCCAATGAACAACCAAATGGGATGGGAGATGAAATATAAGATCAAATTGACGTAATGACCAAACTATCACAAGATACAAATAAAAATGCATACCATGTTGATCTATTGACTTCACCATGGATTGATCAACTTATTATCATGTCTATAAAGTGAAAAAATCTTACAACCTCTAGTAGATCTTTCAATAAACGTATTTTCATGTTGTGAATCAATGTGAGCTAAATAATATTTTTCATTCTCTAGTTCTTGGAACATGAGATGTTCTGACTATTCATTAATCATTTAAAAGGTGGTACATTCAAATGCTCAACTCTAATTAATAATTCATTGGATGAATGGATGAATGAATAAAGAATTTTTTTTTTATTTTGGATAATACCACTATTAAAAGGGATGATAAGGAGCCCTTAAATGACCCATTATAATATAAGAATTGGGCCCAATACATGACATAAGTTCCCATAGGAACATGTCCCAATACGTGACCTAAAGGACCACGAACCCGAATACACCATATCTTCCCTAAAAAATTAAATTTGAAATTAGTAGGACCTAGATCCCCACATTTTTGGTCTTTTTGGCTACAATTCCCCCTTATATAGTTACATGGTGTCTGGTAATAATGGTGATTTCTATACCATCTCTTTCTTCTAATTTGGTTTGGTCTACTCTTGTGGTTTCTATATTATCTGATTATTCATTAGGGTCATTCTTTTGTGTGGTCCGTCTTTATTTCTTCCTTGCTAGAAATCCAATAGACCGAAGGCCTGAGGGGGAAAAGAGTCCCTATGACCCAATGTAAAATGGTTTTCAGATGTCCTATTATCATGGAGTCCCAATACACTAGATCAAATTCAGAAATTTGATAAATAATACTAGGTGGTGGAGTACAGTAGTAGAACCTCTATATCAAATCATAAGTATCCAGTTACAATGATTTGATTTGGGGATTCATGTACCATTGCATTGTGTGTTAACAAGTCATATTGTACCATATATTCTTATCACACAATTAAAAATGATGGTTTAGACTCTATTGAATGGGAGAAAGTATCGAATTCATTCAATATTAATTCTTTTCCATTAAATATAGACAAGATGAATGATAGTGAATTCAAGGAGTTGAATGTAGGCAACAAACCACCATAAGACCAAAGACAATATCTACTATCATTAAATTGTCATTCTTATAAGGAATTAAATCATAAAGTACTAATAAATTTAATTGTCTTAGTATTCTATATTTATAAATTGTTATTTTATTACAAGTAAATACTCTAATTACAATATAATTTATTTATTTATTTTGAGGTTATATTATATACAATTATGATATCCTTAGATATATTTCTTACTAAACATTATGGAATCCTGGGGGAAGAATCAAAATAAGGTTGGCTCATATTCTCATTAAGGTTCCAGTATAAAATAAGAAACATTGAGTCAATGATTATAGTCAATATGACAAGGTAAATAATAGAAAAATCAAGGAATAAAATCAATAAACTATGAGGAAATTGTGTAAAAAATATGGAAAATTAATAATTTAATACACATGCCATTTAAATAAATTGATAGGAAATAATCAATATGACATTTTATGAAACTTAATACACATTCCATTTATAAAACATGGTGATAATTAAATGCATTTATTGACTTTTCCATAGTGAAAATAATATGGATTATAAATAATAAATCAGAATGATGGAAATTAAACTTTTTGGGAATTCATGTCTAAGGAACATTAAAACCATTAAAGTCAAGTCCATTCATAAGAACTATTTAAAAATATGGATAGAAATTTTTTTAATTTACACAACTAATTTATATTTTGAGAACATGTCGATGAATAAATTGTTTATATAAATTCTAGTCCTTAACCATCACTACTTGTCCAAAGCATTTCTCAAATAAAATAATATAAATAAATAATATTCCTTTTCAAATATCCATATTTCATAATGAATATAGATTTATAAATATTTACCTAGATAATAAAATAATTATTGAAGTGAACACCATATGTAACAATGGTATACAGTTTAGGAAATAAATATATCCATGGTAAATTATATAGATAATTAGGGGAAATTAAATGTTCAACGATCATAGGATGTGGAATTTTTTCAAGGAAACTAACAATGGAATCAATGAGGTAAATTTTCAGTAATATCCTTGTCCAAATAAATCATAAATGATCCAATAAAATAATAAATATGGTATTCATACAACATATCTCAAGTGAAGTAAAATAAAGTTTGTTTTGTTGATTTATAGAAACCATATAAAAAGGTCTTTTAAAACATTCTTGTAGAAGTGATGTTATTCACTTATTAAGAACATATTATATACTCCCTCTACTGATTTTATATGTAATGTACATAATTTTTGTGAAATATTAATGTTTCAATATTAAATATAATTTTTGAGCACTATTTGAATTCATCACGATTCCAGTCTGTTGAATGATGTAAAATAACAATCACCATAATAATCCAAATAGATTGATTCTTGTTTTTTGGGATTCATAATTATATATATAATATTTCATTAGATGGGATAATGGGACAATTACTCCATTTCAAGGGTCACAGAGACCACACAAGATGACCTAAAGAATCTTTGATGAAACTAGACCAGCTATAAAGATTGAATTACTGGGATCAATCCCAAATTCCAAATTACTTTATTCCCCATAAATGTTCTATGGACAATTTAAGGAGTATTTGATAAAACTTTCATGTCCCAAATCTAAATACAGAGGTCCCAAATGATTCATTTAACCTCACCCCACCATTCTGGAAAAGAATTAAAATAAGTACAGTATTCATGACATGTCTCCTGATCTATTACTCAAATCAGGATGAGCTTTTTCAGTGTAAAATAGGATATATAGGTGGACAACGTTGTTGATGAAATAATTCAGATTTGAAGGTATCTTACTATTTATAAAACCAGTCACATTTTGGCCATCTAAAAATATTGGATTGAAATGGACAGATTAAAATTATTTAATAGAACCACCATAAATTTAGCTACAAAAGTCCAATGGCCGCCAAACATTTAGGGATGATACTAAACATAAATATATAAAACATGGAATAAAATATCATCTCGATATTCAGATTTATGAATGGATAAATTGGTGAATAATGTAGAGGGGTAGATTTGGAATGCAAACTATCCACCTCCTTGGGCTATAAATACATCCCCTCCTCTCCTTTCAAAAGAGTTGGTATTTCAGAAAATAGGATAATCAATTGGAATGACCAAATCATATAAAAATAATTTGGAGGACCTTATATAGTCATGTTTTGAATTTATAGACCCTTTCTCCTCTATGTGTTTCCTTTTACTTTTGTGTTCTTCATTATTGTAATCTGGTATGTCTTTTTTTTGTATTCATGTTATAATGAATGATTATTCTTAAATATCTATTATTCTCATTAAAATTATGTAGTTTAATATTAATGTTATTAAAATATTATAAATCCAATTAAATACCCTTCCCTTATTTTTCTTTATCATTCAATCTAAAGTCAGTATTTAATTCCCTTTATTGTGTGTGTGTGTTCGACGCACCACTCTTTTCTTATCCTTTTTTTATCTTCTTAATTTATCTAAATAATAACTATAACCAGATTAATAATCATTTAAATGGATGAGTGAATCTCTTAATGGTGTGACTTATAATTTAGTTATGTTAAGTTATCGAGGGATTTTGCTCGATGAATATTCTTTAAATTAACATTGTGTATATTGGACATAACATGTCATGGATTAATGACTTGTTTTGTTTAAAAATTGGATTACATGGATTAATGGAACCACAAATACACTACCACAATCATGTACTGATTGAGATTAGAATAATAATTAAGTTAAGGCTTGGATTATCAACCAAACACATAGAAATTCCAATCAACATCAACTTGTGACATGGGTGTTAATTTAATTCAATATAAAGCTAAGCTCAAGGATATCACAAGATTAAATATATAATAATGAACTCATCCCTATTTTTATCAAATTGTTAAATAAATCTTAATCAATCAATCATTTCAATTATGCTCTGTAAAAAACCCCCCACTCAAAATATAGTCAACTAAAAACATTCAACTATTAAAAAGTATCACCATCGAGGATTCGACCTAATTGTTTCTATACACATTAGCATAGCATCGGAACATTGAATTGTCAATAGGTGAAAATCGGCCGTGCTTCCAAATGGTTCCATTTCTGGGGATAGTACAATTAAATATTCATTAGTTTATGGTTATTTTAAAAAATCAAAATTGAAAAAAAACACAAAGAAAACCCTACCATCTCAGAAAAATCATAAATGGAAAAAAACCCAAAGAAAAACTCATCTTCCACTTTCATCCAAAATCTATATGAATTCCCTATAGCCTACCAAAAAATACCTCATATTTATTTGACCATAAAATTGAGTGAACTCCTCACCAACTTAAGAGGAACATTTGGGATAATAAAATAATCCAAGAACCAGTCCATGTCCAACCAGTTGAATTAGAAATTTCTAATCGTAGGGTAAAAACACATAAATAACTTGTTGCCCCTAATATGAATTACCAACCCCTTGGTATTAAATATCTAAACATAGAGTTTAACATCAAACTCAAATCAGGTTTGATTCATCTTCTCCCTCATTTCCATAGGCTAGCCAGTGATGATCCACATCTCCTCCTTAATGAGTTCCAAGTAGTATGATCTACTATGAATCCTCTAGGGGTTTCTGAGGAAAAAATCAAACTCCAAGAATTCTGTTTCTCCCAAACCGACTTTGACAAGTCATGGATCTATTACCTACATCCATGTTCCATAACCACATAGAATGACCTGAAGCGACTATTTCTAGAGAAATTATTTCCTGTTTCTCGTACTGCTTCTATCCAAAATTAAATAAGTGGTATTCATCAATTCCCTAATGAATTGCTCCATGAGATTTGGGAGAGGTTCAAAAAGCATGTGGAAACCTGCCCACACAACCAAATCCCTTGTAAGAATCCAGAACTTCTTTCCAGGTATGTTTTCTTTTTATTTTTGTTTTTAGGAAAAGAGGAGTTTTTGGACATTTTTGAAGTACACAGCATGTACTTATATGTACATGTCGTGTACTCTTTTGACATAGGTAGCCATTTGATTCCCATATAACAGTCGAGTACACAGTCGTGTGTGGTGATCTAGAGACTTCCTTATGTGAGGGCCGAATAAGGCGAGTACACGCAATGTACTTCAAAAGTACATGTCGTGTACATTATTTTTTTCATTAAATGTACCGAGGTAACATCTGACAGAAAAAACACATCTCTTCTCAACTTAGTTTATCTGAGAGCATCCGTACAGTGCGGATCTTCGTCGAGCCCTGATCGATCATCTGTTCTCTGAATCGAACTCTGTCGGTTGATTTGGAATCGCATCTGTGTGTTATCTCTTCTTCTTGATCACCTTTTTCTAATTCATTCTCTCTTGTGAGATATCTTGTGTTGAACTTTTTAAATTTTTTATAGGTATTCGGCGTTCTAGATATTTTCAAGGCTTGAGGTTCACATATAACGACCCTACATCACCGAGGTAGGTGGTTTGTTCCCTTTCATAGATAGTATTTGAGTTATATGAGAAAAAGATCCCAATACCCTTGAATGGGGTATTCCGTGTTTATGTTTTATCCCTAACGTTTTCATGTTATAACATGGTTTATTGGGTAGACGTTATATGTTGTGAATAGGGTTTATTTTTCCATTATATGAAGTTTTTGCCCATGTTTTATTGTTTTGACCATTTGGTCTTGTTTTTCATGTTATGCTGGGGCTTTGTTTTCCATGCCTAGTATTGTTAGGATGGAGTTTTTTATCTAACATTTTTTATGCTATAGATTATTATCCAAGTAGTTCTTGAGGTTTACTTTGGCTTCCATGAATTGTAGTGCTCGTTTGACTTACACAGTGTTGTGAGAACCTTGTGTAGTAGACCATAGGGAGAATGGACGAGAGGGCTTCTCTAGAGGGTCTATTTTTACAATTACGATGCGAGAACATATAGATAATTGACATATGTTCTTCCTAAAAGTGTATGCAGTTACTCTACGTGGGTCACATAGGGGATGAGATGTATGTGCTTCAGCAGAGTGCCTTTTAGTTACCAATAAGAGATTATATAGGGAATTGATGGTCAGTGATTCCTTAGATAGTATGTTATCAAGACGTACTAGAGGGGTTAGACTGTATGTACTTCCAAGAGGGTTTCTTGTGTATGATAGCTAGGACCAGAGGTGATTAGACTGTGGGAAAATTCCAGAGGGTTACCTATTTGTGATTATCTCCTTACTTGATATGTGGGGTTTGAATGCTTTGAAACTGTAATAATGTTTACTCTTGAGTACTTCCTTGTTTACTGCTTCTTTTTCTTATTGCCTACCATATATATTCACTGATTGTTAAAAATAGATATCTTGTTGGTTTACAACTGGGATTTATTCTCACACCCTATTGGTGTTATGATTTCTGGCTTAAACAGATTATATTGATGCAGGTATTGATATGAGCAAACGCCCTTCTACTTCAGGTACGTGACTGTTTTGGAGCTGGAGAGCATAAGACCAAGCTGAGGCTTGCGATGCTGAGGATTGTTTTACTTTTTTATTTAGTACATTGGTTTAGTACTATAATTCAATATTGTGACATGTTAGGTTGCTTTCCTAAATATACATTTCTTGCATCATTATATATATTCTCCAGCTGATTATTACATCCAGTATTATGTTGTTTTCTGTTGAATACCAATATTACTATTTTCTCTATTGTTATCTATTTATATTATAGTATGTTACTCTGTCAATGAGGGAATTGTTTCCCCACTATCACATCCAAGGCCCTTGTTGCTAGTCGGTAGCCTCTGGCGTTAGGGGAAATGTGCTTGAGTCCATGTGACCAACCAAGTATGGGTGTCTCTGGGCATCTTCCAGAACCAGGATGTTACAAAGTGGTATCATATGATTCTTTTCTACTTGAATTAATTTTTGGGCCTATAGTTAAGGATTGGATGGAATATGAACATAGTAAGAAGTTGTACCTGGGATTAGCTAACCCGCGTATAGGGATAATCCAATTTACCCCATTTATTGCAATTTTTCTGGTTTTTGAATTTTACAGTTGATTTGATTTTCACTATTAGGCGAATCAGATGTGTTGTGTTATTATTGTTGATTTTATTAAGGTTCTATTTCTGTTTCAACCCAATGAGATGAGGGTATTCCATCTCATGCATCATATAGGCACTTCTTAGAAATCACATGTCATGCATTCTTTCCATTCCATTTAGGGTTCCTTATAAATTACATGTTTTTATGATATATTTTTACCTAGATATGTATATTTTTGTGATATATGCCTTAATAGAATGCATGATTTCGATAGAGCGTTAAATTGTGAATGTTTGGGTTGAATGAACGCCAAACATTGGTTCTTGAGGTGTTACGGGCCCTCACGGACCAGAATATGGTGGATCATTGCACTGTTATCCTTGTTTATGACATCTATAAGATTCCAAGCATTGATTTTCAGAGAGTATAAGCCCTCAAAGGCTGGAATTTGGAAATTTAATGTTTGTTTCAGTATTTTAAGGCCTTTAATAGTAGTTTCTGAGTCTTACTATCCGACAAAAACCAAAATACATGGTGTTTAATGGTCAATACATACCATGTGTCCTTCTGTTTGTGAAGGAACTGTTTTTCTTAAGTACACATCTTGTACTGTATGTACACGCTGTGTAGACTTTAACCATATCACAGACTATGTGGGAAGAGACACGGGGTTGGGAAATGTCGTGTAGGACACGTCGTGTACTAGATGTACATGTTGTGTTGTAGAGCCGTATAACTGGTCATGTGACTAACAACACGGGTCAGTCGAGTCTTTTCTAATACATTTTGATTCCATCTGGAACATGTTGTGTAGTGTAAACTGAGTATCTAGCCATTTCACAAACAACACGAGGTAGTGAAATATTTTAGTATACACCGTGTCTGGCAGAAACACACTGTGTAGAGTCGGTCATGTCACTAACAACACGGGTTGTTGAAGCTCGTCTAGTACATGCCGTGTCCGATAAGAACACATTGTGTAGTCTTGTTTTAGGATAATCGTGTGGGTTAGTCATGTAAAATAACTTAGTAATGGGAATAGGATTCATGTAAACACCATGTTCTAGGAAAACACGTCGTGTGTTTTGGGTGGTACACGACCAGGGTTGGAAGAAGTACACGACCATGTGAAGGTTTAAGGGAACATGTTGTGTAGGAATCATACACACCGTGTATCCATGTTTTGAAAAAATTAAATTCTTTGTTTCTCTTTTTCCCTTCTCACACTTCTTTGTTTCATCCATTGTTATTCTTGATATAAGGTGTGTGCTTGAACTTGCAGAGTCATTACACTGAGACTTCCTCTAGTTGTTCGCCAGTTATATGGTAGTGATTAGATGTCATAAATGGCATATTAGGGACTACCCACAGATCCTCCAGTTGTGAAAGTCTTGGCACCAGCCATCATTCCACACATAGGTATTGATGCATTGTTCCGAGAGGGTTTTATAAGGTTCATGCAGACCTTCCAAGGAGTACCACATCCTGCCCCTTCTATGGTAGATTTGACGCAGGTTTTCCAGCAGCAGCATCCTCCCACATTCACAGTGGAAGGAGGACCTTAGGCTGTAGATTCATGGTTAGAAGACATGTTTTCGATCTCCGAGCATCTATAGATGCCTCCATAGAGGAGGGTCAAGCTCGCTAATAACATGATTTGGGATGCCACAATGAGATGGTGGGATGTGTTCTCACGGGTGGGATGCCTACACGTTATGGCCTGGGGTGTGTTGCATCATGACTTCTATGATTACTTCTATCTTGAAACCATAAGGGCCGATTGAGCCCGAGAGTTCATGTGTATGGAGTAGGGTACTATTTCCATTATGAAGTATTCTTCTCACTTCACTGAGCTACAACGCTTCATGCCTATTCCAGTAGGTGATGAGTTATTCCTAGCAAGGATGTTTGAGGATGTTCTATGGAATGAAATCCAATCACAGTTGAACATAATCAAGTTTACTTCTTTCACTTCTATAGTCAACCAGGCGCTGATCACAAAGTGCAATTTGAGGAATTTGGGAGTTGTGATCCCGGACGGTTCGACATCCGGAGATAGTATCCCTTCTACTGAAAGTAGGAAGCGCCATAGGGGGTCTTCGCGTGGTGATCCAAGGAGGTGACACACTTCTTCTGGAAGCCAGGTGGTGTGCTACCAGTGTGGGAAGAGTGGGAATATGAGGCCACATTGCTTGAGGGACCAAGTGGAGTGTCGATATTACAACAAGATGGGTCATTTTCAGCGCTTCTGTTAGATCTTCTCACTAGTAGCTGGTGATGGGGGTTCTTCTATGACTCTACCTTTAGAAGTAGCACAACCTGTTACTCCTCAGTCGGGGAACTAGAGTTCTTAGGGCCATTCAGGCTAAGGTAGAGGTCGCAGACGTTGTAGTCAGTCACCAGGCTTTTAGAGACAATAGGGTGTATCATCTTAGAGTGTTCAGGCAGGGTCACATGGTCGTGGTTCAGGATAAACGTTTGCAGTGGAGTAGGTCCAACAAGAGAAATATCCCAGGCCCTCTACAGTTCGAGGTACGATCCTTGTTGTCTCAGTTTTAGTTTGAACTCTTTTCGTTACAGGGGCTTCCCATTGATTTATATCAGTTTCTATTATAGAGATCCTTGAGCTCAGTATCTTTTCTTCTGCTAATATCATGACGTTAGACACTCTGTTGGAGGGAAAGAACAGTTATTGTATGTCAATGAAATAAGTTCCCTATTTATGTTTGCAGGGTTTCACTTCATTTGGGACCACTATGTCTTAGAGATGAAATGCTATGACTTCATTATCGAAATGGATTGGTTAGTTCCCTTCCAGGTAGTTGTCTACTATTATCATTGTAGGGTTAGTTTCACATAACCAGAGGGCAGATCATTTCTTCACAAGGGTGAGTGGTATGTCTAGGCGAGCAGAGCGGGACTCGAGCATTATGGGTTGGGAGGAGATACAACCTAGATTGCAAGTCTATATCTAGATGACCATGGGACTTCACAGTTTTACATTCCTCCAGTGGTGGTTGGTTTTAGGGATGGATTTCTCGAAGAATTTTCATGTTTTCCTCTAGAGTGAGATGTGGAATTTTTTATCGAGCTTGTTCCAGGAGCGGAACTGGTGTCCCTTCCTCCTTATAGGATGGCTACACCTGAGTTTTAGGAGCTCAAGAAGCTGTTAGAGGAGTTGCAAGCTAAGGGTTTCATCTAACCTGGTACTTCTCCTTGGGGTTCACCTGTCCTATTTGAAAATAAGGCATACTGTCACACCCCATCCTATGATATTATTTTATTTTAATTATTTTTCTACATTTAAATATTTTTTTTGGTGTCCGGGGTGAGTCACAGAAAAAATTTCTGACTTTTTGTTAAAAAGTGTGCATTTTGGGTTCGACGTCGTTTGATTCACGGGCGGAGTGCGGTGCCACGTGGCTTCACCCTCGCAACTGTGTGGCCTTTTTTTCTTTGAGGGATTGAAGTGAAGAAATAAATGTTAATTTAGTATGTTATTTAAAAATTTATGGTTAATAATAATTTTAATGTTTTTATTCTAGCTGAAAACTTAAATTACTAATTTTAGTATTGTTTATTATTGTTATTATTGTTATTTTAAAATATTATTTAATTAAAAATTATCACTGTTTCTCAAAATGGTTATTAAAAATAATTATTCATATTAAAAATTTTATTTATGTTAATATTATGAAAAAAATGAAACAAGTTTTATATATAATTTTAAATGATTATTATTATGAATATTATTAAGTTATAAAAAAATTATTATTATTATTATTATTATTATTATTATTTTGGTTTTCTTTTTCTCTAAGGATTTGGTTGGCTCTCCCTTGTAGCACCTGACCCATCTCATCTTCTAGTGTGCGGCGTGACCAGGTGAAACCCTCACTCTACCCAACCTGTCACCCTCCTCAGCACAACAGTCACCGCCCCTGTCTTCTCTCGGTGAGACATTCCCCTAGATACCTTTTACAGCACGTGAGAAGGGCCAGTCCCCCTTTTCATCCAGTGCCTCCTCCATCCCTTAATGCGTGTGAGAAGGATAGACAGGATCTCCTGTGCCTCCACCCTCCCTTGTCGTGCGCGAGCCTGCCGGCCGCAGCCTCTAGCCTCTGCCCTCCCTATCGTGTGTCGTGCTGCCACCTCCCAATTCTCGGTCTCCCCCGGTTATCCCCGTATGTGGCGCACATCTAGGACCCATCCCCTTGTTGCGCTCTCCCCTACTCCGGCCTCCCCTGTCGACACACACCCCCTCTGCGCAGGCAACCCCGCCGCCACCCTCTTTCAGTGACTCGTAACCTTTCTCTGACCAACTACGCCTTCTCTAGCCTTCATCCATGTAACACCCCAAGATTTTATGAGATATATTATTTTTTTCATATCTTTTTTGGTACTCTACACCAAGATTACCTTGCTCTATACACAACACCATATTAGCTTGCAGTATACACAACACTATTCTTGGATCATGTTACACACAATTTCAAGTTATTTTGATAGTAGTTATTCTACGCAACATTGAGTGTATATATATATATATTCAATGTATAAATGAAATATGGTTGGATTCTTTTAGATGAAACAATTAAGGAGTCTTGCACAACACGCAACCCTGACTTGTCTTGCATTACATGCAATCACAACCTTCCTCAATAGCGTTTGATGTACGCAACACCAGGTTTCACTAAACAACGATATATGATTATAATATTATTATGAACTAGCCTTTATGAATAGTATCAACTACATTTTGATTTTTATAACATTATTATTCATCTTTCACATTTTCTAGAACATGGTATGAGAACAAAATAAATATTTCGGGTAAAATAAATATTTTTTAAAAAATGCAGTTTTGCCACCTTTTGATGGAGAATCCACATTAATTCTAGTTTTTACATGATTATAAGATCAATTTGACAAAATAAAATTATTACTTGGAATCAGGATATAAAAATTTAATTTGTATAAAATTTTTATTTTATTATGATAACTTTCATATTTTAATGAATAGAAAAAACAGGCTATATTTTAATTAAAAACAACTTTTTTCATAGCAATAATTTATATGGTTAGATTATATTTTTAATTGGTTTTAAATTTTAATTAAAATATATTTTTCCATTTAATCCAATTTTGTTCATTGGAATTAATTCCACTTTTAAATTGGACATAAACAAGTGTTGATCTTTTGATAGTCATTGTTTCTTAAAAACACGCTATTCGTTTTGATAACAGGAATTAATTTTAAAATTAATTAATGACAATTATATGTTTTTAATTTGAAAAAAAGACATCATTTTTGAATTCTCAATATCAAATATATATTTGGCTGAATTTTTTTATTTGTCTGAAAAACTTCAATTTTTGATGAATAGTTAAACCACTTAATGGTAGTTCAAAAAACTGACTCATTCATTTAAATGAAATTTAACCACTTTTGTGAATTGAATTTCAAAAATCCGACATACTTGGTTGTCATCAAGAAGTAAAATGTGCTTCAATAGGATGAAAATAATTTTTTGTGAATAGTAAATTTTTACTTTTATTTACTACGGTTAATGGTAAATTGGGTAATTCAAGGCTCAAAGAATTTTATAATAATTCAAAATTACCTTAACATTTTTCCTAACCTTAATGGATGAGTAGTACCCAACCATGGGCAACCTTGGGTCGATTTGGGGACCCCATTGAGCCACTGGGTAGGGATAATGACAATTTGGATTAATTAATTTAATGTAAAGGCAAAATTGACATTAACAAAAATCATTTAGTAATTAATTTTTATAAGGGTTTATATATATTATCCTTTCAACTATAAATATTCATTATAAATATAAAGACATTTCCTAAATGGTGGTATTGTTTTATAATTTTTAGACATAAAATAAATTAAATTATTAATGACACAATAATTATGCCATGTTTACCTCATTAATAAATGATTTAAATAATTATCATTATAATGATTAAAATATTATACAAAACATGTCCAATTCTGATTGGATGATTTTATTTCGACCATCAGTCATCTTATCGTTATCTTTAATGATTTTTGGACCCTTTTAAAACGAATATAAATTTATAATAAAATAATATTTTCCCACTTACCAAAAGAGCCCCTCCTCCCCTTTATAAAAGAAGAGAATTTATATCCAATTCCTCACACCTATCAAGCCATTTGGATCGTCCAACCTCTGACCAAATAATATCCCTACATCCATCTCCTCCCCATAGAAGCCTTACCATAGGCATAAGGCACTTCAAGAAGTCCTTTTGGTTCAAACCAATGGAAGTTACCCAAATTAAAGGTAATGGTTTCTCTTAAATTGGTTTCATTTATTCTACTTCTCCAACCCCTAAAATCATTTTAATACTTTATTTTGTAACAACACCAGTATCATAAATATACTAGGATGTTGTTATGATTAGGATTAGAACTACACTTACACACACCTCCATCTAATGGATGAAGAACATAATGTTTCTGTGGATGGAAAACTAACGCCTCACGAAACAATGATTATTTGATTTTCTCCTACCGCCTCTCATGGTGGACATTATTATGGAACTATATTTATATATGATATATATTATGTTTAGAATTTCCTTATTTTTATTTAATTCCCAATTATATCAAGCCTTTATGGTTTCCATTGTGGGTAAATACGATAATCTCATTTGAGGAAGTGCGGACTACCGCACCCTCAAAGTGATGTGATTCGTTAATGCCTTATGTGGGTTGTATAAAGGATGGATTTAATAATATTATATATGATATTATACTGTAATTATAATATAACAATGTATCATTATGTTTTAATTCCATTAAAATAAGAAATATAAATGAAAGTAGCGTTCATGCGTACGTACAGCTTACCATCTCCATGAACGGTGCATTTCATTTCCTACCTCCATATGTTATGTACTATTAAAAATACATGTATACGCTGGATATATATGATATATATGATATATAAATCATGAATATCATTCTGGATATAATTTTCCGTTGACATCATGAACAACATGTAATTATAAGAAGTCCATTTTTGACTCAAGTACCAAATATCGACAAAACGAACGTTATTAACATAAATGGTTACATAATGTTTACAAAATGGTAATAAGTTTTATAAAAGGAATAATAAACTTCAAAAATGATCTTAAGAAAGTAGAAATTAACTTTGTTTTATTATTCAGGAGATTAAAGAATGATCGAGTCAAGTCGGACACGAGGTAAGGGAACTTCTTAACCCAATTTCTGTTCTTTGGGTTGATATTCTCTTTATTGTTTATTTTGTTATTTGATTCTGTGAGAAATGAATTTTTATATATTATCATGTAATTATACATTATTTATGATACCTTATAGTGAATACACATAAGTGATATATTTTATTTACAAAATGATATTTGTAAGGGATAATTATTCCAATCTCGTTCTTATCTGAGATTGTTATTCGTAAGTATTTACTGGGATTATTGTTATCATCCATGCCCATGTTTTCTAAAAATGTTTCCATGTATTTTTATTGTCCTTTTTACCCATTTTTGAATTTTACAACATGTTATGGAAGGAATATTTCATTTTTTTATCATATGAGGAACTTTTTTGACTTTTCCGGAAAAAGTATGAGGGGAATGTTTTTTTAAACTTATACGGCATGAACGGATTTTTATGGTTTCAAAAAACCTTATTTTCATGAATCTTAATATATAATATTTAATGAATGTTTTCAAAAAAATCATTTTCTACTAAAATTTCAAGGCATTTTGTGAAAATAAAATTATTTTTAAGAAGAAAGGATATTTTCCCCATGAATTCATTTCAAGTGTTTTATCAAAACCATTTTCCATATAAGATGGAATTATTTTATATTTGTATGTTTCAAGTATAATTTTTCTATTATTTACATGGTTTAACTTTTCATATGATTAAATGATATCCATTTTTTTATATGTATTATGTTATGATGGGATGATGTTTATGAAACCCATTTTATTATCTGGGTAATAATGAATGATTTATGTTCATGTTGTGGCACACGTAAGAATGATTTCATTATGAGATGGGTGGGACCTATATATCCCTCCAATAAGTTGGGTAAAGATTTATATCTCTTGAGATAGACATGGCTGGAATGGTAAGTTAATCTGGTTCAGTGTTACAGGACTGGAACGAGGAGTGAACTCGATTCAAAAAGGGACTTTGTCCACTAAGATGGTCTTGGCGGCAATGCCTTGGATACTATGGAAATCATATCATGTGCATAATGGTTTTCCACAATTACATGTTTTATTCCCATGATATTTTATCATGATTGATGATCCATTATGATCTATGACCTATGTACTGCCATGTTTTATGTCATTGCACAAGATTTTGATGTTTAAATATTATGTTAATGTTTTGAAGTTCAAATGTATATGGTTTGTTAAATTTTCTCCATGCTTACCCTTACAGAGAATTTGAGCTCACCATTTATATGTGTAATTTTCCCCAGGATATAAATAAAGGTTTTAGGTATGAAAAAAGGGGAAGATCTTTATGGGAGATGTTGAAGATCTTTCACCATGATTAGAAGAATATATTCCTTGTTTCCAAAGACACTAAACTATTACGGTCATTGTGTGTCTGTTTTTGTTATGTATTAATTATTCTGCAAAAGAAATGAAATGTCCATGTACGTCAGGTATGGGGTCTCTATAGTTCGTATCAGAGGAAAGGATTAGTTAACCTTTGGAAACTAGGATGCGAAAACTTTAGTAAAATCCCTAGAGATATTTCTATGGTATGTGTAGGGATGTCCCTAAGGTTAAGTATACGTATAGGTTAGAGTCCTAGAATTATGTTGACGATTTTGAATAACCGAGGGTGAACCTAAGGTGTCATGGATTAAATAATTTTTGATAATTTAGACATCCCATAAGTGACTTTTTATGATTATGTGGTTCTTCGTTATTTTAACTGTTTCTTACAATATGGTTTCTGGTCTTAGTCAATGGATGGAACGACAAGGAATTCAGTTAACATTGATTCCAATGGAAAAATTGGTGACTATGATCAACGAAATTATGTAACTCTTGGAGAGAAAGATATTGTGATAATTCCAAATTAGACATCTTGATATATAATTAACTAGGTGAACTTTAGTTGTATTCCTAAGTCATAAAATAAGAGGAAGATGGAATTTTATGCATGTTTCCATGGTAAGGAGGATAGAGAAAGGAAGATTTAGATTTATAAAGATGGGAATAAGAACCTTGAGGAATACCACAAATTGAGGGGAAGATGTTATCTATGTGGAGAAAAGGGTCATAGAGTGACATATTGTTATGGAGTCCAATGTCTTATCTACAGAGAACATGGGCATACCCAACTCAATGCCCTGACCTAAGAAGTTACTTCTAAATTGAGGGAGGAGCTATTCCATGACAATCATTGAAGATGATGGATTGAAGGGTTTATGTATTGGAATTAAATAATAATGTTGTTGAGGTACTTTTATAGTATATTAAAATATCTGTGTATTGGTCCATTGTGGTTTTCTATAAGAATATGGTACCGATAACAATGAAAAGTGATTCAGATATTTTGTAATGTAGATGATATGTGCATAATGAAGGGATAAGGAGAAAATAAATTGTTTGGTGGTATTCATGAGCTCATGAATGATATAAACACAAAGTGATATCATGGTTTGATTATATAGAAATTTTGGGATTTTGGTGTGTGGAAAGAGTTAACTTTTAACAGCATTCATGTTTTCACTAATGTTCAATGGGTATTTATTTTTCATGAGAATGCATGATTAAGGTATTCAAATGTTTGGAATGTGACCAACAAGATATATCTTGTGATATATAAATGATGGTATTCACGTGCTTGTTATGTAACCTTTCCAGTAATCGTTTTTATTTATACTATTGGATAGATGTATTTTGGATAAGTCTAAAGATTGTAATGGATTATGTCGGACATTATATAGTACTATTTAAGGCTAAAACTTTTTTGTCGATATTATTTATGGTATGTTATAATAAAATAATTTTAGAAAAAGGAAATCCTGTAGGACGGGCAACAACCTGTCGCGTCGGAAAAGGCTATGGGAATCGAATGCCCAACTGAAGTGTGACATAACTTTATCACCTACCACTGGCCTATAGGATGTCCCTGGTTAGTAGAAACTACTTTTATTTTATGCGGTATTATAGATGAAGTATAAGTCCATTTTTGGAATCATATATGATTAACCTCACCATAGATGGACTTATGTATATTTGATAACTTTTGATAACCTTTTGTTTGAGATAGATGGAATGACCCATCATTCAATCACATGATCTGCTAACACTTTGTGAAAGAAAAATTCAACATCATTTCTTTATGATATGAAGTGGAAATTGTTCGAGACACGAGCAACGTTGAGATTGTACCAAAATCAAGTAAGTATTTATTTTAATTGAAAAATTCTTCAACATTTGGGAAATGATCTTGAAAACCAAAAATGTTTTCCTAGTGCTCTCATATCTAAGGAATCAGATGGTACCTTAGATCATCAAAAATTTATGGCTTTGTGATTATTGGATTTTTCATAGCCATGTTCTCAACCACTCTCCATCAGAACTTGATGGTTAGATTTCTCTTCCATATACATATTTTTCACCTATGATCTCCTATGTGGGAACCCAAGTGATGAGTTACTTTGGGTATCCGTTTTGTTTCTAACTTTAATTTTTAAAAGTAAGTTTTAGTATTCCTTTTTACGATGTGGGTTTTTATGAAAGAAACTCTAAAGTAATAAACCTTTTATAACCCCGATGAATTTCGAGGGCGAAATTCATTTTAAGGGGGGTAGAATGTAACACCCTGAGATTTTACGAGATATATTTTTTTTCATATCTTTTGTTGTATGCTACACAAAGATTACCTTGCACTATACGCAACACAGTATTATCTTGTAGTATACACAACACTATTCTTGGATCATGTTACACGCAATTTCAAGTTCGTTTGATAGTAGTTATTCTAGGAAACATTTAGTGTATATATATATATATATTCAATGTATAAATGAAATATTGCTGGATTATTTTATACAAAACAACGAAGGATTATTGCACAACACGCAACCCAAACTTGTCTTGCATTACATGCAATCACGACCTTCCTTGATAACGGGTGTTGTACGCAATACTAGGTTTCACTAAACAACGATATATGGTTATAATATTATTATGAACTAGCCGTTATGAATAGTATCAACTAAAATTTTAATTTAATAACATTATTATTCATCTTACACATTTTCTAGAACATGGTATGAGAACAAAATAAATATTTCGGGTAAAATAAGTATTTTTTAAAAATTACAGTTTTGCCACCTTTTGATGGCACAACCACATTAAATCTAGTTTTTGACATTTTTATAAGTTAAATTTGAAAAAATAAAATTCATCCTTGGAATCAGGATATAAAAATTTAATTTGGATAAATTTTCCTTATTATTCTGATAACTTTCATATTTTAATGAATAGTAAAAACATGCTATATTTTAGTTAAAAACAACATTTTTTCATCGCAAAAATTTAAATGTTTAGATTATATTTTTAATTGATTTTAAATTTTAATTAGAATATATTTTTACAATTTAATCCAATGTTTTTCATTGGAATTAATTCCACTTTGAAATTGGACATAAACAAGTGTCGATCTTTTGATAGTTATTGTTTCTAAAAAACACGCTATTTTTTTGATAACGGGAATTAATTTTAAAATTAATTAATTCCACTTATATGTTTTGGATTTGAAAAAATATAAATCATTTTTGAATTATGAATATCAAATATAGCTTAGGCTGAGTTTTTGGTATTTTTCTAAAAAACATCAATTTTTGATGAATAGTGAAACCACATAGTAGTAGTTAAAAAAATTGACTCTTTAGTTTAAATTAAATTATACCACTTCTGTGAATTGAATTTAAAAAATCCAACATACATGGTTTTTATGAAGAAGTAAAATGTGGTTCAATAAGTTGAAAATAATTTTTTTGGTGAATAGTGACTTTTGACTTTTATTTATTGCGACTAAAGGTAAATAGGGTAATTCAAGGTTAACAGAATATTATAATAATTTCAAATAATCTTAACACTTGTCCTAACCTTATTGGACGAGTAGTGTCCGACCATGGGCATCCTTGGGTTGATTTTGGGACCCCATTGATCCACTTGGTAGTGATAATGACAATTTAGATTAATTAATTTAATGTAAAGAAAAAATTGAAATTAACAAAAATATTTTAGTAATTAATTTTTATAAGGGGATATATAAATTATCTTTTCAACTATAAATATTAATTGGTAAGATAAAACGATTTCCTACATGGTGATATTTGTTTTATAATTTTTAGACATAAAATAAAATAAATTATTCATTACACAATAATGATGCAGTATTTACCTCATTAATAAATGATTTAAATAAATAAGATTATAATGATTTAAATATTATCCAAAACATGTCCAGTTCTTATTGTATGATTTTATTTCAACCATGAGTCATATTATGTTCATCCTTAATTATTTTTGGACCTTTTAAAACATAAGATAAGTTTATAATAAAATGATATTTTGACACTTTCCAAAAGAGCCCCTCCTCCCCCTTATAAAAGGAGACCATTTCGATCCAATTCCTTGCACCTCTAAAGCTATTTGGTTCGTCCAAACACTGCCCAATTAATCTCCCTACATTACTATACTCCCCCTAGAAGCCTTACATTAGGTAGAAGGCACATCAAGATGTCCTTTTGGTTCAAACCAAAGGAAGTTACCCAAATTAAAGGTAACGATTTCTCTGAAATTGTTTTCTATTATTTTAGTTCTCCATCCCCTAAAATCATTTTAATCCTTTATTTTGTAACAAAAACAGTATTCACAATATACTAGGATGTTTTTATGAGAAGGATTATAACTACACATACACACACCTCTATTTAGTGGATGAAGAACATAATGTTTCTTTGGATGGCAAACTAACGCCTCACGATTCGAGGATTGTTTGATTTTCTCTTACCACCTCTCATGGTGGAAATTATGATGGAACTATATTTATATATGATATATATTATGTTTAGGATTTCATTATGATTTTTTATTTCCCAATTATATCAATCAATTATGGTTTCCATAGTGGGTAAATAAGATAATCTCATTTGAGGAAGTGCGGACTACCGCCCCCTCAAAGTGATGTGATTCGTTAATGCCTTATGTGGGATGTATAAAGGATGGAGTTAATGATATTTTATATGATATTATACTGTAATTATAATATAACTATGTATCATTTGGTTTTAATTCCATTAAAATAAGAAATAGAAATGAAATTAGCGTTCATGCGTACGTACGACTTACAGTCTCCATGAACAGTGCATTTCATTTCTTACCTCCATATGTTATGTACTATAACAAATACAAGTATATTCTTTATATATATGATATATATGATATATAAAACTTGAATATAATTCTAGATATAATTAAACTTTGACCACATGAACAACATGTAATTATAAGAAGTCTGTTTTGACTCAAGTACCAAATATCAACAAAACGAATGTTATTAACTTAAATGGTTACATAATGTTTATAACATGGTAATAAGTGATATAAAAGGAATAATAAAGTTAAAAAAGGTTCTTAAATTAGTATAAATTAACTTTGCTTTATTATTCAGGAGATTAAAGAATGATTGAGTCAAATCGGACACGAGGTAAGGGAACTTCTTAACCCAATTTCCGTTCTTTGGGTTGATCTTCTCTTTCTTGATTATGTCGTTCTTTGATTATGTGAGAAATTAATTTTAATATCTTATCATGTATTTATACTTTCTTTATGTTACCTTATAGTGATTACACATATGTGATATATTATATTTACAAAAAGATCTTTGTAAGGGATAACGATTCCAATCACGTTCATATCCAAGATTGTTATTCGTAAGTATTTACTAGGGTTATTGTTATCATCCATGTAAATGTTTCATAAAAATGTTTTCATGTGGGTTTAATATCCTTTTTACCCATTTTTGACTTTTACCACAAGTTATGGAAGGAATCATTCTTTTTTTACCATACGAGGAACTTTTTGACTTTTCCGGCAAAAGTATGAGGAGAATGTTTTTTTAAACTTATACGGCATGAATGGATTTTGATGGTTTCAAAACGCCTTATTTTCATTAATAATAATCTAAAATATTTAATGAATATTTTAAAAAAAATCCTTTTATTTTAAAATTTCATGGCATTTTGTGAAAAGAAAATGATTTTGAAGAAGAAAGGATATTTTCCTCAAGAATTCATTTCATGCGTTTTATCAAAACAATTTTTCATATAAGACGACATTATTTCATGTGTATGTTTCAAGTATAATGTCTCTATGATTTACATGGTTTCAATTTTCTTATGATGAAATGATATCCATTTTTTAATATGGATTATGTTATGATGGGATGATGTTTATGAAACCCATTTTATTCTTTGGATAATGATGAATGATTTATGTTCATGTTGTGGAACACATAAGAATGATTTCATTATGATATGGGTGGGACCTATATCTTCCTCCAAGACATTGGGTGAATATTTATATCTTATGAGATATACATGGCTAGAACGGTAAGTTAATATGGTTCAGTGTTACAGAACTGGAATGAGGAATGAACTCGATTCAGAAAGGGACTTTGTCCACTATGATGGTCTTGTAAGCAATGCCTTGGATACTATGGAAATAATATCATGTGATTAATGGTTTTACACAATTAAATGTTTTATTATCATGATATTTTATCATGGTTGATGATCCATTATGATCTATTCCCTAAGTAATTCCATGTTTTATGTCATTGCTCAAGATTTTGATATTTAAATAGTACGTTCATGTTTTGAAGTTCAAATGTATATGGTTTCTTTATTTTCTCCATGATTACCCATACAAAGAATTTGAGCTCACCATTTATATTTTTTCTTTTCCTCAGGATATAAATAAAGGTTTTAGGTAAGAAAACAAAAGAGGAAGATCTTTATGGGAGATGCTGAAGATCATTCACCACGATTAGAAGATTATATTCCGAGTTTCCAAAGACACTAAAATATTATGGTCCTTGTGTGTATATTTTTGTTATGTATTAATTATTCCACAGAAGTAATGAAATTTCCATGTACGTCAAGTTTGGGGTCTCTACATTCCATACAACCTCCACTGTGTCTCCTTTTTCTGTCCACTTTTTCAGTTGTGCAGTTCCCCTTTTCCGGTGAACTCTCTCTGCAGGTGTTGCCCCGTTCCAGTGACTGAACCATTCCAGGTGGGTGTTACCCCTTCCAGTATAATCCTTCTCACCCTTCATTTCACTTTCAGCTAGTTTAGGGTTTTTAATTTCTGGGTGATAATTTTTATTGGATTCTATTTTGTAGTGTCGGGTTGGTTTCTGCTTCTGGAGCACGAAGTTGAGGTGCGAACGAGATCTCGCATGGGTTATGAGGTTGTGTTTTCATCGTTCCATGTATCCAAGTTAGAATTACCATGTACCTATCATTTTTAATTCATTAATCATCATTTTTATTCTTTTAATACCTTATATTATTATTTGGTTCTAATGTCATGCTCTGGTTCCAATTTATTTAGTGTGCAAGTGTGGTTTTAGGCTTGTTTGTTGATTTTGGACTTTACTCTGTGACATAGAGAACACTAAATGTAGGGTCTTATTACGCTTGACCTCATAATTTTAGTTCCATCTATTTATTATTTCTCTCCATTTTCTAGGTGTTAATTTTCATTGTTCTATATTTGGTTCATACACTTTCTTTGAAAATGGGTAGTTACGGCCTTGTTTTATAAAAACGGTATCATCTGGTTATAGTTGTGCACACTGTTTTCTTTAATTAATTGTTGAATTTGGTCCGCACTTGACTTTTGAGTTTAAAAACAAGGTTTAGAATCTTAAATAATACCCTTACATGAAGATTGGTGTTTTATGACTTTGTGAGTTTCAACTGAAATATTTTTCTAAGAATTGCATGTATGGTTTTTGTAATATTTCTCAGTTGGAATTTCTCTGTTAAAATCAACATAAAATGTTATGTTTGTTTTTCTAAAGTGTTGGAAGTGTGAGAAAGTTATCTATGAGGTCTTTTTATGGATTTCCAAAGTGCATTGGTTTTTCAAAAAATGGTTTTGCTTGTGCAATAATGGATTGTGGGGTAATTGGAAAAAGATTCAAATTTTTTAAGCCAAGTAATGTGTGAAGTTATATTTATTTAAAATTTGGTTTGTTTTGTGACATAGAATTGTAGCTCAGATTGGGTTTTTCATAATATTTGGTTTTGTTTGAAAGTGCGTCGGAAATGTTTTGAAGGAGGTCATACGAATGCTTTTATGAGGTAAATGGTGTGTCGTTCACCTCATTAGAAATTAGTTTGAATCTTTGATAAAGAATGTTTTATGGAATTTTTAAGGGCTTGTTTGGCCACCTTGTAAAAATAAGAGTATGTTCTTATTATTAAAACCTCCATTGGTTGGTTCTCATGCCTTGCCAACATGGAATGGTAGGGATGTCCTTGGTATGGGATCCCTGAGTTCCATTATGTCGGTCCCTCGATTAGGGACCATTGTAATATAATTATTTAAAGGAATGAGAGACGTCCTTGGGGAGACTCATGGTGATACCTGCTATGAAATATTATTATTAGAGATTTGGGTTGTGATTTTATGCTCAGAGGCATCTGTTGGCTCACCTCCTTTTATACTTGCGACATATGACCCTAACATATAGAGAGAATTGTCTGAGACGAGTACTGCACTGGTAGGATATGGTACTGACCAGTGGCCTAGAGTAGGCGGATATGTTTGGGTTTATTGATATGATATTTTCCATTGGACTTCCTGAGAAATGATGGCCGAGCGTTTTGGAGTGTTAGATTTCATCGTATGTGTTATGCTACTATAAATGGGGTCGTAGGTATTAGTGTCGTCTTAATTATTCTCGATCTCTCAGGATCGCCTATGTCTATTGTTACTTTTAGCTATTGAACTATTATGAGGATTCTAGCACACCTATTTAAATTTCCCTTGTTATATATTCCTTGGTACCCTTGTGTTGGTGTTTTCCAACTCCCACGATAATGTTTTCCAAAGAAAATGTGTTCCAAACCCTTTTGTTCTGTTTTTTAAAATGAATACGGTAAATGGTTTGTAATTTTCATTCAAATAAAAAAATTATAGAAAATCATATCTTAATACATTGTAGTTAAAACTAAGAATTGATGTTTCATAATTTTAGTGGTAGTGAATTGGAAATAGATATCGGTCTATCCTACTTAGTTTTAATACTCACGCCTATAGTTATTTTCTATTTTTAGTGTTTGTGAAGAAACAGATTGAGTTCACTCTCCTTGGGTGACGCTTGATCGTTGAGTCAGAGAGTGACCTACGGGGTCACACAGAGTTAGTTTGGACATCGAGTTTGG
The DNA here is from genome assembly GCA_963277665.1 of Viscum album. Classification (NCBI taxonomy): domain Eukaryota; kingdom Viridiplantae; phylum Streptophyta; class Magnoliopsida; order Santalales; family Viscaceae; genus Viscum; species Viscum album. The sequence continues at coordinate 422,168,609 of OY728162.1, read as the reverse complement.
TTAGTTTTATTTTCATTAATTCTTGTTTAGTCACTTTACCTGGTTTATTTATTATTTGCTAATATGTATTACTTCTGACGTTTTATTTCTTTGTATCGGGAGAAATCATTCCCACGATCTCTGTTGATGCAATGGCGCTTATCGCCAGCCCGGGATAATCATGAACGCCTCTCGGGCCATGTTGTGGACCGGCTCGGGTGACCGATTCATGGTCGACTCAGGTTGGTTAATGAAATAATGTTATCAGAGGAGGTCATCTCTTAGCAGAACTCACTTTTCAGAGCACCCTTTGTTATTTTGGATGTTAAGGTAGACGGAGTAGGATTGTCAGGACTCGAGGGGAGGAGCGGGAAGAGCGTCGTGAACTCTTTCTCGTTATGATCCTTGATTTTCCATGGGAAGTCCGGTTTAATTAGTTTATTTGGGTTTTTATGTAAATGTTTTGTGATTGGGGTATGAAAAAGGGAGTTGGGCTAATAGTAATAAGTTACATGGCCTGGCAAGCCATGTGGATCTGGGGTCAAAGTCCAAAAATACTCTTCGTGTCGGTGATGTGATTGACATATGGCTACCAACCATATGTTCAAGTCGCCCACCAACACTAGTTCCTTGTTTGAGATGTTTTGGGTCTCTTCTAACTTCTGAGAGTGGTTCGAATTTGAAAAAAAGGCTTCTAAAAAATGGATGTTTGAAATGACATGTTCAATTTGTGGACTGTTTTAAAAGAAGTGGTATCAATGATTTGTTTTTGGAAAATAAATTTGATTTTTTTTGACCTTGGTGTTCCATGGGGTGCTCACATGCATAGTAATATGTTGGATTATTAGAGGTTGTCTGGTATGACAGATGGATGCCCAGGGTGGCACAGATACATTCATGTGAGTGAGACTCTAAAGGATGCCAATGGCGAAGGTTGAACTCACCAAGATTTTTTTAAATTAAAGATGTATTCAAAGAGAAATGTTTTGAAGTTATGGTAACTTTCTTTCTTGTGATTCGAACTTGTAACCTATTCAGTGTTTGTTTTTGAGGATTTTATTTATTAAGTTGGCCTTGATTGGGTTCTTGACTCATTTTTCCAATTTCCTTTCCCTTGAAACATTGATGACTAATCGTAGTATGGTTGATCAACCTAAGGATTTTATGCTTGAGTTTCAGAAGCTAGATCCACCTCTCTTTTATGGACGAGCAGAAACATCCATAGTAGAGGAGTGGATACATAATATTCAAAGGGAATTTAACCTCGTGGAGTTTCCCAAGTCGTTGAAGGTCAAGTTTGTGACCTTCATGCTTGATGTATTTCTGTGGATGTGGTGGAAGTCAATGTCTTGGAACAAGCCCCTACAAGATCTTACCTAAGAGTTTTTCAAGGCCTTGTTCATTCGTTAGTATTTCTCTGAAGAAGAAAGGGTGAAAAAGGGGATGGAGTTGTGTTTTCTAGGGCAGGGTGGCAGATCCGTGTTGGAATATTTCCAGCGCTTTGTGGAGATAGTCCCTTGTGGTACAGGGTATGCCACGAATGACCCCATGAAGGCTCAATGCTTCGAGGCGGGTCTCCTCCCTGATCTACAGTCACAAGTGTCAGAGTCCAACCTAAATTCGTTTTTTAATGTGGCGAGACAAGCTTTTCATATAGAAGCCGCGATGGCAGGAGTGCTCAAAGTTTTTCTCCCTCCTTCGGTCCATATGAGTAGTGGTGAAGATTCTGGAAAAAAGATGAGTAAGAAAATGAAAGTGGATGGAGAAGGTCATGGAATCAAGAGGCCTTGGGATCTACCACTAACCTCTTCAAAGAGAGATATCCTCGTGTGTTATTAGTGTGGAAAGCTAGGTCACAAGAAGCTGCCATGCCCAAGTATAAGGACCTGACCTTAAAACATTACATATTCTTCAATTAAATGAATAATTCACATTGAGGATGCTTTCAGGTTTAGAGTTTTAGAGAGTTAGACCATAACTATTACATTTAAAATATTACAAAGTAGACACTTCTACCCAGTATCCATTTTTTTACAAAAAATGAACTCTTAGAAAAAAGTGTCATGTCTAGTTCCATGTTTTAGACAACATGACCTTTCCTTGATCCCATCATTGACCTTATTCATCTTTAAGTGATGTGAAAACATTTAAAAACATGGGATGAGTATAAAAAGCTCAGTATGGGTTATAAAACAAAGAATGAAAACATTTGTTCATAAGTATATACAAAACATGAAATCTTTTACATACCTCCTGAAATAATAATATTTATGAAAGACACATAGAAATCATTAATCATAAAGGAAACTTGTGGCATCCATGGCATACTTAAATTGTAGTTATCACAGCTACATAGGGACATACTTTGGAATACCCATCATAGTATATTCCCTAAATCTCTTTAGAGAATCATTCACGTTTACCTCTTTCACGTTAACCAATGCATTGGAGAGCTATCTCAGGCTCACCCACTATAGGTTTATCATAGAACCACCTGTATATATAAATAACTCCCAAGAACCATAACATGATCATAACACATAACATAAGCATAAAGGAGAGATAACATTTCCACATTACAATAATAAAATATCTTTTCAAGATATTGAACAAATAAATCCATTCTCAAAATAATTTTCAATACCACAATACCTAAAAAGAGTATATGGTATTTATTTTACCTTTTAAAAACATTCTGGTTTGTTAAGGAAGCCAGAGATCAAATACTCGTGGTGGCGGAAAGGTTGTTGTCACCGCTTACGTAAAAAAAATTCCTTTTTTTCATTTAGTAAAACAATTCACATAAAAAAGATTAACTTTGAATAAAATGAAAAGTCAAAGGGGTTTATACACTGTATAAAATAAAGTCATGTATAAAACTAAAAATGCCTCAATGAAAGGAGATTGAGACGACGTCCCTTACCTTGTGTCAATATTGAATCGGTCATTCTTTAATCTCCTGAATAATAAGATAATGTTAATGTCTACTTTATTAAGAACCTTTTTCATGTTTATTATTCCTTTTATATCACCTGTTACCATGTTATAAACATTATGCGATCATTTAAGTTAATAACGTTCATTTTGTCGATATTTGGTATTTGAGAAAAAAATGAACACATAATATTTACAAGTTGTCCATGTGGTCAAAGTTCATTATATCCAGAATTATATTCATGATTTTGATTTCATATATATCTTATATATCCAGTATATACATGTTTTTATAATAGTACATAACATTTAGAGGTAAGAAATGAAATGAACCGTTCATGGAGAGGGTTAGCCGTACGTACGCATGAACGCTACTTTCATTTATATTTATTATTTTAATGTAAATAAAACATAATGATAAATAGGTATATTATAATTTCAGTATAATATCATATATAATATCGTGAACTCCATCCTTTATACATCCCACATAAGGCATTAAATAATCAAATCACTTTGAGGGGGCGGTAGTCCACACTTCCTCAAATGAGATTATCGTATTTACCCACTATAGAAACCATAAAGCCGTGCTATAAATGGGAAGTACACAAGAATAATGAAATCATAAAAATAATCTATATCATATATAAATATAGTTCCATCATAATGGCCACCATGAAAGGTGGTAAGATGTAACTGAACAATCATCGTTTCGTGAGGCCTTAGTTTTCCATCCACAGAAACATCTTGTTCTTCATCCATTAGATGGAGGTATGTGTAAGTTTAGTTAGAATCCCTATAATAAAAACATCCTAGTATATTGAAGATACTGTATTTGTTACAAAATAAAGGATTAAAAAGAGTTTATGGGTTGGAGAAGTAAAATAATAGAAAACAAGGTAAGAGAAACAGTTACCTTCAATTTTGGGTAACTCCTTTTGGTTTGTAACAAAGGACTTCTTGAAGTGACTTATGACTAAGGTAAGGCTTCTAGGAGGAGGATAGGGATGTAGGGAGATTAATTGGGGAGAGTTTGGATGAGCCAAATGGCTTGAGGGGTGTGTGGAATTGGTTAGAAATGGTCTCCTTTTATAAGGGGGGAGGGGCTCTTTTGGAAAGTGTGAAAATATTATTTTATAATATAATTATATTCGGTTTCTAAAGGTATAAATGTCATTATAGTGAAATTTAAGATGAATAATGTTTGAAAGAAAATAATCCAGTCAGAATTGGACATGTTTTGGATAATATTTTAATAATTATAATCTTATTTATTTAAATTATTTATTAATGAGGTAAATACTGCATCATTATTGTGTCATGAATAATTTAATTTATTAGATGTATAAAAATTATAAACAAAATAATATCATGTAGGAAATATTTTTAGCTTTCCAATGAATATTTATATTCAAAATGATAATTTATATGTCCCATTCTAAAAATTAATTTACTAAAAGATATTTGCTTTTATCATATTTTCCTTTACCTTAAGTTAATTAATCTAAATTGTCATTATCACTCCCAAGTGGCTCCATGGGGTCTCAAAATAGACCCTAAGATTCCCATGGCCATAAATGACTCAACAAATAAGTATTTGACAAACATTAAAGTAATTTTAAATCATTATATTATTCTTTTAACCTTGAATTACCCTATTTACCTTTAACCACGGTAAATAAAAGTCAAAATCTACTATTCAACAAAAATTATTTTCATCTTATTGAATCACATTTTACTTATTCATAACAACCATGTATGTTGGATTTTATAAATTTAATTCATATAAGTGGTATAATTTCATTTAAATGAAAAAGTCGGTTTTTTAACTACAACTAAGTTTTTTCACTATTCATCTAAAATTGAAGTTTTTCAGAAAAATACCAAAAATTAAGCCTAAGATATATTTGATATTCAGAATTCAAAAATTATTTCTATTTTTCCAAATTCAAAACATATATGTGGCATAAATTAATTTAAAAATTAATTCTCGTTGTTAAAATAAATAATGTGTTCTTATAAAACAATAACTATCAAAAGATTGATAGTTGTTTATGTCCAATTTCAAAGTGAAATTGATTCCAATGGCCAAAATTAGATTAAATGATAAAAATATATTTTAATTTCACTTTAAAACCTACTAATAAGATAATCTAACCATATAAATAAATTATATTAAAAGGCACATTTTAATTAAAATGCAATATTTTTCACTATTCAATAAAAAATGAACTTTATCAGAAAAATTAAAAAAATTACCCAAAGTAAAATTTCATGTCACCATTATAAAGAAAGATTTATTTTGGTCAATTAGAGTGTATAAATGTGACCAAAACTAGATTTAAATATTTTTCTCCATTAAATAGGGATAAATCAGCTTTTTAATGCAAATTATGCTTAAAATTAGATTCATTCACATTTTAAGCCTCTAACTTTTTATAGGATAATGTAAATACATTTAACAGTCATGTATAATCATATTGTAGTTAGTTTTTATCATTCCTACCAATAAAACGGAAAGGAGTTAACTACAATTTAAAATAATAATATTATATTATTAGTGTGCCACGTATGTTTTCAAAAAAACTCATTGTTGCTTATCGGGTACACTATCGAACATAGAAACCCTTTAAAGTAAAATTAATATTTAATTCAAAAATATTAATGAATATGAAATATGTCTTATTCTTCATTTACCTGGGATGTTACATCCTTCCCCACTTTTGGGAATTTCATTCTCGCAATTTTTTTTCAGTTATCAAAATAAATGGGGGGTATTTTTCCCTCATAGCATTTTCAGATTCCCACGTTTCGTCTTCAACCATATAGTTTTTTCACAAATCCTTTACCTGGTGAATTACCTTATTCTATAACACTTTCTCTCTACGGTCAAGAATCTGAACTGGTTGTTCATCATAAGAGAGATTCTCTTCCAACTGAACTACCTCTGGGCTCAAAACATGAGATGGATCTGGCATATACTTTCTCAACATCGAAACATGAATAACATTGGGTACCTGGGATAAAATAAGAGGTAAATCCACTCAATATGCAACTGATCCAACTTTCTCGAGAATTACATATGGTCCAATGAACCTTAGACTCAATATTCCCTTCTTACCAAAACAAATCACACTTTTCCATGGAGAAACTTTGAGAAAGACATGATCACCTACCTCAAAGGAAAGATCCTTCCTATAGTTATCTGCATAACGTTTTTTCTGCTCTGAGTTGTTCTCATGTGCTTCTGAATCAACTGAACTTTCTCTTCCATATCTTCTACAAATTCTGGTCCCATCAGCTTCCTTTCACCTACTTCATCCCAAAAAGTTGAGGTTTGACAATGCTTTCCATATAATGCCTCAAATGGAGACATCTGTATACTGGAATGAAAGATGTTTTTATATGAATACTCAACCAAGGAATGATATTGGTCCCAACTTCCTTGGTAATCTATTGAGAAAGCACATAACATATCCTCCAAGGCCTGAATTGTTCGTTCTGGCTGCCCATCTAATTGAGGATAAAAAGTTGTACTAAAATTTAATTCAGTACCCAATGAATTCTGAAGGCCTTTCAAAATGATAGAAGTGAACCAGAGATCATGATCAGATAAAATGGATAGGGGACCTCCATGCAAAATGACTATCTCTTTAATATACAACTAAACAAGTTGATCTAGAGACAAAGTATCTCTAATAGGAAGGAAATGAGCAGATTTAGACAATCGGTCAACTATAACCCAGATTGCAATATTACCTCGAGATGTCTTTGGTAATCCCACAACGAAGTCCATGGATATATTTTCCCATTTCCACTATGGCACCAGTAAAGGCTGAAGCATCCCTTTCGGTAACTTCCACTCTGCTTTAACCTACTGAAAAGTCAAACAATTCATATTAAAATCAGCAATATCTCTTTTTATTACATCCCACCAGTAATACTCATGGAGATCTCTATACGTCTTAGTACTGTCAGGATGAACTAAAAACAGAGAACTATGAGCTTCACATAACAACTAATTTTTCAATTGTGAATCACAATGCATATATAATCTCATTCCAAATCTCAAAAAACATTCATTATCAAAACAAAAATCAGGAAACATACCCTTCTGAACCAAATCTACCTTTTTCTACAACTCACTATCTTCATTCTGTGCTTGCTTTATTCTGTCTGATAGAGATAATATCACAAACACTTGATACAAAATATAATAACTTCCTGCACCAACAACTTCAATGCCAAATTCCATTAAATCAAAAACCAAATTATCTTGTTCCAAACGTAGCATGGCTAATGAAGCATTACTTTTTCGACTCAAAGCATCGGCCACTTTATATGCTTTTCTCGGATGGTAATGGATCGTGAAATCATAATCCCTGATTAATTCCAACCATCTCCTCTGTCTCCTATTCAATTATATATGATTGAATATATAATTCAAACTTTTGTGATCAGTATATATTTCACACTTCAATCCATAAAAATGATGTCTCCAAATTTTAAAGCAAAAACAACAGGAACTAATTCCAAATCATGTGTAGGATAATTTAACTCATGTGGTTTCAATTTAATTGAAGCATAAGAAATTACCTGAACATTTTTCATTGGGACACAACCCAGTCCTTTCAACCAAGCATCAATGTAGATAACAAACTCACCATTTCTAAAAGGAAGTGCCAAAACTGGAGCATTCACCAATCTTCTTTTCAATTCTTGAAAACAATCATCACACTCATTTTTCTAAATTAACTTAACAATTTTTTGAGTTAACTTAGTCATCGGACTAGATAACCATGGAAATTTTTCGACAAACCTCCGATAATAACCTGCCAAATGAAGAAAATTACGAATCTGGGTTATATTTGTGGGTCTTGACCATTATTCAAAAAATTTTGTTTTTGTAGGATCAATAATTACGTCATTTTGTTAAAAAATGTGACCAAGGAAATAATTTTTTTTAACCAAAACTCACACTTGCTAAATTTCCCAAATAGTTTCTTTTCTTTTAAGGTTTACAAGACAACACTTAAATGACTTTCATGTTCCTCCTTAATTTTCGGAATAAACCAAAATATCATCAATAAACACAACCACCATTAATCACCTGAGTAAACGTAGCCATCACTATAGTAAACTGTTGAATTCAAATTCTTACCATCTCAGTATACTAATTTGGAAGGTCATTTACCTTTGTATGCCTTCCCATCACAACTTCCATGTTTCCTCGACAAAAAAACATTCTGAATATAGAAATATCGTAGGAGAAGCAACACAGTTATCTGTAAATGATATATATTTAACATAAATTAATTTATGGATATTGTTTAAACAATACCCTAACTCATAAAGTTATCTAAACCGACCTTTGATACCAACTATAAGGACACGATGTTAAAACAATACATAATCTTGAATTAAATGAATAATTCACATTGAGGATCTTTTTAGGTTTAGAGTTTCAAAGAGTTAGACCATAACTATTAAATTTAGAAAAATTAAAAAGTAGACACTTCTACCAAGTATCCATTTTTTTACACAACATGAACTCTTGAAAAAAAGTCATGTCTAGTTCCATGTTTTAGACAGCAAGACTTTTCCTTGTTCCCATCCTTGACCCTATTCATCTTTAAGTAATGTGAAAACATTTCAAAACATGGGATGAGAATAAAAATATCAGTAAGGGTTATAAAACGAAGAATTAAAACATTTGTTGACAAATAAATACAAAACATGAAATCTTTTACTTACCTCATGAAATCATAAGATTTATGAAATACACATATAAATCATTAAACATTAAGGTAACTTGTGGAATCCTTATCATACTTACATTGTCGTTATCACAGCTATATATGGAGTTACATTGGATTGCCCATAATAGTATATTACCTAAATCTATTAGGAGAAACATTCAAGGTTACCACTGTCAGGTTACCCAATGCATTGGAGAGCTATCTCGGGCTCACCCGCACTAGGATTATAGCAGAACCACCTGTATACGTAAATAATTCCCAAGAACCATAACCTGATCATAACACATAACATAAGAATAAAGGAAAGATAACATTTCCACATTGCAATAATAAAATATCATTTCAAGATATTTAAATAATAAATCCATTCTCAAAATAATTTTCAATACCAAAATATGTAAAAATAGTATATGGTATTTATTATTCCTTTTAAAAACATTCTGGCTTGTTAAGGAAGCCAAATATCAAATAACACTCGTGGCGGCGGAAAGGTCGTTGTCACCGATTACATAAAAAACATTTATTTTTTGGCATTGTGTAAAACAATTCGTTTAAAAATATTCCCTTTGAATAAAATTAAATCTTAAAGGGGTTTATACATCGTATAAAATATACTCGTGTATAAAACTAAAAATGCCTCAATGAAAGGAGATTGAGATGAAGTCCCTTACCTTGTGTTTGTCTTGACTCGATCATTCTTTAATCTCCTAAATAATAAACTAAACATAATTTCTACATGATTAAGAACCTTTTTCAAGTTTATTATTCCATTTATATCACTTATTACCATGTTATAAACATTATGGAATCATTTAAGTTAATACCATTCATTTTTTCGATATTTGGTATTTGAGTAAACAACGAACACCTTATATTTACAAGTTGTCCATGTGGTCAAAGGTTCATTATATACAGAATGATATTCATGATTTGGATATCATATATATCATATATATCATATATATCTATTATATACATGTTTTTATAATATTTTATATCATTTAGAGATAAAAATGAAATGCACCGTTCATGGAGACGGTAAGTCGTACGTACGGATGAATGCTACTTTCATGTCTATTTATTATTTTAATGGAAATAAAACATAATGATACAAGGTATATTATAATTAAAGTATAATATCATATATAATATAATTAACTCCATCCTTTATACATACCATATAAGGCATTAACGAATCAAATCACTTTGAGGGGGTGGTAGTCTGCACTTCTCAAATGAGATTATCATATTTACCCACCATGGAAACCATAAAAGCGTGCTACAAATTAGAAGTAAAAAACAATAAGGAAATCATAAACATAATATATATCATATATAAATATAGTTCCATCATAATGGGCACCATTAGAGGTGGAAAGATGTAATTGAACAATCATCATTTCGTGAGGCCTTAGTTTTCCATCCACAGAAACATTATGTTCTTCATCCATTATATAGAGGTGTGTGTAAGTGTAGTTAGAATCATTATCATAACAAAATACTAGTATATTAAGGATAATGTTTTTGTTACAAAATAAAGGAATAGAAAGAGTTTAGGGGTTGGAGAAGTAAAATAAAAGAAAACAATTTAAAAGAAACTGTTACCTTTAATTCGGGTAACTCCCTTTGGTTTGAACCAAAGGACTTCATTAAATTCCTTCTGACTGTGTTAAGGCTTATAGAAGGAGTATAAGGATGTAGAAAGATTAATTGGGTAGAGTTTGGACAAGCCAAATTTCTTGAGAGGTGTGTGGAATTGGTTAGAAATGGTCTTCTTTTATAAGTGGGACGAGGGGCTCTTTAGGAAAGTGTGAAAATATTATTTTATAATATAATTTTATTCAGTTTATAAAGGACCAAAAATCATCATATTTGAAGATAAGATGACTCTTGGTCGAAATAAAATCATCCAATCATAATTATACATGTTTTTGATAATATTCTAATCATTATAATCTTATTTATTTGCATTATTTATTAATGAGGTAAATACTGCATCATTATTGTTTCATGAATAATATAATTTATTCGATGTCTAAAAATTATAAAAAAATAATATCATGTATGATATATTTTTATATTTACAATTAATATTTATAGTCAAAATATGATTTATATAACCCCACATAAAAATTAATTCACTAAACAATATTTGCTTTTGTCATATTTCCTTTACCTTAAGTTAATTAATCTAAATTGTCATTATCACTCCCATGTGGCTCAATGGGGTTTCAAAATCAACCCAAAGATGCCCATGATTGTAAATGACTCAACCAATAAGGTTTGGACAAGTTTTAAGGTAATTTTGAATCATTATAATAATCTTTTAACCTTGAATTACCCTATTTACCTTTAACCGCGGAAAATAAAAGTCAAATGTTACTATTCACCAAAAATTATTTTCATCTTATTGAACCAAATTTTACATTTTGATAAAAACCATGTATGTCGGATTTTCAAAATTCAATTCACATAAGTGGTAAAAATTCATTTAAATGAAAAAGTCAGATTTTTAACTACTACAAAGTGGATTCACTATTCATCTAAATTTGATGTTTTTCCAAAAAATACCAAAAATTCTGCCTATGCTATATTTGATATTCAGAATTAAAAAATGACTTCTATTTTTCGAAATTCAAAACATAGAAGTGGAATTAATTAACTTAAAATTAAATCCCATTGTCAAAAAAAATAGTGTGTTTTTAAGAAACAATAACTATCAAAAGATTGATACTTGTTTATGTCCAATTTCAAAGTGAAAATTAATTCCAATGACCAAAATTGGATTAAATGGTAAAAATAATATTTAATTTCACTTTAAAACCAACAAAAAATATAATCTAACCATATAAATAAATTATATTGAACGGATCTTTTGAATTAAAATGCAATATTTTCGCTATTCATTAAAAAATGAACTTTATCATAAAAACACCAAAAAATTACCCCAAGTAAAATCTGATGTCCCCATTCTAAAAAAGGATTTTATTTGGTCAATTAGAATGTATTAAAGTGGGAAAAACTAGATTTAAAGAGGGTTTTCCATTAAAAGGCGATTAATCGTCATTTTAATGCAAATTATGCTTAAAATAAGAATCATTCACATTTAAAGCCTCTAAATATTTATTTGATAATGTAAATACATTTAAAAATCATTTATAATCATATTGTAGTTATTTTGTTTCATTCCTTTCAATACAACATGTAAGACTTAACTACCATTTAAAATAATAATATTATATTATTAGTGTGCCACGTAAGTTTTCAAAGAAACATGTTGTTGTGAATCAGGTACGCTATCAAACCTAGAAATACCTTTAAAGTAAAATTAATATTTAATTCAAAAATATTAATAAATATTAAATATATCTTATTCTTCATTTTTCCTAGGATGTTACACCAAGTGCTCTGAAGCCCTGGTAGGCATGTGGACGCATGGGTCACTTGCGACGATTCTGTCGGGGCATTTCTGGAACGAGTCACGGAGGAATTTCTCAAAAGTGATGTGTTGTTGGGTTTTTTTTCAATGTTTATGGTGTATGTTTTCTTTCAGTGTAAGGGATATTTTATCATTGCAGTTGTAATGATATTTTTTTGGGTTTTGACATGTATGGGATGTCGAGGGTCTTTTGATGAACTCTGGTTTCCAATGCCAGTTTGATTTTTATTTTAAAATCATGTCCTTTATTTTATCAAATAAAAATATGTATATTTTTATTGGTATTTTTAGAGCCTGACTGAAAGGTAGGAGATGCTTCATTAATCAGAGCTCCAGTCAAAAGGCCTCAGAGTGAAGCCAATGCGTAGTCAGGAACCCGAGGGGAATTTTAAAGAGTTTGGTTTAGGGTGTTCCTCTATCGTGCGGTGAGAAAATTTCAGTGATTCTATTTGTAAATGTTCTTTTGTCGCACAGAGTGCGATGGACTTATCCCTCACACAATTTTAGTAATTGTGTCTTTTGGATGTCAGTCACCGATTAGTGTCCTTGCATGGACCACCAATGTGGATCGATTACAGCTTTGGTTTGTGTCCATCCTGAAGTGGTGAGTCGTGAGTAGTGGTATGTCATAATTTCATTAATACAGTACTTGGGCCCTCCCTCCCCACTCGTGGGGTTAGGTTATTTAGTTTTTGTAGAGTTTTAGTCTAATATCTTATCCCTTTCGAACGTGAGTGAGTGGTTTGAATGTTCTTGTTGTGCTTCTTTTAGCTTGAATGAGGCCTGAGGCAGGTCTAAGTTGGTTTTCCCTTGGCCATGTATAGGTTGGTTCTTTATGATGGGGAGACCCACCGTCTCTTTGGGTTTTATATTAAGTCGTTATCAGGTTATAGTTGAGTTCTTACAGCGGGGAGCCCGTTCTGGCCTCTCCTTTGCTGGTGATCTTATTTAGGCAATTGGGTTGAGTCCCATTGGTGGTTTATGGAATGACCATTTGTTAAGAGGTTGGATCGTGTTTTTTGGAATCCTTAAGTGTTGGTCGACCGACTGGATGGTGTTGTGGCTTTCTGGGGGCAGAAAGCATTGTGGTGAGGAGAATTGTCACACCAAAACATAGAATATTATTTAATTTTATTTATTTCTCTGCCTTTAAATATTTTTGTTGGTGTCCGGGGTGAGTCACAGACACAATTTATGAGTTTTTGATAAAAAGTACATGTTTTGGGTATGACGTCGTTTGATGCACGGGTGGAGCGTGGTGCCGCGGGGCTTCGCCCAGGAAATTACGTGGCCTTTCTGTCTTCAAGGAATTAATGTGAAGAAATAAATGTTAATTTTTTATGTCATTTAAAATTATATGGTTAATAAGAATTTTAATGTTTTTATTATAGGTGAAAATGTAAATTTATAATTTTAGTATTGTTATTTATTGTTATTATTATTATTTTTAAATCTGTGTTGTTATTAAAAATTATCACTATTGCTCAAAATTATTATTTAAAAAAATTATTACTATCAAAAATGTTATTTATGTTAATATTATGAAAAAATGAAACAAGTTTTATAAATAATTTTATATAATAATAATTATTAATATTATGAAGTAATAACAATTTTAATTATTATTATTATTATTATTATTATTTTCATTTTTTTATTTTTCTCTAGTGTTTTGTCTGCTCTCCCTTCCAGCACCCAACCCCTATCTTCTCCTGGTGTGTGGCATGACCAGTCACAACCCTCACTCTACCCTACCCATCACCATCCTCAGCACAATAGTCATCGCACTGGTCTTCTCCCGATGTGACATTACCCTTGCTCCCTTTTGCAGCGTGCGAGCAGGGTCAGCCCCCCCCCCCTCTTCCAGCGCCTCATCCCTCCCTTATTTGCATGCGAGCAGGCCATCCGTGACCTTCAGCTCCTCCTCCCTTACTTGTTGCACATGAGCATGCAAGTCGTGTCCTCCACCCTCCCTGTCGCGCATCGTGCCGCCGCCTCCCAGCTCCCAATCTCCCCAGGTTTTCTCTCCTACATGGTGAAAATCTAAGACCACTCCCCTTGGTGTGCTCTCCCCTACTCTAGCCTCCCCTACAGGCACACACCCCCTCTACACAGGCGACCCCTCTACCTCCCTCCTTCAGCGACCCACAACATTTCTCTGACCAAATACATCTTCTCCAGCCTTCGTCCAGCCAACCTCTAGTGTGTATCCATTTCTTGTCAACCTATTCAGTTGTGCAGTTTCCCTTTTCTGGTGAACTCTCCCTTTCGGTGTTTCCATGTTCTAGTGACCTCACCCTTCCAGGCGGGCACTACCCCCTTCAGTATAATCCTCATCACGCTTCGTTTCACTTTCATCTAGTTTAGGGTTTTTAATATCTGGGGGATAATTTTTCTTGGATTCGATTTGCAAGTGTCGGGTTGGTGTCATCTTCTAGAGCACGCATTTGAGGTGTGAACGAGATCTCGGACGGGTTCTGAGGTTGCGTTGTCATCGCGCCATGTATCCAAGGTACGTTTCCCATGAACCTATCCTTTTTAATTTAAGAATAATCAATTTTATTCTTTCATACATTATATTCTTATTAGGTAAAAATGTCATTCTCTGGTTCTAATTTATTTGGTGTGCAAGTGTTTTTTTAAGCTTTTTTTTTATTTTGACTTTGCTTTGTCACATTGAGAACACTAAATGTAGATTCTTATAGTTCTTGACCTCATAATTTGAGTTCCATATATTTATTATTTCTCTCCCTTTTTCTAGGTGTTAATGCTTATTGTGCTATATTTGGTTAATTCACTTTGTTTGAAAATTGGTAGTTTCGACCTTGTTTTATAAAAACAGTATCATCCGATTATAGTTACACACAATGTTTTCTTTAATTAAATGTTCCATTTGGTCCGCACATTATTTGTGACATTCAAAACATGGTTTTCATTTTAAATAAGTCCCTAACATGCAAATTGGTGTTTTATAACATTGTGAGTGTCAACTGAAATCGTTTTCTAAGCATTGCATGTCTGGTTTTCGTAATAGTGCCTGGTTGGCCATTATGTGTTAAAAGATACATAAATGTTTTGTTTGTCTTCTTAATGTTATGGTAGCGTGTGAAAGTTAGTTTTGCGGTATTTTTATATATTTCCAAATTGCTTTGGAATTTAAAAAAATGGTGTTGGTTGTGCAATAATGGATTGAGGGGTAATTGGAAAAAGTTTCTAATATTTTAAACCAAGTGAAGTGTGAAGTTAGATTTCTTCAAAAATTGGTTTGTTTTTTGAAAAATAATTGTAGGTCGGATTGGGTTTTTTGTAAATGATGGTTTTGAATGAAAGTGTTTCGAAAATGATTTGAAGGGGTTTTACGAATGATTTTATTTGGAAAATGGTGTGTCTTGAACCACTTTAGAAATTGGTTTTCATCTTTGATAAATAATGTTTTATGGAATGTTATAGAGCCCGTTTGTACACCTTGTGAAATTAAGAGTATGTTCTTATTATGAAAACACCCATTTGTTGGTCCTCATGCCTTGCCAACATGGAATGGTAGGGATTCCCTTGGTATAGGATCCATGAGTTCCATTATGTAGGTTCCTCGATTGGGGTCCATTGTAATATAATTATTTGAAGGCATGAGAGTCGTCCTTGGGAAGATTTGGGGCGAGACCAACAGTGAAATATTATTATTAGAGATTTGGGTTGTGATTTGATGCTATCAGGCATCTGTTGGCTCACCTCCTTTTATACTTGCGACATACGAACCTACCATATTGAATGAATTGGATGATATGAGTACTGCACTGGTAGTTAACGGTAATGACCAGTGGCCAATGGTAGTTGGATTTGTTTGGGTTTATTTCTATGGGGTTTTCCCTTGGCCTGATTGAGAAAGGATGGCTGAGCATTTTGGAGGGTTAGCTTTCATCGTATATGGCATGCTACTGTAGATGGGGTCGCATGTATTAGTTTCATCTAGATTATTCTCGATATTTTGGTTTTTCCTCTATCTAGTGATACTTTTAGCTATTGAACTGTTATGAGGATACTAGCACACCTATTTACATCGCCCTTGTCGTATCTGCCTTGGTACCCTTGGGTGGTGTTTTACATGAAAATTGACATTTTTTTCCAACTCCCATGATAATGTTTTCAAAATAAAATTTGTTACAAACCATTTTGTTTTAGTTTTTCAAATGACTAAGGTAAATGGTTTGTACTTTTCTTTCAAATAAAAAAATTATATAAATGCATATTTTAATACATTTTAGATCAATCTTTGAATTTATGTTTCTTAATTTTAATGGTAGTGCATTGGGAATCGATATCGGGCTAGCCTACTGAGTTTTAATACTCATTCCATAGTTATTTTGTATTTTTAGTGTTTGTGCAGACTACAGCTTGAGTGCCCTCTCCTTGGGAGATGCTTGATCTTCGAGTCAGAGAGTGATCCGTGGGGTCACACGGAGTTAGTTCGGACATTGAGTTTTGTTAGTGTTATTTTCATTCGTTCTTGTTTAGTCACTTTACCTGGTTTATTTTTTCTGTGATACTCTGTATTACTTCTGTTGTTTTATTTTTTTTATTGGGAGAAATCGTTCTCACAGTCTCTGTTGGTGCCCCGGTGCTTGTCACCAGCCTGGGAGAATCGGGAACGCCTCTCGGGCCATGTCACGGACCGGCTCGGGTGACTGATTCAGGGTCGACCCGGGTTGGTTCATGACAAAAATTGGTCCATGTCACGGACCGGCTCAGGTGACCAGTTCAGGGTTGACCCAGGTTGGTTCGTGACACAAATGGTACGCTCAGACATTATGTGGATTATCAGAAGTTGAACCAGCTGACATTCAAGAACCGATATCCCTTGCTGATGATTGATGATCTCTTTGATCAGCTTTGAGTATCCCGGGTGTTCTTGAATATTGACTTGAGATCTAGTTATAATTAGTTTCGTGTTAGACCATCAGATGCACCTCTTATTTCCTTCCATATAAGGTATGGTTTATATAGATATGTGGTTATGTCGTTTGGTCTCACGAACGCACCTTCAGTTTTCATGGAACTGATAAACCTAGTATTCCATCCATACATGAATTATTTCCGGGTAGTCTTCATGGAAGATATCATGTTGTACTCACACACTTGACACGTCCATGACACAAATCTTGAGATCATTTTTAGTACACTGAGAGAGTATCTGTTATATGTTATGCTCTAAAAATGCCACTTTTGGATGGACCAGATTCAATTCTTGGGCCATGTTATCTCAGAGATATGAGTATCAGTATACCTGGAGAAAGTGAGAGTACTAGTTTTCTAGGAGAACCTGAGGAATGTCTTCGAGGTACGATGTTTTCTAGGGCTGGAAGGTTACTACAGACGTTTCATATAGGAATTTTCACGCTTAACAGTGCCACTGACGGGCCAAACTAAGAAGGGTTCAATGTTGTTGTGGTCAGATTTCTGTGAGTCGGCCTTTTAAGAGCTAAAAGCGAGGTTGACTTTAGCATAGATACTAGTATTTCCAGATCCAGGAAAGAGCTATACTGTTTACTATGATGCATCACGTATTGTTCTAGTAGATGTGCCTATGTATGGGGAAAGAGGCATTGCATATCATTCTCTGCAGTTGAGGCCACATGAGAGGAACTACCCGATGCAGGGTCTCAAGATGGCTACAGTTGTTCATGCCTTACCCTGTGGATAAATTATCTTCGGGGAAAGAATTTTTTGGTTTTCACTGATCAAAAAAGTCTCAATTATATGTTTATTCAGTGTGATCTGAATTTTAGATAGAAAAGGTGGGTTGAGTACCTTCAGTTCTTTGACATTGAGCTTGCCTATACGCCTGAGAAGGGGAATGCAGTAGCTGATGCGTTGAGCAGGAGTATTTGGGTACAAGCAGTTAAGGAGGCCAGTAGTGAGTGGTATCTTATGGATATGTTTTATCAGATGAATTTGGTGGTGTACTACAGACAGGGGAAGATGCTTCATTATTCTATAGTTGTTACCTGAAGTCTTCTTGACCGAGTGCGAATGAGGAAGCTATCAGATTTTGGAGGCCCTGTCCTTCAGGAAAGCCTTTCAATAGAGGACCCTATTCCTAGATGTACTATAGGAAATAATTAGATCTTTCATTTTCATTAGTGCGTATGGGTGTCAGTAGACATATGCAAGGAGCTGATGTGAGACTTTCACTCCTTAATAAGGGTAGTTAATCCTAGCATCACTTAGATGTGTCATGATTTACATCGTCAGTATTGGTGTCCTGGTATGAAGGGAGATGTTTCTAGTTTTTTTATGAGGTGTTCCACCTACCAGTAGGTGAAGGCGGAGCACCGGCAACTAGCACGGATTTTGTTGCAGTTAACCATTCCCAAGTAGAAGTGGAATGATTTTGCAATAGATTTCATGATGGCTTTACCAAGGTCTCTTCGAGTGAATGATGAAGTATGGGTTGTCATTGAAAAACTCACGAAGTTTTCTCACTTCTTGATAATCAAGGAGAGATTTAGTGTTGATGAGCTGGGAAGTCTATACATCCAAGTGATTTTATGTTTACATGGAGTTCCACACTCCATTGTTTCAGACAGGGGACCACGTTTTACTTCTCGGGTCTGGCAAGGGTTACAGAAGGCTCTGGGTACACATGTACTTTTTAGTAAAAATTACCATCCCCAAATAGATTTCCAGTCCGACAGTACAATTTAGGTGCATGAGGAGATGCTTCGAGCATGCATCTTGGATTTTGGAGGTTCTTGGGAGAATCACATACCTCTTTTAGATTTTTCCTACAATAATAGTTTTCAACCAACTATTCAGATGGAACCTTATGATGATTTGTACGGTAGGCCATGTCCATCACCCTTATATTGGATGGAGGAAGGAGAAGCATCTATGTTGGGACCTCGTCTTGTCTAAAAGACCACAAAGCAGATTAAGTTGATTCAGAAGAGGATGGATACTACACAGTCACGATATAAGTCTTATGCTGATCGACGGAGATGACCTCTGGAGTTCGAGGTCGGATATCAGGTTTTCCTAAGGGTCACACTGAGTTTGAGACAGAAGAGGATTAGGAGGCAGTGTAAGCTTTCACCAAGCTATGTCATACCGTTTGAGGTGTTAGAGAGATTTGGGCTAGTTTCCTATTGGTTGCAGTTACCTCCAAGGTATTGGGCTATGCATGAAGTCTTCTACCTTTCTCAGCATCAATGTTACATCTAAAACCTGTATCATGTTTTTTAACCTGAGGAGGTTGTGTTACAGTTGGATGCCTCGTTCGAGGAGCATCTTATCTATATTGTTGATCGAAGTGCGAAGGTTCTCCATGGACGGTTTGTTCCTCTGGTACGAGTGCTATGGTAGCACGGGCAAGTACAGGACGAGACTTGGGAGAGGACGTCCGATGTACGATCACAGTGGCCAGATCTATTTGAGGTATCTTCTTCAATGCCAGCTCGCTAGGAAATTTGGGGATGAATTTATTTAAGTGGGTATGTTTGTAAGAACCCGGATCTTCTTTTCCGGTATGTTTTTTGGTGTTTATGAGGAAAATAGGAGTTTTTGAAAATATTTGATGTACATACCGTGTACTTATATGTACACATTGTGTACTCGTTTTCCATATGTGGTTGTGTGTTGGACATGTAATTGTCGAGCACATAGCTATGTGTGATGACCTGTATACCACCATATGTGGGGGCCGAATAAGTAGAGTACACACCCTGTACTTCAGAAGTACACGCCATGTACTTTCTTTCTTTTTCATTAAACATATCGGGGTCACATCTTATGGAAAGAACACATCTCTTCTCATCCTAGTTCATCAGAAAGTGTATGTACGGTGCAGATCTTCACCGAGCCACCAATCAAGCAATCGTTCTCCGAATCGACTCTGCCGCTTGTGTTGGAATCGCATTGGTGAGTTTCTCCCTTCTTCTAGAACCACTTTTTTAATTCCTTCTCTCTCATGAGATATTGTGTGTTAAACATTTTAGCTGTTTTTGTAGATATTTGGAGTTATATAGTAATTCAAGGATTCTAGTTCACATATAACCACTACCAGAAATTGGACCATTAGGGACCTCCATTGGTAGTCACTATAGTAACTCTACCTTAACCTTTAGCCACCGCCTATGGGGGTCGCTACAATTTATTTTTTTTCTGATTTTTGTGGGAATTCTCAAGTAGTTGCTAGAGCATTTGAGGTAGGAATTAGCGACCGCCATTGGTCGTCTCTAACCTGGGAAACTATTTTTTTTTAAAAAAAACATGCAGTTCTACTTCCAGAACTGCACAGCTCCAAAAAATCCAAATGGTAGATAACAAACAGGAAAGGATAAACAGCACCACCTAGAAAATAACAAATAGAAAATAATAGACAGCACCAAACAGCTCCAAAACAGCTATAAAAGATAAACAAAGAGCACCAGGCCTCACCAAAAATAGCAAACAGCTCCAGAACAGAAAGAAAAATATGCAGTTCTCACATGTCCAGCGATCTGAATAGCTCCGATTCATTCCAATATTTTGTTTCAAAAAATCTACAAGAAGATACAAATGATAAACAAAGCAAATTCAAATTGATTAGTGTCATTGGTAAATTATGGTGATAAGATGATAATGAATGATAGATGAAGAAATAACACATACATGCACAAATTTATTTAGATGGCTTACTCACACTTATTATCATGTGGATATTACATGTTGTAGTGGTTGCAATACCCCTACCCATGTTTTAATTTACCACCAAGGGATCAAGAAATGGAGAAAAATAGTTTTAATGGGTCATTCGAAGATGCGATCATCAACTATACTAGATTAACATTATATATTTTTAACACTGGAATGAAATATATAGAACAAAAACACATTCTATAACCATTTCACCGAAACAATTTCAAATTTTCAAACTCTACTTGTTGGACTGCTGTCATAGGCATCCAACCACCTATAATCAAGGAAATGAAGCTGTGTGGGAAAAATATATTCCATTTCCGGAAGCACAAATGTATGAGAAACTGATGAACAACAATTAATGATGTAAAACAGTAAAGATACTAATTCATTATGTGTGTAGATTATTTTACGCAAAGGGTTCTCAGCTTGTAATGAAAAATATATTCTAAGAAGAAGAAAAAAAACATTATAAAACAAAACAATGAATTTCAACCTCATATACCCCAGAAGAATTTTAAACATTTCAATAACCATGATTCTTCTGTACTTCTAAGTAAACCACCTCCTAAAGAATCTAATAAAAATATCCTGATTTAGAATTATAGGGAACTATAGTTTCCTTGTTTGTAATTCTAATAGTTAAGGATTCATAATCATGTGTAAATAAGTTTCTTAAATTATATGAAATGCACATAAGTTGTGTGTTGAAAATTATATTAGTATGGACAAATGTAAAAAAACAACAATAGTGAGGAATGACATTACTAATGACACTCCAAAAAAGGGAACACTAGTTGATACCATCAAGTGAATAAAAAAATCTGGCATAAGTTTTTGGTCCTTTTTTCGAATTTTTTCACATACAACCATACTAAAGAAGGTGGCTGGAAAACCATGAAAAGAAAAACTAGGGGAGTACAGACCCGACCCACCCTGACGGATTCATCCCGACCCAACCGGGTTGGCCCGGGTTGGGTCAGGTTATGCAGAAAAAAGCTCGGGTTTGGTTTATGTCGGGTCAACCCATTCATGAGTTGGGTCGGGTATCAGGTTGGAGGCATTTAGACCCAACACGACCCACAACCCAATGGGTGTTTTCCAAAAAACAAACTTCGCCTTGCGGAGTCACGGCCCGGTCGATCATCATTCCCTCCCTCCCTCATGCTCCCGCATTCTTCTCTCCCTTCGACCCCTTAACATTTCTTATTTTTCTCCATAATTTGGTTTAGATTATGAGGAGTCCTTTTAAGAGGGGGTTAATGATGGGAAACCAACCCAAGACACTAACTCGATAGCTCATGATGACTTACAGCTGCATGGGCCAATGATGAGTGGAAGAGTAAGGAGACCACAAGATACAATGGGAAATCATGTCTACAAATTAAAGACCCAATACATTTCCTCTTGCATGAATGGGTCAAATTGGCCCCATATTATCTCTTAATAAAGCCCATATGTTCCTTATAAAGTTCTAGGCATGTGTTTAGACTAAATATGGTGTCCAATGATAGAGCTCGAGCCCAAGTAGGGGATGGATTGGATAGTGTATTCTAGAAAGGGATGAAAGGGTGGAGGGGAGTTTGTTAGCTAGCTCCACATGGTGGTATGAAAAGTTTCCATTCGTTATAATGGGGGATTGGTTGTTTTTGGAGGGGGGGATAATATTATTCTGTTTTGGGAAATCAGCCACCTAGCTTGAGCAGGAGAGTACCCAGTGTTGTCTTGTATTCTTCTCCTTTTCTACTCCTGTAGTATGCTTATTACAGTAAGTGTTTCTTCATACGAGTAGAATACATACAATTCCCCATTTATTCCTTCTTGTTTTTCATTTATTGTTTGTTGGGGAGGGGGTCTTTACCACTTGGTCCAACCGGTCAAAAAATTCTCACACTGAATATCAAATTTCTTCCTCCACCCGCTCCCACCAATCCCGACCTGTGCATAGTATGATGCATCCCAACCTGAGCTTCCCAAACCCTCACCTGCCTTCTCTTCTCTCTTC
Source organism: Viscum album (assembly GCA_963277665.1). Lineage (NCBI taxonomy): Eukaryota > Viridiplantae > Streptophyta > Magnoliopsida > Santalales > Viscaceae > Viscum > Viscum album. The sequence continues at coordinate 422,145,820 of OY728162.1, read as the reverse complement.
TCATTCCCTCAGGAAAAACCCTTCTTCTCTCCTCCCATCCCCTTTCCTTGTTTCTCACCTCTGAAACCAAACTTAAAATCCCTCCTTGCTCGCCTCCTCCCCCGAAAAACACCGTCCGTTGCGAAAAATCAGGATTCGAGAGAAATCCCTCCTGGCTCGCCTCGACACCTCCTCTTCCTTGTTGTACTGCGTGTGTGGTCTGGTCTGGAGTGGTAGTAACTGGTAAGTAGTTTATTTTTTATCTTGTTCTTTCTTAAATTCTTATTATGCTTCCCATTATTTAGTGTTTCTGATGACAGACAGCACCACATCCATCAAACAAATTATTTAAACATATAAAATGTTTCCACTACAAATAATATGAATTGGATTTTGTAAATGGATTGAATTTTGAATTGAAATTGTGGAACAATCACTTGGTATGTAATCCAAACATGATATAATGGAAAATTGGAATGCGAATAGAATTGGATTAATGGAACATTAGCACGATCAATTGATAATTACCCTATGAATTGGTAATTGGGTATAATTGAACTGTAAATTTTTAATTTTTCATGTTTGTAAAATTCACCTATTGGAGGGGAGGGCAGGGGGCAGCCGTAGGATGGGGGATTTCTGCATGGGGTGGATAGAGACACTGCAGGGGGATGAGGGGAGGGGGGAGGCTACTACAGGGGAGTGTTGATACTGCAGGCAAGATGCTGGGGGGAGTGGAGGGGAGGGGGCTACTGCAGGCAGGGGGTTGGGGGAGGGGAAGGTAGGGGGCCTGCTATAGGGGGGTGGGGACTGGGGGGAGGGCACAGAGGTTGTTGTAGGGGGGAGGGGATGCTACTGCATATAGGGGGAGGCTACTGCAGGTGGGGAGGGTGTGGGGGCTGGGTATGGGGTGCTAGGTCACACCATGGCCTGTGAGTGTGCAACAACGGCCTATGAAACCATGTCCTTGAGAGAAAACCATGACTACACTATAATCAAATAGAACAGTTGAAAGAAACTTCAAACAAAGGACCAATTTTCATAAGACGTTCATATTGTTTTTAAAAAGTAATAGAATGTCATGAAATAACATTAACGAGTATGGGAAGTTAGCATACACGCCGCATTTTCTTTCATGGATTTTGTTGGATCGAGTTATTTTTATTTTGGAATCTCAAATTGGTTTGATTTGTCTTGTATTCCTTTTCCTTTGTCTATAAATATAGGGATCTGCCTCTCAATAAGGTAGAGAGTACGGTTCTTCGTGGTATTAGAGGAGGTGTAACTCAACCCTTCCATACCTGTTTTTTTCCCTCTCTGCCACATTTTTTCACCACTACGCCCAGACCCAGCTTGTGTGATGCCACCTCCCTCCCCCTCACACCTCCTCTCCCATTTACTAGAAAATAAATAAATAAACTACCACATCATTACAGATTCTATCATAGTATCACCTTCAAAAAATTCTACATTTAAACTCTAAATTAATATATAACATTAATTAAATAATAAATATAAAATAAATAGACCTCTTGAATATGATTTTTCATGAATGTCCATTGCATCTACCTTCATCGGGTGTTCCTGGGGCCTACAAAAAATAAAAATTGTAATTATTTTAATAACGAAAATAATAGAATTTAAATAAATAAATTCAGTATATACCTCCGTCGTATGATCCCCTGCACCATCACCCGGACACGCATATTATCGCAGTGTTCTAGCCTCAGCGATCAGTTGCGCATTTACCTCCTCGGAAGCGCGCGACCATGCCTTAATATCTAACAGCTGCTGTGTATGTCCTGAAACAACAGGACCAACAACCTCATCACATGATACTACAGAATAAGGAATCCATATTCCATAGGTCAGACTATATCCATGCCTGTCACGACCAATAATGTGATGGAATATCTCATCCCTTCGCATGGGAAGCTATCGCTGGTCCTCTGGCAGTTGTTCTAACTCAGCTTCAAATTGAGCCTGTGTAATATTCAGCAGTTTCACGTCAAATCCTAAATGAAAACATTGAGAAGAAGTGAAATGTATCTTATAATACATAAAGGGTTTGGGGGACAAAACGTTAAATTATGGGGATGATGATCATGTAAAAGTTTTTATAGATGAATATTTTATTGGGGACATGGAAGTATTGGTAAATAGTACAATAACTTACTATAAGACCTACAGCCTTTGGATCATTTTGATCACGAGTCCTCATCCACAGAAACATTTTATCAGTAGGTTAACCTTTCTCCCTTAACTGTATACCAATAAAATATAAAAATGTAACACAAAACCAAATTAAAGAATAAATTAAAAAATTGAATAATAAATACATCATGTCAGATCTGAGACACGTGACGAGTCCCAAGCCTGTGAGGTGGTCTCTGCAACGCTCAATTCTCAAAATGGCGTGCTGACACCTCTTGCATTCAATTAATTCAAATTTAAAACAAATAAAATGTCACACATTCTTGAAAATATATATACCATAATAAATATACCAACCTCAGAGGCCTCATTAGACCAATATGCAGCTAAGTCATGCCACTGATATGGTAGAACACCTCTTGGGACTTTTTCGAGAATTTTTTGGGCACCCACATTTGGAACCCAGTGCTCCCTCTTGACACTTCCTTTATGATAATTCCATAGCGTGAGACATTTTCCCATCCAGACTGGCCAAAACTCATCGGGGCACACTTTTAGGTTATTCTATTTAAGAAAAAATATCACACATGTTAGTATTTTTTAAAGATAGGGTAGAAACAAAAATGTTCCTCTTACATGAACATCCCTTCGAAGTCGGTCTAATGTATCCTGAGGGAAAGAAGCCTAGTCACGTGTGGTCAATTGAAATCGATGTGGGTCGCATATGATATGACCCAACTGGTGAATAAATGCAGGGGCAGTCAGTTCCACAGGATGAAATCTCTCATCAAATGAAACATCTATGGTCGTGTCAGAATTCCATGATGAAATGCCACGACCAAGGCCTCTTTTGTGAGAGGAAGAATCAGTCAAGTCTGATCCTATTGAAAACAATTTTATACATAATTAGACAGATGTGCCTATATATATATGGTAAAAGAACATTCAAGTGATCTTTGGTCCTATAAGAGACTAGTGGTGAACCGTATCAAAGTATTTGGAAGTATCAAAAAATATCATATCAATGGTAAATATAGGGATAAGTTGTGGGAGACATAAAAGGATTTCCTCCTCATCACATATGGTTATGATATATTTGGATATCAATATAGGATAATAGTATTAAATAAGTCATCTAGGATTAGGATTATATGATCTTTCTACTTCTAATAAATGTAGGGGAAGAATAATGTCATGAATAGGCAACTCCTCCTATAAATACATATTAGTTGGAGTCACCATGGAATAGTAAATGAATTCCTTCACGAGTAACCACATTTTTTTCAATATATTTTTTCCAATGATACATAACACATTTCATGACCTAACCCTTTAAATACTTCTTTTTATTTTTATTATTCATTGTTGTGACTAAGCTTCATGTAAGGACTTTTGGAGTCTGAACTCTTCTGACTTTCACCCTATGTTTCTTATGTGCATTAAACCATGAAAACAGACCAGTCTATTTGGCTAAATTTCTGACGTTAATTTATGGTCTTGGTCATTTTATGACTAAATACCAATGATATCACACAATGTCCATTAAGAACCTGGTGAATGTTGGTATCTTTGTAGGTATGGAAGTTCCAACTGTTTTATTGAGTTGAATTGGAATTTTTATTCACACATTTTGTTTGATTGTTTTGAAGGGAAATTTATCATTTGTAACTCTAAAATAGCATTGATTATTGTACTTTGATGAATGTGTTTTCATTGATCATTTATAGAAAATTGACTACTGGGATCAAAACTACATGTTTGTTTCAATAAAGGACCTGGCTAGTTATAAATACATTGTACAAAATAATTATTTTGGTTTTTCATTGGAATACAAATTTTGTTTTGGTTCATGGTTTTCCATTTACCATATCATATTAATTTAAAGTCTTCATCCCTCTCCATGAATGTCAATATTATGGATGTTTTTGCAATGGAATTCACGCCACCCAAGCCACCTCAAGAGAAACTAATACCAGAAATTGAGGTTATTGCAGTATTTCCTATTTGATATTCTACTCTATCTATTCATTTCTGTTCCTTGTACAGTGTTCAGATCATCTATAATGTTTAGGAACCAAATATTCTATATGGGGAATGCAGATGAAGTGGCACATAATGATAATTATGTGTGGAGTTTGAAGGGAACAATTATAGGTCTCGAAAACTACAGCTACTGCATCCGTTTTCATCCTCTAATGCACTACTTAAACCAACTGTTAATTCTGTTAGGAAACTTTCTGCAAATTCTGTATTATGTACCACTGTAAAATGCATTTTTCATATTTCCAGTTTATTTTTATCATTTCATACCTACAACCAAAGTTGTAATTTCATATTTATTAATCATATATTTTCAATTGAACAATCTATTTTTCTTTTTTCATTCCTCACTTCCAAATTTCATTTTCCCTTTTCTTATTGTTCTTTCTCTATTGATTACCTACTGTATTTGTACTATTATTGTCATCTTTTTTTCTCGACAATATGTTGGGTTAATTGAAAATAATATTTTTTTAATTGATGTTGAACCTTATAATTTAACAGGAATGTGAATAGTCACGTGCAGGCTATGGTTGTAACAGGTCCTGGTGGTCGGTTGGATCATGATGGTTAGGATGGGCACTGTATGCTGGAGGCTGAAGATGGGGTGGCTTGGTTGCAGGTTAAGGTTATCTTGTATATTGGGCACGTTTCTTACTAATGGTTGAGGTTATTGCTGGTTGTTTTGGCTGCGTTGGGAGCATGGATGGTTCTGGATTCTTGTTAAAGTTCGGGCAGTCAGAAGGTTGTGTAGGAATGGTGTGGTAGGATAGGTGTTGTAGTGGGGGTTTGGTTGTGTTGTCCTACTTCTAGTTTTGGGAGTTCTTCACAGGGATGCTGGTTGGCCGGTGGCTGCTCACAGGTTATGCAGGAGGGGTGTGTCAAGATGGGTGCAGTGGTGGGGGTTTGGTTGTGCAGTGTTGAGATGCTGGTTGGGTGATGCTTTGTTTTATAAGGATGCTGGTTGGCCAGTGGATGCTCGTTTCTTACTGCTGGTTGGGCGATGATTTTGTTTTAAAGTTTCCTATTTATAGAAATTGTGAGGTCAAAAATGGTTATATTGCTCCTATTATTGTGTAGGTAATAAAGAAAATAGGTTGGGTGATTCTTCTCTTTTAAAGTAAGGTCCTTGTGTGCTGCTTCTATACATGAGATCATCAATTTTGATGATTCAAAATTGTTGGCCACTTCCTTGGAAACTACAAGAAGCTCTATAAGTGAAAATGGTTTCAAAATCAGTTCTCATAAGGAGGATAGAAGTGGAGATTCTTGTTTTTAGTTTTGTGATGAGTTTAGGGAATTTACCTCTTCCATTACTTCTGATGCAGGGTTAGTGTGTCTGGTCTTGGTAGTTGGAGTTGTACAATGAAATAATGTTTGGAATTAAGAGTCTAAACATGGTTGTTAGTCAATGAATTTGAGACTAAGGAGGTTTGGTCATGTCAATTTACTAACAACTAAGGCTTCTCTTCCTTGGATCACCATTGTTGTTCAAACGGGGTCTTTGAACTACCATATATTTGAATTGTTTTTTTAATATTTTGGGGCCCCTACTCAACTATTTATTTTTTCATTTCCTCTCCATCATCAAATACACATGAACCATCCTACTAAGTAACATTAAAAATTACCTCGACCCTGAGATATAGATGGCTCTAGTGGATGATGTGGATCTGCTTCTTGTTCCCCTTACATGCCTCCAGTCGTAACAAACATTAGTAAATCAACACTGGGATGTCTCTATATCTATAGAAAGAATAAACAATTTTTTAGGGTGTAATTTTATTTACCATAAATGGAAATCTTTAGAGGATATCATGCAAGAAATGTGTCATACAACACTGTCATGACATATACCACTAGTTCCACACATGTTATAGTAGTAATTTGAGAGTGACACTGCATTCCCATATCCAATAGTCCATGAGAATGAAAGGTGAAACGAGTAACAATGTCATAGAAATTTGAGACCTTAGACTAATTTACCATCATGAACACACACCGCCAAACTATATACAAATAATAAGAGTTATTTAATTAAATCAACTAGAGTGAATGTAAATACATGAAAATAAACTAGAGTGTATGTAAATACATGAATCTCATAATTTTTCTATATCTTATGTGACACATACATAAACAGTATAAAAATATATGTTACTTTGAGTTTACATCCAACCTGTTTAGCTAATGAACCAAATTAATGTTGGGTTTTTTAATTGAAAATTTGCCAAACAACATAATTGATTTTGTAATATTGATTGAACGCATTGAAGTTAAAAATTTAAAAAAAGGTAAAACAACTCATAAAAGGTTAAACAATTTTAAAAAATGATTTTAAAATGATGAGCGGGAAACCAATTATACCTTTCATTAAATATTAAAATCTACCATTTCTCCTTCAACGGCCTCTCTAACCCAATAAATATCTTCTTCATGTTGAACTAGGTATGTTGATCAAGTTTTTGGCCAACAAAGGCAACAGTCTTGGGTTCATCTTGTTCAAATAAAAACATTCCTCGTCGATACATTTTCACTACAACTTGCCAACTAGGATTCGAAGGCAATGTAACGAAGAATACTTGTTCTGCTTGTGATGTCAAAATGAAAGGCTCATTACCAAATCATTCATTTTTGAATAACAGATAGTTAAAATTCAAAAATGTAAACTGATATTGATCGACTTTACACCCACGCACTGGATCAACCCAATTACCCTTTAACAATATTTATTTCAACTCGTGTGCGTATACAACTTCAATGATGTCTGTCAATTGACCATACAATAACCAGAATCGACGAAGGGAAAACCGATTCCACTGTTTTTTTTCCTTTTGTCTTCATCATTTTTAATATGAAATAGAACTCCATTAGCATCTATAGCTTTATAACGATGAGCCGTTATAGATGGACCATTATCTAGTTAGTTAAATTTTTCACTTAGTGTGGGGTCACCTAACTCCCTCAGGTTATGAACCTACATAATTCACAGAATTCAATAATGATATCTTCAGAAATAAATTAGTATTATATTTCATTCATAATGAATATCAATTTATACCTACAAAATCCTTGAACTAATCATGAAATGACACAGAATGAGATTGTTTAATTTGAGACTTGGTCGTACAAGACTTCACTTCTATTAGCTCATTAATGTGTTTCCTACAATTGATAACGTGATGTTTAAATGATCAACTTATGAAAACAAAACATTTAAAAGTTAAACAATATAAGTGATAAATAAATTATTGTATTAATAGTGCAACTGATGGGGTATTGAACAAAATATATCGATGCGCTTGTATCCACTTGATGTTGTCCATATCAAATATAGATCCTTCTTCAACTGGACCATCATGAATTCGATATGGATTATTAATTTCATTTCAACATCCATAAGATATTCTTCAAAAAAAAGTAGTACACTCATCCATTAGATAACCATTGGCTATTGATGCCTCCATACGAGCTATGTTGCGTACAAATCGTTTCAATGTATTCAAATACCACTCAATTGGAGACATCCACCTGAATTGCACTGGACCAACAACCATTACTTCATCAGTTAGGTGCGCTGTCAAGTGAACCATAACATCGAAAAATGAATGGGAAATAGTTTCTCAAAGTGACAAATTGTAATTAAAATTTTTTCTTGCAAGCATTTTAAATCACTCATTCGTTGATTTCATAAACAAAGCTATCTATAAAAATTTTCATCTCAATCAACGGTTGAACAACATTGGGGGATGAGCAATAAAAAATTATGATTGGAATCAACTACTGATGTAATATGTGATTGTCATGACTTTTCAACCCTTGTAATGTCCTACTTGTCAGATTCACACACTTTGAAATATTAGAAGATTAACCATCAGGCACATTGAGAATCTTCAAAATGGAATGAAATGTCTCTTTCTCTTTTTTGTCATCGTATACTGTGCAGCAGGCATATATGCCTTGTTTCCCTTAGAAAAATGTAAATGTAACTGTTTCTTTATACCCATTTCTTCCAAATCAGGACGTGCATTAACATGGTCCATTGATTTTCCACGAACACCTAAAATGGTCCGAAATATATTATCACAAACATTTTTTTCAATGTGAATGACGTCCAAATTATGACTTAGCTTGTTAGTTTTCCAATAGGAGAGACTATAAAAAATACTTTTTTTCCAATTGTGATTGCGCTTTCTACCCACACCACGAATATTAGGGAATGGTTGATCCACCAAATCCTGAAATTCATATATCGTGCAGATGTTTTCTTCCTCAATTTGCGATAATATTTCTACACCTGTCATGATCATTGGTGTTGGGATGAACTCTCTAGAACCATCAAATGTCACTTTGTCCTTTCTGAACCTGTGCTGAGAGGGGAGAAAATGTTTGTGACCCATGTATGCCCATTTTTTGGAATTTTTAAGCCATATAGAATTTTTACTTTTATTGCAACAAGGGCATGTAAATTCCCCTTTCATACTCCAACCTGATAAATTTGAATAATCCGGGAAGTCATTGATTATCCACAATAAAGCAGCCTGCAGTTTGAACATTTCATTCGTTTCATAGTCATAAGTCATCATGGCCTCGCCCCAAAATTCATTCAACTCGTCAATCAATGGCTGAAGGTAAACATCAATCTTATCTCCCTGACATCTAGGTCCATCAATAAGAGTGTATTGTAATATAAATTGTTGTTTCATAAAAATCCACCAAGGAAGATTTTATGTAACCAATGCCACAGGCCATGTGTTATGAGTTGCACCAAACATAGACTTGAATGGATTGAAACCATCTGCTGCCAACCCCAATCGGACATTACGACCATCTTTGGAAAAATTAGGGTGACTCTGATCGAAATCATTCTATTCATGAGAGTCTGCCGAGTGGGTTAGCATATCACATTCCCGATTTCTTTCTGCATTTCGTTTCATTAAATTAAAATCTTTACTTGACATAAATAAATTTTGAGCCCCGAATTTAGGGGAAAGTATCGAATTTTCTTTACGGAAATCAGTTTTCCCTGGTTCACAGTCTAACTTTGATGAGTCTGATTTCCCCTGTTATCATTCCACCTGGAAGTGCCACAAACTGTACAAATATTCAAATGGACTATTTCATTATTGAACAACATACAGTTGTTTGCACATGCATTTATGGTCTCATATGTAAAACTTAAGTTCTCCCTCAACTTACGAGCATGGTAATTTGACTCGGGAATCATAGTGTCGGTAGGAAGTACCCTTTTCAATAACACCAACATTATGTCGAATGATGTGTCTGACCACTGATTAAAAGTATTCAAATGAAACAACTCCACGATAAATGACAATTTATTGAAATAAGTACATCCAAAATATAATTCGGTTTTTTCATCATCTAGTATTTCAAAAAAACCTCCTCGAGTCACGATCTGCACGAGAGCATAGATTTATATTACAGGTCTCAACATTCTAAATGTAAATGCCTTTAAGAGCCTACCCACATACCATTTCAGTAAGCATTTCATGCATTGGATCATTCATCCTCGCATCAACATCCATCTGAACTGCATCTGTATTTTGACATCGAATATATTCTTCCCCGTGACGAGTCCAAATCTTATAATTTTTCAGAAATCTGTTCAAGAATAAGTTCTAATTCATGGTATCTCATGTGAATTGATATCTTTTTGCACATTTTCTACTTGGAAAACTAATATAGTCACTTTGAAATCCTCCAGTGAACTCAATAAACTGCATAATGACCTCAAAATATTCTTTAGACGTACGATTTGGAAGATCAATCCAACTGTTATCCATATTAATATCTATATAAAAAGTAGTAACATTTATACAAGACTTCATATTACAGGCATTTTTCATATCACAAAATATATATCTAAAATAAAGACTGACCAATTGCATGTGGACATACCATTGATAAAATAAACAATTTATATCTCTGAATAATAAACAGAAGAATATATAATGGAATGTAAGTGAAAGCCGATGAACATACCAAAACCAACCACACACTTTCCAAATCTATTAATTGGATAATCTATCACCACACCTCTATGTTAGACTTAAATGGATTACAGAATGATAGCATCAAAAAACCAAGTGAAGAATAAAAGCATGAGAGATTTATTAGAGTCATGAATGAAAAATTAGCTATAATAAGAAAAAACCAAAAAAACAATAAAGATTCCCTAGAGAGACCCTATTTTCAATATTCACTATGCTTTTAAGATTTCTATTTTCTAATATTAATGAAAATTGTATCATTGTTCGCCCATGGATATAGGTATTAATATTTCAAACCACTTAAAATAAGATTGTTCTTTTTTCTTTGATTTTTTATTTTCCTTAATTTTTTTTATTAATTTTATCATTAGGTGTCTATGTACAAGTTAATTGACTTTTTGTGATGAGTAAGTTGAAAAAAGTGTTCCAAAGGTGCGCGCCTCAGCGCGCCTTGGCACGAGGCGAGGTGAGGTGCACCCTGTGTGCCTCAATATGGGTGAGGCGAGGCAACCTCGTCGAGGCGCCCTATAGGCGCATGCCTCACAGGACAAACCCATTGGCGGTAAAATTGAATGAAGTCATAAGGTGCACAAGTGGCAGTTGGAATCAGAGGTGACAAAAATCATGGGTACTGCCTACTGGTACACTAGAGTGGGGCGATGGGAATCGGGGGTGAAAGTATAGGGGGTGGCAGCTAAAATCAGGGTAGGATCGAAATTTAAGGTATAGAAAAAAAATCGGGGGTACAAACCGGGGTGGTGGAGATCAGGGGAGACGAAAGTTGGGGTGGTGGGTGGCCCCCGATGAATTCGGGGTTGCAGGTGGGTGAGGGCGATCGGTGAGGATCGGGGCGGAGATTGCGACAGTGATCAGGACGGAGATCGGAGTAGAAGGCCAAAACTATGGTTCGTGTAAGTCATAAATTCAATTAAATAGAATATTTAATATATTAATAAAAAACATAACAGACCATAAAAACATCACCGACAACAGCACCTCGTTGTACCATGAATTGATTATGACTTTGATTAAAAATTATCGGTATGCATTTTAATTTTAATTTTTTTTTTGAATTTGATTTTTTTCTAAATTTAAAATATTGTAGAAAACTGTATATAATTAATTGTGTGTGCATCCCTTAGTTGTGTCTTAATTCTACTTCATGTCATGCCTCGTGGTGCATCCCCAAATAGTCTTTTTGCCTTATTGTGCTGCACGCATTTGATAACACTATTTGAAAAGACATTCTATCATGTGGGACACTGATAATAGGAGTGGATCCATCCTGTTGTTTGGTTTCACTTTTTCTAAGTTTCAATAATATAAAATTTAGTGATTGAATATTGCTCATGATTCTAAATAAAAGTGGTATTAGTGATTGATTCAGATCTCAATATCAGACACTCGGTAAACTATTATGGTAACATTCTATTACCATAGAGTTTTTTGATTTAGGAGTAGTTTATAAGAATCAGAAAAATTGTTTTATAGGATGTTTTGTTTTATATTAAAAATTTTAAAGGGAATGACTTTGGATTCTAGAAAATGAGGATGGAATATTACCGCATTCAAAAGAACCAAGAATTTTTGTTAATTGGGGTCATGCCAGAGAAGATCGTAAATGTAGAATGGGAGAGGCTTGATAAAAACCCACTAAATCTCATATGGATTTAATTATCCTGGAATGTTTCCATTAACATTTAAGAGGTAAAGACCATGGTAATGATGAGGATGTTTCTGGGGGATATGTATGACAAGCCAACATGGATGAAAAAGGTTTTCATGATATAGAGATTTTTCAACATTAGATTATTAAAAGATAAATTAGTGGTTGAATAAGTGAAATATTTTTACATGTTTTGAAGTTAGATATAATCTATATGTACACTTTTTGAAACATTTGTGGGTACTATTATAGTTATCATCTTTTTCTGATAATAACAAGACTATAGTAATGTAATTTTTTAGTGGAAAATATGATTTTGTGCTGAATGATGTTTAGAGGATTTTCCTGATTTAAGAACTCAGAAGAAAGTAAGTTCAACCACTTTTTGGTAGAACACTCAGATCAGACGGATGTGTATAACCTTATCATTAAATAAGTTATAAGAAATCAGATGGTAAATCATGTGAATGAATCTGAGGTGAATTGGTCAGTCCCAACCCAGCATATTGTCAATGCGTTATGAGAGGCCATATAAATAAAGTATTCAACAAATGATAGGTAAAAGTATATTGTGTTCTGTTTGGAAGTACTAGTTCTATTAATTCTATGACAGCTAAAGGTATAACTAATTTTTAATTGAGTGGGAATTTTCTAGTGGACTCAATGATTTGGATCATCATTCCACTCCATGAAAGATAACAGATTCATGGAAAATTATGTGTCTCAGAGGTTTGTAAAGGCAGATATAGTTGATTATGAAGCTCTTGAAATCATGGTAAAGGGTAATTTTAAGGTATAGACAATGAATGGAAGTTACATTTATCTCAAAGTAGTTCAACCTGGTCTAAAACATACCAAGTTTGGTGATAATCATAATTTTCATAGGGACGCTAGATAAAGCAGGTTTTGGAACAACCATCACCAAAAGAGTGTATATGATCATCATAGATCCATGGTTATGGCTAGAGGGATAATAAACAGAACCCTATATCTGACTGGATGATCATATGGGGTGATAACTATTAGAACAAAAAAAATTAAAAGCTTATAGTTATGGAATTGTTTACTTGTGCATCTCAATGAGAATAACATGAAAATCCTAACATCAAAAGGGAATGATGAGGATAGATCATACATACTTTGTAAGATTTTATAGTTTCATATTTAGGGAAAATGGAAGGTTTCAATAAATATGAGTGAAATAACACCCTAGAACCCAAAGACAAAACATTTTCACATGAATGGTTGGGGGAATTGACACTATCCCAATTCATTGATGAATCCAGATGCAAGACATCAGTTTATTTCCTAAAAAAATCTTATATATTGGAAGTGTATTTTTACACAATGATAAATAGAGAAATTGAATTCACTACCAAGAAAATAATTTCCAAAACATGTTACACAAAAAATAGGGGGTAAAAGATGACATAGCTTCCTGGATATCATAACATTAGGGGATTGATCAATCATACACCATTTATAGAGAATGGAGGAATATGGGGGAGAAAAAAGATCCTATATCAAATGAAAACACTATTTTCAAAAAATAGTTGGAAACCAAGCTATCAAACATGCCTCAACCTAAGATCTTGGAGGATCTATGTTGATGCATACAACTCTTCAAGGTTCAAGAACAAATTTCTGTTTAATCTTGATTGAATAAAAACATGAATTGAAAAAGGAACATTGTATAATTTAAGATGCCAATATGGATTCCTGATAACAAAATATGGGAGATAAAAAAAGAGTAAGATTTACTGCATGAAAATAACACATGGTAGATAAAAGATATACAATGATTAAGAATAAGAGGTAAAGGAATGTCTGGTGGTTAAGGAATCAATCGAAAAAAATGATTGAAACCAACCAACTTAGGTGGAAGCAGAGGCAAAGGTGGGGCAATGCATAAGGAGAGGATGTTTGATGGGTGCCAACAGGGACTCCTAGTGTGACATCAGCGATGTGTGAGGCGCCAGGGAGAGGGCTTGTGTGTACTGGCGGCGGTGGAGGGAGTTTGAGGAGATGGGTGAGGGAGTTTATAGAGATGGGTGCCGGCTTGTGTGGGCCGGCGGTGGCAGAGGGAATTTGTGGCGATGATTGAGGCACCAGGGAGAGGTCTCGTGTGGAGATTGGTGCGTTTGCGGTGTTGGAAGTGGAGGCGGCTGGCGGGAGGGGGAGGGTAGGGCCTATGTAGGGGCCGACAGCAGAGGAAGGTAGGGATTACGGGGGGTGCGCGAGTGATGACAGGGCGGGTGGGGGGATAGATAGGTGGGTTTATTTTGTTTTTTTTAAGTATCGCGACCGCCGAAGGCAGTCACCCCTTATAGGATGGTTTTTACCATATTTCTAGTAGTGAACGATCCTACAACACTGAGGTAGGTGGTTTGTACCTTTCTGTAGACAATCATTGAGTTATAAGTGAAAAAGTTCCCAATACCCTTGAACAGGGAATTTCGTGTTTGTGTTTTAGTCCTAATGTTTGCCTACTATGCCTTGGTTGATTGGATAGAGGATATATGTTTTGAATATGGTTTATTTTTCCATGCTACGGATGTTTTTCCCATGTTTTCTTGTTTTGGCCGTTTGGTCTGGTTTTGAATTAAAGGCTGCTACTTTTTTTCTAAGCCTAGTATTGTTAGGATGAAGTGTTTTATTTGACATAATTTTATGTTTTAGATTATTCGAAATTTAGTTATTGAGGTTTACTTTGGCTTCCACGAGTTGTTGTGCTCGTTTGACTTACATAGGCCTGTGAGAACCTGGTGTAGTAGACAATAGGGAGATTGGTTGTGAGGGCTTCTCTAGAGGGCTTGTTTTTACTATTTTTATGTGAGACCATAGGGTGAATTGAAGTAAGTTCTTCCTCAGAGTGTCTATAGTTCCTTGACGTGGGCCACGTGGGGAATGAGATGCAAGTGCTTCTCTAGAGCGCCTTTTAGTTACAGATAGGAGACTATAGGGGAAATTGATCGGGACTGCTTCCTTATAGTGTCTGTGATAAAGCTAAACCATAGGGGTTAGACTGTGTGGACATCCCAGAGGGATGCTTGTGTTTTCTAAGTAGAACCAGAGGGTATTAGATTGTGAGAACACCCCAGAGGGTTACCCGTTTGTGTTTATCTTCTTACTTGATATCTGGTGTTTGAATGATTTGAAATTGTTGGAACGATTACTATTGAGTACTTCCTTGTTTACTGATTCTTTGGATTATTGCCTACCATATATATTCTCTGACTGTTAGGAACATATATCTTGTTGTTTTCCTACTGGGATTTAGTCTCGAAATCTTTTTGGGTCATACTTTTGGGCGCAAACAGATTATATTGTTAAAGGTATGGATAAGGAAAAGTTCCCTTCTACTTCAGCTACTTGATTACTTTGGAGATGGAGAGCATGTGACCAAGATGAGGCATGTGATGATGATGAGTTTTTTACTTTTTTATTTAATAATTTGGTTTAGTATTATATTTCAGCATTGTGATGTGTTTGGATGCTTTCCTAGACATATGTATCATGCATCATTATATATGTTCTCCAGCTGCTTATTACTTTTATTCTTCTGTTGTTTACTATTGTATGCCAATATTACTTTTTCCACTATTTTTATATGTTTCTCATCTGCTATGTTACTCTTCCAATTAGGGAATAGATTCCCCAGTCTCACTCCCAAGGCCCTCACTGCTATTTGGAAACCTCTGGCATTAGGGGAAATGCGCTTCAGGCCATGTGACCAACTAGGTACGGGGCGCCTCTGGGCTGCTTCCAGAATTGGGACGTTACATCCCTGACCAACTCTTGATCAAATACATCTATGATGAGTTATTGGATATGGAGAGAACCCTCATTGATGCTGCTACTGGTGGTTCTCTTGTTGATAAATATCCTATAACTTTAAGATATCTCATAAGCAACATGGTTGTAAACACACAATAATTCCATAATCGAGCACATGTTCAAGTAAAACATGTCTCAGCAAATCAATCCATAGATCCAAACAAGATGATTGAGCGGATGGGTGAACTTACAGGTCTTGTGCAACAACTAGATGTGGCCACAAAATCCCCAACCTCATTTTCCACACAATCTATGTTCCCTAGACCTATCAAGAACTATGGAATCTACAACTCACCAGCTCGTCCAAGAGACACATATCTACAACTTCATGATGAAAAATCTGATTCATCTAGACCAATGGAGATCAATGCAGCTTATGCTCAGCAGAACACTAACCCTAAACTATCTAGTCAGTTGTTAGAAACTTCAACCAACCTAACTCTAAGCCATTCTCTTCTTCCTATAACCAAGGCCCGTGGTATGGTAATATTGTATCTCATCCCACTCAATTCTCTCCTCAAATCCCAAACCAGTTCTAGTATAGTCAAGGTGTTGGTAAATTCCAACGACCGTATCCTTTTGTTCCTCAACAAAAAAGGAGAAATCCTCCTACTACTCCTCTATCATTCAACTATCCTAGTGAGCCTTCCCAATTCCAAAAACAAATCAATCGCTTTCCCCAAAACCAAAATCAAGGCAATCCCAATCTGGGATAAGCCTTTTATTCCAGGAAAACATTAGAAAGTCTAGTTGAAGATCTTACATCTTTCATTCCTTCCATCCTTAAAAACATTGAAACCCAAATCGGTCAACTTGCATCCCACCTTAGTCAGCAGTGGCCATCCAATTATTCCGAACTACCAGATCAACCATTACCCAAACCCAAGGGTAATGTAAGTGGAATTTCACTTAGATCAGGAAAAAAATTACTATGCCTTAAGATATGTCCTCCAACCCCCATTTGAATGTTGACCTAGAAAATGAAAACAAAAAGAAACTTGAGAAGGAATCTGAACACATTGCCTCACCTCCTTCCAATCCACTTAGTATCCCAATTACTTTTCCTCAAGTTGTTTCTAAGCCAAATAAGACCTTTGAACCTGATCCTGAAATGATTGACATGTTTAGACCTGTAGAAGTCAAAATTCCACTCTTATATGTCATAAAACAAATCCCTATGTATGCCAAATTCCGTAAGGAATTGTGCACCCATAATAGGTAACTTAGGACATTCGAAACTGTTTCCACCCAGCAGTCTATTCTCATAATGTGAAAAGATCTAGGGACCTTTACGGTTCCATGCCAAATTGGAAGTTCCAACTTTGATGATGCACTCATAGACCTTGGATCCTCAATTAATTTCATACCCAAATCAATCTTCTCTAACCTTTTTCAAGGTCCTTTACACCCAATAGGTTTTTTATCTAGTTATCCAATCAAAGAACAACCAATCCTGAGGGAATAATTGAGGATTTCCTTGTCTGGTTCAATGATATTTTTTTCCCAACTGACTTCTATGAACATGAAGTGGAAGGTGATAAAACTTCATTCGAATATCCTCTGATTTTAGGATGATATTTCATTATGACATCTAAAAGAAAAATTGATTTCTATGCTGCTATCTTATCCATGGAATTTGGTGACCAACTGGTCATGGTTAGTATTTTTTCAATCCATGCGATACCCATCAGAGAATCAATCTGTATTCCCTATCGATGCTTCTGAAAGTCTCTCTGAGAGTGTCTTGAATCCAAATCCAACATGTTCTTCATGTCCTACTAATAGAATAGATTGGGGATATTGCATCCTCATTAACCAATTCATAAATGGAGAATTTGATGTTGACATTGCAAATTCAAACTCCATTGATCTAAAATAACTAGAAAACTATTTGGAATCCCATATCACATCTGGCCTCTACTACTCCAACTTGGATGGTAATAGGGAAAACGAAAAAGCATGTTCAATTTTTGATTCAAATCTGATTATCCAACATTCATCATTTTTCATCCATGATTCTAAAAATTTTATTATATGTGATGTGAACCCTGAATCAATGTATTTATATTGTATTGATAGGAGTGAAGGTTGTGAGATTTGTACCATAATTAATAAAGTGATCAATGGTGATATTGAAATTGACCATTATTTGGAAAACAACATTGATATAAAGGATATTGAAAATTTTATTCAGTCTTATGACTCCACTGATCCTCATTACTCTACATCGGTAAGTGATGAAATAAATGAGTCCAAAATAATTGGGATCTCATACTCTTGTTTCATGTCATCTGAACCTTATATAAATGAACCATTAGAATTGAGACATATTCCTGAATTTACAAGCATAGAAAACCATCACTTTTTAGATAAATTCATTCCTCTCATTGAATACCAAAAGAAGGATAGTCATATTCTCTTTCCACCACCATTGAATTGAAAGTGAAACAACAAATAAGGGATGAAATTAACCAATGAATCATCGACCCTCCAAAAGGAATAGTTTTATTCTAGAAGACCACAAGAGTTGAGAAAATACGATGGCCACTGTCAAACTATGGGTAGTCCACCAAATCTCTCCAGTTGTAGGCAAATAAATGCAAATCTTCTTGGGAGGCAACCCATGATTTATTTTACTTTTAATAAATTTTTATTTCTTTTTAGTTTCTCCTTAGATGAATAATGATTTTTATTTTTTCAGGTAATATCCCAAAATATTGGAACCACATTGACTTCCATTGGATCCCCAACTTATAAAGTTGACCCACCATTGGATGGAGATGGAAACCCAAAAAATCTAAACTAGGGGCACCTCTTTCCCTTTAACTTCTCTCTCTCTCTCTATATATTCCTCTATCTTTTTCATTTTTAACACTTTCCTCATCAAATTTCTTACTTACTCTTTCTATTTTGTGTGGGTGTGTCTTTATAAAAAACTAAAAAAAACATAAAAAAATTAAAAGACAAAAAAATCATTTTAAAAAATATATGAAAAATAAAGAGTCAAACTTACTCACCTTCCAATTTTTAAATTTTTTTTCCAATAATTTTTGGGAGTCAAAACACATTGTTTCATCTCAAAAATTTTGTGGTTTCTTCATAAACATGGATAACTAGTATTGTGTCTAATACAACAAATTTTTAATGCTCAATTTTTTATTTTGAAAATGATTTCCCCCAACCATAAGATCCAATTTTAGCTTTCAGGCTAATTCCACCTATGTACATCTATTCATAATGTGTGTTTTCACCCCTATTTGTGATAATTGAGTTTATTGACCTTAAAGCTGAATTTAATACTTTCATGATCATTAATATGGTAGAGGAATTTTCTGAACCCCATTAGAATTATAATAGCTAAATATATTCCCATTAACCATACATTAATCCTCCCTTGGAAATCCACTTCGAGCATATGAAATAATTTTCTTTGTTATCCACATTACAAGCCCAAAACCATATCCCACCCATTAACAACATGGATTTTCATTGCATAATTTTTTGAAATTTATGTGTGGGGGGAATTGATTTCATTTTGGGTACCCTTATATTGATTTTCTCTATGTTATCATGTACGTGAGGACAAACATCAATTTAAGTGTGGGGGAGATGTTGTCCTTCAGTGGGTTTGGGAATGTATATATGCTTATCCTATACAAATGATATTGAAAATTGTTAAAAAAATTCAAAAAATCCAAAAAATAAAAAAAAATATGAAAACAAGAATGGATTGTGTCATAGGTGGGTAAAAAACCACTCTTCCTAGACCTTTGATATTTTTATAACTATTATAATTAGTGTCGTGATGAGATCAATCATGGGTTGGGAGATGACTGTGAGATCTATTTCAAGTTCAAATTTTGAAGAATGGAAAAAAATGAACACTTATGTCATTGAGTGAAGTTTTTTGGTTTGTAAATATTTCATCTTCTCATCCACATAAAATCCACTTCCTATTTTGTGTCTTATTTCACGTTTTAATTCCCTCGTAAATATGTGTTTCCATTTCCTTTCATGTCTCATTTCAAAAAAAAAATGTTAATTTCATTTTCCATGTTGGTGTTTTAACCCCTTTTTCATATCTTTGGGATGTCATCTTCCTACCGTCCCATAGCCACAAAAAACCCAATAAAAATACCTCCTAATTTTTTATCACTTTAGGATAGGGAATGGAAGATGATATCTCTTTCAAACTCTAATATTTTCTCTTTTGATTAGTGAGCGAGTGAACCTCCAGAAATAAATTTTTATCATCTTGAGAAGAGTGAGCTTTGGATGCCCATATCTTCCATTTCTAAAATTGAGCATGAAAAAATGAATTGTTTATGGAAAATTGTTTCTGTAACAAATTTTGGTGGCATTCAATATGGATAAGTGAAATTATCTAAACCTCCCCTAATTGGGAAATACCAAATTTTAATATTTTATGGTGAGTGGAAATGTTTTTTCATGTTTTTATATTTTTTGAATATGAGGACATACACAAGAATAAATGTAGGGGAGTTGATGTTATTCAATTATTCAGAACTTATTATATACTCCCTTTACTGATTTTATATGAAATGTGCATAATCTGTGTGAAATATTAATGTTTAATATTAAATATAATTTTTGAGCACTATTGGAATTCATCCTAATTCAAGTCTGTTTAATGGTTAAATACTAACTATCACCATACAATCCCAAATTGAATGGTTATTTTTTTAGGATTCATATTTCAATGTAATAAAATTAATTAGAAGGGATAATGGGCCAATTCTATTATTTTAATGGTCATATAGACCACACAAGAGGACCAAAATAATTTGTGTTGAAGCTGAACCATCTATGAAGATTTAATTACTATGATCAATCCAGAATTACAAATTCCATTATTCACCTAAAATATTAGGGGGAAATTTTAAGGAGTCTTGGATAAAAATTTCACGGCCCAAATCCAAAGACAATGGGCCCAACTGATTCATTTAAACTCAGCAAACCATTCTGGACATGAATTGAAATCATCACAGTATTCATGACATGTATCTGGATCTATTCATCACATCAAGATGATATTTTTCATTGTGAAAGATGTGATATAGGTGGCCAACTTTTTTGAATAAATAGTTAATATTTTAAGGCATTTTACTATTTATAAACCCATTCAAATTTTGGCCTTCTAAAAAGTTTGGATTGAAATGGATAGATTAAATTTTTTTACAAAAACCACCATAACATTGAATACAAAAGTCCAATGGCCGTAAATCATTTTGGAATGAAATAAAACATCAATATATACAAATTGAAATAAGATATAATATCTAGATTCAGTTATCTAGATGGACAAATTGGACATGTAAGTGGATAGACATATTTGGAATGAAAACTATCCACCTCCTTGGGCTATAAACACATCCCCTCCTCTTCTTTCATAAGAGTTGGAATTTCAGAACAGAGTCTCATCAATTGGCCCGAAAAAATCCATTAAAAAAGCTTTTGAGGACCTTACATACTCATGTTTTCAGTTTAGAGACCCTTTCTCCTCTCTTTGTTTCCTTTTTCTCTTGTCTTCTTCATTATTGTAATCTTGTAAGTCGTTTGTTTTTGTAATTTTGTTTTAATGAAAGTTTCTTCTTCAATGACTATTATTCTCATCCACCTTTTTTATTTTAATATTAATTTTCTTAAAATAGTTTAATTAAATTTAAAACCTCTTCCCTTTTTTTATTTCTAATTAAATATAAAGTCAGTATTTAATTCCCTTCATCGTTTGTGTGTGTGTTCGATGCACCACTCTTTTCTTATCTATTTCTTTTTGTTATCTTCTTAATTTATCAAGATAATCATTCTAACCAGATTAATAACCATTTAAATGGCTGAGTAAATCTCTCATTGGGGTGAGTTATAGTTTAGGTATGTTTAATGATTTAGATCATTTGCTCGATTAATATTCTTTAAATTAACATTGTGCTTGTTGGACTTAACATTTCATGAATTAATGACTTATTTTGTTTAATGTATGGGTTCCATGGATTATTGGAACCACAAATACACCACCAAAATCAATTAATGATTGTGATTATAATCCTTGTTAAGTTACAGCTTGGATTAATTCCTTAATAGTTAGGAATTACAATCAACATCAACATGTGACATTGGTGTTAATTTAATGCAATATAAAGCAAAGCTCAAGGATATCAAAAGCTTAACTACATAATGATTAACTCTTTCAAATATTTATCAAATTTTTAAATTAATCTTAATCAATAAATAATTTCAATTAATCTCTGCAAACAAACCCCCCAATCAAAATAAAATCATCTAAAAATATTTGAATATTAAAAAGTACCATCACTAATGATTTGACCGAGGTGCTACTATGCACATTAAGAGATAGTCGTAACTCTGAACGGTCGATAGGCGAAAATTTGTTGTGCTTTTAGGAAGATAATATTTTTAGTCTAAAAAATACATTTAAAATAATTCTCATTGAAAATAAAAATTTTAATCTTTTTTTCTTAAAAATGTAGCATTTTAAAGAAGAAAAGTATTCTTCTTGGAACCGATGAATGATAAATTCATTCATTCCATATCACATAAAAAGAATATTATTTTTCATGGTATAACGGTTTGAAAAATGAATTTTTTGGAATGAAATATTAATATTCCTATAAAAATGATAAAAGTGAAGAAGTGTAAAAATTCATTTCATAAATAATTTTGGAAAGGTTATAATTTGTTTGAAACCCTTTTTCAGAAACATGTTTTTAGAAGAAAAAAGGTTCTCTGACTAAATATAGAAATCAAGTTTGGA
This sequence comes from Viscum album, assembly GCA_963277665.1. Classification (NCBI taxonomy): domain Eukaryota; kingdom Viridiplantae; phylum Streptophyta; class Magnoliopsida; order Santalales; family Viscaceae; genus Viscum; species Viscum album. The sequence goes on along the minus strand of OY728162.1, from coordinate 422,123,340 downwards.
TTTCCTAAAACTGATTTCTAAAGTATTTTGAGTACTAAAAAATTGAAAATGGTAATATTACATGAAAAATTCACGAATAACATGATTATAAGGAAATGAAAGGCTTTACTAAACAATGATCTAATGATTTATTTGAATGGAAATTCAAAAATAAAAAATCCTGAATAAAATGAGATTGTGAGGTAAACCCTTGAAAGAACCATAATAGTGATGTGGGAATAAATAAATAAATAGATTTTTTGTGTCAAAGGAATACCCATAGAAATAAAATTGAAATAAAATAATATTTATTATGATTTTATTAAACACATATTCTTAGAATATTATGACAAGATATATGTAATATAAACTAATGAAATGGAATCTGGTTACGAACATCATTACCAATTGGAAAATTTTAACTCAAATCAACACAGAATAAATAATTCAAATTGAAACTCAAACTATACTTATGGTAAAATAATTAATTTTATGGTATATAAATATTGGTAGAATATTACCCACAAAAAAGAAGAGAGGTTTTAATATGAAAATTATCTCATAGATGTAAAAAGTGAGATTAAAATATGTTACCTCGCATTTCCTTCTAAGTGAATGTACATTAAGATCCACTATAATGGTTTTAAGAATATAAATAAAATATTATAGGAACATACATATATTTATAATATCATATATTATCCTCTTATAATATCTTATTATTTTTTTGTAAATAATAATTCTTTATTTCCCCAATTATATGTTTTAATTACCTAGTTTGTCGAGTATGTTTTAACATTTTACTTATTGTTCCTATTAATTATATCATGATTTAATCATAGCCAAAATTGAAAAAATGTTTTCAATATAATATATATTCAGTGTATAGGTATTTATAAAAATTCATAAAAATTTTACATAGGAAATTAAATGTCTCGTTCTAGGATAAGGTAGCTTGTATGCATGCATGAATGATACTTCAATTTTTTATCATATTTTAAAATAATTAAAATTAATATATATATATATATAATAATTTTAGTATCATATATAGTTTAAATAAGTAAAATATATTTACTAATACCATCCTTAATAAATTCCACGTCTACAGTGAACGAATCATGTTGCTTTGAGGAGGTGGTAGTCAAAACAATTACAAATGTTGTTATCGGATTACCATAAAATGGAAAGAATGAAGGTATGAGTTATATAAAAGATAAAATAGAATAAATAATTATAAATATACAATATATAATATATATAAACAAGGTATAAAACATGATTCTAAATTATGAGAGGTGGTAAAGCAAAAAAATGACATTGTTTTAGGAAGCAGGGATCATCGTGCACATAAACTATAGGTTTGTTACCCATTTGATTGAAGAGTGTTTAAGTGTAGGTAAAAAACATAGAATAAAATCATCTAATTATATTTAGTATATTTATTTTTTATATAGGTATGGAATAATATGTTTTCAGGCTATGAGAAATTATATTAAATTAGAATTGACTGAGGAAGGACGTTTCCTCTTCTTTTGGGTACTCATTTTGGTTTTCACCAAGGGGATTCTTTGTTTTATTTATAGAAAAGTTTGTATTATAAAATTATGATAGGGATTGTTAGGAACTATTTAGGAATATATTGTTGGAGAAATAGTTACTTTAGAATTATGTATATGTGGGAGGGTGAGTATCTTTTTATAGTGGATGAGGATTAGCATTCTTGTAGATTTTTTAAAACGGAATTCCATCCATGGGTTTTACATTTAATGTGGATAAAATGGTTTTAAAAATTATATATAAGGGATTATATGTTCAAAATATGGATATAAAATGGGTTTCTATAAGTGTATAGGTAATTTCTGCCATTATGTTTAGATTTTATTCCATTGTTATAATAATTGTACTCTTAATTGTTGTAATTAATTTTAATCATTTTCACCAATATTTTTGTCAAAAAGTAAGATGAACATATTTTAAATAATTTTGATTAAAAATAATGAATCCATTTTTCCAAATTCTAACCAAATATTTGGCATTAATTAATTTAAATTTAATCTCTGAGATGTGATGATAATGCGTGTTTTTAAAGAAAAAATGTTCAAAAGTTTGTAATGTTTTTATATTAATTTTCCAAGTAAAATTAATTAAAAATATAAAAATTAGATTTATTTATATACAATTGAACTAATTTAATGAAAAAACGACTCAAAAATAAAATTTATCCTTATAAGTAAATCAGAAGAAAAAGTAGTGTTGAATAAAAATTTAGTAATTATTATTGTTTATCAAAAAATGAAACTTTGTAGAAAAATACCAAATATTCACCAAAAAAATTGATGTTATAAATTAAAAAAAATAACATTAATTATTAATATTAAATTAATATATTTTCCAAAAATTTTATTTTAAAACACTGCTCGATTAAAATGTGGTAGAAGTGCTATTAGATAAATATTGATTTTTATTTGGAATTCTAGGGTTCTTCTTATATTATGTCGAAAGAATATATTGGATGAATGTAATAAATATTTTATTTAATAATATATATATTATGTATTAATATCACTTACTTATTTTAATTAATTTAATTTATTAGGATAAAACTACTTTGTGGGCTTAAAAATATTTTACAATAAAAAAATTCTCATTATATTAAATTTGTTCTTATATTCTTTTTTAATTAATTTTTTTACCAATGAATCCATTTTATATTTTTGTAAACTATAGATTCTAATTAGTTAGTAAATAATATTCATAACCTTTAATTTAATTTCTGGGTTATATATAATTATATAAAATAATAATATTTTATTAACATATCTTTTTTTAGTAAAAATTAGTCTTCCTTGTAAAGAAATTCATCGAAGGAACCTGTTGTTTCCTGTAAATCATGATAAATAAGTTTCTCATTATTTGATAATAATATCATGGGTACTTTTTAAAAAATATTAAACATATTATAAATTCTTTAAATATTATATTCCATTACATGCTTGGTGTTTCTTATTACACATGCTATTGAATATAGCGTTCTTACATCAGAATTTTGGGGCATTACATTCTCCCTAGATTAATCAAATTATATACCTACAATTTAAACTCTATATTGGTAGTAAATTGTGTGATTTTTCTATGCTTAAATCCCACTTTTTGATAATGGTTCATAAAACAACCTCCACAAAAGAGATAATGGAGAGTACAAAGGTCTTATTGAGAAATAGATAAATAGTTTTATAATTTGGAGAACATACATGGAATGTGGAGTTATTTATATGGTGGAAAAGAATAAATATTTATAGGGAGTGAAAGCGGTCATAAATCACAAACATGTGAATGATAAATTGAAATTTGGGGGCCTTAGAGACACAAATATTCAATGATTAAAAAAACCATAGATTCAAAAAAAATTAATATTTTTAGACAACATTTTTTATGCTCATTTATCTATTGTGGATTAATTCATTTAATACCTATTAATATATATAAATACACTAACATAACATATTTCTATAATCACATTTTTTCTTTTTTTGTTCTTTGATCAATTTCAATTTCATATATTACTTCATGAAATAGATATCAAAAAATTATCCTTGGTTATTGAATCACTAATATAAACATTTAACGTATCATAAGTCCTAGAGTGGAACATCTAACTATTGGTATCTAAAAATTCACTTAATAAAAAATTCTTAATAAATTAATATCTAAACCTAAAAACTGATAATACTAGTTCATCATTAATAAGAATTCATTAAACTATTCAACTGGAAATAATGACTTATTAATCAAAGAATTTTTTAGGTTAGTGGTTGTTGTTAATCCATTGTTATCCTTTAGCCATGGGGTCAAGTCTTGTGGGCTTTACATACCAGATGGTTTGTTTCCTAACATACATGTTATCCTCTTCTAAAAATATATTAATATTATTTCCAAAATAAATATAATTTAAATACTTGTGATCTAATCATTTAATATCCTTGTGACTATATTTTCCAATATGACCCTATTAAACACAAACATAATCTATTCATTTAAACATAGTTCCTTATATGCTGTAGGGTTTATCTATAATATCATTTGTAGTATTTCTAAATCATGAAAAATTATCTTCAATTTAAAAATACTTCAGTTTAACTTGGATCTTTCTTTGTCATAATCCTTCAAAATGGTTTGTAACAAAAATGTGAATTATCTAGGAAAATGCATCAAGAGTGTCAAACGAAGTGCACAATAAGTCTCATTATAGTGTAACAGGTTATGATTGAGTTAGGCCTGACAACTCTTTTTAGAGTTTTTACCCCTAGGTACCTCTATTCCAAAATAATGAAATTTTTTATTATTAAGAAAGGAATATATTTCTAAGAAGACCTATATGATATATACCTTTCCAAAATTCTAGGATGTTCCATACATATCCTCACAGTATAACTTATGATTATTTTACCTAATCAATGTTTTCTTAAATCTAGTTTCCATGGTTTCTACAAAATATCATTTGATACCAACTATAGAGACCTGACCATGAAATCCTAGAGATGGTTTCTAGTACCATTACATTGGCATGCTAATAATGAATAAAATCTCAAAGTAATTATTACTATAATAGTCCTGGTAAACTAGATACATACATGATTCTTATATTAAAAATTAACACTAAGATTACAACATAGTATTTATTCTTCAAGGATAAACTTATTCCTTCTATAATATCCTTGCATATCATTCTTAGTAAACTTCATGGAGTCATATGGAAAGAAACAAAATAAGGGTGATCTTAAATTAATAATAATGATCAATTATAATAGAAGAAATAATGAATCAATGATAATAGATTATATCTAATAGTAAATAGTATAATTCATATTACATGTAATCGATAAACTAAAAAGTAACTTAGGATACAATCTAGAAAGGTAAATAAAATAACAAAGTCCACTTAAATAACTCGGTAAGGAAAATAAATAATGAATGGTAATAAACTGAAAACACATGACATTTTGGGAATTAACTGAGAATTAAATTCGTCCATAGTTTTTCATTGAGAAAATATCTATGATAATAATAATTGAACAAAATGAAGGAAATGCTTAATTTTTTCATATGTCATTTCTGAGTAAAATGAAAACCTATATCATCAAGACCTTACATCAGATGGTTTAAAACTACAGGTAAAAAACTATTTTATTTTTATAACTAATTTGACTAATGATAAATTTTCAATGCATCTATGTGCTATATAATGTCAATAATCCACCCACCACTTCGTGCCCAAAGAATTCATCATGTAGAATAATCAAAATAAATAATATGCCTTATCAAATATCTATATTGAATATAGATTACGGATTTATCAATATTTTCCTAGATAATCAAATAACTATCAATGTGAACACTGGGTTTATAAAAGATATACAGTTTAGAATAGAAACATATCTATGGTAAATCATATGGATAATTAGGAGAAATTTTATATTTCAAGGGGAGAAACAACGGAATTGGGGAAGTGAATTTTCAATTCTATACTTGCAAAAATCAACCATAAACCGTCCAAAGTATGAATATGGATGGTATCAACATAACGTATCCCAATTATAATAAATAAAACTGTTTCTGTTATTAATGGATATAATTCCTATAAAGAGATCTTATAAAACATTCTTGAGAAAAACATCCTTTTTATTTTAAAATATTATTTAATATAATTTGAATATAACTTTTGAAAACATTTCTTTAAAAATTAACATTTTACACATGAAAAGTAAGCATAAAGAAAATGATGGAATGTAAATTTCTATATGTCATACAAGGAAATAATAACATTCCATTTACATGGTAAAATGGTTAAAAACATGAATTTTTCATAATGTTATTAGAAAAATACATTGAAAACATTTTTAAAATAAAAAAGTTTATAATCTTCCTTACTAAATAATATTTTAAAGGACAAAAAAAGTTTGAAATCCTTTTTTAAAAATATGGATTTTATAAGAAAACGGGTTCTTCGACTAATGAGATAAATGAAGTTGGGGTTTCTTAAAAAATTCTAAAACATTTTGAGTAGAAAAAAAATAAAAATATGGTAATATTACTTCAAAATGTTCATGAATGTCTAGATTAGTCAAAAATTAAATCTTTTACTAAACAGTGATCTAATAATATCTACTCATAGAAATTAATGTGTAAATAATCCCTAATAAAATGACATTGTGAAATAAACCCTTGAAAAAACTACAATAGTGACGTGAGAATCAAAAAAATTTAATAGATTATGTGTGTATAATGTAAATACACATTTAAAAGTGCAAATAAATCAAAATATAGTATGATGTTATTATTTACAAATGCTTAAAATATTAACGACCTCGAAGATAGAATATAACCCAATGAAAATGAATCATGTTATGATATTCTTCAGCACATGGTGACATTTAACTAACATCACCATAGTGGAAATATTTCAAATCGAAACTAAAAATACCAGGAAGAAAAATTAATTAATTAATTATATATCAAGGTTTTTATTAGATACCCTAGAATGATGAAGTGACTGGTGATTATGAAATTTAAATCATAGATATAAAAAGTGAGGTTAAAATATCTAACTTTGTATTTCCTTTTGGGTGAGAATCCTTTAAAATCATGTATAATTATTTTAAGAATGTTAATAAATTATTAAAGAACAATAATAAATTTTATAATGTCATATATTATTCACTTATATTATATTATTACCCATTTTTAATAATCTTGAATTATTTTCAATATTACGAGTGTTAATTTCCTAGTTTTTCAAGTATGATTTGACTTATTACATGTTTTTCAAATTAATTAGATCATGATTTCATCATATCAATAATTTAAAAAATTATTTAAATATCATATTTATTTAGTATATATTTATTTAGAATAATCCATAATATTTTTACATAGGAAATGAAATTTACCCTTCATGGAGATGGTAGGTTGTTTGTAGACAAGAATGCTACTTCAATTTCTTTATCATATTTTAATAGAATGAAAATTAAATTATATATATAAATGTATATATGTATATTATAATTATTGTATAATATTAATTCAATATCAGTTAGAAATATTTATTCAATACATTCTTAATACATTACACTTATAGCATGAACGAATGACATCGCTTTGAGGGGAGATAGTCCACACATATATAAACGTTATTATCGTATCACCAAAATTGAAAACGTGAAAGTATTAGTTACATAATAATTAAAAAAGTATATATACATTATAACTATAAAATATATGATATATAAATACGTTTTACATCATAATTCCCAACCATGAGTGGTGGTAAAGGGAAAATGGACGACATCGTTTTGTGAGGTGATATTTTGTTGTGTAGATAAACTATAATATTTTTAACCATTATAAGGAAGTGTGTGTAATTTTAGGATGAAAAAAATTAATTAAAATATTTCAATATATTTATTATATGTTTTTTACTATATAATCCAGAAATAATCATATTTTAAGGGGGAGAATGAAAATAAAATAAAAGAGCAAGAGGAATGATGTTGGATCTTCTCAAGATAACTTCTTTTGGTTTTCGCCAAAGGTAATCCCTGTATTCTATTATTATAAATAGAGGATTCTATGTTGAGGGTAGGGATTCAAAGGATTTATTTTTTTATTGCATGGTTTTAAAAATGTTTCTTGAGGGGTGTGAGGAAGTGAGAGGGGTGAGTGACTTTATATAGTGGAAGAGAAGTCTAATTATTGTAGATTTTTCAAAAAGGAATTACACACATGTTTTCTTCTTTTAAATTTTCTCTAAAATATTAAATATTCAATAAAAGAGAGGATAGGTTATAAATATTCATAATAAATGGATTTTGGACATGTTTCTAGGTCATATTGGCCTTTATTTATAAGGATTAGTCCATTATTATGCAAATTGTTCTCTTAACTGTTACAATTAACTTTTATCAACTTCCCAAATGTTTTTGTAAAAAACTAATGTGAACATATTATACATTATAAATTATTATAAATCCAAATATAGGATCCCTTTTATAAAATTCCTATTAGATAAGTGGTAGAGATTAATTTCAATTTAATCTCACAGATGGGATGACAATGTATGTTTGTGTAGTAAAAAATTATTAAAAGTTTTCTATATTTTTATATTAAATTTAACATTTAATTTCATTAAAATGTCCAAAATTGGATTAATTTATTTAAAAATGATCCAAAATTACTTTCAAATTAAATAAAAATATAATTTATCCATATAAATAAATTAAAAAAAAAGAAGTATTGAATTAAAATTCAACATTTTTCATTATCCATCAAAAAATAAAACTTCAGAGAAAAATACCAAAAATTCACCCTAACCTAATTTTGATAGTTTTATATCAAAAATTAAGTTCGTTTTACATATAAATTTTTAAAAAGTACAAAAGAATATTTAAAACGAGTTCTCCATTAAAAGTCAATAGATGTGCCTGTAGAAAAATACTGATTTTAGGCAAAATATTTAGTTTTCTAATATCTTATGACTATCAAATATATTTGATGAATGTGAAAAATAATTTATTTAATATATAATCTATCTAGTGAATTAATATCAATAAATAATTTTAATTTATTTAATTTATTTGGATAAAACATATTTAAGGGATGAATAGTAGTTTTCTATAAAAACATTCCCTTTATATTTAATTGTTTATTATAGTAATTTATAATAAACATTTAAGTAATGAATTCAATTTATATTTTTTAAACCTTATATTTTCGTAACCTAGTTAATATTTTTCATAACTGATAATTTAACTTCTATAATATAAATTATTATATTAAATAATAATGATTTATTAAAAAACAATTTGGTAAAACTTAGTCTTGCGTGTAATGAAAATCATCGAAGAAATCCACTGTTTCATGAAGAAAAGCCTAACTCGGTATCTTGTGTAATGAAAGATATATCATGGGTATATTTAATTAAAATTTTATATATATTATAATTTTTTGGGATATTATATTCCATTATGATCTTGGTGTGGCATGTCAATCAAGTTATCAAATACAATGTTCTTACATTAGAATTTTAGGATGTTGTATTGAAACAAAAGGAATATTATTCCATTGGAACATATCAAGTGGACAACATGCATCTCAAATGGTATTTCTCTGGTTCTCTCTCTTATACTAAGAGAATGGTAAATAGTTTCTTTTTTTCTATAAGGAAACTTATTTAAAATAAATTATCTGAATTATAATTATGAATCTATAAAGAAATTATTCAATGATCACTAAATATTGATATAGAAACTATGTAATATAAAAAATCTAGAGATAGATGAAGAAAAAGTAATATCATTTATTCTATAAGGATAATAAAAATGGGGTAAATAATTTCCCAATACCTACATATCAAAAAATCTAGAGTAATAACATATGAATTTTCTTAATGGTATAGGGATGTTTTTTACATGTGGAAATATAGGACAAAAATCCCAAAACTACCAAAATAATTCTAAGAAGCTAATTAACATAATGTGGTAGAATCTTCCAATTACTAATTTACCATACACACAATAATAATTCATGTATAAAAATAGTTTTCTTAATGAAAATTGATCCCATAACCGATATATAAGGATGATAATTGGTTTTAAAGTCCTCTTAAAAGATGGGAATAAATATGTCCACATGTTGTCACTAACATTGAGTAGTATCATGATAATTAAGTGATGTAAGGTGCACACAATATCCAGTATTTAACATTGAATTAAAATAATATTCCATTATCCAAATTATTTAATATCAAATATGTTTTCTAAGAATATTGATTCCTTATCTCATGTATTGGATATTGATTTATCTATGAAACAAATGGTTGAATGATGATTTCATCTAAGATATATAACTATTCTCCTGACCAAATTTATAAAAATATATATTCTGCAGATTTAGTTTTTCTTTCGTTAGTTTAATTTAACATAATATTAGATATGGATTAGATTTCACTTCTTATCACATGTTTTAATTGTGTGGATAAGGAAATATAATTCAATATACTAAATCATATTATTATCAAATATCAATATAAAGATGATCGTGAAAATTATTTTTAAGAAAATTCATTAATGTTTTTCTTGATACCTAGTAGTTAGGAACATTTATCTTGAATGAGAAGAGAGGTACATAAAATTATTGAATATTTTGTTATACCTGAATATATATTTATTTCTAGATAAATTTTATGGTCTTCCCTCGGATCATGACATTATGTTTCTGAGTGAATGCATACTTGTATCCAGTACAATCTCAATAATTCCATATTAACTAGATTTTTTTGAATTTGAATAGTAAAATAAATATCTAAAAGATAATTTGGAAAAGGAATTTATATAGCCCATTTCTTCATTAAGGGGAAGCGTAGTCCTTTTTATCAAAAATAAATATTGATCAATTAATATTTTTATTTATTATTTTGAGCTTTATAAAATAATGAGAAAAAATAATTATCCACTTACCCATATAGATAATATATTTAATCTACTCATAGGACCACAATACTTCTCAAGGGATGAACTTCTATATGGATATAATAAATTATGGGTTAAAATGGTGTACTTTTCCAAGAAAATATTTCTTACAAGGAATTGACACTATGAATTTATAGTGATTCCAATCAAACATATAAATTCCTCTATCGCTTAACAAATCTAATGAATAATGTCTTTAAAGACTAATTTTTTTAATATGGTGTTCTCTTCACAGATGAAATTATTATATGTTCCTAGAGAAATAAATAGCATCAATATCATTTTAGTGTGTGGTAATGTCCTAAGGAAAGGTGAATTTGTATGCCAAATATAAAAAGTGTAAATCAAGTTGTAGAAAGTATCATTCTATAATAATGTGATCTTTATGAAGGGAAAATCAACAGATCATATGAATATAGAGATTAGTGAATGATGTAATACACAAACAACAAATAATAAGATCCATTGATTTCATAGTTTGTCAATATTATATCATGTATTTTTAATAGACATATCTTCACCATAAAATCACCTATCAAAGATAACTTGAATGATAATAATATTCCATTAGATAATAGAATGTGAAAATGGTTTCTATGAAATAAAAAATAGGTTCTTCAAAACACATGTTAACGCATTGCCCAAATAAAATTATGGTTTTTTTATTTACAACTACTTTTTAAAGAAGATCTGGTGAAGAATCCTCATATAAAAGTACATGGTAATATTATATGCCTCACATAAATTAAAAACATAGAGGAATTATTTATTGATTCACTATTTGGTTCCGGTAGTGGTGATATTTCCATTAATAATTAGGAATAATTTTTTCAATATTGAGAAGTGTTATATCTAAAATTACAACAAGACCATGAAATATATATTCATACATAATGATTAAAATATTGAATAAATGATATATTTTGTAATGATAAAATTCTATACCTTCTCAATACATTACAACACTAGTGTGGAAAACATGGTGGATAATTCTATGAGTAAGAAGGATTATTAACTTATTATTTAATAAGGATTGAAAAAAGAAAAAGTACTAAGGGTTTTTAACGACATGAATTGTGAATACATAAGGGAAGTGGAGAAATACTACCTCGCCAATTGATTTCTCAACTAGAAATATATTTGATGTTAAATGAATCTAAGAAAATTGTAATAGAAAAATAAGCCTTCGACCACCTAGGACTTTGGGTCAATAAGGATTTGGGCCACCTAATAGCCTTTGGGACACCTCCAATCCTTTGGGCCACATGATATAAAGGAAAAAACCAGATATATTCTACAAGGAACAAGCTCCATGATAGGATTCAGTGTAAGGTGAAGTAACCAGAGATGAGCTGTTAGATTATTTAGAATGGAATGGCATGTAATTGTCTATTTTTACCATTCCTGTGAATCTCTGTATAGGATATCTATTTGAAATTAATGTAAAGCTGGAGAGCTGGTCAGGATGAAGATGTTGGGGAGGAAAAATTTCAAGTAGTATTTGTATGAGATGAATTCCACTATGACCTTTAGGTCCTATAATTTTGCGAAGCCTACGGGCCATATAAGGGTTCCCCTACAACCCATGAACGTTGGATTATCAAAAATGAATAAAAACTCAAGGCCTTTAGACCATTCAAGAAGGTAATAGGGAAATAGGAAAAGGTATAGAATATTTCAGAGTGCATCAATTTTTGAATATGTGTTTATAATATTTATAACACTAGAATTTGTAATATACAAATTTGATATAAATTAGACACATTTTGATGATATAGATAACCCATCCATCTATATTCATATATGAATCAAAAATATGTATAGATATCTGAATAAAAATTCATGTGGGATTACATGAATGATGTGATTGTAGAATTCATACCTCGATTATCATTTTTAAATCTAGATAAGGATAAATGACAGAATTATAAGAGGATGATTCAAGCGTTACTAATATCATTATTGAAAAAAACACTTTATTTTCTCATTGTCCTCCCCAAGACATCTAAATCCCATAATTCTTTTATTTGATATATTTATGATGTCATCACATTCTATTTCTTTCCAATGATATTTATCACTTGAACAACACTCCAATATATACATAATGAAATGCGGAGGCTATATAGAGTACAAATATATATTAAATCTAATTCTAATACAATAACTACAACAATGTCCCTAGGATGCCACTTATAAGCACTATTAATAGTGATAAGTTAGGGTAATATTTATCTCCCTTAGAAAAACAATTATTCCCAACGTACCATTCAAGATCATGAGGATATGTTGGTATCATGTTAAATAGATTTAAAAAGATATTGTAATCAACACATTCCCATATAATATATCCCATGTAAAAATAATTACAATTTTATAACTCATATAAAACCATATGAGGCTCAATATCATAAGAGATTCATGACTCAAACATAGTGGGATGAAGTTGGAGAGAGGAAGATGATAAAAAGTTACCTTTTCCTATAAATCTAGAAATATTTTAAAATTATTAATATGAAAATGAATATAAAAATACAATGGATAGACATTTTATATAGAAAATAATATATAATATCTAAGAAATTTTTCTGGTGATAGTTGGTTCTTGAAAATATCTCTTTGGATGTAGGTTATCATATTTTCAATAAAATCTAACTTTTCTCCTATGAATATGGGTCCCTTCAAGATCATTGATCATGATAGGGCTATTGAATATCCCTTAAAACTCCCTCCAAAAATATCCCAAGAACATGATGTCATCCATGTATCAGTTTTAGGGAAGTATGTACAAACCATTCACATGTATTGAAGTCCATTGATAAATTAATATAACATGGTCTCTCATATGAGTAACAATTAGTGGAGATCATGGATTAAATTTATAATGTGTATTGAAAAAAAAACTGCACATCTGGTCAAATTTATATGGGGGGATAAAATGTTTGAGGATGAAATGTGTGAACCTGATGATGTAATGAGAAAAATATATCCTTAATTTTTATCTTCCCAATTATAAAATTTAGAGAAATTTCATTTTAAGAGGAATAAAAAACGTTCCATAATTTCATTGAATATTTTTTCCATAATAAAAAAATTGGTTTAATATATCATTTCACATGAAAAATGAACAAAAAAGAGTCATGAAATATTTTATTATGATAAATAAAACTATTTTATAGTAGTTAATGAATTGGAGTGTATATATAGAGTTAATATTTAACACTCAAAACCTAAACTCCATACTATAGTATTAATAATATATTTATTACTTACTATAATTGATATTGTGTTAGATAGTTCAAGAATAAAATTTCAAATAATTCACATTAAAATAATATCACATCTCAAACTAAAATCATAATCCAAATAAATTCTAGTTTTATTTTCCTTAGAGACTATATACATAATCTAGTTATTTCAAGAATGGTATTAAATGTATTCAAAAAATTTCTTCTCACAATATACCCTTCACAGAAATTTACAACATAAGAAAATTATTCAAAACCATGGAAAATGGAAACATAAAAATGGGTGATCTTAGTAGTTCAGTTATGTAAATCATGGGAGATTTTATTTATTAATGATAAGTGATAAAAGGATAAGTTTAAGGGTATCATAACATGATCACAACTTATGAGATTATAACCAGCAAGTTGTTAAAAAATAAAATATTATTGATAGAATATGTATTGGTGATAATAAAAGACAATATTCATAAAGGTTTGTAATCATAAATAATTAGTCATATCTAATGAGAACATTCATAAGAATAAGACATAATTCCATGGAATAAATGTGCTCCATGAATGTAATTTATGAGACTCTAAAAACACATATCCAATAGTTAAGTTTCATTATTGGTAAAAGATTCAATATTTCAAAAAGTATCAAATATATTATAATACTTTATTAACAATATAAATACATATAATAAATTTTAAAACAAATGAATGAAAATAAACAAATTGATATAACATGATTGGCTCTTCCATAATATCCCTAAAAGTTATATATCGGTTTCATAGGGAATGGAAAACAAATAATCATGAGATCGGATACATAGTCATAAACCTAATTTGAGTGAATTATATATCGATGAAAGTATGATAAATCATATATAATGATAATAGTTGATCTCATTTAGATGTAATTCAAAATATAGTACATCAAAAGATTTTTTCAAGGCCCTATTCTAAGACACATTCCAATTAAGGCAATAAGTTTAGAGAATGACGCAACATGTTCTATATCATAAGATATATTGTGAATAATGGGGTTATATAAAAATAATCCCCACCTGTCACCTGATTAAGGAAAATTTATTCACAAAATATCCATCAATACAGATCATACTAATCCACAAGTAACTTATAACTAAATAAGACATTATTATCCATATAATGAGAAATAATACAAACAAACAATTTTTTATTCCAAACAAATTCATAAATTCTATATGAATATCCCTTAATCAATGTAAAATGAATGGGGTATCACAAATTCATCATAAACAACTCTTATCGAAGAAACATAGTGGCAAGGCTACATACAATGTGATGCGTTCTCCATGAAAGGTAGTAACTGTTGGAGTTGGTGTCCTAAGAACAAATATATATACATTGAGTAAATTATATTTGGGTATATGAATATTAATAAAATTTGTGATTAAATATTTTTCAATACTCTCCATGACATTAATGTTAAAATGTATTACATTATCAGTCTCATTAAAAAGGTCAAAGAAGTTCTCTTCTATTATTAGAACCTTTAGATTCTATAACCATATTATTAAATATATTTTTTGTATTTGGGTAAAGTACTACTATTGAGAACATATTTTTTAGATTTTCATGTGTGAGTTATCATAAGAATATTAGGATTCATCTCATTTAGTTAAAACATGGTAAATATGTATTATAAAATATTATGTGAATATCCAAACTGTAGAAATCACGAATGATTTGGTGTCATCATATATTACTATCTATGAACATGTTTAATGTTCCCTGGACTTTATGATTTTCATTGATACGTTTCATGAAATGCACACATTGTTTTATTGAAAAAATACATCATGAAATTTGTTGGTGTGATTTAGGGTATGATGTGTGGATAAAAATGACATGTTATTAATGGATAAGTCGAGGAAGGATTTTCCCCTTCCGTCTTAAGGGAATTTTACATCTCATCCCCCTGATTGGAATAAAACCATCACACTATATTCCATGGGTATAGTGTATCAATTTTTTTCTAAATTTTTAAGAAAGGTATATCAAGAACATAGTATGATGAAATTGGTGTGCAGCCTGGATGATTATATATTATAGTAAAGGGATTATATTACATAGTGAGAGTACACATGTGGTTGTTGTTGATATGACATTATATTTTTTCCTATTGGGTACCATAACCTGTTTCTAGAAAATAATCCTTGAATTTAAGAAATCCCACCTACTTTCAATATTAAAGTATTTTAAAGTGTTACACACTAAGTGTTTATGTTGATATCGACTAAATTATATTTTAATTCTATTAATAGAAAAAAATTTATTCTCAAGGTATATAAATAATTTAATTTATGTTTTATTGATCAAAAATATTTTTTGATGAATGAAATATTTTATTAAAATAATATTTGGTTATTCAATAAATGTTATGTATTCTTCATTCATCAAAATTGCATCCTGTGAAATTATTAATTTATAAAAAATTCATATATTATTTTTTATTTCTTCAAGTAAGTGTCTGATCAGATGAATTATAATAATATTGTTATTATTTTTATTGGAATGAGATCTAATAAATTTTATTAAATTATTTAAGTGGTGGAATGCAATTAAATAATATTTTAACCTAAACCATGTCCCTATAAAATGATTTTCATTTCTATTGTGTAGTGTTAATCAATAATTGAGAAAAGATAATCACTATGTACAATAGTCTTCTCTCTCCCTCCCTCCCTCTCTCTACCTCTCTCGAATTCCTTATATCATCCTATGAGGAATGATAAGAACTCCATGAAGACTGAATAATATTTTGGAAATAAAGATGAACCATGAATGAAGATTAATTCCTCATGCTATCAACAAAAGATTAATAAACATTTTTTGGAGATCAAAGGGGATAATTTGGATCAATGGTTGAGGGATTATAGAATTTTTTCATCATAATGATGTTAATCAAAAAGGGTATTTTTATATGCTTCTTAGTAAGTGGTAGAAATTTCATATAATCATAAATAATTCAATTATAAATTTATCATCCAATTTCTTCTATTGGGGTTTCAGAAAACTATAAATTAAAATAAATTTGAATTTAATTCCCACTAAAGGCACATTCATTGTGCTTAGAACATACAATTGTTATCAAATTGGTTATTTATTAAATTAATAATTATTTATTATATTATTGATAAATATGAAAAAACATAGATAAATATTCCATTTTATAATATTTATTCATTAAACATATTTCAATTAACATGTAATGTATATATTAATCCACATAGTTCCCTGATTAATTTTATCAGAGGACCAATAATAGATGAATATTTATTCTATATATCCTCAAAACATGTTAAGGAATCTGACCATATAACATTTGATTATATGGTGTGTATCCAATGTACACATCATTTACCTAGGTTCTCTTCACATAGCTATGTCATGGGAAACATGAAGGATCATAATGTAATTACACACTATTAATTTATTACATACCATGTGTGGACTGGGCCAACATGGTCCTTGAAATGTCTAATTACAGAGTATGTAGGTTGTGTAAAAAAAATTATTTGAAAAATGTTTGTGAAGAAATTTTTTCAATATATGTGGTCATTATACACAGTCAAAACACATGAGAAGAGAATATTGAATCATTAATGATATACATAATGTGTATGCGGTTTACACAGTGTAGTGTTTATAATTTCCATGTATGATGTAAACATTGATCCATTTTGTGAGACAAGAAGACACATGAAATGTGATATACATGTTTTGAACCTGTCATGTACATGTTATGTATTACCTCCTCCAAGGAACATCTTAAGTCCATTGCAGGGTTTCACAAACACATAGAATAGAGTTCACACAGTTTATAACTAGATTTTACACTCCAAGTAATCTTCCATAGTGCATTCTAAAGGCTCTATCATGTATATCATTCACATGTAAAGTGTAACACATGACATGTAGCTAGTTTTTAAAAATAATTTAATCCTTTCATGGAACAAACTAAATTCTCAGGCATGTATATGAGGTATACATAAACTATGAAACATGGTGTAAAAATCCTATGTATAATCCATGTAGTTTTCTTATTAATGGCTGAGCTAAGTAACCTTAACGTGATAATTTTAGCATTAAAACATTATTTTATTGATTTTATCCTACATTATTATCAATTTAATAATGGATTTAAATAAATTTACATACTTAGTTAATTATTTTAAAAAATCATTAATTATTGGATCATCAATTTATTTTTGATAAATTACAGTATTGATCGATACCACTAGGATAATACAAATGATAATTAAGATGGTTGGTAATTAATTAATAAATTAATTAATTAATTAAAACTCATTTATCATAAAAATATACATTTTATAGAAAGGAATATTTTTTGGTTTAGTTTTGTGTATACGTTCTATGTATGACCATTTATGAGCATTACAAAGACTTGGTTGTCTACTGGATGAAATAATTCATCTTATTTCTTAAATTTGAAAATATTTAAATATTAAATTACATTTTATTTCATGTTTGTCATCCCTTGTCCAATTATTATGTATAATTTGTGTGTCCATGGTTATTTATGTAATCCCCACTAAAAATCGGTTTCCCCTCACCTAAGTCTGAGTTATATTTAATTATAGTTAATAGAGTATCCTATGTTGTATAAAGGTGGTTCAAGAAATAACTAAAATGATTCCAACCTAGGTGATACACATGTGTATAAGTGGAATGTGATGAGTTTTGTGAACACTGGAAAAAAGAATTTTTCCCTATGCACAAGGCCGATATATTTTTTTCTCAACTAGTCAACCATTTGATAATATATTTATCTTTAAATTTATTATTTATTTAATTATATCTTATTCATTTTTAATGGATTCAAGACCATTAACCTATAAATAAATGAATTAATGTGAAATTATTTAATTTGAATAAAATAATTATGGATAACTATTTTATCAATCACTATTAATTAATTACATAAAATAAATTTAATATTAATAAGTCATATAAAGGATAAATTAAGTTGAAATTTATTCAAAATAAATTAATTTCTATAAAATATATGTTATGTAAAAATTATCCAATTGTTATATTATTAGTAATGAATCCAACATTACTATCTTATTGGAGAACACTTTGTTTTGGAATATTCTTTTATAAATGGAGTTATTATGATGGTTTCTGTTTGACACAACCATTTTACATAAAAATGAGTATTCCTTTCTTGACGTGGTGTAACATGGAAGCAAGTGGTCATAAAATACATGTTATTATTTCTTTATTGGGGAATACACTCAATAGATCAAGGATATGCAAGACTATAGTTAGAAAATAACATGCTATTTAAACACCATCATGTAGATTGACTTACCCATGTAAAAGTTATACTTTCGAAAATATGCATCCTTACATTTATAATGTAAACTATGTTATACATCTTGAGGTCAATGACGATGGATGATGAAAAATGATAAAATAGATGCAGATTTAATAAAATTATATATTATTATTACTATATCTTAATTAATTTATAATAAATAAATGAAATCATAAAATAGTCTCCTATATTCTTATAAAATATATTTTCATCATCTGAACTATCCTTATTATCTATTTTATATAAATAACATATCCTTACAGATATTAACTTCAAGGAGTGGTTCAAAGACCTTCAAGGTATGATTCTCGATAAAAAAAATCATATGTGCTAGAATCATTTATGCCTGGTCAACCTTCTAAGGTGGAAGTTTGTGAATATTTCACTATATATGAACAAAATATGAATGAATTGGTTGAAATTAATTTTTTTATCATCTAAATTAAATAAACATATAAATTCTTATGAAAATGTGGATTCTTATAGAATGATCGAGCATCTCCGTAGTCTATACTAGGAGATAATTAGAGAAAAAAGGTTTGAGATCTCCACTGATAGCGTATACAGATTGTTTTAGATGATTCCCCTAGTTGGACCTCACATATTCAATCACAATGGAAATATTAAGAATCTAGAGCTTCTAGGGTTTAAAATAATGAAATAAATTGTCACTAATCTCATTCATGCTTCACTCCCATAGAGATTCTCATGTTTTTTGTTAATTTTAATATAAAAAACTATAAGAAATCTCTCCCAAATAGTCATTCTCTTCTAAATGATGTGGATAAGTATACATTGTATGAAATGCCTTATGTCATTTTTTTATCAAATATAAAGTCCATGAGAAGATATCTAAACATAAGGCTTATTCCTTACACCCTTCAAAAAATATGAATACAAAGGGTAAATAAAGGGAATAAGAATTTATATGTTTCAAATGAGGAAGGAATGATCACTAGATGAAAATCTACACCTATACAAATATTTAAGGGGGATCTTCGTTTGAATTTTTATATCTAGTAAAATATCCCAATTTCTAAAAATTGTGTATTTGATTCAAATTGTGGTGCTCACATATATATTTAAATATTAGAATAATGTAGATTCATATGAATTGATTTAGGGGAGGTATATATACATAAATATAATAGATATAATGTAGTTTTTGTATCTATTTTTGACTACCAACTCACATTTCCAACTAGAATGATCTTAGTTGTAAATTATTTTTATCATGTTCCATCCATTACAAAAAATTTATTTTTGGGTCTAGAATATATATGTATGGATTTATTTTCTAGTTTGGGAATAAATATATCATTATTTATAATGATAACCTTTTTTGGAAATAAATATTTAAGAAATATTTTTAATGTGATTGATTATGGAAACCATGTAACAAAATAGATTATTAATTTACTTCACATGATTCATACCATACCCAACATTGCAATCACTTGCTTGGTCATGTAAATGAAAAGAAATTGGCTAAATTTCAACAAGATGTGTTGTATATTCATTTAAAAAATAAATAAAATTGTGTATGTATTTTAGGATTACACGGTAAGCTAATTTAATCCTAATTTTGTTGAAATGTAAAATAATCTTCTTAAATTAGTTCATCCTAATTTTTGTAGACTATTTCTTATGGAATCAAGGGGTGGGTACCCATACATCATAAATTCTACCAATGACTTTAGTAAATATGGATATATGTACATAATGAGGTATAATTAAGATAAATATAATAAATTAAAGGAATTAAATAACAATTGTATGAACCATATTGGTATTAATATTAATAGACTACAGTTATACCTTGGGGGAGAATTTAACACGCCAAAAATTATAAAATACTATTTTTTATTTGATGTTGAAATTAAAGTATATTTATCTTTTTAAATAAATTTATTATATTATATATCATTTAAATAGTGAAAAGGAGAGTAACCATGTAATTAACTCAACAATTAGTTTATTCTGTATTGTGTATTACACAGAAAACATAGTTTTAGAGAAAAATAATATATAATTAAAAAATTTATTTTAATATAATAAGTTATAACAGAGCCATAGAATTATATGTTATGAATAGTATTAACTAATTTATAATAATATCTATTATATATCCAATCAAATATTTTTACTTTCATCCAATATATTTTGTAGTCAAAAGACAAGAACAAACCTAATATTATAAATAAAAAATCTATATTTTTGTAAAGGAAGTTTTTCTTTCTTTTAATGGAGAAATAATTTTAAATCCAATTATTGAAACTTTTTTAAACTTTTTATGTCCAAATTAAAAAAAATTTGGAGAATAGGATCATAAAAGTTATCTTGGGATGAATTTTTGTATTTTTATATAGAGTTCCAATTTTTTGTGAATAATCAAAATATTAAATATTAATTCAAAACATCTTTTTTTTATAATTTTTTTATAAGTATAAATTATATTTTTAATTGATTTTATGGTAAATTATATAAAATTTTCATTAATTAATAAAATTTATGTAATTATAATTAAATTCACTGTGAGATTGGATCTAAAATTGCAGCTAAGTTTTGAACATTTTTACTTCTAAAAACTGCATTACCATCTTAACTACGTGACCAAATCTAAATAAATTACATCCACTTATGTGATATGAATATATAAAAAGGGTATTTTATATTTATAATATTGATAATTTTTAATTTATAATAATTTTAATTTCATTAAAAAATAAATAGTTAATGTAATAAAAATTTATTAATGTGATTAAGAGAAAAATTAGCTTCACAAGAGACTAAAGCTTAATCTCAAGGGAAAAATGACATAGAAATGTTTCAAAAATATATTTCATGTACATATTTTTATAATATTATCCATTTTCTAGTATTTTTATTATTATTTCATCCACTTAACCTGGGAAAAATGTATGCGGAATTTCGTAATAAAAAATTATCAGAATGCCACTCCTCCTCCCTATAAAAAGGCACTCACCCCTCAAAATTATTCAAAGATCTAAATACCTTTGCATATAAAAAAAATATTCTCCAATAATATCCCTAAATAAATTAAATAAAGACAGATGCCCCACCTTTGTAATAAATCGAACCAATGAATTATTCTAGTATAAACAAAAAATAGTTACCTAAAAACAATGTAACATTCATTAACGATCATTTTTAGTTTATTTTTTCCAAAAACATTAAATTAATCTTATTACATGGTTATAAAGTTAATTTAGTTTCATAAATATGATGATATGTTTTTATGATAACATTTTTACCCACATATTCAGACACAACCATCAAATGAGATACACAATCATCATTTGTTTCTGTGTTGGATT
Organism: Viscum album; assembly: GCA_963277665.1. Classification (NCBI taxonomy): domain Eukaryota; kingdom Viridiplantae; phylum Streptophyta; class Magnoliopsida; order Santalales; family Viscaceae; genus Viscum; species Viscum album. The sequence continues at coordinate 422,100,878 of OY728162.1, read as the reverse complement.
GTCGCCTCGTGAAATGATGTCCTTCGTTGATCGATTTACCACATTTTATGGTTGGAATAATGATGTATTTGTATTTTATGTATGAAATATATAATATATATGATATATTTATGTATATTTAATTCTTATATATCTCATAAATTCATGATTTCCATTTTATGGTAATATGATAACATCGTTTGTGGATGTGTCAACTACTACCTCGTCAAAGCAATGTGATTCATTTATAGAATACATGGAATGTATAAAGAATAATTTTAATAAACCTATGATACATATAATAAATAAACATAAAGCTTAAATTGTAATATGTATAAAAAGATATATAATCTAATTTTAATTCATTTAAATATTACAACGAAATTGAAGTAGCATTAATGTGTATGTGATGACCCAGACTCTCTTGGCCCTTCCCTTTACCAAAATACGGTTCTAAAGGAGTGGCGTCCCGGTGAGACTGACTGGTGAAACCTACCGGTGAGACCGATCGGTGAGACTGATCGGCGTCACCTGGCCTTGTCAAGTTGTTTCCAGTAACGCTCCTTTGCGTAAATAGGGTTTTAAAACCTATTCTGACTCGTTTAATCGTGTTTTAAGACCCGTAACGCCCATAAGAGTTTTAATTAAATGCTTCATCAATTCATGAGTCGGCATAAACCACCCGACCCTTTTTGTGATGAGTGGTGCCGCGTGATCAACCCACGACCCCTGCACCTTACGCGGATTCGTGTTTTCACCTCAACCGTCCCCAGATCCAATAAACTAAGCGATAGTCGTGGTTTCTCCTTTCCTCCATCGTGACTTTCACAAACAGCTTCTGGTGCGTCGGACCGGCCGCATCGTTATCCGTAAAGTTCCGCGCCCCCGGCCTAAACGTCGATCATCTATCAACAAGTAAGGAATTTCTCCTTTCCCTCTCTCTTTGTGTATCATGTGGGGTGGGCGTGCTTTTGTTTCTGTAGAATTGGATAAACCAGACCTAATTAAAGATAACGAATTAATTCTATAAAGAAATAAGGGGGGGTTGTGATCATAGATGTTGTCTTATGTTTTGATGTTGTTTCCCTCTTGACCATCTTGTTGAGTTTTGCTGGCTTATGTCTCCTGAAAATCGAGGCCGTTGGTGGTTGTTTTTAGTGCACTAATGAACCCCTGCTAATGTTTTAAATAGCTTGTTGTGGTTGTAAACTCCTTCGGTGAAAAGTGAATTGGTCAATCACGTATATCCGTCCAAATAAATTGAGGCACCAGGATGCTTCCTTTTTGTGATAACCCCCGAAATTTGAATCTTGGAGTGTGTTAAGTTGTTTAAATCTGAAAATAAATGCAAGGCCCTGCTTTTGTTGGTGGAGGTAGTTGGTTGTTTTCCCTTCGGGCCGATTGCTGGAGATGTGGGAGGGGATGAGATCCCCAGTTCTTTTATACTCTCGGTGGCTGTGAGTTTTAAATCCGGGTGGTTACTTGTTCATATCACAAATTGGGGTGGAATCCTCTGTTGTTGAGAACCAGGTGTGGACGTTTTGTTTGATGTTTGACTGTTTACTTTTCTGGACTTATGAATATGCCTACTAGATTCCCATTAGTGCTTAAATCAAATATTATTACTGAAACAAGAATGGGATGATGGGTTGTTAGCATGAGTCATCACTCGGACTTGAGTGTTGTTGTGATCTATAGGCAGTCTGAAGAAAAACCTAGCCTTGGGTGAGTGCTTGTTACCTATATCTATACTTGTAGTTTTTTGTTTCTTATTCGCTCCCCACCCAAGTTGAGCACTTAGTGCCGAACACCCCCATTTCATGAGGGAGGGTGTTTTTCCCAACACTATTCATAGTGGCTGGTTATTAGCTCCTTTTCTGCTCCCTTTCCCGGATAGCCCAACTATCTTCGGGAAGGTTGTGATGGCCTGAAGTCCATTATTATCCCAAGAACCTTCGGGCTGGATAGTGTGGTGGTTGGCCCGGTGTGTGCGGTAGGTGGTTTCCCATGTGTCTTCGGGATGAGGCCCAGGTGTCTTCGGGCGTGGTGGTGGTTGTTCTGGCCTAGGTGTTTGCAGGCATGGTTACATGTCACAGTTGTGGCCCAGGTGTGTGTAGGCGGGTTTCAGCAGTGGGACTGCGTGCAGTTGAGGCCCAGGTGTGTGCAGGCGGGATTTTGGTAGTGGGACTGCGGTGAGAATGGCAGGATTGGTCCGATGCATAGGATGTCTCAATAACCAGTGGGAAAGTGGCGCGGGGTACCCAAACATCGATGTGATCTGATTATATATATTGCTTGACATGCGTTATTTGGGTATTGTGCCTGGGTGAGGCCTGGGTGGATAGTTTACCTGGATAGGTGTTTAGTTTACTCTTTTCTCACGGGACTTTAGTACGTTCCCCCACTTGTGCACGAGAGTCTTTGGTTGTCCTTACTGAGTGTACTTGTATTCTCACCCTACATATATAAAACTGCTTTCAGGTTTCCAGGAGGACTTCGGGGATTACGCAGGACCTTACTAGCCCGGACATTTGGAGCAGTTGCAGTTGTTGTTTTCCTTTTTGGTACTTACCTTGTAGTTACCTTTTTGCACATTGTGGCTTTTACTTTTTAAACATGCATGTGGGAATGGTTTACTTTTGTATTTACTTTTCTCTCTACCTTGGTGTAGTTGGGTTTTCTTCTCCTTATCTCTCGATCCTATAAAATAAAAATGGGTAATGCCTTCCATTTGCGATAATTTTCTATACCCTTGGTGCTAGTAGCCACTCCGGGACCTATTGAAGGTGGCATTCGGGGGTCATTATCTCTCCTTCAACTTAAAGAAGGAAGGGCCTGAAAATCAGCTGACCCTTCCCTCCTTTTGTTGAAGGCGGGTCATGACAGAATGGTATCGGAGGTAGGTGGTTGAGAGATAGGACGGAGTCTGGAGTTAGGCACAGTGAGGATTGAATGGGATGGTAAGGCAACAATGTTGGGTGACCTTGGAGCGTGAATTAGTCCATGGAAGACCATCTAGGACATGGGATTTTAGGGACCCCCGTGATCTGATGCAAGGACTCTAGACCTACTGAACGACCAAGTGAGGCCACACTGATTGCAGGGTAGAGACCCTAGGAAAGGTACATGCTTCATAATGACTTGTGTTCTTGTGTTTCTGTGATGTCTTGGGAACTAAGAATAAATTTAAATCTTAAGAAGTTTTTAAGAACTATATTCTGCACTACTTAGGCTTAGGCATTCCTTGTTTACCTTGCAGCTATGGCACCTAGAAGGAGACCACGTGTGGTACAGGCGATCGAGGCCCCTAAGACTTCTTTGGCCAATCGGCAGAGAGCTAATCGAGAGGAACAGGACGACCAATGGCAGAAGACTCTTCGAGCCTTCCAGCGACAGGTCCTCGAGAAGTAAGAGGGAAGCACCTCCGATATGAAGACGGAAGGCTGGCTAGAGGAGGTAGTTATATCCTTCAGCCTGATTCGGGCCCCGACCGAGTACTGGGTTCCCCTGGCCGTTAGCCAGATTCGGGGAGCGGCACGTCAGTGGTGGATGCTTTACCTGGGGGTGAGGAGAGAGTCTGAGGTGGCTTGGGTGGATTTCGAGAAGGAGTTCCAGGCGGAGTTCCTCTCCTCGACGACGAAAGCAGAAAAGAGGCAGGAACTACTCTACCTCCAGCATGGGAGTATGTCTGTGAGGGAGCTAGGGATCAAGTTCAAGGACCTCCTACGTTTTTCTCTGGACCTCTTTCCCGATGAGGAGTCTCGGGCAAGACGTTTGGAGGAGGCACTCCGACCCTCCCTCCAGTATGTTGTTACCCCCTTTACCCTGCCAACGTACTTGGAGGTCCAGAAGAAGGCCGAAGTGGTGGAGAGGATGCATGCTCTAGGGGGAGTGTCGTGAGAGGGGATCCAGCTGGGACCATCAAAGGGGAAAGCCGTCAGCACAAGGCCTCCAGTGGCAGGACCCTCTAGGTTCCGACCCACATGGAGTAGGCCGCAGAAATTTCAGTTTCGATCCCCCGGCCCTCGCCCTTTTCCTACGGGCCTGGGACCACGGTGCTTCATCTGTGGGAGCCCTGGGCATCTCCGGAGTCAGTGCCCAGACTGGGTGCAGTACAGCAGCGAAAGTCAGCCCTAGCACCCGCCCCAGCAGCAGCTTCCAGCAAGACCTTTCCAGCAGCAGCAGCAGGGACAGCGAGCTCCCGCTCCTCCGAGGGAAGATGTAGGAGGAGGCCGACCTCAGGGCGCTCCACAGGGACCTCGACTAGGGCGTGGTCAGGGGGTGGCCGACAGCCGAGGGGCAAGGGAGCTGGGCATGGATAGTTGCACGCTGTAGAGGCAGTAGTCCCAGCAGGGCCAGAGGTTGTTCGAGGTACGATGAGTCTGTTTAGCACTCTTGCTTATTCTTTGTTCGATACTGGAGATTTTCCCTCTTTCGTTGCACCCATTATAGCCCGTTCCTTGGGTCTAGATGTCGAGAGACTTCCAGTTCCCCTGGTGTTGAGCACACCAGTTGGAGATCATACCGACTTGTTGTTCGTTTGTCGGGGATGTAGACTGATGATAGGGCCGCATCAATCGGTTCAGTATCTTCTTCTGCTATAGATTCAGCCATATGATGTCATCCTAGGCATCGACTGGCTATTTTTTTTGTGTGCCATCATCGACTGTTTTCGAAGAAGGGTGGGGTTCTCAGACTTGGACATCCGGGGTGTTACCTTCACCGGCGAGCGGAGCAGTCTGATGGGAAACAGGAGAGAGGAACCTCTCATATCCTTGTTGACCGAGCTGATTGTAGAATCAGTAGATGCAGAAATGGTGGAAGGGCCAGAGATCATCCGTGAGTTTATGGACATATTTCCTGAGGAGGTGACGACTCTACCCCCTCGACGTGATATCGAGTTCAGGATAGACTTGTAGCTCGGTGCACGTCCAATCTCGATGGACCCTTACCGGATGGCACCTTCAGAGCTACGGGAGTTGCAGATAGAGATTGACGATCTCATGAAGAGGGTTTATGTTCATTCGAGTGCGTCATCGTGGGGTGCTTCTATCTTGTTTGTAAATAAGGCGGATGGAGGTCTTAGGCTGCGCATAGACTACAAGAGGTTGAATCAGGTGATAATCAAGAATCGCTACCCTCTCCCATGGATAGATGATCTTTTTGACCAGCTGAAAGGGGCAGGATGGTTCTCAAAGATCGACCTGTGGTCTGGGTACCACCAGCTGAGGGTGAAAGAGAGTGACATCCTAAATACAGTGTTCAGGTGAAGGTATGGACACTTCGAGTTCGTAGTCATGCCCTTCGGTGTTACGAATGCCCCAGCTGTGTTCATGGGGCTTATGAACTCCATCTTCCGGGAGTACCTGGATCGGTTCGTGGTTGTGTTCATCAACGACATCCTGGTCTACTCTAGAGTAGAGGAGGACCATGCAGAGCACCTGAGGACAGTTTTGGAGGTCCTCCGACGTCACCAGCTATATGGAAAGTTGTCAAAATGCAAGTTATGGACACGAGAAGTGCACTTCCTCGGGCACGTAGTGTCGGAGCAGGGGATAGTGGTTGACCCATCAAAGGTTGAAGCATTTGTTTCTTGGGCAGCACCCAAGAATGTGGCAGAAGTCCGAAGATTCCTTGGGTTGGAAGGTTACTACCGGAGGTTCGTACCCAACTTCTCCCAATTAGCAGCCCCTTTCACGGCTCTGACCAAGAAGGACCAGGATTTCGTATGGAGTGAGGAGTGCCAGTCAGCCTTCAGCTATTTGAAGGAGAATTTGGTCAGTGTCCCAGTGCTGAGATTACCAGAAGAAGGGGAGGCCTATGAGGTATTCTGCGATTCTTCGGGACAGGGCCTGGGATGCGTGTTGATGCAGCGACTAGGGGTGATCTCTTACGGGTCCAGGAAGCTGCGTTCCCATGAGCGTAATTACGCCACCCACGACCTAGAGCTTGCAGCGGTCGTTTTTGCGCTAAAGTTATGGAGGCACTACCTCATCGGGGAACGCTTTGTGGTCTTTACAGATCACAAAATCTTGAGGTATATCTTCTCCCAGCGGGTCTTAAACTTGTGATTGCGGAGATGGGTGGAGTTCCTCCTGGATTACGACTTCAAGATCTCTTATACTGAGGGCAAGGGAAATGTGGTGGCTGATGCTTTGAGCAGGAGGACGCAGAAGGATGCGGTCCGAGAGTCGGCGGATGCCTGGAAGGCAATGGAAGAGTTGGCTACCTTACACCTGGATGCGAAGATGGATAGCGGCAGAGGATGCCTATATCAGATGACAGTGCAGTCATCCCTGTTTCAGCAGGTGGAAGAGTCTCAATGGGGAGACCTAGAGTGCGAAGTGATGTGTGACCAAGTTGACCAGGGCAATGCTCTTGAAGGATGGACCGAGGATGGTCAGAACCGGATGCTTTTCCAGGGGAGGTTGTTTGTCCCCGAGGCGATGCGCGGAAGGTTTCTCAGTGAGTTCCACAACTCACCCCTGGCGGTACACCCTGGAGTTTCCAAGATGTACCAGGGTTTGAAGAGGCAGTTTTGGTGGCCCGGAGTTAAGCGAGCAGTGGCGGAGTTTTTGGCCAAGTGCCTAGTATGTCAGCAAGTGAAGGATGAACACAGAGTTCTAGGTGGCCTACTACAGCACCTAGGTGTCCCTTAGTGGAAGTGGGATGACATCTCAATGTATTTCGTCACGGGACTACCCAAGGCCCAAGGAGGGTACGAGCCATCTGGGTGGTAGTGGACAGGTTGACAAAATCGGCTCACTTTCTGGCGATCAGGGAGTCGAGTGATGTGGATGCATTGGCATGAATGTACATGGATGGGGTGGTGTAGTTGCATGGATTTCCGAGGTCTATAGTCTCGGATAGGGATGCACGGTTTACCTCACGGGTTTGTAGAGGATTGTAGCATGCGTTTCGCACCCAATTACGCCTTATCACTGCTTTTCATCCCCAGACAGATGGGCAAATAGAGCGCACCATCCAGACCTTGGAGGATATGCTGCGAGCATGTTTTCTAGACTTAGGAGGGTCATGGGTGCAATACTTGCCTCTGGTTGAGTTTTCCTACAATAATAGTAACCAATCTACCATCGGCATGGCCCCGTTTGAGGCTTTGGGTGGGAGGCCATGTCGTTCGCCTGTGTGTTGGGCCGAAGTAGGAGAGGCATGCATCCTTGGTCCGGAGGTGGTGCAGAACATGACAGAGAAGGTTCAGCTCATACGGGAAAAGATGAAGGCAGCCCAGGACCGACAGAAGTCGTATGCTGATACCAGGAGGAGGCCCTTAGAGTTTGAGGTTGGGGACCACGTGTTCTTGAAGGTCTCCCCTCGGCATGGGCAGCGGAGGTTCGTCAAGGGGAGTAAGCTTTCCCCTAGGTTTATCGGACCCTTCCAAGTGTTGCGGCGGGTCGGCGAAATGGCTTTCCAGCTAGCGTTTCCACCACCGCTACTAAGGATACATGATGTCTTTCATGTGTCCCAGCTCCGTCGGTATCTGCACGATGATTTGCACATCCTTGATTGGGGCGAGCTGGACATCGAGGACGACGTGACCTTTGTGGAGAGACCAGTTATGATCGAGGATCGTAAGGAGAAGGTTCTTCGTGGGAGAACCATTCCTTTGGTTTGCGTGTTGTGGAGACATGGTGGGCTTGAGGAGAGTATGTGGGAAAAGGAATCATAGATGCGTACCTAGTACCCAGAGTTATTTTGATTTTTGTTCCTTGTTGTACCTGTTGTGGTAGAACATTTTGTCCTTTGGCTATGAAATGTATTGGTTTCTTTCCTCTGCTTGTGTGTGAAAACCCCCGGCTACAGGGAAGTAGAGAACCCGACCCCAAATCAAGACGCATTAAGGTGGATGCAATTAAACCTGTGCAGGCGAGTCAGTGCCGCCCAAAGTGGATAATATCTTGACATGGGGGAAGAGACTCCCCAACCCACGTACCCGGGCAGTTTGGCATGGTATGTTGCTTGGATCGTCGTAGGAAGATGTTCTTAGTTAGCGATGAGGTTCGCTCTTGAGAGGTATCTTTTGGGGTGGTTGTTCAGACCCGCCCTTCCTTTCTGGGATATCTAAATTCTCGGGGACGAGAATAGTTTGAGAGGTATCTGATGTGATGACCCAGACTCTCTTGGTCCTTCCCTTTACCAAAATCCGGTTCTAAAGGAGTGGCGTCCTGGTGAGACCGACCGGTGAGACCGATCGGCGTCACCCAGCCTTGTCTAGTTGATTCCAGTAACGCTCTTTTGTGTAAATAGGGTTTTAAACCCTATTCTGACTTGTTTATCCGTGTTTTAATACCTGTAATGCCCATAAGAGTTTTAATTAAATGCTTCATCAATTCATGAGTCGGCTTAAACCCCCCGACCCTTTTTGTGACGAGTGGAGCCGCGTGATCAACCCACGACCCCTGCACCTTATGTGGATTCGCGTTTTCACCTCAACCGTCCCCGGCTACTATAAACTAAGGGATAGTCGTGGTTTCTCCTTTCCTCCATCGTGACTTTCACAAACAGCTTCTGGTGCGTCGGACCGGCTTCATTGTTATCCGTAAAGTTCCGTACCCCCGGCCTAAACATCGATCATCTATAAACAAGTAGGGAATTTCTCCTTTTCTTCTCTCTTTGTGTATCATGCGGGGTGGGTGTGCTTTTGTTTCTGTAGAATTGGATAAACCAGACCTAATTAAAGATAATGAACAAATTCTATAAAGAAAGAAGGGGGGTTGTGATCGTTGATGTTGTATTATGTTTTGATGTTGTTTCCCACTTGACCATCTTGTTGTGTTGTGCTGGCTTATGTCTCCTGAAAATCGAGGCCATTGGTGGTCGTTGTTTGTGCACTAATTAACACCTACTAATGTTTTAATTAGCTTGTTGTGGTTGTAAACTCCTACTGTTTAAAGTGAATTGGTCAATCATGTATATCCGGACAAATAAATTGAGGCACCAGGATCCTTCCTTTTTGTGATAACCCCTGGAATTTGAATCATGGAGTGTGTTAAGTCGTTTAAATCTGAAAATACATGCAAGGCCCTGCTTGTGTTGGTGGAGGTAGTTGGTTGTTTTCCCTTCAGGCCGATTGCTGGAGATGTGGGAGGGGATGAGATCCCCCATTCTTTTCTACTCTCGGTGGTTGTGAGTTTTAAATCCAGGTGGTTACTTGTTCATATCACAAATTGGGGTGGAATCCTCTCTTGTTGAGGACTAGGTGTGGACGTTTTGGTTGATGTTTGACTATTTACTTTTCTGGACTTATGCCTATGCCTACTAGATGCCCAGTAGTGCTTAACTCAGATATTATTTATGAAACAAGAATGGGATGATGGGTTGTTAGCGTGAGTCGTGACTCGGACTTGAGTGTTGTTGTGATCTATAGGTTGTCTGAAGAAAAACCTAGCCTTCGGTGAGTGCTTGTTACCTATATCTATACTTGTAGTTTTGTGTTTCTTATTTTCGCCCCACCCATGTTGAGCACTTAGTGCCGAACACCCCCATTTCATGGGGGAGGGTGTTTTTTCCAACACTATTCTTAGTGGCTGGTTATTTGCTCCTTTTCTAATCCCTTTCCCGGATAGCCCTAGTATCATAGGGCAGGCTGTGATGGCCTGATGTCCATTATTAGCCCAAGAACCTTTGGGCTGGGTACTGTGGTGGTTGGCCAGGTGTGTTCGGCAGGTGGTTTCCCAAGTGTCTTCAGGATGAGGCCCAGGTGTCTTCGGGCGTGGTGGTGGTTGTTCTGGCCTTGGTGTTTGCAGGCATGGTTACATGTGACAGTTGTGTCCTAGGTGTGTGCGGGCGGGTTTCAGTAATGGGAATGCGTGCGGTTGAGGACCAGGTGTGTGTGGGTGGGATTTCGGCAGTGGGACTGCGTGTGGTTGTGGCCCTGGTGTGTGCGGGCAGGTGTGGTAGTGGGACTACGGTGAGAATGGTGGGATTGGTCCGATGCGTAGGATGTCTCAATAACCAGTGGGAAAGTGGCGCGGGGTACCCAAACATCGATGTGCTTTGATTATATATATTTCTTGACTTGCGTTATTTGGGGAGTGTGCCTTGGTGAGGCTTGGGGTGGATAGTTTACCTTGATAGGTGTTTAGTTTACTCTTTTCTCATGGGACTTTAGTACGTTCCCCCACTTGTGCACGAGAGTCTTTGGTTTTCCCTACTGAGTGTACTTTTATGCTCACCCTACTTATATAAAATTGCTTTCAGGTTTCCAGGAGGACTTCGGGGATTACGCAGGACCTTACTAGCTCGGACTTTTGGAGCAGTTGCAGTTGTTGTTTTCCTTTTTGGTACTTACCTTGTAGTCACCTTTTTTCACCTTGTGGCTTTTACTTTTGAATCATGCATGTGGGAATGGTTTACTTTTGGCTTTACTTTTCTCTCTACCTTGGTGTTGTTGGGTTTTATTCTCCTTATCTCTCGATCCTATAAAATAAAAAGGGGTAATGCCTTCTATTTGTGAGAATTTTCTATACCCTTGGTGCTAGTCGCCACTCCGGGACCTATTGAAGGCGGGTTTTGGGGGTCATTATCTCTCCTTCAACTTAAAGAAGGAAGGGCCTAGAAATCAGCTGACCCTTCCCTCCTTTTGGTGAAGGCGGGTCGTGACAGTGTACGTACGACCTACCGTCTCTATGAATGGTGTATTTCATTTTATATCTAAAAATATTAAGTGTTATTTTAAATATATATTTACTGAATATATATGATAATTAAATATTTTTTTACAATATTTAAATGATGAAATAATTTTAACATAATAAGAAAAAAAGTGTCAAGTCAAAACATACTCGAGAAACTAGACAATTGACACATAAAATAGTGAAAATAATGATATATTATTAACAAAAGGGTAACAATATCGTATAAAATAAACATATAGGTTTCCATAAATATTATTAGGTTTATTTTATAAGTTGTTAACATGTTTAAAACTCTTATAAATGATATTAAAGGACATTCAGACTAAAGGAAATTCAAGGTAATGGATTTTTGTCTAACTTTTTCTTTTCTTGAGGCACACACCATTTTCATTAATTATTTCCATTGTGCAGGGTATATACTGGCCATAATATATTTCATATAATGAATAAATTCATATTCATTATATTTAATGTTTTATTATAAGTAACATATTTAATAGATATTATGATTTAATAGTTACCTAGTGATAATGACTTTATCTCAAATTCCATTCTTTGAGGAGTACTTTTTTGTTTTGAATCTAATTTATATTATATGGTGTACATACTACCACTTTGAAATGTATTATAATGAATATATAATTATTCATGTTATTTTTCATTTAAATTTTAATTATTTCACCTAATGGGATTTGACCATAAAATTGTAATGCTGTAAATAAATTTCATAACACAATTATTTTTCATTGGATTATATTACTTCATCTCCATCATTAGTATTCTACGATTATGTGTCTAATTATATTGACTATATATTGATGTACTTATAGTTTTTTATGATTATTTATTGCTTATAAACATAATTTGTTCATTGATTAATTCTTTATTCGGTGTTATGATCATTTTATGTTTTTATCTCATAATTTTATTTTGTTTAATATTATTTATTACTAAAATTTCATTAATGGAATTTATATGGAAATTAATCATTATACCATTTCATTTTAATCTAAAATAGTTATTAATAGCCTTTTATAATAAATAGTACCATCTTACAGTCATAATCATTGTAAACGATTTCGAATTGTTTTTATAAAACTAAACATCATTTCTCTCTTTTGTTAGAGAACCAATTTCCTTTTAAAAAACCTATTTTATAGAAAAGATTTAAAAAATATATTTCATCATTAAAAATATATTTATTAAAATCATTTACACCTATTTTAATTAAAAATATTTTTAAATTTATCTTTTAGTCTCTTTCCAAACAAGGATTTATTTTAACTTCCCTACCATGCCAAATGAATGTTTATTATACCTTGTACGATATGTACAAATTTACAAACCTTCGATTCATTGAAAATTAATTCTCTTGATTAAAATTTCTTTTTTTAAAGAAAATTATTTTAAATGTGATTTACAATGAAAATTAGTTTCAAAAATGTTTTTCAAAATGAAATGGATATTTTCCTCATGATTTTTTTCTAAAGGTTTTCTTATTGTATTTATATTCATTAATGGAAAAAACCATTTATTTTTACTCCACTTTGGATACATTGTATTGATATCATCCTTATTCTTTATCTATATAGTAATGATTCATATGAACAATGATAGTATTGAAATTAACTACCCTGATTTTATTATTAGTCCGCTTGAAATATTCAATTTCCAATGATCATTAAACATTGAATTTACAATAGATATCTATATCATTTGTGATGGATGTATTCATTTCATAAATTGTATTCCATTTTAACATATAATGTTTACATTGTATATTATTTGATTTGTTGGGGAAGTATTTATAAATTAATATCCTTTTCTCAATTTCAATAGTTGATGAGGATATTTTTTATGGATTTAAAATCAACTATTCAATATATGAGTAATGATTTGGACATGGAAGATGAAATGTTAAGGTATATTAATGTAGGACCTATGGGTTGTGGACATGTTAATTAAATCCCCATAATGCATCTGTAGTATCATGAAATGATATTAGTGTGAAAAAACTCATCTATTTGGTTTGAAATAAAAATAGAAGGTATTCTAACGACATACATAAACTATCTTGAGGATTTATTTTGACAGTAGATTAGTTCATGTTCTAGATACATGACATAAAATAATAATTAATTTTCTTTTATTTAGAATTTTGTAATTATCATTATCCGTGATATTGTTTTATTCAAAATATCAATGGATGATTTTAATTATAATTTTATTCATTAAATGACATGTATTTGTATTTATTTTCCATTCCATATTGTTTATGAACATACTAATAGGTTTATTGATTATATGGAAAGTGTTTTCAATTATTACCTTTCCAAATTTATTAGTCTCATTTATTCATTATTTCGTCTACTGAAATTTACCCTTTACTGGACATTTTAGCTCACCCTTATTATGTTTCCCTTCCTACGGATTCCCTGATGTGTAATAAAAATTATATGTAATGTTACACTAAATGGAATAGATTTATTATCCATATAAATTTTTTTGTAACTAGTGAATTCATTTCTAATACAGGAATTCTGTATGTAATCTAGTTTTCCAAAACTGAAAAACGTTCGATCCTTCCATATTTGAATCCTTGTAATCATGCCAATGTAATAAAGTAAGGCATCATATCGTCGATTTTGTTATCAGAGTATTACATTTTGTATTAGATTATATTTTTTAGAGACCAAGGAAAATAGATTTATAAATCATAGATTAGGTAACATAACCCCAAGATAGAATTTGAGGATAATTGTTGAAGAATATATAGAATTTTGGTAATTATAGATTGTGTCTGTATTCCTAAAAATACATATCTTTATGGATGGTTTAGGTAGTGATGTACCTAGTAATAATAACATCAAAAACGTGTGTTGATCTTGACTCAATTGTATCCTGGTACATGAAAACAGGCCTTACTACCCTTCAGGTTTGACACTCTCGGGTGATTTTCTAAGGGTAATTCACATTTTCCATACAAACCACTATGAATGATTTGAATAGATAATGAAAATGATTAACCAATGTTAAACTAAAGGTGTATTAGATTTAAAATATGGTTTCATGATTTCGATATCCTATAAATTATTATATTTTTTTCTCAAAATGACTATTGTTACTCACTCTATGATTTATTGATTTATTCAATGATTGTAACCTAAAAGAGGAAAGATAATGTTGAATATGAAGGAGAAGGTGGTGAAAATGAGCAACCAAATTATGTGTTGATAGTAGTGAAAGATATTATGAAAATTCCTAATAAATGTTCCCCAAATATTATTCACTTCATTTACCTTAAATAACTCCTAAAGTCACCAAATTAGAGAAGGATGGATGTTGGAAAGACATCATGTGGTGGAGACTATTGAAAATAGAATTATTGATTACCATCATGAAAGAAATGTGGAAAGAGGGATATAGGAAAGTGTATCAATTGAAAAATTAAATTATTTATATGTGGGAAATAAGGGCATGAAGTAATTATTTTCTGAGGACAAATGAACGATACGATGGAAGGAAATGAAACTCAGGCTAAGGATATTTTTATGGTTATTTTCTTAAAATTTGTTAAACCTAATCACTACTAGATTAAATGACCCATTATAAATGATAATATCTTCTACAAGGGAGGAACTATGTTAAATGTAATTGATTCAGTGTTTATTTATTATGGTTATATTAAAAACCATGTATAAAGGATATTTTATTATTATATTTCAAGGATATCCATCATTATTGTTTTAATCATTTTAAGAAATAAGTGAATATGGATTTATAAATGGAATGACTATATTTTGGTTGAATACCCCTCACATATAAAATATTATATATCTTGAATTGATGACTGAACTATGATAAGGATTTAACTCCAACCACTGACCTACAACTTTTTTTGTTAATATGTGATTATTTACATTAAGCAATTTTATGAAAAACAAATTAATGATGAGCCTATATTGTTACATTTTTTAAAATATTAATTTGTTAACCATGATGGGTTTAGTGGATAGTTGGAGTCAAATGGAATGAATATTACCTCTTTTATGGGCCTTATGATCCAATAATTGTGTATTTTAGTGATTTACACATCAAAATTAATTTCTGGATATCCATTTCATGAAGTAATGATTAAATTGGAAAATGATCAATGAAAAAAGGCTAAAAATTGTGTCTGTATAAATATTTCAAGAAATTAAAATTTAATTTTAATCCTAGGAAGATAAATAATTGACCATCATTAGGAAAATGGTAAAACAATTGACGTCATAATACATCAATTTTTATAGAACCATTGTATTTTTAAACATCAAATATTATTTGATTTGAAGACCAAAAAATATGAATGTTCATTTAGTTATTTGTTATTGATGAAAATAGTTACTCCCTATAAATATTTAAACCATTCCTCCAAGTCCATACTTTCACATTCCAATAATGTTATCCTATGTAGAATCCTAGTTATATGTCAATCCATGTAAACTTTATACTTCCTAGTTTAGATTTTCTAGAGCTGGTTTTGTTATCCATTCCCATGATATGTGATTTTAACATAAGAAATATCAAATTATCATACCTAGTATGAGTTTAAATTTTGAGGAAATAATTTATTTAATGTGGGGAGAATGTAACACCAGTAAAATTCTAAGAGTAGCTTTTATTCTATAGATATTTAATGTTATATCTAATATTTTAAATAAATGTAATATATTATATAGATTTAAACAAATTTAGTAATGATATATCTTACATCACACACGACAATTTTTTTTTTGAATGATTTTTTAACACACAAGACAGATTTTATTGAACAGTAATATATTATTAAAATCATACTATATAATATAATAAAATATTAACTGTGCATTAAATTATCCAGGATTAATTGGATTAAATAAAATATAAGTATATATATATTATATAGTAAAATATTTTTAAATTCTTCCAATATATTTTATATTCAATATATAAGAACAAACATAATATTATTAATAAAAAGGCTAAATTGTTAAAAAGGAAGTTTCATTTCATTCTAATGGCGACCTTAATTTAAAAGTAATTTTTTTTTACATTTATAATTTATTTTGTACAAATAAAAATTGGTTATTTAATTAATCATGTGAAAATTAGATTATTGTGAGTTTTGTTTATTTTTAAATGATGTTTTATTTTTTGATAAATAAATAAAAATACTGAAAATCAATGCCAAACTGGTATTTCATCTATTTTATTTATAAAGTTAAATTATATCTTTAATTGGTTTTAAATGTCAATAATAACCATTTTACAAAAAATAATCCAATTTAGGTCATTGGAGTAAATTTCACATTTAAATTAGATATAAAAACATTGTATTCTGTAATTTTTTACATCAAAAAAAAGCATTGTCATACTTTGTGCGAGATAAAATATAAATTAATTTCTGTCAGTTATGTGATTGGGATATTTTAAAATTGATTCCATACATTTAGTTATAAATATTTATAATTTATAATAATTTCATATTAATTTTTGAAAATAATTATTTGCAAAGATAATAAAAATTAACTATAGTAATTATGATAAAATTTAGCAAGATAACTGACAGAACCTTACACTTAAGGGAATAAATGACCTATAAACTTGCTCAAAATACCTCAAATAAAAATATTTATAACTTATCCCAAATTATATCTATTGTGGTTAATTTTTGGTACCACCTTTCATTGAAAAAACGTTGGTGTAATTCTGTTTTCTAAATTTTACAAGAATGCCACGCCTCTTCCAATATAAAAATGAACTCACTTCTCCCACTTATTCACACATATAAATCCATTTTTATTGAAAAAAATATATTCTAATAAGCTACAAACATAACTAATCTCAATATATAAGTATTAATTTAGGAATAAATCAATCTAATGATGTATTTTGGTATAGAGCAAATGGACTAACATGCAATCAAGATAAAATTATTAAACCCTCGCTTTAATTTTATTTTTTCCCAATACATTAAATTATTGTTATTAAATGATTATATATATATATATATAATATATATACATATTTTTTATTATAGGTTTTCAGCATACACTTTTACATACGTCCATAAAACGGGATACATAATCATCAATGTTGTGTACGGCAGACTACCGCTTTGTGAACTGATGTCGTTTATTCTCCCATTTACCACCTTTCATGGTTTGGATAATGATGGATGAATTGTTAATATATGAAATATATGATTATTATTATTTTTTTATGCTTATTTAATTCTTATATAACTCATAAAATTATTCGTTCCATTTTATTGAAATATGATAATATCGTTTGTGAATGTGTGGATTATCTCCTCGTCAAAGAGATGTGATTCGTTTACAATATAAATGGAATGTACAATGGATGGTTTTAACAAAACTATTATATATATATGAAATAAATATTATAATTGAATTATAATATACATAAGAATATATATCATTTAATTTTCATTCCATTAAATATGACAAGGAAATGCAAAGAGCATTCATGTAAATGTATGGTATACCGTCTGCATGAACAGTGAATTTCATTTCCAATCACAAAATATTATAGATTATTATAACTACATATATAATGAATACATAATATAATTTAATCATGGTTTAGAATTATGAGATTATTAAATCATGATCTATGTAATAAGAAAATAATAACTAGTTAAAACATACTTGATAAATTTTTCTATTAACACTAGAAATAATGAAAATAATGAAATATTATTAACAAAAATGTAATAAGATATTATAAAATAATCTTAGTGGATATCATAAATATGTGTATGGTTCATTTATAAGTTAGTGAAATCATTATGACCCTTATTATGTGTAGTTAAAACATGTTCACCCAAAAGGAAACAAAAGGTAAGGGATTATTTTCACACATTTTTTTCCATGAGGAATAAGAAATTTTCACCACTTATTTCTTTTGAGTGGATGATATACCATCCCTATTGTATTTCGTTTCATTAATGTAACACCCCAAGGATTTAAAAATAAATTTAATATATAATTTAATGAACAAAAGACATTGTCTATATCTAACAACAGTTTCTTATTATAGTTATTTAAAAAAGATAGATATATCCTATTCATGAATCATATTTTTTCTAATTTTGTGATTTGAATTTTGAAAAATGGACAAACACAGTTATGATATATAATAAATTTGGAGTCTCATAAGACCAACATAATTTTTATGTGACTAGTAACTTGATCCTTTTGAATAGACATTTTAGCACTATGAATAGTAATATGAACCTTATGAATAGTAACATCACCCATGAAAGTATAAATAAAATTTATGAATCTTTTACATAAAAGTATGATATAATGGTATAAGTTAAATAATACTTCAAAAATTAATAATAAAGTGTTGGTATATATTTAAATACAACTATAATTGTTATGTTTTTTTAAAATAATATTCATTTGAATAAAATGTATTCAAAAATGAATATTTTCTGTACTATTATATTAGGATAATTTAATTAGACCATATTTAATTTTTTACAGTGTTATAAAAATAGTTATAATTTTAAATGATATATTTTTTGAGTAAATAATGATTTTAATTAAAAATTAAATTTCTAATAATTATAATTTTTTCCCTAAAATGGAGTTCATTTTTAAATTCTACATGTTTAAAATTGGTTAGAGTGAATTTTTTTTAATTTTCTAAAATACGTAAATTTTTTGTTCATAGTAAAATACAATAATTTATGATACATATTAAATACTAAAAATTTTGAGTCATTGTAGATGTAATAGTAAGGTATGAACCATTATTTCGAAATCACTTTCACATATTACAGTATTGTTTCTCATAAATCAACACTATTACTCTTCTTTTGAAAAATAACAAAATAATGAATGAAATAATGAGAAATCACCCCCTCTCCACCACTATAGAACCCACCCCTCACCCCCTCTTCTCCTCACTCCTATAAGACTCAAATCTTGTCAAATTTCAACCAAAATAATCTACCATAGTCTATCCCCTCATCCATGAGATCATGGGATTACCAAAATACCAAAAACAATTTCTTAGGATGTTCTCAAGGAGGAGTTTTCAATAGGTAAAATATTCTTCCTTTTCCTTTTATTTTAATTTCATGTTCTATATTTTATTACACTATCCTCACCTACTATATTGAAATAATCATGATAAATACAGTATAATCTATATATTCTAATGGTATAATGTTAATGGAATATCAATCATCAATATCCTTACTCTCTCTCTCTCCCTCCCTCTCTCTCTCTTTTATTTTAAAAACGAAATCATCGTCCGAGAGGTGCCGATTTACATCCTTTTGGGAAGAAAATATTTTTTTAATAAATTTATTCTTCAAGGATGGTCATGGTACCATTTTTATGGTTAAAAAACAATTATATATGTATTAGAACCTATTTATGTTTTTAGAACTATTATATATACAAAACAATAATTCATATGACAAAACTAGTTCATGGTGATTGAAACACCACCATAATAATCTAAACTATTCTCAATAGATGTCTTATCTAATGATTCACACCCATTAGATATATCCATATGATTTATATAACCATTTAAACATATATATTCTCATTAATAGAATGCAATTCCAAATCAAGAGAATTATACAAAATTTAAATGAAATCCACTACTTCTAAACAGGTGAACCGGTCATGAAAAAAATGAAAATGAATGCTCATGAATGGTGAAAGTAAACAATATAACTCATCAATAAAACAAAAATTAATTTAATTAACCTATTATGAATAAAAAAATTATAGAAAAATTTACGAATTATTTAATTAATGTATTTAATATGATTATACAATTTATTAAGGTCATTTTTAGAACACATTAGGACATAAGGTAAGTGTTTTCTACCCAAACCTCCATTTTCTTTCGGGTTACTATTTTTCTCTAAAGACACTAATTAAATTATTACTTATTCTCATTTATTCCTCATAAATTTTGTTTTACTTATATATATATATGTATCAATCGTAATTCATCTTTATTTTATGGGGAGTAACATGTTTAAAAAATATCTTTCTCAAGTTATTCAAGATAAACAACCCCAATTCAAAGGGAACTTATATAATTATTACATATATCCAAGTGTTATCTATAATATATTATAAGTCTCTATTATTTTTCTAAAATCACGCATTTTATAATAATAGAATGGCCAAATTTCAATTATGGTTTTATTCGAATATTTTTTCAAAAAAACTCTTCTTTGCAAAGTAAAAGAGTATATCTCTGAAGTATTACTTGATGACTTTCTAATAATATTATCATCTATTTCAACACTCTTGTTTATTATTATGTTTAATTGGTATTAATATTTTATGATATCAACTACCATATTTTATTGAATGGGTTATGAATAGTTTTATTGTGGATGTCCTATCTTGATACCATTAACCATATTATTCTGGGCGGTTAGTATTTATGTATATTAATTGGGGAAAGTTATTTACATAACATATATCAGTTTAAATATGAATTTACATTTTCATTAAATTTATACCCTCCAATATGAGTAATTAATTATAATTTTTAAGTGATTATTGGGTCCTAATATCTCCCCTTGATGCATCGGTTGGTCTAATGAGACAAACTTGGCTGGGTTTTTACCCATTATGTATGGTGTCTTAGTCGAGGACTTGATAGTATGATTAGGATGTATGAAATTATGGATTCCATTTTTATGAAAATAGTAATTTATGGTCAGTGTGATTATTTTACTATTATAATATTCATTGTTATGTTTTATTGTGGAATTATTTATTCATATTTTATTCACGCCATATTCTGCACATGATTTAGTTTTAATAGAATGTGTTCTTTAGTTATTCATCGTTCATTATTATTTATACCTCTGTGGTATTACATACCCTTACTGAGCATCTGAGCTCAAACCATTCTTGTGTTTAATTTCCCTAGGATTCAAAGATTATTTTTTTAAGGAAATGAAAATAAAATCTATAAGAATAAGAGTGAACCCAAAAGAGTTTATATGATGCATTTCATTTTATGTTGTAATGTTGAACTTATTATGTATGTATTTTGTTCAAATCTACTAAGCTATTTGGTCAATAATTGTCCATATTCCTTATTTATATGCCAACGTAATAAAATAATTCACTAGCACTGGGATTTGTGGTGGGGGTGAAGTGTTCAGTTGGTATAAAATGATGTTTAGTAGAAACCTTGGAAGCAATATTTTGAAACCATTGATTAGGGAACATAAAACAAAGATATAATTTAGGGATAAGTATACAAGAACATACTATAATTTTGGTAATTTATAGATTATGTGGACCTTCTTAACAAATAAATCCATGTCTAGATAATACAAGTAGACATGGTTCTAGTATAGATGTACCCAGGAGTAGCAACTTTGGGAAGTTGTTTCGGGCTTGACTTGGGGTAACCTGATACATGAAAATGTTTCATACGATGGACCTAGTTCTATTATCCCATTTTATTTTATTATGATAAGTCACATTTTATTAACAAATTATTGTCACATATTTAAATGTAAATATGTCCCCAAAGAAACAATGATTTTAATTATGAGATTTGACAAGCATCAAAATTTAGTTTATGTACTATTTTTCTTGTTTAACATTATAAATTATGATTCATAACCTAGTTTAGTTTATTCAAATATTTAAAAATGGATCCTAGTGGAATGAATGGAAACTGCATGAATTCTTGTATACCATGTACGAATTTCACTTCAATAAATATAGTGATGTTGGTTCTAAATCTGTGAAAGGTGCTGAAAAACATATAACTATACTGGGACTACTGACATAGGTTTTGAGCAATAAATTTACCCATATAGAGAATCATAATCCGCAACATGGAGGTGTGATTTTAGAGTACTTGATGATTAAAAAACCTTCACAATTTAATGGGACTATATATCCATTTGTAGTAGTGAAGTGGATAAGTTCTTTAGGGTTGATATGTCTCAATTTGGTATGTTATAAAAGGGAGAATGTTTTTAATGATTTTTATCACCTATCAAGAGTTGTGAATTATTGGTGATCACTAATTCAAAAATAGAAGAGTAAATAATTTTTTTTGAATATAGGTATTTTGAGTAATTTTAGATAGAAAATATATTTTCCTCCTGAATAATGAGAGGATATGGAAATCCACTTCTGGAATCTAAAAAACGTGTATGAAAAAGTTTCAAAGTATGAAGCCAACCTCTCAGGGTTAGAAAGTAATGTTTTTGAATAAATATGTAATCCATTAATCAAGATTTATCGATTCATTAATGATTTAAAACCACTCATCAAATGGGAAATGATCTCCCAACACTTCTTATCATATATAACATAGATTCGCATGAGATATCATGACATGAAAAGCATTCTCTATGCCTTATGAGTTTAATGGAATGAAATAAAAGAAGAGGGATTCTGAATACTATGGAAAAGGAAATAAGTAAAAATAGAAGAAGGAAATATTTTATCTTCCAACCTGTGAAAATTGTATGAAGAAACACCCCAGTATTTTCATAAAGGGTATGCTTATTTGTTTCAATTGTAAGAAAAATGGCCACTATGCTCGAGATTGTAAGGGAAATAATGAAGCTAATAATTTTCAATTGTACAATTATTAAGAGATGGACATTATGTAAATGATTTTCCAAATTAACAAATAAAATTTTTCAATATAAGTCCAAGGGAGCAAGGATAAGGTTATGTTCTCAAAAATACATAGGTGGAAGTTTGTAACAAGGTGGTGGAAGGTAATTTAATCACTTCCTCAAAATTATATAATTCTTTATTAGATTTTTTATCATCACATTCTTTTGTATCTACATGGTTTTTGAAGAAAATCAATAATTTCCATTTTGATTTAATGAAGGATTATTCGGTCAAAAATAATAAGGGGGTATCATTGCAACAAAGATGTGTTGATTTTTCCCCTTTATGACACATAAACATGCTTTACTTACTAACCTTATCATCATGACCAGGATATATTTTGGCATAATTATCAATATAGATTGGATTTTGAATTTTTATTTGAAAATATATAGTAGAAATAAGTAAGTTACAATTTTTGAGAGTGATAATGAATCTCTTATATTTATAACAGAAACCTCTCCATCTTATTCTTATCTAGATCCACACCCATTATATATATTGAATTCAATTGTTGGGGAGGATTAGATTGAAATATCTATGGGTGAGGAATGAAATTTTCAAATTCAGGATGTAACTATTATACAAGAATATATCGATGTATTTACAGATGAATACATGGACATACTATTGAGGGATAAGTTGAGTTCTCAATTATATTAATCCCTAGATCAATACATATGTCAAGGGATCCTTATATAATGGGAATTGTTTGTTTAGTAAAACTTATGAAACAACTACAGGAATTGAGTGATTATTGATTTATTCTCCCAATTGTTTCTCTATAGGGAGACCATATTACCTATTTTAAGAAGAAATATGGATCCATGATGTTGTTCATTGATTACAGATAAATCAATTCTATTCCAATAATGAACAAGTAACCCATGCCACACATTAATGATTTATTGAATTAAATTCACTGAGATCAATACATTTAAATGATTGAAATTCCAATATGATACCATTAGTTGTGTGTGTGATGAATGATGGTTGTCCACATACATCTTTTCTAACCACATATAGGCAATAAGCGTTTATAGTAATTTCATTTGGACTGATTAATGCACCCTCAACTTTCAAGGGTCTAATGAATATGGTTTTCAAGGAAAATCATGATGGATTTTTTGTGGTATTTATTGATGATATATTTTTATGATCCAAATTCTATGAAGGTCGTGAGAATCACTTGTTCCTTATATCTAAAACTCTTAGAAGGATTGAGTTATATGGGATGTTTAGAAAGTGTGAATTCTATCTTCAAATAGTTTTTTTTTCTTTGCCATATTTTCTATAAGTATGGAATCTTAGATGATTATATGAAGAGAAAGGTAACTCACGAATGACCTTCAAGAAAAAATATAGTCGAGGACCATAGTTTTATTGGTTTAGCAGGGTATTATAAATGTTTCTTTTAGAAAATTTTCTGATTAGCTAACCTATTTACTAAGATTACTCATTAAGTGGTTAAGTTCATATGGATAAAATAATGTGAATAATGTTTTGAAGAATTGAAGAAGAGGTTATTGAATTCCCTAATCTCTACTCTACCATTAGGAACTGATGTATTTGTGATTTATTGTGATGCATCAAAGAAAAGACTTGGTTGTTTCATTATAAAGAATGATAGTGTTGTTGTTTATGAACAAAGGTTGTTAAAAAATCATGAAAAAATGATACAAATCATGAAATTTAGTTAAAATAAATAATTTGTTTCCTGAAGATATGGATATATTAAATCTATAGTGAATAATGTGAGACATATAGATTTTGCAAGAGCATTAAATATGTCTTCTCATCAAAAAAATCAACATGAGGATAAGGCGATGGCTCGAGTTGCATAATGATTACGATGGTTCAATACACTCTAACCCATGGAAGGAAAATAAAGTATTTGATGCATTATACATGAAGGATCAGGGAGTTGTAAACAAAATAAGGATTAAGAAGGATCCTATATACCTTGATCTAGTGAATATTGATGTGAGAATCATTAAAGAAGGGGGGACGTCATTGGTTTTGGAATTGGTTTCCCAACCATATTAATAAGAAAGGATTAAATGTTCTATGCATGGTGACAAGAGTATTCAAAATAAAATTAATTATTTGAATGATGGGATATTGGAATACAATATGTATGAACATGGAATTATGAAATATGGGTGGTGGCTATATGTTCCCTCTATACTCGAGCTAAAAAGGGAGTTATTGGATGATTCCCATTGTTTTAATTTCTCTACACACCCTAGTATAACTATGATGTATAGGGATTTGAAGGAACATTTCTAGTGGGATAATATGAAGCATGAAATTTGTGACTATGTACCAAGATGTTTAGTATGTCAAAAGGTTATGTCTAAAAGAAAAACTCCTAGAAGAGTCATGTAATCTATTCCTATTACTACATGGAAATGGGATGACATTGTTATGGATTTTGTCACTGGATTACCCAAAAACCAATGAAACAATGATGAAATACTAGTAATTATTGATTTAATTAAAAAATTATCACAATTCCTCTCTATAAGGGAGGCATTTACACTAGATCACCTTGGAAGACTTTATATTAACGATGTTTTAAGGCTTAAAAATGAACCCATCTCACTTTTTTTATATCATGAAATGTGGTTTACATCAAAATTATGTAAAATTCATCCGAAATCATTGGATAATGAGATTCATTAGAGTTTATTATTATCATCCCCAAACTGAAGGGCAGTCGTAAAGAAAGGTCGAAACATTAGAAAACATGTTGAGATCATGATCACTTGATTTTCAATGTACGTGGGATCAGTATTTACCTTTGGTAGAAATTTCATAAAATAATAGTTTCCATTCAAGCATTCAAATGGCACCATATGATGCATTGTATAGAAACACATGTCCTGCACCAACATGTTCGGATGAAGTTGGTAAAAGAAATCTTCTAGGCCTATAGCATGTGGAAGAAACAACACAAAAGTTAAAGACTATTCAAACTTCTATCAAAGCTCCTCCAAGTAGGAAGAATACCTATGTTGATAATAGAATAAATGATTAGTAATTTAAAGTGTGATATCACATTTTCTTGAAAGTGTCTTCATGGAAGGGTGTTATAATATTTGGGAAGAAAGGGAAATAGAGCCCTAGGTACATTGGTCCTTTTGAAATTATAGATATATTTTGAGATTTGTCTTATCATTTGGCGATGACTCCTAGACTTTCTAAAGTACAAAATGTCGTACAAGTATCATTGTTATGAAGTACATGCCAGACCCAATGCATGTCCTCGCTTATGAAAGAATATATCTGGAACCTAACATATTTTATTTTGAAGAGGCTATCCGAATTTTGGACACTAAAGAACATGTGTGTATGAATTGGATGATTTGATTGGTAAAGGTACTTTTGAAAAATCATTAAATTGGAGAGGTGATGTTGGATAATAAGGAATATATGATGAAGATATACCAAATTCTCTTTATGAGTTAACATTATGATAATTTCAAGGATGAATGTTTTTGGAGGAGAGAATGTAACACCCCAATGGTTTTCAAATAAATTGTATATAGAATATAATGCACACAATACCAAATATCTACTAAAATTTTAATATAATTATTTAACCAACATAGTCATAACCTTACACTAAAACATAATATTTTCACTTTTGTGATTTTAATTTCAATAAATGGGTATACAAGGCTGTTATCAATATAAAATTTTAAGTTTGATATAATCATGAAAAAAATTTGTGAATAGTAACTTCACACTTTTGAAAAGTAATGTTACCCTTATGAATAGTAATATTACCCTAATGAATATTAACCTCTCCCATGAATGTATAAATAAAATTTAGGAACCTTATAAAAGAAAGATTGATATAATGTTATAAGTAAATGAATACTTTAAAACTTAATATTTAAGTTTTGGTATATATTTACATACAATCGTAATTAATAAATAGATTTAAAATATATTAATTTTCATAAAATTTATTCATAAATATATATTTTATCATCCAATGATTTGAGGATAATTTAATTAGACATTAATTAACTTTTCAGGGTGTTGTAAAATGACTCCTACTTTTAGAAAAAGTATTTTCATGTAAATAGTGATTTTAATTAAATATTAAATTTCTATAATTTATATAATTATTTTAATAAAATGGAGTTAATTTTTTAATTATACATATATAAAAAGGGTTAGGGTATATTTTTTGGATTTTTCAAAAATACTTGAATTTTGGAAAATATTAAAATGCGATGATTTACGATAAATTTTA
Organism: Viscum album; assembly: GCA_963277665.1. Taxonomy (NCBI): domain Eukaryota; kingdom Viridiplantae; phylum Streptophyta; class Magnoliopsida; order Santalales; family Viscaceae; genus Viscum; species Viscum album. The sequence goes on along the minus strand of OY728162.1, from coordinate 422,074,287 downwards.
AATACAAGAATTTTTTACACATTTTTTATGTAAGGATGAGTTAAGCAACATTATCTCTTACTCACATGAACTTATTAATTTATTTTTTAAAAATAATCAAAACTATTACTAGTATGGTGAAAAATAATTAAATAATGAATAAAATAATGAGAAATCATTCCTCTCTACCAATATAAAAACCACCCATCACCACCGCTTCGCCTGAATCATATATTACTTGAACCTTATCAATGGTCTTCCCAATATTATTCCATAGTATCTCAAGAAATCTAATAGCTATTTTCCTTACTAGAAGACCAAAACCCCTTTCCTTAAGGAGGTTCTCAAGGAGGATTATTTAAGTTGTAAAATATTCTTCCTTTTCCTTTTATTTTATTTTAAAGATTTTCTTTTATTATACAATCCCCCCTTATATGTCTAAATGATCATGATAAATCTAGTATAATATATTTTATAGAATTATATCGTGTTAATTGAATATCCATAAATCGATATCCTTACTTTCTCTCTCTCTTAGTTGTTATAAAATGGAAATCATCGTCTAGGAGGTGCCCATTTACAACATTAGTGGACGACGAACATTCATTCTTCAATTTCATTTTCATGACTGGTCATGATACCATTTTTATGGATAGACTACAATATAATATATTTATTATAACTTATTTAATATTCTAATACTATTATATATAAATAATAAAAATTCATACGACAGAAATTGATCGTGGTGATCGAAATATCATCGTAATAATCTAAACGACTATCACTAAAATTCTTATCTATTGATTTATACTTATTAAATATAACCATATGATATATATAAAAATTATCATATAGATATGATAATTTATTAAATTAAATTACATATCTATAGAATTATTCCCATTTAACATGAACTCAATTTCTTGTAAATAAGTGAACTGTTCAGGAAAACAAACAAACGAATACCCATGAATGATGAAATAAAACTCTATAAGTCATAAATAAGGCCATAAATGAACATAATAAATATAAGATGAATAAAAAACACAAATAAAAGTTTCTTAATTATTTAATTAATGAATATAATTTGATTATCCAAGATTTTATGGTCATGTTCAGAACACATTTGGACATGAGATAAGAGTTTTCTACCTGATCCTCCATTTTCATTCTGGTTACTCTCTTTCTCTCTTTATCCCAATGAAAAACTAAATTAACCTTATTTATTCCTAATATATTTTATTTTAAGTATATATATATGTACCAATCATTATGATTCATCATTTTATAGGGATTTACATGTTTTAAAAGGATATTTCACATGTTCTTTATGATAAACAAGCATGATTCAAGGGAACTTCTCGAATTCTTAAATATTTTCTTCTGAAATCTATAATATTTTTAAACCCACCATTATTTTTCTAATATAAATCATTTTATTATAAAAAAACTTATTCCACTTATGTTTTTATACAAATATGTTTCCAAAATAACTCTTCTTTGAAAAGTAAAATAGTATTTATATATGGTGTTAATCAATGATTTTATAAGAGTATTTTCATATATTTCAACATCCTTATTGATTGTTATATTTAATTGAGATTAAAATTTTATGATATCAACTACCATAATTTATGTAAAGGTTTATTATTAGTTCGAATATGGATGTTCTATCTTAATACCATTCACCATATTACTCTCAGTGGATAGTGTTTCTATTTTATGATTGGGGAAAGTTATTTATATTCCATATATTAGTTTCAATATGAATGTATATGTTGATTATGATTATCCACTTTCATATGAGTAATGAATTCAACTAATAAGTGATTGGTGGGTCCCTCTTTAGTCCCTCGATGCATCTGTACAACACATCAGACAAACTATCTTGGGTTTTTACCCATTCTGTATGTTGTCGTGGATGAGTCATTTATGGCATGATTGTGATGTCTGGCATTATGAATTCCCATATTATGAAACTACTAATTGATTTTCCATATAATTATTCAACTATTAGAATATAAATGGTTATGTTTTATTGTGGGATTATTTTTTAATACTTTATACCTTTTATATTATGATCAAGATTTGATTTTATTGGTACATGTTCAATAGTTACTCATTATGGCTTATAATTTATACATCCACTGTATTACTTACCCTTACTGACCATCTGAGCTCACCCCATTCTAAGGTTTATTTTCCCCAGGATTTGATGATTTATTTTAAAAATGAAATCAAATGATAACCTAACTTATTAATAATGATTCCAAAGGAGTTTTTATGATATATTTCATTTCATGTTGTAATTTTGAACTTAGGTATTTATATGTTTTCCAAAAGAACAAAATTATTTGGTCCTTAGGTATGTTTCATTATTTTTTATATTACAACATAATAAAACAATTCACTATCTCTGGGATTCTAGGTTCTATGTGTTACAATTAATACATTTATCTTCATGATATTTAATGTTTTATTTGACGTTATTCCTTTCATGGGGCATGTGATTTAAATGTAACCATGTGGTAAGGAACTTCATCTCAATTTCCATTCTTTGATGTATAATTTATCATTGTGAACCTAATTATTTATATTTTTTGTACATAGAAAACTTTTATTTGAAATATCATGAATTATTAATGAATAATTGTATTGTGAGATTCAATTTTAATTATTTCATCTAATGATATTTGAACTTATAATTACCATGTGGTAAAGATGATTCAAAAATCAATTCATTTGCAGTGGGTTATATTACTTCCTCATTTCAATTAATTTTTTTTAATATGTGTATAATGATTTTGAGTATCTATTGATGTATTTACTCTTATTTTATATTGATTTACTATTTTTTAATTAACCTATTCATTAATTAATTCTCGCTTCAGCGTTATGATCATTTTAAGTGTTTATTTAACAATATCATTCTCGTTAAGATTTTTATTGTAGAAATTACATTAAAGTTATTTATATGATCATTGTTCAATAAACTCATCAATTTTATTCTAATATAGTTATTAAGGACTTTTTCATGCAATAGTGCCTCTTTCCCGCTCTTTAATACTCAGAATGTGTTAGGAAATGTTTGTTAGAAAATTTAATATAATTTCTCTCCCAAGTTGAAAAAACTTTTTTCTACTAAAAAATATTATTTTATAAAAATTGTTTCAAAAAATTTACCCTTTAAAAAATGATTTATTTAATATGTGTTTACCCATGTTATGTCTTAGATTTTTTTCAATGGAATATTCTTATCTCATTCCAAAAAATGATATTTTCTAATATTTTTACCATGGTAAAGGAAAATTCTTTTTTACCTTCAACAAAATATATAGTTATAAAAACCATAATTTCATTGAAAAGAAATTTTAATGTTTGAAAGGATTATTTTTCATGCAAATGTTTTTTAAATTTATTTCCAATTTAAAAGATTAAAAATTGAAAAGAATATTTTCCTCAAGAATTTTTTCAAAATATATTTTTATAGTATTTCTTTTTATCAACGAAAAAATCCTTTTATTTTTACCCCACATTGGATAATTTTTTGTTGATACCTTACTTATTCTTCTTCTGGATGGTTTCTTATTTATTTGACCAAGTATAATATTAAATTACACTACTTTAATTCTTTTAGTAGTCCACCTAAAATACTAGTTTTTTTATGATCATTGGTAATTGAATATCAACTACATATCCATATAATTTATGATGGATTTTTTCATTAATAAAACAATATAACATTTTTAATTACGGTGTTTATGTTGAATTTTATTTTATCTACTGGGGAAATAATGTTAAACATATATAGTTTATTTAATATGGTTATTTTATAAAAGAATTTTTTTATTGATGTAAATAGATTCATTGATAAGTAATTAATTCATTAAAAATGAAATACATGGGGTAAAGATGATTTAATGAATGACATATGGGTTGGGGACCAGTTAATGAAAGACCCATTATGCATCATTAGTTCAATGAGAGAAAATTAGTTGGAGAAAAACCCTTTGAGTTTGTTTCCAAGATACATAAACTGGTTTATATCCAAAAACATAAATTGTGTTTAGGATAGATCTTGATAGTATAGTGGTTCACATGTAAGATAAATTAAATTTGATACTTAAGCATTGAATATATTTATAATTTAGTTACTATCATTATCCTTGAGATTTTTTCTTTAACATTTCAATGGATGCATTTCAATCTTATATTATTGATTACATTGAATGGGTTTTCCATTATTTACCTTTCCGGGTATTTTATGCACTTTCATATAAGTCTATTTATTATATTTAATGGGTTTTTATATTTTAACTTTCTATATTTATTATGATAATCGATTCATTATTTCTTCTTATATAAATAACCCTTGCTGAGAATTTGATATCACCCTTATTATGTTTCATTTCCATACGATTCCCGAATGTGTACTGAGAATGATGATAAAGGATATAAATTACTAAGTAGAGTTATTATCTGAAAAAAATTATGTTTTCATTAGTTTATCTATTTATAAAATAAGACTCGTGTATATAATATGGTTTTCTAAAATTCATAAACATTCGATCCTTTAGGATTTGATTCCTTTTAATCATGCCAATGTAATAATATGATCACTAATGCTGGGATTCTAGGGTTTTTTTCTTATATATAATATCTTAATCAATGATTCAATTATTATTTACGGGATTTTGGGATCATGTTTTAACTCACTACTCTTTATAAAAATCATTATAAAGGTATATGTGAAAGGAGAAACCAAACCGTCTAATATATAGTTTGATCATTGATGAGTCATTTGAACAATCCATTATCCTTTTGGGGATATGTATTACAGACAACATGAAACATACAAACCATGGACTAACTAAATAGGTATATGTTATTCCATTTGAAAACTTTAGTGGATAATAAAACATGTTTTCAAATTTACATATGTCAAGAATTAAATAATTATTGAATTCCTCTTCAGGTAATATTTTCCACCATAAGTCACAAATTGTTCCTTTATTAGATACCCTGAGGAATCAACAAGATGTTATATATACTCCCCCTTAACAAAAAACATATCATGAAAATAAATGCTATATTTCATAAGAGGGATAGCATTTATAAAAAGATAATATGAGTGATATAGACTTAAATGAAGTCCAATCTTAAGATATATAGAGCTGGTACATGAGCAGATTCGATAAATCCCCTTGTAATAAAAAAAATTCAAGAGACACAAGTACTATGCGGGAGTACAAGATATATAATAGAAGAATAAGGGTTTAGTTTACTATTATTTGTAGACGGTGATCAATTATTAGTTGATAGAAATGAACCACTTTCAAAAAAACAAATTAATAAGTGGGAAATTTTTTTACAAGAGAAACAATTTCAGGAATTTTTTATTAGATTCTATATATAAAAACCATGTAGGTATTTTGATGATCTTACAGATAATGTAATGACCATTAATTAGAAATGGGCATTCAATAAGAAACTGGAATTAGATGGATAGTTCAGTACCTATAAGGTACAATTATTTGATAAATAGTTTAAAAACATCATGTAATTGACTATATTGAAACTAGCATACATTTTTTAATTCTAAAATGCATCTAAAATATATTTTCCAATGTATCCTTCCATCGCTATGATATTTTTTAAATTGATATTAATATATCTTTACTTAATGATAACCTTATTTAATTTGTATATATAACCCAACCAAAAGGATTTGTGAGTCCAAAAGATTCCTATAATATATGAAAATTGAAATAAAATCAATTTTTTATTAAATAAATAATTTATGTTATCAATAATTAAATATGATGAATCTATAAAAGCATTTGGTTTCATAAATAATTCATCTGACCATTGTGTCTATTAGTAGTATAGTGGCAGTATTTTCATTTTAATTATAGTATATGGTAATGAAATAATAATTTTTGGAGGGGATATACTAGTATTATAGTATGCTAATTAATTGTTGGATAAATTACTCTCCATTAATAACTTAGGTGATATAGAATATTTTATTTGGTTCAATATCTATTGGGATTTATCCATGATGAGGATTATCCAAATTCTAAGTAAATATATTGAAAATATACAAAAGTGGTTCATAATTGAACAACCCATAAGGGGATTGATACCAGTGTCAAATATAATTCATATTTATAATATAATGTGTCCTAAGATAGATGGTTAATGAAAAATAATGTAAATAATTATATATGAATTATCAATTGGGTATGTAATGTATGTTATGATGTTTATTTGATAGATTATTCTTATGTATTAAGTGTGGTCCGAAGATGTTAAGAAGATCATATTGACTATAATTGGATATATGTAAAGACTATCCTTAAGTGTATATGCAATACGAAGGGTCTGTTTATAGTATATAGAGGAGTTGAGTAAATAGTCATCAGAGGCTATAAAGATTATGAATTTCAAATAGAACAAGATAATATGAACTTGAAAATTGGATACATAGTCATTCTGAATGGAGGTTAATTTAGATGGAAGAGCTCAATGAAGGATATGGTCATAGGTTTTATAACAGAGCATGATTATATTGTTTCTAATGAGGTAGATAATGAATAAATATTTTTATGATGCTTCATGAATGAGATCGAAGTGGTACCTTTTATTAAATATCCCATCACACTCTATTGTGAAAATATTGAACTGGTGGCTCTTGAAAAACATCCAAGGTCACATGAAAAGATGAAGAACATACATGGGAAGTATAATATCTTGAGGTAATTTTCATATATATATATATATACAAGATTACTGAGACATGTATTTCCATTGAAGAAAAAATTTCAGGCCCATTAATTAAAGCCTTGGATCAGTAGAAACATGATTATCATGTGAGGTCAAGGAGATTGAGAGTCCTAAATAGAAGACCCAATTCCAAGTGGATGTTTTTTGTAGTTTGTCTCTAAGGAACAACTATTTATACTTTTATTCCATGTATATTAGAATATTTTTATATTAGTTAAATATATTATTAAATATTGATATTTTTTATCCATTATATCAGTCTAAGACTGTCATGGAGTATCAATTTCATTAATAAGGTCATAAATTCCCCCCCCCCCATAATGATATCCTTGAGATGCTATGATGAAATTATTAAATATTGTTCTATTATTAAATAACATACCATGACATGTAACAACGTATGTATTCTTTTTTTATTTTCTAATAAGTTTATGAGTCTTCATCTCATGAATTTTAGACTTGGTAAGTATCCAAGTTATGAGATTATGAGAACATACCCTCTAGTTGGAATTTGTCATGATTTTGTGTCATAATATATTCTTATCTTGTTTTTTTAATTCTCCCTATACCATAATATTATTGTTGATATGATTCATGATTTATACACGTTGATTTTCTGAAAAAACTATCACAACATATACTTTCAGGAAGTATAGTTTTTGTGCATAAAAATGAAATTGTTTTTAATGGATAAGTTGAGAAAGTAGTTTTCTATTCCAATTTTTGTATGTTAATATCTCATCCATTGTATTGAAATAGATTATTTATATTAAATTTTATTTATATGGTGTATTAACATGGATAATTTCAATTTTCAATGAAAAAACATATCAATCACATAGTTTGATGACACATATGTAAAACCTACTTGATTAGATGTTGAGAGAAAATAATTATATTATATATTTACCATTCATATATGGTTTTCATCATTATAATAATAAATTATTTATCCTCTGTTTCTTAACACATTTATATATAAAAATAATAGATTTTATGCAATCCCACTTTATTTCAAGTGTGTCACATTTTAGTGGGTCATAATGTAGTGGGTCACATTATAGCACCCTCAGTAAGAGGTAAATTACCCATTAATTATGAATTTTAATTATATAAAGGTATTGGGTTATTTTATGGTAGTTTCATGGGAGATTTTTCTTTTTTTGGGTCTTCTCTAAAGCTAAATTGTTGGAGAAATGTCGATAGAAACCTTTCAATATATCCTAGGAAACTGTGCAACTGAAATAGTGGGTACTGGGTAGGAACATGGTTTGGTTCATTATTTGGGGAAACTATGAACCTGCCTAGTTGAAACAATGAAATTTTTTATAGAGGGGTTTTGAATGGTTGGAATATGGTTTTTCTAACAAGGTGATCTAGTCATGCGAGGGGTACTTAGAGTTATATTATCATGCACACATAGCTCACAGTTTTCTCAATAGTACACCCTAACCATGAACTATTAATATTTAAATCAAAAAATATTATATCGAACTTGGTTAACCCAATAAGCCTCATGTTTTTCTACAAATCTGTTCATAACTATATTTCCTCTAACTTACAAGGCATTAGACTCCACTTGGTTCGATCTAGAAATGATTAATTTGAAAATCTAGGTGTGTTAGAGGTTGTATTTGTTTATAAGTTTTAGTAATTCATCACTTTCCTTAATTATTCTATTCTTCCCTCTCTTGGAATCATGTATATAATGTAACACCCTGAGTTTTTATGAACCTTTTTAAAATAAATTATTTTCTCATTTATGACATGTAAGGTACTACGATAGACATTCAATTCCCAAGTAACTGACACAACATTTTTACACATAACAAACTTGGCATATGATAAACAGAACATCGACTCGGAGTATGCTACACACAACACCGATGTTTCTATGAAACATTATTTTTTTTATAGTTATTAAAGAAGATAATTTTAACCTATAATTTAAAAATATTTATGAGAATAATAATAATTAAATTAATAAAAATAATTATAAAGTTTTTATATAAATAAATCATATTGATAAAGAAGGTTATAATTTTTTGTAAAGTCCTTCTGTGCTTAAAAAACAAAATTTTTTCAAACAAGAAACTTTTCCGGTCCTTTTGTGAAAAAAGTGAAATTAATTTTAGAAACATTTAAAAAATTAATATGATAAAATAATATTTTTTTTAATTTAAAATTTTGAAATTATAATAGATAGAATTTTTGGTATTTTTCTAGGAAACTTTATTTTTTAATGAATAGTGAACAATACTGAATTTTAATTTTAAAATTTTTTTCCATCTTATTTATATATAAGGTTATATTATATTTTAATTTGGTTTAAAATTTTTTATTAGATTGTATTTTTATCAATTTATACAATTTTCGAAATTGGTATACATTTTACATTGATATTGGATATAAAAGCTTACCAAATGTTTGATCTTTTTTACTTTTAAAACCAATATTATCAACCCGACTATGGGATTAATTTTAAATTAATTTCTAATAATTATATTATTTAAATTTAGAAAAAAAAAGGATTCAATTTTTGGAATTAGATTAATTTATAATTTATAATAAGGTAAAATTTGTTTATTACTAAAAAATAAGTGAATGTTATTAAAATTAATTACACTAATTATGGTTAAATTAAGATTAATAAGGGATTAAACCATTACATTAAGGCCCAAAAAGACCTATAAACTTGACCAAAATCCAGTGTATTAAAATAATTCTACCCTAAAATCCCTTTCATTGATTTTGGATCATTATTTGATGCACTGGTAACATGAAAAACGTGGCTGGAATTCTCTCTTCAAATATTTACAAGAGTTCCACTCCTCCTTCCCTTTAAAAGTTCACCACCATTCCCTCATCTAAACACCTCTCAAACAACGTGATTTCAACCATTATCTGCCCAATACACTTCTCGAAATCCCTAAATTATTCCTTTAATCTACCATTTTTGAAGAATGTATTCCATGGAATCATTTTGTCACAAACCAAAAGGAGTTTCTCAATTTATAGGTAACAACTTCTCTCAAGATCATTTCTTTTATTTTCCTTCTCCACCCCATCCACTCTCTTTATTCAATGATTTTATAACAACACTAGTATAAAAAAACTCAATTATGATTTTATGATAAAGTTTTTATCTAAACTTACAAATATCTCCATCTAATGGGTAACGAACATACTATTTATATATATGATGATCTATCACCTTACCTGAATGGCCTGAAGTTCTTATTTTGTTATTGATTTTTGATAACCCCCCTTTCAAGGGATGACGAGGAACCCTTAAAAGGCCTGATGTCTTAGATACTACATTCCTCGTAGGCTTGGAGACATTATAGGACCCATAGGTCTTTAGGAAATCAGACAGACTATGACTACTAGAAACCGATCCTCCCCAACATCTGCATCATGATCAGCTCTCCGCCTTTGCATGGTTATTCGGCTAGCTGTCATGTGCAAAGATACATAGGCCCGATACCGATGGAAATTCCATACTCTCTCATACGTATATATTATATATATTACTATAATAAAAATATAAAAAACATAAATTATATTAATATCAAGATTTACACTGTGGAATCACAATATAAGTATAAAGACCCAAAGATATAAAAAATTAAGAAACATGCGAAGAAGAAAGTGATTATTATCAGAAGTGAAACATTAACATATGATGGATAACAAGTGAGTAATATAAGGCCATAGTAAAACCATATATGGTATTAGATATAATAATATGGTAATGTGAAATACTTATAATAAACATTCATTTATTATACCAGTGGATTGAATGAGAACGACAATAGTCATGACACAAGGTAAGAAGAATTCATATCACTTTTTATTTCCATTATATACATGATAAGTTCACCACACTTTCCTTTTTTGTGGCATATTTACTTCACATTATTGTATTCTATGTATATTATAATTAAATTAATGTGTATTCACATTTCTATTTTATGACCTTTCTTTCATGTGGTTTAGGAATCAAAATTTAACAAATTGGTAAAATGGGTTTGTCTCATTTTTTCAATGAGACTCATTTTTTTTATGAACCTAAATTCATTTTTGAGGTTATATAATTCATTTTTATATGTTATATACAGAATTTAATTCTTTTAATGATATGTTATAATTCATTTAATCCCATTTTCTTACATGGATAGTATGATCCCAAGTTAGCAATTTAAAAGAGTGTATTAAAATAGTTTCATCGCCCTTTGAGATTCTTAATGATTATCTTCCATTGATAAAATATTATGATCCATATCACAATAACCCTATTGATTTTACTTCTCCTATTTTTATTCCTGATATATCCATTTAGTAATAACATTTTTCCATTATTTGGTATATAAGAAAAATTTTATGTAAAATTTTACTTTCTCTCCCTTTGGTCAGAAATATATTGTATTCAAGAACCATGTTTTTAAAATTTTTTTCAAATATGTTTTAAAAAAATTCAAAATATATTTGAATCCCATTTTCAAATAAAAAGGTTTTAAAATTTTATTTATGTTTAATAATGAATTTTCAATACAGAAATGATATTTTTCAATGAAATGAACTCAAAATAAACATCAAAATTATTTTCCATCTAAGAAAATATCTATTGGTGTTACTCATTATTTATAAAGAAATTATTCAATGTATAAATTACTATTATTTCTCTCAAAGGAATATTTATTTAAGGAATTATTTTTTTGAAATTTGTTTATCCTTCAGGGGTTATATTCATTCCAATACTGATTCTTTTCACGAGTTAGTTTTTTGATGAAATGATTGTGAAACCTATATTTTTCCACAGATTATGTTAGGATTACATGTTTATAATTACAATTTAATTTAATGAGTTACGATATTATTATTTATGATCTTGTGGAAAATGTATTTATTTTTTAATAATGAGATTGGTGGGACCTATATCTTCCTCCAATGCATTGGGTATTGATTTATATCTCATTAGATAAACTAAGATAGTCTCGGTAATTAATTGTGACTACTAAGATGTCCATAAGAGTGACCCATGACTACCAAGATGATATGTGGAGTGAAATAATGCTCCTTATATGGCCATGGGAGTCAACCATGAAAACCAATATGGTATGTGAATGAACCTATTCTAAGGATATGTTCTTATCAGTTACGTATTAGCTACTGTATAAATCATATTATATATGATTATGTGTATTCCAAAATTCCATTATTTTCCTATGTTATGATATCATGTCTTATATTATTTTTTCCTAATGATTCATGTCTTATAATATTACTTGATATGTTCCTTGATTTGTGTATATGATCTTCGTTAGGAAGGTTATGATTTTATGCCTTCATGATCATGTTATCATACCCTTATTCATATGATTATGATTATATATCTCCCCTATTTACCCTTTCTAAGAATTTATGATCACACATTTTTATGTCTCTTTCTTAATGTTATGAAGATATGTGTTATGTTTTATGTGCCTAAGAAGGGTTCTATTAATAAATATCCATGTGGGAGATAATGTAGCTCACTTATGTATTAGTTTTTATGATTCCATTTTTCCAACGGCTCTAGAATAGTACAGTCTTTTGGGATATATTCTTATAATGTTTTATGTATTGAAAACAAGTAATGTAATGTTAATATATATAAAGTTAGGGTCAATATAGATGGTATCTGATTGAAGTTCAAATTAATATTTGGAATATAGGATGGTAAAATCATAGTGTTAAGTGTAATGAAATGTCTATGGATAAGTCTAATGATATGAAAAAGAATAGGAAAATGTACTTTAATTTTTGTAAAGGATTGAGTGATTGATTTTTTTATAAATACCCCATATATAGATACCAAAAGTGGATGTGGCTCCATCAAAGATGTACTGAGGGTTAACAACCCTAAATCGATGTTTCGAGCCGAAATCTAGGTAATCTTGTATACAAAAATGGACTTTACTACACACCTAGTTTGACACGACCAATGGATATTCTTTGGGAATTTCTAAACCCTTTAAAAACCATTATAAATGATTTAAATAAAAAATTTATATTAATAACATAGGGTAAACCTAAGGTTTCATCGATAAAGGAAGGCTTCATAATAAAGATAACACATAAGTGACTTTTCATTATTATGTGGTTCCTCACTATGATAACAATTTATAACTATATTATTTTTGGATTATTCAATTGATCGAACTCGAAGGAACCACATTAATGGTGATTGAAAAGGAAAATTAAATTATTTTAATCCCATGATATATAATTCTATGGGATATGGCATGGAAAATCTTGTTGTTATTCTCACAAAGCTTTCTCAAGTTAGGAATAATTTTGGACATCCAAATGAAAAAATTTAGGAACAATATTCTATTGAGAAATTCATTTGGAAAAATCCACATTCATTAAAAGGGTTTTCCCATCCAAATTTTGATGAAAAATAGATCAGTACTAATGAATAGATATTCTACATTAACCGGCATTCAAATCAGGAGAAATTTATTCTATCATTCCATCTGTTAGTAGTAGAAGGAGACTTATGGTAGAATCTAACCATGAATATGAAGCTCGAAGATGCGATTGAATCCATTTATTGGAATATGTTTAAGAACAAATATTTTAATAAGTAAATTCTTATAATTCTTCGTAATAAACTATACCAAGAGTTCCTAGAGTATGAAAAACGGAATGAAGAATTTGTTGCTACCTACATGGTTAATTTGATGAGGCTTCCAAGGTAAACTTTAGAAATTATCGTCCAAATTAAAAGTAAAGTTGTTGGGTTCTTCAGTGGCTTCAATACATTTATTGGAAGGGCATTGGTCATAAGATACTTTTATAGATACAATGATAATTTTATTTTTATAGTCATGGTTGAAATGGAGGATGGAGTCATGTATCAATCCCATTGTTTTCACATGAAGAGGAATATAGAGATTAAATTAAAATATAAAAACATGATGAAAATAATATGGTATTTTAATTATGTTATAAATGTGGGAAGAAACATGGAGTAAATTTTTATAACATGTTTAATAAATGGTTTGTGTGTTTTAGAGAAGTCCATAGGTAATTTTTATTACCAATGTGATGGGATAAAGCAAGCTAAAATTGTGAATGAGGATAAACTAGAACCTAATAAACCTCCCACAATTTCATTCTCTAATTTTAAGGATAATATGAATTATCCTAAACATTTCAAAAAACCAAGTGCTTGTAATGATTATCAATTTCAACACACTCTTAAGCTGGGGGAAAAGGTAAATATCATGCAATCATTTTTTTGAAGACGTGTCCGGTAATGAAGTAATGAAAGGTACACTAACCATCCAATATAGAATAAATAATTTAATATTTTAATATTGATAAAACCAGTCTTTATTATTAAATAAATTTCTATGGGTGTTAAGATTCCACAAAAATAATTAAATATGGAATTAACAGTATACCGCTATTGGGATGTTGATAATATCTGAAGTGTATAATTCCTCTCCAGTTGAATATTGTGGTAATGTTCTTTCTAAAAATCTTTTCATTCTTCCTTTGGATTAATTTGATGTCATCTTAGGCATGTATTGGCATTTTTTGCATAGAGGTCGCATCAATTTTCAAGGAATGGAGGTTTTGTTTGATATTTAAAACCCACTTATGATAATACTTCAATGTGACAATAATCATGAACTTCCTATGGATATTAAATCCAATGTGTGGGTATGAATCTCCATTCAAGATGGTTTTTTTCTCAAATGGAGTGGGAGAAAAAGGAAATCAATAATATGACTTTTTTGGTATTTTGTGGATGTCTTTCTGGAAGAGATTCCTATAATTACACAAAAACACAAAGATGAGTTTGCTATAGAACTCATATCTGGTTCCACAACAATTTAAATTACTACTTATATAATGGGTCTGATTAAGTTATAAGAATTGAAGAAGATACTAAAAGGAAATCTTAACAATGGATTCATTCGTCCATGTGTGTCACCATGGGGTGAACTAGTTATTTTAATGGAAATGAATGATGGATCAATGTTACATTGAATTGATTATTATGAGTTTAATGGGATTAAGATTGAGAAAAAGTACTCTCTCCCCCATATTGATGACTTGTTTGATCAAATATGTGGATATTATTACATTACCATGATTGAAGTTTCTTCTAGATATTATCAATTAATGGTCAATAAATATGATATAACTAAGACTGTATTATGTACAAGGTATGGACACTATTAATATATAGTGATTCCAATTTGCATTACAAATTTCCCTCCTAACTTCTTGGATTTAATGAATTGAGTATCTAAAGATTACTGTAACATCCCAGGTAAATAAAGAAATTTGACGTTTTCATATTTATTAATATTTGTGAATTAAATATTACTTTTACCCTAAAGGGGTTGCTATGTTCGATTGCGTACCTGAAATGCAACAACGGGTTTCATTGAAATCTAACGTTGCACACTAATAACATAATATTATGATTTTAAATGGTAGTTAACACCTAGTCGTTGCATTGGTAGGAATGAACAGAACTAACTAAAATATTATTATATATATTTTTTAAATTGTTTTACATTTATCCAAAAAATGTCAGAGGCTTAAAATGTGAATGAATATAATTTTAAGAGAAAATACTCTAACTTTTTTTAAAAGTTTGATTTACCGCCTTTTGATGGAGAACCATCATTAAATATATTTTTGGTCACTTTTATATGTTTTATTTTACTAAATGAAATTCTTTTTTAGTTTCGGGACATCAAAATTTACTTTGGGTAAATTTTTGGTATTTTTTAGATAAAATCCATTTTTTATGAATAGTGAAAAATATTGTATTTTAATTCAAAAGTGCATTTTAATCTAATATATTTATATGGTTATATTATCTTTTTAATTTGTTTTAAAGTGTAATTAGATTATATTTTTACCCATTAATCCAATTTTATTCATTGGAATTAATTTCTCTTAAATTGGACATAAACACGTGGAAATCTTTTGATAGTTATTGTTTTTTAAAAACTCACATTGTTTTGACAACGGAAATTAATTTTAAATTAAATAATGAAACTTATATGTTATTAATTTAATAAAATAGAACTAATTTTTTAATTTGGAATATCAAATATAGCTTAGGATTAATTTTTTGTATTTTTCTGAAAAAAATCATTTTTATGAATAGTGAAACCACTTAGTAGTAGTTAAAAAACTAACTTTTTCATTTAAATGAAATTTTACTACTTATGTGAATTTAATTTCAAAAATAGGACATACATGGTTGTTATTATTAAGGTAAATTTGGTTCAATAAGATAAAATATTTTTTGGTAAATATTAACATTGGACTTTTATTTACCATGGTTAAAGGTAAAGAGGGTAATTCAAGGTAAAAAAAATTATAATAATACAAAATTACCTTAACACTAGTCCTAACCTTATTGGATGAGTCATGTCTGACCATGGGAATCCTTGGATCCATTTTGGGACCCCATGGAGCCACTTAAGAGTGATAATGATACGTTATTTTAATTAACTTAAAAAAAGACAAAAATGAAATAAAAATATCTTTTTGTAAATTAATTTTTACATGGGGATATATAAGTCATATTTTTTACTATAAATATTCTTTGGAAATTTAGAAATATTTCCTACATCATGGATATTTTTTATAATTTTTAGACATCCAATAAATTAAATTATTTATGACACAATAATGATATAGTGTTTACCTCATTAATAAATAATTTAAATAAATAAGATTATAAATACTAAAATAACATAAAAACCTGTCCAATTGTTATTGGATGAATTTATTTCAACCATGAGTAATCTTATCTTAGACTTTAATGAGTTTTGGACCTTTTGAAACCGAAAATCATTAGATAATAAAATAATATTTTCACACTTTCTTAAGGAGCCCCTCCTCCCCCTTATAAAACTCCATCACTTCTAACTCATTCCTCACACCTCTAAATACCCTTACCTCATCCAAACCCTGCCCAAATAATCTCTACATATCTATATCTTCCACCTAGAAGCCTTAAATTATAAAGAAGTCACTTCAAGAAGTCCTTTTGATTCAATCCAAAGCGAGTAACACAAATTTATGGTAGCAGTTTATCTTGACTTCTTTTCTTTTATTTTACTTCTCCAAACCCTAAACTCTTTTTATTACTTTTTCTTTATAAAAAAAATAAGTATTATAAATATACTAGTATGTTTTCATAAGAAGTATTCAAACTGCACTTACATACACCTCCATCTAATTTGTGAAGAACATACTATTTTTGTGGACGGAAAACAAACGTCTCATGAAACGATGATTGTTTTATTATCTCCTACCGCCTATCGTGGTGTCCATTGTGCTGACACTGTATTTATATATTATATTTTTTTTATTTTTTCTTTATGATTCTGTATTGTATATTTATATCATATATTTATGGTTTTCATTATGGGTAAATGTGATAATTTCATTTGAGGAAGTGTGGACTACCGCCCCTGAAAGTGATATGACTCGTTAATGCCATATGTGGGATGTATAAAGGATGAAGTTAATTATATTATATATGATATCATACTGTAATTATAATATAGATATGTAAATTTATCTTTTTATTCCATTAAATTATGAAATATAAATGAAAGTAGCGTTCATGCGTACGTACGTCTTGCCATCTCCATGAACGGTGCATTTCATTTCTTATCTTCAAATGATATGTAATATTATAAATACATATATATACTAGATATATATGATATATATAATATCTAAATAATTAATATCATTTTTTATATAATGGACTATCGACCACATGGACAACTTGTAAATATAAGGTGTTCATTTTTTACTCAAGTACCAAATATTGACAAAATGGACGTTACTAACTTAAATGATTGCATAATATTTATAACATGGTAATAAGTGATATAAAAGTAATAATAAACTTTAAAAGGGTTATTGAGAATGTATAAATTAACTTTAGATTATTATTCAGGAGATTAAAGAATGAACGAGTCAATTCGGAAACGAGCTAAGGGAACTTCTTAACCCAATTTCTGTTCTTTGGGTTGATCATCACTTTCTTGTTTATGTACTTATTTGATTATGGGCGAAATGAATTTTTTTTATCTTATCATGTATTTATATTTTCTTTATGTGTTCTTCTATTGAATACACATAATAAATATATTTTATTTACAAAATTATATTTCTAAGGGACTTCGTCTCAATCTTCTTTCATTGAGGCATATTTTGTTTTAATACAAAACTAACTTTTATATGCTGTATAAAAACCTTTGACAATTAAATTAATTCAAATGGAATATTTTTCTTTGAGGTGTTTTAATAAACAACAAAAAAAATTCTTTTTAACATAAGCGTTGACAATGACCTTTCTGCCGCCACGAGTATTATTTGATCTTTGGATTCCTTAACAAGTCATAGTTTTTTTAAGGAAAATAAATACTATATACACTTTTAAGTATTTTTGTATGGAAAATAGTTTTCAGAAAGAGTTGATTATTTACATATCATGAAATAAAATTTTTCAATTGAAATGTGGAAATGTTATCATTCTATTATTCTTGCTTTATGTGTTACGGTTCTTGGGAATTAATTACGTATACGGGTGGTTCCGTGATAAACATAGGGTGAGTGAGCCCGAGATAGCTCTCCAATGCATTGGGTAACGTGGCAGAGGTAAACATCAATGTTTCTCCTAAGATATTTAGGGAATATACTATTATGGGTATTTTAAATGTAACTCCCCACATAGTGATGATAACTATAATGTATGTATGATATGGATGCCACATGATACCTTTTTTATTTCTATTTTCTATGTGTGATTCATAAATCATATGATTTCATGAGGTAGGATAAAGAGCTTATGTTATGTATGTATTGATGAACTAATATTTTATTTCTTTGTTTTATAACCCTTAGTGAGATTTTTATGTTCATCCCTAGTTTTGAAATGTTTTTCATAGGACCTAAAGATGAATAGGGTCAAGGATGGGACTAAGGGAAAGTCATGTTGTCTAAAACATGGAATTGGACATGACTCGTTTTTTCTAGAGTTTTTATTTTATGAAAAAAAAAATATAAACTGAGTAGAAGTTTCTACATTAAAAATTTTGAGATGTAATTTAATAATTATGGAATAACTCTATAAAACTCTAAACCTAAAAAGATCCTCAATTTTAATTATTCATTTAATTCAATATTATGTAATGTTTTAAGGTTGGGTCCTTATAGTTCGTATCAGAGGTTGGTTTAGAAAACTTCATGAGTTAGAATATAGTTAAATTAATATCCATAAATTATTTTTATTTTGTGTTATTATTGAAATGATATAGCATTCAAATATTACCATGTTTCTTCACCTTAGATATTTCTGTGTTAAGAATTGTTTTCCGTAGAGGAAATAGGGTAGCTATGTTGGGAAGAAATCCAGAGAAAAACAACCTTCTAAATCATCAACTTGAGATGGACGGAATTGGAACTGAACAAATTGTTTTAGTTATAGAATAGTTTACTCGGGCTATAAATGGTGGTGGTATCCATGCACGAGATCATCCAGATAAACCACAAAGGAACATGTTATTAGTGGAGCAATTCATGAGGCAACATCCCCCATCATTAAAAGGATCATCTGACCCTGTGAAAGAAGAAGGGTGGATTAAATCACTGGAGAATATTTTTGATGTCATGGGGTGTTCATAACATCAAAAGGTCATCCTAGCTGTTTACCGTTTTGAAGGAGAAGCTGATCAGTGGTGGTCGATGGTGGAAAATATCAGCGATAATGAAGAGATTTATGCTCTCGATTGAGATGAATTCATAAGTGTGTTTCTTGAGAAATATTTCCCTAAGGTGGTTCATATTAGTATGGAAAAACAATTCTTGGAATTGAGGCATGAGGATGACTCAGTGGCTATTTATGAAGAAAAATTCACTTGAATGGAAAGGTATGCTCCAAATTTCATATGAGATTTGATAGTAAAATCAACCATTTTTACTCAATATTGAGGCCAAAGTATCGAAGGTATTTATCTTTTTGTAAGTTCAAAATTTATGAAAAACATTTTCATTGTGCAGAGAATGTGTAAATGGAGTTTGACGATGATAAGGTGTTCTTTTAAAAACAATAGAATAATAGGTCAAGGTGGTAGGAAAAAGGGAATAACTCTTCAAAAAAGTAATATGGTAAGATAAATAAGTTTTCAGTTTCTGAAAATTGTGGTAAAAAGAATGTTGGGGAATGTATTTTGAATTCTGGTAAGTGCTACTGATGTGGTAAAATAGGACATAAGGCTCCTAATTTTATTGAAAATGATCTAGGTAACGGTAAGAAAAAATATGATTTACAGACAGAAATTTTTTTTAAGTGCAATGAAATGGGTCATTATACAAATGAGTGTTTAATGAAGAACTCAACTGGGGAAAAGTATCTAGAATACAAGCAGAAAAGGGTGGAGAAATCCTTTTCAACTACTTCAACAGATGTTGGTCCATCGAATGAAGTAGTATAAGGTACACTATTTGTTTGTTTAGATTATGCCAATGTGTTGTTTGATTCAGGTTATGAACAATCTTTCATTTCTGAGAATTTTTCTATTAAATTGGGAATTCAATCTCAAGATATGAATACGTAACATATGGTAAAAACAACTAGAGTAAATGTTGAGACAAAAAAGAAAACAAAAGAACCTTCTTTCCCTTGTGTGCATGAATATTCTACATGAAAACCTTATTGTTTTTACTCTAGTAGAGTTTGATATTATTTTGGGTATGTATTGGCTTTCTATTTATCATGCTAAGATTTACTTAAGAGATAAATATGCTTCTTTTCAGAAATATTTTCAGTTTGTGTACAATAATGAACCCTTTTTTGATAACATATCAAGAAGCTTAGAAACTTGTAAAAGATGGAAATGAATGTTACCTTGCACATATTGTCGAAAATAAAGGAACTATTGGGATTAATGATGTGCCAGTGGTAAATGAGTACCTTGATGTTTTTCTTGATGAGTTACCTAGTATTATACCTGATCGGGAAGTTGAATTTACAGTTGACTTAGTTCCTGATGCTAATCCAATTTCAAAACCCCTTATCAAATGGCTCTAATTGAACATTTAGAGTTAAAGAATAAATTTCAGGAGTTATTAGATAAAGCTTTCATTCAACCTAACACATCACTATAGGGAGCCCCTATCTGAGTTGTTAAAAAAAATATGGTTCAATGAGACTTCGCACTGATTACAGAGCATTGAATAACATCACAGTTAAGAACAAGTATGTTTTTCCTCATATCGATGATTTTTTCGATCAGCTCTAAGGAGATCGGTATTTTTCGTAGATTGATTTGAGGTCAAGGTTCCATCAGTTGAAATTAAAGTATATATTCCAAAGATGATGTTTCTTACTAGATATCTCCATTATGAATTTTTTGTTATGCTTTTTGGATTAACCAATGCACCTAATGTATTCTTGGATCTTATGAATAGAAATTTTCTATGTGTTCTTGGATAAGTTAGTGGTTGTGTTCATTGATGATATTTTTGTTTATTCTAAAATTAAATAAGAGCATGAATGTTATTTAAGATTTGTCTTGCAAACCATAAAAGAAAAAAAACTATTTGGGAAATTCAGAAAGTGTAATTTTTGGTTACAACAAATTTATTTCCTTGGTCACATTTTTTAAAAAATGGCATAATTATTGGTCCTGCAAAAACAAAAGTTGTTGAATAATGGTAAAGACCCAAAAATATAACCAAGATCCATAGTTATCTTGGTTTGGCAGGTTATTAGTGGAGGTTTGTTGAAAATTTTTCACAGTTATCTAGCCCATTAACTAAGTTAAATAAAAAAGGTGTAAAGTTCATTTGGAAAAAAGAATGTGATGAATGTTTTCAAGAATCAAAAATAAGATTTTTGAATGCTCCAGTTTTACAACTTCCTTCTAGAAATGGTGAGTTTGTTATTTATAGTTATGCTTCATTCAATGGACTTGGTTGTGTCTTTATACAGAATGATCAGGTAATTTCGTATGCTTCACGTCAGTTGAAACCTCTTGAGTTTAATTACCCTACACATGATTTGGAATTATATGATGTGGTTTTTTCTTCAAAAATTATAATGCATCATTTTTATGGAGTAAAATGGGAAATATATACTGATCACAAAATATTAATTTATATATTCACTAAGAAATAATTGAATATGAGACAGATGAGATGGCTGTAATTAATCAAGTACTATGATTTCACGATACTTTACCATCTGGGAAAAGAAAATAAAGTGTTTTATGCTTTGAGTTAGAAAAGTAATGCTACATTAACCATGTTACATTTGGAATGAGATCCTTTGGTTTTTGATTTGATGAACTTTGGCATATAATTTTTTGGGGTAGAAAATTCTTCTGTTTTGTATCATGTTTCAGTGAAATAATCTCTATCCAAAAGAATTAAGCAAGAGCATAAGGATGATAGTGAGTTAATAAAAAAGATAGAGTTGTTTTAGAAGTGTAAGCTGCCTGATTTTAATATTGATAATGGATATGTTTTGAGTTTTGGGAAAATATTATGTGTTCCTTGTGATTCACAATTGAAGAATTAGTTGTTATGTGAAGCTCATAGTTCCCCGTTTTCATTTCATCCTTGTAGTACTAAGATGTACAGAGATCTCCGGATGTATTACTGGTGGGATGGAATGAAAAGAGATATTTCTAATTTTAGTGAGAAGTGTTTGACTTATCAGCAGGTTAAAGCAGAGAAGAAGTTACCAAAAGGGTTTCTTTCGTCTTTAACGGTGCTAGAGTAGAAAGGGGGAAATATATCCATGGGCATCATTATGGGATTACTGAAGACATCACGAGGTAATAATGCAATCTGGGTTATTGTCGATCGATTGACTAAATCTTCTCATTTCATTGCTAATAGATATAATTTGTCTCTAGATAAAATTTCTCGGTTTTATGTTAAAGAGATAGTTAGGTTCCATGGTGCTCACCTCTCTATTATATCTGATCGTGAACCAAGTATTACTTCTAAATTTTTAAAGACATCAGAAGTATTTTTGTACTGAATTAAATTTTAGTACAACTTTTCATTCTCAATCAGATGGGTAGTCAGAACAAACAATTCATACCTTGGAGGATATGATACATGCTTGTTTACTAGATTAACAGAGAAGTTAGGGCCAACATCTTTATTTGGTTGATTTTTAATATAATAATAGTATTCATTCTAGTATACAGATGGCTCCATTTGAGGCATTATATGGAAAGAGTTTTTGAACTATAGATTTTTGGGATAAAGTAGGTGAAAAGAAGCTTATGGGACTATAATTGGTAGAAGAGATGGTATAAAAAGTTCAGTTGATTCAGAAGAACATGATAATAGGTCAGAGTATGCAGAAAAGTTATGCGGATAACCAGATGAAGGATCTCTCTTTTGAGGTAGGTGATCATTCCTTTCACAGTGTTTCTCCATGAAAAAGTTTGATCTGTTTTGGTAAGAAGGGAAAGTTGAGTCTGAGATTCATTTGACCTTATGAAATCGTAGAGAAAATTGGATCAGTTGTGTATAGAGTGGATTTACCTCCATGTTTATCCAAGTTACACAATATTTTTAATGTTTCAATGTTGAGAAAGTATATGCCAGATCCATCTCATGTTTTAAGAACAGAGGTAGTTCAGTTGGAAGAGAATCTCTTTTATGAGGACAACCCAGTCCTGATTATTGACCATAGAGGGCATGTATTACAGAATAATGTAATTCAATAGGAAAAGGTTTTGTGGAAAAACCATATGGATGAAGAGGCAACGTGGGAATCCAAAAATGCTATGAGAGATAAATACCCCCACATATTTGATAAGTAAATAAAAATTGTGAGGATGCAATTTATAAAAGGTGTAAGGATGTAACATCCCAAGTAAATAAAGAAATATGAAATTTTCATATTTATTAATATTATTGAATTAAATATTAATTTTTCCTTAAAGGAGTTTCTATGTTCGATGACATACCCAAAATGCAACAACAGGTTTCTTTGATATCTTACATTCCATAATAATAATATAATATTATTATTTTAAATGGCAGTTAACGCCTAGTCATTGTATTGGTGTGAATGAACATAACTAACTACAATATTATTATACATGTTTTTTAAATGTTTTTAAATTTATCTAATAAAATTTAGAGGCTTAAAATGTGAATGAATCTAATTTTATGAATAAATACTCTAATATTCTTCAAAAGGTAAATTTACTTCCATTTGATGGAGAACATTATTTAAATATAGTTTTGGTCACTTTTATATGTCTTATATGACAAAATATAATTATTTTTTAGATTCGGGACATCAAAATCTACTTTGGTAAATGTTTTGATATTTTTATGATAAAATGATTTTTTTATGAATAGTAAAAAGACTGTATTTTAATTAAAAAGTAAATTTTGATATAATTTATTTATATGGTCAGATTATATTTTTAATTGCTTTTAAAGATTAATTAGATAATATTTTTTCCAATTAATTCCATGTTTGTCATTGGAATTAATGTCACTTTAAAATTTGACATAAACAAGTGTCAATAATTTGATTGTTATTGTTTCTTAAAAACACACTATTTGTTTTGACAATAGGAATTATTTTTAAATTAATTAATGAAACTTCTATGTTTTTAATTTGGTAAAATAAACATTATTTTTTAATTCAGAATATCAAATATAGATTAGGCTGAATTTTTGGTATTTCTTATGAAAAAAATCAATTTTTGATGAATACTGAAACTACTTAGTAGTAGTTAAAAACTGAGTTTTTAATTTAAATGAAATTTTACCACTTATGAGAATTGAATTTCAAAAATGTTACATACATGATTGTTATTGGTAAGTAAAATGGGGTTTAATAAGTTGAATTTTTTGGTGGAATAGTCACTTTTGACTTTTATTTACCGCGGTTAAAGGTAAATAGGGTAATTCAAGGTAAAAAGAATATTATAACAATAAAAAATTATCTTGAAACATTCTTTAACCTTATTTTTATGTCATGTCCGACCCTGGGCATCCATGGGTTAATTTGGGGACCCTATGGAGTCACTTAAGAGTGATAATGACACTTTATTTTAATTAACTTAAAGTAGAGACAAAAATAACATAAACAAATGTCTTTTTGTAAATTAATTTTTACATGGGGTTATGTAAGTTATATTTTAGACTATTAATATTATTTGGAAAGTTAAAAATCTTTCCTATATCATGGTATTTTTCTTTAATTTTTAGACATCAAATAAATTAAATTATTTATGACACAATAATGATGCAGTGTTTACTTCATTAATAAATGATTTAAATAAATAAGATTATAAATATTAGAATAACATCCAAAACCTGTCCAATTATTATTGGATGAATTTATTTCGACCACAAGTCCTATTATATTTTACATTAATGAGTCTTATACCTTTATAAACCGAAAATCATTATATAATAAAATAATATTTTCACACTTATCTAAAGAGCCTCTCCTCCACCTTATAAAAATACCTCACTTCTAACTAATTCCCCACACCTCTCAAGACCCGTGGCTCATCCAACACCTTACCAAATAATCTCTCAAGATCCTTCTCTTCCATCTAGAAGCCTTACCTTCGGCAGAAGTCATTTCCAGAAGTCCTTTTGGTTCAAACCAAAGAGAGATACCCGATTTTAAGGTAACAATTTCTCTTAACTTATTTTCATTTATTTTACTTATCCAAACCTTAACTCTTTTTATTACTTTATTTTATAACAAAACTAGTATCCTAAATATACTATATGGTTGTTATGAGAAGTATTTGATCTAAAATTACACACACCTCTATCTAATGGGGGAAGAACATACTGTTTCTGTGGATGACAATCTAACGCCTCACAAAACTATGATTGTTCGATTATCTCCTACCACCTCTCATGATGGCCATTAAGATGGAACTATATTTATATATTATAATTATTATATTTATGTTTTCTTTGGTGTTCTTAATTTCCATTTATAGCATACTTTTATGGTTTCCATTATGGGTAAATGAGATAATTTCATTTGTGGAAATGCGGACTACCTACCCCTCAAAGTGATATGGCTCGTTAATGCCATATGTGGAATGTATAAAGGACAACGTTAATAATATTATATGTGATATTATACTGTAATTATAATATACATATGTAACAATATGTTTTAATTCCGTTAAAATTTGAAATAGAAATGAAAGTAGTGTTCATGCGTACGTACAACTTACCATCTCCATGAACGGTGCATTTCATTTCTTATATCCAAATGATATGTAAAATTATAAATACATATATATACTGGATATAAATAATATATATTATATCTAAATAATTAATATCATTTTGGGGATAATAGACTATTGGCCATATGGACCACTTTTAAATATAAGGTGTTCATTTTTTACTCAAGTTCCAAATATCGACAAAATGTCCATTATTAACTTAAATGATTGAATAATGTTAATTACATGGTAATAATTGATATTAAAGAAATAATAAACTTGAAAAAAGATATAAAGAAAGTATAAATTAACGTTATTTTATTATTCAAGAGATTAAATAATGAACAGGTCAATTCAGACAGAATGTAAGGGAACTTTTTAACCCAATTTCTATTCTTTGAGTTGATATTCTCTTTATTTTTTATGTATTTATTTGATTATGTGAGAAATTAATTTTTATATCTTATCATGTATTTATAATTTCATTATGTGTGCTTATATTGAATACACATAATCAATATATTTTATTTACAAAGTGATCGTTGTAAGGGACTTCGTCTCAATATCCATTCATTGAGGCATATTTTGTTTTAATAAATGGATTTCTTTTATACTCTGTCTAAACACCTTTGAATTTTCAATTCATTCAATGGGAATATTTTTCTATGAGTCGTTTTACTAAACGACAAAAAAAATATTTTTAACATAAGCGGTGACAATGACTTTTCCGCCGCCATGAGTATTATTTAATATTTGGATTCCTTAACAAGCCGTAGTGGTTTTTTAAGGAAAATAAATACTACAAAACCTTTTTACATATTTTGTAATTGAAAATCGTTTTGAGAAGGAATTGATTATTTCAATATCTTGAAATGATATATTGTGATTGAAATGTGAAAACATTATCTTTTCGTTAGGATTGTTTTATGTGTTATGGTTCTTGGGAATTATTTATGTATATGGGTGGCTCCATGATAAACCTGGTGCGGGTGAGCCCAGGATAGATCTCCAACGAATTGGGTAAAGTGACGGAGGTAAACGTGAATGTTTATCCTAAGAGATTTAGGGAATATACTGTGATGGGTATTCTAAATTTAACTCCCTACATAGCTATGATAGCTACAATGTAAGTATTATATGGATGCCACAAGTTACCATTATGATTTATGTTTTCTATGTGTGATTCAAAAATCTTATGATTTCATGAGGTTTTTTAAAGAGCATATGTTATGTATGTATTAATGAAAAAATGTTTTATTTCTTTGTTTTATAACCCATACTGAACTTTCTATTCTCATAGCATGTTTTGAAATGTCTTTCACATGACCTAATGATGAATAGGGTCAACGATGGGATCAAGGTAAAGTTATGTTGTCTAAAACATGGAACTAGACATGACACTTTTTTTCAAGAGTTTTTAATTTATGAAAAAAATGGAAACAGTGTAGAAGTTTCTTCTTTGAAATTTTTGAATGTATTGTAATATTTATGGCCTAACTCTCTAAAAATATAAACCTGAAAAGATACTCAATGTGAATTATTCATTTAATTAAAGATTATGTAATGTTTTAAGGTTTAGTCCTTATAATTACCTTGACTATTTTCTGGTAGTCTTTATAGATTACATTCTTATCTATTAAAAGTGAAAGAAAGAGAATAAAAATCACATGATAAATTTACTAAAAACCAATAGGACGAAGAATATATATTTAAAATTTTCAAAGTGTGAATTGTTTCTACAAAATGATTCATTTTTGGGTCACATAATCTCATGATAATGTATAACAGTGGCTCCATCAAAAAAATATGCTATTGAATTCTAGCCTAGGACAACCATGGTGACTTAGATCTGTATCTTATGTGGATTATCTAGATATTATCTATGGTTTGTGAATATTTTCTCATGACTATATAACCTTTTGACAAAGTTAACATGTAAAGGTGTCATGTTCTTCTAGAAAAACGTATTTGATGAAAATTTCCATGAACGAAAAAAATGTTTTTTAGCACACTTATTCTTACGTTATCATATATTTGATAAGGGTCTATAATATACATTAAATCATATAATAAGTTATTGGGATGTTTTCTTATGACCAATAAGATAGTTATAGCATATTCCTCGTGATAGATTAATGTTAATGAGAAAAATTACCCAACACATGATTTGGAGTTAGTAGTAGTAATTTTTTTAATTAAAGATATTGAGGCATTATCTTTATTGGGAAAAGTGTGATATAAATACCCATAATAAGTCTGAAATATATATTCACACAAAATGAGTTGAACATGCATCAAATATTATGGTTAGATATGATAAATGATTATTCCTTCTCAATACATTACCATGTTGGTAATGTGAACAAGTTGGGCAATGCTTTGAGATAGAAGAACCATGCTAGCTTATCCCGGATGAGGATTGTAAATGATCCAATATTTCATATTTTTAAATTAATGGATCTATAAATATTCAAGGATGGTGAAAAATATTTTCTTCCTTAAATTAATGTTCAACCCTCTATCCAAGTGATGATTTAGGAGGCATAGAAGGAAGATGTCGAGCCAAAAAGAAAGTTTAGAAAAGTTCTTGAGTTTAATCATGATCAGGATGGAATGATATAGTTCAAGAACAGAGTATTTTTTCCTTCTATACCAGATTTGAAGGAGAAGGTGTAATAGGAAGCTCATAGTTATTCATTATCTATTTATCAGGGAAGTATGAAGATGTATATGGACTTAAAAGAATACTTCTGCTGTTATGGAGTAAAGGAAATATCGTA
The DNA here is from genome assembly GCA_963277665.1 of Viscum album. NCBI lineage: Eukaryota > Viridiplantae > Streptophyta > Magnoliopsida > Santalales > Viscaceae > Viscum > Viscum album. The sequence continues at coordinate 422,045,450 of OY728162.1, read as the reverse complement.
ATGTTTGTATCCTGGTGCCTGGTCTGAGAACAATTTAATGATAAAATATAACCTTCTAATGGAATTTTTCATCCATTACCCATAAAAAATGAAAATGAGAGAACATCACTCTGTATTTTTTTATTTGACTACACAAAATCTCTAAAGGTTTTAATTCTATATAGGTGTAAGTTGATCATCTTACTAAGTCAGCACACTTCATCAGTATCAAAAAATAATTCTATTTAGGTAAACATGATAGGAAATAAATTAATGATGTTTTATGGTTTCATGAAGTAACACATTCTAATGTATTGGATTGTAATATATGTTTCACCTCAATGTATTGATGAAGTCTTCAGCAGGCACTTGATACAAGTTTGAGTTTCCACACTTCTTATCATCCATAAATGGATGTTCAGTCTAAAAGAAAAACACAAAAACTATAGTATATGTTGATATCTTGTTATCTTGATTTCAATTATGGTCTGAATCAACAACTTCTTTTAGTTTAGTTTATTACAATAAGAACATTTACTCTAGCCTTCAGATTGCACCATATGAAGCCCTCTATGCGAAGAAATGTATAGATCCAACATACTGGGATGATGTTGGATAAAAAAAGATATTGGGTCTTTATATTTATAATGAAATGGTCAATAAGGTTAGAAACATATAGTCCCATATTAAGGAAAATAAAAGTCAGAAAAAAATATGTATTGATAACAGCTAATGTGAACTAAAATTTGAAGTTCATGAGAAAGGTGTTTCTATGAATCTCACCCTAGATGAATGTTATGAGATTTGGGAACAAATGGAAACTAATCTCAATGTATGTTAGTCCCTTTGATAATCTAGATCATATTGAGATGACATCCTTTCACTTGGAACTTACTCCGAATATCTCTCATGTCTATGATGTGTTCCATGTATCTCCCATCAGGATGTTCTTACCTAACCCCTCGCATGTTCTGAGCTCAGAGTTCATACCGCAGGGGAATGAAATTTCTTATGGGGAGAAACATGTTTAAATTATGGACCATATGGATAATGTTCGATAAATCAAGGAAAATCACCTGGTGATAGTTTTTTGGAGAAATCACAAGATAGATGATGTTATGTGGTAACATGAGGATATGATGAAACATCATTTTTTTTGTTAACATTATTTAATAAATATCACTATTACCCAACTATTGATAATATTTCATTGATTAGTAATAAATAATTTTTATATATTTTTTATAATTGATTTATATATATATAACATATTGATAATGAAATATATAATTTTTTTAAAGTACTTATATGTTTAAAAATACTATTTTTTCAAACACACTACATTTCATGCCATTCTGTGAAAAATAATAAATATAATTTTAAACAAATATAGAAATTTAATTTGATAAAATAAACTTCTTTTTTTATTTATAAGGTTGAAGTCATAATTGGGTGAATTTTTGGGATTTTTATGAGAAACGTCATTTTTTGATGAATAGAAAAAAATAGAGGATTTTAATTCAAAATTGATTATTCAACTTATTTATTTATAATATTGTGATATATTTTAATTTATTTTAAATTTTTAGTTAGATAATATTTATATTTATTTATCCATTTTAGTTAATTTGAACAAATTTCACATTGATATTGGTAATAAAAACATAACAAATTTTTGATCTTTTTTACTTGAAAAACATGCATTGTCAACCTGACTGTGAGATTAATTTTAAATTAATTTCAGTCACTCATGTGATTGGTATTTAAAAAAATGGATTCCATATTTTTAATCAAAATTATTTTTAATGTATATCAAGTTCAACTTCATTTTTGACCAAAAATATTTGTGAATGTGAATAAAATTAATTACATCGATTAATGAAAAATTATTCTTAATAAGTGACTAAACCATAACCTTATGGACCAAAACTACCTATACACTTGTAAAAAAATTTATTTAAATATTTTTACCCTATTATCCATTTTATTGAGTTTTCATCATTATTGGATCCACATTCAAAATGAAAATCATGGTTGAAATTATCTCTTAAAATATTTACAAGAGTGTCACTCCGCTTTTCCTATAAAGGCCACAAATGCTCCCTATTCTTCACACCTCTAAAACCACATAGTATATGCTAATATATTCCAAATAAACTTCCAATCATCCCTACCTTATTCCTTGAATCCTCACTTTTGGAATAAATTCATCCATGAAATCCTTTGGCACAAACCAAAAGGGGTTACCCGATTAAGAGGTAACGCATTCTCTCAACCTCCTTTATTTTATTTTACTCCTCCACCACCTAAAATCTATTTATTACATGATTTTATAAAAACAAAAGTATATTAAATTTGGAATAATGTTATGATTATAAGGTTTAAACCTACACCTACACACTCAACCATCTAATGGGTAACAAACATATTGTTTACGTGTATAACGAACTACCACCTCACTAAACGATGATAGTTCAATCCCATGGTGGATATTGTTCTTGACACTATATTTTTATATGTTATATATTATTTTTGTTATTTATTTAATCTTTTTAATTCCTTTTACAACGCATATCTTTTTTAAATTCCATTTTTCATAAATATGATATTTTCCTTTAAGGACATGTGGACAACCACCCCCTCAATGCAATGTGATTCGTTCACCCATTATATTGGATGTATTAAGAATAAGATTAGTGAAATTATATGATATACATATATATATAACATTATAATTATACATTGATGATATTATATACATATATACATATTTTTCATATTCACCCTTTTCAATACGACAATAAAAATAGAAACATAGTTTATGCGTACATACAACTTTCCATATCCATGAACGATGTATTCTATTTTGAAATTATATATTAAATATATTATTATAATAAACATATTATAAATATAAATTATATTTATATAATTAATTACATTATATAATCATGATATGAGTATAAAAACCTAATACATAAAAAATTATGACACATACCAAGAACAATGTGAATAATATCTAAAGTGAAACCATAACATAGTATAGTTAAAAAGCTGGTAATATAAGGTTTTAAAAAAAATAAATATGGTATTATATATGATAATATTTTTCATTAAGATATTTGTAATATATTTATATTTATTATATAGGTGGTTTGAAGGAGTATGACGAGAGTCAAGACACAGGCTTAAGGGGTTTCATCTCACTTTTTATTTCCGTGAGATACATGATATGTTTTCCACTATTTCCTTTTTTGTGTTGTATGTAATTACGAGGATTTTATTATATGTATAATATAATTGAATTTATGGGTATCTAAATATAAATTTTATGATCTTTATTTCAGTGTATTTATGTTTCAAAATATGCCAAATCTTTAAAAAAATTGTCTCAATTCTCTTTCTTTGAGACTCATTCTTTGTTATGAACCTAAATTCATTTTAAATATGTATATACTTAATTTTTAAATGTTATATAATTAATTTAATTCTTATAATGATATTTTAATCTTCATTTAATATCATTTTCTTACATTTATTGTATGATCCCATGTTACCATGTTTATTGAAAGAATCTCATCTATTTTCAAGATTATTTATGATTATGCTTACATTGAGAAAATATTATGATCCATATCTCATAAAAATAATGAATGTCCTTATCCAATATTTATTAAATATATATCCATGTATTATTACAAATTTACCACTCTTTTTTACTTCAAATATTGTTTAAGTAAAATATGATTCTCTATCTCTGGTTAGAAGTCATTTGTATTCAAAAACCCTATTTTGAACATTGTTTTAATTTTTTTTAAATATCCTCAAATCCAATTTTCAATATTGAATTATTTAAAAAAATTAGTTTTCCCAATTATTAAATTATGTTTTTTCAGATATATTTTCAATGATAAAGTTTTCGAAAATAATTTTATGCTTTAAACGGCCTTTTCAATGAAGAAAGTATATTTTCATTAAGAAATATTTTTACAAGGTATTTAAAAATTATTTACCATCTATGATATCATTTATTGGTGTTACTAATTCCATTATAGGTAAATTATTAAATACCACATTTATATTATTTCATGGAATATATTGTGTTTAAATGAAATTATTTTTATGGCACATGTTTCTCTTTCACATGTTATATGCTTTGAAAACCAACTTGTTTTTATGTGTTATGTTTGTGATAAAATGATTATAAAATCTATATTTTTCTATATATTATTATATGATAACATGATTATAATACCCATATAATTTCATGGGTTATGATATGATTATTTTTGATATTTTGAAACTTGTATGTATGATTTCATTATGAGACAGATGAGACTTTATTTCCCTCCAATGAATTGGGTTGACATTTAGAACTCTTGAGGTAGAATAATATGGTATAGGAAGTGAAACTTGAATACTAAGATGTCCATGGGAGTTATCCATGACTACCATGATAGTTTGGAGAGAAAACTCTTGCAACTAAGATGGCCATGGGAGTGAACCATGACTACCAAGATGGTATAGGGAGTGAACCAATGCTACCAATATATTCCTAGAATACATGCCTTGGCTACTAAGTAAATAATATTGTATATTATTTTATGCCTACCAAAATTCCATGTTTTATTCCTATGTTATTCTTTCGTGGATTCTGTTATTTATTTCCTTGGGATTATTTTATTATGAACTATAAATCATTTTTTCATGATTCATGTAAATGATCATTGATAGGAAGGGTATGATCTTCTATTTTCATGATCATATTATTATACACTGATTCTCATGATTATACTTACATATCTCACTTTTTATCCTTATTGGGAATTTGAGCATAGACCTCTTTTAGTTTCCTTCCTTTGGTTATGATGATATTAGTTATGTTTGATGTGTATAAGAGGGGTTATAGTAAAGAAGAGCCTAGTGGGATATAATGTAGATCCTTTATGTATCAATTTTTATGATTCAATGTCTCTAATGGCTATAGAATAGTAAATCCTTTGGGCGTATGTTTGTATATGGTTTTAAGTATTCCAAAAATGTTATGTAATGTTAACGTATGTAAGAATAGGGTCTCTATATATAAACCATTCGGGATAGATTCATATTGTTTGATAACAATCATGATGAGATATGATTTTTTTGGTTGAAGGGGAATAGATATAAGATTGAATATTGAAGTTATAATATGGTTATTTAGATGTTGTTGGTAACATCCTAGAACCAGATGCCACTCAACTGCACCACAAGCCCATTGGGTCACCTGTCCAGAAGCACATCTCCCAAAATTCAAGAGGTTGTCACTAGTAGTGAGGGCCTAGGTGCGTCTATGGGGAGACTATTCTCTCATTAAAAGAGTGTAGAACAATAAATAATAACAAGATACAAGTAAATAAAGTAGTAAATAATATATATGATAGATTCAAATAGTCTAAGGCTGAAAATATTAACAAAGGTATAAGTCATATAATATAAAAAATGATGATACATGTCATATGTTTTTAATAAATCAAATAAAATTAGTGCAGAACAATAATATATAATACATGTAACAAAAGTAAAAAAATGAAAAAAGTATGGCAGTAGATTCACAATCCTCACCTTCATCCCATTCCCTCCTTCTCCTAAATAGTATATGAAGAATCTATTGTATGTTTCCTTCCCTTATCAGCACTGAAAATCTTAAAATCTTTATAGGTACACAATGGTGGGCCCAATACGGTGTGAGAATAGCTACCTGTATGCAACAACTGATGGTCTCTGTCGATGAGTCAATAAATATATATTAAAATATTATGGTTTAAGATATATAAATAATAACGAAGTAATCAAAAGTATAAATAATATATGTCAATGATCTCATTTAATATCCAAAATAATTAATAAATTTTGCTTAAAATTTTAAATCAATGATTTGTCTATCGGACCTGTGTTAATTATAATTTTCACATTTAGCTATTAATTCAAATTTAATTTATAAGTCTTGAGATACAAAACAATCCCAACATATCACTAATAGTCAATATCACAAAAAACTCTTAATAATTCTATCATAATGTTATAATTCAAGATAGAGTCCAAGATTGTTCTTTGGCTTGGTAGAAACATCATAAAAGTCATTTCATTCTTAATTAAATTTTGAACCGGAGTCTGTCCTTCACTATCTTAATTTGGAATTCATGTATCACTCTTGGTGTAATATAATCCAACACCTTACAAGAATGTACAAATATATCCTATCAGAAAACCATGTATCTCTCTAGGTTTTTTATAATGTCTTTGTCGATCAATTACATCCTTTATAGTCTACTATGGGAACCTGAGTATCACCCATGGAATAAAAGATAAAATTCCCTTTGAGTATTTCCATGGAATTCTAATTTGAATCCTTGTATCACTCGGTATATGATTCAGTCCATAGATTCCATCCATAGAAGTCCACTAGGGAGTCCAAGTATCACCTAGGAAATATCAATGTCAAGGTGAAAAGAGTCCCTCCATATAATTGATCATTGATTCCATGTATCGCCCAAGGCATAATCATGGTTTAGGAAAGTTGAGTTTGTCCATAGAAAGACAATGTGAGCACACATGTTACCCATGGAATATAATAATTTAATCAATTTGATATCATTAAAAAACCAATTTATAGATATCATGTTCAAATCCAAGAACATAAATTTCAAACTCACCTCATGTGGTGGGATAAAAAAGGCCAATCATAGAATTCATTCCTTCCAAATACTCAAATGGGGAAATTCTATTAAATAGGTTTCCTAATCTGAATAAGCTGTTATATTTCCTGGCCTTCACATATATCACATGGTCATATAAGTATTATGGAAAATTCATGCTTAATCCACAATAAATGGCATATCATCTCTTTAACTCACATGATAAATTCAATGCATCAATCCATTTCATGGAAAGGGTGAGGTTCATGGTCAATTAATCCCTTCCCATTGAAAAATTATGTTTTAAATTGATATCAATATTCATTTAACGTTATCAATCGAATTTATAGATCTCAACACAAGGGGAAAAAGGATCATCTAAGGGTTTACAATGTCAAACCACCAATGAAGGTCCCTTAATATTGGTAAAAAAACACCAAAGGGATGGTTCCATTTTCAAGACATTCAAACATTAACAACCATTAATATTCATATTTATTTATATAATCCATGACTATAAATTCTACAATTTCAATTTCATTATAGGTGATGCTCGGTAATTGGGTTCATGGAATGATGACATATATAAATAGATCAACTTTTTGTAAAGGCATCATACCACCTAAATTATGTTCATAGTTTATAGCTTATCTTGTATCGTATCTTGAATTAGCTCTCATCAGTAGAAAATCGAATAAATTTAACGAACCCAGTAATTGGGAAAATATGATTTCAACTAAATGGTGCAACTGGTATGATGGATAATGGGGAATGGATAAAAGTTAATCTAGGTCTCAATATTATAGATCCAATGTGATGAATGGAATTTTATTCCCAGCATAAATGGTAGAGTTACCTCAATTCCTAGTTTATACACCATGTAAATGATCTAAAATTTGATATTGTCATGTGGTAGAAAGAAACGTGATGTTTGGTTCAAAATAGAATTGAATTTAATTAAAAGTTATTAAATTTCCCAAAATATTATGGGTCGCATGGATTAGGCCCCCAAATTTCCCAACTATGCACCTACCATGCATGAGTATCTATAGGAAAGAGGCACTCATGTAGTTTACCCACACGGTATGAATTACCATGCACAATATGTTCAAAAACCCAATATCCAAATTATATATTTTGTCACACAACTTTGGGAACCAACGAACATGGTTTTTCTAAAATAGTGTGGAAAATTTTAGGTCTTTGAACATGCCTCACACTACTTGTTAAACTGTGTGTCCTAACCCGTACGGTTCAAACTAACAGTGTTCCATGCCATTTTCCCTCCAAATATTGGGTTTTGGTCTCTGAACCATCCCCATATACACACCAAACTACCATAATCAAATAGTGAATTCACTTTAGGCCAAATGAAAACATTTAAACTGATAATTTATGGAAAAGGACCCCTAGCTCAAAGAATAACCCCATTCTTACAAACACACCCCTTTGATTAATTGGTCCTCAAATTTCCATTATGAGGGTGGTGAAGTACAATATATGAATCAAACCAGAAATTATGATCTTACATCATCCCCTTAAACCTAGGACTCATCTTGTACTCTGACATGCTTCTATAGCATCCATAATAAAGGAATAGACCAACCCCGAATAACCTTCAATGTAAAAACCACCATATGAATAGAATTCCCCTTGAAGGAAAAATCTTACTAAAGCTCACCAATTTTAGGAAGAAAATACTGATATTGGTCTAAATAATAGAATCATAACTGAGAAACATGGAATTCATTTTTCATTACCTGATACCTCTATGGTATCTAAAACTGATAGGCTACCGGCCCAAATATCACCACAATCTCAAATTACATGCCATGCCATAGTGAAAGATTACCTTGTCTCCTCACCCTCTAATTTACTATCCTTAATGAAACTTGTTTGAAAACCCAATCCTTATCCTCATACTCTAGAGGTGATCTACAACTAAAGTAGTATGATTTTTTAAGACACTTCATAGTATCCATCCACTTCTAAATCAGCTACACATTCTCTGTAGTCTCCTGAACAAAATGAGGTACCATCATAGCTGCCCTTCCAATCTCTAACAAACACAGCAGTGATCGGTATGGCTTCCATCTGAATCCTTATATGGATCCATCTAAATAGTAGCCTAAATAATTTTTTTAGAGGAATTCAACCCGGGGTATATGAATCTCTCAAGAACAACTGAAATCTTTGATTTATTCTTTCAACATGTCCTCAGGCACCTAAATTGTAAATTGAAACTAGCCATTTATCTGGGGGTGGTTGTTGTTCGTAGAAGCACATATGTACTGAACACCCTTTGTATTCCTTTCTAGAATAGTGAATTAAATAAATAATCCATATATGAAATGATAGTATTCTGAAACCCATGAAATTGTACTATTTTACATATATATAACCTCTCAAGTACATAAAAATTGAAAGCTTCCTTGTTAAGTAGGAAATGTGAAACCTTTTAGATCATTTAAAAAACAATCCATAAAAAATCTTTACTGCAAGTCAAATTCGGTAATCTATTTTTGAAATCCATCACAACATCATTACATTTCCACTCGGGAATGGGTAGCAGATATAAATGTCTATTTGGTCGATGGTGCTCTTCCCTCACCTACTAAAAGGATTAACACCTCATGAAAAAAACAACCACACCTATTATTATACCCTACCGCGATTACGAGTGATATAAATCCTAAAACATCTTGGTGATTCCTGGGTTCACTTCCCAAGATTAATCACGAAGGTCTCGCATTATATCATCGTTCATGTTTGAAGAGATACATACACCACCATTTACTTGATGAATATAATACTCACCTATAGTCCAACCAGAAAGAGGGTCCTCACATTCCATAATCTTTTTTATAACTAGGCCTTCTGAGCCTGATACCTACATCAACCACATTCTCTATAGAAGGGTAAATGTAACAACAAAGGGTGAAAAAAAGATCTTCCCCTAACATTTGTGAACATTAAAGTGCATTTTATATATAAAATCCATGATCCTCCACTCTCTACTGGCATGACCTACTGCCTATATATGAGTCCTCCTACATGGAGAATCGGCCACTATATTTCTTTATTGAGGTATATAAGAAATATATTTGTCAAAATACTGATGGTATTCGAAATAGCTTCACTACCTTAGATTCAAATCACATTGTGTAAATATATACTTGAGGATTTTGTGGTCCATTTACACCAAAAAAAACTCTACAAGTATGAAAACTCTTCAATAACACAATGCATTAATAACCAAATCTAGATTGTGATCATCCATCTGGTAGTTCCTCTTGTGTGGCATCAACTGTTGAGACCCGTACACCATGAATCTTCCCCTGTATAAGAACTGCTTCTATCCCGACACACGATGAGTCATAGAACAATGTTCAACTCTTTCTTGGCAGTAGAAAAAAATAATATTGCAATTGAGAATAATATACATTGTATCTCTTGAATGTTTGTCTCATAGGAATGAGACCATAAAAAATTCATTCCCTTCTTAGTAAATCTTTTATGTGGAACTACTAAGTGTGAAAATTCCTATGTGAAACACTTATAGTAACTTTCCCACCATAAGAAACTCTATACCCCAATGTAAATCTGTGCATACTCTTAGGAAACTACATATCACACCTTCTATGGGTCTAATGATACTCATGTACCTAAGATTATGAAACCTTGGAAGTGAATCCGATCCATCCAAAAATGAAACTTCATGAGCATATCATATAAGTAATTCTCTATTAGTGTATTCAATACAATAACAATATGTTTGGTATGGTCATTTCAATTTTGAGAATAACCCAAGATACCAACCCTAAAAACTACGAAAAATGAATCAATATGAGGATGGAACACTTAGTTAATCAGCTCCATGAAGACTTCTAGTGAATTCGTGAGACTAAACAGCATAACCAAATACTCATATAGAACATACCTTATAGGAAAATATGTTCACGCAATTCCCAATAGTTTAACATGAACTTGATGATAATAGGATCTCAACCAAATATTTTATAAGGCACGATAACATCAAAGATGGTTGAATATTTCATCTATAAATGGTAGAGGATAGTTGGTCATAATTGGATGTTAGTTAAATTTCTAATAACGCATGCATAGACATGGGGTTCTATATTATCTTTTCATAAAAAGGACTATAGAACCCCTTGATAAAGTACTTGTTCATATGAAACCATTTTCCTCTAAATATTGTACCTACCTCTTGATCTACTATAACTCTGTGGTAGGTATCTGGTGTGGAGGAATAGATATAGGTGCAGATCATATCATGAGAATGACATAGAACTCTACCTCAATAATTATAGGTAATAATGAATATTAATCCATTAAAATTTCCATGAAACATTCATGAAATTCAGGGAAATTATCTTGACATGTTCCCCAATCATCAAGATATAATTTCTCAATTTTTTCTTTCATACCACCCATCCAACAATGATTAGGTCCAACTAGGATCGCCTAGACATCCCATTAACCCATGTAATGGAACTTAATGCCATATGGTGATGTAAAATTCACCATTAGGTGATTGAAATCAACAAAATCATGAAAGGAAACTAACCAGTTCATCCCAATGGTGATCTCAAAAACCATCATCTCAAGGAAATAGACGTCCCATACAAACTGAAACCCACCAACCTCAAGGGGGAACTCCCTACACTGATGTAAACCCTCGGTTCTAATTCTCAACAGAGTGTTAGGAATCAAATAACCATATGAGGTATGAAAAATGAACCTAAGAATATCAACAATGGGAACAAATATAAAGCTATGAGAAGACCCTTTTTCAAAAAGTGAAAAATATAAAGTATAAGATACTAGAATATTAACTCTTATAGTAGAAGGTCATGGATCCTACTCTTAATGAGTCTATTTCACTGAGTATACCTATCCTAAATTATGTCCATGTAATACTTCTTTACCTGACTGAGTAGATCGTCCATGTTCTTTTTTTGAAACTGGGGTCTGACTACCACGACCATGAATTCCACCTTGGCCTGATTAGCTAGTTGAACTCCATTTCCCTGCCTAATGAGAATCTATTAACCCTCCTAATAAATATGGAGGGAGATTATATCCTCTCTCACTATTTACTGGTGGAAAAGTTATATATGATCACTGTAGATGGAGAATCTTTCCACAAGATCGACACTTGATTGGGTCCCTCCAACAGTGGGGCCTCATATGTACCAGCATACCACACTGATAGAACCTCAATTTCCTATCCAATAATGATCATTTACTTATAATATCACCATGTGGAATCTATAGATGACACTCCCTTATTCTGATAGATACAGTACAAGATCTAGATGATGAACCTCAATAGCTCACTCCTCTAACCTCTCTCAGGTTATGCTATGTGATAAGAGCCTGATTTACTATGGAAAAAACAATATACATCTATAAGATATTTAATTCTAACCAAATATCATACATGATACCACCCTCTAATCATCTTGAAAATTATAAGATGCCTCCCTTTATAATATGTGTGAAGCGCCTAAGCAAATAAAAATGGGTCGAGTAATCCATAACAGATAGCATGACCAACTCTAGATTAACGAACTCATGTGATTTATTGTCTCTCAATGTCATGTGATATATGTAGTCATAAAATTCCATTTGAAAATCCCTCCAACCCATCTCTTAATTACATTCCATTGGAGTGATTTCATTCCCCCATCTCTTGGTGGAATCACATAGCACATATGTAGCAAGCTTGACCCTTCCTTTAAGAGGTCTTTACAAATGCTCAAAGACAGATAGAATGGCCTATAACCATGACTCTGAAGCCTATGGTTCATCATCCCATGAAAACATGGTAAGATGCTACTACTAGAACATATACATTAGCTAATCCATATATGTGGAATGTTGCGGTGCTCATGGATATATCTGTATGAAGCACGTAAATTTTTCACAAAACTGGGCCTCAACACCTTTGTCTGTTAAAAAAATGTGTTCCTTAGGTACAACTACTGTAGGATCCACTGGGGTCTAATTGTTGACCATATCAGGTGTGTGTCCATCGCTACCATCCTAGCATACAACTGAAGGATGTCATGGTGGCATGACTATATAATGCCAAACACATACCACAGATGGATATATTTATCATGGTTCGTAGATCAAAATCATATAACATAAAAAAGGATAAGTACAAGACATCTTACATAAAAAACACCCTTTTTCTTATCCATGATCTGGGTTTAGGCATTTTACCATTCAGGTATAAGTGAGAGACACTACCAACAACCCACTACTAATTTCGGGTTTGGTTATGTTCTCCACCTTAAGAAACTCATGTTTCCATTCCATTCCAATTTGAATTAACATATTCATATTCATTATAATTTATACTAAATTAATATTTATATCACATTTTACCTTAAATGATGAAGAAATGGTCCACTAAATTATGATTCAAGAAAGACCATACTCATTAGGAACCAAAGTATGGCATCCATATGATTCATACCATAACATATCCAAACATTCCTATAACAACAGTAGATATATGTATATATATCATATCACCTATCTCAAAACAATGAAATAAGGAATGCATTCTAGAAAGAATGGCATAATTTATGGCATGTGATTCTTAGAACTGATTATATGATTCAAGAGAAAGAATACACTCATCTCATTGAGTTTCATTAAAATAGACCACAGAATTGTATCAATATTAATATCTCAATAATTGAGCATCACCTAGTGGTGGAATCAAATCAACTTTAATTTTAATAATCTATAAAAACAATTCATTCATGTAAATTTATATTTTTTCCTATATGTTTATTATATGTGATTGGGAATATCTCATAACCAAATTCCACTTCCTCCCTGTACATTTCTATTATTTCCAAATAGGAGAGAATACCAGAATAGTCTCCCTATGATAAAACATGGAAACATGCCCAACTCGGATGCCACTCAATAGTGCCCCGAGCCTGGTGGGTCACATGGCCTCAAGTGTATCTCCCCAAACACCAGCGTCCTCTGGATATAAGGGAGGTACAATTTGTTTCCATGGGGAGATAATTCCATCCCTACTATAGTGTAGTACAGTGGATAACAATAAGATACATTTTGAGAAATATGTATATCATAAAAATAACAAAATAAATCAATGGGAGAGTGATAATATAAACAAATCTAGAAATCAAATCATATAAAAAATGATGATACATGGTATATGTTTCTACTAAATCATAAAAAACTAGTACACAACAGTCATACAAAATACATGTAACAAAATATTAAAAATGAAAAAAGTATCCATATAGCATCACAAGCCTCATCACGGTCACATTCTTTCCTGCTCCTAACCAGAAGATCAAAAATCTATAGTAGGTTGATTTCCCTTATCATCACCTACAATCATATAGTCTATTTAGTTACCCAATGAGGACCTAAATAGAATTTCATACTAAATCCCAGTAAAGAAACCACCCATGGTCTAATCTAATCAGTTCGTGAATGTATATAAATACAGTTTTCAAGATGATATATAACAAATAAAGATTTAATCAAAAGTAAACAACCTCTAAGTCTAGGTTCTCATTTGATATCCAATTTAATTATTAAAATTCATATAAAAATAAAAATCTGATCTATCATTAATTCATGCTTCACTTTCATCACACTCATTTGTAAATTAAAACACCTTTAATTTATATGTATTGAGATATGGTACAAGCTTGGAATCCCCTGTAAAGTAAACAGGTCTACAAATTCCCTAGTTTTCCTTCATAAAATTATAATTCATGATTGAATCTAAGATTTTTCTTTGTCTTTCTATACATTTCATACAAGTCATTTCATTCGTAATTAAATTTAGAACCTATGTCCACCTTTGACATTCCTAAGTTGGAATTCAAGTATCACTCTAGGTGTAATATCAACCAACACCATACAATCCTGTCAAAGGAGAATTGATAAGGAACCCAGGTATCATTCTTGTTTTGGGATGATGTCTCTACTGATGGAGTTCATCCTCAGCAGTCCACTAAGGGAGCCAAAGTATCATCCATGGAAAAAAAGATCAAATGCACTTTGAGTCCATCCATGGAATTGTCAATTGAATCCATGTATCACTAGACATATAATTAATTACTTAGAGACCATACTTGTTAGTCTTCTAGGGATTCTACATATCCCAAAAGAAATATCGAAGTCATTGACAACTGAGTTCATCCATGGAATTATTCATTTAATTCATGTATCCCCCAAGGAATGATCAATGTTCAAGATAATTTATTTCATACATGGAAATATGATATGAGTCCATGTGTCTCTCAAGGAACATAATAATTTAATTAATTTGATATCATTTAAAACATTCCATTTATAGATATCAAGGTCAAATAAAAGAATATTCAATTTCAAAACACACCCCAACAGTTTACACAAGAAACGGTCAAGCTAATAATGGTTTCCTTCCAAATACTCACATGGTAAAATTCACTTAACCAATATTCTCATGACTAACAAGCTATTACAAGTCTTAGACTCCACCTGTATCACATGGGCATATCAATATTAAGACAAATTAATTCTTAATCTACAATACATGGAATATCCTCTCCTTAACTCACATGGGAATTCAATGCATCAAGCTATTACATTGTATGGTAGATGGTCAGGTTCAATTCACCCCTTCCATTTATACCAATACATTTTAAATTGATATAATCATTCAATTAAAGTCATCAAATTAATTTAGAAATCATAAGATAAGTGTGAAAAGGGAACACCTCAGGGTGTCCAAGGTCAAGCCACAAATGAGGTTCCACTAAAAGTGATAAAAAACAGACCCAAATGGTGGTTCTATTCCTATGGAATTAAACTTATAAACCCCATTAATATTCCTCATTAATTAAATAGTCCATTACTATAAATTCTTCAATTTCAATTCAAATTAATTTGATGCTTAGAAATTGGGTTTGCAGCATAAACACATATATAAACAGCTCAAATTTAAGCATAATTTATGGAACTACATACCTTAGGTTCTTGGTTGATAGATCTTATAGTATCAGCTCATTATTTTCCTCTAATCTATTAAAATCAAATAACAGATAAAGAACCTAATAATATTTCAAATAAAATTGCACTAAAATAAGACCACCAATATCCAAAAGTATATATAATGGATAAAAACAAGTCTTGGTCATACCGTTAACGACCCAATGAGATTAACGACCTTATATTATGAGCTTTTATGGAAGAGTTAACTCAATTAATAGTTTAAAAAACAATATTGAGCTCTCTAAGTTTAGTTTGTTGTGTAAGAGGAAGAAACATAAATATTAGGTTAAAAAAGAATTTGATTTACTTAAAAAAATTTATCCTTACAAATATATTAGGGGTCACATGGTTTTGGAACACTGTTCTCAAAAATGTGGTCCAACCATGCATTGGTATCTATCGGTAATGGGAACCATCATAGTTTACCTACTTTGTATGAATAACCATGTGAAAGCCAGGCCAAAACCCACTATCCCAACATAAGAGCTATCCACACAACCATGCAACCCAAAGAACAAAATTTTTCTAAAACCGTCCAGCTAATTTTATCTCTCTGCACATTCCTTGTACATTTTCTTACACCTTGGAGACTTCCCCACATGGTTCAAACTAATCGTTTGTGAGGATATTTTTACCTAGGAGATCATCTTCCATGCTCTGAACCATCCCTCAAAACACATAACACCTATAATCCTCAAAAGGCAGTTACATTAGGCCATAATTAAACATTTAAATGAATAATTTTTAGAGAAAAGGATCCATACCTCATACAAGAACTGGGTTCCTACATTATTGAACCGTTATTTATTTTCTCCTATTTATTTGAATTTTAGTGGAATCAATATTGATTCCTTGTATTTTGTAAATAAAAGCATGATTTAAAATTTATTGAATTTATTAAATTTAATTATGAAATTTATTTGTGATTCTTGATGTAATACTTCTTTAGTGATAGTTTTTTCAAATATGAAATAGGTTGTTTTTTATAAGGTGATTTTGGTAAATGATTTTAAAATTATGGTTTTAAAATTACGATTTGGAATTGTTTCATGAAAATTATTTGTTATAATTTTTTTCAATAGAATAAATATTTTATTGAAATGTCTTGTCATGATTGGTATTTATTGGAATTTATCTTACTTGGTTGGCGTGTGTTCGTCTGAATTGGTGTGACCCTATATAAGGGGTGTGTACCATTGGGGCACATAGAAACGGTTGCCTTATAATAACATAGTAGATTGTTGAAAACCCAATCCTCAGTATTGAAATGTCACCTGGTCCTGATTGTGTGGATCTATGGTTTTCTGGAATCACTATTCCAAATAGATTTTAGAGACTATTTTAATGAAATGTTTGGGTTCTTTATGTAGAAACTATTTAGTTAGGAAAACTATTTTATACATTGATATAAACAATATTAAATTGTTTTAAACTCTTTTATATAATTTTGTTAATATTTTCTATCCTAGTGGTGTGAGTTGGGAATTCATTGGGGAAATCCTTCTGAGTATTATACTCAACCCCTTATTGGTAACATTGGAGGATTTTTAGATGTCATCTATTTTGGAAATAGTTAAATGCTTGGTATCCCAATTCTTTAGTGATTAATCATGATACATTGGTAATTTAATGTTTATTTTGATATTAAATAATTTTGGGAGATTATTTTTGGAGGTCCTTGGTTCCTTTAGGTTTCTAGGTATTCGTTGTCTTTGGTTCATATTGTTTTAGTTTCCACATGCACTCTGATATTGTAGTTTTTTTTGTTTTTTTATTTTGTGCTCCATATTTATATAAAGGTTTTATTTTTATTGTTATAGTAGTTTAGTTGTATTATTATCAAAGCTAAAATCATCCACCAATGGTTTATGAATCCCTTGCAATTATTTCCATCATTTTGTGTCTTGGAGATGTCACCTATTTCTAATAGTATCTCCATCACATCTCAAAAAAATAGGTTATGGGTGACATGTAACCAATTATATTAGTCAATGATGATCCTTCTATTATTTTGGGACAAGTTGTATCATATTTTTAGATACCTAATAATTGATTAGTGTTATTCGGTCTCTTGGGATGGTATATAGGAGTAGGAATGTTGGTAAATTAAATATAGAGAATAAAAATCCATATTTGTCCTATTTATATTCAACTTCATCTTAACCATGATTTAGGGTACACACGTGTTTTGATAAACATATAGATGTTGTAACCACCCATCATATATTTATCCAATGTGGAGGGTAGGGCATTAATATATATTAATTTCATCCCACTAGGAGAAAATATGTAATTTTGATTAAATATATTTGAATTTTTTAAAATTATTGATTTTTGAAAGTTGTTGTAAATGGTTTGATTTTCAAAATAAGTGATGGAATTTAATAAAATATTTTGAAAGAATAAAATGTTGGATCATGGGAATCATAGTTTTGATATGAATGTTATGTTAAATTTTAAATTGTTATTGTTACCATTTCTAGAGAGTGAGACTAAATGGAATATTTTTTAGATATGAGGAATGTCACTAGGTAGGTGCTATAAGAATCAAATGGAAGAGGCTTCTAGGAATGTGGTTTCACCTGAGACACATGTGAGAAAAAAAACTGGTTTAGAGTGTTGACACAGCTTTTTAGGCCTTGGATAAAGGAAAAAAATGGATGAACCATGGAAAGAAGATAATTCAGGTTAGTAATAGAAGTAGAATCCTAAAATCATGTCTGGTAATTCTGAATTAGAAAAAGAAGAAATTTTTCTCAATAAGATGAATCAAATATTTAATTTCCTTAGAACACCGATGACCTAAAGGTGGAGTTACAAACATGCATGTCTTAGGATCTAGCACACTAGCTGTGTGATTAATCGGTTTAAACTAATATAGACCAAGTATGGAATGAGAGAATTTTTCTTAATTTTTCAACAAAAAAATTTTCCCTTGCACATTCAGAATTTAAAGAGTAGTTGAATTCTTCTATTTAAAGAAATAGAACCTCATCGTGATAGAGTATGCAGGTATATTTAGGAATGTAGTTCCCTTTTTACTAGAAGTTAATTCAAGTCCATCATTGAATAAAATTATTTCTGTATCAGGTATTAGTGTAATGATTATCTCAAATATTCTCAAAAAAAATAAATTATATTATAAAAAGAATGTAAATAGAGTGATTATATAAGAAATATATATATAAGGTAATGTAGGTAGAATTATCATGATTATACCTATGAGAAATAATGGGAACTCTAATTATAAAAATAAGCAGAAGAGGGATGCCTAATTACATGGTTGGGTTAGGAGTAAAAATCAGAAGATGGGATTAGTGAATACTTCTCCAAAATAGAAGAGCATACCAAGATGTTTTGGATGTATCTATTTTGAGAAAAAAATGAGATTGTATAGAACCACCTAGAGAATATCAAAAAAATTCCAAGATAGAGAAACATCAATTATACCGCCATAGTAATCAATGGTTGGGTTCTAGGGATACGTATCATGCTTCAATGGAATCCTATATTTTGGATAGTTGAGTGCAATAGAATAACTCACATCAGTAGAACCGATCATTCCATGATAATTTGAGGAATTCCATCACACCCCAACTAGTGAAATCTTAGTTGGGTAACAAAGACCAATTTTTTCTAGGTAATAAATAGTATAGAGATGAAAAAAATATTTTGGATGATAAATAGGTAACATTGATGGTCAGTTGTGTGATTATTTTTATGTCTAACCTTAGGAAATAATTGTTTGATAAGGGTTCATCTGATTATTTTTCACATTATATTGATCTTATGGGATTTCATGTTTAAATTTGTCCCTCTATTTTGAAACTTCAATCTCCAGTTGGTCATAGAGAATGTCAAGACGTTATGTAAAAATCATGTATCATAACTACGGATAGTGATGGATTGATTTGAGATTTTTCAATAACTGAGATGGATTTATATATCTTAATCATAGGAATGGATTTTTTGACAATGTTCAAATATCATATAGACTATTATACCCTATGTTTTATCATTACAATTGATAATGGAATCAAGAATCTTATTAGAGGACATCATTATATGAAATAAATTGGGGTAGGATTGTTTAAACTAGTTCTTCAAACTATCTCATACTAGTTGGAATCTTTTACCTATGAATTAATGGATGACATTGAGAATAGTGTATTTCTAAAAAAATTAATAGGTTTTCCAATGGTTTTCCTAAAAAATTATACAGGTGTTCACCAACAAGTAAAGCAGAGTTTATGATTAATATATTACCAGGAACTAATCCTATCTCACATCCATTTTATCATATAAAGTCAATATAATTAAGGGAATTGAATGATTAATTGGAAGAGATGGAAGGAATGGGTTTATTTGTCCAAGTATGTATCCATGGGAAGCCCTAGTTTTTTTTGGGAAAATTTGAATCAAACTATTCATCCATGAGAATATTATCATAATCATAACCAAGTCACAATAATGAATATTTATCCTCTTACATGAATTGATGATCTATTTGATCAAATTAGGGGATCCAAGTGGTTCTCTAAAATTAACATTCATTGAGGATATCACCAACTGTTGGTTTAGAAGACGGATATTCCCAAGTCACCATTCGTGAATAGATATAGACTTTACAAGTATGTGTTTATGCCTTTATATCTTACGAATTAACCAATTGTCTTCTAGAAAATGATGAATCGGATATTTCAAAGATGTCTTGATTCAGTTGTTGTGGTGTTTTTATATGTCATACTGGTGTATTCAAGGATATAATATAAGAAGGATCAACAGATTTCGATAGTGTTGTGTATCTTTTGGGATCATACCTCACATCCTAGACATTTAAAGTGGTATTTTTTTGGATATAATAGGTATATTTAATTTTATTTCTAATATTTAAAAAATATTTTCCCATTTCATGGAAACTATGGGAGAACTTATTTGATATATGTTGTTTCCTTTTCCAACATTGTTATTATATATGTTTTATTTATGACTTTTAAGGACTATCATCCATAAGGGTAAACTTAACATAAGAAAATCATCCCATTTCAATGGAACAATGAGTTCGAGGAGTATCTTCAAGGCCAAGAATTCCTCCTAAAATCATCTCAAATCAAGATATATATTTTATTAGGAATGGGATATAAGGGGTATTTTGATGCTTATGGATCGAATTTGGGTTGTGTCAGTACAAAAAAAACTGGATGTATTGATGATTTTTTTTCATTAATGGATTTCTAAAACTCCTATAATTAATATAATTATGGATCTTAAAAAAATTTATATAAGGTGTTACTAATTAAAATAAATTTATAAACATCACCCTTTAGATTCAACTCATCTTCCCATGTATCCTAAAAATGTCAGCAAATAAACATCTCTAATTTTGAAATTTCTATAAACATATGTTTTTAGGGACACCTCATTTCACAAAAATTTAAAATAAATGTTAGAAGAAATACATAACTTAATAAATGGAAATTATAAAAATCACTATTTAGAAACACTTTATTTGCTGATATTTTGTAGAAACATCATTAAATAAAAATTGGTAAATTGTACCACATTTCCTAATTTTTTAGAAAAATTGCTAAATTTGGGATGTTTCTTAAAAAATAACTAAATTACTAATGTTTTGTAGTAAAAATCTATAATATTTCAACTCTTCTGAAGAAATGTGTCTAAATTTTCAGCATTTTTTTTGGAAATGCTACTAAATTATCTATATTTTGTATAAATTTCAATAAATTAGTGAATCTTTCAGATGATTATGCTAAATTTCCATAAATTTTGGTGAATCATCAATAAATTAGTGATTAGTATGAAGAACCATCACTAAATTATTGATTATTTTAAGGAAACCTAACTAAATTAGATATTTTCATAAATCATCTCTAAATAAGAAATCTTTTTCAAGAAATTTCACTAAATTAGAGGTGTTTTTTGATGAAATGTTTCAAAATTAGTGATGTTTTCATGAAACATCCTTGAATTAGTAACATTTTATTGAAACATAGTTAAATTAGAGGCATTTCCTAAAAAACATCCCTAAATTTTAAAATTAGAGACCTTTTTTAAAAATGTCTATAATTATAGTTTTTATGTAGTCTGTTCTCATCCAGGGATATCATGTTATTTCTTATAGCTAACAAATGTAATGGTTTCTGGATAATAATTGCCCAAAACATGATTTTTAATTATTTTTTTAAGTATATGAATTGAATAAATGGAATAATTATCTATTTGGTGATAAATTTATTGTTTTTAGAGATCATAATATCTTCAAAAGAAATTTATCACAATAAAATTTGAATATGAGACAGATAAAAAAGATGGAGTACAATCAAATGTTTTATATCATATTGATTTATAAATGGGTAAATGGAACTCTATGGATAACTCATTACTTAGAAATTTATATAGTCAATTGTAAATAGAGGCTTTAGACTAATGGAATTTAATTTTGGTGATTACTATCATGCACCTGGATTCTTAAGGAAAAGGTAGTGTTGTAGTTTTCTTACCTATTTTTTTATTCATGATTTCATTGAAAAAGTTAAATACGAATAGAAATATAATTAATAATTTATTTATATGAGTTCAAAACTAAATGTCTGTGGTAAAATTTAGGAAACTAATCTTGAAAATGATCCATTTTTTGGTTTGATACCTGATGGTTATACCTTTCTTTTATCAGGAAAAACTACTTTATGCTCACCACTATTCAAGATGGTTTGTTCATCCTGGAATTTGAAATATGTATAAGGAAATAAGAAAAAAAATTTAATTGGTAGGAATGAAAATAAATGGGGATGAGTTCATCTTGATATTACTCATATATTAATAGTATAAGGAAAAGCACCAGTAGCCGTCAGGTATGCTACTATTTTTTCTAAATATTGTATAGAAATGGTATTAGATAACCATAGATTTCGAAATAGGTCTACAAAGGATAGTTCTTAAAAATGATTCCATATGGGTGACAATGGATAATCACACAAATTCACCCCATTTAATCCCTATTAATGAATTTTATATGGTTTAATACTTATCAAAAAACATTAATCAAGAATTTTTAAAAAGAAAAGGAATACAAGGCTTGATAGTATCTAACTGAGATATAAGATTTATGTCTCATGTTTGGAAATAATTATGAAATACCTCTTAACTATGTTTAAATTGATAATGTAGTATCATCCTAAAATGGATATAAAATATCATAGGATGATATAAATGTTAGAGGATATGATTGGGGATTGTTTAATTGATTTTTGTTGATCCTAGGAGGAGCACATAATTTCAGTGGTGTTCTTATATGTCAAGAGTTATCTTTCTCTGATAAATATGGATCCTTTATAAGAGTTTTATTGGAATACTTATTCTTCTCCATTTTTGGGTTAAAATAGTTGATACTTCACCAGTTGTGCCAATCCTTTTGTAGAAGAAAATGAAGAATAATCAGTTAACCAGAAAAATAATGGATATGGTTCAGATTCATCAGAAACCATATATGGATAATTTTGATATATGTTGTCATAAGAGGTGAGTGATCATGTGTTCCTGATGATCACTCCAATGCTTGGCCATAATTGTTCTAGGAATCCTTTCTTGTTATATCCTCAACACATAGGCCCTTTATAGTTACATGAAAAAGTTGTTGAGGTGGAATATTAGTTGGTTTTCCCTCTAATGTATAATTTAATGCATAAATTGTTTCATGTATCTCAATTGAAGAAGTATCAAATTGATCTTGGTAATGTTATTGGATTCAATCACATTGACATTGAGCTATTTTCTTCATTGGTTCATTTACTCATATGGTTTTATGATAGGCATGAGAATATCCTGTGTGGGAAAAGTATTGGTCTCGTGTTGGTTTTATGAAAATATTTTTACATTTAGGAATAAAAGTGGGAGTGTGAGAAGAAAATGGTGGTGCAATGGCACAAACTCTTTTAGACCAATGGTGGTTTTCAACACTCTGAGTAATGAAAGATAAATGGTGGGGAGAATGTATAACTCCTAGATTTAGATACATGACCCATTAATTATGTATTTTATGTGTATACTGTGACTTGGTTATGTTACAAGTGTGTCATAGGATTTTTTTAATGTTTTGTGGCTTTTATATTGGTTCATGGTTTATGAATAATTAGTTGAAATTGTTAAACCCCTCCAAGGAAACAATTAATCTAAAATAGTGGGCACTCAGTAGGTCCACAGTTAGAAACATTGTTTATCCAACCTGTGAGTCCACCTAGGAGAAACCATGAAATGTTGTAAATAGGGGTTCGGCATGGTTGGTACACGTTTTCTCTAATACTATGTTCAAACCATGAGAGGGATTTTGGTGGTAGTTTCTCATGCACTAATAGCACACAGTCTTCATATCCATGCACCAAAATCGTGCACCAGTAAATTTTAGATATAAAAATATTGGATATAGAACGATTTTTTCTTAAGCCTCTCTTTATCCCAGAATATAGTCATATCTTAAAGTACACATTCTCCAATGGTTGTGGATTACATTCTATTTTATATAGAAGAGTTTCTTATAAAAATTTGGGTGCATTGTTGGTTTAATTTCATAGTAAGTTATTGTTCATCATTTTTTTTAGTTTATTCATCCATATCAAGGAATCATGGATTTAATAAATTGAGAAGAAATTCGTGTTTTTATATTTCAATAATGAAAATATATGGTTTTTAAGGGAACAAGAGCTAAGGTTGAATATTGATGTTTTAATCCCAGTTTTTTAAAGATGTTAGATTATTCTTTATTTTCTCCTATTTTTTGAGAGGTAGGCATCTTCAACCATAAGTCCTCCTTTTTAAAACATGATGGATTTATTTAAAATTGATTTAATTTATTGGATTTAATTGTAATATCTATCCATTATTCTTGATGTAATGCCTATCCAGAGAAGTTTTTGTGAAATTTAATGTTTGTTGGATTTATGAAATGTGATTTCAGTAATTGGTTTTAAAATTATAGTTTTAAAATCACTATTTTGTTTAAAATCATGGGAATATTTTGGATGATTTTTTTAATAAAATAAATGATTAATTGAAATGGATATGCATAGATGGTTTGTCATGGGATTTGTCTTAATTGGTTAGTGTGTATTCATTTGGACTCACGTGACCCTATGGTAAGAGAATGTTCTATTGGGGACTTATTAATGTTAACCTTAGGGAGACTTGGATAATCAATAAGATAGCACTCATGAGTATCGAAATTTCACCTGGTTATGATTTTTTGGATGTGTGTATTTGTGGAATGGGTATTCCAAATGGATTCATGAAATAGTTTTTTAAAATGGATTTATTCCTTGGAAGTGGGTTGGTTTGGAAAAATGTATCATTATTTGATATAAATTAAATTAAATTATTTTATATTATTTTATATTATATAAATGAACTATCATGATCTATCCCAGCAATATGATCTGGGTATTCATTGGGGACATCCTACTGAGTTTTATAATCACCCCTTTCTTGGGTACTTTGGTTTATTTACAAATTTCATTTATTGATAGTTAACAAAAAGGTATCCCAGATCATTATTAATGAATCATAATACATTGTGAATATATTGATGAACATGATCTTGGATCCTGTTTTCAGTTTTTATTTGGAGGTCTTTGTCCCTTTGTGTTATTAGGCCATTAGTTTCATCGAGTCTTTTTGAATTAAATTTCATCTTGTACTCTAAAATTGTACTTGGTTTTGTTTGAGTATCATTTTTTACTCATGCATCACATAGAGGATATCTTATTATCATTATCATGGTTTAGTTGTATTATTATCAAAAGGAAAATCATCCCCCAAGTCTTAACAATTCCCTTGGAAGTTATTTAAAACATCTGGTGTCTTGGGGATGTCACCTAAGGTCATTATCACCCATTCCTCTTCATAAGACAAAGGGTGAGGGGAAGGATGTTACAAACATGGTTAATTTATATTGATTAAATTAAATTTTAATTTACTTAATATAATAAATATTATTTTCAAGACCACAAAAATAATTTTAATATTATTTTTTCAATTTTAAATAATTATTGATGAATAAAATATTTTATTAAATATATATTCAAATATTCAATAAATGTTGACGAGTTAGAACAAACAAAGACTGCATCTCAAGAGAAATATTATATTATAATATATTTAAATAATATTTTTTATTTTCGAAGTATTCACAAAATCTATAAAATAGTAATGATGTTAATTTTTGTCATGGGGTTTACTAAGTTAATTATTTTATTTAAGGGCCATTAATAAATTAAAAAATATCTTAAATGAAGCCCTTTTTACATTAATATATGTTTATGTATACGGTGGCGAGTTAATCAAAAACTGAGAATAGATAATATTTAGGAATAGTGGACTTATCTCCCTCCCTCTATCTCTCTCTAAATCCTACTCTCTTTCTATCATTAATGAGAATAACTACTTTATAGAAGGATTTTGGAGTAATCCATATAAACTACTACTGATGATTAGTTTGATCATACAATAGCTGAAAATAAATTGGTGTTTTTTGGAGATCAATGTAGAATGTTTGGATCACTGATAGAGGGATTCAACAATTGAATCCTTAAAATGCAATGAAGGTTTTACAAAATGGTTTTTAGAAGATCATAAAAATCATCAAGAGATGAAACCTAATATGAGGTAATAATTAATTCAAATTTTAAATATACTAATTATAAATAGTAAACGAAATATCATCTATTTGATTTTCAAAAAACACTAAATGTAAAAATAATAATTTAACACCTCTCGAAGACACATCCCCTACACCCAAAAACTATATATTTTAGGTTAAATAGTATTCATTTTTATCATAATAATTAAATGGTTGAAAAATAATGAATCATGGTTTATTAATATCTTGTGAATATTCTAAAGAATATCCCTTTTGAGTGTCTCATTGGGTATACAGTCATATGACCACTCATCAAGAATCATGGCGATGATTGATTCAATGCTCAAAAAACATTTTTTAGGATAAAGTTTCATAAATAAATACGTTCCAGAACCACATCCACTTTCTAGCATCCAAATAGGGACATAATTTCTAGTAAATTACTCATAATTTTACTTCACAAAAACATATGATGAATTTTCCACCAAGTAAAGGATTGATATTTAAAGTGGGTTTTTACCTCTTAAATCAATGGAATATGATATTTCGATAGAAATATAGAATTATAAATCTCATCAATTTTATGAGTAATATTGAAAAAATCATATTAATATTTATGAACCATAAAAAAAATATGTGGGGATTATAAAATGATCCCAAAACAATGAAAAGTGAGACTCAGAAATGGCTCATATGGATTTTTTTTATAATTGAATCATTGCACCGGAAATAAAAAACATAAAATAATCAATAAAATAACTTTGAAAAATGAATTTCATTTTATAACATCTCAAATAGTCATCATATATACACAATAAAAAGGAAATTAGTTGTGTCATATAGAACATGTCTAAAAGATAGGAATTAGGGATGGAAAACCATTACCTCTTTTCTTGACTTCCAAAAATGTAAATTAACCTAATGTAGCAAAAACATAGATATATGAATCACATAACTCATAACCATAATCAAAAAATATTCGTTTATACTCTTCCTATATATTTATTCCCAATAATAATTCTCCCAATTATCAATATCATATGTTTATAATTTGGATTATTTTAAAAAATTTCCTAATATTTTTTATGTATCCATTATTATTAAAAATATGATAATAACTAGATCATTAAAATTATATTTATTGATAATTAATATTTATTTTTTATTTCTTATTCTTATCATTATTGCTTTAGACCTTAAATGCTATTATAAAGTCGATAAAAATTATATTTCAGTTTTCCATGATGATTGAAGAATTTTTTTTATTAATTTATGAAGTGACTATTGATAAATATTCATAAAAAATATTTTCTTGATTTTAAAATATTATACATATAATTATTCTCCCATAGTAATTCATGTGATAAATTCATAGTATTGATTAATTTGGGATTTAAATTGACTAAATCATGAACATGCCCTGATTTAGTAAATGAATATGAGTTGTTTTGTAATATAATTATAAAAATTATAAATGGAATTATTTAGAATTTAATAGTGTGGTATATCTTAATTTAGATTATGTATACTAATAGGAAATTTTTATGAAAACATTACATAATTTTAATAATAAAATTATTCTCATAGTACAATTATTTTAAACAATTTAAGTAGGGACAGTCATTTGTGGATAATATAAAAAATAGGTTCTCATGTTTTTTATACCAAAATGTTTATGGTGTTATAGGTATATAATTTTTTGTTTAATTCTATCGTTACATCAATACATGTATGGTTGTTAATGAAAATGATATGTTTTTTGTTATAGAGGTTGTAGTTCTCATAACACACGAAGGACAGTTTTGTTTTTCTTATGGGAAGGAGAAATACTAATTAGTGTTAATTTCAATAATATAATAACATTAATTATATAATTATTACAAAATTCATCATATTATATAGGGAAAAATAAATTTTATGTTTAATTATAAAAAGAAAATAACTTAGAGAATATATTGTACTTATGTAATTTACTATTTGTTTCTCTTGGTGGATTCTTTAAGGAATAAGGAAATATGATAATCTATATTTACTAGAATGTATATAGAGATAATGAGTTTTTTATGGGAATAAAAAAGGGAAGGGTTTCTAGTGAAACATAACTTTTTGGTGTTCCTTAAAGGGATGGTGAGAGTTATCTTTTATAAGTGGTGAGATTGGGTTTTTGTAGATATTTCATCATAATGTAATGGGGAAACATGTTAAACATGTCATATGGACCAAAAATGAGGAAACATGGTATTTTAGAGTGGATACCGTCTATAAAAAAACCTTATTTAATAAATTATATTCATTTTCATCATGTTTCATGACCATTATCCTTTATATTACTATGCTTACATTTTAGTTTTTTCGCCGGTAACTGGTTTTTACCGATTGTGATGTAATCCTTTTTAAGAAAAATAAAATAAAATTTAATAGATAAATTTTACATATTGATTACAAATTTTACTTCAATTTTTAACGATTTAATTTCTAAATCATTTAAATGTAAATTTTAATATGAAAAATGTCTACTCTATTGAAAAAAGTTTTTTTAAAAAATATTACATGTGTTCTAAAATATCAGTAATTGGTTTTTAAATTTGTAATTAATATTTTAAATTGTATAAAATCAATTATATATTATATATTTTTATAATAAATTTATTTAACAAACTTATAAGTCAAATTTATATGATAATAATATCATAAATGTCATAGAACATTAAAAACAATTATATTTCACTAATAATCTAAAAATAATTTTTTTATAAATCAAAATAATTCTCCTTATGATAATATCATTCTCATGGAATAAAAATTGAATTTTTTAAATAAAATTTTTAAATTTATAAATTAATCATTTAGATATAATAAAAATTAAATTTTCTTCATAGTGTATATTTTGTGATAGTTTGAGATGTAGTTTTTAACTACTATAGTAGGGTCAAGGATATTTCATTGTCACCTAATTAATTAATTTATTCCTAAAAAGGGGTATATATAAAAAATTTAATAATTGTTTATATCCCTTTATTCTTGAAATCTGGAGGTGCTGAGGTTTTCCCAAATAGTCTGAGATTTCTTTAATTGACATTCACCAATCGAGTTGTGTGATTCTGAAATACATTTTATTTTGTGTCGGGAATCTGGACCATTTCTCCAGTAAAATATTATAGGATCCAACAATATTCCACAACATGTGAGAACATGAATTGTATCTAGAATGTATTTCCCTTGTAATAAATAATAAGAAATTTCATTTCTAGTAGAATGGTTTGGGGGAATGACCAATCATAAAGGTAAACCCCAACTATTTATAGATTTTCAAAATGCCCAATTTCCTAGGTATTAACTTCCCCATTTAACAAAATATTTCAAATCCCTTCCATGGTGAACAATTCATGAATAAATGTTCCCAAAATTGAAATTCCAAGACTTCACATTGATTATCATTATAGTTTTAATCTACTTTTAGATATTTTTTATGTAATCCTGGATAGTACATAAATTAACTGTGGTCTACTATTCATGATTTCATCCAACAAACATTATTTTTCCAACTTCATCCCAATAGGATGAAGTATAACACATGATCCCATAAAATTCATTAAATGGTACAATATGAATGAAAAAATGGAATAGATAATTTTATGGAAACTCTAAAAAAGATAGATATTTATCACATATTACATGTAATTCAAGATCATATAATCCCATCACGTCTTCTACTGTCAATATAGTACACTATGTCACTCTATTACTGTGGGGGTGATTGGTGGCAGAAACAATTATCTTAGTGTTTGGATCACCTTGCATACTATTTTGTATTTTTCTAACCAAGTTTCATGAGTAGATATAATTAATAGATCTTCCCCATGTAGCATTACAATTTCATTGATATTGAGTTTGGAAATGTTCTTAATGTGTTTGTCTCCTATTAAAAATATGATATGAATAAACATATAAATATTATCAATGACTACCCACAAGAATAATGTATCATTTGATAATTTGGGATTCCAATGAAAAATTAAATTATAACATTTTTTACTTCCAAACATATATAGGTATTGGTTTCATGGAAACTTTAGAGCCTTTACCAACTATAATACTAAAATTCTGGACATATTGTCCATAATTTCTAGATTCATACAATCCCACCTAAAAATTCTTTATTAATTCTCTATACATATGTGTTCTACCATGTTATATGGAAAAATTTCTTCAATTAGCTTCATAAAGTAGTTCCCTCTATAAAATTTAAATTGAAGAAATATATAATATCATCTTAAACATTTACACCCAATCTTTATAAATGTAATTTTCTAAATTATAAATATTTAATACTTTAAAATTCATTTTATGTTATCATCATGTTTTTTGGACTTATATATCTTATCAACTAAGAATGTTTTATTAGTTTCTTAGAAAATGAATCCTCTCTTCCCAATCCAATATGTCATTATATCCATCATTACAAGAATTAAGTACATAATATCCTTATTAATACGCATTATGGTGATACCCTCATGTTCACATGTACTCCATGCATAATCCACAAACTTTTTTATCCTATTGTATTATTGTATCAAGAAAACTTAAGTACTTGAGTAGTTCTAACCTTCTTATATGCCTCATGTTGCGATCCTTTAGATAGAAAATATTATACAGACTCTTATAGACTATTTATATTTAATTTTCTCCATTGTGGTATTTCATTTATATTTTCAAAGAAATTGTTATGACTACCAGCTTAGGTTTATTTGTTAGAAGTTATTTTCATGGATATCAAATTGTCTTGATATAGAGAATATCAGCCTATCATTATGAATAATTACATAACAAATTTTCTTATATAATATAATAATTTATATTGAAAATACTTCTTTACCTCATGGTATAGAAAATACTAGCTCATTAATCAGCATCCTCTAATGTTATTCAAAATATTCCTCATATTTCATTGATCATTTTTTGGAGAGACCCATATGATTCGTACATAAATATTACATCATACTTGATGAATATTAAAATACAAAACATTGTGATCAAATACATAATCGTATAGGTTTTGGGATTTTGGAAACATTGATATATGAAAAAAAAAGTATAAGAGATATATATTATCTATAAATAATATTATCATAACTAGAACCATTTTTAGACAAATAAAATTCAAAACCATGCATGATATCTTGGGAAATGGAAACATAACTAAGGGTGAGATCACATGCTCATTAAGGGTAACCAAGGGAGAAAATAATCACTAAATAGCAACATGAGCATAAGGGTATGAAAAATTGATTCAAGCATTAAAAAACCATAACAAACATATCATAGATCATAATATTGAATAATGGCATAAATCATGAAATTTTGTAATCTATGAGTGATAAAGGAATCAAAGAACATGAGTCATGATATAATAAAATTGGTATAGGACATAATTATTTGGAATAACCCTAATAAAAATAAAATTCTTTAGTTAAGGATCAATTACAACACTATAACAGTGTATTGGGTTTAATCCAAATTCCATTATATCATCAATTATGTTTTAATGTTATGACTATCATGTTTGATAGTGTATCGTAATAAATTTAGTCCACACCCCATTCCAGCCCTTATTATCTAATTTGATATCCGTAATTAATCAATGTGTTTGAAGAATACATAATTATGGAACCACATTCCACTTCATTATAATTGATTCATATGTGTTCCATAATATATAAAATCATAAATCATATATCATAATCTAAGGAAAGTAAAAAAGATTAAAAAAGATTTCAATAATACAACATAGAAAACCCCATGTAAAATAATAATGTTTCATTAATATATCATAATCATACTCATATACCATCCAAATAAAGAATATGGATTGTTTATTTGGATTATAACCCCAATAAATCAAATTGTAACATCCTAATTATGGATTCAACTCATCTGGTGTGCCATACCCGATTGGAAAAATGGCCTCAAGTGTATTTCCCCAAACACTAGAGGTTTCTGACTAGAAGTAAAGTACTAGGGTGTGATTGTGGGGAAACTATTCCCTTATTGGAAGAGTGTAACACAACGGAATAAATAGTTATTAAATAGAGGAAATAGTAGATAATATACAACTGAAATAAATAACGGAATACAGATTAGAAAAATAACAAATAATCATTCCATACAAAAGATTATGAATCATGTTATGTTCTAGGAAAATATCCAAACAGGTACACTTTAGAAATCCAAAATATATGTTACAAAAGAAAAAAATAATCCAAGGAATCTAAGAAGCATCACAAGCATTAGATCAGTCTCATCCTCTCCTGCTCCTAATAAGAAAATAATGTACTAGTAGAAGGGAACTTTCCCAGATCAACACCTACAATCATATAATATATTTAGGCACAAAATCATGACCCAAAGAGGGTGTGAGACTAAATACTAGTAGGCAACCACCAAAGGTATGTTCCAATCTGACAATCAAAAATATACAACAGGCAGTGTACAATAGTGAAGGTAGTAAATAGTAGGTACTCAAAAGTAAATATAATAGATAACCCAGAAGATGTTCTAATCAAGTATAGGTGAAGTCCAAATCCATGAATGTTTTTTAGCTTGAAAGACACAACATTAGTCACTTTATTTCATTATTAAATTTATTACTAAGTCTGCTCTAGAAATCCAAAAGTGGAATTAAAGTATCACTCCTAGTGTATTTAACCAAATCTATATAACCATGGTAAAACATAACACCAAACTGGATCAAAACCCTCTATATAAGTATTTCAGTAGTCAATCTGGGTCGAAACTCGGTATATAATCATTTCATCATGTGTCAGGTTTAGAAATCTGTATATAAGAATTTCAGCATGTGTCAGGGTTGAAACCCGGTATATAATCATTTATCAATAAAAACAGCACATGTAACTTACACTATTACATGGTTAACAAAATAATAACTCACAAGGGCATCAAACATGTCAATAACCTTTCTTGTAATCTGATAATTACTAGGCTTAACAATTCTAAACTCACATGGGAAATGCATATCATAAGCCTAACATGTGAATTAATCTATAAAAAAGAATAACCATTTATAATATCATATGGGAAAATAATTCAATCAACTAATTCAATTTTAAATGACCCATAAAATGGAATCAATGGCATGGCCATAAGAATCCTAGTCCAAATGGCTAAATTCTGTTCATCTGAGGGAAAACTCGCCCATGAGGTGGCCCTCAATCAAGTACAAAAATCACAAACATGACTTATAGTCATTTAATCAATTACCTAATCAACATAAGGTACCCATATAATTTAATATTCAATTTATGTGAAAACGTAAAATGGTTGTGCAGTAATTTAGAATATATAATCATCTTGAAAATTAGTGAAAGGCACTAGACCACCTACCTCGTACTCATACGACTCTCCTCATCCAACGTCGGGCTTTGATTTGTCCTAGAACTGGGTAGATCTATAAAATGAAAAATAATTCTCAACATTCAATAACTAGGTCGAGAGAATAAATAATGAAGAAAGGATCAAGAGGAATCAATCACTCACTAAGGGTATTCCAACACAACCAATGATGATAGAAAAAAAAATTGATGAGTAATTAGGACGTTCAACGACCGCTCGGTGCAGCTATTCCTCAAACGATACGATCTCTCTATCTATACGATGAAACATGAGGCTACTTCTTGATTTACCAAATTTTAGAAATGTACATGATGTGTACATTAAAATACACCATGTTTCCATACACTTCCTATCCATACAAATACATTTTCATATATTGGGATCATATGGAATGTAACCCACCTTAAACACCGTGTACAAGAAAATTCATGGTGTGTATGTTTCATTATTCTTTTATCTCCGTGAATAAAAAGTGAAAAAGAAGGATTCATTCCTAAAGGTAATAATTGGGTTCTTATAATCCCCCCCCCTAATGCAATTGTTCCCCGAATTTACCTTCTAAGGGTGGTGAATAAGTATATGAGAATAACTCTAGCCACTACAAGCGTACATCAGCCTCCCTATCCCACAATTCATGGAGGATGCTCATCAAATTACACATAGACCTCTAAATTAAACTCCTCGTCCGAAAAACATGATGCAAGTCTGAAAAGTATCATCGTAATTGAGAAACATGGAAGATTTCATTAATAGCCTTGTACCTCAGAGGTAACTGCAACCGACATGCAATAAGCCTGACCCTCTCCAAAATATCAAATATCCTGATGTACCTCGATGAAGGCTTACCCTGTCTCATGGTCCTCTTGTGTTCTAGCATCAGTGCAACACATTGGAAAACGTGATCCCCAACCTAAAACTCTTAAGGTCTTCTAAGGCGATCAACATAGATTTTTTGATGAGACAGGGAAATATCCATCCACCTCTGAATCACCTGAACATGTTTAGTGGTCTCCTAGAAAAGAATATGTCCTGGAATAGTTGTATCACCTACCTATATCCAAAACAGGGGTAATCAGCATGACATACCATACAAAGACTTATTTTGTGCCATCTGAAATGTATCCAAAAGAGAAATTTTTTTAGGTGAACTCAACTAGGAGTACAAGTCTCTTCCATGAACGCAAAAAATCTAGGATGCAAGCCCGTAGCATTTCCTCCAGCACCTGAATCATGCGCTCTGACTAGACATCTATCAGAGGGTCGTATATTGTGCTCATAAGAACTTGTGTAACTAGAACCCTCTATATTATTTCTAGAAATTAGAAGTAATCTAGGTGTCCATATCTGAAATGATAGAATACATGACCATGTTCATTCGTACAATCTCATAGATCTACAATAACTCATTCTCTTCAACCCGAACGGTTTACCTGATCATTAGGAAGATTGAAACCTTTGAGTGTATTCTAAGAAAAACTCACACAAAATCATTACTGAGACACTTCCACCATTGTAAAACTCCACAAACCATGCCTTTTGAGGAATTCTAGCGATGCTACCATCGCAATTTTCCTTTAACTGGGAGAACCAAAACACAAATGATGTCATAATAGCAGCCTCATTACAAAGTATGGTCAAACCCTAATCAACATTATCAAAATAAGTCATGCAATATTCCTTTGAAAGACATTGAAAACTTCTACATCATACACACCATAGAATGGAAGAGTGTAAAACAGGTTCACATGAACCATACTTGGGGGATATGATGGTAATGAGTCAAAACTTCACTGGATGACTTATCTTAGAAACAATTGGCATATGAGGCCAGTGTATTGCAGTAGAAATAGAACTCATTCTCCCAAGGAACCACAAGCCCCCAATGAGAAAAAGCGTAAATCATATCCATAACAGTGGAATCATTTTTCCTTTAAAAGAATCACATCAACGCTTGAAAAAATGTATGGAATAACCTCGGATTCATCACCCCAGAGTCCATGGAACTCCCCAAGTTTTTTTACACTCTATGTTACAATTGAGACATTGGTACAAGGTCAAATTTCCATATAAGAACACTGATTGAACCCAAGGTGGAATTCGCCTAGTGGTCACGTCAAGGAAAATTGAAGGCATCCAGATTTCATTCAAGGTATTCTAACACGAGAAACTAAATATCAATCATGATTAACCAAACCTCATTAAAAACTAGGCATCAGTGCACAAAATAGGAAAGATCAAGAACTGTCCCAACAAACATTGATTGTAGTGTGGCGTATAACTGACAATCTCTTAGTGCATCCAGTACAATTTCAATATAGGAAACATGCTCATGTCTTAATGAAAAAAACACTAATATTATTTCAATAATTATCAGAAAAGGAACATTGAACCACTATTGGCCAACCTCTTGAAAGAAACATGACTTATCTTTTCAACACATAATCATTTATTCTAACCACAATTCCTTTATCCGAAAGAATTTATGTGATAGAGCACACATAACCTTTAAGGTCCATCCTTGGTCATCTGTTCTTCACAAGCTCTACAACAAAACCAACTGCAACAACATCGTGCTGCCAAGAAAGCATCAACATGAAACAAGACTCGTAAGAATCAATGGTATTCAAGAAGAATTGACCATTTTTGAATTCTCTTTGATTATGATCATTCTACATGGAAGGAAACATTTAAATAGAACCGATGTGACACTCCCTACCAAGGAGTGTCTTATATATTGGGAAGATGGAACAACCACCATCAAAAATTCCAGTTCAGAATCAACTTAAATTCACGACTATCATTCCATAAATCATGATAATAATGTAATATTACTTGGCATGAAATCTGATATTAAATTGACTAGCGTGTCAAAATACCCATGTTCGATAAAGCCCTCCCGAGTAATGGGACGAACTGTGTTCCATAATGCTTAGGTTACTCTACTCTATAGATAACCTGAGGACATACAGAACAACTCAAATCTCAACGATTTAACTAAACTCAATGGATTGTCTGTAAAATTTAACACTCGATGGGTATTGCGTATGTCAACATATAATACCCCGAGTTTTCGAGAGAAAATGTCACATTCTGGGTACTATTCATAAGCTATCCACCCAAGTACTAGTGTCTCACTTATGAACTGTCTCAAAATATCATCATCTACCCAACCATTAACATGGATGAAGATGTACTAAGTCAACCACCATTTAAGGATAAAGAGGTCCACATTGTCTCCTAAGAGACTGACCAAGCTCTATGAATGTATAACCTACTGAACTGAGCATTCCTCAATTATCATTACCACAAAAAAGGTCATGATACAACGATCACCCACTTGAACAAGAGTTTCTTCATTAAAACCAAACATTTTACTATGGACAACAGTGCCTTATCAGAACCAACGCCAGAATGTTCATAGCTCAAAATCACATATATCAAAATCGGATAGGTCAACACATTCCACTAAGCACTCACCCCTCTGATTTCCCCATGGGTCAGGTCTAGGTGTCAAACAATGAGAGATACTATCAACATCCCACTATGAATGTCAGGTTTGGTCAAGTCAAACATTGAGAGGCATCCTACATGGGATCAACTAGGAATACACGAGTGAAGGAATCCTATATGGGATCCAGAGCTAAAAATATACAGGAGGAATCCTACACAGGATCCTCTAATAATAATAAAAAGGTAATCCTACAATAGGGATCCACACAAATGGTACTCAGGAGAAGGTACCTACATGGGACTCCCTATAACAGCATAAGTCAAGAGAGGTAGATCACAGCTCATCTCAGATCAAAAGTGGCAACTAGGTTTATGAGCACCCTATTGATAATTCACACTCTGGTCTCACTCTTTGGGGACAATTGAAAACAATAAACGGACAAAGAACTTATCCATTTAGATAAAATCCCCTAAACACCCATTATGAGTTTTTGGAACACTCCATGGGTTTCACTATTGTGATCAATGTGGAAACCTACTCAGAATAGACTATTGTCAGGTCAAATTCCAAAATCTGGGTAAAACATTCCAAAATATGAACCCCAAAGGGTCCAAAAAAAGGTGAGTACATAGAATATAGAAACCACAAATGGTGTGTACCTTCACTTTTCTAAATGAGAATGTACTTTCGTCAGCCCAGGTGTGTAACCACCCATGATTGAAACGACCCAATGTTTTTAATGGAAATTTCATTCTTATAAATATGGCATAAAATCGCATATTAATGAACTATTGAGTGATAAGTGACCTTTAAACATAATTTTTTCACTTCTGTGCTTGGAATTTTGAAAATCGGACATACACGGTTGTGTTCAAGATGTTTTTTTGGAGTCTAATAAAACAAAAATAATTTTTGGTGAATAGTAACATAACCTAATGAATAGTACCCTACCCTTATGAATAGTGATATACCCTAATGAATAGTAACCTCACCTATGATAGTATAAAAATAATATTCAAGTTGAAGTACAATATACCTATGTTTTTGAATGAGTTAATTCATGTTTTAAATCTGGTTTTTGATAATAAAATATGATTTTAATTAAATCTTAAAATAATCATATTTAGAAAATTATTTTTGAAAATGGACTTCATTTTTGGATTATAAATGTCGAAAAATAAATAGGGTGAATTTTTGGGATTTTTCAGAAATACTTGAATTTTTTGATGAATAGTAAAATACAATAAATTATAATAAATGCTAAATATTGCATCATAGGTGATGTATGTATGATTTAAGAGGAAAATCCCGAATCATTCTTGATTATTTTATTATATTTGATGATAATGCTCAATTATTCATATTCTTGTCCTTAAATAATAAACTAATACTTAAAATAATGGGAAGAACCTCCCCTCCATCACTATAAATACCCCTCTCCTTACCTCTTTCCTTCACACCTCTCAAGCCTTGTGCCTAGCCCAAATTATACTCAAGTATCTTCCCAAGCTCCTTCCCCAAGTTCAAGGCCTATTGGTCTTACCAAAAGTCCAAAATCAAAGGCTTTAAGAGGGATCTAAAAAGAGAGGAGATCAAAGGGTAAGGATCCCCTTTCATTTTCAAGTGTTTTGTTTTCAATTTCCTTCTTTTCTTATACCCTCTCCCCATTCCCTTATCCAAAAGGCATGAAATCTCAATAATCTCATATATTCTGTATTTTAATCATGTTTATGTAAAAATTCAAGAATCAAGCTTCTTCTCCTCTCCCTCGTGTTCTAAAATTAAAACACTGTCAGTGATCGACATTGTGGATAATGTGTTTTCAATTTCTTTTATCATATTTGTTTCTAGTCATGAAACCATTTATGTTATGGTTGAACCAGATTATTATGTATGTTATATATCCTATTTATGGTTTTATAATTCTTATACACTCATGATATCAAATAATAATACAAAACAAGTTAATTATGGGTAAAATCGCTAAAATTAATTCAAGCGTTTTTCATTAATGGCGTATGTCATGGTTTTATTTCACTCCAATTAACCAAATTAATTTTTTAACCTTATGGATGCTCACTTATTCTATATAACATCAATTCTGGACAATCAATTTCATCTTACATTTTATCCAAACCTAAATACATGTGAACTTTTCATTAAAACCAAGGAAACAAACAGACCAGAACCATGAAATTGATCCTTATAATCAATCAAAATGGGAATGAATGAACTTAAAAAGGTTATACTAAATATATTACATGTATATAATGTTATTTACATGTATATAAGGTTCTGGAAATATTTATTATTAATCCTAATTTGACTATTCCGGTCATTAATATCAAGTGGAGAACACCACCGGATTTAAGGTAAGGGATCCTCCCCTTTTTACTCATAATCAAGATTGATCTCTATGCTATGCCTTTTTTTGTAATACCAAGTAATGGGGTACATTTATACACCTTCCCCATACTTCCCTAATTTTATATAAGTGATGAAAAACTCCTTATCTCTCTCATAAAGCCCTATTAATTATACACAATATCATGCCAATAAACCATGATGGATTCTACCCGAAATTCCTTTATTCATTCGGGTTTCTCTATCATTATTTTTTTTCAGTCTTTTATATATAAAAACAACATCTTGTTTATATGCTCTAATATCATGTTCCAAGATCCACCTCTCACTCTCTTTTTTGGTTATATGTGCTTATAAGTGAATCTCTCTTTGATACTTCCCAATAAGCACACTTTCCTAAAAGGAACTTCCCAAACTTTTACCCAATTTCAAGAGCACTCTACCTTAGGTTTTAAGACACCATTATATTTTTAAATTCTGTATTTTAAATATGAAAACATTTTTTGTTCAATTCTGGTTTTATATAAAAGAATGTTATCTCTACTATTTGTAAAAGCTCTATGTCATTTCCCTTAAAACCGAACAAAAATGCTTTAATGCTAATGCTTCTAAAATACATATCTAATATGTTATCACTTATGTTTGACACCACTTAAAATGGTATAAGCCTATTTTACCCAATTAATTTCCATGTATTTCTAATTATTTTCTTATATGGACACTTTCATGATACGCCCATTGGTTATGATTGATGTCATGATTGTGGTACCCAATTCTTTTCATGGGTACCCTTATGTTTGTGTATAGTTGAATATGTATGATTGTATATGTGGTAAGAATATTTTTATGGAAAGGATATTCATTAATATGTTGAGATGGGTGTGCCCATATAGCACTCCAATGCAATGGGTAAGGATAAGTCACATGAGATGCAATGTGAAATGATATCGACAGTTATCCTTGACCCATACTAAAATGGGAAACAGTATTGGTGGTTAGCCTTAACCCGTAGTAAATATATGATTTAAGATTCTGCCACATTTATATGATACCATGTTTATATGATCCCATGCTTATATTAAATGATTTCATAAGTTTCATGATTTGGATATCATTATTTCATGCCTCTTAACTCATGTGCTTGAGATTTATCCTTATGTCCATTTCCTTACTGGGCATCTCTAGCTCATCCATTTGTTCATGTGTTCCCTAGGGTACCCTATGCTGATGTAAGAGCTCAAAGGAAGTTAGAAGCTCTTTATGGAGACTAAATAAAGAATTTTTTTTGTCCCATGTTTTATGTTATATGTACCTAGTCTTCAAAGACACTAGACTTAATGATCCGTGGCTTGTACTCTGATGATTAATTATTCTTAAAATCATGAAATGTTTTATGTAAAAGGATTGGGTCGCTATAGTTGGTATTAGAGGATGGTCTAGTTATTTCTTGAGATTAGGAATAGAGCACCTTATTGAGAACCTTGAGGATGAAACTAAGTAAAAGGAAGTAGTCCTAAATTTTGGTGAGTACAGAGTAAGTGGTTTATCAAGAAAATACATCCATGTCTGGATACGAGCACGTAGAGGCGGCTCTGGAAAATATGTATCTAGGGATAAAACCCAAAATACTGCTTTGATATAGACTCAAACTGGAACTGGTACACAGAAATGGGCCTTGTTGAAATCTTGGTTACGACACTCCTGGGGGTTATTCTTTGGTAGATTCATGAGCTTAGTATGAACCATTATTAATGGACAAAAAACCCCATAAGAATATAAGTTAAGAAATAGATCGAGGATAACCCAGATATAAACCTAAGGAATCACAAGTTAAGATGTACTTATTCATTATAAATTTATCCTTTAATATTCAAAGTTTCCTTTTTATGCTCAATAGCTATGTTTTCAAGACCTCTAATTATACATTTTTATCCCTAGTAAATTGCAGGAAATAGAAGAACAGGTTCCAATAACCAATGTGATAGGCAATGTGATGATTGTCCTAATGAAATTCCTGATGTGATGGAAGAGGGTGCTCAAAACTTCGTGGCAGTACTTGATCAGCTGGCTCGAGTAATAAATAATAACTTGAATCAAGTGGAATGTCCCCCTCCTCTAAGGAAAGAGAAATTTTATGTAGAATCCTTCATGTGTTAAAGGCCTCCCATGTTTAGCAGGTCTTATGATCCCCTCCTCGCAGAACAATGGATTATCTCCGTTGAAAATATTTTTTCTCTCATCCAGTGCTCGGAAGAAGAGAAATTTGTACTGGCAGTCTATCGTTTTGATGGGGAAGCTAATAAGTGGTTGAAACTGATCAAGAATACATACTCCCAAGAGTAAATTGATTCGAAAGATTGGGAGGAATTCAAGGGGATGTTTTTCAGAAAATATTTTCCTCAAACCCTCCGTATCATGATGGAAAGACAGTTCCTTAGACTCAAGAATAAGGAAGATGATTCCATCAGGGCATATGAAGATAATTTTACAAGGATTGAAAGGTACACCTCTAGATTTTTCATGAACACCTAAATCAAGGTGGATCGCTTATTTAGCGGACTAAAGCCGAGTCTATGAAAAGTGTTGGAAATTCGAGAATTCGACAGCTATGAGGAGATTGTCCATTGTCCCCTCAAGGTTGAAATGGAGATGGGAGACTCTCAGTGGTCTCATGGGCCTAGTGACAAGAAGCATAAAATGCAGAACATCATGGATGGTTCATCAAACAAATCCCATGATGGAAAGAAGCCTCACTTTCCCCTTTGCTAGAATTGTGGGAAGAAGCATCTTGGTGACTGTCTCAAGAGAACCATGAATTGCTTCAAATGCGGGAAGTTTGGTCATATGGCCAAGAACTACTGAATGGATATTAAAAATCCCACTAATGTTGAAGAATAAAGGATGGTTTAGAATAAAACTCAGCCTGCAATGTAGTGTTTCAACTGCAAGGAGCTTGGGCATTATGCGAACAATTTCCCTAAGCTGAGGGTTTTCGGTGGCAATCAACAACAAACTCTAAGGAAATAAGGAAGGGATTATTCTATCACTACTATAGAGGTGGAGCTGGAAAATGATGTGGTGATAGGTACGCTTGTTATTCATTTAATAATATCAAACGTACTATTTGATTCTGGTTCTATGAATTCATTCATATCATGCATGTTAGTAGAACTATTCAAACACCACCTCAAAATTTGGAGGAAAATTTATCTGTGGAAATAGAAAATGGGGAGATCATTGCATCCATGGTTTATAACTCCTCCCTGGTTAATTTTTGTGGACTGAACCTCCAAGAAAATCTCGTTATACTTCCTTTAGTGGAGTTTGACGCAATCTTGGTCATGGATTGGCTATCTTTGTACAAATCCAACATCAACTGTCGGGAAAGGGAAATCACTTTTCACATCTCGAAGCATCCTCCGATTATTTATAAGTGAAAGGAGGAAGATGTGTCTCCTTTATAATCTTCGTCTCAAGTTTCGATATTACTACCTTATGAGCATGCATACCTAGCTCAAATGATTGAGACAAAGGAGAGAATCATGCTTGAAGACATGCCCATCGTGAGGGATTACACTGATGTAATACCCAAAGAGTCTCCTGGTCTTCCTCCTGAACAAGAGGATGAGTTCTCAATTAATCTTATCCTTGGATCTCTACCTATCTCAAAGACACCTAACAGAATGGCCACCGTAGAGCTGTAAGAGATAAAGAAGCAGTTACAAGAGAATATGGAGAAAGGTTTTTTATGTCCGAGTACTTCGCCATGGGGTTCTCCATCCCTCTTATTCAATAAGAAGGATGGATCAATGATCCTCTTCATTGATTATCATGAGCTCAATAAAATAACTATAAATAAAATGTATCCCCTTCCACGGATAGATGACTTGTTCGATCAGCTT
Organism: Viscum album; assembly: GCA_963277665.1. Taxonomy (NCBI): domain Eukaryota; kingdom Viridiplantae; phylum Streptophyta; class Magnoliopsida; order Santalales; family Viscaceae; genus Viscum; species Viscum album. The sequence goes on along the minus strand of OY728162.1, from coordinate 422,001,959 downwards.
CATGGGGCCAGTTATTTCTCTATGGTGGACCTTTGGTCGGGATATCACCAACTAACAGTGAGGAAGGAAGATATTTCCAAGACATGCTTTCGAACGAGGTATGGATACTATGAGTTCAATGTGATGCCCTTTGGAATCACTAATGCTCCAAGAATTTTCATGGATTTAATGAATAGAGTCTTTTGATATTACCTCGAATAAATTTTGTTGGTCTTTATTGATGATATTCAGATATACTCAAAGAGCAAGGAGGAACACGAGGAGCATTTGGAAACTGTGTTAATGACTTTTTGAATGGAGAAGTTGTCTGAAAAGTACAGTAGATGTGAGTTCTGGATGGAGGAAGTATCATTCTTGAGGAATGTTATCACCAGGAAAGGTATATCTGTGGACCCTACCAAGAAGAAGGCAATTGAAGAGTGTCCAAGTCCAACTTCTGTAACATAGATCCACATCTTTTTAGGTATAGCTGGGTATTATCGATGATTTGTGAATAAATTTTCATGACTGTCAAACCTAATGACCAAGCTGACACGGAATGGAGTAAATATGGTCTAGACACAGTAATGTGAAGACTGTTTCAAGGAGTTGAGAAAGAGGCTTATCACCGTGCCGATACTCACACCCCCTTCAAGTGGAGAACTCCTTGTGTTGTATAGTGATGCTTCTGAGAAATTCTTAGGCTGTGTGCAAATGAAAAATGATAAATTGATATCCTATGCCTCAAGGCAGCTGAAAATCCATGAGCAAAAATATCCCACGCATGATATGGAGTTGACAGTAGTGATCTTTTCATTGAAAATCTTGCGGAAGTATCTCTATGGGGGGAAATGTGAGATATATATTGAACAAAAGAGTCTCAAATATATATTCGCATAGAAAGAGCTTAATATGCGCCAACGAATATGGATAGATCTCATCAAGGATTATGACTTCTCAATCCACTACCATCCCAGTAAGGAAAACGAGGTGGAAAATGTTCTAAGTAGAAAGGATCCTGCATCTTTATCAATGATTAGAATTGAAAAGGATCCAATATTCATAGATTTGAAAAGGATGGACATGGGAATCATTAAGGGAGGAACATCATCAATCATTTCTCAAATGTTTGTTCAACCATCCTTCATGGAGAAAAGAATGTTTGCTCAAAGAAAGGATGTGGAGATTTAGAAAAGGGTGGAAGCTGTTAAAAATGGTAAATCCTCCTATTTCAAAATTGATGAGGAAGGAGTTGTAAGATTTGGGACACGGTTATGTGTAACATGTGATCCAAAGATAAAGAAAGAGCTATTGAATGATGCACATAGCTCGACCTTCTCAATCCATCGTGGGAGTACCAAAATGTATTTTGATCTCCGAGAACACTTCTGGTAGGATAACATGAAGAAGGAGATTGTGGAATACATATCAAGGTGCTTGGTATGTCAGCAAGTTAAATATGAGTGACAAAAGTCCAAAGGAATGATGCAGCCATTGCCTATTACCATGTGGAAATGGAAAAATGTTACTATGGACTTTGTCACGGGTCTCCCGAAGACGTCGAAGGGAAATAATGCGATATGGGGTGTGGTTGAAGGACTCACCAAGACATCTCATTGCATCGCTATTCGGGAAGATATATCTCTTGAACAACTTGCAAAGTTATATGTGAAGGAAGTGGTGAGACTGCAAGGTTTTCTACTCTCAATTGTCTCAGACCATGACCCAAGGTTCACATCTAAATTCTAGAGTAGTCTTCAACAGTCTTTGAGTACAGAATTAAATTTCAGCATAGCCTATAACCCCCAAACTAATGGCTAATATGAAAGGACTATTTAGACGCTTGAAGATATGATAAGATCCTGCTCTCTTGAATTCGAAGGTGGTTGGGATCAGCATCTCTCACTGGTTGAGTTCTCATACAATAATAGCTTCCACTCGAGTATTCACATGGCGCCTTATGAAGCTCTGTATGAAAAGCGATGTAGAACTCCAACCTGTTGGGATGAAGTTGGAGAAAGAAAGCTACTTGGAACTGATCTTGTTCAAGAGATGACAGAGAAGGTTCAAGTCATACAGAAACACATCAAAGATGCTCAAAGTCAGCAAAAGAGCTATGCTAACAACCGTCGAAGGGACTTGGAGTTCGACGTTGGAGATAAAGTCTTCCATCAAATATCTCCATGGAAGAGAGTCATGCGAATCGGGAAGAAAGGGAAGCTAAGCCCAAGGTATATTGGCCCCTTTGATATCCTTGTCTGCATAGGAGCCATGGCCTATCAGCTTGAACTTCCACCAAATATGCCTCGAGTTCATGATGTTTTTCACGTGTCATTCTTTTGTAAGTACATATCTTATCCCTCACATGTACTAAACTGAGAGGTGGTGCAGCTGGATGATGATCTCTCCTATGAGGAGAAGCCAGTAATGATTCTGGATCGGAGAGATAAGGTTCTACTCAACAAGACAACCCATCTTTTCAATGTTTTGTGGAGGAACCATAAGTTTGAGGAAGCAACATGGGAACTAGAGGAAGAAATGATGGAAAAGTACCCACACATGTTTTTGTCTTAGTATGTAAAACGAAATTTCAAGGGAGAAATTTCATAAGGGGGTAAGAATGTAACGACCCAATGTTTTTAATAGAAATTTCCTTCTTATAAATATGGAGTAAAATCACATTATAATGAACAATTAAAAGATAAGTGACATTTGAACATAATCTTTTCACTTCTGTGTCTGGAATTTTGAAAATCTGATATACACGGTTGTGTTCAAGATATTTTTTTGAAGTCTAATAAAAAAAATAATTTTTGGTGAATAGTAACCTACCCTAATCAATAGTAACATACCCTGATGAATAGTTATATACCCTGATGAATAGTAACCTCACCTATGATAGTATAAAAATAATATTCAAGTTGGAAGTACAATATACCTATGTTTTAGAATGAGTTAATTCATGTTTTAAATATGGTTTTTAATAAAAAATTATGATTTTAATTAAATATTAAAATAATAATATTTATAAAATTATTTTTGAAAAACGGACTTCATTTTTGGATTCTACTTGTCGAAAAATGGTTAGGGTGAATTTTTGGGATTTTTCTGAAATACATGAGTTTTTGATGAATAGTAAAATATGATAAATTACAAAAAATGCTAAATACTGCATCATAGGTGATTTATGGATTATGTAAGATTAAAATCCATAATAATCCTTGATTCTTTTATTATATTTGATGATAATTCTCAATTATTCATAGTCTTGGCCTTAAATAATAAACTAATACTTAAAATAATGGGAAAAACCTCCCCTCCCTCACTATAAATACCCCCTCTCCTTACCTCATTACTCCACACCTCTCAAGCCTTGTGCCTAGCCCAAATTCTTCTCAAGTATCTTCCCAAGATCCTTCCCCACGTCCAAGTCTTGTTGGTCTTACCAAAATACCAAAATAAAAGGCCTTAAGAGGGATCTCAAAGAGAGGAGATCAAAGGGTAAGGATCTACATTAATTTTCAAGTGTTTTGTTTTCAATTTCCATATTTTCTTATACCCTCTCCCCCTTCCCTTATCCAGAAGTCATGAAAGTTCCATAATATAATATATTCTGGATTTAAATCATGTTTATGTAAAAATTCAAGCATCATGCTTCTTCTCCTCTCCATCACGTTCTAAAATTAAAACATCATATGTGATCGACATCGTGGATAATGTGTTTTCAATTTCTCTTATCATCTTTGATTCGGGTCATGAAACGATTTATGTTAGGGTTGAAAAATATTATTATGTATGTTATATATCTTATTTATGGTTCTGGAGTCCTTATACACTCATGATATCAAATAATAATACAAAACAAGTTAATTTTGGGTAAAATCTCTAAAATTAATTCAAGCGTTCGTTATTAATGTCTTATGTCATGGTTCTCTTTCACTCCAATTAACGAAATTAATTTTTTAACCTTATGATGTTCAATAATTCTATATAACATACATTCTGGACAACCTATATTATGTTACATTTTATCTGAACCTAAATACAAGTGAACATATCATTAAAACCAAGGAAACCAACGGACCCGAACAATGAAATTGAACCTTATAATCAATAAAAATGGGTATGAATGAACAGAAAAAGGTTATACTAAATATTTTACATGTATATAAGGTTATTTAAAAGTATATAAGGTTATGTACCTATTGATTAATAAACCTAATTTTACTATTCTTGTCAATAATAAAATGTGGAGAACACCACCAGATTTAAGGTAAGGGATCCTCCCTTTTTTACTCATAATCAAGATTGATCTATATGCTATGCCTTTTTTGTGTAATACCATGTAACGAGGTACATTTATACACCTTCCCCATACTTCCCTAAGGTTTTATATGTGATGAAAAACCCCTTATCTCTCTCTTCAAGCCCTCTTAATTATACACGATTTCTTGCCAATAAATTATGATGGATTCTACCCGAAATTCCTTTATTCCTTCGGGTTTCTCTATCTTTATTTTTTTTGTTCCCTTTATATTATATAGAACTAAAAAATTCTGTTTGTATTCTCCAATATCATGTACCAAGATGCACCTCTCACTCTCTTTCATGGTTATACATGATTATAAGTGAATCTCTCTTCTATACTTCCCAATAAGCACACTTGTCTTAAAGGAACATCCTGAACTTTTACCCAATTTCAAGAGCACTCTACCTTTTGTTTTAAGACAACATTATATTTGTAAGTTATGTGTTTAAAATTTGGAAACCATATTGGTTTAACTCTGGTTTTATATAAAAGAATTTCTTCTCTACTATTTGTAAAATCTCTATGGTATTTCCCTTAAAACCGCACAAAAATGTTTTAATGCTAATGTCTCTAAAATACATCTCCCATGTGTTATCACTTATGTTTGACACCACTTACCATGTTATAAGAATATTTTACCCAATTAATGTCCATTTATTTCTAATTATTTCCTTGTATGGACAATTTCATGATACACCCATTGGTTATGATTGATTTCATGATTGTGGTACCCAATTCTTTTCAAGGGTACCCTTATGTTTGTGTATTGTTGAATATGTATGATTGTATATGTGGTAAGAATATTTATGTGGCAAGGATATTCATGAAAATGTTGAGATGGGTGTGCCCAGATAGCGCTCCAATTCATTGGGTAAGGATAATTCTCAGGAGATGTGATGTGAAACGGGATTGGCGGTTAGCCTTGACCCGTACTAAAGATATGATTTAAGATTCTGTACATTTATAAGATTCCATGTTTATATGATCCCATGCTTATATTGAATGATTTCATAAGTTTCAGGCTTTGGATATCATTATTTCATGCCTCTTAACTCATGTTCATGAGATGTATCCTTATGTTGATTTCCTTACTGGGCATCTTTAGCTTAACCCTTTGTTCATGTGTTCCCTAGGGTACCCTATGCCGATGTAACAACTCAAAGGAAGTTAGAACCTCTTTATGGAGATTAAATAAAGAATTTTTTTTAGTCCCATGTTTTATGTCATATGTACCGAGACTTCAACGACACTAGACTTAACGATTCGTGGCTTGTACTTTGAAGATTAATTATTCTTAAATCATGAAATGTTTCATGTAAAAGTCTTGGGTCTCTATATTTGGTATCAGAGGATGGTCTACTTATTTTTGGAGATTAGGAATAGAGAACCTTAGAGAGAACCTTAAGGATTATACTAATTATAAGGAAATGGTCCTAAATTTTGGTGAGTATAGAGTAAGTGGTTTATCAAGAAAATACATCCCTGTCTGGATACGAGTAGGTAGAGGCGGCTCTGTCATAGATGTATCTAGGGGTAAAACCCAAAACATCGCTTTGATCTAGACTCGAATGGGAACTGGTGCACGAAAATCGGCCTTGCTGCACTCTTGGTTATGTCAGTCCCGGGGGATATACTTTGGTTGATTCGCAAGATTAGTACAAACCATTATTAAGGGACAAAAAAATACTATAAGAATATAAGATAAGAAATAGATCGAGGATAACCTAGATATAAACCTATGGAATCACAAGTTTGGATGTACTTATTCTTTATAATTTTATCCTTTAATGTTCAAAGTTTCCTTTTTATGCTCAATAGATAAGTATTCAAGACCTCTAATTATACGTTCTTTTTCCTTGTTAATGGCGGGAAATTGAAGAACACGTTCCAATAACCAATGTGATAGGCAATGTGATGATTTCAATAATGACATGCCTGATGTGCTGGAAGTAGGTGATCAAAACTTCAAGGTAGTACTTGCTCAATTGGCTCGAGTTATGAATAATAACATGAATCAAGTGGAACGTCCCTCTAAGGAAAGATAATGTTTCCATAGAATCCTTCATGCGGTAAAGGCCTCCCATGTTTAGCGGGTCTTCTGATCCCCTCCTCACAGAATAATGGATTAACTCCATTAAAAAGATTTTCTATGTCCTCCAATGCTCGGAATAAGGGAAATTTGTACTAGCAGTCTATCGTTTTGATGGGGAAGATAATCAGTGGTGGACACTGGTCAAGAATACAAATTCCCAAGAGGAAATTGATTCCATATATTGGGAGGAAATCAAGAGGATGTTTTCAAAAAATATTTTCCTCGAACCCTCCTTCTCAAGATGGAAAGAGAGTTCCTTGGACTCAAGATGAAGGAAGATGAGTCCATAAGGGTGTATAAATAGAACTTTACAAGACTTTCATGGTATGCCTCTGGCTTTGTCATGAACACTGAAAGCAAGGTGGATCACTTATTTAGCAGTCTATATCCGAGTCTACAAAAAGTGTTGGAAATTCGAGACTTTGAAAATTATAAGGAGATTGTCTATTGTTCCCTCAAGGTTAAAATGGATATGGGAGACTCTTAGTGGTCTCGTGGTCCTAGTGACAAGAAGTATAAAATAGAGAACAACATGGGTGTTTCATCAAACAAATCCCATGATGGAAAGAAGCCTCACTTTCCCCTTTGCATGAATTGTGGGAAGAAGTATCTTGGTGACTGTCTCAAGGGAACCAGGAATTGCTTCATATGCGGGAAGTTTGGTCATCTGGCCAAGAACATCCAAAGGGATATGAAAAATCCCACTAATGTTGAAGAAGAAAGGAAGGTTCAGAACAACAATCAGCCTACAGTGCAGTGTTTCAACTTCAAGGAGCTTGGAAATTATGCGAACAATTTCCCTAAGCCGAGGGTTGTTTGAGGGAATCAACAACAACCTCCAAGGAAACAAGGAAGGGATTATGCTATCACTACTGTTGAGGTGGATCTGGAAAATGATGTGGTGACAGGTACGCTTGTTATTCATTCATGAATTGCAAACGTACTATTTGATTCTGGTTCTATGTATTCTTTCATATCATGCAAGTTTAGTAGAACTATTCAAACACCACCTCAAAATTTGGTGGAATAGTTATCTGTGAAAATAGAAAATGTGGAGATCATTGAATATCTGGTTTATAACGCCTCCCTAGTTAATTTTTGTGGACTGAAACTCCCAGAAAATCTCTTCATACTTCCTTTAGTGCAGTTTGACGCAATCTTGGGCATGGATTGGAAATCTTTGTACAAATCCAACATCAACTGTCGGGAAAGGGAAATCACTTTTCACATCATGAAGAACCCTACGGTTCTTTACAAATGAAAGGAAGAAGATGAGTCTCCTTTATAATTTTCATCTCAAGTTTGGATATTACTTCCTTATAAGCATGCATACCTAGCTCAAATGATTGAGACAAAGGATAGAATCATGCTTGAAGACATGCCCATCGTGAAGGATTACACTGATGTATTCCCAGAAGAGTTTCCTGGTCTTCCTCCTGACCGAGAGGTTGAGTTCTCAATTTATCTTATCCCTAGATCTCTGCCTATGTCAAAGAAACCTTACAGAATGGCCACCATAGACCTGGAAGTGCTAAAGAAGCAGTTACAGGAGAATATGGAGAAAGGTTTTATAGGCCCGAGTACTTCACCATGGGGTGCTCCAGTCCTCTTCGTCAAGAATAAGGATGGATCAATGCGCCTCTGAATTGATTATCTAGAGCTCAATAAAATCACTATAAAGAACATGTGTCCACTTCCACGGATAGATGAATTTTTCGATCAGTTTCGTGGGGCTAGTTATTTCTCTAAGGTTGACCTTTGGTCGGGATATCAGCAACTAAAGGTGAGGAAGGAAGATATTCCCAAGAATACCTTTCGAATGAGGTATGGACACTATGAGTTCAAAGTGAGGCCCTTCGGACTCACGGATTCACCAACAATTTTCATAGATTTAATGAATAGAATCTTTAGAGATTACCTCAAAAAATTTGTGGTGGTCTTTATTGATGATATTCTGATATACTCTAAGAGCATGGAGGAACATGAGGAGCATTTGGAAACTATGTTAAAGACTTTGAGAAGGGATAAGTTGTATGTAATGTACAGTAAATTTGATTTCTAGATGGAGGAAGTATCATTCTTGGGGCATGTTATCACTAGGAATGGGATATCTGTCGACCCTTCCAAGACGAAGGAAATTGAAGAGTGGCCGAGGCCAACTTCTATAATAGAGATCTGAATATATTTAGGTCTAGCATAATATTATCGACGATTTGTGAAGAAATTTTCACGGTTTTCAAACCCAATGACCAAGATGAAATAGAAGGGAGTAATGTTTTTCTGGACACTACAATGTGAAGACTGTTCCAAGGAGTTGAAAAAGTGTCTTATCACTGCGTCGGTACTCACAATCCCTTCAAGTAGATAACTCTTTATGGTGTATAGTGATTCTTCTAAGAATGTCTTAGGTTGTGTGATAATTCCAAATGATAAAGTTATAGCCTATTCCTCAATGCAGCTAAAAATTCATGAGCAAAAATATCCCACGCATGATCTGAAGTTGGCTGTTGTGATCTTTGCATTGAAAATATAGAGGCATTATCTCTATGGGGGAAGATGTGAGATATATACTGACCACAAGAGTCTCAAATATATATTCACATAGAAAGAGATTAATATGAATCAATGAAGATGGATAGATTTCATCAAGGATTATGACTCCTCAATCCACTACCATCCCGGTAAGGCAAACAAGGTGGAGGATGCTCTATGTAGAAAGGATCCTGCATCTTTGTCAATGTCGAGAATTGAAAAGGATCCAATATTCTTAGATTTGAAAAGGATGGACATGGGAATAATTAAGGGTGGAACATCATAAATCCCTTCTAAAATTATTGTCCAACCATCCCTCATAGAGAAAATAAAGGTTTCTTAAAGAAAGGATGTGGAGATTCAGAAAAGGGTGGAAGCTGTTAAAAATGGGAAATCCTCCGATTTCAAAATTGATGAAGAAAGAGTTTTAAGATTTGGGACACGATTATATGTACCATCTGATCCAGAGATATAGAAGGAGATATTGAATGATTCACATAGCTCAAACTTCTCTATCCATCCTGGGAGTACCAAAATGTACCGTGATCTCTGAGAACACTTATGGTGGGATAACATGAAGAAGGAGATTGCGGAATACATATCAAGGTGCTTGGTATGTCAGAAAGTTAAAGTTGAGGAAAAAAGTCCAAAGTAATGATGCAGCCATTGCCTATTCCCATGTGTAAATGGAAAAATGTAACTATGGAATTTTTCATGGGTCTCCCAAAGATGTCGAATGAAAATAATGCAAATGGGGTGTGGTTGACCGACACACCAAGACATACCATTTAATCGCAATTCGGGAAGATCTCTCGCTTGAACAACTTGCAAAGTTATATGTGAAAGAAGTGGTGAGACTGCACGGTGTTACACTCTCAATTGTCTTTGGTCACGATCGAAGGTTCACATCTTAATTCTAGAGGATTCTTCAACATGCTTTAAGTACTGAATTAAATTTCATCATGGACTATCACCCAAAAACTGATGGCCAATCTAAAAAGACTGTTCAGATTCTTGAATATATGCTAATATCCTAATCTCTTGAATTCAAAGGTGGTTGGGATCATCATCTCCCATTGGATGAGTTCTCATACAACAATAGCTTCCACTTTAGTATTCTAATGGCTCCATATGAAGCTCTGTATGGAAACCGATGTTGAACTCCAACCTGTTGGGATGAAGTTGGAGAACGAAAGCTACTTGGACCTGATCTTGTTTAAGAGATGACAGAGAAGGTTCAAGTCATCCAGAAACACTTCAAAGCTTCTCAAAGTCGGAAAAAGATCAATGCTGACAACCATCGAAGGGACATGGAGTTCGACGTTAGAGATAAATTCTTCCTTTAAATATCTCCATCGAAGAGAGTCATGCGATTCGGGAAGAAAGGGAAGCTAAGCCCAAGGTATATTGTCCACTCTAAGATCCTTGACCGCATAGGATACATGGGCTTTCGGCTTGAACTTCCATGGAATATTGCTCGAGTTCTTGATGTTTTTCACGTATCACTCTTGTGGAAGTACATACACAATCCCTCACATGTACTAAACTCAGAGGTGGTGTAGTTGGAAGATGAGCTCTCCTATGAGGAGCAGCCAGTAACGATTCTGGATCGGAGAGATAAGGTTCTACGAAACAAGACAACCCATCTTGTCAAAGTGTTGTGGAGGAACCATAGGTTTTAGGAAGCAACATGGGAACTGGAGGAAGCAATGAAGGAAAAGTACCCACACCTGTTTTTGTCTTAGTATGTAAAACGAAATTTCAAGGGAGAAATTTCATAAGGGGGGAAGATTATAACGACCTAATGTTTTTAATGGAAATTACCTTCTTATAAATATGGCATAAAATCACATAATAATGAACTATTAAGTGATAAGTGACCTTTAAACATAAGTTTATCACTTCTGTGTCTGGAATTTTAAAAATCTAACATACACGGTTGTGTTCAAGATGTTTTTTTTGGAGTCTAATAAAACAAAAATAATTTCTGTTGATTAGTAACCTAGCCTATTAAATAGTAACATAACCTTATGAATAGTGATATACCCTAATGAATAGTAACCTCACCTATGATAGTATAAAAATAATATTCATGTTGGAAGTACAATATACATATGTTTTAGAATGAGTTAATTCATGTTTTAAATCTGGTTTTTCATAATAAAATATGATTTCAATTAAATATTAAAATATTCATATATAGAAAATTACTTTTGGAAAATGGACTTCATTTTTGGATTCTACATGTGGAAAAATATTTTGGGTGAATTTTTGGGATTTTTATGAAATACTTGAATTTTTGATGAATAGTAAAATACAATAAATTACAATAAATGTTAAATACTGCATCATAGGTGATGTATGGCTGATTTAACATGATAATACCGAATCATCCTTGATTAGTTTATTATATTTGATGATAATTATCAAATATTCATTGTCTTGGCCTTTAATAATAAACTAATACTTTAAATAATGTGAAACCCCCCTCCCTCACGATAAATACCCCCTCTCCTTACCTCTTTCCTTCACACCTCTCAAGCCATGTTCCTAGCCCAAATTATGCTCAAGTATCATCCCAAGCTCCTTCCCCACATTCAAGTCCTTCTGGTCTTACTAAAAGTCCAAAATCAAAGTCCTTAAGAGGGATCTCAAAGATATGAGATCAAATGGTAAGGATCCCCTTTCATTTTCAAGTATTTTTTTTTCAATTTCCTTCTTTTCTTATACCCTTTCCCCCTTACCTTATCCAAAAGGCATAAAAGCTCCAGAATCACATATATTCTGGATTTTAATCATTTTTTATGTAAAAATTCAAGCATCATGCTTCTTCTCCTCTCCCTCATGTTCTAAAATTAAAACAATGTCCGTGATCGACATCGTGGATAATGTGTTTCCAATTTATTTTCTCATCTTTGTTTTTGGTCATTAAACAATTTATGTTATGATTGAACCAGATTATTATGTATTTTATATATCCTATTTATGGTTCTGGAATCCTTATACACTCATGATATCAAATAATAATACAAAACAAGTTAATTATGGGTAAAATCGCTAAAATTAATTCAAGCATTTATCATTAATGTCTTATGTAATGGTTCTCTTTAGCTCCAATTAACCAAATGAATTTTGTAAACTTCATGATGTTCACTAATTCTATATAACATCAATTCTGTAAAAACAATTTCAACTTACATTTTATTTGAACCTAAATACAATTGAACTTATCATTAAAACCAATGAAACAAACGGACCCAAACCATGAAATTGAACCTTATAATCAATAAAAATGGGTATGAATGAACTTAAAAAGGTTATACTAAATATTTTACATGTATATACGGTTCTTTACATGTATATAAGGTTCTGTAACTATTGATTAATAAACCTAATTTGACTATTCAGGTCATTAATATCAAGTGGAGAACACCACTGGATTTAAGGTAAGGGATCCTCCCCCTTTTACTCATAATCAAGATTGATCTATATGTTATGCCTTTTTATGTAATACCATGTAATGGGGTACATTTATACACCTTCCCCATACTTCCCTAATGTTTTATGAGTGATTAAAAACCCCTTTATCTCTCTCATCAATCCCTCTTAATTATACACGATTTCATGCCAATAAACCATGATGGATTCTACCCGAAATTCCTTTATTCCTTCGAGTTGCTCTATCTTTATTTTTGTTGTGGTATTTGTTTTATATATAACTAAAACATTTTGTTTATATTATCCAATATCATATTCCATGATTCACCTCTCACTCTCTTTCGTGGTTATACATGGTTATAAGTGAATCTCTCTTCGATACTTCCGAATAAGCACACTTGTCTTAATGGAACTTCCTGAACTTTTACCCAATTTCAAGAGCACTCTACCTTTTGTTTTAAGACAACATTATCTTTGTAAATTATTTATTTCAAATATGAAAATTTTCTTTGTTCAATTATGTTTTTATATAAAATAATGTCTTCTCTACTATTTGTAAAAGCTCTATGGTATTTCCCTTAAAACCGCACAAAAATGTTTTAATGCTAATGTCTATAAAATACATATCTCATATGTTATCACTTATGTTTGACACCACATACCATGTTATAAGCCTATTTTACCCAATTAATGTCCATTTATTTCTAATTAATTTTTTATATGGACACTTTCATGATATGCCCATTGGTTATGATTGATGTCATGATTATGGTACCCAATTATTTTCATGGGTACCCTTATGTTTGTGTATGGTTGAATATGTATGATTGTATATGTGGTAATAATATTTATGTGGAAAGGATATTCATGAATATATTGAGATGGGTGTGCCCAGATAGCGCTCCAATGCATTGGATAAGGATAATTCTCATGAGATGTGATGTGAAACGGGATTGGCTGTTAGCCTTGACCCGTACTAAAATGGGAAACAGGATTGGTGGTTAGCCTTCACCCGTACTAAAGGTATGATTTAAGATTCTGCCACATTTATAAGATTCCACGTTTATATGATCCCATGCTTATAGTTAATGATTTCATAAGTTTCAGGCTTTGGATATCATTATGTCATGCCTCTTAACTCATGTTCTTGAGATGTATTCTTATGTTCATTTCCTTACTGGGCATCTTTAGCTCATCCCTTTGTTCATGTGTTCCCCAGGGTACCCTATTCCAATGGAAGAGCTCAGAGGAAGTTAGAAGATTTTTATGGAGATTAAATATATATTTTTTAGTCCCACGTTTTATGTTATATGTACCTAGTCTTCAAAGACACTAGACTTAACAATCCGTGGCTGGTACTCTGATGATTAATTATGCTTAAAATCATGAAATATTTTATGTAAAAGGCTTGGGTCGCTATAATGATGCACAACGTGTCTGAATAATAAACAACATGTACTTGAGTCTTCCCTCGGGTCCATATACTTTTACATGGCCAGAGGCACACATGGTATTCGTATGTAAAACTAAACAAAGTTTTCATGAGGTACATGGGGTGTTTTAATCAAAACTAATTAGCTCCTGTTTTCTCTCACAATGCCAGTTACATGTTCTGTTACCCCACATTGTGTAAATAGGGTATATGTTCTATACATGAAAAAATATCTTTCTTCCAGAATAGAAGTACACATGGCAGGTGTTCATAGGACCACATGTTGTCTTGTCTTAGCTTCCAGATAGTAACCCTTATTAACTTCCTTGGAACCCTATTTTTTGGAATATAAAGCAATAGTGTGCCAAATTCTGATCTGTGGGGGCCCATAGTCATCGATAATCAAATATTATCATAAAACTATATCACATAACAACACAATCCATATAGTATAGCCGAAACATGGGCCACCAAATTTTGATCCAAGAGGGATCATACTCCTTAGAGACCAAAGCTTGGAATCCATCTAATTCAACCCTAACATGTACCAATACACCTATCACAAATAGAAATCATATATATCATGTCACCTATCACAAAAGCATGTATATCTATCCCAACATCGATCAAAAAACATGAAATAGTTAATTCTTACTAAATGGTATGGTAAGAAGGCATGCCATGTGATTTATAATAAGTTCTTATATGATGATTGAGATGTAAGTCCCTCATTTCACCAGATTGAAACAAACCCAAAACCACAATGATATCAATAATAATATAATAATAATTTTTTTTCACCTAATGATGAAATCAAATCAAATGTAATAGCTAAAATACAAAAATTATTATTTCATTTGAGGCAATTTGGCCTTTCCCAATATGCAGGGTTGATTATCTCGAACATACCATAATATCAAACCCCATTAAAATTCTATCTATTCCCATTGTCTCAAAACAATAACAAAAACTAGAAAAGAATCCTTGCTCAGATACCACTTTGTAACATCTCAGATTCAGATGTTACTCAATGGGTGGCCCACACCTGGTTGGTCACAAGGCCTCTGCTGCATTTCCCCAAAACCGGAGGCTGAAGACTAGTATTAATGACCTAGGGTGTGATAGGTGGGAAACTAAGTCCTCATTGGAAGAGTATAACAAAACGATATCAATAAATATATAATATAAGAAATAGTAAAAATCATACAATAGAAATAAAAAGAGGAATATTGATAAGATAAATAACCAATAATCATTCTATACAAAATACGATGCACTATGTTATGTTCTAAGAAAATAGCCAAAAAAAGGTACACAAAAAATACACAATATATGTTTGAAAACACAAAAGAAATAAATGAATCTAAGAAGCATTGTATGCCTCCTCTTGGTCCCATGCTCTCATGTTCCTATGAATAAAATCATGTACTATTAGAAGGGTGCCTTACCTAATTAACACATGAAATCATATAATCTATTTGGTCCCAATGGCATGACCCAAATAGCGTCTGATACAATATCCCAGTAGGAAACCACCCAAGGCCTATTCTAATCTGTTAGTGAATATGTATAATAGGAAGTGTAAATTAGTGAAAGTAATAAATAGTAGGTACTCCAAAGTAAGCAAAATAGATGTATCAGAAGAAAATGTAATAAAGTATAGGTGAAGATAAAATCCCAGCTTCTGCCTTGGCTTCGAAGATGCATCATAAGTTGTTTCATTTTATTATTCAATTTATAACTTAGTTCGGTCTTGACATCCTTAAGTGGAATTAAAGTATAATACCTAGTGTATTTAACAGAAACCATATAACCATAATAAAACATAACACCATAAATGATCAAAACCCTCTATATAATAATTTTAGTAGACAATCAGGGTAGAAACCTGGTATATAAGCATTACTGCATGTGTCACATTCAAAACCAAGTATATATGCATTTTATCATGTGTTAGGGACCAAACCCGAAATATATTCATTTCAGCATAAAAACAGCACCTGTAACTTATATTATTACATGGTTAAAAAAAATAACTCACATGGGAATCAAACCAGTCAAAAACTATTCATGTAATCTAACCCTTACTAGGCTTAACAATTTTAACTCACATGGGAAAATCATATCACAAGCCTAACATGTGAATTAAACTATCACAAGACATAACCATTTATTATATCATGTGGGAAAATAATCCAATTATCCAATTCCATTTTCAAAACCCATAAAATAGAATCAAATGTATTCCTATAGGAATCCTAGTCCAAACGACTAAACATTGGTCATCCAAGGGAAAACTCACTAAAAGTGTGGCCCTCAATCAAGGATAACAATATCAAAAAATCCTTATAATCATTAAATCAATTAGCTAATCAACATTAAGTAACACCACAGGTCAATATTCAATATAGGTGACACCCTAAAATATGTGTGCAATACTCCATCACATATAGTTAACTTGACATTTAGTGAATGGGACGAGACCACCTATCTCATAATCATACCACTCTCCTCATACAATGTCGGGCATTGATTCATCCTAGAACTGGGTAGATCTTCAAAATGATCTATAATGGTCAACCATAGATAACTAGGTCAAGAGGAAAAATTAGGAACAATGGATTGTGGGTAATTGAGCACTCACCAGGGGGATTCCAATGCAACCAACAGTGATCAGAGTTCAGATGAATAATTAGAAGGTAAAATGGCCCCTCAGTGCGGTTGTTCATTGAATGGGACGAGCCCTCTATCCGTCTAAAGAAACACGAGGATAATAATCAATTTAACATATTTAAGAAAATTACATGTTGTGTACTTGAAAATACACCCTATTTCCATACAGGTACTGGCCAAACAATTACATGGTCATGTACTGGGATCATACGGCGTGTAACCCTTCTTATACATTGTATACTTGAAAATACATGGTGTGTAAGATTCCTTTTCCTCCATCTCCATAAGTACAAATTGAAAACATTTTTTTTACCTCAAGGGGAGGACCGAGTTTCTACACAAATGTAACATGAAAGGATTATTTCAAAAAATAATATTTCATTAAAATATCACTATAACATTTCATGAGGAAAATAACCATTTCACTTTTGCATCAATTATTTAGAATAAAAAAATTCAAAATATGAATGAAAATAATTTCTTTGAAAATATAATTTTATGATTTTGACGAAATTTTAAAATAATTGATTGTTCATGATAATGGTAATTTCTTTTAATGTTTTGTATGTTAAAAAAAATTGATTTCAAATTTTTAGTAAAATGTAATAATGTTCTTTATTTATGAAATAAAAAAATATTCATTTTTAACCTTTTAAATAAAATTAAAAAATTAAAAAAAATTTTTTAATAAATCATTAAATAGTAGTAAAAATAATCTTGAAAACATTTTCAAATGACATGAACATGGATGTAAATGGATTTTTGACCAAAGATAGAAATAATGTTGATTTTCATTAAAAACAATATTTTAGTGAGTTTAATTATTAAAGAGTGGGAAAAAAGATGTATTATATATAAATTATTATAGGATATTGAAATTTACTAATTTTATTGGAGGTAGATTAAAATATTTCTTTTTTGTAAACATGATCATAAATAATATTGATAATAAATGAGATTGTAACATAAATCTCTTTCCTCATGTTTCAGTATCTTCAAAAGTGTATTAACCTTTGTAATAATTAATTGAAATTATAATTATTGTATAATATATTAATGTACATATCTATATTTTCATCCATATTTCATATATAATATTTCAACATCCATTTACTACTACTTCACTATTAAAATCATCATTTTTTACTGTTAAATGTTTCATTTTTCATTATAATTTGGATTCTATATTTTTGTTCCTTGTGTTTTGATCCTGGTTACATCATCCAAAAATTGTTAATAATGATATAAAAATGATATATATTCCTTATATAAATATATTTATATCTATGGATTCATCGAGTCGTCCATAAAGGATAGAGATAAATATGTGAATAATATTGTTTATGGACAGGGTAAGCCATGTGTACGCAAGAATTTTTTTTTCACTGTTCTATGAATGGAATAGAATAAAGGTAAAAATAAATCCCCTTTAAAGAATCAAGATTATATAATATATTTTTTATATAATAATATAATATATACTTATTACTATTCATGTAAATAATAATTGAACAATGAATCACATTAATTCGTTGAAGTGGTAATACACATTTACACCTGTGTGATGTTATCATTTTTCAAAATATTTTAAGTTAAGTGGTTATAAATGATACTATAATATAAATATCATAAATATGTTAAAATTTTCATTTATAAATCATATATATACAAAAATAACCATCCATGAATTATTTTTATGGAATGTGAATTTTAACACTCTTTGTAGTCGGTATTTTACATGTACTCACGAGTGATACATTAACATTCATTTTATGGAAAATATAGATGACATTGGTTTTCCATAATCATAATAAAATTTCAGTATATTAATAATAACAATTTTATAATTTTATAATCAATACCATATATTTAGGGGAGCTATAAAAATAAAATATTCCAAAGATATTGGGTATGAAGATCATCACTACATCTGGATACCTCATTCTAATCATTTATTAATTACCATTATAATGTTGTTTTATGAATCAAAAAACCTCTAAATGGTTTATATTGAATCTATTAATATAAATTAATAATATTTTTTTTGATATGTATGGCGCATTGTGGTGTGATAAAAAGAGAGAAAGGGTGGTCTTTTATAGGGGAGGTAAAGGATAACCTCAGAATTACATAGAGTATTAAAATATATTTAAGTAATTGTTATGAAATATGATTTGAAATTATAATTTATTAAATTAAAAATATTATAAGACCAAAATTATATAAACAACTGAATTGGTACTAGTTTTGTTGTCATTTTAAACATTATCTTCAGGTCAAGTGCCCCCACACCCTTCGATAAACATGTTTTGACCTTAAAATATGTGATTTTTTTCCTATTAATACTAATTTTTATAAAAAATGAAAGTGTACTATCTAAATATTTTGGACATTCTGATTAATTTTTATAAAATTCATTCTCTAAATGTGAATAAAATTACTTTTAAAATAATCTCCCAAATCATGATGAAAAGTGTTTTCCAGTAAAAAAATATTTTCTTCTATATACTTGGTATTTAAACAAAAATACCACATTAATTAATTATAATGACTATAATTGAATTATAATTTATATAAATTAAAAATTTTACTTATAAAACCATTTTAAAATGTTGAGAGACTTTTTATTTTCTTTAAATGCAAATTATTTTATGAATAAAAATTTCATTTTTTTACTATTCATCAGAAAATTAATCGACATTGAAATTTTTTAAAAATTCTATATATTATAATATTTACATGTTCATTTAAAAATTATTTTATTTTTTTCAAATAAATTTGATAAATTTTTAAAAAACTAATTATATTATTTTCAAGAAAAAATAAATTAAAATCATTATTGATGAAAAAATAATTTTGATGAAGTATTTAATGAATGTACTAAAAATATAAATTATTTATATATAACCATTTTAAATAATATTAAAATGTAAATATTACTATTCACGCTACCAATTTAAAATATTTTTTTTATAATGATATATTTTATTAAGGTTTATTTAGACTCGGGGTTGAATTCATCACAATAAATCCATGATTTTAAATTTATTAATTGAAAAATATTTCATAATATTTGTGGGTGTTATATAATTCCTCTCTTCAAAAACATTTCACCCTTTAACTTAAATAACACTTAAAAAAATATGTTTATATTTTTTTTCTTGACATCCTGGGGATCACATATATCTTTTTCGAATTTTTGTTTTTTTTAAAGAAGATCAACCCGGTGTGTAGTTCTCTTTGGTAAAACATTATCAATATATTAAAGTATTTATAATGATAATTATATATAAGAAATATCATTTTATAGTGGTATGAAAAATGATTTCAATACATATTATAGGTAAGGTATGTACTTCTCAATAAATAAAACATGTAAAACATCGTCAATAGGAGATTGGTTATTTGGAAGTGACAAGAAATATGCTATCATCCATACTCATTCAATGTTGTCGAAGGGGATTAACATAACTATGGTTTAACTATAATTTAATTTTTAATACTATTACCTTCATGAATTGATAAATTCTTAATAATTCCCTCCCACCAACTTCTAATCTATATTTCTATGATGATTGCCAATAATAATTTTCAATATACTCCAAGATGAATTAATGTGTTACTAAATGGATCTGATTTTTCCCTTATTTTTACTTCTACTTAAGCCACCAATATCATTCATTCTCCAACATCATCAATTAATTTATGATTCTTATACTACTTTCCATATAGGGATTTATAACGGTCCATATAAATTGTCAAGTAAAATCTATTGTTGTATAAAAACATGACTGGAGGAAGGTGTTGATCCCAACCTCCTTTGAACAATGTAAAAAATATATTAGTATATTCTAAAGGGTTTTAGTGGTTTTATTAGTATAAAATTATTTTTGAGGATGATAAATTGTATTAAAACTCAACTCTGTATATATACGATGATGAATATTTATCCAAAATATCAAGGTAATCCTATTTTCATAATATTATATAATAGAGTATGGTACTCCATAAATCCTAACCACTAATTTACTATATATTATGGTATGTTTATGAAGAGAAAAATATTATAAAATATAAATGAAGTGTTATGAATTCATAATTCGATCAACTGCAACCTAGATAGCATTGTTGAATTTAGACATCTTAGTGATTCCAAGTACAAAATCCATGGTCATGTTTTCCAATTTCAATTCTAGTATCTGTAATGGTTATAAAATAACCTAAGTCTTTTATCTCTCAACTGAAACTTTATTAAATAAAATTTTATGATCCTAGAAATATTTTGAGGTACATTCTTTTTTGAATATGGTAGAAATACCTTTAATACGGTTAATGAAACGTTTCTCGAGGGTATGAGGAGGCTCAGGTGTGTCTCAAGGGTTTCAAACATAAAGGAATGAGAAAAGGGGTTATCCATTGCATGTTTCATTGTTGGAACTGGTCTATTTGTAATCACGCACCAAATTCATGATTTCATCAATTATATGGTTCAATATTGGTGTAACTAATAAATGGGGATCTAAAACCATGATTTCTTGTACAGATCCACCCTACATTGTTACCACATTATTTCTCAAATATTATGGGCTCACTATGGGACCGTACGAACTGGATCCCTCTTAGACTGATGGTGGAACATTTCTAATCCATATTTTCTCCAAATATTCCACCAAACCATGTGCCTCATTAAAGATGGGGAAATATTCATTTTTTCCCTTCATGGTTTATTTTTTCTCAATATATTTTCCTTCCCATACCTCAAACAACAACCAATAGTGATGAACCCTTCCTCTTAAACATTCCATGAATTGATCTCATTTCTTTTTAAGCCTTTTAGAGTTTACTTGGGTGAATATCAATGTTATGAGTGATTCTAAAACTCATATTCTTTCCTTTTTCTAGATTATGGGTTATTGAATCTCTCTCCGTTTCTAATTCCCTAAAACCCTCTTTTTCTAGCAGATCCTAGGCGAGGGATTTGAAGGGTGATCAAATTTGTATCAAAGGACAAGGTTGACAAAAAATTATTCTACTAAATCAAGTTATATGGTCTATAAGTTATATCCCATAGAAATGAGGTGGGATTAATGTATATGTGGTTGTACGCTTATGCTGTTTTGATATCCATTTATTTTCTATGGTAGGAACTATTAAATTGGTAGGATAAATAATGATTTGTACCCTTAATGACCCCCTTAAGAAGCATTGAGGTTGAATATTACATTCTAAATGCCACCCATGGGTTTTTATCCCCCTTTTAACGTTTAATATGTTTTTAAAATAAGGAAATAAAATGTTAATGATAGAGTACCCATCATTATTTTGTTTGCATGTTGACATGGGTTATGAGATCAATATAAGGATAATTATTTATATTAATTTAATTGGCCTAATGGGGAATTTTTATAATGTTATTCACTTAACTAGGACAAGTAATTTAGGTTTTATATATGTTAATGGATTATGTAATGTAATTAGTAATTTTATTTTTATAGGTTAATCCATGAAAATAGTAAATGTGTTAATAGGTTAATGCTTGAAAATGGTATATATATTCAATGAGTTCTAGTTTTTAAATGATATATCATTTAGATAGATAAATAAGAATGTGTGCATGGATTAGTGGTCTGTTTGTTGTATTAAAAATGTAGTTGTATTCCCATTAGTCTGGTTAGACTGAGGATCTAAGCCCCAGCACTAAATTCATGGGTTAGAGAGTTGGAATGAGGCTTTATACCCCTATAGAATACATGGGATATGAATACCTAGAATAAGTCTCTAAGGTATGTGTTATGTATTCTTTTTTTGTATCATTTTCCATATTTATTTAGGAATCTTTATTAGTTTCCCTTACTCGTGGTTTATATAACAAGACTAGGCTGATGTGTATTCAAAGAAAATGCCAAACCCCTGGAACAAATGATTAATGTGGCTAGTGTGAACCTTGTTACATAATGGAAAAGACTTTATATTTTTTCCTTTTTATTCATTATGTAGTTACATAAAATATATATTTAAACAACATATTTTTTGTCACCATTGGTGGTGTCTTGTGGAGTTGTACTCTCACCCTGATATGGCCTCCATTGGGCACCCGAGAAGACTTCATAGTTGTAGAATTGGACAATGGAAAAGGAACTGTGATAAAGGGTTGATCTATGTCTCATATATGTGCATAGATGAGTGATCTTAATATATATTCTAGACCCATTTTGGGGATTCTTTAGTTTTCTTTATTTTGGGTTTCCTTTACACATTGTACTATATGGCATGAAATAGCACATTTAATATTTTGTTGTATGCTTGTATGTAGTTTTTGGAAATGGATTTGTGATTCATGTATATGGGTAATTATTTTATTATATTTCATATATTTTATACTATGGATTATTTTCATAAAGTGGGTTTAGGCACCACATATGTTATTATAAACCCTAACTGATAGTAGGAAGCCTCTACTATATTGGGAAGTACACCTGAGGTAATGTGGGTTAATGGCTTGGGGCACCAAATAAGTGGCACAAGGTCCAAGATAATACAAAGTGGATTCAATGTATTTTTTCTATTGAATTACTATTTGGGAATGTTATATGAGAGACAAGGATGTGACATTCCCTGGAAATGAGGTCTTTCCTAGGGGTAACTAACCCTTGTATGAGGGAAAACCCAAGTACCTAGGTTGGGATTTCTTTTCATGATGTTTGTTGTAACGGTTGGATGTTATTTCACCATGGGTGATGCATTTATTATGTGCTGTGAATATTTTTTGATATTTTCACAGGTATGAAATGGTATTATGTTATGAATTTATCCATCATTTTAGACACCTAGCGATATATGTCGCATGCATCATGGTTAGAACACGTGAGAAAGACATGTGGGATGTCAGGGATATATTTTTTTTAATTTTCCATAAAAACTTAATGAAATGGTGTATAATAAAGATCATTAAATTTGGTAAATGGAAATAATTTTAATGAATGGTTAAATAATAATTCCTAATGAATATTTAAAATTGGGGTAAAAATTAGGTTGTGATGAGTTGTAAATATAGAAAGATGCCTAAATAATAATGAATTATTGTAATGTTAAAATGGTTAAAAGTGTGTCTAGTGTAATAATTCTGAATATGTATATTGGTTTTTCTGATGATAACCTTGACTCAATGAAGGTATGTCTAAGAGTAGTGATAGAAAGAAGAAAATATATATTGGGATAGTATATGACAAATGGGTTTCTTATGGTTAGTAGAGACCCTTATTTTTAAAAAAATTATGGATGTTTATGTTATGTGTTTTTATATGTGTATATATATTTGAAGAGAGATGTCACCATGATGACATGTGCTATTTTGGAGACATGAGGATCTCACTAAGAATGCTCCTCTATTAGTGGATCTAGAAACCCTATCGATCCAAGGTAATAGAGGGGATGAACAATTATGTAATGACGTTACTTTTTTTAGGCTGATGAGGATATAAGACATGGGGTGGGTGGTGATAAGTATGTCTCACATGACTAGTGAATTTTATTTTCACTACCCTACAACATTTCCAATATATGGTAAAAATGTGGTAGCCTAGTTTTGAGTAGAGTTCATCCAGGTAATTCTGGATAACATGGAGACTCCAAATAAGAAGCTAGTCATGTTGGTGGATTCTATTTTATGGGGAATGGAATAGTGTAGTTAGGATGTTCTACTTCAGAATATGTGAGAAGAAGTTTAATTATTGAATGATTTATGGTAAATGTTTCCCAAACATTTCTATTTGTAGACCATGGGGGATGAGAAATTTGTAGAGTATACGAGGTTGAACCATAGAACTATGGTAGGGATGGATTATGTTTCATACTTCACCAAATTGAAACACTTTATTCAACAATTGGAATGGGATGAATAATCTAAAATGATACTTTTTTCTAACAAAATTAGACAAGATATCAAGTCTTAGGAGAATATATTTCATTTAAATTGGTTTAATAAGGTGGTGTATCTTGAACATGTTTTATAAGGATACTTAATGGAATATTTTTTTGGTGGAAATTATGTTCTATTTAGGTAACCCATTGGTGAAACTTTTGATAGTAAGAAATGCCATCTTGTGAGTTTTTACTATGGTGGTGGTAGACAGAGAACCCATGTAAAGGATTGACATATCAACGTGTTCACCAATAATTATATTATTAGTGTTGATGGTTGGGATGTATGTCTGGCCAATTATCCCAACCCCTAGTTGAGTTTAGAGTGTGCAGAGGGATGGGGAATGTGAATAGGTTACTTTGCAACCATCAATGGACGAGAAATCTTGTGGGATCAAGGTCAATGTTGAGTGAATGAATTTGTTCATTTTACCCACACCAGAAAGGTAGTTAGAGATCTATTGGCCATACCGATTGGGGTAGTGGGTATGTTTCTATAAGAAAATGGAATCCTTTTAAGAAGGGTA
Organism: Viscum album; assembly: GCA_963277665.1. Lineage (NCBI taxonomy): Eukaryota > Viridiplantae > Streptophyta > Magnoliopsida > Santalales > Viscaceae > Viscum > Viscum album. The sequence goes on along the minus strand of OY728162.1, from coordinate 421,977,057 downwards.
TTGTAGAACCTGGGAAATAGACTGGGTACAACAGTAGAGGGATATGTTTTCTCCATGAAATTGAATCTGGATTAGGAAGTGGTGTGGCTAGACCATTTAAAATTCAATTTACAATTCGTGAAGAATTAACTCTCTCTAGTTCTTTATAGGATATAGGTGACTCACACTCATTTATATCCTCAAATTTTGTCAATTTATTTTTTCTAGAAGTGGAGCATATGTGTGTAGTTGTGTTGATTGACACACCATTAGGAGTAAGAGAAAAAAATATCTACAAATATAAGGATTTTACCCTTTAAGTTGGTTGTTATTGTTTCCTATGGGAATTGTTTCTGTGAAGATGTATGGTTTTGTTCTGGTATATTGGGTAGATTAGATTATATTACATCATGCCTATAATAAATGTTACTTTCATATGGTAACATTCGCGTCCTAAGAGGTGGATACAAATGCGAACCATCAAGAATGATTTAACTCGGCAGGCCTTCAGGGGACTGTTCAGTAATGATTGGGTGAGACCACAACATATGTGGCATTTATTGTATATGATGATGTGGTTGCAGAGAGTTTCCTTCCTCTAGTGGTGAATCAGTTCAATGTTGTGTTTCCTAAAGACTTCTATGGGATCCCACCTAGGAGAGAGTCTGAGTTCATGATTGAGTTGTTCTTTGGAGTAGAACCTATTTGTATTACTCTATATATAATTGTAGTCGTAGATCTTCTAGAATATAAAAAATCAATTTTTGAAATTGGAGAATAATGGGTTTATTTGTATGAGTATTTCACCATAGATTTCTCTAAATTTTATTTGTTTGGTAGTATGAAAAGTCATTACAGCTATTCGCCGACTATCAGAGATTTAATTTTGAGGATTGTTATGAAATGATTCCCTCTTCCAAAAATCAATGATCCTTTGGACTAGTTGAGAGGTTCTACTATGTTCTCCAAAAATTTTCATGAGATCAGTGTATCATCAGGAGAGTGTGAAACCTTATGATATTCTGTAGAATGATTTTTTTTAAGTATTTATGGTCTATATTAGTTTTTAGTGATTTTAATTTTATTGAAAAACTCTCTAGTAGTATTTATTTCCCAAATGAACCTAATAATTCACTCGTATATTGATCAGTTCATATTTTTCTATTTCTATGTGATCTCCTTGTACACCTAGACTCCTGATAATCATACCAAACATCTTGACATCATCTTGAGTACACTGATAGATCATATAAAATAGAAAAAGATGTCTATGTGTCATATCTTTATTTACAATTTACATTTCATAGGTCACATCAGTTTTTATGAGTTGTGTTAGTGGTCCGAGAGAAACCAGAGGTAGTTTACTTTGGGAGCTTCCAATCTGAATATTTCTCATTTTAGTAGGATATTATTAATGGTTCATCAAATACTTTTACAATTTGGTAGCACCACTTTCAAGCTAGAACAAGAATGGATTCATGTTCAATTGTTCTGGGTCATGTGATATTTATTTCAAAGAGTTAAATAAGTGGTTCAATACTATACTCATTTTGATCCTACCCAATCTAGTGTAGGATTAATATTTTTTTTGATTCTTCTGATGTTGTAATTGGAATTGTGTTAATGTAGGGTTACCGAGTTCCGGTGTGTGGGTCATAGTAGTTGAGAACACATGAATGATATAACCATATGTAAGATGTTGATATAGATGTTTTCGTTTATCATTTAATTTTTTGGATGAATTATCTGGAGGGTGAAAGGTTTAATTTCGATACCAATCATAAAATCGTTATGTACATCTTCTCCCAACATTATTTGACTCTTTTAAAATGAAGATGTGTTCAGTACATCTAGTATTTTTATTTTATTCTAGTTTAAAAACTAGAACAGGGTAATATTTTTTCAAATTCATTGAGTAGAATGACTCAAAATTAGGGAGTTCAAGACTCCATTACTAAGTGGAGGATGATGGAATTTTTTTTAAATGCATCTAGAGGTTTAGGATGGATAGAGGATGATGAACATTGAATCATTGGTAGTTTAGTTAATGCTTTTAATCTAGAATAAGGATAGTTAGTATAAGTATCCTTAGTATTTGTCCTTGAGGGAATGTGTAACGACCCAATCATTTTGAGTGTTATATTAACTTACTCTTAATGATTTAATAAGATGTTAATGGTTAATGCAGAAAGGGGAGTTGATGGCTTCATCCAGTAGACTCAACCCTTACGAAGCCCACTTATCAGAGCTTGGGAAGGAGGTAGCATCTGTGGGCTTCGCTTGGGACCAAGCCCAAGCCGAGCTCCAGCGTGTCAAGCTTGAATGAAAACGCTTGCAGGAGAAGTTCAAGTTAGTGGAGATTGCTACTAGGGCAATGTTATCTGAGACTCCCTCAGATTCTCTCACCATAGCACACCTTACACTTAGGTCTTATGCCAGTGTTATAAGGGGCTATGTGATGAGACCCTAGTTTCCTTGTGTAATCCTTTCGGGTGAATAATTTGAGATTTCCTCCTTTAGTGATGTTTGTGAAATTTCAAATGTCCAGATAATTTTAGAATGTATTTTATTAATGAATTTTGAAAATGGGATATTTTGAAATATTTATGTAAACCCTAAATAACTAATGATGTGTAATGATTTTCAAAAAATGGTCTTCTACAAAAGTGTTCATTAAGGAATTTGGAGTCTAATAAGATCAACTTAATTTTTGATGAATAGTAAATAGTGAATAGTGATTTTACGCTTAGGATTAGTAATGTGACCAAATGGATTTGTAATCTCACTTAAAGAAATTTTTAAAATAATCTAGGCATCTTGATTAAGTAATGTGATTCAATAAAATGGGTAAATAACGGTTTCATAAATTATTATTCAAGTATTAGTTTTTTCGTATGAATAGTGTTTTTTAATTAAAAATTTAATTAAAAATAATTAGAAAATTATTTTTATAAAAAGGACTTTATTTTTGAACTCAGAGCATCGATATTATGTTAAGGTAATTTTTGGGGATTTTTCTGAAAAAAATGAATTTTCGATGAATAGTGTTTTTATTTAAAAATTAAATTAAAAATATTTAGAAAATTATTTTTATAAAATGGATTTCATTTTTGAAATCAGAGCATTGATATTTGGTTAAGGTGAAATTTTGGGATTATTCTGAGAAAGTTGAATTTTCGGTGAATAGTGAAAGTATAGTTTTTAAGTTACGGGTGTTTAATGACATCATTAAATGATGTATTAAGTATATATTCAATATGGTCGAATTATGAATAGTAAGATAAGGTGTGAGGTGTCCCAAGTGGCCAATACCATGGGAAAATACCATGGGCAAGCCCATGGTTTTGCCAAAACCACTAGTGAGGTGTCCCTTGGCCTTTAATGCTTTGTCCCCTCACTTTCCCTATAAATACCCACCCTTTCCTCCTTTAGTTTTCACTCCCAACTCTCCCCCAACGAAGTTCTGGTCTTATTACCTTCCAAGGAGTCCTCCCAAGGTGCCCCCAAGCCCTCAAGGTCCAATCCTTTGAGTTTCAAGAGTCGCGTTTTAAGGTAAGGGATCCGACCCCTCTCTTTCTTTTCATGTAATCTCTTTTATGTCATTCCTTTTCTGCTCCATGTTTTTATGTGAGAGGATGCTCTTTTATATTCCTCTTACTGCCCTTTCATGTTTATATGATGAGAGATCCCCTCTTACTCTCATCATTTCGTTTTATGAAAGTTTAAGTGACGCCGTTAGGCTGCCGTATTTTTAAGGGATTCTTTCACCCTTCTCATTTTTCAAGTTTGATTTTCATGTCAAGTCTTTCAAGATCCTTTTTATTATGTTGGGGTATGATCTCTATATCTATCATACTGATCTCTTATGATCATATGATGAGGGACCCTATTTGATCTTGTCAAATCATTTCCTTTTGATGTTAAGTGACGGCGTAAGGCTGCCGAATTTTCATAAGAGAAATCTAATCTCTTTCCTTCCATGTTTTTCATTTCAAATGGTATGTCCCTAAAATTTCATTACCATGTCCATATGTCCTTCTTATTTTCTTTCACCCTACTGTTTTATGGATCATTTATGAGTGGGTTACCCATGTCCCCTCTCATTTCAATGTTTTCTAAAACCCTGAATCTTAGCCGTTATGCTGCAGAATTTTCCCCTCAAAATGCCTCTCTCTTTTCTCAAAAATTATTTTATGTTATAAAGTGAATACTCAGAGCTCTTATTTCTACAAGGGTATTCACATATATATCAAAATTTTCCATTTTAAATTCTGGGGTTTACATACATGAGACCCTCTTTCCCTTTCCGTGGGTTTAAAGTGACGTAAAGATCATGTCTTTAAAGCAGTTTTTAAAACGTTATGATTATGAAATGAAACCCATTTATTTTATGCTATGTGGGTTATTTATGAAATGTTTTATGATTATATATGTGGCTCACATGATAATAAAGGCAAATTTAAGGATGTTCCCTGATAGCGCTCCAATGCATTGGGTAATGATGTAACCACTAGAGATTACAATTTTCATGATACCTTGGTGAATAACCTTGGTAATTTTCAAATGAAACCTTGGGGATGGACCTTGGTGATATGTTCATGATTGTCTATGTTAAATGATGTAGCCACATCTTCATGTTATGAAAAATGTTATTTTTATTATGAAATGCCTCATGATTTCTTTCTCATGCCTTAAAGTTCTTTTCATGTCCTTATTGAAGTATCTCAAGTTCACATGTAAAATGTTCCTCTTGTTTCCCTTACTGGGCCTTCTGCTCACCCTTTCTTTTGATGTATGTCCCCAGGTTATGAGATGCATAATGAACATAGGATGAACTAAAGGAGAAGCCTTTCAAGTGTTTAAGAAGAATTTTTTTATGTTTTTTTTTGTATTATGATCCTTGTTTCCAAGACACTAAACCTTAACGATCCTCAGTTTTGTGTAATGTAATGAAAGTTTATGTTATAAAATGGCGGGATGGTATAGTTGGTATCAAAGGATGGTTTAGTTATTTGTGGAAATTAGGATATAAAAACTTTAGGAAGAACCCTATAGAAAAGTTTAAATATAAGAAAACTTCCTGGTATTTTGGTAAGTATTGAGTAAGTGGTCTATCAAACAAATACATCCCTGTCTGGATACGAGCAGGTAGAGGCGGCTCTGGCACAGATGTACATAGGGGTAAAACCCGAAAACACCGCTTTGAGCTAGACTCGAACGGGAACTGGTGCACGATAACGGGCCTTGCTGCACTCTTGGTTACGACACTCCCGGGGGATATGTTTGGTTAATCACGAGCTTTTTATGAATCATTATGAAGGAATTATAGAAAAGTGTAATTGTATAAGCATGAAGTCTTAGTTAAAAGATTCATAAATGAAATAAGTTTCTCACTAAGGTTTTATTCTTTTAGAAAATGGCGGGCAATAGGAGAAACCGTGCCGATGGTGACCGCAATGCACCATGTGATGACGGCCCTCCGATGGAAGCCGGAATGGAAACATTCATGCGAATGATGAACCAACTGACTCAAGTTATGAGTAATAACTTGAATCAAGCTGAGAGGTCGACCTCACCACGAAGGGAACAACTTTCTGTTGAGTCCTTCATGCGTCAACGACCGCCAACATTCAGTGGATCTACTGACCCATTGGTTGCGGAACAATGGATAAGCTCCATTGAAAAGATCTTTTCTGTACTTCATTGTTCGGAACAAGAAAAAGTCACCCTTGTTGTTTACCGCCTAGAGGGAGAAGCTGATCAGTGGTGGTCACTGATCAAAAACACGAAGCCACGAGGAGAGATGGAAGCTATGGAGTGGGAAGAATTTCAGGGGATTTTCTTTAACAAGTATTTCCCTCGTTCAATGAGAACGAAAATGGAGAAAGAGTTTCTCGAGCTGAAGCAGAAGGAGAACGAATCTGTCGGAAGCTATGAGATGAACTTCACAAGGCTTTCCCGTTATACCTCAAGTTTTGTCATGGACCCTAATGGGAAGGTTGATAGATTCTTTGGTGGACTAAGACCTCATCTGCGGAAGAATCTAGCCAATAGGGACTATGATAGCTATGAAGAAATAGTTCGAAGTGCCATGAAAGTTGAACTAGAGTTTGGGGAGACATAGTGGTCTCACAAATCTAATGAGAAGAAGAGAACTCTAGAACCGAGCCTGGGAAGAAGTTTTGATCAGGAAAGAGGTGGAAAGCATATGCAACATTCCACATGCAATAAATGTGGGAAGAAGCATCCGGGGAACTGCTTGATCGGAAGTGGAAAGTGCTATAGGTGTGGAAAAGAAGGCCATATTTCTCGGAATTGTCGTGGTGATGTGAAGCCTCAACTTCCCAACACTAACGACAGAGGAAAGATGGTTCTGGCCCTACCCGAAGTCACATGCTTCAAGTGTGGACAACTTGGGCACTTTGCTAATCAATGTCCAAATCCGAGGGTGGTGGAGGGGAATCACCATCAACCTCAGCAGAGGCCAAGGGAGCAAGGTCGTGCTTTCGCGATCACAACAACTGAAGTTGAAGTTCCAAACGATGTGGTAGCAGGTACTCTTATTGTCCTCTCAAAACTAGCAAGTGCTTTATTTGATTCTAGTTCTACGCATTCCTTTATTTCTTCCAAGTTTGCAAAGAATATAGAATCAATCCCCGAATTGCTTGAGGTAGAGTTGTCAGTCAAGACTCCAAGTGGGATTATCCATGCATAAACAGTGTTTAGAGACTCTAGTGTTTACTTTGGTGAGCACAATCTTATCGCAAATCTAGTAGTCATCCCCATGATGGAATTCGACGTTATACTAGGGATGGACTGCCTCTCAAAGTATAATGCTAAGATCAAATGCAGAAGTAAGGAAATCTCAGTAGTCTTGAATGAACGACCTACAGTTATCTTCCGAGGAGAGATATCCCGAACTGATCCCTATCTAGAAGCACCTCCTATAGCTTTCTTTATGGAGTTAATCGGTGATGAGGAAGAAGGGAAGGGGAGCATACAAATTGAAGATGTTCCGATTGTTCAGGAATACATGGATGTATTTCCTGAGGAGTTACCTGGACCTCCCCCAGAAAGAGAGGTAGAGTTCTCCATTGAACTCGTACCTGGGTCTCAACCGATATCAAAGACTCCGTATAGAATGGCAAATGTGGAGCTAGAGGACCTAAATAAACAACTCCAAGACTTGTTGGAGAAGGGGTTTATCCGACCGAGTGTGTCTCCTTGGGGAGCACCAGTTCTCTTTGTGAAGAAGAAGGATGGATCAATGCGGCTATGCATTGATTATAGAGAACTGAACGGGATCACAGTGAAGAACAGATACCCTCTTCCAAGAATTGATGATTATTTGACCAACTTCGTGGGGCTCAATTCTTCTCTAAGATTGATCTTCGATCTGGTTATCATCAACTGAGGGTGAAGAAGGAAGATATTCCAAAGACTGCCTTCCGATCAAGATATGGGCATTATGAGTTTACTGTTATGCCCTTTGGCTTGACTAATGCTCCTGCTATTTTCATGGATTTGATGAATAGAGTCTTTAAGGACTACCTTGATAACTTTGTGATAGTTTTTATTGATGATATTTTGATATATTCAAAAAGTCGTGAGGAGCATGAAGATCATCTGAGGGTTATTTTGAAAACTCTACGGAAGGAGAGGCTCTTTGGGAAGTTCAGCAAGTGTGAGTTTTGGTTACAACAAGTGGCTTTCTTGGGGCACATCGTAACCAATGAAGGAATCTCGGTTGACCCTGCAAAGACAATGGTTGTGGAGGAGTGGCCTCAACCCACAACAGTAACTGAGATTCGTAGTTTCCTTGGTTTAGCGGGATATTATAGGAGGTTTGTGAAAAACTTTTCACGGCTTTCTAATCCACTAACCAAGTTGACTCGAAAAGGGGTTAAGTTCATCTGGACAAAGGAATGCGAGGAAAGTTTCCAAGAGCTGAAGAAGAGATTGGTTACTGCACCTGTGTTAACACTACCCTCTATCGGAGAAGGATTCGTTATTTTTAGCGATTCATCTCTGAAAGGGCTTGGGTGCGTCCTCATGCAAAATGACAAAGTAATTCCTTATGCATCTCGACAGTTGAAGATTCATGAGCAGAATTATCCTACGCATGATCTAGAGCTGGCGGCAGTTGTTTTTGCTCTAAAGATATGGAGGCACTATCTTTATGGGGAGAAATGTGATATATACACTGACCACCAAAGTCTAAATTATATTTTCACTCAGAAAGAATTGAACATGAGACAAAGGAGATGGTTGGAGCTTATTAAAGACTATGATTGTTCAATTCATTATCACCCTGGAAGAGCAAACAAAGTCGCGGATGCGTTAAGCAGGAAAGATCCTGTTGTTCTGGCAACAATGAGGATCCTGGGAGATCCCTTGATTAAAGATCTAGTAAAACTGGACATGGGAATTATAAGGAAAGGGACATCATCAACCCTATCCCAAATGATTTCTCAACCTTCATTACTAGAGAAGATCAAGAAGGCTCAAAAAGAAGATCCTTTACTGCAGGAGAAGTTCGAGGCTGTAAAGAATGGGAAGTTCCCTGATTTCAATATTGATCAAGAAGGTGTATTGAAATTTCGTACAAGACTATGTGTTCCATCTATTCCGGAGATAAAGAAAGAACTGATGGATGAAGCTCATAGCACTACTTTCTCTATACATCCGGGAAGCACTAAGATGTATAGAGACCTTCGTGATCATTATTGGTGGGATAACATGAAGAGGGAGATTGCCGATTACACTACAAGGTGCCTGGTGTGTCAGCAAGTAAAGGCAGAAAGACAACTTCCTAAGGGGGTATTACAACCGCTACCCATACCAGTATGGAAGTGGGATAATATCACCATGGACTTTGTAACTGGTCTCCCAAAAACATCCAAAGGAAACAATGCGATATGGGTTATTGTGGACCGTCTCACCAAGACAGCCCATTTTATCTCTATTCGGGAAGATTTCTCTCTGGATCAGCTTGCCAAGATATACGTGAAGGAAGTGGTAAGGCTGCATGGGGTACCACTATCCATCGTATCTGATCGTGACCCAAGATTCACATCAAAATTCTGGAGAAGTCTTCAGCATTCTCTGAATACTGAATTGAATTTTAGTACGGCCTATCATCCTCAAACTGATGGCCAATCTGAAAGGACTATTCAGACACTCGAAGACATGTTGAGATTATGCTCAATGGAATTTAAAGGTGGATGGGATCAACACCTCCCATTAGTGTAGTTCTCCTATAACAACAGCTTCCATGCGAGTATTCAGATGGCACCCTATGAAGCTCTGTATGGAAAGCGGTGTAGAACTCCTACTTGTTGGGATGAAACTGGTGAAGGGAAGCTTCTTGGGCCTGATCTCGTGCAAGAGATGACAGAACAGGTTCATGCCATCCAACAACACATAAAGGCTGCTCAGAGTTGGCAGAAGAGCTATGCTGACAATCGTCGAAGGGACTTGGAGTTTGGTGTTGGTGACAAAGTCTTCCTTCGAATTTCTCCATGGAAGAGAGTCATGCGGTTTCGGAAGAAAGGGAAGCTCAGCCCTAGGTACATCGGCCCCTATGAAATCCTTGATCGCATAGGAGCAGTGGCCTATCGTCTAGCACTTCCACCGAACCTAGCTCAAGTTCATGATGTCTTCCATGTATCTCTCTTGAGGAAGTACATACCTGACCCTTTGCATGTACTGAACCCAGAGGTGGTACAACTTGAACATGACCTCTCTTATGAGGAGCATCCAGTGGAGATCTTGGACCGTAGAGACAAGGTTCTACGAAACAAGACTACCCACCTTGTGAAAGTGTTGTGGAGGAATCATAAGTACGAAGAAGCGACTTGGGAGCCTGAGGAAACGATGAAGCAAAAGTACCCTCACCTTTTCGACTAGGCCTCAAGTATAAATTTCGGGGACGAAATTTCTTAAGGGGGGAAGAATGTAACGACCCAATCTTTTTGAGTGTTATATTAACTTACTCTTAATGATTTAATAAGATGTTAATGGTTAATGCAGAAAGGGGAGTTGATGGCTTCATCCAGTAGACTCAACCCTTACGAAGCCCACTTATCAGAGCTTGGGAAGGAGGTAGCATCTGTGGGCTTCGCTTTGGACCAAGCCCAAGCCGAGCTCCAGCGTGTCAATCTTGAACGAAAATGCTTGCAGGAGAAGTTCAAGTTAGTGGAGATTTCTACTAGGGCAATGTTATCTGAGACTCCCTCAGATTCTCTCACCATAGCACACCTTACACTTAGGTCTTATGCCAGTGTTATAAGGGGCTATGTGATGAGACCCTAGTTTCCTTGTGTAATCCTTTCAGGTGAATAATTTGAGATTTCTTCCTTTTGTGATGTTTGTGAAATTTCAAATGTCCAGATAATTTTAGAATGTATTTTATTAATGAATTTTGAAAAAGGGATATTTTGAAATATTTATGTAAACCCTAAATAACTAATGATGTGTAATGATTTTCAAAAAATGGTCTTCTACAAAAGTGTTCATTAAGGAATTTGGAGTCTAATAAGATCAACTTAATTTTTGATGAATAGTAAATAGTGAATAGTGATTTTACGCTTAGGATTAGTAATGTGACCAAATGGATTAGTAATCTCACTTAAAGAAAGTTTTAAAATAATCTAGGCACCTTGATTAAGTAATGTGATTCAATAAAATGGGTAAATAACGGTTTCATAAATTATTATTCAAGTATTAGTTTTTTCGGATGAATAGTGTTTTTTAATTAAAAATTTAATTAAAAATAATTAGAAAATTATTTTTATAAAAAGGACTTTATTTTTGAACTCAGAGCATCGATATTATGTTAAGGTAATTTTTGGGGATTTTTCTGAAAAAAATGAATTTTCGATGAATACTGTTTTATTTAAAAATTAAATTAAAAATATTTAGAAAATTATTTTTATAAAATGGATTTCATTTTTGAAATCAGAGCATTGATATTTGGTTAAGGTGAAATTTTGGGATTATTCTGAGAAAGTTGAATTTTCGGTGAATAGTGAAAGTATAGTTTTTAAGTTACGGGTGATTAATGACATCATTAAATGATGTATTAAGTATATATTCAATATGGTCGAATTATGAATAGTAAGATAAGGTGTGAGGTGTCCCAAGTGGACAATACCATGGGCAAATACCATGGGCAAGCCCATGGTTTTGCCAAAACCACTAGTGAGGTGTCCCTTGGCCTTTAATGCTTTGTCCCCTCACTTTCCCTATAAATACCCACCCTTTCCTCCTTTAGTTTCCACTCCCAACTCTCCCCCAACGAAGTTCTGGTCTTCTTACCTTCCAAGGAGTCCTCCCAAGGTGCCCCCAAGCCCTCAAGGTCCAATCCTTTGAGTTTCAAGAGTCACATTTTAAGGTAAGGGAACCGACCCCTCTCTTTCTTTTCATGTAATCTCTTTTATGTCATTCCTTTTCTGCTCCATGTTTTTATGTGAGAGGTTTCTCTTTTATATTCCTCTTACTGACCTTTCATGTTTATATGATGAGAGATCCCCTCTTACTCTCATCATTTCGTTTTATGAAAGTTTAAGTGACGCCGTTAGGCTGCCGTATTTTTAAGGGATTCTTTCACCCTTCTCATTTTTCAAGTTTGATTTTCATGTCAAGTCTTTAAAGTTCCTTTTTATTATGTTGGGGTATGATCTCTATATCTATCATACTGATCTCTTATGATCATATGATTAGGGACCCTATTTGATCTTGTCAAATCATTTCCTTTTGATGTTAAGTGACGCCGTAAGGCTGCCGAATTTTCATAAGAGAAATCTAATCTCTTTCCTTCCATGTTTTTAATTTCAAATGGTATGTCCCTAAAATTTCATTACCATGTCCATATGTCCTTCTTATTCTTTCACCCTACTGTTTTATGGATCATTTATGAGTGGGTGACCCATGTCCCCTCTCATTTCAATGTTTTCTAAAACCCCGAAACTTAGCCGTTATGCTGCAGAATTTTCCCCTCAAAATGCCTCTCTCTTTTCTCAAATATTATTTTATGTTATAAAGTGAATACTCAGAGCTCTTATTTCTACAAGGGTATTCACATATATATCAAAATGTTCCATTTTAAATTCTGGGGTTTACATACATGAGACCCGCTTTCCCTTTCCGTGGGTTTAAAGTGACGTAAAGATCATGTCTTTAAAGCAGTTTTTAAAACGTTATGATTATGAAATGAAACCCATTTATTTTATGCTATGTGGGTTATTTATGAAATGTTTTATGATGATATATGTGGCTCACATGATAATAAAGGCAAATTTAAGGGTGCGCCCTGATAGCGCTCCAATGCATTGGGTAATGATGTAACCACTAGAGATTACAATTTTCATGATACCTTGGTGAATAACCTTGGTAATTTTCAAATGACACCTTGGGGATGGACCTTGGTGATATGTTCATGATTGTCTATGTTAAATGATGTAGCCACATCTTCAAGTTATGAAAAATGTTATTTTTATTATGAAATGCCTCATGATTTCTTTCTCATGCCTTAAAGTTCTTTTCATGTCCTTATTGAAGTATCTCAAATTCACATGTAAAATGTTCCTCTTGTTTCCCTTACTAGGCCTTATGCTCACCCTTTCTTTCGATGTATGTCGCCAGGTTATGAGATGCATAATGAACATAGGATGAACTAAAGGAGAAGCCTTTCAAGTGTTTAAGAAGAATGTTTTTATGTTTTTTTTGTATTATGATCCTTGTTTCCAAGACACTAAACCTTAACGATCCTCAGTTTTGTGTAATGTAATGAAAGTCTATGTTATAAAATGGCGGGATGCTATAGAATGTCTTAAAGATGGTGATTCATGTTCTAATTGAACTCTAGATGATGATTATATCATTTATGTTAGTGGTTATATGGTCATGCCTACTTGTATGTGAGATGAGTTGATGCGTGAGTTCCACAACTAAAAGTGGGAGGTGCACTATGGGTTATCCAAAATGTTTTTCACTATTTGTTGAAAATATAGGGGGATATAGATGAAAAAGTAAGTTTCAGATTTTTTTATGTGATACTACACTAGTCAGCAGGTTAATGTTGAGCATTAGTGCCATGTGGTTTTTTATAGTTGATTCATAATTAATAATGGAAGTAGAAAAAATTCACAATGAATGTTAGTGTCATTATTTTAAGTATTCCTTATAAAATTATGTGATATGGTTAGTTGTTTATCATTTCACCAAGGTAGAACAATTCTTACTGATTTTAGAGACCTTAACTATTAACTAGTTGGGTGATTTATATGTTTGAGAGATAGTTTGGTTGAATGGGGGGTCGAAAACAATACTTTTGGTTCATGATCTATGTTTTAACTTCCACTTCTAGTAAGGGTTTCATAAGGTTCTTTGCTATAATATGTTTTTTAATCTAGTTTCCACCAAAATATAAATGGAAAATAAGAATTTACTATTCAGGTACTATAGGACATGTTGAGGGGATGTGTCCAAGACATTATTGATTCTATGAGAGCCACTTGTCACTTGTTTACTTCTCCTATAATAATAGATACCAAGGAACAATTTATATGGAACCATAGGAGGTTCTTTATCTTAACCCATGGAGATCTCATTTATGTTGTATGGAGGATGGTGAATCAGTGTTTTGGGACCATGACTCATTCTTGATACATCAATGTAAATTTAATTGATTATGAAATGTATGTTTAATGTATATAGAAGGAAGAATTAATATTTTGATCAAATCATGAACCAGTTTATTTTATTATTAGTGATCATGTATTCCATTAGGTGATTCCTAGGATGGGTCTCCAATGGATTTAAAAATAGTGTAAGTTGGAACCCAGGTGTGTGGTACCATTTTATAATTTTTAGAGGAACAGATAAGAATCATACACATTGGCTCTTCCATAGTGGAATAATGAAATGAATGATGTTTTTCTTGTGTAATTTCTTTTCAAGTATCACCCCAACCATTCCCATGTTATAGAGATAGAAATGTTTTATTTTGACGCCAATGCATCCTTTGAGGAGAATTCAGTTAATATTTGTTATTATAGTGAGAAATTATTTTGGGAAAATATTAGGGCATTGGTTCGAGTATTATGGTAGTATATTAATGGTCAACTAGATACTAGGGAATGGGAAAAATATTTCTAGGCTCAGTGTCCTGATCTTATTACCTTATAGACTTAGTTATTCTTGGGAGTATGGATTAAGGATGACCAGTTATAAGGTGGGGAGGATGTATGATCCAAGAAAACTTCTAAGGTACATCATTGTTTGAGTTTTGGTTTAAACTTGAATATGTTTGTTAATGATTTTTTTATTATTTTTTAGGATACTTGTGGATGTCTTGGGAGTTTGGCGCATGAAGGAAGGGAAAATTAGGCCATCCAGTGTGTTCTATAATTTTTTTAACAGCTTCCATAGTGATGTAGGGAACATCATGTATTCTTCTTTTTAATAGTTTATATGATTAACATAGGCCAAATTGTATATGATGAAAATGGACAACACATGGAATAAAATTTGAAAGTGTCTAAAGTGAACTTTATTAATTAATGGAACCCAGTTTCTCTTTTGTTTTTATTTATATTCATCATGTGCATTTATACACTATCTGTTAAAATAAATATTTCTTATGCATAGTTGGTAGATTCCTACTGAGTTACAATCATGCCTTTCTCGGGACACCATTGGGAAATAGAGAAGACTTCTTTTTTCATTTCATGACAAGGGAAAATGACCATTTATAGAGGGTTGATATAGGGCTTATAGATTTTCATAGATGAGGGATATGGAAATAGTGTTGGGCCCCATTTTGGGGATTCTTCAATTTTTTTATTTTGGGATTCCCTTACACATGGATTTGTATGAAAATATGTAACTTATTTACAATTTGGTTGTGGGATTTTACCTAGTTTTGGGAAATGGATTTGCGATGTATTTTTATGGTTTAACTTATTTCCCATTATTTCATATTTTATCTTTTGCGGATTAATATGATAAATAGAGTTTAGTGTCCCCACTTTTTCTTCTAGTAAATAGATTCTAGTCGAGATAAATTCTCATATTAAAAGGTGTTCCAGAGGTCATGTAGTGATCCTTCTGGGGTAGATAGATAAATGGTATCATGGTTCGTATGTTATACTAAGAACCAAGATACATACTATGTAATATATCTATTCATGTTGTCCCTTCCAAAATATTATTTCAGACCATTATAAATCATGATACTTCAAGGATGAATAGATTGTGTTAAACTATGAACTTCACCCAATAGATCCTTCAATTATATTATTTACATGAAAAAACCCTAATTCTTGAACCATTTCATTCCAATAAAATCAAGGTTGACCTCTATAATATTTTTCACCTTCTTTTACAGCTCTACATATTCCTTTTCAACTATTATCTATTTACACCAATAGATGGTAGAACACATATTTATGAAATATAATATTCCACCCCATCATTTATGATTTAAATATCAATACTTTTCAAATATTAAATTATTTTATGTTTTTATCCTCAATATAGAGTTATTTGTTCAACTAAAAAAATTATCCACCTTGTTTCCTTTTCCATAATCGTAATTTGTTTAGATTCAAAGATATATAATCAATTACATCCCAATTATCTGGTAAATATTCATATTTATTTTTAGTGAATATATACTTTAAAAATTTATGTTCTACATATATATCCCACATTTTCCATACAGATAATACCTCCATATATTTAGTGTGTAAAAGTCAATAGTTAACTCTAAATCACAAGTTTGGTAAAACTTTTCATGAACATTCAATATCCATGAGGCATAATATTCCACCATATCATTATAAATGAGAAATAATCTCATTTAATTCATTTATCAATCACTAAATATCACATTCCCTTATCTACTGCATATTAATTTAAACTAAGGTGTGCTGACTGACCTTTTGTGCAGTTCTATGAAGATTTCTTCACAAACAAATGTCTGGGAATAAATTGATCCATTATAAGTTAACAATGTTATTAGATTATACACCCAAGATAAATTATCCACAATTAATTCATAATATCATGGAAACCCGTGAAAATTAATTTTCATATTCATAATAATTAGTACTGTCTAATATTAAATAACTTCAATCCTTGATGGATGCACCGATATACCCTTACATGAGATTATAAAACCCAAAAAAATATAAGAAACAATTCCCAAATATCAAATTATTCATATAACTACTCCTTTGTATTTTTTATAAAAATCATCATGTGATCATCATGCTCTTATTTACACTTCAAATATGTAATAATATCATCTATAAAGACTATGACAAACAGATCATGGTAATCTATAAATAATAAATTCATTATATCCATGAATATAGTGGGGGTCCATACCATATACTTAATATTTTTTATTTATAACCCCTTTATAACCCTCAATTAATTATATCAAAATGGTGGTAAAACATGAATAATAATTGAGATCTGTGTACTTATTCAAAAAAATTAAGCAATACATGGTAGAGGATTAATGTTCTTGATAGTGATTATTTTTTTTATCGATAATCAATGAAAATTTTCATTGATAGATCATTCTTCTGGAAAAAATAGGAGGATCACACTATAGTAATTCACTTTGTTTAATGAATCCCTTATCAATAATTTCCTAGAGTGTATTCCTCTATTTTAGTGACTAATCATGGATATTCGATATATATTCTTTAAAATTGGTGTCACGCTAGGTTTGAGTTATATTGAAAACATAACTTTGTGATATGTTAGAAAAATATGGAACTCTTATAGAAAGAAATAAAAAAACTCCCATAAAATAGGAATATCTTTGATGTTGAATTTCCCTCTAATAATATAAGATAAACATAACATTTGAGAAAAAATGAAAACCCATATAATGGATGTGATAACCATTTTACGTGATTATTTTTCATTATATTAAAAATTGATCATAAGTTGGTTTGGAATATAAAATTTGACATATCATACATTGCAATTTATGTGGTTTTCAACTATATATAACAAATATATTCCTATAATAACATAAAATTAAATTAGTGGGACGATAAATATATCTACATTATGTACTTTATAATAAGATTCAATCAGATGAGAATCATACACTTGTGTGGTCATCACACCATTAGGATTTTTATTTCTAATAAATCATCTAATAGTCGAGGTTCTATTTTGATACCCTTAAAAACGCATAAGAATAATATAGTGGGGATATAAAAAAATTATATATTAGATGTTCTAGAGTGGATTATAGATGGATCTTTCACTACTCCGTTATCATACCTCAGCACATATATAGGGAATATATGAGATTTATATTTTTCTCACATCTTAAAAGGTTATTGATATCAATATGAATCATTATCATTCATATTATATAAATGTCTAGAATAATTACCAAAACCAATTAATTTGAATGACTAAATTTTGGGTGGTAAATTCTATGATCACTTTTCTCCATCAGTAGATAACATTTTATTAGTATTACATTAGTATTTGATATCCCAAAAGACTTCATTTCAATACATAAAATGTTTACAAGTTCCCTTGAGAAACTTTTCTCTATTTTTCCTTCCAAAAATTTACCATAATAGAATGACCATCCATTTCTCTACATGATTTTAGAAATTAATTTCCTTTCAATATTTCCTTTAATTTCAAAACAATGAGACTAATGGGTCACACTAATTTTCATTTCATCCAGGAAAGCACATAATTATTTCCATTCATACTAAAGTCAATAATGGATAATTTCTTATAGATAATTATTTTTATGAAAATGAAGAATCAATCGGCCTATCTTATTGTTTGGAAGATAATAATATAATAATTCATAACAGTCCTTGTAACATTTTTCTCTAACATACTAACTGATTCAACATACTTCTATTTTAGCTCAATTAATTCATTATCCATTTTCATATAATGAATATAAATGAAGTATATATGGAAAATTAATATATTATATTCATTTTATTATATATGGAAAATTTCATCTCATTGTATTTTTTGCTAAATATTATTCCATCATGGATGTGATTCATGTTATAAACAATAAAGAGCTAAAATAACATCTTCATGATAAAAAAATGGATAATGGAAAATATATTTTTAGTGGTTCTAATCCATTTTTATATAACTATTGCATTAGTATAATCACTTAATGAATGTGTTTGTTTCATCATGAAAGATACAAAATAACCTTTTATTCTAATTTTCCCATTTGGATTATCATCATGCATCATGGCTTCTGAAATTACTGTAATTGTGGAAATTAGATTTTTTCTCTATATCCCCATAACATTTTGTTTCATGGGAGTAAAATAATTACATTTTATATGAAGATTAAAATTAACAATGTCCATTAAAGTTCTATACATCTCAAAAAAAAATTGATCCATAATATACATATTAGGAAACCATATATTGTTGAAATAATATTTTATAGAATTTATGAATCATTAATCCTTTTCAATCTATGACACAATTTTTTTAACCTTTGGAATCTATAATAATTATCTATTCAAATCATTTATGTTGGTAAATAAATAAAATGATAACCAACCTATGAATGTCCTCTTATAATTTCAAACGAGGTTCGTAGTAATGGAATACACACCCTGCACTAGAATAAAAGCCAAGATATTGTCTACAAAGAATTTTTTAGGTTATTACCCATTAACAAATATATGGGAAAAAATTCTACTAATATAATCTAGAAATGGTTGTTTTACTAGGATAACCACATTTCTTTTTTTATAATATCTTATGATCATCTTCAATACAAAGGATTATTCTAAGTGTTATCACTACTTTTTTCCATCCAAGTTTCCAAAGGTAACATAAATGTTTCCGAATACAAATATTAGAGGCCCATAATTTTTATACATAAATATTATAACTTATTTCATTAATATTAAATACATAAATTAATTATCCACATCTTAATCATATAGGTTTAGGGTCATGAAAAAATAAATATATAAAAATTGTTTGTAAGAGATCTACAAAATCTCCCACTAATTTCATTTTTACTATAACTCTCCCTAGTCATATCATAATAACTCCTTTATTCAGGACCTATTTAAATGAAACATAAGAAAGGTTGAACTAAAATTATCTTTATGGGTAAAAAATGTAGATATAAATGATCAATAAAGAATAACTTTATCGTTATGGTATGAGGAAATGTGCTAAACTTTTAAGAACCCTACCCAAAATATCCTATATCATAATTTGGAATAGTAGAGTAAATATTGATAGTTTAAAAAAATTGATCAAATATAATCAAATAAAATAATCCACAAGAGAAAAAAATAAGCATAATACAAAATTTTTTGGAATAAACATAACAATATAAAATAATTAATATAGTTATGTTTAGTGGGAAACACAACCATATTGGTTTTCATTCACTTACAATTCCATCATATCTTATGTCAAGGTTCGCCCCCCATGACTTTCATAATAGACAAAGTATCTTATTAAACAGGATTAGCTCACCATTCCATTACTTATTATCTTATGAGAAATCCCTTATAACCAAATAAATTAGTGGGATATATAATTTCATTCAAATCTGTCACATAATCATTATTCATTAATATTAGTTACACAAGGTCACAAATAACTTATCATACATCATAACCCATATAAAATTAATGTGTTACATAATCATTTCACCAAATTATCATTGTAGAAACCATGGAAAATAAATTGGCTTCAAAAACATGTAATCATTATAATAGTTAATTATATATATATATATAACAAGGAATGTCCCTTTGGATTGTAACCCCAGTAAATGAAAATATACAACAAAAGATGTTGTTGTAGTTGATTTATTTCATTATAACGCCATTTTAATATTTCAGGATTAAGGTATCCATTCCACATTCAAATCAAATATTTATAATCTAAAATTTTCCGAAATATTATAGAATAAATTTTCCTTAGATAAAACCTTATAATCTATTGAATGATTATTAAAATAATAGACTATTCATGATGGTGTGAAATTAAATTCATGTTGTGTATATTGAAATAATGGTTTATTTCATTTTTTTAGTAAAATTTCAAAATGTCCTCATTTAGAAAAAAACAAGACGATTAATTTTAAAACATTTTTTAAAAACTAAAAAATGGGTAAAATTAATTTAAAAAATCACAGAAGAATAGTAAAAACATTTCGAGAATTTTTTTAGAAAAAAAATGTATATATAATATATTTGATTTTTTACCGAAGAGAAAAATAAAGATTATTTTCCATAAAACTGTTTTTTAAATCTCTTGAGATATATATTATTTTGAAATGAAAGGAAAATATGTAGATTCATTAAATAACCAGAGTATAAGGAAAATATTGGGTTTCATTGTAGGTTAATTATGAAATTTCATTATTAGAAACATAATGATAAATTATCATGATATCCAGTGGGAGTCTGCTGGTGAATCTGACAATAGTAATGATATGTCATACTGTGATATATTTTTTTCAGCAGATGAGAGAATTTTTTCTTGTTCGACATCAATACCTACTTGTATGTTCCTTTTAATTATTTTTAATAAATAGTTAAGACCTTTGATTCTGGATTTACTTTTCTAGAAAAGAGTTATATTGTATCATAAATCTCTCACCTCAAGTTAGATATTTCTCTATTTCACTATAATCTTCCATATAATTAATTTAAATTTATTCTATATCTATAATATATTAATTTAAATAAATAAAATATAAAATATGATCCACTTATAATATTTCAATAATTATTTATTAATAATTCCTTATAAAAATAATCAATTCAGAGTGTTAACTATTTTGTTTTTCATGAGAGATTCAATTTGGGAGTTATGTTGCTTGTACAGTTATCATATTTACATCATATATATAATGTTAATAAGTATAATATTATCATATATATTCATTATATATATATATATTCATACATAAATTATTGATGTAGAAAAATTAATTACATCATTCTTGGTGGTGGTATGACTTATATATGAATGATTATTATTTTCACCTTAATACAATTAGAACAAAATAATGGTTAATAATAATTCCCCTTTATAGAGTAATTTTTATATAATATATATCAAACATATTCATAAAATGTATTTGTATTACCATCAATTTAAATAAAAACCGAAAATGAATCGCATCACTTCTTGGATGTGATAGTCCTCATGTACTCACAACTGACAATACAATTTTAAAATGAATAAGAATGTAAGATCATAGAAAATATATTATTATTAAATAATAATAATAATTTTGTAAATATCATTTATAAATATTATATTAATAAAAATTATTATCCGTTAAATAAATTCATGGAAAATTAATTTTATCACTATGTGGAAGAAGTAGTCCACACTTACGCACGAGCAATACATTCACATCCCATTTGATGGAATAATGGGATAATATTGGTTGATACATAATCCTAATAAAATTTCAAAGTATTTAATGTTATGATTATATTATTTTAGGTTTAATATTATGAATTTACAGGGGTGAAAGAATATATAAATAGAAATAAGTTAGGTATGATGATTACCTGTTCTTAAAGACACATCATTTAGAATCATTCTTGAGGGCCCATAAAATGAAATTTTTAGATGAAAAACACCTCTAAATTCTTTATATGGAATTTGAAAATATAATTGTACTATGTTTTTTCATACTAAATGGATCTAATTTTGTAAATAAAATAGATAAGTTGTGTATATTTTAAAGGATGGAAAGGATACACCTGGAATTACTAAAACTGTTAAAATATAAATAAATCATTATCAATAAAAAGGATTAAAAACAGATAAATATTTTCATAAAATGTGGGATGTTTAAAAATATTTTCATAAAATGAATTTTTAATAGTTTTTTCTATCATTTTTTGAATTATATTTTTGGTCCCCCTGTAAACCCATTTAAACCTTAACTACATTCAATTTTTTTAATATTTTTTTATATTCATTATGATAAAAAAATAAATGTTCCCTCATTAGGAATTATGGAGAATGTGATTAAATTTAATAGAATTAATTTTCAAAAAGATAAAAATATTACACTTAAAATATAATCACAAAATTCGATGAAAAATAGTTTTCATGAAAACAAATGTTTTTAAAAGCATACATACTTTTTTACAAAATCCACATAAAAATAATTCAAATGACTATAATTGGATTATTATTATAGTAAATAATTTAATTTTACTTTTAAAACAATTATAAAATAAAATAGGTCTTTTTTAGTCTTCAAATGATAAAATTTTCTTAAAAAACATTATTTTCATTATTAATAAAGGAAATTCCTTGTATAAAATTATTTAAAATTAATTCTTTGTAATTTTTCGTACACTTATTTCAAAAAATGGGGATCATTTTTTCAATTACATTTCTAAAAAGTGGGAAAACTATATTCTTACTCAAAAAAATAAATAAAAACCATTTTAGGGGAAAAATTATTTTATGGATTCATTTATAGAGTTTACGAAAAATATATTTCCCATTTATAAAATATTTTTATAAATTTTAAAAATCTGGTACTTCTAATTAATATGGCCAATAACATTTTGGTTATAATGATTTTCTATATTACCATTCATTTAGATTATGGGATTCATGTATCACATAATATCAATGAAATTAAGTTTATTTAAAAGAGAATATATCATAAAATATTTACATTTTACAATGTGAACCAAAACACTTTATATGTTAAATTGGATGATGTGTCACCCAACTGAGCATAATCTTGAAAAGGTGTTAACTGCATCCTACTATTCCTTGGAGACATTGGATCTCAATAATGTTCATTAGTGTCAGTTTTTAATTGAATAAATTTTCCTTGATGGTTCAATATATATCCCATCCTTGCAATCAAAAGCATAAAAAACATCATTGTGATAAAATTCCAATAAACTATATATCCTATATAATTATTGTTTTTTAAAGATGCTATAATTATTTTCAAATGAATCTCATACTCATTATAGATATTAAGGTATATCAAGATATCATAAATTAATTCCACATAAATTTTAGGTTGATACTCATATAATTATCTAATCATAAAATCAATAAATATATAATTAGATTTAGTTAACCGAAAAGCATTACCAAAAACTCATAATGTTCATACCTTGTTTTAAATGTCATTTTGGTTATATCAGCCATTTCAAACCTTATTTAATGATAACTAGAGAATATATTTTTTTCAAAATTTCTGGGAATAATTTAATTTTATTAATTAATTATTTAATTAATGGTAAAGAATACATATTGATTATAGTAATATCATTGATTTCCCAATAATTGATGCAAATCCTCGTAGACCTACCCTTATTTTTAAGAAATAAAATATGGGTTCCCCATAGTGGAATTCTAGGTAATGAAAATATTTTATCAATAAAATCATCTATATATTTCATTGATACCCCCAAAACCATTGGTTTAATTCTGTAAGGATTTTTATATATAGGAATTATATCAAGAATGATTTAATTGAAGAACTGAAACTCACACTCTAATTGATGACCACAGATTTATTCAAGAATAGCTATTGGGGGAGGATCTGGATATCATTTAGATTATGTAGTTTCCCCTAACCCAACAAGACATTCCCAATCAACATTATGAATCCTAATCTATTTCCATTGATTATAAATTTATTCATTATGCTTTTAAACTCAATTCAAGATAAATAATATTTCTTTTTCTATAATAATTATAAAAAGAAGGATTAAAAATATGGTAATCTCATACTTCGTAATTAGAACATTATATCACATATTTACATCTATAAGATAAATAATTCGAGTATTAATTGATAACCCACTTATAAGGGTTCTGGGTATATTTCTAAATTTTTTTTTGAAAAATATGGAATATATAAAAGGGTGAGAATATCCAAAATAAAATTAAACATTTTATAGATTTGAGGAACTGAACAAGGTACCTTCCACCAAATCATTTATAATTTTTAATTTATCAGTGGTAATATCATAAGTATTCCATTTCTCTCTTAGGATTTTCTAATTTAACTCCCCTTTAAATTTCGTTAACTATTTCACATAATTAATTTAATCCCAATATTTAACTAAATTAACATAAAAACATATACAATTACCAGGAATAATTCGGTAATATGTACTTTTTCTCTATAATTGTAACAAACACTAGTTCCCTTCCCACATACCCCAGGTTGTCACTTCCTATATTTATGTCATGTGTGCATCTAAAGAATATATTATTCCCTTTTTTTATTCCCATTATTCTCAATCATCCACTTTTTCTCATGGTTCTCCATGAATATATATGTCATGGTGAACTCTATTTCTATGTTAAGGGTGAATGAGACTATATTTTCATATGAAGAAATATTTTTAAAGTAAAAATCCCTTAGAAGTCTCAAATATTATTAATCAAATAAATAATAAATAATTATTTGTAATATACATATATAGTACACAATATTCCTAGATTTCCATGTAATGTTAAGAACATATATAGTAAAATTTTCTGCATCCATTTTTCTTAGATTGATGATTTATTTATCGATTTCAAATATATACACAAGATGGAAGTGTTTTTCATAAATAATTCTTCAAAGGTGCTTTATTACATACACACAATCCAATTTTACCCTTTATTTATTTGAATTATCAAACACCAATAGTATGTATCACACATTAGATGATAGTACAACATGCTAACTTTTCTCTTTCAAATATATTCTAATGTGAGAAGGATGTCCATTGGTCAACTAGCAGGGGATCTATAATTACACTTCATTCCAAACTATTTTTTCCTTGAATAGTTCCAACATATCTACACCATTTTGTGAATAATCATGATCCTCTATAAATGATAGATTATTTTTGGAACCTTCTTAACATACCCAATATTATTATTAACTAATTAGCCTCAAATATATTTCCAATAAATTTTTTTAGGGGAAATCCATACAATAATTAAAGGTGTTGATATGGGTCCCATTATTTTTATTTTTAACCATTATTTAATAATTGAATAAAAGGGAATAGATCCAGATATTTATTTATAAAATAACATTTCTATTATATTTTATGGATTGTTACTAATAAATAATGATTTAGGTTCAATAAAATTATACTATATTACTTGGTTACACTAAATATAGTCCTCAAAGATCCTACTAAATAACTGTGACTAACAAGTGTAATATCCCAAACTCTAGAAACCAAGATAAAATATTTATATTAGATTATTGGTTTGGAATATAAGAATTACTAAATGATCTTATGGTTTATTATTTTTGGATGTCCAGATATATGCCAAAAATAAATATCAAAATATAAGATAAAATATGAAAATATTACAAAAAATTATTATCTATTATTTCATATCCTTGAAAATTACACATATTATTCCTCCAAGATTCATGGGGAAATAAAAATAAATAAGGGTGAGTTCGGATTCTCAATAAATATTAGTATGCAATGGAATCATTCATATCATACACATTTAATTAGTTATATGGAAATAATAAGTACATAAAATGACAATATTATTAATTGAAATAGGATGAAATCCATATGCAGGTCACTAAATAAAAATGGAAAAAAAATCATTTATATTATACTGACATAATGTATAATATCAGACCTCAAAATGCGATAAAGTCCTTTGGACAATAATAATTCCGATTATGGGAAGTGGTGTGCCCCAAAACTCAATATGTTTTGTCTCATTATAAATTTAAATACATTTAGGGGTTATATAATTATAATCTCTATGTGTAACTTAATTTTTTTTAATTAATTCACTATAATAACCATCATGACCATTAAAAAACATTTCATAAATGATCCTCAAACTGAATATAACACATCAATATATATAATAAAAAATAATAAAAAATAAATTACTTACACATTAAATAGACTAAATTGGAATTCTAGAAGAACATACTTTAATAATATTAGATGTAATGGGGTAAGATCAATGTGGCATTAAGTACACTTATCCCAGAAACATAGTGGTGAGGGTATATAAAATGTGTTTGGTAATCCAGGGAGGTTATTATTTGGGTTTAATAGTATGAATTGGTATGAGAACATTGAAATTATAGGAGAAATACATCATCATGGTTCATCAAGTGTATGTTAATAGTCCAACTCACAACAAATGGGAGTGTCTCTTAAGGTATGATGTCTTAAAGAAACTTATCTTGCATCAATGTGACATTTCTTTCAATTCTCAAAAAACCCCTTTTAGTTTTATTACTCCTAGGTTAATTTTTTCAACATCCTTAGCAAGATTCTATAATATATAAAGGGATGTATTTTGCAGGAAATTTCATAAAATTTTACTTTACCAAAATATATGAATGTTTTTACATAATTGAAATGACTGAGTTTTATAATAGATTTGGTATCTCTTAAATTAAAATAATGTTAGGGAATGATAAAATCATATAAATTTAAATACCAAAAGTATCATTATTTATATAATAAAAATTAATCCATGGAAATATATTTACAACAAAAAATAAAATAGGTCGTGATTATAACATTTTCCCAAATAATGAAAGTTGTGATGGAAAACCCCCACATATGAATTGTAAAAAAATTAAATCACAACCTATTGAAAGTGATGAAATAATATTGATATTTAAATACCTTTATCAATATTATTTCATCTTATATATCTAAAATAGGTATTTTATACACACTATATAAAATACTAGAGGAAAAAATATAAGTCATCTCTCAAAGAAAGAAATTTGAGAAGGAAAACCCTTACCACTTATGTAAAATTCCAAATACATAATTTAACTTCTAATATCTAAGAAGTATATCTTATTAACTCAATTAATAACCTTAATTATATACATTTTGATTTATACTATTTTTTATATTTATTATCTATATAAAATTTTACTGGTTATTCACATCATGTGTTTATTATTTTGATTTTATATAGTAGTTTCATTTTAGAATGGTTCGTATTCATTAATTTCCTAAAAATAATTAATAAATTCACATATATTCTTATATATTTGATTCAAAATTATTTATTATGTTTCTAATTACTTTTTTGAGTGTCTTAGTGTTAATCCTTTAGGATGAAACTGATAACAATCATGTTTTTGGAGTTCCTAATGATTTCTGTGTGTATTCATAGTTAATGAATTAAATATGTATATAAAAATTCAAGAACCTAATAAAAAATTATTTAATCATTTAAAAAATATTATACTTGTAATTGTGATCCTATATTAATTCATGATATAAATTCATATTATTGTTCAATTTGGTTTTCAATCCAACCCAAAC
The DNA here is from genome assembly GCA_963277665.1 of Viscum album. NCBI lineage: Eukaryota > Viridiplantae > Streptophyta > Magnoliopsida > Santalales > Viscaceae > Viscum > Viscum album. The sequence continues at coordinate 421,949,722 of OY728162.1, read as the reverse complement.
AAGAACATACCCAAAATTAATGAATGGTTATTATGTGGTTTTGTTGTAATACTGTTATAAAATATGACATCTAAATTTTTTTATTTTTTAGTGTGATATATTATTGTTTAAATAAACTATATCAAAAAGTAAATGAATTCAAAAAATGTCCTGTTATGAATAAAAAATTATACTGTTAGTAAATTTATTTAAAATGATTAAAATAATGATGATTTTCTAATAATTATATCGTTAATAGTTTCTCAACTTTTCCATAATATAACTTTAATGATATCAAAAAAATAATTTTTACCCTTTCATTCCATCCTTATATCTATCCATGTATGTCAGATAAGGAAAATAGAACATGATGCATTATCATAAGTCATAGTATACATAAGGCACACATGATATTAATTTTCTTTTAGGGAAAGGAGAAGCTGGTTAGAATTTATTTCCATAATATAATATAATATTTGATACTATAAAAAAACAAATTTTTTATATAATATTTGAAAAATAAATTTTAAAATATTTTGTTAAAAAGAAAATATTTTATCAAAATTATTAAAATTATATTGAGAAATACATGTTTCTCTTAGAGTATTACATTGAAACTAACCACTTGGGAAATTATCATGTGACTAGAAGCTCAAGATAGTGAAATAAAATAACAGGGAAAGGAAAAATGATAGGATTTTAGAGGAAATTTAATTTTTTAGATTCCATTTACAATGTGGGGAGAGGATCCTTTTATAAGTGGTGGGACTTGAATATCAATAAATATTTCAACTTAATATAAAGGGATAACATGTTAAATAAGCCATGTGGCTCCAAAAATCAGGTCTGATGGATTGGGAAAGAGATAAGTTCTATCAAAACCCCATAAAATAAATTTTACATATGAGTTTATCATGTTTGAATCCCCATAAAAATTTAATTTTTACAATTATCATTTTAGATTTTACCATGTAAACTAGTTTTTCCATAATGTTACTTAATATTTCTAAATAAAAAATTTCATGATTATTAGATAATTTGGAATAAATGATTTTAAAAACTATATCAATTTTTTATGATTAAATTTTTATGAGGGTTAAAATTTAATTCAAATATTTATAATGTATAAAAATATTAAAATGTTCTTTCTAAGATATATTACTTATGTTAAAAAAAATGGGGTTTTAAATAAAAATTAACAATTTAATAAGTATAGTTAAAATTAAAAAAAATAAAAGGGGTTTAATAAATTGTGATGAAATAATTATATACTAATAATTTCACAAAATTGGTAGTATTAATAAACATTGTATATTTCCTTATTAAAATAGACGATAACTTTCAAGAAAAAATCCATAAAAACCATCCTAAGATGGTATAATTAAGATTAATAAAGATTGTTTTTTATTTCGTAAAAATAAAATACTAGTATTTAGAAATGCATCGTTTAAATATAATTATGAATACAGGCTCTTTTGAGTATGCATTGTGTGGATGTTCTATCTATAATGGTTTCCTTCTACAACATGGTCTCATTTATTATAATAAATAAAATATTATAAATCAAATCTCAAGGCTTCTCTCTATGAAATTATTCAAATATTAGTCTTGGTATAAGAACCGATGTACCTTTTTTCTCTTGTTCTATCAGCCCATGCATCCCCTTGGTCATGGGTTACTCACCTATGTACCCTCCTTGGATTTAGATGAAAAAAATGTACCCTAATTGGATTTATTCAAACACATGTGTAACATATATGGATTTGACTAATCACTTGAGTACCACTTTGGATTTTCTGAAATCAAATGTATACCCTCTATGATTAGGGAAAACCTTATATATACAATTTTGATCTCATGAGATAAATAATATTATACAATGAATTTGAGGGATATAAAGGACCCACCCATCATAATAACAAGTCATTCATATAGATCCCAAAATAATATAAGAACATTAATCATTCATCTAGATTTAAATTATCCCATTAAAAATAAATTATTTTCATGAAACCTAATCACTATGATCCATTCAAATAAAGGAATTATATGGGATGAAAAGATCATATACCCGGTTAATAATATAAATCCTTACACAATGTATAAATATGAGATAAATTTTTTAAAAAATATATGTAGAATAATACTTTTGACAATAAGAGATAACATCCTTTTATGGAAACTCAAAAAAAAATTCCTCGAAATGTGTGAATATGATATTACTTACAAAACAATATGAACTTTTAAATGAAACTTGGATATTATTAGTGGTCTAGATGGTGGGAAAAGTTTTTCAGACCATAAAAGATAAAAAATAATAAATATATAAGAGGTCAAAATTGAATCATACATTAATGTTTCAAGAACTCATTTTAACCATTTTTATACAAAGAAAAATTATTTTAGAAAAAAACCATTAAATAATATTTAAATATATATAAGACGTTACAAAAAAATGGAGCATTGACATTGAGGTGAATGACTCTAAATAGAAGAAGAATATTTATAATTTAATTTACTTGAAAACATAGTTTCATTATTCTCTAGTATCATATAGGATAAATGGGGAAGGTACTTGAAAACTCTATAAATATCTTATGGATAATAAAATATATAGTCTTTAGAAGAGATATAACATAAAATTTTCTATAATATAAATTAAAACATAAATAATCCAAAAAAATGTGATATTTTACGATAAACATTTATAGCATCAAAAACTGCTTATTTAAATACTCAAGAAATAACTAACATTATATGGATTATTGATTGTCATAATTTTAATTAAATGTATCATAAACATCATTCATGGGTAGTGTATACACAAAAAAATGAATCAAGTTGTTGAACATAGAACATGTCTAAATAAAAGAAAATTGAGGTGGGGAAACCTATATTAAATTTGTATCTCTCAAATTCAATTCCAAATACAGATAGAACATCAGATAGATTTCAAAATTCCATAAATTTTATTAACGTATGACAAAAAATACTTATTGTATAATATTAACCATAAAAATAATATTTATTAGTGAATATGGTATATATATTGAGAAAATAACAGGGATATGAGGAAAGTGTACATTTACCCTTAACTACCAAAATAGTGTGTTAACCTCTTCTTCCTTGGATAATTACTAATTTAAAACATCTTAATAATTCTTAGACAGGTTTTTAGTGAATACAAGAACCTCAAGATCATGTATAATGGTGTTGGGAATGTATTTGGTAATTCCACGGTTGATTTATGGTTCGTAATTTTTGTAGAGAAGTTAAAATAGTATGTGACCTTTTATATATGAGGGGTGTGGCACCCTTGAGAATAAGATAATATTTAATATAGGGAAAAGGCCATATAAATATACCCAAAAATAGAAAATATCCTAAATATTGAATGAGAAAAGGTAATAATACTCTCAATCAACCATATCTGGACATGTTGTAGTGATAATTATGACCTTATCTCATAGCACCCCCTCCATTTAACCCTTTTACCCATTACCATGAGAAAATATTTTTATCATGGTAATTCATTTCTATGCCCAAAAATTATATAAACCATATTAGATAATATTTATTATACTGATTAAAAATATAGAATCCATATTGAGTTATTCAATTACTAATGGGGTAAAAAATTATTTTTATATAAATATGTATAACATAACCAATGGTAGTTTTAAAAAATATGTCTTTTTAAGCATAGAAATGATTTAAAAAATATTCAAGTTTAAAATTGATTTCCATCAATCTTATTTGTAGTTAATAATTAAAGGAGGGTTATGTGACTTAAAAAAATCAAACCTAATGTAACCGTGTAATTGAAAAATTGACAAAGTGGGTAAAAGTAGTTCTTTTATTATAATTAAATACCACTTATGATCTATAATGTTAAATCATATTAATATATCTAAAATAATAATTTTAAAAACATTATTTCACTCATATGAATGGTTGATTTTCAATAAAAATGTTTCATAATATTTTAATCCTTTTTTTTTGTATTTATGTCTTAAAAGTGATGGTATTTAAAAAAACTAGTATTATTCACTACACAACTAAAAAACATTTCATAAAAATTAAAAATAACTCCCTATACTAATTTTTATTAAAGGAATTCATAAAATTTCATAATTAGGAAATTGGAAATGTAAATTTTTTTAATTGAGATTCTAATTGAAAATAAAAGATAAAAAGAATATAGTACTTACAAAAAATTTACATTTTTTAAAATTAATTTTCTTAGTATTATTTTATATTAATTTATGACTAATTTAACATTAATATTTAGTTCATATATTGATGTATTATAAAGCTAATCAAAAAATATAAAATAATATTTTAGAAATATCCATTTTATCATTAAATTATTTTTATCATATCACATTATTCATGTATTCTATAATGTTCAAATTTCATCTGTAAAAAAATAAAAGTACGTATCATAATTGATTATTGTATTTTTATTTTATAATGATTTATTGTAAAATGTGTACCATTTTAGTTCTGTGTTTTGTGTATCTTAATATATCAAACATGTAATTTTTATAGGATAATTATATATTAAATCATATATTGTTACATTTGACTCCATAAATAAATTGTGTCCTGATTTTTTTAAATTATTTCATTGATGATGTTATTCTAAATATAGTCCCTACTCAGGATATAATTTTTAATTAAATTATAACATTTATAACTTGGTTAATACTAGAAACTCATATCATGATATATTATTAAGTAACATATAATGGATTTACTCTCTATAATGAGTTTGTAGTAGGTTTATCACTGATATATAATCATAGGTTGATTTAGGATTTGTTATGAGACTTCATTATTTTGGAAATTAATTTTTCCCTAGATGTTTAAAGAACCAATCCATTCCCAAAATAAAATTAAATTTTACTAAAGGGAGAGTAATATGATTATTATGAAGCTCATATAAACATATATTAATGAAGATTATAAACATTAATTCAAATTATAATGCTATTTCTAGCCTTTTCTAATAATCCAATATCCATTTATTTTAGTTCTTGTAAATGATTATAGGTATAATAGAGTGTCTAGGAACATAGTCAAATTAGAAACATTTGTGGACTATGATTGTACTTTTCATTATTCATTCATGTGGCTCCGATCAATAGTTTTGATTTAAAAAATAATTCCCTCTTTCATCTGGATTTAGATTTTCATAACAGTGATTGTTGTAATTAACTATTGTATTCATTAACTTATTGGAATAGAGTCCATAATCACTGTAATTATATCACTCATGTGTGCATTTAAAAATTAGTCTAAATTTCACTTCATTTATTTCATTGGTTGGCTTCTTAATATGACTTTATTATTCATTAGCTTTATTACCTTCAATTCCATTACAAGATGCCTTTAGATATTACTTAGAGGTAATTTAACCTATTATTGTTTTGATATATTTCATATAACAGACCATTATTTTTTATTCCATTATGCGTTTTCTTATTTTAATATAAATGTAAATCCATTTTTAATTTTTTTCCCTTGAATTAATGAAAATTATGGAAGTCTATACTGATAATTTATACCATGTGGGAACATATAGTGAATTATAAAAAGATACTTAATTATCTTATATAAAACATTGGATGGAGGTATGGATTTTTAAATCTAAAGATTTTACCGATATTTAATTAACATTGAATAATAATACAATAACAATTCCTTGAAATTTTGGTGAATATTTCCTTATAGATACTACTAGATTCGTCATCTTTATACTTTAGTTTTAAAATTTCACACCAAATTTTAGTGTGAATAGTACAAGGAAAGTAATGATTGAAAACAAACTATCTTACCATCCTTCTATTTCATGGAATAAATTACATCCTCTTTCCTTCTAATCTTTATAATATGCCACTATTGATTAGCTTAACATTATAATGATACATATTCAAAAAATATTTCTTGGTGTCAGAACTAGAAAATGAAAAAATGATTTTATATAGTTATTTAACTTATCAACTATATGTAGATCAGATGACCCTTTAAATAAAGGTAGACATTGATTCATAAAAGACTTAATGGTGAGTTATTCCTTCATTTGGTCAATTGAATGATCAGAAGGATTCATGTTTTAATTCATATCTTTAGAGTCTTTGGGTGACAATAGACATTATATTTTCAATCATAACCCACAGTCTATTTTAATTATCAATTTTATGGTTACTATAGCTGTTATAACATTCATTTTTCACATTATTAATTCTTGTTCCAATTATTCAAAAATAACAAAAATAATAATGTGAGTTATAATGAATTAATAATCAAAATGATCACTTATATAATAATTAAACTCTATCAAAAAATATCCTAATTTAGTATACATTCTTTTAAAGCCATGACATTTCAGGTTTCAATATATGTTTTCTATAGCTATTTATAGTTATGTTTATGGACTAAATATATTCAAACCCCTCATAATATTTCATAAAGATAAAGTGAATTTGAAAAAATTTATCATTTCTGAGTGTCCAACTAGGTGTGTATATATGATTATTTATCATTCATGAGGTGACGATTAAGCTAATACCCAACCAACATTCTCAGGGTTAGTACATGCATGTGTGTCTATGTCAAAACATGCATCCACATGTCTATATCTCGATATTAATTTCATTTCAAGGAAATCATAAATGAAACGTTAAAAAATAATTGAAAGTTATCCTATATATAGACATATCCATAGGGATATCTCCAAGGTTTCAAAATCATAATCTCCAGAAACAACTAAAACCTACTTTGATACCAACACAGATTCTCTAAAACTATACTCTATGGTGTGGTTCTAAAAGCACATTCTATACATACCGGCTTAAATAGATTTTGAGATGATTCAATAATAAACATTCATATATTTTTCATTAACAGAACATTACATCACCAAATAATATCAGAATCCTAATAACATGTATGTCTACAATATTTAGAATCTATATAAACAATCAACATATTTTATGAAAGACCACTAATGTATTTCACAATTTTTTTCTCACATATTTAACTTTTATATACTTTTCCTAAATAAAAAGACTCTTCATAACATAAGGAATTAGAAACATACAAATTGGTGAGGTAAACTACACAGTTGGGGTAAATATTTGATATATTAATCAATGGTATTATGTAAGGATAATACAATATTAATGGTATACAAAAATGATCAAAACATTAAATATCATTTGAAAAAAGTCACTAACCATAAAACCCATTTCACAACAAAAGGCGTGTCATAAAAACTGAAATAGTTAGAAAGTGTGGAATCATTAAAAATCAATCATGAACCATGATAACACGTCATAAGAATATAAAATATGAATTTATTATAAAAGTGTACCATAATCCTAATCATTTAAATCATATGACCAATATTCTTACCATGATATTAAAAACATTGTAGGCTCTAGCTAACCATCTGTGTACTTTATTGGTGTTGGCATAGCCACCCTTATACCCTATTAGGACTGGGATAATAACAAGTCTACCCTCCTGGGATTGTGAAAGTATCTTATATAACCTATAGGTCCAAGGTTATTTGTATTTATAACCTCATAGGATTAGGGTGATCAATTGTATGACCATTTGGATAAGGGATAATCACAAACCCATCAAATAATAATAAATCAATTGTATATATTCCATAAAAATATAATATCATTCATCATATCTTAATAGTTTAATTTACCCATGAGAAAAAATATATTTTCTAATTAATTATTGAAACATCATCATCCAAAGAAATAGAGAGAACATAAGCTTTTGGTATCAAATATAACATCTCCATTGTATCTTATAAAATCGTAATATATATTTAAATATATGAAAAATACTTTTTTGAAATCATTATATATATACTTTAAAAAATTAAATAATAGATCTATTTATTTTGGTAATATTAAACAAAACATAAATAAATAGTAATGTGATTTTATTATAAAACCCTCATATTACTCTAAAATATACAATTTGATGAATATTTTTCATGATAGTCAAAGAATGTGGTCGAGTCTTAAATGTTAAAAAAAATTTTGCGTACTTTAAAAAAATTAAAACTGATCATACATAAAACATTTTAAGGGATTCATTTTTACAATCGATAAATAATTTCAAATTTATTTAAAGAATAAAATAATGATTCTATTAAAAGAAGATAATAACATATATAAAACAATTTTTGATACTATAGGGATTGAGGAGAATCATTCTCAACCAAAATAGTGAAATAATATTTACCATTTGTAAAATAAAATTTGGTTATTTTAGAGTACATAAGATGATTAAATTGATAGACTAAATGAAAAACCTCAAAATAAGGAGAGGAAAAATAGATCTAATTTATAATAGAAATAACATATAATTTACCTAAATGTAAAATGAAATATAAATAATCCCAATTAAAATATATAGTTTAACATAAACAAATGAATCTTAAGTAACATTTTAATTTAAACCTCATAAAATATAAAACCATATAAAGAAGAGTAAATCAACAAAATTTTGAAGAAAAGTATCATGAAATTCATTCATGGAAAGTATATACACCATAATATATATATATATATAAGGTTTTGAATATAGAATATATCTCAATAAAAGGGAATGGATATAAGGAAACCCATACAAAATTAAAAGAACATAATTCAAAATCCTAGGGAAAATAGAACCTAAAAATGATTTTTTAAATATCATTAATTTTATAATTTCTTGAAAAATACATCTATAAGTCATGTAATAACCCCACCCCCCCTCTATTGATACACCTATTAAGTATGAATAGGAGTGACCTTCAAGTTCTTTCTCTAGTAGGAATCATGTTGGAAACTAGATGTGTGGTTATAAATTACTCACAATAGAGGAATTTTTCTAAAAATAATTTATGGATGATAGATAAGGTGTAATGAACTAATACAAAGTAAAATTAATTATCAATTTCAAAAACCAATTCCATATCCAAAATGATACACACTTTTGAAATGTAGAATACCTTGAAAAATTCAAGGGAAATCCAAATTTGCTGATAGCTACAAACTCCATCCTAGATAACCAAAATATAGCTCTACACTCTTGTGATTTATCATTCAAATACATATAATACTGTGGTAGCTCATAACATTGGTAGTACTCCACATGATCATCATCCTAAAGAAACCATCATCGTTATGAAATAAATATAAGTGATTAAAAAAGACTAAAATCAACTAGGAAGAATAATCAAGTATAAATTTATACATGGGAATATAAGTATAGTGATCAAAATAAGGGACAACATCTCCCTCCAACACTACAAAATTTACTATGAATCCCCCATATCATAGTAATATTTAACTAAAATCCTCATAAAAAACGATGAATCCCAGGAATATATATCAATTCCCACAACACTTCATCCCCTCTTCCCAATAATTTCTTTCATTACTATTACATATGAGTAGAACCATGTAACATCATAGAAATTGCTAACTGCTATGGTAACCTCTCATTATCTGACCAGGAAAAAAATGTATTGATATCAACAACACATTTTTACCACATTTCCACTTACCTACTATCTCATTGAAGTTATATCAACACCTCAACATATTAGCATTTCCATCTAGTATCAACAACGAAACATATTAAATATACTCTTTATCATATATTATGTTGATATGGTAACATAAAAATGATTAAAATAAAATGTTTACCGACTTACTTCAATATAGATTTCCCATATATGAAACATCACCACACATTACCTCCACTAAATATACATCACCAATAAGAACTGCCACCAACTACACCATTATCACTATCAGAAATCACCACCAACCATTCCATGTTTAAAATCTAACATCTCCACCAAATATGATTTTATCACAACATCGTGACTATAATTTAAGGTTGTTTTGAAAAATTATAACATCTACCTTGTCCACTACCTATACTAAACATGATCCCCACCAAAAATTATCATTGTTACTTCACCATCGCATAATTTTATAATCACAAAATGACAACCGTTATTCAAAAAGTAAATTTTATAATTGGGAAATAATGAATATAAAAATTCAAATCATTAGTGAAAATGGGTCCACATAAAGATAATTTAATCCACCTATGTCATAATTGAACCAATAAATTACCAACTACCATCATCAATGAATATAATTATACATTTACACATTCCATAATATTCAATAATCATTAAATACCATGTCTCACTACTATTATCTCATATATTAATCTAATTAAAAGATTAAAATATACTAATTTCTGTTATAATTCTCAATTTCATATTTAATCAACTAAAATTATTCTATTATATTAATCCATAATTCCCAATTTCACAAACCAAAAACTCATTTTCTAGGATTATGTTATTTAAAATTTTTTGATATTGGGTATTATTTAAACCGAATCATAAATATAATATAAAAATAACACTTTTTAATCAATTCATATATTTAAATGCAACAAGAAAAAACATGACTACAAGAATAATGAGTACATTATCTAAAACCAATCATTATTTCACATTGTAGTTTGTGAGAAAACCCATTAATTCCTAAAAAAATTATTATGAATATATGTTAGGGGATTATTTTATTTACTCATGGAAGAAATTCAAAAATTAAATGGAATCAAATATCACAATAAATCATGGGATTTATCAATTGGAATATCATATGTCAATAATAGTACCACTATGATTTTCCAAGACTAAATCCATCAATTTTTATTATTGAGTATAAGTTTTTTAATCAATTATTAACATTGAATAATTCATCTATCTAAGAAAGGGTATGTTACTAAAATAGTAGTATATTACGAAACAGAGGAAAAAATCATAGCATGGGGAAATTATAAAACACATAAAACATTCATTCCCAATACACATTCCTTTAAAACATCTATTACCATAATACAATTTATTTATTCAATGTGTTTCCCACTTATTTATTTCCCATAAATCAAAATTACCAATTAAGAAATATCATTTCAATATAGAAAAAAGTGGTACTATAAGAAAGAACAATGTCACAATATATTTTATCAAGAATAAATAATTCCATAATATATAATGATAATTATAGAAATATCCTACATCAATTAGAATTTTAGAATCCTCTAAGAAATAAAGGATAATAAAGAACTAAACACCACTAAAGGAAACCCCATTAGGTCCTTGGATCATTAGAAATAAATTGAGAAATAACACGGTGATTATACTCTCAAAGGTTTTGTTTGAGGGTTGTGAAAGGCCAATGGTAAAGCTATGGTTTGAGATAAGAAGATACAAAAATAATCTAATGAGTATCCAACACATTATTTTTAGAGGTTGTTTTAACATTATACATCATAGTAAAATTAATTAGGCTAGGCCTGCATAGATTCTTGGTTAAAGGGTGATCATGTTCTTTGGTGTTTGAGTATTTTTATCCGCCAATTTTTTTTTAAGACTATTTTAATTTCACATTCACTAACACCATATATTCAACCATGACGTGATCTATGTCATTTTGATCCCTAACACCCTCCATGAATAAAAATATTTTGTAGATCCATGTGACCTTATATTTCACATAACCTTTACTAGGGTTATGATTTCACAAGATCCCTAAAACTCAATATCTCTTTAACATCTAGTTTGACTCACATTTAAAAACAAATATTGATAAATTATGGAATGTCATTGATCTAAATTTGACATATGTAAAATCACAATTAAAAATTCATTCCAAAGTGTCCATCAAGTAATTTTTTTATCATGGTTCATCCATGAACCAAGAATATATACCATTATATAGAAACAAGAATGACCTTTATTAGGGTAATCCCATATACTCTTATGTGAGATTCAATAGTTTCCTAAAAACCTTATGTATTCTTCACTTCCAAAAACATCCTCTTATAATGGCCATACAAGCCATCTTACATATATTGTTTCACAATAAAATAGGAATCCCACTCTTACACCCATACATGAGACAATACACATCATTATGGATATTGAAAGGAAAAATAAAATTTCCTCCCTAAACATTTTACTCATCATGGAACCCCAAAAACTAAACAGAAAACTCAAACTGCTTAAGCACTCAAAATGTGAAATACTAAATATAATTTACCATGTTCACTGATCCAAAGAACCCAAAAAAGAAAATACAATTCCCTCAAAAACATAATAGTGACACTCTATACAAATATACCACTTCTACAACCATCAAAAGTACCTTTAAACTCTCTCTCAAATCATTTATATCTCAAAACACACAATTTAATGGGTCATAATTGTCCAATAAATTATATTATATACCTATAAAAAATTATCATCCATGAGAGTTACAAAATAACTGAAATGGTATAATGAATAAGAATAAGTCAAAATGTCCACCCCATGAGAAACCACATAGAAATATGACTATATAAAGAGTAGGATAACATAAAAATGGAGCAAGTAGTAAAAATGTGGAACAAAAATACCCAAAAAAGAACAATGGAAATATATAACTTAAAAGGAACAAATAAATAACTGAAAATTCTTAGCATGGGATTGTACATTACTCTCCCAAAATGGAATGAAACTTAAGGGAAGTCTATGACTAATTGATACTTCTAAAAATAGAACAATGCTATTGTTATTACATAAAACTAAACTCCCCTACTAAAAACTAAGTACACACTAACTACTCCATTAACATTAACAAAATTTCAATATATAAATATCATATTTGAAAAATTATTAATGTAAATTTTAATAAATTTTTTCAATAGGGAATCTAGAATGAATAAATCTCAAAACAAAAGTCTATGAAACATGTTGATTCTTGGGTTGGTTATAGGGATGTTTCCTAGCATCATTAAACTTTTATAAAAAAAATAACACCTTTAACAAGACACCTCATGAAACCCATCCCCAAAGAATAAAAACACACTATAACTCAATAAATTTCCCCACTATATTCTTTCATGATTATTTGTTTCAAAACTCAAGGTGTTCACCCCAACCAACATAGTCACATAAGAGATGCCTTTTCCAAAAGTCTCCCTCATAGATAAACCCCACTCAATTAACTATGCCAGGTATCTCACAACATCCAATGCCACAAATTTATGAGAAAAGACATGTCACTAGATCTGTTTCCCCAAGGTAGACATGAGGAACTATATTTGTTGCTTCCCATTCAAAATAAATAACATAAAAAACTAATGAAAACCAGGAAATTGTTCCCAAATATAAGAACACTCCCAATGCATACAAAACCTCCAAAATATATCTCTTATAAACAGGCATGTATAAATGAAATAATATTTCCTTCTAGAATAATAGAAAAAATTCCTAATGATACATATCCTGTAAGATTAAACATTTTATCTCCCACCATATTCAAGGACTGTTCAAAAATAGGACAACATTCATCAAAAATTAAAATTTCTATGAGTTATTCACTAACAAAAACGTGAATTAAAATTATTCTAACCAATCCATAAAGTCTTAGATAAAGGATTCATTGAAAAACATTATTAATTCATATTAAGAAATTTATGTAATTTTCAATCCCATGATTATTATATTTTCATAACATAGACAACATTTCAAAAAATATAAATGGAACAACTTTTAAACAAAAATATAGAATATACACCACAATTATATTAATCATTATATAAATCAATATTATTCCATACCAAAACACAACCATTTATACAATAATCTATCCATCTAACTCATAGCACATCACACTACATTTAAATATAATTATTCTCAAAAAAATTAAATTTTATCTCCTCTATCACCAAACCAAAATATTTACATGCCAATCGAGACATAATTTTAAAATTCTCAACAAAACAATATATTCAACAAACTGCACAGCCACCCGGATAAGAAAAAACGGTTTTCATAAACAAAAAAAATGGAAACCCATCCATCGTATCAAGATATTTTCCACATTGGGGAGTGATTAATCACCCACACATCATTAAAACATTTCCGAAAGGAATAAATCATAATGGGGGAGTTGTTCAACCTCATGATGTAATCAAATTCATAGAACACATTACCAATATAAGATAATTCCCTTTATACAACAATCCTATTATTTATTAATTGATCATATATTTCCCACAAATGAGAGATAAATTGTTTTATAAAATACCACAGCTTTCAATATTAAATGGATTTCATGATATATCATAATCTCTTGTATTTTTTTTTTACAAAAAAAAATCCCAAATGCAAACATTGATGCATCATTAGCGTGTTTGTATTCTAATCCCATTATAGAAGGTGAATATAAACAATGAATCACAGTAGGGGTACATTATTTTCTACTAATCCATTATTAAATAAAAATGATAAAAACCATATTTAATATTATATTTCCTATTAATTGGAGTGGGTAGAAATAAATTAAGATAGTTTAATGAATTTTAAAACAACATCTTCTATTTCAAACTTTAATTAATTAGACTTGTATGGAATTTGACATAATAAAATAAATCATAGTTATAACACATAATCAAAATACTAGGAGACATCACATGAGTCAATCACTTTAAACTAGAATATAGAAATCATATATTTTATTCAGAAAACAATTCCATAGATTACATAAGATTATTTTAATGAAATTAATCACCCAACAACACATTATATAAAATATCACCTTAATAAATTCTTAATCCAAGTAAATAATATACATGTATTCTAACAATCATATCTAAGAAATATTCTAGAGATATATTTAAAATATGTACATGTGGGGATACTATGCACTATGTTTGAAAGCTCAATAAAAACGTTATTTAATCATTTTATTACAAACAAATAATTTTTCAATGACTTGTTAATTATTTCATTTTTTAAAATTAGATATACTAATATGAATTTCTTAAATATCATTCATAGGAAAATAAGTAGTAGATATTAAAATAAAAATCATTATATTCATTTATATTATCCATTCCCTAGAAATTTAAAAAATTAAAATTTTTAGGCATCACACTCATAATTCATGCTAATCATGCTAAAATTAAACATTTAATACTCATTTTATTTCCAATCAATCGTGATTCTATTCTACTAAAAAGTGACATAATTCAAATCCCAAATTTATGTATAACACGATCACTATGTAACCTTTTTTTATGGAAATATGAATCATTGTTTCTATAGTAAGTCACACAGAAAAGTAATAACCATAGAAATTCTTTATATAATCCATAATTTATGTCAATATATATACATCATCCTCTATATTGTAAAAACTGAAATTATCATGGAAATCATAATTTATCATGCAGAATATAAATATTTCAACAACATAAAATAATAGACATTCATGGAAGGAAAAAATATGTTCATTTTTTGTTAGTATTATTTAAAGTGAAAGGGTTATTATTTCGAATGCTTGTTTTCTTCCAAAAAAAATATAGTAAATAAATGGGTAAATTCTTATATTATAGTTAATTCCTAACTCATTCATATAAAATTTCCAGATTACATTATAAGAAAAGGAATACAAACCAATAATATTATAAATTATTAATTGAATGGTTCAAAATATATTCATCAGTAATCTATCAACGTGAATTTTACTATTATCCACCTGATTTATAAATTTTTTAAATGTAACACTATAGAATAAATGAGAATGATTTATAGATAATACTAAAAATATTATAATAAAATCAACATGTTATGTGGTTAAACAATTATAAGGTAAATTTAAGGGAAACATGTCATTATATGTATGAGGATAACACATTAGATATTCAAAAAAAATTAATGGTTTAGTATATTATATTAAATTACCATTTAAATATTCCCCTTAAGAAAATATAATCAGTTCTGAAAAAATATATTTTATTGACAACTATATCATTTTAGTTTAATCATGGATGAACACATGACATCCAAAATAATATTTTCCATGAAACTAGAGACATAATGTTTATATCTACCATTGATTTCCTGATAAAATTGTTATGATTACTTGTACACATGTTTTGTCGGATAAAAATTACACTGAATTAGATCATAGTAAGGGTAAATATCTATGTATTAAAAGAATATTTCTTCTACCTCACATGTTAGGATCATGTTTTTATATTTCCATACAAACCTCAAACAAGCCTTAATTATTCTTAACTCTAAACTTTTATATAACTCTAAACCAAAATCAATGATACCACATTTCTATAACCACCTTTGCCTTCGTTGATACCCCTTATATGGTTTTATTTAAGAGAATGATTGACCAATTATTTCCACATCTATTATCTCATGGGATAGAGACTTGCATTTATGGTATAAAAGGCTCAAATGGGTGGTATTGACCTCAGAAAAAAAAATTAAGGTAATGTAATGGTGGAGTCTAAAATTCAACACCAAAATATGTTTCCATTCAATGATGAACCTCCATATACAAAAGGAAACAAAAATATCAAATGTAATAAATCAATGGAAATACGTAGAAGGGAACTATAAACTCCATTCCAACTAAAAAAATTGGTGCTATTATAATAGTATCTCTGAACTCTGTTGATATATCCTACAAACACATAAAAAAATTAAACAGGTGAAAACATTGGGATTAATCATCTAGATCATCCAATTTAATTAAAGGAGATCTAGTAATAACAAAAATGAAATATGAAAAATAGTTAAATTCAAAAATTAGAAAAATAGTATATATATAAAAAGAGGATCATGGTTACATAGAGATCAATATAAGACACATCAATTCCCTCTGACTCTGCAACATCCACTACCAAGGCCCCCACGTCCTAGAAATTTTTAACTAATGTTCACATAAATCACAAATAAACCCAAAATTTTGTATCCATCACCTCAAAACACTCTCTTTTAGGCCTAGTATTTTATTTAACCACTTCTACTTATATAAAATGGCATGTACCATCTGATTCAAAGTTAACTGGTAGAGAATACTCTAACAATATAACTAATAAGGTGATAGTGGATCCCCATTGACTACACACTATCATCACATATCCTCTTACAATACCATACATCAAAATATATATCACTACATATTCCCAAAAATTTATTCATTATGTATCCATTACCTAACCTCCTCAAACCACATTATAAAATAGTATGTGGGTAGGGTAATGTAAACATGAAGGAAATAAAAATTATACCATCATCCTTCCATGAACATTACCCACCTATATCTATTCATCTCCAGTCCCGGCCACCAACTTTATATCACCACTAAGAATAACCACTAATTATTCCATTATCAATATCGATCATTTAATACAAAGATACCATCATGAATATCAAGAATCACCAAAAAAATTAAATTATCAACATTAGTCATCTCCATAAACTATAATATTAAAAATATATTATGACTATCATAGTAGGGTATTATCAATATATAACACATTATACATTATTTAGCCATAAAAATTTTATATATGATAAGGGTTTTACATTATTAAATTCCCATGATCAAATATTTTTAGTGATTTAGAGAATTAGCGACAACCATTATGTTATATTGGGGTGACTAAAATTCAGTTTACATTTTCCCACAAAAATAAGATTTTATGTTTACACTCATCATTCATTCATGATTATCTTACTTAATTCAAGGCCAATTCCCTTTAGATGGATATATAATTATTCTCTGTTTATACTTATATTTAGGACCCGGGATTTTTTTAATAATTTGGGATGATAAAAAATCTCACTGGGTCATATAAAATAAATTAATTCCATTTTTCAATACATAAACCCGAATGATCTATAACAAATTTTCCTTTTTCAAAATAATTATTCGACCTCAAATATCATTTTAGTTTTCCATGAAAATAACATGTTTTTATAATACAATTAATCCAAAATTTAATATGAAATCATAAAGTTAAAATCATATTCATAAAAATTAATTTCAAACAATGAAACATCCTGAAAACCTTTCCATGAAAAAACACCCTTTTATTAATTTTTTTTTTAAAATAATATGCTTATGTAAATAATTTTTGATATGAAATGATTTCCCTTAAAAATATTTTAATAATAACATTTTGGTGACTTGGGAAATTATTCCTAAAATAAATAAATTTAAAACCCCCCTATAATAGAATATCCTAACCAATGATTTCTCATATCACTTAGGAGTATCATATCACTGGTAACCTTCGTCACTTTACTCAAGTCATGGGAGAGCTATATCGGGCTTAAGTGTCATAAAGGATATATCAAGATAGCCATCCATTCATATAAAATGATCGATAACAATATATTGTATAATATAAATATATCTTTCAATTTAATCACAAAACCAATTTCAATAGGAATTCAAGACATTTTTAAATAACACTTTTTGTTATCTCATAAATTTGAGAAAATGATTCGGTTTTCACAAAAAATATATTTAAAACATGAAAATACCAGAATATTAGGAGCAAAATTTTCTTTAGTAAATAAAGTTGTAATAATATAAATTAATATTGATAATTAATAATGTGTACGATTATAGGCTTGCATTGTAAAACTATACACAACAAAAAAACTCATTTTTTAATTTTCTATATAGTAAAGTCATTCCCTTAAGAAGAATTATGAAATGACTACTTTTTTTATACTTTAAAAAGAAAAAACAAATTAAATTTTAAGATATCAAACCCTAAAAATATTTAAAATAATTCATTATAAATTTAAAAAAAAAATTTACATGGAAGAAAAAGAGTTGTACGAAAAATATTACAATATGATATTTAAAATAATTCTCTTACCTTATGTCTCATTTATACTTATAGGATCTACTAATCAAAAATAATATTATTATATTATATTAACACATAAATAAATAATGTTTTCATGTAAATTTAATTTTTAGTATTCCTTTTATTTTATTTATAATTATTTCTTATTTAGTCAGTAAAATGGTTATGTTTATGTTGGATATTTTGGGGTCATTTGGTTTATAATCGCAAAATAGAAATGGTGATTTGACTTTTGTTATAGGGATTGTGGTCTCATTACCCCAAAAATCATAAAAATGTTATAATTATTATATTTATACATTAAAAATACATTTAAAAATAACCATGTAAGGATGTCAGGAAAATTTAATCACATAATTTCTTAGATATAGTAGTCCATACATACACGTGAATGATATTTTCATTTATTTAACATATAAAAAATAAATAAATTTTATATTTCATTAAAATTAAAAATATACAATTTCAAATAAATAAAAAAAATTTCATCATTATAACCATCCTTGTAATGTGAGTTATAAAAATGAATCACATCACTTCATAGTGGCTGTAGTCTACACGTATGCACAAGAAATGTTATCATTTTCTAATAGATTGTAGGGTTGGAAGGTAAGTAATGTAACATATTTAAAAGTAATAATTTTTACCTAAATAAAATATATATAAATTTTTTTATAATTTAAACTGGCCATGTGATCCAGTGATGGTAAACGAATGACCTAAATTCATAGAGGTGGTAGTCCACTTGTGCACATGAGAGTTATCTTCCTTACACATTGGAAAAAACAAAGATAAAGAACAGATATTCCATTAAAACAGTAAAACAAATTCATGTAATATAAGGATATTTTAATTTCATAATTTTTAAGAATATTATAATAATTTATAAGAAGTAATAATAATAATAAAAGGTCATTTAGGCGATATACGTTCTCCTTGGATATCTTTATTTGGCTTACATATTAACTATTCTATTATGGGTATTTTGAAAATTTTATGACTTATAAGGAATGTGTAGAGATGTTTGGAATATAATTTTGTATGGATTGATAGTACTAGAGTCATAAACATCTTTGAGAAATATTGAAGAGGAGGTTGCATTTTATAATAAATGGGAGTGACACCCATGTAATATTTATAAACAAGTACATATTATATAGACATAGTCATTAGAAAGTGGATGAGAAATTATCCACTATTGAAGTTGAGGAGATAATAACTAAAATACCATTTTACAAAAATAATTAATTTAATATTTTGTGGCCATATCACAATGCTTTTATCCAAATTAACCCAATTTACCCTTTACCATTATAACACTTTTTTACCATGCTTATTGTTCGCTATGAATAAAAATGCAATTAAAATAAAAAAAATTAAAAATTATATTAAAATATGGAATGAAATTTTAATATTCAATTACTCAATATAATAGAAATTATATTTGATAAAACTGGAAAACATTCAATTAAAATAGTATTAAGAAAATTATGTTGTAAGAATAAAAATATATTCCAAAATAAAATATAACTTAAATTACATATATTATTTTAAATTAAATGGATATTATGTTACATTAAAACCAAATACAAAACAATATTTAACTTTTCAGTTATTTTAATTAATGAAACTAATTGATATTAAACAACATCACTATTTACTATTAACTAAAAAGTCAATATTTGTAGAAAAATACCCAAAAAATATTAATATATAGTTAAACTGATCATTTAAAAATGGATTCAAATTATTTAATGTAGAGTTTATAAAATTATAACAAAATAATAGTAATATCCACATTCAAAATGTGATAAAATTTATTTTTGAAAAAATGTATTTTTAAAAAATAAAATGACATTTTTCTCAATTGATTCTTAAGAAAAAAAAATAAATTAATTTTAATTCGTTAAATTTAAAACATATATATTTATTTCATTTTAATCATCTATCAATGTTGATAAATAAAATATATCATTATAAATATACATTTCAAAAATAAATTATATTTGACAGAAAATATATCATTTTCTCTTAAACTAATTTACCTTTAATTTCATCCAATTGATACTTAGTGGATGATTTATTATTAATTTTATTAAAAAAATATCCAAATATATTTCATAATATTATTTTTCATATCCATAACCTCCAAACCAACCACTAATTCAGAATAATAATAATTAAATAATAACACTTTTACAGTATATTATGGTTCATTAAAGCTTAGTGTTATATATACCACATGATATCAAATATTATATTTTTAAAAAAATTATTATCCCGACGTGTTAAATAATACCACATTAAATAATATTTTCCATCATAATTTTTTCTGGTGACTCATTAAAAGTGTTTATAGTGTCTTTAACATCAATTCCATGTTTCGGATGATAAAAAAGGACCAAGAAGGTTAAAATCCGTTTAAACATTAAAAAAACTGTGAATATCCACATCGTAAAATTGGAAAATTAAAATTCATTTTTAATATTGGATAATGAAATTATGAATATCCCTTGGAATAACACGAAATTAGTTTCTCTAATCATGTTAACATTGACGGGGTGTGAAAATATAGAAATAGAAATAAATTGAATTTATGAAATAATGTTATAAATTTATGAGAATATAAGTGATCATAAATTAATTATACATGATCATAAAAGAGTAAAGTGATCATTTTAAGGAGGCTTTTCAGAAGATTAGTGATTCCATTACCATAAGGATAGAGAGCATGAGAAAATAAACATAAATTATTTTATTCAATTAGATATCCATGATTTCAAGAAATGGTTCTTCTTAGAAATGTCTTCCCACTTGTATATTTTCTTTTACAACAATCAATAAAAATTCTAGAATAATATTTCACATGTAAATCACTGAAATAAAATTCTAATGGATCACATAATCCATAAAAGGAATAGTAGGATATTCTTATTATTTTCATCAATTAACAACTACAAAATTGTTCAAAAAGGTAATATTATATCTAATATAATGAAATGCAACATTAACCATAAAATCTTAAAAAAATAGTACACAAATATAAACTTGTGACATTCCATAAAGAAAAAACCACAATGCTCTTTTAAATAGGCCTAAAAAATTAGAAACATAAAAATATGAGATTTTTAATCACATATTATTTCATAATCAACATAAAATTAATATACAATTTACATTTTTAATTCATATAGCCATATCAGATATTCTCAAAATTATAATAATATCAAAAAAAATAATGAGAATCACTACAAATACACTATAAAATCATATATACATCTTGACAAGAACTCAAAATTTATTACTCAAATAAAATACCATCTTCTTTAAAAATATATTATTTTCCATAATCATATAATGTTTCCAAAAATGTAATAATGTATAATTATTTTTTATCAATGATCATATTACCCCTAAATGTTATAAAATACTTTCATCATATTACCCAAAAAACTCATCCTGAAATAAATTTTTCACCATAAAACAAGTTAATATTTAGGGTTCTATATACCTAAAACATATATTAAAAATCAATAAATGACTATAGGGTGCTCTCATGACAAAAGAATTTAAAATATTATTAATTCCACTTTATTTATTATTAATATTAAATATATCAACCATTTAATAATATACAACAACAACATGACTCACTACTGGAAAATTGTGTTTTCCATACAATTGTATACCAACGGTTTGAATAAACCGTTGGTATAGATAAATTTTCCTAATGGTTTCTTCAAACTGTTGGGATAATGTGATGAGAGCAATATTTTCCCAATGGTTTACTGAAACCATTGGGAAATGCTATATATATATACCAATGGTTTTTAAAAACCGTTGGGAAAGTTTCCCCTAAATAGCAGCACATCTAGAATCCCTTTACACGATTGCATCCATAAACCTAATCGCTCCTGACGCTCTCCTGACGCTCTCTCTTCACCCCAAGGTATCTCTCAATGATCTCTCTGCAATCAATCAGGTAATTATTTATTTATACAATTCTAATATGTAATTTTAATGTAGTTCATATATTTTTGTTTTTTATCTATGTTGATTTCTCCTAAAGGAGATCTGTGTAGTCTTCTTCTTACAATATTTCTTTTTATCCTATCATGTCCCCTTTCCACAAGACCCCTCTTCAAGAGATGATCATGAGAGTGAGGTTTTATATTATTTAATGTGATGGGGGCCTTGGGTAGAAGTTTCTTCTATTGGGAATCCTTTCCATTTGTACAGTAAGGCATTCTAGTGTGCCATGTGGATAGTGAAACCACATTTGAGGTGTTGAATAATTGTGGTTATGTTTTCTATGGATTATGTTATCTCAATTATGAGAGGTATTAGTTGTATAATGAATCTAGTGTTTTGGTGGATTTCATGTATAGTGTAGTAGAAATATGATTCATCGATTTTATGTTTAATGTGATAACCGGTTTTGTTGATTTGTATTATTTATCTTGTTGTCACTATTGATAAATGTATGATGTTGTCTTAGTGCGGTTTTGTTCTGGTATACTTTTTGTAGTGACACCTATTCTAAGAAGATATATGGTGACATTCTTAGTTTTTTTATTCATGTAGTACATGGAATGTGTTTGAAATGGATAATAGTCTGAGTGACTCTTTGGGGTTATATTATTGAGTGACTTGGGTAAGTTGGAAATTATTATGTGAGTTTTTTTGTGGCCTATGGGGTATGGTTACAACGTATAGGGGTGTTATGCTGAGATATGGAAGAGGGTGGGTGATGAAATTGGCCATATATCGATTATTTCCTAGGTATTTTGTATAACATTAGGATATTTCTGAGTTATAGGGTATTTTTTAGGTGGTATGGTATGGTCGGATGGGCTATGAACCTAGATAATGATTTTCTTATACAAATTTTGCTTAGGAGGGGGTGTGAGATATCCAGGGAGGGAGGGAGTTTCCCACCCCCACCCCCACCCCCTGCCCTTTGGACAAACCCCCTAGACACTACCCCACCCCCTGGAAATCCCCACCCCCTTAGACAACCCCTTGGAAACCACCCCACCCCTTTGGACAGCCCCCACCCCCTATACACTACAACACCCCACACCCTGGATACCCCTACCCCCAGAAAACCCCCCCTGGGCACCACCCCACCCCCTGAACATCCCTCCCCCCCGGACAGCCCCCTTGGACACCCCCCCCCCCCCCCCCGGACACCCCCACCCCATTGGATAAACCCCCCCCCCCCCCACACACACACCCCCAGACACCACCCCACCCCCTGGACACCCCCACCCCCTTAGAAAGGCCCCCCTAGACACCCCCCCCCCCTAGACAGCCCACCCACCCCCTTGGATATCCCCCCTTGACATCACCCCTGCCCCTTGGACAATACCCACCCCCTATATCTATTTATAAGGATATCCTTCTATTCTCAACCTTTATCCATTTATTTCACTATCTAGAAAGATCACTGTCATTATTCCTTAAATATATTTTCAATCAAACATCAGTATTATTTAATTGATTATGAAGAAATGACTTATAACAATTCTATTTATAGAATGATAGAAGTTGGATGTATGAAACTGATCATATCACAGGAAATTTTCAAATCAATTTGGAGAGATTTTTAGATTTTTCAATTCACAATGCTTCAGATAGTGGTCTCATACACTGCTCATGTTCCAATTGTATTGGTAGACCTTGGTTGAGTTGTGAAGAAGTCAACTACCACATAACCAGATATATTTTTCAAACAAACTACTATGTGTGGTATCACAATGGGCAGAAAATGAAATCTCAAACTGCTGATGATTAAAATGAAAGGGTTGGATTGGAGAATTTGTTAGATAACCAGTTTCTATTAATTTGTCATCATGAAAAATAAAGGATTTCAACTCAGGAAGACTTTGATATGAGGGCATATGATTCATCTAGTTAAAATGATTATATTTTCAGGGTGAAAAAATTGAATGATGCTTCCACGACTCTAGTATATAAACAATGCGATAAAATGAAAAGGTGGATTTATTAATCAGATTGTTTCATGGGAAAACTATGTATGGGATTTCTAATACCAAAATCGATTACATTCTTACCCTCTTGAAGGATTTACATCCAGATGATACAGATATTCCCTCAAACCACTATATGTCATTGAAGTTCGTTGATGAATTTAGATTTTCAAATTACAAAATTCATACTTGCTCGAAAGGCTGAAGTTTATTCTGGGAGGAAACCACTGAAAAAAATTATTGTATAAAATTTGGCACATCCCGTGGAAATCAAAATCAGATGGAACACCATCCTGCGTGCCACAGAAATTAATGTGGCACTTTCAATTGATCCCCAGAATCCAAAATCTTTTTATGTTCAATGAAATATAAATAAAAATGATATTGCAAGATACCGAGAGAAAGAAGACTAATGATGTGTTGGATTACCCTGCAGATGGATTTTCATGGTAGAGATTTGATGCTCGATATCCTGATTTTTCAGCTGACGTGTGTAATGTGAGGCTGGGTCTTTCATACGATGGTTTTAATCCGTTTGAGAAGATTATTACTTAAAACCGCACATGGTAAATTTTTATACACATTTATAATCTTCCACCATGGTTGTGTATGAAAAATAATTTCACTATCATGAGTATACTCATATATGGCCCTTCTGATATTGGCATTGATATTGACTTATACATTAAACCTTTAATGTAAGAGTTGAAACTTTTTTGGGATGTGGGTGTGCCCAAATATGATGCATATTTGAAAGACATATTTCATATGCATTTTGTGCTTCTGTGGGTTATCAATGATTTTCCAGCTTATACAACGATGTTTGGATGGAGCGCAAAGGGAAAACAGGCATGTCCTATTTTTATGAAGAATAAACGATCCAAAGATTGAAACATCACTCTAGTTTCATTTTTATGGGACATTGAAAATTCTTGCCAATGGACTATCCATATATAAATAATCATCAAAGATTTGATAAAACCATTGAGACCAATGATCCACCTCAGCATATGTCTAGAACTTATGTTCTTAATGAATTGAAAGATTTTATTTTTTCATTCAGGAAGAGTCAAATGAAATCTGGAAAGAAAAATAATGTTTCCACTGAAACCTATTACAATTAGAAAAATAGGAGTATATTTTTTGATTTTCCATATTCGTCAACCAATTTATTACGTCATTGGTTAGATGTAATGAAAATTTAAAAGAATATATGTGAAATTTTGATTTCGATACTTCTAAATGTTAAGGGAAAGACAAAATATGATTTACTCTCTTGGCGTGACTTGGTGGATTGGGGCATCAGACCAGAATTGCAGCATGTTCATATAAGTGAAAATAAATGGCAATTCTATGTGCTTCTTATGTGATGAAACCTCTTAAAAAAATTTCTAGAAGTATTAAAGACTATTATAATTATTGATGGCTAATCAAGAAACATATCTAAACTAGTCAACACAAGAGATTTGATGTTAAAATCTTTTAAGAATCATGATTATCACGTTATTATACATGAGTTGATTCTAAAATAAATATGTCATCTTTTTTCCAATAATGTATGGGTGACTGTTATTTGGTTGTGCCATTTTTTTAGATATTTTCACAAATAATATTTCCAAGTCTTTAAAGAAAAAAATGTTGATAGATTCCCCATTAATTTTGTGTGAGTTGAAGAAAATATTTTCTCCCTCATTTTTCACATTCATACTACATCTGACTGTCCATATTCCCACTAAAATACTTCTCAAAGGACCTGTTTTGTTTCATTGGATGTATCCAACTAAAATAAATTTTTACACATTAGAGTCTAATGTCCGAAACAAAAATCATCCTGAAGGTTCTATCGTGAACGGTTACTTGGCTCAAGAATGTATGGATTTATGCTCAATGTATTTTTATAATCTTACAACAATAATGAAAAAACCAATGATAAATGAATAAGAACAGTATGAGACAATTGAACTCAAATTTCCAACACTTCCTCAAACAGGTGAAATTCCAGGATCATATACATTGAAGACATTAAGCCTTGAAGAGTGGGAGATGGCACATCGCATAGTTTTGTTAAATTGTGAATTGGTCGAAGACTACATCAGGTAACTAAATTTAATATGTATATCATACATATATATATGTTAATCTATTCATATTTTTTATCTACAGGGAACATAAAACTATGATAAATAGAAAGCATCATTCGTTATCTTTGAGAAGGAGGGAGACTTTCCCTAGAAAATAGTTTTCTGGTTGGATAAAATTGAAGGTAAATATATTACTATTTAAAATAATTAAATCAATATTTAATGATGTTTAATATTCATTTATATTACAGTTATTGAGTTTTCCTGCTGACTATGTCTCTGAGGAAATAAGATCTTTGGATTTTGGTTCAAATACCATGGTTCGTGACTGTAAATCAGTTGTTATCAATGGTTATAAATTTATTATCATCGAACGAGAAAAGAACATGAGAAAACAACATGATGGTGTTATAGTTACAGCCACAACAGATTGTTATGCTCTGGCATCATATGGTAGACAGCGATTTGAAAATGTGGGTTATTATGGAGTCATTGAAAAACTAATAATATTGGATTATTATTCTCATGGATGAGTCACGATGATGAAATTCCATTGGTTTTATTTGATGATAAGACATGGTACATTTATTGATGATTTTGGATTTGTAGTAATTAATATGAATTGCACTCTTGCTATCAAAGAACCATATGTATTAGAAGTCGTGTCTAAACAAGTTTTTTAGGTGAAAGACAATCTTCCACCAGAATTTGGTGTCATAGATGATGTAATTCCAAGACATAATTTTGATGATGGTGATTATGGAATTGACAATGTCCCTACTGCCATTGGAACCAATCCATTTATTTCTTTTGATGACTGTAATAGCTCGATTTTCAGAGTTGATTGAGAACCTGATGTTGTGGTGGAAAATATATAGAATCATCCTTCCATGTTCTTAATTCTTTTGGTTTACCTTGAGTTGGTTCTTTAAGGTTGGTAATATTCAAATTTATTTAATATTGATTACAAATATGTTGTATCAAATTTGACCATTATGTGCATTTTCAATGTTTGTTGGTTGGAATTTTTATTTGAATTTCATTTTTTAATTTGGAATTGAATTGTATTTAATCCTAAGAAATAAATATTTCTAACTTGGTGATCATTTCAGTGCTTCAAATATGATTCGTATAAAATTTGTATGACTCTAATACCTCTCTTTAACATTTTACCAGGAAATGAACATGATGGTTTTTATTCTTCTGCAAAACATGTATTGAAACCTGCATCATCTACCTGAGCTAAGGAAATTAAATTTTTCCTTAATTTTGACAACTGCTTCACCAATTATGAATATGGTACAATCAATGTTCCATGATTTTTATATACTGATGACACTTAGTAAATAATCATCCTAATAAAAATTAAATTCATTCATTACATCTTGAATGATTTATTGACTTCATTATATATTTTTTTCAAGATTTCCTAAAACAATGGTTAGTTAAATTATCCATGAATCTACCTATTTCCTCTAATTTATTTTGTTTTTTGGGTTACACATTAGTTATCCTTTTATATTTAATTCCATTTTTTTTTCAAATGCAAGAAAATGAAACCAATTGAAGAGTGGTGAGGAAAATAGATTATGGACAACAGTCGTTTCATGGTTGAGCAGGGCATTCCACCACTAGTGCCTGTAGTGAGTATTTTATTTTAAATATATTTATTTAGATAATATATAATGCCATGTGATTAATTTTTTTAAACATTTTTTCAGGATCCATCTATTAAGAAACAGTTATTTGATGAGCAGCCTAGTAGTGGTCCTAGTACTCGAGGTGTTCATAAGAGGGGGGTGGTACAGGAGCTAGAGAATTTGGTCGGCATACCCGATTAGACCCTGCCCCTCCCACTGACATACCATCCATACCACATTTTGATCCCGGTGTTCTGTTAGGGACATAAGAGATATTTAGCCCACCCATGTTATCAGAACTCTTTACATCTGAGCCTCCTCACCCATATGTACCATATCCGATGATGATTCACACTGCCCATCCAACATTTGGCCAACCATCCATGTCATCTTCTTTTACATCAGCTTCCTTATCACCTGGATTTTATATTCCATCTTCTTCAACAACTACTCTACCAGACTCTGTCCCTGCAGAGATTTTATTGGGACCCAGTCCATCTATACAGGGTGTTCCTTTAGTTTATGCGGATCCAGTGGAACCCATTGATCAGACTACCGCATGGAGACTTATACAACCCTAACAAATTGTTACACCATTATTTATTTTCATTATAACATGTATTGATGAAAAAAAATTTCTTTCATAACAGATACATCCACTGATAGAAGGTGGGGGCAGGGTCATACACTCATGTGTTCAGTGTGGAACCACCGCTTGTAGTTTATGATGGACTATAATGAAGATATTCAGATTATTGAAAAATCAGGGTAGCGATGTCAATTTCTCTTGGCGATGCTTGCCAAATACTCTGACATCATTCATGTTAGCCCGCTCTCATGGAGACAGCTGCCATTTGAAGTCAACGATATAGCTTGGGCAGAGATATGGGTAAAAAATATGGGGTATTTAATTCAATATATTAATTTTGTATTTATATGAATTAATATTTTGGGGTCAGTTGCGGTTTAATTTCCCCGATGGTGAGGGTTCACGGCCAGCACATCTAATGGACTTTGGCGAGATTTGGAGAGATTATAAGCCTGAGTTGTACATTGTCTAGAATTCTAGAGTGGGTACAGAGTTAGAGGCGGTCCCTGTCATTGATGATTCTCCATTTGAGTAGTATCAACAGATTATTACTCATTTGACAACTAGCCAATTTACGGTATTAATCAAATTATAGATATTTAAATAAAAAAATTCTTTTTTTTAGTTAGTACTAATTATTGAATATTATTTCAGATCCATATGGAAGAAATAAAAGAAACATTGATGCTATGAAATATGTCCACACATTGGGACATACTATGATGCCAGATCATGAGAGACTGTAGGTATAACAGTTTATACTCTTTCTTTACTACTTGGGCATTCTATTGCTTCCTCCTTAATTTATTCAATTGCTAAAGTTGTTATATAATTTTATTTATGCAATTACTATGTTTGTTTTGGTATCCCATTTTTAATTATGGTTTTCTACATTCAATGTCATTGTAGAGGCATAAATTGAACATATAAAGACATGTTCCTCGAGCAAAACTATTTTTCTCAAGTAGAAAGAAGAAATATGGAAGTGTGGTTAATGAACTGACTCAACAGCAGATTTTATGTTTTACATTGTTGAATTTAAATTTTAAAATTTTAATCTCTATTTTTTAAATTAATTATCTATTTATATTTGTAACATGCTAATTTAGATGCCCTTTATTCCCAACAACCTGACAATTTTGGGCAAAATGATCACCTACATCAGGGTTTGGGAGATGAACACCCTGGTAGAGTACGTTGCCGACTTGGGAATAGTATAGTTCCAATGAGGTATTGGACCTACTCATGTATAATTTTTTGGTGCCACCAAGTTGTATCAGGTTAAGGCACAAGCAGAACAGGCTGAAAATGGTCCAAAGAGACGGCAGAATAGTCTTCTAGGGAAAACACTGCATTTATGAAACTGATGGAAGTTTTACGTCGAACAATTACACCAGAGGCCATCACTGCATGTGATGAATATATATCATAGATTTATTCTATATATGGTGAACCAGGTGGTGGTTCTAGTGGTGGTCGAGATGATGGTGAGGAGGAGGTCAAGGAGGAGGAGGAGGAGGCCGAGGTGGAGGAGGAGGGTGAGGAGGAGGACAAGGTAGAGGAGGAGGGCAATGAGGAGGCCGAGGCTGAGTACGAGGGTGAGGAGGAGGGTGGCGGCGATGATGGGGATGACGGTGAGGATGAGTGTGAGGGTTATGATGATGGTGATGAGGGACATATTGATCTGTTACATTTTTAACTGATATTACTAACCTTTGATGTTTATTGATTTATTGTGCCTGAATATATGTGTGATTAGGTTGGTCACATTATCTTTATTTTTTATCTATTTTAATGAAATTGTAACTTTTTAGTGGAAATTAGAAAATTGATAGTCTGATTATAAGTTCATATATTGAAATTATTTTTTAAACCTTTAAAAACTTTTATTAGAAAATATGTAAATACTATCCCATGTGTCTGGGACAGCCCCCCCCCCACCCCCCCCCCACCCTCCTCCCGGGAACCCGAATAACCCCCTGGACACCCCCCCCCCCACCCTCCTCCCTGGACCCTGGACAGCCCCCAGACAGCCCCCCGGACATCCCCCGGGATAGCTCCCCCCCCCCACATATTGAACCCCAAACAATCCCACCCTCCTCCCTAGACCCCAAGAACCCCCCCCCCCCCCCCCCACCACACCCCCACCCTCCTCACTGGACACCAGACATCCCCCACCCACCTCCTAGGACCCCAGACAGCCCCCCCCCCCCCCCCTCATCCCTAGACCCTGGACAGCCCCCCAACCCTTCTCCCTGGACCCCAGACAGGCCCTAGTCATCCCCCTAGATAACCCCCCAGACAGCACCCCCCCCCCCTCTTCCCTGGACCCCGGACAACCCCCCCCCCCTCCTCCCTGGTCCTCAGACAGCCCCCCGATCCGACATCCCAACATTGGGAGAGTGGCGATTTGGAATATATAAAACATCACGACAATTCAAAAAAGGCTAAGGACCACCTACCTTGATTCCGGAGACTATCACACTCTTAATTCGGCGTCTTCGATCTCAATATATGCTCTCTTTAAAATGGACACCTTTTAAGTAAAAAAACTAGCATATAAAAAACTGACCAAATGTATTTGGATTGGTTTGATACTTTAGAACAAGGATCCATGTGTCATTTTTGACGTGTACTAGTCAACCTTTCCTCAATCCGAGATACGTTGTGGCTGGTACCACTCAAAGTTTCTCACTTTTATTTGAAATGGACAACATTTTATGAGAAAACAACAAGTAGCATATGGAAAACTGATGAAATGCATTCGGATTATTTGGATGCTTTAGTAAAAGGATCCATGGGTCATATGTGATGTGTATGAGTCAACCCTACCTCAATATGAGGCACGATGTGGATGGTATCACTTGAAGTTTCTTTCTTTTTTTAAATGGACACCATTTTAAGTGAAAATAACAAACATACGGTAAACTGACCAAACGTATTCTGATTTTGTTGATACTTTAGCACAAGGATCCATGGGTCATTTTTTTTGTGTACGAGTCAACCCTCCTTAATCCAAGTCACTGTGTGGTCGGTACCACTCAAAGTGTCTCACCTTTATTTGAAATGGACAACATTTTAAGTGAAAACAACAAATGGCATACAGAAAACCAACCAAATGCATTCGGATTATGTTGATAAATTATTAAAACGATCAATGGAACATATGTGACATGTAAAAGTCAACCCCTCCTCAATATTAGGCATGGTGTGTTTGATATCACTTGAACTGTCTTTATTTTGTTTAAAATGGACACCGTTTTAAGTAAAAACAAATGGCATACAGAAAACTAACCAAATGGATTCAAATTGTGTTGATACTTTAACACAAGGATCCATTGTCCATTTTTGACATGTAGGAGTAAACCTCACCTCAATCTGAGCAACAGTGTTGCTGGTACCACTCAAAGTGTATCACTTTTATTTGAATTGGACAGCATTTTAAGTGAAAACAACAAATGGCATACGGAAAACTGACCAAATGCATTCGGATTCTATTTATACTTTATGAGAATTATCCATGGGTCATTTGTGACGTGTATGAGTCATCCCCGCCTCAATTTGAGGCACATTGTGGCTGGTACCACTCAAACTTTCTCACTTTTATTTGAAATGGATAGGATTTTAAGTGAAAACAACAACTTGCATATGGAAAACTGACGAAACTCATTTGGATTCTATTGATACTTTAAGAAAATGATCCTTGGTCATTTTTGACATGTATGAGTCAACCCCACCTCAATCCACAACACAGTGTGGCCGGTACCACTCAAAATGTCTCACTTTTATTTGAAATGGACATAAGTTTAAGTAAAAACAACAACTTGCAAACGAAAACATGACCAAATGCTTTTTTATTGTTTTGATACTTCAGTAAAATGATTCATGGTTCATTTTTGATGTGTAAAAGTCAACTCTACCTCAATACAAGGAACAGTGTGGAAGGTATCACTCAAAGTGTCTCTCTTTTGTTTAAAATGGACACTATTTTATGTAAAAACAACAGACTTATGGAAAACCAACCAAATATATTATTATTGTGTTGATACATTATCACAAGGATCCATGGGTCATTTTTGATTTGTAGGAGTCAATCCTGTCTCAATACGAGTCATGGTGTGGCCGGTACTACTCAAAGTGTCTCACCTTAATTTGAAATGGACAACATTTTAAGTGAAAACAACAATTGGAATATGGAAAACCGAACAAAAACATTTGGAATGTGTTGATAATTTTGAAAAATGATCCATGGGTCATATGTGATGTGTACGAGTCAACCTTGCCTTAATCTTAGGCATGGTGTGGCCAATATCACTCAATGTTTCTTTATTTTGTTTAAAATGGACACCCTTTTAAGTAAAAACAACTAGCATACGGAAAACCGACCAATCGAATTCATATTGTTTCGATACCTTATAAAAAGGATCAATGGTTCATTTTTGATGTTTATAAGTCAACCCCACCTCAATCTGAGGCACAGTGTGACCGGTACCTCTCAAACTGTCTCACTTTTATTTGAACTGGACTATATTTTAAGTGAAAACAACAACTGGCATGCGGAAAATTGACCAAACACATTCAGAATCTATTGATACATTAGTACAACGATCCATGGGTCATTTGGGATGTGTAAAAATCAACTCCACCTCAATCCGAGGCACGATGTTGATGGTAATACTCAAAGTGTATCACTTTTTATTGAAATGGATATGATTTAAAGTGAAAACAACTAATTGAATACGGAAAACTAACTAAACGAATTTTGATTCTGTTGATACTTTAGTAAAATGATCCATGGGTCATTTTTGATGTGTAAGAGTCAACCCTGCCTCAATCCGAGGCACGATGTGGCAAGTACCACTCAAAATGTCTCACTTTTATTTGAAATGGATAGGATTTTAATTGAAAACAACAACTTGCATATGAAAAACTGACTAAACGCTTTATAATTGTATTGATACTTCAGGAAAATGATCCATGGGTCATTTTTTATGTGTATGAGTTAACCCCACCTGAATCCGAGGCACTGTGTGGCCGATATCACTCAAAGTGTCTCTCTTTTGTTTAAAATGGACACTGTTTTAAATAAAAACAACAGACATTCAAAAAACCAACCAAATGTATTCTGATTGTGTTGATACTTTAGCACAAGAATCCATGGCTCATTTTTGATTTCCATGAGTCAATCTCGTCTCAATCTGAGGCATGGTGTGGTCAGTACCACTCAAGGTGCCTAAATTTTATTTTAAATGGACTACATTTTAGGGAAGACAACAACTGGAATACGAAAAACCAATCAAACACATTTTTATTCTATTAATACATTATGACAACGATCCATGGGTCATTTGGGATGTGTACGAGTAAACCCTACCTTAATCGTAGGCACAGTGTGTCCGGTACCCCTCAAATTGTCTCACATTTATTTGAAATGGACAGGATTTTAAGTGAAAACAACAACTCGCATACGGAAAACCGACAAAACGTATTCGGATTGTGTTCATACTTTAGCACTAGGATCCATGTTCTTGACTCACACAATCCACTTCTCATGTGAGGAACTCATACCCCTATTCTAAAACACATGACATTTAATATGTCAAGCCCATACTTAAACAGTGGGTTCTAGGACCTAACCAAAGTCACTTTGGGAACCCAATACCAAAGACATAATTGAATATTCATACCCACTACCCAAAATGAGGATTCATCTCACATCAGACCCAGGAGACCAAATTATAATTAGCCACATACCCTGTTATTCGAACTGAAAAGCCTATGAAAAACATGTAGGTTATTCTAGTAACCCATCTCATATGTCGATATTGGCCAATGGTTCCCACTAACACATTAGAAACAATTTATACATGGATACATATTCATTAGAGGAATATAAAAATCCCATGTTCTTCCTAAAACTCATCCTAGGTCTAAAAACATGACCACTACGATTGTCTATCTTATGGGTATCATGATCCTTGTCCACTCTACCCAAGTTTTTCTTATTGGTTTTAAGATAGTCAAACTAAGACCATGAGTAAACATCCCATGGTATTCCTATAACATGTATGCTTTTTCTATTGTGTGAATTTTTGTTTTTGTTTGAGTGAGGAGTGAATTCTAAATTTTGAATACTGTTAATGGTGATATTTCTTTTTAATTCTAAATTTATAAATTCTGGATGTACTGTATTCTAGATGTATTGGTAATGAATTCTAAATTTTGAATACTGTTATGTGTATTATATTATGGATGTATTTTATTTTAATTTTGTATTCGTGTTATGGGTGTTATTGCATTTCGATTCAGAATCTATTGGATTGTGGATGTATTGGATTCTAGATTTTTCTCTTGTGTTGTGGTTTGAGTGAGGAATGAATTTTAAACATCCCAAGCAGGATTTTGGATTCTGGATATTTGTGTTCATGAAGGTCATGGAGAGTTGTAGGTTGGAGGTGGCTACTGGCTGTTGTGGAGCTGCAGCATATGTATTCCAACAGTTTTCAAAACTGTTGGTATAGCCTTTTGATATATATTATACCAATAGTTTTGTTATACCCATTGGTATAAACTTTTACCAATGGTTTTCAAAACCGTTGGTATATCCTTTGGATGTATATTGTACACTATTTACCAGTGGTTCTAAACCATTGGTATAAGGGTAACATATACCAATGGTTTGTGAAATCTTTGGTATATCTCTTACTTTAACACATATTCCAACGATTTACACAGAACCGTTGTTATAAGCCTATACCCATGGCTTACTTGGCCATGGATTGGGAAACCGTAGATATATTATATACCAATGGTTTCCCTTCCTTTACCAATGGTTTAGAACCATTGGTAAAGGGTAAAATTCAAGTAGTGACTCTTGAAATCCTTTAAATAAAAAATTAAATCATAGAATGTTTAGAATAATCAATGATTTTGCATCATATTTCTGACTATATCCTTTATACAAAAAAATGAATCATGGCCCAAGATTCACTCATCATAATCAATTCATGTTTCTTACTATAAACATAAATGACTCATACCTTGGAAATATAGAACACTATTCATTCATTCCCCACTTTTGAAGAAGGATTCTCTATAATCTACTAGGTTTTGTTAGTACACTTTAATAATAACTCAGAACATTTCCAAGATCCTCTTATTCCATTATCCATTCTAATATATTACATCTTGATAGAAATATTTATTGATAGATATTAATATTTTTTAACAACTCTTGGATTTGAATATATAAATTTTTTAGGTCACATTGATCGTTTTTTCAATAATACATTACGGTATGGATTGAAATGACACTTTAAAATAAGGTTTGGTGTTTATAAAAAAAATTGATAAAAAGGGAATGAAATTTCTTTTATCATAGTTAATTCTCATTTCTTGTTTAGAATAGGGTTGGAAGTAATTTTCTGAGTCATATATTATAAGAAATTGATAATATCCATTCTTTGTTTTCAAAATAGTTGTGATGAGATATATATTTTTAAAAAGTGATATAATGTATCCTAAGATATTTCATGACTTGGAATTAAAGAAGATTACTATGATACACTATTTTTTTGTTTTAAAGGTATGTTTAATAATAGATAAAGTGAATAAATCCTAGGATAATGATTTTTTACTATTATTTCATGTGGATCATCCTAATGATAAATGATTTATTTTTTCATATCCTCCCATTAATCATGAAGAATAACTATTACTATAATAAAACAATTTTTTATTCAATAACCAAAATTTTAATCATATAAATAAAATTGAAAAACAAAACAATTATTAATTTAATATATTGTAAAATTATTACTCCATGTTTCCCTTTCATTATTTTTGGATACATTTGATTCACCTAAATATCATTAAAGGTTACCTTAATTTTGTTTTCTTCTACTTCTTTAACCAATACCAAATTAACAATAATTTTCTATTGCATATTAATTAGAATTTTATAAAGTAATAACATCCTAACCTCTGAACTTATCAACGTAATTTATTTGATATCGAATATAAATTAGTATAACTTATTTAACTCATATTTTCATTACTTATAACAAAGGTATCACATTATAACATTCACACAAACTGTTAAGAATATATTTTTGGATAATTAGGAAATCCCATTAAATTAAATATTGGTAATAACATTTAGTATCACTTTTTCTTCCACAAAAATATTATTCTTGTGTTTAAACTCGTGTTTCTTTCAATACACACATACTTAACTTAGGTAAAATTTCCAATATTTATAGTTTTATTTCACAATAGTTCATGCTCATATTTAGGCCCCATGATTTTTGAAAAACATTATGAGAAAATGACTTCTTGGTAAGGGATATAAAATAATAAAAAACTATTATTCCATTTATAAACATTACAAATCATCATTAATGGTTTACATTATCAAAATAAATATTTTTCCATAAATTATCATTTACTCATCCACACATTCAATTTAATTAAATAATATATTTCATAAAAAATTAATTTATAATTATAATTTCTAAAACATAATAATAAGGGTTTGTTTGAAGACATAAAAAACTCAATATAAACTATCATTTAAATAAAATACTTAAAAATTAATCATTTCAAATGGCCAAAATATCATTTTCATAAATTTTAAAATCAATAGTTTTTCATTCAAAAAAATTAAAATAATATCATGTATGTAACTTTGGAAAGTTTCCATAAATTAACCCTAATAAGATCCATAATAGTTGAATCACCTAACCAGACCATGATCAAATCTAATTGGAGTAACATACCATAGATAAAATGACTACATTACACAATACGTTAGAGAGACATATTGGGATAACCCATCATCGAAGATATATCATGGTCAACTTCGATAAATATAAAATAGTAAAGAATCATGGAAAGAATAATATATATATATAACATTAATAAATAACCCATTTTAACTAGAATTAAATCCCATAATAAATAACAAATATATTTATCATATAAAGATGACAAAAATATTTTTTTTCTCATTAAATGATATTTTAAAAGAAATAATTTCTATAAAGTTGAATGAATTATTTTTTCCCACAAACAAAACAAAAAGTTATGATTTATGTTAAAAAAATCAATAAATGTTGGAATTTATGGCCAAGTGGTATATGTAAAAAATAATATTCTTTTAAAAATTATGGAAAAAGATGAAAATAAACCACACACAAAATGTTGATAATAATTTTTTTTTAATAATATTGAATTACATTAAAATTTTATTTAAAAATACCTGTATCAAAGTTTTATCATAATTAAGTACATTCGTTAATAATTTAAAATAACATTAACATTGAATAAAAGAAGTTAAAAAATACTATAAAATAGTTTTTTAAAAGTATGTCTCATGCCATAAATCTTATCATGCTTCATACGCTCTCTAACTAGTGAATAATATTAATAATTTAGATTTTTACTACTATATTAAATAATTAATAATTATTTCATTATTATTAATCTATTAATTTCATTTATTTTTGTTACTATTTTAGTTACAATAATAATTACATTTTAGTTGAATGTTTTAGGGTCATTCAAATTATGACCTCAAAAACACTTCTATGTGTTGAAATTGATGAAATGTATTATGGTTTCATCTCCTATAGAATATTAAAAAAGTATTAGTTATCATACATAGGAATTATATACAATGTTACTGATAACTATGTAAGGTAGTCATGAAAAATGATCCATTTTGCTTCATAGAGATGGTAGTGTGTACGTATGAATAAATGAAATTTTCATTTAACTAATGTGTGGATGATAATTAAAGAATATTATATTTTCGTTTTCTAGAATCATGAATATTTTATTAATTTTACATTTATTTATTACTTATATCTTTATAACTATCCTTTTATGTTGGATATGAATAAATAATTTCACCACTTTGTGGATGTGGTAGTCGACATATATGAATGAGTGATGTTATCATTTTATAATATGTGTTTCTGAAAGAAAATAAGTAACATATTATTTTATTTTATTATATTTATGTCAAAAATATAGTATATAATTATTCCTTCAATCATTTTAATGAATAATATGATCCAATGATGAAAAAAAACACATTACTTCAGGGAGGTGGTAGTCCACTCGTATGCGTGGGAGATGTTTTCCATTATGATGGGATAGAAAGAATAATAAAAGGGTTATCAAAATATTAAAATAATTTTTCATTATATTTAATATACATATTCTATTATTTCATCATGGTTGGATAATATTTCAAGATTCAAGGAGATGAAGTAAACATGGAATAATTCAGTTTGGACTTATACCTTCTCTTAGGATATATCCCTTTAGATTCCACCTTAATCATTCTGGGAATAGTATATGGAGAATTCAAATACCTATATTACATGGTGAGGTATTTTGGGAGTAATTTTAAGATACAATTTGTTAACTATAGTTATAATTTGGTGTAAGGATTGAATGATCATCGGTTCCCTTTTATATGTGAGGGGAGTGAAAATCATTAAATTTTTATCAAATTCAAAATATTATAAATTCTTAATCTTGGAATATAGCTCCAAAAATAAAAAATTTCAAATATATTTTTATAAGGGATGTAATATAATCATCCAGTAATAATTATGATGAAATTTTATGGGTTTATTAGATAAAATAACATTGATTAACAAGATTTACCCTTCACTGTATAGAAAATTTTTTATAATGGTTAATATTCATAATGACCTAAAATATATTCTGTCATATTAATAAATATGAGTCACATAATTACAAATATAAAATCTAATTTTTAATATTTATTTTTTATTTTATATCAAAAAAATGTTCTCAAATATGTGTGTAAAACTTAATTTTTTTAAGAAAATTATTTTTAGCATAAAAATAAACTTATACCAAATTAAAATATAATATTTATTCATATAGAATTATTTGTATTATGTTTAACTAAATGGATATTATGTTACTCTAGAACCAAATAAAATATATTATGATAAAATTATATTACAGAAATTGAAAAATATAGTTTTGTAAGAAACATCATTTATCAATATTCACTCAAAAATAAATTTTATAGAAAAATCACTATAATTTTTCTTAAGATATATTTGTAATGGTGATTTCAATAATTATATCAATTTTCTAAAATAAAATTTTAAAATGTGTTAGAAATTAATTTTAATATTCATCCACAAAATAAAATAAACACATTTTCAAAAAAAAATATTTGATTCTTAAAATAACATTTTTCTCATTCATTTCCAAATAATCATAATTTAATGAATGAAAATTTATTCATTTGGATATATAATATTCTTATTTTATTAGAACAATTCACAAAAAGGGATAAATATAATCTAATAATATTAAAAAACATTTCACTCATTAAAATGTTTTATGAAAAATATCCCCTTTACCATAAAAATATTCTCCCTAGATTTCCAACTAGTTGATAATCACTTCAAGATTTGTTATTAATTTAAATAATAAAAAGTTATATGTATATATATATATCTAATAATATGTTTATTCATATTAATACTCACAAATCCAATGACTTGGTTATAATGGTCCTAATTAAATAAAAATATGTATATGGCTTATTGGGATTATTTTGAGCATGATGTTACATACACCACATAGTATCAAATATAATATTAAATGAAAATAAATTCAAAATTATTGTGTCATTTCAAAAAATTTAAAAAATATACCTCATTCCCTCTCACTACTATGCATATCCTTAACCATAAATACTCATCATTCCTTCACCATCCCATAATATCACATACACAATATAATAAACACATATCAAGAAACACGTTTTACCTCAAAATTAAAATAAATAGAAAATTAAAATCACCAGAGAAAAGGATTCCATGAATTAAAAAATTCTATATGTATATATTATTCTTATCCCCATTAATTACCAACTTCCAGTCTCAATAAATATATTTAGTTGTTTCATTTTTATATCATATTCACTAATAAGTAATATCAAATCCCAAAAATTAGTTCAATACATCATTATTTTCATTAAAAAACTAACATATATTAATTTCTGTTCCACTACCCCATTCTATATTGATTAAACAAATTATATTCCATTTTAGTCTACTAAAATGTAAATATTCAAAAAAATCATTTATTACCATATTTTACATGATTTAACAAATCGAACATTGTTTCTAAAATGGTCTATTCCCTTATGGTCTATAAATGGCCCGTCGGCATTTTAAAAAAAAAATAATACCTATATTAAAAACTTCATTTGGTCTGGAATCATTTTTGAAAAGAATCTTGTTACTATCCATTGGAATACATGCTGTAAACCCATCACTAATGGTGGAATTGGCATTAAAAATTTAATTATTTTCAATGATTCTCTTCAGGCTCGTCTTAATTGGCGCATTATTAACTCCACTTCTAAGGATACTGAATTTTTGAAAATTATATTCTTCTCTATGATTATAAAATGGAACTTTAATTTCATTAACTCTTCCAACTGGCCCTCTATCCGTGACTCTTATCAAAATATCATGCATAACTCCAGATAGATTGTCAGTATTGATTCTTCTGTTAATTTTTGGTGTGTAAAATGGTGTGGTAACCCTCTGATATCATTGTTACCCGCTAACAATCCTCTTGATGATACTAATCAGACCATAAAGGAAGTCTTACAATCTAATCAATGTGATCTCCCTGAAAATATTTTTCAAACTATTAATAACTATTCCTTTTCCTCTGAGGGTGATTTTCTTTTCAGGGAACCTTCTACTAATGGAATTCTAGATTCTAAAAACTTTTATAAGCATAATTTCTCTGAAAATGAATCTAATTTCATCTGGGTGAATCATTTTAACAAACCTTGGATTAAACCTTCGAGGCTTACCCTTATTTGGCGTATTGATCATAATAGACTACCTATTGAAACTGGTCTGTAAGTCTTTGTTATACAACATTGTTCTAAGTGTTGCTTGTGCAATCAACACAGAGAAGATTCCAATCACCTCTTTCTATCTTGTGCGGCGACCTCTGCCCTGTGGAATTATATTTTTGATTTATTTAATTGAAAAAAACTCCTTACTGACTCAATCTCCTTGTTCTTAAGAAATTGCACTAGACATGAAACTTCTCTTCAAATCAAGAATCTATTTCTTGCGGCAGAGGCAGAACTCCTGCATGAGCTTTGGTATGTCAGAAATGATCTTATTCACAATAATCATTCTCTCAACCTTAATGCAGGAAAATATCAGATTCTTATTGAGATTCATGAAGCTGCCTCAATGCAAAAAGACGGTTGTGACAACTCGGTTAGTGATTTTGAGATTCTTCGACATCTCCATATCCCTAGCATCTTCCCAAAGACTAAACGTTCCTTTGAAGTGTTCTGGCAATCTCCAATGCCAGGATGGATCAAAGTGAATGTGGATGGAGCTTCCAAAGGCAATCTTGGTCCTGCCAGCTACGATGCGATCTTCAGAGACTCAGCTGGACAATGCCAAGGATGCTTCTATATGGGTTGTGGTTACTCTTCATCTCTGGAGGCCGAAATGCTTGGGGTCATTCATGTGATTGATATCGCGATTCATAGAGGTTGGAGAAAGCTATGGATTGAAAGTGATTAAACCACTATCATCCATGCCATATGGAATGGCAACATCCATCTTTCCTGGCCTCTTACTTCTCGTTGGATGAACTTCCTCAACTTGCTCAATGGGATTGACTGTATTGCGACTCATGCGTACCATGAAGTAAATGCAGTTGCTAACTCTCTTGACAACAAATGTCTTCATCAGATCATGACTTGGATGGACTCTATTCCTTCTGACTTATTATATCTCTTTGATAGAGATTGTAAAAAAATCCCTTCCTTTCGCCTCTTGTAATCCTTTTTATCTTCCAATAAAATGTTCTTTGGTCTTTTGACCAAAGCTTCACCTTTAAAAAAAGGTTATGGATAACATTAATAGAATAATATAAAACTACCATAGAATGAATCCATACTAAATCTATACATATAAATTTAACTAGCTCAAATATAACATCAAGAATAAATAATACCTGAGATATTGAAATTCATTTTTTAACTTCATGTTTATGTTTGAAACCTGTTAATTATAAGATT
Source organism: Viscum album (assembly GCA_963277665.1). Classification (NCBI taxonomy): domain Eukaryota; kingdom Viridiplantae; phylum Streptophyta; class Magnoliopsida; order Santalales; family Viscaceae; genus Viscum; species Viscum album. The sequence continues at coordinate 421,906,532 of OY728162.1, read as the reverse complement.
TTATTATAATCAATTTATGTTATTTGATTCCACCATTTAGGCAGAGAAGAAATTCACAATTCCAAGAGAAACAAATAACACAATAAAACCTAGAGAAATAATAAATTTATCATAATTCACTCAGACTCAAATAATCCTATATTATTTTTGGGTTTATGTATTTAACAAATTATAAAGGTGAAAAATAGATCAATTATAGAGAGAGAAGGTATATTTAAGAGTAACATCTCATGCAGTATAAGATAAACTCATTTCACGAGAAAATAATAAATATAGATGAATCATATGTTACCCATCAAACATATATTAAATAATTCTTTATCTAAAATTTCATTACTCAATAATTTTTGTTTCCCATTGATTTTTTCTAGTAAATATAAATCAAATATCATGTATAATCCATTGAATACAAAAATATATATGATTTTGTGGTTATAGAGAGTCATATTATGTTTATCAAGTATAAATATTTTCAAAAGATATATTTATAAGTATATAAATACATTAATTCGATTAAAATATCAATGTTATCATATTAGTAATTGGAGATCAATAACTAGTCAGCACTGAAGGAAATACCTACGGACCCTTGACTCATATGACCTCAATTGGAATGGACCAAGCTACTTAGAATCTCAATGATTTGGCTAGTGGGAAGTGATATTCCTAGGAGTTAGTCGGGGTTCTGGACAAGAGGATGAAATATTTATCCAAGGCTTATCTGACCATTAAATTATAGAGAATTCTTCCAAAGCCTCGACTCTGTGAAATCTGAATCATACTATTCTAGTGGTGCATCCTAATGAATGGTTGATTCAATATTGTTACGACCTGTCCCCGAGGGCCCATTCCATGACTACCCCAAACCTGCCTTCCATAGACCAGGGGATGGAAACTAGCACCAAAAGGCTTATTCCCTAAAACGGGAAGGTGTTGCCTTGATAAATGTACAAACAAAGGGCCAAAGAACACAAAAAGAAGCCACTGTGAAGTAAACTAATATTGTAAAAAAAGGAGTGCTGAAAGTAAAAGGGTTCAAAATACAAGACTAAGTAAATATACGAGTACAACAGGAAGTTCATATACAACTAAAAGAAAAAATAAAACTGAAAAGGGGGAAAGAAGCTTTTGGATTGTCCACCATGGATCCTACCTGAATGGTAGGTACATCTCACGATCAGTAGTCCTTGTGTTGCATCAAACCAAAGGGTCTACCCAAGATCCTCCTTGATGTGTTGGTATATCTCAAGATCAATAGTCCCAACGTCGCGTCGCAAAAAATGGTCCACCTTCGAGCACCTTCCAGTCCCAGATCCCTTAGACTCAATCAATTCTATACATCGTCTGCATCAGACACAACAAGATATGGGCGAAGCCCGTGTAGGGTGAGTATAACGATACTCAGTAGGGACCTCGAGACCCCTGTAGGACTCCTAGATTTCCGTAAAGGAAAAACCAAAAAGTATGAAGCAAAATTGTACAACACAAGTCAGCTCACACCATGTATCACTTTTAGTCAAGGGTAGAAGGGTTATCACAACACCGAACTCCCCATATATTGAAAAACATTTCCCCTATAGAGTACAGTGGGCCTGCTGGGTCACACAGACCTGCTTCCCACTAACCATAAACTATTTTAGTACCCATCCCTGATGGTTACCATTGGAATGCTGGGTCACACAGAGCCTCTTCCCACCATGGGCATGTCGGGTCACCCAAAGCCACTTCCCACATTGGTCGAACAGAGGTACTCCTCTTATCGAGTACTATGGGTCTATCGAGTCACACTGAGATGCTCCCCACTATGGGCCTACTGGGTCACACAGAGACACATCCCACTGAGCCAATCATCAAGCATTCTTCAGGTCTCATCCAACTGCAGGGTTCCATACATAGTCTTCTTGGGAGAAACACTTTTCAAGTCACTCTCAACATCTTGATATCCATGGAAGTCCCCACAATTTATATTCTAGGATATTAACCGTAGCATCATTAGTCACAAACCATGAACTCCTCACCTACTGGAGAACTCCTCCTCTATCAAGAACAGTGGGTTTGCTGGTTCACACAGAGCCTCTCCCCACTAACTATGAACTGTTGTGGTACTCATCCCTAATGGATACCATGGGCATGCTGGGTCACACGGAGCTACTTCCCACTGTGGGCCTACTAGGTCACATAGAGTCGCTTCCCACCTTCCCCATCATCAAACAGTCTCCAGGTCTCAGCCAGCTACAGGGTTCCGTACATAGTGCACTTGGTTGAACCACTCCTTAAGCCATTGGTCATATTAAAACTGGAAAAAAATCTCACAACAATGAAAACTGATGATCTTCTATGTCATAAGGTTTCCAACACAATAGATGGTGTGTCAATCGGACACTCGTTCTATGTGTTATTGGCATTTCAATGTCGAGGGCCCAATTGGATTCACGTGTGATCCAACACATCCATACTTCAAGATTCTCTAAAACTCTAATAGAGTGGGTCAAAAGGATTGTATCACTCCAAGGATCTAAACGTCGCAGACGGTTCATCAAACAGGCATATAGTTCTTAATATAAGGCCCTTTAAGTGTTTTTAGGCCCGGGTCTGGTCTGACCTAGCCCGATCCGGTTAGGGATGGACCACGGCAGACTCAGCTCACTAGGCCAAGGTCTAGCCCGGCCAGAAAAAATGTGTGGCCAACAAGGGAGGTCCGGCCTGTATAGGCAGCTCGGCCCGTAGAGGGCGGCCCAGACCGTATAGGGTAGCCCAGCCTTCAAAGGCGGTGGACCACCAGGGCAACAGCCCACTAGGGTTGCTGCCTGGATGGGCAGAAGCCCTATTGGGAGATGGCTTGGGTGGGCGGAGGCTCGCTAGGGAAAGGCCCGCGATGATTCCTCTAGGAGACTCAGAAGAGCCTCTCCCATAAGATCCTGAAAGGCCAGAGTCAGTTCGGCCATTGAAGCAGTGGTGCAACGTGGGCGTCGCCCAGTCACCGTGGAACCCGCTGGATACATGGGTTATGCCTCCTCCACCACGTCTTCGGCCGCGGTCTCCTGCTAACCAGTGGCGCGCGATGGCATGTTTCCCTTCACTTATACGGCCGTCCGATGAGCCGACCGCCTTCTCTGACTGTCGTGGCTGACATGTCGTGACCACTTTGCACACTGGTGATGCACGACGGCATGACACACCTCCTTCATAACTAGTCGGTGCCAACTGATCTGATGTCTATCATGGGTTTGTGATGCATCCTGCTATAGCGGCGTGTGTTGGCACGTTGCCTCCTTCATAGTCGGTTGGTGACGCCGCATCGGCGGTCTTCCACGGAAGGCGCAAGGGTAACAAAGTTGCATAGTGTTCAGTCCAGGTTCCTTAGTCCCACTCCCTCCACATTAACACATTGTAAAATGGAGGATTAAATGGTTTTAACAATTCCTTCTATTAAACAACAAAGAAACCCCATAAGGATACCCCATAACAATCCCCTTCAAAACGAATGAATCGTAGATCTATCTGTTAGTCAGTTGACCTACGTTGTTCGTATAATTTTAATAATGTGGAAGAGGAAATAAAAAATGCACAAAAAAATATCCCCTACCTTGAAACTCATTGGAGAGCATCCGCATCTTGAAGGCGGATCATGTTCTTCGTTCCCGCAATTGCTTCCCAACGACGGCACTCGCACGTCGTCTTTTGGTTTGTGGTTCGGTGTCACCAGTCACCTCATGTTGGGTTGGCTCCATCTTCTAAGGGTCTGGCATCGTGGCACTCCTTCAACACTTCATTGCATTGTGAAGTTGTTTGGGTACCTCCACCCAAGATCCATATATACAAAAGAGGGGGAGGTTAAGTAACAACGTTGTAATTTAATGGTACCTCATTAATTAGGAAGCTTCCTAATTTTTCCACAACATTGCTATTACTTAGATTGGAGGGTCAATCCATTTATTGTCTTAACACATCACAGATCCCACCTTACCCCTTTTCCATTGGAGGAATAGAATAAAAATAAAATAATAAATTTATTTTATTTATATTATTTATTTTATTAAATGTTCCAAAAAATAACTTTTTCTCTGGACCTACTGTGGTCAAAGTGAAGCCTCTCTTAAGTGAATCCCAGTGTTGTGGATTCAATGGTGCCATCATATTTTTAATTCGAGCAATGGTTCAAAAGTTAGAAAATACCGCTCACATGATTACTAAACTTATTGGGAAAAAAAGTTAAGTAAATTATTAACAGTCACCACCAACTCGCGTCGGTCGAGGTTAGGATCTGAATAAGTGAAACACGACCCAACAAACCCAACGGTACTCTCATATTTTCAATCTGAGTTACCATTTAAAAGTTATGGATTTTACAATAAAATAAATTTCACTTAATTATTTTATTTAAATCCAAAAACTCACTTTCAATGGTGGCTTGTGCCGGCCAATGTTAGTATCTTCCTAAAGAGAGCATACCCTCATGAGTTCAGCAGTGGCCTCAGATTTTTAATCTGAGTTACTTCTCATTAGTTATAATAATTTTAAAAATAAAATAACTTTATTTTATTATTTTATTTATGGTAATTCCATTTTCTGGTTTTCTCATAGGAGGCCCACGCCGACTAAACATAAGTCGCGCCTATGGTAAACCCTCTATTTAAAAATCATGTACAATCACATTTTAAGCCTCTAAATTTTTATTGGATAGTGTAAATACATTTAACAATCATGTACAATCATATTGTAGTTAGTTTTGTTCATTCCCACCAACACAATGGCTAGGAGTTAACTACCATTTAAAATAATAATATTATATTATTAGTGTTCCACGTAGGTTTTCAAAGAAACTCGTTGTTTCATATCGGGTATGCTATCGAACATAGAAACCCATTTAATGTAAAATTAATATTTAATTCACAAATATTATTAAATATTAAATATATCTTATTCTTTATTTACCGGGGATGTTACAATTTTCCCACAGAAATTAATAATGTATGCCTTTTCTACCCCTTTTGGGATTAGCAAAAAATAAAAATTAGAAACATGGAAGAGAAATATCATAAAGAAAATCAGTGAAAGTGAGAAGACAAAAAAGATTTCCATTAAGAAGCAAAAGAGTACAGTCAACAATAGAAATAAATAAATCCCTATCAAATAGACAAACCACCACTAAGGTTTTGGTGTCCGAGGGGATTTTCCTTTATATGAAGAATCCGGAGTAGGATTAGAAGGTTTGAAAGTGGCATAGAGAAGATGTGGTCTGAAGATAACACCAAGAAAGGAAACACCAATAGGAACATTGGCTACATGGCTAGGCATTCTTTGTGAAAACACATGACTGGGAGATTTCTATGTAATGACTGGTTGAATCTGGGAAAGAGCCTAAGAAACAGTCATTAGAGCAGGAGGTCGAGAGGTGGTATCAATAGAAGCAGCAGAAGTAACCACAATTGTTTCATCTTTAACATGTAGATATGTCTTAACAAGATTGATTAAATAATTGATGATTTCACCACCATATTTCATGGATTTCTCGAAGTCATACTTATTCTCCATGAATTTATTCATTGTAGGGGTGAATTCATTCAATTGACTTATATTCTTCTTGAAGGATTCTTTTTCTAGAGGAATTCTTTGATTTTCAGCTAAACACATGATGCTATTGATGAGATCATTCTTAGTATAGATATTAGTAAAGTACTTATCCACTTTCTCTCTAATATCTTTCTAAGCAGCAGAGGCTTCATTTGTGCACTGCCTTACTATATTGTACACAAGGTATATGTTTATATGTACCTTTTCAAGAGTTTGTTTGTCTGAAATTCCCTGATGATTTTTGAGTTCCACTCGCATCATATCCTTGAGAGATTCCAAATCAGCCACATCACCTATCCCACTCCTAGAACTGGATTGGACAGTAATAATTTTTTCAGGCTCCTCTTTTATCTTTTTCAAATCTACACTTAGTAGACGAGTCACCAGGTTCCTAATAACTTCCAGTACACCACTAAAGAGTTCTTGAAATCAGAGGTTAGAGAATTTAATTCATTTCTCATCTTCCTTACTTCTTCTCTCAACAAGGTATTATTTCTAATGATGGTTTCGATTGTGGTAATGAGACTTTGTTGGATATATTAGATCACCATACTTGCAATACATTATGCATATACATCTGAAATACCTATTGAAATGGAGGTTTCTCTTTTGTATCCAACTGAGGCTCTCACTCACTCATAGAGATCATTTTTGAAACACTCCAAATCAGCCTTAGTGATATTGTCACTAGGCACTGTCTTTGCTACTGGCTCTACTGGTGGCGGTGCAATAGGTGGAACAGGTTCAACAGGTTCTACTTCCGCTTGGGCCTGTAGAGTAGAAGGAGGAGGTACCCTTTCCACATTAGATTCATATTCTAACCCAAATAGAAGGTATCCTGGATCATTATTCCATTCTCAAGTACAGGTCCAATCTCTTAGCTCAACATTGTCTATCCTGACCCTTTATCCTGGAGGCTCGGGAACAAATTCATCTTCATCTACATATTCATCCTATCCTCTAGCCATAATAACATTTCTAGACACAGGTTCCAATTGATATTGAGGTTCGGTATCTGCTCCAACCACTTCAATGTCTCTAGGCACTTCCTCAATTTGAGGAACTTGATCCTCAGCTTCTTCCTCATGGCCACCAGCCAATATTTCGTTAAACTTCTTAATTATTTCTTTATTTTCAACATTAGGATGGGGTGATATATCCTCATGACCAGTATCTCCATGATCAACAACCTCCAGTTCAACAGGATCAGCACTATCACTAGCTGCATGTACAGATTCCTCATTGGATCTTTCAACTACTTGTTGTACAACTTTTAATGAATCACTTACCTTCTCATCATTTCCCTCTTCATCATCATCATCATCATCAGACTCCTCATCTGATTTCCCTACATATCCTTCAACTCCAGTAACCATGGTCACTTATTTATCCTCATCACCTTACAAATATTATCTTGAGTTTCGATCTAAAGGTGGAATAGAGGGTCAATAATACATATCATTGGGACATTCAGAAATACCAAGATCACTCATGTCATTAAAATGAGATCCTTCTTCTCTTAAAAACTCAGCCCCAGTTTTCTCATCAGAATAAACAAGTTCCTCTCCTAGTTTGAGGCCTGTATCAACTTGATCCTTTATTCTAGTAGGATAGTCAATAGGATTTAATTCATCATACATCCTTTCCTCATATCCTACCCAAAATTTCATCCATGTGTTCTAGAAGATATTCATCCTTTTTCAAGTCTCTTTTTGAAGTCAGAAACCACTGCATGCACTAATCACTTCATCTCCATCTTCCACACAACCCATCTTCTTTAACATGGCAGAGATCATCCTCGGATAATGCAAGGATGTTTCCTTCTTGGGTGGATTTATCATATCAGGATTATGCACCATTATATATCTACACAGGTTCACCTTTATCCCATTTTTCAATAGATAGATCAGGAATACATCCTGATTCTTCACAGAGGAGAATTCTCCCTTCCCTGGGAAGATTTGATGTTCTATAAACATAAAAATTAAACTTTCTTTTCTATAGAATTCAACGAAAATAGTCCTTAGAGATTCTCCACTTCCAGTCAGCTTCTTCAAATAATCTTTATATGAAAATAAATCATAATTAGGTAGAATATTATCCTTATAATCAGCATATACACCTTCATGAGGCATCTCTAAGAACTTAGCCCATTATTAAGACGAAAAAATTAACTCCTTTCCCTTTACCACTGGCTTCATCTTTCCTTCCTCAGATTCATATTGTGATATCATCAAATTTCGATAAAAATCATTTACTATCCAGGGATAATAAGGCATTTCATTGTTTGAGAACTAGCATAGCCACCCTTGAGATTCCAGTACTCTCAATAAAAACAACTTTACTGACAAAAGCCACTCAGCAGACACTTCTTTCTAGGATGTAACCACTCAAATTTCCAAGCTTGGTTTTGTAGTCCCACTAGACTCACCCTTCTGACTCTTAGTTGATGGATCTTTTCTTGGCTCTTCCATCATACTCTTGGTCCTTTCCATTTCGAGGTTTCGGATTCCAAAGAAGTTTAGAGGATGAGGGTCGAGAGATAGAGTGAAAAATGGAAGAAAGTTATATGGTAGAGGGAATGTGAAAGTTCAATGTGGATTGAATTAAATTTATTATTAAGGGATCATAAAAACATAAAGCATAAAATTTAAATGTGGAAAAAAGAACACAAAAACAAAATTATTATATTTAAAATAGACTGAATTACAAAAGAGTCCTTTAATACATCAATGTCATAGAATCAGTTTTACATGATCGGTTTCAAGTGATTGGTTTCAATAGATTGGTGTCATGGATCAGTTTCAAGAGATTGATTTTAAGAATCAATTTCATGAGATCAGTTTCACGATGTCAGTTTCAGTAATTGATTTCAAGAGAACAGTTTCAATAGATCGGTTTTTTTGGATCAATTTCAAGGGATTGGTTTCATAGATCAGTTTCATAAGATCAATTTCAAGAGATTAGTTTCATGTATTGTTTTGATAGGACTTTAAAGATTTATCATTCCTACTTTGTGTATGATGTAGCTCATTCTCTCAAAATTTAAGGTTTTGTTGAATATATCATCAAGCTGATGCTCAGTCCCAATAAACTCAAGATTTATATCAGCTTTTTGATAATGATCTCTCAAAAAGTGATGTATTACATAAATATGATTTGTTTTAGAATGAGAAATTTTATTCTTAGAAATTCTAATAGAACTTGTGTTGTCATAGTTTATGGGGATATGTTTTAATCGAAATCCATAGTCTACTAAGGTGTGTTTCATCCACAAAATTTGTGCACAACAACTACCAGCAGTAATGAATTCTACTTCAGCAGTTGATAATGAAACTGAATTTTGATTTTTACTAAACCATGATATTAGATGCTTTCCCAAAAAGAGACATGTTTCAGAAGTACTCTTTCTATCTAACTTACATCCACAAAAGTCTGTATCTAAATAACTAACTAAATCAAAATGATTTTATTTAGGATAAAACAATCCTAAAATTTTTTATTCATGAGGTATTTAAAAATTCATTTAACAGCATTTAAATGTCATTATTTTGGGTTTCTTTGAAATCTTCCACACATGTACACACTAAATATAATATCTGGACAAATAGCAGTTAAGTTTAGTAAACTCCCAATCATTCCTCTATAAGTAGTTTGATCAGCTGATTTTCCATTTTCATCAAGATCTAACAAACATGTAGAACTCATAGGGGTTTCACAATTCTTAATTCCATTAAAGACATATCTCTTCAAAATATCATTAGTGTAAATACATTGATTTAAAATAATAAATTATATGTTTTTAAATGTTTTATATTCAAGAAAATATTTAAGTTCACCCATCAATATCATTTCAAACATGCTTTTCATTATTTTTGAAAAATAATTTTATAAATAATTTTTAGAAGATCTAATGATAATATCATCAACATACATTTGATCTATTAAAACTTCTTTAGAAATTAATTTTATAAATAATGTAGGGTCTCCAAGTTCTTTTGTAAATCTTTTGAAAATAATAAAACTAATCAACCTTTCATACCAAGATCTTGGATCTTGTTTCAAATCATATAAATCATTAGATAATATGAACCCTTGATTTGGAAAATTAGGATTTGTAAAACATGGGTGGTTGATCAACAAAGGCATCCCAAATTATATAACAATTTAAAAATTCACTTTTTACATCCATTTGATAAAGTTTAAAATCCAAGTGTGCTGCATAGGCATGTAAGATCCTAACTAATTCAAGTCTATCTACTGGTAAAAATACATATTCATAATCAATTCCCTCTTCTTGATTATATCATGGTGCAACCAATCTAGCTTTCTTTCTAACTATATCTCCAAATTCATCTACTTTATTTATAATCATCCATTTGGTTCATATGGTCAAATTATATTTTTCTCTATCTACAAGTTTCCAAACATTATTTATTTTAAACTGATTAAGTTCTTCTTGCATGACCATTACCCAAAATTCATCATTGATTGCATCATTGATATTTTTAGGTTCAATTTGTGATAAGAAGTTTTGATATTCTACCTACTTTCTCAAGGAATCTCTAGTTTTTGTTCCTCTATCTAAGTCTCCAACAATAGCATCTAAGGGATTGTTTTTAAATGTCCTAGACGGTCTAGAAAAGGTAGGACTCAATATTTCAGGTTTTTCATGCCGATCTAGTTCATTAAAGTTAGGATCTGGAGAATTTACAGAACTAGATGTTTTTACAGATTCTTTCAAATGATGATTTGAAGTTTTATCAATAATGTCTATATTGGAAAAATATTTTTCAATATTTTCTAGTGAGGTCTTGAGATAATGTGGATATGTTCCATCAAACATGATATGTACAGATTTCTCTACACACTTTGTTTTCTTATTAAAGAATCTAGGATTTTCTAAATGTGAAATTTCTACGAAATATTCCTTCATCACTTTTGGGGAAAATTTTATCTAAATTATCTTTAGTGTTTGGAATATAAACTTTACATCAAAACACTTTCAAATAACATACTTTGGGTTTCCTATTATTCAATAACTCATAAAGAGTTTTCTTAAAGATGGGTCTGATTATGGCTCTATTATAACGACCCATACTTTACATACATTTTTAATACTTCAAAAATTGAAGCACACTTATTACAACATATGATAAAACTACAAAGGACCGTATAGGTATAGTGCCTTTAGAAACTGGGAAACATAAACAACTGGTTCATAAATCTTCTACAGTGTCTCCCATTTATTTCATCATATCTAGTGTCCCTTTTAGCATATTCTACTTAATATCCATCTTCCTGACCTGGGGAAAAGAAAACATAAAAGGGTGAGCTCAAATGCTCAGCAAGTCAAATAAAGGAAATAAAAATCATATCATATCTTTTTGAAAATCATAACCTGCAAAAGAGATCATAATATCTTAACATGGAACAAATCATAGGAGTGAAAATGAGATCCCCATAATCATAACATAAAACTTGAAACTTTGTGGCATGCACACATAATCATGGAAAATCATTTCTTGTTAGTCATGACTCATCTCCAAGACTATCTTAGTGGACAAAGTCCCTTTCTGAACCGAGTTCACTCCTCGTTTCAGTCCTATATCACTGAACCGAAATAACCTTCCGTTCCAGCCATGTCTATCTCATGAGATATAAAATCTTTACCCAATGCATTGGAGGGAGATATAGGTCCCACCCATCTTATAATTAATCCTTTCTTATGTGTGCCACATAATCATAAAACATACATCATCGCATAACACATGAAACAAAAATGGGATTCTTGAAACATCATGACATCATAAATCAATTCATATAAGATAAAGGAATTCATAAAAATAATTCCATCACAACATGATCAAATCAATTTAATAATAGGGATAAAAACAGAACCCTTTATTATCTTAGATGGAAAATAATTTTGAAAATCACTTGAACTCCATTCTTGAGGAAAATATCCTTTCTTCTTCAAAAACATTTTTCCTTTCATAACATGTCATACAACTTTAAAATAAAAGAAGTTGATTAAAAATAAACTTGAAAACTTGTAAAGGAAGCGTCTTGGAAACAATGTTTTAAAAATCCATTCATGCCGTATAAGTTAAAAAAAACATTCTTCGTACTTTTTTCGGAAAAGTCAAAAAGTACCTCGTACGGAAAAACGACAAAAGATTCCTTTCATATTCTTTACTAAAAACACACCTAAGGGTAAAATTGGATTTAAACTATTGAAAGTGGATGGAAATAATATTTCATATTGAGGGAACATGGATGTGGATGATAAAATACAACCCAGTAAATACTTACGAATAAACAATCTCGGATAAAAATGAGATTGTGATATTTCCCTTACCTTAGGTCCGATTAGCTTTGTACGTGTCTGAAGCTCCTGTATAATGGTTTAAATAATGTTATTGACTTATTCCAGAATCATATATATTTATATGATATCATATATGGTCATATTATTAGCTTCTTGTTAGTAATATTTCATTGTTACTTGTTACTCGGGTCTTTATAACTTTTTGTTCTTATGCGTGTTTTGTCGAATAAATTCTTATTCTTATCTTTAGGTTATAGATAATTTATTTCCAGAATGGTATTAGTGTATTATATACCATATTCATTCATTCAATTCATTTATATAATCATTATGAAATGAAGATCATGTAGAACGAGTCGCATCACATCGTGGAGACGGTATTCCGTACGTACGCACGAGTGATGATATCGTTCCTATGATCGTGGAATTGTATTGGAGTATATATATATATTATTTCAGTATCAATATTACTTAATAATAATCATATATAGTTACTGATTACACCATTATACCCATCCTTGTAAGGTGATGGTGGAAAATAGATTACACCACGGCGTGGAGACGGTATTCCGTACGTACGCACGCGCGGTGATTTCATTTTTCCGTAGGATGGATAGAAGGTGAATTAGGGTTGTTTCACATTTATAATAACATATCAATATGTAAGTAATACTGATGTTATTACTTTATCATGAAACAACTAAAGAAGAAGAAGTTGAAGAAGAAAGAAATTGAAAAGATCGGTAATGGATATTACCTCTTCTTTGGAACGCCTTTTTGAATCCTCCTCTTAAGGAACTAAGATTGGTCTTTGGAGAAGACCAGAACCTCTAGGATTATTCTAGGGAAGTGGAGAAGGGAAAATGGCAGGGGTTGGCCGAGCTTGAGTGCTCAAATTGGTGTGAGGAGGAGGGGGAGGAGGTGCCCTTTTATAAGGGAGGAGAGGGGCACCTTAGGAATATCACAAAATATTATTTTATATTAAAGTCAAAATAGGTTTATAATGGTTCCAAAGGGTCTTATTTCGAAGCTAAAGTGGGGATGGGTCGAAATCCTATCAACCAATAGGATTTAGACAAGTTTAGGGTATTATTTTAACCTTATCAATTAGATTTAACTCTAAGTTAATTAATTTAACTTTTACCGTGTCTTTTTGTTTTCTTTCACTATATGGTTAATACACTTACTATAACATGCCAAACGAACCCCAAATTGTTTATTATTAATATATATATCCTTATCTAAGTCATTTGGCCGAACCTTAGATTTTTAGGAATAAAATAACAATTAATAATATAATATTTGATTTAAAAACTATTTTGTGTCAATTTTGACACTATTTGATATATGATTTTTGTGAAAGTCATAACAGAATTATATGTTCGAACCAAGTTGATTAAATCAATACTAATATATCATAGTAACCTAGAAAATTAGTGGAATTCATAAAAAGTCTCAAATTACATTTATTTTGGTATTTATATTATCAATTTTGTCAATATTTCATTAATAAGATAATTACTGCATCATCTTTGTGTCATAAATAAATTAAATTATTTGATGTCTAAAAATTACAAATAAAATACCATCATGTAGGAAATCGTTTTAGATTTTTAATGAATATTTACAATCGAATTTATCTTATGTATAACACTATATTAAAAATGATTTACTTATTAAACTTTGATTTTAACTATTTTAACCCTTCTTTAAATAAATTAATAATAAATGTCCTAATCTAATCCAAGTGGGCCTAAATGGTCATATTTTATTCCTAAGTTTGTTTTTGGTCGAATTACACTTGTCCAATAGAATTAGGACATGTGTTAGGGTAATATTAATATCATATTTACCCTTAGTTACCCTATTTACTATTAACCGCGGTAAAAATAGTAAAAAGTTACTATTCACCAAAAAAATTATTTTCATCTCATTGAACCACATTTTAGTCCTTGATATTAACCGTGTCTCTCGGATTTTTGAAATTCCATTCACAGAAGCGGTAAAATTAAGTTTTATGCAAAATTCAGTTTTTAACCTACCACTTAGTGGTTTCACTATTCATCAAAAATTGAAAGTTTTCAGAAAAATACCAAAATTTCACCCTAGGATAATTTCGATATTCTGAGTCCAAAAATGAAGTCCATTTTGAAAAATAAAATTTATAAAATTTCAAAAAGTGGTTATTACTATTCATAACGACTAGTTTTAATAGCATATTGTTGTTTAGTGAAACTCGGTATTGCGTACGACGCAAGCTATCGAGGAAGGTCGCGATTGCGTGTAAAGCAAGCCAAGCAAGTGTTGTGTAGAAAAAGATTCCTTTGATGATTTATATAACATAAAAGTCTCGGGTGTTACATTCTACCCCCCTTAAAAAGAATTTCGCCCTCGAAATTCGTCACTTTGCAACAAACAAATGAGGATAATTCTCCCTCATCATATCCTCAAGCTCCCATGTAGCTTCTTCAAGTTGGTGGTTTCTCCATAAAACTTTCACCAAGCGAGTGGTCTTGTTTCGTAGGACTTTTTCGCTACGATCCAGAATCTCTATCGGCTGTTCTTCATAAGAAAGATCTTGCTCCAGCGGTACAACATCTGAGCTGAGTACATGTGAAGGATCTGGTATGTACTTTCTCAGGAGAGATACATGGAACACATCGTGAACTTGAGAGAGATTCGGTGGAAGCGCCAATCGGTAAGCTACCTTCCCAACACGATCCAGTATTTCAAAAGGACCGATATATCTAGGGCTCAACTTCCCCTTCTTTCCAAATCTCATAACCCTCTTCCAGGGAGATATTTGTAAGAACACTTTATCACCCACTTCAAACTCTAGGTCTTTTCTTCAGTTGTCGGCATAACTTTTCTGTCGACTCTGAGCTGCTCTTATGTGTTGTTGAATAGATCTGACCTTTTCTTCCATTTCATCAATGAGATCAGGTCCTAATAGCTTTCTTTCCCCAACTTCATCCCAGCAAGTTGGAGTCATGCATTTCTTTCCATAGAGAGCTTCATAAGGAGCCATCTGAATACTGGAGTGAAAGATATTATTATAAGAAAATTCCACCAAAGGTAGGTGTTGATCCCAACCTCCTTTGAAATCCATAGAGCAAGCTCTCAACATATCTTCTAGGGTTTGAATTGTTCTCTCAGACTGACCGTCTGTCTGGGGATGATAAGCAGTGCTGAAACTCAACTCTGTATCCAGAGTATGCTGAAGACTTCGCCAGAACTTCGAGGTAAATCTCGGATCTCGATCAGATATAATAGAAAGTGGTACTCCATGCAATCTTACCACTTCCTTTACATATATCCTGGCAAGCTGATCTAGAGAGAAATCCTCTCTAATAGCAATGAAGTGTGCAGACTTTGTAAGACGATCAACTATGACCCAGATAGCATTATTGCCTTTGGATGTTTTAGGAAGTCCTGTGACAAAGTCCATAGTGATGTTTTCCCATTTCCATTCGGGTATGGGTAATGGTTGTAACATCCCCTTAGACTTCTGTCTCTCAGCTTTAACTTGTTGACAAACCAAGCATCGAGAGACATATTCAGCAACATCTCTTTTCATGCCATCCCACCAGAAGTACTCTTTCAGGTCCCTATACATCTTCGTGCTTCCAGGATGAATAGAGAATGAAGAACTATGAGCCTCATCCAGCAGCTCTTTCTTTAATTCGGGGATGGGAGGAACACAAACCCGATTCCTGAACTTTATTATCCCATCACAATCAAGGTTGAATTCAGGAACATTTCTCACCTTCTTTTGTGACTCGACATCTTCTTTCTGTGCCTCTTTAATCTTCACATGTATAGATGGTTGAACATTCATTTGAGAAAGATAAGATTTTTCCCCTTCCATTATAATTCCAAGATCCATCCTTTGTAAATCCATAAATATTGGATCTTTTGTGATCCTCATCATGGATAAACTAGCATGGTCTTGTCGACTTAATGCATCTGCCACCTTGTTTGCTTTCCCAGGGTGGTAATGGATTGAGCAGTCATAATCCTTAATCAGCTCCAACCATCTTCTTTGGCGCATATTCAGCTCCTTTTGTGTGAAAATATACTTTAAACTTTTATGATCAGTATAAATATCACACCTTTCACCATAAAGGTAATGCCTCCAAATCTTTAATGCAAAGATTACCGCAGCCAACTCCAAATCATGTGTTGGGTAATTTTGCTCATGGATTTTCAACTGTCGTGAGGCATAAGCTATCACCATATCATTTTGCATAAGAACACACCCCAATCCCTTCTTGGATGCATCACTGTAGATCACAAACCTTTCTCCACTACAAGGCAGTGTGAGCACAGGTGCACTGGATAACCTTCTTTTCAACTCCTTGAAATTCTCTTCACATTCCTCTGTCCAGACAAACTTAACTCCTTTCCGAGTCAACTTGGTGAGTGGATTAGATAATCGTGAAAAATCTTTTACAAAACGTCGATAATAACCAGCCAAACCAAGAAAACTTCGGATCTCAGTTACTGTTGTTGGTCTTGACCATCTTTCGATAACCTCTGTTTTTGCTGGATCCACAGATATCCCCTCTTTTGAGATTATATGACCCAAAAATGCAACTTTTTGAAGCCAAAATTCACACTTGGTAAATTTGGCATAAAGCTTCTCTTTTCTCAGGGTCTTCAATATAATTCTCAAGTGATCTTCATGCTCTTCCTTGCTCTTTGAATAGACAAGAATATCGTCTATAAAGACTACCACAAATTGATCAAGATAGTCTCTAAAGACTCTATTCATTAGATCCATGAAGATAGCAGGGGCATTAGTAAGACCAAATGGCATCACTATAAATTCATAGTGTCCATACCTTGTACGGAAAGCCGTCTTTGGTATATCCTCCCTTTTGACCCTTAATTGATGATACCCTGAACGAAGATCAATCTTGGAAAAGTATTGAGCTCCGCGTAGTTGGTCAAATAAGTCATCAATGCGTGGGAGAGGATATTTGTTCTTGATAGTGATCTTGTTAAGTTCTCTATAATCAATGCAGAGTCTCATTGATCCATCTTTCTTCTTAACAAATAGAACAGGTGCTCCCCAAGGTGACGCACTAGGGCGTATGAATCCCTTATCAAGATTCTCTTGGAGTTGCTTCTTCAATTCCTGCAACTAAATTGGGGCCATTCTATAAGGTGTCTTTGAAATAGGCAAAGCACCCGGTACGAGTTCTATTGAAAACTCAACTTCACGATTTGGTGGAAGACCTGGTAATTCCTCCGGAAAGACATCATCAAACTCCCGTACAATGGGCATATTCTTAATCGTGAGTTTCTCACCAACTATTTGAGATAAATAACCTTCATTTAGTGGAATCAATACCCATAAGATGGAAGAAATTTCCACTGGAAGGTTATGTTCATCCTTGCATTGATAGACGATCGTAGGTTGATCTGGAATATGAAATGTGACTTCCCTTCTTTGGCAATTGATATGAGCTCCATGTAGAGAAAGCCAATCCATGCCAAGAATCACATCAAATTCCACTAAAGGAAGGATCACAAGATTTGCAGGAAGCACTTTCCCACAAACTTCGATCGGAGAAGAATTATAAACTTCTGATGCGATTGATGTGCCATTAGGTGTTGTCACAGCTAACTCAACATCTAATTGTTGAGGTAATACGGTGATACCCTTAGAAAATTTTTCAGAAATAAAAGAGTGGGTGGATCCAGAATCAAATAAAACATTTTCTACTTTAGAGTGGATGGTAAGTGTACCTTTCACCACATCGTTATCGTACTCCACATCGCTGATAGAAATTGCATGTGACTTTCCTTTTTCTTTAGCCTTAAGAGTTTGTTGACGTCGACCATCATTATCAACCCTTGGATTTGGGCATTGATTGGCATAATGCCCCATCTCCTTGCACTTGAAACATTAAAGTGTAGCAGGTTCATTCTGTGTATCCCTTCCTTTGTTTGCATCATTAGACATCTTCTTCCCATTATCATGGCATTCAAATGCCCGATGACCTTCCTTTCCACATTTAAAACATTTACTTGTCCCTTTAAGACAACTCCCTCCATGTTTCTTTCCACTCTTTGAGGATAAGGGAAAGTTCATCTTCTTTTCCGTGTGCTCTTTAGATTTTTCTTTGAATTCCATCTTCCTCTTCTTATCAAACCCATGTGACTGATGGGTTACTCCAATCTCCATCTCGACTTTGAGAGCACATCGAACGATTTCCTCGTAGCTATTGAAGTCCCTTATGGCTAATGCCCTTCGAAGACTTGGTTTTAAGCCACTAAAGAATCGATCGATCTTACTCTCAGGTTGGATAATAATACCAGAAGCGTACCTTGCAAGTCTGGTAAAATTTGCTTCATAGGTACCAACAGATTCATCATCCCTTTGCTTCAGTTCAAGGAACTCTTTCTCCATCATTGTTCAGAGAATACGAGGGAAGTACTTATTGAAAAATAAGTTCTTGAACTCGTCCCATTCCATAGACTCAATTTCATCCCTTTTCCTTGTATTATTAACAAGATTCCACCATTGATCAGCATCTCCTTCCAAACGATACACTGCTAGGATGAATTTATCATGCTCAGAACATTGAAGAACTGAAAATATCTTTTCAGTAGTACTAATCCATTGTTCAGAAACTAATGGATCAGTAGACCCGCTGAAAGATGGTGGACGCTGCCTCATGAAGGATTCAACAGAATGTTGCTCCCTCCTTTGTTCGTTTGGAAATCCTGCATGATTCATAGCTTGAGAAAGTTGTGTGAGCATGGCTACAAGATTTTGCATTCCATCTCCCATATCGTTTGGTTGCTCAGGGGGACAATCATTGCATTGCCCATCGCATTCCGCATTAACACGGTTCCTTCGGGTTCCAGCCATTGACTAAAACCAAGAAGAATAGTGTGAGCAAAACTAATTATAATAGGAAACCACATAATTCAAGAATAAAATTTTCATTCTTATGGTCTTATCCTAGGTTATTCATGGCCATTTCTAAGATTGTGTTCTATGCTTAGACTTATCCTTAGGGTTCTTACTAAGGCTTTCACATCCTAGTTTCCAAAGGTTGACTATACCTTTCCTCTGATACCAACTATAACGACCCATACTTTACATACATTTTTAATACTTCAAAAATTGAAGCACACTTATTACAACATATGATAAAACTACAAAGGACCGTATAGGTATAGTGCCTTTAGAAACTGGGAAACATAAACAACTGGTTCATAAATCTTCTACAGTGTCTCCCATTTATTTCATCATATCTAGGGTCCCTTTTAGCATATTCTACTTAATATCCATCTTCCTGACCTGGGGAAAAGAAAACATAAAAGGGTGAGCTCAAATGCTCAGCAAGGCAAATAAAGGAAATAAAAATCATATCATATCTTTTTGAAAATCATAACCTGCAAAAGAGATCATAATATCTTAACATGGAACAAATCATAGGAGTGAAAATGAGATCCCCATAATCATAACATAAAACTTGAAACTTTGTGGCATGCACACATAATCATGGAAAATCATTTCTTGTTAGTCATGACTCATCGCCAAGACTATCTTAGTGGACAAAGTCCCTTTCTGAACCGAGTTCACTCCTCGTTTCAGTCCTGTATCACTGAACCGAAATAACCTTCCGTTCCAGCCATGTCTATCTCATGAGATATAAAATCTTTACCCAATGCATTGGAGGGAGATATAGGTCCCACCCATCTTATAATGAATCCTTTCTTATGTGTGCCACATAATCATAAAACATACATCATCACATAACACATGAAACAAAAATGGGATTCTTGAAACATCATGACATCATAAATCAATTCATATAAGATAAAGGAATTCATAAAAATAATTCCATCACAACATGATCAAATCAATGTAATAATAGGGATAAAAACAGAACCCTTTATTATCTTAGATGGAAAATAATTTTGAAAATCACTTGAACTCCATTCTTGAGGAAAATATCCTTTCTTCTTCAAAAACATTTTTCCTTTCATAACATGTCATACAACTTTAAAATAAAAGAAGTTGATTAAAAATAAACTTGAAAACTTGTAAAGGAAGCTTCTTGGAAACAATGTTTTAAAAATCCATTCATGCCGTATAAGTTAAAAAAAAACATTCTTCGTACTTTTTTCGGAAAAGTCAAAAAGTACCTCGTACGGAAAAACGACAAAAGATTCCTTTCATATTCTTTACTAAAAACTCACCTAAGGGTAAAATTGGATTTAAACTATTGCAAGTGGATGGAAATAATATTTCATATTGAGGGAACATGGATGTGGATGATAAAATACAACCCAGTAAATACTTACGAATAAACAATCTCGGATAAAAATGAGATTGTGATATTTCCCTTACCTTAGGTCCGATTAGCTTTGTACGTGTCCGAAGCTCCTGTATAATGGTTTAAATAATGTTATTGACTTATTCCAGAATCATAAATATTTATATGATATCATATATGGTCATATTATTAGCTTCTTGTTAGTAATATTTCATTGTTACTTGTTACTCGGGTCTTTATAACTTTTTGTTCTTATGCGTGTTTTGTCGAATAAATTCTTATTCTTATCTTTAGGTTATAGATAATTCATTTCCAGAATGGTATTAGTGTAGTATATACCATATTCATTCATTCAATTCATTTATATAATCATTATGAAATGAAGATCATGTAGAACGAGTCGCATCACATCGTGGAGACGGTATTCCGTACGTACGCACGAGTGATGATATCGTTCCTATGATCGTGGAATTGTATTGGAGTATATATATATATTATTTCAGTATAAATATTACTTAATAATAATCATATATAGTTACTGATTACACCATTATACCCATCCTTTTAAGGTGATGGTGGAAAATAGATTACACCACGGCGTGGAGACGGTATTCCGTACGTACGCACGCGCAGTGATTTCATTTTTCCGTAGGATGGATAGAAGGTGAATTAGGGTTGTTTCATATTTATAATAACATATCAGTATGTAAGTAATACTGGTGTTATTACTTTATCATGAAACAACTAAAGAAGAAGAAGTTGAAGAAGAAAGAAATTGAAAAGATCGGTAATGGATATTACCTCTTCTTTGGAACGCCTTTTTGAATCCTCCACTTAAGGAACTAAGATTGGTCTTTGGAGAAGACCAGGACCTCTAGGATTATTCTAGGGAAGTGGAGAAAGGAAAATGGCAGGGGTTGGCCGAGCTTGAGTGCTCAAATTGGTGTGAGGAGGAGGGGGAGGAGGTGCCCTTTTATAAGGGAGGAGAGGGGCACCTTAGGAATATCTCAAAATATTATTTTATATTAAAGTCAAAATCGGTTTATAATGGTTCCAAAGGGTCTTATTTCGAAGATAAAGTGGGGATGGGTCGCAATCCTATCAACCAATAGGATTTAGACAAGTTTAGGGTATTATGTTAACCTTATCAATTAGATTTAACTCTAAGTTAATTAATTTAACTTTTACCGTGTCTTTTTGTTTTCTTTCACTATATGGTTAATACACTTACTATAACATGCCAAACGAACCCCAAATTGTTTATTATTAATATATATATCCTTATCTAAGTCATTTGGCCGAACCTTAGATTTTTAGGAATAAAATAACAATTAATAATATAATATTTGATTTAAAAACTATTTTGTGTCAATTTTGACACTATTTGATATATGATTTTTGTGAAAGTCATAACAGAATTATATGTTCGAACCAAGTTGATTAAATCAATACTAATATATCATAGTAACCTAGAAAATTAGTGGAATTCATAAAAAGTCTCAAATTACATTTATTTTGGTATTTATATTATCAGTTTTGTCAATATTTCATTAATAAGATAATTACTGCATCATCTTTGTGTCATAAATAAATTAAATTATTTGATGTCTAAAAATTACAAATAAAATACCATCATGTAGGAAATCGTTTTAGCTTTCTAATTAATATTTACAATCGAATTTATCTTATGTATAACCCTATATTAAAAATGATTTACTTATTAAACATTGATTTTAACTATTTTAACCCTTCTTTAAATAAATTAATAATAAATGTCCTAATCTAATCCAAGTGGGCCTAAATGGTCATATTTTATTCCTAAGTTTGTTCTTGGTCGAATTACACTTGTCCAATAGAATTAGGACATGTGTTAGGGTAATATTAATATCATATTTACCCTTAGTTACCCTATTTACTATTAACCGCGGTAAAAATAGTAAAAAGTTACTATTCACCAAAAAAATTATTTTCATCTCATTGAACCACATTTTAGTCCTTGATATTAACCGTGTATCTCGGATTTTTGAAATTCCATTCACAGAAGCGGTAAAATTAAGTTTTATGCAAAATTCAGTTTTTAACCTACCACTTAGTGGTTTCACTATTCATCAAAAATTGAAAGTTTTCAGAAAAATACCAAAATTTCACCCTAGGATAATTTCGATATTATGAGTCCAAAAATGAAGTCCATTTTGAAAAATAAAATTTATAAAATTTCAAAAAGTGGTTATTACTATTCATAACGACTAGTTTTAATAGCATATTGTTGTTTACTGAAACTCGGTATTGCGTACGACGCAAGCTATCGAGGAAGGTCGCGATTGCGTGTAAAGCAAGCCAAGCAAGTGTTGTGTAGAAAAATATTCCTTTGATGATTTATATAACATAAAAGTCTCGGGTGTTACATCTATTAATTATGGAACAAGTTGTATTAGTAGCTTCATCCTAGAAATAAATGGGTATGTCATATTCATTATGCATAGTTCGAGCAATTTTTTGTAGGGTTCTATTTCTTCTCTCTACCACACCATTCTATTGAGGTTTCATAGGAGCATAGAAATTATGAATGTAGCCATTTTGTGAGAAAAAATATTCAAAAACTTTATTCTCAAACTCACGGCCATGATCACTTCTTAAGGATTAAATTTTATGTCCACTGAGATTTTCTATAGCCCTACCATACTTGGTAAGGTGTGAACAAGCTTCACTCTTGTGAGATAGGAAAAAGATGCAGGTGTACCTAGAGAAATCATCTACAAGAACAAACACATAGTGATTCCCATTGAGAATAAAAACTTTAGATGGTCCAAACAAATCCATTGAACCAGCCAAATAGGTCGATTAGTTGTTAGTTCTTTCTTTGGTTTGAAATAGATTTTATATTTCTTTCATTTTTGACATGTATTACACACCTTATTGTCTGGAAAATCTAATTTGGGTGGATCTTTAACTAAAACTTTTATAGTTCTTCTTAAGAGAGTGTATGATGTAATGTCCTAGTATTCTATGATAGATCCAATAATCTTTGTGAAAGGAATTTAGACAAGAGACATTCTGTGAGGCTAGTGTGTCTAGATTTATATCATATACATTATTATTTCTAAAAGCAGTAAATACTAAGTTCTTCTTGGATTCAAAAATAGGGCATGAAATTTTTTTGAATTCCACAATAAATCCATCATCACACAATTGAGATATTATGATCAGGTTATACTTTAATCCATCAACATACAATACTTTAGAAATTGAAATAGAGTTAGGGTTACCAATATGACCTAGGCTGATGATTTTTCCTTTACCATTATCACCAAAGGTGACATTCCCTCCATAAATCTTGATAATACTTTTAAAGCTTGAATAATCCCATTTCATATGTATTGAACATCCACTGTCCAAGTACCACATCTTTTTATAGGAGCTCTTTATGAAGATTATCTATAAAACAGTTCATCCATGAAATTACTTTGGTACCCATATTTGTCTGGGTCCACATACGTTAGTGATATAAGCTATGGGAACCCACAATTGTCTTATAGGCTTCTTATATTCAGAATGTAGTGTTTTTAAAAAATATACTCTGTTTGGTCCTAAATAATTGAATGCAGTAAAAGAATTCTTCAAAACAAAACATGCAACTCAGTTTTGGTTTTTGAAAAAAGTATCATATTTTCTAGATTTGGTTACAAAATTTCATTTGGATATATTTCTTTGAAATGGTTCATATCCTATCACATAATTATTCTTAACAGTAACTTTTTTACCATGAATTTTAGTAAGATCATTTTTTCCATTAGAAAACGTTTTTATGTCTTTCATTAATTGCTTATTAGACATTTTTAAATCACTATTCCCCTTAAGAAGTTGAGCATTTTTCACTTTTCAGTTGTATGTTCAGATTTAATTGTCATCGTAAGATCATGTTGTTTCTTCAAAGATTTATACTTATCTTTCAACTCATTACATGTTTCTCTTATCATATTGAAATATTTGAATAATTCATCATTTTTCATATTCTCATACTGACTTTCAAAATAATAAGAATTATGTCCAGAATAGTCAAATTTTACCTCGGTTTTGTTCACCATAAAACACATATTAGCTATATCATCTTTCTCATTTTGAGAAGAAAAATATTCACTAGAGCTATCCTCAGAGGCCCTCTATGTGGCCTTCATTTCTTTATTATACTTTATATCCTTATTTTCATAATTTTTCTTGTATTTCATCTTTGTAAAGTCATCCTTAACATGTCCTTTTTTTACATTCGAAGTAAATTATCTCTTCTGACTTATTATTTCACATCCAATAATTTTTTCAACTTCCCTTGTTATCATACTTTTCCTTGTAATTTGGCATTTTGAAAAACTTTTTTTACAATAAAATTTATTTAATGTTTTATCCAACTAGGTCATTTCTTCATCATTGTTTGAATATACTTCTTCATTGTTGGATCTTTCAAAAGCATCTTGAACTTTTTCCTTTTGTTTACTTTAAGATTTAGTAGTCTTGAAGTCTACATACTTTCATTTTGGTTCATCCTATTCTTGATTTACCTTCAATTCCTCTTCATACATCATAAATTTTCAAATCAATTCCTTCACTAGAATCTTATCAATGTCATGTGATTCTCTAATAGACACATATGTCCCACGCCATCTTTCGGGTAAGAATTGTAAAATCCTCATAATCTTCTCTTTGGTTGTTACTTCTCTTACTAATGAAATCATGGTATTCAAAATTCCATTGAACCTGAGATACATATTAGAAATAGACTAATTAGGCTTTATTCTGAAGTTTTCATATTTAATAGTATAAGTATTTAATCTCATTTCATTAATATTAGATGTTCCCTCATGGGAAATAGATAGAGTGTCCCAAATCTCATGTGTATTTTTATAAGCAGAGATACGGTTAAACTCTTTATCTCCCAGTGCACATTATAGAGAATTCATTTCACTAAATTTATTGTTATAGGTAATCTTGGTAGGTTCATCCCAAGTGATTCTATCAGTTTCAATAATTGCATATTTACTTTCTATAGCAGTCCAGATTTCAAATCCCATGCTTTCTAGATGTATATTCTGTTTAAGCTTCCACTGAGTATAATTAGTTCCATTAATGAAAGGTGGTCTATTAGTATCACCCCATTCTAATCTATTATCCATGATCCAGAATGTAAATGAATTTCAAAGAAATAAAAATTTATAAAAAAAAGAAATTTTGAGACCTTTGAAAAACAACAATAGTCACAGTTGACAAGATTTGAAAAATGGAAATAATTATTAAGACCTTCGATACCAAATGTCAGTCAGAGTAGATCACTCAAGAGGGGGGTGAATTGAGTATCATAATTTTTTTGTTAAAAATACTTCTCTAAAATATTATACCCCATTTAAAATATAATCAATGTCATTTTGAAGTGAATTTATAAAATTCTTGAATGATCAATTAATTTCTCAGAAGATTGATTAGTTCTCATATTTACCAATCAAAATATTAGTAAAACATTTGAAATTATTCTACTAATTCCAAACAGGTATAAAAACGTGATAAAATATCTATCAAAGTTAAATTTATCATAATATGAAATTAATTAAACACATATTAGATTAAAACAAAATAAAAACTACACAACAGATAAAAACAAGAGGTTTAGTCTTAATGTGAGACTTTGTCCTCTCCACTTGGTGATCACCTTATACCAAGAAATTTATATTAATAAACATTTGATCCACACCATAGTTCTAGGATCACAATAGCACATAAGGGTTTCCAGGTCACACTTGACCTCTACTACTTTTATTCATGGGAAGACAAACTAAAAAATCACACAGGATATCTTTCACTATTCTCCATGGGGTACAAGAGTACAATGAGATTGAGTGTGAGGATATTTTAGTATCCTAAAGTTATGCTTAGAAGATAGTGTGTGTGAAACTAATAGATGAACATACCACACAAAAAGTAAATACAAGATCACAATAGAGTTATAAAAGAAGAATAGAGTTTAGAAATATCTATGTGTTTTGTAGTAAATCTCTTGTCACAATTGATGTATATAAAATGATATTCGAGTACTCTTCTGGAGTTTGTCTTCATAATAGAGTAGTGTAGTCTCTATAATCTAGCTTTTAGGTGTAAAAAGTTTCATCTCTTCAATGTTAGGATGTTCAGTGAGCTTTATTAGGTTGTTTCTTGTAATATCAAACATCTTGTGTAATCAAGATTCGAGTTATTCTATTTTTAATATCTTTCTCATTAACATAGTCTTACTATGTTTCTCTTGCGGGTTCAAAGAATGTATTGTAGGCTGAGCTTGTAATCCATTTACACATCAAGGTCCAGTAGGCATGCAGATCTCCCCACATGCATGTACAACATATTTTCTATGGATAGTCCTATAGAAGTTATTAAATAATGTCAGAAACATTAATTTGTCTAAATATGACTGTTAGAAATAAATATAAATTAATAAATTTGAAGAAGTTATTTATGACTATCAGTGAATCATAAGTATTAGTGAGTCATTTTCATCGATCATTCATCAACGATATTTCATCATCAGCATGTCATCCATGGTCTTTCATCATCGTTCTGTCATTACCGGTATATCATCATCTTTTTTTCAGCATCGGTCTACCAAAAATAGGTCTATCAGCATCGGTCTGTCAAATATCAGTGTGTTGAACATCAGTGTGTCGATCATCGATGTGTCGAACATTGGTGTGCCGAACATCAGTGTGTGGAACATCGGTGTGTCCAACAACGGTGTGTCGAACATCGGTGTGTCGAGCATTGGTGTGTCCAACATCTGTGTGTCCAACATCGATGTGTCAGGCATCAGTGTGTTGACCATCGGTGTTACGAACATCGGTTTGTCAAATATTGGTTTGTTGAACATCGGTGTGTTGCAATGAACTATCGGTGCCAGAGACTTTGAAAAACTTATGAAGTGTTTGTCTTACACAGAACACGACTAGATTAAGAGACATCCAAAAATATATGTAAATATACACTTGTAAACATATAGAAGCATAAATATAGTTTATTGACTTTTTAAAATATATTGATCTGTATAAAATAATTTATTTACATAAGGATATTAAAAGGTATGAAATAGTAAAATCTGTAGATTGAAATTCTTTGTGATTATGAAAAATACTATAGCATAGAGGGTCCAACAATAACATTCTGTGAAACTGAGTTGAATTTTTAGTTATGTTTCCACAATTTGTAAATGTGAAAGTCCTTTATGGTGTTACATATTTTTAAATAATCCATGATGAGGAAAATCCATAATAATGGAGGAATGTGTTATGAAAATCACAAAAACAAAAACAAAATTGAAGTTTTATTTAATATGTTTAGGAAGGGGTTTTCCTTTTGATAAAATTAAGAGAAAAAAGGGGTAAATATTTTACATTGGAATGAGTTGTTTTTATGGTTTTATAATATGTGTGTGGTTTTTCAAATTCATTTATAATTAATTTTTTAAAATATCCTAAAATGATATTATGAGAATGGTATCACATGTGAAAAATTCTATGGACATTGGTGATAGATTTTGTTATATTTCACTTGTATTAAGCAATGGATTATCCCATATAGACACAGAGTGAATTAAATAAAGGCACTTTACTAAGGGAACCATAACATATCATCCTTCAATATTATGGGGGTTAATATATGATATGAAAATACAAGAGAAGTTTGGTCCTAAAAGGATTTGAAGGATATGGATTCCATAAGGAGTCCCCATAATCCATTTCCATTCAATATCAATATTATGGATAAAAAGAAGCTCACAAATTGAAATATGTTTTTTTGGTGTTCACAAAAAATCAAAGTTGGTCACTATTTTGACCAAATTATTTTATTCCATTTTTAATTAATATTTAAATATGTGTTATTTTATTGAATAAGGTGTTTCTATATTTTTTCGTAATGTATTTTTTAGGATTTTAGTGGTTGAGAAGGTTTTCCAAGGTTTTAGAGGTACTATAAGGTATTTGATGGAATATAGAATTTATAGAAACATAACTATAGGTTGTATAGTTTTTCTTAGGGTGACTGCATAATTCAAAAACCATTATAAAGTTAAATTAAAAAACATTCATCTTTGTAATGATATAACAATACCTATATAATTTGGGGACTAGATTTATATAGGGTATATAAGGATAAAAAATTCTCCGTAAGGGTCCACTATATTTTAGCCTATCTACATAAAGGTATACCTTTAATAAAACTAAATAAGAAAAGGTAAATGAGAAATTTATTTTCTTTTTAATGGTTGTGAATTAGTGTAAAGGTGACATGTTACTTGCACTAGTTACATAAATGTAAAGTAAGAGTTTAATGTACTGTGTAAATGA
Organism: Viscum album; assembly: GCA_963277665.1. Taxonomy (NCBI): domain Eukaryota; kingdom Viridiplantae; phylum Streptophyta; class Magnoliopsida; order Santalales; family Viscaceae; genus Viscum; species Viscum album. Next base: position 421,877,952 of record OY728162.1, on the reverse strand, counting down.
AACTCTACATTTATTAATGTTATATAAGGGATATGTGGATTTTCATATGTGACATTAAAGTAGTGTTCTTCTAGCTCCTTGGATCAAATTTTCCTAATTATGTTCTGATAAATAAAAAATATTAGATTATATTTAATTACAATTCTAAAAACATTACTATCTATTATATTTATTTTTTTCTATTTTACATATTAATTATAAAAATTATTATCATTTGTTATATTTTATTATTTCTTACTTAATTTATTATGATATTTAATATATTAATTTTTTATAACATGTTCTACATGTTTGATGTTGTGTTTCTAACCTAATTATTTCTTTTAGACCATTATATATCATGTATACGGGTTTTAGCTTTGTTGTATAATGATAATTGGTGGTTTTAATGGGATACATAAGGTTGTAATAATTTCTACATGTGTTGTGTAAAGGTAACATTTTGTTTACATTTTTTTATAAAGGTAATATTGAGTTTATGTTTTCTATAGAACAAAATCATTACATTTATGTGTGTTGAATAAATATATAATTTAGATTGGATATGTTATGTAAGGGTAAGCATAAGTTTCTCTATATTACATAAGGGTAACCATAAGATTTAATATGTTGTATAAGTGAAACCATTATTTATATTAGGTACATAGAGTTATCCATTACTTTATATTATTTTTTGTAAAGGTGATCATAATTTTCTATTAGTTGTGTAAGTGTAATTGAAACATTTTATTATGTTTGTAAGGTTATGTGATAATTTCTCTTAGTTTTGTATTGGTATGTGAAACATTTTATTAATTTATTAAGGGTTAGTGATAATTTCTATCAGCTTTGTAAGGGAAATTGATAGTTTCTATTAGTTATATATGGGTAGGTTATACTTTTTATTTGACACATAAGATTCTATATTTTATTAAAAATGACAATGAGTTTATATATGTTACGTAAGGGTAAAAATTACATTCTATAAGTTTCACAAATTAAACGATTACATTCAATTATTTATGTAAATTTAATCATATATTTATACTATTTGTGTTATAGTAAGAGATATATTAAATTTTAAATGTAACGTTAAGTTGTACATTTAATTCGTTCTGTAAGGTTAACTGATACTTTCAATTATTCGCATAAAGTTATGTGATAATTACTATTATTTTTTTAGGTTCAACAACACATTCTATTAGTCTTATAATGGTAGGCGACACATTCAATTAGTTTTGTAATGTAATGTGTTAGTTTCAATTTGTTTTTTGGGTATGTGATACTTTCTATTATCAACATAAGGATAAACCAAACTTGTTTAAGGGTAACCAAATAATCTCATAAGGTTACAACATACATCTGTATGAGTATCAATGTGTTTCTAAAACTCAAATAAGGGTAACTTTGAGCTCATATATTTGTAACAGCATACTTGTGTAAGTGTACCGATGCTTTTTCATTACATATATATTGGTGTTTACACTTTCCCAAAGCCTATATAAGTGTAAATTAAGTATCATTTAATGTTAAGAAGGGTTCTATAAAATCTATATAAGGTTATAATGTTATATAAGTTTAAAATAATGTTACTCTTATGAAACATGTATGATTTACATAACTGTATCAAAAAAATATTTCTTCCCTATGCAATATAGGATGTTCTTAAAAATTAAATTAAATATTATTTTTTCATATTAGTTCATATTTACACTAACCATAATTCTATTATAAATATTATTATTTTTCTATTTTAAAAAAATTATATATTAATTATTTATAATCTTTTTGAATATGATTAAAAAATTTATGATAAATTAAATGAGAAATCAGTAATAGTTACATGTATTTAAATATACATTAAAATTATGGGTATTGATATATTTAAATTCAAATTGGCTGAAATATTTAGGATAAGTCTCGAATATTATCATGGAGTATTCAAAAGATATTATATATTAGTATTTACTTCTATATTAAATTTTATGATAAATCCCTTTGTAGATGTTATTATTTGATATTAATAAATATCAATGAATTATATGAATAATGTTTTTCTTTGACACATGGATTAAATTCTATGAAATATGTTCAGACTACTCCAAAGTACTTCTCTATGTTTCAAATGTGAAATTTTTTCATAGGAAAATATAAATATGCATAAAATATCAAATTTTATAGGTGTTGTAAAAAAATATAATAATTACGTATATATTTTAAAGAAACAATGAAAGTACTTAATTTTTTTAAGAGTTTCCTTATAACATTATGGTTTTTTAGAACTTTGGTTTTCATATAGTACTATCAACTAAATTTCATTTTTCTAATCCATTACTTCTAGGTAGTTCATCTAAACATCAACACTCAAACCTTGAATTGATCATCAATTTTTTCAGTTTTACTTATGAAAATTACATTTTTATGTGTTTATTTTAAAATTTTTATAATAACCATCAAAATTTGGGATATTGGGGTTTGTCTCCCAAAAGAATCAGGAATTGGGTTATCCCTCCATGAATGAAACAATATTGGAACTCTTCAGGTTGTGTGTCCATGTAAAACAAATTGGTTTATTTTTTATTAATCCTCTAGTAGAAAATTTATTTTTAATTGGGTTATGAATCCTTGGGTGAAAAAATCATTATAAGGCACCATGAAACTAGGTACCATATTTCTATATTCATGAAAGAGGTGAAGATTGGACTAATATCACATGGATCATAACCACTATTAATAATGATTGTTTCCATTTCATTTTATGTTTATTATGTGTTAATATAATTATGTAACTCCAGTAAAATATTAAATTCATAAAAGTATATAAAAAAATTTTAACCCCTCTTGGTTATATCGTTATCATTCCCTATGGAACCAAAAAATGGTATCATAGACATCCCTCATGGTTAATATATATCTTTATTTGTGCTAACCATTTTAAATCTTAACTATCAAATGGAAATGATATTATTTGAGTGGTTAGGAACTACTTAAAATGATTGATGGATACATGAAGGACCACTTCATTTAATAATATTGATTATCGATAAAATCGATCACAGATGGAAGCATTCATAATGTGATGTGTCATTGATAATTAGACAATAATTTAAAATTATTAAATATCTCTAGAGTTGAACTTGAATCATTAGTTTGAAATGATGTGTTAAATTATACGTTGAATGAAAAGGTGATGAATATTTTAAATTGTGTAAAAAATAAATTTGTATATATCATGTATCTATATATAATACTTCACATGGCATCTATTTAATTCTATATGTTACAAATAATGGATTGGATAATATTATTAGAACTAAGTTTGGCATGTTATGGTATTAAAATGAATAATTTAATATGGTTGAAGAGGAAATGATGAATTAAACATTCTATAAATTTCATTTTAATTTAAATTGTATGAGTTATTTGTGATAAACTCAGTAAAATACTATCCTAGTTGAATGTTTTCTTATAACACATAATAATAAGTAGAATAATAAATAGTACTCTATTAATGAATGTAAAAAAATCATGGAATATACACATTATTAGTTGATTATATTATTATTACAATAATATTTAAAGCATAAAAATTTTACTAATGAACATAATTCAAAGAATCCAAAAATTTATTTTAAGTAAACTATTTCTACTTACAATTTTGATTTTAGGTTACAGAATAGTTGAAGGAATGAAATTACATATGTTATAGAGGTAATATATTAAAGAACTAAAGGCTACTCAAGGAGATCCATAATATACTATCCTGAAGATGATCAAAAGGAGAAGAATAAAGGATATTTTATATCTATTAATTCTGAGTATTTAATTTTGTATGAGTTCAGAAAAAGGGGTTGCATCAACCCTAATTTTACAACATTAACGAAGGAAAAAATTATAAAAATCAATATAATAATTAAAATAATGAAATAAAATCTATGTGAAGTTGCACTTATTATCCAGGTTCTTTTGAAGATTTGGGTTTTGTTGAAAATACTGGTTCAAAATATGATATGGAAAAACTATTCTAAATAGATTCATCAAATCAAGTGAATATACCTATTATTCATCTTTTGAACTATATTCTAAAAATAACACTATATAATAATTTATTAAATAATTTGAAAAAATATATAATGAGTTAAAAAATATCACATGTATTTATATTAACTTGGAGAGTCAGCATAATGGTTTTTAAAGAAAATGAAAATATGAAGAAATCTATCATGAATTACATTAATTTTACACATTAATATCCATAATTTACACTATATAAACTAAACTATTTTCTTCCTGAATTTAAAAAATTAGAGAGAGAAATTGATTTCATATCAAATTGGAATGAATATAAAGTAAGTAATTTTTAAATTGTTCTTAAATAGAATGTATAGCTATACATAAAATTTAAGGTTTACAATAAAACCTATCTACTTTTGTTCGAGGTATAGAAATAATATATAAAATTATGAGTTTCAATAATATAAGAAAAAAGGATTTTCTATCAGTTATGATAATTATTTAATTAAAATACACAAGATATTATTTTATAAAATCACAAACAGAAGTATATCTATTGGTGTATTTTTTAGATGTCACATGAAATGTCATTATGAATATGATATTTTCTTTATATTTCCACACCCTCATGGACATACTATTGTTTTCATTTCAAAATATATGTCGAATATATTTTCTATAAATAACTATTTTTATTCATTTTGGGATCAAATTTTTTTTTTCTAATCATATAAAACCCAAAATTTTAGGGTATCTAAAACATTCTAAAATATATTATTTTTTTTGGAAAAGAGTCTTGGGATATTCCAAATGGGTTTTGGTAAATTGATATAGGATAATAAATAAACATGACTACTTATATATAAAATTATCTATCATTCATTAAATTTTATGGATGCAATGTTATTTTATGTGGAAATTCAATAGTATGGGTAAAAGTTATTAATGAGATTAAAAAAGAAAATTATATTACTATTTATATAGTTTTATAAGATAAAGTATTAAAAAATAAATTAATAATAATTTCAAAACTGCATGATGATTAATGTTCTGTTAAATTTTGAAATGATAAATTATTTTAATTTAAAATTCAATCAATTTGGTTTTAAAAAATTTTAAAAAGAGAAAAATTCCATAAATTTTGATGATTTAACTAATAAAAATATAATATGTTTAAATCATGTACAATATTATGAAATTTTGTGGCCTATGACGTTCGGATATGTTAATCTAATATTGATACACAAGCTATCTAGGCACCAAATAGTTCTATTGTAATATGATCTTAAATGGAATGAAATATCTGTTTATAAATATAGTGAGAAAAGTAAACACAAAATATGTTTCATGTTAATTAATGATGTAAAAACTATTAGGCCCTAGGATCTTATACATTTGGATTTACTTAGACATAAAAAGCATATATGTTTAGGTTGTAAATGATATTTTTTCACTATTAAGGGTTGTACTAGATACACATGTGCTTATTTACATACACTCAAATCAGAATCATTATCTAATATTATAACCATTTTTAAAATTAGTTTAAAATGATAAAAGAAACTTAATTAAATTTTTTATATGTAATCACTATAATAGATTCTATAATCAACATTTTGTCTTTTGTTTCTATTGAAAAAGTATATTTTAACCATTTTTAGTCCCCAAACCACAACAAAAAATGACATAGTAGAATGAATAAAATAGTACTCTATAAGAAATGGTTATAACCATGTTAAATGTATTTTTCTAGAGAATTTTTTTATTAAGAATATATGAATACATCATGTTATGTTTCTAATATAATTATCTTAATACCTTTTCCTAAAAACAATGTATGTTCTTTGGATCTGGAGAAAACCAAAAAATGGCTATTTTAGACTCTTTGGGTGTGACTTTTTTAATTAACAATACTAAGGATGATTTATATTAACTTTTTGATAATATAATTAATTTACATTCCTAGGATGTTGTGTTAGTAATATAGGATATATAATATACATTAAAAGAACCATGGTTTTTGAAGAATCAATAAATTTTATGTTTGATGGAACATAACTAAATAAAATAGATGGAGGTATTGATATACCATAGAATGAATTTATGGATTTCAATATTAATAAGCATTAACATCAAGATAAAAATGTATATATTGATTGGGAGAATATTTATCTTTTATATGAACCTTTACATGAAAGATCATTGAATACTCATAGAGATAATTTGATTGATAAATTTATTGATAATATTGATTGATATGTTCAAACTAATTTTTTTATTAATATATTTTTTTCATTCATTAATTTTTAATTTTTTAACTAATAATATTATTTAATAATTAAATTTTTATAATTGGATCTTCTATATACAATATTAATTAACATGGTTTATTAAAAAAAATTGTGGGCTTTAGTTTTTCCACTAAATTATTCTCATGTTATTTGATAAAATTAAATATTTATAAACTAACATGACGAATAAGGAAATATAGTTATAAATAAATCGATATTTTTTGACCAAGGAACTTCTCAAGAAGAAGGTATTAAATTTTAATTTTAATTTTTCCTTTTTTCTAGATTATATGTAATTAGAATATGATTAACATATAATTATTATCATGGATTAATTTTCTTTCAAATGGATGTCAAAAGAAATTTTATAAATTGTTATATTTATAAAGAATTATATGATAGAAAACCCCTAAATTTTAAAAGAATGGATTCTTGATCAATATCTTTAAATGTATATAGATTTATATATATTGAATAAAGCTCCATGATCTTTTTATGAATGGTTAATACTTTTTATTTTGAAATAAAATATTGATAAGGGAATTTTTGATCCTATAATGATTATGAATAAATTTTTTAATAATATCTCTACTATAAAGAATTATGTAGATAATATTTTTGGATCATCTTATAAAAATCATTTAATGAATTTTTAGAATTGATCACTTATTAATTTTACATGAGTATGATTGTGGAATTGAAATTATTCCTATTTTTGAAAATATTTCAACTAAATAATGGTATTTATCTAAACCAAACCATGTTTTCTAAAGATTTAGTTAATAGATTTGGTTTATATTATTATAAAATTTAGATTCATCTCATAATCACTATTTGAAAATTATATTTAGATAAATATGGACAATTTTATAATGTAAAAACTTATAGAGTCATGACTGGAAGATTATTATACATAACTACTTCTAGGAAAGATTTCTTCTCTTGGAATTGAATGTTTTCTATATTTCAATGCGAATCTAAGGAGAGTAACATTGAGTTTCTTAGAAGGATTTTTATATTTATAAAGGATCTTTATGTTTTATATTATTTCAACCCCCTAAAAATAATTCTTATTTGATAATCTACTTTGATTGTGATTTTAGTGGCTCCAATATTTATAGAAAAAACACTTCAAGTGTGTGTCATTTACCATTTAAATCATTAGTTCATTGGGATTCAAAGAAAAAAAGAGTTTGTTTCTATTTCAATTGCTATATCTGAATATACAGTTATTAACTAATATTTTGTTCAATAATTATCGATTAAGAAAAAACTTTCTCATTATGGTATTGATATTAATAAGATTACAATATTTTATTACAAAAATTCTCTTATTTAAATTTATAAAAAAACCCTGCATCACTCTATGACTAAACACATTGATGATAAATTTAATTTTCATAGAAATGATGTTCAAACTGAGGCCATAAGTCTAGAAGTTATTTCTATAAAAAATATTATATATATATATATATATATATTCTGAGACCTAAGACATTAAAATGTTTGATAAAATTATGTTTCAATATGAAATGATGGAAATTTATATTTTTTGTGGTATGAATTTAGGGGGATTTTGAGTGTGCTTATATGCTGAAATTTAAAAATTTACATGAAACATATAAAATTTAGAATATATTTTTTTATTACTATTTAATTTATGTATATATTTATAGATTATATGTCCTTTTTAAATGAAATCATATATACTATATGATTTTATGAATGGTTTGACATTATTTTTCATAAATAGTTTCTAAAATTATACTAATTGCATTCAACTCATATCATACCAATTGAATAATTTATAGTTCCCCTTAACACGAGTTTTGAAATATAATTGTTTTGGACTATTTTTAAAAGTTTATATAATAATTTTTATGATCTATAATATAAATTTAATATGATTTAATTGGATTTTGGGAGAAACAAGTATCTTTCAAAGAGGGATTTTTCAATTAAAACCTTATATTTTTTTGTAATTTCAACAAGGGGTAGTTTTTTAATTAAAATATATTTTGTAATTATAAAAATGGAAATAATGATGTTATGTATTCTTCTGTAACATTTATATATTAATTATTTGATAATTAAAAATATCATATTATGTTTAATTATAATTTTCACTACTTTACTAAGTATTATCTTTAGTTTTTTATCTCATGTATTAGTTAAAATTACACAAAAGATTGTTCATATTGTTTTATTTTATTCCTAATTATCTCTAAATTAAATGTTGCAATTCTAACAACCTATTCATAAATTTACATATTGATTTCCTAATATAATTATCTCATTTATATCATTATTTATTATTTATAAATTATTTTATAGTAAAATGTATAGTCTACATGATGTTTTAATGGGTTATGTGTGGGTATAATAATTTTTCCATGTGTTTTGTAAAGATAATATTGAGTTTTCATGTCCTAAGTAGTGTTTAAATGGAGTTTACATGTGTTGAATATATTTAAAATTGAATTTATTTGTGTTTCTTATAGTTAACATTGAGTTTATGGATGTTGAGTTGGGGAAAACATAATTTTGAATATTTTATGTATGGAAAATCTTAATTTATATATGTTTTGTTAGGAAACCATAAATTTTTATGTTATGTAATAATAAATATGTGTTTCTAGATGTTATGTAAGGGTTACCTTACATTATATTAGTTATATAGAGGTAACCATAAGATTTTATATGTTATATAAAGGAAATAATAATATTATATTTGTGACATAAAGGTATGTGAAACTTTCTATTAGTTATTTCATACTAAGTGGTACTTTATATTAGTTGTGTTTGGGTAAGGGATACATTCTAATAGATTTTTAAGGGTATGTGATAATTTATATTATTTTCATAAGGGTATGTAATTCCTCATATTAGCTAATTATGGGTAAAAAATAATTACATAAGGGTTACCAAAGGCTCTCATAAGGGTAATCTATAATTTTGTAAGGGTGTCAGTTAATTTACAAAACTAATATAAGGGTAACCTGAAGCTCATATAATGGTACCTATATTAAAAAATAGAAAAATGACCTATTTCCATGGTTCAAAATTGTGGTAATAGGCCCCAAAACTGTGACATTAGGCTATAGACGGGGTTTTGGAGAACTGTGGCCACTATCATCGTGGTAGTAGGTCCCAGCCTATTGCTATGGTTTTAATAGTGGAAATAGCTACCTTTGGCCACTGTTTTGAAAATTGTGGCAATAGGTCTTAAAAATTTCCACTATGTAAGTTGAGCTATGGCCACAGTTTAATCCGTTTCTATAGGAAGCAGTTACCATGGTTTTAACTATGGCTACAGCCATGGTAAACCATGGCAATAGCCTAAATACAAAATGACACTAGTAGGTTTCGATCCCTATACCTTTTCTCTACGAACCAGCATACGTACCACTACACTGAGAGACATTAGCAGTATATATATATATTATGATATATATATATATATATTAATATAAACTATGGGAATATTCTCAAAACTGTGGTGGTTGGTCTTCCCTCCAATTTTTTGGTGGGAAAATTGTTTCCCTCTAAAGCGTGGGAACCCTATTGCCTCGGATTTAAAAAAACAATGGAAATAGATCATTAAAAAAAGTGGCATATAGCCACAGTTTTAGAACTGTGGCTATAGCCACAACCTATTGTTCTAAAAACCATTTCTATAGGCCATGATAAATGGCCTATGGCCACAGTTTTAAAACCATTTCTATAGGACACATAAACCATGGCCATAACCACATATATCCGTGGTTTTAAAACCATGGATATAGGTCTATGGAAATATCTTCATTTTCTAGTTTTGATATGTGTGTAATTGTACCAAAGGATTTTCATTACAGACATTAGGGTTCCAATACTTTTCCTAATCCCGTGTAATGGTAAAATAAATCTCAGAAAAGTTAAAAAGGGTTCTCGGAAATCAGTTTATAGGTATTAATCCATGTAAGAGTAAAATAATGATACTCCTATAAGGTATGAATGCTTAATGATTGGGTTTACAAATTATTCTTTTGATTACATATTCTCTATAAAATGTTCTAAATTATAAAATTATACTTTATTTTTAATATTAGTTCATATTTAAATTCATTTCATATTTATTATGAATTTTATTATTGTTTTATTTTTTATGAAATTGCATTTAAATTATTTTGAATCTATGGGAAGATGTATTAAATTGTTTTATATAAAACAAAATGAAATCCTCATAATATTTACATATATTGAAATTCATATAGATATTTCAGGAATTGATATATTCAAATTCATATTAGATGAAATATAAAGGGTGGGTCTTGAATATTTTCAAAGACTAAGACTAGGATATTATTTCTTATAATTTACAACTATATTTATAGCATCCCACCTTTTTGTCACATAAAATTTCATTACATTATACGCAACCGAGGATCTTTAAGGTTTAGTGTCTTGGAAACCAGGAACTCAAAACATGAAAACATAAAACATTCTTTTTAAACACTTGAAAGGCTTCTTCTTATGTTCATCCTAGGTTCATTACTGAATCTCATAACCTGGGGACATACATAAAAAATAAAGGGTGAGAAGAAGGCCCAGTAAGGGAAACAAGGGAAACATTTAACATGTGAACTTGAGATATATTAATAAGGTCATGAAATGAACGTTAAGGCATGAGAAAGAAATCATGATGCATATCATAATAAAAATAAAGTTTTTCATAACATGAAGATGTGGCTACAACATTTTACAAAGACAATAATTTCTGTTTCCCCAAGTTCCATCCCCAAGGTATCAATAAAAATAACCAAGGTTATTCACCAAGGTATCAGTCTAAATGGTCATCTCTAGAGATTAAGTCTTTACCCAATGCATTGGAGCACTATCAGGGCGCACCCCTGACATGTCTTTATTATCATGTGATCCACATATATCATCATCAATCATTTCATAAACAACCCATACAGCATAAAAGTAATGGGTTTTATTTCATAATCATAACGTTTTAGAAAACTAGTTTAAAGACATGATCTTTGTGTCACTTTAAAACCCACAGAAAAGAAAGGTGGGTCTCATTTATGTAAATACCAGAATTTAAAATAGAACATTTTGGTATATATAAGAATACCCTATAGAAGAGAGAGATTTTTTTATTCACTTAATAAAATAAAATAACTTTAGAACAATAGAGAGAGACATTTTGAGACGGAAATTCTGCAGCATAAGGACTACGTTTCAGGGTTTTAGAAAACATTGAAAAGAGAGGGGAAATCGGTCAAACATTCATAAATGACCCATAAAACAGTAGAGGGATAGAATATTAAGGATATATGAACATGGTAATAAAATTTTAAAGATATAACATATGAAATGAAGAACATTAAAGGAAAACAAAAATAAGATTTCTCTTATGAAAATTTGGCAGCCTAACGGCGTCACTTAAACTTCAAAAAATGAATTGACGAGATCAAAATGGGTATCGAATAATATGAACATAAAAGATCAGTGTGATAGATATAGATATCATACCCCAACATAATAAAAAGGAACTTGAAAGACTTGACATAAATATAGAACTTTGAAAATGAGAAAGGTGAACGAATCCCTTAAAAATTCGGCAGCCTAACGGCGCTACTTAAAACTTCAAAATACTGAATTGAAGAGTCGAAATAGGGTCTCTCATCATATAAACATAAAAGATCTGTATGATATATATAGAGATCATAACCCAACAAAATAAAAAGGAACTTTAAATACTTGACATGAAAGTAGAACTTTGAAAAATGAGAAAGGTGAACGAATCCCTTAAAAATTCTACAGCCTAACAGCGCCACTAAAAACATCAAAATACTGAATTGAAGAGATAAAATAGGGTCTCTCATCATATGAACATAAAAGATCAGTATGATAGATATATATATCATACCCCAAAAAAATTAAAAGGAACTTGAAATACTTTACATGAAAGTAGAACTTTGAAAAATGTGAAAGGTGAACAAATCCCTTAAAAATTCAGCAGCCTAACGGTGCAACTTAAAACATCAAAATAATGAATTGAAGAGATAAAATAGTGTATCTCATCATATGAACATAAAATATCAGTATGATAGATATAGATATCATAACCCAAAAAATAAAATGGAACTTGAAAGACTTGACATGAAAGTAGAACTTTGAAAAATGACAAAGGTGAACGAATCCCTTAAAAATTCGGCAGCCTAATGGCGCCACTTAAAACTTAAAAATACTAAATTGAAGAGATCAAATATGGTGTCTCATCATATGAACATAAAATATCAGTATGATAGATATAGAGATCATAGCCCAAAAAAATAAAAAGGAACTTGAAATACTTGACATGAAAGTAGAACTTTGAAAAATGAGAAAGGTGAACGAATCCCTTAAAAATTCGGCTGCCTAACGGCGCCACTTAAAACATCAAAATACTGAATTGAAGAGATAGAATAGGTTATCTCATTATATGAACATAAATTATAAGTATGATAGATATATAGATCATACCCCCACAAAATAAAAAGGGACTTGAAATACTTGACATGAAAATATAACTTGAGAAGGGTGAAAGAATCCCTTAAAAATTCGGCAGCCTAACGGTGCCACTTTAACATTATTAAATTGAAATGATGAGATAAAGAGGAGGTATCTCATCATATGAACATGAAAATGAAATTATGATGAATATAAAATAATATCCTTCAACATAAGATCATGGATCATAAAAGAAATGACATAAAAGAGATTACTTGAAAAGAAAGAGGGAGGTAGGATCCCTTACCTTAAAACGTAACTCTTAAAACTCAATGGTTGGGACCTTGAGGTCTTGGGGGAACCTTGGGAGGACTCCTTGAGAGGTAATGAGACCAGATCATAGTTGGGGGAGAGTTGGGAGTCGAATGGATGAGATGATGGCTTGGTGTTTATAGGGAAAGTGAGGGGACAAGGCATTAATGGCCAAGGGACACCTCATTGGTGGTTTTGGAAAAACCATGGGCTTTCCCATGGTATTTTCACATGGTATTGACCACTTGGGACACCTCATACCTTATCTTACTATCCATAAGTCGACCATATTGATTACATACTTAATACATCATTTAATGATGTCATTAAACACCCGTAACTTAAAAACGGTATTTTCACTATTCATCAAAAATTCAACTTTCTCAGAAAAATCCCAAAATTTCACCTTAACCAAATATCAATGCTCTGATTTCAAAAATGAAATCAATTTTATAAAAAAAATTCTAAATATTTTTAATTTAGTTTTTAAATAAATACACTATTCACCGAAAATTTATTTTTTTCAGAAAAATCACCCAAAATTACCTTAACATAAAATCGATGCTCTGAGTTCAAAAATGAAATCCATTTTATAAAAATAATTTTCTAAATATTTTTTATTTAATTTTTATTTAAAAAACACTATTCACCCGAAAAAACTAATACTTGACTAATAATTTATGAAACCATTATTTTACCATTTTATTGAATCAAATTACTTAATCAAGGTGGCTAGATTATATTAATAATTTCTTTATGTGAGATTACTAATCCATTTGGTCACATTACTAATCCTAAGCATAAAATCACTATTCATAATTTTCTATTCATCAAAAAATAAGTTGATCTTATGAGACTCTAAATTTCGTACTGAACATAATTGTAGAACATCTTTTTTTGAAAATCATTACACATTTTAAATTATTTAAGGTTTACATAAACATTTTTATTAAAATATCCATTCTCTAACATTCACCAAAAATATGCATACTATATTTATCTGAACATTTGAACATTCATAAACTTGATCATAAGAAGAAATCAAAATTGTTATTTAAAACAAAGGATTACATAAGGCAGTTACGGTATCCTTACATAGCCCGTTATCACACCAGCATAGGACCTAAGTGTAAGGTGTACTAAGGTGAGAGAGTCTGAGGGAGGCTCGGCCAACATCACACGAGTAGTAATTTCTATCAGTTTGAACTTCTCACAAAGTCGATTCCGTTCTAGCTTCACACGATGATGTTCAGCTTGGGTTTGGTCCAGAGCAAAGCCCATTGGTGCTACCTCCTTCCCATGTTCCGTTAGATGGGCTTCGATCGGTCCGAGACTACTAGGTGAGGCCATCGAATCTTCTTTCTATATTAATTAACCATGATCACTTGTATTTAGAGACAAATATTGAAATTTTTAGTTTCTAGCGGTCATATTGACCAATGGTCATATAACAGTCAAAACCCAATGGTCTCATTTTAATTATACCCATTTTATCAAATGAAACAGTTTTGTTGAGTATAAAAAAATAACACACAAAATTAGGAAACAAGATTTATTCAAAATTTTGGGTCGTTACAATCTTCCCCCCTTAAGAAATTGCATCCTCGCAATTTTTAAAATTGGGTTTTGAAATTTCATTGAAAGTCTCACACCGGAAAAGGAGTCAGTAAAACTATTACTTTAAATGAAAGGATGGGAAGTAAGAAAGGTCACCCGATTTAACCCATATGAGGATTCCATGTAGGAAAACACGGACATGGAGGAAAAAACAAAGGGTTACGTTCTAAGGGAGAGTGATAGAAAACATGATTAGGAGAAAGTTAACAACAAGAAAATCAAAAACTTATGATGGGTTAAACGGTATTTATTTTAACAGTACGAAACGTTAACAGACAACGTTTTTGTTTTACATTCCTTTTAATATTTTTGAGGAATTCATTTACTACATAGAATAAAAACACAAGTAAATATATTTACCATCAAGAAGAGTTTCATCCTTTAACAAGTTTCTACCAAAACTAATCTTTTCTCCAAATGATGAGCATTCAAAACTACTTGGTCTCATCAAAACACAAGAATCATCTTCTATATAATCACATAATCCACAAAATATTAACTATCTATTTATTTTATCTTTAAGAATTATCCCAAAAACACAAGGGGTAAGATAAAACAACTCTTCAAAAAGAAAAAATCCTATAGGAAGGGAAACTATTTTTAAATCATCAAAGTTCCACGGTACAACCTAGAGTTCATCATAGACCATTCCATAAATAACTGTCCTTAAAATTCCTCAAAATAAACCAAACTAATATTGAAACCCAAATACAAGAAGGATTTGATAACATAGTCTTCCAAAATAAACTTTATCATTCATCTCCAAACAACATCAACCACTCCTAACATCTTATAACAAAAGTAGCTAACCTAAACATATATTTCCCCAAGATAGGTTAATCATTTCCACAAGTAACCTAAATTACTATAAGTCCACCTTAAATTCATCGATTCTTCAAAATATAAGTCAACCTTTATTCCTAAAAGAAAATACCGTAGTAATCTATTTACCTCGATCAAATAGGGTTCCCAAAATAGTAAATGTCTTCCAAAACAATAATCATCTTTTAATCCCCTAATCATCTCTGTCATATTAATAAGGAAACATCACATTTCCTATCACATTGGTTGTTGGTACATGTTCTTCCATTACCCACCATTAACTAAGAAAAGAAAGTAAAATTATGGTCTTAAATACTTATCCAATAATCATGAAAAGTAACTTAAAGCATAGAAGGATAACTTGTAGAAGAAAAGTATACCCTAACTTGTGATCCCCTTGGTTCCAATCTAGGTTATCCATAATCATATATTATTATGTGAATCTTTATTTTATTTTATCTTTGTTCCTTTAATAATGGTTCATACTAAGTTTATGAATTTACCAAAGCATATACCCTGGGAGTGTCGTAACCAAGAGCGAAGTAAGGCCCGTTGTCGTGTACCAGTTCCCGTTCGAGTCTAGCTTAACGAGGTGTTTTCGGTATTTACCCCTATGTACATCTATGCCAGAGCCACCTCTACCTACTCGTATCCAGACAAGGATTTATTTTCTTGGCATCCCCTTACTCAATACTCACCAAAATACCAGGAAGATTTCCTATATTTAAACTTTTCTATAGGGTTATTCTTAAAGTTTTCATATCCTAATTTCCAAAAATAACTACACCATTCTTTGATACCAACTATATAATCCCTCCTTTTTTTCACATAAAGTTTCATTACATTATAAAAAACAGAGGATCTTTAAGGTTTAGTGTCTTGGAAACCAAAAAACTAAATACATGAAACAAAAAAAACATTCTTCTTAAACACTTGAAAGGCTTCCTCTTATGTTTGTCCTAGGTTCATTACTGCATCTCTTAACCTGCGGACATACATCAAAATAAAGGGTGAGAAGAATGCCCAGTAAGGGAAATAATGGAAACTTTTAACATTTGAACTTGACATACATCAAAAAGGTCATGAAAAGAACTTTAATGCATGAGAAAAAAGTCATGAGGCATATCATAATAAAAATAACATTTTTCATAACATGAAGATGTGGATACAACATTTTACAAAGACAATCACTTCCATTTCACCAAGGTCCATCCCCAAGGTGTCAATAAAAATTACCAAGGTTATTCACCAAGGTATCAGTCTAAATGGTCATCTCTAGAGATTAAGTCATTACCCAATGCATTGGAGCGCTATCAGGGTGGACCCTTGACATGTCTTTATTATCATGTGATCCCCATATATCATCATCAATCATTTCATAAACAACCCATATAGAATAAAAGTAATGGGTTTCATTTCATAATCATAACGTTTTAAAAAACTGCTTTAAAGACATGATCTTTGTGTCACTTTAAAACCCACAGAAAAAGAAGGTGGGTCTCATGTTTGTAAATACAAGAATTTAAAATAGAACTTTTTGGTATATATGTGAATACCCCTATAGAATATATAGCTTTGATTATTCACTTAATAAAATAAAAGAACTTTATAATAATACAGAGAGACATTTTGAGACGGAAATTCTGCAGCATAAGGACTACGTTTTAGGGTTTTAGAAAACATTGAAAAGAGAGAGGACATGGGTTAAACATGCATAAATGTCCCATAAAATAGTAGAGGGACAGAATATGAACGATATATGAACATGGTAATAAAAGTTTAAAGATATACCATATTAAATTAAGAACATTAAAGGAAGAAAAAAATAATATTTCTCTTATAAAAATTCGGCAGCCTAACGGCGTCACTTAAACTTCAAAAAATGAATTGACGAGATCAAATAGGGTATCTCATCATATGGACATAAAATATCAGTATGATAGATATAGATATCATACCTCAACTTAATAAAAAGTAACTTGAAAAACATGACATGAAAGTAGAACTTTGAAAAATGAGAATGGTGAATGAATCCCTTAAAAATTCGGCAGCCTAACGGCGCCACTTAAAACATCAAAATACTGAATTGAAGAGATAAAATAGGGTCTCTCATCATATGAACATAAAAGATAAGTATTATAGATATAGAGATCATAACACAAAAAAATAAAGAGGAACTTGAAAGACTTGACATGAAAGTAGGACTTTGAAAAATTAGAAAGGTGAATGAATCCCTTAAAAATTCGGCAGCCTAACGGCGCCACCTAAAACATCAAAATACTGAATTGAAGAGATCAAATATGGTCTCTCATCATATGAACATAAAATATCTATATGATATATATAGATATCATACCCCAAAAAAATAAAAAGGATCTTGAAATACTTTACATGAAAGTAGAATATTGAAAAATGAGAAAGGTGAATGAATCACTTAAAAATTCGGCAGCCTAACGGCGCTACTTAAAACTTAAAAATACAGTATTGAAGAGATAAAATAGTTTCTATCATCATATGAACATAAAATATCATTATTATATATATAAAGATCATAACCAAACAAAATAAAATGGATCTTTAAAGACTTGACATGAAAGTAGAACTTTGACAAATGAAAAAGGTGAACGAATCCCTTAAAAATTTGGCAGCCTAACGGCGCCACTTAAAACTTAAAAATACTAAATTGAAGAGATCAAATAGGGTCTCTAATAATATGAACATAAAAGATATGTATGATAGATATAGAGATCATACCCCAAAAAATAAAAAGGAACTTGAAATACTTGACATGAAAGTAGAACTTTGAAAAATGAGAAAGGTGAACAAATCCCTTAAAAATTCGGCAGCCTAACGACACCACTTAAAACATCAAAATACTGAATTGAAGAGATAAAATAGGGTATCTCATTATATGAACATAAAAGATAAGTATGATAGTTATAGATATCATACCCCAACAAAATAAAAAGGAACTTTAAATACTTGACATTAAAATAGAATTTGAGAAGGGTAAAGAATCCTTTAAAAATTCGGCTGCCTAATGGTGCCACTTTAACATTCTTAAAATTAAAGGATGAGATAAAGAGGGGGTATCTCATCATATGAACATGAAAAAACAGTAGGATGAATATAAAATAACATACTCCAACATAAGAGCATGCATCATAAAAGAAATGACATAAAAGAGATTACTTGAAAAGAAAGAGGGAGGTAGGATCCCTTACCTTAAAACGTAACTCTTAAAACTCAATGGTTGGGAACTTGAGGGCTTGGGGGGAACCTTGGTAGGACTCTTTGAGAGGTAATTAGACCATATCTTTGTTGGGGGAGAGTTGGGAGTCTAATGGATGAGAGGATGGCTTGGTATTTATAGGGAAAGTGAGGGGACAAGGCATTAATGGCCAAGGGACACCTCATTGGTGGTTTTGGAAAAACCATGGGCTTTCCCATGGTATTTGCCCATGGTATTGGCCACTTAGGACACATCATACCTTATCTTACTATTCATAGGTCGACCATATTGATTAAATACTTAATACATCATTTAGTGATGTCATTAAACACCTGTAACTTAAAAACTGTATTTTCACTATTCATCAAAAATTCAACTTTCTCAGAAAAATCCCAAAATTTCACCTTAACCAAATATCGATTCTATGATTTCAAAATGGAATCAATTTTATAAAAATATTTTTCAAAATATTTTTAATTTCATTTTTAAATAAATACACTATTCACCGAAAATTCATTTTTTTCAGAAAAATCCCCAAAAATTACCTTAACATAATATCAATGCTCTGAGTTCAAAAATGAAATCCATTTTATAAAAATAATTTTCTAAATATTTTTAATTTAATTTTTAATTAAAAAACACTATTCACCTGAAAAAACTAATACTTGAATAATAATTTATGATATTCTTATTTAACCATTTTATTGAATCAAATTACTTAATCAAGGTGCCTGAATTATATTATTACTTTTTTAAGTGAGATTACTAATTCATTTGGACACATTACTAATCCTAAGCATAATATCACTATTCATATTTTACTATTAATCAAAAAATAAGTTGATCTTATTAGACTCTAAATTTTGTACTAAACATAATTGTAGAAGACCATTTTTTGAAAATCATTACACATTTTTAATTATTTAAGGTTTACATAAATTGTTTTTTTAAAATATCCATTCTCTAAAATTCACCAAAAATATGCATACTATATTTATCTGGACATTTGTGAATTCATAAACATTATCATAAGAAGAAATCCAAATTTTTATTTAAAACAAAGGATTACACAAGGCAGTTATGGTATCCTTACATAGCCCCTTATCACACCAGCATAGGACCTAAGTGTAAGGTGTACTAAGGTGAGAGAATCTAAGGGAGGCTCGGCCAACATCACACGAGTAGTAATTTCTATCAGTTTGAACTTCTCGTAAAGGTAATTCCATTCTAGCTTCACATGATGAAGCTCGGCTTGGGTTTGGTCCAGAGAAAATCTCATTGGTGCTACCTCCTTCCCATGTTCTACTAGATGGGATTCGATCAGTCCAAGACTACTTGTTGAGGCCATCGAATCTTCTTTCTATATTAATTAACCAAGATCACTTGTATTTAGAGAAAAATATCAAAATGTTTAGTTTCTAGCGGTCATATTGACCAGTGGTCATATAGCAGTCAAAACCCTACGGTCTCATTTTAATTATATTCATGTTATCAAATGAAACAGTTTTGTTGAGTATAAAAAAAATAACACACAAAATTAGGAAACAAGATTTATTCAAAATTTCGGGTCGTTATATTATTAAAGGTTATAATAAAATCTATTGTACATTTTGTTATTTTTTCTGAATATTATGGTTTAGAAAAAATAATTTAATTTTTATTTACATATGGATTATTATCTAAGAAATAATATTGGAAAACTCTAAAGTATTTTGTTAAGTCTCACATGTGTATAATTTTCTATTAGAATTATAAACTTACATTGGATTTAAAAATTTACAGATTTTTTTCATAAATAAAATATATATATATATATATAGTTGATATAATCATTGTAATTAGTGGAATATGTTTTAGGGTTTTTGTTGATCTACAAAATTGATACACACTTCAGATCCCAAAAACTTATCACAACTACATTTCAATATTCTTTTCCTTTTTCTTCTAGAGAGTTCATGGATGTCTCGACACATAGATTTTGAAGTGTTCATCTGGTTATATGGTTTTGCATCTTTCCATTATTTATATGTTTGTGTAATTGTAAAGGGTTATACTACCAGTTAAAAGTTAGGAATGTGTTTTTTCACTCCTAAACAAAAGGCATACAATGTGTTATGCTATGAAAAAAGAATGAACTATTCAGGTTGTGCCTCTAAGTAAAAAAAAATTGGTTAGGATATATGCCTCTTGGGGAAAAGGATTCATAACAGTATTTTGACTCCATGTATGAAAATTTTATTATGAGATTCTATTATCGTGGGTCTCATCTCTCTCAGTTTCATGAGACTGGTAAATAGTGGATTAGGATCATTTTTATCAACACCGTTATATGAATAATTGATCCCATTTTTTATTTTTCAGCTACATTATCATAAGTTTTTATCTTTTTTATATATTTAATTTCAATAGAATTTTTAAAAGGAAAATTTAGCCCACTTGGAAATACTATTACCTTTCCTTTAGGGGATAACAAGATATTTACAATGGAATGATCTAGGTAAGGATGATATGAGATGTTTAAGGTAATCCATCCAGTACATTAGTATGGGTAACTATAAATACATAATTTAATTTTCAATGGATTTTTAAGAGAAATTTCTATTAGATATTAGAAAATAAGTGACTATATAAGGATAAAATTAGTTTATGATGTTTCTCTATTTCTCATGTATTTTACATCCTGATCAATCATATGGTTCATTATCCAATACAAGATCATATTAGAAACTTTTTGATAAAGAATATAATTCTGGGATAAAGACCACATCATAATGTGTTTTTAGTGATAATTTTTAACATCTTAAAAGATTATGGGTTATTCAATTCCCTATAAGGAAAAATATATGTCACAGTGCATGAATTCATGTATACATAGTGGAAATTTCAAAATATTTCAGATTTTGTGGGAAAATGATGAAATGGTTTTAATATCATATGAGAAAGGAAACAATCAAATTTTTAGATTATTTTTTAAATAATTATAATACTTGGATTTCAAAAATATTGATATAATGATATATTAATATCAATTGGGGTAAGAAATAATCCTGATTTTTTGGGAGATTAATTTTTTTTAAATGATATGAATATACTAGGATTATCATATACTTTATATAATTATTTTGGAAGCAATATCATCTATATTTCAATAATAATATTGTGTCTATCAAAAACTATTTTAAAAATTCAAATGGAAACTATATATTCATGTAATATTATTCTATGAATATAAATATATTTAGGTTTTGATTAAAATGTAATAGAGAGCCTCGAAGAAGCTATTACACAAACAAAATCATCCTGATAATGGAGAATCCTAAGTTCCAAATAATTTATATAATCAATGAAGAAGAATATGAGTCTTAAGATGTGGGGTTTTTATAGAAAAATGGGAAAATCATCCTTGAAATATAGAATGTTTATAATGGAAAAATCTTTCCATGATATAATATAAGTTGATATTTATAGATATTCATGTTTTGAATATTACATGGACATGTAAAATATGAAGTTGAACATGAGAAAAATTATACATGTAAGGTAATAGAGGATGAAAAATTTTATTGATGTTGAAACACCAAGTAGATAATATGGGTCCTTATATGTATGGATCATAAAAATTTAAAATATTTATTGTGGTGTACAACCAATCATATATAACATTTGGAGCTTAGTGGTATAACTAATAATTTCCACATCATATTACTATCCATTGGTACACCTCAATCAATATTTTGATCATTATTTTGTTGGGGATAATTTTGGGGTGTTTCAAGAGAAGTTTTGGAAATTTTGGAAGGCTCTTGGGTTCTTCATGGTTGTCACAAAAATTCCCCAACCCGTACATGATGCTAGTGAAAACCATGTAAACCCAGGTAGTGATTGTTTTCATGGTCGGTTCATGATATGAAAAACCATGTGACCACCTAGAAGAAACTTTTCACCCCAATAGAGGGCCACATGTTTAGGTAACACAATTTGGAAAACCATGTGGCCCTGTCAAAAAAAACATCCATGAAAACTGTTTTATTTATGAAAATATTAAAAACAAATTCATGAAGACCCATTTAGACCCTTTCTCGATTCTAACTCATGGTAGGACAATTCCATAGGTGTTCAGAGCTCCCAATAACAAATTTTGGCCCCTCATCACCCCTCACAAAGTGAATTGATGCTTAGAGAATGTCTTATGATCTATCACAAGTAAGAGTTCTTCCCATGTTACTTATCTACTAATCTCTTCCTCTCTCCACCTTAGGGATTGATTGATATCCAAGTTTTCAGATTACCTAATGTCCTTTCTTTGGGATCTTGAATATAGGATTGATTCTGGTATCTACATGGCCAACGTTATTCTTTGGATTTTCCTATTAATGGTATTTTTACACATGAATTATTTATTTCAATAGATGGATTCATATAAGTTTGGTGAATTCATTTAACACTAAATTTATCAATTGAAATTAATTTTAATTAAATTTTACTTCTCAAAACTGTATTTAGTGTGAGTTGGGAATTTGAATTTATTTTACATGAGAAATTAGGGGAAAGACCCAATTTTAGTGAATTGTTTCCTAATTTGAATTTGATTGAAATTTTGGGATTTGAATTTGTGAATTTGAATTATGAAATTGTTTTTGAGAAAATGGATTAATTTTATTGATAAGAACCCAATGGTTTTATCCTATGTATTTGTATTTAAATTGAAACTAAAATATTGAAATGAAAAATGGGGAAATTTTATTTTCAACATTTTTTAACTAATGTTACTATTATTAATCTTTTTTTTGAGTATATGAATTAATATATATTTAATGAGTTATTAGGAATAAATATATTAACATTGGAATTACCTAAGAATGTATTGATGCTATAAAACTCTAACATAAACTTATTAGAAGATATTATCCTTAATAGGATTTTGATTAGTCCTCTTTAAAAAGTGTCCAAGGGACGTGTGTGACCGTTATAGTTATCATTATATTAGTGTGTGGGGATCCCATGACCTAGAAGTCTCATACCTCTTTGAATATGACCATGTTTTTCATTTGTGATTATTTTGATATATATGAAATTTTTAATAACGATACTTTAAATATTCCATGTAAATTAATGTAAAACAATTTAAATAAAATGTTTATTAAGACATTCTTTTGAAATGTTCCCATCAATTGAAATTATTATCATGTTTTGTGTTAAATATGAAACTATATTACCATGCCTATTTATTTTTTAATCGAATTAATGAATTGGTTTAATTTATTGGCATATTATTATGGAATCCTTCAAAATATACTAATGGGATTTTATCTCACACTATACCTACTCATTCTGGTGTCTGTAAATTTCGTTGTATCGGGTTCAAGTATGGGAATAGTACCACTTGGAGGTGGCAGTTTTTGATCATTAAGCATGGATAACTATTTATATTGGGGCTTGGGTTGTTTTCATTTATTTTTTTATACATTGTTCTTTTAATTTGGGTTAATATACATTTTTTACTACTGGTATTATACTCCAAGTGGAGTTTAATTTTGGTAATAATGATCTGTATCTATTTTTTACACTATTTAATGTGTAAAAATCCACTCCCACCGTTGTCTTTTATGTTGAAGGGTGATAGTCACCAATGAATGAAGATTTTGAATTCCCTTTAGGCCATGTTAGTGTCAACATGGATGTCATAGTACCCGTGTATCTAGGATAGTTCATGAAAAAGTTGTATCAAAGGTGTAGGTAAAGCATATTTCATTAATGTGTGTTTTCAATTTTAGAATATTTTCTGGAAATGGGTGGTATTTGTGAATTAGTTCCTAAACAACTCCCACCATAGTGAGGCATAAGTCACCATGGGTACTGTCGTAAAGGTTTTTTTAGGATTAGTTATATTCTTTTACCATCTTTTTATTTTGATAGATTAAAATCCAAATCATGTTTATCAAAATGTCAAGATTAATTTCCATGTTTCACTTTTTTGAGTTTTTATCTTTATAATCTTTTCACATCTTCAATGTAGCCTATTGATGTTTTTTATCATCATTCCATCGAGAAAATTCATGAATCAGAACTAGGAGGAAGCTTCTGATTAACAATAGTTATAATTCTATCTCATGGACCATAATGTGGTTGAGGCTATTGTGATTATTTTCCAAGCTCGATAATAGGAAACTGCATCAATTCCCATTGAGACTCTACCTATGTAATATGATAGTGATTAATTTAGGATTTTAACATAGTAATTCCTCATCTATAATCCAATCATATTCCAATGCTCAAATGATCCCCAAGAGGTTGAGGATTTGTTGATAATGGTTGATGTTTAATTTGAGTAATTTGAAATTCTTGATTTTATCAAAGTAAAATTTGAATCCTTTACATAAGAAAAACCTAAAAATAGATAGTGGGATACCTTGGTGATCACAATCAATCATGATGATATAGAGTGAAAATAAATTAATGATCTTTTAACAGACCAGTTCACTCTAGCTTTAATGGTTTCGGACAAGGATGTAGATTATTTTTATCTTAAGCAGGCTAAAAAACTCTAACTGAATATGGATACTGTTTTTTAATATGCTCATGAATTTTTCACGTGATATAGTATGAAATATGAAGATGATGCCTTTATTGTTTGAAATGGTACTTTGATGTGATATTCATTCTCATGTTTTATTTCTTAATCTTCCTTCTTATGAAAATGTGGAAGATTGAGTTTAAATGATTGAAAAGTACTTGGATGAAATTTCACAGTTAACGGGATTTAATTTTTCTCTACATGTTAGTTTGGTGAGTTTCATTAAAATATAGATAAATATTTATTACTCTCATGGTGGTTCACTACAGTTTGGTACTTCATCACATCATGTAGTGGATGATAAATGACCTTTGAATTTATACTACTATAGAAACCATGGGGACTCAAAACTAGTTTTCACTTAGGCACCCATTGTATATGGTTCATGTCAAATCTCATATTCCCTTAATAAAATTCATATCAGTTATACTAATAATAGTGAAATGGGATCATCTATCCCAAAATGTAATCCAGTGGAATCAGATACTTCAAAAATTGTGGGGTTCTATACAAATACATCTAAAAAAAGAATATTCACGTATTGGAAGAGTCTCTATAAGAAGAAGATATGTTCCCATTGACTATGGGAGGTACCATCACAACAGATACATATTTAGTGACTCATTTATTTTTTTAATATGGGTTCATCTAATTCATTCATTTGAAATCCTATTGTGAGTCTTCTAAATCATCTTATGGAGATTTTATATTTAGATATCGACATTACTACACCCATATAAACTTATATATACCAAGATATTTGTTGTCACAATTGTGCGCCCTATTTATTAGAGATTAATCTTTCTTGGGATTTTATGGTTCCAGATATGAAGCCTTTTGAAGTAGTTTTTTGAATGGATTGGCTCATTTCTAATAATGACCAACCTGATTGCTATCTTCAATGGGTCTCATTTACTGCACCTGATGGAGTGTATCATTTATTTAAAGGAGAATGGCACCCAATTCTATGCATCACTGAACATTATTATCCAATGATGGAGAAATTAGTACCAATTTTCTCTATTTAAGTGGACGGAGAATCCTTGAGGGATGATCTCCCTCTATTTATCATTGAGTTTCCATAAGTTTTTTTTATCTGTATGCTCGTGATTTCTACTGTCTTGGGAGGTATATTTTTCAATTTATTTAGTACCTAGTAATCAACTGAAATCTATTACTTCATATCGTATGGAATTATATTAAATAAAAGATTCCATGACTCAACAATATTGTCTTTTTAATAATAGATTTATACACAAGAGTGTGTCTCCTTGGGAAGTTCTTATTCTCTTTGCTAGAGAGATGATTAGGAACATCGCCTCTATGCTGATAATTATAAACTAAAGCAGGTTATGGTAAAAAAAATCTATTTATCGGATTTATGATCTACTCCACTAGTTTAAATGTAAGAGATGGTTATTGATGATTGGTATTTGATTTGGTTACCATCAGTTTAGAATAAAAGAATCTGAAATTATGAAAATATCCTTCCAGAGCAGGTATGACCATTATGAGTACCATTTCATGTAATTTTGTCAAAACAATTATCATATAGTCTAAATGTATTTAAAGAACAATATTTTCCATGAGTATCTTGACACATTCTTGGTGGTCTTTGTGGGTGAGATTAGTGTTTACTCTATCTTAGAGGTGGATCATGTATGAACTCTGAGTGAAGAACTAGAATTTTTTATAAATCAATGAATTTATGCCAAGATATCAAAATGTGATTTTTTTTATTTGGTAAGAGATATTTGTGGGGAACATGGTGTAAAAACATGGTATCTCAGTTGATCATAGGAAGGTTAAAGTTTTTATTACAATGGAATAACCGTGAAATGTTTTCTATATTCATAGCATATTTGGTTTAGCTAGATATTTTCACTGGTTTCTAAAGTACTTCTTGACTTTTTTTTCTTTTATGACTGCCCTAACTTATAAGGGAGTAAGGTCTTCCAAGGATGAGAAATGTCAGGTAATTTTTGGAGATTAAATACATTTTGACTACTACAATTGTGTAGACATATACATTAGTCGGGCAGCGATATGTAGTCATCTTTGATGCATCATTTTTTGGTTTGGGATTCATTCTTATGTAATGTAATCATGTTTTTCCTTATTTCTCTTAGATGCATGGGCCCCATGAGAATATTTATTCAATAAATTAACTTGAACTCACAATCTTGATGCATGAACCTAATATTTGGCAGCATTACCTTTTTGAAAAATGGTTTACCATGTATTCTAACTATAAGATCTGGAGTTAAATATTCTCTCAAAAAATATTTTAATCTCATCCAAAGGAGTTGGGTGTTGGTCCTGAAATCATTTTACATTCACATCACATATACCATTGTGAAAGGAAATGTTGTTGCATATGGTTTAGGTGGGAAACTTTTGATTGAGGTCGTAAAAGACTCATTAGAATAATGGAAGTTAATGGTTCTTTTTAAATAGTTTCATATAAGGGTATAGGAATCTGGGGATGACTTTTCATTGGCTAGTGTTTAGTGGACCAATGATCTCCACAGGTACAACATATTGATGATCATTCCCAAATCATTAGAGACTCTATTTATAGTGGCATATTGTGGTCGAGTTGTCATTATCCATGAAGGATATTCTATGTTTCCAGAACTCATATGTTATACCTTTTACTTTCAGTAAAGATGTTATGGGGGATATCCACAATTCTCATTGAGTAGTACACCCATGAACTATGAAGATTTTATATGACATGCTACGTAGATTCTTGTAGAAGTTATGAGATAAAGAATTACAAATTTTTCCTCTCATTATTATATATTCCATTGTTCTAGGATAAATACCAGAGACCATCAGGATTTCTTCGGTAAATTCAAATGAAAACATCATAGTTTGATGATATCTCTATGGTCTTTTTTTGTGGTGTTGTCTCATACCTATGGAAATATGAATTCTAGTTGGGTTTTGATAGGTATTATGACTAAATAGGATCACTTTATACAAATTAGTTATACAACCAAATTTGGGTAGCTGGGAAATATCTCTGTGAAATATATTTTTCGACTGCATGGGGATCCATCTTCTATAGTATTCGATATAGATCCCTATTTTACATTTCATTTTAGGAGAGGCCTTTAAAAGTCACTGGGATATTTTTTTCATGTTAGTATGACATACAATTTGTGGTCATATTGACAGAAAAAATAGCTATAATGATTCTTGATGAAATTCTATGCACCTAAGTTCTCAACTTTGGGAGAGTTTGTGATAACCATTTCGAACTGATAATGATATACATTTAAAATAGTTACCAGTTAGTAAGGTCAAATAATTTTCTATGTATGTCTCTCTTTGATATTTTTTTGTTTTATCCTTGGTGGTTGTGTGTTGTTTGAAGAAGGACAACATTTAATAGTGAAAATATCCTAATGTTTATGGATGTTTTATATTTTGAGTTAATGAAGTCTAGTTATCAATGGGAAAAATTGTTAAAATGGGTTCTTGGAATGTTTTGAAGATTTAAAGGGGGTTTGTGTTGCTTAAAAGGAAAATGGGCTGAAAAATCAGCTACATAAAACATAAAAATCATGTAAAAGGATTACAGATCATGTAATTGGTTGATGGTTTTAATAAAATTAATCTGAGCCAATGGGGTTTCTAGTGAATTCCATTAATACGTTTACATGATGTGTAACCACATTACATGCTATGTACATTCCCCACATGATATTTTAATCATGATGTGATGCTGATTTTCATTCTAATCCACTGAAACTTATCTCCTCCTGAACATATATCATTCTCTAAGAAAACTTTTGGGTGACAACTTCTCTTTTACACGTACTGTTTTTTGAGAGAAATCTCTGGAAAGTCCTTTAGGTTGGGTTCTTCCTTCTTATCAAACCGTTGTGGTTAGATCCTTTGGTTGGTGGAATTGTTGGTTTTGATCTTGATCAGAATTGATCTAGGGACATATTTCCAATCATCCTCAACATCTACCTTTGGGAATTTGGTTGTTAGAAGCGTTATTGGATCATTGGTTAAAGGAAGGGGTTCTAAATCATAACCCTATGTTTTGATATTTTTCAATATTATGCAATATTATGATTTCACCATCATTCTGTGTGCCAAAATTAATTAAATAATTGATTTATATTTTTCTTTGAATTTCATGGGTTTCAAATGGATTTTTTATTGGATAATTAATTAAAGCATGTTTTGCATGACATGTGACCTTTTGAGATTTATTGTTATAGAATCCCAAAAAAATTTCCTTATTACTCATTGATATAACTTCAAATCAATTGTGAATTGAATTTAAAGTACCATATGAAATAATAATGTTAATTCACACAATTAACTATCGATAATTTTGATGTGATTTTGTGATATCTATACAATATGACATGGATTATGTTTGATGATATAATGATTATAGGACTTTCACTGGGAATTTTTTAATTCTTATATATTGGTCTCTGCCCTGGAACATGCAAACTTATATGTTGTAATGATGATATTGAAAAGGATCGGTCCAATCTATTATATAATGATTATTGAGATTGGGTTGTTCCCAATCCCATCTCGAGTTTATTATAGCAATTTTACTAGGAAATATTGCAATTATTATAAGGTTTTGACCCAAATTGATTATGGTGACTATACCATGGTTATAAGGTTTTGGTTACCAAGGTCTTATGAAATTTCTAGCGATACGCTTTCATGGCTCCAAAAAAGGTTATTTTACCTTGGTTAAATGGTTTTGGTTAGAATGTTCTTAATACAAGCTGAGATGTACTCTAGAAAGGAACCAAAGAAGGTTTTTCTACCTTTGTTATATGGTTTTGGTTGGCATGGTCAGGATACATGCTCATATATATTCAATTACGGTGAAAAATTAGTTTATTTAACCATGGTTATATGGTTGTGGTCATCATGGTCATAAGAAATTCATAGAGTTATTCTGACATGGATCCGAAGCAGGTTTTGGTTATATTTTATTAAATATTGAATTAATTAATGCACTTATTTATCACCTTATTACAAACACTTCTTGTCTAACTATTTTTGTTTTGAAATAGTGGTGTTGGTATACTAAGATATACTCACACCCTATTCAGGCTTCCATTTGGCACCCTAGTAGATTATATGGATTTAGTTTTGGACAAGGGAAAAGGACCTCGTTTTTTATTGCTTGTTCATTGTTGGGAGGGAGTTAGGAAATTGGACCGATGTGGGGTTAAAGACTTGGAACTTGGAGTTTTTATTAGATTCATCTATTCATGTTCTTATATTATTATAGCATGACATTTATTTATATTCCATCACATCATTACATTATTTGTTATTATTTATTGGGATTATTCTGTTGGATTTTAATGTTGTAATCTGCAATGTATATAGTTGGATAATTTTTCTTTTATTGTTAATGTTTTTTAATACTATGACACTTCATATCAAGGCGTATATTATCCCCACTATACTATTCATAGCCTCACTACTATTCAACCACCTCAATCGTGCAGGGAGGCATAATTGAGATCTTATAACCAACCCTTTTTTACCACATGATAGAATTATAGATTGGGGAACATTATAAAGTTTCATTAGAGAATTAGGTTTTATTTTCCAATTCATTACTGTTTGGGTAGTGGTAGAAAGGGGACTACGATGTATTGGGACTTGGTAACGATCTTATGCATGGGAGTTTCTAACCCAATTACAGGTGAAAAAATACAAGTACCCTGGGATGGGATTGTTGTTTTTGATGTCCTCTTGTTATAGTTGGTGTTATTTCAACATGGGTGATTCAAAAAAAATTTGAGGTTATTTTTTTCTGATTTAAATGTTTTTTAAAATTTGTACTCATGTCCCAGTATAGCTGGATCTTAGAATAAATTCATTATATTATGCACATAGGGATATATTTAAATGGATTTTTCATGATAGGGACATATCTATTTTTTCATGTGATATATAATATCTTATTTAATTTCAATATAAGATATCTATTTCACTAGACAAATGAAATGTGTTTTCATGTCATGATAAAATACATTTATGATATTTCTAGAGGGACCATGAGTTTTTAGTTCTCTGTTGCATTCACATGTTGGGTAAACATTATTTCTAGATAGCTCTCTAAGGTGTGTGTTTTTATTGTACATAAAATTCCTCATATTCATCATCAAATTGAGCATCAAGAGAGTGAAAATAATTACGATCCTAACCTATCTAAACTGTAACTTCCTATAGTTTAAGAGGAATAGTTAAATTTTCCGATTCATGAAAATTTCTTAATGGTCATGTGATCCATGGAGAGGGAGACTCTTCATAAAATTATTTTTATATTTAAGAAGAAAATTTGGTTTCAACTTCATCATCTAGTTGTGTTTTTGGGGGAAGGGGGGCCCAAGCATCCGAGTTCTAGATCAAGTTATTCCAAAACATATTCAAGCATCTTGAGACACCCATTGATATGAGAGAGAAGCATGATGTGTATTTTTCTTATGGACCTTCCATGCATTATGGGATATTATGGTAGAATCATGGTAGTGGGGTGATCTATATTATGACTTTGATATAAAGTTCTTACTCTATTTCTATATAGAGTCATTGAGGCATGAATAAGATCACGAGTTCATGCATTTGATGTTGGACAGGTTTTTCGTGATGGATTATGCTGGATGTTTTACCAACATCTAGAGTTATGCACCATCATTAGAATCTAATGAGATTTCTTGGTGGTGACATTTCTGAAAATGACTTTTTCATGAGATTAGGTCCCTGGTAAAAGTTTTCCTTTTAAGAAGGTTTGAAGTTCCGATGAATCAGTCACACATCACAGAAAGGAATTTGAATGATTCTAAAGTAGGGGATATGCTATTTCAGTAGGGTTATATGTATGTTCTTATCCTATTAGAAAGAATCATTTTTATTATAGTTTCCACCAAAGTAATAGTTGTAAGAGAAGTCTGGGTAGTGGACTAAAATCTAAAAATCATGTTCTGTTCTAGTGCTATTATTGTTGCATGTTTGTTCACATGTTCCCACAATGTTGTTACAACACCGTTGAGTGGTGTATCTTTGTTGGTCAATTACATCATTAGTGGTTTTGTGAGAACTATCCATATAAAACCAATAAAAATGACTTGGAAAAGCATGTGATTTGTAAGGGGCTCATCTACCCTGGATCTTATTAGTATTTCGGGTTCCATATGAAATTTAGGTCGAGGTAGGGGGTTTAGTACCCAAGTTCATGTGAAAGAGTGGTAGGCAAGGAATGTAGCTCTGGGTAGTCATACTAGAGTTTATGGTAGGGGGAAAAGATTGTTTCACATTATGTATACTACTCTGGCTGACATGGATTAAAGACTGTCTACAGTCAGAGGACGGATTCTTGTATCATCTACCCTAGCTTGTGGTTTTTTTGTTATAGGAGCATCATATTCTTTTATATATAATTTTTTTTAATGTGTTTGTCTTTGATTGGGAAATACTAGATGGGTTTTAACCATTCAATATCTATTGGGAGTTCTATCATAGAATGTCAAATGTTGCATAGCATGTTCTCTATAAATTAGTGGTCATATCTTCTTTTGGGAACATTTCATTGTAGAAATGATAGGATTCAACTTGATTTTTGGTATTGATCGGTTGGTTCTATATCAAGATCATATATACTATTACAAGATTACAGTTATCATCCAATCTAAATAAGAATGTAGCTATTCTAAGTAGGGTGAGTGGGATCTTTAGGATGGTCCTGCGGGACCTATTTAGTGATGATTTTATTTTTTCATGGCTCAAATACATGGTCATTTTCTAAATTATGGTGGAATGAATAATGATTTTTTTCTTCTAGTGGTAGAATATTTTCAAGATGTTTACCCCAGTGATTTTTATAACCTATTGATCAATCAAGAGATTGAGTTCACAATAAAGTTGGTTCAAGTAGAAATCCAGTTTCTACCCCACCAAATAGAATAGAACCAATAGAGCTGCAAGAGATTAAGGTTCAATTAGAAGATCTAGAATCAAATGACTTCATAAGGAAAAGTTCATATCTATGGGGTTCTCTAATTCCATACTCCCAAAATGATGATGCATATTTCTGCTTATGTATGGGTTATCAGAGGTTGACCAAATGATGGTCAAGAACTGATACCCTCTTTTCAGATTAATGATATTTTTGACTAGTTTGGAGGTGAAAAAATATTCTTGAAGACTAATTTGAGATCAGGATATCATCAGTTAATGGGATACCATCATACATAACTCGGACTAATTTTAGGATAATGTATGGATTTTATAAATTCGTAGTGATGTCGTTTGGGTTAGCTAATGTTCATGTGGTATTCATGGACTTAATGAATAGGATATTTCATTATATCGAGATCATTTTTTGGTGTTTTTCATTGATAATGTATTATTTTACTTCTAGTTAGAAGATAATCATTTCAAATATATTGGCATCGTCCTGAGTAAATTGAGAGAGCGTCAGATTTATGCCAGGGAAACTAAATACTGTTTCCGAATAAATTATGTACAAATGTCGGGCCATGTAATCTCATAGGAATGAGAGTAAGTGGACCCATAGAAAATTTATTACCATGATATATTTGGGATACCTTAATAACATCTTTTAAATTTTGATCTTTTTATGATTTTTAGGTTATTTTTAGTATTTTACTCCAAACTTCTCATGTTTAAAAGCACTAATGTATGGGTTGGGAAAGAAAGGGGTGATGTTAGTTTGATAAAATTGTTTAAAGAGATATTTTAAATACTATAAAGGATCAATGACCTTAGAACATATCCTCATTTTACCTATTTTATGCATAAAAATATACAATGTACATTGACGTATATGGTGTTGGACTTGGAGGAGTTCTAATGTAGGAGGATCATGTGGCTGGTTTTGGTGAATGGAAGCTGAGATTGGATGAGAGGAATTACCCTACTCGTGATATGGAGTTAGAGGTGGTTCTACATTTCCTATGTTGATGGAGATACTATATCATCATTGAGAGGTTTGGGTATACACATATCACAAAATACTTAAGTATATCTTCTCTTAAGGAGTCTTTAACCATAGGTAGAATAGGTTTGTAAATTATTTGTAGTCTTATGACATTGAATTGGATTATACACCATGAAAGGGTAATATCACAACTGATTCTCTAATCAAATATCGACAGATAGAGACAGTAAGAGATTCGTATGATGAGTGGGGGATAATGGCCCATTTACAGACATGCATCTGGATGTTCAGGAATCTCAGGGACATATATCTCTAACTAAGACATCAATTATACCCATTATTTTTAACCAAATTACGATCAGTAAACTATTTGATCCAAAGAGCTCAGTTATGATAGAAAAATTATATGGTGGGTAGAGACCATTGGGATGGTCTCTCGGTAGTGGAAATTCTTTTCATTTAAGTAGCCGAGTATGGGTTTCTTTAGGCTTGTGTGAGGATCCGATGAGGGAGTTTCATGCTTCTAGATTTTTGGGGTATCTTCATTTAACAAATATTTATTATTATCACAATAGAAAGTAATGGTTTTCACTAATGAAGAAGGATGTGGAAATATTCATGGCTAGATGATTCACTTATTAGTAGGTTCCATCTAAGTATTAGGAGCCATATAGTCTTTTTCATCCTTTAATCATCCTAGAGTGGAAGTGGGATGATGTCATGATGTATTTTGTGACCTAACTACCTAAGAAGACTCGGAAGAATATTGTTTTATGTGTTTTTTTTGGATCAACTAACTAACTTATCCCACTTATTATCACTTATGTAATTCTCATGGTTAAGGATCAGGGAAATATTTACATGCATGAGGTGGTTCTGTTGAACGGTGTTCCAAGGAGTATCATTTCTGATGGAGAGCCTTGTTTCCCATGAAATTTCGGAAAGGGTGTTTATAAATCACTAGTATCACATATTCTTTTAAGAACAACTTATCATCCACAGACATATGTTCAATCTGAGGATATTATTCATGTTTTAGAGGGTATTCTATAATGTTGTGCTTTTTATTTTGGCGTTTCATCGGAGAAACACATAGCACACGTTGAGTTTGATTATAATAGTAGAATAAATGAATAGAAACAAATGTATTTATTATGTTTTGTATGGAAGGATATTTGTTTCACCACATTATTTGTTGTAGGGAAGAGAGTGAGAACTTGTTGGGCCTAGTCTTGTGTAGGAGACATTTAAACAGGTTCAGTTGATTAGGTAGCGATTGGTAACCGCACAGAGCACGTAGAAATCCTATGAATACCATCAAAAAAACTCTAGAATTTGATTTTGGTTATCATGTTTCCATTAAAGTTTTACCTAGGTTGGGTAGCACCGTATCAGGAAGCAACAGATGCTAGCACCCAGGTTTTCCTAGATATTTGAAATAGTTAAAAGGGATGGAAAAGTGTCATACCTTTTCACCCATCCAGAACACTATATTTCCATCCATGATGTTTTCCATGTTTCAATACTAAGAATATATCATCTACTACATTACCATTTTAAAGATGTAGTAGACATAGATCTTTGTGTTGATACACCCTTTGAGGACCATCTAAAATGGGTTGTGCATCATAGTGAGAAATATCATTGTGGTAGGACTATACAATTTGTTATAATGTAGTGGACCCATGTTCAAGATCAGGAGGATACTTGGGAGAGGGATTTTGATATGTGTAAATAGTGGCCTGACATTTTCTCTAAGACCGCACAGTGATGCCTCGAGTAGCTCAGGGAAGAGTTCTTATAAGGTGGGGATATTGTAAGATCTCATCTTTTTTAAAGTATGTATCTCTATGTGTCACTAATTTTCACCTTGGAGGATGAGTCTTTTTAAGGGATGTAAGGAATTTTTTATATAAAATTACCTATTATTTTAGGACATATTATCATTTTTGTTAATGGATTCTCGGTATAAATGGGACTAAGTGTTAAAATGTGTTCTTGGTAAGGTGAGAATCTTTAAAGGGGGTTTTAATATTTTAAAATTTAAAATGGAATGAAAAAGGAACTCTATAACATTTATACATCATATATAGGGATTACATATCATGTAATTATTCACATTTTTTAATAAAATAAATTTTAGGTGAAAAGGTTTTTAGAAAATTCCATTATAAAAATGTCATCGATGTGTAACCACATTACATGCTCTAAAAATTCTCAGCCTTCCATTTCAAAAATGATCTACAACTTATTTTCATTCTAATCTAACATATCTTATCTCCTCTCAACCATATAGAATTAACTATAATATTTTTAGGTGGAAGGATTCTTTCTAAACAACTATTTTTTAGGGAAATATCTAGTAAGTCATTTATGTTATGTTATTTTTTCTTCTCCAACCACTGTGGTTAAATACTTTTGCCAATTGAATTTTTGGTTTTGATATTGAGAATATTTGATCTAGGAACCTTTTTGAAATCATCGTCACCATCCCCCTAATGAGTTTTGGCCATTGGAATCATTGCTTTATCGTCAGTTAAAGGTAGGGGGTCTAAATATTAACTCTATAGTATGTTAATTTCCAAGTTTATATAACATTATTATTGTGTCATTGTGGTATGCTCATAATTTAATTAAATAGTTGAATGAAATTATTCCTTGAATTCCATTATATTCAAGTAGATTTGTAATCAGATAATGGATTAAATTATGTTTATCATGACATGTGACCAAGGGTGGTTTCTGGTTATAAAATCCCAAAATTGGGGACTATTTATTATTGATGTAATTTTTAATCAATTATGAATTAAATAACATGAGTAATATGGAAGAAGAATGGTGATTTTAATAATGAACCATTGATAATTATGATCTGATATTGGGATATTCATGATATCTGGCACGGATTGTGTTCCATATTGTAGTGTTTATAGGGATTTGACCCAGAAATGGTGAAATGGACAAATATTGGGTTCATCCCTAGAATGTGTAAATTTATATGATTTAATTATGATATTGAGTAGTCTTATTATAGTCTATTCATTAATTTTTATATAGAGAGGTCTTTTACCAGTCTAATGTTGTAACTAGAAAAGATTTAATTCTAATAGGTATTTTACCCAGATTGATTTTTTGTGACTATGCCATGGTTATATGGATTTGATTGGCATGATCATAAAACATTCTTAGAGAAAATACATCATGTCACAAAACTAGGTTATTTTACCTTGGTTATATGGTTTTGGTTGTCATGGTCATAATACATAATCAGAGATACTTCAACATGGTGTCGAATCTAGTTATTTTACCTTGGTTATAAGTTTATGGTAAGAATTATTGTAATACATGCTCAGATGTATTCCATCTTGGATCCAAAGAATATTATGTTTGTATTTTATTAATTATTGAATTAATTAATGCACCTATTTATCATATTGTTTCATATAGTTATTATCAGAATGTTTTGGTTTAGACATGGTTGTGTCAACCTACGGATTTATACTCACTCCCTATTGAATAATTCATTTGTAACCAAAACATATTATTTGGATGAGGATTCAGAAAAGGGAAAAAACCTTGTTGTTGATTTATTATTTTTTCTTGAACTGATGTTTAGAGATGGGACTAACTTGGTTTTTGGTTTCTGGGTCATGGACTCTTTTATTTGATACTTTTAGTATTTTTCATGTATTTTTATAGCGTGACATTTTGTTACCTTCTATCACACCATTACATTATTTGTTATTATTTTTTGTATTCTTTAGTTGTCTTTAATGTTTTCTTCAACATTGTATTTATTCAGATTATTTCTATTTTAATATGAATCATTTCTTCCACAATGAAACTTCATACCAAGGTGAATAGTCTCCCCACTATACTATTCACATCCACACTTCTAGTTGATAGAATCTAGTAGGTGGGTATATGCACTTAAGATCTCGTAACTTACCCTTTCAGACCACATGACTGATTTCCATATTGGAGAACATTATAGGTCCATAATCATAATTTCTTATTTTGACGATATGTATGGATAGCATTGAAAATATCGATTATGTTAGTAAATGATCCATAAATGTTACTTTGTTGTACTGAGCATGGTTCAAGAGTTGACAACAAATATTCAGTTGATTCATTAAAAAAATTTTATGGCACAAAGAAAGTATTTGTCTTATGCTAATCATTATCATAGGCGATTGGAATTTTTAGTTGGTGATCAAGTGTTCTTTAATGTTTCACCACATTTGGGTCATCGATAAATTGGGAGGAAAGGAAAACTTAGTCCACATTTTTAGTGAACTTTTATAGTTTTTTTTAAAGTGGGGAATATGAATTATCATTTATCACATCCATTATATCTAATTTCAATACATAATGTGTACCATGTATCATATCATAGAATGTGTCTTTCTGATATGTTTCATGGCCTGAGATACAATGATCTTGATGTTGAGTCTAATTTATCCATGACTGAGAATATTATAAGGATAATTGATTCTAAAACCATGTTACTTCATGGTAGGATGATACCTTTGTTTTGATTGACATGGAATCATGGTTTTGAAACTCATGTGACTTAGGACAGAGAGGCACAGATTAGAGAATAGTGGTGCAATATCCAAAAAAATTTGGAGATCTCTCAAGATCGTATGAGGGTAATATTTTTCCGTGTTGTGAGTATATATTGTGTGGGTTTTACCGTTGGGAATATTTAGGTGAAATTAGATTATTTTTTAAGGTAGAGGGGTAGAGTACAATTGGTGCATAGTTTGACCAAACCATCTGCCCAGCCCAGCAACCGGTGAAGACAGAGACAAAGGGGATCGACATGGATGGCGCACCTAACTTTAAATCCATACACCCTATTATTAGTAATCTTACAACACTATTGGGTAAGGCACATGGTTAGGGGGAACAATTAGGTAAAACTACATTCCCTATATATGAAATCATTTGTGTGTAATTTTCAACCCATGAAGATTATATCAAATAATCCCAGACACCTGAAACATCACCCTAACTTGGACCAATTCGGAATTAACTATTTTCTGACATTTTTAGAGGCTCTTGAATGTATTATAAGAAATTATATCCTACATTCATGTTAAATCGATGCCTAGATTGAATATCATAATGTCTCTTAATAAGATATTCTCATCTCATAGGGTTTCCTCCCTCTCTCTCATTATTTTGTTATCCTTTGATGGGGGGTTCTCCACTTTTGGTAGTGGATAATGATATAAGTTTTTACAGTATTGATTCTTTTTCTCTTCAATTTATATTTAGGATTCATATCTCATTCCACAACATGATATTCTTTTTTACACTTCAATTGGGGATTTTTGTTGGGGAGATTTTGTCATCAATTTGGACGTTCCGGGACTAAATTAGAAATACAATAGTCTTGATTTAATTAAATGTCATAAATTATGAAATAATAAAATTACATGATTTGGAAGTTTACTTGATGAATAAATTGATTTAATATAATATCCACACAATGATTATTTGGGTTAAATTGGTGCAATTTAAATGGGTCTTGTTTAATTAATTTATTATTTAATTTATTATTTGAATCTTTTGATTGTGATTTTTTTTGGAAATTGGGACTCTGAAATTTTTCCATTAATTTGATATGAATTAATTGATAATTTTATTATGAGATGGTAGAGTCTACCATAATGTGTTAATGAGTTATGCAAATGGAATATTGCAAAATGGTTAATGGGGAATTGCATAAATTATTTCAAGGGATTAAAGTATTGAATCATGATTTATTGTGATAAATTGTAATTTTACCATGATGTGGAATGTTGGTAAAATGATTAATGTTAATTAATCCTAATCGATGTGATATATGTGACTTTATGATTGATTGATAAACCTGTGTGGGACATAGACTTGTGCTTCAAAATCCCATACTGAAAAATTTATAAACATGTGCGGGACGTGGAATACCACTTCAAAAAACCATATTGATATATTGATATAATGAGTGTGGGACACAGACTACTACATAAACATATCACTTGTGTGATTATTTAATATAATTAGTGTGAGACACAGACTCTTTTTTTAAAATCTAACTTGTTTGATTATTTTATAAATGAGTCATGGGACACAAATTGCTGATTTAAATACTCATGAGGTGATAGACATTGTCTTATATAACCAAAATGTAATAATTAGACTATGGTTCCAATTTTACATAATATTAAGTGAAATTAAATGATAATTGATAAACATTTTATTGTGATGCATGAAATCCCATAGGGATAGATCAAGCTCTAGCATGGGCAGAAGTAGGTATTGTAGTTTAGGTGTCCTAGAGAACCTGTGGGTTTATGTCGTTAAGTAAGTCTAATTGAATTTTTTAATCAATTTAATTTATTAAATATATTTTATTATTTGTACATATGAAGAAAATTAATTTATTGGATACTATTTTAGACAAAATTGGTAGTAGTCTACTGATTTTTACTTGCACCCTACTCGGTCTTCCTGATCGGTTGCCGAATATATTTCATGTTTACATGAGAGGAAAATGGAAAGTTTCCTATGTTAGAGAGATGATTGGGATAGAGAATGGATGGGGAACTAGATTTGTTTTGGGAAACATTTTTTTATTTTTAATAGTCTTTATTTATTTTTTGTTTTTCATATTGACACTTTCCATGTATTTTGAGAATGACATATCTAATAATTAGTTTTTCATATTGTAGTCTCGTTATTTCAATCATGGTATACTAGTTTGGTTTTTATTTTTGTTATATAATTTAGTTATTATATTTTATTTCTTATGTTGTGACACTTTTCTAAAGAGGGTATAGTCTCCCTATGATTGATATTTGACCTGCCCTGCTAGTCAGTAGCCTCTGACGTACTGGGAGTCATGTCTGAGGTGATGTGACAAACTATCTACGGGAAACAGTGTGTGGAATTTGGGTCGGGACATTAAAAAGAATAATCATAGGAGTTTTATTTTCATTTCTTTTTTCTTAATATTTGGTAAAGGTAGACATGATAAGATGATGAGTCAAGACTTGATGAAAATCTCATGCATGGTTGTAGCTAACCCATATATGAGTGTAACATTGTACTACCTAGGGTGGGATTTTTTTATTAAGATGTTTTGGTACAGTTGATATTATTTCACCAAGAAGTAAATTTTTTTTATGTAATAATAGTTTCTCAT
Source organism: Viscum album (assembly GCA_963277665.1). NCBI lineage: Eukaryota > Viridiplantae > Streptophyta > Magnoliopsida > Santalales > Viscaceae > Viscum > Viscum album. Next base: position 421,836,468 of record OY728162.1, on the reverse strand, counting down.
TTTTCTTATAGTTTACTCATCGAACATAATGGAACAATATTTAAGTATTCAAGCATCATTGTAGGCACCCTAGATTATTTTTTGGCATGAATCATTCTAGGTAGGCACAGAAAAGTATATTTTTGGAATGTTGTTAAATGAAAATTATTTTCTGGTCCTGTGTAAACATTAATGAGAAATGTTCCTAATGTGATCTTGAGTGTTTTGAAATTATGAAAGATTTATTTAATTTAAATGGAAAATGGGTGTCTAAAAGGAATCTTGAAGAATGAGAATGTGTTTACCCTTTTTAACCATGACCAACATTTTTTATTGTTAAGGGTTGTGATAGTTCCTCATTATTGAAAGTCTACAAGGGTTTGGGGGATTAATTTTTCAATACCTTATTAGTTTTTTATAATTTCATTCATTTTGGGAATTCACCATCAATATTTATAGCCTTTATAGATAGAATCATCTACCCATACCTGAATTAGTTTGTGGTAGTGTTTGTGGATTACATCTTGGGGTACTCCAAGACCCATGATCAACATTCCCAACATCATGACATCATCTTTATTACATTAGGAGAGCATTATTTATACTCTAAGATATGTAGGTGTCAGTTTTGGGGTAATCAGTTATAATTATTGGTTCACATCATCTTAAATGAATCCATATCATTGGACCTTGAGAAATTTTAGGCAGTTGTATCTTAAAGAAACACAATAATTTGTCAATATCCATAGATTTACTGGATAATGTAGATATTATTGAAGATTCATCCATGTAAAATACCACCTCCTCTCATTGGCCTGATTTGAGACAAAATTATTTCTTTTCCGTAAGCGATATCCACCAAGTCCCAAATACTGGCAATAAATACGAGGGGCTTAAATTAAATTGGGGGAAGATTTTCCCTTGAGAAATAAAACTAAAAAAAACCCACCACAACAAAATCAGAAATAAATGATCCATGATAACTGTGTTAGAAATTTCAAATTAATACCATTAATATCAAAACCAAACTAAAATAGTGTACCACGTCAAAAAACTTTTGACAAAAATTTTAAAAGTGGAAGAAAACCCCAACAAAACCCAAAGATTTCAAAGACATAACACCATAGCATCAAACGTACTACTTCCAAAAACAATACAAAACTACCCAAGTGTAATGAATAACCACTAAAGAAACGAGATACATTCCCTTTATTTTTTTTGACAGATAAAATCTACAAAAGAACCAATAAGTCCAAGAAGGGGGTGGGTAATGATACCCAGTAGGTTTTCCCCAAATTATTTCCTTACTCACACCACAGGGATGGAACATGTTATCAAATTTATATTAAAAAATTTATATAAAACCATTTTGAAAAGTATGAAAATCATTAAAAAAAATCAATCAGTTTTGTAAAAAAAATCTATTTAAAGAGAAAAAATTCATTAAACAATTTTTCATTCTATTTTGGCATATGTATTACAGGATTCACACACACACACACACATTCATTCTTCACTGATAGTTCCAAAATCGTGATAGGTTTCTCATCCATCCACTGAGTCATCAAAAAGTTTCCAATGTCATTGTGTTACAATGGCACACTCCCCTAATCCAGGGTCACATCCCATTGTACCCCAATTGTACACAACCCTTATTCATGGACATGTCAAATTCTTGAAGTCACAAAAACCCAGGTATTACAAAACCTTTTCAAATCAAAAATTCCATGGAATTTCAATAAAACTATTCTTTTATTGAAACACATTCAGACATACCATTTTTATAAATCCAAAAAATCTATTTTTAAAATCAATATTTTAAAATCAAGAAAAATAAATAAATTTTCACAACTAATTGCCATAATCGACATACCGTTGATAAATATGGTTTCTACCATGATTTCCATGGAAATTTAACAACCAAATTCATGAAATTTAACAATTATAAAAAAAATCATTTATGTTATAATAATAGGAGTTGGTATTGAATCCGCCTACCATAAAAATTATGATAAAAAAATGTACGAGAAAAATTATTTAACAAACCCATTTTTCATCTCTAAAACCCAACCTTATATCTCTCTTTATAACATCTACAAGGCCATATCTTATCCTGATTCTCATTAAACTCCATCTTTCTATCCACACCAGACTAATTATTTGAATTTTAGTGAGGGAATAGATGTGTATAAAGGGAAAACTACAAAAAAATGATGACTTGCCAAGGGAATTGGGATTCAATACACTTATGAAATACTTCAGATCAAATTTGGTTCGATGGTAAGAGACTCAATATCATTTGGGATGAAGAAAAATCTCATTATAGAAAAAAAATAGTGAAAAAAATGAGACTCGGAGGATAAAATGAGTGAGATAAAAAAATTTAGGTTTTCACTCATTAAACGTGCAAGGTTAGTTGCACGGTTATGTAGGTAGTGCGCTGATCATGCACCAACCCCTTACTCAAGTAGAATAATGAATATTTGGCACACACAATTAGACAATATGTGCACCAACTATATAGAATCCCACTACCCCACTTTTCCCAATTTCTTCGGGGTGTCCGTGTGGTCAGGACAAACTATGCACCTACTCAGTATCCAATTTTTCACCTTGAACGGTTTCCTATAGAAGTTTTATAGTTTTCACTAGCCGTTCTCAAACCGTGCACTATTAGAAAATCCTCGAAAGCATTCCAAAAGTTTTACAAACCCTCCCAAACGTCACTGAAACACTTTACACATGTAAGAAGAATAAACAACGGGTTACTTAATTGAAACTAGGGGGCTCTAATTTTTCCCCACCATTGGCCACTATATCCTCATAATGTAATAAAATATAATTTTTTACAAGTTCTAGCCATTTTTCAACCATTTAATTCATTATTTCTCGGGTTTCTTTTTGAATTTGACAATGTTTCAACAAAACCCTCACTATACCAATTTTTTTTCAGACAAGGATTTCCTTTTCCTATCCACAATTCACACTAGCACATGCACTAATGAAGCATCCAGATTTTGGTCAATGTGATCCCCTTAAATCACATGATCAGGATCAGGTTGATACTTTTGAAACAGAGATACATGAAACAAATTATAAACATCACTGAATTGTGGGAGAAAACCAACTAATATTTCACCTCACCAACCTTTTAATGTATCTAAAAATGGATTATGTATCAAGGTGACAAGTTTCTCTATTTCCCAGAATTATTATTCCCAATCCATGAATAGATTCTCACGAACACATGATCATCACCTCAAATGAAAATGACCATATAAAATGATCCACATACGATGGCTGATGACTCTAAGCTATCTCCATCTTCTTCCTTATCAAATAAATATTCTTCATTGTCTCTTAGAGAAGGCTCCATCCAATAAGTGATGTCTTGAATGTTTCCACACATCAAAGTGGAGAATGATAACGACACCCATACAATTCTTCAAAAGGATCCATATGAATCAAGGCCTACTGATTTTTTTTATATTATAACTCCACTAACTATAAATTACCTCCCCCAAGCCACAAAAATCCACTACACAAGCCTGAAACATGTATTAAAACATTTTAATCATTATTTTGGATTTCCCATCCATCCAAGGATGATATTTTGTAATCATGGTTAGCTGAGTCCCAAGGTATTTCTTTAAGTATTTACATAAATAAGACATAAACATCATATCCTTGTCTGATTCTTTTGAAACTAGTGTTCCTTTCCCCTTTACCATGTCTCAAGAATTCATTTTAGACAACCCCCCAATATATGATATTTAAAAATAGGGATGAAATAGGATAACTTTGTGATCCGATGTAGTATCACCCATATGGGATCGTGTTTCTGAACCATTATTGGGAGACCTATTATCAAATCCATATCTATCTATTCTCATTTTTTAATAAGAATAGGTATAGACTACAATAGACATTCCAGTCGTTCATACTTTTTTATTACCTAGTGACAAGTCAAACAACTGAAAACAAACTCAACCACCATTCCCTTCATATCGACCCACAAAAATTGTTCTTACAATTAATTTAACATATTTTATGTTTGAGGATGGAAAACCCATCAGGAATATTAGTAGGCAAGAAGATTTTGTTCCTGGAAAGACATATGTATGACCATCCAATCTTGAAACCACAAAAATGAACAGGATATTCAACCTCCATCCTTCAATGGTCTCCCTGCCATTGAGTTTTGACTACATAGAAACACATGATTAATCAGACACATGTTCCCCTTTAAACAAATTTACCAAATCATGGAAATAATAAACTTGAATGAAAACTACAAGATCACCTCGATCGTTAAATTCGAAGTTCATGTTTGTGATTAATGAAATCAATTTCCATTGATCATAAGACTCTTTTTTCCAAAGAACATACTCTTTACTACTTATGTCATCCACCACCAAATTGAAATTACCCGATGTATACATAAATTAAAAGTCAATCATTTGGAGACACTTAACCCATATTATTTTCTTATAATAAAATCTATTTTGTGAGAAAATTTTTTAATGACCATATGATCCATAAACCCAGGAAATTTTTCACCAAAGAGGTTATGATTCCATGAATTCAAATAATTTACAATAACAACTAGCTAAAAATAATGTGTTGAGTAGTTCATATCATGAAGCTGTAACTTCCATGAGCCATAAGAAATCAGATTCTCTCCTTACATGAGAAAACATCCCAACCTAGATCTTGAAGAATCATAATACACCACATTACATTGTCATAATTTAGGAAAATTAATGATTGGAAATGATGTAAGGTGAACATTATCCTCTTCAAAATACGTATAACATTAATAATTCCATTTAAATCTAAACTTTTTCCTTTTCAACATTTTCAAAAGTAAATAAATTTATAAAATATGATGAAAAAAACGTTGGTGATAACCAACTAGAGAAAGAAAACTATATATCTCAAATACATTCTTTGGATGTTTCTATGTAATAACTGCCTCAATATTTTCAGGATCCCTAGAAACACCTCTTTCAAAAATTACATGGCCAAGAAAACAAACCTCTTCTATCCGAAAATCACACTTTGATAATTTTTCAAACAGACGATGATCCCTCAAGATTCCCAACATTGTCACCAACTATTGGTCATGGTCTTCCATTGTCTGTGAATACACTAATATGTCATCCACAAACACCACTATAAAATAATCAAGATATCTCTATAATATTTGATTCATAAATGCCATAAAAGGATTCTGGTGCATTCGTAAGGTCGAAAGGTGTCACCACATCTCTGTAATGTCCATATATCCTCCTGAATGTTTTCTATAGAATATCCTCTTTCTGAACTCACTAATGGTGGTATCATGAGACCAATTCAATTTAATAGAACCAATTAATTCCCCACAATTGATTGAAAATATCATCAATTAAAGGAACTTGATACATGTTCTTTGTCATAACTTGGTTAGGCTTATGATAATCCACACACAACCGAAGAGTTTAATCATCATCTTTGACAAACAAGATCGGTGTTACCCACGAAGACGTTCTCATCCTAATGAACCATTTTCATACCAGCACTTCTAACTATAATTTAAATTCCCTTAATTATGTTTCTTTTATTGAATAAGATGGTAGGGAAATATGAAATTTCCATGGAAAATGTAAATTTTAAACTCATGTTATCTTGTGGGTGGATACCCTAATAAATTCTCATTAAATACATCCATAAATTGGTCAAAATACATATGAAATATTCTATTATTGATCCCTTACATCAATTACAGAACCAATTATTCCAACTTGTATTATATCCATCCAACTTCTGGTGCCATTGAGACTATTGCATCTACCTTTACATCCCATCCTCCACTATAGAGATGCTCGATACCATCCTCAGTCGTAAAACTAACCCTTTGAGTATAAAATTTGATGTTAACCTTTAACATTGTCATACAATCCATACTAAGGTTTTTTTCCTTGATATCCATATCATGCATAGAGAAACCCAAAATCGACTTAGCTCTATCAACAGTTATATAACATTATTTACCCACAATGTCTCAACATTCCCTTTCACCAATAAGAGTTTGATGTTTTAAAATAGAATATACCATCTCAAAATATAAATCCCACAAAAAATTTACTTGAGATTAAAATAATTAATGGGATTCACTAGTATCAAATAAATATTTAATAGGGGAATAATTCATAAGTATCATACCTCTCACCACTGATGGTCCAGGATGATCATCAATAATAACATTCTCAGTACCATATAATTTCTTACTCACTGAACATTGTTATTTATTTTCTTATTGTGGTTTCCCTTATAGAGTAGTCATGGTATTCTTGGAATCAAACTGTTAATCTTAGTACTATTAATAGTAATTTTTTTTCTATTGCCATCCCCTCAAATCATATTATGTCTGTGACACATTAGAATGGTCCTGAACACCCAAACAAGGATCACTATGACAATAGCATTGAATATTCCCCATACTGTTGCAATTTTGATATTCTCTATGTGGTTTCATATACTCTCACTTCACGTGGTCGAAGAAAACACATTGAAAACATCCAACTTTAGTCTTGGGCGTCGAAGGATGATTTACCAATCTAGCTATCTGATTTTGAGTCATCCCCATACCTTAGAAATTGTTTTCACAATTCCAATTTCTCTCAATATTAGAGTTCCCACCATTTTACATATGTATGAACATGATTCCTACACCCTTATTTCATGACATGTACCTTTCTACTACTATCTCCCTATTGACCATTTCTTCATAATCCATTGTACAAAGGGTTATATTAGGAACCTAATAGCAGGGTAAGTGTTGTGGAGGGGGTGAGTACAACGGCGGGATCGAGTTCCTCGGTGGGGATGATAGTAGTTGGACCTACGGATGGAGAGGGTTCTTGTGTGGGGAAGTCGGTTTTCGGCAAGGATGATGGCCCAATGGTGATTTCTTTCAAGGAGGTAGTCTGTCAGAGATCCTCGAAGGATGGCTTTTTTATCCCTCTGATCCAGTCTGAGCGGCGGCAACTGTAGGTTCTTGATGGGATTCCAGTGTTGGTAATATCTGAAAATGAAATTAAGAGTGCTACGAAGGTTCATGACCGTACCTTGGTGGCTAGGTTTGGTCTGGTAAAGACTTATGTTGAGGATTTTAGGTGTTTCATGCAATCTTGGGGTCTCCAACACCCTGCAGCGGTCTTGGATCTATCGAAGATTGCCTTCTGTGTGAATCTCTTTGATAAAGAAGACTTCGTCGGCGCCTGGTCGAGAGAGGTAAGCCGATATGGTCCTTATCGCTTCTCTCTATTGCAGTGGGATTGTGAGTGCCATTATGGGAAAGAATCTGGTATGGGTGCGGTATAGATCAAACTTCTAGGTCTTCCCCCTTCCATTTCATAACCCCTCAATTTTGAAGGCAGTGGGAGATTCCCTTGGAAAGTTAATGTGTACTAATGAGTCGATGAATAACTTGATGGACACTTCTAACCCGAAAATCTGTGTGGAGATAGATTTATCAATCATGTTCCCTTCTGTCTTTCTGATCCGTTCTCTGGAAGGTTTTTTGTGGTGACAGTGTGTGATGTTTATTTTTCCCCCCAAGTTCTTTTCCTATTGTGTCTTCCAAGGCCATACCGTGGTATTTTGTAGGAGGGTAAAAAGAGAGTGCGAAGTCAGGAGGACGACGGTCCTAGAAACAGAAATTCATCGTCTTGTTTGATTAATCCAGTGCATGTTCTGGAAGATAAGTTAGGAGATCTCGTTGGAGCCTACGGGGTAGAGTTGGTGAATGGTGGTGCTTCATCTTCCTTGGCGGGGTCAGACAAGGTCAACGGTCTGACATCTATTTTTGAATTTCCAAATGTTTTCTGGCACAGTGCTCCTATTCGGGTGGCATTTTCTAAAAAGGATATGATAGACTACTTTTTGGTTGAGGGGACTGGGCTAGCTCCTAGGTTACCATTGGGGTCAGGTCTACCAGCATAGCTAGATGGTTTCCCATTGAAGAAATGTGATATGTTGGTTTCCTCCCTGCAAACCAAAGAGAAATCTGTGGTTTTTTCAATGGTGTTTTCAGCGTTACCAAGAGGGTTGGCGCCGCCTATCAGTGAGGTTCGGTTTTCCTCCATGGTGTCTCCAGGGTCGATGAAGTTGGTGATGTTGTCCTTGGTAAGTTATGGTCTCGATTCGATTCAGAAGGAGTCCCAGAAGGGCTTCCTAAGGGAGTAGTGAAGGAACTATCATTGACTCGCATCTCTCCTTCTTGGTTGATCCTAGCCTCCCTATCCCTTAAATAGGTGGCTAAAAAACCTATTCCTGCGACGATGGGGAATATGTTTTCTTTATTGGAGGAATCTGACAGCCCCTTGAAGAAGAAGGTTCTCAAAACAAAGAAAGCTTGCTCCGCTGAAGGTTCCTTGAGACTGGTGACCCGATCGATGGCTAAGGAGGAATGTTTAAGGATCCTATTCGTACCAGGAGCAGGTAAATTTGGCCAAAAGGCTAAAAACCCCCTTCTGTAATGTCTTCATTGGCTATCTGTAATGATCGAGGTCTCGGGGGATATACAAAAATGTTCATTTTTATCTTTTGAGTGTAGGAAACACATGGATTCATTGCCGGTCATCTTGGAACCAAAACAAGAACCAGACAGAATAAGCTTCTTTGGTATGAAGATGGGGTTTTCTAATCACATGCATGGTTATCCAATTAATAAGAATGTTTTGATTTTCTAAAAGATCTTTGTTAAGGTTGAGTGAGTGCCGGTTTTGGATCAGTGCATCTTGGTGTAACTTGAAATCAGAGTTTTGATGATCCTGTTATCCTTTATTTATGCCAGTACTGATGTTTATGGTTTGGAGGAATCCTTGGGAATATCTGGACACCTTTGATGCAGGGGGTTTACCCTGGTTTGTTGGTGGTGACATTAACACCATTGTTGACATATTTTAGAAGAGAGGAGGCTATGGGCTTCACAATAATGGTATACTGGATTTTAATACCTGAATTTCATGTAAGGGTCTCTTGGAAAAGGGATTTTCTGGGGGAAAATTCACCTAGTGTAATAACCTTCGTGGGAACAACTGCATCTAGTGTAGGCTAGACATGTGCCTTCCGAACATACAGGGCCTGGATCCTTTCTCTAAGTCCTCAGTCACTCACTTATCACGTGCTTTGTCCAACCATACGCCACTTATTATCGACCTTAAGAAGGGAGATTAAGATGGTAGACCCTTCTTATACTCATCTGATTGGAATTTCATGGAGCGTTTCATGCAAATGATGAAGGATTCATAGGGGTAGGAGGTGGAGGGAAGAGATTGGGTTGCGTTATCCAAATGACTCAAATGTCTTAGATATGATATTGGAATATGATTTACAGATATCCAAATAGTGGGAGACTCAGTGGAATTGATTCCTAAAGAGATCGACCAATTAGAGGAACTTCTTGAACTCAGGTGGATTGAACCCTCCTTCATTATTTTATGTCGGAAGAGATTTTTGCTGGCTCAAAGGATGCTGGAAGTGGAGAAACATATGAGGAGATGATCGGGGGGTCAGATGGATGAAGTAAGGAGACAGAAATAGAGGTTTTTTCCATGCTTTCTTAAAGGATAATAAAAGTTCAAATGTGAATAATAGATTGGATGAAGGATCATTTTTTTCTGATGTGAATATAGAATGAAATCTGGCTTGGAACACTTCGAGCATCTTTTGTGGGTGATCGGCCAGAATATTCAAGAGAGGATAACCTTTTACCTGATCAAGAGTTTTTTATGGGAAATATACTTTAGAGAATTGAATCATTGGAGAATGATTCCTTAAGGTCCCTACCATCAGGGGATGAGATCTGGGAAACTGTTAACTCAATATCGACAGAGAGTGCACCAGGTCTGGATGGTTTTCCGGGATCCTTTTATGTGGCAGCATGGGACTTTTTGAAGCCTCAAGTCATCGAGTCAATTTTTTATTTCTTTAGGGGGGCTCAATCAATAGGGGATCATGTGCATCCACGGTGGTACTGGTTCTGAAAGTGAAAGATCATTCTATTGTAAATCACTATATGAAAATTTGTCTTTTTAATGCATCATACAAGATCTTAGCTAGTTTGCTGTCTAGGAGACTTCAGAAGATAATTCCAAGAATAATTTTCACTAAACAACATGGATTTATCCAGGGTAGAGGAATTAAAAGAGAAATAGGGGTACCCTAAGAACTGATAGAGTATTTAAATAATAAGGTGGTGGATTCCAATTTGATAATTCAGGTTGATATGGATAAGACTTATGACAAACTTTAATGGATTTTTTTAATCCGGTTGATGAGAAGAATGAGATTTCATGAGTGGATTTGTAACTTATGTTTCCAGTGCTTCGCTTCTCCATGTCTAACTATATAGTTGTTGGAAAAGGGCTTCTGTTTTTTCAAAAGTGTTCGTGGGGTGCGAAAAGGGGATCCCCTTTCTTCTACTCTTTTTCTAATTTTCAAGAGGCTCTTTCTTGTAACCTGATTAGATTAATGAGGGAACAGAAAATTTGTCCTTATGGGTCCCAAGCCTCAAATGCTTATTTCTCCCATATTATGTTTTCTGATGATATTATAATATTTATGAATAGAATGAGGTCATCCTTACATAACTTTATGTGAATTATGTTAATTTACGATAGTCTCAGTAGCCAAATGATCAATTCTAGTAAGAGCGGAGGGTTTATTTCTAAAAAATGCTCATGACGGAGAGCCCAGAGCATTGAAGACATTTTGGGAATTCAAAGGAGAAGTTTCCCGATGTTATATCTTGGGGATCCCATATCGAATGGTAGGGTGATAAAGTAATTTTTTGAGGAGATTTTGAACAGAATGTACAGTAGGGTGCTCAACTGGAAAAATAGGTTTCTATCCTTCATTGGAAGAGTGAAATTGATTAATAACGTGTTCTCCTCTATACCTATGCACGTATTGGCGGTCATCACTCCACCGAAGGGGATTATTAATACCATGGAAAAGATGATGAACAAGTTCCTTTGGGATGGAAACCTTTCTGGACGAGCTCACTAGGCTGCATGGTCTTGATTGAAAAAACCATGTGAGGAATGTGGAGTTGATCCTAGAGACATTTCAATATCAATGAAATCCATGCATTCTCGGTTATCATGGTATTTTCTAGAGGGCCATTCATTGTGGACTAAAATAATAAGGATTAAATATGGTTTGAAATGGGAGGAGTGGGAGGTAAGGATGTTGTTTAAATTGGGGAAAATGGAAAGAAATCGTCTGGAAATACTCTAAGAGCCTACTCGATGAGTTATAGGATGAGGGGATATCAACCTGTGGAGAGAAAATTTGGGAGGGGAGAAGCTCTTCTTCCCATATAGTCATGTTCTGGACTTTTCTGTTAAAGAGGCCATCCACCATCCCAGGTTGCTGGAAGTAATCCTTAATTCGGAGTAGATAGAGGTGTTTAAAGAAATGATGTTCTCAGAGGAGGTTGGAAAAATCTGTTTCACAGAAGCTAGTGCTGGGAACTTCAACGGTCATGATTACCAGCATCTGATCTGTTAGGGGGTGTTCAAGATGAGTGGGGAGCACATTTATGGTGTAAAGAACTACTCACAATGATGTCCTTTCTGGTTTGGAACTCAAGAAACCAAGCACTGGTGGAAGACAACAATATTCAAAGGAAGGGAATTAAACATGCTTCGAAATGATTATGTTGCGTATATTCGTAGTTCGAGTCGATATTACACTAATTTATTAAAATGATTGGGTTTTGTATCTTTGGACAAGTGTGAAGTTACGGGTTGGTTACAACGTGACCTGTTCATCCATACAACAGTTCTTCGTCAGCTGGTTCTTAGGTATGAATCACAATGTGATTGAGTCTAAAATTCAGAACTTGGTGCTTAAGGAAAATTTCAAGACGATTTTAGAGGCGTGGAACAAGGATAGAGTAGATGGACAGTGGTCTCTGGATTTTCTACTAGTAAAAATGAAAGGGTTGGTGCACGAACATGGGTCTCTTCTAAAATGAGGACAACACTATTTTACCCTCTATAATTTTCTCAACAAACCTATGTCAAATACCAGATTTCATGGGATGGTGGATAAGATAGTTACCTCTGAGAAGAGGTCTCAAAATTAATGTTGATGGGTCATTTGGGGACTGTATTATGTGTGGGGAGGTTTTGTGTGTGATGGGAATGGTTCGTCCAGGATAGCCTTCAATAGCTTCCATGGACTGGGAAAATCTCTGGGTGCTGAAGTGCATGCGTTATATACAGGATTTGATCTATGTTCCAGGTTCCACTTGATGTGTTCAGAAATGGAATCGGATTCTGCGACAATGATTTAGGCTTTTTAGGGGAAATTGAAGGTTCCATGGGCCTTAATGTACATGGTTCATAGATGCACCGCTTTGATTACAAAAGATTTCTCTATATGGAATATCCCAATAGAAGATAACATTGCGGAGGATGCTCTTTCTAGAGAGAGTTGTCTGGAGGAACCCCGAAGGGGATCATGAATGTGGGATCTTTACCCCAGATATGTAAGATTAATGTTTGTAGGGATTACCTAGGTCTTCATCACTTTCGACCTCCCCGATACCTCTGATCAAGTCTTGTTTTTATTTGAATAATAATATAAAATACAATTATCATCATCATTATACAAAGCATATAAATATTTGATTGAATCATGTTCCATTCCCTGATTCAATGATGTGTGCCTTCAAGAACGCAATAGAAGTAACTTCAGACACAAAAAAGAGTAAATTCATAAATTTATCCATATACTCTATAATAGAAATATTTTCTTCTGTCTGATGAAAAAAAAATTCCATCCATGCAATCCAAATTGTTTGATGATAGAATTGATTGATGAAAATTATTTGAATTCCTCCAATTAAATTTGTGGGTATAATTTATCTTGAACTACTAAATTAAACCATTGGAATAAATGATCCTCCAACATATATTCAACCAATATGAAATTCAACTCTACTAGTGTGCCATAGAAATTGAAGATTTTATTCATCTTGTTCAGCCACACCTATTATGTCTCTGGTTTAGAATCACTTTGAATGATGGTTGGATTCTACTTCTATAAACTAATGGAATGATCCACTTTCATTTTTTTATCTCTTATATTTCCATTATCCACAACTTTAATATAATGAAAATTTATTTGAACTATCTATTCATTCACATGTGGCTCAGGTGCATCCACATTTTCTGATTCTTCTTTCAGTTGGTTTTTATGACACATACTGTGTTCCATTTTCTAAAACCAAAAAATGCCATAAGTATCACACCTAAGAAACTAAAGGCTTCACAATTTAAAATTCTACCAGATTATATGTAACACCCGAGACTTTTATGTTATATAAATCATCAAAGGAATCTTTTTCTACACAACACTTGCTTGGCTTGCTTTACACGCAATCGCGACCTTCCTCGATAGCTTGCGTCGTACGCAATACCGAGTTTCACTAAACAACAATATGCTATTAAAACTAGCCGTTATGAATAGTAATAACCACTTTTTGAAATTTTATAAATTTTATTTTTCAAAATGGACTTCATTTTTGGACTTAGAATATCGAAATTAGCCTAGGGTGAAATTTTGGTATTTTTCTGAAAACTTTCAATTTTTGATGAATAGTGAAACCACTAAGTGGTAGGTTAAAAAACTGAATTTTGCATAAAACTTAATTTTACCGCTTCTGTGAATGAAATTTCAAAAATCCGAGAGACACGGTTAATATCAAGGACTAAAATGTGGTTCAATGAGATGAAAATAATTTTTTGGTGAATAGTAACTTTTTACTATTTTTACCGCGGTTAATAGTAAATAGGGTAACTAAGGGTAAATATGATATTAATATTACCCTAACACATGTCCTAATTCTATTGGACAAGTGTAATTCGACCAAAAACAAACTTAGGAATAAAATATGACCATTTAGGCCCACTTGGATTAGATTAGGACATTTATTATTAATTTATTTAAAGAAGGGTTAAAATAGTTAAAATCAAAGTTTAATAAGTAAATCATTTTTAATATAGGGTTATACATAAGATAAATTCGATTGTAAATATTAATTAGAAAGCTAAAACGATTTCCTACATGATGGTATTTTATTTGTAATTTTTAGACATCAAATAATTTAATTTATTTGTGACACAAAGATGATGCAGTAATTATCTTATTAATGAAATATTGACAAAATTGATAATATAAATACCAAAATAAATGTAATTTGAGACTTTTTATGAATTCCACTAATTTTCTAGGTTACTATGATATATTAGTGTTGATTTAATCAACTTGGTTCGAACATATAATTCTGTTATGACTTTCACAAAAATCATATATCAAATAGTGTCAAAATTGACACAAAATAGTTTTTAAATCAAATATTATATTATTAATTGTTATTTTATTCCTAAAAATCTAAGGTTCGGCCAAATGACTTAGATAAGGATATATATATTAATAATAAACAATTTGGGGTTCGTTTGGCATGTTATAGTAATTGTATTAACCATATAGTGAAAGAAAACAAAAAGACACGGTAAAAGTTAAATTAATTAACTTAGAGTTAAATCTAATTGATAAGGTTAAAATACTACCCTAAACTTGTCTAAATCCTATTGGTTGATAGGATTTCGACCCATCCCCACTTTAGCTTCGAAATAAGACCCTTTGGAACCATTATAAACCGATTTTGACTTTAATATAAAATAATATTTTGAGATATTCCTAAGGTGCCCCTCTCCTCCCTTATAAAAGGGCACCTCCTCCCCCTCCTCCTCACACCAATTTGAGCACTCAAGCTCGGCCAACCCCTGCCATTTTCCCTTCTCCACTTCCCTAGAATAATCTTAGAGGTCCTGGTCTTCTCCAAAGACCAATCTTAGTTCCTTAAGTGGAGGATTCAAAGAAGCGTTCCAAATAAGAGGTAATATCCATTACCGATCTTTTCAATTTCTTTCTTCTTCAACTTCTTCTTCTTTAGTTGTTTCATGATAAAGTAATAACATCAGTATTACTTACATACTGATATGTTATTATAAATATGAAACAACCCTAATTCACCTTCTATCCATCCTACGGAAAAATGAAATCACCGCGCGTGCGTACGTACGGAATACCGTCTCCACGCCGTGGTGTAATCTATTTTCCACCATCACTTTACAAGGATGGGTATAATGGTGTAATCAGTAACTATATATGATTATTATTAAGTAATATTGATACTGAAATAATATATATATATACTCCAATACAATTCCACGATCATAGGAACGATATCATCACTCGTGCGTATGTACGGAATACCGTCTCCACGATGTGATGCGACTCGTTCTACATGATCTTCATTTCATAATGATTATATAAATGAATTGAATGAATGAATATGGTATATACTACACTAATAACATTCTGGAAATGAATTATCTATAACCTAAAGATAAGAATAAGAATTTATTCGACAAAACACGCATAAGAACAAAAAGTTATAAAGACCCGAGTAACAAGTAACAATGAAATATTACTAACAAGAAGCTAATAATATGACCATATATGATCTCATATCAATATGTATGATTCTGGAATAAGTAAATAACATTATTTAAACCATTATACAGGATCTTCGGACACGAACAAAGCAAATCGGACCTAAGGTAAGGGAAATATCACAATCTCATTTTTATCCGAGATTGTTTATTCGTAAGTATTTACTGGGGTGTATTTTATCATCCACATCCATGTTCCCTCAATATGTAATATTGTTTCCATCCACTTGAAACAGTTTAAATCCAATTTTACCCTTAGGTGAGTTTTTGGTAAAGAATATGAAAGGAATCTTTTGTCGTTTTTCCGTACGAGGTACTTTTTGACTTTTCCGACAAAAGTACGAAGAATGTTTTTTTTAACTTATACGCCATGAATGGATTTTTAAAACATTACTTCAAAGAAGCTTCCTTTACAAGTTTTCAAGTTTATTTTTAATCAACTTCTTTTATTTTAAAGTTGTATGACATGTTATGAAAGGAAAAATGTTTTTGAAGAAGAAAGGATATTTTCCTCAAGAATTCAATTCAAGTGTTTTATCAAAATTATTTTCCATCTAAGATAATAAAGGGTTCTGTTTCTATCCATATTTTTACATTGGTTTGACTATGTTGTGATGGAATTATGTTTATGAATTCCTTTATCATATATGAATTGATTTATGATGTCATGATGTTTCAAGAATCCCATTTTTGTTATATGTGTTATGCGATGATGTATGTTTTATGATTATGTGGCACACATAAGAAAGGATTCATTATAAGATGGGTGGGACCTATATCTCCCTCCAATGCATTGGGTAAAGATTTTATATCTCATGAGATAGACATGGCTGGAACGGAAGGTTATTTCGGTTCAGTGATACAGGACTGAAACGAGGAGTGAACTCGGTTCAGAAAGGGACTTTGTCCACTAAGATAGTCTTGGCAATGAGTCATGACTAACAAGAAATGATTTCCATGATTATGTGTGCATGCCACAAAGATTCAAGTTTTATGTTATGATTATGGGGATCTCATTTTCACTTCTATGATTTATTCCATGTTAAGATATTATGATCTCTTTTGCAGGTTTTGATTTTCATAAAGATATGATATGATTTTTATTTCCTTTATTTGCCCTTGCTGAGCATTTGAGCTCACCCTTTTATGTTTTCTTTTCCCCAGGTCAGGAAGATGGATATTAAGTAGAATATGCTAAAAGGGACCCTAGATATGATGAAATAAATGGGAGACACTGTAGAAGATTTATGAACCAGTTGTTTATGTTTCCCCAGTTTCTAAAGACACTATACCTATACGGTCCTTTGTGGTTTTGTCATATGTTGTAATAAGTGTGCTTCAATTTTGAAGTATTAACAATGTATGTAAAGTGTGGGTCGTTATAGTTGGTATCAGAGGAAAGGTATAGTCAACCTTTGGAAACTAGGATGTGAAAGCCTTAGTAAGAACCCTAAGGATAAATCTAAGCATAGAACACAATCTTAGAAATGGCCATGAATAACCTAGGATAAGACCATAAGCATGAAAATTTTATTCTTGAATTATGTGGTTTCCTATTATAATTAGTGTTGCTCACACTATTCTTCTTGGTTTTAGTCAATGGCTGGAACCCGAAGGAACCGTGTTAATGCGGAATGCGATGGGCAATGCAATGATTGTCCCCCTGAGCAACCAAACGATATGGGAGCTGGAATGACAAATCTTGTAGCCATGCTCACACAACTTTCTCAAGCTATGAATCATGCAGGATTTCCAAACGAGCAAAGGAGGGAGCAACATTCTGTTGAATCCTTCATGAGGCAGCGTCCACCTTCTTTCAGCGGGTCTACTGATCCATTAGTTGCTGAACAATGGATTAGTACTACTGAAAAGATATTTTCAGTTCTTCAATGTTCTGAGCATGATAAAGTCATCCTAGCAGTGTATCGTTTGGAAGGAGATGCTGATCAATGGTGGAATCTTGTTAAGAATATGAGGCAAAGGGATGAAATTGAGTCCATGGAATGGGACGAGTTCAAGAACTTGTTTTTCAATAAGTACTTCCCTCGTATTCTCCTAACAAAGATGGAGAAAGAGTTCCTTGAACTGAAGCAAAGGGATGATGAATCTGTTAGTACCTATGAAGCAAATTTTACAAGACTTGCAAGGTACGCTTCTGGTATTATTATCCAACCTGAGAGTAAGATCGATCGATTCTTTAGTGGCTTAAAACCAAGTCTTCGAAGGGCGTTAGCCATAAGGGACTTCAATAGCTATGAGGAAATCGTTCGATGTGCTCTCAAAGTCGAGATGGAGATTGGAGTAACCCATCAGTCACATGGGTTTGATAAGAAGAGGAAGATGGAATTCAAAGAAAAATCTAAAGAGCACACGGAAAAGAAGATGAACTTTCCCTTATGCTCAATGTGTGGAAAGAAACATGGAGGGAGTTGTCTTAAAGGGACACGTAAATGTTTTAAATGTGGAAAAGAAGGTCATCGGGCATTTGAATGCCGTGATAATGGGAAGAAGATGTCTAATGATGCAAACAAAGGAAGGGATACACAGAATGAACCTACTACACTTCAATGTTTCAAGTGCAAGGAGATGGGGCATTATGCCAATCAATGCCCAAATCCAAGGGTTGATGATGATGGTCGATGTCAACAAACTCTTAAGGCTAAAGATAAAGGAAAGTCACATGCAATTTCTATCAGCGATGTGGAGTACGATAATGAAGTGGTGAAAGGTACACTTACCATCCACTCTAAAGTAGCAAATGTTTTATTTGATTCTGGATCCACACACTCTTTTATTTCTGAAAAATTTTCTAAGGGTATCACCGTACTACCTCAACAATTAGATGTTGAGTTAGCTGTGACAACACCTAATGGCACATCAATCGCATCAAAAGTTTATAATTCTTCTCCGATCGAAGTTTGTGGGAAAGTGCTTCCTGCAAATCTTGTGATCCTTCCTTTAGTGGAATTTGATGTGATTCTTGGCATGGATTGGCTTTCTCTACATGGAGCTCATATCAATTGCCAAAGAAGGGAAGTCACATTTCATACTCCAGATCAATCTACGATCGTATACCAATGCAAGGATGAACATAACCTTCCAGTGGAAATTTCTTCCATCTTATGGGTATTGATCCCACTAAATGAAGGTTATTTATCTCAAATGGTTGGTGAGAAACTCACGATTAAGAATATGCCCATTGTAAGGGAGTTTGATGATGTCTTTCCGGAGGAATTACCGGGTCTTCCACCAAATCGTGAAGTTGAGTTTTCAATAGAACTCGTACCGGGTGCTTTGCCTATTTCAAAGACACCTTATAGAATGGCCCCAATTGAGTTGCAGGAATTGAAGAAGCAACTCCAAGAGAATCTTGATAAGGGATTCATACGCCCTAGTGCGTCACCTTGGGGAGCACCTGTTCTATTTGTTAAGAAGAAAGATGGATCAATGAGACTCTGCATTGATTATCGAGAACTTAACAAGATCACTATCAAGAACAAATATCCTCTCCCACGCATTGATGAATTATTTGACCAACTACGCGGAGCTCAATACTTTTCCAAGATTGATCTTCGTTCAGGGTATCATCAATTAAGGGTCAAAAGGGAGGATATACCAAAGACGGCTTTCCGTACAAGGTATGGACACTATGAATTTATAGTGATGCCATTTGGTCTTACTAATGCCCCTGCTATCTTCATGGATCTAATGAATAGAGTCTTTAGAGACTATCTTGATCAATTTGTGGTAGTCTTTATAGACGATATTCTTGTCTATTCAAAGAGCAAGGAAGAGCATGAAGATCACTTGAGAATTATATTGAAGACCCTGAGAAAGGAGAAGCTTTATGCCAAATTTACCAAGTGTGAATTTTGGCTTCAAAAAGTTGCATTTTTGGGTCATATAATCTCAAAAGAGGGGATATCTGTGGATCCAGCAAAAACAGAGGTTATCGAAAGATGGTCAAGACCAACAACAGTAACTGAGATCCGAAGTTTTCTTGGTTTGGCTGGTTATTATCGACGTTTTGTAAAAGATTTTTCACGATTATCTAATCCACTCACCAAGTTGACTCGGAAAGGAGTTAAGTTTGTCTGGACAGAGGAATGTGAAGAGAATTTCAAGGAGTTGAAAAGAAGGTTATCCAGTGCACCTGTGCTCACACTGCCTTGTAGTGGAGAAAGGTTTGTGATCTACAGTGATGCATCCAAGAAGGGATTGGGGTGTGTTCTTATGCAAAATGATATGGTGATAGCTTATGCCTCACGACAGTTGAAAATCCATGAGCAAAATTACCCAACACATGATTTGGAGTTGGCTGCGGTAATCTTTGCATTAAAGATTTGGAGGCATTACCTTTATGGTGAAAGGTGTGATATTTATACTGATCATAAAAGTTTAAAGTATATTTTCACACAAAAGGAGTTGAATATGCGTCAAAGAAGATGGTTGGAGCTGATTAAGGATTATGACTGCTCAATCCATTACCACCCTGGGAAAGCAAACAAGGTGGCAGATGCATTAAGTCGACAAGACCATGCTAGTTTATCCATGATGAGGATCACAAAAGATCCAATATTTATGGATTTACAAAGGATGGATCTTGGAATTTTAATGGAAGGGGAAAAATCTTATCTTTCTCAAATGAATGTTCAACCATCTATACATGTGAAGATTAAGGAGGCACAGAAAGAAGATGTCGAGTTACAAAAGAAGGTGAGAAATGTTCCTGAATTCAACCTTGATTGTGATGGGATAATAAAGTTCAGGAATCGGGTTTGCGTTCCTCCCATCCCCGAATTAAAGAATGAGCTGCTGGATGAGGCTCATAGTTCATCATTTTCTATTCATCCTGGAAGCACGAAGATGTATAGGGACCTGAAAGAGTACTTCTGGTGGGATGGAATGAAAAGAGATGTTGCTGAATATGTCTCTCGATGCTTGGTTTGTCAACAAGTTAAAGCTGAGAGACAGAAGTCTAAGGGGATGTTACAACCATTACCCATACCCGAATGGAAATGGGAAAACATCACTATGGACTTTGTCACAGGACTTCCTAAAACATCCAAAGGCAATAATGCTATCTGGGTCATAGTTGATCGTCTTACAAAGTCTGCACACTTCATTGCTATTAGAGAGGATTTCTCTCTAGATCAGCTTGCCATGATATATGTAAAGGAAGTGGTAAGATTGCATGGAGTACCACTTTCTATTATATCTGATCGAGATCCGAGATTTACCTCGAAGTTCTGGCGAAGTCTTCAGCATACTCTGGATACAGAGTTGAGTTTCAACACTGCTTATCATCCCCAGACAGACGGTCAGTCTGAGAGAACAATTCAAACCCTAGAAGATATGTTGAGAGCTTGCTCTATGGATTTAAAAGGAGGTTGGGATCAACACCTACCTTTGGTGGAATTTTCTTATAATAATAGCTTTCACTCCAGTATTCAGATGGCTCCTTATGAAGCTCTCTATGGAAAGAAATGCAGGACTCCAACTTGCTGGGATGAAGTTGGGGAAAGAAAGCTATTAGGACCTGATCTCGTTGATGAAATGGCAGAAAAGGTTAGATCTATTCAACAACACATAAGAGCAGCTCAGAGTCGACAGAAAAGTTATGCCGACAACCGAAGAAAAGACCTAGAGTTTGAAGTGGGTGATAAAGTGTTCTTACGAATATCTCCCTGGAAGAGGGTTATGAGATTTGGAAAGAAGGGGAAGTTGAGCCCTAGATATATCGGTCCTTTCGAAATACTGGATCGTGTTGGGAAGGTAGCTTACCGATTGGCGCTTCCACCGAATCTCTCTCAAGTTCACGATGTGTTCCATGTATCTCTCCTGAGAAAGTACATACCAGATCCTTCACATGTACTCAGCTCAGAAGTTGTACCGCTGGAGCAAGATCTTTCTTATGAAGAACAGCCGATAGAGATTCTGGATCGTAGCGAAAAAATCCTACGAAACAAGACCACTCGCTTGGTGAAAGTTTTATGGAGAAACCACCAACTTGAAGAAGCTACATGGGAGCTTGAGGATATGATGAGGGAGAAGTATCCTCATTTATTGCAAAGTAACGAATTTCGAGGGCGAAATTCTTTTTAAGGGGGGTAGAATGTAACACCCGAGACTTTTATGTTATATAAATCATCAAAGGAATCTTTTTCTACACAACACTTGCTTGGCTTGCTTTACACGCAATCGCGACCTTCCTCGATAGCTTGCGTCGTACGCAATACCGAGTTTCACTAAACAACAATATGCTATTAAAACTAGCCGTTATGAATAGTAATAACCACTTTTTGAAATTTTATAAATTTTATTTTTCAAAATGGACTTCATTTTTGGACTTAGAATATCGAAATTAGCCTAGGGTGAAATTTTGGTATTTTTCTGAAAACTTTCAATTTTTGATGAATAGTGAAACCACTAAGTGGTAGGTTAAAAAACTGAATTTTGCATAAAACTTAATTTTACCGCTTCTGTGAATGAAATTTCAAAAATCCGAGAGACACGGTTAATATCAAGGACTAAAATGTGGTTCAATGAGATGAAAATAATTTTTTGGTGAATAGTAACTTTTTACTATTTTTACCGCGGTTAATAGTAAATAGGGTAACTAAGGGTAAATATGATATTAATATTACCCTAACACATGTCCTAATTCTATTGGAAAAGTGTAATTCGACCGAAAACAAACTTAGGAATAAAATATGACCATTTAGGCCCACTTGGATTAGATTAGGACATTTATTATTAATTTATTTAAAGAAGGGTTAAAATAGTTAAAATCAAAGTTTAATAAGTAAATCATTTTTAATATAGGGTTATACATAAGATAAATTCGATTGTAAATATTCATTAGAAAGCTAAAAAGATTTCCTACATGATGGTATTTTATTTCTAATTTTTAGACATCAAATAATTTAATTTATTTATGACACAAAGATGATGCAGTAATTATCTTATTAATGAAATATTGACAAAATTGATAATATAAATACCAAAATAAATGTAATTTGAGACTTTTTATGAATTCCACTAATTTTCTAGGTTACTATGATATATTATTGTTGATTTAATCAACTTGGTTCGAACATATAATTCTGTTATGACTTTCACAAAAATCATATATCAAATAGTGTCAAAATTGACACAAAATAGTTTTTAAATAAAATATTATATTATTAATTGTTATTTTATTCCTAAAAATCTAAGGTTCGGCCAAATGACTTAGATAAGGATATATATATTAATAATAAACAATTTGGGGTTCGTTTGGCATGTTATAGTAAGTGTATTAACCATATAGTGAAAGAAAACAAAAAGACACGGTAAAAGTTAAATTAATTAACTTAGAGTTAAATCTAATTGATAAGGTTAAAATAATACCCTAAACTTGTCTAAATCCTATTGGTTGATAGGATTTCGACCCATCCCCACTTTAGCTTCGAAATAAGACCCTTTGGAACCATTATAAACCGATTTTGACTTTAATATAAAATAATATTTTGAGATATTCCTAAGGTGCCCCTCTCCTCCCTTATAAAAGGGCACCTCCTCCCCCTCCTCCTGACACCAATTTGAGCACTCAAGCTCGGCCAACCCCTGCCATTTTCCCTTCTCCACTTCCCTAGAATAATCCTAGAGGTCTTGGTCTTCTCCAAAGACCAATCTTAGTTCCTTAAGTGGAGGATTCAAAGAAGCGTTCCAAATAAGAGGTAATATCCATTACCGATCTTTTCAATTTCTTTCTTCTTCAACTTCTTCTTCTTTAGTTGTTTCATGATAAAGTAATAACATCAGTATTACTTACATACTGATATGTTATTATAAATATGAAACAACCCTAATTCACCTTCTATCCATCCTACGGAAAAATGAAATCACCGCGCGTGCGTACGTACGGAATACCGTCTCCACGCCGTGGTGTAATCTATTTTCCACCATCACCTTACAAGGATGGGTATAATGGTGTAATAAGTAACTATATATGATTATTATTAAGTAATATTGATACTGAAATAATATATATATATACTCCAATACAATTCCACGATCATAGGAACGATATCATCACTCGTGCGTACGTACGGAATACCGTCTCCACGATGTGATGCGACTCGTTCTACATGATCTTCATTTCATAATGATTATATAAATGAATTGAATGAATGAATATGGTATATACTACACTAATACCATTCTGGAAATGAATTATCTATAACCTAAAGATAAGAATAAGAATTTATTCGACAAAACACGCATAAGAACAAAAAGTTATAAAGACCCGAGTAACAAGTAACAATGAAATATTACTAACAAGAAGCTAATAATATGACCATATATGATCTCATATCAATATGTATGATTCTGGAATAAGTAAATAACATTATTTAAACCATTATACAGGATCTTAGGACACGAACAAAGCAAATCGGACCTAAGGTAAGGGAAATATCACAATCTCATTTTTATCCGAGATTGTTTATTCGTAAGTATTTACTGGGGTGTATTTTATCATCCACATCCATGTTCCCTCAATATGTAATATTGTTTCCATCCACTTGAAACAGTTTAAATCCAATTTTACCCTTAGGTGAGTTTTTGGTAAAGAATATGAAAGGAATCTTTTGTCGTTTTTCCGTACGAGGTACTTTTTGACTTTTCCGACAAAAGTACGAAGAATGTTTTTTTTAACTTATACGGCATGAATGGATTTTTAAAAATTACTTCAAAGAAGCTTCCTTTACAAGTTTTAAAGTTTATTTTTAATCAACTTCTTTTATTTTAAAGTTGTATGACATGTTATGAAAGGAAAAATGTTTTTGAAGAAGAAAGGATATTTTCCTAAAGAATTCAATTCAAGTGTTTTATCAAAATTATTTTCCATCTAAGATAATAAAGGGTTCTGTTTCTATCCATATTTTTACATTGGTTTGACTATGTTGTGATGGAATTATGTTTATGAATTCCTTTATCATATATGAATTGATTTATGATGTCATGATGTTTCAAGAATCCCATTTTTGTTATATGTGTTATGCGATGATGTATGTTTTATGATTATGTGGCACACATAAGAAAGGATTCATTATAAGATGGGTGGGACCTATATCTCCCTCCAATGCATTGGGTAAAGATTTTATATCTCATGATATAGACATGGCTGGAACGGAAGGTTATTTCGGTTCAGTGATACAGGACTGAAACGAGGAGTGAACTCGGTTCAGAAAGGGACTTTGTCCACTAAGATAGTCTTGGCAATGAGTCATGACTAACAAGAAATGATTTCCATGATTATGTGTGCATGCCACAAAGATTCAAGTTTTATGTTATGATTATGGGGATCTCATTTTCACTTCTATGATTTATTCCATGTTAAGATATTATGATCTCTTTTGCAGGTTTTGATTTTCATAAAGATATGATATGATTTTTATTTCCTTTATTTGCCCTTGCTGAGCATTTGAGCTCACCCTTTTATGTTTTCTTTTCCCCAGGTCAGGAAGATGGATATTAAGTAGAATATGCTAAAAGGGACCCTAGATATGATGAAATAAATGGGAGACACTGTAGAAGATTTATGAACCAGTTGTTTATGTTTCCCCAGTTTCTAAAGACACTATACCTATACGGTCCTTTGTGGTTTTCTCATATGTTGTAATAAGTGTGCTTCAATTTTGAAGTATTAACAATGTATGTAAAGTGTGGGTCGTTATATTATATGTCACATTATTTCATTCCGAAATTAAAAATTTCCCAATTAATGCATCTTTTTAATTTCTCACCATTCGTTTGAAATTCAATCCATTTTAAAAATACCCATATCATGTCGTTATCAAAATATAACACATGAAAACAATATCAAAAAAATAGAAAATCCACACATTTTTACCTAATAATAAATAATTATAACAAATTAAATATGAATTCCTAGTGGGGATTTAATTCATATATTTTATTTCATTGTCGTATCAATGGATAAACCCATGAAAATATGATTTTATGCCCTATAAGTGCCTCCAAAAAACTGATGTACCCAACTCCCTGGTAACTTGAGGTTCTTTATAAAAAGATCAGCTATGTATTTTTTTATGATCTACAATTCATATACCAACAATAATTTTCATTTCTAATATCACAAATCCATGTCTTACCAGAATGATTGTCAACTCCAAGACTAAAAAACCCATATCGCTGGTTCCAAAATATATGAGTACTGACCAAGACTCATTTCACATGTAATTTATATACTGAACAATTGGATACCACATGTATCATCCTTCCCATCCTCATTGGCTTGAGTGGAGGTGGAATTAAAAAAATTCCCTTAGATACATCCCCAATGTGCCAACGGATGGAAATAAATTCCAAGGTATTCAATTTAATTGGGATACAATTTACCCTTTAAAAATATAACAACCCAACCAAACCCGCCATAAAAAATTAACCAATAATTGATTCATGATAAAAATGAAAGACAAATAAAACTAATACCATTGATATAAAAACTAATCTATAATAGAGTACCATAGAAGAAAACTAATAACATCAAAATACAAAGTCAAAGACAAAACCAACAAACCCGAAGGACTCGGAAGATATAACTCCATAACTCCAAATATGCTCCATATTCCAACGCTACAAAAAACCTTAGGTATCACAAATAACCACTAATGAAATTTAATAAATTCCCATTACCTATGTCTCGACAGAAAACATCGAATAAACCCCCAACGTTCCATAGTTTGGGGTGAGTAATAAAACTCAACAGGTTTTCCACAAATTAATTCCCAACTTACACCTCAAGGATAGAGAAAGTTAGCACATTTATAAAAAATAGTTTGTATAAAACCATATTAAATAGATAAAAAATCATTAAAAAATCCAATAAAAATTAATAGAAAAACATTTTGTAAGGAAAGAAAAAAATCTTTAAACCATTTCACATTCCTTTTTGGCGTACCCATTTCACAACTCACACACACACACGTGAAAAATAATTCTTCAATGAAATTTACATACTCATTAGTGGTGTTTCATCCATAAACTATGTCATTAAAAATTTTCCAACGTCCTTATTCCCCAATAGAACACACCCCTTATCCAAGTCCATGCCCCTTTGTACCCCAATGATACAAACCCCTTATTCAGGGTTGCGTCAAAAGAATGAACTCGCACAAACACATGTATTCCAAAAACAATTAAAATTATCCATTCTAATAAATTTCAATAAATCCATTATTTTATTGAAAACATTTTTGAAAAAATATTTTCATAAATAAAACAAAACCATATTTTAATGTTAATATTTTGAAATCAAGAACATTGATCACTTTGCAAAACCAATTTACACAATATAGAAACCATAACAAAAGAAGGTTTATATCATGTTTTTTACACAAATTGCACTACAAAATTCAATAAATTTAACCATTTTGGAAATAAACCTTCATGTTCTAATAAAAGGTGTTGATAGTGTGGCCACTTACCTTAGTAATTATTATGAAAAAAAATAATGGAATGAATTATTCAATAAAATTGGATTGAATTTCCAAAAACTCATCTTATATATCTCTCTATAATATCAACACAACAATATATCATCATAATTGGTGTCAAATCCCATATACTTGTCCATAGATGAATAGATATAAGAATATGATAAAGGGAAGATAAGTAGATATAAGTAAAAGTACAAAAACACAAAGACCTCCAAAGGGAATCAGGCTTCAACGCATCATGAAAAGCCTTCAGATCGATTCTGATTCTAATAGGAGGAACTCAAAATCCTTTTTAAGGAATAAAAATTTCATTAGGGATGGTAATCATGAAAAAAATAGATTCTTATAGGTGAAAATGAGTGAGATCCAATTTTTTATGATCTCACTTTTAAATTGTGCACTGTTAGGTATATTTTATGCTAACTATGCATCAGCCTCCACCATAAGGGTAACCTCTCAAATTAGGCTTGCATTGTTAGAAAAACAAAAATCAAACGATATAGAATTATTCTACACCAATTTTAATGGTTTCTCCTGGGTATTCATAGAGTCTAGCCAAACCATGTGCATAATAGTAGTCCTACCCAGAATCCCCTATTTCACATATCACGAGTTCTTATAGGAATTTCATGGTTTCCAATAACTATTATCAAAGTGTGAACCTTCAGAAAATCCACAAAAAAAATTCCAAAAGTCATCTAAACCTACAAAATCGTCACCAAAATGGATTATATAGTTAAAAATCATAATAAAATGGATACCTACTCAAAACCAGGGGTGAAAAAATCTAGGAATTTTCTCATTTAGGAAGACCAATTTCAAGAATTAATTGGAATGGGGTAATGGTTAAATGGATGGATGCATATGATAATTCTTACATAGAGTTGTAGAAGTGTTTGACTATAGAAGTGAACCTAATCCAAACCAATCCAAGATTGGAGTTTAAGATGTTTTGTGACACTTTTATAATTTCACATGGAGTAGTGTTGATGCAAGGAGATCGAGTTGTGGCATATGGGTTGAGGTTATTGATTCCTCATGAATGGAAAAAACCCTATTCAGTACATTGAGTTAGATTTATTTGATTATTACATGAAGTGTTTGCGGAATTATCTATTGGATAGATGTTTACTACTTATATTGATCACAAGGGATTAATATATATCCTTTCGCAATATGATTTGAATCTATGGTACCCGAGGATGGTTGAGTATATAATTTCATTTTATTTTGAGCTACCAAATACACCCAAGAGATAATATAGTGTTGTTTAATATTTATGAAGAGTAATTCAGGAGTCTAGTGATGAGGTGAAGATGATGAATTTTCTTACTGATATGTATATTGTGGTTCAGTATAGCCAGGTCCTCCAATGGCCCAAGGCCTTCATATTTTTATTGATTTTTATAATCCACCATTAAATGGGTGAGGTGGAACCCTTACAAGTTCCGTAGGCATAAGTATTACATGGCCCGTAGGCCTTAGAGTAATTCATTTTCCATAGGCTTCAAACATTTCATACAACCCAGTATAACTACTTGGAACTTCTTTTCCCCCGCATATTCATTGTGAAATCATCTCTCCACCTTCACCAAGATGTTCGGATAGGCTTTCTGGTGCATGCACGGGCTTTTACCAATGGCAGTTTCCATACCCTCTCATTCTTGCAATTAGTTTAGCTTCTACTATGGTGAAAGCTCCTTTATCCTCCTCCTTCTAAATCTTGTTCCATGTAGGTTGTCTGGTTTTCATCTACACTTAATGTGGACTGAAGGCCTTGAGGTGGCCCAAAGGCCTTACTGACCTGAATTCCTGGCTGGCCTGAAGGCCTTAAAGGAATCGGAGACGAAATCGGAAGCCTGATGGCCCAAACTGGGGAATATTCCCAACTACTATAGTGCCAAACAGTGCCTGCCACAGTTCCCGCTACAGTACCTTCTACAGTTCCCAAACAGGGGAATATAGCCAGGTGTAGATTAATCTTGTAATAGTTTTAGTGGAGTATACACTTTTGACCTTGATTATAGAAAGTAAGTATGAGGATCCATAATTTTTTACCTTGATGAAGATCTTTGAAGGTGGGGAGTCACCTTCTAATTGGACTATACATGAGGACAAGATCACCTATGTCAAGAATAGGGTTTCTGTTCCGAATAGAAAATGAGAGGACCTAATGTATTAATTTAATATCTCGAAGTGGGTGGTGCCTCTAGGTGTGAGAAAAATTTTACGTGTTCTATGACAACAATTTTGGTGTCCAGTAAAAAAAAGAGATAACAAGGTTCGTGACATGATTTTACAAATTTCAATAGGTAAAGGATGAGAATCAAAGACATAGAGGATTACTAAAGTTCATTCCCATTCCTTAATGAAATTGGGATTACATTTCTATGTAATTTATGGTGGGTCTCCCAAGGATTCCTCAAAATAATGACACTACATTGGTGGTTGTGGACTAGTTGAATATGGTAGTACATCTCTTTCCCATAAAATAGTCTTTCTCTTTGAACTAGTTAACAGGTTTATACATTCATGAAACAATCCATCTATATGGGGTTCAATGGATTATAGTTTCATAATTTGGTACATGATTTACATTATAGTTTTTCAAGGTCTTGTAGAAGGATTTTGGTATAGTTTTTACTAATTACTACGTTCCATCCATATAATGATGGGAAATCGTAACATACTATATAGGTTCTTGAAGATATTCTTTAGGCGTGTTTCCTAGACTTTGGTTCGTCTTGGGATAATCACATATTATTGGTGTGGTTGTCCTATAATAACAATTATTATGAAATTATGTAGAATGCACCCAATGAGTCCCTTTATAGTAGGACAATAAGATCGCATATATACTGGATGGAGGTAGTTGAGTTAGATTCGTTGGGACTGAGTTTTGTATTGGAGAGTTCAGAATATGTTTGGCTGAATTGGATGTGTATGGATATGCCTCAGGTATGGAGAATTTATATTATAATAGACTTGGTGACCCATAGATTTTATAGACTATGATAATGTGTTCCTTTAAGTGTCTCTTAGGTTGGGTCACCATAGAATTCAGAGATAGGTAAATTTGGTGCCCATGGTTTATAGACTATTTGAGGTTGTAGAGAGAGTCAGGATAGTACCATACTGATTGGATCTTCCACATTGATATATTGCTATTCAGGATTTTTATCATGTGTCATAACTACAACGGTATCACCATGATCCTTCTCATGTGATCAATGAGAATGATTTTGAGACTGAAACTTATAAGTCCTTTTAGGAGCCTCTCATACATGTGTTAGATCATAATTATTTTTTTTTTCAAGGAATGAATGCCCTGATATTTCATGTATTGTGGAATCATGTATTTGTTTAGGAGAAAACATTGGAGAGAGAAAAAGATATGAGGCCTCAGTGGCCTGATATTTTTGACTCGAAATCATTGATATTCTTAGGAGTCTTACTGAAGGATGAGATCTTTTGATTTGGGGAAATTTTAATATATAAACATTTTTTTGAGATCTCATCATCTCATTTACAAGTAATCTTTTTTCTTTTATGACTATATCTTGTGTTGGTTTACCATTGGTGTATTTTGGGGGAAAATGGAGGATTTTGGAAGGACGAAGGTAGTTCGCGATAGGCGTATAGTTTTAACAAATTATAAACCCAACCCAACATACCATTTGAACCCAAATAGAGGGGATTCACATGGAAGCACATGGTTTTTCCATCAATGTTCCCCTTATAGGAAACCGAGTTTGTGGAATTTCAAAACCCCCAAAACAAGTGTAAAAAATCTCGAACCCCCCATACATCACCCTAACTATATCCAAGTTTACCCTATATGTTTCCTTTCATTTTTTGATGCTCCTAGATGGATAAAAAGTCCTTATAACCTCTTTTTTTGGTAAACCAAAGCTTTGATTGGAGATATTCACTTCTCCTGGTGAGATATTATGACCTGGTTGGGTTTCCTCATTATCTCACACCATTCTCTGATACATTAAAGATATTTTTACCTCTTTTTTATGGATCTAGATATATGTTTTCTGGGTCTTGATTTGATTGATCTTGGATCAAGATTTCAGATCCAGATATCATTCCTCATAACGATCTTAATTTTTTCACTTCAATTGGAGATTTCTGTTGGCCAGTGTTTTACATTAATTTTGAGGTTGGATATAAAAATTACAAATCTCATAGTCTTATTTTAATTAAATTTATGTAATAGTTAAATTATCAATTTACACGATTGTGAAATTGAATTGATGATATAATTTATTTAATTTATTTTTGTATAATAATTATTTGGCTTAAATTGGGTCAATTTAAATTGGTTATTTTGGATTAATTATGTATTTATTTAATTAATGGAATATTTTGATTTTGAAATGGAATGAAAATTTGGATTGTGAAATTGGTAAATTATTTTGATATGGATTAATTGAAAATAGGTATTTTGAGATGGTTTACTTGACCATAATGGGTAAATGAGTTATATGAGCTAAATCTTTCAAAATGATTAATGGTGAATTACACATATTATTTAATGTGATTAAAGTTATTAATCATGATATTTTTTGATAGGGTTTGATGGTACCAAGATGAAAAATGATGGAAAAAATAATTAATGTTGATTAACCTTGATTGATGTGATATATTTTATTTCTGTGAGTGATTGAAAAATGTGTGTAGGGAATAGAATTCTACTTCAAAATCCCATAGTGATAAATTAATAAATGTGTGTGGGACATGGTTTGATTCCTCAAAATATCAAAGTAAAAATTTTATATAATGAGTGTAAGAGAAGGATTGCAACTTAAACATCTCACTGGTTTGGTTTTTTAATGGAATTATAGTGGGACATAGATTGTTTCTTTAAATAACCATGGTATACTAGACATGGTGTTCTACACCCAAAATGTTGTCATTGAACTATGGTTCCCATTGGTCGTAATTTAAATTGAATTGATAATTGATAATTGATAACTATTGTATGGTGATATGTGATATCCCTTATGGATTTCATAGACTCTAGTGTGGATAGAAGAAGGTAATTGGGATCGAGTTTCCTCAAGAACCAAGGGTTTTATGTTGGTAAATAGTGAATACTTGAATAGGTGTAGAATATTTTACTTTATTGATTGTATTTTATTCTTTATAAGATTTCATACACTTTTATTTAATAGATATTGTTTTAGATTCTTTTAGTGGTGGCCTACTATGTTTTACTCACACCCTACTTGTTTTACTAATCCCTACAAGAATAGAATTCATATTTTTAGGACATGATAAAGACTAGTGTCTCATGTTAGATGGGTGATTGGGATATAGAATGAATGATGAAATACAATGTGATTCAAGACTCATTTAGAAGTTTTCAGTGTCTATTTATTTTTGTTTTTTTCATACTGAATCTTGACACAAATTTTGAGAATGAAATATCTACTCTTCAGTTTTGGATATTTTACTCATATTTTGGTCATCATGTGATACCTTTTTCATTTGTATATTGGTTATGTCATTGGTTATTATTATTTATTTCCTATATTGTTCTACTTTGATATGCAGTGTATAGTCTCCTCAAGATCGAAATTAGAGCCTCACTTTTATTCTATTGCCTTTAATGTATACGGAGGTGTGCTTGAGATCATGTAACCGACCAGTTTGGAGCACTGGTTTGTGGCACCTGGGTGGTACATTGCATGTGGCCTCATATTTTTAGAATGTATGCTTCTAGAGAGGCATTTAGTGGAAATATTGTTTATTTATTGGGGAGGTTTTGACATCTTTTTACTATTTTCATGTACTCTTCGACCCAAATTATCATCATTTTATGGCTAGGGAATGTTTATATGTGTTTTGAGATAACTTTTCAAAATTATCGGTGTCTCTTGGGAATTACATGGTTGGCGTATAGATTTCAAAAACCGCGTTCCCTTCTTATAAAATCTTTGAAAACCCATGCATAAATTTTTTTCATGGTTCACACATTACTTAAAAAACTATTATCCACCTAATAAAAATAATTCACTATTTTATAAGGGCTAATGATTTGGATAACCATGTGGCCCTTCCTATTTAACCATTCACGCATAATGTTTTTTTGAAAATTCATATAAATATTCCTTAACATTCATTTTCACCCCCACTCGACCATATCTTGGTGTTAGATGATTTTCTAGTTACCTAAAACTCCCAAGAAACAATATTTTATCCTCCAAACCCCTTCTAACAAAGATCAAATCATTGATAGTTTCATTAGATCACTCCCAGGTAGAAATTTTCCAACAATTCCTTCACTATCAACCTCTTCATCTCTCCTACTTTGGGTTTTATAGATCTCCTTTTTATTAAAGAGTTTAATCCCTATTTTTTGGATCTTAAATCTTGGTTTCATTCTTAGATATAAATTTTGGACATTCTTGATTGGAGTTTCCCATTTTTGGTGTTGTGGGACATGAGATAATTATTTTTGTAGTTGGTTCTGTAAAATTTTAGCTAATTGATTTAACCCTAAATTTCATTATTAAAATAAAATTTATTTATATTGATTTTTAAAAAACATATTCAATGTGAATTGGAAACATAAATTGATTTGGCTTGGGAAATTTGGGAAGACTATTAATTCTAGAGAAATGGGGTGTGATTTTAATTTGATGAAAATTATGTAATTTGATTTTGTGATATTGATTTTCGAATTTTTTTTTGAGAAAATGTATTAAGTGTTTTTTATAAGAACCCATTAGTATTATCCGAAAAAGTAATGTATTGATTAAAACCCAGTTTATGTTTTTTAATGAGAAATTTATATATTGAAATGGAAAATGGTATTTGGGATAGTTTAGAAATAATTTTCCCATTATTAATTTTTGTTTGAGGACATGGAATCATAGGTAGTTAGTGAGCTATTAGAGAAATAGTTTATAGGATAGAAATGACTTATGAATATATTGGCACATTAAAAATATAAAATAATATTATTAGAATATATTATCCTCATTAAAATGTTGATTATTCATCTCTAACCATGGTCACTGGAATATGTGTGCACATTTTCTTAATAATTGTAGAAGTGTGTGAGAATCCCATAGCGTAGAAATATTGTACCTCTTGTAAGATGACCATGTTTTTTATTTATATTTATTTTAATATATTTTCCATTGGATTTAAAAATTCTTTAAATATTCATTCTGAATTTATATAAACTATTTATTAAGAAGTTATTTTGATATTTTTTCATCAATTGAAATTATTTTCATGTTCTTTTTTAAATATGTAACTTTATTACCCTTCCTTTTTATTATAAAATTGAATGCATGTATTGGTTTCTTTTATTGGAATCTAATTATGGAATCTTTGGTGAGACCTTACTGGTATTTCATCTCACACTCTACCTGTTCATTTGATTGTTTTTAGATTTCCTTCCATCATGCATGATTAATGTCAAAGAAACACTTAAATGTGGTGGTAGTTGATCTTTTGGTTTGGAGTGATGTTTCAGTTAGGACATGGTTTCATATAATTTAGTTTTTTATGTACATTATGGTTTTACTTTGGGTTTTTTTCCTGTCGAACATCTGGTATGATTCTCTCTATGGGGTTTCCTTTTAGTAATACTAACATGTATTTGTTTCATCCACTGTTTAATGTGAAAAAAATATATTTAATGTCATCAAATATTATTCCTAGTGCTAGTCACCAACCCATTGGGAAATGTAACACCCTTTAGGACATGTCACTACCATCTTAGGTATCAATGTACCTAATTATCTAGTTTGGTACATAAAAATTAAGAAAACTGTGTTGGTGACTTGGGTGAATAACTGGACACAACTAGTGTAACACCCCAGGTAAATAAATAATATGACATTTCATATTTATCCATATTTGTGAATAAAATATTGAAATGACTTTAAAGGGGATGCTATGCTCGATGGCGTACCCAACACGCAACAACGAGTTTCTTGGGAATCTTACGTTGCACTCTAATAATAAAATAATATTATTTTAAATGGTAGTTAACATGTAGTCGTTGTATTGGCGGGAATGGATAGAAATAACTAAAATATGATTATATATGTTTTTAAATGTTTTTACTTTTATCCAATAAAATCTAAAGGCTTAAAATACGGAAAGAATTCAATTTTAGGCGTATATGCCCTAGTTTTCACTAAAGGTTCACTTATCGCCTTTTAATGGAGAACTATCACTAAATATAGTTTTTATCACTCTTATACATTCTTTTGGACCAAATAAAACTCTTATTAAGAATCAGGACATCAAATTTTACTTTGTGTAATTTTTTGGTATTTTTTCGATAAAGTTCATTTTTTAATGAATAGTGCAAAATGTTGTGTTTTAATTCAAAACCTCTTTTTAATATAATTTATTTATATGATTAGATAATATTTTTAATTGGTTTTAAAGTGAAATTAGAAAATATTTTTACCATTAAATCCAATAGTGGTCATTGGAATTAATTTCACTTTGAAATCAGACTTAAACTAGTGTCAATCTTTTGATACTTATTGTTTTATAAAAACACGCTATTTGCTCTGACAGCGGGAATTAATTATTAAATTAATTAATGTGATTAATATGTTTTGAATTTTGTAAAACGGACTTCATTTTTGAATTCAGAATATCAAATATAGCTTATGGTGAATTTTTTGGATTTTTCTGAAAAACTTCAATTTTTGATGAATAGTGAAACCACTAAGTGGTACATATAAAAACTGATTTTTCCGTTTAAATGAAATTTTGCCATCTTTGTGTTTTGAATTTCAAAAATTCGACATACATGGTTGTCATTAAGAAGTAAAATGTGGTTCAATGAGATTAAAATATTTTTTTGGTGAATAGTAACTTATTAAGTTTTAATCGCGATTAGTGGTAATTAGTGTAGTTTAAGGAAAAAATAATGCTTTAATAGAATTAGATGAGATTGACACATGTCCTACCCTCATTGGTTGTGTCATGGCCGACCAAGAAAAGCCATGGGTCAACTTGGAGACCCCATGGATTCACTTTGGTTGGGAAATGACATAAATAACTTTTTATTTAATGTAAAAGTAAAAATGACACAAACATGATATGTTTTACTAAAACAATTTGTAAGTGGGGTTATACAAGTCATATTATTTATTATAAATAATCATTGGAAAGATAAAAATATTTCCTACATCATAGTAGTTTTTTTATAATTTTTAGACATTAACTAAATTAAATTATTTATGACATAATAATGATGCAACGATGACATCATTATTTGATGATTTAAATAAAATGGAAAGATAATGTAAAATATATGAACTACACATGTCCAAAACTTATTTTATGAGTGGATTTCGAAGCCTTATCACCTTATCCACGAATTATATCAATGTGGGACCTTTTGAAACCGAAACACATTTTCAAATAATGTAATATTTCTTTACTTTCCAAAAGTGCCCCTCCTCTCCTCTTATAAAAGGCCCCCACATCTACCTCATTTAACACACTCCTCAAGCCTTTGGCTCGCCCAACCCCTGACCATTTACTCTATCCACATCCCTCTCCTCATCCTAGAGGATTCCCTTTGGGAAGAATCCTTTCAAAGGAAGCCTTTAGGCTCAAATCAAAAGGAGTTACACTTTTAAAGGTAATTCATTCTCTCATGTCCATTTGTTTTATTTTGCTTCTCCAACCCCCTAAAATCTTTTTATTTACTTCTTCTGTAACAACACCAGTATCTTCAATATACTAGGATGTTGTTATAATATTTATCCGAGCTACACTCTCACACAACTACATCAAATGGTTAAAGAACATACGGTTTCCGTGGATGGTGAAATTCTGCCTCCCGAAACGATGATTGTTCAATACTCATTTAACACCTTCAAAGGTGGCCATTATGATGTCACTATTTTTATATATGATATATAATATGTTTATGTTTTACTTATTCTTATGTATTTTTCATTTTTGTCTTACCTTTATGGCTTCCATTATGGGTATACGCGATATCTTCATTTAAGGAAGTGCGGACTACCTCCCCCTCAAAGTGATTTGATTCGTTAAATACCATATGTGGGACGTATAAAGGATGGAAATATGATATTATATATGATATTATACTGGAATTATAATATACCTTTATATCATTATTATTCCATTCTATAAAATACGAAATAGAAATGAAAGTAGCGTTCATGTGTACGTACGGCTTACCGTCTCCATGAACGGTGCATTTCATTTCTTACCTCTAAATGATTATGTAATTTTATAAATGCATGCATGTACTATATATATATGAAATATATGATATCTACATCATGAATACAATTCTATATATAATAAAAATTTGGCCACAAAAACAACATGTAATTGTAAGAAGTCCACCTTCGACTTAATAACCAAATATCGACAAAACAATCATTATTAACTTAATGATTACATAATGTTTATGACATGGTAATAAGTGATATAAAAGGAATAATGAAATTGAAAAAGGTTCTTAAGGAAGTAGAAATTAACTCAAGTTTATTATTCAGGAGATTAAAGAACAATCGGGTCAAGTCGGACCCGAGGTAAGGGATCCTACTCCTCTCTTTCTTTTTAAGTACACACTTTTATGTCATTACTTTTAAAGCTCATCTTTATTGTTATTTGGATGATATTTTATATTACACTTACTTTAATTTTTATGTTAATGTGATGAGAGACCCTATTCTATCTCATCAAACCATTTTGGATGTTTTGAGTGGCGCAGTTAGGCTGCCGAACTTTCGTAAGAGATCTAACCTCTCTCTTTCTTTTTAAGTACTCTCCTTTATGTCACTTCTTTTAAGCTCCTCTTTGTAATGTTTGGGGATGTTCTTTTATATTACTCTTTCTTTAAATTTTATGGTAATGTGATGAGATACCCTATTTGATCTCATCAATCCATATTCGGATGTTTTATGTGGCGTCGTTAGGCTGCCGAGTTTTCGTAAGGGATTTTTCATCTCACTTTTATTCCCATGAGATTTATGCTACATTTTCCACAAATTACATTGAGTGGTATATTTACTATCCATTATTATACTCTTTGTGTAATATACTTTCATTTATGAGTATTTAAATCAATGATCTATTGTCCTTCTTTCATCGGGTGTATGTTTTGA
This sequence comes from Viscum album, assembly GCA_963277665.1. NCBI lineage: Eukaryota > Viridiplantae > Streptophyta > Magnoliopsida > Santalales > Viscaceae > Viscum > Viscum album. The sequence continues at coordinate 421,798,263 of OY728162.1, read as the reverse complement.
AAGATACCCAAGTCGGTAAGGGAACCTTTCACCCTCCTCTTTTTTAAAAGACTTCTTTTGTTGGGTCTTTTAATTTACATATTTTTATGTTGGGATATGTTCTCATATATCCTTATTGATGTAAATTTTATGTCCAAGTGATGAGATACACTTTTTATCTCTCATCAACTCATTTTGATGTGATGACGTTAGGCTTTCAGGGAACTTTTTAACCCAATTTCGATTTCATTGGGTTCAACATGTAGTCATTGAATATGTCATCCATTGAATATGTGTGAATGACCTTTTATTGATTTACACTTAATATCCACTTATATTGGGTGTATTTATATTTTCCACACATATTTTTGAGATTGATTTGTCATTAATTTAAGGATACCTCCTTTATAAGGGATTTCATCACATTTGACATTTCTATTGAGGGTTCATTGTTGTTATGCACCAATTCACTCTTATATGGTGTATATACTATCCTTTGGAGTATTATATCATGAATCCATTTATTCTCATGATATTATAATGTTCTGACTAAATGTTATTCCTCAATTATTGTATTCAAGTGTCTCTAATTTAGGTAAAACCCCTTTAACCAGAATATCGTTTTAAATGTTTTAATTATTTGTTCTTATTAATATCCATGTTTTTAAAATGGTTTTAAGGATTTATTTATATGGATATTAATGGTTTAAAATTTTAAGATTCAAGGTGGTATGGGACACTTTGATTAAAAAATCTCCTTATTAAATGTTTTAAATGGTTTTGGAAATGGTTTCTTTTTGAACGGATTCATTATTTCAATATACTAAAATGTTATATTGTGATTGAAATGTGTAAATGTTATGTTTTCTTTATACATGTTTTATGTGATACATTCAAGGTTCTTGGGCATTGTTATGAAAACGGGTGGTTCCGTGATAAACTAAGGGCGGGTGAGCCCGATATAGCTCTCCAATGCATTGGGTAACGTGAAGGAGTGAAACGTTAAGGTTTCTCTGAAGAGATTTTAGGGAATATACTGTGATGGGTATTCCAAACGTAACCATGAGGGTTACTCCCTACGTAAGAATGTTATGAATGCCTCAAGTTACCTTTATGTCTTATGATTTCTATGATTTATTCATGGTTTGAGGAGGTATGTTAAAGTGCCTTTGTTTTATGGGTAAAGTATGATTTCATTCTTATGTATATATGAACTCATGTTTCCTTTCCATATTTTTATAACCCTTACTGAGCTTTTTATGCTCATCCCAAGTTTTTGAAATGTTTTTCACAGGTCAAGGGAAAGGTACATGATGTGATGATAGTGTCAAAGATGTGTCAAGAAATAATCCATGTTTTATTTTCAATATGTTACCGTTGATGGGAAGAATGAATATTGTCTTTTATGTAACCACTTTGTTTAAGTGTGGAATGTAATGCATGTTTCATGATCTAATTTTCTAAAACTCTAAACTTGAAAAGATCCTCAATGTGTAATCTTGTAATAACTCAAGATTAAGTAAGGTTTAAGGCTAGGGCCTTATAGTTGGTATCAGAGGTCGGTTTAGATAACTTTAGAGGTTAGGGTATTCTTAAAGCATAAGTGACATTACCATAATGGTTAGGATTTCAGAAAGAGTCCCAGTTTTAGATAAATTGAATGAGTAAGTTTATCTTAGTGTTTATCTTACTCATTAGTACATGATGGTTTTGTTGATATACTCACACTGACCTTTTTGGTTTTAGCAAATGGCTGGATCTAGCAGGCACCAAAGTAACAGTGGATGTGAAGGAAACTGTGACAGTCTTTTGAGCAAGCAACTGAATGATATGGGAGCTGCAATGAGAAATCTTTTGATTATCCTCAACCAACTATCTGGAGTCATGATTGACCACCTAAACCTTGGAGATTTCTCAAAGGCATCATATATGAAAGAAACAAATCCCTACGGAAGTACAGGTAATAATCATAAAGGTAAGTGTGTTCAAAAATCTATGTGTCAAAGATGTGGAAAGAAACACCTAGGAAAATGTTTCAAAGGGACAGAAATATGCTATAGATGTGGAAATGAAGGTCATAAAGCAAGAACCTTCCATGGAAAAAGGAAGCATCCAGTTGACTCGAGGAAAGGGAAAGAAGTTCTTTCTGAGGGATCAATTGAATGTTTTAAATGTGGTGTGCATGGTCATTATGAAAACACATGTCCTATGAAGAAGTTTCGTGAATGGGGTCACCAAGAGCGTACCAATATTCATTTACCAATACCTAATTCCATTCTGATTGAGGATGAAGAAACTGACAATGACCAATCAAAGGTATATACTATTTCATGACTATTGTTTTCCTATTTTGGAATCTTAGGATATGATTCATGATTTTGTTTGTAGGAAAGAGGTATTTCGGAATCAGTTGGAAAGGAATGGATAATGGATCATGAAGAATGTTGAATGAGTAAGATGTCAACATATAAAGGCTTCAAGAGTTATGGTGAAATTCTTTAGAGTATTAAGTCTCTTTTGATGATGGGGTTACATTAGAAGACTTTTTATATTATGTGTAACCCCGATGTTTAATATAGGCAAATTTTATTCAAGTAATAGTTATATTTTCATTTTTGGACATAGTTATAAAGAACCATTTGGGTTTATATGATCCTTACTTTTGAGGTAATTATGGGTTACTATATGTTATGATTGAAGTGAAAGGCATGAGATAAAATTGAGGTTAAATTATGTTATGGTTATTTTGATGATTTTATCCCTTTTTGGGGAATGATTTGAGAATTATATAGTTTTGGAAAAATGACAACACGTAGACCGTGTGACTACCCGTCGCGTCGGACAAAGCTGTGGGAATCGAACCCATAACCAAAGTACGACTGGTATTTATCACCTACCACTGGACTACGTGAAGTCCCTGGTTAGTTTGACTGATTCTTTTTAGTTATATGATTTTATGAATTAAGAATAATTTTATTTTGGAGGATATGTGATTAGGATAATTACTTTTCAATGCGAGACTTTAGGAGCGACTAATGTTGTTTGGAGATAAATGTTACGATTTAACTTGGAAGACTATGTGACTAAACCCTTCAAATATTTGGGTTTCAATCTTATATTGGTTTACTTTGAAGAATTTTATGGAAAAATTGTTTATCGGATGGTCCTCGTTGAACTTTGGGTTTTGTTGGACAAATTTTGGAGATTAAAAATAGATTTTCTTTTTAATGGGTTATCCTTTTCTGGATTATCTGACCTTGTACTAAACTTTTTGGTTTTGGTTTTGGTTAAATCCTAAAGGCATGGGATGTATATAGTTATATTTTTTGGATTAGGTGATTCTATAGAAGTTGATTATAGTACTCTTAATGCGAACAAGTCTCCCTAAATACTCGTCTTTTGAAAAAAATATGAGTTTGATTAAAGAATCTAGTAAAATTTGAAAGTCAACATGATAAGTGATTGTGTTTCCTTATGAATAAATTCCTCAATAAAAAGTTACTTAAAACAAAAATGTTGTCTATTAACTTTTCCTACTGGGGAACCCAACACCGTTTAACCCATCACAAGTTTGTGATTTTCTTATTATTAACTTTATCCTAAACATGTTCTCTATCACTCTTCATCAGAACATGACCCTATGTTTTCTCCTCCATGTCCATGTTTTGATACTTGGAATCCTAGTATGGGTTAACTCGGGTGACCTTTGTACTTATCTTTCATTATTTTAAAGTGATTGTTTTACCGACTCTTCTTCCGATGTGGGACTTTCAAGGATATTTCCAAGCGCAATTTTTAAAATTGCGAGGACACAATTCCCAAAAGGGGGGAAGGATGTAACACCCCAGGTAAATAAAGAATATGAAATTTCATATTTATCCATATTTGTGAATAAAATATTGAAATGACTTTAAAGGGGATTCTATGCTCGATGGCGTACCCAACACGCAACAACGAGTTTCTTGGGAATCTTACGTTGCACTCTAATAATAAAATAATATTATATTAAATGGTAGTTAACATGTAGCCGTTGTATTGACAGGAATGGATAGAAATAACTAAAATATGATTATATATGTTTTTAAATGTTTTTACTTTTATCCAATAAAATCTAAAGGCTTAAAATACGGAAAGAATTCAATTTTAGGCGTATATGCCCTAGTTTTCACTAAATGTTCACTTATCGCCTTTTAATGGAGAAATATCACTAAATATAGTTTTTATCACTATTATACATTATTTTGGACCAAATAAAACTCTTATTAAGAATCATGACATCAAATTTTACTTTGTGTAATTTTTTGGTATTTTTTCGATAAAGTTCATTTTTTAATGAATAGTGCAAAATGTTGTGTTTTAATTCAAAACCTCTTTTTAATATAATTTATTTATATGATTAGATAATATTTTTAATTGGTTTTAAAGTGAAATTAGAAAATATTTTTACCATTAAATCCAATAGTGGTCGTTGGAATTAATTTCACTTTGAAATCAGACTTAAACTAGTGTCAATCTTTTGATACTTATTGTTTTATAAAAACACGCTATTTGCTCTGACAGCGGGAATTAATTATTAAATTAATTAATGTGATTAATATGTTTTGAATTTTTTAAAACGGACTTCATTTTTGAATTCGAAATATCAAATATAGCTTATGGTGAATTTTTGGGATTTTTCTGAAAAACATCAATTTTTGATGAATAGTGAAACCACTAAGTGGTACTTATAAAAACTAATTTTTCCGTTTAAATGAAATTTTGCCATCTTTGTGTTTTGAATTTCAAAAATCCGACATACATGGTTGTCATTAAGAAGTAAAATGTGGTTCAATGAGATTAAAATATTTTTTTGGTGAATAGTAACTTATAAGTTTTAATCGCGATTAGTGGTAATTAGTGTAGTTTAAGGAAAAAATAATGCTTTAATAGAATTAGATGAGCTTGACACATGTCCTACCCTCATTGGTTGTGTCATGGACGACCAAGACAAGCCATCGGTCAACTTGGGGACCCCATGGATCCACTTTGGTTGGGAAATGACATAAATAACTTTTTATTTAATGTAAAAGTAAAAATAACACAAACATGATATGTTTTACTAAAACAATTTTTAAGTGGGGTTATACAAGTCATATTTTTTATTATAAATATTCATTGGAAAGATAAAAATATTTCCTACATCATAGTAGTTTTTTTATAATTTTTAGACATTAACTAAATTAAATTATTTATGACATAATAATGATGCAGCGATGACATCATTATTTGACGATTTAAATAAAATGGAAAGATAATGTAAAATCTATGAACTACACATGTCCAAAACTTATTTTATGAGTGGATTTCGAAGAATTATCACCTTATCCACGAATTATATCAATGTGGGACCTTTTGAAACCGAAACACATTTTCAAATAAAGTAATATTTCTTTACTTTCCAAAAGTGTCACTCCTCTCCTCTTATAAAAGGCCCCCACATCTACCTCATTTAACACACTCCTCAAGCCTTTGGCTCGGACAACCCCTGACCATTTACTCTCTTGACATCCCTCTCCACATCCTATAGGATTCCCTTTGGGCAGAATCCTTTCAAAGGAAGCCTTTAGGCTCAAATCAAAAAGAGTTACACTTTTAAAGGTAATTCATTCTCTCATGTCCATTTGTTTTATTTTTCTTCTCCAACCCCCTAAAATCTTTTTATTTAATTATTCTGTAACAACACCAGTATATTCAATATACTAGGATGTTGTTATAATATTTATTCGAGCTACACTCTCACACAACTACATCAAATGGTTAAAGAACATATGGTTTCCGTGGATGGTGAAATTCTGCCTCCCGAAACGATGATTGTTCAATACTCATTTAACACCTTCAAAGGTGGACATTATGATGTCACTATTTTTATATATGATATATAATATGTTTATGTTTTACTTATGCTTCTGTAGTTTTCATTTTTGTCTTACCTTTATGGCTTCCATTATGGGTATACTCGATATCTTCATTTAAGGAAGTGCGGACTACCGCCCCCTCAAAGTGATTTGATTCGTTAAATACCATATGTGGGACGTATAAAGGACGGAAATATGATATTATATATGATATTATACTGTAATTATAATATACCTTTATATCATTATTATTCCATTCTATAAAATACGAAATAGAAATGAAAGTAGCGTTCATGTGTACGTACGGCTTACCGTCTCCATGAACGGTGCAATTCATTTCTTACCTCTAAATGATTATGTAATGTTATAAATGAATGAATGTACTGGATATATATTACATATATGATATCTACATCATGAATACAATTTTGTATATAATAAAAATTTGGCCACACGAACAACATGTAATTGTAAGAAGTCCACCTTCGACTTAAGAACCAAATATCGACAAAACAATCATTATTAACTTAATGATTACATAATGTTTATGAAATGGTAATAAGTGATATAAAAGGAAAAATGAACTTGAAAAAGGTTCTTAAGGAAATATAAATTAACTCAAGTTTATTATTCAGGAGATTAAAGAACGATCGAGTCAAGTCGGACCCGAGGTAAGGGATCCTACTCCTCTCTTTCTTTTTAAGTACACACTTTTATGTAATTCCTTTTAAATCTCATATTTATTGTTATTGGGATGATATTTTATATTACACTTACTGTAATTTTTATGTTAATTTTATGAGAGACCCTATTCTATCTCATCAAACCATTTTGGATGTTTTGAGTGGCGCTGTTAGGCTGCCGAACTTTCGTAAGAGATCTAACCTCTCTCTTTCTTTTTAAGTACTCTCCTTTATGTCACTTCTTTTAAGCTCCTCTTTGTAATGTTGGGGGATGTTCTTTTATATTACTCTTGCTGTAAATGTTATGGTAATGTGATGAGATATCCTATTTGATCTCATCAATCCATATTCGGAAGTTTTATGTGGCGCCGTTAGGCTGCCGAGTTTTCGTAAGAGATTTTTCATCTCACTTTTATTACCATGAGATTTATGTTACATTTGCCACAAATTCCATTGAGTGGTATATTTACTATCCATTATTCTACTATTTGTGTAATATAATTTCATTTATGAGTATTTAAATCAATGATCTATTGGCCTTCTTTCATCGGGTGTAAGTTTTGAAAGATACCCAAGTCGGTAAGGGAACCATTCACCCTCCTCTTTTTTAAAAGACTTCTTTTGTTGGGTATTTTAATTTACATATTGTTATGTTGGTATATGTTCTCATATATACTTATTGATGTAAATTTTATGTCCAAGTGATGAGATACACTTTTTATCTCTCATCAACTAATTTTTATGTGATGTCGTTAGGCTGTCAAGGGAACTTTTTAGCCCAATTTTGATTTCTTTGGGTTCAACATGTAGTCATTGAATATGTCATCCATTGAATATGTGTGAATGATATTTTATTGCTTTACAATTAATATCCACTTATATTGGGTGTATTTATATTTTCCACACATATTTTTGAGATTGATTTGTCATTAATTTAAGGATACCTTCTTTATAAGGGATTTCATCACATTTGACATTTCTATTGAGGGTTCATTGTTGTTATGCACCAATTCACTCTTATACAGTGTATATACTGTACTTTGGAGTATTATATCATGAATCCATTTATTCTCATGATATTATAAAGTTCTGACTAAATTTTATTCCTCAATTATTGTATTCAAGTGTCTCTAATTTTGGTAAAACCCCTTTAACCAGAATATCGTTTTAAATGTTTTAATTATTTGTTCTTGTTAATATCCATGTTTTCAAAATGGTTTTAAGGATTTATTTATATGGATATTAATGGTTTAAAATTTTAATATTCAAGGTTGTATGGGACACTTTGATTAAAAAATCTCCTTATTAAATGTTTTAAATGGTTTTGGAAATGGTTTCTTTTTGAACGGATTCATTATTTCAATATACTAAAATGTTATATTGTGATTGAAATGTGGAAATGTTATGTTTCCTTTATACATGTTTTATGTGATACATTCATGTTTCTTGGGCATTATTATGAAAACGGGTGGTTCCGTGGTAAACTAAGGGCGGGTGAGCCCGATATAGCTCTCCAATGCATTGGGTAACGTGAAGGAGTGAAACGTTAAGGTTTCTCCGAAGAGATTTTAGGGAATATACTGTGATGGGTATTCCAAACGTAACCATGAGGGTTACTCCCTACGTAAGAATGTTATGAATGCCTCAAGTTACCTTTATGTCTTATGATTTCTATGATTTATTCATGGTTTGAGGAGGTATGTTAAAGTGCCTTTGTTTTATGGGTAAAGTATGATTTCATTCTTATGTATATATGAACTCATGTTTCCTTTCCATATTTTTATAACCCTTACTGAGCTTTTTATGCTCATCCCAAGTTTTTGAAATGTTTTTCACAGGTCAAGGGAAAGGTACATGATGTGATGATAGTGTCAAGGATGTGTCAAGAAGGAATCCATGTTTTATTTTCAATATGTTACCGTTGATGGGAAGAATGAATATTGTCTTTTATGTAACCACTTTGTTTAAGTGTGGAATGTAATGCAAGTTTCATGATCTAATTCTCTAAAACTCTAAACCTGAAAAGATCCTCAATGTGTAATCTTGTAATAACTCAAGATTAAGTAAGGTTTAAGGCTAGGGCCTTATAACTAGAGTATATACTACTAGGGTTTCATAATTGTTACAAAAAAGATAATATATGTGATTCAGGAGTATATATATTAGTGAAAATGTGGTAATATATGGATATTTTTAATTGATAATAATATTAAAAAATATAATCAATGTTATGGTGTATAGATAACATGTATAGGAGAAAAACATATTGCCAAACTTTGTCAATAAATTAAAATTTTCTATCTCTATTATCATTTATATACATGATGTGGCATTTTATGTTTTCTTTTGAGTAGATAAAGAACCTTAAAATGTTAAAGAATATTAATTAATAATCAATGTTCATAAAAATAAAACACTAAATCACCCCCCCCCCCCTTTTTTACTGAACCCAGGATCTATAATAATTAATCGTGAAATATAAATATAGTAATCAAAGATAGTTGTTTAAGTATCTACCATTCGTAATAAGTACTACTATCTTAATGGATATGATGTATAAATTACCTCATCCCAATAGTCCAATGTGTACCCTACCTTGTAACCATTTTAACCATGCCCCACTGAGTATTTTTCAATTCATGAGGTGGTGATTGAAATAAACGCCCCTATTAATATGGGGTGGGGACACTAATATACTACTAGTAGATCTATAGTTGTTTCCTTTTTGACCTTCTGATATTTTCCCAAGAATTAGTCAGATACATAATATTTTCTGGGTGATAAATGTATTTTATTAAAGGTTTCTCTTCTATATCAAGTTCTGACATCCTCTAATTGAAATCATGTTTCACCTTCCTAATTGGATGGTGAAAAATAATTAAAAAGGTATTCTCAAATAAGTTTATGTTTTTCTAGGTTTTATTAATGGAATTGTTCTTTTGTATTGAACAAATGTCATATAGGTCATGTTCCTATAACATTACCTGAAGAAATGTCATTTTTCGTCCTTTTTCTATTGTTCACCATTAGAATGTATGTAGAGAAAAATTCAATGATTCATGTTCACCCCACACTCTATTATTCACTTTTTTGTAGAAAATTGCTAATTATTTGATATATAACCTACAAAATGTGGAGATATATGTGTAGGATATCCTCAAATTTTCTTTCTAATTTTGGTGATTTGGTTAGTATTCTCCCTATAAGTCTTGTATCAGTACCACAGACAATATATAGATTCCCAAAATTTTTGATGATGGTGAGTTATGAATTCATCATTCAATGCCATGTAAATTTCATAGTAATAATTACCCAAGGTCTATAATATCATTGATATTCTAAATTAAACAAATTATTTTAAATGTTACATTAGTGTTTTATTTATCCTTAGTTCTTGGATTTTCAATAAAATTTATCAATAATGGTCATTTACCTACTATATTTTGAGAGAATGGGGATCATTCTAAACATCAAATATTTATTCCAAGGTTTTATTGTACTATAGAGGAGAATATGATGATTGAATCCATAAATTTAACATTTAAAAAGATGGGAAATATTTAATTAGTTATAATGATTCATGTGTAGCTTACACTGACTTCCATAGTGCATCTCAATATAAGGGTACCATTAGAACAAATTAATCAAAAAGAGGAAATTATTTTCAAGAAGATACATCTAGGAATGAAGGATCTTCATAGTGTGAACCTTTATAAGCACCACTATGGTTGATTATTTATTATCTATTATGGTGGGAACACCCATTCTTCAAACATTATTTGTTATAGGGAGGTTTTTACTAACAACATACAGGGGATATACCTCCAAAATATAATAGCATAGTTTCTATAGTAAGGGACTTCATGGTTATCGATTTTTTGTTTTTCTTTACTAGGGAGGACCTCTAGGTTGTTTTTTATCATTAGACCCCAGTTGGGCTGACCTTTATAGTTATTTATTATTGATGGGTTTTTATGGGGAGGATGATCTGAATAGTTTATATTTATGGTGTGATGATGACCTCTAACTTCATTAGTATTTTTTAATAAAATCTTATTTATCCTATATTTTAACAAAAAAAAAATTGGTAATTTTTTGTTAATTTTTTCACATAACATAATTATTATTTATTTTATAACAAAACAATTTATGTCATGAATAAAAATATATTAAAAATTTTATCCAACACATAAATTTTAATATTATAAATTCATTTTTTCTAGAAATGAGTTTTTACACATTATATGCATTATGATAAAAATTAATTTTATTAAACATAAACAATTTATCAGATAAATTGTACTTTTAATTAAGAATCATAAGGATAAATTTACTTAATAAGTTCCATTTTTATTAAAAATGTATATTACTTTGGAAAAAAATAGTTTCCATAGTAAAACCATAAATGGTAAAATAAAACATTCTAATATTAAATGACATATAAACATGTTGTAAACATTTTTAAAAATTAATTGATAATAGATTTATTACCTTTTCTCATCCCATATTCAATTATTTAATATTTTGGAGTCTTTTGACATGTGAAACTTATTATATCCTTATATTTATTTGAAATAATTTTAAAATATTCATTCTCACCACTTATGAAATGGGACTCTCACCACCCCTCATAGAATTAGGTTTCAGAAAAAAGAATTATCCCATATTTCATCATTTATAATCCACTTAATATTTCTTTATCCTATAGTCTTAAGATATTGGACAAATACAACCATTTCTATGGAGTCTTCTAAGGGAAATCCCAAGTCCTCGACCTGAGTACATTTTTATCCTCTTTTCATTTCTTTATTATATTCAGAAATTTTATATTATAATTCTTATTTCATGAAATATCATTAAATTTCACCCAAAATGTTTTTACCACATAGTATTGTTCTTAAACATACCTTAATAAATAACGTTCTTCATAACCTATGGAAAATAAATATAATAAATTGTGAGGTCAAATTCTTAGTAATGGTACACATATGAGATATCAATAAATGATCATAAGTTAGTGTAATATAGATATATATATGTATGGTAACATGATTATAACTTACCAAAATACTCAAAAAATATCATAGACATCAAATCATGAGTCATGGAATGGGTAATATTCATGAAAATAAAAATCAGCCATAATAGTGTGGAATCATCAATTATTAATCATCAGAAATGGGTGCATATAATAATAATAATATATAGTTGATTTCAATAAAATAATAATTAAAAATAATTTCCTTAATGAGGGATCACTATGAATACTATCTTATTTCAAATAGTCTCATAGTGTATTGAGTTCACTCACCATTTCCATCATTTCTTTAGTCAATGATCACTCCCAATACTATCATAGTGGATAGAATCCCATTCATGTCTATCTTAACTCATCCATAATGTTCATATTTTCTCATATGAAATAAATCATAACCCAATTAATTTAAAGAATATATAATTTTTTCCCAAATAAAATAATAAAAATCATGCATAACTATAAGGACTCGGCCTTAAACATTACATAATATTGAATTAAATGAATAATTCACATTGAGGATCTTTTTAGGTTTAGACTTTTAGAGAATTATGACATAACTATTACATCTCAAAAATTACAAGGTAGACATATCTACATAGTTTCCTTTTTTTCATAAAATAAAAACTCTTAAAAACAGTTATTTAGACTGCATGAATTTTCCTTGATCCCATCCTTGACCTTATTCATCTTTAAGTCCTGTGAAAACATTTCAAAACGTGGGATAAGCATAAAAATCTCAATAAGGGTTATAAAACAAAGAATGAAAACATTTGTTCATAAATACATACAAAACATGAAATCTTTTACTTACCTCGTGAAATCATAAGATTTATGAAAGACACATAGAAATCATAAATCATAAAGGTAACTTGTGGCATCCATATCATACTTACATTGTAGCTATCACAACTACATAACGAGTTACTTTGGAATAACCATCATAGTATATTCCCTAAATATCTTAGTAGAAACATTCATTTTTACCTCCATCATGTTACCCAATGCATTGGAGAGCTATCTTGGTCTCACCCACCCTAGGTTTATCATGGAACCACCTGTATACATAAATAATGCCCAAGAACCATAACATGATCATAACACATAACATAAAGCATAAAGGAAATATAACAGTTCCACATTGCAATAATAAAATATCATTTCAAGATAGAGAAATAATAAATCCATTTTTAAAATCATTTTCAACTCAAAAATACATAAAAAGAGTTTATGGTATTTATTTTTCCTTTGAAAAACATTCTGGCTTGTTAAGGAAGCCAAAGATCAAATAATACTCGTGGTTGCGGAAAGGTCGTTGGCACCGCATACGTTAAAAAACATTCCTTTTTGTCTTTTAGTAAAACACTTTGTATAAAAAGATTCCGTTTGAACAAAATGAAAAGTCAAAGGGGTTTATACGCTGTATAAAATAAAGTCGTATATAAAACTAAAAATGCCTTAATGAAAGGAGATTGAGACGAAGTCCCTTACCTCGTGTCCGAATTGACTCGTTCATTATTTAATATCCTGAATAATAAACTGAAATTAATTTCTACTTTCTTAAGAACCTTTTTCAAGTTTATTATTCATTTTATATCACTTATTACCATGTTTGAAACATTCTGCAATCATTTAACTTAATAACGTTCATTTTGTCGATATTTGGAACTTCATTAAAAATGAACACCTTATATTTATAAGTTGTCCATGTGGTCGAAGGTTAATTATATCCAGAATTATATTAATGATTTGGATATCAAATATATCATATATATCCAGTACATAAATGTTTTTATAATAGTACATAACATTTAGAGGTAAGAAATGAAATGCACCGTTCATGGAGACGGTAAGCCGTACGTACGAATGAACGCTACTTTCATTTTTATTTCTTATTTTAATGGAAATAAAATATAATGATACATAGGTATATTATAATTATAGTATAACATCATATATAATATCATTAACTCCATCCTGTATACATCCCACATAAGGCATTAACGAATCAAATCACTTTGAGGGGGCGGTAGTCCGCACTTCCTCAAATGAGATTACCGTATTTACCCACTATAAAAACCATAAAGGCATGATATAAATGGGAAGTAAAGAAGAATAATGAAATCATAAAAATAATATATATCATATATAAATACAGTTCCATCACAATGGCCACCATGAGAGGCGGTAATATGTAATTGAATAATCATCGTTTCGTGAGGTGTTAGTTTTCCATCCACAGAAACATTATGTTATTCATCCATTAGAAGGAGGTGTGTGTAAGTGTAGTTCGAATCATTCTCAAAAAAACATCTTCGTATATTGATGATACTGCTTTTGATACAAAATAAAAGAAAGAAAAAGATTTTAGGGGTTGGAGAAGTAAAATAAAATAAAAAATTTAAGAGAAACAGTTACCTTTAATTTGGGTAACTCCCTTTGGTTTGAACCAAAGGACTTATTGAATTGCCTTCTTCCTTAGGTAAGGCTTCTAAGAGGAGGATAATGATGTTGGGAGATTAATTGGGTAGAGTTTGGACGATCCAAATGGCTTGATAGGTGTGAGGAATTGGTTAGAAGTGGTCTCCTTTTATAAGGGAGAGGAGGGGCTCTTTAGGAAAGTGTGAAAATGTTATTTTATAATACAATGATATTTGGTTTATAATGGTCCAAAAATAATTATAGTCCAAGATAAGATGATTAATGGTCTAAATAAAATCATCCAATCATAATTGGACATTTTTTGGATAATATTTTAAGCACTATAATCTTATTTATTTAAATCATTTATTAATGAGGTAAACACTGCATCATTATTATGTCAAAAATAATTTAATTTATTTGTTGTCTAAAAATTATTAAAAAAATACCATGATGTAGGAAATATTTTTAACATTCCATTTAATATTTATAGTCAAAAAATATTCTGTATATAACACCATATAAAAATTAATTTACTAAAAGTGTTTTTTTATTGTCAATTTTGTCTTTACATTAAATTAATTAATCTAAAGTGTGTAGTTGGGGTTTGGATTAGTGGTAAGCACCCCATTATTCTAAATGGAAAATGGGGGTTCAAAACCCATTGGGCGCAGGTACTGTAGTAGCACTGTAGCGCTACTGTATCAGCCGAGATACTGTTGCAACGGCGGCACTGTAGCGGCGGTAGGGGGCACTGTAGCAGCGGCGGGTACTGTAGCTGTGCGGGTACTGTAGCAGTACTATTCACATAATGGGATTTGGGCCAAAAAATTGGGCCTACGGGCTATGTAATGGGCTAAATGCCCACTGGGCCTTCGGGCTATGTAATGGGTCTCCCTCTACCCAGTTAAAGAGGTCTTTGCTTTGTTTCAATAATAAAAATGAGGTTTCGGCCCCAACCTTTAAAAAAAATTAATCTAAAGTGTCATTATCTTTCATAAGTGGCTCCATGGGGTCCCAAAATCGTCCCAAGGATGACCATGTTCGGCCACTACTCTTCCAATAAGGTTAAGACAAGTGTTAAGGTAATTTTGAATTATTATAATATTTGTTTTACCTTGAATTACCTTATTTACCTTTAACCACGGTAAATAAAAGTCAAAAGTTACTATTCACCAAAAATTATTTTCATCTTAATGAACCAAATTTTACTTCTTGATAACAACCATGTATATCGTATTTTTTAAATTCAATTCAAAAAAGTGGTAAAATTTCATTTAAATGAAAAAGTTGGTTTTTTTAACTACCACTATGTGGTAACACAATTCATCAAAAATTGATGTTTTTCAGAAAAATACCGAAAATTCAGCCTAAGAATTATTTGATATTCCGAATTAAAAATTTATGTCTATTTTTTCAAATTCAAAACATATAATTGGAAATAATTAATTTAAAAATTAATTCTCGTTGTTAAAACAAATAGCGTGTTTTTAAGAAACAATAACTATCAAAAGATTGATACTTGTTTATGTCTAATTTCAAAGTGAAATTAATTCCAATGAACAAAATTGGATTAAATGGTAAAAATATATTTCAATTTCACTTTAAACCCAACTATAATTATAATCTAACCATATAAATAAATTAGATAAAAATGATGTTTTGAATTAAAATACATTATTTTTCACTATTCATTAAAAAATGAACTTTATCAGAAAAATACCAAAAAATTACCCAAAGTAAAATTTGATGTCCCCATTCTAAAGAAGGATTATATTTGGTCATATATAATGTATTAAAGTGTGAAAAACTATATTTAACAAGGTTTAACCATTAAAAGGCGGTAAATCGGCCTTTTTATATAAGTTATGCTTAAAATTAGATTCATTCACATTTTAAGCCTCTAACTTTTTATTAAATAATGTAAATACATTTAACAATCATGTATAATCATATTGGAGATAGTTTCATTCATTCCCACCAATACAACGACTAGGAGTTAACTACCATTTAAAATAATAATATTATATTATTAGTGTGCAACGTATGATTTCAAAGAAACCCATTGATGCATATCGAGTACGCTATCGAACATAGAAAGACTTTTAATGTAAAATTAATATTTAATTCAAAAATATTAATAAATATGAAATATTTCTTATTCTTCATTTACTTGGGATGTTACAATAACTATTCCACATGATCATAAAAACATTCATCATTACAATATAACAAAATCAACTCGAGGGAAATAAGTGGGTTTCAGTATTTATTCTTAAAAAATCATCATTATAGTCCATAAAAAATATTCTATGGTTTCTTTAGATCATATCCTTATTAAATAATTATAATCCTTAAAAGATTTTCACACATATGAAAACTCTATTTTATGAAAGAATTTGAAATATTCTTTGAAAATCAATATAAATCAACCATTTTATTTTAGTAACTTTTAAAAAATAATTTCCACTTAAAATGGGAATATTATTTTCATTTTAAAACCATATAAAATATTAATGGATTATTTATGATTAAGGAAGGACATGGATGCTATAAAATATTATCATGTTATATATATTGAAAGAGAAAAATCTTTTCACACATTCATAAAATGTAGAATGTGATTTATATAAAATACTTTTAAAAATATTGTTTTAATATTTTTTAATGAAAATAAATGGTTCAGAAAATAAAAATTATAAAAATGTTAATAATTGGTTAAAAAAATCAAAAAAACATTCAAAATCATGTATATAGAAAAGAATTATCATTCTCCCCATGAAATAAATATGTATATATTTTCATAAAAAAATTATAATAAATTAAATTAAGAGTGTAGGTAAAATTTTAATAATAATTAACCCCCCAATACATTAACTTAATAGAAGAAAAAGTATTTTTTTAAGATAGAAACCATATATAATTTCATCCAATAAACATTAAAATGTAAATAATCATGATAAAAAATGTGATTGAAACAAAAAACATTACCTACAGTCATGAATTTATTCATATGTTCAGTTATACTACATTATAATAAATTTATATATCGTATACATATTTATAAAAATTAAAATCATACTTATCATAAAATATATCACACCCATAAAATTTCCAATGACCCTTTTATTAAAAATTCTCATTGAAATCATCATTTCTGTGTTAACTTTTATGTATCCCATGGTTGTTTAGTTTTATTTTTTTAGCACTTACACCTTGGTAATTGTTTCACCATTTTATATTATTAATTATGAAACCTCATACATTTACACATAGTTCATAAAAAACGCATACTTTATATATCGTATTTTAAATGAACTGAAGTGACCCAATTTTAAAAATAAATAATTACAATATCACTAACAAATATTGTGCAACAATAATTCAAATAGACTTTTAGGTTATTAATTGTAATGTTTTAAGAAATCCTTTTAATTATAAAATCTCAGGTATTTATCATCAACAGAAAACAAATCCACTATATTGGGTACTACATAATCCATAATAAGTCTTCCAAATCTCAGAAAAATTCTCGACACATGATACCATGTTAAAAATATCATTTTTAATAACTTTCATTATAACCTAGGGAAATATATATATATATAATAAGGGATTATCTCAATATATTAGTAAGGGTAAACATAAGTGATATCAATATGAGATCCTAAGTGGGTGTAGGATGTAAATAAATAATATCGAGGGACTAGATATTCAAAATAATTCAATAATAGAAAGAAACTAAAAAAATGTATCCATAGATGATAATGGAAATGAAAAGATCACATGGATAATAATAAATGTCTCAATAATGAAGAAATTAATAGTTTTGAAAAGATAATTTCATTTCTCTAATTGAATACATCATGATATTAGACATCATGATCTTACTGTCAAAGCCTCGTGTCTATGTAATATTTTTTTCTAGTCAGACATATAAAAAAATAACTAAGATATTTTGTCTCAAGAGGACTTCCAATTCATCAAGGTGCTATTTATACCTAGCCTCAAACAACTATAATTATTTGTAATGCATTATATATATGATTTAATGAATAATACATATAATTCATAACCATTATAACCTATTAATCAAAATACATCCATATAGAAATAATAAGTATAATGATTGTCAAAATTTACCTAATCAACAAATGGGATAAATTTATATGTAAGAATCCAAAAACTAATAATATAAAGATTAATGATATATGTTTCAGTGAATAATTTCTCCAATTAGTAGAAATATGTAATCTAGGTTAATACCCTCCGATCAAAGGAAGAGATATAGATAGTTCATACAAGAAATGAATTTTAAAAAAATATCCCTCTAATATAGGATTCTATGGAAAGAAAACTGTACATATGGATTTCTATAGGTTAAATTCCAAAAAATAAAATAACATTTTAGGATTTATAAATCAACATGGGAAAAATATATACACCATAAAATGGAAATAAGTGGTGAATGTGAATCATATCTCGATGAATCACAATTGAGAAAAAATACACATGCGGTAATGGTAAATTAGGGAAAAAAGGTACAAGAGAGGGATACCATGAATTTAAAATATAATGGAATGAATAGTATTCATTATTATTGATGGTGATAGGGTTTTGAATACACCATATATGTAATAGATCATCATAGTTCAACCAAACTATACAACCGATCTAGTCATCACATAATAAGGTATAACAAAAACAATTGAAAAAAAGTCTCGAATATATCCAAAAAAAAACCTACAACCAAAGTACCATATAGAAGATAATATACAACCAAGTCCATATAATCCATGTCAAACAAAATAGACTAGAATGTATAAATAAATGAATACCAATAAGTCTTCATGTGACCATTAGTCACCTCCAAACCACCCTGCTACGAACGAAAAGTCCAAAGGAGAAGCCGACATGCTATATGACTCCATTCCCTTTACCTCTATCCATCAATATATCATCTACAACTACCCAAAGTTATAATTATGTTGTGAGAAAAAATCCTAGTATGATACCACCATGGAGTCTATTAATGATATAATATCATGAATGTAATAGTTCAGTCTTATAAATCATAGTAGTTTTACAATGAATTTTCATAAATCTCAAATCCATTGGAAAATCAATTTAACTTTTGTTTTTCATTAATTAATTTCACATTCTAAAACTATGTATATGACATGTATAAGTGATAAAATAGTAAATCACTTCCATGAACTATAATATAATCATGTAACACATATCCATGAAATACCTACATGTGAATCTATATGATAAGAAATAATATAAAATCACGTGACAAACAATCCATGATAAAATAAATCATGAAATAAATAAACATTTAAGAAAAAACACCTCATATTCATATCTATCCTATGAGAAAATTTATACAACATAATAAAAAACATAAATATTCATAATAATGGATCCGACCAATATCAATTCCTACCACAATCCATCAATATCACAAAGGATACCTCAAAGTGGTTCCTCACACACTAAGGTTACCCATGTATACATTCCAACACACCCATGGTTCCCAATATTCCAATTTTATAATTAAATTTGAAAACTATACTCATAATGTTTATAAAATATTTTCAAATCCGTTAAAATCGTCTTTTTTGATTGAAAATCCATTTCTAACTCAAGAAAATTCACATTTAATGAAAACCCCCTTTTAAAAAATTTCCCCTTTCCATAAAAATCCATGAAAACACATAACAATTAAAATTATAAAAAATAGATATAATTTAATAATAATTATATGAAATTCCTTTCCTTAACCAAATTTATTTAAACATCTATAAAAATGGTATAAACCTTAAGGTTACCCACGTATACTTTCCAAAACACCCATGGTTCCCAATATTCCAATTTTATAAATAAATTTTAAAACTATACTCACAATGTTTATAAAAAATATTCAAATATGTTAAAATTGTCTTTTTTGTTTGAAAATCCATTTCTAACTCAAGAAATTCCACTTTTAATGAAAACACCCTTTTTAAAACTTTCCCTTTTCCATAAAAATCCTTGAAAATACATATCAATTCAAATTATGAACAAATGGAAATAATTTAATAATAATGATATGAAATTCCTTTCCTTAACCAAATTTATTTAAACTTCTATAAAAATGGTATAACCATAATCACCTTCAAAAATAGTGATAGGAACCCATACGATCGGCCTTTGAGAGACATGGCATGATAATGAACTGAAAAAGATTGATAGAAAACACCATAAAATCATGAATCTGAACACATAAACTACACAAAATCATAGCCACAACCAAACAAAATATGACCCATAAGAGAAACTTACCTAAAGAAGCGCACTATAGTAAACTTGATCATCAATCGTCAAATGAATTGATCTGGAAGCATGTTAATAACCCAAAATTATTGTGGGTCAGCTTTGGGTCAAGAGAGATGGTTGTAAGAAAAAATTAATGAATTATGTTATCACAAAAATTCCCTAACAATCCTACCCAAAATCTGACATGATGTGTAATTCCATTACACATTTTTTATTCCATGAAGGCTAATATTGTTGAAAAATGTGTTGCATTTTTGTTAAAAAAATTATTTTTTGATTAAAAAATGTGAACAGTTTACATGGCTTGTAAACCTTTAAGGCTATGAAACTATTTCACAGAATCATCCTAGTGAACATTTCATGGTGTTTAATATCTTTACTTAGTGTGTAATCTCTTAGTAGTCAATAAATACTCCAGTTCTCGGCCGAAAATCACTATGGAAAATGGGATCCTCTTCGAACATGAGGCGAACCCCTCTAAGTTATTACCACATTTATACCAATACTCCATTATTTCAAATGAACATACATACTTTATTTTAGGAAATTTTCCACAAAACATTATCTCCATCCCTGATAATCCCACAAACGCACCCAAATAGGGATGTTAAATGAACCATAAAAAATGGATTAATTGATAAGAATAACGGGGTGTTACAATCTCCCTAGCATAAATTTATTCTTCCAATAGAAATAACTTAGATTCAAGGACTCACAAAAATGAAGTACATTATTCTCTCATTAAACATTTTTTCTCTCGTGTATCATGGGTATCTTTTCTAGACTTCCACAGTACCCAGACTAGAGGAATCATTATATCTCTTAGTACCTTCTCTTATTTATCCATAATCTGAACCAACTGCTCAACCAAAGTGGTGGAAGTATCTAGATCCACATCCTCCATTCCAATCACATGGAAAGAATCTATTATATTCCAAATTATAGTGGAAATAGGAAATAATAATGGATGGTAGTCAAACCTCAATGTAATTCCAAAAAATAGGCCACCTTTCCCAGTTTTCCAATAATCACAAAGTGGACCACAAACCACGGTACCAAAAAACCTTTATTATCAACCCAATGATATCCCATGTGAGGTAAAACTCTATAAAAAAACCCAACCATGAACCAAAACCTCCAGAATATGATGAATATGGTCCGTATTAGATTTATGACAACTTTTCTTCATGTTCAATCTCTTATAGATTAGTTGCACCATCTCTTTTGTCTCGTAAACAATGTATATCCTAATGACACACCATTATCCAAACTCTTCCTAGACCAAATGATATCTAAAATTACCCAATATAACCTCATATAAGGAAATATCCTAATAATGTCTTGATAACTATTGTTCAAGGAAAACATGGCCAGATTCAAATGATTTTCCCAATATCCTCCAAAATCCAGAACACAAGCACAGATCATATCCTCAAGAACCTAGTTATCACTCTCTGTTTATCCATATTCTAAAAATGTTATGACATGATCAATCTAATCAAAAAACACATCACCTTCTACAAACTATTACAAACCCATGATGTGAACCATAGTTTCCTATTAGATATATTCTAATTGGGGAACCCTATTATGTTTGATAATCGCATAGGCATACACAACCCTAAGTTGTCCCACCTCCATCGCCTCCTCGATATGTAAAAAGTACACCATTTTTTGAGTTTATCAATGATCACACAAATCACATCCTTCCCACTATGATTCCAAGTAAAACCATTGATTATGTCTATAGAAATATCCTCCCACTTCCATAGCTAAATGTGTAATGGATGTAACAAATTGATAGGTCTTTAGTGTTCTTCCTTAATTATTTGACAAGACACACTAATAAAAAATACAAAAATGATCAAGTCATCCACAACCCCAATACCAAAATCGTATGTAATGGTATATCTCTTTATACCCATGGGGTTTGAACCAACATGAATGGTTCCCACTATCCATCATCTTATACCTCTAGGAAAATGGAAAAGATAAGCTATCATGGAAGATCAATTCTCCATTGGGAGGCCAAGACCAATCTCATGAGGTCTCTACACCATAAATTGTTTCACTGAATCATTTTCACTCAGTGTTTGTCACATTATCAGTTAATAAATCTATCATCAAAAGATTAGTCATATTTTTTTAATAGAAATAAATTCATTTACACAATCATATTTTACTCCAAAATACAAAATCATCATGTACCACTCCTCGATAGATTCTATTACAAATTTTTTTGGTAGTTTCCTTTTCAATAAATAGACAAAAACATTTCCCTTCATAGGGATGAACACAATATCAAAATAAAATTTCTATAGCTAATCCACCCAATTTCTATGTCTCATGTTTAGATCCCTCTGAGAGAAAATATATTTTAGGCTCCTATGATCAGAATACATTATAATCTACTCACTATGGAAATAAATATGAACTATTTTTAGTTCATTAATAACCTATTACAAGTAATGTCCATTGGTAGGGTGGTTATTCACATGATGGAATAATTGGAATGATCCATAAGCCACCACATATTTCCCCTACATTATGAAACATCCCAAACATGTACCGGTAGCACTAAACTTTTGTCATTATATAAACATAGTTACAAAAGATTAAAAATTTGTTTTGAATAAATCCTCACCTTAAAATCATCAAAATATTTTTCATTCCACTCAATCTTTACACCATTATGGGTTAAATTAGTCATTGAATATTTGAGATTAGTGAAATCTTGAACAAACCATATATAGAAACTAGCTAAACCCAAGAATATTTTTATGTCAAACATATTTCTATAATTATACCTAGATATAACATCGTACACATTTTTATGATTCACTAAGACACCCCTCTCATATATCTAATGACACAGAATGTTCACTTCCCATATCTATATACTATATTTATAAATTTTACAATATAGATTATGTTTCTTACAGGTTTTAATAATGACATAAAAATGTTATATGTGCTTCTACTCTGACTTGTAACACACCAATATATCAACCACAAATATAATAAAATATGTTATGAATAACTAATGAAATATTCATTTATAAAATTCATAAACACTAGGGAGTGTTATTAAGAATTAATTAAATAACCAAATACCTAGAAAGACCATTCTGAATCCTAAACACTTCTTAGGTATATCCTCTTCTCAGAATATTAGATGGAGTACCTTGACCCTTGGTTAATCTTTTAAAACCAACAATACACTTTGAGTTGGTCAAAAATATCATCAATCATTGTAAAATAATATTAGTTATTAAAAGTTATTGGATCTATATTACAATAGTCAATACAATGTCAGAGTCTCTCATATTCCTTCGTAGAAAATCGAACATGTAAAGCCCTAATTTAAATTCTATAATGAATAATTCCTTTAGAATATAGTTCCTCTAGTTGGACCATATTTTCTAGCAACTCTGTGGGTTCTATTTAATAATATGGAATAGAAATGGGAATCAAAGCAGGGAGTAGTTATATTGTAAACTTGACCTATACTTTGGTGTTAAATAAGAAAAATAATCCAGAAAGATTTTTTTGTACTCATACCCTACTACATGATGTTGAACACCCAAACAAGGTTCAAATGCATCAAAAAATATCTCTAAAATAAGAAATATATTTCCCATGAATGGGGAACAATAATCCCAACCCTTCCTAATATAGGGTCCCACTCACTCTAAAACGGATGACTGATCCCATCGGTAGAAAAACATGTACCTGATGGTTATAAAAGTCTACCTAGGCCTTAAAACTAAACATCTATTCCATGAAAATAATCAAATAAAATATTTCAATATCATGAACAATGAAGTACCACTTAACATCAATGTCAATTTTCATTACTCCACATGTCGTACACTATAATACTTTTGTGGACCTCGATCCCAAAGTCATGTGAAGATCAAAAAGTTATGAAATGTGTTTCGAATTAAAGTACAAAATGAAAACTAAATTCAAAAATATAAAATAATGATTATCACCCTTATCAGACAATGATATCACCAAAGAATATGAAATATAGACCATACCTTTATTAGTAGATTACCCTATTTCAGATTCCTCTTGTGTGTACTTGGTATCATAATGAAACTTGATCATAGATACATGTATACCACTATTTACCTAGGTATTTGACCCACCACCCTTGAAAGCATCGGTACAATCCAACAATCCCATGGTTAGAGTAGATCATTACTTACTAACGAGGGATATATTTTCATTTATATTTCATAAGTGACCAGATTTCCCACATAGTTGACACGTCTTGTGGGCCTCTATAGAGTTAATCTGGGAATGACCACTCATTAAACACTAGTAGTATAAGATATATTTTTAACCTGATAAAACCCCTAAAACTCTTTCTAAAGAGAATTAACTACCCTTATGTTTCCCTTTCAAGATAGAAGATACAAACTAACTAACAACCGCACCAACTGAATCCCCACCTAGACCTGTCTCCCTAGCTATATCTGCCTCAACCTCAGATGGTTTTCCAACTACCTCTATAAAGGTTGAAAGACACATGAGAATCAACATCAACTAAATATCATATCATAGTCATAAATTAAAACTATGATTCTTTAGGTACTCATTAGTGATAATTTACAGTTCTAGATGATCTATCTGAGAGAAATATGCTGAATAATCTAGAATGAAATGCTCCCCCTATTATATGGAAAGAAAATCCATGGTATTTTATACAAATAATTTATTATGGTAGGATAACTGATAATGTTTTTTGATTAAATGATTCTAGGTAAGGTCCTAGTTCAACATAGCTGCCAAATAGAGTCCCACTATCTCCTTCCTAGTCTGTTGATGATGTATATAGAAAAACACAACATTGACATTAAGATTTTAATTAAATATTTGATCCTATAAATCTTATCAAGCCACTCCATAGAATCCTCCAGTCCCTTATTACCATGGATGAGGTGGAAGATGTTGTATTGTGAACTTAGAGCTACAATTCACTACATGTATTAGGTTATCGACACCCACATGACCCAGGGTATGAGGTGTGTAGATAAGAAATCCAACCAAAGATGGGTATACTATAAAATTTTCCAAGGAAAACTATCTCACACCTTCTTCTCCTAGAATCAGAATATCCCTCCTCATAAGATATTTCTAACAAACACAAGAAAATAAAAAATTAGTTTATACTAACATTCAAAAAATCATAGGAACAATTTCAGAATCCAAATCAATTTTAAAAAAGAAAAGTAGTTTAATAAAATTATGAATTATATCTATGAAAGACTTTATAAAAAAAGACTAGTTTAATTTAAATAAAATTCTCATATGGTTAATTCAATTGACCTCAGCCCATATGTCTCAATCTAAGTAATATTTCTGTAACAACCCATGGTTACTCGAGATCAATAATAGATGTAAGATAGATAATCCCATTTTATTCTCTTAATATTGTAATTATAATGGTTCAAATGTCTGTCTACCTAATACGGTGAACTAAAACCATGTATTCTTAACACATATTAGGTTTTTCTTTCCCTATAACACCAAATTGTAATAGTAATATAGGGGAAATGAACCTGATCCAACTATCAAATGGTATGGTATAATAGAAACAACTAAAACGATTATTGAATGATTTTAAAAATACTAAATACAACCAAAGTAACATGAGGAATAAATCATAAAACTATGTCCATAAAATCCATGAAAACATTTATATACCAGAAATTATGAAAACAATAAGCTAACAACTCTCCATGTGACCATTAGTCACATCCCCCCCCCCCTTTGAAGGCAAATACTAATATATAATACATGTTACATGATTCCATCTGCTTTATTTGGTTTGTGTAATAAAACATGTACTACAACCCAAAGAAAAAAGTAGGGTGTTCACACATTTCCCAGTAGAATTCCACCATAGAGTTTATATAAAGTCTAATATTAAGAATGGGGAATTTTTTTTCATTTAAAAAATAATTTTTATAATGCATTTTTGTAAATATAAAATATATTTCAAATCCATTTCTAGTAGGGTTTTAATAATATCTTTTCATATTCTAAAACATTACATATGAAAACAATAAGTGAAAAAACATAAAATCAAATCCATTCATCATAAAATAACTAGGTTAGCATGGATAAATGAAATACAATCATGTGAATCAATGTTAATCACCCTCATATAAAAATGCGCAAGAAACAATTCGTGATTAAGATAATCATGTGATAATTAACCATAACTTAAAAATAACCTCTTACAAGTCCCTAGACTATGGTAAAATACATACTAGACACTAAAATCATAAACTAGAATACCTAAATGCCAACAATAATTGATTCTTAACACAATTAATCTATATACCCAATTTTACCTCATAGTGGTGCCATAAACACTAAATCTACACTTGTATTTTTACCAGTGCACCCATGGTTCCCAATGTGCCAATTTTCAAAATATATTTCTAAAAATGGCTCTTAGTTTTTAGATAATTATTTTCAAAAAATCCTATGCACTTCAGTTTTTGAAAATCCATTTCTAGATCAATAAAATAATTTTTCAATGCAAAAACCCTTCTTTTAAACATTTCCCTTTCCATAAAAATTCATAAAACCACATTTCACTTCAAATAAATGACAAAACCATAATACTTTACCAATAATCACAATATATTCATTTCATGAGCCAATTGTATAAAAACACCTACCTCAAAATGGTATCAATCTAGCCTCCTTAGATAATGGTGATTGGGAAACATCAGATCGACCTTTGAGAGACAAGGCACAACAAAAACTACAAAAGATTGATAGAAGACAAATTCTGATCACGAATTCTAACACAAATACTACAAAAAACTATAGATGTCCCAAAATTAAAGAATATAAATAAATAAAACCTACCTGGATAAGTGATTCACAAAAAATATGGCGATCTATCATCGAATGAAGTGATACGGAATGGTGGGAATGACCTAAAACTTTTTTTCTTGAGATCATGGTTTTGAGAGAATGTTTTAGGTGAAATGAATTAATTAAACTCTAAAACAACCAACCTAAAGACAAAATTCATATGACTAACATAGAGCATAGTCCCATAGCATTACATTTATTCCATGGGGGCTAAAATTACCTAAAAACACATCACTTATTCAGAAAAAACATGATATTTTAAATTACCCGACACGAACACTTAGATGACGTATAAACATTTCATTCCCTCCATCTACTTCATGGAATCCTCCCAATGACCATTATAGGTTGTGTAATACCTTTACATACAATGTAATCACCTAGTATATAGTTAATAGTCTATTATCAGAATACAAAAAAGGAAAAGTCACCAAAGACGTTCTCCATACATGTGTAGAACCACTATAATACATTAATACATTTATACCTAGACTCTATTAATTAAAATAAGCATAAACTCTTAAATATTATGTACATTTCCCCAAAAAGGATCTATATACCTGAGAAGCCAGCAAACCTAACCAAAAAGAGATTAAAAATAATAAATAAGGGAGTACTTAAAAATGATAACACAGTGTTTCAATATTAAAAAATATAGTGCGTAAATCATTTATGTCTTTTGGAATTGAAAATGGAGACAAATAACTGTTAATACTTGTGTACAATTTAGATCAATAACATATATGGATAATGATATCAAAACTAATCATAAAATACCATGAAAGATAACACCTTATATAATATAAAAAACAAATAGTATAAACACTATATAAAAGTAAATATATTCTTAACAAGAAGAGTGTCTCAATAAATATGTCTTGAGGCCAAGAAACCATTTTTAAGTAACATAATCCTTTAGGTAAGAATCACTTAATAATATAGAAATAGTGAATAATTTTAAAAAACTTTAATGGAGGGAAAAAATTCCATAAAATAAATTTTTTAAATAAATCAATCTTTCAACAAAAGAGTTAAATGAGTTAAATAAAACTGAGTTATCTCAAACCCTTTCATTGATTCATGTATTCAATTAATTTGATTGAAACACATATTTAAAAAAAATTACCCCAATAATATATTTTAGAACATTATACATATTAATAAAATCTTACTAAATTTATTTATAATTATTCTATATATGTATATTAGAGGGTTATTATTGATTTTCAATATCATGTGTGAGTAATATTGACCATTTTGAACTAATTTTGAAATATAATTGTTGTTATTAATTATTATCAAAAAAATTATTTATAGATAATATAGGTTACAATAATATATTATTAATAATAATTTATTATTTTATAGTTTAATTATGTTGGATTTTTATTATGGTATATAGTGACAAAATCTATGATTAGAAATTTTGAGCGATTTTTAACAAATGAACATTTGTCTCTTAATTAATGATTTTACAATTAATGATACAATTAAAAAGTGAAAACAAAAATATTATTTTCTTATTTTTATAATATATTATAATTAATAATGTTATCATAGTCAACGATGATATTTTTTATATAATTTTTTAAGTAAGTGATGAGACCCACCAAGACATGAGCATGCCCAAAATAATTGTAATTATTATTTCTAATGTGGTTTAAAGTGGGAGTAATATCCTTATTAAAAACATATAAATATAATATATTTATATTTTAAGGAGGTGATTTATATTTTAATGGTTTTAAAAAAATTAAATAATATAGATGAAAACAAGATAAGATACTTTGTGGGGATGTCGGTCTTCACAATGCGTGATAAATGTTTTCATTTACTAATGATTTATAAAGAAATAAAGAGTATTGTAAATATTATATTCATTATCATAATTATATAATATATTTCACATTTATTCTTAAATAAATAACTTATAAAAATTTGAAAGAGGTTTTGGTGAAAAAGAGAAGTTGTCGCTTTATGGAGGCAATCTTCCGTATAATGCACGAACGCCAGTATCATTTTTCAAAATATAAAATGGGAAAGGTCAGTAATATTTACACCCATAGTGTTATAAATTTTATAATAAAAATAACAAATGTAACATTATATAAGATTTTGAAAATTTTATTTGGTATATTTTGAATGAAAATAAAAGATGTTAAGAAAAAGTACTGATGTTGAGGTCTTAGGAATTCCCATGGAAGAATCTATTGAAATGAAGGTATTAGAAAAATATAGGTTGACCAAATAACAATGTAAAAAAGTAATATAATAATAATGTAATTACAATTTTCATAGTTTAATGTCAAACCCATGTTTTTTGAGTGGTCCTGAAGTGAAGGTGAGAGGCCCCTTTTTATGATTTGATAATGGTATTTTTATAAATATTTTAAATTAATATAAAGAGAGAACATGTTTCACATGTATAGAAGGCAAACAAAAGTGGAATCTAATGGGGTTTCAGATGATATAATTTCTATAATCCCATAATACATGATTTTAACTCATGTTTTAAATATATTGATAAGTCTTTTCTTCTTATAATATTCACTTTTACCATTTTATGTTTTACTGTGGTAACTAGTTTTATATAAGTAATTTACTTTTAAATACTATGCAATGCCCCGTCCCCAGAAGCCTAGAGTCGGTGCATTATTACGTATCATTGTCATGATAAAAAAAATAAACTCTTGAAAGACCGATTAGTTTAGTAGCCTTGGAAGTAATAGATAAATTTATAAGGTTTACATTTCATCATAAAGTGAAAAACTACAACAACATTGTTTCCATAGACAACACTGAGATCTCATAGACTATCCCTTTAGGTCATTAATAATATACTTCTTCACATCTTGTAAAAATAAAACATATAAACAGGTGAGCTCAGATGCTTAGTAAGGATAACAATACAGCAGAAACTTTCATAAATAAGGATAAACATTTAAGGCAATGTATAAAACTAAAACAAAATACCTTTCAACATAAACTTCATCCTAATATGGCTAATATAAATCAAAATAATTCCATTTACATACTCACATGAATATTATACTAGTCGAATAATCACATGCAATATCAATAGCCACTTTCATAATTATAGAATGCATAATTCCAGACTTCATAACCACATAGTCAAGGCCTTGTGCCAATACTACAATAAGATTTTGTCAAGTCCTTGTGCCAAGACAATTTTTTGTCTCATGATACCTACCGATAAAACGAGGAGTTATAGCAGGCTCCACCTGTCACTTACTAAGTCCAATGCATTCCTCATATGAAAAGTTTTAAACATAACATAAAAATTCATATTAAAACTAGCATAAAAAATGTCAATAATTTATCCTGAAACCATGAATGGTATGAAAATAACACATCCAAAGTCAAACATATCACAAAACCTTCAATAAAATATGGAAGATTTGTATTATAATAAATCATCTTCAAACAAGTTTAAAACCTATCAAAGGATGTTGATATAGATGAAAATTATTTGTAAAACTCTTTGAGAGAAATATCCCTTTTTCGTGAAAACATTTAAAATTCAGACAATTTAGAAAGAAATACATTTAAATACTTTTTTCAATAAAAGTGTCTCATACCACTTTGAAACTTTTGAAAGGAATTAACCTTTTAAAAACATTCATGTCCATATAGATAAATCCTTAATAACCATTTTTGAAAACATGGACATTAATGAGAATAATTTAGAGGAATGAATATTTAAAACATTTAAAATGTTGTTATAGTAAAAAAGTACCTTAAAATAATCCATTTGAAAACTCTTTCATGAAAAATGGACATGGATAATAAATATGTCCCAATAGATACTTACGTAAAAACAACCTCGGATAATAAAGAGATTGTGAAATTTACCCTTACCTTACACTTTCCTTTGGTCGAGGGTAAATTTAACCTCTGGTATACTGAAAATTGTATGTTACTAGATTATAATATAATCATATTCATATTTATTATATCATACATGATTCATTTATGTCTTTAAACTACCCATTTAATAATGATTTTCATGTTAAATTAAAATTTCACATAATAATAGATTTCTTTATCGAACGTATTTTAACTTGTTATTCTTGACCGTATCATTTAGATCAAGATTTAAATACTTCCAAAATACAAACCTTGATTCATATATCATATATATTTAGAATATAAATATTGATAATAGATAGATATATGAAATGGAAAACACCATTTATGGAGACGGCAGGTCGTACGTACACATAAACTTTATTTCTATTTTCATATAATATTGAACGTAAGTAAGTGAATAAGATATATTTAAGTACATAAATATATATATCTTATTCACTTACTTCTGCTCAATAGGATATGAAAACAGAAATAGCGTTTATGCGTACGTACGGCATACCATCTCCAAAAACGGTGTTTTCCATATCATATATCTATATATTATAAATATTTATATTCTAAATATATATGATATATGAATCAAGGTTTGTATTCAGAAAGTATTTAAATCATGATCTAAATGATATGGTCAATAATAACAAGTTAAAATACGTACGATAAATAAAGAAATTATTACCCAAAATGTTTATTTGACATGGAAATCAATATTAAATGGGTAGTATAAACTCATAAAGGAATATTATATGATATAATAAATATGAATATGGTTCTGGTATAATCAAATAACATCCAATGGTCATTATACAGGAGGTTAAACGTACCCCTGGCCAAAGGAAAGTGCATGGTAAGGGTAAATTTCACAATCTCTTTATTATCTGAGTTTATTTTTACGTAAGTATCTACTGGGACATATTTATTATCCATGTACATGTTTCATGAAACAGTTTTCAAATTAATTATTTTAAGATACTTATTTACTAAATCATCATTTTAAATGTTTTAAATATTTATTCTTCTGAATCATTCTCATTAATGTCCATGTTTCAAAATGGTTTTTAAGGATTTATCTATATGGACATTAATGTTTTTAAAAAGTTAATTCCTTTAAAAATATTCAAAGTGGTATGGTAAAATTTGATTCAAAAATTCCTTTAAATGTCTTCCTTTCTAAACTGTGTGAATTTTAAATGTTTTCATGAAAAAGGGATATTTCTCTCAAATATTTTTACAAATCATTTTCATCTATTTCAACATCCTTTGATGGATTTTAAACTTGTTTGAAGATGATTTATTATGATACAAATCTTCCATATTGTATTGAAGTTTTTGTGATATGTTTGACTGTGGATGTGTTATTTTTATACCATTCATGGTTTATGGATAAATTATTGACATTTAACATCCTAGTTTTAATACTAATGTTTATGTTATGTTTAAAAATTTCTATATGAGGAATGAATTGGACTTTGAAAGTGACGGTTAGAGCCCTCTATAGCTTCTTAAAGCATCAGTATGTCTCATGAGACAAAATAGTGTCTGGGCACAAGGCCTTGAAAAAAATCTTATTATAGTCTTCTCACAAGGCCTTGACTATGTGGTTATGAAGTCTGGCATTATGCATTCCATAATTATGAAAGTGGATATTGATATTGCATGTTATTATTAGACTAATAGAATATCCATGTGAGTAATTAAATGGAATTATTTTGATATATATTTTCCATATTATGATTAATTTTATGTTGAAAAGGCTTTTGATTTAGTTTTATACATTTATTTAAATGTTTATCCTTATTTATGAAAGTTTCTATTGTATTGCTATCCTTACTGAGCATCTGAGCTCACCCCTTTCTATGTTTTGTTTTTTCAGGATACGAAGAAGTATATTATGACTGACCTGTAGGGATAGTCTATAAGATCTCAGTTTTTTCTATGGAAACAATGTTGTTGTAGTTTTCCATTTTATGATGTAATGTATAACTTATGAATGTATCTAGTACTTCCAATGATACTAAACTAATTAGTCTTTCGAGACTTGATCTTTTGTTATCATGCCAATGATACGTAATAATGCACCGACTCTGGGCTTCTGGGGTCGGGCTATTACTGTTGGGATCATAGGAAGATTAGTACAAACCTTAGAATTTAGATTTAGATAAACTCTGATTAGAGCACATTACCCTAAGATAAACATTGAGTATTAGTATAGAATAACTTCCTAAAATTTTGGTATTGTAGGTATTTTATGAGTTTCGCAAGAAATACATCCATATCTAGATACGAGCAGGTAGAGGCGACTCTGGCACAGATTTACCTAGGGGTAAAACCCGAAAACACTGCTTTGAGATAGACTGGAATGGGAACTGGTGCACGACAACGGGCATTGCGGATCTCTGGTTACGAAACTCCCAGGGGATATGCTTAGGATAATTCTCATTCTCTTTAAAAACCATTAGGAAGGGTTTATGAGTATATAATTCTTCAAGGAAACCATTTTTATGATTATGGATTATATCCATAAACTATTCCATTAAGGTTAAAATTTTTAAAAGTTTGGAATTACGAATTGTGATTCATAAACTGACCTTGTTTATGCCATTGTTTAGAAATTTTGCCCGATAGAAGGAATGAGAACTCCAATAATAAGTATGATCCAAAGAGTAAGAAGGATAATATCTTTCATAGTATTATGCCAAAATTTAGAAGGGTAACATTATCCCATGTATTCTCAACATATGAAGAAATAGTATCATTTGTTAATAAGATAAGTAAAGAATTTTTGACTCCTATGTCTTTAAGGGAAGCCAAATAAGAAAAGGATGGTAGAGAGAAAGATGGATAAATGGAAGAAGGGAAAGAAGGATTTTTCCCATATGTGATAATTGTGGAACTAATTTCCTTGGTAAATTCTTGAAGGGAATGAGAGTTTTTTATGATTCTGGAGAAAAAGGACACCAATTATGTGATTTCAAGGTTAAGAAAAAGGTTTCATGTGTACAATGCTTCATCTGTAAGGGGTTGGGACAGTACGTAAATTAATGTCCAAATCATCAGAGTATACCCCAAATGCTTCTATTGGATAATAATAAAGTTATGATACTACTGAAGTTGAAGAGGAATGATTAGATTTAATACGTTGTTATTAAAGTATTATGTCATTTTAGTATTGTGTTAATGATGTTCATGTTATAAGAATTATAGAGTATATAAGGATTGTAATATAGTACTATTTCATTTAGGACATGAGATTGTCTGGAACCAAGAAAAGTGACTCAATAGCAGGTTAAATTTTTGGAAAATATAGGGTTGAGAGAAATATAAACCATAATATGGTTCTCATACCGAGGTAGTGATTTTTGGAATAATACATGATTGATTTGGATAAATTATATTAGATATTCTTGACTACCTTGAAACTGATTAATGATTTTTATATTACATCATTGATGGAGTTTACAACATTTTAGGATGGACAAAGTATATCCAGTATTCTATAAGAAATAAGGGAGCATGAATGTAATTAATAAGGTTTTATGGTAATTCAGGATGTTGCAGTGTTTTAATAGAATACATGATGAAGGTGTTCACATATTATTACATGTCAAAAAGGATCTTCATTGTGTTTTCCTTAATTATAAATTTTGGACTATGGTTTTGGAAAAATGTATTTTGGATAAATCTAGTTTGAGATTATTTTTGGATTTCCATAAAATGGACAACCCGGAGGTCGGGCGGCAACCCGTCACGTCCAACAAGGCCATGAGACTTGAACCCACAACCGTAGGGAAACAAGGCTGTATCACCTACCACTAGCCCACATGATGTCCTAGATTGAATAATGTAGTTTTTTTAAATAGTCGGAGATAAATTATAAATTCTTTTTTTTGGAACCCTATACGAATAATATAAATAAAATATCTTTTAAGTTCTATTATCTTTTAGAGTGATATATGAGTTTGTGGTAGAAATTAGTTAAAGGATGGAACTCTACTTGTCAAATATATATTTTTTTCTTCTCTTATTATATGAATAAATTAATTCTTAAAATTTAGGTAAGGTATCTTAAAACTAAAAATGTGTTATCCTAATACCTCATGATTTGTTTAACTGATGATATTTTAAATCATTATAGATTGATGGCTTTGAGGCCCTAAATTATAAATTTTTTTGTGACTAATGACCTCAATCCCTCCCAATAAATATTTACGTTTCTCCTAAAATTATGTGTCTCTAATTTCCACCAATTTTCTCCTAATTGAGATCATAATTTTGTGGTGAGTTTTTTATTCCCCCTTCCCTCTTATTAAGACTAAATTTTATTAACCCATTTTCCGATGTGGGTTTTCCCACAAAGGTATTTTATATTTTCAACCTTTTATTTTAGAAGAACAATTTCATATTGCGAGGAATCAATTTATTGAATGAGGGAAGAATTTAACAACCCAATATTTCATGGTGTGTTATTTCTTCAAATTAATTTAATAACTTGCACTACACGCAACACTGAGTTGAAGCGCACCACGACTTACCAAACTATCCCTTCAAAAGAATTTACGAATAGTATTAACTGAATTTTGAACTTTATATAATCATAGTAATTTTATAATCCATATTATGAGTTTCTTAGACATAATGTAATAACAAATTCATTTTTTCAGATAAAAGAAGTATTTTTCAAAAAAATGCAATTTTACCACCTTTTAATGGTGAACCCTTTTTAAATACAATATTTGAAACTATTATATATTCAATTTGACAAAATGAACTTCTTATTTAGAATTGGGACAAAATAATTTATTTTTAATAAATTTTTGGTGTTTTTCTGATAACTTTCATATTTTGGGTAATAGTGAAAAATACTATATTTTAACTGATAACTACTTTTTTAATCAAAACAATTTATAGTGTTGAAATATAAATTTTAATGGTTTGGACGTATAATTAGATTATATTTTTACCATTTAATCCAATGATGGTCATTGTAAGTAATTTCACTTTCAAATTGTACATAAACAAGTGTCAGTCTTTTAATAGTTATTATTTCTTAAAAATGCGCTTTTTAGTTTGGAAAATGGGAATAAATTTTAAATTAATTGATGCAACTTATATGTTTTAAAATTTGTGTTATAGAATTAATTTTTGGATTTGGAATATCAAAATTAGCTTAGGGTGAATTTTTTGTATTTTTCTGAAAACGTTCAATTTTTTATGAAAATGTGAAAAACACTAAGTCATTGTTTAAAACCGACTTTTTATTTAAATAATTATTTATATTATTTAAATTTATTTTAGGTAAAAAAGGATACATAATACCTATATATGTTCAATGTAATCAATTAAAGTCAGTTTATAACAATTTTAGATATATAAAAATTTTATTGAACTTTTTAC
Organism: Viscum album; assembly: GCA_963277665.1. Classification (NCBI taxonomy): domain Eukaryota; kingdom Viridiplantae; phylum Streptophyta; class Magnoliopsida; order Santalales; family Viscaceae; genus Viscum; species Viscum album. Next base: position 421,761,745 of record OY728162.1, on the reverse strand, counting down.
ACTCTTTTACCTACCTCCTAGGAGTATTTGAAAATATACAAAAACCATAATTTTATCGCTTCTGTGAGTTGAATTTAAAAAATCTGAGAGACACGGTTAATATCAAGGAGTAAAATTTTGTTCAATAAGATAAAAATAATGTTTGGTGAATAGTAACTTTTTACTTTTATTTACTACGGTTAAAAGTAAATAGGGTAATTAAGGGTAAAAATGATATTATTATTACCCTAACACATGTCCTAATTCTATTGGATAAGTATAATTCAACCAAAAACATCGTTAGGAATAAAATATGAACTCTTTTTTCAACTTGGATTAGATTATGACATTTATTATTATTTAATTCAATGAGAGTTAAAAGTGTTAAATTCAAAGTTTATTAAGTAAACCATTTTTAATATAGGGTTTCACATAACATAAATTCACCTATAAATGTTCATTAGAAATATATAAATATTTCTTAAATAATTATATTTTTCTATATTTTTTAGATATTAAATAATTTAATTTATTCATGACACAATAATGATTTAGTAATTACCAAATTAATGTAATATTAAAATAATTAATATTATAAATATACAAATAAATGTAATTTGAGACTTTTTATGAATTACATTAATTTTTAGGTTAATATGACATGTTAGGGTTGGTTAGATTCATTCTTTGAGAAGTAATACTGCTGTTATGAATTTAGCAAAAACAAAATACCAAATAGTGTCAAATTGACATAAAAGAGTTTTTAAAACAAATATTATATTATTAATTGATATTATATTCCTAAAACTCTAAGGATAGGGAAAATACTTATATAATTATATTTTGATCATTAATGAACCACTTGGGGTTCTCTTGGATGTTTATAGTATGTTTATTAACCATATAATATAAAAATATAAAGAGACATGGTAAATGTCAAACTATTTAACTAAGAGTTAAATCTAAACTATAAAGTTAATATAGTGAACAAAACCTATCTAAACACAATTGGTTTAGTGTTTTTTGACCCATCCCCACCTTTTCCTTTAAATAATACACTTTGGAGACATTATAAACCGAAAATGATTTTATTATAAAATAATATTTTAGCTTTTCATAAGGTGCCCCTCACCCATCTTATAAAAGGGAAATTCCCCTTCTCTCAAATTCACACCTCCAAAGATATTTATCTAGGCCAAAACATACCCAAATATCCTACCAATTATCCTACCTTCATACTAGAGGCCTTTCTTTGGTCAGAAAAATAACCTAAGGATCCCTTTTGATCAAATCAAAAGGAAGAACCTGAAGAATAGGTAATGATTTCACCACCCTCTTTCATGTTCTCTTATTATTCCACTTACTCTTTATTTGTTATTACCATACCAAAATAATAACTCCAGTACCGTATATATACTATGATGTTATTATAAACAGTTAATAACCGTATTCATTATTCTATCCATCCTATTAATTATAATGTCACCATTGGTGCGTATGTACGGCTTAACGTCTCCACATCGTGGTGTAATTTTTTATTCAACACTGTGTTATTTGGATGGATATAATGATGAGTAATATGTATATAAATAATTAAAATGCTAATGTCTCTGTAAAAATAATATACCATCCAATTCTACACCTTTTAGGAAATTATATTGTCGCTCGTGCGTACGTACAGATTACTGTCTCCGTGACACGATGAGATTCATTTCCACATTCACTATTCGTAAACAATTATAAAAATATATATTACTAATAATTATGTAATATATGACATAATAATTCTACTAGATATATATATATATATATTTACTTACATATATCATATTCACTTACTTCCGTTCAATATGATATGAAAACAGAAACAGCGTTTATGCGTACGTACGGCCTACAGTCTCCATAAACGGTGTTTTCCATTTCATATATCTATCTACTATAAATATTAATATTCTAAATATATATGATATATGAATAAATTTTTGAATTATTGAAGTATTTATATCATGATATAAATGATACGGTCAATAATAACATGTAAAATTGCGTACGATAAAGAAAGCGATTATTACCGAAAATGTTGATTTAACATGAAAATCATTATTAAATGGGAAGTATAAAGTCATAAATGAATAATGTATGATATAATAAATATGAATATGGTTCTATTATAATTTAATAACTTAAAATGGTCATTATACAGGAGGTAAAACGTACCATCGACCAAATGAAACTGCAAGGTAAGGGTTAATTTCACAATCTCTTTATTATCTGAGATTGTTTTTATGTAAGTATCTACTGGTACATATTTATTATCAATTCCCATTTTTCATGAAAGAGTTTTCAAAGGGATTATTTTAAGGGAATTTTTTTACTAAAACATCATTTTAAATGTTTTAAATATTTTTTCCTCTAAATCATTCTCATTAATGTCCATGTTTTCAAAATGGGTTTTAAGGATTTTTCTATATGGACATGAATTTTTTTTTAAAGTTAATTCCTTTAAAAAGTTTCAAAGTGGAATGGGAAACATTAATTCAAAAATGTCTTCAATGGTCTTCCTTTCTAAATTGTGTGACTTTTTAATGTTTTCAGGAAAAAGGATTATTTCTCACAAAGTGTTTTACAAATCATTTTCATCTATGTCAACATCCTTTGATGGATTTTAAACATATTTGATGATGATTTATTATGATAAAAATATTCAATATTGAATTGAAGGTTTTTTGATATGTTTGAATGTGGATGGGTTATTTTTGTACCATTCATGGTTAATTGATAAAGTATAGAAATTTCATGTGATAGTTTTAATACGAATGATTATGTTATGTTTAACCATTTTCATATGAGGAATACATTGGACATAGTAAGTGACTGGTGGAGCCCGCTATAGCTCCTCGATGCATCGGTAGGTCTCATGAGACAAACTAGTGACTTAGAACAAGGCCTTGAAAAACTTTTATTGTATTATTGGAACAAGGCCTTGACTATGTGGTTATGAAGTCTCGCATTATGCATTCCATAATTACGAAAAAGGCTATTGATATTTCATGTGATTATTTGGCTAGTAGAATATCCATTTGAGTAAGTAAATGGAATTATTATCATTTATATTTTCCATATTATGATGAAGCTTATGTTGAAAAGTATTTTGTTTTAGTTTTATACATTTCCTTAAATTTTTATCCTTATTTATGAAAGTGGTTTCTCTATTGTTATCCTTACCGAGCATCTGAGCTCACCCCTTTATATGTTTTATTTTTCTAGGATGCAAAAAGAATATTATGACTGACCTGCAGGTATAGTCTATGGGATATCAGTGCTTTCTATGGAAACAATGTTGTTGTAGATTTCTATTTTATGATGTATGTAGTACTTCCAAAGATACTAAACTAATCAGTCTTTCGAGACTTGATCTTTTGTAATCATGCCAATGATATGTAATATTTCACTGAATCTAGGCTTCTAGGGTTGGGTCATTACATACTAATAATGAAATAACCCTTATAAAATAATTTTCACCTTATGATTCAAAATTTTAAATAAATTTTATCAGATAAAATTTCTTTGTGTGTGCAAAAATTACACGTAAGGCCTAAAAATATGTTTCTACTAAATGTTTTTTTCAAAATAAATATTTATGCATTGGATGAAATTAAAAATTAATTTTATTTTCAACAAATAATTTGGTTTATTATAAAAAACATAAATTTTTTGGGTCTTTCAATAAATTATGAAACCAAATTTTAGGTCCATAACATTTAATTAAAAGAAAATAAAAAACCATTTTTTTGGAAAATATTACTTATATTGAAATACATAGATTTCCTAAAATATAAAAATTATCATTAAATTAATATTTTTACTATAAAAATAAAAATTTTAAAATTAAAAATGTTTTATATGTTTTTATGTTATATAACTTCTTGATATAGTAATACATGAGATGATTTTAGTAAAAACTATATTTTTTAATGTTTATCTATAAATAAATTATTTCAGAAAAATTAAAAAAATTAATATGATGATATTAAATATATTAGAAATTAAAAAATTATTTATTTATTATAAAATTCTAATTATGATATATATATATATAGTTATTTAAATTGAAATAAAAAATATAAAAAAAAAATATTTTTTGGGAAAATAAATTTTTAAACATCAACTGTCTTTAGTCTTATTTCTTATAAATTTATAAATAATTGATTTTTTCCATAATTTTTTATAATACTAAATGAAACCTATTAAAAACTTTTATTTTTTTATTCATTTTATTATTGTAAAATGTAATAAATTGTTCTTTAATGGTTCTTCAAATGACGTTCTTTTTTTAAAAAAGTACTAACCAATGATAATTAATAATTTTTTATTATTTTATATAATTATTAAATTTTAATTTAATAAGGGTTATATTTATCATGTAATTTTAATATTATGTGGTTAATTTTAGTCAATTTTTTCATTAGTTTGGTATTTTATGTGACATAAGCTATCGAAGATACTATTAATTTAAAGGATCTAAAATCTTAGGCTGTTACATTATGCCCCCTTATATAAATTTTGTTCTTTAAATTTCTTATATTTGTAACTTATGAAAGTAGGCGCAGTTATTCATAATATATTTTTCATTTGGGATATAAATTCTAATTTGGAAAATAACTTACTCAATCATGTTATGTCAAGTTACATATCATTTCTCAAAAAGAATTAATCCTTTACATAATCATAGAAACCAGTATCAATATTCCCTAATCATATATTCTCAATATGATAACTTTATCAAAGCCATTTGAATTCCACTAACATTTAAACATAGTGAAATCATATATTATTTCTATAATTAAAAATATATTTTACCCTAAAATCTATTAGCTTATATTTTATCAATACACACACTAGTAAATGTATATAATATTCCAAAAAATAATATAATGATCTATAAATATATCATAGGTCACTTTTTCAATAAATTAATAGTAAATTTTAAGGTTATAAATATTATCAAACTCAATATTCTCAAATTAAATCAACCATTTATTACCTCAACATCAAGAATATATTAAAAAATATGTGTTATTAATACCTCAATCAAGTGTTTTCCAACAGTTATCGCCAAAAATATAACTATGTCATAAAATAACTTTTTAATGTGATTGATACTATTTTTTATACGTTTTATAAAATTTAAGTAAAAAATTTATACTGAAAATGCATATATGTTTTATATAATCCACATAAATTTTATAATATACCCAAATATCCTAAATAAATATTAATCACCAATTAAAATAGCTAAGAGTATCAAGATTTAATTTTTATTAAGATATCAACATCACTAACTTAGGAATAACATGGAAACTCATTATTTCTATCATAATAAGTCTACACTAAAATTTTCAAACATTTAGGTATTCATAAATATTGATTTATACCAAAAAATTTCTCTAAATATATCATTGTTAGATTCATTTCTATGATACAATTTAAAAAAATTATTACAACTAAAATAGTGATGATAATATAGAAAATAAGCATCTGATAACATAAATATAAATATAAATTCTTATTTGAATTTTTTTTAATCATATGGTACTTTTGACTAAACGTGTGACATTATTAAATTAGGGTCTATCCATGAACATATTTTTATTTGGTTCTCCAGCGTAATTAGTTACCATCATGCAAAAATAATTCATCATGGTCTATTTTAGAGAATGATAACAAACTATATAATATCACCCATGAGTTTATACTTAGGTGTTTATTCTTAATCCAACTTATAATTATCCAGAGTAAGGATTTATTTAACACATAAGGAGCCTTTTGGGGTGATAACCCTTAGGTGCATCAGTTTTGGAACCTCATTCTATTATCAATATCCCGGAAGGGATGTAATTTCTTATAAAAACAAATAATCTCTATATTAACAATATTTTAGGATGTTATAATAAACATAAACTTATCAATTAGGCCTTTCCATATTATTTTCACTAAATTTATCTTATCATAATCCCTAAAATATTTAGTATTAATATAATTAACATAATAGGTCATTAATACATTTTAAATTTCATTTAAATTGAACTTATCAACTCATAAATCATCTTAAACAAACATATTAACCTCTAAGGTTATTTGAAACCACCTCTAATACACATTTTGACACATCAGAACTGCACTCTTGGATCTTATACTAAAAACACAAAAATTACATACCAATATTGAACTAAACCGATGTGGCCCACTTTTGACAATCAATATGTGTAATATCATTAAAACATTTTGAGCCACACAGATACAATGGACCTTTATATTTATAGTTTTATAGAGTTAATAAAATCATTTATTTAATGAATCCCTTATATTTATCATCAAATGATTGTTTTTTACACAACATAAGGAAGTACTTAATCCATAAAATTTCTTTTACATCTCACACAAATTATTCAAAAATTTATCAGGTTGGACATATCACGTGTAATAAATTTATGCATAACATAAGAATATGGAAATGTATGAAGGGATGATATCTAATTATCAGTATGGGTAAACATTAGAGATAAGATTAAAATAATATATGTGAACATAAATGAGTATAAATAATATTGTGGGAATTTATAACCAAGCTAATTATAAAAAATAATGAATGTGAAGTCCAAATATTTCCATTGAAATTAATTGAAATGAAATAATCACATGGATATAACAAATGGTTCCTTATAGATAAAATTAATAATAAAATAAAGACAATTTCTTTCCCTAATCCATGAATTTATAATCTTGAACATCATGATCTTACTATAAACGTTGTGTGTCTATAAAAAATTTTTTTTGCGTACACTACTGGAAATTGAATCTATCCTAATGGAATTGTACCCACAGTTTATATAATATGTGGGTATAAAGCTTCTAGATAATCCAATACCAATGGATTTTTAAAAATAATTGGTATAGAGACTTAGATCGTGAGACCCACTCTAGCTCCTCCTCCCCTCCTCATTCAAACCCTAATATCACCAATGCATCAGTGCATCCCCTATACCCTCATGTTATTTTAGAATCATCCCTCTCCTCATGAGGTGGATTTGGCCTCCCCATACATTCCTCTAAAAAATTTGGAAAACACCAGGAGATTTCACCCATAGTAAGGTGTTCTTCCTTTATTTATGGTGATTTTTTTTTATGATCATTGAGAGGTAAGATTTCCTCTCCTCCCTGGATTTCTTCTCTTGAATTTTTTCATTTTCATCGGCATGAGTCATTTTTATAAATCTACTTTCATTCAACCTTCCTCATTGTACTTATTTTTTTTGATATTGTAAAAATTAATTTCTTTAACTAAAATAATTAAATATTTATCAAGTTTTTACAATACACATGTATTATTTTACATTTTATTTTATTTTTTTTGGAAAAAATTCGAAATTCGTTGATTTGATCACTCATCTATAGTTTTCAACCAATAAGGATTAGTTTAGTGTGCCATAGCCTATATAATAACCATGTTGATGTCTCAGTACTTGTGTTAACAAACACATTTGTTATAATCAAGATAATTTTAGATTAGTAATATGCCTGATAATGGATATTTTTTAATTGAGAGAAAAAATGGAACTCATATATTGAAGGATACTATGTGGAATTAAAATAAATTATTACCCTATTCTCTATCATTATTCCATTCCATCTATGTTATATGTTTTGTTTTATACAATTATTAGTTCATGAATAATGTTTTTAATATTGAATAATATTTCCCCCAATGTGTTTAATTAGATAATTTCCTTAAGTAGAGGACAATATTTAAGTTATCTATTTACTAAAGGGACCATTAAAGTATTTTCATTATTCTTGTGGTTAATCACTGATGATGTCTAAGAGTTACTTTTGTAATATAATTTTTTTTATAATTATATTTATGTGAATGTTCATTTTGAGTATGCATGATTTATAATTGATTTTATTTTGTTAAATTTTTTTTATATAATTAAATGTTTTATTTCCATATATGAACTTCAAAATAGAATGTTAGCCTTTTTTACCTAAAGGTATCTTTTGGATGTTTTAAATGATAGTAGGATATATTTAAAGGATATTTATTATGTGTATATTTGATATAATTATGTTTTGTAATATATTTCATATTTCATTATGTTATTATTCTACATTGGGATATTATTTATTTCAAAAACCAATATTTAATATATATCGATGAGAAATGTAATATGTTCTCATCCTTGCTTGGATCCATGATAGAATTATTTTTTTAGTTTTTTTATTCAGGTGACGTCATTTAAATTTTTTAAGTTAATGTCTGTGGAACATATTACTAGACCATGTTGATCAGTAATTAAATTTTATCCTTATGGTAGATAAGATCAAGTATAGGGATAGATAGATAGGGCTAGTTTATTAAAACATAAGTGATTAAAGTGGAATAATATTTATTTTACTGTCAAAGTTATTCAATTTATCTACCATGATAATGAATTATTAAATTTCAAGGATACCCAACTTGGTTCGTTATTTGTAGTCATCACTTATAGAATATATTATTTCTCTTATTATTATTTTTTATTTCTTTATTTTGATTGAATGAATTTATTATTAAAATAATTTATAATGAATATTTAATTTTGGTTTAAATTGTTGATTAGAACATAAATTGTTTTCCTTTCAATAGAATGGATAGACATTGGAGGTATCTTACTAATTGGATTTCAACCGATTTTTATATGAATTTTTAAAAAATAGATTTATCATTTAACAATACATCATATGGAATTTTTTTATAGTGTCAATGATATAATTATGTTAGAAGGACATGGCTAAGTCGGGATGAATTTATCTTCCATATAAATAATGATTTATTTCAGACAAACTATTATGTTTGGTGTCACTAGGGAGAGGTCAGACAATCTTCAGCTATTCGTGAATGGAAAAAAATAGTGTATATAATTTTTTATTTGATCAGTTCCCATTTTTTCATCATCATGAGAGAGATAGTATGTTAGTTAAATAAGTGAATGATATAAATAAACGTGAGGAATATATATTAAATTTGATGATACTGAGATAGTAAAAATTTAAAATGGATGATTCCAAAACACCAATATGTCAAGAATATAGTAAAATGACCAGGTTAGAATTTTGAATGTGGTAATTTAATGGAAAACAATTAATGGAATTTCAAATACCTCCATTGATTATATTCTTACCTTTTTTGAATTAATGTCTATATTATGGTGATGATTTTCCATGAAATCGTTATAAAGAATGGATGTTATTTTTGTAGCATGTATTTTCCACTAATAAAGTTCATGCTTTTCTGAAATATTTTAGTTTATTTTAGGAGTAAACAAATGATATTAATGACTATAAATAATATGGTACATCTTGATGGATGTAAAATGTCGACATAACACCATTATATGTGCCAAAAAAAAGTCATGTGGCATTTCCATCAATTATTTGGCTTAAAAAACACTTATGTTTACATAAATATTAGATAATATATAATGACATGATATTGAGAGAATTAAATATAATGATGCATTGGTTTATCATGTAGATGGATTATCATGGTAATAATTTTCTACAAAACATCTTAATTTTGAAGCTAAGGTGTGTAATATCGGGTTGGGTCTATCCTATGATATTTCTAATCTGTTTGGTATGATACTTACTACTTACAGTACCTGGAAAGTTTTTATTTAGGTTCATTATCTTTCACCACATATTTGAATGAAAAAATAATTTCACATTACTAAGTATACTAATATATTGACCTTCTAGTCCTAGTAATTATATAGAACTCTACTTTCAAACATTAATAAGAGAGTAGAAGAATATTTGAAATTTTCTTAGGCACATATTCGATGATTCTTCAGAAAATATATTTCAGATGCATGATTACCTTCTATGTACTATAAATTATTTCCCTTATAATTCAAGGTTGTATGATTGGATAATAATTTAAAAACTATAATTTCCTATTTTCATGAGTAATACATGGTCGATAAGGATTCAATGCCATCATACTCAACAAATTTTTCCTATGGATCACCACAATAGGAAGAATCGTCGGAGGTTTGATAATACTACTGACACTGAACAACCACCTCAACATTTTTCAGTAACGGATGTCATTAATTAATTTGAATATTTTATTTTATATTAGGTAAAGGTTATATGAAATACAAAAAGTGGATGAATTTTTACACTAAAACCCCTTATAATTAGAAAAAGGGTAATATCTATTTTGGGTTTCTATATTGACCTATAAATTTATTATGTAATTATTTATATGTAATTCACAATGAGAAAAATATATGTGAAATTTTATTTTAAATTTTTTAAAATTTTAGGGGGAAGACCAAAGATGACTCTTGAACACATTGAGACTTGATGGATTGGGGTATTTGACTAGAACTGTATCTTGTTTTTATTGGTGAAAATAAATGGAATGTTCCTTATGATTATTATGTAAAGAAACCATTAAAGAAAAATCAATTTTTGGATGTATTGGATAATACAAAGTTCTAAATTATTATTCCATAAACATATCTAAAAAATAAGTAGAAGGAATTTCAAATTAAAATCCCTAAAAACTCATGATTATCACATCCTTCTTCATTAATTTATTCCAATATAAATTCGAAAAGTTTTATCCTATAGTTTGAGGGTGAAAGTGATTCTACTGTGAAATTTTTTAGATACCTTAGTTCTAAAATTTTTTCCAATAAATTCATGACAAAAATGAAGTAAGAAGAACTGTTACTTTTTTCTGAGTTGAAAAAAACATTTCCTCTCTAATTTTCTCATGAATATTAAATTTAACAGTTCATCTTAAAACTAAAACACTTCTTGGGATACTAGTTTCATTTTGATGGATGTATCCTTTAGAAATAAATATATTCAAAATGAAATATTGTATCCAAAATAAGAATTTTCTTGATGTTTTAACTATGATAGGTTATCTGGAACAAGAATTTATGGATTTTTGTTTAGTATATTTATATCGTGTAACTATAATACATAACCGAACAATGAGAAATAATGATTATAACTATGGGGAAATTGAACCCTCATTTCAAAATCATCCCCAAACAAGGGGAATTCTCTGGTCATATACATTGGATACATTGATCCTTGAATAGTGGGATACAGAACTTTGCATAGTCTTGTTTAACTATGGTTTTTTATATGAATATAACAAGTATGGAATTTATATATTTATATTTTATCTCATACTATTCCATTTCAAAAATACCATATATATTTATTTTAATTTAATGTATGGAACATAAAAAAATTATAAGTAGAGTTCATCCATATTTTCCTTTGAGAAGGATTGAGGCTTATCATAGCCAATAGTCTCATGCTTAGTTGAAATCAAATGTATGACCATTACATAAATTAACATAAAATACATATATCCATTTAATTTTATTATTCATAAATATTTTAGGTATATTGTTTTCCTATTGAATTTTTTCATAAGGAATAAACAACATTGGGTTTTGGTCCCAATTATTTGGTTTGTGAATGAAAATCATTAATAATCACTGGGTTCAAAATTCCTACAATAGTTCAATAGGTTAATATAAGAAAACCACATGATGTTGTTATGTTAACTACAACAAAGGAATATTTTTCCAGTGCATCAGATATTTGGCCCCAATATGAAGATGTATATAATTATATACAAGTTGAGAAAATATCTTTATCATATTACAACTCTTGAGGTCGAGTCACTATAATGAAGTGTGAATGGTTTGATTCCATGATATGATAAGTCTCATTTATTGATGATTGTGGATTCAGAGTTATTGATATTAGTTGATTCCTAGATACAGATGAACCATACATTTTGGAATCAATGGAAAAAACAAGTGTTTTAGGTGAAATATCATTAAGGACCTAATTACAGTGTCATTAATGAAGTAATCCAATAAATATTTTTCATGGTGAAGGGGATAAAATTGCTACCACTTACATCCCAATTAGTGTTGACTATGTTTTTAGCATTTGATGACTCAAATTTTCCCTTTGTGAGAGTTGATGTTGGACTTGATGAAGTGGTGGATAATATATATAAGCATCCATATATGTCCCCAATTAATTTAGATTACCTTGACATGAGTTTCTCATGTTTATATTACTATAATTACATTAATTTAGTTTTAGTTTGGAATGATTTATATGTTTCAGAATTTTTAGTTTTTGTTACATTTAATTTGATTTTTTAAAATTGTAAAAATCAGATTTAAAATGTGTTTTAAAAAAATGTAGAACATGGTTTTAAATTACTGTTACTAAAAATACTTGTCATGTTTTTTATTAATTAATTAACTTCTATGTTGTATGCTTATTTTTTCAAAACTATTTCTTAAAATTATACATTTTCTTCTTATATAAATTATAAAATAAGTTCAAAAGAAGTCACTATTTGATGTTGTTCAATAGAGGAATGAGTGTGGGTTAGATCCTATGTTTTTTTTAGTTAGTATAATAATTTTAATAATTCCCCCTACATTATATTTAATGACATGTTCATATTATATATCAATTTTTTTAGGGAAATTCATTCGCACCATATTTAACTCCTAATTCTACCATCATGGGTTTATGCTGGTATTCTCTTAGACCAATATAGAGCACCCATATTACATGTTTCCATCCAGACCCACCAGCGAACACCTCATATACCACACCTTCCCAAATTCAACATGATATTCCAGGTATATTCCCACACATGCCTCTAACATCACCTAATTTAGCCCCTTTATCTCATACCATGTCTACACCACCTGTAGAGATGTTCCTACCCATGCTTCCATTATCATCTCACATAGCCTATTCTTCCCATACTATTCCAACATCACCTGTAGGTATGTTCCTACCCATTCCTCCATAATCATATCATTTAGACTCATATTCCCATACCATTTCTACACCACCTATGGGGATGGTTCCACCTATATTATTCCATATCTGTTGATGTTTCCCCGACCATACTACCCTTAAACTATCATGTCTGTGTGGAATCCATTTCCTTCCATCCATCCAGGATCTGTTGATTATGTACCATCATCTCACAATGAAGTGCATTAATATCACATATAGCATGCATTAGAATAATCACATCAAGCATAGGCTACATAACCAGGATATCCCATTGACCTATAAGAGTCTAAAGAGTATCCTGCATCATTTATTTTTACCGTGTGTAATTATTTAACATCATTATTATATTTTTGTACCGTGACATAATTATTCTTATTTTTTATACCTTTTAACAATTTCAATTTGATTTTCTAGTATCTGATGTGGGTGAACCCATATGTTAGAAGTCCGGAATCACGAAACACAAATAATAGTGGATTATAATCTAGAAAATTAGATTGTAGGTAAAAATTCTAGGTAGTTTAGAATTTTCATGGCCACTTTTACTAAGTACGATGATTTCATTATAGTGGAACCTTTTTCATATAGGCATATCAGTAATGATATTGAGGACAAAGCATGGGGGTAGATATGGGTAAGAAAATTTTATAAATTTATATATATATATATATATATATTATTTATATATTTATATGCAATAAAGTGTTCATTGAAGAGTCCATTTAACATTCTTAATAGTGATGCTGCTAAGGTTGTAAAGTTGATGGATCATGGGTAGTTTTGGATATCATATATTCCTGAGTTATAAATTTTTTAAAGAAGTATAGTTTGTTGTAATTTAGAGGATGTACAGATATTCCCAAACTATCCAAAACTAAATTTCACAAAATGATCTCATATTGGAGGACTAATGAGTTTAAGGTATTTCAATTTATTAATAGCTTTAATGTAGAATTCAATTATTATTACTTGTATTAACATTTTATTTTTAGTAAGTGGTTGGAAAAACAAATAGAAGAAATTTTTAATCAAATGTCTAAATACATTTGGCTGCACTAAAATTCCCAAGGATGAGAAGCACTGGATAATTTAATATGAATAGAAATAATATCAAGATTTTAATGTTAATTAGTTAGATATGTATATTTTCATATATATTTTTTCATTATTATTTTTTTATATTGGAAATCTCCAAGTTATGTCATATTATGTTATTAAATAATTACGATATATCAAAAACCATTAATTTTAAACATGATACAATGTATATTTACATCAAGAACAAAACAATAAGATAATTATTTTCTAAAAACATGATATATAATTATATTTTAACATAAAAAATACCATTGGAAGTTTTATGTATTTTCCATATCTTAGATGACTGAGGATACACCTTCCTTTGTTTAATTAAATTTATAAAATTAATTATTATATCCTTCCTCAACATCATTGGTTACTATATTCATAGTCAAATCTATGAGCTACATAGGTTATTATATATTAAATATGTTAATTTTAATAATTACTTGAAATTATGAACATATTATATGTATTATGTTATTATTTCTTCCTTTTCTAATCATTATAATTCATCTCTCACGAACCTTTCATGCCTTATGTGATTTAGAAATAATCTTTCTTATTTTTCTAATGTGGTAATATTAATTTTAAATTAATGTTGGTAGTGTTCACTTGTATTTTATTTCCACTTTTATTGATAAATAATATATTATGTTTATGGAATGTTTATAACAAGTATATAAAACTATATAGTGTTTATCATTATCTTTTATTTATGACTTTTTCATTTATTTTTCACATTATTAAATTTATGAAATTTATATTCATTTAAAAGTTATTAAAATTTATTATTATTCACAATTATAAAATTTTTAAATTATAATATTTGTATACTAATCAATTTCATTTTCATCAAGTGGTATTGGGCATCGAACTTCGTGTTCCTTGAGAATTATTATTTTTCTCGAGTAGAATTAAAAGGATTTAAGTGAAATAAATTCAAAAACACAATAATAGATTGTAAGTATATTAATTTATATTTTAAATATTTATACAAAATTAATAATTTAATGTAGTTTCTATATTTTCAACATTCTGACCTGGAGGCCCTCGATGCTAAATAAGATGAGAACTTTATGGAAAAGGATCCTTTGAGTCAGGTATTAGATGAAGAGCATCCGGGAAACATTGATGTCGAGTAGGGAAAAAATCAAACCCTCTAGGTATTGATCCTCATTAGGATCCTCTAAAACCTATTAGACTCTTATATCTATAAAAATACCATGCAAAAGCAGTTTAGGACAAAAAAATTACATGAGAATTAAAGAAGTAAACATGAGTGTGAGAGAAGTAAGATGATCACAGAACACATCATAATATCTCTCTTAGTTATAATTCAATAATTTCCATCATAGGATTATACTACTATTGATTCATATATGGAATAAATTATCTCTTTAAATGATGACTCAAGTGATTCCAATGATGGTCCTAGTGTCAATGGAGTAGATGGTGGTGGTGATAGTGATTTTGATGATGTTGTTTCTCCAGTTGATGTATTTTATGTTCAAGATGATTTTTTTGGTGACTAGGATGTTGTTGATAGTTTTTATGATCTTACTGATAATGATTAGTATGTGTATGATTGTGATGGGAGAGATATTTATCCCCTTAATTTATTACTTACTAGGAAGGGGACTTGTGGAACTTTTTCCTATAATGAATTGATTTCTCATATAGATGTATATTAATGTTTTTTAATTTTATATGGTTTTAAAATTATTAAAATTAGATTTTTTAGTGATAAATATAAAATATTTGTACTACATTGAATGTGTACTATGTGTTTTACATGATTCATAGGTTCATGTGATGGTTGAAGAGGGGTAGATGATGTTGCTTCCGAATGACGGTAGATACCTATACCCATGGTTCACAAAACCATTGAAATATTTTATCTAATGGGTTAAGATATACCCACAGTTTTTCAATCTATTGGTATAGATATATTCCCATGGTTTTGTTTAAACCAGGGGTATGATAGAATCTGCAGGACCTACACCAAAAGTTTTTTTAAAAACCATGGTTATAGGTCTATATTGATGCCTCTATCAGCCATGGTTTCTAAAACCATGGGCATAGGGATATAACAACGGTTTAAATTTATTGGTATAGATTCACTTTCCAGTAGTGGTAGGAATACTCAAAAATACATAAGATAGTTTTCCTCCAGAAACATAGCAATACATTGAAGTGATATCTATATTTATCCCCACACCCTACTAATTATATCTATTTTCTTCAATACATGATGGAATGAAAAATAAATAACATATATAATCAAAATTCTATATTAAACAAAAGGAATCTTTATTTAAATAAAAAGTTCATGAATCATAAATATTTCCTAAATCAATAAGTTGAATATCTCTCCCAGTAAGAATTATCAAAATAAGACTGTATAAATAAATGATAAAAAGATAACTCAATAATTTACTCAATCATTTTACATATGGAGTCCAATTGAACACCCTTTAATCCATGTAAGGATATATCCAATGTTTCTAGAGGAAATGCATTAAAAGAAAAATTACACATTTAATATATGATGGCTTGGAAATAAAAATATAGTGATGGATTACCAACATTTTAACACAATAAAATAAAATTTTATGGTAGGATTTATAAGAAATACATGACCAATATATACCCCATAATAAGAAATAAATTGAATATTAATTATATCTCAATAAAGAAAAACTGAGATTCCAATATCCCTACAGGAATGGTAATGTAAAAAATAATAAGAACGTTATAGGGATACTATCAAATTAAAATCTAATGAAATAAAATATTTTAAGTATAAATTAATCAGTAAGGGTAATTAATACACCATATAAATGAAAATATGTTTCACAAAATGAATCACGGCTCATAAAATTGAAAATAGAGACCAATAACACATATGACATGAGTTTGATATAATTCAAATCCAAATAAAATAAATGATATAGAAACTAAAGTAAAAAAAAAGAAATATAAATCATGATATAATATATAAAATTAGTATTATATGCACCATAGAAAACTAAATTGTTGATTAACACCGATCATGTTGGAAAGATATGAATTAAGACTCTGATACCCCTTCTAATAAACTTAATCCATGAGGTTAAAATCATTTGATAATGAGGTTAAAATTGATAAATTTAGAACCTCGTAAAGGTTGAAAGAAATACCATAAAAATAATTAAATTATTTAGACTAAATAAGACTTATATCAATAGAGTTCAATCATAATGTTTGTAAATCAATTAAGGAAAATTTAGTTATTACAACCCATTACTTTAATTACAAACATACACTAATATGCTTGAATCTTTTTTATAACAAAAATAATAGTATTCATCATCTATTTAAGGAAATAATTCATATCCATAACCACTTATATACCACATTTATTGTTATTCTCAATATATATAATAGTTATATATTATCAATTTTCAATATACGATGTG
Organism: Viscum album; assembly: GCA_963277665.1. Lineage (NCBI taxonomy): Eukaryota > Viridiplantae > Streptophyta > Magnoliopsida > Santalales > Viscaceae > Viscum > Viscum album. The sequence continues at coordinate 421,744,313 of OY728162.1, read as the reverse complement.
AGAAATCTAGTTTTTTTTGAACTGGGTTCATAATAGTGATGTTGTTATTTATTCTTCTCTTAAAGATAAGCTTTCCAATATAATTAAATGTACAATAATTTATTTTTTAATTATATATAAAGTGATATTTATGTTCTATGGGTTTGTTGGTTATGATACTTAAATATAAATTTGGTGTTGGGAAAGATTTAATTATTTTTTAAGAATGGTCAATGGTAAAATAAATAATGAGATTAAAATTAATCTTCCTATTAAATAAAATAAAAAAATATTAATTTTCTAAAATATTTAATATATTTTCTATTATTATGTTATAAAATTATTCTATGATATTATTTTATATCATTTTTTGCGTAGGTGGTTTGACCAACACAAATATGAACACACAATGATTAATAGATGATTATGATTATAAAATAGGTTTCTCAAGAAGAATATCATTATTATTTAATATTAATCATATTATTTGGGTAATTTTATTTTATTGAATCATATTTTAATTGTTTATAATTTATAATAGTGAAGTTATATCAAAAATATATACGATACTTTATGAAAGTGGTATTCCACACTGTGCAGATTTATCATTTTCATTTATCGATGAATGAGAAAGATAAAATTTGGATTAAAATATTTTTCTTCATTATCATATTTAAATTATTTATTTCACATTTATTCATAAATTTTAACTTCATAACTATTAAATTTATTCATTCAATGGAAATTAATTCATCACATCGTATATATAGTAGTCTGCACAACATATGAAAGAAAGATTCATTTTTCTTAGTTTCAAAGAGGAATCATGGTTCATATTTTTTACATTATAATAAAAAAATGATTATATATAAAAAAATTATTTCATAATATATAAATAATAAAATTATATTTGTAAAGTATTATTTAAAATAAAAGATGTTAGGAAAAATTACTCATGTCGAGGAAAAAGAATTTTCCTTAAAATAGTCCCTAGAAAATGAGGTCCTCGGATCGTATCATGTGATAAGAGGCTCAAAGAATTGTAATAGGACTATAAACAATGGAAAATAGGAACTTTTTTGGGTGGTATAATTATTCCATGAGTGTACATTATATTCCCCTGTTATAACGGGTAAGAATGATATTTTTATAAATATTTCAAATCAATATAAAAGGACCACATGTTTCAAAAATCAAGAAGATTCAAAAATTAAAATTAATATATTTCAAGACAATATAAGGTTTATAATCTTCCAAAAATTCATTTTTACACATGTTTTAAACATGTCTCTAAGTCCTTTACACATTGAAATTTCACGTTTAATATTTTTTTAATGTGGTAGCTAGTTTTTACCGTATTAATTTACTATTAATTCTTAAAAATGGACATTATTAAATAATTTGTTCCACATTATTCCCAATAAGAAATTTATATTTCCAATAAATTTCCTTTGTGTATGAAATTTAATTTTTACATTAATTTTTGTAACCTATAAACCCACATTTCTAGAAAATGTATATTCATAACCATAAAAATAATGTGTACGATAAAATGTTAAATGTATTTTATTTTCATAAGATAATTTTTTATTATAAAAAATAAATATTATTTGGAATTCAATGAAATTAAAATTCATTTTTTTCAAAATAAACATTAATTAAAATTAAATACCAAAAACAATTTTTATTTAAAAATATTATTTATATTATTAAACATAGAACTTCTTAATTCAAAATATTATTTTAAAATATATAATATTACTCCTTGTATAAAAATTGTATCTAGAAAAAAAATTATTTTTTTGTGCAATACTTATTTCTTAATATAGTCATAAATGATATGATTTTAGTATAAATAATATTTTAACTATTCACCTAAAAATCAATTGTTTATGAAAAATAGTAAAAATTAAACCTCAACTGATTTTTAGAATTTAAATTAAAAAATTATGTAATTTATCTAAAATTAAAACAATAAATATGTTTATTTATATATTGAAAATAAAATACGAAATATAAATATAAATGTTTTTAATTGAAAAAGGACTTTTAGAACATCAAATCATATTAATATTATTTTATATTAATTTATTAAAATTTGAATATTGAAATAACAGTTTAAAAATCCAAATATTAAAAATTATTGTATAATTTTAACTCTGATAAATTTAATTTATTAAGGTATAATATAATAGTAACTTTTTAGAATGGTACTTAAAAAGGAATCCTTTTTAAAAAGTTGTTATCAAATATATATAATAATATTTAATTATTTTATCTAATTATTATACTTTTAATTATTAATTCTTATATTATTTATGTAATTTAAATATGTTTATAATAGTTTCAATTGGGTGGTGCATTAGTTTAGGGTTGTGTATCAGAACCCATGATGAATATAGCATCAATTTAAGTGATCTGAAATTTCAGGTCATTACATTAATCAGGTCATATGTAGTCTATCGATGTACCAAACTTATTATTTAATTTCCCAACCACTACTAAAACAGAAATTTAAGTAATATTATATTTTTCTACAATTATAATAATATAAAAAATTTCATATGTATTCATTAAATCTATAATCATTTCTGGCCACAGAAATGAAAAAACTCATCACTTTATGAAGGAGGTATTCTACACATACAGATGAGTAGCATTATAATTTTCTAGGTAATGGGAGGGTAAGAAGTTAGATAAAATTTTAACTTAAAAGACTCATAATTTTGTAATAGTCATCATTTTAATCCATTAAATCCATATATATAACCATCCATGAGAGGCGGTTATGATGAATAAAATTCATTAACTCATGTGTATTATTGTTTTAGTGTATGGATGAGTGATGTTTGTTTCCGTTATATATAAAGGATATATGAAATTTTATTCCAATAACATAAAAAAAGTCCATATTTTAAAGGTAGTTAATTCATTATATAAAAATGGTTATTGAATATTTGGAGGGGTTTTTGAAAGAAAGAACTCAAACTTGTTTACAAAGGAAAATTAACTCTTATTTGGGTGTCTTCCATTAGTTTACACATTTATTCCTTCTTGAGATTAAATTTTTAGTGATAAAATGATTTTTAGGACATGGGTAAATAATTAAAAACTCTGGATTAAGAGTCACAAAGATAGTGTATACTTTATTTCATTTACACAAGATATATGGGATCTCAATATAAAGGATCAGGTATATTAGTAGTCTTGAAAAATAAGATACATATACAGAATCCATAATTCATTTGAATATAAAAACATCGCATCAATATAATAACCCATACTTTTATAAATGAAATTCCATTTTAAATGAAGAAATTACACATTATATAATTTAGTAATGGAAAAACGTGCACTACTTTGGAAAATTTGGAAAATTTTAAATTATAACTTTTCGTATTTTAAAGATCATTAATCATCATAGTCATGTATAATTTAATTGTTGTACAATGATTGATATGAATAATATATTATTAGGGTTATGATAAAATACCAATGAAATTGAAAAGTGAAGTGATGGACATAGCTTGTAGGATCACTACTATGAATCCCATTTATCATATATTTTGAGGTAGATGGTATCATTGACCTTCCCATTCACTAATCCCATGATAAAATCAACTAACTAAAGCTAAACATACATCCTTTATAGTAAAGGATTAAGATTATCTAGATCATGACCCCACCAATGTTCACTGAACCACCTGATAAAAGCACCAACATCCCACATCATACCCATATAGTGTATGCTGGTCTAATATGAGGTCATGTATATAGATCTTAGTAATTTGAATTTTTAAATTTTCATTCTCAATAAAATAATGATTATATTTATACCTTTCTATTATTACCTAACAAATTATTAAATAATAAGTTTTATAAAATAATATATTTTGATATGAAGAAATAAATTTTTTATTTTTTGTAAATATATACAATAAATTGAGAAATTCTTGGTTACAACCTCGGTAATAATAGAGTGTATTCTTTTTTTGAATTATATAGTTATATTAATAATAAAAAAATAATGTTATCTTTATATAAAAATAAGATTAGTTTTAATTAAAAATATTTTTTGGTAGTATTATTTGAATGTTTAATATAAAATTTTATAATATTTAATTTAATAAAATAATTATAATTTCTTAAAATCATCATATCAAAATTAACATAGGGTAAAATTATATTTTTTAGAATTTATAGATTTTTCACCAAATAGTAAAAAATACTGGTTATTGTTATAATGTCATTTCATTTCAACACATTAGATAATTTGAATTTCCTAATAAATTTTTAATATGATTTCATGAACTATATGTATTATTTGGTTATTTTAATCTAATTATTTAATTTTTAGTAAAATTTATATTGGATATTATTTGATGTTTATTTTTCATTTGAAAGACGAGTTTTTCTGAAAAATGTTATAAAATGCATAATGTTTTCACATATTAATTTATTAATATTATACATAATGATTAATTTTATAAATTCAATTTGTTGATTATATATCAATAAAAACTAATTTTTATTCATATAATGATTATCATTAAAATAGAATTAAGTTAATGTCATATTCTATGAAAAAAACAAAATTCTTGAAAACCCACTTTTTCTTCTTATCTACATATTTAAAATTAAAATTAAAATTAAAATTTCCAAGTTATATTAATATAATATATTAAAATGGATTAATTATTTTTATTTATCTTAATTAATATAATATAATAATGTCAACATAATTTTTTATCCTAAGGAATGGTGATAGAAATAAAAATTAATTATCATGGTTAAGGTGATAACATGTTTATGAAGGGTTAAACTAAAATAATAAGGATTATACTTATAATTTTCATAGACATTTACACTTATTATTATATGATATTAATCATAATTAACCATCAATTACATTATAATGACCATAAATTCTATTATATTAGGATGATTAGGTATATAATTAGTGTAACAACCTGACACTAGTTTCCCAGAGCCGGTGCATTATTTCATTAAATTGGCATTATTACATTATATTCATATACCTAATGAGTGAATTAGTTGACTAGTTTTGTGAAACTAGGTACATACATATGTTCAACATTATAACTTGAAATGAAATAAAAAATGGAAATTCCTTTCAAAACATCCATAACTCATAGGTTACCTCAGCAGGTCATTCCTAATTTACTTCTCCACATCCTGTGAAAAAAAACATAAGAAATGGGTGAGATTTGATTCTTAGTATGGGTAAGTAATAAAGATAAATATATAATAAACATAAACATAATAAATTGTTAATAAATAAAAACGTGTGACTTTAAAATGAACTTGAACATAATATGGAAAGAATAAGGGCTGAATAAATAATGTCCTTATAAATAATAAGCATTGGTATTCTACTATTTTAATAACTCTATGGACTATCAATTAGTTATTTTATTATGAGTGAAATTCATAATGTCGTACATTCATAAATATACCATCAAGGAATCTAGGGTCTATAGTAGGCCCTAACCATTACATAATAATTCCAACGCATTCCTCATATGAATAGGGATAAACATAAAAAACATATACATTCATATTGAGATTAACATATGAAAGTAGATAACTTGTCTCAAAGAATATTCATTCAGATAAATATGGTGAATATTTTCAAGATTAAACATTTATTGTCAAAATAATAATAAACCATACAATAAATTATGGTTTATGATATCATAAAATATTAGTACCAATTATACATAATAATCAACAATGGTTTAGAAACAAAATAAAATACACTTATAAAATCATTGAGTAATTCTTGAAATAAGTCTCCTTTTACATTGAAAATAAGAGTTATTTTGGAAAAATAATTATATAAAACCAAAAGTAAAATAATATATTATTTTCATGATAAAATGATTGATTTCATAAAAACTATGGTGTCTAATTACATTTTATATAGTGTACTTGAACATAGGTAATAATCTAAGAAGTTCCCTTGAAACAAGCTTGTATTTCAGGAAGGATTTTGGAAAGATCCCTTTAAAACATGTAACTTCATATAAAATAAAAAATCATTATGGTAGTATAAATATATATAACATAAAAAAAATTTATTAGTATATAATAATAAATAATAATTTCACTGATGTAAGAAGAGAATAATTTTAACCATGAATAAAAATTGAGGTTCAGGTAGAAAACCCTTACTTTATGTCTGAATGTACTATGCACTTGACTTTAATGTCCTGGATAATAATATTAAATCAATTAATTAACTAATAAATAACCTTATATACATATATTTAATTCATTATGGTTTTATTAATTACATTTATTTCTAAATTGATAAGTTATAATTTTAATTTCATCGTTCTAGAGTGTTCAATTCCTTGATTTCATGATCAGTTCTCTTGATTATAAGTAATTGAGTTCATGTGAAATGCATATAATTCTCCAAAATTGAACATATATATCATTAAGGAAAATCAAGATTTTTTAATGTTTATATACATCATTTTTTCATGGTATGAGTATGATTTATTAGATAGAACATTAATGATAACTATTTCGATTATTTTGGCGATATTTCGATTGTTACAAACTAGTTCGTCGTATGAATTTGTATTAGGTATATATAATGGTTCCATAACATTTAAAAATATAAAATACATATAATATTATTTTTTCAACCATAATAATGGTGTCATGTCTATCCAATAGTATGGTAATAGAAATTGAAAACCCATTGTCCTTGAATGCGATAAATTAACACATCTTGAACAGTGTTTTTATTTTTTGTATAAAAGGAGGTGAAATGAGATGTGATGAATAATTATTCCATTATAATAATAAGTTTACAATATAATTGTGGTACAAGAGTTTTCATACCTTTTGGATGAGGGCTTTTGAGGGGTGAAAATGAGAAAAATGAACTTGAAAGAAAAAGAGAAGTTGAGAAATCCCTTACGAAAATTCGGCAGCCTAACAGTGTCACTTAAAAATTCATAAAATATGTTGATGAGATAAAAAGGGGTATCTAATAATTTTTAATTGATATAAAAATTAAGGGGGTATGTAATTACATATCATAACATAATACAATGGAAATTAAAAAGGAATAACATAAAAGGATTGCTTGAAAAAGACAAGGGTGGAAGAATCATTTACCATGTAGGGTAACTCCAAAAAATTGGGGTTGGGACCTTGGGGCGTGGGAGAAATATAAGGGATTTAAAACTACCATAGAATAAAATATGATGAATTTGGAATGAATGTAATGGAATAAATTGGTGGGTATTTATTGCTAAAGTGAGGGAATTTTTATTCATTTCCAAGGACACCATAGGAGTTGTATTTCCAAAACCATGGGCTTGTACATGGAATTTTCCCATTGTATTGGCCACATGGGACACCTCATAAAATATTTTAATGTACACAAGTCAACCAAAATGTTATATTAATTATTAAATCATTATGATTTAATTAAATATACATAAAAGTTAAAAATTAATTTTTACAATTCACAAAAAAAATAATGTATTTTATAAAATTATCAAAAATTAAGAATAACCTAATATCAACATTATTAATTCATAAATTTCATTTATATTACCATAATAATTCTATAAATCTTAAAATTTTAACTTTTATCTATGAAAATACTTATTTATTAAAAATAATAGTGGACATAAAATGCATAGTAAAATGCATAGTAAAATTTTCAACACTTTAAAAAATAATGTTATTTTATCATTTTTAATTAAATAAGAATGTTTTTATAATACTATTTAATTATAATAAACATTAATAAAACCTTATTTTGATACTATAATTTAAATATCTTTAAAATATACAATTTTTTCATAAAAAATCATTTTATCAAATTTTAATATTTTTAAGAAAAAACTAAACTCGAAATAGAAATAATGGAACAAAAAATTTATTAATACTTTTTTAGGTGATGGTAATATTCCATTATTTATATTAATATTCATAAGTTTAAGTTTCTATTAACCAAAATTGTATGTTGACCCTATCTGACTCTAAATATCTTACTAATCACAATCGTGTATGTCAATTTTTCAAAATTTAGACAATAGAAGTTGAAACATTATACCTAACAACAATTTTAATACTATATACTATAAATATAAATGTTTTTGTTTCGCATAGACTCATTTATGAATGCATTCCATAATAATTTTATTTTTAAAGCCTTAGGGAATTACAATTAGACTTCATAAAACCAAAATAAAAACATATTTTATTTAAACTCTATAATGAGATGATAACTTCCTTTTAGATTATACATCTACATATGATAACTAAGAGATTAGATTAAAAAAATGGATTAGTTAAAAATCATAGTAAGGGAATAGACATTAGAATAAAGAACATCATATGGTTTTGAAGTCTTAATAAGATGACATAAAAAGGCATAGAACAAGAATAAACATAAGAAAATGTAATATATATAACATGGGGTCATGTAATTATGGAATCAAGGAAATGTGGGAGAAACATAAAACATGATATAAGCATGAGTAATGGCTAACTTCCAGGACTATTGTACATGGTGGACAATTTCCCATAAAGGAATCAGGTTCACTTTTTGTCCCAACATGACATATCAAGAGACTAAATATTACCCAATGAATTGGATAACTACCTAGAGGAACCTATAATAACATGTTCATTCATATTTTTTCTAAAATAATAATCAAATATAAGTAATAAACATAAGTCATAGCCATGGAATGAAATGGGTATCATAATCATGTCCTAAGGAATATCATATGGGCGTTTGATAATGGTTTCCCTAAATTCATGGATTTAAGTCATAACTAGACATTAATAAGAGAAAGTAGTAATATATAATGATATGTGATGTCAAACTAGATTTATTACATGTAAAAGCATGTTTAAAATACATTATAAATTAGCCACATTGGTACGGTTTAAGAGAAATTATTAAGGAGACTATAAATTGGAAAAAGTCATAATATTTGTACAAACCCAAAAATGATATGAGATATTTTTTCATGATAAAATGAGTGATTTTATAAACAATAACTATTTATTAATATATATTATATATGGTACTAGAAAATGTGTAAGAAATTTGGAAATCCCCTTTAATCAGGCTTACTTATCGGGGGGAATTGAGAGGCGATCCTTTTAAAAATAAGCATGTCCCCATCAAAGAAGGATTAATTGTTTTGGATATATAAGTATTAAAAATATATACAAAATTTATACTACTATTATAAAAATAAATAAGAATTAAATTGTGGAATAATAGAGAAAATGAAACCCAACGGTAAATTTGGAGGTTCGAAGAGATCCCTTTCCTTATATGAAAAAGTTGTTTTCACATGTACTTAATGTATTGAATAATAAAATTAAATTAATTAATAATTTTTTTCATAAACTATTTTATATTAAATTAATTTATAATTTTTCTATTGGGTTCATTTATTGGGATATTATTGAGTTATAGTTTTTAATTTTGTCGTTATAAGAGCATTCATTTCATAGATTTCATGATTTATTCCCTTTAGTTGAATTATGGGAGTTTTTGTATAATTATATAAAACCCATGTAAGTGTAGTTATATTATATCAATGATCCTATTTGTTTTTAAATGGTCCCATATATTGTTTTTTGAGATAAATTAATGATTTATCAAATAAAATGTTAATGAAAAAATATATATTTATTTGGTGGTTGTTCAATCAACATAAACTAGTTTTTTTTTATTAATAATATAATGTTTATAAATATGTTCCATGAATATAAATAAGTTTTATTACATATATTATAATATTTTTCGGCCATATAAATGGTTTTATGACCAGCGTTAAAGGAAAAATTGAAAAAAGAAAACTAGTCATCTATGAAAGTGTTAAATCAGTACCACATAGACGATCTTTTAATTTTTAGAATAAAATGAGAAGATTGAAGTTCTGATAATGGATAAACCATTAAGAAAATAACATTTCATTATATTCATGATATTGGAGTTATCATGTATATTATTATATTGTAAGTGAGGGATGGTTAAGAAAGTAACAAAAATTAAAAGAGAAAGTGGGGGCTTTTACCTCTTGAGTGTCACCTCTTTGAGAACCACCCTAAAGAAAATGGAAATGGTATTTTGGTGGGACTATCAAGGAAAAAACAATGGAAAAATTCTTTTGAGAGGAAGTGGTCAGAATATAATCAATATATATGGCTTAGAATGTGTGAGGGGGAAGAGGCAGTTTGGGATGGTATTTAGAGGGAAGGAGAGGGGTGTTTTTTTATTATTTTATTCATTGGTTAATTATTTTTTATCAATAATATTAATAGAGAGGGTTCATTGTGAATAATTATAGTAACTTGGGAATTTAGTTAGAAGTAAGGAATTATTACATAATTTGTGACATGAATTCATGTATTTGGATTAAAATGTTAAATACTGTTAATTATCATATTTAACTTTTCACCAAGAATTCAACTATATTAGAAGAATCCAAATAATCACTCTTACTATTTTTTAATGTTTAGAATTAAAAAATGGGTTCCCTTTTTTGAAAATATTTTTATACATGTGATAAATTTAGTTTTTAATTAAAATGATCATTTTTTTTTTTGAAAAATAATTTTGTTAATATTATAACTTTTTTTATGACTCAACAAAAAATTAATTAAGGTATCATAAAATTATTTTCTAATCACAGTAATGAAAAAAATTAATTTAACAATATATTTAATGTAAATATATTTTATTTTTAAACAATATATTAATTACTAAATTTTATATTAACATTTACAATTCAGAAAAATATCAATACATAATTTTTCATTTTTTAAACATTTATTTACATATATTATGATGTAAATGTATCATATTTTTATTTATAAGATACATTAATTCTTTTGATACTTTAATAGTTTATGTTACTATTCTATTGGATGGATTATTATTCGCAATGGTCACATTACTATTCCAATGATTAAGTAACTATTCAATTGGTATATATTCCTTAATTTCAATATATAACACTTATGTAATTCTTGATTTATGAAAATAATGGTTTTATTAAGATATCTATGTGATGTTGGTGATTTATACTATATTACATAATTATACGAAGGTAAATTTTATTCATAAAAGTTTTAGTTGTAACATTATTCCCCTCATATAAAAGTTTTCCTTAAAAATTTCATTTAATATACTGACGTGAAAACAGGTTATGGTACTTCTCCTTCATTTATTCCACTGTTTCCCAAGTTATATATTTGTACAGATGCTTCATCCATATTACTTTAACTAGGTTAGTAGTATTATTAAATAGAACATTATCTCAATTCTCTAACATCTTCACCCACCACTCTTTATATGAGAGGTCATTCTCTAGTTGTACCACGACCAAATTCCGTACATGTGAGGGATCTGGTATATACTTCCTCAAGAGGGATACATGGAAAACATCATGTATCTAAGACATGGTAGGTTGAAGTGCTGGTAAATAGGCCATAAATCTAACATGATCAATAATATTGAAGTGATTATGACCCTATTGCATATCTTTACTTTCTTCCCCAAAATAATGATCCTCTTCATTGGGGATATGAGGAGGAATACCATGTCTCCAACCATAAACTCAATGGATTATTGATGATTATCTGCATATCTCTTCTATCAACATTGGGATGCGTTAATGTGTGGTTGATTGGTTTCTACCTTTTCTAACATTTCTATGAGAATTTTAGGTCCTAGCTGTTAATGTTCACCAACTTTGTCCCAACATGTCAATGTTCTGCATTCTTCCATAACTGGAATCATATTGAACCATTTAGAAACTCTTGTGGAAACTATTTCTTTAAAACAACTCTACTAGAGATATATTTTTTGTCACATAAACCCTTGATGTCCATAAAACATGTTCTCAATATTTCTTCTAGAGTCTAAATATCCCACTCAAATTGGTCGTCATTGTGGTGATGATATGTCATAGTGATGTTCAGCTCAATGTTAAGAGATTGTTTGTGACTTTTCCACTACTTGGAGGTGAATCTATTACCTTGATCAGATAGAATAAAAAATGGTACTCCATGCATTATTAAAACATCTCTTATGTATAACTACTCAAATGTATCTAGTGATAAGTCCTATAAAATAGAAATAAAGTGAGATATCTTTGTATAAAGATCCATAATATCCCATATATCATTATTTTATCTAGATTTGTTTATAATTTTGGTGACAATACCCATGGTAATGTTTTCGGATTTCAATTTTGGTATGGGTAATGGTTGCATCATCCAATTTGAATTTTTTATACATCCTTTACTTTCTGACATACCATGAACATTGTTGTAAATTAAGATATCTCCTCATTCATATTTTCCCACCAATAGTTCTCTTAGATATATATATATATACATATTTTTTCTTCCTGGTTGAATAGAGAAATATTATCTACATGCATCATTTATAAGAAAAATATTTATCTCCACATTGGTTGGTACACATAATTATGACCCAAATTTTACAATTCTTTCCTCCTCAGTTTTGAAGTTATTGGTTTTTTCATTTCTAATTGCTTCCCCATTTTTTGTATTTCCTCTTCATTTTATAAAGCATTAATTATTTTATATATATGAGATGGTGGAGAAATAATTTCAGGGGTATTGATGATTTCCCTTCCTTAATGATTCCCATTTCTATCCTATGTAGTTATAAGATGATTGGATTCTTTTCAATTTTCATCATTGATAAAGTTTTAGTATCCTTTCTACATAGACCATATGCCACTTTATTAGTATTACTAGCATGATAGTGGATTGAGGAGTCATAATCCTTGATGATCTCTAACCATATTCATTTGTAATATATTAATATTTTTCTATGTGAATAAATATTTTAAGATCTTATGATCAGTATATATCTCATACTTCTACCCATAGAGATAATACCGCTAGATTGTTAATACGAATATCATAGTCTCCATCTCCAGATCATGTGTGGTATAATTTTGTCATGTATTTTCAAATTCTTTAAGGTGTATGCTATAAATTTATAATTTTTTATTAGTTAAAATTCAAATACAATATTTGAATCATTGTTTTGTACCACAAAGTATTCACCACATTCAAGCTGATTGGGTACTGGTGTGGTGATAAGCCTATTTTTAAACTCATTGAAACATTATTCACATTCACTGCTCGAGAAATTTTTTTATCTCTACCAAGTAATCTTGGTTCGTGTGTTTTACAATAATGATAAGTTCTTCATAAACTTCCAATAATACCTATATAGGGCAAGAGAACTACCAATATCTATTAAAGATGTTGGTCTAGGCTACACTTCAATTGACTTTATTTTATACGGGTCCATGGTTATCCCTTTGTAGGTGATAACATTCCCCACGAATGATACTTCCTCCATCCCAAACTCACATTTACAGTAAATTTCAAAGAGTTTATCCTTTCTGAATATCTTTATAATAGTATTAAAATTATCCTCTGGTTTCTCATTGCTATTGGAATATACCCGAATGTCATCAATATAGACTACCAAAAATTTTAAGGGGTAATATTTAAATACTCTATTAATTATGTACATGAAAATTTCAAAAGAATCAGTGATTCTGAAGGGCCTCACTATGAAATCATAGTGTCCATACCTCACTCTAAATGTAGTTTGGGGAATATCTTCTTTCATCACATTTAATTGGTAATATCTAGATCAAAGGTATGCCTATGAAAAATACATTTCCTCACATAGTTGATCGAACAATTCATCTATTAATGGTAGGAGATTGTTTTTCTTTATCAATATTTTGTTGAGCTCGTGATAATCCATGTATAGGTTCATCAATCAATACTTATTCTTGATGATGTGGACTGGAGATCTCCATGATGAAGCACTCAGCTGTATAAAACCCTTGTCTGGATTTAGTTGTATCTTCTTCATTAGCTCCTCCATCTCAATAGTTTCCATTAAATAAGGTTTACTTGATATTGGAAGAGATCAAGGAATAAGATCAATTGATAAATCAACATCTAGGTGAAGAGGAAGATCAGGAAATTCTTCAGGGAACACTTCAGTATTTTCCCTCAAAATTGGTACATCTTCGAGTATAATTCTATCCATTGTCACAATAATTTGAGCTATATATTCATTCTCATAAGGAAATAATATCAAAAATAAATATAATTATTCTAAAGGATATTTATACTAATCTTTACACATATATAGAATTTTAGGATTCCTTGGGATGTGAATAGTGATCTCTCATTCCCAAAAATTCTTGTTGTATTTGTATAAAGATAGTTAATCTATTCCCAAAATAGCATCGAACTCCACAAAAATATGTAAGATAAGATTTTTTTCATAGGAACTTGAGTTATATACTTTGGATGCAATAATTTTTCTATTTGTTATCATAGATAACTGAGCCTTTATATTTTGATGTAGTGGTTGAATAGTTTTAATAAACCTTCAAGATATGATTTAATGAGTAGAAAATGAATAAACTAGTATACTAACTATTCTTGAATGAATAACTAGTGTATATTTAAACACATAATTATTGGGTTCAACCTTTATAGTAGTGATAGAATATTACATTCATTGTTTCCTTTGATGTTTCTATTGTCGATTTCCACTAAAAAACATTGGCTTAGGGAATTGGATCAGAAAATTCCCATGTTCTGTGAAGTTGAATCACTACACTACATGTAGATTGTTTACTTGAACCTTATTTTATTCAGCCACATTTGTGGGATTATTTATATCCCTTTATAAATTATTATCCATATTCCTCTCTCTTCAACATTTGAAGCATCTCATAGTTCCCCTTAGACTGTTTCCAGGATTTTCCTTCCAACACCTTGGACACTTGGGTTGTTGTGTTTTCTTTCCACTAGGTAATTTATATATTGTTACTCCTATATTAAACTAAATCTTCCTCATTTAACCTTTGGGACCACGATACCACTGATTTTCTATGATCTACATTCCAACATTAAGGGCACAACATATAATCTCTTCATAGTTTTCAATGTCTCGAATCACCTATGATTTTCATAGTCTCAACATTAGTCT
Source organism: Viscum album (assembly GCA_963277665.1). Lineage (NCBI taxonomy): Eukaryota > Viridiplantae > Streptophyta > Magnoliopsida > Santalales > Viscaceae > Viscum > Viscum album. Next base: position 421,729,249 of record OY728162.1, on the reverse strand, counting down.
GATAAAGAAGTGATCCAACATACATTCACTATTACATAAAACACAGAGGTTTACTTTGAATGACCTATATTTTTTTCTTCATATGCCTTAATAGACTCGACATCTTTTTTCTTTAGTCAGAAGAACTACCAATCCATTGTAAGACATAGAGTTCAGGGAGAATATTTATAGAAAAATATTTTTCTTGGAATCTTCCCATTCAATATAATAAATTTCTACCTCAGAATTTTTTTTTAATTAGTTCCCACCACTAGTAATCTTGCCCTTAAAAATGATAGGTTACTAGTAAAACATTCTCTTATATATAGAATTGATGTATAAAAATATCTTCTCAATATAGTTAATCCATTATTATGTAATGATGGAATCTAATGATCCACTAATGTTGGGAGGCTTTTTTTAACGTAATTCATTTAGATGCAACATTATAATTCTTTGTTGAAGGATGATGTTTTATGAAATTAATGTTATTATCCATAACCTGAGCCAGTTATTCTAGTATTGTTATGATATTTTAAGATCTTGTTCCCTTTATATTTGGAATTTCATTACGGAAATCATCGCATTTCCTATCACATTAATTATTGGAATGACTTATCCTATTTCCATGAATTCACTATTGAAAATAAATTAAAATTAGGGGGAATTAATACTTATCTAATAAGTATATTAAAGGAAACATGGAACATAGAAGTATAAACTTATAATTAAAAATTATATCCTATCTTTTTATGCCATAAGTTTTAATCTTGGTTATTTGTTGTGATTGAATTATCCCTATAGTTATCATTATATTTATATAGTAATAATAACGAAAAATAACTATATTGTTCTCTTATACCAACTATAATTACCCTTGACTTTTACATGTATTATTACATGATATTAAGCATAATTAACCACCAATTTCAAACCAAGGACCATAAAGAGTAATGTGTTTTTAATATTTGGTGAATAATTATACAATATGAAACAAAAACTAAAAAATATTTTATTTAAACATCATTATGAGATCTGAACTTCCTTTTGGATATCATATATGAATAGGATATCCTATTGAATACATCAACAAATGGGATGAGCTAAAAATTCCAGTAAGAAAATAGAAATAGTAATAAATCATAGTACATGGGTTAGAATCCATAACATGATGATATAAAAATTCATGGAATATAAATAAACAGATGAATTAATAACATTTAGAACATGGAATAATGTAATCATGGAATGATAGGAATGTGGAAACAACCTAGAACATGAAATAACCATGAGTCAAGGATAACTACCAAGACTATTCCACATGGTGTACAAAGTCCCGTAAAGGATTTGGGGTCACTCCATGTCCCAACATGATGTCTCGTGAGACTAAAAATTACCCAATGAAATGGATAACTATCTAGGTTCACCAATCATTACATTTTCATGAGTATTTATTCTACATGAAGAATAAAATGTAAGGAATAGCCATAAGGGTTAACAATCAAAAAAAAATGGGTATCGTAATCATGTCATAAGGCATAACATATGTGAATATAATAAAGGTATCCATGAAATAATGGATTGAAATCATAAATGGAGATTAATAGGTAAAAAATAGACATTTATCATTATAATTGATGTAAAAAATAACTAAAAACATGTAAATTTGTTTCTACAAAACATTATAAATGATCCACTTGAGTACGTTTAAAGAAAAATATTAAAGAGACTTAAAAGGGGAAAAAGAATAATTTTTTTATAAAACTAGAAATAAACTATGAAATTTTTTCATGATAAAATTAGTATTTTTAGAAAAGTAATTATTTTGTAAAATGGATTATGTATGGTACTTGAAAATTTGTAATAAATTGGGATGTTCCTGTTATTTGGGTTTTCTTATGGGGATAAATTCATAAGAAAACCTTTTAAAAACATTTATTTACCTATCAAATATTGATTAATTTATTTGGATAAATTATATTGGAACATATAACTAGAATTTAGAATAATTTTACAAAAATAAATAATAATTAAATCGGGGTAAATAGAGAGAAAATGTATCCCAATGATAAATTTTGAGGTTTGAAGAGATCCCAGAACTTATGTCTGTAACTGTTTTTCACTTACAATTAATGCCACATATAATAATATTTATTAATTAATAATTTAATTCCAAACCACTTATACATGTATTTCATTAATTATTATTTTATTAGGTTTATTTATGTACATTTTATTGAGTTATAGTGTTTTATTTCATCATTCCAGAAGTGCTTGTTTCATGGATTTCATGATCGGTTCCCTTGAGTCTAATTTTGGGAGTTCTTATAAAACAGTTCAAAAACTATATAATTCTATGTATATTATATTTATTATCCTCCATGTTTTTAAATAATCCTATTTATAATGTTTCTCGATATAATAATGATCCATTAGATGAAAAGATATGGAAAATGGATTGATTTGATTTGGCGGTTTCTCGATTATCATGAAGTAGTTTGGTTTTGTAATTAAATATTATCAATATATAGAAGTTATAAAACATGAAATATGTTTTAAAAAATATAATATAATATTTTTTACCGTAAAATGTTTTTCATGACTAGTCTTGAAGGAGTATTTGAAAAGAGAAAACTAATCATCCACGAAGGTGATAAATCGAAAACTCACAACTGATATTCTCATTATTAAAATAAAATTAGGGGATAAAAGATTTTATAATGGATATACAAATATGAAAATTTCATTCTAGTGTAAGTATGATACTACATATTTCATTTTCTTTTAGATAGGGGGGGGGGGGTGAGTTAAGGATAATAATAGTAAAATAATTAAAAGAAAAAATGGGATGGTTTTACCTCTTGAGTGTCGCCTCTTTGAGAAACTCCTCAAGGAACTTGGAAATGGAATATTGGTGATGCTATAAATAATATAACATAGGGAAGAGGTTTGGGAGAGTAATTTTTTATAATATAAGTAATATCTAATGAATAACCGTTTTGAGGAGAAGAGGTGGTGAGAGCTGGTATTTTTAGGGGGAGAGAGGTGTTTTTTTATTAATTTACTCATTAGTTTAATATTTTGGCTCTAGACTCTCAATAGTGTTTATTATTGAGACTAATTATGGTAACTAGTTCATGTTAGTTTCATATAAGTGTTTATTACATCATCCAAAAGTAAAAAATTAATGTAATTGGCTTAAAATGTAAAATATAGTAAATTATCATATTTCAGTATTCATCAAAAAATCAACTATTTTAGAAAAATCCAAAAAATTCACTATAACGATTTTTCAAAATATAGAATTGAAAAATTGACTTCATTTTTATAAAATAATTTCCTAAATATGATAAATTTATTTTTTTTAAATCATCATTTATTTAAAAAATACTGATTTTAATATTATAATTAATATTTTGATATTGTGAAAAAATAATTAATGTCTCATAAAATTATCTTATAAGCATAATAAAACAATATATTAATTAAATAATCTCTTTTATGAAAATAAGTTTTCCTTTAAATAATTATATTAATTATAAAATTTTAAGTTAACATTTACATTTCAAAAAAATATCAATATTTAATTTACCATTCTTAAAAAAATTATTTAGTTATACCATGATATAAATATATAACTTTTCATTTATAAGATACATAAATTTTATTTATAATTTTGTAGGTGTTGATGCTATGCTTTTGGGAAAATTACAATTCTTAATGGTCTCATTACTCATTCAATGGTCTGGTTAATATTCAATTGGTCTGGGTTCCATAAATTAAAAAAATACAACTTATATCATTCTTAATTTATGAAAATTGTTTTTTATTAGTTTCTCTATGTATTTTATGTGGTTTATACTATATAGAAGTATTAAAATAAGTGAAACTTCATTGATAAAATTTTTTATGTTAAAAATCATATTAAAAGTTTTTAGACATATTTTTTATTCCACAAATAAAAATTATCATCTCTAAGTCTCTATAATTACACTTTTATCCTTATGGAATATAAAAAATGTTAGTACATCTTTTAATTTTCAAAAAATTCAAGTCTGTTACTAACCTCAATTGTAAAGGTCTACACGCCCTCCTATCCTCTTCGCACTTAAAATCTATTTTTATCAGACAAGACCTTCGCAAACATTTTCATAATTCCTTGTCCTGACCAATATAACTTATTTTTATCATAAAGACTTCCAAATAAGGCTTTGGGTACTTACCCAATGAGGTTTCCAAAAGAGATATATCGTGTTTAAATGTGCATTTTTATTTTATTTATTCTTATACATCCCTCTAATCATAAGAAATTATTAATATTATAATAACACGAGTAATGATAGAATATTTTTTTTCATATTCATTATAAATTTCAGAATATATAATTAAAAATAGATACTATGTTTAATTCTATATGTTATAAATCTAGATTTATGGTAAAAACATTTTTTTTCTAAAAAGGTTTTATTATCACCTTTTAGGGGAACACTTATTTTAAATATAGTTTTTGTAACCATTATAAATTATATTTTAAAAAATAAAATTATTATTTGAAATAGAAATATCACAATTTAAATGGTCTCATTTTTTTTATTTTTCAGATAAGTTTCACATTTTTTATGAATAATAAAAAACATAATGCATTTTAATGGAAAACTATTTTTTCCTAAAATTTATTTATAATATTTAATAGTATATTTGAATAACATTAAAGTATAATTACATCATATATTTTTCAATTAATTAAATTTAGGTAATTTCAATCAATTTCACATTGCAATTTGGCATGAAAAAATTGTGAACTTTTCAACATTTTTACTTTATAAGAATATTTTTTTTCATATACTTGATTAATTTTTAATTAATTTAATCCAATTATATGTTTCGATTTAAAAAATGGATTCTATATTTTAAATAATATGGTACAAATTATTTAAATTTTTTTCTTATGTTTTTTTACATTATGAATAGTAACATTGGAAATATTTTTATTATCATGGTTAGGGGTAAATCAGGTAATTAAATCTGAAAATAATATTATAACTAATATAAAATCACCCTAACACTTTTCCTAATTTAATTGTATGAATTTTTTTGGACAAAAAAATCCTTGGGTAGATATTATGAATAGTTTATGCCAGTTGGGTTTATGCATTACATATATATTATTATATTTAAAGAGAAGTCATTTTTTCGCACTTCTGATTTTAAAAGGTAAAATATTTTTAGTGTGGGGTTATATAAGGGATATTTCTGAATATATATATTATTTATAAATATAAAATTATTATTAACATCATTCAATTTTTTTTTAAAATTTTAGTGATAAGATATTTACCTAAAATGGTGACATAATAATGATGTAGTTATTCTTTAATTAATACAAGAATCAAATAAATGATATTAAAAATATTAAAATAAATATAATTTTATATAATTATTATCATAAAAAAAATTGATTACATTGAAATATTACTGATTTTTTTAAAAAAATTAATAGAATATATCATGTTGGAAGGATGTTTTTAAAAAGTCAATTAATGAATAGTGTCAAAATTTACATTATTGAAATTTTAAAATAAATAATATTTTATCAATTGATATAAATTTTTAAAAATTTATATATTAGAAAACTAATTGGGATGAGACTTAAAATAGAATAAATGTATCATTTATTTATTTTTCATTTTATAGTCATTATATTAACTCGCATACTGTAAAGTACATAATATCACGGTAGGAATTAAATTTTTTTAAAAAAAGGGTTAAAATAATAATATAAGGGTTAAAAAATAAACAACACATGCCTATTTTATATTGGATGAATTTATTTCTACCCATACACATCATATATTCTAAATAAAACACTTTGGACCTATTTGGAATATAAAATCAATTTATGTTAATTTAACAATTTGAAGAATTAAAAGAGTTCCCATCCCCTCTCTTATAAAAGTGCACCCATGTTTCTCTTATCTTAAAACATAAAAACCTATTTGGATTGGAAAATATATTCCCAAATTCATTCCTCTAATACCACCCCACATTTTATCGGCCTTAGTTTAGGCATTACACTTTTGTTATAGGTGTTAAGTTGATAATCAAAGGAGGTCTCTCAAATGAGAGGTGTCGTTTTTATTTAAGTGTTTCTATTTTGTTTCCTCTTACACTTACGTAAAATATTCTTCCACTGTGATGAAATAATAAATCAATTATCATTAATATACTAAGGTGTCATTTTTTTAACATCATCACCTAAATCGACATCTAAACTCATCAAATGAGAAATGAATTATTCATTTGTGTTTACAGAACTACCACCTCAATAAACCGCAATAATTTGTTTTCCATCTCCATTTCTAAAGGCTGGTTATAAAAATGAAATTAATTTTGATATATGATATTCATGAAATTATTGAAATTGTAATAGAATAATATACCAATTAGTTTCATTAATTCCATGCACAAAAAAATGATAACATCATTCTTTCGTACTTGTGATCTATCACCTCCACGATGCGATATGATTCATTTTTAATCACCACATCCCTTGGATAATATATATAAATATATTTAAATTATTAATATGAAACTAATGATATTTTTATCATTCTATAATTATATAAAAATACTTACTTTCATTCCATAATAATCATTAAAAATGGAAACGTTACTCATGTGTACTTACGTCTTACCGTCTACATGATTGTAACATAGTTAATTTTCCATATCCATAAGTAGTAGATGGATTTAAAAGTATAATTAATGTATAAATGTTACTATTTTTTCATGAATATTATCCTTGATATTATGGACTTATGACCAATTTGACTATTGACATCATACCATGTTCATTTTGGACTCATGTGACAAATATCCTTTAAACATCTAATATGAACTTACATAATTAAATAATTGTTATAACAAGATAATAAGTGATAATAAACATTAAAAAGTTTCTTAAGAAAGTAAATAATTATCCTATTTTTATTATTTCAAAATATAAATAATGTAAATGATGATTCAGACCCATGGTAAGGGGATTTCTTTTAAACCCCCTTATTTAACATCCATTTTAAACTCCTTTTACAAAAGGTAAAAGGAATGTTTTTTAACATATACAGCATGAACGGTTTCTCCCACATTAATGAAACATTCTTACTTTAATGTTTTATTAATAATTTTTCATAGTAATTTTCAATTAAAATTGTTTAATTTTTATGTGCACGGTTTTTATATTTTTAAAGTTATTTTTACATGAAAATTGTATTTTTATACCTGAATGTGTTTTTATCATGGGTTTAAAATATTTTTCAATGGTTTTATTCCTGATATTTTCCTTTTAAGTTGTTTATTATGGCTTGATCCCGTTATAACTAAAGATAAGAAGGGGTTATCCATATTATAGCATGGGATATTATAGGGTGATCCTTAGTATAGATTATGATATGATAGGTGATCCCCATTATAGCTATCCAATTCATTAGGTAATCTGATGATGTAATTTGACCTTAAGTTTATTCCTTTTTTAAGTGTGAATGTAACAGTGATATATTATTGATTTCCCAAGGAATCTACACAATTTTTCTATACATGCTATTAGGTTTTTAAGGAAAGGGTTTTAATGGTTTTAATATTTTCATGGGATTAACAATTTATTTATTTCTGACAATTACAATGATTTTTTACTCATAACAAATTTTAAAATATTTTTCAAAGTGTATAAGGATGGATAAAGAGGAATTCATGTTGTATGTTATTAATATTTTTCCTGAAAAATAAATAATGTTTTATTTTATAATTATGATACTTTTGATAAAGTTGATACTGTTTTATTGGAATTTAATTTGTATGATTGTAGGATATTATATATGAATGATGGGTTAATTATATAAAACTATAAAAATGAAACAATCCTCACTATGAAAGAAATTATATTTTTGAATAAAATTCATGATTTAGTAATGTTTAAGGCCAAATCATTATATATGGTATTGGAGGGAGTTTTTGATTAATTTTGAGGTTAGGGAAATATTTGCAAATTTTCCTTCATAAACATCAACATATAGACTTTTTAAAATGATTTATCATTTTAAGATTACCACTTGGATTCATATAAGATATTTCTTTTCATAATGTTTTTTCAAAGAGGAAACAGTTCAACTTTGCTGCGAAGGCATCAAGAGGAAAACATCCTTCCCAATCAACAACCTGATATGGTATGAATCAAGAGTAAACATTTTTATGTCATGATGGATCATTTGAATAGGGATATAAATAGTGGTGGTGATATAGATGCAATAGAGAAACTAGATCTTCCATCGGGGAATATTTTAGTAGTGGGGCATGTTATGTGACAACAACATCTATATTTTAGTGGAACCTCAGATCTAATGGTAACTGATGGATGAATCAGAACTCTAGAAATTATATTTGATGTCATTGAATGTTTAGAATTTAAAAAGGTAAGCCTTAAAATTTATCAGTTTGAAGGTGAATCCAATCAATATAATTTTATGGTTAAAAATTACAGAGAGAATGAAGATCTTGACACTCTTCAATGGGATTATTTTAAGAGTATTTTTCTATATAAATATTTTACTAATAATATTTGACTCAAAATGGAGAAACAATTTTTTTATATAAGGTATAAAGATGATGATTATGTAGCTTCATATGAAACCAATTTCATGAGACTTTGAAATTAGGTATAGATTTTATTCAGTACACTGGTTGTAAAATTAATAGATTTTACACTGGTTTGAAACCATTTTCACAAAGATAATTAACTTCACAATAGAATAAGATCCTTGAAAAATGTGTTCGTTTTTCTGAAAAAGTTGAGATAGAGTTTCCTAAAACATATTTCCCTTATGATGAGAATAATAATAATTGTTCAGGATGATAGGTTTTGGGAAATAAATCATCAAAGAAATTTATAGGTTAGAAAACCAAATTATCTTCTGTGAAAAGTTTGGTAAAAAACATCCCAAATAATTCCTTGTAAATTTTGGGAAGTGATAATAATGTTGAATGTTTGGACACATGACTCATGATTGCAAAGAAAATGAAAAAAAATAGAATCTAATGGTGGTATTATTTAACTGTAAGGAGTTTCATCATTTTTATATTTTGTGTCCAAATTTAGTCAATTGGGGGGGGGGGTAAATCAACAATATTGGAAAAAAAAGGCTATGGAAAAATCCTTTGTAATAACTTCAAAATATGTTTAACCTTCAAACAAAGTGGTATCAGATACATTATATTTTTATAGATTTTTCTGATGTGTTTTCTGATTCAAGGTTTACACATTCATTCATTTATGATAATGTTTTTTTTAATTTGAAATTCCACCTCAAGAAATAAATCCATAAGATACGGTGAAAGCACCATGTGGAAATATTAAGGATAATAGTAATTATAATTATATTATTGTCATTTTAAATGTATGTAATTTACCTACACACCATATTTTTTTCCTCTAGTATAGTTTGATGTTATTATGGGTATGGATTAGAATTCTATTTTCCATGCTATGATAGATTGTAGAGCTAAAGTAATTTCTTTTATAAATATATTCTATTTGTGTCCAAGAATGAACTCATACCATTAGTAACATATGATGAAGATGAGAAACTACTAAGGATGGAAATGAATGTTATCTTTCACATATTGTTGAAAAAAAATGAACTGTTAAAATTAATGATATGTCGGTGGTAAATGAGTATGTGGATATTTTTTCTAATGATATTTTTGGTATTATAACTGATTGGAAAGTAGAATTTACTATTGACCTAGTTCATGATTCTTATCCAATTTCAAAACCCCCTTATCATATAGTTAAAATAGAACTATTTGAGTTGAAGAATCAACTGCAAGAGTTATTAAATAAAGGTTTCATCTAACCCAACACTTCACCATATGGTTCTCTTGTCATTTCTTTTAAAGAAAGATGGTTCAATTGGACTTTTAATTGATTATAGAGCTATGAATAACATCATTTTTAATAACAAGTATCCTTTTCCTCATATAAAAGATTTTTTTTAAAATCTCCAGGGTGCACGGTACTTTCTGAAGGTTGACTTGCGGTTGGGGTACCATCAGTGGAATATAATGGAAGAAGACATTCTGAATACTATGTTTCAGAATACACATGTGCAATATGAATTTTTAGTTATTCTATTTGGGTTAACTAATTGACCTGATGTTTTAATTGATCATATGAATAAAATATTCAATGATTTCTTGTATATGATTTTGGTTGTTCTTATTGAAGACATTTTCCTATATCCTAAAAGTAAATAGTAACATGAATCAAATCTAATGTTTGTTTTGAAAACCTAAAAAGAAAATAAACTATATAGTAAATAAAGAAACTATGAATTTTTATTGAAAATTTTTCATTCCTTGGACACATTGTTTCTGAATATTTCATAATTGTTGATCCTTCTAAAACAATAGTTATTTATTAATGTCAACATCCCACAAATATAACCAAGATTCATAATTTTCATGGTTTAATAGCATATTATAGGTGGTCTGTTGAAATATTTTCATGATTATCTACACCATTGATTATGTTAACTTGAAATTTTTTTAAGTTTATCTAGACAAAATAATGTGATGATTACTTTTTGTAATTTGGAAATATGATTAGGGAATGCTCCATTTCTGGCCCTACCATTGAGAAATAGATAATTTTTCATCTAGAGTGATTCTTCGATGAAAGGAAATAGTAATTTACTAATGTAGAATGATCATTTAATTGCTTATTCTTCATATTAGTTGGAACAACATGAGTTAAATTACCCTACACATGATTTTTAATTAGCTTCAGTTGTTTTTTTCATTAAAAATTTAGAGGAATAATTTTAATGGAGTAAAATATAAAATATAAACTGATCATAAAATATTTAAGTATATATTCTCTCAAAATTAATTGAACATAATATAGAGAAAATTGACAGAACTAATAGTTTATTTTTATTTCATGATTTTTTACTGTCCTAGAAATTCTAACAAAGTGGACAATGCATTGAGTTAAAAAATAACACCACATTAACAATGATATGTTTAGAACATGATTCTTTGGTAAATTATTTGATGAATTTTTTCTTGGATGTTATTGGTTTATTAAATTCATTTTCTTATTTTAGGTGTTAGTTAAATCATCTCTATCAAATGGAATTAAGGAAGAACATATGGAAGACTGTGAGTTTTAATAAAAAGGTAATATTGGTTGGAAAGGGTATGTTTTAAGAATTTAACATTGATAATGATTTTTTTTGTTATTTGGGAAGATAATATGTGTTTCATATGATTTACAATTAAATAAGGAGTTGTTATTTGAAGATTATATTTCTATGTTTTCAATTCATCCTAGAATAACTAAAATTTAAATAGATCTTTGGGGTTATTACTGGTGGGGTGGAATGAAAAGAGATGTTATCGACTTAACCATGAAGTGTTTTACATGTTAATACTTTAAAATATAATTAAAATTGATGAAGGTGGTTCTTCGTTCTTTTCTTGTGCTAGCTTGGAAATTGAAAAATATCCATGGATTTTTTTAGGGGGTTAATAATGGTTTATTGATATAACAATGAGATTTGTGTTATTATTGATTAACTAAATAAATATGTTCATTTTCATCCTATACGTGGCACTTTATCTCTATATCAACTTTATAGTATGTATATGAGAGAGACAGTCGGTTGCATGGAGTTCTACTTCCCTTTCTATCAGATCATGATCCCATGTTCAATTATAACTTTTGTAAGCACTTCAAAATTCATTTGGTACTGAATTAAATTTTAGTACACCTTTTCATCCTCAATCATATGGGTTGATATAATGAAAAATTTAGAACATGGATTATATTCTACGTTCATGTTTAATGGATTACCAAAGAAGTTGGGATCAATATATTAAATTGGTTTAGTTTCCTTGTAATATTAGTTTCCATTCTATTATATGTATTTCACCATTTGGGAAATTATATGGAAAACATAGTGAAACTCTAGAATTTTTGGATTATGTAGGTGAAAGGATATTGATCGGACCAAAATTAGTAGAGGAAATGGAAGATAAATATTAGTTGATTTATATATGCAGGACCATAGCCCAATATAGGTAGAAAAATAATATAGATAATTCTAACAAAGATCATTTGTTCGATGTAGGTGATCACGTCTTTCTAAAATTTTCTCAATGGAAAAGTGTGATGTGTTTTGGTAATAAAGGTATGATGATTCCATGGTTTATTGGACCATATAAAATCCTAGAAAAATTGGTTCAGTTTCCTACTAACTATCTTTTACTCTGATTTTATCCTAGGCACACAATTGTTTTCATGTTTCAATGTTAAGAAAGTACTTACTGGGCCCATACCATGTTTTGGCTGAAGAAGCTATTTAGTTGGAAGAGAATATTTATTATAAGGAACATCCAGTTTAGGTTATTGACCACATTGAGCTGATCTCAGGAAATAAGGTGATTCATCTGGTTATGGTTCTTTGAAAACCCATATAGTTTAAGGGGTAACATTGTAATTTAAAAATTCTATAAGATAAATGTATCCACACTTTTTTAATTCTTGATTAAAAATTATGCATATGAAATTTTGAAAAGTGGAGAAGAATGTAACAACACCAATAATGATATAATAAGTATTTTCATATGAATTAATATTTATTAAATATATAGTATTTAAAATAGACACTATTTTCAGTTTTTTATATGATACATTATGTTTTATAGTTAAAAACATTATTTTTTCTAAATAAGTTGTTTTGTAACCTTTTGATGGAACACTTATTTAAATATAGTTTTTTCACTTTTAAAAATAATATTTCAAAAAATAGACTAATTTTTTAAAATTTTAATATCTTATTTTACTTTGGTCAAATTTTTGGTATTTTTCTGATATGTTTTATATTATGAATAAAAGTGACAAAAATAATGCATTTTAATTGAAAACTCGTTTTTCATAAATTTTATTTATAATGTTAAATTATATATTTGAATAGTTTTAAATTTTAATTAGATCATGGTTTTTCAGGTAATCCAATATGGGTAATTAGAATCTATTTCACATTGAAATTGGATATTAAAACATTATGAGGTTTTGAATGTTTTTACTTTAAAAACATCTATTCTCATTCTATTAACGAGGTTAATTTTTAATTTATTTCTACTAATTATTTGTTTTGATTTTGTAAAATGTATTGAGTATTTGTAATCATATTTTACAAATTATTTAAATAGGTATAGTTTATTTTTGTACATTATTAATTGTAACTTTAGTAATAATTTTATTACCATGGTTAACGTTAAATCAGGTAATTAAAGGTAAAAATAATATTATGACTAATATAAAATCACCCAAAAACTAATCTTAATATTCTTAGATGAGTTTCTTTCGACAAAAATAATATGTGGGCTAAGATTATAGCCTTTTTAATCCACTTAGGTGTGAGTATGAAATTTATATTGTTATCTTTAAAGAAAAGTCAGTTTTTGTAACACTTTTATTACATACAAGTAAAATACTTTTAATATTAGGTTATATATGGTATAATTTCCACTATATGTAGTATTTATAAATATAAAAAAATTTCTACATAATGGTAATTTATTCATAATTTTTAGTGATAAAATTATCTATTAAAATGGTGACACAACAATGATGAGATAATTGTTCAACTAATGGAAGAATTTAACAAATGGTATATAAACTATTAAAATAAATATAATTTCATATAATTGAATTCATAAATGAATTTCTGGATAACTCTTTCATAATATTTATTTTTTTTAAGTGTTGGATTGAATATATCATTTGTCATCACATTTTTAAAAATTCATGTAAATAATAGTTTCAAAATTTACATCATTAATATTTTTAAATTAGTAATATATTATTAAGTGATATGAAATTTATAAAAAAAACTAAATATTGGCCCCCTAATTGAAAAAATATATTAAAATTTCTTCAATGACTCATTTATTCTCCATTTTTTATTTTATAGCAATTATATTAACCCTCAATGTGTAAATTACATAATATCTCTTTAATAATTAAAATGGTGAAATATGGGTTAAAACAAAAAATATAAATATTAAAAAATAATTTTAATTTGTCTAATTTTCATTAGATGAATGGATTAAACCCCCTACTAAACATATAATCAAAATAATCCCTTTTTACCCATTTTGAATATAAAATTAATTTATGTTAATTTAATAATTTGATGATTTCTAGGAGTTCCCCACCCATCTTCTTTAAAAGGGCTCCTATCCTTATTTTTCATCACACTTAAAAAAATATTTTTTTCAGTCAACATCTACCGCAATTCATTTCAATAATTCCAAAACATATTCTATAGTTCTTATATTAGGTATAACACCCTCATTATAGGCGTCAAGGGGATATTCCAAATAGATCATTCGAAGGAGAGGTATCATTTTTAATTAAGTATTCTTATTTTACTTCTTCTTAAACTATCGTAAAATCATCTTACACTAATATGAAATAATAAATACAATATAATTAATATACTAATATTTTATTATGTAAATATAATCACCTAAATCCATCTCCAATTTCATCAAATGGGTAATGAATTATTTGTTTCTGTGTATGGAAGACTACCACCTCCACGAATTGCTATAATTATTTTTCCTTAAAAATATCTAAAGACTATTTTTAATGATGAAATTAATGTTTATATATGATATTAATGACATATTTATCATTATAAGTGAATAATATAACAATTTGTTTCGTAATTTTCTTCCACATAAAAATGATAACATCATTTGTGTGTACGTGTCAACTATCACCTCCACGAAGCGATGATATTGATTTTTAATCAACACATCACATGGAAAATATATATAAGCATATTTAACTGATTAATATGATATTAATGAAATTTAACACTTACCGTATTTCCATAACGATCATTGAAAAAATAGAAATGTTACTCATGGGTATGTACGGCTTACCGTCTCCATGAATATAATGTAGTTAATTTTTTATATCCATATATAATTTATGGATTTAAAATTATAATTATTGCATAAAATTTACTATAATTTCATGAATACTATTCTAGATATGTTAGAATAATGAACAAATTGAATATTTGAATCATACCAAGTTCATTTTAAACTCAAGTAATGAATATGATTAAAACATCCGACGTGAACTTACATAATTACATAATTGTTATAACATGATAATAAGTGATAATAAACATTAAAAAGGTTCTGAATAAATTAAATAATTATATTATGCCTATTATTTTGGAATATAATGATTGAACATGATGAGTCAGACCGAGGCTAGGGGAATTTATTTTTAAAACCCTCATTTTATGTTCTTTTTTAAACTATTTTTACAAAAGTCAAATGAACTGTTTGTATAACATAACATCATGAGTAGTTTATCCCACATTGATTGTGATATATTACATTAATGTATTATTTATACTTTTTCATAATAAATTTAAAATAAAAAAATATTTTTTATTTGATCTGTAATAATATGTTAAATGTTATTTGTATATGAAAAGGGTATTTTTATATGTGAATTTGTTTTGATAATGGTTTTCAAAAGGTTTTCATGGATTTTATTCATGATATGTTCCTTAGAAATTCTATATTATGGGCTGATCCCATTATATCTCAAGATATGAATGTTTGGGCCCCATTATAGCTTAACATATGATTGGCTGAGCTCTATTATAACTCAATATTTGATGGTTGATCCCCATTATGGCTCTCCAATTCATTGGATACTCCAAATATGGAATTCGACTATAATATTATTCTATTTTAAGGGTTATTTTTAGAGTGATATGGAAATGATGTCCCAATGCACCAACATGATTTTTTTATTCATGCTAATATGTTATGCGGAAAATTGCTTTAATGTTTTTCTTATTTTCAATAGACTAATGATTTCTTCCTTTCTATCTCCTGCTAATATTTTTGTGCTCATCCCACGTTTTAAAATGGTTTTCACAAGGTATAAAGATTGGTAAAGAAGAAATAAAGTTGGTCTTTATGAATATTTTTTCTAATAAATAAATCATGTTTTATTTTAAAAGTTATATACGTGGGAAAAAGTGGATTCTATTTTAGTAGAATCAACTTTGTATGATTGTGTGATGTTATTTATTAATTATGGCCTAATTATCAAAAAATGTAAATATAAAGAGGTCCTCGATGTGGGGAAAATTATATTCTTAACTAAAACTTTTGATTTTGTGATGTTTAAGGTCTGATATTTATAATTATATAATAAAACCATTATAAAAAATTTACATGAATGTTATTATGTTAATTTCATAACTAAAATACATCTCCTCATCCATAAAATGGGATATGAAATATTTATTTTTGTGTATAGTAAGATACCGCCTCACAGAAAAATGTCCTTAGTTTACCATAATCACCTATAAATGATTGTTATAATTCTTTGGTTAAATTATATAAGTTACATTTAAAATATAGTAATACCTTTTTATTTATGATATAACTTATACCTTCTTACATTCTATTCTAATGGGAATACGATAACATCTCAACTATGACCAGTGGACTACCACCTCGTGAAGCGATGTGATTTCTTTTTTAATAACTCAATACATAGAAGGTAATTAGGAAAACATTAATGAATATATGTTACATACATGAAAAAAATGTTATATTCATGACCTATTTATCATTTTCAAAATAATAATTTATCATTTAAATATTTTCACTGAAAAATGATATCATTATTCATGCGTATGTGTTGATTACCACCACCATCAAGTGATGGGAATCTTTTAATAATTAAATCACATTAATAAAATATATAATTATATTTCAATAAATAATTTTATACTTATGATATTATAATAATTCTATTATGAAAAAATAATACATACCTTATTTCTATAATGATCATTTTAAAATGGGAAAATTACTCCTCTGTACATACGGCTTACAATCCCCATTATCATTACATAGTTAATTTTTCATAAAAATAATTCATTATTGTTTTTAGAAATAAAAATTAAACTACTAATAAGAAAATAATGTCATGATTATTAATATAGATATGTTGAAATATTGACCTCTTTGACCACCGTCAACTTACGGAAGTAATATTCAGAGATATAAGGAAAATAGAATCAAAATATAAGATGTAATATTATTTGATTAAGAAATTATATATAACATTTTAATAAGTGAAATTAAATGAATAATGAACAAGAAAAATTTTATTAAGAATTTAAATAATTAACATATGTTTATTATAAAGGAAGAAAATGAAAAATCTAGACGAATAAAACATAATGTAAGGGAGTTCGTTTCAATTTCCATTCATTGAGGTAAATTTCATATTACATAGTTATATTCATTTGAGAGGTGTATATACCCTTCCATGGACATCATATATTATGATTTTTTTCTATTATAATTATATTTAATGTTTTATATAATCTTATTTATTCATTGATCATATGATTCAACTACTTCCAAAGTGGTAAAGGATATTCTAAAAAATCAACTTTTAAAGATTTCCATAAAAATATATTTCACATACATATCCAAATTTTTAAAATAATTTTATGAATGTAATTATAGGGATATGTTAATTTTATAATGGTAATTTTTTTCTATCATGTTTTTTAAACAGTATTTTTATTAAATGTTCTAATGTCATTTCAAATGTTAAATGCAATGTTCTATTTTAAAATAAATAATAAATATTAATTTTCCCTTCACTGTAACTATTATTTTATGTTTTTATTCTTTTAAAATATTTTAGGTTCTCTTTACAAATGAAACCACATTCCATTTTTCAGGGTATCTTGGTATTAAAAATGGGGTTTTTAAAAGAAAATCATATTTTTGTATTGGAATTATTTTGTTAACAAATGGTATTTTAATATCTAAAAGACTTATTCATATAGGATTTAAACCATTATTATGTTTTTTATGAATATTCATACTTTTATGATTTATTATTATGTTATGGTTTTTTGGAAATGTTTATGATGAAGGTTTGTTCCATTATAAAACAAGAATGGGTGGTTAAGTTATAAAAAACTATGGGTGATTCTATTATAGACCTAGGATGGTGGGTTAAATTTTTAAATAAGTATGGGTGGTTTTTTAATAAAACATGGATTTTTGGGTTCAATATGGTGGTCTAATTCAGTGGGAACATCATATATGGAACTTGACCCTATTTGTTAATCAATATGTAAGAGTGATATGCATTATTATGTCTCAGGTCAGCATCAGGATTTATAAATTATTTCTACAACCTTTTAATGATTTAATTGAGAAAATATTGTGTCATATTTATTGAGAAAATGATTTAATTAATTTTATTAAAATAACATTGAGATAAAGTTAAAACTTTCAGTGGTTTTCATGCTTTTTATTGTACTAATGATCATTTTTCATTTAATGGTCACTGATGATATTTTTTTCCTCATCCCATGTTTTGAACTATTTTTCACATGGTATAAAGATGTGTAAGGGAAAGTAAGGGGTTAATATGAAGGTCATGAAGATTTTTTAGGAAAATATATCTTGTTTTATGTCAAAAAAAATTATTATAGGAAATATATATACTTATCAAAATTGTACACATTCTATATATATGTTTTTGTAATGTATGGGTTATGACCTAATTATTTAAAACATTACACCTAAAAATATAAAAATATATAATATAATTAATTCTTGGATCAAACCCCAAGATTATGTAATGATTAAGGATGGGTCCTTATAGTTGGTATAAGATGTAAATTTGGGTAACATTAGAGTTTAAGATAATTATAATATTAAACCCGAGAATGATATTAAAATATTTTTATGCTTAAATGATATAGTATTTAAATAGTACCATGTTGATTCATCTAAAAATTATCTATTAAAAATATTTTTTCATATAGAAGATATGTAAATATTTTGGGATGAAACCCAATGGAAAATATCCTTCCAAAGGAGAATCCTCTATTTGGATGGAATATGAATATAATAGTTTTTATTGTGATGAATCAGTTTACACAGGAAATAAATGGTGGTGGTATCCATGATAGATATGAACCTAATCTACCATGAAATGGAATGTCTATGGTAGAGCATTATATAAGATAAAATCCCCCATATTTGAATGGATCATCTGAACCTATGGTATAAAAGGGATGGATCATTACTTGGGAGAAGATATTTTAAGCCCTGTGATGTTAATGATTTAAAAAATTTAATTCTTAATATCTATTATTTTGAATTTATTACTGGTCAATAATGGTCATTGGTTAAGAATATCATAGATAATGAAGATTAATATTACATGGAATGGGAAACATTTATAGAAATGTTCCTTGAGAAATATTTCCATTAATTTTTTCAAATATATATAAAAAAATAATGCATGTAAAGAAAGTAAATATATGAATATTATATGGTCTTGTATGAGGAAAATATTACAAGACTGTCTATGTGGGTATGAGAATTGTTTCCTAATATTGATAGTAAAATAAATAGATTTTACCCATTTTAAAACCATATTTACAATGGGATTTGACTGTGTAAGAACATAAATGTTATGATAAATTTGTTCATTATTCTTAGAAAGCGTATATGTAGTTTTACAACACTTATGCTCCTTGAGATAAAAAGAGTAATAAATTTTATAAAGGAAATGAAATTGGGAATCATCTATTGATGAAATATTTTTTTTTTAAACCAACTTATCATCTGGTGAGAATTGTTGTAAAAATAATCCTAGGGAATGACTTCTGGTGTTTGGGAAGTGCTTTTTATTTTGTATGTTTTTACATATGTATCATGAATTCATAGAAAATTAGAATATACATAACAAAATTTTGATTATATTATTATTTATTTATGATGATATAGAGAATTATATTAACAGTTTTCCAAATTGAGTCACTCATGGGTGGAAATCATTAAGACTGAATGCTAAAATTTAGGTCCAAATCTTTTTTTACTACTAATTATAATGTTGGTCCATAATGTGAAGTGGGGTTGGGTATGTTTATTTTGTATTAATATTCTTCCATTAGCATTTTTAACTTTAAATATTCACATTCATTCATTTATAATAATGTAAAGATCACCTCATGAAAATAAGATAGAACTTTCCATGAAAACACCAGGTCTAAGTATCAAAGAAACCTGGATTTATAAGAATATTCTTATTAACATTATGGAGATGATATTTCCAAAAAAAATTAAATTTCTATAATAGATTTTAATATCATTTTTTTATGGAATGCATTTTAATTTATCATTAAAATATAGAATGAAGATCTATTGAATTTATTTTCAATGATTTCATGTCTTTGATAACATACCATGATGCCAGAAAATTGATTAGATATAGAATTTAAAGTTACATATATCATCTTCTGAAAAGAAAGAAAATTCTAAAATTATTAATGTTCTTGTGGTGAATAAATACATAAATGTATTTCTTGATGATTTTATTAGTGTTATTGTAGATCAAGAGGTTGAGGTTATTCTTTACTAGTGGATAATAAGAAGCCAATTTTTTAAAACCCTTACCGAATGGATAAATTATAACATTTATAATTAAAAAATAATTTGCATGAGTTTCTATATAAAATTTTCATTAGACCTATCACTTCTCCATGTGGTTATACAATGTTTTTCATAATAATAATCATGGTTCAATGAGACTATTAAGTTTTTATTTGACATTTGAATAACATCACTAATAAAAAAATATCAATTTCATTATATCAATATTGTTGATCAACTCTAGAGAGCACTATATTTTTCAATGGTTGATCTCATGTTGGTGTATCATCGGTTTAAGGTGAAGGAAGTAGATATTCCTAAGACTTTATGTCAAAATAGATATAAGAATTTTGATTTTTTAGTTATTTCCTTTGTTTTTTCCATTGAACCTACTATATTCATAGACCTTATAAATATAGTTTTCTATAAATTATTTGATAATTTTATGGTTGTGTTTATTGATTATATTTTAGTGTATTCTAAAATTCATGTTGAACATGAATAAAATATAAGTATTTTGTTTCAAACCACAAAAGAAAATGAACTATATAGAAAATTTTCTATGTGTTAATTTTTGTTGCAAGATATTTCTTTCCTTTTTAATATTATCTCTAAATATTGGATTACTGAAGACACTGTTAAAGAAAAAAAATTATTAGTGGCTGAAACCCACTAATATAATAGAGTTTCATAGTTCTCATGGATTATTAGGTTACTTTGAGTGATTTATTGGATTCTTTTCTTGGTATTCTAGTGAACTGTCTAGGTTAACATGAAAAAGATATAAATTAATATATATAAAAAAATGTGATGATTGTTTTTTGGAACTAAAAATAATAATGTTTAATGATATATCATCATCCATGGATTTTAAAAATTATAAATTTTTTATCCATTGTGATGCTTCTTTGAAGGGATATTATTGTGTACTAATGAAAAAATGATCATGTAATTTCATATACATCATGTCAAGTGAAACACCATGAATAAAATTTCCCTACACATGATTTTGAATTAGATATTAAAGTTTTATCATTAAAAAATTAGAGGCATCATTTTTATGGAGTAATGTTTAAAATATATAATGATCAAAAAATGATGAAGTAAATATTGACTCATAAAAAAATTTAAAATGAGGAAGAGATGGTGGTTGGAACAATTGAAGGATTATGATTGCATGATTAATTACAATCCTTAAAATGAGAACAAATTGGTAGTTTCTTTGAGTTAGAAAATTAATTCTAGATTAACCATGTTACATTTAGAACATAATACATTGGTTAATAATTTGAGGGATTTTGGCCCAGAAAATATGGATATAGGGATATCAACTATTTCTTCATCTTTTAGTATACTCAGCTTCAACAAAAGGAATTAAAAGATCTCATAATTAGGACCATGCTCTGAAAGAATGAATGGATCGACAAAAAATGATAATTTTCCAGATTTTCATATTGATGTAGAATGTGTTTTAAGATTTGTAAAATAATTTTATGTGTCTTTTGATTCCTATTTGAATAAATAGTTGTTCAGTGAAGCTCATAGTTCATTATTTTCCAATCATCTAGGAAAACTACGGTGTATAGAGACCTTTCGGTGTATTACTTGTGGGATTTTTGGATAAAATATTTTACTAAATTTACCATTGAGTGTTTGATTTTTCAGAAGGATAGATAATAACAAAAATTATCTAAGGAAATTAAGTATTCTATTATAGTATGAGAGTGGATATGGGATAATAAAATAGTGGATTTTATGTTGTGATTACCAAATACTTCATGAGGTAAAAATGTGATAAGGGTTATTATTGATCGATTTGAAAAAAATTCACATTATGTAACATAGTTTTATCCAATTTCTAGTATTTGTAAACTCTCTTTTGTTTCCCTCTTTATTTGGGTGTGTTTTGGGACTCCCAATGATGGATAATGTTTTTTTGGTGTAAATGACATAATATTTGGGGATGTATGTTTATTGGAATTAATTGTGTCTATGTATAAATGTTTTAAAATATTTGCAGGGTTCTCCTCGATTTTGGAGAACACTAATGTTGTTTCAGTATTTTGAGTATAATTTGGACTCTTTATAGTATGTAGGAAGAATTCATGTCATGAAATGATTACTTGAGTGGAATTGTTGACAAATTTTTAAAAGTATTCATATCATGTATCTCTTTCCAGGCAGATGTTGTTATTTTGTTTTAGAACCTGAAAATGCTACACACCATGAAAACTTTACACATCCTGAAATGGTTGGGATCAATAATTTAATCTTAGGTGATGTGTTTTTCAATGGGACATTTTAATCAGGAATTAAATGATGTGATTTGTTTACACACCATGTATTGATTCAGGGAGGTGTTTTTTAAAGTGTTTCATGGATTATTTTATTTCATATTCCACATTTTCATCTTCTCTCTCTACCTAAGAGCTCACCCATGTGATTATGGGTACCTCCACTCTTTATGGATGTCTTATTTTGATGAATGATCATCAAGGTTATAGCACTACATCTCTCTGGGTATGTAATATTCCAATTACTCCATCTCCCATGATTGTAGAAGTGTTGTTCCGATTTTATTTTATTTATGTTGATCATGTGGTGTTATTCCTTCAAAATCTATTGTGTGATCTTTTTTTAAGGGCCTATCCATTATTGTTTTTGGTGTGGAAAGTAATTTTTTATTAAGGTTTCTCTTTATCTACCTGTTCCACCATATTATTTTTTTGAATTCGGTAATATGACATAGTAATCAATCGCAATGCTTCTTTTCTTGACCTTGTGTTTCTTTTCTAGTTTTTGGGTTCGTTGTGGTCATGTGGGACCTGAATTTGAGTTCAGTGGTTCCATCTGTAGCCTTTATTGGATGAACTGCATTTATTTAGATTAATAAAAAAATTATAAATGAATTGGAATGATTTAATTCCTTTTGTATAAATGTGTATTTGGGAAAAGACAGTTTTCAACTAGTTTTGTTAAAAGATATAAGATTTTCATACCATTATGAAATGGATTTATGTGATGATTTTCAAAGAATGGTTTTGATGAAATGGTTCGGAATATAGAGAACATGGAAAGTGATTAGTAATTATAAGGAAGGTGTAGTAATAGGCCTCATCTGTTGATTCTATTAGGGGGTTCACTCATTTTTTATTCCTTTCCTCTCTAGCACTATTATTATAGGGACTTGATAGAACTATTTGTGGTTAATTTTTGGGGTGTTCTTATTCTCCCTATATTTGGAGAATATTACTAGATACTTTTTTTATGTGATTTCCTATGTTTATATATGATCTTCCTAGATATCTTGACCAGTAGAGATTGTTTGTGTGATGTTTCTGTTTCATTGGATTGTATTATTTTATCTTGTAGTTCACTAGATTTGATATGGTATGTGATATAGACATTAAATTTATTTGATTGTATTAATATATGTGATATACTATGCATACTTTTACCTACATTATTTTTGAAATATTGGAAAGATGAACTTAACTATTTTGTCATGATTTTGATATATAAACTATTTCATTGTTCATCATGCATTTTTCCATTGATGTTTACAATTTTATATTTTTTACATTCACATGTTATTGACCACCTTGGTTTTATCCTTCTAGTCCTATTTTGATCACACCTGATGCATCCCTTTAGCAATGTGTAGACCCTTGAATGAATTTTAATAGAGGGAGTGTAAATGAATCACCCTCAGGTGGTGAACTTTCTATTATTTGATTCTAGGAAGATAGTGGTGATTTAAAGTGAGTTTGGTATTCTATCACATGGGGTGTTTGTTTTTTTTAGTTTTTCTTTTTTTTGGACATGAATATTAGAGATTTTTTAGAAATAATTGAACTATATAAAAACTATTGTTTCACTTTTTATGTGACATATATTTCTTTTTTATTCTTACACAATTTATTTCCTTAGTTTATATATATAAAGTTCATTTTTTCATACTTTTTTCGGTGAAATCATATCCTATTGTACATGTTGATGCTGACTATTAGTCGCTAGCCCATGGGGATTAGTAACATCCTTCAGGTATGTGATAGCTCAGGTTGTGTGCTGGTCAGAGATGGTCTCCAAGTTAATTCCATGAAATTTTATTATTATAAGTTCTAGTTGTTGCTCAATTATTTTGATATTGTCAGACTATAGATTTGGTTTTCAAGACTTAAGAGGTAGGTTTTGGTGAGTTCCTAGAAGAACATGTCGTAACAAGACTGAAGTTACCATGGTGTATTGGGATGTGTGACTCTTATTTTGAGATCATAATATTTAATCATAGTTTCAACCTATGGATTTATAGTTCAAATTGAGATGACCATATTTCAAGATCATTTATTCAATTTCAGTGTACAATAGTATGCCTCTATGATGTCTTCCATGTTTTCTACTAGTGATGAAGCAGATTCTCCACAAGGGAATCCACCTTTATGTCATAATTTTATCAAGTCTATCGCTTGGTAAATTCTCAAGTAGATCAAAATTCACCATAAGTAATGAATTTAATTGTTGAGGTGAATCCAAGAGCTATAGGAGAAAGGTATTGATCATAGGATTTTATTTGTGAGAAGCCAACATCATTTTATTATAGGAATGAACATAAGTTATAAGAGGACATTCAAGACAAGATTGATCTAATATTTTAATTTCTATATACATATTAAATTTTCAAGGTAAAGTGTGTGGAATTTAGAAATGAGGGTCCCAGCAAGCGACGCTCGGATTCCATGGTATAGGTGGATAAGAATGTTGTCAGGGACTTGATGGGTTTTAAGGCTCTCTCCCTCTAGTTGATTATTCTAGAGTCCTTGATGATGATCAATTATCTAGTGTTCATATCATTGCATTAAGGGGAGAATTCTGTGTTAATGTGAACCAATCAGTTCATGGAGGTAGTTTTTTTTCTCAATAGGTTATAAAGAATGGCCGACAGAATGCTTAGATGTACATGTATGGTTTTATACATGATATCACATCACATGTATTTATGTTGAAATATTCAACTGATATGGAGATGGTATATATCAAAATGATGTATGTTATGGACATGGAAGTAAACGTTACTTATTATGTCCCTTCTCATCCACCCTAAGGTATCTTCAGTAAAACACAAGGAAAAATAAGAATTTGTAAGATCATCATAGCAGTGGTGGAGGTAGTTCTTAGGCGTTAGCCTCATATACAAATCAATTTATAGCTATTAGTGTGCCCTTAATATTCTACCAGTGTTTTAATGTTTGGAATACCTAGTGTTATTTTTTTTACCTGTGAAGATGAGTAGCATTTGTGGGTGCTTTTCCCATTTATATCATTTCATTCAGGATATGTCTATTTCTCATTATGGTTTTGAATTATCATCTCTATTGGATACTATTATGTAGTAATATGCTTTAAATACTTTAAGTATCTATCCAGAGTCATCATAAGTGATGCACCCCGACGTAGTATATTAATATAAAGTGATTGTTGATGCAGGTCCACTCATAATGAGAGGTAAAATCTCTTTTAAATATTTTGTAGTGACTTCTTTATTTTATATAGTTTCCTATAAATAATTTATATCTAAAAATTTTTATTTACATTTTTCAAATTACAATTGAGTTCATTTCATTTATTATGGATTTAGATACACCTCTTGTAAAGTGTAAAGATTATGAGTTTCAGTGTCTTTTTCACTATTGAGAGCTGAGGCAGAGTTAGTTATAGATGTCCATATTCTGATTCAATCTTTATTAAAAATCATCATTGGAATTGATTTTTTTGTCACTCATAATGTTGAGGTTTATTTTTATCTTCTTCTTATCTCATTTATTATGGATTATTGGATCTCTTAGTTTTTTCAAGGAGAGTGGGATCTATGGTCTGGTCGTGATGAACCTTCTCTCTCAATGTTTAAGAGTTTGTTGTCTATTATAAAAGTTGATAATTATCATTTTTCTTATGTTTTTTACCTTCCCTATATTGTTCAGGATTTTCTTGATGTTTTACTAGATGATTTATATGGTCATACTCTAGAGTGGTAGTTAGAGATTATGATTTCCCTGGTGTCAAGTACAAAGTTGATTTTGGTACCCTCTTATCATAAGGAACTAGTGGAGAGGAAGAAACCTCATATTTAGTTATATGATCTGATGGAGAAATGTTTTCTTCACCATAGTTTTATACATTTGTAATCTAATTTGATCATTTATATAAAGGAATATGGTTCACTACTATTGGGTGTATACTATCTGAAGATGAACCCAATAACATTTATGGAAGTGTATCATTTTCATCATGTGGATGATTTGGTTGATTAGTTAAACATGGATATGTTGTTTTCGAAAATTGATTGTTGGTCAGAGTAGAGTACTAAAGAGGGGGGGGGGCTAATTGAGTATCTCTTAAAATTTTCTCTTAAAAAGTTATCATAAAAAGGTTCCCCAATAAAAATGAATACAACCTATTTAATCTAGTTAATACGATTATAAATGTTTGAATATTCAAATAACCTCTTAGAAGATTGATTAATTCTCTGTAATATCAATATAAATTATTGATACTACTTTTGAAGCTATTCTAATAATGAAAAGAAATTATAACTTCTATACAAGACTAACTATCAAATTAAAATCTAGTTTTCCCTCAAATATACAGTAAATAAAAGAAAAACTAAATTCAAAGACACATCAGATAAAACAAGGGGTTCAGTTTCAAGCTTAAACCTAATCCACTCCACTTGGTGATCACCAGCCACCAAGTAGTTTATATTAATAAAATTGATTCACACCCTGGATGAGGGTAAATAACAGTGTACAAAACTATCCAAGACTAACTATCAAAGGAAAATCTAGTTTTTTATAAAATATACAATAAATCATAGAAAAACTAAATTCAAAGACACATCAGATAAAACAATGGGTTCAGTTTCAAGCATACACCTAATCCACTCCACTTGGTGATCACTTTCCACCAAGTATTTTATATTAATAAAATTGATTCACACCCTAGATCAGGGTAAATAATAGTGTACAAAACTATACAGGACACATGTCCTCTTCCACAGTTCCTCATGGGTAAAGACTACCAAGTCACACAAGGACCTCTTCCACACTTATTCGTGGGATTAAATAACTGTAAAAAAGTTAGGAGAGGAACGATATCTTGTATCCTAAACTTTAGTGAATGAGACATTGTGTGTTTTAATACAGACACACACACTACTCGAAAGCAAAAAAAAATAGTACACAATAGAGCATAGATGATGAGATAAGATTATAAGTTCTCTAAGTGTTATTCTATGCATATCTGGACTTGTAGGATGAAGCATATGAAAGTATCAAGTCCTATTATGAGAAACAGAGTATCGTAAGTCTAGTGCTCTAGTTTCCAGTAAGATCTAGCTCATGTTATTCATGGAGTTGGTACTGTGAAGATGATTATGATTCTGATCTACAGAATTCCAGCCTTTGGATCGAGAGTGCATCATGTGTTCTTCAGTCGTATCTTATTGCATGTTTCGGTTCATTCATCTAAAAATTTATTGCACGTTTGTTGCTCTACTTCTGTCTATATTTTCAGCTCATCTTATCTTCCTTTTAAATTGTGGTTTCACATGTTGGAACTGATAAGGTGCATGTATTCTTCACCTAGTACCTCGTACTATTAGGTAACATGTCTACAAACAAACATTAATTATGAAAGTTCCTCTAAATTAATCAAATATGACTGTTAGAAAGAAAATTGAAAATGACAAAACAAATTGAAGAAAATTGTCACAGTCTATCTAGAAATGGTGTCACATGGAAATGGTTTCACCAAAAAATGGTGTCTTTTTCTTTTCCTTTGATCGTTGAGACATACATGATGGCGTAGTTGGGTTATGATCAGGAACTGGTAGCATAGATGTGGTGTTAGAATCACAGTTTGTGGTGCTCTGCCAAACATTGAACTATTTCCTAGTGATGGTAGCATGGAACTGATGTCACAGACTTCATGATATCCAAAACTTTTCACAATTTTTGGGTCAGAGTGTATGGTTCATGGTGTCTAGGCCATTTTCCAGAAAACCCAAACTAGTGGAAAACTAATAGTTTCTCAGATGTATCCAAATATCTATGTACATACTTAAGCAGTAATATTCACAAAATTAGTTATACTTAATCATTAATATATTAAATCATTATAGAACAAAGTAAAATATAGTTTACAATAATCAAGCATGATTTAGGATTAACGGGATTTAGTGTAATTTTATTTAAAGCCTAATGAAACCAACTATCTCTACACATGATTTGATATAGATTAAATTGGATACACAATATTTACTTGATGTATATGATTTTTGATCATTAAAACATGATTAAAAAATGAGGAGTCCAAAAATATCCCCCTTTTTGATGATCACAAATCATGTGAATGAGATATCTGTTATCCCCCTTTTGGGATTATCAAAAATACTAAAAAAATGACAATAAATAATATAATAGAAGAAAATAGTTCACATTTCATTAGATGAAAAAGATGTGGTAGTATAAGAAGAAAGAAAAAATACAAAATATCCCTATCCAAATACAATTTTCACTTTTCTTCTACACTAGTTGTCTTCTCTTTTCCCTTGACAGAAGCATCAAAAGGAGCCATAGGAGAAGAAGTTGAATTTGAATAAGGGAGTGAGAAAACGGTCAGAGAAAGAATATAGAGTCCCTCAAAAATAAAAGGTTCCAAAGTAGGTTTGGTGGAAGACCGAGGAAAGTTGTGGACATGGACAACAAGTCTGATCTTAATCAGAGCCTGAGATACATACATTGAGGTAGAGGCAAAGGCAGTGGATGTGGAAGGAAGTAAACTATACCGGAAGGGTGCATCTACAGGAGCCACAATAGGAGTGCTCTACACATGAAGATAAGCCTTCAACAACTAAATTATGTCTATAATAATCTCACCACCATACTGCATTGCTTTCCCAAAATCATCTTTTTTCTCAATGAACTTTTCCAAGTGAAATATTTCAACTTTTGAACTTGAGTCTTAAATGATTGAGTGAGAGGAGGGATTTTCAAATTCTCAACATTATACTTGAATTGATTGGTCATATCATGATTTGAGAAAATCCTATTAAAGTAGAAATCCAATTTCTTAGTAATTTCATCCTGAGAATCATTTTCAATATTTGAATGAATCCTCAACAAATCAAGGACTATGTCACTATTCTTAAAAATAATAGATAATCATCCCTTGTTAAAATCATTTAACATTGATTGAAGTTCCTCCTTAACAACAGTACTGATCAGATCACTATCAATGGATTGAGATGAATTTCCAGAGGAACTAGAGGCTGTAACTGCTGAGGTGAGGGCCTTCAGTGGATTCAGACCCTTTGTAGACATCCCTTATACACATAAATCATTTTTTTGAGACAAATAAGAAGCTCACACATCTCTTGGACATATTTCTTATTTCTTTTATCCAATTTTTCAGATAATGAAGTCATGTTCGGTTGAATTAGAGAGAAAACTTTTTTTATAATCTGACCACTAACATCCTCAATAGGATGACAAATAGGAACTTTTCCTGATTTCAAGAAATTTTTTATATCATCAACCATATCTCTGACAGACTTCACTTCATCACTTAGTTATTTGTTCTCAATTCTAAGATCTTTAGTTTCATGAATAATTTTTGGATGAATCTACCATTTGATCTTCTCTAATAGAAAGGAAACATCTCTTTCACTTAGGTTTGTTAGAGGAACATGTTAGTTGTTCATGAGAATTTCAACTCCATCCCATAAAGTATCTTCAAAGTCTTTCAAATCACCCTGACTCGTGAAAGCAAGAGGTTCTTGTGAAGGTTCAAGAATATGAGCTGAGACAGGCTCATGTTCCATTGTATAGATCACTTCTAAAGAAGAAAATGGCTTCAATTGAAACACAGTA
Source organism: Viscum album (assembly GCA_963277665.1). Lineage (NCBI taxonomy): Eukaryota > Viridiplantae > Streptophyta > Magnoliopsida > Santalales > Viscaceae > Viscum > Viscum album. The sequence goes on along the minus strand of OY728162.1, from coordinate 421,698,764 downwards.
GAAAGTTATATGCCTTTAACTGAGGATTCCTGTGTATCATTCACATCAATGTAGCTAGGGAACTAATACCAAGTATCTACAATGCTTTGATCAACTGGATTTGGAATTTCAACACTTTATAAAAAAGGGTTCATCTCCCCCTAAAAAGTGCATCTCCCACAGGACTAAGAGATTTAGTTCCTGGATCCGGTTCTAAAAGATCATCTCTAATACTCTCACCCATTTCTTATCTAGAAAGCTGGAAGTCTTGTTCCATTGTTTCCTCAGTAGAAGGGATAATTCTAGTATTATCTTGTTCTTCTACATGTTCTACAACCACATATTCTTTATCAAGATTAACTTCTTCTTCTATATGCTCCTAAAGAACCACCTTTTCCAATTTTTTAAAAAATATTTTCTTCTAGAAGTAGGTTCTTTTTCAAAATAAATACTTCTTTTAGTAACAAGAGCTTCCTTCTCAACTATGTCTTGTAGAACAGGTTCATTATCTCCCTTATCCAGGATAGTTTCTTCTAGAGGTTCCATAACTGCCTCTTATTCCTATTCAATAGGATATTCAACAATTTCATCTAGTTCCAAACCAGGATCAGATATGTTCTTAGGTTTTGAGGGATTATCAACCTGATTAAACTTTTCATATACCCATTCATTATCCTCCTCCCAATAATTTTTCCATGGATTCCAACTGATTTTCATTCTTTTGATTATAGCCTTTGAGATATAGAATTCATAGTCCTTGATGACTTACTCATTAGGTCCAACCATTCCTTTAGATTATATCATAATAGATATTAACCTTGAATAGAACTAGGAGGTATACTTTGAGGTTATCTTAATCAAATCACACATATGAAGTATAACATACTTTCATAGGTTAATCTTGTGTCTATTATTTAAAATATGTATCAAAAATACATCCTGATATTTAAGGGTAGAAAAAACACATTTTCTTGGACTAATCATATTCTGAATATACTTAAACAGCAATCTAGTTTCACCATCTAAATCAGCAGCAATAGCTCTTATTTTCTTTTTGTTTCTAGTCAAGCTTCCCAAGGCCTCTTTTAAAAAAATATCACTAGGAGGAGGGGGACCTCTCTGGTGGTATTCAAAAAATCCTTCTTGAGGTTTCTCTAGGAAGGCATCCCTTAACCTCAGGGAAAAGGTGCATCTTTGGCCATTAATCTAGCTTCTCACAACAAAAACATATTTTGTATCAAATGAAAACTGAACAAACTGATGAAACTGAGTAGTAATCTTTGGATAAATCGGCCTTGTCTCTTATGTGAACCAATCCATCCATCCCTAATCTATAGTACTTTCAACACAAAATAATTACTTGATAGCAACCATTTAGGGAAGATTTCCTTTTTGGTACCATTATTCTATCAACAAGGTTTGGGTTCGGTTGTCCTTCAGGCTCTACCTTTGGTGCTCTTTTCCCTTTCTTCTTAGGTCTGCGCTTCTCAGGAGTTGAAGAAGATGGGTGCTTTATTTGGATCAGTCAACGAGGGGATCAAGAGAGAGATAGAGATGAAGGAGGTCTTACAGTTTGAGAGAGAAGGGTTTCGATTTTCAGAAAAGATAGCTCGAGTGAAGAGAATAGTGAAACATATTTCTGTTTTATCATTTAGGGATATCAAGTGTCACAAATTCAAAAGAGATGTATGAATATAGTAAAATATTCAACATAGTGATACATGTAATAAAATACAAATAAAATGAAAAAGTTTTATTATGGTGAGACTGGAACAGGTTGTCATGGTGATACTGGAATAGGTTTTCACAGTATCGCCTTTACAGTGTGTCTTCACATGTTGTAACCATAATACATGAGACAGTATGTGAAATACAGTAACCAAGAGATAGTAACTGTGATACCATAATCATGAAACAATAACTTCAAGGTATTAAATGATAGAACTGTGAGAGTGAGATAGTAATCTTAAGACAGTGGCTTGTGAAACTGTAAACTGTGAAATAGTAAGCTGTGAAATTGTATTCTTTCTACTGATGATTTATCATTTTTAATTCATTTATGATGTAACATATCCTTTCATAAATTAATGTTTTAGTGAATATATTAGTAATATGATATTCATTTCTAATGAATTCCAAAGTGATATCACCTTTTTGATAATGGTCTCTCAAAAAGTAATGTCTGACATCAGTATGTTTTGTCCTGGAGTGTGAAATAGGAATTTTTGAGATGTTAAATCCACTTGTATTGTCACAATGTATAGGTACATGCCTAAATTGATACCCATAATCTAGTAATTTGTGTTTCATACACAAAATATGTGCACAACAACTACCAAAAACTATGTATTCATCTTCGGCGGTAGATAATGAAACCGAGTTTTGTTTCTTACTACACCATAATACTTGACACTTGCCTAAAAAGTGACATGTTCCAGAGGTTCTTTTTCTATCTAACATACAACCACTAAATCAGCATCAGAATAACTAACTAACTTGAATGATTATCCCCTAGGATAGAACGGTCCTAGATTGGGTGTATGTTTGAGGTATTTCAAAATCCTTTTAACATCATTTAAATGAGATTCCTTAAGGTTTTCTTAAAAATGATCAAACATACACACGCTAAATATAATGTCAGGTTGGGTAGAAGTTAAGTAGATTAAGACTCCAATCATTCCTCTGTAATTGGTTTGATCAACTGATTTTCCAACTTCAACAAGATCCAACTTACAAGTCGTACTCATTGGAGTATCACTAATTTTAGTGCTATCCAAACTAAAACAGTTTAAGATCATTAGTATATTTTAATTGATTTAAAATAATACCATCTTTATTTTTAATGATTTGAAATCCAAGAAATAATTTTAGTTCACCCATTAAACTCATTTCCAATTCTTTCTGAATCATTTTATAAAATTCAATGCATAATGAATTTTTTTAAGATCCAAAAATAATATCATCTACACAAATTTGAACTACTAAAACATCATTGGATATTCATTTTACAAAAAAGGGTAGGATTATCTATACCTTTTTTAAAACCTTTGGTAATTGTAAAAGTACTTAATCTATCATACCAAGCTCTTGGATCTTTATTTAACCCTTAAAAATCTTCTGATAATTTGAAAACATGATTTGGAAAGTGAGGATTTTTAAAACCAGGAGGTTGTTCAATGAAAACATCCTTAGCAATATACCCAATTAAGAATTCACTCTTAACATCCATTTTACATAGTTTGAAATTTATATGTTTAGCATAAGCAAGAAGGATTCTTGTGGCTTCAAGTCTAGAAACAGGTGAAAAGGACTCCTCATAGTCAATTCCTTCCTCTTGACTATAGCCTTGTACAACCAATCTGGCCTTATTTATAACTATATTACCAGCTTTATCTATCTTATTTCTAAACTCCCACTTATTACCTATGATAAATATGTATTTGGGTCTATCAAAAAGTTTTATAAATTTTTTTCTTTCAAAATAAATCAGTTCTTCATGAATAGCCATCACCCAAAATCCATCATTGATAGAATCATTAATGTTTTTGGATTCAAGTTTTGATAGGAAAACATGATGTTCAACCTGATATCTAATTGAATATCTAGTTTGAGTTCCTTTATCTTAATCTATTACAACACCATCTAAATTATAGTTCTTAAGGGTTTTAACAGCTCTAGAAAATGAGGGGCTAGTGATTTTAGGTTCTTCAACAATTTCAAGTTTATTTTTACTTGAATCTGGAGAATTTACAGAACTGTAAGTTTTCATAGATTCCTTTATAGGATGTTTAGAGGATTTAGAATTAATTTCAAGATTTGAAATATCATCCTCTAAGTTCTTTAGAGAGGTCATAGGATCTTTTGGATATGCCTCATCAAACTTGACACAGACATATTCTTCCACACATTTAGTTCTTTTGTTAAACACTATATTAGCTTTACTAGAGATTGAATATCCTAGAAAAATCCCTTCATCACTCTTGGATTCAAACTTATCGAGATTTTCCTTATTATTAAGGATATAGATTTTGCGAAGAAAAACATTGAAGTCGCTTACTTTGGGTTTTCTATTATTCCATTTCTCATATAGATTTATTTTATGAATAGGTCGAATCATCACTCTATTAATAATAGAGCATGTTGTATTTACAGTTTCATCCCATAAATAAATGCGTAAGTCATATTCACTAAGCATGGTTCTATAAATTTCTTACAGGGTCCTATTTCTTCTTTCTATAACTCCATTTTGTTGAGGTTTTCTAAGGGTGGATAAATTATGATTATAGACATTTTGTGAGAAAAATTATTCAAACCCTTGATTTTAAAACACATGACCATGATCACTTCTTAAAGATTTAATTATATGTCCACTAAAGTTTTCTAGAGTTTTAGAATATTTGGTGAAATGAGAGATGGCTTCACTTTTGTGATATAGAAAAAAAGTCCAAGTATATCTAGAAAATTCATCTACAAGAACATAAACATAGTGCTTCCCATTTAAGCTAGAAATTATAGATGGTCCAAAAAAATCCTTTTGAAACAACTCAAGAGGTTGAGAATTTGACAATTCATTCTTTAGTTTGAATGAAATTTTGTGTTGCTTTCTCTTTTAATAAGGATTACACACATTATCACTTTGAAACTCTAGTTTGGGTAGGTCTTTGACTAAACATTTTCTAGATATCTTTCTAAGGGATTGAAAATTACAGGGTCCTTGTCTTCTATGCCAAATCCAAGATTCTTTGTGAAATACACTTAAACATGATTCATTTTTAGAAACTAAAGAATTTAACTTAATCGAGTATATATTTTCATTTCTCAATGCATAAAATACTAATTCATTTTTAAAATTAAAAACATATCATGCATAATTTTCAAATTTAACATGAAATTAATCATCACATAATTGTGAAATAATAGGAAAATTATATTTCAATACATCAATAAAAGTACATTGGAAATTAAAACTGAGTTAGAGTTTCCGATTTCTCCAAGGACAATGATTTTTTCTTTAGCATTGTAACTAAAGGTGACATGTCCACCATAATTTTTTATTAAGTTCTTGAAGCATGAATACTCTATCTTTATGTGTCCTTAACCACCACTATCCAAGTACCATAAGTTTTTATATGACCTATTTAAACAATTTTCCTAAATAATAATCAAATTAAAACATACTTCAGTAACCATTTTCGTTTGGGTCTAATAATATTAGTGACTAGTGCTTTAAGAACCCACATCTGCCACATAGGTTTCTTGAAAGTATTATGTAAAGAACTTGAAAAATAATCACTATTTGATATATAAAAGCATGAAATAGTAAATATTGTATCATTATTTGAACTAGTATAATTTTTTCATGAACAAAGAGTGAAACTGTAAGTTCTAGATTTAAAAACAAAATTGGTTTTTCCAAAATTTCTTTTACCAGGCTGATAGCCAATAACAGTAGTGTATTTAGGGGAAATCTTTTTACCTAGAATTCGTACCATGATATCTTTACCATTAGTAAACCATTCATGGGACTTTTTAAATTTCTCATTAGATAGATTTCATTCATTTTTTTCTTTAAGTAATTGAAATTTTTTCTCTCTTTCTACAACATGTGCATATATAAGAGTTGATGTAAGAGAATATTTTTTCTTTAAATACTTTTTTATATTTTAGTTCATTCCATGTATCTTCAAGCTTATTGTGATTCTAAAACATTTCTAAATTAGACATATTTTTATAATAAATTTCATCTCTATAATAAAAGGAATTTTTAAAGAATATTTCAGTGTTGCCTCAGATGTGTTTGTCATGAAACACATATTGGCTTTGTTATCTTGTTCATCATGTAAAGATTCCTAGTCACTTGAACTATACTCAGAAGCACTCCAAGTTTCTTTCATTTCATTTTTATATTTTTTATCTTTATCCTCATATTTATTTTTATAAATTAGCTTCAGATAGTCATTATTTACATGTCCCTTTCGCTTATATTGATAGATTACTATCTCATAAAACTTGTCATTTCTTTTAGAATTTTTCTTACAACTTCCCTTTTGATCATATCTTCCATTGAATTTAGGCTTTCTAAAAAATTTATTCTTATTGTAAAATTTCTTAAACATTGTGGATAATTGATCCATATCCTCATCACTATCAGGAGATTATTTTTCACTACTTTAAAATTATACCAATACATGAAGTTTATTCTTTTCTTTGTGCTTAGAGGTGGTGGTCTTGAATACCACATATTTTCTTTTGGGTTCATCCTCCTCTTCCTTATGTATATTCAACTCCTATTCATGCATCATTATTTTTCTAATGAGTTCATTGATGGGTAATTTACTGATGTCACATAACTCTATAATAGAGATAGAGGTTCCTCTCCATCTATCAGGTAGGCATCTAAGAATCCTCATGATTTGTTCTTTGTTAGTAACTTATCTTCCAACAGAAATCATTGTGTTGAAAATTTCGTTGACCTTGAGATACATGTCATAAATAGGCTCATCAATCATCATTTTAAAGTTATTATATTTAACAGTATAATTATTTAGTCTCATGTATTTCACACTAGAATTTCCTTATTGTGAAACTGACAAAGTATCCCAAATTTATCGGCAGTTTTACAAGCAATAAATTCTGTTAAATTCTACATCTCCTAAAGAACAATAAAAATCATGTATGGATTTTTAGTTGTTATTTTAGGTAGTCTTAGTTGGGTTATCCCAAGTAATTCTATCAGTATTATTAATTTTATACTTATCTATAATTGAAGACCAAATTTCAAAGCTCATACTTTCTAAATGCATTTCATTTTAATTTTGCATTGGGAATAATTAGTTCCACTGAAGAATGGTGGTTTATTTTTTGAAGTACCTTCCATTCTATTGTTTATTATAAATAAATACACTTAAGGGGTTATAAATTTATAATTAACATAAATTTATATATCTTTAAAGTAAAACTAGAATTATAGTTAAACAGATTTAAAAATATAGTCTTAATAGGAATAAAAACTCCTTTAATACCAAAATTTGGTTGGAGTAGAGTACTCAAGAGGGGGGTCAATTGAGTTTATATTAAAAAATTTGTTAAAAAGTTTTCTTAAAAATGTTCCCCAATAAAAATGAATATAGCCTAGTTAATCAAGGTAATACACTTATAGAATTTTTACAATTCAAATAACCTCTCATAAGTTTGATTAATTCTCATTAATATCAATATGAATTATTGATACTAATTTCAAAGCTATTCTAATAAGAAAAAAACAATTATAACTTCTATCCAATACTAGATATCAAAGTAAAATCTATTGTTTTATGAAATATATAGTAAAAAAGAGAAAAACTAAATTTGAAGACACACCAGATAAAATAAGTGGTTCAGTTTCAAGCCGAAACCTAAACCACTCCACTTGGTGATCACCTCCCACCAGGAATATTATATTAATAAACTTGATCCACAACCTGGATCAGGGTAAACAATAGTGCTTAGGATTTTCTAGGTCACATGACCACTTCCACAGTTCTTCGTGTGTATAGACTACCAGTTCACACAAGGACCTCCTCCACACTTATCTGTGGGAATAAACAACTGTAAAAAATATGAGAGGAAGGATATCTTGTATCCTTAAGTAAAGTGCAGGATACAGTGTGTGTTTTAATACTGACACACACACACTACTCGAATGGTAAAAATATTACACAATAGTGAAAGGATGATGAGATAATGATAGAAGAACTCTTAGTGTTATTTTATGCAGATCTGGACTTGTAGGATGGATCAGATTCAAGTATCAAGTCCTCTTGTGAGAAACATAGTATCACAAGTCTTGTACTCTGATTTCTAGTTAGATCTTGCTTGTGTTCTTCATGGAGTCGGTACTACGAATATGATTTTTATTTTTATCTACAGAAGTCTAGCCTTTGGATCAAGAGTGCTATGTGTTTTCTTCAGTCATATCTTATTTCTTGTTTCGGTTAACTCTTCTAAAAATTTCTCACACGTATGTTGCTCTACTTCTGTGTATATTTTCATCTCGGATTATCTTCCTTTTTAATTGTGGGTGCACAAATTGGACCTAACAAGACACATGTATTCTGCACCTCATGCCTCATACTATCAGGTGACATTTCTACAAAGAAAAATTAATTATTTTATTACCTTTAAATGACTCAAATATATACATTATAAATTAAACTGAAAACAGAAAAATAGATTAAAAAACTGTGTCACAGTCTGTCTATAAACTGTGTCACATAGAAACAGTGTCACCACAAAACAATGTCTTCTTCTTTTCATTTGAGTGGTAAGATAGTCATGATGGAATAGTTGTGTTAATATTAAAAACTAGTAGCACAAATTAAGTGTTAGAATCACAGTGTCTAGTGCTCTTCCAATCATCAAATGGTGTCTTAGTTATGGTAGCATGGAACTAGTGCGACAAACATCATGGGATCTGAAACTAGTCACGGTGTCTATGTCAGGGTTTCTAGGCCACATTGTCTGGGTCATGGTGTCTAGGTTACGGTGTCTGGGTCACGGTGTCTGGGTCATGGTGTCTGGGTCACGGTGTCTGGGACCTTTTCTAAAAAACCAGAACTGGGGGAAAACTCACGGTTTCTCAGACTTAGCCAAATATCTGTATACAGACTTAAGTAGTAATATTCACAGAATGAATTAAACATAATTATAAATATAAGAAATTATTGTAGAACAAAGTTAAATATAGTTTACAATAATCAATCATGATTTAGGATTAATAGTATTTAGTGGAAGTTTATTTAAAGCATAAAGAAACAAACTATCTCTACAAAGGATTTGAGACAGATTGAATAGGACAAACAAGATTTACAGGATGTACAGGATTTGTGATAATTAAAACATGATTAAGATATGAGGAGTCCAACATTGATCTTCAATAGGAATATTAAAAACTTAGATTCCATGTATCTGGTATATTAAAGATATCTTTTAGGGGCTTATATGGACATTAAAAATATCTTATGATGCCATTTTATCTGATTAATTCTCATCCAGTTTTTATGGATTTGAAAAATAGGATATTCTCTGAGTTTATCGCAAATTTGGTGTTAGTTTTAATAGAATATGTTTTTTATTATAGATCTAATAAATATCCCAATAACTATTTGATTTTATATCTGGAGATCATAAGGACACCCTATGTTTTGAGGAAGGCCTTCAAAATACCGTTTTTTGGATTCAAGATGTGAAGTTTGTGGGACATGTGATTTTTTATCATGGCTTATTATTTGTTCCTAAAACGGATCATTGTATCTTGTCAATGGAAGGTCCATGAAACTTCTTTGAGATTATTAGCATCCTTTTCTTTGTCTGATACTATCAATGGTTTGTCAAGTATTTCTCAAATTTGGTGCCACCCTTGATTGATATCATGGAGAAATGTTTGAAACTCATATGGGATGAGAAGTTTCAGTATTCCTTTAATGTTCTGAATTTACGTTTCACATCATCTTTGATTCTGATCATTTATATTCTCATAATGTGGTATATATATTTTTATGATGCTCTAGGTGATGTTTTGAGCTTCATGGTTATCCAGTATGATCAATTGGTATCTTATATCTCTCGTCACCTTAGACCATAAGAGAGGAATTACAACAATAATGATTTAGATAATGTAGTGGATCTACATGTTCTTAATTGTTTGAGGTACCTTTTTTTGGAGTGGTTCATGTTCTTTTCTGAACATAAGAGTATGAGAAATTTATTTTCTCATAAATACATGAATCTCTTAGGGAGGTGGTAGGTGGAATACCTTCGGATATTTTTCATCAGCATCGACAACATGTTGGTGAAGGGGAATGTCATTGAAGATGATCCCAACAAGAATATACCATATTAGTATATTTTGGAATAAAAGGAATAGTGGATATTGATGGGGACCTTCACCCAGTTTCACAAGGATGCTCGGGGGGATTTTTCTGGTATAGATCTGACCAATGTTCAGTTATTGTCATCTCACCTTGAGTCAGTTATATTGGGTGAGTAATAGGATGATGTGTTGAGGGATGTTTGAGATACCCTATATTATGAGAAGACTGATCTTTGTTGGTCTATATATTTAGATAGTATGCACTATTTTTTGGATGGGTTTTTCATCCCAACATCTGTGAGGAGCTCTATTTTGTTTGAGTGCAATTTTTCTTCATGTTCTATTCATTCATGCACTACAAAGTTGTATTATTATATGAGAATGTGATTCTAGTGGTCGAGTATGATGTGTGGAAATTAAAATTATGTGTCCTATTATTACATGTAGAAATAGATAAAGGAATTTTATTACGCCCAAATTTACCCTACATGTATGCGGTCGTTGTAGAACCGGTAGGGGTCAAATCCACAGGGACCGAAGAAGAAACTGAGAGACACTCTGATTTTGGAAGGATTTGGCTATGGAGTGGCCAACTATTTGGACTGATTTGATTTTAATAACTACTAATTTAATCTAAAGAAAATAAATTAAAACATACAATTACTTAGTCTAAAAAAATTAATGGAGATGAGTTGATCCTAAGTTGTTAATAGGGTTAGATTGGATGCATTTGTTTTCTTATAACATTCATTTCACTAATTCAAGATGTATCCAAAAATTATATAATTCCTCAACATCATTCACCAATTTAATCCCTACACCATTCCAAGCCTAATCACCAATGCACTTGGAGGATCAATTTAATGATCACTCCAAGGAATTGGATCGTACTAGAACTCGAAATGTGTCATTGTTAAAGTTGGCGAAGACGAAGAAGAAAATAAATCATCAAATAAAAATCATAAAATAATGAAATGATTATAGAAATTAAGATCATAAAATAACATCCAATATGCCCCATGAAACTCCCTAGGATCAACCCATAAGGGTTTATCCCTCCATTGATTCTATGATCTCAAAGGAAGCGGAAAGCAGACTCATAGGGGCGGAATTGAAGAAGCAAAAACAACAACAATAAAAATGATCACTCCACCGTTGTGTGAATAAATTCACAAGTGTTGGTGTGAATAAATTCACACATTAAATCAACGGTATCAAAGTGATAATAAGAAGAAAAGAAAAATAGGAAATGAATAACTTTTATTAAGAACTAATGTGATTCAAACAACTTACATGAGAATGAAGAACGATTACAACATCAAATGGACAACATAACATTATAATGAAACAAAGCACCCCAGATCCCTAAATCCACCACCACTACTACCTTAAATAGGAAACGATGAAGCATTGTACGATCCCCCAACATCCCATGTCCCTTTAATTAATTGTGTTGGGGAAAGGTGGGTGGAACATTAATGTAGAGAGACTTTTCCACTTCTTACCCTGAAGTTGCAGCCAGCTTGCATCCACCAGAAAGACGCGCCTAAAGTCCCATCTCGAAGGCCAAATTTTACTGAGCCATAGAATACTTCAATCAATCCTCATATTTCCCCTAAGATCGTGTAAAATTTCAGCCAAAATAATAATCCGTTTGAGAGATATAATATAAATTGTGGGTTGTTTTTCTCGGCCACAGAATCTGGCCCAGAATTGCATCTTCAAATTGGGATGCCTTAATCACCAAAATGTAGGACTAATTAACACTAGATACTGAATAATTATTTCTTCCTATATATGTCTTCTTGAGTCCCATGAATTTTGGGCTTCAATGGGACTGTATTGTGGGCCCCACATTCCCATCAGTGGGTTGATATCCAATCTTCCTTCTCCAGAATTGTTTCCTTTCATCGCCAAATATCCCCATCCTTTTTTATGAATCCTCCATTAATACCTGAATGAAAAATGTTCAGATTTATGTTTATATCTATTTCCCAAAATATAAAATTAAAATATGGATAATTACATTCTTTAATATCAGATGAAACTTTCTCCCTAAATTGGTGCATGTTATGCATGAAATGCAGAAATGATGAGAATGGATGTTCAAAATTTAAATCCACTAACTCAGGCCCATAAGATCAAATATGAACATTTAATACCCTTAAAATGTAATCAAAATATTTCTTTTTATTGGATAATCATAATTTCATATAAATCCTTTTATATTTCCCCAGCCTCTTCCGATACTGATTTTGAAATCAGATAAGGGGTATATGGATCATTTTGTTGGATTACAAAGTTCTTCCCAAGTGATAAATTCTATCTATAGGGTTATTTATTGGTTGAAAATTTTATCTCATTTCATTTTGATTAGGGAATACATAATATTTTATGATCTAGGTATGATGTATGTGTGCAATATCATGAGGATATATGATGTATCTTTTTTCCATGGTTTCATAGAGTTTTATGAGGTTAACATCTTATTTTTATAAGATTCACAAGGGGGATTGGGAATTAGGTCAATTTGAGTACTTATTATTATCTATATATATATGGTAAGATGGAACACTCTATTAAGATACTAGAAGACATTATTCATGAATGGGGCTTATATTTTTGTAGATCATGGTATAGCCATCTGGGACTAGTTGATTTTGAAAATAAAAACAGTAATCATTTATTAATGAAAACTAGTCCATTTGACTATTTTTATAGTTTCAAGTGTAGATATATTATTTTTGGGGAAGATGTGGGAGATTCCTAATTGGTGGTACAATATCTTGATGAGTAGATATAAGTGTGGATTCAGTTTATACATCAACATATGATTAAATCTGAGAGATAGTATAAATCATAAGTGGTTCATTAGCACCATCCCATGGAATTGTTCATTGGTTAACAGGATTTCTGGAAAGTTTCTACTTAGTTTCATCACCATAATCTTGGAAAATAGGAAATTGTTTATCAAAAAAAATTATACTATTTTAAGTTACTAAGAGGCTTGGGAAGTTTACTTGTCTATTGGAATTACCAATTTAGTTTATGGTTATTCATGATTCTTTCCTGAAATCTCATCTCAATAAATGAAATCTTGGTCTCTATCACATTCTATATTTGTATGAGACTAATTTATAGCAAGATTTGTTTTTTGTGTAGAAGAATATGGATATCATTGAATCTTAGGGAAAAATTTGGTGTGGGAAGTTTATTTTATTAGTCTGGTTGTTATGGAGACAAGGGTCATATTCTTTTGGGACATGGGATTACTATTTTTTAATGAGTGAGAAGAGGCTTTACCTCCTTCTAGACATAATTATTCCACCTGAATTACAGGGAATATATATTCATATGGTGGGTATTTTGTGACATCATGTTACCCAATTTCCATTATTTATGGTCTCTATTTTTTCCCCTTCTTATTTGGTTGTGTTTTGTGACTCATCTGGATGTCTATAATTTTATAGGAGGAATTACAGAAATTTTGGGGATGTATGTTTTTAATAATTAATAGAATAATTTTATAAATGTATTGAAGGATTTGGTGGTTTCCCCCATGTTCTGGGAACATGTGTGTTGGTTTGGTATTTTTAGAGAAATCTAGACTATTTGTTTCATGCTTGGAGATTTCACATCCTCAAATGATTACACATACTCAATTTTTTACTAGTCAGGAAAATTTTTCACATCATGTATTTATTTGGTATAATTCTAAGAGTTTATATTTTTTTGGGGAAATCTTACAAGTTGTTAGAAGATGAAACATCATGAAATTTTTGGGGTTGGAATTTCAATATGTGTCAATGCATTTTTGGTAAGAGTTTTTAATAGGGAATAAAATTATGTGAAGTGTTTATATTCCATGTATTGATAAGGGAAGGTGATTTTTTAAGTGTTGTATATCTTTTTTTTATTTCTTATTCTGATGCAACAACTTATCTCTCTACATATGATCGCTCCCATGAAATATTCAGGAACATTACTCCTTTAGGATTCCTTCATTCAGTGATTGATCATCGGGGTGTTCTGTTTCATCTCCCTAGGTATGTTAAATTCATGTTGTTTCCATTGATCCTAGTAGCATAGTTTTAATATGATTTTATATTCATTGATCTTGGGTTTTTATTCCATCTAGATTCACTTTTTGATATTCTTCTAAGGGTTTATCCAATAATGGTTATGGTGTGGAGGGTGTGAGTTCATTGAGGTTATTCATGATGTACCCTTTACTCCATCTTTTATGTTTCTGGGATGTGATTCTAAATCATGGGAATAAATATCAGTGATTCTATTATTGATCTTGTGTTCTTTTCTTGTCAGTGGATCACATTTTGGGGCTGGGAAAACAGAATTTGATCTACGTGTCTCGTTCTCTAGCCAATGTTTGATTAACTATAGTACTCTTGTTTTATAAATTATTTTATAAATTAATTGAAAATATTGAATTGTGTGTCTATAAATGAATTTTTTTGAGAAAACATATTTTCCCATTGTTTGGTCAAAATAAATGGTATTTTCAAATCATTTGGAAATGGTTTTATGAAATGGTTTTCAAAGAATTTTTTTGATTAAATTGTTTAGAAGATATTGAACATGGTAATAATTGGGTATTGTGGTGGAATGTATAGTTACAGGTCTCGTATATTAATATAATTAAGGAGTTCATTCCTAGGGTCTCACTCTACATCATAGTCATATTATGCTAGGGATTTATAGAAATGTTGGGTGGTTCAATTACTAGGGTGTTATTCATCTAACATTATTTAATGCATATATCTAGTGAAATTATGTGTTTCATTATCTATTTTTAGTTTTGAGTGTTCTAGTCAGCCTAACCTATAGTGATTCTTTGCATGATGTTACAAGTTATTCATCTTGTAACGTTTTAGTTCATTCTACACTGAATTTTATATGATATGTGATACAAAATTTTCATTGATTTGACTATAATGATATTTGTGATATACTTTAATATATTTTACTTTTATTATTTTTTAAATGTAAAAAATTCAAAAAACTAATGATTTTACATAATTTTGATATCAAAACAATTTTATTGTTTATCATCCCATGATTTATTTACTATTAATCATGTTTAAACTATTGTATGAAAACTATTTATGGAACACCTAAGTGGGATCTTACATAGCCTTTTTATCTCACACACTACACACCACTTCAATAGTGCATCAACCTTTGTATGTATTTTTATGATCGCATAGGAATGCAAACATACTAAGGAGGTTGGGTTTCTGTTAGATAAGACTATGTATCTATTGCTGAGAAGGTGGGATTTCCCAACACTATAACATGTTGTACAAATTTTGGTTTTAGATTTTATTTTTTGTTGTATGTGTTTTTTGGAGATTTTTTGTATTTATTTCTTAATTATGTCCCATCTCCCGCTTATCTTATGATATTGAAATATATTTCATGTTTACTCTTCTATGATATCATTTCATTATGTATATATATATATATCATTTTTTCATATTCATTTTGGGTGAAATAATTTCCCTATGGTTTTTTCTGATTCCCTAGTACATGTCAATAACCCATGGGGATCGATAATTCCCATTGGGTATGTGATGGATCGGGTCGAGTACTGATTACAGAAGGTATTTGGGCTAGGTTCATCTCCCATTTATTTCCCATTCAAGATACTATATATTTTTCATCATCTTTCTCAAATTTCTCTAAATTATATACTTAGGTTACATGGATTTCCTCTTTCTATTTTATCAAACCATGATACAATATTAAAATCTAATTTTTAGAATTGACTTAAAAATTCATTGGGTAATGAATAAACTTTTTGTAAAGATTTTCATAATAAAACCTATGGTCATTTTGAGAGTATGATTATGCCAATAGAATATATTCTTCATTCTTGTCCAATGGATTACAAGGGATGTTGGGATGTAATGTTTCTTTTGTTTTATTTTTATTATAAAAAGCATTTTTTATTCCGGTATATAGATGACATCTTTTGAGTAATTATATTTTAAATGTTGTGTAAAACTATAGTTTTTTGGGATGATGTAGTATAAATGAAGTTTATGAGACCATAGTTGGTAAATTAAATTTCTGATATTGTATTGTTGATTTAGCAACATATGAGGATGGCTCTGATCATTTATAAAATATATGCTGATAGTGGGAGGAAATATATTTCTATCAAGGTTGGTGATCAGGTTTTTCTTAAATTATATCCATTAAAAGGTGTTATATATTTTGGTAAAAGTGGAAGGCAAATATCATGGTTCATTGGAAAATATTAAATCTTAGATTAATTTGTTTAGTTTCAATAGTGTGGAATATCCGTAGAGTATATCTAAGGTTCACAATGTATTTCATGTCTTAATGTTATAAAAATATACCCTAGATTTATCTCATGGATTATGTCATGAATTAATTTATTTAGAGGATAATATTTCCTATTATAAATATATATTCAAGATTATTGGCCATAGATATCATGTTTTGTAGAATAATAAAACTCACTAGGTTATTCTTTTATAGAAAACCAAATTGTTAATGTAGAAACATGGGAATCTAAAAATTCTATAAGGGAAATATATCCCCACTAATTTAATATGTGTATGAAATTTTGGGGATGAAATTTAAAAAGGGGGAAATAATGTAACAACCAATTTAATTATATAATCAATCGTTTTCATGAATTGGATAGTTATAATCATTTTAAAATTATGAATTAATTTTTAAATAAAACTTTTAATTAAAATTATTTTTATTGAAAATTTTTAATTGAAAAATTGATTTATAGATATTATAATTTTACGTTTCAAAAATAATCACATTTTTTAAATCATTACTCTAAAATTAACTTATGATAAAATTTTGGGATTCTTCAAAAAGTATTGATTTTTCAGTGAAATGTGGAAAATACTAATTTTTGTAAAAATTTCATTTAATTTTAGTATATTGTGTACTTTTAATATAACATTAAGTTTGTAATATATTTTTAATTAACACAATTTTTCTATAGGTGTGTAAAATCCACTTTTTTACTTTTTAATTACCTTTATATTTTATTTTATAATATGTTTATTTTTTGGTTTAAAAAAAGGTTTTTTATGAAAACTGTTAAAATATGCATAATGATTCCAAATAATAATTAATTATCATAATACATAATTAAGAATGTTTTAAATAAAATTTATAGATTATATATCAATAAATTGATTTTTTATTCATAAAAGTTTTTTTATTAGTCATAGAGTTACATAAAATAAACTTTTGATTGAAAAATACACTATGAAAGAACCACTTTATCGTCATGTTTTTCAGTTTTAATTTTAAATTTTGACATTTCAATTATGTTATTTGATCTTAAAAAATGAATTAAATATTCTAAACCCCATAATTTATATTATCTAATAATTTAGACATGATTTTTACCATAATGAATAGAGAAAATAGCAATAATTTATTATCATGGTTAAGGTGAAAATGGGTTTACCGAGGATTTAACTTAAATGATAAAGGTAAAATTACCTAAAACCTATATAAAATATATTTTCTAGATTATTTAAACCCTATAATGTATAATTCTCTAAAATTTACCATTTATGTGCATTGTGGCATTGGAAAAAAATTTGGTACGCCTTTTTCATTTAAAAAATTATATTTGTGCCATTAAACTCCCTTATAAAAGGACTCCCACAATCCTCTCCTCTTGTCACCTTCAAAGTCCTTTTTTTAGAAAATAAGAAAAAAATTATATTCCTTAATTAACTAAAAACAACCTAGATAAATTATTTTGATCATAAACCAACCTAACAATAGACTTTGTTCTTACTAAAAGATGTTTTCTGAAGAAGATGTGACATTCTTAACTATGTGTTGTTATTTTATTTCTTCTAACATATCCTTAAAAAGATTTTACATTATTATTATTTTAAAAAATAATTATATGAAATATTATTATATATTTTTAATTTAATTAAACAGTCTAAATCAATCTCCTCTTCCATCAAATCGTATAAAAATCATTATTCATGTGTACAAAAAACTATTGTCTTGAGAACCTGTGTCATTCATTTTACATCATCACCTCTCACAAAATGATATAAAAATTGATTTAATGTATATATATATATATTTATTTGTGAAATATTTATACTAAAAGAGTTATGATATCATATATACCTTCTTACATTCCATTCTAGGGGGGATATGATAATGTCGCTCGTGTGTACGGTGGTCTATCACCTCGCGAAGCGAATTTATTCATTTTTTTCACAAACACTTTATATGAAAGGTAATATAGACAATATTAATTAAAATATTTGTGATATTATTGATATCAATATTATATTAATGAAAATTTTATTATTTTGAAAAGATAATATAGATTTTTATTCACCATAACTTAAAAATCCTTAATGTCGTTTGTGCGTACATGTAAACTACCACCTCCACAAAGCGATGTGACTCTTTTTCATTACTAAATCACTTAGATTATATATATAAGTATATTTAAAAAAAATATGTTACTTATGATAAGAATATCATTCTTTATATATAAAATAATACATACCTTCTTTTCTAAACATGTATTGATAAAATGGAAATGTTACTCATGCGTACGTATAAACTACCATTTCAATGATCCTAGAATTGTTCATTTTTTCCAACCATAATTCATGATAGGTTTTAAAATTTAAATTTTATTTATAAATATATTAACTATTAAAATACTAATATTCATCATTTAATTAATAATTTCATTTTTTACCATTGCAAACCTACCGAACTCATTTTAGGATATTTAATCCAAATATCCTCAAAACATTTGACATAAACATAATTTATTAATTATGTTTATAAATGAGGGTAATATGTCAAATAAATTTATTAATAAACCTGAAATAGGATATAAATAAATTTCAAAATTAAAATAATATTTTTAATTATGATGATAATTAACGAGCATCATGAATCGAATTCGAGGTAAGAGACAACTTCTCAATTTCACTTTATATAGGAATATTTTGATTTAATGAACCTATATTATTTTATGAGTCATATATACAAACCCTTTTGAATTTAATATCATGAATTTATCTATTATCATGATATTTAATGTTTTGATTAATTTTATTCTTTCATGGGTATTATGATTCAAATGTTTCCATAGTTCTAATGATGTTTTAGTTAAAAAAAATCCTCTTCTAAATTTTTCCTTCATACTCTCTTTATATTTTATGTATATCTTTATTTTATGGATTTAATTATATAAAATATCAATTTTATAAAGGAAAATTTCATTATTAAATTCTTGTTTTTCAATAAATGTAATTTTTCTACACAATGTTTGAAATTAATTATAAACAATAAATATTATTATTTATTTTAACATGAATGAAGATGAAAAATTTTACCACCACCATAAGCATTCATTTTTTTCTGGGTTCATTTAAAATATTTTATTTTATCATCAATAAGGAATCAAATTTCTCTTTTTCTAAGTATTTTGTTATTAAAAATTAATTTTTAATTGAAAAGTGAATGTTGGAATGGATTTTTTTAACGGTTACTTTTTATAGAAAGATTTTTTCATAAGATATAAAAAGAATTTTTAAATGGTTTTATTATAAAAATACATGTTTTCCCAATTTATGATTATGTTATGGTTTTTGGGAATTGTGTATGACAATGGTTAGTTCCATTATAAACCAAGGATGGGTGGTCACATTATAAACTAAATTAGGGTGGGTTTTTTATAAACCAAGGATGAGTGGATATGTTATTAACCAAGGAAGGGTTGTTCAGTGATAAACTAAGGAGGGGTGGATTTTTGATATCCCTTCAACTAATTGGGTACATCAGATATAGAATTTAACATTATCACTTATTTAGTATGTATTATTGATAATAATGTTGATGACCCAATTTAACTACATGATATATATATATATATGTTGTTGTTATATGTTTTAAATTATATCTTAAGGAAAAAAATTTGTTTTGTTTCATGAGAAAATTATTTATTTAATTTTTCTCAAATATAATTGAGATAATGGTAAACATTTCATAAGGTTTCATGTTTTTACGATAATAAAAAACTTCTTTATTTTTTGGCACTTACTGAGATTTTTGGTCTCAACCCATGTTTAAAAAAAATCACATGGTTAAAGGATGGGTAATTGAAATTAAGAGGTAAATTTTTATATCTTAAATATTTTTCATGAAAGTAATTCAAGATTTATTTGAAATTTTTTTTATTACAGTAGAAATGGATACTTAGTGGATGTTTCCACTTTTTATATATATGATTTTATAATCTAGTAGTTATGGACAAATTATCTAAAACTCTAAAACTGAAATGACCCCCAAATGAAAGGTAATTAATTTTTTTTCTTAAAACTCAATATTATTTAATAATTATGATTGGTTCCTTATAATATTTTTATAATTCCATGAATTTTTAAATTAAATTTATTTTATTATAATATTCATAATAAATTGTATTCATTTTAATATAACTGATAATATAATTTAATGATGTAAAATGTAATTTTTATATGGGTTAGAAATATGTTTGTATCATAAAAACAATAATTCTTTTGTAGATAATGATTTTTATTTAATATTTAATATTTGACTATAAATTAAATTATCTGTATAAAATAATTTATTTTTTTATTATTATAATTGAAATTAGATAGTTGTTATTTTTTCACAATTTTATGGGATAGTTGAATTTTTTTGTAGAATTTGAATAAGATATAAATATTTTGTTTATATTATAAAATCATATTATACTATTAGTGAGGTAATAAGTAATATATATATATAATAAAAGACCAAAATCGTGTTTTCCATTTAAAGTAATGTTTTTTAGATATTTGATTAATTTTATAATACATTAATTAATCCATAAAATCCTATATTATATTTTATGGTTTTAAAAGAAATTATTTATGAGCATGAATCACTTCCACATCACCAATGGTTTTATTTAAATATGTTTATATCATTTACAAAAAAATATTTAAAACCACCCATATTTGAATGAAACAATGAGAAAAAACAATTGAAGGAATTTATTTTTTATTGTTTTCTAATATATAATCCAAAACATATGTTTATATATTAATAAATAATTCTCCTCTATTTTTCAATAAATACCCAGACATCCTCCCACACATATTCCCTCAAAACCCAATGATCATGATTTTCCTCTCTATTAACCTCTCTAAAATCCTCATTGGGTGTTCACAAGATCTTAAGTATCTCCTAGAGATATTTTTGGAGAACCATCTCATGGTAATGGATCCTCTTGTATTACTTTTTATTCAATGTTTTTTCTTTGTAATAACTAATTTTATTTCCAATTTTATCTACTCTAATGTGTTTATACATATCACTTTCATATCCTTATGATTACCATGCAATGATAAAAGACAATTCACCCTCATTAATCATTATTATGGATTATTATGTACACTAGTATTGTTTCTGAAATTGTCTTATTATGTTCTATTCAAAATATTTGTATTCTGAATACCCATCCACTATTACAACTGAGGGATTTCATCAAGATAGACTAATCCTTTATTAATGTGAGAAATACATGAGTGTAATTCATAAGACGTATTATTGGGATTAAAATTAAAAAATAGTCTTATGTTGTATGATATATGTGGAACACAATGAATGTAATGGGTGGGACTTGTATTATATTTCTCTCAAATTAATTGGGTAATTATTTTATCTCATTAGATAACATGTATGCAGTATGGGTTTACATATTAATCACATAATGTTATGATGTCTTAGTGGTTAACCTTTACATGTTTTTATGATTTAAATCCTTTTGTTTTTTCTATGTTCTATATTTTTCCTTGTTTTTATCATCTTATTCTATGCTTCTATATTTATTCTTTTGATGCCCATATTCCAATGTCATCATATCGTATCTTGTGACTCAATTGAAATACATCACCTTTTCCTAGGATTTTATTATTCCCATATTTTTATTTATAGATCACCCATTTATTATGTATGTATCCATGTTATCCCATGTGGTACTAGATGATAAATTAATTTTAAGGGAATGTTATGGGTATTATTAATAATGACATTGTATCCATTTTACATGTTTTTTTATGAATCTAATTACCCAAAAACATAGGGTCGGTCAATATTTTGGTTTCTTATTATATTCATGAATATATAATAAATAATAAATTGATGTGAACTGATGATATGGGTGCTCATAGTTGGTATCAGAGTCTAGTTATTTTTGGGAATTAGGATTTAAAAAGATTAAGTGAAAACCTTAGGGATAAGGCTAAACATAGGAAAAATCATTAAATTATGGTAAATTGTTTCCAAGAAACAATATCCTTGTATAGATACTACATGTGGATGTGGCTCAGGTATTGTTATACCTAGTGGTAATTATTAGGTTAGGATGATAAAGAATAAGAAAAAGACATAAGGGGGTTGAATTGTGTTTCTTAAAAACATTAATAGATGTATACCACCTATCATATTATGCTAAAAATGTTTTCTTCTCTCAATGATGAGTGACTATAGGAAATAAATAAAATAAATGAATAAAAAAATTTATGTGGTTTAGGGAACAGTGATCCTCTCATCCACTCAACTAATTCTCAACTACATGAGGTTGGTGATTTTCACTATTATGTCCTCTTATCCTTAAAACATAACAAATGATTGAAAACCTTTGACACAATACAAGGATTGTTTTATGGACTTTTGGTTCTTTTATAGGGGAAAAAATATAAAACTTAGCATAAGAATATTATACTGAACCATTACTATGTATTATCCATCGAAACACCACCAAATCAATAAAGATTGATTTTTTTT
Organism: Viscum album; assembly: GCA_963277665.1. Classification (NCBI taxonomy): domain Eukaryota; kingdom Viridiplantae; phylum Streptophyta; class Magnoliopsida; order Santalales; family Viscaceae; genus Viscum; species Viscum album. Next base: position 421,676,065 of record OY728162.1, on the reverse strand, counting down.
GGAATACAAATAAAACGTCATAGATTTATAAGAAACTAAAATATTTTTTGATCGTCAAGGTTTCAGAAGATTTACAATAGTAATGAAAACACCAAACACATGTTTAAAAATGTATGTCTCCAAAGTTTATCTTCACTAAATTCATCTTCATTTCTTGCAAAAGATGATGTAACATTGAAATTTAGTTACAGTGATGAATATAGTATTATGTTGATCAAATGGTTCAAAACATGTATTTCTCCAAATATTTTCTCTGAAGGAAATGAAACACATATTTTACTTTTGTATATATCCTCTCTTTTGTATTATGTATATCTCATGATGATGAAAATATAAATATTTATACATCCTGTTGAATAACTTCGGGTCAAACTAGCTCTAGAAATATCGCACTATAAATCTTGAAAATTTGAATTCAAAAAAATTATATTGAGTCATGTCTTATCTCAAGAATATTAAATATTTAATCCATTCAATTTGAACCTATAAAAAAATAATACCATTCCTTTGAAATATTCATAAAATATCTTTTAATATATCTTTTCTTCCATTAAGAACATTGTATAAATCTTGGATAATTTTGTATATGTAAAGCTGCATCATTGAATAGTCATGTGTAGGGTTCCTTCATGTGATGAAAAAAAACAAAATTTAGGGATAAATACATAGGTTTTATTACCAAATTATGGTTCATGGATGATATGATTATTTCCTAAAACATATGGTTGATTCCAAATATAGTGTTTATTGACCATACAGTCCAAAAATCATAGCGTATATGATCCAAGCATACTATTTTAAATGTAGGGTCTCTGAAAAATACATTGCACATACAAACGTAGAGTATGTAAAGTGTTTCCAGAAAATGATTAAAAATTTCCAAACTACATCAAATAATATTCCTAGCTATTCAAAAACATAAATATAATTTAAGAATAAATATTCTAAAAACTAATAATTTCCTAAAATTCACATAACACTAAAATCATTAGTAATTTAAATATGGTTGTTTGTGAGAATAAAAAACAAAAAAAAAGATAACGAATTTGTTGAATCAATACATGCTCAATAACCTCACCCTTTATTATGATCATAATACCCATGATAAAATATGGAAAATACCAAAATTAATTTTTTAGAAAAATATTAAAAAAATACAAAGTTTTCTCTATAATATTTTATAAATATGATTTTCATAAAAGAATCTTCTCCACATTATTAATTTATATAATTTTCTTTAAAAAATAATTCCTGGATCAAAAATTATCCCCCGTATTAAGACCATGACCATTTTAGAATAATGATAACATTAAAACTTATCTACTATTATGAGAATCATGTTAAAAAACCTATAAAATCCTCCACTATATTGTGACTTCAAAAAGGAAAAATAAGTAAAATTAACTCCTCCTAAATTTATGCTTTCTTAAAAAGATAAAAAAAAATAAAAACAGGGATCATAAAAATAATAATTACTAAATAAAATGATTATTTTCTTAAAAACATCCCCTGAATCATAGATATAGGATATTCCATAAAATAATATATTTCAAAAATTTGTAAAATCCTTTTATCTAATTTCTGAAAAAGTAAAACATAAAAGTAAATCTATATTTATTGTCATCTATAAAAAATTAAATTATTTACGACATAATTAAACATTACGTTCATGTATATATAAAATAACTTAAATGTTTAAAAAATTACAAAACATCTTATGTCATATGTTGTAAATAAACAAATAATATTTAAAATAATTAAAATAACAATTATTTTATATAAACAAAAATAAAAATGAAGGGTTAAGAAGGAGTATAATGTTTGTCTAAAATTTCCAACCTTTGAACTATTTTTTTAAAAGAACCAAAAACTATTCTAAGTTCTTCTATTCTTCTTTGAAAATCTATTATTATTTGATAAGAAGAATATGAACACTTTTCAAGTAAGTTTTTCTTCATCTTTTCAAGATATATCTTTATAGCAGCTTCTCTCCTAGGTAACCTCAACTAACATATAACTTCTAAATTGAAATCATCAAAGTATTCTTTTAGGATCGAGGTATCTATTAATATCTTATATTTCATTTATAAGGAATCAAAAATCATTTTTGAAATCGATTCTCTCTGTAGTTCCACATACAACATTCTAGACCCATCCCAAGCAGCATGCAGCAGTACTTTTTCTTCATTGAAGATGTTACCTTTAAAAATAAGCTTTTAATAATAAAATTGTAAGGAAGAAACATTTAGTTCTTCAGGAAATTGATATTCATTATTTATTTAAGAATATCTTTCAAACAAATCATCAACATATCAAAATGATTACCGTTTTTTCCATCTGACAAAATTATTTTCTTCTGAGCCTGAAGTACTTAATCACCTCATCATTATATGACTATTTGTTTGAAGCCTTTGAAAGTTATTTAGAAAAAAAAATATTCATAAATAATTTTTTTTAAAAGAATATGATATGTTATTTTATGATATATTTTAAATGACATTTTTTTTTGCCAAAAATCATAGAATAATCATTGCAGATATTTGTTTTTTGAAAATACATATTATGAAAGTATGGTATAATAGTTAAAAAAACCAATAAAATTTTAAAAATAATAAATTCGAATATTTCAAAATTGAATAATATTGAAAGATATATAATTTTCATAATTTAAATGAATACTATATTTTATGAAACATTTTAAAGAATTTTTTTAAGATTTTATAATTTTTAAAAATTCATTTATATAATAAAAATATATTTTCTTTTTATTTAAATGGTAAAGAAATTTCCATATCAATCTTTTAAGAGATATTTTTCTCCTATAAAATAAAATTGTTAATCCAACAAATGAATATAGATATTATAAAATTAGATACATCTTGGATTAGTGATTTTTGTACTGAGGATTAGTATTATTGTTATTATTTTGATAACAAACTAATTTAGTGTTGTTCACTCCATTGGTATATACATTTCATATATCAATTGATCGACCATTAATAAATTTATAAATACAACTTAGAGGTGTAATAATGGAAAACATCAAATGAATGTGCTTTTTGGTACCCATATTTTTTTGGGTATAGAAATGTTGGGAATTTTGTTTTTAGGAAACCAACCTTTTTTTGAGTAGGAATTCTACAATTCATGTTATTTTATTTTGAGAAACAAACATTTTTAACTCAAGAAATATGAGGTTTTATAAAATAATAATTTCCATAATAAAAATTAATAACACAATAAAAGAATTCAAGAGTAGATATGTTTTTACAATTTAAACTAGAAGAAAAATAATCTTTATATAGTTTTGGTGTATCACCATTTCTACCTACATAAAATTTTTCTTTCGGTGTTTTATTTTTTCCAATTATTTGATTTCAATATTTTTATCCATTTATTAGATTACTAGAATTTTGTTTTAAATTAATAAAATTTTATTTTAATTGTTTAATCTTAATGTCATGAAAACTATAAGAAATTATAGAAGAATTATACTTAAAATATATAATCTATTTTGAAAAATTATCTTTATATAATAGAGTAGTATAATAATATTTTATAATATTTTCATGATATTTCTTTATGGATTAACATATTTCCTATAGCATAAAGAAATACTAATTTAATTCTTTATAAGAATGGTTATCACAACTATATTTTTGAGAGTATGAAGTTTTTACCACATTAGTATGAGCCAAAATACATACAATTTTTCTTTTATGATCATCCTAATAATATTTAGAAGATTCATCACGCAAGACAGAAGTGTTACTCTGGGTATCTTTTATGTTTTTATTTTTATAAATCTTGTAATCAAAATTACTTTTATATTTGTGTAAAGTAATTTTATCCTTTTTATGACCATTTTCCTTGCATTCATATAATGTATATTCTTCATTACCTTTAATTATTCTTTCTATATAATTTCAAAAATATTTTAGAAATATCTTGTATATGTTTATCCAAATTTGGATAAAATGAATCATATGATTCATCCATTGTTTTTTTAAGATCATAATCTTCATGTTAAATATGTTTTTTAAATCCAACCTACATCTCAGCTTTATACATCATTAATGTTCCAATGTATTTCATAATAGAAACATTTTCCAATGATGTATATTTACATATAGATCCAAATATTACATTCCAAATAAAGGGATTTACTCTAAGTAATTTTAATGCTTTGTCTGAATAAGAACTTGGATGTCCCAATGTAGCAACATTATTGATAACCTATGACAATGTGGAATTTATTTGAGTAATAGTTTCATCCTCATACATTCTGAAAGAATCAAACATTTGTTTCACATTATTGTACCTTAATTTTCTTATATTGTTAGTTCCATCATAGGAAACCAAAATAGTATGTCGCATATCATATAGAGTAAGAAATTAAGATACTCGATAAAATTTATTAGTTCCAAAACGACACACAAAAGAATTAATGGATTTTCAATTGACCTCATATTCTATTTCATTGTCATTATTCCAATCTTAAAAACCATTATTAGGAATCTCATAAGACTTAAGAACCATAAAATAAACCTTTATTCCTTGATTGTTAAATAAATTACCATATAATCATTTCACCATCATTAATTGTAGACATTAAAATACAGATCACACATCATTGTCATACCTTCCATGAAATCATCTATTTAAATAATTCATCGTTTGAATCATTAAATTTGACTTTTAATATCCATAACTTTGATATTACTTGTTAGAGAGAATAAATATTCAATGATTTCTAAAGTGATAAATAATGAAATAGAGCACTTCCTCTGATACAAATTGTTAGTTCATGATGGTGGTGATGAATACAGAGACATAAGTGGGGTGAATTTTGTTTTTCCACATTAATATATATTTAAACCAAATCTCTTATTATACAGCAAAAATTCACTTCTCTCAAAGATGAGTGAGTAGTGGAAATAAATAAAGGAATTGAACACATTGATTTTTAGTTATTTAGGTAACAATAATACCCTAGTCAACTCCACCAACACTCAACGCCATGAGCAACGTTATTTAAAATATTATTCAATCATACCCTTAAAACATAACAACTGAGTGCTGGATATTAACACATTATAAGGATTTTTATAGGGCCTTACTTTTTTTTGAGAAAAGAAAATCTACATATTAGTAAAAGAAGTGGAAACATAACCATGACTGAGAATGATTAATCAAAACTCTATTAAATCAATAAAGGTTGATTTTTTTGGGAAAACATATTAAACATCATAGTTGTAGTTACAACAGAAAAATGTATTCATATCTTCAATGTTTCATAGAATTTACCGCAATAAAGAAAACTTTATACATATATTTAAACATTTATTTATATTATTTCTGTCATCACAAAATTCTTCATCATTCTTGTACAAGAATATGTAATAATAATATGTAGTAGTAGAGAAGACAATAGTAGTTAATCAATCATATTGATAAAAACATGTATTTCTCCAATGTATAGATCTAAAGTAAATTAAACACAAATTGTACTTATGTATATATCATATCTTATTTTAATTTATATCTCTTAATGAAGAACATCTTGATATTTTCACAGTAGGTAAAACAACTCTAGGTCAAACTAGCTTCAAAAGTATCACACAATAAATCATGAATATTTGAATTAAAAAACATTCAAGAGACTTGTAAATTACCATAATCATAGTATCAACTATCTTTGTTGAATATGAAACTTTAAAATGATAATAATGATCCCATAAAATAGTCATAAAATATCTTTGAATATATATTTATATCCTTCCATACGGTCTAAAATATCTCAGATAATATTATATATTCAAAACTTCATCGTTGAATAGCCAAACATAATGTTCCTTCATGTGATGACAAAATACCAAAAGTAGGGTTGAAAATGTATGGTTGATCATAATTGCAGGGTTAATTTCCTATAAATGTCAGTCCATAAATTTTGGGTTGATTCAAAACATAGTGTTTCTTAACCATAATATCAAAAAATCATAGGGTATATGATCCACACATGTTGTTTCAAACATAGGGATCATGAATGATAAATTACACTTATACATGTATGGTATGAACAGTGTTTCTAGAATTAGTTTAAACACATCTTGAATACTTCAAAAAAAATCCTAGTTGATCAAATAATTCAGTGTTATTTCATAATAAATATTATTTCGTATAGTAATTTTTTAAATTCATTAAAATTAAACACATGAGTAATAAAAATTTTGGTGTGTGTGACCATTAGAACTAAAAAAACAAAATTGTTGAACAAGAATATTCTCAATTTTAACAACACATAAAATGAAACATAAGGCATTAAATTGATCATAAAATGGTACACAAAAAAGGTCTTTCTACACACCATGTTTGAAACTCCTAGGCAATATTTAATGGAAAATTCACAATCTCTTTAAGTACCATTATAGTGGGAAAAATACCCATAAAATGTTTTCTTAGTAAATCAACCATGGAAAACATATATTAAAACCTTAAAATATATATGTTAAGGAATTTAATTATTTAATTTATATATTATCTCATAAATTTTTATATTTTACCCGTTATATGATTAATAGTTTAAAAAATATCCTCTATAATTTTCCTTTTATTCTTTTCAGTGGATGGAAATAATAAAAGCCATTTCAACAATAAACATGAATGGAAATATTATGACTAGCCAAATGAGTTTGTATACCCAATGGGAGCATGAATTAAGAACATCGTGACACTAATTTCTTAGTTAAATCATTTTATGTAATGAAATGTGAATCATGAATAACTCACATATTCCCTTAAGAAAGAGGTTGTTGTAATTGAGAAGTTTTATATAGAAAAGTGATCAAAATATTAGTGGATCTTCTAATCCATTAATAACATAAAAATGGATAAATTCCATTTAAAATATATTATATTCTCATCAATGCTCCAATAAAGAGAGATTTGTGATGGTTTTTTATCATTTAGAGTGATAATATGACCAGTGGTTCATGTTGGTCAAACAGAAAAATCCGTTGGATGATATTAAATTGATGGAGTGGAAATAACATAAGATTTTTTTTAATAAATAATTGCCTCAAACTCTCTGACTAAAAATTGAGAGGTAATTCCTTGTACTTAAGAAAATTGATATTGAGTCCATTAGGGTCATATGAGGTGGACATCAAAATACATGTATGATATTCCTTTGGCATTTTCATTTCTCTTGATTTTAATATTTATAGATTTTTAGTAGAATAAATAAAATTATATAAAAGGATGTGGAGATTTTATACTTTGAAATATTTTTGGAAAATTTCTAGTGTTCCCACAAAGACAAAATGGATATTGTTAAATCTCATCAGTCTCATTTTCTAGGAGATACGAAGACAATAACTCATTTTAAATTTTTCCGCACTATGGAGAAATATAATGTGTTGCAAAAAATTACAAAATCCCATTTCTAAAAGAGTGTGAATAATTATCTTAGAAACTTTATAATAGGTATATTGAAATGGTTTTGGTGTGGGATGTTTGGACACCATTATAGAGAATGATTATATAAAAAACTCACCGATGTGCTGGCAAAGTGACTACTCTAGTGAACCCACATCCTACTATCCAATTATTCAATTTCAAGGAATAAAAACATATTGAGAATAAATGCTCTAATCAATGGGTTGTTGATGAAAATTGATGTTTAAAACATCTAAATTCTATAGATAAAGGGAGAGATTATACCATCGCAACAACTAAGGTGGATCCCAACAATGAAGATGTTACATGTACCCTAGTAATTAATTCAATAATTATCAATATACTATTTTATTATGGTTATTTTCATTCTTGAATATCAAAAACCTTTATAAGAATTATTCAAACACCCCCTCAAAACATAGAAGTCATGTTATTGGTTATGATAAAAAATGGGTAATTGATTTCATCCCAAACATATTACTCGTAACATTGTAAAATTTTCTTTTTGAACTTCTTATAAATCTTTTTGATACTTACTTTAGTATAATATGATACAATAATGGGTATATATTTTACATATATATATATATACACAACATAAATTTATGAGAGGTGGAAATCAAGATCCATATTGTAAATGATCCTTTGATCCCATTCAATCGAAAGGAGTATGATGAATCTCATTTGGAATCATCATATCAAGAATTAATATTATTTACTTATAAGAAACTATATCTTATTCATATGGTATAAAATAGATTAAAATCATCCTTGATTACATGAAAATTTTAAGTAAATATTCTAATCTGTTTTTTAAATTATTCTTCGCTAATACTATGGGTCATAATGATGAGTTCTCAATTAATCTAATACTCATATCTTTTCTAATACTGATTTTTCTATATTGAATTTCTATTTTTGAACTTGAAGTGGTCAACAAGAAACTATAAGATAATAGGGATAGAGGGTTTATATTCCCATTTTTTCACCATAGAGTGCATCAGTCCTCTTCATCAAGATGATGGATGGGTCAATGTTTCTCCACATTGATTATCATGAGCTCAAAATGAAAATTATAAATAAAAGATGTAATCTACCAAAGATTGATTACTAACTGAATAATATATATATATTATAGTACCTTTCTATGGTGGATCATCAGTCATGATATTATAATTTAATACTAGCGAAGAAGGATATCAATAATACAACACTCTGTGAAACATACTGACACAACTACTTCTTAGTGATTCTATTTAGGCTCACTAATGCTCCATATATATTAATGTACATAATGAATATAGTATTTATGTATTTCCTCAATAATATTTTTGGTATCCTTTATAGATTATATTCATATCTAAACCGAAATCATACAAGAATGGTAGGATCATTTTAATTTAGTATAGAAGACCATATAAAAGGTAATATTTTCTGTTAAGTACACTAAATGTGTGTTTGGGATTGATCAAGTGACATTGAATAGGAATTTTATCAAAAATAAAGGGATATATATTGATCCTTTGAAAATAGATTCTATTAAATGATGTCCCAAACCAAAATCTATGAAATAGATCTATAGTTTCCATTTATTATCTAGGTACTATCTTGGATTTTAGAAAAGGTTCTAAAAATTATTAGGCCCACTAACTATGAAAACTTGAAAGGGAGTGAAGTTTTTATGACATAAGAATATTATGAGATATTTGAAGAGTTAAAGAAGATTATAATCACTACACTAGTTCTCACAAGACCCAAAAGTGGGGAATTATTTGTGATCTATAGTGATGTGTTTAAAAAGGATTATGTTTTTTACTCATTCCTGATAATAATGTGATACCCTATTCCTCTCGCCAATTAATTATCCATGGGAATAACTACTCAACTCATTATCTTTATTTTGATAAATTATTATCATATTTTAGATTTATTGACATTACCTCCACTGGGATAAGTGATGCATATATTAAGATCATAAAGTATATAAGTATTTATTCACACAAAATGAGATCAATGTATGCCAATGAAGTTGGTTAGAGTTGTTCAAGAATAGTGAATAATAATTCCATTACCATCTTAGGAAGGTGAAAAGGTAGAATATGCACTAATTAATATGGATCGTAAAACCCTATACATGGCGAGATTTTAAGTGATACAATCTTATTGGCCATGTAATCTATATACCTCGTAATAACAAAATGATCAACATCTTATCATTCCAAAATAAAATCTCAACCATCTATTCATGAGAGGATCATGGAAGACCATAAAATAGGTTGAGGTTCTACAAAAATGTAGTAAATTTTCAACATTTCAACTTCATTAAACAAATATTATTAAAGTTTATAACCTGTATATATGTCCCATACAAACCATAACTTTAGTAGAAATTTCTTTTTTGATGTGCATATCTCATAATTATCTATGTATCCAGGAAGCACTCTGATGTGTAGAGATCTGAAGAAAACTTCTAGTGGGACAACATGAAAAAGGATATTATTAAATTTTTATCTTATTGTAGGGTATGAAAAAAAACTAAATGTTGAAAAATATAAGTCTATGGAATGATAAAAATATTTTCTATATAATAATGAAAATAATAAAAAATAAAAATGCACTACTTCAAAGGACTTCCCATGACATATAATGGAAATAACACCATCTTGGTGGTTGTTAATAACCATAAAAATGTGTGCATTTCATTACTCTAAAGGAATATTTATCTCTTTACCTACTAGTTATGATATACATAAAGGGAGTTCTATGACTACATGTAGTTCTACTCTCTATTATAATTGATCTTTATCGATGAACTAACTCGAAGTTATAGATAATCCTTCAAAAAGATTATGAAACATAACTGAGTTTTAGTTTCACTTATCACACATAGATGTATTGTCAATCTGAAAGAACCATTCAAACCCTAGATGATATATTGATATATTTTTCTATGGATTTTCATGTATTTTTAGATCGTCACTTTTCTCTAGTACATTTATTATATAACAATATTTTTATTCTAGTATTCAGATTGAACCTTATGATGATATATATTAGAAGATGTTATAGACTACAAAATATTTTGATGAAGTTAGATATTGGGATTTTCTAAGACCTAAACTTTTCCAAGTGATGATATACAAGGTTAAAACTATTCAAAAACTTATTAAATCCCCAAGAATTTAACAACAAAGATATGAAAAAAATATCAATGAGACCTTGAGTTTGAGGTCGAAGATAAGGTGTTTCATCATATATCTCTATGGAATATGTTCATAAAGATCACAAAGAAGGAAAATCTTATTCCATGATACATTTTCCCCTTTTCAATCTTTCATCAGAAAAAAAAAGTCATTTTTTATCAACTAGAACTCCCACCTAAACATTCCCAAGTACATGATATGTTCCATATATCCCTCTTTAGGAAGAACATGTTATACCCTTCACAATTACTGAATCTATAAGAAGTACCTTTTGAGGATGATATTTCATACATGGAGAATCTTGTGATGATATTAAATCATATATAAAGTGTTCTATGAAATAAGAAAACTCTTCGGGTCTTCTTTTATTGTGAAATCACAATTTTGAAGAGGCAACATGGGATCTAGAATAAGTGATAAAAGAGAATTTCTATCATCTATTATTCTGTATAAAATAAAATTGTAAGGGTGAATATTCTAAAGGGCGAATAATCTATTGAAATAATAATTTTAAAATTAAATTAAATTTAAAATTAATAAATTCCTTATTAAGTAATAATTTATGGAAACCCAATATGATAATTGACTATTTTAGACTATTTTAAAATATAGATTGTTATATTTATAATACCATTAAGAATAATAGATATTTATAATGTGTGTTTTTATAATGACATTAATAATTAGTATATATTCAGTGTTATGATAAAATATAATAATCACATATGAAATAAGCGATGTGATTGAATAGTATCCTCTAACCATTTGAATCTCATCTATCAGATCATCTAAGAGAGTTTTCTTCAATGGATTTCACCTAGACCAAGACCAAGATAATATCTAAAAATTAAATCATGATAAATTACATTTACAAGAGAAGTTTGATTTTATTAATATCTCATGCTAAATAATGTTCATCGAACCACCCTATAAAAGCACCAGCACTACACACCTTACCCTTTGGGTGTATTCATTTATAATAACAAGTTATGTATCTAGACCCTAGTAATATCAATTTTTATATCTTCATTTTTAATTTAATTATGATTATATTTAACTAATTTTATTACTACATTATAAATAATTATATCGTGTGTTTGAAATGATTTAGATTTTGATATATATAAATAAAAATTGTATTTTTTGGAAATATATACTCTTAATTAAAAAAAATCATTTGATAAGTCCCTAGATTTTTGAAATAGTTTTTATTTTAATATAACAGTATTATGAAAAAATATTTATTTAAATATAAATAATAATATAATTTAATAAATTCCAATTTAATATTTTTAGGTGTCCAAAAGTTATTCGTATCGTAAAAACTAGTATTTTCCACTAAATAAATACATTTATTTGAAATTTTAAATTATTATATTTATGAAATTATTTTAGAAAACTATATTTTTTATATATACATATAGAAATTATCTAATGGTATTTTATCATTATTTTCATACATAGTTAAATTTTTTGGTAAAAAATAAATATTGTGTAAATATTCAGTCTATATTATGACATTATAATAGCCCGGAAGTGATTTAATAAATTCAATAAAAAATATCAACAACCAAAATAATATATTTTCATTAAATTAATGTATTTTGTGAGATATTTTATTAATTTTTACTCCATTAATAAATCCATCGAGACCTATATTATATTTTATGGTTTGAAATCAACTTTTTATAAACATGACCCACATCTACATCACCAATGGTATTATTTTAGTAATTTTGATTCTCTAACATATAAAATATTTAGAAACTATTACATCCCTTATTTTAGTTACATGACGCTTTATTATTATTTTTTTAGTCTATATAATTCTTGGGTTGATTTTTTGGGTTATAAGGGGTTTTCTCATGTTTTGGAGGCATTTTTTGGGGGTGGAAATTTAGTGCCTGGTTAGTAGAAACTATGCACCACATATAGGACGCCATGAAAGGAATTACATTATGCACTGGGTGAGAACACAATTGGAACGTAGTTTCTCAAAACCATGTTAATTGCCAAGAGAAGTTGTTAATCATGAAACATAGGTATATGTATTGTTGGTGCATGTTTTTTATAACCATGCAATCCAACCATAGGAGGTGTGCCCTAAAGATAGTAGCACCACACTATTGGATAAGGGTTTGTCAAACCATACAGACTAACCATGAAATATATATTTGTAACTACATAAATTGAGGATCTAATACTAATTAAAAAAATTGACTCCCATTTTCCCCATAAACCCCCCATAAACGGAATTATTTTTCCTCATATGGCATAATAGGTAATCTTTTTCGATCCATGAGAAATCCATATGTGAATAAAAGTGTTTGAGATAGCCAGATTCATTGGTGAGTACATGTTCTTTATTATTTTTCTTATATGAAAGGTTATTCTCTTTCTCAAAACCACGGATATAGGCCATTATGGATTGACCTATAGTTTATGAATGTGTTTATGATTAAATGTTTTTGAATCTAGTGAAGGAAATGTGGGTTGTGATCAGATCTTGTGGTTTTTGTATCTTTATTTTCACCAACCATTATGATGTTGGTGTGTTCTCTCTTATCACCAACTAAAATAGAACACGAAGTAATTTTTTTATTATACTGTTCTCTTGATATGTTTGTGAAAAAAATGACTTAATGTTGTTAGAAACCCTTTTGTGGATTTGGAATTTGGAAAAAAATTTAAGGATCTCAAGAAAACACTTTTTTTATAATTCTAAAATGATTATTTTAAAATTATTGTTTGGTTTTGATGTAGGTAAAGTGTTTATTGATATAATTTAACAAATGAAAATGTTTTATATGGAATGGTTTGGAATGGATATTTTTCATATATTTTTTACAAGATTTTATTTTCCTTAGATATACCCCTCTAGAATGGTTGTGTGCCATTAGTGCTCTGAGTATTGGTTTCCTTGTAATAAATTGGTAGATCAATGAGAGACCACTCATGAAAGTGGAATTGTCACCTAGGAATTCATAGTGTGTGTATTGATACATGGTTACTAGTATACCTTATAAATAGATAAGTTGATTTAAAGTCATGTTTTATTTATTTCCATGGGTCATTTTTTGGATTTTCAAGAAACTATTTTTACTAAATGAAACATTTTTATATAAATTTTCCAAGTGGAATAAGTTGGGAATTCATTGATGATATCCTTTAGATTTTAGACTCAACCCCTTATTGGGAATTTTTGTCTATTTTCACATGTTATCTATCGATATGCAAGTAAAGTTAATGTATATCAGTTATTTAGTCATTCTTATTAATACCGTGGGATTGGAATATGGAGTTAGAAATGGGAGTGGTTTGGGAGTTTCTATATGATGACTCATGAAAGTTATGATTTTTTGGACTTTTTCTATTATTTTTGTATGACTTTTGGTTTCCTCTGTTACGATAATATGGTTTATTGGTTGGTATATGTTGTGATTTATTTTTTATACTCATTTGTCATATATATGTTTGGTTGGTTATTGTTTATAATGTTTTTATGTTTATTTTTAAAAGTTTAAATCTTCCCGAAAATTTATTGAGGCTTTGGAATTTATTTCCATCCTTTGTTCATGGGGATATAACCTAAGGCCCAGTATCTCCCTCTTCACTCCATAATCCAATGAGAAGGTGAGGGACGTTAAAATTTGTATATGTCCTAGTCTGTCCAAATATATTATTGGAAAAAATGGTGTATGATTTTTTTAAAATAGAGTAAAAATCGTATCAGTCTATCTTCTTAGTATGTTAGTAAGAAGTTTGTTTTTTACCAAAATGAAATGTAGAGAATAAAAAAGGAGTATATTACCTATTTAGGATGATCATCAATTACCAGTGTGTTTTATATGCATGAGGGTTTGATGAAACGTCTATGTGAGTGGTCACCTAATCATTTTTTTTAACCAATGATAATTCACAGAAATTTATTAATTGTAGGACTTACCAATATGACTTCATTTTTCATTATGTGTTAATGGATTATAAAATTGACTAAAATTATTGATTTTTTTAAATAGTGAAAATCATTTTGTTAAAACATGGAGATATTTTCTTCAATAAAATATAAGATACTGATAATGTTTGAATTAGGGGAATCTATGTGGTGAATTTGTTAATATGGTAGATGTAAATTTATAATACTTCAATTGATAATTACTGAGACTAAATAGGGATTTTTCTTATTATAATGAGTGGGACTGGGTAAGAATTGTAGAAACAAACTAGAGGATACTGTTAAAGGTGTGGTAGCACCTAAGCCACATGTGAACTAATAGCTAGTCCTAAGCATTGTCAAAACATTTCAGGCCATCGATGTGGGTATTAGGAGTTACGAACCTTAGAACCTAGACCATTAATTTCAATTCCAAAATTAGATCTGACCCATATTTAGGGGGATTCCATGTTTGAGAAAGTATAATACTAGTCGAATTGGATGAATTGGGTCTTTGATTTACATTGGACAGTAGTAGAGATAAATGTAAAGATATAAATGAATAACATATAGTATTTTTCAAGCCAAATGTGGTAAATATTAGTTCATTATAAATTCAAAAAATCCATGACATAGGTGGGTTTTTAGGAATTTTTTAAGAACTAATTCTTTCCTTACACATTTTATATTACTAGATTAATTGTGTTCTTCAGTTTTATGCAAGATAACATCATGGTGGTAGAATATGTTTTTGGATTTATTAATTTAGTCTACTTTTCCCAATATGTTGTTGCATGTTCATCCTTGAAATCGCATATTTTTTAATTTTGATTGACTATATATATTCATATGAATATTTTAGTTCATTATATAAGAATTATAAAGATATCCTAAGTAGAATAAATGTAGAAGAAAGGGATATCTTAGGAAATGAAATTGTGGGGAACATGTTTATTCCTGAAAAATTATTTTGTAATTTTAATTATATGAATTACATGAAGGGGTGAACTTACTTTAAAAGTAGGGTTACACCTTAGAATCATACCATGGGATCAGTAAACATTCATCTTTGACCAAAAATATTGTCATAATGTTGCTAATGTGGTCATTCGGAACATATTTAATGAGATTTTTTGTAACCATCTAGAGAATTTCACAATTGAAAAAATATTGTACATACTTAGTGTTATTGTCTCAGTTCTCGAAAGGTGGGTGCTAGAGACACATCTCATTTTTCTCAATCAATGTATGATTCAACGGGTTAAGTGGAGAAAAATAACTCTCTCCATAAGAATGTAGTGAGCGTAGATTATTATAGGATCACCATAACTCCTCAAATAGTGTGATCTCAATAGGGTAATGAAGAAAATAGTTTATCTAGTAAGAAATTGGATAGAGATGAGAAATATATCATGGATGATCAATCTAAACCTTCAATGGGTAGATATTCAATTATATTGAAATCTAACATTATGAAAAAAAAATTATTCAAGTGAATCTAACTTGTTTATTACTTTTTTTTTTGGTTGATAAAATGGGTTTTCATGTTGATATGATGACATTTGTTTTGAAGCTTCTAACTCCTCTTAGATAAAGAGAGTGTAAAGAATTTATTTGTAATGAATTTTCAGTAACTATCGATGCATCTATATAAATTTGAGATTTCTAATGATTTAGAGGGATTTATATTACTTGATTTTGGGTATGTATTGGTAGAAATAATTCATGTCGCAAATGGAATTTTATGCTCAAAATTTTTGTTTCACATCTCTTGATGGTATTAAGTGTCTTTTTAGGGGAGATTATTATGTAATGGAATATAGGGAAGGACTTTTGAAACTGCTTTCTTGACCCATATCTTATCAGTTTTCACTTCATAATTTGGAATCATCTGTTGATATTGGAAATATATATTTTTCAAATATTTTTATCAAATTTCCTGATTATATCCCTAAGAAATTATTGTGGGTTCCACTAAAAAGTGTAGTGGTGTTTAAATTTAACTTATTAAGGGATTATTACAATCATAATTTGTTCTTATTTGAGGGTAGAAAAATAATTTATGGGATTGAATGTTCAGTAGAAATAGTTTGAAATTAAAGGGTTCATTCGACTACACACATCTCTTGGGGAAGCACCGGTTCAATTTAAGAAAAAGGTGTATGGAGTTCATAGACTTTTGGTGGATTATTGTAAGCTTAATCAAATTATGATAATAAAAAAAATAATTCTTCCATAAATTAACTATCTATTTGATCAATTTAGGGGAGTATAGTGGTCCACTAAAAGTGAAATATGTTTAGGGTATCACCAATTTAGAGATTGGAAGGAGGATATTCCAAAGATAGATTTTAGAGTTAAAAATGTGAATTATTATTTTCTATTTTTTCCTTTTCATTTTAAAAATGCACCAACCATCATTATGGAATTGGGGAATTGAATAATTAAACATTATTTTTTTATTCCTTTTTGGTGGATATTTTTTTATGATACAATGGTGTATTTTATGGAAAAATTAAATCATCATATGAGCATTACTATAGTGAAGGGTATATGCAGGAGAATCATTTGTTTCAAAAGATATCAAAGTGTGTTGTTTTGGTACAAGAGGTTCGTTTACTTAGAAGTTTTATTTTTTAAAAAGGATTTTATTTGGATTATTAAAAGGTATATTCTATTATATATTGTATCCTACCACAATATTTCTTGAGATATGTTGTTTCCTTAGATTGTAGGGACTCTAAAAACGTTTTGTATGTGAATTTTCACATTTTTTATTATCAATAACATATTTGAAAATAAATGTTTTCCATTCCAATGGAATCATAATTTTCATATATCCTTTTAACAATATAAGTTTAAATTTAAATTAGTACCTATAATTACATTTAAATAGTGTAGATAGGTTTATTTAGTCTACTATGAAGCAGTTGGATCTAGGATGGGATGTTTTCCCATTCAGGGAGATCATGTTATTGTTTATGGTTAACAATAGTTAGTGTGTAATGTGAAGAACTACCCAACACTAAATTAATGCATGGATGTTGTTGTCTATATTGTTAATACAAAGAGTAATTATATTTTTAGTGTTAAATTCAATGTGCTCATACATCATATGATTTTGAAAAATATTTTATCATAAATGGATTTGAATTTGAGGCATAATATTTGGATGGAGTATCTATAGATGTTGTTTGACTTTCAATTGACATATACATAGAGCATAGGGAACTTTGTGGAAGATGCACTGAGTAGGAAGTCATATGGTCCATTGGAAAAAGGGTATTCTAAATATTGTAAATTAATGTAGGTCATAGTGGGTCTTGGTAAATATTTTCTAGAGAAAGTTAGTCTCATATTTTTATATATAGTTTCATTTTTTCCTGATTTAGTTGAGTGGGATAGATTTTATCAGTCATCTGATCCCAATAGTGTTTATATGAGATCGAAACTCAGTGGTAGGGATAACATTGAGGGATGGAAGATATACTAGATTTTATTGTTTCATTTTAGAGATCAAATTATCAAACCTTTGGATTTTTAGTAATAACTTCTTAGTTCTTACCACCATTTGATATGGATTGATCACCTTGGGATTTATAAAATGTATAAAGTACTGAATGTATGGTTTTTTTTGATTGGAAAGAAAAGAGTTTTATAAGATTATGCATTGAGATACCTCACCTATAATTGGGTTAATGTATATCACTGATGGATAGGGGGTATATTTAATTATATACTAATTCTAATAATGAAATAGGATAATTTGGCCAAATATTTTTTTAATATGTCTACCAAAGAATGTTTATGAAACCTGATTTAATATGTGTGATAGTGGATCAGGTCAAAACTTTGGATAACATGATCATGATTCATGAAACTAATACAATGGAAGACTTGTCAAAAATATATATTCATGATTTTGTAAAGAAGAATATAATTCTTGTCTCGATTATATCATAAAAAGGACCCAATATTTCATATCATTTTTTTAAATCCATATTGAAATCCCTTAGAAGACAATCATCTATAAGTATGGCTTATCACTATCAAATAGATGGATAGGATAAAAAGTCGATAAAAAAATTGGATGATACTCTTAGGTCTTTTGTGATCGATTTTTTTATCTCAGGGGAGGAGAACATACCATTAGTAGGGTTATGATATAATAAGATTTAATATGGATCAATACATAAGTCTCATTTTTAATAATTTAATTGTAATACCGTTCGTTCTCCAATTTGTTGGGTGTGAACAAGTGAGACTTCAATAATTGGGCCCAGGAATAAGGAAGATAGAACAAAGAATATTTATTTGACATGTAATCGGATAAATATTGATATTTTTTTCAAAAATAAAAAGTAGGTCATAGTCGTTGACCATTTATATTTGAGGTTATATAATATATTTTCTTTACATTGTCTATATGGATTAGGCATTGTCCTTTTGGTTATAATATAAAGTTTTATTCTTTGAACATATGCCTTTTTTAGATACATGAATCAGTTGGTGATGTGGAATATTGGTTAAATTTTCCAACAAGGTTCAGATCATTGCAATGTGAAATTCATGTACAAAAGTTGAAGAATTACTAACCTAATTTTTACCATGCTACTTGATGATATCACAATATCATAGAGTTGAATAGTACATTGATTTGTTTGTCACATTAGATTGTATATAGGAAACAAGAGATATTAAATGGGAAAATAATAGGCATAGTGAGAGTTTTATGTAATCATTATATGATTAATGAAGAAATGGTGGATAGTGAGAAAGAAATGTCTCAGAAATTACATGAACTCTATTAGTAAAACTATGGTTTTTTACTTACTAGGGATTTAAAAGATAATAGTGGGGATAATATAGCACTATGTGTTTCAAGTATATGAACATTTATTCATTTATTTTAACTCTATGTTATGAAATTAATGTGATTTAGATGGTTCTTAGGTTTTTTGTCATGTTTTTGAGGAATTTATAGAGGTTCATATTCAGTGAATAGTTAGAAAAATCTATCATAACCTCCATGAAACCATGAAAGGGATGATTATTGGAACTCATCAGTTTCATGGTTGGTGCACCTTTTTTCCAACCGTGTGATTTATAGGGAGATACCTTGAATCTTGAAATTGATGGAAAAGCACAGTCGATGTATGGTTTTTTTATCCACACAATCCAACTCTGTGATTTATGTCCTTATGATAGTATTACATCGTGGACGACTCATAGTTTGACAAACCATGCTAATTAACCATGTAGCATATATCATACCCTCCTTAAATTGTTGATAAAATATGAATTAAGAATTTTAACCCTTATTTCCCCCTAATCCCTCCATTACACAAATTCATTATTCAATCAAGGCATTAGAGACTATTTGATTCAATAATCGAGTGATTATTAGAAAAATAAAAGTGTATATGAAGCCCAAATTATTCAGTAAGTACATATTCTGCCTCATTCTTCTTTAATCAAAGGGTCATCCCTCTCTCATAACCTTTAATCTATTCTGTTATTGATATATATTTGTGTTATGACTAGTTTTATAATGAAATAATATTGGATATATATAAGTGAATAGGGGTTGTGATTGTATCTTAAAACATTATTGTCCCATTCATTATTTTCTCCAACCATGGTTATGTATGTGTCTTCTCTCTTATCTTCACTTGACATAAAACATGAAGTATTATTTTTTATATAATTATTTTCAAGGAATAGTTTTCAAATCATTGATTGGTTTTTGTTAGGAACAAGTTTTGGTCATGGATTTTGAATTTGGGGAAAAGGATGGATTTTAAAAAAAACCATTTGTATATAATTTTAAATTGATGATTTTAAAATTTTGATTTGGTTTTAAAATATGTAAATTGATTTTTAAAATTATTCAATGAATGAATATGTTTTATATGGAATTGTTTGGCATAGATATCTGACATAAATGGTTTTTTTGAGTTTTTTTTTAATTATATGTGACCCTATAGAAGGGTCATGTTCCATTGGGGCACCTAGTATTGGTTAACTTGTGTTGAAAAGGTAGATCAACGAGAGAACTCTCATATATACAGGTTTTTCATCTTTTCATGCATAGCGCGAGTGTAGATACAAAGTTATACCAATCCCATTTAAATTGAGAAATGATTTGAAAGGATTTTTTACTTATTTTCAAGGGAAATTGTGTATGGATTTATTATAAACATTTATTTATACTTAAAACTATTTTATATAATTTTTTCCAAAAAAAATATAGTGGAATGTGTTGGGAATTTATTGGGGATATCCTAAGAAGTTTAGAATCACCCCATGATTAGATATGATTGTGTTTTTTTAGATTTCATCTATTAAGAAATAATTAATGGAATGTTATCTAATCTATTTAGTCATTATTATTGATACCATTGGATATTCATGTAGTGTTAAATCTTGGAGAAGGTTCAGTGTTTTTGAATGATGTCTCTTGGATGATTTTAATTGTTGGCCTTTTGGTTTTCTTGAATATTCCTCTTGGTTTTCTATTATACCACGTTATGGTTTCTTTTATTGGTTATGAATTTTATTTTTACTCATGAACTATATATAGGTTCTTTTTTTATTTTTTATATAGTTTTGATTATTATATTTCAAAGAAAAAATATTCCCCCTAATGTTCTTGGGGACCTTGGCATTAATTGTTCTCCTTTGGTGTCTTGGGTATGTCACCTAATCCTAAATATATCCCATATCACTCCTAGAGACAATGAGGAGGGGTGTGGTGTTACTTAAAAACTCATCTTTATAAGAAACTGTGGGTAAAAAATATGTGATCATTTATGGTTTTTATTATTTTATCATATATATTCAAAAACCTATGTTTAGAGATTAATAAATAATCCTCTTCTATTTTTCTATATATTTCCACCCGTACTCCCATACCTTTTTAATCAAGCCCCATTTACAATATATTTCCTCTCCCTCCACCGCTCTGAATCAATCCAAATGTGTTCCCACACTCTCAATACGATCATATCTGTATTTTATAAGTTCCCTCTCAATTTAATGTTTCCTAACATATTCTAATTTATTTTGAGTAATTTTAATGTACTACACCATTTTATTTCAAATTGATCATTTTCAATGTCATTTTATAAATCCCTTTTGATTTTCTTATGATTCTCATGCAATGATATTAATCCTTTACTCTCATTAATCTCTTATGTGAACCATTGTGTACACCCATTATAATACTAAAATTACCTTCTAATTTTCTGTGTCAACCTTTTATATTGTGAATACTTATCCCCATTTACACTCAATTTTATTCACTTATATGGTGTTATCCATAAATAATTGGGAACATCCACTTATGTTACCCACAGTCCTTATTCATGGGATAAAATTGATTAAATATGTTATTTTTTATAGTTTAGGTGGCACATAAATTAATTTACACGATGTGAATATGGAGGGTGTGACCAGAATTATATAGCCCTCCAATGGATTGAATAATGTTATTAACTCTTGAAATACCACATACAGATCATGGGAGGTTATCCTAGTTACATTATTTCATGATTTATTAGTGGTTATATTTCAAAAATTCTTTTGATGTCAGGATTTATATTATTTCCATGTTCCCTATCTTTCTTTGATGTTATCATCTTATACCACTTTTCTATGTGCATGATTATCATTATCACCTTTTATGTCATCACATCATATATCTTGACTCACTTATACTACTTTAAATTATACTATTATTTAATTATTCTCTTGTTGGTCACTATAGAACAACCATTTCTTATGTTCACCCCTAGGTTATCCCATGCAGTATTTAAAGCTCAATGGATATTAAGGGAATACTGTAGAGTTTTTAAATAATATTTTTGGGTCCCTATTTTATGTTTTTTCTTTTATGTATACAATTTATCAAAGACCATAGTCATATAATTATTTTAGTTTTTTATTATGTGTGTCTTCATATAATAAATCAATAATTCATGTGTATTAAATATATGGGTTATCATAATTAAAAACATTCATGAATCCATAAAATGATTTTTCAAGATTCATTAATTAAATATTCTAGGAAGGAAAAAATGTTAAAGTTGATCCTAGATGCTCAATAAGGAACATGAAATAGTAAAATCTATCATAGTATAAATAAAACATGATTTATATAGTAGAGATAAATATAAATCAAGTATGAAGTATAATTATTATCACAAAAGGGGAATATTTCCATGGATGAAATATAAATATAAATAAATAACATGGATATAAATAAATAGTTTCATAATTATAAAATGCATAATTTCAAGCATTGTAATATTTTAATCATGGTCATGTTCAATGGTGTATTATATAATCAGGTAACACAGATAACATATGACCAGGCTAGTTTGTCTCATGAGACCTACCAACGCATTGAGTGGCTATTTAAGAGCAGGCCCCACCCATTCACTTTATATTTAAAATAAATTCATTATATGAAAAGTATGGATCAACATACAATAAATATTCAACATAAAAAAATTAATTTAATAAATATCATATAAAGGTCAATATTTTCCCCAATCAAAATCATTATCAAAATCTATCCATGAAAATAATGTGGAGAGTATCATTAGAATGTATCCCCAGTAAAGAATGAGATTCACCAAACAATTTTTTCATCGATTAAAATAAATTTAAATGAAAATTTAGTCAATTATTTGAAAACATGATAAAAATATCCTTTTTCTTTAAAACCATATTAAATAAAAATATCAATAATATTGAAAAAATGTTTTAAATTCTCATGTCCGTACGAGCATGTAAAATTCTATAAGGTGATTGAGTTTAAAATCTGGTGGATGGGTCATTTCCAAAAGTATGAATCAAACACAAATTCAAAGAGTTTATGGTCCTTTAACAGGTTTTTTGAATTTATTGGAGGCTCGAGAGTCATCCTAAGGGATTATATGGCCTTATTAATGAATAATATAACCTAGAAAATTATTACCTCAATTTCATGCAGAAAAGTTGAAAACAAATAATGAGGCATTTTAGTTATATTCACATATTTTAATATAAATGTAATAAAAGTAAATAATATGGGTTTTTGAAAACCACTCCAACAATATTCCCCTTGGATTATATCCAAATTCCAATGAGTTTTAATCCACTAGACCACATTTTATAATCATGTTTTCACAAAGTCAATACATTAGTCAAGGGGTCCATCACATTATCTTCTAGGTATATTACCCTCACTACAACTTCACCTATATAATAAAAATACCTCATGTGATGACACCTATAAACTACATTCATTATCCACTTATGTGACCTAGGATCCTTATAGAGAAACATCACAACAGTATTATCACAATTGAGTGTGATTGGATCTTTACTTATTGGAATCACATTAATCCCATAGATGAAGTTCCATATCCAAACATTCCTTTCACTTCCTAATAATCTACAATATATTTAAACTATACTATTGAATCGGGTTTCACAACTTATTTCAGCTCTTCCAGCTCACAACACCCCATTTCAAAGTGAATATCTATCATTATTATGATTCTAAATCATCTTTATCTATTTGGAACTAGAATCATCATATCCTTTGATGTCTAGTTCTTCATATCCTCTGTTGACTATGAACATATACTTTGTACACCTTAGATACTTAATGATAGTCTTGAATTCCATAAAATGTTCATCACATAGCTCATCATGATATATTTTTACCATGATTAAGGTATAGACTACATTGATCCTTGTATATGGAATAGAATACATGAATGACATAATTGGAGATGTGCAAGGAATTCGTTCAATCCTATATCTTTCTATATATTTTTTGGGACACATTTCCCTAGAGAGATAAATTCCATGTAAAATTAGTAACAATAAACTCATGGATTTTTCCATAATTAATATATTTATCATTGCATCTATATATATAACTTTACTTTAACCTAATAGCCTCTTCGTGGAGATTCAAGTATTTCACAAGGCTTTAACAGACTGTATGACTATAGGTTATTTCAAATAAATTATATTTCATAAACATATTTTATTAATAAAACAACCACTCTCTAAAAGAAATTAATTATAGGCAGAAGGATAATATTCATTATTTATGAATCTAAATGAAAATATTCCTTTATCAAACCAAATGTTCCTTGACCAAGATTATTTCATTAATTAATAAATTTATCTTTGAAATTTAAAAACATTTTTGGAATCCTATGGTGTCAAATACCCTTCTATAAGTGTCATAGATACATATTATTAAAGTTTTATGTAAATAAATGTCAGTTTGAAAAAATTATAAATCTCCTAGTCATGGTAAGATGGTATAGAAAGTCGAATTATATTGTATTTTATCATTGAAACTGGTGAAAAGGATTCATTGTAGTCTATTTCTTAACATTGGTTTAACCCTTATGCAACTATTAATTCCTTATAAGTATTGAAATATACATCCTTGAATAGTTTCTTATTGAATGCCCATTTACAAAAAATGGGATTCACATCCACTGGAGGATGTACTAATATCTAGACTTGGTTTTGGTACATTGAATCAATTTTAGAATTCATAGATTCTTTCCATTTTGAATTATTTGTGTCACTTACAGAATTCCTATTGGTTAAAGAATCATTATTATCAACAAATAATGATTCAACATCCTCGATGACTATAAGACTATATTTTTCAGGTTCTCTAACCTCTCTTGTGCTCTTATATTATGCTTGTGTCTCTCGAACATATTTTTCCAGTGGATTTTTTGG
Organism: Viscum album; assembly: GCA_963277665.1. Taxonomy (NCBI): domain Eukaryota; kingdom Viridiplantae; phylum Streptophyta; class Magnoliopsida; order Santalales; family Viscaceae; genus Viscum; species Viscum album. Next base: position 421,650,706 of record OY728162.1, on the reverse strand, counting down.
AATCTATTTATATACCTACTCCAATGCCCAATTATCCTAGATTTAATCAAATATTATCTCACTCCCATAATACCTTTTGGAGATGTTTTCCCTCTTAAGGAATATCGAATATCTTCCCAGTATTTCCTTTTTCTAATGGGTCATATAGAAAGCATCCTTTTGTTTCCCTAGGGTTTCCTATAAAAGTAAAATTTATACCCTAATTTGTATTATCATTTACTATAGAGAAGATAACAAAAACATTTCACGTCTATACATGTATGTATAACAACATCAGTATCTTTACATTCCATAATAATCATAGTTTATTGTATACCACATTAGTTGGGACTTAGTTTAGTATTTATGACATTTTTTGTAATATTTATCCCAAAAGTGTAATAGCAGACTCACATGAATCATAATAGATATCACCATGTCTAAAATGGTGTGATTCCTCATTTCACATACATAATTACACTAAGGTGTATAAGGAAGAGTGATTTGAGATAAAATCTCTAACTCTCATGAATAATTAATGAAATTTTGATTAAGATATTCTCCACCAAGGTGTAAGAGGAATTTCTTAATCTTATTACAAATATGGTTTTCAAATAAATTATTATATTACTTGACTATCTTAACATTAAGAAACATTATCCTAGATAATTAAATTAATACATAACTAGTAAATTCATCAGTAAAAGTAATGGAATATGAGTACCCATCCCTTACATCGACTATAAATTTTCAGCACACATAATTATGAACTAATTCAAGAAGCTCCATAACCCATTCACCTTTCACACTAAATGGGTCTTTAGATAATTGTCCTTGAAAACAAGTGTGAAAAACACAATGTTATTTTATTTAAAATGAATCTAAATGTGACACACTGAGAAATTAAGAAATATTATTTTCAAATAAATTTTATTTCATTGATAGATTTTGATATGTGTAACCCAAATCTAAATGAAAAAAAATAAAATATATCATTATAAAATAGTTGTTTACTTGGTGGTATGAATATTACAAATTAAATTTTTAAAATTATATGTATTAAACATCTATAAAATAAATTCATTGGTCATAAATCCATTATTAATGAAAAGAATAACCCCCATTTTAAATTAAAAGAATTATTTTCTAAAAAATTATTTTTTACGTGAAATATTATTTATATTAATAAATTAAATTACTTACTATTTGGTAATTATTTTAATGAAATTTATATATTATATATTCAATAAAAAATTAAAAATTGTTTAATATTATTTTAAGGCATGAGATAAGAATAAATGAAGTTTTATTCTTAAATATAAATTTTTTCAAAAAATTTATTTTTAGAGATTTTGTGCACTAAATTTAAAAATAATTATTTTTAAATTTTAAAAAAATTTATTTTAAAAAAGAAATTAATTTTTTGAATCAATGTGTAAAAAAATAAGAGTTAAATTTATAATTTTAAAGAAATCTATGTTTTTTATTAAGTGGTGAATAATAATGATTTTTATTAAAATAATATATTCATTTTAAAGCATTTAAAATATACATTTAAAAAATCTTGTTTAAAAAGTAAAAGAAGTTCAATTATATTATTATTAATATATTTTTTTAAATTGGAATAATTTTCATCTTTAATTTTTATATAATAACATTTTATACTTGTGAAAATGTTTTCTTTATAAAACCATTTTTTAGTCTTGTCTATGGGTTTAATTTTAATTTTTAATTTTTCACTTTCGGGAATTAAATTTGGTGAATAAGGTTTTATATTTAGATTGCTAATAATAATAAAATATAATAATTTCAATTTAAATATTGTTCTTAATGAATAATAAAGTCATGAAAAATTAATTACCATGGTTATGGTTTAAACAAGTTTATTGAGTGTTAAAATAAAAGATAATCTTAATTAATCAAATTAAACAAGTATAAATCCTATTATATGGATATATTTAGACCTTATCATATCCCACTTTATATTATAACTCTGTTTAGAAGTATTTTTCTTCGGAATTACTCTATCATTTTTTATTGTTTTAGGAAATTTTTAAGAGGGTCACCTCCACTAGTTTTAGAAGAAACCTCCTCTAAAATCCACTACACGATTATAGAGCCTTATTAATTGACTAATTATTTCCAAAATCCATTCATTAAATCCCTTTGAATCACTTTCAGTCTATTTTTTTAAGAAAAACATCCTAGGTTGGATTTTTTATAAACCTAAATAGGTTCTCTAAAGAATTGGTATATTTCATAAGCATGTGTTTTAATTTTTTTAATATTCTACCTCCTCCATATAATAATAAACCATGCTATAATATTATAAAATTTCTCTCCATAAAAATATTATCTATTAGGTTAATTTCAAGACCTATACCTATAACATCTCAGGTTTGTTGATTGGGTCGAATTCCTCACTTGTTTTGATTTTTAAGGAATTTTTTTAGTAGACCAACGTTTTTAACAATTAAAAAAACATAATTATGAGATTTTACCAAACACAAGACATTGTTTTTAAATAATTCATAATACATGGTAATTTTCCTTATGTTTTCATTTGGATTCATTTTCATTATAAGTTAAAAACAAAAAATTGCTAGTGTGTGAAAAATGAAGAATGCCGTTTGGAAAATCCATGTGGACTAAAAATAGAAATTGTGTGCCCTCATTTTTCACTGATCATGGTTTATTAAACAATTTAGGAGGAGGTGTAAGTTCAATTATAAACCTATGTAGATTCTAGGAATGGGATCCTCATGGTTTGTGCATAATTTTTTAAAATCATTTGCAAGATTCAAACTTAGTACCAAATAGTCAGTACCTATTCAATGTAGCATGAATGGTTATCACATGATTTGTACTAAACATTCAAACTAACCTTGAAATTCATATATTCTAAGTAGAATTAGACACATGATCCTCAGAAGGTTTGGAAAATCATGTTATCTAACCATTCGACCCATTAAAAGGGTGATATTATGTTTTTCCCTTCATAATATATTTCTTCTTTTCATATTTTTTTTATTCTCCTTTTGTAGCATGAAGTAAGGATATCCATCTTTTATTTCCTCCTCTATATTTTGAGTTATAATCTATTGCTGGGCTCCATTCTTTGTTACATTTATGTCGTTGGATCCATTTCAGTAAGAAAAAAATTCATCTTTCTTCTATTTCATTCTCCCTCAACATGTGATTATCTAAATCCATGTGACTTGTTTTCCCATATTCTAAGTGAGTTCACCTGAAAAAATGATTTCAATGAAATTGGTATCATTTAGAAGCTAATATTATACATTCGTGTGTCTACCAACTCATGGTAAGTGGTGTTTACCTTTGTGTATTTTTGAGTGTTTTGGCGGATCGCTTTTAGTGTTCCATTTGGTAGTCTGAGTGAGTTACTAATTTTTTTCCTTTAATTAATTAAATTGCCCATATGGGATTTCTATGGTAATTCCCAACCCAATCTACAAATTCCATGATCTTTGTGAATGGATTCTTATCGTGTATTGTTTAAGATGATGTGTTGTTTCATTTAAATTGATTTTTCCAGTTTAATTATATTGAATTGGTTTATATATGTGAATAACTTTTGATATCCATGAGATCATGATTGGTTCAACCTAAGGATTAATATGGAATTTAACACCTAGTTTTAGGTGATGTGATTAGTATGATGGGATTGGCATGAGGCACTTGGATGATGTTGATCATAAATTGGGAGACTTGATCGTTGAATTGAGGTGGTGAGGTCGTTATATTATAAGAAAGGATCTTGTGATTTGTATTTAAATGTAAATTAGATTTAGTGACATTGTTTCTTGGGAATTAGATGCCATATTCTTGTGGAATAGGTTCTATATTTGTGAATTCCACTCACATGTGATGAGAAATGTTTTGTTTTGAGCCATGTGAACATATTATGACTTATATGATGAGGTGGTATTGACCACTCATGTGGGTAGAGTCCCCTAGTAATGAGGATTGAGGAAAATATTATGGTAACATGCTATAGAAAACCTGGAGGATAGTGAGGATCCGTCACATGAAAATTTAAAGACATTCGGTTGGGGGATGAGGCTCACAATGTATGAGTCTAATGGAAAATAACTAATTTGGGAGGACATAGATATTCATTCCTTTTAATGTAGGCTACTAAGATGATAGTGACATTATTTGGAGGGTATGTATCCTTTTTATACAAATGTGTGGCTATGAGACGGTGGTGTTTAATATGATATGAGGTCCACGGGACTGGGTACTATTTTTTGGGTGTTCCTACAGGATGTCTGTTTCTTAATCATAACAAAAGGTGTTGGTTGGCATGGGGTTTCAGGGGACATTGTTTAATGTAGAACCTAATGGTTCTCTTGGGTTGATTAGCATCAGATGGTGCCTTGGGCTTATGATAAGGATACTCTCCTCTATAATATTATGGAATTAGCCCTAGAATGTTATAGAATCTGAATTTCTATTGGGATCCATTGAATATTTTGTTTATTTTAATTCATTCACTTCTGTTATTAATTTTTAAACACACATTCTTCTTGAAAAATGTAATATAAGAACATGTTGGTGAAGGCCTACTGGGTTTCTTTATCACACTATACACATGATATTTGGGACATGTGTATAATTTATGTCTCTGTGTTTAGGTAAATTTTTGATATCAGGATAAGGACCATAGATTTGGGTAGTATATCATGGGATGGATGGAAAGGGACCTTGAGGTTCCTATATCGGATGGTGTTTAATTTTTTTGTTCTTCTCGTATCATCATGTTGTTATATATGTATGTATTGTGGTCGGTTATTAGAGACCTTAATTTCTATTATATTGTAGGACCTTTTTATATGAATGTTTTATTTTACTAATTAAAATTATTTGTTTCACTTTTTTATCTTGTTATTATATTTTTTAATTATTCTTCCACAATTGTATACAATTGATGTGTTTCCACCATGAGTGGGATAATTTTTTTGTTCATTATGGTATTTCATTCCACCAATTTATATTTAGAAATACCATTTTTATATCATCACAAGAGGCTATAGTCTCCCTATTATCACTTCATTATACCTTCACTTCTAGTCTATAGCCTTGGGCGTAAGGGGATGTGTGGCTAAGTTCTAGTGACACTTGTCCCCTTGTAAATTTTGTGTGTCATTTTGAGTCGAGGCACTAAATATATTGTCAATGGAGTTTTATTTACCTATTTGTGGTCTTAATATTTTTGAAACTGTATAATGAAGATTATAATGTTTTCAGAACTAGGTTTAGAAATCGTTTTTAGTGTTTGTATCCCCAAGCCTAAGGGACGAACCATGTTTCTAGGGTGGTAATTTCTATTTTGTTTTTCAAATTTTATTATTGATATTATTTACACCTCTATTTGTGCTCCTGAAATTTTATTATTACCTATTTTGATATATGGTCTTGGCCTGGTATGCTGAGAGAATACATATAGATCCTTGGTCAAAATGGAATTGGTGATTTTTATGCTTATTTTTTATAGGCACATTGGATGTTTAAATGATTATGTGATACATATTTATTTTTTCCATGATAAAAATTCCTTGTGGAATGTGATACCTATATATATATATAGGACTAGAAGTTATAGTATCATGTTGGTATGATCAGGTGGGTCCATATTGATCACCAGTTTAGGCAATGAGGTTGATAGATTAAGGTGGCATGGTTCACCAGGATGATCATGGTTCATGGAATTTGTGCTATTTGGACTTGATATCAAAGGGTTAGGTTGAAAGTGGTAAGATGTTTTGTGGAATGCTCTTTCTAGGGGGAGTAAGGGTAGTGAGTTTTTGATTTTGGTTACTTCTTCACTATTTGTGTTATATATATATATATTGTGATGTCTGACCTGGTATTGTTATTCAAAAGGTTTCCACCTAAATGGATTTGGATTGAGCAAAAAACGGGTTGTGATAGGGTGCCTCTAGAGTGAGAGTAGTAAGATACCCTAGAGGGTTAGGTTGGGCATGATCTATAGGTACAGGGTTAGTAAAAGGCTCAGGTGTAGGTAGGGATGCCTCTGGATTTGACAGCATTTAGGTCATGGATAGAGAAGAATCTCAATTAATGTCAAGTATGTTTCACATAGGTTATTGATAGTGGAACTTATGGAGTAGATACTTCAATGTCATACTTGACTCAAGAGTTCTAGTCATAGCACCCACTATTATTTCATGGTAAGTTTGGTCCACATGCAATTAAGAACTAGATTTTATATATGCAGATGATCATCGATCATCGTGATACACCCCCAGGGTGGAGGGTGAAGCTTCCAACGTACAAGATTAGAGGAAAATTTCAAAGCACTGATGGGAAATTTAGGTTAAGGAAGGCAGACATGTGGGACTACCTTGGAAGGAAATTAAGGCCACATTCTTCAAGAACCTCTTCTTGTATTTTCTAATGGTAGATAGATCTCTATAGTTCTGGATCCTATAGTAAGGTGACATGACTTTCATGGTCTATGAAACTAAATTCATTGAGTTATCTCCTTTCACACTCGACATGGTGGATGATGACACTTTTAGGGTGAGTCATTTATAGGATGGTTTATGGAATGATTTTTAGGTGGAAGTCAGCATTTTAATGTTGTACTAGTTTTCAACGATGATAAATCATGTGTTCATAGATAAAGGAAACTTGATGGATCTATCATACTCAAGTTGAGTGATGGATTCAAGAGATGTCATTGGTGAAGATTCAGATGACACAAAGTGATTCCTTTACGAGTTCTAGCATGGTGTCTAGGCTAAGTACTTGATAATAACACCTTGGAGTTGATCCTCAATGGTGTTCTTCTAGTGTGGGAATCCAATAATGTTTGGACTAAGTTTAAGTAACCTTCACAAGAGTGACGGCCTTGTGGACATGTCATACATGTTGAGAGGACCTTCATCAAGCCTTCTTGGATTGTCGACATTTAGGGGATGCAGTTGACTCACGGTTTCGATATCGAATTAAGATAAATAACATGTGATGGTATCATAGTCTCAGCTATTTGTGAGGGTCATGTAAGTGATAGTGGGACCTTTATGTCAGGTTAGTGGTTAGTGGTTGGGATAGCACTGCAGGTAGGCTAGGATTTAGGTAGTTTGGATTTAATCCAAGTACATCTTGTAGAGATGTCATGGACTGAGAAGGTTGGTGGTCTGGTTATGGTATGAGGTACGTTGTGATCGTAGCCTTGTTTTTTTTAATTTTGGGAATGGAATTTTAGGGTAATTCCCTTTTGGGTGCATGAGTTGCATGGAGTTTATTTATGGACTAACCATACTCTAGTTTGTAGGTTTTCATTGGCTGGGATGCTTTATATATATATATATGTGTGTGTGTGTGTGTGTGTGTGTGTGTGTGTAGTGAATGAAACAATGATTTATATGTGGGTGATGAGGTATTTGTGGTTTGTATGAGGTAAATTCACATCTGGGAATTTAGGATATGCTGGTTACATAATTTAAGTATGCATCTTGAAATTAGTGAGATATAAGAATTATTGAGGTGAGAGGCACCAAGACTGATTTGAGTATTTGATGAGGTGCATGACCTCATAGGGACCATGTATGACAAGGGAATGAGGCACTCACTAATGCAGTGTGGGATTCTAATGGGTGTAGGGTATAAAACAAGAGCACCTTATGAGATGTAGAAGTGAAGATTCATCATAGGAGGACATTGATTTCATGGATGGTTGGTGGATCATTAGTTTTCCAAGAGTTTTGGGTTGGGATGCAACTGTGGTAGGTAACCCCCTCGGGTAGGGGATCCCCCCTAAAGGTAGTTTACATGTCCCCTCTTGAATAGGGTAGTCTAGGTTGATTTAATAGGGATGGTTATATTCAATACCTTCATATATTTTTGTTTGATATCTCAGGTATGAGATATGTTTAGGTGGAAAGATTATAACATGCTAGTTTTTTTGAGTGGGTCGAATTCCTCGCCTATTTTGAATTTTTGACAGTGTGGTGGGTAGACCAACTTATTTCTTGTTTAATGGGACGTAATTCTGAGAATTTACCTAACCCAATACCTTATTTTTATATTATTAGTTATTCTAAAAAATTTATTCTAGATTCTCATTAGGATTCATTTTTGTTAGAGGCCAAAAAACCGAACCTTCTGGGGTATGCAGACTAAGGTGTACAGGTTGAAGAAACAACATGAGGTTGAAGGAGAAACTATGCACCCTCCTTTTTTATAGATTAAAAATTGGTAAACTGTGTAAGAATATGAACAGTTCCATGCATGTACCGTTATAGTTTTTATCAAAGGCATCCACATGATTTTCACACAGTTTGGGAAAATCGTGCACAAGGCGCACACTTAGCGCCTAATGGGAAATACCTATGCACTGAAGTGTACAAATGGGAAATACCTATGCACTAAAGTGTACAAGGTTAGTGAATTTTTTTCGGCATATGAGTTGTCTCCTTGGGGGTTGTATCCTAATAAGAAATAGTTTCATGGTATCCTGACAGTTTATAAAATAGTATGGCCCATTAATTGCATGAAATTATGTTTTTTCCCTCTTATATTTCTTATTTTTCCTCTTATTTTATATCCCTTGGTCAGGTACAGTAGGTATCTCTCTCTCTTATTTCTTCTAACTCTACCATTTGAGTAAGAATCACTATCCAGGATCATTTATTCAATCTATTTGTGGAAATGGATCTGAATCAATATTCATTTGTTTCCTATTACTTCTATTATCCTTTTCCCTCATCATGCAGTCTGCAAAATCCATGCGAATTGTTCTATACTTTTTTCATGAAATTAATATAAAAATAAAATTTCATCAAAATAAGTATGTTTTAGAAGCTACAATCAGATGATTATGTTTCTTCCAACCTAGGGTAGGCGGTGATTATCTTTTAACATGTTTTCACAAGTGTTTTAGGGTGTGGAATTTAGTGTATCATTGGGTGGTCTGAGTGAGACCCTATGATTTTTTTCTTGTCTTTAAGTAATTAAATTGAAAATATAGGATGCATATGGGAATTCCCACCCAACTATACATATGTTTTGAGCAACGTGAGGGGTTTTTTATTTTAGGAAAGTTATGTTGGGGTTTTTTCATTTAAATTGAGTTGTTCAATTGAATTATATTGACTTGTTTTATATATGTGAATATCTTATGAGATTCATGGGATAGAGATGGGCTCAACCCAAGTATTGAGATGCAATTGAAAATTTGGTTAGAGGTAATGTGATTGTCAGGAAAAACTTGGCCCAAGGAACTTGTGTGATGTTGATAATAGGTGGAGAGAATTGATCATTAGATTAAGAAGGTAAGGTTTTCAGGTTATGGGCGAGGCTTGTGTGATTTAGATGAAAATGGTCGTGAGGTTTAGTGACATGGTTTCATGGGAATGAGGTGTCAGATTAGTGTGTATTGGGTTCTAGATTGGTTATTTCTGCTCACTAATGATGGAAAATGATCCGTTTGGAGTCTTTTTCACATAGGATGACTCAGATAATGAGGTGGTATTGACTATTCATGTGTTTATAGGCCCTCTATAGTGAGTTTTAGGAAAATAGTTGGGTGTGATTTCCTACAAAAACCATGATGATGTCGATGATCCTTCAAGTGATGGTGTTCAGACTCTACATTGAGGGATAAGGTTTTTCATGCTTGAGGTCAATGGGATAGGACTATTTTGGGAGGAGAGACATCATCGTTCCTCGAGACATTTGATGTTGAGACGACAGTGGTGTTATTTAGAGGGTAGGTATAATTTTTCCTTAGGAATCAGGCTATGATCTAGTGGTATTTTATATGATTTTTTGTCCAAGGAACAAGGTATTGATTATTTGGAATGCCTTCAAGATGTTGGTTGCCTGATCTGGAAATGAGGTATCAGTTGGCACAACGTGTCACAATATATGATTTGAGGTGTAAACTGAGGGTTCCCTTGGGATGATTTCCATTAGAGGATTCCTTGGTATTAGACTGAGGTTCCTCGCCTCTAATTTATTTCATCATCTGTCGAAGCATGTGATAGATTCCTGATTGATGTTTAGTACCATGGAAGATTGTGTTTAATTGAATTAATGTATTGCCATTATTAACTTTTAGAAACATCTATTTAATTATAAATGTAAGATAGGAACACATTGGTGGTGGCCTACTGATTTTCCTTATTACACCCTACATTGGGATTTTAGGACACATGTAGACTTTATAGATTGGTGCTTAAATAATGTTTTAATCCCATGAGATGTATATTAGTGTTGGGAAGTTTAACATAGGATTGATGGTAAGTGATCATAAGGTTCCTACATATGTAAGAGTTTCCTTTTTTTCTTGTATCTTCATGTAGTTATATATGTATGTATCAAGGTCATCTATTTAATACCCTCTTATCTATTATATTGTATGGACTATTATGTATTCATGTTCTATTTCAGTAGATATAAATGGTATGTTTGTCTTGTTTATCTTATTTTGATGTTGTTATTAAGTTTTTCTTCCACTATTGTATACTATTATTTTATTTTTTCCATGCTTAGGTTACTATTTCAGGTCATTATAGCCCTTCTTTCCACTGATTTATATTTATATATACAATTATTATATCATAACTGGAGTGTATAAACTCTCCATAATCACCTCCTTACACCCTCACTGTTATTCGGAAGACTTTAGCATATGCGAAGGAAGGCCTAAGGACTAGTGGAATTCATCTAATCACACTATTAAGGTAAAAATTTGGGTTTTGGTACTACAATACTAATGTTATAATCTATTATATGGGAAATGAAACTATCAATCATATGTACGGCAGACAACAGCCTCACAAACTGATATAATTCATTTTTCAAAACCTCTTCTCATATATGAATATAATGATTTATTTAATATATATATATATATATTATTTATGAAATAATTTTACTTTTTAATAATAATATCACATTTATATTCTTTCCTTGCATTCCATTGAACAACATTAGCATCTCTCTTCCAAACACGTGGACTACCTCCTCTACAAAGCGATGCGGTAAAATTTTTGTTATATTTCAGTATGGATGGTTATAAGGATGTATTTAATGCATATATATGATATGAAGGATATATGAATTATTTTTAAATGTAAATTATTTTTTATCATTCTTTTGTTCCACCATTCAGAAAATTTAAACAGCATTCATGCATACGTACCCCCTACGGACTCGATGAACAGTGCAATTTATTTTTCTACATATAGATTTCATGGATATCACTAAAAATATATAAAAATGAATTTATATGAATTCAATATCATTATTAAAAATAAAAAATATTATGGAACTGTAATCATTGTATAGGGAACAAATCTACCATACCAAAGAATACATGAAAAACAGATCATTTATCACCCGGAATAGTAATTCAACAAAAAAATTGTTACTAAATGTGTGATAAAATGATATAATTTAATCAATGTGGTCTGATATATATGATTACAGTTCTGTAATATATATATATATATATATATATGAAATATTTATTATATAGTATTTTATAACATGAATGATGGAAGCGGGACTTGAGGTAGGGGGATTTTGTTTCACTTTTATTTCTATTAGAGACTTTCCCTATTCACCCCTTGTTTCATTTAAGGGATGTATATAATAATGAAGATTTTATTTCTTGATGGTATATATAAAAATTATGTGGATTGAAATATCCATCTAATTTTCTTTCTTTCATGGGGAATATGATATAAATATTACTAAAGATGTACGATATTTATTTTAAAATTTCATTTTTATTGTGATTGTTTAAAATTATTCATCGAATGATATAATATTATAATATAACTCTAAATAATATCATGATTTATTTAATACACAAGTTATTTATGGAAATAATATATTCTATTTTCATTTTTCACTCTTTATTTACTCTATAGTTTAGAAGATGCTTTTAAAAAAACCATCATTATTTCTCTCTTCGGTCAAAAAAACTTATTTTCTAACATATCCATGTTTTCTAATAATAATTCAAGAATATTTCATTATTAATTAAGGATTCTTGAAATTAATTTTTTCAATGTTTTTTTAATTAAAAATTGGTTTAAAATAAAAATTAATATCATTTTCTGAACTAATTACTTTTGACTTTTACAGAAAATGTGAAAGGAATATTTGATTTAATGTTCAATACATCAATATAATATTTTGTTGTCATGACCAATGAATTATTTAAATCTTAATTTAAAAGCTTCCAATTTTTATTTCAATAAAAGACATACCTCAATATTTTGGAACATTTTTTTATTTTTAATAAGTGATTTAAAATTGCAATGTCTATTTTCCTCAAAAAAAATTTATTATAATTTAAAATAATTTTCTATCTAATATGACATAAATGGATATTCCCCAAAATTTAATGGTGATATGATCCAATGAAAAAATCATAATCAATTCATTTTATGGTTTATGATAATAATAAAATGATGTTAATGTAATCAATTTATTTTCCTTAGGTTCTTCTATGATGAAATTTTAATGAAACTTTTTTCTTCTACATGGGTTATTCTATGATGAAATGTTTATAAAACCAATTTCCTTTTCATGTTTAGGATATAATTAAAGTTTTATCATCCCTTGTAGCACATCTATATGATTTTCTCCGTTTTATGTGTGGGCCCATATTTACATATCCTTCAAATTTGGTATTTAAATATAGATATATTATGAGATAAATAAGAATAGAATGGGGAGTGAACCCAGTTCAATAATGGACATTGTCCACTATGATATTATTGGTAGTGAAACTTTAATACTATGATTTGTTTGTGAGTGAAGTCATTACACGATGATTATCCTGGTAATGAGCCTTGACTAATAAGGAAATTATTTTCTATGATGATGTGTATTCCATTAATCCTTTTGTTTTCCAATTTTATTCTCCCATAGTTCATATTCTATGATTAATTTTTGATTTATGTCTTATAAAGGGACATGCTTAATGCCATGAATCAATATTATGATCTATGATATGTAGGGTGTGGTTTTAAAATATTATTATCATGGTCTCAAACACTTGTTCTCATGTTATGAATATGTAATCATTGATATATCCATTTTTTACCTATAACAATAATATAATATCACACTTTCTTATGTTTCTTTTCCAAAATTTATGAAAAGAATAATTTTGTTTCATATTTATAAGATATGTGATAGTTATGAAGAACATATTAGTTTATCATATAGCTCACTTATAAAATAGTTTTTTTATCTCAATGTTTGTAAATATATAAGACCTATAAAACTTTGGTGATTTTTATTTTTTATTTAATTAATTTTAATTTAATAATATGTAATAATAATGTATAAAAAATAATGGCTCTTTATATTTTGTTTAATAGGAAGTTCAAACTATCCTTCAAAAACTAGAATTATAAACCATTAGTGAGAACCCTATGGATAATTATTTTTTTATTAAATCATAATGTTTCGGTATTAAATTGATTTTGTTGTTTTCCTAGAAATAAATATATTTTCGGATACTATAACTGGATTTTATTTTGGAATAGATGCATATAGGGGTAAATATTCAAAAAATATTTGGTAAAATATATACCGACCATTATTCTAGTGCATGGTGAGTGTAACATTACTTCACACCAAATTTTACAATCCCCGGGTATATGATTAGGTTAATTTATATTTTCTTTATTAACCATCATGAAGGATTTTAATAGATTATGACCATGATTAACCTATGACAAACCAATTGTGTTATAGACTAAAAAAAGGTTTCTTGGTATTTTGTGATTGTGTGATTCATTAATATAATTAGTGATGAACGATGATAATGAATACCTTTTTTGTAATATTATTCTGTTGAATATAGAATGATGTAATAAAGGTGATAATATTTATTCTAAAACATTGATGTAAAATATTCGAGATTATTTATATGAATTCTTGTATATAATGAAAAGTATCAAATATTGTTAATACATGTCCATGATGATTATATTTTTGATTAGTAGTAAAAATATCTTATGATATGATGATCACATATCATGTTTATGATTATTCTCAAGTTTAATTTTGTGTGAATTTTCTTCATTTATATAATTTTATTGTCCCTCTGGATGGATTTTATTTTATCATTGGAATTTAATTTCTTTATCTATAAAAATAAAACCATAATTTACATTGAATAGAATTCATGTTTGATATTATTAAACAACCAAAAATCATCTAATAGTGTGAAGATAATTATTAAAATCCAAGGGAAATCACAACCATTTTAGGGGTCTTGATTCATTTTTAAAATGGTTGTTTATCTCATATAATTTAGGAGAAAATCAAATTCAATGATATGCCATTTTTGGTGATTTTGTTGATATTTTTTCTGATCATTTTCATAGTATTCCACAAAATCATGAATTTGAGTTTCAAATATAAATCTTACCTACTTATAACCCTATTTAGAAGACTCCATATAGAATATCCATGATTATTTTTTAAGAATGGATGATGAAATATCAGTTGAATCTTGACAAGAAATTTATTTGGACAAGTATGTCACCTTGGGGTGAAAATATTCTTTTTGTTAAGAATAATTATGGATCGATGTTACTCTTCCTATATTATAATGAACGTAAATGATCATAATCAATAGAAATTATAATTTAGCCCATATTTATGACTTGTTTTATCAACTACAAATATTTCAGTAATTTTAAAAGAGTGATCGTTAATCAGGATATCATCAATTGAGGGTGAATAAAGAGGATGTACCGATGACTACATTATATATTTGGTATGGACACTATGAAAATATAGTGATTCCATTTGTTATTACTAATCCCCCCTCTATATTGATGGATTAAAGGAATAATTTCCTTAGATATTAACTTGATCAATTAATTTTAGTATTTATCAATGATATTTTTATATATTTAAAGAGTAAATAAGAATATGAATATCAGTGAAGAATTTTAATGAAGACCCTGATGTAGGAGAAATTGTATGAAAAATTTTCCATGTGTGAATTTGGATATAAAATGTTTTATTTATGGGTTATATATTATCAATAGAGTGATTATCTATGGATCCACTATAGAGAACCTACTTTTCTTACATTAATTTTACGTCATTTTAGTGATAAAAAATATTAAAACATTACACATCAAGGATCCAAAGGTTTAGTGTCTTGGGAAAACTAGGACTATACATAACATTTAAAACAAAGAAACATTTATTTATTTCCTTGTTCTCTAGATTCTTATTCGATCTTGACCTCCCTTAAGTACATGTAGTCACCTGAGGATATACATCAAAAAGAGGTGAGTTAAAATCCCAGTAAGAGTATAGATAATATCATGAAACAACATAACATGGGATGAGTATAGTCATTATCATAATAACATGGGAATATGATCATAATCATGAGAGGAAACATTAAGAAAAGACTTGGAATGTGGAAATTAAAAACAAAACATCTTGTCTTAGTGGTTAACTAACACACATAGATTTGAAAAAATCTAGAATCATTTCCACTCATCATTTCACTTTAACTCAGGATGTTCATCACTTTACACAATGCATTGGAGTCCGGTATAATTCTGGATGAACTCATCACAACATAATATTTACATTATCATGCATGAAATATAAAACCTATATGAATATAAATAAAACAAGGAAAGTGATGGGGTTCATCTCACAGTAACACATTCATAAACTCTGGGTTCCCAAAAGAAAGAGGGAACAACAGACTTGATACAAGAACCATTAACCTTGAGTGAGAAGTAAAAGGTGTGTTTTTGAAAGAAGAGTTCTTTTGAAAAATATTTTCTTTGATAAGAAATCCATTGGAAAACATGTATATCCTAAAAACATTATAAAATATGAAAAAATTATTTTTAATTAGTAACCATAAAAAAATGTAGTGAAATAGGGAGAACCCGAAGAAAGAAAGTTTGGTTCGAGAATTTCCTCATACCATGTATCTGAACACTTCCTTCAATTTATTTTCCTATATATTGACATTATATTAATTAATTAGTAATTATAGAAAGTTTTAATAAAATAATACGGTTCATTATGGTTTTATTAAGTTCTTTTATGGGCCTTTTGATGAGGTATATTGTTTTAATCAATTGTTTGGGAGTGTTCTTTTTCTTAGTTTTCATGACCAGTTCACTTGTACACATGAATTGATATTTATGTAGAACATAGATAAAAATCCATAACTATTATTACATGTTATTGATGAAATTAAAGAATTATAAATTATATTATAATGAATTATGTTATATTCCATGTGGATGAATCATTAGTTCAAATTTAATGATGATTATTTTAGGAACATTTGGGCAGTTTTTTTATCACAGAAAACATGTATTGTTTTGTCAATTATTATAAAGAATAAAAATTGTTTCCAAAAATAAAAGGGGTTAACAAATACATTATAAAATCTGGTTTCAACCATCTTGTGTTTTCATTTATAACCTTTAAGGATTTGAATGAAAAGGTAACTGCATCACCCAAGATGTAGGTAAATTAACACATCACAGGCAACGATTTCATTTTTATAAACAAACAGAGAGAGAGAGAGAGACGAAGGGATATAATGAATAATATTCCATTAACATGATATAATTCTAGTATATTAATAATACTAGAGTTATCAAGACATTTTTATAATATAATTTGAGGGTAATATAAGAAAGGAAAGCAAATTTGAATGGAAATTGAAAGAAAAGAGAGTGAAATTACTTCTTGAATATATCTTCTTTGAGAGCCTCTTTAGGGAAGAGGGTCTGTTCTTTTTATAATACCAAGGGATTATAGGTGTGGGGGAGGGGATATGTAATATATTTGTTCCGAATTTGGTAAATTATTGATGCTTTAACAGCGTGACGAAATGAGGGTGTGAGGGGTTGTATTTATAGTGGAGGGGATTTGTGTTTCACAATAATATATTAATTAATTTATTATTTCTCCGTAAGAAAATAAATATTGATGATTCCATAAACAAGAATAGTAATAAGTTCTTTTGATTTTGAAAAAATTGGGCTTACATCAGTCGAACATCATCTGTGACTCTATAATTAATGTATTTAGCTTATTTTGTAAATTATAGTATTTCACTATTCATAAAAAAATTAGGTATTATAGAAAAATACCAAAAAAATATCCCTAACCATTTATTGTTGTGTATAATACAACACTGAACTCAATTTTTCTAAAATATTTTTATAAATGTGATAAATTTAATTTTTAATTAAAATCATAATTTACTTGAAAAATATAAATTTAAAATAAAAACTAATTTTATAATGCTTTCAAAAATTAAATAAGGTATTATAAAATTATCATAAAACTAGAAGACATATAATTTTTAATTTATGAACACATTTTAGGAAAATAAATTTTCTTTTAAATTGTGTAATTAATTATAATTATTTATTTATGACTTACAAAAATACCAAAAAAAATTTTATGGTAATATCGTCACATATAAGATGCCTAAATTTAATTTATACATTCATGGGTGAGGTTACTATTCTTTTGGAGTATTTAATATTCATAAGGGTCATATTACTTTTCATAAGGAAATGTTACTATTCACCAAAAATTATTTTTTCCCCTATCGGACTCCAAACATCTTACTAATCGCAATTGTTTGTGTCTGATTTTCAAATTTCGAAACATAGAAGTTGAAAATTTATGTTTGAAGGTCACATAGTATCTTATTTAAGAATGATGTGGCATTGTGTTTCCTAATTTTAACTATTATGAAATTACTATAATAATGGATAAATTTCATTGAAAAAAGTTTGGGTTGTTATATTCATAGTTGACTAATGTTATTTATCATTAGTCCATACCAACCACTATGATATATATCTAGTGTTTTATTAGTTTACATATATATTATTGATTATTTTTATAGAATTATTAATTTCTATTTAATCTACTCACCATGTTAACTTGTACAAGATCCATGTTCAATTGTGAAAATAAATGTTAATAAAATTTCAAGGAAACTATGTGATGATTCGTTTTTGAACCTATGCATACATTAACCTGAAGTATATAAGAGTTTTTACACTATACATATTTATAAAATAAAGTAATGGGATGAATGCTCATGTAGAATGAACTGTTTTTTTATTATGCATCACAAAAATTAAATGTTCATTATAAAAATTACCTAACTTCTGATTTAGACTTAGCAGTAGTATCTTTTATTTGTAAAGATATAGAGGTTTTATATTTATATATAAATATGTTAAATATATACTAATCATAATTGGTTAAAGAATATTTTCACACATATATAGTTAAATATATTCCAGATAATATGGTTTTAATTGATAATATAATATTACAGATCTATACATTAACACCCCGAGGAAGAGATCCTGGTGGTTAATGCTCAAAGTCGAAAGAATTAGGATAGCTTATATACGATGATGATCAAAAAATAACCAATATGTATGGGTCTGTAAAGAATATATTTTTCAATATTTAAGGGGTGAAAAATTTTCTTTTGAAAATGAGCATTAACTAATTTATATATTTTTGGATTAAATAGGCATAGGAGGAAGATATTGAACAGTTGAAGAAGGTGATAAATTCTCCTAATCATATCCTTTATTGTGGGGGAATGATAATTTTCCAGAACCAAGTATTTTTTTCATCAATTACATATTTGATTAAGGGGATGTTATCAAAGTCTCATATATCTTCATTCTAAATTAATCCAAGATTTATGGCGATGTAAAGAAATTATAATGAGTATATCTAGTTGGAAAACATGAAGATAGATATTCCGGAGTATATATCCCATTTCTTGGTATGTCGGTATGTTAAGGATGGGAGACAAAACGTTTACGTGGTTTTTATAACCTTTACCCATACCAAAATGGAAATGGGAAAACATCACCATAGATTTTTTCTTCAAACTCCCCCAAAATTATAGAGGCCATAATATTATTTCAGTTGTATGAAATATCCAAAAAAAATCAATACAATTAATTTTTAGTAGATAATACTTCAATATTGATCAACAATCTATAATTTTAATTAAGGAATTTTTAAGGATTTATAGAGTACCACATTTTATTGAATCTAATATGCATATGATGATTACCTCGATGTTTGGGAGAATTCTTCTATAAGATATAGATAAAAAGATATGTTTCCAAATTATATATCATCGTGATATTGATGGTGTGTTTTAAAGAACCATTAAATTCTTAGAGTATATGATTAGATCATATCTCATTAATTCAAAGGATTTTGGGATAAATACTATTCTCTAGTAGAGTTTTTATATAGCATTAACTTTCACCCATGTATTCATATGGTTCCATATGAATACTTATAGAGAAATAGGATTATAAAACTAATTTACTATGTTGAATTTGAAAACAAAAACTATTAGGACTTTATCTAGATGACTAAATATAATATAAAATCAAATTCATTCAACAACATATTAGGGAAATATATATTCAATAGGAAATTTATGTTAAAACCCCATCGATGTGATCAAAAATTTGAAATTTTTGAGAAGTTTATTCTATGAATTTATCAATGGAATAAGGTTATGTGGTATAGAAAAAATGAAATTTTGATCCCTTGGTATATTTTCCATTTTGATATTCATGATCGAGTATAGATGGTATCTTACCACTTAGCACTTCTACTTCATTTCCCTCAAGTCTATGATGTGTTATATCTATCTCTACGGGGGTGTATATACATGAACCTTCACATGTACTAAACCTATAGTTCATTGCACTAGATCATAAATCTCTTTATGAATAAAGTAAAATATAAATATTTCATCAATATGCTAAAGTACTATAAAACAATACCACTCACACAGTCAATGTTTGGTAATGAAACAACTAATTTGAAGAAGTTACATGGGAAACAAATAATATGATGAGAAAGAAGTATTGTCATTTTTTTATTTCATAATAATGTAATTTAAATGGAAGAATTATTTTTAATGGGGGTATAATATATCAAATTGAGATTTTATAAAATATATTTTTTCTAATAATTTTAATTTCATCAATCACTCAGGATACACACAACACCAATTCTAAATAAACTATAATATAATATACCATTATAACCATTACATAAGAATGGTGGGTATGAATTGAACTAACTAAATTTTAAATTTTATATGGTTTACTCATATAAAAAATAAATTATGTCTTTATCTTTTTATTTTAAATGAAACAAAAATATCATTTTAGAATAAAAGAAATATTCATGAAAAAATATTTCCATGCGCTCAATTCATTTTTTTATATCAATAAATTAAATTTTTTACTATTTTTGAATGATACAAATTAAATACTCATATTATATCTTTAATAAAAAAATTTAAAATTCAACAAATATTTTTTTCTAGAAATGAGATTAGAATAATTACAATTTTATTCTTAGAAACATATTTTATCTAAAAAGTAGTTTGGCCACATTTTTTATAATTACATTATAATTAATATTGTTTATTTTCAAAAGCATTTACTATAAAAAATAAAAATATTTTATAATTTATCATTTCAAAATATCTAAGAATTATTTTTTGGGAATTTTTTAAAAAGTTTATTTTTTGATAAGTAGCGAAAATACTGGATATTAATAAAATATATTTTTTCACAAATTTAAAAAACCCAATTTTCAAAAAATTAACAATAAAATTAGTTGAAATAATTTTTTCTTTATCGAATTTATTTAATTGGAAACAATTTCAATTTTAAATTTTATGGGAAAAAATTTATTTTTATGAAAATGTTTTGTTTGGAAACAACATTTTTCATCGCATCTACGAGTTTAATTTTAAATTAAATTATTCCACTTCTCTAAATTAACTTTTTGTAAAATGTATTCCATATTTTTACTAACAATAATTAATATTATTTAATAATTTAAATTTAATTTTTGGTCATAATATATAGTAAATGAAATGAAGAATTAATTACCTTAGTTAAAAATAAAATTAGTTTATCAAGAATTAAATAAAAATATATGGGTATGGTGTCCAACTAACTTTTATAAATACTATTATATTGACATATTGAAACCTTAACCTATCCTAAAAACAATTATATGTAAATTTTGATGAATTTTTTCTTTGGAATCACATTATCATTTTTTATTATTTTTAAAAAATTTCCAGGTTGTTCCCTCCACCAATTATAAAATAACACCTATTATATAAATATATTCACACTTAAATAAATTTTTTATTCATCCAATAAATTACTTAATAAATTAATTAAATCCTTCCATATGACCTATAGTCTATGTTTATCTTAAAACAATCCTAGGAAGGGTTTTTATATAAAACTAAAGAGCTTCTCTAATGAAGAGATGAAGTTCTTTACTTTGTGTTTCTATTTTTTATTCTCCTACATCCCTAAAATATTTGTCAATAATTATAAAATAATAAAACAAGTATATTATATATTTTAAGATTATATTTGGGTAATTTGATGACCTCTATAAATCTACTCTTCAAAAAAAATGTTAAACGAAACTGTCGATCATGTGTACAACAGTCTATTATTATGAATCGTTGTAATTAATTTTCCAAAATCACCTCTCATGGATGTATATTATATATATATATATATATATATTTGTGTGTGTGTGTGTGCATGGAGAACTATTCCTTCCGAATTGATGTAATTTGTTTTCCATCATCATCTCTCACGGATGGATATAAGTTTTTATTTAATGTATAAATACATATATAAATATATATTATTTATGAAATAGTTATATTTTTGGAATTATAATATCACACCAATCTTCTCACCTTCCAATCCATTTAAATTTCATGATTCCCCTCATTCATATGTATGGAATATCTCCTCTATGAAGAGATGTGATATGATATTTATTTTATTTTAATATAGAAGGTAATATGGATAGAGGTAATGAATAAATATGATATATATTACATATTTTTTTCAAAATTTTCTTTATTATATATTTTTATTTCATTCCTTCCATTCATAACATAGAAACAAAATTCATGTGTATCTATGGATTACTGTCTCCATAAAAAATGTAATTGATTTTTCAATCTACAACATTTGTGGATGACACTAAATATATATATAATAAATTAATATTAATTTTATTTTATTATTAAAATTATTTATATGATATAACCATAATTAATTTACAATTACCAAATCGTCTCAACAAAAACAAATAAGAAAAATGAAGCAATTATCTCTCGGAATAGCCATTTCAATATAGAATTGTTAGTGAATGCGAAATTAAAAATTAAAAGTAAATAATATATAGTATTATATGTTATTATTTTTTGTAAATATATTTATAATAAACCTATATTTATAATATAGTAGTTTTGAACATGTATTATGGAATTTGGACCAATGGTAATGGATTTTTGTATCACTTTTATTTCCATAAGACACATATCATATTCACCACTTCTTTTTCTTATGTGGTGTATATAATTCCCATAATTTCTGTTTATGGATTTTTTTGGATTTACATATTAATATAAGGTTCTTTATTTAATTAAGTTAATTATTAAAAAAATAACCAAAGTGGTAAGTTTTTTATGTCCCAATCCCACTGTTTATTAGGATTGTTTATGATTATGCTTTAGGTAATTAAATTTCATGATATAACTCTCAATAATCTCATAAATTATCTTATAATATAAATAATATATATAAATTACATGTTTTCATTCCATTTTCCCCACTTTATGTAATCAATATTTCAAAACAATGTTTTTAGGGAGAACTGGCATTATTTCTCTCTTCGGTCGAAAAAATGTTTTCTTCAATATCATTTTTTTATAAACAAAATAATTACTTTTTTAATATTAATATATGATATTTTAACTTAATTTTTACCTATTTGTTAATTTTTTTTATATTGTTTTAAAATTAATCTACTTGTTTTATTTAAATGAGGTACCTTTTACTTTTTACCTATAGTGTGAATGGAATCTTTGTTATAAAGTACACAACATGAAAAAAAATCCCCCCATCATGTCCACTCAATTATTTTAAGATTAATTTATAGTCTAAAGCGGTAATTTTCAAATAATTTTTTTAAATATTCGATATTTTTATATTTTAAACAATTGATTTTAAAAGAGAAAGTATATTTTATTCAATAAATGTTCCAAGTTGTCATTTTAATTAATTTTTCGTCTAAGATGGAATCATTTGATATTTCATGAAATTACTTGGTCGTATCATCTAATGATACCATTCATATTAGAAATTTGGGTTGATTATAATTATGATGAAAATATTTTAATGAAAACCATTTCTTTTCCATCGGTTCGTCTATTATGAAATATTTATAAAACCCTTTTTTCCATGATTTATGAAATTATGAAATGTTTATGAAGCACATT
Source organism: Viscum album (assembly GCA_963277665.1). Taxonomy (NCBI): domain Eukaryota; kingdom Viridiplantae; phylum Streptophyta; class Magnoliopsida; order Santalales; family Viscaceae; genus Viscum; species Viscum album. Next base: position 421,627,293 of record OY728162.1, on the reverse strand, counting down.
TCTTTATAATGGGTTATGATATGGTGAGTGTTTTATGATCATATAGAATGATTTTATATGATTTTTATAATTTTTTTGGGTGCTCTAAAATATATTTCCCTCCAATGAATTGGGTAAATATGTATACCTCAGGACAAAAATAGGACTAGAATATAGAGAAATCCCAATTAAGTAATGGACTTTGTCCACTATGATAGTCTTTGGAGAAACACTGACAACACAAGTTGTTTATGGAGTTAACCCATTAAACTATAAAAATCTTGGAAATGGTCATTGACTAAAAAGGAAATTATTTTCTATACTTATTAGTATTCAACAAATCTAGGTCTTATTCTGATGTTATGCTCTCATCGCTTATGTTATTTGATTCCATCATAATACATGTCTTATAAACTACAAAAAATTATTCCATGACTCAATATTAGGATATATGGTATGATTTTATAACTATATCTTCATGTTATACTTATTTGATCCCTCATATCTTTATTTTTTTACCCTAACTGAGCATCTAATCACACCCATTATTTTGTTTCCTTTCCCCAGGTTAAGAAGAAATTTTTTAAGTATGGCATGAATAATAAGTTTAAAATTATAAATAAAATAATGGGAGATAATTTAGTGAACTTATTAACATGTATTTTATGAATATTAGTTTCCAAATATACTACACCTATATGATTCTTGGATGTGTTGTTATGTTATGAAGTTAATATTTATCTAATAAGATATAATATCAATAGTTGAAATGTATTGGTCACTATAATAAATATTAAACATGGTGTAATTTACAACAATATGTTTCATTTACATGACCTAGCTGGTGATTCCATAATTGGATGTGGTATGTAATATATAATGTAGTTTTATTTTTGATTTTAATTACTTAGTTCATGTATTCCAACAAATAAAAGACATTATTTAATGGTGTCTTACCAAAACATATGATTTCTTTATAAATTAAGAAAAATTTATTCTTAAACATGAAAATTAATAATTTTGTAACAAATATTGATATAGAAATAATTTTTTTTGGTAAGAAATGGAATTTAATTATATTATTACAAATCCAAGATCATTTCCATCATAAAGGTGAGGTGGTAGTCACTGATAGTCGTAGTGGTAATTTTTCTCTATTGGATACTCATAGATTCATCTTACCTCACTCTATATTTCTAAATATACATGGTTCCTACATTATAATATACATTTTAGAAACAAAATATTTATCTAATACCTAATATATAGAAATAGAAAAATCTCACTAGATCAGAAACACACCTGAATCATCCTCTTCATTCTTTGGTTTTATGAGAATTTTCTTTCTATAGACCTTATTTAAACATGAAAAAAAGAATAATCATTTTCAATTTTATATTTCTTGATCCTTTAATTCTTGTAAGGGTGTTGGAAATGAGAAATATATATAAACAAATTTTCTGGACATTTTCTTTTTCACCATAAGGATGGTAGTATTTTCACACATTATCTCCTTATCAACATAGTTAAATAAAGTGAATAGATCTAGATTAGACTTCCCAATGTTTTTCAAATAAAAAATAACACCAATTTTGGTGAAGTACTAAGGAGGTTATGTATGAATGAGATCAGTGCATAGTTTATGAGGAAGTCTAAAACCTAGAACCACTAGGCACTCTATGTATTTAATAAGATTGAATACATGGGGCCTATCTTGTGTAACCTCTCTAAGATTAGTCTAAAAGAGCACCTTGGGAAACTAAAACTGGTATTACCTAGATCTATCTTGATATAGAACATGAATATTTCATAGAATTCTATATGATTTCTTTTCATCATCAGGTTTCATAAGTTAACTATCCATAGATGAAATCATTAAATAGTGAATGTAAACTTTTTACCTCAATTTATTTTCATTGGAATCAAAATCTACATCACTCAGCTCCTAAGTGGGTTTATTAGGAAGTGACGATTCAACAATGTATGATATCCATTAATGGATATACAAAAATTGAAGGCATTTGAACCATTCCTAGAACTTACTACTAGTGAAAATATTGTATTTGTGATATATACATAAAAGGGATAAATTTGATTACGAACATTTCCTTATTAAAAAATTATTAATATAATAATATTTGTACTTAACCTGATAACAATTTATATGATATATCATTAACTTATTTTTACTAAATGACCCACTATTTTATAAAATCCAAATATCCCTCACCATTGTAATTAGAATGTTAAGATTCCTGGATATTCTAGTCTTAAAGATTCACATGTACCTTCTCACAACCAAAATGATAGTTACTCCAGATACATGAATACATTTATGTGGGATGGTGCTTTTCAACTACGGTCCTATATCTCTTTGATTCATTGGGTGTACTCCCCAATCTAGAAATCCTAACTTGGATTTCATCAACTATTTTTTCTATGTAACATAGAGTATGTAATGGGATAATTATCCTGATGTATGGTTGTTTATTTAACCCATAACCTTTATCATAACTCCACAATAAAATAATTTCTCCCAATGAGGTTTTGGATTTTTATTTATGGAAGACCTGAATATAGGGGTGAGGGAAATCGTATCATTAAAAAATTAAATACAAAAATAATTATATATTATAAAATATTAATTAGTTTATAGTGTGGTGTTCATGAGTTATGTTGAAGTAAAAATAAAGATGAAAGAAAAAATATATTTATTGTTGTTTGGGTGAAAAATATTCAAGTCCACTCCTCAATCAACTCTAATCTTCAAGGAGAAAATTACCCACTTTGAATCTCACTTCTAATGGTGTGAGAACCTTGTTATAGTACATGAATTTTGAAAAACCCAAAGGAACATCCTGTTCTTGATACAGGATAAAAATCTAGTCTGTTAGACCTATATTTTGATCAGGATTCATAACCCAAACATTAATTTATAAGTTATAATATCCATAGATATAGAAAAATGGTTTTTTGTGGAAATCATAAAATATACATGAAGAAATTACAAACATAAAGAAAAAAACATTACACAAATAAATAATAACTGAACTGTAGAAGATGATCAAAATGTTGAATAAATTTATGCTTGATGATCGCTGATCACTTGGATGTAATAGATATGAAATATGGATTCTATCTATGATCAAAAAAAATCATATTTCATGGAATATTAAGATCAATTGAGAGAAGTAGAATATTAAATATGTATCCCATGTGATCGATATTAATTATCTCCACATGGTTGTCATTTTATTCCCTGAATCAATCTAAAAAATCATTAAAACATGATATTTATGAGTTTTCCCCTATCTAATTTCTACACAACACTTGTTAGATCATAAAAATAAAATGAAATTATTGTTACTGTGTTTATTAAACCCCCACTAAAATCAAAAAATACATTCGATATATATAGATCCATCATGATATATTATTATAAAACAATTAATATTTTAAGTTAATCAATTGTAAAAAATTTATAATAACATAATATTTGAAAAAAATATTATTATTTATATTATACATATAGAAAAATTTTGTGAAAAACATTACATTTCATTGCTTTTAATTCTTCATGTTCAAATTTAAGGAAAAATTATTAAAATTATTTTGTGGCACTAAAAATAGATAATTCAATATCAAATAATAATATAACAATAAAAATAATTTATTTTATTCATAAAAATTTAAATAATATATAAAATTTTGGAAACACTAAATTTAATCTAATAGTGACTCATGACATTTCATTTGGTTCCAATGGAGAATAAACAGAGCATGACCTGTCATTTCTTTTTTATGGATAAAATAAATAGAGTTAATAAAAAAATCATTCAAATTTACTATGAAATAAAAGGATTCATGTGAACCAAAAAAAATTTCCCACAATTTGATGACCAATAGTGAGTCTTTATCCACTGTTTCATGAATCCACTGTCGACTCATGACCTACCATTTGGTTCCTATAGTGGCTAAATAAATTTTATTGGACACAAATATGAGGAAATAATAGAAGAAAAATATATGAATAAAATAATAATAATAATAATAATAATAACATAAAATAATATAAAAATGAACTAAAAATGGAAAAAGGCTAATGTCATTCCACTTTCCATATGAAAGGGTTGGAAGAATGAAAAATGATTTCTTGAAGAAAATACTAATGAATAAAATTTAAAACAGATCAAGTAAACTAAAACAAAAAAAATTGATTTTTTTTTGAAAATATCTAAGGTGTTACTTCTAAAATATTTTACATCAAGAAGAATTAATGAAATGCTGTGTAAGAAATAACCCACCATTGATGTCTGTAAATAGTTCACTGACCCACCGTTGGGTTCTAACGGTGAGTAATTCCACACAAAAATGGTAATTTACTATAGTGTTTCAAATTATCAATCATTGGTATTTCAGAATGGTGAGTCAATGCACAACCAATTGAAAAGATAATGAATAACTCGAAGAATAATCTAAGTTAAAGAAGAATAAGAACTCACTATTAAAGCTTGATGAATCAAATGACATTGAACTAAGATGATGCATTGAACCTTGTCCAAAAAATTATAACTTATGTCATCAGATTAGAATGATAAAAAAAATATTATAAATCACATTTGAAATTGTTGGGAAGAGAAGCATATGTGAATAGATCCTGATGAACTAGTGGAAGAGTGAGTATTGGTCTATCAGGGAAGACGTCTGATAGAGGAGGAAAAAAGAATGAGGAGATTTAAAAGTTATCATTGTGGGATTTTTAAAAAATAAATAATCTTGATTTAAAAATAATTAACTAGATGGAGGAGATTGAATTTGAGTTATTTAACTCAGATCACACATAGAAATGAACAGATGGTGGACGAGCGATATAATTATCAAGTGATGCATAATATATGTTAATATTAAAAAAAACACAGAAAAATAGGGTTCGTGACCCATATGGATGAAATATAACAATCAAAAGTGCATGTTGGCGTGCACTATGGGTCTTTACACATGGGCCCCACATGTTACTGGTGTGCACTATGCATACTAAACAAATTACTCTTCATGAGGCTTCCTTAGTTGGGCCCTCCCTCAGGGTATACCCTAAGGGGTCCCATATGTTGTTGAGGGCTATCAAAGGTCATCACTGAGGATAGAACTAATTTTTTACTAAAAACGTAAGTAGAAAAAATATAATAAAAATTTAGGTATTATTGAATAATATTAAAAATAATTAAATATTTTAAGAATATATAATTAAGAACATAAATTAACACATAATAAATTATTTGACATGAGAATTTAATAAAATTGCAATATATTAATTTATCAAAAAATACTAAATATATCCCCATTCTGTAAATTGAAAAATGAAACAATAATAAAAAATTTAACATAAATTCTCTCCCTTTTGGAAATTTATCAAAAAATTCATTAAAACAAAAAATTAAAGTAGATTCCCTTTTAAATCATTTAAAAAAACTTTAAAAATAAAAAACTGGTTAATTATCATAAGTGTAAACTATTAGAAACATATTTAAAAGATTGTATAATTAAGACAATATTGCAGCTAAAAAACATATTTAAATTGATTAATCAAATTTTTTTTAATCAAAGTAGAAAATATTATTTTCAAATGAAAAACTTATGTAAAAACAAATTTAAGGATAGTGACTATACTAACAAATATTTTAACTTTCTAACATACCCAATTAAAACATTATATTCTCAAATTTAACTGAATCTGAGAGTTTTGTAAAGCTGTGGGCTACTTATTTCTCATTAGAAACAAACTCTTAAGAATATATCACCGTTATTTGCATAGTCCCTTAGAAATTGAGATCTTTCAGAAATGTGTTTAATTCTAGAAATTTGAAGAGGGTTTTTTGAAAATTAAATAGAAGTTGAGTTATCACAGTAAATAGGAATCTTATCAAATATAATATAAAAATTATACAATGTTTCTATTATCCATATGAAATGTTAACAGAAATTAGTATTATAAACATATCCAACATTATATATTGGTAGTTCTACTAATATTTTATTCATATAGAACAATAAAATCAATCATTTCATAAAAATTAATGCATTCATGTAGTTCTTTTTCGGTCAAATCTACAACCTCCATAGTCAGAATCAGAGTAATATATTCAATCAAAATAGTTCTCATTAGAATAGAAAATTCTTTTATAAATAGTACCCTTGATATATCTAATTACCCTTTTAACATTATTATAGTGACTTTATTTGGGGTTTTCCTAAAACCTAGAACATAAGAAAAATGAGAACATAATTTCTAGTCTATAATAAGTTAGATACAAAAATATTCCTATCATGGGTCAATATTTTTTAATATCGATTTACTTACTAGATTAATCTAAGTACAATTTTGAAATAGTGGTTATTGATGATTTAAAAAATTTACTTGAATCAAATCCAAATCATTTTAAAATATTGTTTGTATACTTGGCTTGATTTAATAAAACAAAATATTTTATTAGATTGATTTGTAAACAAAGAAAATATTTTAGATCTCCCATTAATCTCATTTAAAATTAACTTTTCATTAGGGTGTAGAAATCATTACAAAGAGAATAATTTCTTGAAACAAATATTATATCACCAATATATATGTTTAGAATTATTATATTACATGAAACACATTTTATAAGTAGTGGTGGAGAAACCATACCTTTAACAGAATCATTTTGTAATAAAATTTATTTAAGTATTTCATAACAATATCTACTGGCTTTCTTAATACCAAATAAATATTTTCTCAGTTTAGAAACAATATTTGGAAAATTATAATTTTCAAATCCTGGGGGATGCCTTACATGGAACTCCATTGATATAATTCCATTTTAATAGAAAATTTTTATATCCATTTGAAATAATTTGTTGATTTAAAAGATATAAAAGTCTTATATAATTATAATAGATTACATTCATGTGAGAGGAGAAAAATAATCACCAATTTGATTTCCCAATTTTAGGAATAACCTAGATCTAATTGTGTATGTTTACTTTAAATATGTTTCCAACTTCATCAAGTTTATTTTATAAAATCCATATAGTTTTGATAACTAGTTTACCTTTTTTAAAAGAATATAATCACACACATTATTCCTTTCAAAATTATTTAATTCATCAAGCATAGAATTAATCCATTTTGAGTCAATTAAATATTTTTCGACATTGATAGGAACAATTTCAGAAATAAATTCATAATTGGTACAGTAAATCAAAACAGATTATCTGGTTTTAATTCTAGATTCTAATTTTCCAATAACATTTTTAATTGGGTGATATTTAAGAGTTTTACATTCCTTTGGATCAATTTGACAATATATATTTTATTTATAAATAGATTAATTATCATTATCTTATCCATTATCTTTATTAAACATAAGTTATCTAAACTCATCATTTTTTTACAGATTCATAATATTTATTATTAGAATTATTTTCATTAAATATAACATTCTTAGATTCTAAAAAAACTAGTGTTTTTTTATTAAAAACCTTATATGGTATACGAGAATTGAAATATCAAATTAATATCGCTTCATCTGACATGGGGTAAAATTTTTCTAAATTATCATTTATATTTTAGATGAATTATTTACAGCCAAATTCCTTAAACTTTAAAAATTTATTTTTAAATCCATTTAAAAGATCATATGGGGTCTTATTTTAGATGTTTCTAATTAAAAAACTATTTGAAACATAGAAACATATATTTACACATTCTTCCCAAAAACATTTATAAACTATAAATTCCATTAAAATAGATCTATCCATTTCTTATAATGACCTATTCTTTATTTCTACCACAAAATTCTATTTTGGTTTCATGGGGCTGAGAAATAATTTTTATCCATTTGATTATTAAAAATTATCAGGTTATACATTCCAAAAATCATAAACTCTATCACATATGATAGAAATTATTGATCTTTTTTTGAAATTTTGAATAAGCTTATTGAAATCATAAAATTTTTATAAAAATTCATTTTTTGTGAAAGAAATAAATCCCTAAGAATCTATTTTAATCCTCTATAATTACAAAAACATGTCTTTTAGCACTAAACAATCATGATTCATGGGTCCAAAAAATTAATCTTATAGTAACTCTTTACATCTATAATTACTAAAAACATTTACATATTTAATTATTTCTTTTTGTTATTTACTTTTCAATCATAAATAACATATGAAAAAACATACTTGTATGTATCTTGATCAGTTTTAGTACTTGTTTATACTTTTTTAGTTTATACAGAAATCTGAATATTTTGTGCCCAAGCCTCCTATGCCACGAAATTTCATCTTATTCTATAATATTCATAAACATAGCCTTGTTTTTGTTAGTTTAGATAAATCAATAGTACGTACATTTTCATTTATTTTTTTCTAAAACAAAACCAATTTATTTTTTAGAATATTACTTAAATAATTTTCCAAATTAACATTTAAAGCATCATCACATAATTGTGATATACATTCAATATTTTTTTAAACCATATACATACAATAATTTTGAAATAATAATAGTTTTAGAAAATATAGTTTCACCTATACCTTTTTATGACTTTTAGAATTGTCTCCAAATGTGACAAAGTCACCATGATATCAATTAAATGATAATAACTTTAAAATATCACATTTAATGTTCTGAGAACATACATTGTCTAAGTACCATGAATCATTTAGACATCTAAGTAATATTTAATGAAATTAAATTGTCAAGTATACTATTTTCGTACCCATTACAACATAGGTCCAACTAGAATAGTAATAGAAAAATAAAAACCCAAATATACCTAAGAATTTATTAGTGGGTTTTTTAGAGAGTAAATAATTATTAATGAAATTTATTGTGTGCTAAAAATGATGTGTAATTCTCAGTGAGAACTCATTGGTTTATGTCCCTTTCATTCTATATTTAAAATTGGTAACACATGAATCTCTTCTTTTTGATCTTTTGATAAAATTAGTTTTTTGTAATCTTAGAGTGGTACTATTGTATCCAAAATCATTATTATTAAAGTTTAATATAATTAAAGATGTATTCTTATGATATTGTTGAATACCTTTTACAAAATTGTATAATTCCCCATTAATATTGACATAATAATTTTTAAAATCCATGTTCTCTCATTGTATAGTTTTTAAATATGCAAATACCTTCACATTAGATCCAAAAGCTGTGTTTTATAATTTTTAAATTTATTTCCTTAATTTGTTTAAATTTTTTATAATTTATTTATATCACCAAAAACTAGTTTAAATATTCTATCATGATCTTCATCATTTATAGACATAATTTCTTAAATCCTTTCATTTTCATCTTTTAGTTTTAGTAATTCAGAATTATAACCCTCTTTAGGTTTATCATTCTGAGATATACATAAATTTAGATTATCACATCCCATTTTCATTTTCTCATTTTCATTGATAATATTATTATTTTTAATTTGTAATTTAGTATAAATTTAAAATATTATGGTTCCATCATTCATTTATTATTCAGTTTCCTTATGTAATTAAGTAACATTGTAATTTTCCTAATCTTAATCAGTATATGAATCAGAAACAATTTAAGTTCCATTTCCAAATAGATAACTCAGATAAAAAAATTATGAGTTATTAACTATTTAAATAGATAATCATTTAAATAACATTTATTACCCATCATAAAAAGATCCATTATCTCATTTTTACTAATATAATCACTACTAGAGTCTGAACCATCCGAGCAACCCCGACCTATAAGAAAAGATTGTTTTTCTTTATTCTTTTATCTCTGTCTTTATTTATATGTTTTATTTTAGGGTAGTTTTTCATTATGTAACTTTTCTTACCGAACTCATAATATGTTAATTCTAAAAAATATTTATTAATATTTTTATTAAATTTCTTATAATATTTTCAACACTTCTTTTTGAACTACCTCTTTGCACATTTGTTTACATGAACTTCAAAAACATATTACGAAAGTGATCCATATGCTTTTCAAATACCTGAAACTCAGATTCATAAGAATAAGAGTTATTAACATAATAGGTTTAAATTAATTAAATTTTCTTTTATTAGACTCATAATTAAAAATATTCTTCGGTTCTAACTAATCATGTAGTAAAGATCCTTAGAGTTCATCTAATGTGTACTCTTTAAAATTATTATTCTCAACAATGGACACTTTTTCTACATGAAAACTCTTTGGAAGAGCTCTCAGTTCCCTTTCCACTTAATCAATGTTGTCCAAGACTGCTCCAAGAGAACAAATATCATTGGTTATACTGTTAAAATGATGGAAAATTTGATTTATTGATTCTTAATCTCCAATCATGATGTCCTAGTATTTTTATCAAAGCATTTCTATCTTGGTTTTCTTCAGTTATTCAGTTCCATAATGAGTCACTTAATGTATCCACCATATGTCATGGGTTTTATTACAACATGAAACATGGATAGACACTTATACATATAGAATAATATAAAATAGCATTAACTATGTAATCAAAAATATATTTTACCTTGTCATTACCAACCAGAATCTCTAAATAGTCCTTGGGTTTCTCATATATAACTTCCATGATGGTCAAGTGATACAAAATTAGGTGTTTCATGTAGGATTACATTATATCTTTCTAATATTCATATTCACTCGTATAAAAGAATGTGGGTTTCTCTGGTATCCATCCATCATTAGTATCGAAACCTACCATTATAAAATTAAACATTAATATTGTTCCATAGACTGTTAAGTCTATGATATAGGTTAGCACAGAGTTAAAATAAGAAGTAGTATAAATACTAAACTATCAGAGACATACCCTATGATAAGAACTAGTAGATCAATATTTTTGGAAAATATGACTATATGGTGTGAATAGTATCTTTTAAAACACAAATACAAAAACAATCATAGTTTATAAATTATATAATAGTAAAGAGTGTAGTTTTCTTGAGTTATGTTGTAATAAAAATAAAAATAAAGGAACAGAAGATTTATAGTGGTTAGGATCACAAATATTATAACATCACAAATTTTTACCAGTTGAAATTCCATTACTATAATTATTTCATAAATTATAATCACATAAAATTACATAAATAACATGATTAAATCTTTATAAATGAATAATTAATTATAGAAAAGGCATTTCTAGATGTTATGGAACATATACCAAAAGATTAATAAGTTCACCTTTGGAATAGTAAAATGACCCTAATGAATTGTAAACTAGAAAATTGAATAGTAAACTCACCAATGAAAGTATAAATAAAATTTATCCATCTTATAAGCGACAATATGATATAATTATATCATAGTTAAGTAAATAAATATTTAAAAATTATAAATTAAATGTTGTATTTTTGTAAGTCATGAATATTTAATTATAATTTTATTAATACTTTTATAATTTAAAATAAATTTTATTTTCATAAAATTTATTCATAAATCAGTATTTTTTATATCATATTATTATAAGATAATTTTATGAGACATTGGTTAATTTTTGAATGTGATATAAAATTAGTTATAATTTAAAAATCTGTATTTTTTGAGTAAATTATGATTTTAATTAAAAATTAAATTTCTCATATTAATAAAATTATTTTCATAAAATTGAGTTTATTTTTTAATTATAATTGTCAAAAAATGATTTGGGTGAATATTTTGTAATTTTCTAAAATACTAGAATTTTTGTCAATAGTAAAATATAGTAATTTACATTATAAGTAAATAAATAAAATTTTCAATCATGCTTGAGTCATGGATGTTATAAGTGACCATTATTTAGAATTAACATTAATTAATTACTTTATTTAGCCTCAATAATCCTCTCTATTTCTTTTCCTGTGAAAAATAATAAAATAATGAGTAAAATAATGAGAGAGAACCACTCTCTTCCCCTATAAATATCACCCCTCACCACCTCTCCTCCTCACACCTCTCAATATCGAGGCCTTGTCCAATGTAAGTTAAAATTTCCTCCCAATATCATACCCCACTTTTGAGATCTTTTGGACTCAAAAAAATACCAAAACAAATCTTATTAGGATGTTCTCAAGAAGAAGGAATAAAGAGGGAAAATCCTCTTCTTTTTCATTTCATTTCTCTTCATGTTCCTTTATTTTCTTTTTCTCTACTTGCCTCCCCTCATCCAAATTTTATTATAACTATAGTACCTTTCATATATTTTAATTTTTTTATGATGATTTAATAATTCCTCATCATCTCTCTTTCACCCTCCTTTTATACTAAAAATGAAAACATTGTCTGTGATGTGTTAATTTATCACTTTCAAGGATGACGAAGTTTTTATTTTTCATTCATATAATCAAGGATAGGCATGAAATAATTTTTTTGTTTGAACCAGATTATAACATATTTATTATATCTTATGTAATTTTCTGGAATCATTTTTTACACATGATATTAATTTATAAAACAAAACGAGTTTATTGTGATCGAAAACTGCGAAAATAAACCCAAATGATTATCATTAACTATTTATCTACAGATTCACCCTCATTAAATAAAACCAAATGATATATAAGGGAAATTTATCCTTTTTATTATCATTAATAATATATAATTTCATTAATATATAATTACCCCATGTTATATAACCATTCTAATCGATCAAGAAAACCATGGAAACCAATGCTCCTAAACGATGAAATTGAACTTTTTAACCCACCCAAAAGAATATAAATGAACTTAATAAAGTTATAATGAATAAAATAAATGTCTAAATAGTTATATATTTATTAATTAATTAATATAATTTTATTATCTATGACATTAATATCATGTGAAGAACACCTTTAGTGTAAAGGTATGTGATTCCACCCGAACCTCCATTATTCATTTGGGTTACTCTTTATTTCTTTTTACCCAAATTATATACTCTTTTATTTTTATGTACATATTGAAAAAAAATTATATGTTCCAAACTCATGTATCTAAATCCATTATTTTTCATGGATATACATGTTTTTAAAAGGTTCCCTGCTCAAATATTCCTGATAAGAATGCCTGATATAAGGGAACTTCCCATACTCTTACCCAATTTCTAGTGCGATCTATAATCCGTTTTAGAACAATTTTTTTTTAAATCACTAATTTTATTATTAAAAATTAATTTGTTCACTTATAGTTTTATATATAGATTATTTTATTTTCTACTTTACATTTCTTTAATATTTTCCTTAAACCGCACTAAAATGTTTTAATTCTAATGTTTATTAATTAATATTTATACATTTTATCACTTAAATTTTACATAAGTACTCATGATATATGCTTATTTGATTTTATTAATTTCCATTTATGATTTAATTCCTTTATTTGAAGGACACATTTTTCAAACACCCATTTCTTAGGCATTATGACATGACTATGATACCCTATTCTTTCCAGGGGTAACCCTTATGTTTTTGTTTGATTAATTATGTATTATTATTTATGTGGAAAATATATTCAAAATCATGTTATGATGGGTGAACCTGAATAGATATCTAATAAATTTGTTAATTTTTAGCCGCATGATAAGGTATGTGCAATGGTTTTGGTGGTCAGCCTTGACTCGTGCTCCATGTGCAATGGTCTTGGTGGTAATCTTTGACTCATGATCCTCTATATGAAATGAGTCTGGAATCATGCTAAATTTTTGTTTTATGGTTCTTCCACATTACTATTCTTACATAATTATATGATATTGTGTTCTATATGTTATTATTCTTTATTTTTAATCATGTTCCATGCCATTTTATATCAATATGTTGTGCCTTTTAACTCATCTGATAAGCTTTATTTTAATTTTTATTTCCTTACTGGGATTTTTAACTCATCTATTTGTTCATGTATTTTCCCCAAATTATCCAATACAGATGTAAGGGATCAAAAAAATTAAGAGCTCATAATGGATGATAAATATATCAATGTTTTATTTAGTCCCATATTTTTAATTTTATGTACCTATTCTTCCTAAGACACTAGGCTTTATGATCCTTGGCTTGCAGTTTTATAGTTAATTTTGTTTACAATTATTTAATATTATGTGAAAAGTATAAGGTCATTATAGTTATTATTAGAGGATAGTCTAGTTATTTATTATTATCATGAATATATAACATTAGTAAAAACCTTAGGGACGAGACTAATTTTAAGAGAACATCCCTAAATTTTTATAAGTATATAGTTAGTGGTTTATCAATAAAATGCATCCAGGTATGGATACATCAAGTAGATGTGGTTATGACACATATGTTCCGAGGAGTAACAACTCTGAAAAGGTGTTATAGGTCTGACTTGGGGTGACATGGTACACGACAACGTGCCTTACTATTCACCTGGTTTCACACTCCTAGGAGATATGATTTGTTAAATTCATAAGCTCATTATAAACCATTATTAAGGGAACAAAGAAAATTCCCATAATAATATATGTTAGGAAACAGATCACATATAACCTCGATTGAAACCTGGGGAATCACGAGTTAGGATTTACTTTTCCTTTAATATATGTATATATTTATGTTTAAAAATTCATTTTCATGCTTATTAGCTAAGTATTCAAGCCCATTAATGGAACATTATTTTTTTTAAGTTAATGGGGGAAATAAAGTAACACGTGTTAACATAAAATGTGATAAGAAATGTGATTATTTCCCTAATGATATACCAAATAGGATGGGTATGGGTGTGCAAAAAATTATTTAAGTACTTTCTTATATATATTCCATTATAAATAATAACTTGAATCGTGTGTAATTACCTCCTTCTCCAAAGAAAGTAATTGTGTTATCGAATCCTTCATGTGGAAAAGTACTCCCATGTTTAGTGGATCTTCAGATCCCCTCTTCACAGAATAGTTGATTAACTACATTGAAATGATATTCTTTATCATTCAGTTCTTAGAAGAAGATAATGTCATATTGGTGGTCTATCGTTTTTATGGGAAGATGATCAGTGGTGAACACTGATAAAAATATAAAATCAAAGGAAGAAATTGATTCTAGGGATTGGGAGGAATTCAATAAAATGTTTTCCAATAATTATTTTCCATGAACCCACTATAAAAAGATGGAAATAGTCCATCAACCTTAATCATAAGGAATATGAGTCTATCAAGTAGTATGAATAAAAGTTTACAAGGATTGAAAGATATGCCTCTGAATTTTTCATGAACATAGAAAGAAATATGGATTTAATCTTTGGTGGACTAAAGTTGAGTCTACGAAAAGCATCAGTGATTATAGACTTTGATAGTTATCAGAAGATTTTATAATATTCCTTCAATGTTGAAATGGATATAAGAGAATCTCAATGTTCTTGTGTTCCCAGTGAAAATAGGTAAAAACAGAGTCTAATTTGGGTGGATCAGAAAATAAATCCCTTGATGTAATGAAGACTGAATATACCATCTTTAAAAAATGTGGGAAGAAGCATCATGAAAACTATCAAAAGGGAACCATGAAATGCTTCAAATATGGAAGAATGGGGCATCTAGCTAAGAACTGATGAAGGGATATGAATAATTCCACTAATGATAAAGAATAAAGGAAGGTTTAGATTATGACTCAGCATATAGTGTAGTGTTTCAACTTCAAGAAATGTGTGTATTTTGAAAACTAGTTCCCTATGCCTAGGGTTGTCAGAGGCAATCAACAACAACCTCTAAAGAAATATTGAAGGGATTATGTTATCACTATTATTGAGGTGGAGCTAGGAAACTATGTGGTTAATGGTATTCTAGTTATTCATTCAATTATAGTGAACGTACTATTTTATTTTTCTTCTACGCATTATTTCATATCTTGTAAGTTTATTATAACTGTTAAAAGGCTACCTAAAATATGTTGGATGAGTTATCTATGAGAATAGATAATGGGTAAATTATTGAAACCAAAGTACATAAATCCTCCCTAGTTAATGTTTTCCGACATAACCTCCCAAAAAATCTTGTCTTACTTCCTTTGGTGGATTTTGATGCTATTTTGGGCATTGATTTTCTATCATTATACAAATACAACATCAAATGTAAGATATTACATATGAAAACTATTTCTGAATCATCCATAAATTCACTACGGGAAAACTAACCTATACCAAAAGTTTAGAACCGTTGGTATAGGCCTGCAAACCATTGGTATAGCCTATACCAACGGTTTGGATAACCATTGTGAAGTAAGCCGTTGGGATATGCCTATACCAACAGTTTTGGGGAAACTGTTGTTATAGACCTATACCAACGGTTTTGAAAATCGTTGGTATAAGTAATATGAAAATCTATACCAACGGTTCTATAAAACCGTTGGTATATGTATTTCAAAAAAAACATTTGCTGGGATTTGATCCCACGACCCCTAGTTTATCATTGAACGACCTAACCACTAAACTAACATGACTTTTGTGAACATAATTTCATAAAGATATATATATGTATTCTCATAATTATTTTAAATTTTGATTTATATATTGTTCTCGGTAAGAAGATCCGATAAACAATTCAAGGACCTATACCAACGGTTCTCAAAGCCATTGTTATAGGACCTTGATTCTGGGTGGGATGTTGAAATTTGTGGCCACCTTTCCCAATGGTTTGGCCAAACCATTGGGATAGATACACCCTTTCCCAACAGTTTGGCCAAATAGTTGGGAAAGTAGCCTCAAACACACCCTTTCCCAAAGGTTTGGCCAAACTGTTGGGAAAGGGTGTGGCTTTCCCAATGGTTTGGAAAAACCATTGGAAAAGGTGGCCACAAATTTGACCCTTTCAAAATAGTTTGGTGAAACTGTTTGGAAAAGTTACCTGAAAGTGGTAGTTCCCAACGGTTTTTACAAACCGTTGGTATAGAAGTGTTGGGAAAGGTCAGCTTTCCAGTAGTGATTCTTTACAAGTTTATGGTGGATGATGAATCTCCTTGAGAATCATCATCTCAATTGTTGATATTACATTTGAGAAATCATACCTAAATAAAATTATTGAAATAAAATATATTATCATGATCCTAGACATGTCTATCATGAGTTATTACACTAATGTATGCCCTAAATAATTTCCTAGTCTTCTACCTGATTAAGAGGTTGAGTTTTAAATTGAATGAAGTCTTCAATCTCTCCCTATATCAAATAAACCATATAATATTTCCACCATTGGGCTAGAAGAAATGAAGAATATGTTACAAGAGAATCGGGACAAGGGTTTTATACACCTGATTCCTTCATCATGGGGTAAAACAGTTCTGTTTGTTAAGAAGAAGGATAGATCAATAAACCTCTACATTTATTATCATGAGCTCAATAAAATCATGATAAGGAACAAGTTTCCCCTTATTTGGATAGATGACTTGTTTGATAATCTATTTAGGGATAATTATTTCAATAATATGGACATTCGGTCAAAATATCACTAATTAAAGGTGAAAAAAAGATATTTCCATTATTTCCTTTAGAACATGGTATAGACACTATGAGTTTATAGTGATTCCATTTGGACAAAATAATACTCATCAAAATATTCATCTACATAATTAATAGAGACTATATAGTTTACCAATAAATATTTTTGGTAGTCTTTATCGATTATATTCTGATATACTCTATGAGTAAGGAGGAGCATGAGGAGAATTTGAATATTGGGTTGCAGACTTTGAGAAGGGATAAAATCTATGAAAAGTATAGTAAATGTTAGTTTTGTAAAGATGAAGTATCATTATTGGGGCATGTTATCACAAAAAGAAGGATTATATGTGGAACCTTCAAAGACAAATGAAATCTAAGAGTTTCCCCTACGAACTTCTGTAATGAAGATTTATAGTTTTGTTGTCCAAGATAGGTGTTATCAATGATTTTAAAGAGCTTATCACAATTATAAAACTCATTAATCAAGCTGACACTGATGGGAGTGGAGTTTTTTTTGACTTAATAATTTGATGAAATCATTAAGGAGATCAAAAAAAGCTTATCACTATGCCAATTCTCACACTCCTGACAAGTGGAGAACCCATTATGGTGTAGAATGAATCTTTGAAGAAAGGCTTAGGATATGTACTGTTGAATAATGATAAATTAATATCCAACTCCCCAATTTATTTTAAAATTCATGATAAAAACTATTCTATACATGATCCTTAATTGCTGGATGTGATCTTTGCGTTGAATATCTAGCATCATTATCTTTATGAGGAGAAGTGTGTGATATATACTAATCACCAGAGTCTCAAATATTTATTCAAACATAAGGATATTAATAATCTCTCGTGATGACGGTTAGATGTTATCAAGGATAAGGAAATTTAAATCCACTTTCATTCTGGTATGGAAATATGTTATAAGATGATCTATATAGAAATTATTATGTATCTTTATTAGTGATGAGAATTCAAAAGGATCTAATCTTCTTATATTTAAAAAGGATGGACATGGGAATCAGTAAGTGAGGAACATCATCAATCCTTTATAAAATAATTTCTCAACCATCCCTTATGGATAAAAAAAAGTACACTCAAAGAAATTGTGTGGAAAATAGATAAAGGTGGCAGATATTACAAATGTGAATTCCTCTAAGTTCATGATCAGTGAGGATAGAGTTGTAAGATTTGTGTCACAATAATATGTACCATCCAATATAGATATAAATAAATATCTTCTTAATGATGCACATAGATCAACCATATCTTATCACCTAGGGAGTACAAATATGTATCGAGATCTCCGGGAGAAATTTTGGTGGGAAAATATGTAAAACGAGATCGCTAAATATACATCAAAGTTCTAGTATATCAGTAAGTTAAGTACAAAAGAAAAAAGTATAAATGGATGATGAAACAATTACCCATACCAATATGGATATGGGAAAACATCACCAAGAACATTTTCACTAGACTTCTAAAGACATCCATAATAAACAATGATATATGGGTTATTGTAGATCATCTTACAAAAATTGCTCACTTTATCTCAATTTGAGAGGACTTCTCATTGGATCAAATTACATGGATATATATCAAAGAAGTTGTAAGGCTTCATGGTGTACCACTATTGATCGTATTTTATCGAGATATGAGGATCACCTTGATATTCTAGAAATGTATCAAACATGCTCTAAGAATTGAGTTAAACATCAGTACAGCCTATCATATTAAATCTGATTTCCTATATGAGTGAACAATTAATAAACTAGAAGACATGTTTGGAGTGTGTTCTATAGAATTATAAGACGGATGGGATGAACATCAATATTTGGTTGAGTTCTCTAACAAAAATATTTTTTTCATGAGCATCTGAATGGATTCATATGAATCCCTTTATGGGTAAAGGTTAAAAACACTTTCATGCTAGGATAAAGTAAGTGAGAGTAAGATACTAGGACCTGATAGTGTCAAAGAAATAGTGTAAAAGGCAAAAAACCATTCAGCATCACATCAAGGAAACCGAAATTCTTCAAAATAGATATGAAGACAATAATCGATAGGACCTTGAGTTTAAAGTTAGAGACATGGTATTCCTGCACCTATCTCCATGGAATAGGTTCATTACGTTTCAGAAGAATGGGAATCTATATCACAGATACATCAGCCTCTTTGAGATCCTTATTCATGTTGGAGATGTGTCCTATCGACGAGAACTTTTACCAACCATGACTTAATTACACAATGTATTCCATGTATCCCTATTAATGAAGTACATACCATATACTTCATATAGATATAATTTGAGGTGGTACATTTTTAGAATGATCTTTCTTGTGTGGAGTAGCCAATGAATATATTAAATCATAGAGACATTGTTCCATGCAACAAGACTACTCCCCTAGTCAAAGTACTATAGCAAAACCATAAGTACGAATAGGATATATGGGATCTGGAGGAAGTAATGAAGTAATATTATCCATGTATTTTTTCATCTTATATTGTAAAATAAAATTTTTAGGGGGAAATTTCATAAGGTGGGGGAGAATGTAACAACCCAATGTTTTATCAATGAAATTCACGTCTTAGAATTATTTAATATGTTATAATCACATAAAATCTCATTATAAACACCATTATGTTCTTTATAAATGAATAATTAATGAAATAAAAGGCATTTTGAGACGTTAAGGAATATATAACAAAGTAATGGTAACTTGACTTTTGGAATAGTAACATGAAGCTTATGAATAGTAAACCAGAAAATTGAATTGTAAATTCCCCAATGAATGTATAAATAATATTTATCTATATCATAAGTGGAAATATAATATAATTATATCATAGTATAAGAAAATAAATATATTAAAAATTATTAATTAAGTGTTGGTATTTTTTTAATTCATAAATATTTATTTAGAATTTTATAAAGAATTTTTTAATCTAAAATGAAATTTATTTTATTAAAATTAATTAATAATATATTATTTTGATTTCTTACTATTATAAGTTAATTTTATGAGACCTTAGTTGATTTTTCAATGTGATATAAAATAATTTATAATTTTAAAATCTGTATTTTTCTAATAAATTTTGATTTTCATTAAAAATTAAATTTCTCATATTTCAAAAATTAATTTCATAAAATTGAGTTCCTTTTTAAATTCTATGAGATGAAAAATATCTTGTGTGATGTTTTTGTATTTTTCTAAAATACATGAATTTTTATCGAATTTTGAAATACAAGAATTTATAGTATAAGTAAATAAATGATTTTTTTGAGTCATGTTTAATTCATGGATGATGTAAGTGAAAATTGGTTTGAATTTAAATTCAAAAATTACTTTTCTTTGTCTCATGAATCATAACTATTTCTTTTCGTGAGAAAAATAATAAAATATTGTGTAAAATAATGAGAAAACACCCCTCTCCTACACTACAAATACCACCCCTCACCGCCTCTTCTCCTCATACCTCTCAAGCCTTGAGCCTTGTCCAAATTTTTCTAAAATATCCTCCAAAGAACCTCCCTTACAACATAGAGACTTTGTTCTCAATAAAATACCCAACCAATCCCTTAAGGAGGTTCTCAAGAA
The DNA here is from genome assembly GCA_963277665.1 of Viscum album. Classification (NCBI taxonomy): domain Eukaryota; kingdom Viridiplantae; phylum Streptophyta; class Magnoliopsida; order Santalales; family Viscaceae; genus Viscum; species Viscum album. The sequence goes on along the minus strand of OY728162.1, from coordinate 421,606,294 downwards.
GATGTAATGAATAGGTAAAACCCTCTTCCATTTCTTTTAATTTTTTTTCAAGTTCTTTTATTTTACTTTTCTCTCCTCACTTACAATAATCCAAATGGTATGACAGCTCCAGTACCTTACATATAATAGAATTTTGATTTTCTAATGTAATAATTCTTCATTATCCCTCTTTCCCCCTTCATTTATACTAAAAATTAAAACATTGTCTCTGATGTGTTAATTTATCACATTCAAGAATGATAAAGTTTTACTTTTATATTACCACCATCAAGGATAGTCGTGAAACCATTTTTAGGGTTGTAACATTATATAATATATTTATTATATCTTATTTAATGTTATGGAATAATTTTTTACACATGATATTATGTTATAAAACAAAATGAGTTTGTTGTGATTGTAACCTGCTAAAATAAACCCTAAATATTATCATTAACTATTTATCTAATTAATCATCATCATGGAATAAAAATTGATATATAATACCAATTTAACCTATGGAATGGAATAAATAAAATATAAGTTAAATTATGGATAATTAACCGCACATTATACGACCTTTCATACATGTATACAAGTAAACCGATCGTGAAAACCATGGAAACCAACGCTCCTAAATGATGAAATTGAAACTTTTATCCCATAAAAAAGGATATAAATGAACATAATAAAGTTATAATTAAAAAAATACATGGATAAAGTGTTTTCTAATGATTAATTAATAAATATAATTTGATTATCCATGACATTAATATCATCTGAAGAACACCATTAGACTTATTGTAAGGGATTCTACCCAAACATCCATTATTCCTTCGGGTTTCTATTTCTCTCTTTTTACCATAATGAAATTATCTTTTATTTTTATGTTAATATTATAAATTCTATCTATATATTCCAAAATCATTTATCAATATCCATTATTTTTCAAGGATATACTTTTTTTAAAGGTTCCCTACTCAATTATTCACGATAAGAAAGACCTATTTAAGGGAACATCCAAAACTCTTACCTAATTTTATGTTCATTAAATAATATATTTTAAACCACCATTATTTTTCCAAAATAACTAAATTTATTATGAATACATTCTTGGTTGAATTCTAATTTTATATAAAATATTATTCCATTTTCTTCCTTAAATGATCTTTAATATATTCCTTAAACCACACTAAAATGTTTTAATTTAAAACTTTATTCAATTATATTTTTAATTGTTCTCACTTAATTTTTATATCACTAGTCATTATATATTCCTATTTTCATTTTTCAATTTCCATTTATGATTTAATTCTGTTATTTCATGGACAATTTTGTGATACGTCCATATAGAATGATTTATGACTTCATTATCATACCAAATTCCTCCATGGGTAACCCTTTTGTTAATTTTTGATTTATTATGTATGATTATATATTTATGCGGAAAAAATTTCATGAACAAATTATGATGGTTTTTATCAGATATAAGTCCAATTAATTGGGTAATTTTTAGTCTCATGAGATGTAATGTGTGATAGTCTTGGTGGTTTTCCTTGACTCATGTTTCATTTGAAACGATCTTAGTGGTTACCCTTGACTCATGCTCATATATGTGAAATGAGCCATGACTCATGATAAAGTCATGCTTTATGTTTCTAAAATATTATTATGATTCCATGATTATATGATCCCATGTTCTGTATTCTATGATTCATTTTGTTTAATCATGTTAAATGCATTTTTATATCATTATGTTATGCCTTCTAACCCATTTGCTAAACTTTATTTTAATTTTTTTTCCTAGTGTTATTTTTAGTTCATCCCTTTTCATGTATTTCCCCAAAGGTTATCCTATTTATATATAAGGTCTCAAATGAAGTTATGAGCACATAATAGATGATAAATATATAAATGTTGTATTTATTCATATTTTTTCAACTTTATGTACCTTGTCTTCCAAATACACTAGACCTTATGATCCTTGGATTGAAATTGTATAGTGAATTATGATTAAAAACATGTAATATTATGTGAAAAAGATATGATTTCTATAATGATCCTAGTTCACTCCTCAATCTCCAATAGTCCTTCATGAGACTTGTGGACACTAAAAAACTCACTTTTTAAGATGTGATAACCCTATTACAGACCATGCCTTTTGAAAAAAAATAAGGAACAACATAATCTTGATACAAGAGACAATTCTGGTCTATTAAAATTAACTTTTGATTAGGATTCACAAACCTAAATTTTTTTTAGGCGGTATAATAACTAGAGATAAATAAATACTTGTTTTTTATTAGAAAATAATAAACTAGACTTAAAGAAATTATAAATAGAAGTAACCAATATTACAAGAATATGAAAAATACAAGAAATATAGCAGATGATCAAAATGATGAATAAGTTTAATCTTGATGATATTGGATCACTTGGAAGTAAGAGATAGAAAATATAGAGTCCTTTATTGATCAAAACAAGAATGAAGAACTCACAGAAGATCATGATCTATTGACAACATAATAATATTGATGAATTATCACACATGATATGAATAAATGGTTTTCATGGGTACTTGTTTTTATTCCTTGAAAAAATCTCCAAAATCTTTAATAAAATATCTTTGAGAGAATTTTTTGGTGAAATGTATGTAAAACTATTTTTAGTGCATAACAATAAAATAAAATTATTGTTACCTTGTTTTTTAAAGTCCCTCTAACAAACATAGAATAAATTCAAGAATTATAATTTCTTCATTAAATATTAGAATAAAAAAATTAAAATGTTCAATGAATAAATTTTTAAAAAATAATAATTATAAAACAATTGAAAAAATATATAATCCTATAAATTATATGTATAACATAAAGTTGTGAAAAAAAATGAACATCGCATGGATTTTAAATTGGAATGTACAAATGTACATAAAATTAAGGTTATAATTATTTTTAACGCTCTAAAAATATATTTCGGCATAAAATAGTTATAATACGACAAAAACAATTCATTTTAACTGAAAAAATAAAATAAGAATTAAAAATTTAGAAGTTTAAATTTTAACTAATGGTGACTCATGACCCACAATTAGGTTTCAATGGTGGATATATAGAGCATCACCTGCAATGTAAATTTCAAGAAAATAATAAAAAGAGCTAATCAGAAATGAATTCATTCCAAGACACTATTAAATCAAAGTCTTCATATGATGCAATAACAATTTTTGCAACTGTTGGATATATAATGGTGACTTATGACCCACATTTGTATGAAGCCCACGGTGACTCATGAACAACTATTGGGTTTCAATAGTGTCTCAATGAATATTATTGGAAAAAATATGATGAAAAAAAGGAAGAATTATAGATGAATAATAAATTTATAATAATAAAAAACCAAAATAATAATATAATGAAATATTATTAAAAGTGATCTAAATAAAATAAAACAGCTTCTTCTATTCATATTTTCATCTGAAAGGAGTGACACACAGAAAATTGATCACGTAAAAAAATGATGATGAAAATACTAGAAATTAATCAAGAAAAATATATCTGCAAAAGTATGGAAGATAGAAAATATCTATGGAGATATTTCAAAAATATATTATATCATGAAGAAATACACAAATGGTGGGTAAAAATCAACACACATTTCATTTCCAACACTAGGTAAAACTACCCATTATTGATGATTAATAGTTGGTAAAATCACTTACCATAGAATTCTAGCAGTGGGTTACTGACCGACTATTAGGTTCCAATGGTGAGTAATATAACCCACTATTGGTAATTAAAAATAGTGAGATGACATTCTGATCATTGGTATTTTCCAATGGTGATTCGACGCATGACCAATAAAAATGGGAATGAATAACTTGTAGAACAAACCAAGAATAAGAAATAGAATAAGAACTCACTATTAAACTCAAACAAAAAAAATATTAGTGATGTAAAATGAAACACTGAACCTTTTCCAAAAAAGAAAACATATTCCACGAGTTCAAAAATTTCACAAAATAATACAAATCACATTTGATCTTTTCGGAAAAACAAACATATGTCCATAGCCATTGGTGAATTGGTTGAAGAGAGATGATCATTCTATTAGATAGGACAACTTTTGGAGGAAGAAATAATCATGAGGGGGTTTCAGAGTGATCTCGTGAGTGTTCAAAAAAATAGAATGGATTGATTTTAAAAAGAATAGATCAGATGGAGAATATTGAATTAGTGTTTTTAAAATCTAATCCCACATAAAAAAAGGGATGGTGGATGTACGATATAACTATCAATGTCTACTAATCATAGGTTCATATTAAAACACAATAACACAAACACTGGGGGCTAGGACCCATGTGGGCGTCCATTACTAATAAAAAAATCCTACTGTCATGGACTATAGAGCCTTCCACATAAGCCCCTCACATGATTGGTGTTCACTGTGTATAATAAAATACCAAAGAATCATTATGAGGTTTCCTTAGGATGGTGTAGGGTCTTTAAAACCTCTTAAAGGGAATAAAATAGTCCCATAATCACTATGCAGAAAGAATCCAGCATTCCTACAATTTTAGTAAAGAGAATGGACTCAAATTGAGTTGAAAACATCAGAAGAAACTTGAAGGAATTGAATTTCTCAATTATTTTTAAGTGACCCATGTACCATCACAAATAAGGGTTTGTAGACCTCATGAACTGAAAACCACCAGTATACGAAATGACCTACGAAATGATAGCCCGTGGAGTGATGGCCAGCGAACCCATGAAGCCACGAACCGCATAGCTAGGGGAATTAAGCGCATGAAGGTCATCAACTATCTCATGAACTTAGTTATCCATAGACGAAACAAATTGGTAGTGTTCCATATACCATGACTCATGAACCACAACATTTGCAAACCTTGGTTTTCCATGTCATCCACAGATCAAGATATCTCTTCATGGGCTTCCGCAAATTGTGTTTCATGCCCATAAATATGATTTTACCATTGTTGTATAAAAGGAGTATATATGTAATTGATATAGGATGGATGAATAAATCATTGATGAGACCCTAGAGGTTAGAAGAAATAATTAAGAGAAGATTACAGCTTTAGTCTCGAAGCATCGGTGAAGTCCGAAAGGAAAACCATGTTTCTGTAGGTATAACCAGCCAAAAACCATAAATTTAAGTAACCTAATAATAATGGGAGAACTGTGAACCTATTTTCTGAAATCTAAAACCATATATTCCTCACTGATGAACTCCCCACGTACAATAGTCTCTAGGACCCTCCTTCAAAATGGTGTTCTGCGTAGTGTATCACGATGCAGATTGAGCCCGGTACCACGTACTGCATTAGTACATGGATAGAAACCAATGTGGTGTGGCAGACCATATTCAGGAAAGTGTACCACTATGGTGTGCGGTGGTCCATGCCCAAGCCTACGTACTGCTTCAGTATGCGGATGACCCCTCTACTCGTATACCGCTATGGTATGTGGAGCACCCCTCATCCCGCATAAGAAAATGGTATGTGAACTAGGGCATCATCGGGTGTTCATCCATGCGGCTCCATTATGACCCCTCCATTATCGTATTGTACTCCATAGTTGCTCTATGAACTAGTCCCTGGCATTAGTCCAAAGCAACCTCCAAAGAAACCAGACCAGTATGATCGGAAAATTAGGCACATCAGTACACCCCTTTGGGTCAACATACCCATGCTATGCAGAGTTATGAAGGCTCTCCCAGTAATGGTTATGACTCTAGAGATTTTTATAAGTATATATTCCCATGGTAACCTGGATTCCAACCTCGGGACGTTAATGTGAACTTCCTCGTTCAAGGGATTAATGGTGATAATTTTCTTTTCCATTTAATGAGGATTGGTGATCAGTAGAAGGAATCATGATAACTACTCCTTTTGATGATATGCGACATTCCTCCCCTTTCCTAGAATGTGTTTCAGGGCACCCTCCCTAAGGGAAGTCCCCAATCATCCAAGGGTCGAGCTGCATAACCTCAAATGTCATACCACATTGAAGGTTTCATTTCCCCCACACCCTCTTCCATGGTTTCCCTAGCCTCTTCTACTATAGGCCCTCCCTCTGCCATCAGCGAAAGAGGAGGTGTGTGGCTGTTTGGATCTCTCACATCCTCTTGTTTCTCACACCGAGTATAAGTAATGTGGTCTTAGAGATTTTTGGTGATCCCAACTTCCACACAACCAACCCATATGAACAATGAGAACTCTGATTCCTGTTCAAACAAGGATATGTAGGACGCCTTCTTTAAGGCCCAATCTTAAAAGGGGTTCCATTCCAATAGGGTTCACCCAATCATGACCTCCCAAATGGGAAGATCTCATGTGTAAGCCCCAACCCATCTGAAATACATGATCTATAATTCCTCTCTTGAGGATACGTAGGAAGCACATATTATGGGTTTGATCCCATCATCAAGTCACCTTCTGTCCACCCTGGATGACGATAAACTCTAGAGCACCTTATTGCATGGTTGAAGTCTATGTTGCCTCTGTAGTATCAAATCCATTTAGTCCTATGACGATCCTGAAAACCAAGGGTAGCCTATGGAAACACTCCTTGAGAATGAAATAAGGATTCATGAACATATGATCATGACTTAAATATATAATAGATTCCTATAATAGGCAATAATCCCCCCCAGGGTGCGGTGATCCCGACTTCCCATCCTCTCGACCAATGGAGTCCTTAAGTTTTGTTGTCCAAATAATCATCCAATGAGCACATGCCTTTGGAAAGAAAGACCATGAATCATGGATACCATGATCTTTGGGTGTTTTTGGCTCCATGAATAATCATTTTGAAGACCATTCCAGGATGTTATATCCTAAGAGGACCAATTGTACAAATATTTGACCCCATGAAATCACCCACTAGGACTATTTAATTGTGGCACCTCCTTCGCAATATAGAAGGGATAACCTGCCCAGTCCTCGATGGGTCAATCCAATCCCCCCTTAAAAGATAATGATGTGGATCGGTCCGAAACAAAGATGGATATGTGAATGTTTCTATAAAAACGGATAACTTTTTTTCACCCATCGGACCATTTTTCATTTTCCCCCACCATGCACCCAAGTCGTCTCAGAGGTGAAACAAAAATGTTGAACCTGATGTGAATCCATAACCAAGTTGGTGGTTTTACCACACTCATGCCCCTTCACCTCACAATAAAAAAAGGGGGAAGGAGGCCAAGCTGAATCATTAAATGTGCATATGTTCATGAGATGCTAATTTGAAGGGGTTTTGTTGTCTATATATGTCATATATATATATATATTAGGTTTCCACTGAGCAACCTTCGATCCAAAATGACATCTCAATGACCAATGCAGACATGCACCTCAGCAATCCCGTAGGTGACCGGGGCCCCGATGAAGAGTTGGACCCCCTCGTCTACCTAGAGTCTTCAACGCTGGGTATCCAACACGCTGCTCAAATATTACCACCGAAATGTTACTCTCTCCATGGTGGAGGCTATAAGACAAGTCCTTCATTTTTCAAAAACTCACCACTCTCTTCCTCAGTCGTGACAAACACTCCAACACAAGGCGGCCCCGGTGGCCATCTCGAATTGTTTCGGGAGCCTATCCCTAGAGCATGACAAAAAGTACCTCCCTTACAATAGGGAGGAAAATGAAATCGATATTGATGACTTAATCTAAACTGTACAGTGGTCCTACTCATCGGCCCCTACCAGAGAGAATCTCCACCAATATTGGGTGACTGTTTCTCCTCACGCTGAAGAGGAACTTATGTTGAGGGCACCTACTAATGTCCAGAAGACCCGGGACCCTCGGGATGCCCACCGAGGGAGTAAAATATATAATAAAGAACAGGATATCACCCCAGTTCCTAATGAAAACCTCCTCCATACAAATTTGGCGGCATTCAATGGTAATACATACAACTCTTTCCCCTTCACTCAAGTCAACCACAGAAATTGGGTGGAACAATATGAGAACATTCACATTCCTCCTAGTGCTCGCCGGTCCCACCGTGTAGACAAAGTAGAAAATTACAGTCATATGCAGATATCTACTAATGCACAAGAAGTCTGTCATCCAAATAAAGTGGCATCCAACTACCTGTAGTCACAAATACATGATGATGTGTATCAATCACTCTATCCAAATAGTTTGGAAAGAAAATATGAGCAGATTTGAATTCATGAGGATACATACAAAGCCCGTGAGAAAAATATACCAGCAAGTGAAAAGATGAAAATCCCCACTCCTAAATATAAATCCTATCAGTCAAATATGATGGAAATTAGAGAATAAAACTGATAATAGACTCATTTCTCTGTCCTGACATAAGAAAAATAATAGTATATACTAGAAACCCATGAGATACCAGAGTAGGAACAAAATCCTACTCCAAAATCGGAATGGTATTTCATACATATTCCATCCAATATGTATCTCAGCACATCCTAGCAATGATGGATGATCAGATGTCGATTCCAGACCATATCTTCCAAACATTCTAAGATATCATTGCATTGGTATAAAAGGCCAGAAAAAATTCCCACAACCTGGTTTCCTAAAATAGAATGACTTACTCAAAAGATGGGTTAGTCACTTCGAAGCACTTATGCATATCTACTTCAGTCTCAGAGGGTCGGTGTAAATATCCCGCGATACATGGACAATCAGATTGGGAACAAATACTGATTCCAACTGGGGGATGTCGGTACAATGTGGTGGATTCTCTATGTAAGGAATATATCCCTTCCAAAGCACAATATTTCCTTTGGTGTATCTTGACAGTATCACGGGACCCAACAATATTGGGACCTATATATGAAGGATTTTATCAACAGCAGGCAGCCCCAGTTACCCTCAAGAGGGCACCCAAAAATGAAATGCGCTAAAGGAATCTGGAAAATGAAGAGCACATACATGATCCTAATCTGTTAGATGTTGGGGTTCTTGATTCCCTCAAATATATATCAATAAAATCTCAAGACGCTATCAATCCATTCCCAAATTAGGGAAGTGTTAGTAGCAATTGAGAAGGCCCTCCTCGCAATGTCCCTACCAATATCACTCAAAGTCCTCACCAAAGCACCCAAGGGGGATTACTCTGTGGGCCAGGAATGATCGATCACAAGATCTTATCTCTTACTGTGTATCAGGGTATTCCTCCCCTTAAATTGAAGATGATATAACAAGAAGGTTCTCCCCTTGTTGACATCTACCCTGATGGTCCTCTCTAGGGTATACGTTGTAGATATGCTTCTCCCTGTAGTCAGATGTCGAGTCATGATGGTATCCCTCACCATGAAAATAGTCGTTGTGAAGGCCCTCTCTACAATGGCGGTTTCTATGAAGCCCCTACTCATAGTAACATCAAGCAATGAGAATATCCTCCCCTAATTGTAGTAAATATTGAAGTCCCTCTCCAGGATGTACACTACAAATATTCTCCCTACATCTATGTATCAATTTGTGATACTAGTCCTCTCCATCATAAGAGTCATAAAAAAGGTCCTCCCCTTAGTTAAATCAAGTAGAAAAAAGGTTATCTCCTTGTTTTATCCCTCCATAAAGGTCCTCCCTAGGGTATATGCCGTAAAGAAATTCCTCGCGGTCGAGCATCAAGTTGAAATGGTATCCTTAACCATTGTGGCACCGATTCTGAAGGCCCTCCCCTTGCTAGAATAAATGTGATAAGGCCATCTTATGTTGAGGTTCTCATAAATAGGGAGTCGGACATATCTGGAACTTTGTCAATAATGAGTGATATCCTTTCTCAACTAGAATATGCTTTGGGGCCACACTCATCTTCTGAGCCACCCTCATTCCATTCACATATCAACGAGTCTCCCACCAATATAACTCCTTGGAACGAAATTATTAAGAAGCAGTCAATCTGGGAATATCAAGTAGAGGAGTACCTGGAATAACAACAACAGGATATGTTGCTCATGAGAAGGCAATAAGATAAGGATAGTATACCAATGATGTATTGGACTATGGACACTTCTCACTTCGACATACCAAGGGAGTTGTTTGAGGAAGGTATGAATGACATTCACCTCAATATGTGGAAAAATCTTCACCAGCTAGAAGAAAATTTTGTGCCCTGAGAATGGTATGCATACCATGTCAATATGTTTGGAGATGTTTTTCATCTAATAGACCTGGAAGCCCTCTCTTCTGTATGGAATCCATAATCAAAAGGTGAAAACAAATCATGAACTGGCTTGCCTCTATGCACTTCAGAAGTTTCATTACCTCATTGGAGACACCCCAACTAGAGTTCACATTTAAGGATGGGGAGAACATGGATTTCTACACTTCACCCCACATCCTATCCAGCAGACCTCATTGGAAATGAAATCTTGAAACTTCATTACCCAAAGGCAATAATCAAATGAAATCCCACCTTATGAATGATGGAATACTCAAAAAAAACTGACCTGAAGTAAGTCTCCAAAGAATCAAGTCCGAAGAGATCAAGCCATTAAAATTATTTTGAGCCAAGTAACTGATAATATCCCTAAGGATTCTAGACTAAGGGAATCCAACTATAAAGTAGTGATCATGTCAACAAAATCTCATGTATCTCATATAGGTCAAATTCCATACTCGGCTCACACTCGTTCGGGAGTGAGTAAAATCAAAAAAGGTGGAAATAGTGGTAGCTACCTCCACAATACGGGAACAGCCCCATCCCATAGGGATAGGGGAATTTTTAACTCAAAATTCCCTTGTAAGACCAACAATTCCATTCCATATCACTTAAACAAAAGAACAGGAGAAACCCCAGCCTGTAGAACTAGGGGTATTTTTAGATTAAGACCCCGGAGAGCGGACGTCTATCGTCTTCCTTATAGGAAGAACAATGAGAAGAGAAGGCACATGTTCCATCATGTCCTATGGTTCATACCCTCCAAGATAAAGGCACATTAAAAGGTCATATAAGGGCTCCCTTCAGTTCAATGTTCACCAAGAAACCCGAATAATACCGAAGAATGGAAGGAGAAAGTCCAACAAAGGATGCAAGAAACCTTCCTACCATTCGACACTAGGAACACCACCCCAAATGTGGTATACATCAGTAAAAGTGGTAAATTTCAACCCCAAGGATCTCATATGAAATGATAAAAAGGGATATGATACAAGATAAGATGGTTCTAAAGGCATCCTACATCGAGCCTGATGGCATGCACACCCAGAACCAGAGAGCGGTCATAAATTTAGGCTCCCCCTCAGTTAATCTAACATTACCTACCTATAAAAACCCCAATCAAGAGAAGAATAAATCTCAGGTCATCTATAACCCACCTACTCCTCCCCCTAAGAATGTTTCTCTCACCCTCAAGGAAAGATTCTCCAAGCAGGAGGAAGAAATGAAAGAGCTCAGGCGAATTAATATCGAGATAAATTGAGAGAGCTTTCTTACCGGATGTGTTCCCCTATTGGAATATCAACATGAATTACCAAAAGAGGTTCCCCCTACAACAGGAACTCATCCTGGTAAATGAAGTCCAGCTCATATGCTCGTCCAACCATGAATTGGGACCATCGACCTACATAAATCCGACCCTGAAAGTAAATCAAGACTTCCCTCCATTGGAAAGGAATTCATAGTATATTCAGGTGAACCCACAAAGGATACCTCTGGCTGGGTATCCACCCCAAATTACAATAGCACAGGCACGCCCAACTTTGGTCACTTTTGTACCTGCCCAATCTCAATCTCGGTAGGATATGCATTAAGGGCTCTTAAATATCATCAAGAAACTAACAACTCGACTAGAATACACAGAGGGTGGTGTCATAAAACTACCTAGGTCGACCCTGAATCGATCACCCAGGTCACTCCGCAATATGTTCTAATAGGCGTTACCAATCTTCTCGGTATGACACCAAATACTAAGGTCATCATTAGAGTGACAAGGGAATGATTTATCCCAAATATAATTATTAACTAAGTAGTGGAAATAAACGGACATCCAAACATAAATTTATATAAAATTGAACTGAATATTATTCACTACCACGAAACAGGGAAAGGGAAGTGTTGTCTTTTATTAGCAGTAAGCAGAAATCACTGATAAAGGGGTGGGCCTTTATCAGTGCTAGCTAAAAGCGCTGATAAATGTCCCCTTTATCATTGTTAAAACAAGCACTGATAAATGTATACCCGTTATTAGTGTTGTTTTAGTGCTGATAAAGGGTACATTTATCAGTGCTATTATTATCACTGATAAAGGTTTTTATTAGTAATTTATATTAAATTATTATATTTATATTAAAAGTAATGTTTATTTGTATAAATTAAATAAAAAAATTATAATTAATATATTTTTTTAATAATTCAAAAATATATATAAAATATTTTAATTGGAAAAAGTATTTCCAAGATTATAATTGAATATATATATATATATATAATTAAATAATTATAAGATTATAATAAATTACAATAAATAATAAGTATATGTTTCTAATTTATTATATTTATTAGAAATTTATTAGATTTATTAGATTTATTAGATTAATTCATTGTATTTATAATATTTGTTATATTTAAAATAGTTATTTTATTTATTTTATTTACAAATATATAATACTCTTCAATATATATATTTATAATTAAAATTATTGAATGTATATGTGTTTTCCAATGAATATGGTTAATGAATATATTTTCCATGTGTATATGTTATGTATCATATGCATGAATTCATTTATACATTACATCTCATTGTCCATGGATGTGGTATATTCATTAATTCATAATGTTACACATATGAACTATATATGTTCTAAAAAATGTACTTATAAAATTAAATTAAATATATTTAAATAATAAATATATTATATTATATTTTTAATGATATATATAAATACTTTTCAAATACATTTATATTTATAATTTTATTAATATATATATATTAACCATTATATACCAATATTTATAAATATATACTATTTATAGTTATAATTATTAATATATATATATATATTTATTTATTTATTTATTTATTTATCTAAAATATCATTTTAAATAAATATATATGAATATAAATAAATTATTAAAATTATGCTTTTACCGAATCCTTTTTAGCGGTGATAAATACCTATATTTATCAGTGATTAAAAAGTTCTAAAAAATAAGTCATTATCAGTGCTATAATTTTAGTGTTGATAAATAGGTATTTCATCACTTTTTTTTAGTGATGATAAATTCCTATCTTTATCGGTGCTAAAAAATTCACTGATAAAATACCTATTTATCAATGCTATAATTTTAGCACTGATAAATAGGTATTTTATCAGCACTGATAAAGGTATGTTTTATAAAATATTTTTTCTTTAGAGTTGATAAAACATACCTTTATCAGTGCTTTTAAATAGTGATGATAAAGGTTCCAGTGGCTTTTATAAAAGAACCCTAACAGGCTCCTCCTCCCTTGCACCCTTTCAAGCCTTTGAAGAAGCTGAACCCCATGCCATCGACCCCTCCTCCACTGTGACCCCTCCACCTCCTCCTCCTCCTCCACCGTCACTACCTTGTCCTCCTCCTTCATCACGACCCTCCTCTTCCTCCTCTACTACCACTTCCTTCTCCTCCTCCTCTTCCATAACCCCTCCTCCACCAGGACCCTTCTCTTCCTCCTCCAATGATGTCGTTTCCTCATCCTACTCCTCCTCTTCGTCCTTTAGTTGTCGATTCATCCTCCTCTGTCATCTCCACCTCTTCCTCCTCCTCCTCCTCCACCTCCTTCTCCTCCTCTTCATTGTGTGGTCCCCTTGTCCACATGACTTGATCCAGCGCGTCCTCCTCAACTAACGACCATCATTCTAGCCTCCTCTACAATGCACGGATTCCCCCTAGTGAGTCCCTTATGTAATGAATTTTTAAACTTCTGCATTAGAAAGAAAATTAGTGTGCAGAGCTAATATTTGGGTCACCGTAAAATCACTGGATACAGGTGCACATGTGTTTTTTATGAAATTTGGATTCCTTTTGGAATCCCATAGGTTGTTTTTGTTTAGTGATGATTAGAGTTTGAGATAATATTCTGAGCTGGAGATAGATAACGTGATCTAGGAAGAATTCTACTAGTTTCACGCTGGTTATTAGGTGATAGCATAATAGCTATTTTAATTAGGTCATTTTTTGAATGTGGAATCACATCAGGGGTCAAATTAGACCACGATATATTAATATGAGCATTGGATTCCCCCAGCGAGAAGGGAATCATGCTCTAGTACTAAATAGAATATTGGTGGTGGAAGTGAAGAATTATTTAGTTTGTTTATCTAATGTTTTAATTGTAAAATGACATAATATGTTTTTTTTGGAATTTGATATGTATTATTGGTAGGTTTTAGGATTCCTTCATAGTTAGTAATTTTGATTAGAAAGTGATATAACATGTCAGTAGTTTCCAACCCTTTTGAGGTAGTTCAGGTGGAGGATGTTTGAGTTATGTTGTCATGTTATATTATATGTAATGATTTGAAATATGCATTTATTATTTAATATTGTTTGTGATGGGATGTTTTTAGAGATATCTAAGGCTTTACAAGGAAAATATTTTTATTTAGGTTGTACATGGATGATGGAGGTGTACCTGTGGAGTTCAGAAATTTGGTAATGAAGGAGAAGACCAAAATTGTACTATAATTATCATGTGTTTTTGGGTAAATTTCTTTGCAAGTGGCACTATGTGTGTCATTAAAAGCATGAAAATGGATTTTGGTAAGAAATTTTGTTGGTGGAAGGCACCATGGATTGAAATTGGCTTTCATGAGTTAAGTATTATGGTTGGGAGTGTATTAGACCAGGTGATTGACTGACCATTGACATGATATTTTATCAAGATGAGAAATCTTAAGTAAGAACCATCTCATCATCTTAGTAATGGTTATGAGATTTGTCTTAGGATCAGGTGGCATTGTGCCATATGTTGGTTTCCACAATTTGAAAGCATGTTGGGAGTTCCAAAATAGAATGCAATTGTTTGACTCCAAATAGATAACTGATAGTGGTGATTCAATAGTCTTACCACTAGTACATATCAAGAATTATAAGCACAATGGTGGAGAGTTTGTAATGCCTCATCCATATTGGTGTTTGAATTTTTAGGAGGAGATGTAATTTTTTTCAATTTGTGGAAAACCCATTTTTAAAAATGAGGGTTGGATATAGAACCAGGAATTTGGTACCTCTTAAAGGAGTTTGTTATATAGTTTTAGGCTAGAGATGTGTCTTAGGTTCTTAAACAAGTCACAAAATCTTTAGGAGTTGAAATTCTGGTTTTGGGGGTAGCAGTATAGGGAGTATGGTGTGCACATGATTAGTGATAACCATGCACCAAAATAGTGAATATTTGTTTGAATAGGCACACAGTTTGTTTAAGTCGTGTTAGGGTCCTTAGAAAACTATAAAAAATTAATTAATAAAATTTAAAGGTATTTCCCATGGTTTTCACACTCTTTGTTAAACCATGCACATTAACTATGTGAAATGGTGTGTTATGGAAAGTGAAGACTATATAGTTTGCACATGTTTTTGAAAACAATATAGACAAACCTTGAACCCCTTTAAAAAGTGAATTTTTACAAAAATTTCCCTTTGAACCTTTTATTTTTAACTGGATTTTTTTCCTTTTCTCATCCAGAACCCCTCCACGCTACAACACCCTCCCCCTCCTCTCCTCTTGGGTGTTTCTCCCTCACCCAGTGTGTGTTTCATCTTTCATCACTTGTGTTGGAGAGCCTATGATAATTTTACCTATCTTATTTCTCCTATTTCAGTTTTATTTCATTTTCATACACTCTTCCTCTTGGTTAATCTAATATCCCCTATTTTTTATATTTTTCTGGTTTCTCATTTTCACCCATTTTAGGCTAAATCGAAAGATGATATTTGGTGTGTGAGGGATTAGAGGTTATGGTGTAGTGATGGACAATTAATCATAGTCCCTTTACCCAAGATTATATGATATCATTGTTGATCATGCATGTGGATTCTAGATGTGTTTTTACTATGAACCATTGTGGTGTGTCCATATACATTGTGTCGTAGTTCATTCTCATTTGGGACCCGTTGTGGCATGGCCTTGTGTCTTGTGTTGTGATGCTTGTTTTCTCATATTGTCTATGTGTTGTGTTGTGATGCATGTCCTGTTCTCCCTTATATTTAGGTCCTTTTTTATTAAGTACATTAACATCTCCACACCATTCACCGCCCCCCCCCCCCCAAGCTTATCATTTACACATTCCACATCACTTATAACTATATGATGAATGAAACCAGGCCTATTAAGATTCAATGAGGATTGAAAGATATTTACTATATATTTTTTCATAGGTTATGAATTCATCACATAAGTTTTAATCACGTATTAGTTTCTGATGTCTTCTTCACACACTAGGTTTAACAAACATTACTACCATAAAAATGAGGAAATCCTTAGCAGTGACTACTCTAATGTCCAATATATAAATGATTTATATGATATGATTCTATCAGGACCCACCCCCATAAGAACTCTAGTAGAGTTGGGAATATATTAGTGTCTAACCTCCCCCCCCCCCTCCCCCTATTCCTATATTTAAATGGACATGGGTCTGTTATAAATGGAAATGTAATGATACATCCCATGCTGGTATCATAACCAACAACTGACCTGACAGTCCACTAACCTAAGATGTGGTCATGATCCCTATGGGATAGCAACGATCCCCTAGAAAAAATATACAATTAATGTCGAATATTTTACCCCTAAATTAGAGTAAATTAAAAATTATCTTTCTCCTGAAAACCATACATGTCCCTTTCATAAGTTGAATATCTAAGAAAATAGTAGATACGAAAAAAATAAATAAACAAGAAGAAAATATCATAGATGGAAAATAAAATCCCGCTACTGACCAATAAATTTGTTTAACCAGACATTTCCTATTCCTAAATCTCATTAGACCTATTTTGGATAGGTATAACATATGACTTCTCATTTTATGGTTTCTTTTTAGTTGGAAATCTCCTCTATCACGCACCTCTCCTCCGCCACGAACACACCTCTACCGCGTTCTGAACTACACCATCATGATGAGTTTTCTTCTCTTAATCATTATTTTACTCTTGTTCACATGTTATTACTGTTTGATATTGATGGTTATATTGTGAAATGTATGGGCTAAACGCCCTGCTGAAAATCATGGTCGTTGGTGGTCCTTGTTTGCGCACTAAATGAATTGCATGTTGGTTGGTTCCTATTAAACATTTGAATATAAAAATTGGTAATTTACATATTCCTAGATAATGAATGAATTCCCTAGGATGATAAAACTTATGTGATAACCCCTGAATTAACAAACAGAATTGAATAAGGGATTCTTTGTAAAATCTAAAATTGTGTTTTTTTGGTTTGTATGATGTTCCGATTGTGATCACGATTGTGTGTTTGTATGGTGTTACAGTTGTGGGCATGATTGGCATTCCTTTTTTTTCCATGTTTTATTTCCTCCACCATTGAATATCAATCCAAACCTTACCCATTTCAATGGAACCACCACTTTTTTACTAGTGCAATTCCACTGAATCTTAGAAAACCACATCACTAGAGGAATCTATGGGACACTTTATGGACACCCTAGTCAAATAACTATAACAAAACATGTAATTAATACTTCCACCCATAAGAACTCTATTGAAAATCATACCATATATTAGTTTAGTATCATAGTTCTTGACTTGATACAATATGTTTTTAGAGAAACACTAAAAAACCGGTTTACAACAATGCATATAGATCACATATGGGATACTAAAACAATCTAGTGAAAAGGAATATCATGGATAGTTCTATTGATCAGGTGGTTGGAAAGATGGGTGTTATATAATTTGTTCATTATTAATGCATAGATAGGTAAGGGTGTTGTTTACCATAGATAGTTCCATTTATTATAGTTGAATGATGACCCTAGTTGAACATCTTCTGTGTAATTATTTTGTTAAATATTAATATTACTGAATCTAATATGATGAATATGAATTAAGTATGGATGAATTCCAATTTTTTGAAAAAATATTATGAAGATGGCATGAAAGATTTTATCAAGTTTGCAAAATATCATACCTATAAACCTTATCAAATCCTTTGTCTGTGTTTATGCTATTGTTATTTAAGAAAAATTAGCCCAGCTGAGTTGGAAGAACACATGATATGTCGCATAATTGATTAAATTTATACATATTGAAAAAAACATGGGGAAAAAAGAATGTAGGTTGTTGTTGGGATAGAACTAAATTTTATGGATCATCTAATATGATTACAATAGTAAACAATGAAGAAGGTCATATGGAGGATGTGAATATAGATGTAAATGATGATTAAGATCATATTGGGGAAATGACAAGGACAGTTGAAGATGAACTTCGGGATTTCCCAAAATTGTTTGAGAAGTTAAATATTTGTGAGAAGACATCATTTTATGTTGGTTACATTAAATATAAATCATTTTTAGTCATACTGAAGCTATATAATTTGAAAGTAGACAATGGGTGGAGTGAAGATAGTTTTATGGAACTACTTTCTCTCCTGAATTTCATGCTCTTAGAAGATAATGAGCTCCTAGGCTGAACATATGATGCCAAATGAATGCTATGATTGATGGGTATGATCTCTGAAAGAATACATTCCTTCCCGAATGATTGTATTCTATTTCTCAAGGACCAAAAATCACTTAAATAATTACCATATTGTGGTGATTCTCGATACATGAATGATGAATTCAGTTCTATGAAAGTTGTATGGTACTTTATAATCATTACAAGGTTCATGCACCTATATAAAAGTGAGGAGACTGTTTGATAATTGACATCCCATGCAGATATAAGAATTAAAGATGAGAAACTACGTCACCTAGGAGAATCTCCTTAGTGGAAAAGAATCGATCATGAGTATCCTGAATTTGGAAACAAACCGAGAAACCTTCATCTTGTGTTATCTACAGATGGAGTGAATCCTTTTGGTTTTCAAAGTAGCAGTCACAGTACATGGCCAGTTATGTTGGTAAATTATAACATTCCACTGTGGTTATGCATGAAACAAAAATACATCATGTTATCTATGATTATATTAGGACCAAAACAACTAGGTAAAGATATTGGTGTTTATTTGGCTCCATTGATTTACGATTTGAAATTATTGTGGGAGTCAAGTGTTATGTTGTATAATGCTTACAAAAAATGAAGATTTCAATTCTATATCCATGTTGTATGGGATGATAAATGACTTTATTTTTTATGGAAATGTTTCTAGATATAGCATTAAAGGAACTCAAGGGTTTCCCATTTGCGAAAAAGGTACATAGTAAATTAGGTTGAAACATTCATTGAACCCTTTTTTTATAAGAAATTGAAGATTTCTACCTCGAAGGTATAAGTACAGATATTGGACAACATAATTCAATGGAATTTTAGAAGAATGTACAACACTGTCACCACTAATAGGTGATCAATTGTTTGAGAAAGTAAAATATGTGGACACAAATTTTGGTAATCCATTTCCGAAAAACCTTATGAAAATCAATTGGAAAAAAATATTAGTTTTTTTTTTGAATTACCATAATGGAATTGTCTGTATGTGAGACATTTTATTGATGTTATTCATGTTGAAAAAAATGAATGTGATAGTGTCATTGTAACATTTCTAAATGAAGTCGGTAAAACAAAGGATGGAATTAAGGCTATGTTGTACATGGTTGATACAGGAATACGAGAAGATTTGGCACTAGTGAAGGGTGAAAAATGAACATCTCTTCCTCCTGATGCTTACACTCTTTCTAGGTAGGTGAGATATTAGTTTTGAAACTTCTTGAATGATGTAAAGCTTCTAGAGGGGTATTAATCAAATATCATGAACATCATGTCAATGAGATATTTAAAGATAATGGTTCTGAAATCACATTACTTCGATGTTTTGATGAAAGATATAATTTCTATAGCTTTACGTTGCATTTTTTCCAAGAATTTTCCACCATACATTAATGAAGATTTGTTTTTTCTTCAATGATATATGAAAAAATGTTATACACCCAGCGAAATTTCCAACTACGGAAAGAGAAATTTCCATCATATTATATGAATTAGAAATGTTCTTCCCACTGACATTATTTGATATGATGGTTTATTTGATGGTTCATTTGGTGAGAGGGATTCAATGATTTGGTCTTATAAATTATGGATAGATGTAGCCCATTGAATGATATATCAATATTTTGAAATGGTATATTAAAATTCGAAGTCAACCAAAGGGTTTTATTGTGGAGATTTTTTTTGAGGAAGACATTGAATTCGGTACCGAATACTTATCTAGTGTGGAAAACGTTGGCCTACCTAAATCTCGTCTCCCTGGGCAGCTTGAGGGTAAAGAAATTTATGGAAGAGAGCTTGTCACAATTAATATTACAGATTGGAAGAAGGCCTACCTTTACGTTTTTCATTACAGTTTCAACGTTGACCATTATATTCATACCCAAAAATAAATTATTAGGAATTTTAATCCATCTAGGGCTGAAAATGGATATCAGATACCCATAATCAATAACTTATAGGATTTTTTTTGGGACCATATTTTTGAGCAGATAGATGAAAATCCATACTCAATTTTAGAATGAATTCAATGGCTTGTCGGAGGAAAGAGTGTGAATGTATTATCTTACAATTCTTATGTTGTTAATGGTTATACAATCAATACTAATGAAGATGATGAAGACATTACCATGAATAATAGTTGAGTTACACTTGTGGATAAAGCGATGCATGTTTTAGGTGCTAAGGATAGAAATCCAATTTATGCAAATATGTCAAACTTTGGAATCCTCAAACAAATATGGGAGTTGGATTATACAAAATTCCAAGTGCTGATTTTTCAATGTAAGTGGGTTGATAACATGATTGATATTAAAATACATGAATTGGGATTTGTGAAAGTTTATTTCAGTAAGGAAGGAGAGAAAGGTCAACTGTTTATAATGGAATCACAGGCAGTATAAGTATTTTATTTTCTAGATCCTGCAAACCAAAACTAGTCAATTTTTCTATTATTGACTAAAACAACTAAAGTTTTAGATGAAAGTTCAATGGAGGATGAACCTTTAATTGGTACTTCAAAATCATTTCACAACAGTCCCAATGTAGACCGCATTTTGTATGTCAGAGGAGACCATAATAAACGGATATACATAGTCGATAGAGGGGTCTAATATCTTCATCCTTTAAAAAAAAAGAGTTCAATAAGCAGGGTATTTTTTTATTAGAATATACATTGTGTTAAGTTATGTTATTATATATTCACTACTTATTTTATGTAATCAAAATTAAATGTTAAACTACTTCGGTAGATAATGACTTCTGAACCTGCTGATGCGCCCAATCTTGAGGCACAAAAGGTCTCCCAAACTACTGCTACTAGTCCCAGTGTAGAGAAACACCATGTTTCTCAACCTGTTTCTACTGGTCCCAGTGCTGAGGTACAGTAGCTTTCTCAACCTATGGCTTCTGGTCCTAGTGTCAATGTTATCACTTTAGAGGAACATGATGATGATGTTGAAACTAAGTAAATGGTAGGGAATGGAACCCTGATGATGCAAAAAAAACAAGATCATTGTAGTTTTATAATGTTAAAAAAAATACTTAAGGAAAATGAAAAATGCATCAAATTTGAGGTGGGGTAGAATAAGAAAGGCCATCATGTTAACCCCAACAAATCCATGTTTAGTAGCTACATTGGAATCATCACTCGAAAATGTGTGTCGATTGATGTAAATTTGTGGCACCATTATTTCACTAGTATGAAGACACTAATGTGTGAAGAGATTATGATAACATTAGGATATCATTTCTTTAATTTATTAAAATAAAATAAAATACTAAAAAACTGACATATTCTTCCCTTGTAGAGTGAATTTATAGTAGATTCCTCGCACAAGTAATATGTATTAAGAGTTTTAAGAAGGATTCATAGAGGATTCACAAAATTCTAATGAAATATCATCTTAAAGATGATAAAGGGAAATCAAGACGCACCCACCTCCTCTTTATGAACACTTGATATCCTAAGGAGTGTGGGATGTATTTAGCAGCCGTCATGCAGAGAAGACCTTTTAGGTACATTTTGTCTGGTAATAAATTGTATGAAGTTGCTTGTATTCATCAATATGATTGATAGTTTTTTATTTATGAAAAATCAACTAAGTGCTGAAAATAAAGAACGGGAAGCAAAACCAATGCACCCCTACCATAAAGCAAGGATGGGGTACTCTTCACTTAAGAAGAAATTGGTATGTATTTTAAATGTACTGTAATACTTTTATGTGACATAAAACAACACCATAAGCATGTTCCTCTATTTATATACAGATTTATGAATCAAAATCAAAATCGACTTCCATCCCATGACATGTGCTATGGAAGGAGGCTCGTGTAAATGAAGAGGGGATACTCATAGATGAAAACACACAAAAAGTGTGGGAAATAAGTTTAAGTATGACATAACATAAATTTTAGTATCTTTACATCGCTATTACATAATAATTACTAATTATTTTCCTATATTTTCTATCTGACATAGTCACAAGAATCAATTACACCCGCACCAGATATAGACATACTTTCAGCAGCCTTGAAGCAACCAGAACAATATGACCGTGTCAGAGGTGTGGTTTTTGGGGTGACACCCCGAACATATTTTCAGAAAGAAATAAAAGAGAAGGATCAAACTGAGGAAATGAAAAAGATGAGATAAAAATATTTATTTTCAAGAATAATTACAATACTAGAAAAAGATTATATCAAGCTTGATGGGTGGAGGAAGAAAGAAGAAATAACTCTACAATAACCCATGTGTGAAGATCCCTCCCCACCCCCACTAGATTTTAGGTGAGCCATTCCCCTCAAAAACTTGACTTATATGAGGTAATCAATATTCTAATAATTGTTTCTATGAAATGAGAATCACATAGAAACTTATACCTTTCCTGTACTGATATTCTATAGGGTTAAAATGATTGTGATTTATATGTATGAACTCCCACCTATCTCCTTGTAGTGAGGGCTATGGTGTTCAATATGAATAATGACATGCTACACAATAGACAACTTACAACAGGGCATGTTAGAGTGTTGAATAACATAGCTAATTATCCAAGTGCTGAGCTAACTATGTAAAATGATGTTGATGAAATTCATATGGTAACACAAGATGTTGTAACATTCATCACATGGCCATCAATTCTTGTAAAAAACATGTCGATAATGAGGTATTCATTTACAATTTATTTCTCAAGATAAACCTTTCACATTTAATGATAGAAGGTCTAAACTAATGAATATTAATACAGAATGAAAATGGGAAGGGGTGAAATCAAATATCAGCTCAAAACTATCTCAAGGATCAACCAACTGATCGAAGTGATCTACTGAGAGCACCTTCACCCCACCCATTCTATATCCTCATTTAATATCATTGTAGGATCATGTGGATACAAAGTTTATAGATTTAAATACTCACACATTTTATTTTGAAAAAAAATATTTATGGATATGAAGAATCATATTTCATTAGTGTTGAAAATGTAGATTAAATTTTCAAGTATGAATAGATAAGAATCTTAGTTGTAAATGTAAACATGAGGTATTTTTTCATGATTTTATTTTACAAAATCTGATATACTATGATAATTATGACTAAATATATTTCATATTTTTCATAGGTGTATATATGAAAAACAATTCAAGGGATTTCCCCATGAACAAAAATTTGGACTCGTTAGTCCTCACATCACCTCTTCAAAAGAAGAAATAATTGATGATAAAGAGGGTGAAATAATTTTATCCCTTCTCAAATCATTTGAAAACAAAATTACAGATGGCAGTCTCTTTTTAATACCAATGATGTAGGGGTAAAACTCTATAATTTAATAATATCAACTATATTTTGTTTTCCTTCATTACTTATTCCTTATTGTGTTTTTAGACAGCATTGGGTGATCATTGCAGTCAATTTGGAAACTCCAAATATTTATTTTATAGATTCAATGCATGGATATCTAACAAACCGACCACGCATGATGGAATTTTTCAATTTTTAATATACTAGATCCAACATTTTAGAACTATAAATCTATTTATTTAATTTATATTATCTTTTAATGAGGATTCTGTTATGATAGGGTGGTTAATCAATATTGTCTAATTCATGTAATGAATCTAGGGCCTAAGGAAAAGAATACCCACAATATCTACAACAGGACAAGTATCCTAGTATATATAATAATATTACACTATCCAAAAACATATCAAAACAAATTACTTATTTTTCTCAATATTTCTGTAGTGTCAAAAACAAAAAATCGGAAAGGACTATGGTTATTATGTTTGTAAATTTATAAAATATCTCATATATAATCAATAAACTTTCATCCCTAAAGAGGTATTTTTGAAAATAATTAATAGTTCATTTAAAATATTTATTAATCCTTTGTGTATTTATTTTTTTTCAGTACTACAAGGACAGTCGCAAAAACTCATATTCACAAGATGATATAGATGTGTTTAGAAATGAATGGGAAGCATACCTAATGGAAGACTGTACACAAATAGGATGAAGGTAAATTCATGCTATATATGTTATCCTTATATGATCATTGATATCTCCCTTGTTTACACTTACTGAGCATATATGATCACCCTTTCTTATGTTTCATATTATTAGGTTATGAAGAATGGTTTTATAAATGATTTGTCTTTCTAGTAAAGAATAACTTAATGAGTAACTCTTATGAACTTTTTCTTGATGATTCCATGTTTCTAAAATCACTAGACCTAAACAATTATGGAATGGATCATTTATATCATGTATTCTGGTCATTTATATTGTTGTTTCTACTTATGTAGTGTGTTGGATGAAATTTGGTAGTGCATCACTCACAAATTTAATAACAAACTAAGGATTCTTTGTGCACTTTACTACTATTGGTTAACTACCACTTAGAATAGCATTTAATATGAACATATGATCATGAGTCCTCATGATTCTCTCATCCCACACCATCTCTATGATATCATCATTCATCATTAACTTTTCCTTCTCTTTCTGCACCCATTTACTAGGTAAATGGGTGCAGGAAGAGAAGGAAAAGTGAATGATGAATGATGATATCCTAGAGATGGTTTCGGAGGAGAGAATCATGGGGACCTTAGATCAGAAGTTCAGATTATATTATATGCTAAGAAGTAGTTAACCAATAGTAGTAAAGTGCACAAAGAATCATTAGTTTTGTTATTAGCTTATATTTGGACAAAATAAACCTTCTGGAAATATTTAAAGGTAATGTTACGATATAATATCTCTATTTTAATGGAAATTTATATAATGAAATGTTGATTTTATTTTCATTATTCCTTTTAGGGTTAGTTTATTTTAGAATATTTTTTCCATGTGACATCCCTTTTCTGGAAGAGCAACGACGCTGTATCTTCTCAATCACACAGGTAATCTTGATGTTTGCACAGTAAAATAATTGTCCATAGACTAAATTCATTATTTCATATTTATGTTTAATATATTTATTTTATGTAATTAATATCAATCTACTGATATTTGATATCAATGTATGAAATTTTTAGGTCATTATAGTTGGTATCAGAGTAACTGTCCAATTAAAAATTGATCAAACACATTCAGTTGTTTTGATACTTTAGGAAGATGATCCATAAGTCCTATCTATGTGAACATGAATCCAATAGAGCATATAATAATAAATGATGATAGGAAATTATGAAAAAACTTAATCCACATAATCTAATACCTTGTGCCCCTATGACCATGTACATAAAATCATGATGGTCAACACCTTATCAAGTCTCGAGATCCATGACCTTGTCCTGATGACTTCAATACCTCAAATCCTGATGAGAAAGTTTCCTCAACCTGGTGATCATCATCACTCCAAGTATCTAAAAAATCCCCACTTGACGAACCACATCACCTCAATATAAACGATCATCACCCACCTCAATCCTATGGCCAAGGCCATTACATTACCATGGAATCAAGTTTCCAGTATAAAAATTCGATTTAATTCAAATTTACACTTGTCCTAAACATTCCAAGTTAGTCCAAACCTCTTACATGGATAACCAATCATAGTTGAGAAAGAGAATGACCATAGGCATCTCATATAATCATTAGAAAATTTTAATAAGCATGTATTTAATTAATTAGTTTCTCTCTCAAACAACCCACACAATGTATATGAACGCACCCCCAAAACACTCACAAAAGAAAGGATAAATCTAGGAACAACCTACCTTTTACTAGTATGTGCTAACTCATTTGATATCATTCTCAAAATCGATCTGAATCAGAAGAAAATGGAATTTTAGATGAATGCTCTAAAAATTGGGGAAAAGGGCTCACATGGATTTATCACTCCATATGGAGAGATAAATAGAAAAGAGAAGCTAGAAAATTGAAGGTATTATTGAGATGAATATGTATCAACTAATAGATCAAATATCAATGTTTGGATGATGGAGTTCCCTAAAAGACTATGGAGAAGGAATATGGAGGAGCTCCCTTTGTTGTGCATTGTAATTTGGAGGAAAGGGAGGAGGAAGAAAGAAATAGTGAATGAGGGGGAAAATTAATTTCCACTTTTTAATGGGCCACATGGTTTTATCGCACAGTTTGGATAACTGCGTGCCAACTGTACGGTGCCCACTATCTAATCACCACACTATGCACAGTTAGGCGCACGATTTTCCACACTATGAGAAAACTATGTGAATCACCTCTATTAAAAACTGAATATGTTTAAAATGTCGGTTCATCCCCACCAACATAGTTTCCAAGACCTCCATATGTAGCTAAGTCCCAATTACCCACTCCTGGTACTGCTCTATGTCCGACCTCAAATCCCTGACTCTACCCTATTCCCTGGCTCCCACCTGTCTGATAAGGCTTCCTACAGAACCTCTCTAAATGGCCTATCTCATCGCATGCATGAAACTACTTCAGAACCTTATCTCATTGGGTCTGAACATGCCCTGGATTCCTACACGAAAAGAACAGTACTGTAAAACCACTCCTTGGTATTCTTCCTACCCTCGATGTCTCTAGATTAAGTGCTCAATGAATCTTGCTTCAAAATCCTTCTGATAAAGTCCCTTGTGTCTTCCCACCAATACCTATACATCCCACAAGTGTTATGTATTCCCTCTGAGCATGTATGTCACCAGCCTCACCCTCTGACCTAGGGTGTCTCTAGCTGGTCAAAGATAGTTTGTACCAACCCTATAAAGTTCTCTGTTGTTTTCAGTCATCCTTCACTCTGATATAGTGATGGGTGCTGAGACTAGAACTCTTGAGTCAAGTACACCATAGATGGATCATATCCCTGGGATCCCCTATCGATCCCCTAGATGAAAAAAACCTGGCTCACCCTAAGCTTCTCTACATGGCCCAAAATTTTCCATCTGTAGCTTTTCCATCTACAGCTTTCTCACCTATACTAAATCATGTACCTGAAGATCATGATCATCCCAACCCTTCAGGGCCTCATCCCATGAACACTTAAGATGCATTTTATCACCACCCTCCTAACACTCCACCGAATCCCATATAGGTGTCATCCCATTGAATATCAATCTCTATTTTCAAATATCCATACCATTGTATATATAAAAATATCGCAATTAGAAAATTTTGTAACAGGTAATACATATGACCACCCTTACACTCCCTTACCACACCATGTCACACAACATCTGGTCTCAAGGCCACTTACCTACCCATATTAAGGTTAGGTATCAAGTATTATCTAGTCTTATGTCCCCATACCTACCAACATTAGAGTCAAGAATCACATTTAATCTGGCCACATGTACCCTTTCATACCCATAATAAGGTCAGACATCAAATCTCATGTATCAATTCAGGTTAGTTGAGTATAATTCCACTGAAGAGGATATACAAAAAAAACACTATTTAGTTTCTGTGTTGATACTTTAAACAAATCACCCTCAATCAGCATCTATGTCTACCCTTATCAGGGTTATAACCATATATCAGATGCATATAAAGTCACATACAGATCTCATTGAAACCACATGTTTGGGTTGGCTGGGTAGAATTCCCCCAAAAGAGGCTAATTAAGAAAACACTATTTATATTATTTACTGAAACTTAAAACATTCTAACCCCTCTTTTCTCAATCCATTTTCCCAATGAAAATCATTATAAGTCATACATCATATGATCCTAGGTTCCTATCATGATGCATAATCAAGCCTCCCTTTCCATACTTGGTCGGGATTCAAAATCCACATAATTTATAAATATCACACCCAAGTGTGCCACCTGAGGTGGAAATCAAATCAACTGTAAAATATTAAATTAAAACAACAATTTACAGATGTTAGAAACTTAGTATATCCCCTATGTATGGGGATGAAATCACCCAAACATAAGATTTGTACGTAGTCCTAACATACTCAAAAGAACAAGTGAAATACTCAAAACTGCGAAAACTCATTTAGATTGTTTTAATATTTTAAAACAACAAAATATGACTCATTGTTGACATGTAGGAATCAACCCCACCTCAAAACGATGTACGGTGTGACCGGTATAACTCCAAATGTATCTTTTTTTATTAAAAATTGACATTTTATTAATGTATTTTTTCTTATTAATGTATAATTTATTTCATTATTTTATTACTAAAATAATATTTGTTTTCTTGTATAGGTGGAATTTTTTCTTGAGTTTGGTTGCTTTGTTCAGAAACTAATACCATGGAAAAAGAATTAGAGGGGATCACATATGCAAAAAGGATGAAACAATAATGTCTTTAACTATGTGTTGGATAGTTGTAATTATAACCATATAAAACATTGTTTGAAATGTATATAGTAGTGTGTGTTTTTGTATTAATTATGTCAAGTAAATGTATATATCATTGTTTTTAAAACTCTTGTGTGCGATGTTTCATTCTTATATGATTTTTTGTTTTTTTGTGTTGTTTTGTGCAGCTGTTTTGTGTGCATGTGTTGTTTTGTGCTGTTTATGTGCAGGTTCAGGTGTTGGGTGTGCTGTTAAATAAACAGCACATCATAGGTAAGTCGGCCTTTATCAGTTCTAAAAATCACTGATAAAGGGTGGACCTTTATCAGAGCTTTTTTAGCAGGGATAAAGGGCCCCCTTTATTAGTCATTTTCTAGCGCTATTAAAGGGGACCCCCTATCTTTGTCGGGATTAACAGTTCTTTTATAGCATTGTTAAAGGCGGTTTTTAAGGCTGAAAAAAAGCCTTATTTTTAGTAGTGATTTATACAAGAAATAGAAATAATAAATACAAAATAAAACCAACCGACCAAACCTAATGACCAAAATAACACCATGTGACCAAACTGGTCACTCTCCAACACAACGAATACCTATCTCCCAAAGCGATTGAACTCAATATGAAACCTGCACAAGGGATAAAATTGAAAAAAAAACTATAGGCTTAAGTATTAAAACTAAGATGTTTAGCCCAATGTTCTATTGATAATGCACATAAATTAGAATAAAAAGAAAAATAAATTTCAAGTTTTAGATACAATATATAAAAATATGTTTTATAAATGAGGTTCCATGCTATAAAAATTTCTATACAAAAACATGCATGTTTTATAAATAAGAATGTTCATAACAATTTTTCAAAGAGGTGCAACTTCAAAATGAAAATAGTTTTCAAGAGGGATGATTTAAAGAATGTAAATTTTAAATAAAATGCACACGCTGCTGAATTTACAAACTAAACACACTATATGCTAACTCTAAGTATAAAATAGCCAATGGGCACAAGTCACGGGAACACCCCTAGGCACTAGTTCGTTGTGGGCCCCAGGAAACTCATATCTAAGTGTAAAAGTAACCATAACAAATATTAATTCTCATGAACACGAGCCACTAGTAGGAGATTCATCCATAACCTATTGGTACCCAACATCATCATCATCATATTTTTTTAAGTGTTTTTATAGTCAAACTTACTACGTGAAACAGGGAAAAAACCACTCTGGATAACTAGCATACTAGTACACATCCTCCCACCTAGATACCCAAGTTTTCCCTTTTTTACTCAAAAAAGTTTCACATATATAAAATACCATTTTATCATGAAATTACATTTACAAATCATACACACATCAAACATCCCAAACACATTTCTAACATTTCTTTCACGAATCAAGAAACAACCTAAATTTTCGTAAAACAATTTCAAGAACTATAATGAGGCCTTGCACATAAAATCCGTTCAAAAATTATCTTTTAAGGAAAAAACACAAATACCATATAAAAAAATATTTGTATACTTCAACACCATTTAATAAATCAATTTCATGGACCATAAAATGTCCCCAAATCATACAACCTGAAGTACACAAGGAAACAATTTTTACAAAAAAAATGCCAAACTAGCCTTTACGAATTTCTCAGAATTAAAATTTTCCAAAGGTAAGAATTTAACATTTAATAAATATGTTTATACAAAAAATTTAAAATAGAAACCTACTTTCATAAATCTCTTAAAACTTTAATATTACACATCCAAATCATGACCATTTTTATAAGGATGCCAAACAGTCCATTTTTCGGTAACTCTAGCCAAAACATGTTTACCACCAAAAACCCATCTTTTTATAAAACAAAAACTAATTTGGATAGCCATAAAAGAACCCAAAAATACCATTTTTCATTCAAAAAATGTATTTATAAATTTAAAAAAATCATTTTAAATCACACTAATCACATAAAATCCAACCGAGGAATTTACCGAACACATGGCATGCACTTTTAAACAAAAAACTTATTTTAAGTACTTGAAAAGGGATAAATTTTAATTTTCTTGCCATAAATTTATTCAATATACTTAAAATTTTTCAAAATACCATAAACCAAGTTCATAAGATAATGGAACATTTAAGTAAGCAAGCGGTGCACACTTTTATAACAAAACAACACTACTTTTCACAAAACAAGGATTAAAAAACCATTGTGAAAACCAAGAAAATTATCCAAAGTATGAAAAACAATACTAAACATACATATCAGGTCTGAAAAGAAAGAAAATTATTAAACATAAATGATAGAGGCATGTTCAATGGATATCCTATCTCAAAACCATGGCGGAAAGGAACCGCACACCCAATATAACCCGTTGTGGTTCCCAACACTCTAGATCTATGATGACCAGACCTAAATGAACCAAACCCCATAATCAATCATGGGATAACATAACCCTAGGTCTTCCATGACCATAGGAGAATATAAAATCAAAAGAAAGTGGAAGGAGAAGGAATAGGGAGGAGAAAGTAGGATGAATCTCACCTTGCAAACTAGAGAACTCTTTATCTTCACTTAGATCTTCACCCTTAAAGGAAATAGAATGTCTTGAAACTTCTTGGAGAGGATAATTAGGTCTAGAAGAACAAGGGAGAGAATATTTGGGGGGGAAGAGAAAAAAATTAATGATTCATGAAAGAAACAAATTACTTTACAAAATTTGGACGATTTGAGAATCCTTAAGACATTTCTCCCTAATTCATGACTAATATAAACTCTAAAGAGGTAAAATGGAACTTGGGTGTGAACCTAGGGTAATTGGGCTCGATTGAGAGGTATAATCACCAAAAAATATAAAAAAATGAATATAATATAAAAGAAAAAATTATTTTTTAAAAATGGGAAATGGGATCGCGGGCTGGCCCAATACCTGAATAAGTAACCCAAATCCACTATGATTATGAATTCTTATGGGGGTAGAAAAGGATATGGTGGTTTGAATAGGTAAGGGGAGGCCATGTGAGAAGTTGAATGAGTTAAAAATGTTGAAAACTGAATGAGTTATAAAATAACCAAATTTTGTTTTAATATCTGGAAATGGTCTCATGGTTTGCCCAAATCTTGAAGTAACCACCCTTTCCTCCAAAAACTCCCAAACAAGCTATGGGGCACCCATGGTAGGATGATTAGACAAAAATGGTAGTTTAAAAGTGAAAATTCACCCCACCCAAAACCCATGAAATTGATCACGATTTCCGATGAACCAGATCAAAACCAAGACATGAAAAAAAACATGTGTGACAATTCTCCCTGCCATTAAAGATTTCCACCCCTGGAAAGCCACAACACTTTTCAGCTGATTGATCAACATCTAGGGATTACTCATCAACACCATCCAACCTCTTAATCCAAGGAAATTTTACCCACCAAAATAAAGAATAAGTATCTTTCTAGAAATGAAACAAAAACTCACAACCACTTCCTAAGAATCAATGGAAGGATCAAGCCACTCATACACAATCAATCCAAGACTATATTGTTGGGACTTTTCCCAAAGATCCCAATGACCTACCCAAACCAAAGAACCTCATGAAATCCCACGATTTCAAGGGAGTCATGAACATACTCCCCACCATTAAAAACCAACCAATAGTGACCAAATAATATTTCTACATAATCTAGAATTGGGCCTCTCCCACAGAGGCCAACCAATACTCCCTTACAACGGCCTACCAACCCATCCCAAGAAAACACAACATGATCATTTAAACTACTCTCTCCAAAATGGAGTGGACATGAACATAGCCAAAACTTCTTTCACAGACCAAAAACCACCACCACAATGGGAGGGGGGTGCCAAATGATTGGACTGCAAAAACCAAAGCTAAAAACCACCCACCACTCTTCACCTATGGATGGATAAAATTCATGACCACACTCAATTAAAATGTGTATTACACACAAGAACACTGACCAAAAGCTCACATCCAAGATTTTATAACCATAGAAACATCATGAGGGGTGATTCCATCATGCTCTTTGATAATAAAGGAAAATCACAATGATAATAAACCATAATAAAAACATAGAAAATGCCTTACCACATCGGTGAAGGAAAGAGCTTATTCGAGCTCCCCACACATATGGAGATTTCCAAACTGCGTGAAAGGCTTCACTCAATGGTCTATGGCTAGAGCCCTGATGTTTAAAGCATCTATTTCACTGCATCCATGAGATAATGATCACAACACCCCCATGAAACTTACTTTCTCAAAAACATACCTTCATCTAAATAGAAAGTCATGGATACATAGAGCCTTTATCTCTTACTCCAAACAAGGATTATAATAGACAAGGAATATGGTGAAACACATCAACATCACTGAAAACAACTACTATATCTAAAAGAATTATCAAAATAGGGAAACACTTTAAATCATTCCCACATATCTCTCTATTCTATCAAACAAGTTGAGGCATCATCCAACGAGGTGGATTTAATGTTTGAAATGAATCCTTATGTTGACCAACTGAAAGTCTTTCTAATGGAGAACCATCCATGTCCATATCACAACATCCAACATATCCATATAAACCCACTAAACATTGCTTCAAAATTGTGCCACCAACAATATCCCATCTCAAGACACACTAAGACTAACACTTCCAACTCATGAGGAAGCATACCAAATAAACCAAACTTCTAAAACATGAAAATGAATCCCACATAAACGCTAGTTTACAAAAACACAACAAATTTTCAGAAAAAGTAACCTTTGAAAAACAAAAAAACATGGTGGATTTTCACATTCAATAATGGGGTTTTCAAAAAGTCCCACTCGCATGCACATTCCCATTCCACCCTATGCACCTAACCACTATGACATACTAGTAATCCATCAACATATATATACAATACCATGCATGTGAGAACCCATGAAAAAACCAAAGGCTAAAACAAACATCCTCATTTTAGAAAACAAAAAAAATCAACCCATTTCAAAAATTATGTACCTTCCATAGGCAAACTAACCACCAAGTCAAAAACCATTTTCATATTTCCACACAACAAACCATTTTACCAAGATTGAAAAAGTATCCTCGTAGGTATCCATCAAAATCCACTCTATTTATTGAAAATATTTTTCAGCCTCTCTACAAAAAACACTTTTTCAAGAACTATTTGATTTAGAACCCATTTCATTTATTTCAAAACAACTGCCAAAATAAGAATTCAATTCAAACATTCCTTTCCAATTTTCAAAAATTCAGCAAGGTATCTTTTCTTAATCTAATATCCATAAAGGTCAAAACCCTTTTTAAGAAAACACCAACTACTCAAAACCAATTCCCAAAACCAATTCATCATATTCAAACACTCTTCACCAGCCTAAAAAATACCATTTTAAAATTTTTTTGAGAATCATCATAAAATAATTCGTGCCTTCTAACAATTTTATTTCTATAAACCATAAGTTTAGATTAAGTAAATTCAATCTAGTTAAATAATTTCTTCTTTATCTCTAATATTTGTTTCATAAAACCCAGCATTCCAAAACCATTCTCATATTAAATTTGGAAAACCCATTTTCTACTTTTTAACAAAAAACTATTCCTTTAAAACCTATTTTAACAATTCACACACAAGGATTTTTCAAAACAAAATTCTGAATTAAAGAAAATTCTGAGAGACCCACAAAAAAGAACTAGTTTTGGTAGATGACTTGACCATATGGTTGGTGGCCATATGTTAAATAGACAACCAACACAGGATCCTTCTTAGAACTATTTCCTGGTTCTACATGGTTTTATAGGCCCAGTGAGCTCGTAGAGACCAATAGTACAACTCCCCTTGTCATATCCCAACACTGAACAATCAATAAGAACCAAAGACACTAATAAAATTGGACTTCCCATGGACACCCGAGGGTCGAAACGATCAAGAGTTTGTGATGATATTCCCGAACCTACCCCTAAATTACTGAAAATCTTAATCCACCTACCTTGACATCCCCAAATATCTAAAGTCACTATAAAAGAAACATCTTTTAGGAGCCAACCTCCTTTGATACCATTTTCTTACGAACTAGCCCGGGTTGACCCTGAACCGGTCACCTAGGCCGCTCCGTGAAAAATCCCAAGAGGCATTCCCAATACTATCAGGATGAATAAAAGCACCAAGGTAATCATTAGAGTGAAAAGGGAATTATTTTTACCAAATATAATCAAGAACTAAGTAGTGGAAAGAAACAGACAGGCCAACATACATTTATATAAAATTGAACAGAACATTATTTATACAAGAAACCGAAAGTACAAAAAAAAATACAACCAACCAAACAAACATGAAAAACAAACTAACACCTTGTGACCCCACTTTTCACTCTCCAAAAAAATTAATAATTGTCACCCAAAGTGACTTAACTCAAGCTGAAACCTTCACAAGGGCTAACAATAGAAGAAAACTATAGGTGTGAGTATTAAAACTTAGTAGGTTAGCCTAATAATATATTCCCAATTCATAACATTTTAAATAAAATAAGAATAAATTTAAAGTTTGAGATACAATGTAAAAAATATTTTTTCTAAATGATGTTCCATGCTATCAAATTTATCAAACAAAAACCTGCAATTTTTATAAACAAGAATGCTAGTAATAATTTTTCAAAGAGGTACGACTTAAAAATGAAAAGAGTTTTCAAGAGGTCTGTTTTAAAGAATGTAAACATTTAAATAAAACACACATGCTTCTGAATTTACCAACTAAACACACCATATGCCTACGGTCAGTACAAAATATCCAATGAGCACAAGTCACTAGAACACCCCAATGCACTAGTTTGTTGTGGGCCCTAGGTACCTCATATCTCATTGTAAAAGTAACCATAAAAAATATTTGTTCTTGTGAACATGATCCACTAGTAAGAGAATAATAAATAACCTAGTGGTCCCAATCATCATCATCATCATAGTTTAGTTAGTGTTGTCGTCGTCAAACTTGCTTGTGAAATAGGGACAAAACACCACCAAATTACTAGCATACCAGTACACGTCTGCCCACCTAGACACCCAAGTCTTCTATTTTTTTTCTCAAACAAGTTATAAATATATAAAATACAATTTTATCCTAAAGATTAAATTTAAAAATCATACAAACATCAAACATACCACACACATGTCTCACAATTCTTTCACAGATCAATAAATAACCTAAATTTTCATAAAATAATTTCAAGAAGTATAATGAGGCCTTGCACATAAAATCCATTCAGAAATGATATTTTAAGGGAAAAACACACCAATGACATTTCAAAACATATTTTTAATCCCCAACACCATTTAATAAATCAATTTCATTTACCATAAAATGTCCCCAAAAGATACAACATGAAATACACAAGGAATCCATTTTTACAAGAAAAATGCCAAACAAACCTTTAATAATTTTTCAAATTTAACATTTTCTAAAGGTATAAATTTATCTTTTAATAAATAGGTGTATAAAAACCATTTATAAAAGAAACCAAATTTCATAAATTCCTTAAAACATTCAGTTTATACATCCAAATCATGACCATTTTTATAAGGATGTTAAATGGGACATTTTCCAATAACTCGGGCCAAAACATGTTTACCACCAAAAACCCATTTATTTATAAAACCAAAATTAATTTAGAAATCCATTAAATAATCCCATGAAAAAAATTTCCTGATAAAAATTTATTTATAAATCCAAACATATAATTTTAAATTTCCCTAAGAACATAAAATCCAACCGAGAAATTTATCGAACTCATGGCATGCACTTTTAAAAAAAAACTTATTTTAAGCACTTGAAAAGGGATAAAATTTCCTTTTCACACCATAGATATATTAAATATACTAATAAATGTTCCAAAATACCATAAAACAAGTGATTAAGCTAATAAAACATTTAATTAAGCAATCGGTGTACACGTTTATAACAAAACAACACTACTTTTCACAAAACAAGCATTAAACCACCATTTTACACACCAAGAAAATTATCCATAGGATTAAAAACAATAATAATAATATATATCATGTTATAATATCATGAAAATTATGAAACATAAATGATAACAGCATTTTAAAGGGATATCCTACCACAAAATCATGGTAGAAAGCAACTGCACACCTGATATCACCCATTGTGGTTCTCAACACTCTAGATCTATGAATACCATCCCTAAACGAACCAGAAACCCATAAAAATAATGGGATAACATAACCCTAGTTTTTTTATGACCATATGAGAAAATGAAACCAAAAAAATGTGGATGGAGAAGAAAGATGGAGGAGTAAGTAGAAGGAATCTCACCTTGAAAACTAGAGAACTCTCCATCTTCCCTTATATCTACACCATTAAATGAAAGGTAATGTCTTGGAACATCTTAGAGAGGATAATTAGGTGTGGAAAAACCAAAAAGATAATATTTTGGGGGAAAATAAATTAAAATGAATTATTCATAAAATAAATAAATTACCTTACCAAATATAAACGATTTGAGAAACCTTGAGAAATTTCACCCTAATATGTGACTAATATGAGCACCAAAGGGGGAAATGGAATATGGAGGTAATCCTAGAGTTATTTGGATTGATTTAGAGGTGTAATCACCAAATAATATAAAAAAATATGATATAAAATAAACAAATTATTATTTTTGAAAATTGAAATGGGCTCACAGGCTGGCCGAATACCTGAATAAATAACCCAAATTCACCATGATTATGAATTCCTATGGAGTTAAAAAGTACATGGTGGTTTGAATATGTTAGGGGATTCCAATTGGTAAGTTTAATGAGTGTAAAATGTTATAAAATGCAGTATTTATAAAATAAATATTTTTTTTAAATCTTGAAATGGGCTCACGGTTGGACCAAATCTTGAAGTAACCACACTTTTCTCCAAAAACACCCAAAAATTATGAGGAACCAATGGTAGGATGATTATAAATATATGACAGTTCAAAACCAAACAATCATCTCACCCAAAATCCAAGAAAGGGATCGGTATTTCCAATGAACCAGATCAAAACCAAGACATGAAAAAAACCATGTGTGATAGGTGGCGCGCTCCGATAGAACTAGAATGAAAATCTTACCATGATTTGGTGAGCAATGTTCCACCACCTCCAATCATTGGAAACCCTATATTCTCAGTTTTCAATGGATCAAGAGACCTGAAACAGCATCTGATTCACTATGTCTCTTACTGTGACCCTGTGATGGGTACTCCTTAGAAGAAAGAAGCTGTAAAACTCAAGTGGTTCGTGTGAAACCTATAGGGTTCAGCCTTCGTATGGTATACTAGCTTGCCTTCTAACTCAATAACAGGCTAGAAGGACTTTTGGCGATAGTTTCTTTTTTAGATCAGATCAACATTTCCTAAGACTACAGTTAGTGATCTCATGATCTTCAAGCAGAAAGAGAATGAAAGATTTTAAGACTTCATTTCCAGATGGAAAGGCCTGACTTATTCCCTGAACCTACTTCTCCCCCAATTTGAAATGATATCTATGTGCATAGATATCCTTCATGATGAATTTCAAACACCACTAATCAAAGTGAAGTACAAAAGTGGGTTCCAAGATTTCTTTGCCATTTCCCAATGGATAGAAGACTCCTTACAGTGTACCAATATCATGTTCTGAGTGTCCCCATATACCCTAGGAAAAATATTGGGAAAAGAAGAAGTGACTTATGTCAGGCTTAATCCACCCTCGACACCAACTCTAATTGCAAGGCCTCTATTTAGTCATGTGGTACCCCCTGTATGCCAGCAGCCACCCCCACCTAAGAAATATGAGTGAAGGGGTACTAAAATAAATCAGTTTGAGGAATAAATAAATAAATTCTACTCATTCTTATATGACCAAGTCTGATTCTACTTCATAGCCGCCAATAATTTCCACTTTATCTAGCTACCAGAACAAAGAGAGTTGATGAAGTGGGACTCGATGATTGTCCAAATTATTGTCCATATCACTGAGTACTGGGGCACACCATCCAGGAATGATTTGTCTTTAAGGATCTCCTGCAAAAGATGATGTATTTTGGTGAAATTCATGTTGGGTCTGCTGCCAGCACATGTGTCATATGTCTCCACCTCAAACCCAAAAGAGGAAGAGGAAAGGAAAACAATTTCTAGTAAGAAGGAGCAAAAATTTGACTATTAGATGACCTAGAAAACAGTTAATCGAGCTCATGGCATCCTCCAGGAATAGTTGAAACAACTGATTGTGCCCCCAATAACTCCTAATGTAACACAATTTTTATTCACATCCCCTCAGTTCTCTAAGGTACATAAGGGGAAAATTCAGGAGCAAGAAGATGATATGACACCAAAGATGAATCTAGTCTTGAGTCTTTCGGACTTCAGGCTGGCAGAATTTATTCAACGGGAACTACCCCACCAAGTGGAACCACCATAAGAAGATATTCAGATAGAAGCATTTTCGGGTCAAATTAATGTCATACACTTGATGGAACCCTTTTTTGATGAAGAATATGGACAAAAACATGAATTCCCCATGCCAAACCGGAGATCCGGAGGAAAAGTACATAGATTTTTAGGGTTTCAAGAAGTCATGATCATGTCAGGAGTCAAATTCTTGTCCACATCATAACTCAACCCATTAATATTGCGGAAAGTCATGGAAAGACCATCTGACAGACACAACAGGAACCAGAATTTTCCTCCTCCCCCACCAAAATAATTCTGATCCCAGTTATCTTGGAGTATTCATTAGAGGAAGAACAAATATCACATCACCCTTGAAATACAGGCGGACCAATACAGCTAAACCTAGAATGGACCAGAGCACCACCCACTACAGTCGCAGAGGTTTAAGCATCTATATACAAAGATCAAAACCCTAATGTGTCTATGAAATAGCACCCCCAAGATGGGAAGCACCGAAATTTAGAGTAGAAATATGATATTCTAA
Source organism: Viscum album (assembly GCA_963277665.1). Lineage (NCBI taxonomy): Eukaryota > Viridiplantae > Streptophyta > Magnoliopsida > Santalales > Viscaceae > Viscum > Viscum album. The sequence goes on along the minus strand of OY728162.1, from coordinate 421,566,444 downwards.
ACCAGATAGGTTTTGAACAGGTGAATCTATTGATCATGGATCCCTTGAGTCTATCTGTAGACCTTAGGTAGGTGCTCATCAAAGCCTTAATAAATCCCCTGGAATTCAAGGATAAAGTAGTAGCGGTCGAATTCTATTGGATGGAGACTAATCCCGAATAATTCCACGCCATCATCTCTTTTATATACAAGGATGAATACCCCATTATGTAGGGTATAATCAAACCCTGTTTTGTGTCCAAGAAGATAAATGGCATTGATTTCTAGAGGATTTTAGTTGAAAATGGATCTGGGGTCAACCTCATCCCACTGCAAACGCTTCGTCATCTTGGCTATGATGAGGATATTTTTACACCAAACATCACAAATATTTTGATATATGACATAAGTGAGCAGAAGTATTTGGGATGAATCAAGATTAAAACTTGGCTTGGAGACCTCATGTCTGATTCTATGTTCTTGGTACTACGACAAAGTACGACCTTCAACATCTTGTTAGGCAGGCCCTAGCTACATCATCATGTTGCAATTCCATCATCATACCATTATTGTGTCAAATATTGTGCTAATGGGGAAAATGGGACATTTCACATTGATAAATCCACATTAGAATCCTATGAGTCGCATTACATTAATGCTGGGTTCATTGAACTGAAAAAGAATTAGTCATTGATTGATGATGTAGACTACATCACTGCCCCGGATGGATTTGAAATGGCTCCCACTGACCCCCTCCAATAGCTTGAGAAATAGTATGTATTACCCATAAACCAAGTTGAATAAATAAGTTCAATCCCAGATACAGACTCAGTTGTCTCCATGATTTACATTACAGCTACTAAGTCTAATGATACTGAAGAGAGGGCTGACTACTATAATGTCAGTAAAGACCCTAACAAAGATGCTCCTGACCCATCCTTAGGACACCAAACTGTTCCCACCTTACTCACTAAGGAAGAAAATGATTTCTCTCCCAACACTAGTGATTTCATCTCAAAAATCCTCTCTCCATCAGAAGAGGATGAAGAGGATGATTAAGAAGAAGAAGTCCTCAAAGATTCCCCTCTCGAATTAGATGAAGGTGTCTCCACCACAATTGATGAACTTAGGGAGATAAACCTGGGCACTGAAGATAACCCATGGCCCACTCTGATTAGTGTGGATATTCCTGTCAAGGAGACAAATTCATATACCACCTTCCTAAAAAAGAATCGAGCTATGTTTTCCTATAACTACACAGAAATTCCAGGCCTCAATCCTAAGGTTTCCACTCATCATTTGGGTATTCCTGAAGACCACCAAGGCTATATGCAGGCTTCTAGAAGGACCCACTCGATGCATGATGTAAAAATAGAAGATGAAGATGACAAGGTAATAAAATATAACTTCGTATGGGAAGTCCAATATCCAATTTGGATGGAAAAAATAGTCCCTTTCAAGAAGAAGAACAGATAGATTAGAGTGTTCATCGAGTTTAGGTAACTTAATCGGCACTATCCAAAAGAATATTTCCTGGTCCCAATCATAGAATTTTTTATCGATGTGACTTCTTGATATGAGGCCTTCTCTTTTACGGAAGACTATTCTGGATACAACTAGATCTGAATGACCCAAAGATATGAAGAAGATACTACTTTTAGAACCCCTCAGGGATTGTTCTTTTATAAGTTGATACCCTTCAGTATAAAAAATATTGGTGCTACATATCAACACACCATGAATCTCATTTTCAATCCCTTCCTGGGAAATTTTTTTCAAGTGCTACATCGATGATCTGGTTCTTAAATCACCACAACACTCAAACCATCTGAACGATCATGAAACTATCTTCGAAAACAGCGACATCACAGTTTAAAGATGAATCCACTAATATTTTCCTTTGACATTACCTCTAGGAATTTCCTTGGTTTCATCGAACGCCATCGCAGGATCAAATTATATTCTCAGAAGACAAAATCAATCCTTGGAATGTCTCTACCTCACAACCTGAACGAGTTGAGAGGTCTCTATAGGCACTTGGCCTATATTTAGCGCTTCATATCCAGCCTTGCAGGTAAATGTTTACCTTTCACCAGGTTAATGAAGAAAGGGGTTATGTATGAGTGGGATAATTATTTTCAATAATCATTCGATAATATCAAAACATATCTATTGATCCCACTAGTGATGATACTTCAAATTGAGGGGAGACCTCTCATTTTATATGTAACCACCTTAGAATGGTCATTAGGTGCCTTCCTCATGCAAAAGAGTAATGTCGGTGGTGAGAAAACCCTCTATTACCTCATCCAAACAATTATTTATGTTGAGAATCAATATTCAAGAATCAAAAAAAACTGCCTACCCTAATCTTTAAAGTTCATAAATTCATGCATCACCTACAGGACCATGAGGTCCACCTAGTCTCCCACTACAACCTGCTCAATTATATCCTCAACCATCCCATGCTAACTAGATGCTTATCATGATGGGAAGCCATCATACAACAGTTTGATCTATGGTAAGCTCCCTAGAAGGCCATCAAAGGTTAGGATTTGGAAAACTTCCTAGTAGAGTACACCTCGGAAGAAACAACCTCATTGGATGTCGAACCTTTGGATGAAGAATTGTTCTCCATCCAAGAGGACCCCCAGACATGGAAAATGGACTTTGAATGTGCTTTTAAAAACCAGACAGGGAAAAGTATGGAGGATCCCAAACTCCACAAAGTGGGGATAGAGGTTATACACGTATCCCCTAAGAGATCTATTTTCCATACTCCTTCCATATTTTGGAGGGATGTACAAAAAATGGATCATAATACCAGGCCCTCATTGAGGACCTAAAGCTGGAACTTGATGCACTATCCAAACACCTAAAGATAAATGGTGATTCAGAGCTAGTCATTAAGCAGTTTAATGGTGAATATTCCATTAAGAAAGAAGTGGTGTCCCCCTTGACAAGCCATGTTTGAGAACTGATGGAATTAATTTTCATCAGAACCAACGCTGACCTATGTCCCTCAGTCACAAAATGATCAAGATGATGCATTGTCAAAGGCAACCACAACCATGGATAATCCTGACCGGGATAAAATATTTATAATCATTTCCCACCATAGAATGGTATTGAAATTTATTCAGAACAATACAAATTAAATCAATGAGATTAGTCTTGTTTCTGAGCCTTATGGTCACACCATCGGCTGGATGACTCCCATTGAAAATTACCTCCATAGGGGGAACTCCCACCAGAAAGGGATGGAAGAGAACAGATCCTGGGATGGGCATCCAACTTTTTCAGGTATGATGGAGTTAATTAAGAAAACATTCTCTACAAATGAGGCCTTGACAGAGTCCTTCTGAGGTCCATCGATGGAGAAGAACCTGCTGCCATCATGAAAGAAGTGCACGCCAGAGCTTGTAGATCCCCCCAATCAGCAACCAAGCTCTCCCATAAAATTTGAATCCTTGGATACTATTATAGGACTATGATACATGATTATTCCATATTCTCCAAGAAGTTTCATTCCTTCTAAGTTCATGACAATTTTATTAACCGACCCCTATAGTTACTTCGTATATCTATGTACTCTTAACCATTTTCCACCTGGGGAAAGAATGTTGTGGAATTATATCCCCCCACCATAGCCAGAAAATTCAAGTTCATACGCATAGAAACTAACAACATTACCAAATGGGTTGAATACATACCCCTTAAATAAGTCAGGGAGTAAAGCATATTTAGATTTGTGAAGGACAACATCATTACCAGATTTAGTGTCCCTCACACAATATTTATGGACATCTACAACAAAATCTGCTATGCTGAGTTGGACAAGTTTTACTAGGAGTATAGAATCAAATCCAATCATTCATCCCGCTACCATTTGAGAGCCAATGGGTAGATAGAGGCTTTCAACAACACTTTGTCTAACAAACTCCAAAATATGGTAGAAGAGGATAAAAAAATGTGGCCAGACAAGCTCTGTCATGCTTTATGAGATTACCAGACCATGAACCGCACTGCCACCCAGGAAACCCAGTACTCACTAGTATGTAGGGGAAGAGATGGTTTTTCCTATCGAAATTCAAGTTCCATCACTCGGTGTGTCCATTTGAAATCAATTTTCCATGGATGAGAAATCCCAGAGATGGTTTGATGAGTTGTAGTATCTAGATGAGATAAGTTTGTACACTTTGAATCATTTGTAAGTCTACCAAAATTAGATCGTGTGAGCCTTCAACAAAAAGGTTCACCTTCAATCATTCCTCGATGGATATATTTTTTTGGTCCTCAGAACCCCACTGATACTTTGGAAGAAGCCCCAAATGATTGATCCAAAGTGAGGGGGTCCATATGTCAAACATAGGGTCTATTCCAATAGAGTATACACCTTGATATCAATGGATGGATAGCTTATCACGGCTCCCACAAATGCATGGTTTCTTAATAAGTACTTCATTTAACAGCGATGCCCATTAACGGTCTAAAATCTATGACCCTAAACTATGAGTTATCATCCTGGACACACAATGTTAAACTTTATAGTATTAGTCCCTACAACACGACATTAAACAGGGATGCCAATTTCATTGTTGCATGACTCTAAAATGCACAGTATAGTGTTCTAGATGAAAAATGGTAAACTACACAGTCCCCAAAGAACTACGTATGAATTGATTCTCCTTAATTAGTGGGATACATAAAGATACCTCTACCCTCGATCTTGGCCCAGACCCCCACAAAAAATTCCTCTATCATATCCTATATATCCCTATATTTACGCGGGAAACCCTTTTCACTCCTACTTTCTCACATAATGTATAACTCACATGAGCTTAGTATTGGTGGTAAGGATACTCTTATGTTAGCAAACTACATAGGAATAAGGTAAACCCAGATCCTGTAGTGGATGAAACCAACATGCCCCTTCTCCGATGTCTGAGACATATTAGTATGGGGAATGTTCAGAACTACATATGGCTTGATTCTTTCCCTCGTGGGATTAGTGACTCCCAGATTTGGCATCGCGGCCCAACCACCAGCAGAAAAAAAATTCCCTCTCTTGTCTCCACACATAGACCGAACCTCAATAGGGAATGTTCATAACTACGTATGGATTGATTCCTACCCTCTCAGGATACATAGTGACGCCCAGATCTGGCATCCCTCCCCAAACACAATTTAAAAAAATTCCCCTTCCCCCATACATAGGTCAAACTTGTTTGGGTAATCCATGAGAGTTCCTAACCGCATGACAATAAACTTTATGATTCTTCAAGAGTCACATGTCCGGTGATTACCAATGTTACGAGATCCCTCACATTCCTTCCACTCATAAGGATTCAAAAGATCATGCTTCCTTCTATATATGATTTAGTTATATGTGTATTCTCCAATTGTTTATGGCTAATTAGGGTCTAGATATTTCTTACATTCCAAGACACATCTTTCTAATTTGTTATAATCCATACTCCGGGATACCTTGGATCCCCATAAACATTCATGGCTATCGGAGATGGAAGACTAGTGTCCTGCAAGCACCTTTGTTTGACTATTCACATCATGCCCCGGTGGCTCTCCATATGTCGCCTAAAAAATTGTTTTCGATCAAAGGAAAATTATTCTTCTGGAGAGTCCTCTCCTACCTCAATATGCTTAATGGATTCCAAGCCCCATGTCATTCCTCCTAATCCATGTCCCCCCCCCCCTGAGACTATGTTTTTAACCTTATATCATCACTCATGTCTATGGAATGCTAGAGTATCCCGACCACGATTAACTCAAAGCTATTAATGGTCTTTGTGACATCGTAATGTCCTCATTGAACAACACTAAAATGCAAGGCTATAATCGTCCTTACGATATGACGTTAAACTGCACATCATTGGATCAAGCCTAATGTCCTCCCTATTATTTTTTTTTCTATTCATAAGTGGTGATCTAGAATCCTTGTAAACCGTTGTTTCTCACACTAATCATAGCTCACATGATCTTAGGGATCATAGTGAGAGATCCACGATGACATCATGGAAAATCAATCTTGGAATTTTTTTCTAGTAGCATAACCCAAAAAGTCATGTCACAGTTCCATTCCCCAAAAGGAACCCCACTTCTTGGTTGTACAATGTTAAAATATAGGGTACCCCAAAGATGGGATGAATACCTCACCATGAGCATGAGTCATATCTACGTAGGGGATACCTGATCCCATGAGTGAATCACAACGCAACTGTCTCTAATGTATCTGGATACACACCTTACATACCACAAACTCTGTGCTTTGAGTGATCTTCAATCCCCATAATCTTCCATGGCCATCAGATATGGAAGGCCAGTGTCATGTAGACACCTTTGTTTTACTATTCACATCATGCCTCAGTGATTCTTCATATGATGCCTACAAGACGGCCATCAATCAAAGGAAAATTCATCCCCAACAGAGTCTTATCCTATATAAGTATGCCTAATGGCATCCAATCCTCATGATATCACTCCTGATTCAAGAACCCTCAATGTCATGGTTTACATTATATTTCCTACCCATGTCCTAGATATATCAGAACATACTGACCTGACTAACCTTTGGGATCTCTTGAGGCTTCTGTAAAATAAAGATTCACCATCCATACGCATGAAGTTGACCCATATATAAGTGATAAGTATTCCATTAATTATTATCGGGTTTCCCATATAAGTTCAGATAAAAGAAATATCCCTTTTCATGCTCAGGTTCACCCCTTGTCAAAGGTCATATGCGATGTTCCGAAAGATCCCAATATCTGAAATCCTCCTAGTCCATCGGATATGGAAGTCCAGTATCCCACATACACCTTTGTTTTACTATACACATCATGCCTCAGAGGATCTGCATATGATGCCTACAAAATGGTAGTTAATCATAGGGAAATTCATCCACTGGAGAGTCCTTTCCATTTTTCATACGCTTGTATGACATTCATGTACCATATCACCCCACAGATTTGTAAAAACTCCCTGGATAATAGCTTATATAGCCCCCCTTTTCTTATTCCCAGACATGAAATAGATTTCTAATTGAAATGACCATTCATCGCCGCTCCCTTACGCAAGTAAGAATCATGTGGGAGTGGTTTCATGTTCAAAGATGATACGAATGTCCCTAATAATTTTGGTCATAATCACTCAGATAGGCCACCCACTATGGACCCCAACATCAAAACAAATTCAAGGTGTTGTAAATCCTTCTAGGCCATTTAATATGGAAGTCCAATGTCCTACGGACACCTTTGTTTGACTATGCACATCATGACCTGGTGGATCTACATATGACGCCTACAAAATGGTCGTAAATCAAAGGAAAATTATTCCTCAAGAGAGTATTGTCCAACCTTTATATGCCTGAAACAGATCTTGAACATCATACTTGTCTACAAATAACAAATTTACGGTCAATAAATGTCCCTCATTCATGTCTGAAAGTTATTAGTACATTCCCAGTTGATGAATCCTAAACTGGGGCCCCAACTCCATCATGTTTAGTCAAATCTATTTGACCTAAAATGATAGTAATAATTCTAAATGTCAGGACTATAAACTACCACGCAAGAGATGCAATACTCTCCAGAGTGAAAACCCACAAAAGGAACACCTAGACAAAAATTGAGTATCAGCTCATTGCACCTATACTATGTATGGTTTGGGAAAAAAATTGAGCTATCAAAAGAGACGTAAAGCTTGTTATGTCAAAAACCATTAAAGTGTGGGCTATGAAAAAGTCAATTGATACTCTCTAAGCCCATATCAATTAGTTTTAGGAGAAAATTAGGGTAAAAATGATAAAGACACAAAAGTTATTGAGATTTTCCATGAAACCTCACCAATAGTGGAACTACGCTTGCTGAGTCTCATGGATCAGGAAAAAATTAGAGACTGATTCGATTTTTTAAATTTACTGGATTCAAATCATGGTTGAAAATTAATATCTAATCAAAATGGTGTTTATATAATTTATTGTGACCCATTAACAAGACATGAAATGGAAAAGAAGAATAATTTGAAGTCAAATTAGTTTTATTGAGTTAAAATAATGGAGGAACATCCCCAATTCAAAGTCTCTTCATAGTGTCAAAAGGAAAATGAGTACACATTATGATTTGGGGAATGTTAAAATAAGGTTCGCCCTTTCCATGAAAATGGAAAGTGACTATCATGGGATATCAAGAGTTTGTTCTAAAAAATCTCTCTCATTTGTTTCAGCCGTAACTATTGGGTGCACGTGTTTCATAACAACATTAAAGTCCCCCCTTCTTCTAGATAGATTCTTAATTGGAACTCAAAGAGGCCAGTTGATCTTCATCCATGCTCCATGTTCCTCAGACTATCATAGATCTTCCTCTTGGGTGATCACCAAATCATGAGCCTTCCCCTTTTCGGTTGTTAGGTGATCGAGTTCCTCCGAAACACCTTGGAAAGTCATCACCTAATTATGGGAAGAATATAACTTGGAAAGTTTATCCTCACAAGAAGTGAGGTATTCCTAGGCTATGATGATCAAGTAGATAATGAGATGTATGTGTCGATAATAAAAGACACTAGAACCTAGCTCAGTTAATAACCAACATAAGTTTTCATTCTCGTTAGTAAAGCTAGCAAGAGGTGTTTCTACAGAAAGGGCACATAACTGACGCAATTCATGTTTTCTCAATGCCTGGTGCCTCCCCGTGGCACTAGTACCTTGGTAATCCCCCACCGTAATGGGTCTATAGGTAGGGAGTATAATTACGGGAGTGGGAAGGTACCTAATATAGGTTACCCAAGATGGAAGCCTCTCCTTACCCTCAGATGGTTCGACCACTGGATCCAGACGTGGAGGACTATCTGCAACTTCTGGGGTATCTGGTGATACTCTACTTGGGACAGCATCATTAGGGTCATGGGAAGTACCCACAAGAGAGGAGTAGTCTGAATCACTCCCCACTGAGATAGGTTTCACTGATGAATCCTCTTCTAGACGCATCTAATGGTTTATTGAGAATCTTCTATCCACAGAGGCAAGAATGGATGGTGTGGTCTTCGTGGATGCTACATGGATAGGAATAGAAGATGTAGACATCATACTCATCATGGGAGAAGGAATATATTGCATGATTGTTAGGGTCAATATGGGGAGAATAATATTAGATTTGTCACAAACCAACCCAGATCGACCCGGAACATGTCACCTGAGTTGGTCCGTGACATGGCCCAACAGGCGTCCTCGATCCCCATAGGCTGGAAACTAGTGTCGATCATAAAAATAAACTAGTTGGGAACGATTTGGCCCATAACAAAGATAAATAATCATAAACTGAACAAGAAAATAAATAAAGGAAAATAAACCGAAAAAATTGGCAGTGGAAAAAGAAATATATGAAGCAACGTACCCTATGGGTCACCATGGAACGTAAACTGCACTCGCTCCCAAAAGAGATCTAAGACTAAAACCTGCAACTAAAAAGTAAAGTAGGAGTGAGATATAAGATGCTCAGTAATAATACGAAAATATAACCACATATTATGCCCCTCCCTTTAGTAAGAAATATAATCATGCCAGTTTGAAAATAATATATAATAAAATAATGTTTTTCCTTCTTTTCAAGTTCAAGTCGCAAGTTTTTATTTTCAAGTAAATAATATCTCTCCCACTACATTTTCAAACTAGGTTCCAAACATGCATTAATGTTTCAAAATGAAAGGAAACCAATTTAGATTAAAATATGGTTTTTTCAAATAATACATCAAGTATGAAACAAACGAAATTGAAAATTTCATCAAAAGCATTGTGTCACAAACGAGCACCATGGGTAATCCCTATAGGTATCTAGAACAAGTGGGACCCTAGATACCTGGTACCTAGGTGAAACATGTCTTAGAAACCACAGCCCTCAGAAAATGTCGCTTAGAAACCATGACCCTCAGTCATCCATATTTTTAGTTAGTGTTGTAGTGTCAATCCTACTAGAAGAAACTGAGATGAACCCCTATCGTTTCATCTAGCGTACTTGTCCTGGTCCACCCACCTAGATACCCAGGTTTCCCATTGTGCTCAATTTCAAGAGGTGGTGAGTTTTCTTTATCAGGAAAACATATATGTACATAACACTTTCCTTATCTAAAACTCATCCAACCCCTCACCACTGTTCTCCCTCCTTAAGTGCATTCCCCCTATTTCACTTCACTCGATGCATAATCATCAATTTTAAGCACATAATTACATATTCAACGTACAAATAATTTTCTAAAACCAAGGGGGAATGCCTCAAGAGAGGTTTTACTTTTTTTATAAAACATTCTTAAGGTGACAAACGAGCTTAATTACAAAAGGGAACACTTCTTATAACTAACCAATCATAAGTCCAAACACCTTTAGAAGTACTCATAACCAATTCAAAACCACCTAGGAAATCAATTTTTCAAGAAAAGTCACCTAAGATCAATGGCGTCAGAAAAACATTTCAATTTCCAAAACAAAGGCAAAATAATTTCTAGGAACCGAATCTAGATTGCATAGCATGTGTATATTGCATAAATGTAAAAAATATTTTTAAAAACAAGAAAGAAATAATGAAATTAAAATTAAAGTCATAGTCATAGGGGACCTACCTCAAACATGTCACTATTTGTCGACGACCACTCGAACCGACATTTGACGAATACACGCACATGCATTTATACACACACACACATATATATATATATATACACACACACACACCCCTAGATGCATTTCACATATTCTCTATGCCATGAGGGAATATATACAAAGAGGGAATATATATATATGCCTTACCCTATTCATGTACATGTAGGATACCTCGACACCCGCAACCCAAAACCATCGTATCAAGATCCAACGCACTACACAAACAATTTTATAAAACAATTAACCACTTAAACAATATATAAAATGTTTCAAAATGACACACCAAGGGTCTGCACCAATAACACAACCATTTATTATAACACAAGTGTCAGTCACATAAACCATAATCCTCATCTGCAACAGGAGGGTTCAATAAGGGAAATCAATATCTCATGAAAAGTTTCAACCAGGCCTTTACTCATTACGTAAACATTTGAAAATCCATTTCTAAGAAAATCTAAAATTCCAAACACAATTTCAAAGTAATAAGAATATTCAAGAATACCCACATAAATCCAAGGAAAATCCATTTCCATTTTATAAAACCAAACACCCTTTTTAAATTAAGGAAACCCATCGAACACAGAGATAGCCCACGCTAAAACCCATTTGGCCTAAAGTCCAATAATCAAGTGCATTTCACAATGAAAACCTTTATTGTAATTTTTCTCAAACATAATGAATGGAAAAACCCCATTTCAAAACCATGTTTCATTGTGAAAATCAAACCACTGTTTCAAATAAAATTGAAAACACCATTTCAAATCATTTGAGGTCTCACCTCAATTTAAAAAAAATCCTTTTTAAGACTTAATTTTCACCCAATGAAAACCAAACCATCCAAGACCCATTTCCCGACTTTAAAAAAATTAAAAGGACTCAAATGCAATTCATGGAAACCCTAACAAAATTAAATATTCCAAATTAAAACATAAAAGAAGGACTCGCAAAATGAACCATTTATGCCAAATCCAAGGAATGCTAAAATGAGTTAAAATCAACAGAAGGATGACAAATACATTTATTATTGAATTAAAAAGGAAATAAAGAAAATGAATTTTATAATTACATAGGAAAAAAGTGTGTAAGAACCTACCCAAAGGAGGAGAAGACCTAGCCAGAGCACATTGGCACTTGAAACCCTTGACGAAGACTACCCCACAATTTCTCACACCTGTATTCTTATATATTTATATATATATACCCTTAATACATTATAAATTTTACACATTACATGACGGAAAATGTTCAAGGATGTAATATATATATATATACACACACAAACACACGTACCTATACATGTGAGCGCAACACCTCAATAATCCATCAACATTATACAACAATTTTAGGAACCCTAAATCCATAAGGAACCCAAATAAAAGGTGCGAAACACAAAAGAGGAATAAAACACTTACCCCGAGGGGCATCGACGAGCCAAAACGAGCCAATCTGCTTTTCCTTCAGTGGAGAATGCTATAATATGCATGAATTAGACCCGAGAGGTATTTTACATACCCTAACGACAGAAGAAATCAACAAAAATTGAATTATCCCAACCCAAGGATTTTGCTGGACTCAATTTGAGTGTTGGGAAATGAGGAATTTATCAAAGAGTGGAAAAGGTATGTAGGTACCATACCTTTCTGGACCGAAGAAAAAATTCAGAGGAGATGGGCTGCACACTACGGGGGCTCGCGCATCCAGGGGGTTCGGTGAAATAGGTTTCATCATCTAGGTTCGAAGGGGAGCCATGTAATGACCCAAAATTTCATTAATGGAAATCCATCTTGACCTAATTAAATCTCTCTATTTTATTTTAATGTCTATATAAAATTTCAACTTATTTGGTTTTATTTTATGAATTGTGACCATTTCTAATATAGTCGTTGAACAGTGATCACATGATTAGTATAAATATAGGGCTTTAATAGTCTAATTTACTCAGAAAAAAGAAGTGATTGCCTCATCTAGTAGAATTGCTCCATAAAAATCCCAATTTTTAGAGCTCGAAAAAGAGGGGGCATCATTGGGCTTATCTCTTGACCAAGCCCAATATGAGCTTCATCATGTCAAGTTCGAACGAAACCGTCTATGGGAGAAGTGGAAGTTGATAGAGATTATCACCCGAGCAATGTTATCCGAGCCACTCCAAGAGTTTGTCACCATCACGCACCTTACCCTTAGGTCTTATGTGGCTGTTTTAGGGGATTATGTAACAAATCCCTAGTACTATGGTTATGTACATTATTTTTATATATAATAATGAATATACTTTCATTTTATTATTGTTACCTTGTAAATATTTTTTAAAGCACAAATAGTATTTTTAGTTAATGTCTAACTAAGAAATCTATTTTGATGAATTAATGGATTTTTGAATTAAATAATATTTTAATAAAATATTATTATTATTAAATTAATTTTTTATTAAATATAAATGATCGTATAATTTTATGAATGCAATTGTAGTTTTTATTAAGGTTTGAAATCCATTTTTTTCAAACCCCATGAATTTTCGATAAACGTTGGTTTTTATTTTAAAAGTGAAAATTAACATATTTATAAAATTATTAAGATAAAATTAATATTATTTCTGGAATCAGGACATCGAAATTACCCAACGGTGAATTTTTCATAAATTTTTGACACAGTCCAATTTTTGGGTAAAAATTAAATACCGTTTAAATATATAATGTGTTTTATGACATCACAATGACCCAATAGTGATGTAATAAAATAATTTAAGACTTATGTTCGGCCAATATATGTTTTACCATTAAAATAATGTGATTTTGTGTTTTTTTGATTTATTTTACAAAGCATTAATAGACCCTTCAATACGTATTAAACATCTTGTGTTTTTAAATTGTTTTCCTTGGGAGTGTGACTCACCTCCACATAAGCAACCCCATTATTTTAAGAAGTTCATAATTTGGCCTTATAAAATATTATTTTTCTCTTCCCTTTTTCAAAAACCATGCGAAAAAACCATGGGCTTGTTTGTGGTTTGGATTAGTTTAATGTGAGGGTCTCAAACCTAAATAATAAATAATTCCATCAACTTTCTTATATAAACCCACCCAATATACCACTTCATCCTCACTCAAAGCATTTTTAGTTCATACAAACTATTAACTCCTCTCTCTATAATCCTCCCAAGGTGCCCCAAGCTCCCAAGAATCCTCTCTCAAGCCTTTGGAAGCACACATCCAAGTAAGGGTTTTTCTTCCTTTCTCATTTTTGTCCAATATTCTTTAAATTGTTATGCCCTTTTAATTTCAATTATTAATGTTGGGGTATGGTTTCTCACATCCCCATACTTTCCTACTTATTCTTTAATGATGGGATACCCCTTTATATCTCATTAAATTCCTCCCATTTACACCTGTTACTATGTCAAAATTCCGAAAGGAATTTCTCTCTCCTCATTTACATTCAAGCAATTATTTTGTATAATGAATATAAATTCCATTACATTTGTTGGGAAATGTATCTATATAAACCCCTTACTTCCCATGTCATGTAAATTTGATGATACCCTCCTTTCTCTCTCATCAACCATTTTTATGAGTTATTATGTCACGTCATTATGCTGCCGAAATTACACCGTGCTTTTCCAAGCCAAAGTCATTGTGTAGTGAATACCAATCCCATTTCTCTATCAAGGGTATTCACCTTTATGAAAATTTACTTATTGTTTAAAGATTTTCATGTATGTATTCCACATTCATTTATTGTGGAATAAAATATTATGTTGAATGATTCAATGTTTTATGATCCATGTGGCACACTTATGCATGAAATGAAATGTTTAAGAAGAGTGCACCCTGATAGCGCTCCAATGCATTGGGTAAAGTATAGTATCATGATACGTCATATGAAATGGGTGTTTACTAATGCTAATTCAAGTGCAATGAGGGTTTACTCATGCTTCATGTGCAATGAGGGTTTACTCATGATCCATGTGCAATGATCCTTGGATCATGCTAATTCCATGTTAAGTGTTGTTGCCACATTTCCATGTTATGATTATCATGCTTTACCATGCCTTTATGTTTATACTTATCTTGTGATCTATTGATAAGCCTATTTTCTAACATGTATTGTACTCCTCATGTTATTCCATGATTATTCCCTTACTGGGATTTATATCTCACCCTTTTTTATATGCATGTCCTCAGGTTATCCCATGTAATGCTGAGTACGAGGGAATGTAGTGGTCATGTAAAAGAAGTTTTCAATAAAGATGTTGTTTTTAATGTTTTAAGTGGTTATGTAATTATCCTAATCCCCAAAGACACTATACCTCCCGATATTCTATGTTGTATCAAGTGAAGTTTATGTAATAAATTATGTTTAATTGTGCAATAAAAGAGCAGGGTTGTTATAGTTGGTATCAAAGGATAGGTTCAGTTATTTTTGGGATTAGTATTAGAAAACCCTAGTAAAGTCATAGAGACAAGACTAAGTGTAATAAAAACATCCCTACGTTTTTGTGAATATTGATTAAGTGGTTTCTCAAACAAATACATCCCTGTCTAGATACGATCAAGTAGAGGCGGCTCTGGCACAGATGTATCCTAGGGGTAAAACCCGAAAACACTGCTTTGAGATAGACTCGTACGGGAAATGGTGCACAAAAATGGGACTTAGTGCACTATTGGTTATGACACTCTCAGGGGATATGATTTGATAAATTTACAAGCTTAGTATGAACCATTATTAAGGGAAAAAAATTCCCTAAGAATAAATTTGAGAAATTAGATCATGGATAACATAGACTGAAGCCAATAGATTCATATGTTAAGGAAATAAAAGTTATTTATAGGTCATCAGTTTTGTCCTTGTATTACCCTTTATGTGTTACCCATAACTTTTATTTTATTCTAGCCAATGGCCAGTAATATGAGGACTTGGTCTGAAAACCGATGTGAAGATCAATGCGATGACTGTACTAATGAGATGTCCAATCCAATGGGAGCGGGAATCACGAACATTGTCACACTTCTCTTTCAGCTAACTCATGATTTGAATAGAAATATGGGTCAAGAGGAACATTCGACCCCCCTAATAAAGAACAAGTCGCTATCGAGAGCTTCATGAGACAAATGCCTCCTACTTTTAATGGATCATCGGATCCCTCAATCACTCACCAATAGATCAACTCCATTTTAAAGATCTTCTATATCCTTCAATGTTCTGAACAAGAGAAGGTTATCCTAGCTGCTTATCGTATAGAGGGTGAATCTAATCAATGGTGGACGTTGATCAAAAATACGAAGCCTGAGGAGGAGATCAAGGTATTGGAATGGAAGGATTTCCAGAAGATGTTTTTCAATAAATATTTTATGCACATCCTATGAATTAATATGGAAAGGGACTTCCTTGATCTAAAGAAAAAAAGATGAAAAATATTTTAGACTGTATGAGGTAAACTTCACAAGTCTTGCACGATATGCTTCTGTATTTGTCGTTACACCTAAATGCAAGGTTGACTGCTTATTTGGTGGGCTGAAACCTAGCCTGTGGAAAGCGTTGGAGATCCGTTACTTCGACAGCTATGAGGAAATTGTCTGATGTGCCCTCAAGGTCGAAATAGAGATTGAAGAATCTCAGGGGTATCCTGAGGATAAGAAGCATAAGGTGGATTTCAATGCTGGTTGTCCGATGGATAAATACAATGGTGCTAATAAGATCCAGCACCCCACTTTCCAAAGGTGTAGAAAGAAGCACCCTTGAAATTGCGTGAAGGGTATGAGTAAAGGCTTTAAGTGTAGAAGAGAAGGGAACCTAGCTGCTAACTATTAGAAAAAAAGACACGCAGTTGCGATAGAGGAATGGAACACTCCATTCAAACCTCAACATGTGGGTCATTGCTACAACTGCAAATAACCAGGGAATCTTTAAAATCAGTTCCCTAATCCAAGGGTCTTCGTAGGAAACCAACAACCTCCAAGGCAGCAAGGGAAATCTTTTTCCATCACTACTGTCGAAGTGAACCCCGAAAACAAAGTGGTGACAGGTACACTAGTTATTCATTCAATAATAGAGAATGTACTTTTTGATTCAGGTTCTACTCATTTGTTTATATCTAGAAAGTTTAGTAGAACAATCCCAACACCACCACAAATCATGGAAGTGAAGATTTCAGTGAGTATAGAAAATAGGAAAATAATTGTTTCCCATGAATATAACTCCTCCCCTTTCATAATATTTGGATTGAACTTTATGACGAACCTTTTCATACTCCCTCTGGTAGAATTTGATGAAATCCTTGGCATGGATTGGATTTCCTTATATAGAGCCAACATAAATTGTTGTGAGAGGGAAATCACTCTCCATGTGGAGAATCGACCCCCGATTCTTTACAAGTGCATTGAGGAAGATGAACCTTCTTTAGCTCCATCATCTCAAGAGTGGATATTACTACCCTATGAAAATGTGTATCTGGCTCAGATGATTGAGTCTAAGGAGGAAACCATCCTAGAAGGCATCCCTATTGTGAGGGAATTTGCTGAAGTGTTTCCCAAGGAATTTCTTAGTCTTCCTCCTAGAATATATGTTGAATTCTTAACTGATATTATACCTGGGAAATTTCCAATATCCAAGACTCCGTATATAATGGTTGTTGTGGAGCTTGAGGAGATGAAGAAACAACTATTGGAGAATCTAGATAAAGGGTTTATATGCCCAAGTGCTTTACCATGGGGTGCACCAGTCCTCTTCATTAAGAAGAAGGATGGGTCAACACGTCTTTGCATCGATTATCACAAGCTTAACAAAATCACGATAAAGAACAAGTATCCTCTCTCATGAATTGATGACTTGTTCGATCAGATGCATGGATCACAATACTTCTCCAAGGTGGATTTGCGGTCAGGATATTATCAAGTAAGGG
This sequence comes from Viscum album, assembly GCA_963277665.1. NCBI lineage: Eukaryota > Viridiplantae > Streptophyta > Magnoliopsida > Santalales > Viscaceae > Viscum > Viscum album. Next base: position 421,548,902 of record OY728162.1, on the reverse strand, counting down.
TGAAGAAGGCAGATATCCATAAGACTGATTTCCGTACAAGATACAGGCACTATGAATTCATAGTAATGCCTTTCCGACTCACTAATGCTCCAAAAATCTTCATGGACTTGATGAATAGGGTCTGTAGAGATTAAATCGAACAATTTTTTGTAGTCTTTATGGATGAAATTATGATATACTCTAAAACCAAGGAGGATCACGAGGAGAATCTAAGAACTGTACTAGAGACCTTACGGAAGGATAAGCTCTATGAAAAGTATAGCAAGTGTGAGTTCTGGTTGAAGGAGGACTCATTCTTGGGCCATATCATTACAATCAATGGGATATCTATGGATCCCTCCAAAAAAGATGCAATTGAGGGATGTCCGAGGACAACATCGGTAATGGATATCCATAGCTTCTTGGGGTTAGCTAGATATTATCGACGATTTGTGAGAAATTTCTCACTATTGTCCAACCCTCTTAACAAGCTAACTCGGAAGGGATTAAAGTTTTCTTAGAGTGATGAATGCAAAGAAAGCTTCAAGGAGTTGAAAATGAGGCTTATCACTACGCTCGTGCTCAATTTACCCATAAGTGGATAACTTTTTGTGGTATTCAGTAATTCTTCAAAGAAGGGCTTGGGATGTGTGTTGATGCAAATTGAAAAACTGATTTCCTATGATTCAAGGTAATTGAAAGTTCATGAACAGAACTATCCAACACATGACCTCGAGTTGGCTGCAGTGATCTTAATTTTAAAAATTTGGCGGTATTATCTCTTTGGGGAGAAGTGTGAAATATATATGGACCATAAAATCCTCAAGTATGTATTCACACAGAAAGAGTTGAACATGTGCTAACGAAGATGGTTAGATCTGATCAAAGACTATGACTACTCAATCCATTACCAACCTGGTATTGAGAACAAGGTGGTGGATGCCCTAAGTAGAAAGGACCCAATGATTCTATCATTGATGAAAATTGAAAAGGATCCAATCTTCTTATATTTGATGAAGATGGACATAGGAATCAAAAAGAAGGGAACATCATCAATCCTTTCACAAATGATTGCTCAACTGTCACTTTTGGAAAGGTTAAAGGATTCTCAAAAGGATGATGTGGGAATTCAGGAAAAAGTGGATGCTATTAGAAAAGGTAAATCCTTGTAGTTTAATGTTAATGAGAAGGAATTGTGAGATTTGGGAAAATAATATGTGTTCCATAAATTCTGGAGCTAAAGAAGGTACTTTTAGATGATGCACAAGTTCAAATTTCTCTATTCACCCAAGAAACACAAAGATGTATCGAGATCTCCAAGATCATTATTGGTGGGATAATATGAAGAAGGATATTGCTGAATATATATAAAAGTACCTGGTGTGTCAGCAAGTGAAGATAGAGAGGTAGATGTCTAAGGGGATAATGCAATCATTTCCAATACCAGAATGGAAATGAGAGAACATCACCATGGACTTTGTCACCGAACTTCCGAAGACATCCAAAGGCAACAATATAATATGGGTTGTTGTGGATCTCCTTAAAAAGGCTGCACACTTAATTGATATTCGGGAGAATTTCACATTGGATCAACTGGAATGGATATATATCAGGGAAATGGTAAGGCTGCATGAAGTACCACTATCTATTGTGTCTGATCGAGATCCTAGATTCAACTCTATGTTTTGGAAGAGTCTTCAACATGCTCTGAATATTGAACTGAACTTCAGTATGGACTATCATCCTCAAACTGATGTACAATCGGAGCAGATTATCCAAACCCTTGAGGACTTTTTGAGAGTATGTTCAATGGACTTTAAAGGATGATGGGATAAACATCTTCCTCTGGTTGAGTTCAATTATAATATCAATTTCCACTCAATCATCTAAATGGAATCATATGAATCCCTTTATGGGAAAAGGTGAAGAACACCGGTGTGTTGGGATGAGGTTGGTGAGCGTAAGCTTCTTGGACCAAAAATGGTTGAAGAAATGGTGTAGAAGGTGATAACCATTCAGCAGCATATCAAGGCATCCCAGAGTCGACAAAAGAGTTATGCAGATAAATGTCGATGAGACCTTGAGTTTAAAGTTGTAGGCATGGTATTTCTACGCATATATTTCTTGGAAGAAGTTTCATGAGGTTTGGAAATAAAGGGAAGTTAAGTATAAGGTATATCGTCCCCTTCGAGATTCTTGATCGTGTCAGGGTTGTGGCCTATCGACTAGCACTTCCAGCTACCATGGCCAATGTACATGATGACTTTCATGTATCCCTCTTAAAGAAGTATGTACCAGACCATTCACATGTACTCTCTTCAGAGGTGGTACAGTTAGAGGATGATCTTTCTTATGGGGAGAAACCAGTGAAGTTCTTAGATCGTAGAGAAAAAGTTCTACAAAATAAGACAATGACCCTCATCAAGGTGTTGTGTCAAAACCACAAGTTTGAAGAAGAAACGTGGGAATCAGAGGAAATGATGAAGCATAGTTACCCACATCTGTTTTAGTGTGGGAAAGGGAAACTTTGAGGTCAAATTTTCATAAAGGGGGAAGATTGTAACAACCCAAAATTTCATTAATGTAAATCCCTCTTGATCTAATTAAATTTCTCATTATTTAAATGTTTATATAAAATTTCAACTTCGTTGGTTTTATGTTAAGAATTTTGATCATTTCTAATATAGTTGTTGAACAGTGATCACATGATTAGTATACATATAGGGCTTTAAGAATCTAATTTACTCAGACAAAGGAAGTGATGGAATCATCTAGTAGAATTGCTCCATACAAAGCCCATTTTTCGAATCTTGGAATAGAGGTGGTGTCATTGGGCTTCACTCTTGACCAAGCCCAAGCTGAGCTTCATCATGTCAAGCTCGAACAGAACCATCTATGGGATAAGTGTAAGTTTATATAGATTACCACTCGAGCAATGTTATCCGAGCCACCCCAAGAGTCTGTCACCACCGCGCACCTTACCCTTAGGTCTTATGCGGCTATTTTAAGGGGTTATGTAACAAATCCATAGTACTATAGTTATGTATATTATTTTTGTATATAATAATGAATATACTTTCATTTTATTATTGTTACCTTGTAAATAGTTTTTAAAGCACAAATAGTATTTTTAGTTAATGTCCAACTAAGAAATCTATTTTGATGAATTAATGTATTTTTGAATTAAATATTATTTTAATAAAATATTATTATTATTATTAAATTAATTTATTATTAAATATAAATGATCATATAATTTTATGAATGAAATTTTAATTTTTATTAAGGTTTGAAAGCCACTTTTGTCAAAACCCATGAATTTTCGATAAATGTCGGTTTTTATTTTAAAAGTGAAAATTAACCTATTTAGAATATTATTTAGATAAAATTAATATTATTTATGGAATCAGGATGTCAAAATTATCCAACGTTGAATTTTTCATAATTTTCTAAGATAGTCAAATTTTTTGGGTAAAAATTAAATACCGTTTAAATATATAATGTGTCTTATGACATCATAATGACCCAATAGTGATGTAATAAAATACTATACACCTTATGTTTGGAAAATTAAAGTTTTACCATTAAAACAATGTTATTTTGGTTTTTTTTTATTTATTTTACAAATCATTAATGGACCCTTCAAGACTTATTAAACATCTTGTCTTTTTAAATTGTTTTCCTTGGGAGTGTGACTCCCCTCCACATAACCAACCCAATTATTTTAAGAATTTTTGAATTTTCCCTTATAAAATATTGTCTTACACTTACCTTTTCTAAAAACCATGGGCAAAAATCATGGTCTGGTTTGTGGTTTGGATTAGTTTAATGTGAGGGTCCCAAACCTAAATAATAAAGAATTCCCTCACCTTTCTTATATAAACCCAACCAAGATCACACTTCCTCCTCACTGAAAGACTTTGGATTTCGTCCAAAATCTACCCTCCTCTCTTTAGAATCCTCCCAAGGTGCCCTAAGCTCCCAAGAATCCTCTCCCAAGCCTCTCTCAAGCCTTTGGAAGCACACTTCCAAGTAAAGTTTTTCCTTCCTTTCTCATTTTTTGTCCAATATTCTTTAAATTGTTATGAAATTTTAATTTCAATTATAAATCTTTGTGTATTGTTTTTCACCTCCCCCATACTTCCCTATTTATGTTTGAATGATGGTATACCACTTTATCTCTCATTAAATGCCTCCCATGTACACCTGTTACTATGTTAAAATTTTGAAAGGAATATCTCTCTCCTCATTTACATTAAAGAAATTATTTTTTATCATGAATCTAAATTTCATTACATTTGTTGGGACATGTATCTATATGAACCCCTTACTGTCCATGTCATGTAAATATAATGTTATACCCCTTTCTCTCTCATCAACCATTTTTATGAGTTCTTATGTCACGCCCTTATGCTGCCGAAATTGCACCGAGCTTTTCCAAGCCAAAGTCATTGTGTAGTGAATACCATGCCCATTTATCTATCAAGGGTATTCACATTTATGCACATTTACTTATTGTTTAAAGAGTTTCATGTATGTATTCCACATTCTTTTATCTTGTAATAAAATATTATGTTGAATGATTTAATGTTTTATGATCCATGTGGCACACTTATGCATGAAATGAAATGTTTAAGAAGGGTGTGCCCTGATAGCGCTCCAATACATTGGGTAAAGTATTTTATCATGATACATCATGTGAAATGGGTGTTTACTCATTCTAATTCAATTGAAACGAGGTTTTACTCGTGCTTCATGTGAAATGAGGGTTTACTCATGCTTCATGTGCAATGAGCCTTGGCTCATGCTAATTCCATGTTAAGTGTTGTTTCCACATTTTCATGTTATGATTATCATGATTTACCATGACTTTATGTTTATGATTCTCTTGTTCTCTATTAATATGCCTATTGTCTAACATTTATTGTACTCCTCATGTTATTCCATGATTATTCCCTTACTGGGATTTATAGCTCACCATTTTTTATGCATGTCCTCAAGTTATCCCATGCAATGCTAAGTACGAGGGAATATAGTGGTCATGTAAAAGAATTTTTCAATAAAGATGTTGTTTTTCCGGTTTTAAGTGGTTATATAATGATCCTAAGCCCCAAATATGCTATACCTATCGATCTTATATGTTGTATCAAGTGAATTTTATGTAATAAATTTTGTTTAATTGTGTAATAAAAGAGCGGGGTTGTTATAAACCAAGAGCGGGGTTGTTGGCCTTTCTGGGTACTAACGAGCTCTACCAATTTCCTCTCTTTCACCTCCTTAGGTATAAACCGTTGGATGGAAGTGGTCTTAAACACCTTCCAAGACATCCCATCATGCAATGATGCTAATATTTTCTCCCACACCAATCCAAATTTGAACCCTCAGATGAAATCGAACTAATACGGACTCTCACAGCTTTGATAGTTTCCAATAACCTAAAAACACCAATGATTTCACCAAGCCATTATGATTCCTTCGATAGACCATGATCACCAGGGAATATGGACAAAAACAAAAAATAATTCAATTCCACCACTCCAATAGGATTCTGGATAGAACCAACAACTAGAAAGGACTCACTAGAAACCTCAGGGACTTTTCTGGGTAATATACTCAAAAACAAGAGGCAGGAATCCGAATCAAAACTCATCATAAGTCAAAATTTGACACCTCAATCAAAAACTAAAGCTAAAACTCAAACCCCCATTTCTACCACAATTCAATATGTCAAAGCCAAGATCCCATGAAAAAAGATTCCAAACAAGAAAATGGAACACTAAACAATTTCTCACTCCCTTTTCAAAACATTTGAATTACCCTTTTTAAAAACCATTTTTTATCAAACAAAATAACATAAATATCCCCCATTAGTATTCCATGAATTCTCATACATAAATATCCATTTGAAAGCTCAAGCACCCATCCACTCACATCCCCAATTTCTCCACTTTCCACATGCGCACCTCAATGTATGTGATCACTCATAGGAATACCAAGGGACAATTCAAGACACTTCTCATTTCCAAAATAGATCATTTAGCATAAATCAAAAAAAATCAACCAATTTTAAAATGTCAATTATCATTAAAGAAATAAATTTCCAAATCCTCAAACATTTTCCAATTCACATTCCAAAAAGTTTTACCAAGATCCCAAAACTACTTCCAAAATACCTCTCATTTTTTCCTTTGAAACCACATTCCATTAAAAGAAAACAAATTCTACTTAAAAACCACTTATCCACTCCAAAACCACATTCCCTTTTGAAAATAACTTTTTCTATGAACCATTTTCATTTTTTAAATCCACTCAATTCAGTCAAAACTAATCTCAAACATAACTCACATCAAAACTACCAAAAATAAGGGACTAGGGGCTATGTCAACTCGGTAACATGGCTTAGAGACCATGCTATGAGCGAGAATCCACCACAGGAAGTATCTTGAATCGTTCACTTGGGATGTACATGGGTTGCTACTCCATGCAAGCTCGTCGCATAACACTAGATCACTTCCTTTATCATCCTTAATCCAAACAGACCAAGCAAAAGAAAAACTCAAATCCCAGACTACCCCTGACAACTCGGGTCTCAGGATGAGCAAGGGTTCGTGATGTCCATCCTGCACCTACCTCTCGAGTCCTGACACACCTAATCACCAAGCTACCTGGAACCCCAAATAAAAAGGGCCTCCTTTTATACCATTTTTTCATGAAACAACCTAGGTCAACCCTGAACAGGACACCCATGTCGGTCCGTGACATGGCCCGAAGGCCATCCCTGATCCCCATGGGCTAGCAACTAGTGTCGGGCATCAAAATAAACTAGTTGGGAATGATTTGGCTCATAACAAAGATAAATAATCATACACTAAACAATAATATACATAAATTAAAATAAACTGAACAACTTAGAAGCAAAAAAAGGGATAAATGAAGCAATGTGACATACCTCAGGTGACCCTGTAGGTCACCACGGAACATAAACTACACTCGCCTCCAAAATCGATCCAAGACTAAAACCTGCAACTAAAAATTAAAGTAGGCATTAGCACTGAGATGCTCAGTAGGAATGCCAAAATATAACCACGTCTTATGCCCCTGCCTTTAGTAAGAAATCCAATCATGATAGTTTGGAAATAAGATATAATAAAATAATGTTTTTCCTTCTTTTCAAGTTCAAGTCACAAGTTTTCGTTTTCAAGTAAATCATTTCTCTCCCACTACATTTTCAAAATAGGTTCCAAGCATGCATTAACATTTAAAAATTAAAGGAAACCAATTTAGATTAAAATATGCTTTTTGAAAATAAGATATTAAGTATGAAACAACTGAAATTAAAAATTACATCACAAGAATCATGTCTCAAACAAGCACCATGGGTAATATCTATTGGCATCTAGAAAAAGTGGGACCCTATAGACCTGGTACCTCAGTGAAATGTGGCTTAGAAACAATTACCCTCAGAAAACGTGGCTTATAAAACATGAACCTCAGTCATCTATATGTTTATTTTTTGTTGTAGCATCAATCCTATTAGATGAAACTGGGACGAACCCATGCTGTGTCATTTAGCATACTAGTTCTAGTCCACCCACCACGATACCTAGGTTTCCCATTGTTCTCTATTTCAAGAGGTGGTGTGTTTTATTTATCAAGAAAACATATATTTACATAAAACTTTATTTATCCAAAACTAATCCAACCTTTCACCATCGTTCTCCCTCCTTAAGCGCATTCCCCTTATTTCACATCACACAATGCATAAGCCTCAACATTAAGCACATAATAACACATTAAACATAGAAATGATTTTCTAAAACCATGGTGGGCATGCCTCAAGTGAGGTTTTCTTTTTTATAAAAAATTATTAAGGTGCCAAACGAGCTTAATTACATAAAGGGAACACTTTTTATAACTAACCGGCCAAAAGGACAATCATCTTTGGAAGTACTCATTACCAATTCAAACCAACTTAGGAAATCAATTTTTCAAGAAAAGTCACCTAAGACCAATGGCGTCAGAAATGCATTTCAATTTCCAAAACAAAGGCAAAATCATTTCTAGACATCGCAACCATGTTTCATAGCATCTATATATAGCATAAACGTAAAACATATTTTTAAAAATAAGAAAGAAATTGTGAAATTTAAATTAAAGGCATATGCATAGAGGAACTACCTCAAACATGTCGTTATATGTTGACGACCACTCGAACCGACATTTTATGTATACACACACATGCATTTATACATATATATATACATCCTTATCTGCATTGAGCATATTCCACGTGCCATGTGGGAATATGTAAAAAGAGGGCATGTGTGTTTGTGTGTCTGTATCTGTGTTTCTTCTGTACCCTATGCATGTACATGTAGGATACCTTGACACCCATAGCCCAAAACCATCGTATCAATATCCAACGCACTACAGAAAGAATTTAATAAAACAATTAAACACTTAAACAATCTATAAAATGTTTCAAAATGAAACACCAAGGGTCTTCACTAATAACACACCCATTTATTATAATGCAAGAGTCAATCACATAAACCATAATCCTCATCTGCAACAGGAGGGTTAAACAAGGGAAATCAATTTCACATCACAAGTGCCAACTAGGCCTTCACTCATTTCGTAAACATTTGAAAATCCATTTCTAAGAAAATCTGAAAATATGAACACAATTCCAAAATAAGGAAAAAGAATATTCAAAAGTACCCACATAAATCCAAGGAAACACCATTTCCTTTTTATGAAACCAAACACCCTTTTTAAATTAAGGAAACCCATTGAACACAAAGATATCCCACACTGAAACCCATTTGGACTAAAGTCCAATATTCAAGTGAATTTCACAATGAAAATATTTATTGTAATTTTTATCAAACATAATGAATGGATAAAACCCCATTTCAAAACCAAGTTCCATTATACAAAGAAATCCACCATTTCAAATAAAAGTGAAAACCCCATTTCAAATCATTTGAGGTTGCACCTCAATTTAAAACAAAATTTTCTTTTTTAAGAATTCATTTTCACCCAATGAAATCCAAACAAGACAAGACCCATTTCCCCATTTTAAAACCATTAAAAGGACTCAAATATATTTCATGGAAATCTTAACACAATTTAATATTCAAAATTAAATTATAAAACGAGGACTCATGAAACCAACCATTTATGCCAAAGTCAAGGAATACTAAAATGGTTTCAAATCAATACAAGGATAACAAATAAATTTATACTTGCATATAAAGGGAATTAAATCACAATCATTTCATAATTCCATAGGAAACAAAGTGTGTAAGAACCTACCCCAAGGAGGAGAAGACCTAGCCAAAACACTTTAGCACTTGAAACCCTTGACGAAGTCTTCCCCACACTTGTACACACATGTATTTTTATATACTTATATATATACCCTTAATCCATTATAAATTTTCCCCAATCCATGAGGGAAAATGTGCAAGGAGGGAATATATATATAGATATACACACATACCTATACATGTGAGCGCAACACCTCAAGAAGCCATCAACATTCTACAACAATTATAGGAATGCTAAATCACTAAGGAACCCAAATAAAAGGTGTGAAACACAATAGAGGAATAAAACACTTACCCCGAGTGGTGTCGATGAGTCGAGATGAGACAATATACTTCTCCTTTGGTGGAGGATGCTGGAATACGCATGAAGTCAACCCGAGAGGCATTCTGCATACCCTAACGATGGAAGAAACCAACGAAAATCAAACTATCCCAGCCCTAGGATTTTTTCGGACTTAAATTGAGTGTTGGGAAATGATAAATTTATCAATGTTAGGAAAATGGATTTAGGTACCATACCTTATTGGAATGAAGAGGAAATCCGGAGGAGATGGGGTGTGCACTATGGGGGGTCATGCATCTAGGGTGTTCAGTCAAAGAGTTTGCGTCATCCGGGTTCGAAGGGGAGATGGGAGATGGGGTCTCAGTTTCTACGGCGCGTTGCTGGGGGAGGGTGGTGCGTCATCTAGAGGGGTGCTCGGATGAAGGTCTGAGAGGAGAGGGGGTTGGCGTCACGCAAGAGGAAGGGGAAAATGGGTTCAGTGTCGTGCAAGAGAAAGGGGAAAGGGGTAGAAAGAAGAAAAGAGGGAATAAGAAAAAAAGAAAAAATAATCATAATAATCAATAAATGAAATATAAAATAAAAGATAATAAATAATAATAAAACTTTAATAAATAATAATAATAAACTTAACAATATTATTATAATTAACTATAATAATATTATTATTATTATCAAATTATTTTCCATTTATTTTATTTTATTTCATTTTGATTTTAATTTAATATTTTTTTAACCTTTAAAAAATCAAGAGACTCAAATATAAATAATATAAATAATTGTGGCCATAAAATACCGGGTCAGGGTGTGACACGATTCTTCTAGACCCGCCGAATTGGTCTTCTCAGCACCCCGTTAGGGTAACAGCCCACCCACAGTTGGGAATATTCTAGAGAAAAAAAGTGGATCCCATCATGTTGGAGATGATAACCTCCATAGAGGAACCTTACCACATCATCAACATCCATAAAAATAGAAGAATTATGGGATGATATTCTCCCCTTAACAAAATAGCATGAAGAAGTTCATTTTGATGAAGGCACCCAAATTTCCTGGAAAACTGGTAAGGGAGGTATGGATAACAAATGGCCACTCGATCTATGCGAGCAGTGAGCATGCCGTCCTGAAGACCAATATTTTATGACTGTTCCTCTAAAGAATCATACATGTCACCTCTTAATGACCCATGAGGGGTAGGATGTAGTGAAAATGAGAAGCAGGAAGCCTCATTCAGCAGCTCGACTAAATCACTAATGCTTAAAGTCCTAGGATGAACAACATAAATGTCGATAAGGGCAGGTTGAAAGTGGGAGCTGGGAACCCTCTTAGTGTGTTGATATTAATAACAGGGGAAGTGTATTTCCATCCACCGATATAGGAATTGAAATGGTCCACTGAGACGATGTGTAGGTATACCATCTTGTATATGTCCCAACAACTCATAAAGTCAGGCTAGAGTAGGAGTGGTCAGATTGATGGGTCGACCCTCTGCCAACACAACTGCCATTATCAGAGTGGAGGCCCTGACCCCAGTATATACATCGCAGGATGGGAAAATCCATGAACTCAAAAACATGGAAAATAAAACTACTAATCTAAGAACATGTGACACGTTTGGTTTAAGCTCATATCCCTAGGCAGTATATCTTCCCATTTAGAGGGTAGTGCAATATTACCGTGGAATCTATCGAGACTGAGGGAATGGATGAGTTCGATTACGGTGATCTCTCAGTTTAGGCCAATTCTCCTACAAAAATAACCATATCCAAGCCTCAAATGGTATAAGAGATAGAGCATGGATGGGATGATTAAGTATTCCCTCTTCCATAACTAGTAGGCTCCTTGTCAATGGGGACACATGGTCAGTATTATCCCAAGTAGTGGATCATAGAAGAAAATAATAGTACATCTCTCCAAGGATGGGGAGTCCTCCAAGATGGTGGATGTCCCATAATCTGATTCCTACCTCCCCATGCAACAAATGGAAGGTGTTGGTGCTTGAACATCAAAGGCTCAGTAGTTATTGAAGGAACTCACTTGGAGAGAAAGTTGCGAACTAAGAAACCCAAGTTGCCTGATATAAGTTCCCCACCTCCAACCAGTCAGGGGACTCTAAGTAGTTTTGATGTACCCAGAATGCCCAGGACCATTTTTTAGAGAAGCATCCCCCATATCGCAGGTCTCATTTGGTGCTCCACCGACCATTAGGGGTTTCTTAGGAAATTTTGATAATTGATAGGTACTCTTGGGTGACTAGTCTCGAGGTAGTGTTGTGACACCTGCGATCGCTCGGAGTCCATGTTGATCCTTCTAATATGAACACATTTTTCTATATCAAAGTAGATATGAATTATCTTGTTGAGGAAATATTGGAATGATCATGTCTTTGAGGAGATTCAAAGATAAGGAAAGTATTATTCGGGTCATCTAACAGTAGAAGAATATCATCAGGAAGACCAAAGTCGTAAAGTGGTAGCTATATAGACAATGAGTAAGATAAAAGCTCTAAAATGAGGAAATATTTTAAGAATTTATCATGGGGAAAAATTTATAATTGAATATAGTACTCATTTTCCCCCACCATGGTTTCCATCATCTTCACTAATATCATCAAAGACTACGAAAGAGACATTGTTGCCTGCACAGAAAGATCGGAAAGCCCAAAACAAAATTTCTAATAAAAATTGTTTGAAAAAGGACACAAAAATGACTAAAGGACTTAAAGGAGTGTCCACATGAGTCTTCGCATACTACTCTCATAAATGTTAGGATGGTATTTGACTAAGTATGATATAATCTATAATACCAAATGTAGGATCGAAATAGGAATGAGATTCTCATATACCAGAGGGGGGGTGACTTGTACCTTTTAAAAATTCCCTTAGGAAATTTTTAGGATGGTTATGTTTAACACGGTTAAACAGGATAATTCACAAGACCTCTATGAGTTCTAATAGCTTGCTTGATTCCAGAAAAGTGATTCTGAAAAATGGAACTTACCTAAAGTTATAAAGATTAAGATTCTACCTTAAAGCATATAGAATCTAACTATATCAAAGTAAAAGGGTGAGAAAGTATAAGATAGTATACTTTCCTCAACAATACAAAATGCAGTGGAAAAACTTGTAACAAAAACAAGTAACAAGTAATAAGTCTTTTAACCCAAAGAGAAGGGTATCCAAAAACATTGGATAAAGTTCCCTTGATTTATACTTTCAAGAAAGCATGTCTTACCCACACCATGGTAAGACCTCGATACGAAGATTGGAGTTTGTCTTTCTATCCCCATAATCTCTCAACTATCAGTTAGCCGGGACCTCTGTCTTCCTCAGAAATGAAGCTATCAACTTCAAGGTGTTGGAACCTCTGTCTTCTTATCCCCAGAATCCCTCGATTGTACATAGCAACAATCATAGTTGCACGAAGCAAATTTTCACAAGGAAAAGTTTGAACAAGCTGTTTAAACTTTCTACATGAAGCCTGAGAGTTGATAAGATCCACTCTTTCTAGAAATCACTTCAACAGTATGTAGACACAGATGTCAAAGTTGTTGTAGACTTTCAAATGAGCTTCTATTTATAGGTGAAGCTCCAACGGTCAGCTCCCTCTTCCAACGGTCGAATTATTCCTTGAATTTCGGAGGGACCTGTACATGTGTCACTAAAACAACGGTTAGTTAATAACTGAAATCACGACATCATTTTTTAATAGATAAAGTGTAAGTATAACCAAAACTGATATTCAGAATGTAAGAAAATATAAAGGTTTGGAATGAAAGTAAATAAAAGTTTAGAGTCTAATGAAAAATGTATTAGGAGTCTAAAATACAAGGATATTCAGATTCTATTTTTCTAAGGAATTCGTAATGAGAATTCTGCACCAGAATTCATAATGAGAATTATGCACTATAATTTGTAATGAGAATTCTACACTAGAATTCGTAATGATAATTCTGCAATAGAATTAGTAATGAGAATTCTTCACTAGAATTTGTAATGATAATTATGCTCTAGAATTAGTAATGAGAATTCTGCACTAGAATTCGTAATGAGTATTCTCCACTAGAATTCTTAATGAGAATTCTGCACTAGAATTCGTAATGATAATTCTGCACTAGAATTTGTAATGATAATTTTTCACTAGAATTCATAATGAGAATTCTGGACTAGAATTCGTAATGAGAATTCTGGACTAGAATTCATAATGATAATTCTAGACTAGAATTCGTAATGAGAATTCTGAACTAGAATTTGTAATGAGAATTCTGCTCTAGGATTTGTAATGATAATTCTGCACTAGAATTCGTAATGAGAATTCTTCTCTAGAATTCGTAATGAGAATTCTTCTCTAGAATTCGTAATGAGAATTCTTCTCTAGAATTCATAATGAGAATTCTGCACTAGAATTCGTAATGAGAATTCTGCACTAGAATTCTTAATTATAATTCTGCACTAGAATTCGTAATGAGAATTGTTCACTAGAATTCGTAATGATAATTTTGCTCTAGAATTCGTAATGAGAATTCTGCACTAGAATTCGTAATGAGAATTCTTCTCTAGAATTCGTAATGAGAATTCTACTCGAGAATTTGTAATGAGAATTCTGCACCAGAATTCGTAATGAGAATTCTTCACTAGAATTCATAATGAGAATTCTATACTAGAATTCGTAATGAGAATTCTGCACTAGAATTTTTAATGAGAATTCTGCTCTAGAATTCGTAATGAGAATTCTGCACTAGAATTCGTAATGAGAATTCTGCACTAGAATTCGTAATGAGAATTTTTCTCTAGAATTATTAATGATAATTCTTCACTAGAATTCGTAATGATAATTCTGCACTAGAATTCATAATGAGAATTCATGATCAGAAAACAAAATGCTTCATATCTAAGTATTATGTGATTCCGAGGTTTTAGACAAGAAACAAAATTTTATACTTAGAAAAATTATGATATGAATAATGAAATATAGGCAAGGGTAAATTTCCTTGGAAAAGGATATTTTCCTTATAGAAGTAAAATAGGGGTAAATAAGATTTAATATAAAATAATGTGTTTGTTATTTTCAAAACAAGAGGAATTTTAAAGTCATAAGGAAAGGCCTAATGACTTAACAATCTCCCACTTGAATGAAGAAATGGAAAAATTCATAAGGAAAACCTTATTGAATCAGCAATCTCCCCCTTTTTGGAAAGCACAAACATCCTTACGAAAAAGAATATATGGACTTAGAGTAAATTTCTAGACTTTGAAATTAAAGCTTATCTTCCTTTGTTTATGGACAATGGTGAATACAACTAACTTCCCCTTAGACTTTGGAACTCTAAGGATCATATTCTAGATTTCTGGAATGAGAAAATCTTCGTAATGAGAACTCCCCCTTAAATAAACTCCCCCTTTTGAGTTTTTTTTTCCTTCTCCCCCTTTGTGATTTTCAAAAAGAATTTGAGGGAATGTAAAAACAATAAATTACCTGAAAAATTAGTAAATCAATACAAACAACACAAGAAACCAGAGTTTTCATTTAGATTTAAAGAATTTTTACAAGTAAATACATTACAACAAAAGATTGGATTGGTCTATTTGTCTTCTTTTTCCTTGGGGATTAGCTTCTTCAGAAGGATTTTTAGCTTCTTTAACTCTTTTTGGTCCTCCTTAGCTTGATTTTCTAAGGATTTAATCCTGTCATCCTAAGCCTTCAGAGCCTCAAACTGAGCCTTAAAAACTTCATCCTGCTTTACAATCTTCTCTTCAATCTCAATCCTAAGATCTCTTTCCCTTTTCCATCTTTGAGCAACATAGTTAAGCTTCCCATTCAGATCCTTCACCTATTGATTCCGAGTATTTTTCTCAAGGGTCAGCTTTTCCTGAAGATTATTCATCTTGGCATCCTCGGTATCAAAAACTTCTTTTAAATTATTCTGAAAGTGATCAAGTTCTGCCAAATCTTCATCGATTTTGTTTGACCATAGAGTCATTTTTCTGCAAGATTTTCTATGGACCTCATAGTTGATAAGAAAATTTTTATGTTCTGCCTCAATATTCACACATTTATCCATCACCATGGATATGGATTCTGACTTCGGATTCATGCTGTGATGAAGCATCTGGTATCTGGAGTCTATTTTAGGAAAGATCAGAATTGTATCCACCAACCTTTTCAGGGACTCGACAACAAAATCATGTCCCAATGCAGATGATTCTGAATCTGACACTTTTCTAAGAGATTATTCTTCTATTTCCACTAGTTTCCTCTTATAAGAACCTCTAACTTCCTTCTTCCTTATGGTATCTTTCATTGGGGTGTCAATAAGCACTTGCTTACCCTTGCTAATTTTTGGAACGACCTCTTCATCAGGGGATTCCTGTTCACTCTCGGATAGCTGTACAATCTTGTCTTCATCAGGTTTATCCATCTCTACTCTTTCCTCAATGAAGTGATTTTCATATATTTCTTCCTCAGACAATTCATTTACTTTATCTTCTTCTTTGTATTCAGCTTTCTTTCTATCTTTAACTTTTTCCTTTCCAGGAGTGACAAGCTTTGAGGAATCAGCCTCAGATGTTCAGAGTGATAATTTTTCTGTTGGATTTTCCTTATCTTGATATTCTTCAACTTGTTTAATCAGATCATTTAAATAACCAGTTTCTTCTTCTACTTATTCTTCTACTATTACTTCCTCTTCTTCTTCTACCCTTTCAACAACTTCTTTCTCTTTAGATTTTTTCTGGAGTGAAGAAATTCTTCCCCGAAGTCTCGGGTAATGTCTCAACAAGGAAATTTTCTGGTACAGGAATATTTTCGGAAGCTACTTCTATGGCTTTCAAAAGAGATTGTACAACTTCAGCCTCAGATATTTTCTTCATCATCTTCTTCTCCTTTGCTTGCCTCTCAAGCTCTTCAGTAGCTGTTTCTCTTAAGGCCTTAGCCTCAGCAGGGTCCAAGACAAATTGTGGTTCCCCTTCTTTCCTCTTTTCCTTATCTTCCCTCTATTTTTCAACCACCTCATCTAGATATGCTTTCTGTTTCTTCAGTTTGGGGGGTGCGTATTGGGCTTCCTTAGCTTTAGGGGTTTTATCTTTAGCTTCCACTTCTTTCAATTTCATTTTCTTTTCAACCTTCTTCAATGGCTCAGCTTTTTCATTCTTTTCCGGATTGGCTTCTGCCTCCTCCTCTAGAAGATCATAGAACTCTCCTGACTGTTTTGAGAAACCAACTTTCATTCTCTTCATAGTGTCATCACTGATTAGCACAACCTTACAATTTCTCGGCTTGGAGCTACATGGAATCTTGAATGATTCAAGAGTTTTAACAATCAACTTTGAAAGCAAAGCCGGATACATGATGATCTGGGCTCTAAGATTACCATTCTTGATGTTCTGAATCATAATGAGGATATGTCTCATTATATTCACCTTCCTTAGATTTACCAAGAAATCTAGGATATACATATCACTCTTCTTCAGGGTGTCATTGTCACCCTTCCTTGGAACAATGAAGCCTTGTTCCCAGAGTTGTAGAATATGATTATTTGTTGAAAGATGGCAAATCTTTTTGGCATTATTGATACCATAAAGAACAAGGAACTCCATAGCTTTTGCATTAACAAAACTACCTTGAACCTCTGGGAGTTTGTGTGAGCAAAACTCAGGTTCTCCTTCATATTCTATCCCCACCAAGCTTGTAGCCTTGGTGTAAGAAAGTTTGTAATTCTTCCCATAACTCTTAAAGGAAAATTTTTCTCTACCCTCTTCCTCTAAGAAGCAAACTGATTCATAGAATTAAATGAGAAGATCCGGATAGACTACATCTTGGGTTGTTGTCATAGAAATAGATATACTTTCCCAACCATTTAGCCTGATATTCTTGGAAATAAGGGATTCATACTTATTGAAGAAATTTGGGTGTACCAACCTCTCCCTATAAATTTGCCACTCTGGGATTGGCTTGACTGAAGACATATCCTGAGAATGTGCTTCTTCAGACATTCGGACTGAGTACTTCTGAAGAATTCAGAACGAGCTTAAGAACTGAGGCAGATCTTTGAGACGTGAGAGCTTGAAAACTGATGTGGGACACCATTGGGGGTCCCCTTTATATAAGCTATGGTGGTGACATTTCATCTTCCAAAACCAATCTAACGGTTGAAAAACTCACTGATTTGATCTGACGGTTGAAAACATGCCCGCAAGGAAATCTTGAATCCAATCTTTTAAAGTTTTTTTAAAAAAAAAAATCGGATTTAAGGAAAAATGAATCCAAAAAATTAAAATATAAGATAAAATACAGCAGGTAAAAATGACTACAAAAACTTAAGTAAGAAAGTCATACCTTTCAGATTGGCTAGGAAGTTTATTCGTAATAGGTGACATTCTTCTTGAACAAACAAACTTAATTAAGAAAAGCAAACTTATTATGAAAAATTCACTACGAAAATTTTGAATACAAAAAAGTTCATTATGAAAATTTCAGTACGAAATATTTTCATTATGGAAATTTCAGTTCTGAAAATTTTCATTACGAAAAATTCAAGGTTTGAAGAATTCCATTACAAAAATTTCCATTACGAAACTTTCTATTATGAAAATTTCAAAAACCAATTACAAAAAATATGAAAAACTTTCATACGAAAAATTTTAAAAGATTTTTTACGAGAAATATGAAAATCTCATTACGAATAATATATAAACATCATTACGAAAAATGTAAAAACATCATTACGAAAAATTTGAAAACATCATTATGAAAAATGTGAAAACATCATTACTAAAAATATGAAAATATCATTACGAAAAATATAAAAATATCATTACGAAAAATATAAAAATATCATTTCGAAAAATATGAAAATATCATTATGAAAAATATGAAAAGATTAAATAACAGATGTACTCCCCCTATGAAAATGAGTTTATTACTGTAAGGAGAATGGTTCAACAAGAATTTAATGAAGGAATATTACCTCACGATTATCATTCCTAACTTCTGTTTGAGGTATTCAAATCTATCAGAATGTAACGATTTTGTGAACATATCAGCAAGTTGATCTTGAGTTCTGATAAATTGAAGAATGATATCTCCTTTTTGTGTGTGATCTCTAAAAAACTGATTCTTAATGTCTATGTTCTTTGAGCGAGAGTGGTGTGTAGGGTTTTTACTAAGAGAAATGGAACTTGTGTTTTCAAAAAAAAATTGAGTCTTAGTAAAACTCAATCCATACTCTGTGAGTGTGTGTTGCATCCACAACACTTGAGCACAACAACTTCCATATGCTACATATTCAGCTTCAGTAGTGGAAATTGCTACTGAGTGTTTCTTCTTGCATGACCAAGAAACTAATGAATCTCCAAAGAAATGAAAAGTTTCGGATGTACTTTTCATATCTATTCTACATCCACCAAATTCATCATTTGAAAAAATATTTTAAACAAAATCATTTCCAGAAGTGTAAAATAGTCATAAATCCATAGTTCCCTTTAAGTAGTGAAAAATTATCTTTACTACCTTTAAATGAGATTCCTTAGGATTGGATTAATATCTTGCACATAAGGATACTGAAAACATTAATTCTGGATAACTAGCTGTCAAGTAAATTAGACCTCTTATCATACCTCTAAAAGATGTTTGATCTACTGGTTTCCTAGCTTCGTCAAGATCAAGTGTGTTTGATGTACCGATGGGAGTACTTATACTCTTGGTGTTGTCGTATCCATACTTCTTAAGAAGATATTTAATATACTTATGTTGGGATATATATATTCCTTCTGTTTTTTTAGAAATTTGAAAACCAAGGAAGAATGTTAACTCACCCATCATACTCATTTCAAACTCAGATTTCATTAGATTTGCAAAGGAATCAGTTAAAGATTGCTGAGTTGAACCAAATATAATGTCATCAACATAAATTTGAATAATCAAAACACTTTTCTTATCTTTCTTTAAAAAAGTGTTTCATCTTCATTTCCCTTAACATAGTTATTTTTAATCAAAAATCCTATAATTCTATCATACCAAGCTTGAGGGGATTGTTTAAGGCCATACAAAGCTTTGGTAAGCCTAAAAACATGATTAGGAAGTTTTTTGTCTTCAAAGCTAGGAGGTTGTTCAACAAAAACTTCCTCTTGAACATAACCATTAAGGAAAGCACATTTCACATCCATTTGAAAAACCTTAAAATTGAAGAATGCTGCAAAGGCATGTAAAATATGAATAGATTCAAGACTAGATACTAGAGCATAGGTTTCTTCATAGTCTATTCCTTCGTGTTGATTATATCCTTTAGAAACTAATCTAGCTTTATTTATTACTATGATTCCATTTTCATCACACTTATTTCTGAAGACCTGTTTTACTTCAATTATAGAAGTTTCCTTAGGTCTTTCAACCAAGGTCCAGACTGTATTCCTTTCAAATTCATTTAGTTCATCTTGCATGGATTTAATCCAATCATCATCACCTAAAGCTTCATTAGTGATTTTTGGTTCCAATTGCGAATGAAATGCTAGATGTTCGAATTCATTTCTTAAGTAACTTCTAGTTCTTACAGGTTGATTCACATCACCAATGATGCTATCACTGGGATGATTCTTTATAAATGGCTGATTTGGGTTTTGTAAAACTTGTTCATCAACATAGGGTAGAAAATATTCTAGGGTAAATGTTTTAGGAGTATCTTCTTGAACATTTTCCTTATCAGAAGGATATTCTATCATAGGTTAATAATAAGTTTTTAAAAACACATCTGAAGATGTATGTTGGGTTTGTTTAAAAACAAAAGGATCAGTTTCATCACATTTAACATGTACAGTCTCTTCAATAGTGTAGGTGTTTTTATTGAAAACTCTATATGCCTTAGAAGTTTTGGAGTAGCCTAAGAAAATTCCTTCATCAGATTTTGGTGCAAATTTATGAAGATTATCTTTAGTATTTAGAATGAATACATTGCAACCAAAAACCTTAAAGTAGGAAATTCTAGGTTTTCTACCATTCCATAACTCATAAGTGGTTTTATTAATAAAAGGTCTAATCAAAACTCTATTTATAGTATAACAAGAAGTACTTACAACTTCAGCCTAAAAATGTTTGGCAAGAGAATATTCAGACAACATGGTTCTAGTTATCTCTTAAAGAATTCTATTTCTTCTTTCAACAACACTATTTTGTTGAGGTGTTCTAGGTTCTTAAAAGTTATGAGTAATTCCTTTTCTACTACAAAAAGTTTCAAAATCAGAATTTTGAAATTCTCCTCCATGATCACTATGAATCGTTTTCAATGGATGGTTTTTCTAATTTTTAACTTGGGCTCTAAAACATATTAAATAAGAAAAAGCTTCAGACTTATTTGCTAGAAAATAGACACATGTAAATATAGTGTAATCATAAACTAAGACAAATACATAATACTTTCCACCAATGCTTCCAGTTTGTGTTGGACCAAAAAGATAGATATACACTAGATATAATGCATCAGTAGTTGAGACTTCACCGACTGATTAAAAACTCGATTTATGTTTCTTCTATATTGATGAGGGTCACAGACTTTTAAAGAATAAAATCTAAGCTCTGGTAGATCCTTAACTAGTCTCTTTTTATAAAGTTTTCATAAGTTCTTAAGGTTACAGTGTCCTAGCCTTCTAGGCCACAACCAAGAATAATCTTCCATTTCACTAAGGCAAGGTAAGTCTTGGATCCTAAGGTCTTCAAAGTTTAGTGTGTAAACATTTTCTTGCCTATGGGCAGAAAGAATAAAACTATCCTTGGAATTGTGTACTAAGCACTTATCATTCCTAAAATTCACAATGTAGCCTTCATCACATAATTGACTTATGCTGATAAGGTAGTGTTTAATACTCTTAACAAATAAAATATTTGAAATCAAAGTTTTTTAAGAAGAACGATGTTACCTATACCAATAATTTCTCCCTAAGCATTATCTCTGAAATTTACTTTTCCTCCTTTCGTCGTGATAATCTTTTCCAAATAGTTTTTTTTACAATTCATATGCCAGTAACATCCACTATCCATGTACCATATATTGCTGTTGGTAATTTCCCTATTTTCCTGAAAATAAGAAAAAGTTAGGTTTTCGGAATCCATACTTTCTTGGATCCTGAAATTTCAGAAAGTAAAATTTTGGGTACCCACATCTTCTTAGAAAAATAAGCCTTATGAAATCCTAAATATTGGGTTTTATTTAGAGAACGATTCGTTTCCCAATGACCACCACATTGACACTTAGTGCAGAATGGGGCACTTTGAGGAACAAAGTAACTGTTACTAAAAATCGGTTTAGAACTTGTGTAACCAAAACCAGAAGTATTTCTTCGAGGTCAAATTTGTGAATACATTTTAACAAAATTTTCCTTACCTAGGGTAAAGTTTAACAAACACTTCCTCAAAGAGGATATTTCATATTTTAGTTTTATAACTTGGCTCTTGTCTTCAAAAACATTTGAACTAGAGCTAGGCTCAAAAACATTTTTCTTAGAAATTATGTTTTCTAGATCTTTAGAATGTTTATTCTTCTCAAAACTTACTTCCTCAAGATTTTATGAAATACATTCAAAATCAGAATTTTTCTTATCAAGATCTTTAGAAAGATCTGATATTTCCTTAGTGAGAATAGTATTCCTAGAAATTTCCTTATCATGTTTTTTCATGAGTCTTGAATTCTCATTCTCAAAGAGTTTGGAAAACCTAGAAACTTCTTCATAGGTAGGTAAAGTATTATCTTCATCAGAAGAAGATTCTTCATCCGAAGAGTTATAATATTTACTATCATTATAATTCAAAGAGACATTGGTCATTGATTCAGAATTGTGTACCTTAGCCATCAATAAATGATTATCAATAGGTATCCTGGATAAAATACCATGATTCTTCTGTCTAGAAGATTCATAATCTGAAGATTCATCTGAAGATCTCCACCACTGGCACTCCATGTGTCATTGGATTTCAAAACTTTCTTAGCTTTGGACTTGTAATACTTCTTTTTGTTTTTCTGAGAATGTCTTTACTTTCTTTCTTTTCTCTTGAGTATAGGTCAGTCAGATCTTATGTGTCCATCTCTCTTGCATTCATAGAATGTAACTTCAGAATCATTCTTGTATTTCCTTTCCTTCTTATTGTATTTGGATTGAAAGTTCCTCTATCCAGCTATCTTGTTTATCCTTCGAGCAATATTTTCTAATTCATTTTCTAAGGATTCATTTCCACTAGATTTGTAATGGATAAAATTTTTCTTAGATCTAGATCTAGTAACTCTCTCAGGATTCTTGGCATTCATATGATTAAAAGTAGTAGTAAAAAATACACTTCCATTTCCATTCTTCTTCTTCATGATATCATCATCTCTATTCATTCTAGTCTCATGTTGAATAAGAGTTCCAAATAGCTCGTCAAGGGTAATCTGAGTGACCTTTCTATTATCATCAATTGCAGTCCTTTTAGATTCCCACTCATTTTCCATGATGTCGATGATCTTTTCAACAAGGGATTCATCATCCAATCCTTTTTCACCCATTTATTTTAAACTATTCACTATAGTCATGAATCTCTATATCACATTGCATATGGGTTCACCATAAGGAAAACTAAAACCATGATATTCATCTCTAAGCATGGATCTTCTAGTCTCAATTACTTTGGAAGTTCCAAAGTGAGTAATTTCGAATTTCTTCCATATATAATATGCTGCTTCATAAGAAGAAATTTGGATATATATATATATATATATATATATATTTTTTTTTTTCTAGTCATTGAACACAGTAAAGTTTTTCGTACCTTATAGTTCAGTTGGTAATCACTCTTTTCTTGATTTGTGAAGGCACTTAATTATTTAATATGGATCTTGTATCCACCAGTAATCATAACAAAATTTTCAACCCCAGTGTTGAAAATTAAATTCTTCATGCGATCTCTCCAATATTCATAATCATTACCATTAAAGATATGTGGTCTTGTTGGATTGAGATTTTCTATGGAACCAACATTGATTCCTTCCATCTTTAAGAAGATTTTTTCCACAAAAACATGTTAGTAGAAAAAATTTGAAAAGAAGGAAAATATTATTAGAAAGAAAATATATAGTAAAACTATCTCTACAAAAGATTGAATCCAAACTATGAGTCCGAAAAAATAGATTCCGAAAAAAAAAATATGAATCTGGAAGTTCAATTCTGAATATACAATTTTGAAAGTTATTAGAAGAATAAGGTCTTCTGAATCTAATCGTGAGATTAATTCAAATTGAAATTATTTCTCTGATACCAATTGTTAGGATGGTATGTGACTAAGTATGATATAATATATAATACCAAACGTAGGATCAAAATAAGAATCAGATTCTTAGATACAAGAAGGGGGTGAATTGTACCTTTTAAAAATTCCCATAGGAAATTTTTAGTATGGTTATGTTTAACACAGTTAAACCGGATAATTCATAAGACCTCAATGAGTTCTAATATCTTGCTTGATTCCAGAAAATTGATTCTAAAAAATAGAACTTAAATAAAGTTATAAACACTAAGATTCTACTTTAAATCGTATATAATCTAACTATATCATAGTACAAGGGTGAGGAAGTATAAGATAGTATACTTTCCTCAATAATACAAAATGCAGTTGAAAAACTTGTAACAAAAACAAGTAACAAGTAATAAGCCTTTTAACCCAAAGATAAGGGTATCCAACAACCTTGGATAAAGGTCCCTTGATTTATACTTTCAAGAAAGTTTGTCTTACCCACACCCGGGTAAGCCCTCTATTTGAAGATCGAATTCTGTCTTGCTATCCCCGCAAGACCTCAACTATTAGGTAGTCGGCACCTCTTCCTTCCTCAGCAAGGAAGCCATCAACTTTAAGGTGTTGGAACCCCTGTCTTTGTATCCCCGAATTCCCTTGATTGTACACAGCAACAATCAGAGTCGCACGAAGCAAATTTGCACAAGGAAAAGTTTGACCAAGCTGTTCAAACTTTCTACACAAAGCTCGAGAGTTTATAAGATACTCTCTCTCTAGAAATCACTTCAATATAATGTAGACACAGATGTCAAAGTTGTTGTCGACTTTCAAATGAGCTCATATTTATAGGTAAATCTCCAATGGTCGGATCCCTCCTCGAATGGTCAAATTCTTCCTTGAATTTCAGAGGGGCATGTACACATGTCACTCAAACAACGGTTAGTTAATAACTGAAAGCACGACGTCGTTTTCTAATAGATAAAGTATAAGTATAACCAAAACTGATATTCAGAATGTAAGAAAATATGAATGTTTGGAATGAAATTAAATAAAAGTTTGGAGTCTAATGAAAAATGTATTATGAGTCTATAATAAAAGGATATTCAGATTCTATTTTTTTAAGGAATTCTAAATGAGAATTATACACCAGAATTCGTAATGAGAATTCTGTACTAGAATTCATAATGAGAATTCTGCACTAGAATTTTTAAAGAGAATTCTGTACTAGAATTCGTAATGAGAATTCTGCTCTAGAATTCATAATGATAATTTTGCACTAGAATTTGTAATGAGAATTCTGTACTAGAATTCGTAATGAGAATTCTGCACTAGAATTTGTGATGGGAATTCTGCACTAGAATTCTTAATTAGAATTATGCACTAGAATTCGTAATGATAATTCTTCACTAAAATTCATAATGAGAATTTTGCTCTAGAATTCATAATGAGAATTCTGCACTAGAATTCGTAATGAGAATTCTACTCTATAATTCGTAATGAGAATTCCTCTCTAGAATTTGTAATGAGAATTCTGCACTAGAATTCGTAATGAGAATTATGCACTAGAATTCGTAATGAGAATTCTGCACTAAAAATCGTAATGAGAATTCTTCTCTAGAATTCGTAATGAGAATTCTGCACTAGAATTCGTAATGAGAATTCTTCTCTATAATTCGTAATGAGAATTATGCTCTAGAATTCGTAATAACAATTCTTCTCTAGAATTCGTAATGATAATTATGCTCTATAATTTTTAATGAAAATTATGCACTAGAATTCGTAATGAGAATTCTGCACTAGCATTCGTAATGAGAATTCTACACTAGAATTTGTAATGAGAATTCTTCACTAGAATTCGTAATAAGAATTCTGCTCTAGAATTCGTAATGAGAATTTTTCACTAGAATTCATAATGAGAATTCTTCTCTAGAATTCATAATGACAATTCTACAATAGAATTCATAATGAGAATTATGCACTAGAATTCATAATGAAAATTCATGATCAAAAAACAGAATTCTTAATATCTAAGTATTATGTGATTCTGAGGTTTTAGACATGAAACCGAATTTTATACTTAGAAAATTTATGATATGAATAATGAAATATAGGCAAGGGTAAATTTCCTTGGGAAAGTAAATTTTCATTATAGAACTAAAATAGGGGTAAAATAAGATTTTCCTTAAAATAAGGTGTTTGTGATTTTCAAAACAAGAGGAATGGTAAAGTCATAAGGAAAGCCTTAATGACTTAGCAATATCCCCTTGAATGAATAAATGGAAAAAGTAATAAGGAAAACCTTATTTAATCAACAATAAATGGTAAACATTAGCCATTTCTTGCATGCTTCATGATACGCAGAAACAATCCCTACATACTGTTTTGGTACACAGAAGCATTATATCGCATACAACCACAGTATGTGAAACATCCACGAGGCACTAGCCCGCGTAGCATTGGCTAGAGAACAGGGGAGTTTTTGGAAAGTAGAAATGATGAGCCAAGTCCTCACCAAGGCTATATTCAAAGTTTTTTTAAAAGTTTAAGTTCGGATTAATATGGCTTAATGTTTAGTTATCAGGTTCATGTTCGGTGTGTGGGACATGAAAACCACGTAGTGTTATCCTATGTGGAGGTCTGAATTTCATTTTTAAATTCCAAAATGTAGTTTACAATACCAAAAAATTGATTCATAGGTAGAATCAATTGTAAAGAGTTCGGTTCGTGGCATGTAAAAAGTGTTTTGCGAATACAAATTTTGCAAAAGATATGGTACGCGAATGTAGAGAAAGCCAAGGGAGAGTCGAGAGCACATTTCTCTGAGAGAAATAGTAAAAGAAAAATGACCTGGGCCCTTATATATTGGTGTGGTCCCTTCCTATAAGACCTATCTATTCTACTAAGAACCACTTCAGTGTACGACTTCTTCTACATCGGAATAGTCTCCTCTTCATTCCAAACAGACCCCATTTCAATGGGGGGGATTTGTAGGGTCCTGAAAACATTGAAAAGGGAAGAAAATAGTCCAACATTCACTTTGCAGAAGGAAGAAAGAATTCCTAAAATTCTAGTAAATAAAATGGACTCAAATGGGGTTGCAATATTCGAAAGAAACATGAAGTAATTGAATTTCTCAAATAGTTTTAAGTGACCCACCTAATATCACCGGGAAGGGTTTGCGAACCGAATGAACCAGAAACCACCAGTACGTGAAATGACTAATGAAATTATGGCCCATGGATTGATGGCCAGTGAACCCAAGAAATCGTGAACTGAATAACTGGGGGAATCAAGCACATGAATTCCATTCGCATACCATCTCATGAACTTAGCAGTCTGCAGACGAAGAAATTTGGAATTTTTCCGCGAAGCATGACTCGTGAACCACAGCCTTAGAAAACACTGGATGACCAATTCTTCTACAGATCAAATATCTCTTCGTGGTATTCCAAAAATGGTGTTTCATGCCCATATATTTGATTTCCCCAATTATATATAAAAGGAACTTAGAAGGAATTGAGAGAGGCCGAATGAAGAAAGCACAGAGGAGACCCTAGTGGTTGGAATAAATAATTCAAATTTGATTCTGGCTTCATTCTCGAATCATTGATGAATTCTGTATTTCAAACCATGTTTCCATAGGTATAACCAACCGCAAACCATAAAACTAAGGAACATAATAATATTTGGAGAATTACAGACCTAATTGGTGAAAATGAGAACTATATATTCCTCTAGGATGAACTCCCTATGAACAATGGTATCAAGGATTCTCCTTCAAAATGGAGTTCTGAATAGTGTATCACTCTACATATTGAGCCCGACATCGCGTATTTCATCAGTACATGGATGGAACCCGAAGCGGTGTGGAAGACTGCATCCATAACCACATACCACTGTAGATAATGGTGGTCCATGCCAAAGCCCGAGTAATGCTTCGGTATGCAGATGACCCCTCTATCCACATACTACTATGGTATGCGAAGCTCCCCCCCCCCATACCGCTCAGTTACCATCTTTTCCTCCATAGTCCCTCAGCGAACTAGTCCCCCGACATCAGGCCAAAGCTACCTCCAAAGCCACTGGACCCATATGATCAGATCATTGGGCACATCAGCACACCCCTTTGAGTCTAGATACCCATGGTAACCGTAGTCACGAAGGCTCTCCCAAAAATGGATCGGACTCAAGTGATGTATGTAAGTCTACATTCCCATGGTAACCTGGATTCTTACCTTGGGACACTGACGTGAACCTCTTCATTCTAGGGATTAGGGGTGATCACTTTCTTTTCCAATCAATGAGTAATATTGATCAGTCTAAGGAATCATGCTCACTTCTCCTTTTGACAAGAGGATACATTCCTCCCCTTTCTAAGCACGTGTTCCAGGGCACTCCCACTGAGGTAAGTCCCCAATATTCCAAGGGTCGAGTCACATGACCTCCAATTTTAACCCACATTGAAGGGTTCATTTCCCCACTCCCTATTCCATGGTCATCCTAACCTTTTTCTTCATTGGACCACCCTCTCCCATCAGCGGGAGAAGAGGTGTGTGGCTGGTTGGATCTCTCACATTCTCTTGTTTCTCACACCAAGTATGACTCACATGGTCATAGAGATTTGTGATGATCCCAAAATCCACACAACCAACCCATATGAACTATGAGAACTTTGATTCTTGGTCAAACCAGGATATGTAAGATGCCTTCTAGAACCCCAAGCTCAAAATGGGTGCCCTTCCAAAAGGGTTCACCCAATCATGACCTCCCAAATGAAAAGATCTCATGTGTAAGCCCCAAACCATCTGAAAAACATGTTCTTTGATTCCTCTCTTGAGTATATGTAGGAATCCCATCTTATGGGTCCGTTCCCAACAACAATTCACTTTCTATCCCCCTGGATGACGATAAAATCCAGAGAGTCTTATTGCATGACTTAAGTCTATGTTGCCTCTATAGTAACAAATCTATGTATGCCTATGGAGATCCTATAAACCATAGGTATCCCATTGACACACTCTTAAGTAATGAACCAAGGATTCAAGAAAATATGAATATGACTTAAATCTATAAGAGTGTCATGGAATAGACAATAATCCCCCACCCCCAAAGGGTGCGGTGAGCTTGAATTCCCATCCTCTCGACCAATGGAGTCCTTAAGTTTCGTTGGCCAATTCATCATCCAATGTGCACTTTCCTCTGGAATTTAGGTCCGTGAATCATGGATATTAGGGTCGTTGGGTATTTCTAGCTTCACGAAGAAACCCGTTGGAGACCACTTGAGGAAGTTATATCCTAAGAGGACATATTTCAAAAATACTTGACCCCATGAAATCTCTTTTTAGGACCATGTGACTATGGAACCTCCTTTTCAATATAGAAGGAACAAACTACCCTGTCCCTGAGAAGTCAATCTAATCATCCCTTAAAGGATAAAAATGCATATTGGGATGAAACAAATATGGTGATGTGAAAGTTTCTATAATAATGGACAAGTGTTTATCACTCGTCGAACCATTTTTCATTTTCCCCCACCACACACCCATGTAGTTATACTTTAAATGGGTATTAGATTGACCCCGAAGGGACTGGATAGTTTATCCCTTATATATTGAGAAGGATGTTCCACATTCAAATGGTCCTAGTAGGAAATTTCATGGGGTCATGTATTTTTGTAATCAGTCCTCTTAAGATATAACATCCTCGGATGGTCTCCAATGGGTTTATTCATTGAGCCAAAAACACCCAAAGACCATAATATCAATGATTTCTTGCACCTGATTTCCAAAGGTAGGTGATCGTTGGATGATGATTTGGCCAATGACACTTTAGGACTCCATTGTTCAAGAGGATGGGATGTCAGGCTCACTACACACTTTGGGGGGGCTTATTGCCTATTCTGGAACTCTATTGTAGATATAAGTCATGTTCATATGTTCATTAATCCTTGGATCATTCCAAAAGAGTGTGTCCATGGGATACCCCTAGGATGCAGGATCTTCATAGGCATACATGGATTTGATACTACAGAGGTAACACAGACATAAGCCATGTAATAAGGCTCTATGGTGTTTATAGTCATCCAGGGGGCATAAGGTGACTTGATATTGGGATTAGAGCCATAAGATGGGATTCCTATATATATTTGGGAGAGGAATCATAGCCCACATAGTTCAGATGGGTTTGGGATTACGCATGAGATATTCCCATTTTGAATTTAATTATTGGGTTAACCCTTTAGGAAGGGCACCCCTTTTGAGCTCGGGCCTTCAAGCATGCGTCCAATGTATCCTACATTGACTAGGTTTCAAAGTTCTCATAGTTTATATGGGTTGGTTGTGTGTGTATTGGGATCATCACAAATATATAAGCCAACATGATTCATAATCGGTGTGATAAACAAGAGGATGTGAGAGATACAACCAACCACACACCTCATCTTTTGCTGAAGGGAGAGGTCGGGCATACAGTGGAAGAGGTCGGGGCGACCATGGAAGAGTGTGCAGGGTAATGAACCCTTCAATGTGGTATGACATTGGAGGTCATGCGGATCGGACATTGGAATATTGGGGACTTACCTCAGTGGGAACACCTTAGAAAACATTCTGGGAAAGGGGAGGAATGTCGCCTCTCATCAAAAGAAGAATAGAACATGATTCCTTCGACTGATCACCATTCCTCATTGAATGGAAAATAAAGTGATCACCCTTAATCCCTAGAATGGGGAGGTTCATGTTAGCATCCCGTGGTTAGAATCTAAGTTATAGTGGGAATGTAGACTTACAAACATTCCTAGATTCTGAACCGTTGTGGGGAGAGCCATTGTGGCTCTGCTTACCATGAGTATGTAACTCAAAGGGGAGCACTGATGTGTGAGATGATATGATGATACAGGCCTGGTGGCATTAGAGGAGGCTTTGGCCTAGTGTCGTAGGACTAGTTCACGGAGGGACTCCTGAGGAATGGATGGTAACAAAGGGGGGAGATTGCAGGTGGAGGGAAGAACACCGAAATATTCCCCATTCTGCATATTGATTTATTATGCAGGGTGGGGGGAGCTCTGCATACCATAACGGTATATGGGTAGAGGCGTGGTCCACGTACTGAAGAAGTACACATTCTTGGGCATGGACCACCTCACACCATAATGGTTTGTATTCCTAGATGTGGTATTTTGTTCCACTTCAGGTTCCATCCACATACTGATGCAGTACGTGGTGTGGATATCAATTCAGATAGTGATACACTACACAGAACACCATTCTGAATGAGATTCCTAGAGAGTATCGTAATCGGGGAGTTCATCCATGAGGAATATGTGGTTCACGATTTCACCAATTAGGTTCACAGTTCACCCATTATTATTATGTTCCTTTGTTTTAAGGTTCTCAGTTGGTTATACCTATAGAAACATGGTTTTCAATTCATAATTTTCCAATGATTCGAGAGTGAAGTTGTAATCCTCTCTGAATTCTTTCTTCCAAAAGCTAGGGTTTCCTATATGCTTTCTTTATTTGTCCCCTCTCTATTCCTTTTGTGCTCATTTCATAGAGCATTGGGGAAATAATATATATATGGGAATGCATCACAATTTTTAGAATCTCGTGAAGAGATATCTTGATCTGTAAGAGACTCAGTAGTCCTAGGTTTTCAGAAGTTGTGGTTCACGAGTACTGGTTCATGGAACTGTGCCCATTTGCTTTGTTCATGGACTACTGAGTTCACGAGATGGTATACAGATAGCCTTCACGCACTTTATTCCCCCAGTGATGTGGTTTACGGCTTACTGGGTTCGTTGTCCATCACTCTGTGGGCCGGAATTTCACGATTCATTTCACATAGTAGTGGTTCACGGTTCATGTGGTCCATAAACCCTTCCTGGTGATGGTACGTGGGTCACATAAAACTCATTGAGAAATTAATTTCCTTCAAGTTTCTTTGTAATTTTAAAACTCAATTTGATTCCATTTGATTTACTATATTTGTAGGAATTCTTACTTCCTTTTGTAAAGTGATTGTGGGACTATTTTATTCCCTTTTTGATGTTTTCTGGACCCTACAGATGTCCTTCCCACAGGTAGACCCTAAGTGTACCCCTATATGGTTCAGGGATAGACAAGGTCCGACCCAATGATGGAAATACTTGTTTACTAAAAACAATTAAACATTAGTAAAAAAAATAAAAAGATTTAAGATTTATTAAAAATAATAAGAAGTTTAATTAACACTTTTAAAAAATGTAATTAGGAATACAAATTAATACTACATAAATTAATAAACATGATAATTTAATAAAATTTAAATCTAGAAATTTATCAAAAAAACTTATACATACAAGGTGGTAATACAATAACATAGTTTTATTTATATTATCCCTAATAATGTTATGTAATTAAAAATATATCTTTATATACAGTTAAGGGATTTTGATTATTATGCATAAAAATTATCTGTATTTATCATTAAATTTCTTCTTAATATTAAGTAGATTTTAAATAAGTGATTAACCATGTTTTCATAGAACATTTTTTTCATAATAAATTTAAATATATTCCATATTTACACATTATTTCACTTATTTATGTAGTCATGGTCTTGTATCGCAAAAATAAATAATTTGTAAGGATGAAATAATTTAATAAACAAATGTCACAATCAAGGTCTTATCTAGTATTTGATTATTTAGTAGATAATAAATCAATATATGACTTAGGGGAAAAATTCTTCTGTCGGTCTAAGTATGAGTTACAAAATTTCACATGTCCTCTTATGTTTCACCAGCATTGGTATCATCCTGGTTCCATCTTGATTTACATCCCACACCATGTGATACATAATTTATTACATGTATTTTTTACTCACACATAGGTGAGAGGAATGAGATGACTATTTAGGGTGAATTAAATAAATAAACATAGAAACATAGTTCATACATAATAATGGAAAGATGGATACCTTGCAGGACACTATATTTAGTCTAAAAAAATAATTTTAAAATTAATAAATAAATTAAATTAATAAAAATAATGTATTCATGGGTCTTGGTCAATCCCATGATCGTTCTTAAACATGAAACTGTTACAAAAATTATACTCGATAACATTCATTAATATTAAATCATTATTATTAAGATAAAAAGTAATTATTTATTTATTTATTTAATTATTTTTCTCATAATTAACAACATAATTCTCTAAGAAATATCAATAATAAATAAATTTATGGAAAATTAATAACAGAACAAATAATTAAAACTAATCAAAATAAACTAATTTAGAATTTAGTAATTCCATAAAACATTTATTAAATTTTAAAAATGTATTACCCTAATATTTTTCTGAAATATAAATTTTAAAATAATTTTAATTCATTGATGTCATATATTACATGAAAAACCAGATTATCTTGCATTACACGCAACACTGGGTATCACTGAAAATTCATTTTATATTGTAATTATTTAAACAATAAAATTGTAACCTTTACATTTGAATGGATGGTATGAATAGGAATAACTGAATTAGAAATGTATGGTTTCACATGTTTATATAACTAATTATTTCGTGACCAACTAATTATAAAATAAATTAAAAACTTATTTTCAAGTTCTGTTGGTGGGATTATTTTCTAATTAATTTAAGTAAAATATATGTTTTTAGTTTGGAAAAATAGATTCCATATTTTGAATCATAATTTAATAATTTGTTAAATAGTTCCCTTTAATTTATAAACAATATAAATATTAACTTTATTAATTTTAATTACTGTAGTTAAGGGTAAATCAGGAAATTAAGGATAAAAATTATAATATAAATTTTAATCAATTATCCTAAAACTAGCCCAAATTTTATTGAATGAAGTTAATTCAACCCTTAGCACATTACGTTATATGTTAAATAATTTAATGGAAACATTTACATGAGAAAGACCAAGATATTATTAAAATCAAAAAATGTGACAAAATTCCACACTCTTACTTTTAATAAGTATAATATTTTTAACATGGAAAAAGTGTTTAGAGGATGATGGAACCTTGTGTGATGTCACTGATGGATTGGAAAGAGAGAATAGTGTATTGTGGAACCTTATGCATCGTTAGTGGTATGGTGGATAGTGTGCATCATGGTAGGGGGGATGCGACAACAGGCGGTCTCATTCAGTATCCAGGTGACAGTGTTACTGCCACAATGATGGCTTGAAAAAGTGAGAAAAAATATCTCCTTATATATAGGGGGATTCTTGTTCACTTGAAAATAATACCATGTACTAAATAAACAAAGGCTTTATGGGTGGGTTATCTCTTAGGAGGCATATAGCTTTCCTTTCCGACCTATGTGTGTGGTGTGGGTTTTTATTGTAATTGTACCCCCAAACACTTAATATATATTTCATTAAATTAGTTAAAACATAAAAATTAAAAATAAGGAAAAAGGGGATAATTTATTGTTTAATATTTCATAAATTTCTCTTTTATGGTTCAATTGAAACATTATAATAATTAATCTCTATTTATTAAGATTGAAAATGTTGTTACCACGGTAAAAATAAAAATAGGTTAACTAATGATTAATAAAAAATATAAGGTTTAAAATTAAAAAAAATCTAAAATATATGGTTTGATGGTATTACCACACCATCTGATATTATCTATTAATAAATTTCCATTTTGTGTTATTTTGAATAATATTTAATTTATTATAATTTATTATTTTGATAAATTCCAAAAGTTACAATCTACTTAATTATAAAAGGACACCACCATCATCATTTTATTTCACCAAATTTATTATTCTAGGTTTACCAAACTCTACCAAATTCTATTATTCACTTCCCTATACACATTCTATAGGATCGGTTCTCCCTAAAGAACCAACTCTATAGTCTTTTAGAGGATATCTAAAGGAGCTTCCTCATAGAAGAGGTAATCTCTTTAACTGATCACTCTCTATTCATATTCTTGTATATATCCTATAAATATATGATATATATCATAAAATAATAAAATTATAATCCTAAATATGATGATGTATTATTATGATTATGATCACACCATTATTCAACCCATTTCCCATCAAACAAGAAGTGAAGGTATCAGTAGTGTGTATGTACGACTTACCATCTCCACGTAGCGATACAATTCGTTTCCCATCACCATGTTTTATGAGTTGTGATTATGATGGGTTTAATGTTTGTACATTATATTTATGACATAATTAATCTTTTATATTTATAATATCATATCTACCATTCTACCCCCAAATATTTTGGGAAATGATAACATCGCCCGTGTGTACATATGACTTACCATTTCCACAATACGATGTGATTCGATTTTCATAGATATTTTATTTTGGTGGTAATGAGGATAAATTTGATGAAAATATATGATATATATATATATATAACATAAAAATTATTCTATAAATCATGAAATCATGATCAAAGTATAATGATTGGGATTTTCAAACTAAAACATGCTTAGAAAATGAAGCAGATATCACCCATAATAGAGATTTTAAATTATTATTAAAATGAGGATAATATTTTATAATCAAATAATACATAGAAGTATTGAAATATAGTTATGTAATAAATTTTTAATAAATTCATATTTATACAAGAGTTTTGAATGTGAATAAATAAATGAGAGACTTGAGGTATTGGATTTTTGACAAAGTTTATTTCTTTTTTGTGGTGTATATAATTCCAATGAATGTATTGTATGAGTATTATTATGAATATTTTTTTATTTTCATATCTATATAATTTTATTTCTTTAATATAGAATATTACTCTACTGATTATAAACTGGTAAGTATTTATTCCACAATATCATCAATATTTTAGATAGTTTCATTTTAAATCTCTGATTGGGAATATTTATTTTCCCCATCCATATTTTCTAAAAAAACTGAAAATCTATTTTAAAATTATCCTACAAATATATACTATTATTTTTACCTAAATTTTTATTTTATTAAATGGTTTTAAATGAATATTTTTTTCATTTTCTAAATAGGGATCTCTATTACTTTTTTGGAAATAATAAAAATATAATATCTTTTAAATTTTATGGCATGAGTGGATTTTTCTTCCATCATGAAATATTAATGATTTTAATATTCCTTTAAAATCATATAAGTTTATTTTAAAATAAAATTTTCTCCTTTATAATTGTGAAGCTCTTAAAATTATTTTATAAGGAAAATTACATTTTCCTCAAGAATTATATCAAGTGATCTTTCAAAAATAATTTTTCCATCTAAGATGATTTCTATTGATGTTACTTATACATTTATAGGGATATGACTCATGTATTTTGTTATTATTATTTATCTAAATTTATTATGTTTATTGTGGTTTGATTCTTATGGAACCTAATTCTTTTCCAAGCATTATGTTATGATGATGATATTATAAAACTAATTTCATTAAATGGGTTATTAAATGATGAATGATTTATGGTAATGTGGAACACATATGAATAGATTTAATTATGTGATGGGTGGGACCTATATAACCCTCTAATAAATTAGATAATGAATTATATCCAGTGATATAGTTATGGGAAACAAGTATATGTGCTTGATCCATGATGGGAAACAATTATATGTGCTCGATCTGTTACAGGAAACAAGTCGATGTGCTTGATCTGTGATGTGAAATAGGTTATAGGGCCTAATGAAAGTGTATTTATTGTTAAACATGAAATATAAAATGGTTTTATATAATTTTGATGATTCAACACATTTTTATAATAGGAAAATATATTCCATGATTCATTTAGGATGATTCTTAATTCTAATGACTCGTGACTTTTTAAATTTTAATATTTAATTCTATGATTAATTTTTATGATCTATAAGAGGTAGGGTATGGACTTTGTATGTTATGATCATGATTACATACCTGTATTTCTTATCTTATCTATTAATAATATAATAAATTTATATATTATATGTTTACCCTTATTGAGCATATGAGCTCACTATTTTATAATGTTTACTTTACAAAGGTTATGGAGAAAGGTTTTTTAGAGGGACTAAAAGGAAATATCTTATTGGTAAACATTGAAGATCATTCACCAGAATAGAAGCTTGAGTTCCAAATTTCTAAAGGAATTAATTTTTTATGGTTTTCAAGATTATATTTGTGTAATGTAATGACTATTAATATAAATAGATGTAGTATCTATGTTTGAAAATATTGGGTCGTTATAGATGGTATTAGAGATAAGGGTTATTGAACCATTGGAAACTGGGATGAGAAAATATTAGTGAGATCTATAGAGATATTTATAAGGATATATCTCAGGGCATCTCTGTAGATAAGTATAAGTATTGGTTACAATACTATATTTTTGGTAATAATAATGAATAACCTAGCGTTAAACCTGTGATTTTATAGATTTAATGTTATTTACTTTTATTATGAGGTTTTCCTAGTATTATTAGGGTTTCTAAAAATATTTTGGTTTTATTCAATGGATAGAACCTAAAAGATCTGTGTTAATGAGGAATATAATGGAAAATTCAATGATGGGATAAAGATGAAATGAAAGGCCTACATTGTTTTGACCATGAAAACTTATCAATCCACATATCATGCTTGACATCCAAATGACCAAATGAGGGAACAAAATTTTCATCAATCCTTCTTAAGGAAATTTTAACCTTATTTTAGTAATGACTGGTCCACTAGTTTCTGAGAAATGTATCTATACCATTTAAAATATATTTTTTATTATCTGTTGTTTATAATGTGAAAATGTTAAGTTAAAAACTTATCACTTAGAATATAAATCCAATCAGTGGCATAACATTATCAAGAAGAATATAAAATATGATAAAATTAACTCCATAGATTGGGAAAAGTTCAATAACTTTTTTATCAGTAGTTTCCTTCCCAATATTATTTTTTAAAAAAGGATGATTTATATTTCCCATTTATCTCATGGTTATGATCAGAAAAAAAAGTTTCAAATTAAATGGAAACTCTAAAAATTGTGGGGATAATAAGATTATATTCACTTTATACTCAAATTGTGTGATGGAACATATATGAAATTGTATTCAGCAGGAAGGTAAATGTTTTAAGTGTGGGAAATAAGGTTATTAATCATTTTAACTTCAATGTGATTGGAATAACAATAAATCTTCAAATATTGAACCTCTCATAATTCAATGTTTCAATTATATTTTGTTTGGTAATTACACTTACATATTATCTAGTCCAACGAAAAATTTGGATGGTAAGCCACAAAAACATATGAGGACAAAGGATAAATAGAAATCTTATGTTATCGTAATAGATGAAGTGAACCATCATAATTAGGGAATACTTTTTTTACTCACTTTTATTGGTAATTTCATGTTTTATTTTTAATGGATAAGCCTTATGAAAATTTTTTTGTTCATTCATTTCTAAAAATTCATATGATTATATACAAATAATCTAAAATAAAGAAATAACATATTCTATGGGTATAAGGATGAAACCAAGATTCCATTGATTTTTTTTGAATTATAAAATTTATTCTATAAGGAATAAAGAATCATGTGTCTATTAAATATGGTTTTGAAGTAATTAATGTTGTTACCATGTTTTAAGAGAATACATGATAGTATTCTTCACATGTTTCCAGTTTTACAATTTATAGATACATCATGTTTTTTAGTGGATTAATGATATGTTTTTCTAAAATTTAGTAACCTTATTTATAATGTATTAGATTTAAATATTGTGGAAGGTTCATAAGGGTAAACATTTATGAAATTTTTTATGTTGAACATTATATGAAGTTTTAGAGATTAATGTTTCCTTATGTGTAATGGATAACTAGTGATAACCATTTTTTATTATAACAAGAGACAGAAATAATCACTTTTCATCCCATTATGGATATTAGGATCCACTAGTTCTTTAATAATTACAATATCAACTTCATCTTTTCATGGAATAAGAGATTAAGTTGAAATTGATCAAGGCACAGCAGAGGGTGAAGTTTTCTTAAACTAAAGTAAGTGTATATTATCAAGGGATTTTTTTTAAATGAAATATCATCTTATTATTACAATTTATTATGATATCAATGAACTTTTCTAGACCTATTTGTTCTATGATTTTTTGGTTGTTATCATTATCTTGATCTTGTTATATATCACTCTCCATTATAACTTGATAGTTAATTTTCTATTATATGTCCATTTTTTTCAATTTCTATATTTATTCTCATATATGGAAACCTAGTCCTAAGTTAATTTAAAAAAAATTAAGTTTATAACATTCTTTTATTTAAACTAAGTTTTGGTATTCATTTTTATGATGTGGGATTCTATGAATGTAACATCAATGAATTAAAACATTGATAACCCCAATTAATTTAGAGGGATAAATTAATTTTAAGGATGGTATAATGTAACATGCTAATATTTTTATGAAATATATTTTCTAAAATAATTTTATTTCTTTGATGTAATATTTTAAATGCAACGCTATCTTAGCTTGTGTTATATGAAACAATGAGTTTACACAAAACAACATTTTATATTATAATTATTTTAAAAATAATATCATAACTTTGATTTAATAATTTTGGGTATGAACAGAATTAATTTAATTATGAAAATATGGTTTACACATGTATATATAATTAATTAATTGTTGACCAATGAATTAAAAATAAAATTAGAAAAATTATTTTCTCATTCTATTATAGGGATTAATTTTTAATTAATTTTAGTATAATCTATGTCTTGAATTTTGAAAAATGGATACCATATTTGTAATTATATGTCAAAAATTTAATAAATTTAACCATTTGAATTCTCAACAATATGAATTGTAACTTTAGTTATTTTTTTAACCACGATTAAGGGTAAATCAGAAAATTTTGGGTAAAAATAATTAAATACATATTATAAAACTACCCTAGAACTTGAAAAAATGTTATTCTATGAATTTAATTAAACTATTAAATCATAAGGACCCAAATTAAATAAGTTAAGGAAAACCTTTACATAAAAATTTCTTGGATATTACGAAAATATAAGAGAGTGTCAAAATGTCATACTCTTACTTTTAATAAGTATAATATTTTTAATATGGGGTAAAATAGAACAGATTATCAATTATATATATTATTATGAAATATAAAAGGTTTTTAAACATCATGGAAGATTATTTTTAGTTTTTAGTGAAGAAATAATTATCATAATAAACTACACAATGATGATCTAGTAATTATTCAAATAATGAAAAAATAAAATAAGTGATATTAAGAATGCTAAAATAAATATAATTTGAATTAATTAAGGGATTACACAGATATTATAGATTAATATGACATAATAGGGGTGTATTTAATTAATTTTCATGGAGTTATCTTGTTTTATTTGTTTTCTTGAAGTTAATGTAGTGAATAGTTTGAAAATTTACCCCAAGGGTATTTTATAAAAGTAATATTTTATTAAATTAGTAAAAAAATCATAAAAATAATAGATAAGAACAAAAGAGATAAATTATGGTCTAAAATATCATAAATTTCTCATTTATGGTTCAATTTTAACATTATACATAAAAAATCGCCGCCTTTTAATATTGAAAATGTTGTTACCATATTTAAAATTAAAATTAGTTAACGAAGGGTCAATCAAAATGATAAGGTTTATAATTACAACAAAACTTGTCTAAAATTTATTACATATTTTTTTTACCACCCTATACCATAATATATTTGAATACCTTTCCATTTGGATGTCATAAAATTGAAATTTAATTTATTATAATTTAATCTTTTGTGAAATTCCAAAAGTGCCCCTATCCTTCAATATAATAGGTCAACTCCTACCTCATATCATTCCACCAAATTGAGTATTATATCCTGAAAATAGTCTACCAAATTCTATTATATACTCCCCTATCCACATTCTAGATTTGTTGGTCTTCCAAATGGATCAACATTATAGTCTTTTAGAGGAGATCTAGAGGAGCCATCTCGAAGAATTTGTAATCACTCTAACTAATCACTCTATTTTTCTACTCTTTTATACCTCTAGAAAATATATGATACCTATAATAAAATAATAAATTTTCTGAAATTTTATTATGATTATGATCAAACCATTATAAAGACCCTTTCCTATAGAACAAGAAGTGAAAGTATCACTCAGAAATACATACGGCTTATCGTCACCACATAGCGATACAATTCATTTTACATCACAATTTTTTATTTGAGGGAATTATCATGGTTTTAATGTTTATATATTATATTAATGACATAATTATATTTCTAGATTTTTCATATCATATCTACCTTTTTAACACTAATATTTTTAGAATTGATAATATCGCTCATGCGTACGTTTGTCTTAACATCTCCATGATGTTATGTGACTCATTTTTATTCAATATTACATATGGTTCAAAATAAGGATTAATTTTATGGATATATGTGATATATATAGTGAAATAAGTGTTCTTGAAATGAAGAAATCATGATCAAATTATATGGATTGGGACTGTCAATCTGAAAAATGCTTAGAAAACAAAGTAAATATCTCCTAGAATATTAATTTAAATTTATTAATAAATGAGAGATAATATGTAATAAAAAATAACACATGGTATTATTTATATATTTTCATGGAATAAATTTATAATAAACCCATATTTAAAAATTATTTTTAAATAGGAACAAGGAAATTTGATACTTGAAGTAAGGTATTTTTGTCTCACTTTTATTTACATGGGACACATGTTGTATACACTACTGGTTTATTTTTTGTGGTGTATATGCAACCCAAGATTGTATTTTATGAGTATTATTTAGAATATTATGGTATTTTAATATACATATAATTTTATTTCTTTTATTCTAAATATGATTCTACTAATT
Organism: Viscum album; assembly: GCA_963277665.1. Lineage (NCBI taxonomy): Eukaryota > Viridiplantae > Streptophyta > Magnoliopsida > Santalales > Viscaceae > Viscum > Viscum album. Next base: position 421,507,165 of record OY728162.1, on the reverse strand, counting down.
AAAATGTGGTAAGGCTTTATTTTAAAATCTCATAAATATTCAATATTATTTTTTTTAAATAACTAAAGGGGAATATTTATCCTCCACGTCCATGTTTTGTAAAAAATTTCTAAAAAAAGTTTTTTAATATTATAATATGAATATTTAAAATTATTTTTACTTATTTTTTACATTTTATAAATTGTTTTAAATGCATATTTTTTCTGTTTTCTCAAGAAGGCTCTCTATGACGTTATCGACAAAAATAAAAATGGAATTTCTTTTAACTTATATGAAATTAGTATATTTTTTATCCATAATTAAATATTATTACTTTATCCTTTCATATATAGTCCCACAAGGTTATTTTAAATGAAAATTTATTCCATTATAATTTCATGACTCTTAAAAAAGTGTTTTTATAAGGGAGAGGAGATTTCCCCACGAATTATTTCAAGTGATCTTTAAAAATGATTTTTCTATCTAAGATAACTTGTATTGATGTTACTTATTCCTTAATGGGTATATGAATAGAGGATACCATTATTCTCCTTTATTTAAATTGTTTATGTTTTTGAGTACATGAAATTTATTGAACTTATTTCTTTTCCATTAGTTATGTTGTGATTAAGTGTTTATGAAACTCATTTCTTTATATGGGTTTTGACGTGATGATTGACTTATAGTCTTGGGGAAACCATATTTATTATTATAATTAATTGAAGGGTGGAAAATATATGTTACTATGATGCATTGGGTAATCATTTATAACTCATGATATGGTTAGAGAAAACATGACCATGTTTTTTATCTATGATGAGAAAAAAGTTTATGTGTTTGATCCATTAGGGGAAACAAGTTGATATGCTTGATCCGTGATGTAAAAGTGATAAGTCCAGATACAAGAGTATTAGTAGTTTTCCTTGATGTATGAAATGGTTTTATATACTTATGAATATTCCATATAAATTTATTATATGAACTTATGTTTCATGATTGAGTTGTGGTGAAATTTAATTCTTATTATTTATGTTTTTTAAAATGATAATGTTTTATGAAATGAATTGTGTTTATGATCCATGAATGTTTGGGTATGAACATTTTATGTTATCCTCAAGATCACATTAACATATTTCATATCTTATTCTATCATAAGATATAAATATGATATCTTCCATTTTTACACTTATTGAGAATCTGATCTCACCCTTTTATTATGATTTATTTTAACATGTCATGAAGAATGGTTTTAAGAATTGGTACCAAAGGGGATGATCCTTGGGGGAACATTAGATGTCTTTCACCAAACTAAAAATTTATGTTCCAAGTTTTCAAAGGAACTATACTATTATGGTCTCTATGTAAGTGTTTTTATAATTTAATAAATATTCATCTAAAAAGGTATAATGTCCATGTATAAAAAATGGGTCAGTATACAAACAGATTAGGTGATGATCAATGTCTTATTATTTTAATTATAAAATTATTAATTTAACTATTAATTTTATTGGGAGACTACATGGAATGTAACTACTTCATAAATGTTGTGCACCTCAATTGTTGTGTTACTCGGATAAACATATGGGGATTTTGAGTGTAAATCAGATTGGATACATGGTATGTAAAATTCACCTAAAATAAATGTATCGTGCTTTTATTGTGTCTGTGAAACACGGTGAAAGGATCAACATGATTTTTAAATGTGGGACCACACAAAATATAATCCATCTACACGTTGTTTGTAACTCTAACTGTGTGTATATGTAACTCATCGATGGACTCAATGTGTAATTTGTATGCGGGAATTAGTGAACTACATTTAATGTATTTCATTAATTCTAAAGTATTTTATTCTCACACAATATTTGTCCACGTATTTGACCACATGGATTGCATGAATTTCACATCAAAACCATACTGATTATATGAAGACTAAGAAATATACAATCTAATTAATCTAACATGACATTTACCAGGTTAGGAAAGTCTACACATAGTGTGATATAAATGCACAATTTTTTGTTACATCATGGTGTGTCGTAAATCTCACAATGTGGCTAGGTGTTCTGCAATTGGATACATGGAATGTACTCTGGATACACGCTATGTAAAATAGTATTACCGACCACAATCCTTGGAACATTCCAATAGAATATATGTTCATTGTTTATCTATTCATGGGTCTTTAGAATATGTGAATATTTAATGGAGAAGATGAAATAACAAAAGAATGTTAATTAAAAGAGTATTAACGAACAAATATTTTAATGTAAAATATCTTTCCACTGTTGTGTATAATATATCAACAATAAAATAAATAATTATAAATGGAAAATATAAAATCATGTTTAATAGTGAAAATATATGATAATATGTATTATTAATATTAAAATAATTAAAGAATCATGTGATAAAAGTGAAAAAAATTTGTTCTAGAACACCAAATCAAACAAAATCCCCATTGGATTGGATCCAACTTCCATTGACTTTTAGTCTGCTAGACCTCTCATAATAATCATGTTTTTATTGATTCAATTATTTATTAAAATTTCTTAAAAAAATTGAATATTTTTATCACTCCAACATCAACAATCTATGAAAAATCCATCAGGAGATGATACTTGTGAAGTATATGCCTTGTCTACTAATGTGACTTTGTCTCCTTAGTGAGATCCGCCAATGAAATATTATCACAATAGAGTGACAAGATATTTACTACTAGGTATCTCTTAAAAATATATATGAATTATCATATCCAAACTATTAATTTTCATCCTTATAAGGAACCATATATTTGAGTCTATTGTAAAATTTTATATCAAATTTTTCGTTGAGAACTTATAGCTTACAGTATCTCTATTCTAAGTGAAAATTTATCCCATCTCTAATGTCATATATTCTTAATTTGTTGGGAATATTTTATTTACATAACCTCATATTACTAATTCATACCATCCTACAATAACTAGAAACATATTATTAGAACACATTAGACACTTGAGTATAGTCTTTAGTTCCATCCAATGGTGGTCACCTTGATTATATTGATATCTTCTTATCTATATCAAGGTATAGGAAAAATATATCCTAGTACATAGAATATCTTATATTACTAGACCAATCATAGACATTATGGAATCCTTTGAATCTGATGTCATTATTTCTATTTCATGTGGCACACTTTCATATAAAGAAGATGAAAATGAGACATTGGAAACAATATACACTTGTATTTTTATATACTAAATTCATTTAGTATATTTTCAATATATGTACCTTCACATATGCCAAAAAATATTCTTAGATTTATCATGATTTGGACTCCGATTGCATATTACCATGACTATCATATTTCAAGAGGTTGGTTGAAAGAATTTTAAGGTATATATATTGACATCATACTAACTATATTAAATGTGGAACAATCTAAGAGGGTATTATTTCCAATTATACATGGAATTCATCATTCTAGGAAAAATTTCCCTCATATACATGAGGAAATAATGGGGACACAAAGGATTCCATATGAGTCTACAATTATGACATTCATTTATGCTATTCAATGTATTAGGCAAGACTTCACCAATTCCTTTACTACTATGGGAAAATATCATGCTAACCCAGGTAACCACCATTAGATGGCTATCAAGACTATCCTTAAGTATCTGAGGAATAATAAGGATATGTTCAGATTCTATATAGGATGTGAATAAAAATTAATCTTATGATTTGTAGATACTAGTTTCCATATATATCAAGATGATATGACATTACAAACATGACACAAATTTTCGATGAATATAGGTGTTGTGAACTGTATGTGCTCAAAGTAATTTGGGTTTAAATATTATATAGAATATTATGACTATATTATGGATTATAAGGTAGATAAATAAGTTTTTTGGATATTTAACTTCATCCAATGTAATGATGTGATACATGCTTGTAAATATCCTATGAGAAGTGATTCCCACTAAAGATCCAAGGTCACATCAACTAGATGAAGAATAATATCTGAATGTATCATCTATTAATTGATTATTACATTAGAGTTAATGGTTGAGTGAGAAAAAACTTCACATAAGACAATGTGGTGGACCCCTTGACTAAATCTTTGACTCAATAAAAACATTACTATCATCTTATAACTAGATCAATAAAAGTCATTAGATGTTAGATCTAGTAAAAATAGGAATTTATTTAAATTAATTTTAAATAAACAATTTTAAGTAATTTTATGAAACATATATTAAATTATTTTAATATTAATAAAATATCTTATTACATATTGTTCACTTTTTTTATATAACATTGATGTAATAATGTACCATTTTATTTGATAGAGTTGGTTCCCATAAAAAACTAATTTTTACTTATGTTTACATATATATATATAAATATATTAAAACAACAGAATATTAAATTAATATCTTAAAAACTATTCTTATTATTCATTAAATTTATGTGACAATGTCTTAGAGCATCTTTCATATTTATAATTTCATATCAGTTCCTTGTTATGATGAGAAATTTGAAACACCAAGACCATATTCTTAAATATACTTCTCTGATTAGGAAATTTTCTATGATGGAACATATAGTATGTTTACTATTTGTTAGGAGTAATCTTATATAGTTGATACTTCATATCATGAAGTACAAAATTAGTAATATACAATATGGTATATTATTATAACAGAATCACCGGTATGAATTCTATATGATTAAGTGAAATCATATATTATTATTTATAAACATGTGTAATTGTTCTTATACTTTAAGATTAATATTAATGCCTTTCATGACTCATGTTCTTAGATTTACTGAGAAAAACTATACCCAATATGTTCGTAGGAAGTAGGTTATATTGGGTGAAACATGAATGGAATGTATATAATTAATAAGTCAATAAAGGATTTTCCCTTTTGTATTCAGATAAGTTGATATGTCAACCCTTTTATTGGAATAAAACTATTGAATTAAATTCTATTCACATAGAGTAGATTCATTTTTTAGATAGAAAATGAAATTTTTATTGAGAATATAGATTGATTACACATATGTACAACCTTATTGATGATATATTGAGACAAAGGTATTATATAACACAATGATCATTCATACATAATTTTAAACATATCTTTATTATGTTTATTCAGTTGGGTTCCTTAACTTATTACTAGATAGTAATATTTCTCTTCAAATAGTTCCTCCCATTGGAAGTTATAAATATTCTTAGAGTTTCAAAAACTAAGTTTCTTGGTTGATCTTGATTAAATTCAATTTGAATTAATTAGTGGAATAAATATTATTATCATGTATGGGGAATAATATATTCATGTTTTATGAATAAAAAATATTTATTAAATTTTTAACAAACAATTTTCCAATGTATTGTGGATAAAATATTTATTTTTAACTAAACCATTTTATGTAATATTTATTTACATATTCAACAAATTCTAAGAAGTTCAATGAGACCAAGATCATGTCTAGTGCTAAATAATAATTTATAATATTATAAAATAATATTTATCATTGAGCTTGTTAAAGAAAACCATAAAATTATTAAAATTATTTTTATTATATGGAATGGGGTTTAAAAAATATTATTAAATTATTTATGTTCTATTAAATAGTTAAAAAAATTAATCAAAAACCAAACTCTATAAATAGATGGTTATGTATATTGTATTAGCTTAATCAGGAATAGAGAATTGTTTCACAAAACTTAATTCTCTCTTGAATTTGTTATTCTATAATCCTTTTAATATTGATAAGATCAAGATATAATCCTTCATGAATAAAGAATATTGTATAGAGTATGATAAATAAACAAGATAATTTATTTTTTGTGATAGAACCTAGTGTTTCACCAATGATTCTTTTGAGATCATAAGAGAAATGTGGATTACTACTTGAGTGATTATACACTTAAATCCTCCTTACTCAATGAAGTTAATCTGAAAAGGGATTTAGAAAATCAATATTTTCATTATTCAAAGATCATTATACAAGGTGTTGTTTCTATAGATATAATATAATTTTGTAATAAATATAATGAGAATATAACATATCCATATTATAAGTTCTCATACTTTTATATTGGATTGAAAATTTTTAATTGACATGGAATTTCATTCTTGAACAACATGATAATGATCTTTCAAATTGAAAAAAACACATTATGTTATTTTCTCCCACTAAGCACTTCCACTATTCCCAGATCCATCAAGCGGTATCTGGGTATTCAATTCTTAAATTAATAATTTTATTATTTTATTATTTATATATTATACACTATATTGGTCAGATCATGTAAATACCCCAACCTTAGTAACTCAAATTCAGTGGTTATTTTATTACATTGGCATTAGATATAAGAATTCACATCCTAAAGGACCAATTATTTTATTATTCTTAATTAAGTAGATACAAATTTTAATTTAACATTTTCATTTTAAAACATAAAATTAAACATAGTATTGTATTTAATAAAATCACTGACTCCTTTAGAATTTCCCTTATTTTAACCAGTAAACATTACCTACTATTCAGGGGAAAGACATTACAAAGGGGTGAGATCAGATTCTCATAAAGTATTTTTTTTACAATGGAATCTTGTAAGGCATGAATAATATGGAAATATTAAATGATATTCAGGATAGTTCCATATAAATAATTATATCTACTAGAAAGTGATCCATGGATATCATAACTATTAAAATAACCACAAGGAATTCAATAACTAATTTCATAATGATAGAATTCATAATTTTATAAATCTGAAACATACTATTGAGGACTTTTTCCAATATATATGAGAATAATTTCAAGGCATTGTGTAAATACATTGACAAAAATGGATATGTCCTCGACCAAGAACTAAACTAGTTTTTTCAGAAGACCATCCAATTCATCAGGGTACTATTTAATTCTAATACCCACTCATATGGAACCAATACCAATGCATTTTTCATGTGAATAAATAAAAAAACATAATAAACATCCAAAATAATAATTAACATTCTATATTAGAAGAAGTAGAATATGCAATATCATAACTTGACCCTGTCAAACTGATCATAAATCATCTATAAAAATATTATGGACGGTAACATATTATAATATCTTATTTGAAGAATATTATTTAATAAATTATGTTTTCATATATTAAAATACATTAAAAGTATCATTGAAATAATCATTAGAAATATACCCTTTTCACTTTGAAATCTCTTATTTAAAGACTTCACAAATATGAAGAAACCCATTTTCCAAAAACAATTCTTGTAAAATTGTGAAGAAATATCCAATGAAATTATTAGTTATAAAGTCAGGAAAATAATATCAAGCCTTATGAGATAAAAAATCCCTTTCATAATTTTTCAAAATTTTCTAAAAGAACCTCATTTGGAAAACCATAAAAAGATTCATTTCAAAACATTTTATAAAAAGTAAAAGAAGGGTATAAACGTATTTAATAAATAATTTGGAAAAAATTTTAAACATTTTTTAAATTAGTTTTAGAAATCATGGTTAATTAAGAAAAATACTCTTCTAATGATTAAATAAACAAAAATAATCCTAGATAATGGTGAGATTATGAAATAAAGCCTTATTATTATTTAATTTTTGAATCATAGTTCCAATGACATAAAAAAGATAAATTGAATAATTAAATACTGTGAATGTAGTTTTAATCATGATATATCATATCAAAATTCAAATATATACACCACACAAGATAAATTAATGTTGAATATGTCATAAGTCTCACAGAAATCAATATAAGACGAGAAAACCCTTACATTATGTTATATTTCTATCATATGTGTTAGAAACTGAAGTATATTAAATATAAATATATTATAAATTTATTATAAAACCATATTAATATATATCATTTAATATTTTATCTGTATATAAACTTTTATCACCCATTTATTAATAATTATTTTTTAAAAACACCATTTTTGGTGATAACAGTGTCATTTTTATATATATTTTGGTTTTTTATTTTTCATACTTATGAATTGATCAATTTTATATCATATAAATAATGTTAAGAATGATATAATTTTCAGTCATATTCATTATATACATATTAAAGTCCATTCTTAAATATTAGAAATATAAAAATTAATTTCACCGTTCATAGACACATTAAACTGAACGTATGCATGAATTTTGTATTCCTTTTTTGACGGATGTAATGAAAGAATGGTAAATAATAATTATAATTTTCTTATAAATTATTATATAATATAAATTATATATATTATAAATTCCATTATTATTATCATCAATTTAAAAGTTAAATTAAAAAAATCACAATGCTTTGTGGATATGGTAGTCCACATGTATGCACAAACGACGTTATCGTTTTCTAATAGATTGAAAGGTAACAATTTATATATGATATTATCATTAAATAATAATTTTTATGAAATAAATATAATATATATACTTTAAACACATCATAATAACAATCAAAAAAAATATGTTATTGGAAAATGAATTGTATCACTTCATGGAGATGTTAATATGTAAGTACATATAAGAAATGACTTCACATCCCATTTTATCATAATGAGTGTGTAAAATGGTGATTAAACAATATAAATTAAATTTAGGTATATTTTGGATACTTAATTATTTATATATTTTTATAAATACCACATATTAATATAAGGGTAATATAAAGTAAATAAAGAATGTGAATAGGTAGGGAAACTACCTCTCCTTTGAATGAAATCCTTTAAATCTCATATTAAGGGCCCTAGGGTTGCTTTTTTGGATTTACAATTACTCTTATAATTTGGATAAAGATTCCTATAATAAATTTTGGTATTATTTGGTTGATTTATAAGGCTCAATATGGTGTAAATAAATAAGGGATGAGGTTCCCTTATATAATCGAGGTGAGGGGATCTTTTAGAATTCCATAAAATATTAAATCATAATAAATTCATTATCATGTAAAATTCATAAAAAAAATTATGTATTCAATCCAATTGTATGATCGGGTTGTAATCTCATCCAATAATAAAAAAAATTATAGGCTAATGTGGTGTTTTAAAACGTATCTTTTTGTTTAGCGACATAATTATCCTATTTTAACATAAACTACGGTGACATATTTTTCACTCATAAAAGACTATAATTTTATATATAAATTGATAAATTTCGCATAAATGGACAAGTAAGAAAATTTTAACTCATATTTTATCCCCCTTATCCTCTTTTATTATTTTTATTTTCTATAAAAAAATTAATAAAATATTATATTGATAAATTATCATTGATTTTAATTTTTAAACTATTAATTTAATTTGACTTCAAATAGATCATGATGAAGTTTTATTTCAAATATAATTAATTTAAGAATAATTAATATGAAATTTTAAACTATAAAGTTCTTGGGATGCTATAAATCATTCCAATTATATCACTTTTCTTAGTTTTAATATAATTACTTATATTTTTTGATTAGTTGATTAATTATTATATTAGCATTGTGTAAGAATTTAAGTAAATTATATAGTAAATACAAATTTTAAATTAATTATAATCATTAATTTAATATCATTATTCACAAAATGAAATTTTTTATTCATTATTAACATTATTTTGTCTCTATATGGACACAAAATAGATATTTAATATTAACAGAGTGACATTTTTTAACATTCTCTAATTTTAAAGATATTTTGGTAATTTTTATGGAAGTGTGTCCTTTAAAAAATAAATTTCGATACACTGTTGATATGGGTCTATTTCTCTTCATCCAATACTAATTATAATGACATATTGTGGCTTTATTACTTAGTTTTAGCCTAGATTTACTAGGTTTAACCTTTCGTGAGGTGATAAATTTTAACACAATTACTATTAATATTTACCAATAATAAAAGAGGAGTTTTAAAAAAATTAACATACTAATTAAAAATATGGAACACAATTTATAAAATTCAATTTTAATAAGTGGTATAAACTAAAATTAAAAAATGAAAAATTTGATGAAAAACATTTTTTAAGAGAGATTATTTTTATATAGAAAAATCATTTTATACTAAATTAAATAATGAAATTAATTCAAATGAAAATATTTTTATTCCTTATAATATATAATAACTATTTTTTTTTAAATAATTTTAAAACAAAATGTAATTTTTTAAATTTTGAATCCAAAATACATTTTTCAATTAAAATTTTTATTTTCCATTATTCAATGGAAAATGGATATTTTGAGGGAAAACCAAAACAATTATGTGAAGATAATTTTTATATGATTATTTTAAAGATGATATTATTTTTATAAAATATAACTTATAAAATTTTCTGAAATAAAAGATAATATTTTCCCAAACATATAAATAAAAATAATTTTTAACGTAACTGTATTTCTGAAATATAAAACAACATTGCTGAAAATTGTTTAATTATCAACCAATACATTTTTCTTTAGTATTTAATTTATATATATTTCATAGATTACCTAATACTTTTAATAACAACCAATTCATTACCATGATTATAATGGCCATATTTAAATAATAATATTTTATAGTTTTTTGAAGCTCAGTATTGTGTGTCGTAAACTCTATCAAACCAACTTTTTATCTTTCAAATTCTTAGGGTATTACATTATCCCCCCATCTCTTAAATAATGTGTTTCCTCTTAATGTTTCCATAGGATCTGTTAAAAATTTCAAAATTTCTTTATGGAAGACCCACATCATAAAAACAGTTTTGAAAACTTAATCATTAAAATAGGGGAAGATAAATACATAGAACAAATGGAATAACACATAAATAGGTTTAAAATAGTATAAATTTAGTAAGATTTAAAAATATTTAAATGGAAGAGAAAACTAATTACCAAGTACTGATAGGGAGTAATTGAGAATATTGTCATGATAAAGTTAATGATAAAAAATCTATAAATATGTGATTGGTTAAGAGACCATTTATATATCAATAAGAAAAGTAAATGGTTAAATTTTTTTTCAAGGCCAATATCATAGAGTAGAGGGATTATTTATATATATATATATCACTAAATATAACAAAATTACTTTATTTTTATCATAAGAACAACCTCATCTTTTTTTGTGCTTCAATCAATTTCCACTTAATCTCTTATACTGGTAAATGGACATCTTATATGAATTTATTATGCCCAAAGATATATAATAATCCTTCAAATAATCATAATATCAATAAATCATTACATTGGCCTCTAAAAATTTACCAATACCATAATAGTTAGCACAGGTTATCCAATATGATATATCATACTTTTACCTGAAATAATAATATATAAAGTGCACCTAATTAGAATCCATAAGTATTTAACCTTATGTATCCTCAAAAATATTTCCTAAAAATTGAAACTAAAAATTTAGGAATAACAGTACTAAATTTGTAACATTCTATTATCATTAATCCCCCATAATGTTGTTCATAGTGTCACATTTAAATACCTTGATCATATATTCTTCTAAAAAATAAAAATAAATTGAACCACTGTAAAACCTTAATGAAAACATGCATTATTCCAAGAATTAACTCTCTCCCCCTATTCCCATAAATAAAAATTCAAATTATCTAATATAAATTTAAAAATATAGTTAAACTCTATCATGAACTACTTTATCATTAAATTAATAACTCTTTCCAAGGTCACCAATACTTTCATATTTTCTTATTCACTTGCAAACTACAATTTATCAAAACAAAAAATTAATAACTCAAAATTTGTAATATATTAAAAGTTTACATTTCCTTATTAATTTATTCTTAAAAAATATCACATTTCCACTAAATCACTTTTCTTTCATATATGTATCATTGAACATATGCATTAAAATTCTTAAAGAAAAAATAATTTATTATAATCCTTATACATTTCCTGATTTATATAACCATAATGGCATTGATTAAATATATCTACAATAATACTTTTGAATCCACATACATAATATATTTAGTCATTCAAATTAATATGTAGTAATAACATAAGCTTTACCTTGATCCTGAGGATTCATCTAAGGTGTGTTCCATTTAATCTTAGGGGATTCATTTTCAAAGTCCATCACCTCCTTATAGTTGAAACCCTGAATATTAGAGATTTATTCCATATCATTTAATTCATATTCCTAATTGAATTTCTCACCACACATTAATAAATATCACATTCCCATCCATCATGTTTTGGGGTGTGTCATTCCACAATTATCACATGTGGGGAAATCATTCTTTCTATTTATACCTGTCTCCATTTTTTTCTCTTCCATATTTTTATTCTCTTACATTCCTTTATAACCATAAAACATTCAAAATTACTTATCTATCTTGATAGAAAATGATATTATATCATCATATGATGATAATTTTTGGGAGAATAGTTCCCTTCGAATGATGGTATTTATCACATCAAATAATTGGAAATGTTTCGTTTTGTATTACAAATGTAGTCTGCAGCATGAATTTATAACCATAAATGTATTTATTCACACTTATCAATATTTTCCTCTTCCATTTGTATTATACTCATGAATCTTATCTCTATATCCACTATTAATTATGTAGGAAAATATTTTCCCAAGAAAACTTAATTAAAATCTATCCATTCCATTTTCACTATATCCTCCTCATCCATAGTGTTCTAAATCAATTGCCACCATTGATCTAAAACCTCAAATAAAATAAGGTATAATTTAACCCTTATCTAATTCATTACATCCCAAAGAGATAAATATATTCTCTATTTAATGTATCCATTAATCACATATAAATTTATTTTTAGTCTCATTGAATGATGGTGGTTTCTAATGCATGAACTAGTCTAACATTCTTACATTAAATTGTGAATATGCAGGATAATCCATACAAGAAAGGTTATCAGTCATAACATGAGTCAATTTCCCCAATATAGTTATAATTTGTTCATATCTAGTTGTAGATCTAGATCTATCTCTATCTTTATTATATTACTCTATAGGGAAATCCATATATTGATTACATGAATTGATATGTTTCACATTCCTTACAATATTCTCCATTTCTAAAAAAAATCACGTATAAGATTATATCATAAAATTAAAGAACATAATGTATAATCATAAAACCCATGAAAATAATAACATAAATCAAAAAAAATATTTATATAGAATCTTTGAATCATTAACGTTGTTGATTTAAGAAAATTCTTGAAGTAATTAATAGGTTTATTTCCAATAATATATTTTTTACTAAATCATGTTCTCAAGGATTATACTAAATATGATCTGATACAAAATGTAAATACCCTAAACCAGGTATCCCAAAGATGGTGGTAACATTATTACATTGGCACTAAATACAAGCAATGATATCCCAAATTATAGAATAGTTTAGTGTTCATGATGAACTAGATACATACTTGAATTCCACATATATATTTTAAAACATTAAATAAAACATTGTATTTTATTTGAGAAAATCATTTCCCACATTATAATGTCCATTATTTTAATCGTAAAACATATACTTATATCCAAGGAAAAATAAACATAGTAATGGTGTGATATTAGATTCTCAGTAATGGTATCTTGAGAAAAAAAAGTAAATAAAGCATCAATAATACAACAATAATGAATGATGGTAAAAATAATTGCATATAAAAAATAACATAAAATATAAACTAGTCCATTGATATAATAAAAAATAATATAATCACGTGTTATTATTAAATAATTTAATAATTATAGATTTCATATTACTAGGAATCTAAAACTTATCACTATGGCCTTGTTCCAAGTCATACAAAAATATTATCATGAATTTGTTCCATGATATCTAAATAAATGATAAAGGCCTCTACAAAAACCCAGTCTGGTTTTTTTCCTGATACCTATAGATGTGATGAGGGAAAATGTAATTCTAGTCCAGACACATAACATAATAATTCTAATTAATTCCTTATATATATATATAACATAACATAATAAACTTACATTAAATCCATATTTGTTCATATTAGAAGTATTATCATATGAAATATCAATAATTTGCCTAAAAATCTAATAATAAACTATCCAAAAAAATATGGTGTATGGTAACATAAAATAACATCCTCGATATAGATTAATATCCAATAAAGGATTCTCACATTAATTAAAATACTATAAGAAGATCATTGGAAAATTCTTGAGTATAATACCCCTTTTTAATTTTAAATAACTTATTTAAAGACATTAAGAATGTGAATGAAAAAATATAATTTAAAAATGACCTTGAAAAATATAAAAGTAGCTTCAATGACATTTTTATTCATGATTGTTGAAAAATCAATTCAATCCGTATATTTTAAAAAAAATTATTTTTACACCTTTACAAAAATTTCCAAAACAGTACCACATTCGGAAAAGGATAAGATGATTTATTTCAACCCGTTTTGTAAAAAGTTAAATAAGGGTAAAATTTTCTATAATAAATCATTATATTTTTTAAAAAATTATTGAATTTTTTTATAAAACATGGATATGGAAGAAAAATATTCCCCCAGTGGGGACTTAAAAAAATCCCAAATAATGAAAATATTATGAAATAAACCCTTACCACTTCGATCACTTTTAACGTATAACACCAATAAAAGAAATAAAACTAAAAAAACATCAAAATCCATAAATATAAAGGTAATTATCATATTTTGTATGAAAATTTTATTTTATGAACCTCAAAAAATAAATACATATTTAATATGTAATATGTGTCACCGAAGTAATATTGATATTATAAAATCTTTATATTAGGTACAGTTTCATTCATACATGTTAAAAATCATGTATAATAAATTTATGTTTATTATAGATATATTAAATAACCATGGTAATATATATAAAACCATATATTATTTTCTTATAACCTTTTATCACCTATTTATTAGTAATTCTTTATTACCATTACTCTTTTTGGTGATAACTACTTCATTTTTCTTGTATATTTTTGAATTTTAGTTTTATTCCTTGTGCAATGATCATGGTTATATTATCTATAGAATTTTAATCGTGATATAATTATAATATATATTCTCTATATATCTATTATGGGTCTTTCAAAAATGTTATATATATATATAAATAAATTATAGTGTTTATGGAGACAGTAGGTCGTATGTATGTATGAACACTATTGTCATTTCTAGACGAACAGAATGAAAGAAAGATAAATAATTATTATAATTTATATAAAAATTATTATAAAGTATAAATAATATATAATTATAAAATATTTCATTTTTATAATCCAAGTAAAACACAAATGAAAATCAAATAACATCACTTAGTGGAGGTGGTAGTCAAAACGTATGTGCGATTGACATTATGGGAATCAAATGGTTTGGTAGGTAAAATGAGAATGTGATCTTATCATTTTAGAATAATTTATATGTAATTAATATAATTTATAAAATTTAAACTAATCAAAATAACCATCCATGAAATATGGTGGTGGAAAATGAATTGTATTTCTTCTTAGGGATGGTAAGTCATACGTACGCATGAGTGATCATTTCACTTCCCATTTAATGGTAAATAGGGTGGATAATAGTTATTTAATAATGATAATAACATTTTTTATTTAGTATTATTAATTTTTAATGTTATAATAAATAAAAAATAATTATATGAGATAAATAAGAAGTAAAAAATAAATTAACTAGTAAAGGTGATTACCTCTCCTTTCAGAGAACTCATTTAAATCTCCTCTTAAGGGTCCAATGGTTAAACTTTTGCGATGACCAAAACCTTTAGAATGTGGATAAGGAAGTTTGTAAGATATTTTTTTAGTTTTTTATCCATAGATGAGGCCCAATTTTGTGTAAATAAGTTATAGATGAGGATCCCTTTTATAATTGTGTTATAGGGAACTTTTGAAATTTCTTAAAAGATTAAATTATAATAAAGTTATTCTCAAGAAAATTGAAACTTAATGGATAGGGATTCAACCCTAGGGTATAATATGGTGACAATTTAATGAACCAATAACATTTTTATAGGTTCATGTAGTTTTTTATCCCTTATCATTTTTTTAACTCTTTAGTTAACCTATTTTAACATTAACCACGATAACTTCTTTTCCACTCATAAAAGACTATAAATTTATATATAAGTTTAAATATGGTTAATATATGTAAATGAGATAATTTTTTATGCAATATCATATCCATATTTTCCTATTAAATTATTTTATAGTTTTTTTAAAATTTAAAGAAATATTGTTTTGAAAAAATATTAATAACTTCACTTTTGATACTATTTATTTAGTTTGACTTCAAATAATGGTTTTATTTTGAATATAATTTATTTAAAAATCAATAATATTTCATATTAATATAAATAATTATTGAAAAATTATAAATTAATTTAATTATATCATTTTTAATATTTTTAGTATAATTAATTTTATTTTTCTATTAATTGAATAAATATTGTACTAGAATTACACAAGAATTTAAGGTAATTATATAATCACTAAAAATTTGAAATAAATTATCATCATGAAGATAATTTAATTATTTTCAATTAGTTGGAATCAATATTCATTCATAATTTATTTTTAAACTATGTGGACACATATTAGATATTTAAACCTAACTAAGGGACATGTTGTAATGTTCTTTCATTTAAATATTATATTGGTTAGTTTCATGTTAAACTACCAATTAAACATATCAATTTCTATCATAAATTGACTTGATTATAATTAACTTCATCCAATAATAATTAGGATGAAAAATTATGATCTTATTATTTAGTTTTATCCTAGAATTATCAGATATACCTTTTATAGAGGTGATAAAATTATTCATAGTTACTATTCTTGTTGATAAAAAATAAAAGGGGTACATTTAAAAAATTACAACCTATTTATTTAAAATATGGAAAAAAATTTATCAAATTAAATTTATATGAGTGTAAAATTTTAAAAGTAAATGAAACAATAAAAAATAATGAAAATGCGTTTTTTAGATAAAAGTGTTTTAGGTATAAAAATGTTTTTATTCTAAATTCAATAAATAAATTCATTAAATAAGTATAATATGATAATTTAAAATTTTATAGAACTAATTTTCATTTTAAACATTTTTTTTAGAAATGACTTTTAAATTTGTGAAACAAAAATACATTTTTCATTAAAAATATGTATTATTCACTATTCAATATAAAATATATCTCTTCAAGAAAATTTAAAAATTTCTCCCAAAGATAAGTTTGGTATGAATATTTAAAAAATGATATAATTTTTATAAAATAAAATTTATACAATTTTAGAAATTAATACAAATATTTTCTCTTAAAAATCGATAAAACCAATTTTAAAGAAAAAATATTTCTAAAACATAAAATAATGTTTCTAAAAACTAAGTACTTTTCAACCAATTAATCATTACTGGGTGGTTTATTTATATTTATTTCATAATTTAGATAATACTATTCATACCCTAAAATTAAATGGATAGATTATAATGGTCATGTTTAAAAAATAATATTTTGTACTTTGTATAAACTTGGTGTATCATGTCATATATGTTATCAAACTAAATATTCTTATTTTAAAATATTTGGGTGTTACAGATCATTCATTTATAGAATATTAATTCATTAATAAAATGTTCAATTAAAATTATTTCAACATATTAATTTCATCCTTAAATATTTGTTTTTTATACAGGTCTAACAACATGTGAAGAATGATTGGAGATTCCAGCGGGACGTGCCATGAATTTTTTCCATGTAATACTAAGTTTCACGATGTTTAGCCGAAGTACCAAAATCGTTCCGAAGTCCATTTCACATTTCTGTATTGTGGGGTAAATTAAATTCCATAAATATATAAACAAAAAAAATTCATGCATAGATATTACATATTTTTACATGAATATTCAACACATCACACAAACACATTACTGAGGACCACAAAAGTTAATTTTATTTAAACATTGGGTTCAAAATCATATAATTTTTTGAAATATCTTCAATATCATTCATTAAAATTTTTCTCTTTAGTACTTTTAACAAAAATACCCTACATAAAAACATTCTTCATAACCTTGTAAAAGTAAACATAAGAAATCATGGGGTCAGACTCTTTGTAAGGGAAAATGAGGGAGATATGTTAGCATAAAAATGGGAATAAGGGTATGACAGCATGAACATAGAATTTTAAAACCATACTCTTCATATCAAAGATTATTATCAAGATTCAAGAATTAAATATTGGAATTTTATAAGACATTAATCATTATATAATCAAATAAAATGATCCATGAGGGCATAAAATTGGTATAAGACATTGATTTCTTACATACACCTAAGCATAGAAAATTCATCACATAGTTGTATACGATCACTTCTAAGACTATCATAGTGGAATGGGTTTACTCCCTAAACCATCATATTAGTCAAGGTTCACTCAAATTACCATAATAGAAGAAAATATCCTTCCTAAACTAGGTTCACTCTCCATTCAATTCCTACATATCTCTTTATATATAAATCACTACCCAATTCATTGAAGGTATATATTGGTCCCACCATCACATAATGAAAATCATAAATATATGTTCCAAAATATCATTAAACACTCATCATAAAATAACCCCTAAAATGAAAATGGGTGTCATAAAACATTCTAGTATATCCCAACCTATATAAATGATACAGTTTTCATAATAATTTCATTATTTCATCATATCATACACCATGGAAAATGTAGTA
The DNA here is from genome assembly GCA_963277665.1 of Viscum album. NCBI lineage: Eukaryota > Viridiplantae > Streptophyta > Magnoliopsida > Santalales > Viscaceae > Viscum > Viscum album. The sequence goes on along the minus strand of OY728162.1, from coordinate 421,488,419 downwards.
GGTTTCAAAATAATTTTATCATGGTACAACTCATGGAAAAGAAACAGGTTTTATTAATATGTTTTTATTATATACCAATGATATAAATAATATGAATGGTATAATTGTTTTATATCCCAAAAAAATCATAAGTTACAGAAAATGATTTCATCTTATATTGAGAATTATTTTGAATGATAAATAATTTGGAATGTTTCATGTGTAAAATAAATTTCTTTTAAAAATATTTTAAAACAAAAAACATTCCCAAAATCTGTTACATTGAAAATAACCTAAAAACATATCATATAATATTTAAAACTAATTTAAAAAAATCATGAGTAAAATAATAGTTCAAATTTGAAAAAAAAACTTTTTAAAACATAAAATATTTTTAAAATCCTTTTCTTTGAAAATAACCATGAAAACATAAAAAGGAATTTTTTAAAATCATTTAAAACATTTCATGTGAGAATATAAATTTTTCTCTATAAAAAATACTTTTTAAAACATAATTAATTTTAAAAATACATTTCATTGAAAAAATTATTTAAATTACATATTGGAATATGCATATAAAATAATGGTCATGATAGTGAGAAATTTTGTTCTGGTAGTACATGTTAAAAGAATGATTCAATTTAAATTTTTGGAAAAGAAAAATAATATTCTTTTTGAAAATGAAATGAAGATTCCATTCAAAATATTTTATGAAATGTAAAAAATCATTAAAAATTTATTTAATAAAAAATTTGAATATTTTTAAAAACCTTTTTGAAAATATTTTTAGAAAACATGGTTTTGTAGGAAAAAGAGTTTTGAAAAAAAAATCATAAAAAAATAAGAAATATTTTATAAAACATGAGTAAATTAAGAGAGGGAAATTAAGGGAAAATATTACTTATAATGACATAAATATATGATAAGAAGATTCATGAGTTTCATGAGATATAGATCATAATATATGATTATTGGAAACATAGTCTTAAACTATCCTGATAAACGATGATATTATGACATAAAATATTTACCAATTGGTAACATTGATACATAAGCCTCATTAAGTAATATGTTTAATGAAACATAAAATATCATGAGGATAAATATATTAATGATATTTTATATCAAATTGTATTTTTATACACCTCATATAAGAAGATATGTGCATAACATAACCAAATGTCTAAATAAATAGAAATTGAGAAAAAAAATACCTTTCTGATTTGGTGCCTTTTGAGTCATAAACCCATGTAGGATAATTACTAAAATTTATATGTAAATGAAATTAATTTCATTTATAAGAATAATAAAAAAATATTCATGGGATGTATATAAACTACATAAATTAAACATCTGGTGAATATGGTATTTTTCTCCCCAAAAATACAAATGAGAACAAAATCCCTTAACTTAAGTTTTGACGTCCTTCGTATAGATTCAAAACTCATGTATAATAAATATTATATTATTATAAATATATTAAATAACCATAATTAAATATATCATATCATATAAATTTACTTTTGTTCTTTTATATCCTTTTTATTAACAATTCCATGTTAAAATCATATTTTACGTAATAAGTGCTTTGTTTTTTGTATATGTTATAATTTGTCATTTTTTTTCACCTTAAATTTACAATGGATCCATTATTTATTGAATAATAATAATAAATATTTAACATATTTATACTTAAATTATACTATTACGACCAATCATGAAATATGGTTTCGAGAAAGGAAGTATGTTACGATCATAGAGACGGTGGGTCGTATGTACGAAGGAGTAATGTTTCCATTTTAAAATGATAATTTTCGAAATGTGTTGCGTAAAATATTATATTTACTGTTAGGTCCACTAGGCTGGATACCCTGAGAGGGGGGGTGAATCGGGGTATGACTAATTAAAAATTAATGCTCGTTCTGATCTTGTTTTGCTGTTAAGCAAAACACTCTTCTCCCTTTTTCCTGCTGCACGACATAAACAGAATGTAAAGCAAGCACAGGACACAGCAATTTTACTTGGTTCACCGCTAAGGTCTACGTCCAAGGAGCATACGCCGACAGGTTGCCGGTCGTACCAAATTCCACTAATCTTCACTAGCTGTGGATTACAAGGTTCGGGCTAGATCACTTCTATGCCCAGGCTCACTACCATTACAATGTTTAGGGTCAGCTCACTGCTTTCCCAAGGGTCACTCCCTGCTTCTCTCTCTCTGGCTCACTGCCGGTGGAGAGGATCACCTTCTTCCTCTTCCTGAGCTCACTGCTCTTGGATGGAATCCACTCACAGTTTATAGACCTGTAGGTCTCTTCATTTTCATGAAAGAATGCATCTTCTCTTGTATGTAGATGCTCTGTTGAAGTTTAACTTTCACCCGTTGATGAATTTCTCTTTGCACCGAAGGTATCGGGCAAACTTCCAGCTTCCACGCAGCCCGAAAAACACTGCTGGAACAAACCTTACTTGGCGTGCAAGTCAACCTCGGCGCGCAAGTATCGGCGTGCAAGTCACCCTCTAACACTTGCGTGACACAAGCTTCCACAACTCCAAACTTGCGCGTCTCTCTGCCTTTTACGCCCAAACCACTATTGGCGCGCAACTGCCAACCGGCGCGCAACTTCTAACACCGGCGCACAACTTCAACCACTGGCGCGCAAGTCCCACCTGCGCGACCACACACACCACTTGCGCGACCACCACACCTGCGCGATGGGAGCTCTCGTCTTGAACTCCGGTGAGAAATTAGGAGGGGTGGTCCGGTATTTATAGGCAATCTCACCACCCTGCGCGACGTCGCGTAAGTCACCTGCGCGACCCAATCTCGGCGCGCAAGTCTTCTCTCCTTTTAGAAACTTGCACGACCAACTCCCAAACTTGCGCGAACCTATTTCCTTAGCCATATTTTGATCTTCTGATCTTGAAAAACATATGGCGCGCAAGTTTCCTATACTCCAAGTCCACGGCGCGCAAGTCCCTTTGCCAAAAACACTTTTCTTCATTTTCTGATTTTCAGGCCCAAAAATTTGGCAAACACTGGAAAACGGCGCCACCTTGTATCTGTTCTTTTGTACCGCCTCCAGATCTTCCATTCCTTTTATCGACGTTCTTGAATCAAACATGGATCGTTGACCTCAACTCTTGAACTCGACATTCCATCATGAAATCCTCTTTGTCAACAATCACAACTCAGATGTCCACTTTGTCAACAAACACAATCACCTCAAAAAGGCTTCAATGATACCTTGAGGGATTTTTGCCCAACAATCTCCCCCTTTGGGTTTGTTGACAACTCTTCCAAACAAATATAAGTCATTGATTCTTCAGCCTCCATTCGCCTCATTGCGATTCTGATAGCGACCAAGGATTTACTCAACACATACTCTAAGCCCACATGAGCAATGCTCGGCGTGAGAAACAAGACTAAATGAAAAGTTCATCAATGAATCACTTTATCTCTGACATCCATTGTTGACACCACACACTGTCCAACACCACGCTTCTGCTTTTATCACGATCCTCAGCTTTCGTGATATCTATTATTTGATCGATCACTTCTAGCATCGTCGGATTTAATACGCTCCCCCTTTCTGCTCACAGCTTCAACACCTTTTTAGCCATATTTCCTGTGTTGTCCAAGCTAAGCTCTGGCTAAGCACGTTCAACTAACTTCAACTCCCCCTAACTGGCTGCTCCACCTGTCAGCGTCTCCCTATATCATTCATGATTTATCAAATCTCCACATTGTCTCCCCCTTGAACAATCACTATTTTCTCCCCCTTTGTCAACGAACCCAAAGGTCATGCCTTTGTAGTCTGTAACATAGTAGAGAACACATTAGCACAGTAGGGAAAACACAGCATACCTCGGGGAGAGGGGGAGGGGTCCCGCATCCACACTATTTCAAGTGCGGGGAATCGACTGAACTCCCAGAGCTAGTCGATGCCTCTCAAAAGCTTCCTTGGGTAAGGCCTTTGTCAGAATGTCTGCAACCTGTAGCTCTGTAGGCACATACTCCAACTTCACGATGCCCTGCTCAACCTTCTCCTTGATGAAATGATACTTGATCTCAATGTGCTTTGTCCTGGAATGATGGACAGGATTTTTGCTAAGATTTATAGCACTTGAGTTGTCACACTGGATTCCGATCGGAGACTACACTTCAACTCCCATATCTTCAAGATGCTGCTTCATCCACAATAACTGTGTGCATGCTTGAGTGGCCGCAATATACTCAGCTTCTGCGGTGCTCAATGAAATGCAATCTTGTTTCTTGCTTAGCCAGGAAATACACAATCCCCCAAGATAGAATGCACCACCTGACGTTGATTTTCTATCATCTGCTGAACCGGCCCAGTCTTCATCAGTATATCCCAATAACTCTGTCTGAGATTTGTCGTTGTATGTCAAGCCGAAGTCCACCGTTCCCTTGATATATCGAAGTATTCTTTTCACTGAAATCATGTGACTTTCCTTGGGATTACTCTGATATCTCGCTGCTTGGCATGTGGCGAAAACAATATCAGGCCTTGTTGCGGTTAAGTACAATAGACTTCCAATGATTTGCCTGTATTCTGTGATATTAACTGCATTGACATCCTCATCTTTTGATAATTTCATCCGGGTAGCCACCGGAGTCTTCATCTCCTTGGAATTGTCCATTCCAAACCTTCTCAGGACCTCCTTGGCATATTTAGATGGAGAAATGAATGTTCCATTCCTTCCTTGTGTTACCTGTAGACCAAGGAAAAATGTTAGCTCTCCAATCATTGACATTTCAAATTCATTTTTCATGAATTCGGAAAACTGTCTGCACTGAGCTTCATCTGATCCGCCAAAAATTATGTCATCGACATACACTAGCACCATCATCCTTTGATTACTTTCATTGTTGAAATAGAGATTGTAATCAACTCCTCCACGCTGAAAACCAAGCTTCTTCAAGTACTGATCAAGCCTTGAGTACCATGCCCTTGGTGCTTGTTTCAGCCCATACAATGCCTTCTTCAGCCTGCAGACTTTGTTCTCATCCTCATGAATGAGAAAACCATCTGGCTGCTCAATATACACCTCCTCTTCCAGAACCCCATTCAAGAATGCGGATTTGACATCCATCTGGAACACTTTGAACTTCCTTTGCACTGCGATGGCTAGGAATAATCTTATTGTCTCCAGCCTTGCAACCGGTGAAAATGTCTCATCAACATCAATTCCCTCGATTTGGGAGTACCCCTTACACACTAGACGTGCTTTGTTCCGAATCACTGTGCCATCTTCATTCATCTTGTTGCGATAGACCCATTTGGTCCCAATGACATTCTTGTCCGCTGGCCTCGAAACAATCTCCCATGTCTGGTTCTTCTCAATCTGATCAAGCTCTTTGTTCATGGCCTGAACCCAGTTTTCATCTTCAGCTGCATCAGAAAAACATTTCGGCTCCACTTGAGACAAAAACGATGCTTGCTGTGATGATTTCATTCTTCGAGTCTGAACTAGAGTTGTTTGATAACCAATGATATTCTACCTATCAATCTCAGCTCGACTCTTTGGCTTCCTCACAGACACCGACTTGACACTTTCCTCTTCATCATCAGTATCTTCTTCTGAGTCAGCTTCTGCCACTTCTGCTCCCCCTGGGTTTCTTATCTCATCATCACTTTCATCCAGGAACTGTTCACTGGGTCGTTGAGCAGTCTGTTCATTTTCGACTATAGTGACATCATTACTCTCAACAATTTTTTCCAGCCTCTTGTTGAAGCATTTATATGCTTTGCTTTTCCCTGAATAGCCAAGGAATATCCCTTCATCTCCGCGTGCCTCAAACTTCCTATGATGTTCTTTGTTGAGAATGAAACACTTACTTCCAAATATTCGAAAGTATTTCAACGTTGGCTTCTTTCCGTACCACAGTTCATACGGAGTCTTCCCTTGCTTCGGACATAACAGGGACGTGTTTGAAAAATAGACCGATGTCAAAACTGCTTCCTTCCAAAATTTCTCTGGTAGGTCCTTATCAATAAGCATTGTTCTGGCCATGTTGTTAATGATCTGATTCCTCCTTTCTACTACTCCATTCTGTTGGGTAGTTCTCACTGATGAAACTTGATGCCTTATCCCATGTTTCTCGAGATAGTTTTCAACCTGACTGTTTGTAAATTCTGTATCGTTATCAGTACGAAACTTCAGAATTTTCTTCCCAAGCATCTTTTCTGATTCCCTCCTGTACTGCTTTATGCAACTGAACACCTCTGTCTTATGGGTAATGATGAATACCCAGGCCATTCTGTTGTAGTCATCAATGAAAAGAACATAGTACCTTTGCCCATCTATAGCTCGTGGTGAGATAGGTCCACATACATCAGCATGCACCAATTCGAGCACTCGAGTTGCTTTTTGTTCCTTTGGCCTGTATGTCTTCCTGATGATCTTCCCTTGTTGACAAGCATCACACGTATGAGTGCAATCACGTGATAGTTTGGGAAGGTCTCTAGTAGCATCACACTTTACCAGATCTTCCATAGATGGTTGACATAGATGACCAAGTCGCTTATGCCACAACTGATTTTCTTCTTCTCTGGATAAAAGGCATGAATCTTCTTCCCCACCTACCAGGTAAAGATTCCCCTTTGTTCGTTTTCCCTGAAGAATGACTATTCCATCTTTTCCTTTAACAATACCCATCTTCTTGGTAAATAGTATAGAGTGCCCAGAGTCACATAGTTGACTGACGCTAAGCAAATTATGACCGAGACCCTCTACCACCAAGACATCAGCATGTCTCATTTCTTTGCCCCCAAACTTGGATTTTCCTGAGCCAACAATCTTCAGGCCTTCATCATTTCCAAACTTGACAACTCCTTCTTTGTCATATTTTATGCCTGTAACTAGATCCTTATTACCCGTCATGTGGGATGTGCAACCACTGTCAAGGATCCAAACACCAGAACGATCTGATGCTTTAAGGGCAATTTCAGCAACTACGGCCTTCTCAGTTTTCTTCTTCCTAGTCCATACTTTTTCTTTCATACTCGGCATCGATTGAGGCTTCTGTTCTTTCTCAGAGTATGATGGACCAGCTTCATCTTGCAAAACTGCAAATCTGTTCTGAACTTTTAACTCACTTGTCGGTTTACTGATCTACTGCTTGCGATCATTTTGATTATTCTTTGGCACATTTTTCTGAATGGTCGGAGTGCAGTACCTAGCCATGTGTCCAAATCCTCTGCACCAAAAACAGTGTCCTTCAAAAAATGTTCTGGAAAACCGTTCTCTGTTTGGCTGCCATCTCTGTTCTTGTTCCCTTCGATATCTTTTGGCTATGGAACACACATACTGTGAATGTCCCATCTTTCCACAACAATAACACCTGATATAAGGTGAATTCATTAGTGTTACTTCAGCACTACGAGTTTCCCCTTTGGATCTCTGAGTATTCTGATTCTGCTTTGTGCTCAAATCCACTTTCAATCTCGGGACAGGTGCTTGCGGTCTAACTTCAACTGCCGTAGATTTTTGTTTCTGATTAAGCCATGAATTAGCCTTAACATCTGAGTTCAATTGCTGCTTCTTTCCTGCTGAACTACTAGGATCTTCTTTCTTCTTTTCCGTCTTCGTAACGACCTGATTTCCCAAGAATGTGTTGGGATTCAAAGATTTTTCCTGGTCTTTAACTTTTCTGCGCAGACCGACAACTTCCTCTTCAAGCTCTTCAATACGCTTGACGTGATCTTTCACTTTTCGACTCAAGCAATCGATCTCCCTTTTCTTCTCTTCAATCTCGAGCTTATGCTCATCAACCTTTTATGTGTGCTCTGGCCTGGAAGACTTAAGATTTTCAGTTTCTTTTTCAAGCTCAGACTTCTCTTCTTCTTGTTGTTGCATGTAGAGTTTGGCATCACGTACTATCTTATTGGCTTTCTTTGTTTTTGCTCGCCAAACATCTATCTCTTCAAGAGCTGCTTCTAAGTCAGCTTCCATGTCAACTCTCCCTTCAATTTCTTCTTCTTCTTCATCAGTTTCAGTTTCTTTATTTTCTAGAGCGCTACTAGCAACAGCCACCATCGCATTTTGACCACGATCTCTACAGTTTTCTATCTCTTCAACTTCTTCACCCTCAGACTCAGCTGAACTGTCAATTTCTTGGGAAAGAAGATTCTTCTTCTTAAAGAAATTTCTCTTGAACTGCTTCTTCCCTTTCACATAGGCTGAAGATTTTTTCATGGGAATCTCAACTTCATCTTCATCGCTTTCTTCTTGAAACTTTTTGGGGCATCTTGCAGCAATATGACCAACCTTTCCGCATCGGAAGCATGCTAGTGGAAGTTTCCCTTTAAACTTTCTTTTTCCTCTTTGCAGATTTGAAGAAAGGAACGACATCACCTCATCTGACTCTTCTTCCTCCTGAGAATCTTCAATAGTGAGCCTCTTCATGGCCTTAAATGCCAACTCTTTGGATTTCCCCTTTTCCACAGCATCATTGTCATCATTTCTCATTTCATATGCAACAAGAGTGCTGTGTAGGTTATCCAATGTTAGCTCTTTCGGATCTTTGTCTTCCAACACAGAAACTTTTGGATTGAACCGAGGTGGAAGCTTTCTCAAGATGCGCTTTACGATTTTAATGTCTTCGATAATTTCTCCAAGACCCCGCATGTCTTCTACCACAGCATTTACCCTGTCAAAGAATGCATCAACAGACTCATTCGGGTTCATTTTGAGATCTTCATACTTGTTCCACAACACTTGCAGCTTTGCCTCTCTGACTTTTGTATCCCCTTCATAAATATTCAAAAGTTTTTCCCACATGGCATGTGACGTTTTTCATGACATCACCTTTGTATAAATGGGATTAGAGAGGGCTCCCCCTAAGGCGTTTATTGCTTTGGAATCAGCATCCAACTCTTTGTGCTCAGCTTCTGATAATGCACCACTAGTAATATCAGCTGTGATACCATGCATAGCTGCTGAAAACACATCCATTCCCAGAGATCGGAAATAGTGTTGCATTTGATTCTTCCATATCTGAAAATTACATCCGTCGAAGATCGGAATCCCTCTATGATTAGTGACCTCCATTGAGAGAAGACCAACTGTTAACCTTTCCCTCTGATACCACTTGTTAGGTCCACTAGGCTGGATACCCTGAGAGGGGGGGTGAATCAGGGTATGACTAATTAAAAATTAATGCCCATTCTGATCTTGTTTTGCTGTTAAGAAAAACACTCTTCTCTCTTTTTCCTGCTGCACGACATAAACAGAATGTAAAGCAAGCACAGGACACAGCAATTTTACTTGGTTCACCGCTAAGGGCTACGTCCAAGGAGCATACGCTGACAGGTTGCCGGTCGTACCAAATTCCACTAATCTTCACTAGCTGTGGATTACAAGGTTCGGGCTAGATCACTTCTATGCCTAGGCTCACTGCCTTTACAATGTTTAGGGTCAACTCACTTCTTTCCCAAGGGTCACTCCCTGTTTCTCTCTCTCTAGCTCACTGCCGGTGGAGAGGATCACCTTCTTCCACTTCCTGAGCTCACTGCTCTTGGATGGAATCCAATCACAGTTTATAGACCTTTAGGTCTCTTCATTTTCATGAAAGAATTCATCTTCTCTTGTATGTAGATGCTCTATTGAAGTTTAACTTTCACCCGTTGATGAATTTCTCTTTGCACCGAAGGTATCGGGCAAACTTCCAGCTTCCACGCAGCCCGAAAAACACTGCTGGAACAAACCTTACTTGGCGCGCAAGTCAACCTCGGCGCGCAAGTATCGGCGCGCAAGTCACCCTCTAACACTTGCGCGACACAAGCTTCCACAACTCCAAACTTGCGCGTCTCTCTGCCTTTTACGCCCAAACCACTATTGGCGCGCAACTGCCAACTGGCGCGCAACTTCTAGCACCGGCGCACAACTTCAACCACTGGCGCGCAAGTCCCACCTGCGCGACCACACACACCACTTGCGCGACCACCACACCTGCGCGACGGGAGCTCTCGTCTTGAACTCCGGTGAGAAATGAGGAGGGGTGGTCCGGTATTTATAGGCAATCTGACCACCCTGCGCGACGTCGCGTAAGTCACCTGCGCGACCCAATCTCGGCGCGCAAGTCTTCTCTCCTTTTAGACACTTGCGCGACCAACTACCAAACTTGCGCGAACCTATTGCCTTAGCCATATTTTGATCTTCTGATCTTGAAAAACATATGGCGCGCAAGTTTCCTATACTCCAAGTCCACGGCGCGCAAGTCCCTTTGCCAAAAACACTTTTCTTCATTTGCCGATTTTCAGGCCCAAAAATTTGGCAAACACTGGAAAACGGCGCCACCTTGTATCTGTTCTTTTGTACCGCCTCCAGATCTTCCATTCCTTTTATCGAAGTTCTTGAATCAAACATGGATCATTGACCTCAGCTCTTGAACTCGACATTCCATCATGAAATCCTCTTTGTCAACAATCACAACTCAGATGTCCACTTTGTCAACAAACACAATCACCTCAAAAAGGCTTCAATGATACCTTGAGGGATTTTTTCCCAACATTTACATAATTATAATTACATCATAAATAACTTATTATTTCCCTATAAATATCATCCATGTTGTGTGGTAATTAAAAGAGAGTCACATCACTTTGTGAAGGAAGTAGTCGACACATACAGGAATGACGTTATCATCATTCCATGAGTGAAAAGGTAAGAAATAAAATGATATATTATCTTTTTAAAATTATATATATTTCATGAATATAATAATTATTTAATTTATGTCACATATATTAATCCTTATTATCTTTCATGTAAAGCGTTAGTGAAAAATGAATCGCATCGCTTCGCAAAGAGACATTCTTCCGTACACATGGGCGACGTTATCGCACCCCATATGGAATGGAAAGTAAAAAATGTTATATATATGATATAATGAAAAAATATTTATAATTATGTTATTAATATAATATATATTCTTTATATATATCATCATACTAATAATTGATAGCTGATAAATGAAAAATGAATGACATTGACTCGTGAGATGGTAGTCTACCATACACTTGAATGATGATTTTGTAAATACATGTTTAATATAGAATATGTGTCACCGAAGTAATAGTGATATTAAACAATCTTTATATTAGGTAAAATTTCATTCATACATGTTAAAACTCATGTATAATAAATTTATATTTATTATAAATATATTAAATAACCATGGTAATAAATATAATACCATATATTATTTTATTATATCCTTTTATCACACATTTATTAGTAATTATTTATTAACAATACTCTTTTTGGTGATAACTATTTCATTTTTCTTATATATTTTCATATATTAGTTTTTTTCCTTATGTATTTATCATGGTAATATCATATACAAAATTTTAATCATTATATAATTATAATATATATTCTTTTTATATTTATTATTGGTCTTTCAAAAATGTTATATATATAAAAATTAATTACAACATTTATGGAGATGGTGGGTAATATGTACGTATGAACATAATTATCTTTTTTTGACAAACAAAATGAAAGAATGATAAATAATAATTATAATTTATAAAAAAATTATTATACCATATAAATAATATATAATTATAAAATCTTTCTTTTTTAGAATTCAAGTAAAACAAAAATGAAAATCAAATAACATAACTTATTGGAGGTGTAGTCAACACATATGCGCGGGTAAAATTATGGTCGTAAAATGGTTTGGTAGTTAAAATGAGAATATGATATTATCATTTTAGAATAATTTTTATGTCATTAATATCATTTATAAAATTTACACCTGTCATAATAACCATCCATGAAATATGGTGGTGGAAAATTAATTGTATTTCTTTTTAGGGACAATAAGTCATACGTATGCACGAGCGATGGTTTCACTTCCCATTTGATGAGAAGTATGGGTGATAATGGATATTTAATAATCATAATAACATTTTTTATTTAGTATTTTTAATTTTTAATGTTATTATAAATAACATGTAATTATATGATATAAATAATAAGTAAAAAATAAATTGACCATTAAAGGTGATACCTCTCCTTTCAGAGAACTCATTTAAATCTCATCTTAAAGGTCCTAGGGTTGGAATGTTGTGATGACCAGAACCTATAGAATGTGGATAAGGAAGTTTATAAGATATTTATTTAGTTTTGTATCCAAATATGAGGCCCAATGTGGTGTAAATAAGTGATGTAGGAGGTTCCCTTTTATAATTGTCTTATGGGGAACTTTTGAAATTTCTTTAAAGATTAAATTATAATAAAGTTATTCTCAAGAAAATTGAATCTGAATCGATAGGGATTCAACCTTATGGTATAATATGGTTTAAATTTAATTAACTAATAACATTTTTATCGGTTCATGTAGTTTTTTAACCCTTATAATTTTGTTTAACTCTTTAGTTTACCTATTTTAACATTATCCATGATAACATCTTTTCCACTCATAAAAGTATATAAATTTATATATAAGTTAAAATATGGTTAATAAATTGAAATAAGATAATTTTTTATGAAATATCATATCCATCTTGTCATATTAAAATATTTTATAGTTTTTTAAAAATTTAATGAAATACTCTTTTGAAAAAATATTATTAACTTCTCTTTTGATACTATTTATTTAGTTTGACTTAAAATAAATTTGAAAAAGTGTTTTATTTTTAATATAATTTATTTATAAATCACTAATATTTTTTATTAATATAAATAAATATTTTAATAATATAAATTAATTTAATTATATAATTTTTAATATTTTTAATATAATTAATTTTATTTTTCTATTAATTCAATAAATATTGTACTATCGTTGCACAAGAATTTAAGGTAATTATATAATCACTAAAAATTTAAAATAAATCATCATCATGAAGATAATTTAATTATTTCCAATAAATTTGAATCAATATTCATTCATAATTTATTTTTAAACTATGCGGTAACATATTAGATATTTAAAACTAACTGAGTGAGAATTTGTAATGTTCTTTCGTTTAAATATTATATTGGTCAGTTTCATGTTAAAGTGATTATTAAATATAAAAATTTCTATCAAAAAGTGACTTTATTATAATTAACATCAACCAATAATAATTAAGATAAAAACATATGATCTTATTATTTAGTTTTAACTTAGAATTATTGGATATACCTTTTACCGAGCTGATAAAATTATTTATAGTTACTATTCTTATTAACAAAAAATAAAAGGGGTACATTTAAAACATTTCAACCTATTAATTCCAAGTACATTATAAAATTTATAATATTAAATTTATATGAGTGTAAAAATTTATAAGTAAATTCAACAAGTAAAAAATGGTGAAAACCGTTTTTCAGATAAATGAGTTTTTCGTATAAAAATGTTTTATTCTAAATTAAATCAATAAATTCACTAAATAAAATTAATTTTATAATTTATAATTTAAAAGAAATAACTTTCATTTGAAATAATTTTTTTTAAAAAAACACTTTTTGAAATTCGTGAAACAAAAATACATTTTTCATTAAAAATATGTATTATTCACTATTCAATATAAAATCGATCTCATCAGAAAAATTTAAAAAATATTCTCTAAGATACATTTGATATGAATATTTCAAAAATAAAAAATTTTATAAAATAAAATTTATCATAATTTTAGAAATTAATTCAAATATTTTCTCTTAAAAATCAATAAAATCAATTATGAAGAAAAAATATTTCTGAAACATAAAATAATGTTACTAAAAACTAATAACTTTTCAACTAATTAATTCTTACCGGGTGGGTCCTTTATATATATTTAATAATTTAGATAATACAATTCATACACTCAAATTAAATTTATATTTTATAATGTTCGTGTTTAAAAAATAATATTCCATGCATCGTATAATGATGGTGTAGCATGTTATATATGATATCAACCTAAATTCTCTTATTTTAAAATATCTGGGTGTTACAGATCATTAATTTCAGAATATTCATTCATTAATCTAATGTTCAATTAAAATTATTTCAATATATTAATTTCATCCTGAAAGATTCATTTTTTATACTGGTCCAACAACACATGAAGAATGATTAGAGATTTTATCAGGACGTGCCATGAATTTTTAGCATGTAATACTACATTTCACGATGTGTAGTCGGAGTACACAAAGCGTTCCCAAGTTCATTTAACATTTTTGTGTTTTTTGGTAAATTAAATTCCATGAATATAGCTACAAAATATTTTCATTTATAAATATTACATATTTTTACATGAATATTCATCACATTACACAAACACATTATTGAATACCATAAAAGTTTATTTTATTTAAATACTTGTTACACAATATTATAATATTTTAAAATATATTCAATATCACTCATTAAGATCTCCAAATTTAGTACTCTTTACAAAAATACCCTATATAAAAACATCCTCCATAGCCTTAGAAAAGTAAAAATAAGAAAGAATGGGGTCTGATGCTTTGTAAGGGTAAACGAGGGAGATACGTTAGCATAAAATGGTAATAAGGGTATGACAGCATGAACATAACATTGAAAAACCATAAGTTGCATATCAAAGATTATTATCATGATTCATGACTAAAATATCAGAATTTCATAAGACATTAATCATTATAGAATCAAATAAAATGATTCATAAGGGCATAAAATTGGTATAAGACATTGAGTTATTACATACACTTAAGCATAGAAAATCCTTCCCATAGTTTTCAAGGTTCACTTCCAAGACAATAATAGTGGAATGGGTTCACTCCCTAAACCATTATAGTATTCAAGGTTCAATCCCATTACCATAAGAGCAGAAAATTCCCTTGCTAAACTAGGTTCACTCCTCATTCAATTCCTTCATTACTCTAGATATATAAATCACTACCCAATTCATTTTAATTTGATATTGGTCCCACCATAACATAATGAAAATCATAAATTGGTGTTCTAAAATATCATAAAACACTCATCATAAAATTTTCCTTGAAATTAAAATGGGTATCATAAAAATTTAATTATATCCCAACCTGTGTAAATGATACAGTTTTCATAATAATTTCATCATTTCATCATATCGTAACCAATGTAAAATGAAGTAGGTTTCAAAAGAATTTTATGATGGAATAACTCATGGAAAAGAAACAGGTTTCATTAACATCTTTTTATCATATAAAAATGGTATAAATAATATTAATGGTATCCTTGTTTTATATCCCAAACAATTCATAAGTTACATAAAATTATTTCATCAAATATTTAGAATTATTTTTAATGATAAATAATTTCGAATGTTTCTTGTGGAAAATAAATTTTTTTAAATAATTATTATAACAAAAAACATTTCCAAAATATGTTACATTGAAAATAACCTAAAAACATATCATGTAATATTTAAAACTAATTTAAAAAATTTCATGAGGAAAATAATAGTTTGTCTTTGAAAAAAAATTAAAAAAATAAAACATTTTCAAAATCCCTTTCTATAAAAATATCCTTGAAAACATAAAAAGGATTTTTTTTAAATCCTTTAAAACATTTCATGAGGAAATATAACCTTTTATCTATGAAAAATAATTTTTAAAAAATAATGAATTTTCAAAATACATTTCATTGAAAACATTATTTAAATTATATATTGGAATATCCATATATAATAATGGTCATGATAGCGAGAAATTTTGTTCATGTTGTACACATTAAAAAATTATTGAATTTACATTTTTTGAAAAGAAAAATAAGATTTTTTTTAAATGAAATGAATATTCCATTCAAAATATTTTATAAAATGTAAAAAATCATTAAATTTTTTTTAATATATAATATGAATATTTTAAGAAACTTTTTTGAAAATATTTTTAGAAAACATCATTTTTGTGGAAAAGTTGTTTTGACAAAAAATATAATTTTTCATAAATAAATAAGGAATATTTTACAACACTTGAGTAAATTAAGAGAGGAAAATTAAGAGAAAATATTCATTCTAATGAAATAAATAGATAATAATAAAATTTATGAGTTTCATGAGATATAGATCAAAATATTTGATTATTTGAAACATAGTCTTAAACTATTCTGATAAATGATGAGATTATGACATAAAATATTTACCGCTTTTGTAACATTGATACATAAGCATCATGAGGTAATTTGTTTAATGAAACAAAAAATATCATGAGCATAAATATATTGATGATATTTTATGTCAAATGAGATTTTTATACACCTCATATTAGAAGATATGTGCATAACATAACCAAATGTCTAAATGAATGGAAATTGATAAAAAAATACCTTTCTAATTTGATTCCTTTTGATTCATAAACCCATGTAGGATAATTCCTAAAATGAATATGTAAATGAAAATAATTTCATTTATAGGAATTATAAAAAACATTCATGGGAAATATATAAACAATATAAATGAAACAAGTGATGAATATGGTATTTGTCTCCCTGAAAATAAAAGTGAGAACAAAATACCTTAACATAAGTCTCAACTTAATTTGTATATATTCAAACCGCATATATAGTAAATATTATATTATTATAAATCTATTAAATAACCATAATTAAATATATATAATAGTATATAAATTTACTATTGTTCTTTTATAGACTGTTTATTAAGCAGTGATGATGATTTGACGGCTGATCAAATGGTTGAAGATAATCTTCAAAAAGATATTGATCATAAACTTTCATAGGAAAGGATGGTAACTTCAGGTAACCGAAAGGGCAAGAAAATTTTGTATTCTGACTCTTCTGTCATTTCTAAAAGTTTGCATGCACCCCCAAAACATTTGGTGGATAAAGATGGTTTTCATCTTGTTTCCTATAAAAAGAAAAAGGATATGGTTGTTCCTCCAATGGTGGATGAGCGGGTTACTATAAGTAATCTCCCTCCCCCCTCTGACAAAAATTTTAATTGTGTCGATAAGTCGCAGGTCTCTATCCTGGGAAAATATGAAGAGTTAATATAGAAAAATAGTATTGCAACATCTGAAGCAACTGAAGATAAAGAGGAGATGAACATAGTGGCACATAAAGTCTCTCCTGAGAAAAGAAAAGAAGATAGCTCTGATGATATCACTGATACTGAAACATTACTAGAAAGACTTCAGTCTCTAACCACAAATAGGGGGAGAGCAAGAGGTCAGGGGCACGGTCGAGGTAGAGAGGGATGGCTTGTTTTTCAAGAGGAGGAAAGAAAACTCACTTAAAGGTTGATGAAAAAGATAGGTAGGTAACTTTTGGTTATGGACTTTTGTCTTTTTGATTCTTGTAATCTCTTGTACATTTCCTTTACTTTCTTTTAATATAATAGGTTCAACCTCTAACCTTTAAAAAAATGGAGATGGTAGGTTGTACGTACGAATGAGTAATGTTTCCATTTTAAAATGATCATTTTGAAAATGGGTTAAATAACATATTATATTTACATAATTATAATTAGAACATAAATAAAATATTATTTCCCTATACATATCATCCATGTGGTGTGGTGATGTAAAGAGAGTCACATCACTTTATGAAGGCAGTATTCGACACATATAAAAATGACGTTATCATCACTCAATGAGTGAACTAGTAAAAAATAAAATGATATATTATCTTTAAAAAATGATATATATGTCATGAATATAATAAATATTTCATTTATGTCACATATATTAATCCTTATTATCTTCCATGTAAAGTGTTAGTAAAAAAAATGAATAGTATCACTTCGCAAAGAAACATTCTTCCATACACATGGACAATGTAATCCCATCCCATATGGAATGGAAAGTTAGAAATGTTATATATATGATATAATGAAAACATATTTACAATTATGTTATAAATATAATATATATTATTTATATCTATCATCATACTCATCATTGAAATTTGATAAATGAAAAACGAATGACATTGACTCGTGAGATGGTAGTCCGTCATACAATTGAATGATGATTTCATAAACGATTTTGATGAAATTTGAGATCCTTGTAAGTCCTGAAATTAACATAAAAAATCATAATATATATAGTATCTTATGTTTATTATGTAATCATGGTTTAATAATAATTTAAATAGGTGGAGGAAGAAATATAATAAAAATTCTTATTGAATAATGACACCTTTATCTTTGGGTAACCTCCTTAGGATTGCACCAAAAGCCATACAAGGTTGGATTACTACCAAAAAAATGGATTCTAGGATGAAATTAGGTATTACTGTAAGTTTTTATCATGTAATTTCTAAACCAAAATGTTCTGAAGTTATGAATAAGAGGGAATATGGGTGGACTTTTATAACTGAGGTAAGTTGAACACTTGAAATTTTTTAAAATGAAAAGGGTGTACCCATATTTTTATTATATGAAAATGATAAAAAGGGAGTTATATAAAGAATTAGAAATTATATGATCAAAATATTTCCATAAAATAGATCATATACATGTTTATAATTCATTTAAACCATTATATGTTTAATTTAATGCCCTAGTAAACTCATTTTTACCTTTACCGTGGTAATTAATTTTTATTGTTTTATCTATTAATTTTGTGATGAAATTAATTTTACCGTATTTGATAAAATAAATTATTCTTATTCCAAATATGGAATCAATTTTTTCAACTTAAATTCATATAAGTTTAAATTTTTAATTTAAAAAATAATCTTGTGAATGCACTGAGAAAGCACGCTTTCAAAGAGAAAATGTTCAAAAAATTAAAAAAAAATTCAATTCAATTTCCTTATATAATTTATTCTTAATAGTATTGTTGGGAAAATTTATTTCCCAATAAGTCTAATAAAAATTCAAATTTTATAAAAAAAACTCAAACTATGCTACACAATTAATAAAAATGAAGTATTTGGTAAGTTCAAGGTCTAACCCACAAAGACAATAAATTTTTTTATTTTGGTTTTAAAAAGATTCAATTTATTTATATTGAATAAATAGGTGAATTATAATATTTTGTTGATTAATTTTATGAATACATAATTAATAATAAGCATATTTAATTTTTTAAAATGGTATTTGAAAGAGTGGATGGGTTTTGTGGTTTCAGGTTTCAGGTTTTATTGGATCATATAAAACAAATTGACTAATACATGTTTGGTTTCATAGTTATGAAAAGGGAGATCCAATGGTCATGGTATCCTATCTTTGATAAGGAAATCCCTTATTTCCATACACTCCAGTAATTTAGGCTGTTTATAAAACGATTTTGTCTCGATACCATTTTTAAACATGGTCTCCCTAAATGAGACAATGGTAATGCCTTGATTAAAGGTAACCAATTGCACAATTTATAATGTTTATTTCTGATTAAATTACAATGTTCATGATAAATTAAAAAAGGTAGATATTGTAAATTAATTCAATACACTTCGGAAATCCAAAATACATGAATAAAGAAAAGGTAATAAATCCAACGACATCTTCCCCCTTCTGCTAAATAACCATATAATGAGGAATATTTACCCCCTCATCCCAATGATGAGAGAATAAGAGGAATAGAATAAAGAAAAATAAATAATAATGACAAATTAATGATATAATTGGGGAGGACATTGCACAATGTAACTTCTCACTCCACACTTTGGTCTCCAGGATCTTATCCACGGTAACAGGCTGGAATTCAATTTACAGCCTCTAGATGGAATCATATAGTATTGAATGACATTAAGGATTGGCCATAAGTTGTTCATAGATGGTTCATTGGTATCAAAACATATTAAAAGTTAATATATTCCAAATATGGTTGTTTTTCCTATCCCAAACATTAAATTCCATATAGTAGTTACATGATGCGTAATTCTTGTACCACATTTATGTAGATCATGGCATTCTAGATTTTTGGGTCATCATCACTTGTGTCATGGCGTGACACATAAGTTTCAAATAGTGACACATGTCAACATCATTTCTAGATTATTTCTTATACTTCAAAATGTGTATTACTTTCATGACATGCATCTGTACAAGACATGTAATTATTTTACAAAGTCTCAAGGTGTTACATTCAACCCCCTATAAATTAAATTCCACCCTCAAAATTAATCACATTGGTTCTAAAAAATGAGAATATGTCTTCCTTATTATACTTTCAGGTCCAAAATACATTCATAAAGATAATTGTATCAATAAAAAATGTTTCCCATGTGAGTGTACTTATTTCATAGAACATTCTCAATTTGATCCAAAATCCCTACCAGTTGTTCCTCATAAGAAATATCATTCCCTAGCTATACAACCTCATAGATCAATATATGTTAGGGATAATGTATTCACAACCATAAGAGAGATACATGGAACACATCTTGAACCTGAGATAAGTTTGGTGGATTTTCCAAACGATGATCTACTACCCTGAAATCATCAAGAATTTTAATGGGACTGATATAACTGGGTCTTATATTTCCCTTTTTATTCTACAAGGAAATTCATATACGGGTCTTCTAACCAAATTCATATTCTAGATCCCATCAATGATTATCATCATAACATCTCAATAAAAAAATGATTCCTTGCATGTTTTTAAAAGATCTAACATTTTATTTCATCTCATTATCATACTCAGGTCCCAATAGATTTATTTCTGTGACTTCATTCTAGTATATTTTAGTTCAATACTTACATATATAAAGTTATTCATAAGGATCCATCAAAATTATTTAGTGTAATATATCATTTTAAAAATCATCTTGAGGATGGTGTTGATACCAACCGTATTTGAAATCTACAGAACAAGATCTTAGCATATTCACTAGGGTTTGAATAATTCCATCAAACTAGCCATATGTATGAGGTTAATTCATAGTGATGATATGTAACTATATAATAATATCTTGCTAAATAATTTTACAAAACATTGAGGTAAACTCTATGTTATTAAAAAATACAATTTAATGTGTTACCCCATGCAACCTTACTATTTTTTTAATTTATATTTTGGAAACCAGATCCATAAAGAAATATTCTCCAATATAAAAGAAGTGTGTAGACTTCATAAGTTGATATACATTAATCCATAATTATCTCAACATAAATAATAATAAAACCCATAATTCTTAATATTATAAATAATCATTTGTCCGTAAATTATAAAGGAATTCCTCCTCAAATAAATTTGTCACTACATAAAAACCCAAAAAATTTCATTTCCATAAAATTCATTTAAAATATCATTTATTTTGATAATTCCTCAAAACAAAAAACCTTAAAAGTGGTTTCAATGACTTTATTACAAATTTATACTCATAAAACCATGATGGTATCTATAACTCATAAGATAATCATTCATGGAGACATATATACTTCTAAAAGATAATTTTACTTTTATTCCATAGAGACACTCTTGTCTTATATAAAAAAACATCCATTGGAAGGTTGGGTTCAAAAATGTACCAATAGAATATCAAATGTGATTTCATTATTCCAGAATTCATAAATAGGGAGATAATCACATTAAAATTCACTATTAGATAAAGAATAAAATTTTCATATGGCTCATTCATACAAAATCAAACAAGATATTCCCAATTAAATAGGAGAGGATTAGTGTGCCCCAATTATCAAAATTCACTTTAACCATCATTGTTTCATAAGCTTTATATTTGTCCTTTTTCATTAGAGGTTGTTTTAGATTATCATACTCATTAGAACATATATTGGGAATGGATTCACATAATTTCTACACTCTTTTCATTTGAATCCCTAGAGTGTGGGTGGTTCATTTTTTGCAGCATTATCTCTATTAATAAAATTAGATAACTTTTTTCCATCAATTTAGAAATCAATTTCCTAATGGCCTTCCATTCCACACGTTAAACATTTTCTAGTTACCTTATGACAGTTTCATCTATGTTTCATTCCACGCTGTGAGCATCATGAAAATCACATATACTTCTCTTCATGATTTTTTTACTTTCCTTTTAATTATATTTTTCTCTGATTATAAAAATGATGATATTAAAATGTAATTGCAACATCCATTTCAACCATGATAGAACATTGAACAATATATTCATAGATACTCGAGTCTCTTATGTCTAACTCCTTTCTAAGACTTGTATTTAAGCTAAAAAATAATCGATCCAACTTACATTCTAATTGGATGATAACACCAAAAGTGTACCTCAAAAGTCTTTTAATGTTTTCTGTGTGGGTGCCAACAGATTCATCATACTTTTGCATTAAATCAATCAACCCCTTATCCTTATTATTATGAATAATACTAGGACATTAAATACTTTTAAATATTTTCATAAACTCATCTCAGTTCATCGAGTCATTTTCATCGTGTTTCCTAGTATTCTTGGTAAGATTCCACCATCCATGTGCTTCACCTTCCAAATGGTAGACAATGAAAATGACTTTTTTATGCACTAAATGTTTCAGGACATAAAATATATTCTCACTTATGCTAATACATTACTTAGAAACTACTGTATCATAATACCCACATAATGAAGGTAGACTTTTCCACATGAAGGAATTAACATAAATTTGTTCCCTACTTTGTTCATTTTGAATTTAATCATTAATCATAGCTTTAAAAATTAGTTTGAGAATGAAAATATTATTTTTCATTACATCTCCCATAATTTTTTCTTTCCCATGAGGAAAATCATTTAATTTTATTTTTATCTCAACATTATCTTCATTTCTTTAGGTTCCATCCATCTACTAATACCAAAAGCATCATGTGACCAACATTAAACATTTTTTGGAACCAAATAATCATTAAAAAACATATATGGTGTCTAAATCATGAATTAATTTTTATATATGATAATATAGGATTAATTTAGATCAATTGTGGCCATTATATACTGAAATCATTTATGGTGGTTCATAAAGTGTTTCTAAATTTCTAAAGCATACCTCATAGGAGTGTCAAACCAGGTGTGTAGAAAGTCTTATTTTCAGGCACTATGTGATGATAGATTCATACTCAAAGCCCCATTTTCAAATTTATTACCCATAGGTACCTCCTTTCAAGGACCACGTTCACTTTTACTACCTAGACATTGATGTGATTTCATTTAAATCACTTTCTATATTATTTACCAACATTTCAGATCATTTCCCGATACTTTGACTCATCCTTATACTTTTCTTTATATATATCCCAAGACAAATACTTAGAATAATCCCTAGTAATATTTCAAGTGTTTTCT
Source organism: Viscum album (assembly GCA_963277665.1). Lineage (NCBI taxonomy): Eukaryota > Viridiplantae > Streptophyta > Magnoliopsida > Santalales > Viscaceae > Viscum > Viscum album. The sequence goes on along the minus strand of OY728162.1, from coordinate 421,465,261 downwards.
CACAATAGTTTCTGAATTATAACTAAAAATTTTCTATAATACCAACTATATAGACCCAGTCTTTTCATACATATATTGAACATTTTTTTATATTAGTAATCAATACACTACATACATACCTAAGGAACATAATAGTTTAGTTTTATTATAGACTAGGTACTCATATTATAATTTGCTGAATTATTTTAGGGCCACAGCCTTAAACATTAAATAATCATGAGTTAAGTCAATAATTAACATTGAGGATCTTCTTAGGATTATATTTTTAGAGAATTAGGCCATAACTATTAAATTACATCTCAAAAATTACAAAGTGGACACTTTTTCTCTATCCAATTTTTCCTCCAAAATAAAACTCCTTAAATAAAATAAGAATTGTCTTCTTGATATAAATATTCTTGAATTATTCCTTTCTAATACCCTTCCTTACACTTCATGAAAAAAAAATCAAAAACAAAGGATGAGAAAAGAAGCTCAGTAAGGGATATAAAACAAAAAAAGAAAACATTAGTCCACCAATACATAAAAATAAATGAAACCATACTTTTCAATCATAAAAAATAATATCTTTAACATACCGCATGAAATCATAAGATTTATGAATAACACATAGAAATCATAAATCATAAAGGTATCTTGTAGAATCCATAACATACTTACATTGTAGCTTTCATAGCCACATAGGGAGTTTTGTATGGAATACCCATCATAGTATATTCCCTAAATCTCTTAGGAGAAACATTAATGTTTACCTCTGTCATGTTACCCAATGCATTGACGAGATATCTTGGGCTCACCCTCCCAAGGTTTATCACAAAAACGCCCATATTTGGTTTATCACGTAACCACCCATAAAATGTCTAAGTAACATTACATAATCAAAACACATAAAAGATTGAAATTATAAACATTTCACTCATCAGCCACAAAAAATCAATTCAAGATCCATTTCTAAAACCATTTAAAATATTTATTAAATATATTTTTGAATAAATGTTTCCCATACCACTTTGAAACATTAAAATAAATTAACACTTAAAAACATTAATTTCCATATAAATAAATCCTTAAAACCATTTTGAAAACATGGAAATTTATGGGAAATATTTATAAGAATAAATCTTGAAAACAGTTAAAACGATATTTTAGTTAAAGAGTCACATACCATTTGAGAAAATACTTGAATAAAAATAAAAAAAAGATTAAAATTTAAACAAAACCTATAATATCATGATAATAAGTATATTCATGATGTAATATTTCAAATGGTAGTATATAAGCCTTAGGATAATAAATTATCACAATATTAAGATATTCCTCAATGAAAAGAGATTGAGATATAGTCCCTTACAAAGATTGTATCATTATATTAAGAATAAATCAATGAAATAAGTTTGTGTAACTAATATAAATACACCAAATATAAGTGGATATTAAGTGTAAAACAATAATAGGTCATTAACACATATTTTTGGATAAAAAAACCAGTGACATGAATATTTATCTCAATGAATGGAGATTGAGTTAAGATTTCCCTTATAATATTCATATAAATGATGTAAGAATTTATTAATGGGGTGATTATGTGTTGAAAAAGTATATCCACACAAAGGGAAGTAAAAATTATAACACAAATAAATAAACAGTGATTTTACACATAATCTTGGAATAAAATAATAAAAAAAGTATGTGTAAAATCCATTGAGTGGAAATTTAGTTTTGAAATTCCCTTAAAAAAATTTGGCAGCCTAACGGGGTCATTGAAAAATTCCGAAAATGAGTTGATGAAAGTGTAAATGGTCTCTCGTAACTTGGACATAAAATTTACATCATTAAGGATATATAATAACATATCTCAACATAAGAAAATGTAAATTAAAAGTTATAACATAAAATATGTCTTTGACTAAAATAGGAGGGTGAAAGGTTCCATTACCTTCAGTCTAACTCGTCTCATTCATTCTTTATATTATTCAATAATAAACATAGGTTAATTTTTACTTTCTTATTAACATTTTTCAATTATATTATTAATTTTATATTACTTATCATCATGTTAAAAAAATTACATAATTATTTAAGTTCATATCGGTCATTTTTTTGATATTCAGTACTTGAGTCGAAAATGAACTTGATATAATTACAAATTGTCTATGTGGTCAAAATTACATTACATAAAAAATAGTATTCATGATTAAAATATGATATATATATCAAATATATATATTTATATTTATATTATTCCATAACATTTGGAGATAATAAATAAAATTCACTATTCATGGAGACGGTAAGTCGTACGTATGCATGAATGCAACTTTCATTTATTTTTCATATTTAAAAAAATAAAAAATAATGATACATGGGTATATTATAATTACATTATAATATCATATGTTATATATGTTAAATAATTTCATTAATTACATCCTTTATATGTTCCATGTATGAAATGAATGAGTCATATCACATTAAGATGATGGTAGTCTGCACTTCCTCAAATGAAATTATCGTATTTACACATTATGGAAAGCATAAAGGTATGTTGTAAATAAAAACTAAAAAATAATAGAGAAAATATAACTATAATATATATTTCATAAAAATAGAGTGCCAGAATTATGCCCACCATGAGAGGTGGTAGGAGAATCTTGAACAATCATCGTTTCGTGAGACAGTAGTTCACCGTCTACAGAAACAGTATCTTCATATCCATTAGATGAGGTGTGTGCAAGTGTAGTTCAAATAATTAACATAAAAAATTTTGTATTATATTTTGGATACTGGTTTTGTTATGTAATAAAATAATAACAATAGAATAGGGAGTGAATAAGTATAATAACGGAAAGAAACATTAGAGAATGCGCTACCTCTTAAAACGTGTAACTCCCTTCGATTTGAGCAAAAGGATTTCTCGAATTGCCTTATGCATATGGTAATCCTTATAAGAGAAATATAGGTATGTTGGGAGATTATTTTTTCAGAGTTTGTATGAGTCAAGGTGCTTGATAGGTGTGATTAAATGGGTAGAGGTGGTGGCTTTTCTAAGAGCGAGGAGGGGAACTTTCAGAAAGTCTAGATATATTAATTTATTATAAATTATATTTCTTTTACAATTGAGTAAAAAATAATTTAGTTAGAATATAATATAAATATAATTTAAAATAAAATCCTTCAATAAGAATTATATAGGTTTTTTATATTTTTTTAATCCTTATCTTTTTTATTTAACCCTTTTTTACTCTTACCATTTTATAAAGCGTTTAACACTTTGTGAATACAAATAGTTACCAAAACATGAAAAAATGTCCAATAAAATAGTAATTAATAAAATTTTAGAATTATAATAACCATTTGGTTGAATATTATATTTTTAAGAATTTAATGTCATTTAATGAACTACTTTATATTTTAAGTTATGAATTATGTCAATTTTGGACACTATTCATACTTTCCTTTTTTACAAATTCTTAACCTGATTTATTCAATCCAAAGGAATTAACTAAAACCTAATATGTCAATAACATCCAGAAAATTATAGTATGACATCAAAATAACCAAAATAAATTAAATTTAATATTTATAATATCATTAATTTTAATCCTTTATTAAAGAAGCAATCATTACTTCATCATTGTGTCGTAATTAAATTTATTTATTTAATGTCTAAAAATTATAAATAACATATCATGATATAGGAAATATTTTTAGATTTTTAATTACTATTTATATTATAATATATCACTTATATAACCTAATATAAAAAAATTAGTAAAAGATACATGTTTATGTTATATTTTTCTTTACTTTAAATTAATTCTTATAAAATGTCATTTTCACACCCAAGAATGGGGTCCCAAAATCTACCCATAGATTCCCATGGTTGGAAATATATCATCCAATAGGATTAAGACATTTTTTATAGTAGTTTAATATTAATATAATAATATTTTTTACCCTTATTTACCATATTTATCCTTTAACCTGGTAAATAAAATAATTACTAAAGTAACTATTCATAATGTTTAAAACTAAAAGGTACTTATTCACACAATTTGGAACTTCAGATTCCAAATGTGGAATACATTTTTTCAAATTCAAAATATATAAGTTGCAGAAATTAATTTAAAATTAATTCTAGCTGTCCAAACCAAAAAGTGAGTTTTTAAGAAGTAATAACTATCAAAAGATTAACATGTGTTTCTATCCAATTTAAAAGTGAAATTACTTCCAATGAGAAAAAATGGATTAAATGATAAAAATTTAATCCAATTAAACTTTAAAAAAAATTAAAAGTACAATCTAACAATACATATAAATTAGGTGAAAATGTATTTTTGACTTAAAATGTGGTATTCTTCACTATTCATTAAAAATGAACTTTATTGCCAAAAAATTATCCAAAGTAAATTTTGATGTTCTGATTCTAAATAAGAAGTTTATTTTGTCAAATAGAACATATAAAGGTATCAAAAACAATATTTAAATAGGTTTTTCCATCAAAAGGTTGTAAAACAGCCTTTTAAAAATATTAGAATATTTTGTGCTCAAAATCAGATTCACTCTTATTTTAAGCCTCTAAAATTTATTAGATAAATTTAAAGATATTTAAAAAAACATTTATAATAATATTTTAGTTTTTTATATTAATTTACTCCAATACAACGGCTAGACGTTAACTACCATTTAAATTAATAATATTATTATATTATTTTTCAGTATAACTCAAAATTGTGTGCAACATAAGATTTAAAAGAAACCTGTTGATTCATGTTGAGTATGTTATTGTAAAAAAATCACCTTTAATTTGAAAATAATATATTATTCATACATATTAGTAGAAATAAAAAAATTATTATTCTTATAAATACCTGGGTCTTTACATCCTTCCCCCCTTTTGGAAATTGTGTCCTCAAAGTTTTAAAATTGGGATCTGAAACATCATTGAAAGTCTCACATCAGAAAAAGAGTCAATAAAACTATAACTTTAAAAGAATGAAAGAGAAGTAAAAAAGGTCACATGAGATAAAACATACTAGGATTCCATGTAGGAAAACATGTTTATGGAAGAGAAACTAAGCATCAAGTTTTGATGGAGGGTGATAGAAAACATGATCAAGAGAAATTTAACAACCAGAAAACCACAAACATATGATAGGTTAAACAGTATTTGATTATTCAGTAGGAAAAGTAAGAAGACTAAATTTTATTGTTTTATGTTCCTTTTCATAAATTTTCAGAATTTATTTATGATATTGACTAATAATATAAGGAAATATACTTACTTTTCATGTATAGTTTCATCCTTTAATAAATTTCTACAACAAAATCATGTTTTCTCCAAACGATGAGTATTCAAGATGACTTGGTCATACCTGAAGTGCTAGAATCAACATATAGAGAATCAAATAATCCACCAAATATAAACTATATATTTTTCTATCTTTAGACATTAACTAATACCAAAATGGTTAGTATGAGATTAGATAATCCCCAAAAAGAATAATACTTTATAAAAATAAATACTACTCTTAATCTCCAAAATTCAATAAACAATACCCCAATGTTAAAAAGGAATCATTCAATAGAAAATTGTCCTTAAAATTCCCAAAAATAATCCGACTAAGTTTTAAACCCAAAATTCAGAAGGATTTGATCACACAGTCTTCCATGATAAATTATAACATTTTTCTCCAAATAACAACAACTACCCTTAATGTACTAATAACATTTTATTTTTGATAGGTTAATTATCTCCTTAAATACTCTACTTCCCCATAATTCCATAGTTAAAATCATAGATTTTTCCAAAAATATATTTCAACAATACTCCTCAATTAAATCCCATAGTATTCTATTTACCTTAATCATATAATGTTACCAAAATAGATAACATCTTCCAAAATAACATTTATCACTTAATCCCCAAATCATTTTCCTATGTTAAGGATATCCATTTTTTAAAACATAAGTTCCCATAATCAACATATTCTTGATCTATAAGATCATTTAACTACAAATAATAATTCATACTAACCAGGTACTTCACGTAGGCCAGTGGTAGGTGATAAATCCTAGTAGCACTTTAGTTGTGGGTTCGATTCCCACAGCTTTTTCTGATTCAATGGGTTGGCACACGATCAGCCTTTTATTATTTTTCAAAAACTGTATAATTATAATAACATTAATAAATGAGATAAAATCCTCAAAAATAACCATAACATGTTTTAACCGCAAATTTTATTTCATACCTCACATTTTTCATCCCAAAAACTAATAACCAATAATTTATTTAAAGTTGAATGTCTTGAAAAATATCGTTAATCACCTTGAATAATATGAGCCTAAAAAGAAGTTTCTAAATAATTGAAATTATAATATACCTTAAAATTAAAAAACCAAGATCATATCTCTAACCCTTAAGAAAATATCATAATCTCTAATGTTTTCTAAACCATTTCTTTGATACCAATTATAAGGCTCGAGCTTTAAACATTACATAATCTCAAGTTAAGTCAAGAATTAAAATTGAGGATCTTTTCAGGTCTAGAGTTTTATAGATTTAGGACATAACTACTAAATTTCATCTCAAAAATTAAAAAGTATACACTTCTTCTCTATCCATTTTTTCCACAAAAATACAACTCCTTAAATAAAATAAGAATTATTTTCTTGATATAAATCTTATTTAATTATTTCTTTCTTTTACCCTTCCTTATACCCTTTGAAAAAAATTTCAAAAAAATGGGATGAGAAAAGAATCTCATTAAGGGATATAAAATAAGGAAACAAAACAGTATTCCATCAATACATAAAAATCAATGAAAACTATACTTTTCAATCATAAAACATAATCTCTTTAACATACCTTAAGAAATAATTTGATTTATGAATAACACATAGAAATCATAAATCATAAAGGCAATTTGGGGCATCCATACAATAATTACATTGTAGCTTTCATAGCTACATAGGGAGTTACGTTTAGAATTCCAATAATAGTATATTCCCTAAATCTTTTAGGAGAAACATTAATGTTTACCTCTGTCCTGTTACCCAATGAATTGGAGAGTTATCTCGGGCTAACCCACCCTATGTTTATCACAGAACCACCCGTATTTGGTTTATCACGTAACCACCTGTCAAATTTATATATACCATTACATAATAATAACACATAAAATATTTAAATTATCAACATTTCACTCATCAATCAAAAGAAATAAATTCAAGATCCATTTCCAAAACCATTTAAAATTTTTAATAAAGATATTTTTGAATCAAACTGTCCCATACCAAATTGAAATTTTAAAAAGAATTTAAATTTTAAAACATTAATGTCCATATAAATAAAACCTTAAAACCATTTTAAAAACATGTAAATTTATGAGAAATATTTAGAAGAAGAGATCTTGAAATCATTTAAAATGATAATTTAGTTAAAGAGTCCCTTACCATTTGAGAAGATACTTGAATAAAAATAATTAAAGAATAAATTTTAACAAAACCTATAAAATCATTAGAATAGGGAGATTCATGATATAATATGTAAAAGGGTATTATATACTCCTTAGGATAATAAAGTGTCGCAATATCATGATATGCCTCAATGAAAGGAGATTGAGATGTAGTCCCTTACAAAATTTGTATCATTAGATTAAGGATAAATCAATGACATAATTATATGAAACTAATATAAATACACCAAATATAAGTGGATATTAAGTGTAAAAAAATTATAGGTCATTCACACATATTTTAGGAAAAACAAAACCAATGACATGGGTATTTAACTCAATGAATGGAGATTGAGTTAAGATTTCCCTTAAAAAGTTTGTATAAATGACTTAAGAATTTATCAATGGGGTGATTATGTGTTTCAAAAGTATATACACTCAAATAGAAGTGTAAATTAAAACATAAATAAATAAACATTGATTTCACACATAATCAAGGAATAATATAATCAATGAAGTGTGCATAAAACCCAATGAGTGGAAATTGAGTTCAGAAATTCCCTTATGAAAATTTGGCAGCCTAACAACATCACTTAAAAATTCAGAAAATGAGTTGATGAGAGAAAGTTTTATCTCATAACTTAAACATAAAATTTATATTAATAATGATATATAACATCATATCCTAACATAAGAAAATGGAAATTAAAATACATAACATAAAATATGTCTTTGACTAAAAGATGAGGGTGAAAGGTTCCCTTACCTTGAGTCTAACTTTTCACATTTGTTCTTTATATTATTGAATAATAAATATAGGTTAATTTATATTTTCTTAAGAAACTTTTTCAATTTTATGATTCATTTTATATTACTTATCATCATGTTATAAAAATTACATAATTATTTAAGTTCATATCAGTCGTTTTTTCGATATTCAGTACTTGAGTCGAAAATGAACTTGTTATAATTACAAATTTTCCATGTGGTAAAATTACATTATATATATCATAGAATTCATGATTTAAATATCATATATAACCAATATATATATATATATTTATAATATTCCATAACATTTGGAGATAATAAACGAAATGTGTCGTTCATGGAGATGGTAAGTCGTACAAACGCATGAACGCTACTTTCATTTCTTTTTCATATTTAAAACAATGAAAACTAAATGATACATATGTATATTATAATTACATTATAATATCATATGTTATATATATTTAATATTTTTTTAAAATTTCATCATTTATATGTTACATTTATGGCATGAACGAGTCATATCACTTTGAGGGGGTGGTAGTCTGCACTTCCTCAAAAGAAATTATCGTATTTACACATTATGGAAATCCTAAAGGTATTACGTAAATGAAAAATAAATATTAATAGACACAATATAAATATAATATATATAACATAGAAAAAAGTTCCATCATAATGGCCACCATGATAGGTGATAGGGGAAAATTGAACAATCATCATTTTGTGAGGCAGTAGTTCGCCATCCACATAAACAGTATGTTCATATCCCTTAGATGGAGGTCTATGTAAGTGTAGTTCTAATAATTCTCATAAAAACATCCTAGAATACTAGGGATATTATTGTATTTATGTAATCAAATAATAATAATAGAATAAGGAGTGAAGAAATAAAATAATGGAAATGAACTTTAGAGAAGACGTTACCTCTTAAAATGTGTTACTCCCTTTTATTTGAGACAATAGGCATTCTTGAGTTGCCTTATTTATAAGTTAATACTTATAGGAGTAATATAAGAATATAGTTAGCTTATATTTTCAGAGTTTTTAGGATCCAATGGGCTTGAGAGGTGTGATTAAATGGGTAGAGGTGGTGGCCTTTTATAAAAGGGGGGAGGGGAATTTTAAGAAAGTCTAGAAATATTAATTTATTATAAATTATATTTCGATTAAAAATTATTAAAAATTAAGTTAGTTATAATATAATATGAATATATCTATAAATAAAATCATTTAATAAGAATTATATAGGTTTTTATATTTTTTAATCCTTATATTTTTTATTTAACTCTTTTTTACTCTTACCGTTTTATCTAGCATTTAACAATTTGTGAATAAAAATATTTACCAAAATATGAAAATGTAAAATTAAAGAGTAATTAATAAAATTTTAGACTTATAATAACCATTTGGATGAATATTATATTTTTAGGAATTTAATTTCATTTAATAAACTATTTTATTTTGTAAGTTATAAATTATGTCAATTTTAGATACTATTCATACATGAATTTTTTAAAAATTCATAACAACCTTATTCTTTTGATCCAAAAGAATTAAATAAAACCTAATATGTCAATAACATCGATAAAATTATTTTATGTCATCAAAATAATCAAATTAAATTTATTTTAACATTTATAATATAATTTATTTGAATCTTTTATTAAAGAAGCAATCACTGCATCATCATTGTGTCATAATTAAATTTATTTATTTAATGTCTAAAAATTACAAATAAAATATCATGATATATTAAATAGTTTTATATTTCTAATAATTATTTATAGTCTAAGAGATCACTTATATAACCACATATAACAATTGATTTAGTAAAAGATACATGTTTATGTTATATTTTTCTTTACTTTAAATTAATTCTTATAAAATATCATTTTCAAACCCAAGTGGATCCATGGGGTCCCAAAATCAACATAAGGATTCCCATGGTCTAAAATATCTCATAAAATAGGATTAGGACATGTGTTAGGGTAATTTAACATTATTATAATATTATTGTTTACTCTTATTTACAAGATTTACCTTTTAACCATGGTAAATAAAATAATTACTGAAGTTACTATTCATAATGTCTAAAAAGAAAAGGTAACTATTCACACAATCTAGAACTTATGATTCCAAATATGGAATACAATTTTCTACATTAAAAACACAAAATTTTTAGTAATTAATTTAAAATTAAATCTTGTTGTCAAAACCAAAAGGCTGGTTTTTAAGAAATAATAAATATCAAAAGATTGACATGTGTTTCTATCCAATTTAAATATGAAACTACATCCAATGACCAAAATTGGATTAAATGATAAAAATAATATCCAATTAAAATTTAAAACCAATTAAAATTACAATATAACTATATAAATAAATTATATGAAAAGGTAGTTTTGACATAAAATGTAGTATTCTTTACTATTCATTAAAAATGAACTTTATTGAAAAATTACCAAAAAATTATCCAAAGTAAATTTTGATGTTCCTATTATAAATAAGAAGTTTATTTTTTCAAATATAACATATAAAGGTGTCCAAAACAATTTTTAAAAAGGGTTTTCCAACAAAATGTGGTAAAAACGTTTTAAAAATATTAGAGTATTTCATGCTCAAAATCATATTCACACTTATTTTTAAGCCTATAAATTTTATTGGATAAATGTAAAGACATTTAAAATCATGTATAATACTATTTTAGTTATTTTTATTCATTTCCACAAATACAAAGTCTAGGCATTAACTACCATTTAAAATAATAATAATGTTATATTATTTTTTAGTATAACTCCAAGTTGTGTGCAACGTAATATTTAAAAGAAACACATTGTTGCGAATTGAGTACACTATCGGAAAAAGCATCCCCTTCAATGTAAAAATAATATATTATTCATAAATATTAATATAAATGAAAAAATTATTATTCTTATAAATACCTGGATTGTTACATCCTTCCACCCTTTTGTAAATTGCATCCTCATAATTTTAAAATTGGGATCAAAAACTTCATTGAAAGTCCCACAATATAAAAAGAGTCAATAAAACTATCACTTTAAAAGAAATAAATATAAGTAAAAATGTCACCCGAGATAACACATACTAGAATTCCATGTAGTAAAACATGAATATAGAAGAGAAACTAAGCATCAGGTTCTAATGGAGAGTGATAGAAAACATGATGATAAGAAAGTTAACTACCAGAAAACCACCAACATGTGATAGGTTAAACGGTTTTTTAATTCTCTAGTAGGAAAAGTAAACAGAAATTTTTTTTATAGTATGTTCCTTTTCATAAAGTTTCATAATTTATTTATGATATTGACTCTGAATATAGGGAAATATATTTAATTTTCAAGTAGAGTTTCATCCTTTAATAAATTTCTTCCACAAACTCATATTTTCTCCAAACGATGATTATTCAAGATGACTTGGTCATACCTGACGCACTAGAATCAACTTCTAGAGAATCAGACAATCCAAGAAAGATGAACTATATATTTCCCTACATTTATATATTAATTAATACAAAAATGGTTAGTACGAGATCATATAATCCCCAAAAAGAATAATCATTTATAAAAATAAATACTACTCTTAATCTCTAAAATTCAACAAAAAATAACCCAAATTTAAACAAGGGACATTAAATAAACAATTGTCCATAAAATTACCAAAAATAATCCAATTAAGTTTGAAAACCAAAATTTATAAGGATTTGTTCACATAGACTTCCACAATAAATTTTATCATTTATCTCCAAATAACATCAACCACTCTTAATGTAATAATCAAATTTTATACTTGATAGGTTAATCATCTCCTTAAATACACTAATTACCCATAATTACATATTTAAAATAATAGATTATTCCCAAAATATATTTCAACCATACTCCTCAATTAAATCCAATATTATTCTATTTACCTTAATCTTATAAAGTTACCAAAATAGATAACATCTTCCAAAATAACATTTATCAATTAATCACCAAATCATTTTCTTATACTATGGATATCTGTTTAATAAATCATAGTTTACATTAATCAACTTATTATTAATCCATAAAATTATTTAACTACAAATAACAAGTCATACTAACAAGGACTTCACATATGCTAGAGGTTGGTGATAAATCTCAGTCGCACTTTGGTTGTGGGTTTGATTCCCGCAGCTTTTTCCAGCATGATGGGTTGTCACACGGTCCACATGTTATCCTTTTTTAAAAAATATATAATTATAATAACATTAAAAATTATATAAAATCATTTAAAATAACCATAAAATGTTTTAACCTCAAAGGTTATTTAATACCTCACATTTTTCATCCCAAAAACTAATGACCAATAATTTCCTTAAAGGTGAATGTCTCTAAAAATAACATTAATAACCTTGAATAAAATAAGCCTCAAAAGTGGTTTCTAAGTCCTTCATCTTATAATATAATTAAAATTATAAACCCATGCTCATATCCCTAACCCTTAAGAAAATATCCTATTTCCTAATGTTTTCTAAATCATTCCTTTGATACCAAATATAAGGCCCCAACCTTAAACATTACATAATCTTTAGTTAAGTCAAAAATTCACATTGAGGATATTTTCTGGTTTAGAGTTTTAGATAATTAGGCTATAAATATTAAATTACATCTTAAAAATTATAATATATACACTTCTTCTATATCCAATTTTTTCCACAAAAATAAAAATCCTTAAATAAAACAAGAATTATTTTCTTGATAAAAATCTTCTTGAAATATTGCTTTCTCTTACCCTTCATTATACCCTAAGAAAAACATTTCAAAAAATGGGATTATCCAAGAATCTCATTAAGGGATATAAAATAATGAAACAAAACATTAGTCCATCAATACATACAAATCAATGAAACCTTACTTTTCAATCATATAACATAATTTTTTTAACATAACTTATGAAATCATAATATTTTTGAATAACACATAGAAATAATAAATTATAAAGGTAAATTGTGGCATCCATGATATACTTACATTGTATCTTTCATAGAAACATAGGGAGTTAAGTTTAGAATAACCATCAAAGTATATTCCCTAAATTTCTTAGGAGAAACATTAACATTTACCTTTGTCACGTTACCCAATGAATTGGAGAGCTATCTCAGGCTCACCCATTCTAGGTTTATCACAGAACCACCCATATTTAGTTTATCATGTAACCACCCAAAAAATTTCTAATTACCTTTATATAATCATAACAAATAAAATATTGAAATTATCAACATTTCACTTATCAATCACAAGAAATCAATTCAAAATTCATTTCCAAAACCATTTAAAATATTTAATAAAGATAATTTTGAATCAAAGTGTCTCATACCACATTGAAACTTTAAAAGGAATTAAAATTTTAAAAAATTAATGTTCATATAAATAAATACATAAACCCATTTTGAAAACAAGTACAATTATGAGAAATATTTAGAAGAAGAAATCTTGAAATCATTTAAAATGATATTTTAGATAAAGAGTTCCTTACCACTTTAGAAAATACTTGAATAAAAATAATTATTGAATAAAATTTTAATAAAACCTATAATATCATTGGAATAAGGAAATTCATGATTTAATATGTCTAAGGGTATTATATACACCTTCAGATAATAAAGGTGTAAAATATCAAGATATGCCTCAATGAAAAGAGATTGAGATCTAGTCCCTTACAAAGATTGTATCATTGGATTATGGATAAATCAATGACATAATTATGTGTAACAAATATAAATACACCCAATATAATTGGATATTATGTGTTTGATAATAATAGTTCATTCACACATATTCTTGGAAAGAAACCCAATGATGTGGATATTTAACTAAAAGAATGGATATTGAGTTAATATTTCTCTTAAAAAGTTCGTATAAATGACGTAAGAATTTATCAATGGGGTGATTATGTGTTGAAAAAGTATATCCACACAAAGTTAAGAGGAAATTAAAACATAAATAAATAAATAGTGATTACACAAAAATTATTTTCATAATATAATCAATGACGTATGCGTAAAACCCAATGAATGGAAATTGAGTTTAGAAATTCCCTTATGAAAATTCAATAGCCTAACAGTGTCACTTAAAAATTCAAGAAATGATTTGACAAGAGAGAAAAGGGTCTATAATCACTTGGACATAAAATTTTCACTAATAAGGATATATAATAACATATCCCACCATCGAAAAATTTAAATTAAAATAAATAACATAAAATATGTCTTTGACTAAATGAGGAGGTTGAAAGGTTTCCTTACCTTGAGTCTGACTTGTCTCATTTGTTATTTATATTCATGAATAATAAAAATTGGTTAATTTATACTTTATTATAAAACTTTTAGAATTTTATTATTCATTTTATATTACTTATAATCATGTTATAAAAATTACATAATTATTTAAGTTCATATTGGTCGTTTTATCGATATTTGGTACTTAAGTTGGACATGAACTTGATATAATTACAAATTGTCCATGTGGTAAAAATTACATTATATACAAAATAGTATTAATAATTTAAATATCATATATATAAATTATATTTTTTTTTATTTATAATATTCCATAACATTTGGAGATAATAAATGAAATGCATCGTTCATGGAGACGACAAGTCGTACGTACGCATGAACACTACTTTGATTTATTTTTCATATTTAAAGGAATTAAAATGAAATTATACATAGGTATATTATAATTCCAGTATAAAATCATATGTTATATATGTTACATAAGTTCATTAACGTTTTCTTCTATATGTTCCATGTATGTCATGAATAAGTCATATCACTTTGAGGGGGCGATAGTCCGCACTTTCTCAAGTAAAATTATCTTATTTACACATTATGAAAAGCATAAATTTATTCTATAAATTAAAAATATAGAATAATGGAGAAAATATAACTATAATATATATCACATATAAATATATTTCCATCATAATGGCCACCAAGAGAGGTGGTAGGGGAAAATTGAGCAATCATCATTTTGTGAGGCAGTACTTCACTGTTCACAAAAATAGTATGTTCGTATCCATTAGATGGAGGTGTGTGTAAGTTTAGTTAAAATAGTTCTCATAAAAACATCCTAGTATATTGAGGATAATTTTTTTGTTATTTAATCAAGGAATAAAAATATAATAGGGAGTGAAGAAGTAAAATAATGGAAATGAAGTTTAGAGAAGACGGTACCTCTTAAAACGTGTAACTCCCTTTGATTTGAGCCAAAAGGATTTTTTGAATTACCTTAAGCCTAAGTTAAGGATTATGTAAGAAATATAGGGATGTTGGGAGATTATTTGGTCATATTATGGATGATACAAGGGGATTGAGAGGTGTGATTGAATGGGTATAGGTGGTGGCCTTTTATAAGAGGGAGGAGGGGCACTTTAGGAAAGTCTAGAAATATTAATTTATTATAAATTATATATTGATTAAAAATGATTCAAAATTTATTTAGTTATAATATAATATTTATATTAGTTGAAATAAAATAATCCAATAATAATTTTACAGGTTTTTTATAGTTTTTTAATCCGTATCTTTTTATTTAACCTTTTTTTTACTCATACTGTTTTATCAAGCATTTAACACATTGTGAATCAAAATAGTTACCAAAACAAGAAAAATGGCCAATTAAAGAGTATTTAATATAATTTTAAACTTATCATAACAATTTTTATTAATCTCAAATTTTTATAAATTTAATATCATTAATTAAACTATTTTATATTTTAAGTTATGAATTATGTCAATTTTGGACACTATTCATACTATGCTTTTTTAAAAATTCATAAAAACCCGATTCCTTCACATAAAAGGAATTAAAAACACATACTATGTAAATAAAGTCCATAAAATTGGTTTATGAGATAAAAATAACCAAATTAAATTTATTTTAACACTTATAATATCATTTATTTGAATCATTTATTAAAGAAGGAATCAATTCATCATCATTGTGTCATAATTAAATTTATTTTATTTAATGTCTAAAAATTATAAATAAACTTTCATGATATAGGAAATCATTTTATATTTATAATTATTATTTATAGTAAAATATATCTCTTATATAACCCCATAAAAAAAATTTTTAGTAAAAGATACAAGTTTATGTTATATTTTTCTTTACATTAAATTAATTCTTATAAAATGTCATTTTCACACCCAAGTGGATCCATGGGGTCCCAAAATCGACCCAAGGATGCCCATTATTGGAAAAATTTCATCAAATAGGATTAGGAAATGTTTTAGGTTAGTTTAATATTATTATAAAATTATTTTTTACACATATTTACAACATTGGCCCTTTAAACATGGTAAATAAAATAATTACTGAAGTTATTATTCATAATGTATAAAAATAAAAAGTACTTATTCACACAATTTATAATTTCTAATTAAAAATATGGTATCCATTTTTCCAAATTCAAAACATATAAGTTACATTAATAAATTTAAAACTAATTCATGTTGTCAAAACCAAAAAGTAGGTTTTTAAAAAGTAATAACTATCAAAATATTGACATGTGTTTATGTACAATTTAAAAGTTAAATTACTAAAAATGAATAAAATTTGATTAAATGATAAAAATATAATCCAATTAAACTTTAAAACCAATTAATAGTACAATATAACTATATAAATAAAATAGATGAAAAGCCATTTTTGACTTAAAATACGGTATTCTTCACTATTCATGAAAAATGAACTTTATCAAATTATTACCAAAAATTTATCCAAAGTAAATTTTGATTTTATGCTTCTAAATAATAAGTTTATTTTTTTCAATAAAATATATAAAGATTTCAAAAAAAATATTTAAAAAGGGTTCTCCATCAAAAGGTGGTAAAATGACTTTTTAAGAATATTAGAGTATTTCATGCTAAAAATAAGATTCACTCTTATTTTAAGAATCTAAAATTTACAGGATAAAAGTAATGATATTTAAAAAAACATTTATAATAATATTGTATTTATTTACGTTCATTTCTACCAATACAATGTCTAGGCTTTAACTACCAATTAAAATAATAATAATAATATATTATTTTTTAGTATAACTCAAAGTTGTATGCAACATAAGATTTTAAAGAAACCCTTTTTTGTGTGTTGATTAAGCTATCGAAAAAAATCATACCCTTTAATGTAAAAATAATATCTTATTCATAAATATTAATAGAAATAAAAAGTTTATAGTTCTTATAAATACCTGGTTCGTTGAAATGATCTTCAATGTCTCCTATATTGATCTTCCCCTTTAGTACTATTCACAAAATAACCTACATAAAACCTTTCTTCACAACCTAGATAATGTAATCATAATAAAAGGTGAGATCAGATGCTCATTAAGGGTAAATAAGGGATATATGTAAGCATAATATGAACATGAGGGTATGAAAACATGGAAATAACATAGATAACCATACCCTGCATATCGAAGATAATAATCTTGGATCAATGAATTAATATAGTCATTTCATAAGAGATGAATTATAAGGGAATCAATTAGCATAATCCATGAAATAATAACATTTACATAATACATAGATTTTTATCATACACATAAGTAGATAAAATCATTTCCATAGTGGTTAATTCTTACTTATAAGACTATCATAGTAGAATGGGTTCACTCCCAAACCATCATAATGGTCAATGATCACATACAAGACCATTATAGTGGAAAAAGTACCTAACTGAACCGAATTGACTCCACATTCCATTACTTTATATCTCATGAGATATAAATATTTACTCAATTAATTGGAGGGAGATATAGGTCCCACCCATCAAAAAATAGAAATCATACATATTTGTGCCATAAGATCCTAAAAAAATAATCATATCACGACCCGATGAAATAAAAATGTGTTTTATAAACCTTTAATTATATATTAAACTATGTAAAATCAATAGGTTTCATAATCATTTCATCATTTAATCATAGCATAACCTATAAAAAAGAAACACGTTTCGCAATAATTTTATCATGGTATAACATGTGGAAGTGAAATAGGTTTCATAAACATATTGTCATCATAAACCACTCAGTGGAAGAGTAAGAATTGTATCTATGGTTCATATCACAATAAAATAAAATGATTTCATATTATGTGGAGAATTATTTTGAAATATTATTCAATTGGAATGTTTCTTAAGGAAGATAACCTTTTTTTGAAAATCACTTTTTAAAACTAAAAACATTTTCAAAATTATTTTCTTTGAAAATTACCTTTAAAACTTATAAATGAATATTTAAATATAATTTAAAACATATATTGAGTAAAATAAACTTTCTATATTTAAAAAATAGTTTCATAAACATAAAACCTTTTAAAAATCCTTTTCCTTGAAAATTTATAACATAAGAATTAAGAATAATTTAAAATATTTATTAATGGAATATTAAATTTTCAATCTAAAAAAAAACTTTATAGAACATAAAACATTTTATAAATAAATTTATTTTAAAATAACCATGAAAACATATAATTTTATATTAATGTAAATAATGGTCACCATGTTGAAAAATTTTGTTCATATCGTACAAATTAAAACATAGATTCCTTTTACATTTCTTGTAAAATTCAAACAAGGATTGATTGCAAAAACAAGTAATGGTTCATTCGAAAAAAAATTGGTAGAAATTTCTTTAAGTAATCATTTTTAAAAAAATTAAAACATTTCTAAATATTTTTTACAAAACATGGTTTAAAAAGAAAAGGTTTTTTTGAGTGAAAACATTTTTTTGATTAAAAGCATTATTTTTGAACTCTTGAGTACATTAAGAGTGGAAAATGGAGGTAAAATTTTTATTATCATGATGTTCCAAGATTATAATAAAAGATTGTATTTTCCTGAGATATGGATTGAAATATTTCATTATTTTAATCATAGTCATAAATAATGTCAATCAATGATGAGATTGTTACATAAAATCTTTACCGCTTATATAACATTGAAACATAAGACCCACGAAGTAATATAATTAAATTAAAATTAAAATATAATTAGGATAAATAAATTCATAATATTATATATAAATGGATTTTTATATACATATCATAAAATAATAGATGTTCAAAACATAATAATATGTCTCAAAGAATGAGAATTGAGAGAAAAATACTTTTCTGAATTGGTAACTATTAAACCACAACCCCATGAAAGATATACACACAAATTGATATTTAAATACCAAAAAACATTACTTATAATCATTATAAAATAAATCCATATCCATTATATACACCACATGAAAGAATCATGTGGTTAATATGGAATTTTTCTCACAAATATGGAGGTTTCCTCCATCAAATGGAAACTTTTCAACGTAAAAAACTCTAATCAATTTAAATTATTATAAAAAGATATTTTTATTTATTATGAGGTATAATTTTTATATACTATGTATTCTATTGGTTTCTATATTTTTTCCTTAAATGTGATTTGAAAATAAAAATATTTTATTTGTAGGAAGGTTGTTTGTACGGATGGGTAAAATTTCTAATTTTCAATGATCATTATGGAAAAATGGTAAGTAATATATTATCATTAAAAATGATCCTAATATAATAAATATAATATTATTTCTTTATACATATCATCCTTTTGGCGTGGTGAAAAAAATAGATTCACATCACTTCATGAAGATAGCACTCCACACATACACAAACAACATTATCATCTTTCTAGGTGTAAAAACGTAAGAAATAAAATCATATATCATATTTTAAAAATGATATATTTATCATGAATATCATAATTATGTCACATATATCTCATATATTTATCCTCATTATCCTCCATGTAATGTATCAGTAAAAAAATCACATCTCTTCGTGAGTCCATCATCTTCCGTACACACTAGCGACATTATCATATCCCCTATGGAAAGGAAAATAAAAAGAGTATATATATGATATAATGTGTAAATAGGAATTATTGTTTTATAAATATGATATATATTATTTATTTCCATAATCATACCCAATCGAGGGAGGTTTTAATTGAGAAATGAATGACATCAGTTCGCGAGCTGATAGTCCCCCGTACACCCGAATATTGCTTTTGTAACCCATTTGATGAAAGTGGAGATTGTTTTATGTCATTACATAAAAATAAAACAAATTATTATTGGTAATATAATGATAATATTATATAATAATTTTTTAATAATAATTTAAGGAGGTGTATGAAATAAATAAAATACAAATTCTTGTTGAAGAACATTACCTCTTATTCGGGTAACCTCCTTATGTTGGCACCAAAATCCAACCTAGGTTTTATTTATAGAAAAAATTAAGGGTACTAAGATGGGAGGAGAAATTTTTCTAAGGGATATTTTTCTTAATGCATGAACCAAAATTTTTTTATGTTCTGAAAATGTTAGGATTGGGGTGGCCTTTTATAAGTGAGGTGAGTGGCACACATGTAATTTTTGAAAATAAAAGGGTGTACCCAAGTTTTTTTCATGTCAAAAAGATCCAAAAATATTATTATAGATTATAATATATTATATTATCTAAATATTACCATAAAAATATTTTATATAAATATTTAGATCATTTTAACCCCTATTTTCTTAGTTTAACCCTCGGTAAACCATTTTTTACCATAACAATGGTAATTAATTTTTACTACTTTCTTAAATAATTTTGGTAAGAAATTAATTTTATTTTATTATATAATATAAATAATTATTATTAAAAATATTTAAACCATTTTAAAAATTAAAAAACACATTAATTAATTTTTTTAATTTAAAAATTAATATCGCAAACGTGACATGAATATGGGTTTTCAAATAGAAAATGTTCAAAAGTTTACAAAATTTTTTATATTCAATTAAAAAATGGAATTGATTAAAATAAATTTAATTTAATTAATATATATATATATAATTATACTAATTTTTCTTTAAAATTAATTTAAAATAATTTTCTCTTTATAAATAAATCAAATGTTAAGGTAATTTTTTATTAAAGTTCATAATTTTATATCATTCATCAAAAAATTAATCCTTTAAGAGAATTATATGAAATTAGTCATAATATAAATTTTAGTTTATAAATTTAAAAATTAATTTCATATTGTAAAATAAATTTTCTATTGGTGTCAAAAAATATTTTAAAAATAAGTGCACAAAAAATAGATAAAACCGATTTTAGGTAGACAATATTTGTTAGGGTAAAATTTGATTTATTGTTATTTATTATTTAAAAAAATATGTTAATGTTAAATACATTATTGAATAATTTATATATATAATTATTTACCAAAATCATTTTCTAAATTTTATTTAGGTAAATGATGTTCTTTTGAAATAAAATAGTATTTCAGAAATTGTTTTCCTTTATTTTCATGTGGTTTTTATTTTCTTTTTTAATTAATTGTTAACCAAATCATTCATTTTATAAACATTTGTAAGACATATATTTTCATTATTTATTTAATATAATTCATACCCACTATTCCAAGAGTTAGGTGATAACTATCATATTAAATAATAATATTTTAATAATATTTCATGTTTCATTTAAACTCAGTGTTGCGTGTAACTCATGCTACACTCAGTGGTACATTTAATGCAATAAAAACAAAGTGTTTCTCGTAATTCATCCTAACTTCATATTTCATGTAATAAAAAATAAATAAAAGTTGAAATTTATTTCAAAAAAAATTCAAAAAATCTCATAGTGTTGCAAATAAGTAACAACATGGAGTGAAATTAATGTACACTGTGAGTATATTGTTCTAACCTAGACCATGGCCTATTAGATTACTCAATGTGTAGTTTTTGTACATATTTTGTAGTCTACATGGTTTATTTGATAATTCTCCTTAACTGTATGGTCAAATACATGTTTAATACCATGTAATACTAAAATCCTAGAACATTAATGTAAAACAAAACTTGTTGTAGACATACACAGAATGTAGCTTATTAATTCCCACATAGAAAGTACACAATGATCAATTTGGTGAGTCAAGAATAAACATAGATTGAGGAATAAAATTGAGGTAAAACACATTTGTGCTCATAAAAATATTTTTTTCAAAAAAATATTACCTTTATTTTTTATTGTTTTTTATTTTAATTTATAATTAATTAGACACCAAATAATTAATTTTATACAAATGTGTATACCATATATTTTCATATTTTAGTTAACAGGTTTTAGACCCACTATTCCAATGGCTAGGATATAACTATCATATTAGTTAATAGTTTTCAAAATGTTGTAGAGGAACCATAATTATATAGAAAAAACTTGAGAACTAGAGGATGCAATGAAGGAGAAACTTGGGAACCAGATAGAACCTCCCAGTATGGTTATTCCAATCTGATTTCCCAATATGATAATATTTCTCTGTCAGAATACAATTGAGTAAATTCAATATTCCACTACAAAATATTTCACTTTTTCCAACGGGGTCATATCTGTGGGTAAAAGTACATTTCCTGTTGGTAAAACGTTTTACCAACATATATGTCTCTGTCACTAAATTGTTGGTAAAAACTCTGTCGCTAAATGTTTTTGCGACAGATAAAATTATTCTGTTTTAATTATAATAATACCAAAAGATAATATATATGATGGTTTAAATGTTTAGAAACAGTTTTTAATTACAATTTTTTCTGTTGGTAATAATATTACAAACATATAATATCTGTTTATAAATAAAATTTGAATAAAAATTATAAATTTTTATTTCTAATAAAATTTCATATTATATTTATTAATTTATCATATATGACAAATATTTTTAAATTATTAAAGAGGAACATTTTAACACATTCAAAATTATGAAAAAATTAATTATATTAATAATGAAATTTAATACAAAATGAATCAATACAAAATAAAACCCCAAAATGATCTATCCCACACCCCACACCCCCCACCCTCTCTCCCCATGCTAGAAGCACATATATGCCACACCAAGGATTAGTGAGATCATCCATGCCATAATCCCATCCATGTCACACCAAGGACCACCAGGAACCAACAACTAGCGAGCTCATCCATGCCAGAAGACCATCCATGTCACACCAGGTACCAACAAGAACCAACAACCAGCAGCAGCCCATCCATGTCAGGGATCAGCAATAACCAACATCATCAATGACACACCAAATACCAGTGAACAACAACAAATCATCCATGCCTTAGGACCAGCGATCCACCTCCAGATTAAATCAGACCAAAATATCTGCATGAATTGAAATTAAAATATAAATAAATGGAGGTGTAAAAAAATTATTTTCATAGTGATCATTTTTCATCATTCCTATTTACATCACATGAATCTGTTAAGGCCGTATATTCCCATTAACCATGGACTACTCCTACCACAACATTTGGTCCATCGCCAACATCAGGTCCACCAAGAAAAATTTGCAACAAAAAAATATGAATCACTCCACCTCTCCAGATGATTTGAAATAAGGTTGTGTTTGGTTCAGGAAAATTTTTAACAAATAAACACTTTGAAGAATCCATGGAAAGAGAAATGGGAATACCTACTTGATCTTTAATGAGTGAATAATGGTAGCATGAACATGCTGCCCTAATAGTTGTATACATGTTCCCAGAAATAAACAAGTAGCAAAAATAAGATGGCTTGACATGAGACATGCATCTGACACAAACCAATGACAGTATACAAAATATAACCTACTAGCCTCTAATGTTAGAACCAGTACACTGAAAAAAATCTCAAAATGATCACTGGGTAGCATTAGTAATGAATAAGCATGTATTGGACCTGACATGTAGCTTTTTTCTCCACCCAATGTGAACCAACCACAAAAGAAACTAGATTTGGAATCCTCTACACTTCACACAAGATATCATATGTTGCTTTGGATCTAAAAATGCACAACATCACCATCCCTTTGTAGTGGAACACCCATATATGTTTGAAGCAACACATGACATGATCTCCCTCTACTTTAGAGAGACACCATCATAATCAGCATGTTGAGCACCCAAACATTAGCCTTAAAAAATAGTTTTCATCTAAATACATGATATAAAAATAATAATGCATGATACAAACAACTAAAATAAAATCAAACCAGCAACCACAATAAGAATATATAACTAGTAAATGCAAAAAACATCCATAACACGTGATTGAAAAATAACCAGTGACAAAAAAAATACAAAAAAACCATAAGAACCAATGACCACAACAACAGAAAACAACCCATGACAACATAATGGAAAATAACTACACATGATAAAAATTAACATGAATATTATCTTAACAAGAATATTATCTAAACAAAAATGACAACACATAGTAGAATTTACATTTCATTTATGTTTCAATTTTCCACGTGGCAGCATCATTTGGTAGCTTTAGTTAGCTCATAATAAATTCATTACCTCTTTTAGTTCAGTGCTCCACTTGTCCTGTTTGATTCCCCTTTAATGAATTCTTTTGAAGTGAGAAACTTTCTAATTTTAACCTTATCAAACCACCTATAATGAACTTTAACCACTAGAAACTAAACATGTGAGAAAGAAACTCATAATCCTATTAAGATTCAACATAAACCAGCCACAAGCTCTGGTCAGTAGTATCTCAAACCCATGTTCCAGAAATCAACAGTAATGTTACTGAACTAAGAGTTTCAGATAATTCCATCGACACAAACTTGTGGTCTCCAGTCAGTATGACATCAACATATCAAACCCCCATCATTATTTTATCAATCATATGATAGTATGCTAACCTATTCTACTTCCTTGAAAACCCCTTCATCTTGTGGCTTGGACAACATGAACTATAAATCATGTATAAGAAAAACAGTAATGCACCAAGATTAGGTCTTTAGATAAAATCTATGGTTCCAGTATTATTACAAGGGTTCATTGAAAATAAAATGTGATACTTGGGTTTCCTACAGAAATATTTAACCAACATTACAGGATGAATAAAGGACCTAAAATGATAACAAAAAAGCAATGACAATGTAATGCTGAAATATTGGTTGAAAATGATAATGATGCTAGTAAATATATGGAAGAACATTAATTTAGAGTGTATAGTGATTGGGACATGAGACTTGGGTTTCCTACACATAGTTTTCACATATAGAGAAAGATTTCACACAAAGATTATATAATGAAATTACACACTGAGTTTACTAGAATCCCCTTGATGACTTCAAACTCCAACCATTCTGAAATTAATAATCAATTTCATTTGGAAGTATAGAAACGGAAGAAAGAACTATAGAATATAAAAATAAATAAGGAAGAAGAAGAAAATCCACTCAATTTGTAGCTCTAGATCCATCGAGTATTCCTCTTAACTCCATCTTAGAAGTGCTTCATCTTGCTCTCAGTTTGCAGCAGTATGGAATAGTTGGTCTGGAATGCAGAATGCCCCATCACCTGCTGCATTCATTCCCTCTTAAATTCCTCCTAAACTCTAACTTCCCTCATCTAATTATCTTTTAACAATTAGTAAACATGTATCCGAACACTCTCTAACTAAACCTAAACAAATGTCCATGTAACACTTTATTGCTGCCAACTCACAACAATCCCATATTATATATTCTTTATTAGTTAAGGAACACCAATTTTCATGTGATCTGTACTATTTAATATCCATTCACACATGTCTCATCCCCCAGTAACATCATTAAATAAATTAATCAGACACTTGTAAGAGAGCTCCCCATACCTTCTCGGCCAGTACTGCTTGTTCCCCCATCCTTAAGTGTTCCCATCAGATGATATGTACACTTCAATTCTATATAGAAGATAACTCCAGAAAAACGAAAAAAATCCAAAAAACCATATCCCAATATGCCTTCAGTGCTGGTGGAACCCATAATTAGCTCAATCTTCGCAGCCCAAACAACTCATTGTCTGCACGAACTAGCTCCTTGGCTCAACTTAATGTCCTTATGTCAGGCTCTAACCACCCTAACAAGTCAATATCTTGACAAAAATGAATAAACGTAAGTTGAAAACCACTGAAATCCAATACCATAAAATAGATCCAGTAACTTTATGCTAGTTCTACTAAAAAATCACTATCAATGCGGCATACATTAACTAAATACACCAAATAAAACCTCTCCTTGAATGAACGGACAGTTCCAATTGAATCAGTGAAACATTCATCCTTGAATGAACAAATGAACTCCATGCCTAATATGAGAATGATAGATCTATACACAATATGCTACCATGAGACAAACCCATCTTTATCAATCGAGTGGATTTTAGATCTCAATGGTCCCAACATCGAACTGGCATAGCCCAGCAATGAGCATCTCTGATTTCAAATCCCCAATTTGGGACCTATCTTGTTGTCCCAACCTGTCATCATGAATAGCCGAAGTAGGGACCTGAGCATTTGACAGACTTCAAAACCCCACAATAGAGATTATAGTCACTAATCACACACTGAGTTTACAGATACATATTACACATTGATTTTACATACACATATTGTACACAGAGACACTAATTGCATACACAGATTGCACACATAGATTACACATTGAGTTTACACACTGAGTTTACACATTGAGTTTAGACTCTAAGTTTACACACACAGATAAATATTGAACACAAATATTGAACAATGAAGTTAGACACTGAACATACAGACTAAGTTTACACTTATGTTTACACACAATGATAATTATGATAATAAATATATGCAAGAACATTAATTTAGAGTGAATAGTGATTGGGTTGTGAGACTCGGGTTTCTTACACACAGTTTGCACACAGAGTGAGATATTGCACACACAAATTACAAAATGATATTATGAATTGAGTTTACATGCAGAGTTTACAGACAATAATGATTTTTTCATTAGAATCACCTTGAAACCCTAATTGAAATTCCTTTCAAACACTAGATACCTAGGATTTTAGGTGCTTAAAACATAAAGAGAAGAATTTCATTCCTGATAAATCGAAACATGGAAATAAAAACTGGTTGAAGTGTAAATCTAAATACCCCAATTTCAAATAAATAAAGGGAATATAAAATCTTTTTGAGGTTTGATACAAAATTATAGGGAAGAAAACCAAACGATAGAACACTACAATAAACCTAAACAACACTAAAATTACTCTACGAGACTGACCCCTCATAGCATCACGAGCAAGAAGAATGTGTTACCGAACGTGATTGAAGATATAAACAAATATGGAGTAGGATTCAAGGCGATATAGGGGTGATGCGATGCGATATGGGATGATGGACGGTAGGTCGGAGCTAAACAGAGCTGTACAGTGGGATGTGAGGCGTGGCAGAAGGATGCGAGGCTGAACACGGAACAAGGGAAGATGATACCTTGAGGAAGATTCGGGTTTTAGTGGTGTTGATTTTTTTTTATAAAAATTATTTAAATTTTTATTGAATAATTAATATTGAAAAATATAAAAATAGTTCATATTTCAAGAAAACTGAATAATAAATATTTAAAAATATAAAAACGTTTAATACTTTAAGAATATTGAAAATTAAAATCAATTATGAGATGTTTTTAAACACCATGAAATAAAATTTTACTTTGATAATAAAAATAATATATATATATATATGCACTTTATTTCTCTTGATTAGTTATTGATAAAATATATATTTTTTTGTTATTTAATTGTTTCTTGTAACATTTTTTTGTTACGGAAAATGATTTTTTGGTAATAGCATTATTAATAATAGATTCATGTGTTAATAAAAATGTTGGTATTAGTATGATAAAACAATAGATTAAACTGTTGGTAAATGATATGTGGGTATTGAATTATCAATATCAACATATATATATATATATTGGTAAAAAGAAGTGTTGGTATTAAAAATTAATACTAATAGAACTTAATATCTGTTGGAATTGCTCATTTTTACCAACAGATATATTATCTGTCAACAAATTTCTGTTCGTATAAGTCATTTTTCAGTTCAGAAAACCTAATATGAAAATCATGTTCTGATTATCTAGCCTAGTATGATGACCATCTGAATATGATTAAAAAGAAGAATATTATAATCAGCTGAATATGATGATCAGTTAAATACATTGCAGTCTTGTCTCTTCTCTTTCCAATTTTCTCTATATAAACTTCTTCAAATCAACTCAATAAAAAAACTTCTTTCTCTCCCTTAAAATCCAGAGATTCTCTCTCTTATCTCATGGAAAATACCCTTATTGTCAGCATTAGAAAAGTACAATGCACTTATCACCTTTTGAGAGGACCCAACTCCAGAAAATCAGGAGTCGGTTCCTTCTGAACATGATGTGTCGTTTTGAAACAAAAACATGCACTAATAACCACACATCACATCCCATACTGAGGATCAAATTCGGTTCAGGATCTGGTAAACTGGAAACTTCGTACATGTTTAATCTGATAAAATTTGTTACCTGAAAATTTAAAATCAAAACGTAGGGTGAGCATAAAAATTCCCAGTAAGGGGTTTTAAAAATAAACTAATGTAACTTTTAAAAACATTCGTTAAAACTTTATATATAATATTTCTCTTAAAGAATAACTGTAACACATGCAACATAACCTAAGAGTGATTAATTAAGATTTACAAGGAATACATGAATCAATTAGGGAATATTAAAAAGGAGTAATAAGTAAAGGACGTTCTAAACATGTATGACATATGAACATTTAAGCACAAAAATTGAGCAGCTAAGAGTAATGATTTATCAGAGTTGCGCATGAAGGAAAAAATTTCAATTTTATATGATGGATACTATTTTACTTAGTGTTAAACACAAATAATGCCTTAAACTTTTACTCGTGACATCAACATGAACTTTATAAATAAATAATCACAAGAGCAGTAAAGGAATGGGTATATCATATGAAAAATTACTTGTAACATAACTTGAATATGTGGCTTCAACATTTCATTTTTACATTCATGAACATATCACCAAGTTCCATACCCAAGGTGTCATAAAAACTACCTATGGTTATTCACCATGGTATCATGAAACTTGTTATCTCTAGAGATTAATTTTTTACCCAATGCATTGGAGCACTATCAGGACGCACCCTTAATATGCCTTTACTTACATGTGAGCAACATAAATCAATACTTTACTTAAATGGGGTTGTATTTTCAAGATGTCCCATACCACCTTGAAATTTATTCATAGTTGGTCATAATAGTTGAATTTACATATCATATAAGTGAGACAGGCATCTATATGATTAAAAACCAAGCTAGTAATTATATAACTGTCACTGAATGTAAAGATGAAATGCAGATTGTGGCACGTATATTGACATCTAAGGTACTAAAAGAAAATAAAAAAACTAGAATCTGCCACATTCAAGTTTATTATTAAAATTATAAAACCTTATCATCCAATTAAAAAAATGAACTGATACTTCAAGTAGGGTTTTGAACTTGTACATGCTAAAACATTCAATATTGATAAGCCTTTGAATACAATAGAAATGTCCATGATAGAAAGCATAAATCTTCATCATAAGCAACATCATTTAAAACATGGGAAAATAAATAAGTAACTCTTAAATATGGATGTAAGTTTTATTTAACATCATATTTCTTCTGTTTTAACACTCCACCCAAACTCAAGACTTAATGTGTAAAGACCTCAGATCTGGTTATATTAAGGGTTCATGCATCATATAAGGTATATGTATATAACTGCATTCATACTAGAAGAGTGTCACATCCATGTGCATTAACCCCGTAAAGGTATAAGTTACCATGGTATTATATGGGGTAGGTAATGTCTTTAGTTATGAAATTTTGTTTATAAAAATATTCCCATATAATTCTATTAAAACCGAACACATATAACATTTCCCATATATATATAAATTTTTTTCCAACTTAATGGATGGGGGGTTCGTGGGACAATACACAAAAATAGAGAGGGTATGTCCACTCTTAAATATATATCTATAATCGATGTACACATAACCATATGTGTACATATATAAATATATAGCAAGTCTTAAGGTTTGATAAACATTTAATAAATTATAAATATACCTAAATTACCAAATTTAAAGATTTAGGTTCAGTTATAAGAAGAGTCTCAACTAACCCATAGAGATATTTAAAATACATGGTTTTATGAACATATATATATATAGATATATAGATATATATAACTCAACACCATGCACCAAAGCATAATACTCCTTACGTCCATTAAACCATTTGAACACCCAAAACCCGAAAAAATATATATAACATTTTCCAAATATATTTTTATTTTTATTTTTTAAAATATGCATATGTGAACATGTGAGACACAGGAGAAATTATACACAAACTTCATACATATAACAAAAGTCGAAAGTCCATTCCCATTCATACTTATAACTGACGTACATACATATAACCAAAAGTATATATTTATTTACAAAACAAAAAAAAGAGGCAAGGTATAATCCTTACGTTCTTTATGCCATTTGCGTGCAAGAGAACCCAAAGGCCTAGGTTTAAAATTAAAGAACATTTGGACTGAACAGTAACGGTATAAGTATATACTTTATGAATATATAAGTGTATATACTCTCAAAGAAGCAAGACAAGGAAAAACTAAACCCTTACTTTTAAAACTCAAAGAAAGAGGACTTAAGGGAGATTGGTCTGGGTCTACTGGATACTTGAACGGGGAAGAAGAAATTAGAGGTCTTGGTTATTTATATACAAAAATATCAAACACCACCCTCCACACAAAAACGTACACACCTGTAGTGCATTCAATGGGGTGTGTCATGCTTGAAGAAAAAAGGGGAGACATGGGGGGTCCCCGGCAGTCAGAAGTAAAGAAAACGAGGGGTTCCATAGGGTAGGGTTATTGGTGTAACCAATGTGCGGAGGAAGAAGAAGAAGCAGAAGGAGGTAAATCCAGAGAAAAATAGATTTTCCAGATTGACTCCAATATTGATCCAAGGGCTAAGTTATGTCCATGTTTTTTTAAAATGAAACGGGTGGCTTCGATCGTGCGCGACGCGATCCAACTGTCCAGATCGTGTTTCGCCCGAAAAAATGCTTCCCACATCGAAATAGAGAGCGGTTTTCACCTCCCTTAGAACCCCGGGCCCCCCAACGATTACTCAAAAAGCACACAGCACCCACGAAGGGGGCCCTATACATGGGATCCCGCCCGCATGCCTCAGCCTACCCAGACCCTGTCGCGACCTCACGCCCGCACTGGTGCACCTATGTGCTCCTGCTCGCTCCTGAGCACCCTTTGGGGAACCTCTGCCCGAGCTTAGGTACGCCTTATCTTGGGGATGAGGGTCAATCTCAGACACTTCATGTGAGCTACCTCCCTCGGCCCTATCCAAAAAGGGCTAGCCCTAGTGGGCCAATTTTTTTGTAAAATCTACACTTAAAAAAAAGTTTTAAAGAAGAGGAAACAAACCATTCATTAAAACTATATAGAATTTATATTCTTAAACGTTAATTAATACAAAATAAACTATGTATTAGTTAAAATTATTTCTAAAATTACAAACACAAAACCTTTTTTTAGGAAAAAGTTGTAAAAATATTTTAATAAACCTATATGATAAATTTTGTGCTATTTTAATAGAAAACTTAATTCAATCAAAACATAATTAAATTTGAAGAAATTTAAACATAGTATATAACATAATTTAAGAAATTAAAATCATTACATTGTATTTGAAATATTCGCAACATTTTGAATTCCATAATTCTTTTCAAAATCATTTAAGGGTGAAACGAAGTTTTAAACCATATCCTTTTAGAGCCCATAAATGATGGTTTAATTATAACCTTAATCATAAATCAATTATTTGGAAACTAATTAATATTTAAATAAGTTCAATTATCCTAATAAGGTCCAATAGCTATAATTATAACTGTTACCTTCCAACGATCATTATAGCAACAGTCGAAAAAGTGTCCTATAAAACCAAACCTTACGATGTCCTAAAACTCCAAAGGAAGAAGATGGTGCTTCCCATTCTTCTGAACCTCAGCATGGTTTTTATGATCATAGTGGTGATTTTTTTTTCTTTAGTTGACTCGAAGGATCTCCTTTACTTACCATGCCTCATTGTGGTGATTGGGGGTCTTCCAGTAGTTCTAATAGGGTTTTTAATAGGTATTATTGGTTAGTATGTTTACTCTTTTCATCTTAGTGTATTGTAAACACTGTAGTGTTCTTAATTAAATAAATATCCTTATGTTCATCATTTAAATTTTTGTTTGGTTAAAATAAATTTAAACAAAAATAAAAGAATTAAATTATTTTTATACGCTATCCAAGTTTCGGGATGTTACCATACTGCCCCTTCAAGAATTGCATCCCTGCAATTCCTTTCATACAACCTCACCAAGAGAAAATTCACTGATGTTCCTACCATATCCCCCATAGTGGATAATCATCAGGTGCATCCAGCAAAAAACCCACATTGTTGCTCAACTCCTCTATTTCCCTATCCCAAATACACCTTAGACAGAAAAGGTTGAACTCTTGAATGGTGCATTTGGACTTCCATAGGGAGGCTCATACGGAGGAAAGTTTGGAGATGTCTAAATAGACCAACCCTCGCAGAACTTTCCAGATTATATCCTGATTGAGGGCACCTAAGTCATAGATGATGTCATATAGGCTGAGGCTGAGAAGCTGGTACATGTAGGCTGCATGAAGGTTTCCCTCTAAAGAAGATTCTTGAAAACTTACCATGGCCGTGTAGTTCCGGCCTAGAGTAAAGCACAGAAAAAGTTCTTCATGGTATTTTCCTCTTTTCTTGTGCATGGAGAATTGGACCAAGGATATTCGGTGGTAAATGGAAGTATTACCTTGTCAGGTGTGGAGAATTCCCACTCCGTTAGATACCTCATATAATTATTTTCACGTCCTTCGCAAGTTTGCAAGGGGGAGGCATTATTCCTCATAGGTTTTGATCATAATAAACACCATTACTTCATTAGGAAGACATAAGATGTGGGTTTTTCCATACATCTAAAAATTTATTATGATAGATCACTTAGTGATACCCATTCAAAATTAAAACCAATGAAAATATAGAAGAAAGAAAAGATAACAATTCATATCCTTATATAACTACTGGTCCATAAAAATAGGAAGGATAATGATTTTCGCAGTTCCAGGAAACACGAATCCCCAAAACAAGATTAAAACTCTCTATACCTCTAAACCATATGCAACCCGAGCAATCGGGTTCGATATCATGGAAGCACTTATAGTGTCTCCATAGTCTGACACGAGGAGCGTATAGCTGAGAGACATCAGTATGCACTTGATTTCTATACACCGATATGGAGGCTTCGTATTCAAGAACTTCAAAGTCCATTATGTGACCGTAATGGCCATAGGATAGGAATTGACACATATATGTCGTGCGGAGGTCTCCCGCTGCTGTCGCTTCTTGGAAGGCCATGAGGGACTGGAAGCCTTCTGCTGCGGTGAAGCATCTAAAAAGTTTGTCGTATTACTTCCCTCGTCGTGTGTAAGACAGAAACTGGTCTTGCATCATAAATATGTAATCCAGACCCACTCTTCAGTGGAGTTGGAGTACTCAGGGAGATTTGGACACATCATAGAGATGTTTTCACAACATACGTATATGGGCATAGTGTATAAAAACTTCATGGATGGCTAAGGAAATTATGGTTTCTAAGGCCTTATTGGTAAGAGACAAGAGATTAGTACCTTTGTTTCCATCTGAAAATTAATAACACTCATTTTTTAGTAATGGTGAAGTAAATTTTTCTTTGTTTTAGTTTTGTCTTTCCAGAGGCATCCAAACTGAATCCTCTTATACCAACTGAGAGGACCCGAATCCATAAAACCAGGAGACGGTGCATTCTGAACATGATGTGTCATTTTGAAACAAAAACATGCACTGATAACCACATATCACATCCCATACAGAGGATCAAATTCGGTTTAGGATCTGGGAAACTGGTAACTTCAGACATGTTTCATCTGATAAAAATCGTTACCTGAAAATTTAAAATCAAAACGTAGGGTGAGCATAAAAATTCCCAGTAAGGGGTTTTAAAAATAAACTAATGTAACTTTTGAAAACATTAATTAAAACTTTATATATAACATTTCTCTTAAAGAACAACTATGACACATGCAAAATAACCTAAGAGTGCTTAATTAAGATTTACAATGAATACATGAATCAATTAGGTCATATTAAAAAGGAGTGATAAGTAAATGACGTTCTAAAAATGTATGACATATGAACATTTAAGCACTAAAATTGAGCAGCTAACAGTAATGATTTATCAGAGTTTTTCATGAAGGAAACAACTTCAATTACATATGTTGGATACTATTTTACTGAGTGTTAAACACAAATCATGCCTTAAAATTTTACTTGTGACATCAACATGAACTTTATAAAGACATAAGGACAAGAGCAGTGAAGGAATAGGTATATAATATAGAAAAGTACTTGTAACATAACTTGAAAATGTGGCTTCAACATTTCTTTTTGACATTCATGAACATATCACCAAGTTCCATCCCCAAGGTGTCATTAAAATTACCTATGGTTATTCACCATGGTATCATGAAACTTTTTATCTATAGAGATTAATTATTTACCCAATCCATTGGAGTGCTATCAGGGCACACCCTTAATATGTCTTTATATACTTGTGAGCCACATAAATCAATACTTTACTTAAATGGTTTTGTATTTTAAATATGTCCCATACCACTTTCAAATTTATTCATAGTTGGTCATAATAGTTGAATTTACATATCATATAAGTGAGACATTCATCTAATGATTAAAAACCAAGATACTAATTATATGACCATCATTGAATGGAAAGACAAAAGGAAGATTATGGCATGTATATTGAAATCTAAGGTACTAAATGAAAAGAAAAAAACTAGAATTTTTCACATTCAAGTTTATTCTTAAAATTCTAAAACGTTATCATCCAATTAAAAAATGAACCAATAATTCAAGTAGGGTTTTGAGCTTGAACATGCTAAAACATTCAATATTGATAATCCTTGGCATAAAACAGAAATGCCCATGATAGAAATCATGAATATTTACCATAAGAAAAATCTTTTAAAACATGATAAAATAAATAAGTTACTCTTAAATATGGATGTATGTTTTGTTTAACATCCTATTTCTTGTGTTTTATCACTCCACCCAAACTCGAGACTTAATGTGTAAAGACCTCAGAAATGGGTATAATAAAGGTTCATGCATTATATAAGGTATATGTATATAACTATATTCATACTAGAGGATTGGTACATTCATGTGTATTAACCCCCAAAAGGTATAAGATTCCAAGGTATTATATGGGGTAGGTAATGTCTTTTGTCAGAAAATTTTGTTTATAAAAATCTGCCCATATAATTCTATTAAAACCAAACACATATAACATTTCCCATATATATATAAAAAAAATTTCCAAATTAATGGATGGGGTATTCATGGGCCTATACACAAAAATAGATAGGGTATGTCTACTCTTATATATATATAACCGAAGTACACATAACCATATGTGTACATATATAAATATATAGCATTTCTTAAGGTTTGATAAACATTTAATAAATTATAAATATATCGAAATTACCAAATTTAAGGATTTAGGATCGGTTATAAGAAGAGTCTCAACTAACCCGTAGAGATATTTAAAATACAAGGTTTTATGAACATATATTTATATGTATAGATATATATAACTCAACACCACGCACCAAAGAAAAATACTCCTTACATCCATTACACCATTTTAACACCCAAAACCCGAACAAATATATAACATTTTCCAAATATATTTGTTTTTTTTTTTTGAAAATATGCATATGTGAACATTTGTGATGCAGGAACTATTATACACAAACTTCATACATATAAACGAAGTATAAAGGCCATGCCCATTCATAATTATAACTGACGTACATACATATAAACAAAAGTATATATGTATTTTCAAAACAACAAAACAAGTCAAGGTATAATCCTTACGTTCTTTATGCCATTTGGGCGCAAGAGAACCCGAAGGCCTAGGTTCAACATTGAAGAATTTTTGGATTGAACCGTAAGGGTATAATTATATACTTTATGAATATATAAATGTATATACTCTCAAAGAATCAATAAAAGGAGAAAACCAAACCCTTACTTTTAAAACTCGGAGAAAGAAGACTTGAGGGAGATTGGTCGGGGTTTGCTGGAGACTTTAACGGGGAGGAATAAGGGAGAGGTCTCGGTTATTTATATACAAAAATATCACACACCACCCTCCACGAAACAATGTACACACTTGCAGTGCATTAAATGGGGTGTGTCGTGCTTGAAGAAAAAAGGGGAGACATGGGGGATCCCTGATGGTTATAAGTGAAGAAAATAGGGGGGTTTCATAGGGTAGGATTACTGGTGTAACCCATGCATGGAGGAGAAGATGACGCAGAAAGAGGGAAATCCAGAGAAAAACGAATGGTCCAGATTGACTTCGATCTTGATCCAAGGGTTGAGGCACGTCCATGTTTTTTTTAAGGAAATGGGTGGCTTAGATCGTGCGCGATGTAATCCAATGGACCAGATCGCATTTCACCTGAAAAAATGCTTCCCACATCGAAATGGGGAGCGGTTTTCACCTCTCTTAAAATCCCGATCCTCCCAACGAGTTCTCAGAAAACACATAGCACTCACAAAGGGGGCCTTATACACGGGCTCCCGCCCATAGGCCTTGGCCTACCCAGACCCCGCCGTGACCTCACGCCCGTACTGGTGTGCCTATGTACTCCTTCTTGCTCCCGAGCACCCTTCAGGGAACCTTTGCCCAAGCTTGGGCCGGCCTTAGCTTGGGGCTGAGGGTCAGGCTTAGCCACTTCATGTGAGCTACCTCCCTCGGCCCTATCCAAAAATGGTTGGCCCTAGTGGGCCAATTTTTTTGCAAAAGCTACACTTAAAAGAAAAAAAATAGTTTTAAATAAGAGGAAACAAACCATTCATTAAAACTATATAGAATTTATATTCTTAAACATTAATGAATACAAACTAAACTATGTCTTAGAAAAAGTATTTCTAAAATTACAAACACTAAACATTTTTATAGGAAAAAGTTATAAAAAGATTTTAATAAACCTATATGATAACTTTTGTGCTAGTATAATAGAAAACATAATTCAATCAAAACATAATTCAATTTGAAGAAATTTAAACATATTTTATAACATTATTTAAGAAATGAAAACCATTACATTATATTTTAAATATTCGCAACGTTTTGAATTCCTTAATTCTTTTCAAAATCACTTAAGGGTGAAACGAAGTTTTAAACCATATCCTTTTAGAGTTAATAAATGATAGTTTAATTATAACCTTAATCATAACTCAGTTATTTGGAAACTAATTAATATCTAAATAAGTTCAATTATCCATACAAGGTCCAATGGCTATAATTATAATCGTTACCTTCCAATGGTCATTAGAGCAACGGTCAAAAAAGTGTCATATAAAACCACACCTTACGGTGTCCTAAAATTACAAAGGAAGAAGATGGTGCTACCCATTCCGCTGATGCTCAGCATGGTTTTTATGATCACAGTGGTGATGATTTTTTCTTTAGTTGACTCAAAGGATCTTCTTTACTTACTAGGCCTCATTGTGGTGATTGGGGGTCTTCTATTAGTTCTAATAGGGTTTTTAATAGGTATATTTGGTTAGTATATTTACTCTTTTCATCTCAGTGTATAGTAAACACTACGGTGTTCTTAGTTAAATAAATATCCTTATGTTCATCTTTTAAATTTTTTTTTGGTTAAAAGAAATTTAAACAAAAATAAAAGCATAAAATTATCGTTATACGCTATCCAGTTTTTGGGATGTTACACCTTTTATAGGTGACCCAAGATTGGTTTTAGATGAAATATGAAATTGTTTCCTGCTCAACCAAATTTCCCAAAATGACATGATTCCTTGAGTTTCAGGTGCATTTATGACTTCTTCAACACTTTTCAATTGTTCTCCTTTTTATTGATTCTTCTAGAATCTTCCCCCTGAATTCAACTCTTCTTCAAACTTTTTTTTTCAAACACCAGTCTGAATCCAATTTACCATTAATTTTTTCTCAATAAAATTTCTTCATTATGATTCTCTGAACCAATTATATATGTTGAACAAATAGATAGATTTCATCATCATTGCACACCTATATTCTGATGTTTTTTCTTCATTATAAATCTATATACCAACTATTGAAAATAAAAACCTTCTTCTAAATTTTAAGCCCCCCCTCGATAGCACATCCATCTATTTCATTAATCTGTTCTCTTGATTCACTTGAAAGAAGTGATTCAATCACCTCAACTTCTTCTTTTATATAGAATGATGAACAAGAATCAATTTTAATACAATGTATCTTGATCCAATTGAAAAAAAAACATTTAAAAACAAATCATATTTCATATTTCTCTTCTGAATACGATACCACTGACTTCTCCCAAACAAACAATTTATGCCTCTATTGAATATGATGAAGTAATGAATATGATGGACCAGCTTCAACAGATTCTAATTCAGAAACTTCCTTCAATCATAAACTTGTGCTTGTATCAAGAATTCCTTTATAACATGTAATATGTTGAGTACCCGATTCAGCATCATCTGACATATAATGGAAAGTATCATAACTTCTCTATCTTTCCAGTATCTTCTTATTATTCCATCAATATCTTTATTTATTTCTCATCCCAAATATGATTGTCCAGAAAAGAACTGACCTGGATATGATAGTAATGATTTTGATCAGGATGAATATTATCTCTATCATCTTTTCTCTTTCCATATAGATATAATCAACCTGAATATGATTGATAATATCTCTTTCACTCCCCTTTCTATCATCAAGATTTCATAAAAAGTTTTCCAAAAACATGTGATTTATGAGAACAGTAGAATAATCAAATAATCATGACATTTAAATTATAATCATATAGACTTTGAGTCGCATTATCATGATCAAACCATTCATATTATATTCAGAGTGAATCTGATAACCATTTACATCCAGAAATATTCTTCCTAAACACGATCGACCTTTTAAAGTAATATAAGAAT
The DNA here is from genome assembly GCA_963277665.1 of Viscum album. Lineage (NCBI taxonomy): Eukaryota > Viridiplantae > Streptophyta > Magnoliopsida > Santalales > Viscaceae > Viscum > Viscum album. Next base: position 421,425,880 of record OY728162.1, on the reverse strand, counting down.
GATTCCTTGAATACGATGGTCAGTAAAATTAAAATGCAAAGTGAGGTGAGTTTCCATTCTTCTCAAACATCCTTTCTTTATTCTTAAAATTTCTTTAAAACAAAATTCAATACCTGAAAATAATAATTTTCCTCATCAACTTGGTCCTAAAACTTTAACCATATCGAGTAACTTATCTCGAACAAACTATTTCCATTTATATTATAAAATTATACATACATGTATTATAGGTTATATTATTATTAAAATACCATTACAAAGGCCCTCAATAAGGAATCTAATAGAAATATTTTTAAGAATAGGTAATCTCCTTTACTGACTCTTACATGTTTTTTTCTTCTTAGAATTCGTGTAAATATTTTTTACCCCTAATAAAATAATAAAAATAGTATATTAAATATAATTATATTTTATTAATATTATGGGAAACCCATTTTATTCCTCTTTTATATCCAATAGAAATAGAAAGCATCACCCAAGCATATGTATGACTTACCGTCTTCACGTAGCGATGTAAATTTTTTTCATCGCCATTTTACATGATGGTTATAAAGATGAAATTAATGATTATATATTATTTTTATATCATAATTATAGTTCTATAATTACAATATATAATTTATATTTTTTAATTTTCCAACCATGGGAAAACGATAATGTCGCTCGCGCACACATGTACACTACCACCTTTATAAAACATTGTGATCATTTTTATATTTATTTATTACATGGATGTTAATATGGATAAATTTAATAAATATATATGATATAATAATGATTCTTAAAAGATGAATTTTTATTTAAATTTCTTTTATTCCATATGTGGATAAGTGAAAATAGCTTTTATGCATACATACAACCTAACATCTCCATAAATGGTGTAATTAATTTTTATATATCAACCATTTATGGATGAATGTGAATATATATATAATGAATATATATATATATATAATAAAATTATATATAATATAAAACCATTATCAAATTATAAGGACCAGAACTAATAAAAAAATTATCATGGAAAAAGTGAAATAGTTAACACTCTGAAATGATAATTTTAATAAATAATTATTAATATATGAGTGTTTAAATGTTATAAGTTGATAATATAAAATATGATAATTATGTATGTGGTTATTTTATACAATTATAATACATTTAAATTTATTATTCTGGTGGGTAGAAACACATACTAAGAAATTCATATTTGTGGTAAGGGTTTCCTCGTCTGAATTTTTTCCCATGAGACATATGCCATATTCAATAATTTTTTATTTAATGTGGTGTATATACTATTTATTTTATATGTTATATAATTAATACATTTATAATCATGTTATTTATAGTTTTATATGAAGTTATTTCTTTTATGGGGTTTTGGATTTAAAATATACTAAAGAAGTAAGGGACTAATTTTATAATATCATTTTTTAAATATTAGTTATATTTGAATTTAAATTGAAGTAAATTATATGATAATTATTTAATAAAAACATTTAATTTTATTATTAATAATTTATTCATGTATTTTTCAAGTAATAATACCATTTTCCTTTATTGGGAACTTCAACTGTTAGAGATAATGATATTAATAAAAACATACTTTATTTCATCTTTAGTCGGAAATATTTTTATTCTAAGTGAATGTTTTCAAAAAATGTTATCATGAATGTTTCTTATATTCCCCCATTATTTTTTAATTTCATTTTTAACCAGAATTTATTTTTCACATAATTTTTTTAATGGAATCTTCTTGTCATTTTCCAAATGATATAATTTTGACTTTTTCACTGAAAATGTAAATGGAATATTTTTTTAACATAAATATAATGATTAAAATTTACCATAATCATGACTAATCAATGATTTAAATATTAATTTACATGTTTCTAAATTTACATTCCAATAAAATTATTTTTCTAATATTTGGTAAATTTATAGATTTTAATAAGTGATGTCATAGTGAAAAGGATATTTTACAAAATGAATTTTTTTAGGGATATTATAAAGGAATTATAATCTATGAAAACACCAATTTATGTTACTAGGAACATGATCCAATGATAGAAACATTATTATTTCTATATATATTTTATGATAGATTATTGATGTTCTGTATCATTAATTCAATGTGAATAATTGTTGACTTATGATAAATTTTGAGAATGAATTGTATTGATCATTATAAATATGAGGAATAAATTGGATGTGAAATTGAAGAGTGGGGAATAGTTATAGATTGGATATCAATTTATTCATATGTATTGTGAGAAAAAACCTATTATAATGATATATATAAGATGAGAGTGTAAGATCATGTCATAATAACTTGTCACTTGGTGCATTACTTCCCATGAAATGATAATGTCCTGTTTGAGAGGCCTTAATTAAATGAAAATGTCTCTATTGAGAGTAATTGGAGATAAGATTCATGATTTCTTGGTTCAGAGGCCTTGATCATTAATGTCATGAATTATAAATTTCCTTCACTTATAATTTATTTTTTATTATCGGTGTGTTTTCTATGTCGAAATTATCTATTGACATCCATTGAATGAAATTTATCAATTTAATATCATGTGGTTTGATTATTCAATATTCCATATTAATTATTTCTTATTTAATTATGACAGCTTCCAATGTTCAAAACTCTTACTAAGTATATCAAATCACCCTTTATTTTTTTTCCTTTACCCATGATATGAAGAATGATATTATGAATGATATTAAAGATGCAAGAATGTGTCTTATGCCATGTTTTTTAATTTAAATTCTAATATGGGAATCATTTATATATATATATATATATATATATATATATTATTTACCATGATTAATAAACTATTAAATCTATTGGGATGAAAAAATTTGAATCTAGTGCTAATTTAATAATGTTACCACTGACTATGGGGTACTAGGGTTTGGGGTTATATATTTAAAATATCTCAAACACATGATTTTTTTCATTAATTTGATGAGTTTACTTCTAAAAAACATATTTTTTTCTAAATTATGGAAATTTGGTGTATTTTTCCTTTGGTAATAACCTTTATATTATTTTAGGTAAATAAAAATTACAAAATTTCACTCTATTTATTTTAATATCTCTAATATTTTTTCATAGAGATAAAAAAATTTTATGAATGGTTATAAATGTTTATTTTTAAGTTGAATAAACTATTTTAGGATATTAATTAAATTTTAATTTTTAGTAATGGTATAATTTCCTTGAACGCTTATGAAATGCCAATGCAATGCTTGTAAAAGTAGTAGAAAAATAATGTAAATTATATTAAAAATATTAAAAGAAATTTTTTTTTTGAATTATAGTGTTCCAAGAATTTAATGGATAAATATAATATATAAGTGATGGTTAAAGAGTTTGGATTAAAATTATTTTTTTATCTTGGTGTATTTAAAATCAAATTTTGTGACTAGTCTTGAAAATCGCTTTTATGATATTTTACATTAAAAAATATTTTATTAAATGATTAAATAATCTCAAAAATCATAAAAGATGACAATTGGGATGGGAAATGGTAAAATTGTCATCTAAAGACCATCTTAAGACACTTTTCACCATATAAGTACAAATATAAACCTTAAAGACTAAATATTTGTGAAAACACCATGGGTTCCTTGATAATAAAAATGGAATTAATCTATCCTTTTTTAAAATACATGTTATTTAAGTATTTTCTCAAACCTCAACATAAATTCATATTCACAGTTCCAATACCACATTCCAAATCCCTTGTAGTGATAAAATTTCTCTTTTAAAATTCCTTAAGGAAAAGAAAAAGGTGTTATCTCAATTATCAAGTAAGGTAGTGAATTTACAAGGAAATTATGTGGTTGAGGAAAGAAATTTCTTAAAATTATTTATTTTTGATTTGTTTTTACTACTCATTCATTGACTATATAAAGAAAAGATTATAATTTTAATGGCCATTTTATTTTTTATCCTTTATTTTCAAAGGATTTGTGTGTATTTACATTTACTATAAATAATCACTTCAATAACTAATTCTCACTTCAATGTTATGATCTTTGTAATTTTTTCTAGTCTAAAAAATTCATTTACATTACATGTTTCATATTATAAACCTGTTTTAATTTATATATTGTATTTGATTCTTATTTAAATATTATCTAAATAATAAATCTATGATTATAAAATTTATAGTTATTTTTTATGTCCTGTCTTTCATGAGGCATTGATTCCAATGTTATAAAATTTTAAAGGGTTTTCTTTATTTAAATTTAAATTTCTTGAGACATGAATCATGTCATAATAAATGATTTATTTTATATAGTATAATTACTACACAATGATTGTATTTTAACTATTATTTATTGTGACTAATTAGTATGGACATATCATATTATATCTTCAAATAAAATTTTATTAGAAATCTATTAAATTTGTAGAGGTTTTCTTATCTAAAATTTCTTTTTATTGAGATATGTTCTACATTAACCAATAAATTTTATTTTTTTTGGTGTATATAGTAAAAAACTTATATCATTTATGAGACTATTCATAAATATAAATAAGGTTTTAAAATCTATAATGGTTTTCCTTTTCCTGCAGTTTTATTTTTAAAATTCTGAAAGGGTTTTATTTTAACTCATTAATTAAAAATATTTAAAAACTTGTCCACAATATATTTTCCTCCATGTCGTTTATCATGTTTCAATAAAATTATTTTATAAAATTATTTTTGAATGTTGTTTTCCATTTTCTATGAATTTATTTTAAAAGTTTTTTAAAATAAATTTCTTAATGTTATCCGTATGAGCCACTTTTCACTCTCTTTACTAAAGTATAAAGTAAATGATTTTATTATAATTTATTGATTGATCTATTTTTCCAAGAAATAAACCATTAATTCATTATTAAAATACCTTTTCAAGTTAAAATGGGTTTTCAATGAAAATCTCTTACACATTGTAATGTGATTTTTTAATTTTAAAGGTTACTAAAAGAAAAGGGTATTCATTTTTTATTTCAAAATTTCACATATAAATGATTTTATAAAAGTTTTTTTTATGTTTTAAACATATTTTAATTTATTTTAATTATTAACTTTGGGTTTTCACTAATGATATCATCAAAAACTTTTCCTATGACATGATATGATGATGTTTTTATGTAAACTTTCCTGAAACCCATTTCTTTTCCATGGGTTAATCACATTATAAAGTTAATTATAGTTTCTTCTATGAGTTTTATGATGAAATTAAAGCTCTATGTACTTTATCCATGTTATGGTTCTTGGATATTTTTTATTATGTTGGGTTACCATAATATACCTCACCAATACATTGGTAAGTAGTGATGATGTATACTTGAAGTTGCTTATAAGACAGTGGAGACATCCTGTTGGGTTACTCCTATAGAGAATAAATGTTATAAGTTAATCTATCATGGGTTAAATACAAGTGAAAACGTTTATTAAATATAATGTCCCAATATATTAAAATGGTTTTCCTATGATTTCTATGAGTTTCAATTATTATTATTTTTAAATATTGACTTCATATGGATCATGACTGTTAACTCAAATTACTATTGAATTATGATAAATACTTATACTATTACCTTGGTTTTAAGATATAGTATTTTATGGGTATAAATTATTTTATATTATACTAGTACACATTGAATTTTTTTATAAAAACTATATTCTCATCTTCTAATAACCGGTGATAATCAGTCGTTAATGCTTATATCGAACCTTACTGATCATTTGACCTCACCTTTATTATATTTCTATTTTAAAATGTTATAAATAATGATGTTAAGTATTTCATTTATAGAATTGTTTCATGTGTGGAAAATTTTATGGGACATGTTGAAGAATTATCAGGGAATAATAAAAATTGGATTTAATGGAAAAATTTTTCATTTGGATGGAAAGACATTGGTTTAGTTATTTGAATTATTTTTCTTAAAATCTATAAAAATATAAAACTAAAAATTATTGGGTATATAAATAACTCAATATTTCCCCTAAATGTTGTAATTATGAATGGTTAAATTTTATCCACGTTTATTTATATCAGATCCAGAATTGTGGTGAGTATGAATTTAGAATAAGATTCATATGTTTGGGTCTGTGGAATGATAGTTAGGAAACCAAACACTGTTATAACTTGAACTTGATAATTCAAATGATATTTTCCAGAATAAAATTAATTATAGGAAGTTGTTAGAAAAACATATATATAAAAACTAGAGCTAAAGAAATGCTCAGATGCCAAAATTTTCCCAAATGGTGAGGAAATTGAATAGTCAAGAGAGGATGGATTTACCATATTATAAGATTTTAAAGATTATATCATACATAATATATTACTTTAGTGTAATTTTTTAAAAAAATCATAAGTGATATTGATAGTATTTCATATTAAAGTGATCCTATATGTACTATTCACCTCTCTCTACATTCAAGATAAATAGAACCCACTAATAAATTTTCTTTTGATGGGGAGTCACAACCCAAATATAAATTTAAATTTCTTGGGGAGTCACAACCAACATAAAAACTATATTTTAAAAGGGATTCATAACCTGTTACAACCTAAATTGTCAACCTAGAGTCACAACCCAAATTCATTCCATTTTCACATGAATGTAACAACTAAATCATAAATTTTGATGGAAATATAAAAAACATGGTCTTAATTTTTAATAAATGATAATTAACCAACATTTAACGCACCAAATAATTATATTAGAAAGCACAGTTCCATTGAATCCAAAGATAAATGATGAGAATCAAAACATCAAGGTAGGTATTATCACTTTGGAAATACAATGCTTCGTGATAAATTAAATAAAAAATCATCACAACAATTTTCATAGAATTTTTTCGGTGTATTTTAAGTTTTCATTAAAGTGACACCTCATGTATTCCACATTGTAAAATATTAGTATTATCCACCTCTTTTTTATTTTTATCGATATATATTTATATATGTTTCCCCATTCATGGTATCTTTCAAAATAATAACCATTTAATTTTTTTGTAGAATCATTTGTGAAAGTGATTTGATAAAAATGAACTACTTTATAGAATTTAAAATATTTATTCAAAAACACCATAACCATTTTATTATTTCGCATAAGGTGTTACACAATTTAATATATATTTAATTCATATGATATCCTCATTTAGTTTCATTGAATCTTGTTTATATATCACTATAAAGAATAACACTAAATGAAAAAACATAACATAAATAATTTTTCATAACTAAATTAATTAAATAAATAATAATAGGAAATATAAATCATATAAAAAAATAAAATTATATTTCATAATTAACATATAAATTATTTATGTATTCTGAATCATGTAATATATTTAATTTTTTTATAATTTCATTCTCCGTAAGACATTATATTCTAGAAATAATTTTAAAGCATTGGTTTTCTTTATAAGACTCTTCATTGGGTAATATTTCATGTTTTAATAAGAATTTCAAGCCTATGTAAGATTCTTTATTCCAATTATTAGAATTTTAAATAGAGTGAAAGAATTTTAAAATAAATGTATGAATTTTAATATACCATATGAATTTGAACTTCTTAATACTTACATCTAAACTTAATAATACATTTCTTTTCTTTTAATTCAAAACATCCAAAATGAAATTATTTTAATCAAAAATATGAAATAAAAAAAATATTACTAGAATAATAAAATAGGAAATAATAATAATAGATAATTAAGAAAAGGTAATGAATGATTTATTATAGAATAAATAAATAAAATTAGTGAAAATATTTTCTTTTAAAATACATTTAAGCTTCAAACAATAAAATCATTTATTTTAATTTCTATTAGAAGGAATAAATAAAATAAGGATTTTGTAAACATAAAGATATAAAGTGGGAAGTATTAACTCAATATTTTTTACATATAATATTTTCATAAAATATCTAATTGGTGTATGATAATAGAAAATGGATACATTAATTTTAAGTAAAAAGGATATGGATTTCTTGAAAGGAAAATAATGGCTAGAAACACTTTCTCAATCGTGGTGTAATTTCTATGAGGATAATACTGGGTATTTTAAGTATAAACAATTACATTGATGTGACCATGAATTAGTTGTGAAATAAATTCCATTACAACTCCATTTAAGGCAATATAAATACCTCAAAGGGGTGGTTTTAACAAGGTGTTTGAATCATTGGAGGTGTAGTTAACATACTTTTTATCTCATCGACTGAATTTTAATAGGATTTACTAAAAATTAATTTGAATATTTATAAATCAATTAAAAATTGTTAATTCAATATTACTATAATATTTTATGATCATCATATATAAACCTATATTCCCCATGAATTATCATACATGTTTTAAAAAATAGGATATAGCAATGTAGTGGTTATTTAAGTTTTCTAACTTATCACCTTAATGCAATTCTATAATATCATAATACCAAGAACAATTCCTTTATTTACAATGAATTTTTTTTTTCACAACTGAAAATAAAGTTCTTCACCATAATATTTTTCAAAACATTATTTATTTTTATTAAGTAATTGTGAAAAATAATTTCTCAACATAGTGAAGTCATTTGAATTGTTTCAATGTAGTATTTATATAAATTAGATAAAATGATCGAAATTAATTTTTGGAATTCTCCTATAGAATTTTAAAATAAAAATGACATCATCTTATAATAAAAAGTAGAAAATATGGTAGTGAATTTTGTTTTCTCTTATTAATCAAGTGTTATGGGTACTTAAAAAAACCTTGAAAATACATCAAGAAAAAAATAGTGTTTTCCAAAATAATATTCTTAGAATTTGATCAATGGAGGTTGTAGTGAAGTGATATAATCTTATTAAATTATTTAGTCTTATATAATTTTCTCATAATCTTTAACTATTTTTGACTCTGATAGGGATCATCTAGTGACACTAACTTAGAAACATGAATAGTACAAGGCTAGACTACCACTAGACTGTAGGTGTGTCTCATGATCACTAGAGTCTAGGGAATAAAATATGATTTAATAAGTTCAATTGAGTGATGATTTAACATTTTTATTAATTAACTAATATAAATGAAAATAAACATAACATAAATTAAATATATTCAACCTAATGAAATTAATAACTTAAATAAATTTCAAAATTAAAAATTATTCCATAACACCTATGGATAAATACCAAACACAATATCTAGTCTTTATTTTCAACACTAATTGGAACATAATATATACTAACATCAAATATTCACAACAACAAAAATCATGTATACATATACCACTAAATTTAAGTACCTGAAAAATAGACCATGAAATTTAATTTCCATTAGAGTGAACATATAAGGTGTGAGTATCTAATACTCAGTAGGAAACCATAATGGTTCCAACATACATGAATTACACTCAAGTGTGTGATTTAGAAAAATTTCCCCCCTTATATAAATATATAAAAATGAATTTTTAGTAGTTATCAATAAAAAATAGAAAAAATAGATAATGAATTACTTCACAAATTAGTATAAATTATAAATGATAACTCCTTATACCAGGAGGGTCTATAATTGAAATGATTTATTTGAGACTAAATATTTAGATCCAAGATGACCATGAATGAGAAACAATTATAACCTTATCATTCGGATATACTCATGGAAATACTACCCATTGTTGATTCAGAAGTAAATCCCTATATTATGAATAGGGTTATGTGTATAAATGATTTAGAGCACTATCGAACCATCCTTTTAAGGATATGAGAAAGAGCATAATAGAGTTATTGCATTACAATACAATCTCATACTTAGTTATATATATCTTCCATTCCTAATTAATATTTATAAAATAAAAATATCCCTTATAACATGCTCATTAACTATCGAACAACAACCACACTGAAGTATTAAATAAATTATAGAAACTGGAATTCCCAATAAAACAACAAAAATAATTGATAACATATAATTGAAAACCTATCTAAATAGAAAAAATAATTTAAGCTACATATATTTATAACATAAGATTGAGAATGTAATTTTAATATGTATATAATCATAAAACCAAATATAGAATAGTTTATGAAATAGAATTATATTCATGATAATCTAGAGGAAATTACACAATTTATAAGGAATATAATCTGGAGAAATTAAAGGTTCATTAAAATCTGGACAAAAAGGTTGTATCTCTTTCATGGGAAGAAATATACACCCACGATAACCTAGAGAAATAACTAAATGAGGTACAAGAGTTGATTTTAAAACACTAACATTAATAGTAGAGTTTTTTTCAAACTAGGTTTTGATATTTATATTTTATTTTAAGAAAAACACATTTAAAATAAAAGGTTTATTATTAATTAAAACTTTACCTTGAATTATATACATTGTAAAATCATCATATAATCTATGTTTTAAAAAAGTAGTTTTGTAAAATCATCATACAATTTTTACATTTTATAAAAATAAATGGAATGTCTAACACTTTATAAAAAATGAAAAAATGAAGGATTCTATATATACCAATTTTATATGGGGAATAACTTGGTTAATATTTTTTTAAGAATTATATCATTATTTCAAAGTTAAATATATCTTTCAATTACCTCACAAATGATGCAAACTCTTAATTGATGTTAAGTATAGATCATTAAATTATAACCCATATAGGTTAAAGTGGTAAGTATTGATCCCTTTGTTAAATGTTATAAGGGTACAAGGGAGAATTATTTAAATAAAACATAGCCACAAAACCCAATCTCCTTATTTTATTCTAAACTATTTTAATAACTCCCACTTCTATTGCATGTCCATGTGGGTTCAAGAGGACAAATTTAAGGTTTTATAAGAATGATTTTTCACCTGAAAATGTTTAATAAAATACATAAGGAATATAAATTATTCACACTTTTGGATCTATAATTATAGGTCCCCAAACCCACACTCTTAGATATAGTGTTGAAAACCCATACTTTACATAAAATATTTATTAAAAACTATAACAACTTAGAAATAATTCTCCCATAATTTCATGACTTAAACAAATTATTTCATTACATACATTCTCCTAAAATTTTAGGTTTATTGATCTAGATTATTAGGAGAGAACATTAACTATCATAGCCCATGTATTTACTGACTAAAGAAAAATTTTACAACTATCTAAGAAACTACTTAATTCATAATAAGTCTTTAACATATCCCTAAATTCCATGCACATTACATTTTCATATAAAAATATCATATGTAATAATTTTAATCAATACTATGGGTAATGGAAATATAATAAATGGTAGATATTAACAACTAGTTAAGGGTAAAAATAATAAATAATAATCATTGATAATTATTGAGAATAAGTATAGTATAATTAATATTCTATGAATAGATAACAAAAAATAATTCCATACTATAGTGAAATTGAATGCATAATAAATCTATTGATAAGAATGGTAATACTAAATAACATGGATAATAATATTTTTTTCCTTAGAGATAAAATTCATAATGCTGGAATAAAAATTACATGCTCTAAGACAAGATTTCATGATCTTCGACATCATGATCATACCATAAAATCCCTATCTCTAGAAAATATATTGTTCTAGGTAGGCATAGACCAAAATACCCAAGCTAGTTTGTCTCATGAGATCTATTGAGGAATTGAGGTTATATCTATTCCACACCACACCCATAACAAATTATGTTCAATGAATTTATAATATGAAGGAATAAATAAACTATATAATAAATAACCAATATTCCTTAGTCCCCAATAATCATACATATTAAAATAAATAGTATGAATATTATTAATATTTACCCTCTTAATAAATAGAATTGCTTTATAGGTAACAATATCTCAATCTAACAGATTATATAGTATTTCTATATAGTTAAGTTAATAATTTCCCCAATTAATTGATGTATGGATATTTAGGTGAATTCCATTAAAACAATGTATTGAAAAATAGGGTATTGGTAGAGGAAATACATTGTGGGAAAATTCATGTCTATAATAGAGGATGATTTGTCAATAAAAATGAATTGATGGATTTACAAAAGTTTAATACCCTAGATAAAAATAGTATGAGAGGATTTAAAAAATATTTCATGTCCAATAAATATATAATAATAATGAAACAATAGGTATATACAGATTATATCTCAATGAAACAAAACTGATATGTAAATATTGTTAAGGTAAGGGTGATGTAAGTATCCATATACCATGAACGGGATACCAAAAAATTAAAATATAATAAAATAAAATAAATTCATTATATTTTAAGGTAATATGATAGTGAATATTATATATATAATAAAATATTGTGCACAATATCATGTATATCTCATGGAATTAAAAATAGAGACAACTAACACTTAAGATCTTAGAAACATTCAAATAAAAACCCCTAGAATGTTATAATTTACAGTTCAATATTAAATACTATTATTAATGATAGGATAATTATTAAAAATATTAAATGTTATTTAGATACATACAAGAAAATAAAATATTATTTATTAAAAGAAATATGTCTTAAGATTTTTAAAATTGATGTAAGAAATCCATTTCAAGTCACATAATATTTCAGGTAACGAACATTGGATAATGAGGTTATAATGAATAATTTTAGAAACCTAGAAAATGATTTTGAAATATAATATAATTTATTCAACTGGTATAATAAATCAAACATGGAATAACAAAGTTCAATAATAAAGTTTGTAACTCAATGTACAAAAAAATGAGTTAGCACAAACCCTTACAACCATAGAAACTTCTGAGTAAAAACCCATTAAAGGAAATGATTTCAAATGAAAAATTAAATAAAATTAATAATGATTGGATCATGATAAAAAATATTAATGGGAATTTAGATACACCATTTCAAAGAAAAATTGGTGTATAATAATGAATATATCTTAAGGGGTGAAAATTTGAGACATGAAATCCTTACATTAATTCCCAAATTGCACAAAATTGATTGAATTTTCTATATGAAAAAATAACTATGTTAATAAAATATTTTATAACCTTTTTTAATATCTATAAAATTTTAAAAATTTCATATATAATTATTTTCTAATTGTATATTATCCATTTATTATATATTTTTGATATTATGTGAGAGTATTCTTGATTGTTTTGAAATAGTTTTGTAATAACGATGTTGTTCTCCATTATTCACCCAAGTGTAATCATTTATAGATCATAAAAGATTCTTTAATTTATGTTTTATAATTATTTATAATTTTATAATTTTATAATTTCATTCTATTGGTGTTTTGGTTATGATCCTTAAAGATGAAAACAATGATGAGCTTATTTTTATGTTTTTAATAAAAGAAGAGTGGTATCTTAATTAATGAGATTAAGATTAATTTTACCATTAATAAACAAAAATAAAATATTTATTTAATTATTTATATCATATATTATTAGTAATTACATTTTCATTTTCATCCACGATATTATTTTAATGAATTTTTCAAGTAGGTTGTTAGAATGACTGTAACATGGACATACCATAATTAATTAATGATCTTGATTATGAAGGTGGTTTATTTTGGACAATATATAATTATTACATAAGAATAATAATATTATTAAGATGATTTTAATTTATAACATAAAATTTTAATTGTTTTTAATAAATATGTTGAAACAAACTGAAAATGGGATAGGTTACTTCATGAAGGTGGTAGTTCGCACAATTCACAATTATCATTTCAGTTTATTGAACAATGAGAGGTAAAGAAGGTGGATTATAATTTATATATTCATAATAATAATTATATTTTATATGTCACATTTATTATTTAATTTCATACTTATAACTCGGTAATAATGGTGTTGGTGAAAAACTGATGTCATCACTTTGTGGATGTGGTTGTCCACACAACGAAGGAATGAAGGTTTCATAATTTTTAATAGAAAATGAGAAATGTGGTTAATATTTATTAAAAAATAATAAAAAAATAAGTATAAAAATAATAATAATGTAATTATATAGGAATTAATAAATTATATTTTGTAAAGTAAGAATGAAACAAAATTAGTAGAAAAGTACTCACATTGAGGAGTTGGGATTTCCCCTAACATACTTCTTAGAAATAGAGATCTTAATAAAATATCATGTGAGTAGAGTATAAAGGAAAAAATAATATCAATATAGGGTAAGTAAAATATTATATTTTCAAGAGATAAATTTTGTTTGGGTGTCATTGACAGGGTGGTGAGTTGCTTTTTTTATTAGTGGTGAGAATTACATTTTTATAAATATTTCGACATAATATAAAGATATAAAATTTTATACATGTTAAGAAGAGTAAAAAATGGAAAATAATATATTTTTGGGTGATTTATGGTCTATAATTCCTAAAAAATTAATTTTAATACTATTTTAAACATGTTTTTAATTTCATTACTCTTATAATTTCCACTTCTACCATTTTTTGGTTTTACTGTGGTAACTAATTTTTATTGAAGTAATTTAATTTCAATTCCTCTATATAAAATTAAACATATTAAATTATTCATACAAAATTATTATAAATATTAAATCCATTTTATCATAAAAATTTTATGTTTGTAATAAAATCAATTTTAACATTAACACATGTAATGCGTAAAAACCATTTTTTAGAAAAATGTGATTCTTAGCATAAAATTTATGTGTTGGAAAAATGTATAAATGATATTTATTTCCATGATATTAATAGGTTTATTAAAAATAAAACAATATTTATCTATATTTAAAAGAAACTAATAACCTTATTTTTCTAAAATAATATTTAATTAAAAGAAAAGAGAAAAAATAGTTTTTATTGAAAAATATTACTTAATTCATTAAAATGTAAATCAAAGGTTTTATAAATTACAAATTTTATTTTTAAAATGTATAGTTTTACTTAATAAAAAATAATTTAGAAATTTGGAGGATTTATATACTTCTATGTCTTATTTATGTAATTATTAATTTACTATTTTTGTAAAAATGATATTTTTTCTACTCACCTAAAAATCCACAACTTTAGAAAAATCAAAAACAATTAATCTTAAGATAACATTGAATAGTTGAATCAAAAATTTATGTTTATTTTTTAAAATTCAAATCCAAAAATATTATAATATGTATTTTTAAATTGAAATATAAAGGGAAATATTTTTATAAGAAAATAACTATTTATAAAATATTAACTATTATTAATATTATTTCCTACTAATTACTAATCAAATTTTCTTTTATATATTATTCATATAAATAATATCATTTTAACATAATATATTTAGTATCTAAAAAAACTACACATAAAAAAATAATTTTTAGAAATGTTTAATTTTAAGGTGTTGATTAGTCTTATTAGTTATTTAGATACACTAATTGAATTTTAATCAATGCATTAATATTGATAATGAATATTTTTTTATTTCTTTATATGTTTTATAATTCAGTTAGCTCTATTTTTACCCATTAATTCCACAAATAAAATTTAATGGTTATATAACAATCCATGTTTTGTTTTGGTTTTGTTCTGCATGAGAAGAAATATATTTAATATATTAGGTTTTAAAGAAAAATATATAATTTATATTTTTAGGGTGTTACAGTATCCCCATTAAATAAATTAGGCCATCTTAATCTTAATCATCGCTTGCTAATAGAAATTAGTTAAGAATATATAAAATATAAACATAACTCATGATATAATTTCAAATTTGGTTTCTACTATAATATCTTATGTATGAATAGAAAATAAATATTTTATATTCATCATGTTAATATATTTATTCATTTTCCCCAAAAAAATGTTGGTTTATACAATCATTCTTCACACATGAAGCATCTTATAGTTCCTTTGAAATATTTCCTTAGTGCTTCTTTCCACATTTTATATATATATGAGTTATTTCCTCCATTATATTTTTCACCCAAACATCCATGAAATGTAATCCATATCTTCTTTTTTATGTTTGAGTATTCAAGTAAGTCCAAATTTTTAATGATAATTATTTATAGATAGTTTGGAATAATCATAAGGTTTTTTAGTTCAGTTATTATCCCATTAGTTTTCTCATTGGGACAATTTTCACAATGTTTGTGGTATCCATTATTAACGTGGTACCTTCATGATTTCACCATTAATAAAACTAGAAGGTGTTAACATGAGTGATGAACACCATAATACAATTATTTTATGATAATTATAGGAAAAATTCAACTTTAAAATGTCTTAGTCATTAAAATTATTACCTTACACTTTAGTTTAACATAATTCACTTTCAGTTTAATCTATTTATCTTTATATTGGGTTATCTCATATTTCTTAACATAATAACTTAAATTAATTATGAAATAAATCCATTATAATTTCTTCTAAATAGAATTTGAATAATCGAAGAATATTTCATAGATGTGTCTGTCCAGGTGTATAATATTAGGGCCACTCATCATGAACCAGAGTCAAGATTAAGTTGATACTCAACCAAAATTTTTTAGGTTGATTAACACTATGTGAATCTAAGGAATATCCCTATCCACTTGTCTATATCTGGACACGGATGTAATTTTTAGGAGAACTATGAAATATCCACTTTATCACAAATATAGTGTGTTATCATGTACATTTTCGCATTCCTTATAATTATCCTTAGGGGTTTCACCAATTTTCTCTTATCCTAATACCCCAAAAACATAAATTTTTCAATATTACCTCTACCTGTTAAAGATTTATCTATACTATTTAAATTATGATCAACTAACATTTATCAAATCTTGATAAAAATTATAACAATTAAATTATTGTCAAATGATAACATCGTAATATCAAGATATATATAAAAGATCTAATTTGATACCAACTGTAGTGCCTTAGATCCATGCTTTCAGATATGGTTCCAAAAACCCATAATTTAAACACTGTCTTTGATACAAACTATAAAAACTAGAACATAACTATGAAATAATTACCTGACCTAAAGAATATATTTCATTATCTATATTCCCCCAACCATTTAGGTTTATTTTTTCATATAATTAAGATAAAATAATAACCATTAAATATCACGTATTTATTGAATAAGGAAAATGTTTCCAAATATATAAGAAACTACTTAATGTGTAATATGACTTTATCATCTCCTACAAATTCTCTAAACGTGCTGTTTTTTAGGTATATATTGTGTAATAATTTTCTTCATAACATATTTAAATGAAAACATAAGAAAGGGGTGAGATAAAATTCTCATTAAGGGTAAGAATAAGTGCTAACAATCCAAATTCATAAGTGATCATAAAATGATAATAAATAATATGGTAGGAATAGGTGATAAAAAATAATTTCATTATAAAATAAAATTTAATTCATAATATATGAATGGACAATAATAAATATCAAAAATGACATGAGTTATAATAACTGGTTCCTTGGAGATGAAATGTATTATTTCATATAGATAATTCCATTCCCTAAGCTAATAAGTCATGATCTTAGATATTATGATCTTACCATAAAGTCCCTCTGTCTATTAAATATTTCATTTTAGGTAGGCATGCACCATATTACTCAATATAGTTTATCTCAAGAGATCAATCGATGCATCGTGGGGATATCCATACTAAGACCCACCCAATGTTAATAAAGTATAATGGATTCATATTATAAAGGAATTAATAGAATATATATATATATATAATACATATCCAATGTTCCTTAGTAATTAATAAACATCTGTACTGAAATAAAAAGTATATAGATTTAAAAATATTAAGTTAATCAATTAATAGAATAGTTTTTTGTATAAGTATATCTCTTTGTAACACAATATGGAATAATTGAATAAATTTATGCAATAATTTACCTAATTAATCAATGAAACTCTATCTTGGTGAATTACCTTTAAACAATACAATTTAAAATAGGGAATTCACAAAGTAAAGGCATTGGATGAAAAATCATGGACATAAAAGAGGTTAATTTGGAAAGACAAAGCTAGTTGAAGATCTACAAACGTTTATCCCATCATAAGAAAATTGTATCATAGGATTTATAAATTAATACATGGATAATAAATATATCATAAATAAATTAAAAACTGGTGAATATGACTTATATAATAATGGAAAAAATGAGATGGAAACACCCTTATGGTAATGGTAATGTAATAAAAAAATAACATGAGAGGGATACCATAGATTTTAAATATAATTAAATGAAAGATATTCATTATATTTTAATAAAATTGGTTAGTGAATACAATATATAGAAGAAATAATGGTGCACTATATCAAACATGTCTCATGGAATTGAAAATAGACACAAATAATACTTATGAATTTAGAAACATCCAAATAAAAACCCCTTAAATGATAGAATATAAAATGAAACATTATATATCATAAATAATTATAGGATCATGATAAAAATGTTCAAGGTGAATTATATAAACCCTAAAAAATAAAACATGGTGCATAATAAAAAATATGTTTCAAGTGGGTGAAAATTAAGAAAGGAAACCCCTTTAAAGTAACATAATATTTTGATGCAAAAATCATTTTTTAATGAGGTTATAAGAAAGAATATTAGAACCCAAAAAATAAGAAGGAAATATAATACAATTTATTCATTATGTATAATAAATTAAAATTTTAATAATATTATTCAATAATAAATCTTGTAACTCTATGGAAGAAAATTGTGTTAGCACAAACCCTTATAACCTTAGATACTTTCAAGTCAAAACCCTTTGAAGGATATGATTTATAATGAAAAATTAAATTCCATAAACAATTATAGTACATGATAAAAAATATTAATGGGTTATTAGATAAATATTATAAATAAAACAAAGTATATAATAAGGAATATGTCTCAATGGATGAAAATTTGAGAAAAGAAACTCGTACCTTAATTCCCAATTTTCTCTAAATTACTTGAATTTTATCTATTAAAAAACTATATTAATAAAATATTTTTTTAATTTATATAAAATTTTATAAAAATCATTTTTTTAACATGTATTCTAGTTAATTATTACCTATTTTTTATATCGAGTGTGAGTAATCTTGATCGGTTTGAACTAGTTTCATAATAAAAATGTTGTTCTTCATTATTTTCCCAATGGTCTCCATTATTAGATAAAAAATGTACTAAAATTAACATTTTATAATTATTTATAATGTTGTAATTTTATTTTATTGTAATTCTGGTTAAGATCCTTGAAGATGAAATTGTAGATGTGCACGTTTCAGTGATTTTTAACAAACAAACATATGTATCTTAATTAATGAGTTTAAGATTAATTTTACAATTAAAAAACAAAACTAAAATAGTTATATATTTATTTATATCATATATTTTAGGTATTTATGTTTCAATATTCCTATATGAAATAATTATATATTATTTCTCAGGTCATTGGTTAGACTAACCCAAATATGAACATACCATAATTAATAGATGATTATGATTATGAAGGTGATTTATTTTAGAAAAAAATATCTTTATTATAGAAGAATAATGATACTATTTAGATAATTTTATGGATTTTAATCATAATTTAATAGGTTTTAATAAATATATAGAAATTAAATGAAAAATGTGATACGTTACTTTATGGATGTGGCAGTCTGCATAACACAAAGTTAACATTTTCATTTCTCAAAGAATGAGAAGGAAATAAGGTGGATTATAATTTTTCTCATAATAATAATAATTTTTTTATTATTTCATAATTATTCTTAAATTTCTCCCATTTATCCCATGAAAATAGGCATGAATGAAAAACAAAAGTCATCGCTTCATGGAGGTAGTAGTCCACACAATGCAAGAATGACAGTTTCATTTTTTAATAGAAAAGAGAAAAGGTGGTTAATTGTTATTACATTAGTTTAATAAAATTAATTATATAAAAAATATTGTTTTCAATATATAGGAACTAGAAAATTATATATTGTAAACTAAGAATGATTAAAAAATATGTTAGAGAAAAAGTACTCACACTGAGGACTTGGTCTTTCATATAGAAGACAACTTGGAAGTTAAGTTCTTACGAAAATATTTTGAGACTATAGGATAAAGGAAAATGAATTAGATTATAGGGGAAGTAAAAAAAGGAAAATAATTAATTGGAAACAAAATTTTAGGGTTTCCATGAATTAATGGAGAGAGGCCCATTTTTTATATGGTGGGAATGAAATTTTTGTAAATATTTCATTATTATATAGAAAGATAAAATGTTTCACATGTCAAGAAAATATATATATATATAAATTAATGGATTGGGTATTATATAAATTTAATAATACCCCAACCATTCATTTTAACACAAGTTTTAACTAGTTTTAAGTCATTTACGATAAGAATTTTTACTTTTAAATTTTTTGGATTTTCTATGGTAACAAATTTTATACTAAGTAATTTACTTTTAATCCCTAAAAATAAAATGGACCTTATTAAGAATATGAAATTAATTATTAAAAATATGACATAAATTTTATCAGATAAAATTTATATTTGTATGAAATTCAATTTTTACATTAGCGCATGTAACACTTAAAACCCCATTTTTAGAAAAAGTGTATTTTTAAGCTTAAAATATATGTGTTTGATAAAATTGTAAATATTTTTTTCAAAATATATAAATAAGTATATTATAAAATAGATAAATCTTATCTTCTTTTTAAATAAATATCGAATTTAATTTTATCAAAATAAAATTTTATTAAAAAATAAAAAAGCATTTTTATTGGAAAATATCACTTAAGTCCATAAAATTATAATAATAGTTTTTATAAATTCAACATAATATTTTTAAAATTTATAGTTTAACTTTATATATATATATTTGGTAAATTAAAATATTTTATATACTTATAGGTCATTATTTAAGTATAAATTTATTTTTTGGGTAAAAAATGGCATTTTTACTATTAACCTATAAATGGACCATTTGAGAACAATTCCCAAAATTCAGATTAAGAGAATATTGATATGATGAATATAAAAAAAGTAATTTATTTATTAAAAAAATTATAAAATTTAAGAATTTATCTTTAAAACAAAAATATAATGGAAACTATTTTCAAAGGAAAATAATAGTTTAAAAAATATTACTTATTTTTTTTTTTCCTATAAATTACTAATAAAATTGGTGTCTATATATTATTAATATAAATACAATATTTTATCCATGGTATATTTTTTATATTAACAATATTAACAATAAATATGATTATTTTTTAAAAGGTTATATTTTATGTTATAAATCAGTATTCATAGTTATTTAGCTATACCAATTTAATTTTCATAAATGCATTAATATTAATAACAACTTTTGTTTTTATTTCTATATATATTTAATAATTCAGTTATATAAATTTTTACCCAACAATTATGTAGAAACTTTTTAGTGGAAATATAACATTCCATAATTCTTTTTGGTATGGTGTTTCATATAAATACAGCTATTGAACATAATAAAATTTTAAAGGAAAATATGTTTTTAAAATTCTCAACACATTACAATAAAAATACACGCAAGACTAAATTAAAATTTAATAAATGTTTTAACACCCTTGAAAGTTAATAATAATCAAGGTACTAGTTAATCACACTACTTGTATAAGAATGTTCAATAATTTTTCATTAAGGATTTAATATAGGGATTTTAAGAGAATGAATTTGAAACATAAATAGTATAAAATAATGATAATCACATTAGAGTTGATATAAACATAAACATATAGTAAACAATACGTAATTCACACATTAAGAATAATCAACTTTTTTCAAACCATTTAAACAAAAACTTAAAATATGAATTGGTTTATTTGAAAATTTGTCCCATGTATAAAAGATTGTTATCATAAAAATGTTATTTTAATGGATAAAAATGTATTCATCAAATACTATTAATTGAAGTTTTTTAGAAGTCGCATATGATTATATTTAATAATTCATGAAAAACTATGGATGAAACAACCAAATAAAATCCCAATGAATTCCATATGGGTCAGAACCACCAACTACTATCATGGAATTGATAATTCCTTCCTCATAATACAATGAAAATATAGAATCCCATAAAACCCACACTAAATCAATCATAGTAAATCCCTTAGGAAACCAAAACTTCTATATAGAAAACTTAATCTAAACCTATCCAAAACCATGTACAATACTTAAATAAACACTATAACCAGAAATTATAGAAAGAACAGATTCTTTTTTATGTAAATAAAACTAAATAAATGTCTCAAATAAAATACCTAACAAGCACCACCAAATAAAATACAATAAAAATAGCAAACAAAAAATATGAAAACACTAACCTATGACTCTATTAATTGTGAAAAAGAATATTTGAGGAAATTTAATTAATTTTACTAATATTTTAGTGAAATACTAATTCAAACATCTAATTTATAGAAATGATTTAAAGTAAAATGTTTTAGGAGAGAGAAAGTATAATAAAAATAGTACCTACCTTGGATTAATAATGGGAAACCACCCCTAGATAACCTTAGATCAATATCTAAGAGGAGGAATTCATGAAGAGTTCTCCTAAGTGAATAAAACTTTTGAGAGAAATGAAATTAAAAGGGGTTTTGAGGAGGATTTAAAAAGGTTATGGGTGAATAATCCAATAATAACTCATTGAAAAAACAATCCAATAATCTATTGGGCACCTATTTTAGGTCCACTTGGTACTTGAGGTAACCCCCATGACACCCATGCCTCTTCTAGGTCTAGCTGATACATGGATTTATCTAAAAGGTCACCCATTATCATATATTATTCATAATTATAGGTGGAACCTATCCCAAGGAACATTTCAGATTCTAAACTCCCAACAAATCCTCAAACCATGTCCAAAAGAAGTCAAAAATATATCCTCAACTACTAAAAATAAAAAAAAATCTAAAATTAATAATTAACCCTTAACATAAAAAAATCAAATGATCCCACACCTAAAATATCCTGATGTACCACAGAATACCTTAAATAATTTTAGATAGGACACAAGTAATTACAACTCCCCAGAATATCACTTTTCATCTCTAAGAAGTCCCAAGGAGACACTCACCCATACATTAAGTACTCTTATATTTCTCTGACACACACCAAGACATCCATTATACTCTTGATACACAATACCTAAATTAACCTCAAATTATCAAACCATTAATACATTATCTTTATATGGCTAGAAAAACACTTTCAAATATTTTTGTCACATTCAACTCCAAAATCCAAAATATAATCTAACCCAATACATATTAGAAAATTATGATATTCAAAATCATCATGCTTATATATAACCAGATCACCCATCATGATTCTATTTGGTAACTCATAACACATATAGTTAGACACTAACCACCATAAAATACCAATACCATAGATGTCTCATCACCTTTATTATTAGTTCAGTACCACTTTATAAATGAAAAAAGAGCTAAAATACACCCAATTCATGGTTCTCACTGATATATTAACAAAATAGGGTTCACTTATATTTATATTCCACATATAATTAGCTTTCAAAACTTCTCATATAGCAACCCTACTTTTATTAAAATAATTTTACATCATTTTAGTGATAAAAAATATAAAAACATTGCACATTTAGGATAAAAATGTTTAGTGTCTTGGGAAAACAAGGACCATTCATAACATTTACAACATAAAACATTTATTCAATTCCTTCTTCTCTAGAATTTTATTGGATCTTTAACTATCCTTAGTAAATGTAGTAACCTGAGGATATACATCAAAAGGGGGTGAGATAAAATCCCAGTAATATAGATAAAAACATGAAACAACATAACATGGGACTATCATATTTATTATCATTATAATGTGGTCATAGGATCATAATCATGATAGGAAACATTAAGAAAAGAATCGGAATGTGGAAATGCATAAAAAATGAAACATCACGTCATATCGGTTAACTACCACACATAGTTGTGAAAAAAAATACCATCATGTTCACACATCATTTCACTTTAATTCATGAGGTTAATCACTTTACCCAATGCATTAGAGTGCTGTATAATTCTGGACGCACCTGTCACATTCAAACATTCATATTGCACTATATAATTCCGGGTGCACCAGTCAAAACATAACATTTTCATTATCATGAATGCCACATAAAACATATATGAACATAAAAAAAACATGTAAAGTAGTGATTTTCATCTCATAGGTACACATTCATAAACATTAGGTTCCCAAAATAAAGACGGAATGACATACTTGATACAAAAACCTCCATCCTTCAGTGAGAATTAAAAGGTGTGTTTTTTAAAGAAGAGTTATTTTGGAAAACATTTTGTTTTACATAAAATCAAGTGAAAAAAAATTAATATACCAGAAAAGTTATGATAATGATGAATAAATTATTTTTAAGGAGTAAACATGCCAAAAATGGAATGAAAGAGGGAGAACCTGAAGATTGAAAGTTGGGTTCGAGAATTTCCCCTTACCTTGTATATGAATGCTTCCTTCACTTTATTATCCTGTATAATGACAATATATTAATTAATTAGAAATTAAATAACCTTTTATACATTAATATGGTTCATTTTGGTTTCATTAAGTTCTTTTATGGGCTTTTTTTATGATCTATAGTGTTTAAATCCATCATTCGGGAGTGTTCTTTTTCTTCATTTTCATGAATGGTTCACTTGTACACATGAATGGAAGTTCATATAGAACATGGATAAACATCCATAACTTATATTTAATGTTTTTAATGATATTAAAGGAGTTTAAATTATCTTATAATGAATTATTTTATATATAATTTGGATGAATCATTAGTTAAAATTTAATGATGATTGTTTTAGGTTAATTTATGCGATTTTGGGATCACGAAAAACATGTTATTTTATAAATTAGTATTATGAATAAAAGTTGTTCAAAGACCATAAAAGGGATTAAAAAATACATAATAAAATATTTTTTCAACCAATTAATGGTTTCATTGAGATCCTTGAAGTAGTTTAATGAAAATGGAAGTGCATCGCACAAGATGTAGGTAAATTAACACATCACGGGAAAAAAATTTATTTTTATAAAAAAAAGAGAGAGAGGGAGGAATATAATTAGTAATCTTCCATTAATATAATATAATACCACTATATCAATAATAATGGAGTTATAATGACATTTTAATAAGATAAGTTTAGGATAAGAGAGAAAAGAAAATAAATTTGAAAGGAAATTGAAAGAAAAGAGAGAGAAATTACCTCTTGAATATATCTTCTTTGAGAGCCTCTTTAGGGAAAAGGTTTTGGTATTTTTATCATACCAAGGGATGATAGACGTGTGGGAGGGGATAGTGATGTGATTTTGGAAAATTATGGAAGCTTGAGAGGTGTGAAGAAATGAGGGTGTGGGGTGGTATTTATAGTAGAGGGGAGAGGGGTTTCCACCCTACTATATTCATTAATTTATTATTTCTTCACAATGAAAGAAATAGTGATGATTCTATGACCAATAATAGTAATAAGTTCATGTTAGTTTGAAACAATTGGGATTAAATCAGAAGAAAATAATCCATGACTCTATAATTAATGTATTTATCTTATTTTGTAAATTATAGTATTTCACTATTCATAAAAAAATTCAAGTATTTCAAAAAAATCTCAAAAATTTAGCTGAACATTCTTTAGATGTGTAGAATCTGAAAAAGAACTCAATTTTTCAAAAATATTTTTATAAATATGATTAATTCAATTTTTAATTAAAATTTTAATTTACTTGAAAAATACAGATTTTAAAATTAAAACTGATTTTATAATTCTTTCAAAAATTAAATAAGGTCATATAAAATTTTCATAAAACTAGAAGACATATAATTGTTAAATTTTAAACACATTTTAGGAAAATAAATTTTATTTTATATTAATTATTTATTTATTACTTACAAAAATACCAATACTTTTACTATGGTTATATTGTCACTTATCTAATGCCTAAATTTTATTTATACATTTATGGGTGAGGTTACTATTCTTTTGGATTATTTAATATTCATAAGTGTCATATTACTATTAATAAAGATAAGTTACTATTCATAAGGGTTTGTTTCTATTCACTAAAATTAAGTTTTTCCGATCGGACTCCAAACATCCTACTGATCGCAACCATGTATATCAAATTTTTGAAATTAAAAACACATAGGTGGAAAATTTATGTTTAAAGGTCACATAGTAGTTTATTTAAGCATGATGTGGCATTTTGTTTCCTAATGTGATCAATTATTACATTACTAAAACAATGTAGAAATTTCATTGACATATGTTTGGTTCCTTACATTCTTCCCCCTTTTAAAATTTCGACCTTGAAATTTCATTTTACATAAATTGGATAAGGGTACTTCTCCTTCATTGCATCCTCTCATTCCCAAGTTTCTTCTTTATACATATGGTTACTCAACAAAAAATTCAAAAATATTAACTAAATTATGAAAATATATAGTATACACATTTATATAAAATTAATTATTTGGTTTCTAATTCATTATACATTAAAATAAAAAACATTAAAAAATAAAGGAAATATTTTTCTGAAAAAAAAAATTATATGAGCACAAAAACGTTTTAACTAGATAAATTAAATAAATAAATTTTGGTGAATAATTTTAATTAAATTTATATATTATGTATTAAATAAAATTTTCAACATCCATATTATGTGTTTTCTAATCATGATATAATAATAAATCCAATTTTATGGTTAAAATTATATTTTTCTAAAAAATAGTTTTGTGGTCTTTTGAGCACTTATTTTAAAATTATTTTTTTACACTTAAAGAAATTTATTTGGAAAAATAAAATTAATTTTTTAAATCATCACGTCTAAATTATTTTAGGCTGAATGTTTTGGAATTTTTTGAAAATATTTGTTTTTCAATAAATAATGAAAAATACTGATTTTTATTGTAAATTTTTTTTTTAATTTAATGAATTTATAAGGTTAAATTTTGTTTTGAAATGGTTTTAAATATAAAATTAGTTCAATTATATATTTATTAATCTAATACATTTCCTTGTAATCAATTTCATAATTAATTTTCAAATAAAAACTTTTTAAACTTTTGAATATTTCATCATTAAAAAACCACTTTCTCATCATGTTTTTGGGTATAATTTTAAAATAAAAAATTTCACTTATGTAAATGTAATTTGGAAAATATATTCTATATTTGGAATAATAATAATTAATATTATATAATAATATCAACTTAATTTTTGACCATAATTAATAGTTAAAACAATAAAAATTAATTATTGTGGTTAAGGATAAAATGGGTTTACTGGGGGTTAAATAAAAATATAAGGTATAAAATGACCTAGAAACTTGTAAAAAATTCATTTTATTGAAATATTTTAAAATTATCACCTCTAAGTTTCGTAAATGGACCAATTTAGATATTTTTCGCATGTGAAAAACTTGGGTACACCTTTTCCTTTTTTAAAATTTGTAAGTGTACCAGTCACATCACTTATAAAAAGACACCCCACCTCCTCCCATATTAACACATTAAAATCCCATTGGATTGGACAATACCTACCAAAATATCTTCCTTAATTACCTCCCAATTACTTTTATTCCTTATTTTTATCATAAATACATCCAAATAATCCTTTTAGTGCTTACCTAAGGAGGATGTCTGAAGAAAAGGTATTTTTCTTAACTGAGTGTCTTTATTTTGTTTCTTCTTCCACCTCCTTAAAATACTATTAAATTATAATTATATAATAAAACTAGTATATAAAATTTACTTAGATTTTGTTTTTTTAATTTCATAACCTAAATTCACCTCCTCTTCTATCAAATGAGATATTAAATTGTTGGGCAAAAATCCCTCAAGGTAACATTGCAGCATTTTTTGGGTTGATTGTGTTTGTTGACAAAGTAGGTTTCCATGGATAATTTTCGAGTTCCCGAGAAGTTGTTGACATTCCATGTCGACAAAGAATGATGACAAAGGAAAGGACGATCTGGAGGTGGTACAAAAGAGTAGTACAAGGTGGCACCGTTTCCCAGTGTTTGCCAAATTTTTGGGGTCCAAAATTTGGAGTTTGGTGAGCATCGCGAAAAGTGGATTTCCATGAAGAGAATAATTTCATATGGAAAAGGCACTAATTTCACGAAGATAGGATTCTTGGTTTGGAAATCGCGAAAACCAGAAGAATGGAGGCGGTGATGCTTCGCGATTACGTCAAGCTTCGCGAACGGCAGAGGCTGAAGCGCATCGCGGAGAAGGCGTGAAGGAATGTTGGGATTCGCGAGGGAGCTTCGCGGCGAAGTCGTGAAGGTATGTTGACGGTGATTCTTCACGACTACATCAAGCTCCGCGAATGGAATATTGCCGTGGAGCTTCGCGATTTGGACAGAATTCCGGCAGAAACTTTGGAGCTTTGCGATTTGAGATGACGTGGCGTTGACTTCGCGTGGAAGGGACGAAGGTCGGTGGAATTGCCTATAAATAGAGGCCGACCCCCTCGAGAGAAGGAGAGATAATTTTCAGAGAAAATCCATTGCTCTCGGTTCGTAGAGGTGGTTCGCGAAGGCAGTGTTCTTTGTGAAAGGGGAGCTTCGTGGCGGCTATTGTAGCTCCGCGAAAGTTGTGTGCTCTGCGCTGGCTCAGTGAGCTTCGCGAGAGAAGTTGCTTTGCAACGAGTTGAGATTCGTGAGAGAGCTTCGCGAGAGAGCTGCACGAGAGAGCTTCTCGAAAAGGCAGGATCTTCGTGAAGTCTTGTTTGAGCTTCGCGAAATTGGGAGCTTTGCGAAGTAGGGTGATTTGCGAAGGTACCTTCTAAAGGTAGTTGCCCAGTGGTCAGAGGCAAAGTTCTATTCATCAGTGGATGAAAGTTGGACTTCAACAGAGCATCTATCAACAGTTTAAGATGCATTATTTCATGCAAATGAAGAGACCTACAGGTCTATAAACTGTGAGTTGATTCCCTTCACAGAGCAGTGAGCTTAGTAAGAGGAAGAAGGTGATCCTCTCCACCGGCAGTGAGCCAAAGAGAGATAAACAGGGAGTGACCCTTGGGAAAGCAGTGAGCTGACCCTAAACTTTGTATAGGCAGTGATCCTGGGCATAGAAGTGATCTAGCCCGAACATTGTATCCACAGCTAGTGAAGTATAGTGGAATTTGGTACGACCGGCAACCTGTCGGCGTATGCTCCTTGGACGTAGCCCTTAGCGGTGAACCAAGTAAAATTGTTGTGTCCTGTGCTTGCTTTACTTTCTGTTTATATTGTGCAACAGGAAAAGAGAGAAGAGTGTTTTGTGTAACAGCGAAACAAGATCAGAACGGGATTTAAATTTAAATTAGTCATACCCTGATTCACCCCCCCCCCCCTCTCAGGGTATTCAGCCTTGTGGACCTAACAATTGGTATCAGAGTGAAGGTTGACAGTTTTTCTTCTCTCAAATGGAGGTCACTAATCATAGAGGGATTCCGATCTTCGACGGATGTAATTTTCAGATATGGAATAATCGAATGCAACACTATTTCCGATCTTTGGGAATAGATGTGTTTTCAGAAGCTATGCATGGTATCACAGCTGATATTACTAGTGGTGCATTATCAGAAGCTGGTCACAAAGAGTTGGATGCTGATTCCAAAGAAATCAATGCCTTAGGGGGAGCCCTCTCTAATCCCATCTATACAAAGGTGATGTCATTCAAAACGTCACATGCCATGTGGGAAAAGATTTTGAATATTTATGAATGGGATACAAAAGTCAGAGAGGCAAAGCTTCAAGTGTTGTGGAACAAGTATGAAGATCTGAGAATGAACCTAAATGAGTCTGTTGATGCATTCTTGGACAGGGTAAATGCTGTGGTAGAAGACATGCGGGGTCTTGGAGAAATTATCTAAGATATAAAAATTGTGAAGTGCATATTGAGAAAACTTCCACCTCGGTTCAATCCGAAGGTTTCTGTTTTGGAAGATAAAGACCCAAAAGAACTGACATTGGATAACCTGCACAGCACTCTTGTTGCATATGAAATGAGAAACGATGATAACGAGACTATGGAAAAGGGTAAATCCAAAGAGGTGGAATTCAAGGCCATAAAGAAACTCACCATTGAAGATTCTAATGAAGAATAAGCGACAGATGAGGTGATGTCATTCCTTTCTTCAAATCTGCAAAGAGGAAGAGGAAAGTTTAAAGGTAAACTTCCACTAGAACGCTTTTGATGTGGAAAGGTTGGTTATCTTGCGGCAAGATGCCCCAAGAAATTTCAAGATAAAGATGATGATGATGATGAAGTTTAAATTCCCAAGAAAAAATCTTCAGCCTATGTGAAAGGGAAGAAGTAGTTCAAGAGAAATTTCTTCAAAAGGAAGAATCTTCTTTAACAAGAAATAGACAGTTCAGATGAGTCTGAGGATGAAGAGGTTGAGGAGTTTGAAAATTGTAAAGATCATAGGCAAAATGCTATGGTAGCGGTCGTCAGTAGTTCTTAGGAAAAGGAAGAAACTGACGTTGGAGAAGAGGAATAATAAGTTGAAGGAAGAGTCGATATGGAAGCCGAATTGGAAGAAGCTCTTGAAGAGATAGATGTTTGGAGAGCCAAAACGAAGAAATCCAATAAAGTGGTTCGTGATGCCAAACTCTATATGCAACAACAGGATGAAGAAAAGTCAGAACTGTTAGAAGAAATTGAAAGACTAAAATCCTCAACACCAGAGAGATCAGAAAATATTGTTGAGAATAAGCTTAGAATTGAGGAACAAAAGAAGGAAATTGATTGTTTGACTAACACAAGAAAGGATCAGGTCAGACGTATCAAATATCTTGAAGAAGAAGTGGTCATTCTGTGATGAAAAATGAAGGATCAAGAAAAACTATTGACCTCCAATGTGATACCAGAAAAGCAGGCCATTCAGAAGACAGAGAAGATGAAAGAGGAGGCTCGTAGTTCAGCAGGAGTGAAGCAGTAAGAAAGCTCAAATTCTAAGGTTGATTTAGGGCTTGATAAGAAACAAAAATCGGTGGCAGTTAATGTCATACCGCAAGCACCCGTCCCAAAATTGAAGGTTTATTTGGGCACAAAATAGAATCATAATATTCATAGATCCCCAAGGGAAAATCGTAGTGTTGAAGTATCACGAAGGAATGTATCCTATATCAGGTGTTATTGTTGTGGGAAAATGGGACATTCACAGTATGTGTGTTCCATAGCCAAGAGATATAGAAGGGAACAAGAACAGAGATGGCAGCCAAACAGAGAACGGTTTTCCAGAACATATTTTGAAGGACACTGTTTTTGGTGCGGAGGATTTGGGCACATGGCTAGGTATTGTACTTCGACCATTCAGAGAAATGTGCCAAAGAAGAATCAAAACGATCGCAAGCAGCAGGTCAATAAACCGACAGGTGAGTTAAAAATGCAGAATAGATTTGCGGCTTTGCAAGATGAGGCTGGTCCATCATACTCTAAGAAAGAACAGAAGTCTCAATCCATGCCGAGTGCGAAAGAAAAAGTATGGACCAAAAAGAAGAAAAATGAGAAGGTCGTGGTAGCGGAGATTGCCCTTAAAGCATCAGATCGATCTGGTGTTTGGATCCTTGACAGTGGTTGCACATCCCACATGATGGGTAATAAGGATCTTGTTACAGGAATCAAATATGACAAAGAATGAGTTGTCAAATTTGGAAATGATGAAGGCCTGAAGATTGTTGGCTCAGGGAAAGCCAAATTTGGGGTCAAAGAGACGAGACGTGCTGATGTCTTGGTAGTAGAGGGTCTCAGTCATAACTTACTCAGTGTCAGTCAACTATGTGACTATGGGCACTCTATCTGATTTACCAAAAAGATGTGTGTTGTGAAAGGAAAAGATGGAGCAACAGTTCTGCAGGGAAAAAGGTCAAAGGGAAATCTCTACCTTATAGGTGGGAAAGAAGATACTTGTCTTTTTTCCAGAGAGGAAGAAAACCAGCTGTGGCATAAGCGACTTGGTCATCTATGCCAACCATCTATGGAGGATATCATAAAGTCCGATGCTGCTAGAGACCTTCCCAAGCTATCACGTGATCGCACTCATACGTGTGATGCTTTCCAACAAGGGAAGATCATCAGAAAGACATACAGGTCAAAGGAACAAAAATCAACTAGAGTGCTCGAACTGGTTCATGCTGATGTATGTGGACCTATCTCAACATGAGCTATAAATGGGAAAAGGTACTATGTCCTTTTCATTTATGACTATAGCATAATGGCCTGGGTATTCATCGTTACCCATAAGACAGAGGTGTTTAGTTGCATAAAGCAGTATAGGATGGAATCGGAAAATATGCTTGGGCAGAAAATTCTGAAGTTTCGTATTGATAACGGTACAGAATTCACAAACAGTCAAGTTGAAAACTATCTCGAGAAACATGGGATAAGGCATCAAGTTTCATCGGTAAGAACTCCCCAATATAATGGAGTGGTTGAAAGGATTAATCGGATCATCAACAATATGTCCAGAATGATGCTTATTGATAAAGACCTACCAGATAAATTTTGGAAGGAAGCAGTTTTGACATCGGTCTATGTTTCGAACAGGACTTTGTTGTGTCCAAAGCAAGGGAAGACTCCGTATGAACTGTGGTATGGAAAGAATCCAACGCTGAAATACTTTCGAATCTTTGGAAGTAAGTGTTTCATTCTCAACAAAGGAAATCACAGGAAGTTTGAGGCACGAGGAGATGAGGGGATATTCCTTGGCTACTCAGGGAAAAGCAAAGCATATAAATGTTTTAACAAAAGGCTGGGAAAAATTGTTGAGAGCAATGATGTCACTATAGTTGAAAATGAACAGCATACTCAACAACAGATTGAACAGTTCCTGGATGAAAGTGATGATGAGGTAAGCAACACAGGGGGAGAAGAAGTGGCATAGGCTGACTCAGAAGAAGATAGTGATGATGAACAAGAAAGTGTCAAGTCTGTTTCTGCAAGGAAGCCAAAGAGTCGAGCTGAAATTGATAGGCAGAATATCATTGGTGATCAAACAGCTCCAGTTCAGACTCGAAGAATGAAGTCATTACAGCAGACATCGTTTTTATCTCAGGTAGATCCGAAATGTTTTTCCGATGCAGCTGAAGATGAAAACTGGGTTCAGGCTATGAACGAAGAACTTGATCAGATTGAGAAGAACCAGACATGGGAGATTGTTTCGAGGCCAGCAGACAAGAATGTCATCAGGACTAAATGGGTCTATCGCAACAAGATGAATGAATATGGCACAGTGATTCGGAACAAAGCACGACTAGTGTGAAAGGGGTACTCCCAGATCGAGGGAATAGATGTCGATGAGACATTTTCACCAGTTGCAAGGCTGGAGACAATCAGATTATTTTTGGCCATAGCAGTGCAACAAAAGTTCAAAGTGTTCCAGATGGATGTCAAATCCGCATTCTTGAATGGAATTCTAGAATAAGAGGTGTATATTGAGCATCCAGATGGTTTTCTCATTCATGAGGATGAGAACAAAGTTTTTGGGCTGAAAAAGGCATTGTATGGGCTGAAACAAGCACCAAGGGCATGGTACTCAAGGCTTCATCAGTACTTGAAGAAGCTTGTTTTTTAGCATGGAGGAGTTGATTACAATTTCTATTTCAGTAATGACCGTAATCAAAGGATGATGGTGTTGTTTTATGTCTATGACATAATATTTGGCGGATTAGATGAAGTTCAGTGCAGATAGTTTTCTGAATTCATGAAAAATGAGTTTGAAATGTCAATGATTGGAGAGCTAACGTTTTTCCTTGGTCTACAGGTGACACAAGGAAGGAATGGAACATTCATTTCTCAATCTAAATATGTCAAAGAGGTCCTGAGATGGTTTGGAATGGAAAATTACAAGGAGATGAAGACTCTGGTTGCTACCTGGATGAAATTATCAAAAGATGAGGATGGCAAGGCAGTTAATATCACAGAATATAGGAAAATCATTGTAAGTCTGCTGTACTTAAC
This sequence comes from Viscum album, assembly GCA_963277665.1. Lineage (NCBI taxonomy): Eukaryota > Viridiplantae > Streptophyta > Magnoliopsida > Santalales > Viscaceae > Viscum > Viscum album. The sequence goes on along the minus strand of OY728162.1, from coordinate 421,391,854 downwards.
CGCAACAAGGCTTGATATTGTTTTCGCCACATGCCAAGCAGCGAGATATCAGATTAATCCCAAGGAAATTCACATGCTCGCAGTGAAAAGAATACTTCAGTATATCAAGGGCCCGATGGACTTTGGCTTGACATATAATGACAAATCTCAGACAGAGTTATTGGGATATACTGATGCAGACTGGGCCGGTTCATCGGATGATAGGAAATCAACGTCATGTGGTGCTTTCTATCTTGGTGGGTTGTGTATTTCATGGCTAAGAAAGAAGCAAGATTGTATTTCATTGATCACCGTAGAAGCTGAGTATATTGCGGCCACTCAAGCGTGCACATAGTTATTGTGGATGAAGCAGCAGCTTGAAGATATGGGAGTTGAAGTGAAGTCTCTGATCGGAATCTAGTGCGACAACTCAAGTGCTATAAATCTTAGAAAAAATCTCGTCCATCATTCAAGTACAAAGCACATTGAGATTAAGTATCATTTTATCAAGGAGAAGGTTGAGCAGGGAATCGTGAAGTTGGAGTACGTGCCTACAGAGTTACAGGTTGCAGATATTCTAACAAAGGCCTTACCCAAGGAAGCATTTGAGAGGCATCGATTGGCTCTAGGAGTTCAGTCGACTCCCCGCACTTGAAAAAGTGTGGATGTGGGACCTCCCCCCTCTCCCCGAGGTATGATGTGTTTTTCCCTATTGTGATAATATGTGTTCTCTACTATGTTACAGACTACAAAGGAGTGTCCTTTGGGTTCGTTGACAAAGGGGGAGAAAATAGTGATTGTTAAAGGGGGAGACAGTGTGGAGATTTGACATATCATGAATGATACGGGGAGAAGCTGACCAGTGGAGCAGCCAGATAGGGGAGAAATTAGAAAGGGGAGATTTGTAAATCTGACGATGCTAGAAGTGATCGATCAAAGCATAGAAATCACGACAGCTGAGGATCGTGATAAAATCAGAACAGTGGTGTTGGAATGGTGTGAGACTGTGTCCAGCTATCACCAATTGGTATCAGTGTGGTTCAACCATTGGTATCAATTTAAGAATTGGTATCAGGGTGGAATCGACAATTGGGGTCTGACGTGAAGTGATTCATTGATGAACTTTTCATACTACTCTTGTTTCTCACGCCGAGCATTGCTCATGTGGGCTTAGAGTACGTGTTAAGTGAATCCTTGAATGCTATCAGAATCGCAAGAGGAAAATGGTGGTAGTGACTGGAAGAAGACTCAGTGAGGTATCGAAGTTAAGAAAATCTTTCTGAGCGGAGTTGTGAAGAGTTGTCAACAAACCCAAAGGGGGAGATTGTTGGGAAAAAATCCCTCAAGGTAACATCGCAGCATTTTTTGGGTTGATTGTGTTTGTTGAAAAAGTAGGTTTCCATGGATAATTTTCGAGTTCTCGAGAAGTTGTTGACATTCCATGTCGACAAAGAACGATGACAAAGGAAAGGACGATCTGGAGGCGGTAAAAAATAGCAGTACAAGGTGGCTCCGTTTCCCAGTGTTTGCCAAATTTTTGGGGTCCAAAATTTGGAGTTTGGTGAGCATCGCGAAAAGTGGATTTCCATTAAGAGCATAATTTCATATGGAAAAGTCATGAATTTCGCGAAGATAGGATGCTTGGTTTGGAAATCGCGAAGACCAGAAGAATGAAGGTGGTGATGCTTCGCGATTACGTCAAGCTTCGCAAACGGCAGAGGCTGAAGCGCATCGCGGAGAAGGCGCGAAGGAATGTTGGGCTTTGCAAGGGAGCTTCGTGGTGAAGTCACGAAGGTATGTTGACGGTGATTCTTCGCGACTATGTCAGGATTCGCGAATGGAAGATTGCCGTGGAGCTTCGCGATTTGGACAGAATTCCGGCAGAACCTTTGGAGCTTCTCGATTTGAGATGACGTGGCGTTGACATCGCGTGGAAGGGATGAGGGTCGGTGGAATCGCCTATAAATAGAGGCCGACCCCCTCGAGAGAAGGAGAGATAATTTTCAGAGAAAATCCATTGCTCTCGATTCACAGAGGTGGTTCACGAAGGCAGTGTGCTTCGCGAAAGGGGAGCTTCGCGGCGGCTATTGTAGCTCCGTGAAAGTTGTGTGCTCCGCGCTGGCTCAGTGAGATTCGCAAGAGAAGTTTCTTTGCAATGATTGAGCTTCGCGAGAGAGCTTCGCGAGAGAGCTTTGCGAGAGAGCTTCGCGAGAGAGCTTCGCGAAAATGCAGGAGCTTCGCGAAGTCTTGTTTGAGCTTTGTGAAATTGGGAGCTTCGTGAAGTAGGGTGCTTTGCGAAGGTACCTTCCAAAGGTAGTTGCCCAGTGGTCAGAGGCAAAGTGCTATTCATCAGTGGATTAAAGTTGGACTTCAACAGAGCATCTATCAACAGTTGAAGATGCATTATTTCATGCAAATGAAGAGACCTACAGGTCTATAAACTGTGACTTGATTCCCTTCATAGAGTAGTGAGCTTAGGAAGAGGAAGAAGGTGATCCTCTCCACCGGCAGTGAGCCAGAGAGAGAGAAACAGGGAGTGACCCTTGGGAAAGTAGTGAGCTGACCCTAAACTTTGTATAGGCAGTGAGCCTGGGCATAGAAGTGATCTAGCCCGAACATTGTATCCACAGCTAGTGAAGTATAGTGGAATTTGGTACGACCAGCAACCTGTCGGCATATGCTCCTTGGACGTAGCCCTTAGCGGTGAACCAAGTAAAATTGTTGTGTCATGTGCTTGCTTTACTTTCTGTTTATATTATGCAACAGGAAAAGAGAGAAGAGTGTTTTGTGTAACAGCGAAACAAGATCAGAACGGGATTTAAATTTAAATTAGTCATACCCTGATTCACCCCCCCTCTCAGGGTATTCAGCCTTGTGGACCTAACATAAATCATCATTTGTGTGTACGGCGGACTACCACCTCGCGAACCGTTGTTATTCATTTTCCATCACCACCTACCATGAATGGATGTAATGATAGAATTAATATTTATATATGATATTCATGATATTATTATAAATATTTAATTATAAAACCACATATACCTTCTTTCCTTCCATATTTTTGTAAAATAATAATGTCGCTCATGTGTATTGTGGACTACTGTCTCACGAACTGATTTGATTTGTTTTTCATTTATATTTTACTAGAATGTTAATAATGATATATTAAATTAATATATATATAATATAATTAACATAATGATAATTATTTAATCATTATATCACGTTTATATTCTTACTTTACATTCTGTGTGGGATACAATAACGTCATTCATGTGTACGACAGACTACTGCCTTGTGAAGTGATGTGATTTGTTTTTCACTAACGCTTTAAATGGAAAATAATTATGGTAAATTTAATGAATATATGTAATATATATGACTTAAAAATTATTCTATAAAGTTAAAATATTATTTAACTTTATTTCATTTCATCCATCAAGAAAATGGAAACAGAGTACATGCATACATATGGCATGTCGTCTCCATGAACGGTGTATTTCATTTTCTATTTCTAAATTTTATGGATTACTATAAATACATATATAATAAATGTATATTATATTTCTATAATTTTTAACATTATATATATTATTTAACCATGATCAAAGTAATAATATCTAAAATAAAAAAATCAAAACATACACAAAAAACAAAGGAGTTATTTCCTGAAACGTAATTTTAGTAAGGAATTGTTAATAAAAAGAAAATAAAATGTAATAAGTACATCATATATGGTATTATATATATAAGGATTATTATTTAATATATGTATAATAAACTTATATTTATTATTTAGGGGGTTCAAATGTGTACAAAGGAAGTCAAGACTTGAGGTAAGTTATTTCTAGTCTCTCTTTTGTTTCTTGTAGATGTATGTCATATTTACCACATGTTTATTTTATACGGTGTATATAATAACAATGAACTTATTTTATGATGATCATAATGAAAATTATGGGTATTTACATATCCATTTTAGGATCTCTCTTTCTTATATTTTATGGTTCAAAATTCACCAAAGTAGTAAGTTATTTTTGTCTCAAATTGTCTTTATTGAGACATATGTGTTGTTATGCACATATATTCTTCTATGAGGTATATGTACTAAATCTTTGAAATGATATATAATGAAACTAATTAATTTATTGATATTAAAAGTTTAATTTTATGTTATTATTTAATGCATCCTATGATTCAAAATATACCAAAGTTGTAAAGGTTTGATATTACAATCTCATTGTTTATTAGGATTATTTATGATTATTCTTTTGATGATGATATATAATGAAATATTTCTCAATAACATTACATTTCTTATCCTCTTGTTATTTAATAAAAATGGATTATTTCCTTTTATTTTACTCTCTTTTTTCACTTAAAGGTTCAAAGTAATGTTTTTAAGGAAAACAAACTATATTTCTCTCATAGATCGAAAACCCTTTTCCTTCCATATATGTGTTTTATAAAAATATTTGAAATTTTTTTTTATAATTATAAAAATTATTTCTTAAATACATTTATAATTTTAATTTTTCAAAGTTTTTAATAGGAAAAAATAATTTCCTCTTCCAAACAAGTCTCGTTGGTATTTTATCAAAAATATGAAAGAATATTTGTTTTAAAGTGTACAGCATGAACAATGTTTTTTTCCATCATGAACACTCAGTATTTTAAATATTTATCTATAATTTTCCATAGTTATTTTAAAATAAAATAATTTTTAAATTTTTTTGGGATTTAAAAAGTTATCTTCAAATTTGAAAGGTTATTTTTTAAAAAAAATATTTTAAATGATCTCGAGATATTACTTTATATGTTTCCAAGGTTATTTTCAAATAAATGGTTTTTAAAAATATTTTGTGTTTTAATAAGTTATTTTCAAAGTTGACAGGTTATTTTCCTCAAGATATGTTTTAAATTACCTTTAAAGATTCCTTTATAAGTTTCCAAGGTTATTTTAAAAAAAGTATTTTGAAAATTATTTTTTTTTTAAATTTATTTTTGATGTTGAAAAGATATTTTCCTCAAGAAATTTTCCAAGTGATATTTAAAAATAATTTTCCATCTAAAATGTCATCCTTTGATGTTACTTACGTTTTACAAGGGATATGATCCAATCATACCGTATTTATTATTTCATCAGATTATTTATGTGTATAATAATAAGATTATTATGAAACTCATTCCTTTTTCATCGGTTTTCTATAATGAAATGGTGAAATTTTTCTAAAACTCATTTCTTTTCCAAAGGTTATACTCTGATGAAATGTTTATGAAAATAGTTTCTTTTTATGGGTTATGATATGATGAATGTTTTTTATAGAAACCCTTAATTTTATTACAAACTTATACATGATTTATTACATAAACATCACTTGATACAACATAGAATATTGATATTTCTACTGGCTTTGGGGCTTAGGGTCATTACATAACAACTTAACACATGAAATACGACATCTTTATTGAAAACTTCTTTTACATGACCACTACATTCCCTCATTCTTAGAATTTCATGGGATAACCTGGGTACTTTCATAAAAAAGGGTGAGATATAAATCCTAGAAAGGGAATAAAGATGGAGTAAAATGAGAAATACAATACATGTTATACAATAGGCATATCAATAGAGAACAAGAGAAACATGAACATAAAGACATCATAAATCATGATAATAATAACATGGAAATGTGGAAACAACATTTAGCATGTATTTAGCATGATCCAAGGCTCATTTCATATGGAGAATGAGTAAATCCTTATTTCAATTTAATTAGCATGAGTAAACCCTCATTGCACTTGACGTATCATGATACTAATCTTTACCCAATGCATTGAAGCACTGTCAGGGTACACCCTTATTAAACATTTCATTTCATGCATAAGTGTTCCACATGGATCATATAACATGGAATCAATCAACATCATAAGTTATTCCACAATTAATTAATGTGGAATAAATACATGAAAGTACCATTCAGTATGTATAAGTGCATAAAGGTGAATACCCTTGATAGAGACATGGGTATGGTGTTCACTACACAATGATCTTGGATTAGAAAAATGCGGTGAAATTTCGGCAGCATAACAGCATGACATAAGGATTCATGAAAAAGTATCATGAGAGTTAAATGGTTGTCTCATCATATGTACATGAAATGGACAGTAAGGGGGTCATATAGATACATGTCCCAACAAACATAATGAAATTTAGATGCATAATACAAAATAATTACTTGGATGTAAAAGAGGAGAGATAAATCCCTCATGGAATTTCAAAATCAAGAGGAATAATCGATATAAGTTAATAGGATTCTAGTCTCTCCCAAATTTACCCAAGTTTTTCAGGTTAAGCGGTTGCTTGTAGTGTAGCTTGGGTTGTCCAATCCTCAGAGACCTAAGAAGAAACCTATAGACACGCACATTCTAAGGACTTTTTTTTGATATGAAGTGGCCAACTTGGGTTGATTTTAGATGGTTTTAAAGGATCACTAACAGATTTAAGTTAATTCAAATTAATATAATTAGTTTATACTAGGTTATCGCTCGGGGTAGATTGGATGAATTCCTTTTTTAATGATTTCAATTTCTTATATTTGATATGGGTTCATTTAAGAAGATTAAACAACATCATAAATAACTGGTTTAATACCTACATACTTTAATACTAATCACTTATACACTTTAAGGATCAAAGTTTTGAGCACTTCAAGGTCAAGGTTTGTATTAGCACTTGAAGTGTGTGGCCTTAAATTCAATAAGGACAAAGGAGTTTAAATATCATCAAAAAAATATCAATTAAAAGAAATGATTAGAAAATAATGGAGTAAGAAATAACATCCAATACAGACCCTTGATACTCCCTTGGATTAACCCATAAGTGGGTTATCCCTCCATTGATGACATGTTCTCAAAGGAAGCAGAAAGTAGACTTACGAGGGTAGAATTGAAGAAGTAAAAAATACCAAAATAACGATCACTCCACTATTGTGTCATAAATTTCACAAGGTATGGTCTAAAGAAATTATAGTCTTGAGGAAAAGGTGTAAACTTGATATGGATAAGAACATAATAATAGGAAAGGAATAACTTTTATTAAGAAACTAAGGTGAATTGAACTACTTACATGAGAAGGAAATGTGATTACAAACACAAAGCGGCAACATAACACTACAATGAAAACAATCACCAAAGATCATTAAATACTCCAACACCACTTCATTAAAAAGGAATTATGGGAGCCTTTGGTAGATCCACAAATATTAAAAATCATCCCACTTGATTATGGTAGTCCTGGGGTGGTGGAAAGTAAGGGAGAGTGGACTTCTTTATCCTCGACTTGAAGTGGCATCCATCTTGAATCCACCAAACATATGTGCCTATATTGGCTTTTATATGGCCACATTAGAGTGGTTAATAAAATTAAAAGTGAATATCCTGATTTCTCCTAGCACTCTGTAAAATTTCATCCTAAATTAATTTGTGGTTCTCGAGATATGATTAAATTTATGGGCTGTTTTTCTAGGCCGCAGAATCTGGCCCAGAATTTTATCTCTAAATTTGGACGCCTAAATAACCACAATGGAGGACTAATTATTACTATATAATGCATAATTATATGTTCCTATTTATTTATTCTATCATCCCACGAAATTGGGGATTCATTGGGTCTGTATTGTGGGCCCCATATTCTCATAAGTGGGCTGGTGTCCAATATGCCTTCTCCAGAATTGTTTCCTTTCATCGTCAAATATCCCCATCATCCTTTATGAATAATACATTAATCCCTAATTGAAAAATGTTTATATTGAAGTTTATATTAATTTCCAAAAATATCAAATTAAAATATAGATAATTACATTCCTTAAAATCAGATGAATCATTGGGCCTAAATTGATGTACATTAGGCATGAAGTGCACAAATGATGAGAATGGATATTCAAAATTAAAATCCACTAACTCAGGCCCATAAGATCAAAAATTAACATTTAATAACATTAAATTTTAATTAACATATGTATTTTTATTGTCTAATCACACCCTCAACTTGAGATTTTCTAGTCCCGAGCAAAATGTATCTCAACAATATGAAATTTGAATTCCCTCTTCCAAAAACATTTTAACACACAATGATCACCAAAAGCCCTTATACCAAACAATCATGAAACTCATCAAAATATTTAAATACAATATATTTTCATAAGAATATCCCAATCCCAATCCCATTCCTTTGTTCAAATTCATTTCCATATTTCATCCAATATCGATTAAGAGTGATGATGTGTTGTACATCGCATTAGACATGGGGGGTTCATCTTTATTCTAGGGGGAATGATGGAAGCACTAGCTGGAATCACATTTCAATATTAAGATGATTATTCAATTTTGTTTTTCAATTTTTCCATGGTAATTGAAATTTCACTCAAAAGAGTCAACCCCTGTAGAGAGACTTTGCCGATGACTCCCAGGCTTAAAGACCTTAGGGCACCAAGTGAATCCCACATACTCGGGAATCATCTCGAGTTAACTCAGTCAAAAACAAAGTCAAATTACCATAAATAGAGATAAAATTACTAACTCTGGTCCAGAAAACTATAGAGTCATGATCCCTAAGTTCCAAAAGCCACGCATTAGGTCATTTCATTGCTCTATGTGCACATTTATTATTTTTTTGAATACTCATATTAAAACTAAAATGATCACCAAACTTATGATATTTATTTAGAGGTCCCCATGAACTAAAACTAATACCCCACTATCCAAAGGACGTGCATTTTGATTCTTTTTTTATTTGTATAAAAATATAAACAATTAAATATCACATTAGACAGCCGCACTTTCCAAAATATATGTTCATGAAATATACATGGATTAAAATCAGAATTAGGTCATGCTAAATTATTTGATATTCAGTTTCAAATTATACAATTTCTATTATCATGTTCAAGGTTAAAGAAATTTTTCCTTCCATTAAGGTGCACTTTTTTTCAAATCATTCATTTTTTTACAAAAAAGCAATTTTTTTTTATTTTATCTCCCCTCCAACATAAAATAATATTGTCCCCATTTTTTAAAGAAAATAAAATTTAAAAGGAGGTAGAGGAAGATTATGGGAGTTCAAAAAGGAAATTGAAAATGAGGATCATGGAATGAAGTCACCTGGTGGTTGAAGTTTAAATTCTTACTGCTCCCTTTTAATCCCTTGATCTCCATATCACTCTAAGAATCCCATAGTGGAAGAAAAAAACAAAAAAACAAAAAACAAATATATATATATATAGATATATATATTTATTCATATAATAAAAAATATATAATTATATATACAAAAATTATAGAATAAGGAAGCATTATAAGTCATAGGTCAGTGGTAAGAGTGCGCCCCTATCTCCCTTCAGTCCCGGGTTCGAGTCCTCGCGGCTTCTCCTATTGTGACAGGGTTTTCCTTACGACCTACGATATGGAATTTTAACTTTAATATTATTATTATATATATTTTAACCTAAAAACACATAAAAATAAAATGAACTGATGATACATTGTCTTCTTTTTAAATTTCGAGGTAAGGTATTACTCAAGGATCGCACCACGTGACACGGATGAATATGGCGATCCCCTTTCATACCCATCCATACTCATAATAGAAGAACAGGTACAAAATTTATTTTTTTACTATTTTTAAATATTAAAATAATTCATTAATCTTATTTAAAAAAATAAAGTTAATTAAAACAATAAAATGATTGGAAACTTGAAAACCATGGGTTTCCTCCCATGCAGTGCTTTGTTTAACATCATTAGCTCGACTTGGACCCCTAACTGATTAATTATTTTCATCATCTAAGTTAGGTTCACACAATTATTCATTAACTTCATGTTTTTTGAATTATTATATGAATGGTTTGACTCTATGACCATTAACTTTAAAATTTTGACCATTGGTGGGATCTTGAATTTCAACAGCCCCATGGGGATACACCTTATGCACTATGTATGGACCTGACCATCTAGACCTCAATTTCCCCAGGTGTAAGTAAAGTTTATAATTATACAAAATAACAGGTTTTCTTGGTTCAATGTGTTTGGTTTTAAGGTTTCAAGATTGGTAGTCTTGTACTTTTTATTTATTGATCCTTGAATTTTCATAAGCCTCCATCCTAAGTTCCTCAAGTTCATTGAGATCTAATTTCCTTTTTTTTCCGGCCAATGAGAGGTCATAATTCATTTTCTTAATTTCCCAAAAATCTTTATGTTCAATTTCCATGGGAAAATAACATGCTTTTCCATAAACCAACCTATATGGGGGCATTCCAAAAATGGTTTTAAATGCAGTTCGATAGGCCCAAAGAGAATCTAAGATTTTTCTTGACCAATATTTCCTAGATAGATTAACAATTTTCTCAAGAATTTGTTTTATTTCTCGATTGGCTAACTTATCTTTCCCATTGGTCTGTGGGTGGTAAGTAGTGGACACTTTGTTAGAAATTTCATACTTTTCCATGAGTGCTGAGAAATGACGATTGCATAAATGAGATCCACGATCACTAATGATAGCCCTAGGAATTCAAAATCTAGAGAGTATTTTTTCCTTGAGAAATCTAATAATATTTTTATGATCATTGGATTTTTTATGAATGGACTCAACCCATTTGGATACATAATCGATAGCTAAAAGGATGTATAGATATCCCCTATAGTTTGGGAAGGGACCCATGAAATCGATTCCCCAGTAGTCAAAGATTTCAATTACTAAGATGGGAGTGAGTGGAATTTGATTCTTTTTTGTGATGGACCGTACCTGTTGACACTTAGGAAAGATTTGAAAAAATGTTTAGGAGTCCCTTGAGAGGGTGGGCCAAAAGAAACCACACTGAAGAACCTTAGAAGAAGTTTTCATAGAGGAAAAGTGACCTCTACATACCTCACTATGATAGAATTTAAGGGTGGACTCATGTTTAGATTTTGGGACACACCTCCTAATGACTTGGTCAGGGAAGAACTTATAGAGGTATGGATCATTAAACACATAGTTCCTAACATCAGAAAGAAATTTCCTTCGATCTTGATTCCCTAATAATTTTGGAATGACTAATGTAACTAAGAAGTTGGCTATGTCAGCATACCAAGGGTAGTCACTCACAGAGTATAGGTGTTCATTAGGGAATGAATCAGACACAGAAAGGTGATTTGAGTTGTCTTTGAATTCCATATTAGAGAGGTTATCAGCTAAAATATTTTCAACACCTTTTTTGTCCTTTATTGTGAGGTCAAATTATTTTAAGAGAAGGTCCCACCTAATCAGTCTAGCCTTGGCATCTTGTTTTTTGAAGAGGAATTTTAGTGCAGAATGGTCAGTGAACACAGTGATGGGGGATCCTAAGAGGTAGGACCTAAACTTCTCTAAGGAAAACACAATAGCATGTAACTCCTTTTCGGTGGTGGTGTAGTTTATTTGGGCATCATTTAGGTATTTTCTTGCATAAGCAATGACATAAGGAGTTTTATCACAACGTTGTCCTAACACAGCTCCTATAGAAAAATCATTGGCGTCACAAATAAGTTCTAAAGGTAGGTTCTAATTTAGAGATTTCATAATGGTAGGAGAGGTGAGAGAGGATTTGAGGGTTGATAATGAACCCTTACATCTTTCTGTCCAAACAAATAGAGAATCATTTACTAGGAGAGAAAAAAGGGGGCGGAAGATTGAACTAAAGTCCTTGATGAATCTTCTATAGAAACTAGCATGTTCTAAGAAATACCTCACTTCATTAATAGTTCTGGGTGATGGAAGGTGATGAATGATGTCAAACTTTTATTTATAAACTTCCATCCCCCTACCGAAGACTATATGGCCAAGGAATAATCCATGTTTAACCCTGAAATGGAATTTTTCCAAGTATAGGACTAGATTCATTTCTTCACATCTGGACAAAACTCTCTCCACATTCCTAAGACATCCCTCAAATGTATCCCTAAAGACAGATAATTCATCCATAAAGACCTAAATAAAATCCCATACCATGTCTGAGAAGATTCCCATCATGCACTACTAGAAGGTTCTAGGGGCATTTCATAACCCGAACGGCATACGTTTGAAGGCAAAGGTGCTGAATGGATAGGTGAATGTAGTCTTACCTTGATACTCTAGGGAGACCTCAATCTGATTGTACCCCAAGTACCCATCTAAGAAACAATAGAACTCATGACCTTCCACTCTCTAATGGACTTTGTCAATGAATGGTAAGGGGAAATGGTACTTCTTGGTGAATGATTTTAGCTTCCAATAGTCTATGTAGACTCTCTATCCACTACTCACCCTAGTTGGAAGAATATATCTATCCTTATTAGTTATCACTATGATTCCTTCCTTCTTAGGAACCACTTGTATTGGGATCACCCACTCACTCCCAACTATAGGATAGATGATACCATCTTTTAACAATTTAATAAGTTCTTTTCTCACTACTTCTATGATATTAGTATTGAGTCGTTGTTGAGGTTGACGACATGGCTTTGAATCAGGTACTAGAACAATCCTATGAGTCCCGATTAGTGGGCTAATCCCAGGAATATCATACAAGGTCCAACCAATGGATTTCTTATGTTTCCTAAGGACATATAGAATCATCCTCTCATGATTTGATTCAAGAGAAGAAGAAATGAAAATATTATGTGTTCCATTTTTTCCTAGTAAGGCATACTTAAGTTCAGAAGGAAGTTATTTCAATTCAATATCAAGTTGGTTCCAAATTTCAGCAGAATATTGGGAAATTGGCTCAAGATCAATTTCTTGTTTTAGAGTTTCAAATAGTATTGATTCCCCCAACATGTATAAGTTTCAGCTACTAGATTGTATTTATCAGATTTAGGGAAGGAATTTGGAGTGGTCTCTATAAAAGTTGTTTCCTAAAATGTTTCACTGATTGTTGGACCTAAGACTTCATTATAAGAGAAATTTTAAAATGATTCAATCCAAGGAGATAAACAACCTTCTTGTGAACAAAGGAAATCAATCTCATACTAGATTAACCATCCATAAAATATTCCTTGATGTTATATGGATTCATTATCAACACTTCCTATCATGTTTACTTCATGAATTTCCTCATCATCCCCTATTTGTGATCTTTCATTATAGATGTTCAAGTATAGACTCATGTTTCTAAAGGTTATGGTCATGTTCCTATTTCAAACTCGGATAACAGATTTGATTATTGCAAGGAAAGGACGACCAAGGATGATTCTGGTTTGTTTCTTATTTCCTAAGTTTGGATGGTTGTCAAGTACAATGAAGTCAGCATGGTAGATTAAGTTTTCAACCTTTACCAGAACGTCCTTTAAAATTCCCTTTGGAACCCTAATGTTAATATTAGAAAGTTGAAGTGTGAAAGATGTGGTTTGGATATCTTTTAGGCCTAACTGGTAGTACATAGCATAGAGGATGATACTGACACTAGTACCTAGGTCACACAAGTCCTTGATAACTTTGCTCTCTCCTAGTTCAACATTGATGTAAGGGCAACTTGGGTCTTTCAACTTAGAAGAAATGGTCCCTTGAATGTTGGTACTCACATTATCAGACAAAATGACTTGGTTTTTATGTGAAATTTTTCTTTTAAAAGTGCACAAGTACTTAAGGTACTTTTAGTAGGAAGGTGTGGTTTGGATTGCATCGAGAAGGGTAATGTTCAACTTGACTTGTGAGAAGATTTTCCTCAATGTTTCACTCAATTCAGGCTCAGTTTTCCCCCTCATGCGTTGAAAAAATGGTGCAGGTTGTGGGTTTATTTCTTGAAGGGTTGTTTCTTTGATAATGTTATCAATTTTTTTAGTTTAATCATTTGGTTCATTTTAATTTTAATTAGAGTTTGAAGCTTCACATGTTTTCTGATTTATTTCTTCAGGTTTCTCAATTGATTTCACACTTCTTAAAACATTCACAGACTTTAGTTTTTCATGAGTTTTTTGAGTATAACATGACTCTCCCCTTGAAGTTGAGGATGGTACCGCCTGAGTAGGCATGGGTGCCTTTCTAGAATTTATGGTTTGAAGTTCTTGTTTTAGGGAAGAGACTTCCGAGTTCATCCTTTCCATTTGTTTTTACAATTGTTCTACTAGTCTTTTTGGAACAGTTTGGGTTGTTTCTTGAGAAGATTGGTTTATCCCAGGTGGATATTTTGAAGGTGGGATTGTTTTTTGAAAATGGACTAGTGGCTGTTGGTATTGGATAGGTTGGGTTTGTAACTGGTTATGGATTTGGTAGTTTTTATGGGGGTAAGTATTTTGTCCATGTGGTTGGCTAGGTTATTGGTTATCTTTCTAACAGAATCTTGGGTGGTCATTATAACTTGGGTTAAAGGTGTTTTGGTATTGAGGATTTTGAAAGTTCAAAGCATTTACTTCCATTTGGGGTCCTCCGAAAAGAATATCCTTGATGTATGGAATGGTTGGTAAGTTGTCTGTCTTATGGTCATGTTTTTCACAAATTGTGCAAATAGGGTCTACAGTTTGGATTTCAGGGACTTTCCTAAGGTCTATCTCTTCAACCTTCCTTGAGAGTGTTGCGAGTTTAACCCTAAGTCTTTCCTCTTCTCTAAGTGTATGAAATTTAGTATTTCTTTGTGGATTTTCAGAATAAGGTGAAGTTCCCCATGTTTGGTTTTATTCAGCAAGGCTTTCTAGATACTCATAAGCATCATTTGGGGCTTTGTTATTAAAAGTTCCATTACACATCATGTTAATGAATTATTTGTTCCCCATACCCAAACCTTCATAGAAAATTATCACTTGTTTAGGTGTAGAAAAAACATGATGTGGAACCATGTTGAGGGTTTCTTTGAACCTCTCCCATTTTTAATTTAATGACTCTCCCTCTTTCTCAAAAAAGTTTTGGATCCTCTTTTTAAGTGAAATTGTTTTGTGGTGGGGAAAGTATTTTTTGTAGAATTATCTTTGTAATTGGTCCCAAGAGTTGATTTATAATGGTATCAAATTGTTTAGCCAATTTTTATCTCGATCCTTTAAAGAAAAAGAAAATAGACTCATCTTAGCTGATTCTAGTTGATTTGGTGGAAACATGGTTTCAACAATGTCATTGAACTCCTTAACGTGAATGTAGGGCATCTTGGACTCCATTTCATGGAATGTGGGAAGATGGTTTAGGAAATGGGTTTTAAATATGTATTTTTAATCTCCTAGGGAGTTTTTTGTAATGAATGAGGGGGAATTAGTCCAAGTAGGTGTGTGGTATTCATTCATGGTTTGATCAACTGAATTCTCCAAGTTTGGGGCTGCCTCATTTGGATTTCGATTTTGGTTCTCACCTGGGTTTATGAGTCGGTTTCTTTGAATAAATTACATTTAAATGGGATTAATTTTTGACTCTAGGGTATTAGGAAGGTTAGGATCTAATTGAAAGAGTTCCCTTGGTGTACTTGACTCCCCAACCCAAGGACTGTCCACCCTAACTAGATGGTTTGATTGATCACGGTTATAGGCAAACATGCACCAAAAAAACAAGAAAGGGAAAAGATAAGATAATTTGAATGAAAATAGAATAAATAGGGGATAATAAAATGGGTATTTATATGACTTACTTGGGTCCCCAAAAATGGCGACAAAATTTGGTCTCTCCCAAATTTACCCCAAGTTTGTAGGGTTAAGCAGTCGCTTGTAGTGTAGCTTGGGTTGTCGAATCCTCAGAGACTAAAGAAGAAACCTATAGACACACACATTATAAGAACTATTTTTGGCTATGAAGTGGCAAAATTGGGTTGATTTTAGATGGGTTTAAAGGATCACTAATATATTTAAGTTAATTCAAATTAATATGATGAGTTGATCTTAGGTTATCACTCAGGGTGGATTGGATGAATTCCTTTTTTAATGATATCTATTTCTTATATTTGAGATGGATTCATTTAAAAAGATTAAAAAAATCATCACTTACTGGTTTAATACCTATATAATTTAATATTAATCACCTACACACTTGAAGGATCAAATTTTTGAGCACTTCAAGGTTAAGGTTTGTATTAGCACTTGAAGTGTGTGGCCTTAAATTAAACAATGACGAAGGAGTTTAAAGATCTTCAAACAAAAGTCTCAATTAATAGAAGTGATTAGACATTAATGGAGTGATAAATAACATCCAATCCAAACCCTTTATACTCCCTTATATCAACCCATAAGTGGTTTATTCCTCCATTTATGACATTTTCTCAATAGAATGGAAAATTAGACTTAAGAGGGTGGAATTGAAGAAATAAAAACAACAAAATAACGATCACTCTATCGTTGTGTGATAAATTTCACAAGGTATGGTATGAATAAATTCAAACCCTGAGGAATCAGTATAAATGTGATATTTATAATAACATAATAAGAGTAAAGTAAGAACTTTTATTAATAAACTAAGGTGAATTGAACAACTTACATGAGAAGTAAATGCGATTACAAAAACAAAATGCCAGCATAACACTACAATGAAACCAAGAACCAAATATCATTAAATCATCCAACACCACTACCTTAAATATGAATTTTGGGAGCCTTGGGTATAGACTCCAATAGTACAAATCATCCCACTTGACTATGGTAGGCCTAGGGTGGTGGAAATTAAGGGAGAGTGGACTTCTTTATCCTTGACTCGAAGTGGAAGCCAGCTTGCATCCACCAAAACGACATGCCTATATGGCCTTCTAGATGGCAGAATTAGAGTGTTACATAAAATAAAAAAGTGAATATCAGGATGTCTCCAATATCTCTGTAAAATGTCAGACCAAATTAATTTTTGTTTGTCGAGATATGATTAAATTTGTGAGCTGTTTGTCTGGGATACAGAATCTGGCCCAGAATTTTATCTCTAACTTGGGTTACCTGAATAACCACAATGGAGGCCTAATTAGTACTAGATAATTGAGAATTATATGTTTTTATTTATTTATTATATAATCCCACGAAATTTGGTCTTCATTGGTTATGTATTGTGGGACCCACATTCTCATTAGTGGGCTGGTGTCCAATATGCCTTCTCCAGAATCGTTTCCTTTCATCGTCAAATATCCCCATCATCCTTTATGAATCCTCCATCGATCCCTGAATGAAAAATGTTCATATTTAAGTGTATATCCATTTCCCAAAATATAAAATTAAAATATGGATAATTACATTCTTTAAAATTAGATTAATCATTGGGCCTAAATTGGTGTACATTAGGCATGAAGTGCACAAATGATGGTAATGGATGTTCAAAATTAAAATCCACTAACTCAGGCCCATAAGATAAAAAATGAACATTAAATAGCATTAAATTTTAATTATCATGTTTTTTTTTGTTGTCTAATCATATTCCAATATGAGTATCTTGACTCAATAAATTTTAGATGATGATTAAATCATTAAATGTATAAAGTATGTTCATAGAAAAATTGATATTCAACAAGGGATCAATAATATTAATGGTTAAACCTCTATATAGAAAATAAAATTCTTGTATACATAATCAATTAAATGGGTTCCCTAATCAGTTTTAATTGGTAATATTTTCAGAATTGAAAATTTACACATGGAATAGTTTAATCCCACTTAAAGTGGGTATGGAATATTTTAGCTAATTTTTTTCTATACTTGTAGGGTCTAGAGGGAATAGATTAACTTTTTCTAGTTCCATGTATTAGTCTCTAAAATATTTGTGCCTTTTTCATTTTAGATCTAACTATTTCTTAAACCATGAAAGGTAATGGTTATGTGATTGAAGACTTTACTTTTGATCAAACTGCCCTTTATATATTTTTAACCTAACAATACTTTATGTCACTTTGGATTTATAATTTAATGTCTTGTAATTTGGACCATAAATTGTTGAAGATATAGATCTTATATCTTTGACTAATTATTTTTAAGGTTTAAGGTCACACAACTTCAACCAAAAGGTGAGATAGTCTATGTATAAAAAGGGAAAGATAAACCCCACATGGATGAGAGAATTTACTACCACTATAGTCCATATCATAAAAGGGTTAAAATAGTCAATGTACATGGTGATTTGACCAAATAATGAGATGTAAGTTTATGGCTATACCTGGGAAAATAGATACAGATATCACTATATATCTCGGGGTATCAATAATCGATCCACACATAGTTTTTAGAAATGTAATACTCATATATATCCAGATCATATATAGGGAGGGGTATTTTTTATTCTAGTATGGGATAGAAACCAGATGAATATTTTTGGTTTTTTTGGATAGTATATCTATGATGCTTTAAGAATGGGAAATTTCATTTTAATATAGATTTTTAGATAGGAACCATATTCCAAGATCCCTTACATGGATCTAGATATCATGTAGAAAAGTTGGGTAATATTTGATGGACTACCTTAAGTATTTTAAGGTCATATAGGGTAAACCATATGTTGTGCAGTTTAAAATCATGTGATAAGGAATTATATGTATTTTAATTTAAGGTGGTACAACTAAGAACTTCATGTAGGGGCCTTACAATGTAAAATGGGATGGATTTGTCTCATTGTTGGGACTGTCTAGGGAAATCTGATGGGAATCAAAAAAATAAAACATCAACATTAACCAAGTATTTTTTGGAGATTTTTGTTTATGTCTTGGATAATTGATCTAACAGACACTACCTATCCTATAGTAGAAAGAATTAATCTAGACATACTTTTAATTGGTCACCTATGCACTGGTCGATCTCATGTAAAAGGGATTTAGTAATGTCATGACCCATCCCCCAGGGCCCATGCCATGACATACCCCAATACCGCCTCCCGAAGGCCAGGGGTTGGCGACTAGTACTGAAGGCATCAACCTGCAAGTGGGAGGAATTTTACAGAGTACCTATACGCACACACACACAATGTCACGACCCGTCCCATGGGGATCGTGTCATTACTACCCCAAGCCCACCTCCCAAAGGACAGGGGCTGGTGACTAGTGCTGAAGGAATTATTTCACAAGTGGGAGGCATTTTCCTAAGTACCTATACACATGAACACAAATCCTAGCCAAAGGTACTAGAAATTAAAATCTAAAGAAACCATACATTCAATCCACTAAGTAAAATACAACTAGAGTACAATGGAAAGTAAAGTACATGGTAGAAACTTGGGATAGTATAAAATCCTACCAAAAGGAAAATAGAACAAAAGTAAAATTCCAAGTCCCTGAAGCTCGTCCACTGAGAAGCCTACCTAAAGGGTATGTGAAGGGTAGCTTCCTGAAGCTGTATAAGTGAACCTTATTTGTCTGATCTCAATGAACACCACCAGGCCATGGTCCTCCCTAGACTCCATCGAAGCATTGTTCATCTTTATAAGACAAAAAACATGATGGAAAAGTCTATGCAGGGCTGAGTAAAATAATACTCAATAGAGGACCCTGAAACCACAAAGGTAAAGCACAAGAGAAAACCCCAAAAAGGAAATCACAATTAGCTATACTTGGGTATATTCCCATACATATACCAAGAACATCTAGATATACTCATCTCAACCACTAAGTAAACATGTGGTCCCAACTACACATCCAGTTTTAGGATTCTCATCGAAGGCTCAAGTCATAACACAAAGACTAGGAGATTACACTCCACGAGCTCAACCATCCTTGATGGAACCCATCCAATAGATTCACTCCATTAGGTATAATATTACCATTATTAATGGTATGTCTGAGATAGTGTGCTTCATTAGGAACATTCTACTAGTTCTGACTCTAGTGCTCAGCACTAGAGGTTTAGTCTTCATAGTCATGCGCCCCATGCAAGACTAAGGAAACCCATGTGAAGAGGTATGCTCCTCGTTAGTGCACTCAGTTGAGGGATTTCTACTCCAGATTAACCTATGATACCTCAGTCTGTAAGGAGTGGCCCATGCCTCAGTCTGTCGAGGGAGAACTAACTCTTATCTAGGTATCATTTTCATCAAGTTGATGGGCCCGCTCCTCGCTACTGTATCCGACACCCAAGGGAGCTTCATCCCCAATCGAGGAACTGCACCCTACTCGGTAGGGGAGTACTACTCAATGACTAGAGGACTTTCTCCCTAGTTCCAAAGGTTAGTACTACTCATGAAGGACTTGCACCCAATATTAGTAGGGGATTACAACTTTGTATATCAAGGACCTGCACCCTACCCGGTAGGGGAGTACCACTCAGTGACTAGAGGACTTGCACCATGGTAATATAGAAGAGTAACAACTCTGTCAGTATTTTCACTATGGGGGACCTTCACCCTGGTATGTTATGGGAGTATCGACCCCAGGCTAGATGACCAGCTCCCTTGCAGGGCAGGGGAGTATCGACTCTGCCGTAGCACTACGTAAGGAGGACCTACACCCTAGAACGGCAGGGGAGTACCGACTCCTACAATAGAGGACCCACTCCCTACCCGATAGGGTAGTACCGACTATACATGCATTAAATATGGAGGACCCGTATCCTATTTCAATAGGGTAATACCAAATCCAATGATAGAATACCTGATCCCTGGCACGACAGGGGAGTACCAACTCTTCCTTTACAAACTTCTCTGAGAACCTGTGCCCTAAAATGTGGGGAGTCCCATCTCTACCAAAACATAAGGATAATAAGTACACACACCTTGAGTCATCAAGGGAGTAACTATCCTAACATCTTATCATAATAATCATCATGATTCTTCCCAAATTCTGACCGTACCGGGAGAGCCTACTCTTCAAACCAAAGCAGTTTTCCTCTAAAATTCTCAAAAAAACTCACTTATAGTATCTTAAAAGTATTTTCTCATCCCAAGGGTCCTAATGCTGTATATTGATTTTCAAATATATGGTCTATTTAGAAGTTGTTGTCGTTTTAGTGAAACAGGGGCCTGTTGCGTTTGGGTCTGGTCCGAACCGGTCGAACTAACCCGACCTGACCCGGGTCCAACTCGGCCCAATGGGACTGGTCCGAACCATCTAGGTCATGGGTCCAACCTGACACGCTATGGTGGTCCGATTTATTCAATAGGAACATGGAAAGAGTTGGGTCCTTTTTCACCTCAGGTGGCGCCAGCTGGCACCGTTACACCAACTGGTCCGCATAGTGGACCAGTTCTTCTGGAAATACCCACGGAAAAGCCATGAGGTCCATCTCACGCCACGGGCGGGGGTTGAGGCTTCCTTCATGCGTCTTCTACCACTAGCTCCATTGTGGTGCACCACCCCGTCATCCAGCATGTGGTCGGCACCACCACGTTCTGCCGGCTCTAGCGGCCCGGTTGAACTTTCTACGGACCACCAGATGCGTTATGGTGGTCCTTTATTCAATCTGGATGGTGTTACATAACCCTCGGGTCTTGTTCTTTACTACCTAGGGATAAAATATCTATTGTGATCTCTTCCACTAGAAAATGTATGATTGTCGGAATTTCAAGAACCACTTTGGTCCACCCACCATCGGTCTTCATCACATCTTTTTCATGTCATGTTAGTTCCTAATACAAGATGTTGGATCGTTCTGCCAAGGAAGGTTGTTCAATAATTGACCATTCACCAACCCATGAAGAACTCTAAGAACATGGGGGAGAAAATCACAATAATCAACCCGAGTATTGAACCTCAATAGTTTGTTCGTTTCGGCCTCGACCCAATCCGTTAGAAGGATCAAGAAAATGAAACAAAAATCATCCCACAAGAATGATCAAACCGCAGGTCAACATATTTGTGGTTTGATCCACTTTTTTCGTTTAAAACCAAGAACGGGGGAGGATTTAATTCAAATGAAATCCCCTACCTAGGTCGGATCGTTCGTTAGTGATGCACGGTGTCGCTGGGTTCATTTTTATGTGATCCTATATTTATGTTTGTTGGTCGATCATCGTTGGTGAAAATCTGTTTGAAGGGGGGTTGGAATTATTCATCTTCACCCACTAGAGATTTGGAGCAGAACTAGGATTGTTCCAACAATCTTATGTCCTCTTCTTGGACATTAAAGGACTAAACATGAATCAGTGTCTTGGTTAAATTTCTGTTATGAAGTTTTTATGTTGTTTCATTGGGTTACATGTTGTTTTGCATCAATGGTTTCAAAAGTTCAATAATAAAATAAAACATCCACTTTATTTTATTTTAAATTTTTCTTAAAAATTATTTAAACTATATTTTCTGGTTAACCTGTGTCGGTCTATGTTAAGTCCATTATTAGGTAATTTTGAAATTATGGACATAATGGTTCCCTTAGAGTTTCAATCCGGGAACCCATTTAGAATTTTCCAAAATCGTGCACCCACACCATTTTAATTCTCTTAAAAAAACTCAAAAACTAACTTTCACCCTCGACCCGTGCCGGTCGAGGTTAAGCTCTGCCTAATGGAAACATTGCCTCATGAGCTCAATGGTACTCTTGTATTTCTAATTTGAGTTACCTTTTAGGAGTTATAAGGATTTTAAAATAAAATAATTGTTACTTAATTATTTTATTTATGGCCAAAAACTAACTTCCACTATTGGCTCACTCCCGCTAATGTTAGGCCCTTTCTAGGCGAGTCCTAACATTCTAAGTTCAATGGTGCCCTTAGATTTCTTATCTAAGCACTGGTTCAAAAGTTAAAAAAACATGCTCATACCTTTAATAAACTTTAAAAAAAGTTCAAAAATTCATTCTGGTCACTCTGGGTCTCGAAATTATGTGTCGTCTCAGAGCCTGGTCTCATAAAACTCCAATTTAATTTAAAAAAAATACATGGAATTCCATGCCATTACATTCTCCCCACCTTAATAATTTTCATCCCTCAAAGAAAAATCATATCCTCAAGGGAATAAAACTGAGTTCATCCAAGGTCCATGCACTACTTACAAGCACGAACCTTAAGGAACCACTGATATTGACCACTTTCATGTCTAGATTCTAATATGTCAACATTATGAAACAATGGGAACATGTCCCTTTAGCTGCAAAAAGTGGGAAAAGCACTAAGCACTCTGATCCATTTGTAGTCATGGGGTCTAGCGGCTCATCTCCATGTTAACCTGACATAGATACAAATAGAAACCCACAGTTCACATCCACCCTTGGATGAACTGTGCTAAAACCTCCACAATAGTTATGCGTTCAAGGTTTAAAATGAACACAGAGAGGTATTTACGAATGAAACAGGGATTCCCACGAGTGAATGTTGGGTCTTACTAGGCCCTCTATCTACAACCTTCAGCTTCCACACAGCTTGATGAAACTTGAACACTACCACACTCACTAGTGGTATTCCAACTGATTATGGATGGTAAACAACCACTTCTTCTTGTCGAAACATCATGGGTTATAACACTTCCACCATGGAATGTTTCTAAGAATGACTCTACTCAAGAGTCCACCCTATGCTGCCAGAGTTTTCTTTTCACTAAAAGGAAAACCTATTTTCACCATCATAGACACACTGCATAATTTTCCTAATATCGTCAATCCATGTATGAACGGTAGTAGACCATACCCAAAATGACATCGTAAGGCCTCAACACCATGACTAAGAGATCCCAACCACAATTATCACCTCCAAGAGTTAGGTCACACTATCAAAGCCAGTTTGTGATCAATGGGTCTCCTCTAGCATGAGTCTTTAAGCATGAGGGTGAAGTACACAGTCCAACCGAAACCTCGAAGTCTCAAATAGAACTAAAATAAAAATGAGGACGACTAGCACTTGTGTCTATTTAAAAATGAATCCAAAAGAAAATACACAGATCGTACCTCGAATTTCTCATAGAGCTTCTTGTTCATAATCCAATATCACATAAAGTTGTCCTCGTCCACGTCCTCTAGCTCCCTAAACCTAGAGTGGACCACTTGGGGGTGGTGGTGGCAAAGCTGCAAACTGCATGCCACCTCCTTCTACTCGTCCAGCTCCTCCGCCTTGCCTACCATATTATGGAACTCCTTTCTCCAAGTGTTGTCTCTGCCAAGGAGGATCGTCTACCGACTCCCTCTCAGTGGCATGGTGGGTTTCACAATTCCTAGTGAAATTTCCCCAGTTATTTCAAGAGTAACTCCACCTCTCCTATGGATGGTCTACTCGTTGGCGCTACTCATGCGCCATAGATCCACGTGTCTATGTTCTGGTATGGGTATGCCTCATATGTCATGATATTTTTGCCTGTCGTCTGCTAGATTCAGTAGATACCTCTACCTCATGACCTGTGTTGTAGTTCACGTCTATCTTCTCCTCCGCCAAGTAGCTCTTAACCACTAGGGCTTGCTCCAACACCCCAGCATATGCCGGAATTCTAAGGGATATCACTGACGCCCTGATCTCCCACCATAGTCCCTGCTCGATGGTCTAGTCCTCAAAGTAAGGGTCCTGTATCATATCTATAGAGTACCGAGAAGGATATGTGAATCTTACCGAGTAATCTACTACCATCATGCTACCCTTCCATAGGTGCAGCAGCTCCTATATACACACAGAGCGTAAAGTCACCAGAAATAACTCCTCCCTAAAGAGGTTCTCGATGTCAGTCCAGGTGAGGGTCACCTCATCATGCTTCTGGATCACTAAGCTCTATCATCATCCATATGATCCTTGTAAAAGGCTCACGACTAGTACTATCATCTAGTCAGGAGGTTTCCTCACTAGGAGGAAGACTCGTGTAACTGCCTTAAGCCAATCCTCAGCTACCTGTGGATCTGTATCACCTTGGAACTTGGGAGGTCTCTACCTCTATAACTCGTGTAGGGAACTCATCCTGTGCGCATCCTCCACTGGTAGTGCTGGTAGAAACTATTGATCGATGGACGGTTTCATCAATAGTTCACCTCCTAGAGGTAACACCACATATTCAGTGCCATTCACTAAAGCCTCCACTCAGGGTGGATCATAATAATTATCACATTGTAGGATCCTATCCAGTTTTCATCATGGTGGAATCCTAAAATATATCAATATGAACCATGATTAAAGAGTTTATCTGAATAGCTAACTTAAGAAATGCATGGATAGCACAACTATTCCTACATTATGAATGCACCCTTTATTTCCCTGCAACCAGTTTTCCCATGTACCGAGTAGAAAAATAGGTTCCCAGAGTCCTAGTGTATGGATATGTTGGCCACTGCACTAACACTGGATTCCCTGGCCTGAAATACGAACTCAAAACACTTAACAATATTTCTCAAAACCAAAAACAATAGACCCCGGTCTTTGAGGTAGAATCGACCACCTCTGATACCAATTTTTCACGACCCGTCCCCTAGGGCTGGTGCCATGACTACCCCATTCCCTCATCCCAAATGCTAGGGGTTGGATACTATCATTGAAGGCATTATATCACAAGTGGGGTGCATTTTCCTAAGTACTTGTACACAGGCACGCAACTCCCATACAAATGTACTAGAAAGTAAAAGACAATAAAACCATGCATGTAATCCACTAAGTAAAACACAACTAGAGTAAAATAGAAATTAAAGTATAGGGTGGTAACCTAGGATAGTATACAAGCCTACCAAAAGGAAAACAGAACAAAATTAAAGCTTCAAGTTCCTGAAACTCATCCACCAGTAAGCCTACCTGAAGGGTAGGTGAAGGGTAGATTCTTGAAGCTGTAGAAATGGACCTTGTATTTATAATCTTACTAAACACCACCAGGTCCCAGTCCTCCCTAGACTTCATCAATGTGTCGATCGTCTACACAAGACACGACACGTGTGGGAAAATCCCATGCAGGGGTGAGTAAAACAATACTCAATATAGGACCCTGAAAACACAAAGGTAAATCACAAGATAAAACCCATAAAGGAATGAATAGTTAGACATAATTGATTATATTCCCATAAATATACCATGAACATCTATATATACTCATCTCAGCCACTAAGGGAACATCTGGTCCCAACCACACAGCTAGTTTCGGGATTCTCATCAAAGTCTCAATTCATAACACACAAACTAGGGGATCACACTCCACGAGATCATCCATCCCTGATGGAACCCATCTGAGGGATAAACTCTATTGGGTACAATCCTACCATTCTGAATGGTATGTCCGAGAGAGAATGCTCCATCAGGAACATTCTACTAGGTCTGACTCTACTTCCTAACACTAGAGGTTTAGTCGTCATAATCATGCGCCCCACGAAAGACTAAGGAAACCCAAGTGAAGAGGCATGTTCCTCATCATTGTTCTTAGTTGAGGGAGCGCTACTCCATAATAACTTGTGATACATCATTCTCTCCTGTAAGGGGTGGCCTTCACCTCAGTTTATCGAGGGAGCACTAACTTTTATCTTGGTATCATTTTCATCAAGTGTATGGGATCACTCCTCGCCACTATGTCTGATAGTTGAGGGATATCCATCACCAATAGAGGACCCAAACCCTAATCAGTAGGGTATTATTACACTTTGACTAGAGGACCCGCACCCTGGTGCTATAGAGGAGTACTACTCATGAAGGTCCCACACCCTGTATCGAAAGGGGAGTACAAATTTGTATATCGAGGACCTACACCCTACCTAGTATAGGAGTACCACTCAGTGACTGGAGGAACCACACCCTGGAAATATAGGGGAGTACTGACTCTATCAGTCTATTCATTATGGGGGACCCACACCCTAGTAAGTTAGGGGATTACTGACCCTAGGGTAGAGGACCCGCTCCCTAGCACGGTAGGGGAGTACCGACTCTATTGTAGCACTGTGTAAGGAGGACCCACACCCTGGAACGGTAGGGGAGTACTGACTCCTACAATAGGGGACCCACTCCCTACCTGATAGGGGAGTACCGACTCTACATGAGTTAGTTATGGAGGACCTTCACCCTCTTACAATAGGGAAGTACTGACTCCAAGGATAGAAGACCCGCTCTCTAGCACGGTAGGGGAGTACCGACTCTTCCGTTATGAACTTCTCTGATAACATGCACCCTAAAATGTGTGGAGTCATATATCTACCAAAGAATATGGATAAAGAGTATCTGAACCTTGATTCATCAAGGGAGTAATCATCCTAACGTCTCATCATAAGAAACACCCCGATTCGACCCAAAGTCTTCCCGTACTGGGAGAGCCTGCTGTTAAAACCAAATATTCATTCCTATAACATTCTCAAAAACTCACTTAGAGTATCTCAAAAGTATCATCTCTTATTAGGGGTACCAACTCCACTAACTTCTTGTCAAACGAATGCTCCGTTTAGAAGTTACGGTTGTTTTTAAAAAACGGGGACCGATTGCACCCAGATTGGGTCTGATTCGGGTCCGACCCGACCCATCCCAATGGTCCAGGCCCAGACCGACTAGACCTAGTCCATCCCACCTAGCTAGTAATATCCCTCCAAAACCAACCTGGCCCTCTATGTCGGGCTGGTTTCCTCATCTCAGACGTGGCAAGAACCACGTCCTTTTTCTCCTCAGACGGAGCCAACTAGCATCGTTACTCCAACTGGTCCACGTAGCGGACCAGTTCTTCCAGTAAGACCTATGGAAAAGTAATAGGGTCTAACTCATGCCACATACAGGGGCCATGGCTTCCTCCAAATGGCAGTCGAGTGGCTACTACTTCCCAATCCATTGCAGTGTACCACCCCGTCGTTCGGCACACAGTCGGCGCCGGCTACCTGGACGAACTTTCTGTGGACCATCAGACGTGCTCCAGGGGTTCGTTCTTCGATCCGTAGGATGTTCCAGAACCCTTGGGTCGTGTTCTTTACTTCATGTGGAAGAAATATCTATTGCAATTTCTTCCACTAGAAAACTCCTGAATGTCAATATTTCACACACCGCTTCGGTCCACCCGTCATCAGTCATCGCTGCACCTTCATCGGGACTTATCTATTCCTGATAAAAGATGTTAGATCGTTGCTCCATGTATGGTTGTGAAATGGTAAACTATTCACCAACCCATGAAAAATGTGTAGAACATGGGGTATAAAAGCACAATAATCAACCCAAGCTTCGAACCTCGGTCATTTGTTCATTCCATCCTTGACCTGATCCATTATAAGGATCAAGAAAAATGAAACAAAAATCATTCCATAAGAATGATCAAACCATGGGACAACATGTCTGTGGGTTGATCCACATTTTTCATTTAAAACCAAGAACTAGGGAGGATTTAATTCAAATAACAACCCCTACCTATTTCGGATCATTCATTGGTGATGCACAGTGTCACGTCATTCGTCATTCTGTGGTTCTCTATTTACGGTCATTGGTCGATCGTCATTGATGATGATCCATTCGAAGGGTGGGTTGGTATTCTTTTTTGTAACCCACCAGATCTTCAGAGAAAAACAAAGATTGTTTCAACAATCCTACGTCATCTTCTTGTCCATTAAAGGAAGAAACATGAATCAGCATTTCGGTGATGTTTCTATTATGAAGATTTTACATTGATTCATTTAACGAAACAGCATATTCAGTTTCTTTATGTTACACTACGTTTCACGACAATTGTTTAAAAAGATCAAAAATAAAATAAAACATCCACCTTATTTTATTTTAACTTTTTCTTAAAAAGTCTGAAAACTATCTTTTCTGGTCAACCCGTGTCGGTTGATGTTATGTCCATTATTAGGTAATGTCACCTTTACAGACACAACGGTGCCCTTTTATTTTTAATCCAGACACCCATTTAGATGTTTCCAAAACTATGCACTCATGCAATTTTAATTCTCTTAAAAAAACTCAAAAACAAACTTTTACCCTCGACCCGTGCTGGCCAAGGTTAAGCTCTGCCTGAGGAAAACATTCCCTCAAGAGCTCAACGGTACTCTTGGATTTTCAATCCGAGTTACCTTTTAGGAGTTATAAGTATTTGAAAATAAAATAATTGTTACTTAATTATTTTATTTATGGATAAAAACTAACTTCCATTGTTGGCCCGTTCTAGCCAACGTTAGGCCCTTTCTAGGAGAATCCCCAAATTATGAGTTCAACAGTGCCCTCATATTTTTTATCTAAGAAATGGTTCAAAATTTCGAAAAACCTGCTCACATGTTTAATTAATAAACTTTAAAAAAAGTTTTAAAATACATTCTGGCCACTCCAAGTCTCAGAATTACATGTCATCTCAGAGCCTGGTCTCGTAAAAATCTCATTTAATTTTAAAATAAAAAATCATGGAATTCTGGGCCATTACACAAAACCATGTCCCAAATATAGAAAAGTAAACATACATTACACTAAAAACCCACTGAGTAAAAGTAAAAACTATAGGTTAAATGGGCCAAAATACAAACCCAACAAAAGATAAACTGAAAACAGGAAAGTACAAGGAAAACTATGAAAGTTGTCTGGTGGAAACCCCACCTGATGGTTAAATACAGAGTAGATGTAGGAATTCGTAGAACTATGCCCCTCCTGCCTGGTCTCACTAGGAACCACCGAGTCTGGGGCCGCCAAGTCCTCTTTCAAGGCGGCGGTCGTATCCACTATACACAACACGTGCGGGCGAAGCCTGTGTAGGGGTGAGTAACAATATACTCAGTAGGGACCCCAAAACACAAAGGAAATACCACAAATAAATCCATAGATCAAACCAAAAAACATAATCTTGATGCATGATCAAAACATAAGACAACTCACTCCATGTATAATTTAGAGTAGGAAAGTATGACCATTAGTCACATCATCGAAAACCATGGGCTATTGGAGAAATCCTCCTCAATGAGTACAGTGGGTCTATCGGGTCACATAAAAGTCACTTTCCACTAACCTTGGACTATTTTGGTACTCATCCCTGATGAGTACCATGGGTATTCTAGGTCACACAGAAGTCACTTCCCACTGTGGGAATGCCGGGTCATAGAGAAGTTGCATCCCACCTTGGCCATATTGAGGTACTCCTCTTATCGAGTAATGTAGGTCTTCCAGGTCACACAGAATCTTCTACCTACCATGGTCCTTCCAGATCACATAGAATCCACTTACCACTGGGACATAGTATCTGATTTACATAGGGTCTCTTGTCAGAAATCTTTAGGTCTCATCCAACAGCAGGGTTTCTGTATGTAGTGAGCTTGATTCCAGGAGAACTGCTCCTCAATCCATTCATTGAAATTAAAATTCAATGAAAGTATCTGTAGATTACTCCAAAATATTCTCCTTGTCGCGAGGGTTCCAACTCTATAAATGGCTCATCAACCAGACACCCGGTTTGAAAGATATTAAATTTTTTTCAAAAAGGGGCTGGTGGGGTTTGGGTATGTTCTGACCCAGTCGGACCAACACGACCCAAACCCAGACCTAGCCTAGCCTGGGTCCTGCCCATTGGGGCAGCCCACACCATGCCCTGACATGAGGTACGTCCGGTTTTCTCACCTCATGACTGAAAAATCCAGCCATTCATTTATCCTCTCACGCGGTTGGAGACCGTGTTCCACCTAGAGCCACGGCCCATGGTTTTGGCCCACGTCCTTTTTTCAGTCGCTGGCCCGGTCGGAGGCTACTGTTTCACCACTGCGGCTGGAGCCGGTCACAGCGCTCCTCCCAGTGCACTGTCATGGAATTCTAGTGAGCTCTTCTTCGGACCATCGGGTCCGCACTGGTGGTCCTTTCTTCGTACCGCCTATGCCTCTGGCCTTTTTGGGGTGTCACCTCCCCTATGAAGGCCTCAAATTTGACTTTACGCTAATTTGAATGATCATCCATGAATAACCCACAATAGGAGGGGCTAGGGCCTTGTTTGTGTTGGACCACACCCTCCGTGCTAGAGTTTTAAAAATGGGAGGGGGTTGGGATTATAGTTCCAACATATAATAATCAATCCTAGTGAAAAACCCCAATAAAAAACACCCTCTCGCAAGAACACACAATCCGCAGATCAACATTTTCTTGGGTTGATCCGCGTTCGTTATTTTGGAATAATAAAGGTGAAATCTTATAATAATTAAACCCCTACCTCAAAGCAGTTCTACGTTGAACTGTTCCACCTATGATGATTAAAGAGGACAAAGGTGTTCATCACTCACCAGTCTCGTTCATTGAGATACATCAAAGTCGTTAATGATCCATCAGTATTCATCGTTCGTCGTTGGAAAGAGTTCTCACTGTCAGTTTGTTAGAGAAAAATCCACCCTTTGATTCTCAACTATCCAAAGTGTTATTCCATTAAAAGAAAATATATCATAGTGTTTCTATTATGCTACGACATCATGTCGTTTCTCTATTTCATTTATAAAACAATGTATCTATTATGCTTCAATTAATGTGTTATTACGCTGCAAAAAAATGATCCATTAATGAGCTTTATTTAATGTGCCTCATCGTCGCACCATAGCATCTTCATTAGCTACTCAATAGTGAGGGAATAAAATAAAATAACTTTTTAATTTATTTTATTATTTTCTGAAAATTCTGAAAACTATCTTTTTCGGTCAACCCTATCTTATCAAATTTAAGTCTTCTCTAGGAAAATCTTTATGTTCTGAGTTCAAAAATTCCCTCATATTTTTGATCTGATCATCATTTTAAAAGTTATAAAAACCCACTTTCACGTTTACTTAAATGAAGTTAAAAAATTTCAAAATTCCATTCCAAGCTCACCGAGCCTCGGAATCGCGTTCTGTCAGATCATGAAAACTCAAAATAATTCCATTTATTTAAAAAAATACACAGAAATTCCAGAAAAATACATTACTTCCCCCTTTTTGGGCTTCATGTCATCATAAGCCAAACCAAGGATAAACAAAACAAATGTGGGTACTGAGAATGAATCAAAGCCTCCCACTCCCATGTGCTCTCCTGGAGATTATCGTGCTGCCAATGAATGTGTACCCGAGGAATCGACCACACATGAAGACTCACTTCTATCAATCCTCTATCTCCACTGGGAAATCCGCAAATGTCACCCCATCGTCAATTTCCAGCTCTCCTTATTTGATGACGTGTGATGGATCATGCATGTACCTCCTTAGCTATAACACGTGAAAAACATCAGGCACCCGGTTCATCTATGGGGGAAGAGATAGGTGGTATTCCACCTCACTAAATTTGCTAAGAATCTGAAAAGGTCTGATGAACCTCAGAGATAACTTGTCGCCCTGTCTAAATCTCCAGAAACCCCATCAGGGTGAGACCAGAAGGAACACATGGTCTCCCTCCTCAAACTCCAAGGGTCTATGTATCTTATAAGCATATGATTTTTGTCTACTCTATGTAGTCCTAATTTGTTCCTAGATGATTTTAACCTTCTCAGTGGTAGCCTGTACCAACTCTATACCCATGAGTACTGACTCCCCAGGTCCTGCCTAGCATAGGGGTGATCTGCATAGTTGCCCGTACAAGTCCTAAAAAGGTGTCATGACAATGGTGGATTGATAGTTTTTTTGTATGAAAATTCCACCAGTGTTAGGTGGTCCTCCCAACTACGACCAAAATCAAGGACACAAACATGAAGAATGTACTCTATGGTCATTATGATCCACTTCGTCTGACCATCTATTTAGGGGTGAAAATTTATGCACCATCACATTTGAGTCATGAATTCTTTCTACAAATCATTCATCACAATCTGAGATGATCTTTGAAGGACTCTCGTGTAGTTACACTATCTCCTGGATGTAGAGGCATCCCAAACCCTCTACAGATCCCTACTCTCAGATGGGTAGGAAGTGATATGACTTGGTGAGTTGGTCAAAGATCACCCAGATAGAATCATGGCCCCTAGACATGTGTGGTAACTCCATCATGAATTCCATCGAGATACCATCCCACTTCCATTATGGTACCTCAAGTGGTTGTTCCAAGTCTACTGGGACTCGATACTCAGCCTTCACTTGTTGACTAGTAAGGCATCATGAAACAAACTATGCCACTACTTTCTTCATCCCTGGCCACTATTACTGAGGTCAGAGGTATTGGTACATCTTCTCCCCACCAGTATATACCGCCAAAGGGGATATATGAAAATCCCTCAACCCCTCCTCCTATAAAATCACTGGTACAATAGTGCATCCTCTGAAAAGGATGATGTGCTCCCCACGTATCAAGAATCCATCAAGAGTCTATCCTGAGGATAACTGAGCATGTCGGGCCTCATAGTCAACATCCAAAAGTTGTGCCTCCCTGAATCATTATAAGAGTGGGGGAGTGATAGTCGTTGACTATAGGTAAGCTACTCCATCGCTATCCATGAAGGATATCTGCATCACATCTAGCTGATATGTCGCCTCACTCAGCAGCTGTAAACCAGACCTCCTGTTGAGCGCATCTGCCACCATGTTCCCCTTCCCATAAGTATAGACTATCTCAAATTCATAGTCCTGAAGAAACTCCAACCATCTCCATTGTCTCAAGTTCAGGTCCTTCTATGAGAAGATATACCTAATACTCTTGTGGTTATAGTATATGGTAAATCATTCACCCATCAAGTAGTGCCGACACATCTTCAAGGAGAATACCACTAATGGTAACTCTAGGTCATGGGTCACATAGTTATACTCATGTTACCTCAACTGTTGTGATACCTAGGTGATCACTTCTCACTCCTTCATTAGGACACAACCCATTCCAGTCCCTGATGTGTCACAGAAGACTATATACCCAATTCCCTCTTCTAGTAGTCTCAAGATGGGGGCACTTGTCAGTCTCTATCTCAACTTTTAGAAACTCTATTGGAACTTCTCTATCTACATTAAGGGTTTTCCAATATTTGTCAAAGACGATAAGGGTACTGCTTCTTTGGAAAAGTCAGGAATGAATTTTCGGTAGTATCTGGCCAACCCCAAGAAACTTGCATCTCAGTCACGCTTCTAGGTGGATCCCAAGCAAGAAATGACTCAATCTTTTCCGAATCCACTAAAACTCTATCCTCTGAGATGAAATGTCCTGAAAATTATACCTCCCTAATCTAGAACTAGAACTTCGAGATATTATCATAAATTTTGTGCTCTAAGAGTGTATCCAGGACAATCCGAAGGGGTGTATAGTGCTCCTCCTCCGACACCGAGTACACCAAGATGTCATCAATGAAGACTATCATGAAATGATTGAGGTAAGGATGGAATATCATTTTCATGAGTTCCATGAACACTTATAGGGAATTGGTAATGCCAAAGTGCATTACTAAGAACTCGTAGTGGTCATACCAGCATCTAAAGGATTTCTTCGGTACGTCCTCATCCCGTACCCAAAGCTGATGATAGCATGATCTGAGGTATATCATCGAGAACCACCTCTCTCCCATCAACTGGTTGAAGAGGTCATAAATCCTTGGCATTGGATACTTTTTCTTCACGGTCACCAGATTCACGCACTGGAAGTCCATGCATAGCCTCAAGCTCCTGTCTGCATTCTTAGAAAACAACATTGGGGCTTCGCATGGTGAAATACTGGGTCTCAAGAAGACCTTCTCCTACAAGTCCTCCAGTTATAATCTCAATTCACAAAGCTCTGCGGGAGCCATCTGATATGCCAGTGTGGATATTAATGTCATCCCTAGGTACAGATTGATGCATAATTCTACCTCCCTGCAAGGAGGTAGTCCTGAAACATCCTCAAGAAAGACATCCTCATACTCATCCACCACTACAGGAAATCTTAGAATCCTCTCATCCACCATACCGAGAGTGAGTATAGTCAACTAGTGATTTATTGGCTCCACCCTCCTTCTATAAAGTCCATCTTGTGCTGCAAAAGTTACCTTCTCGTCGGTGAAGGAAAACATGGTACCATCCTCATGGACACACCACACTTTGTGCCTAATATAATTGATATGAGAATGGACTGTAGATAACCAGTCCATACCCAAGATGATGTCGTAAGGCCTCGACGCCACTACTAAAAGATCCCAGCCGAAGCTATCACCTCCTAGAGTAAGCTCACACTGCTTTCACTAGTGTGTAATCATCGAATCCCCTCTCGTATGAGTCTCTAATCATAAGGATTGAGCCAAAAACTCCACCAAAATATCTGAGCCATGAATAAGGTCTATGGAAAGGAAAGAGTGACTGGAACCTGTGTCTATAAGAACTTCAACTATGGTGGATAAGAAACATATCATACCTCTAATTATATATGGAGCACCGTGATCATAGGCCTCCATCACCTGAAGTTGGAATCACCCCTATCCATCGACTTACCAAGCCTATGGTGGACCACATGGGGGATGGTGGTGGTAGCACGTCGAACTTTCATCCACCGCCTAACACTCAGCCAACTCCCCGTCCACATTCACCACCCTGTAGACCCCCTCGTCCAAACCTCTACCTTGGAAGTCCCTCGACCGTCTGCTGATCATTTTTGTGGTGATTTGGGAAGTCACGAGCCATGTGTCACTATCCTCCACACATGAATTATAGCCTGGTTCCTTGCTAACTCCCTCTGCTCTAGGATCCATTCACTACTGACCCCAATTCTTGGGGTCATCCCCTGAAATATTTAACCTTCTTGGGTTTCCTCATCTGCTTCATGTTACTCAACACCGAAGACTCTACTACCTGATGTCTACTAGTGGCTCTGGCTATCGGTTCCTACTCTTCTATGAATCTTTCCACAAGAAGGGCTTGATCCAGCACTCCATCCTAAGTGGGGATGCTAAGAGATACCATGGATGTCTTGATCTCCCATCTGAGTCTCTAATAAAAGGTTTGTTTCCTGAAGAAATGGTCTTTCACCATGTTGGTAGAGTAGTGAGAGAGGTCTGTAAACCTTGCAGAGTACTCAACCACTGACATGCTGCTGAGTTGTAGGTGAAGTAGCTCATGTATGCACATATAGAGCAAAGTCGCAGGGAAAAACTCCCCCCAGAAAAGCTGATCAAAGTCAACCCAGGAGTGGGTCACCTCATCATGAGTCTGAATCGACAAACTCCACCATATCCCTATTGATCTCTGAAGAAGGATCATGGATAAGATTTTTATCTGGTCAAATGGTTTTATCACTAGGCAGAATACTCGTTTCACTACCTCCATATAGTCCTCAGTGGCCTGAGGATCTATCTCTCCCCTAAACCTAGGAGGACTCTGTCTCTGAAACTTGTGCAAAGCACCGAGTCTGTGTGCGTCCTCTACCAGTAATTTTGGCAGTAACTGCTGATCCAAAAGTGGTGGCAACACCGGTACACCACCCAGTGGGTCCATCTCTAGCATTAGTCCCTAAACTGATACATCATCTCTAGGTGGGTTTTCCTCACGATCACAACATCAAAATCTGAGATGTTTTTCTGCGTAGAGGAATCCTGATACAGATCAAGATATTCCACAGTTAGAAGATTATACCTAGTGAGCTGACTCTTATTCAAGAAGATAATAAATAGAAACTTATTCAACCAGTGGTCTCATCTATAGAGCCAAAAATCAGAATTTAGGGTTCTGGTGTATGGATACGTCGGCTGCCACACCAAAACTAGACTCCCTGAATCTGAAATTTGAACTCAAAACATTTAACATTGTTTCCCCAAAAACAAAACAATGTAATCTCTATATTTTAGGTATAACTGACCACCTCTTATACCACTTTTTCATGACCCATCCCTCGAGGACCATGCCATGACATACCCCAAGCTGGCCTCCCGAAGTCCAAGGGTTGGCGACTAGCACTGAAGGCGTCAACCTGCATGTGGGTGGAATTTTTCTGAGTACCTATATGCAAACACATGTAACCACATCCCAAAATCTAGAAAAGTAAACATTCATTCCACTAAAAAACCAAATAGTAAAAGTAAAAATTTTAGGTCAAATGAGCCATAATACAAACCTAACAAAAGATAAACTAAAAATAGGAAAGTACATGAAAAATATGAAACTCATCCACTGGAAACCCCACCTGATGGGTAAGTACAGAGTAGCTACTAGAAGTTGTAGAAGTATGCCTTGACTATTTGGTCTCATTGGGAACCACTGGGTCCTAGGACACCAAGTCTTCCATCAAGGTGGCGGTCGTCTGCACCAGACACAACACATGAGGGCGAAGCCCATGTAGGGGTGAGTAACAATATACTTAGTAGGGACCCCAAAACAAAAATTAAAGACCACAAAGAAATCCACAGATCAAAACAAAAAAAAAGATAAGGAAGCATGATCACTACACAAGACAGCTCACACCAGGTATAATTTAGAGTAGGAAAGTAGGACCATTAGTCACATCATCGAACACTATGGGCTACTAAATAACACATCCTCAATGAGTACAGTAGGCCTGATAGGTCACATATAAGTCACTTACCACTAACCTTGGGGATGTTTTGGTACTCATCCCTGATGATTACCATGGGTATGTTGGGTCACATAGAAGACGCTCCCCACCGTGGGCATGTCAGGTCACACAGAAGCCTCTTCCCACCTTATCCATACTAAGGTACTCCTCCTGTCAAGTATCATGGGTATACCGAGTCACATAGAATCCAATCTCCACCAGGGGACTTTTGGGTCACACATAAGTCACTTCCCACAAGGCCATAGTAGTTGATCCGCATAGGGTCGCTTGTCAATAGTCTTTAGGTCTCATCCAACTGCAGGGTTTCCGCACGTAGTGCGCTTGATTTCGGGAGAACCTATAATCAAACCATTCTTCTAAATTAAACTTTCATTAAAGTATCCATATAGTATTCCAAAATATCTACCATGTATAGAGGCTTCCAAATCCATAAATGGCTCATCAATCGGACGCCCTGTTTGAAAGATATTGGCATTTTTTCAAAAAGTGGTCGGTTGAGTTTGCGTCCAGTCCGACCTGACCTAGGTCCGCCGACCTAACCCGGACACAACCCAGCTTGGGTTTAGCCCACTAGGGAAACCCACACCTTTCCCAGACACATATTTCATCTAGGTGTGTGACCTCACGGTCGAAAAAGCTGGGCCCCCCATTTCTCCCCACACGTAGTCCAAAACTGTGTGCCACCTGGAGCTGTGGCCCGTGGTTGTGGGTTGCTCCATCAATGCAGCTGAGGTGCCGCATCCTTCCACTAGCCGCCAGCCTGTCCGGCATCTCCTACTACACCATTGCGGTGCTTCTCCCAGTGCACCATCATGGCGCACTGCCTCCAACCCGTGACCGCCTCCTGTGGGCTCTTCCATGGACCATTGGTGGTCTGTTCTTCACGTCGCCTATGCCTCTGGCCTCTGTGGGCTATCTCCTCCCCTATTAAAGACTTGAATTTACCTTGCCACCAATTTGAATGCTTGACCATGAATAACACACAAGCGTAGTATCCCAGGCCTTGTTTGTATTGGCTCATTCCCTCTGCATTAGAGTTTTAAAAATGGGATGGGGTTGGGAGTACAATTCCAACAGATAATAATAAATCCCAATGCAAAACCCCAAGAAAAACACCCCCCCCCCCCCAAGAACAAATGATCCGCTAAACAACATGTTCGTGGTTTGATCTGTGTTCATTGTTATGGAATAATAATGGGTAAAGGTTTAAACAATTAAACCCTTACCTCGAAGCAGTTCGATGTTGAATCGGTCCGCCAGCGAAAATTCAAGAGGTCGAAGGCATTCGTCACTCACCGGTCCCGTTCTTTGAGATGCATCGAAGTCCATAATGATCTGCTGGCATTCTTCATTCATCGTTGGAGATATTTCTCTCCATCAGTTCATTAGAGAAAAATTCACCCTTTGATTCTCAACTCTCCAACGTGTTAACCCATTAAAAGAAAACACATCATAGCATTTCTGTTACGCTGTGATGTCTCGTTGTTACATTGTTTCATTTATGAAATAGCATATCTTTTACGCTTCAATTAATGCGTCATTATGCTACACAAAAAGGAGCCATTAATGAGATTCATTTAATGCATCTCATCACCGCATTGTATCTCTTCCATCTACCACTCAACGATGAGGGAAGAAAACAAAATTACTTTTTAAGTTATTTTATTATTTTCTGAAATGTCTGAAAACTATATTTTTTGGTCGACCCTCACCAGTCGAAGTTATGTCCTTTCTAGGAGAATCCTGGCATTCTGATTTCAATAGTGCTCTGTATTTTTTATCCGAGCACCAATTTAAAATTTGGATAAACCCACTTGCACATTTACTTAAATGAACTTAAAAAAATCCAAATTCTATTTCGGGCTCATCAGGCCTTGGAATCATGTGTCGTCATAGCACGTGGTATCGAAATAATTACATATAATTTTAAAAAAATATTTGGAAATCCTGAGACAATACAATTAAATAAATAGATAAGGGTCCTTGTAAAGAGAATGGAATAACCCCGATATAGATAGGGTTTCATTACCCAAAAATTTATAGGTTTATCCAACTTTGTTTAATAATGTTTGGAGAACCAATGCGAATGAGAGAGCTCAAATAGTTTGGTGAAACTATTGAAGGGGGTATATTTCATGTTTCATATAATTATGGATAAATAAGCCTATAAAGGGGGTTCTTATATAGATATGTGTTATATGTAAGGAATTTTTTTCTCATAGGATGACCTCTCTAAGAAAATTAGAGTCTTTCAAGATGTACCACATGTTTTATAGTTTAACATTATTCAATAAGGCCTCAATTTTCATCAATTTTAGATTCATATAATGAGGACCTTTTTATATGAGACTTTGTGTTGATCTAGATCATTTGAAAAATGAGGTAGTTTTTTTAGTGTTGAGTAAGGTGATAACATATTACATGAATGAATGAAGTCTTTGGCACTAATAAAAATTAGTGGGTTTGATTAGAATTTGTAAATGGGACTAGGATAAGTGATTTGTGTATCACTACATATCATGTGATAATAGGAATCTATCCACGCATAGTTCTTGAATATGAATATATCAAAATGAATCTAGATCATGTATAGGAAAAGAGAGATTAAATGTATGGGTTTCCTAGTGAGATAATTAGGGAAATATGGTGTGAATTTGGTAAGTCCTAATCCCCAAATCAGAACCAAGTATGGAAATGGAGTATGTAGCTGGGAGTGAGATATGAGAGCCAGACATCACTATGTATCCTGAGTTAGTAGGAATCAATCCATTCATTGTTATTATAAGGGGATAATTTTATTTACAGTTTAGGTGAACCCTAAAGTTATGATTAAATACTATATTCATAAATATTAAATGTATAAAGAAATAAAATATACCCCTATATAGATCAAGATCTTATATATAAGAGGGGTATTTAGAAATTTTATGTCTTATAAAATAAACCTCTATAAGAATTTAAAGTTCATGTGAGGTTGGACCACTCTGAATAGTTCAAATTCATGTGGTATGGACTATGTTTTGTATAGTTTAACATCATATAATAAGAACTATGCGTTATACGATTTATAGTGTTGTAGCTAGGACTTCAGGTTACTTGTAGTTTAAGGTCATAAAACTTCAACCAAATAATAACATATTCTATCTTCATGTTCCGTAGATCCTCCTCAATAAAATCTATAATACACAAGGATATAAAATATAGATATATTTCATCTCCTATTGAACATATAGAACTAGATAGTTTAATAATATCAATAAATTTATGAATCTGAGATGATGGAATGATTACTAGTGGGATTAGGTTGAACATTAGTAATTGAAAAACCAATGCCATGCTATTAGGGAATATCTTATAGGGTTAAGGGTGACCTTTCCTATGGGACCATAACATTCCTAATGAATTCCATAGCTTCTCAAATGAAAAAAAACATTCACCATCAATTTATAGTGGGGTCCATTCAGATCAGTCTATTGCCCTGTTACTAATTTCCAAGAAAGGTGAGAACAATAGAATTCACTCAAGGTTCACAGGAATCAAAAATGAGCATCTCTACTTAAGAAAATTTTTAATAGTTATTCAGAAACCAAAATTTATGAAGTAGGTTGGGTGGAAGAGGGTATTTTCAAAAGTTATTAAAAAATGTTGTAGTTATTGTCACGACCCGTCCTCGGGGCCCGTGTCGTGACTACCCCAAGCCCGCCTTCCATAGGCCAGGGGCTGGCGACTAGCACCAAGGCATAAATCCTAGAAAAAGGGGAAGGCATTGCCTTTGGAAAGTAAACAAGCACCACAGAGTAAGCAAGCGGAAAAGTAAACACTAAGTAAAAACTGTAACAAGCTGTGCTGAAAGTAAAAGGGGCCGGAAATACAAGCTCAACAGTAAAGTACAACTGAAAGGGGAAAACAGCAACTGAAAAGAAAAGCCACAGCATTGAGACGTCCTCTGGAAGTCCCACCTAAATGGTGGGTACAGATAGACTCCACTACTCCTCGAGTCCACCTGACCGCTCTGATTACGTCCCGCCCAGTGGTCCACCTCCAGGTACCGTCCTGCTCTGCAAGCCTCCACCTCAATCAGCGATGTCCATCGTCTGCAACCAACACAACGTAGTGCGGGCATAGCCCGTTCAGGGGTGAGTATAAGCTACTCAGTAGGGACCCTGAGACCCCCGAAGGTCTCCCATAATCCACAAAGGATAACCACAAAGTAAAGACACAATTACGACGTAACAACCGACACTGCTTAGGTATATGCCCATACATATACCTAAGTCATCAATTCTCGTACGGATCCAACATCTGAACCCAAGCACAACCTAGTCCACACAGGAAAGAAAAACGTATACCCACACAGGATAGCACAACACAATCCACAAAGGAGAGTAAATAGTAAATCCACACAGGATAGTTCAACACAATCCACAAAGGATACTAAACAGTAAATCCACACAGGATAGTTCAACACAATCCACAAAGGAGAGTAACACAAGATTCAGCTCACACAGGTATACTTCTTCAAATGACGATAGAGATGATCAGATGTAGCCACTGATTCATCTAATCCGTCGGACCCATAAAGGATCGGAAGGTACTAACCCCCCGCAATGACCCACATAGGATCGATCATGAATTTGGACCCAAAGCTATTGGGAAACTCCTTCTCCATCAAGTACAGTGGTTATGCCGCTACAACCAAGCGCTCCTCCATCGTGGGTATGCCGCTACAACCAAGCGCTCCCATGTGCTGCTACAACCAAGCGCACCTCTGTCGTGGGTCTGTCGCTACAACCAAGCGCTCCCCTGTGCCGCTACAACCAAGAGCACCTCTATCGTGGGTCTACCGCTACAACCAAGCGCTCCTCCGTGCCGCTACAACCAAGCGCTCCCCTGTGCCGCTACAACCAAGCGCTCCCCTATGCCGCTACAACCAATCGCACCACTATCATGGGTCTGCCGCTACAACCAAGTGCTCCCCTGTGCCGCTACAAAAAAGTGCTCCCCTGTGCCGCTACAACCAAGCGCACCACTGTCATTCGATCAGCAGTCGTCAAATCTCAACC
Source organism: Viscum album (assembly GCA_963277665.1). NCBI lineage: Eukaryota > Viridiplantae > Streptophyta > Magnoliopsida > Santalales > Viscaceae > Viscum > Viscum album. Next base: position 421,349,686 of record OY728162.1, on the reverse strand, counting down.
GGCTCTAGGGTTCCGCACACAGCATGCTCGTTCCGGGAGGGTCCACTCCACGAGCTAAAAGGTCGATGCATCAACTGACTTGTAGTCCGGAGTTGATGTATCCCAAGGTGTACTGTAGTGGTCACTTCCGAAAACACGGAGGATTCTCATACTGTTCTCATCATCGTTGCAGTCGAATCCACCGAGGATATCTGTATAGTCCTCGTCGTCGAAGGCGCAGCCAGCTCTAGGGTTCCCGCACACAGCAAGCTCGTTCGGAGGGTCCGCTCCACGAGCCGAGAGGCTGATACATCAACTGACACAATGTCCGAAGTTGAGGTATCCAAAAGTTCTGTATCTCCAATAGGAACTCATTGTCGCAGACGGCGCGTCAATCGGACGCCCGGTCTGAGAGTTATTGGCTTTTTTGTCCCACGGGCCCGGTTGGTTTTTAAGGCAAAACCAACCCAACCGTACTCCACCTGCATCCAAACCTCGGTCGGAGTGAGACAAAAGATCCTTCTCACTTAGAGGAATTCAACAAAGCTGACGGCACGTCAATCGGACGTCCGTAGCTCAAGATATGAGTGTTTCCGCTCCGAGAGCCTGGTTGGTTTCGTGTACGAACCAACCCGGACGAACCCAAAGTATTCTGAAACCTTGAGTGCAATATACCAAAACGACCGTCTCGATCCAAGGATCGCGTTCCCGCTGACGTCACGTCGTTCGGAGGCCCGTAGCTCATGTTACGGGCAAAAGACCGAAAACGGTCCGAAGACGGGGGGTCCGAGCCCGGGCCGACCCGGCTCGACCCCCCCCCCCTGGGTCGGTCGAACCGGGTCGACCCAACCCGGTCCGGCCAGGGCGCGGCCTGGCTCGACCGGCCGGTCCGGCTCGGCTCGGCCGAGCGGCTGCCGCGGGGCGCTGCCCCCGCGGGTCGGAAGTGTCGCAGCCCCCCGTGTGGGGCCGCGCTGGATCAAAGGACGTGGCTTTGCCGCGTCCGAGTGCACCGGACCCGCGCAGCCGCGGGTCCGCGGGCCACCGGAGTCGCTCTGGTGGTCCTATTCTGTTCCCGTCTGTGCCGCTGCTCCTCCCAGGACTCGTTCTTCACTGCGGAACCATCAAATTTCCATTGTGGCACGTTCTGTCACCACCCGTCAAATCTGCACAACAACGAAGAACGGCGGAGGGTTGTCAGGCCGTGTTCGTTTGGCCCGCACCCTCCACGTTAGATAAAAACCACGGGAGAAATTTATTCAACACATGAAACAAAAATTTTAATAAATTAAAATTGTTCATATGAATCCGGCTCTTTAATTTTTAAGAAATGTTCACAGGAATATAAAAAAAGGGGTATTTACAAAACAAAATCCCTACCTCGTCAAGTCGTCACCTGCGGGTTCTTCGCGGAATTGGTCGCCGCGGAAGGAGGCCATCGTCGCGTCGTTGCGGTATCTGGCGTTGCGTCGACGAACTTCGAGGTCCAAGAAACAAGAGATTTAATTTTTAATAATTAAATCCGTGTGTTGTTTTAAACCACAAAGAAGTTAAAAAAAGAAAACTGAGATATCTTACCTCAAACAGAAGATCGAAGATTTCATCGCAGAGGAAGGAACGCCGCAGAAGAATGTCACGGGAGAGGAAATGTCAGCGTTGCGGCACACGGCGTCGCGTCGTCGATTTCCACGGGTTCGGAGTTCTTCGTCGGGGGTCGGCGTTCTTCGCGTTCTTCGCGTTCTTCGCGTTCTTCACGTTCTTCATGAAGGAGGATGAAGAACTCTTGGTTTCTGTAAAATCCTCTCAACGAACTTTTTTTCCAGAAGTCGTGCGTTGGTCTTATTTTATTATTAAGCCAACAAACGAAAAAGAGGTAAGTAACTACCCATTAATTCGTAGAATTAATTCAACGAAAGAAAATGCCCATTTAATTCACGAAGAAAACCGCCCAATTAATTGGTGCATTAAGAATTTAAGAAAACGCGTCGGTTGAATTTCATAATGACGGGTTTTCACGGGTGCGTTACTTAGCGGAAAAGAAACGGCGGGGCTCGTGCGGCCCCCACCTCACAAATATCCTACCGAGAGGGTAGGATATTTTTGGATAACATCCTATCCGGATCAACTCAGCTTAAGCCACTTTTAAGTGGCTTCAAGTGGCTTCCATGTGGCTTAAGTGAAATAAAATAAAGTTTGTCGTACAATTATTTTATCTCTTAACTTTAAGCCTGAAAATTAAAAACCACACCTAAGCAAACGCAACTCCAGAAGAGGCTTTTCTAAGCAATTACCGGCGCTGCGATTTCATCGGTTCCCTCAGAATTCGATTCCGAGCACCGGTGCAAAAGTTAGAAAAAGTCGCTCATTCGTTCACTGAACGTACCCGAGCCAAACTTCAGAAATTAATTCCGGGCACACCGGGCCTCGGAATCAGGCGCCTTCAGAAACTGCGTTCTTGTAAAATTCCAAAGAAAATTAAGAGAAAAAAAATTTCCTTGAAATTTATGGGTCTTTACATTACTCCCACCACAGGTCTTTACGTCCCCGTAAAGCTTCACCACAAACTTAGGGATACAAAGGTGGTACTGAGCACGCATCTGAGCCTCCCGCTCCCAAGTGCTCTCCTGGAGGTTCCCGAGATGCCATCTGAAGCGCACTAGAGGAATCGATCGTCCACGTAGGACCCGCTCCTATCGATCCTCGATCTCCACTGGGACCTCCGCAAAAGTCACCCCATCACCAAATACCAGCTCTTCATGGTCAAAGATTGACGTTGGGTCGTGCATGTATCTCCTCTACTGAGATACGTGGAAGACGTCGTGCACCCGGCGCAACTATGGTGGTAGAGCTAGGCGATAAGCCACCTTGACAATCCTGCTAAGGACCTGGAAGGGTCCGATGAAGTGTGGAGACAACTCGCCGCTTCGTCCAAACCTCCGTAAGCCATGTCGAGGTGAGACCCACAAGAAGACGTGGTCACCATCCTCGAACTCTAGTGGCCTCCGCCCCTTGTCAGTAAAAGACTTCTGTTGGATCTGAGCTATCCTCATCCGCTCCTGGATGAACTGGACCTTCTCTGTCGTGGCCTCGACCACCTCTGGTCCCACAAGAGCTGCTATGATTTCTTCCTTGCCGATAAGAGAAATCTGGTCTCATCCCCTGGATGAACCACGTTCTTTTCCTAATACAGTCAATCCTGACATGGATGATACTAACCCATACCAGGGATGACGTCGTAAGGCCTCGACGCTACTACCAAGAGATCCAACCGTTACTCTCGCCTCCAAGGGTTGAGTCACACTGTCGGCATCAGTGTGTGGTAACTGGGTCTCCTCCAGTAGGTATCTCTCAAGTGAGGGTCAAGTCAACAGTCTAAACCGGAACCTCTTAGTAACAACTCAAGAGAGGACAGGAAATAAAATGCCACAAGAAAAGGTGTCTTTTATTACTGCACCTCAAGTACAAGACACAAAGCATCTACAAACATTCATCAACAAAACTAGAAGAAACATGAGCAAAAGTCTCCAGGTCTGGAGCTAGTCCCGCTCCTGTCCATCTGCTCCCGGAGCTCCATGATCGTAGGCCTCAGCTGCCTGAAGTTGAGCTCTCTCATGTCCACCAACTCCCTGCGGTCGGGGTGGACCTCCTGGTGGTGGTGGTGGCAACACCTCGAGGCGTCGTCCACCTCCATCTGCACGGCCATCTCCCCTGCCATGGCCGCCTGCTCCTTACGGCCCGCCCTGATCGAACCTCTGCCTCTGCCTGGGGGGTCCTTCATTCATCTGCTGGTCATCCGTATGGCGGGTCGGACAGTCACGAGCCATGTGACCAGTCCCACCGTAGGAGTAACACTGCCCTCTCATGGCAAGTCATTGTCCACCCCGAGTGCCTCGCACAAACAATCTAGAGTCATGTTGTCGACCACCTGTAGGTCTAGTCCTTTTGGAACCTTGTGTCATCTGTCTAACTACCGCTGCAGAAGACTCTGCTGCATGTCGGCAAGTGGTGGGTCCTGCTGCTGGAGACTGCTCAGCAAGGAAACTCTCCACTAAGAGGGCTCTCTCCAACACCTCCGCCTGTGTCGGAATGTTGAGGGAGATCATCGAAACCCTGATCTCGTGCCTCAGTCCCTGCTCGAAGGTCCGGGCCCGGAAGAACGGGTCTCGTACCATATCTGTGGAGTAGCGCGAGAGATCAGTAAATCTCGCCGAGTACTGGGCCACTGTCATGCTGCCCTGCCGCAGCTGTAGTAGCTTCGAGATGCGCACCGCTCGGAGGGTGGCTGGGAGGGACTCGGAACGGAAGATGCTCTCAAAGTCCGTCCAGAGGAGAGATGTCTCGTCGTCCACCTGGAGCATCAAGCTCCACCATCTGCCTGCTGCCGCGTGCAGGAGGCTCGCTGCGAGGATCACCATGAGGTCTGTTGGTGTCCTCACTAATCTGAAAACTCGTACAACTGCCTCCAGCCAGTCCTCGGTGGCCTGAGGGTCCATCTCCCCGCGGAACCTGGGCGGTCGCTGGTGCTGTAACTCATGCAGTGCACTAAGGCGACGTGCATCGTCAGCGGCTGGGGCTGGTAGCATCGGTGGCTCGGTGGGTATAGGTACCGCCGGTGCCTCAGCTGTCAAAGGGCCCTGTACCGAGTCCTCGACACTCGGTGGGCTCTCTCCACGCACATCGCTCGGAACCCTAGCTGGCTTCCATCGTGGGGCCATCCTGAAAAGGAAACAGGTGCGCCACGGTCAGAACAGTATACCTGCTGAGCTGACATAAAGTAATCACAAAGAAAACTTGAAACACACATGCAATCAATGTTTTCGTTCATTAAGTCGGAAATCAGAAGTCAGGGTCCTGGTGTACGGATACGTCGGCCGCCGCACCAACCCTGGACTCCCTCGACTGATAACCACACTCAATATTCTTAACACTATTGCTTAACATAGAAGAAAGATCAGAGTCTGCGGTAGAACCGACCGCCTCTGATACCAATTTGTCACGACCCGTCCTCGGGGCCCGTTCCGTGACTACCCCAAGCCCGCCTTCCATAGGCCAGGGGCTGGCGACTAGCACCAAGGCGTAAATCCCGGAAAAAGGGGAAGGCATTTCCTTTGGAAAGTAAACAATCACCAAAGAGTAAGCAAGCGGAAAAGTAAACACTAAGTAAAAACTGTAACAAGCTGTGCTGAAAGTAAAAGGGGTCGGAAATATAATCCCAACTGTAAAGTACAACTGAAAGGGGAAAACAGCAACTGAAAAGAAAATCCGCAGCATCGAGCCGTCCTCTGGAAGTCCCACCTGAAGGTTGGGTACAGATAGCCTCCACTGCTCCTCGGGTCCACATGACCGCTCCGAGTACGTCCCGCCCAGTGGTCCACCTCCAGGTACCGTCCTGCTCCGCAAGCCTCCACCTCAATCAGTGCTATCCGTCTTCTGCAACCAACACAACGTAGTGCGGGCATAGCCCGTGCAGGGGTGAGTATAAGCTACTCAGTAGGGACCCCGAGACCCCCGAAGGTCTCCCAGAATCCACAAAGGATAACCACAAAGGAAATACACAATTACGAAGTAACAACCGACAATGCTTAGATATATGACCATACATATACCTAAGTCATCAATTCTCGTTCGGCTCCAACATCTGAGCCCAAGCACAACCCAGTCCACACAGGAAAGAAAAACGTATACCCACACAGGATAGCACAACACAATCCACAAAGGAGAGTAAACAGTAAATCCACACAGGATAGTTCAACACAATCCACAAAGGAGAGTAAACAGTAAATCCACACAGGATAGTTCAACACAATCCACAAAGGAGAGTAACACAAGATTCATCTCACACAGGTATACTTCTTCAAATGACGATAGAGATGATCAGATGTAGCCACTGATTCATCTAATCCGTCGGACCCATAAAGGATCGGAAGGTACTAACCCCCCGCAATAACCCACATAGGATCGATCATGAAGTTAGACCCAAAGCTATTGGGAAACTCCATCTCCATCAAGTACAGTGGTTATGCCGCTACAACCAATCGCTCCTCCGTCGTGGGTCTGCCGCTACAACCAAGCGCTCCCATGTGCCGCTACAACCAAGCGCACCTCTATCGTGGGTCTGCCGCTACAACCAAGCGCTCCCCTATGCCGCTACAACCAAGCGCACCTCTGTCGTGGGTCTGCCGCTACAACCAAGCGCTCCCCTGTGCCGCTACAACCAAGCACTCCCCTGTTCCTCTACAACCAAGCGCTCCCATGTGCCGCTACAACCAAGCGCACCACTGTCATGGGTCTGCCACAACAACCAAGCGCTCCCCTGTGCTGCTACAACCAAGCGCTCCCCTGTGCCGCTACAACCAAGCGCTCCCCTTTCATTCGATCAGCAGTCGTCAAATCTCAACCGGCTCTAGGGTTCCGCACACAGCATGCTCGTTCCGGGAGGGTCCACTCCACGAGCTAAAAGGTTGATGCATCAACTGACTTGTAGTTTGGAGTTGATGTATCCCAAGGTGTACCGTAGTGGTAACTGCCGAAAACACGAAGTATTCCTGTACTATTCTCATCATCGTCGCAGTCGAATCCACCGAGGATCTCTGTATAGTCGTCGTCGTCGAAGGCGCAGCCAGCTCTAGGGTTCCCGCACACAGCAAGCTCGTTCGGAGGGTCCGCTCCACGTGCCGAGAGGCTGATACATCAACTGACACAAAGTCCGAAGTTGATGTATCCAAAAGTTCTGTATCGCCAACAGGAACTCATCATCGCAGACGGCGCGTCAATCGGACGCCCGGTCTGAGAGTTATTGGCTTTTTCGTCCTAGGGGCCCGGTTGGTTTTTAAGGAAAAACCAACCCGAACGTACTCCACCTGCGTCCAAACCTCAGGAGGAGTGAGCCAAAAGATCTGTCTTACTTAGAGGAATTCAACAAAACTGACAGCACGTCAATCGGACGTCCGTAGCTCAAGATATGAGTGTTTCTGCTCCGAGAGCCCGGTTGGTTTTGTGTACGAACCAACCTTGCCGAACCCAAAGTATTCCGAAACCTTGAGTTCGATATACCGAAACGACCGTCTCGATCCAAGGATCTTGTTTCCGCTGACGGCGCATTGTTCGGAGGCCCGTAGCTCAAGTTACGGGCAAAAGACCAAAAACAGTCCGAAGACGGGGGGTCTGGGCCCGGGCCGACCCCCCCCCCCCCCCCCCCCGGGTCGGCCGAACCGGGTCGACCCGAACCAGGTCGACCCGCCCTGGTCCGACCAGGGTGCGGCCTGGCTCGACCGGCCGGTCCGGCTCGGCTCGGCCGAGCGGTCGAGCGGCTGCCGCGGGGCGCTGCCCCCACAGGTCGGAAGTGCCGCGGCCCCCCGCGTGGGGCCGCGCTGGATCAAAGGATGTGGCTTTTACGCGTCCGAGTGCACCGGACCCGTGCGTCCGCGGGTCCGCGGGCGCCGCCGCCGCAGCTTCAGCCGCGGAGGCCCTTTCCGGCGGCACGCTGGGGCGCCGGCGGCGGCTTCCGCGGGCCACCGGAGTCGCTCCGGTGGTCCGATTCTGTTCCTGTCTGCGCCGCTGCTCCTCCCGGGACTCGTTCTTCACTGCGGAACCATCAAATTTCCGTTGCGGCACGTTCCGTCACCACCCGTCAAATCCTCACAACAACGAAGAACGGCGGAGGGTTTTCGGGCCATGTTCGTTTGGCCCGCACCCTCCGCGTTAGATAAAAACCACGGGAGAAATTTATTCAACACATGAAACAACAATTTTAATAAATTAAAATTGTTCATATGAATCCGGCTCTTTAATTTTTAAGAAAAATTCACGGGAATATAAAAAAAAGGGGTATTTCCAAAATAAAATCCCTACCTCGTCAAGTCGTCGCCCGCGGGTTCTTCGCGGAATTGGTCGCCGCGGAAGGAGGCGATCGTCGCGTCGTTGCGGTATCCGGCGTTGCGTCAATGAACTCCGAGGTCCAAGAAACAACAGATTTAATTTTTAATAATTAAATCTGTGTGTTGTTTTAAACCAAAAAGAAGTTAAAAAAAGAAAACCGAGATCTCTTACCTCAAACAGAAGATTGAAGATTTCGTCGTGGAGGAAGGAACGCCGTAGAAGAACGTCGCGGGAGAGGAAACATCGGCGTTGCGGTACACGGCGTCGCGTCGCCGATTTCCGCGGGTTTGGTGTTCTTCATCGGGGGTCGGCGTTCTTTGCGTTCTTCGCGTTCTTCGCGAAGGAGGATGAAGAACTCTTGGTTTCTGTCAAATCCTCTCAACGAACTTTTTTTCCAGAAGTCGTGCGTTGGTCTTATTTTATTATTAAGACAACAAATGAAAAAGAGGTAAGTAACGACCCATTAATTCGTAGAATTAATTCAACGAAAGAAACTGCCCATTTAATTCATGAAGAAAACCGCCCAATTAATTGGTGTGTTAAGAATTTAAGAAAACGCGCCGGTTGACTTTCATAATGACGGGTTTTCGCTGGTGTGTTACTTAGCGGAAAAGAAACGGTGGGGATCGTGCGGGCCCCACCTCACAAATATCCTACCAAGAGGGTAGGATATTTTTGGATAGCATCCTATCCGGATCAACTCATCTTAAGCCACTTTTAAGTGGCTTCAAGTGGCTTCCAAGTGGCTTGAGTGAAATAAAATAAAGTTTGTCGTACAATTATTTTATCTCTTAACTTTAAGCCCGAAAATTAAAAACCACACATGAGCAAACGCAACTCCGGAAGAGGCTTTTCTAAGCAATTACCGGCGCTGCGATTTCATCGGTGCCCTCAGAATTCGATTCCGAGCACCGGTTCAAAAGTTAGAAAAACCCGCTCGTTCGTTCACTGAACGTACCCGAGCCAAACTTCGGAAATTAATTCCAGGCACACCGGGCCTCAGAATCAGGCGCCGTCAGAAACTGCGTTCTTGTAAAATTCCAAATAAAATTAAGAAAAAAAAATTTCCTTGAAATTTATGGGTCTTTACAGTTATGACATAATGTTCTAGGAATTCTATTTAGAAAGGAGGAATATATTTTAATTGAATAGGAGGGTAAATTAAACATAAAAAGAAATATAATGAGTTCATGGGATGTAATGGGGGAATCCTAATCATTGGTTATACAAATAGAAGGTGAGTGTGAAGAATGTTCCTCTATGAAAAGGAGGGGGACACAGTCTTAAGTTCATCAATGGTTGGCCACTCCAAGTAGTTTATGGTTATATAGTATGGAACATATACCATATAGTTCAGTTTTATATGGAAAATACCATGTTTCATATATTTTACAGACTTGTAACAAGGACCATATATCAATTATTTAAGTTCTTATGATATGGGGTTCATATTATTCAGTTTAGAGTCTAGTCGTTAGGAAATTGGTATCCTTGAAGCTAATTAAAATGCATCTCAATCAAACTAATCAAGAAAATAATCCAAAAAACCTAATCTTCTATGATTTAATCTTGCTATGAGAATAAGTGGTGATTATAAAATTAATCATATTGTGAAAAATAATATAACATAGAAGGATGGATTGGGGTTAGAATGTCACATCGACTATTGTAAGGTAACACAGAGAGATGAGGGGTCTTGTTGGGTGTGACTCCAATATACCTAATTCTCCCCAATCATTAGGTTGTATTAAATATATATAGTGGGAATTGAAGACTAGTGTGAATTCTGGACCGACATGATCCCTAAGTCATATAGTTTAAGTCCATATAGCATGTATAGGGTGAAGATCCTTTTATGGACATAATACCAAGACCAATGTGGATTTTTTAGTTTAACATCATGTATCTAGGATTAAATTGTGATAAAAAAAATTTGGATGGGCCCATGGTAAGTGACATGAGTGTCACTATATATCCTGTGATAATGAGAATCAAGCCAGACATGGTTCTTAAAGGGGGAATTTTATTCACTGCATAGATTCAGATAATGTGTAGTGAATTTGAAATAAAATTGACAGGTTTACTATTATAATAAGGAATCATGATGTAAATTAAGTATCAATGTAACACCCAGATATTTTTTATTTTTTTAATTAATTTTATCTTTTTGATATTTTTCATTCCATGCAACAATGAATATAGATTTTGTTATATTGAATCACTAAGTCCGGATTGTGTTTTATGCAACACATAGTTAATATGACATTAAACACAACACTTATATTGGATTTTAATACACACAACACTATGTTTTTCCTAGGTTACACACAATACTGAGTCTCTTCGATAGCTTTCATTACATGCAAGGCCTAGTTTTACCGAACTAAAAAATACTATCAATATTATTATAAAATTATTATTATATTTTTCACCTAGATATTTGAATGATGCTTATCAATAAGATTAATTAAATAATGAAAATATGGTTTACATATGTATATAAGAAGATTTATGTGGTGACTAATTTACTAGAAATTAAAATAAAACACTTTTGATAATGTAGGAAATCATTTGCTGAAAAATAATATAAATTAATTAAATAACTTTTGAATGATTATTTTAATGAAATATATATATATTATTCAGTCAATGATTTAAAATTTATCTTATTTATTTTCTAGACAACAGAGAAGAATAAATCCAATTTATGCATAAATATATATATTCTTTCTAAATGGTAATTTTCCCACCTTTTAATAGTGTGCCTCTTTTAAATATAATTTTTGACATTTTAATAATTTTTATTTGAAAAAATAAACTTCATTTTTTAAATTAAAATATCAAAATTTACTTTGGGTGTATTTTTCTGAGAAATTTAATTTTTTAATGAAAAGTGAAAACACTAAATTTTAATTAAAAACTACTTTTTCATCTAATTTATTTATATAGTTAAATTATATTTATATTTGGTTTTAAAGTTTAATTAGAAAAATTGTATATAAATTAATCCAATATAGGTTATTGGAACCAATTTCACAATTGAAATTGGATATAAAAACATTTCAATCTTTTGAACTTTTTCATTTTAAAAACCTAATTTTGTGACTCGTTTGTGGGATTAATTTTAAATTAATTTCTGCCACTTATATTTTAATAATTTTTATAAATTTGTTACATATTTATAATCAACATAATTTATGATTTCTATAAATACTAACTTAATTTTTTAATAAAAATATTAATGAAATTAATTATAGGGATTAAGGAAAAAATATTTTACTTAGTGGTTAAACTTTAATATTAAGGGGAAAATGACCAAGACACTTGTCCAAAATCCATTAGTTACCCATATTTATACCATATAACCTCTTGGATATAATTTTATGAGTTATTTAGAAACTATTCCATGAAATTTACTTATATAATCAGTTAAGTAAGGAAAAAGACAAAAAATGAACCTTCATTTCCTTTAACATTTATAAAGCCTAGAGATATGAACAAAAAAACCACTTTAGTTTAGTTGTACACATTATTTTGAAAGGTAAAGGATTTATTGTAATCATGTTAATTTATATTTAATTTTTAGAAATGAACTATTTAGATTAATTTATTAAGGAATTCCAAATGTTGTAATTATTTAGTTAATAATTAGTTAAAATAAATGATATTAAAAATATTAAAAGTAAAGTAAATTTATTGAATTATTTTTAGATGAATATATAATGTTACATAGGTGTTAAATTAATAGATTCAAATACTATATTTTTATTGATATTTTTTAAATTTAATTTAATTAAATAATTTAAAAATTGATATTAATGTTATTTTATAATAAATTATATTTTATTAAAAGATTTATAATTTACTAAAAATTCTATATTCATCCAAATGATTTTTAAATTTTAATAAATATCAAAAAAAAATATTAATTTAAAAATTGATATTTTATAATAAACATATTTAACTTTAAATATTAAAAACATTGTTAGCATGGTTCAGGTTAAAGTAGTGTTTTTTTGAGTTACATACACTTTTAAAATTAATTTCCAACACACATGGGATTTATTTTTTTAAAATTAGATATCATATTTATAATTAAGTGGGTATATAGTTTATAATAAATCTCACTTTAATTTAGTATTAATTTTTAAATTACTTAGGTTATAAAACTAGTTACCTTAATAAAAACCAAAATGATAAAAGAGGGGGAACTTAGAAATTAAGGAACAAAATTATAAAAATGCACTTCTTTTTATGTGTTTATGGTTTTTATCAACCATAATTCTCATTTAATCCATTATTTTTTCATTTTATAATCACATGAGGTAAGGTATACCTAACAATAATGTTTTCCTTTTCATATTTCCAAGAATTCCACCCCTCCTCATCTATAAAAAGGTATTCACTATTCCCCTTCCTCACACCACTCAAGCCACTTTTTCTCATACAAAACCTGAAAAAAATAAGTTCCCAAAATTCCAGAATCTCAACCTATAAGACATAATGTGGTAATAAATCCAAACAATTAATCCTTTTGGTTCAAACCAAAATATGTTTCTCGAAAAATAGGTAACGTTTTTCAACGTGTATTTCAATTTTATTTATTTCTCCATTCATTGAGTTCTTCTTATTCCATGATTATAAAAAAACAAATGTATCCTAAATGTAATAATAATTTTTTATTATAATTTTTTGACCTACCCACACACACTTCCATCAAATGGGTAACAAAATTATCGTTTGAGTGTACGACGTACTACCGCCTCACGAAACGATGTCATTCGTTTTTCCTTTACCACCTATCATGGATGGTAAGTATGATAGGCATACTATTTTTATATTATATATATTATATTTATAATGTATTTATACTTCTATAATTATTATATAAAACATAACTTCATACTTTCCATTTTGTTTAAATACAATTAATTCATTTGTGGACGTGTGGACCATTACCTCCTCAAAGTGATGTGATTTATTTACATTTTACATAGAATGTATTAAGGATGGGTTTAGTAAATTTATATTATATATATGAAATAATAGTTATAATATAATTATAATATATATATATATATACATATTCATCATTTACATTCTTTCTTTCAATACGATAATAAAACAGAAACAACGTTCATGCGTACGTACGACCAACTGTCTCCTTGAACAGTGTATTCCATTTCATATTTCTATATTCTATAGATTATTATAAATATTTATATACTGAATATATATGATATTTAAATCATTTTTTAAATTATTTAAATAATAAAATCATGATCTAAGTAATAGGATCAAGAATAACAAGTCAAAACATATACGAAAAACAAAAAGGATATTACCCAAAACGTAAGCTTAACATGGAATTATCAATAAATGGATAATAGAAATTCATGATAAAATAATATATAGTATGAGATATAATAATATGGTACTTTTATGGATTTATAATAAACTTATATTTACTATATATAATGTTTGAACATGTGCGAAGAAATTCAAGACTTAGGTAAGTGTTTTCTCATCTCACATTTATTTCTATGAGACTTATGCCTTATTCACCAATAATTTATTTTGTGTGGTGTATATACTACCCATGAATTTATTATATTATTATTATACTTAAATTTATTGGTATTTACACACCCATTCTATGATCTTTATTTCATGGGGTATACGGTTCAAAAGTTACCAAATCAGTAAAGTAATTTTGTCTCAATTTTCCCTCTTTGAGACACATTCCATGTTATACACCTATATTTTTATATGAGGTGTATATAATTACCTTTGAAATGTTATATCATGAATCAAATTATTTTAATTATATTTTAAGTTTCATGTAATGATATTATTTCATGGGGATTATGATTCAAAGTTATCGAAATGGTGATAGTTTATTGCAACAATCTCATCGTTTATCAAGACTTGTTATGATTATGCTTCCATTGATAAAATATTATGATCCATATCTCAAGAAATATCATGAATTTTATTATCATCTGGTTATACATATTATATTCAATTAATGGTACAATTTTTCCACTCTTTTTAACTTTAAATAATTAAGATATTTTTTTAAGAAAATATGACCTTATTTATCTCTTTAGTGGGAAATCTATTTTCTTTCAAAATAATGTTTTCTAAAAAGTTTTTTATTTTATTTTATCAAGATTAATTTATAATTTTTAAAATATATTTACAATTAAAAAGGTTTTCAAAATGATTTATTTTTTAAAAATATTTTTTTAAAGTGGAAACTATATTTTTCTCAAGAAATGTTTTAAATGAAATTTCAAAACATTATTTATTAAAAAATGATTTTTGAAAAAAAAAATTATCAAAGGGATTTTCAAGGAAAGGATATTTTAATTAAGAAATGTTCCAAGTGATATTTAAAAATCCTTCTCCATATAATATGGCATCCATTGAAATATTTTATTCTTTATTGGGGATATGATTCAAGGTCATTCTTCGTAATCTTTCTTTGACTGGTTTATGTTTAAGATAACAAGTTTTTTATGAAACACGCTTCTCTTACACATGTTATGTGATTTTAAAAATTTATTCTTTTCACAGGTTATTATTTGATGAAATTATTATGAAACCTATCTATTTTCCATAGGTTATGATATGATACCCATTTCATTTCATGGATTATGATATGATGTTTATGAAACCCATCTCTTTTTATGGTTCATTATATGATGAATGTTTTATTATCTTATGTAACATGAATGTATGATTTCATTATGTGATGGGTGGGACCTATATCTACCTCCAATTCATTGGTTAAACATTTATATCTCATTATATATCAATAGGAAAAAAGTCTATGCACTTGATCCATAATGGGAAATAGGTGTGTACTGATCCATAATAAGAAAAATGTGTGTCCTAATCCAAAATGGTAAACAGGTGTATCCTGATCCACTATAGGAATATATGGAAACCCTATCCACTATGGAAATAAGGGGAATCCCGATCCACTAAAGAATGGGAAACCCAATCCACTATGGGAAGAAGGTATAACCTAATCCACTAGAAGGAAAGGGATGAAACTAGGGATGGTGATGTGGCCTTCCCAGTGGGTGAATCCCTTATGAATTTCCCTAATAAGTTTGGAAAATGAGCCTTGATTTATAGGGAATGTTTTTATATTCTTATATATATGCCACAAATCTATGTCTTATGCCAATTTTATGCTCTCACGACTCATGTCCATTGATTTACTTATGATTCATGTTTAAGGAACTACCAATATTTATTCCATGACTCTTGATTATGATTTTTTAAATGCAAGGTATGATCTTATAATTTTATTATAATGTTGACATACCGTTATGCTCATGTTATTCTTACTCATCACCCTTTTTTACCCTTACTGAGCATATAAGCTCACCCTTTTCTTATTTTTCCTTCCCCTGAATTATGAAGAAACCTTTTTAGTATGAGTAATGTAGTGGGATATCTTTAAGGGAGATATTTAAGATCTTTCACCAAGTTAGAAGGTTATATTTTCAAGTTTCCAAATACACTAAACTATTATGGTCCTCAATCATGTATTTTTTTAATGATCTAAATATTCATCTAAAATGATATAATATCCATATATATTAAGCCTATTTAACTATATTTGGTATCAATGGAAATGTTTGGTCAACCTTTGGAAACTAGGATGATAAAAATTTAGTGATATCCTTAGGGATACTTCTAAGGATATGTTTAGAGATGTCTCTAATGATAAGCCTATTGTGTCAAATATTTAAAAGAAGGTGTCATAATTTAGGCATCATATAAGTGATTTTTTATTATTATGTGGTTTTTAGATATGATAAGTGCTACTCACGCTATGATTTATTCTTTTAGTAAATGATGGGAACCAAAAGGAACTGGGTTAATATTGAATATGATGGAAAATTTTCAGATGAGTAGTCAAATGGTATGATCACTAGAGTGAATGATGTTGGGATCATGCCTAATAAGTTTTCATAGAACATGATTAACAATATATACCTTAACTAACTCTGAAACTCACCAAATAATAGAAGGAAAGAGTTGGCTGAGATTTCAGGTAATGGAGACCATCGAAAAATGAATATTGTGTTTCCTTTGTGTTGATAATGTGGAAAAAGTTACCCAAGTTAATTTCTTAGAAGAATAGAAAGATATTTTGGTTATGGAAAAGAAGAACAGAAAGCAAGTAACTACAAAGAAAAAATGAAGATTTTTCTTAACTCAATGGATGGTAATATTGGCCTCCCTAATACATCATTAATGGTTACATGCTTTAAGTGTGGAATTAGTGGTCATTATGCAAATCAGTGTCCTAAGTGGAAATCTTTCAAAGAGAATCAACAAGGTGGTACGAGTAATGGTAATATTTTTGATGATGATGATACTATAAATGAAGTGTAAAATAAAATAGTTATTAAGTAATAGGATGAGGTATCCTTATTATGTCTTAAGTATTAAGTAAAATAATTGAAGTGTTTATGTATTTGTATTCAATAATTATGAATGGATAATTATGTAAGGATTGTTCAGTTTAGGTTTTTTCCCTATAGATTTAAAAGAATATATTGAATGTATTTGATAGACTAGAAAAGTGATTTAATGGAAAGGTGACATTTTTACTAAGGAAAGATAAACCTTAATATTTTATTTATGTTAAGATAGTTATTTTTGGATAAATATATGTTGTATATGAATATGTAAATTGGATGGTACTGAATACCTTGGAACTTACTAAGGATTTGTTAACAAGTGGTTTACTCTATCATGGATAGAGTTTACAACATTTTTAGATTTAAGTAATACATCCAATAATCTATGTTTTATTTAAATAATGAAGAATCATTTATGTTTTCAGTGAGTATTTTTTGTAATTACCATGTTTCAAGAGAATACATAATGAAGGTATTCACATGATTATTATGTGATAAATAAGAGATACTTTATGATATACGAGGGATCAATGCTAAATTTATTTTGATAAATTTATTGACCTTATTTATAATGTTTTGGACTTTCATATTTCATAAGGGTTATATAGTTAACCATTTATGGAATGTTTTATGTTAAATTTTGGATGAGGTTTTAGAGATTAAATTATTATCTTTTCTATAAGGATTTATGCATATTTGATAACTTGTACTAACCTTTTTGTTGTGATAAAGACATATGGAATGACCTATCATTCTATTTATGGATATCATGATCTTCCAATGTTTTAGGAATGATAAGTTTACCTTCATTTCTTAGAATAATAAATGAATTGGAAATTTATCAAGACACAATAAAGGGTGAGTTTGTTTGGAAATCATGTAAGTATAAATTCTCATGAAAATTCTTCAAATTTAGGAAAAAGGTTCTTGAAATAAAATTTTGTCTTGTTATCATCATTCTTTATGACATCAATGACCTTTTTCAGTCCTCTTTGGTTTATGGCATTGTGATCATTAAATTTTTCCTAACCATGTTCTCTATCACTCTCCATCAGAAAATGATAGTTAGATTTTTATTCCATGTCCATGTTTTCACTTCCCACCTATGATCTTCTATGTGGGAAACTAGTTATGAGTTACTTTGGGTAACCGTTATGTTTACAACTTCCCTTTTTGAAGGAAGTTTTATTATTCATTTTTATGATGTGGATTTCTATGAATGGAACTTTCAAGCATTAAACCTTTGGTGAACCAGATTAATTTCTAGTGAAAGATTCTTTTTAAGGGGGTATAATATAACACCTTGAGATTTTTTGAATTAATTTTTTTGAATTAATCTAATCTTTTTTATATTTTTCATTTCACGCAACAATGAATATAATTTTTGTAATATGAAAGCACTAATTTTGGATTGAATTATATACAACAGAAAATTAATATTACACTACATGTAATACTTATATTGTATTTTGATACATGAAACGCTATATTTGGATTATGTTATACACAATATTGTGTCTCTTCGATAGCTTATTCTACATGAAAGGCCGATTTTTATAAACAAAAAAATACTATCAATAATGTTAAAAAAAATGTTATTACACTTTTCACCCAACTATTGGAATGACAGTTATGAATAAGATTAATTAAATAATGGAAATATGGTTTACACCTGTATATTAGAAGATTTATTTGGTGACCAATTAACTAAAAATGAAAATAAAACCCTTTTAATAATATAGGAAATCTTTTGCTGGATAAATATATAAATTAATTAAACCACTTTTGATAGATGATTTTAATGTAATATATATATATATATAATAATTCAACTATATAGAATTCATATTATGTGTTTTCTATACAAGAGATAAGAATAAATCCAATTTTACGCATAAAGATATATATTCTTTCTAAATGGTAATTTTGTTACCTTTTAATGGAACGCCTATTTTAATTAGAATTTTTTAATAATTTTATGATTTTTATTTAAAAAATAAACATAATTTTTAATATTATAATATAAAAATTTACTTCTGGTGAATGTTTTTTATTTTTCTGAGAAGTTTCATTTTTTGATGAATAGTGAAAAACACTGAATTTTAATTGACAAAATATTTTTTCATCAAATTTATTTATATAGTTAAATTATATTTTAATTTAGTTTTAAATTATAATTATATAAATTTTAAATTAATTAATATACTTTAGTTCCTTAGAACCAATTTGACATTGAAATTGGATATAAAAACATTTCAATCTTTTGAACATTTTCACTTTAATAACCCGCTTTCACGGCATGCCTGCAGGATTAATGTTAAATTAATTTATGCCAATTATATGTTTATAATTTGTAAAAATTAATTCTATATTTGTAATAAGTATAATTTATAATTTATATCAAGCTCAACTTAGTTTTTGACCAAAAATATTAGTGAAATTAATTACAGTGATTAAGCCAAAAATTATTTTACTTAGTGGCTAAACTTTAATCATAAGGGAGAAATTACCTATACACTTTTCCAAACTCCATTTTATACTCATATTTATACCATATCACCTCTTGGATAGATTCTTTTAGTTATTGGGACACTATTCCATGAAAGTGACCTATATAATAAGTTTTTTAAGGAAAAAGACAAAAAAGGAACCTTCTTTACCTTTAACATTTATAAATCCTTGAGGTATGGAAAAAAACCACATTAGTTAGGTTGTACACATTATTTTTAAATTTAAAGGAGGTTTTTGTCATCATATTAATTTATATTTTATTTTTAGAGATGAATTATTTAGATTAACTGCTTAAGGAAATCCAAATGCGGAAATTATTTAGTTAATAATTGGATAAAATAAATGATATTATACATATTAAAATTAAAGTAAATAATTTTAATTTTTTTAAAATGAATATATCATGTTACACTATTTTTATCTTAATATATTCAAACTCCATATTTTTCTTGAATTTTTTTAAAATTTAAATTAAATAAATAATGTCAAGATTGACATCAATGTTATTTGATAATATATTCAAACTCCATTTTTGCATGTTACATGTGCTTATTTAAAAATTAATTTTCAACACACATGGGATTTATTTTTTTAAAATTATATATAATATTTATAATTTTATGGGTTTATATTTTCTAATAAATCTCAAATTAATTTAGTTTTAACGATTAAATTACTTTGGTTAGAAAACTAGTTACCTTAATAAAACCCAAAATGATAAAAGTGTGGAAACATAAAATTAAGAAAAAAATTATAAAAATGTAAATATTTTTGTGTGTTAGAGGTTTTTTTAACATAATTTCCCTTTAATCCATTATTTTTCCATTTTATAATCACATGAGGTATGTTAGAAATCCCAATAGTGTTTACCTTTTGGAATTTACAAGAATATCACACTTCTTCCTCTATAAAAAGGAATTCACTCTTCCCCTTCCTCACACCTCTCAAGGCTATTGGATAATCCAAACCCTAAATAAATAATCTCCCTAAATACCTCCTCTCATCATAGGAGCCCGAATTTTTCATAAATTCAACCAAGTAAGCCTTTTGTTGAAAACCATAAGATGTTACAAGAAAAATATTTAACACTATACAACATGAATTTATTTTTTATTTCTTTATCCACCCATTTAGTTATTCTTATTTCATGATTAAATAATAAAATAAGTATCTTAAATATAATTAGATTTTTTTTATTCTATCTTTTTTACTTACATCTACACATACTTTCATCAAATGGGTAACAAACTTACCATTAGTGTGTACTACGGACTAACGCCTCACAAAATGTTGTCATTCGTTTTTCCATTACCACCTCTCATTGTTGGGAATTATGATGGAAATACAATTTTTATATGATATTTATGATATTTATGATTTATTTATACTTATATAATTATTATATATAACATACCTTCATGTTTTCATTTTTTTGTAAATATGATAACATCATTTGTGGATGTGTAGACTACATCTCCTCAAAGTGATGTCATTCATTCACACTTTACATGGAATATTTTAAGGATGGGTTTAGTAAATGTATATGATATATATGAAATAAGAATTATAATATAATATATATATATATATACATACATACATACATTTCATTTACTTTTATTCTTTTAATATGATAAGAAAACGAAAATAGTGTCCATGTGTATGTTTGACCTTCCGTCTCCATGAACGGTATATTTCATTTCATATTTCTTTATTCTATAGATTATTATAAATTTTTATATACTAAATATATATTATATTTAAAACATGTTTTACATTATTTAAATAAGTAAATAATGATCTAAATAAGAGGATCAAGAATAACAAGTCAAAACATATATGAAAAACAAAGCGGATATTACCCAAAATGTAACCTTAACATGGAATTGTTAATAAAAGAGTAATATAAAGTCATTATAAAATTATATATGTTATGAAATATAATAATATGATACTATAGTATATTTATAGTAAAATAATATTTATTATATAGGTGGTTTTAATTTTTATAAATAAATTTAATACTTAATTTAGGGGTTTTCTCATCTCACTTTTATTTCTGTGAGATTTATGCCCTATTCACCACTCGTTTATTTTTTATGGTTTATATACTTAACTTTAATGTATTCTATTATTATAATAATTAAATTTATTTTTATTTAGATATCCATTTTATAATATTTATTTCATGGTATTTATGGTTCAAAATTTTTATAAATCGATAAAGTAATTTTGTCTCAATTTCCGCTCTTTGAGACACATGTCTGGTTATGCGCCTATATTTTTATATGAGGTGTATATACTTACATTTTACATGTAAAATCATGAATATAATTATTTTTATGGTATTTTAACCTTTATTTCATGGGTATTATTATTTAAAGTTACTAAAGTGGTAACATATTATTGTTATAATCTCATCGTTTATCGAGATTATTTATTATTATACTTATATTGATGAAATATGTAATATCTCAAGTAATTATAGAATAATAAATTTTCATATATATTAATATTTATGAATTAGATATTAATTTTAATTTAAAAGGGACTCTTTTTCCAAAATCATACCTGACACGCAAAAATGGGTTTCTCCAAAATCTTATGTTGCACACAAGACTAAGATATACAAGAAAATAATACATTATTAATATTATTATTTTAAATGGTATTTAACACATATCTATAATATTAGATAGAATGAACATAACTACCTATATTATGTTTACACATGTTCATTAATTTTTTTTACTTTCTTATAATAAAATTTAGAGTCTTGAAATGATAATAAATCCAAATTTAAGATAAAACACTCTAATATTTTCAAAAGGTAGTTTTACCACCATTTAATGATGAACCCTTTTTAAATATAGTTTTTGTCACTTTTATATATTTTATTTGACAAAATAAACTTTTTATTTATAAGTGGGACATCAAAACTCACTTTGGTTGAATTTTAGGTATTTTTGTGATAAAATTAATTTTTTTAATGAATAGTGAAAAAATACTGCATTTTAATTCAAAAATGTCTTTTCATCTAATTTAATTATATTGTTAGATAATAATTTCACATGTTTTTAGGATATAATTGGATTATATTTTTATCATTTAATCCAATTCAGTTCATTAGAAGTAATTTCACATTTAAATTTGATATAAACGCATGTTAATCTTTTGATGGTTTTTACTTTTTAAAAACTTGTTTCCTCAATCAGTCATTGGGATTAACTTTAAATTAAATATAGTCACTTTTGTTAATTTAATTTTCATAAATGGATATAAATTTTTGTAATCAGTATGAAAAATATGATCTAATAGGATTAAAATAATTTTTGGTGAATAGTAACTTTAGTATTTTATTTACCACGATTAAGGGTAAATCAGGTAATTAAAGGTAAAAATAATATTATAAAAATATAAAACTACCGTAAAACTTTTCCTAATCTTATTGTATGAGTTATGGAGGACCAATAAAATACGTGGGTTGAAATTATGGCCTTTGGAAGCCACTTGGGTGTGATTATGAAATTTATAACATTTAATTAAAGTAAAGGAAAAAATGTCATAATCATGTCTCTTATTAATAAAATAATTTTAATATGAGTTTATATAAGTGATATCTTAAACTATAAATATTAATTATAAAGATAAATATATTACCTATATTATGGTAATTTATTTACAATTTTTAGGAAATAAATAATTAAATTTAATTATGATACAATGATGATGCAATAATAGATTTATTAATTAAAGAATAAAATAGATTATATAAATATTAAAATAAATATTATTTGACATAATTTATGCCATACACTAATTTTATAGGTGACTATGACATGTTATAAATCTATTAAATTGTAACGCCCCGACCCCAGTTACCCAGAGTCGGTGCTTTATTACATAACATTGGCATGATACAAAGAATCAAATCCTGAAAGACCGATCAGTTTAGTATATTGGAAACAAGATACATACATAATTTCAACATTACAACTTGAAAAGAAATACAATACTAATTTTTTTTATTATAAACATCCAAGTCTCCTATATTATTCCTGCAATTCACTCATAAATAACTTCTCCATATCCTGGGAAAATGAAACATACGAAAGGGGTGAGCTCAAATGCTCAGTAAAGGTAAGCAATATAGTGGAAGATAACATAAACATTAGGCATGATGAATAATTAAAAACAAATGCCTTTACAAATAATAAACATAAACACTTTATGGCAGGAATATGAGATGATTAAATAGTGCCATAATAAAACATAGTCATGGGTATTCTACTAGTCGAATAACCACATGAACCATCATTATTATTTTAATAATGAGGGAATGTATAATGTCGGACATTCTGAAACATCTTTTCAAGGCCTCATCCAAGACGTCTAAAAATGATTTATGCCTCGGCCAAAACCATATATAAAATTGGGAAAGGCCTCAACCAATTACATGTCTAATTGTCTCATGAGACCTACAGATGAATCGAGGAGCTATAGTGGGCTCCACATGTCACATACTAAGTCCAATACATTTCTTATATGAAAAGGTTGAAACATAACATAAACATTCATATTAAAACTAGCATAAGAAATGTCAATACTTTAACCATAAACCATTAATGGTACATAAACAACTCATCCATAGTCAAACATATCAAAAAACCTTAAATACAATATGGAATATTTGTGTCATAATAAATCAAGTTCAAATGAGTGAAAAATTTATCAATGGATGTTGACATAGATAAAATCAAAACTATTTGAGAGAAATATAAATTCCTATTTTAAAATAATTTAAGAGTAATATAATTATAAAAGAAAAAAATTATTTTGAAAATATTCTTATAATATTTTAAGGTAAGATTCAATGATGTTATAAGGACGGAAAATAGCCACACCCTCTGTATAAGTTAAAAAAACATTCTTACCTTAATTTTAGTTAAAAGGTCATAAAGTACCTTGTTTGAAACAACAAAAAGATTCATTTAAAAACATATAAGGTAAAATAAGGGTATAAATGACTTTAACCCATAGTCTAGTAAATATTAAATATGTTTTAAAATACATTTTTAATAAAACACAGATGCAGATGATAAAGAGGTCCCAGTAGATACTTACGTAAAAACAACATCGGATAATAAAGAGATTGTGAAATTAACTCTTAACTTGTAATTTTCCTTGGTAGAGGTTAATTTAACCTCATTTATGAAATTTAAATCATTTTTATTAAATTATACAATAACTATATACATAAATATGATATCATATATGATCCTCTAATATTTCTTTGTTAATAATATTTCAGTAGAATCATCGTTTCGGGTGTTAACTGATTCGTTTTCCATTATATTCTTGGTTATGTAATCCATGTTTGTTATGGATAGGATATATTTCATTCATATAAATAATTATATTATGTTCAAAAATATTATTTTTAGTCATCAAATGAAAATTATTCTTAAATGGTTATGATGGGGAAATGAATCTCATCGCGTTCGTGGCGACGGTAATCCGTACGTACGCACAAGCGACAATATCATTATATTGATAGAGAAATCATATGTAATTAGATGATATATAATATATAAAGAATCATTAACATGTTATATTTATTATTTACATCAGTTATACACATTATTATACCCATCCAAATAATGAAGTGTTTTAATAACAAACTACACCATGATGTGAAGACGATAAGTCGTACGTACGCACGTATGGTGACTTTTTCATTTATATGATTGATAGAATAATGAATATGGTTATAAAATTTTTATAATAACATAAAATTATATAGAATATACATGAGTTATTATTTTATAATGGAAACCACAAAGAAATAGGAAGTGGAAGAAGAAAAGAACTTGAAAGAGGTGATGAAATGTTTACCTCTTCTTCGGGTTCTTTCTTTTTATTTGATCAAAAGGGCTCTTTAGTTGGATTTCTGACCAAAGGAAGGCCACTAAGATGAAGTGGGAAAAGTTTTTTGGATATTTGGGAAGGTTTTGGCCGATCCAAATGGATTTGGAGGTGCGAAATTAAGAGAAGGGGAAGTTCCCTTTTATAAGAGAGGTGAGGGTCACTTTAGGAAAAGCTTGAAATATTATATAATAATAAAATCATTTTCGGTTTATAATGGCTAAAAAATAATTTATTTATAGGATAAGGTAGGGGTGGATCTAAAACCACTCAACCAATATGTTTTAGATAGGTTTAGGTCACCATATTAACATTATCTTTTATATTTAACTCTTAGTTAAATAGTTTGACATTTACCATGTCTCTTTGTATTTTTATATTATATGGTTAATAAAATTACTATAAACTACCAAGAGAACCCAAAGTGGTTCATTATTAATATATATAACCTTATCTAAGTATTTTTTCCAAACTTTAGGTTTTTATGAATGTTATATCAATTAATAATATAGTATTTGTTTTAAAAACTCAATTATGTCAATTTTGACACTATTTAGTATTTGATTTTTTTAAAGCCATTAAAACTTTATCACTTCGAATAAAATTTATTTAACAAACTCTTAAATGTCATATTAACCTATAAAATTGGTGGAATTCATCAGAAGTCTCAATTTACATTTATTTGGATATTTATAATATCTATTATTTTAATATTTCATTAATAAGGTAATTACTGCATCATCATTGTGTAATAAATTAAATTAAATTATTTAATGTCTAAAAATTATAAATAAAATACCATTATGTAAGAAATATTTTTAGATTTATAATTAATATTTATATTCTAATATATATTGTGTGTAACCCTATATTGAAAATGGTTTAGTTATTAAACTTTGAATTTAACTATTTTAACTCTTCTTTAAATAAAATAATAATAAATGTCCCAATCTAATCCAAGTAGACCAAAGGGTGCCATATTTTATTAATAAGGTTTTTTTTGTTGAATTATACTTATCCAACAGAATTATGACATGTTTTAGGGTAATTATGATATCATTTTTACCCTTAATTTCCCTATTTACCTTTAACCATGGTAAATAAAAGTCAAAAGTTATTATTCCCCAAAAATTATTTCCATATTATTGAACCAAATTTTACTTACTAATATTAACCTTGTATCTTGTATTTTTTAAATTCAACTCACAGAAGCAGTAAAATTAAATTTTATGCAAATTTAAAAATGCTCCTAGGAGGTGGGTAAAAGACGGTAAAAAGTTCAATAAAATTTTTATATATCTAAACTTATTATAAGATGAATAAAATGAATTACCTTGAACTTATATGGTATTATGTACCTATTTTGACTTAAAATAAATTTAAATAAAATAAATAATTATTTAAATAAAAATTTGATTTTAACCAGTAACGCGGTGTTTTTCACTATTTATCAAAAATTGAATGTTTTCAGAAAAATACCAAAAATTCACCCTGAGATAATTTTGATATTATGAATTCAAAAATGAAGTCCATTTTCAAAAATAAAATTTATAAAATTTCAAAAAGTGGGTATTACTATTCATAATGGCTAGTTTGATTGGAAGTGGTGTGTTAGAATCTCGAAGTTGCATACACTGAAAGCTATTGCATTATTCAAAGGGAAACGTACCATGGAAGCTTGGGGTGTTACATAAATGTTTTTTTTAAGTTATCTCTATATTTGGATTTTATTTAAATTCAATGAAATGAATAGTGTAAAAATAGATATAATTAATATTTTATAAAAAAATATTAAATTATTTAAAAATATTTTAAAATAATAAAGTGAATATGATAAGGTATTAAAGTTCATTAAGTGTCCAATTATGAGAAATTGACCCCATATAAGTAAAATTTATAGCCACTTAATATTTAAAATGTTGTTACCACAATTAAAATTAAAAGAGAATAATTAAGGGTAAACTGAAAAGATAAGGTTTAAAATAAAATCAATACATGTATAAAAATTATTAGATGATAGGATTTAGAACTATCCTCATGTTATCTTCTAAATATCTCAATTTTGAGTCATTTGGATTAAAAAATTAATTTTATTAATTTTGTATTTTAAAGTTTCCAAGGGTGCTCGTCCCCTCCCCTATAAAAAGGTACCCACTCTTCTATAATACTCACACTTAAAGAACAATTTGGTTCATCAAATATCTTCCCATAACACTTACTAGAATCTCTCCCCACATTATTGAGGCCTTAGTTTATGCATAACATCCTTCTTAGAGAAGTTAAGGTGTTCTTCAAATGTGATCAACCGAAGAAGAGGTATCGTTTTTTTTAAGTGTTTCTGCTTTATTTCATCTTCCACTTACTTTAAATCTTCTTATTCTATGATAAAATAATAACTCCAGTTTCTTAAATATAATGAGATTTTATTATATTAATATCATCACCTAAATCCATCTTCAATGTCATCAAATGGGAAATTAACATTTCGTTAGTGTGTATGGTAGAATACCGCCTCGCGAACCGATATAGATTGTTTTTCATTACCGTCTATCAAGACCGGTTATAATGATGGAATAAATGTTTATATACAATATTCATTACATATTTATAATTTTAAAAGAATAATATTTCAATTATGTTCTTACCTTTCATGCACATAAAAATGATAATGTTGGTCATGCGTACGTGTGAACTATCACTTCCACGAAGTGATGTGAATCGTTTTTATTCACCACATAAATTGTATGATATATATATATATATATATATATTTAAATTATTATTATTATTTTAATAATATTACTATATTTCTAGAAAGATAAAATAATTATTACCTTATTTTCATAATGATAAATTAAAAATGGAAATATTAATCAAGTGTACGTACAACTTACTGTCTCCATGATTATAACGTTATTCATTTTTCATACCATAAATGAATGGTTGGAATTAAAAAATATAATTAAAGTATAAATGTGATTATTATTTCATGAATTTAATTCTGGATATGATGAACTTATGAACACATGGACAATCTATATTGTAACAAGGTCATTTTCGAATCAAGTACCGAATATCGACAAAATGTCTGATATGAACTTATATCATTATTTAATTTTTACAACATGGTAATAAGTGATATAAAAAGAATTATAAAATTTAAAAAGGTTCTAAAGAAATTATAAATTAATCAAATTTATTATTCAGGAATATAATTATTGTAAGTGATGAGTCAGACTCAAGGTAAGGGACTTCGTCTCAATATTTTTTCATCGAGGCATATTTTGATGTTATACACCACCTTATTTTATACAGTGTATAATTAATCCATTTTAATTTTAATTTAATTAAAAGGCTTTTCTAAAATAATTTTTTTCTATGAATCATTTTACTAAATGAAAAAAAGGAATGTTTTTTTACTTAAATGGCGACATCGAATTTTCTGTCGTCGTGACCATTATTTGATATTCGGCTTCCTCTATAAGCCTGAATGTTTTTAAAAGGAAAATAAATACCATTTTACCTTTTATTGTATTTTTTTATTGAAATGTTTTTTGATAATAGATTGATTATGTCAACATATTTAAATGATATCTTGCGATTGTAATGTGGAAATTTTGTTTTTCCTTGATGCTTATTAATGTGTTATGATTATGTTATGGTTCTTGGGAATTGCTTATGTATATTGGTGGTTCCATGATAAATTGAGGGAATTTGATCCCATAATATCTCTCTGAAGTATTCGGTAATTATATTGAGTTAACCAGTTGGGTTTCTCTTAAGAGATTTAGGTAATTTATTGTGATGGGTATTCCAAACATAGTCATGAAGGTTACCCCTATGTAGCTGTGAAAGCTAAAATGTAAGTATGATATGGATTCCATAAGTTACCTTTATGATTTATGATTGCTATTAATTTTTTCATAAATATTATGATTTCATGAGATATGTTAAAGAGTTATGTTTTATGGGTGAAAAGTATGATTTTGAGAAAAAAAAGCATGAGTTTAAAATATTTATGGACTAACGGTTTCATTCCTTATTTTATAATCCCTTATTGAAATTTCTATGATCATACCAAGTTTTTGAAATTTTTTCCATAGGGTATAAAGATGGATAAGAGGAAGGAATAAATCAAGATGAATGTTATGAATACTTTTATCAATAAAAATAAATCATGTTATATTTTATGGTGTTTTATTTTGTGAAAAAAAATAGATACTGAGTAGAAGTGTCTAATTCGTAATATTTGAGATGTTATGTAACAGTTATGGACTAATTATCTAAAAATATAAACCTAAAAAGATCCTTAATGTAAAAAAAGTAAATTTTTTATTAAAATTCAAGATTATTTAATGTATAAGGTTGGTTCATTATAGTTGGTATCAGAGGTAGGTTTAGATAACTTTAGAGTTTAGGGTGATATTTAAGTATAAGTTACAAGTTATATATAACTACAATGGTTAGCATAATAGAAAGGGTAATTATTATTTTAGATAAATTGAATGAGTTTGTGATAACACGAATAAGTATACCTTATTTTTTATCTTCCTCATAAGATAGTATATGATGATTTTATTGATATAATCACATTAACCTTTTTGGTTTTAGTAAATGGCTGGATCCAGCAGGAACTAAAGTAACAATGGATGTGAAGGAAAATGTGGAGGTTATATGAATAAGTAATAAAATGAAATGGTAGCTGCATTGAGAAATCTCTTTGTTATTCTAAACCAACTATCGGGAGTAATTAGTAATCACTTGAACCTTGGTGATTTTTTTGATGCATCATGTATGAGATAAATGAATACCTATGGAACTTCCAGTAATAATCATAAAGGTAAGTATATTCAATGAAATATGTATTGAGGATATTGAAAGAAACACCTAGAAAAATGTTTTAAAGTTATGGTAAAGTGTTATAGATGTGGTAATGAAGGTCATAAAGCAATAACCTTCCAAGGAAAAAGTAAGCGTTCAGTTGACTCTAGGAAAGGGAAAAAAGTTATTTCTATGTTATCAATTGAATGTTTTAAATGTAGATAGTATGGTCATTAAGAAAATAAATGTCCTACGAAGAAGTTGTTCGAATGGGATTAGGAGGACCATACAAATATATGTTTAGAAATACATAATTCCATTTCAATTAAAGATGAGGAAACTAAAAATGACCTATAAAAGGTAGGGATTATTTCTTATCTCATGTTTTAACATTATTGAATCGTAGGACATGATTCATGTTTTTGTTTCTAGGAAAGAATTATTAAGGAATAATATATAATATCATGGTTAAAGTATCATGAAGAATGTTTAATGATTAAAATGTCTACATATAAATGATTTAAGAGTTACGGTAGATTATAGGATGATGAAATGTTTAAAAGTATTAATGCTCTTTTGATAATGGTATTACTTTGGAAGACTTTTTTATAGTATGTGTAACCCTGAAGTTTTTTATGTGAAATTTGTTTTTATAAAGAATTATATTTTCTTACGTGGGAATAATTACAAAGGTATAGATAACCATTAGGTTTTATATGATCTTTGATTTTGAGGAAATTATGGGTTATTAAATTTTGGGTTTCAAAATGAAAGGTATGAGATAAAATTTGAGGATAAAACATGTTATGGTTATTTTTTATAATTTTATCTCATTTTTGGAATGTTATAAAATTATATAATTTAAGGAAAAGGATAACCCATATGAAGGGTGACAACTCGTCACGTCGGACAAGGCTATAGAAATTGAACCCGCAACTGAAGTGCAACAAGGTTTTATCATTTACCACTGGCCTACAGTAATTCCCTACTTAGTATATCATTTTATTTTTAGATAAAATAAATGATGGAATAAGAATAATTTGATTTTGGGAACTTATTTTTTATCAAATAGATGTCATTGGTATAGGAAAATGATTTGGGGATTAAGTGATAAATTTTATTTTGGAATATGTTCACTATTTTGGGAACCCTATATTACTAAGTAAAATATAATACTATGGGATTTTATTTGAGGAGTAATTTTTGAATTTTATTTTGGAAGAATATATGATTTAATTGTGGACTTATAGAGATTTGGGATATTTATATAAATGATTAACCTATCTTGGAGAATAAGTGATTATGGAAATTATTTTTGTAGGAGACATTAAGAGTTTTTGATGTTATTTAGAGTTAAATGTTAGAAATTATCTTGGAATATTATTTTATTAAATTATTCTATTTTTTTATTTAATATTAGTTACAATATTTTTGATTAATTTTAAGGACAGTTATTTTTTAAATGGTCTATGTTGAACTTTTGGTATTATAGTTGAAATTTTGCAGATTAAAAGTAGATTTTCATCATCTAATGGCTTATTCTTTTTGGGTAATTGTTTTATCTAATACTAACCATATTGGTTTTGGTTAATGTTTCAAGATAGGATAAATAGATTGTTAATATTTTTTGGATTATGTGATTCCCTATAATTTGATTCTAGTGTTTCAGGAATGAAAATTTCAACTTGAATACACATTATTTAGAGAAAAATATTAGTTTGTTGTGAAATACAATTAGTTAATGAAACTCTACTTATCAAGTAAGTATATTTATTTATGTTAATATTCTAAGTATTAATATAATTCTACAACTCAATGAAATTATCTTAGAATAAAAATGTTATTTGTTTACTTTTCCTGCTATGAAATCAAAGACCGTTTAATCCATCACAATTTTTTGGTTTTCTAATTGTTAAATTTATCCTAATCGTGTTTTCTATTAATCTCTATCAAAACATGATGGTTAATTTTTCTTAAATATTCATGTTTTCCTACATGGAATCCTAGTATGTGTATTCTCGGGTGACCTTTATACTTCACTTCCTTTCTTTTAAAGTGGAAGTTTTATTGACTCATTTTTTTCTCATGTGGTATTTCAATGAAGTAATTTTGAAAAGTGAACCCTTAGTTACCTAGCCCAAATTTCAAAATGTGAGGGTGCAACTTCTAAAAGGGGGGAAGGATGTAACATCTCCAATAATTATAACTGAATAGATTTTCATATATATTAATATTTATAAATTATATATTAATTTTACTTTAAAAGGGACATTTTTTTTATAGCATACCTGACATGAAACAATGGATTTATATGAAATCTTATGTTTCCCACAAGATTGAGATATACCAAAAAATAATACATTATTAATTTTATTATTATAATTGGAAGTTAACACCTAGACTTTATATTAGCGGGAATGAACGGAACTACCTATATTATGTTTAAAAATATTTATTAAATGTTGTTACTTTCTTCTAATAAATTTTAGAGGCTTAAAATGATAATAAATCCAAATTTAAACATAAAACACTCTAATATTTTTAAAAGTTAGTTTTATCGCCTTTTGATGGAGAACCCTTTTTAAATCTAGTTTTTGTCACTTTTATATGTTATATTTGAAAAAAAAATAAACTTATTCTTTAGAAGTGGGACATAAAAATTCACTTTGGTTGAATTTTTGGTATTTTTCTGATAAAATACATTTTTTAATAAATAGTGAAAAAATACAGCATTTTAATTCAAAATTGCCTTTTTCCTTTAATTTAATTATATTGGCATATTATCATTTTACATGGTTTTAAGGTATAATTATATGAATTTTTTATCATATAATTCAATTTTTTCCATTTTAAGTAATTTCATATTTAAATGGGATATAAATACATGTTAATCTTTTGATAGTTTTTACTTTTTAAAAACTCATTTCCTCAATCCATCAATGGGATTAACATTAAATTAATTTTAGTCACTTTTTTGAATTGAATTTTCAAAAATTTACATGAATGGTTTTAATAATTATGAAAAATTTGATCTAATAGGATCAAAATAATTTTTATTAAATAGTAACTTTAGTATTTTATTTACCACAGTTAAAGGTAAATCGGGTAATTAAAAGTAAAAATAATAATGTAATAATATAAAACTACACTAACACTTGTCCAAATATTATTTTATGAGTTATTTCCTACCAATACAATCATTGGGTCGAAATTTTGGCCTTTGGAAGCCATTTTTTTGTGATTATGACATTTATAAGATTTAATTTAAAGTAAAGGCAAAAATGTCAGAATCATGTCTCTTCTTACTAAAACAATTTTAATACGAAGTTATATAAGTGATCTCTTCGACTATAAATAGTCATTAGAAAGATAAAAATATAAACTAAATAATGGAAAATTATTTACAATATTTAGTAAATAAATAATTAAATTTAATTATGATACAATAATGATGCAATAATAGATTTATTAATTAAAGAATCAAATAATTGATATAAATATTAAAATAAATATTATTTGACATAATTTATGTCATCCACGAATTTTCTAGGTTATTATGACATGTTATAAGTCTATTAAATTGTTTTTTAGAAGTTATCTCTCTGTTTGGATTTTATTTAAATTCAATGAAATGAATAGTGTAAAAATTTACATAATTGATATTTTATAAAAATAATAATTTATTAAATTATTTAAAAATACTAAAAATATTTTAAAATCACAAAGTGACTATGATAAGGTATAAACATTCATTGAGTGTAAAATTATGGGAAATTTACCCCATATAAGTAAAATTTATATCCTCTTAATATTTAAAATGTTGTTACCATAATTAAAATTAAAAGAGAATAATTATGCGTAAACCAAAATGATAAGGTTTAAAATAAAATCAATACATGTATAAAAATTATTGGTTGAGAATATTTAAAAATTTAATTATATTATATTCTATATATCTCATGTTGGAGTCATTTAGATAAAAAAGTTAATTTATATTAATTTAATATTTTAAGAGTTTCCAAGGGTGCCCCCCCCCTCTCCTATAAAAAGGTGCACACTATTCTATAATAATCACACTTCAAGAACCATTTAGTTTATCCAATATCTTCCCAAAACCATTCCTATAATCCCTGCCCATATTTTTGAGCCTTTATTTTTGGCAGAACACCCTTCTTAGAAGTGTTAAGATGTTCTTCAAAGGTTATCAATCGAAGAAGAGGTATCATTTTTTTTAAGTTTTTCTGTTTTATTTCTTCTTCCACTTCCTTTAAATCTTCTTATTATAAGATGAAATAATAAATCCAGTATAATAAATATACTAATATTTTATTATGTTAATATAATCACCTAAATCTATCTTTATTTTCATCAAATAGTAAAAGAACATTTTGTTTGTGTGCACGGAAAACTACCGCCTCGCAAACAGATATAGTTTGTTTTTTATTATAGTCTATCAAGAATGGTTATAATGAAAGAATAAATATTTATATTCTATATTCATGACATATTTTTCATTTTAAAATAATAATATTTTAATTATTTTCTTACCTTCCATGCACAGAAAAAAGATAACATCATTCATGTGTACGTGTGAACTATCACCTCCAAGAAGTGATGTGAATATTTTTTATTCACCACATCATTTGTATGATATATATATAAGTATATTTAAATTAATATTATGATTTTAATAATATTATTATAATTCTAGAAATATAAAATACTTATTACCTTATTTCCATAATGATAAATTAAAAATGGAAACGTTACTCATGCGTACGTACGGCCTACCATCTTCATGATTATAATGTTCTTCATTTTTCATACCATAAATGAATGGTTTTATTTAAAAAGTATAATTTATGTATAAAAGTGATTACTATTTCATGAATTTTATTATATATATTATTTACTTATGAACACATGGAAAATTTATATCATAACAAGTTCATTTTCGACTAAAGTAGTGAATATCGACAAAACGTCCGATATGAACTTAAATAATTATGTAATTTTTATAACATGATAATAAGTGATATAAAAGGAATAATAAAATTGAAAAATATTCTCAAGAAATTATAAATTTATCAAAGTTTATTATTCAAGAATATAATGATTTTACGTGATGAGTCTGACTAAAGGAAAGGGACTACGTCTCAATCTCCTTTCATTGAGGAATATTTTGATGTTATTCACCACCTTATTTTATACAGTGTATAATTAACCCCTTTGAATTTTAATTTCATTCAAAAATTTTATAAAGGATTATTTTTCTAGGAATCATTTTACTCAACAAAAAAAAGTAATGTTTTTTTACGTACACGACGATAGTGACTTTTTCGCCGTCATGACCATTATTTGATATTTAGTTTCCTTGATAAGCCATAATGTTTTTAAAGTAAAATAAATATCATTTTCCCTTTCCATGTATTTTGGTGTTGAAAATGGTTTTGAGAAGGGATTGATTATGTCAACATCTTGAAATGATATCTTGTTATTTCAATGTGGAAATGTTATTGTTCCTTTATGATTGTTAAGGTATTAGGATTATGTTATGGTTCTTTGGTATTTATTATGTATATGGGTAGATACATGATAAAATGAGGGTGGGTGAGCCTGTAATAGCTATCCAATTCATTGGGTAATGAGACAGAGTTAACAGGTTGAATTTATCTTAAGAGATTTAGGGAATATACTATGATAGGTATTACAAACATATCCATGAAGGTTACCCCCTATGTAGCTATGAAAGCTACAATGTAATTTTGAAATAGATTCCATAAGTTAAATTTATGATTTATGATTTCTATGAATTTTTTCATGAATCTTATGATTTCATGAGGTATTTTAGAGTTTATTTTTT
The DNA here is from genome assembly GCA_963277665.1 of Viscum album. Classification (NCBI taxonomy): domain Eukaryota; kingdom Viridiplantae; phylum Streptophyta; class Magnoliopsida; order Santalales; family Viscaceae; genus Viscum; species Viscum album. Next base: position 421,314,265 of record OY728162.1, on the reverse strand, counting down.
ATAGGTGAAAAGTATGATTTTTGTGAAAATGTTTTCATGTGTTCAAAATATTCATGGACTAATAGTTTTATTCATTATTTTATATTCCCTTACTGATCTTTTTATGATCATCCCAAGTTTTTTAAATGTTTTCCATAGGGTATAATGATGGATAAGAGGAATTAATAATTCAAGATGAATGTTATGAATATTTTTATCAAGAAAAAAATCATGTTTTATTTTAAGGAGTTTTATTTTGTGAAAAAATTGATAGTGAGTAAAAGTGTCCAATTTGTAATATTTTAGACGTTATATAATATTTATGGCATAATTATCTAAAACTATAAACCTTAAAAGATCCTAAATGTGAAATAAAGTAAATTATTGATTAAAACTCAAGATTAAGTAATGTATAAGGATAGGGGCTTTATAAAATATTATGATCCATATCTCAAGAATTATCAATAATTTTCTTATCCTATGGTTATTCATGTTATACCCAAGTAATAGTACCATTTTTTCAATCTTTGGTACTTTAATTAATTAATATTTTTTAAGAAAATGTAACCTTATTTCTCTCTTCAGTCGGGAATCTGTGTTCTTTCAAAATAATGTTTTCTAAAAAGGTTTTTTTCAAAATATTTTAAATATTCATTATAAGTTTTCTAATATATTTTCAAATAAAACTGTTTTAAAAATTATTTATGTTTTAAAAAGCATTTTTTTCAAATATTAAAATATATTTTCCTCAAAAAATGTTTAAAATTAAATTTAAAAGCTTTCTTTATAAAAAATGGTTTTTTAAAATGTTTTATAAAAGGGATTTTCAAATAAAGGATATTTTTTTAAGAAATGTTCCAAGTTATATTTCCAAAAAATTCTCTATCTAAGATGTAATCTTTTGAAATAGTTTATACTTTATTGGGGATATGATCCAAGGAAACCATTCACACTCTTTCTTTGAATGGTTTATATTTAAGATGACAATTTATTTATGAAACTAGTTTCTCTTCCATGGGTTATATGCTTTTGAAACCTGATTCTTTTCATGGGTTATGAATTGATGATATGATTATAAAACCTATCTATTTTCCATAGATTATGATATGATGACATGTTTATGATACCCATTTCATTTCATGGGATATGATATGATGTTAATGAATCTCATCTATTCTTATGGTTCATGATATGATAAATGTTTTATTATCTTGTGGCACATGATTTTATGATTTCATTATGTAACGGGTGGGACCTATATCTCCCTCGAATTCATTGGGTAAAGATTTATATCTCATGAGTTAATGATGGGAAATAAGTATATGGTCTTAATACACAATGTAAAATAGGTGTGTCCTGATCCAAAATGAGAAATATTTGTATCCTGATACACTATGGAAAGATTGGTAAACCCAATGTAATATGGGAATAAGGGGAAACCTGATCCACTAGAAGAATAATGGGAAACCTAATACACTATGAGAAAAAGGTATAACCTGATCCACTATAAGGAAAGGTCTCTGATTGGGGATGGTGGTGTGTCTTGCCCAATAGGTGCACCCCCTATGAATTTCCTTGATAAGTTTTGATAGTGAGCCTTGACTTATAGGGAATGTTTTTATATTCTTATGTGTATGCCACAAGTCTATGTTTTATTGCAATTTTATGCTCTCACTACTCATTTTATTTTATTTATTTATTATTATTGTATAATAAACTACTAATCTTTATTCCATGACTCTTGATTATGATCGCTAAAATGTAGGGTATAACCTTATATTTTTATAATCATGTTCTCATACCATTATTCTCATGTTATATTTAATTATATCCTTTTTTCCACTTACTAAGCATCTGATCTCACCCCTTTTTTATGTTTCCTTTTCCTAGGTTATGAATAAAATTTTAAAGTATGATTACTAAAGGGGAAGATATTTAAGGGAGATTTTGAAGATATTTTACAAAGTTAGGATATTGTATTTCTAAGTTTCCAAAGACACTAAACTATTACGATCCTTAAGCATGTATTTTTATAATGTTCTAAATATTAATCTAAATTGATGTAATATCCATTTATGTTAATCATGGGTCTCCATAATCAATACCATGATGAATATATTTTTTCTAATGTAGGTTTGTTGAAGAAAACTTGGCATGAGTTGGTAAAATCATGCACTAAAAACCTTTTACATATATCTATCTCATATATAAAAGGGGTCAGTCCATAAATGGTAAAATACTCCAAGAAGTTTAATGTCTTATAGGATAGAGTATAATTCATGAAATTTAACATAATATGAAAAATACTTAAATCTAATCTTTTAATATCTATATATAATTACCTTTGACTAAACAATTTTATTTTATACTGATAGGATGGTACATTGTGAAGTTTTGAGTTGTGCAATGAGAACTTTTTCCTTTTATTTTTATAAACTTTTATGAGTATGGTATACTAAAAATTTCATTCATTTAGGGATTTGACCATATATTCTAAAGTTATGTGGTGATAAAGGTATGTTATTTAGTTTAAAGTCATCTATCTGGGACTTCATTCCTTTTATGTAGTATGTTAGGCATGGTTCCCTTTATTTAGATTGAGAATAAATCATGTACATATTTCATGTGTCTCGGTATTCTTTAACTTAATTAATAAGGGCTTAGTTTATCTATTTGGGATATAATCTTTAAAAGTGAAGTATCCTTCGATCATATGTCCTAAAATTTGGGGGTAGGGAAAATAATTGGGCTGATATTTCATCATTTCTTTCTTGGGTCTCTTGATCTTTGGAAGATCAAGAAATGTATTCTCTAATGAATAGGTGAAACATGCCTCTACATGCTCATAATTAAAGTAATATAACTTTTTTATCATTAAGATATGGGAGACATTAATTCTTCCACACACTCTATATATTCTTTTTAGGGTGTTCATATGAATGAAGTGAAGAATTGGGTGTCATTAAATCGATTATATCATTATTTATCTGCTTCTGGATCCAATCCTTAAAGACAAATCATCCCATGGTTTTATTCCCTATTATTCAATGGTAAGGTAATTAATTTAGATGGTATCTCAAATGCACCTCCTCATGTCAATTTATCCTAATCCTCGGGATATTAATCAGATTATTTTTCATGGATAAGTTGAAATACCTAGAAACTTTCTCTAGTTATAAGGAATATACCTTTATTCCCCTTTCATTGAGTGATATATGACAGTGTTGCTTCCATTATGTGTTACATATGCCTTTATTGTCATGGTTATAGGGTTAAATATAAGATTTGGGTAGCGGTTTCTTAATCTCAAATTATTTGGGAGTAGATGGTAAATATTTTGATAATAGTGGAATTAATGATGCCACCCCATGACTATATAACTCTGATGGTCTTGAGGACTATGTGGTGATCAAAGAGGTTTAACAATGTCTGAACTTCACTTAATGAGGGAGTGAAAAATATAAAAATTCCCCTAGCCATGTAGGATATGGTACTTCACATAAAATTGGACCTCTGTAGTACTATAATGAAATTTCAACATGGGGAAAACAACCCCAAATAAATTCAATAATCATTTCCTATATATTTTTCATTTCTCGCTATAACTTAGTTTTTTTCTTCAATGGAGATGGCCTTGTCATCTTTAAGGGGTTTAAAAGAAGAATACATGATGAAAACCTTTCCTCTCATAATTTAATAATATTTGGTTGATGATGAATGATCAAATGTAGTCGCTAGTAGATAGATCTAACACTTACATCAGGCACATTCTCTATTAGTATCACATTTTAAGGCTTCATTAGGGTTGATGATGCATTATTTAGAGGTGAGTGGGGTATCACCAAGCCCTTATTCACTAATAATAGCTATATAAGATGGGAAACCCAATTAATCCTCAAATTATTATATAGTTGTATGATAATATATATCAAGAGTGTGGTTATCAAGACCAAGATAACATTATTCAAGATTTATTGATACCATGTTGATATAATTATAGGTTCTGGTTTTAGGAAACTTATCCTACTAGTGCACTATTATATCAATTTTATGTAATTAATGGATAATAACTCATGATCCTCATCAAAATAGTATCGTGTTTTCTGTGATAGTGTTTTTTGACTCATTTTGTGGTATGGTTCCCGTTAATTCATTTGGTGGGGTAGTTCCCATTTAATCGTTTATTGGGGCGGTGCCCATTCTTCTAGTAATGGGGGAATGAAGACCATATAATTATATAAATATTTCAGAATCCCTAGGGTTAATTACTTCTTATTATCTTTCCTATGTTGATTATGTTGGGTCTTCAAAGTTTTAGGAGTAAAAGGTAACACATTCGATGATAGAGAGGTAATTAGGGTCACAATTTCCTGATTCAATCATTCCCTAATGATGGTATGTGTATGGTCTACTGATTTATGAATCATTCATTCAAAAAACTCTTTTATATACCTATATGGGGCCTTTTTCCCATTCTTCTTCTTCTTCTAGGAGAATGTAAGACACACATTCTGCATGAACTTTGAGACTTTCCAATGGTACTTGATCTTCACTGACTATATTTTGCTACAAAACCTTTATGGAAAATAATTCTTAGATCATGTAAACTATTATAATATGATAAGGGTAGTGATTTAGGTGATCATTATTCCATGTTTCATATGGATTATTGATTTCTAGAAACTAAATTAGGTTTTTCTCTAAGGCATAGATGGGGTTTCATGGAACCTAGTCAATGGGGAAGGAATAAATTTTACTCTTCTTATTTTTAAGAGTGAAAACCTAAACCCTTTTGTATTGAGGGTGAAACCAACTACTTATTCTATACAGTAATTCCTAATATATTATGGTGGTGTTTGATTTGATCTTTCCTTGGTTCTTTAAATAACATCCTCTAGATGTTTTTTTATAGTCATAAACTCTCAGAACCAACCAGGATGCTTCCAAGGGATAAGAATAGTGTAAAACTCATCCTACAGGTTCTATATACATATATTTAGCAACTATTCTTGTGAAATCCATTTTCCCATGGATTATTTCAATCCCTTATATCTTTTAATTAAATATGTCACTCTCTCATTCTATTGCTACTTAAAATTAAAGAGTTCAAGGATAACCATTTTCCTTAATGTATAGATTAATTGATAGACTGATTACTGATGGGGACCTTCTATCTTATAAAATACCTAGTTGTGAGGTTATTATACAAAAAAATGTGGGACCGTATAAGGTCTTGACAAAATAATATAAGCTTGGAATACACCTATTGTTTAGGGGGTCTCAACATTGGGTCACACCAAGAAGAAAATTGGGCGAGATGTTACTCTAAATCCATCATTACCTTGAATATAGGGAAGTTGGGATTCTTGAAGATGATTGAAAGATGATTCATTTCCACCCACTAAGGATAAGGCCTCCTCTATAGTTCTACTAGGGCACGTTGTCCCTCTAGAGCATCAATATGGGTAATAAGAGCATCCATTAATTCCTAGGACACCATTGCTTGAGTTAAACTCGAGTAAATTTTCTGAATTGGTGGTCAATTTCATCCTAGTGGTGTGAAATATTAATAATCAATCATATCTATTGTCAAATAGATTGATTGGTATGATCTCAAGTTGACTGGGTGGCTCAGTTATGCCTTTTTGGGTCGAGAAATCTCCTCTCGTTGAAGAGGGATAGTAGAAGGAGGCATAACAGTTTTAACCTAATGACCACACACATTAATTTTGTTTCTCCTAAGAAGATCAATATTGATCTTCTCAAGATCCTCTATTCTAGATTTAAATAGAGTAATATTCTATTCTTCTAGATTTAGGTGGTGCGTGCATTACCAAAAAAACCTTATTTAGCGACATTTTTTTCATTATCATCATTTAAAAATGTTGTCGATTTATTTACCGACGTTTATGAAAAAAAATTGCTAAATGGGGTGTCTCTAATTTAGCGATGTTTTTAAATGTTGTGACCCCTTAGTTACAGAAATTGTTGAGAAATATTGATAAATAATTGTCGCTAATTTAGTGATGTTTACAGTCGTTTCTATTTAGTGGCCCCTCATTTATCGATGTTTTCTACAAAAATCGGTAAATGAAACATCAATTACTGACATTTTTATAAAATTTCGGTACTTTTTTTTAAGTATGTATATATTTTTTGGAATCGTTTTTATTTTTTTGAAATATATCTATATTTTTTTTTAATTCTTATTATTTTTTGAAATATATATATACATATATATGTTGGATTTTTTTTGAATTTTATATATATTTCGTAGAATTATTATTATTATTTGAAATATATATATATATATATTGAAAATTATAACAACCAATAGAGAATTGAAATGAAGACCTCCACCATCCAATAGGAAGAGGAAACTAACTCACTTAATTGATTTTTTTTATTTAATTATATTATCTTACATTTATATATATATATATATATATTAATGTTTAAAATATTAATATATATATATATATATTAATTTATTTAAATATTAATATACGTATAATAATATTAATATATATATATATGTGTGTTTATATTTTACATTTTATATTTTATGTGTGTATATATATATATTACATATATGTTTATATTATAATATATATATATATGTCTACATTTTATGTTTGTATGTGTTTGTGTGTGTTTATGTTTTATATTATATATATGTGTTTATATTTTATGTTTATATTATTTGTTTATAATATATATATATATATGTTTATATTATATATATATATATATGATTATATTTTATATATATATCTGTGTGTGTGTTTATATTTTATATATATGTGTTTATATTATATATATACATATGTTTATATATGTGTGTATGTATTTATAAATATTATATGTTTATATTAATATATATATATATATATTTATTTATATTAAGATATATATATGTTTATATATATATATATATATGTGTGTGTGTATATATATATATGTTTATATATATATATATATTTCTAGTTTATGTTTATTTATATGTTTATATTATATATATGTGTGTGTGTGTGTGTATTATATATATATTATATGTTTATATATATATATATATATGTTTATATGTGTATACATATTTATGTTTATATGTGCGTGTGTGTGTAAATATATATGTGTATGTATACATATATATAATTATAATTATAATTATATATATAAATATATATATATATAATTAGTCACGTTTTAAAACACTGGTAAAAATGTCACTAAAATAGCCACGTTTTCTTCAAAATATGACTAATTTTAAAATATGTGTGTGTTTTTATATATAAATATGTGTGTGTGTGTGTTTATATATATATGTGTGTGTGTGTGTGTTTATATATATTATTATATATGTATATATATCTAAATATATATTTACATCGATGTGGGTAAATGAGCTATATATATATATAGCGATATTTCCTAAAACATCTCTAATTTAGCAACGTTTTAAAAAAAACATCACAAAAAAATCGTCACTAAATTCCAGTTTTTTGTAGTGGTGGGATGTGAATATTTCTACACCTTTTCCTTTTTTATAAATACTATACCATTGAAGGGTAGTCCCAATATGTTCCACTTATTTGTCATGTTCTTTGATAGTATCATGTTCTATACCATCGGGTGTCAACATTGATGACATTTACTGATGTGAAACTTACAATTTAAAACAAAAATTCCTTTAAAGATGTTATATCCATAATATGGGTATGTTCCAATCTAATAAATGATACTAGAGATGACAGTAGTGGTAAATATTACCTTAGAGTTATGGGTTAGGGTTTCGCATGGGATTTTGTATTTGAAATTATGTAGATATGCTTATAAGTTGTAATTAGTGGATTCCCCTGGTGGGATCTCCTGATGGATTCTTGAGTCCAAGTTGTTGGGGTTTCTACATCTTCTTCTAAAACATCTTGTGGAATTAGATTCACACATTAGTGATGATATATATGGGGAATAGGGTCCCTCCTAGGAAATTCTTGGGTGGTTTCCTTAATATAGAGGATGTCCTCCCCTACCTCTTTAAAGTAAGGTAGGTATGTATTTATACACTCTAAGGATAGGCTCTTGAAGTGATTGGATGTCACAAAATGTGCCACTTTATTCTCTATGGGTCATCTTTGGTAGAAATATGTCTAGATATTCATCTCTTAGAATATTTTATGAGCTTTTTATAAATTCAGGATGGAGCTATTGAGATGGTACTCTAAAACTTGAACATTCACCAACTTGTGCTAGATATACTGGGTCATTGACAATGTCTATCGGGGCCATAAGGACATGGTCTACATGAAATTTTATGTGTATGTTTGGAATATTATCCGGTTGTTTGTAGTTTTTTGAGGTGTCATGCAGTTATGACCATCTTCTATAATGAGCTTGTAATTCAATAGTTCACTTGGTGATACCATTTAGATTGAATAGATTTGAAAGGTCCTAGGAGGAAAAAACAATAAATCCATCAATGTATCATCCCAAGTAAGATTAAATGGTAAATAAATCTCCTTCACATGTAAAGTATTCACTTTGGGTTCACTATTTTGTTTCTATTGGAAACTCTAATGGACTGTCGACCCATAGTGTGTGTGAAGCCATCATGGGCCTTCTTTATAAATGTATGTGATCACTGAAAATTTATTAGTGATTCCTTAGTGTGAACACTAGTTGCGTGTATGGTAATTTAGACTCATCTAATCCTTTAGGAGTTTACTTATTTCTAACTATGGTGATATCATATAAATTTAAGATATATTTATAAATCCTTAACAAATCTATGTGCAGAACTGGTTACCACTTTGAAAGTTATTGATCAAAATTGTGCATAAATGTGAAAATATGTTTGTATCAGTGATTATCTATATTCCTCTTATCAATTATTGACTCTTGGTTATTAATATATGGTTTTAATCCACACATTTAGGAACTCTATATTTTATCTCCATCTAGGTAGGTGGTAGGTGTTGTGGAGTTCAAATATGGGCCATTAAAGGGGATTTCTATATATCCCTATAAATGGAATCATAACTCATGAGGTTTGGTGATGCTTAATGATATGTGTCAAAACTTTTAAGGTCATGTGATAATGACCACTCCCAATTAGTTTAACATCATATAATGGATGACTAAGAAAAAGTTACTTAGAAATATCTAGTGTGGGACTTACACATAAGCAACCCTTTCTACTTCATCATGTATGTTGTTAACTAAATGGTAAAAGGGTATAATTGTGTATTATACCTAGTATAAGGCCCATATAGGGTTTTTCTCCCTCATATCCATTATTAAATAAATTAGTAAAGGATATTTTAAAGGTTGGTACTTACACCTACTAAGAGGGCCATATATATGGAAACCAAAATGAGCTTCTTGACTCATAGCATATAAGAAAACCCAGATAAGTATCTCAACTTAAGGTTTATATGAAGAAACCATGAGGAGTATCTTGAGTCTAGTTATTTATTAAAATTATATCATCTTATGATAACTCCATAATATGAAGGATCTTCTTGATAGTATTGGAATTAAACCTAAAAGATTCTTCTTATATATCATGGTTAACATGAATCAGATACTATGTAGTTTGGGTTGCATATTTTGATACCATGTGAGAGGACCATTATATTTAGTAAAATTTAATAAGTTAAATATTTTTTTATGAATTTTAGATTCATGAAACTAGGACTACTATATGCTCTCATTTTTTAACTATGACACATCCCAGTCATGCTAAATAAATGGTCAACTAACACCTCTAAGCCCACAAGATTCATGCTCAGCATGAGAAACAAGAAATAATATGACTTTAACCATATTAAATTATAGAAATTAATATGGTGTTTAATGGGTATTAAACATTTATATTCCCTTATGGATCATCACGTCTATTGATAACTTGGTAGGAGAGGATATGGTTGGGTCTTGAACCTAGTAGGAGGCCCATGGTGATTCATCTTATCTATTGGTAATGACGTAGGATGAGAAGTCATGTTTGGGGATTAAACTAGTATGGTTTCTCTTTATAGATGTATACCCCCTGATCTATTTGTAACTAGATTAGTAAGGGAGACTAGAAATTTTTGGGCTTACACCTGGTGGGAGTCCCATATGTAGTTCACTCTAGAAAGTGAGTTGTGTGAATGTATTTTTGGGTGTTGTGAGTATTATATCAACTAAAGTTATTTTAAAAAAACAATATAAGTATCTAAAATAAATTTGTATGTGGTAGGTCTTAAAACCTAGGTAGGGTACCTGGGTGAATGGGTTCCCTAGTGGGTGACCTAGGCGAATTTTCTCCCTAGTATGAGGGCTTGATCAAAGGGTCTCCCACATATGGATGGATTAGGAGAATGGTATACCAGATATTGGGGATTTGGAAAAAGGTATACCAAGTATTGGGGATTACTAAAAGGGTCACATAATTATATAGACCTGGATGAAAGGTAACCCTTGTATGGGGATATGGGTGAAGTCACACTTAGGTAGGAGACTTGGGCAAAGTCTCTCTTAGGTAGGATATTTAAGTGAGGTCATGCTCAGGTAAGAGAACTTGGTAAATTATAAATAAATTAGTAATATAAATGGATCACTAGGGAAATTTTTACCTTGGTATATAATATTTTGGATGTCTAGGGAACATGAACCCTAGTGAGGTGGCTCCGAAATAACTAGGGCGAAGGTGAATCGTACCTCACTTCACCTTCTGGGAACCTATATGTGTGTAAAAAGTTAGAGGTTAGGGGTTATATTTATAGATTATAGTATACTAGAGTGAAAAATATGGATGATCTTGTATGGTGGTTCATGCAAGAACTAGATCACAAAAGTTGGGTATGCGGGTGCACTTGTGCAAGTGGACTTGATCTCAAAAGGAGGGATATGCAAGAGAGGTGTGTACAAAGACTGAGTGTGTTGATTATTCATGATGGTAGCACACATATTGACTTGAGTGTGTAGAAGAGTTTCATGCAAGACTAGGTTACACATGGGTATGGAAAATCCAGGTGGATCACACTTTAGCATGAAAATTAATTTTTTCAAACCTCTTTCCAACTTCAAACATCCATTACTTTTTATCTATAAGTTTTTTTGGATACAAAAACAATTAAATTAAAGCATATGATCAAAACTACTCTCTTTGATATATGTTTTCTCTATATTAAGAGTATTATGAGGCTATAATGTTCCAAGAATATCCTTAAAATTTGTTTTTTATGTAAATACCCTGACCCCAGTATCCCGGAGCTGGTGCCTTAATTTATTACATTGGTAATATGAACAAGAGATCGCATCTCAAATGAATAAATAATTTATTATATTTGGAAAACCATATACAAACATAATAGTTACATTAAAACTTTTAAAGGAAAAAAACAATAGAGAAACTCTATTTGAAACACCCATAAACTCCTAGATTATCCCTAAAAGTCATTCATAATATATATCTTCACATCCTGGGGAATAATAAAACATAAGGGGTGCGATTATATGCTTATTAAGGGTAATAAATATAGTGGAAGTTATCATAAATAAACATAATCAATAAGTAATGTTTAATAACTAAAAACACATGTCATTAAAACATAATATTGAGCATAATATGGTAGGAATAAAAGATGATTAAATAATGCCATAAATAATCACATGAGAAAGAAAATTAACCATGGATATTCTACTAGTCAAATAATAACATAGACTATTAATTAATAGTATCATAATTAGGGAATATATACTTATATACATCATAAAAATACCATCAAGGCTTTATCCAAGACACCATAAATAGGTAAGACATCATCAATACCCAAACTAGTTTGTCTCATGAGACCTATTGATGCATCGAGGGGAAATAGTGTGCCCCACCCATCACTTACTATGTCCAATGAATTCTTCATATGAACTTGGTAAAACATAATCAAAATTACATTCATATTGAAATTATCATATGAAATGGTAATAAATTTCCCCAAATAACAAACATATTCATAAACTATTCTAAGTAATATAGTGAATGGTATGAAGATAGAACATCTACAGTCAAACTCATAATAAACCATTTAATAAAATATGGTAGATTATATCATAAAATATCAATCACAATTAAGAATAATATTCAATAAATGGTGTTTAAATATATTAAAATAATCTAATAAAATCATTGAGTAATTCTTGAGAGAAGTATTCTTTTTATTTAGCAAAGAAGAGTTCTTTTTAGAAAACTCATTTGTATTTTTCATAAAATTAGATTGTAAACTTTTATATCCTTGAAAAGAAAATGTAAGTAAATTGAAATTGTGTTTGAGACATAAAATTTTTCTAACTGAATTGAAAACATGTAATAAGATTTTTTAAGAAACTTTAAAAAATGGGCCACTTCAGTGTGGTTTAAGAAAAATATAAAAGAGTCTTTAAAGGGGACAAGGATTAATTGTTTACATAAAACCATAAAAGATCCAATATATTATTTAATTTTAAAAAGTTTGATTTTAGAAAAATATTGGTGACTTAAAACAAATTATGTATTGTACTTGAAAATAAGTAAGAAATTGGGAAACACCCTTTAATCGGATTTTCTTATCAAGAGGAATTGAAAGGAAACTTATAAAACATATATTTACCCATAAAAGAAATATGAAGTGATCTAGAGACATTATTTTGGAACATATACACCAAATTTAGAATATTTGTATAAAAATAACAAATAATCACATTGGTGTAAAGAGGGAGAAAGTGTAACCTGGATGAAAAATAGAGGTTTGGGGAGAATCCCTTCCCTTTTGTTCGAAAGTGTTATGCACTTGCACTTAATGTTTTGGATAATTAAATTATATTCATTAATAATTTAATTCACAATCTATTAAAAATTTATTTGATTTATTATAATTTTATTCATTCAATTTATGGCCTTTTTGATGAGTTATAAGATTCAATTTCTTTGTTTGGAAGTGTTTGTTTTATTAGTTTTCATGATTGGTTCACTTGTATACATGTACAAAAGATCATATGAAATGGGAATAGTTATCTGTAATTGAAATTATTTATTCTTAATAAACCTAAATAATATTTAATGTTCTTATATTTTATTTTTTTTCTAGATATGAGGATGATTCGTTAGATAAAACATTAATGATAACTGTTTGGATTATTTTGGAATTTTTCCAATCATTGTGCACTAGTTTTAATATTATGTATATATATTGGTTATAGAACACTAAATAAGTGATACTATACATATTATAATTTGGTTCAACCATAAAAATGGTTTTATGACCATCTTTTAAGTAATTATTAGAAAACTAAATAATCATCTTCTATGAAGGTAGTGAATCAGCACCTCATGGACGACGTTTTCATTTTTAGAACAAAAACAGAAAGAGAAAATAATTAATAGTGGATGTACCATAATCATAATAAAATTAAATTTTATATAAGATAATGGATTTATCATTCATGTTTGGACATAGGAGGTATGGAAAGTATAATAAAAGAAAATAAATTTAAATAAATTTAAAATAATGAAAGGGGATTTTACCTCTTGAATTCATCTCCTTGAGAACCTCATTAAGGAACTTTGAAATGGTATTTTCGGTGATATCAGAAAGACCAGAACATGGGAGACAGGTTTGGGAGATTTATTGGGTATAAATTGAATAAGATTCAATGCTTTTAAGGTATAAGTAGAAGGGGTGGTGAGGGGTAATATTTATAGTGGAGGAGAGGGGTGTTTTTTGAATATTTTAATCATTAGTTTATTATTTTGGATAAAGACTATGAATAGTATTGATTATTGTGAATAAATAAAGTAACTATTACATGTGAGTTCTAAATAATTAGTTCTTACCTCATCCATACATCATACATGGATCAATAATTCATTTATTTACCTATAATGTTAAATACCATAAATTCCCGTATTTCTCTATTCACAAAAAAAATCAACTATTATTGAAAAAAACCCAAAAATTTATGTTAACCATTTTTTGATGTGTATAATTAAAAAATAGAATTCATTTTATGAAAATAATTTTCTAAATATGAGAAATTAATTTTTAATTAAAATCATCATTTACTGGAAAAATACTATTTTGAAAATTATAACTGATTTTATGAAACTTTGAAAAAATAATTATGGTTTCAAAAAATTATATTATAATCATAATAAAAAAATATTAATTTATGAATCTATTTTTTGGGAATAAATTTTCTTTTAAATCATTAAATTAATTATAAAATTGTAAAAAAACATTTACGTCTCACAAAAATACCAATACTTAATTTATCATTTTTAAAATATTTATTTACTTATTCCATGATATAAATATATTATATTTTCATTCATAAGATACCTAAATTTTAGGTATAATTTCATAGTTTAAGTTATTATTCTATTGGTTATATACTATTCTGAATGTACACATTACTATTCTAATAGTCATATTTAATAGTATATTATGATTTTAAAATCGGTGTTTGCGTGTAAAATAAACTATCAAAGATATTAAATTTAAAAGAGGAATACCATAAAATATTGGGGTGTTACAATCTCCCCTCTAAAAAATTTCATCCTTGAAATTTCCTGAATTTCTTCTCATAAAAATATTTGGATAGTTCTTCATCATAAATTCCTCTAGTTCTCACATGGCCTCTTCAATTTTATGATTTTACCCAAGTGCCTTTACCTGTCAAGTCATCTGATTACTAAGCACCTATTATTTAGTGTCCATAATCTAGATAGTGTCTTCACAATAAGATAAATCAGGTTCCAATTATATTCCTTCAAAATTGAGGACATGCGTTGGGTCTAGAATATACTTCCTTAACAAATATATGTGGAACACATTGTGTACTTTAGAAAGGCTAGGTAGCATCGCTAAAAAATAATCCACAAATCCAATTCTCTCCAAGATTTTAAAAGGTCCAATGTACCTCAGGCTTAGTTTACCTTTGTTTTCAAATCTTATAACACCCTTCCATGGAGATACTTTCATGAAAACATGATCTACCACTTGAAATTCCAAATCCTTCCTTTGATTATCAACATGGATCTTTTTTCTACTTTTAGCTGATTTGATATGGGTTTGAATAGTTTTTACCTTTTCTATTGTTTCCTCCATAGGTTTTGGGCCTATAATCTTCCTTTCACAAAATTTATCCCAACAAGTTGGTGTACGACATCTATTTATATAAAATGTTTCATATGGTGCCATTTGAGTACTTGAATAGAAACTATTGTTGTAGGAAAACTCTACCAAAGGTAAATACTGATCTCACATACCTTAACAATCAAGTGATAATGATCTCAATATGTATTCTAATGTTTAAATGGTCCTTTCAGACTTCCCATCAGTTTGGGGGTTATAATCTATACTCAAACGAAGCTTAGCATCTAAAGTTTTATGGATACTTTTCCATAATTTTGATGTAAATCATGGATCATGATCAGAAATAATTTAAATTGTTTCATCATGAAGTATTATAACTTTATTAATATAGAGTCATGCATGGTGCTCCAGTGAAAAATCCTCCCTTATAGTGAGAAAATGTGAAGATTTGGTAAGTCGATCAAAAATTACCCATATTGCATCATTCTTTCTTAGAGTTTTTTGTAATACAGTGATAAAATCTATAATAATGTCATCCCATTTCCATGTAGGAATAGGCATAGATTTCATGACTCCTCTAGGATGTTTTCTTTCATCCTTCACCTATTGATAGACAAAACATCTTGATACATAATGAGAAATTTCCCACTTCATATTAACCCACCAAAAATGTTCATTAAAATATCTATAAATATTCATGATACTAGGGTGTATAGAGAAATTTAATTTATGGGCATAATCCAATAACTCCCTTTTCAGCTCGGATATAGTGGGAACACAAAGACTCTTCCCAAATTTCAAGATGTCATCTGTATACATGAAGTCTACCAAATTCCCATTATTCACAACTTTAAATTTCCTTTGAAAATTCTCATCTTTGGACTGAGAACATTTAGTACTTTCCAATAAATATGTTTGGTCAGCCAATTGAAAAATTAATGATGTTTCATCTTCCTTGATAATTTCCATATCCATATTTTCTAGATCCATGTACACAGGATCCTTTTCAATCCTTATTCTGTTCAGAACTCTATGATCCTTCATGCTCAATGCATCTATTATCTTATTCACCTTCCCTGGGTGGTAGTGTATTGAACAATTATAATCTTTGATTATCTCAAGTCATCTACTTTGCCTTGTGTTAAGTTATTTCTATGAGAAGATATATTTAAAATTATTGTGATCTTTATATAAATCACATCTTTCTCCATAGAGATGGTTTATTAATATCTTCTAAGAAAATATTAAGGATGATAACTCAAAATAATGAGTTGGATAGTTATTTTCATGAGTTTTTAACTACCTTGATTTATATCCAATAACTCTATCATTCTGCATAAGGACATAGACAATTACTTTATTTTATGCATCACTATAAATCACAAATCCACCATTTCCTGATGGTAGAGTCATGATAGGATCATTCAATAATATCCTCTTAAATTCTTAAAAACATTCTTCACATTCTTGTGTCCATGTGAACTTAACCCCTTTACAAGCAATCTTGGTTAATGGGTTAGCTAATCAAGAAATATTCTGAACGAAATGCTGATAGTAACCTGCAAAACCAATGAAACTACATATCTCAGTTATGTTCATTGGTGTATACCATTCCTGGACTACATTTGTCTTTGTAGGATCAAATAATATTCCATCCTTAGATACAATATGACCAAGAAAAAAACTGATTGAATCCAAAATTCAAACTTTCTAAACTTCCCATATAACTCTTTTCTTATAAGAGTCTTGAGAACAACCCCCAATTGGTTCTCATGGTACTCATAGCTTTTGGAATATATCAAGATATCATCAATAAATACCATAATAAAATCATCAAGATATTCCTTGAAAACTCTATTCATTAGATCCATAAAAACAGAGGGTGCATTAGTTAGTCTAAAGGGAATTACTGTAAACTCTTAATGTCCATACCTGGTTCAGAATGCTATCTTTGGAATATCTTCGTTCTTCACATGCAATTGATGATATCCAAATCAAAGGCCAATCTTTGAAAAATATTGAGCTCTTGGAAGTTTATTAAATAAATTATCAATGAGAGGAAAATGATGTTTGTTCTTTATTTTAATAGCATTGATTTATCTATAGTCAATTCACAGCCACATGGATTCATCTTTCTTATTAACAAAGAGAACAGGGGTTCCCCATGGAGAAGAACTAGGGCGTATAAATCCCTTATCACTCAATTACTCTAGTTATTTCTTTAACTCTATTAAATCTACCATGGACATTCTATATGGATTATTTGATATGGGTATTTCATCAAGGATTAAATTAATAGAAAATTCAACTTCCCTCTCTGGAGGGTGTCTAGGTAAATCATCTGGAAATAAATCAATGTATTCTATATAATAGGTACATCCTCAATTTGATGATTTTTTTCCCTTATCCATAGATGACGTTTTCTCTTCCTTCCCAATAATTTCATTTAAAAGATATACTATAGGTGGTTCCAGATACGAATTAGATTATGAAGTATCCCCTCTAAAGATAAAAAATTTCATATCATCATCACGAATCATTACTTCTCTTTGAAATAAATTTTTTCATTATATTTCGAAATTTTTTCCATACCAAGGATTATATCAAAATCAACCATAGGTATGATGATAAAATCAGCAATTAGAGAACATTTATGTGTCATAATAATAACTTCTCAGCACATATTTATTGCAATAAGGTTTCTAATATGAGTCTTTACTAACAACTCCCTTGTTAAGGTGAATTGGAAATATCTAATTTTTAAAGAAAATTAAGAAGATATAAAGGAATGTGATGATCCAAAATCAAATAAATCTTTAGATAAATTTGAGGAGATGATTAAAGTACCTTCCATAATATCATTAGGAACTTCAACCTCAGCTTTTGTGACTGCATAAGCATATCCTTGTTTCCATGAACTTTTCTATGATAAGATTCCTTGACACTTAGGAAAATAATTTTCATATGTCTCATATATTTAAAATTGTAGCATTGAACATTAGTAACTTCATTATTTCCCTTAAAATCATGGGATTTGTGGCATTTTTCCACACTTATAACAAACACCCATACCCAATAGGCATGTTTCATGATGTCTCTTCCGACATTTATTATAGGATAGAAATTAAACTATTCCCTTCTTCCCCTTTTCTTTATCACCTTTTCCAGAGTATTCATCATCCCTCTCCTTATCTTGTTTTCCTTTAAATTCATAATACCTAGAGAACTTTTTCTCTATCATGATAGAACATGAGACTATATCCTCATATGATGAGGAATTTTTGGAGTCCAATTCCCTTCAGAGGAATGGTTTTAACCCATCAAATAATCGATCAATATTTCTCTTTGGATTGTATATTTAATCCATAGAATGCATTTCTAACCTTGTTAAGTTTCCTTAATACTTGTAAATGTTATCATCCTCTTTTTTCCTTAGATTCAAGAATTTCCTCTCCATATCCTCTTGTTGTTCGTGAGGGAAATATTATTATAAGAAAATTTCCTTAAAATCATTACATTTCATATTTTCAATTTCTTCCTCTTTATTTGTGTTTTGAATTAACGATCACCATTGATCTGCCTCTCCCAAGATATGATAAACCACATGGATAATTTTCTCCCTTTTGTTACTTCCCTATGTGAGAAATATCATCTTTGAGTAACTTATACACTGCTCAACTAAAAATGGGTTTTTAGTCCCATTGAATGGTGGATTTTTCTGTCGTATAAAGTGTTCTATCATTGTTACACCATGTTTTGGATTGGGCTACTCTATGTGAGTGAGGTTATTTCTCATATCCTGAGTCCTTTTTTCCAATATAATTATAATTTTCTCATCTCCGGTTTCAGATCCTACTCCCAAATCATTACCTTGAATAAGAGGGAAATCCATATATGAAATACATTCATTGATATGGTTTATATTCCATACACTATAAAAAATTTATAAATAATGTCATATACTGAATTAGGTTATGAATCATAATTCATAATTTTTGAACTATGAAAACACTTAACATAAATTGGAAATTTATGCGTATATAGTATCATAATCATAAACATGGTTTCTTTAAGGACATGTTTACTTTTAAATCCTTCATAATGGTTTGTAAAGAAAATGTAAATTATCCTAATCATATCCCTTATGAGTGTCAAACCGGGTGCATAGTAAGGCATATTGTCATATACTAGGTTACATCAAGTCCGGTCCAATGCACCTTATTAGATTTGTTAACCCTGGGTACATCTATTCCAAAACCATGTCCACTTGTAGTATCTAAAAATGGATGTACTTCTAGAAAGACCCACATAATCTCTACATTACTAAAATTCTATGATTTCTTCTATGCTTATCCTCAAATTTTATCATAGGGTTATGTTCCATAATCTATTTTTTTTTCTAAATCTAGTTTCCAGGGTTTCTACTAAACTTTCTCTGATAATAACTATAAATACCCTGACCCTAGTAACCCATATTCGATGCCTTAATTTATTATATTGTTACTATTAATAAGATATTTTATCCTAAAATACCGAATAGTTTAATAGATTTGGAAAATCATATACAAATATAATAGTTACGTTACAACTTTTAAATGGAAAAAAACAATATAGAAACTCTATTTGAAACACCCATAAACTCCTAGATTATCACTATAAAATCATCCATAATATACATCTTCTCATCCTGGGGAAAAATAAAACATATGAAAGGGGTGATCTCAGATGCTCATTAAGGGTAAGTAATACAGAAGAAGCTATCATAAATATACATAAACAATAATTCATGGTGAATAACTAAAAACACATGCCATTAAAACATAATATTGAGAATAATATAGAAGTAATAAAAGATGATTAAATAATTTCATAAATAATCACATAAGAAAGAAATTTAACCATGGATATTCTACTAGTAGAATAATCACATAGACTATCAATTAAAATTATCGTAATGATATAATGAATAATTTTGGACAACATAAACATATCAATAAGTCATCATCCAAGACACCATAAATGGGTAAGACATCATCCAATACCCAAACTAGTTTGTCTCGTGAGACCTAACGATGCATCGAGGGGTTATAGTGGGACTCACCCATCACTTACTAAGTCCAATTAATTCCTCATATTAAAGGGGGGAAATATAATCAATATATGCATTCATATTGAAACAATCATATAAATTTTAATAACTTTCCCTAAATAATAAACATAGTCATAAACTATTATGAGTAATATGGTGAATGGTATCAAGATAGCACATCTACAATCAAACTGATCATAAAAAAATTTAATAAAATATGGTATATAATATTATAAAAGATCAATCATAATTAAGAATAATATTAAACAAAGGGTGTTAAAATAGATGAAAAATCTATAATAAAATCATCAAGGAATTCTTGAAAGAAATACCATTTTTACTTTATAAAGAAGAGTTATTTTGGAAAAATCATTTGTATTTTTCATAAAATTAGATTGTAAACATGTATATACCAGAAAATAAGAGGTAAGGATAATGAAATTATGTTTAAGGCATAAAATATGTCCAACTTAAGTGAAAACTTCTAAAAATGGTTTTTGAGAAACTTTATAAATGGGCCACTTTAGTGTGGCTTAAGAGAAAATATAAAAGAGTATTTAAAGTAGAAAAGGATTAATTGTTTACATAAAACACAAAATGGGACAAGATAGTATTTCATGATAAAAATTTTAATTTTAGAAAAATATTGGTGAATTAAAATAGATTATGGAGTTGAAAATAGGTAAGAAATTGGAAAGCACCCTTTAATTGGGCTTGCTTATCAAGAGGAATTGAAAAAGAAAACTTATAAAACATGTATTTACCCATAAAAGAAAGATAAACTGATCTGGATAAATTATTATGGAACGTATATACATAATTTATAATAATTACATAAAAATAATGAATAATTACATTGGTGAAAAGAGGGAAAAAGTTTAATGAAAATGTTAAATGGAAGTTTAGGGAGAATCATTTACCTTATGTCTGAAAGTATTATAAACATACACTTAATGTCCTGGATAATAAAATTAGATTCATTAATAATTTAATTAATAACATTTTAAAAAATTATTTTATTTTATCTAATTTTATTCAGTTCATTTTTGGCCTTTTTGATGGGTGAGACCAAAAATACTCGAACATGTGAGAGAGGTTTGGGATTGTAATTAGGTAGAAATTGGATAAGCTTCAATGATATTGAGGTGTGTATAGAAGGGGTGGTGATGGGTGGTATTTATAGTGGAGGAGAGGGGTGGTTTTTGAATATTTCTTTCATTTGTTTATTATTTTGGATAAAGACTATGAATAGTATTTATTTTTTGTGACTAAATATAGTAACTAGTAAATTTGAGTTCAAACCAATAAGTTCTTACCTCATTCATAAATCATCCATGACTCAATAAGTCATTTATTTATCTATAATGTTACATACCATAAATTAGCGTATTTCATGATTCACCAAAAATTCAAATTTTTTTAAAAAACAAAAAAATTAAACCTAACCAATTTTTGATGTGTAAAATTAAAAAATGGAGTCCATTTTATGAAATTAATTTTCTAAATATTAGAAATTAGTTTTCAATTAAAATCATCATTTACTCAAAAAATATTGTTTTTAAAATTATAAGTGATTTTATGAAACTTTAAAAAATTAATTAAGGTTTCATAAAATTATCTTATAATCATAAGATAATAAAATATTATTTTATGAATCTATTTTTTGGAAATAAGTTTTCTTTAAATTAAATAAATTAATTAGAAAATTTTAAATAAATATTTACATCTCAAAATATACTAATACTTAATTTATCATTTTTTAAATATTCTTTTTACTTGTTCCATGATATAAATATATTATATTTTCATTCATAAGATACCTAAATTTTATGTATACTTTCAATGGGGAATTTACTATTATATTGGTCATATATTATTCCTAATGGTCACATAACAATTCCTACAGTCATATTTAATAGTATATTACAGTTTTAAACTCATTGTTTGCATGAAGCATAAACTATTGAAGATATTAAATTTAAAATAGGAATACTATAAAATCTTAGGGTGTTAAATGTTATCCCAGATAAATTTTAATCAATAATTGATGAAATATATAGCCAACTCCTGATGGGTTTTTTTCACCACCAAATCACTATACTATGAAAATTTTTTATGAATATTTATCCTTTTGTGTACGAAAAATCATGTGACATGTGTAGATCCCCTTTGATTCTTCTTATTTGGACCTAAATATTGATCTCTTACCAAACTTAAACTATTATATCTGTTATTTTCATGTCATTGATTCTATAGAACATTTTAAGGAACTCATTTTTTAGCACTAATATAATCCCCCCACCCATATAATTTCATTCATTCAGGATGAAAATAATTCAATTCTAAGGTAACATTGTGAAATTATCTACATAACTTGAAAATCTAGTGGGATTCTAGAGATGACTCACCATTCGGGGTGATTTCTAATAGAAGAATATAAACTCAGGGATGTATGTCACCAATAGGAGCATATCGACAAAATACATTTGGATTTCTCAGTGAAGCATCTCAACTTAAGGCACTGATATTCTGAATTGGTAATGGTCTAAATTCTTTGATGGAAGATGGAATGGAATAAAACTAGAATTTGTGACTAGAATAAATATGGAATATCTATATATCACTACATATCCTAGTATAATAGGAATCAATTCACAAGATTTTTTAAAAATGGCTCCCCTACATAGATCTGGCTCATGTGTAGAGGAAATGATAGTGTCTTATATTGGTGATGAGTCTAGAGGAATTTTTCAATTAATGTAGAACCTTGGGTAAGGATCCATACACCATTAAAATCTAACATTAATCATACACTTATCATATAATATTTTTTTCATATGACATAGAACACTCTAATTAGTTTAAGTTTAGTTTATTATAAACCATATGACATGAAATTTTAAGTCATTTGACATGGACTATACACCCACGGGCGGATCATCTAGACCAATATACACAAGTAAAAAAAATTTCTTTATCTTTTTTCTATTTTAATAGATCTAGAAAGAATTACTGTATTTTTATAGGGTTTAATAGTGGTCCCTGAAATATTTAAATATTATAATTTTCACCCTATATTTTTTCTTATCCATTGATATAGAGGCTTGGTATGAAAAAATGTAGCTTTGTCATAGGCCTCCATTTGTGGATTTTTGACCTAACTTATTTTTTCCATTTTATTTTTTTACACTCAATATTTTTTCTAATTTATATGAGGTGTATGTCAAATGATTAGAGACTCAACTTTTTTCTAGGTTCCACTTTGTGAATTTTCAACCTAAAAAATATAATGTCTCTTTCCTTGGAATTTTTAAGGTTATGGAATTCAGGCCAATGAGGGTTGATGTTTAAGGTCAGGAAACTTTGACCAAATAATGAGGAAATATACCTAGTAATAAGGTAAAGGTAAACCTAGTGTAAATGGAGGGTCCATTACTAATACAGATAATCCTATGGATGGGTTTATGGATTTTAAGTTCTGTTAAACCCCTCTTGAGGATGATATTCTATTTATTGTTAGTACCTTTAATTTTTGATGATTTTTTGTGTTTCTCTTCATTTTTCACACATGTTCTGATGATGAGAGTGTTTTATAAAATATTTTATTGAATTTTGAAGTTTCCAAAAAGTGGGGCAGTTGTAATTGGATTTCATTCTAGATAAGGTAGTTCTTAAACAAACTAAAAATACTATCTAAGTGGGAGTAAAATATTTGTATGAGATTTTAAGATTCATTTGAGTTATTAAAAATGGATGAAGATAGTTTTTTAAAACTATGATTTTATTTAGGGAAGTAATATGAAAAATGGATAAGTCCATATCCACATATGAGTGTTTTACATAAAGGTAATCAACAAATGAAAATCTATTTATTGTGATACATGTCAAGGAATCTTCAACAGAGTGATCGGCATAAAGGGATCCATAATAGGGTCATCTATGTATATGTGAATTCATATACTAGTCATTTGAGGATTCGTATATGATTCATATTATGAGAGTTCTAGAATTTATATTTTGGATAAATGAGAATTAATTCAAGTGATTTTATACTATTCTTAAATACACCAAATATCATATTTATAAATACTATTATGATTCAATACATTACATAATGATAGTTATAAAGGATGAGTTTTCCATATACTATGAAGAGAAAACTTATGTCATCAAGTTTTAAAAGGAAAAAATTAATTCAAATATGGATCATGTATATTGAAATGGAAATTCATTGTGAGAAAATGTGATTTCATAGTGAGTAAAAATAAAGAGAGTTTTTAGGAGATTTTTTTTCCATAACATGAGGCACCACAATTGTAATAGTTTCTTTGTATATCCTTGTATAGTTTTAATAATTTAAACGCAAATAGATTTTTATAATAAATAAAATAGAAATAAGGGACATGATATTATTTTCTCTATTTTAAATTTATTAAACTGGATATTTAATATAATTAAAGTGATGAGAATTTTATAGATTATATTCACATGGTTTAGTAAATATATGAGAAAATGAGAGCTTGATAATTGATTTATCTATTGGGAAAATATTTTTTTTAGTATCGAGTATATCCTATGAGAGGATATTTTGTAAGAAGAATAAAATGATCAATATCTATTATCTTTATAAGAAGATCATGATTTGTATTGTTGATGTATCTTAAAAAGTTCACAGTGGATTATGTTCGACAAGAAAGAATGTGTGCTTCACTGATTGGTGCTAGAATTTTGTGTAAGGTTCAAGTTAATACCATTATCTATAGCTAAATTTTGATAATAAAAATTTTTTATATGTATGTGGGATAAAAAAAACACCATACACTGGGGTTCAAGTCATCCTTAGGGATGTAAACCTCAATAAAAGAAGTGATACAGTTCATTTTCTATTCTAAATTATTTCATCTGAATATATCAATACATAACAAGAAGAATGGAATATAGATTTTTGAAAAATGATATAAATGTTGATTCACCCCCCCCCCCCCTGGTGTTCAATATTAGTTATGGGGTCCATTTTTATTGGTATCAAAGCATAGTTTTACCCATGAGGATCTCTTTTTAGTCTTCCATGGAACATCATAACACAGTTTATTAGAAAGTTATTCTAACCTTTAATGGAAAATGTTTTCATCTATGTATGGAGAAAATGATTCCTTATATATTATATCTAGGGTAGGATGTTCTTAATGTTTTTTAAAGGATTTAAGATTCCTATAGATATTCTCATATGGTCACCAACTAATAATAAAAATGTTGAAAATGATGGAAAATTCAGGAATGTACTACTCTCTTCATTATCTAAGAAATATTTCACTAAATTTATGGGATGTAAAACTAGAAATTAAATCTAAGAAAATTTTAATAGAATCTATAAAGGTAACAATAATGGGAATAATCCAAACTGAAAATCCATAAATAGTAATTTTAAGATAAAATAATTTTAGAATATGAATATATTGATAGGTTTTTTGCAAGAATTAACATTATTTTAATTTCCATCAGAGGTTTTGGATAAAAACATGATGATTCTACAATAGTCAATAAGTTTGTGTGAATAATTATTGAAAACCTTGATGTAAAGATATCTAAATTATAATATAAGGAACTTGATGAATTAAATAATGATGAAATACACATAACTCTCATCAATTATGATATGAAAATACGAGTTTTTCTCAAAAGTAAAAGAAATTGTGAAATAAATTATTTTCAAATATTTTAAGAAAATAAAAATTGAAGATAAGAAAAATATTTAAATAAATAAAGTAATATAGAAGATTATTTTGATACTCTTTCTCTCATGTAAATAAATTTTATAAGAGTATGAAGGGGAAAATTTATAAAAAATCTACTTTTCAAGTATTTAAAATTTGGGAAAGTTGGTCATTTCATTTCCAACTATCCCATAAAAATTAAAATTGAGTGATAAGAATATAAAATTGATAGTGGATCTTCCTATAAAGTAATATCACAAAATAAAAATAAATTACGGTTTAAAGGGAAGAATAAAATCACACTAAATACTTTCAAAATAAATTTCATATCTATTGAATAAGACATCAATGATAGTGATGATAGTAATGATGATTAGGATACTCACTTGAAAGTATCTCAAAGGGTTCTCATGGAATAATAAATTGGGGAAAGTGAATTAGATTTTGATACAAATATAGAAAATTAGTTTCATATTAAATAATGTGATCTAATTAAAGAATATACCTTTATGATTGAAATCAAGATGTGTTTAAAAGAAAATGTAAGGTTGAGAAATGAGAATTCACATATTAATAAAAACATTGATGAGTATAAACAATATTATATTGAGAAATAAAATCTTGTAAAATAATTAAAGAAATTGAAACTTGAGAATATATAAAATAAAAATATTATTGATGATATGACCTCAACTATTATCCTTGTGGATAATGAGGTTGATAGATTGAATAAAAAATTATTTATTTAAAAAACATTACAGAGAAAGAAAAATGTTTCTACAAAAAGTCTATTGAAGGAAGTGGTGAATGTTCTAACCAGAAGTAGTCAATTATCAATGATGTTTAAGAAAGTGAAAATGAAGTTAAAAAACAACTAGTATTTCATTTTATAAAGAATTAACGATTTCTAAAGATTTAAGTAAGAAACAAAAATCTATTTCAAATATAAATTTAAAAGAAAAATAAAAAATTCTCACATATAGAAAGAGAAAAATTATGAGAAAATATCTATATCGATCTTAGATATCCATATAAGGAACCCACAATACGGTTTGGAGGAAACAAGTTATCACTGGTCTGAAGATGATAATAAATAGAATCCTATATAAACATAGAATTTCTACTAAATAAGAAGGTTTCATGGATATTTTTGGTGTTAAGGTGTGCATGGTTATAAATAATACAATTATAGGTATAATATCTGTCTTCTTAGTCTAAAGAGATAGTATACAACAAGGGGGATACATCAGCAACAAGTAAAGAGTAGTTTTTGGAATATACATTCTAAATAGAACTTTGAGATAAAAAATAGTTTTTAATGTCTTAAAGAAACTTGTGGGATATGTGGTGATGTTGGACACATATCAAATGAGTGTGTTACACTCATACCATCAGAATATAATCATCATTAAAAAATAATAAATATTCAAAATCAAAATCAGTAGGGTAATGTTATGGAAGGTGATTTTAAAGCATAAAAATTTGAGAATAAATAGATCATAAATAATGGTTTCTCTTATTATATAACTGTATATTTTAGCAATATAAAAATGAGGGGAAGTATGAGGGAGGTTTTTTTACTTTTGGTAATAACATCTCCCTAAAAATTAAAGTTTTTGACATATGTAATCATGGGAAGAATTTGATCATTCCTAATAAAGTATTATTATTTTTTGGGATGAAGAAAAATTTATTGAGTGTGACATAGATTTATGATGATTTAAATAAAGTTATCTTCATAAAAAATAAATTTATTATAAATATGTTAAAAGATAAAGTTATTATATAAAAGGGAGTGATAACTCTGGGTAACTTATTTCAAGTTATATAAGAAAATACAAACTATTATTTGAGTTTTCTAATTAAAAATAGTTTATAGAATTGGAGGTTGGTTAGTATTTAACAAAGTAAAATGAGAAGGATAATTAAATAATAATAATTAAGAAACATTCTCATTTTGAAATTGGATACTATGATAGTTTTGAAAACCTATAAGAAAGGAAAGATGATGAATTAAAATCACACTGGAGTTGATATTATAATTATGAATCCTTTGGAGTTTATACATACTGATGTGTGTATACCAATGAAGCTATAAAAGGATAAAATTTAGTCAAATATGTCTCATACATATAGTGATGTAGTTTAACTGTGATAAAATTATCACACTATAGTGAATAAATGTTAAGAGAGGTTATGGGAAAGTCTTTTTCCACTATACGAGGCACCACAACTATAATAATTTCACTGAATGTCCTCGTGCAGTTTTGATAATTTAAATGCATACTGATTTTTTGGAATAAATTAAAAATAATGAAGTTCTATTATATTCTCTATTGTGTGGTGAATTTATTATACCTATTCTTCATAATATTTAAAGTGATAAAAATTTTGGATATCATATTCACAAGTATTAGTGAATATATGAGAAAAAGGGAGATTGATAAGTGTTGTATCTATTAGGGAAATATTTTCTAAGTATTGATTACAACTCGTGAGAGGAATTATTGTGAGAAGAATAAGAATATCTAGATCTATTGAGTTCAAAGGAACCTCATGATATCCATTATTTATTTATATTCAAAGGAAACTTATTGATTATTTATGATAAGAAAAAAATGTGTACTTTATCATCTGGTGCTAAAATTTTATATTAGGTTCAGGGTCATACCCTTGCATGAATATATATCTTGATAATAATATAATAGTTGTGTATGATTCAGATAAAAACCACTATATACTATGGATATAGTCATCCTTAGGTAGGAAAACCTCATTAACAAATGTGTTTTCCATTTTCTTATTATATATTATTTTATGTAAAGATATTACTACTGAATAAGAAAAAGGGAATACGGGTTTTTTAACAGGAATATAAAAATTGAATCACCCCCTGATATTTATCATTACCTATCAACCCTTTTCAAGTTCATAGTTTTTAGATTATTGTTTCATGTGTTTTTGGGTCATGTGACATGGACCATATACCCAATAGGTATTTTCCATGATAATAATCACAAATCGGGGAATTTAGGTCTTCATGGGAGAGGTGCACCCACCTATGAATGGGCATAATAATAGGATTTCATAATCTTGATTTGATAATGGGTATGATGTATAAATGTCTAATATAGAGGGTAATTTAATCAAATTGAATATTTGGGTTATGGGAAAGGAAAATCATAACATAAGAATGTATGAGTTAATAGAAAATGTAGATTGGTGGGAGTTTATTAGCCATTAGTAATGGAGAAACTGGTGTCACGTCATTAGGGAATGGCACATGGGCTTAAGGGAGACCTATCCTCTAGGACCAAAACATCCCCTAAGGGTTACTTAGTGGCTCAAAAGCAACTAGGTTGTTCACTATTAATTATTAGTGAGTTAAATTTAAATAAATAAATCAATGTTACCAATATTCTATGAAATAGGGAACTATGAGGAATAATACACATGAGATAATGGGATTCCTATAGAAGTATCTTGACTTAAGGAATATTGGATGATGATTCAAATATAAAAGGGTTGAATTATGTTTTTGGATAAAGGGGTATACAAGAATTTTTTAAGCACCATAAAGGTCACTTCACTATGTATTGAACACATTCTCAGAGTGAAAGGATATAAAATCAAATTCTTGAGTACACAATCACTTAAATGTTTGGTATAATTGGTGTGATAATTCGGCCATATCATGAATGAAAATTTACCCATGGAGCAAATTAATTCCACTTAAAGGGGGTAAGGAATATTTTATATAACATTTTCCTAGACCAATAGGGTTTGATGATCATGGCTTGACTTTTTCTAGGTCCATGAATTGGTCCATAAAAGATATTTTCATTTTTCATTTTAAATATAACTTTTTCCTAAACTATGAAATGTGATTTATTAGATGGAAAATAGTTGACCTTTTATTAGGAAACCATTTATGGGTTTTCAACGTATAGAACCACTTCAGGATCAAAGAGATATCATGGAAAGGGGTTGAATCATTGATTATGATTGTTTTTATATTTCTTTCAAAATAACCTTGACCACCTATTAGGATATTGTAATTATGACTAAAATACACAAAAACACAAGGGAATGTGGCATATTTACAATTTACACCTCTCAATGTGAGAATTATTGTCTTTAGTGTGATATGGATTCCTCTAATATCACACTACCCCTATAATCATAATGTGAGTACAATGAGTAGGGTACAACCCTAAAACTCATGTTTTCACATATCCCAACTATAATTTGGTGTATCTCAAACACAAGTGAATCCTAAAATTTATAAAGATAAATATTTTGGTAATAACTAAAAAATCATCAACTAAATAGACTCCCTCTAAGTGGTTGAGTATACTGAAATATTTCACTTCCAATTTACTTGTACTATAATGAACAAGAATAAATTATTCTCCAAACTTGCATAGGAATAAGTTGTTTCTTCTCTTTTTATGTACATCACATGTAAAAACCAATTTCATATTCTTATTATTAGTTCTTTCTTAAAATTTGGATAATCACATAATCTTTACTATATATAACATATCTAGAACTTCCTCTTCTTATTCATATCTACTCACTTCCTTCTTCACTACAAATCTTCCTTATCTTCAAATCTTCATAGTAATCTAATATTTAAGTACTTTAAATTTGAATTTTAATTTAAAATTCAAATCTCTTTCTTGAATCATAATCCTTGGATTATTTTCTATGTTAATTTTGACAATTAAATTCGATTTGGTAGTTAAAATAGGTTAGAATAACAAACAACTTTTGAATATAGATCCAAGCCATAATTACTACTTGAACTTTCAATATTAGTTGTATAAAATAGATTTTATAGTGTGGTTAAGGGAATTATATAATATCCTTTTGATTTTTAGCATCTTTCACTCAACTTCCACATGAGATTATGGCATGGAATAGGTTTTATAGCGTGGAGGTCATGAAATTTTTAGTGCCACCAAAAACCGTCCTAATCACTTATATGGTGAGGTATATTCACTATATCATAGTCCTCTATATTTTCTTATAACTACAATGTGGGAAACAATTTGTGGTATATAGGTATAAATTCTCCAAATCCACTGTATTTCATCTTACCATACATTAGGTTCCGAAACTTTACTATAGTATGGAAGTCTCAGATTTTCTAGATCCACTAAAATTGACCCAACCTCCTATATTTAATGGTCCTTACACAACATGAATATGTATACTATAGAATAGAATAACTCGTGTTAATAGGATGTGACATGGAAATTAGTTACAGCATAGGACTTCTCCCTTAATCAACTTTTATGGTACAAAACCGTACTTTTGGTGTGGTACTCCTTCTACTCCTCTAATTTTCATGCATCATGAATTACTTCTCATGATATGTAAACAATTATAACAAGATTAAGAATTATCTGAATCAACTTAGAATATGATTTATGTATTTACAATAAAATCCAACACACTCAATCATATCCTATTCTCCAATTCTTCAACCTCACTTATCACAACAACCATCTCATCACCTATTGGGCTAAAAAATATCCCCCTTTGAATTTTTTTTCAACCAAGGAATATAAATCACTATAAAATTCTAAAAACATAGAAATATATCACTATCCAATAATTATAATCCTACATGAAAAAAATCGATGTTGGAAATAATAACATTAAATAAATAATATCATGTTTTCCATAAGATAGTGATCTATATGAAACTTACATAACACAAACCTCAAAATTTTCAAATGTTACTTCATCATTACATCAATAATTATTTCAAACATGAATGATTTTTCTTCAACCACTTATAATAGACTGTTATAATAGTCCATCCATGTTGAAATCCCATATTTCCCCTTTTAATAACTCTCTCTTAATATATGATTCCTTTAAATAGAAAATTAACACATATCAATGGATACTCCCCCTATATTATATACTCCCCCTTTAATAAAAAATGGGAAGATAAATATAAATTATTTATTTATATTTTCATTTTTCTCCCCCTTTGACAACAATACCCAAATACATAATGTGAGAACCATACCTTAGCATCGAAAAAAATGAGGTTTAATTCCCAATATCAACCTCGTATTATAAAATTCTTCTTTAATAATGGTTTGGTGAACACATCAACAATTTTCTCCTTCATAGGAATAAATTACACTTGCAACTCATTTCTATCCACAAGTTCCTTGATAAAATTATATGCGATATCAATGTTCTTGCTTCTTTAATATTGAATTGGATTCTTTGATAAATTAATATCACTTTAATTATATCATCCTAAGAGAAGTGTCATCTTCACTTAAAATTTCAATTCTTCCAATTACGTATTCATACACATTAACTAAGTTATTGAAATATTTTCAACCACATATTATGGTTCATCTATTATTAAATTCATAAAACTTTTCTTCTTAGAGTGACAAAAATCATGCCTATCTCCAAGATAGAAAAATCCATTGAATTTTGACCTTCAGTCATCAACATAACTTGACCAATCTATATCCATATAATTAAAAAATATTAATCATTCTTTTTTTTCATATTTAAAACCAAAATCTATTGTCCCTTTTACATATTTGAGAATTATCTTTCTAAAACTAAAATGGGAATTTTTTTTCACTTTGATATTGAGAAAAAAGTGTAATTGCATAAACAATTTCTGGTCTCAAATATGATAACTATAGTATACCACAAATTGGATTATAGAATTCCCTTGGATCCAAATCCTCACTTTATTCATCTTTGGAAAATTTATTTCCTAAAAAAATGGTATAAAAACGAGTTTCAAATTCCCTGTATAGAACATTTTAAGGAGTTCATTGGCATACTTCTCTTGAGAAATAAAAATTTAATCCCTCTTTTGAGAAATCTATAAACCCAGAAAATAACTCATATCTGTAAGAATGGATATCTAAATTGAATTCTTAATCTTCTTAGTAAACTTTTCACACACTTTCTCATCATTCTCAAATTATATTATTTCATTTATATAAATAATAATAAGAAGTGATACTTCTTTTTCATCTTTAATATGGAAATTTTTATCCAATATTCCATTTCTAAAATTTAAACCCTTTGAGTAGCTGTAAATATTAGAATACTATGATCATGGGGTTGTTTTATCCCATATAAATCATTTTTCAAACAAAAAACTTGATTCTAATATTTTTCAAGAAAAAAACCATAAGGTTACTCAGCGAACACTTACTCTTCCAATTCACCATTGAGTAAATATGACTTGAAGTCCATATAAAAAATATTACATTTTATTCATAATGTAATAGAAATAAAAATATATATGGTTTCAATCCTTGAAATCAGTACCAATCTTTCTTTATTTATCACCACTTCTCCTTTCTTGTTTAATTTTTTCTAAAACATCCATTGTGTCCTAATAATGTTCTTATCTTTGATCTTGGGTACCAACTCCCAAATCACATTCTTTTAAATCTGATATATTTCTTCATTCATAGAATCAATAAATTCTTGATGCTTATTATATTTTTCAACATCTCTAGGTTCATCTTGAGAATATGAAGAGGTGTGAGATGTTTTCCTCTAGTCCTCCTAGTTTGAACTTGTTTTCCATGATCCCTAATGATGTTTTAACCTAAACTTTCATTCTTATCCTTTCTTGATTTGAATGAATTTATTACTTATCACTTTAAATGGTTTAATATTCTTCTTTGATCTATAAATATTCAACACTTTATTTTTTTCTATCATTTCCTCAAATTGTTCAGCAGAAATATCATCAAAATCACTTATAGAACTTTATTCATCATGAGAAATTTCATTCTTTGATTATTATAGTACATTAACTTCCGTATTATCAATTATATTTTTACTTTTTTTTAAATGGTAATAAAATATTCTATTTTAAGGATATCTAAGAAATATCCTATCAAATCCTTGATTTTCAAACTTTTCAAGATTCTTATCTTTTACCTTGATAATAGAAGGACTACCAAACACCAAATTGTACTTAAAACTTGGAATTTTTTTATAATACTTATAATATGGAAAAATATCTATGTTTATTTTATGAAAACACCAGTTTTAGATATGATCTTATGCACCAATATCTTTTCCCCTGAAATAACATGAAGTGTCGTGCTCAGTTAGCATTGTCTGAGCTATCTCCACCAAACACCTATTCTTACATTCATCCAAACCATTTTTTTATGGTGTTTATGGTTTACTGAGTTCATATTGGATGAAATTATTCTCAAGATAGGATTCAAACATCCCATTTTTATACTCAGTTCCACTATCTATATGTATCTTTTTGAGAGAAAAACCAAACTCTTTCTCTATACTTATTTGAAAATTTTTAAACTTCTATAAGGAAACTAATTTGTGTTTTATAATCATAACATAAGAAATTTGATAGAATTAATCAATTAAATTAATAAAATACTTATTTTTATTAATTTTATTTATTCCTCATAGGAATACACACATCTGAATTAATGATATCTAGTGGTTGGGTATATTAAATCTCCATCATCTTGTGTAAATAATTAATGATCTTCACCTTTTGAAATATTAAGAACATACAATCTATTTATCTTTTCAATAAAGTAATTTCATGAACATTGTCACCTTGAATGGTCAAATTCATAATCTTTTATCCAATATGTCCAATAATTTTATGTTATAATTCATTTTTCTCTTTCATATATACATAGTGTTAGTTTCCTACATCGCCCACTTGAAATAAATTTCATTTAGTCCGTTATCCTTTTATAATAATTTTTTCATCTTCATGATATATAAAAAATAATAAATTATTTTTTAATACCACTTAATTTCCTTCATAAAAATTTTTTTAAACACTTTGGAGATTATGTTTCAATCCATCAATATAAATAGTGTTTTTAGATTTCATTTTTAATTTATAAAAACTATTGAGTCAACTCCTTTAATTTTGATAGATACATAATTACCAAAGGGAAGTTGGACATATTTACACTTTTTCACATATTTAAATAGTTTTAAATCCCCTTTCACATGATATGATCATCCACTATCCAAAATCCATGGACTTTCTTCTTTATATTCTTTAAGCAACACCTCCGCAATTAAGGCCTTCTCTATTCCATTGTTCTTCTTTTTATAAGACATTTGAGTGCTAAAACACTTATTTTTTTAGACTAGGAACATGATATGAAAATAATTAGAAATATTACCAAGATTATCAAACCTTTTATAGACTTATTCAAGTATACCAAATTTATTCTGTGATTTCTATCCATATTTTTTAACCAGTTTCTAAACTTTATTATGTTGAGAGGAATAACTCCCCCTCAATCCTTAACCATAATTTCTTTTACTTTGATTATGATGTTGGTTATTAAACTAACACATATTTTACTTATGAAAAAATACCTTAAAATTACAATAATAACCATAAAAATCATATTTATATTTGAAAGTAACATGTTGACAAGATTTTTTCAACCATCTTTCATCCATCTTAAAGTCATTTATTTTAAATCATTTTTGGGAAAAAAAATTGGTGAACTGCCAACTCCTTGGTCTTCATATCAATCCCTTTTATAGATATTTTTTATACCCTAATTTTATTATATTTCTCACTCAAGTTGTTTATCCCAAAATTTCTAGATTTTGGAACATCACTTGATTTGGCTACAATATTACTCTTCATAAATTATTTTTTCTTCCCTATGTTTTCACCAACATTTTCAGACTTCTTATAATATTTATGAGGTGATTTATATTTTTATTCTTGAAATTTACATTTATTTAAACATTATAAAACATTTTAAATAGAATTCTAAACATTGGATCTCTGATTCTTTAAATTCTCTTCTACTCTGGTCAATTTTTGTTGTAAATGATCAAACTCATTTTATTTCTCCTTAAATATTTGTTCTAAATTTATTTTTTAAGAGTTTTATCATCGTCAAGAAACTTCTTAAACCCTTTAAAAAATCAATAAACTTCAAATTTTCTTTTTCAAATACAAATTAATTATTATTAAAAGATTTATTATAAATGTTCAGTTTTTTTATCTCTTTCTCCTGTTTGAAAATATTTGAAAGTCATTCTTGTAATTATATCATTAACATGAACTCTATATTAGTCTCTTATTCTTATGAACTTTCAAAATTGATTTTATCACTTGAAATATTTTCATCATTCACTTTATCAATGAGTAGTTTTTTTAGAATCTTCACCATAGGAGGAAAATTCATCTTCATTATCTATACCTTATTTAGAAAATAACTTTATAATTAAAAATTTATAGAACTTATTACCCTTAAAATTGTGATAAACCTTTAGATTATTGTATTTATTCTTTTATAATATTCTAAAAATATCATCTTCCTCTTCACTATCTTCATTGGTTTTAGATTTTAAACAATTTTTAACATAATGTTCAATAGCTCCACACCTGAAAAGGGAAGATTTTTCTTGTACTTTCCTTTCCCTCTTATCAATTTTCTTCAGATGAGAGACAAGAATTAATAAAAATTATCCTCTAAATATTAATTGGAATCTGAAAAAAAATTCTTCAATAAAAACCTTTTTCTTAAACTTTTTTTACTTTATATATTCCAAAGAGAATTATTTTTTATCCTTCACCTTCTTCTTGATAGAACTATAATTCATTATTTCATAATATATCAATATACAATGAAAATAATCAAGAGAAATATCA
The DNA here is from genome assembly GCA_963277665.1 of Viscum album. Classification (NCBI taxonomy): domain Eukaryota; kingdom Viridiplantae; phylum Streptophyta; class Magnoliopsida; order Santalales; family Viscaceae; genus Viscum; species Viscum album. Next base: position 421,277,677 of record OY728162.1, on the reverse strand, counting down.
ATGAAATATTTTTATTCCAAATAATTGACATTAGAATCAAACTTTTATAGTAAAATACATAAAATATTTTCAATAATATCAGTATCTTCCAACATCTCACCATAGCCTTTGATAGTGATCATAACTTCATTCACCCTTGTGAAGAAACTATCAACGGTTTCATTATCATGCATCCAGAGATCATCATACTTAAGTCTTCAAAACTAAAACTTAGCTCACTTCACTTTGTTCTTTCCTTCATATATATTTTGAAGCTTATCTCAAGTATCTTTAGTGGTTTTTATGTCCTTTGAATTTCAAAAACTCACTTTCCAAAAGTGATGATAGGGTAATATTCTTTTCATGGACATCATTTTCAAAATTCCTTTTATTTTTTGTTTTCATAACAGCACCTTCAACCTAAGGAACAAACCCATTAGTCATGACTTCAAATACATTATAACTTATAGATAAAAGTTATGGAATCATCATGTATTTCCATATTTGATATCTTTTCCCATAAAATGTAGGAATACCCTTTACACTCACTGAATTTAAATTATTTATTATATATAATAAAAATTAGTGAATTATTATTCATAAGGCATAAACATCAAACATCCAATCATAAATGAAGGGAACATTTCCCCCTAATACCACATGTATAACCACTTCAAGATCAAATAGATATCACTAAGAGTGGGGTGAATCAGTTATTTATATAATTTTTATATTTATTTCAAAATAACCTTCACCATCTGTTAGTATGTAATGATAATTTCTATAAAACACACCTAAACAGACACCAACATAAGAGAACATAGAAAATTTACAAGTTTCACCTTTTAATGTGATAAGGATAGTACTTGGTGTGTTATGGATTCCTCTAGGATCAAACAACCCACTAGAATCACCATGTGAGTAAAACGAGGAGGGTATAACTTTGGAACTCACATTTTCACATCTTCCAACTATGATTTGGTTAATATTATACACAAGTGTATCCTCTACTTTACAAAGATATATTTTTAGGTAAAAAATAAAATATTTTAAACAAATTAACTCTCTCTAAGTTGTTGAGTATGCTAAAATATTCCACTTCTACTCTACATTAACTGTAATGAACAACCAGTAATTATTCTTAAAACTTATACAGAAACAAGTTTATTCTTCTCTTTGTATGCATAGAACTTGTACACAACCACATTAATATTCTTATTCTTATTCCTTTATTAAACTTTGGATAATCACATATATCACATATCCATAACTTCTTCTTCCTCCTATTTAATAATTTAATTCTTCTATGAAAATATTCTCTAGCTTCAAATCTACAAAGCAATCTAATATTAAAGTACCTCATATTTTAATTTAAAATTCAAATCCAATTTTTTAATCATAACATTCAGATTATTTCCCATATTAATCTTAACTATTTAATTTGAATTGGTAGTTAAAGCAGGCTGTAATAACTACAAAATTTTAATTATGGATCCAATTCATCATTACATCTTAAAATTCCTAAATTAACCCTGTAATATAGATTCTATAGAATGGTCAAGGGAATTACAGTGTATCCTATTTTTTTTTAGTTTGTTTCACTCAACTTCCACAAAAGACTGTGTTGTGGAATGGGTGTTACCGTGTGGAGGCCATGAAATATTTTTTGCCACAAAAAACCATCATTATCACCTCTGTGGAGAGGTGTATTTACTACAACACAGTCCTCTATATTTTCTACTAACTATAGAATGGGAAACAAGTTGTGGAGTGGAAGTAATAAATTCTATAGATCCATTATATTCCATCTTATAGTGCATTAGGACATGAAACTTCACTACGGTATGGAGGTCCCAAATTTTCTAGATCCATTAAAATCAACCTAGCTTCCTCTATAGTGTGGCCCTTCCACAATGTGAATAACTCTACTATGTAATAGCTTGACTTTATGTCAATATGATATGATGTAGATATTATTTACTATGATGGACTTATTCCTTAATTAACTTATACATTGAAAGACCATGCTTTTCAATGTGGAACTCTTTCTTATGCTACTTCAATTTATATGTATCATGAAATCATTCTCATGATATGTAAACACTTAAAAATGGATTAAGAATCATCTTAATTAACTTATAATATTATTTATGTATTGACAACAAAATCTAACACACTCAATCATATTCTATTCAACAATTCTTCAACCTCACTTATCAAAACAACCATATAATCACCTCTTAGGATTATCACAACCTGAAAACCCTTTGTGCCTCTCCTGATTTTCAATTTAAGGTATTGTGATTTGGACCATAAAAGGATTAAGATAAAGTTCATGTAGCTTTGATCAATTATTATCGGGGTTTATGATCACATGGATTTGACTAAAAGGAGAGGTAGTCTATATCGTAAAAGGGAAAGATAAACTTGATGTGAATGAGAGAACCTACTTCCACTATAAACCATCTTATAAAGACATTCACAGGGTTTAAGTTCATAGTTAGTGGATTGAAAAATAAGATAAAAGTTTTTAGTTGGACCTATGATAATAAATAAATATTTCACTTTATATATAGGGGTAGTATAAATCAAGTAACACATAGTTCTTAGAAATATATTCCTTGCATAGATCTAGATCATATGCCAAGAGGGGGAATTTTTTATTTTGGTATTGTATTGAAACCAGAAGAATCATTGTATATTATACCTAGTATAAGAGATCCAAGTTACCTTAATAATGGTAAATTTAATATTAGTATAGGATTATTGATATAAACCATATTCCAGGTACCCTTACATGGATCTAACACTCATGTAAGGAAGTTGGGTCATATAGGATGGAATGCCTTGAGTAGCTTAAGGTCATGTAGGATGGACAATATATTATATAGTTTAACAGTATATTATGAGGACTCAAATGTCTTTCAATTTTAGGTTGTATAAAGAGGACCTTCATGAAGGGGAACTTGTATCATAAAATGATATGTCATCATCTCAACATTTTACTTATTGAGGGAAACACAACATGAATTGGTGGGAACAAACATAAAGATGAATCAAGGATTTGATTGGGATTTTTTTCTAGGCCTGGGATAAGTGATCTAGGAGTCACTGTGTATCATGCAGTAATAGTAATCAATCCATATGTAGTTCTGACTGGTCACCTATACACTAATTAAGATCATATATAGGGGATTTGGTGATGAAATAGATAATGTAACTAGTAATGATAAGGAAAGAACCCTCATAAAGATATAGTTTCATTAATAGGATAGAGTGATGTGGCTCCATATTAGTTCAAGGATATCAGAAGACCTAATTTTAATGAGATGGCCTAAATAATAGGATGAATCTCTTAAAGGTGAGGTAAATTTAATTTCAGTATACGCTCATGGATAAAGAACCAAATTATGGGAGTTTATATAGATATAGATCATATGTGAGGAAGTTAGGTCTCATGAGAGGACCTGTCTAAATAGTTTAGGTTCTTATGGGATGGACTATATGTTTTACTATTTAACATCATTCAATATAGACTCAAATTATATTTTTTTATAGTCATGTAACAAGGACCTATTCATATAAGGATTTTCATATATCTGCCTCATTCACAAAATGAGGTAACCTTATTTTAGTGTCAATCAAGGGGATAAAATCCAGTATGAATGAACAATGTCTTTAATGATAATATAATGTGTGGGGTTTGATTGTAAATTTATTTTATGCCCATGATAAGTGATTTTTAAATTACTATGTATCCAGTGATAGTAAGAATCAAGCCATGCATGTTTTTTGAATGAGAATATCTCTACACATATTTGGATTATATATTAGAGAAGAGGGATGATGGGTGAACTGGTGAGAAATTGATTAAATTATGGTGTGACTTAGGCAAGGCCTCATCACCAAAGAAAAAACAGGTATGGAAATGTAGTATGTGGCTAAACCTAGGATAGTAGTGACAAGCATAATTATATATCCTAAGTCAGAATGAATCAAGCCACATGTAGTTATTATAAAGGTTAAATTTTAGTTATAGGTTAAGTGAACCATGGAATTATGGTTGGATATTATAGACATAACCATTGAATCCCTAAGGGAAAAAAATTACCCCAATATATATCGATCTCTTATATAGGAGAGGATAATTTCATAATTTGAGGTCATATAGAATAAACCTCTCTAAGCAGTTTATAGTCATGTGAGATAAATGATTATGAATAGTTCAAATCCTTGAGGGATTTACTCTGTGTCATTTGGTTTGATGTCATATAATAAGGAATATGTGTTATTCATTTTATATTCATATAGTTAGGAATTTATGTTTCTTGTAGTTCAAGGTCATAAATATTTGACCAAATTTTCACATAGTTTATGCTCATGTAACTCGGAGCCTCCCCAATATAATATGTTATGTATAAGGGAATAAAATATAGAGATATTTAATGTAAAATTGAACATCAAGAAGTGGATGAGATAAATAATGTCTTGAAATGTTTGAATCGAAGATGATGGGGATGATGATTGGTAGGATTAGGTTAAACATTATTAATAGAAAAACTAATGAGACTATCACGAACCAAACTCGGTCACCATCAAACCGAAGCCCGACCCGGTCTGCAGGAAGGCCTGAGAGGCATTCCCGATCCTCCTGGGCTGGTGACAAGTGCCAGAGCATCAACGGAGAAGATGGGAACGGCTTCGCCCAGTATAAATAAATAAAAACAGAGGAAAGAAAAGAATAACACAAAGTAAATAAACAACACAAAAGGAAGGGATGGACAACAACAACCAACTAACCTTCCCACAACCAAAGCTCCTCACGACTCTGAGAGTTTCTCACCAATACACAACCAAATCTTGTCCATGGTGAACGAGCTCGAGTTGAACCTGCAACAGAAACTAAAAACAGGAAAACACTATAGGTGTGAGTATTAAAACTCAGTAGCGGGTCCAAAAAACTATTCCCAATGCACTACCCTTAAATAAAGAATTTAATAATTACAAGTTTAAACTAAAGTATATAAAATATTAGTTTTTCAACACACACTTTAATTTATAAAACAATTAACAGTCCTTTTCCCTTTATAACTTAAAATCAAGTTTAATTTTTGAAAGGAACATATACATCGCATTTAAAACGTGTTTGAAAAAAAATTGGAAGTACAAATTTTAGTTGTTAGTAAAAAGGGAAAACCACACAACACGCAACACACTAAGGGAAATGGAAAAAGTGGCACATAGGGGCCAGATACTGAACTAGACCTCTCAAATTTCTGCCACATACAAATAAACACTAAAAAGAACATGGGTCGAACCTAGGAGATCGTGAACAATCCAGAACATACTATACATGTGACTCATATTAAAGGAATTCCTACTCTCGATGACATCATAATTCCCTAACACGCCTAGTGTTTCCCTACATGGCCTAATCGAGGGGCCCAATCCCCAGTAGAGTGTAATCCGAACTAGGGGCCACTAGCCAATGCGTAATCTAAACTAGTGCAGCAATCGTTCTCATAAGATTCACTTACTATTCCAGGTTCCCATGCCAACACATATAATAAACAGGAAAGGGGTGAGTCAACAAATTCAATCAAGCAGTACAATCATCACACACAAATCATGCAGTCAACGTACACCAAATATCACATCTGAGTCACCCCAAATAGATTTTTCCAAAATAATTTATTTTATTAAAGTGCCAAACAGGCCTTCACTAATTTTAAATAAAATCCTCATTTCTCAAGTGAACTAAAAAAAATTGTTTGTGCTTCAAAATAAATCATTTATCAATAAACCATAACTACATTTAAAATTCTATGAATTATGTTTAAAGGCCAAATGGGCATTCTTTCACTACTAGGTGTCCGCTCATCAAGAAAATGTTTCAAGTGTCATGTATAAAATAAACGTCTCTTTTTACACCAAATAATCATTTAAAAAAATTAATTAATTATCTTATATCATTTACCCTTTATTTAAAATTAATAAAACATCAATAAATTAATAAAATCTAAATTTAAAGGTGAATGCAGTGGGGGACCTACCTCAAAGTGGAACCAAGCCGTCCACTCGGCTCTTGGCGCTTTCTAACTAAAAGTTGTTGCTCTTGACGATGGAAACTCGAAACCACCTCACCTATATGCATATACATTTTCATATATATATATATATATATATATATATCCTTTAACCTAAGTACATATTCCTCGTGCCATGAGGGAATATGCGCAAGGAGGATATACATATATACATGCTTACCCATGTATATACCTATAGGTCTTTGTCACTGACGGCCAAAACCCACACTGTGATGAGAAAAACACCCTACAATGATGCAAGGGAAACCAATAACTACCCAAAGATTCAACCACAACTAAAACAACTTAACTTCCCATAAAATAATATAAATTAATCACAACACATGAAAAATGCGTCCTTCATGGAAAACATGTCACAAGGCCAATTCGCATCACTCCAACTTAATAAATCATTTACATAATTAATAAAACTTTTCCAATATATATAAAAAAGAATCACTAAAAAAACATACTCTAACTCCCCTCTTTAAAATTAAACACATACTAAAACATTTTTCCTACACATGGTGCACTCACTTTATAAGATTTAATAAACCACTTAAAAAATATTTTTAAGCGACTCCAAATAGTATCACAAGACTTCGAACACATAAGACCACCCAAAACCCATTTTGAGGCCAAATGCACACCATATACATGTCAAAACATAATTTGAAGCCCTTGCGTGACATAATAAAACAACGGCAAAGTTTAGAAAAACACTACAATGGATCAACAAAAGTTTTCATAAAATAAAAACACTCATATCACATAAACACGTTATGAAATCCATCCAAATCATATTAAACATCAAGAAAAACTATATTCACACCAAGAAGACTAATCAATAAACATACTAAATTAATAAAACAAGAAAATTAAAACACCACAAAATTTTTATGCACGGAACCGACTACCTTTGGTGTCGAAATTCTCAAGAATTTGTGTGGAACCCCAATCTTCGCACAATCGCACTGTACGGTGATCAAAAAAAACCCTAAAATCAAAAAATCAAAACATATACACCATAAAAAAACCAACGCAAATCCAAAACCACAATGAATAAGAATCAAACCATAAATTGAAGGATTAGGGTTTACCTGGAGGGAATCCATGCCAGATCAGGGAAGCGGGGCACTGGAAAATGCACCGGCAGGAAGAGGGGACACCGGAGAGACGGTCCGTCCGTCAAAGGGAGGTGTGAGGAGGTTGTGGACCGAAAGGGGAGGGCGTATACGTAGGCTGTCCGGTAGAGGGAGGAGGTGGCGCGGTTCGCTGGTCGCCAGCCGAAAAGGGGGTGCATCGGTAGGTATAACGGTTGGAGGAGGAAGAGGGGCGAGTGCGAGGTGAGCTGGGATGAGGCCGCGCCGGAGGATGAACAAGGGGAGGGGCAGCTTCCGACTCGGGTAGGGTTAGGAGGGTGTTGTGGAAAACAGAAGGGGGGGAATAGATCCGCATAAGGTAGTGGGGAGAGCAAGAGAGAGGGAGGGAAAAATAAATGAGAGAAAAAAAATAAATGGAAAAATAAATGGAAAGAAAAGAAAAATACAATAAAATGAAATAAAATAATAAATAAATAATGAAATAAATAATGAAATGAAACTTAAAAAAACAAATTAAACTAACCTATAAATAAATCACAAAAATAATGGTAATTTAAATAGTAAGTCAATTATTTTATAATTGTAACATTAATTTGACATTAATGACCAAATCAAAAAAATTAACTGCCAAAGAAAAAATAATAATATCATTATTATTATTGAGGTCGGGCAGCGTGAAAGGACGTGTGCAAGGTCGCGCGCCCAAATAATAAAACATTTAATAATAAAACATCCTCTAATTACTATTGGGTTCTACACATGGTCGCGCGTACGGATGCACACCCGTATAAGATCACAAATCCCTTTTAAAATAGAACCAATTCAAACCGCAACCCAAAAGAAAGGCCTAAAATAATTAAATTAAAATAAGTTTCAGTCAAGGTGTGACAATTCTTCCCACCATGACACTTTCTGCCCCCAAAAAGTCCCAAGAGACTTAACCAAGAAAATATTCCAAGCAAGACCACAAATATACCTAAAAAACTCAATCACGCGAAGATAGGGTTTTCAAAACACCCATGACCGGAAACTCCAAATATCTCAAGACCATAACCACTAAGAAAAAAACCAATAGCAAGGAATTCACCTCCAAATACAACTACAACATAGAACACCCCGACACCTAACTTATGGATTATCAGGGCCGCTCGAGATCTTCAAGGACAATTGTCCAGCGACACACTACCCAAGCTTAACCAGTTACCATGACCAGGGTTGGGAAGAGCCATAGTAAGGGGTTTCCCCGCCAAGCTTACTTTGGAAATTGAGTTTTTTTCCACAATTTCTCATGATGGTGGTCTCCCCACCATATTAGGATTCTTATCAAACATTGGTTCTCTAATCCAAGACGACTCACAAACCTAGACAAGCCTCTATAATTGTCTTAACCATCCATGCTCCCTAAGTTTAACCAACCAACATAAGAGGAGACATTGGTGAGACCCGTAATGGGTCTCCCCACCATTTTAGAATATGCATAACACCATGGGACCTGCTAACACAGCCGACCTACATGGATGATTTCTACACTGGCCAAAACTCCACCACATGAGATGGTTTTGATAGCAGAAATCTCTAACCTAGAGGAAAACTGGACAGGCATGCGTTAATCCTACAATACAAAAGCATCTCTGAAACGAGTATAATTTCAATCCATAATCAACCACACGTAGGTTCACAGAGAACGACTGCTGGCTGTACAAGAATACGGGTTCTCTGAACCTCTTTAAGGTCCAAGAGGGAATCCTGCAAATGAAGACCACAATAATGAGACAAGGCCTTTAGGCCCTTCACAACAAAGATGAAGACTTCATAGGAAATACTGCAATAGGGAAATTTAAGTTGTCCTATTCTGGTCACTATGGACTTAAATTATATCAATCCCATCCCACATCCGACGAGTTTTTAACTACGTGCAAGCTTCACCCTGAGACCTATGGTTGGGGACCTGATGTCTGAAGCATTTACCACCTCGCAGTCATAAGCTGACCATATCTGACTGGAACTTCCTCTGTTAAAAAGGCAACCTTCATACTTCTCCTCGTGTCCCAAATGGAAACTCCGTCAACATACCAATTGATAATTGTAGTGAACAACTTAGAGTGTTCGACTGACCACACTAGAGATAGGAGATTGAGCGGTTTGTCCGACACGCAACAAGAACTGACGGAAGGAGCGCTCCAAGAACAGGCCCCTTCAGTTCACACTCTTCATCGGATGAGGAACCTTCACTTCCTTAGGTACAATCATGGGATGAGGTTAGTCTTAAGGATCTCTCAAGATATCCTTATTCGCAATAAGAATGGAGTGATCGCCATTTACTGTTTTAGTGTCGCTCCACTGAGCGTACTCGATACAACTTACACCACCCAACTTTTAGAGCTCCTCCAAAACCGAAGACACTTACAACTTTCCCAAAGAACTCAACAATATTCAATCGACCTCGACGTCTACAAATAGTCGACACAATCGAGTATAATCCAACTCTGCAACTCCATTGGGAGTCTAGGCTGAGCCAAGAACCGAGAGACCTACTGGAAACCCATGGGACATTTCTAGGGGGAATATCCCAAACAAGGGACACAAAATATCCTTCCAAAAATCCAAACACATCACAAATAAAATATCCATATACTAAAAACAAATCAAACAATTTCAATTTAAAACGTCAATTCATTCTTAAAAAAACACCTGCTTTAGGAACCAAACACAGTACATTAAAACCCAACAACTCTTTTTGAACTCATCGCTTTCACTCTGAACTCAAAACCATTTTCCAATTTCCAAATGTTTTTAAGCACAAAAACCCAATTTATAGAAAACCCCACCTTTCAAGAAACAAGAAGCAGCTTTAAAAAAATCAATCACTCACCATTGATATTCCTAGATGCCTCATAGATAAGAATTTGTGTGCCACTCACGCACCCATCCACATGATCTGCCAACTATTAATTAATCCTTTCCACATGCACATGCGAGCACCCATAGTAATACCACTGGACGAAATAAGGCTCTTCCGCTTTTAAAACAAAACATTCCCAATATTCTGAAAATACCTTTTTCCTAAACTATTTCAAAAACTCAAGAAAAATTTCCAAAATGATTTCTATTTATTAAACAACCCACTTCAATTTCAAATGACCCAATACATCATTTTAGAAATTCAACTTTGAAAAATCAACACCAAAGGTCCAAGAGAAACGCACCCCAAAAATCATGCCAACCACACACCAAAATAAAATAAGAGCAACACCAAAGTCCAATTCCCTTTTTAAAGGAAAAAATTTTCACCACAATCCCAAAATAGAGGCAAGACGTCGCAAACATTAAATCACCTAGACGAAGGACTAGTGGTCGTGTCTAATCCGGCTACATGGTTTAGAAGACCATTCCCTAGGCAAGAACCAACCACTAGGAATGTCGAACCGTACTCTCGGGCATTACATGGGTCGCTACTCCATGTGAGACCACGTGCAGTATCGGTTTACTCCTATTGTCATCCTCCATCCACACAGAGCAAAACCAAAAACTCAAAATCCCGGACTACCCCTGGTTACTCGGGGATCGTAGTAAGAAAGAGTTTGTGACGTTATTCCTGCACCTACCACTATAGTACCGACAATCTTATCTCTGATCTACCCGACACCCCAAATAACAAGAATAACCTCCTCTGATACCATTCTGTCACGAACCAAACCGGGTCACCATCAAACCGACGCCCGACCCAGTCCATGGAAAGGCCTGAGAGGCATTCCTGATCCTCTCGGGATGGCGACAAGTGTCAAGGCATCGACGAAGAAGATGGTAATGGCTTCGCCCAGTATAAATAAATAAAAGTAGAGGAAAGAAAACAATAACACAAAGTAAATAAAAAACACAAAAGGAAGGGATGGCCAACAACGACCAACTAACTTGCCCATGACCGAAGATCCTCACGGCTCCAAGAGTCTCTCACCAATCTACAACCAACTCTCTCCCATGGTGAACGAGCTCGAGTCGAACCTGCAATAGAAACTAAAAATAGGAAAACACTATAGGCGTTAGTATTAAAACTCATTAGGCATGTCCAACAAACTATTCCCAATGTACTGCCCTTAAATAAAGAATTTACTAATTCCAGGTTTGAACTAAAGTATATAAAATATTAGTTTTTCCATACACACTTTCATTTCTAAAACAAGTAACAGTCCATTCCAATTTATAACTTAAAATCAATTTTAATGTTTGAAAGGAACAGATGCATCGCATTTAAAACGTTTTTGCAAAAAAAATTAGAAGGCCAAATTTTAGTTGTTAGTAAAAAGGGAAAACTACACAACACGCAACACACTAAGGGAAATGGAAAAAGTGTCACACCGGGACCAGCTACTGAACTAGACCTCTCAATCATCCGCCACATACAAATAAACACTAAAGAGAACATGGGTCGAACCTAAGAGCTCGTGAAAAATCCGGAACATACTATACATGTTAATCATCCTGAAGGCATGCCTACTCTCGATGACGTCATAATGCTCTAATGCGCCCGGTGTTTCCCTACATGTACTAACTGAGGGACCCAATCCCCTACCAGAGTGTAATCCGTACTATGGGCCACTAGCCAGTGCATAATCTAATGTAGTGCAGCAATCGTTCTCAGAAGATTCACTTACTATACCAAGTTCCCATGTCAACGCATATAATAAATAGGAAAGGGGTGAGTCAACAAAGTCAATCAAGCAGTACAAACATCACACACAAATAATGCAGTCAACATACACCAAATATCACATCTGAGTCACCCCAAATAGAGTTTTCCAAAATAATTTATTTTATTAAAGTGCCAAACGGGCCTTCACCAATTTTAAGGAAAATCCTCACATCTCAAGTGAACCAAAACACTTGTTCGCGCTTCAAAATAAATCATATATTAATAAACCAGAACTAAATTTAAAATTCTATGAATTATGTTTAAAGTCCAAATGGGTATTCTTTCACTACTGCGTGTCCACTCCTCAAAAAAATGTTTCAAGTGTCATGTATAAAATAAATGGCTCTTTTTACACCAAATAATCATTTAAAAAAATTAATTAATTATTTTATATCATTTCCCCTTTATTTAAAATTAATAAAAACATCAAGTAATTAATAAAATCTAAATTTAAAGGTGAATGCAGTGGGGGGGCCTACCTCAAAGTGGAACCAAGCCGTCCACTCGGATATTTTCACTTTCTAACTAAAAGCTGCTGCTCTTGACGATGGCAACCCAAAACCGCCTCACCTATACGCATATACATTTTCATATATATATATATATACCCTTTAACCCAAGTATATATTCCCTACGCCATGATGGAATATGCGCAATGATGATATACATATATACATGCTTACCCATGTATATACCTATAGGTCTTTGTCCCTGATGACCAAAACCCACACCATGATGAGCAAAACACCCTACAACGATGCAAGGGAAACCAACAACTACTCAAAGCTTCAAACAAAACTAAAAAAATTTCACTTCCCATAAAATAATATAAAATAAGCACAACACATGAAAAATGTTCCCTTCATGGAAAACATGTCACAAGGCCAATTCGTATCACTTCCAACTTAATAAATCATTTACATAATTAATAAAACTTTTCCAATGTATATAAAAAATATTCACTAAAAAAACATACTCCAACTCCCCTCTTTAAAATTAAACACACACTAAAACATTTTTTCTACACATGGTGCACTCACTTTATAAGATTTAATAAACAACTTAAAAAATATTTTTAAGCGACTCCAAATAGTATCACAAGATTTTGAACACAGAAGACCACCCAAAACCCCTTTTGAGTCCAAACACACACCACATACATGTCAAAACATAATTCACAGCCCTTGCGTGACATAATAAAACAACAGAAAAGTTTAGAAAAACACTAGAATGGCTCAAAAAAAGTTTTCATAAAATCAAAACATTCATATCACATAAACACGTTAGGAAACCCATCCAAATCATATTAAACATAAAGAAAAACTATATTTTCACCAAGAAGACTAATCAAATAACATACTAAATTAATAAAACAAGCAAATTAAAACACCACAAAATGTTTATGCAAAGAACCGACTACCTTTGGTGTCGAAATTCCCAAAAATTTGTGTGAAACCCCAATCACTGCACAACCGCACTGTACGGTGATCAAAATAAACCCTAAAATTAAACAATCAAAACATATACACCATAAACAAACCAACGAAAATCCAAAACCCCAATGAATAAGAATCAAAACCATAAATTTAAGGATGAGGGTTTACCCGGAGGGAACCTGTGCCAGAGCAGGGAAGCAGGGTGCCGGAAAATGCTCTGGCAGGAGGAGGGGATGCCGGAGAGACGGTCTGACCGTCAAAGGGAGGCGTGTGGAGGTTGCGGACCGAAAGGGAATGGCGTGTGCGTAGGCTGTCCGGCAGAGGGAGGAGGTGGCGCGGGTCACTGGTCACCGGTCAGAAAGGGGGGGGGGCGTCGTCGGCAGGGAGAGAAATCGGAGGAGGAAGAGGGGCGGGTGCGAGGTGAGCTGGGAGGAGGTCGTGCCAAAGGATGAACAAGGGGATGGGACGGCTTCCGGCTCGGGTAGTTTTAGGAGGGTGCTGCGCAAAATAGAAGGGGGAGGAGGAGATCCACGTGAGGGAGAGGGGAGAGCAAGAGAGAGGGAGAAAAAAAGAAAGAAGAGAAAAAAAATAAAGAGAAAAATAAATGGAGAAAAAGAAACAAAAAAAATAAAATAAAATAAAATAATAAATAAATAATGAAATGAAACTTAAAAAAATAACTTAAACTAACCTATACATAAATCAAAAAAATAATGGTAATCTAAATAGTAATTCAATTTTTTTATAATTGTAACATTAATTTGACATTAACGACCAAATCAAAAAAATTAACTGCGAAATAAAAAATAATAATATCATTATTATTATTGAGGTCGGTCAGCGTGCAAGGACGTGCGCAAGGTCGTGAACCCAAATAATAAAACATTTAATAATAAGACATCCTCTAATTACGATTGGGTGCTACACATGGTCGTGTGTACGGATGTACACCCGTATAAGATCACAAATCCCTTTTAAAATAGAACCAATTCAAACCGCAACCCAAAAGAAAGGCCCAAAATAATTAAATTAAAAGAAGTGTCAGTCGGGGTGTGACAGAGACGTCATTAAGGAATAACACATGAGGTTAAGTTGGACCTTTCTTATGGGATGAAAACATCCCATTAAGGTTACTTATTGGATTAAAAGAAACTATGATGTTCAATGTAAATTCTTATTAGGGTCTGTTCAGATCAGTCAATTACCCTATTACCAATTTTCATGAAAGTGGGGACCAATAGGATTTTATCAAGGTTCTTGTGATTCCAAAAGGAGTACATCTACTAAACACATTTGTTCAATGGTGATTCAAACATAAAAAATGTATGAATTAGCTTGGGTGAAAGAGGGTATGTCTAAAAGGTTTTATAATCCACTGTAGTTACACCGTCATATGTTAGATATGCTATTTGGGTAAGAGAAATATTCCTTGATTAAATAGGAGAATAAATTAAACCTCACCAGAAATGGAATGAGGTCCCAGGAAATAAGGGGGAATCCTAGTAATTAGTTATGCAAATAGAAGTGTCTTGTAGAGAATGGTCCCCTATGAAAAGGAAGAAGGTACATAGTCTTAAGGTCATTCGCTACAAAAAAACTCTATTTAGTGACATTTTTATATTGAATTAGAAACATTTTAAAACATTGATAATTCATTTACCGAAGTTTCTCAAAATCATCACTAAATGATGTGTCCCAAATTTAGTGATGTTTAGAAATTTTTTTAATTTTCATTTACTGACATTTCTAAAAAATGTCGATAAATAAACATCGCTAAATTAGTGACATTTATAAACGTCGCTATTTAGAGTCACCTCATTTATCGATGTTTTTTAAAAACATTGGTATTATTATTTTTTAAATCTACAGATTTTTTTTATATTTTTGAAACATTTAATTTTTTAAAATATAAAATATCACACATATCTCTCTGCCCCACCACACTAAACCTCAGCCCCATGCCTTCCCCCAACCTCCCCACTCATTCCACCCTTCTACCCAGCCTCTCTGGCTCGTCCCATTCCTCCTCCTCCCTCCATTAAACACTCGTATCCCATTCCACCCTTCTACCCAGCCTCATCCCACCTACGTCATGTTCCTCCTCGCCTCTAGTACACACCTAGAGCCGACCCTAGACACACACAAAAAGTAAGTCAAGCCCAAAATTCCCCTTTGATGGGAATCGAAACACAAACCCACACTTTCAAACCTAAATAACAAGCCAACCTATAATTAATTTATACGTTTAATGGTATTATAATATATTTATATATATAAATACATTTCAGTAATTAAAAAAATAATATTATATATATATTCATATGTTAATATAAATATATTAATATAACTATATATATGTTTATATTTTCTATTTTCTATTTTCTATTTTCTATTTTCTATTTTCTATTTTCTATTTTATATTTTTATATTTTTACATTTTTTATTTTATATTTTATATTTTATATTTTATAGTTTATATTTTATATTTTATATTTTATATTTTATATTTTATATTTTATATTTTATATTTTATATTTTATATTTTATATTTTATATTTTATATTTTATATTTTATATTTTATATTTTATATTTTATATTTTATATTTTATATTTTATGTTTTATGCTTATATTATATATATGTTTATATTTTATACATACATACATATATATATATATATGTTTATGTTTTATATTATATAGTATATATAGATGTTAATATTTTATGTTTATTTATATGTTTATATTATATTATATATATGTGTGTGTGTTTATATATATGTATACATTTTATATATATTGTGTGTTTATATTAATATATATATATGTTTATATATAGATAGATATTTATATATATAAATATGTTTATATGTATATATATATATATATATATGTTTATGTGTGTGTGTAAATATATATATATATATATATATGTATGTATACGTATATAAAATTATAAGTATATATATGTATATAATTAGTTGTGTTTGAAAAATCTGATAAAAATGTCACTAAAGTAGCTACATTTTAAAACACTCATAAAAATGTCACTAAATTAGCCATGTTTTCTTAAAAACATGACTAAATTTAAAATATTATATGTGTGTGTGCGTGTGTCTATATATATTTGTGTGTGTGTGTTTATATATATGTGTCGGTATTTAAAAAATTAATATATTTTATAAATATATATAATTTTATATATTAATATATATATATATATTATTTTTTATTTTATATATTATGTTTATATATATATAATTTTATATTATATTATATATATATTTGTATTTATATTTTATATTATATGTGTGTGTGTGTTTATATTTTATATATATATGTTTATGTATGTTTAGATATTATATTATATATATCTGTTTATATTTTATGTTTTAATATATATATATGTGTGTGTGTGTGTGTGTTTATATTTTATATTATATATATGTTTATATTCTTTATATATTATATTTTTATATTTTATATATATCATATGTTTATATTAATATATATATATATATGCTTATATATGTGTGTGTGTTATATATATATTTATTTATATATGTGTGTGTTTATATATATGTGTGTGTGTGTGTAAATATATATGTGTATGTATACATATATATAATTTGCCACATTTTAAAACACTCGTTAAAAATTTCATTAAAATAGTTTCATTTTCTTAAAAATGTGACTAAATTTAAATTATATATGGGTTTTATATATAAATATGTGTGTGTGTGTGTGTTTATATATATATATATTTATATATATTTATATATATAAATATATATGTTTATATATAAGTGTGTTTATATTTATGGGTATATGTTTATATATATATATATATATTTACATCGATGCAGGTAAATGAGCTATATAAATATATATAATTTTAATAATGTTTCCTAAAAAAACATCCCTAATTTAGTGATACTTCCTGAAAACATCCCAAATTTAGCGACGTTTTTTAGGAAGCGTCACAAATTTAGCGACATTTGTTATGAAACATTGCTAATTTAGCAACGTTTTTCAAGAAACGTTGCTAATTTAGTGACGTTTTTGGAAAATGTCTATAATTTAGGGATGTTTTTTAGGAAACATTTCTAAATTAGTGACGTTTTTGGAAACATAACTAAATTACAATTTTTTATAGTGGTTGGTGACTAACCACTCCAAGTAGTTTATGATCATACATTATGGGCCATATACCATATAGTTTAGGTTCATATAGAAAAAACTACTTGTCATATAGTTTATGGTCTTGTGACAAGGACCTAATGTCATGTAGTTTAAGGTCTTAAGACAAAG
Organism: Viscum album; assembly: GCA_963277665.1. Lineage (NCBI taxonomy): Eukaryota > Viridiplantae > Streptophyta > Magnoliopsida > Santalales > Viscaceae > Viscum > Viscum album. The sequence goes on along the minus strand of OY728162.1, from coordinate 421,260,073 downwards.
ACCCCATGATATTTTTTTAGATTCATGCATCAAGGACTTCAACTTCCCTGATTCTAATTATGATGCACCTTAATCACACTAATTGAGATAATCAACCACAACCCCTAAGCTCAAATGAGTCAAGATTAGTGTGAGAAACAATTTCTAATTAGAAAATTACTCATATTATGTAAGAACATATAATAAGGAAGGTTGGTTTGGGGTTGGAATGTCACATCGACTATCATATGAAAACATAGAGATGAGGGTACTAGTTGGGTACGACTCCAATTAACCTAATTCTCCCTAATCATTAGGGTGTATAAAATAAAAATACAGGTTCTTTCGAGCTAGTTTGAATTCTGTTCAGACACGTTCCTCTTTTTGTATAGTTTAAGGTCATATAGCTTGGATCAAGTGAAGTTCCTTTTAATTTCATGATACCAGGACCAATGTGGTTTGTGTAGTATAATTTCATGAAGCTAAGACATGATAGTGATAGAATTTTATGGTTGAGCCTAAGTTTGGTAACCTGGGTGTCACTACATGTCATCTAATAATAGGAATCAAGCAAAAAGTTATTCTTAAAGGGGGTATTTTATTCTCTAGGTAGATCTAGATCATATGCAGTAAATTAGAAATGAAATTGAAAGTTTTATTAGAAAGTAAAGGAAGAAAACCCTATATAAATGTGGTCTCTTTACCTGGATGAGTTATGATAGATTTTTCCTAGTATAGGGTTTTCGAATAAAACTCAACATAATCTGGTAAACCTATACACTAGAAAACATCTACATAGATCTAGATTGTATGTAAAAGGGGTTCAGGTCATACAAATTAAAACAATCTATGAAATTTAAGTTCTTTAAATAAAAAAGGATAATTCATGAAGTTTAACGTTATATGATAAGGATTTGGGTCTAAGTAGTTTAAATTCATGTGGAATGAACTTTATATGTGTAGTTTAATGTTATGTTTATAGGATGGTACATTTTTTATTTTAGTGATGTGAAGCAAGGACTTTGTCCATATAGTTTAATTTCATATAGTGAATACATTATGTTATACTGTTTAAATTCATGTAGTTGGGACTTTGATCATGCAGTTTAATGTTTCATGGTGAGCATGGTATACTATACATAGTTTAAAGTGATATGATTGGTACTTATTTCCTTGTATGTAATATATTAGGAAGGGTACACTTTGATTGAAGTAAGAATGAATCGTGTACACATTTCATGTATCTTAAGGTTCTCTAACTTAATCAGGACTTTATTAATATGCTTATGGGGATAATATTTAAATAAGAATAATCCTTCAATTATATGTCCAAAAAAAATTGGTGGGGATAATAATTGGTATGATCTTTCAAAATTTATTTCTTAGGTATTTTTTTCTATGAAATCTCAAGAAATACACGCTCTAATGAATAGGTGAAATATGTGACCACATGCTCAAGATTAGAGTAGACCTTGTTTTTTTATCATCAAGAGATGGGTGACCATGATCCTTCCACACACTTTATGTGTTCTATTCAAGGTGTGCATAGGAATTAAGTGGAGATTTGGGTCATTATCTCCATTATCCACTCATTTATCTGCTTCTGGATCCAATTATTGAAGATAAAGCATCCCTTGATTATATTCTCTAACAATCAATGGTATGGGTAGTAATTTGGATAGTATATTATATATGCCTCCTCAAGTCACTTCCTTGTGTTCCTTAAGATACCAATTAAAATATTCTCTATGTCCAAGGTGAAATTTCTAGAAATATTCTTTAATTAAAAGAAATATACCTTGTTGTTCCTATCATTAAAATAAGGATGATAACATTGTTTCCATTATTTGTCACATATTCCTTTATCTTCATGGTCACTTGGTTTGATCTTATATTTGGGTTTTGGTGTCATAATCACTATAAATTTGGGTGGTAAATTTTGAATCTTTTGATGATTGGGACATCAATGATTGTGCTCTTAGAATGGAGAAATCAAAAAAACTTAGGGACTGTGTGGTGATTACAAAGGCTGAACAATGTTCAAAATTCATCTGATGAGGGGGTGAAAAATATAAAACTTCATCTATACATGTGGTATGGTGTGCTTCATTGTAAGGAGGAAATTTATGTTAGGGTGTTATCATTTCACCATGGGAAAAATATCCCAAAATCAACTCCAATTTATTTCCTAGTTTTTTTTAGTTTTTCACTACAAATGAGTGATTTTTTCTTCAATATATATGTAATTGTAAGATTCATAGGGTTAATAAGAAAAATATTGGATGAAAACTTTTCCTTTATTAATGTAAAGATAGGTGGATAGTTATGGATTCCAGATTATAGGCCCTGGTGGTTGGATCTTCCACCAACATTGGGCATATTATCCATCAACATCATGTTCAGAGGAATCAATAGGATTTATTATGTCTTCTTCAGAGGTAGATGGGGCATCAATAAACTCCTCTTCATCAAATCTTGGAGTATATTATGGAAAAATATTCTAACCCTTAAATAATTCTATAGTTTTTTATCATCTCTATCAATAGTGTGCTTATCAAGACTAAGTGAACATTCTTCAAACTCAATAGATTCCATGTTGATAGAAATAAAGTCTCTCATTTCAGGAAACTCTTCATATCTAGTGCACTTTTCTATAAATTTTATATAATTAACATAGGTAAAATACTAATCCTTATCAAAAGAGTATCACATTTGATGGTATAGTTACTATTTTCTTATTCAGTGGGATGGTTCCTATTTTCTCATTTGGTAGGATAATGCTCATTCACTCATTTTTTGTGATGGTTCCTAGTTTCTTATTTATTGGTACTAATCCCATTCTCCCAATGATTGGGGGAATTAATTCCATATTATTTTGGAAATATTTTTAAATCTCTATAGATCCTTCATTCTCTTTTTATTTTCTATTTTGATTATATTGGATCTTTAGAGGTTAAAGAGTGGAAGGTACCATAGTTAGAGGTGTAGAGGGAATTAGGGTCATGACTGGATAAATCAATCATGCTTTGATGATGGTATGTACATGTTACAATGATTCATTAATTATTCATTCATACAAATCTTTTATATCCCTATATGTGTCATTTTCCCATACATCTTCTTATTTTGGAAGAATGGTAGACACACATTCCATATGCACCTTGGGATTTCCTAATGGTACTAGACCATCGTCAAACATCTTTTACAATAATCCTTAAACATAAATCATTATTAGATCATTTTACAAATCATACAATGATAAGGTTGGTAGTTTTTTGATCACTCTACTCCGATTCATCTAGATTCTTGATTTATTTCAATGCAATCGGGTTGTTCTATAAGGTCAGGATGAATTACCCTAGAACTTGGATATTATGGAAGGAATAAAATTAATTTTTCATTATTTAAAGGTCACATTGACTCATACTTTTTAGATTTAGGTTTATAGTGGATACTTCTAATTTTCTTTACTTCCTAATATATTATTTTAGTTTTTGATGATCTATTTCCTTAGTTCTTTGAATAGTATTCTATAAAAAAATTTATATTTTCGAACTCTCAAAATACACCAGGATATTTCTAGGGAATGAACATAGTGGACAAATCATCTAGTAGGTTATATATATAAATATATAGTATTTTTTTTGGGAAGCTATTTTTTTAAGTAATATATTGATCCCTTCCATCTTGCAATGAAATCCACAATTATCTCATTATATTTATACGTGTAATTGGAGAGGTCAAGGATAGTCATTTTCCTCAATGTATAGATGAATTGATAGTGTAATTACTAAAATAGATCTTCCCAGCTTGAAATAGAACCATCTATGAGGTTATTATAATAGGAAATTTTTTTACCTTTCAAGGTTTGTATAAATAATATGATCTTTTCTTCCTCTTGTTATTATGGGATTCCTATTATTGGTCCACACCTAGAAGAAAAATGGGTGATATACTACTCTGGATCCCCCATTTTGTCGAAAATCAAGATATTGGGATTCTATAAGTTGGGTATAAGAGGATTCAAATCCACAAAATTGAGATATAATTTACTCTTTGATGTTTCCTATATGTATTGACTCTCTAGATCATTTATCTGATAAATAAGAGCATCTAGTAATTCTTGGGACAATTCCACCAAAGTTAAACTAGGGTGACTATCTTGAATTAGAGGTTAATGTAATTTTATTAGTTGGAATCCATGATAATCAATCAGTGCTACAATAAAATGGTATTATTGGTAAGATATCATATTTATAGGGTAGCTCTTTCATGTGTTTATGGGCTAAGAAATATCCTCCCATTTAAGAAGATCGGCTAAAGGAGGCATAGTGGCTTTAACCTGATAACCATACTTGGTGGGTATGTTTTCCATGAGAATCTAAAAATTTATCTTCTCAAGATCTTATATTCTATACTTGAATAGATAAATCTACACTTTTTATAAGATGATCTCATCAACTTCTAGTGGTTTTGGGGATCTGAATTTTTCTATACCTTTTTCATTTTTGTCTACACAGGATCGTCGAGTGGTAGTCCTAATATGTGCCACCTCTTTTTCATGTTCATAGATAGTATCATGTTCCATAAAATTATTTAGCTCAATATTGATGACATTTACTAATTTGAAAATTATAACAGGAAATATAGATTCTATTAAAAGAGTTATATCCATAATCTATGTATGTTCTTGTCCAATGGATGATACTGGAGATGATCATGGGGGTAAAAATTACCCCATACATGTCAACTAGTTTTTCCCCTAGGTTTTTACAGCTGTAGAGATGTGAACCTTCTCAAAAAATTTAGTAGTTAGCTACCATTTTTTCCTCCCCTTCTGGATGTCCGAGTTCAAGTGACTATGGAAATAACATCCTGATATTTTTAAATAAGAACATTATATTTGATAGCATATAAAACACTCAACACTGAGCTTAAATGACCATGAAATATTATTATTTAATTATCATTATTAAAAACTATCCATTTAATTAGAGTTTAATGATCTATATCCCCTTAGGTTTGTTACTTTGCTAGTTTTTGGTTGTTGGAGATGTTTGAAGGAGGCTTAGAGAAGTTTGGAGAAGTTCGGTTTCAAAAAATTGGAAGAAGGGGGATTACACATTGTGTAACTATATTATGTAATGTGAAGTTTCATTTCACAGCTTTTCCAGGATGGTTCACAGCATGAAATGTTTCGAGTTTGAACAATAAAATAAATTGAAAGGCAGTAAATTTTTTGATGGAATTTGACCATGGGGAATTACATGGGATGAAAGGGTGTTACACATCGTGTGATACCCTATTGTTGTAACTTTTAAGTGTTTTTTCATCCACTCAGGTTGTCAATATCTATGGATGCAGTGACCCTTCCTCAACCCCAAGTGACATGCCGACCCCTATTTAGTGTTTTGAGGATTCCTTCATCAAGGATTGATTCCTAGCTTCCCTCCTTCGATCTATAGCAATCCATCTTCTATCTAAGGTGTGTTCCTCCTCTTTTCTTGTGTTTTCTTCGAGTTTGGTCTCTTTCCCCTCCCATTTCTTATTGTTATGTGATAGAATATGATCTCGCATGGTTCTAAATGGGATTATCTTTAGTAGTTATTAGTGCAGTTGTGTCACGGCATCCTCATATGGATGCATATCTTGCAAGATATGTGAGTAGAGATCCGTTACATGGCACATTCTTGTGCAAAGATCATTTATTCCCTTCTGAAGTAGTATTTCCTTCATTTCTCTAACTTGTGCATCATACAGGAGGGATCTACTTTTTTCACATATGGATCATGGTTGTTTCAAGATAATCAAAGATAATAATCAGTTAAATGAAATTGAAAGGGATATAGGGATTTTATTTTCATTCCTTTGTAGTTTTGATATTATGATTGATATATTGTAATTATACAGGGATAAACGGCCCACTTAAAATTGTTTTCTTTAGTGGATTTTATTATTTTGGGTACGTGTGTTGTGTTTATTTCTTGATCAAGGTTGTTTGGTATCACCAAAAAATGTAAATTGGTTAATCATGTATATCTAGATAATGAATGGATACCCCAATATCATACAGTTCAGTGATAACCCCTAAATTATACAAGTGGAATTAAATAATGGATTCCTTGTTAAATTTAAATTTTTGTTTTTCCTTGGTACATGGGGTGGTGTGATGTGAGGGTTTTCTCTGGTTTATGTTGTAGTTTGGTTTTGATCCCATTTGTGCATTGTGGGATGTCTTGGGTAGTGTAATGGAATCTCAAGTTGAGAGATTGATTGATTGTGGAATGGATAAGAAGGGTTGTGCAGTGGGGCTACGAAACTGATTGTGTGATAATTTTTTTTCATTTGGGGTTGTGAGTTGGGGTTGGTTCAATTGGTATGTGACCTGAGTGGGGTGATTTTGAATGAGGGAAGTAGTGATTTGTATGGGTAATTCACTCGGATTTTTTCCATGAGTAATATACAGAAATATTTATCATGTATCTAGATATCGATATATGATATATCATGAATGAGTGTTAAATGTAGAGGAAATGTGAAGTACCTTTGGTTTATTAGGTCTCTTCACCTTGTGAGAAATTTGTTGCCTATTGTATGTTGTTCTTAATAGTTTTCCAAGTAGTGATGGAATAAATGAATGATTGATTAATAGATCCTAGAATATATTGGGTTGTTTTGGCTAATATAATGGAAATGGTTAAATAAATTGGTTGGGAATTTGAATGCGTTTTTTAGCTTATTGTGTGGTGTTGTGTATTTAGAGGTAGTGACAAAGTTTTCAGTGTTGTGAGTTGGTGGTTTTTCTAAGAACTCATAGACTGGGCTTGAGTATTTGGTATCATATATGTATATACTTTTATTTTCCTTGTGATTTCTATACACACACCACCCTATTTGAGCACTATGATTTGAACAAGCCCATATTCATGGGGGGTGTCTTTCCCAAATATCCTAGTGGGAGGATGGATGGTTGGCCACCCAATCTTCCCTACTCCCTCTTCCAGGTGGGGATAACCCAATATTCTTCAAGTAGGTTGTGGTTTGTGAGGCCTAGGTGTGTGCGGGTGAGTTGTGCTTTCCCGAGTGTCTTCAAGATGAGATGTGTTATGATTTCCTAGGTTTATTTGGGTTGATGTTGTGGTTTATGGCCCAAGTGTTTGCTGGAGGGATGTGATGTGGTTTGTAGACTAGGTCTCTATGGGTGGGATGTGATGTGGTCTATGGCCCAGGTGTCTGCAGTCGAGATGTGATGTGGTTTGTGGCACATGTGTCTTCAGGTGGAATGTGATGTGGTTTGTATCCTAGGTGTCTGCGAGTGAGATGTGGTGTGTTTTGTGAGGCCCAGGTGTGTACGGGTGGTTTGGGATGTGGACCTTTTGTAAGTGGTATGATCATGAGGACATTTTCTATTATGAAATAGCGGCTAATCAGTGGGAAAGTGGTGTGGTGTACCCTATCATCGATGTGCATTATATTACATTATATGACTTGTGTTATTTGGTGAGTGTGCCTTGGTGAGGTTAGGATGGTTATTATACCGATTAGGTGTTTTTTGGTTCTGTTGTTTTCATATAGGGGAATTAGTATGCTTCTTTCACATGTACATGAGAGACTTTGGTTTTCCTACTGAGTATACCAGTATTCTCACCCTACGTATATAAAACTGTTTTCAGGTTTCCAAGAGGATTGTTTGGACTGTTTTGGGTGTTACTAGCTCAGGCTTAGTATAGTTGTTGAGTCGCTGCTTTATCTAGCTTTTGGGTACTTTACTTTGGAGTTTTGTTGTATTTGTAATAGTTATTTTTTTATGCATGCATGTGGGATGGTTTTTTATTTCTTTTATATATTTCTTGGATTTTTTTTGTGGGTGATCCATCGTGTATCCAAATATTTTTTTTAAAGTTTAATGCATCCCATATTGTGAGATCTATATACCCTTGGTGCTAGTCGCCAACCTGAGGCCTACTGAAGGCAAGACTCTAGGGTCATTATTTGCCTTTATTCATTACCAGCCTGGGATGGGCATCTTTGGAGGTTGTGAAAGAATGGTATCAGAGCTGATGTTTGAGATATATGATGAATTTTAGAGTTATTAACAGTTATTATTTCATGGGTTAGTAGAGAAATAGTGTCAAGTGATCTTGGTTTGTGACATAGGCTAGGGAAGATAGACTAGGACATGGGATTTTAGGGGGCCCCCGATCCGATGCAAGGAATCTAAGACTACCAAATGACCAAGTGAGGCTACACCATTTATAGGTTAGAGACCCTAATAAAGGTATATGCATTATAATTACTTTTGTTATTATTTTAATTGGGTTTTTTTGGGAAAGGTGAAATGAATAACAAAATTATTTAAATGAGTTAAAATGAATCATAAATAAAAAAATCCATACTAATCGGGATTAGGAAATCTTTATTTATTTTTTAACTATGGATCCTAGCCATTATCCATGTGTGGCTTTGGAAGTTGAGTCTCAGTAGGATGATCTGGTTGATCAACTGAGGGTTGATCTAGTTGAGTAGGATGAACAGTGGTAGAGAACGTTATGTTCCTTCCAGTGGTAGGTATTGGGAAAGTAATAGGGTAGTGTTTCAGACATGGAAATGGAAATTTGGATTGAAGAGCTTGATATCACCTTTAGTTTAATCCGGGCCCCGATAGAGTACTGGGTTCCTTTGGCATTCATTCATATGCAAGGAGTCTCACTTTAGTGGTGGACTCTTTATCTAGGGGAGAGAAAGGAAGCATATGCTTTGTGGATCAACTTTGAGAAGGAATTCTAAGCAGAGTTCCTGTAATCGACCATGAAGGCTAAGAAGAGGCAGGATCTAATCTCTCTTCAGTAGGGTAGTATTTCAATGTAGGATATGGGTATAAAGTTCAAGGATCTCCTTCATTTTTTCCCAGATCACTTTTCATATTAGGAGTCTTGTGCAAGACATCTTGAGGAGTCACTTATTACCTCTATCCAGTACGTGGTTACTCCTTTTACATTGCTGATGTACTTAGAGGTTCAGAAGAAGTTAGAGGTTATCTAGTGGATTCACTCATGAGGAAGTCTAATATGAGAGTGGATCCATCATAGTTTGTTGAGAGGAAGTGTTACCAGTGGCAAGTCTCATGTGCCAAGACCTTCGAGGTTTTGACTGGTAGGGAGTCGACCTCAGCAACTTCTTTTCTGGACTTCTGGTGCCAATGGTTACCATTATTTTCCTTTTGGATTGGGGCCAAAGTTTTTCTTTTTTGGAGTTCACATACATCATCAAAATTGGTTCCCATTATCTGTTCAAACTTATTTTGGTTTATGTGGATAGGTTTAGTGCCAACCTCAGCAGCAGTTTCTAGTCAGGTCGTTTCAGTAGTAGGTGAAGCAGTCTTTTTCTCCAATGAGGGGAGTTGAAGTACGTAGAGGTTGACTGATGTTCCTCATGTTTAGGGACCTCAACCTGGGGATTTTCATGGAGTAATTCATCAAAATAGAGTCAAATGAGTCAGGTGTGGTCAGTTTCATGCAACGGAGATGGTGGTTCCAGTAGGGCCAGATATCATCAGTGGTATGATCAATTTTTTTAGTACCATTTCTTGTGTTTTTTTTTATTTAGGAGATTCACACTCCTTTGTTACACCCACTCTAGCATGTTCTCTATGAATAAACATAGGGAGGCATCTTATTCCCCTGGTGTTTATTATGCCAGTTAGAGGCCAGACCAGCATGTTTGATGTGATCTGGGGGTGTAGACTGATGATGGGACCGTATCAATCCCATGGGAATCTATTTTTACTACAAATGTAGCCATGCGATATCATCCTTAGCATCAACTGGTTATATTACATATGTGTTGGTATCGACTACTTTCGGAGTAGAGTCACGTTTTCATATGTGGATGGCCATTGTGTGGTTTTCATTGGTGATCAGGGTTTTAAGGTAAGTAGTCATCATGTGGAACCCCTTATCTCCTTGTTGGATGAGATGTTAGTTGAATAAAAATATGTTGGGATGGTGGAGATTCCTCGGGTCATTGGTGAGTTCCTAGATGATTTCCCTAAGGAGTTTTTGATGCTACCCCCTCACGTGATGTTGAGTTCTGGATAGACTTGCAGCCCGATGCTTCTCAGATTTTGATGAGCCCTTATTGAATGGAACCTTCTAAGCTATGGAATATAAGGATTCAAATAGAAAATCTGATAAATGAGTGTTTTATTTGGCTCAGTGTGTCACCTTGGGGTGCTCTAGTGTTGTTCTCTAAGAAGTTGGATAGTATTATGAGGGTTTTTATAGAGTATAGGAGGTCAAATCAAGTGACATTCAAGAATTGTTACCCCCTTCCAATGATAGATTCTATTTTCAACCAACTGAGAGGGGTAAGTCAATTTTCTAATATCGATATGTGGTCTGGATATCACTAGTTAAGGGTGAAAGAGGGATATATCTCAAATAATGCTTTAATATGTAGGTATGGGCACTTTGAGTTTGTGTTCATTCCTTTTGGTGTTATGAACGCACCATATGTGTTCATTGTGATTATGAACTCTGTGTTTCATGAGTTCCTAGATCGGTTCATCATTATGTTTGTCGATGATATCTTAATCAATTGGAAGTTAGAGGAGGAGAATTCTGAGCATACCATAACTATCTTGAATGCTCTTAGAGGCCATCAACTTTATGTAAAGTTGTATAAGTGTAAGTTCTGGACATGATAGGTGCATTTTCTAAGGCATGTGGTGTCTCAACAGGGTGTGGTAGTAGACTCATTGAAGGTTGAAGTGGTTGTTTCTTGGGAAACACCCAAGAATGTGGGAAACATTCATAGTTTTATCGGTCGTGTAGGCTATTATTGGAGGTTTGTACCTGATTTCTCTCAAGTTGTATCCTTGTTGATGACTTTGACCAGAAAGGACTGAGATTTTGTGTGGAGTGGTCAGTATCAGGCATTTTTTGGTTACCTAAAGGGTAAGTTGGTTATTTCTCAAGTGCTCTGGTTTCCAGAGGAAGGGGTGATGTTTGAGGTGATCAGTGATGATTCCCATCTGTGTTTAAGATGCATGTTGATGCATCAGAGAGTGGTGATCTCTTATGGGTCTATGAATTTACATCCTCAGGAGAATAATTATGCCACCCACGATCTAGATCTAGTAGTAGTTTTGTTTTTGCTAAAGTTATGGATACATTACCTCATGGGGTAGCACTTTTTGGTCTTCAAGGATCACAAAAGTTTGAGGTATATCTTCTCCCAGTGAGATCTGAACTTTCGAAAGTGGAGGTGGATGGAGTTTCTTTAGGACTACGATTTTAAAATCACCTACACTTCAGGAAAGGGGAATGTTGTGGCTGATTTATTAATTAGGAAGTCACAGAATGAGGTTATTTGGGAATCTACAGATGTTTAGAGAGTAATGGATAAGTTGGAATCTTTTCACTTGGATGCATGAGTGGATAGCGGTAGAGGCTATTTATTTCAGATGAAAGTGAAGTCTTCTCTGATGTAGGAGGTGGAAGAGTCTTAGTGGGGATACTTAGAGGTATAGGTGTTGCGCGATTGTTTTGTCCATGGTGATGATATAGAGGGATAGTTGGAGTATGGTCAGAATCGGAGGATGTTCTGTGGGAATTTGTTTTTTCCGATAGCAATGCATGAGGGATTCCTTCTTGAGTTTCATAGATAACCTTTAGTGGTACACCCAAGAGTTTCTAAGATATATTGTGGCTTGAGGATATAGTTTTGGTGGACCAGAATGAAGTGGGAAATATCAAAGTTTGTGCTAAGATGCTTGGTATTCTAGTAGGTAAAGGTCGAGAACCGTGTTTCCAATGGTTTTTTGTATCCCTTGGATGTTCCCAAGTGGAAGTGGGGTGAAATATCAATGGATTTTGTCATAGGGCTACCCAAAAATTAGGTAGGATGTGATTTTATCTAGGTAGTAGTGGATTGACTAAATAAATCGGCTCACTTCTTAGCGATCAAGGAGTTGGGCGTAGTGGATGCATCGGAAAAAAGGTATGTGGATGAGGTGGTGTAATTTCATGGAGTTCAGAGACCCATTGTCTCATATCGGGACACATGTTTTACCTCATGAGTTTGGAAGGTATTACATCATGCTTTTGAAACCTAGTTACACCTCATCACTATTTTCCACCCTCAGATGAATGAGTAGATAGAGAAAAATATCTAGATGTTGGAGGACATATTGTGAGAATGCTTCTTGGACTTTAGTGGATATTAGGTATGACACCTACCCTTGGTAGAGTTTTCTTATAATAATATCTATCACTATTTCATTAGTATGAATCCATTTGAATCTTTTTACAGAATATCGTGTCGTTCTCTGTTGTGTTGAAAAGAGGTTGGGGAGATAGTTGTTCTTGGTCTCGAGGTAGTGTAGAGCACAATAGAGAAATTTAAACTTGTTCATGGGAGGATTAAAGCAGTGTAGGACTAGAAAAAATATTATCTCAATAATAGGAGGATTCCCTTGAAGTTCTATTTTGGGGACCACATGTTCCTATAGGTTTTCCCTCGACATGGGCAGTAGAGGTTTAGCAGAGGGAGTAAACTTTCTCCCAGGTTTGTTGGACCCTTTGAGGTGTAGGGGCGAGTTGGTGAGGAGGAATACCAGTTGGTGTTTCCACCATAGTTGGAGAATATTCACGACATCTTCCAAATCTCTCAGCTTTGTTGTTATCTTCAAAATGACTCTCATGTCATTGATTGGGGAGATTTTGATATTGATGATGACGCAAAATTCATGGAGAGGCCAATAGAGATCTAGGATCATCAAGATAATTCATTGTGTGGGAAGATCATTCCCTTGGTTTGTGTGTTGTGGAGGCATGGTGTCCAAGAGGAGAGTACTTGGGAGTGAGAAATGCATTTTCCTGTCTAGTTTCCGGAGTGGTTCTAAGTTTTCCCTTGTTCTATTTTGTTCTTAAATTTAATGTTTGAACCTTGTTTTATAGAATGAGTTGTTTTTTCCTTGGTTTGAGATGTGTGTGGTGTGGTGTCTGATAAATTCCTCACATACCAAGAAGGGAGGACCAGATTATTAATTGAGACTCATTAACTGTGATGTGATTAAACTTGTGCAGGTGAGTCAGTACCACCTGGAGTGGATAGTAACTTTACATGGAAGATGTGATTCCCTGATTCATGTATTCATGATAGTGTTGTTCATTTGATTTGACGTGTATAAAAACCATGTTCCTTATTTTACATTTTAGAATGATTTGTTACATAAAATTTCACTTAATACAACTTAGAATATCGATAGGTCTATTTTCTTTAGGGTTTAGTAACATTACATAACAACTTAAAATACTAAATATAACAACATATTTATTGAAAACTTCTTTGACATGACCACAACATTCCTTCGTACTTAACATTGCATGGGATAATCTGAGGACATAAATAAGAAAGGGGTGAGCTATAAATCCCAGTAAGGGAATAAATATGGAATAAAATTAGGATAATAATACATATTATAAAAGTCATATTAATGATTTATAAAGGAACATTAATAATAAGGCATGATAAAGCATGATAATCATAACATGGAAAATGTGAAAACAACTTAAAACACTATATTATAAACATAAGTAAAAGCTAAACCGTAAAGACTTCATGGTATAAAAAATTCATATAAATTAATCAGGTAAACCCCTATACCAATATTATGTATCGTGATACTAAACATTACCTAATTAATTGGAGTGCTATCAGAGTTCACCCTTTATAAACATTTCAATCTCATGCTTAAGTGTGCCACATAGATCATATAACATGGATTCATTCAACATCATAATTTTATTACATGATATAAAAATGTGGAATAAATAAATTTAAGTCCCCAATAAATAGTATTATTTTCATAAAGTTTAATACCCTTGATAGATAAATGGATATGGTATTCACTACAAAATTATTTTGGCATGGTAAATTATGGTGTGATTTCGGAAGCATAACGACATCATATAGAAATTCATAAAAAGGATGATGAGATAAAAATAAAACTCTCATAATTTATACATGAAATTTATAGTAATAGGGAGATGTAAGTACATTCTAAAATATAAGTATTTGTAAATAGAAGACGTAACATAATAAAGAATCTTGAAGAAAGAGGAGGAAGCAAAAGAACCCTTATAACATTTCGACATGGTAACGGGTGTACGTAAAGGTTATTAGGAGTTTTAAATGTGATTTAAATGGGATATAATAATTTATAAAACAAGTTTAAAGTATTTGGGATAGGTAATAATGTATCACAAACATAACTAAATATAAATTAAAAAGTAATATCATAAATGAAGTGCTTGATTAAAAGAGGAGAGCGAGAATCCCTTATAGAATTTCGACATAGTAATGACTTAGGTAAAGGTACAAATGAGGGGGGATAAATGATACCTCATTAAAATAATATCAATTTTATAGTAATTTAAGTATTAAAAATTAATGTAAATACAAGAAATTGAAATTAAAAGAACTAATCTCAAAGAAGGCACTTGAATTCAAAGGTGAGAAGAGAAATCCTTTACTTGGATGTGTGACTCCAAAGGATTGTGAGAGGCTTATTGAGAGCTTGGGGAACATTGAGAGGACTATAGGGAGTATAGGGAAGAGGTTGGACAAGATTAAAGGAGTTTTAGTGAATATAAATGGGATCTTGGGTGGGTTTATATAGGGAAGAAGGGTGATTTCTTTATTATTTTGGTTTTGGACACTACATAATAAAACATGCAAAACCAAAAACCATCCCATGGTTTTTCTCATGGTTTCTATAAAAGGGGAGTGGTATAAATTATTTTATGAGTACAAGGGCCAAATAAAATAAAATATTTATCTTTCTTATGTGTATTTGAGTCACACTTTCAAATAAATGATTTTAAAATATTAAAATATATTATAAGTCTTGGAGGATTCACTAAGGATTTATAAAATAAATCAAATAAACCTAAAATCACATTATTTTAGAGGGAAAACATAATTTTGTACAAATATACCTTTTATAGTATTTATTACATCATTATTGTGTCATTATGATGTATAAAACACACCTTATATTTATAGAGTATTTAAATTTTACCCAAAAAATCGATTGTCTCAGAAAATTATAAAAAATCCACCATTGGATAATTTCAACATCCTGATTCCAAAAATAATATTCATTTTATAAAAATATTTTTCTAAATATTTTTATTTTCACTTTTAAAATAAAAATATACATTTATTGAAAATTGATAGTTTTTTTGACAATACGAGTTTATCGAACCCTAATAAAAAATTACATTTGTATTCATAAAAAAATATTTTCATTTATATTTAAATAAAAAGTAATTTTATAATAATATTTGATTAAAATATTATTTATTTCAAAAATCCATTAATTCATCAAAATATATTTCTTAATTGAATCATAATATTAACCAAAAATACTATTTGTTATTTAAACATCATTTAAAAAGTAAAAATAATAGGAAGAAAATATATTCATTATTCTATAAAAAATAATGTACATAATATTATTGCTAGGGTCTTGATAAATATCTCTTTATTACACCATCATATTCCCTAAGAGTAAGGTATATAATGGTGGGGATTTCATGGGGTTTTTCGGTGAACATGGTTTGGATCGTTATCTCGATGAGATTAAACTTCTCCCATAAACGGATTTTCTCATGCTTAATTTTTTGGATCTTATCTTGGGATTAGTCTGGGAAAAATAATAGAAATGTTATCTCCATCTAAAACTCTAATAAATGGGCTTTATAGGTTATAATCCTACTAGTTGAGGTCATCACTTCCTTTTTTTATGCCGAAATGATTTTTTAAAACACTATATTTCTACTAGTCATGTGATCACTATTCAACAGATATATTATCAATAGTAAAGATATTTAACGGTCATTTAAAATCCAATTGGATATAATAAAATAATTATATGTGTTTTCTATATCCATTAAATCAAAAGAAATGGAATTTTATTCATAAATGTTTGGGTCATTACAACCTTCCCCCCTTAAGAAATTTCACCCTCAAAATTTCATTTTCCCACACTAAAACAGATGAGGGTAACTCTACTACATCACCTCCTCTGGTTCCCACATTGATTCTTCAAACTTTTGGTTTTTCCACAACACCTTGACGGAGGGAATTATCTTATTTCATAGAACTTTTTATCTATGATATAATATCTTCATCAGATGGTCCTCATAGGAAAAGTTGTTATACAATGGTACCACTTATAGATTGAGTAAATGTGATGGGTCTGGTATGTACTTTCTTAATAAGGATACATGGAATACATCGTGTACTTGAGAAAAGTTTTGTGGGAGTTCTAGTTGATAGGTCATTGCTCTGATGCAATCAAGGATCTCAAAAGGGTTTATGTGCCATGGACTAAGATTTCCCTTATTCCCAAATATCATCACTCTCTTACATGGAGATATTCAAAGGAATATCATGTCTCCAATATCAAACTCTAGGTCATGTCTACGATTGTCAGCATAGCTCTTTTGTCGACTCTGAGAATCTTTGATGTTCTGTTGGATGGTCTTAACATTCTCCACCATTTCTTTGACCATTTCAGGACCTAGAATTTTTTTCCCTAAATTCATCCCAAAATGTCAGTTTTCTGCACCTCTTCCCATAAAGGGCTTCATAAGGGTCCATTTAGATGCTTGATTGGGAACTGTTATTGTAAGAGAACTCCACCAAAGGAAGATTTTAGTCCCATCTGCCTTTGAAGTCCATTGAGTAATCTCTCAAAATATCCTCAAGTTCTTGGATAGTCTTCTCAGATTGGCCATCAGTTTAGGGATGATAAGTTGTACTAAAGTTCAGCTAATTGTTTAGAGCATGCTAGAGACTCTTCCAAAACATATAGGTGAATATTGGATCTCTATCAGACATAATCGATAGTGTTACTCCATAAATCCATACCACTTATCAGATTTATATCCATTCTGGTTTATCTAGTGAAAAATCCTCTTAAATCACAATGAAGTGTGCAGTCTCTGTAATAATATCCACAACAACCCAGATAGCATTGTTTCCTTTGGATGTCCTTAGAGGTCCGGTGACAAAGTCCATGGTTATGTTTTCCCATTTCCATGTTGGTATGGGTAATGGGTGCATCATCCCCTTAGATTTCCTTTCATCCTTCACTTTCTGACATACCAGACACTTTGATGTATATTCTGTGATCTCCTTCTTCATGTTATCCCACCAATAGTGTTCTCAGAGATCTTGATACATCTTTTTGTTTCCTAGGTAAATAAAATAAGTTGAATTATGTGCATCATCCAAAAGTTATTTCTTTAACTCAGGATTTAATGGAAAAAATATTCTTGACCCAAATATCACAATTCCTTCTTCATTAACATTGAACTCTGAGTATTTCCCTTTTCTAATAGTTTCCACTTTCCTCTAAATTCCCACATAATCTTTTTTATCATCCTTTTACCTTTTTAAAAGATATAGTTGAGAAATCATTTGTGAAAGGATTGATGATGTTCCTTTCTTTATGATTCCCATGTACATCTTCTTCAAGTATAATAAGATAGAATCCTTATCAATCCTCATCAATGTTAAAATTAATGGGTAATTCATACTAAGAGCATATACCACCTTATTCACTTTCACATGATGGTAGTGTATACCTTATTCACTTTCACATGATGGTAGTGTATTGATCACTCGTAATACTTGATGATCTCTAACCATATTCATGAATATATATTTGAAACTTTTGTGATTCGTATATATTTCACACTTCTCTCCAAAGAGATAATGATGCCAGATTTTTAATTCAAAGATCACAACTGCTAACTTCAAATCATGTGGGGGATATTTTTACTTGTGAATTTTCAACTGCCTTGAGGTGTAGGAAATGACTTTGTCATTTTTCATCAAAACTCATCCCAATTCCTTCTTTGATTTATCGCTAAAAATTATAAAAAGCTCCCTACTTTTGGGTAGTGTGAGCACAGGGGCAGTGAAAATCCTTCATTTAAACTCCATAAAGATTTATTTGCATTCATCATTCCAAGAAAATTTGACTCCCTTACGAGTTATCTCAGTAGGAGGGTTTGATAATCATGATAAATTTCTCACAAATCAGCGATAATATCCAGCCAACCCAAGGAAGCTATGGATATCTATCACAAATATTGGCATTGGCCATCCCTAAATTGCTTTTTTCTTGTAAGGATCCACAAATATCCCATTTCTTGTGATGATATACCCCAAGAATGAGACTTCCTTCAACCAAAACTCACACTTATTGTAATTTTCATAGAGATTCTCCTTTCATAAGGTCTATAGCACAGTGCTCAGAAACTCCTCATGCTCCTCCTTGTTTTTGGAGTATATTATAATATCATTTATAAAGACTACCACAAATTTGTCAAGGTAATCTCCAAAGACTCTATTCATCAAGTCCATAAATATTTATAGATCATTAGTGAGTCTTAATGGAATCACTATGAAATCATAATTCCTTTATCTTGTATGAAAAGTCGCCTTGGGGATATCCTCCTTTTTCACCCATACTTGGTAATATCATGACTACATATACACCTTGGAGAAGTATTGTGCTCCATGTATTTGATCAAAAAAATCATCAATTTGTGGAAAAGGATACTTGTTCTTTATCTTGATTTTTTTGAGATCACGATAATCAATATAAAGGAGTATTAACCCATACTTCTTCTTGATGAAGAGAATTGGTGCATCCCATGGTGAAGCACTTGGGTGTATAAACCCTTTATCTAGATTCTCCTATAATTGTTTCTTCAGTTACTCAAGTTCTACAACATCCATTCTATTTGTATTCTTGGATTTTTGAAACACCCTGGGTATAATATCAATTGAAAACTCAATATCTCTACTAGGAGTAAGACTTTTCAATTCCTCAGGAAACACATCAATGAATTCTCTCATAATAGGCATGTCTTCGAGAATGGTTCTATCCTTAAACTCAATCATTTGATCTAGATAATATTTATCGTTGGGAAATAATATCCATGATTGAGATGATTTTTCTAAATAAGAATCATCCTCGTCCTAGTAATTGTATATAATAGGGGGTCGATTCACTATACAGAGTGTGATTTCCATCTCATAGCAATTTATGTTGGCTCTATATAGGGAAAGTCAATCCATGCTCAAAATTGCATCAAATTCCACCTAGGAAAGTATGAAAAGGTTCATTGAAAAGTTAAATCCAAAATTTTTTATAGGGGATGAGTTATATACATAGGATGCAATAATTTTCTCATTTTTTTTCTTCACTAACAACTTCACTTCCATGCTTTGTGGTGGTGTCTGAATTGTTCTACTAAACTTTTTTGATATAAAAGAATATGTGGAACTATTGAATATAACCCTACCTTTCACTTTTTTATTCTAGTTATACTTTATTTAATATATAATTAGGGATAATTATTTAAAACTATTTAACACATATAGATAAATCCAATGACATTAAAGGGACAACTTATAAATTACATTTATTTCTTTAACTTATGAATTTCTAGGCTTCAATCTATGTCATCCATGATCTACTTCCTAACATATATTCTTATGAGAATTTTTTTTCTTTGTTCCCTTAATAATGGTCTGTAATGAGTTTATGAATTTACCAAAGAATAAACCCTAGGAGTGTCAAATCAGGTGTGTAATAAGGCTCATTATCATGTACCGAGTTACCCCAAGTCAATCCTGGAACACCTTGTCGGAGTTGTTAATCCTAGGTACATCTATGTCAGAACCACATCCACTTGTAGTATCCATACAAGGATGTATTTTCTTAATAAACCACTTACTCTATACTTTCCAAAATTCAGGGATGTTTTCTTACACTTATCCTTATCCCTAAGGGTTTTCACTAGGGTTTTCTAATCCTAATCTCAAAAATAATTAAACCTTCCCTTTGATACCTACTATAAAATCCCTGCTATTTATTTCACATTTAAACATGATTTATTACATAAAATTTCACTTAATACAACTAAGAATATCGATATTTATAGTGTATTTTGGGTTTAGGAACATTACATTACAACTTAAAACATTAAATACAACAACATCATTATTGAAAACTTTCTTGACATGACCACAACATTCCTTCGTACTTAACATTGCATGGGATAACCTTAGGAAATTCATAAGAAAGGGGTGAGATATAAATCCAATTAAGGTAATAAACATGGAATAACATGAGGATAATAATACATGTTATAAAAGGAATATCAATGAGGCATAAATGAACATGAATAATAAGGCATGATATAGCATGATAATCATAACATGGAAAATGTGGCAACAAATTAAAACAATGCATCATAAATATAAGTTAAAGCTAAAGTAAAAAGACTTCATGGTGGAAAAAAGTCATATAAAGGAATCAGGTAAACCCCTATCCCAACATGATGTATCATGATACTAAACATTACCCAATGCATTGGAGCTCTATCAGAACACACCCTTCATAAACATTTCAATCTCATGATTAAGTTTTCCATATAGATCATATAACATAGATTCATTCAACATCATAATTTTATTCCACTATATAAAAATGTAGAATATATACATGTAAGTCCCCAATAAATATGAGTATCTTCATAAAGGTGAATACCCTTGATAGAAAAATGGATATGGTATTCACTACACGATTATTTTGGCATGGTAAATCATGGTGCGCTTTCGGTAGCATAACGACATCATATAGAAATACATAAATGGGATGATGTGAGTAAAAGGGGATATAATAATTTATTAAAAAAATGGAAAGTATGTGGGATAGGTAATAATGTATCCCAACATAACCAAATAGAACTTAAAAAGGCATATCATAAATGAAGTGCTTGATTAAAAGAGGAGAGCGAGAATCCCTTACAGAATTTTGGCATAGTAACGGCTTACGTAAGAGTCCAAATGAGGGGGGATAAATGATACCGCATAAAAATAAAATCAATTGGATATTAAGTTAAGGATTAAAAATTAATGTAAATACAAGAAATTTAAATTAAAATAACTAATCTCAAATAAGGTTCTTGAATTCAAATGTGAGGAGAGAAATCCCTTACTTGGATGTGTAACTCAAAAGGCTTTGGGAGTCTTATTAGGAGAATGGGGGGACCTTGGTAGAACTATAGGGAGTATAGGGAAGAGGGTGGATGAGATTTAAGGAGTTTTAGTGAAGGGAAATTGGAGCTTCGATGGGTTTATATAGGAAAGGAGGGGGATTTCTTTATTATTTTGGTTTTGAACACTGCATAATAAAATATTAAAAACCAAAAACCATACCATGGTTTTTTCCCATGTTTTATAGAAAAGGGGAGTGGTATGAATTATTTTATGATTCCAAGGGCCTAGGATAATAAAATATTTCTCTTTCTTATGTGGAGGTGAGTCACACTTTCAAAGAAATGATTTTAAAATCTTAAAATATATTATAAATCTTGGAGGATTCACTAAGACTTTATAAAATTAATAAAATAAACCTAAAATAACATTATTTTAAAGTAAAAAACCATAACTTTGGCCTAATATACCTTTTATTGTTTTTATTACATCATTATTGTGTCATTATGATGTCATAAAACACACTATATATTTATATGCTATTTAATTTTCCCCAAAAAATTCATCTGTTTGAGAAAATTATGAAAAATTAATTGTTGGATAATTTCGACATACTAATTCAAAAATAATATTTATTTTATCAAAATAATATTTTAAATATGTGAATTTTCATTTTTAAAATAAAAATGGACATTTATTGAAAATTGACGGGTTTTTTTAACAATATGAGTTTTTCAAACCCTAAAAAAATTTACATTTGACTTTATAAAAAATTATGTGATAATTTATATTTAAAAAATTAATTTAATAATAATATTTTATTAAAATATTATTTATTTCAAAAATCCATTAATTCATCAAAATATATTTCTTAATTGAATCCGAATACTAACTGAAAACACTATTTATTCTTTAAAAATCATTTAAAAAGTAACAATAATAGAAAGAAAACATATTAATTATTCTATAAAAAATAATGTTCATAATATTATTGATAGGGTCTTGATACATATCCCTTTATTACACCAACATATTCCCTAAGAGTAAGGTGCGTGATGGTGGGGCTTTCATGGGGTCGTTCGGTGAACATGGTTTGGGAAATGATCTCAATGAGATTGAAATTCTACCATAAATGGTTTCAATCATGCTTATGTTGTTGGATCTAATATTGGGAATGGTCTAGGGAAAATACCATAAATTCTATCTCCCTATAAATCTCCAATAAATGGGATTCATAAGGTACAATCCTACTGGTTGAGGTCATCGCTTCCTTTGTTTGTATCAAAAGGATTTGTTAAAACCCCATATTTATACTAGTCATGTGATCACCGTTCAAAGTCTACATTATCAATAATAAAGATACTTAAAGGTAATTTAAAATCCAATTGGATATAATAAAATAATTTCATGTGTTTTCTATATCCATTAAATCAAAAGAAAGTGAATTTTATTCATAAATATTTGGGTTGTTACAACCTTCCCACTTAAGAAATTTCACCTTCAAAATTTCCTTTTCCCACACTAAAATAGATGAAGGTAACTCTGCTTCATCACCTCCTATGTTTCCCACATTGCTTCTTCAAACTTGTGGTTTCTCCACAACACCTTGATGAGGGGCGTTGTCTTATTTCATATAAATTTTTCTCTATGATCTAAGATCTTCACCAATTGTTCCTCATAGGAAAGGTCATTCTCTAATGGTACCACCTCTATATTGAGTACATGTGATGGGTTCGGTATACAATTTCTTAAGAGGGATACATAGAATACATCATATACATGAGACAGTTTTTTTGGGAGTGTTAGTCGATAGACCACTACTCTGATGCGATCAAGGATCTCAAAAGGGTCTATGTACCTTTGATTAAGCTTTCCCTTCTTCCCAAATATCATCACTCTCTTCCATGGATATATGCAGAGGAATACCATGTATCCGATATCAAACTCTATGTCACATCAATGATTGTCATCATATATCTTTTATTGACTTTGAGCATATTTTATGTTTTTCTGGATGGTCTTAACCTTCTCCACCATTTCTTCGACCATTTTAGGACCTAGAAGTTTTCAATCCCCAACTTCATCCCAAAATGTCGGTGTTCTTCACCTCTTCCCATAAAAGGCTTCATAAGGGTCCATTTGGATGCTTTAATGGAAATTATTGTTGTAAGATAACTCCACTAAAGTAATATTTTGGTCCCATCCACCTTTTAAGTCCATTGATTAAGATCTCAACATGTCCTAAAGTGTTTGGATAGTCAGCTCAGATTGGCCATTAGTTTGGGGATGATAACCTGTATTAAAGTTCAGCTCAGTGTTTAGAGTATGCTGGAGACTCTTCTAAAATATAGAGGTGAATCTTGGATCTCTGTTAGACGTAATTTATAGTGGTACTTCATATAGTCATAAAACTTCTCTGATGTATATTTGTTCCAGTTGATCCAGTGAAAAATCCTCTTGAATCACAATGAATTGTGCAGTCTTTGTAAGATGATCCACAACAACCTAGATAGAATTGTTCCCTTTGTATTCCCTTTGAATTCTGGTGAAAAAGTCCATGGTGATGTTTTCCCATCTCCATGTTGATATGGGTAATGGTTGCATCATACCCTTATACTTCTTCCTTTCAGCATTCAATTTCTAACATACCAGACACTTTGAGGTATATTCTATGATCTCCCTCTTCATGTTATCCCACCAATAGTGTTCTCAGAGATCTCAATACATATTTTTGTTTCTTGGGTGAATAGAGAAATTCTAACTATGTTCATCATCCAAAAGTTCTTTCTTTAACTCGGGGTTTGATGGAACACATAGTCTTGACTCAAATCTCACAATTCTTTCTTCATTAACATTAAACTCTGAGGATTTCCCTTTTCTGATAGTTTCCACTTTCTTCTAAATTCCCACATAATATATTTTAGCATAATTTAACATTTCAAAATAGATGGTTGAGAAATAACTTGTGAAAGGATTGATTATGTTCCTTTCTTTTTGATTCCCATGTCCATATTCTTCAAGTATAAGAAGATTGGATCCTTCTCAATTCTCATCAATGGTAGAATTGATGGGTCCTTTCTACTTAGAGAATCTCTCACCTTATTCTCTTTCCTGGGATGGTAGTGGATTGAGAAGTTGTAATCCTTAATGATCTATAACCATTTTTTTTGGCGCATATTCATATCTTTATTTTTGAATATATATTTTATACTTTTGTGATCCGTATATATTTCACACTTCTCCCCAAAGAGATAATGCTGCTCAATTTTTAATGCAAAGATAACATCTTCTAACTCCAAATCATGAGTTGGATAGTTTTTATTGTGAATTTTAAACTTCCTTGAGGCATAGGTAATTACTTTTTCATTTTTCATTAACACAAATATCAATCCCTTCTTTGATTCATCACTGAAATTTACAAAAAGATCCCCACTTGTGGGTAGTGTGAGCATAGGGGTAGTGACAAGCCTACTTTTCAACTCCATGAATCTTTCTTCCCATTCATCATTACAATAAAATTTGACTCCCTTCTGAGTTATATTGGTAATAGGGCTTTAACATCATGAGAAATTTATCACAAATTGGCGCTAATATTAAGATAACCCAAGTAAGGTATAGATATCTGTCATAGATATTGGCCTCGTCCATCCCTCAATTGATTTTGTCTTGGAAGGTTCCATATATATCTCATTTCTTGTGATGATGTACCCTAATAATGATACTTCCTTCAACCAGAACTCACACTTGTTGTACATTTCATAGATCTTGTCCTTTCACAGGGTATATAGCACAGTGCTCAGATGCTTCTCATGCTCCTCCTTGGTTTTGGAGTATATTTGAATATCATCTGTAAAGACTACCAAAAAATTTTCAAGTTAATCTATAAAGACTCTATTCATCAAGTCCATGAAAATTTTTGGAGAATTAGTGAGTTAGAATGGCATCACTGTGAACTCATAATTCATGTACCTTGTACAAAAAGCAGTCTTGGGGATATCCTCCTTCTTCACCCTTATATGGTAATATCTCGACCGTAGATCCACCTTGGAGAAGTATTTTACTCCATGTAGTTGATCAAACAAGTCATAAATTTTTGTAAAAAGATACTTTTTCTTTATCATTATTTTTTTGAGCTCACGATAATCAATACAAAGGCGCATTAATCCATCCTTCTTGATGAAGAGGATTAGTGCATCCCATGGTGAAGCACTTGGGTGTATAAACCCTTTATCTAGATTCTCCTGTAATTGTTTCTTCAGTTACTCAAGTTCTACAACATCCATTCTATTTGTATTCTTGGATTTTTGAAACACCATGGGTATAATATCAATTGAAAACTCAATATCTCTACTAGGAGTAAGACTAGTCAATTCCTCAGGAAACACATCAATGAATTCTCTCATAATAGGCATGTCTTCGAGAATGGTTCTATCCTTAAACTCAATCATTTGATCTAGATAATATTTCTCGTTGGGAAATAATATCCAGGATTGAGATGATTTTTCTAAATAAGAATCATCCTCTTCCTAGTAATTGTATATAATAGGGGGTCGATTCACTATACAGAGTGTGATTTCCATCTCACAGCAATTTATGTTGGCTCTATATTGGGAAAGTCAATCCATGCCCAAAATTGAATCAAATTCCACCTAGGAAAGTATGAAAAGGTTCATTGAAAAGTTAAATCCAAAATTTTTGATAGGGGATGAGTTATATACATAGGATGCAATAATTTTCTCATTTTTTTTCTTCACTAACAACTCTACTTCCATGATTTGTGGTGGTGTCTGAATTGTTCTACTAAACTTTTTTGATATAAAAGAATATGTGGAACTATTGAATATAACCCTACCTTTCACATTTTTATTCTGGTTATACTTTATTTAATATATAATTAGGGATAATTATTTAAAACTATTTAAAAAATATAGATAAATCTAATGACATTAAAGGGACAACTTATAAATTACATTTATTTCTTTAACTTATGAATTTCTAGGCTTCAATCTATGTCATCCATGATCTACTTCCTAACATATATTCTTATCAGAATTTTTTTTCTTTGTTCCCTTAATAATGGTTTGTAATGAGTTTATGAATTTACCAAAGAATAAACCCTAGGAGTTTCAAATCAGGTGTGTAATAAGGCTCATTATCATGTATCGAGTTACCCCAAGTCAATCCTGGAACACCTTGTCGGAGTTGTTAATCCTAGGTACATCTATGTCAGAACCACATCCACTTGTAGTATCCATACATGGATGTATTTTCTTAATAAAACACTTACTCTATACTTTCCAAAATTCAGGGATGTTTTCTTACACTTATCCTTATCCCTAAGGGTTTTCACTAGGGTTTTCTAATCCTAATCTCAAAAATAACTAAACCTTCCCTTTGATACCTACTATAAAATCCCTGCTATTTATTTCACATTTAAACATGATTTATTACATAAAATTTCACTTAATAAAACTAAGAATATCGATATTTATAGTGTCTTTTGGGTTTAGGAACATTACATTACAACTTAAAACATTAAATACAACAACATCATTATTGAAAACTTTCTTGACATGACCACAACATTCCTTCGTACTTAACATTGCATGGGATAACCTTAGGAAATTCATAAGAAAGGGGTGAGATATAAATACAATTAAGGGAATAAACATGGAATAAAATGAGGATAATAATACATGTTATACAAGGAATATCAATGAGGCATAAATGAACATGAATAATAAGGCATGATATAGCATGATAATAATAACATGGAAAATGTGGAAACAACTTAAAACAATGCATCATAAATATAAGTTAAAGCTAAACTAAAAAGACTTCATGGTGGAAAAAAGTCATATAAAGGAATCAGGTAAACCCCTATCCCAACATGATGTATCATGATACTAAACATTACCCAATGCATTGGAGCTCTATCAGAACACACCCTTCATAATCATTTCAATCTCATGATTAAGTTTTCCGTATAGATCATATAACATAGATTCATTCAATATCATAACTTTATTCCACTATATATAAATGTAGAATATATATATATGTAAGTCCCCAATAAATATGAGTATCTTCATAAAGGTGAATACCCTTGATAGAAAAATGGATATGGTATTCACTAAACGATTATTTTGGCATGGTAAATCGTGGTGCGCTTTCGGTAGCATAACGACATCATATAGAAATACATAAATGGGATGATGTGAGTAAAAGGGGATATAATAATTTATTAAAAAAATGGAAAGTATGTGGGATAGGTAATAATGTATCCCAACATAACCAAATAGAACTTAAAAAGGCATATCATAAATGAAGTGCTTGATTAAAAGAGGAGAGCGAGAATCCCTTACAGAATTTTGGCATAGTAACGGCTTACGTAAGAGTCCAAATGAGGGGGGATAAATGATACCACATAAAAATAAAATCAATTGGATATTAAGTTAAGGATTAAAAATTAATGGAAATACAAGAAATTTAAATTAAAATAACTAATCTCAAATAAGGTTCTTGAATTCAAATGTGAGGAGAGAAATCCCTTACTTGGATGTGTAACTCAAAAGGCTTTGGGAGGCTTATTAGGAGAATGGGGGGACCTTGGTAGAACTATAGGGAGTATAGGGAAGAGGGTGGATGAGATTTAAGGAGTTTTAGTGAAGGTAAATTGGAGCTTCGATGGGTTTATATAGGAAAGGAGGGGGATTTCTTTATTATTTTGGTTTTGGACACTGCATAATAAAATATTAAAAACCAAAAACCATACCATGGTTTTTTCCCATGTTTTATAGAAAAGGGGAGTGGTATGAATTATTTTATGATTCCAAGGGCCTAGGGTAATAAAATATTTCTCTTTCTTATGTGGAGGTGAGTCACACTTTCAAAGAAATGATTTTAAAATCTTAAAATATATTATAAATCTTGGAGGATTCACTAAGACTTTATAAAATTAATCAAATAAACCTAAAATAACATTATTTTAAAGTAAAAAACCATAACTTTGGCCTAATATACCTTTTATTTTTTTTATTACATCATTATTGTGTCATTATGATGTAATAAAACACACTGTATATTTATATGCTATTTAATTTTCCCCAAAAAATTCATCTGTTTGAGAAAATTATGAAAAATTAATTGTTGGATAATTTCGACATACTAATTCAAAAATAATATTTATTTTATCAAAATAATATTCTAAATATGTGAATTTTCATTTTTAAAATAAAAATGGACATTTATTGAAAATTGACGGGGTTTTTTAACAATATGAGTTTTTCAAACCCTAAATAAATTTACATTTGACTTTATAAAAAATTATGTGATAATTTATATGTAAAAAATTAATTTAATAATAATATTTTATTAAAATATTATTTATTTCAAAAATCCATTAATTCTTCAAAATATATTTCTTAATTGAATCTGAATACTATCTGAAAACACTATTTATTCTTTAAAAATCATTTAAAAAGTAACAATAATAGAAAGAAAACATATTAATTATTATATAAAAAATAATGTTCATAATATTATTGATAGGGTCTTGATACATATCCCTTTATTACACCAACATATTCCCTAAGAGTAAGGTGTGTGATGGTGGGGCTTTCATGGGGTCGTTCGGTGAACATAGTTTGGGCAATGATCTCAATGAGATTGAAATTCTACCATAAATATTTTCAATCATGCTTATGTTGTTGGATCTAAGATTGGGAATGGTCTAGGGAAAATCCCATAAATTCTATCTCCCTATAAATCTCCAATAAATGGGATTCATAAGGTACAATCCTACTGGTTGAGGTCATCGCTTCCTTTGTCTGTACCAAAAGGATTTGTTAAAACCCCATATTTATACTAGTCATGTGATCACCGTTAAAAGTCTACATTATCAATAATAAAGATACTTAAAGGTAATTTAAAATCCAATTGGATATAATAAAATAATTTCATGTGTTTTCTATATCCATTAAATCAAAAGAAAGTGAATTTTATTCATAAATATTTGGGTTGTTACAACCTTCCCACTTAAGAAATTTCACCTTCAAAATTTCCTTTTCCCACACTAAAATAGATGAAGGTAACTCTGCTTCATCACCTCCTATGTTTCCCACATTTCTTCTTCAAACTTGTGGTTTCTCCACAACACCTTGATGAGGGGCGTTGTCTTATTTCATATAAATTTTTCTCTATGATCTAAGATCTTCACCAATTGTTCCTCATAGGAAAGGTCATTATCTAATGGTACCACCTCTGTATTGAGTACATGTGATGGGTTCGGTATGCAATTTCTTAAGAGGGATACATAGAATACATCATATACTTGAGACAGTTTTTTTGGGAGTGTTAGTCGATAGACCACTACTCTGATGCGATCAAGGATCTCAAAAGGGTCTATGTACCTTTGATTAAGCTTTCCCTTCTTCCCAAATATCATCACTCTCTTCCACGGATATATACAGAGGAATACCATGTATCCGACATCAAACTCTATGTCACATCAATGATTGTCATCATATATCTTTTATTGACTTTGAGCATATTTTATGTTTTTATGGATGGTCTTAACCTTCTCCACTATTTCTTCGACCATTTTAGGACCTAGAAGTTTTCATTACCCAACTTCATCCCAAAATGTCGGTGTTCTTCACCTCTTCCCATAAAAGGCTTCATAAGGGTCCATTTGGATGCTTTAATGGAAATTATTGTTGTAAGAGAACTCCACCAAAGTAATATTTTGGTCCCATCCACCTTTTAAGTCCATTGATTAAGATCTAAACATGTCCTAAAGTGTTTGGATAGTCATCTCAGATTGGCCATTAGTTTGGGGATGATAACCTGTATTAAAGTTCAGCTCAGTGTTTAGAGTATGCTGGAGAATCTTCCAAAATATAGAGGTGAATCTTGGATCTCTGTTAGACATAATCTATAGTGGTACTTCATATAGTCATAAAACTTCTCTGATGTATATCTGTTCCAGTTGATCCAGTGAAAAATCCTCTTGAATCACAATGAATTGTGCAGTCTTTGTAAGATGATCCACAACAACCTAGATAGAATTGTTTCCTTTGTATTCCCTTTGAATTCTGGTGACAAATTCCATGGTGATGTTTTCCCATCTCCATGTTGATATGGGTAATGTTTGCATCATACCCTTATACTTATTCCTTTCAGCATTCACTTGCTAACATACCAGACACTTTGAGTTATATTCTATGATCTCCTTCTTCATGTTATCCCACCAATAGTGTTCTCAGAGATCTCAATACATATTTTTGTTTCTTGGGTGAATGGAGAAATTCTAACTATGTTCATCATCCAAAAGTTCTTTCTTTAACTCAGGGTTTGATGGAACACATAGTCTTGACTCAAATCTCACAATTCTTTCTTCATTAACATTAAACTCTGAGGATTTCCCTTTTCTGATAGTTTCCACTTTCTTCTAAATTCCCACATAATATTTTTTAGCATAATTTAACATTTCAAAATAGATTGTTGAGAAATAACTTGTGAAAGGATTGATTATGTTCCTTTATTTTTGATTCTCATGTCCATATTATTCAAGTATAAGAAGATTGGATCCTTCTCAATTCTCATCAATGGTAGAATTGATGGGTCCTTTCTACTTAGAGAATCTCCCACCTTATTCTCTTTCCTGGGATGGTAGTGGATTGAGAAGTTGTAATCCTTAATGATCTATAACCATTTTTGTTGGCACATATTCATATCTTTATTTTTGAATATATATTTGATACTTTTGTGATCCGTATATATTTCACACTTCTCCCCAAAGAGATAATGCTGCTCAATTTTTAATGCAAATATAACATCTTCTAACTCCAAATAATGAGTTGGATAGTTTTTCTTGTGAATTTTAAACTTCCTTGAGGCATAGGTAATGACTTTTTCATTTTTCATTAACACAAATATCAATCCCTTCTTTGATTCATCACTGAAATTTACAAAAAGCTCCCCACTTGTGGGTAGTGTGAGCATAGGGGTAGTGACAAGCCTACTTTTCAACTCCATGAATCTTTCTTCCCATTCATCATTACAATAAAATTTGACTCCCTTCTGAGTTATATTGGTAATAGGGCTTTAACATCATGAGAAATTTATCACAAATTGGCGCTAATATTAAGATAACTCAAGTAAGGTATAGATATCTGTCATAGATATTGGCCTCGTCCATCCCTCAATTGTTTTTGTCTTGGAAGGTTCCATATATATCTCATTTCTTGTGATGATGTACCCTAATAATGATACTTCCTTCAACCAGAACTCACACTTGTTGTACTTTTCATAGATCTTTTCCTTTCACAGGGTCTATAGCACAGTGCTCAGATGCTTCTCATGCTCCTCCTTGGTTTTGGAGTATATTTGAATATCATCTGTAAAGACTACCAAAAATTTGTCAAGTTAATCTATAAAGACTCTATTCATCAAGTCCATGAAAATTTTTGGAGCATTAGTGAGTTAGAATGGCATCACTGTGAACTCATAATTCATGTACCTTGTACAAAAAGTAGTCTTGGGGATATCCTCCTTCTTCACCCTTATATGGTAATATCTCGACCGTAGATCCACCTTGGAGAAGTATTTTACTCCATGTAGTTGATCAAACAAGTCATAAATTTTTGTAAAAAGATACTTGTTCTTTATCATTATTTTTTTGAGCTCACGATAATCAATACAAAGGTGCATTAATCCATCCTTCTTGATGAAGAGGATTGGTGCATCCCATGGTGAAGCACTTGGGTGTATAAACCCTTTATCTAGATTCTCCTGTAATTGTTTCTTTCTTTCCTCAAGTTCCATAACATCCATTCTATATAGAGTCTTGGATATTAGAAACTACCCAGGTATAATATTGACTAAAAACTCAACCTATCTATTAGGAGGAAGACCAAACAATTCCTCGGGAAACACATCAGCAAATTCCCTCAAAATAGTCATGTCTTATAGAATGGTTCTTTCCTTAGACTCAATCATTTGAGCTATATAAGCTTTCTCATAGGGAAATAATATCCATTCTTGAGATGAAGGTGATAAAGAATATTCATACTCTTCTTGGCACTTATATAGAATTGGGGGTTGATTTACCATATGGAGAGTGATTTCCCTCTCCAAACAATTTATGTTGGCTCTATATATGGAAATCTAATTCATGCCTATAATTGCATAAAATTCCAAAAAGGTAAGTATGAAAAGGTTTACTAGGAAGTTTAATTTACAAATTTTGATAGGGGTAGTTAAATACATAGGATGAAATAATTTCCCCATTTGTCATCTTCACCAACAAATCTACTTCCATGCTTTGTGATGGTGTTTGAATAGTTATAAAAAACATTAATGGCATAAAAGAATGCATAGAACTATTGATGATAACCTGAATTTCACTTTTTGATTTTGGTTCTACTTTATTCAACATATTCTTAGGGATAATTACTTTTAAACTATTAAACACATAAATATAAATCCAATAACATTAAAGAGACAACTTATAAATTACATTTATTACTTTAACATATGAATTTATGGGATTCAATCTATATTATCCATGATCTACTTGCTAACATATACTCTTATAGGAATTTTTTTTATTTGTTCCCTTAATAATAGTTTATAATGAGTTTATGAATTTACCAAATCATATCCCCCAAGAGTGTCAAACCCAGTGCACAGTAAGGCTTGTTGTCATGTACCAGGTTACCCCGAGTCAAGCCCGGAACACCTTGTCGGAGTTATTACTCATAGGTACATCTGTTCTAGAACCACGTTCACTTGTAGTATCTAGAAAGGGATATATTTTCTTGATAAACCACTAAATCTATAATTACCAAAATTTATGGATGTTTTATTACACTTAGTTTTATCCCTAAGGGTTTTCACTAGGGTTTTCTAATCCAAATCCCAAAAATAACTAAACCTTCCCTTTCATACCAACTATAATATACCTTCTCTTTATTTAACTTTTAATCATGATTTATTACATAAAATTTCACGTAATACAACTTACAAGATCAATAGGTCCAGTTTATTTGGGTTTTAGGAACATTACATAACAACATAAAACATTAAATACAAAATCTTTATTAAAAACTTCTTTGAAATGACCACAAAATTCCTTCGTACTTAGCATTGCATGGGATAACCTGAGGACATGCATAAGAAAGGGGTTAGATATAAAGACCAGTAAGGGAATAAACACGGAATAAAATGATAATAATAATACATGCTAGACAAGTCATATCAATGAGGCATAGATGAACATGAATAATATGCATGATATATCATGATAATCATAACATGGAAAATATGGAAACAACTTAAAACATTGCATCATAAAAATAAGTCCAGGTTAAACCAAAAAAAATATTCATGGTGGAAAAAATTCCTATAAAGGAATAGGGTAAACCCCTATCCCAACATGACATATCATGATACTAAACATCACCCAATGCATTAGCGCGCTATCAGGGCACACCCTTCATAAACATTTCAATCTCATGCTTAAGTGTGCCACATATATCATATAACATGGATTCAACATCATAATTTTATTTCATGGTATAGAAATATGTAATAAATAAATTTAATTCCCAAATCAATAATATTATATGCATAAATTTGAATACCCTTGATAGAAAAATGGGTATGGTATTTAGTACACAATTATTTTGGCATGGTAAATCGTGGTGCGATTTTGACAGCATAACGATGTCATATATAAATTCAAAAATGGGTTAATGATAGAGAAAGGGTTATATAATCATTTATACATGAAATGGAAAATAATAGGGACATAAAAGTACATTTTCCAACATAATTAATTGGAAATATAATATATAACATAATAAATAATCTTGAAGAAAGATGAGGAAGAAAAAGAACCCTTATGAAATTTCATCATGGTAACAAGTGTACGTAAAGGTTCTTATGAGAGTTAAATGATAGTGAAATGGGATCTCATAATTTTTAAAAAAAAGTTTTCATTATGTGGGATAGATATTAATTTATCCCAACATAACCAAATAGAAATTAAAAACTCATATCATAAATGAAGTGCTTGATTAAAAGAGGAGAGTGAGAATCCCTTGCAGAATTTTGGCATAGTAATGGATTAGGTAGGGGTATAAATTAGGGGGGGGTAAATGATCCCTAATACAAATAAAATAAATTTTACAATAAGTTAATAATTACAAATTAATTTAAATTCAATCAATTAAAATTAAAAGAACTAATCTCAAATAAGGTGCTTGAATTCAAAGGTGATGAGATAAATATCTTACATGGATGTGTGACTCCAAATGATTGGGATAGGCTTATTAAAATCTTTGGGTGCTTTGATAGGACTATAGGGAGTATATGTAAGAGTTTTGATTAGATTCAAGGAGTTTTAGTGAATATAAATGAGATATTGTGTGGGTTTATATAGGGAATGAGGGGGATTTCTTTATTATTTTGGATTTGGACACTACATAATAAAATATTCAGAACCACAAACTATCCCATGGTTTTTACCCATGTTTTCTAGAAAAGGATAGTGGTATAAATTATTTTATGAATAAAATGTCCTAATATAATAAAATATTTTCCATGCTTATGTGGAGGTGAGTCACACTTTAAAAGAAATGGTTTTAAAATCTTAAAATATATTATAAGTCTTGGAGGATTCACTAAGGTTTATAAAATAAATAAAATAAACATAAAATTACATTATTTTAAATTAAAAACATTAATTTGGATGAATATACCTTTTATAGTACTTATTACATCATTAATTTTTCATTATGATGTCATAAAACACACCGTATATTTATACGGTATTTAATTTTTATCCAAAAAACTGACTGTCTTAGAAAATTATGAAAAATTAATAGTTATATAATTTTGATATACTGATACTAAAAATAATATTAATTTTATATAAATAATTTTCTAAATATGTGATTTTTTACTTTTAAAATAAAAATGAACATTTATTGAAAATTGATTGGTTTTTTGGATGATACGAGTTTTTCAAACCCTAATAAAAAATTACATTTGACTTGATAAAAAATTATATGATCATTTATATTTAAAAATAATATAATAATAATAATAATTTATCAAAATAATATTTTTTTCAAAAATCCATTAATTCATCAAAATAGATTTCTTAATTGAATCTGAATATTAACCAAAAATATTATTTGTACTTTAAAATCATTTACAAAGTAAAAATGATAGAAATAAAACATATTCATGATTCTATAAAAACTAATGTACATAATATTATTACTAAGGTCTTGATACATATCCCTTTATTACACTAGAATATTCCCTAAGAGTAAGGTGTGTGATGGTGGGGATTTCATGGGGTTGTTCGGTGAACATGGTTTGGGTCGTGATCTTGATGAGCTTGAACTTCTCCCATAAATAGTTTCACACATACTTAGGTTGTTGGATATTGGATTGGGTTTGGTCTAAGTAAAATCCCATAATTTTTATCTCCCTCTAAATCTCCAATAAATGGGCTTCATAGGGTATAATCCTACTGGTTGAGGCCATCACTTCTTTTGTATGTGCTAAAAGGATTTATTAAAACCCTATATTTATACTAGTCATGTGGAAACTGTTCAACTGCTATATTATCAATAGTAAATATACTTAATAATCATTTAAAATATAATTTTATGTAATAAAATAAGTGCATGTGTTTTCTATATCCATTAAATCAAAATAAAGGGAATTTTATTTATAAATATTCGGGTCGTTACAACGTGTTTGGATGGAGGTAGTTCCTAATGAGTGATGAGATTCTTGAGAGGTATCTCGTGGGGTGGTTTTTTGGTCCCATTTTTCTTCTGGGTTTGGTTTTGGATTCTTAGGGGCTATAATCGTTTGAGAGGTTTCTAATGTAATGGTATTCCCCCCCCCCCCCTCGGTTTGTTACTTTTCTGTTTTTTGGTTGTTAGAGATGTTTGGAGGAGGCTCAGAAAAGTTTGGATAAGTTTAGTTAAAAAAGGCTAGAAGAAGGGGAGTTACATTTTATGCAACTATAATACAAGACATGATGTTTTGTTTCACAGTTTGTTTAGGCTGGTTCACGGCATGAAATGTTTTAGGGTTTAAAAACTAAAATAAATCAAAAGGTGGTGGTTTTTTGGAGGAAGTCGACCATAGGGCATTACATGGAATGAAAGGGTATTACACATCATGTAATACCCTCCAATAATAAATTTTATTTTATTTCCAAAATGGGAAAATAGTATTACAACTCAAGGTGTCCTGATGAAATGGAGGCTGAGGGCATCACTGATAACATGTAATACCCTGATACTGTAACATTTAAGTGTTTTTCTAGCTGCGCGGGTTGTCAAACCCTACAGATGTAGTGACCCTTCCTCAACCCCAGGCAATGGCAACCCCTCTTTGGCATTTTGAGGATTCCTTCATCAAGGATTAATTCCTAGATTCCCTTTTTTGATCTGTAGTGATCCATCTTCGATCTAAGGTGTGTTCTTCCTCTATTATTATAGTTTCTTCTGGTTTGGTCTCTTTCCCCTCCTATTTCTTCATTCCATATGATGTAGGATGATTTCACATGATTCTAAATGGTATTCTATTCATTTGTTTTTAGTGTGGTGGTGTCGAGGCATCCTCGGATGGATGTAGATCTTGTGGGAGAGGTGATCAGAGATCTATTGTGTGGCCCATTCTTATGCGAAGATCATTGATACCCTTTTGAAGTAGGATTTACTTTGTTTATCTTAATTTTGCATCATGTATTAGGGATCCACTTTTTTCACCTATGGATCATTGTTGTGTTAGGATAATCAAATATAATAATCAGTTAAATTAAATTGAAATGGGTAGAGGGATTCGTTTTTCATGCCTTTTCAGTTTTGATATTGTGATTATAAAAGCTAAATGCCCCATTGAAAATTGTGGTCGTTGGTGGATTTTCTTGAATTGGGTATGTGTGTTGTAGTTTTTTCTTGATCAAGATTTTTTGGTATCACATAAAAATGGAAATTGGTTAATCATGTATATCCAACTAAGGAATAGATTCCCTAGAATCATGAAGTTCTATGATAAACCCTAAATTAAACAAGTGGTATTAAACAAGGGATTCCATGTTAAATCTAGAATTGTGTTTTTCCTTGGTACATGGGGCGATGTGATGTGTTATTTTTCTCTGGTTTGTGTTGTAGTTTGGTTGTGAGCCTGGTTTTGCATTGTGGGGTGGATTGGGTTGTGTAATGGAATATCATGTTGAGATATTGATTGATTATGGAATGGATTACAAGTTTTGCGCAGTGAGGCTAAGAAATTGGTTGTGCAGTAATCTGTTGTCGGTTGGGGTTGCAAGTTGGGGGTTGGTTTGGTTGGTAAATGACCTGAACGGGATGAGTTTGAAGGAGGATATTAGTGATTGGTATGGGTAATTTGATCAGAGTTTTTTCACTATTAACATGCAGAAATATTCACCCCATATCTATAGATTAATATATGATATATCATGAATGGGTGTTAAATGCAGAGGAAATGTGAATTCCATTTAGTTTATTAGGGTTCTTCACCTTATGATAACCTTGTTTTCTGTTGTATGTTGTGCTTAGCAGATTCTCAATAATTGATGGAATAAATGATTGATTGATTAATAAAGCACGGAATGGCTTAGGTTGGTTTTTCTAACATAATAGAAATGGTTAATTAAATTGGTTTGGAATGTGAATGGGTTTTGTGGGTTGTTGTGTGGTGTTGTGCATTTGGAGGTAGCAGAAAAGTTGGTAGTGTTGTGATTTGGTGGTTTTTCTGAGAACCCATAGGTTGTGCTTGAGTGTTTGGTATCATATATGTATATGCTTTTATTTTCCTTGTGATTTCTATATGCACCCTGCCCTAGTTGAGCATTATGTTCCGAACACCCCCATCATCACGGGGGAGGGTGTCTTTACCAAACATCTAGGTGGGAGGATGGATGGTTGTCCACCCTCTCTTCCCTACTTCCTCTTCCAGGTGGTAATAGGCCAAGATTATTTGGTCAGGTTTTGGTTTGTGAGGCTCAGGTGTGTATGGGAGAGTTTTATTTTCCTAGGTGTCTTCGGTATGAGATGTGTTATGCTTTCCCAAGTGTATTAGGGATGAGGTTGTGGTTTGTGGCCTAGGTGTCTGTGGGTGGGATGTGATGTGGTTTGTGGATCAGGTGTCTACAGTGGGATGTGATGTGTTTTGTGCCCTAGGTGTATGCAGGTGGGTTGTGATGTGGTTTGTGGCCCAAGTATATGTGGGCAGGATGTGATGTGGTTCGTGGACCAGTTGTCTGCAGGGTGGATGTGATGTGGTTTGTGGACTAGGTGTCTATGGGTAGGATGTGGTGTGGTTTGTGAGGCCTAGTTTTGTGCAGGTGGGTTGTGATGTGGTACTTTTGGAAGAGGTAGGAGTGTGAGGATGTTTATTGTTAAGAAAGAGCGGCTAATCAGTGGGAAAGTGGTGTGGGATACTCTGTCATCAATGTGAATTATATTACATTACTTGACTTGTTTTATTTGGTGAGAGTACCTTGGTGAGGTTGGGTTGGTTAGTAAAGCTTTTAGGTGCTATTTGTTTCTGCTATTTTTTCACAGGGGCATTAGTATGCTTCTTTCACATGTGCACAGGAGACTTTGGTTTTCCTACTGAGTATACCTGTATGATCACCCTATATATATAAATTTTTTTCAAGTTTCCAGAAGGATTATGTGGACCATGTTGGGAGTTACTAGCTAGGGCTTGGGATAGTTGTTGAGTCACTGCTTTTTCTTGCTTTTGGGAACTTTACATTGGAGTTTTGTTGTATTTGTACTAGTTTTTTTTTATGCATGCATGTGGGATGGTTTTTGTCTTTCTTTTATATATGTATTGGATTTATTTTGTGGATTATTTATCATATCTCTTGATATTATTTTAAAAAAAGTTTAATTCCTCCCATATTATGAGATTTTTATACCCTTGGTGCTAGTCGTCAACTTGAGGCCTACTAGAAGTGGGACTCGGGGGGTCATTATCTCCCATTCTTCATTGCCAGCCTGGTAGGGGCATCTTTAGAGGGAGAGGGTCATGACATGGAGAGTATGAATAGGAATAACCATATTATGAAATATATATAAAGGCCTTACTTAATAACAATATATTGATTAATTCCTAGGAAATAAACATTCATTTTTTAGTAAATTTAAATTATTCTTCAAAAATATGTTTCCTGAAAAAATAATTTTTATTGCTTTTTGTGAAAAAATATTATATTTAATTTTTTCCACATTTTGAAAATTTATTTGAAAAAATAAAATTCATTTTTTAAATCATCATTTAAAAATTATCATAGAGGGAATTTTTTATTTTTGAAAATATTGATTTTTAATGAATAATGACAAATACTGATTTTTATTGAAAAAATTATTTTTTTAAAGCATGGTCAAAGTTACATTTTGTTTTAAAATGTTTTCAAATTATCATTAGTTATCCTATATTATAAATAATCCAATTAAGTTCATTTTAATCAATTTTATGGTTAAAATTGGTATAAAAAACATTTTTATACATTAAAAAATCCATTTTTCTAAAAAACTATTTTTAATTGTGTTTTGTGTTTTTATATTAAATTAATTTCTACCACTTATATATATTTAATCATGAAAAATGAATATGTTATTTGGAATCTATAGGTTCAATTTTGTTAAACAGTCTCATTTTATTTTTTTCAATATGAATTGTAACTCTAGTAAATTTTTATCACCTCAGTAAGGGTAAAACAAGTAAAATAGGGTTAAAATTTTGGGATAAGGATTTAAAATTTAGCTAACACTTTAATTTATCCTATTTTATGGGTTTAGTTCATCCATTTCTATCCAAGTATTTATTATATTGCCACTTTGTTTCATATTTATTTGATTATGACTTTTATATTAATTTAAGTAAAGTTAAGGTAAAAAATGTGACACTCTGGACTTTAATATCTCTAATATTTTATCATAAGGGTAAAGGAGTTTATTTTTGGTTATAAATATTTATTTGAAATATAAGTTAATTTTATTTATCATAGTATTTTTTAAAAAAATTAGTGATTGAATAATTACCCTAAATGCTTACGCAACGCGAATAATATTTATTCAATTCATATAAAAATAAAATAAATGATTTAAAAAAAATTAAAAGTAATATAATTTGGATGAATTATTTTTTTACATGAATTTTTTAGATAAATATGATATATTAGTGATTTTTTAAATTATTATATTCTAATTCAATCTTTGTCTTGTCTTTAAATCCAAAGTAAATGAATAGTGTTAAAAATGAAATTAATGATATTTCTGAAAATAATATTTTAATAAATTGTTTAAAAAACATAAAAATATTGAAATTGGACCGTTTTTATAAGATATGGTATACACTATAATCTCTTGTCCATTTATGATCCAATTTTCACCTTATAAGTAAAATTATAACTCATTAAGAGTGAAAATGTCATTACCATGGTTATGGTTAAAATAAGTTAACTAAAGGGTTAAAACAAATGATAAGGTTTACAATACCACCTAAACATATCCAAATATTATTGTTTGATGTTTTTTATACCATATACTACATTATATTATAATATATGTCCATTGTGAATAATTTTTCTTGATAATGACCTTATTATATTTTTAATCTTTTATGAAATTCCAATAGTGCCCCTCTCCACACTTATAAAATAACACCTCTTACCTCTATTCTTTACACCACCCTAAGAAATATATCTTGACCAAGACCTGGAATTTTCTATTCTAAAAACACTTATATTAGTTCTGGAGGTTTTTTTCTTCCTAAAATACCAACCATAGGTCCCTTAAGATAATATCTAAAAGAGCTCTTTCGAAGAAGAGGTAATCGTCTTTATCGACACTTTCAAATTTATTTCTCATTTTACTTAATCTAAATCTATTCTAATTATCCTAAAATAATAAATCCAGTATCATAAATACACTTATATTTTATTATTATTATGGTATACCCATTTTCCATCTCTTTCCATCCTATTAAAAGTGAAAACATCACTTGTGTGTACGTACGACTTACCGTCTCCACGTAGCGGTGTAATTCGTTTTTCATCACCACTTTTCTAGGATGGTTATAAAGATGTAACTAATGAATATATAAGATATATATGACATAAATATTATTTTATAATTATAATATCATATATATACCTTCTTACCTTCCAATTCATTGGAAAATGATAACGTCACTCATACGTATGTATGGACTACCACCTACATGAAGTGATATGATTCATTTTCCATTTACACTTTTCATTAATGGTAAAAAGGATATATTAAAAGAATATATATGATATATAAACCATTATTAAAATTATGGACATTATGGAATAATGATCAAAGTATAAGGGCCAGAACTATTCACTACGGGAAAATGGGTATTTGCGACGGGGGTATTTGCCCGTCGCAAATAAGTAGCCTTTTGCGACGGGATTGCTTTCCCCGTCGCAAAAGAACCGGCGCGCTTTGCGCGCCAAATCGCGGGAAACATATTTGCGACGGGCGGTTATTGCCCGTCGCAAATAACCGACGGCGGTAAAAGGTATTTGCGATGGGAATATTCCCCCGTCGCAAATAATATGTCGGCAGGTGGTTATTTGCGACGGGTCCCGTCACAAATAACTATTTAACTGTTGACCGTAATAAATGATGGCTAAGGTATTTGCGACGGGTAGCCCGTCGCAAATGGACTCGTCGCAAATAATCTAACCTATAAATACCCCCATCCGTTTTTTTTTCAATTCATTCTCAAACTCCATCTTCTCATTCTCTCAAAATTTTATTTCTAGAGTTCAGCGTTTCTCAAGTTTAATTTTTTTCTCCGGAGTTGATATTGAAGTTTTCAAGAACGATCAGAGATCAACCTCAGATCAATTTTCAAGGTATTTATGTTCATTTTAATTTAATATTTATTTTAAATTTTTTATTAGTTTCAATTATTCTTAATTAGTTGTAATTTAATTATGTTTACATTGTTTTGTTACTTAATAAATTTAAATTATTAGTATTGTTCATAGTTAATGGTAATTAGGAATAATTAGTAATAATTTTCAATAATTAAGAATAAATATTAATAATTAGTAATAAATACCAATAATTAGGAATAATAACATTATTACATTATTAGTATATTTTATTATTAATATTAAAATAATATAATTTTTTATATTATATACAATTCTCCTTTCATCTGTGTGTTTTCTGTCTCCACATGTATTATTTGTATGTGGAGACAGAAAACACACAGATGAAAGGAGAATTGTATATAATATAGAAAATTATATTATTTTAATATTAATAATAAAATATACTAATAATGTTATTATTCCTAATTATTGGTAATTATTCCTAATTATTGGTAATTATTCATATAATTACTAATAATTAGGAATAATTACCAATAATTAGCAATAATTAGGAATAATTAGTAATAATTAGTAATAATTACCAATAATTAGTAATAATTACCAATAATTAGTAATAATTACCAATAATTAGTAATACTTACCAATA
Organism: Viscum album; assembly: GCA_963277665.1. Lineage (NCBI taxonomy): Eukaryota > Viridiplantae > Streptophyta > Magnoliopsida > Santalales > Viscaceae > Viscum > Viscum album. The sequence goes on along the minus strand of OY728162.1, from coordinate 421,217,417 downwards.
ATTAGTAATACTTACCAATAATTAGTAATAATTAGTAATAATTATCAATAATTATCAATAATTACTAATAATTACTAATAATTACCACTAATTAGTAATAATTAGGAATAATTACCAATAATTAGTAATAATTAGTAATAATTAGTAATAATTCGTAATAATTAGTAATAATTAGGAATAATTAGTAATAATTACCAATAATTAGTAATAATTACCAATAATTAGTAATAATTACCAATAATTATCAATAATTACCGATAATTACCAATAATTAGGAATAATTATCAATAATTAGGAATAATTACCAATAATTAGTAATAATTACCAATAATTAGTAATAATTACCAATAATTAGGAATAATTACCAATAATTACCAATAATTAGTAATAATTACCAATAATTAGTAATAATTACCAATAATTAGTAATAATTACCAATAATTAGTAATAATTAACAATAATTAGTAATAATTACCAATAATTAGGAATAATTACCAATAATTACCAATAATTACCGATAATTAGTAATAATTAGTAATAATTAGGAATAATTACCGATAATTAGTAATAATTAGTAATAATTACCAATAATTAGTAATAATTAGTAATAATTAGTAATAATTACCAATAATTAGTAATAATTACCAATAATTAGTAATAATTACCAATAATTAGTAATAATTACCAATAATTAGTAATAATTACCAATAATTAGTAATAATTACCAATAATTAGTAATAATTACCAATAATTAGTAATAATTACCAATAATTACCGATAATTAGTAATAATTACCGATAATTAGGAATAATTACCGATAATTAACAATAATTAGTAATAATTAACAATAATTAGTAATAATTAACAATAAATAGTAATAATTACCAATAATTACCCATAATTACCGATAATTACCAATAATTACCGATAATTACCAATAATTAGGAATAATTACCAATAATTAGTAATAATTACCAATAATTAGTAATAATTACCAATAATTACCGATAATTAGTAATAATTACCGATAATTAGGAATAATTACCTATAATTAACAATAATTAGTAATAATTAACAATAATTAGTAATAATTACCAATAAATACCCATAATTACCGATAATTACCAATAATTAGGAATAATTACCAATAATTAGTAATAATTACCAATAATTAGTAATAATTACCAATAATTAGTAATAATTACCAATAATTAGTAATAATTACCAATAATTAGTAATAATTAGGAATAATTAGTAATAATTACCAATAATTAGTAATAATTAGTAATAATTACCAATAATTAGTAATAATTAGTAATAATTACCAATAATTAGTAATACTTAAAAATAATTAGTAATAATTACCAATAATTAGGAATAATTACCAATAATTACCAATAATTACCGGTAAATAGTAATAATTAGTAATAATTAGTAATAATTAGTAATAATTACTAATAATTAGTAATAATTAGTAATAATTAGTAATAATTACCAATAATTAGTAATAATTAGTAATAATTAGTAATAATTAGTAATAATTACCAATAATTAGTAATAATTACAAATAATTAGTAATAATTTGTAATAATTAATAATAATTACCAATAATTAGTATTAATTACCAATAATTAGTAATAATTACCAATAAATACCAATAATTAGTAATAATTAGTAATAATTAGTAATAATTACCAATAATTAGTAATAATTAGTAATAATTAGTAACAATTAGTAATAATTACCAATAATTAGTAATAATTAACAATAATTAGTAATAATTACCAATAATTAGTAATAATTACCAATAATTAGTAATAATTACCAATAATTAGTAATAATTACCAATAATTAGTAATAATTACCAATAATTAATAATAATTACCAATAATTAGCAATAATTACCGATAATTACTAATAATTAGTAATAATTACCAATAATTAGTAATAATTAGTAATAATTACCAATAATTAGTAATAATTAGTAATAATTACCAAGAATTAGTAATAATTAGTAATAATTAGTAATAATTACCAATAATTAGTAATAATTACCAATAATTAGTAATAATTAGTAATAATTATTAATAATTAGTAATAATTAACAATAATTAGTAATAATTACGAATAATTAGGAATAATTACCAATAATTACCAATAATTACCGGTAAATAGTAATAATTAGTAATATTTAGTAATAATTAGTAATAATTAGTAATAATTACCAATAATTAGTAATAATTACCAATAATTAGTAATAATTACCAATAATTAGTAATAATTACTAATAATTAGTAATAATTAGTAATAATTAGTAATAATTACCAATAATTTGTAATAATTAGTAATAATTAGTAATAATTACCAATAATTAGTAATAATTACCAATAATTAGTAATAATTAGTAATAATTAATAATAATTACCAATAATTAGTATTAATTACCAATAATTAGTAATAATTACCAATAATTACCAATAATTAGTAATAATTAGGAATAATTAGTAATAATTACCAATAATTAGTAATAATTAGTAATAATTGGAAATAATTAGTAATAATTACCAATAATTAGTATTAATTACCAATAATTAGTAATAATTAACAATAATTAGTAATAATTACCAATAATTAGTAATAATTACCAATAATTAGTAATAATTACCAATAATTACCCATAATTACCGATAATTACCAATAATTAGAAATAATTACCAATAATTAGGAATAATTTCCAATAATTAGTAATAATTAGTAATAATTACCAATAATTAGTAATAATTAGTAATAATTACCAATAATTAGTAATAATTAGTAATAATTACCAATAATTAGTAATAATTAGTAATAATTAGTAATAATTACCAATAATTAGTAATAATTAGTAATAATTAGTAACAATTACCAATAATTAGTAATAATTAACAATAATTAGTAATAATTACCAATAATTAGGAATAATTACCAATAATTACCAATAATTACTGGTAAATAGTAATAATTAGTAATAATTAGTAATAATTAGTAATAATTAGGAATAATTACCAATAATTAGTAATAATTAGTAATAATTACCAATAATTAGTAATAATTAGTAATAATTAGTAATAATTACCAATAATTTGTAATAATTACCAATAATTAGTAATAATTACCAATAATTAGTAATAATTACCAATAATATTAGTGCTATGAAAATAATAAAAAAATTATATAATATTAAAATTATCAATATTTGTAACAGGTTTTTCTTTATTCTCAACATATTTAATTCTTAAAGGGTTAATTTTTAGGTCTATCTCAATAAAAAGTTTGCGTCAGTCGTGTATGATGTAAACTCTATAATTATCCTAGCTTGAGTGTTTTTTCTAACAAATTGTTCAAAACCAGTAATGCTTTTATATTTTATAGAAAAATATGGAACAACGAGGTCGTCAACAATCATTATCAGGTGACCGCATATGGATAAATCAACGTAGAAATCCAAACGGTTCTGGTTTAAATCCAGTATATGTAGAGGGTGTGGAGAATTTTTTATCATTTGCGGCATCAAATCCAGAATTTGTTTCAGAAGGAAAAATAAAATGCCCTTGCAGAAAATGTGCATTGAGAACGTTTGACAAAGTGGGGGAACATCTCTTGCGTTTTGGTTTTCAACCAGATTATGTTTTTTGGTATCAACACGGTGAACGCAGTTCCAGAGCAGGTGATACCAACTTGATTCCGGATCCATCCCGATTTCAAGATTTAGTACATGATGTTGTAGGTTCATCTGTTCAACATACAGAAACTCCGGCTGATATAGCTTCAAATCCTGAGTTGGCACCATCTGAATTTTATGAGTTGTTGAGGTCTGCTGAGGATGCATTATATCCTGGCTGCAAGATGAGAAAATTAGAAGCAGTTACAAAATTTATGGCTATCAAATCAGATAACGGAATGTCAAACACCTGTTTTGACCATATATTTTCTTTTCTTAAAACACTGTTACCCAAAGGAAATGTTTTTCCTGCAAATTACTATGAGAGTAAGAGGCTAGTTCAAAATTTGGGACTTACTTGTCAGAAGATTCATGCATGTTCAAATGACTACATTTTATATTCTGGGGAAAATGAGTTGTTGGATAGTTGTCCCACATGTGGGCAACTAAGATATAAAGAAGGACAAAACGGGAAGTCTGGTTTGATTCCTGTAAAACAGTTGAGATATTTTCCGCTTACATCCAGACTTCAGCGTTTATTCATGTCTAAGAATACAGTGACAATGATGTCATGGCATAAAGAGAATATTTCAACCGATAAAAGCTTGAATCATCCAGCTGATGGTGATTCATGGAAACATTTTGATAGAGTGCATCCATCCTTTGCTTTAGAAGCTAGAAATGTTCGACTGGGCCTTTCCACTGATGGTTTCTGCCCATTTGGATCTTATGGTAGTCAATATTCATGTTGTCCTGTTTTTTTAACTCCGTACAATTTACCTCCATGGATGTTGATGAAGGAGCCATATATCTTTTTGACTTTACTAATTCCAGGAAATCCAAAGAAAAATATTGATGTTTATTTGAAACCATTGATTGATGAATTAAATTTATTGTGGAGTACTGGTGTCAGTACATATGATGTTGCAACGAAATAGAATTTCATACTGAGAGCAGCATTGATGTGGACAATTAGTGACTTCCCGGCTTATGGGATGTTATCTGGCTGGAGTACACATGGTCAGAAATCATTTCCTTACTGTATGGGAGAAAACAAAGCATTTATGATCATTCATGGAAAAAAACCTTGTTATTTTGACTGTCATCGCAGATTTCTTCCAGCTGATCATCCTTTTCGCAGAAACAGATCTCATTTCAGAAAAGGAACAGTTGAAAGGGATGGACCTCCAAAAATGCTATCAGGTTCGGAGTTAAAATCAGTTGTATTTTCATTACCTCCCATCACTTTTGGTCCCACAATAAACCAACAGAAAATTTCTGGTTTTGGGAAAGAACACAATTGGATTAAATGTAGCATATTTTGGGATTTGCCATATTGGTCTGATTTGTTGGTCCGACACATGTTAGATGTCATGCATATTGAGAAGAACTGTTTTGATAATTTGTTTCATACAGTTTTGGATATGCTAGGAAAGAGAAAAGACAATGTAAATGCACGTTTAGATCTTGCCCAAATTTGCAGGCGTCCAGAATTGGAACTGTTTGAGAATGTCAGAACAGAAAGGTTACTGAAACCAAAAGCATATTATACACTATCTAAAGAAAACCGTTTATTATTTTTTCAGTGGATTGCATATTTGAGACTTCTAGATGGTTGTGCTTCCAATTTGGGTAGATGTGTAAAGAATGGTCATATTACTGGATTAAAAAGTCATGATTGTCATGTTATAATGTAAAGACTTCTACCCATTGGATTAAGAGGTCTGTTGAATTATGTGATTTGGGATTCCATAACAGACATGTCTCATTTTTTCGGGAAATTTGTGCGGCTACAGCAGATTATGATGCTCTAGGAAAACTTGAAAAAGATGTTGTTGTAATTATATGTAAACTGGAAAAAAATATTTTCGCCGTCTTTCTTCGACTCAATGGAACATTTGATGTTACATTTTCCATATGAAGCCAAATTTGGAGGTCCAGTACAGTTTCGATGGATGTACCCATTTGAAATATGCAAGAAAAAATTGAAAAGAAAAGTACGTAACAAAGCATCTGTTGAAGGATATATTGCAGAAGCTTATTTGCAAGAGGAAATATCTTTTTTCTTCTCCCATTATTTTGAATCTGAGTATCCTTCAAAAAACAACCGAATGGGACAGAACGAGAGGAATATTGATGAAATCGACAATCAATTATCTGTTTTCAACCAGCCATAGCTTGGTTTTGGTGGAGTTTATGAACGCTGGCTTTCAGATGATGAACATCATAGAGCTCATACGTATGTTCTTCTCAACTGTGAAGAGATGACATCAGTTGTACTGTAAGTGTTTATATCACTTATTCTATCATTTATGTTACAGTAAATAACTTTGGTTTTTATAGGTTGTATGATAATCATATCAAGAAACAAATTCCACAAATTACAGCAGCTTCTCTCGAAGAACGTCGACTGAAAAATTTCTCTCAGTGGTTTCAAAAACTGGTAACATAAATTCTTTATCTTTTAGCAACTCATTCAATGTATAGTTTACTATATTGATAATTATTTCACAAATTTTCAGGTGTCTCGACATGCTGATAAAATTGACAAACGGCTGTGTGTATTGAGTAACCCACCTTCCAAACTTGTTAAAACTTATAATGCATATGTGGTGAATGGATTTCGATTTCACACACATGCATATGGGAAATTGAAAAAAACAATGAACAGTGGAGTTAGCTTGAGAGGATCTCATCATTGAGAAAATGAAGTTGACTTTTATGGCATACTTGATGAAATCATTGAACTCTGTTATCTTGGACAACATTACATAACCATGGTCAAATGTCAGTGGTTGGATACAGAGAGAGGCGTGCGTGTTCATCCGACTCATGAAATCATCGATATTAAATGTAAAAGTTTTCTCGCAGTAAATGAACCATTCTTATTGGCTCAACAGGCACATCAAGTTTATTACACAAAGTACTATGCTACATCAAGAGACTTGACTAATTGGTGGAGTGTAATAAAAATCAAAATTTGAGACAATCAATTTAGTCAAAGTGAATGTGCATTCACTGATGTGCAAAGAATTGAAGTTTTTCAAGAGAGTACTCAAAATCAATCTTTTTTACAAAGAGACATGAGTATCGATGATGACACCCCACATTTAAGATTCGGTGATGACGATGATGTTAATGATGTCACATATGAATTTGAAATGGTAAGAGATGAAGCAACTGTAACTTGAATGGATATCGATGATGTTGAGGAGGAATATGAAGATGACATTGGCATATATGAAGATGATGATGAAGATGAACACTGATAGAATTCTATGGTATTTATATACAATCATAATATGTATATATGTATATATAATAGTAATTATCAATTATTTGCTAACAACATTAACATTTTCTATTTCAGATGGACGACGCCACATTTCGTGAGTTGGCGGATGCTGACCTGCCTTTCGGTGCGGATGAGTTGCTGGCAGATGATCCTCAGCCTGCAGGCACTCCAAGGAGTACGCGGAGGGGGCGTGGTCTTGCACGATTGATGATTCCTGACCCCTTCCCCGAGCGAAGTCCACGTCTTGGGTTTGATCCATGCACACGGAGGTGTGATAACCTCTGTGATAACCTGTGGATTTTACTAAGATTTCATTAATCTATTCACATAATAAATATTTATTATTTTTACAGTTTTCCGTATATAGCAGTCGGACAGGGCAGCACTATTTTGCGCAACTATTTCTCTCAGCCGTGGACCACATGGGAGCAGATTCCCATTGATGTGCAGCAGACCATGTTCGGCCATTGGTTGGTACGTACGTAAATAAATAATTTTTATTTTGAAAATTATTTCATTTCTAACTTGATATTTTGATTTATTTATAGGGTTTATGGTATCTGATCGAGGATACCATGCGTGACACCATCCACGAGGCATGGGAGGTGGCCATGCGTGATCGCCTTCGTCAGTTTTTGCACAATTTAAGAAAAGCAGCCATGAAGAAAGCAGGAGTGTCAGATTTTGACGAGTCATGTAGAGCACACCGACTAGAGTACATTTCATCCCATGTATGGGATAGATTATGTGCGCACTGGTTGAGTGGTGCCTTTTAGAGGAGATCATCGGTGGGGAGGCAGAATCAGGGGAGACAGGAGGTGACTCATCAAGCTGGGAGTCGTTCTTTCAGTACTCATAGACAGCATCTGGTACGTACATTATTTATAAATATTTTATATAACTATAAATATTAACAGTTTATTTTTTATTCTTATAGGCTGTCGAGCACCCCGATATTACGGAGTACAACGTATATCAGAGGATGTATAGTGATCCTGCTACTGGGGAGCTCATAGGTGATCGTCAGCATCACATCGTGGTCAGTATTATTTGTTTTCAAGTTTAAAAATTAACTGCATATAATATATTCACAATTTTAATTTTAAATTGCAACTACAGGAGTCATATGAGGCCGCAGCGTCACAGGCCCGGCCTGAGAGTCGGGCCGAGTCATCAGATCAGACCACTGGCCGTCAGTTTGATGAGGCGGCATGGATGCAGGCCACCCAGTATGCCTTCGAGAAGGGCCGGGTAGTTGGTATCAGCTCTCGACTGACTCCCGGAGATTATTATGGCAGTGCTGCGTGTTGTACCTCTCGTACCCCTCGTGGTTTAATTTTCATGATCACAATCACTCTCTTATTTATCTAATCTTGTTTTAAGTGTTTTTGGATGATAGGCATGATTTCAGATTGCCAAGGAATTGGGGCAAGAAGGCTGAAAGCAAAAGTGGACTGATTTCAGTCCTACCGGCCAACCGGTGGATGACCACCGGCCAGCCGATAGAGGCCTGGACAGAAGGCATCCCTCTGTCCAGACCACCGGCCAACCGGTGGCCCAGCACCGGCCAGCCGGTGGCACCCAGACAAATAGTGTCAGCTACTGCCTCAGCACCGGCCAACCGGTGGCCTCCTCACCGGCCAGCCGGTGGTGCCTGAGCCCGAAGGCCTCTCCATTTTGCAAGCACCGGCCAACCGGTGGCCTAGCACCGGTCAGCCGGTGGAGCCAGTCAAACTAGCCGTTGGGCTTTGACCAGGCTTGTCCACTTGACTCCCAACGGCTCCGAAGGCCTCTCCAACGGCTCCGAAGCCCCCCAAAGGCCATTTGAGGGTTCCCCCTCTATAAATAAAGGACTAGGAAGCCCCGGAAACTCAAGGAAGCCCATAGACACATTTTTGATCATTTGGCGAACCTCCGGCGCATTCCTTCCAAGGAACCCCGCTTACTCCAACTCAATTCAACATCCAAGGAGCACCACCATAGAAGCTTGGGAGCGCCCTTCATCAACTCCATCAACCCTTTGGCGCCCAAGGCTTCTCCCCATTACGGTTTTTATTGTTTTATCATTTTGAGCATCATTTTGGGTTTGTGCCTACAAACCCCCATCTCTTTCTCTCATCCTTTCATTTGGGTTCTCACACCACCTTCAAGGTGTGAAGAGGTTGGTCAAGCCTTTCCTTTAAAAGGCTTGAGACATAGGTGAGATAGCCTTCACTTGAAAGAAGGCTAGTGGGTTCTTGCTCAACCATTGAAAGCAAGTGGGTTCTTGCATAACCATTAAAAGCAAGCTGTAATAGGTTCTAGACTAACCTTAAAGTCTAGTGGGTTTCTTGCTAAAACCATTAAAAAGCAAGCGGTAGTAAATCTCTCAACGGTTGAGTTGGGAGCGGAGACGTAGGCTTGGGTTTAAGCCGAGCTCCGTTATCAAGTTTTGTGTCTTGCCTATTTTATTTCCGCTGCACTTTGATATTTGTTTTTAAATTGTTAATTCATTTTTAAAAGGCAATTCACCCCCCCCCCTCTTGCCATCACTTCCTTTTTTTCTCCGCCCAATAATTGGTATCAGAGGGAAATTTGAGTAATACCTTCACCGGTTTCAAATTCAAGATCCATTGTGATGGCTTCAACCTCTTTCGCCCCCGAAGGCTATTCTTTGGGTCGTGCTCCATTTTTTGATGGAACCGACTACACTTATTGGAAAACCCGCATGACCACTTTTCTTAGAAGTATTGGTTATCCTATTTATAAAATTGTCATGCATGGTTATTCTCTTTCTTCTCCCGATGAATCCAAATGGACCCAAGCCGATATTAAAAATTTCGAGCTTGATGGCAAATCCATGAACGCTCTTCATTGCGGCCTTGATCGTAATGAATTCAATCGAGTTTCCACATGCACCTCATCACATGAAATCTGGAAACTTTTGGAGGTTACCCATGAGGGGACCAACAAAGTCAAGGATACTCTATTGGACATGTACCGTCAAGATTTTGAGTCTTTCACCATGCACCCACATGAATCTATTTCTGAAATGTTTACTCGTTTTACTAACGTTTGCAATGGTAGAAAATCTCTTGGAGATGATGTTTCTGCAGAAACAATGGTCAAGAAGATCCTATGGATTCTACCAAGATCATGGGCACCAAAAGTCACGGCAATCCAAGAAGCAAAGGACATCAAGAACATGCCGGTCGAAGAGCTCATCGGATCCCTCATGACCTATGAGATTACCATGAGGAGGCAAGCTGAAAAGGAAGGCAAACCGATCAAAGTTCCAAAGAACATCGCCTTCAAAGTTCAACAAGAAGAAAGCTCATCCTCCTCATCATCTTCCTCTTCAAGCGGTGATTCCAAAATGGAGAATCTTTCCCGCAAGATGCACAAATTCATGAAGAAGCACAAGAAGAAGAAATCCCACAAGGCTCAACCCAACGAAAAATCCGAGCCCGAGGTAACATGTTATGGGTGTGGCAAGAAAGGCCATTACAAGCCCGATTTTCCACTCAACAAGAAAAGGGCCAAGCAAAAGGAAAATAAGAAGGCTTTCAAGGCCACATGGAGTGATAGCTCCACATCCTCCTCCTCCTCCTCAAGTGACAACGGTAAAAAATGCCTAATGGCATTTCATGAGGTAACATCTTCCGACTCCTCATCCTCTAGTTCTTCAAATTCTTTCAATCACATGTCTTATGAGGATCTCCAATATGCGAGAGATCAATTGGAGGAAGGTTTTCACGAACTTTCTTCCAAATTTGTTGCTTTAAAAAAGAATTTCAAAAAACTTTCTTCCGAAAAGGAACAACTTCTCAAAGAGAAGGAGGAGTTGTCCCTCAAGATCCAAAACCTTCCCGATGTTGATTTTATGGAATCAACAATCAAAGATTTAAGGGAATCTCTTGCCAAGTTCACCCAAGGTGAACAAAATTTAACCAAACTCCTAGGTTCCCAATGTGTATCTAGAACCACCCAAGGGCTTGGATATTCCAAGCAAGATTCCTCTTCCCATGCTCCAACTATTTTTGTAAGGGGGATCTCTCAAAATAAATTTTGTAACTATTGCAAAAAACCCGGGCACTTAATTTATGAGTGCGATTTCAAAAATGCCCGGTATGGAAGGCCCAAAACTTTTTCCTTTAATGATGAATTTTATAGGAGAAGACCCGCCACAAGACAAGTGTGGATTGAAAAATCCCTTTTAGCGAGTCTCACCGGACCAAAATTTGTCTTGGTTTCAAAAACCTCTCCCCGGTGATTTGTTGTTTTTATTTAGGGGGAGTTAGGATTGTTTAAGCTTTTTTGCGTTTTTTATTTCAAATTCTCAATTCAAAATTTTCGATTCAAAACTTTCAATTCAAAATTTTCGATTCAAAACTTTCAATTCAAATTTCAAAAATTTCAATTGGTTTAAAATCTCTATCTTGCTTTTCAACTCGTTTCCCTCAATCAAGTTTTATGCCCCGTGCTATTTTGATCATCACAAAGGGGGAGAAATTCTCGGTTGATTGGGGGGAAATCTTTCTCTCATGCTTTGATTTACTTGTCAATTTATCCTTTAAAGCATGCCTCTAATTTCAGTCTTTTACATTACTTGTTTTGGTGATTGTGATCATCAAAATAGGGGGAGATTGTTGTACCTCTCGTACCCCTCGTGGTTTAATTTTCATGATCACAATCACTCTCTTATTTATCTAATCTTGTTTTAAGTGTTTTTGGATGATAGGCATGATTTCAGATTGCCAAGGAATTGGGGCAAGAAGGATGAAAGCAAAAGTGGACTGATTTCAGTCCTACCGGCCAACCGGTGGATGACCACCGGCCAGCCGATAGAGGCCTGGACAGAAGGCATCCCTCTGTCCAGACCACCGGCCAACCGGTGGCCCAGCACCGGCCAACCGGTGGCACCCAGACAAATAGTGTCAGCTACTGCCTCAGCACCGGCCAACCGGTGGCCTCCTCACCGGCCAGCCGGTGGTTCCTGAGCCCGAAGGCCTCTCCATTTTGCAAGCACCGGCCAACCGGTGGCCTAGCACCGGTCCGCCGGTGGATCCAGTCAAACTAGCCGTTGGGCTTTGACCAGGCTTGTCCACTTGACTCCCAACAGCTCCGAAGGCCTCTCCAATGGCTCCGAAGCCCCCCAAAGGCCATTTGAGGGTTCCCCCTCTACAAATAAAGGACTAGGAAGCCCCGGAAACTCAAGGAAGCCCACAGACACATTTTTGATCATTTGGCGAACCTCCGGCGCATTCCTTCCAAGGAACCCCACTTGCTCCAACTCAATTCAACATCCAAGGAGAACCACCATAGAAGCTTGGGAGCGCCCTTCATCAACTCCATCAACCCTTTGGCGACCAAGGCTTCTCCCCATTACGGTTTTTATTGTTTTATCATTTTGAGCATCATTTTGGGTTTGTGCCTACAAACCCCCATCTCTTTCTCTCATCCTTTCATTTGGGTTCTCACACCACCTTCAAGGTGTGAAGAGGTTGGTCAAGCCTTTCCTTTAAAAGGCTTGAGACATAGGTGAGCTAGCCTTCACCTGAAAGAAGGCTAGTGGGTTCTTGCTCAACCATTGAAAGCAAGTGGGTTCTTGCATAACCATTAAAAGCAAGCTGTAATAGGTTCTAGACTAACCTTAAAGTCTAGTGGGTTTCTTGCTAAAACTATTAAAAAGCAAGCGGTAGTAAATCTCTCAACGGTTGAGTTGGGAGCGGAGACGTAGGCTTGGGTTTAAGCCGAACTCCGTTATCAAGTTTTGTGTCTTGCTTATTTTATTTCCGCTGCACTTTGATATTTGTTTTTAAATTGTTAATTCATTTTTAAAAGGCAATTCACCCCCCCCCCCTCTTGCCATCACTTCCTTTTTTTCTCCGCCCAACACTGCGATGTCGGCGTCCAGCTCGAGAGGAGCTTGTGCATCTTCTTATGCTACACAGTATGAGGATCAGTTGCGATCTCAGACTGCACTGATAGAGAGTCTCCGACAGGAGCAGGAGCAGATGAGTCAGCAGCATGAGGAGGAGCGTCGACGCCAGCAGCAGCTGTACGAGGAGCAGACGAGTCGGTGGCAGCAGCAGCATCAGGAGCAGATGGAGTACATGCGCCGACTCACTCATGCTTTAGGGATGGAGTTTCCTCCACCACCATCTGCAGATCCCCCCTCCCCCCCCCCCCTCCTTCAGATTAGAGTTTGTTTTTATGTTATAAAATTTGTGAAATCAAAATATGATTTTTTTTTCTATTCGTAGTTTCTGTCTCATTATAAAATATTAATAATATTATATTTTGAAATAACAATATTAATATGAATAATAATATTATTTATATTTTATAATATTAAATTATATATATATATTAAAATTTTATAATATTATAATTTAATTATATTTTTTTGTAATACTTGAATTATTTTAATATTTGAATGTAAAATAATTCTATTATTATTATATTAATTAAAATAATTTATTAATAATTTATTATTTTTATTTGTGAATTATAATTCTATTATTATATTAATTAAAATCATTTATTAATATTTTATTATTATTTATTTTTGAATTATAATTGGATTATTATTATATTAATTAAAATAATTTATTAATAATTTATTTTTTTTATTTTTTTTATAGTATTTGCGACGGGATACTATTCCCGTCGCAAATAGTATTATTATTATATGCATTAAAATAATTTATTAATAGTTTTTTATTTTTTTTTTAAATAGTTTTTGCGACGGGTCCCGTCGCAAAAACTATTTGCGGCGGTCCCGTTGCAACAGGTATTTGCGACGGGGCCCGTCGCCATTACTATTTGAAAAGTTTTTTACAAATATACGGAGTACTATTTGCGACAGGGAGAATCCCCGTCGCAAAAAAAGGCTTTAGCGACGGGCCCGTCGCAAATAATTGTTGTTGCGACACCGTTTTCAGCAACGGGCCATTTGCGACGGGCCCCCTTCGCAAAAATCCATTTGCGACGGGATCCCGTCGCAAATACGTGTTTTTCTAGTAGTGATTGAACCATAACATACATGAAAAATGAAGCAGTTATCACCCGGAATAGTGATTTTAATAAAGAATTATTAATAAATGAGTGATAAAAGGGTATAATTAAATCATATATTATATGATATATATTATTATGGTTCTGTAATAGATTTATAATATATATATATATATATTATAAATGAGGTTTGAATGCATACAAAGGGTGTTGGACTTGAGGTAAGGGTTTTTCGTCTCACTTTTGTTTCCATGAGACATATGCCATATTTACCACTTGTTTATATAATATGGTGTATATAATTCCCATTTGATATTATATATCATAATTTACTTTTACTTTCATTATTTAAATTTTCATTTGAAGATTTTCTTTTCATGGGGTTTATGATTCAAAAGTTATAAAAAGTGGTAAGGGTTTATTTCGCAATCTCATCATTATTCAGGATTGTTTATATTAAAGTCTCCACTAAGGGAATTGTCTGATATTTATATCATAAACACATTATATTTTATTATCCTCTAATAATTTCTTAAAATTAAAAGTTTTCCTTTCATTTTACACTCTTTAAGTATTCAAGATATCAAAATCACGTTTTTAAGGAAAACCAACATTGTTTTTCTACTCAGTTGGGGATATTTTTTCTTCCATTTCTATATTTTCCTTAAAATGTTTTAAAGAATATTTTTAATATATTAAAATTATTTATTAAATACATTTTTATCCATTTTTTACTTTTATAAAATGTTTTAAAAGCAATATTCCTTTCTTTTTCTGAATGAGGTACTCTTTAACTTTTCTTACAAAAGTGTGAAAGGAATGTTTTTTTAACTTATACGACTGAACGAAATTTCCTTCTATCATGACCTATAAATTTTTTGAAGATTAATTTATAATTTTACAATTTTATTTTAAAATAAAATATTTTCCTTAATATTTGGGATGTATTTAGATTTTAAATAAGTGATTTCAAAGTAAAAAATGGGTATTTTCATCGAGAAATTTCCTAATAATTTTTAAATTATTTTCATCTATGTCAACATAATTTATTGAATCTTATGATTTACTAAGGATATAATCCAAATATACCATCCACTATATTTTTATGGATAGTTTATATTCAGTTCTTTTAGGAAAGTATTAGCATTATGTATGCTAGTTCTTTCAGTATGGAAAGTTATTGATTTTTAAGGCATATTGATTAAGTTGTATTATTTATTAATATGATAGATGAATTGGAGTTATAAGTGATAGCTGGGGATCATAATTACATATCCCCTCGATGCATCGGTAGGTATCATGCGACAAACCAGTTGGTTAGCCTTATTAAATGGGTTTTTGGTGTATACTTACCCATAGTTTAAAATGTCTTAGAACAAGGCCTCAATGGTAAGTTTTAGATTTCCAACATTATGCATTAAATAATTATGAAATTATTTATTGATGTTTATGTAGTTATTTTGAATAATATATATGGATAATTTTCAATTTCATGTGATTATTTATATGACATCATTTTATCTTCATTTAATTCTTACATATTATTCTTCACGTTTATGTTATTGATTAAATGGTGTGTGTTTCAGTTATTTATCTTTATATATTGATTATACCTTATTTACTCATGATATATTCCACTATACATAACCCTTACTGAGAATCTGTGTTCACCCTTTATTTGTTTTTCTTTCCCCAAGATGCTAGAAATTATACGATTATTTATATGTAAGTATATGCTAGAGAGAATGATGATGTTCTCAAAGAAAATACTTTGTTGTATTTCATATGTTCAAATGTACGTGAGATTCATGTATGTATCTATTTTACCATGTCTACTAAACTATTCAGTCCTTTAGTTTGAAATTCCTTGTAACTCATGCCAATGTAATAAATTTACCATCGGCTCTGGGTTACTAGATTTGGGGTCATTACAGCGATTAACATAGCTTCCTTTATAGCTTCCTATGGAATCAGGGTCATGCTTCGGTGATGGAGACCATGGTGAATAGTGTAAGGTTTTATTAGATCATCATATAATCCTTTCATAGCATAGGAACACCTAAATAGTGAGAATCTATCATCGAATAGAAGAAATGTGCAAGATATTTGAAAAGTGTTGTAAAAAATAGCATACCTAGTTCATTGTTCGATTGTCCTTCTTCTTCCTTGATGTGGGGAGGGGGGGAATTTGATGATGATCATAAGAAGAAATTGATCTATTCCCACTACCTATGAGGGGGATACACCAGTTTCTGGATCTTGATCACTATCAAAGGATACATGAGCTATCAAAAGGTTTTTAGTACCTTCATGGGAGTAATAAACAATACTCGAGAATGAAGAGATCTTTTACAAGATTTGTATGAAATTGACAATCAGAATCACCACCAAATGAATGCACTAAAAGATACACATACCAATGAGGAGAACCATTTCTCATTTTATAGGTTATATTATATTCTTCTTTATAAATGAATAAAAAATCTGTATAATTTGGGTATTATCAAGTAATGGCCATGATATGAGCCTTGTTGATGAATGTGTTCAACAATATTAATGCAAAGCTTTTAATCCATTCATAATGGATTAATACATATAAAAACTGTGTGGTGAGGGTTCAATTACCATATGGGAATTTATAGGTTGTATCTCATGCAATCTATCCTCAAAAATACATATATCGCTTTCATGTATTCAATATGCATCATATGCATGATTATATATATGTGCACTAGATACATATATAAACATAAAGTATCATATATTTTATATCAACATACTGTATATATGTATTACATGTTTGTGTACATATACTATATACATAGTATACATGTATTCAATGTAAATGCATCATATTCATGTATATTTTAGTGCACATCCAACAATCTTCCACTTGCACTAAGATCTCATTGAGACTTTGTGCCGAAATTCATAACTCTTTATGAATCCATCCAAACCCTTTTGGATATGATTTTATCAAGATATCTTCATTTTGGAACAAACACTTTTTCCCAAATTTTATCCTTATCCTAGGGCCTAAATGGATGGCCCTATGGGTCTTACTAGTGTTGAAAACAAATATAAAACCCAGATTTCATATATGTAAGCAAATAGTGTCCTCAAGAAAATCATCAATACTCATATATCTATATGAACATATCCACAAAATTATGTATCATATACATCATATATATACATATATGTTTATATAATGCCTTTCACTATGAAATCAAGTAACAACTAGAATGAAACGTTTCAATCTAGTATAGTCAAACTCGTCATTTCTTAATTCCTCGAATATGATTGGCCAAGTTGATAAATACATTACATGTCATTCATCTCATGGATGAGTATATCACATGCCCTTCATCCAAATAGTTGGACACATCATATGTCACTCAAATTAGCATGGTCATGCATTTACTTAGTCTAATTCAATTAAGGGATAGATTTTTTTACATTTTATACAACTGGACAAATCCCATCTTGGTTTCACTCCAACCGATGACATGTTCAACAACATATACAACCAACCCCTGATTAGATAAGTTTATATTTTGACTTGCGTAAGTAGCGTATCAAAGTATGAGGCTTCTCGTATTAGGTATCTTTCCAACCTCAGGTGAGAAGGACTGATAATAGTCACACACCTCAGATTATATCGATGACAGTATGACATTTCATGAGATATACTTTGGAAAGTTAGTCCAAGTAATAAACCTCTACTTATTTCCTCGTGAATATATTCTTCGTACCACATATACAAACTTGTGTGATAATTACAATAGTATATTCAAGATAACCTTTATATATCATCATATCCTATTATACTCCATGTTGGTCATTGGTTAGGGAAAATTGAATGTTTTATACTTTGAGGGTATTTATCATTTGAACATTCATGTTAAATATATTATAGAACACATGAACTAATGATAAGAAAATATTTCCTTTATAGTAATATCATGATACATTATGAAATAGTTATATCAATCTTTAAATTATCATATACCAAGAGATTATACATGACCATCATGATTCTGTTGCGATAACAGTTTCATCAATTCATTACATTTATATGTAATTCCTATCACATCTCTATGTTACCATCTAATAAATCTCTCCCACTAAACTATTTAGTGAGTGACATCTAGTTTTAATAATGGCGAGACTTAGGAATCATATTCCTGAAGTTCAAATATTTGAATATATTCAAACTCTTTAACTTCATCACATCTATATGTTACGATGTCAACTTATGTTCTCTAATTATAATTATTCCTTAATACATCATCATTATTCTTGGAACCATATCCTTCAAAAAATATCTTTGAAATCCTTTCATAAATAATGTAACTATTTACATTATTACTCTACAAGAACATCCTAATCACTTTTTAGGATATATTGATATCCACTTTGTTACAGTAACTTAAATGTAACTATTTACATTTACTTTTCCTCTATATACTAAAACTTCTTTTAGGATATCAAGTGTAATTCGCTTTATAAATTGACTGGTGCAATCCTTCAAGAAATAGTGATATTCAATTATGCATGGTAACTAAATATAACTCTTTATATTTTTCTTTATTATAATATATCTTAAACTCTTTAGAATATTAAGTTAAAATCATTATAATCTTATACTAGTATAATCTTTTATTTGTTAACTTTAAACTTCACTAAGTTCAAACACACTCCAGCTAACCTCTTAGACATTAAATTATTTCTCAGAATATTTTTCTAAGATTCAATACAAACTTATATGGGTTAGGAAATAACACTAATTTCCTTTTAGTATAAATGTTTAATGAGTAAACTATTGTTTCCATATCTTATATGATATTCTATGTGTTTAGAGTATTTTATTGGAAAGAATACTATTATATATAATATTTCACTGATGAGTGATGGGAAAAACATCCCTCGTATTTTAAAAATAACTTTATAAGAAATTTTATCCTTGTCTTATTTTCAAACATGTTATAGAATTTGATAAATCATAAACCATATATATTCAATTATTCATCTTATGTTGTTCATAACAACTATTTTTTAACAAAAACAATCCCTAATCACATAAGAGAAATAAGATGAAGATACACATCCTTTATTTTAAATTCATCTAATCTTGAAATATATCTTTACATTCAAATATCTATTGTAGAAACTATTTTTTTGGTCAATTGAATGCAAACAAAAAAGATTTATCAATTATTCCCTTGATTTTAAAATCTTGTATATTTACAACACTTGTAAAATATATATTTCTTATCTTAAAGCCTTCAAAATCAAAGAATTAATTTCTATAACTCACATACTTGTTATGGAAATTCCATAGAGTTTCATAAACTCATTTTGGTATTTTTTTTATACAATCCCATCATATAGATTTATTACTTCTACTTAGTAACCCCTTAGTATTCAAAGACCTTGATCGGCTTACTTATAGAAACTTCATTTGACTCTCCAAATAACTTTCCTTCTCCTTTACCCACTTGTATTATCTATACATTTTCAAAACTGAGACATCATATTCCCGGTTTATTTATTATCAACACCTAAAAATATCAGGTAAACTTTGATTGAATTAATTCATTTTACCAAAAAAATCCATAGATGAAAAACATAAAGAATTCCTTATCCATAAAAAGCCTTAAGGAAACCTATAGTCTCTTTATGTCATTAGCATATCCAATTATATTGAATATCATTAGCATACTCAATCACATTGAGTATATGAGTAGAGACTAAAATTATTTAGGTCATTTATCATATAATACCATTGAAAACTTAAGTGAATCATTCAATGCCTCATATTCATCTAGATTCATTTTTTGAATAACTTCAACACTTGGTTACTTAGGAATGTGTTTCTCTAACACATAGAATTTTCTTGAACTTAAGAACTTTTCTTAAGTTATCAGTATTAGGAGTTGATTGCCTTAAGTTTCTCCTTCCTATATGATTGATCTCACAGTTTGATGATGATGATGTCATTTATCTACAACATAATACACTACAACAAAACCGGCTATTAGCGGTGGTTTAAACCGCCGCTATATGGTTTGGCGGCGGTTTACAGAAACCACCGCTAAACTAGGCGTCGGAAATCTATTAGCGGTGGTTTTTTCCATTTCGCGACGGTTTAAGGGAAGCTTCGTAGATGCCTTATTTCGCGGCGGTTTTCGTGACTTTAGCGGCGGTTTGACGGGTGCCGGATATTTTTTTATTCGCGACGGTTTTAACCGCCATGATATTCAGGCGTTTGATGCGTCTCTGTCATGGCGGTGAAAACCACTGATAAATATAAACCGATTACATTTTGCGGTGGTTATAACCGCTGTGAAATGTTGACCAGTAAATCATTATCGGTGGTTAAAACCGCCACGAAATTCTGACCAGAAAAAAAAATTGCAGTTTTGCTTCTACTGCCCCACTGCCCTGAAAAACAAATCAAACTAGAAAATGGAACAAGAGACATCATACAAACAAATAAAATGTTATTTCTAACTTGGTATCCCCAACATGATGAAACAGGAGACATCATATAAAAAATTGACCATAATTCTATAGTGATAATAATCAATAATGGATCTATAGGGAAGCATGAAATTCATTCCAATAATTACATCATACAGTTACATGATGGGAAAGAATTAATTCTATATAAAAAACATTTTCCTATATGATGGGGAAAATAATTCCATCGGTGAACAATCATTGATCGAATAACCAATGAGGTTTACAGATTCTTAATGACACATAAATACACTATATCAAGGACCAGAATCTCTAGAAATGTATCAAATATAACATTGTATGATGCACTTGTGTCAAATAATGTAGAATCTATAGTTTAGGTTACTAGATTAGTACCTGAAACAATAGATGAATTTGAATTATGCTATCTATCATATGTTGAACGTCATTTAGTTTTCCCATACCATGACTCTATGCTACAACCTGACTATTCTGAGTGGGATCACAGTTCATGCACATTAATTCCTGAGTCTAGTATCAACTATGTCGACTACCACCTTGGCCTCAATAGTATGTGGTAATATAGCTACATCCCTACTAAAAATTAATATGACCCACATAATAATGTGGAATATGTAAAGATCTTATCCCCCTAGGAGGAACTGGTGGAAAAGTTTTGAAGATGTGCAAGATATGACCCAAACTCCTATAACCTCTGCATTCAACTAGATACACCGTACATTGGGCCTTGTTGGCGTAATAAGGGCCTTGTTTATATATTAGTAATTGTAAGGGCCTTGTTGATATCTCATTAATTGTAAATACTTTTGTTTTTAGGTGATGAAGATTGGACCATATAATTAGGTAGATTTCATGCACAAAATATTCCAACAACACCTATGTAATGTTATATTATGGAGTGTATAATGGTTATAACATGACTAGTATATTGTCTTTAGAAAAATGGTTCTTTATATTTTTCAAGAGACTCCTCAACCTGGTATGACCAAAGTGGTTTTTCCCCACTTCTTTATTGTAAACAATGGGATTAGAAGTGGTTTAACCTATTATATTGGAAGGAAAGTGGTCCAAGTGTGGTTTGGATAATTACCATTCTCTTGGGTTGTCCTAGTATTGAGAAAGGATGTCAGTTGACAATATTGAGGCATCGGGCATGACTAACCTCATTTTCCCAAGTGAATTGTGATAGGAGGTCTTTCTCATTGTCAATCCAATAAGGGGAGGACCTCCTTGATGAAGTAAACTATCAATGTAGAGAGGACCTTCATAATGATTTTCATCATGGGGAGTACTACAATAACAACTTGAATTCAAGCCATGAGGAGAATTCCTGCAATGTGTACCCTGGAGAAGACCTTTTGGGTGGATGATATTAAGAGAAATAAATCCTTGTTTTTTGATCATCCATACATTTATAGCATATTTTCAGTGTTGATCAGGATATTGAATCTCATAATCAATCATATTCTAAGAATTAAGTGATCCTTCATGGAAGGGTGTATGGGGAGGACCTTCATAGCTACTAGCAGAAAAGTAGATAAGAGGACCTTCGCAAATGAAACTACTATTTTTGTAATTTGGTAACAAAGGAGTAGGATTCTGATCATCCATAGATAAACATATGAGGGTTCAAGAACACCAATATGAAGTAGATCAAGATCATAGACCAGATATTCATTTTCTAATCACCTTTGTTATTGCTTCTTTTTGGATGCTCTCTTATGGGTGATAGAGGTTTCTTTCTATGGATATCATCTTACATATACTTAATCTTGTTTGATTATATCTCATGTCACTATGATAATTTTATTATAGGTCTATGGAATTTCGGTTGGGATATGTTCATACCCTGTAGTTCCCACCGGGGTAGACCGATGACCTTTAGTTAGAACGGGGGTATGGTCCCGATCTGGTTGTCCATATAACATGGGATTTGGCCCATGACCCTCTTGAATGGGAGAAAATATGTGTATCTTATCTAAATATCCTTATATTGTGTTAATGAGTCACCCAAATTATGGTAGAATAGTTGTGTGTATTCCCTTTAACCATTTTTAGAATATTCTAGGTGACTTTAGTGACCAGAACATGCATATTTTCTTATTCTATTGTTGGAGAATGTGTATGGGATTGATCTTTTCCTCCATTTCATATAGGTATATACCGATGTTAATCAGGTCAGTGGGAAAGGATATGGGTATTCCCTATATTTTTTACCAAAATATTCTTGGTGATTTCTTTGAATATTACCATATTATACCGACAAGCTTAGTAAATGTGGGAAAATGTGTCCTCTTTCTCATAGTTTGCCACCATATTTAGTTAGTGGGATTCTTTGGAGGGTATATATGTAGGGACATGTTCTTGGTTTATTGTTCACTACCCTCAGTGGGTTTTCCTAACTACCTAGGTTTGGGAGACTTAGGTCAGACTCCCGAGGTAAACACACACATCATATAGAGGTTTTATTGCTTTGTAGCATTGGTGGTGGTGAATTCTAGAAGGATCCCTTTGGAGGGTCCCTTATGCTATCTAGATGAGTCCATTAGTGACCTCTTGATCAACCTCCCTAGATAAGGGAGGGACATGTTATTTCCTTCCGTGGATATGACCATGAAATGGTTTGAGATGGAAACTATTTACAACAAATTATGTTCCACTAGTCATTGTCGAGTAGACATCTAGTAGGGATTTTTGAGATGAATGGATTTTTTAGCTTCCTATGAAGATGGAAAGGTACCATTTAGGTGTGACTCCCAAAACAGTGAATTTGAGACCCAATGTTGAGGGTGAAAGGTTGATAATAGAGCCCTAGTTTTAAATGAGGATCCAACTTGTGCAGTAGTCGAAGCATATGTGTTCTTAAAGTAGTAAAATTTCATTTGGATCAAAGGGGGTTCTAGTTGAAAGTCCCAGAATACTTATGAGAAACATTTACAAGAAATCCTCATGAAATCAGCATATCAATAAATAAACACATGTATAATAAATTGTATCGGATCCATGTTTTTCCACATTTCATATTTTGAGAGAGAAAAAGGAGCCTAACATGTGGGTGACACATGAATTTTGTTTAAGGTTCCATGTTAGGTTCACCATTTTTGTTTCCAACTACTTTTATTGGTGAGTATATGATTCGTATCACATGATTAGGCTAAACCACATTCCCATAATCCTCTTATGTTTGGTCTTTATACTGCCTACTAGGTTCCAATTTATATAACCAGAACAAAATAACAAAAGGATCACTCTTTAGTCATCCAAAATCTCGACTAAAAATTCAAACACAGACCTGAATGGAATGATGTATACCACACTCGAGAAATCAAGACATAAAATGAAACATCATAAATCAAAAAAATTCATAGAAGGAAACATGAGAAATCAAGAAAATGTTAGGACATGGAAATGTTTGGTGGAAACTATGTGCCATACATGTTACATATAAAAACCAACCATTCTCATATTTGTTCAACACATCAACAATACTACTACTCATGGTCTGATGATACATCATCACCCTCTCCACCTCCATCTCCACTACCTGATGCCACCTATAAGAACATTATATTGAAAATTAAATATTGTTGCATATTTATAATTAAACTTAAAACCAATAAAAGTTTTCAAACTAAATGATTTTGATTTTTTGTGATTTACCTGCTCACCACTACTCGATGCACCACCACAGGGGGCATATCTTCTCATCTACTAATATATATCAGTCAACGCTTTCTGCATAGCGGATATCTGAGCCCCCTGGTCTTGAAATGTGGATCGTAGAGAAGACATATCCCTCTGAGCATCTTCAGGTATAAAATGACTATAACCAGGAGTAGATGTAGCTAGAATCCCTGGTGGTCTGCCAAAGACCTCAGATGGTACGGGTCCCAAACCCATCCCGCGCACTCTACCAGGATGCTCCTTCCCAAGGACTTTAGCAAACGGGTCATCCTGGGAGACTGAGTAGGATTGTCTAGGATTGGAATCCCATATTTCTTTAATTTTTACCTATAAATCAAATATCAATATATATTAACATAGTAAAAACTAATAATAAGTTATTATAATAAAAAATTGACTTCATACCCCAACTTCTTTGGCAGGCTCATTAACAAAACTTCCATCTATTTTTTTGTGAACATTCAGCCACAGTTTAGTTTGGGATGCTTCATGCCCTAAAATCTGTGACTGCATTAAACAAAGATAAACCAACAATTCAATATTTTAAATAGATAATATTGTCTTATAAACATTTAAACTAATTAAAATATTACCAATGACATTCGACTTCTAGAAAATCTTTTTGAGCCCATAGTGTGCGGGATGACTTGCTTTGCCTAGTTTGATGCATTCTGTCTTGAGAGATCCTGAAATAAATAAAATTCAATTTAACAGTAATGTATTCAATGTCATCTCCTCTTCATATACATGTATAAATTTAAAATGAGGATAATATAATGATATATATTTCAATACCATCTGCTTCTCATCACAATGTCTATCAACAAAAACTTTCCACTATTCTTTCGGTACCCCACTGGGTATCTTCTCATACATTTGTTTCATGGACAACAAAGTATCGTTGACATCACACCACAACCTCCCTTTGAAATCTTTCCATTTTTTACCAAGATTTTTCAATGTCCACTTCCATGCTATCACGTCAGCAACGGTAAAGTGGAAGAACATCTGTATACAGAAATTAATTTTGAACATATTAGTAACATGACATTCAATTAAACCATAACGTAATAAAATTACCTTTATCTGAGAATCAAAAACTTCATTTTTCTAGTTTTGAGGCATATGCCTCCAATCATCATATGAAATAGGCAGCAAAATGGGCTCCGCTGCCAGCTGACCTATAATCTGGCCAAGTAACCCCGCAGCATCATCCGTCGGGACCCCATAAGAATCAAATGGCACGACTATCTTCTCTCCATTAATGTTCCAAACATATGAACTTTTTATGTGTTTTTCCACGGTTTCATTTTTTTCATCTGCAATGAGCAAACAATTAGTATAAACAAAATGCAATAAATTTATCTAATTAAAATTTGTACCTATGAATGTGACCCTTCATAATGTCCGTGATGAACCGGAAGGGGCGTGTCACCACCCCACTGCTGAGGCTCCTGTAAGGGGAGTTGATGACTCATCCTCTAATGAGACATCCACATATGGTGTCAGAAATGGTGCAGGGGGAGATGGTGTAGGGGTGTAAGCAGTTGGTGCCTCAGATGCCATGGGGACAGACGGATCGCCATCTGTCGCAGAACTAGATGAAATAGTGTGCCGCTTCCTCCTTGGAATTCCTTTCATTTAATCAAATAAAATTAAGTTCATAATATATATATCAAAAAAATTATGCAGAAAAAAAATTAAAAATGATAATAGATGCCCAGTACTAACAAACAAAATATATATAACAATGATAATGAATGATTGTAGAAATGAAACAAGTGGTTGTTGAATGAATAAATAATTGTACATACAATCATTTTCCCCTTTAATCGTGTCAGTTTCATACTCCATTGATTCATCCACTTAATTCATCCTTGCTAGACTAATATTTTCAATATCATGATGGAAAAATAATTATGCTTCCTATTGTTGATGAAATTCAATTGCAGAGGTCAAATCTTCCACTTCATCACCCATATCATACAAATATCTTTGTATTACGTGAGTAACTACACTCCACCCTTCATCCACAACATCATTCACATAATATACCATTTTTTCTTATGATGCTAAGATATATGGATCATGCAGTTCACAATCACCAACATCCATCAAGCGAGAGAAGTTTACAGAAGTAAATTGCAAGGAATCTCTTTTAACACCTCTGATAATATCGACCCATTTGCATTTGAATAAAACAACAGAAAAAATCCCATGGTAGTTTAATTCAATAATATCATGCAGCTTTCTATAGTATCCCACTTCAGCAAATGTAAATATACCACTATTCTGTGTTTTCAAACCCACTTCTCGATCGACTGTATGAAATCTAAATCCATTCACATTATAAGTGTCGAACTTTCTAACTTGTTTTATAAGACCTCTAGCAAGAAACTTCAAATCTTCTGACAAGTCTACTCGAGTATCAGTATTCATGATCTGAAAGAAGAAATATAATTTAATAGATTTACAAATTGTATGTGTCAAACTAATATTCATATTTATTTCAATATTTATAAACTTACACGTCGTGCAAACCATTCTACCAGCTCTTTATTCACATCTTTCATTATATCTTTCTCATTTCATGTTCGGCCTCTCATTTGTCTCTTTGTTTGTATCCTCAACTCTTCAATAAATGGATCTGCAATTTCACTATTCATCAGCACATATCTATGTGCCTGTAATAATTCCAATTCTGTCAGTGTCACATATGAGGTCCTCCCAACTGATCGGCCAATAGCAGGAAATATTTTTGATTTCTGATGCAATTGAGATTGAGTTGATTTGTTGTCAACATGTACAAATTCATTAAATATTGTCTCAATATCATCCAAATATCTGGAACAAAAGGTGAGACACTCCTCAACCAAATAGCCTTCAGTAATAGAGCCTTCTGGTTGAGCTTTATTTCTCACGTATGCTTTCAAATTCCCAAGATATCTGTGAAATAAAATAATAATATTATGCATTTATTTAAATGCCAAAAAAATTTACTTAACTTAAAAAATATAAATAAAATACCTCTCAATTGGATACATCCATCGATAATGAACGTGGCCTCCTAATTTAGCTTCTTCAACCAAATGCACAGTTAAATGCATCATGACAGTAAAAAACGATGGAGGAAAGATCATCTCCATTGCACAAAGGTTCAATACAAACCTCTCCTGGAGGTTGTCAAGCTGAAATGGATGTAGAGCTTTCTCACATAATTTCCTGAAAAATGTGTATAATTGGAGTACAACAGCAGTAACTTTTTCATGTAATAATGTATGCAATGCCAATGGTAGTAACTGTTGTAACAAAATATGTGAATCGTGACTTTTCAATTCATATAAATTATGATTCTTCAAGTCAACACACCTTGAGATGTTACTCAAATACCCATAAGATACCTTCACATTCTTTAAAATTCGAAGGAACGTATCTTTATCCCTATTTTTCAGTGCAAAAATGGTCGGAGCATACTTTTCATTCTCATCTGGCCAGAGATCACGTTTTATGTTCATTACTTGTAAGTCTTTGCGAGCATTGAGATGATCCTTAGACTTTCCATGCTCATTAAGTAATGTGAAAATCAAATTATCACATACATTCTTCTCAATATTCATCACATCAAGATTGTGGTGCAACAAATTAAATTCCCAATACGAAATTTTGAAGAATATACTTTTTTTCTTCCATTGTTGCATTCTGATTTCACTTGACGATGCACTTCAGACTCATTTTCCGCTATCATTCAAATGATAAACCTTCCCAAATTCTGTTTTAACATTTTCAAGTTGTGTCAATATTTCAGAACCGGTTAACAACTTTGGAGGTGGTCTACGATCAATGGAACCATTAAATTTTGATTTGTTCAGCCGAAATCTATGAGATGCATCAAGAAATCTTCGATGGCACAAGAAGCATCATTTTCTACTATGAGGTAGCCGTTTGGTCTCAAAATCAAAGTTACAAACGGGAAAATCCAAACCCGTATAAGTTTTCCAACCAGATAAATTCCCAAGCCCAGGGAAGTCACTAATGGTCCACATTAAAGCAGCATGCATTTTGAACATTGTTTTAGAAGAAAAATCAAATTTCTCAACACCGTTGCTCCATAGCTCCTACAATTCTTCAATCAAAGGCTGTAGGTATACATCAATATCATTTCCAGACATTTGTTTTCCATGAATAATCATCGAAATGATAAAAGATGTTTGTTGCATACACATCCATGGAGGAAGATTATAAGGGATCAAAACAACTGGCCAAATGCTATAACTGGTACTCAAAGTCCCAAATGGGTTGAATCCATCGGCAGCCAATCCTAATCGAACATTCCTAGGATCAGCTAAGAAATCTAGATGTAATGAATCAAATGTATTCCATGATTTGGAATCTCGTGGATGTCTCATTAACCCATTATTGTTATTATCTACAGAATGCCACTTCATGTGTTCGGTGGTTTTTGATGACATGAATAATCTTTGCAATCAAGGCTTCAAAGGAAAGTAACGCAAAACTTTTGCAGGTGTTTTCCTTTCCTTCTTCTCCATGAAATTATGTTTAGTCATAATTCCAACATCACCCTTTGACTTCCATCTAGAATAATAACATTTCTTAAAATTTTGTCTACTTGAATCCTCTCCCCAATAAAGCATACAATCATTGGGACACGCATGTATTTTGGTATAATTCAGACCAAGCTTGTTAACAACTTTTTTCATATCATAAAAATATTCTGGGATTTTTGCTTCAGGAAATGCATCACGAATCAATTCCAATAACATGGAAATTGCCTTATTTGTAATTCCACATAGACATTTGATATGGTACAACTTCAGCAGAAATGAAAGCTTTGAATATTTCAAATACCCACTATATAAATATTGATTTCCAACGTCAACTAAATCATGAAACGCATTTTCCTCACTGAAGTTTTCCCTTACATTTGGCTCCACAGAATCAAGAGGAGGATCCAATGATATGTTACAATCTTGATCTGCTTGTGTTACAGTCTCAAAAACATCACTTGTCACGTTGTAATTTGTATCACCCTCTTCTGGTTGTTCTGATATGTTTTGATGATCATAGTGGTGTCTTGTAGTGATGAATGCGTCATTTATGAGGTTTTTCATTTCATTTTCCATTGTTGATGAACTTGGTACCTCATTCTGTGGATTAACATCAGTGCTCAATCTTTCTGTATTGTTCGATTCTCCATGCCAAATCCAACACAAATATTGACTAGGGAATTTCTTCAGTATTAAATGTTTATAAATTTCATCTCTCTTCAACCATGTTCTAAATTTACATTTAGGAAATGAACATATTATTCTCCCTTCAACGGATCGATTAGAAATTTCAAAATCTAAAAACTCATTCAAACCCTTAACATATTGAGGTGTGTTTCTCGGTAATGTGATCCAGCTTTTATCCATGTATATCACAATATGCCTACACAATAATAAAAAAATTAAAACACATAGTTACTACTAAATAGAGAAAGAGTTTCATATATATGATAGTGTAAGATTACAGAAACATAATATAATAAAGATGACCCATTGATCATAAAGTATGCATAATATAATAAAGATGATACATTGATTACATTTACCACTTACTTAGCATGCCCAGAAAAACCGAACAAGTCTGGTCCCTAGGAGATAGTGTCAACACCTCATTGAGGAGTAGTAAGAATATCAGGTTACACACTTATCATAACACTGTCGATCACACATTTATGTTTCCTCAAACAACACCCCATTGAAAGCAATGTCATTGAACACACCAAAGATACACGATTTTCATACCATTAGTACAACAGCATTACTAGAAATATTTAGCCCTTATATGACACCCTTTGAGACTTATCGCAGGCTAGCTTGGGTACCCGGATTATGGGTAGCCTAGGTCAGTTCATAAAAATTGGTCATGTTTCATCGCTCTTTATGTTTTTCAATCTTTTCACTATCTATTTGAATTTACCTCTCTCTTTGAATTTGATAGTGTTTTTTTATTTCCTTGAATTTGGAGAGACCTTTGTTATTCATTATATCATTAGGTTGTGCAATTTTAATTCATCCACTTGGATTTCCATAGTGGGGTCCTCATTAAAACCTCTTTTAAAAACTAATTAATTATGTATGTTATTTTCACTTAAATATGTTTTGTGTTTAGTACTATAAAAATTTATCTTCAATATTTCAAATAACTCATATTAAAAAAAATCATGCAAACCATAAAATTTGGATTTGATATAATACAAAGGACATCTCCAGTTTTTACTTCAAACATTTATGTATATTTCAAGTCCTAAGCTCAGTTAAGTAATTATTTAGAAATGAATTTACAAATTTAACACAAACTATTATACTTAATTCAATCATAATAAATTTAAAATATTTAGTAAGTGACACTAGTTTAGAACTTATGAAGATCTTTGCTAACATGTTTGAGAATCATATGGTGATAAATAAAATGTTCTTACTAAAGATATCGTTCGGCATGAGTGTGTGACACTCCTTAGTAGGGTGAGGACATTGAGTGTGCGTGTGTGTCTAGTCATACCACACTGAAATCACTCCAAAAAACTATTACCCTAAGAAGTAATCCTATTCTCCTAGTTGTTATTCCTACTACTACCTTGGAGGTAACTTTTATAGAAGTTCTTCCTATCAACAAAAGAACTCACATGTCTCCCCACTAAAACTGCATAACTACTACTTGGGGCCTCTCTCTAGTTTCCCTATATGAAGATAGCCCGGATCACAAGTCTTCAAAGATTCTTAGGTGAAATAATTTCACTTGAGATATTTTCTCATAGAAAATCCCATCCTGGAAATGTATTTCCCTAGAAAACTCATCAGGTACCAAGGATAGAGAAAAACATTATTAGTCGGTGAAGCATCCAACATAGTCCATCAATGACATGTCTCCCTACGTCATGTCCATGAACTCTTAATCCCTCTCATACCAAAGTGTTTCTAGATATAAGTTTCTCAGAAACTCCTCCTCAAATTTATTCTAGGTTAGATCCTCCTGTTGATCATATTTCTCCATAATGTCCCACCAACTCTTGAATGGTCCTCATAACATGTAGGCAATAAGGTTTAACCTCTTATACAAGGGTTTCTCAAGGTGGTTGAAGATTTTATAGACTGAATCAATCCATAACTTACCTGTATGGGGTCTTCCCTCTCCAACGAACATAGGTGGATGCTATAAATATAGCTTTCTCATCAAGTCAGACATCGATGGTACGGTGTGAACTGTCTATCTTTCCATGGATCACATAACCCTTGGGAAGCTATCATATAAATGATCATCTATCTGATTCTTCAAATCCATGGTAATTTCAGGATCATCTACACTAGGATTATGCTGATTTCCACTCTCTTGAAACTCAATTAAATGACGATGAGGAGGCATTTCCTCTACCATGATTTAAACAAACCTTAGAAAATATTTTACAAACAAGATAAACATCACAAATGATAATGATAGAGAACAATTGACTCAAGGTTCCTTTAAACACGCCTTAACTAGTGATTGGGAATAACATAATAGTTTCATTTATTTATTTTTATTATATATCATAGGGATTTCATTTCATAGTTCATATATCCATATATATCAAATGCAATGAATATGTACCTGTTGTGAACAATGCATGTCATTATTAATCCCTATGTACCTATCATGATGAACAGATACTCATCTCATACCATAGTGGGACATGATAGAAAATATCAATAATAGTAACATCACACAATAAGTGAATTGCCCAAGGTGAAATGACATCAATTGTAACAAGCGAACAACGTGAAAAATAATCCATTCCCTAAGAACTCAGATTTTCCCCACACATGGGTTAGATACACACATGGATGATCTCATTACCAAGACTCTACATATCCTAGTCTCCATTCCACATTTCCCAAATAGTAATGAAATATAAAAGAAACTATACTTTGATACCACTTTGTAACACCCCGACCCATTTATCCCACTAGTGATCAAGTTGGGTGGGTTACGTGACCTCAGCTATACCACCTTGTAAGCCCGAGGTTGTCAAATAGTAGTGAGGGTGTAATAAATATAGTGGGGATACTATACCACCTGGTATAGAGTTGAAACAATAGTGTATATAATAACAGAGTAGCACAAATAGTGGAAACAATATAAATTATCAGATAGGAAACCAAAAAATATATAAAGGCCAAACCAAACAATCCAAATTATAATTAAAACAATGAAATGACAAGTTGAAGGTATACAAATGATGTGTTTAGTGTTATATAAATAAAAGAATAACATATTCAATAAAATACTCTAAAAAACAGTTCCCTAGCTCCATGTAAATCTTATCTCCAAGATCCAACCCATCTCACAATCAATCAACCGACACAAGGCCCCTTACCCTTGTCTAGAATTGCATCCATGAAATCTTCTAAGGTACCAAATAGTGTCCAAAATATGGTGATTATAACTCAGTATTACACCACCAATGGTGTCTGAACATGTCTAGTCTGAGCATATAGTGTATGCAATAAAGCAATAAACAAGGGTGTTAATTTAATAAATTAATTATATATATAAAATAAACCCACAAACCCTTAGGCTCTAGGATGACACCCTATGTTAGCCAAACCATCATCAACTCCATGCGGGGTGTCTCTTTCATGAGGTGGATCCTCCTGCATCAGGACATATTTCCCCAAAATACTGGAAGATTCTGTTAAATCGGGATGAATTTCCAATATCATGATTCAAGTATCCAATCTTGGTATAGACTTTATAGAAATACTTTCTTCTTCCCATGGCTTTCACCCCTAATGGAAAAAGTATCCAT
This sequence comes from Viscum album, assembly GCA_963277665.1. NCBI lineage: Eukaryota > Viridiplantae > Streptophyta > Magnoliopsida > Santalales > Viscaceae > Viscum > Viscum album. The sequence goes on along the minus strand of OY728162.1, from coordinate 421,184,384 downwards.
CTCACCAGTCCTAGAATTGATATAACTACATACATCTTCCCATGGAACATGTTTTTAAGAGGAAATAAACCATATAACCGGGCTAAGACATTCTATAACCACTTATGTCTTCCCATGGAATGTGACACTAAGGGGAAAATTAATAATCTCATATCAAATGGTGGATTATCTTGTATTAGGATGAATCACTGATAGTATATATCAATCAGGTCTAAAATATTATTACAAGACATATTAGTTAATTCATCCCATCACTTATTAATTTTACCATTTATTCCTAATTTTCAAATCCTCCTATAGATATGAATCACCAAAATCATCTTAAACCAATTTTCATATTTCACATGCAATGTAAAGATCTTTAACTACGCCATGATTCCAAAGAATCTCATAAAATCATGAGGGGTTGGAACACCACAAATGTTAATGCAAGTCCTAACCATAATGCTAAGAGAGCAAAAAGGGATCCTTGGGAGGGATCAACAAGAGGATTTTAGAAAGAAGGGATAATTCCAATTATTTAGGTTGTGCATGTGGCATGTCGATGCGATCATAATTTTGCACATACTAGCATAATCAGAATAGACTAAAGGGAGTTTTCCAAGACCACCCAACTCAAAATAAGAAATGTTTTTGAAAAATCCTCATGTTTGTAGTAGCAATCAGATTCCCCCTTCCCTTCAATGAGAACTATAATTTTAATCAACAATAGATCAAGAAGCGGAAGATGAACTGGAAGGTTTACCTTAAAAATCTATGTTCAGAACATCAATATCCAACATGGTCTTGCTTATAGATCAAATAGGATTCTCATACGTCATCCATGGAAGGTTTGATGGAATCATAAAGGAGATAAGAAATTGTATAACATAGGTGTTGGATTGTTAAAATTCTTGGAAGATATAATTCATGATGTGAATAGGGAATTCACATCATGAATTCCTCAATTCCCATATATGTTGAAAATTTTATCACCTCATTTTAAAAACTGAATTAAACCAATTTCATGTCATGAATATATTTAATGAGGTGAATTATTGTTTCGTGGATTTCCCAAAACCAATCCATGGCATGAATGGGTTCATGGGGTTCGCCTGGAAAATTCACATAATGAATTGGGAATTCATAACATCAATTCGTTTTGCATCTATAAAGAAACTCTCATACTTCTTCAATATGAAACAACTAATACAACTAGATAAAGGCTCAATAAACAAGGTTTAAATGAAAGGAAACCTAACTATAAGAGATTTATCCAAAAACTTAAATGGATACATACCTGGAAAAGACAGGGGTCGTCGGAGACGGAGGTCGCGGGGTCGCCGGAGACGGAGGTCACAGGGTCGCCGGAGACGGAGGTCGCGGGGTCGCGGGTCGCCGAGGGGGTTAGGGGAAGAAGGGAAGGCGCGAGGGTCGCGAGGGTTTGGGGGAAATGGTCGGGGTGGGGGTAGGGAAGGGTCGGGATTTTTAAAAAAATTATGGGTTTCGCGGCGGTTTATTAAAAATCGCTGCGAAACCTTTCGGCGAAAACGTTTAGCGACGGTTTTGTGAACCGCCGCCACAAAACCGACGCTAAACCCGGCTTTTATTGTAGTGAGATTCTATCAAATGAATATCGAATATTATATCTGTTCATCAAGGACGTTAAATGAAATTGCTCCCACTAAAATTGATGGCCTTATACATCATATCCATTTAGAGAGCCATGATTCATATTTCATTAAGTAATGAGTCTACTTTAGCATTTCTCTCACCACTTAATTATTTAGGTGGGGAATCATCTTAGTCACAATAGTTGTGACTCTTGTATAGTTGAGTGGATAACTCTTTATCTAAATCCATCATATGAATATACTCAACTTTATTCAGGCACACCCCTAGGGCTTGGCTCAGTGGTAGTGGCCCTATGGGGTTCGGGAAGGTTTTGAGTTCGAGTCTCTCTGGCTACTTGTCTATGTATGTTGCATGTTTTATTTGTATCATTGTAATTCTCTCTCTCAACTGTTTGTAATAAAGAACAATCAAGGGGCACCCAACTTAAGCATGATCACCCAATCTGATAATCCAAAGTTACTCATAATTTATTGTATTACATGAGATAATCCTTAGTCACCCAACTTTAGTGATGCGAGTTGAAAATTTTGAAAAAGTTGTCTATTTTCATTGAAAGACCCCCTCAATTGAATCAAATGTTAGAAAAATCATTCACTTTTTATGCTTTTGAGATTCCGGACTACATCAGAAATTAGCTTAAAATGTTGATATTTAGTGGATTTTTCAATTTTGATTTCTTGAAAAAACCATACATTAATTTTTGATACTTGAAATTGTATTGTTTAAAAGCTATCAATTTTGTTTAAAAATAGTTTTGATCAGCTTTGAATTAACTTAGAAAAAACCATTCTTTGATTTTTGGAATATAATTGTTTTATTCATTTTTGTAAATTAATTTTGAGATTAAATTGCTAAATTGCTTGAATTTGAAGTCATTGTTTTATTTTGAAATCCATAAATTGATTTTTTTTTTTGAACTACACATGAATTTAATTTTGAAATTTAATTGTTTTAAACATTTGATTTTTGGATAACCACACATTAGTTTTTTTGGGAATTCAATACAAGTGTTAGATGAGTTTGATAATGATTTTTAATGATTCAATCAATTGTTGATTTAAATTGGACAAGCCAAACCTTTGAATTTTTAATGATCGCATGATTTTTTAATCATTAATTTTTTCATAGTTAATGAAATTAAGTGTTAAAAACTCCAGATCTAAATTTCCTTGGAATTAATGGAATATCAAATTTTAATTTTTTATTAATTTGATTTTATTGAATTTGGAAATCTAATTTAATTTGGTTAAAAAAAAATGAATCTGGAATTTAATTGTTTGAAAATAGATTCGATTTAAAATGATTTTCCTCCGCGGTTGATCGTCCTGAACACTAGCATCAACCACACTCCCAATTCCAACCGAGTTTTCTCTGAGGAGACGAACCCTCAGCTCCATTGATGAACCTCAACGCTCGCCGGCATCGACTGTTGAATCCAAATCAGATCCATCACCGTCGTTGACCAAAGAAGACAACCATGCCGGCCGACGACATCGAAGCAAAGCCCAACCGAAACCCTGTCGATCTGAGGCCGTACGGTGAACTGAAGCTCAAAGACGATCCAATCAAGTGATCCACGCTGCTGGTTGTCACGTCGCCACATTCGATCTGATGCTCACTGCTGTGAAGAGGAAGTCGATGCCGGATCCATGAGATGAAGATCGGAAGAGCCGCGCCAGTGGTTTCCAAAGAAGATGACCTGGTACAGTGTCGCTTCATGAAACCTGATCCATGTTACCCTAATCCGGCCGAAGATGACGACCTACAGTGATGTTGCATCGATTGAAGACGAAACCCGAGTCTGGAACAAAGCCGGATTGAACCACCACCAAATCCAAGAAGTTCCGTGAAAGATGAGTCAAATCAGCCCTACAGGGTCTGATAAAGTCGAGTATGTCTGAGCATGGAGGAAGAGCAGAGTATGATTAAGATAAAGCCGAATTCGAATAATCAATTATGGATGTTTGTATTTTCTGGATGGATTTTGTTGCATGACGGTGAAGGTAGGGACGATGATTCAGTCCGTAAGATTCCGGTTCTCTGTTGAGGTGTAGATCCTTTAATTTTAGGACTAAACCTTTTGTTTTCACTAAATAGAATTGACAACGAGGTCATGAAGGTTTTGGGAGGGTTCGGGGTTTGGGGTTTTGAGTCTGGTCGAAAACCACTCCCAGCTTTTCAATTAGCTATGCCGTTTTCTTTATCGTTGATCAGAACGATTTCTGGAGAGTTTCATAAGTTTTATATCATGTTTTTACATGAGTTTTAAGTATTGGCCTAAGCCTCGGGCGTTCGGAAGAGGTTTCGGGAGTATCGGAGTCCAAATGACATGTTTTGATATTTCAGGTCATGGCACAGGGTTTAGAGTAAACGGTGCAACGATTTGGGTAAACCGTGCGACTGAGGCGAACAACCGTACAAGGTTCTCTGCAATTGTTGCATAGGGCTTATGTACGATTTGCACATACCTAGAGCAAACCATGTGAAAGCCGTACAAAAGAGGCATTTTGGACAGTAGCTCAACATTGTAGTTCGCAGGGCAAACCGTGCGGCCTACACATAGTTTTTTTTTTAGTTTTTTTTATATCTTTCACTTTCCCCTCTTTTCCCTTCTTGGTCGTGCTTTGCATAGGGGGCTCGCCCCTTTCTCTCCCTTCCACCGGTTTTGAGCTATTTTCTTTATCCTTGATCCGTTCTTCGATCTGTCGGAGCCTATAGAACCGCATCGATAAGGCTAACCTCACCCTAGCCTCTTCTTCGTTTCTCTTTTCTCCTCACAGAGCGCTAAATCTGTTTAAGCCATTTCGCCTTATTTTCAGGGTATTAGACGGAAACTTAGATCTACGTTAATCCACTTCAAGTTAGAGCTCGATATCGGACGAGCCTACGTCTATGGGTCCAAAGTAGGTGGTGCATGTCTTACTTTGGGTTTTCGCGATCGTTTTGGTGGTGCGACTTTTAGCGCGCATTCCAGTATTTTGTGCGAGACCCATTTATATATGTTGCTTCATATCAAAATGACTATATGACCTTGTGGGATGCCTATGGGCATGACCAGTCTTTTTTTTGCTCGAGCAAGGTCGGGTTAGAGGTTGTCGCTTTTTGGATGGTTTGGTCGGGGGGTGATTAATTCAATTAAATTGATTCGTTTAAATTGTTTTGGATTGGTTAATCAGACCTCAGGCATTCAAGACCTCTATATTAAATTTCTATGGATGTTTAGTTTGCCCAATTCAATCGTCTAAATTGAATTGCTATTTAAATTGAATTGTTTATTTGAATTATATATGTGAAATGCTTGAGAAGCATGTGATGAGACCCTTGGGGTCGTGATGGGTGTGACCCGGGGAATTGGGATGGCACGACCATCGAGATTGAGGCAATGCAGATCGTCTGGTTGGGTTTGGCTCGGATTACTTGGGTGATGAGATCATCGGTTGGGCATCATGGACATCGGATTGAGGCGGCGAGACCGTCAGGTTGTGCATGACCCGTGATATTGGGATGACATGACCATCAGATTTGAGCGACATGGTCGGAGGGGCACGGGGTGTCAGTGATAGCGTGGTTTAAGATTTTATATTGGTGATTGTCGCTCACTTGTGACGGGCAAAGCGCTAAATTGAGTAGTGTGCATACAGGTTGACTTCATTGATGAGATGGTTTCACCACTTATGTGGGTAGAGCCCCCAGTAGTGCGGCTTAGGAAATGGTTTGGGGGTACTTGCCATAGAAAACCACGTGGAAGGCGAGGAACATTCGGTTGATAGCGATGGGGCTATCAGTTGGGGGCCGAGACTCGCTGTGATTGAGGGCGTGGGCCTGTACTACTTTTGGGAGAGCAGATATCACCATTTCTCGGGACGTCATGCTATGAGTCGATGATGGTTTTTATTTGAGGACAGATATTATTGTGCCTCCGGACGTTGAGTTTCGAGCCAACGAGTGCTTTTGAGCATGGGTCTGAGGGATCAGATATTATTGTCTGGGCATGCATTCAGGTCGTCAATGATTCATTTGAGACATGAGGTGTCAGGAGGCACATGATGTCGGGTTACTTGATTTGAGGTGGAACCTGAGGGTTCACCTGGGCTTGACATCAGGGGTACCTTAGGTGATGGGCCAATGACCCTCTCTACTTCTGGATTCCGGTATTGGTTGAGGCAAGTGATGACTTCCTGGTGGCTATTGAGCACCAGGGAAGCCTTGTTGTTTGTTGCATCATACAACTTTACTTTTATTTATATTGCACACATGCTTAAACATTTATGTCAGGTACACACCTTTGGGTGGTATCCTACTGAGACATGTTCCCACACCCTACACGGGCCATTCAGAATGCGTGTAGACTTTATGTCTTTACGTTCAAACAAGGGATCGACTCCAGGAGCTGGACCTTAGCAGCTATTTGGCATGGGATGATGACATGTGACCTTGAGGTCACGCCTTGTTGGAGTTCTCCTTTTGTTTCAGTTCTGTTTTAGTTTATTTTTTTGTATCAGCATGCTATATATGTATGACTTGTACTTGTCGGCCATTGGCGTCCCTCTTTTGTATATTGACATGTATGGCCTATTATGAAATGCATGTTTTTCTTGTTGGTTTTAGTAGCGCTGCAAGTGGTGTGTTGGGCATGCTGATCTTTTTCTTTTCACTGCAATCTTTTATTTATTGCTTCCGCTATTTATTTGGTATTGATTGTGCTTCTACCATTGGAGGGTTTTGTTCGAGTTTGCTGAGTCTTTATTTTTCTGCTGCATGTTATATTAATACTTGGACCTTTATTATTATCTTTTCCTGAGGGTATAATCTCCCCAATGTTGTACTTTACACCCTCGCTACTAGTCGGCAACTTTTGTCGTACGAGGAGGTGCGCCTAAGGCCAGTGCCACTCGACCCGATAGCACTATTCAGGTAGCTAATCGGGTCGGGGACTCTACAAGTGGTATCCGAGCCATTTTTGACTGAGATTTTGTAGTAGTTTTTGGCTGGCTACTAATGAGATTGAGACTTCTTTTGCTTTTGTTTTCTATTTTGGTGGTCTTACTTTTTGGGTAATGGTCAATTGGAGAATAGGTGATGTTAGAACTGGATTTAGAACTCGTCCTTGGGTGCCTACAACCCCATGTAAGAGGGACGAATCGAGTTACCTTGGGTGGGTCCTGCTGTTCTATTTTTCTCATTTGACTATTGACCTGATTTCCACCTCAGTGGCTTGTTTTGGAATGTGATGTTGTTGTATTTGATATGCGACCCTTTACCTGGTGAGGTAAGGGAGATCTTGGACCTTGGCCCGATGAGGCAAGGTGTGATTGCTTGCGTGTTTGGATTTTGATAGGCACATTTTAGGGTATTTCAAATTTATAAATGCATGTATGCCTTTTAAAATGATCATACCATGTGATAAATATCAACGGCTTTATAAATGTGATATGTCGTGATATGCAATTGTTTATGCCATGTAATATATATATATATATATATATATATGAAATTGCATGTGAGATGTGAAATGGCCTTGCTCTTATAGGAGCGGGTTGGTAACATGGCATGAGGTGATTTTGATCACCAGGTTGGGTGTCTCAATCATCAGTTTGAGGCAACGTTGGTTGTCAGGATGAGTGAGGCCCGAAGATTATATATTGATACTTGGCTCTGTTTAGGGTGGGTAAGGAGGCCATGAGGCCGGGATGCCATGTGGCATGGTTGCGGTGGGAGAGAGTAAGGGTAGTGAGGATATGTTGTCTTTTACTATTTCCCATATATGAGTTATATATATTTATTATATATATGGGCTATCTAACCATTTACGGTATTTAGTGAGTTCCTTCTATACGACTCAGATGGAGTGTCAGGCTGGTGATGAATTAGTGCCGCAGGAGCACGAGCAGGTTCAGACCCCTGAGGGCCAGGCAGAGCAGGTACAGGCTTAGGGGCAGGCTCGGGTACGGGTTCCAGTGCAGGCGGGACAACCGCCATATTTCACTGCTTTTGGGCCATGGCTAGATTAACATCTCCGGTCGATCTTGGTACGATTTATCCAGGGTATCGACAGGGGTGCTCAGGGAGTAGAGCCATCAATGACATATTTGGTCCAGGAGTTCCACTTGTAGCACACGACGCTTTTTCAAGGTGAGGGTGGTCCACTGGTAGCTGAGAACTAGATCCAATCAAGTGATCCACGTTGTTGGTTGTCACGCCGCCACATTCGATCTGATGCTCACTGTTGGGAAGAGGAAGTCGATGCTGGATCCATGAGATGAAGGTCGGAAGAGCCGCGCCAGTGGTTTCCAGAGAAGATGACCTGGTACAGTGTCGCTTCATGAAACCTGATCCACATTACCCTAATCTGGACGAAGATGATGACCTACAATGATGTTGCATTGATTGAAGACGAAATCCGAGTCTGGAACAAAGCCGGATTGAACCACCACCAAATCCAATAAGTTCTGTGAAAGATGAATCAAATTAGCCCTACAGGGTCTGATGAAGTCGAGTATGTCTGAGTATGGAGGAAGAGCAGAGTATGATTAAGATAATGCCGAATTCGAATAATCAATTATGGATGTTTGTATTTTCTTGATGGATTTTGTTGCATGACGGTGAAGGTAGGGATGATGATTTAGTCCGTAAGATTCTGGTTCTTTGTTGAGGTGTAGATCCTTTAATTTTTGGACTAAACCTTTTGTTTTCACTAAATAGAATTGACAACGATGTCATGAAGGTTTTGGGAGGGTTCGGGGTTTGGGGTTTTGAGTCTGGTTGAAAACCACTCCCAGCTTTTCAATTAGCTATGCCGTTTTCTTTATAGTTGATCTGAACGATTTCTGGAGAGTTTTATAAGTTTTATATCATGTTTTTACACGAGTTTTAAGTATTGGCCGAAGCCTCGGGTGTTCGGAAGAGGTTTCAGGAGCATCAGAGGCCAAATGACATGTTTTGATATTTCAGGTCATGGTACAAGGTTTAGGGTAAACTGTGCAGCTCAGTTTTGAACTGTCACACGATTTGGGTAAACTGTGCGACTGAGGCGAACAACCGTGCAAGGTTCTCTACAATTGTTGCATAGGGCTTCTGTACGATTTTCACATACCTAGAGCAAACCATGTGAAAGCAGTGAGAGAGAGACATTTTTGGTAGTAGCTCAACATTGTAGCTCGCATGGTTTGCGCATGCATAGGGAAAACCGTGCGGCCTACACATAGTTTTTTTAATTTTTTTTTATATCTTTCACTTTCCCACTTTTTCCCTTCTTGGCCGCGGTTTGCATGGGGGGCTCGCCCCTTTCTCTCCCTTCGACCGGTTTTGAGTTATCTTCTTTATCCTTGATCCGTTCTTCGATCTGTCGGAGCCTATAGAATCGCATCGATAAGGCTAACCTCACCCTAGCCTCTTCATCGTTTCTCTTTTCGCCTCACGGAGCGCTAAATCCGTTTGAGCCATTTTGCCTTATTTTCGGGGCATTAGATGGAAACTTAGATCTACGTCAATCCACTTCAAGTTAGAGCTAGATATCGGACGAGCCTATGTCTATGGGTCCAAAGTAGGTGGTGCATATGTTACTTTGGGTTTTTGCGGCCATTTTGGGGGTGCGACTTTTAGTGCGCATTTGGGTATTTCGTGCGAGACCCATTTATATCTGTTTGCTTCATATCAAAATGACTGTATGACCTTGTGGGATGCCTATGGGCATGCCCAATCTTTTTTTGCTCGAGCGAGGTCGGGTTAGAGGTTGTCGCTTTTTGGATGGTTTGGTCGGGGGTGTTTAATTCAATTAAATTGATTTGTTTAAATTGTTTTGGATTGGTTAATCGAACCTCAGGCATTCAAGACCTCTATATTAAATGTCTATGGATGTTTAGTTTTCCCAATTCAATCGTCTAAATTGAATTTTTATTTAAATTGAATTGCTTATTTGAATTATATATGTGAAATGACCCTTGGAGTCGTGACAGGCGTGACCTGTGGAATTGGGATGGCACGACCATCGAGATTGAGGCAATGCAGATCATCTAGTTGGGCTTGGCCCAGATTACTTGGGTGATGAGATCATCAGTTGGGCATCATGGACATCATATTGAGGCGGCGAGACCGTCAGGTTGTGCATGACCCGTAATATTGGGATGGCATGACCATCGAATTTGAGCGACATGGTCGGAGGGGCACAAGGTGCCGGTGATGGTGTGGTTTAGGATTTTATATTGGTGATTGTCGCTCACCCGTGATGGGAAAAGCACCGAATTTAGTTATGTGCATACAGGTTGACTTCATTGATGAGATGGTTTTGACCGCTCGTGTGGGTAGATCCCCCCGGTAGTGCGGCTTAGGAAATGGTTTGGGGGTACTTGCCGTAGAAAGCCACGTGGAAGGCGAGGAGCCTTCAGTTGATAGCGATGAGGATATCAGTTGGGGGTCGAGACTCGCTGTGATTGAGGGCGTGGGCCTGGACTAATTTTGGGAGAGAAGATATAGTCATTTATCAGGACATCATGCTATGATCCGATGATGGTTTTTATTTGAGGACATATATCATTGTGCCTCTGAATGTCGAGTTTTGAGCCGACGAGTGATTTTGATCAGGGGTCTGAGGGATCAGATATTATTGTTTGGGCGTGCATTCGGGTCGTCGATGATTCATTTGAGACACGAGGTGTCAGGAGACACGTGATGTCAGGTTACTTGATTTGAGGTGGAACCTAAGGGTTCACCTGGGCTTGAGATCAGGGGTACCTTAAGTGATGGGCCAAGGACCCTCTCTACTTTTGGATTCCGGTATTTGTTGAGGCAAGTGATGACTTCCTGGTGGCTATTGAGCACCATGGAAGCCTTGTTGTTTGTTTCATCATACAAATTTACTTTTATTTATATTGCACACATACTTAAACATTTATGTCAGGTACACACCTTTGCGTGGTATCCTACAGAGACATGTTCCCACACCCTACACGGACCATTCAGAATGCGTGTAGACTTTATGTCTTTACGTTCAGATAAGGGATCGGCTCGAGGAGCTGGACCTTAGCACCTATTTGGCATGGGATGGTGACATGGGACCTTGAGGTCACGCCTTTTTGGAGTTCTCCTTTTGTTTCAGTTCTTTTTTAGTTTCTTTTCTGTATCAACATGCTATATATGTATGACTTGTACTTGTCGGCCATTGATGACCCTCTTTTGTATATTGAAATATATGACCTATTATGAAATGCTTGTTTTGCTTGATGGTTTTAGTAGTACTACAAGTGGTGTGTTGGTCATGCTGATATTTTTTCTTTTCGCTGCAGTCTTTTATTTATTGCTTCCGCTATTTATTTGGTATTGATTGTGCTTATGCCATTGGAGGGTTTGGTTCGAGTTTACTGAGTCTTTATTTTTCCGCTGCATGTTATAGTAATAATCAGACCTTTATTATTATCTTTTCCTAAGGGTATAATCTCCCCAATGTTGTACTTTACACCCTCACTACTAGTCGGCAGAATTTGGCGTACGGGGATGTGCGCCTAAAGCCAGTGGCACCTGGCCCGATAGCACTGTTCAGGAATCTAATAAGTTCGGGGACTCTACAAGTGGTATCTGAGCCATTTTTGACTAGGATTTTGTAGTAGTTTTTGGCTGGCTACTAATGAGATTGAGACTGCTTTTTCTTTTGTTTTCTATTCCAATGGTCTTACTTTTTGGATTATGGTCTATTGGAGAATAAGTGATGTTAGAACTAGATTTAGAACTCGTTCTTGGGTGCCTAGAACCCCATGTAAGAGGGACGAATCGAGTTACCTTGGGTGGGACCTGCTGTTCTATTTTTCTCATTTGACTATTGACCTGATTTTCACCTCAATGGCTTGTTTTGGAATGTGATGTTATTGTATTTGATATGCGACCCTTGACCTGGTGAGGTAAGGGAGATCTTGGACCTTGGCCCGATGAGGCAAGGTGTGATTGCTTGCGTGTTTGGATTTTGATAGGCACATTTTAGGGTATTTCAAATTTATAAATGCATGTATGCCTTGTAAAATGATTATACCATGTGATAAATATCAAAGGATTTATAAATGTGATATGTCATGAAATGAAATTGTTTATGTTGTGTAATATATATATGAAATTTCATGTGAGACGTGAAATGGCCTTGCTCTTATACGAGCGGGTTGGTAACATGGCATGAGGTGATTTTGATAACCAAGTTGGGTGACTCGATCATCGGTTTGAGGCAATGTTGTTTGTCAAGAAAGGTGGGGCCTGAGGATTATATATTGATACTTGGCTCTATTGAGGGCAGGTAAGGAGGCCATGAGGCCGGGATGCCATGTGTCATGGTTGCGGTGGGGGTGAGTACGGGTAGTGAGGATATGTTGTCTTTTACTATTTCCCATATATGCGTTATATATATCTATTATATATATATGGGATATCTGACCATTTACAGTATTCAATGGGTTCCTCCTATACGGCTCAGATGGAGTGTTAGGCGGGTGATGAATCAGTGTCGTAGGAGCACGAGTAGGTTCAGACCCCTGAGGGTGAGGCAAAGCAGGTACATGCTTAGGGGTGGGATCAGGTACGGGTTCCAGTGCAGGCGGGACAACCTCTATATTTCACTACTTTTGGGCCATGGCTAGATGATCATCTCCGGTCGAGCCTGGTACGGGTTATCCAGGGTATCGACATGGGTGCTCAGGGAGCAGAGCCATTGATGACATATTTGGTGTGGGAGTTCCACTCGTAGCACCCGATGCATTTTTAGGGTGAGGGTGGTCCACAAGTAGCTAAGAACTGGATCGAGAGCATGCAGATGATCTTCGAGAAGCTCAAGACACTTTCGGGATAGAGGGTCAATCTGGTGATGTATATGCTCAGAGGACTGGTAAAGTGTTGATGGGATGTGTAGGTGTTGGTTGGTAGAAATGAGGGTTTGGTCTGGAAGGATTTTGAGGCTAGATTCTTTGAGAATTTCTTCTTGGAGATGTTGAGGGCGGAAAGTGCACATTATTTCTTGAGCCTTCAGTAGGGAGACATGTCCGTCATAGACTATGTAACAACGTTCACTAAATTTTCTCACTTCACACTCGACATAGTCAACAGTGGCAACTTCAGGTTGGGGTGCTTCAAAGATGGTTTATGGCACGCCATTTGGGTGTAAGTAAACATCTTCAGATTGGACTCATTCCCTGAGCTAGTGAACCAGACGAACATAGATGAGGGTAACCTGACTGATAGGTCATACTTGAGCCAGGAATTGACATCAAGTGATTTCAGTAGTGACACTTCTGATGGCAGGAAACAATACTGAGATGTGTTCTAATAGGGTGGTCAGGCCAATGACTCAAGAATACCACCTCATAGTGGTTCCTCTACAGTTTGTTTCCAGTGTGTGAATCCAATACGTGTACGAAATCAATGCAAGTGGCCTCCAAAGGAGTTCCAGGCATGTGGGTAGGTTTATCATCTTGAGAGGTTCTACAGGAGGCATTCTCATTCGGTCGGTGATCAGGTTTAGGGGCAGACACATGCCTCTGAGGTCGGTTCATGATTGGTACCAGGAGAGAGTGGATGAGATTTAGCTGCATGTGGTGGTTGTGGAAGACAAAATGGGACCCAACACTAGGTTTAGTGGTAGGTGGTTGGTTCAAAACTGTAGGCAGGACAAGCTTCAGTTAGTCGGACTTCAGGCTAGGTGCACGTCGTGGGGCTGTCATGGGCTGAACAGGCTGGTGAGCCGACGACAGTTAGAGGAACGCCATGGGCATAGCCTGTTTTTTTTCATTTATAATGGCTTGTTGAGGCATTTTGGTATGGGTGCACAAGGTGTATGAGTTGTATATGGATTGACCATACATTGTTCAGTAGGTTAGCATCATATCAGATACATGGTATATATATATGTGAGGTGCGACACACCGAGTTTTTTGATTGAGCATCGATGGTGCGTGATTTTGAGGTGCTTGGCATTAGGGCATCAATGGATGCAGTTACTTGAGGCGAGAGGCATCTGGGCACCATGAAGGTTCAATACTTGATTGAGGTGCGAGGCATCGAGACTAGTTTGATCATCTGTGGTGGTGCGGGACCTCGTTGGTGCCATGTGGTACATGGGATCGAGGTGGGAACCGATGTGGTGCGAGATTTGAATGTGTGTGGTATATGGCATGAGAGCACCTAATAAGGTGTGGGAGTGATGATTCATCATAGGAGGACCTTGGGTCCGAGAATTGGTTGTTGTACCATTAATTTATTTGAGATTTTAGTTGGGATGTGACTGGATTAGACAATTTCTAAGGTGGGGAGCCCCCTTGAGGTAATTGTCCTATACCCTTCATACCGGGGTATTCCATGTTAATTTTACTAGGATGGTTACATTTAGAACCATCTATGAGTTTTGTTTTATACCTCGTGGATGAGTTATACTAAGGTGGGGAGATTGTAACATCTCGGGGTTTTGAGACGGTTCGAAAACCACTCAAGATTTGAACTTTTCAATTAGTGCTTATGTCGTTTTCTTTATCGTTGATCAGAACCATTTTATGAGAGTTATATCAGATTTATATCATGTTTTTACATGAGTTTAAAGTTTTTTCCAAAGCCTCGAGTGTTCAGAAGAGGTTTCGGGAGCATTAGAGGCCAAATGGCATGTTTTGAAATTTCAAGTCAGGGCGCACGGTTTAGGGTAAACTGTGCGGGCCCTTACAGGTAACTGGGCGGCCTAGTTTTGAACTACTGCACGATTTGGGTAAACTGTGCGAGTGATGCTCACAACCGTTAAAGGTTCCCTGTAGTTGTTGTAGAGGGATTTCGTACAGTTTGCACATAGTTAGGGAAAACAGTGTGAAAGCCGTGCGAGGGATCCCTTTTGGGTAGTATCTCAACACCATAGCTCGCACAATTTGTACACGGTTTGAAAAACCATACGAGTAAACCATGTAGACTATACAAGATGTTTTTAAGTTTTTTTATCTTCCCCTTTACCCTATTTTCCTTTCTTGGTTGCATACTACATAGGGGGCTAACCCCTTTCTCTCCCTTCCATTGGTTTTGAGCTATCTCCCTTGTCTTTGATCCATTATTCGATATGTTGATGGCTATAAAACTGCATTGGTAAGGAAAACCTCACCCTAGACTCTTATTAATTTCTCTTTTTCCTCATGGAGTGCTAAATCTATTTGATCCATTTCTCTGTATTTTCAGGGTGCTGAACAAAAACTCAGATCTATTCCAATCCACTTCGAGTTAGAGCTCAATATCAGACGAGCCTATATCTATGGGTCCAAGGTAGGTGGTTCATATCTTACTTTTTGATTTCACATTCATTTTAGGGGTGCAAAATTTAGCGCACATTTGGGTATTTTGAGCGAGACCCATTTATATCTTTTTCTTCATATCAAAATGATTGTATGACCTTGTGGGATGCCTATGGGCATACCCAATATTTTTTTACTCAAGAAAGGTTGGGTTAGAGTCCATCGATCTTTGGGTGGTTTGGTTGAGGGTGTTTAATTCAATTAAATTGATTCGTTTAAATTGTTTTGGATTGGTTAATCGAACCTGAGGAATACAAGAGCTCTATATTAAATCTCTATGAATGTTTAGTTTATGAAATTAAATCATCTAAATTGAATCTATATGTAAATTGAATTGTTTATTTGAATTATATATGTGAAATTCTTGAGAATCATGTGATGAGACCCATGGGGTCGTGATGGGTGTGGCTCGGGGAATTGGGATGATACAACCATCGGGATTGAGGTGATGAAGATCATCTGGTTGGACTTGGCCCGAATTACTTGGGTGATGAGATCATTGGTTGGGAATCATGAATATTGGATTGAGGTGGAGAGACCGTTAGGCTGGGCATGGTACATGATATTGGGATGGAATGACCATAATATTTGAGAGACATGACCATAAGGGCATGAGGTGTTCGCGATGATGTGGCTTAGTATTTTATATTGGTGATTTACTCTCACCTGTGTTGGCCAAAGCGCCAAATTGATTCATGTGCACACAGACTAAATCCATTGATGAAGTGGTTTTGACCACTCGTGTGGGTAGATTTCTTTACTAGTGGAGCTTTGGAAATGGTATGGGGTGCTTGCAATAGAAATCCATGTAGAAGGTGAGAAACCTTCGATTTATAGTGATGAGACTATCAGTTGGGAGTCGAGGCTCACCATGATTGAGGTCGTGGGCTTGGACTATTTTTGGGAGAGCGGATATCACCATTTCTCAGGATGTAGTTCTATGAGACAAAAATGGTTTTTATTTGAGGACATATATCATTTTTCATATTGATGTTGCTCTTCGAGCCGATGAGTGATTTTGAGTTGGGGTCCGAGGGACCAAATACTATTGTTTGGGTATGCCTTTAGGATGTCGGTGATTCATTTGAGACACAAGGTTTCAGGAGAAATGTGGTGTTGGGTTACCTGATTTGAGGTGTAACCTAAGGGTTCACCTGGGCTTGACATTGGGGGTACCTTGGACTATGCTCCAAGGACCCTATTTACTTCTAGGATTCCGACATTGGTCGAGGCATGTGATGGATTCCTGGTGGCTATTGAGCACTAGGAAAGCCTTGTTTTTTTGTTGCATCATAAAACTTTACTTTTATTTATATTGCACGCCTACTTAAACACTTATATTAGGTACACACTGTTGGGTGGTATCCTATTGAGACACGTTCTCACACCCTACATGGTCCCTTCTGGATGCATGTAGACTTTATGTATTTACGTTCAGGTAAGGGACCAGCTTCAGGAGCTAGACCTTAGAATCTATTTGGCATGGGATGATGGCATGAGACCTTGAGGTTGTTCCTTGTTGGAGTTTTACTTTTGTTTTAGTTATGTTTTAGTTTTTTTATGTATCATCATGATATATATGTATGACTTGTATTGGTTGTCCATTGGCGACCCTCTTTTGTATATTGACATGTATGGACTATTATGAAATGCATGTTTTTCTTGTTGGTTTTAGTAGTGCTACAACTGGTGTGTTGGGAATGATGCTCTATTTCTTTCCCCTAAAGTATTTTATTTATTTCTTTTGCTATTTATCAGATATTGACTGTGTTTCTTCCATTGGAGGGTCTGGTCTGAGTTTGCTGAGTCTTTAATTTTATACTACATGTTATATTAATACTCATACCTTTATTATTATCTTTCCTTGAGGGTATAGTCTCCCCAATGTTTTACTTAACACCCTCATTGGTAGTCGATAGACTTTGGAATATGGGGAGGCATGCCTAATTCTAGTGGAACACGACCCAATAGCGCTGTTCAGATGGATAATTGGGTTGGGGATTCTAGAGGTCTAGATTCTAGAGTAAGTTTTTTTAAAGAAATAGGGTGAAGCACACAGTTAGCACAAACTGTGATCCTCAACTCTATGGGCCAAGAAGGGTGGATCATGGTTTCTAATTGTACACCTAGACCATGAAAAGTGTATGATCATGGATAGTGAACGTCGAATGGTTGGCACACGGTTTGGATAACTGTGTGTCCAAATTGTGTGCCCCATTAAAATGATAAAAATGGCCATTTACCCATAATATATTCTAAATGGTCGGGAAATGGTATCTAAAAAACTACAAAGAAATACACAAACATACATAGATAGGAATCCTAGGAGACTCAAACTTGATACCTCCCAGACACCCCACAAGGCCCTTTTCTCTCATATACCTTAAATCTAAATTATCTTCTTCCACCTCCTCATTCACATATCAGCACTATGGGAGATCTCCCTTATTTCTCTTCAATGTTTGGTTGTATTTTCCTCATACAAACTCTATTTTTATCACCATCACTCACATTGGATTCCCCTTGATAAGCATATAAATCCTCTTGCTTCTTTTCTCAATTTCCCCTCCCATCTTTGATGCAATCGTCATGCGTGCTAATATACCCTATTTTTTATGATTTTGTCTAGTTTTCCATTTTCTCTCATTCCATCCCAAATCTAAGCCCAATATTGGATGAGGAGGCTTCTAAAAGGATAAGGTTAGTGATCTATTACTTTTCCCTAAAAGTCTTGGGGTTTATAATTTATCACTATTGTGATGTGTGAATTGATCATAAAATTAATATTCATTTAAATTGTTATTTAAACCTAGTTCTAGAAGTTCCATGAGACCCCTGAGATCATTGGAGGTTTATGACCACAAATTGAACCACCCCTTAGGGTGTGTTAGTTTAAATGTACTTGGAAACCATTATTTCTTTTAGCCAAAACACCCCTTAGGTGTGTTTGATTTTTCACTTGAAAAAGGAATGACCAAAATGATTTAATTGAATTGGAAAATGGTTTTTATACTTCACTTTACCTATATTAAATTATTAAATGAAATTATAGATTATTATTATGGACTTTTTTGAAACTATTAAAGGTGTGTCATGCCTTGAGTAAGACTTATATTCCTGACCTGGAATGCCTTGGGAGAACTCATAGAATGACATTTGATTCATTGATATAACCTCTAAGTGAGACACTAAACTTGATATTGTTCAATGCATTAGCTTGTGAATTCCTTGATTTGACATTGAAATTTCACCTATATTTCCAGAAATTAGAATACCATAGATCATATCTTTGGATTCAGTTTATGTCCTCGGACACAAAACATCTTGGGTTATCTTCTTAGGCTACAATCAAATCTATCCCAAGATTACCTTAAACTTGTCCTCATGATCGGTTATAAATTTTTAGGTGCCATTACAAGGGTTCATCTCTTGGGTTACACTCATATCACATAGCCGAACATCTTGGTTGATCACTATGAATGGGCTCGACCTTCTAAAGTCATGGATTCCATGGGTCTTCCATGATCCTTTTTTATTATTATATTTATATATTTTGTATATATTCCTTGGGTTATTGACTAATTAATATTCATATGATCAGAGACATCTGGCTTAGGTCGAAAAAGGTAGGGTTGTTCAGGTATCCCAAGAGGATTTTGAGATCAATAAGGTTTATACTTACTTTATTGTTTTATATCTATTATACCTGTAAATTTTTACATTTTATATTCACAGACTATGTTTTCATTAGAAATCATTGGTGGTGGCCTACTAAATTTTACTCACACTCTGTTTAGGCCATTGTTTAGTGCTTGGGCATATTACTTGGATATAGGTAAGGAAAAATGGAAGCACCCAGCTATGGATGCTTGATTTCTTTTTGGGATGGGAGCTTGAGAGTAGATGACTGAGCCATTAATCAGGATGCTTATGGAGATAGTTTTGTCTAGTATTTTTTCTGTTTTGTATATACTAGTATTATATTTCACACCTATTACTGTGTTCACATATTTTCACTTTTGAAATATCATGAAATCATTTGTATATGATCCTGTTGTTGTTTATGTCTATTTATTATTATTTGGACAGTTTATTTATACTTCCCTATTATTATATTTTTTTACTTAATATTTATGTTTCTTCTTTAATATTATTTATCATTGCGCTAAACTCTGATAAATAGGGTATAATTTCCCTACCGTACCACTATAGACCCTCACTACCATCTAGTAACCTCTAGTGTATAGGGAGGTAAGCTTGAGACCATGTGATCCTCAGGTTCGGTTACTTATGAGTGAACCACGCCCAGTGCATCACAAAGTAGTATCAGAGGTTTATACTCTTTTTCCTTACTATTTTGGGATTGGTATACAGGAGACCAGGAAGTGTCAAAACTTGGTAATAAGTCATGCCTGAGAGTAGCTAACCCATGTTTGGGGGAAAATCCAAGTTAATAGGGTTGGGGATTGTTGTTATGGATTTATCCAATTATAGTTGTACTAATTTCACCGTTGGGTGACAAACATGACTTATGATGTTTTTTATGTTATGTTTTTTTACCCTTGGTCTAGTATGATATGGGTCATTGCCTCATGAATCATAATAGACACATAGGTATATATATATGTCAAGAACATTCCATTCCATGTTTAATTCTCGGCATGTTTCTTATTGTATGTGCCTTGATTTCTATATGTTTAAGCTTTTCTAATGTTTATTATAAGAAAAAGGAGGAAATAATTAGTTACTTAAAGTGTATGAATCATCCTAAATAGAGTTTTTCCACATAACATGATGTTGGAACCTTAACTAACCAATTATGATATGTTTAATCAATGTACCTTTAGTTACATGGGATAAAACATTAGTTGGTAATGATTAAATGGATAAAAAATGTAATTTATAAAGTTTATGTCATTATAAATTGGGAATGGTGATCCATATAATTAACCCATCATATATGAAATTATTACATCCCAGACCATATGTAAAAGGATTCTTATAGTTTCAAGGAATTACAATTATAACTTATAAATTTTAGGTATTTATAACATGGGAATGGAAATGCATCTAAATGAACCATTATATGAAAACATACAAAATTTTAAATCTTAAAAGAAACGGTTTTTGTTAAATGAGGATTCCAATTGTAACTTAAAGAGTTTTTTACTCAATAACTTGTAATTGAGACCCCATATAACTGAACCTTTAGTATTGAAACTTGAAATTTCACTTTATAAATTAACCCCAGAAATAAGAATTTGGCTAGTGTGTCTCTTGAATTTAGGCCATGAGCCTATCCTTACTTTCTATTTTTAATCCTTTCTGTCTAATATTTATTTAGAGGCGTGTTATTAGAATTTTAGATATATTCCTCTATGATATCCTCGAGTCAAGCACTATAAAGGTGATGATGACCATGCTCCTAAGGTGGTGGGACCTGAAATTTCAGTAGTTCCACCAGCAACACCTCCAGTAGTGCCACCTGTTATACCTAGACTATTCACTAATGCTCAGTTAAGAGAGTGTTTCCTATGTCAAGTGTAGTATATGGAAGGGGATTTGTGACCTGCACTGATTATGTCAAAATTGAAAAGGGGATTTCAATAGCAACACCTACCTACTTTTCAGGGTAAAGGTGGTACCCAAGTTATTGAATCATGGATAGAGGCTATTATTTCGATATTTGAGAATCTAGATACACATCCATAAAAAAGGGTGAATCTCACAATGTATGTGATTATTGGAATTACCAAGAAATGGTGGGATGTTCTTATGTAGTCAGATCAGCAACGGGACATGGTCTGGAGGGATTTCTAGACTGCCTTCTATGAATTATTTTTCCTAGAGACCCTGAGAGCTAATCGAGCTAGGTAATTCTTTCACCTAGAGTAGGGTGATATATCTATCATGGAATATTCATATCTCTTCACTAAGATTAAGTTCTTTTCACACAATATTGTTGGTAATGAGTTTTCCAGAGAAAGACACCTTTAGGATGGGATAAGGTATGCTATTCAATCTCAGGTGAATGAATTTTGACTATCTACTATCTCTGAAATGGTGAACCAAGACCTTATATCTAAGTGAAATACGAGGGAAGTTAAAGGTAAAGGGTATAGTGGTTCATCCCCTATGAAGCTAAGTGCTTCAACTAGTGGTAGGAAGCATCACCTAAAGACTTATCATGAGAGTAGTGGAAATCATAGTATGCACACTGGTGGTTATATGGTATGCCATCAGTATATAAAACCAAGTCACATGAAGCCCTGGTATAGTAGAGACCTAGTAGAGTGTTGATATTGTGAAATAATGGGCCATATCCATATATTTTTCATAGCCTTTCTATAGGTTCCTAGTGGGATAAGATCCGTACTAGCTCTGAATTCTAGAGTGGGATCAGTGGTACCACGCTAGGCTGGGAGCTTGAGTACCACTAGACAATCTGACTGAGGTAGCAGTTATGGTCAAGGAATCCAAAATTAGGATGAGCAGCACCATCAAAGAAAACCTACTCAAGGAGGTCAGGTTGTATATTGGGGCTATGGATCATACCAGTTACATGAAATGCATCTTACACCTACAGAAAAGAGTGTTAGACTATCTACAGTATGATGTGTGATCTTAGTAGCCATGAATTTAGTATCTACTTTATTTGATACTAATACTTCATACTCATTCTTATATGTGTCTTTAAAATATAGTATTGGACTCTAGATTGAGCAATTTTGTGGGGTAAGGTACCTTGATACTCTGTTGGGAATATGTTTAGAAAGTGTTCACTAATGCAAGGAATATCCCTTCAAGATCAGCGATTACCATTTATTATGGAACATTTTCATCCTTGAGATGACATGTTTTGATATAATTTTAGAGATGGGATGATTAATGCCTTATTAATCCCATATTGATTGTTATCAATAAAGTGTGTCTTTTATATCACCTAAGGACAATATCTATGTTTATAAAGGAGGATGGGATGTATAAGAAAGTTGATATAGACCTAATAATCATGGACTGGGTGGAGTGTTGGCCCAAATTACTAGTCTTTTTCTTGATGATTGAGGAGTACGATGGGATATTTTTCCTCTAATGGTGGACTAATTCAGAGATATTTTCCCTGATGAATTCTCAAGGATACCTCCTAAGAGAGATATAGAGTTCACCATAAAACTTGTTTCAGGAGAATAATCGATGTTTATACCTCTATACAGGATGGATCTTAACAAGATTCAGGAACTCAATAGGTAATTAGAGGACCTAGAGTCCAAAGGGTTTATATGAACCATTACTTCTCTTTGGGGTTCCCCTGTGATTTTTTCTTAGAATTAAGATGTTAACCTAAGAATATATGTGGATTACTGATAGTTGAATCAGCTTATAGTAATTAATTGGTACCCACTTCATTGAATATATGATCTCTTCAACAAGATCTGAGGATCTAGGGTCTTATTGAAGATTGATTTGAGGTTGATCTATCATCAGGTAAGTTTCGGACCCTCGTATATACCAGATATATAATTCTAAATATTGTATGGACTATATGAATATCAAGTGATGTTGTTTGGTCTAATAAACACACCATCTATCTTTATGGACTTTTATGAATTAGAATTTCCACCCGTACCTGGTTGATTTTCTGTCCATTTTCATGGATGATATCTTAGTGTATTCTCAGACTAGACACAATCAATCCAAATAGATTAAAATAATACTGATTACACTAAGAGAGCATAGGTTCTATGCCAATCTCACAAAATTCCACTTTTATATTGATAAATTTCACTTCCTGGGTTACATTATATCAGAATCAGGGATATCTATGGATCCAGAGAAGGTGAGATATTTTTTTTCCTAAGAGAATCCCAAGAAAATATTTGATATATGGATTATCATGCGGCTATCCGGTTATTATCATAATTTCATCCAAAACTTTTCTCGTCATGAAGTACCACTTATAGGATTGACCAAGAAAGGTGTAAATTTTATATGGTATGAAGCTTGTGATAAGGACTTTCATGAGTTAAAGGGATGGTTGACCTCAACATTGATCCTAATATTAGCTGATCCTGATAGGGGATACATAGTTTATTGTGATGAACCAATCAAAATTTTGAATTTTTTATTCAAGAAAAGGACATTACACGCACAAGGCCCATCAAGGTAGGTCGGGTTAAAATAAGGCTATGGAGGCCTAAAATGGTGGAGACTGAGAGAGTCCCCTCTATTGTGATGAATCAAGCATTAAGTTGGGTGCTATTTTTATTCAAGGGGAATGAGTCATAACATATGGTTCTTGTTAGTTGATGCCTCACAATAATAATTACCTGATGCACGACCATGAGTTAGCGGCTATTTTTTCATGTTTTACATTTCTAGATACATTACTTATTTAGGGAAAATTTTGTGATATACAAAGACCATAAAAGTATCAAATACATATTCTCCTATTATGGGTTGAACCTCTAAGAGTGAATATGGGTCAAATAATTTTAGTCTTTCAACTTTGAACTTGATTACATGCTAGGGAAGGGGATTTTAGTTATTGACACACTGAGATGAAAGACTCAGAATAAAGTTGTTTAGAAAGCCAGTAGTGAATGGAAGTTGATGGATCATCTTTCTGAAATACATCTATAATTTCATTAGTGTAATGAGAAAATTTTTCTCGTAGCTTTAGTAGTGGCCTCATCACTTTTGGATCAAGTGAATAGGAGAAATTTTTTAGATCCTGAAGGCTTAGTCCTAGGGGAAAGTGTTTCAGGCGAGGACCCACTGCCCAATTGGGTTTTTGATGATGATGAGAACCTGTATATCCATGGTAATTTTTGGGTACCTATATACATGCGATGGGAGAATATGCATGAATATCATGCTTTCAAATGGGCAGTACATCCTGAAATCACTAAGATGCACCATGAATTATGTCATCAGTATTGGTCGCATGGGATAAAAAAGGATATTACAAGATTTTTTATTAAGTTTTGTACCTATTAGGAAGTCAAAGTGAAACCCCGAAGACTTGTAAGTATCTTATAGAAGTTACTTATACCTAAGTGAAAATGGGATGACATCACCATGAATTTCATGATGGGGTTACCGAAGCCACCTCAAGGTAATGATGATGTGTTGGTAATTGTGGATAGGCTGATGAAGGTCTCCCACTTCTTTCTTATCTATAAGTCCTTCTCAATGGATGATCATGGGAGAAATTATGTGCTAAATATCATATTCCTCTATGGGGTTCCATGTAACATCATATCTAATAGTTATGATCAGTTTAATTCTCAGTTCTAGAAAGGATTGCAGAGGGATATTTGATTATAGGGACTTCTAAGTACAACATATCTCCCACAGACTGATAGTCTATCTGAGAGAACTTTACAAGTAATGGGGGGAATTCTTTGAGTGTGTGTCCTTGATTTTATAGGATCTTGGGAAAACCAATTGTCTCTAGCTAAGTTTACTTATAATAATATTTTCAAGTGAATATCCAAATGGATTCATAGGAGGTACTCTATGTTAGGCCTTATCATTTGCCTCTATGGTAGTTAGATGCATGGAAGGTAGTACTACTAGGACCTCATCTCATTCAGGAGACATTGAAGCAGGTAAAGATGATCAGGAAATGTATGGATATGGATTAGTCTAGGAATAATTCACATGTCAATCATGAAATACAACCTATGGAGTTTGAGGTGGGATATTAGGTCTTCTTACGAGTCTCACCTAGATTGGTTCATTGATGGATTCATATGCAATATAAGTTATCACCTAGATTTACTGAGCCTTTTGAGATATTAGAGATGATCGGGCTAGTAGCATATTAGATAGTTCCTCCTTATAGGTATAGGGATATGCACAGTTTCATCCATGTTTCCCAGTTCCACCATTACTACTTTGAACCATCTCATATTTTTTATTCTAAATAAATTGAGTTAGAGGAATTTGATCCTTTTGAGGAGTATCCAGTTCATATAATTGATTGTATAATGAAATCTCTTAGAGTTGGGAAAGTTCTTATAGCCTGGGTGATATAGAATCATGGTTATGTATAGGATAAGACCTAGGAATTAGAGTTGGATATATGCCCACAGTGGATAGAGTTATTCTCAGATGCTTATCAACCACCCTCGGAAGGGAAACTCAGGGATGAGTTGTTTTAAAGAGGGGAGGATGTAAGATATTGGTTATTTATTTAAGATAAGATCCATTAATTTTAATCATAAACCCATTTTTATCAAAATTAAAGTTATAATGGGGTCATAGAGGTTTTAGATGTGTTTAGGCTTGGATCAATTCCTGGAGTAATTTTTTAAAGAAACCGGGTGAGGCACATGGTTTGAGTATGGTTAACACAAATTGTAAACCTCAACTATACAACCAAGGATGGATAATGGGTTTTTAAGCTGTTCAATAGGGTTTGAACAAATGTGAAAAACCTATAATTTATTATTAGTGAACCATGTATAGTTTTCATACAGTTTTTCTAACTGTATTCCTAGATCATGCGAGGTGTGTGCTCATGGATATTTGGCATCACACGATTGGCACACGGTTTGGAAAACCATGTAGCCAAATCATGTGACCCATTAAACTGATGGAAATTACCATTTCCCCCTCTTATCCCTTAAATATAAATTTCCTTCTTCCTCCTCCTCATTCAAACAATAACACAGTGGGAGATCTCCCTTATTCCTCTTCAAGGTTTTATTGGATATTCCTCATTTAGACTCTATTTCAATCGTTTTTAGTCATGTTGAATTCCCTTCTGTAATTGTATCAGTACTCTTACTTATTTTTCTCATTTTATCTTCCCAAATTTGGTGTGATCTTCATGTGAGATAATATAACCTATTTCATGTATTTTTATGGTTTTCTATTTTCTCTCATTCCACCCCAAATATGAGGTGGATACTAGATGAGGATTCTTCTACAGAGATAAGGAAGGCGATCTACTAATTTTCCCTAAACTTATTGAGGTTTATAATTTTTCATCATTCTGCCACACATTGGACTTTCTATAAAATGCTCATAAAATTAACATTTCTTTAAATTTTTATATAAATATGTTCCTAGAAATTACATAGGACCCTTGACATTGTTTTTGGTTTATGATCTCAACTTTAACCACCCCTTAGTGTGTGTTAGTTTAAATTTCCTTGAAAACCATTGTTAATTTTATCCAAAACACACCTTAGGTGTGTTTGATTTGTCACTTGAAAAAGGAATGACCAAAATAATTTAATTGAATTGGAAAATGGTTTGTATACTTCCCTTGGTTTATATTAAATTATTAAATTAAATTCTTTATTATTATTATGGATCTTGGAGACACTATTAAATTCATGGCATGACATAAGTAATACTTGGATTCATGACCTAGAATGCCTTGGGAAAACTCATAGGATAGTTGATGATTCATTGATGAAACCACCAAGTGAGACATAAAACTTGGTATTGGTCAATGTATTTTCTTGTTAATTATGTGGCTTGAAATTTATGATTCACCTACATTTATAGAAATTAGAATGTCTTGGATCATCTCCATGGATTCTAATTGATGTCCTTGAACACAGACTGCCTTGAATTATTTCTTTAGGCTCTAATAAATTATATGCTAAGATTACCTCAGAATTTTCCTTGTTCTCAGTTGGAAACTTTTCAAGTGCAACACCAAGGGTTCATACCTTGGGTTACACTCATACCTCATATCCTAACATATTAGTTCATCACTACAAGTGAGATCGACCTTCTATGGTCAGGGATGTCATGGGTCTCCTTTGGATCCTTTGTGATTATTATATTTGGATTAATTGGATATATTCCTTAGGATATTGACCAATTAATGATCATATGATCAAAGACATCTAGATTACACTAAAATAGGTAGGGTCATCTAGGAATTCCAGGAGGAGCCCGAGCTCGACATGGTTTATACTTACTTTACAAATTTATTTATATTGCACCTTCAAACTATTACATTTTATATTCACATATTATATTTTCATTAGACACCATTGGTGGTATCCCACTATGTTTTTATCACACCTTGTTCAGTCATCATTTGGTGATTGGGTAGATTACTTGGATGTAGGTAAGGATAAAGGGAATATCATATCAATAGAAACTTGATTTATTTTTGGTATGGGATCTTGGGAGAAGATAACTGAACCAATTCTTAGAATACTCATGGAGATTTTGTTTTTTGTCTTTTATCTCTTTTTTATATACTGGAACTATATTGTAATCTTATTACTATGTCAACTTGTTTTGACTTGTGTACTATCATGACATCATCTATATATGATCTTGTTTCTCTTTATGTATATTTTTTTATTTAGATGGTTTATTTCCACTACCATGTTATTATATTCCACCACCTTACTATTTCTGATACAAATTTATTATTATTTACCATTGTGTTTCACTATAATAATGAGGGTATAGTCTCCCCAACATTACACTATAGACCATCACTACTAGTTGGTAGCCTATTGCATATAGGGAGGTTCTCTTGAAGCCATATATATCACAGGTTCATTTAATTATGAGTGAATTAGGCCTGATATGTCACACCATCCTAGCACACTGGATATGAATCCATTGAGAGTCACCTCAAATTAAGACCCTATGGAGTTCACAACACTTCTTCCAAACCATATTTGAAATAATGAAAAAATAAGACTATATTTAGGAATGTTCATGTACTAAAATCCAATGGTTGGCGATGATTATCCCCTCCTCAATTTTCTATGACTGAGACCATGATCACCAAAAAACTGAACCAAAGAGGTTGGAAAAGTCATGGAAGAACCACCTGAGGTTGAAAAAATTATGTTTCTAATTTTTGAAGCTGAGGCTGAGTATGGTTTAAAAAAGATGAGCTGCCAAGTGTAAGATTTAATGAAACTAGATGCCACATTAGTTTTTTGGAGAAAATATTAAAAAACATACCTTAGATAAATATAAACCTAATGACTGAGAAGAGACCATAATTGAAGTCCCAACATTGTCCATACCTAATTCCAGTGATAAGAATAACATATTCATATCTTTGTGCCCAACATCAGAGGACCAAGCCTATTTTGTGAAGCCCAAATGAAAAATTAAAATCCAAATCCCTATCATAAAACATACATTATGTCCTCCCCCCAAGAAAATGTTTATATCCACTAAATTCATGGATTAGTAAAGTATCTTCAGTCCTTCACAAAGGAGTATGGAGCTTGATCATGTGAGAACAAAGTTTTAACAAAAATGATTCGAGTATGTTGATTTAAAGAAACCTCAACCATCGAGTGGTACATGTGGAATTAATATGATGAAACAGAAGTGGGAACATAATTTAAGGAATGATATAGACATGTTGGGTTTTTTGGAAGAGATACTCATGCTTATTATGTGGTTGTATACAAAAGATTGAATAAATAAAATCATTTATCTATAAAATATTGACTGTTCACTGCAGAAGGAGGATTTATTCTACAATCATAAAACCATAGATACTACTGCATTTTCTCTTCTTGTTTTCTTTAATTTTCTTGATGAAATTGTTTGATTATGGTGTACTATTAAATTAGTGGTTGAGATAAGGAGATCCCCCTTACCTCTATACATGAATTCAATTTTCTTATCAATTTTTTATTCTATTTATCTCTCTATATTTATTTGAATGTGTTAGGTTTTAGGATATTTCCTTATACTTGTGCACTTAAAATTTTTCTTCCTTATATATATGGATTTCACACACATGCCACTTATACTCACTCCACTACATGTGATAGTGAGTAGTAGGTGAAGATGAGGGTTATCAAGGGTATAAAATCACCCATCTAGGTGAGATTCATGTTTATAGTGATCATTGTACTCTCCTAATCAACTTGAGAATTCTAGGAGAAGGTAATACAAGTGATATTTTACCTGGTTATAGAGATATTAAGAGAGAATTAATATAGAAACATGATCTTATAAGAAAGGCATGGGGATGATCTGAGGTTAGACTACTTTCTCCAAAACTAAATTTAAAACCAATCCAATCAATCTCACACACTATTTTCATAAAATCAAACCCATAAAAAAAATAGAAACACACTCATAATATTACCCATTAAAAGATATAACTCAAGTCCCACTAATACTAAATTTTACTTGGGTTCACAAATTATTTTTCTAAGTGGCCTGTGACAAGTGCCTCATCAAACTTGGCACCATTGTTGGAGAGGTCAATATTTGTGTTTTAACACTATTTTTAAAATGATTTCAAGAAATGAACAAATCCATTTCATCTCACATAATTGGTTTTGATCCATAGGTTGCGATAACTATTCTAGAGAGTCTAATAACCATGAAAATTCCAGAACAAGAGGAGAGATAATTTTTCATAGTTTAATTTACAAGCTCCACATCCTCAACTTCTTCTTCCACCAGAGTAACTTTAGGATGTGAAAACATGGGAAATAATTTATAATAGTTGAATTAAAATTTAAGAGAACTTTATATACCCAATTTCAACAATGAAAAATGAATTCAAGTACCTAATAATCAAAAGTAATTTTAATTAATAACTAGTATGATCCAAATCCTACCAAAGTTTCATAGCTTGGTCAGAGAGGACCCTAATCAAAATATAAGATAATTTTATAATTTTTTTAGCAATTTCAACCCCATAAGAGTATCTTAGGATCAAATGAGATGAAATAGATTTCACATATCTCTTAAAGGGGTGGCTAAGGAGTGTCTTTACAACCTATAGCCAGGGGAAGTTACCACATGGGATGGGTTATAGAAATAATTCCTATAGAAGTATATACTTGCCTTAAGGATCACTTAGATAAAGAAATAGATCTATGGGATCAATAAATAAATTTTAGAGACTTTATATGACTTTTATGAAAGATTTAAGCGATTGATAACTTCCTTCACACATCAACCTTTTGATGATCACCATTTTTTGGCATTATTTTACCAAGGGTTGATGGAAAATAACAAGAATATGCTAGATGATTCTACTGTAGGTGCATTAATAGAAAATTACCCTGCTAAAGTTATATATTTGATTGATAGGATCTCCCAAAATTATCAACATTTGAATATAAGATCCATTTAAAAAAAATTACATAAGGTAAAAAGATCTATATCCCCTTTACTTGAAAATAAAAGTAACAAACTAACCTCTCTTATGAGACAACTAGTAGTGAACAAAGTATATGAAACATCATATCCCACACCTCCAAGGTTCTGGTTGATTTTTTATTCTCAGGAGCACTTCACTGATGGATGACCTCAAGTACAAGAAATATAGATTTGTGACACTATGTAATAGAGATAATTCCAGCATAAACCAATAAAAAACCAAGCATTCAGAGAATTTTTTATTACTTAGTTTTGATATGGTAACCAATAGTAGAAAATAGAACCATTCCAACTAGGTTTTCAACCATCCTTTCAACCTCCACCCTTCTAAAGAGGAAATTCTCAGCCCTCTACAAGCTAATAACATGAGAAAAATCAAGATCCTACTATGAAGGAGTTGATGAATAGGATTGTGGCATCTCACACCACTAAAAAGACTACTCTCAACACCCATGGATCAACACTAAAGGATCTAAAAGGATATTAAAAACATATTATAACTTCCATAAATTATTTAAAAAATCAAGGCTCTGGTAATATTCCTGCTCAATCCATTCCTAACCCTAAGGGAAATGTTAGTTTTATTACCTTAAGGAGGGGTAAGGTGATTGGAAACAGTGAAGAATTTCCATATTAAAAGAGAGTTAAAAATAGACAGCCCACTAAACCTAATGAATCTACTTAATAAAATGAACTTGAAGTTCTAGAAATAACACCCCCTATGAATAAAGACAAAGGGGAATCCAAGATAGAGGGATCAAATCAACCCCAACCACCCTTCCCTATAAGTACTAAACCGCCCAAGAAACACAATGAAGACACACTTCAATAGTAGATTCTAGAAATATTAAATAATGTGGATATCATTATCCCTATGATAAAATCCATCCTCTAAATTCCTAGGTATAAAAAAATCATCAAAGACATGTGCACCGAGAGAAGGAGATTATGAGGCAATGAAAATGTAAGATTAGGTAAAATATTTCTAACCATATTACCCTATAAATTCCTAAGAAATTTCAATATCCAGGTATTTTCACTATCCCCTACACCATATAAAAACTTAATTTTCCAATGAACTATTTGATTTAAGTATAACCCCCCTGAGATTTTAGAATATTTTTTCCTTTAAATAAATTGTAAGTGTTTAATAGATTTCTTGACATGTAACAATGAGCTTAAAAGAACCATGTTATATTATAATATAGTTGTTAAATTGATGGATATATATAATTTTTTTAATTAATTCAAATGTATTATTTAATTCATAATATATAAGTATTAAATTTTTAGTAAATTTATTTTATGTTTCAAAAATATGTTTTCTTCAAAAATGGGTTTTATTGATTTTTTTATGAATATTATAATTGATTTCTAAAAATATTAGAGATTGAATTTGATAAAAAGGTCATCAGTTTTTAAATTATAGTACCAAAATTAACTTAGAGTGATATTTTGGGATTTTTTTGAAATGATTAATTTTTTAGTGAATAGTGAAAAGTATATAATTTTTAAATACTATCATTTCTTTCTCATTAAATAAAGTAATTTAAAGGTAACATTATATTTTGTATTTGGTATTAAAGTGAAATATTATACATTTTATTTAGAATAATCTAATTAATTTCATTTGAATCATTAATAATCATGATTTTTATATAATTTATTTTTTATACGTAAAATACATTTTTATAAAAAACTATTTTTCATTGAGTTTTATCCATTAATATTAAAATTTATTTATGCCACTTTTATATATTGAATATTTGAAAATTTATAGTATATTTTGAATCAAGAGGTTTGAATTTGGTAAATAGGTACCTTTTATTTTTGTCCATTATGAATATTAACCATGGTAAATATTTATCATCCCAGTAAGGGTAAAATGGGTAAAATAGGGTTTAAACCATGTGATAGGGTCTCTAAATCATCTAAAAACTTGCCTTTATTTCATTTTTATGGAATAAATATTACTAAAAACATCCCAAATTTTAATATATATCATTTTTTGAAAATTTCTCATGATAATGATTTTTTAGTAAAGAAAATTCTAAAATATCACTCTCTTAAATTTAATATTTCTAATTTTTTTACATAAGGATAGAATAAACTCATTTTTAAATGTTTATTTGAAAAATAAATTAATTTTCTTATCATGGTAATTTAATTTTAATTTTTAGTGATTAAATAATTACCTTAAATGCATACACATCGCCAACACAATATATATTCAATTAATAGAAAAATAAAATATATTTTTTTGAATTTTTTAAAAGTAATAAAATTTGGGTGAGTTATTGAGTTCTATTAATTTTATAGATAAATATAATATTCTAGGGATTTATGAAAGGTTTATCTCTTATTTCCATAACTATCATGATGACTTTAAATTCAAAGTAAATGAATAGTGTCAAAAATGACATTAATGATATTTATGAAAAATAATATTTTATTAAATTATCTAAAAATCATGAAAATATTGATATAGTATAGTTAGGATGATAATTTATATAAAATATCACCCCTTAGCCATTTATGATTCAATTATTACCTTATAAGTAAAATTATAATTGTTTACGTTTGAAAAAAAGTGGTCACTGCAATCATGGTTAAAATTGATTAATGAAGGGGTTAAACCAAAAGATAAGGTTTAAAATGACACAAAAACCTATATAAATTTCATTCTATGAATATATATTGAACTTATCCTATTTTAATTTAAACCTCTATCCATTTTTAAGCATTTTTTACAAGGACCCAACCTTATTACATTACATAATATTGAATTTAGTCAAGAAATAACTTCATTTCACATTGAGGATCTTTTAAAATTTAGAGTTTTATAGAAAAGGGACATAACAGATTCATGAAATTACACATTAATACATAGTGTATACCATAAAAACAGTACTCATTTCTCCCAATATATAAAACTTTTCAAATAAAACATGATTTCTTTGATAATTCTTCAAAAATTAAAATTGGATTCCTTCTTTGTCTTACACATCCTTATAAACTTTGAAAATCATTTAAAAACTTGGGATGAGCACAAAAGTCTCAGTAAGGTATATAAAAACAAGTAAAGAACACATTAGTATATGAATACTTGTAACATATGAAATCATTTTCAAAATACATACTTGTCACCCATATATACTTACTCTGTGAAACATGATATTTCTATAATATTACCACAATAAATAATAACATAAATATAACCATCAAGGTATCTTGGGGAATTACTTACTTAATACTATAACCCTCACGACTACCTTATAATTTGTAACCCTCAAAGCTACCTTACAATTTGTGTAACCATCACAGTTACACATGGAGTAACCATACGACTGACCTTTAACTTACACAAACCCAGTGAACTAGAGGGAGATATAGGTCCCAACCTTAATTATAAACAATTCAAAAGAACCAGAACATAATCATACAACATGAATAATTTCATAAAAACATTGATTTTGAATCTTGTAAAACATAATTTTTAAAAGAGGATTTTAAAAGTAAAACCCCTTACAAAAATCATATAATTGAAGTGATACTTAATAGAGTGGATAGAATATGTATATATACTGAAAATAAACATAATTCAATATAGTATAAACAAAACTCTTCACACAAACAATTTTAATACCACATAAATAATGAAGTAGAATGTTAACCCAAAAAATGGAAATCGGGTTAAGAATTCCCTTACCTTGGGTTTGTCTTACTTAAAACTTGTTTAAACATCCTGTATAATGGTTTAAAGAGTTTTATTATTATCTTAAATAAATATATTCATCTTTATAACATTTTATATGATTATTTTATAACATTATTTCATCCTTTAATTGTTAGTATTTTGTTCCTTCCATTGTTTCAGGTGCGTTCTTTACATGATTTCCATGATCACTTCATGATGAATGTTCTTGTAGATTGGAATTGAAACTACATAATTTGAATGGAATGGTAGTTAAATATTTCTAGAACCATAAATTATACTATTTATCATTTTTAATTCTGAAATGAGGATGATTCATATGTTAAAACATTAATGATGTTTGTTTAGATCATTTTAGTGGATTTTTTTATAATAATGACCTCATTTGGTTTTATAAATTAAAAACATGTGTAAAAAAGGATTAGAGGACCTTATATGATACATAATACATATATTATAACCTTTTTCAACCATAAAATTGGTTTCATGACCATAATTTAAGTAATTAAATAAAATTGAAATCACATCATCCATGATGTCGGTAATTCAACACATCACGAACAATATTTTTATTCCTTGAATAAGTGAGAGAGGAGAGGAAGAATGATGATGAATTTTCCATGAACATGAAAAAATAAAGAATATACAATATTTATGGAGATTTCATGCCTCTTGGATAATAGTATGGGAAGATACTATAATAAAAGAAAAGTAAAGGAAAGGAAAACACATGAAAAAGGAAGAGGATTTCTTACCTCTTAATCTCTTCTCCTTAAGATCCTCCTTAAGGCCTTTGATTTTGGAATTTGGGTGAGACCAGAAGGTCTTGAATGTGGGGAAGGAGATTGAGGAGGGAATTTGGCAAAAATTAGACAATTCTCAAGGCTTGAGAGGTGTGGGAGGAATAGGGGGAAATGGGTGGTATTTATAGTGGAGGTGGGGAGAGATTTCACATTATTTTAATTATTATTTTATTATTTTGCCTCAAGAAAAATAAATAGTGAGTCTTCAATGACTAAAAATAATAATAATGGCATGTGAGTTCTAGATAACGGGCTTACATCAGCACCACATCATCGATGACACCTCCATGATGCATAAATTCATTTATTTGTCAAATACCAAAAATTCACTATTCACAAAAAAATCAAGTATTTCAGAAAATTACAAAAAATTCACCCTAACAATTTTTCGACGTGTAGAATCAAAAAATGAAATCCATTTTATCAAAATAATTTTATAAATACGATAAAATTAATTTTTAAATAAAATAATACTTTATTCAGAAAATAACAATTTTAAAGCATTTATTTACTTATTCAAAGATATGGATGTACCATACTTTCAATTAAATATTATATATACACTATCATAAGTGAGGTTACTATTCATAAGGGTATTTTATTGTTCATAAGGGTAAAATACCATTCATAAGGGTACATTACTATTCATTAGGGTCAAGTTACTACTTAGAAGGGTATATTATTATTCATAAGGGTACATTACTATTCTTAAGGGTATGTTACTATTCATAAGGGTATGTTACTATTGAAAAAAATTAATTTGGTCTTATAAGATTCTAAATAACTTACTGATCACAATTTTAGATGACCATTTATCAAAATTCAAAACATAGGAGCGGTAAGATTATGTTTAAAGGCTAGTTATAAATATCTACTTAAAACAAAGTTTCATGCATTTCATTTATTTTTTTAAAACCTTGGGGTGTTACATTTGTCTTGAGAATGAATTAATTATATTTTAATATTTTATGTAATTCCATGTCTAATCTTTCCCTCCCTTATAAAAGGACACCCCATATCTCTTTTCTTTACACCACTTTGAGCCATCTATCTTAAAAAAATCTTGAAAATTTATATTCTAAAATTACATATCCATGAATTAGAGTTTTTTTATTCTTTAAAGACTATTTTAAGGTCCCTTAATATGGTATCTAATGGAGGTCTACTGAAGAAGAGGAAATCTTCCAACCCAACCTCTTTCAATTTAATTCTTCTTATACCTTCTCTAAATATATGGAATTTATTATAAAATAATAAATTAAGTATCATAAATATAATTATTTTTTTATGATTATTTAAATACCCTTATCAACAATTTTTTAATCAAATGGGAAGTGAAAGTATCGCTCATGCGTACATGTAAACTGCCACATCCTCATAGCGATACAATTCATTTTCCATCACTATAATTCATAGATGGTTATTATGATGTGTTTAAATTTTATATATAATATTTATGGAATAATTATTCTTATATAATTATAATATCATATCTAATTTATTATCTTCATATCTGTTAGAAAATGATAATGTCGCTCATGCGTACGTGTGGACTACCACCTCCGCAAAGTGATGTGATTCATCTTTCATTTCCACCTTACATGGATGGTAATAAGGATAGGTTTAATAAATAAATATAAAATATATGATATAATAATTATTATTTATAGGTGAATTATTATTTATCTTTCTTCCGTTCCATCCATCGAAAAATGAAAACAACGTTCATGCATACAGATGACTTACCGTCTCTATGAATGATGTAATTCATTTTTCTATCTCTATCCCTTATGAATGAATATAAATATAAATATATATATATAATTAATATATATTATATTTATACCATGATTAAAATTATATAGATTATGTAACCATGATCAAACCATAAGGATTAGAACTACCAAATAGAAATTCTCATGAAAAACGAAATAGTTAACACTTGGAAATGATGATTTTAATAAATAAATTATTAATAAATGGGAGTTTAAATGTTTTAAGTATATCATATATTATATTATAAGTATATAAATAACTATATCATATAATTATAAAAAATTTAAATTTATTATACATTATGTTAAATCACTTTTGAAGCAAGTCGAACTTGAGGTAATGTATTTTTGTCTCACTTTTACTTTTGTTAGAAACATTCCATGTTTTCCATTGGTTTATTTTATGTGGTGTATATAATAACTATGAATTTATTTTATTATTATTTTAATTAAAATTAAGAATATTTAAATATCCATCTAGCGTTATCTCTTTTATGAGTTTTTGATTTGAAATTTACCATAGTGGTAAAGGATTTATGTAACAATCTCATTATTTATCTAGATTATTTAAGATCAAGTTTCTGATGATTAAAATTTATAATATACCTCTTAATAAACTATGAATTTTATTCCTCTATAGTTATTTCTGTATATTACATGTTTTATATTCATTTTCCTCACTTTAAGAACTCAAGAGTCTGAAATAATATTTTTAAGGAAAACCAAATTTATTTCTCCCTTCAGTTGAAAATATTTTTTCTTCCATGTCCATGTTTTCTAAAAATGTTTTCAAGAATGTTTTTATTATTATCCTATGGTTTCTTAAAGTTATTTTTATTCATGTTTAACTTTTTTTTTAAAGTAATCTTATTTTAATTTTCTGAATGAGGCACTTTTGACTTATTACTAAAAATGTGAAAGGAATATTTGTTTTAATGTACACGACATGAATGAAATTTCCCACCATCATTACCACTAAATGATTTTAATATTAATTTAAAAGTTTAAAAGGTTATTTTAAAAGAAAATTTTTCCTTAATATTTAGGAAATTTTTAGATTTTAATATGTTATTTAAAAATTAAAAGGGTATTTTTATCAAAAAAACATTCTAGAAATCTTTTAATGGAATATTTTCATCCATGATAACATAATTTTATGTTACATAGGATTTATAGGGAATATGATCCAATAATACCATATTTATTATTTATCTAGATGGTTTGTGTTTATGATGATGAAATATTGATGAAACTTGTTTTCTTTTCCAGAGGTTAAGTTGTGATGAATGTTTCCATGATCTTGTGCAGTGAATATTAATGGATTTATAATTATGTGATGGTTGGTCCCAAAATTATATATACATTTAATGAATTAGGAAAAGATTAATGTTTTATAAGCTCAAAGGGTACACAAAAGGTTATTCTAAGCCTGAAAGAGGGTACAAATGAGGTTATCCCAAGCTTGAAAGAGGGTACATAGGAGGTTATCCCATGCCTGAAGTAGGTATATAAGAGGTTATACCAAGACTGAAAAGTTATGAATTTATTATTGGGTATCATTGACCTAATATTTATATGATTATGATTATTCCACACTTTATTATAATCTTTTATGAAATGATCTTATGTCAATGTTATGTTCTCAAGGCCCATATTATTTTAACCCTTTATGATTTATGTCTTATGAACTTCCAAGATTTATTTCATGACTCATGTTTATGATATAAAATTATTGTGTATGATTTTAAAGGTTTAGGATCATGTTTTCATACCCTTTATTCTCATGTTATGTTTAATTTATCATTGTTATCTCCCTTGTTTACCCTTACCGAGCACTAAGCTCACACTTTATTATATTTTCTTTTCCCCGGGATATAAAGAAACATTTATGCATGATGTTTCAAGAAGGTTAATAGTTGTGAAAAAATAAGTGGTATATGATATAGATATTTTATTAACCAGTTGTTTATGCATCCAAGTTTCCAATGACACTAAACCTTTACAATTTTGTTATGTATTGTAATTTTATGTATTGAATATTTATCTAAAATGATGTAATATATATGTATGAAAAGTACAGGTCTCTATAGTTGGTATTAGAGAAGGTTTTAGTCAATATTTTGAGATTATGATTATCTAACTTTATTGAAAACCTTGGTGATAATCCTAAGTATAGATAATATCCTAATATTTTAGTAAGATGTAGATTATGTGGTTTTCCAAGAAATAAATATTTGTCTGGATACTAAAAGTGGATGTGGTTTTTTCATAGATACATCTATGGGTAATAACCTTGAAAGGAGTTGTTCAATTATATCTCAAACATAATTATGGTTCAAAGTGAATGTTACCTTACTGCGCGCCAGGTTTGACACTCCTAGGGGATATTCTTAGGTTAATTCAAATTTTCTTTATAAAACATTATGAAGGATTTGAATAGATGATAAAAAAGTATTAACTAGGTTAAAACTAAGGTGTTATAAATTATAAATAATGTGTCATGATTTAGACATTATATAAATTATTTTTCATGATCTCTCACTATGATTATTATTGCTCACACTATGGTGTTAGGTTTTATAAAATTGATGGAATTAGGAGGATTCATATTAATGGTGAATGTGATGGACAATAAAATGATTTTCCTCATGAGAAACTAAATGAAATAGGAACTAGAAGGTGAAACCTTGTTATTATTCCTAATTATCTATCATGATATATGATTAAAAACATAAACTTGATTTTCTTAAAATTTTAAATAATAGGAACATTTACTTTTATGAAAGTTCATGTGGTAATGACCATAGGGTAAAGAATGTTCAATTTATTCATGTCAACCATGTGGGAAGGAGCAACTAGGATAATGTATCAATAGAAGGGGAAGATGATTTCTATGTGGAAAAGAAATTCAAATAGAAACAAATTACTATATAATTCAATATCTTATGTATGGTGAACTTGTGGATTATCCAAGTAAATGCACTAATATAATGGTTAACTCCTAGAACAAGGAAATACCTATGGTATTCCAATCATTGAATTGAAAGGATCTAAGTGTGCATGCATTGGGATTCAAGAATTATGTTATATAAGTGTTATATCAATGATACTATAGTAATAAGAATCATGAAACATCTAAGTATTATTTCATGGTAGTTTTTCTTCAGTAATTTTAAAATACATATTGAATGTTGCTGATAACTTAGACAAGTGATTTAGTGGTAAAGTGATATTTTTAGAGAACATGTGACTAAGGTAAAGATAACCCTTAATATGTGTTTGATGTTGAGTTAATAATGTTTATTTTGTATAAATAGATGATTGAAATTAATGTAGTAAATGGATAGTATTTGTAACCATGAAATTGGTTATTGGTTTTATGAAAAAGTGATTTAGGTCATCTTTGATGCAATTTATTGCATTTTTAGATTTATAGAATATATTTAATAATCATTGATTTTATTTTAGGAATAATTATAGTGTTAATTTTTGGAAGCATATATGTTTTAATTGAGGTTTTATAGCGATTAAAGTTATTAGAATGTTTCAATAGAATCAAGGTATTCACATGTTTGGTATGTGACATTATGATTTACTTTATGTTTTTGGGGGATAAATGTTATAGTTGATCTTGAAAAAAATATGTGATCAGATCCTTCAGTCTTTTTCGGTTTTTAATTTTGTCATATATATTTTAGATGAGTCTTAAGGTTAACTATTTATGGAATGATTAGGTTAACTTTTGGAGTTATTATTGAGGTTTTAGAGATCAATGTATTATATTCATACATATTTAGTAACTTATGCCAACCATTTTGGTTTTGGTAAATATTTATAGGTATAAGGAAATACTTATGGATCCTATTATTCATTAAAAATAATTTTAGTTCTTCAGGAATGAAAAATTCATCTTGAATATCCATTTCGTGGAGTAAGAGATGAAGTGGAATTGATTGAAGTGAAAAAAAAGATGGAATTGTGTTTATAAAATGGAAATAAATCAAGTAAGTAAATTTTCTTGTGTACCCTATTTTTATAATAAAATAATTCATCAACTTTAGGAAAATGATCTTAAAATAAAAAATATATCCTTTTAACTTTATTTATAATGAATTGATGGTCTTTTCACCCCTTATAGATTTATGGTTTTATGGTCATTGACTTTCACATGACCATGTTCTATTTCACTCTCTACTAGTCCTTTGGTTTTAGTTTTCTCCTTCATTTTAATATTTTAACTTCCCACTAATGTTCTCCTTATCTGAAAACCCAATTATGTGTCATTTTAGGTAACCTTTATGTTTCCCACTTCACCTCTTTAGAGGAGTTTTTATTATCCCTTTGTCTGATGTAAATTTTCAAAAAAAAAAATTTAAGTTTTTAAACCATTTTTTACCAATATAAAAATTATGTGGGTTCAATTTATTTAAGGGGTTAGAATATAACACCCCATGATTTTAGAATATATTTCTCTTTAAATAAATTGCAAGTGTTTGCTAGCTTGCTTGACATGCAACACCGATCCTAAAAAGATCTGTGATATATTATAACATAGTTATTAAATTAAAGGATATATATATAAATGTTTTACTTAATTAAAATTTATTAGTTAATTCATAATATATATGTATTCAATTTTTATTAAAGTTATTTTATGTTTAAAAATAAGTTTTCTTCAAAAATGGATTTTATTGCATTATGTGTGTGAATATTATAATTAATATATAAAAAATTTAGAATTTAAATTTAATAAAAATTAAATCATTTTTTAATTCATAATATCAAAATTAACTTAGGGTGAAATATTATTATTTTTTTGAAATGATTTATTTTTCAGTGAAGAGTGAAAAAATATAGATTTTTCAAATACCGTTATTTATTTTCATTAAATTAGTTAATTTAAGGGTCCCATTATATTTTTGAATTTGGAATTAAAGTTAAATATTATATATTTGATTTATAATAATATAATTAATTCTATTTTAATCATAAATGTTCATGATTTTCATCTAAGTTAATTTTTATGCTTAAAAACGCATTTTTCTAAAAATAGTTTTGTGTTGCGTTTTATGAATTTAGATTAAAATTGATTTTTTCAACTTATATAGATTGAATATTTAAAAATGGATACCACATTTTGAATCATTAGGTTCAAATTTAGTAAATGTGTCCCTTTTATTTTTTTCCATTATAAATAGTAACCGTGGTAAATATTTGTCACATTGGCAAGGGTAAAATGGGTAAAACAGGGTTAAAACCATGTGATAAGGCCGAAAAATCAACCCAATGCTTGAGTTTATTTTATTTTATGGAATAAAATTGACCATATAATCCAAAACTCTAATATATATTATATTTTGGTGCCATTTTTCCTTGATAATAAAATTTATATTATTTTAAGTAAAGAAAATTCTAAAATATCACTCGCTTGAATTTAATATCTCTAAAATTTTTATATAAGAATAAAATAAGGATAAGTTTAGTTATAAATTTTTATTTAAAAAATTAATTAATTATTTTTATCCTGGTAATTTATTTATATTTTTTAGTGATAAAATAATTATCTTAAACACTTACCCAATACCGACACAACATTTATTAAATTAATAAAAATAATAACATAAATTATTTTAAAAATATTAAAAGTAATAAAATTATTGTGTTCCATTAATTTTTTAGATAAATATAAAATTTTAGTCTATTTTAATGGTTTATATTAAAATTCCATAACTATCTTGATGTCTTTAATTTCAAAGTAAATGTATAATGTCAAAAAATGACATTAATGATATATGAAAAATAATATTTTGTTAAATTATCTAAAAATAATAAAAATATTAAAATAGTAAAGGTATAATAATAATTTGTCAAAAAGGTTATATCTTTTCCATTTATTATTCAATTATTTTATTATAAGTAAAATTACAACCCTTCAAGATTGAAAAAAGTCGTTACCACAGTAAAGATTAAAATCAGTTAACGAAGGTGTTAAACCAAAATATAAGGTTTAAAATGAAAAAAATATATCTCAATTTCATTGGATGATAATATTTTGAACTTATACAATTCTAGCTCAAATATATATTCATTTTGAATATTTTTTCTTGAGGATGACTTGATTATATTTTAATATTTTTAGTAATTCCAAGTGTGTCATTTCACTCCCTTATAAAATGAAACCCCTTCTATGTTTTATTTACACTACATTTAGCCATCTATATAAACCAAAAACTACCTAATTATATTCTTAAATTCCATATTCATGAATTATATATGTTGGTATTCTTGAAATACCATTACAAGGGTCCTTAATAAGGGATCTAGAGGAGGCATACCCAAAAGTGGTAATCTTCCTACCCACTATCTTTCAATCTATTTATTTTTCTACATTCCATAAATATATGTTATTAATATTAAAATAATAAATTTTATATCCTAAATATACTGAAAAATTATTATGATTATGTAAATATCATTATCCATCATCTTTTCTATCTAATGGGAAGTGAAATTATCGCTCGTGCATATGTGTAGACTACCGCCTCCACATAATGAAAAAATTAATTTTTAATCACATTCATTGATGGATGGATATTATCATGGGTTTAAAGTTTATATATGATATTTATGACAAAATTATTCTTATATAATTCTAAAATAATATCTACCTTCTTACCTTCCTATCCTTTGGAAAACGATAACGTCATTTATGTGTACATGTGGACTACCACCTCCACAAAGCGATGTGATTCGTTTTTTGTTTCCAATTAAATTTTATGGAAATAAGAATAGAATTAATGAATACATAAAATATATATGATATAATTATTATTATTTATAACTAAACTATTATTTACCTTTCTTTCTTTCCATCCATTGAAAAGTGAAAACAACATTCATGTGTACGTATAACCTATCGTCTCAATGAATGGTTCAATTAATTTTCTATCTATATCCTTTATAGATGGATATATATATATAATAATTATATATTATATTTATATCATGATTAAAATTATTGATATTATGGAACCATGATCAAAGTAAACTTATTGGAACTACTGAACTGAAATTCTCATGAAAAATGAAACAGTTAACACCCGAAAACGATGATTTTAATAAATAATTATTAATAAATGGGTGGTGAAATGTTATAAGTGGATAATATGTGAT
The DNA here is from genome assembly GCA_963277665.1 of Viscum album. Classification (NCBI taxonomy): domain Eukaryota; kingdom Viridiplantae; phylum Streptophyta; class Magnoliopsida; order Santalales; family Viscaceae; genus Viscum; species Viscum album. The sequence continues at coordinate 421,140,880 of OY728162.1, read as the reverse complement.
ATTATAAGTATGTTAATTACTCTATTATATAATTTTAACAAATTAAAATTTATTATACAAGTGGTTAAAGTACTTTCTAAAAAAATGAACTTGAGGTAATGGATTTTCATCTCACTTTTACTTCTATGTGACATAAGAAAAATTTAACACTTGTTTCTTTTATGTGATGTATATAATACCTATGAATTTAATTTTTGATTATTCTCATGAAAATTATGGATATTTATATATCCATATAATTTTATTTGTTTCTAAAGGTTTTTATTTGAAAGTTACCAAAGTGGTAGGGGATTTATGTTATAATCTCATTGTTTATTAGGATTGTTTATGATTAAGTTTCCAATGATGAAATTTTATGATCTAACTCCCAATAAACTCATGAATTTTATTCTTCTATGGTTACATATATATATATTACATATTTTTATTTCATTTTCCTTGCTTTAATAACTAAATAGATTGAAAGAATATTTTTAAAGAAAACCGAAATTGTTTCTCTCTTTGGTCAAAAATCATTTTTATTCCATGTCCATGTTTTCTAAAAAATTTGTCAAAAATGGTTTTAATATTATAATATAATTTTTTAAATTTATTTTTACCCATGTTTTAATTTTTATAAAATTATTTACGAGTAATATTCTTTTCATTTTCCAAATGAGGTACTTTTTTCTTGTTACTGTGAATGTAAAATGAATCTTTGTTTTAACATACATGATGTGAAAAAAATTTTACACCATCATAATTGATAAATGATTTTAATCTTACTTTATAATTTTCCAATGTTCATTTCAAATAAAATTTATTCCTTAATATTTGGGATTTTTTTTATTTTAATATGTTACTTAAAGATGAAAAGCACATTTTCCTCAAGAAATATTCCAGTGATCTTTTAAATAATTTTTTCATCTATGATAACATCCTTTAATATTTATTATAATTTACTATGTATGTGATCCAATGATACCATATTTATTCTTTCTCTATATTTTTTTATGGTTATAATGATGAAATATTGATGAAACCTATTTCCTTTTCCACAAGTTATGTTATGATGAATGTTTTTCCGATCTTGTGGCATGAATGGATTTATGATCATGTAATAGATGAAATTAAGATTATATATAAATACAATTAATTGGGTAAATATTAATTTTATATGAGATCAAAGGCTATACATGAGGTTATCCCAAGCCTGAAAGAGGGTACATGAGAGGTAATCTCAAGCCCTAAATAAGGTACACGTGAGGTTATCCCAAGACCGAAGTATGTACATGGGTGGTTATCCCAATAGTAACATGTTATGAATGTCTTTGTGGGTATCCTTGTTATAATATTTATATTAATATGATTATTCCACACTTTATGAAACACTTTTATGACATGATCTTATGTCAATTATATGTTCTCAAGGCTCATGTTATTTGATCTCTTTATGATTCATGTCTTGTGAACTTTTGAGATTTATTCCATGACTCATGTTTATGATCTAAGAATTGTTGGGAATGATTTTAAAAGGTTAAGTTCATATTTTCATACCCTTTATGATTATGTTATGGTTAAATTATCATTGTTGTCTCCATTTTTTACCCTTAATGAGCATCTAAGCTCACCCTTTATTATATTTTCCCCCAAGATATGAAGAAAAGTTTTATGTATAATGTGTATAAGAAGGGTGATAGTTGTGAAGAACCAAGGGAATGATTATTTAGATATTTTTTTGAATTAGCTGTTTATGTATCCAAGTTTCCAAACACTGTAAACCTTTACAGTTTTGACATGGATCATTATTTTATGTACTTAATATTAATCTAAAATAATGTAATATATATGTATGAAAAGTAAAGGTAGATTTATTAGTAGTATAGATAAATCTAATTCCTTATTCTATTTACGATTATCTATGGATGGGAGAACTAAAATCCACTTAGTGGTTATACAGCTCACTAATTGAGCCACTACCTACCCAATAAGGTTTCTTGGAGATGTATTAGTATGTGTACAAGGATTTAACTTCCCTACCAACATATAAATTCTAAATATGGAAGAAGGAAAGGTTAAATATCACTCTCCCATCATTCTATATGGGTCATTCCTCAAGGCTTCTAAAACCATAATAAATGTCAATGAAAGAACTCTTTCCATGACTTTTGGTGAGGAAAAAGTAGATTTCAAAATCCTTGGGTTGATGAAATACCCACATAATGAGAAAACTATTTTTACATTAAAAAACTTTAAATTATATTTCTATTATTTGGAAGAAATTGAAATGTTTTATGACATGATTAGATTAAGATAAGATTTGGAGACATCAAATTTTACAGATGAATCTATTTTTGAAAATGAGATTGATCTGGAAACAATTTTGAGTGTTAAATAATTTTAAGAAATTAATGAAAGTTATTTTGATGAGTTACTAAAAATGTTATTAATACTTATAATTTTCATGTATAGACTATCAGCATGGATAATATTGAGTTGGAAACATCACTATAAAACCCCCTGAACTATAACTTAAACTGCTACCATCAAATTTAAAATATACCTTTTTAAAATAAAATGAAAAACTGCCATTAATCATTTCAAATAATTTAAAACCCAATAAATAATATAAAATTCTATAAATTTTGAAAAAAATATAGATAAATAGGCTATAAATTAGGGGGAAGTCCAAGGATTATCCCCACCACGTACATGTATAGAACTTTATTTGAAAACAAGTCAAATCCAATGATATTACCCCAAAGGAGGATCAAACCAACCCTTATGTAAGTAGTTAAAAAAGAATTATAAATAATTATAGGATCTAAAATAATTTACCCCATATAGTACTCCTAATGGGTGATATCCATTCCAATTATCCTAAAGAAAACCAGATATATAGTTGTGAAAAATAAAAAAATAATTAACTAGTTCCCTTAATAATATAGAATATATGGAGATTCTACATAGACTATAGGATATTGAACCATGTGACCCACAAAGACCACTTTTCCATACCCTTTATAGACCAAATGTTAGAGAGGATATCTATGAAGGGTAATTATTATTTCCTTGATGGATTTTCTTGGTATTTTCAAGTTCTAATCAATATGAAAGACCAAGACAATACCACCTTCACTTGTCTCTTTGGTAAATTTTCCTACCTAAGGATGGATTTAATGTTTGAAATATCCTGGGTACTTTTTAGTGCTACATGTTCATTATTTTATCAGGCCTGATTGAGAGTTTCTTGGAGGTATTCCTTAATGACTTTACTATCTATTGAACTTGTTTTCAAAGCTGTTTGGAGAGTCTGGAAAATGTCTTAAAACTATGAATTGATAAAAACTTATTTTTTAATTTTTAAAAATTTCATTTTATGGTTGAAAAATAAATTTTTTTGGGATATATAATTTCTAAAAATGTAATTTTTTTAGACAAGAAGAAAAATTATTTTATTTCTATACTTTCTTACCCCACCACTATAAGACACATTAGATCAATTTTAGGGTATAATAGATTTCAAATACTATTTATTAAGGACTTTAGAAAGATTAATTTGTCCTTGAATAACCTACTCAAGAGGAAAACTAATTTTTTTTATAATTCATGTAGGGTAGATTTTGACATTCTAAAAGATAACTTGACTGTTGCCCCCATAATTTTCCCTCCAAACTCAAAACACCCCATTGAGATACTATGTGATACTTCCAATAGATATATATGAGATATTATTTCATATAATATTTATGGACACTCATAAGTGATAGTCTATGCTTTATATACCATGGACACAACTCATGCCAATTATACAATAATAGATAAGGATTTTTTTATCTATTTTGTTTCATTGGACAAATTTTGATCTTACTTGTTTGGAAGTATAGAAACTATCTATTATGATCATGCAACACTTATGTACTTGATCAAGAAGGCTAATGAAAATACTAGTCTAGTAATATTTATGTTTCTACTATAAGAATTTATCTTAGAGATTAAGGAAAATAAAGGCTGTAAGAATCTGGTTGCAGTCCACATGAGTAGACTTCCCCACACTTCTAAGGTAGAACCACCATCTGAAACAAACTTGAATGACTCAATTACCATATAGAACCTATATAAAGATACTCAAGTGCCTTGGTATACTGAATTAGTGATTTTTCTGGTCATATCAAAGATACTTTATTTATTTTCTAAATAGGAAAAACTTAAAGTAAAATCTGAATCAAAATTATATGTTTGGTAATACCCATATCTATAGAAGGCATTTAGTGATCAAGTAATAAAGAGAAGTATCCTTGAATAGTAGGTTAAGTAAGGGCTTATATTTTTTCACACACTTACTTGTTCAGGCCATTTTAAACCTCAAATAATAATAAGTAATGTTTTATAATATGATTTATTTTGGCCCTTGATTTTTAAAATTCACAATATTTTTGAAAAAAATGTCCAAACTTATATTTTACTCATGAAATTTCTAAAATACATAAAATTCCACAAAAAAATTGATTTTATATGAAATATTCAATGTTTAAAGATTATATTTAATGGGTAAATTTCCTATATTGTTTGTATTTTCCTACATTTTGTTATAAGTATATTATGTTTCTAATTGGATTGAAGAAAAATCCACATTAATATATGATTCTAAAACTATGATTTAATTTTTAAAATCAATTTTTTTTGTAGGTTTATAATTCCTTGAGCAATAATAAGTGACCAAGAAACACACTTCTATAGTAAGAATATAGAAACCATGATGAATAAATATATATTACATCACAAAACTTCCACTTCCTAACACCCACAAACCAATGGTATGGATAAGGTGTTTAATCAAGAGATAAAAAGGATCTTCGAAATGACAATGCAACCCAATTGGATAGACTAGAGTCGAAACCTATATAATGGACTATGGGTATACATGACTTCCTACAAAACCCTCTTAGGTATCCATTTATATAATAGTTTATAGAAAACACTGTCATCTACCTGTTGAGTTGAATAATAAATCTTATCAGTTTGTTAATAGAGTAAACATGGAGTTTTGAAAAGCTGGAGAGTAGTGGAAGATACAGATTATAGAGATTAAAGTGTTGAGAGGTGAATCTTATGATAATTACCCACTCCACATGAAGAAAACCATATCTTTCCATGAAATATTTATCTATAATATAGATTTAAAATTGTAGATAAATTGTTACTCTTATCCTCAAGGATGAAAGTCATGTTAGGTAAACTTATTTCTAAATAGACTATACCCTATATATAAATTTAAACTTTTCCATTTGGTGTAGTTGAGATCAAGTGATTTCATTCATGAAAACCCTTAAAAGTAAATGGTTATAAAGTAAAGCATTGCTATGAAGATTATTGGAAAGAGATAATGGAAGATTACCAACTCCTCCCTGATGCTATCGAAAAAATAACCCCAGGTTGTCTCTTTCCTCCACACTAGTTTGGATGCTTTTATTTTGAATTTTTTTCTTTAGAAAAATACTTGATGACATTTAATATAAGTTTTTCAGAACTAACTATATAGGAGAGAATATTTCACATCTATTATTTTATTTTGAGGAATTTTATAGTTTATTTTAGTTTCATATTGGTTCATTAGTTTTACCTAGAGTTTGTTTTGTGAAAAATGGAGTTTTGGACCCAATAGTAGGTGGCACATTGTTAGGGGAAACCGTGTGCCAACCTAGAAGTAACTATGTGCCCTAGAAAGTGGCACTATCATGGGTGATCGGCCTTCCGCATGGGCATGATCCCTCCCTAGGAAAACTCTGTGGATAGTTTCCTCTTAGACAAGGATACAACATGTTTTCCATATGATTTGGAAAATCATGTGGGCTAACCATGTGGTCTGTCTAGGTCATTAAAAATGTGGAATTTACCTTTATAACCTCCCTCTATTTTAATCCAAATCCACCCTATTTCTTACCCATTCTAGATTTTCATCCATATGTGCCTCCTCCCCTTCTCTTGGATCCCTCAGACCCTAAAATATTGGGTGTTTTTGGTGCGGGTCTTCAAGAAATTATTAAGTAAATCCCTCTATTCTTGATTTCTTCTTTCTTCTAGAGTTATTCTTTCCTCTATTTTCGGTTATTATCTCTCCAATGGGTTGGATTTACTAAAATGGGTTAAAAAATAGTTCCTTGGGATTAATCTTGGTTTTTATGGTTCTATATTTTCTTTATAGGGTCCCCTTGAGGTTTGGTTGTGGTTTTACACTTGATTTCGGAAGTTTCCAAGATTGAGTTAGGTGATTCCATGATTTTACATTATTAGATGATTTTAGTATGCTTTATTTGCTTCTTCAATATGTTCTATGGATTGTGTGAGTGGTGATAAATGTGTGTTTGAAAGGCTTTGTGGTGCATATGGGTTGAAAGATGGTTTTCTAAAAGAAATTGGTCGTGTTTCATGCATACTTCCTTATTGTGATTTCCAAACATGTTCTATAAATAATTTAAATGGTGAAAAGAACGTTTTTAAATGGATTTAGAGTGTGTATGGATTTTAAAGAGGTTTTTATTATAAAAAATGGTGGTTTCCTTGTGCATTTTTATTGTTGGATATTTTTTCATGTGAAGTAAGTGGTTTATGTGACATGAGAAATGAATTTGAGCATAAAGGGAATCCTAGGTATATAGGTCAGAAGTATAGGACTAGTATGCTGGTCGAATCAGTGGGTCCGAGGCCCATTTCTTTATATAAATATTTATGCTACAAAACTAACTAAACTTTGATGATGATCAGATACCATTATAACTTTGGATTGACTCCTCTCTAGTGGATCGTGCACGAGGATGTTGTGGATTAAGGTTTCTATACCATGTTTCATAAATATACGAGGTTCCTAAGGTCCCAATATCACTAGTAACTTTAGTGATTACCTATGTTTCTCTTGTGATGTGGTGATTACTATCATAATATAGTAGAACTCTCTCTAATTTTAGTTTTAAATCATGTCTTCCTTGAAAAAATTTTCTATAATTTTTTTATTAAAAATGTTTCCAATCTTTTTTCATAAAACTAGCATGGAAATTTGTCTTATAATGTTTTGTCATGTAATCATTTTTTTGGGAGATATCCTACAGGGCTATGTATCACACCCTACATACACCCTTAGGTGTATATATATCCTGTTATGTTTGACCCAAGTAAAGGTAATATGCTTCATGGTGGTGATGGTGGATTCAGTTGCTAGTGTATTCCTCTTATTTTTGGTATTGGTGGATGTGGAATGAGGGTATTGGCTCTCTTGTTTCATAAAGGTGGAGTGGTGTAGTCAGTATCCTCATCCCCATTTTGGTATTTTGGTTTTTTGTTTAAGTTATAAAATGTTTAAGTTGATATTTTTGTATCTCTTTTGGTTATGTATATTGCTCCTAGTATAATGTTCTATTTTTTTGGATGTCTATGGTTGTTTTTAATGGGTGAAATAATTCTCAAAAGTGTATTGTTAGTACCCAGGAACTAGTTTATAGCCTATGGGGATCAAGAATGCCCTTTGAGCCATGTCACAGGCTGGGTAGGGTGTCAGGTTGGATGGAATCCCAGTTTAGTTTGTGAAAAAATGGTAACAGAGAAGGGTTTTCACCCATTCTCTGGGTTATGATATTTGAGAAAAGTCTGGAAAGATCGAAGCTAGGATCATCGAGGATTGAGTTTTTGGTTTTAAGTGGGGTGTCTGGCTAACACACCTCTTAACATGCCTTGATTTTCCATGGGATGTGGGCATTTGGTTTGACTTCTCCTCCAGGTGAGATGTACAGGCTATAGACTGCGCACGAACATTGGGTAGGGGGGAAGTGGTTTGGATTATTATTGTGATGGATATGGTTTTGTTTTCATTTATGTAAGTGTTTGGAATCTTTTTATTGCTAAAAATATTTAGAATGGTATATTTATGGGTTTTCCTTGTGTTTGTTTCTCGATTTAGAAAGATTCCTTTTCGAATACTTCCTGTGAAACCACGGGAAGAGGTTAAGGAGAGTTTTTCCTCACCAGTTGATCAGAGACTAGTGGAAGTCATGGTTCATGATGTCTAAGATTTGTGTTAGGGAGTGAGATTTGGTCTTGATCATGTTAGTGAAGCTAAACTAGGTCCTGGAAAAGACAAATATCAGGAGTTCCTAAAGAACAAGCCTCATTATTTTTAGGGTAGCATAGATCCCAAAGAGGTAGAGGAGTGGATCGAGAAGATTGAAAGGATGTCCAGATTTCTTTACACTCCTAAGGCAGTTAGGGTAAACTGTTCTTCATTATTTTTTGGAGGGTCCCATTCATATGTGGTGGGAATTAATGTTTCAGGATGGGAATCATGAGCAGATAGGTTGGAAGGACTTCAAGTTTGTCTTCAATGAGAAGTATTTCTATGAGAACTTGACCTTCTCCAAGACCCAGGTGTATTTGGATCTCTATTAGGGTGTTCAGACCATGTTGGATTATGCTGATTGTTTTGATGATTTAGTGTGATTATCACCTAAGGTAGTTTCTAATGAATATCAATGATTCAAAATGGGGTTTCTATTAGATATCCAATCTCAAGTCTTTTTGTTCATATTTAAGACTTATGTTGATGTGGTTAATTAGGATTTGATGGTGGAGATTGACCATAGTGGAAATCATGGTTTCTATGGATCAATGTCATTAGTGGGCTAGGGTAGTGGCTATTCATCTTAGAAGAATATAAAGAGGGATGAGTAGGAGAATAAGGGGGGTGTTAGTTTAGGCCATCCTTCCCGACTGTCTCCATCTGTGTCTTTAGATGCTGGGTCAGTCTTATGCCATCAGTATGGTAAGGAAGGACACATGAAATTTTCATGTTCAGCTCTACCCAAAACTTTTTATTAGTGTGTAACCATTGGTAAATTGTATATATATGCATCCATATCACAGTGTAGAAAATCCTTTGGCCTTCAAAGGGATTTTAGTCCAGTTAGAGACATCTAGGACACCGGGTTCTTAGTTTGGTGGTCATGGTGTAGGGTTGGATGTTTTTCCAGTCAAATTCATCTTAAGGTAAGACCGCAGGCCATTGGCCATTCCCAGGCCTAGGAAGAGATGAGGCACATTCATGTTGTGGATCAAGCACCAGCAGAATCGGATGCAAGACCTATGAAAGTTTTCCATCATCTATAGTTGTTTCTTTGTTTGACATAAGTGCCTCTATTTATTTTATCTCTACACATCTTATGAAGTTGTTAAATTTTATGACTGAGCTTATTCCATATATTATGGAGTTGGTGGAACTGCTTGGTAAGAAGTGAGATCAGAGTTTCAGGTGTCCATATTGTGCACTCACTATGTTAGGGGTCAAATTGGAATGAGATTTCCTAGTTTTGGGAATGGATCGCTTTGACATAATCCTTGATATGAATTGGATGGTTCATTTTCAGGCGCACATCGATTGTTATCAGCAGCAAGTGAGATTTGTATAACTTTATGGGAGTACCCAGGTTTTTAAAGGTGAATATGATCCTCAGTCTGTATGTTCTAGACCTCCACTTCTGGAGTTGGGTAGTCTTGATTTTTAGATCTCATCGCTCATGTTGGCGGATGATGATGGAGCCTTCATGAGTGGATTTCCTCTTTTGGTTTTTGGTGTTTCCAGATGAATTATTAGGTTTTCCTTTGGAGTGGGATGTGGATTTCACAATTGATTTTTTATTGAGAACATAGTTGATATATCTTCCCTCATACTGAATATCCCCCACCGAGTTGAGATAATTAAAGATACAAATGGATGATTTGGAATCAAAAGGATTCATTCACCTGAGTATCTCACCTTAGGTCTCCCTAATCTTGTTTACAAATAATTCTCATGGATCTCTCCAGTTGTGTATCGATTACCAGAATCTGAAGAAGGCGATGATCAAGAAAAAGTAACCTTTCCCCATATTGATGATGTTTTTGATCAACTTAAGTGGGAAAGGAAGTTCTCCAATATTGACTTGTGTTAAGGGTATCACCAGGTCAGGGTCAGAGAGGTGGATGTTCTAAAAATATATTTCCAAAGAAGGTATGTCCATTTTTAGTATTTGGTAATACCTTTCAAATTAATTAATTCTCCATCGGTGTTTATGGTGCTCATGAATAGGGTGTTCCATCAGTACCTTAAATCCTTTTTCATTGTTTTTTATGACATCTTGGTCTACTTCAGTACCAAGGAGGAACATGAGTGTCATTTGAGGATCATAATGGTAACCCTTTGGGATCATCGTCTCTATGATAAGTTCTCCAAGTTCACCTTCTAGATCAGGGAGGTGAAGTTTCTTGGTCATGTGATTTTAGATTGAAGGGTTTTAGTGGACCCTGAGAAGATCAATGTAGTGATGTCATGGGATTAACTAATTTTTTTTGATATCGGGATCTTTTTTGGCCTGACAAGGTATTATAGGTGGTTTGTTCATCATTTCTCTCAGCTTACTTCACCCATGATGATTATTACTTGGAAAGGGGTAAAGTTCAAGTGGATCCCATAGTTTTACGTGTCCTTTTAGGATCTTAAGTGGTGGTTTACCATAGAACCTATTTTTATCTTATTGGGATCTAAAAATGGATATGTGGTCTATTGTGATGCCTCAGGTATGGGTCTTGGGTGTGTGTTGATGTAGGATGAGCATGTGGTGGCATATGTTTCTCTCTAACTATGACTACACGAAAAGAATTACCCAACCCATGACTTGGAATTAGCAGCAGTGATGCATGCCTTGAAGACATTTCATAATTATCTTTTTGGGGAGAAGTTTGTAGTCTATTTTGATTATAAGAGCTTGACCTACACATTCACCCAAAAATATCTGAATCTAAGGAAACTTTTTTAGGTCAATTACCTTTGGGGTTTTATTTTTATATTTTATATACCCCAGGAAAAGGTAATGTATTAGTATATGCCTTGAGTAGGAAAGTGCCAGTGCAAGCTTTGAAAGTTTCTAGTGATTAGTGTACTTTGATGGGGATTTTTCCCAGTTGCATCTGGAGATTGAGGAACAAATAAGAGGTGCATTCTTGGATATTGTTCAGCTAACACCCTCCCTCATAGAGTTTATTTAGAAGGATAATCCTATATATGATCTATTCCAGTAGTCTATGCAGTTCTTAAATGGTGGGGAGGTGTCTAGTGAATGGTATTTTTCCTTAGATAGAGTTATTTGTTTAAAGGGATGTGTGGTGGCGCAATTTTTGTTGAGAAATGTGCTGATGCACGATAGCTACCGGACTCAATGGGCCATTCATCCCAGGACCAACAAGATGTTTTATGATGTGCATCATCATTCCTGGTGGTCGGGCATGAGGTGGGATGTAAATGACTTTGTATCTTGGTGGTATACATTCCAGTGGGTTAAAGATAAGAACTTAAGTCCCTATGGGTTGCTTTATCCCCTACCCATTCCTACCTAAAAGTGGGATGAGGTCACCATGGATTTCATTATTGGATTGCCTCATACACCCCAGGGGAGGAACACCATATGGGTAGTGATTGGCCTTCTAACCAAATTATCTCATTTTATTATGATCAGGGACTCAGCCAAGGTGAATGAATTGGGTCAGTTTTATGTTCAAGAGATAGCGAGTATTCATGGTGTTACATTGGATATCTTTTCATATGGGGACCCCAGTTTTACCTTGTGGTTTTGGGAAGATGTTAAGAAGGAAATGGGGTTGTAGGTCAAGTTAAGTATGACATACCATCCTCAAATGGATGGTAAGATGGAGTAGGAGAATCATATCTTGTAAGACATGCTCTCAGAATGTGTGTTGGATTTAGAAGTCTCATGGGATAGATATTTGGGGTTGGTAAAGTTTTCCTATAATAATAGTTACCTATCCTCAATACAGATGGATCCCTTTGAGGCGCTTTATGGTCAACCATTTCAGTCTTCTTTATGTTGGTATGAGGTAGGAAAGACCTCATTGTTGGGGTCAATCCTTATACAAGAAAAATCTGATAAGTTCAAGTTAACTAGGAAGGATTTTTTGATGGGATAGAGTTTCCATAAATCTTATGACGATCTGAGGTGACAAGGCTTGGAATTATTTATAGGTGACCAAGTGTTTATGAAAGTGGAACCTTGTTTAGGTCACCATCATCTTGGTAAGCAAGGGAAGCTAACAATGAGGTATCAAGTACCTTTTGAGATTACCTATAGAGTTGGTAAGGTGTCATACCAGTTAGATTTTCCATTTTAGTTGACGTCAATTCATGACATGTTATTTGTCTCATAGCTAAAAAAGTATAATCTGGATCCATATTATGTGTTGAATTGGGAAGATTTGGAGTTGGAGCCTGATTTTTCTATGTTTGAGTGGCCAGTATGGATTGTGGATTCCCAATATAAATTTCTTTAGGGGAAGTCCATATCTTTGGACTGAGTTCTTTGGAAGCATGGTAATGTTCAGCATGAGACATGGGAACATAAGTCTTAGGTTGAGGAGCAATATCCATTTTTTTTCATTGATTAGACTCTAGGATGAATTTTTGAGGAAGAAAATTTTTCATGATGGGGAATATTTTCACATGTGTGATTTTATTTTTGAGGCATTTTTCTGGTTTATTTTGGTATCATCTTGGTTCCTTATCTTTAGCAGGAGTATTTTTTGCTGAAAAATGGAGTTTTAGACCTGACAGTAAGTAGTGCATGGTTGGTGCACAGTTAGGGGAAACCATGGAACATCCTAGAAATAAATGTGTACCTTGGAAAATGGCACTATCTAGGCCACACAACCTACCACACGAGCATTCACCCTTCCGAGGAAAATTGTGTGGGTTAACCGTACGACCTATCTAGGTTATTAAAAATATAGAATTTACCTGTCTACCCTCCCCTGATTTTAACCCAAATCCACTCTATTTCTTCCCCATTTGGTATTTTTATCACTAGGAACCTCCTACCCTCATCTTGGATCCCTTGGACCCTAAAATCTTGGGTGATTTTTGTGTGGATATTCAAGAAATTATCATATAATTCCCTAAATTCTTGGTTTCCTCTTTCTTTTAGGGTTCTTCTTTACACTTTATTAGTTTCTTATCTCTAAAGAAGGTTGGTTTCCCTAAAATGGGTTGAACCATGGTTCCACAGGTTTAATATTTGTGTTTATAGTTTGATCTTGCCTTTATAGGGTCCCCTTGAGGTGCGATTGTGGTTTTCCATTGGATTCTAGAATTTTCCAAGATTGAGGTAGGTGATTCTATGATTTTACATTATTGGATGATTTTAGTATGCTTGATGTGCATCTTGAATGTGTTATATGGATTGTTTTAGTGGTGAAAAATGTGTTTTTTAAAGTCTTTGTGGTTTATATGGGTTGAAATATGGTTTTCCAAAATAAATTGGTTGTGTTTCATGTGTACTTACTTGTTGTGATTTAGAAACATGTTCTATAAATCATGTAAATGGTGAAAAGCACATTTTTAAATGGATTTAGTGTGATTATGTATTTGAAATAAGTTTTTATTATAAAAAATGGTGGTTTCCTTATGTTTTTTTTATTTTTGGATGTATGTGCATGTGAAGGAAATGGTTTATGTTACATGAGAAATGTAGTTGAGAAAAAAGGAAATCTTATGTATTTAGGTGGTAAGAATAAGACTTATAAACTATTTAGATCGGTGGGGCCAATTCCTAATTATTTCTAGAAATATTGATCCCAAAACACTAAAAAAACTTTGATGATGATTGGAGACCACTAGAACTTTGGGTTGACTCTTCTCTAGTGGCTCATGCATGAGGATGCTGTCGGTTATGGTTTCTATACCATGTTTTATTGAGATAAAAGATTCATAGGGTACCAATAGTGCTATTTCATTTAGGTATTAACCATGGTGATCTTATAATGTGGTTATTACCATTTACATATGGTGGAACTTTATTTTATTTTAGTTTCAAATCATGTTCTTATTGAAAATTTTATCCATAATTTTTTTTATTAAAAATGTTTCTAATTTTTTCCATAAAACTATCATGGTGATTTGTCTTATAATGTTTTGTCATGGAATAATTCTTTTGGGTTATATCCTAATAGGATATGTCTCACACACTATATAAATCCTTAGGTGTATGAAGATCTTGCTATGTTTGACCCAAGTAAAGGAAAGATGTTTCATGGTGGTGATTGTGGATCTAGTTGCTAGTGTATCCCTCTTCTTGTAGGCGTTGGTGGAGGTGGAATGATGGTGTTTTCCCTCTTGTTTTATAATGGTGGAGTGGTGTAGTTGGTATCCCCCTCCCTATTTTGGTATTTTTGTTTTTGGTTTAAGCAGTAAAATTTTTAAGTTGACATTGTTGTATCACTTTTGGTTAGGGATATTGCTCTTGGTATGATGTTCTATTTTTTTGGATCTCTATGATTTATTTTCATGGGTGAAATCATTACCAAAAGTTTATTGTTAATAACCATGAACTAGTTACCAGACCGTGGGGATTAGGAACACCCTTCAGGCAATTCCATGGGCTGGTTCGGGTGTCGGGTTAGATTGAATCCCAGTTTAGTTCGTGATAGAAGACAAAATATTTTAGGATTTAAATATCCTTTTTCTATTTTATATTTATTATGTTCTAAGATAAAATAAAATAAAAAATAAAAAACTAATCTTCTTGTAAATTTTGTACATAACCTATTTTTTATAGTTTTTGTTATGATTTTTTCCAAACATTCATCGAGATAAATACCAACCTACCTAGTTTAAATTTCAAGCTAGAGTTAAGAATTTTATTGGTTATAAAATTGTAAGAATTAGAAGAATGTTTAGTGAAATTTATACCTCCTTCATGGATATATGGTCTTAGAACTAAGAAATGGAGAGTGATTTAACTGATTTTTGTAGAATCAGAATTATAAATTGAGGTTACTTGAATTTTTAACATAATTCGATCCAACTTGATCTCTATAAAAAATAACACCTTAGGGATAAAACTCAAAAGAAATTGATATAATCCCTTTAAACCTAGAGTAAAATTAGAAATTTTGGATCTGGTAGTGAATATCTAATAAATTAGGCACCAAGTGTGTGATTTTAATCCCTATATACATATTCAATAAGTGATTTCCATAGTTATCTACACATACAAGGCTAGTAAAAATTCATAAAAAAAACAATAGAGTAACTAATATTCAAAAAATAAATTCATTTAGGTGAGGGGAATATTGAACCCAAATAAATAAGGGAGAAACTAAATTATAAAAAAAATCATTTGAGTTGTATTAATGAAGTGAAAATTTGACCTCTAGTTTAAGAAACATAGTATAGAGGAAAAATGTAAGTGATTCTTTTTAAAAATGAGATTCCACTTAAATCCAATTCGATCAACTTCTAGATTTGGAACATGATTTGAATTGAAGTGAGGAGTGAATTGAAATCATAGAATAGGCATGAAAATTCAAACAATGAAGGGACCTATGAATATATTTTTATCGAGAATGTAAATTTAGATTAAGGTAAGATTAATATTTTGTTTTTATTTTTAATCAATTCAATTCAATAAAAAATTGATCTATAGTGCAATAATTTATGTTTAGGGGAGTGATGTTAGTTGAAAATTTAATTTTTTTCTTTTTTCATTGAAAAGTACCCCTCAATTGATTAAAATTTCAAGAAAATAATTCACTCTTTATACTTTTTTATATTATATAATTCATGGTAAATTCACTTAAAATGTTGGTATTTAGTGTATTTTCCAATTTTTATTCTCAGAAAATCCTTACATTATTTTTTTGATACTTGAAATTTTATTGTTTAAATGCTATAAATTTTGTTTAAAAATTGTTTTGATCTAATTTGAATTAACTTAGAAAAATTCATTTATTTGTTTTTTTGAATATTACTATTTTATTCATTTTTTGAAATTCATTTAGAAATTAAATTTTTAAATGGATCGAATTTGAATTTATCATTGTTTTTTTTGAAAGCCACTGATTTTTTGAAATTTAAAAATGATTTAAATTTGAAATTTAATTAGTTTAAACATTTGATTTTGGATACTCATAGATTTTTTTTGGGAATTGAGTACAAGTTTTAAATGTGTTTGATAATTATTTTTAACGATTCAATAAATTTTTGGTTTAAATTCAACCAACCAAAACTTTGAAGATTGACCGATCAAATAACTTTTTATATTTATTTTTTTAATCATTTTTGAAATTAAAGTGTTAAAAAAACCATATCTAAATTTCATTGAAATTAATTTAATATCATAATTTAATTTTTTATGAATTATATTTAATTATAAGAGTCATACTTGTTCTTACTATAGAGGATGAGTTAGTAGTGTTATGCCTGATGAAGCTCAATCTGCGGTACCCTATTCCAACTAAAGATAATGGCCTACAATGATGTCATGCTGATTGAACCACCATAGAACCCAATAAATTCCATGAAAGATGAATCAAACCATATTGAACCCACTTTCTAGTGAATATGTTGTATTTGAGTTGAATCTTCGAAACTAGATCTACTACAAACAAATCTTGGAAAAGAAGACCTAAGATCAGGTAAAGAACAGAATAACCGTGATGAAATTCTGATTGAGATTAAATCAGAACTATAGGTTTTGGTTAAGGTAAGTATTTATAAGCATAGAGGAATAGATGATTTTGGATTGTGGATGTAAATTTTAAGAATCAGTTCTGGATGTTTGTATTTTATGGATAGATTTTTGTGTTGGAAGGAAAAGGCAGGGGCCACAGTTTTGTACCACCACACCGGCTGTGAATCCATTGAGAAACACATCCAATGAAGACTTGAAGTTGTTCATGGAACATATTACAAACCATATTTGTAACCATGACTAAATAATCTTAGAAAAAATAGTGTTGATGTACTCAAAGTCACCCATTGATGATGACCATTCCCTCCTCAGTTTGTTGCGACTGAGACTGAGATCACTTGAACATTGAACTAAGGAGGTCGAACAAGTTGATGAAGAACCACCAAAGGTTAAATAAATTCTATTACTACGTTTTTAAGCTGAGTTTGAGTATGGTTTTAAGAATATGAGATGAAAATTATAATATTTAATGGAACTAGACATTTCCAGAGTTTTTAAAAGACATTATCAGCAAAATAAAGATCAGATAAAGATGAATCCAATGTGTGGGAAGGGACCATAATTGAATTCACAAAACTATATAGACCTAATTATAGTAAAAAGGCCTACATAGGTATATATATAGGTCTAACATTATAGGCCCAATAATATTTTGTGATTCAAGGAGGATGATTTAAAACCCAAATCCCTTTCGTAACATGTACATCATCTCCTTCCCCCAAGTAGAATTTTACGTCTAGTGAAACCATGGATAAGTAAAACATTTATCTTAAATCCTTGATGAAGGATTATGAAGCTCAACCATGGGAGAATATTTTTTTAAGATAAAAGATTCAAGTACATTGATTTGGAGAAATCCTGAATGTTGATCCATTCCCTTGTTGAAAATTTGATGAAACAAAAGTGGTCATGGAATTTAAGGAATAATTTAGACATATTGGGTTCATTGGAAAGGATTATCATGATAATAACATAGAGAATATGGAATATTTATGAACTCATAGTGTTTCTATTTTAAATATAGATTGTTTACTAAAGAAGGGGGTGCCTCCGTGATCATCAAACTAGAGGTGCTGCTGCATTTTTCTCTTCTTGTTTTCTTTCATTTTCCTATTGTAATTATCCAGTGAAGGAACACTAATCCATTAGTGGTTGAGAAAATGTGATTACCCTTAACTCTGTACATGAATTAAATTTTTTAATTTATTTTATCTTCTATGGATATATTTGGATTTACTTTAATGTGTTAGGTTTTAGGATATTTACTTCTACTTATACACTTAAAATTTTTCTTCATTTGAACTCTAGATTGAAAACACGATCCACTAGGACTCACTAAACTACATGAGATATCATGAAATGGGTGAAGGGGAGGGTAACTGGAGGTAACTAATCACTATTAAAAGTGAGATTTGGGGTTAAAATTATTATTTTCCTCCCCTTCTAAAGTCGTGAATTCTAGGAGAAGGTAATATAAGTGAGGCTTAATTGGGTTATAGAGAGAATAATATAGACTTAAGATGGAATTATGTTTATAAAGGCATGGTAAGGGGATGATATGAGGTTATGAAACTATATCCAAAACTGAATTTAAATCCAATCCAACCAATCTCACACATAGTTTTTACAAAATTGAACACACAAAACAAATGAGAAACACACTCATAATATTATACTCTATAAGAGAAATCCTAAGTCCTGCTACTACTTCATTTTAATTAGGTTCAAAATTTATTTTTTTGAGTTCCCTACAATAGTTTCATCATCATTTATCATGAACTACCTTGTTGGATGATCGAGGTATTGACAAGTTTCAATTTGGATGAATCTCACACCTAGTCTTTAAGGGGGTTTATTTTAAAGTCTATACAATTTAATCTACATCATATTCATATTAAATTCATAATTATTAAATCTCATGAAATATTTATCTTCTCATATTTTATTTCTTTTTTGTATGCATGTATCTAATGATTTAGTTTTGTAATCCAAAATCCATCTAGTAAATTAATGTGTTCACACCCCATTAATGTGTAACTTTTACACAACCTACAATTTATGTTACTCTACCAATAAATAGAAGTAAAATATATTCATATATATTTAAATTCATCATATGAATATGTTATGTGAATTATTTATGTAATACCCTGAAATTCTAAAATAAGAACCTTGTATTCGATAGCGTGTATGACACGCAACACCAAACCTGTAAAGGAATATAATATCCAAAGACTATACAATATATTTAATATTTTAAATAAATTAAATATATGATATATCTTTAAATTCATGCAATATTGAGTTATCTTATGTTACACACAACAAATACTTTCTTTTATAGCTTGCATTACACTCAAGGTTGAGTTTTACCGAGTAGTAATATATTATTAAAATATTATTATTTAATATAATAAGATATCACTTAGCTGTCAAATTAGAGTTTTTGAATAGTATTAACTAACTTATGAAAATATATGTTTTACAAAAATATAAAATGAATTCATAAGTTACCAATTAATTATAAATGAATATAAAAACCAATTGAATGCAAGGAAAATGTTTTTATGCCCACAAAGGTGTTTTATCCTAAAAAATTAAATTAATTACTATTAGTGAATGATATTAATTAAATATATATGTTATATATTCAATAAAATAAATTTTATATTCATCCAATATATTTTATAGAGACAAGATAATAACAAACAAAATTTTATACATAAAAAATATTATTTTTTTAAAGGCAATTTTACTGCCTTTTAATGGAGAACCTATTTTAAATCCAAATTTTGTCACTTTTATAAATTTTATATGAAAAAATGAACTTCATTTTTAAAATTTGGACATAAAAATTATCTTAGGGAGATTTTTTGGTAGATTAGGGTGATTTTTTGGTATTTTTCTGTGAGGTTTCATTTTTTGATGAATAGTGAAAAATACTGAATTTTAATTCAAAAATGCTTTTTCATATAATTAATTTATAAGGTAAAATTATATTTTTGATTGGTTTTAAAGTTTAAATATATAAAATATATATCAATTAATCCAATTTAGGTTATTTTAATCAATTTAACTTTGAAATTGGATATAAAAACTTATCAAACTTTTGAACATTTTTTACTTTGAAAACCCGCATTGTTGTCCCGTATGCGAGATTAATATTAAATTAATTTCCTCCACTTATGTGATTAGAATTTTGAAAAATGGATTCCATATTTGGAATCATAATTATTTATAATGTATAATAATTTAAACTTAGTTTTTGACCAAAAATATTAGTGGATTTGATTAAAATTAATTACAACGATTAAGAGAAAAAATAGCTTTACAAGGGAATAAACCTTAAAATTAAGAACCAAAATGATAAAGCTTGTAGAAAATAAATTTTCTATCCATATTTCTACCCTATAATCCATTTTATCAAAAAAATCATTATTATTTGATCCACTTTACATACGAAAAATGAGGGTGGAATTCCCTTTTAAAAAATTTACAAGAATACCACTCCTCCTCCACTATAAAAAGGAACACATCCCTCCTACTTATTAACACATATAAAGTTATTTTTATCTACTAAAATAGAACCAAATAAGTTCCCAAAATACATAATATAATCCTATAATCCTCACCTTGGGTATAAATAAAACAAATTAAGTCTTTTGGTATAAACCAAACGGAGTTACCCAATTAAAGGAAACCTTTTCCAATGATCACTTTTCTTTAATTTACTTATACACCCCTTAAATTTTTTATATCATTATTATATAATAACCTCAGTATATTCAATATTCTTATATTATTTTATGATAATATTTCTACCTACACTTACACACACATCCATCTAATGGGTAATGAGCTTACAGATTCGTGTACAGTGAACTACCGCCCCACGAAATGATGGTTGTTTGTTCTTCATTTACCACCTCTCATGGTGGGAATTATGATGGAATATATATTTATATTATATATATATATATATGATATTTATAATTTATTTATTCTTATTTAATCTTTATATAACACATACCTTTATACTTTCCATTTTATGGTAATACGATAACATCGTTTATGGAAGTGTGGACTACCACATCCTCAAAGCAATGTGATTCCTTCAAACTATACATGTAATATATAAAAGATCGTTTTAATAAAAATATGTGACATATATGACATAAATAAGATACTATAATTATAATATACATATATCGGTCTCATCCAAATTTACCATAAAGGAATAAGTGATCATTGTAGTACATGTAGGGGTTGAATCCATAGGGACTGAAGAAGTAACCTTGATACACTCAAATTCATTAGAAGGATTTGATATAAAGTAGAAAAATTTGGTTTTAATTTAAATTTGTATATAATAATACTAAATTTACTAATATAATTATTTGAATTTAATAGTGAAATAACAAATTATTTGGATTGAAAAAATTAATGAAGATGATTTGATCCTAGGTTGTCGCTAGGGATAGATTGGATGTATTTTTTTTATAGAAAATTTCAGATCACTAATTTAATACACATCCAAAAAATGAGGTAATTACCCAAAATAATTCAAAAATTTAATCCTTACACAATTCCAAGGATAATCACCAATTTACTTAGAGGATCACTTTAATGAGCTCTCTAAGGAATTGGATCGTACTAGCACTCAAAATGTGTCATCATTAAAGTTGTCAAGGATGAAGAAGAAAATAACTCATCAAATGGAAATATTAAAATAATTAACTGATTAAAATATCCAAGAACATGAAATAACATTGAATACAACCCCACGAAACTCCCTAGGATAAACCCATAAAATGGTTATCCTTCCATCAATGAAAAACTTTCAATAAAAGATGAGATCTAACTTAAAGAAGTGAAATTAAAGAGGTGAACACAAATAAATAATGAATGCTCCACCATTGTGTGAGGAATTACACAATTTTTTATGTAAATAAATTCTCATATTTATTTAATGTTATCAAAGTTATTTGAAGAAGAAAATAATAATATTAAATGAATAAATTTTATTAATAAACTAAGGCGTTTCAATCAACTCACATGAGAAAGAAATGTGATTACAACATCAAATTGAAAGCATAACATTAAAATGAAAACATACACCACCTATTTTTTTCTTGAAAATTGCCTTCTTAAATTTATCCTTTGAGTCACTTTTTTCGATCCACACCCTTAGAATTTGAACCATTAACTAGGGTAGGCTTATGGGTGGAGGTAAGTGGGTGGAAAATTAATCTTTCATCATTTCCAAGACAACATGCATTCATTTTCTCTCTCCTTGTTGACACACCATAACAACCTTTATTTTGAACTAATTAGGCTTGTTATTATAATAAAAAATGTATATATTGATTTATTATAAATATTGTAAAATTTTATCCCAATTGGATCATTAATTTAAGATTTATGTTCGAAATGGTGAGATGTATTTTTAGTCCTTGAAATCTGGCTCAGAATTTAATGTTCAAATTGGGACGCCTGGATCTCCCTAAAAATGACCAAATTGGACTTATCCCTAGTTTAATTAAATATTACAAAATATTTCATATATTTTTAGTTCAAATTACATATTCATTGTACTTGGATCATGGACTATACAATCATTTTATTAGACTACTGTCCAATTCACTCAGCCCAAAATTTTCTGGGTAAATATCCAAAATGGTGGTCTTTTAATGTGAATATCTAAGTTATAAAAAAGGATGAATTGTTGCTAATGAAATGGGAAACATGATAATAAAATATTAAATTTAAATAAATAAAAATATAATATTTACAATATATATCAATATGTAATAATTAGTATTGCACTTTAAGAAGGAATTACAACCACGATGTAAAATGATGTGAAATAATGTTCAAATTGTAAAATGCACTAAATAGGGTGTTTATGAATAATGAAACACATTAAAATTATAAAATAAAAAAATAATATTAACCTCATTTAGTGTATAATCACATTACCCAAATTGAGTTTTTCTAGTCCTATAAAAAATTAACTAAAAAATATAAAAATTGAATTCTCTTTTCCAAGAAAATTTTAACATACCATGATCAATATTTTGACTTCACATCAAATAATCATCCAACCTATAAATCATTTTAAAACAAGCTATTTAAAAAATCATATCCCAATCCCAATATCATTTATTTTTTCAAATTCATCACCACATTTCATATAATTTTAATTAATCATGATGATGTGTTGTGCATCACATAAGACATACGGCCCATTTTATTATTCAAGGTGAAAATAAATGGAAGTGATAGGTGGGAATCACATTAAACCTTAATATGATTATCCTTTTTTTTACTTATTTGGTTTTTTAATCATAATAGAGATTAAAAGAACAAATCTGGGTATGAAAACTATTGAGTCATGATCCCTACGTGTCAGACACCACACATTTTTTAATTCCATGTTCTATAATAAAGATGTAAAACCTAACCCTGGGAAAGAAAACTACGGATTCACGATCCCCAAGTTACGAACACCATTCATTTGGAAAAAACATTGATTTACATGGTCTTTTTTCATTTTTTTGGATACTCAAATTAAACTAAAAATGTCCCCAAACCCTATACTATGATGAAAGGGACCCAATAACTCAAACTTACACCTAAAATCCAATGGACGTGCATTGTGTTTTTTTTATTAATTGGATAAAAATATAAATGATGAAAAATCACATTAGAAAAATGCACTTTCCAAAATCTATGATCATTAACTTAAACATGGATTAAAATTAGAATCAAGGAATAAAAAATTATTTGATATTTAGTTTCAAAGTTTTCATTGTGTGTTATCAAGTTCAAGGTTAATTTCGTTTCTTCTATTTATGCACACAAAAAATTCTTTTCCATGATTTTTTTTCTTTTCACCCCCAACTTAGAATAACACTATCCCCAATGTATAAAGAAAAGAAAATTCATATGAGGTAGAGGCATTAAAAAAAAGTTCAAAAATGAAATTGAAATATGAAACATGGAAAAATGTCACCAGATGGTTGAAGTTTAAGTTCATGATGCTCCTAATTACTCCTTTTATTTCTATGTCACTCAGAGATGACACATCATTGATGTAATATTGTGCTTGAAATCTTGGAAGAAAAATTATTTTCCTAAAAATAAATCAACCTTAGTATCCCCTAAATATTACACACCAACAAAATTAGAACAAAATGGAAACCCATTGAGTTTCCCTAAAAAAACACAAATCAAGGAAAAAAATAGAAAAAATACCTGTTAATTTCAGAACTCCAAACACTGAGTCAATGTACAGGTAAAATTTGAGTTTCCTCCTAGAAATAACTTTGTTTAATGTCGTTAGCTTAAAATAGAACCTAAATATATCAACTTAGGTCTAGTTCATAGGTTGTCTTAGTTAAATCCTCCCCTATTTATTGTTTATTTATTGATTCAATGAATGGTTTTAACCTATGACCATTTACTTTAAATACTTTACCACTAGTGGGATCCTGAATATCTACTTTCCCATGAGGGTACACATGATGCACTGTGTAAGGACCTGAAAATCTTGACCTTAACTTTACTGGGTGTAAGTGAAGTTTGGAACTATACAAGAGCATGATTTTTTTCTGATTAAAAGTGTTTTAATTTGAGATTTCTAGAATGGTTGGATTTAAATATAGATTTATTTATCCTTTAATTTTCATAATCCTCCATGCTAAGTTTCTCAAATTCATTAAGATCCAATTTACTCTTTGTTTTGTCCATAGAAATGTCAAAGTTCCTTTTTTTGATTGCCCAAAAGGTCTCATGTTCAATTTAAATAGGTAAATGGAAAGATTTTCAATAAACCAACCTATATGGTGACATGACTAGGATGATTTTGAATGTGGTATGATATTACCAAAGGTAATCCAAGAGTTTCTCATACCAATATTTACTAGAGAGATTGAATTTTTTTTCAATAATTTTATTATTTTCCCTATTTTCCAACTCATGTTGACCATTGGTTTGAGGATGAAAGGAAGTGGAAAATTTATGAGAAATCCCATAATTATACATGAGTACCGATAAGGTATAGTTATAGAAATGGATTCTAGGATCACTAATGATATCCCTAGGAATTCCAAATCTAGAAAATACATACACTTTCAAGAATCAGATCACAAATTGATGGTCATTAGACTCGGTGGGAATGGAATCAACCCATTTTGAGACATGATCAACAACCAAGAGGAAATAGATATATCCCCAAGAGTTTGTGAAGGGTCCCTTGAAATTAATTCCCCAAAAATCAAATATTTTTACAACTATAATGGGAGTAACAGTAATTTAATTCCATTTTGTTATAGATCCTAATTATTGACATCAAGTAAAAATTTGGTAAAATGTCAATGAATATTTAGTGAAGGTAGGCCAAAATAAACCACTTTAGATAACCTTTTCAGTGGTCTTATATGTGGGAAAATTTCCCCTACACACCTCTCCATGATAGAATTTAAGAAAGGTCTCTTGCTCAGACTCGGGAACACATCTCTTAATGAATTGATCAGGACATAATTTTAAGAGGTATAGATAATCAAAAACATATTTTTTAACATAAAAAGGAATTTACTCTTAGCTCAGGCCTCGAGGAATTTTGTAATGACACATGTAACCAAGTGGTTTTCTATGTCAGAATACCATAGGAAATCACTTAAAGAATAGAGGTACTCATTAGGAAATGAATCATACAAATAAAAGTGATATGATTTGTCTTTGAATTATATCCTAGAGAGGTGATAAAATACAAAATTTTCAACACCCTTTTTTATCCTTAATGTTTATATCAAAATCTTGAAGAAGGGCCCGCCTAGTCAATCTATCCTTGGCATACTATTTTTGGAAAATGTATTTTAGAGCAAAATGGTTGGTGAAGACAATGATGGGGGATCCTAAGAGATATGACCTGGATTATTATAAGGAAAATACAAAATCAAGTCACTCTTTCTTATTGGTAGTATAGTTTATTTGTGATTCATTTAATGATTTACTTCCATAAGAAATGACACATGGTATTTTATCACAATGTTACCCTAAGAAAGCACCTATGGAGAAGTCACTTGAATCACACATGAGTTCAAATGGAAGTTTCAAATTTGGATATTTCATGATAGGTAGAGAGGTAAGAGGTGACTTTAGTGTTGATAATGATTCGACATAGCCTTCTATTCATATAAATGGAAAATATTTCACCAGAAGAGCAGAAATTGGTCGAGAAATAGAAATGAAATTCCTAATGAACCTTCTATAAACCATCATGTCCTAATAAAGACCTCACTTATTTGATAGTTTTTGGATATTTAAGGTGAAGAATTATATCAACCTTGGATTTATCAACTTCAATCCCTCTACTAGAGACTATATGTATCAGAACAAGTTTTTTTTACCATGAAATTGAATTTTTCCTAGTTTAGGATGATATTTTTATACTCACATCTATAAAACACCCTTTAAATATTTATAATTCATCCCTATAATGTATCCCCAAATATGGATAATTCATCCATAAATACCTCTAAATAACCCCCCACCATGTTAGAGAATATTACCATCATGCAACCCTGGAAGGTACCAGGGGAATTACATAACCCAAAGGGAATGCGCTTGAAGGAAAAAGTTACAAATGGATAGGTAAAGGTTGTTTTTCCTTGATATTATGAGAACTCAATTTGATTATATCTTTATAATCTATCTAAGAAATAGTAGAACTGATGACCTTCCACTTATTTAAGGAATTGATCAATTAAGGGAAAGGGGAAATGGTCTTTATTTGTGAATGAGTTTTAACTTCCTATAGTAAATGAAAAATCTCCATACAATATTGATCCTTTTGGGGAGAAGATCACCATACTCATGCTGATAAATGTGATTCCATCCTTTTTTGGAACAAATTGAATTGGGATTACCCACCCACCCTTAGAAATTAGGTAGATGATACCTAATTTTAACAACTTTAGAAGTTATTTACTTACCACATCCATAAGATTGGTATTGAGTATCTGATGAGGTTGATGACATGTTTTGGAGTAAGATTCTAGAAAAATATTATAAGTTATAATGAGTGGGATAATCCTAGTAATATCATACAGGTTCTATCCAATTTCTTTCTTGTACTTTTCTAGTACTTCCATAAGCATATTCTCATGATTGGCTTAAAGAGAAAAAGAAATTACAATAGTTAAGGTTTCATTTTACCTTAAGAATTCATAATTGAGTGATAAAGGAGGGACCTCAAAATTGAGATCAATTTGGTTAACACTTTAAAAAGATGGATGGGCCTTTTCATTGAACTCGTTTTATTTTTCCAAATTTATTTACAGAATTGGTTCCTTTTAAACAAAAGTTTGAGCCACCACATTGGACAAATCAGTGTCAGGAATGAGTAAAAACTCATTGTTTTTTATTCCTCCAATATTATCATTAATTGGTGATCCTAAATCATCATCAAAGGAGACATTTGAAATAGATTCAATCTAAAGAGATAATTTTACCACAAGTGAACAAATGAAATAAATCTCATATTGACTTAAATATCCTTCAATAATTTCTTGATGTTTTTATGGTTTTATATCAATACTACCTATCCAATTAACTTCATGTATCTATTCATCATACCCAATTTGAGATTTTCAATTATAAATTTTAGACTAAGGTTCATGTTTCCAAAGTTTATTGTTATGTTCCCATTCCTAAATATGATGACTAAGTTGATTATTTCTAAGAAGCGACAACCAAGGATAATAAGGTTTTGTTCCCTAAAACCTAATATTCGGTGATTTTCAAGGAAAATGAAGTTATTAGGGTAAATGAAATTCTCAACTTTCACCAAAACATCCTTTAAGATCTACTTAGGATCCAAAACACTACGATTATAAAGTTGAATCATGACTGATGTGGGTTGGAGTTCCTTGAGACCTAACTAACAATACATAGCATATGAAATGAGGTTAACACTGGATCCCAGATTACAAATGGCTTTGACAAATTTTTTCTCTCCTAGTTTGACATTGATGTATGGAAAATCAGGGCCTTTCAACTTAGGAATAATTTTTCCTTGAACGGTGGTACTCACATTAGCCAAAAGGACTTGGTTTTTTTGTGAGAACTTACTTTTGAAAGTACACAGGTCCTTTAGGTACTTAGAGTAGGTAATAATGGTTTGGATTGAATCGAGAAGAGGAATGTTAAACTTAACCTGAGAGAATAGTTTCCTCAAAGTTTCATTTAGTTATGATTTATATTTTTCTCTCATGTATTGAGGTAAGGGCGCAAGTTGTTTGATTATTTGGTGTGGTTGTGGTTACTTCACATTCTAATTGGTTTTTTTTCAGAATCTGATGGTGTTTATTCGTCATTTTCTTGTGATTTAAAAGTTTTTAATGGTTCTATAATGGTTGGTTTAGGTTTTTCAATGTATTTCTCACTTCTTAAGATAGTAACCACTTTTAGTATTACATGAGAGGTTTGTGTGTAGCTGGAATCTCCCCTTAAGGTTGATGATGGTACCACCTGAGTAGGCATGGGTACCTTTCCAATTTTAATGGTTTTCAATTCATGTTTAAGGTATGATACTTCTGAGTTCATTTTCTACATTTTTTACACAACTATTCAAGGATTAGTAGTGGGACATATTGGGTAGAGGTATGTTCTAGTTAGTTTATCCTAGGTTGATATTTTGGTTTTTGGGTGGCCTATTGAATGGGTTTCTAGATGGTTTGTTGGTATTTAATATGAGGATGTTGGTATTGGACTAGTTATGGTTGAAAGTGATTATGGGTTTGAAAATTTTATGGAGGGTAGGGGTTTGGTCCTTGTGAATTACTGGGTTTTGGATGGGTTGTTTGGTTATCTTTCCAATAGAATCTTGGATGGTCATTGTACCTTGGGTTGAAAGTGTTTTGGTATTGTGGCTTATGAAAGTTCAGAACATTAACCTCTGCTGGTGTTCATCCTAAAAGAACATCCTTTATTGATGGTATGGTTGAGCAGTTATCATCCTTGTGGAATATTTTTTCACAAATTGTAAAAACATGGTCAACAGTTGGGATTTATTAGATCTTCTTAAGATCAATATCCTCAACCTTCCTAGTGATTGAAACAGGTTTTTATATAATAATTTCTTCTTCCCTAAGGGAATTCATTCCAATATATTTGGGTGTATTATCATACTAAGTTGATGTTCCTGATGTTTGGTTTTGTTCATCTAGTTTTTCTAGATACTCGTAAGCATTATATAGGGATTTTTTTTGAAAGTTCCATTACACAACATGTCAATGAATTGTTTTTACCCCCGACCCAATCCTTCATAAAATTTTTGAACTTATTATAGAATTTAAAATCCATGGTGAGGTTCCATATTGAGCGTGTATTTTAACCTTTCTCATGTTTTATAAAATGACTCCCCTTATATTTAAAAAAAATGGATTCTCTTTTTGAGTGAATTTTTTTTTGTGATGGGGGAAGTATTTTTTGTATAATTTAATTTGTAATTAGTCCCATGAGTGGATTTATGTAGGTATTAGATTTTTTAACCAATTATTGGATTGATACTTTAGTGAGAAATTAAATAGTGTCATCTTAACTGACTCAAGTTTATGTAGTGTGAAAATGGTTTCAATAATGTCATTGAACTCTTTGACATAAAGGTATGGAATTTATGAATCCATCTCATGAAAGGTTGGAAGGTGGTTTAAGTCATGAGGTTAAAAGACATAATATGATTCTCCTTAGATATCATTCCTAATGCAAGAGGTTTCATTGGTCTAGGTAGGTGTGAGGTAGTCATTCATGGTTTGATCAACTACATTCCCCAAGTTTGGGGATACCTCATTTGGATTTTAATTTTGGTTCCCTCCCAGGTTTATGAGTTGAATTATTTGAAGACCCTATATTGGAATGGGATCAATTTTTGAATCTATAGTATTATTAATATTTTAATCGAATGGAAAGATTCACCTAGGTGTACTTGAATCCCTGACCCCAGAACTGTCCACCCTAACTCAATGATTTTATTGGTCACAAGTATAGGCATACCTACACCAAGAAAATTGAAAAAAATAAAGGGGGAAAGATAAGATAAATCGAGGAAAGAAAAGAGAAATGGGGGAGAATAGAATGAGTTTCATTATGTCATACTTGGGTCCCCAACAACAGTGCCAAAATTTGGTCTCACCCTAATTTACCCTATATGTATAATTGGTTATTGTAGTACATGTAGGGGTTGAATCTATAGGGAGTGAAGAAGTAACCTTGAGACACCCAGATTTGTTGGGAGGATTATCTATGAAGTGGAAAACTTTGTTGTTAATTTCAATTGGGATATAAGGATACTAAAGTTCCTAAGATAATTTTTTGAATTTAATAATGAAACAACTAATTATTTGTATGGAAATAATTAATGAAAATGATTCGATCCTAGATTTTCTCTAGGGATAGATTGGATGTATTTGTTTTCTTAGAAAATTTTATATCACTAATTCAATATCCATCCAAACAATGAGGTAATTCCACAAAATAATTTACCAATTTAATCCTTACAAAATTCCAAGTCTAATAACCAATTCACTTAGAGAATAAATTTAATTATCACCCCAATTAATTAGATCATACTATCACTTGAAATGTGTCATCGTTAAATTTGGTGAGGATGAAGAAGAAAATAACTCAATGAATGGAAATCTTAAAATAATGAACTGATTAAAATATACAAGAACATGAAATAAAATTAAATCCAACCCCATTAAACTCCATAGGATAAAACCACAAAATTTTTATCCTTATATTTATAAAAATACATCAATGAAAGATGAGATTTAACTTAAGGAAGCAGTATTTGAAGAGGTGAAAAGAAATAAATATCGAACACTCCATTGTTGTGTGAGGAATTCCACCATTTTTTGTGTAAATAAATTCAAAAATTGATTCAATGGTATCAAATTGATGTGAATAATAATATAATAAGAGTAAATTAAGAACTTTTATTAAAACAAATAAGGTTATTTAAATAACTTACATGAGAAAGAAATGTGATTACAAAATCAAATTGGTAGAATTACATTAAAATAAAAACATACAACACATACTTATTTTTTCTTACCAAATTCCATATTAAATAGAGCCTTGGATTCCATTTTTTTAAGACACACCCATAAAATTCTAACCATTACCTAGGGTAGGCCAAAGGGTGGATGAAAGTGGGCGGACAATTAATCTTTCATCATTTCCAAGACAACATGCATTCATTTTCTCCCTCCTCATTGACGTGCTAGAAAGACATTGTTTTTGATAAAATTGGGCTTGATAGTAAAAGAAAAAAAATATAAATATGTAAGTATTATAAATACCATAAAAAGTTTAGATCGATTGAATAATTAATTAAAGATTTATTCCAGAAATAGTGAGATGTATTTTCAGGCCTTGAAACCTGGACCATAATTTAATGTTCAAATTAGGTTGCCTGTATCTCCCTCTAAATGATAGAATTTTACTTAGAACCAATTAAATTAAATGTTAAAAAATATTTACTCTTTATAAAATTAAAATTTAAGCATCATTGAGCTTGTATAATGTTTGGTACAATCATTTTATTGGACTGATGTCCAATTCACTTCGCCCATAATTTTCTGGGTAAATATCCAAAATGGTGGTCTTCCAATGTGAATCTCCAAGTGATCCAAAAGGATGAATTTTTACCAATGGAATGGAAAAACTGATAATTAAATATCAAATTTAAATCAATAAAAAATATATGATTTATAAAATGTCTCAATATGTACCAAGTAATAGTTCACTTTAAGCAAGAATTACAATCATGATGTGAAATAATGTTCAAATTATAAAATAGACTAAAAATGGTGTTTATAAATAATTAA
The DNA here is from genome assembly GCA_963277665.1 of Viscum album. Taxonomy (NCBI): domain Eukaryota; kingdom Viridiplantae; phylum Streptophyta; class Magnoliopsida; order Santalales; family Viscaceae; genus Viscum; species Viscum album. Next base: position 421,109,445 of record OY728162.1, on the reverse strand, counting down.
TCACGTGAATATTATAAAATAAAAAAAATAAAATTATACTCATTCAGTGGATTATATATATATATATAATTTAATTTTCATTATTTTAATACGACAAAAAATGGAAGTAGCGTTTGCGTGCGTATGACCTACCGTCGCCATGAACGGTGCATTTCATTTCTTATATCCAAACTTTATAGATTATTATAAATAAATATATACTGAATATATATAATAATTAAATCACGGTTTATATCCTGGATATTAAGAAATCATGATCTACCTAATAATAATAACAATAACAAGTTGAACCATTCTAAAAAAACTACGCAATTAACACTCGAAATAGTGAAAATAATGAAAGATTATTAACAAATGGTTAATAAGATATTATAATAAGTGAATTTATGATATTATAAATATAATTATGGTTCTGTTATAAGTTATTAACATGTTTAAAACATTTATACAGGATTTTAAAGGATGTTCACCCAAAAGAAAACGCAAGCTAAAAGAATCATGTCTCACTTTTCTTTCTGTGAGGTATACACCATTTTCACCACTTAATTATTTTATGTGGTGTATATACTAACCATTTTGATATATTATATCATGAATTATTTTATTTTCATGTTATTTAAAACTTCTATTTAATGTTATTTCTTCACGAGGCTTATGATTCAAATGTTTCAAAGTGGTATGTGACACTTTGGGATGTTTAAAGACTATTTTACTCAAGAATAATTTTAATGATATTTAAATGGTATGTCCATTAATCAACATAAAAAATCATTTTTTTACTCCAATTGGGATATATTTTATTGATACCATACTTATTCTTCCTCTGGATTGTTTATGATTTCTTGACCAAGGATAGTATTGACATTCACTACCTTGATTCTTTTTAGTCCACTTAAAATATTTAATTTTCTATGATCATTGAACATTGAATTCCCCCTAATTATCCATATCATTTATCATGGATATATTTATTTCCAAAACCATATATCATTTTTACATACGCTTTTTACTTTTAAAGTTATTTGATTGACTGGGGAAATATCAATAAATCTTTATCCTTTACCCAATATAGATATTTGATGAGGAACTTTGTTTATTTAAATCGATTATTTAATATATGATGAATGATTTGGACATGCGTAATATGGATTAGGGGTTAGTTAATTCAATACCTACGGGATGTGGACCATTTAATGTAAGACCCACAATGCATCAGTAGTCTCATGAGATGAAATTAGTTGGTGAAAAACCCTTCAAGTTTGTTTCTAAGAAGAATAGACGTGTTTTTACCCATAGATGTAAACTGTATTATGGAAGTATTGATGGTAAAGGTATCATGTTCCTAGGAAACATGAATTATGATAATTAATCATTTCCTTCATCAATATTCATTATTTATTGTACATGATATGTTCACTATGAAAAAGTCTATGTATGCATTTCATTCTCAGTTTATTGATTAAATGACTTGTGTTTTATGTTTATTACCTTTACATATTGATTTATCCTTATCCATATATCTAAATGGAATGTTTTTTTAGTTATTTACCTTTCTATAATATTTATTCACTTCCTTCTTAGTTTATTTATTGCATGACATGTGTGTTTATTTATTTACCTTGCCATAATTATTATTCTCATTGATTCATTTTTTCTACTATTGTAATTTACCTTACTAAGAATTTGAGTTCACCATTATTTTGTTTCATTTCCCCAGGAATCCAAGAAGTGTACTAGGAAATATATGAAAGGATAGGTTGAATGGAATAAAGTTATTATCCTCTAAAAAAAGAATTATATTGATTTTTTTTATTTATTGTAATAAAAGACTCATATATATATCTATTTTACCAATACCTCTAAATTATTTCGTCCTTTGGGATGTGATTCACTTGTATCTTATGCCAATATAATGGTACCATGACACCAGCTCTAGGATTCTAGTTTCGGGTCACTACATTTGGTATTAGATTAGGTTTTTTAGCAACCTTAGTTACTTGATTTAGGAAAACATAGATTAGAGAACACAACCCTAAGGTATAATTTGAGTATAAGAATATAATAACATCGAAAAAATGTTTTAGATTGAGATTATGTAGTTTTAATAGAAATAAATCCATGTTTAGATACTACAAGTGGACATAGTTCTAAAACAGATGTACCTAGGGGTAACAACTTATAAAAGGTTTATTGGGATTGAATCGAGCATAACCCGGTACACAACAATGGGCCTTACTACGCACCGATATTATTAGGATAATTCACATTTTATTTACAAAAAAATGGGAAGGATTTGACTATATGATGAAAATAAATAACCTAGGTTAAACTTAAGGTGTTTTAGATTGAAAATAATCTGTCATGATTAAGATATCTTTAAATGATTATATGTTTTTCTCACTATGACTATTGTTACTCATACTATGATTTCCGGTTTTATTCAATGGATGGAACCCGAAGGAGTCAAGTTAACATTTAACATGAAGGAAAAGGTTGTGACAATGAGAAACCAAATGATGTGTTGATAGGAGTGAAAGATATCATGTTTATTCCTAATCATTTTTCCTAAAATATGATTAACAATGCATACATTAACCAATTCCCAAACTCACCAAATAAGAGAAGGGTGGAGTTTTCTGAGAGCTCAAGTGGTGGGGGCCATAGAGAGAATAAGGATTGATTTCCATTATGCAAGACATATGGGAGGATACACCTTGGAAAGTGTCTTAATGGAATTGATAAATAATTTATGTGTGGGAAATAAGGGCATAAAGAAAATAATTTCTGAGGAAAAATGAAGAGTACGATGGAAATAAATAAAACACATACTAAGGATCCATATGTAGTTCATTGCCTTAAATGTGGGGAACTTGGGAAATACCTGAGCCAATTCCCTCTTCTATAGGATAAACTCTAGACCAAGGAAGGACCTAAGTAGAAATAAATAGATGAAGTATTTATGTATTGATGTTGTATTGAAAACATTAGTTAAAAGGTTATTTAATGACTAAATTTTAAGGATATCCATCATATTTATTTTTGAAATTATATAAATATGATTTTAGAGAAGGAAAAACTATATACTAGGTGAAAAACCATCAAGTCTGGAAAGGCTATAGGACTTGAACCCATGACCAAAGGATGATAAGGGTCTCACACCTACCATTGGCCTATACAATGTCTTGGTTAATATGTCATTGTTTTTAGTTAAACAGTTTGATGAGTAAATATTAATGTTAAAGCAAGAGTGTTATTTTTTAGGTTTTTAGATTAATTTATAAATAATATTGACCTTTTAGAATAGTTAGAGACAAATAGTTAGACTTTTCAATCTTTTATAGTCCTTAAGAACTATTAAAAAGTGTATTTTAGTGCTTCAGTCATCAAAGTTAATTTTTCAATATCCATTTCTTAGAGTAAATAGAAAATTTTGAAATTGATCAAAGCACAATAAAAATATGGAATTGTGTTTAAATAAATATATCAAAAAAATTATATTTCCTTATATTATTGGTCAATGAAATAATTCCTCAACATTACGAAAATCATCTTAAAATAAAATGTTTCCATAATACCTTAATTTTTGTCGAACTGATGGTATTTTAAATCATCACAGAATAATGGATTTGAGGCACTAAACATTCCATTTATCATTCAATTATTTTGGTTGATGACCTCAATAACTCCCTATAAATATTTACACTTTCCCTCTAAGTCCATATCTCCACTTTCTACTAATGTTCTCCTACTTAGAGACCTAGTTTTATGTTTGGCCACGTGACCTTTGTACTCACCATTCTCCCTTTTATAGAGGATTTTTTACAAACCCTTATCACAATGTGGGATTTCAACACAGTAAATATAAAATAATTTATTACCAAGGTTGAGTTTAAATTATGAGTACCACTACTGGAATTTGAGGTATTTGCGATGGGGCCCCATCGCAAATAGCCCGTTGTAGAAAACGGCGTTGAAAATAATATTTTTTGTGACAGGCCCATCAAAAATACTTATTTGTTTATATATATAAAAACCTATTACAACGGGCCCATTACAAAATATATATATATTGGCGATGGGCCTATTTTCCCATCATAAATAGTTATTTAAAAAATATATAAACAATTTACGACGGGAAACCATCGCAAAAGGTCCCGTCACAAATACTTTATATATATATATATATATTCAAAAAAATTATGATAAATTAATATTAGAAAATAATTGTAACGTCCCGGTTCCGGGTGCCACTCAACGAGTGCCCCGAACCTAGTTCGTCACATGACCTCAAGTGCATTTCCCCAAACGCCAGAGGCTACCGACTAGTAGTGAGGGCCCAGGTCTGATAGTAGGGAAACTATGCCCTCATTTGTCAAAGTGTAGTGCAGCAGAATGAAATAAAATATACAACAACAGCGGAAGCAGTAAACTATACACAACTTAATTAAACAACTTCAATAGAGATAACCAACTAGTATATAAATAATGGTTCAACATGCCTCAAATTCTAAGAAAGTAGCCAGAACATGTTACGCAACAATATAGTACAATACAAGTACAGAAAAGCAAAACAGAACAAAACAGTTGGTAGCATCGCGAGCCTCAGCCCGGTCCCATCCTCCCCTACTCCTCAGTAGCAATCAAGTACCTGTATAGGGACTCCTTCCCCTATCAAAACCTGCAGCAGTATAATCTGTTTGGGCCAAAAAGCATGACCCAAACAGGGTGTGATAAATAATTCTCAGTAGGCACCCACCAAAGGCCCGTGCTCAACTGTGTGTAAACATGCAACAACAGTGTGAAATAGTAAATGCAATAAACTAAGAAGTACTCAAAAGTAACTAACTTAACCAGTTATATTGCCATTTTAATTATTCATTTAACCATTTAATATTAAGAAAACACCGTAGTGAATTTCTAAGTAAGCAGTCAGTGTCCTTAGACAAGCAAAACCTTACCCTCAGGTAATCAGAATCCAACCTGCAGGTATTGCCCTCAGGCGTAACAAAAATTGCCCTCAGTTGTAGGAAGTTTCTCCCTCAGGCACATAATTCAAGCCCTCAGGCACGAAAGGTTGCCCTCAGGTGAAATAGGATGTTTCCCTCAGGTTAATACAGTCATTCCCTCAGGCTATAGTAAAACACCACTCTCAGGCATAAGTAAAACCCCGCCCTTAGGCATAAGTAAATCACCGCCCTCAGGCATAAGTAACCGGGCCATGCCCAACATATAAACATGAAATTTACATACGATTCCTCTCAAGGAAAAATTAATGCATAATTAAACATGGAATACCCTCGGGTATCCTGGCCAAATGGCTAAACAGAGGAACGCACCCCTCGGGATGGTCCTAGATCCAAGCAATGATCCCAACAACAATTTATTATCACATTTTAATTACCTATTCAATTTTAGGAATTTAAAATAGCCATGGACTCATCCACACGACACCCCAACATGGGTTCGTGGCATAATAATTCACACAAATGCACAATAGTTGGAAAATTAACACCAAGCCACCTACCTTTAACACCCATGAACGATATACGCGAATGAAGATCCTCGATTCTTCCTAGAACGACATAGATCTGAGGTGAAAAAAAACTCATTCAAACTTAAATAACTTTCATACGGGAAAGAATTGGTAAGAAGTAATTTAGGAGAAGGGATAAATCACCCGTGCGGTTCCAGGGAGATTGACGGTGTAGAAAATAGATTCCCGATGTGCGCTCGGCAGATCTCCAAAGCTCCAACCTCCCTCTTCCGCTCCTTCTTCCCGTTCTAAGCCTTCCCCGTGAATAGGGGAGGCTACCGCCCATTTTAAGCGAAAAAAACAAAGTACACAGCGTGTATTTCAAAGTACATGGCGTGTACTTCCCATTTTTTAACTATTCCTTTGGCGGCTCCACGCCAGCGTGACACTGTTCATCTACCGACATGAATACACGGCGTGTCTTCTTGAGTACACGGTGTGTTCTGTCGTATAGCTGGCCACCGCCTTACTATTTTCCTGCCGACTGACTACACGGCATGTAAAGGACCACTACACGGCATGTAGTCGGTTTCTACACCCTTCATCACCGACATGGTCACACGCCCCGTGTACTCATCCCACATGGCCAAAAGTACACGGTGTGTGGAAAAAGTACACGGCGTGTACCTCTAAAATTTAGGATTTTCCCCCATTTTCCTTATTTTCTGAAAAACACTTAAGGAAAAGAGAAAGGAAGAAACCCGTACCTCAAAACTAATAACCGAGTTCTTACAAACTTCCCCCCTTAAAGCAATTCGTCCCCGAATTTCCCTTCCAAGGGTGGTGAAGATATAAGTGTGAATAACTCCGGCCACTGAGCATGTACATCGATCTCCCACTCCCAGGTTTTGTCTTTCACTCGGCCATGCTGCCATAGAAACCGTACGAGAGGAACTGACTGGCCTCAGAGAACCTTCATGCTCCTGTTAGTGATACAGATCAGATGATCCTCAAAGGATGCATCCTCCTCTAGCTCAACCTCCTCTGGATGAAAGACGTGAGACAAGTCTGAATGATAGTGGCGCAGCTGAGATACATGGAAGACATCATGTATGGCTCGATACCTCTGTGGTAACTGCAACCGATAGGCGACCAACTTGACTCTCTCCAGAATATCAAATGGCCCCACATACCTCGATGAAAGTTTACCCTATCTCCTGATCCACCTGTGTCCCACCCTCGGCGAAACACACAAGAAAACCTGATCCCCGACCACAAACTCTAAAGGTTGTCTGTGGCGATCAACATAAGATTTCTGACGAGACTGTGCGGTATCCATCTGCTTCTGAATCAACTGGACCTGCTCAGAAGTCTTCTGCATGAGACGTGGTCCCAGTAAAGCTGTCTCACTTGCCTCTAACCAACACAAAGGTGATTGTCATGACCTACTATATAAAGCCTCGTATGGTGCCATCTCAATAGTTTCCTGAAAGCTATTATTATAGGAAAACTCAAATAGGGTTATATGCTTCTCCTAATAGCCCCAAAAGTCTAGGAAACATGCACGCAACATGTCCTCAAGCACTTGTATCGTACGCTCTGACTGGCCATCAGTCTGAGGGTGGTAAGTTGTGATCAGAAGCACCTGTGTACCCAGTGACCTTTGAAAACTCTTCCAAAAACGAGATGTAAAATGGGTGTCCCTATCTGAAACGATAGAATGAGGGACCCCATGAAGACGTACGGCCTCTCGGATATACAACTTTCCGAGCTCTTCAACACCAAAGGTCTCCTTGATCGGAAATAAGTGATCTACCTTCGTGAGTCTATCCACAACAACCCACATGGCATCATTTCCTCGAGGTGACCTCGACAAAACAGTCACGAAATCCATCATGACATCATCCCATTTCCACTCCAGGATGGGTAATTGCTGTAACAGCCCGGTTGGCCTCTGATGCTCTGCCTTCACCTGCTGACAGGTGGAATACCTCGTAACAAAACCAACTACATCTCTCTTTATACCCGGCCACCAGTACTGACGTCTCAAGTCACAGTACATCTTGGTAACCCTGGGATGAACTGCCCAAGCTGAAGCATGAAACTCTCGCATCAGCTCCTCGCGTATATCCCCTGGAACCCATACTCGTCCATGGAAACGCAGAACCTCATCATTGCCTATCGTCCAAATAGGAGGAGGGTCCTCGCTTTCCACTGACTCCCATAGAACTAGGCCTTCTGAATTAGATAGCTATCTCATCCTCACTCTATCCAGGAGGATAGAGGTCACAACTAAAGATAAAAGATAGGTCTGCCCCTGACTGTCATGCACCTCCAAATTCATCTTAGAGAACAAAGCCATCAGCTACCATTCAACACTGGAAACCTGCACTGCCTGTATCTGAGTCTTCCTGCTCAGTGCATTAGCTACTTCATTAAATTTACCAGGTGTATAGGCAAGCTCAAAATCGAAGGACCGAAGGTATTCAACCCACCTTCGCTGTCTCAGGTTAAAGTCACGCTGGGTAAATATGTACTTGAGACTTTTGTGGTCCGTGAAAACCACAAAACGTTCTCCCAATAGATAATGTCTCCAACAACTCAACGCATGCACAACTGTAGCTAACTCAAGATCATGCGTCGGGTAATTCCTCTCATGTGGACTCAACTGTCGAGACCCATACACAACAACTCGATCGCACTACATCAACACTGCTCCTAGACCAATACCTGATGCATCACAGTAAACTATATAGCTCTTCCCCTAATCTGGGAGTATCAGGATCGGTGCTGATGTCAACTTTTCCTTTAGCTCCTAGAGGGCTGTCTCGCAAGCTTCTAACCAAACAAACTTCACACCCTTCTTAGTCAAATCCGTCAAAGGTGCTGCTAAGTGGGAGAAGTCCTGTATGAAACGTTTTTAGTAACCATCTAGCCCCAAAAAACTCCATATCTCAAACACGTTCTTGGGATTCTACCAGGAAACTACTGCTCTCACCTTCTTTGGGTCTACTGAAACTCCCGTATCTGAGATGATATGACCCAGGAAGTGTATCTGGTCTATCCAAAAGTGGCACTTTGAGAGTTTATCATATAGCCGACGCTCTCTCAGTGTACTCAATACTATCTCAAGATGGGTGGCATGGTCGTGTAGAGTTTGAGAGTACACCAAGATGTCATCCATAAATACTACCACCAAAAAATCTAGATAAGGATGGAACACACGATTCATTAGAGCCATGAAAACTGCTGGTGTGTTTGTGAGTTCGAACGGCATAACTGTATACTCGTATAGACCATACCTACTCCTGAAAGCCGTGAGAGGTATATCAGATGGTTTAACGCACAACTGATGATATCCTGATCTCAAGTCAATCTTCGAGAAAACTCGTGCTCCACGAAGTTGATCAAAAAGATCATCAATCCTAGGCAAGGGATATAGGTTATTAACCGTCAACTGGTTCAACTTTTGATAATCCACACAGAGTCTGAGGGTACCGTCCGCCTTCTTCGTAAAAAGGACCGGAGAACCCCAAGGAGAAGTACCGGGTCAGATGAAACCCTTTGCCTGTAACTCCTCTAACTGCCTCTTGAGCTCCTACAACTATGGTGTAGTCATCCTATAAGGAGGAATGGACACTGGTTCTGCTCTTGACACAAGCTCAATAGAGAAATCCACCTCACGCTCTGGAGGAAGACCTGAAAAATCGTCCGGGAAGACATCCCTGAAACGATCAACCACTGGAGGGAAATACTTTTGAAAATTCCCCTGATCATCCAGATATAAACTCGCAATCTGGGCTGTGAATCCACCCCGCCCATGATACTCTGGTCCAGCTCGACTCACCTGGACATCTCATTCACCTTTGTATAGAAACTCTCCTCCCTCTGGTGATGTGAAATGCACCCTGCAACGATAGCAGTCTACAAAGGCTCGGAAGAGAACCAACCAGTCCATCCCAAGAATGACGTCATAGCTTGCCATCTCTAAGACATAGAGGTCCCAAAGGAAGTGAAACCCACCAACCTCAAGGGGGAACTCCTTGTACTGACGCGCACCGGCCGTTCTAGTTCCCAACAGAGTGTCTAGCGTTATGATATCAGAAGAAGAAGAAACACAGAACCCAAGGCTCTCCACAACGGGCACAAATATGAAACTATGCGTAGCACTCGTATCAAAAATTACTGAAGACAAGATAGAAGCTACTAGAATAGTACCTATGACTGTAGAAGGTCTGAGATCCTGCTTCTTCTGGGCATGTTGCACTGCATATGCCTGCCCAGTGTCGCGGCCCTGCGATATAGTCTGGCTACCCTGAGCTGTCTCACCCTATTACCTCTGAGATCCTAGTGTCTGGCTACCATAGCCACGACCACCATCTCAACCTGCACGCCCTGACGTATTCCAGTTCCCTGACTGGTAAGAAGCCACTGGTCCTACTCCCGCATGTAGAATCTGCACAGAACCCCTCTCACTAGCCACTGATGGAAACGCCCTGCAAAAGCGCTGCAGATGACCCATCTTGCTGCAAGATCGACACTCCATTGGGTCTTGTGGACACTGTGGCCTCTTATGCCCCTCTTTACCACACTAGTAGCACCTAATTAGACCACCTAAAGAAACTGCATGGCTGGTACTTCCACCCTGAGATAAGTCCATCTGTCTCTTCCTCTTACTAGTAGAAATAGTACCAGTAACTGGTGCTGAACCGCCCTGGCCCACACCACTAGATTCCCGCAGGTTCCTATCTATAATCAACACCTGGTTCACAATAGCATGTACAGAAGGCAACTTGAAAAAATTCACCAGTACCCGGATGTCATAACGAATACCATCCTCAAAAATTCTGGCTCTCAACATCTCATCACCCACCAGTACGGGTGAAAAATGATGAAGCTCGGTGAAACGAGTAGAATAGTCCATCACCGACATAGCGCCCTACTGCAGATTCATGAACTCTCGAGCTCTATCTTCCCGCAGCGTCTCTGGAAAGAAGAATTCATAGAAGACTGCCTAAAAATCTTCCCACTTCATGTCTCTATGATGATCTGACTGGGTGGTAACATCCCACCACCTCTTGGCAAAATCACGCATCATGTAAGTCGCGAGCTTGACCCTCCACCCTGGAGGCATCTCAAGATGCATGAAAATAGTCTGCATTGATCATATCCAAGACTCCGTAGCCTGTGGTCCGCCATCCCCTGAAAACGTAGGCAGAGGCTACTGCTAGAATATACAAGTCATCTAAGCCATAGATGTGGCAGCCAGTGGTGCTCCCTGAAAGTTCTTCATGAACCACATAAAGTCTTCACAGAACTGCGCCTCCGCACCTGTGTCTGGTATAACAGCTAGTGCCGTATCTGGCTCTGCTGGAGGATCCACTGGTAGCCCATGGCCCACCATTTCTGGAGTATAATTGTCACCACTCTCCTGGCGAACAATGTGTGGTCATCTCTGTGGAATGACACTATAAGGTCAAATGCACACTTTTAGAACAAGATTATCAAAGACTGAAAATGAAGGGACTAAAAGGGGAACATAAGGAAGAAGGTATTCTAGATTTGCAACATAAGACTACACAGCGTGTATACTGACTACACGGTGTGTACCTGACTTCTATTCCCTTGCATGGGTCCTTCTACACGGCTAAGCCCCATGGCTCCCGTTGAACAAAACTACACGGCGTGTATGGTGTTATTTCCAACTACCCGTGTCGTTTGTGAAACGGCTGACTACTCGGATTGACACTACACGACATGTGACAACCAAACACGGTGTGTACACCACCCCATTTTCCAGCCACATGGCTAAGTCCGCACAGTCTGTCCTCAGACAAGACTACACGGTGTGTCCCACAGGTACACGGCGTGTTCAAGGAGAGGTGACACCGACCCGTGTTGTTAGTTACATGGTCGAGTCCCCAGGTCACACTACACGGCATGTTCATCATTGACATGGCATGTATGTCTTAAGTCTCCTCCATCCGTGTTGTTAGTTACACGGGCGGACTCCGGGTCAAGTCTACACGGCATGTACATCCGGTACACGGCGTGTTCGCCCCAAGCTCTTCCCTTCCCCATGTCACCGCCCACACGGTTTGTGACACGGAAAGAGACTACACGGCGTGTACTTCGGGTACACGGCGTGTACTTAAAAAGTTTTATTTTATTCCCGAATAGAAGAACCAACACTACGTGTTTAAGGTACTACACGGCGTGTATACTGGGTTTTCTGGACAGTATGCCTCAGAAACAACTCCAGAGCCCAGAAAATACTGAAAAACAACACCTAAGTGTCAAATTTCGATCTGTGAGGGCCCATACTCCCCACGAATCAAAGTTTGACATCTTATCTATGTTATAAAAAAAATAAACAGTCAATGATCCACCAAAATCCGGTAAATGGGGGCCCATACTCCCCAAAAACCAAAGTTTGGCGTCCATTCTATAAACTGGCTCATACAAAAATACCCTATCACATAGAAGGTATTTATCAAAGCAGCTATCACAGCAACATGATTTTCTAGCACAACAACTATCACAAAAACATGCAATTTATAATGCACCTACCTGGCATGGAACTATGCATGGCATGAGATTTCTAGCATGTGCCTAAATGATGCATGAGATGGAATACCCTCATATCATCGGGTTGCAACTAAATAGAATCCATTAATAAAATATAAACATCACAATCACAAGTGCGTCACCCAATGGTGAAATCAATCAACTGTAAATTGAAAAATCAGTAAAATTGCAATACGAGGTAAATTGGATTTTCCCTGTACACGGGTTAGCTACGCCCGGGCACAACTTATTACCAACTATCATTCCCGTCCTATCCCTGACTAAGGATCCAAATAGTAAGTTAAAGAAAACAAACCCTCTGATACCACTTTGTAATGTCCCGGTTCCGGGTGCCACTCAACAGGTGCCCCGAACCTGGTTCTCCACATGACCTCAAGTGAATTTCCTCAAATTCTAGAGGCTGCCGACTAGCAGCGAGGGCCCAGGTCTGATAGTGGGGACACTATGCCCTCATTTGTCAAAGTGTAGCACAACGGAATGAAATAAAACATACAACAATAGCGGAAGCAGTAAACCATAGACAATTGAATTAAACAACTGCAGTAGAGATAACCAACCAGTATATAAATAATAGTGCAACATGCCTCAAATTATAAGAAAGCAGCCAGAACATGTTACACAACAATACAGTACAATACAAGTATAGAAAAGAAAAACAGAACAAAACAGCCGGTAGCATCACGAGCCTCAGCCCGGTCCCATGCTCCCCTACTCCTTAGTAGCAATCAAGTACCTGTATAGGGACTCCTGCCCCTATCCACACCTACAATAGTATAATCTGTTTGGGCCGAAAAGCATGACCCAAACAGGGTGTGAGAAATAATTCCCAGTAGGCACCCACCAAAGGCCCGTGCTCAACTATGTGTAAACATGCAACAACAGGGTGCAATAGTAAAATCAATAAACTAAGAAGTACTCAAAAGTAACTAACTTAACCAGTTATATTGCCATTTTAATTATTCATTTAACCATTTAATATTAAGAAAACACCACAATGAATTTCTAAGTAAGCAGTAAACTTCCTCAGACAAGCAAAACCTTACCTTCAGGTAATCAGAATCCAACCCGCAGGTATTGCCCTCAGGCGTAACAGAAATTGCCCTCAGGCGTAGGAAGTGTCTCCCTCAGGCACAGAAGTCAAGCCCTCAGGCATGAAAGGTTTCCCTCAGGCGAAATAGGATGTTTCCCTCAAGCTAATACAGTCATGCCCTCAGGCTATAGTAAAACACCACCCTCAGGCATAAGTAAAACACCACCCTCAGGCATAAGTAAATCACCGCCCTCAGGCATAAGTAACCGGACCATACCCAACATATAAACATGAAATTTACATACAATTCCTCTCAAGGCAAATGTAATGCATAATTAAACATGGCATACCCTCGGGTATCCTAGCCAAACGGCTAAACAGAGGAACGCACCCCTCGGGATGGTCCTAGATCCAAACAATGATCCCAAAAGCAATTTATTATCACATTTTAATTACCTATTCAATTCTAGGTATTTAAAATAGCCATGGCCTCAGCCACACGACACCCCAACATGGGTTCGTGGCACAATAATTCACACAAACGCACAACAGTTGGAAAATTAACACCAAGCCACCTACCTTTAACACCCACGAACGATATACGCGAACGACGATCCTCAATTTGTCCTAGAATGACGTAGATCTGAGGTGAAAGAAAACCTTGTTCAAACTTAAATAACTTCCCTACGGGAAATAATTGGTAAGAAATACTTTAGGAGAAGGGAGAACTCACCCGTGCGGTTCCAGGGAGATCGACGGTGTAGAAAACGGATTCCCGACGTGCGCTCGGCGGATCTCCAAAGCTCCGGCCTCCCTCTTCCGCTCCTTCTTCCTGTTCTAAGCCTTACCTGTGAATAGGGGAGGCTACTGCCCATTTTAAGTGAAAAAAACAAAGTACACAATGTGTATTTCCAAGTACACGGCGTGTACTTCCCATTTTTTAACTGTTCCTCTAACGGCTCCCCGCCAGCGTGGCACTGTTCATCTGCCGACATGACTACACGACGTGTCTTCTTGAGTACACAACGTGTTCTGTCGCACAGCTGGCCACCGCCTTACTATTTGCCCGCCGACTGACTACATGACGTGTAAAGGACCACTACACGATGTGTAGTCAGTTTCTACACCCTTCATCGCCGACATGGCCACACGCCTCATGTACTCATCCCACATGGCCAAAAGTACACGGCGCGTGGAAAAAGTACACGGCGTGTACCTCTAAAATTTAGGATTTTTTCCCATTTTCCTTATTTTCTGAAAAACAATTAAGGAAAAGAGAAAGGAAGAAAACCGTACCTCAAAACTAAGAACCGGGTTCTTACAATAATAATAATAATATTTATATTAATATAATAAAATATTATATTATATAATAATAATAATACTAATATTAATAATATAAAAAAATTATATTATTATAATATTAATAATAAAATAATACTAATAATAGAATAATGTTATTATTATTAATATTTATGAAAAAAAATATTAATATTATTAAAATAATAAAAAAATTATAAAATATTAAAATTCTCAATACTCACAAAAAATATAAAAAAATTACTATTCTTATTATTATTAAAATAAAAAAACATTAAAAAATACTAATAATAAATAAAAAAAAAATATTAAAAAAAAATAAAAAAAAAATTAAATTATGAAATATTCGTACTAATATAAAAGACATAAACTGTAAATAGTTAATATTACAATAAACTTTTAATTCAAATGTTTTTAACATGACAAAAAAATCACTGGGGGTGGTCTTCTGGAGGAGGTGAAGGAGCTGGAGGAGATGGTGGAAGAAACTTTATCCCTAAACTATGTGTTGGACGACGCATGTACTCAATATTCTCGTGTTGCTGCTACTTCCATCGAAGCATCGTCTCCTCATACTGCTGTTGTTGTTGTCGGTGCTCTTCCTCATGCTGCTGCTGGTGCTGCCACATCTCCTCCTGCTCCTTACGCAAACTCTCTATAAGCTCACTCTAAGCTCACACCTGCTCCTAATACTATGAGCCAGAAGATGATGTGTCTCCATGATCTCCTCTCGAGTTGGATGACGACATCATATCAGTACCAAAATAAGTCCCAAGAGTCAATCGAGAGCCGATAACAACTACTCAGCCCTTCTCGAAGGCATACTGGGTCGCTTGCATCCATGTCGCCTCATCAAAATAGTGGGCACTAGTATGATCAACTGTCTTGGCCTGACTCTCAGTCTGTGTCTGAGAGTTCGCGACCTCATATGACTCCTTCAATTCCAATTTGAAATTAAAATAGTGAAAATATTATATGCAGTTAATTTTCAAACTGAAAAAGAAATAATATTGACCACAATTTGACGCTGGTGATCACCTCTAATCTCTCATGTGGCTGGATCACTATACATCCTCCGATAAACATTGTACTCCATAATATTTGTTTGATCAATTGCCTATATGAAAATAAAATAAACTATTTATATTTAAAGTTATATAAAATATTTAAAAAAAGTACTTACCAAATTCTCTCTATGCGTATTAAATGTACGACTACCGGCTCGATGCGTCACCTCCTGTCTCCCCCGGTTTTGTCAGCCCAATGAATATCTTCTCTGAAATACACCACCCAACTAGTGTGAATATAATCCATCCAAAATGTGAAATGAAATGTAATCTAATTTTTGGGCTCTATAAAACTCATCAAATACTTCCACTCATGCTTTCTTTATAGTCGCCCTTCTCAAATTGTGCAAAAAATGATGGAAACGGTCACACATAGACACCTCACGTGCCGCATGGATAGAGTCACACATGCTATCATCGATGGGATACCATAAAACCTACAAAAAATTTATAATATCAAGTTATTAATGAAATAAATTTCAATATAAATATTATTTATTTATGTACCAGCCAATCATCGAACATGCTGAGCGACACATCAACAGAAATTTGTTCCCATGTGATCCATTACTGAGAAAAATAATTGTGCAAGATAGCACTCCCCTTTCTAACAGCTATATGCACAAAACTTTAAAAAAAGAACAAATAATCAGACATTTAGTATATAAATAAATTAATGAAATATAACTAAAATACACAGGTTATTATACCTCTCTGTGTGTGGATCGAATCCAAGATGTGGACGTCGCTTAGGGATAGGGTTAGGAATCATCATTTTCGCAAGACCACTCCCCCTCCGCATACCCCCTGAACCGCCAGTAGGTTGAGGGTCATATGATCCCAAATCCTCCTCATCCAAAGGTATATCACCCTCCTGCAATTGATGAAATATATCATCATCCATCTAAAACACAAAATAATTTTTGTTAGAAAATAGTTGAAAATGACTATTGTATATATATATATATTAGTTGTGATTATAACCAGCATTTAACTATGTCAATGTTCACCTTCATCATCATCTTCATATCTGACGATGCCAATGTCTTCATATTCCTCCTCAATATCATCAATATGCATATGAGTTTCATTTCCACCATCTCTTGTCATTTCAAATTCATTTGTAACATCATTAACATCATTTTCACCATCGACCCTTAATTGTGTAGTGTCATCATCGATATTCATGTATCTTTTTAAAAAAGATGTATTTTGAGTAGTCACTTGAAAAATTTAAATTCCTTGAACTTTAGTGAAACCACATTCACTTTGAGTAAAATGATTTTCCAAAAATTTGATTTTTATTATGCTCTACCAATCACTCAGGTCTCTTAAAGTATCATAGTACTTTGCATAATAATTTTTTTGTGCTTGTTGAGGCAGTAAAAATGGTTCATTTACTACAAGAAGACTTTTATATTTAATATCAATGATTCCATGAGTTGGATGAACACACCAGACTCTCTCATTATCCAAACAATGACATTTAAACATCATTATATAATTTTTTCCTAGATAATACAGTTCAATAATTTCATCTAGCATGCCGTAAAAGTCAACTTCAGTTTCTCTATGATGAGATAATCTCAAGAAAACTCCACTGTTCATTGTTTTTGTTATTCCCCGTATGCACGTGTATGAAATTGAAAACCATTTACCACATGTGCATTATAATATTTAATTATTTTGGATGGTGGGTTACTCAATATACACAATCGCTTATCAATTTTATCAGCATGTTGATACACTAATTTTTTTTAAAACAATTATCAATCTAATTAATAATAAACTAAATTGATGTGTTAAACCATCAATAATTTATGTTACCAGTTTTTGAACCATTGAGAAAGTTTTTTCCAGCGTTTTTCAAGAGCAGCTACTGTAATTTGTGGAAGCTATTTCTTGATATAATTATCATATAACCTATAAATAAAATAATTTTACTTACTGTAACATAAATTATAGAATAAGTGATAGAGGAAATCATAGTACAAATGATGTCATTTCTTTACAATTGAGCAGAACATATGTATGAGCTCTGTGATGTTAATCATCTGAAATATATTGTTCATGAAATCCACTGAAGCCAAGTTCTGGCTGATTAAAAACTAATTATTGATTTCCAATTTCATCATCAACATTACCCTCATTCTTTCCCATGCAGTTTTTTAGGGATATTCAGATTCAAAATAATGAGAGCAGAAAAAATCAATTTCCTCTTGTAAATAAATTTCAGCAATTGAGCCTTCAACACACGCTTTATTACATACTTTTTTCTTCAATTTCTGCATGTATATCTCGAATGGGTACATCCATAGAAACTGTACCAGACCTCTACATTTTTCTTCATCTGGAAAATGTAATATCAAATGTTCTATTGAGTCAAATAAAGCCGACAAAATGATTTTTTCCAGTTTATATATAATCACAACAACATCTTCTTCCAGTTTACTTAGTGCATCGTATTCTATTTTCACCACACAAATGTCTTGAAAAAAATATGATATGTCTGTTATCAAATCCCAAATCATAGAATTCAACAAACATCTTAATCTAATCGATATAATTCCTTCCATTATAACATGACAATCATGAATTTTTAATCTGATAATATGACTATTCCTAACACATCTACCCAAATTGGAAACATAGCCATCTGGAAGTCTCAAATATGAAATCCACTAAAAAAATAATAAGAAACTCTCTTTGGACAATTTATAAGATACTTTTGGCTACATTAACCTCTGTGATCTGATATTTTCAAACAGTTCAAGTTCTGGTCACCTACAAATTTGGGCAAGATCTAATCGTGCCTTTACATTATATTTGGTCCTATCTGGTGTATCCAAAACTGTATGAAATAAATTATCAAAATGGTTCTTCTCAATATGCATGACATCCAATATGTGGTAGACCAACAAATTAGACCAATATGGCATATCCCAAAAAATGATTTGTTTTATTCAATTGTGTTCTTTCCCAAATCCATGAATTTTATGTTGGTTTATTATTGGTCTAAATGTGATGAGAGGTAATAAAAATACAAATGATTTTATCTCTTCACCTGAGATCATCATTGGAGGTCCATCCCTTTCAATTGTGCCTTTTTTGAAATGAGATTTGTTGCTCCTAAAAGGATGATCATTTGGAAGAAATTTGTGATGACAGTCAAAATAGGAAGGTCTTTTTCCATTGATGAGCATAAATGTTTTGTTGTCTCCCATATAGTAAGGACATGATTTCAAACCATGTTTAATCTATCCAGATAACATGATATATGTCGATAAGTCGCTAATTGTCAACATCAATGCATCTTTTAGTAGGAAATTTTGTTTCACAGCAACATCAAATGTACTAACACCATTACTCCACAATGGATTTAACTCATCAATCAATGGTTTCAAATAAACATCAATATTATTTTTTAGATGTATTGGGATTAATAAGGTAAAAAATATATAAGTATCCTTCATCAACATCCATGGAGGTAAATTTTATGGAGTTATAAAGACATGCCAACATGAATATTGAATACCATAAGAACCAAAAGGATAGAAGATATTAGTAGAAAGACCCAATCACACGTTCCGGGCTACTAAAGAAAAATACAGATGTACTCGGTCAAAATGATTCTATCAATCACCATTATATGGATGATTCAATATTTTACCGATTAAAAACTTGGTTTTGTGCCATGAAATCATTTTCACTGTGTTCTTAGGCATAAATAAATGCTATAACCAGGGTGTAAGTGGGAAATATCTCAATTGTTTTACAGGAATCAATCCAGACTTCCCCAATTGATCTTCTTTATAGCTCAATTTTCCACATGTGGGACAACTATCCAATGACTCATTTTCACCAGAATATAAGATGCAATCATTTGAACATGCATGAATCTTCTAATAACTAAGGCCTAGATTATGAACCAGCCTCTTTCTCTCATAGTAATTTGTAGGAAACACATTTCCTTCAGGTAACCGTGTTTTAACCAAAGAAAATATCTGATAAAAATAGTTGTTTGACATTCTATTATCTGATTTAATAGCCAAAAAAATTTCAACCACTTCTAATTTTCTTATCTTGCAACCAGAATATAATGTATCCTCAGAAGACCTCAACAACTCATAAAATTCAGATGGTGCCAACTCAGGAGTTAAATCAATATTATCTTGAGTTTTAGTTTATTGAATAGATGGATCTAAAACATCATGTACTAAATTTTGAAACCATGATGGATCTGAAATCAAATTATAAGTATCTTACCTAGAACTGTGTTCACTGTGTTATACCAAAAAACATAATTTGGTTGAAAACCAAAACGCAAGAGATGTACCCAACATTGTCAAATGTGTCAAATGTTCTTAGAGAACATTTTTTACAAGGACTCTTAACTGTGCCTTCTAAAACAAATTCTCGTTTTGATGATGAAAATGATAAGAAAGTTTCAACACCCTCAATATGTACAGGATTTAAACCAAAACTGTTTGGAATTCTATGTTGATTTATCCAAGTATGATCATCTAATAATGACTCTTGTCGACTTCCTTGTTCCATATTTTTCTACAAAATATAAAATCATTATTGTTTTTGAATAATTTTATATAAAAAAACATTATCCAGAAAAGAGAAGATAAATAATTACAACTGCTTCTTACTAATTACCACTAATTACGGGTGACACAATTTCCAGTGGCTTGGCGACTACTCTTATATCCAACGACTCATTTACTTTCAACTTTCTAACACTGAAATCACAATAAAGAATCTGCTTGGAGGTACGCATATCCATTCCCGTGCATACAAGAATGTATAAGAGTACCTCCAACTAGATTCTTCATTGTGATTTTAGTGTGAGAAAGATGCGAGTAAATGAGCCTTCAGACAAAAGAGCCCCCTTTTCTTCGATGAATCATCTTCTTGCAACTATCACCACTAGAAAAAATTATGAAAAATGCGCTCCTAGGTATACATATCTAATCTCGTGCATACGAGATTGGATATGCATACATAGGAGTACATCTTTCAAAATGTTTTGAGTTGGTGAGAGTTGAAAGGAGAATATTCGTCGAGATAAAGGAGTACCGCCAATCCATTGGAAATTGTTCCAAGTTCTTACAATTTATTACAATTATCCCTATTTATTACTAATTCTTTCAATTTATTACTAATTATTACTAATTATTAGTATTTATTACTATGTTTTACCATTTATTACTATTTTATACTATTTTATACTATTTTTACTAATTATTAATATTCATTGCTAATTATTACTATTTATTGCTAATTATTACTATTTATTGCTAATTATTACTAATTATTGCTAATTATTACTATTTATTGCTAATTATTACAAATTATTGCTAATTATTAGTAATTATTTCTAATTATTAGAAATTATTTCTAATTATTACTAATTATTGCTAATTATTGATAATTATTACAAATTATTGCTAATTATTACTAATTATTGCTAATTATTACTAATTATTGCTAATTATTAATAATTATTGCTAATAATTACTAATTATTACTATTTATTCCAAATTAATACTATTTATTACTAATTAATACTAATTATTATTAATTAATACTAATTATTACTAATTAATAATAACTAATAGTAATTATTACTAATTATTACTAATTATTACTAATTATTACTAATTATTAGTATTTATTACTAATTATTAGTAATTATTACAAATTATTAGTAATTATTACTATTTTTTACTAACTGTTACTATTTTTTACTAATTATTACTATTTTTACTAATTATTACTATTTATTACTAATTATTAGTAATTATTAATATTTTTTTTGCTAATTATTACTATTTTTTTCTAATTAGTACTATTTATTACTAATTATTACTAATTAACACTATTTATTACTATTTTACACTATTTATTACTATTTATTACTAATTAATACTATTTATTACTAATCAATACTATTTATTACTATTTATTACAAATTAATACTATTTATTACTAATAAATACTAATTATTACTAATTATTACTAATTATTACTAATTATTAGTATTTATTACTATTTTTACTAATTATTACTATTTTTTACTAATTATTTCCATTTTTTACTAATTATTGCTATTTTTTACTAATTATTACTATTTATTGCTCATTATTACTATTTATTGCTAATTATTACTATTTATTGCTAATTATTAATATTTTTTACTAATTATTACTATTTTTTACTAATTATTACTAATTATTGCTAATTATTACTATTTATTACTAATTAACACTATTTATTACTATTTATTACAATTTATAACTATTTATTACTATTTGTTGGTCAGAGTGGATACTCAAGAGGGGGGTGAATTGAGTTCCAATTAAAATTTCTGTTAAAATATTGTCTATTTAAAATCTCCCAATTTATAAAACAAGTTAAACTGTAGTGAATTTATACAGATTGTAAATGTTCATTTAGCTTCTCAAAGATTGATTAGGTCTCAGTTAATTTAACCACAAGATCAAACTAACTTTTGAAACTAACCTACTGATTTACAATAAGTGTAAACACTTGCTAATTTAACTATCAAAGTAGCTTTAAAATAGTTTTGTATTTCAAAGTAATAGCAGCAGAGTATAAAAGATATATGTAGTATACTTTAAACTTAAACTAAAGATGCACAACAGATGTAACAAGAGGTTCAGTCTCAAGCCGAGACTTAGTCCTCTCGAATTTATATAAATTTGATCCACACCCTGGATCGGGGTTAACAACACTTTACACAACTGTCCAGGCCACACAGGGACCTCTACCACTATTCTTCATGGGAAACAAAACAGAGATCAGGCCACACAAGGACCTCTTCCACAGTTTACGTGGGTAAACAAGAGTTAAGAGTTTTAGAGTGAGGATTTTGATATCCTCCAGTTCAGTGCAGGAGACAGTGTGTGTGTGAGATATACAGAGTACACCACACTACTCGAAAGTAAATAAACAAATCACTTAGAGAGAATAGATAAGAGTTTAGAAAGCTCTAGTGATTAGCAATGCAGCTCTGGACTCGTTGGATTCAGCAGAATTGCTTCTTAGTCCTTCTCTGGTTTTTCTGTTGAAAAAAAGAGTGTCGTAGTTCAGCTTGTGTTCTACAGGAGTGAAAATGATCTCTTGAATCGTCGTGTGTTCTTCAGTGGTGTTGGATTGCACTCATGAGAGTTCTTTGAAATTCTTGCAATCTCCTTCTTGCTCAGGATTGTTCTTTTGGTTCAGTACAGTTCTCTCGGGTGTATGTAGGTTCTTCTTGTTGTATCGTCGCACTTGCACACCACTTCTTACACTTGTTACGTGTACTACATCTCAATCTTCCTTATATTCCACTCGTTCTGGCAGTAGGAATGATTCCCTTTTCATAGGTACAAGATACAGTTTCCTGACATACCAACAACTATCATTAAATAACATTAATTGCATTAAAAACATCAAATATGACCGTTAGCATTATTTAAATAATATTGAAAAAAAGTTAAGAAACAGCGTCACAGTGATTATGTAAACAGTGTCTTCTTCACGGTATAGTCTTCACGGTATGTGGTTTACGGTAAGTGCTTCACGGTGTCTCGATCACGGTGAGTAGCTCACGGTGTGTCCTTCACGGTGTGTCCTTCACGGTGTGTCCTTCACGGTGTCTGGGTCACTCTGACTGTGTCTTGTACACAGTCTGTCTTACTATGTCAAACATCACGGTGTCTCTATACTTAGACAAATATCTGTATTTAGACTTAGATAGTAATATGCAGAACATGGATTAAGTTTAATCATTAGAGAGTAAGAGAACTTGAATCATAAATATAAAGACTTGATAATATAAGTGAGATTTGTGATCATGCATAAGACTTGTAAATAATAAAGAGAGTAATTAACATCATAAGACTTGAAGAGCATCAGTAAGATGTGTAATTAAAAAAAGAGATTAATTAACAGTAATAGGATTTGTGATCATTAAAACATGATTAATACATGAGGTGTCCAACACTATTTATTACTAATTATTGCTAATTATTACTATTTATTACTAATTAACACTATTTATTACTATTTGTTACTATTTATAACAATTTATTACTATTTATTACCAATTAATACTATTTATTACTAATTAATACTATTTATTACTATTTATTACTAATTAATACTATTTATTACTAATTAATACTAATTATTACTAGTTATTACTAATTATTACTAATTATTACTAATTATTAGTAATTATTACTATTTTTTATTAATTATTACTAATTTTTACTAATTTTTACTATTTATTGTTAATTATTACTATTTATTGCTAATTATTACTATTTATTGCTAATTATTACTATTTATTTCTAATTATTACTATTTATTGCTAAATATTACTAATTATTTCTAATTAATAATTATTATTTCTAATTATTAGTAATTATTGCTAATTATTAGTAATTATTGCTTATTATTAGTAATTATTGCTAATAATTACTAATTATTACTAATTATTACTAATTATTACTATTTATTACTAATTAATATTAATTATTACTAACTAATACTAATTACTGCTAATTAATACTAATTATTACTAATTATTACTAATTATTACTAATTATTACTATTTATTACTATTTCTTACTTATTATTACTAATTACTACTAATTAATACTAATTATTGCTAATAATTACCAATTATTACTATTTATTACTAATTATTATTATTTATTACTAATTAATATTAATTATTACTAATTAATACTAATTACTACTAATTACTACTAATTAGTACTAATTAATACTAATTATTATTAATTAATACTAATTAATAATAATTATTACTAATTATTACTAATTATTACTAATTATTACGAATTATTACTAATTTTTACTAATTTTTACCAATTATTACTAATTATTACTAATTATTACTATTTATTACTAATTAATAATAATTACTACTAATTAATACTAATTACTAATAATTAATAATAATTATTACTAATTATTACTAATTATTACTAATTATTACTAATTATTACTAATTATTACTAATTATTACTAATTATTACTAATTATTAGTATTTATTACTAATTATTACTAATTATTACTATTTTTACTAATTATTACTATTTAATCCAAATTATTACTAATTACCACTAATTAGCTTTAATTATTATTAATTACTGCTAATTACCGCTATTAATTACTAATTACAGCTAATTATTTATATTCATTACTAATTATCGTTAATAATTCCTAATTACCACTAATTATTAATAATTAGCACTAATAATTTCAATTTATTACTACAAATAAATACTAATTATAAAACAGTATAAATCTAATTTAATTACAACTAATTAAAAATAATTAAAATTAATATAAAAATGAAATAAATATTAAATTAAATAAAACATAAATACCTTTAAACTTCATCTCTTATAGGTGTAGACGACTTTAAAATCTCTTCCTGAAAAAATTAACTCAGAGAAATTTTAACTCTAAAATTGGAGTTTAGAGAGAGAGAGAGAGAGAGTAGGAATAGAGAGGAAGAATGAAAAAAAAACGGATGAGAGGTATATATAGGTTAGATTATTTGCGACGAGACTATTTGCGATAGGACTCCCGTCGCAAATACTACTATTTGCGATAGGTCCCGTCACAAATAACTTCAGCCTCATTAATTACTATCGGCAGTTAAAAGGGTATTTGCGATGAGTCTCGTTGCAAATAGTAACCTACCGACACACTATTTGCGACGGGGGAATATCACGTCGCAAATAGTATCTACTGTCACCGGGTATTTGTGACAGGGAGACACCCCCCGTCGCAAATAACCTTCATGCGGTTTAGTGCGCAAACCGCGCCAAACTTTTTGCGACCAGACCCCTTTTCCCGTCGCAAATAACTAATTATTTGCGATGGGCTGATGTCCCTGTTGCAAATAATTATTTTGACGGACTATTTGCGATGAGATCTATTCCCGTCGCAAATAACCCGTCGCAAAAAGGTCGTTTTCCCCGCAGTATACACAATTTAATTAAGGTGGGGAGAATGTAACGCCCCAAAATTCTAAAACAAGAATATTGTATTCGATAGCCTGTATGACACGCAACACCAAGCACATTAGGGAATATAATATCCTGATAATTTACAATATATTTTAATATTTTAAATAAATTAAATCTATGAGATGGCTTAAAATGCATGAAATATTGAGTTATCTTGTGCTACACACAACAAATACTTTCTTCGATAGCTTACGTTACACACTAGACCGAGTTTTACTGAGCAAAAAAATATTATTAAAATATTATTATTTAATATAATAAGATATAACCTAGCCATTAAATTTTCAGTTGTGAATAGTATTAAATAATTTATCAAAATATATGGTTTACACAAATATAAAATGAATTTATAGGTTACTAATTAATTAGAAATGAATATAAAAACTAATTGAATGAAAGGAAAATGTTTTTATGATCAAAAATGTGTTTTATCCTAATAAATTAAATTAATTAATATTATTTAATGATATTAATTAAATATATATGTTATATATTCAATAAAATATTTTTACATTCGTCCAATATATTGGATAAGCATAATATAAGAACAAACACAATCTTACGCATAAAAAACTATATTTTTCTAAAGGCAATTTACCCCCTTTTAATGGAGAACCTATTTTAAATCCATTTTTTGGAAATTTTATAAATTTTATATGTCAAAATAAACTTCATTTTTTAAATTGTAACATCAAAATTATCTTAGGGTGAATTTTTTGTATTTTTCTGTGAGGTTTCATTTTTTGATAAATAGTGAAAATACTGAATTTTAATTCAAAACTTCTTTTTCATCTAATTTATTTATAAGGTTAAATTATATTTTGATTGTTTTTAAAGTTTAAATAGATAAATTATATATTAATTAATTCAATTTAGGTCATTGGAATCGATTTAACTTGAAATTGGATATAAAATTTAGCAAACTTTTGAATGTTTTTACTTTAAAAACCCGCATTGTTGTCTCGTCTGCAGGATTAATATTAAATTAATTTCTACCAATTCTGTGATTTTAATTTCAAAAAATGGATTACATATTTTAAATAAGAATAATTTATAATTTATAATAAGTTAAACTTAGTTTTCGACCAAAAATATTAGTGAATGTGATTAAAATTAATTACAACGATTAAGAGAAAAATTAGCTTAACAACGGACTAAACCTTAAAATTAAGATAAAAAATGACATAGAAACTTTTCCAAAATCCATTGTATTCCCATATTTAGATCCTATCCTTCATTTTATATAATTTTTTTCATTATTGGATCCATTTGACATTAGAAAAACGTGGGTGGAATTCCCTTTTAAAAAATTTACAAGAATGTCACTCCTCCTCCACTATAAAAAGAAACTCACCCCTCCCACTTTTTCAAACCTTGAAATCCCTTTGTCTTGCAAATTTTTTTCTTAATTAATCTCTCAAAATCAATCCCCTCATCCTAGAATCCTCACCTTGGGCATAAACTAAACCAAGGAAGTCTTTTGGTATAAACCAAAAGGAGTTACCCGGTTAAGAGGTAACATTTTCCAATGATCATTTTTATTTCATTTACTTCTCCACCCCTTCAATTATTTTTATATAATGATTATATAATAACATAAGTATCTTAAATATTCTCATATTTTGTTATGATAATAGTTCTACCTACAATTACACACACTTCTATCTAATGGGTAATGAACTTACAGATTCATGTACGGTGAACTACCACCTCAGAAAATGATGATTGTTCATTCTTCCTTTACCACCTCTCATGGTGGGAATTATGATAGAAACTATGTTTATATATAATATATATGATATTTAAAATTTATTTATGATTATCTAATTTTAATATAAAACATACCTTTATGCTTTCCATTTTTTGGAATACGATAACATCGTTTGTGGAAGTGTGGACTACCACCTCCTCAAAGCGATGTGATTCGTTCAAAGTATACATGGAATATATAAATGATGGTTTTAAGAAAAATATGTGATATATATGAAATAAATAAGATACTGGAATTATAATATACAGATATATATATATATATATATATATATATATATATATATCATTTAATTTTTAGTCTTTTAAAATGAAAATGAAATGGAAGTATCGTTCATGCGTACGTACGACCTACCATCTCCATGAACAATGCATTTCATTTATTATATCCAAAATTTATAGATTATTATAAATACATATATAATTAATATATATAATAATTACATCATGTTTTACATCCTTTATATTATGAAATCATGATTGACGTAAGAAGAAAAAAATAACAAGTCAAAACATACTAAAAAAACTAGGCAATTAACACCCGAAATAGTGAAAATAGTGAAAGATTGTTAACAAAATGGTAATAATATATTATAATAAGTTAATATATGATATTATAAATATAATTATGGTTCTTTTATAAGTTATTAACATGTTTAAAACCATTATACAAGAGGTTAAAGGATATTATCCTTGAAGGAAATGTAGGTAAGAGATTCTTATCTCACTTTTCTTTCCATGTGGCATACACCATTTTCACCACTTACTTATTGTGTGTGGTGTATATAATAACCATTTTTATATATTATATCATGAATTATTTTATATTAATTGTATTTAAAACTTTCATTTAATTTTATTCTTTCATGAGGCTTATGATTCAAATGCTTCAAAGTGGTATGGGACACTTTGGAATGTTTAATAATTATTTTACTCAAGTATAATTTTAATGTTCTTTAAATGGTATTTCTAATCATCAATGTAAAAAACCATTTATATTTACCCCAATTGGGATATGTTATATTGATAACATCCTTATTATTCCACTAGATGGTTTATTATTTCTTTGACCAAGGATATTATTGAAATTCACTACCATGATTTGTTTTAGCCCCTTGAAATATTAAATTTCCAATGATCATTGAACATTGAATTTCCCCAAATTATCTATATAATTTATCATGGATATGTTTATTTCTTAAACTGCATATTATTTTTACATATGGTGTTTAATTTGACAGTTATTTGATTAACTGGGGAAGTATTTATAAACTTGTATCCTTTACTCAATATAGATATTTGATAAGGCACTTTGTTTATTTAAATCGATTGTTCAATATATGAGGAATGATTTGGACATGAACTATACAGGTTGGGATCAGTTAATAAAATTTATATGGGTTGGGGACTAGTTAATGCAAGCCCTATGGGTTGGGGATAGTTTAAAGTAATCCCTATGATGCATCGGTAGTCTCATGAGACAAAATTATTTAGAGAAAAACCCTTTGAGTTTGTTTCCAAGAATAATAGATGGGTTTCTACCCATATATTTAAACTATCTTGTGAAAGGTCTTTATGGTAAAAGTATCTTGTTCCTGGGGAACATGATTTCGGATAATTAAGCATTTTCTTCATTAATTTTTAGTATTTATTATCCATGATATTTTCACTATGAAAAAGTATATGAATGCATTTAATTATCATTTTATTGATTAAATGACATGTGTTTTTAGTTTCTAACATTTCTATATTGATTTTTCCATAACAAGTTATCTAAATAGAATGTGTTTTTAGTTATTGACACGTTCCTATCATGGGGTGTAGAAAAAAGAATTATTTACTAAGTTAAAATATAGTATAGTAGTTATGTAACATGCCAAGTAAGTAATGAATAATATATATTTTTATCTATGTCTATTAGTGAATTAGATAGTGTTTTAGAGGCTTAAAATGAGAATAAATCCAATCTTAAGCATGAAATACACTAATATTTTTAAAAGATTGTTTTACTGCCTTTTGATGGCAAACCATTTTTTAAATCTATCTTTTGACAATTTTATAAGCTATGTTTGTCAAAATAAACTTATTCTTTATGATTGGGACATCAAAATTTACTTTGTGTGAATTTTTGGTATTTTTCCGATAAAGTTCATTTTTTAATGAATAGTGAAAAATGTTGTATTTTAATTCAAAAACTCTTTTTAATCTAATTTATTTATATGATTATATTATCTTTTGAATTGTTTTTGAAGTGAAATTAGAATATATTTTTACCATTTAATCCAATGGTGGTCATTGGAATCAATTTCACTTTGAAATTGGACTTAAACTGGTGTCAATCTTTTGATAGTTATTGTTTCATAAAACCACGCTATTTGTTTTGACAACGGGAATTAATTATTAAATTAACTAATGAAACTTATATGTTTTTAATTTTGTAAAATAGACATCATTTTTGAGTTCGGAATATCAAATATATCTTAGGGTGAATTTTTGATATTTTTCTGAAAAACTTCAATTTTTGATGAATAGTGAAACCACTAAGTGGTAGTTAAAGAAACTGATTTTTCGTTTAAATGAAACTTTGCCACCTCTGTGTTTTTAATTTCAAAAATCTGACATACATGGTTTTAATTATGAAGTAAAATGTGATTCAATGGGATTAAAATAATTTTTTGGTGAATAGTAACTTTTATGTTCTTAATCGCGATTAGAGGTAATTAGTGTAATTTAAGGTAAAAATAATATTTTAATAATGTGAAATGACCTAGACACATGTCCTACCCTCATTGTATGTGTCATGTCCGACCAAGACAATCCATGGGTCAACTTGGGGACCCCATGGATCCACTTTGGTTGGAAAATGACATAAATAACTTTTTATTTATAGTTAAAATAAAAATGTCACAAGCATGAGATGTTTCACTAAAAAAAATTTTAAATGGGGTTATACAAGTCATATTTTTAACTATAAATATTAATTAGAAAGATAAAAATATTTCCTACATCATGATATTTTTTTTATAATTTTTAGACATTAAATAAACTAAATTATTGATGACATCATGATGATGCAGCGATTACCTCATTAATAAAGGATTTAAATAAAATGAAAAGATAATGTTAAAACTATAACTTACACTTGTCAAAAACCTATTGTATGAGTATATTTCTAACCCTTATCACCTTACCCTCTAATTATATCAATGTGGGACCTTTTTAATCCGAAACTCATTTTAAAATAAAGTAACATTTCTTTACTTTCCAAGAGTGCCCTTTCTCTCCTCTTATAAAAGGCCCCCACCTCTACCTCCTTACCCACACTTCCAAAGAATTTGGATCGGCAAACCCCTGCCCATTTTGTCTCTCCACTTCCATCTATTACTCCTAGAAGCCTCACTTTGGGCAGAAGTATTCCCAAGGAATCCTTTGAGCTCAAATCAAAAAGAGTTACCTAATTTTAAGGTAATGTCTTCACTTGTGTTATTTTGTTTTATTTTGCTTCTCTAACCCCATAAACTCTTTTTATTCATTTCTTTTATAAAAACTAAAGTATCTTCAATATACTAGGATGTTTTTATAAGAATCATTAGAGCTACACTTACACACACCTACATCAAATGGTTAAAGAACATATTGTTTCTGTGGATGGTGAATTTCTGCCTCACGAAACGATGATTGTTCAACACTCATATAACACCTTAAAAGGTGGAAATTAAGATGTCACTATATTTATATATGATATATAATATGTTTATTTTTTTACTTAAGCTTCTTTATTTTTCTTTTGTGGCATACCTTTATGGTTTCCATTGTGGGTAAACATGATAATTTCATTTTAGGAAGTGCGGACTACCGCACCCTCAAAGTGATTTGATTCGTTAATGCCATATGTGGGATGTATAAAGGATGTATTTAAAGTTATTATATATGATGTATGTTACATATAAATGATTAATATAATTCTGGAATTAAAATATACATACCTCTCATTTTGTTTTAATTCCATTAATATGACATAGTAATTAAAGTAGCGTTCATGCGTACGTACGGCTTACCATCTCCATGAACGGTGCATTTCATTTCTTACCTCTAAATGTAATATAATATTATAAATGCATGTATGTACTGGATATATATGATATATATGATATCTAAATCATGAATACCATTCTGGATATAATGGATACATGAACAACTTGTAATTATAAAAGGTTTATTTTTGACTCAAGTACCAATGATCGTTAAAACGACCGTTATTAACTTAAATAATTACATAGTGTTCATGACATGGAAATAAGTGATATAAAAGGAATAATGAACTTGAAAAAGGTTCTTAAACAAGTAGAAATTAACTCAAGTTTATTATTCATGAGATTAAAGAACGACCGAGTCAAGTCGGACCTGAGGTATGGAACTTCGTCTCAATCTCCTTTCATTGAGGCATATTTTGTTTTATACACAACCTTCTTTTATACGGTGTATAAACCTCTTTGACTTTTATGTTTATTCAAAAGGAATATTTTTTATATGAAGCATTTACTAAACGACAAAAGGGAATGTTTTTGTCGTACGTATGCGGCGACAACGACTTCTCCGCCGCCGTGACCATTATTTGAGTTTTGGATTCCTCTACAAGCCATACCTTTTTTTAAAAGAAAAATAAATACCATGTTTTACTTTTCTTTTGTTTTGGTATTGAAAATAGTTTTCATAATGTTTTTATATCAATGTGTTGTATTGATATCTTTTGATTGAAAGGTGGAAATGTTATGTTTTCTTTATGCATGTTTTATGTGATACGATTATGTTGAGGTTCTTGGGCATTATTATGAAGACGGGTGGTTCCGTGATAAACTAAGGGCGGGTGAGCCCGATATAGCTCTCCAATACATTGGGTAATGCGAAGGAGTAATAAGTTAAGGTTTCTCCGAAGAGATTTAGGGAATATACTGTGATGGGTATTCCAAACGTAACCAAGAGGGTTACTCCATACGTAAGAATGTTATGAATGCCTCAAGTTAGCTTTATGTCTTAAGATTTATATGATTTATTCACGATTTGATGAGGTATGTTAAAGTGCCTATGTTTTATGGGTAAAGTATGATTTCATTCTTATGTATATATGAACTCATGTTTTCTTTCCATATTTTTATAACCCTTACTGAGATTTTTATGCTCATCCCAAGTTTTTTTGAAATGTTTTTCACAGGACAAGGGAAAGGTACATGATATGATGATAGTGTCAAGGAAGTGTCAAGAAAGAATCCATGTTTTATTTTAAATATGTTTCTGTTGATGGGAAAAATGAATACTATCTTTTATGTAACCACTTTTCTTAAATGTGGAATGTAACACATGTTTTATGATCTAATTCTCTAAAACTCTAAACCTGAAAAGATCCTCAAGGTGTATTCTTGAAATATCTCAAGATTAAGTAAGGTTTAAGGCCGGGGCCTTATAGTTTGTATCAGAGGTCGGTTTAGATAACTTTAGGAGTTATAATTCTATTAAATGAATATCCAAATATATATATATATTTTTGAAATGATATAGCATTTGAAGATTACCATGTTGCTTCATCTAAGACATGTTTGTTCAGAATGGTTTTCCGCAGAGGAAACAGGGAAGCAGTGCTAGGAAGGCATACAGAAGGAAATAACCTTCCGAATCAGCATCCTGAGATGGTCAGAATTGGAACTGAACAGTTTGTTGCAGTAATGACGCAGTTGAATCAAGCGATAAATAGTGGTGGTATCCATGCATGAGATCAGCCAGATCAACCACAGAGGAACATGTCAGTGGTGGAACATTTCATGAGGCAACATCCCCCATCATTCAGAGGATCATTTGACCCTGTGTTAGCTGAAGGGTGGATTAAAGCACTGGAGAAGATTTTTGATGTCATGGGGTGTTCAGACAATCAAAAGGTTAGTCTTTCTATTTACCGTTTGGAGGGTGAGGCAGATCAGTGGTGGTCGATGGTTAAAAATATCAGGGACGCTGATGAGGTTGATGCTCTTGACTGGGATGAATTCAAAGGTATGTTTCTTGAGAAATATTTTCCTAAGGCTGTTCTACTTAGGATGGAAAAACAATTCTTGGAATTGAGGCAAGAGGAAGACTCAGTGGCTACCTATGAAGAGAGGTTCACTCGATTGGCAAGGTATGCTCCAAATTTTATCCGAGACCTTGATAGTAAAATCAATTGTTTTTACTCAGGATTAAAACCAAAATATCGAATGGAATTATCTTCTAGTTAGTTTAAAAGTTATGAAAAGCTTGTTCGATGTGCTGAGAAGGTGGAAATGGATTTTGCCGATGATCAAGTGTTCTATAACAACCAGCAGAAGAAGAGACCGAGGTGGCAGGAGAAAGGGAAGAATTCTTCAAAATAGTCTGATGGTAAGAAAATTAAGTTTCCAGTTTGTGATAAATGTGGTAAAAGGCATGCTGGGGAATGTCTTCTGAATTCTGGAAAGTGCTACCGATGTGGTAAGATGGGACATAAGGCTTGTGATTGCACTGAAAAAGATCAAGGTGATGGTAAGTCCAAATTTGATTTATAGTTAGTGAAATGTTTTAAGTGCAATGAGATGGGTCACTATGAAAACGAGTGTCCGACAAAGAGCTTGAGTGATGGGAAGCAGTTAGACTACAAGTAGAAAGGGGTGGTGAAATCCTTTGCAACTACTTCAGCAGATGTCGGGCCATCAAATGAAGTTGTATCAGGTACTTTGTTTTTTTTTTTCAGATTATGCCAGTGTGTTGTTTGATTCGGGGCCCACACATTCTTTCATCTATGAAACCTTTTCTTGTAAAATGGGAATACCATCTCAAGAAATGACTCCTGAACTTGTGGTAAAAACACCTGGGGGAAATGTTGAGGCAAAAAAAATTTATAAGAATCTTCTTATCCTTATCTGTGGAAAGAACCTACTTGAAAACCTTATTGTTCTACCTCTAGTAGAGTTTGATGTTATCCTGGGTATGGATTGGCTCTCTATTTACCATGCTAAGATTGACTATATAGCTAAAGAATTTTCTTTTGAGAAAGACTTTCAGTTTGTGTACAAGAATGAACCCTTAATGTTGATAACTTATCAAGAGGCCGAGAAACTTGTAAAAGATGGAAATGATTGTTACATTGCACTTATTTTTGAAAACAAGGGAACTGTTCAGATTAATGATGTGCCAGTGGTAAATGAGTATCCTGATGTTTTTCATGATGAATTTCCTGGAATAATACCAGATCGGGAAGTTGAATTTACTGTTGACTTAGTTCCTGATGCTAAGCCAATTTCAAAACCCCCTTATCGAATGACTCAAATTGAACTTTTATAGTTGAAGGAGAAATTGCAAGATTTATTATAGAAATGTTTCATTCGACCTAGCACATCACCATGGGGTGATCCTGTTTTATTTGTTAAAAAGAAAGATGGTTCTATGAGACTTTTCATTGATTATAGATCCTTGAATAACATCACTGTTAAGAACAAATATCCTTTGCCTCATATCGATGATTTGTTTGATCGGCTCCAGGGAGCTCAATTTTTTTCAAAGATTGACCTGAGATCGGGGTACCATCAGCTGAAGGTAAAGGAAGCAGATGTTCCGAAGACTGCGTTTCGTACAAGATATGGCCATTATTAATTTGTAGTAATGCCTTTTGGGCTAACCAATGCACCTTCTGTATTCATGGACTTAATGAATATAATTTTCCATGAGTTCTTGGATAAGTTTGTGGTGGTTTTCATTGATGATATTTTTGTGTTTTCTAAAAGTAAATAGGATCATGAAAGACATTTAAGGGTTATTTTGAAAACCTTAAAAGAAAAGAAATTGTATGGGAAATTCAGCAAGTGTGAGTTTTGGTTGCAACAAATTTCTTTCCTTGGTCACATTGTTTCTAAAGATGGGATAACCGTTGATCCTGCAAAAACAAAGGTTGTTGAAGAATGACCAAGACCCACAAATGTAACAGAGATTCGTAGTTTCCTTGGTTTGGCAGGCTATTACCGAAAGTTTGTTAGAAATTTTTCATGGTTATCTAGTCCAATTACTAAGCTAACTCGGAAGGGTGTTAAGTTTATCTGGACAAAATAATGTGATGATTGTTTTCAAGAATTGAAAAGAAGATTGGTGAATGCTCCAGTTTTGGAACTACCTTCCAGGAATGGGGAGTTTGTTATCTACATTGATGCTTCATTTAAAGGACTTGGTTGTGTCCTAATGCCGAATGATCAGGTAATTGCTTATGCTTCACAACAGTTGAAAACTCATGAGGTAAATTACCCTACACATGATTTAGAATTAGCTGCTGTTGTTTTCGCTTTAAAAATTTGGAGGCATCATTTGTATGGAGTAAAGTGTGGAATATATACCGATCACAAAAGTTTAAAGTATATATTCACTCAGAAATAATTGAACATGAGATAGAGGAGATGGCTAGAATTAATCAAGGATTATGATTGTATAATTCATTACCATCCGGGAAAAGAAAATAAAGTGGATGATGCTTTGAGTCGAAAAAGTAATGCTTCATTAGCAATGTTGCGTTTGGAACGTGATCCTTTGGTTAAGGATTTGATGAACTTTGGCATAGAAGTTGTTGGTGCAGGATGATCTTCTGTTTTGTTTCAGGTATCAGTGAAATATTCTCTATCAGACAAAATCAAGCAAGCATAGAAGCAAGATAGTGAGTTGCAGAAAAAGGTAGAGCTGGTTCAGAAAGGTAAGTTGCCTATATTCAACATTGATAATGATTAGGTTTTGAGATTTGGGAAGAGATTGTGTGTGCCTTGTGATTCACAGTTGAAGAGATATTTGTTATGTGAAGCTCATAGATCTCCATTTTAAGTTCATCCTGGCAGTACTAAGATGTACAGAGATCTGCGGGAGTATTACTGGTGGGATGGAATGAAAAGAGATATTGCTGATTTTACTGTGAAGTGTTTGACATGTCAACAGGTTAAAGCAAAGAGGAAGTTACCAAAAGGGATACTTCAGCCTTTACCAGTGCCAGAGTGGAAATGGGAGAATATATCCATGGACTTTGTTGTGAGATTGCTGAAGACCCCTCGAGGTAATAATGCAATCTGGGTTATTGTTGATCGCTTGACTAAATCTGCTCATTTCCTTGCTATACGAGATACTTTTTCCCTAGATCAACTTTCCCGTTTGTATATTAAAGAGATAGTCAGGTTACATGGAGTTCCCCTCTCCATTGTATCTGATCGTGATCCCAGGTTCACTTCTAACTTTTGGAAAGGCCTTCAGAAGTCGTTGGGTACTGAATTAAATTTTAGTACAGCTTTTCATCCTCAACCATATGGGCAGTCAGAACGAACAATTCAGACATTGGAGGATATGCTACATTTTTGCTATATGGATTATCAGGGAAGTTGGGACCAACATCTTTCTTTGGTTGAATTTTCATATAATAACAGTTTTCATTCCAGTATACAGATGGCACCATTTGAGGCGTTATATGGGAATCGGTGTCAAACTCCAGCTTTTTGGGATGAAGTGGGTGAAAGAAAGCTGATGGGACCGAAATTGGTAGAAGATTTGGCAGAAAAAGTTCAGCTGATACAGAAACACATGAGAACAACTCAGAGCAGGCATAAGAGTTATGCAGACAACAAAAAGAAATATCTATCTTTTGAGGTAGGTGATCATTTTTTTCTCAAAGTCTCACTATGGAAAAGTGTGATGCGATTTGGTAAGAAAGGAAAGCTGAGTCCAAGGTTCATTGGACCATATGAAATTCTGGATAGAGTTGGATCAGTTGCATACCGGGTGGCTTTACCTCCGAGTTTATCTCATGTACACAATGTTTTTCATGTTTCGATGTTGAGAAAGTACATGCCAGATCCATCTCATGTTTTGAGTCCAGAGGTAGTTCAGCTGGAAGAGAACCTATCTTATGAGGAACAACCGTTCCAGATTATTGACCACAGAGAGCAAGTGTTATAGAATAAGGTGATTAATCAGGTAAAGGTTTTGTGGAAAAACCACATGATGGAAGAGGCAACATGGGAATCTGAAAATGCAATGAGGGATAAATACCCCCACTTATTCGATAAGTAAATAAATTTTGGGGACGCAATTTTCTAAATGGGGGAAAGATGTAACATCCCAAGTAAGTAATGAATAATATATATTTTTATCTATGTCTATTAGTGAATTAGATAGTTTTTTAGAGGCTTAAAATGAGAATAAATCCAATCTTAAGCATGGAATACACTAATATTTTTAAAATATTGTTTTACTGCCTTTTGGTGGAAAACCATTTTTAAATCTATCTTTTGACAATTTTATAAGCTATGTTTTTCAAAATAAACTTATTCTTTATGATTGGGACATCAAAATTTACTTTGTGTGATTTTTTGGTATTTTTCCGATAAAGTTCATTTTTTTAATGAATAGTGAAAAATGTTGTATTTTAATTCAAAACCTCTTTTTAATCTAATTTATTTATATGATTAGATTATCTTTTGAATTGGTTTTGAAGTGAAATTAGAATATATTTTTACCATTTAATCCAATGGTGGTCATTGGAATCAATTTCACTTTGAAATTAGACTTAAACCTGTGTCAATCTTTTGATACTTATTGTTTCATAAAAACACGCTATTTGTTTTGACAATGGGAATTAAATGTTAAATTAATTAATGCTACTTATATGTTTTGAATTTTGTAAAATAGACATTATTTTTGAGTTCTGAATATCAAATATATCTTAGGGTGAATTTTTGGTATTTTTCTGAAAAACTTCAATTTTTGATGAATAGTGAAACCACTAAGTGGTAGTTAAAGAAACTGATTTTTCGTTTAACTGAAACTTTGCCACCTATGTGTTTTTAATTTCAAAAATCAGACATACATGGTTTTCATTAGGAAGTAAAATGTGGTTCAATGGGATTAAAATATTTTTTTGGTGAATAGTAACTTTTATGTTCTTAATCGCGATTAGAGGTAATTAGTGTAATTTAAGGTAAAAATAATGTTTTAATAATGTGAAATGACCTAGAAACATGTCCTACCCTCATTGGATGTGTCATGGACGACCAATAAAATCCATGGGTCAACTTGGGGACCCCATGGATCCACTTTGGTTGGAAAATAACATAAATAACTTTTTATTTAAAGTTAAAATAAAAATGTCACAAGCATGAAATGTTTCACTAAAACAATTTTTAAATGGGGTTATAAAAGTCATATTTTTGACTATAAATATTAATTATAAAGATAAATAGATTTCCTACATCATGATATTTTTTTATAATTTTTATACATTAAATAAATTAAATTATTGATGACATCATGATGATGCATCGATTACCTCATTAATAAAGGATTTAAATAAAATGAAAAGATAATGTTAAAACTATAACTTACACTTGTCAAAAACCTATTGTATGAGTATATTTCGAACCCTTATCACCTTACCCTCTAATTATATCAATATGGGACCTTTTGAATCCGAAACTCATTTTAAAATAAAGTAACATTTCTTTACTTCCCAAGAGTGCCCCTTGTCTCCTCTTATAAAAGGCCCCCACCTCTACCTCCTTACCCACACTTCCAAAGCCTTTGGCTCGGCCAACCCCTGACCATTTTGTCTCTCCACTTCCCTATCTTACTACTAGAAGCCTCACTTTGGGAAGAAGTCTTCCCAAGGAAGCCTTTGAGCTCAAATCAAAAAGAGTTACCCGATTTTAAGGTAATGTCTTCACTTGTGTTCTTTTGTTTTATTTTGCTTCTCCAACCCCCTAAACTCTTTTTATTCATTTCTTTTGTAACAAATCCAGTATCTTCAATATACTAGGATGTTTTTATAAGAAGAATTCGAGCTACACTTACACATACCTACATAAAATGGTTAATGAACATACTGTTTCTGTGGATGGTAAATTTGTGCCTCACGAAACGATGATTGTTCAACACTCATATAACAACTTAAAAGGTGGCCATTAAGATGTCACTATATTTATATATGATATATAATATGTTTATGTTTTACTTAAGCTTCTGTATTTTTCTTTTGTGGCATACCTTTATGGTTTCCATTGTGGGTAAACACGATAATTTCATTTTAGGAAGTGCGGACTACCGCCCCCTCAAAGTGATTTGATTCGTTAATTCCATATGTGGGATGTATAAAGGATGTATTTAAAGTTATTATATATGATGTATGTTACATATAAATGATGAATATAATTCTGGAATTAAAATATACATACCTCTCATTTAGTTTTAATTCCATTAATATGACATAGAAATGAAAGTAGCGTTCATGCGTACGTACGGCTTACCGTCTCCATGAATGGTGCATTTCATTTCTTACCTCTAAATGTAATATAATATTATAAATGCATGCATGTACTGGATATATATGATATATATGATATCTACATCATGAATACCATTCTGGATATAATGGATACATTAAAAACTTGTAATTATAAAGGGTTTATTTTTGACTCAAGTACCAATGATCGTTAAAACAACCGTTATTAACTTAAATAATTAAATAGTGTTCATGACATGGAAATAAGTGATATAAAAGGAATAATGAACTTGAAAATGGTTCTTAAACAAGTATAAATTAACTCAAGTTTATTATTTAGGAGATTAAAGAACAACCAAGTCAAGTCAGACCCGAGGTATGGGACTTCGTCTCAATATCCTTTCATTGAGGCATATTTTGTTTTATACACAACCTTCTTTTATACGGTGTATAAACCCCTTTGACTTTTACGTTTATTCAAAATGAATCTTTTTTATACGAATCATTTACTAAATGAAAAAAGGGAATGCTTTTATCGTATGTATGCGGTGACAACGACTTCTCCGCCGCCGTGACCATTATTTGAGTTTCAGCTTCCTCTACAAGCCATACCTTTTTTTAAAAGAAAAATAAATACCATGTTTTACTTTTCTTTTGTTTTGGTATTGAAAGTGGTTTTCATAATGTTTTTATTTCAATGTGTTGTACTGATATCTTGTGATTGAAAGGTGGAAATCTTATGTTTCCTTTATGCATGTTTTATGTGATACGATTATGTTGAGGTTCTTGGGCATTATTATGAAGATGGGTGGTTCCGTGATAAACTAAGGGCGGGTGAGCCCGATATAGCTCTCCAATGCATTGGGTAACACGAAGGAGTGAAACGTTAAGGTTTCTCCGAAGAGATTTAGGGAATATACTGTGATGGGTATTCGAAACGTAACCAAGAGGGTTAATCCCTACGTAAGAATGTCATGAATGCCTCAAGTTACCTTTATGTCTTATGATTTCTATGATTTATTCATGATTTGATGAGGTATGTTAAAGTGCCTATGTTTTATGGGTAAAGTATGATTTCATTCTTATGTATATATGAACTCATGTTTCCTTTCCATATTTTTATAACCCTTACTGAGCTTTTTATGCTCATCCCAAGTTTTTTTGAAATGTTTTTCACAGGACAAGGGAAAGGTACATGATATGATGATAGTGTCAAGGAAGTGTCAAGAAAGAATCCATGTTTTATTTTAAATATGTTTCCGTTGATGGGAAAAATTAATACTATCTTTTATGTAACCAATTTGCTTAAATGTGGAATGTAATACATGTTTTATGATATAATTATCTAAAACTCTAAACCTGAAAAGATCCTCAAGGTGTATTCTTGAAATATCTCAAGATTAAGTAAGGTTTAAGGTTGGGGCCTTATAAGTTAACCTAAGTTGTCTCCAAAGAGGAGCGCACAACAATCTTGTTTGTCACTTTATATTTAACTTTGTTTGATTTTGAAAACAATGAAACAAAACTAAATAAATCAATAAAGTATAATATTTAAAAAATATTGAAAAGTAATGTGATTAAAAATAGAGATAATTATTGGGTGATTAGGTCGGGGTTGTTTTTCCAATTTCAATGTTATCATAGTTTGTTATTTATTCATTCCTTTTTTATTAAATCGATTAAAATGAGATTTCACAATCGCTTCATCTCACTTATTTTTTTAATGATGTAGGGGAGATTAAACCTTACTAAAATCTTAGTTTGGTCTAATATCTATCCTTTTCTGAAAGAGTTGTAGAGAATACCCTCAATTGATTAAGGCAATTACTAATCAGGTCTTGTTAATCCCAAACAATCTTGAATATTCAGTACAAATCTCACACGTACTGACGATCACCAAGTACTTCACCACTATGTTCTGAACTATTCCATCGTATATAGAAATAACCTAGTGGGGGATATAATTTTCATTAAACAAATCAATAATAACAATAGAATATAAAATCAAATACAATCCCACAAGATAATATAAGCTGTTATTAAAATTGAAACCAACTTCTTAATAGAGAAAACATTTTATAACTTTAAGCGCATGAACTCAAACATTAAAAAATTGAAAACATAACCTTCCCCAATCAATCATAATATTTACCCCCACATGGTGAGGGTAATTTAGTAGAAGGGGGAAGATTAATACATTAAAAAACTAAAAAGAACAAAAGAAAGAAAAGAAAGAACCAAAAGTTTCTCCTCCAGAATCTGTCCACCTGAAGTTCAGCTTAAGTTCTCCCACCATCTAGTCGAATCAGGCCAAGGTCCCTTATTATAGGCATGTAGTTTTCCATACACTCACTAATTTTGAAAGCATTTGGATCCCTGTGGAAGGAGTTATGGCCGATTTAGTAGACTTGACTTATTCTGGCCGCCAATCACTATTCCTCCAACCCAAATTTGACCGGTTTAAGGGTAGCATTAATGAACTCATTTATTTCTGATATTTTGTGGTAATATGAACCTTATAGTAATATTTGTAACCCAGCTGGAACCACTGAATTTTGAGGCCGGTGGTCCAATATATACTTCTTTGAATATTTCATAGTCTATTCTGCCGACCAGAATAAATGTTCACATTGACCGAATTCTTTTGGCTTGTTGGAGTTCGAATTGGCTTTTGTTCCTGAAGACTTATATGTATCCCACTAATCATTACATCCTGAAAAAAAGGAATCAGGTGAATTGGATACAAAATGTAGGAGTAATGCTCGAAATATAGATGCAATATAAATCTGTTTAATGTCCAAAATTAACCACTTTTCACATTTAAGCTCAAAACTCACCAAAAGTCATAAAATGATGCAAAGAAAAACAAATTGATTAATGGGAAGTGATTAAATCAATTATAAACATATTTATAAATATGAAAATATGAGCTCTGTCAATTCCCCCACACTTAGCACTTGGACTCTTGGACAAGTAAACATCGACATTAAATCAAAGCTAATTTTAAAACACATATCCTTGAGATCCAACAATTTATCACTAAGAAACAAAAGATATCATGCCCCATAAACAACCATTATTCCAAGTTCTCAATTCCATTAATTAAATATATTTCCTCTTCATTTATTCTCCCATGCACACAAAACACTTACCTAACATACATTTTTTTCTCATCACACAAATATCAATTTTCAACAATGTCTTTCTCATCCAATACTCATGCAAGGGTCACCATAAGCTTGATAAATTTCTTCATCTTCACCCGATGTGAGTCAAGAACATATGTTTATCATGAGAAATTTTAAGGGTTGTTCTGTGGCTTTCGGTTGGTAGGATTTAGATGTGAAAAATTATGTGGCTGAATAAGGAGTGCTGGGCTATTTTTGAAGCAAAATTGCATTATTCTAATTTAAACTTAAATATGGTATCCTCCTCACTCACCTTTGTAGTAAACCAGCTCCACTAGAATGAAAAATCAGTGAAATTTCACACCATTCATCATTTCATCAGCAATATTTTCAATCATCTCAAACATGATTTTTCTTGAAAGCTCTAGATAGGCACAGCTTTTTTCTCCGTTGGAAGCTTCAGAAAAGCACAACTTCTCATACATGAAAGCTCCAGAAAAGGCACAACTTTCAACTGAATGATTTTTTTCATCAATAAGAACATCTCTTCAACATTTTAGTTTCCACCCAAATTATCTCCAAATGAGGTAGTACAACACAAGACAG
This sequence comes from Viscum album, assembly GCA_963277665.1. Classification (NCBI taxonomy): domain Eukaryota; kingdom Viridiplantae; phylum Streptophyta; class Magnoliopsida; order Santalales; family Viscaceae; genus Viscum; species Viscum album. Next base: position 421,066,088 of record OY728162.1, on the reverse strand, counting down.
CTTCACCCACACTTAATTTCAACTAGATTATGAAATTTCAATTCAAGAGCAGGTTGGATAAGGAAAATTGGCTTGTAATGTGGCTAACCTAGCAGGATGTTCATGGCTTCTATGGGATACAAGGATTAAATGTAAAAGGTGGGCCATTATAAAAATGATTATTTTGAAAAGGGGGCTTTAATACCAAAGAAACGCCTCAGTCATTTAAAACACATGTACCTAAAACCCTCAAGTTTTGATAGGAATAAATCAAATTCTGGATAAATCAAGAATGTTATGGTTCTCTCAAGAAGTGAGGTAAAATAAAAGAGTATGAAAAATAGGTTTAGAAGCCTCACAAGAAATTGATTTCAAATATAAAGATAGTGAATTGTGGCGTGGGATTAAAAAATCAGAGCACTTTTCATGAAAGTTCCAAATATTTGAACTCGAAACAAAGTCTTTTTCAGCATTCATTTAAGATTCGTTTCATGGAATAAATTGTTGCACACATTTAAATGGGTTTCAAAAATGGAGATGATATTCATTTCAGCTCAATAGTTTTAAAAACAAACAAAAATTTGAAAAAAACATATTTATTTAAATAATTGAAAATACTAAACTACAAAGGTTCCCTCCCCCACACTTAAATGATACAGTGTCCACAATGCATTCAAATTGATTTAACTTGTAATTATAGTTTAAATTGAATCACAACAATCAATAAAGTGTAAAGGAAATGTACAACTTGACTTATTGGTAGTGCAATGTTGAGTTAAGCTCCTATGTGCTAAGCATATAAAAACCTACAAACAAAGGTAGATAATAAAACATAATAAATTTATTGAAAGTAAAGAAAATAGAATGAGAATGAGAATAGAAGGATAGATCTTGGTTTAATCCCCCAAGTGGGCCCTGGGTTTTGACTGCCTCCAGATGGGCAGTTTCAGTTGGTTATCCCCAATTTGATAGTGGGTGAATTTTCTTTAATATGAACCACCAGAACTTCTTATTTCCATTTTGAACTTCTTCTTTTTTGTTGAGGATTACATGGATATGGTGCACCAAATCCAACCCCATGAAAATTATACGAATCTTGTATGTTGGGGATAGGATAAATAATGAGTCCTCCTCTTTATTTGCTTCCAATTTCATAACTTCTTCTTCATTCTCCAATAGTTCCTCAAGGTATTCTGTATCAAAAGAATAGTTAAAGGGAAAATCAGAGAGTAATTCAATTTGAATAAAATTAAATCATGATGAATCAATATCAAACTCTTCCCTTTCAAAGTAAGCATATTGTGTCTCTTTTTCCTCAAGAAAGTCCACTTGGATATCATCTTGAACTCCTTCAAATAAATTATCACCATTTTTGGGGAGCTCTAGGTGTCCCTCTTTAGGTGTATCTTCTTCTTTTTCCTCATCCACCAAGGAAATACATTTGTTATCCAAATATAAAAATTTCAAGAAAGGGGATGTGATACTCAATTCAGATTCTATATAATCAGAATGAAAAGAGTTAATAAAAAAATTATCTCCCTTAAGTAGCTTGACTTCAATTGCTTCTTCAGTATGGCGTTTCTCTTATAGTTGAATTTCACAAGATAGAGGTAGGTAGTCAGGCTCCTCCATCTTTTCTTCCACCACTTTGGTGGTGTCTTCCTTTATTGGTTCTGAATCTTCTACATTGTAAGGAATATGTGGATCAAGTAGTTCTTAACACTCATTCCAAAATTTATCTAGATCTTTTTTCTCTCCCACATATATCTCAATAGGTAATTCTTCCTTCTTGTCCTCCTCGGGTTCATTCATATGTTCTGGTTTTTCCATCATTGCACGAACATATTCAAATGCAAGTTCTACTTTGTTCTCTAGTTTTGCTATGTCATTTTTAAGTTATTGAATCTGAACTATATCATAACCATCCTCATCTAATTTTTCTAAATGTGGGTAGTTTTTACATGAATTAAAGAAATAATCATTTTAAAACATCATGGAAAAAAATATTTTTTTAACTTTTTTTGAAAAATGTTAAATATTAATAATTATATTGCGGCACTTCCTCCCCAGCAAAGACGCCAAGTTTTGACACATGCCTATCATGGGGTGTGAAAAAAACAATTATTTACTAAGTTAAAATATAGTATAGTAGTTAACCTAAGTTGTCTCCAGATAGGAGCGTGCAACAATCATGTTTGTCACTTTATATTTAACTTTGTTTGATTTTGAAAACAATGAAACAAAACTAAAGAAAGCAATAAAGTATAATATTTAAAACAAATTGAAAATTAATGTGATTAAAAATAGTGATAATTATTGGGTGATCAGGTCAGGGTTGTTTTTCCAATTGCAATGTTATCATAGTTTTTATTTATTCATTCCTTTTTTTATTAAATCGATTAAAATGAGATTTCACAATTGCTTAATCTCACTTATTTGTTTAATGATGTAGGGGAGATTAAACCTTACTAAAATCTTAGTTTGGTCTAATATCTATCCTTTTCTGAAATAGTTGTAGAGAATACCCTCAATTGATTAAGGCAATTCCTAATCGGGTCTTGTTAATCCCAAACAATCTTGAATATTCAGTACAAATCTCACACGTACTGACGATCACCAAGTACTTCACCACTATGTTATGAACTATTCCATCATATATAGAAAATAACCTAGTGGGGGATATAATTTTAATTAAACAAATAAATAATAACAATAGAATATAAAATCAAATACAATCGCACAAGATAATATAAGCTGTTATTACAATTAACACCAACTTCTTAATAGAGAAAACATTTTATAACTTTAAGTGAATGAAATCAAACATTAAAAAATGGAAAACCTAACCTTCCCCAATAACTCATAATATTTACCCTACCATGGTAAGGGTAATTTACTAGAAGGGGTATATGAATACATTACAAAACTAAAAAGAACAAAAGAAAGAAAAGAAAGAACCAAAAGTTTCTCCTCCAGAATCTGTCCACCCGAAGTTCAGCTTCAGTTATCCCACCATTTGGTCGAATCAGGCTGAGGTACCTTATTATACGAGGTGATGAATGGATTTGGACATCCACCCACGAAGTTTTAAAGCATTTGAATCCGTGTGGAAGGATTTATGGCCGATTTAGTAGACTAGACATATTCTGGCCTCCAATCACTATTCCTCCAACCCAACTTTGACCAGTTTAAGGGTGGAATTAATGAACTCATTTATTTCTGATATTTTGTGGTAATATGAACCTTCTAGTAATATTTCTAATCCATCTAGAACCGATTAATTTGGAGGCCGGTGGTCCAATATATACTTCTTTGAATATGTCATAGTATATTCTACCGGCCAGAATAAATATTCACATTGACTGAATTCTTTTGGATTGTTGGAGTTCGAATTGGCTTTTGTTCCTGAAAAATTATATGTAGCCCACGAATCATTACATCCTAAAAAAAGGAATCAGGTGAATTGGATAAAAAATGTAGGAGTAATGCTCAAAATACAGAGGCAATATAAATCTGTTTAATGTCCAGAATTAACCACTTTTCACATTTAAGCTCGAAACTCACCAAATGTCATAAAATGATGCAAATAAAATCAAATTGATTAATGGGAAGTGATTAAATAAATTAAAAACATATGTATAAATATGAAAATATGATCTCTGTCAATTCCCCCACACTTAGAACTTGGACTCTTGGACAAGTAAACATCGACATTAAATCAAAGCTAATTTTAAAACACATATCCTTGAGATCTAACAATTTATCACCAAGAAACAAAAGATATCATGCCTCATAAACAACCATTATTCCAAGTTCTCAATTCAGTTCATCAAATATATTTCCTCTTCATTTATTCTCCCATGCATACAAAACACTTACCTAACATACATTTTTTTCTCATCACACAAATATCAATTTTCAACAATGTCTTTCTCATCCAATATTCATGCAAGGGTCACAATAGGCTTGATAAATTTCTACATCTTCACCCGATGTGAGTCAAGGACATATGTTTATCATGAGGACTTTTAAAGGTTGTTCTGTGGCTTTCGGTTGGTAGGATTTAGATGTGAAAAATTTTGTGGCTGAATAAGGAGTGCTAGGCTCTTTTTGAAGCAAAATTGCATTATTCTAATTTAAACTTAAATATGGTATCCTCCTCACTCCCCTTTGCAGTAAATCAGCTCCACTAGAATGAAAAATCAGTGAAATTTCACACCATTCATCATTTCAGCAGCAATATTTTCAATCATCTCAAACATGATTTTTCTTGAAAGCTCCAGATAGGCACAACTTTTTTCTCCGTTAGAAGCTCCAGAAAGGCACATCTTCTCATACAAAAAAGCTACAGAAAAGGCACAGATTTCAACTGAATGATTTTTTACAGAAATAAGAACATCTCTTCAAATTTTTAGTTTCCACCCAAATTATCTCCAAATTAGGTAGTACAAGACAAGACAGCTTCCCCCACACTTAATTTTAACTAGATTATGCAATTTCACTTCAAGATCAGGTTGGATAGAGAAAATTGGCTTGTAATGTGGCTAACCTAGTAGGCTGTTCATGGATTCTATGGGATACAAGGATTAAATGTACAAGGTGGGCCATTATAAAAAGGATTATTTTAAAAAGGGGGCTTTAATACCAAAGAAAAGCCTCAGTCATTTAAAACGCATGTACCTCAAACCCTCAAGTTTTGATAAGAATAAATCAAATTCTGGTTAAATCAAGCATGGTATGGTTCTCTCAAGAAGTGAGGTAAAAGAAAAGAGTATGAAAAATAGGTTAGAAGCCTCACAGGAAATTGATTTCAAATATAAAGACAGTGAATTGTGGCGTGAGATTAAAAAATCAGAGTACTTTTCATGAAAGTTCCAAATATTTGAACTCAAAACAAAGTCTTTTTCAACATTCATTTAAGCTTAGTTTCATGGAATAAATTGTTGCACACATTGAAATGGGTTTCCAAAATAGCGATGATATTCATTTCATCTCAACCTTTTTAAAAACAAACAAAAATTTTAAAAACACACATTTTTTTAAATAATTGAAAATACTAAACTACAAAGGTTCCCTCCCCCACACTTAAATGATACAGTGTCCACAATGCATTAAAATTGATTTAACATGCAATTATAGTTTAAATTGAATCACAACAATCAATAAAGTGTAAAGGAAAGGTACAACCTGACTTATTGGTAGTGCAATGTTGAGTTAAGCTCCTATATGCTATGTATATAAAAACCTACAAACAAAGGTAGATAATAAAACATAATAAATTTATTGAAAGTAAAGAAAATAGAAATAGAATGAGAATAGAAGGACATATCTTGGTTTAATCCCCCAAGTGGGCCCTGGGTTTTGACTGCCTCCAGATGGGCAGTTTCAGTTGGTTATCCCCAATCCGATGGTGGGTGAAGTTTCTTTAATATGAACCACCGGAACTTCTTCTTTCCATTTTGAACTTCTTCCATTTTGTTGAGGACTACATGGATATGGTACACCAAATCCAACCCCATGAAAATGATATACATCTTGTATGGTGGGATTAGGATAAATAATGAGTCCTCCTCTTTATTTGTTTCCAATTTCATAACTTCTTCATTCTCCAGCAGTTCCTCAAGGTATTCTGTATCAAAAGAATAGTCAAAAGGAAAATCAAAGAGTAATTCAATTTGAATAAAATTAAATCATGATGAATCAATATCAAACTCTTCCCTTTCAAAGTAAGCATCTTGTGTCTCTTTTTCCTTAAGAAAGTCCACTTGGATCTCATCTTGAACTCCTTCCAATAAATGATCACCATGTTTGGGGAGCTCTAGGTGTCCCTCTTTAGGTGTATCTTCTTCTTTTTACTCATCCACCAAGGAAATACATTTGTTATCGAAATATAAAAATTTCAAGCAAGGGGATGTGATACTCAATTCAGATTCTATATAATCAGAATGAAAAGAGTTAATAAAAAGATTATCTCCCTTAAGTAGCTTGACTTCAATTGCTTCTTCAGTGTGAGGTTTCTCTTGTAGTTGAATTTCACAAGATAGAGGTAGGTAGTCAGGCTCCTCCATCTTTTATTCCACCACTTTGGTGGTGTCTTCCTTTATTGGTTCTGAATCTTCTACTTTGTAAGGAATATGTGGATCAAGTAGTTCTTCACAATAATTAAAGAATTTATCTAGATCTTTTTTCTATCCCACATGTATCTCAATAGGTAATTCTTCCTTCTTGTCCTCCTTGGGTTCATTCATATGTTATGGTTTTTCCATCATTGCACGAACATATTCAAATGCAAGTTCTGATTTGTTCTCTAGTTTTTCTATGTCATTTTTAAGTTCTTGCATCTGAACTATATCATAACCAGCCTCATCTACTTTTTCTAAATGTGGGTAGTTGTTACATGAATTAAAGAAATAATCATTTGAAAACATCATGGAAAAAAAATATTTTTTTAACTTTTTTTGAAAAATGTTAAATATTAATAATTAGATTGCAACACTTCCTCCCCGGAAATGGTGCCAAGTTTTGACACGTTCCTGTAGTGGGGTGTGGAAAAAACAATTATTTACTAAGTTAAAATATAGTATAGTAGTTAACCTAAGTTGTCTCTATAGAGGAGCGCACAACAATCATGTTTGTCACTTTATATTTAACTTTGTTTGATTTTGAAAACAATGAAACAAAAATAAAGAAAGAAATAAAGTATAATATTTAAAAAAAATTGAAAAGTAATGTGATTAAAAATAGTTATAATTATTGGGTGATCAGGCCGGGGTTGTTTTTTCAATTGCAATGTTATCATAGTTCTTATTTATTCAATCCTTTTTTATTAAATCGATTAAAATGAGATTTCACAATCGCTTCATCTCACTTATTTGTTTCATGATGTAGGGGAGATTAAAACTTACTAAAATATTAGTTTGGTCTAATCTCTATACTTTTCTGAAAGATTTGTAGAGAATACCCTCAATTGATTAAGGCAATTCCTAATCGGGTCTTGTTAATCCCAAACAATCTTAAATATTCTTTATAAATCTCACACGTACTGACGATCGCCAATTACTTCACCACTATGTTCTGAACTATTCCATCGTATATAGACCATAACCTAGTGAGGGATATAATTTTCATTAAAAAATCAATAATAATAATAGAATATAAAATCAAATACAATCTCACAAGATAATATAAGCTGTTATTACAATTGAAACCAACTTCTTAATAGAGAAAACATTTTATAACTTTAAGCGCATGAACTCAAACATTACAAAATGGAAAACCTAACCTTCCCCAATCAATAATACGATTTACCCCACCATGGTAAGGGTAATTTAGTAGAAGGGTGAAGATTAATACATTACAAAACTAAAAAGAACAAAAGAAAGAAAAGAAAGAAAAGAAAGAACCAAAAGTTTCTCCTCCAGAATTTGTCCACCCGAAGTTCATATTCAGTTCTCCCACCATCTGGTCAAATCAGTCCGAGGTACCTTCTTATAGGAGGTGAGGAATGGAGTTGGACATCCACCCACGAAGTTTGAAAAAATTTGGATCCGTGTGTAAGGATTTATGACCGATTTAGTAGACTTGACTTATTCTGGACGCCAATCACTATTCCTCTAACCCAACTTTGACCGGTTTAAGGGCGGCCTTAATGAACTCATTTATTTCTGATATTTTGTGGTAATATAAAACTTCTAGTAAGATTTCGAACCCAGCTGGAACCACTGAATTTGGAGGCCGGTGGTCCAATATATACTTCTTTGAATATGTCATAGTTTATTCTGCCGGCCAGAATAAATGTTCACATTGACCGAATTCTTTTGGCTTGTTGGAGTTCGAATTGGATTTTTTTCCTGAAAACTTATATATATCCCATGAATAAATACATCCTAAAAAAAGGAATCAGGTGAATTGGATACAAAATGTAGGAGTAATGCTCGAAATACAGTGGAAATATAAATATGTTTAATGTCCAGAATTAACCACTTTTCACATTTAAGCTCGAAACTCACCAAAAGTCATAAAATGATAAAAATAAAATCAAATTGATTTATGGGAAGTGATTAAATCAATTAAAAACATATGTATAAATATGAAAATATGATCTCTGTCAGTTATTTACCTTTCCAGACTATTTATGAACTTCCTTATCATTATATTGATTACATAGAATGTGTGTTCAGTTATTTACCTTTTCATAATTATTATTCTTATTGATTCATTATTTATTTTACTGTACTTACCCTTACTGAGAATTTGATCTCACCCTTATTTTGTTTCATTTCCCCAAGAATCCAAGAAGTGTACTAGGAAATATATGAAAGAATATTCTATATAGAATAATGTTATTATCCTAAAAAAATTACATTTTAATTTTTTTATTTATTGTAATGAAGGACTCGTGCATGTATCTAGTTTACCAGGACTACTAAACTATTCAGTCCTTTAGTACGTGATTCACTTGTATCTTATGCCAATGTAATGGTAGCATGGTACTGAATCTATAATTATAGGGTCAGGTCAATACACTTTATTTAAAGGTTTATAACAACATGATACTGATAATATCCATATGAGTAAGCATGGAGCTAAAGATAACCAACCCCTCACCTTTCTAGAAAAGGCATAATCCTCTAGGCTGGGGAGTAGTGTGATCCCAAGTCCCCCTCCACGAGGAGACTTTAATCAATATAGAATTTAATTCATGATAATTATAGCACCTAATATGCACAAATTATGCCCAACAACTAAATTCAACATAATAGATTCAATTAGAAACTAAGGTCAATGTAGATGAAAACTAAATTTTATAGAGTCATACCTAGCATGAAATTCAAGGATCTATCTCTTAGAAACAATTTATCACATAAATGAAGCATAAAAAATATTGACAATATAAAAAATTTAATATACACGAATAAAGTAAGGAATAACTATTAAATAAATGAACATTTCATAAATTTAAAACGAGAACAATTTATAAACCTTTTCATAAATAAATGTTTATTATAAACATTTTATAATTAAGCTAAAAATTATGGTTATTCCATAATTTTAGATATAAACACTAATATATCCACATCCGATATAAACTATTTCATATTATAATATATGAAATTTCAATTAAATATGTGATATTTGGAAAATATTTATAAATAATTTTATTATTCATTATTTATTATATTAACATTTTACATTGTTTAATATCATATAATTAATATTGTTAAATCCTATGATCGTATATTAAGTAAGCCTTTTATTAATTTGAAAATTTTCAAATTATGTATAAATAAATCATAATTATAAATATAAACTCTTTTATATTTTTCCTTATTTATATAAATTATTTACTGAATAAATCATATTTATAATCATAATAACTTTTAAATAATAAATATATTTTAATTTAATAAAGATTCATATAACATACCTTTTGATATAATTTATAAACCTTTTATAAATCATATTGATATGAAGAATTTAGTATTAATACAATTTAATGTTAAGATAATGTTAATATTGATGGTACGTTAATAATAAATGTCTAAAAAATACTTAATAATTATACCATAAACATTTTCACTACTACAAAATATGTCTTTAATAGAGCTGGTCTTTATTAGTGCTAGAAAAAATACTGATAAAGGTTCCATTTATGTGTGCTAAAACAAGCGCTGATAAAGGGTACGTTTTATCTGTGCTTTTTTTATAGCAGTGATAAATGAATCCCTTTATCAGCGCATTTTTTTAGCACTGATAAAGGGTTCCCTTTATAAGTGATTTATTTTTTTCACCCATAATGGAATCATGTATTAGCGCTACTAAAAGTCATAATAAAATGAAATAATGAAAAAAAATGATTTTATTAAAAAAATATTAAAAATCTTATTAATTAAAAAATTGTTGATAAAAATGAATAAATTGATTATATTATATATAAATTATAAATACTAATAAATATTATATATTAAATATGTAGATATATGTAAAATAAAAATTAAACAAATAAAAATTAAAAATAAGTAAATTGAGAAAAATATTAAAAAATTTATTAATTAAATAATTATTGATAATATTAATAAATAGTATATATTAAATATATAGATATATATGAATGTATATAAATATGATTTATATACAACAAAATATTTTTACTTTACATTAAATTGTAATATATTTAGTGAATAATTCTTTATAATTAAAAATTAATATGAATTAAAAATACTGACTAATTGCATCAAGTAATGTACATAATTGAATGTTGTTTGATTTTTCAATTTAATATGGGTAAAACATGTGTTACATTGATTTCACATATATGAAAATAATGAATATTTTATATACAACACACAAATAAATATTTTTTCTAGGAATTTAATCAATTTCAATTATTTATTTCACACACATATATATTTAATATGTTTTAATATTTTCAATATGTATTCATCCTTATTTAAATATATATCCATTTTTAATGATTTATATTTATTTAATTAAACTTATCCAATTTTTCTATAATGTTAATTAAAGTGTACTCATTTTTAATTATTCAATTTTACCCATTCTTAACATACATGCAATTAAGATTAAATATTCATTAATAATTTTAAAAATACATTTGTAAAAAATATTTATAAATGTATATTTACTATTTTTATACATTTATAATTATAAATAAATGAATAATGTTTTTTAAAAAATTATTTATATAATTATAAATAAATAATTATATATATTTATTTAAATAATGAATATATTTACTATATATATATTAAATATATATATACATATATAATTATATAAATATATATAATGATATAAATATTATTTTTTTAAAAATTATTTATATAATTATAAATGAATAATTATATATTCAAATAATTATAAAATTATTATTTTATAAAAAATATTATTAAAAGTATTATAATTATATATAATAATTATACTTTTTAAAATTTATTATAAGTATATATCAGCCCTTTTTGAGCACTGATAAATATTTCTTTTATCATCACTTATAAACTTAGCATTGATAAAATTTATCTTTATTAGCGGTTTTTTGGAAGCATTGATAGAAGGTTTCCCAATATATTTTAAGAACCTTAACCATAGCGTACCAATTCATGATATCTGAAGCTCTCCACAAAACCCTCCTACTACCGGTGCTCCTTGTTGTTGAATACAAGCTCAAATCTAGGCTAGAATCAAGGCTCGAACCATTCCAAGGCTCGAATCCAAGGCTCAAGTGATTCAAGGGTCGAACGAAACCAAGGTTCGAACAAAATACTTGTTTTTAGATATCTCTACTTTCCCTCACTTATCCATTGAACCTTCTCATCCAACATCCGTGTATCCCAACAACTCTAGTTGCACTATCCTATAATAAAACAACCCAAAATTCATTATTTTTTAGATATATTGAAGTATCATCTTCCCTAATAGCATGTGGATATCATTGGGACAACATTGTTACTATTAAAATTCAAATATATCAAACACAATGTTGGGTTATGTTCACTACTAAAAAAACGGGTAAGGGAAGCGCTACCATTTTACCAGCACTAAGAAAAAGTGGTGATAAAGGGGGGCCTTTAACAGCGCTAAAAAAAGCACTGTTAAAAGAGACCCTTTATCAGCGCTTTCTTTAGCGCTGTTAAAGGGGACCCCTTTATCAGCGCTTTCTTTAGTAGCGATGATAAAGGGGGGCTTTATCAGCGCTTTTTCCTAGCGCTGATAAATTTTATGTTTCAAAAAAAATAATTTTTCATGAAAAATAATATATTGTTATACAAGTATATTTATATTGATATAAATATAATATATATATATTTTAAATATGTTTTAGATAAGTATAAATAGACTATTACATTTAATATATAATAAATTTAGTGAAAATGACTTTAAAATATTTTAAAAAATATTATTAATTAATAATTTTCTAATTATTATCAATTAAAAATTATTTAATAACAATTTGAAGACACAAAAAATCAAAACAATTAATAAAAGATCTAAAATAAGTTGAAAATGTAACTCAAACTTCAAACGACCATAAATTTTGATCTGAGTGTCTGTTTGAGCTCTACAGTATATCAAATCGAATCCTACAACGAGCTCTATGTGCTTGTGACTGAAACGAAGCTTCTGTCACATTTTTTCAAGCCCAAAAAATGCCTAGAAGTCCTATAAAACCGAGTTTTTAGTCTGGATACCTCGATTTGTTAACATTAAAACATGTATAACTTCTGATACGGATGTCCGTTAGGCCTATACTACATATCATATCTAATATTGTTTCATTTTCTTCAATTTGACAGGTTGTGGAGTTGAAACGGGCTTTTGGATTATAATTTATGGTCGTTTGAACATTCTATGGCTTTTCAAATACATATATATATATATATTTATTCCGAAATATATGTGTGTGTGTATTTGTGTGTGTGTTGTATATATGTATGTATGTATGTATTTATTTATTTATAAACACACATAAAAAACATATTTTATAAATATATTTAAAACTAATATTATAAATATATTTTAATATACAAATAAATATACGGATAAAAAATTGTAACTACAAATATATATATATATATATATAAATAGATATAAATATATATTAATATACGAATGAATATATATATACTAATATATGAATAAACATATATGTATAAATATAACTAAATATATTTATATTAATATGAATCTATATTAATATAAAAATAAATATAACTATATATATATATATATATAAATAAATAGATGTATTATTAAATAGAAAAAACGAAATGGATTAGTGGTAAAGGTGTAGGTGCGCAAGGGGGAGGTCGCGGGTTCAAGTTCTGGTGGAAGCAAGGAAGTGTTCATGCATGTGTGGGACGCGTGGACAAGGGAAGTGTGTGGGAGTGGGGAGGGGCCTCCTAGCACTGATAGGGTGGAAAGCGCTGTTAAAAGATCCCCCCTGAATATAAAATATTTTTTATTATTTTTATTTTTAATTTTACTTTTATCAGCGCTTTTTTAGCGCTGATAAAAGGGTTCTTTTATTAGCTCTTTTTTTAGTGCTGATAAAAGAGGTCTTTATCAGCACTTTTCTGAGTGCTGATAAAAGGGAACCCCCTTTATCTTTGCCTCGATTAACAACGCTTTTCTTAACACTCTTAATGCACTTTTCTAGCGCTGATAAAAGAAATATTTGTATTAGTGGTTGTTGTGAGGTATAATAGGATCCTAATACCTATATTCCATGACATCTACCTCTTTGCAATCATCAAATTTTAAAAAATTCATCCATATAGTGGTCGATGTTGTAATTGATTTGGAATATTCCATTAAAAATCACTTGTGACCCTCTTTTTCATATTTTTATTAAGAAATTAATGTGCTATGATTTCTTTTATTCATCTATAAACCATGTAAAATATTTCACCAATCATAGAAATATTGATATCATACCACATATGATTCATAAAAAAATTTCATTATTCTTTTTACAATCCTAAAATATTACATCTTCTATATATATGAGTACCAATATCCTTTGATCATTATTCTTCTTGATGTAGAGGTTGTGATTAACTCTACCTCTCTAAAAACCAAGATTTCTTATGTATTTAGCTAGCCTTAAATACTAGGTCCTCATTTATTTCTTTATCTTATAAAAATAATTCTTTAACTGGCACACCTTTCTCTAATTTTCATCTATAATAAACCATCCAGTTTCTCAATGTATAATCCCCCTTAATAACTCCATTAAGTAACATAGATTTAATATACATTTGTTATACTTTTAACTACATTTTCAATGAAATATACTAGAAGATTTAAATAGTTTCCAATTAGGCTATGAGAGTAAATTTATAATAAATATAAATTCCTTTGATCTAGGATTTTCCCTTGAATACTATCCATTCTTTATTTTGAGCCACTTTTCCATAGTCAATGAGTTTATTACTAGACACCCACTTGGTTCTGATAACATTTTTATCTTCCTACCTTGGAACAATTTATAATGTCACATTTTTCTTATTCATATCAAGATCCTCATGCATATATTTTATCCAATTATCATCTTTGTCAGCCTCTCAAAATTATTTAGGCTCTACTTGGGAAAATTTAGGTTTCTTTAGAGTCTTACTCCTTAGTGTTTTAACCAAAACTATCCAATCACCAATGAAATTTTATCCACTGATTTCATCCTTGCTTTTATTTCTTGAAATTGATAATACCTCTTAATTTTCCTCACCATTAATGTCTTATTTTTGAGTCTACCTCATCCTCATGTGTTACCCCCTATTCTACTCAATTCAACATTAATTTCCTCCATTATTTCATCATTATTTTAATTATTAACAATCTCCCCATTCTAATTAGTAAAAAATATCTAACAATTTTATCTTTTCATCATAAAAACATCTCAAACCTCCTTTTTTAAGTTAGTATTTAATTGTTTCATAGTCTAATATGATCAATTTTTCAATACCACAAATAAATTTCCTCTTTCAAACATAATTACTATAAATTTTTACCGACCCCAAATCAAAAAATGGTTTGACTATTTTTCTATACCTTTGTAAAAATATAGCCATATTTGAAATTATAACCCACTCATTAATACTTCTAAAAAACCACTTCATTTCTTTCATAACACATCTAATAAACACTATGTATTTTTTAATTTAATACATCTAAAAACATATTATTCTTTAACATTTACTTTTGGTTCCAATCTTAGGAATCTCTGATTACTATCCATGTAATTCTCAGAAATGGGAGGAATTACCCCTTTTAGAGAACACAATGGAGTAAAACTTTAATTATTGTTAGGCCCAAGTTGTGTTTTGGTTGTATTTATTTTCAATTGATCAGTATTTTGAAGAAAGAAAGTATGTTGAGAAATATGTTGGATGGAAATCATATTGATTATTGTTTTCAAAATAATCAAACTCACTTTGTCCATCGTAATGAGGATAATATGTTTGAAAGAAAAGGTTCTGATCTGACCTACCTTGGGTTCGGAATGGGAGAATATCATAGAGAGGAATTTATTCTAATCAAATTCTCACTGAGTTTGGAATGAAAGGATCGGTCACATTAATAATGAATCCTGCTGGAAGTAAATGGACATCATATTCACTGTCGCATTAAGAATTCATCTCATTGGAAGCAAATTTCTATCAGATTCACTCTAAATTCAATATTAATAATGTAATAGTTTTGATGAATAATTAGATTCTTCATCACTATGATTAATTAAATGTGACGATGCTTTACTAATTTTTATTTCACCTAAATTATAAGTTTAATTGATAACTTATGATGAAATCTTGGTGAAAGAAAGGGGGAGTGAAAAAATATCCAGGATGATCGTACTCATGACAATCAGATTCAGTCTTAGAAGGAAAGAAATAAGGTGTCGAATATTGTTATTAGAATGATCGTACCTAGATTTATCGTATCCAGGTGGATGAGAATAAAGAGATGCTACCAATTAAAAAGTAATCATACTCATGACAGTCGTACTCAAGCACTGTAACATCTGATCATCCATCATATGCATAAAAAACATTTTTTACCTAGGATGATCATACTAAGGCTTAGGAATAAAATGATCGTACCCAAGAAAATCATACTCAGAAAAGACCATGCTCATGCTGAGAAGAAATGAAAGAATTTGGGATTAATAGAAAGTTATGATACTTTTCAATTGAATTATGATGATTTTAAAGCTTTTCTCAAATGAATTTAAAGTCATGATACAAGCACAGGTGTGTGAATGAATGTTGTTGCTAAATATGAGACCTAATTTGTTTTCAAAATTTCTTCATCAAGTGGGTCAAGAGTTAAATTAATTTATTTTTCTCTTAAAGTGAGTTTTTCAAGAGGGCCAAGAGAAGATGAGAATATGAATTTTTGTTTTCTAACTGGGTCAAGAGATGAATTTAATAAGTTAAAGTGAATTGAAAATGGAGTTTTCTAGATGTGCTATCAATATGGAGCTTGACATTTAAATAAATAATTGTATTCAACATTCATAAGTGATATCTATTTATTTATAAACTTTCTTACAATTTGTACATAACTTTGTTTTGAAGAAATAATATTCAAAAAATTGGAACCATGTATTGAAATTAGAATGGAAATTGAAATGAAATTATGAATAATAATTAAAGATTGTAAAAGAATTGAGAAGCTTCGAGAAGAGTTGACAAAGTCAAAATACACCCTAGATTTTAGGGGAAATTGAGATTTGGGTGAATTTAAGGGATCAAGAAAATTTTGGGATTCCCGCTAAAGCCACTCAAGGGTCACCTATAAAAGGATAAAAGTACATTGCACTTTTTTGATGATCTATGTAATATTCATGAGAGAGAATATCTGTGTTTTAATGAGAAGAAGAAGTTTATGTATTCATTTTTGTTGAAAAAGTTTTCACATATTGAAGTAAAAGAGAAGAGAAAAGATAAAAACATTGTATTAAACAAATCATCATACTCAGTGTTTATCGTACTCAGCTAATTACTATACTTGTATTTTCAATTGTATCGGGTGATTATCGTATCAGGCTGGATTAATCAGATCAGGATTTCCATACTGGGTTTTCTGAACTGAGGAAGATGGAGAATTAAAGTGGTTCCAGTTAATCTATATCATATTCTATCAAATTTATATTTTTTTACTGGGGAGAATTATACCGAGAATTATGGTACCAAGAACAATCATATCAGGGAGAATTGTACTCAGGGAAATTGAATTGGGAAAAATGGACTTGGAAAATCAGACTTGGTTTTTCCATAACAAAGTCCAAGAAGTTATTGCCATCTTCTAGGTAATAAATTAAAGAAGTTTCTTCAATTGAATACATTTTTGGAATTGAAAAGAAGCATAGGTAACATGATTTGTTACAAAAACATTGTATTACCTTATTTGTGCTAAGAGGGTGCACACATACTTTTGGATTGTTTTTAAAGTATTGCACGAGTGAAGGGGTATATCCTACTCATTTTAATCCAATTATTTATTTCTTTTGGATTGTGTGGTATTGAATCATTTCCAAACCATACCAAGGACGTAGCTATTCTTATTGAATACTGAGCCATGTAAATACTTGTGTTCCATTAGATGTGTGGTTGAATTGTTTTCAACAGGTAATTGAATCTTTAATAAGAGTCAAAGGTTGTTTCAAGGAAACATAATATAAAAAGTATCATTCATTCAACCCTCCCCCTCTCAATGATATAATCATCCTGACTGGGCACTTTTAAGTGGAATCTGAGCCCCTTCACTTATTCTTTACTAATAGTGAATTTGAATTTTGTGAATAGTAAAGGTATTCTGGTATTTGATTGAAAGAATTATCATATTTGGAATGATATAATGTTGCCATATCTTATGTCTATTGGATATGATGTTCTTGACATAGCAACAGATGGGTTTAATACTATTTATTTTAAAACTCCTCTTACATGTATTGATAAGAAGAATATTAAGAATGATGGACGGGCCAATAATGATATATTATCATCACTTTAAGTAAGTTAATTATTATGATTAAAAGGTGTTTCCACAACCAAAAGTGTATGGGATAAATTTAAAAACATATACTAATGTAATACAAAAGTGAAGAAGGAAAAGTTACAAATCTCGAGATTGAAATATTATTATTTGAAGATGGGTGAGCATGAATCTATTGGGTAATTATTTACTAGGGTAAATGAAATTTTGATCACTATCATATGTCTTGGTGAAAATAAGATTCTACTATTGTTGAAAATATCTTGAGAATTATTCATGAAAAGTTTGATACTAAGGTTTCTTCATTGAAATATAGATATATAGAAACATTGTCTCTATATTATTTCTATAGTACTCTCATTACTTATGAAATGAGAATGGAGAATGCTTTGAAAAAAAAACTAAAGTTGATAGATAAATTTATTTCAAGGATACCAAAAAATGAAAGAATATTCTTGATGAAGAAGAAGATAGAGCTTCCAATTTGGAAAATGAGGTATGTAAAAATATTAATTTTATTTTATCCTTGTTTTCTAAAAATATGAAAAGAGGTACATGAAGTTTTAAAAATAAACTTCCCTTAAAATGTTTTGGATGTGGATCTTTTTGGAATTTTGTTACCAATTTTCCTCAAAGAGTTAATTAATAAGAAAGTGATGAAGAATAAAGTGAATAAGAAGAAATAATACCAAGAATATCTTAGAAGAAAAATCATGATAAAGAAAAATTCTATTCTAAGAGGGAATATATGATGTTCTCAAAATCCAAAAGGATAAGATTTTTTGGATAAGGATTATGATAATTAGGAAGTTACAAATGATTTTTAATAGAACAATTTTATTGCATTAGTTAATGAGGAAAGTTCTTCTAGAAATAAAAGTAGTTGTTCTAAAGAAGAAGAAGAAAGTGAAGCTGAATATGAAAAATCTATTGAGTATGTTAGTGAAAATAATCTTATTACAACAATGAATGATTAAGAATTCAAAATAATTAGTTCTTATGAATAAGAAACTTATCTTGAAAATCATTTGAAAGAAGAGTTGAAAGAATGTCTAAGAAAGATCATAAGTATTGAAAAGAAAAACAAAAAGGTGGAAGATGAATGATCTTCAACAAGAAATAAATAATGTTTTTCTAATGATAAATTG
Organism: Viscum album; assembly: GCA_963277665.1. Taxonomy (NCBI): domain Eukaryota; kingdom Viridiplantae; phylum Streptophyta; class Magnoliopsida; order Santalales; family Viscaceae; genus Viscum; species Viscum album. The sequence continues at coordinate 421,047,447 of OY728162.1, read as the reverse complement.
AAGCTAGTAAAATATATTGATGATTAGAAGAAATATATTTAATAATAAAATAATAGTAATGAGTATCTGGAGGTGAAATTGAAGACAAAAGAAGAAGAGTTGGAACTTGTCCAACAAAAACATTCAAAAGATGAACAAAGAAATAAAAGTTTCAAAAACTCTATATCTGAAGTTGGTGAAAGTTCTTGAAAGGAGAAACCTATGAATAATCAACAAAATATATATTCAATGGTTTAAAACAATTATGAAATTGTTTTGTAAAGAATAAAGCTAGGAAAGTTATGTATGTGGTGAAGACCAACAACGTTAGGAATTCAGAAGTCTCAAAGAACCCTGAGTCCACAAAAGTTTTGAAACAATATGAATTCAGAAAAGTTTAAAATAGTTATTATTATGATAAATAAAAAAATAAATGGAATACTCTAATTGATAATAGAAAGGTTGGTGGCTCAAAAAATAAATAGATGAAGGTGGATGATAAATGCTTTCACAATTCCTGGCAGTATAGAAGTTTTAGAGGAAAATAATAATTTTATGGTTATTTTTGGTATTGTGGTGGATTTAGACATATAGAAAATATGTGTTGGTTTAAACAAAAACATTACTATTATTCCATATTTTATGAAAGACAGGGTTTTATGGGGAGAAAATTTACTTAAAAGAAAAAGTCTGAGAAGATTGTTTTGAAGAAACTTAAAAAGGTTGGAGTAAAGATTGAAAATTGGTTATAACCCTGAAAAATATTTTTAAAAGATGTAAAAAACCTGGACATATTACAAAAGTATTTCTTGTTTTGTTACCATCACAAAAAAAGTTTCTTAATAATTATAAGAAGCCAAATGTTTTGGAAGTAAAGAAAAATAGATCTGTTGAGTCTGAAAGGAAAGAGTGCTTAGTTATCTAGCCAGAACACATTGACTTGGATAATAAATAAGAGGAAGACAAAAACTCATTGAAATAAGATAGGAAGAAATATACTTCTGAAGATATAATAAATGTTGAAAAAATGTATCACAATAGTGTAGATATGAGAAAGTGAGGCATGATATCAAAATCTGTTCAACTATCTTTCTAGAAGAAATGAAAAGCATGGGAAAAATGTTAAAAAATGATTATAAAAAAGATGTTTTTAAAATGATGAAAAATCAAAATTCTCATCATAAGATTATACATCTAATAATAAAGTTGTTACAAAACCTAAAAAAGTTGAAAAGAAGGAAGAAATCACATCCAATGAAAAATCCAAGGAAAAGAAGAAGAAGTCAAGACTAATAAAGGACTCTTAGTTCGACTATTGTTTATAAAAAAGAATCAAGGTTACTCATTATTCCCCAAACCTTTTTATAGTTGTGATAACTTGCAGTTAATTTAAGGAGTATAAATTTGGAAGTTATAATTAATGAGTCTCTTAATTTTCTTTCAAAAGAAAGCAATGAGGTTAAAAAAACATGAGGTTTTGAAAAGTTGTGTTTTTATACACCTATAATTTTTGATATATTTTTTGATATAGGTGCATGTTACTTTTATCTTAAAAAAATTATTTCAAGGATTTCCCAAATCATGATAATTTTGAAAGAAACTTAAAAAGGTATTACATGAAAGTTGTGTTATGGACAACATTGATCACCTTGATTATACACTTATTTTCTACATAAAGTTCACCCATATAGAATTAGAGTTTTTTAATTAAAGTTTATTTTTTAAGAAACTCATGTGATACCCATGTTGAATAATTATTTCAAAATTTGGAAATAAATTTTACAACCTCTGTAAATGAGATCTTTTGTGAGAAAATTCTCTTGATGGTCCCTTTGAATTTATTTGTCAATAAGGGGGAGGGATAAGAAAAATGGGGAGAGATAAGAAAAATGGGGGAGAGATAAAAGAAATAGGGGGAGAAAGAAATGAATGGAGAGAATAAAAAGAGATAAAAGAAAAAACAATATCACTTATTATTTTCAAGTGGTTAAAGTGGGTATTGACAATGAATAAAAATGGGAGATTGTTAGGCCCAAGTTGTGTTTTGGTTATATTTGTTGTCAATTGATCAGTATGTTGAGGAAAGAAATTATGTTGAGAAATATGATGGATGTAAATCGTATTGATCATTATTTTCAAAATAATCAGACTCACTATGTACATTTTAACAAAGATAATCTCTTTGAAAGAAAAGTTTATGACCAAACCTTCCTTGAGTTTGGAATGGGAGAATATCGTAGTGAGAAAATGATTGCAATCAAATTATCATTGAGTCCTAAATGAAAGGATCGATCACATTAAGAATTCATATTTCTAGAAGTAAATGGACATCAGATTCACTATGGTATTAATAATGCATCTTGGTGGAAGTAAATGGCCATCAAATTCACTCTAAATTCGATATGAATAATTTGATGGTTTTGATGAAGAATCAGAGACTGCATAAAAATGATTAATTAAATGTGAAAATGATTTTCTAATTTTTATTTTACATAAATCATAAGTTGAATTGAGAACTTATGATGAAATCTTGGTGAAATAAAGGAGGAGTGAAAAAATATCTAGGAAGATCGTAGTCATGAAAACCAAATTTAGGATGAGAAAGAAAGAAAGAAGGTGTTGAGGATCATCATCAGAATGATCATACCCAGATTTATCATATTTGGGTGGAAGAGAAGAAAGAGATGCTTCTGAATGAAAAGGAATCATACTCATGAAAATCGTACTGAGGCACGGTAGCATCTGAACATCCATTATATGCATAAAAAACTTTTCATACCTAGGATGATCTTACTCGGGATCAAGAAGAAAATGATTGTACCCAAGACAATAGTACTTATAAAAGATCATACTCTAGCTGAGAATAAAAGAAAGAAGTTAGGATGAATGGAAGGTTACAATACTTTCCAATTGAATCATGACAATGGTAAAGATATTCTCAAATGAATTTTAAGTCATAAAGTAAGTCATGATACAATCACATGTGTGTGAATGAAGGTTATTGGTAAATATGATCCTTGATTTGTTTTTAAATGTCTTCATCAAGTGGGTCAAGAGAGGAATTGATTTATTGTTCTCATCAAGTGAGTTTTTCAAGAGGGTCAAGAGAAGAGGAGAAGAGGAAGTTTTATTTTCCAACTCGGTCAAGAGATGAATTGAAGAAGTTAACGTGGATTGAAAATAAAGTTTTTTGGATGTGATATCAAGAGGGATCTTGAAATTCAAATGAATAATCGTATTCAACATTCGGAAGTGATATCCATATCTTCATACACTTTCCTACAATTGGTACATTAATCTATTTTGAATAAATCAGATTCAGAAAATCAGTCCCATGTACTGAAATTAGAATGGAAATTGAAATGAAAGTATGAATAATAAGTAAAGATTGTAAAATAATTGAGAGGATTTGAGAATAGTTAACAAAGTCAAAATATACCCATGATTTTAGGGGAAATTAATATTTGGGTGAATTTAAGCAAGCGGGAAAATTTTGGGATTCCCACCAAATCCACTCAAGGGTCACCTATAAAAGGATAAAAGTACATTGTACTTTTCTAATTACTGATGTAATATTAATGAGAGAGAATATCTGAGTTTTAGTGAGAATAAGAAGTTTTCGAATTCATTTTTGTTGAAAAAAGTTTTGATGGATTGAAGTGAAAGAGAAGAGGCAAGATCACAATTTTGTATTCAGCTGATCATCATACTCAATGTTTATCGTACTCAGTTAATTAATATATTGGGATTTTCAATTGTATTCGTTTGATTATCATATCGGGCTGGATTAATCAGATTAGGATTTCTATACTGGGTTTTTTGGACTGAGGAAAATGGAGAATTGAATTGGTGATAATTAATCTCTATCGTATTCTATCAAAGTTATATTTTTCATTCTAGGGAGAATCATACCGAGAAGTATCATACCAAGAATAATCATATTAAGGAGAATTGTACTCATAGGAATTGGATTAGGAAAAACAAACTGGGAAAATCAGACTTGGTTTTTTTATAAAAAAGTCTAAGAAGTTATTACCATATTCTAGGTAATAAATTGAAGAAGTTTCTTAAATTGGATAAATTTGTGGAATTTAAAAGAGGCACATGTAACATGCATTGTTACAAAAAACATTGTATTACCTTATTTGTGCTAAGAGCGTGCACACATACATTTGTATTTTTTTTAAACTACTAAACAAGTGAAAGTGTATATCTTACTTGTTTTAATCCAAGGATTTATTTCTAGTGGATTGTGTGGTATTGGATAATTTCCAATTCATACTAAGGATGTAGATATTCTTATTGAATAGTGAACCTTGTAAATACTTATATTCCATTGGATGTGTGTTTGAATTGTTTTCAGTGGGGAATTGAATTTTTAATTGGAGGAAAAGGTTTTTTCATGGAAATATAAAAGAAAAAGTATCACTAATTCACCCCTACCCCTCTCAGTGATACAATAATCCTAACTAGGCACTTTCAATCATCATCAATTTCATCTCCCAAAAAATTATTATTCTAATTTTTTTCTTGGGACTCATCCCCTATCTCTTTTATGTTTCTTGTACTACTCTAAGAAGTAGTCATCATATAAATGACTACTTATTTGATTATTTAAAGAAACATAGGTGTATTCCCACAATAGATGGAGAATGAGTTCCAAACAATAAAATGCAATTATAACTATTAATAAGATGATTTGATGAGGATGAAAATTGTCTATAACATTCACCTTTGGATGAATTTAGAGGAAAAAACCTACCAGAGTGGAGTAATTCTTTTCTTAAATTCAATTACCCATTTTCTTCAAAGCATACTGAAATTATTTGAAACAATCAAATGTTGAGTTTCCCTTATTATAATTATCTATAACTTTTACCTTTGATAATGAATATCTTATGTTTATTTATTTATTTATTATACAAAATTAATATTTTATGAACACGATAGGATATCTCTACTTTCTCTTAGATGATTAAAATACTCAATCCAAGATATCTTATTTTCTCCTCATCCTCCTCACTCGTGGATTGATTTTTTTGGTGAGATATATTTGCATTTTTTATCATCATTCTTTATTTACCATCAATGTATCCCTACAGTCAAAAATTATTGCACAGTAAAACCATTATTCATATAATTAATGTATTTTTTATATATTTTTTTAATTTTTTTAATATTACTCATATAATAATTGTTTTCTTGTATAGTTGAATTTTTTTCTGAGTTGGGGTGGTTTGTTAAAATATTATCATGCTCGTGATTGATTAGACTTTCAGCCTGAAATTGAGATAATAAAGAAAGGAAATGTGTTAAGGATGGACACAACCATCATGAGAAGTTTAATTCTTACTAATTATTTAATTATTTTTGTCATCATTTTATCTACTATTTGTAAGATAATTTCCTTATCATTTTTTTCTAATACTTATTTAGTTTTTTTCAAAGATATTTTAAGAATTCATATTTTTTCTTTTAACTATCTTAAGTAATCCACAAAAGAGATAATTTTTTTCGTTCTGCCAATGTTACCATGTTTTCTATTTTTATTGCATTTCTTTGTCGAAATTACAACATTGTATATTGATTCAATGTTGATAGATGAAAAAAAAATTCATTATTAAAAGACAGAAGCATATAAGAAACTAATGTTCCCATTATGGTGACTTATCATGATATAATGGGCACATGAGCTTCTTCTTCTCTTCTGGATTTCAACAATGAGAAAAAAAATCTAGCTAAGAACATATATTAAATATATATTCAATGTTGGAATTTCGGCATATAAAGAAAATGGAAACATGGTAACATTGGTAGTTAAGATTGTTTTGATACTTTGGGATGCATAGGAATCATCCTCACCTCAATTATGACACACGGTGTGACTGTTATGACTCAAAGTGTTTTTTATTCAAAATTGACATTAATTTTAGTAAAAAAGACAAATGAAATATGAAAAACCAAGAAAAAAATTATTATTGTTTTGATTCTTTATGGAAATTATACATAAGTCGTTTAGGATGTGTATGAATCATACTCACCTTAATTTGACATATGGTGTGACCGCTATGACTCAATGTGTTCGTTATCAGTTTAAAATCGACAGTTTAGTTCAAAAAATGTCACTCAGTGAAAATAGAGAAAAACCACTCGGATTTTCTTGATAATTTTGAAAATATATTCATAATTCATTTATGATGTGTAGGAATGAGTCTCACTTCAAACTAATACACTATGTGATCAGTATGAGTCAAAGTGTGTGTTTTCAATTTAAAATGACATTTTAGTAAAAATAAATTGACATACTCAAAACTGAGGAAAAACTTTCATATTGTTTTGATAATTTATTAAAATGATCCATAATTAATTTTAGATGTGTAGGAATTAGTCTCACCACAATCCGACACACGATGTGGATGATATGAATCCAAGTACGCCTTTTTATTTAAAAGTGACCACAACTTTGGTAAAAAGGACAACTGACCTACTCAAAACTGAGAAAATGCATTCATATTGTATTGATAATTTATGTAAATGATCCATAAGTAATTTTTGATATGTAGGAATCAGTTTCACCAAGATCCAATACACTATGTGATCATTATGGCTCAATGTGTCCGTTATCAGTTTAAAATTGACAGTTTAGTTCAAAACACACCACTCACTGAAAACCAAGAAAATTTGCTCATATTTTCTTGATAATTTAGGAAATTTATTAATAAGTAATTTTTAACATTTATTAATTAGTATCATGTCAAACTGATACACTATGTGATCAGTATGAGTCAAAGTGTGTGTTTCTAGTTTAAAATGACATTTTAGTAAAAAAGACAAGTGATATACTCATAACCATGTAAATGTATTGGTATTATTTTGATACTTTATAAAAACTATCCATAATCCATTTGGTACATTTAAGAATTATCCACTCCATAATCCAATGCATGGTGTAACTAGTATGACTCAAAGTGCATCTTTTTTTTAAAATTGACATCAATTTTAGTAAAAAGAAAAACTGACCAACTCAAAACCAAGAAAATAGATTTAGATTTTTTTGATATATTAGTAAAATGATACATAATTCATTTTTGACATTTAGGAATTGTCCTAACCTCATTCTATTGCATGGTGTGACTGGTATGACTCAAAGTGTATCTTTTTATTTAAAATTGACATTAATTTTAGTAAAAAGGACAACTGACCTACTCAAAACCAAGAAAAAACATCCATATTGTTTTTATATTTTAGGAAAATGATCAATAAGTCATTTTTGACATGTATGAATTATTCAAACATCAATATGAAGCATTGTGTTACTGATATGAATCCAAGTTCGTCTTTTTATTTAAAATTGACATCATTTTTTTATAGACAGGACAACTGACCTACTCAAAACTAAGAAAATGCATTAGGATTATTTTTATAGTTTAGAAAAATGATCTATAATTAATTTTTTTATGTGTAATAATTAGATGCACCTCAATCTAACAAACGATTCTCCCAATGTGACTCAATGTGTCCGTTATCAGTTTAAAATCGACATTTTAGTTCAAAAAGTTTCACTCACCAAAAACTAAGAAAACCTACTCAGATTTTATTTATAATTTAGGAAAATTATTCATAAGTTATTTACGAATTATAAGAATCATCATCATGTCAAATAGACACATTATGTGACCAATATGAGTCAAATTGAGTCTTTCCAGTTCAAAATTTCATTTTAGTAAAAAAGACAAGTGACATACTCAAAACTAAGAAAACACATTCATATTATTTTGATACTTTAATAAAATGATCCATAAGTCATTTGAGATGTGTAGGAATCATCCACACCTCAATCTGACACATAGTGTGAACTGTATGACTCTAAGTGCGTCTTTTCAATATATAAGTTCCATTTTAGTTTAAAATGCACATCACATCATCAAAACTAAGAAAACAACCCTATATTGTTCTCATTATTCTATCTTCTATTACTTATTTAATTTCATTATCATTTTTATATTATACTTATTTAGTTAATTTTCATAGAGATAATGTATGAAGATGAACAATAAATAGTGTGACGTGAAAAAATCAACCACAACTCATTCTGATACACAGTGTTCCTGGTATGAATCAAATTTTAGTTTAAAATTAATACTTTTTGTTAATTAATTTATTTATATTATTAATAACATAATAATTTTTTTCTTATACAGGTGTGTTTTTTTCTCGAGTAAGTGTTAGGATCAAAGTACAAAGGAAGAATTTGTTTTTGAATGTATGTAATAATTTGTAATTATGTAATTGTATAAATCAATGTTTGAAATGTCTATAATATGGTTTTTTTTCTTGTATTTGTGTTGAAAATTTTATTTCATTTAAATTATTTATTCATACTTGATTTTTTTGATTTCGTGGTGTTTTTGGTGCTACGGTTTGTTGTTACAGCACATTGTACTGGTGCTGTTGCAGCATACTGCATTATTCCTCTTTATCATCACTTCTAAAAGCAATAATAAAATCTAGGGCTTTTAATATCATTCCGATAGTCAGTGATTCTCTATCCCTGTTAAAATCCATTTTTAGTGTTGTTAAAAGCCTATTTTGTAGTAGTGTTTATAGTTATTTATAAAACCCATTTTATATATTTTATAAACATTCAAAAAAATATATTTTTCATTATTTATAAATAATTTATAATAATATAATTCAATTAATAATTGAATTATCTTAATAAATGAAAATTTACTTATTCCTTCTTCTTTTTTAGACATATAAATATAAAATTTTCATATTTTTTTAGGCATGAAAAATCTAATTTTATAATACCTAACATTTATCATTTTTAAACCTTTTAAAAATAATAATAGAATTTATCAAAATATAATTTTTAAGTTTGTATATTTACCTTTATGCGGGTTAAGTAACTTTCTTGAAAAAAATTCCCTTACCTTTCTATAGAGCCACTATGTAAAGGTAGATGAGAATGAAATTTATGAAGCACCTTTTACATTAAGGTAAAACATGATTACCTTTATGCAACTTATTTCATAAAGGTATTACCATTACGTAGATCTTATTAATCTTTTACATAAAGGTATGAAATACTATCGTGTAAGGTTGGATGGATTTTACCTTTATACAGTCCCATCCACATAATGGTAAAATGTTATTACCTCCACACAAGAATCTAGTGATTCTTCATATGGGTAAAGGTTTACGCTGCATGACATCCTTGTGTCATTCCTATAGAACCCTCACAGTTAAATCAGTTTTATCATATAACACTTGTTTTTTATGCCCTCGGATCATGTTAATAGATTAACACAATGATTTTGATGAAGTAAAACATATATTATCTTAATTTTATCATATAATACAATATCAAACAAATCTGAAATAGTTACATTGTCTATATCATGTTTTTCCAAAACACAAAATAATGCATGATGATTTGATGAGGAATATTTCTCTAAAACCACTATAAGGTTTTCTTGGATCATCATATGATACTTTTACAATAGAATAATACCCCAATAGCTATAATTTATCCTCAAATATAATAAATTCTAAATATATATAAAAATATATATAAAACATAGTGTACCTGGTTCTTTGTTTGTGCAACATTTTTCTTTTTTGATGTGGGGAGAATGTGTGAGGAACATCAAAAGGAGTGGTTGATTTATGACTACTACCACTAAGGGGGATACATCAGACACTATATCCTAATATCTATTAGAGGATAATCGAGCAATATAAGGGGTTATAGTGCCTTTATGAAAGTGATAGATGATTCTTATATGGATGATATATTTTATCATCTTTTTATGAAGCAGATGATCAAAATCACCACTAAATGAATGGTCTCAAAGACACACATACCAATTAGGAGAACTACTTAACCTTTTATAGGTGATATGTGATTCTTCTTCATAAATGAATAACACATTTATAGAACTTAGGTATTATTAAATAATACCCAATATATTCACCTCATTGATTAATGTGTTCAATAATCCTAATGAAAAGTTGGGATATGTAGATTAAGAATTACTACATGTTAGAATTATTTCATTATAGATTAATAATTTCCTCACATTGAAATTATTTCTTCATTGAAGACTTATTATACCACTTCTTTTGATACCCATTATATGTGTCTTATTGATGAATTCATTCAATAATATTAATGTGATATACATATTAAGAATTACCTCATGTTGTATTTTTTTTCTATATATATTAAGAATTTACTCACATTGGAATTATTTCTTCATTAAATATTTGGTATACCACTTCTTGGAATACCATATATGCATTGAGTGAATTAAATGGTAGAATCTATTTAGTGGTGATTCACACATTCTCAATAAACCTATGAACATCATCGTAGAGACCCCTGAGTGATAGAGTAGAAGAATCTAATGATTGTGTTATTTTATTGATCACCATAAGAATCTTTTAAATATGGAAAGATTATTTTTCTCTATATAGACTTTAGAGGGTGATGGAGGAGGATCTCTCTTCGTTCTTGAGAGTGTTCTAGGAGAATATATTTTTAGGTATTGGAAAAATTCTCTCTAGACTTTGGTTTTTCACTATGAAGATAAGGATTGATAATGATATAATCAGGTTTAGATAGATCTAGGGTTAGAGAATAATAATTGCACATGGGACCTTATCATTATCTTAACCCCAGGTTAACCCTATGTCTAAATAATAATAATAATATTTATTTATTTATTTGACATGTTCTAGACTCATAGATAAATAAATATTTTTATCTCAAATAAATAAATTGATATTTATTCGAATAATATTTAATATATTATTTCTCACCGGACTACAAGATTAGTCTAACAATTCTCTTAAATATTTATCAATCCTTTAATAATGACTATTTATTTAAATAAATAAATATCACTGCATTATTCATCGATAAATAAATAAATATTATATTCACTAAAATAGAAAATAAATATTTATTAAATATTAAAATCACATATATTCTCTCAAATAGCTGATGTCTAAATATTTATGATCAAAAAAACATAAATAATTATTAAACCATGTATGGGAATAATATTTATTCATTTTGTTGAATTCATATATAATTTAATTGATATTTTGAATACACTTAGTGTGTGACTATATGGGCCTCATTCTCATTGGAATTAGGTAATACCGCTGAAAGTCCAGGGTAAGAATCTAGAAATACACCAAGGAATACATACTAAAAGAATTTAAATTATAAAATGATAATAACCACATACAAATGCAAATTGTGTAATATAATTCATCTAGCTCGATATCTATAATCAATATGGTTTCATACTGGTGTCATAGACTTATGTGCTTGATGTTTATTTATTTAAATTTTCATATATTAACTTGATGTAAAACTGCATAGCCATGGACTTAATTGAGCATTTCAATTTCTATCAAATGGCTTGATATATAAACTTCCATTAAAGAATAAAAGGGAAAAATCCTTTCTCTCATTATTCATTAATTTCATATTATTCATTATGCACCCAATATACCTAAATTTTCAACAAAAAATATTTCATTATGGTTTATGGAAATACATCAAAGCATGAGACTAATGATATGAATTAATAATAATCTTAAATTATAAGGAATTTTATAGATGTATGCAAATAGGAACATCCAATGACTTGTATAAATGTGGATTTCCTACCAGTGGGTATAGTTCTCACAACCTCCTTCTCATAGAGATTACCAAGGATGAAATTCATGAGAATAAGTCCTAATGTCTTACGAACCCATACACTTGATAACCTATATCATTTATACCCCATCAAATGACTCCATCTTTCCATATAACATATATTTAATAATACTTTCATTACACTTCTAGGTTCTCATCATAGTGGGAAAATTTTATGACATTTTAGTGTGATAGGTACCCTTAGGAAATTATCACATTCACTTTCATGCAAAAAAACAATCATTATGTGTTAAGAACATAATTAATATTCAAAATAATATGAATATCAAAAATCATAAAGCATATAGAAGTTGGTTCTAAGGAACTAACTCCAAAAAACTACCACTTTCACAAGAGATAATTTCTAACAAATCACATTCCACTAGATATCAAATGATGTTCAAGCTTCTGCTGAGATAAGTCTTTAGTAAAGGGTACCTCCACATTCTACTCCATGGAAAATATTATCACCATGACTTCACCCCTTTGATAAAATACCCTTAAGAGTTAATACTTTCTAAGTGTGTTATTTTTCCATTGATGTGACCTTGTATCCTTTATGAGAGTCACTATTATAGCATTATCACAATATAGTGTGATAGGGTATTTACTTTTAGGCACCACATCAAGATCTTAAATGAAGGTATGTATCTGAACTACTTTTTAGCTATATCAGAAGCCATTAAATACTCAAATTTAGCTATAGAATTGGTGAAAAATGAATTATTTGAACTCTTCCAGCTCATAGCTCCTCCATTAAGGCTGAATATATATCTTGACTATGACTTTATATCATTATGATCTGTTTGGAGACTAGAATCAGTATATACCCTAATTACTAGTTCTTATATTCTTCATATACTAGGAACATATCCCTAGTATGCCTCAGATATCTAAAAATAGAATTAATAATAGACCAATGTTGTTCTCCTAGATCATCTTGAAATATGATTACCATGCTCAAGGAATAGAAAAATTCAAGCCTATTATATAACATAACAGACATGATTTATCCTATCACAAATTTGTATGGGATCATACTCATCCTCTCTCTCTCATGTTGTGTTTGAGGATGCATTTTCATGGAGAGTTGTATACCATATTACACTAGAACCAATACCTTCTTAGATTGTTCCATGATAACTCTTTTTAATATATGGTCAATGTATATTACTTGACTTATTCCAAGAAACCTTTTAGATATATCATGGATGATATTTATCCTGAGAATATAAGACACTTCACCTAAGTCCTTTATAGATAAGAACTTGTTCAACTAGTCCTTAACTGACTGTAATACTGGAATATCATTTACAATATGTATTATATCATCAAAGTATACTACTATGAGTATAGACACACTCCCATTAAACCACTTATAAACACATGTATCACATTCATTCTTTATAAAACCGAATTCTTTTATGTATTTATCAAATATATTGTTCCATGACCTAGATGCTTGATTCAATCCATAAATAGATCCTTACAACTTTAATACCTTATTAGAATTACTTAGAGTCACAATACCTTTTGGTTGCATCATATAGACATCTTCTACATGGTTACCATTAAGGAAATTTGTTTTGATATCCATTTTTCAAATATAATTTTCATGGAAATCTTTTATAGAAATAATTTTCTTGATGGATTTAAGCATGTCTACTCGAGAAAAGATTCCATCCTAGTCAATTCCTTAACAATATTTAAACCCTTTATCCATTGGTAATTATTTATAAGTATTAAAATTACCTTATATGTTTATTTTTATATTGAATAACCTTTTTTACCCAATGGTTTTTACATCAATTGGTGGATAAACCAGAACCCATACCTAGTTATAATACATGGAATCCATATTAGAAGTCATGAATTCTTTCCATATTGAATCTTTTGAGATCTCTACTACCTCCATGTAAGAAATAGGATCATTATTTTCAAACAATAATGATTCATCATCCTCATTGAATATAAAATCATATATTTCTAGTTATTTCACCTCTCTTGTGATCCTACATAGTACATATGTTTCAAGAAAAAAAAACTTCCATAGAGACCTATAGAATAAGTTCCTAAACCAATTCTTATGCATCTTGAGTATTAACTTCATCAAAGTTAATATTTATCCCACTAAAATTATTTAGCATATATTACCTCTCTATAAAATTATGATTTCATTCAACCATGATTATTTTATCTATAGGATTTTATGGGTAATATCCTCTCATTTTATTGGGAAATATTATAAAGATAAACTTAATGCCTTAGAGTTGTAATTTTTTTTCTATAACCAACCTTAACAAATCCACCACATCCCCATACACATAAGTTAGACAAAAATGAATTCTCTATATAAGTTAACTCATATGGTATATTTTTTTCTAGCTTAGTTCTCATATAATTTAGAGTGAATAATATAGTTTGTAATGCATATCGCTAAAATGGTAATAGAAGTTTAACATGAATCCTTATCGACCATAACATGCCTATAAATTTATGATTCCTTCTTTCACTTACACCATTACACCATGGTGTATAAGGATGAGTGAGTTTAGATAAAATTAAAAAGTCTTGTAAATAATCAATGAACTCTTGGTTAAGATACTCACCATCTCAATTAGATTAAAGCCTCTTTATATTCTTACCATGTTGACTCTCTAAATATTTCTTAAATTCTTTGAATTTCTCAAAGTAATTGGACTTATACCTCATTAAGTAGATACTTACATATCTATTTAATTCATCAATAAAATTAATTAGCTAAGAATTCCCAACTCTAGAATCTTCTATAAAAGGAATGTACGCATCAATTTGTAACAATTCAAGAAGCTCTATAGCCCTTTCATCTTTCCCACCAAAAGTTGGTTTAATAATTTTTCCTTATAGACAAGTGATAACTATATTAAATGTATTTAGTTCAAAATAATATAAATATCCATCTTAATAGATATTTTCCATCAAATTATCATTTACATGATCAAGGTGGTGATGTCGCAACTGGGTGTGATATGAGTCATGTGAAAATGATTCGTTATCAATTTCCAATACTTTATTTTTTAATCCAATACATAAGAACCCTTATTAAAATGTGTCATACCATAACATATATTTTCTTTAAAAAATAAACATATTTTATTTCCAAATTTTAAAATAAAACCATCTATATCTAGGGAAGATACATAAATTATATTTTTGATAATTGAGGGTATATAATAACAATCTTTCAAAACCAAGATCATCTACAATGGTAATGAAAGGTGGTAGTATCTTATATCCAAGGCAGAAATTCATAATCTGTTAGCTACTCAAATATTTACCCCTCCTCTTGAAATATTATAAAATCTACTTGGTTCTGGTATTTGGATACAGATGTTAGTATCACAAGTTGTATCCAATACCCAATTTTTAGAAATGTAAATATTTCACTTGAAAAAAACACACCTAAAGCTTCTCTTTGCTTATTTAACTGGGTGAAATTCACTAGTGCAGAAAACATTTTTAACGTCACCATTTTTTACGTCGGTTATATATAACTGATGTGAAAATCTGTGATATGTGGTTTTTTACGTCCATAACCGACATAAAAAATACTGAGTAATTTTTTTACATCGGTTATTAAAATAACCGATGTAAAAAATGAGGTATCTAACAAATTTTTTATGTCGTTTATAAAATAACCGACGTAAAAAAGGCGGTATCTGAGGCCTTTTTGACGTCGGTTATTTGATAACCAACGTAAAAACCCAACCCGCAGAATTTTTTACGTCGGTTATAGAATAACCGATGTAAAAAACCAACACATGGAAGTTTTTAGATCAGTTATAAAATAACTGATGTAAAAACTGTGGTTTCTGATGTGTTTTTTATGTCAGTTGTAGAATAACTGACGTAAAAAAACCAACACGATGCTTTTTTCACGTCAGTTATAAAATAACCAACGTAAAAAATACGGTATCTAATACATTTATAACGTCGGTTATTATAATAACCAATGTTATAAATGTAATAAAAAATAGTTTATAACATTGGTTATTAAATAAATAACGTTATAAAACATTTAAAAATTTTATCACGCCCCGTGGATTATCACTTCTGATTTTTCGATCGACAGACCTGTGACTCATATCTCTCGCACGAAAAACATAGAATCGACTCTTCCATCCCGTTTTGTTAAACTCGTTTTTTCCATCATCGTTTATCATCTTTACTCTCCTCGGATCTATCATCTCCACTCGCAATACTCAGGTAAGCCTCCCATGACTTTATTTCGTTCTTTTTTTCCCAGATAGTCTATATTTACGTTTTTTGATTTTTTTGTTTAAACTAGGTAAGATTCTTCGATTTTGAACCCTATTACCTCGTTTTTCCATCATCATCTTTTTTATTATCACCAGATCTATTAGATCGACTAGCAATATTCAAGTAAGCCTCACCTACTTCTATTTTGTTTGTTTTTATTTTGCGGATTCCCTACATTTATGGTAATATTTGTTGTCATTGACAACTAATGATCTCATTCACCTATATTACTTCAATTTATATCTAAACCATTGTGATACACCCATTCCGTGTACCAGTATGATTTATTTTATAAGTATATATGGTTTTTCATGGTGGAATGTTTGTTTTGGATCCTTGGTTGTTTCTATTTTAGGTATCACTTTTTGTTGTTCTATAAACTATTTACGTCGCTTATTTTCATGGACTATTATAAGTCTTCATATGCTATTAAAACCCGATTCATTGAACAATAGAGAATTTTATACTAGTAGGAGATACAGTTCATGGTTGTCATTTTGAATAATGGAATGATACCAAAACTAGTAGATTGAGGTTAAAATCCCTAGATATGCCAAAACTAGTAGCTTGAGGTTAAAATCCCATGGTTCTGGGGGGCTTTCCAGAGGGTTGGGGGCTGTCTCGGGGGGTCGGGGGCTGTTCAGAGGGTTGGTGGCTATCCATAGGGTTTGGGGGGCTGTCCAGAGGGTTGGGGGCTGTCCAGGGTGTCCATGGAGGTGTGTGTGTGTGTGTGTGTGGGGGGGGGGGGGGGGTTGTCCAAGGGGGTGGGGGACTGTCCAGAGGGTTTGGGGGGTTGTCTGGGGGGTGGGGGTTGTCCAGAGTGTTGGGGGTGTCCAAGGGGGTAGGGGGTGGGGGTGGTGTTTAGAGGGGTGGGGTCTGTCCAGGGGGGTCTTTCTAGAGGGGTGGGGGATGTCCAAGGTGGTGGTGGTGTCTAGGGGTTGTCCAAGGGGGTGGGGGTGGTGTCCAGAGGGTTGGGGGGTGTCCAGGAAGTCCATGGAGGTGGGGGGGGGGGGGGGGGGGCAGTCCAGGGGTGTGTGTGTGGGGGGGGGGGGTTTAAAGGGGTGTGGGTGTCTAATGGGGTGGAGGGGATGTCCAAGGGGGTAGGGACCTGTCCAGAGGGTTTGGGGGTTGTCCGAGGGGGGGTGTCCCGAGGGTTGGGGGTGTCCAGGGGGGTAAGAGGTGGGTGGTGGTGTCCAGGAGGGTTGGGGGTGTCCAGGAGGGGTGGGGGTGCCCAAGGGGGGGGGGGGTTGTCCAGGGGGTGGGGGTGGTGTCATGAAGGGTGGGGGGGGGATGTCCAAGAGTGTGGTGGTGTCCAGGGGGTGTCCAAGGGGGTGGGGGTGGTGTCCAGCGGGTGGGGGTTGTCCAAGGGGGTGGTGGTGTTCAGGGGGTGTCCAAGGGGGTGGGGGTGGTGTCTAGGGGGTGGGGGGACTGTCCAAGGGGGTGGTGGTGTCCAGGGGGTGTCCAAGGGGGTGGGGGATAAGTGTCAGTTGGGATTGACTATTGCATCGTGGTTTGTGAGATTATGACATGATGATTGTATTGTTTCATAGATATTAGTGTTGCAATATGATTCTATTTGGTTATATATATTTTGACCAGTCATCTACTATGAGAAAATTATGGGTTATAGGGGAGACCATGTTGTGGTTTTTAAATATGCGTAGTTATCCTAACCCCATTGTGCCGTGATGATTGGATTTACATTGTGATTTTCTCCATCCGAGTTTTTATTTTAAATTTGATTAGATTCTCAAGTTTACTCCATTTTCTCCAATTTTCTATCAACCATTGGAGGCCCCATGGTTTTATTTGATTCCATGGAATTTAAAACTATTATATCTAACTATATTTTCTTTTTAAAATCATATTCAAGCATATTTTTTTAAATACGCATAGATTTGTTTTATATTTCAAAATTGTTTTACATTCAAATTATTATTTTTTTCATATAAACATATATTTTTATTATCTTAAAAATATGTATAATTTTTATATTTTTTATACGTAATAATGAGTCGAATTTGGATTATGACACATCGAATGGGAAATGAATATGAGGAAGGTATTGATGCCTTTTTGGAATTTTCTAAACGAAATGTTCTAAGTAGTGACATTTTTTTCTGTCCATGCCAGAAATGTTTGAATATGAAGAAGTTGAAAAGTAGAGATATAAAAGATCATCTAATTTGTCATGGTTTTAATCCGAGTTACAGACCTCGGATTTGGCATGGTGAAACTGGACGGAATGTCACTGATGATGATGATTCGCAAGATTGTAACTCTGATGGAATTGAAGAAATGATTCACGATATTGCAGTAGAATAAATTGAGATAGAACCAATAGTTTCACGTCTATATGGTGATGCTGAAAAACCATTATATCCTGGTTGTATAGATTTTACGGTTTTGTCGATGGTGTTAAGATTGATTAACCTGAAGGTGAAACATGGATGGAGTGACAGAAGTTTTACAAAGCTGCTACAATTGATGAAAGACATTCTTCCAAAAGATAACGATCTTCCAGATTCACATTATAAGTCCAAGAAAATATTATGCCCGATGGGATTGGGATACAAGAAAATGCATGCCTGTCTGAATGACTGTATGATATATAGGAAGGAATATGAATTTCTATTAGAGTATCCTAAATGTGGGACATCACGGTATAAGGTGAAAGAAAAATCACAGGCTGATGTAGAGATTACAAATATCCCTTCAAAGGTATTTTGGTATCTTCCTATAATTCATCGTTTCAAACGTTTATTTTCTAATTCACATGATGAAAAAAGGTTAAGATGACATGGTGATGGGCGGTTATGTGATGGAAAAATACATCATCCAGCTGATTGTCCACAATGGAAGAAAATTGATGAGCATTATTCTACATTTGGAAATGAAATTAGAAATCTCAGGGTAGGGTTGTGCACAAATGGAATGAATCCATACCGAACCCTCAATATCACACATAGTTCATGGCCTGTTTTATTGGTAATTTACAACCTCTCTCCTAAAGTTTGTATGAAGCACAAATATGTCATGTTGAGTATAATGATCTCTAGTCAGAAGACAACCGACAATGATATTGATGTTTACTTATCACCCTTGATTGATGATTTGAAACTTTTATGGGTGGATGGTATTAGGGAGTATGATTCTTATAAAATGGAATATTTTCAACTATATGCAGTGATTTTGTTCACTATAAATGACTTCCCAGCATTGGAAATTTTTCTGGATACAGTGTTAAAGGTCATAAAGCATGTCCAATTTGCGAACAACAGACGTCATATTGTTAATTGCATCATGGGAGGAAAACAGTGTACATGGGTCATCGAAAGTTTTTGCCTATGGATCACTCTTATAGAAGACTAAAAAAGGCATTCAATGGATCACAAGAATTTTATATTGCTACAAAACCTTTATCCCCTGATCTGTATTTTGAGAGGGTGAAAAAACTTGATGAGACATTGGGAAAGACACAAAAATCTGGTAATGATAGACATATTTGGAAGAAAAGGTCAATATTTTTTGAGCTACCATATTGGATATATAATGAAGTTAAACATAATATTGATGTCATGCACGTGGAGAAGAATATCTGTAATTTTTTGATTGGAACATTTTTAGATATTAAAGGAAAGACAAAATATGGGTTGAATGCAAGATTAGACTTACTATCAATGGGAATACATTTGGAGTTATCTCCCACTCCTAATGGAAGATGAACATTTCTTCCCCCGGATTTTCATACATTATCTAAGACGGATAAAATTAGCTTTTTTCAGTGTCTTCATGATATCAAAGTGCCTCAAGGTTATTCTTCAAATGTAAAAAAAAATTTCTCATTGAAGGACTTAAAGTTGATAGGTATAAAATCTCATGATTGTCACGTCATGATGCAATAACTTCTACTAGTTACATTGCATGGAATATTGCCCATCCATGTCAGAAAGACTATAATGAAGTTGTGTTATTTTTTCAATTCAATTTGTAATAAGGTGATTAATGTGAATGCTTTGAAAATTTTGGAAAAGGATTCAATTTTTATACTTTGTCAATTGGAAATATATTTTCCTCCAACTTTTTTTGATATAATGGTGTATTTAATGATTCATCTGGTTCAAGAAATAAAGCTTTTTGGACCTTTATATCTTCGTTGGATGTATCCTTTTGAAAGGTATATGAAAATATTGAAGGGTTATGTTAAGAATCCATATCGACCTGAAGCCTCAATTATTGAAAAGTATATTTCTGAGGAGGTTGTAGAGTTTTGTACAAGCTACTTGGCTGTGGTGCAGCACATAGGTTTGCCTCTATCTCTCCATGAACGAGTTAATAATGAGGGAAAGGGGATTAGTGGATTGAAAGTCAAATTGTTGTCAGCTGAACAAATGAAGAAGTTAGAATCATACATCTTGAATAACAAAGCTGATGCTCAACCATATATCACATTGCTTATTAATGAGTTGAAACAATGTCATCCAAAGAACAAAGAAATG
This sequence comes from Viscum album, assembly GCA_963277665.1. NCBI lineage: Eukaryota > Viridiplantae > Streptophyta > Magnoliopsida > Santalales > Viscaceae > Viscum > Viscum album. Next base: position 421,026,951 of record OY728162.1, on the reverse strand, counting down.
TGGATTTTGAATGAGCACAACAAAACATTTTTGTCATGGTTTAAAAAAACCTTTCTTGGTAGATCAGATGTATCATAGATATTAAAATGGATAGTGGGTGGTTCATGTTTAAATGTGATAACATGGTCCGGTTATGACATTAATGGCTATAAAATTAATACGAAAGCTCATGACAACATAAGTGCAGTTCAGAATAGTGGTGAATTGGTGTTTGCAGAAGAAATGCATTTTTTGAGTGCTAAGGACAAAAACCCAATTTCTGCATCAAGTGCATATTATGAAGTGATTGAAGGCATATGGGAGGTTGATTACTTTAAAATTAAAGTTCCTGTTTTTAACTGTAAATGGTTTATCGGTAACAACAGTGTCAGACATGATGAATTTGGAATGACACTTGTTAATCTGAATAGATTGGAAGACATAGCTTATTATTTTATAATGGAAACACATGAAAAAAAATTTCTATGTAGTAGATCAATCAGATATGCAGTGTGCTATTATTTTACAAGGGAAAAAACAATATGTTGGTGAGGATGAACTTGATGAAGATTCTGATTTATGTGAGATCCCTACTTCCATGGAAAGATTAATAGAACATAATGATGAGCATGTTGAATACATGGTTTGTGCCATAAGGAACGATCACAACGAAGTAATTTGGGAAAACAATCCATTTGTACATTCCTAAAATTACAGGTAACATTTGTTTATTTCTTATTTATATTTATTTTTTTCATAAAATGTTAGATATTGTAAGTTTTTTCTTTATTAAAACATGTATTAAAACAAAATAAGTATAATTTTTTGTTTGTTTTAAGTTTGTTTTGTTTAATTTATCATGTTTACCATTACATAAATTATATATCTATTATTTTTTTCAGTGATAATTGATTTACCATGTTTACCAGGTTTACCATGTTTACCATGTTTACCATGTTTACCATGTTTACCATCTTGACCATCTTTACTATATTTACCATTGTTTAACATGCTTACCATATTAACCATGTTTACTATTATGTAACTTAGTACAATTTTCTATTTTCTGATTACAGTAGTATTAAAATATTTGAATTTGTATATTTGTGAACTAATGTTTGTTTTTTTGATTTGAAGGATAATGACAGATCAATCAGTTGATCAACCACATGATTCTGGAGATGATCATATTGGTCATACCTCTGGGGAGGAACATTCACATGCTCCTCTTGATGTTCCCCAATCTTCCTCATGTGCTCCTATTATGACAAAGAGTTCAAGAGTTGGTAAATGTGGGTGCACACATTTACCAAAATTATCACTTGCTCGTACACAGGATCATAGGATACTCATTGAGTTTGATGAGGATGATATTCCTAGAGGCCCAAATGAAAAATATTTTAAGAGTTTTGTATCAACTCAGGGTAAGAGAAAAGTAAGCATTTTGTATGATGACTGGAGAAGTGTGGATAAATCAATAATCTCTCAATTGTGGGAGATGATTTTAGTAAGATCTTTTTCTATTGTTTGCCTATTCTTTAAATGTTTCTAGTATATATAATATGTTTAACCTCTTCTTTATTAGATGACATTTGATATTCCTGACACTGGAGGAGTCCGGAAGAAATGCTTATTGATGGCTGCCAGGAGATGGAGGGATTTCAAATCAACCCTCTCACCTGATTTCATTTTTGGTCATAGGATTCATGAAAATCCATGTCATATATATCCTTTTATAGATGAAGACACATGGATACAATTTGTTGAAAGTAGAAGAAAATAGTCATTTTTGGTAAGGTCAATATAAAATTTTATAACATTTCTTATATAAATGATCTTATTAATGTTTTTTAATGATTTCTTATTCTTAATTTACAGAAAACAATGAAATATCATCAAGAGATCCAATCTAAAAATGTATACCCTCATAGTTTATCTCAGGGAGGGTATGCATTTTTGGAAGAACAAATGATGGAGGAAAAATTAAAAAAAATAAGAGATGAGTCTTCAATCTATGGAGAGGTGGCCCCTCCATCCCCTTCATCTAGAAATGCAAAATGTAAGAGAGTTCGGATGGGAAAAAAAGGGAAATATATTTCGGAATAATTGATAATCGTAGCTGAGAGGATTGTAAGATATCTATTTTATTTATTTAAGTTAACTATTTTCTTCATATAATTTCAATCATTATAGACATGGTCAATTAATTAATACAGGACTCTCTTGGGGAGCAGAGCTCACAGGGGGTATTTACAGCTACTGGGAGGCAAGATATTTTATCTGCAACATTGGGAAAGCCTGAACATCTTGGTCATGTACGAGGATATCCGGAACATGTATCGGTAAGAAAAGTGTTGCCACATTCTTCAAATTATAACATTGAGGGTTTTTATAAAAAAATAGAATCCTTAGAGACTGAAGTTCATAATATTAATGCGATGATGGAGAAAAATATTAGAGCGTCGGTACAGTCTATATTTGCAGACATGCAAAGACAATTTCAGACTGCAGCTCCCACTCCTCCACCTCCCCCTACAGACCCCATTATTAATCCTCCACCTCCGCTAGTAGCTCCCACTCCCCCACCTCATCCTGCGGACCCCATTTTTTATCCTACTCCTCTGCTGCAACTTCCTACTTATTGCGAGTTATATGTTGATGATCCTCAACATCATATAGTTTCATATGGGTTGGTATATTGTATAGGAGATATAGTTCATCATCAAAAATTAGAGGTAGAGAATCAGAGGGTCACTGTACAGGATATTATAGATAGATCAGCTCAAGTACCATTACCTACAGATAAGGTGATGACAGTTGGACATAGTATGGGCCATTTTTTAATTTGTCCATCCATACTTCTTCGACTCATTACCATAGAGGTATGTATGTTATATCTTCTATTTTATTTTTTATTAAAGTTCTTTTATAATTTAAAAAATAATATATTTTTCTATTTATTTTTACGAGAATACTTCAAAGGTAAAGAAATACTGTATAGAAAAAAACAAAGACAAATGGATATGACATCAGATACAGATTCTAGTAGTCTTGACAGATTGTCAAGATATTCAAATTTTTTGGCAGGTCATTATGAGTTTCCAATAGAAGCTCATGTTTGGGGATGTTCAATAACTGTGGGGATTTTGAAAACTGATATCATGGAGCTTGTTACTAGAGATAAGTTGGGCATCAACGTGGTAAAATTTTTTTCCATGTAAGTCTTAACACCTTTTCCTAGTGTTATATTTATTAAAAATGTATACTTATGTTGATTTTGTATTAGGTATCTTTATAACATTTGTGAGGAGAATGAGCGGGCAGATGTATATGGATTCATGGACCCATAATTGATTTCCCCTGAAACATGTGCATTGGATGAGGTATAAAGAATGCTTTATATTTCTAAAATACTTGAATAGAATATAGTCACACAAAGTTGGATGATGCTTTTTTGTGTGAGGTATGAAACACATCTCTCTCAAAGAGTTCATTATCTTTTAACATAAAAAACCACTAACCTTAAATTTTCTTTTATTAGTGATCATTGGATGTTAGGGGTTTTTTTCCCAAGGGAGAAAACACTTTATTAGATATTCTCTATCCATGGTGATGTGTGGGAAAGTTTTAAGAAAATTTTGGAAAAGTAAGTTTCAATTTCTCAATAGTTTTATATATTATAATGAATTTTAAATTTACCCAATTCGTATTATTTTCTAACAGGGGATGGGTCTACTTTCAAAAAAACACAAAGAAAAGGAGTGCGAAGATCAAATATGTAAATGTGAAGGTAAATATCCATTTATAATTTGTACTTTTTGATTTATTACATAAAAATAATATATTGAATTTATACTCATTCAAACAGAATTTTCATGAACAACAAGGTGCCATAGAACATGGATATTATATGTTAAGATTTATGTATGAAATAATAACAACTCAGACAGTTGTGAACTTTGACCTGGTAAGATTTACTTTTAAACTTTTCCATAATATTTCAATTTGATTTATTCATTATACACATTAACTACTATCCTTTTAATTTATAGCTATTTGATGACCCTAAACCCTATACTAATCAAGACATCAAACAATTACAAGTGGAATGGTCAAATTATTTTATAGGTTTGATTGAATTTTAGTTGTTTGTAGTGTAAAATGTAATTTTTTATATTGTCATTGTAATTGTGTATTTGGTAGTAATTTAGGTTGGATTTGGTTTTTTTTGAAGTTGAAATTGTATGTTTTGAATGTTATATATGTGAATGTTTAATTTTTCTATACTTATTATTTTGGTCTACTTATGATGGTTTTTCTGGTATGGATTCTGGTCTGGGGGGGGGAGGGGTTCCAAGGGTGTGGGGGGTGTTTAGTGGGGTGGAGGGGTGTCCAGAGGTGTGGGAGGGTTGTCCGGTGGGGTGGGGGGGGGGGTCATGGGTGTCCATGAGAGTGGGGGCAGTCCAGGGGGGTGGGAGCATTTCTAAGAGGGTGGAAGGGCTGTCCAGGGGAGTGGGAGGCTGTCCAAGGGGTGTCCAGGGGTGTGGGGGTGTCTTGTGGGGTGAGGGGGGTTTTCAGGGGTGTGGGAGGGTTGTCCAGTGGGGTGGGGGGGGGCTGTCCAGTGGGGGGGGGTCCATGGTGTCCATGGGGATGGGGGGGGGGGGCAGTCCAGGGGGGTGGGAGAGGAGGCTCCACCATCCCTCGGGGGGCTGAACGCCACTAGAAGGTACTCATCACTCCCACATGCAAAACATTTTGAGAGATCAAGCTTCGCATGTGGGAGTGATGAGTACCTTCCAGCGGCGTGCCCCCTGAGGGGGTTTCCATGAGGGTGGGGGTGTCTAGGGGGTGTCCGGGAGGGGGGGGGGGTAGTCCCAGGGGTGGGGGAAGTCCAGGGGTGTGGGGGGTGTCCAGGAGGGTGGGGGCCTACAGTGTGGTGGGGGCTGTCCAGTGGGGTGGGGGTTCTAGTTTATCATGTGGGTATTTTTATAACCGACGTGATAAAAGTTTAGGAAGAGTGATTTATGATGTCGGTTATTATATGACCGACGTGAAAGGGTATATATCACATCGGTTATTAAATATCCAACATAATAAAGCACTCCTCCGAAGCGTTTTTTCACGTCATTTTTTATCAACCGACGTGAAAAACGCTTCGGATTAGTGTTTTTTACGTCAGTTGTAGAATAGCCGACGTAAAAAACTCTGTTTATGACGTCTCCTGTAACAACGTCGGCCAAAAGTCGACATTAAAAATTAAAAATATCCGCCGTAAAAAACGTTTTCTGCACTAGTTATTATTTTTTAAATGTCCTAGATTTACACATAAGAAACATACTACATATTTTTCCTTTCCTTATTTTGGGATTTTTCTTTTCTTGGAAGGATGATGCTAAGGATCCTTATACCTAGAATAATTTTTGTTCCCTTTTCCTTGTTCTTACTTTTATTCACCATGTGGAATATTGGTTTTTCATGACCCACATCCTTATCAATTTTGAAAATTAAGGTAATGATTTCTAAGACAAACTTCTCACTATTACTCATATTATAATTAATATTTAAACTTTATAAGCTCTTAAGTAGTGGGGATATAATGAAATCTATACACAACTCATAAAGGGTTTTGAAACCCAAAATATTAAATCACTCTATGTATCCAATCATCCTAATTACATGAGGTTTAATAGGAACTGTCTCTTTAAGCTGACACATGAATAGTGTATTAGAGATCTCATATCCCTATTGTCATGCCTTCTGCTGATACGGATCGTGAAGGTGATAAATTATGTTATACACATATATAACCTCATTTTACTTTAGAATCTCATTGGACATAAATAATAACATGAAAAATTGGACATATTTGGAATCATCCAAATGTTTTATGAAGGGATATTGTTATTCTTCACAAGCCTTCTTACCAAGAACTTAAGTAAGATAGGTTTCTATCATGTATAATTTCCACTTATGGTGTAGTATTATTTGAAATTACCTATACCATAACTAGAAATTTGAGTTTATGGGAAGGTTATACTTATCTAATAAAGATCATAGTGATATATTTGATGTCATATGGATTTAAATTTCTATAATAAATAAGATAATATTTTTAGTACTTTGTCTAGATTAAATAATTTGATAATAAATTTATTGTATTAATCTCTCACTATTTTAAAAAACTTAATATCCCTCACCATTGGTTTTGGAATATCCCATCACTTGGATAATATAGTGGAAAGGATCCATATTACACTTACCATTACCTATATGAGAGCCTGAAAATCTATTTAGTGGTATTTAGGTAAGCGAGTCTTTCCAACTACAGTAACCTGTATCTCCTTGAATTGTTGAGTGGACTCCCCAATCCTTAAATCCTAGACTTATATTTTCCTAAAAATTTACCTCTAATTTTTTATTGGGTGGATTCAGGTCATTTCACCCAATAAAAATTAAGTTAATTCAATCAAAAAATTTCTTTAAAACTTTCTATTAGATGGAAGTGTCCTAAGGAGGTCCATGCAAACAATATGATCCAGTGGTTCTATTATAAATCAAGTAATGGAAGACTATATTGAATTAATATTTTAATTGAGTGATTTTTATCTTTATGAGTAAATTTAAAATTTTATATCATTACATCCTTGTTAATATTAAGTGGATTTGAATCAAGTGATTAATTATGTCTAGATAAAATTTTTCATATAGTATAATTTATTTTAATTTCATCTTGCATGTTTATTAATTCATTCATTATGTGATGACAATAATGCATCCATAAATAATTAAATATGAAACTGACATAAATAAAATAATAAAATGGTATGATCATGAGATTATCTAATGATCAGTTTATCTAGAAGATGATAAATCAACCCATGTGCATAGGGAAAAAACTCTTAGAACCATGTGCTAGTTTGAGTTTCATTATTCCACATGTGTGACATGTATTTCTTATGTTGGGTTCACCTCAGACTTGAGTTTGTGTTGCCTCCTATCACCTAGGAGATTCATCCTCTATATATTATTTTACTCACAATAAAGTGAGGGGAACCAAAAGATTAGTTAAGGGGGTTTACATAAATTAAACTATGGTCACACAATCCCTTACATAATTAGGAGGGGGGATATGCAAAAGTCATCATTTTAATTTAATAATAATAAATAAAAAAACCAATCGCATACACATGTCATTCTAAGCTCATGATAATCCATACACATGCAATGACTATGCATTTAATAAATTATCATTCATTTAAATCATTATTAATTCATAAAAAAGCACACTAGAATCAATTAATTATATTAATTAATTAACTAATACATTTATATTAATTCCCATCAAATTTTTCTTTCAAAATTCCCATCCATTATAATCTTAAACAAATTAAATAAATTAATTTTATTTAAAATTAAATAAGTATAAATCATGTACTTGGAGGAAACATGGAGAGTACCCATACGAACTAATTAGCATGTATTGTATTCATATATTTTCCACTCATATGGAATATGGAATACATGTTTTGTCATGTAATTACATGGAGTGTACTATTAATAAATGACACACTGACACATGTTATTTATGTAGTGTATAATTATTTTAATGTGCATAGTGAAGTCATTTTATTCTGACTATACATGGTATGTAGTTTCAAATATAATGTATAAATAATTCAAAAATTTAATATAAATATATATATGTATAACCTATCACATAGATTGTACTATAAATAAATGATATAAAAACATGTGTAGATTAATATTAATTGGGATAATTAATTAATTTTACTTTTTTTGTAAATAGGTTGTATACATGGAGTGTATCGGATAGTTACACATTGTTTATGTCTTTTTTACATCTATTTGTGACATATGCCTATGGACTAGGCGTGTATGTCAGACGCGAAAATTAATGGGGTACATGATGTCTTATATATCTCAGTTAATAGGAATAAAATCCCATGTAGTTCAAGATGCATAGTTTAAGGTTATGTGACATGATTGGTCCATGCAGTTTAATGTCATGTTACTAAACCAAATTCACCATTAAAGGGTAGTTTTTTAGAGATGATTTTTAAAAAACATCCCCTAAATATTTTAAATTTATTAAAAAAACACTCCCCTCCCTGAGCCACCCTCCCCCAAGCACCCCCTATACCTCAATCCCTCACCACCCCTCACAGTCGCACCCTATTCCCCCTTTCCACTCACTATCACTACCTAACCCCCTTACTATCTATCCCAAAAAATCCCTCACTTCCACTCCCCATGCCCTCACCACCCTCGCTCCATGATCCCCCACTTTATCCCCTGATACCTCTCTACCAATCCCCTTTCCCTCTCGCCACCACTCACTTCTGCTCCCTTCCCCCTTATAGTTTCTTACCATCGATCCCTTTCCCCCTTGTGGTTTCTCTCTTATACTCCCTTTCCCCCTTGAATTCTCTCCCAACCAAGCCCTCATAGCTACTATCCGAGCCATCCCCATAGATGGTCTCTAAGAAATCCATGATCCCTCATTTCTCCTCCATAATCCCCTGAGCCCTTGTAGTGACCTCCCTGAGCCCTCACCACCCCTCCTTGGGCCCTCATCATTGTTTCCATTCCCCTTTTCCACATTTCTACCTATCCACCGATCCATCGATGTCATGGCCTTACTATCGAGCCCTCACTGCCAAGCCACTGATCCCTCACCGCTTCTCTTGAGCCATCATCCTCGACCTTGTGTCCTCCCTTGCTTCCATTTCCCCCTCCGCAACCTTCATCCCCTTCTGGTGCACCACTTCATCATCCCCCTTTATAAGTTTATTTATTTATTTGATAATTTTTTAACATCATACTATCACGTCCATTTTACATTCCAAATTCATTAAACATACTTATAGGAAAGTTATAATTTTGTGATGAATTATATATACATTCAAATTAAAATATAATAAAATGATGTTGTTCAAAAATGTAATCTAATTAAAAATTATAAAAAAATTTATATTGTTGACTTCAAATAAATTATTATTTTTTTAAATTAAAAAATATTTCTTTTGTGTTTTAATTTTCTTTAACTAAGTGTAGGAACTTTGTGATATATAGATAAAAGTTGGATCACATTACTGTGGAACACACCCCAGTATGTTAAGGGTTTGGATTAGTTTTTATATTTTTCAATTTAAAATAGATTTGTTGATAGTAAATAATATGTCCATGAACTAAATGAAAATTTAGAACATGATTGAAGAGAAATGAAATTTATGAATAATTGATATTGAATCAATTACCTACTCAATATTTTTTATGGATTTGGCATGTAGAATCAAACATTATATAAAGTTTGAGAACTGATGTTAATCAACAGAATGAGCTCCAAAATTCATCAAAAATGGACAATGAAAAGAAAAAACTTATAAAAGATTATTTTGGCATTGCAATGAAACAACATCAATATCAAAAAATATTAGAAAAACCATTTTATGGTTCTAAAAATAGAAAATTTAAAAAATCATGGTATTGGTGTTATGGGACAACTAGATTAAGATCATAACATATCATTGGATCATCCTATTGATGTTGTGGAGACTAATGTAAGAGATAACTTCATTAAGTAGACAAATGTGTTTCATAATTTAGTTAGTGATGGAAATCAGTATTTTTATGTTGGATTTATGAAATATTCAAAACTTTATTTTCTATTGAAGTGGTACCATATCAAATGCCTATGCAGAATTACAAATAAGGTGATTTACATGATATTGTAATTTTTTTGTGATACATTTTCGGAAGCTAAGATCAACCATCCTTATTATGATATGATTTTTTTTTTACTAATATTGGTCTAAACTACAAAAATCACATGATTGCCTCAATGATTATATGCTTTATTGGGAAGATGATTCAAGTATACATGATTTAAAAAAGTGTCTTTTAGATGGAAGTCAATGGGTGATGTTGGAAATCTGAATCAACATACTACTATAAAGAATAATAATAAAAACACACCTATAAATTTTTTATGTTACTTACCTTTAAAAACTGAATTTCAATGATTATTCATGTCATAAAAAATGGTCGAGCACATGAAGTGACATTCAGTAGATAATAGAAATGATGGGTTAATGCGACATCTGAGAAATTTAAAATCATGGAAGACATTTGATTAATTACATCTAGATTTACCATCTAATCCTAGGAATGTTCTATTGGTATTTGATGTCAATGGATTCAACCCATTTGAGACTTTAAGAATTAGTTATAGCATTTGGATGGTTATTTTTATCCCGTAAAATCTATCTCTGTAGATTTGTATGAAACAAAAATATTTTATCATTACAATATTTATTACTGAAAAGAACCCTAAAAATGATATTGATGTATAATTTTAGTCTCTAATTGAAGAATTATAAGATTTATGGAGCAATGGTGTTAAGACATATGATGCATCTTCTAGAACAATGTTCAAAATGCATGCAGCTTTAATTTGGACCATTAGTGAAATCCTTGGATAGTGAACTTATCTAGTTGGAACACTTATGTGGGTTTTTTATTTTAATATTTTTAACATTTATTTTGATATTGAATGAATATCTTACAGTAAAAATGGTGTCTCTTGTGTCATCATATATTTCTTGATGCATCTTATAGATTTTGGTTGAACAAGTCAAAGTTAAATGGGTATATTGATCATATACCACTTACAAAGTTGTTAACATGTTATGAAATATTGTAACAACTTGTAAATGTTGAAACAGAATTTGGGAAGGTGCATCATTTGAATGATAGTGAGAAACGAGTTTGAAGTGTATCATCAATTGCAATCAGAACACAACAATGGAAAACAGTATATTCTTATAACTTATGTATTGGGAATTTAATTTGTTTCATCATAATCTTGATGTTATTCATATTGAGAAGAAAATTTGTGACATTTTGATCTTCACATTACTTAATGAGCATTGAAAGTAGAAGGACCATTTCAATACTTAGAAGGACTTACAAAAATGAATATAAAGTGTGATATATGGCTATATGAGAATGAAAAGTATAATCTGATAATTTTTGCAGTGAAAAATAGGGATAAAGATGAATTAATTTTAATTTTAAAAATTGTGAAAGTATCTTATGGGTATTCCAGTAACATTTCAAGGTGTGTTGACTTAAACCACCATAGGTTACATGGATTAAAATTCATGATTCACATATTTTGTTACAGTAATTACTACCATTGGCATTGCATACATTGTTATCGGAAAAGGTTATTGTATTTGTACTCCAATTTTGTACATTATTTAGAAAATTGTGTGAGAAAAATCTAAAAAATGAGCTTGAATACCTTAAGGATATATTTTTACTAACACTTTGTGCAATGGAGATGATCTTTCCTCCATCATTTTTTACTATCATGATGTGTTTAAATATGAATTTGGTCAAGGAAGCTAAATTAAAATGTCCCATACATTATCGATGTATGCATCCAATATAGAGGTACTTTATTTATATGTTTTAAATATTAAGTAAACAGTTCTTGACACTTCATTGAATATTTAATTATGTTTTATTTATTTTATTTCACAAATAACTTGGTCATTTGAAATCATGCAGGAAAAATAATGTTCAACTTGAAGACTCAATTTATGAAGGCTATTTAGTAGTGGAGTGTCTTACCTTTTGTTCTAGATACTTCAATGATATTGAGACAAAATTTAATCAAGTTAAAAAATTTGATGACATGTAGATTAAATCTCAACTACATGAGAAATAAAAAATATTTCCTATTATTGGTCGACCAATTGGGAGGATCTCAAATATTACACTGATGAAAATGGAATTATTATAGTCACATAGATATGTGCTACAAAATAGTGAAATTTTAGATCCATTTATTAAATAGATTAGGATACAAACAAAGAGATGATTTATAATTCGAACATGAAATGATAAAGATATAACAAAATCTGTTAACAAAGATCTTATAGAATTGTTTGAACATCATGTAAGTTCATAAATATGTTAATAAAAATAGATATTAGGTTGAAACATATATTTTTTAAATATAATAATGTATATTAATTTTTATAGATCATGAATATAGCACTTAGGTTGATTTTTCAGAAGATTTGAAGTTTTTTGGCTTGAGGTCCACTAAAATAGGCTAGAAAGTTAGATGCTTACAATGTGAATGGATTAAAATTTCATATAGTCAGTCGGGTAGAGGATTAAAAAACATAGAATAGTTGTATATTTATAGTTTATGAATTGGGATATTATAAAAATTTGAATGATATTATAAAATTAAACTACCATGGTCATTTTTCAGTTGTTTTATTCAAATGAAAGTGGGTCGATATTACCAGGGATATTAAAAGATATCCTTTTAAATTTACTTCTGTGAACTTATCTATCTTGATGCATGTTAGTGACTATGAATTACATGATATGTATATCTTCTCATCGCAACCGAGAATGTTATATTACATTAAAGATTTCATTGATGAAGGGTAGAGTGTATTTGTTCACATAAAACAAAGATACTTGTATGATATGGGTGATGAATTGGAAGATTTGAACTTTGACATTGAATCCCATAAACAGTAAGAAAATAACTTATTTTTCTATCATGATATTGAAAATATTAGTCTTTAATGGGTGGATGAAGTAGATGCATTAATGATGGAGCAAGATAATAATATCATTGAAGGAAAAAATGATTGTATATGTAGTCATACATTAACTTATCAACCACTAATAGAATATGTTATTCATTTCTAGTATTGTGTATCTTTTATCATATTTAAATTGATTTTTATGCATGATTTGTTTATTTTTGAAAAAGAAAATGTTATATTTGTTTTTATACGAATCCATTCATTATCTTACCTATGTATATTATGTTTGTCAGTAATCTGCACATGCTATCATTTATAAATTTCTTTTTCTGCATTTTTTTGAAATATATTCTATCAAGTAATTTTTACTTATTTAAATGATAGCAATTCCATGTAATAAGCATTACACTGATCCCAGTTGACTCCCAATTGATGTTACCTAGACCATATATAAACTTGGTGATCCATCAGGATCCCTCTCTATAGAATCTAGGAAACCCTCCAACCCCCATTATTATTTTACACACCCTCCGTCTCCCCCCATTAGTGTCTGGAACACCCTCCTTCTCCTTCCCATCATTATTTGGAACATTGCTCCCCCTAATTCAATAGGTTTAGCATATGGCGACTCTAAAATAATCTAACATGTGGTCACTCCTATTTATTCATGAATATATTGGAGGGTTATAGTTATAAGTAAAATTTTTAATATGAATAAAGTTATTAAAAAAATTATACTAATAACCATTTTTTCATAAAATATAGAAACAATTTTACTATTGAGACAAATATCAATAGTTTATATGTCTATAATTTGAACTGATTGAAGATAGTTGTCCCCTTTTATTATTATGGAGTCCCCATAGATGATGTTATAGGATTATTGGACCAAATTCTAGGCCAGTTGGTGGTTGATCCGGTTACCCTTTTTATTACATATTCTGATTGGAGGCATATGCCTCAATCTTGAAAGAATAGATTATTTTATTCCCAAATAAATGTAATTTTAATACATTATAGATCAATTGAATTATATTATTTAATTACATTATAATATTTTAAATATGAATCTCTTTGTATAGATGTTATTCCACTATACTATTGCTAATCTTATCACATGAAAGTAGATATTGAAAAAATTGGGTAAGAAATGGAATGCTTTTAAATAGATATTATGGAATGAATTAAACAATACACATTAACCAATCAAAAGAAACATGATAATGTATATTAAGGGGTACCTAGAGAGTAATGGAAGGTGTTTTTTGATATCCATATCCATGAGAAGCATATGGTACTGAAAAATATATTATTATAATAATCTCATTTTACATATATATATATATATATGAATATGAAAAAGGTATTCCATTGTATACATTGCTATTAAATTAAAAGTTATTTATTTTAGGATGTTTTAAGAAAAAATGAATCAAGTTGAGCTAAAAAAATCATCCCCCACAATGCTAGTTCAAAGTGTTTTTCAAGAAACAGATCAACTATGGTAATATTTTCAATAGTTTAAATATTTATAAGATAACATTATTTATTTCATATATTAAATTTTTGATTTATCTTTGTTTAATGTAGTCAAATAATTTAGGGAACCAACTTTATTGAATGGAACTTTGGTTAAATTTTTATATGAAATATGATGTGAGTTATGTGAATGATCCTACCAAATAAGTTGGGGTATGAATTCCTTTATCATTATAATAAATTATTATAAGTTATCAATTTTTTAATATGTATTTCTTTAAATATGATTGATATTTTATTTATAGGTAAAAATAAAAGAAATATGGTATTCCAATCATGCTTAGTCTTTCTTTATATCCTATGATGATCCAAATGGTCAAGTCCTTAGGAAGGAGAATCCTAGTTGCATGCGCAGGATGGGTTTGGGAAAATTTTCATCTGAGTTCTTTGGCTGGTCACCAGGGATTACTGCATCATCTACTCTTAGTGGTAGTTACTCTCTACTTTGATATTCTCATAGGTATTTTAGTGTAATGAAAATAAGAATTTAGTAATAGGGAGAACAATCTAGAAAAATGGGGATCATATACCAATGTAGGATGTAAAGGTTATTTCTCTACTTAAAGGACTGGTTGAATTATATCATAAGATGATTGGATGTGTCCCTAGTGATATTGTGTCTATATATGGATTAATTAAGCAGGTAAATCACACAACTTCATAATAATTTAGTACACAAACTTTTATTAGTTTTAAGTTAAAATTTAAATATAGAATACTATTTATTTTTCAATCAAAATTTTATACAGGTGTTAGTAGTAGGGAGTGGAGAAAGAGACAAAGATGGTGTTGATCCTAGTTCATTGGGTAGTGATGATTTTTGACTTTGGATTCAGTGATGGTTATGTTTAACTAAACTCATAACAGACTAACATAATGATATGGTGATTGAGAAACCATATTGTGTTTTGAGGTATGGGATATATATATTTATCTTACATTACTTTAAATCTATATGTTTGTTTGATTTTATATGTTTTCTTCTGATGTTTCCATTATTCTCATCATTCTTAGTCTCTTTTGGGATATTTTTTAGATGATTCCATATAAAGTATTCCATTATAGTTTGATGAATTTTTTCTTTTTATTAAATGTTATTTTAGAGTTTTTATGGTTATAATATAATTACTATTATGAAAACATGGATTTTAGTAGGCTCATTTTATGAGGGATATTTAGGTTAGACCATATAATGAGGAGGTTATAAGAAATTCATGGGTGAATATTTTTTGTGTTTTATCCATTGTTTATTATGTTATCATCGTTATGCTTATTGGCTTGGGGGTATTGTGTGGTTTTCAAAATGAAAGTGGGGATGTGGTAGCATTTATGGATCGATGGAGAAAAGGTTGATGAGATTACAGGGGAGTAGTTCATTGTTGTATTTTATGGGAAAATTATTATAGTAATTGATTTCATGTTAATTTTTGATTTGTGGTGTGTTGGAATCTATTTAGTGATGATGTGGAAATGCTTTATAAGGATGTGTGGTGGAAATGTAAAATAGGTTTGGAATGGATATATATAGGGGGTGATGTTGTGAGAAGTGTGGGGTTCTATATATATAGTGGGGTTATGTGATTATGTGGTCATATGTGGTTATGTGGTAATATTATGGCTATTATAATCATTAGTAATTTCATGTTTTGTGATTTTATTATATGAATATTGATTCTTTTTTATTCTATGTTTTCCATGTGATGAAACTTTTCCTTTTTATGAATTTGGTGTGTTTTCTCTTAATTGATGTAGGTATTTCTATGATTTTTTATTTAAAATTTCATGAAGTTATTCTATGATTATAAAATTATTTTTTATTAATTTATGATTATATTTTATAACCATTAGGGGTTTATTAAATGTTTAATAGAATTTATTTAATATTTATGAAGGATTTAAATGAATTTTTTATGTTAATTTTTAATTAAAACATTTGTATAATCAAAGTGTTTGTGAAAATTCCTTTGAATCCCTTTTAAGTGAAATTGTATGTTTAAATAAGTATTTTCATACTTATTTGATTTATAATATATGTGAAATAGGTTTCAAGGTTTTTTTCATTAATGTAATATATGATTTTCAAATGGCTGTTAAGGGAGAAATTTGATGTTTTTAATTAAATGGTCCTAGATTTTTTTATTTGGTATAGTTTTTCCCAAGATTTTATTTAATTTTATTTATTTTTTTAGAAAAAATATATAGCGAATGTTTAAACTGCCTCTAGATATTGTAAAAAAAATTAATGGTTGTTTAAACCATCGTTAGGTATTATTAAATATTGAAATGGTTAAAACTGCTATGAAATCCTTGGATGTTTTGAGAGGAAAAACCACTGCTAAAAAATCATTCTATGAAACTTCCTAGAAACCATTACTAAATGAGTGAAACCATTATAAGTTGGATACTGACAACAACTTTAGTTATGGTTTTAAAAAACATTCATGGAACCATTTTGTAGTGGTTTAAACTACCACTAACTTAAAAAAAACCACTACCAGTCCCCTATTTTTATAGTGTGTGGTAAGGATGTGTGTTATGTAGTTTAGATTCATGAAGTTAGGACTACTAGTTGCTACCTATTTTTAGCTATAACATTTTCCAATCATTCTAATGAAAATATCAATTGAAACTTTAATAGCATGTGATTCATTATCAGTGTGAGAAATAAGATATAATAGAATATCATCCATATTTCATGAGAGCACACAATATGGTATTGAGTTGGACTTACACATTGGGTTAGCCTTATGGACCATACTATCTGTTCATAAATAGGAAGGTTAGGATATATATGGGGTTTAAAGCTAGTATGAAGAACATAGTGGTTCCTCCTATAAATTAGAAATAAAGAAGGATTAGTTGATATGGTGTGGTCTTAGACCTGGTAGGAGGACCATGTATGGATATCTACCCCCTCCCCCCACACCCCCAAATTTTTGTAACTATACATGGAAGGGATACTCATAAGGTTGGGGCTTACACTTAGTAGGTGGACCATATATAGTTTACTATGAAAAATGAGTCAAGTGAATGTATTTTTGGGTTCCAAGTGGAGTATCTCAACATAATAAATTTTGGAAAACCAAGAGGAGTACCTTGACTCAAAGTGTATATGAAAACCAAGAGGATCATCTCGAATCAAGTCATATTAGGTAGTTATTTTCACTTAGGTAGTGGACCTAGGAGAATGGGCACCCTGGTGAGTGACTTGGGTGAATTGACGCCCTAGTAAGATGGACTAGGTGAGGTTCACCATCATATAGATGGATTAGGTGAAGGGTCTCTCAAGTATTGGGGCTTGAGTTAAGGGTTTTCCAAGTATTAGGGATTGAGTAAAGGGAATCCCATGTATTGGTAAAAGGGTCACCCTTGTATGGGGACTTGAGTGAAGGGTATACCATGTATGGGGACTTGGGTGAAGTCATGCTCAAATAAGATACCAGGATGAAGTATTACTCATATATGATACTTAGGAGAAGTTATGCACAAGTATGATACCTAGGAGAATTCATTCATAGTTATATGACATGATAAATGTATGAATTGGTTAGGAATATCTGGTGATGATTAGAGCGAGGGAAACCCTAGTATATGATCTATGTGAAGACTAGAGTGTATGTCACCCTAGTGAGGGGAATCTGGAATAACCATGGATAAGGGATCTTATACCTCGATCTGTCTTCTAGGATTCTTTATTTCTGTTGAAAATTGGAGGTGATGGGGTTTATTTATAGACAATGGTAGACTGGGGAACACAAGAAGTATAGGTGTGGAAGGTGGTTAGCATGAGTACTAATGTAACGTCCCAGATTTAGGTACCACTCCACGGGTGCCCCAAACCCGGTTCGCCATGTGACCTCAAGTGCATTTCCCCAAACGCCAGAGGCTGCCGACTAGCAGTGAGGGCCCATGTCTGATAGTGGGGAAATTATGCCCTCATTTTTCAAAAGTGTAACAGAGCGGAATATAATATAAACATACAACAAAAACGGAAGCAGTAATAGTACACGTAACTGAAATGGATAACTGATAACAAAAAGGGAAACCAGCAGTCATACATATGTAAAGATGCAGCATGTCACTATTCCATAAAACAGCCAGAACATGTTACACTACAATAATACATTACAACTGAAGTACAAGTACATAAAAGAAAAACAGAACATCCAGTGTCATCACAAGCCTAGGATCGGTCCCATGCCCTCCTACTCCTCAACAACAATCAAGTACCTGCATAGGGACTCTTTCTCCTATCCACACCTGCAACAATATAATCTGTTTGGGCCGAAAATCATGACCCAAACAGGGTGTGAGAAATAAATCCTAGTAGGCATCCACCAAAGGCTTGTGCCCAACTATGTGTAAACATGCAACATCAGTGTGCAGTAGTAAAATACAATAAACTAAGCAGTAATTAAAAGTAACCAACTTAACCAGTTATATTTCCATTTACATTTCCTTTTTAATCATTTAATTTAAAATATCACCACAGTGAATATTCTAAGTAAACAGCCAATTTCCTCAGACATGTAAACTCCTAACCTCAGGTAAAGATAATCCAAAAACAAGAATTTTCCCTCAGGAATACAGATATTTCCCTCAGGCGTACGAATTGTCGCCCACAGGCACAAAATCAACTGCCCACAGGCACAGAATAAATTGACCTCAGGCTAAGAGAACATTGCCCTCAGGCTAATATAGTCATACCCTCAGGCGATAGTAAAACACTGCCCTCATGCACAAGTAACCGGGCCATGCCCAACATGTAAATAAGTAGTTCACATACAATTCCTCTCAAGGAAAAAGTAATGCGCAAAATAATTAAGGCATACCCTCAGGTATCCTGGCCAAATGGCTAAACAGAGGAACGCACCCCCGGGGTGGTCCTGGATCCAAGCAGCGATCCCACACAACATTTTAATATCACATTTAATTACCTATACAATTCTAGGTACTTAAACAGTTATGGCCTCAACAACACGTCACCCTAACATGGGTTCGTGGCACAAAAATTCACACTAACGCACTACAGTTGGAAAAATTAACACCAAGCCACCTACCTTTAACACCCACGAACGATATACGCGAACGTCGCCTCCAGAAACGCCCAAGAACAACGTAGATCTGGCTTAGAGGAAACTTTGTTTAAACTTAAATAACTTCTCTACAGAAAAGAATTGGTAAGAACTACTCTAGGAGAAGGGAGAACTCACCTGTGCGGTTCCAGGGAGATTGACGGTGCAGAAAACGAATTCCCGACGTGCGCTTGGCAGATCTCCAAAGCTCTGACCTCCCTCTTCTGCTCCTTCTTCCCGTTCTAATCCTTCCCTGCGAACAAGGGAGGCTACTTCCCATTTTAAGTGAAAAAACAAATTTCACGACGTGTACTTATGATTACACGGCATGTACTTCCGAGTACACGGCGTGTACTTCCTTCATTTAACTATTCACCTGGCGGCACTGCCAAACTGTTCATCTGTTGACATGACTACACAGAGTGTATTCTTGAGTACACGGCATGTTCTGTCGCATAGTTGGCCACCGCCTTACTATTTTCCTGCCAACTGACTACATGGCGTGTCGGTTTTTTTACACCCTGAGTTATCAGCATGGCTACACGCCCTGTGTAATCATCCCACACGACCAAAAGTACACGGAATGTGGAAAAGTACATGGCGTGTAGTCCCAAAATTTAGGATTTCTTTCCATTTCCCTTATTTTCTCAAAAAAACTTAAGGAAAGGAGAAAAGAAGAAACCCGTACCTCTGAAATAAGAACCGGGTTCTTACAAACTTCCCCCTTAAAGCAATTCTTCCCCAAATTGCCTTTCCAAGGGTGGTGAAGATATAGACGTGAACAGTTCCAGCCACTGAGCACGTACGTCGGTCTCCTGCTCCCAGGTTTCATCCTACACTCGTCCATGCTGCCATAGCACCCGTACGAGAGGAACTGACCGGACTCGGAGAAACTTCGTGCTCCTATCAACA
The DNA here is from genome assembly GCA_963277665.1 of Viscum album. Taxonomy (NCBI): domain Eukaryota; kingdom Viridiplantae; phylum Streptophyta; class Magnoliopsida; order Santalales; family Viscaceae; genus Viscum; species Viscum album. The sequence goes on along the minus strand of OY728162.1, from coordinate 421,006,847 downwards.
ATACGAATTAGATGCTCCTCAAAGGACACATTGACCTAAAGCTCAACCTCTTCGGGCTGAAAGACGTGAGACGATTCTGAATGATAGCGGTGCAACTGAGATACATGGAAGACATCGTGCATGGCCCAATACCTCTATGGTAACTGCAACCAATAGGCAACCGGCCCGACTCTCTCCAGAATCTCAAATGGCCCCACATACCTCGGTGAAAGTTTACCCTGTCTCCTGATCTGTTTGTGTCCAAACCTCGGCGAAGCATGAAAGAAAACCTGATCCCCAACCACGAACTCCAAAGGTCATTTGTGGCGATCATTATAAGATTTATGAAGATATTGCGTGGTAGCCATCCATTTATGAATCAACTGGACCTGCTCAGAAGTCTCCTGCACGAGACGTGGTCCCAGTAAAGCTGCCTCACCTGCCTCTGACCAGCATAAGTGTGATCAGCATAGCCTACCATATAAAGCCTTGTAAGGTGCCATCTCAATAGTTTCCTGAAAACTATTATTATAGGAAAACTAGACTAGGGGTATATGCTTCTCCCAAGAGCCCCCAAAGTCCAGGACACATGCACGCAGCATGTCCTCAAGCACCTGTATCATACGCTCTGACTGGCCATTGGTCTGAGTTTGGTAAGCTGTGCTCAGAAGCACCTATGTACCTAGTTCCCTCTGAAAACTCTGCCAGAAACGAGACGTAAAGCAGGCATCCCTATCTGAAATGATAGAATGAGGAACCCCATCAAGACGTACGATCTCTCGGATATACAACTTTCCAAGATCATCAACACTGAAGGCTTCTTTGATCGGCAAGAAGTGAGCTACCTTCGTGAGTCTGTCCACAACAACCCACACGGAATCATTGCCTCTAGGTGACCTCAACAACCCAGTCATGAAATCCATCGCGACATAATCCCATTTCCACTTCAGGATGGGTAACTTCTGTAACAACCCAGATGGTCTCTGATGTTCCGCCTTCACCTGTTGATAGGTGGAACACCTCGTAACAAAACCAGCTACGTCTCTCTTCATACCCGGCCACTAGTACTGATGTCTCAAGTCACGGTACATCTTGGTAACTCCGGGATGAACTGCCCAAGATGAAGCATGAAACTCCCGCATCATCTCCACGCGTATATCCCATGGAACCCACACTCGTCCATGGAAACACAAAACTTTATCATCTCCTATCATCCAACTAGGAGACGGGTCCTCACTATTCACCGACTCCTATAGAACTAGGCCTTCTGGATCAGATAGTTTTCTCATCCTCACTCTATCCAGGAGGGTAGAAGTCACAGCTAAAGATGAAAGATAAGTTTTCCCCTGACTGACGTTCACCTCCAAATGCATCTTAGAGAACAAATCCATGAGCTACCACTAATCATTGTCCTTCTGTACAGCCTGTATCTGAGTCTTTTTGCTCAGTGCATCAGTTACTGCATTACCTTTACCGGGTGTATAGGCAAGCTCAAAATCAAAGGACTGAAGGTATTCGACCCACCTTCGCTGCCTCAGATTCAAGTCACGCTGAGTAAAGATATACTTGATACTTTTGTGGTCAGTGAAAACCAAAAAACGTTCTCCCAATAGATAATGTCTCTAACAGCGCAATGCATGCACAACTGCAACCAAATCGAGATCATGCGTCGGTTAATTCCTCTCATGTGGCCTCAACTTCCAAGACCCGTATGCAACCACTCGATCACCCTGCATTAGCACAGCTCCCAGCCCAATCCCTGATGCATCCTAGTAAACCATATAGCTCTTCCCCTGCTCTAGGAGTATCAGGATCAGTGTTGATGTCAACCTTCCCTTCAGGTCCTAAAAGGCTCTCTCGCAAGTTTCTGACCAAACGGACTTCACACCCTTCTTATTCAAACCCGTCAACGGTGCTGCTAAGAGGGAGAAGTCCTGTATGAAGAGTCTGTAGTAACCATCTATCCCTAAGAAACTCCGTATCTCAATCACGTTCTTAGGCTGCTCCCTAGAAACTACTGCTCTCACCTTCTCTGGGTCTACTATAACTCTTGCCTCTGAGATGATATGACCTAGGAAGTGAATCTAGTCCATCCAAAAGTGTCACTTTGAGAGCTTAGCATATAGACGATGCTCTCTCAGTGTACTCAATACGATCTCAAGATGGGTGGCATGGTCGTGTCGAGTGTGAGAGTACACCAAGATATCGTCCACGGATACTACCACAAAAGAATCCAGATACGGATGGAACACACAATTCATCAGAGCCATGAAAAATGTTTGCGCATTCATGAGTCCGAACGGCATAACCAAGTACTTGTACAGAACATATCTTCTCGAAAAAGTTGTTAGCGGTATATCCGATGGTCTCACATGAAGCTGATGGTATCCTAACCTCAGGTCAATCTTTTAGAACACTCGTGCTCCACAAAGTTGATAAAAATATCATCTATCCTCGGAAAGGGATATGAGTTCTTAACCGTCAACTGGTTCAACTTCCGATAATCCACACAGAGTCCAAGGGTACCTTCCCCCTTCTATGAAAAAAGGACAGGATAACCCCAAGGAGAAGTACTGGGTCGGATGAAACCCTTTGCCTGTAACTACTCTAACTGCCTCTTGAGCTCCTACAACTCAGGAGTGGCCATACTATAAGGAGGAATGGACACTGGTGTTGCTCCTGGCACAAGCTCAATAGAGAGATCCACCTCTCGCTCTAGAGGTTGACCTAAGAAGTCATCTGGGAAGACATCCCTAAAATGATCAACCACTAGAGGGAAATCCGTCTGACAAGTCCCCTGATCATCCAGATATAAACTCACTATCTAGGCTGTGACTCCACCTCGCCCATGATGCTCTAGTCCAGCTCGACTCGCTTGAACATCCCATTCTCCCTTGTATAGAAACTCTCCGCCCTCTGGTGACGTGAAATGCACCCTATGATGATAGAAATACACAAAGGCTAGAAAGAGAACCAACCAGTCCATCATGAGAATGACATCATAGCTCGTCATCTCTAAGACATAGAGGTCCCAAAGGAAGTGACACCCACCAACCTCAACGGGGCACTCCTTTCACTGATGCACACCATTCGTTCTAGTCCCCAACGGAGTGTCTAGTGTCATAATATCGGAAGAAGTAGAAACACAGAGCCCAAGGCTCTCCACAATGGGTACAGATATGAAGCTATGTGTAGCACCTGTATCAAAAAGTATTGAAGATAAAACAGAAGCTACTAGAATAGTACCTCTGACTGTATAAGGTCCGGGATCCTGCTCATGCTGGGTCTGTTGCACTGCATATGCCTATCCAGGGCCGCGGCCCTACGACACAGCCTAGCTACCCTGAGCTGTCCCACCCTGCTGCCTCTGAGATCCTAGTGTCTGGATACCACGACCATGACCACCATATCTGCCTGCATGCCCTGACGTATTCCAGTTCCCTGACTGGTAAGAAGCCACTGGTCCTGCTCCCGCACGCAGAGTTTGCACAGAACCCCTCTCACTATCCACTGGTGGAAATTCCCTGCAAAAGCGTTGTAGATGACCCATCTTGCCGCAAGCTCGGCACTCCACTAGGTCTCGTGGACACTGTGGTCTCTTGTGGATCTCTCTACCACACTGGTAGAACATGACTTGACCACCTGAAACATTCTTCTGGCTGGTACTACCACCCTGAGAGAAGTCCATCTGTCTCTTTCTCTTACCAGTAGAAATAGTACCAGAAACTGGTGCTGAACCACCCTGTCCCACACCACTAGCTTCCCGCAGGTTCCTCTCCGTAATCAGTGCCTGGTTCACAATAGCATGTACTGAAGGCAACCTGAAAACATTCACCAGCACACAGATGTCATAACTAAGACCATCCTCAAAGCGCCTGGCCCTCAACGTCTCATCACCCACCAGAATGGGTGAAAAACACTGAAGCTCGGTAAAGCGAACAGAATAATCCATCACTGACATAGTGCCCTGCTGCAGATTCATGAACTCTCGAGCTCTATTTTCCCTCGGCGTCTCTGGGAAGAAGTCATAGAAGGTTGTCTGGAAATCTTCCCACTCTATGACTCTGTGATGCTCTGATTGGGTGGTAACATCCCACCACCTCTTGGCGGAATCACGCAGCATCTAAGTCGCGAGCTTGACCCTCCACCCTGGAGGCATCTCAAGATGCTCGAAAATAGTCTGCATCGATCCAAGCCAAGACTCCGAAGCCTGTGGTCTGCCATCCCCTAAAACTTTAGGCAGATGCTGCTACTGGAAGATACGTGTCAGCTCGGCCATAGATGTGGCAGTCGACGGTGCTCCCTGAAAGGTCTGCATGAACCACATAAAGCCTTCACAGAACTGCACCTCCACACATGTGTCCAGTATAATGGTTGGCACCGCATCTGGATCTACTAGAGGATACATTGGTATCCCATGGTCCACCATCTCTGGAGTATAGTCGTCGCTACTCTCCTGGAGAACAACGCATGGTCTTCTAGGCGGCATGACTCTACAAGGTCAAATGCACACCTTAGAACAAGATTAAAAATGACCAAAAACAAAGAAACTCAAAAGGGGATAGGAGGAAGAAGGCATTCAAAATTTTCAAAAAAAGACTACACTATGTGTATAATGACTACACGCCATGTACCTAACTTCTCTTCCTTGCCTGGGTCCTTTTACACGGCAGAGCCACACAGATCCTGTTTGAACAAAACTACATGGCGTGTATTTCATCTACACAGTGTGTATGGTGTAATTTTCCAACTGCCCGTGTCGCTTGTGACACGGTCGACTACTTAGATTGACACTACACGGCATGTGACACCCGAACACGGCGTGTACACTACTCATTTTCTTCCAGCCACACGGATAACTCCACACGGTCTGTCCACGGACAAGACTACACGGTGTGTCCCACGGGTACACGTCGTGTACTAGACGAGCTTCGCCGACCCGTGTTGTTAGTTACACGGCCGGGAACATGGCTCACACTATACGGAATGTTCCATATATACACGGTGTGTATACGAGAGGATTTCCCTGACCCTTGTTGTTAGCTACATGGCCGGGTCCCCAGGTCATACTACACGGCGTGTTCATCATCAACACAACGTGCATGTCTTAAGGTCTCTTCCATCTGTGTTGTTAGTTACATGGGCGGACTTCGGGTCAACACTACATGGCATGTACATCGGTACATGACGTTTTCACCCCAAGCACTTCCCTTCCCCGTGTCGCCGCCCACACAGTTTGTGACACAGGAAGAGACTACACGGCGTGTACTCCTGATACACGGTGTGTACTCAAAAAGTTTATTTTTCTTCCTGAACAGAAGAACATACACGACGTTTCTAAAGTACTACACGGCGTGTATACTGGGTTTTCCGGATAGTATGCCTTAGAAACTTTCCCGGAACCTAGAAAATACCGGAAGCAACACCTAAGTCTCAAATTCCAACCCGTGAGGGACCATACTCCCCACGAATCAAAGTTTGACATCTTATCTATGTTACAATAAAATAAACAGTCAATGATCCACCAAATTCCGGTCAATGAGGGCCCATACTCCCCAAAAACCTAAGTTTGGCGTCCATTCTATAAACAGGATCACAAAATAATACCCTATCAACCAGCATGTATCTATCCAAGCAGCTATCACAACCACATGCTTTTACTAGCACAACATCTATCACAACAACATGCAATTTCTAATGCACCTACATGGAATGGAAACTATAAATGGCATGTGATTTCTAGCATGTGCCTAAATGATGCATGAGATGGAATACCCTCATCTCATCAGGTTGCAACTAAATGAAACCCGTTAATAAAATATAAACAGCACAATCAGTAGTGCGTCACCCAATAGTGAAAATAAATTCAACTGTCAAATCGCAAAATCAGTAAGATTGCAATATGAGGGAAATTGGATTTTCCCTATACACGGGTTAGCTACGCCCGAGCACAGCTTAGTGCCAACTACCGTTCCCATCCTATCCCTGACTAAGGATCCAAATAGTAAGTCAAAGAAAAGAACCCCTCTGATACCACTTTGTAACGTCCTGGATCTGGGTACCACTCTACGGGTGCCCCGAACCCAGTTTGCCATGTGACCTCAAGCGCATTTCCCCAAACGCCAGAGGCTTCCGACTAGCAGCGAGGGCCCAGGTCTGATAGTGGGGAAACTATGCCCTCATTTGTCAAAGTGTAGCACAGCAGAATATAATATAAACATACAACAACAGCGGAAGAAGTAACAGTACATGTAACTGAAATGGATAACTGATAACAAAAAGGGAAACCAGCAGTCATACATATGTGAAGATGCATCATGTCACTATTCCATAAAATAGCCAGAACACGTTACACTGCAATAATACATTATAACTGAAGTACAAGTATAGAAAATCAAAACAGAACAGCCAGTGGCATCACGAGCCAAGGCTCAGTCCCATGCCCTCCTACTCCTCAGCAACAATCAAGTACCTGCATAAGTACTCTTGACCCTATCCACACCTGCAACAATATAATTTGTTTGGGACGAAAAGCATGACCCAAACAAGGTCTGAGAAATAAATCTTAGTAGGCATCCACCAAAGGCCCGTGCCCAACTGTGTGTAAACATTCAACATCAGAGTGCAGTAGTAAAATGCAATAAACTAAGTAGTACTGAAAAGTAACCAACTTAACTAGTTATATTTCCATTTACATTTCCTTTTTAATCATTTAATTTAAAATATCACCACAGTGAATATTATAAGTAAACAACCAATGTCCTCAGACACGTAAACTCCTACCCTCAGGTAAAGAGAATCCAAACACAATAATCTTCCCTCAGGCATACAGATATTGCCCTCAGGCGTACGAAATGTTACCCACAGGCACAGAATCAACTACCCACAGGCACGGAAGAAATTTCCCTCAGGCTAAGAGAACATTGCCCTCAGGCTAATACAGTCATGACCTCAGGCGATAGTAAAACACTTCCCTCAGGCACAAGTAATCGGGCCATGCCCAACATGTAAATAATCAGTTCACATACAATTACTCTCAAGGCAAAAGTAATGTGCAAAATAATTAAGGCATACCCTCAGGTATCCTGTCCAAACGGCTAAACAGAGGAACGCACCCACAGGGTGGTCCTGGATCCAAGTAGCGATCTCACACAACATTTTAATATCACATTTAATTACCTATACAATTCTAGGTACTTAAAGACCTACATCCTCAGCCACACGTCACCCCAACATGGGTTCATGGCACAAAAATTCACACTAACGCACTACAATTGGAAAAATTAACACCAAGCCACCTACCTTTAACACCCACAAACGATATACGCGAACGTCGCCTCCAGAAACACCCAAGAACAATGTAGATCTTGAGTAGAGGAAACTTAGTTTAAACTTAAATAACTTCTATATGGAAAAGAATTGGTAAGAACTACTCTAGGAGAAGGGAGAACTCACCCGTCCGGTTCCAGGGAGATCAACGGTGCAGAAAACGGATTCCCGAATTGCACTCGGTGGATCTCTAAAGCTCTAGCCTCCCTCTTCCACTCCTTCCCATTCTAAGCCTTACCTGTGAAAAGGGGAGGATACTTCCCATTTTAAGTGAAAAAAACAAATTACACGGTGTGTAATTCCGAGTACACGGCGTGTAATTCCTTCATTTAACTGTTCACCTGGTAGCACCGCCAAACTGTTCATCTGTTGACATGACTACACAGCATGTCTTCTTGAGTACAGGGTGTGTTCTATCACACAGATGGTCACCGCCTTACTATTTTCCCGTAGACTGACTACACGACGTATAAAGAACCACTACACGGTGTGTAGTCAGTTTTTTTACACCCTGAGTCATCAGCATGGCTACACACCCTGTGTACTCATCCCACACGGCCAAAAGTACACGGCGTGTGGAAAATCACACAGCGTGTAGTCCCAAAATTTAGGATTTTTCCCCATTTTCCTTATTTTCTCAAAAACACTTAAGGAAAGGAGAAAAGAAGAAACTTGTACCTCTGAAATAAGAACCGGGTTCTTACAACTAAGGTACAAAAGTAAGGAACATAGGTGTGCTCACATAAGTGGACTTGAGTGTGAAAGGAGAGGCACTCAAGGTAGTAATTCAAAAAGACCTAAGATCACTAGTTCTTTATGATGGTATCACACATGAAGACCTAAGTATGAATAAGAGTTGTGCATGAGACTTGGACATGTGTGTAGTAGGGATTATGCATGTGGATCTCACCTTGGTGCATATTAGATTTTATCAGAACCTTTTACAACTTAAAAAATCCTTAAATTTTGATCCATAATATTTTTTGGATCTATGTTCAGTGAAATTGAATCCTTCAAAACAAATTATTCCCTTGGATATTTTGTTCTCTTATAGAAATTATTTTTTGAGGTTAAAAAGTTCCTATAAAACCATCAAAATGAGTTTGTTTGATCTTGATGGCTTTTCTATAAACAACAGGTGAAATAAATGCCATACTCTTGATGAGAGGTTATCAACACCACATAAATGGACTAGAAAACATTTTTAGGGATATACTTCTCTTGTAATGTGAGAAATCATAAAGTACATATAGATATACTTTTCTTCTTCTTTGGGATTAGAGATTCTTCTCTTTCCAAACTTGACTTGTGTCATATGAGTAAGGAACATGTCATGAATTCTATGTAAAATTGTGTGGAACACATTATTTGGTACCAATAATCACAAGGAATAATGTGGTGCCTTTTGAGGTTGTTCACCTATGAACAAGTGAAGTTACTTTTAAGGTTATGCATCTAGGACAAAGTGAAGTGTCTTTTTAAGGTTGTGCATCCAGATCCTATGGGGTGTTTGGATTGAACCTTAGACAGGTGTACTATGTATTCTGGTTAACATGAATTAAAGACTAATTAGTTTGAGTGTTATAGTTTAAGGTCATATATCAGGACCGATATACATAGTTTAACATCATTCAGTAAGGGCATTGGTGTTGCAAAACGGGAAACAATGAGAGATAGATTTAGGAAAATACATTAGTGCTACCCATTTCTAGTTAATCATGTCAGTTGGTAACTAAATAGGTTTAATTAAAATTGAACTCTTAGGAAATATAAATCATTGAGGAATATTTGGATCATATGTAATATGGCCCTTATAAAAAGAGTTAGGGCTTATGCACGAGTGGTCCTTATGGTTCAACTTGGAAGATGACTCTAGTGGAGGTAGGTTTTGGGGATTACACACTAATAGAAAACCACCCTATACCCATAGATTTAAACTATGGGTATAACCCCTAAAACCATGGGTATTTTCTATACCCGTGGTTTTAGAAACAGCGGATGATGGAGGCATCAGTATAGACTTATACCCATAATTTATATATAAACCATGGGTATAGGTCATTAATATTTCATCATACCCATGGTTTAAAAAAATGGTGGGTATTGGTTTTCCCAATAGAGAACCTATACCCATGGTTCTCCAAACCATGGGTATAGGTAGATTCCATTATTTGGCAGCAGCTGCACCACCACCTCTTCCTTCATCTCCTAAACCTTAAATCAAATAAAACACACTATATACATTCAATTTAGTATAAATATTGTATATTTAGAATTTAACCAATTTCTTGTAGCAATTTTCAAACCACCACCAAAAATCCATATTTTGATATTTTCTAATGGAACTTTTAAGGGGTAAGTGTGAACCCTAGAAAAAAACCATCAAATTCAAGCCATCAATAAAATTAAAGCATACCAAATACAAAAAATTTAAAACCAAACACCCTACAAGAAAACCCTGCTCCAAGTACCACCATTATCATCTTACAGAAATCCAAAACATTCAAAATTCAAAATTATTCACCTATATTGGCACACGTTTTCCTCAAAACTCACACCCACTACGATGAAAAAACTACAACAAACCATTTCCAGACATTAACATCACCAACATTGTCCATCCTCACATCATCAAGGACACCACATATTGCATCATTATCACAACTCTTTTACTTTGTTATTGTAATAATTTTCAAACCATATACAATACTAAAACATACATATACATCCATAAAATTAATCAATTCATGTCATTTAAGAACTTCCACAAGTCTCCTTCCTATAAAGTCAAAAATGAAGAAGATCAATATCTACCCCATTACCAACATCCTCATTACCATCAGCAACATAATCATCATCACCATCAAAAACATAATAATCACCATCAACAACATCCTCATCACCAATATAATCATATGGAGCATCAAATACATCATCTGAAGAAAAAACATCATTAAAAACATCATCATCACTACCTTTAGCTCGATAACCATTAGAACCCTCATTGGCATAAATTGGGGAACAATTTAAAGGGAACATTGATGCACTATATGAATCAATAGCAGTAGTATCCTATAATGGGAGTGATTGAATTATAACTGACATAGATTTTAGGAATTTTTTAGTGATCATCTTACATATTTCAGACTCATGTTTACTTCTTTTTTACTACTCTAAAGTTATTGTTTTGCCTCATCTACTTATGCACAAGTGATTTGCATATCAGGGGTCTGAGAGGCTTGAGAGGAGCCTGGTGAGGACCAATACCTAGATTGGATAATGTTTTTCCATGGTCGATATTGGAATCTCCCATGGATCTTATCACCTAATAACTGACTCAAATGATCATTTGGCTCAAAGTTGTCATATTCTTTATCATCTAGGTCCTCCATGGAAGACTGTTGAAAATATAAAAAGGATATTTAATTATGAATTCCATATAAATATTTTAAATATAAATAAAAAAACTTACAATATTTTCTTGTGTTTTTACATTTACTACACTTTCATCCCTTTTATTCATACTCGTGCAAAATAATATTGCATGAGGTACATGAACTTCGATGCTGAATACAACTTTCTGCAAATAAAATTGATTAGTTTACACATATTCACAATATAAAAATTTTATAATCTTGAATAATAATAAAAGGTAATAACTTTTAAATGAATGAAAAATTCATAAATTTAAACATGTGATAAAAATTTATGACAAATTCATATATAAAAGCTAATCATAAACACTTTATAATTTTAGATACTCATTATGAACATTCTAAAATCTTTAATATGATTTCTTTATATTAATTCCATAATATGAATTCCATATTATTCTTTATATATCCAATTAACATATAGGCCTAATGGAAAATTGACCTCTAAGGGAAATTAGGCCTATAGGTCTATTGGACATTATTTATATAGGCATAATGGCCCAATTGTCCTATCTAAATTTAAATAATACCATGATTTATATTATTACTTAGTTATATTTCCATACTGAATTTTAAGTTTTATTTCCATTAATCCCTTTAATATAAGGCTAAAAATACCCCTTTCAAATATCATAATGGCCTAGAGTCCAATTTTCCATTAGGCATATAGGCCAATAGTCCAATTGGACTCTAGGACATTAGGACATTTTAAAGGGGTATTTTTAGCCTTATATTAAACTGATTAATGATAATAAAACTTAAAATTCTGCATGAAAATCTAACAAAGTAACAATATAAATCAAGATATTACTTTAATTCAGATTAAAGTACCTAGCACTTTTCATGGCAGATCATTGTAGTGTGCCCCAATGTGCGTAGACATGTCATTGAATCTTTGTTATTTTTGTTTTTTCCCAGTGCTTCCTAAAAAAAAGTTCAATACATGTAAAAATAATTAAATTTTATATGAAAACCATTAAATATTTTGAATACCTTAAACTTACCAGTCTTCCAATATGATATCATTTTTTGATATTGAATTTTTAGATAGTTGGGGAGTATCAGTACACCCTCTAAATTAGAACCAACTCTGCTCCTCCAACCAATATATAACCCATGCTTAAATGATTTCCATAACTCCCTAAGATCCATCAACCTTGAAACCTTAGTAGCTTCACTATTGGGAAAGTTAAACTAAATCTAAAAGGAACATGTTAATTCATATAAATAAAAAAATAATATAGATATAAATTTATAAAATTTTCTTACCCATATATGTACCCATGATTTTTCCTTGATGTCATCACTAAGATGTCCCCATGAGACCGGTTCCACTGGAATGATATAATGTTACTTGGATAAAGTGTCCAAAAAACTTCTACACTTCTTGAAATTTTTACCTATCATCTAATTTTCTTCATTTTAATATAGAATTACCTATTTTTGGTGACTCCAAGATTCCAACATACAAGTGTACTCACACCGCCTACTAGATCCCACTGAATAAGATAAGAGAGAAAAATAAGAATAATTAAGTCACGGTACAACATGAAAAAATGAAGTGATATAATTTAACACAGTTATAATAAAAAAAACTAATGAAGTCTACTCAATAGGCTGTGATAGATCCATGGTATGTCCTGGATCAGTATCCTCTGAAATAAGTGTTTATTACAATGCATGCTTTGGGTGATCTTCATGAAGTGGAGTGGAAGTTGAAGGAATAGACTCATCAAATGATGGATGGATGGAAGGAAATAAAGGTGTGTAGACATGGAAGAATATGGGTAGTAGGATTGGGGATACATAAAAGGATGTGGATATAGTAAAGGTGGTAACATCTGTGGAGGTGGAGTATACATGGTATGTGAAGAAGAGGCTAGATTAGATGATGATGGAGGCATGAGTTGGAACATTCCTAGAGGTGGTGTAGACGTGGTATGGGAATAAGAGGCTAAATGAGATGATGATAGAGGAATGGATGAGAACATCCCTAGAGGATCAAGTGGAGGATGGAAAGGTATGGTATATGGGTCATCCTATGGTGGGTCAAATTGGGAATGAGTATAATAGGTGCTTTGTCTAAGTCTAGTAGCATCCCCTCTCGAACCCATGCTGGTAGGATGAGGAGTCAACTCTAGTGGAACTAAATTTCCCTAAAAAAATTGATAAATAATATGAACATGAAATTATATGTAATGTGGAAGAAAGATATTATAATTATTATATTCAATGAGGGAAGTGAATGAGGAAACCCACGCTCTCGCATTTATTGATCAAGATCAAAAAATCACTACCTTCAAATTTCTGAATTATTTGTCATAATCTTCATAATGAAAAGTAAATTTTGTAGAAATGGTTTTTAAAAATCATCCATACAACTTAGAATTCAAAGAAGGATAAACAATATCATAACATCTTTTATTAACAATAATTTAAAACCAAGTTATATATTTTTTTAAAACCCATTTTAAAAAAAAAATTTGAATTGAAATAAATATAATTAAATGAAAAGATACCAAACTACACTAAAACAAACATATCATTTCAAACAAACACTAAATTAAAGTAATTACAATAATACCAACCTGAGAAACTCAGGTCAAGGTAAACTGAATGAACTGTGAACATATATATTTGCTTCTATATATTACCCAACACTACTTAAGGTTCAACATTAACTCTCACAATGGGACAATTTAAGTAATCAAATGCAATATTTTGGTCAAAAACAATGGGGATTAAATGGTGGAAATTTTATTCCCAACATCATGAATAATATGTATTTGGATTACTTCATTAATGATACCATAATCAGGTCTCATATGATCTTTCACATAAAACACTTGTTTTTCCATTGATTACAAAATTTATGGTTCATTGTTATGAAAGAATCGAATCACTTTAATAACTTTTAATCCATAATCATTAATAAATTTACCTTATCTCATCATTGAATTAAACCATTTACATTTATTCATAGTAACTCTACCTTGAGAGTAGTAATCTAATAAAAATATTTTCTCAACAATTCCATAATAATACATATCTCCATATCAGGGCTGACTATCTGATGCACTAACATAACAATCCGTTATAGAAGTTAACATAACATCATCATGTTGTGTTATCATTTTTACCACTTGATTAGTTGTAACAAATTTATACCCATGGATTATTAAATATTTTCATTCAAGAACCAAATAATGGACCAAAATCAAATGCTCTTAATTCTTAAGAAACAAAGTCAATGGGTAAACTAAATACCTAGAATATATATTAATAATAAAATTAAATGGATATCTATATTTTAAGTTAATTTAATTAATGGTTATACCTTCTATTTCAACCAAGTATGAAACAATTGGCTATGAAAAGCCTCTCTCCTTCTCAAAGGAAAAGATTGTTGGACTCTACTTATAATTTGTTTATGTTCCATATATAAAATGATGATAAAATTATAATGTATATGTGAAATGACATAGTATGAGATAACATATAAATATTCAAATTACTTACTTGATATAGTCATCAAACAAACCATAGTCAAACAAGACTGTGCAATGTTCCATATCTCGCTCTTCAAGTCTCAATGTAACCAATGTATATGACCCAATAATTCCTCCTATTTTGGGAAGATATGGAAATGATGGAAAAATTTCCCCATATTTCTCATCTTCATTTATCATTGGTTGGTTATGTATTGTGATCACATAAAACAAATACATTAAACAAAAATCCATACATTCTTGGTCAAGATAACCTCTCACAATTTAACATTCAGGATAATTCTTATTTCTGACATAAGATTTCATTATGAACATATTTCTTTCAGTAGGATACATCCACTAAAAATCAATTGGTCCCTTGTTTTAGTTATAAGATGAATTGTTAAATGCAGTATGTAGGTAAAAAGGATGGAATTTTTTTTCCAACTGACGCAAAATTAATGGTGCCTCTTGCTGCATTTTTATCAAGAATGACTTGGATAACCTTTTAGCACAAAGTTCTCTAAAAAAATGGCACAAGTGAATCACTGTCACCCTTATATTATTAGATATAAAATCCCGAATTTATATTGGAATAAATTCATGAAGAAGGTTGTGATAATCATGAGTTTTTAGAGATTTTAGTTTCAAATCACTTATGTTGAATTGTTTAGATATGTTTTTAGAATAGCTATCATGAAACTTGATATTCACAAATACTATCATAAATTGATCTTTCTCTGATTGTGTCATCACATATAAATCCCAAATAACTTTCCATTTGTTTTCACTGATACACACATGATGTTTTTCTAGTCGAATACCCCAATCCAACAAGTCACAATAAGATTATAATTCATCTTTGGTCTTCCCCTTTATATATAGAATAATTTAAAGAAAAATTTCACATAAATTTTTCTCAATGTGAATTACATCTGAATAATGATGTAACAAATTAGTAGACCAATATGGAAACTCAAAAAAGATATTTCTCCTTTTCCAATTGTAAGTGGATTTAGTGTCAACATTATTCCTCTTTTTAGATTTCATATGACCTTTCCCGAATGAAAAAATAAAATATTTCAATCCATTAAGCTCATCAACTCCTAACATATGTTGAGTTGGTCGTTCGGTGTCAATAGTACTATCAAACCCCCAATGATTCTTCCTATATTTATGATCCATTGATAAAAAATTTCAATGCCCCATGAAATTGAAACTATGATGATATTTAAGCCTTCTCAGTCGTCTGTTCTTCATACAAATAAGACATGATAGTTTCCCTTTGTGATCCAACCATAAATCATTGAATAAGTAGGGATATCATTTATATTACATATAAAGGAAACACACATCTGAAATATACATTTTGAAGATGCATCGAATGTATGCACACACATATCCCAAACTGCTTCAACTCTCTTATTAAAGGTTGAAAGTATACATCTATATAATTAATGGGATCATAAGGTCTATATATCAGTATACTCAATAAAGTGAAAGGTTTTTTCATACACATCCATGAAGGAATATTATAAATGTGAATAAAAACTGGCCACATGTTGTGAGTAGTGAGCATCTGACCAAATGAATTAAATCTATCACAGGATATACCCAACCTAATATTATGAACCTCAGGTAAAAAATCAGGATGTTGTGTATCAAATGGACACCATGTTAATCCATATGCAGGATGAACCAACTCATCATTACCTTTATTCTCTCAGCATCATTCCATCACATATTGGATGATATTTCTACATACATGAATAGATTTTGAAGCCTGAGAATTAATGGAAAGTGCCACATAATTTTTTTTGGCACATGATATGGTGTTCCATATATATTTACCTTCCATAAAGATGTACCTAATTATTTACAATCATTAAGATAATCTTTTTTCTTCCAAAATAAACTACAATATTTCAAATAATCATGAACTTTATTAGTAGAAAATCCAAGCTGCTTAATTAACTTCCATAAATTATAATGATTTGAGGAAATATCTACACCATCAGGAATAAATTCCTTCAAAATGGTAAGAATATAATAAATGGTGGTATTATAAATTAGATATATGTTTTCCATGATATAACTGCATTAAAATTTTTATCTTGCTGATTTCAGTACATTCCTGATATAATGGAGTTCTAAAATCATCCCTTAAATTTTTCACCCGCTCAACATAATCATCTTCAGTATTTTCCTTATGTGTATTGATATCATTTACTTATTTCATTGGCATACTATCTATCTCGTGATGATGCACAAATTAAAATTGATCAAATATCAAATTCTACATGCCACTTCTTTCTTATCATTCATGAATAATAAAATATTGTATCATCTCTCTGTGGTGATAGAAAACATAATATTTTGTTTGAAATATATCTTTTTTTATATGGTATTTAACTTCTTCTCAGCTTAACCATGGTCTTAAAACAAATTTATAGCATAGAAACTATATATAACCTCCATTTGAATCATTGTTCAATGAAAAAACTAAAAAAATCCAAATTCTTTTGAAAATCAGTTGAAATATGATCAATGCGATAGATACAGCTTCTATCCATTCCATTATAGGGAAAAAATTTATATTATAATAAACAATGTAAACCATAATTAAAAAAATCATTAGAAACAATTTTAATATGAAAGTCATAAATGCATACTAGTAGCTTGAAAAAAAAAGAATAAGAGAAATATCATATTATATAAGTGATGAACAATATTCATTTGTAGAACTATATTTAGAAGTTTAAGAATGGGTATAATATTTATCAATAAAATTTATGGATTTACTTGAGGATTTATTTGTTTCTTTCAAATTAATGAATCGATACTAAAAACTAATTTTTGGGACAATTAATAAAAGTTTTTATGAGATTAATGGTTATTTTTGAAGATAATTTCTATAATATTTGAACTATTTATTGAGGGACCTATATTAATTTCATAAAAAAAATTCAATTGTATATGG
The DNA here is from genome assembly GCA_963277665.1 of Viscum album. Taxonomy (NCBI): domain Eukaryota; kingdom Viridiplantae; phylum Streptophyta; class Magnoliopsida; order Santalales; family Viscaceae; genus Viscum; species Viscum album. Next base: position 420,989,637 of record OY728162.1, on the reverse strand, counting down.
GCTTATATAATTTAATGAGATATAAATTATCACTTACAAAGAGGATTTTTTTATATTATAATATTAGTTCAAATAAATTATTTAGATCATCACTTTTTAAGATATATCATGTTAATAATATATCATGTTTAGATATAGTTAATCTTATGATATAACCAAATATAATATATTCTAAAATATTACATTATTTTAATTATGTTTTTATCATCATTCAAAATATCATTATGTAAATATCATCTTTCTCAATTATTTATTTTTAAAAAATACACAATACTTGTAAATTGTGTAGGGATTACGACCCCTAGAATGTGATTTTTTAAAATAAACTGTTAAAATACCATGAATTTGGTAATTACTAAGTTTTTGATTCTTATACTTAGCTATGAAGATAACTAGTTAAAAATATTTTATAATCAAACTCGCCGTACTCATATTTAGTATTAGTGGTTTTGAGAAGGGGATTATATAGGCAACCCTAAACCTATATAAAACACCTTTTATCCTATACATGATTGATTTAGTTTATTTTTTATATATAAAATCAAAATTTAAACAAGATACTTATAAAGAGGGTTTTTAAATTTAAAAAGGACATAAATTTTAATGTTCTCAATTTATCACCCTCTTGAGCTATTTGATTATTTAGTGTGAAAAAACCTAAATTTAACTAAAATGTTTTAAAATTATAATAATTTTGAAATGAGGTAAAATAAACTTAAGAAACTTAGATCAATTTTTAACAAGTTTAATCAAGTAAAATAAAATGAAATGGAGTGGAATGTAACTAAAACAAGAAAAATTGAATTGATCCCTATCAAACTAATCCAAATAGAACCAAAAAAAATTGAATCTAACTGAGTAAAATTGTAAATAATATATTAATATAAAATTTAATAGATGAATTTTTTTTATCCATATAGGAATGTACTTAAAATAATTAAGTTGATTTGAAATAATATAATTGGACCGAATCAAATCAATGTGACTTCAATCAAAATGAATAAATCCAAATAATATAAAACTAAGGATAATAAAACCAAAATGAACTGAATCATGTCAGAATGAATATAAAAAAATAAACCAAACCAAACAATATATATATAATTTTTCTAAATCATCCCAAACTAAACTAAATCAAATTGAACTAAATAAAACTGAACTAATTCAGATTAAACTTAACCATGAAAAATTAACCCAAATAAAACAAAACCAAACATATAGAAACTTAATTGAACCAAACTGTATTGAAATGAATATTATAAAACCAAACAAAACCATATAAAAAATAATCATTCTAATATAATAAAAAAACTAAATAAAATTTAATGAATCAAATTTAAACTAATATAACTAAAAATTGAAAATGAATGGATTTGATTCATACATAGAGAATACAAATGAAATTGAATAAAACTTAATGAAAATAAATAGAATAGAAAAAGATAATAAATCCTTACCTATATGATAAAAATAATTTATCTAGAGGATATGATATAGGAATTCTCCACTCACTCAGGTGAGAGGGAAATTAGGGCAGGGGAGGGGGTGACAAAGGTCACCTGAGGAGGGGGGGGGACATAAAAGGTCTCTTGAAGAGGGGAGGGGGGAACCTGAGGTCACTAGAGGAGGGGAGGGGGATGCTAGAGGTCACATGGGAGAGGGGAGGTAGGGATTTGAATGAGTAGGGGGAGGAGTATCCCAAGCAAGGCTCTCATATTGAATATTTACACCCATGGTTTTTAAAAAACCATTGGTATAGATCAACCCATACCAATGATTTTTTTAAAACTATAGGTATAGATCTATGGGTATATATTGGTTTTCTAGTAGTGTACACCAAAATGAAGGCAAAAATCTAGACATGGATCATTGATTAGACCTAGGATGAGGTCATCAATCAGGATATGATCTGGAATTACACCAGATAGTAGGTATTTAGTATCCCTAGATCATTCAGTGGAATAAAGGGGTTCATTGGATGTTAAATACAATATTATTCTTGATATGGGTCAGTTAGTATGAGCATCATAACCCAAGTAATATTTCACTAGTATCCTTATTATAGGGATCCTCATTCTCAATAAAATACATGATTATAATTACCCTGAGGGTTTTATCAGTTTGGGAAGAAAACAAAAGAAAAAATAAATTATTATGGGGATATATGACTGAAGGGGTTAATACTGATGTGTTTAACCCAATAATGTATCTTAGGAGGTTATGGAGGGTGCTTGAAAGAATGGTAACCTAGGTATGGTACCCAAGAAAAAATATCTCCTGGGTAAGAGGACTATTAGGTATGGTACCTAAGTGAGATATCTTGGTGAAGTAACACTCATCCATAGATCTATGGGGATCTCACACCCTAACATAGGGACTATGGTGAATTGGTTCCCTAATAGGTGAGTAGGGAAAAGGGTATCCCTATTTGGGGGCCTGGGTGAAGGCTCTCCATAGTATGAGGTAGGGTAAAATGTTTCCCTAATATTAAGGGTAAGGTGAAGTGTCACCCTATTATGGTTTAGGGTAAGGAGTCTTTTTAGTTTAGGGTGGGGCGAAGTGTCACCCTGGTTGAAGGACTAGGTGAAGTTCCACCCTAGTGAGCATTCAAAAGGATTGGGGTTCTTTGTATTTACCCTTAAGGATCATATAATAAGTGTTGTTTCATGAATTTTTATGTATTAAATTCTTAATATGACATAATTTTCCTTAATCTTCATTAATTATTTTAGTTTGAACTTAATAAGTCATGTGAAAGGGAATTAGGGACATGGGTGTAGAACTTAGATGGTTGGGATCATTTGGATCTCTATATTTTGGGATCCTTGTTTATCACATTTTTCTCTCCTATATATTTGATCTAAAATAGGATACATGGGGGTATTTATAAGAATTGTGATACTATATAGGAAAGCTATTTGGGAAACAACCTTCAAAACCAAGTGAGATAAGGCACCTTGCATTGTCCAAAAATTTGGGTGAGAAAAGAGGCTTAAGTATGCAGTTGGAGACCAGGTCACGAAAGAGGATTAGGTGCACTCTAAGAGAATAGGTAAAAGAGAATCTAATGTGATTTTAGATGATAGGGAGAAGTTACCTATGCATGTGTAAGAGCTTGGGAACTATTTATGGTTCCCTATACCAAAAAATTTTTCCCACTCAAATAAAGTCTCTATTATTCACAAAAGGGAGTTCCAAAAAATACCCCCCCAGAATTTGATTTTCATCAATAAAATAGAATCAAATTATAAGTTATATGTTACCATATAACAAATTTGACTTAATAATAGTGAAATCATATATAAAGTAATATGGTGCATGATGTGGTTGTGTTAAATGTGTTGTGCACACTAGTATTTGGGTGAATAGTGTGAACTAGATCCTAGGTATGGGATATGGATATACCTTTATAAATAGTGGGGGGGGGGATTCTTGGGTATGCATCAAATGACCTAATTGAAACCTGAATCTTTTTCACTCTATTAATATCAATTCATGCACCCATCTTCCGATAATCCTTCATTCAATCACGTATTCACTTTCCCCTTAGGTTTTTGTATTAGGTGTGCTAGAGGTTGATAATGTTATCTTGGGTTCACCCAACTTCATTAATTAAACTTATCACCCCTTACTACATGAAATTAGGTGGTTGAACTATGTATAAGTTAAAGATCCTTAATAAGGGGACCTAGGAAAAGTGGGTTGACCAAGTTGGTCTCGGTGAAAAAAAAATCCTTTACCAATTTTTTTCCCAATTGTTTCCATGTTTAGATTTTCTTTAATTTTTTTGGCCCTCATACTTATTCCTTTTACCCTCCAAATAGATGTTTTTGAATTTTTATTTTTTATATAATAGTTGGTTCTTTAATCAGAGCTTCTAATGAGGTTATAGCTACTTGGATTAAAGTGATTACTAGGGACATTGATCTTAATTCATGAAACCTCATCAAACCAAGCCATCAAGTACTTTTTATCCTCCTTAAACCATCATTGATCAACTAACCACTTTTTTATAGACATCCACTATACGAGTTTATCCTTATGACTGATGTAAAACTTATAGAACCAGTCACAGATCTTTACACTGTATGAATGTTGTTTTCATGAGGTATCATTTGGGTGAACATATCCATCTATGAGAATTTTATACATAAAGATAAAAATGAAGCATTATATTACCCAATCCATAATATAACAGTGATAAGTGATGGTCCTGAATTATACCCAACCATAAAGTAATATTTTTTTGTAGATTTAGTAGAAAGGATATCACCTTTAATGGGACCTTCACCCTGGGAGAAATTTCTATGAAGAGAAGTCATGGTTGTATTAGGTGAACAAGAGTTGAAATAAGTTCGAGGAATGCTTGATAGTTGTCTGGATTTACAAGGAAATTTATAATTCAAAGTTATTAATTTATCATCATCTTGACCTTGTCCCATAGTTTCTTAGCCAATGGTTCCCTAAACCAACAACTTCCACCTACCACGTGGAGAGGTGGGTATATGTTTATTCCTGAATGGCCCGAAGGCCTTCATTTTTATTGATTTTTGATAACCCCCCTTTCAAGGGATGAGGGGGAACCCTTAAAAGGCCTGTAGGCTTAGAGATTACATGGCCCGTAGGCTTAGGAGATTACATGACCCGAAGGTCTTAGAAAATTCAACCAGACTATCTACAAGGAACTTCCTCTCCCCAACATATGCATCTTGATATAGATCTCCACCTCTGCGTGACCGTCTGGCTAGGCTTCCCATGCAAGCACAGGCTGGTACCGATGGCATAGTCATACCCTCTCATTCTGAAAATCCATTTGGCTCTGCTCTGGTGAGTGCACCTGCTCTGAATCCTCTTCTGGGGCTGTTACTTTTTGTAGTGTGTCTGGGGCCTGGATTCATGTGGCCTGAAGGCCTTGGGGTGGCCCTAAGGCCTTAATGTGGCCCGAAGGCCTTGAGAATCAACTGACCCGAAGGCCTTGGGTGGACCGAAATCCTTGCAGGACCCAAGGACCAAACCGGTGGCCCGAAGGCCCAGATGGATGAATAGTTCCAGCTGCTACAGTACCGAATAGTGCTTGCTACAGTACCCAGAAATATGCCTCTACCCGGATTTGATATCGGGTCTCTTGGATGCACCTAGAGAGTCATCACCATACTTGGTGACAGGTATAATGAGTTTCTCCCACCTAAAAACTCCTAATACATCATAAATTTAACTTCATAACTAGAAATGAATCTATTAAAGTTGGTAGAATATGAGTTGAAGATAGAAATTTTTTCATCTCCCAACATCCCCTTCAGTGTTTGGATCAAACTTTTCATGCTCCCCCATAGACCAAGGCCCATAGAAAATAGGCCAAGGACCTTTCTAACCTTGTTCACTAGTGGTATTTAGAATACCTATTTCTATATTCTCAAGAAATAGTCAATAAACAACATGGGGTTACCAAACCATGTCAAAAATGATCCTAGATCTTCATTTAGTGGTCCTTTTTTAGATGTTCCTTAGTGGTTAATTTATACCATCTCTAGATACTTGCACCGTGGTGATAGAAACTACATTTATAATGGATACACAACTAGACTCAGGGGTATATGTGAGTATTTTCATACAAAACTTGGGGTGACTCTACTGGGATTTAGTTAAAGTGCAATGGGGTTAAACTCCCTATAGGAACTATAGTCTTATCCAGTTTTTGTATGGACGAATAGAAAAACACCTCAAAAACTATATCTTGTAGCATATATTTTTATCCCTTTAACTCACTTGTAAGACCACACTACTAGAAATTGAGGGTGTTCAAACAATAAATATAGACACCAAAACCCTATACCATGTTATAAAGAACCATTTGGAATTTATGTTCACTCCTTATGAGGTTCTTATTGGGATTTTAGTGGATGAAATTAATGAATTTAAATAGAAACACTCATATAGAATTATATTATAGGATGAATCACTCATGGAAAGAGTTAATAGTGTTTCCATATATGAGATTTACATGCAATCCAGGCCCAAGAACCAATTTTAATACATGTAATAGGTAAACTGATATCCCTTCTATAGAGTGCATGGCGAGTAGTATAATATGATTTTTATGAACTTTGGTTGATATTGACATATTTGTATATCAACACTGATAAAAAATCCTCCAGTAAAATATCTAATTGGTATATCTTTAGAGTAAGATTGATCATGAATCATCCATTACCATGGCATGGAATTGAGATAAATTACTCCACAAACACTCAAAACACCCTTCCAAGCTAAGGAAGAATCCCAAGATAAAAAAGGTGGGGGAAATGACATCATTGAACTTAGATCCATGACCTTTGAAGGAGAAATCTCTATTATTGAACATTTAATTATGGTAAATTAGGCTCTAGTGAAAGATATCCATGTAAAATCCTTGAAGATATCCATAGCCTCAGATGTACATGGTGTCCATACTAGCCAAACTCCCCTAAAGTAGCCACCAAACATAGAAGTCTTAAATCCAATCTTGATCACATCTTTATTAGCTGTGTAAAAATTATCAACAAGTGAACTTATACTATAGTATATTTTGGTCCCATAAGATGAAGAAATTTTTGGTGATAAATCCAATTCCATGAATTTATTGATGTGCGAAAGGGAATTAAAAAATGTTCATGCTTTGATTACCCAAACCCTAATTACTAAGTTGGGGAGTAATGAAGACTACCAACACCAATTTTTGAGTGTTTGGGAATGATTGGATTTTAGTATAAGGATATATTCTAAATTTTACACATAATATTGGTTATCAAAGAGTATTTGGGGACTCATAGGAAGTATCTCCATGACTTTGAGAGTAAAAAATGCTAGGGAGAATCTGTAGAATAGGCGGCTTAGGAGCTGACTCAGTAAGCTGTTGAGGAATCATGGATTCATGAAGTGGTAGTAACTTTAGCTAAAAAACTATATGATTATGGTTCTCATGTAATATATATGAGATAATATATTTTATATATCACCATCGATCTTGATAAAATCATGTGAAAGAATCAAGAACTAGTTTCTCACATCAAAATGTGTGCCCACAATATAAAGCTAAATCTTCTAAGTGAACAAAACTCCAAAATATAATTGACACTTACCATCGAGAATTTATTTTTTTTATCACTCATCCAGTCAAATACTATTATATTTTTCCTTTATTATTTTTTTATTTTTTGTAAGGATCTATCTTTTGGATGATTCCCCTTCTTTGAAAGTTAAAGGGAGACTCCAATTTATGGATACTCTCATTCCTAAAATTTTATGTATTGAAGGACTTTATTTTTCATAAATTACTGTTAATTTTCTAACTCCTGTGTCACCTAAACTTATAAATTATTTAAAATATAAGAAACTTATAAAGATTGATATCAAGAATAGTTGAGTCTACTTGAACACTGTATGAAAATAGATTCGGTAAATCAAAACTTCTAAATTCTTGAGCTAATTATTTAATGCATGAATCAACACATCATATTTTAAATATATATAATTGGATGGATATACATGGGATGAATATAGTGTCATTTGTTCCATCACTATAATTTGGTGAAGGTTCATGTGATAAAGGACTATGGAATTTGGTTTACTACTAATCATGTGAAATTGGATGGATATAGGTAAACTAGATATGGAATCTCTTATTATATCATCATAGGATAAGGTTATCTTATTTATATGACTCCCCCTTGGAATTGTGATCATAGATTAATATAGGTGGTTTGGATATGGTGGTACATATACCATCACCATAAGTTTTGGTTGGCTCATTGGGATATGAGAGAAGTGGCTAACTTGGTATAATGAAAATTGTAAAAGAGAGTTTTTGAATGAGGATTTAAATGTTTAAAATGTCTCAAGTTCCTTGAAATTACACATTTTTTCATTTTTCACAAATCTTATGAACCCATATATAAGGAAAAAAAGTGTGATATAATTTTTTCCTAAGTTGAGGAACCGAGTGAGAATAATTTCACTTTGGATAAGGCCATATGGTGGTCCCTATAATCTTTATTTATTTTAATTTTACCTTAAATTTTTCCTAAACTATAGATGGTTAAACACTTAGTGGGTAGGAACTTATCTTTTTCTCAAGACACCCTTTGTGATTTTTCAACCAAATAATTTTTATTCCTTTTTTTTCTTAAATGCTCTGATTTTTCCTAGGATATGTGACATTATTTCATACTGAGTGGGGACTCAAAATGTTTCCCAATATTCCATTTTTGTGGTTTTATCCTAGAAATTACTATGTCTCTTTACTTTTTATGTTTAAGGTCTTGCAAGCTAGATCAAAATTAAAGGTTGGATAGCTTTGACCAAAATAAAAGGTAGTTTACCTAGCGGTAAGGAAAAGGTTAACCCTATGTGAATGGAATCCAAAGATCACTAATTTAGATATCCTTATGGGAAAGTGAACATAATTTAAGGTCATATTTATTGGAATAAAGGTTTCTAGGTATAAAGGTCACACGACTTCACCTAGAAATTTTTAATGTTTAGGTTCATACACCGTTGAACTAAGGGTGAGATGGTCTATATAACAAGGGAGAGACGAACCAAAAGTGAATGGAGAGACCAATTAAAGTATATATGATCTCATGTATGTGTGTTATATGACAAATCAAGTGGATATTAGGGGCTAGGATTGTTATAATACCTTTTGAATAAGGATTAAAAACTTATTAAATCATAACTTGAGATATTAAAATTAGAAAATATGTGATAGAACATACACAACAAGGATGGCCGCTAACTATATTCAAATGATGGGTTCCATGGAAATGTTTTCAAGGGTACATGGGGTTATAAGTTCTTCTCCTTATAATAAAATATACCTTTAGAGAGAAGTGATGAATATAGAGGAACATATATCATTACTAAGAAAAATATCCTATAGAGTTGAATATTCCCATTACAATTAGCCATGAAAGGTTTATGGTGATCCAAACATTCAATTCATGACATGTGGTATATGGCAGAAGATATTAAAGAGGTGACTAGAACATACCAGTCCCAGGATGACCAAGATTAGGGTGTTATAAAATGTTAATAAGGAGTTAAAATTAATGATGATTTCTTGGGTATAATATATATGGATCAAAATTCACTTCGTATCATGTGTAATTAATAATCAATCCATATACAACTTATATATTGGGAATTTTTCTATTCTGGTATAGAATTTAAACTAGAATATGTGCCTTATCCTTTCCTATGATATCATTATGGTGTGTATGTAGGGCTAGAAATCCAATATAAATATAGGTGGACTATACACTAGGGTATAATTCTTAATAAAGGGGTAAATTTAATCTTATAATAAGTATTATGATTAGAAACCATATGTCAAGAACCCTTATATAGATCTATCTCTCATGTAGGGGAATCCATTAATAAAGAATGGAGCACTCTAAATAGTTTTAAGAACTTGTAGGATAGATAATATATCATGTAGTTTAGTGTTATATAACAAGGACTCAGATTTCATACAGTTTAAGTTCATATGACAAGGACCTTTATGCAAGGTATTCATGAATATATCACTTATGCATAGAGGAAAATGGAATGGATCCATCCTACTGCAAGTCCATCAAATATAACACAACATGAGATAAGGATAACGCTTACACTAGGATTGAGAGTGGAAAATATTTTTAATTGGACCCAAAAAAAGTAATTTGAGAGTCAGTACATATCCTAGAATAATAGGAATTGATATAAAAGTAGTTTTTATATAATTACCAATAGGAGTTTCTTGAATCATAGAATTTTGTTCTTTACAAAATATGTATACCCAAATATAAAGGGGGTACAAGCACAAGATTCCATAATCTCACTTCAAAAATGGGTATGATGTATAAGTGTATATCATTGATGTAACTTTAATCCACTTTAATATTTGTATTATGGAATGTGTGAATCATAATTTAAGTCATTTTAATTAGAAAATTATTGGATGGAACAAGTATGTCAAGGATGACCACTGACACCACTTGAATGACATGTTCCAACACAACGTTGTTAATGGAACATGGGTTTAAAGGATCACCTCCTCACAATGAAATATTCTTATGGTCTCTAGTGTATAATATGGAACCATGGACATCATTACCAAGTATAGGCTTCCCTTTGGAGTTGAATACACTCATTACTGGTAGCCATGAAAGGTTCATTATGATTCAAGTTCTCAAAGAATAAAGTAGGTTCTATAGACAAAAATAATATTCAAGAATGATTTGAATACCTTGGAGTTTACAACACTATATATTGAACACAATCTTAGGGATAAGGGATGTGATAGAGGATTTATTGAGTATATAAACACCTTAACATGATCTCTATATTCATGTGTAGATATGGCCTTGTATCGAACAATAGTGAATCTATGGCGCAACTTAAACTCGTGTGTAAAGTAAAATTAATACTTATGATAAGTCTTTACTAAACTAATGAATATATAAATAATAGATTGGATTTTTTTAGGTTTATATAGTGGATCCCATAAGATTTGTGATTTTTTAACTCTAACTCTTTCCTAATCCATGGAAGAGAATTAGTTAACGAGTAGAGACTCAAATTTTTCTTAGGCTTCCATTTATAGGTTTTCAACCTGATAAGACTTTGTACCTATTTTTAAATAGTTTAATTTCATGAAATTTAAACCATAAAGAGAAATATTTTAAGGTTATACAAAATTAAACCATAGTTATTGAAGTTTAAGTTAGTATAGTTTCAACCAAATTTTAGGTGACATACTAAGTGATGGGGGGGAGATTATACTAACATGGGAAATGAACCCCATGATAAACATGGAACCTAGATAATGGGGAAGATATGAATCAATATAATAAATAAATATATCATTCTAATGTATGTGACCACAGTAAATAGGGCTCCATGTGTTTTATGGTAATAGGAATCAAGCCATATGTAGCTCTAAGAAAAGATATTATTTCCTATAATAGAGAATAATATATAAAAATAAAACGTGAATAAGATAACTATATGTTGGTAGTGGAATTTTAATTTAATGGAAATTTATAATTAGGTCCAAGATGAGAGATCAAGATGTCACCAAGTATCTAGAGATATCAAGAATCAAGCCATGTGTATTTCTAAGAACGGGATCCTCTACTCAAATTGGGCTCATGTGTAGGGATAAAATGATAATGGATTTATATTGCTGTTAGATTATTTTGGTTAACCAAATATGGATGAGTAAGAGTTTAATCACTCAAACTAAATCCAATGGAGATAATAACTAGACCTAGATCATGACCTTTGGGTGTCACTATAGTACCAGATATGGAAGGAATCAAGCCATGCATATTTTTAATATGAGGGAATTGTTTACTCTTGTAATGGATTAAAACCATAGGTTTCTCTATAGTAGTACCCATAATAGGAGATTAGGGTCTTTATATAAGATGTCCCTGTACATGGATGATGCAGAAGAATCCACCATGGATAAGAAGACTGTACATTAGGGGAACTCAGAGGAAACTAATCTTTTACAGTTAGACTTGGGATAAGTAATGCATACATGAAAAACTATCCTATAATAATATTAATCAAGTAACATATAGTTTTTATTACTACATCTTATGAACAAATTGAGCTCATGTGTAGGGGGAAATGTTTTCAGCTTTATTCTAATGTAATGACATTGAGAAACCTGATGTGAGTGATCAAGCCCAAACACTAGGATAGATAGAGGGTTAAAGTTGACAAGATTTTTGGTTTTTCCTAGTATATGAGATCTAGTTATTTCTAAAAATCCTAAAATAATAATAATCAATTCAGATGTAGTTCTTATAAGGGATCCCTTTTTATAGATCTAAATCATGTATAAAATAGAAATGGAAATTGTATGGATACTCTAGTTAGAGAAAAGGGTGAAACCCAATGTGAAATATAAAGGTATCATCACCACAAAAGGACCAAGTATGGCGATGAAAGGTGTGTATAGGCTTGGGATGGTAGATATGGGTTCCACTGTGTATCATGAGGTAATATGAATCAAATAAAATGTAGTTCTCAAAAAATATATGTTATCCTAATATAAATTCCACTAAAGATAGACTTAATGTAAATGAGAAGACCATACAGTAATGGGGTTGGATATTGATGGGGTTCATGGTAGGGCCCAATACTAGTGATTTGGGAATTACTATGTATCATGTAGTAATGAGAATCAAGACACACATGGTTCTAATAAAAGGAGAATTTTCTATCATAGGTCAGGAAAACCATGATATTAGGGTCAACCAATGTCATTACATCCATCAAATCCCTGATGATAGAAACATATCATTTAGATAAAACTCTTAGATGGGGAATTTATGATTTGAGGTTGCATGGAACTAACCTCTATGAAAGGTTTAAGGTATTTCGGGTTAGATCATTTTTTTAGTTTAAATTCATATAAAAAGGATTTAGACTTTTCATTGATCTATCTAATTAAAAAAATAAAGTGGCATTACCTTATTGTTGAGTTAGTGGAGAGAACTTAACATGAATGAGGAGAAATCATACATCAATATGAAATATATTTTTTTTGGGATAAAACTTGTGGATGGGTCTAAGATAGAAAATATAGATTCCACTATGTATCTAATATTGATAGAAATCAAAACAAAAAAGTTCTTATAATATGATGGAATTTTACCTCAGTGAATATTGATGAATGGAGAAGAATATACCCTGAAAATGTTTACACAGATCCAACTCTCATGTAAGGAAAATTGGTCCCACAAATAGACCACCCTAAATAATTTTAAATGTCATATATAGTGGACCACATTTCATGTAGTTTATAATCACATGACTATGACATAAATAATATATATTTTAATTTTATATGATGAGGACCTATTCAAAGTAGTTTAGAGTCGTGTGGAATGGGATTTATGTTATATAGTTTAATTTAATGATTCTAGGATGAGTGAACCCAACATGAATTTATAAAATTACTTCATGGGAAACTTTATATTAGTGGTGGTCATGATACACTCCCCATCCACTGTGAATAAGGAATAGGCTCTGTTGGAGTATACTATATGTATGGTTTAAGGTCCTTCCCATTTTTTCACCAACTTTGATGGTTTTTTATTGAATATAATGGGAGTTATTAGGGCCAATACCAATTCTCCCAAAATGAATGAGTATAAGTGAACCTTGTTATTTAATCCTCATGTGAATCAATTCTAATGAATCTTCAAGTTGTGCTGTGTGCATACCGTTTTCTCATCAAGTCATTCTAATTAAACCAATCATATATGGGACTATTAATATTTATATAACTGATTGTATATGGAAATATGAAGTGGGTGTAGTTTGACCTTGATGGGAAAGACCACCTCCATCTCATGAATAAAAATATATAGGGTCTCTTATGTAGAAGTAAGGTTTATAGTGTAATAACCCCACATAACATAGAAGAGTACAAACAATATTTCTAGTGATTTTTCACAATTTTATGAAGGATATTGGATAGATTTTTATTAAAGGCATTTATTTTTTTATTAGACACTTTATTATTGAAATATTAATGGTTATACTAGATATTATATTCCTAATATAGCCACTTCAATTCAAAAGCATAGAAATTAGTATCATTATCTATTGATATTATATGAGTGACACTAAATATATTAATGATATTAGACTTCATGAAATTGATGGTATCCTTTGTTCCAACTTCCTTGATGGGTATAGCCTTAACTCACTTAGAGTATAAATCAGTGGAATTAAGGATAAACTTGAACTGCCTAACTATAGCTAGGAGATATATCCCCATGATTTTTATTCCTCATATAAAAAATAGACAATAATAGTTGGTTCTATGAAAAAATTCTTGGGTTTTATTGATAAGGTTGGATTTTATTTAAAAAACATGATACTTCTTCATGAACTCCATGCAGTCGTGTATCACCGATGACCAAAAGTATCCAAGTCTCCTAATTTGATGGAAGATCTTATTCCCTGGATAATGGGATCCATAAGTGACAACATGGACTTCCCTTATTATAGTGAGGGTATATCATCCTTTAATACACATAGACTCTATCAAATCCTCTTATATAATACTTTCAATAAATTTAGGTCATAGTCGGGTATGAAGTTTGTTTCCCACCATTGAATCTATTCATTCATGGATTGATCCATTTGAGGAATCTATTTTATAGGTATTATATCGTGGGAAACATCTATCCAATTTCATAATTACATAGATAATTTAAAAGAATTACTAGATCAAGGGTAGTGTTAACCTCATTGATTTTATCCATTTCAATATTGAATAATAGAGAGACAACCTAGTGATGTGTGATGTGAATGATTATCTCTTCCTATTTTGGATATTCCATAGTCATCACTAAATTTACCAGTGCATCTACTTGGGAATTCTATGAACATAGAATATGAGATAACATTAGTTATTAGGGGAATTTAGAAATCAATTCTTATATATAACCAAGCAATGGAATCAACTCTTCCTTTTTAATAGTGTATCCATTGATGATTCTATTGATTACTAACATTGAGTCAACATTGAAATTCAATCGGGCCACTCATATCTTTAGGTCCAATTCAAAGCCTACAATGAGGGTCTAGTATTCTATATTTTTATTAATTCACCTTTTTTACAGCAGGAATAAGTAGGGAATAATTACTTTTATTGGTGAGATAAGAACAATTTCCACGCCAAATCAGTTGAGCTTCGGGCTTTCTATCCGTCACCAGTTGGGCTCCTAGAGGAACCATAAAATTATATTTCTCATCTCTAGGAAACCTCATAGATGGAGAAAACTTCTTCATAAAAAATATCTATTTACAATTATGAATTTTATGGGATGGGTGTGTGGTGAAGAAATTAGTTATTATTTTCCTTTTGATAACCCTCTAAGGCATGAACTAGATATCAAACTGATTCAAAATGACCACCCACTATACTAGATACCCAATCAATATTGGAAAACTAAGGATATATGTGAGAGGATAGACCCAAGATATTATATGAGCCTCATAGTGCTAAAAATTATGTCTCATATTATATACTATGAAAATCAGTGTGATGTTTTCTTTATTGATATAAGAGTATTGAGTCTCAACATCGAAAATTATTATTTTGAGATAATAGATTTTTTTTATCCTTGCTTACATCATTATTCTGGTCAAGGAGGGAACTGATTGAATTATCCAGAGATTCAATATAGATGATGATATATTTTACCTCTTCTATCAGTATCAAGACTATTTGATGCATGAAACACTTATTAAGACTATCAAAAGATTTATGGAAATATTCACCACATTGATAGGTGAACCCTTTTTTCATCAAATTAGTGAAGAGAATAAATTTTCCAAAAATATTATCTATAAAGTGTTTGATGTAGGAGAGACACCCCTATATTCCTCTTAACTCCTTTAGGTTTTGAGAAGGGGGGATATCATATATCATCTTGGTCTTTTCAGGGTTGAATTCGATGTTGCAATAGTGAATCATGTAGCTAAGGAATTTTCCTAATTCTACCTTGAAATAACTTTTTAGAAGGTTCATATTCAAGTTGTGTTTCCAGAGTTTGTTGAAAAGTATCTCAAGATCAGTATGATGTTCATAGCATTATTGGGAACTGACCACCAAATTAACCACATAGAACTTCATGATTTTCCATAGAAAGGTATTTAAAATATGATTCATGTCATGTTAGTATGTGTTACTAGCATTCTTTAAGGAAAAGGGTATTACTTGGTAGCAATATACCCCTTGGGGTTCCCTTAAGTAGGTGGCCTCCTCTTCTAAAGTGTCAAGTACTATTGGAGTTGTTGATAGATTCTATTTTTTCAATATTGGTTAAGAATCATTGGAGGTTTATAAGATGTTGTCTGAGATGTTTTAAATGTTTTTGATATAGTTATAGATGTTTGAAATGAATTTTGAATAATTTATATGATTTTATATTGTGGTATGATATTTATCTGTCGAAAGTTGAAAATTTGGCTAAGTAATTTATCTTACAGGGCCAATATGGTGCTAGAAGTTGAATATTTGACCAAATAAATTATCTTACGAGGTCACCACATAAGTAAATTATCTTATAAGGCCGCCATTTATGTAAATTTAGTTACATAGATGATATTTTTCCTCACATATGTAAATTCATCTACACTAATGAAAATTTAGCTACGTGTAATATATTTCATTGTAAGATATTTAATCCATGTATGTTATTTTCCTTTATAAAAAATCATGTTTCCATAATTTTAATTTTCTAAATAAATAAAAACTGATGATTCCTAAACTAATTATCAAAGAGAAAAATATCACATTTGAAATATTGTTCAAGATGATTCATGTGAGATTTCAAAAATAATGATCACTATTCATATCTATTTGATATTATGATATGGTTTTTTTGAGAAGTTGTTGTGGTGATTGAGGATCAGTTTTCTAAATTTGGAACACCAAAAAATCATTTTAGTGTTTTAATGGGATGATTTTGTACTAGTCATTGGTTCCAAAATTCACTAGTAAATATTATAGTCATTCAAGTTATTTAATTTTGAAACTTTGAGTTATTTAAAGTTGGTATTGAAAAAGAAGTTGATTAATTTACAAGAAATTTTTCTAATTGTTTATACATGTAGAACAGAAAAGTGATTTCTATTGATCTTTTTTAAGTTTAAATTAGTTTTATCTTTGTTGAAATCTTTTGTAAAGTTTGAAGGTGATTATTTGAGAAGATGAAGTGTGGAAGGGTTCATGGGTAATTAAATGTGGAGATGTTATCCATGATTGAATAACTTTTTGATAAAATTTTATAGAAATGAATCGAATTATTATTTTGATAACTAATCCTTTGGTCAGAAGGAACAAAAGGTTCCATTATTTTCCATTTGAGGATGTTGATTTTCATGGGTTTAACTTAATGTTTTTAAATGAATCACTTTTAGAGAAATTGAGGATGTTGAAAATTGTATGTGTGGGAAAACATAAAATGATCTGTCTTCTATAAAAGATAAATATATGACTCTGAGAGAATAAAAAAACATAGAGAAAGTTTAAGATCTATGAAATTAAGTGGAAAGTTTATTTGGCATTTAAAGTTAAAAATTCATCATCCATATCTATTTGATATCAAGATTTTATAATATTAGATCTTAGTTTGATATTTTAGAAGTATATCTACATCAAGTTCTATATAAAGTGGTAAAGTTGTACTTATATATCTTAAGGGATCATGAAGGAAGATCATCGTCTGCTATTACTTTAGCAACTGGTCCTTTAAAGTAATATTTCTAATTCAGGTTCCAAATCTTTATATTATAGTGAAATATTACACAGTCTAGTGTGACTCTATACTAACATAGTGTGATGATATGTTCATGCATGTATGATTGTATTGACTTTCACTTATATTAAAGAATCCCTGGTAGGGGAGACTAACCAAGAATGGGAAGGACTTGACCTTTTGGGAATGAGCTCAACCTTATAAAAATAATTTGGTTGATTTTCCCTACATTTTATATATGTGTGAGTGTGGTTGATATTTTTTATTTGAGTGTATCAAATATTAATAGGATATATGTGTTGATTTAAATAAAAATAAAATTATAAAAATTGGCCTCTACTAATTAATATTGCATCTACTTCTTCTCAAATGAGTAATATGATCCAAGGTACTTCAATTGATATCGGAAAAAGGTTCCCTCTATTGATCTAATCAATTTTGATAATGAATAATATTAAATATATTAACAATAGTACTATATCTACATTTTATTGGAATAACTATCATAGTTTTAAGAATATAGTATTTCTATATCTTCTATCTTGGGGATTAGAAGTTGGATTTGTTGGTGGTGGTGGTTTTCCGCCTATTTCATAGGTTGCACCAATGAACTTCATAGATAAAATAAATGTTTAGGTTGATAGTAAGAAAAAAATCTATACTATTATATTTCATAGAAACATTCTACACAAAAATGATGGGAATATAGTTAGCCAAAAAAATCAGAAACAATATGGAAAGAAGCTATAAAGGCAATGTGAAAGTCAAAGAAGCTAAATAATATATTTTTATTAGAAAGTTTGAAGACATTAATATGATTATGGAAGAAAATATTGATGATTATTTTACAATGTTTACTGAAATTGTGATCAATATCTAAGGCTTTGGTGAAAATATTTAATATTTTATAATTTTCAAAAAAACTCATGAGAAATTTTGCAGAGAGGTTTGACCCTAAGATATCATCTCTTGAAAATAGAGAATATGTCTCACTAGATGAAATGTATAATATTATTATATATTATGAGATAATATAGCTCAAAACCTTTGAGAATAGGGTTAAAGATGAAATGGAATTTGAGGCTATGAGAAAGCTAAAAATCAAATAAAATGATGATGATATGGATTCAGGTGAATATGAAAATTAATAAGATGATAAATATCGTTAGAGAATTATTTCCCTTATTTAAAATAGGTTCAATAAGGGAAAGGGAAATAATTGTGGAAAGTTTTCACTTAGATTATGTAAATGAAATCATGTTGGAAATTTTGTTATTAATTTTCCTAAGAATAAGGGTGTTGATTATGAATCAGAATAAGATGAGAAATCTAAAAAAAAAGTGGTATAAAATCTCAAAGAATATTCTAAATTTGGATGAAGTGAGAATATATTTTTTTAAACCAATATTATAAATTTGATGAGTAAATAAGAATAAGTTTATCATTCATACAACAGTGAATATAAAAGTGAATCAAGTGAGAAAATTACAAATTTCATGGATTGTGTTTAGAAATTATTCTACACTTCAAGTATTGAATAATATGATTAAAATATAATTGAGCTAGAACACATTAAAATATGATATTGAATCCTATCTTGAGAAAAATACCAAGATCAAGAAAAAAAATAAAAAACTGGTGAAAGAAAATAATAAGTTTACAAAATATAATAATGGGTTTGAAAATAAATAAGTATCCCATGTTGATAAAATCAAGAAATTCATATTTAAATTCACCGAATATAAGAATTTGATAAAATATCTTGAGGGAAAAAAATATTTAAAATAATAAAAACTATCTAATATGGGTTTTAAGTATCTTGAAGTTGAGAATGAACTAAAGAAATTTAAAGAGTACTTCAAAAAATTTGTTAAAGTCAAGGGTGAGTCCTCTAAATGGATTGAGAGGACTTACATAATTAATCAGGATAAATCAATCCCTAATGAAGGAGCTTGTAATTTTATTTTTCCTAATAGTATAGGTTCAAATTCAAAATCTAGTCAAGTATAGACCAAGAAAAATGGGGTGAAACATACCCCCATATCAATATATGAAATAAATATTTTATGAAGCTTCATAACTCCCAAACATAAGTAAATTCAAATATAACCAATATATTAGAAACATAATTATGGATAACATTTATGAATAATTTTTATGATTCAAGAAGATTTAGATTTAGTGGTAATTTCTAGTGTTGTGGAGCATTTGGAAATAAAGCCTATACATACTGGTGAAAGATTTCATTTCCTATAAATAGTCATGAATATATATGGATTGTTTTAGAAGTAATGAAATCATATTCTTAGAGAAAGAAATTAGTGAATATAAATATTTCTCATTTTATAACTTAGAAAATATTTGAGTGACTCGAAGAAACTTATGGAAATTTTAATCAGAAAGAACATTATTTTGATAATTTCATGATAATATTTCCATGATAGATTACTTATGTTGAGATAGCAAAGGTAATTATGAATCCTAAGGAAGAAAAGTCATGTATAAGCTGAAGTTTCAATTTTAGCTAACATAACAAAAAATAATGAGTTATTTATAGTGGGTGATCTTCCCATATGATATGTGATCTAAATATTTTTAAAAATATTTAGAACCTAAAGGAGTAGAAATCACCTTTTGTAATTATTTTTCTTTAAAAATCAAGGACATTAGATCAAAATAAATTGAATCTCAAAATTTAAACTTGAAGAATGTGTTGTATGAGAAAGGTATAATGCATAATATTTTTAGTGTTAGTTAGCTCTATGATGATGGTAAATAGGTTTTTTTCAAGAAGTAATCATGTATCATTAAAATATTGAAATCTAGAAGGATAATCTCATAAGGTAAAAATGAAAATAAAAATCTATTTTTAACTGGTGATCCAACCAGTTCCTGTTTATTGAGTTTTAAGGATGAATGCATGCTATGGAATATAAGGCTTGGTTATCTTGGTTAATGAAGTATGAGTAAATTTATAAATCATAATGTTGTAAGATAACTTATCAAGATTAATAGAGAAAAATATTATGTGTGTGCTACATGCTAGAGAGGGAAGATGACTCAGAATTCACCTAAGAAGGTAGGAATTCTCTCTTCTAAACCACAGAAGCATATTCATATATATTTATATGGTACCATCAAGAAAAAGTTCACAAAATTGATTTATATTTCACCATATTCATTGATGATCACACTTGAATAACTAATGTGATGTTCATCAAGAATAGGTCATAAGCCATTGAGATATTTAAAATTTTTAGAAGACACATAAACATTTACTCCAATAAAAAGACCTAAAACAGTAAGTATTTTGTTTGTTGTGGATACTCATAAGAACTATAAAGTTTACCAAATAAATATAAAGTCAACCTTTCTGAATGGTGAACTTGAATATGAATTGTTTATTTGGAAACTAGATGGTTTCATTTTAGATATTTATGGTATTATAGTTATTAAAATAAAAAATTAATTATATGGACTAAAATAGGCTCTAAGGTCGTGGTATTCTAAACTTGATGGTTGTTTAAGGAAAATGGAGTTTAAAAAAGGGAGCTTTGACAAAAATTTATATGTTAAAGATCTTACCATGGTTATATTGATTGTCATAGTATATTTCTATGATATAATATTTTCTAGTAAAATTTTCTTTTGTGTGTAGAGTCTTATGAATAGATTCAACGTAGTTTGAAATATCAATGTTTGGTGAGTTTTCATACTTTCTAGGATTACAAATTTAGTATAAATATAATTGTATATTTTTATCTCTAGAAAAATATTCTAAGGAATTATTAAAATGGTTAGTCGTGGAATACTCGAGATAATTTTAAACTCCAATTTAATTTTGAACTAAAGTGTGTAAGGGTGATAAAGGAATAATGTTTAGTAAAAATATGGTTATAAGATTCATTAGAATATTTTTATATTTAAAAGCTTCAAGACCAAATATAGGTTATGTTGAGAAACTTTTTGCAAGATTTTAGATTGGGAAAGTGATTGTATATATAGAATATCCACTTCAAGTGGGATTTTTTTTGTTGGTGAAATCTATGTGAGATGGTATAATAAGAAATAGAATTTTGAGACACTTATTAGAGATGAGATAGTGTATGCGGAAGCTACACATACATGTACGTAGGCTTTATGGATGTAGGTGCAACTTACCGACTTGAAGGTTGAGACTAAGAGGCTATTAAAGATACTATGTGACAATCAAAGTTAAATAAATATATAAAATAACCCTTTGTAGTATTCTATATGTAAACACATTTAAATCAAGTATCATTTCATTAAGGAATTAGTGTCCAATGGAGATATAAATCTGTAATATAATTATACCTAGAATTATATTATAGATATCTTTATAAAAACTATAATAAGAGATAGGTTATACTATTTAATACTAACAATTCATGTTCCTCCCTCCCATATCTCTTGAAGATGTGTAAAAACTAATCCCCAATGGGATTCAGATTATATTGATAAAGGGGGAGGGGGAATAGTGACGCCACTCTTCATGAAAAGGGGGATATAATTATTTTTGAAAGGTGTGTGTTCGCTACTTGATCATCTAAAGTTATGGATATCGTCAAATGGGGGAGATGTATGGAAGTGTGAAAAGGATGTGTGAATTGAGGGGGGGTCATCTGATTCACTTGGACAAATTTTATTGATAGAGAGAGATGAAATTATCTAAAAAACATTACCTTATTTGGTAATGTGGTGCAAGACACTTCTCATTAGATATCAGTTATGATTTTATTACTCTCATGAGATTTCATAAGTTTTTAAAAGATTTAAGTTTATCTGAAAGAGTTGAATAAAGGTTTCCAAAAAATCCAAAAGGGGAAAATTATAGTACCAAGTTCTCTTGGAGTTGTTGATGGTTTGTATTTTATTTCAACATTGGATGAGAATCATAGGAGGTTGTTGAGATTCTGTTCGAGATGTTTGGAATGTTTATAAGATGGTTGAAGATGTATGGAATATCTTTTAAATAATTTTTGTGAGTTTTTTTTGAGGTATGTAATTTCTGTGATGGATGTCAAAAAATTTGATAAGTAATTTTGTAACGCCCCAACCCCAGCTTCCCAGAGTCGGTTCATTACTTCGTAACATTGGCATGATCACAAAAGATCAAGTCTCGAAAGACCGATTAGTTTAGTAGCCTTGGAAACACTAGATACATTCATAAATGTTACATTACATCATAAAGTGAAAAACTAATAACAAAGTCTTCATATTCCACACTCGTATCCTCTTCTGACTATCCCTGCAGGTCATTCATAAAATACTTCTTCACATCCTGGAAAATATTAAAACATTGAAAGGGGTGAGCTCAGATGCTCAGTAAGGATAACAATATTGCGGAATCTTTCATAAATAAACATAAAAATTTAAGGCAATGTATAACTAAAACAAAATCCTTTTAAACTTGAACATAAACATAATATGGCAAAAGTAAAATGAGATAATGCCATTCACTTCTTCACATGGATATTCTACTGGTCGAATAATCACATGAAATATCAATAACCACTTTCATAATGAGGGAATGTATAATGCCAGACATTCTGAAACATTTTGTCAAGGCCTCGGCCAAGACGTCTAAAATGATTAAGGCCTCGGCCAAAACCATAAATCAAATTGGGAAAGGGCCTCGGCCAATTCCACGTCTACTTGTCTCATGAGACCTACCGATGCATCGAGGAGCTATAGCGGGCTCCACCCGTCACTTATTAAGTCCAATACATTCCTCATATGAATAGGTTTAAACATATCATAAACAATAACATAATCGTATCACATAAAACATGCATAAAGGAAACATAACATTTCCACATTTCAATCACAAGATATCAATACAACACATTGACATAATAAAAACTCTTTCAAAACCATTTTCAATACCAAAATAAAAGAAAGTTAAAACTTTGTATTTATTTTTCATTAAAAAAAATGATAGCTTGTAGAGGAAGCCGAAACTCAAATAATGGTCACGGCGGCGGAGAAGTCGTTGTCGCCGCATAAGTACGGAAATAAAAACATTCCCTTTTGTCTTTTATCAAAACGCTTCATATAAAAAAGATTCCTTTTTAATAAACGTAAAAGTCAAAGGGGTTTATACACCGTATAAAAGAAAGTTGTGTATAAAACCAAATATGCCTCAATGAAAGGGGATTGAGACGAAGTCCTTAAAAAGATCATTTTTTTTTATAAAGTAGGTCTATTATGTGTATTCACTATAAGTAAACATAAATAATGTAAAAATACAAGATAGGACATAATAATATCTTGACATAATTTGAAAGTAGGAGATTAACCCAAAGAAAAGAAATTGGGTTAAGAAGTTCCCTTACCTCGTGTCTGACTTGACTCAACCGTTCTTTAACCTCCTGAATAATAAACTAGAGTTAATATATACCTTATTAAGAACCATTTTCAATTTCATTATCCTTTTTATATCACTTATTACAATGATATGAACATTATGTAATTATTTGAGTTAATAACGGTAGTTTTGTCGATCTTTGGTGCTTGAGTCAACAATAAACTTCTTATAATTACAAGTTGTTTATGTGGTAGAATATCCATTATCTCCAGAATTATATTCATGATTTAGATTTCATATATATCATATATATCTAGTATATACATTCATTTATAATATTATGTAACATTTAGAGGTAAGAAATGAAATGCACCGTTCATGGAGACGGTAAGCCGTACGTACGCATGAACGCTACTTTCATTTCTATTTAGTATTTAATGGAATGAAATCATAATGATATAAATGTATAATATAATTCCAGTATAATATAGTGTATAATACCATTTACTCCATCCTTTATACATCCCACATATGGCATTAACGATTCAAATCACTTTGAGGGGGCGGTAGTCCGCACTTCCTAAAATGAAATTATCGCGTTTACCCATAATGAAAATCATAAAGTATGCCATAAATGAGAAATACAAAAGCATAAGTAAAACATAAACATATTATATATCATATATAAATATTGTTACATCTTAATGGCCACCTTTGAAGGTGTTATATGAGTGTTGAACAATCATCATTTCGTGAGGCAGAAATTCGCCATCCACAGAAACCGTATGTTCTTTAACCATTATATGTAGGTGTGTGTAAGGTTAGCTAGAATACTTCTTATAAAAACATCCTAGTCTATTTAGGATACTGGTGTTGTTACAAAATAAATGAATAAAAAGAGTTTAGGGGGTTGGAGAAGAAAAATAAAACAAAACAACATTAGAGAAGACATTACCTCAAAATCGGGTAACTCTTTTTGATTTGAGCCAAAGGCTTCCTTGGGAAGAGTTATGCCCAAAGTGAGGCTTCTAGGAGTAAGAGGGGGAATTTGGGAGAGTATTTGGGCAGAGGTTGGCCGAGCCAAATGGCTTGAAAGTGTGAATGATGTGGTAGAGGTGGGGGCCTTTTATAAGAGGAGAGGAGGGGCACTCTTGGAAAGTAAGGAACTTTTACATTATTATACAATGCTTTTCGGATTCCAAAGGTCCCACACTTATATAATTCGTGTCTAAGGTGATAAGGGTTCTAAATATACCCATACAATAGTCTTTGGACAAGTTTAAGTCTTGGATTTTACATTATCTTTTCATTTTATTAAAATCGTTAAATAATGAGGTCATCGCTGCATCGTAATGATGTCATAAATAATTTAATTTATTTAATGTCTAAAAATTATACAAAAACTACTATGATGTAGTAAATCCTTTTATCTTTCCAATTACTATTTATAGTAAAAAATATGACTTGTATAACCCCATGTAAAAATTGTTTTCGTAAAATAACTCATGTTTGTGTCATTTTTACTTTAACATTAAATAAAACGTTATTTATGTCATTTCCCAACCAAAGTGGCTCCATGGGGTCCCCAAGTTGACCCATGGCTTGTCGTGGTCGGAAATGACACATCCAATAAGGTTAGGACATGTTTCTAGGTCATTTCATATTATTAAAGCATTATTTTTACCTTAAACTACCCTAATTACCACTAATCGCGATTAAGAACTTAACAGTTACTATTCACCAAAAATTATTTTAATCTCATTGAACCACATTTTACTTCTTAATGACAACCATGTATGTCGGATTTTTGAAAATCAAATCACAGAAGTGGTAATATTTCATTTAAACGAAAAATCAGTTATTTAACTACCACTTAGTGGTTTCACTATTCATCAAAAATTGAAGTTTTTCAGAACAATGCCAAAATTTCACCCTAAGCTATAATTTTTATTCCGAATTCAAAAATGATTTCTATTTTACAAAATTCCAAACATATATGTTGCATTAATTAATTTTATAATTAATTCCCGTTGTCACAACAAATTGCGTGTTTTTAAGAAACAATTTATATCAAAAGATTGACAATTGTTTATGTCCAATTTCAATGTTAAATTAATTCTAATGACCACCATTGGATAAAATTGTAAAAATATATTCTAATTATACTTTAAAACCACTAAATAGTATAATTTATCACTATAAATTATTTTTATTAAAAAAGTTGTTTTTAAGTAATTTTCACTATTCATAAAAAATTAGAAGTTCTCAGAAAAATACCAAAAATTCAACATAGGCTAATTTCGATATTACGAATAAAAAAATTAAGTCCAATTTGAAATATAAAATTTCTATAGTTTTAAAAAGTGGTTATTACTATTCATAACGGCTACTTTGATTAGTCGCGGTGTTTTAGAACTCGAAGTTGCGTACAATGCAAGCTATTGCATTATTGAATGAGAAGCGTATCGTGGAAGCTTGGGGTGTTACATTCTCCCCTCCTTCAGTAAATTACATCCTCGCAATTTGACATTTTTTCTTTTAAAATAATAGGTTGAAAATAGAAAATACCTTTGTGGAAAACCCACATCGGAAATAAGATTAATAAAATTTAGCCTTAATAAGAGGGAAAGGGAAATGAAAAAGTCACCACCCAAATATGATCTCGATTAGGAGAACATTGGTGGCAATTAGAGACATATAATTGGAGGGAAAACGTAAATATTTGTAGGGAGTGATTGAGGTCATCAATCACAATCAAATGTCAAATTGAGGGCCTCAAAGCCTTCAATGTATGTTGATTTAAAATATCATCAGTTCAACAAGACATAAGGTATTAGGATAACACATTTTTTTGTTTTAATATCCCTTTAATAAAGTTTAAGAATTAATTTATTAATTAAATAAGAGATAGGTATATATATTTATGCTTGACAATTAGAGTTTCAACCTTCAACTCATCTTTCACTCAAAAAGATAATAGAACTCAAAAATATTATACTTATCCTAATTGTATAAGGTTCCAAATGTTAACACATACCATTTAGATTAGTAAAATTATTTTGTAATAACCAGGGACTTCCTGTAGGCTAGTGGTAGGAAATAAAGGCCTGTCGCACTATGGTTGTGGGTTCGATTCCTGCAGCTTTGTCCGACGCGACGGGTTATGCCCCACCCTGCAGGTTGTCCTTTTCCTAAAACTATAGTATTATAATATTCCAAAAATAATCTTCATAAATTTTTTAACCTTAAACAATACTATCCAAAGATCAACTTAATCCACTCTAACCTTTATAGTTATCCAAAATACCTATGTCCAGACTTTCTCTAAAAGGTCTCTTAATTCCAAAATCAATTTATCAGATTCCCCAAACAAAGTAAAGTTTCTCTTATTGTCACATACTAAAAATATAATTAACTTCATCATATTAAAACCTTACTAAAATCAACAAGTACTGCAGTACAATCCTTATATATATATATCACATTATTCTAATAACCAGAATATAATCCATGAGTCCAAAAGCACCAATACATTAGTTATTCTGCTTCAACTGTACTAACAGCATAAGATTGTCCTTGATCCCTTGGCCTTTTCTGAGGTAAGTTTCCCTGACGCTTAGGAAATTCATTTGCATAATGCCCCATTTCCCTACAATTGTAGCATTCAACTTTGATAGCCTCTTTCTTTCCCTTTCAATCACGAGCCTGGTGATCTTTTTCTCCACATTTATAACAAACTCCCATTCCTTTTAGGCAAGTACCAGGGTGATTCTTCCCACAATTATCGCATAATGGAAAATCCTTCTTTCCCTTTTTCCCTTTAACTGTCTCTTGTTCCACCGTTCTCTTCTTCTCTTACTTTACTTTGTTGTCATAAGACTTAGAGAATTCCTTTTCTGTCTTGATAGAACACGAGACAATATCTTCGTATGACGAGAAGGTTTGTGAGACTAATGCTCGACGGAGAAATGGTTTTAACACATCAAATAAACGATCAATCTTACTCCTTGGGTTACGTATATAATCTGCAGCATGCCTCGCTAACCTTGTAAAGTTGGCCTCATACTTTGCCACATTCTCATCCTCCTTTTGTCTCAGACTCAAAAATTGTCTTTCCATATCTGCTCGATGGTCACGAGGATAGTATTTTTCTAGGAAAAGATCTTTGAACTCTCTCCATTCCATAATTGATACTTCTTCATCTTCCTTTGTGTTTTGAATCAATGACCACCATTGATCGGTATCTCCAGTGAGGCGGTAAACTTCCATGATAACCTTATCCCTTTCGCTACTCCCCAAGGCATGGAATATTTTCTCTAAGGAGTTTATCCATTGCTAAGCTACTAACGGATTTGTACCCCCATTAACTGTTGGTGGTTGTTGCCTCATGAAGTAGTCTAACATTGATCCTCCCCGTTGCGGATCAGGGTGCTCCATATGAGTAAGGTTATTATTCATAACCTGAGTGAGTTGTCCCAGTATGGTAATAAGTTGATCAGCACCAGTTGTATCTCCAGGTCCACAATAATTATCTTGAGCAGGAGGGAAATACATGCACGTAGTGCGTGCATTGATACGGTTTCCATTCCTTCCACTAGGCGCCATTTCTATACGATGGCATAAACTAGATTAGTTTATGAATCAAAATACATAATTCCATACTTATAAAATACTTAACATAAATTGAACTATTTATGGATATAATCCATAATCATAAAAAGCTTTTCTTTGAGGAAGTATATACTCATAACCGTTCATAGTGGTTTGTAAAGAAAATGAGAATTATCCTAAGCATATCCCCCGAGAGTGTCGTAACCAAGAGTGCAGCAAGGCCCATTGTCGCGCACCAGTTCCCGTTCGAGTCTAGATCAAAGCGGTGTTTTCGGGTTTTACCCCTAGGTACATCTGTTCCAGAGCCGCCTCTACCTGCTCGTATCCAGACAGGGATGTATTGCTCAAAAAACACACAACATCTCTACAATACCAAAATTCTAGGAAGTTCTTTTATACTAATCCTCAAAGTCTATCTTTGGGATATGTGCTCTAATCAGAGTTTATCTAAATATATCTTCCAAGGTTAGTACTAAACTGCCTCTGATACCAACTATAACGCCCCAACCCCAGCTTCCCAGAGTCGGTGCATTACTTTGTAACATTGGCATGATCACAAAAGATCAAGTCTCGAAAGACCGATTAGTTTAGTAGCCTTGGAAACACTAGATACATTCATAAATGTTACATTACATCGTAAAGTGAAAAACTAATAACAAAGTCTTCATAGTCCACACTCATATCCTCTTCTGACTATCCCTGCAGTTCATTCATAAAATACTTCTTCACATCCTGGAAAATATTAAAACATTGAAAGGGGTGAGCTCAGATGCTCAGTAAGGATAACAATATTGCGGAAGATTTCATAAATAAACATAAAAATTTAAGGCAATGTATAACTAAAACAAAATCCTTTTAAACTTGAACATCAACATAATATGGAAAAAGTAAAATGAGATAATGCCATTAACTTCTTCACATGGATATTCTACTGGTTGAATAATCACATGCAATATCAATAACCACTTTCATAATGAGGGAATGTATAATGCCAGACATTCTGAAACATTTTGTCAAGGCCTCGGCCAAGACGTCTAAAATGATTAAGGCCTCGGCCAAAACCATAAATCAAATTGGGAAAGGGCCTCGGCCAATTCCACGTCTAGTTGTCTCATGAGACCTACCGATGCATCGAGGAGCTATAGCGGGCTCCACCCATAACTTATTAAGTCCAATACATTCCTCATATGAATAGGTTTAAACATATCATAAACCATAACATAATTGTATCACATAAAACATGCATAATGGAAACATAACATTTCCACATTTCAATCACAAGATATCAATACAACACATTGACATAATAAAAACGCTTTCAAAACCATTTTCAATACCAAAATAAAATAAAGTTAAAACTTTGTATTTATTTTTCATTAAAAAAATGATGTCTTGTAGAGGAAGCCGAAACTCAAATAATGGTCACGGCGGCGGAGAAGTCGTTGTCACCGTATAAGTACAGAAATAAAAACATTCCCTTTTGTCGTTTAGAAAAACGCTTCATATAAAAAAGATTCCTTTTGAATAAACGTAAAAGTCAAAGGGGTTTATACACCGTATAAAAGAAAGTTGTGTATAAAACCAAATATGCCTCAATGAAAGGGGATTGAGACGAAGTCCTTAAAAAGATCATTTTTTTATAAAGTAGGTCTATTATGTGTATTCACTATAATTACACATAAATAATGTAAAAATACAAGATAGGACATAATAATATCTTGACATAATTTGAAAGTAGGAGATTAACCCAAAGAATAGAAATTGGGTTAAGAAGTTCTCTTACCTCGTGTCTGACTTGACTCAACCGTTCTTTAACCTCCTGAATAATAAACTAGAGTTAATATATACCTTATTAAGAACCATTTTCAATTTCATTATCCTTTTTATATCACTTATTACAATGATATGAACATTATGTAATTATTTAAGTTAATAACGGTCGTTTTGTCGATCTTTGGTACTTGAGTCAACAATAAACTTCTTATAATTACAAGTTGTTTATGTGGTAGAATATCCATTATCTCAAGAATTACATTCATGATTTAGATGTCATATATATCATATATATCCAGTATATACATTCATTTATAATATTACGTAACATTTAGAGGTAAGAAATGAAATGCACCGTTCATGGAGACGGTAAGCCGTACGTACACATGAACGCTACTTTCATTTCTATTTCGTATTTAATGGAATGAAATAATAATGATATAAATGTATAATATAATTCCAGTATAATATATTGTATAATACCATTTACTCCATCCTTTATACATCCCACATATGGCATTAACGATTCAAATCACTTTGAGGGGGCGGTAGTCCGCACTTCCTAAAATGAAATTATCGCGTTTACCCATAATGGAAATCATAAAGTATGCCATAAATGAGAAATAAAAAAGCATAAGTAAAACATAAACATATTATATATCATATATAAATATAGTGACATCTTAATGGCCACCTTTTAAGGTGTTATATGAGTGTTGAACAATCATCGTTTCGTGAGGCAGAAATTCGCCATCCACAGAAACCGTATGTTCTTTAACCATTAGATGTAGGTGTGTGTAAGTGTAGCTATAATCCTTCTTATAAAAACATCCTAGTATATTTAGGATACTTTTTTTTTACAAAATAAATGAATAAAAAGTGTTTAGGGGGTTGGAGAAGAAAAATAAAACAAAACAACATTAGAGAAGACATTACCTCAAAATCGGGTAACTCTTTTTTATTTGAGCCAAAGGCTTCCTTGGGAAGATTTATGCCCAAAGTGAGGCTTCTAGGAGTAATAGGGGGAAGTTGGGAGAGTATTTGGGTAGAGTTTGGCCGAGACAAATGGCTTTAAAGTGTGAATGAGGTGGTAGAGGTGGGGGCCTTTTATAAGAGGAGAGGAGGGGCACTCTTGGAAAGTAAGGAACGTTTACATTATTATACAATGCTTTTCGGATTCTAAAGGTCCCACACTTATATAATTCGTGGATAAGGTGATAAGGTTTCGAAATATACCCATACAATAGTATTTGGACAAGTGTAATCCTTGGATTGTATATTATCTTTTCATTTCATTAAAATCGTTAAATAATGAGGTCATCGCTGCATCATAATTATGTCATAACTAATTTAATTTATTTAATGTCTAAATATTATAAAAAAAATACTATGATGTAGGAAATCTTTTTATATTTCCAATTAATATTTATAGTAAAAAAATATGACTTTTATAACCCCATGTAAAAATTGTTTTCGTAAAATAACTCATGTTTGTGTCATTTTTACTTTAACATTAAATAAAAAGTTATTTATGTCATTTCCCAACCAAAGTGGCTCCATGGGGTCCCCAATTTGACCCATGGCTTTTATTGGTCGGCCATGACACATACAATAAGGTTAGGACATGTGTCTAGGTCATTTCATATTATTAAAGCATTATTTTTACCTTAAACTACCCTAATTACCACTAATCGCTATTAAGAACTTAAAAGTTACTATTCACCAAAAATTATTTTAATATCATTGAACCACATTTTACTTCTTAATTAAAACCATGTATGTCGGATTTTTGAAAATCAAATCACAGAAGTGGTAATATTTCATTTAAATGAAAAATCAGTTATTTAACTACCACTTAGTGGTTTCACTATTCATCAAAAATTGAAGTTTTTCAGAACAATGCCAAAATTTCACCCTAAGCTATAATTGATATTCCGAATTCAAAAATTATGTCTATTTTACAAAATTCCAAATATATATGTTGCATTAATTAATTTTATAATTAATTCACGTTGTCACAACAAATAGCGTGTTTTTAAGAAACAATTTATATCAAAAGATTGGCAATTGTTTATGTCCAATTTCAATGTTAAATTAATTCTAATGACCACCATTGAATAAAATGGTAAAAATATATTCTAATTATACTTTAAAACCAATAAATAGTATAATTTATCACTATAAATTATTTTTATTAAAAAAGTTTTTTTTAAGTAATTTTCACTATTCATAAAAAATTAGAAGTTCTCAGAAAAATACCAAAAATTCAACATAGGCTAATTTCTATATTACAAATACAAAAATGAAGTCCATTTTGAAATATAAAATTTCTATAATTTTAAAAAGTGGTTATTACTATTCATAACGGCTACTTTGATTAGTCGCGGTGTTTTAGAACTCGAAGTTGCGTACAATGCAAGCTATTGCATTATTGAATGAGAAGCGTATCGTGGAAGCTCGGGGTGTTACAAATTTATCCTAAAGGGCCACCACAGTGCTAGAAGTATAATATTTGGATAAGTAAGTTATCTTACGGGTCAATCATGTAATTGAATTATCTCATGAGGCCACTTCATAATTGAATTATCCTATGTGTCCATCGGGTAAGTAGATTTAGTTATGCATATTATATTTTTACTTGTGTAAGTAAATAAAAATATTTGGATGAAAATTGGGCTAGGAATAAGTTTTTTATTCACAATATATTTTAGTATAAGATATTTGAGCCCCGTACAATATTTTCCATTGTGAAAAAATTTGAATCTATAATTTGAATATTCTAAATAAATAAAAATTGATGATGCCTAAATCGTTCTTCAAAGAGTAAAATATCACATATGAAATGTGATTCAATATGATTCATGTGAGATTTAAAAAATAATGATTAATGTTCATATTTTTTTGAAGTTCCAAGATAGTTTTTCTGAGAAGTTTTTGTGGTTATCAAATATGGGTTTTCTAAAGTTAGAACACTAGAAAGTAATTCTAGTATTTTAATGGGATAATTTGTGTTATTATTCAGTTAAAAAAGTAACTTGGAAATATTTCATTGATTTAAGATGACTACATTTTAAAAGTTTGAGTTATTTGAAGATGATAATTTTAAATAAGTTTAACCATGTGTAAGTAGTTTTTCTAATTTCTTATGCAGATAGAATTTAAAAATGATTTCTATTGAGATTTTTGAATTTTGAATTAGTTTTATCTTTACTAAGATATATTACAAGGTTTGAAGGTGAATATTTAGGAATATAAATTATATAAGGTTATATTGGTTATTCATTACAGATATATTATCCATGATTTTACATATTCATTATAAAAGTGCATAAAAAATGAGGTTTCCTAAAGTGTTATTTTGATAATCCCTCCTTTATATTGAATTAGAAATTTTCCATCATTTTCTCTTTGAGGATTCCAATTATAAGGAGAGAAATTTAATTATCTTAAATGAATCTATTTTGTATAAATATTAGATATTAAATATTTTATGCATGGTAAAACATAAAACACTTTTTATACTATAAAAAATAAATATATGATTTTGAGAGAGTAAACAAACATAGAGAGAGTTTAAGCTCTACGAAATTGGGAGAGAAAGAACTCCTAGTTTTCAAAGTTTAGAAATCATCATCTACATCTATTTGATCTTGATCATTTAACATATCAGATTTGAGTTTGATATTTGAGTAGTATATCTCCATCAAGTTCTTCATGAAGTGATCCAGTTGTACTTGTATATATATAAGTATCATGAAGGAAGATCATTATTTGTTATTTCTATAGTAACCAATCCTTTAAATCAATATTTCTCATTCTAGTTCTAAATATTTTTATTACAAAGTGAAAATACATAGTCCAGCGTAACTTTGGATTAGCATAGTGATATATTATTCTCATTCATATATGATTGTATTCACTTGTTATTATAGGTAATAATCCATGGTTAGGGAGACTAACCAACCATTGCATGGAGTAAGTCTTTCAAGGTGGATATGAACCATGTAAAAAACATTATTTTCATTACTCTTAAAAAAATTATGTGAAATTGAGGATGATATTTTATGTTTGTGTAGATTTAA
The DNA here is from genome assembly GCA_963277665.1 of Viscum album. Classification (NCBI taxonomy): domain Eukaryota; kingdom Viridiplantae; phylum Streptophyta; class Magnoliopsida; order Santalales; family Viscaceae; genus Viscum; species Viscum album. Next base: position 420,955,531 of record OY728162.1, on the reverse strand, counting down.
ATTTAATAGGTTGTATAAGTTTATTTAAATAAAAAATAAGTTATAAAAATTGTTCTTCACTCATTTATATCCCCTTCTTAGTGGAGTAATATGATCCTAGGAACTTCAAAATTTTGGGGGGAAATTTAGATCTGTTTATAGCCTGAATATTTTCCCAAGAAGGAGAGAGTCTAGAAGTTAGTTGTTGCAATGATCAGTAGTTCCATGACCGGAACTGGAAATTCATCCTTAGGGTAGTGATGATTGAAATACATGAAGTCAATATAAACCTAAATTTTCCTGTAATTCTTCTTGATGGGGATGATATTGGTGTTCCAATTTAGGTATTTAACTTCATAAATTAAGTTAGATTTCATAAACTTATCAACTTCATATTCTACTTTGTCAACATGGGTCAGATTAATTCTCCTTGATACATATTTATAACCACGGTAGTCATTTGAAAACCCCAGATTATGGGTAGCCACATCAAGATCCAATTTGGGAATTTTGGTATAGTTCTTTATGAAAAAAAACTTTTTGTTGTTTTAGGAAGAAGGTATACTTTTCATGTCTTTTAGAGATCATGGAGGCACTATTAAATGTAGGTCATAGATCATCCTATTTACCCAAATTAATTTTTCTATGTTCATCATAAGTGGTTGAGACAACTTTCTCTAATGTTGAAGGGGAATCCTTGAGATCTTCTTCTTATTTTTCATCTTCTTCATGCTTTATATTATCTAAATCAAATTATAATGGGTCATTTTGAGATCCAATAGATGATATGGGATCATTTTTATTATTCTCATTGGAATGATACCCTTATTCTGAATGATTGGACTCATCTAATGCCACTGATACCATGATAATAGGATAAAATTTTCCTAAACCTCATGATTTTCTTCTTATCTTGTGATTTATATACACTTAGTAAAAAAACCTTGTCTAGGTTGACTGAATATCAATTGCACCCATCCTATCATAAAGACACTCGAGGGGGAAAGGCTAAATCACATGGACTACCTGGAAACCTTTCCCTTCTTCAATAGTGGTTGTTTGATGAAACAATCTACCTAACAACCATATGATAGGAAATTGATTGGGTAATTTAACACATTATCGGATATAACATGTGGGACCTAATGACTTCCCATATCAGGATTTTTTACCATAATTCAATTGATGGGACCCATGTAATATTTTTTCATATCACTTTATAGAATAATAAGATCAATTTCTATTTTATTAAGAGCATCAATATGAAAGGAATCATTTAACATTAGTTTTTTAACCTCCATTTTATATAACCTTGTGTCTATGTATTGAGATTCATGGTACTCAAAGGGGGAATTTTAACTATAAAATACCTTAACATGTTATTAACAGAGTACTTTAGGATTTTTTGGTATGATTAGGGAATTATTACATGCATATGGTACCACATACTACCTATAAAGATATTTAAAGTCATGTCTTTGATAATGACCATGAACTCAAAGTCAAAAATGAGGTTTCTAAATTGGGACCTCATCTTGATCTTCCTAAGGGGTATTTGTTTTCTCTTTTCATATCTTGATATTTTTAGGTTTGAGGGAGACAAGATGACCTCAATGTAACCCAAGTTCCTAATATTTTTTATTGGGATGAGATTTGTCTTAGAACCGTTATCAATTAGGTCTAAATAGATTTCAATGTCATTATTTCTTCGAGAGATGTACAATGGTATTTTGTGCCTATGTATGGAAGCTTTTTGGTATTATTCCATGAAGGAAATGATTGTATAAAATTTGGTAGATCCATTCTCTATATTATATGTCTTAGTTATAGTGATTTTATCCTAGAACTCTTGAGGTCTTAAAATAGAATTGATGAGGGATTAACTGAGTTTTGTTGATAAGTGAAGAGAATCCATGATTATTATCTTAGTCATGATGATGATTAGATGCTTTAATATATGATACTTATGAACCAGGTATTGATGATTATAAACATAAATATAATCCATAGATTGATACTTTGGGATAAAAGGAGGATATGTTGGTGACTCATTCCCTTGTCCAAGAGTGGGGGGCATTTTTTTTCTATGTTGATCAGTTTGGAATAGCATTTCCTCACTCTGAAATTGAATGAAAAACAAAATTTTTGTTAATCAATACTCCAGTATAATTATACCCAAACAAGTCTTGGATTATTTTTTATCATATATATATTCCTATTTATATCATTGGAGTGACTACCTCTAGGTTTAAACTACACATATGTATTCCGTAGAAATGATACCCGAATATTGGGGTATATCGTGAATTTTTATCTCCCAACATCCTTAGCCCCTGCAACCACTTCCCCTATTATAGATGGGGTTATTGGGTTAATATATATCTTTATTGTTAGTAAAATGTTCTTTAAAATAGATGAAATCAACCAAGACATATTTTGACTCTTTCTATAATAAGAATCCCATTTAGTGGAGCAATGACTAATGTCTCATTTGGTGGGATGGTTCCCATCCTCCAAGTGATGGGGGACATGAATTATAGAATGTTTTGGATTTCCTTAAGTATTTTTGGGGGTTCCTCTTCTAGGGAATTATTTCATTAGTGAAAATTTCATCAACTCTTAGATGAAAATGATGATTAAAGTGTATTATTCATATTTACATGGGGAATTGGGGTCAAAATTGGTTGGTTTGGTTTCATCCTGAGTATAAAATGTGCCTAACTAACCAATTTTCAAGTCATATATTCATTAAAGTTTTGCAGAATTATTTATGGTAATTTCTATCATTCTTCTTCTTATTTTAGTAAGGTATTACATACACATGTCACCTATTCTAGTAGTTTACCCAGTTTTACATGCTCGGTATCAACCATCTTCTAAAGTATATCGTTAAAGATGATGCAATCCTAAGTTTTTGTTTCTCAACATATAATGGATGGGGATATAATCACGGTGGTCATTTAGACCAGATTCATTAGGTTTCTTAAACTCTAGTAGCTTGGGTAGGTTTTTCTCTAGGGCAATAATAAAACACCAAAGAACTTGTTCTTTTTAAAAGTAGTAAAATTTATTATTATGATCTTTAAAATTTTTGGTGACTTTAATCTTTTTTCCTCTCTTGGTGATGGAATTATTTTTTCCACTATTTTTCAAAGGGAGGAACCGTATGATGATAAGTGTGAATGAGAACTAGAACTGGTGTTGGTTCTAGCTTGAGTGTGATAATTATGGCATATTCTCTATTAGGTTTCTGAAGTGCCCAGATCAGTGTGAATCACTGAGAGGGTGAGGGGGTGAATCAGTGATCCTTTAAAACTTTTTACTAATTGATTCTTAATCAATTAAACCTCTATGGCTTGTTAAGGCCTCGATCCACTCTTCTTGTATCTCTCAGCCTTTCCTTGAATGATGCAGTAAATGTAAAGGCACAGGACACAAGGATTTACAAGGTTCGGCACCAAAGGCCTACGTCCTTGCCATGTTGGTTATATGCCCCAACATGGTTTCTTCCATTATAATCTGTTAGTATTACAATGGTCGATACAGAGTCTCACTGTATCTCTCCTGAGTCCCACAGGAGGTTCTTTATACTGCGTCCCACAGTGTTACCAGAGTCCCACTGGCCTGCTCCAGAATCCCACTGAAGACTTCTTCCGCCCTGAGTCTCACAGGGGGCTTCTCCTGGATCCTCGAGTCACACGGGTATCTCTTCTTCACTTTAAGCTTCTTCAGGTATCTTCAGCAGTCTGGGATAAAGACTGTTGGACTTTCTCTTCACTTCTGATCACTTGATCAGGTCTTCTCGTCTTGCTCAGGATTTATCTCCTTCTTCTCAGGATGACCTGGCTTCTCTCTTCAAGAATCTTCAACAACCTCTGATAAGGTTTGTTGGTCTTTCTCAAGACTTCTGATCACTTCTGTTGATCAGGCTCTTCTCAATTACTGAAAACTCAGGCAGTTGATGTCTTTAACTTCAGTCTGGCTTCAGTCTCACTACAAATCATCTTCATGCACTGAGTGCATGACATCTCTGCATCCTCATGCACTGACTGCATGGCTTCTCAGTTTCTTCAAGATCTTCTGGTCTTGGACAACTCAGATGCACACAAGCTGGTTTGGCTTTGTTCACGTGTGCATGTGCATGCATGCAAGCATACACTCCCCTTCTTCTCACACCTTCTTCACTCACACACTTTGTTCAATTTGTTCACACACTTAAAATTGTGTTATACTTTAGTGTGGATGTCCTCTTCTTTCTTCTTCTAAATGTGTACACTTTGCACACACCTAGGTTCGGCCTCTTCACTTTGCACACACAACTTCTTCACTTTGCACACACTTAATTTGGCCTCTCTCCTCTTCTTAAGGGTGTTCTTCAAATTGCATACACAAGGTGCAAGCCTTCCTCATTTTTCACACACCCAAGGCTAAGGCCTTCACTTGTTTTCACTTAGTACACACACTGACAAGTGTGTTCTTCCATTTGCATGCACACCAAAACTAAGTTCTTGGCCTTCTTTCTTCACTTAGCACACAAGGCACCAAGCCTTGGCCTCCTCTAATTTGCACACACAAATGCCTAAGGCCTCCCTCCTCCACTTTTCACACAAGGCATGCAAGTCTCGGCCTTCACTTGAATTACACACACACACAAAAGTGTGATGGTCTTCACTCTTCAAGAATGCACACACATAAGGGCCCAGCCTTGTTAATTCTTTGTGCACTCAAAGCCTCGGGTCTTCTTCTCCACTTACCACACACACACAAAGTGTGGTATACTGCCTTGCACACACTTAACCCGTGGGTGAGATATTCTTCACCCGAACTCAATCATCAAGGAGGCGCGCAAGGGCTGTTTGAGCCGCGGCCTTCACTTCTTCTTCAAAGCGCAAGACACACTTGGGTGAACAAGGCACCACTGCCGCGCAGGGGGTGCGGTGCATAGAGGGAGCGCGCAAGGTCGCGCTGCCCAACCTCTCCTTCCTGTCGCGCAAAGGGGTAGCGCGCAGGGGACCTCCCTTTCTTCTTTCGCGCAAGGAGTGCACAAAAGGAACCAAACGGAGCTAGGAAAGCTCCGGGCCGCTGCCGCGCAAGTGATGCGCGTAGGCTGTTCTTCGCGAGACTTTGGGAGCTCTCACAGGACTTCGAAGTTTCAGCAAAGGATCAGCAAGCATTTTGAGAGCCTCGGGTGCTCCTTTTATAGGTGAGGAATTCTTCGGCCCATCCGCGTGAGATCCCGAAGATTTCGGATCTTCAAGATTTTTCAAATCTTGATTTTTATCCTATGTTCAACACGGACTCCTTCTTCTTTATTTTTCTCCTCCACGTGCATGTGACTTAGAACGCATGTACGGCCTTCCTTCGGTCCAAACCATGCAAAATATAAACCTCATGGCCTCAGCACTTCGTTTGCCTCGGCCGAACTCCAATTTTCTCCATTCAATGTGTGCATGCATATTTTATTGCATGATTGTGTTCATATGGCTCAGACGAACTCCATGGATGCTTCGGCTCGATTTATGGTGGTCGGGATCTCAAAATCCGTCGTCGGGAGGCGCCTGGTTTGAAGGAGGAGTCGCGGGTGGCCTCGGGCGAGCTCAAGGTAGAGGACGACTCCTCAACCGTCGGATCTGGAGTTGAGAAGACATCGGACGGCCACGATCAGAAGATCTCGCGCGGGATCGATCGTGCGGTCGAGATCTGGCGCGCGATTGATCGAGCGGCCAGGATTCGCTCCCGGTGAAAATTGCGCATCCCACATCGAATCCGCGGCTGGTTTCCAAGCGTTTTATCAAACTCGCGCTGCCCCCTTCACCGCAATTGTACTTCTCCCCTCTCGGTGTCACCCCACACCGAGTTCTCTCTGCGGGCGCGCTCTTGCGCCCATCCCTGCCACTCGGGCGCACCACCGGCGCTCACTATGCACACACGGTCACGTGCTCCTCGCTCTCACGCTGCGCGGGCTTCATCACCGCGTGGCCTCGGGGTTTATACACGGCCCCGGCCTCTCAGGCTAGCCCCATGGGATCCCCCTTGGGCGTGGCGACCTCAAGTCCCACATGTGCCTTGGGGTTGAACCCTTAAGGCTGGCCCTTGGTGGCTTTGTTTTTCCTGAGTACAGAACAAGTCCTTTGTTTAAAAACAAAGTGACCAAGTTCAAATTCCAAATGCCAAATTCCACATCTTCCTCTAATACATTCTCCCTTCTTCATTTCTTCTTCTTCATTATAATTCCTCCAATTCTTCCTCAACATGTATTCATTACTTAAGAATGGAATTCCCGAAGGTTCTTCATCAACCGAAGCTCATGAATCAAACATATTCATCAAAGTTCTTTATTGATCTAATCAGAGATCAAGTTGGATCTTCTTCATATTCACATGCACTAAGTGATAGTGCATGGACTTCATTAATCCACTTCATCCACTTAGGAGGTGTGGATGGATCATCTTCATATCCTCCTGCATTGTCTTAACAATGCATGGTCTTCTAATAATGCGGTGACATTGTATCCAGTTGATACAGGTTCTTGGAACTTAAAGATCAGCTCATCAATCGTCTGATGTAAACATGGATGAATGTTTCAACCATAAACAGTTATTCCACTTAGTGAATCTCCTAAGTGACATTCATCTTAACACAATGGCCATCCTCCATTCATTACTAACACCATCATAGCCTTTTTCATTCACATATTGACTCTCCTTGACATCCATTCATTCTTTGACATCTTCTGATCAACAACATACCTTATTGACAACAAATGCAACACATTGCACTTCAATCTCCCGCTTTGTATTTGTTTTCAATACCACTAGAGCACATATTGTCAATCTAATCAGTAGAACACATATGAATGGGTCAATATGTGTGCCACACATTTTTGGGGCAATATGTCAGCTTTTCTCCCCCTTATTGGCAACCAAATTCAAAGGTGTGGTGTGGTTCTCTTTCAAAAATCTCTTCCTCCCTTTGAAAAGTATTTTCTTGAAAAACACTGAGAGAGGGATGATGTCACATGTTCTCTTTAGCAAATAACCTTTAGTAAATCAACTCTAAGTCTACTTGGGATAACCCGGTGTAGAAAACAAGAGTGATGTAACCAAGGTACTCAATGCTATCCAACATTCACTGTACATGTGAGATCATTCTCCAAGGGGTTGAAAATTTTCAGATATAACAATAAATTGCTAAATCCTGCACATACTTCACAAGACTCATTAGAAAGTTCAGTGCAAAGATAAAGCTTCCCCTTTCAACCATTTCTCTTCAATCAATACTCCCCCTTAATTGTCATGATGAATACAGTTAAGAAACAAGGGATGAATGTATGATTGGAATACCTTCACTTTTCTCAAGATGGTATTAAATCTCAGAATCCCATCTTCTACAGATTGGCTCCCCCTCAAGGGGTGCACTTCATTCTGTCCAAACCACTCTCCATATGAGAATGATCATCATCTTCAATTCCCTGAAATGTTAGCACATGTAAATATAAGTGGTTAGGGAATAAGATGGAACCTCCTTGGTTCATCAATGTTAACAACAAGGTTGAGAAGATTCTCTCAACCGAGATGTCCCATTTTCACCATTCTTCACACTTGCACATTTGATCTTCAATGATTTTTGTGCCGGTGTGGATCTCAACACCTCTTTAACCTCTTTGTGTGTGACTCCCCTATTTCTAGGTGCCTTATGAGCACTAGAGTCTCCTGGTGCAATCTTTATTCTTTTGAAGAATCCCTTATGAGCTGGAATGAATATCATTCATTTATCACTAGTATGTCCGGCTTGATTACACCTCACACATAGAACTTGATCTTCATGTGAAATCTTTTTCTTTCCTTTTGCCTTAGCAATTGCCAGTGCTCTCTCTTCAGCTCTCTGCAGCTCTCTGGAAAGTTGCAACTGATTAGGCCATATGACTAACAATTCATTTGGGAGTGAGGCCTCAGTTTTGGAAATTCCACATGGTTATTTTGATGCTGTTAAGCTACCTTTCTTAGGGAACTTATTTTCAATCAATCCCTTCTGCTTCTTCTGGATTGATTGTCTTTTTGAGTCCAGTCTGCTTCTATTCAGTTCCATGGCTTGTTCACAAAGATCCATGGTGTGTCCTTTCTTTCCACAGTAGAAGCATATTTTCTTGGTGGTCCTTCTGGATGCATCACCCTTCTTGGATTTAGACTCCAAGGACTTATTTTCCTTTTTCAAAATCTTCTTGGGAGCATCTTCCACTTTCTTATGCTTGCTTCCCAAGGATTCTTTCTGAGCCAGGTTCTGTGATCTTTTCTTCTTTTTAGCTCTGGATATAGTTGGAGATTGACATGTATCTTTTTGACCACTTTTGCAATCATCCCAGATGTTGTCAAGTAGTCCAAATCTATTTGTAGTAAACAGATGTCTCTGGACCTGTGGATGCTGCTTCTTTTCCTCTGGCTTGCTCCCCCTTGGCATGGGCTTCCTTTGTGCTTTTACATTCAGTGGATTGTACCAACAATCTTTTGCACAGTGCCCATACTTGTTACAACACCAACACTGACACACAAATCTTGACCTCTTGAGTCATTCTGATTATAGGGAACTTTTCTTGACTTGTTGTGTTGTTTCAGGAGAGCTCTCTTTCTTCATCTTCTTCATCCATACTTGATCAATGTTATTCTTCCATCTTGTACTTTTTGTGGAAACACATTTAGAAACATGAGTACAAGATGGTATGGATGGTACCTTCTTTTTAGAAGATGTTGCCCTTTCATTAGAGGATGTATTTCTTTTAGAATCATCATTCTCAAAGCACACTTGTGTAGCAACATTTCTACTTTCAGCTGACTGGGAGGATTCAGCTTTGGGTGATTGCAGATTTTTCAATATCACCTCTAGTTCTATGCATTTCATGTTAAGGGAGTTCTTCTCATCCTCAACAGTTCTTATCCTTCCTTCCCAATTTTCTTTCAGCTGTTCTAACTGGTCTTCATGCACCTTCTTCAATTCTATCAATGAATTGTCAAGATCCTTCACCATTTTGACTTTGTCTTCGAGTTGAGCATCTCTGACATTCATTGACACTTTGTGCAACTTTTCCAGTGCATGGAAAACATCTTTGACCACAGTCTTAAAGAATTATTTCTCAAAAAGGATTCTTTGCAATTCTTCAATAGTGTCTTCATATCTTTCATTGCAAAGAGATACTGTTTCATCTTTAGCCTTCACCAGCTTTCTGAGAGTGTTGGTTATGCCAACCCTTTTAGCCAACCGATCTTCCATTACATTGGCTTCTTCTTCTAGCTGTAATTTTTCTTCTTGAAGATCAAGGATGCCAGTAGTAATACACATTGCCACTTCCTTGGGGACTATATTCTGAAGATATTTGAGTGCATTTTGAAGATAATTCATTGTTCCAACTTCATCATAGCTAGGACAGGCTTTCTTCATCTTCTTGTCCTGTTTCTTCTTTCTATTTTTCTGAGTCTTGGAAGATATCGCCATTTGAGGCTGGTCGCTCATTTCCTCAAATCTGCACTTCATAAAGACTCCCTTGGATCTTTTATAGGTAACCTCCCTCTGATACCAATTGAAGTGCCCAGATCAGTGTGAATCACTGAGAGGGGGAGGGGGTGAATCAGTGATCCTTTAAAACTTTTTACTAATTGATTCTTAATCAATTAAACCTCTATGGCTTGTTAAGGCCTCGATCCACTCTTCTTGTATCTCTCATCCTTTCCTCGAATGATGCAGTAAATGTAAAGGCACAAGACACAAGGATTTACAAGGTTCGGCACCAAAGGCCTACGTCCTTGCCATGTTGGTTATACGCCCCAACATGGTTTCTTCCATTATAATCTGTTAGTATTACAATGGTCTATACAGAGTCTCACTGTATCTCTCCTGAGTCCCACAGGAGGTTCTTTATACTGCGTCCCATAGTGTTACCAGAGTCCCACTGGCCTGCTCTAGAATCCCACTGAAGACTTCTTCCGCCCTGAGTCTCACAGGGGGCTTCTCCTGGCTCCTCGAGTCACACGAGTAGCTCTTCTTCACTTTAAGCTTCTTCAAGTATCTTCAGCAGTCTGGGATAAAGACTAATGGCCTTGCTCTTCACTTATGATCACTTGATCAGGTCTTCTCGTCTTGCTCAGGATTTATCTCCTTCTTCTCAGGATGACCTGGCTTCTCTCTTCAAGAATCTTCAACAACCTCTGATAAGGTTTTTTGGTCTTTCTCAAGACTTCTGATCACTTCTGTTGATCAGGCTCTTCTCAATTACTGAAAACTCAGACAGCTGATGTCTTTAACTTCAGTCTGGCTTCAGTCTCACTACAAATCATCTTCATGCACTGAGTGCATGACATCTCTGCATCCTCATGCACTGACTGCATGGATTCTCAATTTCTTCAAGATCTTCTGGCCTTGGACAACTCAGATGCACACAAGCTGGTTTGGCTTTGTTCACGTGTGAATGTGCATGCATGCAAGCATACACTCCCCTTCTTCCCACACCTTCTTCACTCACACACTTTGGTCAATTTGTTCACACACTTAAAAGTGTGTTATACTTTAGTGTGGATGTCCACTTCTTTCTTCTTCTAAATGTGTACACTTTGCACACACCTAGGTTCGGCCTCTTCACTTTGCACACACAACTTCTTCACTTTGCACACACTTGATTTGGCCTCTCTCCTCTTCTTAAGGGTGTTCTTCAAATTGCATACACAAGGTGGAAGCCTTCCTCATTTTGCACACACCCAAGGCTACGGCCTTCACTTGTTTTCACTTAGTACAAACACTGCCAAGTGTGTTCTTCCATTTGCATGCACACCAAAACTAAGGTCTCGGCCTTCTTTCTTCACTTAGCACACAAGGCACAAAGCCTTGGCCTCCTCTAATTTGCACACACAAATGCCTAAGGCCTCCCTCCTCCACTTTGCACACAATGAATGCAAGTCTCGGCCTTCACTTGAATTGCACACACACACAAAAGTGTGATGGTCTTCACTCTTCAAGAATGCACACACATAAGGCCCCGGCCTTGTTAATTCTTTGTGCACTCAAAGCCTCGGGTCTTCTTCTCCACTTACCACACACACACAAAGTGTGGTATACTGCCTTGCACACACTTAACCCGTGGGTGAGATATTCTTCACCCGAACTCAATCATCAAGGAGGCGCGCAAGGGCTGTTTGAGCCGCATCCTTCACTTCTTCTTCAAAGCGCAAGACACACTTGGGTGCACAAGGCACCACTGTCGCGCAGGGGTCGCGGTGCACAGAGGGAGCGCGCAAGGTCGCACTGTCCAACCTCTCCTTCCTGTCGCGCAAAGGGGTAGCGCGCAGGGGACCTCCCTTTCTTCTTTCGCGCAAGGAGTGCACAAAAGGAACCAAACTGAGCTAGGAAAGATCTGGGCCGCTTCCGCGCAAGTGATGCGCGCAGGCTGTTCTTCGCGAGACTTTGGGAGCTCTCATGGGACTTTGAAGTTTCAGTAAAGGATCAGCAAGCATTTTGAGAGCCTCGGGTGCTCCTTTTATAGGCGAGGAATTCTTCGGCCCATCCGCGTGAGATCCCGAAGATTTCGGATCTTCAAGATTTTTCAAATCTTGATTTTTATCCTCTGTTCAACACTGACTCCTTCTTATTTATTTTTCTCCTCCACGTGCATGCGACTTAGAACACATGTACGGCCTTCCTTCGGTCCAAACCATGCAAAATATAAACCTCATGGCCTCGGCACTTCGTTTGCCTCGGTCGAACTCCAATTTTCTCCATTCAACGTGTGCATGCATATTTTATTGCATGATTGTGTTCATACGGCTCAGACGAACTCCATGGATGCTTCGGCTCGATTTATGGTGGCCGGGATCTCAAAATCCGTCGTCGGGAGGCGCCTGGTCTGAAGGAGGAGTCGCGGGTGGCCTCGGGCGAGCTCAAGGTAGAGGACAACTCCTCAACCGTCGGATCCGGAGTTGAGAAGACATCGGACGGCCGCGATCAGAAGATCTCACGCGGGATCGATCGTGCGGTCAAGATCTGGCGCGCGATCGATCGAGCGGCCAGGATTCGCTCCCGGTGAAAATTGTGCGTCCCACATCGAATCTGCGGCCGGTTTCCACGCGGTTTATCAAACTCGCGCTACCCCCTTCACCGCAATTGAACTTCTCCCCTCTCGGTGCCGCCCCACACCGAGTTCTCTCTGTGGGCGCGCTCTTGCGCCCATCCCTGCCACTCGGGTGCGCCACTGGCGCTCACTATGAACACACGGGCACGCGCTCCTCGCGCTCACGCTGCGCGGGCTTCATCACCGCGTGACCTCGGGGTTTATACACGGCCCCGGCCTCTCGGGCTATCCCCATGGGATCCCCCTTGGGCGTGGCGACCTCGAGTCCCACATGTGCCTTGGGGTTGAACCCTTAAGGCTGGCCCTTGGTGGATTTGTTTTGCCTGAGTACAGAACAAGTCCTTTGTTCAAAAACAAAGTGACCAAGTTCAAATGCCAAATGCAAAATGCCACATCTTCCTCTAATCCATTCTCCCTTCTTCATTTCTTCTTCTTCATTAGAATTCCTCCAATTCTTCCTCAACATGTATTCATTACTTAAGAATGGAATTCCCGAAGGTTCTTCATCAACTGAAGCTCCTGAATCAAACATATTCATCAAAGTTCTTTATTGATCTAATCAGAGATCAAGTTGGATCTTCTTCATATTCACATGCACTAAGTGATAGTGCATGGACTTTATTAATCCACTTCATCCACTTAGGAGGTGTGGATGGATCATCTTCATCTCCTCCTGCATTGTCTTAACAATGCATGGTCTTCTAATAATGTGGTGACATTGTATCCAGTTGATACAGGTTCTTGGAACTTAAAGATCAGCTCATCAATCATCTGATGTAAACATGGATGAATGTTTCAACCATAAACAGTTATGCCACTTAGTGAATCTCCTAAGTGACATTCATCTTAACATAGTGGCCATCCTTCATTCATTACCAACACCATCATAGCCTTTGTCATTCACATATTGACTCTCCTTGACATCCATTCATTCTTTGACATCTTCTGATCAACAACATACCTTATTGACAACAAATGAAACATAGTGCACTTCAGTTTCTTCCCTTGTGAAAACAATGCTAGCTAGGATTTATCCTTAGAGAATCAAATAGAATTATTCTACAATTTTATGACCATTTTAAATTCTAAGAAAATACTAGGGTATTTAAAGGGAATTATAGGAGTTTTTATCTCATCATTGAGATTTTTAATGCATATCTCTAACAAATAATCTTGTGTGAGTTACATATTCAATGAATAGTTTATCCCCTTGCACCTAATGATTAAATCTATGACACTCTCACTTTCAAATTATTTTCATTTTGAGATATAGAGGATTTTTTTTCCTCAACATAGATATAAGATAGTCAAGGAATGATCATTGAATGTATTAAAATTTGGAGATAGATCTTCTTAGTAGGTTATTGTACTAGTTTAGTGTTTATACCTCTAGTTCCTACACAAAACTTTGAAGTTTCACTACTTTCTATTTATTAAGAATTACCACCATAGGGTATCATTGAGATATTAAGTGCATGAGATTCTTCCCTAGATATCCCATTTTATTAAATATTGAGAAGGAGATATGCCATAAATTGGGTGTTATTGGCTTAAAGTGCATATATTTAAGATATAGATTCCTCTTTGATTGCACTAGTGCATGATGCACTTCCATGGATTCTATTAGAGAGGCATGGAACTAAATAGAGTTAGTTAGTTTAGGTCAAACCATTGTTTGGTAAAAGAGTCAAATGGAGACAATGGGTGTATCTTGATATAGTTAGATCACATATATATGTTTTTGATAATTGAATTGAGTCGGTTTAGGGTAGCATTCTTGATATGTCAATGGTTGTTGTCCCAAGGGAGTAAATTCCTAATAGGACACTATTTTTAGGACTAAATAAACTATTTTTATGGTCTCTAAGTTATTATAATGATAGGATTATACTTTGTATGATCCAAAGGCCCCCTCTTATTGAGGGGAAATATTTTCTTTGAGAAAATACATATTCTTTGACTTGGGATTTACTCTCAATAGGAATATTACCTCTAAGTAATTCAGTGTTGATTCACCTCATCTTATCCAATTAAATCTCATATTTAACAACCATTAATCAACAAAAAAATACTCAATTTCTTCAAATGATGGTTGGGATATATCCATTCATTTACCTTCATCTTTGGATAAACCTTTTTAGGTAGGTGATAGATAAATATTTTGTGGATCTATTAGATCTTAAGTTTGCCTATGTTTTTTGGTATACACACCTTATCTATGGGTTTCAATATGAACCATATTTTAAAAAAAATCTCCTCATTATGCACTTTTGTGTCATTATCATGCTCTATTTTATTTATGGGGTTGATTCTGATGACATTTACTAATGCATAGAACACAATGTGGATCATATACACATCAAAGTTATAAGGGGGGTTTCCATCCTCTAAGAATCCATTGATGGAAAAATCATATTAATCCTTGATTTGTTCCTTTTTATTGGTTTTTTTTAGCTCACATACTCTATAAGGTTTCACTTTCTATAATCAATGATCCCATGAATTTTTTTTATGTAAATTGATCCTAAGTGAGTCTCTAGCGTCTTAAACTAATCATGCTTATATTGAGGGAGATTGATCATGAAGTGAAAGGAACTAATATGGTGTTTTACATGAAGTTTCTACCACCCTATAGAATATAAACTTACTTATAGGGGGGATAATAATTCCCCCAACCTGATGGGTTAGGGTTGATGTTCCTCTACAACCATCATGTCTTGTGCTCACTATGGATTTGATGATCCCATGGAAGTAGTGGTGGTAAAAATTCCCCTAGCTATGTGGGATGGGGTTTCTCCCATAAAGATAATGAGGTAGCTTCTATAATGATATTCTTACCCTTTTAAGCCTTTATTCGGGCATGAGTTGGGTGTATTTATGGTTATTAACAAGAGTTGTTTTCCACCAAATATTTTACTACAATTATAAGCCTCTCTTTGCTCATATGGGAGGCTTTTTTGACCATCTTTTCATATTGATATATGAGTCTTTAAATAGATCATTCCTACCAGGAATTCCTATTCTAGGCATTAGGAATTATGGTATTCTATTTAATATACCAATTTTAATAGGAAAACGTAGGGACTGAGACTTGTCCTGAAGCAATTACATTGAAAGATACTTTGTCCAACGGTCCTTATTAGATGTAGAGTGGGGTCAAATGTTGAGCACCATATTTTCCCCACCCTCTAATATGAAAATCCATTAGAGTCTCAATGATTATTTGGATGGAAACCTTTATACTATATAGTTAGGAAGGTTGTATTCATCCATACTAATTCTCTAGCATCAAGTTTTGTGCCATAGAAAAAGAATCCATATTGATATTGTGATAAAGATCCTCTAACATCTTTGGATGATTGGAATACTCTCTGTAAGATAGGTATCTATCTTTTATATTTTGAGGAGTCTCCCACAAGTTACGATGCATATATGTTTCAAATAATCTATCAATGCATTGGGAATGTCATACTAAAGAGTTTCTAGGGTCTAGAACATGACTTATATTCTATCCTTAGCCAGTTCTTTCCACATAACCATAGAGTTCTCCTATTCCTTGATGATGTATTCCTCAATATGTTCTAACTATAAGGGTTATTACTTTGATAATTTTTAAATATGAGTGGGATAATTTGGAATATTCTTTGTCATATCCAACAGTGTGTGGTCTAGGGGAGGTGTAAATGATAATTATCTCCACAAATCACATCTTGAAAGGGATGAAACATCATTTATTAATGATGAGTCACTGGGCATGGTTGGACTTAATTTCTCAAGTTCCAATAGGTATGAGGGAAACATTGGAATGGATTTAACATAAGGAGGAACTTAATATCAAGGAGATATATCATTATAGGGAGGATCTCTATAGGGAGGACATTCATGGATTTTTTATGATTCTCCATTATAGGGAGGAAATATATTATGATATTTTAATTTGTTGAAAGGAGTACATATGCCACATGTTATTAAGAAGGACCGACAAGGTCCTTGGCATGGCTACCATGGGTATGACCTTCATGGTTACCAATTTCTATTAATCTTGAAAGGGGATGGCCTTCCTTTAAATCAATCTTCATGCTATGGGGAGGACCTCCACAAATAATTTCATGAGGAGGGGTTTTATGACTATTATTCATATTATCATGGGGAAGACCTTTGTGGTAGGTTATCTAGGGAGGGCCACCAAAGTTTTTTATCATGATATATTTGGTAGGATGTATGGGGCTATAAATACCTTCTCCTATTGATGAAGAGTAAGTAGGTTCTTGGCCAGCTATTGCAATGTGTTGTATAACCTCAAGAACATCAGTAAGAATAGGGATATGATCATCTTCCTAAAGTGTATATTTCCCCTAATGTGATATTCTTCAACATGTAATTTAAAAGGTTACAAGGGCTGAAACCTCAATCATAAGTGGGGGAGTGCAAAGTGGGTAGGGACCTTCACAGGAAGGATCCCTCATAGTTGAATCCTTGGTTTCTATAGGAATATGCCGATAGACATTCTATATTAGAGTAAGGATATAAGTTTTATATTGTGTTACTACCAAAATATAACAATGAGCTACTTTAATAAGGATAGGGACATGATTTTAGGCCTAAGTTTATTTTAAAATATTCCAAAAATCTTTACGGATATTAGGGAGACCATGGATATAAGCCCAATCATGTACCTATATCTGGATGTGCTAACGAATCTCATGTTTTAGAATAGGGATATGGGCATAATCCTTGATAATTTTAGATATATGTCAAAATCCTTTTTTAAATTTGGTAAAGATATGGTTTTTTTTGTGAATACTGCCAAGATATACTAACAGACTTCCTAAAAATATTTGAGAATATGGGCCTCCTTTGTGGTCTCTGTCAGAATATGTCAGTGAGCTTCACTGATGTGGGTAGGAATATGAGCTCTCCTTGTGGTTTCCACCAAGATATACTAACAAATACTTTTAGGGTGAGTATGGATATGTTTCTACTCAGATATTTCCAATGAAATATGCTTACTAGATTTATTGGTGTGGATAGGTATATGATATTTTCTTATAGTTATGAACAGGATACAGTGACAGATCTTCAAAGTAGGAATACGAATATATGTCTATTCCTACTCCTTGTTCATCAATATCTGTAACACCCCAAGGTTTTGAAAATAAATATATAATTCAATTTTATAAACAGAACTTTTCCTCTTCTATGTTTTGAATTTCAAAAAACAGTCATCTAGAGTTGTGTTCAGTAAGTCATTTGGAGTCTGATAGAACAAACTTGATTTTTGGTGAATAGTAACATACCCTTATGAATAGTAATATGAATAGTAATATTCCCCTTTAATAGTAAATAATATTATTATTTTATTTTCTTAAGGCAATATGATAATGGGATCTTAATCAATTTTTCAATGTCACATAAAACTAATTGCACTTCAAGAGTGTTATTTTTCGAATTAACTATGAACTTATTTAAAAATTAAATTAATAATATTTAGAAAATTATTTTTGAAAAATGGATTTCACTTTTGAATTATACATGTCGAAAAATGGTAGGGGTGAATTTTTGGTATTTTTCTGAAATTCTATAATTTTAGATAAATAGTGAAATACGATAAAATACCGTATATACAAATTATCAGCTAAATACACTAATTATGACATAATATGTGATGTAAGGACACTTGGTTCTAACTAACATGCCATTATTACTATTATGGGTCACATGAAACAATACTATTGGTTGTCTTGAGGGAAATAATAAAATAATGAATTAAATATTCAAAATTTATTCCTCTCCTCCACTATAAAAACCCCCTCACCACTCCCTCTTCTCTTCACTCCTCTAAGCCTTGAAGCTCCTCAAATTTCTGCCTAATTACCCTTACCTAGTATCTCCCCAAGCTTTTGGTCTTACCAAAAGACCAAAAACCCTTCCCTTAAGGAGTTTCTCAAGGATGTTATTTCAAGAGGTAAAGTGCCCTTTTTTCATTTGGTTTCATTTCAATTTATCTTATTTTGTTATCCTCTCCTCACCTCCTCTGTCCAAATGATCATGATAACTCCAGTAACATATATATACTGGATTTATATCATGTTAATGGAAGAAACATCATAAATATTCTTACTCCCTCCCTTTTATTTTATAAACAAAATCAACATCCATGAGGTTCCGATTTATAACCTTTGTGGACGACGAAGTTTCGTTCTTCAATTTCTTCTTCATTACTCATCATGAAACCATATTGATGGTTAAAACGGACTATAATATATGTGTTATAATCTAATTAATATTCAGTAACTAGAATATGTACATATAATTAAGTTATATGACAAAACTAGTTCATAATATTTCAAATACCGCCGAATAATCGATGTGGTGGTCATCTAATGATTAATCCTCATTCCATGTAACCAAATGATAGAAATGGAAATTAAAAATTCTGTATGTTCATAAATAATATTTAATTTTAATTCTGGATATTTACATCCATTCCACTTTATTACTTAAAATCAAGTGAACTGAATATTAAAATAAAGGAAACGAACACTCCAGAACGACAAAATTCAATATAATAACTTGTCAATAAAGACATAAATGAACTAACCAGAATTATGGTAAACTAAATACATGTCTAATAGGTTCTGAAATAATTTATTAACAAGTATAATTTCATATTCTAGGATCTTAATTATAATAACAGAACACATTTGGAGTTAAGGTAAGGGTTTTTTCCACCTGAACTTCCACTTTCATTCGGGATACTTTCATTGTCTAATTACCTCGATGTAATTATTATGTATTGTTATGTACTCATCATATATTCTGTTTGAGTATCATATATATGTGTAAAAACCAGAACCCTTCCTTATTTTATGGATAGTTACACATTTTTAAAGGAACTTTCAAAGTTGTTTCCAAAATACAAGCCCGATCCAAGGGAATTTCTCAAATTCTTTCCTATTTTCAAGGGCAATCTATGATCTCTTTTTGGAAACCTTTATATTTATAAAATCACTCATTTTATTATGAAAATACTATATTACCTGACTTCTGGTTTTATACAAAGATTTTTCCAAAAGAACTCTTCTTTTCAAAATAAAAGAGTACTTATCTCAAGAATTGCTTAATGATTTTATAAGAGTGTTTTCATCTAATCCAACACTCTTGATGATTTCATGGTATTATTGGGTTTAATAATTTATGAAGTCATCTAAAATATTTTATTTAATGGTTTATGACTAACTATATTGTGGATGATTTTTCCTAAAACCATTCACCATATTATTCTGAATGGTTAGTGTTTATGTTCAATAATTGGGGAAGGTTTGTTACATTTCATATGATAGTTTCAATATGAATGTATATGGTGTTTATGTTTATACCCGCTCATATGAGGAATTCATTGGACTTATTATGTGATGGGTGGGTCCTGCTATAGCCCCTCGATGCATCGGTGGGTCTCATGAGACAACTAGATGAGGAATTGGCCGAGGCCTTTCCCAATGTGATATAGATTTCGGCCGAGGCCTAAATCATTAGACGTCTTGCCAAGGCCTTGAAAAAATGTTTAAGAATGTCCGGAATTATGAATTCCATAATTATGATTTCATATATTGATATTTCATGTGGTTATTCGACTAGTAGAATACCCATGATTATGTTTTATTATGGAATTATTTACTCAGCTCATATTCCTGTCATAATGTGTTCAAGTTTATTATTAAAGGCTTGTGTTTTCAATTATTCATCATGTCTAATGTTTATATTATCTTCCGCTGTATTGATTACTCTTACAGATCGTTTGAGCTCACCCATTTCTAATGTTTCATTTTCTCAGGACATAAAGAAGTATTTTATGAATGACTTTCAAGCATAATCTAGAAGATGTGATGACTCTAGTGGAATAAATTAGTGTGGTTTTTCCTTTACTTATGTAAAGTTGAACTTATGTATGTATCTTGTTTCCAATAATACTAAACTAATTAGTCCTTTGGAATTCGTATTCCTTGTATGTATTCCAACGTAATCAAATAAGGCACCAACTCTGGGCAACTAGGGTCGGGTCCATACAGTTGGTATCAGAGGAAGTTTAGTACAATACTTGGAAACTAGATTTAGAAAACGTAGAATTAGAGAATAGTCCCTAAGTTAGTCTTTGAGGATATACATAAAATAATGTCCTGGTATTTTTGTAAGGAATATATTATGTGGATATTTCAAGGAATACATCCCTGTTTGGATATGAGCAGGTAGAGGTGGCTTTGGCACAGATGTATTTAGGGGTAAAACCTGAAAACACCGCTTTGAGCTAGACTCGAATGGGAACTGGTGCACGACAATAGTCCTTATTGCATTCTTGGTTACGACACTCCTGGGGGATATGCTTAGGATAAGTCACATTTTCTTTTCAAGACATTATGAAGTATTGAAATGTAAAATATTCCTCAAAGAAACCATATTTGTGAATATGGGATTATCCATGTGTAGGATCTCAATTTTTTCTGAGTATTTTTAAGTTAAGATTATACATTATGATTCATAACCTAATCTAGTGTATGCCATTATCTAGATATGGAGCCTAGTGGACAGAATGGAAATCACATGAATGAATGTGTCCCCTGTAGCGATTTTCCTCCGACGCATGATAATGATGTTGGCTCTGGTGCTGTGACTGGTGCTGAGAAACTCATAAATATACTGGGACAACTTACTCAGGTTATGAATAATAACCTTACCCGTATGGAGCATCCGGATCCACCAAATCGAGGAGACATGCTAGATCTCTTTATGTGACAACATCCTCCATCATTCAACGGGACTACAAACCCATTTGTAATAGAGCAGTGGATATGTTCCCTTGAGAAGATATTTCTTGCCTTAGGATGTAATGAAAGAGATAAGGTTGTCATGGAAGTATATCTTCTATTTGAAGATGTAGATAAGTAGTGGTCATTAATTCAAAACACAAAGGAGGAGGAAGAGATAGAAGAGATGGAATGGAGGTATTTTAAAGAAATATTCTTAGAAAAATATTTCCCTCGTGAGCAGCGAGCAAATATGAAGAGATAATTCTTGAATCTGAGGCAGAAGGAGGATGAGAATGTTGCAAGGTATGAAGCTAACTTCACAAGATTAGCAAGACATGTTGTAGACTACATAAAAAATTCAAGGAGCAAAATTGATCGATTATTTGATGGCCTAAAGACATTCCTCCGGAAGGCACTAGTCTCCCAAAGTTTTTCATCATATGAGGATATAGTTTCATGTACCATCAAGACAGAAAAAGAATTCTCTAAGTCTTATGACTTTAAGGGAAAGCAAGAAAAGAAGAGGGATGTTGAAAACCCTGAGAAAGGAAATATGGAAACAGGGAATAAGGGAAGAGTTAAATTTCCACCATGTGACAATTTTGGAAGGAAACTCCCTGGTGAGTGCTTAAAAGTAAAAGGAGTATGCTACAAATGTGGTCAGAGAGGCCATCTTGCTGGTGATTTCAAGGGGAAGAAGGAATCCAATGATGTTCGATGCTATAGTTTTCGGGAGATGGGACACTATGCTAATGATTGTCCAAAACGTCAAGGAAATATGCAATAGAGAAGTCCAAGGTTTCAGGGACAAGCTTATGCAATCACAACTACAGAGGTTGAAGTTTTTAATGAGGTTGTGGTAGGTACTTTAATTGTTTCCTCAAGTTTAGCCAATGCTTTATTTGATTCTGGATCATCGTATTGTTTCATATCTTCCTAGTTTGCTAAGAAAATTAGATATTTCCAATTTGATTTAACAAGGGAGTTGTCAGTCAAAAATCCTAAGGGAAATATCATTGCTACAAAGTTATGTGAATCAGTTCCCATTAAGGAATATAAATGTTCTTTATCTGCTGATCTTATCATCATACCCATGATTGAATTTGATATAATCCTCAGTATGGATTGGCTTTTGGAACATGATGCAGAAATTTATTTTAATAATAAGGAGGTTATTATTTTTAATGATGATGATAAAGAACACCTTATCTTTAGAGAAGAATCGTCACCACCTGATTCTTATCTAGATCCACCCCCAGTAGCTCAAATAAATTCAATTATTAGGGAGTAAGAGAATTAAATAACTGTGGGTGAGGAAAGGAATGTTCAAATATAGGATGTACCTATTGTGAGAGAATATGTTGATGTGTTTCCCGAAGATTTACCTGGAAATCCTCCAGAATGAGAAATTGAGTTTTCCATTGATTTAATTCCTGGTTCAAAGTCCATATCGAAGACCCCTTATAGAATGTCCACTGTGGAATTAGTGGAACTAAAGAAAAAATTAGAGTAATTGAGTAATAAGGTATTTATTCACCCTAGTGTTTCTCCATGGGGATCCCCTTTCTTTTTTGTTAAGAAGAAAGATGGATCTATGAGGTTATGTATCGACTACAGGGAGATCAATGCTATAACAATAAAGAACAAGTATCCTCTACCTCGCATTGATGATTTATTTGACCAACTGCATGGAGCTCAATACTTTTAGAAGATTGATCTTCGATCTGGATATCATCAGTTGTGTGTGAGGAAGGAAGATATTCCAATGACAGCATTTTGGACTAGTTATGGGCATTACGAGTTTACAGTAATGCCTTTTGGATTGACTAATGCACCCTCTATCTTCATGGATCTAATGAACAGATTTTTCAAGGAATATCTCAACAATTTTGTTGCGGTATTTATTGATGATATCTTGGTATACTCCAAAAGCAACTAAGATCATGAAAATCACTTGCGCATTATCCTGAAGACTCTTAGATGACATGAATTATATGGGAAGTTTAGCAAGTGTGAATTATGGCTTCAGGATATTTCTTTTCTTGGCCATATTTTCTCTAAGGATGGAATCCTAGTTGATCCTGCGAAGACAAAGGCAATCCAAGATTGTCCCACACCAACAAACATAACTTAGGTACGCAGTTTTATTGGCTTAGTAGGTTATTATCGGCGTTTCGTGCAGAATTTTTCCTGGCTGGCTAACCTGCTAATGAAGATCACACATAAAAGGGTTAAATTTTTTTAGACAAAATATTGTGAAGAATTTTTCTAAGAACTGAAGATAATATTAGTCAATGATCCTATATTGACTCTACCATCATGGAACGATGGGTTTGTTATTTATAGTGATGCTTTAAAGAAAGGACTTGGTTGTGTCCTTATGAAAAATGATAGGGTTATTGCTTATGCATCATGAAAACTAAAAATTCATGAGAAAAACTATCTTACTCATGATCTTGATTTAGTTGTTGTAATCTTTGATTTGAAGATATGGAGACATTATCTCTATGGTGAAAAATGTGAGATTTATACTAATCACAAGATTTTGAAGTATATTTTCTCATAGAAAGAACTCAACATGAGGCAAAGGATATGGATTGAACTACTCAAGGATTATGATTTCATGATACACTACCACCCAGGGAAGGAAAATAAGGTGGTAGATTCCTTAATCAGAAAGGATCATGGAGTTTTGAGCAAGATGATAGTTGAAAGGGATCCTATTTTCATGGATCTAGTAAATATGGATATGGGAATAACCATGTAAGGTGAAACATCAATCCTTTTTCAAATAGTTTCCAAACCATCTTTACTAGAAAGGATAAAAAATTCTTAGGCTGATTATGGGGAGTTTCAAAAGAAGATTAAAGCTATGAATGATGGGAGATTGAGTGACTTCGTATATGAAGATGGAATTTTGAAATTTGGGAAGAGAATTTGTGTCCCCGATATACCTGATCTAAAAAGGGAATTGTTGGATGATGCTCATAGTTCCAATTTCTCTATACACCCTGGAAGCACTAAGATGTATAGAGATTTGAAGGAACATTTTTGGTGGGACAACATGAAGAGGGAGATTGCTGATTTTGTGTCAAGATGTATGGTTTGTCAACAAGTGAAAGCTGGAAGGCAACAACATAGAGGAGTATTGAAACCTCTTCCCATACCTGAGTGGAAATGGGATAATATCATGATAGACTTTGTCATGGGACTACCAAAGACTCCTAGAATGAAAGATGCAATATGGGTCATTGTTTATCGTCTTACCAAGTCAGCACATTTTCTTGCTATAAGAGAAGATCTACCACTTGAACGTCTAGCAAGACTATATGTTAATGAAGTTTTGAGACTTCATGGATTACCCCTATTGATTTTTTCTGATCGTGATCCACGTTTTACATAAAGATTCTGGAAAAGTCTTCAGAAGGCCCTAGATACTGATCTTCGTTTGAGCACTGCCTACCACCCACAAACTGATGGACAATCAGAACGGAAAATTCAAACATTGGAAGACATGTTGAGGCCTTGTTCACTTGATTTTCAAGGCATGTGGGATCAGTATTTACCTCTTGTAGAATTTTCCTACAATAATATCTTCTATTCAAGTATATAGATGACACCCTATGAAGCATTATATGTGAGGAGATGTCATACACAAACTTGTTGGGATGATGTTGGTGAAAGAAAGATCATGGGCCTGGAACTTGTTGAAGAAATAATGGAAAAGGTGAAGATTATCCAGAACCATATCAAAATAGATCAAAGTAGGAAAAAGATCTATGCAGATAACCAAAGGAAGGATTTGGAGTTTCAATAAGGTGACCACATTTTCTTAAAGGTATCTCCATGGAAGGGTATTATACGATTTGGTAAGAAGGGAAAATTAGGTCCCAGGTACATCAGAACTTTTGAAATTCTAGACCGAATTGGAGCTGTAGCTTACCATTTGGAAATGCTGCCAAGTCTCTCCAAGGTTCACAATGTGTTCCATGTGTCAATGTTAAGAAATTACATGCCATACCCAACACATGTACTCACTTATGAAGAAGTGGAACTTGAGCCCGATCTATCTTACTGTGAAGAGCCTATAAAGATTCTTGATACTAGAGAACAAGTATTGATAAATCGAACGACTCGACTGGTAAAGGTTCTATGGAGGAACCATAAAATGGAGGAAGCAACATGGGAACCTGAGGAGCTTATGTTAAAGACATACCCGAATATTTTTAGGTAATATTCTGTGAATTTCGAGGACAAAATTTTTTTAAGGAGGGGAGAATGTAACACCCCAAGGTTTTGAAAATAAATATATAATGCAATTTTATAAACACAACTTTGCCTCTTCTATGTTTTGAATTTTTAAAAATGGTTATCTAGAGTTGTGTTTAGTAAGTCATTTGGAGTCTGATAGAAAAAACTTGATTTTTGGTGAATAGTAACATACCCTTATGAATAGTAATATGAATAATAATATTCCCTTTAATAGTAAATAATAATAATATTTTATTTTCTTAAGGCAATATGATAATGGGATCTTAATTAATTTTTCAATGTCACATAAAACTAATTGCACATCAAGATTGTTATTTTTCGAATTAATTATGACCTTATTTAAAAATTAAATTAATAATATTTAGAAAATTATTTTTGAAAAATGGATTTCACTTTTGAATTATAAACTTTGAAAAATGTTAGGGGTGAATTTTTGGGATTTTTCTGAAATTTTAGAATTTTTTATGAATAGTGAAATACGATAAAATACCGTATATACAAATTATCAGTTAAATACACTAATTATGACATCATATGTGATGTAAGGCCACTTGGTTCAATATCACATTCCATTATTACTATTAGGGGTCACATGAAACAATACTATTGGTTGTCTTGATGGAAATAATAAAATATTGAATTAAATATTCAAAATTTACTCCTCTCCTCCACTATAAAAACCCCTCACCACTCCCTCTTCTCTTCAATACTCTAAGCCTTGAAGCTCCTAAAATTTCTGCCCAATTACCCTTCCCTAGTATCTACCCAAGCTTTTGGTCTTTCCAAAAGACCAAAACCCCTTCCCTTAAGGAGTTTCTCAAGGAGGTTATTTCAAGAGGTAAACTACCCTTTTCTTTCATTTGGTTTCATTTCAATTTATCTTATTTTGTTATCCTCTCCTCACCTCCTCTGTCCAAATGATCATTATAACTACAATAACATCTATATACTGGATTTATATCATGTGAATGGAAAAACTATCATAAATATTCTTACTCCTTCCCTTTTATTTTATAAACGAAATCGACATCCATGAGGTTCCGATTTATAACCTTTGTGGACGACGAAGTTTCATTCTTCAATTTCTTCTTCATTACTGGTCATGAAACCATATTCATGGTTGAAAAAGACTATAATATATGTGATATAACCTAATTAATATTCAGTAACCATAATATGTACATATAATTAAGTTATATGACAAAACTAGTTCATAATATTCCAAATATCGCCGAATAATCGAAGTGGTGGTCATCTAATGATTCATCCTCATTCCATGTAACCAAATGATAGAAATGGACATTAAAAATTATGTATGTTAATAAATAATATTTAATTTAAATTCTTTATATTTATATCCATTCCACTTCATTACTTAAAATCAAGTGAACCGAATATGAAAATAAAGGAAACGAACACTCCAGAATGACGAAATTCAATACAATAACTTGTCAATAAAGACATAAATAAACTAACCAGAATTATGGTAAACTAAATACATGTCTAATAGGTTCTTAAATAATTTATTAACAAGTATAATTTCATATTCCAGGATCTTAATTACAAGATCGGAACACGTTTGGAGTTAAGGAAAGGGGTTTTTCACCCGAACTTCCACTTTCATTCGGGATACTTTCATTGTCTAATTACCTCAATGTGATTATTATGTATTGTTATTTACTCATCATATATTATGTGTTAGTATCATATATATGTTTAAAAACAATAACCCTTCCTTATTTTATGGATAGTTACACATTTTTAAAGGAACTTTCAAAGTTGTTTCCAAAATAGAAGCCCGATCCAAGGGAATTTCTCAAATTCTTTCCTATTTTCAAGGGCACTCTATGATCTGTTTTTGGAAACATTTATCTTTATAAAATCACTCATTTTATTATTAAAATAATATCTTACATCACTTATGGTTTTATACAAATATTTTTCCAAAAGAACTCTTCTTTTCAAAATAAAAGAGTACTTATCTCAAGAATTGCTTAATGATTTTATAAGAGTGTTTTCATCTAATTCAACACTCTTGTTGATTCCATGGTATTATTGGGTTTAATAATTTATGTAGTCATCCACCATATTTTATTTAATGGTTTATGACTAAATCTATTGTGGATGATCTTTCCTAAAACCATTCACCATATTATTTCGAATGGTTAGTGTTTATGTTCAATAATTGGGGAAAGTTTGTTACATTTCATATGATAGTTTCAATATGAATGTATATGTTGTTTATGTTTATACACGCTCATATGAGGATTTAATTGGACTTATTATGTGATGGGTGGGTCCCGATATAGCCCCTCGATGAATCGGTAGGTCTCATGAGACAACTAGATGAGGAATTGGCTGAGGCCTTTCCCAATGTGATATGGATTTTGGCCAAGGCCTAAATCATTAGACGTCTTGGATGAGGCCTTGAAAAAATGTTTCAGAATGTCCTTCATTATTCATTCCATCATTATGAGTTCAGCTATTGATATTTCATGTGGTTATTCGACTAGTAGAATACCCATGATTATGTTTTATTATGTCATTATTTACTCAGCTCATATTCCTGCCATAATGTGTTCAAGTTTATTATTAAAGTTATGTGTTTTCAATTATTCATCATGTCTAATGTTTATATTATCTTCCTCTATATTTCTTACTCTTACTGATCATTTGATCTCACCCCTTTCTTATGTTTCATTTTATCAGGACATGAAGAAGTATTTTATGAATGACTTGCAAGAATAATCTAGGAGATGTGATGACTCTAGTGGAATAAATTAGTGTTGTTTTTCCTTTCCTTATGTAAAGTTGAACTTATGTATGTATATTTTTTCCAATAATACTAAACTACTTGGTCCTTCTGGATTCGTATTCCTTGTATGTATTCCAACGTAATCAAATAAGGCACCAACTCCGGGCAACTGGGGTCGGGTCCTTACAATCTCCCTTGGTGAGAAATCATCCTATGTTTCATATCCTATAACATTAGTGATTGGATCACTTTGGTCATATCCTTGGTACAATGATGAGGGACTAGGGCCGCATAGTTCTTGTAATGACCCACGTCATTACGGGTTGGAAATTCCTAGATAAATTTGAATTTTTTGTTTGGTGGATGGTCTATTTTGAGAAATGAGGATTTTGTTGGAATACTGAAGGTTTGGATATCCTAAACTGATGTTTTAGAGTTATAATAAATCTTTATAGGTTACTTGGGAGCTCAATAATTCAGAAAATAAAGTCTAAGATAGTTGGGGTAGTTGTTGCTGCCACTGGATAGCCGGTAAGATAGACAGTAACCTAGGTGGCCTATTGGGATTGAAAAGTTAGAATTTTAATTAGGGGATTGAGAATATTTTAACTGATAAAACCCCTTAGTAGTTGAGTAGGTTGTATGATCTGGAGAGGGTTATTTTTTGGCCACTAATCTCCTCCTTCCTCATTAAGTTCCCTTGGAAGCAGGATGGATATAGATGTGATCTGTTGGAAATTTCAGGTAAGATATACCATTTTTCTTCATTCATGTACCTATAATTCCTTTACTTTGATCATGGTTAAAATTATATTAGGTATTTGATGTATATTTTATCAGATATTGAGAAAAAAATCTATAAATGAAGTGGTTTTTCTTAGATTGTATAGAGGACATCTCGCAGTGATGACCACACATCATTGTATGGTGATTTGACTATGGTATTTTGATTTGTAGTTTTATCCTAATATTTTTAGTTAAATATATTTTAATTGGATGTCATTTTGGTTTCGAGAGTTTAGGGAACTTACCTGAGTTGTCATCAAGGGTGTGTGAAGATCCTCTACATGTGTTTAGTTTCAAAATCAATATATCAGGAGCACCAGTGGGGGTGTTTGGAAATTATTCCTTTTTTATTTTTATCAAATAATTAATTATAATTAATTATAATTAATTATAATTAATTATTTTGGATTATTTTTATGAGTTAGGTCTCTGGGGATTTGAATAGGCTTGTTCGAGGATGTGTGTGTCTTGGATGAGGCTTGGTAAATCAAGGTAGAGGCATGCATGTGCTTGGTGAGGATGATAAATCCTTTTGGGGAAGGTGTATCCTATCATACTAAACAACATATATTTATATGAATGGTTTTTAATTCATGTGTTCTTTTATAAATGGACTCAGGTAGAGCAGTTGAGAACTGAGAGGTGGGATCAGGTAGAGTGGATGAGTACTGAGAGACCCTTAAGCTAGATAATGGGGGTGGAATTGTTCCAAGACCCTATAAAAGTGTTTGAATGAACTTGGGTTGTTTTTATTCACCTGGAAAATCTATATTCATGGGAATATGGTGCAATTAATGATAGAAATAGGCCTTAGAACATGGGATGGGTTACATAGGTAGACAATTTATTTTCCCTAGAGCTTTTCAGTTAGGAATAAGAGGTATTTGGTAAGTGGTTGAGTATAATGTGGTATTCTTGGAGATACATAAGATGAGGCCCTATATTGGATCATGGGAATCAGTTAGAAACCAATCATTGGGATACCAAGGTAACTTTGGCTTGAACCTGGACCCTCTCGACTCTTTTTATGATACTATGTGGCTCATTGTGCATCAGTGTGCAAGCATAACCATGAAGACCATTGTGTGATATGGTAAGATAGAGTGAGTGTAGTTATCATGTGAGATATATGATTGATAATGGTTTCATATGTGTTTGTGTGTTTCCCATGAGACCCATTCTTGATAATGATCACATGTGTGTGTGTGTGTGGCTATTGAGACTCATGATTCGATATGTTATGTTTGTGCCTATATGTGTTATACCCTTTTGAGTGTGAATGTATAGACTTTGGAGGTTTTATTTTAGTAGTAATTAATAGGTATATCATCATTGATTGGTTATCCCCTATAGGGGGAGCTTGTGCGACATTAAATTATTATGATAATGATGGACCTATAAACAGGGTAGGGATATGATGGAATTATAGACCAGATTAAGGAATATGTGGAATATGATATCCTTATGTTATAACTCATGCTAGATATGGGATACAATGGCCTTGTGTCCTGACCCATGATCGAGACTAAGATAGGGTTGTGATGGAATTTTTGTCTTCACCTGGGTATTTATTATCTATGGGACTTAATCTAATAAAGATGGTGATTTCAACCTTGTGGTCTGGTTCGATAGATAATGAAATTGACCTTATGGTCTGATCTGATGGGTGATGACATTGTACTTGTTTACCGTGAAATATGTGATGAAACATGAGACTTCTCTTATATAATATATCCAAATAAGGTATGGTTGGGTTTAGAGGTTTCTTGGTTTTCACCTGACGACCTAATAGGTGTGTGTATCACGTCAAGTATCATGGTATCCAGTTTAGCACACGAGGACTCAACAAGAATATTAATTTATGTATTTATTATCCTTGTTAATACACACACATATGAAGGAATATATTAAGGGATCTTGGTGAGACCATACTGGGATTTATTTCTCATAGCCTGTATGAGAACTATAGTGCACATTTAGACCTTGTGTAAGTTTTGAATTTGATCATAGGATGTGCAGTGGATTGGGATAAGGTAGCTAGAGAATGTTGGATATGGGGTGTATGGGCCTTAGGGTTATAGAAGAGACTCATTATACTTTCAATTTTCTATTAATCTATATATGTGGTTATCCTAGTGGTTGTACGATTACATGTTTCTATGAAATCATCATTTGATATAGCATTGTGTTTGGTAATTTTAGTGTATACTCTAATTATTATTATTGATGTGCATTGTTTTGTTATTTCTGATTCTATTTTTGACACTGATATGTAGATACAGTATCCCCACCATTATTCTAGGCCCTCACCACTGGTAAAAAACCTCTAGTGTATTGGGAGGCACTCCTGAGGTCATATATAACTTCTTCCAGGACCCATTGATTCTGGTTGAGGTATCACAAAGTTTTATTAAAGGAGGTTTTGTTTTATGATTTGAGAAGTCTCTAGATAGGTAATCTAGGAAAGTGTTTTAACTTATAATGGACCTCGAATTGGTGAGTCATGAACAATTTTCCAGTGGGAGGTTCTAGTTACCAAGGTAATGGGATTATTTTTTCTTACTCTACACTACTATGATTGAGATATTTATTAAATATGGCTTCTTACTGAATATGTTATTTTTTTTTCTTTAGATCTTAGTCTCTGTAAGAGGCCAATGTTTATGCATCATACTAGGCATGAAGGAATCACATAACATGTATCAGATTGTGTGTGATTATTTTGAATCTCTTTTGATGTAAGTTCATGCAAATCATGGTACAAGATGATCACTGGCGGTGGAATTTAGACCCTTCATCTAGGCACATGGAGATCCTTAATGGGTTGATAGAGTCATTTTATATCTTGAAAATGGAACCCTAATGGGTTCAGTATAGGCATTAGATTTATAAAAAATTAGATGATTATGGGAATGGTTTCCCTGAGGTTGTGAAAACCCTAAGTGCTTTATGAGTATTGCATGAGTGAGATTCCATGAGATTGATTTGTGGAGCACATGGGTGATTTTGGCATTGAGATCAGGACTGGAGTGAAGTATCATTGGATGCACATACCATTGATTCTAGGATGTAGTTATTATTATATAGCAATTGAGGATCCTATGTGGTTGAACCTAGGGGGATAGAGAATGGTTTTATGATCAATGGTTTTGAATCATCACCCATGTAGAGAGTGGTGTGTGATGAGTATTAGAATCAAGTAGATTCCAGTGTTGAAGAATAATGTCAAGATTGTTCCTGGTTGGATAGAATTAACATGCATGAGAGCATAGTCAGTGGGTTAGGCACATGATCCTAAATTCGATGATATGAGACTCATTAGATTATGAGTTAGGGTGAAAGTCTATATTTCACAAAAGCATATCATCTTTAGGTTTGGGTGAGACTGAGTAGGATTTTGTGAGAGTATATATGAGGGGGTTCTCGATTGCTCACTCTTCCTTGGATAGAGGTAAGTGATATTTGTGAGGATTTTTGGAAAATTATTGAGGTACGAGGAAAAATACATGATGGGTACATGAGTTCTCGGGCATGTTGAAAAATGGTGAGTATGAATTTATTTGGTTCATCATGGATTATTTTATTTTGGATGAACCCGAGTGATGTTATGGTGGTAGTGCGGTAATGGTTCCATTTTATAGTTACTCCTTAAGTGTGGTCACTGATGAATTCTTGAGATGTATACAGGTATGATGGAATATATTTTCTTAGTGAGAATTCAAAATGTCCTTATTATAATAGGTTACATTGGTGGTGGGTTAGGTGTAGTGGCACAAATGATCCAAGTTGAACCTTGACGGAATTCCATGGTTGGATTGTTTTGGAGAGAATGACTCATGAAGAGAAGTATTTGTTTGATGTTGGGAAACATTAGGGTAATTACTCATGGAGAAACTGAGGATTAAGTATTTTTTGTGTCACTTTTATCCATATTTCAAGTTTTTAACTAAACTACTATAGTAAAGTAGAACTTAAGGTTGTCTCTAATAAGAATTTTTTTTAGGATTTCCTTTTTCATGATTTATATGAATTTTTTATGTTTTTAAATTTTTTGAGTGTAAATTTTATGACTATAAAGTAGCTAAACTAATTTTCAAAAATATTGAAAATGGAAATAGGAGTAAACAAAGAAAAGTTAAACTCACAGAATAGAGAAACAATGGACTAATAAGAAATTTTCATGGATCAACATTTCTTTATCATTTTAAAAGGATTTCAAAACTATAACCCTCTCAATAAATTGATTGAAATATCTAATAATGAATTCCATTCATTTTATTAAATTAAATTCTACATCCAAGATCACAATATTTGATCTCTTTATGTAAGATTGGATCAATTCATTCAATGATCTATGAGTTCATAGACACGGTTGAATCCCTATGTGCTCACAATACTCAATTGAGGACTGAGAAATTTAAATAGAGAGTAAAAACTTCAAACTCCTACTTTACATGAACAGAAAAACTACATTTAGAGATCTTTACACTTCAATCGATTATGTTTCATTCTCAAAATGTAAGAAAAATGTTAATGAAATGATATAATAATAAAACATCAATCAACAACCATATTTAAATGTGTGATAATCTATAGAGAATTAAAATTAAAAAATAAAATATATAGAAACTAAAAAATATTCACCAATTGAATCCCCTGGTTATGACCACTAGAATTATAGATGATCATGATCAATGTGCTGGAGATAACTCTAATATCCATCTTTATCAGCATGATTAGTGGAATATCCTCTTAGAGCTATCCATATGATCCCCTGGTTCCTCTCTCTGGGCTCTCTACTTC
This sequence comes from Viscum album, assembly GCA_963277665.1. Taxonomy (NCBI): domain Eukaryota; kingdom Viridiplantae; phylum Streptophyta; class Magnoliopsida; order Santalales; family Viscaceae; genus Viscum; species Viscum album. The sequence goes on along the minus strand of OY728162.1, from coordinate 420,922,023 downwards.
GAATGTCTCAATATGTTATGTTCATCTTCAAAAAAGTTCATCCCTATAATCAAAAAAGTAATATCCTCTTATTATAGGAAAACTTTTATTTATTATTATTATTATTTATTTCTCTATCACCTAGAATATCTCACAAGACTTTTACAAGGTGTAAGCAACTCCAATACTTTCCATCTCTCCTTATTGTGACTGCCAGGTGAATATAAATTTCATTTGAAACAAATAAATACATTTATATTATTCCATATCATCATGAACCTGGTAATATTCCAAGATCGAATCGATCATTATCTTCCTCTACAACTTATTTAATTTTTTGCATGACTAGATCTTCAAGCTCATGTTGATCCTCATCCTTCACTCCCACTGAAAAAATCAAATTAGTAAAAATAACTCAACTTTATCCTCACATTTGTATCACTAGGGAACTAAAAGGTCCCATCATTTAACCATCAATGCTATAAATCTAAATAGTGAACCAAACCATTGGCACCTTGTTTTTTACTTTATAATAAGTAAAGATCAATTTGGGTGGCCAAAATCTTCACCCATATTTGAATATAGTTCATCATCAACCTTGTATGATGGCTAGGTGTTGTATTCATCATACAAACTTGGTTCAATATCATTTTGATTAATATGGAAAATCCAACCTTATTTATACTTCTTAGGAACATCAAGATCTTCATTTGTTTGGATCTAAAAAACTCATATTTGATCCAATCTTCCTCATCAAGCCTGCTGAAGCTTCTTTATTCAATGCACTTCACCCTTACATATTCTTAATGGATAAGGATTATCAGTGTTTATTGACTCTTCCCCTACCATCATGTCACTCCTTCGACCCCCTTTCCCCATGTCATCATGCCAATGACCCCTCTTTCCCCTATCGGTGTGCCACTTTCCCCTTATCTACCTAAAAATACCTATCCCCCTTCCATTGTTCTAGTAATTCAGTATCTTTTCCCCATTCCATTGTTGAGAATCCCACACTGTTGGTATTACTAGGTACTTATATTTCCCATCATAAATTATGTATCAATTAAAATTCATCATAGTTTTTTTAAGTAACCATATTGACTAAAAAAATTTATATTTTCAGGTGTGTTATGAAAATATACTCAACTATTTCATCATATATGATAAGTTTTATAAGTAGTTTAAAATTAGTGTGACTTTTATGTTTATGCTGAGCATAACTTTTTAAATCAATTAAAATCCATCATATTATTTTTTTAATAAAGAAACTTGAGTAATTTGTTTAGGTGTATTGTGAAAAAATATATAATTAACTTATCATATTCGATAAGTTGTATAATTATATTTCAATTAGTGTTTGAATATTATGTTTACACAAATATACACTTATTAACTAAATTAAAATTCCATTCATGTTTTGTTTATTAATATAAAAATGTAACATTTTTTAATGAATTTTATTTTATTTTTTTTCAAAGAAAACCTAGATGAAATTTGGAACATTTTTTAATATAGTTATCTTTATTAATGTTTATAATTTTTCATAAGATGAGATGAAAATATCATTAAATAAATGTGATAAAATTTAATTTTATTGAATTATAAATGATGATAAGTTATGTTTTAGAAAAAACTATTTTAGAGAACATGTTATATGGAACTTCCCATAAAATTTTCATGATTCTAGAATAATAAGTTAGGGAAGATGAGTTGATCAAAATTAATTTCCCACTAAATTAGTAATCTTTGTTTAAATTACATAATAATAATTATTTGTTTTAGTTTTTTTTTAATTTATAGGAACTTTGTGATGTATAGATAAAAGTTGGATTAAGATACTAAGTAACACACCTCGGTATGCTAAGTGTTTGAAGGATTTTTTAGATTTTAAAATTTTCAATTTATCTATTGATGGGAAAATAATATTTTTATTCCTTGAATGTAAATTTAGAAGATGGTTGAAGAGATATTAAATTTATGAACACTTGACATTCAAGAAATTCCCTGTTCAATATGTGTGTTGGATTTGGCATAGAGAATTGAATGTTATAGAAATTTTGAGAACCAGTGTCAGTCAATAGAATAAGATCCCAACTTCATCAACAATAGATAGTTAAATTCATAACCTTATAAATGATTCTTTCAGCATTTTAAGGAAACAACATCAGCATCAAACATATCAATATAACTTGTTGAGGGTGATAAAAATATTAACTTGAAAAATGATGTTTTTGGGACCATAGGAAAACTAAATCAACATTGTAACATATTAGTGGATCCTCTTCCTGATGTCGTGGATACTAATGTAAGTGATAACTTTACTGAGAAAAAAAATGAATTTCATGATTTAGTTAATGATTTAAATCAAGATTTGTATTAAGGATGTATAAAATATTCAAAATAAAATTTTCTATTGATGTTTTACTATATCCAATTCCTATAAGTAATCACAAATAAGAAGATGTCCATGATAATGGAATTCTTACACAAAGAATTTTCTAAAGCTAAGATCCATGAGTCTTTAAATGATATGAAAAAATTTATTAATAATCTTGGTCAAAATTATTCAAAAATACATGCTTGTATAAATGATTGTATGCTTTTTGGGAATATGATTCAAGTATATAGGAGTGAAAAAATGTTCTTCTTCTAGATTTAAGTTAATGGGTAATTTTGGAAGTCTGGATCTACATACTACTATGAATAATAAGAAAAGAACACACCTGTAAACATTTTTTTACTTCCATTTAAAACCACAATTTCAAAGAGTATTCATGTCATCAAAAATCACCGATTACATGAAGTGTAATTATATAGATAATAATAATGATACGTTAATACGACATCCAATATATTAAAAATCATGGAATATATTTGATTCATTACATCTAGGTTTATCATTTTATCCTAGGAATTTGTGATTGGGATTGGTTTCTAATGGATTAAACAAACTTGGGACTTTTAGTGCCAGTTATAGAATTTGGCTGGTTGTTTTTATCCCTTATAATATACCTCTATGTATGTGTGTACAATAAACATCCCTTATCATATTAATGATTATTACTGGAAACAAAATATGTGGAAATCATATTGATGTATACTTTCTTCCTATAATTAAATACTTGAAGGAGTTATAGAAAAATGGTGTTGAGATGTATGATATAGTTTCTAGAAAAATTCATTTGAAGCATGGATTATTATCGCCTATCGACCAATCAAAATTATGGTGCTCTGATTATGTGTATAGCAGCACTTGGGTCGAATTATCAGTGATAGTACAGATTTTAGAGTCTATTGTTTCTAATTTTTATTTCTTTTTAATGGGGATTTTTTTGCAGATCTTAATTAAATTGATTTATGGATGATGTTTTATTTTAAAAAATTTGATAAAGATTTGTGTGAGTTAATTTTTGGGTATTTAATCTTATGATATTATTGAGATTTTCTTTATATTGCATTAAATTAACACCCACTTCACAAGATGATTTTGATCGGAATTCCCAAGAGTTTAGGCTTTATTCCAAGACCTAACTTACATAATTTTAAAATATTAACAAAATATTGTTTATGGTAGTGTGTACTTTTGTTTCCAATAATCAATGTAATCCACACGTTAAACAAAAAATGTAAAGACCCGTAAATTTCAAGGAAATTTTTTTTCTTAATTTTCTTTGTAATTTTACAAGAGCGCAGTTTCTGACGGCACCTGATTCCGAGGCCCGGTGTGCCCGGAATCATTTTCCAAAGTTTGGCTTGGGTACGTTCAGTGAACGGACGAGCGGGTTTTTCTAACTTTTGAACCGGTGCCCGAAATCGAATTCTGAGGGCACCGATGAAATCGCAGCGCCGGTATTCGCTTAGAAACGCCTCTTCCAGAGTTGCGTTTGCTCGAGTGTGATTTTTAATTTTTGGTCTTAAAGTTAAGAAATAAAATAATTTTGCGACAACTTTATTTTATTTCACTTAAGCCACTTGGAAGCCACTTGAAGCCACTTATTAACGGCTTGAACTGAGTTGAACCGGATAGGATGCTATCCAGAAATATCCTACCCCCTTGGTAGGATATTTTTGAGGTGGGGCCCGCACGAGCCCCGCCGTTTCTTTCCGCTAAGAAATGAACCCGCGAAAACCGTCTTAATGAAAGTCAACTGACGCGTTTCTTAAAATCTTAACAGACCATTTAATTGGTCGGTTTATTTCGTGAATTAAATGGGATGTTTCTTTCGTTAAATTAATTCAATCGTTTCTTAACCTGTTTTCGTGTGTTGGCATATTAATAAAATAAGACCAACCAAAACCTTTTGGGGGATTACTCGTTGAGACAGAATCCTTGTTTATTCTTACTCCTTCGCGAAGAACGTGAAGAATGCCGAACCCGGAAATCGACGACGCGACGCCGTGATCCGCAATGCCCACAACGTTCTTCTGCGACGTCTCTTCCTCCGCAACGGATCTTCGATCGGCTGCTTGAGGTAAGAGTCTCGGACCTTCCTTTTTATCTCCTTCGTGGTTCTTAACCAAACACACGGATTTAATTAATTAAATTAAATCTACTGTTTCATGGTGCGTTGAGTTCGCTGACTCAACGTCGGATTCCACAATGACGCGACGCCTTCCCGTGATGACGCGACGATCCCCCTCTTCCGCGACGATCTTTCCATGAAGAACGCACACGCGCGACGATCGACGAGGTAGGGATTTATTATGGGAATTACCCCTTTTTATTATTCCCGTCAATGTTTCTTTAAAGAAATTAAAGAACCAAATTGTGAAAAATTTTAATCTTATTAAAATTGTTGTTTCCTGTGTGGAATAAAATTCTCCCGTTTGTTTATCTCTAACGCGGAGGGTGCGGGCCAAACGAACACGGCCCGACGACCCTTCGCCGTTCTTCGTTTTGTGCGGATTTGACGGGCGACGACGGAACATGCCGCAACGGATGTTTGACGATCCCGCAGTGAAGAACGAGTCCCGGGAGGAGCAATGGAGCAGACGGGAAGAGAATCGGACCACCGGAACGATCCCGGTGGCCCGCGGAACTCGCCGGCGGCGCGGGTCACCGGCGCGGCGGCGCCCCGGCGCACCGCCGGACAGGCCGCCGCGACTCAGCGCGGCGGCGGCGGCACCCGCGGACCCGCGGCCGCGCGGGTTCGGTGCCCTCGGACGCGGCTGAAGCCGCGTCCATGACTCAGCGCGGCCCCACGCGGGGGGCCGCGGCACCACCAGGCCGTGGGGGCGGCGCCCCGCGCGCCTCGACCGGACCGGGTCGGGTCGACCCGGTTCGGCCGACTCCCAGGGGGGTCGGGCCGGGTCGGCCCGGGCCCGTACCCCCCGTCTTCGGACGGTCTTCATTCAAACACCCGTAACTTGAGCTATGGGCCTCCAAACGACTTGCCGTTAGCGGGAACGCGATCCTTGGATCGAGGCGGTCGTTTCGGTATATCTCACTCAAGGTTTCGGAATACTTTGAGTTCGGCCGGGTTGGTTCGTACACGAAACCAACCGGGCCCTCGGAGCAGAAACGCTCATAACTTGAGCTACGGACGTCCGATTGACGTGCTGTCAGCTTTGTTGTTTTCCTCTAAGTGAGACAGATCTTTTGGCATACTCCGCCCAAGGTTTGGACGCAGGTGGAGTGCGGTCGGGTTGGTTTTGCCTTAAAAACCAACCGGGTCCCTAGGACGAAAATGCCAATAACTCTCAGACCGGGCGTCCGATTGACGCGCCGTCTGCGACGTTGAGTTCCTGTTGACGATACGGAACTTTTGGATACATCAACTTCGGACTTTGTGTCAGTTGATGTATCAGCCTCTCGGCTCGTGGAGCGGACCCTCCCGAACGAGTTTGCTGTGTGCGGGAACCCTAGGCTGGCTGCGACTACTACTTCGACAGCGACGACTGTGCAGAGATCCTCTGTGGACTCCGACGACGACCGTGCAGAGATCCTCAGTGGACTGCGGCGACGACTGTGCAGAGATCCTCAGTGGACTGCGACGACTACTGCACTCAGCGATCCTCCGTGGATCCGTGCTACAGGTCCTGTGTGGGTCCGGTCCTGTGTGGGCCCGATCCTGTGTGGGTCTGATCCTGTGTGGGTCCGCGCTCAGCGGTTCTGTGTGAGCTAGCGCCTACAAGTCCTGTGTGGGGCCGATCCTGTGTGGGTCATTGTGGGGGTTAGTTACCTATCGATCCTTCGTAGGTCCGACGACTTAGATGGATCAGTTATCATCTTTATCGTCACCCGAAGAAGTATACATGTGTGAGCTGAATCTTGTGTTACTCTCATTTGTGGATTGTGTTGAGCTATCCTGTGTGGATTTACTGTTTACTCTCCTTTGTGGATTGTGTTGAGCTATCCTGTGTGGATTTACTGTTTACTCTCCTTTTTGGATTGTGTTGAGCTATCATGTGTGGGTATATGTTTGCTTTCCTGTGTGGACTGGGTTGTGCTTGGGCTCGGACGTTGGAGCCGAACGGGAATTGATGACTTAGGTATATGTATGGGCATATACCTAAGTCGTGTCAGATGTTACTTCGTGATTGTATCTTTCCTTTGTGGATTATCCTCTGTGGATTTTGGGAGACCTTCGGGGGTCTCGGGGTCCCTACTGAGTAGCTTATACTCACCCCTGCACGGGCTTTGCCCGCACTACGTTGTGTTGGTTGCAGACGACGGACAGCACTGATCGTGGTGGAGGCGTGCGGAGCAGGACGGTACCTGGAGGCGGACCACTGGACGGGACGTACTCGGAGCGGTCAGGTGGACCCGAGGAGCAGTGGAGGCTATCTGTACCCACCCTTCAGGTGGGATTTCCAGAGGACGGCTCGACGCTACAGTTTTCCCTTTCAGTTGCTGTTTTTCCTTTCAGTTGTACTTTACTGTTGGGCTTGTATTTCCGGCCCCTTTTACTTTCAGCACAGCTTGTACAGTTTTTACTTAGTGTTTACTTTTCTTCTTGCTTACTCTGTGGTGCTTGTTTACTTTTCAAAGGCAATGACTTCCCTTTTTGTTGGGATTTACGCCTTGGTGCTAGTCGCCAGCCCCTGGCCTATGGAAGGCGGGCTTGGGGTAGTCACGGCACGGGCCCCGAGGGCGGGTCGTGACAAATTGGTATCAGAGGCGGTCGGTTCTACCGAAGACTCTGATCTTTCTTCTATGTGAAGCAATAGTGTTTAGCATATTGAGTGTGGTTATCAGTCCAGGGAGTCCAGTGTTGGTGCGGCGAACGACGTATCCATACACTAGGACCCTGACTTCTGATTTCTGACTTAATGCACGAAAACATTGATTGCATGTGTGTTTCAAGTTTTCTTCGTGATTACTTGTGTCAGCTCACCAGGTATACTGTTCTGACCGTGGCGCACTTGTTTCCTTTTCAGGATGGCACGACGACAGCAGCCAGCTAGGGTTCCTAGAGTAGAGCGCGACGACAGCCCGCCGAGCGACGAGGCCTCGGTACAGGGCTCATTGACAGCAGAGGCACCGGCAGTACCTTTACCCGCCGAGCCCCCGATGCTTCCAGCACTGGCAGCTGACGACGCACGACGCCTCGGAGCTCTGCACGAGTTCCAGCGCCAGCGACCAACCAGGTTCCGTGGGGAGTCATACCCCCAGGCAGCCGAGGACTGGCTGGAGGCGGTCGTCCGAGTTTTCAGGCTAGTGAGGACACCAGCAGACCTCATGGTGATCCTCGCGGCGAGCCTACTGCACGCAGCAGCAGGGCGATGGTGGAGCCTGATGCTCCAGGTACACGATGAGGCCTCCCTCATCTGGATGTACTTCGAGAGACTCTTCCGCTCAGAGTTCGTCCCGGCCACCCTCCGTGCGGTGCGCATCCAGGATCTTCTTCAGCTGCAGCAGGGCAGCTTGACGGTCGCCCAGTACGCGGCGAGGTTCACCGACCTATCTCACTACTCGACAGACATGGTACGGGACCCATTCTTCCGGGCCCGGACCTTCGAGCAGGGATTGAGACACGAGATCAGGGCATCGCTGATCTCCCTCAGCATCCCGACCCAGGCAGGAGTGCTAGAGTGAGCCCTTCTGATCGAGAGCTTCCTGGCTGAGTCCACAGCGAGACCTGCCGCAGGGCGGCAGATAGCGGAGTCTTCAGCAGCAGGTATCCGACGGATGACTCAGGGTTCCAGGCAGACCAGGCCTTCCGGCAGACGACCCCAGGACACTGGCTCAGCGGTGCGGGGCACACAGCGCGGAGCCAGCCTTCCGAGAGGCAGACAGTGCTACGAGTGCGGCGGGCAGGGCCACATGGCTCGTGACTGCCCGACCCGTCGTACCGAGGGGCAGCAGACGGTGGAGGGACCACCCAGGCAGAGGCAGAGGGTCGACCGTGGCGGTCCGCAGGGAGGAGGCGGACGAGGCAGAGGAGTTGGCCGAGCAGCAGGTGGTGGGCGACGCTTTGAGGCTCTGCCACCACCACCACCAGGAGGCCCGCCCCGACCTCAGGGAGCCGGCAGGAAGAGACAGGCACAGCTCCAGGCAGCGGAGGCCTATGACCACGGCGCGCCAGAGATGATTCGAGGTACGATATGTGTCTATTACAACCTTGCTGCAGTTCTGATAGACACAGGAGCGAGTCACTCTTTCATAGCCACTGCCCTTGTTCGGAGCTCGGAGATTCCGACGGAGCCGTTGGCTCGATCCTTATGGCTAGAGACTCCTACGGGAGCATACTCGACGATTACGCACTGGTGCCGGCAGTGTGAGATTACTCTAGGAGGCGAGAGCTTCGGCTGGGATCTTCTTGTAGCGGCGTCGAGGCCTTACGACGTCATCTTGGGCATGGATTGGTTATCTACGGTCCATGCTCAGATTGACTGCATTAGGCGCAAGGTGCGATGTGTGCGCACCGATGGGAGCAGGTTCACCTTCACCGGCGAGAAGGGATCCTTAGCAGCACAGGATGGACTCACGCAGAGGAGAGGTCAGCCCATCACTCATCAGTTGGCTAGCCTCATCCTGGGAGCAGTCGACGTGCGAAGTCCCAGTTTTCCTGCAGTGGTGGATCAGTACGCGGACGTCTTTCCCGACGACGTTCCAAGACTACCTCCTCGCAGAGAGGTAGACTTTTATATTGAACTGTACCCTGGGATAGCCCCGATATCCACTCCAGCATATCGGATGGCCCCCGCTGAGCTTCGAGAGCTGCGGGTACAGTTGGAGGACTTGCAGGGCAAGGGGTTCATCCGACCCAGTGTTTCACCCTGGGCTTCCCCGATATTGTTCGCCAAGAAGGCGGACGGGAGCTTGCGACTGTGTGTCGATTATCGTCGCCTGAACCAGGTGACAGTGAGGAACAAGTATCTGCTACCCAGGATTGATGACCTCTTCGATCAGCTCAAGGGAGAACGGTGGTTCTCGAAGATAGACCTCAGGTCAGGCTATCATCAGCTCAGAGTTCGAGACGAGGATGTGCAGAAGACGGCCTTCAGATGTCGGTATGGCCACTATGAGTTCTTGGTTATGCCTTTCGGTGTAACCAACGCTCCAGCAGTGTTCATGAGCCTCATGAACAGGATCTTCCAGCCATACCTCGATCGATTTGTCATAGTCTTCATCGACGACATCTTGGTGTACTCGACCACGGAGGAGGAGCACGCCTACCACTTGCGTGTTGTACTAGACACACTCCGAGAGCACCAGCTTTATGGCAAGCTCTCTAAGTGTCAGTTCTGGTTACGTGAGGTCCACTTCTTGGGGCACGTCATTTCTGAGGCGGGAGTTGTAGTGGATCCCGTGAAGATCGAGGCAGTGCTAGCTTGGGAGCCACCCAAGAGCGTGACAGAGGTGCAGAGTTTCTTGGGCCTAGCCGGTTACTATCGGAGATTTGTGCCGGACTTCTCCAGAGTTGCGGCCCCACTCTCAGCATTGACGAAGAAGGGGAAACCCTTCGTGTGGTCAGACAGTTGTCAGCAGAGCTTCCAGGAGCTGAGGCAGATGTTGACCAGCGCACCTATCTTGAGGTTGCCTGAAGAGGGAGTTGGATACGTAGTCTACTGCGATGCATCAGGGACCGGACTCGGGTGTGTCCTGATGCAGGAGCGGGCCGTGATTGCCTACAGATCACGTCAGTTGAGGCCGCATGAGCAAAACTACGCTACCCATGACTTGGAGTTGGCAGCAGTGGTCTTCGCCCTGAAGACATGGCGGCACTATCTGATGGGAGAGCGCTTCACAGTCTTTTCTGACCACCAGAGTCTCAGGTACATCTTCTCTCAGAAGGACCTGAACCTGAGACAGCGGCGATGGCTCGAGTTCCTCCAGGACTATGACTTTGAGATAGTCTATACTCCTGGGAAGGGGAACGTGGTAGCCGATGCCCTCAGCAGGAGGACGGGCATCCAGCTGCTTGAGGAGGTGACAAAGAAGCTAGCCGCCTTGCAGATATCCTTTGTGGATAGAGACGGAGCAGCCTTCCTTCAGTCTCTCACAGTCTCTCCTCCACTTCTACAGCGGGTTAGAGAGGCACAGCGTGGGGATGCTGACTGTGAGACACGGCGTGCACAGATATCCTCGGGACAGGCACCTGATGGTTTCTCCCTTGGAGCAGAGCACGATGTCCTTTTCAGAGGACGTACCTTGGTACCAGTCGCTTTACGAGAGGAGGTGATGAGATAGTTCCACACTTCTCCTTTGGCGGTACATCCTGGAGTGGCGAAGATGTACCAGGATCTCAGACGACAGCACTGGTGGCCAGGCATGAAGAAGGTTGTGGCAGAGTTCGTTTCACGGTGCCTCACCTGCCAGCAGGTGAAGGCAGAGCATCAGGTACCAGCAGGCTTGGTACAGCCCTTGGAGGTCCCGGAGTGGAAGTGGGACGGGATATCTATGGACTTCGTGACTGGACTTCCACGCACTTCCAGAGGTCACGACTCCATTTGGGTGATTGTTGACCGACTCACCAAGTCGGCACACTTCTTACCCATCCGAGAGCAGGGCTCAGTGGAGAGATTGGGGCGTCTCTACGTTCAGGAGATTGTACGGCTTCACGGTGTGCCATCGACTATCGTCTCCGATCGGGACGCTCGCTTTACTTCCCGGATTTGGAAGGGGTTGCAGGAGGCGTTCGGGACACGGCTACGTCTGAGCACCGCCTTTCACCCACAGACGGATGGTCAGACGGAGAGGACCATTCAGACCCTCGAGGACATGCTCTGTGCATGTGTCCTCGACTTTGGTCACAGCTGGGAGGACCACCTACCCTTGGTGGAGTTTGCATACAACAACAGCTACCACTCCACCATCGGGATGGCACCCTACGAGGTGTTGTACGGCAGGCCTTGCAGATCTCCTTTGTGCTGGACAGACCCTGGGGAGTCAGCACTTGTGGGACCAGAGACGGTCCGGGCCACGACAGAGAAGGTCCAGGTCATCCAGGAGCGGATGAGGACAGCACAGAGCCGGTAGAAGTCATATGCTGACAGGAGGCGGAGGCCACTAGAGTTCGAGGATGGCGACCACGTCTTCTTGCGTGTCTCACCTCGACGTGGTTTGCGGAGATTTGGACGAGGCAGCAAGTTGTCTCCACGCTTCATCGGGCCTTTATAGGTCCTCAGCAAGATTGGAGAGGTGGCTTATCGCCTGGATCTACCACCTCAGTTGCACCGGGTGCACGACGTCTTCCACGTATCCCAGCTGAGGAGATACGTGCACGACCCGACGCACATCATTGACTATGGGGAGCTAGACGTGGATGATGGGGCGACTTTTGCGGAGGTCCCAGTGGAGATAGAGGATCGACAGGAGCGGGTCCTACGTGGGTGATCTATTCCTCTTGTGCGCATCAGATGGTAGCACGGGAACCTCCAGGAGATCACTTGGGAGCGGGAGGCTCAGATGTGTGCTCAGTACCCACATTTATTTCCCTAGTTTATGATGTATCTTTACGGAGAAGTAAACTCCTGAGGTGGGAGTAATTTAAAGACCCGTAAATTTCAAGGAAATTTTTTTTCTTAATTTTCTTTGGAATTTTACAAGAGCTCAGTTTCTGACGGCACCTGATTCCGAGGCCCGGTGTGCCCGGAATCATTTTCCGAAGTTTGGCTCGGGTACGTTCAGTGAACGGACGAGCGGGTTTTTATAACTTTTGAACCGGTGCCCGGAATCGAATTCTGAGGGCACCGATGAAATCGCAGCGCCGGTATTCGCTTAGAAACGCCTCTTCCGGAGTTGCGTTTTCTCGGATGTGGTTTTTAATTTTCGGGCTTAAAGTTAAGAAATAAAATAATTTTGCGACAACTTTATTTTATTTCACTTAAGCCACTTGGAAGCCACTTGAAGCCACTTATTGACGGCTTGAACTGAGTTGAACCGGATAGGATGCTATCCAGAAATATCCTACCCCCTTGGTAGGATATTTGTGAGGTGGGGCCCGCACGAGCCCCGCCGTTTCTTTCCGCTAAGAAACGCACCCGCGAAAACCCGTCTTAATGAAAGTCAACTGACGCGTTTCTTAAAATATTAACAGACCATTTAATTGGGCGGTTTATTTCGTGAATTAAATGGGCTGTTTCTTTCGTTGAATTAATTCAATCGTTTCTTAACCTATTTTCGTGTGTTGGCATATTAATAAAATAAGACCAACCAAAACCTTTTGGGGGATTACTCGTTGAGACAGAATCCTCGTTTCTTCTTCCTCCTTCGCGAAGAACGCGAAGAATGCGAAGAACGCGAAGAACGCGAAGAACGTGAAGAACGCGAAGAACGCCGAACCCGGAAATCGACGACGCGACGCCGTGATCCGCAACGCCGACAACGTTCTTCTGCGACGTCTCTTCCTCCGCAACGGATCTTCGATCGGCTGCTTGAGGTAAGAGTCTCGGACCTTCCTTTTTATCTCCTTCGTGGTTCTTAACCAAAAACACGGATTTAATTAATTAAATTAAATCTGCTGTTTCATGGTGCGTTGAGTTCGCCGACTCAACACCGGATTCCTCAATGACACGATGCCTTCCTGCGACGACGCGACGATCCCCCTCTTCCGCGACGAGCTTTCCGCGAAGAACGCCCGCGCGCGACGATCGATGAGGTAGGGATTTATTATGGGAATTACCCATTTTTATTATTCCCGTCAATGTTTCTTTAAAGAAATTAAAGAACCAAATTGTGAACAATTTTAATCTTAGTAAAATTGTTGTTTCCTGTGTGGAATAAAATTCTCCTGTTTGTTTATCTCTAACGCGGAGGGTGTGGGCCAAACGAACACGGCCCGACGACCCTCCGTCGTTCTTCGTTTTGTGCGGATTTGACGGGTGATGACGGAACGTGCCGCAACGGATGTTTGACGATCCCTCAGTGAAGAACGAGTCCCGGGAGGAGCAATGGCGCAGACGGGAAGAGAATCGGACCACCGGAATGATCCCGGTGGCCCAAGGAACTCGCCGGCGGCGCCGGCAGCCGGGAGCGGCGGCGCCTCGGCGCACCGGCGGACAGGCCGCCGCGACTCAGTGCGGCGGCGGAGGCACCCGTGGACCTGCGGCCGTGCGGGTCCAGTGCCCTCGGACGCGGCTGAAGCCGCGTCCATGACTCAGCAAGGCCCCACGCGGGGGGCCGCGGCACCACCAGGCCGCGGGGGTGGCGCCCCGCGCGCCTCGGCCATTCGGCCGCTCGGCCAAACCGGGCCAGGCCAGTCCGACCGGCCGGGCCGCGCCCCAGCCGGGCCGGACCGGGTCAGACCGGGTCGGGTCGACCCGGTTCGGCCGACTCCCGGGGGGGTCGGGCCGGGTCGGCTCGGGCCCGTACCCTCCGTCTTCGGACGGTCTTCGTTCAAACACCCGTAACTTGTGCTATGGGCCTCCAAACGACTCTCCGTTAGCGGAAACGTGATCCTTGGATCGAGATGGTCGTTTCGGTATATTGCACTCAAGGTTTCGGAATACTTTGAGTTCGGCCGGGTTGGTTCGTACACGAAACCAACCGGGCCCTCGGAGCAGAAACACTCATAACTTGAGCTACGGACGTCCGATTGACGTGACGTCAGCTTTGTTGTTTTCCTCTAAGTGAGATGGACCTTTTGGCATACTACACCCGAGGTTTCAACGCAGGTGGAGTGCGGTCGGGTTGGTTTTTCCTTAAAAACCAACCGGGCCCCTGGGACGAAAATGCCAATAACTCTCAGACTGGGCGTTCGATTGACGCGCCGTCTGCGACGTTGAGTTCCTGTTGACGATACGGAACTTTTGGATACATCAACTTCGGACTTTGTGTCAGTTGATGTATCAGCCTCTTGGCTCGTGGAGCGGACCCTCCCGAACGAGCTTGCTGTGTGCGGGAACCCTAGGCTGGCTGCGACTGCTACTTCGACAGCGACGATTGTGCAGAGATCCTCCGTGGACTCCGACGACGACCGTGCAGAGATCCTCAGTGGATTGCAGCGACGACTGTGCAAAGATCCTCAGTGGACTGCGACGACTACTGCACTCAGCGATCCTCCGTGGATCAGTGCTACAGGTCATGTGTGGGCCCGGTCCTGTGTGGGCCTGATCCTGTGTGGGTCCGATCCTGTGTGGGTCCGCGCTTAGCGGTTCTGTGTGAGCCAGCGCCTACAGGTCCTGTGTGGGCCCGATCCTGTGTGGGTCATTGCGGGGGTTAGTTACCTATCGATCCTTCGTGGGTCCGACGACTTAGATGGATCAGTGATCATCTTTATCGTCATCCGAAGAAGTATACATGTGTGAGTTGAATCTTGTGTTACTCTCCTTTGTGGATTGTGTTGAGCTATCCTGTGTGGATTTACTATTTACTCTCCTTTGTGGATTGTGTTGAGCTATCCTGTGTGGGTATACGTTTGCTTTCCTGTGTGGACTGGGTTGTGCTTGGGCTCGGACGTTGGAGTCGAACGGGAATTGATGACTTAGGTATATGTATGGGCATATACCTAAGTCGTGTCAGATGTTACTTCATGATTGTATCTTTCCTTTGTGGATTGTCCTTTGTGGATTTCGGGAGACCTTCGGGGGTATCGGGGTCCCTACTGAGTAGCTTATACTCACCCCTGCACAGGCTTTGCCCGCACTACGTTGTGTTGGTTGCAGACGACGGACAGCGCTGATCGTGGTGGATGCGTGCGGAGCAGGACGGTACCTGGAGGTGGACCACTGGGCGGGACGTACTCGGAGCGGTCAGGTGGACCCGAGGAGCAGTGGAGGCTATCTGTACCCACCCTTCAGGTGGGATTTCCAGAGGACGGCTCGACGCTACAGTTTTCCCTTTCAGTTTCTGTTTTTCCTTTTAGTTGTACTTTACTGTTGGGCTTGTATTTCCGGCCCCTTTTACTTTCAGCACAGCTTGTACAGTTTTTACTTAGTGTTTACTTTTCTGCTTGCTTACTCTGTGGTGCTTGTTTACTTTTCAAAGGCAATGCCTTCCCTTTTTGTTGGGATTTACGCCTTGGTTCTAGTCGCCAGCCCCTGGCCTATGGAAGGCGGGCTTGGGGTAGTCACGGCACGGGCCCCGAGGGCGGTTCGTGACAAAACATGTCATTAATCCATGACATTTTATATTTAATATACATAATGTTAACCTAAGGAATATTCATTGAGAAAAGGCTCTCAATCACTTAACATCCCCAAATTATGACTCATACCAATGGTATATTTACTCATACATTTGGGTGGTTAATAATATAGTAATATGTGGTTATGGTGATTAATTAAAATAAGAATAAAAATAATAGGATAAGAAAAGAGTTGTGCACTGAACACACACATGAATGGTGAATAGAATTAAAATAAACTCTCAATTGAATAAGAAATTGAAAGAAGGGATTGGTTTTTAAATTGATTTAAGAAATTTTAAGAATGTTAATATTAAACTAAATATGTTACATGATAATAAGATATGATGAGGAAACTTTCATTAACATTTAAACAAAATTACAACAAAACACTAACAAGATTACTAATGAAAATGAACGAAAAAGAACATTAAAATAAAGAGTGGAGGAAAGGTATATAAAATGGACTCTTGATTTTGGAAGGTCCTCCCAAGAATTTTTAAAGGAAATTTTCATGCCAATTTATCCTCTTATTCTCTAAAATTCTAACCCCTTTCAAGGATAAGAGGGGTATATATTTATAGCCCAAGGTGGTGGACTCTTTGAATTCCAAATCATCCCCTCCACTTGGCTCTCCAATTTTTCCATCCAGATAGCTAAATATAGAGATATATTCTTCTATATAGTTTTATACATTTGTGTTTACTATCAACCCTCAAAACAATTCTACCAATGGACTTCTAGGGCCAAAGTTATGTCTGTTTTACTAAACAATGTGTTGTTGTCCATTTTTATCCATACTTTTTCAAAGGCCAAAATGTGAATAGATTTCTTGACAGGAATATTCCATAAAATACAAACCATTTCTTATAAAAATTCATCCTAATATATCTTATATTTCACAATAAAAAATATAATATCATTTGGATGTATAAATCTATAGAAAATTCAATTACTGTCTACTAATTTTAATTTACGGACAGAATTGAGGGTTGGATTTCAAATCATAATTTGGGACCTTTATTGGTTTAGTTGGGCATGGAAATTTTATACAATATGTATCTGGATGTCTTAGAACATATTTGAGTGTTTAATAAAAAAATATTCTATATTGAGCCTATAAATTACATTATCATTGATGGTCCAGTTTTCATCACAGATTTAGTGATCCTTTTTGTGTGGTCCATATGACCCATCAAATGGTCAAATTGGACAAAGATCCCTTCTAATGATATGTTGAAATTTTCATCAGGAACACTAAAAAAGATGAATAAAATAATTTGGATAATTATTTTGAAATATAAGATCAAAACATTAAACTTTAGTTGAATTAAATGAACTTGAACAATGCTCTTCTTATGTGTTTATGAACAAAACATGAACATTGACTGAAAATTAATAATTTTTAAGTGACAATTATATGTTGGGAGTAATGTAAAATCATGAATTAATATGAAATGTCAACTCACCCACACTTAGGATTATGCATGTCCTCATTTAAAATAAATATAAAAGTATAACTAAATCATTTACACTCACCAACAAATATTAAAATTTTGTTTTCTCCAATCAGGCGAGTCTAGACTAGTTCACTCATCCTTAAATAATTTTACCAAAAATTGTTACATAAATAATGTTATAAAAAAATCATTTTTATTTCTCAAAATTATAAATAGAAAATTTAGGCACTCAGAACTTACTCCTCCCAAGATGATAAAAATTTATTTCGGGAGGTTCACTCATTCACCAACCAAAAGTGAAAATCTTAGAGTTTAAAAGATCTATCAGATTATATTATTTATCCTAATGTTTATAATAATAAAAATTTATTTTTTATGGGTTTTATAGTGGCTATGGGATGGTATAAATATAATGTCCAAAAGATATGAAAATAGGGGTAAAACATAAACATTGAAAAATCAATGCACAATTTTTGAAATGAGACAAGGAAGGTTATGGAAACACATATTTAAAAGGATACAATGTTTCAAGAAAGAAAAGAGAGATAAAGTAAAAGATGAAATTTTTACAAAACATAAAACTTTTCCCAATGACATAAGAAAAGATTATGAAAGTGTTATTTTTTTCTTTTTCTTTTTGTATTTATTTGAATGTTGAACTTGAAAAATATCTAACACTCATCTCCCAACCCATTTTTATCTATTCATGACACTAATTTTAATATTTATAACAACATAAAAGTTATAGGAAGATTTATTTTTGACCCGCCCAAGACACAACCCTTTTTTTATTTTTATTTTGAGTTTTTTTTTCTTTTTTTTATAATTTTTTTCGTTTTTTTTTGAACATTTTTCAATAACATCTACAAATTTACATAAATTATAATCCATTCCCAAAACTCATCGAATTAAAACCTCTCCCCACACTTATATATATTTTTTCCCTCAAGAATGTGATTACATGTTGAAAACATGGAAATGATCCCCAAAATGGAATCCATTCCCCACACTTAAATTTCAATAAATTATGCAATAAAAAACCATGTAGATGTTGGGTGGGATAAGGTATTGGTCTTGTGATGTGGATATAAAAAAATTTATTCATAGGCATGAAGTGGATTTCAAAAGGAGGATTAATATAAGGGTAATGGGAGGTTATTTGGTTATTTTGATTCTCATGTGGTTCAGAAAATTTCTATAACATATTAATGTAGATTAAAGTAGGAAATTCATATCAAAGGTCCACAAACTCAAGACTCAAAATCAGTGGTAAAAACACACATTTTAAAAAGATTTCCATAGGTTCCCTTGGCACGAAAGATGATGTTATTCCTCATGGTTGGAAAAGAATCATTTTCTAAATCAAAAAATGAGCATTCAAGACTTATTATTCTTGACCCAAAATTATGTATCCAAATTTAGGATTAAATTAAAAAATGTTTTAGATGAAAATAAGTCATTAGACTACCCAAAAATGTTGTAAAAATTTGAAAATTTTAATGGAGAGTAATTAGGAATCTTTTTTAATTTTTTTAGTGTTTTTTCAGAGGTTTTTTAAAATACACACTCACAAAAAACAGAAAGAGAATGAAAAAAATTTTGAGGAAGAAAGTGGTAAAAAATGAAATATATAGTAAGAATAAGAAAGAGAGAGATATAAAGATATGTATGAAGAAATATAGAGAGAGTTAAAGGGAAATAGGTGCCCCTTGGTTTAGATTTGGTGGGTTGTCATCTCCATCCAGTGGTGGGTCTACTGTAGTGGTTGGGGATTCGATGGAAGTCAGTGTAGTTCCTAAGATGTGTGTCATCTCATGGTGATGCTTTAACTGATGTCCATTAAGTGTGAATGTCCTTTTGGAAGTGGGGTCTTGGACTTACACTATACCAAATGGATAAACATTAGTTATAATAAAATGACCTTACCAACAAGAATTAAGCTTACTTGGGTGAAGCTAAAATTGAGAGTTTAAGAGAATTACCTTTTCACCTTCAAGGAATACCTTTCATAGTTTCATGGAGTGATTTATCTATTTCTTTATAGAGATTGTAATTTTCATAAGAATCTAAATGAAGTACCTCCAATTCATTCAACTGCACCAATATCTCTTCACTAGATTTTTTACAATCAAAATTACATGTTTTCATAGCCCAAAATGATTTATGGTGGATTTAAACTGGTAAATGACATGCTTTAACAAAAACTAGCCTAAAAAGAGACATCCAAATGATTTTTTTATAGGAATTTATATACGAAAAAAGTGTTTTAACAAGTCTTTTAGGTCATTATTTTCTTATGGGATTAATAATTCTATCAATAACTCTTTCACTTCTCTATTATAAATTTTATCCATTTCATTTGTTTGGGTTGATATGCATTTAAAGTTTTATGTAAAATCTCATTATTTTTAAAAAGATATTCCGTGGTCCAATTACAGAAATGAGTTCCTAAGTCACTTATCAAGGCATGTGTTGATCCAAAATGGTGGAACATATGGGTTTTTAGGAACTGAGTAATAGTATTTGCATCATCCTTCCTAGTGGTTTTTGCCTCAACCCACCTAGAAACATAATCAATTGTAAGAAGAATGTATGAGAATCCATTGGAAGGTGGAAATGGTCCCATGAAATTAATGCCCCAAACATCAAATATCACACAAGATATTAAAGGCTTTAGGGGATTTCATTTCTTTTAAAAAGTATGCCAAACTTTTGGCAATTTGGACATGATTTATAGAACTCATGTGAGTCCTTAAAGAGTGAAGAATAGAAGAATCCTGATTCAAGGACATTTTGGGAGGTCCTTTGTGGTCCAAAGTGGCCACCACTAGGCATTAAGTGTCAAAATTACAAGATGGGGTAATTTTAATCTTCATAAACACATCTCTTAATTACCATGTCAGCCCTAGTTTTCTAAAGTTTATTGTCTTCCCAAAAATAGAATTTTGAATCACTTTTCAGCTTCAAGTTTCTTCCATTTGAAAAAATTCAGGAAAAACACCAACAACTAAGTAATTTACAATTGGGGAATACCATGGTAACTTTGGAGTGGGATATGAGAGGTGTTCAGTTGGAAATGAAGGATCAATTATTTTATAATGATAATAATTAGAAATTCTACTTAGGTGATCATCCATAGGGCTTTCTTTTCTAGGTCTATCTTTAATCACAACGTCAAACTCTTGGAGAATTAGGATCCATATTATTAGCCTCAGTTTGTAATCACTTTTCTTGTGTAAGAAATTTATAGTAGAATAGTTTGTAAAGATGATGATTTTGGCACCTAAGAGATAATGCCAGAATTTATCTAAGGAAAAAACTGCTGCTAAAAGTTCTTTTTAGTGACAATGTAGTGTGATTTAGTTCCATATAGTGTTTTTGAGTCATAATAGATAACATGAGTAATTTTTTCTCTTCTCTTACCAATAATGACCCCAATGGACCTATCAGAAGCATCACACATTAATTCAAAGATTAAGGACCAATCTGGGGGTTGGATTATTGGGGAAGATGTAAGAAAAAATTTTATTTCAATGAAGGCTCTCTTACAAGCCTCATAAAAATGGAATGAATCATCATTTTTGAGTAGCTAAGTGAGTGGGAGAAAAATTCTACTAAAGATGTGGGTGAATCACTGATAGAAAGTAGCATGACCAAGGAAAGAACGGATGTGTATAACTATTGTGGTTTCAGGAAGTGATTAGATCACCTCAACTTTGAAAAGATATACTTGAATACCCTCTTGTGAAATTATGTTCCATAGAACAATCCCATTAGTAACCATTAAGTGATATTTTTTAAAATTCAGCACAAGGTTACATTTGACACACTTTTGAAGGAATGGAGAGCATGAATGAAAGTATGATTCAAATGACTAACCATAAATGATAAAGTCATCCATGAATACCTACATGCAATGATCAATGAATTCAGAAAAGATACTCATAATACACCTATAGAATGTTTCAGGATCATTACAAAGGCCAAAAGGAATTATCCTATATGCATATATTTGAAAGGGGTAAGTGAATGTAGCATTTTCTTGGTCCTGAGGTGCAATTGGGATTTGAAAGTAGCCGTTGAATCCATCAAGAATTAAATAATGTGACTTTTTGGATAATAATTATAGAATTTGGTCAAGTAAAGGAAGAGGGTAGTGATATTTTTGTGTTTCATCATTCAATTTCTCATAATTGATGCACACATTCCATTTGTTTTTCAATCAAGTTGTGACTGCATCCCCATGTTCATTTGTGATAGAAGTTATCCTACCCTTCTTCAGTACCACTTGAATTGGACTAACCCATTCACTATCATAAATTGGGTAGATAATAACAACTTTTATAATCTTGGTAATCTCTTCCCTAACTACCTCAATTATGAGTGGATTGAGTCTTATTTGAGGTTATCTAATTAGTTTGGATGATTCTTCATGATGGATACGATGGATGAAAAGGGTAGGGTTGATTATTGGTATACCATCTAGGGCCCAACCCAAGGAATATTTATTTTCATCTAACACATGAACAAGTTTGGACACCTCGGTGTTAGTAAGTGTGGAAGAAACAATGACAGGGTAAGTGTGATCATGGAAAAGAAATGCATATTTCAGATGTGTAGGAAGG
This sequence comes from Viscum album, assembly GCA_963277665.1. NCBI lineage: Eukaryota > Viridiplantae > Streptophyta > Magnoliopsida > Santalales > Viscaceae > Viscum > Viscum album. The sequence continues at coordinate 420,900,447 of OY728162.1, read as the reverse complement.
GGTTTCAGATCAGTTCCATCCTTCATTTGGGGGATAGACAAATCAAGAATAGAGGAAGGTCTTTTAGTTTGTTTTTATTCATTTTCCTCAATACTGTCCAAGGTGTAATAGTAGATATCAGAGTTGAGATGGAATTCAAGAGAGTTTTCAAGATCCTCTAGATTTATCTAGTTTATGAATGAGAGGCCAACATCAGCTTCCCCATCTATGAATTGGTTAATCATGGTGAAAATTCCATAATATTCACTCTCATTATAACATGAAGTACATGATGGAATGGGGTTCAATTGACTCTAAAAAGTGTCCTAATAATCATGGATTGAGAAGGAAAATTGAACCTCTGATGGGTATCTCATGTCTTGAAAAATGTTGAACTTGACTAGTTGGTCACCAAATTCCATGGATAAGATGTCTGTAAGGACATAAATCTTAGTTATATCAGTTATGAGTAATGTTATTCCTAGAATTATGGTATATTGAGAAGATTTAATCTCACCTTCCATGTTAAGGACATAGAAATCAGCTGGGAAGATAAGATCATTAACTTAGACAAATACATCCTCAAATATTCCCCTAGGACTGGCTGTTCTTTGATTGGATAACTAGATGACAAAACTCATTGGGTGTAAAGGACCTAGACCAAGATTGGAGAAGATGGATTTGGACATGACATTTATTGAGGCTCTTAGTTCAATTAGTGCATCATCAAATTTGGAACTCCGTATTTGGAATTGAACTGTAAAGGTACCTAGATCTTTTCACTTCATGGGTATAGATTGATGGGTTGAAACATTCTCGGTGGTCCTAAGTTTCCTCTTATGGGTGAATGTTTTTTTAATAAAATTTAATACCTAATAATTTTTTTGATGAAATCTAAGAGGGGAATGTTGACTTTAACACTTCTAAACATGTCGATAATTTTAGGATCATGTTAAAAGGACTTCCTTAGATTAGATATGGATGAGGAAAAGAAATTGGGTTTCTTATAGGAATGGAAGAAGGTGAGGTATTTTCTTCAAGTTATTTTTCTAGACATTTGTTCTTTTCATTTTCAAGATCAACATTGAAAGGTTCATTTGAGGATCCATCATGAGGCTTAGAAAAAAAATTATGAACTAAGTGAAATCGTACTTATATTACCCTTGGGGTTGGGCAACAGTTGAGCTAGGAGATATGAAGAATTGGTTTTTTGTTGTTGGCTGAGGTGGGATGAAAGTTGAACAATTTGGGTTTCAATGTTTTTAAGGATATAATGGGTGTAGGAGGTAAGATATCCCACAAAAATTTTCCATGGTTTCTTGGAATAATAGGCATGTCTCACATTGATATTACCTTAATTTTGGTACTTGTATTAGGTTGGGAATTAGGAAGACTCATTAAGATAATGGAATATAGGATGAGAAAGAGAACGATTGATCCTTTGAGGTTGAGAGAAAAAATCATAAAGTTTTTGGAAGTTACCACCACCTTGAACAAATTAGAATTGGTTTGAATTTTGAGGAGGGAACTAAGGGGGATGAGAAATGGGATTACCATACCTCAAGCCTAGGTTAAAGGTATAAGAGAATGGATCGGAATGGGGTTGGATGAAGTTTTTAATGAACTAATTTGATTATTTAGGGTTGGTTTTCCTCTAATCATATAATGTATTGAGATCTATTAGACTAGAAGAATCAAATAGATCATCTTGAATTTGTGGACATGTGTTGGTTGGATGATCTGGGGAGCTGCATCTTCCAAAAAAAATATAGGTCCATTGAACATAGATTTTGGAGAATATGATATTAGGGCTTTCGAATCCACCACTAGTTGTCTCAAAAGACTTGTAAGTTCACTCATCCACTCATTCATCTTGTTGGGATCTATGGATTTATTATCTTGGAATTTTTTAACTTGGTAATGTTCTCAAGTATGGAGTTTTTAGGTGTTTTCATCCATGTTGCTATGATATCTCGTGCAGCTGTAGGTGTTTTATCAACAAGAGCACTACCACTTGTAGTATCAATGAGAGTTCTCTACATACCCAATAAGCCCTAATAGAATTATTGGATCAAGTTTTGGTTAGGGATTTAGTGGTGTGGGTAGGTTTCCACAATCCTGTTGAACCTCTCACAATACTCATGGAGTGATTTATTAGGGAATTTATGGATACCACTTATTTCCTTTCGGATAGAAGAAGGAAAAAATCTATCTAAGAAGAGTTTATTAATGTAAGTACATGTGGTTATATAACTAGGAGGTAGGTAGTAGATACATGACTTGGAGGAGTCATATAAGGAGAAAAGGAATGATTAAATTTTGATTTGTTCTTTAGAAACCCCTTGAGGCTTCATGGTAGAGCACGCCACTTGGAACTCTTTCAGGTGAAGATATGGATCCTCACTGGATAGCCTATGTAAATAAGGAAGAAGATGAATCAAACCTGATTTGAGTTCTAAATCAGTCTCAATGTTTTTTTATTTAATACCAAGGTGTTGGTAATTTATATTAGTGGAAAAAACTTCTTTAAGGTTTTTTCTCTAGGATTGGCCATATCTAGAATAATTGGATGGGATATGAATGGTCCTTGATTTATTTGATTATCCCTAATATTCCTTATAAGTTTGAAAAGTGTTCAATCAATTTTTAGGTTAAAAATCCATTAGATTGTTTGAGAGGCTATGGGAAATTCAGAGAAATTTTGAAATAAATAGTAAGGTGGTTTTTTCTTTGTGATTTCTTTCATTTTATGATTTTTATTAAAAGTTGGGTTTTCCTTTGTATTTTTTTTTTTGTTTTCTTTTTTGAAAATAAAAAACTATCGACTCTAAGTTGCACCACCCCCAGAAACAGTTCCATTTGAAGTGCGGTCAATTTTTTCCTATTGATCGTTCAAAGGTCTAGTTCTCTTCTAATGTGTATAGCTATACTCGGGTTGAATCCTCGATGATGGTACAAAATTTAGAGTTAATTGTTTATTATTTGTATATCTTTTAAATGGGGGGTTTGTTTTCATATATTAATTAAATTTATTTATGTATGATGTTTGATTTTAAAAAAAATTATAAATATTGGGGTGAGTTCATTATTGGGGGTTTAATATTCTGATATCCTTGAGATTTTATTTATATTGCCTTAAATTAACACCCACTTCACAAGATGATTTTGATAATAATTCCCATGTGTTAAGGCTTTAATCTAAGCCTTAACTTAAATAGGGTTATAATCTCAAACAAATATTATTTATGTTATTGTATTTATGTTTTCAATAATCCATGTAATCCAAATGTTAAACAAAACATTTCATCAATCCATGACATTTTAAGTTTAACATATATAATGTTAACCTAAAGAATATTCATCGAGGAAAAGCTCTCAACCACTTAACATATCCAAATTATTAATCACCCAAACTGTATATTTAATAACCCATTTGGTTGGTTAATAATATAGTAATATGTGTTTATGGTGATGAATTAAAAATATAATAAAAATAATGGGATAAGAAACGAGTTTTGCACCGAACACACATAGGAACAATGAAGAGAATTAAAACGCACTTATGATTGAATGAGAAAAAGAAATAAGGGATTAGTTTTTAACTTGATTTAAGAAATTTTAAGAATATTAATATTAAACTATAGAAGTTACATGAGAATAAGATATGATAAATAAACTTTCATTAACATTTAAACAAAATTAAAACAAAACACTTACAATATTACTAATGAAAATGAACAGAAATGAACATGAAAACAAATAGAATAGAAAAGGTATCTCAAGTAGAAACTTGGTTTTTTAGGTCCTCCTAGTCATTTTTAAAGGCTATTTTGTTCCAATTTATCCTCTTATTATCTAAAATTCTAACCCCTTGCAAAGAGAAGAGGGGGATGTATTTATAGCCCAAGGTGGTCCACTATTTTCATTCCAAATATACCCCTCCCCTTGGCTCACCAATTTGACCATAAAAATAAATAAATATCAAGATATATTCTTATTCATAGTTTTATATATTGATTTTCACTGTTAAACATATAAATTTGGTGGCCAATGTACTTTTTTGAGCCAAAATTATGGATGTTTTTCTAAACAATGTGTTGTTATCTATTTTTATCCATACTTTTTTGAAGACCACAATGTGAATTGATTTTTGAACAGGAATATTGCCTAAAATATGAACCATTTCTTCTAAATTTTTTGATGAATATATAGTATCTTTAACACCACAAAATATCAGATCATTTGGATGTCTGCATCTGTAGAAAAGTCAAGTATTGTGTGCTGCTTTTAATTTCCAGACAGAATTGTGGGATTTATTTAAAATCATCATTTGGGACCCTTATTGGTTGAGTTTGGAATTGTAATTTTTATCCAAGATGTATCTTGATTTATTAGAAAATATTTTACAGTTTAATAAAATTTTTAATTTTGTATTGGGCCCATAAATTATATCTTCATGGCTGGTCTAGTTTTCATCACATATTTGGAGGGCCTTCTTGTATGCTCCATATGACCCTTCAAATAGCCGAATTGAACAAATATCCCTTATAATTATATGTTATAATTTTCATCAAGAACAATAAAAAAAGAAGAATAAAACAATTTAGATTATTATTGTGAAATATATGATCAAAAAATTAAATTTTAATTTAATTAAATTAACTCTAACAATGCTCTTCCTATCTGTTAATGATCAAAACATGAACATTGATTAGAAATTAGTAATTTTTAAGAAAAAATTGTATGTTGGGAGTAATTTAAAATAATTAATTAATATGTAATATCAATTTTAAAAATGTATGTTGCTCTAATATGGGTCATTAGTGACTTCTCTGGACTTGGGAACTTATTCTATTGGAAAACTTACACAAGTTTTGATTTTCTTATATGTAACATTGATTTTGAGATTGAAGGACTACCTTATAGTAAAAAATGGTACTTATTATGTCGTAATATATTTCTCGATGTATCTCAAAGATTTAGGGTGAACAAGTCGAAATTTAATGGGTCTAATGATCATAGATCAACTTTAAAATTGTTGATAGGTTCTGAAATATTGACCCAACTAATAAATGTTGAAGGAGAATTTCAGAAGGTGCATCATTTGAATAATAGTGGGAAATGAGTTTTAAGTGCATAATTAGTTGGAATCGGAAATAAATAATATAAAAAAAATTACATTCTTCAAACATCCATATTGGGAATTTAATTTTTTATGTCATAATTTTGATGTTATGTATATTGAGAAGATTTTTTTTAATAATTTAATACTCGCATTACTTAATGAGTTTAGAAAATTGAAGAACCATATTAATTCTTGAAAGGACTTACAAAAAATGAATATAAAGTGTAATACATGGCCATATGATAATGGAAAGTATGCTCTAGTAATTTTTGAAATGAAAATTAGGGAGAAATATATATTCCTTCAAATCTTAAAACATGTGAAAGTATTTGATGGGTATTCAAGTAACATATCAAGGTGTGTCGACTTAAATCATTATAGTTTACATGGATTGAAATGTCAAGATTTAAAAATTTTGTTATAGCAGTTACTACCATTAGTATTATGTGCATTGTTACATAAAAAGTTTAATGTAGTTGTACTCCAATTCTGTACATTCTTTATATAACTATGTGAGAAAACTCTACAACCAGCTTAGATTGAAAATATTTAAGGTATATTTGTACTGACACATTGTCCAATAGAGATGATCTTCCTCCATAATTTTTTACTATCATGATGGATTTAACTATTCATTTGAATAATGAAACTAAATTAGAAGGTCTCGTACATTATTGATGGATGTATGCAATTAAGTAGTACTTTATTTATAATTTTTTCATCTTAGGTAAACTATTATTAACACTTCATTAAATATATAACTATGTTTTATTCATTTTATTTTATAGATACATTGATCATTTGAGATCATACATTAATAATAAATCTTAAATTAAAGGATATATTTTGGAAGGACACATAGAGGAGGAGTGTCTTACCTTTTTTTCTAGATACTTAGATGATATTGTGACAAGATTCAGTTGAGTTAGACATGTTGAAAACATATCAACTCATTATCAACTACATGGAAACTCAAAAATATTTCTTACTATTTGCTGAACAATTGGGATGATCCCAAATATTAAACTAATAGAAATGGAATTATTACAATCTCATAGATATGTGATGTTAAATAGTGAAATTTCATATTAATTTATTAAAGAGCATAGGATACAAAAAATGAGACACATGAGAATTCAAACATAAAATGAGAAAGATATAACAAAACCATAAATAAAGAGTGTAATGCCCCGACCCCAGTTACCCAGATTCGGTGCATTATTACATAACATTGGTATGATCACAAAAGATCAATTCTCAAAGAACCGATTAGTTTATTAGCCTTGGAATCACTAGATACATTCATAAAGTTTACATTACATCATAAAGTGAAAACTACAACAAAATCTTGTCTCCATAGACCACACTCATATCCCCTCATACTATCCCTGCAGGTCATTCATAAAATACTTCTTCACATCCTATGAAAAATAAAACATAGAAAGGGGTGAGCTCAGATTCCCAGTAAGGATAACAATATAGTGTAAACTTTCATAAATAAGCATAAACATTTAAGGCAATGTATAACTAGAACAAAAGCCTTTTAAACTTGAACTTCAGCATAATATGGAAGAAATAAAATGAAATAATTCCATTTACTTATTCACATGGATATTCTACTAGTCGAATAATCACATGCAATATCAATAACCATTTTCATAATGATGTAATGCAAAATGCCAGGCTATCATTACCACATAGTCAAGGACTTGTGCCAAGACTAAAAATAAGATTTTGTCAAGGCCTTGGTCCAAGAAACTAGTTTGTATCATGATACCTACCGATGCATCGAGGATATATAGCGGGCTCCACCCGTCACTTATTAAGTCCAATGCATTCCTCATATGAACAGGTTTAAACATAACATAAACATTCGTATTAAAACTAGCATACGAAATGTCAATACTTTCTCCATAAATTATGAATGGTATAAAAATAACACATCCAAAGTAAAACATATCACAAAACCTTTAATACTATATGGAATATTTTTATCATAATAAATAAACTTCAAATAAGCTTAAAATCCATCAAAGGATGTTGACATAGATGAAATCAAAACTATTTGAGAGAAATATCTCTTTTTTTAAATCATTTAAAACTCACATAATTATAAAATAAAACAGTTAATTTGAAAATATCCTTATAATCTTGTAATGGAAGCTTCGATGATTTTATAATGGTGGAAAATAGCCGCACCCGCCATATAAGTTAAAAAAATACATTCTTACCTTAATTCTGTCAAAAAGGTTAAAAAGGACTTTGTTTGGAAAACGACAAAAAGATTACTTTATAAAAATCTTATAAAAAGTCAAAAAATGGTATAAATGAATTTAACCCATAGTCTGTAAAATAGTAAGAATGATTTGAAATACATTTTTAAGAAACATGTATGTGGATGATAAAGAGGTCCCGGTAGACAATTATGTATAAACAACCTCAGATAATGAAGAGATTGTGAAATAAACCCTTACCTTGTACTTTTCCTTGGTTGAGGGTAGTTTAACCTCCTGTAGAATGGTTAAATAGTTGTTATTAAATTATACAATAATCATATACATTAATATGATATCTATATGATCTTTTAACATTGCTTTGTTAATAATATCTTAGTATTATCGTCGTTTTGGGTGTTAACTTACTCATTTTCTTTTATATGTTTTGTTACATTAGATGTGTTTGTTATGAATAGGTTGTATCTTATTCATATCCAGAATGATATAAAGTCATTGAACATTATTTTTAATCATCAAATGAAAATTATTCTTGAATGGATATGATGGGGAATGAATCTTATCGCGTTCGTGGAGACAGTAGTCCGTACGTACGCACGAGCGACAATATCATTATTTTGATATTAAAATAATATATAATTGGATGGTGTATCATATATACAGAATCATTATCATGTTATATTTATTATTTACATGAATTACATATCATTATTATACCCATCCAAATAATAATGTATTGAATAACAATTACAGCACGACGTGGAGACGGTAAGTTGTACGTACGCACGTATGGTGACGTGTCATCCAAGGGATGGATAGAATACTGAATATGGTTGTACCATATTTATAATAACATCAAAGTATATAGAAGATACTGAAGTTATTATTTTATAATGTAAATAACGAAGAAAAAATAAGTGGAAGAAGAAAGGAACTTGAAAGAGGGTGGTGAAAACATTACCTCTTCTTCGGGTTCTTCCTTTTGATTTGATCAAAATGGATCCTTAAGTTGGATTTCTGAATAAAGTAAGGCCTCTAGGATGAATTGAGGGAAGTTTAGAGGATATTTGGGTGGGGTTTGGCCGATCCAAAAGGATTTGAAGGTATGAATTTGATAGAAGGGGGCGTGCCCTTTTATAAGAGGGGTGAGGGGCACCTTAGGAAAAACATAAAATATTATTTTATAATAAATTCATATTCAGTTTATAATGGATCCAAAGTGAATTATTTCTAGGCTAGGGTGGTTATGAGTCGAAATCCTTTCAACCAATATATTTTAGATAGGTTTGGGTCAATATATTAACCTTATCATTTATATTTAACTCTTAGTTAAATAGTTTGACATTTACCATGTCTCTTTATATTTTTATATTATATGGTTAATAAACTTACTATATACATCTAATAGAACCTCAAGTGGTTCATTAATGATACACCTATCATTACATAAGTCCTTTTGCCGAACCTTTTATTTTTAGGAATAGAATATAAATTAATAATATAATATTTGTTTTAAATACTCTTTTATGTCAATTTTGACACTATTTAAAAATTGATTATTTTTAAAGTTTTAAAAACTTTATTAATTCGAAATAAATTAATTTAATCAATCCTAACATTTCATATTAACATAGAAAATTATTGTAATTCATAAAAAGTCTCAAATTAAATTTATTTTGATATTTATAATATCAATTATTTTAATATTTCTTTAATTAGGTAATTACTGCATCACTATTGTGTCATAAATAAATTAAATTATTTAATGTCTAAAAATTATAACTAAAATATAATTATATAGGATATCGTTTTATCTTTATAATGAATATTTATAATCTAATTTATCTTATGTATAACCCTATATTAAAAAAAATTATTTATTAAACTTTGATTTTAACTCTTTTAACTCTTCTTTGAATTAAATAATAATAAATGTCCTAATCTAATACCAGTGGACCAAAGAGGTTCATATTTTATTCCTAAGGTTTTTTTTGGTTGAATTATACTTATAAAATAGAATTAGGACATGTTTTAGGGTAATAATAATATCATTTTTACCCTTAATTACCCTATTTACTTTTAACCGTGGTAAATAAAAGTAAAAAGTTACTATTCAACAAAAATTATTTTTATCTTATTGAACCACATTTTACTCCTTTATATTAATCGTGTCTCTCTGATTTTTGAAATTCCAATCATAGAAGTGGTAAAATTAAGTTTTAGGTGAATTTGTAAATTCTCCTAGGAGATGGGTAAAAGACGGTGAAAAGTTCAATAAAATTTTTATATATCTAAAATTATTATAAACTGAATCCAACAAATTACATTGAACTTATATAGGTATTATGTATCTATTTTGACCTAAAATAAATTTAAATAAAATAAATAATTATTTAAATAAAAATTCAGTTTTAAACTATAACTCAGTGTTTTTTCACTATTCATCAAAAATTGAAAGTTTTCAGAAAAATACCAAAAATTCACCCTAGACTAATTTCTATATTCCGAATCCAAAAATGAAGTCCATTTTGAAAGATAAAATTTATAATATTTCAAAAAGTGGGTATTACTATTCATAACGGCTAGTTTGATTGGTTGTGGTGTGTGTTAGAACTCGAAGTTGCATACAACACACTCTACTGTATTATTTAAAGAGAAGCATACCGTGGAAGCTTGGGGTGTTACATTCTCCCCTCCTTCAAATAATTTTTCCCTTGAAATTTCTAGAATATTACTGCATAAAAAGACTTAGGTGGTTCTTCATCATAAGTTCCTCGGGTTCCCACATTGCCTCTTCCATCTTATGGTTTCTCCATAGAACTTTTACCATATGAGTCGTCCAGTTTCTCAGCACTTGTTCTCTAGTATCAAGAATCCTGACAGGCTCTTCGTAATAAGACAGATCGGGTTCCAGTTCTAATTTCTTGTAGGTAAGTACATGCGTTGGGTCAGGCATGTATTTTCTTAACCGTGATACGTGGAATACATCATGAACTTTCAAGAGATTTAGCGGCATTGCCAAACGATAAGCTACAACCCCAATTTGTTCTAGAATTTCGAAAGGTCCTATGTACTTGGGACTCAATTTACCTTTCTTACCGAAACATATAACTCCCTTCCATGGAGATACCATCAAGAAAACATTCTCTCCTACTTGAAATTCCAAATCCTTCCTTCAGTTATCGGCATAGCTCTTCTTCCTACTTTTAGCTACTTTGATGTGGTTTTGGATTACCTTCACCTTTTTCATCGTTTCCTCCACCAATTCCAGGCCTACAAGTTTTCTTTCACCAACATCATCCCAACATGTTGGTGTGCGACATCTCTTTCCGTATAATGCTTCATATTGTGCCATCTGAATACTTCAATGGAAGCTATTGTTATAGTAAAATTATACCATAAGTAAATATTGATCTCACATACCCTGAAAGTCAAGTGAGTAGGATCTCAACATGTCTTCTAAGTTTTGAATATTTCATTCTGATTGTCTATTAGTTTGGGGGTGGTAGGCAGTGCTCAAATGAAGTTCAGTATCCAGGGATTTTTGAATACTTTTCCAGAATCTTGAAGTAAAATGGGGATCACGATCAGAAACAATCGATAGGGGTACTCCATGAATTCTCACAACTTCATTAATATATAGTCTTTCTAGACGTTAAAGTGGTAAATCCTCCCTTATAGCAAGAAAATGTGCTGAATTGGTAAGACGATCAACAATGACCCATATTGCATTGTTTCTTCTAGGAGTCTTTGGTAGTCCCATGACAAAGTCCATCGTGATATTATCTCATTTCCACTCAGGTATGGGAAGAGGTTGCATGACTCCTCCAGGCTGTTGCCTTCCAAATTTCACTTTTTGACAAACCATACATCTTGACACAAAATCATCAATCTCCCTCTTCATGTTGTCCCACCAAAAATGTTCCTTCAAATCTCTATACATTTTGGTGCTCCCAGGGTGTATAGAGAAATTGGAATTGTGAGCATCATTGAACAACTCTCTTTTTAGATTAGGTATATTGGGAACACAAAGTCTCTTCCCAAATTTCAAAATTCATTCTTCATACACAGAGTCACTCAATCTCCCATCATTCACAGCTTTAATATTCTTTTGAAACTCTTCATCATCGGTCTGAGTACTCTTAATCCTTTCTAGTAAAGATGGTTTGGAAACCATTTGAAAACGCATTGATGTTTCACCTTCCATGGTTATTCTCATATCCATCTTTACTAGATCCATGAAAATAGGATCCCTTTCAACTCTCATCTTGTTCAAAACTCCATGATCCTTTCTACTCAAAGCATCTTCCACCTTATTTTCCTTCCCCAGGTGGTAGTGTATCGTGCAATCATAATCCTTGAGTATTTCAATCCATCTCCTTTGCCTCATGTTGAATTCTTTCTGTGAGAAAATATACTTCAAACTCTTGTGATCAGTATAAATATCACACTTTTCACCATAGAGATAGTGTCTCCAAATATTCAATGCAAAAATTACAACTGCTAACTCAAGATCATGAGTAGGATAGTTTTTCTCATGAATTTTCAGCTATCGTGATGTATAGGCAATAACCCTATCATTCTGCATAAGGCCACAACCAAGTCCTTTCTTTAAAGAATCACTATAAATAAAAAACCCATCATTCCCCGATAGTAGAGTCAATATAGGATAATTGACTAATCTTTTCTTCAGTTCTTCAAAACATTCATCACACTCTTTTTTCCAAACAAATTTAACCCCTTTACGAGTGAGCTTCGTTAATGGGTTATCCAATCAGGAAAAATTATGGACGAAATGCCGATAATAACCTTCGAAACCAATAAAACTGCATACCTTAGTTATACTCGTCAGTGCTGTCCATTCTTGGATTGCCTTGGTCTTAGAAGGATCAACATAGATTCCATCTTTAGAGACAATATGGCCAAGAAAAGAGATCTTCTGAAGCCAGAATTTACACTTGCTAAACTTCCCATATAATTCATGTCTTCTAAGAGTCATTAGAATAATGCGCAAGTGATTTTCATGATCTTTGTATATTTTGAAGTATACCAATATATCATCAATAAATACCACTACAAATTCATCAATATAATCCTTGAAAACTTTGTTCATTAGATCCATGAAAAAAGAGGGTGCATTAATCAGCCCAAAAGGCATTACTATAAACTCGTAATGCTCATACCTGGTTCGAAATATTGTCTTTGGAATGTCTTCCTTATTCACACACAACTGATGGTATCCAGATCTAAGGTCAATCTTTGAAAATTATTGAGCTTCATGCAATTGGTCAAATAAATCATCAATGCGAGGTAGAGGGTACTTGTTTTTTATTTTTATAGTATTTATTTCCCTGTAGTCGATACATAACCTCATAGATCCATCTTTCTTCTTAACAAAAAGGACAGGGGCTCCCAATAGAGAAACACTAGGTCAAATAAATCCCTTATTACTCAATTCCTCTAGTTTTTTCTTTAGTTAAACTAATTCCACGGTGGCCATTCTATAAGGGGTCTTCGATATAGGTCTTGAACAAGGAATTAAATCAATGGAAAACTCAATTTCTCATTCTGGAGGATGTACATGTAAATCTTCCATAAACACATCTACATATTCTTTCACAATAGGTACATCCTCTATTTGAACATTCTTTTCCTCACCAACAGTTATTTAATTCTCTTCCTCCCTAATAATTGAATTTAGTTGAGCTACTGTGGTGGATCTAGATAAGAATAAGGTGGTGTCGATTCTTCTCTAAAGATAATGTGTTCTTTATCATCATCATCAAAAATAGTAACCTCCTTCTTATTATAGTAAATCTTCACATCATGGTCCGAAAGCCAATCCATTCTGAGGATTATATAAAATTCAATCATGGGTATGACGATGAGATCAGCAGATAAAGAACATTTATATGCTCTAATGGGAACTGATTCACAGAACTTTGTAGCTATGATAGTTCCCTTAGGAGTTTTTACTGACAACTCCCTTGTTAAATCAAATTGGAAATATCTAATTTTATTAGAAAAATGGGAAGGTATGAAACAATGTGATGATCCAGATTCAAATAAAGCATTTTCTAAATTTGAGGAAACCATTAAATTACCTGCCACCACGTCTTTCAGAGCTTCTACCTCAGCAGTAGTGATAGCATAAGCTTGGCCTTGATCCCTTGTCCTTTTCTGAGGTAAGTTCCCCTGACGCTTAGTACATTCATTTGCATAATGTCCCATCTCCCTGCAATTGTAGCATTGAACATCAGTAGCTTCTTTCTTCCCCATGAAATCACGAGCTTGGTGGCCTTTTTCACCACACTTGTAACAGACTCCCATTCCCTTCAAGCAAGTACCAGGGTGTTTCTTCCCACATTTACTACAGGATGGATATTCAACTTTTCTCTTCTTCCCCTTATTTCCATTCCTATAGTGATTTTCAGATCTCTTCTTCTCTTGCTTTTATTTAAAGTCATAAGACTTAGAGAATTATTTTTCTGTCTTGATAGCACATGACACAATATCTTCATACGATGAGAAGGATTGTGAGACTAATGCTCGACGAAGAAACATTTTAAACCATCAAAGAAATGATCAATATTACTCCTTGGGTTACATATATAATCTGCTGCATGCCTCGTTAACCTTGTAAAGTTAGCCTCATACTTTGTGACATTATCATCCTCCTTTTGTCTCAGACTCAGAAATTTCATTTCCATATCTGCTCAATGGTCACAAGGAAATAATTTTTCTAAGAAAATCTCTTTGAACTCCCTCCATTCCATATTTGATACTTCATCGTCCTTCTTTGTGTTTTAAATCAATGACCACCATTGGTCAACATCTCCAATGAGGCGGTAAACTGCCATGATAACTTTTTCCCTTTCACTACTCCCCATGGTATGGAATATTTTATCTAAGAAATTTATCCATTGCTCAGCTACTAATGGATTTTTACACACATTGAATGTTGGTGGTTGTTGCCTCATGAAGTGATCTAACATTGATTCTCCATGTTGTGGATCAGGGTGCTCCATATGGGTAAGGTTATTATTCATAACCTGAGTGAGTTGTCCCAGTATGGTGATAAGCTGATCAGCACTAGTTGCATTACCATCTACACTATAATTATCTTGAGCAGGAGGTCAATACCTACATGGAGTGTGTTCATTGATATGGTTTCCATTTCTTCCACTAGGTTCCATTTCTAAATAATGTCATACACTAGATTAGTTTATGAATCGCAATACATAAATCCGAACTTGTAAAACACTTAACATAAATTGAACCGTTTATAGATATAATCCATAATCATAAAAATGTTTTCTTTGAGGAATTATATACTCATAAACCCTTCATAATGGTTTGTAAAGAAAATGAGAATTATCCTAAGCATATCCCCCAGGAGTGTCATAACCAAGAGTGCAGCAAGGCCCGTTGTCGTGCACCAGTTCCCATTCGAGTCTAGCTCAAAGTGGTGTTTTCGGGTTTTACCCCTAGGTACATCTGTTCCAGATCTGCCTATACCTACTCATATCCAGATAGGGATGTATTTCTTGGAAAACTCACAAAATCTCTACAATAACAATATTCTAGTAAGTTCTTCTATACTAATCCTCAAAGTCTATCTTAGGGTTATGTGCTCTAATCATAGTTTATCTAAATCTAGTTTCCAAGGTTTGTACTAAACTTCCTCTGATACCAACTGTAATTCCCCAACCCCAGTTACCCATAGTCGGTGCATTATTACATAACATTGGCATGATCACAAAAGATCAAGTCTCGAAGGACTGATTAGTTTAGTAGCCTTGGAATCACTAGATACATTCATAAAGTTTACATTACATCATAAAGTGAAAAACTACAACAACATCTTGTCTCCATATACCACAATCATATCCCCTCATACTATCCCTGCAAGTCATTCATAAAATACTTCTTCACATCTTGGGAAAAATAAAACATAGAAAGGGGTGATCTCAGATGCTGAGTAAGGATAACAATATAGCAGAAACTTTCATAAATAAGAATAAACATTTAAGGAAATGTATAATTAAAACAAAATCCTTTTAAACTTTAACTTCAGCAAAATATGGAAGAAATAAAATTAAATAATTCCATTTACTTATTCACATGGATATTATACTAGTCAAATAATCACATGCAATATCAATAACCACTTTCATAATGATGGAATGCATAATGCCAGACTATCATAACCACATAGTCAAGGCCTTATGCCAAGACTACAAATAATATTTTTTCAAGGACTTGTGCTAAGACACTAGTTTGTCTCATGAGACCTACCGATGCATCGAGGATCTATATCAGGCTCCACCAGTCACTTATTAAGTCTAATGCATTCCTCATATGAACAGGTTTAAAAATAACATAAACATTCGTATTAAACTAGCATACGAAATGTCAATACTTTCTCCATAAAATATGAATGGTATAAAAATAACACATCCATAGTCAAACATATCAAAAAACTTTCAATTCTATATAGAAGATTTGTATCATAATAAATCAACTTCAAATAATCTTAAAATCCATCAAAGGATGTTGACATAGATGAAATCTAAACTATTTGAGAGAAATATCTCTTTTTTTGAAATAATTTAAAAGTCACATAATTATAAAATAAAACATTTACTTTGAAAGTATCCTTATAATCTTGTAAGTAAAGCTTCGACGATTTTAAAATGGTGGAAAATAGCTGCACCCACCGTATAAGTTAAAAAAAGGACATTCTTACCTTAATTCTGTCGAAAAGGTTAAAAAGGACCTTGTTTGGAAAACGACAGAAAGATTCCTTTATAAACTTCTTATAAAAATTCAAAAAAGGGTATAAATGACTTTAACCCATAGTATATAAAATAGTAAGAATGATTTGAAATACATTTTTAAGGAACATGGATGTGGATGATAAATAGGTCCCAGTAGATAATTATGTATAAACAACCTCGGATAATGAAGAGATTGTGAAATAAAACATTACCTTGTACTTTTCCTTGGTTGAGGGTAGTTTAACCTCTTGTATAATGGTGAAATAGTTTTTATTAAATTATACATGAATCATATACATTAATATGATATCATATATGATCTTTTAACATTGCTTTGTTAATAATATCTTAGTATTATCGTCGTTTTGGGTTTTAACTTACTCGTTTTCTTTTATATGTTTTGTTACATAAGTTGTGTTTGTTATGAATAGGTTGTATATTATTCATATCCATAATGACATCAAGTCTTTGAACATTATTTTTAATCATTAAATGAAAGTTATTCTTGAATGGATACGATGGGGAATGAATCTTATCACGTTCGTGGAGACGGTAGTCCTTACGTACGCACGAGCGACAATATCATTATTTTTATATTAAAATAATATATAATTGGATGTTGTATCATATATATAGAATCATAATCATGTTATATTTATTATTTACATGAATTACACATCATTATTATACCCATCCAAATAATAATGTATTGAATAACAATTACACCACGACGTGGAGACGGTAAGTCGTACGTACGCACGTATGGTGACATGTCATCCAAGGGATGGATAGAATACTGAATATGGTTGTACCATATTTATAATAACATCAAAGTATATAGAAGA
This sequence comes from Viscum album, assembly GCA_963277665.1. Taxonomy (NCBI): domain Eukaryota; kingdom Viridiplantae; phylum Streptophyta; class Magnoliopsida; order Santalales; family Viscaceae; genus Viscum; species Viscum album. The sequence continues at coordinate 420,883,484 of OY728162.1, read as the reverse complement.
TACTAGAGTTATTATTTTATAATGTAAATAACGAAGAAAGAAGAAGTGGAAGAAGAAAGGAACTTGAAAGAGGGTGGTGAAAACATTACCTCTTCTTCGGGTTCTTCCTTTTGATTTGATCAAAATGGCTCCTTAAGTTGGATTTATGATTAAAGAAAGGACTATAGGATTATGTGAGGGAATTTGAGAGGATATTTGGGCAGGGTTTGGCCGAACCAAAAGGCTTTGAAGGTATGAATTTGAGAGAAGGGGGAGTGACCTTTTATAAGAGGGGTGAGGGGCACCTTAGGAAAAACATAAAATATTATTTTATAATAAATTCATATTCAGTTTATAATGGCTCCAAAGTGAATTATTTCGAGGATAGGGTGGGGATGAGTCGAAATCTTTTCAACCAATAGATTTTAGACAGGTTTGGGTCACTATATTAACCTTATCATTTATATTTAACTCTTAGTTAAATAGCCTAAATAGCCCAAAGGCCTTCATTTTTTATTGATTTTTTGATAACCCCCCTTTGAAGGGATGAGGGGGAACCCTTATAAGGCCTGTAGGCTTAGATATTACATGGCCCGTAGTCTTAGGAGATTACATTACCCGAAGGTCTTTAGGGAATTCAACCAGACTATCTACAAGGAACTTCCCCTCCCCAGTATTTGCATCCTGATAGTAGCTCTCCACCTTTGCATGCCCATCTATCTAGGATTCCCATGAAAGCAAAGGCTAGTACCGATGTCATAGTCATACTCTCTCATTCTGAAAATCCATTTGGCTCTGCTCTGGTGAGTGCACCTGCTCTGAATCCTCTTCTAGGGCTACTCCTTTTTTGTAGTGTGTCTGGGGCCTGCATTCATGTGGCCCGAAGGCCTTGGGGTGTCCCTAAGGCCTTAAGGTGGCCCGAAGGCCTTGAGAATCAACTGGCCCAAAGGCCTTGGGTGGCCCGAAATCCTTGCAGGACCCGAGGACCAAACTGGTGGCACAAAGGCCCAGATGGATGAATAGTTCTGGATGCTACAGTACCAAACAGTACCTACTACAGCACTGCTACAGTGACCTGGAAATATTCCTCCACCCGGATTTGATCTCGGGTCTCTTGGATGCACCTAGAGAGTCCTCACCAACTGGGCTGAGGCTCATGTGCTAGTTAAATAGTTTGACATTTACCATGTCTCTTTGTATTTTTATATTATATGATTAATAAACTTACTATATAAATCCAAGAGAACCCCAAGTGGTTCATTAATGATACAACTATCATTACATAAGTCCTTTGACCGAACCTTAGATTTTTAGGAACATAATATAAATTAATAATATAATATTTTTTTAAAATACTCTTATATGTCAATTTTGACACTATTTAATAATTGATTTTCGTTAAAGTTCTAAAAACTTTATTAATTCGAACTAAATTCATTTAATCAATCCTAACATGTCACATTAAACTATAAAATTAGTTTAATTCATAAAAAGTCTCAAATTACATTTATTTTGATATTTATAATATCAATTATCTTAATATTTCTTTAATTAGGTAATTAATGCATCGTCATTGTGTCATAAATAAATTAAATTATTTAATGTCTAAAAATTATAAATAAAATATCATTATGTAGGAAATATTTTTATATTTCTAACGAATATTTATAATCTAATTTATCTTATTTATAACCCTATATTAAAAACTTTTTAGTTATTAAACTTTGATTTTAACTCTTTTAACTCTTCTTTGAATTAAATAATAATAAATGTCCTAATCTAATCCAAGTGGACCAAAGAGGTTCATATTTTATTATTAAGGTTTTTTTTGGTCGAATTATACTTATCCAATAGAATTAGGACATGTGTTAGGGTAATAATAATATCATTTTTACCCTTAATTACCCTATTTACTTTTAACCGTTGTAAATAAAAGTAAAAAGTTACTATTCAACAAAAATTATTTTTATCTTATTAAAACACATTTTACTCCTTGATATTAAATGTGTCTCTCATATTTTTGAAATTACACTCACATAAGAGGTAAAATTAAGTTTTATGTGAATTTTCAAATTCTCCTAGTAGATGGGTAAAAGATGGTGAAAAGTTCAATAAAATTTTTATATATCTAAAATTATTATAAACTGAATCCAATGAATTGCATTGAACTTATATAGGTATTATGTATCTATTTTGACCTAAAATAAATTTAAATAAAATAAATAATTATTTAAATAAAAAATTTGGTTTTAAACTATAACTCAGTGTTTTTTCACTATTCATCAAAAATGGAAAGTTTTCAGAAAAATACCAAAAATTCACCCTAGGCTAATTTCGATATTCCAAACCCAAAAATGAAGTCCATTTTGAAAGATAAAATTTATAATATTTTAAAACGTGGGTATTACTATTCATAACGGCTAGTTTGATTGGTTGTGGTGTGTGTTAGAACTCGAAGTTGCGTACAACACACGCTACTGTATTATTCAAAGAGAAGTGTACCGTAGAAGATTGGGGTGTTACAAAGAGCTTGTAGAATAGTTTTCAAATTTTTTAAGTTCATAAATATAACTATCAACATGTATATTAGGTTAACATATGTATTTTTTAAATATGATAATGTACAATACATTTTATATATCATGAATGCTGATACTAGAGCTAAGTTGTTAGAAGATTGGAAGTTTCTAGCTCAAGGTCTTCTAAAACATGATATAAAATTCAACAATTATAATCTTAATAGATTCAATTTTCATATAGTATATAGGGAATAGGGTTTAAAACCCCAGAATAGTCTTATATTTATAGTTTCTACATTTTTATACTATAGAAATCTGAGTGATATTACTAAATTAAACTACCACGATCATTTTTCAGTTGTTTTATTCAAATTCAAGTGGGTCGATATTTCCAGGGGTATTAAAAGAGATTCTTTTAGATTTAATTTTATAAAATTACCTCTCTTGATGGATATCAGTGGGTGTGAAGTACATGATCCTTATATCTTCTCATCACAATTGAAAATGATATATTATGTGGAAGATTCATGGATAAAGGGTTGAGTTTAGTTGTTCACATAAAAAAAGAGAGTTGTATGATAAGGGTGGTGGATTGGATGATTTTACATATAATATTTAATCCCATCAACCATAAGAAATTATCTTATTTTACCATCATGATATGGAAAATATTACTCTTGCAAGGGTGGATGAAGTAGAAGAAGTAATGACGGAGTAAGATAATGACATGATTGAAGGAAAAAATAATCGTATGTATAGTTATCCATTAAGTTATCAAAGACCTTTGTTATATGTTATTAATTTTTAGTAATTTAGATTTTTTATCATATTTAAATTTATTTTTATGCATGATTTTTTTAATTTTGAAAATTTTAATTTCATATTTTTTTTATGTGCAATCATTCATTAATATGAATATATATATTATATTTTTCAGTACTATTCATATTTTATCATTTCTAAATTTCTTAGTCTACATGAATCTTTCAAAATATATGTTTTGAAATTGTTTTTACTTGTTTAAATGATAGGAATTCCAAATAAGAGGTGATTCACTAATCACAATTGACTGCTATTTAATATTCCCCTAACTATAAAAATGACATCAGCATTACTTGATGATCACTTAGGCTCCCTCCCTATAACATCTAGGACACCCTTAATCTCCCTCCCATTATCATCTTCCAAAACCACTTTCTCTATCTCATTAGTGTCTTCCAAACCCTCTATCTCCCTCTCATCAACATCTGGTACATTTCCTCTCAATTCAGAAAGTTCATCACATGATGACCCTATAACGAGGGAACAGGTTTTCAGTCCTATTTCTTTATGAGTATATTCTAGGGTGATGGTTACAGATACAAATTTTAATGTGAATATATTTATTTCAATTTTTTATACTAATAATTTATTTTTTCATTAAAAATTGGAAGTAATGTTACTATTAAGATAAACATTAACAATTTAGATATGTGGAATCTCAATGAATTAAAGCTAGTTTTCCTACTTGATTGTTATGGGGTCCCCACAGATGATGTTATGGAAATATTTTTCCAGATTCTAGGCTAGTTGGTGGTTGAGCCAGTGACCCTTCTAATTACATATTCTGATTGGAGGAATATTCCTCAATCTTGGAATAATGAGGTATTTGAGTCCCATATAAAGGTAATTTTAATACATTATGGCTTAATTAAATGTCATTACTTAATTATAATATAATATTTTAAAAATTAATCTCTTTGTATTGATATAATTATACTTTATTGTCACTGATCTAATCACACAAAAGTGGACATTGAAACTTTTGGATAAGAAATGGAAATATTTCGATTAGAGATTGTGGAATGAATTCAATGATACTTCATTGACTAATCAGTGGCTATATGATAAGTTACCTAAAGGGGTACCTAGAGAGTAGTGGAAAGTGCTTATTGATAGCCATATCCATGAGAATCACATGTTATTGAAGAATATAATATTATATTAATATCATTTTATATATATACATTCATATGAAAAGGAGATTAAATTTCATACATTACTATTAAATTACCAATTATTTATTTTAGGAAGTTTCAAGAAAAAATGTATCAAATTGAGAAAAACAAATCAACCCCCAGAATGTTGGTTCAAATATTTTTTCAAGAAATAAATACTCTATGGAAATATGTTCATCAGCTCAAATATTTATATGATGATATTATATATTGCTTATATAAAATTTTGATTTATCTCTATTTAATGTAGATAAATAATTTAGGTCACCAAGTCGCATGGGGAGAACTTTAGTTGATGTTCATATGAAATCTAATGGGAGTTATGTGAATAATCCTACCAAATAATTTGGTATATGGATTAATTTTTCATTTTAATGGTTCACACAAACATATTCAATATTATAATAACTTATGAAACAAAATATGTCAATGAAATTTTTCATTTATGATCATCAAATTATAGTTAATAAAAAATATGCGTTATATTTTATAAAAAAAACTTTAGTTGTTATAAATTTAGATATCAATGCTCAATATAAACTTAGTTTGATAACTAGTGTTGTTAATAATATATTAACTCTCACTTAGGATCACACTTTATTATCATTTGTCACTTTTTTAATATGTATGACTTTAAATTTGACTCATATATGATTTATAGGTAATAATAAAAATATCTTTGAGATTCTAATCACATGTAGTCTTTATCGGTATCCCAAGATAATTTATTAGGTTTGGTCCTTTGGAAGGACCATCCCAATCTCATTCACAAGATGGTATTGGGACCATTAATTTATAAGGTATTTAATAGGTCACTAGGGATTTCAGCAGCATCTACTCAAGGTTGTAGTCACTCCCAACTTCAAGATGCTCAGAGTTAGTTTCTTGCAATGAAAAATAAAATACAGCAATAAGGGATCATAATGCAGCATTAGGGGACTTGTATACAACTATAGGATGTGAATTTAATTTCTATATAGAAATATTTTACTAAATTATATTAAAAGATGGCTAGATGTGTCCCCAGTGATATTTTATAGATATATGGTTTGATTTAGCTAGTAAATCCTAAAATTTCATAATCATTTAGTACACAATATTTTATTGGTTTTAAGTTAAAATTTTAATATACATCATTATTTAATTTTCAATAAAATTGGAATACATGTGTCGAGATAATGGAGTGGAGATAGAGATGGATAGGGAGATGATCTTAGTTAGTTGGGTAGCGATGGGGCTTAACTTTGGATTCAGTGGTGGTGTTGTGTAACTAAACCCATTATCTATAAATTATTGTATTTAATTAGATATATATTTTTGTAACTTAAAATTTATTTTGTTTCAATATTTATGTGATCATTGATATATATGTTTATGTTTCTGTTTATGTTTCTTCTTATATCTATATTTTTTATCAGTTTGTTTTTTTGGGATTTCACCTTCTACATTTTTTATTCTTTTTGAACATATATATACAACAGAGTTTTAAACCACATCTATCTATTGTAAAAATATATTTCATGTTATTTTAAATCGATTATATATGATACAAAACATATATATATGTTTTAAACATGCCCTATATATTTTTAATTATAGTAGTGTTTTAAATCGCTGCTAAATTTTCAATAATTTTGATAATCAAAAACCATCTCCAAACCATGAAATAACCACTGTTAAATAATGTTTCATGAAAATTCCCAAAAATAATTTCTAAATAGACCAAAATTATGAGTGATGATTCTCAAAAAAAACATTAGTGTCGGTTTACAAAAAACATTGAGAAACCATTTGGAAATAGTTTAAACTGCCGCCAAACCAAAAAAAACAATTGTGAAACTCATTATTTTTCATAGAGATCATACACTCGAATCAATTATCATAAAAATATAGAAGTTCTTAATATATTCTCTTATGCATATGAGAATTATTTTTTGTAAATTTATCTAGAAATTATCTTACAAATGAATTTATCTTATGGGCCAGGTGATAAATTTTTCTGATACATGACTGTCAAAAATTATCTTATGTTGTGCAGTGAAATTCAATTACATGTGGACCTTATCCAAATTATCTTACACTACACGCTGCGGATTAAAATAAATTTATTTTAATTGTACATCCTAGACATAACAAATAAGAACTTTAAATTAAAATAAATAAATAAATAAAAAATAAATTAAAAAATAAGTTTTCATAATAAAATAAAATATCAAAAAACATAAAAAAACAATTAAATCATTGGAAATTAGATTAAAACAACTTGAAATACAAATTTATTGAAACATGAATATCAAGAGATTAAAATTAGAAAGAATAAATAATAAATTGAAAAATATAAAATTAAAATTTGAAATGAAACTTCATAATAAAATATTCAAAGAATTAAATAATTAATAATTTAAATAGAAAAAAACATTCAAAGAAAAGAATTATAATTTTTAAATATTTAAATATAAAAATGAAATAATGCTCTAGGTAATTTATGGGAAAGATAAAGCATAGAACATCAAATCAACTAATGAAAAAAAATATTATTTCCAAAGTTGATTTAATAAAATTACAATTTCAACAACAATTTTTCAAATAATTAATAATACTCTTTTATAAGATCATTTTTACCATATAAACAAATTAATACACTATAATTAATGTGGAAAACATACATCAAATAAGGCCATGTAAAATTCCCCCACACTAAGTCTTTTCTCTTCATTATATAATCAAAAAAATTAGTAGAGGGAAATGAATATTAAAATTGAAAAATTAAGATGAAAATAAGAATTTATTTTCATAAATATTTTCTATTATGTATCCTATCAAGCAGTAAAATGTGAATGCTCTCTCAAAATGAATTTTATTCATGAAAAATTGGTAAATATTTAAAAAAAAGATTAGAAATTGAAAATTTTAAAATGAATTTAACATACTTCAATTTGAATCCAATTGTAATTTTAAACTTCTTTTTACCTCTATGAAAAAAAACTCACATAATTTAAGAATTCATAATAAATATGAACACTATTGACTGGGGTGGTGTAAAAAAATTTTGGCAGAATAAATAACTCATCCAATAGTTTATGAAGGAACAATTAAGAGATAAATAATAAGGACATCAACTTGGATTAAGATTTTCATTTTGTAATCCTTTTAGATGCATATATTATGTTTTACATCCAAATTAAATAGTTCAAAGACAATAAAAACTATATAAAATTTTCCAAAATTTTTACTAAAAGATAATTCTTTCAATAGGGAAATAAAAATGATTTACCCAATTAAATTGATAAGGTAATAAAGATAAATCTCCTCAATGTGGCATCACAACATTAAATTTTATGTAAACATTTTCACCCACTGAAAAAATTCTAATTGATGCTTAAAAATCACATTTTCAAAAAAAAACAAATATTTTTTATGTGTATCACATTATTGAATAGTTTATCACATTGAAAGACCCTTTACCTAACATTAAAACTTATCATTGTCCCCAATGTAAAATCTAAGTTGGAGAAACAAGTAAATTTAATTCAAAGTTCAAAAATATATAGTAATTAAGTAGATAAAAATAATGTGTGAAGGATCACAAGAAAGATCAAAGTATTTTTTCCACAAAAAACAACCAATAAACTAATCACAACACACAAAAATGTTTCCTACAAGTTACAACTTCAATAATTCAACTCAAAATAAAGATTTATATACTAGTTTATGTTCAAGAAAGTGTGAAAATTTATTTCTATCAAAATAATAATATTCAACATGGCATGATGCTAATACACAATAAAAACAACAAATTTAAATAATAATAAACATCATGTTTTTTCACTAATTTCAACATGAAAAAACTATTCCAATTCAATTTTTTTAAACAAACTAAAGTCCAAATAAGAAGTAAAAATAAGTAGATTCTAAAGGCATAGAAATTAGTATAAATTAAACTAAAAACTTCCCATAATAATAAGCTCTATTTTTTTCACTCAAATGTAACCCTTCTTCACTTTTATAAATTCCCTCTAGTTGATCAGCTTCGAGGACAGAAAGAGGAAAAAAATTAACATTAGATTCACAAAATTACAATACAAGTAAAAATTAACCATCATGTAGAAAATAGTATGGGTGTTATTAAATATTCTTTTGCTTATAAATTTTATTGATCATTGTGGATTATAAATAATCTTCTCCAAATTATGTAAAGTATCTCCTAGTGGATTTATTATGGTGAAAAATGGGTCTAACATCTTTCTATAAATCTCACTTTAATTTCTTAAAAGAAACACTATTAAATAAAAAGAAAATCCTAACATTAAAATAGTTTACTACCTCCCCCCATAATTATTATAAACAAAAATATATAGAAAGGGAAGATAAAACCAAGATTATTAAATGGTAACATGCTTCTAACAAAATTAAATCATCCCTCGAAGGTTATTTAATCTCTTATCTAAGAAGTTTAATCCAATTTCTATTTACAGTGAATGGAAAATCAATCCTATTATCTCTAATATTTATAAAACCAAAAGTAAAAACATGAGTAATAATAAAAGGACATTCCCATTTTGAATAAAGTTTACCTGAAAAAAAACTTCAGTATAGAGTTTTACAATAGTAATTTATCTCTAATATATAATTATTTGTTCAAATAAATTTTTCATTAACAACCATTGTTTTATCTTTAAAAATACTCATATTTTTATAAGTATTCTTCCTTATTTATTATAACTCTTACAAACAAATATTCTCTTATTTTCCAACTTCAAATAGATTCAAACTATATGAATTATCATCCCAAAAATCATTATTCTCTAACTCCATAGAAAAATTATAAGCTCTCTAAAAAACTATCATCTATGGTGATATCCCTATTGGAGTTTTATAGAAAATATTATATTCCCAAAAAGCATCCTCAAGCCTAAAACTGCAATCCTTCATATTTAAGTTAATTGTTTTCTCAAAAATATGCTTGATTTATCTATTTAACACTCCATTCATTCCATTTTTTGAGGATGATAATTTTAGGCACATTATGACAAACCCCATATTTTTTCATCAAAGATTAGATTTTATTTTTATATAAATGATTTCCTTGGTCTGTTAGAATGAACATTTCCATCCCAAACCTATAAAACAGATTACACTCAAAAAATTGGGACACCATTCTAGCATCATCAGTCCTCGTTAGAATAGCTTCAATCCACTTATTCAATTAATCTACAATAATCAAGATGTATGAATATAAAAAATAATTAGGAAAAGGTATAAAAAATCAATTCCCCAAACATTAAAGACATCACAAATCAAAAAGGGTTATTGTAGCATTTCATGTCTTTGAGAAATGTTTCCTTGTAATTGAAAAGATTTACTAGTCCTATAAAATTCATGAGAATTTTTAAATATAATGGCCCAAAATAAGCCTGAATCCAACACCAGCCTAGCTATTTTATATGGACCAAGGTGACCTCCACAACTCAAACCATGGTAGAATTACATCACTAAAAAAATTATAATTTAGGATACATCACCTAATAACCTAATCACTTTCCAAATGCCATAAGTAAGGATTTTCCCAGAAATATTTCCTTAACTCACTAATCAATTTTTCAAAGTGTTGATTGGAAAACTAGTGAGGAACAATTTCAACAACTAAGTAATTCAATATGTTTGAAAACTATGGAATTTTTCTAAAGTATAAGAATGCAATTTCTTCCCATGGAAAAACTCTCTAATAGGTTCAATAGATGAATTTATAAGATAAAAATTAGAAGTTATCCTACTCAAATGATAATCTATAGTGTTCTCAATTCCTTCCCTATCTTGGATTTCTATGTCAAATTCTTAAAGTAATAATATCCAAATAACTAGACACAGTTTTGATTCATGCTTCTTCATGAGCTATAGAATAGTAAAATGGTAAGTTAAAACCACTTATTTAGACCCTAAAAGTTGGGTCCTAAAATTATCAAGGTAAAAAACAATGGCTACCAATTCCTTCTCTCTTATGGAGTAATTGGACCAGTCATCATCTAGGGTTCTAGAATTATAATCTATAAAATGTGATTTTCTTTCTTCTCTATTCCATAGAACAACATCTAAAGAGAATGTTGGAGCATCAATCATCAACTCAAAAGGTAATTAATAATTAGGTGGTTGAACTATTGGTGGGGACACTAGATTCTATTTAAGTTAATTAAATGCTTCCTTACATTTTATATAAAATCAAAAAGGAATAAATTTTTATTGAATTCTTTTCAAAGGTAAATAAATTCTGCTAAATTCTTTTATGAACCCTCTATATAATCTTGAATGGATGAGAAAATATATAATATCCTTCATGGTCTTCAGAAAAGGAAATTAAGATATAATGTCAACCTTGGAATTGTCTACCTGAATTCCATTCCTAGACACTTCATGACCAAGATTAATTCCACTCTCAACCATAAAATGGAATTTCTCATAGTTCAAGACAAATTTATTTTCAATACATTCTCTAAGAACAATCCCTAAATGTCTCAAACAGCTCTCAAAAGATAGATCATAAACTGTGAAATCATCCAAAAAACCTTCATACATTTATCAATAAAATCATAAAAAATTATAAAAATTCATATTTAGAAGGTTAAAGGGTAATTAAGTAGTCCAAATTACATTATCCTAATCAAAGTTACCAAAATGATTTTATCCTTCTCCTCTGGAGTTATATAAATCTAGAAATATCTAGAAAACTCATTCAAGAAGCAATAATGGTAACCAGCTAACCATTCAAGGATTTGATCAAGAAAAAGGAAAAGTAAAGTGGTCCTTATGAGTGACTAAGTTCAACATCCTATAATAAATTCATACCCTCCACTTATTGATAAACCTAGAATGTACTATTTATCCAAATTCCATTTTAACAACATTGAACCCCACCAATTTAGTAACAATGTGAATTGGGATCACCCATAAACTATTAACAATGGGGTAAGTAATACTTGAATCCAACAAGGTAGTCACCTACTTTTTAAAAAGTTTAAGTAGGGTAGGATTTAATCTCCTTTGGAATTTTCTAACATATTTGGAATCGTCTTCAAAATGTATATTATTCATACAAACTTAATGGATAATCCCTTTTAAATCATCAAAATATTGGCATATGACCTTCCTATTCTCCTTGAGGACCTCTAGTAGTTGGTTCTATTTCTCATTAGATAGCCCATGTAAAATTATAATAGGGATTTTTTTCCTTCCAAGTTGTAATATTTTAAATTTCTAGGTAAATAATTAAGTTTTAATATGTGTGGGTTATCCTATTTGGCCAAAATAGAATCTATGGGTTCTTTGAGTTCAATTTTATCCTCTAAATTTTCTTTATCATAGTAAATTAAAAACTTCTAGACTATAGGTGTATTTATTTTAAAGTATTGAATACGTTTTATCCTTAAAATAAATTTTATATTCAAGTTTAAAAATGTGATTTGACCCTTAAATGATATTTTGAGTAGATTTTAAGTTCAAAATAGTGTAATTTCATGAATTTTTATTATAGAAATAAATATTATCCATAGAATTTTCATGTACTACAAATTCTAATTCTGTTTCAAAAATTTCAGACTTATTTTCACATATTAAATTAGAATTTCTAGAAACATTAGATTTTTTAAATATCTAAGAAAAATCCTCATCCATATCAACACAATTTTCAACAAAAAAATTAGAATTTCCACTATTTACATGTTCAAAAACATCAAAACAACATCTAGTTTCCTCAAAAATATATTTTTTCTAAACCATTACAGAAAATTTTAGGGTTTCCAATTCCAACATCTTCTTTATTATACAAAATTTCATTTCCCAATTAATTCAATGGTTGGTTTTATTGAATAAAATAAAAAAATAACTCTATCGAAAATAAATCAATCATGTTAACTTATTGTGCATAATGATCTTACATAGGGTGTTTCATTGATTTAAAGATATGAAAATTAATCACATTAGCTCCAAAATCTAAAAATAAAGTCACTTTACACACATTAATAATTATTTTATAAGTTTTCAAGAATTAATCCCCTAATATCAAAGGTCTATGTGTTATAAACCTACTATCATCCATATATAACACATAAAATTCATCAAGAAAAACTAGATCCTTTACTATTATCAAAACATATTCAATGACTTGAGATAGCTTAGCTAAACTCCAATTAACTAACTAGATGACAATACCAAATTTCTTGAGCTCTCCAACCTGCATAGAAGAAAATACAGAATAAGGAATAAAATTTATGGAGGCTCATAAATCTAACATTTCATATTCAAACTAATGATTTATAGTTATATAAATAATATAAAATATACCTATATCTTTTCATTTAATAGGGAGGTAATGTTAGATCATGGAGGAAACATTCGTCCCCAAGTTATTTTTATCACCTCCCTTAAACTTCATTTTGTGAGTGCACATTTCCTTATAAAATTTAGAATATCTAGGGTTCTATTTCACAACATATAATTGGGTAATTTTAACTTTTATTTTCTTATAAGTTTTAACCACTTATTTTCCCATTTTACTTTCACTATTATTTTTAACAGGAGTACTTCCCATAGGTAGGAATGTTGATCTCTATAAATTTTCAGGTCATATTTAACTTTTTTACTCCCTTTATAAGTGCTAGATAAATTTCTAAAATACCTATAAGTTATTTAAATATTTGATTTATTCATTTTTATTTTTTAGTTCTATAGGTTTATGGATAGCAGGTTCAACAACAAGTTCAGCATATTCAAAAATAAGTTCAGATGTGGTTTTTTACTTTTTTTAGAAATAATAATTGTCCTTTTAGGTTCTTGTTCATTTAGTTTAGTGTTGGGGTTTTGAATTTCAATTCCACTTTATATAATTATTACACTAAAATTATCTCTTCCTATAAAGTTCACTTCAAATTATGTTGAGAAATTTCCACTTCATTAATTTTCTAAACCACTAATTTCACCTTCCATTTGTCCCATTTGAGTTTCCATATTTTGTAACAAAACTTGTTATTGTAGAGAAATGTTTTTTTTATTTTTTAACCATATTATCAAGGTGTGAATAATTTATTTTTTTATTTTGTTGTTTTTTATTTTCTTAATTCTGAAAATTTATGAAATTATCACCATCTTAGTTTTTAAATTGATCATGATCATACTTAAGATGTTGATTAAATTTTTGGGGATATAAATTACTATTTTTTATCACTGATCCTAAATATATTATTTTATTTGTAATTTCATCCTTGGTATAAATTATGGATTTATTGAAAAGGCTTGTGTTGGATGTTCTGGTCAGGAAAATCACTATTTGGGTTGTTCTGGAAAGGATTTACACGGAATATCTCATTAAAAGATTTAGGTTCTATTTATAGTTGAGTATATTAATAATTAGAATGATCATAAGCTAAGAAAATGATACATTACATCTTGATGGGAAAATAGTTTCAAATTGAATTTGTGAAGGGAAAATGTTATTCAACAGTTGTCTCATCATATTGGCTAAGTCGCTCAACTGAATCTCAATTAGGCTACTTTCATAATTAGAAGTAGATACTTACATGGATAGTATTGCATGGATTATATCCCTAGTACCAAACCACTATGAATTTTGGGACATATTTGAAATGATATTTCTAGCATCAATGAGAGTCTTATCTACTAATGCTCCTATAGTAGAATAAAAAACCAGGATCCTATCCATTAAGACTAAACCTTTGTAAAAATATTGGATTGGATGTTTATTAGAAATAAGATAATGAAAAAAGGTCAAACATAACATCTTAAACCTCTCTTAATACTCATTCAATGTCTCCCCTTGTAAATACCTAATTCCAAATATGTCTTTTCTAAGGGATAAATACCTAGAGTCTTAAAAAAATCTTCTAGGACGATCATCTTTAGCCAGTTCCCATTCCTTATTGAGGTGGATTGGGATTAGTATAACCACTCCTTAGGCACCCCATAAAGGTAGAATGTAAAGGATATCATGTTAATTTTATTCTCACTAACCCCTTGTCATTTCATAATTATTCACACCATGTGAAACTCTTAAAGGTGTGTGTGTGGTTCCTCACTTAGCATCCTAAGGAATTTGGGAAAATTATGTATCAAGCTAGATCTAAGATCAAATCCTAGGTATACATCAATGTAACCTAGAATTTTTTTTTATCCTCTAAATTAGGAGTAGATAGATCCTTTAAATTTCTTATTCACCCATTCTTCTAAAATTTTGTGGGTTTTCTATTTTTATGAAAAAACAATTTAGTGATTCTTTAAATGATTTTTTAGTTTTTTCTAAATTTTCAAATTCAATAACTTTTTTTATTTTATTTTTGTTTTTCTAGTATTATAGTTCTTATATTGTAAAAAGATATTCTAAATTATCAAAATTATTATTTGACATAGATTAGGTTTTGTTTTTATTTTTTTAACTTTTTTTTAAAAAAATCAATAAATTATTCTTTTTTTAAGAATCCTTGGAAGCCTCCCTAAAAATGATTCCAATTGAGGAGTAAGTATTTTTTGTCTCATATATCCTTTAAGTTTTTACCTAAACTATTTTATTAAAGCAAAACCTGAGGTAGTCTCCAATGAGACTTCCCTTTATGATTTCATTTTTCATGATTTCAATGATTTTTTATGTATTTAAAAATTCTTGGGGAAATTATATGGATGAAAAGTATCTAAAATAATTATATAAACTATTTTAAATAGAAAACAAAGTAAACAAAGAACAGTAAAACTCATAGAATGGAGAAATAATGGCCTAACTAGTAATTATCACTAATTAGTTTTTCTTTGTCATTTTAAAATTATTTCACAACTATAAACCTATCAATGCATAGATTGAAATATCTAATCATGAATATAATTTGGTTTATTAAATTGAAGTCTACGACCAACATCCCTGTTAAAGATCCCCTTTCTTCAAGAGATAATAAATGCACTCAATAATCACTGAGTGCATGGAAAAAGTCAACTCCCTCTATAATCATAATCCTTGATGGAGGACTAAAAAATATAAATATATAGGAACAAATTCATACACCTACTCTACTTGAACTAATAAGACAAATTCATAGATCTTCACACTGTGATTGGTTATGTGTCATTCTCAAAATGGAAGAAAAAGGCTAATGAAATGACATAAGAATCAAAAATCAATCAACAATACCATTTTAATTTTTGATAATATGAAGAGAATTAAAATTTTAAAATAAAAGAGATAAAAACATAGAAATACTTCACCAATATAATCCACTAGTTATGGCCACTAGAATTCTATCCAAACATGATTGAGGTACTAGAGTGAACTTTTATCTCCATCTTTATTAGTATAATTAGTGGTAGATCCTCTTCGAGATCTCTATAAGATCTCATGGTCCTTCTCTTCATTATGTCCACTCTAAATATCTCTATATGTTTTATTTGTCTCTGAAAAATTTCATCTTTGCAATTAAAAAATTCATATTGTCTTATTCTAGGAAAACATTTACTTATTTATTATTATTATTTATTTATATTTCACTTGGAATATCTCACAACACCACTTTTTTCATGGTGGAAGTAGATATTATACTTTTCATATCTTCATATCTTGACTACCAAGTGGACATAAATTTCCATTGAAATATATAAATTCACGCATGTGAGTCCAACTCAGCATGCACCTGGTAGTATTCCACGATTGGGTCGATCATTGTCTTCATCTATAACTTATTTAAATTTTTCACAACTGGATCTTCAAGTTCATGATGATCCTTATCCTTTTCTTCTTCTAAACTCAACTCTGTCCTCACATTCATAGCACTGGGTAACTACAAGGTCCCCTCATTTAACTATCAAACCTACAAATCAAAATAGTGAACCAAATTCATATACACCATGATCTTTACTTTATTAGAGTTGTATCTCTATGTGGGTGGCCAAAATATTCACCCATATTTGAATCTGTTTTGCCATTAACCATTGACGGTGACTTGGATTCACCTTCCTCATACAACCTCAATTAAATATCCTTCTGATTAACACACTATATTTGTCATTAGGTATCCTTCCCAATATTATCAAGATCTTCATTATATTAGATCTCCAAAAAATCAACTTTGATCCAGCCTTCATCATCAAGCTTGGTGAAGATTATTTAGTCGGTGTGCCTCGAACTCACATATTCTCAATGGATAAGGTTCATTAGTGTTTCTTGACTCGGTATTGTAACTTCTTAAATAAACTCGGCATGGTGAAACATTCCCAAGCTCCGCTCATCAATTGAGAAAATAGAAGTTGATTCACTTTATTCCTATGGGTCATGTAAGATAAATTCTCTTATGTGGCTTCTTTTATCTTATGATAAAATAAATTATCTTATGAGGATAGAAGTTCATAAGAGATCATATTATGAGTACATTAATTATTTTACATAGACTTACCTAGAAATTATCTTATGCAGGTATATCTCTTACATTCTAGGTGCTAAACTTATCTAAATAACGACTATCTGAAATTATCTTGCACTAAGTAATGAAATTCTATTATGCACAGCCCTTCTTCAAATTATCTTACACTGTGCATTGGTAATTCAAATAAATTTATCTGAAGTGAAAATCCTACACATAAAAATTAAGGAATTTAAATTTAAATAAATAAATAAAAGATAAATTAAAAAATAAGCTGAAATAATAAATTAAAATCTCAAAATCATACAATAAAAAAATCATTGGAAATTAAATTAAAATAAAACTAACTAAAAACTAATAGAAACATAAATTTCTAGAGATTAAAATTAAAAATAACCAATAATAAATTAAAAAATTTAAAATTAAAATTTGAAATGAAATTTTAGAATAAAATTTTAAAAGAATGAAATAATTAATAATTTAAATATAACAACAAAGAATCAAAGAAAATAATTTTAAGATTTAAATATTTAAACAACAAACAAATTAAATGAATCTATCATAAATTTATTGGAAAGACCAAGCACAAAACATCAAATCAACTAATGCACAAAAAATATTATTTCCAAATATTATTTAATAAAATTACAATTTCAACAAAAAATTGTCAAATAATTAATAATAATCCATTATAATCTCATTTTTACTATATAAACACATTAATACCTCACAACGGATGTGTAAAACACGCACCATATAAGATTGCATCAAATTCTCCCAATATAAGGAATTGTTTGTCCTCAAGAAATCATCAAGGAAAATTCAGTGGAAAGAAACTAATTATAAAAATAAAAAATTAAAATGCCACTAAGATTTTATTTTCATAAAGATTTTCCCTCATGGATTATATTAAGTAGTAAAATGTGAATTCCCTATCGAAATGAATTATCTTAGTGTAAAATTGGTTATCATTTTAAAAAAATTATTATAAATTGAAAATTTTAAATTGAATTTAACATACTTCAATTTGCATCCAACTAAAAGTAAAAACTTCTCTTTACATCCAGGGTAACATACTCACATAATTTAAGAATTCATAATAAATAGACACATTTTTTAGTGGTGTGAAGTGAAAATTTATTGATGGAATTAATAACTTATCCAATAATTAATGAAGAAATAATTAAGAGATAAAGAATAAGGAGATAAACCAATATTAGTATTTTTATTTTTAAATCTATTTAGGTGCATGTATTATGAGTTAAATACAAATTAAAAAGTTCAAAGATGATAATTATTGTATAAAATTTTCCCAAAATTTTACCAAAATATAATTCTTTCAAGAGGGAAAGAAAAATTATTTACCCAATTAAATTTATAAGGCAATACAGATTAATCTCTTCAATGTGGAATCAAAACCTTCAATTTTAGTAAAAAAATTCACCCATTTAAAAATTTCTAAGTGAAGATTAAAAACTCGCAATTTTGAAAAAATTCAAGGGTTATTGATGTGAATCACATTGTGGTATAGTTTAGCACATTGAAAGGCCCTCTCCCCCACACTAAAACTTAACATATCCCTAATGTTTAATCTAACATGGATAAACATGTAAATTAAATTCAAGGATTGAAAATATTTATAAATTCAGTGTATTAGAATCATGTATGAAGGGTCATAATAAATCTCAAATCATTTTTCCACACAAAATAAACAATCAAAAAATCATTGAATGAAAAAATGTATCCTAATGGTTAAAAATTAAAAAATTCAACTCAAAAGAAAGATTTATATACTAGTGAATGTTCAAGAAAGTGTGAAAAATGATTTCCAACAATGAAAAGAATATTCATCATGACATGACACTAATACACAATAAAAAACAACTAATTTAAATAACAATAACTAGCCAATTTCATTACTAATTTCAGAATTAAAAACTATTGTAGTTTAATTTTTTTTTTAAATTAAATTCTAAAGTAGAAGTAGAAATAAGAATATTTTAAAATCATGAAAATGAGTATAATTTAAACTAAAAACTTCCCTAAATAATAAGCTCTATTTTTTATCCACTCAAATGTACCCCTTATTTGCTTTTGATGAATTCCATCTGGTTGATCAGATTCAATATCCTAAAGTAGAAGAAAAATTAACATTATATTAAATAAATTAAAACTCAAGTAAAAATTAACTAGAGTGTAGAAAATTTGTGATTAAATATTCTTCATATTGTATGTAAAGTCCCAAAATTCTAAAGTAAGAACATTATATTTGATAGCATGTATGAAAAGAAACACCAAGTGCGTAAAGGAATATAATATCCTGAGTCTTTAAAATATAATTACTATTTTAAATAAATTCAATCTATGATATATATTTCAATGCACACAATACCGAGTGAGCTTGATTTACATGCAACAAATACTTTCTTCGATATCTTGTGTTACACGTAAGACCTAATTTTACTGAGAAACAATATATTATTAAAATATTATTATTTAATATAATAAGATATAACATAAACATTAAATTAGGAGTTATGAATAGTATTAACAAACTTATTAAAATATATGGTTTAAACAAATATAAAATGAATTCATTGGTTACCAATTAATTATAAACAAATATAAAAATTGATTGAATATAAAGGAAATGTTTTTTATGATCCCAAAGGTATTTTATCATAATAAATTAAATTAATTAATAATATTTAATGATATTAATTAAATATATATATTATAAATTCAATAAAATATTTATGACATCCATCCAATAGATTTGATAGGCATAAGATAAGAACAAACCCATTTTTTGCATAAAAACTTATATTTTTTTAAAGATAGTTTTATCGCCTCTTAATGGAGAAACTATTTTAAATAAAAAATTTAAAACTTTTATAAATTTTATATGTCAAAATAAACTTAATTTTTTAAATCATAACATCAAATTTAGGTCAGAGTGAATTTTTGGTATTTTTCTATGAGGTTTCATTTTTTGATGAATAGTGAAAATACTGAATTTTAATTCAAAACTACTTTTTCATCTATTTTTCTTATAAGGTTAAATTATATTTTTAATTGGTTTAAAAGTTTATTTAGATAAATTATAAATCAATTAATCCAATTTATGTCATTGGAACCAATTTCACATTGAAAGTTTATATAAAAACATCTCAAACTTTTGAACATTTTTACTTTAAAACCCCGCTTTGTCATCTCGTATGTGGGGTTAAATTTAAATTAATTTCTTCCAATTATGTGATTTTAATTTTTTAAAATGGATTCCTTATTTTTAATCATAATAATTTTTAATTTCTAATAACTTCAACTTAGTTTTTTACCAAAAATATTATTGAAAGTAATTAAAATTAATTACAGCGATTGAGAGGAAAATTAGCTTAATAGGGGACTAAAACATAAACATAAGGACCAAAATGACCTATAAACTTGTCCAAAATCCATTGGATATTAATATTTCTACCCTATAATACCTTTTCTATAATTTTGTTCATTATTGGAGCCACTTTACATGGGAAAATGTGGTTGTAATTTCCTTTTCAAAAACTTACAAGAATGTCACTCCTCCTCCACTATAAAAAGGCAGTAAACTATCCCATTTATTCACATATATAAATCCATTTATATCACCCATAATATACTCAAATAATATTCTAAAATATATCCAATCATCCTAAAATCCTTCCTTTTGGCATAAATTCATCCAAGGAAGTCTTTTTGTATCAACCAAAAGGAGTTACTCAACTAAGAGGTAACATTATTCAACGATCACTTTAATTATATTGCTTTATCCACTCCTTCATTTATTATTATTACATAATTATATAATAACCTCAGTATCATAAATATATATAGATTTTTTTATTCTAAGTTTTATACCTGCACTTACTCACACTTCCATCTAATTCATAACGAACTTACCTTTCGTGTGTACGGCAAACTGTCGCCTTATGAAACAATGATTATTTGTTCTTACTTTACCACATATCCTGGTGATAATTATGATGTAAACACTATTTTTATATGTTATATGTGATATTTATAATTTATTCATTCTTATTTAATTCTTATATACCATATACCTTCATGTGTTCCATTTTGTGGGGATATGATAACATCGTTTATGGACGTGTGGACTACCGCCTCCTCAAAGTGATGTGATTCGTTAATGCTATAAATGGAATGTATAAAATATGGTTTTAATAAAACTATGTTACTTATATAAAATAAATATGATACTGGAATTATAGTATACATATATATCATTTATTTTTCATCCTTTTAGTCCAAACAGCACAGACCATGGGTTGGAAACCCATGGCCCCGAAAATTTTATTAAAAAATATGACAATGGTACAAAGAGAAGATGAAGTAGAAAAAATAAATGAAACATGTCACCACTAAATATTAACATACAGAGAAACAGAATCAAATCTTATTATTTCTACCACCCCTCCCTTGAGGACCACCACGCCCTCTTGGATGTCTTCCTTGCCGCCATTACTTTGGGTTTTGAAAAGCACCACCTTGATCATCTACATCATCATAATTTTCGTAATGATGGTCAACATATTGACCTCTATCCTCTGAGATCGAAAACACTTTAACATCATCAATTAGATCCTACCCAAAAAAATTTACATTCCCAATCACTGGTTCTACTGAAGTAGGATCCACTAGGTTTTCCACAGTAATAATCTGCACATTAGAAGAAGGTGAAGCACCATCATATAAAATAGGTTGGGAAGCCTAATCCCTCCATCTATTCCAAACTCCTTTCTTCTCAAGAGTCTCAAGGTAGAAAGCATCAAACTCTATATTGTTAATTGAATCCAACATGGAAAAAAATTGGGTGTGGTGGCATTCAAAGACCTTGATGGTTGATCATCCAGAGCATCGGACATGGGTTTGTTAATAAGAAACCCAACAGGAGTATTAGGCAGACCAGTAGTTCCACATACCTTGAAAATAGTAGGCAAGGGTGAGGAAACCTTCAATGCAGTAGCAGGAACATAATCCCCACTACCACGAGGAGCATCCTGAAGTGAAGAACCTAGACCAAGAGTTGAGGTATCAGTATGTGGTGTTCCAATAGGAGTGTTGGAAATCATCATAACCTTCTGGGAATCCATATTTGGATTTAGTTTCAATGAGATGATTCTTAAATCCTTTCCCTTGAGATTTCCCTTCAGATAAATATCACAATTCACCTTAGCCTCATTAGCTTCATCCTGCAATCAGTCATCCTGCATGGCATGTAGCTCACCAGCTTCATGCACCAGGCCTTCATCAGCATCTTGAAGCACTGGACTAATAAGGTTCCCATTATAAATGGAAGCCTAAGTTGGCTGTGAATCCATACAGATTGGACCCTCCTTATCCATAGTAGGGATGGAGCTAGAACTTGAGAGCTCCTCAGATGGCATAGATAATAGTTTATCCTTATAGTAAGACTAAGAACCCTACAAGTTCCCTAGACCATCTTGATCATCATGTGTGTGAACCTTGGACCACTCATTATTAGGACATTTCAAAATACCCTGCTTGTCATCCTTATTACCTAATGGTATCTTGAATTTGAAATGATCAACAATATTTCCAAGTTTTTTACAGTTGGAACACTTAAAACCCCTACGACAGTCATCTTGGGTATGACCAATGTAGCAACAATTAAGATAGAAAGAAGGGGCATTCTCATACTCAATGGATAATTCAAACATGAATTCATCAGTGACTAAATAAACAGTTTCAATCAAAGGGGGGAAGAGGTCAAACTCAACTAAAATTCGAGTGTAATTTCCAAAACGATCAACCTCAATATTCTTATCAAGATTGATTGGGGTTACCACCATAGAGGCAATATCCCATAAGATATCAGGGTGCCAAAAGACCCAATTGATACCTATGAACTTAATCCAAGACTGCGTCATCGAATTTTTTTCCTGAGCTAGATCAAACCAAGGATACCAGTCATGGAATCTCAAGGTTCCTGACTTTAGAGATATGAAACCTAAGCCCCATGCTTTTAATTTAAATTCAAGTGAAGAGAAAACAATATGGAATAACCCCATACTAAGAGAAACAATGTTCCAACCACCAAATCCCCATACCTGAAGAAGGCGAGTCTGCAAATCTTCAAGCTTCCACTCATTAGGACCATGCGGCAAGGACAACCGTGCAATGATAAAGAACTTGTAGTCTTCAACATGATTCCTAAAAATCTGTGTATTTGCCTCAAAAAATGATAGAGATCCATTTATCGTGATCTTATGAGAGGACTTCATATTTAAGTGAGAGTCGGAAAAGATTCTTTGATCGAGCTTCGCCTTCAAAACCTTTGCATTTTCCACTGTATTCAGAGAAGTCATGCAGTCTCCCACCAAATGCTTATGAGAATTTCCATCACCTAAACCTATATTCGTAACTTCATCCTTCTTCTATGGTCCAACAAAGATGTCACATGGATTAAAAAATCAATTGAGATCCATTGAAATTGATAAACCCTAATCACCATTAGAGAGAAGAGAGAGGGAATCTCGTGCTACCATCTTTTTGAATATTTATTTCATCATTTTAATATGATAAATAAATGGAAGTATCTGTCACGAACCAACCCAGGTCGACCCTGAACCGGTCACCCGAGTCGGTCCTCGACATGGCCTGAGAGGCGTTCCCGATCCTCCCGGGATGGCGACAAGCTCCAGGGCATCTATAGAGGCTGTGGGAACGATTTCGTCCAATATAAATAAATAAGATGGCAAAAATAATATAGAGCAGTGCAGAAAAGATAAACCAAACAAAGTGACTAAACAGGAACAAACAGGAAACAAACTAACCAAACACGACGTCCGAACAAACTCCGTGCGACCTCGCGGGTCGCTCTCCGACTCAACGATCAAGCGTCGCCCTAGGCGAGCGCACTCAAGCTATAGCCTGCACAAACACTAAAAACAAAAAAGAACTATAGGCGTGAGTATTAAAACTCAGTAGGCTAGCCCGATATATATTCCCAATGCACTACCTTTAAAATAAAAGAAACATCATTTCAAGTTTGAACTACAATTTATAAAAGTATGTTTTTCTAAGCATTTTACTTAAAAACAAAGTACAAACCATTGCCCTTAGCCATTTCAAAATTTGGGTTCATTTCATTAGTGTCAATAACATTTCAGGAAAGGGGGAAAGTGATGTTTAAATTTTCAAATTTGTACAAAAGGGATTAAACACTTCCATTTGAAAACAATTTTTAGAAACCTATTCAAAAGCAATTTATCACTTTCCAAGGAAAACAATACGCCAGAATGCACAAAGTAAAACATACAGCAAGGGCAATGTAGGTATACATGTGAGCATCATAATCATTACTGAAAGCTACAAAAGCTGAATAGACACGGGTGAACCTAGGAGATCGAGAATAAACTAGAAGACACCAATACATGAGAAATCATCCTTATCGACATGTCATGATGAAATCAAAACGCACAATACGCTCGACCATCCACTCACAGGCAGGTCAAGGGCAAATCCCATAGTAATAAACCCAATATATCCACCTACTATGGGCCACTGGTCAGTACCATAACCTACCAGTGCAACAATCATTCTTAGAATATTCTCTCAATATGCCAGATTCTCATGTCTCAAGTGTTTGAAAAAGGGGTGAGCCAACTGATGCCAACCGAGTCATCCAATCATATACATATATATACAAAGCACAACAAGCATCACCCCGAGCCACTCCGTGGAACAACCTCATGCCTTTAAACTACTCACATACCTGGGGGCCACTAAGCGCGGCCTCCCAAACAATCAATTGGAACCAAGGCATGAGAGTTGTCCTAGGAGGGTTTTTATCAAAACATTTTCATCTCTTTCCATAAAGTGCCAAACGGGCATTTAATACATTTCACAAACGCTACTCAAGAAAGGTATAACTTCTTTATAAGACAAAACCCAGTTTAAAACCATTTAAAGAACCCAAAAAAAACACTACGTCACAGGCTGACAATATTTTTATAAACCAAACCAAACCAAAACATTTTATTTTTCCAAATAACTTTTAAAAGCCAACCAGACAACTTCTCAAACGAACCAAAGTATTTGTTCACGCTTCAAAAGAAATCATTTCTCGTTAAACCAGAACTCTATTTTATATTCCGTGAATTATGTTTAAAATCCAAACGGGCATTCTTTCATTATTGGGTGTCCGCTCGTCAAAAGGATGTTTCATGTGTCGTGTATAAAATAAATGGCTCCTTTTGACATTAAATAACCATTTAAAAATTAACCCTCTTATATTAAAAATTAATTATCGTATATTATCTCATATTTATTACAATTAATAAAATATTTATTCTGAACAATTAGGGTGCGCAAGCAGCATGAAACGATATAACTTAAATTTTAAAAGCAGTGCAAAGGGAACCTACCTCAAAATCAAAGCGCGACGACAAAACAACTTTGTAACCAAAGCGCGATGGAACAACGTGTGTCCGAAGCCATGTGATAAAGTCTGACACTCTACATAGTCAAAACCAAGGACTCAGACACATACAAAAACTCACTAGAGCACGCGAAGCCAAGCGGCGGGAAGAAATGCTCACCTCGAAACTGAAGCGCGACGACGATGCAAACTCAGAATCGCTCCGCCCGGGCTCTGAAACAAAGATCCTACCAACATAAGTTGATAACCCTCTACAAACCGAAGGCCGAAGCAGGAATAATAATAATAATAATAATAATAATAATAATAATAATAAGATTAATATTAGTAAAAATAGTAAAAATAACAATAGTAATAACAATAATAATAAGAATAATAAGAATAACAATAATAATAATAATAATAATAATAACACTAATAATAATAATAATAATAACAATAACAATAATAATAAAAATAAGAATGATAATAATATGAAAAATAATAATAATAATAAAAATAATAACAATAACAATAATAATAAAAATAAGAATGATAATAATATGAAAAATAATAATAATAATAATAATAATAATAATAACAATAATAGCAATAATAATATTAAAAATAATAATAATAGTAGTAATAATAATAATATGAAAAACAATAATAATAATAATAACAAAATAATAATATGAACATTAATAATAATAGTAATAAGATAAAGCAAAAAAAATCAAAAAAAAATATATAAAAATAAAAATAAAAAGTAACCTGGCCGGGAGGAATGGCGCGCGGCGGACAGAAGAAGGGAGGAGGGAGGTTCCGGCTGGTTCGCTGCTGCTGGTCGAGCGCTGCAAGGGAGGGCTGGCGGTCGGGCGCTGTGGCTGCTGTTGCGGAAGGAGGTAGGGGGCGCGGGAGTCGTCGCGTAGGGGAGGTGAGGAGGGAGCAGGCTGGATCGCTGGTGCAGGGCAAGGAGGCCGGGATGGGTGGTTGGCGCTGCTGCGGCCGAGCGCTGCAAGGGAGAGCAGGCGCTGCTGGGTGCGTGCGGGCCGAAGGAGGCAGCAGGGTGCGGCGCTGAAAGAGGGGAGGAATCGTCGGAAAAAAAAAAAGAAAGCTGGGATGGGGGGCTCCGCCGCTGAAAGAAGAGGCAGGGGACGCGCTGAGCCGAGGGGGGCTAGAGGTCGGGGGTGAGGGAGATTAGAAGGCGGAGGGCTGGGTGAGGCTGGCGGGTGTCCGTGACGGGCTGCCGAACAGGAGACGGGGGTCGGCGCACGGAGGGAGGCAAGGGAGAGGCCGCCGCTGGAAACAGGAGCCGCTGAACTGGGGCGCGCCTGGTTTGAAAGGGAGGCCGAGGGGGAAGCCTGCTGTGACGGAGGAGGGCGCTGGGTGCTGCGGGTGCTGCTGCGGACGAGGCTGGGTGCTGGTGGGAAAAGCAGACGGTGCAGGGGCAATGGAACCGTGCTGGGCTGCTTGGGGGAAACAGAAAGACCGAGAGGTGGCCGTTGGGTGTGGGTCGTGCAGGAAAGAAGAGGCAGGGGGTCAGCGGCTTCACAGGAAGAGGTGGGACGCAGCTGTTGTGCGAGGTAAAGGAGAGGTAGGCTGAGGCGAGGTGCAGCGAGGGCCAAGGAAAGAGGATGCGGAGAGTCCGGCAGAGTCTAGTGGAGAGGAGATGCAGCTGGCTGAAGTTGGAAGGAGGAGCGGAGGGCCAAGCGGGGGCGGCGGCTGCAGCATGAGAGGAGGGGAAGAAAAATAAAAGGATCCACGCTAGGGTTAAGGGAAAAAAAACAAATCAATAAAAATAATAATATCAATAAAATAAATAAAATAAATAAATAGAAACAACTAAAATATTATATATCTATATATAGGTGTATTTAGATACTTAAACTCCTACTAAATAAATAAAAATGAATCAACTAGTAATCTTTATAATTTAACAACAAAATATTTTCTAGCAATTGCATTAATTAACATCAATTTAATTATAATAATTAGAATGACAATTAGAATGATAATAATGACAACACGAAGATAAAATTTCAAGATAATAAAAGTAGTCATAATATAGGAATAAAATTCTTAACACAATAAAAATTTAAACGAAACTCTAATAAATGCACATTTTAAATACAAAACATTTTATATCAACTTTCCAAAGACAACGGAATGCGCAAAATACCCGGGCAGGGACACGCAGAGTTTCGAAAATAGGATCCGCTCGCGCGCCCAACGACGGCGCGTCAAAAAGCACACTTTTTAACAAAAACTCAAAGACCTGGTTTGATACTGAACACGAACCGCATCAAAATAATTTAAATTCGAAGAAATTATAAAATATAATAACTGCATGGTTCGGGGTGTGACAATTCTCCCCACCATAACGCTTTCCTCCCCCGGAAAGCCACAACATTACCCAGTCGATCGATCAATGCCTAAGGATTATACATTAACAATATCCAACCTCTTAACCAAAGAAAATTTCTTCTACCAACTACGGGACCCAACCTCCTTTCCCGAAACAGGCCAACAGTAGAGGGGAGGCCTGAATGGACTCCCCACCATAAGGACTCCACTTCCATCTGATAATGACCTAAGAGAAAACTCAAAAGACTCATGGTGGGTCTCCCCACCATAAAGAACTAACCTACTAGTGACCAACCAGAAGACCAACTTAGGCCAGAACCGGGCCTTACTCAAGCTATAAAAAGCATAGCAAAAACATTTAAACCACTTAATCCCGTCCAAAAGTGATAGGAGTTGATCTGAAAAGTTTGCAAAAACCAAAAACCCTTACCCCATGGGTGGGGAGGGAGGGCCCAAGGACTGGATCACTGAAACTACGACGTACGACTATTCACGACCCATCACTTCGTGATAAACACAACCCAAATTCGCAACTGATTCACATGGTTTGTACACATATGACCACCAATTGACACCTCGCATCCAAACAAAAAGACACAACTATCGACATTGTGTGAGGGTAAGTTCATCACGCGCTTTGTGACGAGAGAAGACTACAAAGATAGAGAAACCAGAGCAGCAACACCAGAATTATCTCACCACACGGTAGAGGCACAACTTTAGCCAGACTCCTTAAAATTTCCCCCGGGGGTTCCTGACTACGCGTCGGCTTCACTCCGAGACCTTTTGGCTGGAGCTCTGATGGATGAAGCATCTTCTGCCTCGCAGTCAGGTTCTGATAATCCCAACAAGAAACATACATCTTTTGATCTGACAGATTGAAGGACAAGATTTTAAAATTAAAAACACACCAGCATTGAAAGCTGAGGTTCGTCAAAAGACCCATGAAGTTCCCATACATTTCAAACCCAAAACAACACCCATACATAGGCCACGATATTATATCACTTACACTGAAAGGAAACTTACACTGGAAACTTTGAACAAAGACCCTAGAACACATTACTTCTGAGAACTTCCTCTGCGACGCTTCCTTGCAACACCCTGACAAAATCGTCGCAAGTGACCCAGGCGTCCACATGCCTGGCAAGGCTTCGGAGTGCTTGGGAACAATGACTTCTTGTGACCCCGCTTGCCACACTGATAACACACAATAATCTCTCGTTCTGAAGAGGTTGATGAAAGATCCTGAGGCCTCTTGATTCCACGACCCGATCCATCCACTTCTATCTTCTTACTCATTTCCTTTCCAGAATCTTCACCAGTGCTCATAGGGATCGAAGGAGGGAGAACTACTTCGAGCACTCCTACCATCGCAGCTTCGACATGAAAAGATTGTCTTGCCACATCGACAAAAGAAGTTAGGTTGGACTCTGACACCTTCGACTGCAGATCAGGGCGGAGACCCGCCTCGAAGCGTCGAGCCTTCATGGGGTCATTTGTGGCATACTCTAAATCATAAGGTACTAGATCTACAAAGCGCTGGAAATATTCCAACACAGATCTGTCACCCTGCTGTAGACAACACATTTCCATCCCCTTTCTCACCCTTTCTTCCTCAGAGAAGTACTGACGAATGAAAAAAGCCTTGAAGAACTCCCAAGTAATCTCTTGACGGGGCTTGTTTCGAGACACTGACTTCCACCACATCCACGGTGAACCTTCAAGCATGAAGGTCGCAAACTTGACCTTCAACGACTCGGGCAACTCAATGAGGTTAAAGTCCCTTTCAATCTTCCGCATCCACTCCTCTGCCACGGAAGGGTATGCTTGACCATAAAAGAGAGGTGGATCTAGCTTCCAAAACTCAATCATAAAATCCTTAGGTTGGTCAACCGCACTACGATCACCCATTGAAGCTTCAAAGGGATAACCGCTGAACAAGGAAAAGTCAAAAACCCAATCAAGGTCAACTCAATGAGTGAATAAAAACCTCAAAATCAAACACTGCATCGGTGATAAGTTCAAAACACAAGAAAGAAAGTTATCATAACATCAAAACCTTTCTCTTTGAAAACATATTTAATTTAGAACAAGATTAGTGGGTTAAACCTTCGCCATTTGTATTCTTTAGAGCCTCACTCACATGCATGTATCCGTGCCACCCAGGGCATCCATCCACCATACCAAAGATCCATCCACATTTCCAACATACCAAAATGCATGTGAGTACTCATCGGAACACCAAGGCCAAAACAAAGAAACTTCATTTTCCAAAAACAATTTATTCATACCACTTCTTTTAAAACAATATACAAATCAAACATGTTATTTCAAACAAACATTTTTTTTTCAAAACCAACTTTTCTGATTCAAACCACTTTCAAAAATCAAGGGAAACCCAAAACAACTCAAACAGGGGACTAGTGTCAGTGGGTGACTTGACCATATGGTTGGAGGCCATATGTCAAACATGTCACTGACACAGAGAGCCTTCTTGGACCATGCCCCTAGCTCTGCATGGCTTGCCAGACCGTGCGGGTTAGGAGGACTAGTGGCCCAAACTCCCTTTGTCGTATCCCAATCGCAAAACATTTCCATAAAAACCCAAACAAACAAATTAAACCGGAATTTCCATAGAAACCTGAGGATCAGTATGGGCAAGAGTTCGCGACGCTCTTCTCGCACCTACCCCTCAAGTCCCGACAATCCTACTCCATCTACCTTGATATCCCAAATAAAAAAAGGGCGCTCTAAAAAGTGAGGTCTGCTAAGAGAAAACCTCCTCTGATACCATTTTTTCATGAACCAACCCGGGTCGACCCTGAACCGGTCACCCGAGTCGGTCCGCGACATGGCCTGAGAGGCATTCCCGATCCTCCCGGGCTGGTGACAAGCGCCAGGGCATCTATAGAGGCTGTGGGAACGATTTCGCCCAATATAAATAAATAAGACAGCAAAAATAATACAGAGCAGCGCAGAAAAGATAAACCAAACAAAGTGACTAAATAGGAACAAACAGGAAACAAACTAACCAAACACGACGTCCGAACAAACTCTATGCGACCTCGTGGGTCGCTCTCCGACTCAACGATCAAGCGTCGCCCTAGGCGAGCGCACTCAAGCTATAGCCTGCACAAACACTAAAAACAGAAAAAAACTATAGACGTGAGTATTAAAACTCAGTAGGCTAGCCCGATATCTATTCCCAATGCACTACCTTTAAAATAAAAGAAACATCATTTCAAGTTTTAACTACAATTTATAAAAGTATGTTTTTCTAAGAATTTTAATTAAAAACAAAGTACGAACCATTGCCCTTAGCCATTTCAAAATTTGGGTTCATTTCATTAGTGTCAATGACATTTCAGGAAAGGGGGAAAGTGATGTTTAAATTTTCAAATTTGTACAAAAGGGATTAAACACTTCCATTTGAAAACAATTTTTAGAAACCTATTCAAAATCAATTTATCACTTTCCAAGGAAAACAATACGCCAGAATGCACAAAGTAAAACATACAGTAAGGGAAATGTAGGTATACATGTGAGCATCATAATCATTACTGCAAGATACAAAAGCTGAATAGACATGGGTGAACCTAGGAGATCGAGAATAAACCAGAAGACACCAATAGATGAGAAATCATCCTTATCGACATGTCATGATGAAATCAAAACGCACAATACGCTCGACCATCCACTCACAGGCAGGTCAAGGGAAAATCCCATAGTAATAAACCCAATATATCCACCTACTATGGGCCACTGGTCAGTACCATAACCTACCAGTGCAGCAATCATTCTTAGAATATTCTCTCAATATGCCAGATTCCCATGTCTCAAGTGTTTGAAAAAGGGGTGAGACAACTGATGCCAACCGAGTCATCCAATCATATACATATATATACAAAGCACAACAAGCATCACCCCGAGCCACTCCGTGGAAAAACCTCATGCCTTTAAACTACTCACATACCTGGGGGCCACTAAGCGCGGCCTCCCAAACAATCAATTGGAACCAAGGCATGAGAGTTGTCCTATGAGGGTTTTTATCAAAACATTTTCATCTCTTTCCATAAAGTGACAAACGGGCATTTAATACATTTCACAAACGCTACTCAAGAAAGGTATAACTTCTTTATAAGACAAAACCCAGTTTAAAACCATTTAAAGAACCCAAAAAAAACACTACATCACAGGATGACAATATTTTTATAAACCAAACCAAACCAAAACATTTTATTTTTCCAAATAACTTTTAAAATCCAACCAGACAACTTCTCAAACGAACCAAAGTATTTTTTCACGCTTCAAAAGAAATCATTTCTCATTAAACCAGAACTTTATTTTATATTCCGTGAATTATTTTTAAAAGCCAAACGGGCATTCTTTCATTATTGGGTGTCTGCTCGTCAAAAGGATGTTTCATGTGTCGTGTATAAAATAAACGGCTCCTTTTGACATTAAATAACCATTTAAAAATTAACCCTCTTATATTAAAAATTAATTATCGTATATTATCTCATATTTATTACAATTAATAAAATATTTATTCTGAACAATTAGGGTGCGCAAGCAGCATGAAATGATATAACTTAAATTTTAAAAGCAGTGCAAAGGGAACCTACCTCAAAATCAAAGCGCGATGACAAAACAACTTTGGAACCAAAGCGCGATGGCACAACGTGTGTCCGAAGCCACGTGATAAAGTCTGACACTCTACATAGTCAAAACCAAGGACTCAGACACATACAAAAACTCACTAGAGCATGCGACGCCAAGCGGCGGGAAGAAATGCTCACCTCGAAACTGAAGCGCGACGACGATGCAAACTCAGAATCGCTCCGCGCGGGCTCTGACACAAAGATCCTACCAACATAAGTTGATAACCCTCTACAAACCGAAGTCCAAAGCAAGAATAATAATAATAATAATAATAATAATAATAATAATAATAATAATAATAATAATAAGATTAATATTAGTAAAAATAGTAAAAAAAACAATAGTAATAACAATAATAATAAGAATAATAATAATAACAATAATAATAATAATAATAATAATAATAACACTAATAATAATAATAATAACAATAACAATAATAATAAAAATAAGAATGATAATAATATGAATAATAATAATAATAATAATAATAATAATAATAACAATAACAATAATAATAAAAATAAGAATGATAATAATATGAAAAATAATAATAATAATAATAATAATAACAATAATAGCAATAATAATATTAATAATAATAAGAATAATAGTAATAATAATAATATGAAAAACAATAATAATAATAACAAAATAATAATATGAACATTAATAATAATAGTAATAAGATAAAGCAAAATAAATAAAAATATATATATATAAAAATAAAAATAAAAAGTAACCTGGCCGAGAGGAATGGCGCGCGGCGGACGGAAGAAGGGAGGAGGGAGGTTCCGGCTGGTTCGCTGCTGCTGGCCGAGCGCTGCAAGGGAGGGCTGGCGGTCGGGCGCTGCGGCTGCTGCTGCGGAAGGAGGCAGGGGGCGCGGGAGTCGTCGCGTAGGGGAGGTGAGGAGGGAGCAGGCTGGATCGTCGGTGCAGGGAAAGGAGGCCGGGATGGGTGGTTGGCGCTGCTGCGGCCGAGCGCTGCAAGGGAGAGCAGGCGCTGCTGGGTGCGTGCGGGCCGAAGGAGGCAGCAGGGTGTGGCGCTGAAAGAGGGGAGGAATCGTCGGAAAAAAAAAGAAAGTCGGGATGGGGGGCTCCGCCGCTGGAAGAAGAGGCAGGGGACGCGCTGAGCCGAGGGGGGCTAGAGGTCGGGGGTGAGGGAGATTAGAAGGCGGAGGGCTGGGTGAGGCTGGAAGGTGTCAGTGACGGGCTGCCGAACAGGAGACGGGGGTCGGCGCACGGAGGGAGGCAAGGGAGAGGCCGCCGCTGGAAACAGGAGCCGCTGAACTGGGGCGCGCCTGGTTTGCAAGGGAGGCCGAGGGGGAAGCATGTTGTGACGGAGGAGGGCGCCGGGTGCTGCGGGTGCTGCTGCGGACGAGGCCGGGTGCTGGTGGGAAAAGCAGACTGTGCAGGGGCAATGGAACCGTGCTGGGCTGCTTGGGGGCAACAGGAAGACCGAGAGGGGGCCGCCGGGTGTGGGTCGTGCAGGAAAGAAGAGGCAGGGGGGTCGGCGGCTTCACAGGAATAGGTGGGATGCGGCTGTTGTGCGAGGTAAATGAGAGGTAGGCCGAGTCGAGGTGCAGCGAGGGACAAGGAAAGAGGATGCGGAGAGTCCGGCAGAGTCCAGTGGAGAGGAGATGCGGCTGGCTGAAGTTGGAAGGAGGAGCGGAGGGCCAAGCGGGGGCGGCGGCTGCAGCATGAGAGGAGGGGAAGAAAAATAAAAGGATCCATGCTAGTGTTCAGGGAAAAAAACAAATCAATAAAAATAATAATATCAATAAAATAAATAAAATAAATAAATAGAAACAACTAAAATATTATATATCTATATATAGGTGTATTTAGATACTTAAACTCCTACTAAATAAATAACAATGAATCAACTAGTAATCTTTATAATTCAACAACAAAATATTTTCTAGCAATTGAATTAATTAACATCAATTTATTTATAATAATTAGAATAACAATTAGAATGATAATAATGACAACACGAAGATAAAATTTCAAGATAATAAAAGTAGTCATAATATAGGAATAAAATTCTTAACACAATAAAAATTTAAACGAAACTCTAATAAATGCACATTTTAAATACAAAACATTTTATATCAACTTTCCAAAGACAACGGAATGCGCAAAATACCCGGGCAGGGACATGCGGGGTTTCCATAACAGGATCCGCTCGTGCGCCCAACGACAGCGCATCAAAAAGCACACTTTTTAACAAAAACTCAAAGACCTGGTCCGATACTGAACACGAACCGCATCAAAATAATTTAAAGTCGAAGAAATTATAAAATATAATAACTGCATGGTTCGGGGTGTGATAGTATCATTCATGCATATGTAAAACCTGCCATCTCCATGAATAGTATATATTTTTTCTCATATCCAAAAATAACGGGATGCATAAACAATTAGAAGAGTCGTTTCTTATCATTTGGGGGTCATATTACACTGATTAACTATGTCCTTACATCTATTCTGATGCATATACTCTCAGTCCTTAAAGTCCCTAAAGTGGTGATTCAGAACATTGAAAACACTATGTCCACCTTTGTAGGGGATGCTCATGGAGAGGGTTGTTTCCATTGGGCATCTTGGCATAGAATGGAAAAACCAATAGACACAGGAGGTACTGGACTTTGGATTGTGACTGATACTATGGATAGACTTTGAGCTAAAATGTCCTGGGGTGTCTTGGAAGGAAATTCCTTGTGGAGAAAGTTTGTGATCAGTAAATATGGGGGAAACTTAGGTGAACCTAGAGGGAATCTTTCCTCCATGTGGAATATGTTACACAGGCATATTCCAGAATTGAAACGCTAGTCCAAATGGCTTGTTGGGAATGGTTATATTAGATTTTGGCATCATAATAGGGTGGGAGATACCCTCGGCTTCCTCGGTTTCCCTACCCTCGATATCTCCTTTTCTCAAGCCAGTATCTTTCCCAGGCTCATTCATACCACACTCGACTCGCACCAACAGGAAAATTTCAACATAATTTAGCTTTAAAATGATCTGGAAAAACTCATGTTCACTGGCACTTCTTTGGGAGTCTTCACTATTAAGACTTTCGTCAGGCTACCCAGATTATCCTCGATGTAGGTACAGGCTAGTTTGTTTGGTGCAGGGAGATATCGATCAAATATAGCTTTTATGATTGGTGAATTTGGAACCATGTTGTCCCAATGGATGACCTAATTCAACACAGAGGTATTTACTTGGTGTCTAAATGATTTTTCTATTAATGTTCCAAGGTGTAATCAATCACCCATTTATTTTTATATGGTGACTGGGCGAGGACGGCGTAGTTCAGCTTCAGCAATCTCGTCGGTATTGATATGTGAAATGTCAATAGTGAGAACTTTGCTCATACCTAGTTCCACATGATTGAGGATAGCGATGTGGAGAGGAAGGAGAAAACTAGCCTGATCTTAGCTGTTTGATGGACAATTTGGTGCGCCAGGAATAAGGCTCATGTTGACGGTGTTTCAAGCTTATGTTTAGCTATGTTTACTCATTCTAGAAGCTTAGTGGTGGACTTAGGGTATCTATTGAAAGGATAGGATACTTATCCTCCCATGAGGTTGTTAATGAATGGTCAAAGCTCCATTCCAACTTCTTGGGACTTACCTGCACCAGGCTAATGGGTTCACTGGAATCTCCCTGGATATGGCCTCAAACTCAACATTGATGGATCTTATAACCTTGGAACCATGACGGGTGGAGGTATTGTTCGAAATTCCTTCGGCTTGGTCATTATTGCTTTTAGTAACTACTATTTCCATGTTGACTTTCTTATTATGGAATCTAAGGTGATGCTTAATGGGATTCAGATTTTCCATGCAAAGAATATCATCCTTAATTAAATTGAAACTGACTCCTCAGTTATTTGAAAATCCTTACAGGGAAGGAATTACCCCCTTGGTCCATCATTTATATTATCAAAAGATGATTCAAATTCATCGGTCAGGAACACTTGACCCACACATGGCACAAGGGTAATGTTGTTGTTGACTTCCTGGTTACCCAAGAAAACCCTTGTCATCCTTCTATTATTTATTCCTCCTTGGGCTTCTTGCCCCATTAGTGTGCGGATTTTATTCGGGCAGATTCCCTGGGTTTAAATTTTTTCAGGCCCCCTTGATTGTGCCTCTCTCTCTTTTTAGTTTGTTTCCCTTCTTTATGATTAATAAAATAAATTCCTATGTTATATCAATAAAAAGTAACAAGTCAAAACATACTTGAAAAACTAGAAAATTAACACCCAAAATAGAGAAATTAATGAACTATTATTAACAAATGGGTATTAAGATATTATAATAAGATCATATATGATATTATAAATATTATTATGATTTTTTATAAGTTAGTAACATGTTTAAAACCCTTATACAGTAGGTTAAATGTCATGAACTAGGGCGGGATTCCAACCAACCCAACATCCAACCCAGTCCGAGACATGGATTGAAGGGCGTTCCTGATCCCCACAGTTTGGAAACTATTGTCAGACATAAAATGTAATCCAAAAAGGTAATGATTTCATCATAGTAACCAGGATAAAATAAAAAAAACTAAATATGAAACAAAACTAACAATATCATAATGTCAATAAATATGAAAACTAATCCAAATACAACAACTACTGAACAAAATAAAAAATGAAATATAAAACTAAAACTGGACCACTCTACCATGATCTCCACATGACCTATTGGTCACCAAAAACCATAATACCAACCTTATCTAAAGGTAAACTCGAACCAGAAACCTGAACCTTTAAAACATCTCGGGTCTACCGATGTCGAGTGGCACAAGTAGGGTGTGATCTTATAATATCTTAGTAGGTAATCGCCATAGAATCCATTCATTTCCTTTCCTAAAAAAGTACACAAATACTATTTTGAAATACATTTAGAAAATATTATTTTAAAACATTTCTAGAAAATAAATGAGGCTTTCTATAAAATCCCTTTCTTTAAAACAGCACATGCAACATTCTATTTTCAAAAACAGTTTCACTTTCCCCAACCCAGTTCCAAAACCAAAAATCAAAGTGAAATACATACCATGTAAGAAAAGGGGTTGTGCAGAAGTAATAGAAACCAAACAAGTAGATAAAAACTAAAAATGCTAATAGCCAAAGTGCAGTAGAAACAAATAGAACATGTAGATATATAATCATGGGAATTTTCTAAACATCTCTAGAGAAATCCCTGGACGTACTCAGATCAAACTCACCTACTAGCATATGGTGCAACTCTAAAGTCAATAACTCATTGTCTGTTCTAACTGCCAATCTAGTGGAACGTCCCACCAATCCTTATAATTTCAAGGGGGTATCAAACCATTTAATCAGGGTCAATAATAAACCATCACTTAACACTCTAAAAGGCACCTAGGAATCCTATTATAGTAATAGTGATACACCGTGGAAAGAGAGGCCCTCACACGCATGGATCACCTGACCTACCACTGCCACACTTGTATACCACAACCACTAACACCACCCACGTGATAACTCACATATCAGGAAATCCTCCATAGGTTTTCCCATATTGAAATAAGCCATACACAAGTTCCAACTGGGCCTCCACATCACATAGCTTTACAAATCATTTTCCCAAAAACATGCACAATCCTCATTGGGCCTTTAAACACTTTAGAAAATTAACTACATCACAAAATGAAAAATGGTCTTTCAAATAATTTTTGGAACACATTTTACACCACTTACACAACTCATAAATCGCATCTAGAAATACACAATAAAGGCAAACATAAAACCCAACCATTCTCATGGGTAAATCCCCTTTTTTGAAGTTCATACACACACCAAATCCATTTGAAAATACACTTTTCACCACTTGAACAATTTATGTGATCATTTTAAAATACCAAGGGAGGAAAAGATGTGAAAACTAAACATTTTCATGGGAATATCCCCTTTCAAATTCATTTTCACATTAACCCATTTTAACATGCTTCACAATACTTTCACGATTCAAATACACCTTTATAAAGCACAAAAAATAATCTCAATTGAAACATAACCCATTTCTTTTGGAAATACCAATTTTAACACATACAAACATAAATTCACTTTTGAAGACATATTTTTAAGGAAACATCACTTATTTTTAAAATAGTGTTACAACCACATGTAAGATTCATGCCATAAAAGCCACCAATTCACACACACAATGCCAAATTGAAAATCCAAAAATGATATCATAACATAACCATGGTTAAACACCACTCAAAACACACAATTTCATTTTAAAGGAACAATTTACTTTTTAACAAACACCTCATGTGCATAATTATGTAACATGACTAAAGAAATCCATTTAAAACCATTTCCACCAATTTTTTCAACAAAAAAACACCATAAAAAGTCAAACAATCATACCATAAGTATGAGAAACACATTTATAAATTATTTTAAAAACACAATAAGAAAATGGAATGATCTGAAAATGAAATGGACAGAAACACCTACCTCAACAGAGTGTGGATGTGAAGAAACTTAAAGGAAAGGAATAATATAACCCAAGGAAAAATCTACATGCCCTAAACCCAATGAAACACTAGACAACATATCAAACCTAGCTCCTAGGGTTTTTCTAAGAGAGAAAACCCACCAAGAGAAACCAAGAAATCAATAGGGGAAATAGAAGAGAATACAAAATCAAGAAAAAATCACAATATACCACCTTAGGAACCTTCAAGGAGAATCCATAGAGGTTGGGGATCAAGGTAGAGGTGTGTTTGGGAGCCCCCTGGTGAACCTAGGCCACAAGAGGGGAGGAAAACCCAAAATAGGGTTAAAAGGTCGGAGGGGAAAACATGGAATTTAAAAATTTTAAAGATCTGGGAAACTTGCATGATTTGGATGCACAGTTTTCCAAATTATGCACCAAACATACACACCCTACAAGAGAAGAGAGGCACCCTACATGGTTTGTCCACAAGGTTTCCAAACCATGCGCAAACCGTGCCAACTCCACTACCCAATTCCAGAACCAAACCGCCCGATTGTTGCATCGTTTCTCTAATAGTGCGCAATATGTGGGCTAATCCCCAAAATCAAGCCGCATTATTACCTGGGAAAAGTCGCAAGATTTCCCCTAATTGTGTGCCTTCAGCTGCCAAGACCAAAAACTATATTCTTCAATAAAAACTCAAAAATTCAAACCAGTCACACCTGACCAATTCTAGAGGAATACAAAATATGAAAATAGATAGAACACGAGAGGTTTCTCCCCACCACAAGAACCCAACTAAAACATTTTCACAACCTCGGACCAGCCCAAAGTAGAAACCCCACTGCAGGGCAACCCAACCAACTAGGAACCCAGGAACTCCCAACCCAAGATAGAAACCCTCTATGCAAGGGTGAACCCATAAGAAGAACTCAAATAAAAAATAGGACTAAAACGCAATCCATCAATTCCATAAAACATAAGAACCTTTAAATGATAACATCTAAAATGAATACCAGACACCACAATGGCCAAGCATGCCCAAAGGAGAACAAATGATCAAAGATCCATATTCAGATAAACATAACTACCAAGATTATTATGAAAAAAGATAAACTCAAAATGTAAAAAAATTACAATTGGAGACTTAAACCGCATCCACCCCCACACTGGAGGTAAGAAAACTGGGACAGGGTTCCCCACACCCCATAGAAATTTCTGACTCCATGTGAGCTTTACTTCAGGGCCTATAGATAGAGATCCAATGTTTGAATCATCTACTTCCACACATCTAGAAGCTATAATTATCCGATCAAGACTTATTCTTTGGGAAATTCTTCTTAAAAACTTCTCCAGATGACCCAAATGGACACAATAACAATAGGTCTTTAGAGGATTATGAAAATATGGCTTTGAATGCCTGAACCAGACACACTAGAAGCACATGACGGAATGGTCTGATTAATGATAAGTTGACACCACTATGTAAAACTCTTCATGAATAGGTTCTTCCGGAATACACCTCTCACTATATGGGGAACCTTCACGGGTGAAAAGGGATGTTGAATTAACAACTTAATATACTCCATTAATCAACTCAAATAATCACACATCATCCAAAAACTTCTCAAAATGAAGATCCTTGGAGGAGAGAGTTTGCTCCTTGATCTTTGGATGAAGACCCAAAATGAAAAAGGAATATTTCATCATATTCTGTGATGCTATCTCTGAAGAGAAGGAAAATAGCTCCTTGAAATTCTCAACACAATACTTCACTACCTGATGACCTTGCTGAACATTCATGAGCTCTTCCATTTTCTTCATCTTTACCTCCTTAGGTATAAACCATTAGAAAAAATGGACTTAAACACTTCCCACATCATCCCAAATTTCATTTATGATGGAGAAATAACCTTCCATTCATCCAAATTTGGACACTAAAACAAACCTAGAATAGCATTCATTGTCACAACCTCAGGAGTTCCCAATAATATGAAGATGCTCTCAACTTCCTCAATTCATTACATTGCCTCTAATGGACCTCAATCACCACAAAATATAGGCAAAGACCGAGAAGAACTGGAAACTGGGAAAGACCCACTAGAAACTTTGGGGACCTTTCTGGGTGGCATATTCTGAGTAGTATAGGGGTCACAAATTCAAAATCAACATCAAACTAAAACACAATCAGAAATAATATCTCAATCCAAAAAAAATAGGCTCACAATCCAAGAACTACAAACATAATAGAATCCTCTTTCCAAAAACCACCATTTCATTTTAATTTTTCAAAACTGTTATCTTCCAATGCCACTTTAAAAATCCAAGATCCACTTTTCACAAATAAAACCCACTTTTAAAGTAAGAAAAATTTCCAAAATAATTTTCTCATTCAAATCTATTTTAGAAAAACTAAGTCAACCTTTAATTTCGAATACCCACCCATGGAATCCTATGAACCATCACATATGTGTCCATCCACTTCTACTTATATCATCCATGCACACATTCCAACATGAACTTTCCATACATACCCACACACATGTGAATTTTTATAAGGATTATCAAGCATCACACATACCATTTTTTCCTCACGCCTAAGCCTTCACCCAAACTTTTCAAAATTCTAAATCACCTTATATTTTAAAACCCATTCTTTCAATCTGAAACCACTTGAGAGAAAACATTTCCATTTCAAAAACCATTTCCATTTTAAAATCCCACTCACACCAACCTAAACCAAAACAAAACACAACTCACATTGAACCACCAGAATGTGTAACTAGTGGCCATGAATAACCCAGCAACATGGTCAGTGGACCATACCCCAAGAAAACATAAAAAACTAAGAGGACCTTGAACCATGAACTCAGATTCCACATGAGTCACTACTGAATGTGAGATCATGACATGAAGCCATCTCACCTCCATTTTCATTCCTCATCTGCACAAATCAGAACTGAAACAAGGACTCAATTCCTGAACTATCCCTAGAAACTCGAGGATCAGAATGTGAAAGGGTTCATGACGTCCTTCCCACACCAACCTACTGAGTCCCAATAGTCCTGATCTATAATCTACTAGACACCCCAAACATAAAGGACCATCTCTGATACCATTCTTTCATGAACTAGGTCAAGATGCCATCCAACCTGAAATCCGACCCGGTCTGAGACATGGCCTGAAGGGTGTTCTTGATCCCCAAGGGTTGGAAACTAGTGTTGGTCATCAAATGTAATCCAAAAAGGAAATTATTTCAGACCAATAAATAGGATCAAATAAAAAAACTAAAGATTAAATAAAACTAACAATATCATAATGTAAATAAATACAAAAATTGATCCAAATTCAACAAATATAGAACAAAATAAAAACTGAATACAAAACTAAAACTGGACCACGATACCATGATCTCCACATGGCCTCTTGGTCACCAAAAACTACAAGACCAACCTTATACAAAGGTAAACTCAAACCAAAAACTTGAACATACAAAATAGATCGGTTCTACCGACGTTGAGTGGCATAATTATGGTTTGATCTTACAACAACTCAGTAGGTAATCACAATAGAAACCATGCATTTCCTTTCCCAAAAAAGTTCAAAAATACTAGTTTGAAATACATTTATAAAATGATCTTTTAAAACATTTAAAACAAATAAATGAATCTTTCCATAAAATCCCTTTATTTAAAACAGCACACGCAACATTCTCTTTTTGAAAATAGTTTCACTTTCCATAACCCAATTCTAAAAAGAAAACCCAAGTGAAATCCATACCAAGTAATAAAAATGGGTTATGTAGAAGTAAAGGAAACCAAACGAGAAGATAAAAACTAACAAGGCTAATATCCAAAGTGTAGTAGAAAAAACCGAACGTATAGATAGATAATCATGGGCATTTCTCAAACATCCCTAAAGTGATCCCTAGACATACTCATATCAGACTCAACTTTCGACATATGGTGCATCTCCAATGTCAATAACTCATTGTCCGATCTAACTACTAATCTAATGGAAGTTCCCACCAAGCCTTGTAAATTCAAGGGGGTACCAACCCATATAATCGGGGTCAACAAGAAACTATCACTTGAGCCTCTAGAAGATGCTCAGGAATCTCATGATAGTAATAGTGATACACATTGGAAAGAGAGACCCTCGCACATGTGGCTCACCTAACCTTCCTATATCACACTTTCCTACCCCAACCATTGACACCACCCACATGATAACCCACATCTCGGGAAATCCTACATAGGTGTACCCATCTTACAATAATCCATACAAAAGTGCCAATTAGGCCACCACATCACATAGATTTACAAAATCATTTTACCAAAAACATGCATAATTCCCAATTGGACTTTAAACACTTTATAAATCAAACTACATCACAAAATTCCAAAAAAGCCTTTAAATCATTTTGGGAACACATTTCACACCACTTACACAACTCATAAATCCCATCTATAAATACACAATAAAGGAACACACAAAAAAACCAACCATTATCATAGGAAAATTTCATTTTTTTAAGCTTGTATAAACACTAAATATATTTGAAAATACACTTTTCACCACTTTTACAATTTATGATATCATTTTAAAATACCACAAGAGGAACACACGTGAAAACCAAATGTTTCCATGGGAATATCCCCTTTCAAATTCATTTTCACATTAACCCCTTTTAACATGATTCAAAATACTTTCATGATTCAAAGTCACCTTTATAAATAACAAAAAATAATCTCAGTTGAAATATAACCCATTTATTTTGTAAATACCACTTTCAACACATAAACACGTCAATTAAATTTGAAGACATATTTTCAAGGAAACATCGCTTTCTTTTAAAACAATTATACAACCACACATAAGAGTCATTCCATAAAAGACACCCATTCACACACACAATGAAAAATTCTCAATCCAAAATTGATATCATAACATAACCAAGGCTAAAAACAACTAAAAACACACAATTTCATTTTAAAGGAACAATTGACATTTTAACAAACACCACGTGTGCAT
Organism: Viscum album; assembly: GCA_963277665.1. Classification (NCBI taxonomy): domain Eukaryota; kingdom Viridiplantae; phylum Streptophyta; class Magnoliopsida; order Santalales; family Viscaceae; genus Viscum; species Viscum album. The sequence goes on along the minus strand of OY728162.1, from coordinate 420,839,588 downwards.
AACTATGTAACATGCCTAAAGAAACCCATTTAAACCCACTTCCACCAATTTTTTCCAACACAAAAAACCATAAAAAAGTCAAAAAATCATACCAAAGTCATGCGAAACACATTTATAAATTATTTAAAAATACACAAGCATCAAATGGAATGAGCTGGAAAGAAAATGGATGGAATCACCTACCTCAACGGAGTGTGGATGCAATGAAAATTTAAGGGAAGGAAGAAAATTCCCTAAGGAACAATATTCACACCCTAAAACCAAATAAAAACAATCTGACATATAAATACTAGCTCTTAGGGTTTTTTCAAGAGAGAAACCCCACCAAGAGAACCTAAGAAACTAAGAGGGTAAAGGTAATATAAGAGAAAATCGACCAAAAATCATAATAGATCACCTTAGGAACCTTCAAGAAACATACATGGAGTTTGGGGATTAAGGGATAGGGGTGTTGTGGAGCCCCCTGGTGTGCCTAGGTCAGAGGATGGGAGAAAAACCATAAATAGGGTTAAAAAGTTGAAGGGGAAAACTTGGAATTTCAAATTTTTAAAGATCTGGGAAACTCAAACAGTTTGGCCACACAGTTTCAAAAACTATGCGCCAACCATGTGCACCCTACTGAAGAAAAGAGGCACCCTTAATGGTTTGGATGCACGATTTCTAAACTATGCACAAATCGTTCCAAATGCCAGTGCCCAATTCTAGAACCAATCTGCACGATTGCCGCATGATTTCTCTATCTGTGCAAAATCCATGTGATAATCCCCAAAATCAATTTTTATGGTTACCTGGGTGAAGCCACATGCTTTTCCCTAATAGTGTGTTAACCATGCACCTCCTCCTGCCAAGCCCAAAAACCCCATTTTCAATAAAAACTCAAAAATTCAAACTAAGACTCAACTCGAATCTCAAAAAAAGGACCCAAATCCAATAAATAATAAAATAAAATGATTTAAAAGGTATGGGTGTAACATTAAAGTACTTTTAACAAAAAATGAAATGCAAGGTAATGGATTTACATCTCACTTTTTTCATCCATGATATAAATTTTATATTAAAAACTTACTTCTTTTTGTGGTGTATCTACTTTCTATTTTAATATATTATATCATGAATTATTTTATCTTCATGGTAATTTTAGTTTCAATTTGAATTATTTATTCTAAGTGGATTTGGGTTAAAAGTTACCAAGTGGTAAATAATTCCATAACATGATCCCTTTTTATTGGGTTATATTATTTCCCCGTTGTCGTTAATATTCTAAGATTATGTGTGTAATAACCTTTTACTATATATTTTTTTATTTACACTTTTTTATGTGGATTTAAATTTGACACACATAATATATTTGTTGATTGATTCTCACTTCAACATTATGTTATTTTAAGGTTTTACTTCATAATATCATTTTATTCAGGATTTTTTACAATTGAATTTCCATTCAAGGAAATTATTTTATCATTGACTATAAAACCCTTTAATTTTATTCTCCTATAGTTATTCATGAACTTTTTCAAGTAATAGTACCATTTTCCCACTCTTTGGTACTCAAAATTTTTTAGAAAATGTTTTTAAGAAACCCTAACTTCATTTCCCTCTTTAGTCGGAGAACCCGTTTTCTTCTAAAACTCATGTTTTATTAAAATGTTTTTAAAACTATTTTTAACCTTTTAGAAATGATTTATTAAAGACATTTTTACCCACTTTTCCTTTTAAATTTTTTTTCAAAGGAATCTTCTTATCTCTTTCTGAACAAGGCATTTTTCTAACCTTTCTACCATATAAAAGGAATGTGATTTTTACCTTATACAAAATGTATGGATTTACCTTCCATCATTTCTTCTAAGATTCCTATACAAGTTTAAAAGTTTTATTTTTAAATATTTTTTTTCAAAATTTATTTTCAAAGAAAATTATTTTCAAAATGTATTTTAAAATAAAAAGAATATTTTCCTCAAGAATATTTTTAAAATATGTTTTTATAGTATTTATATTCATCAATGAAAAAAAACCTTTATTTTTAATCCACTTGGTATATGTTGTATTTATACCATCCTAATTATTACTTTTGATGGTTTATAATTGATTTGACCAAGGATAGTATTGGCATTCACTTCATTGATTCCATTATTGTCCCCTTTAAATATTCAATTTCCTATGACCATTAGACATTGAATTTTCCCTAATTATACATATCATTTATCATGGATATTATTATTTCCTAAACCATATACCATTTTTATATATGGTTTTTACTTTGATAGTTATTTGATTATATGGAGAAATATTGAAAAATTCACATTCTTTATTTAATATGGATATTTGATAAGGCATATTGTTATTATTTAAATCGATTATTTTATATGAGGAGTGCTTTGGAAATGTAGTGATGGTTGGGGCCTGGAATTTATATAGCCCCTTAATGCATCGATAGGTTCTCATGAGATAAATTAGATATGAAAATTAAATAGGTTTCTATCTATATTTGCAAAAAGTCTTGTAAAGAGTCTTGATGGTATAGGTTTTCTTGTGCCTCGGACATAACATCCAATAATTAAGCATTTACTTCATTGATATTTCAGTTATCATTGTTATTGTCCATGATATTTTCACTATGAAAAAATTTATGGGTGCTTTTCATTCTCATTTTATTGATTTAATTTCATTTTTTTCAGTTTCTTACCTTGATATATTTATTATTCCTTATCCAGTTATTTAAATGGTGTTTATTTCTCAATTATTTACCTTTCCATATTGTTTATTCATTTAATTCACAATTTATTGATTACATGGCATGTGTTTTATGTTGTTTACCTTTCTATAATGATTATTCTCATTGATTCAGTATTTATTCTATTGCAATTAAACCTTAATGACAATTTGAACTCACCCTTATTTTATTTCCTTTCACTGGGAATCCAAGAAGTAAATAAAAAAATATGTGAAAGGAAATTCTAGATAGAATAAATTTATCCTTTAAATAAAAAAAATATGTTGTAATTAATGTATTCTGTTTTAATATAAGACTCATGTATGTATTTGGTTTACCAAGACTACTAAACTCTTCAGTCCATTTGGATTTTATTTCTTGTAATCACACCAATTTAATTATAGTATAAATTATATTTTGGGATTACTGGGGTCAATTAGCTACATTTTAGCTTCTCTTGATCATTAGAGATCATAAATTATCTACTCCAAGTGATGGAAAGCATCCCCTAGAGGATTTATCATGGTGAAAAAAAAAGGAAAAACATCTTTCCTTCAGGATTTATTTTCTAAAAAGAAACAATATGAAACAAAAATAAAATCATAACATTATAAAAGTTTAGTACCTCCTCCCACACTTATTCTAAACAAAAATAGACATCATGGGAAGATACATCCTATATTATCAATCAGTATTCAGACTCAAACAAAAGGAACTCCTACCATTAAGGTTCATTAATCTCTTCTCTAAATAGTTTAAGACTACATACATTTATATTGAATGGAATTTCCTTCCCAATATATATAATCTTCACAACACCAAAAGGTAAAACATGAGTTATAATAAAAATATCATCCCATTTTGAATATGATTTACATGGTAAAAGGTTTGGTCTATATTTGTACAGTATCACTTTATCTAGAATCTATAATTCTTTGTTCAAAATAAATTTTTTATAAAGTTATTTTGTTTTCTATTTAAAAAAACCTAAAATTTTAATAATCATTGTTCTTTATTTCTTCCAACACTTGAAAAAAAAGATTCCACTATTTTTCAGCTTCAAATATATTCAAATTTCATGACTTAACAGACCAAAAATATTTATTCTCTAACCCCATGGTAAAATGATAAGCTCTCCCAAAAACTATCTTGTATGGTGACATCCATATTGTAGTTTTATAGGTAGTATTGTATGTCCATGAAGAATCCTCAAGCCTAAAACTTCCAGTTCAGGTTAACCGTTTTCTCAAGAATATTCTTGATATCTCTATTTTACACTTCAATCATCCCATTTTTTTAGGATGATAGGGTTTAGACACTTTATGACTGACCCCAAATATTTTCAACAAGTCTTCAAATTTTCTATTATAGAAATGAGTTCCTTAGACTATTAGAATGAGCCTTGGAATTCCAAATCTATAAAAAAGATTAATCTTAACAAATTGTGACACCAATCTAGCATCATCTTTCCTAGTTGGAATAACTTCATTCAACTTAGACACATAATCTATAGAAAGTAGGGTGTATGAATATATAAATTAATTAGAAAATGGGCCTATAAAATGAAATCCCAAAACATCAGATACATCACAAAATAATAAAGTTTGTTGTTGATTCTCATGTCTTTAAGAAATATTTCCTTGGAATTGACCAGATTTATAGGTCCTTCAAAACTTATGAGAATCTTTAAATATGGTGAGACAAAATATTCTTGAATTAAACACATTACTAGATAATTTTATGGACTAAATTGAAATCTATATCTCAAACCATGGAATAATTTTAGCACTGAATAGATTTCATAATTCAGGACACATCTCCTTATAATCTGATCACTTTACAAATGCCACAAGTAAGGATCATTCCGAACTTATTTCCTTGAATCCCTAATCAATTTAACAACATGTTGTTTGGAAAACTAGTGAGGAACAATTTCATCAATTAAGTAATTAACTGTGTCTAAAAACCATTCCCACTTGTTTATAGAATAAAAAAACAATTTCTCCCTGATCGTGTTGTCAAGTGTATCAAATTAGATGTTTAGTTTTACTAGAATTTCTGCAGTATAGCAAGAACCCTAGGTCATCTATCGATGGAGACTTAGATTATTAATTTAAGAAAATATTTTTATTATGAAAATAAAATGAAAATGGGAAATTTAAAAGTTGTAGTTTTATGTTTTGGGAAGACAATAGAAAAAGAAAAATTATAAAACAAAGTATAAATGAACAGAATTAATTAAGCATGATCAACCTAGGGAAATTTCATGATGTTCATCCTTAATCGCTTTAATAGATAGAGTTATGATATTTTAATCCCTATTTTTTAACACCTATAACTAGTATATTACTTATTTTACACTAGTATACCTCTTAGGTTTCAGCCGAAAACACAAAATGATTCACCAGATACCATCGATTATTGGGTAAATTGTGTTTGACTTCATTACTGAAACTCACCAAGGCAACACACAAAGAACTAGATGTGTTTTCTAATTTTGTATGTTATTTATTTTATTTACCATTACTTGAATGTACATTTACATGGAAGTTTTTATGTGAGTTCAATTGACCAATATGAACCACACAAATACCACAATTTAAAGGAGAAAGAAAAAGGGATGAATGGTGTGTAAAACATCACATGAAAGGGTGCCCTCAAACATGATCATTTGAGTTTAAGTATAATGTACCATTATATAGCTCAATTAAATAAGAATATAGGATTAATAAAAATTACATACAACTTGGAATTAAAAAGATCATTCAAAATAATACAAACATGAAGCTTGAGATTACATCTCGTTCCTGCTCAGGTGATCACAAGGAGTTTATAAATCCATGGGAGGGAAGGAATAAAGAGATTTTGATGTAGAACTTTCCATAGTCTCTATAAATTATAGGTATTATGATAGTAATACTTTGGGACTCCAAAAATGGGATCACATTTCTTCCTGATCAAACTTCCAAATGGAGTGCCCAAGGTGCCAATTTATAGGCAAAGTGGGAGGTGGTTTTCGGCAAACTAATTTATAGAATCCACTTGGTCTATGGTTTTGGGGGGATAGATAGTCTTAAATTACTTTATAAAAAACTATAAAGTTGTTTAACTAAACCTTTTCTATCTCTATGTAAAATTTGTAGGCCAAATAATGTATATAATAAGAGATATTTCCAAAAATATTGAGGAAAACTTTTGACTTCGTGAAGATTTATTCTATTGAACAGATCGGTTTGTTTGGGAATCCTAATGGATGAATTGGACTTGAGTTATTTTATTAATGTTTTATCCCACTAAATTTTGGATTTTATAACAAAATGGAAGACCATTTTGATGCACAAAATTCTTGGAACATGCAAAAAAGTTGACATGTGTTCATGGGCTCTCTAAATCACCTCCACCTTCTATGAAATCATCAAAACAAGTGAAATTTACATTTTTAATATTGAAAATAACAAAATTATTGAATAAAACATGAAGTAAAATTTGTTATAATAATTTTAATTTACAATAGAGAATTAGTTTAATATAGTGGTATAAGGGTGGAATAAAACAGTGAATCGCGGTGTGATCACACCCCTACACATAAGCATTTTCAGTCTTGGGAAAATTCTTATATCCCAATAAATTACCATTCCTAAATCAAAGGTGATAAAACTTACAAGATTATTTTAAATTAAATCCATCATGTCTTATTTATGAAACCAATTTTCCTATCATTTTTCTTCTCTCACATTCAAATTTGTTCAACTTCATTTGTTCACCCATGCAACATGTCTCAACCTACCTCACCTAGAAATTTTCCCTCTTGACTCAAGGAACATATGAAAGTAGTGTTATGATATTTTCCCATAGTTCATGTGATCTTACCATATGATTTCCAAGATTCTCACTTCTCTATAGGAAGAAAATAGTGTGCTTCTCAAGAATACTTCCAATAGGTTGTTCTGAGGTTCAAGGGTTGGTAGGATTTAATGTTTAAAAATATGAGGTAGAATAGGAGTGTCTAATATCTTACGTACAAAACATGTCAAAATTCAGAAAGTGTTAATAATGAATGTACACACTCAACCCCTCACAAAGTGTGTCATATCAAACTCATTATCCCCATTGTCCATTTGTGTGGGTCACAACCAAGTAGTGACTAATAATGAGTAAACATCATATTTTCTCCATTTTTTTCTTTTGTTCTGTTTTTTATGTACAGAACTATATTTTTTTAATATACAGTTTTTTTATATAAAGAGGGAAACATGTGTAGAACAATGTTTCAATATGGATTGTGAATCCACTACACAAGGAAAATGTATGCACCCTTTATATCAACCCATAATAACGAATATCTCCCCATAATTCCCATGGAAACACCCTCTCACCCACAATTTCTGAAAATAAAACAAGAATATACACAATATATGGGTAGGTGGGGATAAATTATCTTATAATGTGTCTACCTAACATATATTTCATGGTATCTAATATAGTGACCCAGGATTAACAAACATGGATATTACATCATTTTTTATTAATATTTATTACATTGAAAAAATACATGCCCAAGGACTGTAATAGTTTAGTATCTTTAGAAACTTTGAAATAAAATATTTTATCCTAGTGAAAGTTCTTCAACATCTCCCATAAATATCTACACCATTATCACTTCTACCTAAAACCTTTCCTCATAACCTGGAGAAAGGAAACATAAGAAAGGGGTGATATCAGATTATCAGTAAGGGTAAACAAGGGAGACATGTAAGCATAAACATGAACATAGTATTATAATAACATGATCGTAACATTATGATATTATACCCTATATATCAAAGGTTATAAACATGAGCTATGGGATAAATCTTGGTAGTTCATAAGACATGAATCATAAGGAAATAAATATCATGATCCATGAAATCATAACTAAGGAATAAGACATAGGATTTGTCGCATACATATAAGAATAGAAACTTTTATGTCGGGGACACCTACCAATACCTTTATAACATGTTAGTCTTGGGATACGACTTGTGTACCTAATTTGGGCTTGGGATAGAAAAATGTGTACCCACTTTCTTTTAGGCTTGGGCTAAAACCCATGTAACTTCTTTTTTTGGGCTTGGGCTACTACCCATATACCCTCTTTCATTTAGGATTCTACTAAAACCCATACACCCTCTTTCTTTTTAGACTTAGGCTACAACCCAAACACCCTATTTCTTGTTGGGCTTAGGATACAACCCAAACACCCTCTTTATTTTTGGTCTTGGGCTATAACCCAAACACCATATTTCTTTTCGGGCTTGGGCTACAACCCAAACACCCTCTTTCTTTTAAAGCTTGGACTATAACCCATGTACCCTTTGAGCTCATATAAAACATATCATGACCCAATTCATTGTAGGTAAATATAGGTCCCACCCATCTCATAGTAAAATCATTCACACATGTGCCATAAGATAATAAAACATTCATCATATCATGACCCATAAAAAGATATAGGTTTTATAAACATCAAATCCTAACCCATAAAATGAAATGGGTATCATTAACATTTCATCACATCATAACCTATAGAAAATAGATAGGTTTCATAACCATTTAATCAAAGCATAAACCATGAAATAGAAATATATTTCATAAACATATAACTCATGAAATAGAAACAGGTTTCATAAAGACCGTAACATTAAGCGTGACCCATTCATAGAAAGGATATGAATGGAAAATTTAGAGAATTTTTAAAAATGGTATGAGTAACATCAATGGATTTCATATTAGATGGAAAATAGTTTTGAAATATATTTCAAAAATATTTCTTGAGTAAAATATCTTTTTTATTTAAAAAAGGCTTGTTAATTGATAAAACCATTTAAAAATAATTTTCTCAAAAAATACCTTGAAAATTAATTTTAAAAAAATATTTCAAAGGTTATCCTTTTAAAAACGAAAAGGAATCTTCAAAAGAATGATGGTGGGTAAATCCGTACATGTCGTGTGAAGTAAAAAGGAACATTTCTTTTGCATGTTAAAAAGGTTAGAAGGAATGTATTGTTCAGAAAGCGAAAAGAAGATCCCCTTGAAGAGATTGTTAAATTAAAAAAAAGTGTAAAAATTTATTTAAAATCTTATAGGATAATGGTATAATATTCTTGGAAACCCTTTTTAGAAAACATATATTTCTGACCAAAGAAAGGGTAAAGTTATGCTTTCTTAAAAACACTTTATTAACTATATTATATACCAGAGAGTAGAATATGGTACTAATACATGAGTATATAATGAAGTAAATAGGATAATGAAACTCATGAATATTCTTGAGATATGGATCATAATATTTCATCAAGGGAAGTAATAACATAAACAATCTTGGAAAGCGATGAGATTATCTCAATAAACTCTTATAGCTCGGTAACGTGTGATAATAATCTCCATATAAAAAAATGAAATTAAATTAAGCTTAATATATAATTAAAATAATTATATTAATGGTATAAAATGTAAAATTTAAGTATATACACCTTAAATAAGAGTTTAGGTTAATAAAAAAACATGAATCTCAAAGAAGGTAAATTGAGACAAAACTGTTTTACCGATTTGGTAACTTTTAAAAGATAAACCCCGTGGAAGAAGTATAATCAAATGGGAATGTGAATACCCAAAATTTTAATTAAAAGATACATATAATACAATCATGGTCAGTACATACACCACACAAAATAAAACAGTGGCGATCATATTTTGTATCTCACCGAAATTAAAAGTGAGATGAAATCCCCTTACCTTGTTTCTTGACTCTCTCTGTACTCATACAATATTTATGTATAATAAATATAATTTTATTATAAATATTTTACATAATCATATTATTATATCTATTACCATATTTTTTTATTATAACCTTATATCACCCTCTTGTTAATGATCCTATATTAGAGTTTCACTTCGGGTAATATTCGCTTTGTTCTTCACATGTGTCTTAATTTATTATATCGTTGGTCCTTATACTTATATCATGATTAAAGAATTTATATAATGATATAAATATCAGGTATATCAATTATATGCATATTATAATAATTTATAGGATATATAAGTATGAAATCGAATGCATTGTTCATGGAGACGGTAAGTCGTACATACACATGAACGTTGTTTCCATTTTTATTGTCTTCTTGAAAGAAAGTATGTAAATGACATATGTATATATATGTATGTATGTATATATATCATTATTAAAATAGAATTAATATATAATATATATAATATAAGTTCATTAAACCCATCCATAATAAATTATATGGGGTGTGTGAACAAATCAAATCGCTTTGAGGGGTGGTAGTCCACACATCCTCAAACGATATTATCGTATTAACATCAAATATAAGGTAAAAAGATGTGTGTTTTAAAATTAATAAATAAGATTAAAGTAATAATAAATATAATATATTAGATATATAAATATAGTATCCATCATAATGTCCACCATGATTAGTGGTAAAGTAAAAATGAACAATCATCGCTTCATGAGGCAGTAGTTCACCGTACACAGAAACAGTATGTTCAACATCCATTAGATGGAGGTGTGTGTAAGTGTAGGTCAGACCCATTGCATAAAAACATCATATTATATGTAATATAATTATTTTTTTACACAATAATGGAATAAAGAGAGTTGAATGGGTGAATAAGGGAAATAAAGGAAAGGAGCTTGAGAGAAGACGTTACCTCTGAATCAGGTAACTCCTTTTGGTTTGTGCCAAAAGGCTTCCTTGAGAATATTACTTCCCAAAGGGATGATTCAATTTATAAGAGAGGATTTTTTTGAGGATACTTGGTCAGATATTGGACTAAATAAAAAGGTTTTAGAGGTGTGAGGAATGGGTAGAGGTGGTGGCCTTTTATAGGAAAGGAAAAGGACTCACATGGAATTTTTAGAAACAAATTAGGTATGCACATGTTCTTACCTGAAAAAAGTCATAAAAAGAAAAAAAACTCAATAATGAAAGTTTTATGGACTAAATATGGACATATAATGAGTTTTGTACAAGTGTTTAAGTCATTTGGGCCCTTAATTTTAAGGTTTAGTCTCTAATTAAGCTTAATTTGGCCTTAACTGCTGTGATTAATTTTAATCACTTTTACTAATCATTTTGGTCAAAAATTAACATGGTCTTATTAGAATCTAAATATTAGACTCAATACAATGTTTTATGTAGGATTTTTGAAATTCTAATCATAGAAGTGGAAAAATTAAGATTAGTGTTAATTCTGCAGACATGACGAAATAACGTGGTTTCAAAGTAGGAAAAAGTTCAAAAGTTTGTTAAGATATTTTTATTCAGTTTCAAAGTGAATTTGATATTAATTAATTTAATTTTATTTTTATATGTGATATTAATATAATTTTACCTTAAACATATTTATAATATTATTTAGCATTAATAGTTAATTAGAAAAAAAAGGCAGTTTTTAACTAAAAAACAGTATTTATCACTATTCATCAAAAAATAAAGCTTCTCAGAAAAATCCTAAAAATTTAAACTAGGATAATTTAAATGTTATGAATTCAAAAATTATGTTTATTTTATTCAATTAAATTTATAAAATTTTCTAAATTTTTTTTTATTATTAAAAGTGATTCATTCAAGAAAAAAATATTTTTAACATAAAAGGACTTTACCAAAAATATTATCTTCCATTGTCAATATGTTTTATTTATATAAAAAATAATATTTTAATAGTAGTTATTACTAAGTTTAATGTATAGGTTATAATTATCTTATTTAAATAATTAAAATAATAAAAATTGATGTTTTGTAGAAACTCAATGTTATGTGCATCGTACGCCAAGTAGGCCTTGCTTGTAGCACAAGCCAAGTTGGTATTGCATGTGAAAGGAATGTTTGAATTGGTGTATTAATATATATATAAAGAAATATTTACAATGTTATGTGAAATAAAAAATATTGAAAGTTAAATTAATTCAAAAAATAATAATTCTCAAAATCTCAGGGTGTTACATTTAAGGCTTTAAAAGGGTAAAATATCAAGGTGGCCGAAAATAGAGGTTAATTGTATAAAGGTATTTTAAATAAATGATTTCCTCTATCATTAATGTAGTATACTCGAATATTATGGCTTTAAAAAGAATCAATGAAAGTTCTAGTTTCTCTACATGACCTGAGACTCTTAAGAAAGTGATTAAAAGACATAATATGAAAAAAAAAGGGATTGGAATGTCTCTCGGGTAAAGTATTAAAATATTGGTCAGTGATAATGAGGCATGGGTTTAAAAAATCCATTAAGAACCTAAGAATTATTTGAAAATAAAAATTCTAGAAAAAGATTTCATATCATTATTCATTTGAAAAACATTTATCCAAAAACATTGGAATTTTCCACACAATTGACTCAAGCATGAAAAATGATTTTGGATATTCTTTTTAAGATCAATGTTTATCTAAAAACACAAAATAAAGAAAAAGAAATCAAAAATGAAAACACATTTTTTTTGTTTTTTTTTGTTTTTTTTTTAATACTAACTATTACATGTCACCCTCCCCCACACCTAAAAATTACATTAAACTCAATGAAAGTATTTTAAATAAATAGACAAGTAAATAAAGGTGGGTAGAAGGGAAAACCTGCTAAGTGGTGTCATATGTGGTATCAATCAGTTGGATTTCCTCCACAAGATGCTTTGGAAAATCCTTATAGAAGTGTTTGAGACTCTACCCATTGACAGTAAACCTTTTTCAACTCTTCTCATGAAAAAACTATATAACACCAAAAGGGTAAACATCAATAAAATTATGGGGACTGAGCCATCAGGAACAAAGATTACCTAGAGCTTTAGACTGGAATTATACATGAGAACCTTCACACTGATATGAAACTTCCATTGATTAATCATGCCATCATGGTTAGTCTTTTTCTTCTCTTTATAGATTCAAGAGTTCTCATATTCATCACATAGAATTTCTTTCAACTCTTGAATCTACAACTTCTTATGATTACCTTCATCTGAGAGATTCATATTACATTGTTTAATAGCCCAATATTTATGGTGATCTACCTATAACAGGAGGTGACAAGCCTTTCCAAACACAATCCTATATGGTGAAATTCTGATTGGGGTTTTAAAAGATATACGGTACGCCCAAAGTGCATCATCCAAGCACAAAATCCAATATTTCTTATTGGGTTATATCATTTTTTCCAAGATTAGATTAACTTATCAATTTTATATTTCCTCTTGTTTGTTAGTTTGGGGGTGATATGCAGTGGTGACTTTATGAATAACCCCATACTTATGTAGAAAATTTTTCAAGTTACAATTGAAAAAATGTGAACCTTGACCACTAATGATGAATCTCGGAAAACCAAACCTGTTGAAAATATGGGACCTCACAAAATCAAAAACCACTCGAGAGTCATCGGTCCCGGTAGCCTATTCTTCTACCCATTTAGATACATAGTCCATAACCAATAAGATATACACAAAGAAATATGAATTAGGAAAAATCCCCATGAAGTCAATGCCCCATGCATCGAAAATCTCACAAAATAACATGGGTTGTGTCACGACCCGTCCCAGTGGGGCCCACACCGTGACTCCCCAAGCCCACCTCCAATAGGCCAGGGGCTGGTGACTAGCACCGAGTAGGCATATCACTAACATGGGAGGCATTGCCTAAGTACCTGTACACACACACACATCTCAAAGCCCACAAATGCTCAAATTTAAGACACTAAGAAACAAAAATGCATGCATACAACTAAACCCAACCAACAGAGTGAGACGATAGGTAGAGTACTAAAAGTAAACTGGGCCATAATACAAGACCACCAGAACTAAAGTCTAAAAAGTGAAAAGTACAACCTGTAAACACAAAAGGTACTGGGACTGCTACTCATAGCCGTAGGAACACCTCGGCCTATAGGGAACTCAGAAAGCTCGGTCTTGTCCTGGTCCGCCCTGGACTCTGTCAAAAGGCTGCTCATCTGCACAAGACACCAGGTATGCGGGCAAAGCCTGTGCAGGGGTGAGTATAACAACACTCAGTAGAGGACCCCAAAAACCACAAATAAGTACACAAAGTAAAGGTACAGTCAGCTATGCATAGTATATGTCTACAGAATATATAGAACAAACCAGATATACTCAAAACCCAGACCGTAGTCTAGAGACAAGTCACACAACTGCATACCCCCGTTAGGGATTCTCTTCAAAGATTCCACGATGCACTCATTCCGAGAGAACACACCCCACGAGTCTTAAAGCTCTGATGATGTCCGTCCGAGAAGTGTTTTTCGTCGGGAACCATCACGAGAGGTAGCTGCACTCATTACGAGAGACACACTTCTGAGTGGGAAGGTTATGATAGACAGAAGCACTCATTATAGGAGACACACTCCTGAGTGGGAAAGATCATGATACAATGATGAGGATCACTGCCAGGGCCATGGAGGATACCGCGACTCATCCGAATTCACCAGTTAGGTGATACACCATCTAGGTAGAGGATCAATGCCTGGTAGAGTTAGTCACGTCGATTCCTGACTCTACCTAGGGTCAGGAATGGATAGAGGATCTCACTCTGGGCCTCTCGTAGGGATTCCAACTCTGTCACAGAAAGTCCGGCTGAAGGGATCATACTCCTGTAGAAGGAAACGATGTCTGACCTTCAGGGAAATGAGAAGAAGGGGCACTAACCAAAACAAAATATTTCTAGAATATGGTGAACAAGAGGACCATGCTTTTTTCCAAAAAATTACACGGCGTGTAGAAAAGATACACGCCGTGTTGTCTGACCCCAGGTACTGCCCGTGTGCAATGACCCATGTCGTAGAACTGGTTGTGTAGAAAAACATAGTACACGGCATGTAGTACGATGTACACGTCGTGACTGGGGTTTTGGCCCCGTTTTACTGGTCGTGTGGCCATACACGGCTATCAACCCATGTACTTTAACCTGTGTCCATGTATCCCCTGGATACACGCCGAGCTTTATGTTGCCTCCTCTGCCAAGCTGTACACGCCATGTCCTCTGAAGCCGTGTAGATCATCTCGTGTTTGTGTACTACCCAAAGTACACGCCGAGCTTCGGGGAAAAATCCAACACACCGTGTGACCAGGGTCACACATTGTGTTATTCTTCTCTGACCCTGAAACCCTAGCCACCACCACCAGTACTACACGGCATGTTATTCGGAAGTGCATGCCGTGTATTCTGGAAATTTCCAGAAATGCGGACCTCCGCCGTCGCGCCTCCGGTGATGATCCTTTCGTCGATCTGACCACCAAATCTCCACGAAAACTTCAGGTTTTGGTCACCTTGTCACCATGAAGCCGCTTCCAGTGTTTTCAGACCTCTGATTGACTTTGAAAATGTGCTTTGATCTTCCCACATGAAGAACGCTTGAAGAACGCCCTTTCCCGATCCGGTCCAATTCGTCATCCGCCATCGTCACCACACCTCCACAAGGTCATTGTGGTGTCGAACCTTCAATTTGGGATTGTTGCGTCACATAATGAATTTGCAACGATCCGTTGTTCTTCACCCCGTGAAGAACGCGAAGAACGCGTGAGAAAAGAAAAGGGGGAGGAAATCCAATAAACAAAATTGAGGAACAAAC
Organism: Viscum album; assembly: GCA_963277665.1. Taxonomy (NCBI): domain Eukaryota; kingdom Viridiplantae; phylum Streptophyta; class Magnoliopsida; order Santalales; family Viscaceae; genus Viscum; species Viscum album. The sequence goes on along the minus strand of OY728162.1, from coordinate 420,824,245 downwards.
CTCCGCCATTGTTTGTCACGGTATTGATCCACTCCCATTAATAGGTTTAAACAGAGCAGATATCAACATAAATAAAATCATGGATTATTTCCCCAAAATCATCCCAAAGAAAACCCTCCCGCAAGAACGTACGAATCTATGGATCAACTTGTTCGTGGTTGATCCGCATTCGTCGTTTAAACTCAAAAACGGGGAAAATAAATTGAAATAACAAACCCCTACCTTTAGAAAGTATCGATCAGTGATGAAGGTGTCACATAGCCGTCGTCGTCGAGATCCTTCAACGTCGTTGGTGCAGTGATTCGCAGCCTCGATCCGTCAGCGTTTTTCGCAGAGAAATTTCTCCAATGCCCCGCGGATTCTGTAGAGGTTCCTCTCAAACGTCGCCAACGATCAACAATTGCTTAACCCATTAAAAAGGGAAACATATTGGAATTTAATTATGCGGCAGTATTAATGACGCCAACTTGCCATTATTTTTAGTCATTATGACACGTCATTAATTTATGAAACATATGTCTCATCGCTGTGCTGCAACAGAAGTTTCCATAAAATAAAATAAACATTTATCAAGTTATTTTATTTTTACTTTACTAAAAACGTGTGAAAATTTACTTTCTACCTAAACCCACGTCGGTCGAGGTTAGGCCCATTCTTAGGTAAATTCATCTCCTCGGACGCAGCGGTGCACTCAGATTTTTAATCCATGCATCCGTTTGGAAAATTCCACAACTGCGCACAAGCACCGACTCACTTAACTTAAAAAAGTTCAAACCACCAGTTCGGGCTCACTGGACCTCGGAATGATGGGTCGTCTTCACACCCGGTCACGAAATAATTCCATATAATATTTAAATAATAAATAGAAAATCTGAGACATTACATTCTCCCCACCTTAGGGCTTTGCGTCCCTGAAAAGCCAAAACAAGGGCTACTCAAAAAGATGTGGGCACTGGGCACGAATCTGGGTCTTCCACTCCCACGTGCTCTCCTAAAGATTCTCGTGCTATCACCGGACGCGCACCAAGGGAATCGATTGCCCACGAAGGATCCTCTCCTGCCGATCCTCGATCTCCACTGGGTACTCAGCAAAGTTCACTCCATCCTCGATGTCCAGCTCACCCCAGTCGATGATGTGTGACGGATCGTGCACGTACCTCCTCAGCTGCGACATGTGGAAGACATCATGTACCCAATGCAACTGTGGTAGTAGAGCTAGGCGGTACGCCACCTCGCCAACTTTGCACAGTATCTGGAAGGGTCCGATGAACCTTGGAGATAGCTTACCTCCTCGGCCAAATCTCTGTAACCCTCATCGAGGTGAGACCCGAAGAAAGACGTGGTCTCCCTATTCGAACTCCAGAGGCCTCCTTCGTCGTTAAGTATAGGACTTATTCTGGCTCTATGTAGTCTTCATCCACTCTTGGATGATCTGCACCTTCTCTGTGGTAGCTCGCACTAACTCTGGACCCATGAGTGCTGACTCTCCAGGGTCGGTCCAGCAAAGCGGTGACCGGCAGGGTCTCCCGTACAAGGCCTCGAACGGTGCCATACTAATGGTAGAGTGGTAGCTGTTGTTGTACGCAAACTCCACCAGTGGTAGGTGGTCCTTCCAGCTACGAACCAAGTCCAAGATACAAGCTCGCAACATATCCTCCAAAACCTGAATGATCCTCTCCGTCTGACCATCAGTCTGGGGATGAAACGATGTGCTCAAGCGTAGCTGAGTCCCAAAAGCCTTCTGCAATCCCTTTCACAACCGGGACGTGAAGCGGGAATCTCGATCCGAGACTATAGTCAAGGGTATACCATGAATCCGAACTATCTCCTGCACATAGAGGCGTCCCAAGCTCTCTACGGAACTTTGCTCCCTAATAGCTAAGAAGTGGTCCGACTTGGTGAGTCGGTCAACGATCACCCAGATAGAATCATGCCCCTTGGACGTCTGTGGTAAGCCTGTCACGAAGTCCATAGATATTTCATCCCACTTCCACTCTGGAAATTCCAGGGGTGAGCTAACCCCACTGGAACCTGGTGCTCAGCCTTCACCTACTGGCATGTGAGGCATCGAGAAACAAACTCTTATACTGCATTCTTCATGCATGACCACCAGAATTGTTTTCGGAGATCCTGGTACATCTTTGCCAATCCAGGATGTACCTCCAAAGGGGATGTATGAAAATCCCTCAGGACCTCCTCCTGGAACGCCATTGGTACAACAGTGCATCCTCTGAAAAGAAGTATGTGCTTCCCACCTTGTGAATATCCATCCGGAGCATGTCCTGTGGATAACTGAGCACGTAAAGACACACAGTCGACATCCCCAATCTATGCCTCCCTAACTCATTGTAAGAGTGGAGGGGTGATAACCATCGACTGTAGATGAGTTGGATCCTCTCCATCCATTAAGGATAACTGTAACGCGACTAACTGCTGTGTCGCCTCACTCAACAGCTGTGAGCTCGACTTTCTGCTAAGGGAATCTACCACCCTATTCCCCTTTCCAGGAGTATAGATGATCTCGAAATCATAGTCCTGGAGGAACTCTAGCCAATGCCTCTACCTTAGATTCATATCCTTCTGTGAGAAGATGTACTTGAGGCTATTGTGGTCAGAGTAGACAATAAACTTCTCGCCCATAAGGTAGTTTTGCTACATATTTAAGGTGAATACTACCACTGCTAACTCGAGATCATGGGTTGCATAAATCTGCTCATGTGGCCTAAGCTAGCACGAACCATAAGAAATCACTGCATGTCGCTGCATCAGGACACAAATGAGCCCGGTCCCTGATGCGTTGCAGAAAACTACGTACTCGACACCCTCCTCCGGCAATCTCAAGACTGGGGCGCTCATCAAACTCTGCCTCAACCACTCAAAATCCTGCTGGCACTTCTCCGTCCACATGAAGGGCTGCCCCTTCCTGGTCAAGGCTTCCATCGGTGCTGATATCCAAGAGAATTCAGGAATGAATCTTCAGTAATATCATGCCAACCCAAGGAAGCTTCGCACCTCCGTCACGCTCCGAGGTGGCTCCCATGCTAACACAGCCTCCACCTTGGCTGGGTCCACAGCTACTCCATCTGCTGAGATGACATGTCCCATAAAGTGGACCTCCTGAATCTAGAACTGGCACTTTGAGAGCTTCCCATAAAGATGGTGCTCCCGAAGTACGTCTAGAACCATCCGTAGGTGTCTCGCATGCTCCTCTTCTGATGTCGAGTACACGAGGATGTCTTCGATGAAGACCACTACAAACCGGTCCAAGTACGGATGGAAGATCCGGTTCATCGGTCCCATGAACACTACAAGGGTGTTTTTCATGCCAAAAGGCATCACTAAGTACTCATAGTGACCGTAGAGGCATCTGAAAGTTGTCTTCAGTATATCCTCATCCCGCACTCGTAGCTAGTGATAGCCTGATCGAAGGTGAACCTTCGAGAACCACTGGGCCCCTCTTAGCTGATCGAAGAGGTCATTGATTCTCGGCAGTGGATACTTTTTCTTTACCGTCACTTGTTTTAGGCGCCGGTAATCCATGCACAACCTTATACTTTCATCTGCCTTCTTGGAAAACAAGACTGGGGCCACCCAGGGTGAGATGCTGGGTCTTACGAAACCCTTGCTCTACAAATCCTCCAATTGCACCCTCTGCTCGCGAAGCTCTATGGGATACATCCAATAATACGATGAGGAAATCGGTGTCATCCTGGGGTGTAAGTCAATGCAGAAGTCAACTTCCCGATGGGGAGGTAATCCTGGAACATCTTTGGGAAATACGTCCTCATACTCCCCCACCACCGCTGGGAACTGAGAGATCACAACATCTACTAATCTGAGGGTAAGTCTATCCAACTCCTGAGTGATTGGATGCACCCTCCTATTCATGAGCCCATTTTGTGCTACCTGGGTTTCCTTTTCTCTGACAAAGGAAAACCTTGTTCCATCACGGCGGACACACTGCACTCTTCGCCTAAAAAAGTCAATCTGGGCATAGACCGAAGATAACCAATCCATATCTATAATGAATTCTTAAGGCCTCGACGCTACCACAAAGAGTTTACAACTGAAACTCTCACCTCCAAGGGTAAGATCACATTGTCTGCAAAGGTTCGTGATCATCGAGTCTCCTCCCGTAGGTGTCTCCAAGCATAAGGATCGATTCAACGGTTCTTCCAGAATCTCAAGGTTTTGTACAAGACATGTGGCTATAAGGGAATGACTGGAACCTATGTCTATGAGTACGGAAGCTAAGGTATAAAAGACACAGATCGTACCTCGAATCATCCCTGGATCCCCTGGGTCATATGCCTTGACTGCATGCAGCTGTCCCTGCCCCCGTCCCCCAGCTCCATTAGCCTGGTGCGGACCTCCTGGGGGTGGTGGTGGAAGTAAGTCGAAGCGTCTGCCACCACCCATAGCTATCCCTGCTCCTCTACCACGTCCGCTACCTGGCAGGTCTGCCTGGTCTATTCTCTGCCTCTACCTTGGTGGTCCATACACTGCTTCCCTGTCAGCAGCTCGATGGGTCGGGAAATCCCTAGTGATATATCCCCTACCGTCGCATGCATAGCATCGCTTCTCCCTAGGCTGACTGGATCCAGCCTGAGAGCCCTGGACTGTCGATCCCCTATCCTGGGTCCTCCTCTGATGTCTCTCACGTCCTGATCCCTGCGTCTGACACTGGCTCCCTGCCGCCGAGGTCTCCGCACCTGTCTGTCTGTTGTTGACTGTCGGCATCTGTCTCTACTCCTCCAAGAAGATTTTGACCAACAAAGCTCGCTCGAGCACTCTAGCATAAGTCGATATGAATAGAGGCACGACACTAGCTCGGATGTCTCGTCGTAGACCTTGATCAAAGGTCCGAGCTCTGAAGTACTAATCCCTAACCATATCCATCGAGTACCTGGCGAGGTTGGTGAACCTCGATGAGTAGTCAGCTACTGTCATACTACCTTGTTGGAGCTGAAGAAGCTCCTGGATGCGCACAGCTCTCAACGTAACCGGAGAGAACTCCTCCCTGAAGAGTTTCTCAAACTCCGTCCATGAAAGAGTCTCCTCGTCATGAGTCCGCATGGTCAGACTCCACCACTGTCCCGCCGAACCCTGAAGAAGGCTCGCTCCTACGATCACCATCCAGTCTGCTGGTGTCCTCACTAGATGGAAAACTTTGGTCACCGCCTCAAGCCAGTCCTCAGCCGCCTAAGGGTCAGGATCACCTCAGAACCTGAGGGGTCTCTGTCTCTGGAACTCATGGAGCGCGCTATGTCTGCGCTCCTTGTCGGTCGGTACTGCAGGTACCACTGGCTTCTCCACTGGTGGTGGCATAGCAGGTGCACCACCCGATGGCAATGCCTGGGGAACTGGTCCCTGTATCGAAGGCTCATAATTGAGGGGGTCATCCTCGTGATCGTGCTACTGAATCCTAGCGGGTATGCATCGTGGAAGCATCTTGTAAGGAAACAAGATGTACCATGGTCAAAGAGTATATCTGGATAGCTGACACAAAGGACATGGAAACCACAAACCATTCCTATATGATGCATGTACCCTTTCATTTCCCCACAACCAGTGTTTTTGTGTACCGAGTTGGAAATCAGGTTGTCAGAGCTCTGGTGTATGGATACGTCAGCCGCCGTACCAACACTGGAGTCTCTGGCCTGAAAGCCGAACTCGAAACACTTAACATTGTTTCCCCGAACCAAACTCACAGACTCTTGGTCCTAAGGTAGAACCGACCACCACTGATACCACTCTGTCATGACCCGTCCCAGTGGGGCCCGCTTTGTGACTCCACAATCCCACCTCCAATAGGCCAGGGGTTGGTGACTAGCACCGAGTAGGCATATAACTAACATGGGAGGCATTTCCTAAGTACTTGTACACACGCACACATCTCCAAGCCCACAAATACTGAAATGTAAGACACTAAGAAACAAAAATGCATGCATACAACTAAACCCAACCAACACAGTGCAACTAAAGGTAGAGTAATAAAATTAAACTGGGCTATAATACAAGCCCACCAAAACAAAAGTCTGAAAAGTGCAAAGTCCAACATGTAAGAAAAAAAGGTACTGGGACTGCTGCTCGTAGCCGTAGGAACACCTCGGCCTGTAGGGAACTCAGAAAGCTCGGTCATGTCCTGGTCCACCCTGGACTCTATCAAAAGGCTGCTCATCTGCACAAGACACCAGACGTGCAGGAAAAGCCCATGCAGGGGTGAGTATAACAACACTCAGTAGAGGACCTCGAAAACCACAAAGCAGTACACAAAGTAAAGGTACAGTCAGCTATGCACAGTATATGTCTACAGAACATATAGAACAAACCAGATATACTCAAAACCCATACCATAGTCTAGAGATAAGTCACGCGACCGCATACCCCTGTTAGGGATTCTGTTCAAAGATTCTGTGATGCACTCGTTCTGGGAGAACACACTCCACAAGTCTTAAAGCTCTGATAACGTCCGTCTGAGAAGTGTTGTTCATCAGGAACTGTCACGAGAGGTAGCTACACTCATTACGAGAGACACACTCCTGAGTGGGAAGGTTACGATAGATAGAATCACTCATTATGGGAGACACACTCCTGAGTGGGAAAGATTACGATACACAGATGAGGATCACTACTAGTGCCATGGCGAATACCGCGACTCATCCGGATTCACCAGTTAGGTGATACACCAGCTAGGTAGAGGATCAACGCCCGGTAGAGTTGGTCACGTCGATGCCTGACTCTACCTAGAGTCAGGAATGGATAGAGTATCTCACTTAGGGCCTCTCAGAGGGATGATAACTCTATCACAGAAAGTCCGGCTGAAGGGATCATACTCCTGTAGAAGGAAACGATGCCTAACTTTCAGGGAAATGAGAAGAAGGGGCACTAACCCAAATGAAAGATGCCCAGGATACAGTGAACAAGAGGGACATGTTGTTTTCAAAAAATTTCACGGCATGTAGAAAAGATACACGTCGTGTTGTCTGACCCCGGGTACTGCCTGTGTGCAACGGCCCATGTCGTAGAACTGGTCGTGTAGAAAAACTTAGTACACGACGTGTAGTATGATGTACACACCGTGTCAAAGTGACTTGGGTTTTCGCCCCGTGTCACTGGTCGTGTGGTCGTACACGGCTATCAACCCGTGTAATTTAACCCGTGTTCTTGTATCCCCTGGATACACGCCGAGCTTCATGTTGTCGCCTCTGCCAAGCTGTACACGCCGTGTCATCGGAAGCCGTGTAGATCATCCCGTGTCCGTGTACTACCCAAAGTACATGTCGAGCTTCGGTGAAAAATCCAACACGCCATGTGACCGGGGTCACACATCGTGTTATTACTCTCTGACCCTGAAACCCTATCCACCACCACCAGTACTACACGGCGTGTTCTTCGAAAGTGCACGCCGTGTATTCTGGAAATTTCTATAAACGCGGACCTCCACCATTTCGCCTCCGGTGATGATCTGTTTGTCGATCCGGTCACCTGATCACCACGAAAACTTCAGTTTTTGGTCACCCCATCACCATGAAGCCGCTTCCGGTGTTTTTGGACCTCCGATCGGCTCCGAAAACGTTCTTTGATCTTCCCGCATGAAGAACGCTCGAAGAACGCCCTTTCCCGATCCGGTCTGATTCATCATCCGCCATCATCGCCGCACCTACAAAAGGTCGTTGTGGTGTCGAACCTTCAATTTGGGATCGTTTCATCGTGGAAAGGATGCACAACGAACCGTTGTTTGTCGCCCTTCGAAGAACACAAAAAACGCGTGAGAAAAGAAAAGGGGGAGGAAATCCAATAAACAAAATTGAGGAACGAACCTCCGCCGTCATTTGTCACGGCGTTGATCTGATCTCGTTAATAGGTTTAAATGGAGTAGAGATCAATATAAATAAAAGTATGGATTATTTCCCCAAAATCATCCCAAAGATAACCCTCCCACAAGAACGTATAAATCCGCAGATCAACTTGTTCGTGGTTGATCTGCGTTCGTTGTTTAAACTCAAAAATGGGGAAAATAAATTGAAATAAAAAACCCATACCTTTATAAAGTATCGATCGGTGATGAAGGTGTCGCACTGCCGTCGTCGTCGAGATCCTTTAACGTCGTTGGCGCAGCGATTCGCAGCCTCGATCCGTCATTGTTTGTCGCCGAGAAATTTCTCCAATGCCCCGCGAATTCTGTAGAGGTTCCTCTCAAACGTCGCCAATGATCAACAATTGCTTAACCCATTTAAAAGGGAAACATGTTGGAATTTAATTATTCAGTAGTATTAATGACGCCAACTTTCCATTATTTTGAGTCATTATGACACGTCATTAATTTAGGAAACACACATCCCGTCGCTGTGCTGCAACGGACGTTTCCATAAAATAAAATAAACATTTAGCAAGTTATTTTATTTTTACTTTACTAAAAACGTCTGAAAATTTAATTTCTCTCTCAACTTGTACCGATCAAGGTTAGGCCCTTTATTAGGTAAAGTCGTCATCCCGGATGCAACAGTGCACTCAGATTTTTAATCATGAAATCTGTTTGGAAACTACCACAACCGCGCACAAGTGCTGACTCACTTAACTTAAAAAAGTTCAAACCACCATTCCGGGATCACTGGACCTCAGAATGATGTGCCGTCTTCGCACCCGGTCTCGGAATAATTCTATATAATATTTAAAATAATAAATGAAAAATTTGAGACGTTACAGGTTGTTGGGGGATTTCATTACTCTTGGAGATATTCCTAGTGAATTTACATCAAGTACATGACTTACAAAACCGATGGGCATCTCTATACAATTTTGGCCAATAAAGTCTTGAGTATAGGAATTTCTAAGCTTTATGTTGAGAGACAAAGTGGCCCCCACAAGCCAAAGTTTGGATGAAGGTAAAACTGAGGTGAACTCATGGTCAGGGACATATTAACGAACAAATTTTTCACTACAATTTCTCCACAAATATGGGTCATATAAAATGTACCATCGTGAATCATGCTTAAGTCTATGGGACTATGAAGTGCTTAAATCTATGGGGACCCTAGATGTTGCTAGAAAATTCACAAATTTTGCATACCAAGTGGTAAGGTTAACAACATCACAAAGGTACTCATGAGGGAATAATTATCCAATGGGGAGGGATGAGTCGGCATGGTGGTCTAATGGTGGGTAAAATATACTAATGTGGTCAGCTACAACATTTTACACTCCTCTATGATCTCTAATCTCAAGGTCAAACTTTTGGAGGAGGAGCATCCACCGAATGAGGTGGGGATTAGCTTCGAGTTTCTTTAGGAGAAAACAAAGGGCAGCATGATTAGAAAATACAATGATTTTTTACCCAATAATATATGAACATAATTTTTCCAAGGAAAACATAATAGAAAGGAGTTATTTTTCAATGGTGGTGCAGTTTTCTTGGATAGGGTCAAGGGTATGTGAGGCATATGCAATGAAATGAGAATACTTCTCAACCCTTTGTGATAAAACTGCCCCAACTGCAAAGTTAGAGGCATCACACATAAGTTCGAAGGGAGGCTTCCACCTTTGTGGTTGGATTATGGGAGGTGATGTGAGACTCTTTTTTAGTGAATTGAAAGAATCCTCACAATTTTTATCAAATAAAAATTTAAAATCCTTTTACAACAATCGAGATAGGGGAAGTGAGATCTTACTTAAGTCTTTAATAAATCAGTGGTTTCAGAACTAGCATGACCTAAGAAATATCGCACCTCATGAATTCATTTTGGATATAAAAGTGATGAAATTAATTCAATTTTTGATGTATCCACTTGAATTACATCTTTTGAAATAACATTCCCAAGAACTATCCCCCTCTCAACTATTAAATGACATTTCTCATAATTTAATACGAGATCCTTTTCAAAGCGACAACGGAGGATAGAACCTAGGTGTGCCAAATAGTCATCAAAGTAAGTTCCATAAACTATGAAATCATCCATAAAGACTTCCATAAAATTCTCAAGGTACTCAGAAAAAATACTCAACATACATCACTGAAAAGTACTAGGATCATTACATAGACCAAAATCAATCCTTCTGTATACAAATGTATAGAATTTATAGGTAAATTTTGTCTTTTCTTGATCCTCAAGGGCTATATGGATTTAAAAATAACCTAAATAGCCATCAAGGAAACAATAATGGGACTTACCAGCCAATCTTTCTAAAATTTGGCCAATAAAAGGTAGAGGAAAGTGGTCCTTTCGCATGGATTGATTCAATCAACAGTAGTCAATTTAGAATCGCTAACTATTTTCTACACGTTTTGAACCAATTCATTCCTTTCATTTGACACAACCATTATTCCATTTTTTAGGCACAATTTACACTGGGCTAACCCATTTACTATCATATATAGGATAAATGATCCCAACAGTAAGTAATTTACTGACTTGCAATTTTACCACTTCAAGGAGAGTGGTATTTAACTAGCATTGAGCTTGACTTACGGGTTTAGAATCATAATCTAAAAGTATATGGTGTTTACAAATAGATGGGACAATCTTGGGAATATCATCCAATTTCCATCCAATTTCATTTTTACACTCTCTCAAAAGGTCAATCCGTTTTGATTCCTACTATAGAGAGAGGTTATTGTCAATAATGATGGAAAATTGGTCAATATCCTCAATATATACGTATTTTAATTTCGATGGAAGTGGTTTTAATTCCAATATCAGTGGTTTTTTTATTGAGGGAGGGGGTTTAGGGAGAGTGTGGTCCATGAAACTATCTATCTGCTTATGTTTATTCTCTAAGGAAAGAGAATCTATTGAAATGAGATTTTAAGAATCATCGATAATCATGGGTACCTTAGAATAAACACACTCATTAATTAAAATAAAAAATTTACACATTCATGAACCCACACAACACTCAAAACATGAATCAATAAGGGTGAAGAAGAGGAAAATAAATCATAGTATGGATTGAGGAGAGAATTGTGTGTGTGTTTGTGTGTGTCTTTTGAGATAACTTCCATCTAATATATAGGAAGAGTGGAGTTCTCTTCAACGGGGTGCTTCATATCCTCAAGGATGTTAAAACTTACCTTTTCACCATCAAACTCCATGGATAGTGTACCATTATGAAAATTTATGATCATCCTTACTGTTTTAATGAATGGAATCCTTAGTATGATAGGATCATGTCCTTGGGTTCGAGTATCTTCCATCTCAATAATGTAGAAATTGGTGGGGAAGGTGGGATTCTCCACTCTTACGAGCTCATCCTCGATCACTCTTAATGGGTGTGTTGTGCTCTGGTTGGAAAGTTGTATGATGATACCTATTGGTTGAAGATCTCAAACCTATAGATAATTATACATGAAGTAAGGCATTACATTAATTTAAGAACCTAAATCTTTCATAGAATTTGAAAAGAATGTCTCCCCTATGGTGCAAGGTATTATGAAATTTTTTGAATCCTTTCATTTGGTTGGAATTTATAGTTGAATCAAGGTCAATAAATTCCTTCACAATTTGACTCTCTCATTCCTCTTCAACCTTCTTCTGTGGGTGCAAAGTTATTTAAGAAATTTGTCATAATGGGTAATTTTCTTAACTTCATCCAATAAAGGAATGTTAACTTAAACTTTTTTAAATACATCCATTATTTCATTATCAATATCATTATTAGAATTTTTCTTAGGTTTATAGAGTCTGTGGGGGAAAGGAAGAGGAATGTATTGTTCATTGGAATCCTTAATGACAATTTTTTTATCAATTTTGTTTTGATTTTTATCATTAGAATCTTTTAAGGGTAGGGAAAGAGAGTTTTCAAGAGGGGAACGTACCCTTTTTATAGAATCATTGGAAGAAGAAAACTTTTTACCACTATGAATTTTGATTGTGCATACATTACCTTTGTCTTTTGGATTAGAAATAGGTTGGGATGGTAGTTGTCTAGAAACTTGAATATTTATTTCACCGAGGGTGTTTTCCAATCATCCCACTTGAGTTCGTAGGTCTTTAATAGCTGATTGTGTGGTCTGTTGGAACTAGAGGTTCTAGGTTTCCATTTTCTTTATTATTTCCTCAAGGCTTAGTTCATATTTGTGAGGAGAATGAGGATTGTTCTGAGAAGTTTAAGGATAATAAGGTTTCATGCCTTATCCTTGTTGATACCAATTCTACTTGGGGTATCTTGGGTTTCCTCCTTGTTGGTACAGTGGTTGTGCTTTCCACCCAAGTTTTGTATTTGGCCTAAATGTTTCTTTATTTAAAGTTGGTGTTTACTGAAAAGGAAACCCTAGGAATAATATTTCACATGACTCAGATGAATCCTGAAGTTGTGGTAACTGGTCAGAAAAATGATTATTATCAGAAAAAATACCATAATATAATGGAATATAAGAAGAGTGTGAGTAACTTTGTGCTTAATATAATAGCCTTAGAAGGGTTTTAATCTCATCAAGTTTATTATATTCCTTTTTTAGGGATTAATGACTTACCTCGTGAAATAATTGGGTTGGTTCAATTTTTCGTGTACCAAATTATTATGCATTTTGAGTCATGTTATATATTAAGTCACGAGTGGCAGAAGGAGTTTTACCAACTAGGGCACCACCAGTTGCAGAATATATCATTCCATAATAAATGGGGAAAATTCCCTCATAGAAGTATTGAATTATAAATTTTTCACTAATTTGGTGGTGGTGTAAACTTGAAGAAAGCCTTTTGAATCTCTCCCAATATTCATAAAGTGTCTCTTATTATGATTTCATAATTCTACAGATTTCTTTTCTAATTGAGGTAGTTTGATAGGAAGGGAATAAATTCTATATAAAGAGTCTTGTAAGGTCATTCCAGACCCCAATTGTGGTATACATATAGTATATCTAGTTTTTCGATACACCATTAAGGGATAAAGGAAAGTACCTAAACTTAATGAGGTCCTCAGACACATTTTGGGGTTTCATGGTGGAGCACACTATGTGAAACTCCTTATGTTGTTTGTGAGGTTCATCACTAGGAAGACCATGGAATTTATTAAGTAGGTGTATGAGGCCTGATATCAACTAAAAGTTAGATGATTCCTCAAGATATTTGATGTACGTAGGTTGGTACTCCACATCTGGGGTTGTCAGCTCTTTTAAAGTTTGGTTATTTGCAGCCATGTTTTCTTGGATTTTATTTGGTATAATTTTTTATTGATTTAGGACCACTTGAGGTTCCAAAATGTGTTCCTCAGTGTTACTTGATTTTCCTACTCTAGATGACCTAATTTGTGAGTGAATTTTCTTTTCAATTTTTGGTTCAAAATCAATCAATTTTTTCTTTTCTGATCGGGTCATGCAAGTAAGTTGTGAATTTTGTTTTTTTTTGTGTTTTTTTATGATGTAGGATATATAAAATAAGATCACTTAATAATTTTGAAATTATAAAATTAAATATAATTTTATACTATATAATTAGAGAGATGGAGATAGAGAGAGGAGAAGAAGAGAGAGGGATAGAGAGAGAACACACGAAAAAAAACAAAAAAACAATGAAATGGGGGTGATATTAAAAGTAGAAATAAATAAAAAATTAAAGTATAGAAATAAAATTAAATAAATAAATAAAATTATCTTGGCTTCCTAGAAATGGTGCTAAAATTTGATCGCATTGTTGAGTGCGTCAAATTAGATGTTTAGTTTTACTAGAATTTATGCAGTATAGTAGGAACCCTGGGTCGTCACTATATAGAGCCTTAGATCATTAATTTAAGAAAAATGTTTTTTTATGAAAATAAAATGAAAATGGTATTTGGAAAATTTTGGTTTTGATGTTTTATTAAGACAATAGAAAAAGTAAAAAAGATAAAACAATGCAGAAATGAACATAATTAATTAAGCATGATCAACTCGAGGAAATCTCATGATGCTCGTCCTTCGTCCCTTAAAGAGATAGGGTTATGATATTTTAATCCATAGTTTTTAACACTTATAACTATTATATTACTATTTTTACACTAGTATACCTCCTAGGTTTTAGTCAAAAACACAAAATGATTCACCAGATACCGTCGATGATTGGGTAAATTGTGTTCAACATCATTACCGAAACTCACCAAGGAAACAAATGAAGAACTAAATGTGTTTTCTAGGTGTGTATATTATTTATATTTGTTACCATTACATTAAATTAAATTTCCATGTAATTTTTTATGTGAGTTCATTTGATCAATATGAACCACACAAACACCCCAATTGAAAGGGGGAAGAAAAAGGGATGAACAGTGTGTGAAACATCACATGAAAGTTTACCCCCAAACATGATCATTTGAGTTTGAGTATAATGTACTAGTATATAAATAAATTAAATAAGAATATAGTATGAATAAATAAAATATACTACCTAGAATTAAAAATATCATTCAAAAATAATACAAACATGAAGCTCGGGATTACATCACGTTCCTCCCTGGGTGATCACAGGGAGTTTAGGAATCCATAGGAGGGAAGGAAGAAAAATATGTTAATTTATCACTTCCCATAGACTCCAAAACTTATAGGTATGATTATAGGACTCATTTGGTACTCAAAAATGTAATAACCTTACCTCCTAGTCGAACTTCCAAATGGGGTGCCCATCTGCCAATTTACAGGCAAAGTTGGAGGTGGTTTTGGGCACTCTGATTTCAAGAATCCAATTGTTCCATGGTTTTTAGAAGCCATAAAGTCTTAAATTACTTTAGATAAAACTAAAAAGTTTTTTTCCGACACCTTTTCTATCTTTATGTAAAATTTGGAGGCCATATAATGTATATAATAATAGATATTTCTAAAATATAGAGACAAACTTTTGACTCTCTGCATATTCATTCTATTGGAAAGATTGGTTCATTTGAGAATTCTAATGGAATAATTGGGCTTGGGTTAATTCATTAATGTTGTATACCACGGAATTTTGGATCTTATAACAAAATTTCAGACCATTTTTATGCACTTAATTCTTATAACATGCAAAATAGTGGACATGTGTTCATGGGATTCCATGCAATTTAACCCATTTTCCCTCTACTTCATTATGGGCTCTCTGAATCACCTCCACCTTCAATGAAATCATAAAAACAAGTGAAATTTTCCTTTTTAATAGTTAAAATCACAAAATTATTGAATCAAACATGAATTTAAATTTTTTTTAATAATTTTAATTTATAATACAAAATCAGTTTAATATGTTGGTATAAGGGTAGAATAAAATAGTGAATCACGGTGCGATCACTCCCCAAGAAAAAACTTTCCAATAGGTATAACAAATAAATTTATAATATAAATCTCAATAGGTATAATACTAAAATGATCATCTATATTGTTCTCAATTCCTTTCCTATCTTGGATTTCTATATCAAATTACTAAAGTAATAATATTCGTCTGACCAGTTGAGGTTTTGATTCCTTCTTCTTCATGAGATATTGAATAGTAGAATGGTTGGTGACAACCACTAATTTGGACCCCAAAATTAATCTCATAAACTTATCAAAGGAAAAAATGGATAATTATTTCTTCTCTATTGTGTATTAACTAGGCCGGGAAGCATCCAAAATTATAGAAGCATAATCTATGACATGTGATTTACTTTCTTCTCTATACCCTAGAATAGATCATAAAGAGAATTCTAAAGCATCATTAATTATCTCAAAAGGAAATTCTCATTTATATGGTTGAAATATATATGGGAAAACTAGCTTCTATTTAATTTCATTAAATTCTTCCTTACACTTCATATCAAAGGAAAAGGGATTATATTTTTGTTCAAGTCATGTCAAAATAAAACAATCCATCTAAATTATTTTATGAATCTCATATAGAATTCAACATGACCAAGAAAAGATACAATATCCTTCATATTATTTAGAAAAGTAAATTAATAGATAATTTCAACCATGGAATTATCCACTTGAATCCTATTCCTAGAAAATTCATGACCAAACAAAATTCCCCTCTGAACTATAAAATATAATTTCTCATAGTTCAAAATATTGTTCTTTGAAATACACACTCTAAGAATAGGACTTAAATTTCTCATAAAACTCTCAAAATATGGACCATACACTATAAAATCATCCATAAACATCTCCATACATTTTTTAATAAACTCAAAAAAAAATTATAATCATGCATCTTGGGAATGTGTTAAGGGAATTACATATCCCAAATGTCATTCTCCTATAATAAAAGGTACCAAAAGGACATGTGAATGTTTTTTTACCCTGGTCCTCTAGAGCTATATGAATCTATAAATATCCAAGAAAACCATCCATGAATAAATAATGGGATTAACCAGCTATCAATTCAAGGACTTGATCAATTAAAGGCAAGGTAAAGTGTTCATTCTTAGAAACTAAAGTCAACCTCCTATAATCAATGTTTACCTTCAACTTATTGGGGAAAAATAGGCAATAATTCTCTAAATTAATTTTTAAAAACCATTAACCCTATATTTTTTTGAACAATCTTAACTAGACTCACCTATTAGCTACTAGAAATGGGGTAAGTTATACCCACAACCAGTAATGTAGTCACCTCCTTTTTAACCACTTCAAGTAGGGTAGGATTCAATCTCATATGGAGTTATCCAACAAGTTTGTAATTGAATTCTAAAATTATACTATGCATACACACCAAAGGTATAATCCCTAGTTAATCATACAAATACTAGTCTATAGCCTTCATATTCTCCCAAAGGAAAACTAAAATTTGGTTCTCTTTCTCACTGGACAACCCACATGCAATTATAACAGGGAATTTTTTTATGTATTACAGGTAGGAATATTTTAAATTTTCAAGTAAAGCTTAAATTTCAAGTGTGGTTAGGATATCATATTTTGAAAAAAAAAATAGACTCTATAGGTTATTTGAGTTCAATTTTATCCTCTACATATTTCTCCAACAAAGAAAAATTACAAACTTCTAGACTAGCAGTGCATTTATTTTCAAGTATTGAATATGTTTTATCCTAAAAAAAATTCAAATTCAAGGTTAAAAATATAAAGAGACTCTTAAATTATATTTTGAGTAGATTTTAAGTTCAAAAAATATGAATCGTATGATTTTTTATCAAAGAAATAAATATTATCTATATAATTTTTATATACTACATATTCTAATTCAGTTTTAATAATTTCAGGATCACTTTTACAAAATAAATTAGAATCTTTAGAAACATTAAATTTTCCAAAGATCTCATAAAAATACCCATCTATCTCAACATCATTTTCAGTATAAAATTTATAAGTTTCACTATTTCCATTTTCTAAAACATCAAAACAACAAAAATTTCCCTCAAAAATATATTTATTTTCAAAATAATTACAACAGATTTTAGAGTTTTCAATTCTGGATTCTTCTTTATTAGAAAAAATTCAATTTCCCAAATAATTCATAGATTAGTTTTATTGAATAAAATCAGGAAACAACTCTATGGAAACCCAATTAATCATGTTAACTTGTTGTTCATAATGGTATTAAATAAGGTGTTTCACTGATTCAAAAATATGAAAATTCATCATATTACATCCAAAATCTAAATACAAAGTCCCTTTATGCATATTAATAATTTATTTAGAAGTTTTCAAGAACGTTCTCCCTAATATAAAAGGTTCATGTGTCATAAACCAACCATCTTCTATGTATAACACATAAAAATCTATTGGGAAAACTAAATCCATTACTCTTACCAAAACATATTCAAGGAATATAGGTGGCTTAGATAAAATCTTATTAGCCAGCTGGATGAAAATACCATATTTCTTGATCTCTACAATGAGCCTATATGAAAATAAAAAATAAGGCATAAAATTTATGGAGGCTCTTGAATCTAACATTTCATATTCAAACTAATTATTTTCAATTTCACAAGGAATAAAAATTGTACTTTGATCCTTTCATTTAAAAGGGATGGAATGTTAGATCATAGATGAAAAATTATTCCCCAAGTGGACTTTCTCACCTCCCTTGAACTTCCTTTTTTGAGTGCACATTTCCTTATGAAATTTAGCATATCTAGGGATCTATTTCATAGCATCTAATAATGGAATGTTAACCCGGACTTTCCTAAAATTTTCAAGAACTTATTTTTCCATTTTAGTTTAAAAATTATTTTTAATATGAGGACATCACATAGGGTAGGGAATTAGATCTTTATATATTTTCAAGTCATCTTCAACTTTTTTATTCCCTTTATAAGATCCCATTAAATTTATAAGATACCTATAAGTTATTTCAATCTATGTTTCTTCCTTTTTATTTTTATTTTCCTATTCTATAGATTTTTGGATATAAGGTTCAATAATAATTTTAAAAGGTTTTAAAAAATGATTCATTAGGTGGTTTTTCATTAATTTCAAAAGAAAAAATTCCCTTTTTTCATTCTTGTTCATTGAGTTCAGTTTGGGGATTTTGAATTTTAGTTCCACTTCTCAAAATTATTGCACTAACATTCTCTATTCCTCTCAAGTTCACTTAATATTAGGATGTAAAATTACCACTTCTTTAATTTTTCAAACCACTAATATTTATTTCCATTTGAGTTACCATATTTTTTAACAATGCTTATTGTTGTTGAAAAATGTTTTTTTGTTTCTTAATCATATCATTATGGTGTGAATCATTTATTTGGTTTTTTTTTATTTTATTGATTCTATAAATTTTTAAAATTCTCATCAACTTGGTTTCCAAATTTATCTTGACTATTCCTGTGTTTTTTATTAAATACCTGGGGATGGAAATTCATATTTTTTTATTAATATACCTAAATATATTATTTTTTTGGTAATTCCATCCTTGGTTGAAATTGTGGTTTAAATTAAATAGACTAGGTTGAATGTTATGGTTGGGAAATTGATTATTTGGGTTATTCTAGAAAGTATTTCCAAGGAATATCTCATTACAAGGTTCATATCCTTCTTACAATTGAAGTAATTGGTAATTGAAATGATCATAATATAAGAAAATTACATAGTTAATCTAGATGGGAACAAACTATTTTAGATTAAATTTGTGAAGGGATAGAGTTAATCAACATCTATCTCATTATATTGGATAATTAGATCAAATAACTCTCAATTAATCCACTTTCAGAATTGGAATTAAATACTTACATGGCTAGTTTTACATGTATTAATCCCCTAGTACCAAACTACTATGAATTTTGGTCCATATTTGAAATGATATTTCTATCATCAATCGGAGTATTATCTACTTATGTGCCTCCAGTAGAAACATCTATCATTATCCTATACATTATGACTAAACCTTCATAAAAATATAGGATTAAAATCTTATTAGGAATCTGATAATGATTATATCTTGAAAAAAAACTTCTTAAACCTCTCCCAATACTTATTTGGAGTCTCTAATTCTAACCTTATAATTACATAAATGTATTTCCTATGAAGTGGAGTCTTGGATGTTGGAAAAAAAATTATAGAAAAATCCTTTTTAGTTGGTTCTAACTTCCTATTGAGGTGGATTGGGAGTAGTAAAATCAACCCTTAGGCACCCCATCAAGAGAAAAGAGGAAGGACCTTATCTTAATTTGATCCTCACTTACCCCTTGTGTATTTATTGTGATGCACACCATGTGAAACTCTTACAGGTTCTTATGTGGGTCCTCACCCAACATCCCATGGAATTTTCAAAAATGATGTATTAAGTCCAATCTAAGCTCAAGTTATCAGGTTATGTATGGGTAACCTAGAAAAATTTGTTGATTATTGAAATGAGAAGCAGCTAACTACCTCAAAGTTCTCTATTCACCTATTCTCCTAAATTTTTGTGAGTTTTATATTTTTATGATTTTTTTATTATTTTTATAGTGTTTTAGTTTTTTCTAAATTTTCAAATTCAATAACTTGTTGATTTTTTTTGTTTTTCTATTGTTCTAGTTCCGATATTGTAAGAATTTTCTATTTCTAAATTTTCAAGGTTATTATCCATAACGACCCTGACCTCAGTATCCCAAAGCTAGTGCCTTACTTTATTACTTTAGAATAGATACAAGATTTAAATCCCAAAGGATCATATAGTTTAGTGGTTTTGGAAACCAGATTACATACATGAAACCATTTTATAATAAGAAAATAAAATAAAACATAATACATAACAAAATTTAATAAACCACATCCTTGAAAAAAAAAATCAAATATCTCTTCTTCATAACCTGGGGAAAGTGAAAAAAAATAAGTGTGAGCTCAAATTATCAGCAATATTTGAGTACAATGGAAGAAAAAATGAATCAATGAGCATAATTAACATGGAAAGGTAATTAACTAAAACATGTGACATTTAAAAAATAACTGGGAATGAAATTCATAAATAGATTTTATCATAGTGAAAGTCCTCTGGATGATAATAAATAAATTCTAAATATAATAAATGATTAATTATTGGACGTCATGTATCTATCACATGAACCACTACCATCAAGACCTTTCACAAGATGGTTTAATCTACAAGTAAAATCTTGTTTAATTCTAGATTAACTGATTTGTATTATGAGACCTATTGATGCATCAAGGGGATATCTATAACTAGACCCCAATAGTTTTTTCCAGTCCAAAACATTCCTCATATATCAAATAATCAATTTAATTAATAAAAACTGTTATTTATCTTCAAATATCTATATTGAATAAAAGATATGGATTTATCAATATTTCCAAAATTAATCAAATAACTTTAAAAGTAAAAACCATATTTAAAAATGGAATACAGTTTAGGATATAAACATATAAACCATAAAATAATTTTTATATTTTAGATAAATGTATTTTCCAATGAAAAATGATTACAATAAAGTTATTGTTTTAAGATAAAGTTAAAAATCACAAAAGAAAGTGATATTGTACAATAACTTTTATTACTTGGTAATTTTAGATTCAAATCCCCTTGGATGAAATAATTTAAATTGAAACTTAAAATGCCATGATTAATGAATAAATCAAGAGATTACATGTCAAAAGGATAGTATATACACCACATATAAGTGAATTTTTTCATAATAACAAATAAGTTTCAATGGAATGTAAATTGACACGGAATCTCTTACCACTTTGTAATAAGTAAAATAGTATGATTCATAAAATTAATAATAATAAAATGATACATTTAATACCATAAATATAAATAGATTCATGATATGATATATCAAAGGTTTAGTACACCACAAAAAAATAAATAAGTGGTGAATAAGGTATATATCTCAAAAAAATAAAAGTGAGACGAGAAAAATATTTACTTCATGATTTCCTTTAGTGGTGCGTATTTTAACCTCATATATAATAGTTTAAAGAATTTTATTAGTTTATTATAGAACCATATTTATATTTATAATACCTTATATGATATTTTTATAACATTTTACCACACATTCATTAATAATATTTCATTAGTTTCATTGTTTCGGGTGTTAATTACCCTGTTTTTACATGTATGTTTTGTCATAAATGTCCTAGTTATTTTGTATTGGATATATATCCATGATTTAAATAATTATATTAATATTATAAATATAATACTTAATCATTTAATATAGTTTTAGAATCATTCTTTAATGTTGAACATGTAAAATGAATCACATCGCATCGTGAAGATGGTAGGTCGTACGTTCACATGAGTGAAGATATCATTCCATTAATGGGTGAAACAGAAAGGAAGTGGATGATATAATAAATTTAAATAATTTATATAATGTCATAATTATCATATATATCCACTATTTTCATCATTATAATCATCCAAGTAAAGTGTTTATGAAAAACAAATTACACTACGACGTGGAGACGGTAAGTCGTACGTACGCACGCGCAATGCTTTCGTTTTTTATAGGATGCATAAAATGTGTAATATGGTTTTAAAATAATAATTATAACATATAATCATATATATTATACTTTATTTATTAATTCATAATTAAAACAACACATAAATATGAATTATAAGAAGAAATAAACTTGAAAGAGTGGGTAAAGATGATTACCTCATCTTCGGAAAACTTCCTTTAGATCCCTTCTTAGGGATCTAGGGTTGGTATTTTGGAAGGCCCATAACCTCTAAAACTTATATGATGAAGTTTAGAAGTTAAATATTTAGGTATTTTTTGAGATACATGTCTCAAATTGTTGTGAATATGTGAGGGAGGAGGTGCCCTTTTATAATTGAGGTGAGGGTCACTTTCAGAATTTCTCAAAATATTAAATGATAATAAGACTATTATAGATCCAAAGACTTAAAAATATCCTATAAATTAATATTGGATGAAATTTTAGACCATATATTATCCTCTTTTTATTTAATATTTTATGATTTTTAAATAATTTAATAAAATATTAATTCCATATAATATCATTATTATCAAATTTGATATTATTCATTTCATTTGACTTAAAATACATCAAGACAAAGTGGGAATTAAAATATAATGATTTATAACATAAATAATATGTTATATAGATCTATAAAATTCATTTTAAACATTTACACAAAATTATATCAAAATTAATATTTCTAAAATCATTTATTTTAATTTTTTGTTAATTAAATAAATATTGTATTAGTATTTCACAAGAATTTAAGGTAATTATATAATTTCTAAAAATTTAAAATATATATATATATAAGGAAAATAATTTTATTAAGATAAAAATATACATTTAGGTTCATTCATATCTTTATTTTGTACCTTTTTGGACACATAAAAGATATTAAATATAAAGAGAGTGACATTTTGTAACTATCTTTTATTTAAATAATATATAAGTTATTTTCATAAAAAAGAATCCATTAAATAACTAAAATTATATAATAAGATGATAATGGTTTAATAATAATCATAAAATAATTTTTGAACATGTTTAGGTCATGGTTATACCCTTACCTTTTTATTTTAACCACCCGTTAACTCTTTTGACAATTACCGTACTGTTAAAATTTTATACTATATAAGGGTCAATAATGTTACAATAAAATTATAAAAGATCCATAAATGGAATTTGTTATATTTAATTAACCATATCCCTTTCATATGACCTAATTTTTTATTTTTATGATTTTTTAATCAATTAATAAAATATCATTTACTATAAAATATTCATAATGTCAATTTTATGGACTATTTATTACTTTGACTTTAAGACTATCAATATTACAAGATATATTTGAAAAAAGACTTTTGATATATTCATAATATGTCATATTCATCTAAAAAATTATTTTATCAACTTAATTAATTCAAATTATATTATTTTTAATATCATTTATTTTATTTTTTTCATCAATTTAATAATTATTGCATCATCGTTGTGCATGATTTAAGGTAATTATTTCTTGCCTAAAAATTTAAAATAAAATTTCATGATGAATATAAATTTCTTATATTTCAAATTACTATTTATGGTAAAAAATATCTTCTAGAAAACCATATATTAAAAATGTTATACTTATTAAAAATCATAGTGTGAACAATTTGACTTTCTTTTAAATAAAATACTATAAGGGACTTAATGTCAACCATGTGGCTCCAAGAGGTCGTAAATTTGACAAAATTATGATTATGATCGAACATTACTTATAAAATAATATTTATTCAAATTTTTGGTTCATTTAATTGTTCTTAAAATTTTAATTAAAATCATTTTATTGATTTTTCTTATACTTGCACAAGCACTGCATCAGCATTGCATAAGCATTAATGTTAATTACATCATATATAAAAATTAAAAATAAATTTATATCATAAATATAAATTAATTATTATTAATATAATCCTTTTTATTCTTATATTATGTAAATTTACTCATATCCATATCAAGACAACTTAATTAATTTGTTAATTTGAATTTTCAAGCTATGTGCAAGCATGGCATAAGAATTTGGATTAGATTATTTTTATATAAGTCAAAAATTATAAAATATAATTAAAAAAATCATTTATGAATTATATTTAATAAAAAATCATTCAAACACTTTTTATCTCTCAATTATTATATATAAGGCACCAAAATTTACTTTTCTAATACTGCGTAGGTGTTGCGACCACACTGAAATTAATTTTTATAATTATCAAGAAATGATTTATAATTTATATATTATGGATTATTTTTGTATTATTTTTGTATTATATTATCATACATGAGTCTTTAAATAAGTTTAATATTTTTTTTATATTATATCTATGTTTTTAAAATATCACAAAAGATACTGTATTTTCTAAAAAAACTATATTTTTTTATTGTTCACTACAAAATAAATATTTTCAGAAAAATACACAAAAAAAACTAGGATAATTTTGACATTACAATTTTAAAAATGAAGTTTATTTTGTAAAATATAATTTATAAAATTTTCAAAATTTAGTTTTGAAACAAGTACTCCATTAAAAGGTGGAAAAAATGCCTTTAGAAAAATATAGCTATTTATGTGTAGAATTGGATTTGTTCTTATCTTATACCAATAAAATCTATTGGATTAATGTCAAAACATTTTATTGGATATAATATATATATATATATATATATATATATATCATTAATATTATTCACTAATAGTAATTAATTACTACATTAACAATTAGTTGGACAATTATATATTTCATAATGTGGTTAATGATATTTATTCTCGCTAATTTAATGGTGAGGTTATAAAGATCACATAATAATATTTAATTGTTATTTTAAGAAGTTTGTTTCATGAAATGTAATATATCAAAGATATTAAATTTAAAAATAGACATACCATAAAATCTTATGGTGTTACATTCTCCCCTCCTTCAATAAATTGTGTCCTTGTAATTTGAAATTGCACTTTGAAAATAAAAGGTTGATACTTAAAATTACTTTTCATGAAACTGACATCGTAAATAGGGTTAATAAAACATCCACTTAATAAGAGGGGAAGTGAAATGAAAAGTACAACACAATATTTTTCTTTCAAATAGGATAACATTAGTGGGAAGTGAAATCATGGATATGGAAGAGAAATATTACTATCAAGTTTTGATAGAGAGTTATAGAGAAAATAGTCATTAGAAAGTTAACCATCATAAGACCATAAATCTATGATTGGTTAAAAGACTATTAGTTTCTCATAAAGAAAATTAAATGGATAATG
Organism: Viscum album; assembly: GCA_963277665.1. Taxonomy (NCBI): domain Eukaryota; kingdom Viridiplantae; phylum Streptophyta; class Magnoliopsida; order Santalales; family Viscaceae; genus Viscum; species Viscum album. The sequence continues at coordinate 420,799,130 of OY728162.1, read as the reverse complement.
TTTTTTTTCAAAATCCTTTTCCTATATTTGATTAATTATTTTACTATCTAGAGAATCACTTGATAAAATAAAATTACTTGATTTATTTACATTTCATAAGCATAATATAACCCTTTTGATCTACTTAGATTTATTTCTAATTCATCTCTTACACCAGGAAATGGATATTTGATATGAATGTTTTTATGGCTGGAGCACTTTTATGAATCATAAGATCCTCAAGTCATTCCTTTGAACTCTGAATATTTACCAAAACTAAAATGATTAGAAAATTATATCCAATATAATAAATCATACTTTAACCTCAAATAATAATATACAATATTCAACTTAATCCATCCCATAAGTAGTTAACCTTAAGACTCATCACAAATATAGTTTTCCAAAAATTTATAAGGAAGGTCTCTAAAATTGAAAAATAAAATTAACATCATATTTTCCCCAAACAAAATAATGTAGATCTTATTGTCACATACCAAATATATGAATACATTTATCACCTTTAAACCTTAATAAAAACAAGCATGCTTCTATAAATAAAATTTCAGATTGTCAAATATATTCCTTAAATCCAAACATGTAGTAAACCAAGAAAAGATAACATTAACCAATTTTATAGTCACCAATACTATCCCATAAACATATTTTTATCATTATTATCTCAACATCAAGCATGTATATAGGGTTATCTTCCCCAAATAATGTGTTTTCTAAAATATCAACTTACAATAGAATCACTTATCTTGGTTACTGGTGTTATTTATCACATGATTTCAAATCCTTAAAGAATAATTATTATAGTAAAATCCTTATATACCTAATGATTCTTATAACTAGAGCATAATTGATAAAATAATTCATGAATACAAATACATAAGCACTTTAATTATTCTACTTCATTCTTAAACCATAAATTATGCTTCATCAACTTATTCCTTAATACCTCCTTCCTTTTATATGTCATTTGTAGTCTCTTCATCATCAATAGTATAAAAATTACTTTTAAAACCTTTCTAGTTCTCTTCATGAGTTTTCCCCCTAGGTCATAGATTTTCATAATTCCCACATTTTCCAAATTTAAAACATTCAACCATCTATAATACCCTAAGGAGACCATTATTCCAAACTTTTAATTTGTCCTCATATATTATATTCTTTATATCCTTATTTTCTATACCCAAAACATATTATTGTTCCTCTAATACATTCACTTGTGTGTTTATTCTCATATACTTAACATATAGGAAATTGAATCATCTTTCCTCTATGCTTTCCACCAATTGAACTCTCATCGAACTCTATCATTCTATTCATTGGTGAGTTTGAGAGTTGGTTAAGGTGCATGTTGTTAATCATATATAATGATAACTAGTTAAGAATAAACATAATATTATTCACTCCAATCATTATACCATTTGGTTTATTATTAACACATTATATACACATTCATCATTGACCCAGTTCCTTCTAGTTTTATCCATTGACTAAAACCAAAAAGCATAGTGCAAGCAACACTAATCATAGTGTTAAATCACATAGTCATGAAGAATCATTTATAGGGTTTATAATTCATGACACTTTCTCAATATATGAATTGGGTTTAACTTAGGTTATCCATGGTCATTACCAAATCTATAGGATATTATCCTATACTTAGACTTATCATCAAATTCAGTCGTAGGGTTAAATTCCCTAATCTATGTTTTCCTAAATCTTATTCCTAATGTTTCTATTAAACTTGATATGATACCAATTATAATGACCCTTAACCCAGTAGCCCAGATATGGTGCCTTACTTTATTACATTGGAACATATACAAGATTAAAATACCAAATTAATGAATATATTAGAAATTTTGGAAACCATATTACATACATGAAAACTATTTTACATTAGTAAAATAAAATAAAACATAATACATAAAAAAAAGGTAATAAACTACAACCTTGAAAACTCATTAAAATATATATTCTTCATAACCTAGAGAAAATAAATAAAATAATGTTGAGATAAAATGATTATTTATGGTTAGGTAAATATGAAACAATAATGAATCAATGAGAATAATTAACATGGCAATATAATTAACTAAAACAAATTTCATTTAATCAATAAACTGAGAATGAAATGCATCTATATATTTTGTTATAGTGAAAATACTCCAGATAATGATAACTGAATTTTAAATGTAGGAAATGATTAATTATTAGAAATCATGTATCTAGAACATGAACTATTATCATCAAGACCTTTCACAAGAGTGTTTAATCTATATGTAAAATCCGGTTTAATTCTAGATTAACTGATTTGTCTCATGAGTCATGTTAATGCATGGAGGGAAAATCTAAAACCAGGACCCACAAATGTCTTCCATTAAAAATAATTCGTCATATATAAAATAATAAATTTGATTAATAAACAATTTTCCTTATCGTCAAATATCTATATTGAATAAAATATATAGATTTATCAATATTTCCAAAATTAATCAAATAACTTTCAAAGTAAACACCATATATAAAAATGGAATATGGTTTAAGATATAAACATATCCACCATAAAATAATATGTATATTTAAGATAAATTTAATTTCTAATGAAAAATGATTATAATAAAGTGATTTTTTCAAGAGAAAGTTAACAATCACAAAAGAAAGTCATATTGTAAAATAACTTTTATCACTTGGTAATTTTCAATTCAAATACCCTTGGATGAAATAATTCATATTGAAACTTAAAATAACATTAGTAATGAATAAATAATTATATTAAATTTCAAAATGATAGTATATACACCACATAGAAGTGAATTTGTGTATAATAACAAATAAGTATCAATGTAATGTAAATTAAGGCAAAATGCCTTAACACTTTGTAATCAGTCGAATTGTATACCACATAAAATAAATAACAATAGAGTGAAATATTAAATAATATTAATATTAATATATTTATTATATGATATATCAAATTGGTATTGCACCACAAAAAATAAATAAGTGGTGGATAAGGCATATATCTCACAGAAATAAAAGTGAGATGTGAAAAACCCTTACCTCACACTTACTGTTAGTGGTGTGTACTTTAACCTCATGTATAATGGTTTAAATAATTTTATTAATTTATTATAGAACCTTATTTATATTTATAATAATTTATGTGACCATTTTAATACATTTTACCACACATTCATTAATAATATTTCACTAGTTTCATTGTTTTGGGTGTTAATTGCCTTGTTTTCACATTTATATTTTGTCAAGAATGTAACAGTTCTTTTATATTGGATATATATACATAATTTAAATAATTATATTAATGTTATAAATATAATAATTAATCATTTAATACATTTTATAACCAATCTTGAATGTTTAACAAATAAAATAAATCACATCACATCATGGAGACGGTAGGTTGTACGTACACATGAGCGACGATATCATTCCATTAATGGGTGAAATGGTAAGGAAGTGTATGATATAATAAATTTAAAGAATTTATATAATGTCTTAATTATCATATATATTCATTATTTACATAATTATAACCATCCAAGTAAAGTGGTGATGAAAAACAAAGTACACCACGGCGTGGAGACAGTAAGTCGTACGTACGCACGCGTTGTGATTTTATTTTTCGTAGAATGGATAAAAGGTAAAATATGGTTGTAAAATAATAATAATAACATATAATAATATATATTATACTGTATTTATTACTTTATAATTTAAATAACAAGTGAAGAGGAAGTTTAAGAAGAAATAAACTTGAAAGAGTGGGTAAAGACGATTACCTCTTCTTCAGCAGACTTCCTTTAGATCTCTTCTTAATGGATCTAGGGTTGGTCTTTTGGAATGAATGAAACCTATATAACTTATATAAGTATTTTCATAAGATAAATGGGTATTTATTAGTCGATCTATATGAATCAAAGTGTTCTGAATAAGTGAGGGTGGTGGTTCCCTTTTATAATTGAGGTGAGAAGCACTTTCAGAATTTCTCAAAATATTAAAATATAATAAGGCTATTCTTGAGACAAAGACTCAAAAATGGTCTATAAATGAACATGGGAGGAAATTTTATAACATATATTATCCCATTTTATTTTATTTAATAATTTATTATTTTTAAATAATTTAATAAAATATTAATTCTATATAATATCATCATTGTCAAATTTAATATTATTCATTTCATTTGACTTCAAATACGTCAATACAATGTGTGAATTTGAATATAATTCCATAAAACCTATATAATATATAATATAAATCTATAAAATTATTTTCAAACATTTAAACTTTCAAATTATATAAAAATCAATATTTTTAAAATCATTTATTTTATATGTCTGTTATTAAATAAATATTGTATTAGTATATCACAAGCATTTATAGTAATTATATAATTTTTAAAAATTAAAAATAAATTTTTATAATGAAAATAATTTTATTAAGACCAAAATAGACATTTATTTTCATTCATATATTGATTTTTTTCTATGTGGACACACAAAAGATATTAAATACAAAGAGACTGACATTTTGTAGTTATCTTTTATTTAAATAATATATAAGTTATTTTATTTAAAAAGTGTCCATTAAATAACTAAAATTAAATATTAATATTATAATGGTTTAATACTCTTAATCCAATAATTTTTGGACAATTTTAGGTCATGGTTATACCCTTAATTTTTTGTTTTACCCACCCGTTAACTCTTTTGACAATTATCATACTATTAAAATATTCTACTATATAAGGGTCAATAATGTTATAATAAAATTCCAAAAGACCCATAAATGGAATTTTATAAATTTAATTAACCATATAAATTTAATTTTTTTTAATTTATTATTTTTAGTATTTTTTAATCATTTAATAAAATATTATTTTCTATAAAATATATATAATGCCAATTTTAAGGACTATTCATTACATCGACTTTAATAATTTCAAGATAATAATATATATTCAAACCAAGACTTTTTATACATCCATAATATGTCATATTAATATATAAAATTCACTAATCACCTTAATTAATTCAAATCATATTATTTTTAATATTTTTAATATCATTTATTTGATTTTTCTATTAATTTAATAATTATTTTATCATCGTTGTGCATGCTTTTAAGGTAATTATGTATTACCTAAAAATTAAAAATAAATTTTCATGAAAAATATAACTTCTTTATATTTCAATTTAATATTTATGGTCGAACATATCTTCTATAAAACCATATATTAAAAGAGTTATACTTATTTAAAAACATAGTATAAACAATTTGACTTTCTTTTAAATAAAATACTATAAGAAACTTAATGCCAATCGTGTGGCTCAAAGAGGTCAAAAATTTGACCCAATGATTATTATGGAAGAAACTTAATCATAAAATAATATTTATTCAAATTTATGGGTCATTTAATGGTTCGTATAATTTTAATAAAATCATTTTTATTGATTTTTCTTCTGCTTGCACAAGCACTGCATCAACGTTGGATAAGCATTAAGTTTAATTATATCATATATAAAAATTAAAAAATATATCATAATATAAATTAATTATTATTAATATTATCCTTTATATTAATTCATTATTTAAATTTACTCGTATTCATATCAAGACAACTTATTTAATTTGTTATTTTGACTTTTTAAGACTTACGCAAGCATTTCACAATCATTTGGATAAGATTCTTATTATATAAGTAAATAATTAAAAACTATAAGTCAAAATCATAATTTATGAATTATATTAAATAAAAAAATTAAAATTATTTCTATCTCTCACTTATTATATTTAAGGCACCAGATTTAACTTTTCCAATGTTGCATAGGCGCTACGTCGACAATGAGAATTATTTTTATAATTATAATGAAATAATTTATAATTTATATGTTTTGGATTAATATTTTATTATATTTGAATTATATTATCATAAATTAGTATTTAAATAAGTTTAATAAATTTTTATATCATACCTATCTTTTGAAAATATCACAAAAGATATCGTATTTCATAAAAAACTGTATTTTTTTACCATTCGTTGTAAAATAAATATTTTCATAAAAATACACAAAAATAAACCTAAGATAATTTTAAAATTAATATTTTAAAAATGAATCTTTTTTTCAAATATATTTCATAAAATTGTTAAATTTTAGTTTTAAAATAAGTAAACCATTAAAAGGTGACAAAACTGTCTTTAAAAAAATATAGCTATTTAAGTAAAAATTTTGATTTTTTATTATATTATGTCTATAAAATATATTGGATGAATGTCAAAAAATTGTATTGAATATATAATATATATATTTAATTAATATAATTCACTAATATTAATTAATTACTACATTAAAAATGAGTTGGAAAATTATATATTTCATAATGTGGTTAATGTTATTCATTACCGCCAATTTAACAGCTAGGTTATAACGAACACATAATAATATTTCATTGTTCATTTAATATGGGTGTCACTTGAAATATAAGATATCGAAGATGTTAAATTTTAAAATAGACATGCCATAAAATCTTAAGGTGTTACATTATCTGGATTTTTTTATTTTGTTTTTTATATTTGTTAACATTTTTTTATTTTTTTAAGTAGGTTGTGATTTTTTTATAGTTTTTTTAAAAGACTCCTTAAAAGCCTAACTGAAAATGGTTCCAAATTAGGTTTAAGGATTTATTTTTATTCTTATATCATTGCATTAAGTTTTTACCTAAACTGATTCAATAAATTAGCACCCAATATTTTCTCTAGTGAGTCTTCTCTTTAGTAGTTAATGTGTCATGATTTATATGAATTTTTTATGTTCAAAAAAATAGGAGAAATTATATGACTGAAAAGTAACTAAACTAATTTTCTAAACTATTTCAAATGGAAACGGGAGTAAACAAACAATAGAAAAACTCATGGAATGGAGAAACGGTGGCCTAACAAGAAATTATCATTGATCGGTCTTTCATCATTGTTCTAAGAAGGTTTTCACAACTATAACTATCTCAATGAATAGATTTAAATATATAATCATGAATATCATTAATTTCATTAAATTGAGGTATTCAACCAAGATCTTGGTTATATATCTACTTTCTATTAGATTCGATCAATGTAGTCAACGATCATCGAGTGCATAGACATAGTCGAATCCCTCTATACTCACAATCCTTGATCAAGGATTGAGAAATTTAAACAAAGAGGAACAACTTCAAACTCCTACATGGATTGAACTAACAATACACATTTAGAGATAATCATAATCCAGTTTTTTATATATCATTATTAGAATGGAATAAAAAGGTTAATGAAATGAAATAAGAATAAAACAACAATCAATAATTTCATTTTAATGTTTGATAATATGGAGAGAATTACAATTGCAAAATAAAAGAGGTGAAAACTCAGAAAGACATCACCTATCAAATCCACTAATTATGGCAACTAGAATTATATCCAAACATGATCAAGGTGCTATAATAAACTCTGATGTCTATATTTATCAGCATAAGTGGTGGAAGATCTTCTTTGAGCTATCCAAAATATATACTGGTTCCACTCTCCATGATCTCCATTTAGGATGTATTTGTATGTTCTATCTGTCTCTGAAAACAAATTTCCATGTAATCCAAAAAATCACATCCTCTTATTACAAAAAAAAATTATTTTTATTTTTTTCTCTATCACCTAGAATATCTCATAACACTTTTTTCTAGGTGGCAGTAGCTCCAAGACTTTCCAACTCTTCTTCTTGTGACTTCAAGGTGAAAAAAAATTTCCTTTGAAATAAATAAATTCATGCATGTACTTCCATCTTAACATGCACTTGGTAGTATTCCAAGATCAGATCATTCATCATCTACCTCTTCAACTTATTTAAATTTTGTATAATTATATCTTCAATCTCATGTTAATCCTCATCCTTCACTCCCACTGAAAAAATCAAATGGGTGACATACACTCAAATGTTTCCTCGCATCCATATAACTGAGGCGCTACGAGGTCCTCTCCTTTAACCTTAAAACCTATAAATTAAAATAGTGAAAAAAATTCATTGACACATTTATCTTTACTTGATCATAATTGGAGCTTGATGTGGGTGGCCAATACCTTCACCCGGATTTCAATCTGGTTTACCATCAACCTTTGATAGTGGCTCAACATCATCTTCCTCATATATCCTCAGTTAAATATCCTTCTAGTTCACAATCCAGATTTTGCCTCATTTATCCTTCCCAGACACATCTAGTTCTTCATTAGTTTGGATCTCCAAAAAATAATCTTCAAACCAATCTTCATCATTAAGCTCGATATAGCTTCTTTAATTGGTGTGGCTTGACCTCACACATTCTCAATGGATAAGGTTCATTGGTGTTGCTTGACTCGACCTTGAAACTTATTCAACAAACCACGAATACTCAAACATTCCTAAGATCTAATCATCGGTTGAGAAAATAGAAGTCGGTTCACTTTATTCCCATGGTTCACATAAGATAAATTATATTATATGGATACTTCTACTTTATGTTATAATAAATTATCTTACGAGGCTAACAGTTCATAAGAGATCATCTTATGCAGAAAAGAATTATTTTATGCAGAATTACCTAGAAATTGTCTTATGTGGGAATTTCTCTTATAGTCCAGGTGATAAATTTATCTAATGCACTGCTGTTCAAAATTATCTTACATTTCATAGTGAAATTCTATTACACGCGACCCTTCTCCAAATTATATTACACTTCACGCTATTGATTCAAATAAATTTTTCTAAAGTGGAAATCCTACTCATAAAAATTGAGGAATTTAAATTGAAATAATTAAATAAATAAAAACAAGATAAATTAAAAAATAAGTTTAAATAATAAATTAAAATATAAAAAATCAAATAAAAAAAATAAAGCATTAGAAATTTAATTTAAAAACAATTAATAAAAATTGAAAAAAACATAAATATCAAGAGATTAAATTTAAAAATCACCAATAATCAATTGAAAAACTAAAAAAAATTGAAATGAAACTTCAGAATAAAATATTAAAATAATAAGATAATTATTAATTTAAATATAATAACAAAAAATCAAAGAAAATAATTATAATATTTAAATATTTAAACAGCAAACAAATAAAATTATGCTCTCAAATATTTATAAGAAATACCAAGCACAGAACATCAAATCAAATAATGCAAAAAAAATCTTATTTCCAAATATTATTTAATAAAATTAAAATTTCAACAAAAAATCGTCAAATAGATAATAATAATTTATTATAAGCTCATTTTTACCATATAAACACATTAATACATCATAATTTACATGAAAAACTTGAATAAAATAATAACACATTAGTAACGTAATGGTATCCATATAGTGGGGATCACACCATTGGGTGGTTGGAGTGTGTGACCCTCATTCTAGATGGGTTTTGGAAATGTTGAGAACAATGTTTTGGGAAATCTTGGAACGAGCTTTAATCAATGTTAAAGTTAGCAATCAGGTATGAGCAGGATGGCCACACCCAGTCACTATGTACAGTGTTGGGTGGAGAGTAAGGTATGGAGATTGGTTTTTAGTTTCATTGGTGAAGATAACGATAATATTATGGTGGGGAGTATCACATAAATCATGGGTAAAAATATTAGTGTTGGAATAATCATGGAGACAGTGAAAAAGTGTTCAAAGATGATTTTGGTGACACCATGGTGTCGGACTGAGGTATATTAGAAGTGATCTAGTTCCTCAATAAATATAAAAATCAAAATTTGGATACATTTTCAGGTGATTCGATCTATTGAAATAGATGCTAATTTGGTTTGGTTTGATCTGAGGTTGAGTCAAATTAAAAGTGTTTTAGTGATCAGGGTGAGAGAATAATGGTTGAAGCAAGTGGTTGGGGATCTAACCATGGTTTTATACAGATATTTGGGTCGAACATCGATGCTTGTGTTGGAAATCGTGGAATAAGACTGGAAGTTGAGGCATTTGGATCGAGTATCTTGATGGCGCATCGATATACCAAACCAATAATTTTATAAGGGAAAACCGGAGGAAGTTTGGTTGGTGTTTTTGTGAAATCATTGAATGAAATTCTTTGTAAACCGCATAATAAGTGTTTTTTAGAAGTGGTTGGAAGATCAGTGGACCATGGGAGGTATGTTTTTATTAGTTGATTCCTATGGCGGGGAGCACCATAGCTTGTAACTGACCATTGTGAGTAGAGAATTATTCTGGGGAGAACCACAAGATCTAGTTTAATCCAGTATAATACATTGATTAGTGTTGGTAGAAACAAGTGTAGTGATCGTCGTCTTGGTGTTCCTGCTGGCAATGAGCATGTGGCTCAGTTTCTTGTAAATGGCATGTGTTGGATGTTCGGAATTATACAATGGTAGTGAATTGAAATTTAGTGTTAGAACATGATGAGTTCTCAGTTAATGGATGACCTTGTAAAATCAATATATGTGGTTAAAGGACTGACATAGATTATAGAGGATTAGAAGCATTGTAGTGGGTACTTTTTAATGACCCGAATCATTATGAGTTGGGAATTCCCATGGACATTTGAATGTTCCGTTTAGTGGATGGTGTGTTTTGAAAATCGAGGCTTAGTTTGGAAGACAAAAGGTTTATAAATCCTAAACTTGTGTTTTTTGCCTTAGAACAAAGCTCGAGAGGCATCTTGGGAGTTCATAAATTCAATAAAGTAAGGTCAAGGAAGATAGGGTTGTTATTGTAGCCAATAGCTAGTTATTGGGATGGGCAGTAGACTGGGTGGCTTACTGGGTTCCCCGACCAACCAGTGATCCAGCACTGGTTGGTCGGTGTTTCACTAGCCAACTGGTGATACCTAGTGGCTAGCTAGTGGTTTTGGCTAGGTGGAATTTTAATCATGGGAATACGTGTATTTTAGGTGATGAAACCCCTTATGATTTGAGTGAGTTGGATGAATTGGAGAGGACCATTAGGAAAACCTATCCTCTTCTCCTTCCTCCATGAGTTCCTCTTGAAATGGGATGGATCTAGATGAAATTAGTTTGTGATTTCAGGTAAGATACACCATTTTTCTTTGTTATTAATCCTCTAATATCTTTCCCATGATCTTTCCTTGATTTATATTAGGTATCCAATGACAATTTCATTGTATCTTATTGAAATCATCCATACATGAACATAGTTTTTCTAAAATTGTGTAGAGGATTCCTTGTGGTGATAATCGTGTGTCGTTGCATGGAGATTCAACTAATTTATATTTCTTGGTGGTTTTATTATATTATTTTCAATTAAATATAATTTAATTGGATGTTTTTTATGCTACAGGTTAATAATTTTTTCTGGGTTGGAATTGAGGGTGTGTGAAAATTCTTTGAATGTGTTTGGTTGTGAATATGATGTAATAAGAGCACCGGTGAGGGAATTTGGAAATTATGCCTTTTTTATTTTGGTCAAATAATTAATTATAATTGTTTATAATTAATTATTTTTTATTCTTTGTGTGTGGTAGATATATGGGGATAAAAACATATTTGTCTAAGGATGTTCATAGATTAGCCAAGGCTTGGTAAAGCTAGGTGAATGCATGCACAAGATCAGAGAGGATGATAACTCTTTTTGAGGTAGTTTTCCCCTATCATACTAAACTATATGTATTTCTATGAACGGGTGTGCATGCGTGTGTGATTTTATGCATGGACTTGGGTAGTTCAGATGAGAACTAAGAGGTAGGATCAAGTAGAGAATCTAAGGACCAAGAGACCCTTAATCTCGATAATGGGGGTGGCATTATGCCCAGACCTAGGACAAGTTATTGGAAGTGCTTAGGGTGTTTAGATTCACTTAATATGTCTTCATGGGGAGATTTTGATAATCATGATGGTGATATACCTTAGGAGGCCTCAGAATGTGTGATGGGTTTTGGAGATAGCCTAGGTGTTTTCGCTAGATCCTTTCAGGTAGGTATAAGAGAATATTGGTTGAGTGTTATGTGATCTTCTTGGAGAAACATGAGATGAGACCCTGGCTTAGATCATGGGTATTAATTAAGGACTTAGAATTGGTATTCCAATAGAAATTTTGGGAAGTAACTGGACCCTATCGTCTATTTGTATGAGACTATACAACTCATTGTTCATGAGTGTGAAAGTGTAGTCATGGGGACTATTGTTTGATATGGTAATATTTAGTGAGCATTGAAGGACTGTGATATCTATGCTTGATACTGATTGCATCTATATGTGTGTGTGTGTGTGTGTGTGTGTGTGTGTGTGTGTGTGTGTGTGTCTCATGAGACCCATGCCTGATAATGATTGTGTGTGTGTGTGTGTGGCTACTAAGAATCACACTTGATATGTTATGTTTGTGCCTATATTTTATGTGCTCTTTTGGGTGGTAATGTATGTCTTGTGGAGGTATTACTTATATTATCAAGTGAAAAGTGGATAATTATGGCTTAGTTATCCCTTATAGGGGTATAACATGTAGCATGTGGTGATAATGACGGTGAATCTAGATGTAAGTTAGGGATATGACAACCTTGTGTCCTAACTCAAGGTAGATATGGATGGGGTACAATATCCTTATAGACTAACCTATGATAGAGATGGGGTACAATTTCCTTATATCCTAAATTGTGACTGATACTAATCTAGGGGTATAATGGAATTGTTTCCTGACCCAAGGCTTGATGAGTTATATCCATTGATCTAAGACAGATGGTGATGCTAACCTTATAGTCAAGTTTGAAAGATAATGATGTTGACCTAGAAATCTGATCTAACGGTTGATGATGTTTTCCCTCATGCCTGAGAGGACCACTTCAGGATATACTCAACACTAATAGGGGTGAATCGATATTGGGTAATTTTTAACCAATTATAACATTTTATTTATTTAACTCTTCGAATTATTGGGATCTTGATTCTCCTATTCTCTTTTCATTATCTTACACAAGTATATGAAATCAAGTAAAATATGGCACATAATATTTTTACAATGTTCACTACTCAATAAGAGTAACTAGTCCTTTACATGTGATGTGATGGCTAGTACATGGTTTCTCTACTGTAATGAGATAATTTTTTAGTGGTTTGGATATAAAATAATCATTATCCTAAGTGTGATTCCTTTAACTATAAGAGGGGGTATGGAAGTAATCCTAAATTCATGAACTGGTAAATTCCTATTGAAACTTACAGATCCTTACAGGTTCTTTATACTACCTATGTAGAAAGTCTTTAACTTATTTCAAGTTCTTTGTAACACTAATAAATTCTTCCACCGGATGAGAATTTTTTCAAATTTCACTATGATACGTGGTTCTTCACTTTCTTCTTCTTCTTTTAATGTTACTTAAATAGAAGTTGTAAATAAAAAAAATTTATTCGTAGTACAAAATATAAAGTTGATCATTTCTTCATATTTAATTTCATCCAAAACACTATTTTTTTGTAACGCTTCTTCATTTGATACTATCTGTTCAGTATATCTATCTGATGATGATCATCCAGTGACATTCCATATGATACCTTCTTCTTCCATTACTTTGGTACCTATTCATCTAGTTCTCATACTCTATATAATCCATTTTTATCCTCTTAGTACCTATTCATCTAATCACTACTACCCTTTTTCATTTGGTGCTTGACTACTCCATCCAGTTCTTTCACTCTTCCTGGTACCCCCTTCTCCATCCAGTACCTTTTATCTTATGAATCAACCCAAATGAGAAATACTCTCAAGTTTATTGTTCATAACTTCCTCATGGAACTCTAATTATTTTGTACTACACATAGCTACAACATTAACCTTAAATCAAAAACTGACTAACCTTTTCTTGGAACATCAACTCCCCTTTATATAGGCATGTCTTATTCTTTAACTTAAGGAGAGGAGCATGCTAAAATTTGAACTTCCCACTTCTAAATTTGAATCTCTTACTTGATCCTTTCTTTATTTTACTACCTTTAAAATTTCTAAAAGATAATAGTCAACCAATCACTGTAAGAAATTTCCTTAAATATTGGTGTCATTATCATTCCTCAACTTTCCTAAAATCTTGGCTATGAGCACAAACTTCCTTCATGGTTATCAAAATTTTGAACATCCATCTCAACATCACCACAATTAATTATTTTCCGAAAACATAATAAAGACCTTAGAACTTTTCATCTGGTAAGATTTATAACATCTATTCCATCTTGTAAACTTCATCTGGTGTTATTTCAAAACTTAATAGTAATAACTTAGAAGTATTTTGTAAGACTTTTCTTTCATATTATAACTTATTTTTCTGAAAATTTTATTCAATATTTCCTTGAAGTTCTTACCAACATACTTTCAGAAGGATCTTCCTCCATATGATGGGTTTTCGGATGTTTGTTAGTTTCCTTCGTATGATGAACCCTCTAAGATCAACTCTACTTTTTTTATGAATTAATAGAAATTTTTCAGATAAATTTTTAATAGTCATCCTAATGTATTTGTAACACTTTTTCTGATGAGATCACTCTAAGACTTCTTATTTGATACAATAACAAACCTTCCTCTTCATTAAAAAACATATATATAATTCCACTTCTTATAAACATATATCTGATGGATTTTCTTGGAAACTTATTTCCTTTTTCTTCATAAAATCTTCAACATAGAAACTTAAGTCTAATTAAAATCACTTGGAAACCTCTATCTGAAGAATTCATATGGAGACTTCTTTACTCAATGATCTTCACAAGTTTCCTCTAATCGATCATTCATAAACTTTTATCCAATGATTGTTCTTGGGAACATATTTCTGATGAAATCACTCATCATCTATCTAAATATTGTATACTTATATCTAATAATTTGAAAACCATTTCTATAATTTATTTATTCATTCATCGCAACTTCTTCACTTCACATATCAATCTTTGTGTAGGTCTATCAGATATACTTTTTACATCTCTTCTTCTGATGAAACTCCAATAATCGCTTTAATCTGTCTGAGAACAATAATTCTATGAAGTTCCTCCAGCGAACATGAATCTAAAATCATGAAATTATTCATGATGTTTGATACATTAAGAAAAAAAAGCATCACCATATTTAGGTTCTTCTTTTTTACTAAGGCTTTGAATCACTGACATATGTAATTGTGATATTTGATCAATGAATAACACAACACTTAGAAATATATCATTTGTATGATCATTATCTATCTGATGTAACCATGAATGTAATAAGTCAAACATTTATTTCCACCAGTTGGATGATCAACTCAGTCTATTCACATTGGTCTAATGTCACAATGAACGTTATTTCAGGGATCTTCCAATATTTCATTTGATTGATGGACTTCCCACATTATTCCATCCAATAGACTATGTTATATGACTTAGGAAAGATTCATCTGATGAACACTATGATGGATTTATAAAATTTCATCCATTTAACACTTTGTATGATGGCACTACTCATAAACCACTATCTAATCACCTTGGTCTAATCAACTCTATCTGATCACCTCGATATGTTGTCCTATACCTTTAGTGCCTCTAGTATCATCTTTCTCCTTTCATTCATCGCATAATTCTCCATCCATTTGGCTCATCCTTCTATGTATAGTAATAAACTAGTGTGAAACTTCTTAATGAAACACTATGATGTTAAAAACAAACATTCTTCCCCAAACATCAAGCACATGTTTGAGAGTTTAATAACATATCATCAATCATCATAAGTAAACTCAAAGTCTTAAAACAACTTTCACCTTTTAATTAATGAATAATCTCCATCTCTACTAAATTAAAGAACAATTTTTATTTGTTTCTTAAGATAATATGACTTGAGCACTTCATTTATTATTAATCCATTCATCCAAGCTATATCAACTTTATTACCAAGCTTAGATACTTTAATCAAAGTTTTGGTAGATTATTCTTTATAACCTCTTCAATATATTGAAATCAATGAAATATTTCTATTTCATTGAAAACCATTGATTTAACATATTAACATTAATGAAATTTTTCTATTTCATTGACAAACATTGGAAACCAGTGATAACCATCGATAAAAAATACAACCCAAACACAAAGCGGGCTCTAAAATATCCTCATTTGTATTTTTTGTCAACAACTTAAAAGTATTTTAGATAATAAAGTTTCCCCTTACCAATTGATAATGATACCTCATAGAATGAGAACTCATAAACTAGTATTCAATGGGTTTCCACTTTTATTCTAGGATAAATATACTAATTGTGATATGAAACAATTGTAAGATAGGCCAACCTAAAACTCATTCACTAACTTTAACAAAAAAATTGAAAACATTCAAGTATAACTAATAGGATAAGTAGCCTTGTGGCACTATTCATATTTCAACTTTTTATATTTCATTACATAATTAAATTTATCCCCATTTGTGTTAAGATTGTTATTTTTTAAACCAAGGATGAGAGATAAAAAAAATTACATTTTCCAATGAAATTTCTTTAGTTACATTCCCAAATAATCATATTTATATAAAGTATTGATTTTGGAAGAAACTTCATCAAACTTCACTTGTATGACCCTCAAGGATACCTTCCTTATGATATCCATAAATATGAATATCTTCAATAGATATTCTTTAGAAATTTATTTTGAGAAAGCACCAAAAATGGATCTTTCTTATGTGGCTATCCAGACTATTGAAAATTTCTGGATCTTCACCATGAATAATTTTTTCAATATATTTATTTGGAATTCAAAATTTAAGATCAAATCAATATGGAATATTACTTTACTTAGATATCATTTATTGAAAAAAAATACTTTAATTTCATTAAGGATGATACACTTATAAGTTTTACAATAAACCAACTTAATAAACATTCTTAGATAAAAACATTCTTAATTAATGTTTTCCAAGGTTGATACCAATTTCACTATCTTGGATTCTCCCCCTAAGATCATTCCTTTCATTCAATTCCTTATTATTAAAGTTTAAATAAAATACATAAAGATTAAGGGAATAAGGTGGTGTTTCCTTGATTATTAATTTGAATCAAAAGGTTGAGATAATTTCCTAAACTAAGTTTCTCCATCTCTTATAGTATTCATGATTGCACATATAAACTTTAGTTATGATTTATCTTGGGTAGAATGACTCTTTCTACAATCTCTTATGCTTTGTGTAGATAATTTTTATTCTTAGCATCCATCATAGATGATGAATTCTTAATACTTTTAAGGACTAGTTCCTATTCTGGTATAATGGTTAAATAACCTTTTGAACTATGTCCATATTTATTACATCTATCACACATAACTTATTTAGAAAAATAGTTGTCTTTTGTTTAAAACCTCTCACATACTTTATCTTAATTATATGGAATCTTTTATTTTCCTTTTTCACTAACTTTAGCTTATGTATCTTTAATTTTCTTCATTCTCTCCAAATCTTATGGCCATATAACTAACATATCATTAGGAATATTGGTAGTAAGTTTGGGTTAACCACGTGGCTTCTTCTGAGTGAATTTCTTCTTATTAGTTATTTTGGAGGATGCACTATTATTCAACTTCTTGTATTTAGAATCCAAGGACTTATCACTTTTATTCCCTGATATATTCTTCAGATAATTTTTGTTTACAACATTTTTATACTTAATTTACAAGGTTTATTCTTCTTTCTTAAACAAATTATGTGGTCTTATTTTCTTATAAACTTTATATACATGTCAAGATGAACATGTACCAACCTTATGACCACCACTATTTCATAAATCACAAATATCTTCAATATTTACAAATTTGTTTGAAGTATATAGATTTATTTTAACCTATGTATATTGAAGATATCACTAGCTTGACCCCCCGTAGCATGGGAATCCAGTGTGTTTTATAATTTATAGGAGTGTACCAACAATCTAATGTAAAATTTCTGAATTTTTTGTAGCATAAACATTTACCCATAAAAATTTATCTTCTTATATATTTTATATGACATTTTTATGTATTCTTCATAACTTTTTAGTCTCTTTGTAAGGAACCATATTCCACACTATTTTTCTTATCTACCCTATTCATGGTGGTGGGATTTTTATTACTTTATTCATCCATAATTTTATAGATTTTTTTCCAACCTATACTATTCATGGGAAAAATTTAAAAACATTGTTACTAGATAGTATAGATGGTACCTATTTATTCACATCTTCATGAGATAGATCATTAAATGAGGTCATGATATTCTTATCACATGTTGGGGGTTTTAAACCTTAGAATACTCTGATGAGAATTATCATGTAGCCACAACTTTCTCCTTATTTTACAAATACTCAATATGTGTCTTATCAATATTAAAAAACTTGAATTCCAATTCTAGACATCTCATATTGAGTGTGATTTTATGATCTTTGATCATAATCGTTTTCTCTTCACAAAACTTTTTCATTATTTCAATCTTATCTCCATACATCTTAACTTTGTTTTGTAACAAAGATTCAAGTTCCTTGATCTTCTTGGTTTTTACTTCTAATTTCATATTCTTGACATCAATGTTATTTTTAAAATTTTCTTCGAGTACATTGATCTTTTCTTCAAGAGTATTCTTAAATCCATATTTCTCTTTAAATTCTTTAATCCACTTACTTTAAAATTATAAGAAACTTATTTCAAGCTCCACATTTCTTGTTTTAAAGGATATAACCTACTTGGAGATATTTATACATTCTATAACCCTTTATTAAAAATCCTTATCCATATGATCTACTTCTTCTTCCAGCTGGATAATCTCTTCCTATATAATTTGAAAGACTTTACAAACAAGAGAGACAGTTTCTTTGGGAATGCAGTACAGATTATCCATCAATATACTAACTAATATATATTGATATGTTATAGATATATTATCATCACCAATTATGATGGTATATTCTTATGGAAGATAGTTTTTACATGAATTTTTAAGTACCACATAATCACTTAACATTATTGATTCACTTGAGGTAGTAATGTTTTCATTTTCCTTAGTGGTAAGTTGAACCACCTATTATTTAATTTCCAAGATAGATATATCTTCATTGTTATCAAGGAATAGAGAAATTGATACTTTTTATTCTTTATGAAACAGGGGTTTCTTCTTAAAATTTATTTTCTCTTTATTTATAATGTTCATAATGATCTTAGTAGAAATATAATTCTGAACAGATATAACTGAATATTTATCAAAACTATATTTAATTGTTAATACATGAAGGAAACTAAAATATTCAATAGAGAATAACTTTAATGTAGTGAATCCAATAGAGGTGAACCAACCTTATGAACCAATTGAGATGACCACTTTGGGATATACTCAATACTGAGAGGGGATGAATTAGTGTTGGGAACTTTTTAACCAATTGTAAACTTTTATCCCTTTTCCTCTTAGACCTATTAGGATCTTGATTATCCTATTCTATTTTCCTTATCATATGATTGTATATGAAAGAAAGTTAAATATGACATGTGATATTTTTACAGGGTTCACTACTCAATAAGAGTAGCTAGTCCTTATCGTGTAAGGTGATGAACAGTATATAGATTCTCCACTATAATAAGGTACATATTTATAGTGGTTTGGATGGGAAATTATCCTCAGACTAAGTATGGATCTCTACACTTTAATAAGTGGATGAAAATAATCCCAAATCCCTATATTTTTAAATTCCTAGTCCAACTTATAGCTCCTTGTTGGTTCTTTATACTGCTTGTGTAGATATTATTCAACTTATTTCAAGTTATTTGTAACACAAATAAAGTATTCCACCATATGATACTTATATTGGATGTCATGATTTTGTGTTGTTCTTTAATTCCTTCTTCTTATAATGTTACTTTCACAGTAGTGATCAAGAAATTCTTTTTCTTTGTAAGAGAAAATATAAATCTTCTATGTCCTCCATCTTCACTTTTATCCAAAACATTATTTTTCCAATAACTCTTTTTTCATCTGATAATGTTCATCCAATGATGATTGTATATTTAAAGCCCATCTAGTCTCTTATTCTTTACTTCCTTTGGTACCTATTCTTCAGGTGGTCATGCTTCATTTGATCCCTTCTTCTCCATTTGGTACATTTTCATCTGATCACTACTACCCTTATTTGTTCTATGCTTGGCTACTCTATCTGGTGATTTTTCTTCATATGTTACTCCATTATCTTTCTGGTATATCTTCTTTTAATTCTTCCTCCAAAATGATAATTAATCTCAAGATTATTGGCCAACACTCCCTCATGGTGCTCTAATTCTTCATCATTACACATAGCAACAACATCACTAATAACTCACAACTCGAGTAACCTTTTCTTGGCATATCAACTCACCATTATATAGGAATAGATTCTCAAAAAACTTAAGGAAAGTTGTGCACTCAAATTTAAACTTCTCACTTCTAAATTTGAATTTCTCACTTGATCCTTTATTCATTTGACCACCTTTAAACTTCCTAAAACATATTAGTCGACCAATCTTTATAGGAAACTTCCTTAGATCTCGGTGTCAATGTTCTTATTCAAATTTCTTAAAATACTAGTTATAATCACAAACTTCCTTTATGATTTTCAAAATTTTGAACATCCATATCAGCATCACCAAAATTAATGACTTTACAAAAACTTTATAAATACCTTTGAACCTTTCACCTAGTAATATTCATAGCATCTCTTCTATCTTGGAAACATCATCTAGTGTTCCTTCAAAACTTCTATAGGAACATCTCAGAAGTATTTCTCAATACATTTTCATATAATAACTTCTTTTTCTAGAGAATTTTTTTATCCTTCCTTGAAATAATTTACAACATAATTTCACAAGACTCTTCCTCTATCTGATGGGTTCTTAGATGTTTGTTAGTTTCCCTCCATCAGATGAAACCTCGAAGATATTCTCTACTCCTTATGTCTAATGAATTAATATAACTCTATCAGATGAATTTTAAATACTTATCATGATTCCTTTGTAATACTTTGTCTGATGAAATCACTTGGATAATTCTTTTTTTATACAAAAAACCTTCCTCTTCATTCAAAAACATAGTTTCAATGCCACTACATAGAAATTTTTGTCTAATGTATATCCTTGGAAACTTATATATGTTATATCCATAAAATATTCATCATAGAAACATTAACCTGATAAAAAACAATCAAAAACATTTGTTTGATGACTTTATTTGGATACTTCTTCACTTGATGATATTTATAAGTTTCCACCAATCAATTATATGGAAAATTATGTCTGATGATTGTTCTTGGGAAAATCTGTCTGATGACTTCACTCAGAATCAATCAAAATATTGGATACTTCTGTCTGATCATTAAAAAAACTTTATTATACTTGATTTTTTTATCCATAGTGACTTCTTCACATCTTAATCATTATACAAGTGTTTCTAATAGACTTTATACATCTATTCTTCCTATGCAACTTCATTTGTCACTTTAATTTGTTCAGGAACTATAATTCCACTAAGTTCCTATAAATCCTTCCTTCAACCAACTTCAATATAGAATCATGAAACTCTTTATGATGTTTAATACATCAAGAACAACAAAGAAACACCAGATTTTACTTCTTATTTTTTATAGAATCATTGAATCATAGCCATAAGTTATTGTGATATTTGATAAATAAAGAAAACATCACTTAGAAATGTATGATATCATTTTTTCAATCATTATCTATCTTACATAACCATGAATGTAATCAATAAAACATTTGTTTCCACTAGTCGGCTGATCAAATTAGTTTGTTCACATTAGTTTGATGTCACTGTGAATGTTCTTTCAGTGATATCCCAATATTTCCTTAGATAGATGGACTTCCCACCTTGGTTTTTCTGGTGGACTATGATAGATGAATTAAAAATTATTTATCTAATGGAATATATAATTAATTTATAAAATTCCATCCATTGAACACTCTATCTGATAGTGCTACTCAAAAAACTTCATCCAAGTACCTTGTTCTAATCAACTCCATATAATCACCTCAGTATGTTGACCTCTACCTTCGATGCCTATGGTCTTATCTTTCTCCTTATGTTCATCCCATACTTCTTTATTCTTTTCTATATTCCTTCTCTATTTGGTAACAAAATAGTTGGAAACTTATTAAGTAAACTCCTTAATTAAACTTTATAATGTTTAGAACAAACATGTTCTTCTAAACATCAAGCGCATATTTAAGACTTTAAGAATAGTTCATCAATCATCTTAAGTAAACTCAAAATTATTCAAAGAACTTTTCCATTTTAAGTAATGAACAATATCAATCTATACTAAATAAAATAACATCATTTATAGGTCTCTTAATAAAATAATACTTGATCACTTCCTTTCTTATTCATCTATTCATCCAACCTACATCAACTTTATTACCAAGTTTGGATACTTCAATCAAAAAAATTAGCATCTTCTTCTTTATAACCTCTTCAGTATATTTACCTCAATGAAATATTTCTATTTCATTGAAAATCAATGAAATCCATTGATTCAATATATTGACAACAATGAAATCATTCTATTTCATTGAAAACCATTGACAAAAAATACAACTCACACATAAAGTAGTCTCTTCATGACCCATATGATATGTGATGATGCATGAGAATTCTCTTTAGCATGGAGATAAAGTGGATATGGTTGGGTGTCAGGGTGGGTTGTGTATCACCTGAAGAGCTAACATGTGTGTGTATCATGTCAAGTATCATGGTGTCCTGGTTAGAACATGATGAATCGATAAGCATGTTTATTTATGTATTTGTTATCCTCATGCATACATGAACATATGATATCATATATTAGGGGTTATTATTGAGACCCTACTAAGATTTATTTCTCACACCCTGTATGGAACTCTAGTGTGTATGCAAACCTTGTGTCTATTTTTAGGTTGAACATAAGATGTGTAGTGGGTCGGGCTGAGGCAGCTCGAGCATGTTGGAGATAGGGTGTATGAGGCTCAGGGTTGTAAGAGAGGCTCCTTTTACTTTTAATTTTATATTTATCTATATCTAGGGTTGTCCTAATGGGTGGCCATTTGTATGTTTCTATGATAGCATCATTTGATATAGAATTGTGTTTAGTTTTTTAATGCATTCTCTAATTATTATTCTTGATGCTACTTGTTTAGTTGTTTCTACCACTATTTTAGACTTTGATATGATTTCATAGTCTCACCACCATTATTCTAGAACCTCACCACTAGTCTGAAGCCTCTGGATTATGGGGAATAATTCTTGAGTTCATGTAGCACTTTAGCTAGGACTCAGTGATTATATTTGGGGTATCACATGGCTGATGATGATAGTAGTTTTTAGGAGATCTCTTGGGAAGTTCCTGAGTATTTTCATTGATATCCTCCTCAACCTCTATAATATAAAGGAGTTACACTTTAATTAACTTCAAATAGAGACACCTGAAGTGTTTTAACATAGTAATATGGGTCACATGATTATTCAAAAATAAATTTTTTTAATACAACTAATATGTATTTAGATCCTAGATGATTTCATAGGCATCCCCCAAAGTTGAAATAGATTCCTTAAAATGATACTCCCTAACTATATTGTTCATAACATATTGTTAGATTCATTGGTATTGTGACAATTTCCTCTTAGGTTTTAGGGACACTTCCCTCATCACAACCGAGGAACACATTTTTTGTATTTGGTGATGATGTGCAATGACATATGGTGTCTTGTGTAGGCCATTATCCTTTCCCAACAAATTAATGTGGGAAAATACATTGGATGTATTCATTTTGGATTAAATGGAGTTCTGAGACTGTTCTTGAAAAATGGTTCCTGAAAGGTACAACCACAAATAATAAAACTTCTTAATACAACATCATAAGTAATGAAATAGTTGACGTTCCCTCTCACCCAAAGAGATTTTTTAGTTGGTGTGGAATTTATTTTGAATGTAAGGTGATCAGTGGGACTTTATGAGTGACACTTATGGTTGTGAATTAGTTGATAGGATGGGAGATCGAGATCACCTCACCCTTTTTGGGTGTAATTATTTCCTACTCTGAAACTACCTTATAGATTTAAGACATATTCATGAATCCTTACCGGTGATAATATTACTATAGATTACCACCATGCAAGTGATTGATAGATTCCATAAATTTATGTGAACGTCTATATGTATTATAGGTTCTCCATATTTATTTTATTAGTTGGTGATTTTATAATTTAAATCCACACAGTTGGTTGCTCTATGATTTATCATCATCTAGGTATGTGGTAGGTATTATGGAGTTGGGATATGACACATGAGAGGGACTTACTATGTATCCCTATGAATGGAATTAGAACCCATGTAGTTCGGTAGCACTTAATAGGACACAGCATACCTTTTATGGTCATGTGATAAGGAATAATATGGTTCCATTTAATATTGTGAATCTATAACCAAGTGAAATGCCTTTTAAGGTCATGTATTCAAGACCAAGTGAAGTTCCTTTTAAGTTCAAGAATATCGGACCTATGGGTTGTTAGTATTTCCCCTCAGAGAGGTAATCTATGTATCTTAATTAATAGGAATCAAACCCCATGTATTTTTAGTGGTATAGTTTAAGTTCATTTGATAGGATTGATCCATGCAGTTGAACATCGCTTGGTAAGGACGTTAGTGTCGCAAAAGGGGGATAAAACAAGAGACTAGGGCTTATGCATTGGTATTTCCCATTTTTGGTTCATCATGTCTATTAGTAATCAGACATGATAGATCATAATAGGACTCATTGGAAATATGGACCATTGAGGAAGAAAAAATTGTAGGAAATATGGCCCTTTGAGGAAGAGTTAGGGATTATGCATGGGTGGACCTTATAGTTCAACCTAGAAAATAACTCAGGTAAAGGTGGGTTTTAGGTATTATACCAAACTATAGAACTATATGTGAACATTTCTCATTGAGTGGGCTAGGGATGAGGCCAATAAGGATATGATCGAGGCGTACTCTGGATAGGAGACTCATAGTATCCTGTGATCATTGATTGGAATAAAGGGGTTCATTAAATTCTATAGATTATAGGATGGTTGATATTGTTGGTTATAGTAAGAAGGAAATAGAGGGGTGAATTTTATTTGAAAATTTCAAATAAAATATGCGATATAATTATTAAATTAATAAATAAATAAAAATAGACAAAGTAAGTGTGATAGTATTGATAAGCATATTAAAATTAAAAAGTATAATAATAGTGTAAATAATATATTAATTAAGAAAGTAAATTAAGTGATTAAAATATTAAGTGATTGATATGAAGAATTATTAATTTATTAATTGAATGAAAAAATTTAAGAAGTAAAATATATGTAAAGTAAATAAAATACAAGGCACACAATTTGGTAAGGGGGTTCAAAAATAATTCAAGATGAGATCCTATGTATCCCACCCTAATTGATTGAGGATTTATGAATTAATATACCTTTAATTTATAGGTATCCAAAAAACATAGAAATAACACAAACCCTTGACTTCAGCAGAATCCAAGAAACCTAGAAAAAGACCTTGGTTTTATCAATTTACTAAGAACACAAAAATTAATAGAAATTAGGTTTTATTAGGTAGAAAACCATTGAATAAATTCTATATATTCTATAAAAATAAGTATAAAGTTAAATTGAGATAATTAGAGAGAGAAATATATGAGATCAAAGTGTTTGAAGAATGAATTGTAAAGAGATCTCAAGAGGAGGAATAATGAAAGAAATTTTTCCACTGATTCTCATTATCGTTCACTATAGATCAATGAAGTTTATTATAATTTATTATTGTAGCTTTAAAATCCAACAAAGGGTTGTATTTATAAAATTTTATGGCCTTTGGGTTGAGTGGGAGTATTTAATGTGTCAACAAAGTTGCTGAAGACCGCCATCAAATAACTCTTTGACTTGCTAACTTTACACCACCAGCTAGCTACCTGATGCCACCAGTTAGCTAGTGGGCTTTTTGTAGCTTACAGGTTTTTCCGAGACCTCACTAGGTAGCTAGTTAGTTTACACTAAATATATGGTGGGCTACTTGGAATTCTTTAGTTCTATCTGGATTTCACCGAGTACTCAGTGAGCTCCACCAGGTAACTAGTGGGATTGTTATGGCTATGGTGGTTCTTTCCAGTTTCACCAGCTATCTAGTGACACTCCACGAGGTAATGGGTGGTAAAAAGCTATGTGGAACCCTATTTTGGTCTTCTTAATTCAATTTGAAACCTTTTTTTATCTGTTAACATTATAAAATAAATTCTTACCAAAATAAATGAAATACACTCAATTGAAAAGGTTAGAACACTAAAAGGTGTTTATGATCATTAAAAAATCTAAGAGAGTGAGGTACAACACTCTCCCCCATTTTTTATGATCACAAACACTTGGAATATACCAAATAAAATTTCCAAAGTAATTTCAATATTTCATAATGAAATTAAAATGAGATTCTAAAATCATTAAAAAGGGATTGAACACAAATCAAGTTCAAATTAATGCATATTCATAAGGAATTTGAAACATACCTTTGAACTCACAATTCTCTCCCTTTGTGAAACATTTTGACAAACACATAACCAAAACTATTTTACCATAAATTTATCCCCCTTTATTATTATCAAAAAATTATAAATATGGTTAAATAAATAATAAATAATAAATAAATTATTTTACTAATCATTAATGATCATTAGAGAGAGAAAAAAACCAAATTTATGATTTCCAAAAAACTAAGAAGCCTTTTAATTTACTAAAATTATAAAAGTTTATAAAACAAACAACATTAAAGTATATAAAAAATAAGTTTTATTTTAAAATTAGATAATGAGTATTCTCAAGATTTAAAAAAAACTTTGAAATATAAAATTGTTTTTTTGAAAAAATAAACTCCATATTAATGGAATCATCAAATCCCATAAACCATTAATTTAGCGGGTCCCTTCATGACGTAGGAATTTGGACTTGATTTGGTTATCCACAAAAGTAGGAGAGCCCTCAATGGTAGAGGCATCGACCTTGTGGTCAAAAAAGACTGGCAATGTCAATGACATCTAGATCTGCATGGTGGCAGTGGGAGGAGTTAGCATCATCCGAGCACGGAAATGGAGACCTTGATAGTATAATGGTGTTTGGGAACTAGATTTGATCACAATAGGTCGATATCATAGAAGTTAGGTGATGTCGGCATCAGGCCTAGTGGTGGCATCGACCCATAGGTTCTCGATAAAGGAGGGATGCGGCAGTGGGCACGGTATCGACGTAGGCACTCTCAAGTTAGGCAGTAGGCAGGCCAAATATCTATAGGTGAAGGCCTAGATGAGGTAAATATCATGATTAAACCACTAGTAGTGCTATCAATATTGGAAGGATGAGGGGGTATGGGTTTCTACCTTGGTATCAAGAACATAAATTCTTGCATGGGGAAATTATTGTCGTTCAGCTCTTCTCGGTGGGGGCTTAGGAGCATTAATTAAAAATTTGAGAGGTGGGTAGGGTTTTCTCTATGCATATAGACCTTGTTCCATGAGTCATGTAATTAGAACTTGTGCCTCTGGGCCTATGGATCATGTAAGGGTTACTTATCAACCCAATAAATAGGGTTTATCCAAAAATTAATAAAAATATATAAATACTTAAGGCTTGGAAGGATTAAATCATGATATTAAACTTCATTTAAATATGACCTTCTAGTACAAGTACCAACTTGCAAATCACCCATAATTTTTTCTAAGGGATGTTCTTTAGATTTCATCAATGCCTTGGGTAAAGGTATGGATGGAAGTTCATCTACAAATTCAATTTCTTTAGAAGTGGGTGGATTATTTAAGGTCAAATTTTCTAATTCAACCTCAAAATCATTAATTTTGGGATGCTTTTTAGGAAAATTCTCATCAAATTTTATATTAATTGATTCTTCTAAGGTCTTGGTCATATTATTTTAGATTTGGTATGTTTTGTCTAAGTTAGAGTACCCAAGAAAAATACCTTCATTGGATTTGGGTTCAAACTTTTCTTGGTTATCTTTAGTGTTAATAATATAGAATTTACATCCAAACACTTTAAAAAACCAACTTTAGAAATTTTGTTTTTCCAAAGTTCATTGGGGGTATTTTTAAGGAAGGGTTTTATGATAACATGATTCAAGATATAAAGAGTGGTATTAAACACCTAGTCCTAAAAATATTTAGGGAGTTTAAATTCATTTAAGATAGTTCTTGAAAATTCTTTAAGAGTTTGATTCCATCTTTCGGCAACCCAATTTTTTTTGTGGGGTCCTTAGACTAGATAAAGAATGATTATAACCTTTTTAAGTGAATAGTTCATCAAAATATTTATTATCAAACTCTCCCCCAAGATCACTCTGAATGGATATGAACTTATAGCCTTTTTCATTTTTAATATTATTGGAATATTTAATAAAGGATCGTAACCCTTGTTTTTATGAGATAATAAATAAATCCATGTAAATATTATATAATCATTAATAATTACACAAGTGTAATATTTACATCCATTTATTGAAATTGGGGTTGCTACAAAAATATCAAGATGAATAAGCTCAAGGGACTTAGAGGTATATTATTCCTTTTTAGATTTAAATAAAGTTTTTTGTTTCTTACCAAGTTTGAAAGGTTCACAAATAATGTTATTTTTAAAATTCAATTTAGGTAAATCTCATACTAGATGATTTTGGTTTAGTATGAAAAGTGTGTATGTTCTATGACCAAGGCGCCTATACCAAATCCATGACTCACTTTCTTATACACTTAAACATTTAAAATTTTGACTTCAAAGTAATTTTAAATCAATAACATAAGCATTTTCAAAATGAGAATCTAAAAATAAAATTTCTCCTTTATAATCAAAGAATTTAAAAAAATCAAAATAGAATTTAAAAATGTTATCACATAATTAGGTAATACATAGAAAATTATGTGTTAAACCTTTAACATATAAAGAATATTTAATAATAGAAAATTTTTAAAACCAATCATACTTATATTTATGATCTTACTCCTTAAGTTATCACCAAAGGTGACATGACCACCATCAAGCTTTTCAAGATGATTGAACTCAAAGTAGTTGTCGCACATGTTTCTTGAGAACCTATTATCTAGTTACCATGTAAATCCTTTGGTTTTTATATTGAGACACTTTTAATATAAAATAATCAAGAAACTAAAGACTTTGGTACCTAAAATTTTATTCCACTCATGTTATCCAAAATATATTTTGGAATCTATACTTTTTTAGCATATTATTTTCTATAAGAATTTATAAAAAAAAGTATTAGAAGATATATTAATTGACTTAGGCCTACCATAATGAGTATTTTTACAATCACATTCATAAATAATATTCCAAAATTTTCTAAAATTATTTCAAAAATTATTTTGTGAGAATCCCTTTACAAACATGGCAGTGTTTTTTGAGGTGTTTACTTAATTTGAAAAACCAAAACCAAAATGAATTTTTACATGTCATTGAGAATTGAGAAGCTTATTTAAACCTTTATCACCTTTGGTGAACTTAGAAATAAAAATTCTAAGTTATTTAATTATCGATTATAATTTTTCAACATTGGGTTGCTCTTTTAATTTCAAGGATAACTTACCATTTTCTGTAGAGAGTAGATTCTTTTCAAAAGCATTTTGATTGTATTTCTTCTTTTTTTCTTTGAATTTTTTTAGTAAGTTCAAAAAATTCATCCACTAATTATTGATAATCTAATTGGATTAAATAATAATAATAGGTGTAATAATTATAAGTTTGAGATGTGGGAGAATTAACTTCATCGCATACCTCAATTTTGGTCATGAGACATCTGGCACTTCCATCACTTGAGTTAGAAGAGGTGATCGAATAATCTCTTAAACTCTAATTAAAAACTTTTGTAGCATTATTTCATTTCTTATTTCCCTTTTTGAGCAAGGTTAAATCCATATTTATGTGTCCCATTTTTTTCAATGATAACATGTTACCTTGGGTTCCTTTTATTCATTCTACTTTTTGGTGTGTTGGAAGGATTTATTTTCCTTCATGTATCTATTCACTTTCTTGGAAAGGATTTCTATCTCAGTTTCACTTCTAGAATATTCATCATTAATTTATTTAAAATAAATTTTCTTCTTAACTTTATTTACCTCCTTGGGTCCTTTTTTAGTTTTCTTCTTCTGGGTTATGAGAGGCCCAGTCATTTCTTATACTGACATGTTTTTTATGCCCATTGTTTCTTGAGTTTTCATTACCTTGGGTTCCTAGGTACTTTTCAAGAATCAAATTATTTTTTTATAAATTTTTTTAGTAAGTGTTGGAGTTGGTTTCCTAGAGCCAACTGGTTTGTACTTTAGATTACCGTTTATATTCAAAGAATATATCTTAGAATATATTGATCATTATTCTACATGAATTTAATGTGATAATTTCCTAGGGTATTTATCACATCAAAATAGGTCATATTAGTTTTCCACTATGATGAGAACTTTGAGATACTATGGTGATATCTCATAAATATTTTTTTCATATGACCAGGATGATGAACTATGATAGGGTACATAGTTTTTCAACTATCAGGTGTGAGTAATCATAATATGATGAGACTTCATCTCATGAATTTCACACTTGGTAATATGAAATATGGGATATTATAAGGACAGACCTGCCAATAGTAATTCCACATGTTTTTGTGTCATTGGAATTTTTATCTGTAAGTGTTTGTAGTGGTCCTTAGACTTTATAATTATTATTAATACATATCATGAATCTTGTACTTAGATATATTGACAAAACTCATGATGCAATATATTCATGATAAGTAGGATACTTTGGGTATGACATAATTAGTATATTATTAATGAATAATTCAATGAAGGATTTTTTTTTCAATTATACAAGTTGATATCTTGGACCTTTGATTGGAATGGAACCATCGAAATAAATTTCATGGCTATGGTGATATAGACAAGTTCATTTTGCATAATCAAAGAAATATATGTCAGGAATTAAGGTTTATGGAACAAGTATGTAACCTACTTGATAAAATATCAAGACAAAGGGATTATATTACATAGTTTTCACTCATATATGGTTATCGATGTTGTGACATTAACTTCTTCCTCTTGGGTTTTTAACCCATTTCTGGAAAATAATCTTAGACTTTAGGTAAGCCCACTTAATTCTAATGAGTAATAATCCTCAAGGTCACACAATAAATGTTTTCGTTGATACCAATTAAGTTCAATTTGAATTTAATTATTAGAATAAATATTATTCTTAAGTATGAAGAATAATTTTATTTATTATTTATTGATCGCAAAAATAAAATAAATATTTATTCACCGGGTAATTATTTAATTACACGAATATATAATATTTATTTATTTATTTATTGAATAAATATTTAATAATAATATTTATTTGGGTATTCAATAAATTTTGAGGATGAAGATAAGACTGAGATGAGTTTTGGTGATGAATATTAATTTGTAATATGATAAAATAATATTTATTATTACTCCTGTTAGCGCACGCCCTGAGAAAATAAAAAATTTATTATTATTACATGGTATGTGGTTATTTAAAGGTTTAATATATTATTATGGGTATTTTAAAAATTAAATAATATTTTAACCCTAAATATAACTCTATAAATAGATGCTTATGTCTATTATGCTAAATTAGATCAATTATTGGGGAATCATTGTGCACAATGAATTATGGAGCTCTCTCTCGAGACCAAATAATTCTCCAGAGTTTCTTCTCTCAAGAATTGTAGATTCTCCTCTCTCCTCCACCTTCTCAAGTATGAGAGTGAAAGGATGATTCTTCAAGCCTAGAGGAATCATCAAAGAAATCAAGGTAAACACTGTAAGATGATTGATATTCCCCTATAGTATTCAACAATCCATCGACGTTATTCAAAGATCAAAGGAGCATGTGTGGATCATCACTAGAGGGATTCTTTATTTGGATCTCACAAGAACAATGATGGTAGACCAAAAGGGTTTCATACAGTCAATATCTTTTTCAAATAAATATCTCAAGACCAAGGTATTATTTCTTCCTATCTATTTAAATTAATTACAAATTTAACATGAAATATCCTCTTGGTTCTTTCATGTATGTCATTTTTTATCGGAAAAAAATCATTGTTCATGGTTTCCACGTCATGTACATCATGGAATATCCATTGAATCTGAAAATTGATGAGGTGGTTAGGATCTAATAATAACTTTAATTATTCCTATAACCTTCAAGTGTTATCAAACTGATCATGTTCAAATTTATAATTATATAATGATTGATGATCATTTACGCATTTAAAAGGTAGATTTAATTTCAATTTTTAATTTGTTCATAATCCATTGTTGAGATCTATTTTACCCCCTCCTTTATTATCACTCACTTAAAATATATCAGTTAATAATTAACATAGAATGAATCTAAAGAAACCATATGGAGGTTCCAAGAACTTTCACCGAATAACACAAGATTAAATGGTGTGTACTCCTTTAAACACACCATGTATCTGTGTTCATTTCACCAAGACACCTGTCTGGACTCTTGGTCATCATGTAATGACTACACATAATGTACATTAAATGAACACTATGTGTAGACCATCTAGGGTGGAACATTATTTTATCATAAAACACATCATGTAGCTTTCATACACATCGTGTAGTCCACATGTTTTGATGTTGGAAAAAAAAGAGTTAGAATGAATTGTGCAATTACTACACCATGTGTATTTAATACACAACATGTACATAATGGTAGCCATGTAACTATGAGGTAAAACACCATGTAGCCTTATTACATGCCATTTACCTCATAAATGTATGTGGGAAGTACACATTGAGTCCTTAGGTGTGTACTACAGACATCTGATGAAGCACCATACACATCGTGTGGATGGATTGCACATGTTATGTACATTACCTATTTATGTGGAAATATTAAAATTAATTAATTACTATATTAAACCTCATCATCTTGAGTTCTATGAGTCATTTAATTTTCAGTACACGTCGATTGTTATGTTTTATATTATATTAAATTCTTAATTAATTCAATTTAATATTTGAAACTATAAGTCATGTATGGTTATTGCATACTAAGTACTCGGCATGCATTAAATCATATAGGAAATGTAATTATCATTTGTTATATTTTTTATTAATATTACATTAAATTCCATGAAACTATGACACATGTCATGTATGCAATATGTTGTGTGAGTGCATTGTATACAACAAGGACCATATTGAGGAGTTCATATGGGTACTCACCAAGTTGCTTCCAGGTACAAAGTTGTGTACTTATTTTTATTAATTTTAAATAAAATTAAATATTTTATTTTATTTAAAATCACATCGTATAGGAATATTAGGGATGATTGGATGGAATAAGATAAAGTGAATTAATTAATTAATAGTATAATTAATCAGATTAATTCTTGCGCTTTTTATCTTATCAAAGAACAAATTAAAATGAATGCTAGATAATTATTTTAAATATGTAATCATTGCATGTGTATGACATATCGCGGGATTTGATCGGACCTATGTATGTTTTGGTTTTATTCAATTTAATTTTATTACATGGGTTTTCAATTATTTATTATTAAATTAAATATAATGATCCAAGTTTCATCCCCCCTATTTTATTATGTAGTACTTGCATGTCCATGGTTATTTTATGTAATTCCCCTTAATAAGTCCTTTGGTTCCCCTCACCTTCTTCAGAGTTAAAAAACATATGTAATAAATGAGGTATCTAAAGGCATGTGGAGTCAGTTTATGGTGGAGCTGAGGCGGAGGTGGTTCAATATGAAACTGAGGAGAAACCAACCTACGCGATACATAGGTGGACAGGTCGGATGCTACAACTCATGTCAAGACAGATATAATGATTTTTCTCTTAGGTACATAGGTTGATTTATTGCATTCTCAATAAATCAACCACTAGATAAGCTCATAATCATGTATTTTATTTATTTATTTATTTTTATATCTTATGCATGTTTTATTTTATGGATTCAAGACTGCGATCACATATATAAATAGGTTTATATGCAAAGATGTAATTAAAATAAATGGATTATGTGTGAATGTTTTATCAATACATGGTCAATACTTTAAGTAAAATCCATTTAATATTAAAAATACATGTAAAAGGATGAAACAAAAAAAATATATACATAATAAAAAAAATCACTCAACTAAATATTAAGTCAGACTAAGTCTTCCATTACATGATTGAGAATGAAACTATAGAACTAAATGTTGGTCCAACCCTCATTGGGGCACTTACTTTTATTGAGGAGTACTTATAAAAGTTTTGGATCGACTTAACCAAGTTTACATAAATAGAAGAATCCCTCGCTATACTTAGTGTTATTTGGAGGCAAGTGTAAAGAAAACTCAATCAAGGGTTTTAGGATTGGGGAGTCCACTCAATGGATCAAGGAGCTGCAAGCCCGTAGTTAGAAAAGATTTGACTGCTTAAATACCTTAAATTAATTTACTAGTTCCTCACTTGGGTTATGAGAAGGGGAATATGGATCCTTTCCACTAGAATTTCCATGAAAGTAGACATTATGAGTCCAATGATGAGGTATTTTGTAACTTGATAAAAATAGTAGAAGATATATAATTAAATTTATTTTGTCTCAATTTTTTTAATTATATAAAGCACTAATAATATTCTCTAAATTGTTATATAATCAAATATAAAGTTTAACAACCACAACTCTATCCCTGTAAACTATCTTGGATAAAGAAAATATCTTTACCGACATAAATTTTCAAGAATGGTACAGGTTATTGCACATTATACTATTCCAGGAACAAAAGTTATATGTGTTGGAGTCCCCAGTTTTTTATCTTCCCATTATGGAGGCGAGTAAAGAAAAGTTATTGTTTTGAGATAAAGACTTGGATGATGCACTAGATGTATGGTGTTTAATGTTATCTTACATGCCCAGTGAACTAAAAAATCACATGAGACTATGGATGCATATTCAATGATCAGTCATCTTCATGATCTTTAATAGGAGACATTAAGACAAGAACAGTTTGAGATCTCCATGTAACTCTTCAAATTCAATCTTAGAGAAGGTTCACCATCTAGACCTCACATTGTCAAAATCATTGGATACATTGAGTGTTTGGAAATTATAGGGTTTAAACTACCCAATGAATTGTACACCGATCTCATTCTCACCAAACTCCCTCATAGATTATCTAACTTTATTTTTAATTTCAACATGAATAGTATAGATAATTCACTCCCAAATCTACACGCCTTAATTCACTATACTGATAAAGAACTAAATCCTAAAAATAATTTTGTCCTTATGGTGAGTAAGAGGAAAGGAAAGGAAAATATCACCAAGACTAATTCCAAGTATAAGGCTTCTGTGTACCTCCCTTCCAAGAAGAGGAAGATCAAAGGGTAAGGAAGTAGAATGTTTTATATTTTTTATGTGGAAAGAGGGGCCACTATAAGAAAAAATTCACAGTGGGAATGAAGTAATGTGATTCTTCAGGTATGTTTGTTATTGAGTGAAACCTTTAAATTTCTATTAATTAGTTATTGGATATTGCATTTGGTTATCACATTTGTATATAAATGTAGAAGCCTGGTAGATTTCAAAAGGTTTCACAGGGTGAGGTGGATTTTCAAGCAGCAAGTGGAGCTAAGTTGGAAGTGTTATCCATTGGTGACTACCACCTCGAATTATCGATAAGAATGATCTTGGTTCCTCAGAATTGTTACAATGTGTTTAGAATTACCAAAAACATTATTTTTATATATAAATAAGATATGTAAGGTTTTTTTTCAAGTTTGGAAATTAAATTTTCTTATTTTATAAATAAATCATATGTTATGGTAAGGTGCATTTATATAATGGTATTTATGTTTTAGATTATGAGAACCAAGTGTTGTTAATAAATAATGAATCTAGTTCACATGACTGATATGACACTTGGTTATGGAATCACCACTTAGGTTATGTAAATGAGAAATAGTTGAAAAATTTACATCAAGATAGTTATTTAGATTCATTCAAACTAAAACAACTAGGTATTTTTCAAGCATGTTTACAAGGTAAAATGGCTAATAATCCATTTAGTGTAAAAGTTGAAAGGTCATAGAACTTATAGAGTTGGTTTACGCTGATGTTTATGGATAATTCCTAGTTTAATAAAGGGGTGGGTACTCATACTTTATAATTTTGCTGATGATTTTAATAGGTATGGATATATCTACTTAATGAGGTACAAGTTGGGATCCTTTGAGAGATTCAAAGAATTCAAGGATAAGGTTGAGAACCAACTAGGTGAGAAGATTAAGAAACCCCACTCAGGCCATGGTGGATAATATCTTAATCAAGTCTTCATTGAATATTAATGGGAGTATGGGATTTTATACCAACTCACTGCTCCTTATACACCCCAATGGAATGGTGTAAGTGAAGGGAGTAACTGCACCTTGTTGGACATTGTGAGGTTAATGATGAGTGTTTCAAACCTTCCACTATCATTTTGGGGATATGCATTGCAGAAAAAAAATGTACACACTAAACCAAGTACCAACTAAAGTGGAAGATGGTATTTCATACCAATTATAGAGTCTAAATAAATAAATATTGTCAAACTTACATGTGTGGTAATTCGAAACGTTTGTTAAGGCATCTTCAGGAAACACACTCGCACCTTAGGGGGAAAGGGTGTATTATTATAGGATACCCCAAGGAAATAAGAGAATATTAAATATTTGACCCCTCAGATAAAAACTCAATAGTGGAAAGACATTCCATGTTCCTTGAGAGGGAGCACATCTCTAAAAGATATAATGGGAGTGAGATGGACTTCGATGAAGTATAATATTGGGATACACAAAATTTTGTATAAGAACAATTTCCATAAATCCCCATGGAAGAAATTGTTCCTGATACACAAGTACAATGTAGGAGTATAATATAGGTAATAGAACATAAAATATATAGTTTTCTAGTCACCATGGATGGTGACTCACTACTAGTATATAATAATGATCCTCTAACCTACAAAGAAGTAGTAAGCGGCATAGATGTTACCAAATGGAAATAAATGAATTCTGAAATAGATTCCATGAACCAAAACCAAGTCTAAATTTTAGTGGATCCTTCAGTTTATGTAAATATCATTGGTTTCAAATGGGTATTCAAGAAGAAACTAGTCATGGATGGTCAAGTCAGTACCTATAAAGAATGATTGGTTGTAAAAGGGTACAAAAAACATTAATTCACTGAATATAATGAAACCTTTTTACCATTCACCATGCTTAAATCCATCCGAATTATACTTGCAATAGAAACATACCATGAATATGACATTGGGAATATAGATGTCAAAATATCCTTCCTTGATGGGAAACTTTAGGTTGATGTCTATATGGCACAACCAAAAGGGTTTGTGACTCTAGGTAATTATAATAAAGTATACAAGTTACAGAGATCCATTTATGGATTAAAAAAAGAATTTGGGTCATGGAACATCCATTTTGATGAATCTATAATGGAATTTGGTTTTGTAAAAAACGAATGTGAGGCTTGTGTCTATAAAGATTTTAGTGGGAGTGAAGATTTTTTCCTAATAGTATATGTCGATGACATTTTACTTATTGGAAATGAGATACTTGTCTTATAGACTGTTAAGATGTGGTTAAATAAATGATTCTCCATAAAAGGATTAAGCAAAGCAACATATGTTTTTGGGATCAAGATCTATCATGATAGATCCAAGATGTTTCTCAGTCTAAGTCAGGGTACATGTATTGACAAGATACTAATGAGTTTCAATATGGAACAATCCAAAAATTGATAATTTCCTATGTCACGTGGCATTCATATTTCTAAGAAATTGTGTCCTCAGACACATGAGGATATACAGATAATGTAAAGGATTCTATATGCATCATTAATTAGGTTGTTCATATATTTCATGTTGTGTACCAATCTAGATATCACTTACTCCTTAAGTGTAATAGGCAGATATTAGGCAGATCCAGGATACTTTCATTGTATGGATGTCAAAATAAACCTTAAGTATCTGAGGTTAACTAATGATATGCTCATGTTATATGGAGGATATGAGGATATACACATGAGGGGATATGTATATGCTAGTTTCCAAATAGATTGAGATGATATGAAGTCGTAGTTGGGATACATCTTCACCATCAATGGAGGGGTCATTAGCTGGAAGAGCTCAAAGAAGGTCGTGGTTATCGATTTTATAGCAGATTTGGGGTACATTATGGCTTTTGATGTAGCTAAAGAAGAAGTGTGAATATAAAATTTCATCCAAGTTCTAGATGTGGTACCGATCAGTAAAGAACCTATCACAGTTTACTATGATAATACTACAGTAGTGGCTCTCAGCAAAGAACTGTGGTCTCATCATCGAATGAAGAATAGACTCTGAAAGTATCATCTCTTGAGGTTTTTTTCAAATAGTTGAAGTTTTAGTGAGAAAAATTTCTATAGAAGGCAATGTGGTGAATCCCTTAAAAAACCCTATCTCGACAGAAACGTGATCTTCATGTGAGAGCTAGCAGACTAAAAATTGTTAATAGTTAACTCTAGACCAAGTGGGAGTTTGTTGGATTTGGTTTCCTTGAACCAACTAGTTTGTACATTAGATTACTATTTATATTTAAAGAAGTGAATATTAGATATATATTATCACATATTGATCATTATTCTATATGTATTTAATGTGATAATGTACTGTGTTATTTATCACATCAAAATAGGTTATAGTAGTTCCATGATTTGATGAGAACCTTGAGATGCAATGATGACATCTCTTAAATATTTTTTTCCTACAGTTAGGATGACGAACTATGATGAGGTACATGGTTTCTCAATAGTCAGGTGTGAGTTATCATAAGAGGATAAGGCTTAATCTCATGAAGTTTTGACTTAGTAATCTCC
Source organism: Viscum album (assembly GCA_963277665.1). Taxonomy (NCBI): domain Eukaryota; kingdom Viridiplantae; phylum Streptophyta; class Magnoliopsida; order Santalales; family Viscaceae; genus Viscum; species Viscum album. The sequence continues at coordinate 420,760,123 of OY728162.1, read as the reverse complement.
AAGGTAGGAGATTATGAAGACACACCCACCGATAAGAATTCCACATGTTTTTGTGTCATTGGAATTTTTATCTACTAGCGTGTGTAATGGTCTTTAGACATTAATATTATTATTAATACATATTGTGACTTGTGTAGTTAGACTTATTGATGAAACTCATGATGCACCATATTCATGCTAAGTAGGATGCATTGGGTACATCATGATCGGTGTGTCATTACTGAATAGGTTGAGGGAGGATTTGTCCCTTCCATTTATGGAAGTTGATATCTTAGCCCTTTAATTGGAATGGAACCGTCAAAATAAATTTTATGGTCATGGTGATGTAGAAAATTTTAATCCAGATAATCAAAGAAAGTTATATCAAGAATTAAGGTTGATTACACAAGTATAAAATCTTCTTGATGAGATATCAAAACAAAGAGATTATATTACATAGTGCGCACTCATATGTGGTTTTTGACATTGAAATATTAATTTATTCTTCTTGTATGCATTTACTTATTGCTAGACAGTAATCTTGGACTTTAGGCATTCCCTCTTAATGCCAATGAGAAAGAATCCTAGAGGGTCACACACTAAGTATTTTTGTTAATCTCAATTAAATTAAATTTGAATTTAATTGTTGGAATAAATATTATTCTCAAGTCTGAGGAATAATTTTATTCAGGATTTATTGATCGCATAAATTAAATAAATATCTATTCACAAGGTAATTATTTAATTATGAGAATATATAATATTTATTTAATTAATTATTTATTAAATAAATATTTAATAATAAAATTTATATGGTTATTTGATAAATGTTGAGGAGGATGAGTGAACTGAGATGTGGTCCAATGATAAATATTAATTTGTAAGATGGTAAGATAATATTTATTTTTGGGATAGTTAGCGTACACTATGAGATATTATTATTATTATTATTATTATTATTATTATTATTATTATTATTATTACAATGCATGGTGTAATTTAAATTTTGATATATTATTAAGGCCCTTTATATAATTAAATAATATTTTAACCCTAACTATAACTCTATAAATAGATGACTATGTCTATTATGATGGATTTAATTGATTATTGGATAATCATTATGCACAACTAAATCTAGAGCTCTCTCTCAAGACTGAAAAATGCCCTAGAGTTTCTTCTCTCAAACCTGAGAGATTCTACTTCCTCTTCCACCTTCTCAAGAACAAGAGTGCAAGGATGATTCTTCAAGCCTGAAGTAATCGTCGTAGCGATCAAGGTGAATACCATAAGATGATTAATCTATCGTTCTAGAACCCAAAAATCCATCAACATTGTTAAGAGGTCAAAGGAATAGGTGTGGATCATTACTAGAGGAATTTTACACTTGGATCATGTAAGCACAACAACAGAAGACCGAATGGGTTTCATATGATCAATATCTTCTTCAAAGAAATATCTCAAGATCGAGGTATTATTTCTTCTTATCTATTTAAATTAATTATAAATTTAATGTGAAATATTATCTTGGTTTTGTCATGTCTATCAAGTTTCATTAGAAAAAATTTCATTCGTCATGGATTCCACGTCATGTACATCACGGAATATCCATTGAATCCAAAAATTACTGAGTTGGTTTGGGCCCCAATAAGTGCTTCTATTACATCTAGAACCTTCAGTAAGAACATCACCAAGAGAATTTCTACCATCTAAAATGTCATTAAAGTGAGTTAACATCTTAGTAATTGATTTATTTGGATGCATGCTAAAACATTCAAAATCTTGTCTATACATATCAAGTCTAGTATCTTTCACTTTATTAATGCCTTCATGAGTAACTTCCAGTAATTTCTATATTTAAAAATCATTTTTTCAAGAAGAAAAATAATTAAATTCATTTCTATCTAAACTAAAATTAAGTGCATTTATAATTTTTTTCATCAAGCTCAAAAGAGGAAATGTCATCTGGAGTCCATTTGTCCTATGATTCTTTAGTCGGTGTATAATCATGCATAACAATTTTCCAAACAAGATATCTGATGCTTCTAAGAAAATTATACATGTGAGTTTCCCAATAACTATGGTCCATTAAATCAAATAAAGGGGCACGACTTATTGAGTGTCATTTGGGATCACCTTGGGTGTCAAAGGTAGAATCCATCTTTTAAAGAACATCCCTTAAAATCAATTAAGTTTTTTAAAAACAAAATTTTGACTACAATGTCTAAACCAATTTTTGAAAACAAGGTTTAAACCAAATTCTGAAAACAGGGTCTCAAAAAATTAACACAAGGTCTCCTTTAATACCAACTATTGGTCAGAGTGATATGACAAGAATGGGGTAAATTTCCTTTTAAAAATTTAAATGAAAATATATGATATAATTATGAAATTAAGTGATAAATCAAAATAAAAATTGTGAGCACAATAATATTGATAATTGTATTGAAATTCAAAAGTATGATCATAGAGAAAATGATATGTTAATTTAGAAAGTAAATGATTTATATAAATTAAGTGATTGATATGATATGGATGATTAATTGATTAATTGAATGAAAGCATTTAAGAAGTACAATATGTGGAAAGTAAATAAAATTCAAGGCACACAATTTGTTAAGGGAGTTCGACAATAGCTCAAGATGAGCCCCTGTGAATCTCACCCCAATTGATTGAGGGTTTATGAATTAATAGAACTTGACTTTAGCAATAGCCAAGAAATCCGGAAAGAACAAAAACCCTTGAGTTTAGTGGTAGCCAAGAAACCTGAAAAAATCTTAGTTTTAATGGTTTACCAAGAACCCAAAATGTAAGAGAAATGAGGTTTTCTTATGCACAAACCCTTTGAAGAAAAGTTATCATTTCTCTAGAAATAAAGAGAAGATGAAATTGAGATAATGAAATAGAGAAAGATGGGAGATCAAAGTGTTTGAAGAAAGAAGTATAATGAGATCTCAAGAGGAGGAATAATGGAAGCAATTTTGTCACTGACATTTATTATCGTACACTATAGATCAATAAAGTTCATTGTAATTAGTTGTTGTAGATTTTTAAGCCTCCAAAAGGTTATATTTATAGGCTATAGGGGTATTTAGGCCGATTTAGAGGAGTTAATGGGTTGATGAAGTTGTTGAAGTCCATCGTCAAGGCACCCTTTGACTTGCTGACTCAACGCCACTGGTTTGTTACCCGATACCATTAGCCAGCTTGTGGGATTGTTGTTTCTCATTGGTTTTGTTCAAACCTCACCGGGTAGCCAATTATATTACACTAGTGGTAGCTGGTGGAATACTTGGAAGTCTACAGTTCTATCTAGATTCCACCGGGTAGCCGGTGAGCTCCATCGGGTAGTCGGTGGTCTTGTTGTGGCTATAGTGGTTCTGTTCAGTGCAACCAGGTGGATGGTGGTAACAGGCTGTGTGACACCCTCTTTTGATATTTTTTATTCAATTTGAATCCTTTGTTTGATATGTTAACTTTATAAAACAAATTCCAACCTAAATAACTAAAATACACTCAATTGAAAAGTTCAGAACACCAAAAGTGTTTTTGATCATTAAAACATTTTAAGAGAGTGGGGTACAAGATGTATGGGTTAACTAAGATGAGAATCATGATCCAGGGGATGTTCAATCGATATCCTTATGACAAGGACCATCATTATCAAGAGAATAAATGATCATAATTACCCTATGGGTTATATCGGTTTGGGAGAAAACCCCGAAAGAAAAATCCATTATCAAGGGAATACATGATCGAAGGGATGCACGGTAATGTGTGTAACTCAGTCATGTATCTCAAAAGTATATGGAGGAGGCCTAAAAGTATGGGTTCCCATGTAAGGGACCCAAGCAATAATGGATCCCAGACAGGAGACTTGGGTAGGTATGGTGCCCAAGTCGGAGACCTAGGTGAATGCACACTCAATCGTGGAGCTAAGGGGAATATTATGCTCTAGTATAGGGACCAGGGTTAATTTGAACCTTGGTAGGTGATCAGGGTGAATGGTCTCCCAACTTGGGATCCTTGGTGAAGGCTCTCCCTATTATGAGGTAGGGTGAAACATCACCCTAGTATGAAGAGTGGGGAAAAGTGTCTCCCTAATACGGGTTAGGGGCGAAGTTTTTCCCTGGTATAAGGTAGTTCAAAGTGTCGCCCTGGTTTAGGGTAGGAGAATGCATGGGAAAAGTGTCACCCTAGTGAGGAATCCATGATATGGGGGTCATTCTTCCTAGTTCTTAAGGATTATAGGGGAACACTACTGCAAATATGGCCTTTATCAGCACTAGAAAATGGCATTAACAGTACTAAAAAAAGCGTTGTTAATCAAGGTGAAGATAAAAGGGGGTCCCTTTTATCAGCACTCAGAAAAGCACTGATAAAGACCCCTTTTATCAGCACTAAAAAAACACACTAATAAAAACGTCTTTTATCAGCGCTTTTTTTAGCACTGATAAAAGTCAAAATAAAAAAAAAGTTAAAAAGAATTTAAAATGCAGGGAGCTTTTAACAGTGCTTAACCCCCCTTTTATCAGCGCTAGGCAGAGCCCCCTCCCTCTCACTGAACGCTGCACTTGCCCACGCAACCCCCTCCCACTTGCCAGCGCACCCCTACTTCCACTAGAACTCAAACCCGAGACTTCCCCCCTTGTGCGCCTGCACCTTTACCACCAATCCATTTAGTTTTTTTCTCCATTTAATGATATATCTATTTATATATATATATATAGTTATATATAGTTATATTTATTCATATATTAATATAGATTCATATTAATATAAATATATTTAGTTATATTAATACATATATATTTATTCATATATTAATATATATATATATATATTTATTTATTTATTCGTATATTAATATATATATATATAGTTATAATTTTTTATCCATATATTTATTTGTATATTAATATATATTTATAAGATTAGTTTTAAATACATTTATAAAATATGTTTTTTATGTGTTTATAAATAAATAAATACATACATATATACAACACACACACACACATATTTACGAATAAATACATATATATGTGTATCTAAAAAGCCATAAAATGTTAAAACGACCATAACTTCTAATCCAAAAGTCTGTTTTAACTCCACAACCATTCAAATCGAAGAAAATGAAACAATATTCTATATGATATGTGGTACAGGTCTAGAGTACATCCGGATCAGAAGTTATAGTTGTTTGAATGTTAAAAAATCGGGGTATCACGACTAAAAACTTAGTTTTGGAGGCCTTCTAGGCCTTTTTTGGCCTTGAAAAATGTGATATAAGGTCTCCTTCAATCACTAGCATGTAGAGTTCATCTCAGGCTTCGATTTGATATGTTGTAGAGCTCAAACAAACACCCGAATCAAAAGTTATGGTCGTTTGAAGTTTGAGTTACATTTTCAACTTATTTTAGAACTTTTATTAAATTTTTTTTATTTTTTGTCTTCAGATTGTTATTAAATGGTTATTAGTCGATGATAATTAGCAAATTATTAATTAATAATATTTTTTAAAATATTTTAAATCCATTTTTACTAAATTTCATATATTTTTAGTGCTAATAAAAGTGTCATTTATCAACACTTTTGTTTAGCACTGATAAATGCACCCCCTTTATCAGCGCTTTTTTTCAGCGCTGATAAAGGGTGGTGCTGCGAAAACCCAGTTTTGTGGTAGTGGAAGTTTTATTTCGTGAAGGTTTGTGTATTAAATTTTTCAGATGATGCAATTGCTCCTAATTTTGGTTAATTCCCATAGTTTTGACTTATTACGTCACCTAAAAGGGAAGGAGGGACTTGGGCGTGGCATGAAGATGGTTGGGATCATCTGAGTCTCTCTTTTTGGGGTGCTCATCTACCACCTTGTGCTTTCCTCTCTGTGTTCTCTAAAATGGGACCCATTAGAGATTTTATAGGCAACGAGAGACTAAGTCGTGGAGCTAGTTGAGTAACAGCTTTTGCGCCTTAGATGAGACACCTCACATTGGTTGATGACCTGGGTGCACGAGTTGAGTGCAAAGATCGACTTCGCATGTAGAGGTTGGAGCACACAGGTGGAGACTAGGGAATGAAGGTGGCCTGGGCGCACTAGGAGATTAGGGTGAAGAGACATGGGCGTGCACTGAGGGCGAAGTGACCTAGGAGGGTGCATGAGTGAAAACGCTATTGATGGTTCCCTTTACTGGGAATTTCCCCTCTACCCAACCTAAGTCTAATTAAAATTGATCTTAAAAATTGATCTGTAAATGAATGGTGACTGCAATAAAACATTCATCCTAGGATAAACTCCATTTTAAGATCAACACCATTATCAATTTTTCAATCTGAAATTGATTAGTGGCATTTTTATGGATGAGTAAGTGTCAAATAATATATTAATGTATGTTATCATTGTTTTTAATGCTTTTAATTTTATTTCATTTTTTTGTATTGAAAATCATTATATTTAATTAAAAGTAATTAAACTCCATTTTGAATGCCCTGATTTCAAAGATCATATAAAATTGCAAATCAGCTCACCAAAAATCGTTGCAAGAACAAATACCTCTATCAAAATGGTGAAATCGGAACATGTCTCTCACTAAAATCGACATCTTCTTCACACCCGATATAAATTTCGTCCAACTGTGGCATTCGTTGCAGATACAAATATTCTTCATCATCACCACGGCCGCTCCTCGTGGTGACCAAAGCATCCCAAAATAGATGGCAAACTTTTCACTGCGAACACGCGCCGCTGAATCCTTGCATCGCGCCTCCTCCTTGCTCCAAAGCCCATAACTCTCCTACACATAACCAGCTTCCGCCACCCACTTCCCAAATCCATCAGCACCTCATATATCTCCCTCGCTGATGGATTAACCCAATCGCCAACAAAGAAGGCGTGAACTCTGTTCATTACCTCTATTCAGCTTTGCCCTGCCTCCTTCACGCCTCTCTCTTTCATCGCATGCCTTATCCAACCCCTGCGTCGTCGCGTTTCCATTCCCCTAATGCCGCATATGTTATATATTTTTTTCAAAATATTTATTAAAATAAAGAGTGTCTTTTCAAATTTAAACCGATGTATCCCCACTAAGAGTTGTATCATTTCGGTTGAACCAATATGTTCTTTGACCGAAACAGTAAGATCGAACCGGTGTGTCCCTCACCAAGTGTTGTCTCGTTTCGGTCGAACCAAGGTGTTATTTGACCGAAACTATAAATAAGCGATGATGAGACTGCTTATGGGTGAATACTTTTTTCAATCCAAGATATTCGCCATATTTCTCCCAATATCGGTTTAGTAGGGAAATCGGAAATTGGTGTCTGGTTTTCCCCAAATCTTGATGAAATCCTTGAAGTAAACTTTCACAGATAACCCTACATCATCAACGTGGGGTGGATCAAAACCCTTTTGGAGAATGAATCTAATTCACACATCAAGGTTTAATTTTTCTTCTCTTTCTGCCTACATATTATCCAACAGCATAGATGTTCGATAAAAGGACGTAAGTGGCAGTCTCCCGGCTCCAGTTCTAGAAGATGAAACGCTACGACCTCGCCGATTTCCATGTTCTTGTACACCCTGCAAGCAATCAACAGTGTTTTCCAAAAAACCGTGGTGGGTTTCATCAGAATATTCTCTATGAATTCTCTTGCACGACCTCAATGCTTCCCTTCCATGGCCATGCTGTGAACAAGCCATGATCAGGGTATTCCAGGAGATCTCAGTTTTCCCAGGCATTTTCATGAACAGTCTATGGGCATCGGTGACGCGCCCACACTTGGAAAGCAACAAGATTAAAGCATTTAAGATCCCAATCTCTGAATCATAACCCCGTTTTAGGATCCCTCCATGAATCATCTCTCCCTGCCTTGCGCTCGCCATGTTTGCAGCAGCACTGATGGTGGAGACGCGTGAATAAATTAGGTTCCATTCCAGTGAGATTCATTCGAGCAAACACCTGCAACACTTCATAGTAATTACCAAGAACGCATCATGGATCCCACCGCACTGAGTGCACCCAGCAATCATAACTGTCCAAGAGACCACATCATCCTCTAGGAGACTCGTAAGAATTTCCATGGCAGTATCAAGCTCTTCATGCTTTGCATGCATGTCCATGAGCACACTGCAAACGTGTACATTCGGATGGAAGCCGGTTTTGATCACTTGACTGTGAATTTATTTCCTGGATGAAGAGTTCCCGCAAAGATACAGCTTCTCAAAATGGCTGGAAAAGTATAAATATTTGGACTAATCACTCTCACCTGTATCTGAGAGAAAATCTGGAAAGATTTTCCCAGATCACCCAACATAAGCCACTAGCAACTCATTCCACATCACCACATTATCTCTCTGTGGTGAGGAAGAATTCATGGCAATCTTCACTTCTGAGAATTTCACATAAAGGTCAAGCAGAGCACCTTCAATGATGGTATCAGAGGAGAATCCTGACTTCATGGCATATGAATGGAGTTGTTTTCCTTTATAAACAACTCTGGTCGAAGCACAGGCAGTGAGAAACCCTACAACTGTCACACAATCTGGTCTGAAGTTGTCAGCCTGCATTTTCTCAAACAAATGAATGGCCCTGTAACTGAACTCGTGCTGCGCAAGCCCTGATATGATCGAGTTGTAGGAGCTCCCATCCTTGTGTCGCGTCCTACTAAAAACTTGTTCAGCATTTATAAACTTCCCCTGGCGGGAATACAACATGACAAGGGCATTGCACATGAATGTGTCCATCGAAAGCCCCCACTTAAGAACATGACCGTGACCGTGAAGCTTCTCTCCCTGCAAAAATAATCCGGCTCTGGCTCCAGCACTAATGGTGCTTGATAAAGCATAAGGTGTCGGGAAGGTTCCTGAGCAACTTGCAGAATAACAAGAAGGCTTCTTCTTCCTGCCCGTTTAGAGAAAGTCCAGATATCATAGCAACCCAAGAAACGCTGCCTCTTCAATGCAGATTCTGAAATATGAACTCTTCCTGCACTCATAAAAACTAGCGCATTAGGGATCAGAAAAAAACAAAATCAAAACAAGAAATTGCAAAAAAGTCAATGATGATGAGGAATTAGTTCCAGATTTAGAACCCATTTCCTTAATAAAAATTTTTTCATTTTTTTAAGCTAGTTGACACAAAAGGTTATTGGAGTTCACGCAAATTTGATATTTGTAAAACCCCACTTACTACTTACAACTAGAATGATGGTAAGTGGGGTGTCGATTCCCCAGGGAAGGAAAATGGATGTTTGAGTGTGATCAAAATAAAACTAAAAACAATCAAAAACAATAACAAAAACAGTAAGAAACAGTGAAATGGTGAAGTGATGAGAAGGTGAGAACAAACTGAAGCAAATGAAACTGACCAGGTGATGAAAAATAGGGGGATGATGAAAAATACGGGTATGGGACTGTCTTGAATTGATTAATGATATTATTTATTTTCACTCAAATTAATTGAAACTAAACAATGAGAGAAGAACAGATTAATAATATTCAAAACATTTCAGTCTGATTCCCCTATGAAAATTAGTTATGCATGAAAATGAAAACAGAGATCTGAAATGCAAGAAGAAAGAGATGGAGAAACATCTCTAGCGAGATTGCCTCTTCCTCAAACTCCAGCTTTGGTTCTGGTTTGGCTCCCAACTCAGTTGTCTCTGTTGGGATGGAGAGTGATGGAAAGAGGGGGGGTGAATTGCCTTTTTAAAAAAGTTTAAAAATTTAAGAAAAAGTTAAAGCGCAGCGGAAATGAAAGAGGCAAGACACGAAATTGATAACGGAGTTCGGCCTAAATCCCAAGCCTACGTCTCCGCTCCCAACTCAACCATTGAGAGATCTATACGACAGCTTGCTTTTTAATGGTTGTAGCAAGAAACCCACTAGACTTTAAGGCAGCCTAGAAACCTATTACAGCTTGCTTTTTATTGGTTGAAGCAAGAAACCCACTAGCCTTCTTACAGGTGAAGGCTAGCTCACCTATGACTCAAGCCTTTTACAGGGAAGGCTTGACTAACCTCTTCACACCTTGAAGGTGGTGTGAAAACCCAAACAAAGGGAGGATGAGAGAAAGAAGGGTTTGTATGCACAAACTCAAAATAATGCTCAAAAAGATAAAATAATAAAAACCGTAAAGAGGAGAAGTCTTGGGCGCCAATGGATTGATTGGTGATGATGAAGAGCGCTCCCAAACTTCTATGGTGGTGCTCCTTGGTTGTGGAAGTGAGTTGGAGCAAGTGGGGATCCTTGAAGGAATGAGCCGGAGGTTCGCCAAATGATCGAAAAATGTTCCCGTGGGCTTCCATATATTTCTGGGGCATCCTAGTCCTCTATTTATAGGAGAGGAACACTCAAATGGCCATTGGAGGTCTTCGGAGCCGTTGGAGAGGCCTTCGGAGCCGTTGGGAGTCAAAAGTACAAGTCTGGTCAAAGCCCAACGGCTAGTTTGACTGGGTACACCGGCTGACCGGTGGTGTCTCACCAGCTGGCCGGTGGTCCACCGGCTGGCCGGTCCTGAGCCACCGGCTGGCCGGTGCTCCAGACAGAGAGCAGCTCTCTGCCCAGGTTCTACTGGCTGGCCGGTGGTCAGCCTCCGGCTGGCTGGTGACAATACCGGCTGGCCGGGGAGCTCACACCGGCTGACCGGTGGCTCTGGACAGAAACCATTGCTACTGCCAGAGACCACCGGCTGGCCGGTGGGAATCCACCGGTTGGCCGGTAGACTCAGAGAGTCTACTTTCAGTCCTTCTTGGCCCAACTCCTTGGCAACCTTTTGCCTATCAACAAAAACACTTGAAAACAAGTTAGAACAAAATAAGAGTGATTGTGATCATTAAAATCCAAGAGAGAGGGGTACAACAATCTCCCCCTATTTTGATGATCACAATCACCAAAACAAGCAATGTAAAAGACTGAAATGAAAGGCATGCTTTAAAGGATAAATTGAAAAGTAAAGCAAAGTATGAGAGAAAAATTTCTCCCCCAATCAACCAAGGAAATCTCCCCCTTTGTGATTATCAAAATAGCACGGGGCATAAAATTTGATTGAAGGAAGGGATTGAAAAACAAGAGAGAGATTTTAAACCAATTGAAATTTTTGAAATTTGAATTGAAAGTTTTGAATTGAAAGTTTTGAATTGAAAGTTTTGAATTGAAAGTTTTGAAAGAGAAACGCAAAAAGGCTTAAAAGATCCCAACTCCCCCTAAATAAAAACAACAAATCACCGGGGAGAGGATTTTAGAACCGAGACAAATTTTGGTCCGGAGAGACTCGCTAAAAGGGATTTTTCAATCCAAACTTGTCTTGTGGCGGGTCTTCTCCTATGAAATTCATCGTTAAAGGAAATGGTTTTGGGCATTCCATACCGGGCATTTTTGCAGTCGCACTCGTAAATTAAGTGCCCGATCTTTTGCAATAGTTGCAAAATTTATATTGGGAGCTTCCCCTTACAAAAATAGTAGGAGCATGGGAAGAGGAAGCTTGCTTGGAATAGCCAAGCCCTTGGGTGGTTCTAGATATGCATTGGGAACCAAGGAGCTTCGAAAGGTTATGTTCACCTTCGGTGAACTTAGCTAGGGATTCCCTTAAATCCTTGATTGTTGATTCCATAGAATCAACATCGGGAAGGTTTTGGATCTTGAGGGACAAGTCTTCCTTTTCTTTGAGAAGTTGATCCTTTTCGGAAGAAAGAATTTTGAATTTCTTTTTAAAAGCAATAAATTTGGAAGAAAGTTCGTGAAAACCTTCCTCTAATTGATCTCTCGCATGTTGGAGATCCTCGTAAGATAAATGATTGAATGAATTGGAAGAACAAGAGGAAGAGGAGTCAGAAGAGGTTACCTCATGAAATGTCATTAGACATTTTTTACCGTTGTCTTTTGAGGAGGAGGAGGATGAGGAGCTATCACTCCAAGTGGCCTTGAATGACTTTTTCTTTTCCTTTTGCTTGGCCCTTGTCTTGTGGAGTGGGCAATCGGGCTTATAATGGCCTTTCTTGCCGCACCCATAGCAGATTACCTCGGGCTCGTATTTTTCGTCGAGTTCTTCCTTTTGAGCCTTGCGAGATTTCTTCTTTTTGTTCTTCTTCATGAATTTGTGCATCTTGCGGGCAAGGTTCTCAATTTCTGAATCGCCGCTTGAAGAGGAAGAAGATGAGGAAGAGGAGCTTTCTTCTTTTTGAACTTTGAAGGTGATGTTCTTTGGATTTTTGATGAGATTGTCTTCCTTTTCAGCTTGCCTCCTCATGGTGATCTCGTAGGTCATGAGGGATCCGATGAGCTCTTCGACCGGCATTTTCTTGACATCTTTTGCTTCTTTAATTGCCGTGACTTTCGGTGCCCATGAACTTGGTAAGATCCAAAGGATCTTCTTGACCATCATCTCTGCAGAAACATCATCTCCAAGAGACTTTCTCCCATTACAAACATCAGTAAAGCGAGTAAACATATCAGTAATATTTTCAGATGGATGCATGGTAAAAGACTCAAAATCTTGACGGTACATATCCAATCGAGTATCCTTAACTTTGTTGGTCCCCTCATGGGTAACCTCCAAAAGTTTCCAGATTTCATGAGATGAAGTGCATGTGGACACTCGATTGAATTCATTACGATCATGGCCGCAATGAAGAGCGTTCATGGCTTTACCATCAAGCTCGAAATTTTTAATATCGGCTTGAGTCCATTTGGATTCATCGGGAGAAGAGAGAGAGTAACCATGCATGACAATTCTATAAATAGGATAACTTATACTTCTAAGAAAAGTAGACATGCGGGTTTTCCAATAGGTATAGTCGGTTCCATCAAAAAAAGGAGCACGACCCAATGAATAACCTTCGGGGGCGAAAGAAGATGAAGTCATCACAATGGATCTTGAATTTGAAACCGGTTAAGGTATTACACAAACACTACCTCTGATACCAATTGTTGGGACGGAGAGTGATGGCAAGAGGGGGGTGAATTGCCTTTTTAAAAAAGTTTAACAATTTAAGAAAAAGTTAAAGCGCAACGGAAATGAAAGAGGCAAGACACAAAATTGATAACGGAGTTCGGCCTAAATCCCAAGCCTACGTCTCTGCTCCCAACTCAACCGTTGAGAGATCTATACGACAACTTGCTTTTTAATGGTTGTAGCAAGAAACCCACTAGACTTTAAGGCAGCCTAGAAACCTATTACAGCTTGTTTTTTATTGGTTGAAGCAAGAAACCCACTAGCCTTCTTACAGGTGAAGGCTAGCTCACCTATGACTCAAGCCTTTTACAGGGAAGGTTTGACTAACCTCTTCACACCTTGAAGGTGGTGTGAAAACCCAAACAAAGAGAGGATGAGAGAAAGAAGGGTTTGTATGCACAAACTCAAAATAATGCTCAAAAAGATAAAATAATAAAAACCGTAAAGAGGAGAAGTCTTGGGCGCTAATGGATTGATTGGTGATGATGAAGAGCGCTCCCAAATTTCTATGGTGGTGCTCCTTGGTTGTGGAAGTGAGTTGGAGCAAGTGGGGATCCTTGAAGGAATGCGCCGGAGGTTCGCCAAATGATCGAAAAATGTTCCCGTGGGCTTCCATATATTTCTGGGGCTTCCTAGTCCTCTATTTATAGGAGAGGAACACTCAAATGGCCGTTGGAGGTCTTCGGAGCCGTTGGAGAGGCCTTCGGAGCCGTTAGGAGTCAAAAGTACAAGTCTGGTCAAACCCCAACGGCTAGTTTGACTGGGCACACCGGCTGACCGGTGGTGTCTCACCAGCTGGCCGGTGGTCCACCGGCTGGCCGGTCCTGAGCCACCGGCTGGCCGGTGCTCCAGACAGAGAGCATCTCTCTGCCCAGGTTCTACCGGCTGGCCGGTGGTCAGCCTCCGGCTGGCTGGTGACAATACCGGCTGGCCGGGGAGCTCACACCGGCTGACCGGTGGCTCTGGGCAGAAACCATTGCTACTGCCAGAGACCACCGGCTGGCCGGTGGGAATCCACCGGTTGGCCAGTAGACTCAGAGAGTCTACTTTTAGTCCTTCTTGGCCCAACTTCTTGGCAACCTTTTGCTTATCAACAAAAACACTTGAAAACAAGTTAGAACAAAATAAGTGTGATTGTGATCATTAAAATCCAATAGAGAGGGGTACAACGGTCTCCTCCTGCTCTCTGTGCTCTGGTGAGAATGATCATGTGAAATCCGGATCAGTCCCTTCCAGATGCTTCACCAAATAAAAATGAAATTTCTGCATCAAAAACTAGTATGAGCTCACAGTCATAGCTCTACAAGCAACTCTCTGGCTGTCACAGATCAAGTCGGGACGTCATCCAACCCGACACCCAATCCGGTCCGTGTCATGGCCCGAAGGGTGTTCTCGATCCCCATAGGTTGGTAACTAATGCCCAGGCATCAACAAAATACCTTAGGAACAATTTCACCTGGTTACATAAACATAAACAAAAACAACCAAACTATCCCAAAACCTCCATGTAACAAGAAGAGCATCGTCCTCAATCCACCACCACCACACCTGAAAGGGAAAACCACGGACATTCCGAACCACATCTCCAAACATCTTGTATTTGTTTGTGTCAAACATAACCAAGTCTACTTACATCAAAAGGTGTAAATAGGATGTGAGCGAAAGAAATCACGGGTGTGACACTGGCTTCCACATGGCATTTCTGTCACTGCATGTCATTCTCACCGGTGACTGAGGCAAAGCTCCTAAAATCAATTACACTTCTTTTGCACAGATTGTTAAAGCTCCGGGTTACCTATACCGAGAATTCCCCAACTTCGATCTGCTTCCTTACATCTAGAAAATTTTAGAAACTTCCAGTGACATTTTCCATTCACGTTGGTTCCTCAAGTTCCCACACTTGCACCTCAAGTCTTGGATGATACCTGAACAATGAAAAACACAGCAATTAATTATAGAAATTGGGCCTTAGTAGTCGAGCTTGCGCCCCAGATCCAAACATTTTTTTGTACTCAGGCGTCACTATTTGACGTCGAGCGTATTTTTTAATTTTATATTTTTAATTATATTATTATTATTTATAAACATATATAGTTATATATGGCAGGGGTCGGTTCAGCACCACTCGCGGGTCTTCTTCTCCAGCGTCACTCGCGGCGGCACTGAGGCTTGATTTCGGGCGTCGACTCATCAATTAGAGGGTGGCAAGGGTCGGTTCAGGATTCAATCGGCCGGATCTCTCGGGTGTTCTTCTACGACGGCCAATGAGCTCGGGTGACGGAATTTCTTCATCCAACTGTGTGAATGGGTGGCAGATCGACGACGCGGTTTCACAGTGGCCTCCTTTGTTTGCGAGGGATCTCGAGCACAGGCAGTGTGGTCTCGATTTGTTCATCTTCTCCGATGGAGATCCGCTAGGGTTCGGTCGATCTTTAACGAGCTTCTGACGGCGTCAAATTCCAAGTAAGAGGTGGATTCTTCTGGTCTCCATCCTCACGGTGGCGAGCTTAGCGTGCGGTGGGTGTTCATCAAACCGCGGCTCGCATTTTCATTCAAGTAAGAGTTCATACATCTAAGAGCAGACATTTTATATTTACACTTGATAATCCATCATATAATAATAATAACATTAGTTTTTTTTGCACTCACATTTTCATTCAATGGTCAAAATTGAGTAATCTATTTATCTATCTATATATATACACATAAATATATATATAGAGAGAGAGATCCCATAGAAAAAATTAAAAACCCCATCAGTATTGGTAATAATTACACTTACCCTGGAAAATTATTCACTACTTGTCAACAATAAACTGCGAAAATTTTAAAAATATATATGATTAGATAGAAAAAAGTAGTTTTTAAATTTTTTGTATGTGAAAAACAGCATTTAAACAAAGTTAAACTATAGATTTTTTTCTCAATCTATTATGTTGGTCGAGGGAGTGATCACTAACGATGATAATGTCTGGGTGCAACCAAAAATGTATAAAGATTGTATGCATGTTTTTAGGACATCTATTACATCACAAACTCACTTTAGTATTAATTTTGTATGTTTTAGTTGATATTATAACTTTTTTTATGGAATATACATCACATAATTGTTATATTCCTTTTGTTACAATTATGATGGAAAATCTTGATGAATATCTTGATCTTTTACCAAAAATTTTTAGCATAGCAATGATATTATATGCTAAATGTAGAGATATTGGCTTTGAGGATGGCAATTATTTTTCATTGTCATGAAATGTCAAATGATGAATGTAAATATACATAGTACACCATTCATAAACCTTTCACCTAATGTGTCTCATAGTAGTAGAAGTTCAAATATATAGGCAACATTAAGAGTAAACAAACTTCTAGATGTTCTAGTTCACATACTGTAGTTCTTAGAAACATTGAGAGGAGATAGAATCATCATCTCTCTAAGGTGAGGAAAACTACTCACAAGATCTCCAATAGATCAAGTGTCTCACTGACAAAATAAAGGTGGTTCACTACCAAATACAAAGGGGCGTACTACCCAAATGAAATTGTAACGACCCAAACTTTCATTGAGGAAAATCCCTCTTAATCTAATTAAATGTCTCTTTGTGTAAAATGTTTATATAAAATGTCAACTTCTTTGGTTTTATGTTTTTGGATTTTAAAATACTGTTAAGAATTGTGACCGTCACTAATATAGCCGTTGAACGGTGATCACATGATTAGTATAAATACAGGGCTTTAACAAATCCAATTTACCCAGACAAAGGAAGCGATGACCTCATCCAGTAGATGTGCCTCATACGAAGCCCATTTGTCAGAGCTCAGAAAGAAGGTTGCGTCTTTGGGTTTTGCTCTTGACCAAGCCCAAGCTGAGCTTGAATATTTTAAGCTTGAGCAGGACCGCCTACGAGAGAAGTGGAAGTTGATAGAGATTACCACCCGAACAATGTTATCCGAGCCACCCCAAGAGTCTGTCACCATCGCACACCTTACTCTTCGGTCTTATGCGGGTGTTATAAGGGGTTATGTAACAAGACCCTAGTACTATGGTTATGTACATTATTTTTGTATATAATAATAAATATATTTTCATTTTATTATTGTTACCTTGTAAATAGTTTTTAAAGCACAAATAGTATTTTTAGTTAATGTTAAACTAAGAAATCTATTTTGATGAATTAATGGATTTTTGAATTAAATAATATTTTAATAAAATATTATTATTATTATTAAATTAATTTTTATCAAATATAAATGATTGTATAATTTTATGAATTCAATTGTAATTTTTATTAAGGTTTGAAAGTCATTTTTGTCAAAACCCATGAATTTTCGATAAATGTCGGTTTTTATTTTAAAAGTGAAAATTAACATATTTAAAAAAATTATTTAGATAAAATTAATATTATTTCTGGAATCAGGATGTTGAAATTATCCAATGGTGAATTTTTCATAATTTTCCGAGACAGTCAAATTTTTGGGTAAAAATTAAATACCGTTTAAATATATAATGTGTTTTAGGACATCATAATGACCCAATAGTGATGCAATTAAATACTATAAACTTTATGTTCGGCTAATATATGTTTTACCATTAAAATAATGTGATTTTGGATTTATTTTATTTATTTTACAAAGCTTTAGTGGACCCTTCAAGGCTTATTAAACATTTTGTCTTTTTAAATTGTTTTCCTTGGGAGTGTGACTCACCTCCATATAATCAACCCCATTATTTTAAGAAGTTCGGACTTTGACCTTAAAAATTATTTTTTTCCACTTCTCTTTGCCAAAAACCATGGGCAAAAACCATAGGCTGGTTTGTGGTTTGGATTAGTTTAATGTGAGGTGTCCCAAACCTAAATAATAAAGAATTTCTTCACCTTTCTTATATAAACCCACCCAAGCTTCCACTTCATCCTCACTCAAAGTCTTTGGAGTTCGTCCAAACTCTTCCCTCCTCTCTATAGAATCCTCCCAAGGTGCCCCAAGCTCTCAAGAAGCCTCTCTCAAGCCTCTCTCAAGCCTCTCTCAAGCCTCTCTCAAGCCTTTGGAAACACACTTTCAAGTAAGGATTTTTTCTTCCGTTCTCATTTTTGTCCAATATTCTTTAAATTGTTATGCCCTTTTAATTTCAATTATAAATGTTGGGGTATGGTTTCACATCTTCCCCATACTGCCCTATTTATGTTTGAATTATGTGAGACCTTTCTCTCTCTCAATAAATGTCTCTCATGTACACCCGTTACTATGCCGAAATTCCGAAAGGAATTTATCTCTCCTCACTTACATTAAAGCAATTCTTTTGTATCATGAATCTAAATTCCATTACAATTGTTGGGACATGTATCTATATGACTCCCTTACTTTCCATTTCATGTACATATGATGAGACACCCCTTTCTCTCTCATCAACCATTTTTATGAATTCTTACGTCACGACGTTACGCTACCGAAATTGCACCGATTTTTCAAGGCAATGTCATTGTGTAGTGAATACCATGCTCATTTCTCTATCAAAGGTATTCACTTTTATGCACATTTACTTATTGATTATAAAGTTTCATGTATGAATTCCACATTCTTTTATCGTGAAATAAATAATAATGTTTTATGAATCCATGTTATATGATCCATGTGACACACTTATGCATGAAATGAAATGTTTAAGAAAGGCGTGCCCTTATAGCGCTCCAATGCATTGGGTAAAGTATAATATCATGATACGTCATGTGCAATGAGTGTTTACTCATGCTAATTCAAGTGAAATGAGGGTTTACTCATGCTTCATGTGCAATGAGGGTTTACTCATGCTCCATGTGCAATGAGTCTTGGCTCATGCTAATTCCATGTTAAGTGTTGTTGCCACATTTTCATGTTATGATTATCATGCTTTATCATGCCTTTATGTTTATGCTTCTCTTGTGCTCTATTGATACACCTATTGTCTAACATGTATTGTATTCCTCATTTTATTCCATGATTATTCCCTTACTGGGCTTTATAGCTCACCCTTTTCTTATACATGTTCTCAGGTTATCCCATGCAATGTTAAGTACGAGGGAATTTAGTGGTCATGTAAAGGAAGTTTTCAATAAAGATGTTGTATTTCATGTTTTAAGTTGTTATGTAATGATCCTAAGCCCCAAAGACACTAGACCTATCGATCTTCTATGTTGTATCAAATGAAGTTTATGTAATAAATTATGTTTAATTGTGAAATAAAAATCAGGGTTGTCATAGTTGGTATCAAAAGATAGGTTTAATTATTTTTGGGATTAGGATTAGAAAAACCTAGTAAAGCCTTAGAGACAAGACTAAGTATAATAAAAACATCTCTAAGTTTTGGTGAGTATTGAGTAAGTGGTTTATCAAGCAAATACATCCCTGTCTGGATACGATCAGGTAGAGGCGGCTCTGGCACAGATGTATCCTAGGGGTAAAACCCGAAAACACCGCTTTGAGCTAGACTCGAACGGGAACTGGTGCACGACAACGGTCTTTGCTTCACTCTTGGTTACGACACTCTCGGGGGATATGCTTTGGTAAATTCACAAGCTTAGTATGAACCATTATTAAGGGACAAAAAAATGCCCTAGGAATATATGTTAGAAAGAAGATCATGGATAACATAGACTGAAGCCAATAGATTTATATGTTAAGGAAATAAAAGTTATTTATAAGTCACCAGTTTTGTCCTTGGATTACCCTTTATGTGTTACCCCTAACTTTCCTTTTATTCCAGCCAATGGCCGGTAATAGAAGGACTTGAGCTAACAACCGATGTGAAGATCAATGTGATGACTGTACTAATGAGATGCACAATCCAATGGGAGCGGGAATCGAGAACTTTGTCACGATTCTCTCTCAGCTAACTCAAGATTTGAATAGAAACATGGTTCAAGAGGAACGTTCAACCCCCCCTAAGAAAGAACAAGTCACCATCGAGAGCTTCATGAGACAAAGTCCTCCTACTTTTAATGGATCATCTGATTCCTCAATCGCTGAACAATGGATCAACTCCATTGAAAAGATCTTCTCCATCCTTCAATGTTCTGAACAAGAGAAGGTTCTCATGGTTGCTTATCGTATGGAGGGTGAAGATGATCAATGGTGGACTTTGATAAAAAATACAAAGCTTGAGGAGGAGATCGAGGCGTTGGAATGGAAGGATTTCCAAAAGATGTTTTTCGATAAATATTTTCCGCGCACCCTCCGGCTTAAGATGGAAAGAGATTTCCTTGCCTTCAAGCAAAAAGATGATGAATCTGTTGGAGTGTACGAGACAAACTTCACAAGGCTTTCATGATACGCTTTCGGCTTTTTCATTACCCCCGAATAGAAGGTTGACTGCTTCTTTGGTGGGCTGAAACCTAGTCTGCGGAAACCACTGGCGATCCGTGACTTCGACAGCTATGAGAAAATTGTGTGATGTGCCCTCAAGGTCAAAATGGAGATCAGAGAATCTCATGGGTATCATGGGGATAAGAAGCGTAAGGTGGACTTCAATTCTGGCGGTCTGATGGATAAATCCAACGGTGCTAAGAAGATTCAACACCCCACTTGCCAAAGATACAGAAAGAAGCACCCCAAAAATTGCCTGAAGGGGACGAGGAAATGCTTTAGGTGTGGAATAGAATGACACCTGGCTATTAACTATCGGCAAGAAAGACCCGCGGCTGCGACAGAGGAGAGGAACACTCCGTTCGAACCTCAACACATGGTTCATTGCTACAACTGCAAAAAACCAGGGCATCTTGCAAATCAGTTCCCTAAGACAAGGGTTTTCGAAGGCAACCAACAACCTCCAAGGCAGCAAGGGTGATCTTTTTCCATCACTACTGCCGAAGTGAACTCCGACAATGAAGTGGTGACAAGTACACTAGTTATTCATTCAAGAATAGTGAACACACTTTTTTATTCAGGTTCTATGTATTTTTTTATATCTCGAAAGTTTAGTAGAACAATCCCAGCACCACCACAAATCATGGAAGTGAAGATGTCAGTGATTACGACAAATGGGGAAATCATTGCATTCCATGAATATAACTCCTCCCCTGTTATAATCTGTGGATTAAACTTTCCGGCGAACCTCGTCATACTCCCTCTGGTGGAATTTGATGCAATTCTTAGCATAGATTGACTTTCCTTATATAGAGCCAACATAAATTGCCGTGAGAGGGAAATCACTCTCCACGCGGAGAATCGACCCCCGATTATTTACAAGTGCAAGGAGGAAGATGAACCTTCTTTAGCTTCATCATATCAAGCGTGGATATTACTGCCCTATGAGTACGTGTATCTGGCTCAGATGATTTAGTCTAAGGAGACAACCATCCTAGAAGACATGCCTATTGTGAGGGAATTCGCTGAAGTGTTTCCTGAGGAATTTTTTGGTCTTCCTCCTAGAAGAGATGTTGAATTCTCAATTGATCTTATACTTGGGGCGTTGCCAATATCCAAGACTCTGTATAGAATGGCAGTTGTGGAGCTTGAGGAGCTGAAGAAACAACTACAGGAGAATTTGGATAAAGGGTTTATACGCCCAAGTGCTTCACCATGGGGTGCATCGGTCCTCTTTGTCAAGAAGAAGGATGGTTCAATGTGCCTTTGCATCGATTATCGTGAGCTCAACAAAATCACAATAAAGAACAAGTATCCTCTCCCACTAATTGATGACTTGTTCGACCAGCTGTGTGGAACACAATACTTCTCCAAGGTGGATTTGCGGTCGGGATATTATCAAGTAAGGGTGAAGAAGGAAGATATCCCCAAGACTGTTTTTCGTACAAGATACGGGCACTATGAATTCATAGTAATGCATTTTGGACTCACCAATGATCCAACAATCTTCATGGACTTGATGAATAGAGTCTTTAGAGATTACCTTGAAAAATTTGTGGTAGTCTTTATAGATGATATTCTGATATACTCCAAAACTAAGGAGGATCATGAGGAGCATCTAAGAACTGTACTAGAGACCTTGCAGAAGAAGAATCTCTATGAAAATTACAACAAGTGTGAGTTCTGGTCGAAGGAGGTCCCATTCTTGGGCCATATCATCACAACCAATGAGATATCTGTGGATCCTTCCATAACAGATGCAATTGAGGGATGGTCGAGACCAACATCGGTGAGAGATATCTGTAGCTTCTTGGGGTTAGCTGGATATTATCGACGATTTGTGAGAAATTTCCCACTATTGTCCAACCCTCTTACCAAGCTAACTCAGAAGGGAGTAATGTTTTATTGGAGTTATGAATGCAGAGAAAGCTTCAAGGAGTTGAAAAGGAGGCTTATCACTGCGCCCGTGCTCACTTTACCCACAAGTGGAGAACTTTTTGTGGTATTCAGTGATGCTTCGAAGAAGGCTCTGTGATGTGTGTTGATGCAAAATGACAAAGTCATTGCCTATACTTCAAGGCAATTGAAAGTTAATGAACAGAACTATCCAACACATGACCTCGAGTTGGCTGTAGTGATCTTTGCTTTGAAAATTTGGTGGCATTATCTCTTTGGGGAGAAGTGTGAAATATATATGGACCACAAAAGCCTCAAGTATATATTCACATAGAAAGAGTTGAACATGCGCCAACAAAGATGGTTAGAGCTGATCAAAGACTATAACTGCTCAATCCATTACCACCCTGGGAAAGCGAACAAGGTGGCAGATGCCCTAAGTAGAAAGGACCCAGCGATTCTATCAATGATGAGAATTGAAAAGGATCCAATCTTCTTAGATTTGATGAATATGGACATGAGAATCATAAAGAAGGGAACATCCTCAATCCTTTCACAAATGATTTCTCAACTGTCACTTTTGGAAAGATTAAAGGATGCTCAAAAGGATGACGTGAGAATTCAGGAAAAAGTGGAAGCTATCGGAAAAGGAAAATCCTCGGAGTTTAATGTTAATGAAGAAGG
Organism: Viscum album; assembly: GCA_963277665.1. Taxonomy (NCBI): domain Eukaryota; kingdom Viridiplantae; phylum Streptophyta; class Magnoliopsida; order Santalales; family Viscaceae; genus Viscum; species Viscum album. Next base: position 420,737,276 of record OY728162.1, on the reverse strand, counting down.
AATTGTGAGATTTGGGAAAAGACTATGTGTTCCATCAATTCCAGAACTAAAGAAGGGACTTTTGAATGATGCACATAGTTCAAATTTCTCTATTCATCCAGAAAACACAAAGATGTATCGAGATCTTCGAGAGCATTATTGGTGGGATAATATGAAGAAAGAGATCGTTGAACATACATCAAAGTGTCTGGTGTGTCAGCAAGTGAAGGCAAAGAGGCAGAAGTTTAAGGGGATGATGCAACCATTGCCTATACCAGAATGGAAATGGGAGAACATCACCATGAAATTTGTCACCGGACTTCTGAAGACATCCAAAGGAAACAATGCAATCTACGTTGTTGTGGATCATCTTACAAAGGCTGCATACTTCATTGTTATTCGGGAGGATTTCTCATTGGATCAACTGACATAGATATATATCAGAGAAGTGGTAATGCTGCATAGAGTACCACTATCTATTGTGTCCAATCGAGATCCAAGATTCACCTATAAGTTTTGGAAGAGTCTTTAACATGCTTTGAATATTGAACTGAACTTCAGTACGACCTATCATCCTCAAACTAATGGCCAATCTGAGCAGACTATGCAAACACTTGAGGACATGTTGAGAGTGTGCTCAATGGACTTTAAAGGAGGATGAGATCAACATATTCCTCTAGTTGAGTTCTCTTATAATAAAAGTTTCCACTCGAGCATCCAAATGACACTATATGAATCCCTTTATGGGAAAAGGTGCAGAACACCGGTGTGTTGGGATGAGGTCGGTGAGTGTAAGCTGCTTGGACCAGAAATGGTCGAAGAAATGGTGGAGAAGGTAAAAACCATTCAGCAGCATATCAATGTAGCACAGAGTCGACAAAAGAGTTATGTAGATAACTGTTGACGAGACCTTGAGTTTAAAGTTAGAGACATGGTATTTCTACGCATATCTCCGTGGAAGAAGGTCATGAGGTTTGGAAAGAAAGGGAAGTTAAGTCCAAGGTACATCGGCTCCTTGAAGATTATTGATCGTTTCGGGGTTGTGGCCTATCGATTAGCACTTCCACCTACCATGGTCAAAGTACATGATGTCTTTCATGTATCCCTCTTAAGGAAGTACATACCAGACACTTCACATGTACTCTCTTCAGAGGTGGTACAGTTAGAAGATGATTTTTCTTATGAGGAGCAACCAGTGAAGATCTTAGATCGTAGAGAAAAAGTTCTACGAAATAAGACAATGCTCCTCATCAAGGTGTTGTGGCAAAACCACAAGTTTGAAGAAGCGATGTGGGAATCGGAGTAAATGATGAAGCAGAGTTACCCATATTTGTTTTAGTGTGGGAAAATGAAATATTGAGGGCGAAATTTCTTAAGGGGGGAAGATTGTAACGACCCAAACTTTCATTAATGAAAATCCTTCTTGATTTAATTAAATGTCTCTTTATGTAAAATGTTTATATAAAATGTCAAATTCTTTGGTTTTATGTTTTTGGATTTTAAAATAATATTAAGAATTGTGACTGTTGCTAATATAGCCGTTGAATGGTGATCACATGATTAGTATAAATATAGGGCTTTAACAAATCCAATTTACTCAGACAAAGGAAACGATGACCTCATCCAGTAGACGTGCCCCATACGAAGCCCATTTGTCAAAGCTCGAAAAGGAGGTTGCGTCTTTGGGCTTCACTCTTGACCAAGCCCAAGCTGATCTTGAATATGTTAAACTCGAGCGGGACCGCCTACGAGAGAAGTGGAAGTTGACAGAGATTACCACCCGGGAAATGTTATCTGAGCCAGCCCAAGAGTCTGTCACCATCGCACCCCTTACTCTTCGGTCTTATGTGGGTGTTATAAGGGGTTATGTACATTATTTTTGTATATAATAATGAATATACTTTCATTTTATTATTGTTACCTTGTAAATAGTTTTTAAAGCAGAAATAGTATTTTTGGTGAATGTTCAACTAAAAAATTTATTTTGATGAATTAATGGATTTTTGAATTAAATAATATTTTAATAAAATAATAATATTATTATTAAATTAATTTTTATTAAATATAAATGATCGTATAATTTTATGAATTAAATTGTAATTTTTATTAAGGTTTGAAATCCATTTTTGTCAAAACCCATGATTTTTTGATAAATGTTGCTTTTTATTTTAAAAGTGAAAAATTAAAATATTTATAAAATTATTTAGATAAAATTAATATTATTTCTGGAATCAGGACGTCGAAATTATCTAATGGTGAATTTTTCATAATTTTCCGAGACAGTCAAATTTTTGGGTAAAAAATAAATACCGTTTAAATATATAATGTGTTTTATGATATCATAATGACCCAATAGTGATGTAATTAAATACTACAAACTTAATGTTCGGCCAATATATGTTTTACCATTAAAATAATGTGATTTTGGGTTTTTTTATTTATTTTACAAAGCTTTAGTGGACCCTTTAAGACTTATTAAACATTTTGTCTTTTTAAATTGTTTTCCTTGGGAGTGTGAATCACCTCCGCATAAGCAACCCCATTATTTTAAGAAGTTCGGACTTTGGCCTTATAAAATATTTTTTTCCACTTCCCTTTTCCAAAAACCATGGGCAAAAACCATGGGCTGGTTTGTGTTTTGGATTAGTTTAATGTGAGGTGTCCCAAACCTAAATAATAAAGAATTCCCTCACCTTTCCTATATAAACCCACCCAAGCTCCCACTTCCTCCTCACTCAAAGTCTTTGGAGTTCGTCCAAACTCTTCCCTCCTCTCTATAGAATCCTTCCAAAGTGCCCCAAGCTCCCAAGAAGACTCTCTCAAGCCTCTCTCAAGCCTTTGGAAGCACACTTCCAAGTAAGGGTTTTTTCTTCCTTTCTCATTTTAGTCCAATATTCTTTAAATTGTTATGCCCTTTTAATTTCAATTATAAATGTTGAGGTATGGTTTCACATCTCCCCCATACTGCCCTATTTATGTTTGAATTATGTGAGACCTTTCCCTCTCTCAATAAATGTCTCCCATGTACACCCGTTACTATGCCGAAATTCCGAAAGGAATTTATCTCTCACATTAAAGCAATTTTTTTGTATCATGAATCTAAATTCCATTACAATTGTTGGGAAATGTATCTATATGAACCCCTTACTGTCCATTTCATGTACATATGATGAGACACCCTTTTCCCTCTCATCAGCCATTTTTATGAATTCTTACCTTACGCTGTTACGCTGCCGAAATTACACCGATTTTCCAAGCCAATGTCATTGTGTAGTGAATACCATACTCATTTCTCTATCAAGGGTATTTACCTTTATGCACATTTACTTATTGATTTTAAAGTTTCATGAATGAATTCCACATTCTTTTATCGTGGAATAAATAATGATGTTTTATGAATCCATGATCCATGTGACACACTTATGCATGAAATGAAATGTTTAAGAAAGGTGTGCCCTTATAGCGCTCCGATGCATTAGGTAAAGTATAGTATCATGATACGTCATGTGCAATGGGTGTTTACTCATGCTAATTCAAGTGCAACGAGGGTTTACTCGTGCTTCATGTGCAATGAGGGTTTACTCATGCTCCATGTGTAATGAGCCTTGGCTCATGCAAATTTCATGTTAAGTGTTGTTGCCACATTTCCATGTTATGATTATCATGATTTATCATGCCTTTATGTTTATGCTTCTCTTATGCTCTATTGATATGCCTATTGTCTAACATGTATTGTATTCCTCATGTTATTAGATGATTATTCCCTTACTGGGCTTTATAGCTCACCCTTTTCTTATGCATGTCCTCAGGTTATCCCATGCAATGCTAAGTACGAGAGAATGTAGTGGTCATGTAAAAGAAGTTTTCAATAAAGCTGTTGTATTTTATGTTTTAAGTTGTTATGTAATGATCCTAAGCCCCAAAGACACTAGACCTCTCGATCTTCTATGTTGTATCAAATGAAGTTTATGTAATAAATTATGTTTAATTGTGAAATAAAAATCAGGGTTGTCATAGAAATGATCTGTATAAATAAATGGATCATTATCAAATGGAAATCACAAAGGTTTCTGATGAAAACGATATCACCTTAATAGAGTAGTGTTCATTGAATCTCCATAAGATGATCAATATGGCCATTCTTCTTCGAATCCAAGTCCGATAACCTGTTTAGATGATGAACTCTTCAACACACTTGTACTCTCTCGAAGCGGAGGTAACCTTATCAATGAATTATGTTCTTCATCAGATCATAGAACTGGTAACCCGTCCAATCTTTATTCTTCACTATAATCGGGCACTAATTTTTTTTTGTCTCCTCTCCTTGCATAGGGTATCCAATTATCATATATTAGAGATGATCCACACCGTTCAACACATCCAGTATGCTTTGCTCTATCTATTTAAAAACTGCTAGAAGTTCAACTCCTTTAGTATAGAATGTGGTAAATGATTCACCCATCACAAGGTGGTCAAAAATAAAATCTATCAAACAGAAATGTAGTAGAATGAAAGACAATGTCTGGGTTAAGTTTGTAGGGACTAGAAGGGGGCCAAAACTATGGGTTTATTAGCCTAAAAAGGGATATTAAAAGATAATTAATTAAAAACTAATAAAACTTAAAAACCCTAAATAAAAAAAAACTTAATTGAGAGAATGATGGTCATCATTAAATATCCCCACTCTCTAATAATTATCAAGGTTCTTCGGATAAATTAGGAGTGTCGTAAGTTCTATGATGTGACCTAGTTGGGATCCCAACTCTTCCCATCTCACAAATGATATGCATTTGGATATTAATGCTGAAACATCGATCACATAGTCAACAGTCAAACCCTTTTTTTATTGGATTCTAGTTAGGTGTCACATGAGGATATGTAGGATGATGGACAATATGATTGGCACACATCCAAAACCCTGATATTCAAGTATAAATATAATTGACAAAACAAACATATGCAGCACACACACTGAGAGATATTAATAAAAATCAATCGAAGTCAAGGAATTCGATGAACACTCAACAATGATTCAACAATATGTGAAGATCTTAAAACTAAAATACATAAAAATTCATAAACATGTTAAAATCTAATGTATTTGAGTTTTGTTCCTCAGATTTAACCACCATGCACCCCTGGATCTTCATGGGGAGGATGCAACTTTTATAATCTCACCTAACACCTTATGAACCCTAGATTTGGAGTCTTGGGGCATGAAAGGTTCCTAAAACAAGCCCCAAGAATGCTAGGACTGAATAAGTGGCTAGTTTTTCTAAGTTAGATCGCAAATGTGGGCTTCTATAAAGTTCCCACATCATGGTTGTGATTGGGTTCCATGGCTAGGATGCATCTTCATTGTTACTGATCCCATTTTGAGGTTATACGTAGACACATCCATGACATGTTGAGGCTAGTCATGACAAGACTTGCTTTCCTTCTATAATGGGTCAATCCTTGTGAAGGTAAGTAGCACACCCATGTCACTTGCGTGAGATATGTTGGATCATGGGGTGTTAGATGTGGCTAGAGAACATGCCATGCTGAATTGTCGTGTCAGTATCATGAAATCGTGATACCTAGAGTTTCTCCTTTGATGAAACATAGGCCACGACCATGATGTGTCACACCATGACACCTGGTGTCAAGCAATCAAATGAGATGTCATGATGTTGTTTCATGATCATGATATCAAGGCAGATTCTCATTCTAGCACACATCGATTCCTAAACTCATTCTGTTTGACCTTAAAATTTGGGATTTATCACGAAACCATATAAGAGAAAAATTTCCCAATTTAAACCTTTTTTATACTAAACTCATGAAATGCATATGATATATAATCAATGCTAATGATAGGTAATTAATATTTGTAAACATATAAAACAATCAGTGTGAGTAAAAATCGATGGTCAATCATTGAGCGGTCAAAAGAAAAAAGTTTCCCTCAACCAATCAGATAAACCCTTTTTTATAGGCTGTGTAGTCCATGTGTTTGTCTTCATATCTTAATCTCAACATTAAACACCCAATTTGAAGCATATCAGAAAAGGCTCACACTAAAGATAGTCATAATTGTTGGTCATTACAAGTGATCCACATGATCACTATAGAAGGATCTTTATGCAACACAAAGGTATCACCACATAAGTGAGCTATAGAATGATCCCAAAAAAAGACGTTTGAACAAAAGCAACTGGAAAAAAAGTGTTTTTAAGGAAGAAATTCTACAAAAAGTGTCCCCGCAGAGGGTACATCCATGAAATGAGACAATCAATCCATAAAAGGAGCACATCTTCAATCAATCCATGATACTTGTATTCAGTAAATACATAGGTGTGTCTCACCTTAAGTTCATTCATGGAAGCATCTCACCAAAGGTGTATTTACAAAATCATTTGTGGCAGTTGTCACAAAGGATGCAACTGCATGAAAGAAACTCCATGGGGTGGTAGTCTGGTGCATAACTGACTAGTCTTCTTAGAAAGAATGTCCAAAGCTAACACTCCATGACCGATTGAACTTTATGGATGACTGGAAAACATGGAATGAGTACCTATGACTAACTAATTTTTTTTATTGTTAACCGGAGACTAACGACAAATTGAAGTCCATTTTTGATAATCCACAATTGCTTTGGAATCAATCCAAATATCACTCCAATGAAAATTCAATTGTATTATATAAGTGACACCAAAAAACTTATCAACAATATTTGCCTAGCAGTATATCACCCTTCTAAAAACTATCTCATAGTATGACCGATCATTATCTTATCACAAAACCCCATAAAAACACAGTCATTTTGATAGATCTTGTGCGAATGGGATCAAGAAGTGAAAGAGAAGGTCAATTTTTGTCCCCAACTTGGTGTGCCAGCTGGAGAAGGCCCACATACAAGATGAGGTGCGCCTGATGTTGACGTTCGAGGAGTCTAGCACACAGTCTCATTCTGATGACCATAAGGAACACCTTATCGGTGAGGGTTCAATGATCCAATCACACTACCTATATCTGGTTAGATGATGACAGTAGCTCGCCACATCGAACTGCCCATGTTTGATAGAACGGACCTGAAAGATGGATCACTCATGATGAAATCTATTTCTGAGTACATAAACCCCTGAAGATGCCAATATCACACTAGCTCAAATCTGTATGGATGGCGTCTTCATTCATTGGTTCTCCATCTTCCTTAAGTTACATTCATCCATCCCTTATCAACAATTTAAAATTGAATTGATGAAATGTTTTGGTGGATTAGACATCCAAAATCCCTACGAAGAGCTTGCATCCCTCCAACAGAGAAGAACAATACAATAATGTGTTGAGAAATTTGAGTACCTTGATTCCTTTTGGGGTAGCATATGTTAGCGGTGATGAAATCAAACACAAATAGAGAAATCAGAAAAACACGATAGATTTAACGTGGTTCGGCAGTGTGCCTACGTCCACGGGAGAAGGGGGGCCTTTCTTGATTATTTATCGATCTCTGGATAAATTCATCATAGGATCAAACACATATTATAGTGGTATGTTCTTTGATTGAAAAATTCATGGGATTCAATCCCATTTTATAGAGGAAATATTTTCTGTAGTCCAAGGTTGGTTTGGGGTGGTTCATCAACCCTTGAATTCTTCCATGCCACCTGTTTCACTACCTATGTGACAGTTGAGTAGGTTTCCAACTAAAGAAAACCCTCATCAGGCTATTGTCAAAAAAGAACCCTTCCTCCTCTGATTTATCCTTTGATTGGGAGTGGCCCCCACAAATCTCCCCATCACGACCAATTTGGGGTATAAGCTAGACCTGCAGTCTTCTTACATGCATCCAACTTCTCTTTCGGTAGAACCTTTATCATCATATCTGCCCCATTATCATTGGTGTGGATTTTCTCAATTTTCCAAAATCTTTCTTCCAAAACATTACGAATCCAGTGGTATCACACGTCAATGTGTTTGGACCTAGAATGAAATGTTGGGTTCTTGCTGTGATGAATAGCGCTCTGATTATCGCAATAGAGAATATAATTCTCCAGAATCTTTCCCAACTATAAAAACTTTTATATCCACAGTATCTCCTAATAACTTTCAGTTACCATGATATATTATACTTCTATGGTATATAATGAAATACACTTCTGAAGTCGTGATTGCCATGATACTGCTCCCCTTGCAAATGATATCAGGTATCCAGATATTGATTTCCTTATGTTTATATATCCAGTCATATCTGCATCTGTGTATCCTTACAAAACAGGTTTATCACTTCGAAAACATAAATAATGACTAGATGTACCTTGGAGATACCTCAATATAACATTTGACCTCTATTTAATGACCATTTCATGGATTTTATAAGAATCTACTCACAATGCCAGCAGTGTGAGCAATATTTGGTTTGGTGCATACCATGGCATACATAAGACAGTCAATTACTGACAAATAAAGAACTTTTTCCATTTCTGCTTTCTCCTCTTTAGTAGAAGGACTCTGACCTTTTGTGATCCTGAAATGACTTTCAAGTGGAGTGTTTTTTGGTTTTTCTTTTCTCATTTTGAATATTTCAAAAACTTTATCAATATACCGCTCCTGAGATAGCCAGATATTGTGATTCCTCCTATCATGAGTAATCATCATACCAAGAATATGAGTAGTGTCTCCTAATTCCTTCATTTTAAAAGACTTGTTCAACTCCTTCTTCAACCTGTCAATCTTGGTGATATCTCTGCCAATTATCATCATATCATCAGAATAGAGCAACAAGATAATGAAATCACCATCAGAAAACTATTTGATGTAACACACTGATCAGTAGTCATCCTCCTGTATTCATTTTCTCCATGAATGAGTTAAATTTTCTATACAATTCTCTCGGTTCCTATTTTAGACCATATAAAATTTTCTTAAGTTTTCATACTAGGTTTTATTTTCCTTTCACCTGAAATCCCTCTGTTTTCTCAATGTAAATATCCTTATCAAGATCACCATGTAAGAACATTGTCTTTACATCTAGTTTTTGAACCTAGGTTCAGACTAGGCGCCAATCCAAGAACAACACTGATAGAAGACATTTTAACCATAGGAGAAAATTTTTCATCAAATTCAACACCTTTATTTTGATCGAACCCCTTCACAACCATTCTAGCTCTATAGCGCAGCTATGAGATGCCATATTCTCCTTTAATTTTGTACACCCACTTATTCTTGAGTGCCTTATTTCCATGTGGTGATTCCACCAAATCAAATGTATAGTTTTTGTGAAAGGATATCATCTCTTCTTGCATGAAATTCTTCCATTACATCTTTTACTGACTCCTAATCACATCATAATAACTGTCTAGCTCTCCCTCATCAGTGAGCATCACATACTCATATGGTTAGTATCTACAACTCAATTTTCATTTTCTAGTAGATCTTCTAAACTATGCTTCGTGGGGAATCTATTTTGGAATATCATATCATGGAGACATATAAACAGATGTAGACATATTACCTGGTAGTGATGTATCATCAGTTTCGCGTATCTCTCTCACACTAGTTGGTACTGATGCTGGTGAGATTGGTTCTAGTTTGACTAGAATTTCCTCAGACCGCAACTTCTCTACATTTTCTGTCTTCTCAAAATCTTCAATCGTCTGATCCTTAAGAAACACCACATCTATGCTTTTAAAAATTCTCCTACTAATATTATCCCAAAGTCGATATCCAAACTCCTCATGAGTGTATCCTAAAAGGATATATTGATTTCCTTTTCCATCCAACTTCGCCCTCTTATCTTTCAGGATGTGAACAAATTCCCTACAACCAAATACTCTCAAGTATTTGTATGAAACATATTTACCTATCCAGATACTTTCTAGATGTCATAGTTCAGTGGAAATGATGGAGAAAGGTTGATAAGATCAATTGTGGTCCTCATTGCCTCCCCCCAAAAGGTTTTTGGAATCTTTTCATTTGAGATCATACATCCAACTCTCTCGCAAATTGTTCTGTTCATCCTCTCAGTAACACCGTTATTCTAAGGTGTCTTTGGTACTGGTTTTTCCAGCCTGATGCTGAAACTCTAGTACTCCTCAAATGGACCATGATATTCTCCTCCATTGTCTGCTCTCACACACTTTAACCATATGCATGTTTCTCTTTCCACCTTCACATTAAACTGCATGAAAACATCATACACTTTATCTTTAGTTTTCAAAGAAAATGCCCACACTTTTCTAGAATGATCATCTATGAAGGTAACAAAATAAATAGCACCTCCCATCAACTTAGTGCTCATCATGCAGACATCTATGTAAATAAAATCTAAAACATTTTCTTTTCTGGATGGTAAATAACCATGAAATGATACTTTGTGTTGTTTTTCCATGATATAATCAACATAAGTATCCAAATGTGTATCTTTTAGTCCTGGTAAGAGATCCTTTCTAGAGAGCATTCTGATTCCTCTTTCACACATGTGACTAAGCCTCTTATTCCAAACTTCTGCGGGAACATCTTTTCTGGATACATTTACTTCTCCTCCACATAGTCTGAAATCTGTGAGATAAAAATAAGTATCTTTATTTCCTTTAGAAATTAAAAAGTTACCTTTGGTAATCTTCAATTTTCTATCACCGAAGGAACTGACATATCCATCATCATCAAACATTCTAGTAGATATTAGATTGAGGTGAATATCAGGAACATGTCTCACATACTTCAACAATAACTCGCATCCAATATTAGTTTTTAGAAAAATATTACCAATAATAGTGATTTTAGATGCACCATCATTTACCATCTTCACATGTCTGAAACTCCCTGAAGTGTAAGATGAGAAAAAATATCTTCTTGTAGTGACATGGTAGGAGGTGCCAAAATCGATCACTCATGTTGAGTCTTGGCTTGCAATACTGACCTAATTATCTTCCTAAACAATAATGATTTCTTTATTGACAACTGTAGTATCTTTGTTTTGGGTCTTACCATCCTAATTACTCTGCTCTTCCTTCAATATTCTACACTCCTGTATGAAGTGTCTGGGATTTCCACAGTGGTGGAACTTCATATCATATCTCAATTGATATTTCGATCACTTCCTTCTTTTCATAATTTGGTCTCGAGGTTCTCTTCCTCTACTTATTCCCTTATATTTCTGCTTCCCTTGCCTTTCAGTGACAAGATCCTCTGATTCAAGTGTGCATCCCCCATCCTTCCTTCAAGACTCTTCATTATGTCTTTCACCATCTCCATAGTGAGTGTTCCATCAGGATTCAAATTGATGACCGACAAAACTCATGTATCCCATGTCTTTAGTAAAGAACTTAACATAAAAAATTCCTATAAATCATCATCAATCATCATTTTCATGGAATTCAGCTGATCAACAACACCTTAGAACTCACTTATATGCTCTGATATGTTAGTCCCATATTTTTACTTCAAGTTGAAAAGACGGCTTATTAAGCTTACTTTATTTTGTATTTTTTTCCTTTCATACATATTTTCCAATTTTCACCATAGAAAAGAATCATCTTGTTCATTGGCAAAATTTTGGAAGATACTCTTTTCGATCCACTGTCTGATTTGGGCAGTGCATTTCCTATTGAGCATGACCCACTTCGCATCAACTGGCGGGGTACTTCTTGATGTCTTCTCACCAGATTTACTTCTTGTTAAAGATTCCTCTACTTTCATTATAATGATATTAGTGGTCTCCACTATTGGTTTCCATAAATCTTTAATATATAAAAGATCCTCCATTTTGGGTTTCTGTATAGCATAATTAAAAGTGGTAAGCTTAATAATGTTACCAGTATTTTATTCCATTGATGTAGTCAGAATTTCAAAAATCTAACTGTATGGATGTGTCTGAAATGATCGTAATAGTTGTAATTGACTTCTAAATCGCTGAAAATGGACTTTGATTGGACAAGATTTGGCGAAAACAATTTCAACGGTTTGGATTGACCGATGATGTAGCGCTGACGTGGCTCACTAGAACAGTGGTCATAAAACCTATTGGAAAGTCACCATCAGTATGAATAGTGTCTTCTTCTCTGGTAAGGGGGTGCTGTAGCACCCACGGTTTGACTGAAACTTTAACTAGCTCTATCGGTTCATTTTAGGTCTATTTTTATGTTGCTTGCACCGTTAGAATTGCCTCGATGAGCTCTTCATAGATCTGGCCTCAAAAAAAATTTCCAACCAACTTTAATTTTCTGGTCATTGGAAAATCCTCTCTACATGTCATTGTTTCAACCCCTGTGCCTCTAATACCACTTTGTTGGGTAAGAAGATGTTTGTGGAGATGAAATCAAACACAAACAGAGAAGAAATCAGAAAAACTTGAGATTTAATGTGGTTCAGCAGTGTTCCTACATCCACAGGAGAAGGGGGCCATTCTTGATTATTTCTCTCTAGATAAATTTGCCAGAGTATCACACACATATTACAATGGCATATTCTATGATTAAAAAATTCATGGGATTCAATCTAATTTTATAGAGGAAAGATTTGTTGCAGTACAAGGTTGGTTTGGGTTGGTTCCTCAACCCTTGAATTCTTCCACGCTTCCTGTTGCACTTCCTCCGTGATGGCAGAGTAGGTTTCTAACTGAAGAAAACTTGAACCAAACTGTTTCTAACAAAGATCCCTTCCTCTACTAATTTCTCCCTTGATTGGGAGTGGCCCCCACAATTCCTTGACCCCGCGGTAGTTCGAGCAGCAATATGTTGGATATTTTCTCATGTATTTCATGATGAAATTCAAAATTGGGTATGCATTCACAACCCCAAAACCCAACTGAAGGCCACGCAGTTGGACTATCACATAAAGTTTGCTATCTTCAAAGGCACGGGAGATCCACTTCGCAACGAGCCCCCCCTAGATCTTTAGTCAACATCAAGATGAAGATACTCGGGCACAATCAAGTCGCTAGGGGCTGCTAAGACCGAGTAGAGCTTCACCCTGCCTTTATAGGTGGGATGACGAAGTAAGGGAATGAGGGTGACCGAATAATCTCAAGAAAAACACCTTCAGGTGCCATGGAGTGCGGCATTTAAATACCAAAAAATGTGAGGAATGATGAAAGAAGGGGTTATGTTTTTAGTGTAGTTTTTCCTTCACTCCCATGCACAAGTATGTCGACCTCAAACTATATATAGTGTTTCTGGGGGAAGGTGAGATCAAGGGTGAAGCAGAATGCACTGAACAGGAGTTGGACAAATAGAGCCACCCGATGAAGCAGAATGTAAAATCATGGAATACACAAAGTTGGGCCACTGATTCCAAACATAACCAAAAAGAGTTGCAGTTGCACCCATGAAGATAAAGGGGAGTGTTTGGGACATTCCTATTCTTATTTTACTTGGCATTAGGGTCACATATAATTTTATTTCCCCCAAATTAATGAAACTAATTGGTTTTGCAGTCCAAGACTCCTGAGTCATGAATGTCAAATTGGTTTATGGGTGCCGAGTTCACTCGCCCAGTGTCTATCAAAATATAAAGTTTACTATAGGTGGATATTATTACTTCATTGATGCACACATTTTGGAATCGGAGTTAGGGACCTCATCCTGGATTTCTCCTATCTTCAAATACTTGAGGAAATGACAATCAACTGGGAGGAAATGATCATGAATTTCATAACTAAATACCATGCTTATTATCTCAAGGGGGTGAGTCAGACCATCCCCACTATTTTCTCCCTTGAAGAATGTTTCATCCCATCATCTTGTTGTGTTCACACACACTCATACCCTGATGAAAAACCTGGCCAACGAGACACAAAAATAAATAACAAGCAACAACTCGCTCAAAATTCCCTACTAGAAATGCTCCAATGAGTATTTACATAACAAAGGGGCCTCCCTCCAATCTGAAAAAGGAATCACATGATGATATTAATTCCTAAGCAGGGGTCGGTCTTCGTACAACCATATCATTACCCCTATTTCTAGAAAGATGATATTGAATGAAAGGTATCATAAATTCTCCAAGCGAGCCTCATTCGTCCCAACTCCATCGCTTTTTCTAACCATATTACATTGGTGAGAAAATGGGACATGGTGATTATGTATCGATTATCGATCCCTTAATAAGGTGACCATATCAGATCATTAAGAAGGATTCGATATCACTTGTTGATTCCAACCCTGATTCTATCAAGGAACTTATCGAACTCTGTAAGTTCTCTATTATGGCTCATTTGATTCTGCCAAAAGGTGAGGACCTGTGGAAGATTTTGAATTTGTTCAAGAAAATTTTTTCAATCCGGGGGTTTATGGATTGGAGGATGAATTCACTTGGGCATGGTTATTTCCATATTATCTCCCCCTTAGAAGACCTAAAAAGGAAAATATGGAGATTTTGTACCCTCTCCTTGAATCCTATCATTCTGAAGATCTAGGAGTGGAATATCAATTTTGACCCAACCAATGTGTCCAACACCCATGCATGGGTTTGGATACATGTACATGGTCTTAGTTGGATTTATTAGAATCATAAGATCCTATGGGATATTACCTCTGTGGTGGGAACCCCTATCAGGCTGGACAATGAGGCTATAAGGGATAGGTATGATCACTATGCACATATTCTAGTGGAGGTGGATCTATCTACCACCATGATTGAGGAGGTTGTCCTAAAAACCTTGAAGGGTAGCATAAACCTAAAGATTGTCTATGAGAGGCACCCTCCCTTTTGTGTCAACTATAACCTCATTGGGAATGTGGATAGTGAATGCAGACGGACTGAGGTAACTTGTAGTTTTTTCAATATCAAGGGAAAAAATGAGACAGATTGTAGAAGACCGAAAGCTAGGAAGAAGGTTAAAGGAAAGGCCTCAGGAATTTCCAAAGTTTAGGAAACCCTTCCTGCTGCTGGACCTTCTAGGGTAAATCCTGACTTTAACGGAGGCCCTACCATGACTACAATCTATAAGAATATGCTTTTTCACACTGTTCTGGTGTTTTCCCCCTCTCTAATTGATATCTTGGCCTCTACGTATGTTTTCATTAGTCCTATTGTGAAAGCTAGTGATGTTAACAATCAGTAGACACCCCAGGTTCTTAATGAATCATTCAATGAGGTGGATCCTACTGATGTTGGTACCCCTCCTGCTTAGACTACTGATCTCTCTCAACAGGCCCCTCAGGATAATACTGCTTCATCTTAGGAGGCGTCTCCCCTCCTGTCATCATCCCATCAGTACCACATCTCCAAGAATCACAAATCTCTTGAGGCTATTATTTTCTTAGCTCTACCTGTTCTTGTGTTTGCAACTGGAACACAGACTAGTGACATGTTGGGGGTCTCTCTCCCCACCATTAGTCCTTTTAAGATGATTACTCTTGAGTTTGGTGCTCACATTGATAAAAAAGTTGTGGAACCCTTTACCCTAGTGTCCATGTACAAGGCTTCTTGGAGGAGGCCCATTGAGGATTTTTCCCCAGGTAAGGTGTTATCCAATAATAAATTCACACCCATCAGTGAATTTAGTGGGATGAAGAATTCCTTCCTTACAGCCTCCCCTCAGAATGATGAGATCAAAAATTATTTATTTTCTCTTAATGTAGACAGCATTGTAGGACCAGATGGCTGCAGGGAAAAATACTTCATATATTATTGGGACATCTTCCATCCAGAGGTATCCTAGGTTGTCAAATAGATCTTCAGAAGGGGTTATTTTCCTCTTGGTCTTAATGCCCAGTTCTTCGATCTTATTTCCAAGGTTGAACATGAAATCATGATTGCTAATTATAGACCAGTTGTCATTGGGAATACTCTCCCTAAAATTGTTAGAAAATTTTTTACCATTATACTTGATCATATTGCTAATGGTACCATCTCCTCCAACCAGTTCAGTTTCATCCCTAGGATAAATATCCAAGACTAGTTTTACACTGCTTCAGAGGGTGTCAAACTTCTTCAAAGGAAAGATAATCATGGTAACATAGCCCTAAAGTTGGACATCTCAAAAGCATTTTACATTTTAAAATGGATCTTTATATTGAAGGTACTTAAATATTATGGATTTTCTTAGAAATTTATCTTCTTGATTAACACTTTGCTTCGAAGATCCATGATTTCAATTCTCTTTAATGGTTCACCCAAAGGTTACTTCAGTTGCTACAGGGGTGTTCGACAAGGTGATTGTTTTCCAGCCTTTCTTTTTGACCTGGTCGAGGATTACCTTAGTTTTTTTATTCTTAGAGCTGTGGAAACAATGGACCTTACTCCCATAAAGGCTTCCAAAATAGGGTTCCCTCACACCTCTTATGCTGATGATATTATTATCTTTAGTGAGGCTAATAATCAATCTTTGGATGCTATCAGAGGTATTTTCTCCCACTATGAACATGTTTCTGGGTAGGTTATCTCTTGCAATAAATCTATGGTCATCTTTGGGAAAGGCCTCTGTTTTTAGGAAAAGGTTCATCCTGAACTACCTTTGTTTCAAACAAGGAGCTCTTCCATTCACTGACCTATGTATTATTTTATTCACAGGAAGGGTTAGACACATTTACTTTGAAGGTATTGCTGGCAGAATCACTTCCCTTGTCTCAAGCTAGTATAATCTGCCTTGTAAACTCTGTGATTACATCGATGTTTTTGTACTCCTTCCAGGTTTATAGATGGCCAAGGGAATTGATTAACCACCTTGATACCCAAATCAAAAAATTCATGTGGTCTGGCTCCATCCATGAAAGGAAGCTTGTCACGGTTTCTTGGGATAAATGTGTCAAGACCATTTACATGGGAGGAGCTGGCATCAATAATCGTAAGCTCTTTAACCACTCCTTGGGGGCCAGTTACACCTAGAACCTAATTACCTCCAAACAATCCTCTTATAATTTTCTCAAGGCTAGGATCATTGTAAGACTACATAGGGGAAATCATTTCTTCCTGGCTTCCTTAGTTTTTCCTACCATCAGAGCTCAATATAATGATATCATGTCGAGCACTTGATGGTTCCTCTTTCGATCATCCAATCTAAAATTCCGGTCTACTACAAGGCTTGACTGTCCTTTTTCTAATGCTCACCAATTTCCCTTTGAGCTGAATAGTTCATTTATTTCAGATGCTATTGATAATATTGGATGGGTTGAACCCTTTTCACCTCCATGGATTATTTAGGATATTGAGTATTATTCTTTCCAAGAGTGGGATATGGTCTTCTGGCACCCAACCAAATTGGGAATCATCTCTCCCAATCTTTTCTATAGTCACCTATGTGGTGTTGGTAAAGATTTACAATGATGGATGAGACTTTTTAGGATACCTCTTATCCCTCTTTCTAGACAGTTTCTCATATAGAATCTTTGGATCAATAGGCTTCCAACCGATGATCGAATTTAGGTGTAAGGTTAAAAATTTACTTATTATTGATCATTTTTCTTGATGGATGGGGAAGACTATATTCACCTTTTTCTTATCCAACCCTTGATAAAAATCATTGGAATCATGGTGAGGATTTTTTTTGTTGCACACCTTCCAAACTCATGGTAGTCTTGAAGAATTTATGGGTGTTCTGCTCAATCCATCTCTCAGCATATAGGTGCGAAATCTATTATGCTTCTTTGTGGTTACAACCCTTCATCATTATTTGATGGCTAAGAATGCCGTCAAATTTGAGGGTGCAAATATCTATGGAACAAGCATCCTTACGAGCATCATCAAAGATAATTCTATGCCTTCTAAATTGTAGGTTGGATGTATGCATAACACTATGGATGATCTATTCATTATCAAGATGCTTGGTGTTAATGGTATTCCCCATAAACTAATTCAACCCAAACACATCGGGCGGATCCCTCTACTTCCAAGTTGGATTAAAATCACTGTTTATGGTGCAGTGCATGGTACACCTAGACCCACAGGTTGTAGTTCTATCTTTAGAACTTGTAGGGTCTTTATTAAAGGTTTCTTCCAAAATGTGTTTGGAAATTTTATTGCCTTTGAGAATGAGGTTTGGGAATTCATACATGCGGTGAACTATGCTAATCATTTTGGATGGGGAAACTTGTTGATTGAAGGTGATTCTACCCTTGTAGTGAATCTTCTCAGAAGCTCATCATCTTTAGTCCCATGACATCTCTTCAAGGATTGGATGGAATATCTATTGTACCATAAAACTATTTGTTTCGAGGTCACTCATATCTATTGTGAGGAAAACATGGGGAAAATGCTTGTCCAAGCGGGTTGTGTAGGATGGGAACTCCTTTTGTTTTTTTATCATTAGATGACTCTATTCTTCCTCTTCATTTTTCTAATGTTAGGGGGTGATGTTTATACCTTCCTATAATCCTTCCTTGTTCCAAATATTTATTTTATTTAATATATTTGGATGGGATTGGGTCTTGGACCCAATTATTGAACCGTCTGGGATGAATGAGTTATTTCAACCCCTACTGTGATAGTATTTCTTGATTTTTATCAATGGAATTTTGATTTATAGTGAAAATTGGGAGTCCCATATGAGGAATTTGCAAGCTGTATTATAGGTTCTCTAAACCAACCACTCTTTTCGCTAATTTTAATAAGTGTCACTTCACTCAACAAGAAGTGGATTATTTGGGGAATTTCATTTCCAACCAAGGAGTGTCTGTGGACCTCATCAAGGTATAAGATGTTCTGGAGTGGCATACCCCCCATGACATATAAGGGATTCCGGGGGTTTCTTGGCCTTACGAAGTGTTACCATAAGTTAATATAGGGTATGGAACCATTATTTATCCCCTCACCATCCTCCCTTGTCCTGACCCTTCCTAATTTTTCAAAGCATGTTGATGTAGAGTGTCATTCATCAGGGAGAGGAATTGATACTGTCATGATGCAAGACTTACAAACCATTTCTTATTTCAGAAAATCCCTCTATGAAATGCTGTTACAAAAATCAACCTATGAGAAGGAGTCCATAGCCTTAGTATAGGTCATCCAGCATTGGCGCCCATACCTTTTGGGGATACTTTTCACTACTTTATCAGATCATAGGAGCCTTAAATACCTCTTGTAACAACGTATAAAAATGGTTGACCAACGGTGTTGGATTTCCAAACTGTTGGGATAAAGGTTTGACATTAAATTTAAACCAATAAAGGAGAATACTACAATAGATTCTTTATCTTGACGAGATGATGAATTGAATTTGCGACTAATTCAATCCATTCCTATGTGGGAGGATGGGGCTAATTTGACTATCAGAGTTCATGATGGTTACCATCTCTATCAGATTATTCAATCCCTTTAAGATGGTTGTCTTGCTTACCCTAGTTTTTCTTTTATATAGGGAGTGATCAAATACAAGGGCCAACTGGTTATTCCTGTATCATCCCATTGGGTGCTAAAACTTTTAAAAGAGTACCACACTACACCCCAGGGTGTCCATTAAGGTTTCCATTACACCTACCAGAAGCTGTTTTCTAATATATACTAGATTGGCATGAAAAAACATGTCCAAGATTTTTTCTAGAATTTATTAGTATTTTAGCGAAATAAATACCCCACAGTCTCCCCATCGGGATGCTGCAGCCTGTTGAAATACCTATAGTATATTGGACCGATATCTCTATAGATTTCAACTCTAGATTTCCAAAATCTCATAGCTACAATGTTATTATGGTTATAGTTGAACGTCTCACCAAATATTCCCATTTCATCTTACTCAAGAAACCATACACTGTAAATATCGTTGCTAAAATTTTCAATCGTGAAGTGGTCTGTTTGCATAGAATTCAAGCTTCAATTATAAGTGATCACGATCCTCTATTTTTTGTCCATTTTTGGACAGTATTATTTCACCATAGAGGCACTCCTCTAAGGATGAGCTCAGACTACCACCCCTAAATAGACAACCAAATAGAAGTGGAAAATTTCTGCCTTGAAACCTATTTGCGATGCTTTTTCGGGGTGCATCCCACAACATGGTCTTTCTGGATCCCAAAGGAGGAACTCGGTTACAACACTACTTGGAACACTACCATTAAATCCACCCCATTTGAGGCTGTTTATGGTCATGAACCTCCTACTCTCTCCACTTTTCTTCCTTATAAAATTCAGTTCAACATAGTTGCTACAACCTTGAGTGAATGCGATCAGGCTCTGAAACAACTTCGACATCATATCGATCAATCCTAGTACCTGATGAAGCGACATGATGACACTAGCAGGTGCCATTTTTCCTTCCAAATCGACAACCATGTTTACTTGAAGCTTCAGCCACATCGCTAACAGACTCCCACTCAAATAATTCATTAAAAATTTTCCCCTCAATCTCTTATCATTTGGACCTACCACCAACCGCTTGGATCCAACTCATATTCCATGATTCCCAACTCAAAAAAAATGGTGGGTTCTCAAACCGTACACTCAATAATACCCCCTGAGTTGGAAGTAGATGTTCATGAATCACCAAAACCGAAGGAAGTCTTTTCTTGGTGACTAACACAGCAGGATGGACCTTCACTACCTCATTCTCTAATCAAATGGTGCAACCAACCAAGGGAGGACTCCACTTGGTAAGATGACTACATCCTTCAGAAGCAATTTCTCACATTTAGTCTTTGGAGGAAAAGACTGTTTTTTCATGATGTTCTAAGTGATAGATATTGTTCCATAATAGGGGACAGACTGGTGTATTCTAGAAGGGGAGGAATGGTTAGTTTAGTCTTTCTAAAAGGTTTTTGTCAGTCGGGGGCATGTGCTGAGAAAGGGTCAAGGAGGCTAGGGTTTTTTATAAAAGTGGGACCTGTACTCGTGGGGGGGGGGGGATATAGGATATTTATTATTATATAGAGTTCATCCAGTTAGATTGGGCAGGGGGAGGTACTCCTATGTAATTCTATTCTTCCAGTTCTCTTCTCTTTAAACTTGTAGTAAACTGTAAGTATGACCTTATAGTAATAGGAATATTTCATTCTCCATTATATTCTGTGTTGTTAAATTGGGGGAAGGGTCATAACACATTTTAAACACTTCATATGCATCTTAATAATCTTACACACACCTCAAAATTTCTCACCATTACTTCAGAAACCAAACTAGAGGTAATCACATGGTTATCATCAATTCACAACCAAATAATCAACATATCACTTCAATAACCCATACAAAATACCTCTTCGACTTCAAAACCATCTTCAACACCAATAACATCACATAACTCTTACATGGTACTATAAATATAAATCATAACACCAAAATGTTTACCCATGCATGTTACCTGTAACTTAGATGGGAGGTGATCAATGCAAAGAACCTTTCAAACACACACTCACAAAATGTTTTACCCATGCATAATACTTTATCACATCAAGTCCAATAATCATAACCTCTCATCTTCATGGACAAAAACAAACACAACTCACCAAATATGTGTAACTCAATTTGACTATCTTTGGTTGTTCTTTTTCATCTCGACATCATGTTATAAAAAACTGAATCCATGTGCACACAACATTGGTCTCACATCTTACATCTCAATGTTTGACTATAAAATTCACTCAATATCAAGTTCTTCAACAAAAAAATAATAGAAAACAATGAAGCACACAAACATCATCCATAAAAAGATGGGCCCAACAAGTAAATTTTATTTTCATTGAAATTTAGATAGTTCAATAATAGATAAAGAATATAATTTTTATATTTTAGATTAATAAAGAAAAAAAGAATACATATGTCCTATAATTTCATGATTGGACCATGATGTAGTGTTTTTTTATGTTTGGGACCAAATCCTCTTTTTATTAAATAAAGGAAAGAGCTATTTTTATTTTGGACATAGGGAAACCCATTACATGACCTAAGGGCCCAATGGGCGTTAAATCCCATGATGTAGTCATTTTTTTTATTTATACACTTATTTATAAATCAATACAGGTGGATAGTTATTAAAAATTATCGAATGAGAATACCAAAAAATGGTTGATGTGCTCATCATGTCATGGTATAACATCTCTAGATAAGAACAAAGATATAAACCCACCAAGCACTTGACCAATATAGAATAGAAAATTTAATTACCAATGAAACAACCATCTCTAATAATTAATTATTATTGTATATTGTGGATTATAATAATTAAAAAAAACAGTGAGTATAGTACAAATGATAAGCTAACTTAATTACTGATTCTTTATTGTTAAATTTATTTTTTAACAGAGGCCAATATCATTGACCCAACTAAGAATAATTACAAAAATTCAATAGAACTCATGCCCAAGATAAGGAATTTAACTATGTGGGTTTTCTTGGTCCTACCAAAACAATGTAATCGAATCTGTTACAGTAAATCCCCAACCTCATAAAGAGGTAGGGTTATTTCTTATAGATGAAATAAAGATAGTAACATAAATAAAATTCAACTCATTAAACAATAAAACTTTGACCACTAACTCTTATCATAAAATCCTAAATATTCTAACACTCCCCCTCAATATGGGACATATATATTAATCGCATCCGACTTGTTACACAAAAACTAAACACATGTTCTAAGAACCCCTTTCATGTGAATATATTCAAGTTGATCAGAGGTGAAAACGTGACTGAGGTTTATCATATTCTTCTCATAATTTCCCTGAATGAGAAGTGATAATCAACTTATATAGACTTAATTCCCTCATGAATGATTGGATTTTTGGAAATCTTTATTGCAGCTTGATCATCACACCAATTATGCATTGGTTTCTTGATAGTATACTCGATCTAATGTACTATCTATTGTTCCCAAATAATCTCTACATAATATGTTCTATATCTCGGTATTCTGACTATTCACTTGATCGGGTAATAACTATCTTCTTCTTACTTCACCATGAGATCAAATTACATCCAATAAATATTGAGAAACCAGATGTAGAAATCCTATAAGAAAGACATCCTACAGTAGATCAAGAACATACTTTCTCTGAGATAAAAAAAATTTCTTTATCACATCTGGAGAACTCAATCCCTAAGAAATATCGTAGTGGGACCAAATCCGTTGTGTGAAAATTTTGATGAAGAAAAGACTTAAGCCGAACAATGCCAAAAATATCCCTGTTGGTAATAATAATTTTATCCACATAGACCACTAAAAAATTATTCTTGATACATATTGATGATAGAAAACATAATAATTATGTATGATTTGGCACATGCCAAAACTAAGCATAACGGTGCAAAAACGGTCAAACCAAGTACAAGGTGACTGCTTGATCCCATACAATAATTGATGAAGGAAAAAAAACTTGGAGGACTCTCCCTGAGCAACAAATCTGAGTGGTTTCTCCATATAAACTTATTCATTAATAAAACCATGAAGAAAATCATTTTTAACATTCAATTGATAGAGAGATCAGTGATAAGAGACAACAAGAGATATAAGTAAGTTAATCGAGGTCATCTTTTCCATTGGAGAAAAAGTTTCAAAGTAATCAACTCTATATGTTAGTGTATAAAATTTGGCAACAAGGTGAGACTTAATGTAATTAAGAGATTCATTGGTATTAAAATGAACTATATAGATCAATTTTAAACTTTCCACCTGATTACCCAAAGGTATAGGGAAACTATCCCAAGTATGATTGGATTATAGAGCCCAAAGTTCATCTTGTATAGCCTGTAACTAGTTGGGGTGGGATTTGGACTCGGCAACAATGCACAATGTCGAGTGAGAAGTCAGTATATCAATAACTCATGAGGTATCCATAGATAATCTCTGGTAATACTAACATGATCATAAACCTTTGTGAAGCACAATAGATGACTTCAGTTGTAAGAACCCGATTTTTGCTGTGAAAGACTTTGGAATATTCTTGATGATATTCCAGAGCAGCGCCTTCAGACGGCGTGCGATTCCGAGGCCCGGAGTGGCCGGAATTTAATTTTCAGTGCGTTCACACTGGAAACACCAAATAAATGGTATAACTCCTAAACTGTGCTTCAGATCAGAGATCCGAGTGTACGGATGAGTTCAGAATGGGGTGTTTACTCTAGGAATGACATAAAACTTGTCGACGCGAGATGTTTGGACCCCTCGCCCGCTTCTAGAACGTTAAACGGATTAAATAAATAAATTAATTCGTTTAATGGTGAAACACTAGTATCTCTTAAACGGTGGCTCGGATTGGAAAAACGAGGGCACCGTTGAGTTCGAAGCGTGCCGTTTACCCTAGGAGGAGTGTAAGTTTTGCGGGCGCGACCCGTCTGTGAAAAATGGCCCCAAAGGCGTTTTCCTAATTTGGTGCCCTCGGGAGTTGAGTTTTATAACTTTTGAACGGGGTCTCGGATTAAAATTCCGAGACCGCCGTTGTGCTCGGGAGGTGGTGTTTACCCTAAGGGAGGCTTAACCGCGACCCCGTCGGGAGTTCGGGTTCGGGCCGACGGGCGGGTGGTTAAGCGTTTTCTATTTAAACGCTTAACACACCCACCTCCCTCTTCTCCTTCCCCTTTCCCCCTGGAAGCCCCTCCTCTCCCTCTCCTCCTCCACCTCCGGCGAGGCGGCTCCGGCGAGGCAGCTCCGGCAAGGCGGCAGTTCGGCGGCGAAGCTCCGGGCAACGCCCACGAGGTAGGGTTATGCGTTTTGCGTTTTAATTTCCGAACCCCCCTTTGAGTTCGATTTTATGTGTTGATTTGATGTTAAACCTTCAAATAAATCCCATAGATGCGTAGTATACATTTTTATCTTTCCAACGCATATTTCGGAATCAAAATCCGAGCTCAGAGGAGTTCGGGGTTGATCGTCGAAGGTTGCGGGAATTTTGGGTTGTCCCGGCGATTTCCGGCGATTTCCGGCTGTCCGGCGGGTTCCCAGGGCGGCGCGGCTTCGGTCCGAGGAGGCGGCGGCGGCGACGACTCCATCCGGCAGCAGCGCTGGGGGCGACGACGAGCGGCAGCGGGCGACGCGGCGGGGCTCCCTGGGTGAGACGGCGGGCGGCGGGGTTCCGTGCGGCGGCGCCGGCGGAGCGCGAAGGAGGAGGGGCCGCAGGGTGCGCGACCCCGTGCGGTGCGACCGCGACCCGCGTGTCGCGGGTCGCTGCGGAAAGGGGGAGACCGGCCGTCAAGGCCGGTCGGTGGCGGTGGGCCGCGACCACCTGGCCGCGGCGGCTTGAACCGGACCCGCGGCCGGGCCGTGGGCCGGGTGTGGGTGGACCGGCCGGTCCGGCCCAAGGGAGTGCCCCCTTTGAATTTCTGATGCCCGTAGCTTTCGCTACGGGCGTCCGTTTTTCGCGCCGTCAGCGGCAGCGCGGACCTTGCGTCGAGTGGAATGTTTAGAGATGGTTTCGGGAAATTTTAATTCCCGAAACGAGGGGCCGCGGAGGCGCGACGTGTCCTTAAGTGGACGAGCGTATTCCCCGAGATTCTTGTTTTGGACGGCGCGGATGCATCCGACGTCCGTTTTAAGCGCCGTCAGCGGCGTTGGGACCCTGGCGCCGGGGCGAAGCTTTCCAGGGTGGTTTCGGGCGCTGAAGCCGGAGTTGAGGCGTGGGACCCATGACCCGTCTTTTGAGCTGCGTGCAGCTTTTAGCGACTTTTTCCTCGGACGTTCGTTCAGGGCGGGCGAGCAGTCGATGTTGGGTGTTTTTCCGAGGGCATCGCGTTGGCGCAGTCTGCCCGCTGTAATTCCGCACGATGGTGCGGGCCCCTCGAGGGTCGTTTGGACGTCGACGGTGGTTTTCCATCTTTATCACCGGGCGACCGTTTTGGATAAGTGAATAGTCCATCTTGTGTGCTTTTTCAAGAGGATCACAACGATGCGATCCGTTCGTTGAGTTTCTGGACCAGGTTGCGGGTCCCACGAAGCACCGCTCGTGTGTGGTGCGCCGGAATGCACCTTTTTCTCCGGATATCTGTTGCACTCATGTGGGTAGTGCTTTTGACGTGTTTTCCTGAGGGGTCGCATTGGTGCGATGTGCCCAACTGTTTTCGAGGCCGAGGCTCGGGATCTCGGGACGCCGTTCGGGCGTGAGGCGGTGTTGGTGACTTTTCCATCGGATATCCGTTTGAGGCGAGTGAGTAGTCTATCTCGCGTGTTTTTCTACGAGGATTACAACGGTGCGACCTGTTTGGTTGTGCGGAGCCTCTTGCGCGATCTTGTTAAATGTGGAAGCATGGAAGGTGCTCCAGTGGTGGTTTGCCCTACCTTGTTTGTAGCAGACCCTTGGCGTGTGATCGCGCACTCTTGGGAGAGTGATGTAAATGGTTCACGAGATGTGGTTGGCCGTGCCTGGGCCGGAGTTGTTACGTCACGCCTTCGCGTTGACGCTGGGTGCCGTGTGCACGATAGCCTTGGGGCTGGAACGAGGTATACTCTGGGAGTATACGAGAGCGCTTGGAGGTACGTGTGGTTGTTTGTACCTGAGGATGTTTGTGCGCTCAGTTGGGGTTGACTTGGGGCCACACGTCGTGTGGGCCCCACGTGCGTGCCGTGATCTGCTTTGCGTACTTTGACCTCTCGCGACGTAGAGGGTCCCTCTGTGTGATTGTTTGACTAGCAGGGTGGAGTTTTCCCCCTGCCTCTGTGCTCGTTTGTTGACCAGCAGGGTTGAGTGGTCTCCCCCTGGTTTTGTTCTCGATGGATCAGCCAGTAGCGGTGCTAGTGGCACCTCGTGATGGAACAGACCCTGAAACTCTTTTGGGAGAGTTGCTCTGGAGTTGGGTGGTTGCGCGATACCCACTCCGTGTTCGGTTGGCCAGTGGTGTACCCTCCAGTAGAGATGACCAGAGCAGTTCTGAGTTTTACCCTCCAGCGGGGCTGGGCAGTGGGTTACTCATCGACTTCTTAGGGTTTACCCTCCAGCGGGTCTGGGCAGTGGGTTACTCATCGACTTCTTCGGGTTTACCCTCCAGCAGAGACTGAGCAGTGGGTCACCCGACGCTATTAGGGTCTACCCTCCAGCAGAGACTGGGCAGTGGGTCACCCGACGCTATTAGGGTCTACCCTCCAGCAGAGACTGGGCAGTGGGTCACCCGACGCTATTAGGGTCTACCCTCCAGCAGAGACTGGGCAGTGGGCCACCCGACGACCTCTTAGGGTCTTCCCTTCAGCGCGGCTGGGCAGTGGGTCGCCCGTCGTCTAGTTCCAGGTCTACCCTCCAGCACGGCTGGGCAGTGGGTCACCTGTTGACTTATTCCAGGTCTACCCTCCAGCGAGGCTGAGCAGTGGGTCGCCTGATGATGTGTTATGGTTTACCCTCCAGTGGGGCTGAGCAGTGGGTCGCCTGATGATGTCTTATGGTTTACCCTCCAGCAGGGCTGGGTAGTGGGACACCTGTTGGCATTCCGGGCTCAGTCCTTTCTACTAGGCTAGTCTGTGGCTTTCCTCCGTGATTACCGGAGCGGGACCCCTGGTTACGGGTCAGTGTTGTGACGACCTTGGCTTTGAGAAGACCTCTCGACTGCGGGGCAGTGACGAGGCGTGGTTTGACTTTCCCTAGAACTCCCAAGTACGAGGGGCACTTTCCCCACCGAGACACGTTCTTGTGACGCGATCTAAAACCGTGCGGGCGAGTCAGTGCCGCCCAAAGCGGATAGTGTCGAGGTGTGGTGATTGAGCCCTTGGCTTGTGGTTCGGGGTAGACGTGTGGGATGCTGGGCATCGATGATGTTACTTCTGGGACTGTTGGAGACTCATTTTCTTGGGCTGAGCTAAGGGACGGAGATCCCCTTACGGTCTTGTTCGGGCTTCTTAGCAGAGCATATATATGTATATACCTCGTACGAGTACCCACTCCTTGGGTTTTGGCTACTCTCCTTCCAGGAGAGGCGAAGACGCGCGGGGTATGCCACGTGCTTTCCGTGTCTAGCTTCTCGTGGTTGGATGAGTCTACTCTCCTGCTATAGGTAGCGAAAACTCGACGAGAAGTTCATCTTCTCACCGTTTCCAGCTCCTTGTGTCTGGACGAGTCTACCTTCTTTCCTCTTGTTGGGTTGAGCTGGACTCTCTGCTGTTACTCTTTACTGCACCCTCGGTTGGAATCCTTTACTTTCCATGTTCGCTCTACTGCTCACCCTTCGGTACCTCCTTTGTTGCTCCCTCGAGCTTTCGGGGTATCCTACTGAGTATTTTTATACTCACCCCTGCTTGGACTTTGCCCGCACTTGGTGTGCCCTTGCAGATGACGGACAGGTGGAGCGTGGCTTCAGTGGAGCGTAGGAGCTTGGGAGCTTGGACCGCGTGCGGTGGTCGTGGCCGGGTTCCAGGTGGGAGACCCGTCAGCTGTTTCTTTTTGTTTACCTATTGCCGGGTTGTGACACTTTTTGGTTGGGCGCGTGTTTTACCCCTTTTCTTTTCAGCTTGTGCTTTGTACTGTTTAGAGGTCGATGCACATCTGTGGTTTATACATATAGCAGTTGTCCTTTTTACTCTGCTTGTCCTTTCTTTTACTCTGCACTGTTGCATTGAGTGTGCTGCATGTGTGTGTGTACAGGTACCTAGGCAAAGACCTCCCCGAGTTGTTGTGCCTTCGGCGCTGGTCGCCAGCCCCTGGCCTATGGAGGCGGGCTTGGGGTAGTTGCGGCTCGAGCCCGTGTAGGGTCGGGTCGTGACAAAGTGGTATCAAAGGTGGTTCGTTCCTTGGGACGTTGTGCAGACGTCCCTAAAAGAGGAATTGGTTGGGATTTAGGGCAACCGTGTTAACGTGTCTCAAGAGCGGCTCTCATGCCAGGAAGTCCAGTGATGGTGTGGCGACCGACGTATCCATTCACCAAGACCCTGATAACCCGCTTGTCGACTCAGCATGCTGAGATTCTTGTTGCAGAGAAATTTGTTTGTGCATCACATAGGATTGAGTCTTTGACTGTCCTTCTTGAGTCAACTCCCCATCGTGGTTATTGGTATATACATATATGCTCATCTGACCGCGACACTCCTTGATGATATTCAGGATGTCTCCGCGAATACAGCCAGCCAGGATACCAGCTTTGGTTTGTGACGACGACCCTGTGAGCTACGAGGCCACAGTCCAGAACCCATCATGCGAGCCCCTTTCTCCGGGTGGGCCGGTAGCAGCACCCCCACCTGTTGAGCGGCAGACAGTTTTAGCAGAGCAGGCTGAGCTTGAGCGCGCTCCGTGAGTTCCAGCGGCAGAGACCGCTGAGGTTCAGTGGTGAGCCAGACCCTCAGGCAGCAGAGGTTTGGCTCGAGGCAGTGGTTCACCTTTTCAGGCTTGTGCAGACGCCGACAGATCAGAGGGTGGCTTTGACAGCCGACCTTTTTCATGGGGCAGCTTGGCGTTAGTGGAGTCTGGTGACTCGACTTCCCGACGAGTCGTCGCTTTCGTGGGGCAACTTTCAGTTGTTGTTCCGTGAGGAGTTTTGCCCCTCCTGCTTGCGTTCCGTTCGGATTCAGGAGCTCCAGCAGTTTCAGCAGGGAGG
Source organism: Viscum album (assembly GCA_963277665.1). Taxonomy (NCBI): domain Eukaryota; kingdom Viridiplantae; phylum Streptophyta; class Magnoliopsida; order Santalales; family Viscaceae; genus Viscum; species Viscum album. The sequence goes on along the minus strand of OY728162.1, from coordinate 420,707,948 downwards.
GATGATGGTGGCCGAGTACGCGACTAGTTTTGCAGACCGTGCACGCTTTTACCCGGACTTGGTCCGTGACGATAACATCCGAGCGCAGAAGTTTGAGCATGGTCTCCGCCGAGAGATTCGTGCTGTTATAGTACCCTTTGGCATTTCCACATATGCCGGGGTGTTAGAGCATGCATTGGTGACAGAGAACTTCCTGTCACGTTTTGCAGTTGGTAGTGGCAGTGGTCGTGGCGGAGCCGAGACGTCTGCCGTAGGCAGCAGGCGCCGGAGGACAGGACCTCGACGCAGGTTGCCTTTCCACTGTCGGTTTCGGAGACGTGGTCGTATACCACTGTGACGAAAAGGCGCAGGGCCTCAGCCGAGGATGCCCTTCCGTGAGTGGATTCCGGGCCGTGGTCGTACACTACAGTGGCGCCGGAGGGCACCAGTGCAGCCTGGGGAGTCGGTGCTATGCTTGTGACGGGCGAGGTCACTTGGCATGAGACTGCCCGACCCGAGTTGCGGAGAGCTTTGGGCAGGCAGCAGGTGCACCACCACGACAGAGGCAGCGTCGTGATCAGAGTAGTACCCAGAGAGGTGGTGCTAGCAGAGGAGCGAGAGGAGCTGGTAGTGGGGGACGACTTTACGAGATCTCCCCATCACCACTAGGCGGTCCACGTCAGGCTTCGGGAGCTGACGGTTGGGACCACAGACAGCCGCGAGCTTTGGATGTCTACGATCCTGCAGAGCATGGGATGGTGAGAGGTACACCTTGCGACTCTTCTACTTTTTGCAGTAGAATTGTTAGGCTCTGCGTGTGAAATGCTTTTCTCCTTGATCCTTGTTTGAGGAGTTACCAGGGTGACGCAGGGCGTCGGTGTAACCCTGTGTTGGTAAGGTAAAAGGCGTAGGACCTTTTTCTCTTTAGTCGATGGTGTTGACTCCTTCGCTCTCCGAGCGTGTAAGAGAGTCTTGGTTGCGAGACATCGATTGTGAAATCTTGCGTGATCAGATATCCTTAGGTGTTTCACCATATGGATATTCTGAAGGAGGGAATCACCGGGCCTTGTTTCAGGTGCGGGTGGTGATTCCATTCGCGGCGTGCGACGTAGAGGTTCGTCCGGGGAGGTGAGCTACCCCGAGGGCCTTCAGGCCGTTTGAGACCGTGCAAAGGGATGGCGAGGTACCCTACCGCCTTGCCCTAACCCCAAAGTCTGGAGTGGGTGCACGACATCGGCAAGGGCCGATCTTGCGTGAACAAATCAATCCTTTGGTCTGTGTGCGGTGACGTAGAGCTGTGCGTGGGTTCTTCTGGGTGTGAGGAAGCCGGGTGTGGGCTTAGTACCCTGTGTTGCTCCCTAGTTTTGCTTTTCGGGGACGAAAAGCTTGAAGGAGGGAATGATTTAAGAACCCGGTTTTCGCTGTGAAAGACTTTGGAATATTCTTGATGATATTCCAGAGCAGCTCCTTCAGACGGCGTGCGATTCGGAGGCCCGGAGTGGCCGAAATTTAATTTTCAGTGCGTTCACACCGGAAACACCAAATAAATGGTATAACTCCTAAAATGTGCTTCAGATCAGAGATCTGAGTGTACGGATGGGTCCGGAATGGGGTGTTTACCCTAGGAATGACATAAAATTTGTCGACGCGGGATGTTTGGACCCCTCGCCCGCTTCTGGAACGTTAAACGGATTAAATAAATAAATTAATTCGTTTAATGGCGAAACGCTAGTATCTCTTAAACGGTAGCTCAGATTGGAAAAACGAGGGCACCGTTGAGTTCGGAGCGTGCCGTTTACCCTAGGAGGGGTGTAAGTTTTGCGGGCGCGACCCGTCTGTGAAAAATGGCCCCAGGGGCGTTTTCGTAATTTGGTGCCCTCGGGCCTTGAGTTTTATAACTTTTGAACGGGGTCTCAGATTAAAATTCTGAGACCGCCGTTGTGCTCGGGAGGTGGTGTTTACCCTAAGGGAGGCTTAACCGCGACCCCGTCGGGAGTTCGGGTTCGGGCCGACGGGCGGGTGGTTAAGCGTTTTCTATTTAAACGTTTAACACACCCCCTCCCTCTTCTCCTTCCCCTTTCCCCCTGGAAGCCCCTCCTCTCTCTCTCCTCCTCCACCTCCGGCGAGGCGGCTCCGGCGAGGCAGCTCCGGCAAGGCGACGGTTCAGCGGCGAAGCTCCGGGCAACGCCCACGAGGTAGGGTTATGCGTTTTGCGTTTTAATTTCCGAACACCCCTTTGAGTTCGATTTTATGTGTCGATTTGATGTTAAACCTTCAAATAAATCCCATAGATGCGTAGTATACATTTTTATCTTTCCAACGCATATTTCGGAATCAAAATCCGAGCTCGGAGGAGTTCGGGGTTGATCGTCGAAGGTTGCGGGAATTTTGGGTTGTCCCGGCGATTTCCGGTGGTCCGGCGGGTTCCCAGGGCGGCGCGACTTTGGTCTGAGGAGGCGGCGGCGACGACGACTCCATCCGGCAGCGGCGCTGGGGGCGACGACGAGCGGCAGCGGGCGACGCGGCGGGGCTCCCTGGGTGAGACGGCGGGCGGCGGGGTTCCGCGCGGCGGCGCCGACGGAGCGCGAAGGAGGAGGGGCCGCGGGGTGCGCGACCCCGTGCGGCGCGACCGCGACCCGCGTGTCGCAGGTCGCTGCGGAAAGGGGGAGACCGGCCGTCAAGGCCGGTCGGTGGCGGTGGGCCGCGACCACCTGGCCGCGGCGGTTTGAACCGGACCCGCGGCCGGGCCGCGGGCCGGCTGTGGGTGGACCGACCGGTCCGGGCCGGTCCGGCCCAAGGGAGTGCCCCCTTTGAATTTCTGACGCCCGTAGCTTTCGCTACGGGCCTCCATTTTTTGCTACGGGCATCCGTTTTTCGCGCCGTCAGCGGCAACGCGGACCTTGCGTCGAGGGGAATGTTTAGAGCTGGTTTCGGGAATTTTTAATTCCTGAAACGAGGGGCCGCGGAGGCGCGACGTGTCCTTAAGTGGACGAGCGTATTCCCCAAGATTCTTGTTTTGGACGGCACAGACGCATTCGACGTCCGTTTTAAGCGCCGTCAGCGGCATTGGGACCCTGGCGTCGGGGCGAAGCTTTCCAGGGTGGTTTCGGGCGCTGAAGCCGGAGTTGAGGCGTGAGACCCACGACCCGTCTTTCGAGCTGCGTGCAGCTTTTAGCGACTTTTTCCTCGGACGTCCATTCGGGGCGGGCGAGCAGTCGATGTTGGGTGTTTTTCCGAGGGCATCACGTTGGCGCAGTCTGCCCGCTGTAATTCCGCACGATGGTGCGGGCCCCTCACGGGTCGTTTTGGCGTCGACGGTGGTTTTCCATCTTTATCACCGGACGACCGTTTTGGACAAGTGAATAATCCATCTTGTGTGCTTTTTCAAGAGGATCGCAACAGTGCGATCCGTTCATTGAGTTTCTAGACCGGGTTGCGGGTCCCACGAAGCACCGCTCGTGTGCGGTGCGCTGGAATGCACCTTTTTCTCCGGATATTCGTTGCACTCATGTGGGCAGTGCTTTTGACGTGTTTTCCTGAGGGGATCACATTGGTGCGATGCGCCCGACTGTTTTCGAGGCCGAGGCTCGGGATCTCGGGATGTCGTTCGGGCGTGAGGCGATGTTGGTGACTTTTCTGTCGGATATCTGTTTGAGGCGAGTGAGTAGTCTATCTCGCGTGTTTTTTGCGAGGATTACAATGGTGCGATCTGTTTGGTTGTGCAGAGCCTCTTGCGCGATCTTGTTAAATGTGGAAGCATGGAAGGTGCTCCAGTGGTGGTTCGTCCTACCTTGTTTGTAGCGGACCCTTGGCGTGTGATCGAGCACTCTTGGGAGAGTGATGTAAATGGTTCTCGAGATGTGGTTGGCCGTGCCTGGGCCGGAGTTGTTACGTCACGCCTTCGCGTTGACGCTAGGTGCCGTGTGCACGATAGCCTTGGGGCTGGAACGAGGTATACTCTGGGAGTATACAAGAGCGCTTGGAGGTACGTGTGGTTGTTTGTACCTAAGGATGTTTGTGTGCTCAGTTGGGGTTGACTTGGGGCCACACGTCGTGTGGGCCCCACGTGCGTGCCATGATCTGCTTTGCGTACTTTGATCTCTCGCGACGTAGAGGGTCCCTCTGTGTGATTGTTTGACCAGCAGGGTGGAGTTTTTCCCCTGCCTCTGTGCTCGTTTGTTGACCAGCAGGGTTGAGTGGTATCCCCCTGGTTTCGTTCTTGATGGATCAGCCAGTAGCGGTGCTAGTGGCACCCCGTGATGGAACAAACGCTGAAACTCTTTTGGGAGAGTTGCTCTGGAGTTGGGTGGTTGCGCGATACCCACTCCGTGTTCGGTTGACCAGTGGTGTACCCTCCAGTAGAGATGGCCAGAGCAGTTCTGAGTTTTACCCTCCAGCGGGGCTGGGCAGTGGGTTACTCATCGACTTCTTAGGGTTTACCCTCCAGCGTGGCTGGGCAGTGGGTTATTCATCGACTTCTTCGGGTTTACCCTTCAGCAGAGACTGGGCAGTGGGTCACCCGACGCTATTAGGGTCTACCCTCCAGCAGAGACTGGGCAGTGGGTCACCCGACGCTATTAGGGTCTACCCTCCAGCAGAGACTGGGCAGTGGGTCACCCGACGCTATTAGGATCTACCCTCCAGCAGAGACTGGGCAGTGGGTCACCCGATGCTATTAGGGTCTACCCTCCAGCAGAGACTGGGCAGTGGGTCACCCGACGACCTCTTAGGGTCTACCCTTCAGCGCGGCTGGGCAGTGGGTCGCCCGTCGTCTTGTTCCAGGTCTACCCTCCAACACGGCTGGGCAGTGGGTCGCCTGTCGACTTATTCCAGGTCTACCCTCCAGCGGGGCTGGGCAGTGGGTCGCCTGATGATGTGTTATGGTCTACCCTCCAGCGGGGCTGGGTAGTGGGTCGCCTGATGATGTCTTATGGTTTACCCTCCAGCAAGGCTGGGCAGTGGGTCACCCGATATCTGGTTAAGAATTACCCTCCAGTAGGGCTGGGCAGTGGGTCACCCGATATCTGGTTAAGAATTACCCTCCAGTAGGGCTGGGTAGTGGGACACCTGTTGGCATTCCGGGCTCAGTCCTTTCTACTAGGCTAGTCTGTGGCTTTCCTCCGTGATTACCGGAGCGGGACCCCTGGTTACGGGTCAGTGTTGTGACGACCTTGGCTTTGAGAAGACCTCTCGACTGCGGGGCAGTGACGAGACGTGGTTTGACTTTCCCTAGAACTCCCAAGTACGAGGGGCACTTTCCCCACCGAGACACGTTCTTGTGACGCGATCTAAAACCGTGCGGGCGAGTCAGTGCCGCCCAAAGCGGATAGTGTCGAGGTGTGGTGATTGAGCCCTTGGCTTGCGGTTCGGGGTAGACGTGTGGGATGCTGGGCATCGATGATGTTACTTCTGGGACTGTTGGAGACTCATTTTCTTGGGCTGAGCTACGGGACGGAGATCCCCTTACGGTCTTGTTCGGGCTTCTTAGCAGAGCATATATATGTATATACCTCGTACGAGTACCCACTCCTTGGGTTTTGGCTACTCTCCTTCCAGGAGAGGCGAAGACGCGCGAGGTATGCCACGTGCTTTCCGTGTCTAGCTTCTCGTGGTTGGATGAGTCTACTCTCCTGCTATAGGTAGCGAAGACTCGACGAGAAGTTCATCTTCTCACCGTTTTCAGCTCCTTGTGTCTGGACGAGTCTACCTTCTTTCCTCTTGTTGGGTTGAGCTGGACTCTCTGCTGTTACTCTTTACTGCACCCTCGGTTGGAATCCTTTACTTTCCCTGTTCGCTCTACTGCTCACCCTTCGGTACCTCCTTTGTTGCTCCCTCGAGCTTTCGGGGTATCATACTGAGTATTTTTATACTCACCCCTGCTTGGACTTTGCCCGCACTTGGTGTGCCCTTGCAGATGACGGACAGGTGGAGCGTGGCTTCAGTGGAGCGTAGGAGCTTGGGAGCTTGGACTGCGTGCGGTGGTCGTGGCCGGGTTCCAGGTGGGAGACCCGTCAGCTGTTTCTTTTTGTTTACCTGTTGCCGGGTTGTGACACTTTTTGGTTGGGTGCGTGTTTTGCCCCTTTTCTTTTCAGCTTGTACTTTGTACTGTTTAGAGGTCGATGCACATCTGTGGTTTATACATATAGCAGTTGTCCTTTTTACTCTGCTTGTCCTTTCTTTTACTCTGCTTGTCCTTTCTTTTACTCTGCACTGTTGCATTGAGTGTGCTGCATGTGTGTGTGTACAGGTACTTAGGCAAAGGTCTCCCCGAGTTGTTGTGCCTTCGGCGCTGGTCGCCAGCCCCTGGCCTATGGAGGCGGGCTTGGGGTAGTTGCAGCTCGAGCCCGTGTAGGGTCGGGTCGTGACATCAGTGATAGAGGATCAGGTGCAGGTGAGTCGTTAGGTGTGGTAGAAGCATCAATCATAGGGGTGGTAGGTGTGCTAGGTTGGTGAGTATATACCTTGCCTAATCACAATCCAAAAAAATCACCATGAAGATATTTGGGTGGATGTGTATCAAGATAATATAGTAAAATAACTTTGGAATTGAGAACAACAAATGGGGGTGCAAAATCGGGAATAGAAAAATCTAAGGATTCGATAAATGAAAAATAATCTAAGTCAACATAACAATGCAAGTCTGGAGAGAAGTAGTGATATCCATGATAAGTTTAGAAGTAGCCAAGAAAAATGCATTTGAGAGCATGTGCATCAAACTTGGTAATCAAGGGGAGAATATCCCAAATATAACACACAACCAAAAATGTGTAGGGTGGTGGATGAGGTGATGTTGTAAACAAAGAATGGAATGGTGCCACTCTCCAAAAAATATTTGGAACTTTATTCTTAAATAAAGGTGAATGCGAAACTTATAACATATGAAGGCTCTTTTATTCAACAACATCATTTTTTTAGGTGTATTAGGATAAGAAGTTTGGTGGATAATTTCATGGTCATCTAGAAAAGACTGGAATGGGCCAGATAAATATTCACAGTCATTTTTAGAATGCAAATAGTGAAGCTTATAAGAAAAATGGGTGGTGATTTCTTGATAATAAGAGTGAAACATGGTAAAAATTTTAGAATGATTTTTTAACAAATAGACCCAAGTCATTTGTAAAAAATCATTGATGAAAGTAGAAAAATATCGATAACCCAGTTTAAATGGACTAGGTCTGGACCCCCGGATATTATAATGAACCAAATGAAAAGGAGTGGATGCATAGGGGATTTCTCGGGAAACATGGGTGATCCAGTGATGCTTTTCATAATGACATGACTCACAGTAAAAAGGAAGAAGAGGGCACAAATCCGATTTTTTTTGGAGAATGGGAGAGGGAGGATGACCAAGGCGATGGTGAAGCTGTAGGGCATGATCAGAAATGGCAAGATGGGTAAGATATGGGGGTCTCAAGAACATACACACCACCCTGAAGGCATCCACTGCTAAGCACCCGAGCTGTCAAATGATCCTAAAAGATAATGAAAGTTTGTAAGAAGATGGTTGGGCACTATATGTCAGCTATAATCTAACTAATAGATATTAAATCAAAGGGACAAACATTAAGAAAGGAAATAAGGGATAGCGTCATGCCGAACATAATTGTATAACAACCATAACCAGAAATCTTCATTTTATGACCTCCAACCATAATAATATTACCTCTATTCAAAGTTGAGATATAAAACCGAAAGAATACCCACATCCCTATTGATGTTCACATAGTCACCTGAGTCAATAACTCGTGAGGTGTACCATTGGGGTATACACACCACTTGAGTATTTTGAAAGGTGTTGTAATGGGCGCCCTCAAATTATTAGTGATTTTTTGGGTACTTAGGTGCAACAGAGTGGCTGACCAAGGTCGTCTCTCAAAGGAGGAAGTGAATTTGATAACTTATTAAAGGTATTTTAAAAAATAACTTAAAAGTGAATAATAACACTACTTGAAATTATGTGGGGGGTTTTATCATTCATAAAACTAGAAGAAGTTTTCTGAAAGAATATTGTATAATATTTTTGTTTTTATTTTTGAAATGAAGTTCAATTAAAAAAGACACAACAAGAAGATGTTTTTTTAGACAATATTTAAAAGGCGTAATAGATCTAAATCTACATATTCATTTACTTATTAATCATTTTAATTTAAATTAATATACACTTAATTATGATCCCCTAATTTGTTAACTTCTGAACCCTATGAGAATTAACTTTACCACAAAGATGAAGAGAATTAAGACCTAGGTTATCTTCGGAACATGCAATCACATCACCCTGATTTGATTGATGTTTTAAAGATAGATTATGGTCAGTGGTAAATTAAGGCAAATGTACATTTTGAAAAATCAGGATGAATTGATCTTAGGGATAATATTTGAACTCTACAAATTTATCCCGCATGGTCTTGTTTTACCGATTAAGTTTGTGCTCTCACAATTTACACAAATTCTCGACCTCGCGTGTTTTTGCGTTAATTGTTAAATTGATTACTTAGTTTCTTCTAATTTAAAAACTCAATTCATAGATCATATTAAGTGAATTATAGTATCTCATTTATTCAAAATAAATAAATCAAGAAGCTTATAGGTAGATCGATTACTAAAAATAACTACGCTTCTATGGATGGTGTAGTCATCGTAGAAATGTTTTACATGTGCAAAGGTTTAGAAAGGGTAAAACCCAATCTTGTTTCTACTCCCGATTTCAGACCAATTAGGAAGATTAAAGAAGCATAAATTATAGGAAAACGTGGGAATAAAGAATAAAATATAAGAAATAGAAGATGAACAAAGGAGTTTATTATGCAAACATAAATATTACAAAGCAAGAAAGAGAGGAAGACTTCGATGAAAGGATCCTTGCTTCAAGAGCCCCCCCTATGAGTATAGGGAGTTCCATAACTTCTAAGGTGGTTATAAGACTCCTATATAACTTCAAAATGGCAGCACTCCACTCTTTGGCCGAACTTCCAAATGGGGTGCCCAAGGTGTCAATTTATAGCCAAAATGGGGAGTGGTTTTGGGAACCCAGTTTTTGAGATACCAATTGTGTATCAGTTTGGAGTTGGTAAATGGAATTATCGTGAGTTTTAAAAAATATAAAAGTTGTAGGCCACCATCTTGAATATCTCCATGTCAAATTTGGCGTCCAATGGAGTATGACAACATGAGATATGGCCGAAATACATAACCAAATCATTGACTTTGTGAAGATTTTGTTCCCTGCACAGATTGGCTCAAATGGACCCCTTAATGAACTAATTGGGATTTGTATCCTTGTTATGAGTTGTATCCAATGAAGTTTTGGAGCTTCCCATAAAATTTTAGCCCATTTGGAGGCACATATTTTGAGAAATGAGCAAAAAAATGTATAGATGTCCTTGGGCTTCCATGCAGTTTGGCTCATTTCTCTTCTGAATCATCTCCGACCCTCCAAGTCACATCCTCCTAAAAGAAATCACCAAAACAAGAATAATTTCCCTTTTTAATAGTGATAAACATTTTATAATTGAATAAAATGGGATGTGTAATTTGAGATAATATTTGTAATTTTAAATACAAAACTAGTTTAAAACAGTGATGTAGGGGTGAAATAAAGTAGTGAATTGTGATGCGATCACACCCCCACACTTACCCTTTTGCACTCCTGAGAAAAACCTCATATCATGTATTCAAAAAAAATTGTGACAAGTAAACATCAATATCAAATCAAAACAAATTTTAAAACACATATCCTTTAGATCCAACAATTCCACACCAAGAAACAAAAGATATCACACCTCATAAAAAACCATTACTTCAAATTCTCCATTTATATCATTCAATATATTTCCACTTCATTTACACTCCCATGCACAAAACACTTACCTCACTTGAATTTTCTCTTATCACAAAAATTTCAATTTTTAAGCAATGTATTTCTCATCCAAACTCATACAAGGGTCACCATAGGCTTGATAAATTCATACATCACCACCCGATGTGAGTTAAGGACATATGTTTATCATGAGGACTTTTTTGGGTTGTTCTTTGGCTTTCGGTTGGTAGGATTTAGATGTGAAAAATTCTGAGGCTAAATGAGAAGGGCTTGACTATTTTTTAAGAAAAATTGCATTAATCTATTTTTTAGTTAAATATGGTCTCCTCTTCAATCCCCATAGCATCAATTCATGTCCATCATCATGAAAAATAAAGGAATGTGCACACCATTCAACATTTTAGCAGTAAAAATGTCAATCTTCTCAAACATGATTTTCTTGAAAGCTCCAGATAAGCACATCTTTATTCCTCTATTAGAAGTTCTAGAAAGGCACAACTTCACTTATCATGAAAGCTTCAGAAAAGGCACAACTTTCAATATAATTATTTTCTTTAACAGCCAACACATCTCTTCAGAGTTTAATTTTCCACCAAAATATCACAGAATGTGGTATCACAACATAAGATAGCTTCCCCCAAACTTAATTTTAACTAGATTATGCAATTTCACTTCAAGAGTTGGTTGGATAGGGAAAATTGGCTTGTAATGTGGCTAACCTAACAGGCTGTTCATGGATTCTAAGGGATACACAGATTAAATGTTCAAGGTAAGAGATTATAAAAACGATTCTTTGAAATAGGGGCTTTAATACCAAACAAATGCCTCAATCATTTAAACATAAGTACCTTAAACCCTTAAGTTTTGACATGAATAAATCAAATTCTAGTTAAATCAAGCATGGTTTGGTTCTCTCAAGAAATGAGGTAAATGTAAAGAATATGAAAAAATGATTCAGAAGCCTCACAGGAAAGTGATTTCAAATATAAAGATAGTGAGATGTGGCATGTAATTCAAAATTCAGAGTACTTTTCATGAAATTACTAAAGATTTGAACTTGAAACAAAGTCATTTTCAACATTCATTTAAGCTTAGTTTCATGGGATAAATTGTTTCACTTATTGATATGGATTTGAAAATCGTGATGAGAATCATTTAAGCTCAAAAGTTTAAAAAACATGCAAAAAATTGAAAAATAAACACAAAAAATTTGAAAAGCACATAATTTTTTTTGAAAAATATTGAAAAACAGGAAAACAAATGAAATTACTAAACTAAAAGGTTCCCTCCCCCACACTTAAAAAATTGCATTGTCTTTAATGTGAACCCATGAGATGATATTTGCACATGAAATGCATAATTTTAAATATGACAAAGAATAAATAAGTGAAAGGGTTAGGAACAACCTGATATGCTCAAGTGATGATGGGGTCATGTAGTGTGATGAAATCCACTGCATCAGTAGAAAGTCCCTCAATGTATTTCTTCAAACGTTGCCCATTGACTGTAAATCTCTTTTCTGTGTCCTCTTGTGTGATCTTCACTGCACCATAAGGAAAAACATTAGTCAAAACATAAGGACCTAACAATCTGGATCACAACTTATCAGGCATTAGCTTCAATCGTGAACTGTAGAGAAGGAATTTTTCTCCAACATGAAACTCCCTTTGTTGGATCATTATATCATGATCTACTTTTGATATTTCCTCATAGAACCTTGAGTTCTCATATGAAGACAATCGAATCTCCTCAAGCTCTTGAATTTGAAACTTCCTTTGGATTCCAGCTTATGCCAAATCCATGTTGCATTTCTTTATAGCCCAATAAGCCTAATGCTCAACTTCCATAGGGAGATGACACGCTTTACCAAAAACAATCCAAAATGGGGACATGACAATGGGTGTTTTGTATACTATCCTATAAGCCCAAAGCGCATCATCCAAGCGCTTGCTCTAATCTTTCCTATTCAGCTGCACAATTTTCTCCAAAATTTGTTTCAGCTCCCTGTTTGAAACCTTAGCCTACCCATTTGTTTGAGGGTGGTATGTTGTTGATGTTTTGTGTGCGACCCCATACTTCTGAAGGAGGGAACCAAGATTCCAATTATAGAAGTGTGTCCCTTGGTCACTGATGATGGCCTTCGGTACTCCAAACCTATAAAAAATCCGCACTTTGACAAAGTCCAGAACAACATGAGAATCATCAGTTTTGGTGGCCTTAGCCTCTACCCATTTAATCACATAATCGACAGCAACCAAAATATACAAAAAACCAAATGAACTAGGAAAATAACCCATAAAATTGATGCCCCATACATAAAAAATCTCACAGAATAGTATGGGTTGTTGGGGCATCTCATGTCTCCTAGAAATGTTCCTAGTGTGTTGGCAATGAGAGCATGAATTAAAAAACACATGGGCATCATGGAATAAGATAGGGAAATATAATCTAGATTCCAAAACTTTTCTAACTATCTGCTGGGGTCTAAAGTGTCCACCACAAGTAAGTGTATGACAAAAATGTAAAATAGACTCCAACTCAAGATCAGGAACACACCTCTTAATAACTTGGTCACTACACATGCACCATAGGTATGGATCATCCCAAACATAAAATCTTAACTCACTATTTAACTTTTGGACTTGATATTTCTTTAAATTTATAGGGATTTCATAGGCAACACGGTAGTTAACTAAATCAGCATACCAAAGACGCGTACCTGAGATGGAATAAAGATGCTCATCGGAGAAAGTGTCCCGAAGTGGTACCTGGTCCAAGGTGTCATCCTCCAGTGTGTGAGTAAGCCTACTCATGTGGTTCGCCTCCAAGTTTTATAACCCCTTCTTGTCATTTATCTCAATATAAAATTCCTGAAGAAGGATCATCTATCAGATAAGTCGGGGATTTTCATCTGGCTTCTTCAAGAGGTACCTCAGAGCTGCATGATCAGAAAAAACAACTACTTTAGATCCCAATAAATATGAATGTAATTTATCTAAATCAAATATGACAACAAGAAACTACTTTTACATGGTTGTATAATTTTATTGGGCTGAATCCAATGTCCTCAATTCATAGGTAATCACATGTGAACGCCCTCCACCCTCTGAGATAAGACAGATCCAACTGCGAAGTTGGAGGCATCATACATAAGCTCAAAAGGAATCTCCCACCATGGGGGTTGTATGATCGGTGGAGTGGTCAGACACTTTTTCAGCTCATCAAAGGAAGTCATGAAAGAATCATCAAACACAAAGTCGGAATCCTTTTGAAGTAATTGTGAGATAGGAAGAGCAATCATACTAAAATCTTTGATGAAGCGCCGATAAAATTCTGCATGCCCTAGGAAATATCTAACATCACACACACATGAAGGATATAGTAAAGATGAAATAATATCTGCCTTAGATCTATCAACCTATATCCCATGTTTTGACATTACATGCCCTAAGACAATGCCATGCTCTACCATGAAATGACACTTTTCAAAGTTCAAGACCAGATTCTTCTCAATACAACGATTCAACACCTTTCCCAAACTACTTAGATATTCATCAAATGAGGATCCATACACTATAAAATCATCCATAAATATCTCCATGCAGGTCTCAATAAAATCAGAAAAAATAATCACCATGCATCTTTGGAAGGTACCTGGGGCGTTGCAAAGTCCAAATGGCATCCTACGGTAGACAAATGTGCCGAAGGGACAGGTGAATGTAGTCTTCTCCTAATCCTCCAGAGCTATAGGAACCTGAAAATATCCAGAAAATCCATCCAAGAAACAACAATGTGTCTTCCCAGCTAGTCTCTCAAGCATTTGATCAATAAATGGGAGGGGGAAGTGGTCCTTGCGAGTGGACTGATTTAGTTTCCTATAATCAATACACACACGCCAACTGTTTTGCACCCTCATTGGAACTAACTCATCTTTATCATTTTTAACAAAAGTAACACCACTTTTCTTAGGCACAACCTGAATAGGACTCACCTATTGGGAATCTCAAATGGGATAGATTAAACCTTTCTCGATCAAATTTTCAACCCATTTTTTAACAACCTCCAAAAGTGTTGGATTGAGTCTCCTTTGTGGCTGCCTAACCGGTTTAGCCCCATCCTCTAAAATAATCTCATGCATGAAAATGGAGGGGCTAATACCTGATATGTCACCCAAGGTCCACCCAATTGTCCTGATGTTCTCCTTCAAAAGATTCAAAAAAAATTCTTCATGTTCAAAAGGGATATTGTTAGCAATTATAATGGGTAATTTTTCACCACTTAACAAGTATGAGTATTTTAGATTTGGTGGTAATGTCTTGAGTTCCAGCGTAGGGGGGTGGTGTATGGATGGAGACATCGAAGCAACTAAAATTTGTGCACAAAGAGCATTAGTATCAGAATATAAATCATCATAATTAGAGAATAAAACATCAAATCCATCAGCATACTCAACAACCATGTCATAATCAAAGTTCACATGATCAAAATCAGAATATGATTCCATTTCAAAATCAAATATAAGAGAGTCTTGTGCATTAGAAATAGGCGTGGAAGTACTCTTAGACATAAAACTAGAACCAATACTCATAATCTCCCTAATCATAGGAAAATCAAAATCCATGGGGTTTTTACTTGGTGGTTCAAAATGAGAGATAACAAAAGTAGAACGGTCCTCTGAGCGGTACTTCATGGAATCCATAATATTAAATATCACAATTTCATCTCCAAATTCCATGAAAAGTGTACCCTCATGGACATTTATGATTGTTTTTGCACTTTTGAGGAAGAGACTACCTAAGATAATTGGAGTACGAGAACATACCTGATCATCCTCCATGTTAAGAACATAGAAATCTTTTAGAAAAATCATGTCTCTTACCTGAACGAGTAAAACCTCAAGGACTCCCACTGGATATATTGTAGCTCTATCTGCCAACTGCACCACTACTCCTGTGGGCTTCAACTCACCAACCTACAAAGAAGAAAATACAGAGTGAGACATTACATTTATGGAATCTCCTAAATCACATAAAGCATCAGAAAAGTGTAACTCCCCTACGGTGCATGGGATGATGAATGTCCCCGGATCCTTGCACTTTGTTGGCATTACTTGAGTTGGTGTAATGAGTGCTGACACATTCCTTCCAAGGTTGATCCTCTCATTTCTCTTGAGCCCTCTTCAATTGGTACAAAGTTCTTTTAAGTATTTTTCATACCTTGGGATTTTCTTAATGACCTCAATAAGGAAGATATTTATCTCCACATGCTTGAATGAGTCCAAAACCTTTTTTTTCATTGCCTCCTCAACCATCTTCTTGGTTTGTACAACTCTGTTTGGAAATGGAAGAGGTTTAGGAGGAACATCATCAATCTTTTTCTTACCTTTATCTTTCTCCTTGGATTGCTCCTTAGTTGGTATGGAATGGGGCTTCTCCAGAGTTGAGGTGAATCCCAGTGGAACGATAGTTGTAGATGTATCAGTTGTTTGCTTCCCACTTCTCAATGTGATGACACTAACATTCCCCTTGAGATTTCGAGTAGGTTGGAAAGGTAGATTTCCATAATTCTTACTTACTAGTTCATAAAGGGTAGTGGCAATCTGGCTCATCTGGGTCTTCAACTCCCTCAACTCCAAATCTTGACTCTTCACCTCATTCTGTTGATTAAGAATAATTTGTTTTAAAAGATCATCAGTATTAGAATCTACCTTTGGTTTATAATTCCCTTGTTGTTGACTTATTGATGTTTGAGTTTCAAATCACCTTTGGGGTTGTTGGAAACCCTGTTGGTAAGGTGGAGGCTGCTGGAAGTTTTGTTGAAAGGGGGGCATTTGCTGTTGTCCATATGCATACCTCACATCTGATTAATCCTCCCATCCTTGGTTGTATGTTGGTTCAAAGGAATCAATCTTCTTTTGTGAATATGGTTGTTGTTGCTGCTGATATGGTCTCCCAAGAAACACTGCTGTACAATCTTCTGTTTCATGTAGTTAGGGGTAATAGTCAGTTGGGTGGCTTGTCTTAGTGAAAATGCCACAAGGCCTTAAAGGAGGGGGTTGGGATGTATTTTGATCCAATGCAATCTGCCTCACCATAGTGGTCAATTCTTCCAACTTGATATCAATCAAATGACTTCTAAGAGAAGAAAGACTTACCTAATGTGCTCCTCTAACATGTGGTGTACCTCGATCGCCAAATTTTTGAGAGTTTTTGGCTATCTTGTCAATCAATGCATGTACAACTACTAGTGTCTTGTCCACCAATGCTCCTCCAATCGCGACATCCACCATGCTCCTCTCCATAGGTGTGAGTCCTTCATAGAAGTATTGGATGAGGAGTTGCTCGTTGATTTGGTGATGTGGGCAGCTTACACACAACTTCTTGAATCATTCCCAGTACTCATACATCGACTCCCCTTGTCCTTGCTTGATCCCAGATATCTCCTTATGAATGGAAGTGGTCCTTGATGCTGGAAAAAATCTCTGCAAGAAAAGATGTTTCAAATCATTCCAACATGTTATATCTTCAGGTTGTAAATAATACATCCAATCTTTCGTAGCTCCATCAAGTGAAAATGGGAATGCTCTTAGTTTTATTTGATCTTCAGAAACATTTCTTGGTTTTAAGGTTGAGCAAACCACTTTAAATTGTTTAAGGTGTTTATTGGGATCCTCACCAGAGAGGCCGTGAAATCTTGGAAGTAGGTGAATTAACCCAGATTTCAATTCAAAGTCTGATTCGAGAATTAAGTATGCAATACAATTTGGTTGATAGTTAACATCAGGTGCATCCAATTATCAAATGATTCTATTAAGTTCATTTACATCATTTTCATCCATTGGTTATTGTTTTATGTTTTAATTTGAAGTGTTTTCAATTTCAATGTTCTTGGAGTGGAGAAATTCTCCAACTATTTGAATGTTGAAACTTCCCGTAGACTGAGAATATCTGATTCGAGCCCTAAGGCTGCATTCAATCTTAGGGTCAAGATCTAAAAGATCCTCAGGATAAGTTCGTGTCATAAAAAAAATAAAAAAAAAAATAAGGAAAGTGGACCATAATAAAAATGAGAATTTTGAGTTGATGGTCCAAAAAGAAGAAAAATAAAATAAAATAAGAAGAGAAAAAAATTCAGATCGGGTAAAGAAGGAAGAAAGATGAGAAGAAGAGGATAAAATATAAAATAAAATAAATACCTCTAATTGGTTTAAATAATTTCTTGCCTCCATGGCAACAACACCAATTTTAAAGGCGATGTCGTGGGTGCCCTCAAATTATTAGTGATTTTTTGGGTACTTAGGTGCAGTAGAGTGGCTGACCAAGGTCGTCTCTCAAAAGAGGAAGTAAATTTGACAACTTATTAAAGGTATTTTAAAAAATAACATAAAAGAGAATAATAACACTACTTGAAAGTATGTGGGTTTTTTTTACCATTCATAAAACTAGAATAAGTTTTCTGGAAGAATATTGTATAATATTTTTGTTTTTATTTTTGTAATGAAGTTCGATTAAAAAAGACACAACGATAGATATTTTTTAGACAATAATTAAAAGGCGTAATCGATCTAACTCTACCTCTTCATTTACTTATTAATAATTTTAATTTAAATCAATATCCACTTAATTGTGATCCCATAATTTGTTAACCCACGAACCCTACGATAATTAGCTTTACCACAAAGATGAAAAGAATTAAGCCCTATGCTATCTTCAGAACATGCAATCGTAACACCCTCTTTTGATTGATGTTCTAAGGATAGCTTATCATTAGTGGTAAATTAAGACAAATGTCTATTCTGAAAAATGAGGATGAATTGAGCTTAATTATAATATTTGAACTCTACAAATTTATCCCATGTGGTCTTGTTTTCCCGATTAAGTTTACGCTCTCACAATTTACACAAATTATCAACCTCACTTGTTTTTGTGTTAATTGTTCAATTGCTTACTTAGTTTATTCTAATTGAAAAACTCAATTCATAGATCATATTAAGTAAATTAAAGTATCTCATTTATTCAAAATAAATTAATGAAGAATCTTAGAGGTAGATCAATTACTAAAAAGAACTACGTTTCCATGGGCGGTGTAGTCATCGTAGAAACGTTTTCCATGTGCAAAGGTTTAGAAAGGGTAAAACCCAATCTCATTTCTATTCCTGATTCCAGCCCAATTAGGAAGATTAAAGAAGAATAAAATAAAGGAAAAAAGGGAAATAAAGATGAAAATATAAGAAATAGAATAAGAACAAAGAAGTTTATTATGCAAACATAAATATTACAAAGCAAGAAAGAGATGAAGGCTTTGATGATGAGATCCTTGCTTCAAGATCTCCCCCTATGAGTATAGGGAGTTTCAGAACCTCTAAGTTGGTGAGATGATTCTTCTATAACTCCAATATGGCAGCACTTCACTCCTTGTACGAACTTCCAAATGGGGTGCCCACGGTGTCAATTTATAGCCAAAATGGGGAGTGGTTTTGGGCACTCAATTTTTGAGATACCACTTTTGTATATGTTTGGAGTTGGTAAATGGCATTATCTTGAGTTTAAAAATATATAAAAGTTGTAGGCCAACATCTTTAATATATCCATGTCAAATTTGGAGGTCAATGGAGGATGACAGCGTGAGATATGACCAAAATATAGAACCAAATCATTGACTTCGTGCAGATTCTGTTCCCTGGACAGATTAGCTAAAATGGACCCCTTAATGAATGATTTGGGCTTCAGCTCCTTGCGATGAGTTGTAGACCATGATGTTTTGTAGTGTCCCACAAAATTTCAGCCCATTTAGAAGAACTCATTTTGATAAATGATCAAAATAGTGTATAGATGTCCTTGGGCTTCCATGCGGTTTGGCCCATTTCTCTTCTGAATTATCTCTGACCCTCCAAGTCACCTCCTCCTATAAATAAATAACCAAAACAAGAATAATTGGCCTTTTTAACAGTGATAAACATTTAATAATTTAATCAAATGGGATGTGCAATTTGAGATAATATTTGTAATTTTAAATACAAAACTAGTTTAAAACAGTGATGTAAAGGTAAATAAAGTAGGGAATTTTGATGAGATCACACCCCCACACTTACCCTTTTGCACTCCTGAAAAAAACCTCATATCATGTATTCATAAAAATTGTGACAAATAAACATCAATATCAAATCAAAATAAATTTTAAAACACATATCCTTGAGATCCAACAATTACACACCAAGAAACAAAATATATCATGCCTCGTAAAAAACCAATACTTCAAGTTCTCCATTTATATCATTCAATATATTTCCACTTCATTTATCCTCTCATGCACAAAACACTTACCTCACTTGAATTTTCTCGTATAAAAAAAATTCAAATTTTCAGCAATGTATTTCTCATCCAAACTCATACAAGGGTTACCATAGTCTTGATAAATTCGTACATCACCACTCGATGTGAGTCAAGGATATATATTTATCATGAGAACTTTTCTGGGTTGTCCTGTGGCTTTCGATTGGTAGGATTTAGATGTGAAAAATTCTGAGGCTGAATGAGGAGAGCTTGACTCTTTTTGAAGAAAAATTGCATTAATCTAATTTTCACTTAAATATCACCTCCTCCTCAATCCCCATAGCATCAATTCATGTTCATAATCATGAAAAATAAAGGAATGTGCACACCATTCAACATTTCAGCAGTAAAAATTTCAATCTTTTCAAACATGATTTTCTTAAATTCTTCAGATAGGCACAACTTTATCCCTCTATTAGAAGCTCCAGAAAGGCAAAACTTCACTTATCATGAAAGTTCCAGAGTAGGCACAAATTTCAATATAATGATTTTATCCAGCCGCAAACACATCTCTTCAGAATTTAATTTTCCACCCAAAGTATCACAGAATGTGGTAGCACAACACAAGACATCCTCCCCCACACTTAAGTTCAACTAGATTATGAAATTTATCTTCAAGAGTTGGTTGGATAGGGAAAATTGGGTTGTAATGTGGCTAACCCAACAGTATGTTCATGGCTTCTAAGGGATAAAAAGATTAAATGTTCAAGGTAGGACATTACAAAAATGATTATTTGAAATAGGGGATTTAATACTAAACAAATTCCTCAATCATTTAAACATAAGTACCTCAAACCCTCAAGTTTTGACAGGAATAAATCAAATTCTGGTTCAATCAGGCATGGTTTGGTTCTCTCAAGAAGTGAGGTAAATGTAAAGAATATGAAAAAAATGGTTCAGAAGACTCACAAGAAAGTGATTTCAAATATAAAGACAGTGAGATGTGGCATGAGATTCAAAATTAAGAGTATTTTTTATGAAATTTCTATAGATTTGAACTTGAAAAAAAAGTCATTTTCAGCATTCATTTAGACTTAGTTTCATGGGATAAATTGTTTCACTTATTGATATGGATTTCAAAATCATGATGAGAATCATTTAAGCTCAAAAGTTTCAAAAACACACAAAAATTTGAAAAATAAACACACAAAATTTGAAAAACATGCAATTTTTTTTGAAAAACATTGAAAAACAGGAAAACAGTTGAAATTATTAAACTAAAAGGTTCCCTCCTCCACACTTAAAATATTGAATTGTCATCAATGTGAACCCATGAGATGATATTTGCACATGAAATGTATAATTTTAAATAGGACAAAGAATAAATAAGTGAAAGGGTTAGGAACAACCTGATATGCTCAAGTGATGATGGGGTCATGCAATGTGATGAAATCCACCGCATCAGTAGGAAGTCCCTCAATGTATTTCTTCAAATGTTTCCCATTGACTTTAATTCTCTTTCCTGTGTCCTCTTGTGTGATCTCCACTGCACCATAAAGAAAAACATTAGTCACAACATAAGGACCTAACAATCTGGAATGCAACTTACCAGGCATCAGCTTCAGTCGTGAACTGTAGAGAAGGAATTTTTCTCCAACATGAAACTCCCTTTGTTGGATCATTCTATCATGAGATTCTTTTGATATTTCATTGTAGAGGCTTGAGTTCTCATATGAAGACAATAGAACCTCCTTAAGCTCATGAATTTGCAACTTCTTTTGGATTCTAACTTGTGCCAAATCCATGTTGCATTTCTTTATAGCCCAATAAGCCTGATGCTCAACTTCCACATGGAGATGAAACGCTTTCCAAAAAACAATCCAAAATGGAGAAAAACCAGTGGGTGTCTTTTATGCTGTCCTATAAGCCCAAAGCACATCATCTAAGCGTTTGCTCCAATCTTTCCTATTCAACTTCACAGTTTTCTCCAAAATTTGTTTCAACTCCCTATTTGAAACCTCAGCCTGAACATTTGTTTGAGGGTGGTATGGTGTTTATGTTTTGTGTGTGACCCCATAATTCTTAAGGATGAAAGAAAGATTCTAATTGCATAAGTATGTCCCTTGGTCACTGATGATGGCTTTCGGTACTCCAAACCTGCAGAAAATCTGCGCTTTAAAAAAGTCCACAACAATATGAGAATCATCAGTCCTGGTGGCTTTAACATCCACCCATTTACTCACATAATCAATAGCAACCAAAATATACAAAAAACCAAAGGAACTAGAAAAATTAACAATAAAATTGATTCCCCATACATAAAAAATCTCATAGAATAGTATGGGTTGTTGGGGCATCTCATGTCTCCTAGAAATGTTCCCAGTGTGTTGACAACGAGAGCATGACTTACAAAATACATGGGCATCATGGAATAAGCTAGTACAATATAATACAGAGTCCAAAACATTCCTAGCTATCAATTAGGGTCCAAAGTGTCAACCACAAGCAAGTGTATGAAAATAATGTAAAATAGACTCCAACTCATGACCAGGAACACACCTCCTAATAAGTTGGTCACTACACATGCGCCATAGGTATGGATCATCCCAAACATAAAATCTTAACTCACTATTTAACTTTTAGACCTGATATTTCTTTAAATTTGTAGGGATTTCATAGGCAACAAGGTAGTTAACTAAATCAGCATACCAATGATGCATACCTGAGATGGAATAAAGATGCTCATTGAGGAAAGTGTCCCGAAGTGGTACCTAGTCCAAGGTGTCATCCTCTAGTGTGTATGTAATCTTACTCATGTGGTATGCCTCTAAGTTTTATGACCCCTTCTTGTCTTTTATCTCAATATCAAATTCCTGAAGAAGGAGCATCCATCAGATAAGCTGGGGCTTTGCATCTGGCTTCTTCAAGAGGTACCTCAGAGCTGCATGGTCAGAAAAAACAACTACTTTAGAGCCCAATAAATATGAATGAAATTTATCTAAATCAAATAGGATAGCAAGAAACTCCTTTTCTGTGGTTGTGTAATTTGATTAGGCTGAATCTAATGTCCTCAATGAATAGGCAATCACATGTGAATGTCCCTCTACCCTATGAGATAAAACATCTCCAACTGCGAAGTTGGAGGCATCGCACATAAGCTCAAAAGGAATATCCCACTGTGGGGGCTATATGATCAGTGGAGTGGTCATACACTTCTTTAGCTCATCAAAGGGATTCATGCAAGAATAATCAAACACAAAATCAGAATCTTTTTGAATTAATTGTGACATAGGAAGAGAAATCTTACTAAAATCTTTGATGAAGCGCCGATAAAATCCTGCATTCCCTAGGAAAGATCTAACATCATGCACACATAAAGGATATAGTAAGGATGAAATAATATCTGCCTTAGATCTATCAACCTCTATCCAATGTTTTTACACTACATTCCCTAAGACAATGCCATGCTCTACCATGAAATGACACTTTTCAAATTCCAAGACCAGATTCTTCTCAATACAATGATTCAACACCTTTCCCAAACTACTTAGACATTCATAAAATGAGGATCCATACACTGTAAAATCATCGATAAATACCTCTATGTAGGTCTCAATAAAATCAGAAAAAATACTCACCATGCATCTCTGGAAGGTACCTGGTGCGTTGCAAAATCCAAATGGCATCCTACGGTAGGAAAATGTGCAGAAGGGATGGGTGAATGTAGCCTTTTTCTGATCCTCCGGAGCTATAGGAACTTGAAAATATCCAAAAAATCCATCCAAGAAACAATAATGTTTCTTCCCAGTTAGTCTCTCAAGCATTTGATCAATAAATGGGAGGGGGAAGTGGTCCTTGCGAGTGGAATGATTTAGTTTCCTATAATCAATACACACACGCCAACTGTTTTGAACCCTCATTGGAACTAACTCATCTTTCTCATTTTTAACAACAGTAACACCCCTTTTCTTAGGCACAACCTGAATATGACTCACCCGTTGCGAATCTAAAATGTGATAGATTATACCTGTATCGATCAATTTTTCAACCACTTTTTTAACAACCTCCAAAAGTGTTGAATTGAGTCTCTTTTATGGCTACCTAACCGGTTTAGCCCCATCCTCCAAAATAATCCTATGCATGAAAATGGAGGGGCTAATACCTGATATTTCACCCAAGGTCCACCCAATTTCCCTGATATTCTCCCTCAAAAGGTTTAAATTTTTTTATTCATGTTCAAAATGGATATTGTTAGCAATTATAACAGGTAATTTCTCACAACTTAACAAGTATGAGTATTTTAGATTTGGTGGTAATGGATTGAGTTTCAGTGTAGGGGGTGGTGTATGGATGGAGACATCAAAGGAACTGAAATATGTGCACAAAGAACATCAGTATCAGAATAGAAATCATCACATTCAGAGAATAAAACATCAAATCCATCAGCATATTCAATAGTCATGTCATAATCAGCATTCACATGATCAAAATCAGAATATGATTCCATTTCAAAATCAAATCTAATAGAGTCTTGTGCATTAGAAATAGGTGTGGAAGTACTCTAAGATATCAAATTAGAACCAATAATCATAATCTCTCTAATCATAGGAGAATAAAAATCCATGGGGTTTTTACTTGGTGGTTCAAAATGGGAGATAACAAAAGCAGAATGGTCCTCTGAGGGGTACTTCATGGAATCCATAACATTAAATATCACAACTTCATCTCCAAAATCCATGGAAAGTCTACCCTCATGGACATTTATGATTATTTTTTTTTCAGTTTTGAGGAAGGTCCTACCTAATATAATTGGAGCACGAGAACATACCTGATCATCCTCCATGTTAATAACATAGAAATATGCTAGAAAGATCATGTCTCTTACCTGAATAAGTACATCCTCAAAGAATCCCACTAGATATGTTGTAGCTCTATTTTCCAACCTCACCATAATCTTGTGGGCTTCAACTCACCAACCTTCAAATAATAAAATACAGAGTGAGGCATTACATTTATAGAAGATCCTAAATCACATAAAGCATCAGAAAAGTTTAACTCCCCTATGGTGCATGGGATGGTGAATGTCCGTGGATCCTTGAACTTTGTTGGAATTACTTGAGTTGGTGTAATGAGTGCTGACACATTCCTTCCAAGTTTGATCCTCTCATTTCCTTTGACCCCTATTCGATTGGTACAAATTTCTTTTAAGAATTTCTCATACCTTGGTATTTGCTTAATGACCTCAATAAGGGGGATGTTTATCTCTACATGCTTGGATGTGCCCAAAACCTCCTTTTGCATTGCCTCCTCAGCCATCTTCTTGGTTTGTACAACTCTGTTTGGAAATGGAAGGGGTTTAGGAGGAACATCATCAATCTTTTTCTCACCTTTATCTTTCTCCTTGGAGTGCTCATCAGTTGGTATGGAATGAGGCTTCTCTAGAGTTGAGGTGAATCCCAGTGGAAGGATAAGTATCGATGTATCAGTTGTTTTCTTCCCACTTCTCAATGTGATGGCAATGACATTTCCCTTGGGATTTGGATTAGGTTGGGAAGGTAGATTTCCAGAATTCTTACTTACCAGTTCATGGAGGGCAGTGACAATCTGGCTCATATGTGTCTTCAACTCTCTCAAATCTGAACCTTGACTCTTCAGTTCATTCTGTTGATTAAGAACAATTTGTTTCAAAAGATCATTAGTATTAGAATCTACCTTTGGTTGATAATTCCCTTGTTGTTGACTTGTTGATTCTTGAGCTTAAAATCGCCTTTGTGGTTGTTGGAAACCCTATTGGTAAGGTGGAGGCTATTGGAAGTTTTGTTGAAAGGGGGGCCTTTGTTGTTGTCTAGATGCATACCTCATCTCTGATTGATCCTTCCATACTTGGTTGTATGTTGGTGCAAAGAAATCAATCTTCTTTAGTGGATATGGTTGTTGTTGCTGCTGATATGGTCTCCCAAGAAACACTTCTGCACAATCTTCTATTTCTTGTAGTTGGGGGCAACAGTCAGTTGGGTGGTTTGTCTCAGTGAAAATGCCACAAGGCCTTGAAGGAGGGGGTTGTGATGTCTTTTGTTCCAATGCAATCTGCCTCACCATAGTGGTCAATTCTTCCAACTTGGTATTAATCAAATGACTTTCAAGAGAATAAGTAATTACCTGATGTACTCCTCAAACATGTGGTGTACCTCGATCACCAAATTGTTGAGAGTTTTGGGCCATCTTGTCAATAAATGCACGGGCATCTACTGGTATCTTGTCCACCAATGCTCCTCTAGCCGTGACATCCACCATTCTTCCCTCCATAGGTGTGAGTACTTCATTGAAGTATTGGATGAGGAGTTTCTCACTGATTTGGTGACGTGGGCAGCTTGCACACAACTTCTTGAATCGCTCCCAGTACTCATATATTGACCCCCCTTGTGCTTTCTTGATCCCAGATATCTTTTTACGAATAGAAGTGTTCCTTCATGCTAGAAAAAATCTCTACAAGAAAAGACGTTTCAAATCGTTACAACATGTTACATCTTCAGGTTGTAAATAATACATCCAATCTTTCGCAGCTCCATCAAGTTAAAATGAGAATGGTCTTAGTTTTATTTTATCTTCAGAAACATTTATTGGTTTTAAGGTTGAGAAAACCACATTAAATTCTTTAAGTTGTTTATTTGGATCCTCACTAGAGAGGCCGTGAAATTTTGGAAGTAGGTGAATGAACCCAGATTTTAGTTCAAAGTCCGATTCGAGATTTGGGTATGCAATACAATTTAGTTTATAGTTAATATCAGGTGTAGATGATTCTTGAATGGTTCTATTAATTTCATTTACATTATTTTCATCTATTGGTTCTTGTTTTATGTTTGAATTTGAAGTGTTTCCAATTTTAATGTTCTTGGAGTGGAGAGATTCTCTAACTGTTTGAATTTTGAGACTTCTCATAGACTGAGAATGCTTGATTCGATCCCTAAGGTTGCGTTCAATATCAGGGTCAAGATCTAAAAGATCCTCAGGATTAGTTCTTGTCATAAATCAAATAAAAATTAAAATAAGGAAAGTGGACCATAATAAAAATTAGAAGTTTCAGTTGACGGTCCAAAAAGAAGAAAAAAATAAAATAAAAAGAGAAAAAAAATTCTGATTGGGTAAAGAAGAAAGAAAGAAGAGAAGAAGAGAATAAAATGTAAAATAAAATAAATACCTCTAATTGGTTGAAATGATTACTTGACTCCCTGTCAATGGCTCCAATTTTAAAGTTGTTGTTGTGGGATCCCTCAAATTATTAGTTATTTTTTGGGTACTTAGGTGCAGTAGAGTGGCTGACCAAGGTCGTCTCTCAAAGGATGAAGTAAATTTGACAACTTATTAAAGGTATTTTAAAAAATAACATAAAAGAGAATAATAAAACTAATTGAAAGTATGTGGTGGTTTTTTACCGTTCATAAAACTAGAAGAAGTTTTCTGGAAGAATATTGTATAATATTTTTGTTTTTATTTTTAAAATGAAGTTCGATTAAAAAAGACACAACATGAAGATGTTTTTTTAGACAATATTTAAAAGGCGTAATCGATCTAACTCTACCTCTTAATTTACTTATTAATAATTTTAATTTAAATTAATAACCACTTAATTATGATCTCCTAATTTGTTAACCCCCAAACCCTACGAGAATTAACTTTACCACAAAGATGAAGAGAATTAAGCCCTAGGCTATCTTCGGAACATGCAATCGCAACACTCTACTTTGATTGATGTTCTAAGGATAGATTATAGTCAGTGGTAAATTAATTAAAATGTCTATTTTGAAAAATGAGGATGATTTGAGCTTAGGGATAATATTATAACTTTACAAATTTACCCTGTGTGGTCTTGTTTTACCGATTAAGTTTGCACTCTCACAATTTACACAAATTCTCAACCTCGCGTGTTTTTGTGTTAATTGTTCAATTGCTTACTTAGTTTCTTATAATTTAAAAACTCAATTAATAGATCATATTAAGTAAATTACAGTATCTCATTGATTCAAAATAAATTAATGAATAATCTTAGAGGTAGATTGATTACTAAAAAGAACTATGCTTCCATGGGCGGTGTAGTCATCGTAGAAACGTTTTGCATGTGCAAAGATTTAGAAAGGGTAAAACCCAATCTCATTTATACTCCTGTTTCCAGCCCAATTAGGAATATTAAATAAGAATAAAATAGAGTAAAACAGGGGAATAAATAATAAAATAGAAGAAATAGAAGAGGAACAAAGAAGCTTATTATGCAAACATAAATATTACAAAGCAAGAAAGAGAGGAAGGCTTCGATGAAGGGATCCTTGCTTCAAGAGCCCCCCCTATGAGTATAGGGATTTCTAGAACCTATAATGTGGTTAGATGACTCCTCTATAACTCCAAAATGGTATCAATTAACTCCTTGGCCAAACTTCCAAATGGGGTGCCCAAGGTGTCAATTTATAGCCAAAATGGGGAGTGGTTTTGGGAACCCAGTTTTCAAGATACAAATTGTGTATCAGTTTGGAGTTAGTAAATGGAATTATATAGAGTTTGAAAAAATATAACAGTTGTAGTACAGAATATTTACTATCACCGTGTCAAATTTGCCGTCCAATGGAGGATGAAAGCGTGAGATATGGACGAAATATCGAACCAAATAATTGACTTCATGCAGATTCTGTTCTCTGGACAAATTGGCTCAAATGGACCCCTTAATTAATGAATTGGGCTTTGGATCCTTGATATGAGTTGTATCCCATGAATTTTTGGAGTGTCCCACAAAATTTCATCCCATTTGGAGGCATGAATTTTGAGAAATGAGAAAAACAATGTACATATGTCCTTGGACTTCCATGCAGTTTGGCCCATTTCTCTTCTGGATCATCTCCGACCCTCCAAGTCACCTCCTTCTATAAAGAAATCACAAAAACAAGAATAATTTCCTTTTTTAAAAGTGATAAACATTTAATAATTGAATCAAATGGGATGTTCAATTTTAGATAATATTTGTAATTTTAAATTCAAAACTAGTTTAAAACAGTGATGTAGGGGTGAAATAAAGCATTGAATTGTGATGCAATCAGATTTCCATGAGAAATAGTGGCACTCGATGAAGCCATGGGTTGATAGAAGACTAAATAAGAGTTTCATTGAGTACTGAATATGCATGTTGATAATGTGTTGAAGGTGCACAATTGGTAGACAATAGGTGATGAAATTGCACAATTTTTTTTGTATTTGAATAAATCATGGAAGAGAATATGAAGTTGAGACATATGCATGGTTCTAGTGTCAGCGGGTAGGAGGAACCCCATTGGTGAAAGTGATTGTTGGTGGCATAAGAGAGGGGTGGGTAGGGACTAGATAAAGGTGGATTTTGGGAAAGTGATGGAAGATAGGGTGAGCGTTGGGAGTGGACGATGACAGATATAGAGGCGTTGGTGTTGGATCCCCTATACAGAGAGGAGGGGTGCGGGTGGAGGGATGTGACATTGGGGCTTTGGGATAGGGAGGAGGGAACTATGAGGGTGGAGGTAATCACAAGGGTGGAGGGGTATGGCGTTAGGGATTTAAGATAGGGAGTAGGGCTCCACGAGGGTGGAGGATGGTGTCGTGATGGAGAAGGGTGTCGCGAGGGTGGAGAAGGAGGTCATGAGGGTGGGTGGGATGGCGTGGGGAGGGCGATTACATAACCTTTACCTTTAATACCATGTTACAATAAATTACCTACCTCATAAGTATTTTTTTTATTTATATATTAAATAAATATGGAAACATAAATACAAGTCAACACATTAAACATTCAAACTTTGACTATTGAATCTTATCATAAATCCTAAATATTTTAACATAATCCACGTTTTTTTGGGTAAGTTGGTCCAATATTACACCCAATATTTACATAAATATCGAGAGAGAGAGAGAGAGATCAATTTTTTCACTTTTAAATTTCACACTTCTAGGTTGAAATTAAAGCGTATAATATTTATAACCTCTAAGAAAGTGTATGCATTAAAAAATTACTTATAAATGAATTTTTCATCATCACTTCATCTTGAACCTTTTTCCAATTAACCATGCATTTTCCAGTTCTTAAATCTCCAATTATTTCTCCCCCTAATTTTTTTCTTCTTATCACCTTGTTTCTATTTAAAAAAGATACATTTAACTTACTCACGTCAATTAATTCATGAAACTTGATGGATAGAGCATGGCACCCAAGAGGAATTTTGTACAGTAGAAAAATGGGATTATTTTCTTTTGGTATTTTATTACTTTATATACACTAAAAACTAAACATAATTATAAGGTAATTAAAAAGGTGAGATCCATGTGGCTCATTCAAACTACATTAAAGGAATTAAGGGAGAATTAATGGAGGCACACAATGTCAAACAACATTGGGGATAAATGAAAATAAATAAGGGAAATAATTGGGGTGGGGTTAATAGTGAAATTAATCACTGCATTGAAATTAGTAAAAAATATCACCCCCCTAATTTATGTCACATTCACTCAATCTCTATGATGTCAATCTTTGTGAAAAACTCCTAGAACTTAGCACACCTAAGTGAATTTGTGATAATTTTTGTGAACTGCCCCTCTCTTGAATCTATCTCAGTTCTCACCATCATCTTTTATAAAATGAACATAGTGTACATAGACATACTATTAGGCCTCTAAAGGACCACCTTTTTTCACCCCTACCCAGGGACGTGAGAAGGCTTCTAATGTTGAACCATGCACTCCATCACTTCTTCTTTTGCTGACCTATAGGACAATTTCCTTGAATTTTCTTCAATTATTACCTTGAGCTGACACGTGTGTTATTCTTCTTCATTGAAGGAGGTTGGATCATCGACTGCAGTGAATTGTAGCTCACCATACTTCATCCAATGCAATGCAAATCTAGGTGTTATTATTGTCCTGATGATGCTATCAATGATGAAAAACTGAAGTGGAGTGTCATCGTGATCAGTGTTGACTGTTTCTTCCAATATGAATGGTGGTGAGGTGAATTATAATATAGATTATGGTATGAGAATCACATCATCCATTCCAAATGTTACGGTGTTCGAAAAGAACACTCTAGTGGGTGTGGATGAAAATCCTTGGACCCGACAATGTTGTTTATCTCTGTTTTCCCTGGTACATATTGTTGACTAATATAAATATAGTGATTAATTTCACTGTTATTTTTTATCCACCATTATTTCTCTCCTTTATTTTTCATTTTATGGATCAACGTGGTTTGACATCATTAAGGATCCCACATGGTTTTTAATTACATTGTAAATACATATATCTTTTTTGTGTATATAAATCAATGGAAACTTCACCAAAAAATCATCTCTGTTTGTAGTGCACAAAACATCTCTTGAATTTTAGTTTTTACTTTTTCCTTCCAATATGTTTGTCTCTATTCATTGGTGTTGACCGGCTAGGAATTACCAACATCTGGTATCAGAGGGTGGATAACTCGATCCATGGTGCTGAACTCTAAGTCCTTATCACCTAGACACTCCCATACATCATCATCACATCCTAGAGCCCTTGTTTAAGATGGAAACAACCCTATAGTGGTACATCATGTAGTTAAGGAGGTATAGGGATCGGTGATGTATCCAATACTCATGAAGAAAAACTAGAAAACTGGGCCTTTATGGTGAATATTATGCTATAGGCATGTAGACTATGGGTCATCATCAACACCGATGATGTTGAACTCAAGGAAGAAAATATGGCGCTGGAGGCCATCCTGTGTGTTGTTCCTTCAGAGATGATCTCCATAATAGCCATCAAGGAAAGTGTCAAGGAAGAGTGGGACACTATCAAGACCATGTGCATTGGCATTGATCAAGTGCACAAGGAAAATACACAGAAGATCTTCAAGAAGTATGAAGAAATTTCTTTCTAAAACGGCGAATCAGTGGAAAACTTCATGATACAGATCACCAGGTTGGTCAACCAACTCACAATACTTATTTATATGGATCCTCAACACAAGTTCATTGAGAAGTACCTATGTGTTTCCCCATCAAGATTCTCTCAAATTTCTCTCTCAATTTAGATGCTACTCGATATCTTGATGCACTTTTTGGATGAGGTAATGGGGAGACTCAAAGTGGTAGAGGACTGTTTTGAGCCATCACCCATCATTGATGCTAGAGGTAAGCTGTTTCCCACCAAGGAGGAGTGGGTTTCATGGATGAAGGAGTGAAAAATGGGGGATGGATCCTTCAATGACTCCAATTTAAGAAACCGGTGCTATTGACCACCACAAAAAAAGACTAACAGTGAGGAAAAAATAAAAGGGATGGCTCGGGATCCGATGATGGTCATAGGAACCAATGTTGCTACTGCAGAAAAATGGGTCATTGGGACAAATATTTCTACAATAGGATGAAAAATGTCGAAGATAATCTAATACAGAGTGAAGAAGATTATCCCATACTTTTTATGGAAAGGGTGTTGAAGTTGGTATCCTAGGAATAATTTTTTATACTTTGATTAGATGTATATTTGATGAATTGAATATTTATAAAACATATTATTACATATTGTCTATTATTCTGCATGGATTTAATGTAATAATGTCCTAGGGTATATGTCTCATTGATAAGGTCATAGTAGTTCCCCGCTATGATGAGAACCTTGAAGTGCTATATTGATATTCTTAAATATAGTTCTATGGTTAGATAACATTTTATTATGGGGAACATAGAATTTTACCATCAAGTGTGAGCACTCGTAAGAGGATGAGACTTCTTATCATGAAGTTTTCACTTGGTAATATTCAAGATGATAGATTATGAGAATAGATCCTCAAGTATGAATTTCATATGTTTTGTTGTCATCAAATATTCCTAACTGTGAACGCGTTTAATGGTCCCTAGACTTTAATATTATTAGTAATACATGTTACAACTCACACACTTAGATGTATTTTGTAAACTATAATGATAAAAATTCATGGTGAAGTTGGATATGTTGGGTGCATCAAGAGTGATGTACTATTAATGAATAAATTGAAGAAGGATTTGTCTTTTCTATATTTATAGAAACTTATATATTATCCATTTGATTGGAATAGAACTGTCACATTAAATTCCATGCTCATGGTACAACAACGTGTTTATTTTAGATTGTCAAAGAAAAATGAATAGAGCACATAGGTTGATACACAAATGTACAACCTGCTAGATAAGATATTGAGACAAAAGGATTATATTACACAGTGATCATTCATATATGGTTTTCGACATTGCAACATTAAGTTCTTTCAC
Organism: Viscum album; assembly: GCA_963277665.1. NCBI lineage: Eukaryota > Viridiplantae > Streptophyta > Magnoliopsida > Santalales > Viscaceae > Viscum > Viscum album. The sequence goes on along the minus strand of OY728162.1, from coordinate 420,675,594 downwards.
TTGGGTGTCTTGACCCTTTTATAAATAGTAATCATGGATATTAAGAAAATCCGCTTAATTCCAATGAGGAAGAATCCTAGAGGGTCACACACTAAGTGTTTATGTTGATCTTGATTAAATTCAATTTGAATTTAATTTATAGAATAAATATTATTCTCAAGACCAAGGAATAATTTTATTCATGTTTTATCGATCGAAAGTATTTATTGATGAATGAAATATATTATTAAATATTTTTTTAGGTATTCAAAGGAGTTCAAATGGACCAAGACCGTGTTCGATGAAAAATATTAATTTATACTGCAATTAAATAATATTTATTATTGTGTAAGTAAACATGCACCATAAAATAATAATAATAATAATTTTATTTTTGGCATAAGGTTTAATAAATATCATTATATTATTCAAGGGTCGACATGTAATTAAATAATATTTTAACCTAAACCCCAACTTTATAAATAGATGGTTATGTCTGTTGTGTGTATTTAGTCGAAAATTGAGAATAGAGAATCATTATCCACAATAGAATTCTATCTCTCTTGAATTCCACCTCTTTACTTCTCAAGAATGATAAGAATTCCTTCAATCCCAATAGATCTTGAAGCAATCTAGACAAACAACACAATACATTTGATTTTCTATGCTAGCACCCTAAAATCAATTGGTGTTGCTCTAATATCAAAGGAGTAAGTATGGATAACCACTAGAGGTATTCTATACTTAAATCCTTATTGCACAATGAAAGTAATCCAAAAGGGATTTTGGAATATCAACAACATCATCGAAGAAAGCATCCTAATATGATCTAATCATTCCTTCCAATCATAAATAAATTAATTATAAATTTAGTGTGAAAGATCCTCTATTGGGGTTTTAGGAAACTCTAAATTAAAAGAAATATTAATTTTAACACCCACTAAAGGCGCTTCTATTGTGTTCAAACCTTCAAGTGATATCAAAGAAGGTCACATTTTAAATTTATAATTATTTATTTGATTGTTGAAATGTATGCACAATCATGATTGAATATTTAATTTCATATTATTCATTCTTTAATATGATTTGAATTAAATTTTTTTGATATATTAATCATTATCATTTAGTGTTTCATTTTCTTAAAGGACTAATAACAGATTAAGAATGACCAGATATGTCATCAAGAATTGTTGAAGATTCTAGATGGATAGTATGGGACTACACGGTGTATAACTTAGAGTACACACCATGTGCCCAAGTGAACTACATTTAGACATGTTGAGGGATACACGGTACACTGATCAGTAATTATACATAGTGTATTTATTGCACACCGTGTGTAGACCAGACCAACCTGGCGCACAACATGTCGTATTATATGACGTATAGATGGTGTACGTGTCGTGTAGTCTACATGGGTTAGTGGTGAAATTATCATAATTTGTGTGGTCATTATACATGGTCAAAACCACACGAGACTGATAGTATGATGCATTAATGGAGTACGCGACATGTAATTGGAGTACATGGCATGTAACTCATTAATTCTTATGTCTAAAGTACACACCAAGTTATTCAGTGTGGAAAGAAGACACATGGAATACACGACATGTAGTTGGATTATACACGTCTTTAAGTACCATGTTCGATGAATACTCTAAGTCCTCCAACAGGTTGTATAGACACATGGAAAGCATAGCAGATGATGTGTATCTGGTAGTACATGTCATGTAGTTTGACCGATTTACATGCTGAAGCCCCAAGCATGTAACCTAGGTACACGACAACTGAGATACATAGCATGTAAAACCCAAGGACATGTCATGTAGTCTCCCAATTAAGGACAAAATTAAATTACAATAAATTTATAATTACAACATTAAAAAAATTTATTGATTGACAACATTTGTGTTTAAAAATTTAATAATGGTTTTAAATAATTTTAAATGCTTGATTAATTTATTTTAATAAATCTATGATTATTGGTTCTATTGTTTATTTTCTATGAATTCCATTAATGGTGGGTATCTCTAAATGAATTTGGATGGTCATTAAGATGAAATGGAATTAATTAATGCAAGTTTTTTTATCTTAATTTTAAATAAAAAATAAAAATGAATATCAACTGGTTTACTTTTGTGCATATGTTTCATTTATGATCGTTCATAAGCTTGACCAAGACTTGTGTATGTGTTGGATGTTTTAATTTAATTTATTTCTTGGGTTTGTAATTATTTAATATTAAATTAAATTTGATGCTCTGCATGTCATCCCTTCCTCCATAATTATGTAGGACCTGTATTTCCAAGGTTATTTATGTAATCCCCATTAACCAATACTTTGGTTCTCCTCACCTAAGTGCAATTTATAAATACATGTAATTAATGGAGTATCCCAAGGTACGTGGAGGTGGTTCAAGATGGAACCATTATGATTCCAACTGAGGTGATACATAGATGTACAGGTGGAATGTTGTAACTTGTGCTAAGATTGGCATAAGGATTCTTCCCCTAGGTAAAGTATTGATTTATTATCCGCTTAATAAATCAACCATTAGATAAGTTCATGATTGAGTGATTTATTATTTATTTATTTCTATCTTATTCATTATTTATTTTATGGATACAAGACCGCTATCACATAAATAAATGAATTAATGTTCAATGATGGAATTTAAATAAATGGATTATGTGTAAATGTTTTATCCAACATAGTTAATTAAGTAAAATCCACTTAATATTAAAAAGTTATATAAAGGATAATACAAGATAAAATTTATGAATAATAAATTAAAATCCCTCAACTTAATAGTAAGTAATATTTAGCCTTCCATTACTTGATTAGGAATGAAACCATAGAACTAAGTGTTTACATAACCAAATTCTACACAGTTTTTTTATCAGGGAGCTATCATGAGAGTTTTGGGTTGACTTAACTGAACATGTATTAAATTTAATAGGAAAATTCTATTCAACAAAAATTTGGAGGCAAGTGTTGAGAAAATCCAAGTTAGTATTTCTAGATTGGGGATTCCATTCAATAGATCAAGGAGTTGAAAGCCCGTAGTTGGCAAGACTGCCTACCCAAATACCTTATTATGATTTTTATGGAAAAATCATGGATCATAAAGAATAGAAATATAGATCATTGTCACTAGAATTTTCCAGTGACTAGAAATTATGAGTTCAATGGTGAGGTCTATTGGGACTTGATAAAATAGTGGGAGATTTAATAAACTTAATTTTATTATTTTATCATATAATTTGAAATCGAGCAAAGTGCTAATAATCTTCTCTTTTATAATTTTAGAAAAAATGTAAATTTAATCATCCATATTATCCATGTGATCCATATTGGATAAAGACAGTATCTTCACTGGAAGTAACTTCTAGTAGTGGTTCAGATGCCTTCAGGTTTTGTTGCATCATGAACAGAAATCTTACATGTTAGAATCCTCAATGCCTGATCCACTTTCCAAAGAGGTGAGTGCTAAAGAGTTTATTATCTATGAAAAACATATGAACGATGTGGTAAAAAATTCAATGTTTGATACTTTTATCTGTCTAGTGAACTCTTGAAGTCTCACGAAAACATGGATGCTTATAACATGCTCAAGCATCTCTTGGCCTACACCAGAGGAGAGATAGACATGAATAGTTTGAGATCACCGAGGATATTTTTCATAGAAATATTGGAGAAGGAGCACTAGTTGGACCTCATGTATTCAAGATCATTGGATACATTGAGCACCTAAAGTTTCTAGGGTTTAAAATCCATGATGAACTATGCATCGATCTCATTCTTACATAACTCCTTCAGAGATTCTATGGTTTTTTGTTAATTTTAATATGAACAGCATTGATAAGACTCTACCAAATCTATTTATTATTATTATCCAAATAGATAAGTAGATTAATAATGAAAATCCTTCTATCCTTATGGTGAAAAAACAGAAATACCAAGAAAAGAACCCTAAGGCCAAGGTTTATTTGAAACACCCTTCCAAGAAGAGGATGGTCAAGGGGAAATGGAACATGATGTTTTCTATTTTTCATGTAGCAAGAAGGGTCACTAGAAGAAAAATTAAACCCAACCCAAGAATAAATGATGATCTTCAGGTGCATTTGTTATTGAGTGAAATTTATCTATTTTTAAAAATTGGGTTTTAGATACAACTTATGGTTCTTATATATGTATTCAAATACAGGAACCAAGTAAATTTAGAAAATTTGACCAAGGGGAGGTAGATCCATGAGTAGCCAATGGAGATAAACTTGTTTTTGTAGCTATCAGCAACTACCACCTCACATTGAAAACTGGAATGATCCTAGTTTTAAAAGGTTACTATTATGTGTCATCCATTACCAAAAAACATTATTTCTGTATCCATACTAGATACAGATCGATTTATTTTCATGTTTGGGAAAAAATTGTGTTTCTTTTATAAAGTTAGAATTTGTTATGGTAAGACACATTTAAATAATAGTATATGTGTTGGATTACTCAAACTAAGTAATGGAAATTGATAATTAAATTACTTCAATGAATCATACCACACCCAACTTTGGAAACACTGACTATGTCATGTAAATGAAAAGTGTTTGACTAAATTACAAAAATATTCTATTTATATTATTTTTAACTAAAACCACTTGGTGTATGTCACACATTTTTATAAGAAAAAATAACCAAAGCCCCATTTATTGGAAAAAGTGAAAAGGATAAATAGATTCTTGAATTAGTTCATACCAATTTGTGTGGACCATTTTCTTTTGAAGTAAGGAATGCGTACTTATACATCATAACTTTTATTGATGGTTTTAGTAGCTATGTATATTCCTACTTGATGAGGTATAAGTCATATTATTTTCATAAATTCAAATAGTACAAGAGTGAAGTTGAGAATCATCTTGGTAACAATATTAATAAATTTTTCTTAGACCATGGTGGAGAATATCTTAATCAATACTTCATTGATTATTTACAGGATTTTGGTATTTTATCCTAAATCAATCCACCGTATACACCTCAATGGATTAGTGTAAGTGAAAGGAGGAAACACACCTTGTTGGATGTAACATCCCATCATGGAAGCCACTAAACAGTGCCCTGAGATGGTTGGCCACATGTTCTCAAGCACACCTCCTCGAACGCTAGAGGCTGCCAACTACCAGCGAGCACCTAGGGTATGTCCATGGGGAGACTATGCCCTCATGAGTCATATTGTAGCATAGTGGTAAATAATAAATGGGAAACAATGAAAGCAGTAATAAACAATCAATAGAAGAATATGAATAATAAATCATCTAATATAAGTAAAAGGAAGAAACTAAATCATAAATATATAAAAAAATGTTGATGATCATGTCATGTAGCTATAAAAAAATGAGACACACAAGATGCAGGAAAATAGGAATATACTAATATGCTATAAAAATATAAAGAAAGATCAAAATCTTACTCTACTAGCATCACCAACATAGGCTCATTCCTCTACTCCTATACTTCATCCAAGTACTCAGAATCAGACATCAGAATCTAGACGCTTCCCTTTATCTACACCTGCAATCATGAAGTATTCTTGGGTACCAATGGTGGCTTGATAAGGGTGTGAGACATAATTAGTAGGCCACCAACAACAGTGTTTAGAAAAATCCACTATATGCATATAAAACAAGCAGTGTCTCGATATTAATAGAATCAAAGCAATAAATAAATGAATAAAACATTTCGGGCTGGGTTCCTCAAGGATACCTGACTGATACTACCTAATTTAGCTTAAGATGGATATCTCTGAATGGAAGGAAACCTATAAAAATATAATATGGGTGCATAAGTGTTCCCTAGTGTACATGAAAGGAAGAATAACTAAGCCTGTTGACTAGAAAAATATCAATTATAGACCAAACTCAATCATGTTATTTGGATTGGTAGATGCGTCCTTTAATTTAATAAATTTGTATGCTTATAATTATAAAGGATGCATCTCTATAAATTAAATAAGCAGCATCCTGGGACTATCCAATGATAACTATATAAAGGAACCCGAGTATTTCACCAAGATAACTACAAATACCCAACACCATAAGAGGTCATCCAAGTCGATCCCTAAAGGAATCCCAAGTATCACTCTCAACATGGTATAAAGCATGACCCTCTAAGCCTGTCCCAGGAAAACCATAGAGGGGACCAAGTATCACCCATGGATGGTGTAACCATATCACCCAATGAGCCTATCCAAGGTATCTCCCCTATAGAACCATTATCGCTCATGGGTAAGTGACCCACCCGATGAGCCCATACAAGTAAATCCCTAAAAAGGATCCAAGTATTTATCTCGATGTATTTATAATCATTTATAGTTTCTAATTATAAAGCACGATGAGCCCTTCCAAGGCATCCTTAAGTTAGAATCCTTGTATCACTCTCATCTTAAGTGAAGGGAAGGTTATGGTTAGCACTAACTCATACCATACCACCAAGAATTTCTAAAAAGTTGGTCAAATTAATTTAGTTCAATCAATTCAACTATGGAATAAAGCATAGGGGCCTAACTCATGGCCAAAAATATTTCATTAGTTCATTTCATATCCTGATACATTTTTTATAAGGTAATTCATATGCCCTGATCAATATTTAATAATCTCATTTTCAAGGCATAAGGATCTTAAGCCTTTAAAGAGGGGCACATCCAAAGGGGTGGTTCATGTTGAAGAAAACACCCTCACGATGTTGATTCGTGGGTAGCTAGGGTACCGTTACACATAAGAACAACATTTAATTTAATTAATTAATTAAATTGAAGGAAACACTGAGAATTATAACACATGGCACAATGGAGAATGATTAAATACAACTATACTTTGAGGAGAAATAACTAGACCACATACCTTAAGCATGTAGCACCCTTTTCATCTGTTTTCGGCCTTTGAATCGAGATAGAATAAAATAAATTACCAAAATAGAAAATTTACCTGAAAATAGGGCATATGATCTCATATTAAAATAGTGTAGAATATGGGAAGATAAATAAAAAAAGTATGAAATAGTAATGAGGATCTTACCATTGCAGATCCAATGCACTCGACAACAAAGAGAACTAAGCTCAAACAAAGGAGATCTGAATGAACCTATGTGAGGTGTGGGAAGGAGCTCCCGCACGTTGACCCTTTGCATGAGAGAAGAAAACGAACCTATATAAAAAAAGAGGCTTTTCCCTTTTTAAAACTATCCCATGAAAAATGCATGGTGTGTATTGTATATACACGACATGTAAAGATTGGGTTTTTGCAAGGGGTCTGGCTAGCCCATTTCACACCATGTATTGTAAATACACACTATGTATTTATAATACATGTCGTGTATTTGTCCTGTATATAGCCTCTTTCACTACTGCTATTTTCTTCCTTGAAGTAAATTGACCGGCCTAAGGACCTAGTCACTAGGGTCTAAGCCAAAAGAGAAACTTAATGGGGGTTTGACTAAAAATCTAAAATAAAACACACCTTTCTGAAAATATGAGATGTTACAACCTCCCCTCCATAGAAATAACTCATCCCCGAGTTTCCCTTCTGAGGGTGGTAAAGCATCATATGAGAAATTTTTTTGCCACTGAGCATGTACATCAGCTTCTCTCTCTAAGATCTCATCCTACACATGACCGTGCTACTATAGCACGCACACCATAGGGACTAACCTGCCTCAGAGAGCATTCATTCTCCAATCAACGATACGTATTAGATGATCCTAAAAGGACACATATTCCTTTGACTCTATATCCTAGATATCAAATGAATGATATGGGTCAGAATGATAAGAAGTTGCGATATATGGAAGATATCGTGCATGTCATAGTACCTCTCAGGTAACTGCAACCGATTGTCTATCGGCTCGACTCTATCCACGATCTTAAAAGGCACCACATAACTAGGCGATAACTTTACCTCTCTATATATTCATTTATGACCCAGTCTAGGAAAAAATCAAAGAAAAAATTTATGTACCATCTCAAACTCCATAGGTTGATGGTGATGATCGGTATAAGACTTTTTCCTAGACTAAGTTGTATTCATACATTTTTAATCAATTTTACCTACTCTAAAGTCTCCTGAATGAGATTAAGACCTAGTAGTGCTACCTCTCCTGACTCTAACCAGCACATGGTAAACAAAATGACCTAATGTAAAGGGACTCATAGGGATCCGTCTAAATCATTTCCTAAAAAATATTATTGTAGGAAAAATCAATGATAGGTAAGTGTTTCTCCCTTGAACCTCCAAAATCAAGGATGCATGCCAATATCATTTCCTCCAACACTTAAATCATATGATTAGACCGACCATCATTCTGAGGGTGGTATGCTATACTCAAGAGTGCCTATGAACTTAGTGCCTTATGCAACCCCTTCCAGAACTGTGATGTAAAAAGAAAATCTCAGTCTGATGCGATAGAATGAGGAACACCATGAAGGAATAGAATCTCCCGAATATAAAACCTCCTGATATCATTAATGGATAATGTATCTTAGATGTGTAGGAATTGTGTGACCTTGGTCATCCTTTTTAAGACCACCCATACTGAATCACTACCTCAAGGGGATCTCAGAAAAAACATCACAAAATATATAGTAATGTCATCCCATTTATAATCAAGGATGGACATAGGCTATAAAAGTCATGTGGGTCACTAGTCCTCATCCTTCACCTGATGAAATTTGGATCATCGAGTGATAAAACATATTATCTACCTCTTCATACTTGACCACCAATACTAAAAACATATCTCTTGATACATCTTGGTAATATCAAGATGTACTTCCCAGACAGAGACATGATATTCCTATATCAACTCTTCCTATATGTCAACAAGCATCCACACACACCCATGTAAGTATAGGATCTAATTATCATCTATAACCCAACTAGAAGGTGGTTCCTCTCCTAAGATGATTTACATTAGGACTAGTCCCACAGGATATGAAAGATGTATTATCCACACCCATTCTATAAGGGAGAATGTCATTACTAAATTTGTTAGAAAAGGTTTCCCATGACACTCTTAAACCTCCGGGGGAATATTAGAAAATAGATCCATCAACTTCCACTCGCTACTGGCCTCATGGATGGCCTATGTTTGATTCTTCCAGCTCAGTGCATTGGCTACTGCATTTACCTTTCCAGGTGTATAAGAAAGCTCAAAGTCGAAAGACTGTAGGTACTCTACCCACCTGTTATTCCTAAGATTCAAGTCATGCTACGTAAAATGTATTTTAGACTTTTATGGTTTGCATAAATGATGAACCATTATCCCAGTAGATAATTTATCCAACAATATAAAGCATTAACCACAACTACTAGCTTGAGGTCATGTGTAGGTTAATTATGCTCATGAGGTCTCAACTGGAGGGACTCGTATGCTAAAACCTGATCTCCCCATATCAGAAATAATATTATACCAATTCCTAAAGCATCACAATAAACATTATAGGTTCTACCTGGACTTGGAATAATCAGGATCAGTGCTAAATTCAATTTACCTTTCAACTCCTGAAAACCTATGTCACAAGGTTTAGACCAGAAGAACTTCACACCCTTTTTAGAAAATCCCATAAGAGGCGCTACTAGGTGTGAGAAGCCCTAAATGAAACACCTATAATATCCAGCCAGCCCCAAGAAACTGTGTATGTCAAATACATTCTTTGGATTCTCTTATAAAACTACGGCCCTCACCTTTTTTGGGCCAATAGACACTCTGTACTCTAAGATGATATGACCCAGGAAGTGAACCTTATCAATAAAAAAGTGGAATTTAGTGATATTATCATACAACTAATGCTCTCTCAGTTTATTCGGTATGATCTCAAGATGTTAGGAATTTTTGTTTTGGGTACGATAATACACCAAGATGTCATCTACAAATACCACCACAAATGAATCCAAAAATGGGTGGAAAACACAATTCATTAGGTCCATGAAAACAATGGATGCATTTGTAAGGCCTAACGACATAACCAGATACTCATAAAAGTAATATATACTCTGGTACATTGTACGTGGTATGTTTTATGGTCTCAAATTCACCTGATGGTATCCCAAACTCAAATAGATCTTAGAGAAAACTGTTTCTCCTCAGATCTATTCAAATATGTATTCTATACATGGAAGTGGATACCATTTATTAACCATAAGCTGGTTCAACCAGCAATAATCTACACACAAATTAAGGGTACCATCTGCTTTCTTAGAAAAAAGGATCGGTGAACCCCATTGAGAAGTATTGGGTCATATAAAACCCTTTAGAGCATGGTCATCACCACCCTCCTGGCGCACGATTTGAGGACGTCATGGTGAAATAGCTCTACAATTTCCAAAAAACATTCTGCATATAACATTTAACAACATATATGATAAAAAAAAGTAGGAAAGGAAAGGTACAAAACCTTCCTATAATGAGTCACACCTCTCTGCCTGCTCCTAAATCCAGGTCTAGGTGGTAAAAAATATCACAGTGGATTAAAAGTGACACTACCTACTTCCCACTACGAAGGTCGGGTTAGGTTCAAGGCACCATATCAAACATCAAAGGTTCTAGTATATAGAGTGTCAATTGAAAGGTATATAAGAAATAACCCTTTACTTTTCAATTGACATCCCCATTTAACAGTAACCATTTCATTTAAATTTTGAAACTATTTATGTTCATACTTATTTATATGTATAAATATATCAAAATCTAGTTATATGTGTCACCATTCCCAATTTAAAAAATTCACACTCTTTATAAATTTCAATTGGCATATCAAGTAACCATGACCTTACCATTAAATCTAACATATAGATGTAATAGGTCATGTAAAATGATTTTATTAGATGAATTACCATTCCCAATTTATAGAATTGCATGATTTATAAATTACAATTATCATTCATGTAATCAAATCATTTAACATTTTAGTCTATAGAACCAATGGTTCATGGATCAAACGTGACATAATTGGTTAATTAAGGTTTCATCATAAATCTATACCGGAAAACACCCTTTATATTGATGCATACACTTTAATTACTCCAATTATTTTATCCCTATAAGAAATTTTAGCACATTTCCAAATATAATAACCCATACATTAATTATATGCAATAGGAAATTCACACAGAAAGTAAACGTGGCATCAAAAAATGCATGGAATATAATTCCTAAAGTGACTATAATGATGCATGATATGCTACCTCCTTTCCATACCAAGCCAAGGAAAAAGGAAGTCCATAATAATAATATCAATAACAATAATGTCACAAACACATGTTTCACCTAACCATGAAATCGGTATAACTATAACAGAAACAAACCAAAATAGGAATAAGCTATATCAGGTCATTTGGGTTTCCCCTATATGTGGGTTAACTACTCCTAGGTATAGACTAGTTATAAAATTCTGATATATCCTAGTCTCATGTATAATACCCAAATAGTAAGACAAAAGTAAAAGATCCTATGATACCACTTTGTAGCATCTCACCCCAGAATCCACTAAGTGGTTCCCCAAGATGGTTGACCACAGGACCTCAAGTGCGCCTCCTCATATTCTAGTGGAAGATGACTAAAAGAGAGGTCCTAGGGTGTGTTTGTGGGGAGACTATTTCCTCATGAGTCGGAGTGTAGCATAACCAGAAATAATTAATGGGAAATAACAGAAGCAATAATAAACAAGAAGCAACAGAATATGAATAATAAATCATCCAGTATAAGTAACAGTTGAAATCTGAATCATAAATAGATACAAAATTATGATGATCGTGTCATTTAGCTATAAAAAAATGAGTTACATGAGATACATGGGAAACAAGAATCTACCACATGCTATAAAAAATAAAAATATATATTAAAATCTTCCTTTAATAGCATCATGAGAACAGGATCGCTCCTCTGCCCCCGTACTCCATCCTAGTACTCAGCATTAGACATCAAAAGTTGGACGCTTCCCTTTATCTACACCTGCAATCATGAAGTCTGCTCAAGTAACAAGGGCATCCTGAGCAGGGTGTGAGATATACTTAGTAGTCCACTACCAATGGTGTTTAAAAAAATCCAGTCCATGCATATAAAATGAGAAGTTTCATGATAGTAATAAAATTGAAGAAATAAATAAATGAATAAAACATTTCGGGATGGGTTCCTCAAGGATACTCGACTGATGCTACCTATTTCGGCCTAAAATTGATATCTATGAATGGAAGTAAACCTATAAATATATAATGTGGGTGTATAAGAGTTAATTAGTGTGTATGCAAGGAAGAATAACTGATCTTATCAACAAGGAAAGTGTCAATTATGGACCAAACCCAAGCATGTTATTTATCCTGGAGGACATGTCCTTTAATTTAATAAATTTTCATGATTATAATTATAAAGTATGCATCTCTAGAATTTAAATAAGTGGTATCCTGGGCCTGTCCAAGGGAAACTATATAAAGGAACCTGAGTATCGCACCAAGAGCACTACAAATACCCAACATCGTAAGAGCCCATCCAAGGTGATCTATAAAGGCATACCAAGTATCACTCTTGGTGTGGTGTAAAACATGACCCTGTGATCCCATACTAGGCATACCACATAGGGGACCAAGTATCACCCATGAATGGTGTAACCATATGTCCCACCGCGCCCATCCAAGGTATCTCCCCTAGGGAACCAATATTAATCCTAGGTAAGTAAGTAACCCTCCCAGTGAGTCCTTCCAAGGAAATACATAAAAAGGATCCAAGTATCACTCTGGAAATATTTATAATCATTTATAGTTTCTAATTATAAAGCATGATGAGGCCATACAATGCATCCTTAAGTCAGAATCCTTGTATCACTCTCAGCTTAAATGAAGGGAAGGTTATGGTTAGCACTAACACAAACCATACCCCCCAATAATTTCTAACAAGTTGTCCAAATTCATTTAATTCAATCAATTCAATAATGACATAAATAATAGGGGCCTAACTCATGGGAAAAAAATATTTCATTAGATCATTTCACATACCAATACATTTTTTACAAGGCAATTCATATTCCCTAATTAACATTTAATAATCTCATTGACAAGGCATAAGGATCTTAATCCTTAAAAGAGTGCCACACCCAAAGGGGTGGTTTATGTTGAGGTAAAAACCACATGGTGTTGATTCACGGGAATCTAGGGTCTCGTTACACATAAGAATAATCTTTAATTTAATTAATAAACAAAGTGTAGGTGACACTGGGAAGTCTAGCACACTGCACAATGGCGCATAATAAAATACAACTAGACTTTTACGAGAAATAACTAGAACACCTACCACAATCTTTTAGAATGTTATTCATTCGTTGTTGGACTTTGAATCAAGCTAGAATGGGAGAAATCACCAAAATGGACAAATGACCTAAAAACAGGGCATATAAGCTCACGCTAAAATAGTGTAGAATATGAGAAGATAAACTGAGAAAGGATAGAAGAGTAATGAGAAGATTACAGTTGAAGATACAATTCACCTGACAGAAAATATAATGGAGCTTGGGTGGAGGAGAATCAGATAAACCTAGGTGAGGCATGGGAAGAAGCTCTTATCCACTGGCCCTACGTGAGAGAGAAGAAAAGTGAGCCTCTATAAAAAAAAGGCTCTGCCCCTTTTTAAAATTGGCCCATTAAAAATATATGGTGTGTATTTTATATACACATCGTGTAAATATCATGTTTTTCCCCTTCGAGAAAAAACCAGTTCATGATGTGCAAGGGGTATGTCCAACCCATTTCACATCATGTATTATAAATACATGTCATGTATTTATAATATACATTATGTATTTGTCATATAGCCATCATTTTGACCCACTGTTATTTTCTTCCCAGAAGAAAAATAACTATACTAAGGGCCTGATCACTAGGGACTAAGCCAAAAGATAAACTTAACGAGGGTTTGAATAAAAATACAAAAGAAAACATACCTAGCTGAAAAATGAGACATTACATTGGACATGGTGAGATCAATGATGATTCATCTGATTCTTCCATTATCCTTTTGGTGATATGCATTACAAGCATCTACATACATACTAAACAGAGTTCCAACTAAAGTTATAGATGGTATTTCATACCAATTGTGTAATATAAAGAAACTTGTGTTGTATTACTTACATGTGTAGGGATGTGAAACATTTGTTAAGACCTATTCAGGTAACAAACTTGAACCCTAAGGTACAGAGTGTATCTTTGTAGGATATCCCAATGAAACAAATAGATACTACCTATAAAATACTTCAGATAAAAAGGTAGCAGTTGATAGACATCCCACATTCCTTGAGAAGGATCATATCTCCAAAATAGATGGTGGGAGTGAGATAGAATTTGATGAAGTATATGCTCAAGACAGACAAGAGTTGTAAGAATAATAGATTCCAAAAATCCCTATAGAATAAGATGTTATAGATACACAAGTACTGCATAGAAGTACAAGAGAGGTTAGAGAACTAAAATAGTGTGATTTTATAGTCACCAAGGATGGTGAATTATTATTAGTTGATAATAATGATTATCTAACCCACAAGTAAGTAGTAAGTGGAACATATGTTTCCAAGTTATACGAATATGTGAATTCTAAAATGGATTCCATATACCAAAACAAAGTCTATATTTTGGTATATACTATAGTAGTTGTAAATCTCATTGGTTGTAAATGGGTGTTCAAGATGAAACTAGACATGGAAGGACAAGTCAGTACCTATAATGAATGACTAGTTGTAAAAGGGTTTAAACTGCATCAAGTCATTGACTACGATGAAACCTTCTCACCGGTTGTAATGATAAAATCCATCAAAATTCTACTTGTAATTGTGGATTTACATGACTATGATATTTGAAAAATGGATTTCAAAATAGTCTTCCTTATTGGGAACCTTAAAGAAGATGCCTATATGACACAACCTGAAGGGTTTGTGACTTCAAAGGATTCCAACATGATATGAAAATTGCAAAAAATACATTTATGGATTAAAGAAAGAATATAGGTCATTAAACATTCATTTTGTTTAAGCTATAACAGAATTTGGTTTCATAAAGAAATAATGTGATTTGTGTATTTTTATAAGTGATTTAGTGGGAGTGTGGTAATTTTCTTAAAATTATATGCCGATGACATATTACTGATTGGAAACGAAATAGAAATCTTATAGTCTATTAAATAATGGTTAAATAAATACTTCTCCATAAAAAACTTAAGTGAGGTAACATACATTATTGGGATTAAGATCCATTGTGATAGTTCCAAGAGATTACTTTGAAAAAGTTAAGGTATGTATATTGGCAAGAAGAAGTTTAGTATGGAACAATCCAAGAGGGGGTTGTTGTCAATGTCATGTGACATTCATATTTCATAGAAAATGTGTCCTTAGACAAGTGATGAAAGATAAATAATGACAAGGATTCCATATGCGCTGGTGATTAGGTAAGTCATGTATGTTATGCTATGTACTAGGATTGATTTCACATATGCATTGAGTGTGGTAGTAAGATATCAATTTTACCTTGGCGATCATCGTTGGATGGAAGTCAAGACTATCTTTAAGTATTTAAGGTGTAATAAGGATATGTTTCTAGTCTATGGAAGATGTGAAGAACTAGTCATCAAAGGATATGTAGATTCTAGTTTCCAAATAGGTCAAACTAATATGAAATCACAAATGAGATACATCTTCACTTTGAATAGAGGTGATGTGGGCTAGAAGAGATCAAATAAGGTTGTGGTTGAAAATTATATAGTAGTATCCAAGTATATTATTGATTCTAAGTCGGCTAAAGAAGCATTTTGGTTTCGCAAATTCATTTAATAGATTACCGTGGTACCTAGAAATAAATATTATATTACAATATATTGTGATAATACTGCAATGATGTCCCTTACAAAGGATTCAAGGTCACATCAGTAGATGAAGCACATACTTCAGAAGTATTATCTCTTGAGAGATTTTTCTCAGAGATGTGAGGTTGTTGTGAGCAGTATACCTATAGAATACAACATGGTGGACACCTTGAATAAAGTATTGAATTAGTAGAAACATGATTATCATGTGAGGTATAGTGGGATGAAAGTCGTAGGTAGTTGGAACTAGTCAAAGTAAGAGTTTGTTGAAGTTAGCGTCCTATGAAAAAACTATTTTTTACTTTTATTAAATTTATATTAAATGAGTTTAATATTTATAAAAAATCTTATTATATATTTTTCATTGTTCTTAATTGATTTATTGTAATAATGTCTTAAGGTATCTGTCACATTGATAAGGTCATAGAAGTTCCTCGCTATATGAGAACCTTAAAGTACTATGATGATATTATTAAGTGTAGTTCTACAGTTAGATAACATTCTATGATGGGATACATAGAATGTGACTGTCAGGTGAAAGTACTCATAAGAAGATGAGATTTCTTCTCATGAATTTCTCACTTGGTAATCTTCAAGACAAGATATTATGAGAATAGACCCTCAAATAGGAATTCTACATGTTTTGGTTTCATTGGATATTACTATATGCGAACGTGCATAATTATCCTTAGACTTTAAGATTATTATTAATACATGTTACAACTCACACACTTAGATGTATTTCATAAATCATGATGATAATAGTTCATATTGAAGTTGGATATGTTGGGTGCATCACGAGTGATGTGTTATTAATGAATAAATTGAGAAAGGTTTTATATCTTCTATCTTTATGGAAGATTATATATTATCCCTTTGATTGGAATAGAACTATTGTATTAAATTATATGGTCATGGTGTAGTGACGTGTTTATTTTATATGGTCATGGTGTAGTGACGTGTTTATTTTATATGGTCAAAGAAATACATATCGAGCACATAGGTTGATGACATGGATGTGCAACCTGCTTGATGAGATAGTGAGACAAAAGGATTATATTACATAGTGAGCATTCATATGTGGTTGTTAATGTTGTGACATTAAGTTATTTCTATTGGGTTCCTTGACTCATTTCTAGATAGTAATTTTGGACATTAGGAAAACCCACCTAATTCCAATGAAGAAATAATTCTAGAGGGTCACACACTAAGTGTTCCTATTGATCTCGATTAAATTATATTTGAATTTAATTAATAGAATAAATATTATTCTCAAGACCAAGGAATAATTTTATTAATGTTTTATGGATTGAAAATATTTATTGATGAATGAAATATTTTATTAAATATTTATTCGGTTATTCAATAAATGCTGAGGAGTTCGAATGGACCAAGACCTCGTCCAGTGACAAATATTAATTTACAATCCAGTTAAATCATATTTGTTAGTGTGATAATAAGCACACACGATAAAATAACCATAATAATATTATTATTGGCATGGGTTTTAATAATAATATTATTATTATTGATATGAAATTAAATAATATTTTAACCTAAACTTTAGCTATATAAATAGATGGTTATGTCTATTGTGTAGTGTCCATCAAAAATTGAGAATAGAGAATCATTGAGCACAAAAAAAATCTCTCTCTCTCAAATTCCTCTTCTACCTATAAATAATGAGAAGAACTCCTTCAAGACCGAATAATATTGGAAAGATATAAAAAAATAATGCAAGACATTTTATTCATCGTGCTAGCATTCGGAAATAAATTGTAATTTCTTAGAGATCAAAGGAGCATGTGTGGATCACCACTTTATGGATTCTAAACTTAAATCCTTAAAGCATGATGAAGGTAATCTGAAAGGGATTTTGAAAGTTCAACAATAATATCGAAGAAAGATTCCTAAGATGAGGTAATTATTTATTCCAATCATAAATAAATTAATTATAAATTTAACATGAAATATTATCTATTGGGGTTTCAGGAAACAATAAATTAAATTAAATTTTAATTTTAACACCCACACCGAGAACTTACACTATGCCTGGAACCTTCAAAGGGTGTGCACTGCGGTACCTGATTTTCCATCATAATGATCTACCACTCTTAATTTTCCACTGCCACGATGTAGGCCTCTTTGACTAGTTGAGATAAATGTATTTTCACAACAGGATCAGAAGGAGGCATGTAATAATGACTATTGGTACCTTAACACTGGTAGCACACACCACATGACTAGTTCTTATATTATTTTCTCTAAGATCAACTTTGGGATCCGCAACATTGTCAAGTTTGGTGGAGAATCTTTCGTCAACATTGAGGGTGTGGGATGATGTTGTTCACCTATAAGACCAGAGATCACCACGTGTTCACGGTGGTTTACTTCATCCCAAGGCTCACCAACAACATCATCATCATTATACAACTTCATGAGAATGGTCTTTATGTTTTAATCGATGAAGGCATCCTAAAGATCCACAACCAGAAGTTGTGCCTACTGGTCAGGGCACAACACTTCCCTAATCAGTACAAGATCAGACTCAACATTTCACAATTGATATGCTTGTCTACAAAGGGATCAGAAGATGCATGGTGTGGGCATGTGAGGTACGACCACCTGAATTTCTAGGCTTTATGAAATCTTTCTCAATGTGATATGGTGTGAGGGATTCTATGGATTGATCAGGTGAATCAAGTTTGTGACCACTATCTTGCAGGGAAGTAATGACGAGTATCTTTCCTGCAGTAAGTGAAGCATCATGCGAAGTAAGTCCCCAACCTTGTCCATGATGACCTCTATAGGCTGACCATGCCAACAACGTGGATGAAATCCTATCACGGGGTATGGAAAAATAATTTTTTTATTACCTAATTATAGTCTAGTGGTTATCCCTTAGGTTGTCTCCAAAGGAGTATGCAAAAAATGAGTTTAACACTTTTTTTAGTTGTATTAAAAAAATGATTTAAATTTGGGTTGTGAAATTAAGTATTCAAAAAGAATAATTGATGATTTATTTTAAATAGTTGATGAGAAATGGTGATTAGTTTGGGTTTGGATAGACCTAATGCAATGTTATCCCAGTTTCCAATTATTACCATTTTTTTCTTCAAATGGATAGTAAAAGAGAGATTTGTCTATGATTCCTTTCTCTCCCCTATACAGATGGTTATGGTGAGAATATTCCTATCTAAAACCTTAATTTGGCCTACCCTTATTCCTATGTGTGTGATCATTGTAGTGGTTTTATTTATTAGTTAGGTAAATCAATGACTAGGTATTGTTTTCCCTTAATAAACCAATAGTTCCAAATTGCAATTCCTAACACATGCTGATGACCGTCGAGCACTCACCACCCAACCCTTATCTATTCCACTATAGATATAAAATAATAAAAAAAAATCTAACACAGCCTCATTTGTAATTTTAAAATATAAATAATAATCAAAACCATAAATAAGAAGAATGAATGGATTTATTCATTTAAAAAAAGTCAAACAAAGAAATTGGTCCAGCCTTCCCTTTCCCGATCACTAACAAGAACTACCCTTTATGAATGGGGTAGTCAAGTTGATGCGGGAGGATGAAGGCATCACAAGAGTAAAAATAAAATAAAATAAATTAAAAAACTAAAACAAGAAATTATGAAACATTTCAACCTCTAACACGAGCCTCTTCCCCTTACGTTCGATCCCCTTATTGTGTAGTAAGTCCCTCATATTTATAGAGGGTCAAATCCTCTCTTCTCCCCTTAATAAAAATTTTTCCATACCTTTATAAAGATCGGGTCAATATTTTAATATATCTCTTTTTTAGATATGTCGTGGATATCGAGAATTTCCTAAATGCAAAGAAGACATGGAATAAGAAGCTCCTCACGTACATGGAAAGTATGGGTTGTGTACATGGAATGAAACATGGTGGTTAGTGATTCCTTCTTCTGGTAAGAAATTCAGCGCAGTAAGGGTGACAGTGGCGTAGCGGTCTTCATGAAACCCTCCATCCATCACAATGGCCTGAGGGATCCCATTTTTTATGCAGGGTGTCATCCTCTTCAAAATAGGGATTCATGGTGGTCTTATGAAGTGGCATAGGTGATACATGGTGGTTTGGAGTGGCAGAAATGGTCACCAACTTGAGATTCGAGCTTCCTAATAACTACCAAGGTGTTTCTGACATTTGTAGATGGAAGTAGGATAATTTCAAGTGGCGTCAGGAAATGGCGAGTGGTGGATCAGGTGTGTCCAAGCACGGTTGGGAGGAGACGAAGCGGGATGATGGTATTTTGGTAAGTGATGAACGGTAATCTCAAAAACTCTATCCAACGTCGATTCTTGTCATGAGTGATGCGCTCATTTATAAATAAACATGTTCCATCCCTGACTTAGAGTCCTACTCTAGGTATGGACTCTCGGTACACACAAACACAAACATATGGGCCATGACTCACCACATGGATTATACGGGCTTAGGCCCACCCTATATACTTGGGCTCCTCCCCGTGGGATTGCTCCATACCTTTTAGTTTGAGCAGGCTCTCCCGGTGGCTAGCTTGGCTAGTCATATCTTTGTGGGCTAGCTAAGTGGCTGGTTGGCAAATAATTAAGGGATATCCATGCTTGGACCATATTTTACACCTAAAAAATTATTAAACACTTGTAAAATTGTCATAAAATATTTCTAATTAAACAAATTTTCAAAATTTAACATTTTTTATTATTTTAAATCCATTTTAATTCCTTATTGGTAAATTCCCACATTATTTATAACTAAGTAATTATATAGGAATTTACATTAAAAATCATTAAGAAAATACTCAATAATTGCATAAAAATATGGATGCATCAAATACCCCCACACTTAATCTATGTTTTCCCTCAATCATTAAATCTAAAAATTGAATTTAAGAGGGTGTCAATGTTACGAATATTCAAATTAAAATCAATAAAATAAAATAATTATCAATGTAAAACCAAAATTTTGAATTCTACATAAAATATCAATTATATTTCACACTTTTCAAAGAAACAATCAATCCATGTATTTTATTTTATTCCTTTTGTAAATGGTGGAACTTCTCTTTTAATCAATTCAAGATTCTCAATTTATTATTATTATGTATAATAAATCATGATTGACCTCACATTCGAATATTTTCATTCATTAATCATGATAAAAATTCAAGTAGAGTTATGCCCATATCATGAGAACATTCTCTTAATCTTTAATCTTGTAAAGGAACTACTTTATCCACTTTGTAAAGAAAAAAGGAACATAAAATCATGAAGACTTTATAATAAAGGTTCAAATGAATCTGTGTCTTAAGTTTAGTAGGAATTGTTTTTTTAAAAGTATGGCTCAAAGTAGTAGGTTTATCTATTAAAGTATAAAGCACGATATCAAAATTCAAAGCTTAATGACCCCCCCCCCCCTAAAATTGTGAAAACACCCACTTCCCAAGTTTAAGGTAAGGTTATGATCAATAAAATCATAATGAATGAAATTTTCTCCCTCTTAAATTTTTACCTTTTTTTTCAAACTACTTTTTCATTTTTTTTATTTTTCGAAATTTATGTTTAGAATGAATCTTACATCCACCACCTGACTACATATTTTAAAAATCATCATTCTAGTAATGGTGATTTTTTATTCTTCCAAGTCACAAATCATTTCTTTTTTTCTTTTTTTTCTTTCAAGAGAGAAAATCAATAGTGTAATGAATGAATAAAAGACCTTTTTCAATACCCACATTATCTCCCCTGCACTTTTTCCTTATAATGCATGTTATCTATTTCACCATGACTCTCCTCACCCACACACTTGAACTTTAAAATATCATGCAAATACTAAAAGCAGGGAAGGAATAAATAAAGATGGCTTGAAATGTGACACATTCCTAATAAGTTCATTCATGATATTTATGGGATAAACAAGGATAAATGTATAATGTGGTATAAAGGATAAGGTATTATCAATAAAAAATATAAATCAATTTAAATGTGTTTTTTCATAGTTATATCTTTGAAAAATTATAAATCAAGTTATAGTAGCTGGAATGCCCCAAGATCACCCAAAAATATAATTAAGATAAAATAGGAAATATTTGGTCTAGAAATACTCTTGAGAATGGAATATTTGACCTTGGATAATCTCTCATGGCATGAATAATAATAACAAATCAATTCAAATAAATTTTAAAAATTCAAAGTGTGAAAATGGGTAGGAAGATTTCATTTATATGAATCAACTAATTCCTTCAAATCATGAGTCATCATTTAAATATCCATGTTTCACTATAAAATTCAATTCTTTAATTTACTCATTAAATCACATTATCATTGAAATTTAAAACATTACATCAAAGGGTTCCTAAGAAACTCATGTCTCCTGAATAATTCGAGTAAAGAAAGAATTAAAATCATGGGCATGAAATTTTTAGTTTGAAGCTCAAAATAGGTTTTTAGAAAGAAGAAAATGCAGGGATTTAAAAGGATAAAGAATGGATTAATAAACTCCCTTTTCTCATGTTGCTTCAGTCCTCCTCTTTTATCACCGTTTGGGGGTTTCCTTGTGCTATCATGGACCAAAAAATAAGAATAAAAACAAGTGATAGTATAGACCTATTAAATTATACTTAAATGGGAATCAAGGGATGATTGGGCTAAGGAAAAAAAACGTGGGTTGCCTCCCAGAATATATTTTGTTTAATTGCACTGGCTCGACTAAAAAATGATTTTTTTTATTTGAAAAAAAAATCCTAGACTATAAGATTCCCTCCCCCCACACTTAATTGATTTAGTTTCCACAATGAATTCAAATTGATTTTTCATGTAAGTAGATTTAAAATGAAATTTATGTATTTAATTAGTGTAGAGGAAGGGTACAACCTGGTGGGTCCTCATTGGTAATCAAGGCGAAAAACACTTGATACTTCTTAAGCCTCTTCCCATTTGCAGTAAATGGGATTTCTCCTCCTTCCTTTGAAATCTTTACAACACAAAAATGGGTATACTTGAATAACAATAAAAGGACCTTCTCATATGGAATGAAGTTTACATATCATTAGTTTAAGTATGGATTTGTATAAAAACACTTGATCTACAGGGTTGAATGTTATTGGTTGAATTATTTTATCATTATCCATCCTTTTTCTCTCTTTGTATATTTTTTAATTTTCAAAATCTTCCATCCTAATTTCCTTTAGCCCCTGTAGCCATAATCTCCTCTCTTTTCCAGCTTTGTCAAGGTCTAGATTCATCTCTCTTACAACCCAGTCGGCTTTGTTTTCCGATTCCATAAGGAAGTGGAAGATATTTCCATAAATCAATCTATAGGGGCTCATCCCTATAGATGTCTTGTAGGCTATCATATAATCCCATAAGGTATCATATAACCTTTAGCTCTAGTCCTTTCTATCGTTTTTAATAGTCTTTTCTAGAATTCCTTTGATTTATCTATTAGAGACTTCTGATTGACCATTTTTTTAGGATGGTATGGTGTTCATTTTTTATGATGTACTCCATATTTTTCAGTAATGTCTCCATATTTCTCTTGTAGAAATGATTTCCTTGGTCACTAATGATTTTTCATGATAATCCAAACCTACAAAATATATTAGACCTGAAAAAATCATAGACAACTTTAGCATCACCATTCCTGGTGGATTTTGGTTCCACCCATTTTGAAACATAATCTACATCTAAAAGAATATATAAATTACCAAATGACATTGGGAATGGTACCATGAAGTCTATCCACCATACTTCAAAAATTTCACAAAATGTAATTGGTTTTTATGTAATTTCCTATATTTTTAATACATTACCTGAAAAACAACACTTTCACATTTTTAAAAAAATGCATAAGAATCTTTGAATGATGTGGGCTGAAAAATTCTTGACTCTAAAAATTTTATATCCATCGTATGGGATCCAAAGTAGCCTTCATAGGCTAAATTATAAAAGGATTTAAAAACTGATTCAATTTTACTTTTAGGTAAATATATTCTAATTAATTTATTAGTGTATATTTTATAGAGGAATATGTCTTCCCAAATATAAAATCTAGAGTTAGATTTAAGTTTTCATTGTTGATGAGAGATTAAATGAGTTGGTACTTGAGAAGTCACCAAATAATTGACAATGTTTTTGTACCATGGTACTTCATATTCCATGATGTAAACTTGTTTTTCAATAATATCTTCATTGAGTGGGTTATGAGTTGTAATTTCTACTTCAGTGGTGTTGGGTAGTCGACTCAGATGGTAGACCACCTAATTTTCAGTCCCCTTTTTATCTTTAATTTCCAAGTTGAAAAATTCTAAAAGTATTATCCATCTTAATATATTTTTCTTTGCATTAACTTTATTCATTAGATACCCAAGAGATACATGGTCAGAAAAAACACCTTTAGTTCCAAGAAAATAAGATCTGAATTTATCCAGTGAAAAAATGAGTGCAAGGAACTCCTTGGTGGCTGTGTAGTTGATTTGTGGGGAATCTAATTTTCTTGATACATAAGCTATGACTTTAGGTTTTCTATAAATTATTTTCAAGAGGGTGGATCCCATAACTTTCTTGGATGCATTGCAGAGTATCTCGAAAGGATAGTCCTAGTTGGTTGCATTATTGGAATTGTGATCAACCTTTTCTTTAATTCATAAAATGATTTATTGCACTCAATATCAACATCAAATTTAGATTTATTTAATAGTAATCTTGAGAGAGGTAGAAAAATGTCATGAACCGGCCTAAATAATCTGGTACCCTAATACCCAAGATAATCTCGACATATCCTGAATAGAGTTCCTAATCCCTGTGGGTTGATGAATAGCACCTGGCATTATACAAGATAAAAGAGGGAATGATTTTTCCACAAAATTAGCTGAAGATAAAGATACGTATCAGTATGCTCATAACTCCAAAGGGTGGTAGTACCAAAAACAAAATAGGTATACCAAAACCCAAATAGTACATCATCCAAGTACTCAAAAGTAGACAAGATAAATCCAACATCCCAAAGACACATCACTCCAATCCCAAAGGATCAAGAACATCCACCTCCTACAAGATGCATATTCCCTTTGCTCGGTCCTAGTAGAAGAAATTCTAAAAATTACCAAAGAAAACATAGGGTGTGAGCTAAAATACCGGTAGGGTTTCACTAAGTGTTCCATAAAAATATTCTATAATAATAAACCAAATAATTCTTTCAATTTTAATTAAAATAGGTATGGTGGTAAATTTCCATATTTAAAACAAAACATTCTTTCATTTTAATATGATGGAAAACATTTCAAGCATGAATTAAATAAAAAAATTATATAAAAAGTTTTATATAAATCAATTGGAATGAATAAATCAGTTTCATAATGGAATTTATAATCAAAACAATCATAAAAACCACCATGGTTATCTGCCCTGTGATATGATAGTTTTTAGTTATTGTATCCTCACACGTCTCATATTAGTGATCAAGACTATAATAACTTGACTCTTTGACCAAGGTAAGTATTGTTAGTTTTTCTTTTTGAATGCCTTAAATGGTCCTAATGAAGTTTTTAATCAAGCTAAGGAGGTTATGGGAGTGTTCAGGGAACTTATGGAACCCGGAGCTCTAAAAAAGGGGAAATATGGCTGGGACGCACGGTTAAGAGAAACTGTGCGGGCCCAGGTGCATGACCGTGCGACCTGCAGCATAGGGTTGCAGAAAATTGTAGAGCCATTTCACATGGTTTGTGTGTGATTAGGAAAACCGTGCGTCGAGACTGTGCGGACCTGCTGTAAGGAGGCGGTGACTTACGCACTGTTTGTACATAGTTTTCCTAACTATGCACAAAAACCATGAGACCCAGTTTTAAGGAAAAAATGACCATTTTCCCCTCACTCCTTTAAGTTTCTATTTTTTATTTTCTTATCCCATTTGTGCATATTAGTCCCTTTATTCTTTTTGATCTCTCAAGTTCCTCTACTCCTTTGATCATCCATTGCTCCTACGTTCGGTGTCCGATCGTCAATCCGTCAGAAGCATTGGATAGGCCTTAGTAAGACTAACCTCGTGTGCCCCTCTTCCTTCATTGAATATTTCTATCTATTTTTATATTTAGAAGTAGGCTCTTTCTCCCTATTTTCAGGGTGTTGGATAGAAACTTAGATCTACTCCAACCTACTCTGAATCTGATGCTGATACTCAGTGAGTCATCATCTATGGATCTAAGTTAGGTGTTCATGTCATTTTACATTTTAATTTTGGTTGTCTCGTACTTAAACCCCTTGTGTCATGATCCGGCCTTTGTTGTGTTCCTCTTTTGTGTTGAATTCTTCATGTCTAACTGACCCAGGTGTGATTATAGGTTAATGGGATCATGGTTAGGGGTTTTGTTATTTCCCTTGTTTGTTATGGACTCCCAAGGGGTGTTACACCTAAATTGGCCATTTTAGGCCAATTTTCCAAAATGTCAAATAATGATTTATATTTCCCATCTTGGTTTTAAATTGATTTGAACATGGTTCCTTATGTATTTTGAACAATCCAAGACACCCCATGGGTGTTTAGACCTCTTAGGGATGGAATTTCCAATTTGACCCCGTGACTTTTTGATATGGACTTTTTTCTTCGCTTGTGCCTTTGTAACTGGTTTTCTATGTTGGGAAAAAGGGAGTGGTTGATAGAATGGGTTAGTTGGGTTGATATGGATTAATCCCCATAAAATGAAAGGCCAAAAATGGAATGACCTTAAGGGAGGGCATGGATTTCCCTTGACTTTAGTTATTTTATAATGGCATTGCTTAAATGGTTTAGTTCGTTAAACATGAAATGATGCAAGAGGGTTTTCCTTGTATAGTATATTGTAAATGATTATGTATTTATTACACTCATGACTCTTTATATATAGATGGGTGGGAGGAATTCTTACCCCATGCCATTTCTACCATCTAGTATTTATGTTCGGGAGGCATTCTTACCCCCCATGCCAATTATAATCTATGTTTGGGTGGGAGGAATTCTTACCCCATGCCTTATAACCTCTATTTGGATGGGAGACATTATTACCCCATGTCAGTATCTTCTATGGGTGGGAGGCATTCTTACCCCATTCCAGCTATTATATATATTTTTATGGATGAGACACATTCTTACCTCATGCCAGTGATAACATCTATATATATTTATATATAAATAGTGATTTGTTTAGATATTACAGCACTGAGCTGAAGTAGGTAGATCTGCCAGGTGTCCCTTCAAACCTGAGCAGGAGGGTAATTGTCTGATTCTATTTTGATTTACTTTCCTACTATTAGTTTCACACTATTTACTTACAAGCGCCACTCAGATTACACATAGACACCATTGGTGGTGTCCTACTGAGATTTATCTCACACCCTATTCGGGATGCCTTTGGCACCTGAGCAGATTATTTACCTATAGGTATGGATAGAGGCAAGCACCACTCACCTGGTTGTTGACTCTCTTTTCTTAGATGGAGCTTAAAAGAAGAGGATCGAGCTTAGACTTTAGATGTTATGGAGAAGCTTCTGGATTTTGTTTCACTTTTTTAGTATTGTACTATGTATGTATGTTTCCTAATTTTGTTCCCATTTTTTAATATTATGCCATGCATGCATATTTTTATTAGACACTGCCCATGAGGCCTTGTATTTATTCTTCAGTATTCCACTATATTTTTTATCCAGTCTTCCACTGTTTACTTATTATGTATTTTGATTATGCTTCTGATATTGCTTATTGTTTCTATATTCACTGTGTAATCTGACATGGGGGTAAATTCTCCCCACTTATTTCACCATTAAACCCCCACTGCTAGTCGGTATCCCCTGGCTTATGGGGAGACGCGCCAGGGGTCATGTGGCCAATCGGGTCTGGGGCACGAGACACATGGCATCCAGGTCTGGGACGTTACAAAGTTCTATTATAGCTAGTTCCTTTTTTGATTTACTATTTGGAGATGATATATTAGAGATTATGAATGCCTAGGACTTGGTCATAAGCCATTATTGGGTGTCTCAAACCCATGTATGGGGTAAGGACCAAGTCACTTGAGTCATTGCTATTATTGATTTTGTTATTACTGTTGATATCATTTCACCATTGGGTGCTTCACATGTTTTGTGATGTCGTTGATATCGATTTTATTGGAATTTTTATTTCATTGTTCAACCTGAGGAAATGAGGGTTATGTGTTAGAACATGCATTACAATAGGCACAATGTCATTAGGCCATGCATTTTTCCATGTCATGTTTAAATTTTTAGAGATCATTTCCTGTTGCATATTTTTGTGCCTTGTTACATGGATATAATTATACTGACATCTTTCTATAGGTATTAGATCATTCTATGGTGTGAGTTTAGTGGGTTTCAATCTTTGATTCATAAGGTGTATGGTCCCTAATGGATCAAAAAATGGCATTACAACAAGCTCAAACATTTGGGGAATGATATAATCACATGTATAAGAACAATTTAAAATGAAAATGACATTCAAGTGAGTGTCATCTTCTAACTCATAAGGTGTATGGGACCTTATGGTCTAGAAAATGATATATCATTGGATTCAACTGTTTAAAATGACTTGTAATTTGAGAACAGCCCTTTTTTACACATTCCTAACTTAGAATCTTGAACGAACCCGACCTTAGTAGTGGGTAGGGGGTGTTCTTCATTCTTATGGCCTGTTGTGGTTTGTTCTACGTTTATTCCTAGATCTAGAAGTAGGCAGAGAGGCGTGTTTGTTTTATAGGAAGGTTTTAGTACCTGTCCTATTTTTTTTAATGTAATCCCTTTAATTTATTAAATCTATTCTAAGTTGCTCATTTGGCATTGTAGCATTATTCCGCCATGATGTCCTCTAGTCATGCACCCTAAAGGCGATGATGTCCATGTTCTTGAGGTGGCGGGCCCTGATCCATTAGTTTTTCTTCCAGTTGAGCCACTTTTGGTTCTTTCTCCTATACCCAAATTGGGTTCCAATACCCAGTTTTGAGAGTGATTCTTGCATATGATGCAGATTATGCAAGGTGGAGTGCAACCTACCCCAAGCATGGAAGAGTTGACTCATGAGTTTCAACAGTATCATCCTCCCACTTTCTCAGGGGATGGAGGAACTTTTACTGTGAAATCCTGGATTGAAGTAATACTTTCTATCTTCGATCACCTAAACATGCCTCCAGAGTGGAGGTTCAAGCTAGCTGCCTACATGCTATGCGACTCAGCCAAGAGGTGGTGGGATGTCATCACCCAGGTATGCCAATATAGAGAGATGGTTTGGAATAACTTTCAGACTATGTTCTATGACTACTTCTTTCCCTAGACTATGAGGGCTGACTAAGCTAGAGAGTTCATGAATCTGTAGTAGGGGACCATGTTAGTCATGGAGTACTCATCCCGTTTCACTGATCTGAAACATTTTCCTCCTTCTCTAGATGTTGATGAACTTATAGCTACTAGGAGATTTGAGGATGGGTTGTGTTATTCCATCTAATTGTAGGTCAATGTTTTTAGGCTGGTGACTATTTCTGAGATCATTAACCAGACCCTAATTACATGGTGGAATCTAAGAGATGATGAGGGTGAAATCTAGGGCGGTTCAGCACCTAAATCTTCTAGTATATCTTATTCTAGGGAAAAGAAACATTTCAAAGAGTCTTGCAGTAATAGTGGTGCTCAGTATCCTTCCGCTAGTGGTTCTCCTATCTATCACAAGTGCGGTGTGCCAGGACATTTCAAGAGCTAGTGTATGTGGAATCCAGTAAAGTGTATAGGATATGGAAGGTTGGGTAATATCCACCAGTTATGTAGAATATTATCTCCAATGCCAAGTGAGTAGAGATCTGCTTCTACTCCTCGATTAGGATCAGGGTCAACAGGATCATGACAGTTAAGCAGTTGGAATATCTCTAGTCGATCAGGCCAGGTGGTGGTTGAGGTAGATGAAATCAATCATATGATTCGCAGCATTGGCAAAGCGGACCTTCTCAAGGCAGTTAGGTAGTGACTCAGGGTTGTGGTATAGGCCAGTTACATGCAGTCTAGCCTATTCCATAGGAGCAGGGCACCAGATCTTCTACAATACAAGGTACTATTCTAATATCCTCCACTTTAGTATCTGTTTTGTTTGATACAGTCGCTTCTCACTCATCCTTATTTGAGTCTATCACTAAGAGTATGGTCCTTGACATGGAGTATTATCATGGCATCATGGCACTATATACACCCTTAGGTATCTATTTAGAGGGAGTTCACCATTGTCAAAATTGTCCCCTTGAGATAGTCAGTTACCTTTTCAAATGGAACATGTATGTTCTTGATATGACGAATTTTGATGTAATACTTGTAATGGACCATTTAGTTCCCTATAAAGCCCATATTTACTGCTATCATAGGAGGGTGATGTTTACATCACTAGAGGTTATTACGCATGTGCATAAGGTAGAATGGGATGTTTGTGCGACGCGAGTAGGACCCGAGATGCAGAGGTTGAGTAGTGTTACAACACAAGTTTCCAATCTTTACCTTGATGACTAGGGGTTGAAACCCACCATTTTTCCTCCTATAGTGGAGTGTTTTAGAGATTTTTTTCCTGATGACTTCTCTGGTCTACCTCTAGTGTGATAGGTAGAGTTCACCATTGAGTTTATGCCAGGATCAACACCTGTGATCATTCCTCCATATAGGATGGCACCTAAGGAGCTTTTGGAACTCAAAAATCAGTTGGAGGGTCTGGAGGAGAAATGTTTTATATTCCCCAACACTTCTCCTTAGGGTTCACCTATCCTCTTTTCCAAGAATTCGGACGGTACCCTTAGGATTTGCATGGATTTCCATTGGTTGAATCATCTAACAATAAAGAATAGGTATTGTTTACCTAGAATAGACGACCTCTTTGATCATCATTGAGGATCGAAGGTGTTTTCATAGATAGATCTGAGATTGGGCTACCATCAGGTGCATGTCAAAACTTCAGACATATATCACACAACTTTTAGGAGTAGATATGGCCTCTACGAGTACCTAGTTATGCTATTCGGACTCACAAATTCACCTGATATCTTTATATATCTTATGAATCAGGTTTTCCACCCATTTATGGATTCATTTTTGGTTGTCTTTATAGAAAATATCTTGGAGTATTATCACTCAAGACACGACCATGAAACCCATCTTGAGATCATTTTGAATATGATTAGAGAGCATCAGCTCTATGCTAATCTTAGTAAATGCCACTTCTAGATCAATAAAGTCCACTTCCTGGTTCATATCATCTTGGCGACAGGAGTTTTTGTTGACCTAGAGAAAGTGAGGGATGTGATTTCTTAAAAACATACGAAGAATGTCTTTGATATCTAGAGTTTCTTGGGGATTTCAAGATACTACAGACACTTCATTCAAGATTTATCATGCCTTGCAGCATTTCTTATAGGTTTGATGAAGAAGGGTGTGGAATTTGAATGGTCAGAATCTTGTGAAGTATATTTTTAGGAGTTGAAGGGCATAATTACTTCAACACCAATACTTATTCTACCATATCCAGGTAGGGATTACATGGTATATTGTGATGCAACTGGTATCAGGCTTGGATCTGTTCTAATTTAGGATGAGTGAGTTGTTGTGTATGGTTCTCATCAGTTGAGGCCTCACGAGCGGAATTACCTAACACATGACCTCAATCTTTCTATAGTTGTGCATGCCTTACGCTGTTGGAGACAATATTTATTGGGAGATCACTTTGTGGTGTTTACAAACCAAAGGAGCCTCAAATATATCTTCACACTGTGAGATATAAATCTCAAGTAGCATAGGTGATTTGAGTACCTATAATATTTTGATTTAAAAATTGCCTACACGCTAGGGAAAGGAAATTCAGTAGCTGATGCTCTGAGCTAAAAGACTCAAACACAGGTAGTTCAGGAGTCCAGTGATGAATGGAAGCTTATGGCCTTATTCTCAAAGATGCACATTGAGGTTCAAGAATACCATGGTCAGACTATCCTCTCATCCTTAGTGGCGACATCTTCTCTTCTGGAACAATTAAGGTTGAGACAGCTATCTGGTCCTGAAGGTATTTTCCTACGAGAGAGTTTCTCGGATGATGATACATCTTCTGGTTTTACGGTCGATAGAGATGATACTCTTTTGTTTCGTGGGTGTGTATGGTTCCTAGTAGACATTAGAGAAGAGTTGATGAGGTATTTCAACACCTCAACATGGGTGGTTCACCCTAGTGTCACCAAAACATACCGAGATCTACAACATCAATATTGGTGGCCCAACATGAAGTGGGAGATAGCTGGTTTCATTATGCAATGTTCCACCTATCAGTAGGTGAAGGAAGAACATCAGATTTCGGTAGGGATTCTTCAGGTATTTTCCATTCCTGATCGGAAATGGGATGATGTTTCAATGGACTTCGTAACTATACTAACCAAATCAACTCATATAAATGATGTAGTTTGGGTTGCCTTTGATCATCTAACTAAGGTATCACATTTCTTACTTGTTCGAGAGACCTTTTTTGTTGATGATCTATGAAGGATGTACGTCAAGGAGGTGGTACATCTTCATGGATCAACTTATTCTATTGTTTCTGACAGAGATGCTCATTTTATGTCAAGGTTTTGAAAGGGTTACAGAAGGACTTGGGTATGGAGGAACTTTTGAGAACAACTTATCACCCTCAGATCTATGGGTAGATGAAGCATACAATTCAGGTGTTAGAGGATATGCTCCATGCATGCATTCTCAACTTTGGGGGTTCCTGGGAGAAACAAATTCCCCTCTTCGAGTTTGCTTATAACAATAGTTTATGGGATACCATTGAGATGGATCCCTATGAATCCTTGTATGATAGGCCTTTTCTCTCTTCCCTTTATTGGTTGGAGGTAGGGGAAGCAACTATCCTTGGGTCCCATATCGCGCATGAGACTTCAGAGCAGGTCCATCTAATTCAGAAGAATATGTTGAAAGCTCAGTCTAGACAGTAGTCTTATTCCAACAAGCATCAGTGACCTCTTGAGTTAAATGTCAGAGACTAGGTTTTCTTGAAAGTCTCACCTAAGTTGGGACATTGACGTATTCGGAAGTAGGGTAAGCTATCACTGAGATTTTTTGGACCCTTCGAGTTTGTGAAGTGAATCGGACTAGTGGCTTACCAGTTGAAACTTCATCAGAGATATCGGTCCACGAAAGATGTATTTCATGTATCTCAGATTCACCGATATTATCTAGACCCATATCATGTCTTTTATACTGATGAGTTTGAGCTATATATAGATGTTTCCTTTGAGGAGTATCTAGTTCGTATTGTTGATCGGGGAATGAAGACACTATGAGCTAGGTTTATTCCTCTTGTATGGGTTCTATGGCAGCACGAACAGGTATAAGATGAGACCTAGGAGAAAGAAGATGATGTATGATCACAGTGTCTAGAACTCTTTGCTGACAGTACCTCTTTACCCTAAGAAGGGAAACTCAGGGATGAGTTGCTTTGAGGAGGGGAGGTTGTAATGACCCAAATCATTAACCAAGGTACGGACTGTTAGTTTTTCTTTTTAAATGTCTTAAATATTCCTTCTAATCAAGATAAGGAGGTTATAGTAGTGTCTGGGGAACTTCTAGAGCCCGGAGATCTGAAAAAGGGGAAAGCGGGTTGGGCCACACAGTTAAGAGAAACCATGCAGGCCCAGGCACATGACCATGCGAACTGCTGTAGAGGGTTGTAAAAAAATTTAGAGCTATTTTTCATAGTTCTCACATGGTTAGGGAAACTGTGTTCTAAGATTGTGTAGACCTACTGTAAGGAGGTAGTGAATTTCACACGGTTTGCGCACAGTTTCCCTAACTATGCGCATAAACCATGTGACCCAATTTTAAAGGCAAAATGACCATTTTTTCCCTCACTCTTTTAAGTTTCTATTTTTACTTA
This sequence comes from Viscum album, assembly GCA_963277665.1. NCBI lineage: Eukaryota > Viridiplantae > Streptophyta > Magnoliopsida > Santalales > Viscaceae > Viscum > Viscum album. Next base: position 420,641,787 of record OY728162.1, on the reverse strand, counting down.
TCTTATACCATTTTCAAACATTAGGCCCTCTATTATTCTTGAGCTCCCAAGGTCCCCTCATCCTTCGATCATCCATTGCTCATTTTTCTAGTGTCCGATCGTCAATCCATCAGAAGCATTGGATAGGCCTTGGTAAGGTTAACCTTCTTTCCCCCTTTTTCTTCATTGAATCTTGTCACTTGTTGCGCTATTTAGAAGCATGATCTTTCACCTTATTTTTAGGGAATTGGATGAAAATTTAGATCTACTCTAACCTGCTTTGAATCTGAGGCTGATACTCAGAGAGTCATCTTCTATGGCTCTAAGGTAGGTGTTCACGTCATTTTTCATTTGAGTTTCATCCATATCATACTTAAACATGCTGTGTCATGAGATAAACTTTTTTGAGTTCCTATTTTATGTTGAATTATTCATTTCTAAATGACCCTAGTGTGATTACATAGGTTAATGGACTCATGGTTAGGGTTTTAGATATTTCCATTGTTTTTATGGACTCCCAAGGGGTGTTACACCTCAATTGGCCATTTTAGGACAATTTTCCAAAATGTCAAATAATGATTTATATTGCCTGGATAGGTTTTAAATTGATTTCACCATGGTTCCTTGTGTATTTTGAACAATCCAAGACACCCTATGGGTGTTTGGACCTCTTAGGCATGGAATTTCTAATTTGACCCTGTGACTTTTTTATATGGCCTTTTTCATTGGCTTATACCTTTGTAATTAGTTTGCTATGTTGGGAAAAATGGAGTGGTTAATAGAATGGGTTAGCTAGGTTGAGATGGATTTAACCCCATAAAATTAAATGCTATAAATGGAATGACCCTAAGGTAGGGCATGGATTTCCCTTGAATTTAGTTATTTTAAAAAGGCATTGCTTAAATGGTTTAGTTTGTTAAACATGAAATGATGCAAGAGGGTTTTCCTTATATAGTTTATTATAAATTATTATTTATTTATTACACTCATAAATATTTATAGATGGATGGGTAATAGACATTCTTACCCCACTCCATTACTATCATCTAGTATTTATGGGTGGGAGGAATTCTTACCCCATTCCAGTTATAATCTCTATTTGGGTGGGAGGCATTCTTACTATGTGCCAATTATGACCTCTGTTTGAATGGGAGGCATTCTTACCTCATTCCAGTATCTTATATGTATGAGAGGAATTATTACCCCACACCAGCTATCATATATATGTTTATGGATGATAGGAATTCTTAACTCATGCCAATGATAACCTCTATATATATTTATATATATCTAGTGATTTGTTCAGACATTCCAGCACTGAGTTGAAGCATATAGATCGGCTAGGTATCCCTTTGAACCTGAGTGGGAGGGTAATTGTTTGATTCTATTTTGCTTTACTTTCCTGCTATTAGTTGCACACTATTTACTTATGAGAACCACTCAGATTGCACATAGACACCATTGGTGGTGGCCTACTAATATTTATCTCACACCCTATTCGAGCCACCTTTGGCACCTGAGCAGATTTTTTGCCTATAGGTATGGATAGAGTCAAGCACCACTCTTATGGTTGTTGACTCTCTTTGCTTAGATGAAGATTAAGAGCAGAGGACCAGGATTAGGCACGAGATGCTATGGATCAGCTTATGGATTTTGTTTCACTTTTGTAGTACTGTACTATGTATACCTGTTTCTTTATTTTTTTCCCATTTTGTACTAGCATGACATGCATGAATATTTTTATTAGACACTACCTATGAGGCCTTGTATTTATTCTTTAGTCATATGCTGTATTTTTTATCCAATCTTCTATTGTTTACTTATTCTTTCTTTGGATTATGCTTCCTCTATTGCTTATTGTTTCTATATTCACTATGCACTCTAACATGGGGGTAAATCCTCCTCACTAATTTCACCATTAAACCCCCACTGCTAGTCAGTAGCCTCTATCCTATGGGGATACATGACAGGGTTCATGTGGCCAATCGGGATCGAAGCACGGGAAATGTGGAAGCCAGGTCTGGTATGTCACAAAGACAATATGTATACACGCGTCCCTTGGGATCAGGACAAATAAGACTCATCAACATTACGTCTGGGATAAGATCTACCCAACTAGGTTTTTGTTAGATTTGTAATCATCAATTCGTTGCTAGGGAATTACCATACTAGCATGTTTGTCCCAAATAACCCACTAACTACCTAGGTTTTCATGTGTCAATCAATCGATCAATTGAAAAATGGAAAATAATTTCATTTCAAATCAATCATCATTCACAGTTCAATTGGACACTTTTCCTTTTCAAAATTCCAATTCACTTTCAAAACCAAAACATAGGTTTTTCAACAATTCACACCATTTCAAAAAAAAACCAATCATAGGTTTTTATCAATTCATTTTAAGCCACTTTTCTAAAATCAATCCTCAAATCATTTCACAATTTTCATTAATTTCAAAGTACAGACCAAATTCCAATTCCATTGTAATTGGGGTTTTTTCCAAAAAATTCCATACCAATTCAATTTTTAATTCCAATTCACATCGAAATGGTTTTTCATAATTCACAATAAAATCATTGTTTAATTATATGGTGAAACTCAAATGTAACCACATACATTTTATAACGGAAAAACATCACTCGTAATGGTACTCACCAATGAAGGAAGAAGGTACAGAAGATTTAGGAACACAACCTAGAACTAAGATCCATAAAAAAGAAATTTAGATCCATCGATCCCAAGATGATCTATAAAACTCCAAGGAGTAAAGAAATAGATAAAGGAAGAGGCTGGAAAACTACTTACCTGAAGAGACAAAACAACCAACATGTTGGTCAATCACCAAACAGATGATCCGGAGGGATTAGAGAACTCTAAAATCACCTAGGGTTGGCTCTTGGTTGACAGGGGAAAATTATAGGCTGAAAACAAAAGGAAATCATCCAATATTACTAGTTTAAAACACCAGGTCAGGGTATTACATGATGTGTATCCCTTTCACATTATGTAATCCCATGAAAAGAAATGACACCAAAAACTTTTCACCTTTTGTTTATAAACCTAGTTTAACCATTTCACATTCTGAACCAAATTCATGAAATCTTAAATGAGATAATTACATGATGTGTAAATTCCCAACAGATAGTTATTCACCCAATTCCCTATACAAAATCCCCAAATGAAAAAAAGGAAGAAAAAACAAAGGACAAGACATACCTTAGAAGGAAACAATGTGTTACAACCTTCCCACCATAAAAAACTTTCTATCCCTAGAGATCCTATCAAGAAGTTTCCATATCAAAAAGGTTAGGCCAATGATCTATCATCAATGCCTCACACTCCCATCTCTCATGTGAATCATAACCATGCTTCCATAGCACACATACCAAAGGAATCATCCACTAATGAAATACCTTTGTCTCAAAATCAACTATCTTGACTGGATTCTCAATCACAGATAAATTAGGCTCAACATAAAGATCAATCCAACTCAAAACATGAGATGGATCGAAACGATATCTCTGAATATAAAATACATAGAACACATTATGTATTGATGCCAACTATAGAGGAAGTACTAAATGGTAATCCACCTTCCCTGCTTGTTCAACAACCTCAAAAGGTCCCACAAAATGAGGAGAAAGATTCACTTTCATCCAAGACATTGATGAACCAAATGAGATAAAACTTTTAAGATCCCTAGTCACCAAGTAAAAACTCCAATGGTCTACACTAATGACCAACATAGGATTTATACTGGCTCTGTGTCGTCAACATCCTCTAACGAATTAACTAAATATTTGATGTTGTCTCTTGAACCAAGCTTAGTCCAACCAAGGAACTTTCACTAATATCTGATCAAAAAAATAGATACTTACAAGAACTTCTATAAAAGGCATTAAAAGGATCTATTCTCATCATATGTTGGTAACTATTTTTATAGGAAAACTCAACCAGTCCCAAATGTTCATACCAAGATCCACAAAAATCAAGGACATAGACGTGAAGCATATCCTCAAGAATCTGTATAGATCTCTCTATCTGGACATCTATCTGTAAATGGTATTCCATACTCAAATGAACATGAGATATAATTACCTTCTAAAGGCCTCTCCATAAGAGAGATGTAAAATAGGGATCTCTGTTGGAGACTATAACAGATGGAACTTTGTAAAAATGAACAATATTTTTCATATAGAGATTTCAAAACTCCTCAACTTTGGTTATATCATGAATGGGTATAAAGTGAGCCATTTTGGTTAGCCTATCAATCATAACCCATATCGAATTATTATTTCTATGGGTATGTGGAAACCCAACCACAAAGTCCATATAAATTTCATCCCACTTACAAGTTGGCACTATATGTGGATAAAGAAAACCCAAAGGTCTTTGGTGCTCATCCTTGACCTGTTGGAAAGTATAGCAGTGAAAAAAAAAGTCAATAATGTCTCATCTCATACCTGGCCACCAGAATCATCACCGCATGTCATAGATCATCTTTGTAGTTTATGGGTGCACCGCCCATTGGGAATTATGTAAATCCCCCTTCACACATTTCCTCATAGATAATGGCATAAAAAACTGATTCCCAAAACATAGAATACCCTCCATGTGTAATGACCACTCAACAATGGTCTCCCCGCCATAAAGAGAGGATGTAATTTCATGGAACTTATCATCAAGCTAGTGATCCTAAAGAATTATCTTGAGAAGATAGAAGGTCAAATGAACACTAGCCAAGACAACCTCGAATCCTATTTCCCAAACTCCTATATGAAACTGTGAAAAAAGATGCATCAAATTCCATTATTCTAATAATTATTTCACGGCCTGGTTTAGGATTTTCCTACTCAAGGCATCTATGATGACATTCCCTTCCATCAGTGTACAGTCAATATCAAAATCAAAATATTATAAGTACTCCACCTAATGCATCTAACAGATATTCAGATCTTTTTGAGAGAAGATATAACTCAAACTCTTGTAGTTGGAATTCATGATGAACCTTTATCCAAAAAGGTAATGCCTCTAACTCGTAAGCACAAGCGTCACTATTTCAAGTTCAAGCTCATCGATCGGATAATTATTCTCATGTGTTCTAAGATGTTGAGATCCATAGGATGCCACATGATCACCCTACATAATAACACAACCCAAATCCAAACCTGACGTGTTCTAGAAAACCACATAGCCCTACCCGGCCTCTAGAAGATTCAACACTGGCACAGAATTCAAAAGATGTTTTAGATCAATGAAAGAACTCTAAAATTTCTCATACCAAGAAAAATTCACCCCTTCCGAGTGAGTTTGGTCATCAGAGAATCAAACTTCTATAAAACCTTTACAAACCAGTGATAATGCTCTGCTAAACCCAAGAGGATCCGAATCTAAAAAACGTTATGTGAGTGCTCCCATGTCATAAAATATTTCACCTTATCATGATCAACTAAGATAACATGTTATGAGACTACGTATCCCAATAACTTCACTTCCCAAATCTAGAAATCACATTTTGATATCATGGAATAAATTTGGTGATTTCTAAACAATTCCAGAACTAATCTTAGATGATGAACATGATACTCCCCATACTAAGAGTAAACCATGATTTCATCCACAAAAACCACTATGAACATATCAAGGTACTCATGGAATATCTTGTTCATCAAATCTATAAATACTACAGAAGAATAGGTTAGAAAAAATGGCATGAAAAGATACTTATAATGTCCATACCTTCTCCTAAATGTGGTTTTCAACATGTAAAATTCTTTTATTCTCAACTGGTGATAACCATATCGAAGATCAATCTTCAAGAACCACTTCTCCCCTTTCAACTGGTCAAATAGATCACCAATACATGGAAATAGATACTTGTTCTTTACTATAAATCGATTGAGTTTCCAATAATCAACACATAGGTGAAGTGTTCCATAATCTTTCTTAGCAAAGATAATAGGTTCCGCTCAAGTTAACAAACTCGGGTGTATAAATCCTTTCTCTAAAAAATCATCCAATTGATTCTTCAACTCTTTCATTTCATCTGGTTTCATGTGGTAAGAATGAATATATATCAGTTGAGTACCAGGCACTAAATCAATAGAAAAATCTACCTCCCTTACTGGTGGAAAATAAGAGAATTCAGAAGGAAATTTTTTAGAAAACTCAATGAAATTAGAGGGAGATCATCACTCAAATATTTTTTCTCTGGATCAAAATAAAACACCGATATTACTTTCCCCAACTCTAGAAAAGAAGATCTAGATCTACTCAACCTCAAGTATCATTCTCCCTAAAAGATATGGAACACCCCCATTGGGTTTGGTGAAGGAAACCTGTCAAAGATAACAGTCAATTAAGGCCTTATTATCCATGAGAAAATCCATCCTGAGAATGACGTCAAGATGTTTCATATAGAGAGACAAAAAATATCAAGTAAGCTCAACACCTGATAAATAGAAAATAGAAGAATGACAATAGAGACCCTATTATCTCTTCATTATGAGGGGTATAGTAATATCCATCACATAAGATAAAATCTCCATAGGAATATTTATTAGGTTTGCAATACCGATTGATATAAATAAATGAGATACACCAGTATCAAATAAATCATCCACTAAAGATGAATCTATAATTATGGTACCACTCATAGTCACTGGACCCGTATCTACTTCCTCTAGAGACTCTTCTACTACATGGAGAACCTTCTTTCCGAATGTCTATGGTTGGAACCCCTTAGATCTTGAAGCATCTGAATTCACTGCTTTAATTTTTAGTGCCAATGATATCGTGCCACTATGTGGTGTAGAGAATATATAAATGAACTTGTGTAAGTGTCTTGAATGACTATAGGAACCACATATCTAGGGTGCCTCAGTGCAAACTAGTTTTGAATGCCCAGGCTTTCCACACTGGAAGCAAGTTAAATGGCCCCTGCTAGGCACTACAAGTGGTCAGGAAGATCCCTATTATAGGGAAGCACCATGAGACTCATCATTCTTCCTCTTCCCTTTATGGGAACTCATTGAACTACCACTGGGATAAAAAGGAACTCCCATCAATCCTGACTTAGCAACTAAATCAAGCTCAACCATCAATTACCTATCCATTATGTCAACATAATAGGAAATATTAAACAAGAAAATCTGAGAATGAATATTAGATATAAGGTCCATCTCGAACCATCGAGTCTTTATCTTCTCATTTGATACAATATTCAGTGAAAACTGCACAATATCAACAAAGTGGTTTGCATATTCTATTACATTCCTATCATCTTGCTTGAGTTTGAAAAACTCTATATCCTTATCTAGATACATAGAATATAGATAGAACATATCAGTGAAAACAACCTTGAATTCATTTCACTATAAAACCTCATGCTTCTTCACCATCACCATTGATTCCCACCATCTCTTACTTAGTCCCTCTATCTTGAAGGTGGCACATTTCACTTTGATCGAATCAATAATTTATAAGAAATAAAACAAAAGATATATCTTTCTAAACCAATATTCAACCTCTTGAGTATTATTAGATCCTTTTAAAGTGGGATGTTTTTGGAGAATGAACTCCTAAGAATGATTTTGATATTCATCCCTCTAAGGTTCCACAATTGGAACTTGAATGGTAATGTGTGTATGTGCATGTCCCAGAGCTTGGATAACATAGGCAATAATCTCATTGAGGTTCTAGTCCACTGTAGGATTAACTTGTTGTGGTTCATCAGTAGCTACCTCCTAGATCCTATTCACATGTTTTCTTAGAGGCATGATACTACACAACATCAGTAAACAACATAGAATATGTCAAAAGATTACTTAGATCAAGAACTCAAACAAGAGAAATGGGGAAATTAATCCCATAAGATAGATATTATGATTTGGATTTCAACCTATCCAAATAAAAAATAGATTAAATAATAGAATTATTCCTCAAGACGCCTTTACCAAACCACTCATGGTGACTTAAATCTTGTTACAATAAGATATGGTCACTCACTCACTCATAAATACCTCCTATGTATCGATAAGATCTCTTAACTGGATGTTGACATCAAGGTAAGATGCTCAACTTGGCCTCTAAAACCACTTTGTCATGAACCATCCTAGAAACCATGTTACCCTGATACATGACCCGATCCCAACATAGCCCGAAGTGAATTACCGGTCTCTATGGGTTGGAGACCTTCACTTGGAATCATACAAGATAAAAGAGAGAACAATTTTGCCACAAAATTAGAAAAAGATAGAGATACATATCAGTATGTTCAAAAATACAAAGGGAGGCATTACCAGAAACCAAACAGTTATATCAAAACCCAAATAGTATATCATCAAATTACTCTAAAGTAAACAAGATAAATCCAATGTCCCAAAGTAAACATCACTCCAATCTCAAAGGATCAAGAACATACACCTCCTTCAAGAGGTATTTTCCCTTTACTTGGACCTGGCAGAAGAAAATCTACAAACGCCCGAACAAAAAGGTAGGGTGTGAGATAAAATTACAATAGGGTATCACCAAGTATTATATAAAAATATACCATAATAATAAACCAAATCATGCTTTCAATTTTAATTAAAGCAATCATGAAAGTATATTTTCATATTTAAAACAAAACATGCTTTCATTTACATATGATGGAAAACATTTCAAGCATTGATTGAATAAACATTTTTATAGAAAACAATTTATATAAATCAAATTTCATGAATAAATTAGTTTCATAATCAATGGAATTTATAATCAAAACAATCACAATAAACACCATGGTCATATACCCTATGGTATGATAGTTTCTAGTTATAGGATCCTCACATGTCTCATATCAGTGATCATGTAAATATGTGTATACACATCCATTAGGATCAAGACGAATAGGAATTATCAATATTCCATCATGGATAAGATCTTCCTAACATGGTTTTTTCTATAGTTTTAATCATCAATCCATTCCTAGGGAATTACCATTCTAGAGTTCTTGTCCCAAATAACCCACTAACTACCCATACTCACATGTGCTCAATCAATCGATCAATTGAAAAAGGGAAAACCATTTCATTTCAAATCAATCATCATTCACAACTCAATTTACCACTTTTCCTTTTCAAAATGCCAATTCACTTTCAAAACCAAAACACGTGTTTTTCATCAATTCGAGTCTTTTCAAAAAAAAACCATAGTATTTTATCAATTCAATTTAATCCAATTTTTTAAAATCAATCCTCAAATCATTTCACAATTTCCATCAATTTTAAAATACGCCCCAAATTCCAATTCCATTAGAATTAGGGGGTTTTCTCAAAATTCCATACCAATTCAATTTAAAATTTTAATTCACATCAAATTGTGTTTTTATAATTCAATTTAAAGTAGTATAAATAAAATCAAGAAAACTAATATTTAATTATATGGAAAAACTCAAATGGAACCACATACCTTTTATCACTGAAAAATAGCACTTGTAAAGGGACTATCCAAAGAAGGAATAAGGTAAGAAAGATCTAGGAATTAAAACTAGAACCATGATACATAAAAAATGAGTTTATATCCATCAATACCAAGGCAATATATCAAACTCCTAGGATTAAAGAAAGAGATGAGATAAGAGAATAAAAAAATGCTTACTCGAAGAGACGCACTGTAACCAACACAATGACCAATCACCAAACAGATAATCTAGAGGGATTGAAGAACCCTAAAATCACCTAGGGTTGGCTTTAGATCGAGTGGAAAAATCTATAGGTATAAAAAAAGGAAATAATCCAAGATTACTGGTTTAAAATATCAATTCGGGGTATTACAAGACACGTATCACTTTCACATCTTATAATCTTGTGAAAAGAAATGAAGCTGAAAAACACATCACCTTTTGTTTATAAACCCAATTTAACCATTTCACACCATGAGCCAAATTCACAACATCTTACCTATAAAAATTGCATGACGTGTAAATGATTAACAGATAGTGCTTCACCCATTTCCTTACACAAAATCCCCAAATGAAAAGAAAGGAATCCAAAACAAAAGAAAAGGCATACCTTAGAAGGTAACAGGGTGTTATAAGAAATATTACTAAAATATTTGATGAATCTTTTGTAAAATACTATGTTTCCTAAAAATGTTCTAACATGTTTTAAACAAGTTGGGTATGGTGAGTAATTTATTAATTTAACTTTTTATCTGTCCACCTCAATTCCTCTCTATGAAATTGTGTGACCCAACAGTATTCCTTTTTTTACCATGAAATGATATTTTTCAAATTTTAATATAAAAATTTTCTCAATGCATGTTTTCAAAAAAAATTCCAAATTTCCTAATCAATGATCAAATGAATTATTGAAAATAGTAAATTCAATAAGAAATACCTCTAAGTAGTCCTTAATGTGATCTTATAAAATAGTCACCATATACCGTTGAAAGGAACCTCAGGTGTTTCATAGCCCAAAAGGCATCCTCTTGTACATAAAGGTGCAAAAGGGGAAGGTGAAGGTCATCTTATCATAGTATTTTGGTGTAATTGTTCCTTGGAAGTATCCTAAAAAATCATCTAAAAAACAATAATGATCTTTCCCTGCCAACCTTTCTAGCATTTGATCGATGAATGAGATGGTAAAGTGAACTTTTTAGGTAACTTGATTCAATTTCCTATAATCTATGCACACCCTACAACTTATTTTCACTCTCATGGGGATCAAATCATTTTTTTTAATTTTTAACAATGGTCATACTGGTCTTCTTTGGGATAGCATGGATGGGGCTTACCCATTGAAAATCATAGATTGGGTAAATGATGTTAGATGTTAGTAATTTTTCTATCTCCTTCTTAAAAACCTCCATGATGGTGGGATTAAGTCTTCTCTATGGTTTTCTCACTAGGAATAAATCACTTTCTAAAAAGATTATATGATAGTAGACTTTGGGGTTGATTCTAGGTATATCACATAAACTCTATCCTATGGCCTAGATATTTCTTTTGATAAGGTTAGTAAGAGTTTTTTCTTGGGTCTTAGGTATATTATTTTCAATGATCACTGGTAGTTTCTCTCCTTCTATAAGGTAAACATGCTTTAAATCTCTAGTCAGTAGATTTAAATCTAGAATTGGGGGTTGTTCAAAGGATGATATTGAGTTGAGGTTTCTTACTTCTAAATCTTGGATATCTTGTTTCGTGTTAGTATCTTTTAGTAAACCATAAAAAAATAAGAAGTAAACTACTTCTCTAACTAGAAACTAGAATGTTCATATTTGTGTGTATTGGTATGTTTGAATGAAATTTTATCTCCCAAAGCTAAGAATTCATAAAGCATACCTGAATCTTCAATTGGTTCCGTACTTTATTCATAAGATATTTCACTGAGTGAGTGAATTATTGATGAATGCTTCATTTCATCAAGTATGATAAATGTATTGTACTATCCCTAAGATCCATTATAAGTGTACCTTTATGGACAATGATAATGGTTTTTGATGTCTTTATGAATGGCCTACCCAAAATGATTGGTGAGTGGCCTAGTGTTATACCTTTTTCCATTTTGAAAATGTAGAAGTCAACTAGAAATACCAATAATCTTACCCTTACAATTATATCTTCTACAAATACAACTGGGAACATGATGGATCTATTTTCTAACTGTGTCACTGCTCAAGTAGGATTTAGTTCTCTAATCTAAAAGGATGAAAATTTTGAGTGAGAAATAACATTTATTAAAGAACCTAAATCGTATAATGCATCAGTAAAATTTAATTATACAACAGTTCAAGGAATATATAATGTCCTTGGATCATGACATTTTTATGGTATCGGCAGTGTGATCAGTAATGAGATGCTTCTCCCTATGATTATTCTCTCATTTTCAGTAAGTTGTTTTCTCTCCATGCACAACTCCTTGAAAAAAATTTCATATTTAGGGATTTTTCTAATTGATTCCAATGGTGGGATATTAATTCCAACCTTCTAAAAGGTCTCTTGAATCTCTTTTTGAAGTAGATATTATTCTTCCTTATTTGAATCAACTACTATAGAAGGGCATGGTGCTTGGATGTCCTTTTTCTCTATTTATTTCATCTATAATGGAATTTTTTGCCTTTCTTTTCAAAACTTTGTCCTTATATTCTCTTTATTCTTATCCTCTTTACTTGTCTAGATGGGTGGATATTCATAATTCTACTCATAATATTCATCCTTGTGTTGTTCAGGAGGTTTAAACTCTTTTCCTATTTGGTTTTTAATCACACTAACATTTTCTTTGGGATTTGGAACTATCTAGGTAGGTAGTTTTTCCATAATCTTGTTTAGAATGTTAATAATACTTCCTAATTTATTTGTGAGTTTATCTATCTTATCTTTTAGTCTTGAGACTTTTTAATGTAGTTGTTTATATTTAGTTTATTATGAACTAGTGGAAGGATAGTCATAAGTCTTATATTGGAAAGGTGGTGGTTGAAAGTCTTATTATTGGTAGGGATGCCTATAGGTTTTTTTTAAAGTTGTTTATTTCTGGTATTGTTGTTGCTGGAATGAAGGTTATTGTGTGTATTTATTTTTATAGAATAACTTGGCCTTATTTTACTAGAATTAGATTGGCTGAAAGGTTGTTGTACAAATTTCGGTCACTTTCACTTTAAGACATTGGTTAGTGTAATTATTGGAATAGGAGATTAAACCACAAACCTAGGGAGATCCATGTTGTCCACTTTCTTATGTCACAACCATCTATCTCAGTACACTATTTTTTCCTTAAGTATTGCTTCAAGAAAGCTTGATAAATAATCAGAAGTCCTTACCTCATGGATGCCTCTAGTTCAATCATACCTATGGAATTTTATGGTGACTTTTCAATCAAGGATACTTCAGATATGGTGTTGATCATATTTCAATCATTATTGAGTAGGCCTTAGTAGAAGAAAATGAGGAATTGGTGATCCTCCATAGTCTGATATGGGAAGCTGGCAAAAAGTTTCTTGAACCACTCCCAATACTCATAGAGTGTCTCTTTGGTTGATTGATGAATATTATAGATCTCCTTTCTGATTATCATTATTCTGGATATAGGGAAAAATATCTACATGAATCACCTATTGAGATCCTCCCAGTCATTGACTTCCCCTGGTTATAGTCTATACAACTATTCTTTTTAATCTCCCTTTAGTGAAAAGGGGAATTCTCTCCACTTGAATTATTCCTCCGTGACTCCTCGAGGTTTGAAACTGGAGCATACATGAGTGGATTCTTAAATATATATTTTTGGGTATTATCCTATAAGACCATATAATTTAGGTAAAATTTGAATCATATTAATTTTTAAATCAAAATAATTCTCTAAGTTAGGGATATATATTTGATTTTTTTGGTTAGCGAATTTTAGTGCATAAAGATCATGTAGAGTTTGTTTGGGTTTGCCAGCCATTATATCAGGTTCATAGTGAACACTAAAAGTGTCACTTGAATATATGAGGTTTATTTCTTCAAGCCAGAATTGCATGTTTTTTTATTAATTGAGTTAGTTTTATTTCAATTAATGGATCAAAGTTAATTAATTGATTATTTGTTCCTTGGGCCATTTAAACTTATTTTTTAAAAAAATTAGTGTGTTTTGAGGCATTGCTCCCCATCAATGGTGATAATTTTGACACTTTCCTATCGTGGGTCATGGAAAACAATTTTTTTACTACCTAAGTATAGTCTTATGGTTATCATTTAGGTTTTATCCAAAGAAGGAGTGCACACAAAATGAGGTTCAATTTTTTTATTTTTATTATCAAAATTGATTTAAATTTGGGTTGTGTAATTAAGGATTCAAAAGGAATAATTAATGATTTATTTTAAATAGTTGATGAGAATAAGTGACTAGGTTGGTTTTGTCTAGACCTAATATAATGTTTTCCTAGCTTCTATTTTTTTCCAATTTTTCTTTAGTTGGCTGGTAAAAGTGATATTTATCTGTAGATTCCTCTCTCTCCCTTGTCTAGATGGTTATGGTAAGAATATTCCTCTCTAAAACCTCAGGTTGTCCTGCCACCCTTCTTATGTGTGTGAGTGTTACATTAGTTATATTGATTAATTAGGGAAATCTCTTATTAGGTATTTTTTTCCCTTCATAAACCAACATTTTCAAATTACAATTCATAACATAGGTTGATGACCTTCAAACACTCACCACCCAACCCTTATTTGTTCCACCATATATAGAAAAGAATTGTGTGGAGGGAGATATGGATCATTGACCAAGTAAATTTATAATAAATAGAATAAAAAATCTAATGCAACTATAGTCATGATTTTAAACTATAAATAATAATTGAAACCAGAAAGAAGAAGAAATAATGGATTTATTCATTTAAGTGAAAAAACTCAAACAAAGCAATTGGTTCGGCCTTCCCTTTCCCAATCACTCACAAGAACTACCCCTCAATGGATGGGGTAGTTAAGTTTATGTGGGGGGGATGGCATCGTAAGAGTGAAAATAAAATAAAAGATATTTAATAAATAAAACAAGAAATTATCCAGTGATTCGGCCTACAACATGAGCTTCCTTCCCTCATGGTTGAGCTCCTCACAGTACAAAAATGCCCTCATATTTATAGAGTTCCAAATCCTATCTTCTTTCCTTGATACAAATCTTTCCATATGTTAATAAAACTCAGATCAAGGTTTTAATACATATCTTTTTTTAGATATTTCATGGATATTGGGTATTTCCCAAATGAGATAAAGATACATCATGGGAAGCTCCTCGTATTCATGGAATGCATGGGTTGTGTATGTACCATGCATCATGGTGGTTGGTGGAACCTTCTTATAGTGATAAATTTGGAGAAAAAAGGGTGACTTTGGTGTAGCGGTCTTCATCAAATGCTCAGTCCTTCATAGTGGATGGAGGGAGCTCATTTTTCATGCAGGGTGTCATCCTCTTCAAAATAAGGCCTCATGGTGGTCATCTGAAGTGGCATAGGTGATCCAGGGTGGTTTGGAGTGGTGGTAGTGGTCACTAGATTGATCTTCAAGATTCCTAGGTGCTTTCATGGTGTCTCTAGATTTTGTAGATGATAGAGAATTGGTGTCGAGTGGTGTCGAGTAATAGAAAGTGGCATCTTGGGTGTGTTCGTGTGTTGTTGGGAAGAGGCAAAGTAGGATGACGGTGTTTTGGTAAGTGATGAAAAGTAACCACAAAACACTATCCCACATTGATTCTTTCCATAGGTAATGTGCTCATTTATAAGGAAATTTGTTCTATACTCAAATTAGAAGCTTTATTTGGGTATGGGATCCCTGTACAGACACACGCACACATATGGGTCGTACCTCCCCGCATGGCCCGTGTGGGATTAATCCCACCCTGTACATGCGGGATCCTCCCCGCGGGATCGCTCTACACCTTTCGTCTTGATCATAGTGGTTTTCCTAGCTAGTTTTCTCTTTTTTGGGATGGCTATGTGGTCGGTTGGTTACTAGTTGAGGGTTATCCATGCTTGGACCACTTTTTTACACCTAAAAATTTGTTAAACACTTGAAAATTCTCACAAAAATATTAATAATTAAATAAATATTCAAAATTAAACATTATTTATTATTTTAAATTCATTTTAATTCTTTATTGGTAAATTCTCACATTTTATATAAATAATTAATTATATGGTAATTTTCATTAAAAAACATTAAAAATCATTAATAAAACACTAAATAATTTCATAAAAATATGTGTGCATGAGACACCAAGAGGGAACTGCTATTTTCTGCTGCTCATGGTTGACATGAGATGTTACATGTGGCTTAGTTTACCCATGATAAATGACCAATGTTTGGCATCAATAATACACTTTTAGACCATTATGTAGGAGGAGATAGGGCACAAGATAAAGGTCCTCTACACTGATCATGGTGGTGAGTTCACTTCGATGGAATTCAATGAATACTATGTTAATCACAATATACAACATCATCTCACAACTCTTTATTCACCAAAGAAGAATGAGTTCATTGAATGATACAACCAGATTGTCATTTCCATGGCTCCAAGAAGGCAAAGGGCCTTCCCAGGATGTTTTAGAGTGAGGTCATCTCCACCTACATATTTATCCTCAATTGATCACCAACACAAAGCCTTGATGAGATGATATCTTATGAGGCATGGCATGAAAAAAAACTAGTGGTTTACTTTCTCTATAACATTGGATGCAACATGCATATTAAGAATGTGAAACCTCACTTGATATGTTGGATGACCAGAGTATTCCAATGATCTTCATCGAGTACAATTCTAGATCCAAGGAATATTGTGTGTATGATCCCAATGGAAATAACATGCATGTAACACGTGATTTCATCTTCAATGAGGAATCAAAATTGGATTTAAGTGCTCATGAAAAATAATGTATGTTAAATAGTGATGATCCATTCACCATCAAGCACACTATGGTATATATATCAGGGACAACGAAGATTGGAAGCACTGTCAGAGACCAGCGATCATCACTCACACCCATTAGTGTGTTGTCTATAGACACCACAACACCATACATGGTTGAGGTGATGCCTAAAACATCAAACATAGTGGATTTTTCCTCACTACCATCTAACATAGTGTAAGCACTTGATGTAGATCATAGTAATTCCCCACATTGATTTCGCACCATTGAAAACATTATTAGGTAGACAATACCACCTGGGTTTTCACTACATGATCTCGAATATGGGGAGCTTCACTTCACTACAACCGACAAGCCAACTAGATTCAAAAAATAAGAACAAAACTCAAGTTGTCACAAGGAAATTATTGAGGGGGAGCTGAGGAAATTATCTTCTAGGGTAGTGAGGGAGAAAGGGAAGAGGGAATTGAGTGTGTGGTTCAAAATTGGAATCCTTCTCGCATCACTAGGTGTGATCGGCAAAAGTCATTTCATCGGAGATCCAATAGTATGTCGGTATCCTCCATGGCCAAACTTTCTAATGACTTGGATACCAAGATCTCATTCCCACAAGCCATGTTCATTATAGATAAGCTGATATCGAGTGAAGAGAAGGATTCGAGGGAGGGGTATTTTGTAGGAACTATCATGAAGTCACTTAGGCACTCTAAGTTATAAGAGTTTCACACAAACATTGGAATCATTGAGATCTGATGAACATGATAAAAATTAGGGGGTGATAGTGCTGACTAATTTCAATAAGGTGATTAATTTCACCTTTATTTTTCTTTCCCCCGTCATTTATCTCCTTTATTTTTCATTTTATGGTTCAATGCGGTTTGACCTCATTAAGGATCCCATGTGGTTTTTAATTGCATTTTAAATATAGGTATCTCTTTTTGTATATAAAGTAATGAAATACCCACATGAAAAGCATCCCAACTTGTGGTGCACAATACATCTCTTGATTTCTAGATTTTTCTTTGTCCTTCCAAATCATTCTTATGTGTTCATGGGTGTTGACTAGATGAGCATTTCCAACACATATATCGTAGTGTACTTAATAGTGAATGGATCTTTACTACTCAATATACCTTATTTTTCATAAGCACTCTAGTCCCACTACAACACCTCATTTAAGATGACATCACACATTACGTGCATGCACTTTCTGACAGGGTCATATACATGGTATTCCTTGGACCTAGATTCGTACTCGTTGAAGATCATCAATGTAATCTAGTCATAAAACTTATTTAGGTGAGGCTTCACATTCTTGACATGTGTGAAGAACTCTAATGTGCTTAGAAAGTGCATCATTTCCTGCTTACTGTGGCAAGCCTTATACACTGTCACCCTGTCGAGGCTTCGTGTTGGTGTGTGGTTTAGAATGAAAATGACAGTGGAGACGACCTCACCCCAAAATATCCCAGGGAGACTCTTTTCCTTCAGTATGCTTTGATCCATGGAAATAAAAACTTATTTGTGGTGTTCAATGACCCCATTATGATATGGTGAATAGTGATCCATGAGATGTCATTAAATTTCATTCTTGTCATAGTATTCACCAAATTCCATCAAAGTGAGATTGCCACTATGGTCGTTGTGGAGGACCTTTAACTTTCACCTTGTATCTACCTCCTTTGTGGCCTAAAAATGCCCAGTTGTCATTAGAGCTTGGTCATTTCTTGTAAATAGACTAAGTCACGTGTAGTGGCTCAGGTCATCCATGAGCAATAGAAATTAGTGATTCTCGCTCGGCGTGATCATCCCATAAAGATCGTTGTGAAAAAGGGTGATGACGTACTCCGCACGATGCTTTTCTTGATCAGGGAAATATATTTTTCAATTTTTCTCAATGAGGAAGATATCACAGACTTGATCCACATGATCAATCCATGACAACTCTCACACCATATCGTGTTGAGTGATCTTGTGTAGAGCTTGAAAATTTAGGTTGTCATACCTCACATGATAAAACCATGCCTCCTTCGAGCCATTTTCTAATAAGCATACCAGTTGTGAAATGTTGATTCCAAGATTGTACAGTCAATCAGGGAAATGATTCACCCTAGCCAACAGGCGCTGTTGATGGTCGTGAATCCTCAAGACACTATCGTTGATAAGTATTTGGTAATAATTCATGTTAAGTTGTCCAATTCTAATGATGTTGGTGGTGAGCCTCAGGATTAAGTACACCCCAGTGAGCACATGGTGATCAGTAGTCTTATAGGTGAACGATATCATCCTACAACCCTTGATGTTAACAATGGAGTCATCACCAAACTTGAAAATCTCAAAAATACCAAATTTGGTCTCGAAGAAGACAAAATGAGATCCAATCATGTGGTTTATGGAACCAGAGTTGGGGTACCACAGGTTGGTATCACACACCTCATCCCAATCTAGTTGTTTGAAGGACTTTACCTCGACCATCTAAAGAGGGTTTCATCACGGTGGTGGAGAATTAGGAGTGGAAGATTGTGGTGGTGGGGAATCAGGAACCGCGATGCATGTCCTTTCCATAAGGAGTGTGGGACCATCATCATCACTCTTCATCAGATGGGCCTTGTCTTGTTTAATATTATTGTGGTTATGTTTGGCCCAATGAACCATTTTTTCCATAGTAGAAACATTGGTCCCTAGATACAACATGAACACCACCGGATCTTGAGTCATCCCTTACATTTTCATTTTCATTGTTGTGGTCAGCACTGCCAGATCCATTGAAGGATCCCCCTATTATCACTTCATACGTATAACCCCCTTCTTAGTGAGGAGTAGCTTCTCTCTAGTGTTAGTGGTGGGTGATAGTTCAAAATGGTCTTTTGATACTTTGAGCCTCTCTATTGCCTCTTTCACAATGAGTATTGATATGTTGATCAACATTTCGATTGAAAGATAAATTTAGTAGAACTTGTAAGGGATAGTGCCAAAGTACTTTTCAATGACCTTGTGTTGAGGCTCCAGATCATTGAGGACGGTGATTTGATTGACCATCCCAGTGAGCCTTATCCCGAAGTCATCCATCAACTCTGCATTGTGAAAAGAAACATCTTTTTACTTCTTAAATAGTTTTGAGGCATTGGCCTTGAAAACTTGATCAATGTAGATACGCATGGTATTTATAGTGTCTCATGCTTCCTTGGTGCTTTCCTTAATAGTGAGTATGGTGATCATCATTGCATTATAGAATACGGGATGGCCTCCAGCACCATCCTATCTTCTTGGATTTATGCACCATCGGTGTCGACGATGTCTTAGATTCTATGTTTCTAGAGTATAACCTTCATTATCAAGTCTTAGTTTACATAGTTCATCTTCATGTGGATTGGATACATTGTCAATCCCCTAACCTCCTTCACCATTAATTGTACCACCAAAGGGCCACGACCGTTGTCAATGTGGGCTCTGAGACATGATGATGATGCATGGGAGTATTGAGGCAATGAGGGCTCAGAGCATAAAATTGTGGATCATTCCAACCTTTCCCTGATACCAAATATTAGAAATGTCTTTTAGTCAACACACATGAACTCCCATGAACTCCTAGAATTTTAAAGACATAGCAAGATTCATAGGAGGATTTTTGTGTAGTATAAAAGTGGGTTGCTTTTCTAGTGGTGTTTTATTGATTTATATACACCAAAAACTAAACATAATTACAGGGTAATTAACAATGCGAGAGTCATGTGGCTCAGTCAAACTGCATTAAAGGAATTAAAGGCGAATTAACTGGGGTACATGGTCTCAAACCACATTAGGGGAAAATGATAATAAATGAGGGAAATGATGGGGGAGAAGTAACAGTGAAATTAATCACCCCATTGAAATTAGTCAACAATAGACATAACTCCACTCTAAATTACTTATGATATGTTTTAGATATGATGTAATAAATGTCAATGGAAAATCATAGGTGGATGTAAAATGGTTTTGTGTGTGTTTGAAAATAATTCAAATTTTTCAGGGGGAACCAAGACAAACATTGTAAAGAGAGAATAACAGTAATAAAGCAAAGGATAACATAGTCCTGGACATCAACTTTACTAGAAAAAAAAATATTTAGAAAACAAAATTAATTAAAAGTAAGGTTTATATATGTTTCCTAGAGTGCTTGAAAAAAATGATGAGTGGAAAAGGAGAGTCTTGATATGCCTAGATGTTGGGGTGTAGCCTGGGCAGGGCATGCATACTTAGTAGTGTGCACGAGCAAGAGGCAAAGAGAACAGAAAGGTTGGACATGTGCATAGAGGGTGTGAGGGGATTGGATGAATGAGATGCCTGAGAAGTGATGGGTTATGGGCATTGGATGCTTCGAACTTGGGTGCCCAGGAAAAGGGCCATCTAGGTGTCATGGACTGCTCAACTTAGGAGGTGGGAAGCAGTTGCCGAACAGGGAAGAAAAATAAGGTTTTTATGGTCATATGGTGTAGTGTAGAGGGGGTTCTAAAATAAATTAAATTAAAAAACAATTTTTTATATAATCATAACATAAAAAAGATAACTTTGTTATAGTACCCATTATTTATTCATAATTATGACATATTTAGAGTAGTTATACTTCAAAAATAAAAAACCACATATTACAATTAATTTATTTTTATTCTATTTAATATTCATTTGTTGGTGTACACCATTCTCTATCAAATTAAAGAACCAATAACAGCTAAAATTATAAAAATATAAACTCAAATGTTTATCAACTGAATTTAAAATTTTATATTCAATTATCTAAAATCACATAATTTAATAATAAAACAATAAATTATAATGTAATTCTTGGTTTTGAAAAAAAAAACTTGTTTTTGTTTCTTTATAAGTGAAAATGTAAAGAAATAGGCAATTTTTTCTAAAAAAATATATATATATTTTTTTTAAGTGGTAAAAAATATTTTTTATATTTGATAAAGATAAAATAGAAAATTAGATTGATAACTCATTTACTTTATTATCGTGTCTTTAAAATATGAAATGAAAAAATATTCTTTTAAAAACAAACACATTCTAACTTTTTTACATTTTTAAAATTATATAATATATAATTTCATATTCTATTTTTAAAAATTTATATAATCTAATATATTTTATACTAAATTTTTAATAATTAGAACGATAAATGTTTTTTAAAACTAAATGCAATCAAATATTTTTTTAATGATTATAAACATTTATACAGTATTAAAATATACCTATTTTTTATATAATAAAAATTTAATTTTTAGGTATAAATAATTTAAAAGTTTGTAAATCCATTTTAATTTTTTATTTACAAATTAAAATAAAAAACTAAAAAATGACTAAAAATAAAAATAGTATGGTTGAAATACAAGATTAAATAAATCATGTAAATCAAAATTTATTAAATGAATATTAGATCAACCAATCAACTAAAACATACATACAATCAACAAATCAAATCTAGAATCCCCTCACATCTGGAAAGGTCGCGAGACCTGAACCCACAACTGAAGGGCGAAAAGGGTGCAGCACCTACCACTAGTCTACATGATGTACTGGTTAGTATGAAATTATTATTTTTTTACTTAAATAATTTTTTAGATAAATATTAAGTTGATTTTAGGAACATATGTTTTATTGTATATATAACAATGGAATTGAAAAGTGATTTGGTGATTAAGTGATTTATGTTATTTTGGAATACGTTCATTATTTTGGGAACTTTATATGATTAAGGTAAATGGGAATATTTTTTGATAATATGGGTTTTTATTTGATTAATAAAGGTTAAATTATCATTTATAAGTATTATGGTTTTATTATGGCTTTATGGTGATTTAGGTTATTTATGGAGATAATTATCATATCTTGGATATTGTATAATTATGAAATATACTTTTTTGTATAACACCTTAAGAGTAATTGATGTTATTTGGAGATAAATGTTAAAATTATCTTGAAAGAATATGTGATCAAATAATTATAATCTTTGGGATTCAATATTAGTCTAGAATATTTTGAAAAATTTTAAGGATGGTTATTTATCAAATGATATAAGTTGAACTTTGAATGTTATTGTTAAGGATTTTAAGATTAATGTTTTATTTCTTCATATGAATGTTTATTCATTTTGGGAATTCTCTAACCTTGTGCTAACCATTTCAATTTTATTTAATATCTAAATACTAGAGAAAGAACTTGTTATCCTTTTGTGGATTATGTGAACCATTATGTATTTATTTTAGTGTTCCATTCATGAACAATTCAACTTGAATACTCATCATTTGGAGCAAAAGATGAGATGGTGGTGAAAATTGATTAAAGTGTGAAATTATACGTGTCAAGTAAGTATATTTCCTTAAGTTATTATTCCAGATGGTAAAGAAATTACTTAAATCTAGGAAAAAGATATTAAAAAAATCGTTATCCTATTACCTTCATTTAAAATGAATTTATAGTACTTTTCACATCTCTTTGGTTTATGATTTTGTGGTTGTTAACTTTCTTATGATCATTCACTTTCTTATGATCAATGATCTATGTCACTCTCTATCATTATTTAGACATTACATTTCTTCCATGTCTATATTTTCAATTCACACTAATGTTCTTCTATTTGGAAACCTAGTTATGTGTTATTCCAAATGAACTTCATAATTTCATTTCTCTCTTTTCAAGAGGAGGTTTTACAAACCCTTCTTACAATGTGGTATTTCAACAAAAGTATTTTCAAATGTCAAAACCTTGTTTACCGAGATCAAGTTAAAATTAAGAGATGTAATTTATTAGGGGGAGAACTTAACACCCTGATATTTTAAAAATAATACTATGTTTGATAGCATATAAAACATGCAACACTGATCTTAAAAGAAACATGAAATATTATTATTTAAATATGACTGTTATAACATAGTCATTGAATTGGAAGGTATGAATAGGATTAACAAAATTATGAAATATATATATATAAGGGAACTAATAAATACAAAATTATTGATTAATTATTAATAAATATGCACTCAATTTTTAGTAAAATCATTTTATTCTTCAAAAATACGTTTTTTCAAAAATGGTTTTTATTGCTTTTTGTGAGAGAATATTATAATAAATTTATAGAATTTTTAGAAATTATATTTGATAAAAAGGATATAATTTTAAAAATTATCATATCAAAATTATCTTAGGATTAATTTTTTAGAATTTTCTGAAAAGTTTGATTTTTCAATGAATAGTGAAAATACTGATTTTTATTGAAAACTGTATTTTATTTTAAAGTATTTACAAAGTAAAATTATATTTTATATTAGTTTTAAAATTTAAGTAGTTAATTTTCATTAAACATATTCCAATTATAGTCTTTGGAATTAATTTTGTACTTGTATTTTTTATAAAAACATTTTTATACTTAAAAAGGAATTTTTTTGAGAAAAAACTATTTTTCGTCGTGTTTTTTAGGTTTAATTTTAAATTAAATTCTACCAATTATGTGAATTTAATCATAAAAAAATAATTATATATTTTTAATCAGGAGTTATAATTTTTTAAAACATATCCATTTTATTTTTTATCATTATAAATAGTAACTATATTAATTAATTATCACTATGGTAAGGGTAAATCAGGTAATTAAGGTTAAAAATAATATGATAAAGACTAAAAATTGACCCTCACACTTGCCTTTAACCTATTGCATGAGTGTAGTTTTTCCATGTACATCCATGTTTCTAAAATTTGGAAACTTGGTGCCTTACATTTTTTATTTTGACCTTTATACTATTTAAGTAAAAGATAATGTAAAAAAGGTCACTTTCTTGCTTTTAATAACTATAATATTTTTTGGTAGAGAAAAAAAATTAGGCTGAGTTATAATTGGTAATTTAAAATATAAATGGTTTTTTATCATATAAATTTATTTCTAATTTTTAGGGATGAAATAATTAACTTAAATGTGTACGCAACACCGACACAATATTTATTCAATTAATAGAAAAACCAAATAAATGGTTTTAAAAGTATTAAAAGTAATATAATTTGAATGAATTATTTTTTCCATGAATTTTTTAGATAAATATAAAATATTAGGGATGTTTGAAAGGATTATATTTGAATTCCTTTACTTCCATGTTGTTTTCCAAGTAAAATTAAATGAATAGTTCCAAAATTAACATTATTGATATTAAATAATAAATAATGTTTATAAAATTATTTAAAATTCATAAAAAATATTATCTTAATAAAAATTAATGGGATATAGTTTTAAATATAAACCATTTTATATTTATGGTCTATTTTTTCTTTTATAGTAACTTTCTTGACTCCTTTAGTGTAAAAAACTTAGTTATCGTAGCAATTATCAAAAAAGGTTAAGGAGGGGTTAAAACAAAAATATAAGGGTAAAAACATAGTTTAAACTTATAAAAAAATTATTTTATGAGAGTATTTAGAAAAATAATCATACTATATTTTAAATATATCATTTTTCATCCATTTTTTCATGAAAATTGATATATATTAATTTAAACTTTGAGTAATTCCAAGAGTGCCCCTCCCATCTCTTCTAAAAGGGTACCTCCTATCCTCTTCATACTTAAAGAACCTTATTATTCATAAAATACCTTCCCAAATCCATTTATATAATACCTCCTCTCATTATAGAGGTATTTTTTTAGGAATAATACCGACCTTATAGGGTTTAAGGTGCAAAGCAAATGAGATTTTTTGAAGAAAATGTATAGCTTTTTAATTGAATGTTTTAGTTTTATCTCTTCTTCCACCTCCTTAAAATATTCTTCAACCATGATGATATAATAAAATAAGTATATACCATATAATGATATTTTATTATGTTAATGGAATAACCTATATTCATCTTCTTCTTCCATGAAATAGGAAATTAAAGCATCGTTCATGTGTATAATGGACTACTACCTCGCGAACCGATGTAATTTATTTTCCATCACCGCCTCTTACGGATGGATATGATGATGGATTTAATGTATATATATGATATTAATGACATATTTATAAATTATTAATTATAATATATAATATACTTTCTTACCTTTCCATTCATTGAAAAATGATAATATCGTTCGTGCATAGGTTTGGACTACCACCTCCACGAAACGATGAAATTAATTTTTCATCACCACATCATATGGATGATATATATAAGTTTATTTAAAGATATAATATGGTATTTATGATAAAATTTTCATTCTATAAATTTAAAATAACTCTTACTTTCTTTCTATCATGATCGTTGAAAAATGGAAGCACTACTTATACACATGTATGGCCTACCGTCTCCAAGATTACAACACAATTCATTTTTCATAACCATATTGCATAGTTGGTTTTAAAAGTATAATTTATATATAAAAATGATAATTATTTCATGATTATTTTTCTGCATAAGATGAAATAATGACCTCTTTGACCATGGTCAACCTACCAAAGTCATTTTGGACATATGAGACGAATATCATCAAAACATTCAATGTGAACTTAATTGATTAAGTAATTGATTATAACATGATAAAAGAAATAATAAACTTGAAATAGGTTCTTAATAAATTAAATAATTAAAATAATTTTATTATTCTCGGAGATAATCAATGTACATGATGAGTCAGACACGATGTAAGAGATGCTTTAACTTAAAACCCCCACTACTGGAAAATCCATCTATCCCAACGGAGCTATACCCACATTTTAGAAAAAACATGGGTATAGTCTTTTTATCCAAGGATATACCAACAGTTTTTAAAAAACATTGGTATATGGTTGTATATACCAATGGTTTTTTAAAACCATTGGTATAGGAGTCTCGATATGTGCAGGCTGCTCAGGCTCCTCCTCCCATTCTCCTCATTCAAACTCTAATCCTACCATGTTAATTCATGATCCCCCCTCCCCTTGGTCGATTTTTTCCTCCTCCCTACCCACCTCAATCAGATTTGGCATTTCCCCTCCTCTCCCCAGTCGATTTTAGCCTCCCCCTGCCCTCCTATGGTGAACTTGGCATCCTCCAGGTGACATTGCACCCATTTGACGGTGTTATTACTTTTTTTTGAAAAAACATTTGTTGGGATATTTTTGAGGTAATATTTTCTTACCAACTCTTATTTCTTATCTTATGTTCCTCCATTTTCATGGGCGTGAGTCACTTGTATAAAAAATAATTTATTTTTTCTATAGTTTTTTAATATTTTTCAACTATTTTAGATTACAGATGCATGATTTTCTATATATTGTGATTGATAACACCTTGTGGAATCAACTACTTTTTGTAGTTGTTTTTATTTTATATTTTGAGATAGTTTTAGTAATAAGAATTGGTTGTCTATAGGACTAAAGGAATTGAAATTAGAACCCCATCATCTATGGTGTGGTTTTATCTTGATCTTGACTCCTTTATACTATTATTTCATCTTGGGGATCTATATATAGTGGTTGATTTATTTATAGGGAATAATATTTTTGTTATGTCAGTGAGTTATAGTTTATGATAGAACCATGTTGAGAATGTGAGAGTTTAAGCATTGAAATTCATCATTTTATGATGCAATGAATTCATCTATAATTTTATATAGGTGATTTAACATTTTTTATTATTATAATTAGTGTAGAATTACACTACAACATAAATATCCTTTTGCTGTAGTTTTTTAGCGGTGGTTTACTAAATATCCACTAATTTTTTTATAAATGATTTAGCAGTGGTTTATTAAAAACCACCACTAAACTGTTTTTTTTTTCAGTCCCGACACTTCTCCCCTCCCCCCACGACCCCTAAATCCCTAGCTCGCCTCCCCTCAGTGCGCCTCACCGCCCCTCAGCATGGATCACCGCCCATCGCCGTTGACCCCCCGAAGCCCTAGCTCACCTCCTCGCTGCATGTCCTGACCCATGCTGTTGTTCGACACTTCTCGCCACCCCTTAATATCATCCTTATTCTTCTTATTCCATCTTTTATCTATATGTGATTGTTATACTTTAATTTATACATGTTTTAAAGTTATTCCATACTTGGAATAAAGGGTGTGTCAGGGTTTTTTTTAAAAAAATAAGTTCATGTTCCAAGTGTTCATAAAAAGGTTTTAAGGTATTTTTTAAATGAATTTTGTGTTTTAAGGGGATTTAAACCTACTTGGGTATTGAATTGGTTAAAGTTTTTTTATGGAAATTTTTCAAAGGAAAGGAAGTTTTGGGTTCTTTAATGGTGCTAAATGAAAGGGTGTGATGTTTAAAAATATTTTGAATGGGATTTTAAATGGTTAGTTTTAATGAATTATTTGAAATAGTATTTCAAAGAGGATTAAAGTGACTTAGAATACTGATTATTTTAATAATTCTCATTTGTAACTTTCATAATGAAATAATTATAATGTATGTAATACCATCAATGATTCCCCCTTCTCTTTAGATTTATTTTTATGACATAGATGATATTTTTGGTATTGTTTATTGCAAGGGTGTTGGATGTGAGGTTAGATTTATATTATGTTGTTGCATTAATCATGTAACTTGTTTGATTACTCGTCTCCTGTTATTTCTATCATGGGTACACTAGGCACTGAGAGAGAGGTCTATATTTATGTTACAATAGATAGTCACACACTATTGGTGTCCCCTAGTTGTGTTGTATACCATGTATAGTGGGGAGTTCCCCCTATGATGCTAGGTGTAGGATACTCAAGTGAGTTGTGTTGTTTGGATGAAACATATGTCAGTGTTAGGTATCATGTATTGGTAAGGTCTAATACTATCTTACTCTATGACCTTTTTTGTTTCCCATGATACTATATGGATTCCATTTGGGGACTCTCATTCCTTGTGTCCCCTAGTTTGATTAATATGGTGGGAACCATGAATTTTTCTCCTTGTCTACTCATATCTCGTTTGTGATGTGGTGACTTAGTGTTTTATTTTTACAGTTTATGAGAATGGGTTTGTTTCATTAAATTGTTTTTAAAGTGTTTTAAAAAGGGTTTTTCTAAAGTATTTTTAAAATTGAAACTGTAATAGGTGGTTTTAAAGAATATAAGGGTTTTAAAGTAATATTTTTAAAATTATTATTTTCATTCAAATAAGAAGAAAATAGAAGTTTATAAAATGGATGTTAAGGTGATATTTGGTTTTTCATGTGATTATCAATAAAAATCTATTTTCTAACTATATTTAAAACTATCATAAATGATATGTGTTTTGAAAATAATTTCACAAAAATCCTTGTTGAGATCCTACTGGGATTATTTTTTCTCACACCCTATATACATCGTTCGATATATAAAAATATTATGGTTTTTTTAGGTTCCCTAGACTTTTTTAGGTTTCCTAGACTTTTAAAAAACACTTGGATAAATTAAAAAATTAACCCACATTTGTGATTTGTAAAGTGATACATTTCTATTTTCTTTAATCATATTAAGAATTGGAATAATAAATAAGAAAAGAACATAAAACTATACTTAAAAATCCTAATTCATTATTGAATGTCGTGTTAACCAAAAATAATTGTATTATGATAAATAAATAGGCTCTAAAACATAAAAATATAGTAAAAAGTAAATAGATAATAAAGATATCAAATAATATAATATAAATAAAATAATTATTTTGTGTTAATAATCTTAGATTACAAATGATTTTTGGAATAAGGGTTTAACAGGTTATGGGGTAATATGAGAAGAAGTGTTAGAATCATCAAAAAAAAGATTTTGTGGTTAGGGAATCATGAATAGTATGATGCACTACCTTTAACTCCCTCTTCAATAGTTAAAAATTATAATTAATTATCCCATACTATTCCTTCATCAAAAACCATGAATCATGGAACATCTTTAATGCCTCCACCAGATTTAATTTTAGAAAATTATGAATAGTCTTAGAATACTAAACATGTTTTCACATCATATCATTCATCTAGTCAAACAAAAACTGAACACCAAGCTCTGTAGAGGTTAACTTCTCAACCAAAACTTTCTGATTTTCAATCAAAGTTTCAAGGGTATATTATCACAATATAAGATCTAATTTTTTTTCTCATTGTAGAAATATCTTCTAGAAATAATAAAATTCATCACAAGATATATAAAAAACCCATTACATTGAAATTAGAAACTCTATCTTGACAGGAAATGGATTTTATAGACTCAAACTTATTAGAAAAAATATTTTTCAAATCATCAAAATCTTATTTAGGAACCATTTCACTTTTGATCTTTCTAACCCAAACTTATATCTCTCTCTTAAAAGCATCAAAATATTTCTTTTAAGGTAAGAGTTTGTTTCCGTTTCATATTCCTAACTTATACTAAATTATTATATGATTTATAAATCCCTTACCTTAGTGATATCAAAGTTATCACATCATTAGTTTGTCCATTTGTTTTGGTGTAGCAAGACATACAAAAAACTATAGGGATGGGATCCTTGTTCTCCTCTTCTTTTATGGATCTTTTTAATTTGCATTCTTTGGTTTTCTGGTGGGTGGGTTCATTATTTACCATGTGTATTTATATAGGAAAACCTTATTTAACATATTTATATATTTTTTAAAATAGTATATATGAATCTCTTTCCCTATTTATTAATATTTATGTGTTTTTATTTTTTTAATATTGTGTAGGAACATTGTGATATACATGGATAAAATATGGATCACATTACTGAGGAACACACCTCAGTATGTTAAGGGTTTGGGGGAGTTTATAGATTTTTCAATTTCCAATCGATTAGTTGAATGGAGAATAAGAGGTTCATGTCCTAAATGTAAATTTAGAAAATGGTTGAAGAGATATGAAGTTTATGAACATTTAATATTGAAGCAATTCCCTAGTCAATATTTGTGTTGGATTTGGAACGGACAATTGTACGTTACAGAAAGGTTGAGCACTGATGTCAATCCACAGAATGAGCTCCCAACTTAGTAGACAATGGAAAATGAAATAAAAAAACCTTATAAATGATGCATTCGGCACTGCAAGACACCACCATCAACATCAAAACATATCAGAACAACCAGATGAGGGTGCTACAAATAGCAACGTGACAAGTGATATTTTTGAGACTGTAGGACAACCAGATCAAGATTATAACATATCAGTGGATACGCCTCTTGATTATGTGGAGATTAATGTAAGAGAAAACTTCACTAAGGAAAATATATTTCATTGTTTATTTGATTATGGAAATCAATATTTGTATAGTGGATGTTTGAAATATTAAAAACTTTCTTTTCTGCTGAAGTTGTACCATATCAAATGTCTATGTGGAATTAAAAATAAGGAAATGTCCATGATATTGGAATTGTTGCATGATGAATTTCTTGAATCAAACATCCCCGGGTATTTTTATGATATGAAAAATGTTGTTAATAGGATTGGTTTGAATTATACAAAAATACATGCGTGTTCTAATGATTTTATGCTTTATTGGAGAGAGGATTCAAGTAGACAGGATTGAAAAAAATGTTCTTCTTATAGATGGAAGTCAATGGGTGATGTTAGAAGTCTGAATCAACATAATACCATGAAGAAAAAGAAAAATAACACACCTACAAATATTTTTCATTACTTTCCTTTAAAGCCTCGATTGCAAAGATTATTCATGTCATCAAAAACCGCCAAACACATGAAGTGGAATTCTGTAGATAATAAAAATGATGGGTTAATATGACATCCATGAGATTCAAAATCCTGGAAGACATTTGATTCATTGCATCTAGATTTTTCAGTCAATCCTAGGAATTTTTGATTGGGATTGGCTGTCGATGGATTTAACCCATTTAGGACTTTGAGTACCAGTTATAGCATTTGGCCAGTTGTTTTGATCCCTTACAATCTGCCTCTATGGGTGTGTGTGCAAAAAAATATTTTATGATTTCAATGATTATTCCTGGAAAAAAATTCATGGAAATGATATTGATGTATACTTACAGCCTTTAATTGAATAATTACAGGAGTTATGGAGAAACGGTGTTGAGACATTTGATTCTTCTTCTAAAAAAATGTTCAAAATTCATACTGATTTAATGTGGACTATTAGTGACTTCCCTGGGCTTGGGAATTTATCCAGTTGGAACACTTATATGGATTTGTATTATCCTATTTGTAACTTTTATTTTGATCCCAAATGGATACCTCACAATAAAAAATGGTGTTTATTGTGCCATCAAATATTTCTCAATGCATCTCATATATTTCGGTTGAACAGATCAAAATTTAATGGTTTCATTGATCATAGACCACCTCCAAAGTTGTTAACTGGTTTTGAAATATTGACACAACTTAGAAATGTTGAAACAGAATTTAGGAAGGTTCTTCATTTGAATGATAACGGGAAACGATTTCAAAGTGCATCGTCAAGTGAAATAGGAACGCAACAATGGAAGAAAAAAAATATTCTTCAAACTTCCATATTGGGAATTTAATTTGTTGCGGAATAATCTTGATGTGATGCATATTGAGAAGAATGTATATGATAATTTGATCTTAACATTTCTTAAGGAGCATGGAAAGTCGAAGGATCATCTCAATGCTTGGAAATACTTACAAGTAACGAACATAAAATGTGATCTCTGGCCAGATGAAAATGAAAAGTATGTTCTTGAAATTTTTTCAATGAAAATAGGGATAAAGATACATTCTTTAGAATTTTAAAGTATGTGAAAGTATCTGATGGGTATTCAAGTAACATCTCGAGGTGTTTTAACTTAAATAATCATAATTTATATGGATTTAAAAGTCACGATTCACATATTTTGTTACAGTAGTTACTACCATTGGCATTACGTACATTATTACCTGAAAATTTTACTACTGTTGTACTCCAATTCTATACATTTTTTAGAAAAATATGTGAGAAATATCTACATCTATTTGAGCTTGAAAACCTTTATGAGAGGTTTTTATTGACACTTTGTGAAATGGAGATGATCTTTCCTCCATCATTTTTTACTTTCATGATGCATTTAACTGTGCATTTGGTTGAGGAAGCTAAATATGGAGGGCCCATTCATTATTGATGGATGTATACAATTGATAGGTACTTTATTTATATGTTTTTCAGTTAAGTAAACAATTTTTGGCACTTAATTAAATTCAAAATTATGTTTGTTTATTTTATTTCACAGATATCTTGGACATTTGAAATCATACGTGAGAAATAAAGCTCAACCAGAAGGCTCTATTGCTGAAGGCTATTTGGAATAGAAGTGTCTTAACTTTTGTTCTAGATACTTGTATGATATTGAGACAATATTTAATCGAGTTGGTCATTTTGACGACACATCGACTCAATCTCAAATATATGGAAAATCAAAAATATTTCCTATTATTGGCCGATCAGTTGGGAGGACCTCAAATGTTACACTAATCGAAATGGAATTATTACAGGCACATAGATATGTGCTTATGAATAGTGAAATTGTAAATCCATTTATTGAAGAGTTGAGGATACAAACAAAGAGACGAATGAGAGGTCGAACATGAAATGAGAAAGATATAACAAAATATATTAATAAAGATCTTGTAGAGTGGTTTGCATGACATGTAAGTTCATAAATATTTCAATAAATACGAATATTAGGTTGAAATATATATTTTTTAATTCTAATAAATTATATTTCTTTTTTTAGATCATGAATACTGATACTCAAGAAGAGTTGTCAGAATATTTGAAGTTTCTTGCCCGAGGTCCTCTAAAACAAGTTAGAAAGTTCAATGCTTACAATGTGAATAGATTTAGATTTCATACAGTCGATCGAGAAGAGGGTTTGAAAACATAGAATAGTGGTATATTTACATTTTATGAAGTGGGATACTATAGAAAGCTAACCTATATTATTGAATTAAACTATCATCAGTAATTTTTCAATTATTTTATTCAAATTCAATTGGGTCGATATTATAAGAGGTGTTAAAATAGATTCCTTGCAATTTACTTCTGTAAACTTCTCTCGCTTGATGGATGTTGGTGATCATGAACTACATGATCCATATATCTTATCATTGCAAGAAAAAATGGTATATTATGTGAATGATGTTGTGGATGAAGGGTGGAGTGTAGTTTCTCATGTAAAACAAATATATTTGTATGATATGGTTGATGAAGTGGAAAATTTGACCTCTGACATTGAATCTCAACAACAACAAGAATTGGAATTATTTGTCCATCATGATATTGAAAATATTAGTCTAGCAAGGATGAATGAAGTGGATGAAGTAATGGAGAAAGAAACCAACATGATTGAAGGAGAAAATGATTGTATGTATAGTTATACATTCATTTAGCAACCACTTATTTAATTTTTGCAATCATTCATTATCATTGTTATATATATTTTGTTTGTTAGTACTGTGCATCCGTTATCATTTTTAATTTTTTTTTCTGGATAAATTTTTTGAAATATATGTTCTAAACTTAATTTTATTTGATTAAATGACAAGAATTTCAAGGAGGAAGTGATATATTATTTCATCGACCACTACAACAGATGATGATCCATCTGTCTCCCTCCCTACAGCATCTGAGCCACCATCCTCTTTCCCCCCTACATCATCTATCACAACCTCTGTGAGCATCCCTTTAGTAGCTCAGTCATCACCTCCTACTTCAGAAGCCTCATTAGTGGGGGAGTGGCACGCCTTTTGTAGTTCTTTGCGGGGATACTGGAGGGGGACTGTTATAGGTACAAATTTTAATATGAATAAATTTATTGCACTTTTTTTATACTAATTTTTTTTCATTAAATATAGAAACAATGAAAGTGTGGAGAAATATATAAAAAGTTCATATGTATGGAATTTGACTAGAGAGAATATATTTGTCCCTTTTGATTCATATGGGGTCCCTACAGATGACGCTGCATGATTACTTGGCCAGATTTTAGGCCAGCTGGCCATGGAGCCCGTTTCCTTTCCTATTTCGTATGATGATTGGAGGAATATGCCTGCAAGTTGGAAAAATGAAGTTTTTTATTCCCAAATAAAGGTAATTTTAATACATTATGGTGTAATTGAATCTCATGTTATTAATATTTTCAAAATGAATTTATGTGTACAATTTTTTTTCTACTTTACGGTTGATGATGTGATAGCATGAAAGTGGACATTGAAAAATCTTGGAAAAAATGGAAATAATTTAAATGGATATTGTGGGTTGATGTCAATGATACTTCGTTGACCGCCCAATAGATGTATGACAAGCTACCTGATGGGGTACCCAAAGAGAAATTAAAAGTTTTTGTTGACAGACATTGTGATGAGAAGCAGATGGTATTTAAATATATATTACTATATTAATCTCATTTTACATTTATACATGTATATAAAGAGGATATGACATTGAATAAATTACTATTAAATTGCATTTTATTTATTTCAGGATCTTTCAAAGAGTTTTTCTAGAATCCAATCTGCTCTGGTAATATTTTCATTAGTTTAAATATTTATAAGACAATATTATTTGTTTAATATATTAAATTGTTGATTTATGTTTGTTTAATGCAGTCACAGAGTTTAGGGCACGAAGCATCCTGGATAGAAGTGTGGTTGAATGTTCAACAAAAATTTGATGGAAGTTTTTTTAATGAGTCTTCCAAAGAAGTTGGGGTATGAAATCATTTTTCATTATAATAACTTATTATCAGTTGTTACTATGTTAATATATATTAATTCTAATATGACTTATATTTGATTTATAGGTAAAAATTAAAGAATTGTGGGATGAAAACCCTGCGTAGTCCTACTCAATCTCTCAGGATGACCTGGTTTCTAAAGTCCTTGGGAAGGAGCATCCTGGTAGAGTGCGCGGGGTGGGTTTGGGACCTGTACCATCTGAGGTCTTTGGTAGGCCACTAGGGATTATAGCTGCATCTACTTCTGGTTTTAGTCAGTCCATAACCTGAGATACTCAGAGAGAGATTGTTTCTCTATGAAACACAGTTCAAGACCAGGGAGCTCAGATATTCGCTTTGTAGAAAGCATTGATTGATTTATATCAGAATATGACCGGATCTTCACCCAGTGATATTGCATCGACTGGTGGTGAGTAGGTAAATCACAAAAATTTAAAATAATTTAGTTTTCAAACTTTTATTGGTTTTAAGTTTAAATATAAATATACAACAGTATTTAATTTTCAATATAAGGTGGTAGCAGGAAGTAGAGATGGATATGGAGAGGGTAATGAGATGTGTTCATCATCAGACCGTGATTAGTTGTATTGTTGATATTTTGGACAAATATGGTAACAGTTGGTTTGTATATGTATCATGTGTGGCACATAGTTGCCACCAAACATTTTCATGACCTAAAATTTTCTTGATTTCTCATGTTTCCTTTTATGTATTTTATTAATTTATGATGTTTCCTTTTATGTCTTGATTTCTCGAGTGTGGTATGCACCATATATGTAGATTATTTATTGTCATGAATCATTTTTTATGATTCATTTTTCCTAAATTTATTAGGTTTGTTTCCCAAGGATGAACGATCAACCTTCTTATTGATTTTCTTGGGAATATTCAGTTTTTTAACTCCCTTCAACTTGTTTTTAGTGGATAGACATTCTTTCTTTAAAATTTATAGTATTCTCTTCTCATGTTTTATATTTGGAATGTGATCACTCCCACTTATGCTTTCCTATTATTCAAAATAGTTTTGATAAGAATTTAAAAATATTTGTTGAACACTTGTGTCTTGATCCTATTAAGGTAGAGGGACTGGCCACTTCATTAATAGTAGAATTTACAAATATCTGTTGAATACTTGAGTGTCTTACACTACCAGAATTTGTATCTCCCCAAAAGATGCATCTGGTGGCTAAAATCTATAATACAATCCTGAATCATGTCCTATATGGTTTGGATCATCCTTCCTGACTGCTCATCGATCTGAGGATAAAAGGTTATACACAACTTCAACTATCGACTCATAGACTTCTATTATAATTACCAAAACTATGAGGTAAAACAGGTCAGCCCTGGGTGAACATCCCACTTTAACTATCAACTCTAACACTCAGTGATAATTTTTGGACAATTCAATCAATAGGAAACAAATCCTTCAATGTCTCTTACTATGGAGGGCCACCAGAACATCCACTTTTCATTATTATAAATCATGGTCGGGCCTGGGTGAACATCCCACTTCAAAGCATTATAGGATCTCATAAACTCATCTCTCATGGAATATGTGACCATTACCATGCTACGAACTATAAACACTCCATGTATATCAAAATTAAATCCTGAAATATTTTCACATTAGTCCAACCTATCACACATCAAGATACATTCCATAACAATATTTTAACTTGTATTTACTTATTTAACCAATGAAGAAATTATCTCTAAGGATACCCACATTGCTTCCCCTAAACCCTCAACTACACCCACCAACTAGTATTACAGTGAAGATAAGATCTTCTATTCAGCTAATGAAATTTGTTCTCCCATCTTCTACATTTTCTATCCTAATTCATTTACCACTACATTTCCATTTTTAGTTGAATACTATTTATCAATGTCAAACATATACAAGTACTCTATGAAATTCATCTGATAAAGATTATGTCCATGTAGTGAGAAAATATTATATGCACTCTAGGTACCAAATTACCCAACAACTCTCTCTCCCAAGAGGTTTTTTCACGATCATTTCAATGCATGGACCACAACTATAAACTAAAATACAGGATTAGTGTATTTCATCATGTGGGTTAAAAGATGATGAAACCCAAAGTGACTAATTTATCACTCTACATCATACCATATCCTAATCTAGAACTAGATTCATCACATTTCACTACATGTCCAACGTTAGGCTCAGGAATTCTTAGGATCATAGCTGACAACAACCACTTCTTAAACACTATAGAAACTTCCTCACACTAGTATGTATAGTCAAACATGAATCCATTATTGGTAAATATGGTCATTGGAAATGCTAAGTGAGATATCTCCAAAATTATTCTCCTTTAATTCTCATAAAATCCAATAAAACATCAACTATCGATTACATTCCTCGGTTATGACAGATACACAAATACATCAATATCTCGAGATCAACCAATATACCTGATTGTGAAACCACTATATCCAAAAGTGACACTTCATGTACTTATAATAAATTTTATATACCCAAATCATATTAAACCTATTATTCAAGTATTTATCATGTGATTATTATGAAAATTTATGGTATTTTTTTGGATGTGGGATGTATGTGCATGTGAAATTGGAATGGTTTTTTTTCAAGGAACTGGTATTGGGGATGTAGAATCAGCTGCCTTTTTTTTGTAAATCTGGCTTTAGTGGTGGTTTTAACCACCATGAAATAGATGTATTATATTTAGAAGCGGTTAAAATCGTTGCTACAATTTTGTTATTTTGCTATCCGTGATGGTTAAAACTACTGCTCCGGACAATAATTTAGTGGAAGTTAAAATCGCCGCTACATAATTTTTATATTTATTTATTATTTCACAGTGGTTATCTTGGTTTTAGGGGTGGTTTTCCTAGTGAAAATGAATTTTTTTAGCGATGATTAAAACTGCCGCTAAAAAAATCATTTTCGACAGGAAAACCGCCGCTAAATCGAGGAAACCTCCGCGTATTGTATACCGACACACAATTTAGCAGTGGTTTTTTGAAACCGCCACAAAATGGTCATTTTACTGTAGCGTTATCATGATTCAGATTCATTTAGTTTACCTTAACATGAGTTTCTCAGGTTAGTATTATTGTAATTACTTTAATTTAGTTTCAATTTTGAATGGTATGTTTGTTTTAGTATTTTCTGGTGTCTTTTCATTTAATTAGATTTATTTCAATTTAGAAAACTAGGTTTAAAATGAGTTTTTAAAAAATGAATAACTTGGTTTTAAATTATTGTTACTAAAAGATGTTATGACATTGTTTATGCCTTCTTTGACTTTTAAGTTGTATGCATGATTTATAAAAACTATTTCAAAAAAATGTGCATTTCATTCTTATACAAATTATGCCAAATACTTCAGAACATTGAAGGAAGCGACTATTTTATCATGATCGATAGGTTCACAAGCATGTGTTTCCTCTTTTTCTTCCCTCAGTGAGTATAATAATTGTAATTTTTTTCTTCTACATTACATATAATTTCATGTTAATATTATTTGTCAATTTTTTAGGGACATTCAGTTCTACCAAAGTTGACTCCTCATCATGCTAGCATGGGTCCGAATGGGGATGATCTTAGACCCATATGGAGCACCCATCATACCCATTCCCACACTAACCCACCAACAGACACCCCATATACCACACATTTCCATCCTCTTCTTGAGTCTCCAGAGATGTTCTTATATATTCCTCCATCATCATCTCAATTACCCTATTATTCACAACTATGTTTATGCCACCTCCAGGGATGATCCCACTAATACCTCCATCATCTCATTTAGCCTCTTTTTCCTATACCACATCTACACCTCCTCCACGGATGTTTCCACCTTAACCATATATATATATATGATGATTTATCCCCCATCATACTACTCATATTCTACCATGTCTATGCCGCCTTCAATTCCTAACATCCATACAACATCTGATGAGTCTATTCCTTCAACTTCCACTCCAGTTCATGAAGACCACCCATAGCATGCATTGGAACAGACACTTCCTTAAGAGGTTTCTGATCTAGGAGAACCCACATATCCATCATGGTCTATTGAGTAGGTTGCAGCAAGTTTTTTTATTATAACCATATCAAATTATATCACTTAATTTTTTTCCTATTGTATCCTGACTTAATTCTTCTCCCCCCCCCCCCCTCTTTTCTTATTTAGTGGGATATTATTCTAGGCGATGTGGGTGCACTCATATGCAAGAATCCTGGAATCACCAGACGCATATAATGGTGGATTATAATGAAGAAAATAAGATGGTAGGTAAAAATTTAAGGTAGTGTAAAATTTTCATGGACACTTTAGCTAGGTACCACGATATCATTTCAGTGGAACCGATATCATGGAGATATATCAGTAATGACATCGAGGACAGAGCATGGGAGCATATATGGGTAAGAAAATTTTATAAATTTATATCTATATTATTGTTTTATTTATATAAAGTAACATGTTTATTGTAGAGTTGGTTTAACTTTCCTAACAGAGAATCTGTTAAGACTGCAAGGTTGATGGATCTTAGGGAGTTATATAGATCATACAAGAATGAGTTGTATGTTGGTTGGAAGAGAAGATTTGGTTTTTATTTAGAGGGTGTACCCAAATTCCCCAACTATCCAAAAACTCAATATAAAAAATGATTGAACATTGGAAGACTGATGATTTTAAGGTATTCCTAATCTTTAATGGTTTACATATAAAATTTAATTATTATTACTTGTATTGTAATTTTTCTAGTAAGCATTGGGGAAAAAAATAAAAAAAATTCAATGACATATCTACACCCATTGGGGAGCACTGCAATGCTCAAGAATGAGAAGCATCAATTACTTTAATATGAATTAAAATAATGTCCTTATTTATATTGTTACTTATTTAGATTTGCATGATGAATTTTAAGTCTTATTATCATTAATATCTTTAATAAAAGGATTAAAATACCCCCTTTCAAATATCCATTAGTCATTTAGGCCAATTGGCCATTAGGCCTACAGTACAATTTCCCATTAGGTGTAGAGACCCAGTTTTTGCCTAATAATACTTTGAAATATTTCTACAAATATTTCCAGAGTTGGGCACTGAGACGGCGTGAAATTTTGAGGTCCGGTGTACCTGAAATTAATTTTATAAAAATGTTAAGTGTGTTTATATTACACACACATGGTTAACTAAAGAAAATGGAATATCTCTTAAACAGTTGATCGGATCAGAAATCTGAGACCACAGTTGGGTTCGGAATTCGGCGTTTCCCCTAGGCGTGACATAAAATAAGTCGGCACGGGACGTTCGGACCACTCGCTCGTTGGTGGTGTGTTAAATGGATAAATTAAATTATTGATTTATTAATTTAATATCTCAAACCCAAATAAATCATGGACAAGGGCTCTTATGAGAAATCTAAGACCACCGATGATCTCGGAACATAGGCTTTACCCTAGTCAGGGTATAACCTTTGCCGGCATCGGGTGTTTGGCTTATGCGCCATCACGGGAAAATAATTAAATAATTAAATAATTGTTTATTTAATTATTTGATTGATTTATTTTAACCTGATGATTGGTTATAAATTCATGTTTATGAGATATTGTCCTCATATCCCTTTTTTCCAATGACGACTTCTTCTCTCCTCTCCTCCCCGTTGGTGAACGATGAAAAAAAACAACGACGAAACTTTCGATGCAAGCGGATCAAGCCGTGATGAATCAACGAGTCTCCTCCTCCATTGGAAATCACGTTCTACATCAGAAAAATATTCAAGTTTGAGGTAGGACTCATCTTTTGTGTCTTTATGCCTCTGATTAAACTTTGAACTTGTTGATATTTGAATCTTCAATCTGCGCCTTATTGCACGATCCCATAAATTGAAATAAACTGATTTTATCAATTTATAATTTATTTTTATTGTTCTTCATTCATACTTCTAATGGAAATGAGTCAAAGCTAATATAAAAAATAGCCAAGGTTAAATGTTTAATTTTTTAATCATGATTTCCTCTTTGTTTTCCTTCTATTTGTCGCCATGTTTTATTGTGGTCGGCAGTTCATCAAATACCTGACAATGAATTATTGTGAAACCAATCCTGGGCACATTGGACCATTTATGCGGATACAGATTTGTGAACAATTGAGATGTAATATGGTTTGACTAGAGTTTGGAAACATATTTAGGACTGGTCTGAGGGTTTTCATACTCGGTTTGGCAAGACTGAGGTGCGACGCTCGGATAGATTTCCCGAGCAGATCGACGGTGGTCGGGTTTCGATGGCGGAGGTGGTTTAGCGGTGTGTGGTGAGTCTGAGGAGGCTTTGACCATTGGTCCCGGTGCGCATCAGGTGACCAGGCCGCGAGGTACGAGACCGGAAAGGGACGACCGTGGAGCCGGGGTGGCCGGTGTGAGGCGGCGAGGCGGTTACGGGTGAGTGACGATGAGGGCGAGCGGATCGGAGATGCAGCGGCGCGGAAGGCCGGAGGCAGTAGAGGTGGTTATAGTGGATGCAGCGGGTGCGAAAGGTTTGCCTCTAGGGTTAGTGGCCACGTGAAAATTGGGGAAGGAGTTAATTGGAGTGTGAGAAAATAGTGGAAGAAGAAAGAAGATTGGAGATAGAATGTGAGAATAAAATGGAGAAATAATAAAAGAAAAAAAAGGCAATCAAGTGGTGGGGCGCTACTTCAGCATGAAGAGGGAAGAGTGGGGGAAATGTGACTCCCTCTTTCTTTTAAATGAAATTTATGATTTATTTTAATAATAATATAAAATATTATTATTATTGTTTTGGATAAATAATCGTATATCGGTTATATATTTTAACTGAGATGTATGTTCGGCGAACTATCAGCAACAGTGTGACCCTGACTTCGAGATGGACATTCCGAGTCCAATATTGGATGTCTTTTTCTGGTTTTCGGATCGGGTACCTGAAATGCTAGTGAAATAATAGATTTAATATTATTATTAAATCTTCGACCCGTCATAACTCCTGCGTGCGGCGTCTGACTGACTTTCCGTCAGCAGCGACGTGATCCTATCATTAAGATGGTTAATTCAAGTCCAATGTTGAATATTAAATTATGATTTGTGGCTCAGGCCTTCAAAACACCCCAATAATATTATTATTATTATTGTCGCGGAATATTGCATCAGTCGTAACTCTCTCATACGACATCAGATTGGTGAACCATCAACTGCATCATGACCCTGACTTTGAGGTAGACTTTTTAGAACTAATTGTAGGTGTTTAAACCAAAGTTGAGGTGCAGACTCCATGAAGCCGGCTCACACGCATTACGGTGGAATGCAACTTTTTCACCGAGTATCCGTTCTAGGCGAACGAGTAGTCGATCCCGTGTATTTTTCTGAGAGGATCACAATGGAATGATCTGTACAATTTTTTTCGGGACCAAGGTGTGGGCCCCACGTAATTCCATTCAATCACAATGTGGTGATATATAAATTTTCCATCGGATGTCTATTCAGGGCAAATGAATAGTCGATCTTATGTGTTTTACTCCAAGGATCACAATGGTGTGATCTGTTTGATTATCTACTTCCATTTGAGGAGGCCTTCAAGTAAAATTATGTTTTTTCCCTTCTCTTTAACAATGATCATTGCACGTTTGTCATCCTTTTGGATAGAGATGTCATGTACTCTGGGAGTACACTTGCACGCCTAAGGGGTACTTGATTTGTAGTTTAATACCCGAGTATGGAAAGGTACACGACTAGGCAAAGAGGTGAGTCCACACAACGTGTGGGCCCCACACGCACCATGTACTACTTTACGAATCTT
This sequence comes from Viscum album, assembly GCA_963277665.1. Lineage (NCBI taxonomy): Eukaryota > Viridiplantae > Streptophyta > Magnoliopsida > Santalales > Viscaceae > Viscum > Viscum album. Next base: position 420,598,969 of record OY728162.1, on the reverse strand, counting down.
CTATCGCTCGTATCTCCTTCTTTTGGACTCAAACTTTGGCATATGAGTAGCCTATCCTGAGTGTTTTTTCACATAAAATTTAATGGTTTCCTCTGTAGTGGGTTTTGGGATACGATGTGAGATGTTCAGGGTGCAACGCCTATTCGGGGCGACACCTGATTACTACAACAAAGTGCTTTCTAAGAGGTACCATCCAGTAGGGATGACTAGTGATCCTTAGTTCTTTCTGAGGGGTACCATCCAGCAGGGATGATCAGAGTTCCTCAGTGATTTCTAAGAGGTATCATTCAGCAGGGGTGATCAGAGTTCCTCGATGCTTTTATGAGATGTACCATCCAACGGGGATGATAAGAGTTCCTAGATGCTTTTTCTGAGATGTGTCATCCAACATGGATGATCAGTGTTCCTTAGTGCTTTTTTTGAGAGGTACCATCCAGTAGGGATGGCCAGTGATCCTCAGTGGTTTCTAAGAGGTACCATCCAGTAGGGATGATCAATGCAGTTCTAGGCTGACCCTCCCACCAGGTCGGGTAGCATAGTCCCCAAAGATATACCAGGATAACCCAGAGCGTAGTCCCCGACAAGATATCAGGCTGACCCAGAGCGTAGTCCCCGACGAGATATCGGGTTGACCCAAAGAGTAGTCCTTGAGGAGATATTGGGCTGACCTAGAGCTTAGTCCCCAATGAGGTACCAGGCTGACCCAGAGTGTAATCCCCGAGGAGATATCTGGCTGACCCTCCCGGTAGGCTAGGTACCACAAACCGTGCGGGCGAGTTAGTGCTTCCCAAAGAGGATAGTATCAAGGTGCAGTGATTTGGTCCCCTTTGACTTGGGCTTCTTGGGCAGATGTGACAAGGTGTTGGGCATTGCAGATGGTTTTACTTGGAACTGTTGGCTACTTACTTTCTTGGGTTGAACTTTGAGATGGATATCCCCTTACTCCCTTATTTGGATTTCTTTGACTGAGTGTGTGTGTGTGTGTGTATATATATATATATATTGTTTCCAATTCCCACTCCTTGGGATTTGGCTACTCCCCTTCCAAGAGAGGTGAAGACGCGTGGGGTATTCCACGTGATTTCCATGTTTAGCTTCTCGTGTTTAGACGAGTCCACTCTCCTACTATAAGTAGCGAATATTTTATGGGGAGTTCATATCCTCACCGTTTTGAGCTCCTTGTGTTTATATGAGTCTACTTTTACTCTCTTATTGGGTTGAGTTGTACTCTTTTTGTTCACTCTTGTTGTACTGTGTTCTCTCTTACTACTCCCCTATTTAGTACTTATATTTCTACTCCCTCGAGCCTTCAGGGTATCCTAATAAGTATTCTTATACTCACCACTGCTTGGGCTTTTCCCACATTTGGTGTGCCCTTGTAGAAGACGGACAGGTTGATCGTGATATCAGAGGAGCTTAGGGATAGGGTGCTTGGAACGCGTGCGGTGGTCGTAGCTTGAGATTTAGGAGTGGGACTCTCCTAGCTATTTTACCTTTTCACCTGTTGTCGGGTTCTGGAACTTTTCTAGTTGGGTGTGTATTGTTCTCATTTCCCTTTCAACTTTACTTTTCTTGTACTTGTACTATTTATAGGTCGATGCATATATGTTTGGTTTCTCTTTTATAGCAGTGTTTTATCTTGCTTTATTTTCCTTTGAACTTTTGCATTGAGATTGGTTGAGTGTGTATGGATAGTTTCTAGGCAAAGGCCTCCCCTAGTTTTTGTTCCTTCAGCGCTAGTCACCAGCCCCTGGCCTATGGAGGCGGGCTTGGGGTAGTTGCGGCTCGAGCCCCGGTACGGGTCAGGTCGTGACAAAATGGTATCAAAGGTGGTTCAACCCTTGGGATGTTATTGGGACATTTCCCTAAAAAGGTCTTGGTTGGGTTTAGGTAAACAGTGTCGAAGTGTCTCGAGAGTGGCTCTCAGGCCAGGGAGTCCAATGATGGTATGGGCGGTCGAAGTATCCATTCACCAGGACCTAGATTACCCGCTTGTCGACTCCGCACCCTGACACACTTGTTGCAGAGAAAAATGGTACATGTATCATATAGGATTGAGTCTTTGACTTTCCTTCTTGAGTCAGCTCCCCCATCCTATTGATGTATATATATATATATATATATATATATATATATATATATATGCTCATACGACTATGGTACTCCTTAATAACATTCAGGATGTCTCCGCGATGACAGTCATCCAGGATAATAGCTACGGTTCGTGATGATGATCCTATGAGCGAAGAGGCCTCAGTTTAGTACCCATCATGTGAGCCCCTTTCTCCAGGTGGGTAGGTAGCAACACCCCTACCTGTTGAGCAGCATACATCCCCAACAGAGTAGGCTGAGGATGTGCACAGGCTGAGCGCACTTCGCAAGTTCCAGCACCAGAGACCGCTGAGGTTCTACAGTGAGCCAGACCCTCGGACAGCAGAGGTTTAGCTAGAGTCGGTGGTTCTCCTCTTTAGGCTTGTATGGACACAGGCAGATCAAATGGTGGCTTTGGCAGCTGACCTTTTTCTCGGAGAAGATGGACGTTGGTGGAGCTTAGTTATTCAGATACACGGTGAGTTGGTACTATCGTGGGACGACTTACAGCAGTTGTTTCATGAGGAGTTCTACCCCCCTGCTTGCACTCCATTCGACTTCAGGAGCTCCTTTAATTATGATAGGGAGGGATGAAGATGACTGAGTATGCGAATAGGATCACAGACCTTGCACACTACTCTATGAACTTGATCTGTAACGGTTACTTCTGAGTACGGAAGTTTGAGCAGGGACTCTGTAGAGAGATGTGCTATCATAGTGCCCTTGTTCATACACACCTATGTCGAGGTGCTGGAGTAGGCACTGATGGTAGAGAGCTTCCTATCACGCCATACAGCTGGTTGTGATAGTGAGTGCAACAGAGCTGAGATGTTTGTTGCAGCTATCAGACACTAGACGATGAGATCTTAACATAAAAGATCTTCTCATGATCGGTCTCAGGCACGTGGTCATATGGGGCTGAGGCAGTGTAGAGACAGCCCAGAGAGGGCTGATGTTATGCTTGTGATGGGTGAGGTCACATGGCATGAGATTGCCCGACCAAGCATGCTGAAAATCTCAAGCAGGCAACGGGTGGATCACCACAGTAGAGACAACGCCGTGATCATGGTGGTCCCTAGGGAGGTGATGTGGAAGATTCCCTTTGACTTGTGCACTTAAGGTGTGGTTTTTTAGTAGATAGCCTTAGCGGGAAGTGTGGGAAGTCCCAGACTCACCAAGTGTGGGAAGTTTCAGAACAATTAACTTCCATGCAGCTGACCCCTGTGGAGCAGTAGGGTACGGCTTTTCTTCAGTCGATGGTGTTGTCTCCTTCTCTTCTCGAGTGTGTAAGGGAGTCTCAGTTGTGATGTACCGACTGTGTAATCCTACATGACCAGATATCCTTGGGTGTTTCACTATATGGATATTCCAAAGGATGGAATCATGAGACCATGTTCTAGTGACAAATAATGATTCCAATTGTGACATGGGATGTAGAGGTTTAGTCAGGGAGACAAACTATCCCTCGAGTTCTATCAGGTCATTTGAGATTGTGTAAGGAGATGGCGAGGTTGCATACCACCTTACCTTACCCCAAATAGTTAGAGTGGGTACACGACATCTTACACGTGTCACAACTGAGGAGATATGTGTGTGTTCCTACACATGTTATCAACTGAAGGAAGTCTTATGAGGGTGGATCATCCCTCTGGTCCACATTCTTTGGCAGCACAAAAATGTACAGGTTTCCTTAGGAGTGGGAGAGCTAAGTGCGGGCTCGGTATCCCGAGTTGTTTTCCCTATTTTTGATTTTCAAGGACGAAAATCTTAAAGGATGGAATAATATAGAGACCCAGTTTTTGCCTAATAATACTTTGAAATATTTCTACGAATATTTTCAAAGCTGGGTGATGAGATGGCGTGCAATTCCAAGGCCTGGTGTGCCTGAAATTAATTTTATAAAAATGTTAAGTGTTTTTATATTATCCACACATGGTTAACTAAAGAAAATGGAATATCTCTTAAACGGATGATTGGATTAGAAATATGAGACCACGGTTGGGTCTGAAATGCGGTGTTTCCCCTAGGCACAACATAAAATAAGTCGACGTGGGATGTTCGGACCCCTCGCTCTTTGGTGGTGTGTTAAATGGATAAATTAAATTATTGATTTATTCATTTATTCATTTAATAGCTCAAACCTGAATAACTCATGGACGAGGGCTCGTATGAGAAATCTGATACCACCAATGAGCTCGGAACGTAGGCTTTACCCTAGGCAGGGTATAACCTTTGTCGGCGTTGGGTGTTCGGCTTATGCGCCATCACGGAAAAATAATTAAATAATTAAATAATTAAATAATTGTTTATTTAATTATTTGATTAATTTATTTTAACCTAATGAGTGGTTATAAATTCATGGTTATGAGATCTTGGCCTCATATCCTTTTTTTCCAATGACGACTTCTCCTCTCCTCTCCTCCCCGGTGGCGAACGATGAACGAAAAACAACGACGAAACTTTCGATGCAAGCGGATTGAGGTATGATGAATCAAAGAGTCTCCTCCTCTGTTGGAAAGCACGTTCTACATCAGAAAAAGATTCAAGTTTGAGGTAGGACTCATCTTTGGTGTCTTTACACCTTTGATTAAACTTTGAACTTATTGATATTTGAATCTTCAATTTGAACCTTCTTACACGATCCCAGAAATTGAAATAAACTACTTTTATTAGTTTATAATTTATTATTATTGTTCTTCATTCATCCTTACAATGGAAATGAGTAAAGGCTAATCCAAACAATAGTTAAGGTTAAATCTTGTATTTGTTAATCATGATTTTCTCTTCATTTTCCCTCTGTTCGTCTCCATGTTTTATTGTGGTCGGCAGTTCATCAAATACCCGACAATGAATTGATGTGAAACCAATCCTCGGCACATTATACTATTTATGCGGATATAGATCTGTGATCAATCGAGATGCAATATGGTTTGACGGGAGTTTGGAAACATATTGAGGACTAGTCTGAGGGTTTCCATACTCGGTTTGGAAAGACAGAGGTGCGATGCTCGGATAGCGTTTCCCGAGCAGATCGGCGGTGGTTGGGTTTTAATGACAGAGGTGGTTTAGTAGTGTGTGGTGAGTCCGAGGAGGCTTTGACCGGTGGTCCGGGTGCGCATCAGGTGACCAGGCCGCGGGGTACGAGACCAGCGAGGGACAACCACGGAGCTGGGGGGGCTGGTGCGAGGCGGCGAGGCGGTTCCGGGAAAGTGACGACGAGGGCGACAGGACCGGAGACGCAGCAGTGTGGCAGGCCAGAGGCAGCAGCGGTGGTTATGGCGGATGCAGCGGGTGCGAAAGGTTGGCCGCTAGGGTTAGTGGTCGTGTGAAATTTGGGGAAGGAGTTAATTAGAGCATGAGAAAATTGTGAAAGGAGAAAGAAGATTGGAGAGATGATGTGAGAAAAAAATGGAGAAATAATAAAAGAAAAAAAAGAAATGAAATCAAGTGGTGGGGTGCTACTTCGGTGTGAAGAGGGAAGAGTGGGGGAAAACGTGACCCCTGTTTCTTTTAAATGAAATTTATGATTTCTTTTAATAATAATATAAAATATTATTGTTGTTGTTTTGGATAAATAATCGTATATCGGTTATATCTTTTAACTGATATGTTCGTTCAAAGAACTGTCAGTGACAGTGTGACCCTGACTTCGAGATGGACATTCCGAGTCCAATATTGGATGTATTTTTTGGGTTTTTAGATCGGGTACCCGAAACGCTTGTGAAATAATAGATTTCGACCCGTCATAATTCTTGCATGCGATGTCTGATTGACTTTCCATCAGCAGCAACGTGATCCTATAATTAAGACGGTTGATTCAAGTCCAATGTTGAATATTAAATTCTGATTTGTGGCTCAGGCCTTCAAAACACCCCAATAATATTATTGTTGTTGTTGTTGTGGAATATTGCATTGGTCGTAACTCTCTCATACGACATCAGATTGGAGAACCGTCAGCGGCATCGTGACCCTGACTTTGAGGTGGACTTTTTAAGACTAATTACAGGTGTTTAAATCGAATTTGAGGTGCGGACCCCATGAAGCTGGTTCACACGCATTACGGTGGAATGCGACTTTTTCACCGGGTATTCATTCTAGGCGAATGAGTAGTCGATCCTATGTGTTTTTCTGAGAGGATCGCAATGGTGTGATCTGTACACTTTGTTTCAGGACCAAGGTGTGGGCCCCATGTAACGTCATTCAATCACAATGTGGCGATATATGACTTTTCCATCAGATGTCAGTTCATGGCAAATGAATAGTCAAACTTGTGCGTTTTAATCCAAGGATTGCAACAGTGTGATCTATTTGGTTATCCAGTTCCATTTGAGGAGGCCTGTGAGTAAAAGTACGTTTTTGCCCTTCGCTTTAACAACGAGCATTGCACGCTCGTCAGCCTTTTGGATAGAGATTTCATGTACTTTAGGAGTACACTTGCACACCTAAGGGGTACTTGATTTTCAGTTTAGTACCCGAGTATGGAAAGGTACACGACCAGGTGAAGAGGCGAGGCCACACAACGTGTGGGCCCCATACGCACCGTGTACCACTTTACAAATCTTATATCTCTCGCATCTCCTTATTTTGGACTCAGACTTTGGCATATGAGTAGCCTATCTTGAGTGTTTTTTTCGCATAGAATGTGACGGTGCCCTCCGTAGTAGCTTTTGGGATACAATACAATATGTTCAGGGTGCGATGCCTATTTGGGGCGACACCCAATGACTGCATCAAAGTGCTTTCTAAGTGGTACCATTCAGCAGGGGTGGCCAGTGATCCTTAGTGCTTTCTGAGGGGTACCATCCAGTGAGGATGATCAGAGTTCCTCAGTGATTTCTGAGAGGTACCATCCAGTAGGGATGATCAGAGTTCCTTGATGCTTTTTCAAGACGTACCATCCAGCGAGGGATGATAAGAGTTCCTAGATGCTTTTTCCGAGAGGTGTCATCCAGTAGGGATGATCAATGTTCCTCAGTGATTTTTCTGATAGGTACCATTTAGAAGGAATGGCCAATGATCTTCAGTGCTTTCTGAGAGGTACCATCTGTAGGTTCTGGGCACATCGGAAGCACGTTGGTGGGTTTTCCCAACTTTAATTTTAGCATTAAACAACGTTCAAACCAAGATCCGTCACGATATAAAACGCCAGATCTTCGGAATAGAACGAAGAATGAAAAACAAAAGAGGGAATCCCAGAACCATAGAGATAGGATCATCATATGTTGGTTATAATTAATTTAATTAATTCACAAGAATTACCTTGGTGGAATTATTTCTTTGTTGATGTGTCCGGTCATGATTCGGTGATCTGTCGTTGTGTCGTAGAATCCAAGTGTAGGATTCCTCTAGCGGTGATCCACACATGTGCCACATATCTCCGAACTTTGCCGAAGTGATCTCTGGGTGCTAGCACGGAAGAACCTTCGCTTGCAATGTCCACCTTCGATCGCCTTGATCTCTCAGTCTTGAGAGCGTTCTTAGAGGAAGGAGTTCTTTCGAGCTTGAAAGAATTCTCCAGAATTTTTGTGCACAATGATTGAGGAAAAGTGTTGGGGTTATAAGGATATTTATAATCGGTTTTGAGGTTATAGAGTTATGACAATAAATAAACGTGTTACGTGTTTTATTTATTTCATTAACTCTTATTGAAAACCCCCATATCGAATTATTAATTCCTTGACATGCGCCCACACTGATTATAATAAATATCATTTAATAAAACAATATTATATCCTCAAAATCCCGACTGGAAAAACGACACGGCGTGTAATCATTAATACACGGCGTGTACTTGTTTTCCATAAAACTACATGGAGTGTATATTTAATATACACGGCATGTACTTTTATTTTACACTTTCCTTTATTTCCTCCACCACATTTATTAGTCCTTAAGTAATGGCTATTTATTTCTTAAATAAATGTAACTGCATTACTCGCTAATAAATGTATTATTTCACCCATAATATATTCTCTCAAATAACTAGTGTCGAAAAAAAAGCAATCAGGAATCCTTAAATAATTATTAAACCACAGTCGGGAATAATATTTATTTAACTTGTTGAATTAATATTTAACTGAGATACATGGACACACTTAGTGTGTGACCCTCTAGGCCTCTTTCTTAGTGGAATTAGGTAGAGCCTTCCTAAAGTCCAAGGTTAGCATCTAGCAACATGCCAAGGAACCCATAGAGAAAGAAGTTAACGCTGCAATGACGTGTCACCTCATACGAACGCTTACCGTGTAATATAATACATTTTTCACGATATCTCGAATCAAGCGGGTTTCATGCTAGTGTCATCAACCCACGTGCTTGATTATTCTTTCTTTGACTTTCTAGAATCGAACTCGCCCATACCTTACCATGGCCATGGATTTATTTAGGCTATATCAATTCCATCAAAGGGACTGAGATATCTACTTCCATTATGGAACAGAAGGGAAAAATCCTTTCTCGAATTATCTATTAATACAGTATTACTCGTGACACACCCAACGTATCCTACCTCACTGCGAACAGTGTGTCATCATAGTTTTCATCAATACATCTAAGTGCGCGAGTTGTAATACCCATTAATAATAATATTAAAGTCTAAGGACCAATACACATGTCCGAAAATAGGAACATCCAATGACACTATGAAATGCGGATTTCCTACTGACGGACCTCATTCTCATAATATCCTCCTGGATATTACTAAGGGTGCACACCATGAGAAGGTGCCTCAAAGTTTTATGAGTCCTCACCCCTAATGACCTGTATTATTTTCACCCCTCAAATAATATCATCTGTCCATAGAACATATATTCAAGAACAGTGTTATGGCACTTCTGGGTTCTCATCATAGCAGGGATCCGCTATGACCCTTTAATGCAACAGTTGTCCTTAGGACATTATCACATGAATTATCACTCATAAGAACAATCAAGATGTGATGAGGCTTTTATTAATGAATAAAGTACAAAGTAGTTGTTTCTAGGCCACCAACTCCAACAGACTCCCACTTGGACTAGAGCCAACTGTTAACAACCTTTAACCCGCTAGCTCTCACATGATATTCATGATTCTGCTGAGATAGTCCTTTAGTCATGGGGTCTACCACATTCTCTTCCGTGGATACTCTACTCACTGCAACTTCACCCCTTTTATAGAAATACCTCAAGAGGTGATACTTCTGGAGTATGTGCTTTGTCCATTGGTTTGACCTTGGTTCTTTTGTAAGAGCCATTGATGCAGTATTATCACAATACAATGTAATGGGATCTTTACTGCTAGGCACCACATCAATCTCTTGGACAAAGTTCTGAATCCAGACGGATTCCTTGGCTGCATCAGAAGCCGCTATATATTCAGACTCCGCTGTAGAATCGGCGACAACTGGCTGCTTTGAACTCTTCCAGCTCACAGCTCCTCCATTGAGACAGAAAACATATCCAGATTGCGACTTCAGATCGTTCTGATCTGTCTGAAAACCATCATCAGCATACCCTATGATGAAAAGCTCCTCATCTCCTCCATACACCAGGAACATATCCTTAGTTCTTCTCATATACTTAAGGATAGTATTAATAGCAGTCCAATGTTGTTCTCCTGGATCTTCTTGATATCTGCCTACCATGCTCAGTGCATAGGCAACATCAACCCTGGTACATAACATTGCATACATGATGGATCTTATAGCCGAAGCGTATGGGATCTTACTCATTCTATCTTTCTCTTGTTGTGTCTGAGGACACATTTTCTTAGAAAGATATAGGTCATGTGACACTGAAACTAATCCCCTTTTGGATTGTTCCATACTAAATCTCTTTAGTATCTGGTCAATGTATGTACCCTGACTTAGTCCAAGCATCCTCTTGGATCTATCACGAATGATCTTGATCCTTAGAATATAGGCTGCTTCTCCTAAGTCCTTCATGGAGAAACACTTGTTCAACCAGTCCTTAACTGACTGTAAGACTGGTACATCGTTTCCAATAAGTAATATGTCGTCAACATATACTACTAGGATAACGATCGCATTCCCATTAAACCGCATATAAACAAATGGATCGCATTCATTCTTAATGAAACCAAATTCCATTATGGATTCATCAAATCGAATGTTCCATGACTTGGATTCTTTCTTCAATCCATAAATGGATTTATACAACTTGAAAACCTGTTTGGCTTCACTTGGTGTTACAAACCCTTCTGGTTGTGTCATATAGACATCTTCCTGAAGGTTCCCGTTAAGGAATGTTGTTTTGACATCCATTTGCCAAATCTCGTAGTCATGGTAAGATGCTATGGAAAGTATGATTCTTATGGATTTAAACATGGAAACTGGCGAGAAGGTTTCATCATATTCAATTCCTTGATGTTGTCTGAATCCTTTATCCACTAGCCTTGCTTTATAGGTGCTAACTTGACCTTCCATGTCCAGTTTTCTCTTGAATACCCATTTGCATACAACAGGCTTTACATTAACTGGCTCACCGATCAGAACCCAGACTTGGTTCTGATACATGGAATTCATCCCAGATTTTATAGATTCTATCCATCTTGTATCTTTTGATCTTTCTACTGCTTCCTTGTAGGAGAGAGGTTCATCACTTTCCAACAATAATGATTCAGCATCATTGGTGACTAGGAAACCAAATCTCTCTAGTTCCCTTACCTCTCTTGAGCTTCTACGCAGTACTTGTGTTTCTAGAACCTCTTCCACAGGGACCTGTGGAACTTGTTCCTGTACTAACTCTTGTGTATCTTGAGCATTAACTTCTTCGAAGTCAATCTTGCTCCCACTATCCTTTTTGAGGATATGCTCCCTCTCAAGAAATATGGTTTGTCTAGCGACAGTCGCTTTCTTGTCTTGAGGGTTATATAGGTAATATCCTTTCGTTTCCTTAGGATATCCTATAAAGATACACTTTGTGCCTCAGGGTGCTAGTTTGTTGCCTGAGAAGGCCTTAACAAACACCTCGCATCCCAATACATGTGTATGCGACAAAATGGGTTTCTTTCCATTCCATAACTCTGAGGGAATTCCATTTGCCACCTTAGTTGGAACTCGGTTTAATGTGTATGTTGCAATTTGTAATGCATATCCCCAAAAGGATAATGGAAGATCCGCATGACTCGTCATCGACCTCACCATGTCCAACAAGGTGTAGTTCCTCCTTTCACTAACACCATTCCACTGTGGTGTATAAGGAGGAGTGAGCTGAGATAGAATCCTAGACTTCCGTAGAAGATCGATGAACTCTTGGTTCAGATATTCTTCACCTCGATCTGATCGAAGCTTCTTTATCTTCTTACCAAGATTATTCTCTACTTCATTCTTGAATTCCTTAAATTTCTCTAAGGACTCTGACTTATACCTCATTAAGTAGACATAGCCATATCTACTCAAATCATCAGTAAAAGTAATGAAGTAAGAATATCCACCTCTAGCTTCTACTGGAAATGGTCCATACACATCCGTGTGTACCAATCCTAGAAGCTCTGTAGCCCTTTAACCTTGTCCACCAAAAGGCGGTTTGGTCATTTTTCCTTGTAAACAACTATGACATCTATCAAGTGGTTTTAGATCAGTAGAGTCTAAATATCCATCTTGGTAGAGCTTTGTCAAGTGCTTCTCGTTTACATGACCGAGACGGTGATGCCACAACTGGGTGATGTATGAGTCATGTGAGTTTGTTTCATTATCGATTTCCAACACTTGGTTTTCATAATTTAATACATACAAACCATTATTTAAATGTGTCATACCATAACATATGTTGTTCTTATAAAAGAGACAACCCTTATTTCCAAACTTTAAAATAAATCCATCCATATCCAAACAAGATACAGAAATTATGTTCTTGGTAACACTAGGAACATAATAACAGTTATGTAAAACAAAAATCATTCCAATCGGCAATGAGAGGTGGTAATAGCCAATAGCCAATGCAGCCAGCCTTACGCCATTGGCAGATCAAAGATCCACCTCTCCTCTGGAAATCTTTCTAAATCTACTTGGTTCCTACATTTGAATACAGATGTGATCCCCATAAGCTGTATCTAATACCCAATGTGTAGAAATGGAAAGATTACACTCGATAACGAACGCACCTTTAACGTCCCCACGCTTCTGGGTGCAGTTCCTCTTCCAGTGGCCCTGCTTGCCACATGCAAAAAATACCACCTCCCATTCCTTGCCCTGCCTCTGGATCTTCCCCTTCTTGGAGGGACGGTGCTCGGGGGCTTCAGACCGTTTATAAGTCTTTAGCCCCTTTGCCTTATCCTTCCTTTTCTTGTTAACCATAAGGATTGTGGGTTTGTCACGTCCCATGTCCTTGTCTACCTGAAGAATCAAGGTCAGAAGCTCTGATAGACTCTTCTCATTTCCGCTCATGTTATAATTAACAATAAAGCTAGAAAAGGTCTTGGGAAGTGATGATAGGATGAGATCTGTATGCAACTCATCCGGGAATTTAATCCCTAAGATGTACACGCATTTAATGTAGCCAATAAGCTTGACTACATGAGGCCCATTTGGCATAGACTCTCCAAGCTTAGTTGTAAACAAAGCATTGGAGATCTCATATCTCTCTTGTCTCGCCTTATCTTGGTAGATATTCTTAAGGTGAGACATCATGCTATACGCATCCATGTTTTCATGTTGTTTCAAGAGCTCATTAGACATGGGCGATAGCATGAAACACTAGACATATGTGGCATCATCCATGTTTTTCGCATAGAGAGATATTTCCTCATCACTGGCCTCTTTCCCAAGCGCAACTGTAATAGGCTCTTCCAGCACATACAATTTCCTTTCGTGGCGAAGGACGACGCGTAAACGCCTCTGCCACTCTTGGAAATTGGTGCCAGTGAGAAGGTTTTCCTTCTTGAGTATGGTGTGCAATGATATGTTTGAATTCATTTTCTTGCTGTTTCTACAAATTAAGATGAGAAAAGGTTTAGTACTTTATTACAAAAATGATACAAATAAATAAATTAATACTTATTAGTCTCCCACTATTTTATCGAAATCCAATAGCCCTCACCATTGACTTCGGAATATTATGTTGCCTGAATATTCTAGTGGCAAGGATCCATATTGCCCTTCGCATTACCCCAACTAGGGTTGTTCAAGCAATTTGAAGGGTTTTTAGGTAGGCATTATAAATGGCAACTGCATTTAACTCGTAGCTCCTTGATCCGCTGAGTGGACTCCCCAATCCTGAAATCCTTTTATTTTGGATTTCCTCAACCTTTGCCTCTTGGCCACACCAAGTCCTGTTGTGGTTGTCAACCCTTGATGAAAACCAAGTTAATTCAACCCAAAACCTTGAATTAGAATTCCCCGATAATTGAAAGCACCCCAACTAGGGTTGGTCAAGCACTTTGAACTATGGTTCGATTCTAACCAAGATTATGGAAGGTTATACCGAGTTAATATTTCTTTGAGGGATTTTATCCTTATATGTAAATTTCCAATTTATTATCTTTGATTACATGCTTGTTAATATTAATTGGGATATACTTAAGTGATTAACCATGTCTAAGATAATATTTACGTATAAGCTGGTTTTATTTTAGTTCCATCTTGCATGCTTGTTTAATTCATTAATTGTGTGATCGTGACAACACACCCACAATAAATAAACCATGAAACTGATAGAAATAAAATAAATGGTATGATCGTGATCTTGTTCTATTGTTTAGTTTATCTAGCAGTTGATAAACTAACCCAAGACCTAGGGGAGAAACACCTTGAACCTTGTGGGTTCATGTTTATAGCTTTCTACCTGTCCACCTTTGTATCTCCTTGGATTGGTTTCACCTTGGATTATGACTTGAGCCACCTCCACTAGCTTGGGAGATCCATCCATTACATATGCATTTATCTCACACGCAGGTGAGGGGTAAAAAGGGGGTTTTACATAAAAGAATCCTTGGGTGCGCAGGCCCTACATATTAATGAGGAGAAGGCTCGCAGGCCAACAAATTTAAATAAATTAATTAATTAAAAGAAACCATTCACATACAAAGGTCTCGGTCTAGCTCATGATCATCTATACATGCAATGATATTTACGCATAAATAAAACTAGCATTCAATTTTTTAATCGTTCTTGTTTAAGATAAATCACGCTCGAATTAATTATCTTTAATTAATAAATCCTTTTATCTTAAACCCTTTTTCTGAATTTCCTTGAGAATTCTCATCCATCATAATTTTAAATAAATAAATTCATTTAAAATTATCCTTGTACGTAACTTGTACTTTGGAGGCAACCCGGTGAATTCTTGTTCATTGTGTAATTTGAACGAGTACACGGTGTGTAGTTATGACTACACGGCGTGTACTTTTGTTCACTGTCCATCCGAAGTACACGCCCGGGGACATGGCGTGTTAATGTACTTCGGAAATTTTCGGAGTACATGGCGTGTTCAATGGGACACACGCCATGTAGTTTCTGCATTACACGGTTTCCAGCTGGGAAAGCTGTGTACGGGGTACACGGTCCAACCCTAACCCGAAGGGACTACACACTGTGTTCATTGGACCACATGGCGTGTAATCTGGAAATTGTGTGCCACCTATTCCTAGTCAACACACGGTCTCATTAATGACTTAGATAGGATCCAATACCTGGCCTGATTTGGCGGATCAGTCTGATGCATGAATCTAGACTACACGGTGTGTACTTCCGAATACACGCCGTGTATTCTGGATTTGTACGTCCAGAAACATTTGGATCCTCCAGATGAGTTCCTCTATTTTATTTTAATCAAAATTAAAAGAAAAATTTGTTTCTGTGAGGTGAACAAGAAACGATGGAAGAGCAATAGATCTTGAGATTCATATTTCCAAAACGATTAAAATTGTATTGAAACAACTAAATTATTAAATGTGTAAAACATCAACTAAAAACTAAATAATTATAATCAACGATATGACCCCTCTGATACCACTTGTAGGTTCTGGGCGCAGCGGAAGCGCGTTGGTGGGTTTTCCCAACTTTAATTTTAGCATTAAACAACGTTCAAAATGAGATCTGTCACGATATAAAACGTCGGATCTTTGGAATAGAATGAAGAATGAAAAACAAAAGAGGTAATCCCGGAACCATAGATATAGGATCATCATATGTTGGTTATAATTAATTTAATTAATTCACAAGAATTACCTTGGTGGAATTCTTTCTTTGTTGATGTGTCCGGTCACGATTCAGTGATCCGTCGTTGCGTCGTAAAATCCAAGTGTAGGATTCCTCTAGCGGTGATCCACACGTGTTCCACGTATCTCCAGACTTCGCTGAAGGGATCTCCAGGTGCTAGCGCGGAAGAACCTTCGCTTGTGATGTCCACCTTTGATCGCCTTGATCTCTAGGTCTTGAGAGCGTTCTTGGAGGAAGGAGTTCTTTCGGGCTTGAAAGAATTCTCCAGAATTTTTGGGCACAACGATTGAGGAAAAGTGTTTGGGTTGTGAGGATATTTATAATTGGGTTTGAGGTTATAGAGTTATGGAAATAAATAAATGCGTTACGCATTTTATTTATTTCATTAACTCTTATTGAAAACCCCCATGTCGAATTATTAATTCCTTGACATGCACCCACGCTGATTATAATAAATATCATTTAATAAAACAATATTATATCCTCAAAATCCCGACTAGAAAAACTACACGGCGTGTGATCATTAATACATGGCGTGTACTTGTTTTCCATAAAACCGCATGGCGTGTATATTTAATATACACGGCGTGTACTTTTATTTTACACTTTCCTTTATTTCCTCTACCACATTTATTATTCCTTAAGTAATGACTATTTATTTCTTAAATAAATGTAACTGCATTACTCTCTAATAAATGTATTATTTCTCCCAAAATATATTCTCTCAAATAACTAGTGTCGAAATAAATGCAATCAGGCATCCTTAAATAATTATTAAACCACAGTCAGGAATAATATTTATTTAACTTGTTAAATTAATATTTAACTGAGATACATGGACACACTTAGTGTGTGACCCTCTAGGCCTCTTTCTTAGTGGCATTAGGCGGAGCCTGCCTAAAGTCCAAGGTTAGCATCTAGAAACATGCCAAGGCACCCATAGAGAAATAAGTTAATGACGCAATGACTTGTCACCTCATATGAACGCTTACCGTGTAATATAATCCCTTTGTCACGATATCTCGAATCAAGTGGGTTGCATGCTAGTGTCATCAACCCACGTGCTCGGTTATTCTTTCTTTGACTTTCCAGAATCGAACTCGCCCATACCTTACCATGGTCATGGATTTATTTAGGCTATATCAATTCCATCAAAGGGACTGAGATATCTACTTCCATTATGGAACAGAAGGGACAAATCCTTTCTCTCATTATCTATTAATGCAATATTACTCTTGACGCACCCAACGTATCCTACCTCACTGCGAACAGTGTGTCGTCACAGTTTTTGTCAATACATCTAAGTGCGCGA
The DNA here is from genome assembly GCA_963277665.1 of Viscum album. Classification (NCBI taxonomy): domain Eukaryota; kingdom Viridiplantae; phylum Streptophyta; class Magnoliopsida; order Santalales; family Viscaceae; genus Viscum; species Viscum album. Next base: position 420,582,410 of record OY728162.1, on the reverse strand, counting down.
GTCGTAATACCCATTAATAATAATATTAAATTCTAAGGACCAATACACACGTCCGCAGATAGGAACATCCAATGACATTATGAAATGTGGATTTCCTACTGGCGGGCCTCGTTCTCATAATATCCTACTGGATATTACCAAGGGCGCACACCATGAGAAGGTGACTCAAAGTTTTATGAGTCCTCACCCCTAATGACCTATATTATTTGTGCCCCTCAAATAATATCATCCGGATATAGAACATATATTCAAGAACAGTGTTATGGCACTTCTGGGTTCTCATCATAGCAGGGATCCGCTATGACCCTTTAATGCAACAGCTATCCTTAGGACATTATCACATGCATTGTCACACATAAGAACAATCAAGATGTGATAAGGCTTTTATTAATTAATAAAGTACAAAGTAGTTGGTTCTACTCCACCAACTCCAACACCATCCAGTAGGGATGACCAATGTAGTTTCGGGCTGACCCTTCCGCCAGGCCGGGTAGCGTAGTCCCCAAGGATATACCGAGCTGACCCAGAGCATAGTCCCCGATGAGATATTGAGATGACCCAGAGCATAGTTCCTGACTAGATATCGGGTTAACCCAGAGAGTAGTCCCTGATGAGGTACCGGGCTGACCCAAAGTGTAGTCCCCGAGGAGATATCGGGCTGACCCTCCCAGCAGGCTGGGTAGTGTAGTCCCCGATGGTTCGGAGAAGACCCTCAATCGTGCGACACGGTGGTGATTCATGGTTTGACTTACGTAAGGACCCACAAGGAAGAGGGGAAATTTCCCCACTGAGGCACGTCCTTGTGATGCAACCTAAAACCGTGCAAGTGAGTCAGTGCCGCCCAAAGCGGATAGTATCGAGGTGCAGTGATTTTGGCCCCTTTGACTTGGGCTTCTTGGGCAGATGTGACGTGGTATTGGGAATTGCAGATGGTTTTACTTTGAACTTTTGGATACTCACTTTATTAGGTTGATTTGTGAGATGGATATCCCCTTACTCCCTTATTTGGGTTTCTTTGACTGAGTGTGTATATATATGTATATATATCCTATTTCTAGTGCCCACTCCTTGGGATTCGGCTACTCCCCTTCCAAGAGAGGCGAGGACGCGTGGGGTCTGCCACGTGCTTTCTGTGTCTAGCTTCTCATGGTTGGATGATTCCACTCTCCTACTATAGGTAGCGAAGATTTGACGGGAAGTTTATCTCCTCACTGTTTCGAGATCCTTGTGTTTGGATGAGTCTACTTTCACTCTCTTGTTGGGTTGATTTGTACTCTTTCTGTTCACTCTTTTTATACCTTGTTCTCTCTTACTACTCCCCTCTTCAATACCTCTCTTGTTGCTCCCTCAAGCCTTTAGGGAATCCTACTGAGTATTATTATACTCACCCCTTCTTGGGCTTTTCCCGCATTTGGTATGCCCTTGCAGATGACGAACATGTTGATCGTGATATCAGAGGATCTTAGGGATACGGGGTTCTTGGACTGTGTGTGGTGGTCGTAGCTTGAGATTTAGGAGTGGGACTCTCCCAACTTTTTTACCTTTTCACCTGTTGTCGGGTTGTGGCACTTTTCTAGTTGGGTGTATATTTTGCCCCTTTCCCTTTTAGCTTTACTTTTTTTGTACTTGTACTATTTAGAGGTCGATGCATATATGTTTGGTTTCCCTTTTATAGCAGTGTTATATCTGGATTTTTTTCCTCTACACTTTTTCATTGAGTTGGTCGAGTGTGTTTGTATAGTTTCTTAGGCAAAGGCCTCCCCTAGTTTGTTGTGCCTTCGGTGCCAGTCGCCAGCCCCTGGCCTATGGAGGTGGGCTTGGGGTAGTTGCGGCTCGAGCCCCAGTATGGGTCGGGTCATGATATTAGTCCTAATGGTAGTCAGTCAAATTGGCCTACAGTTCTAATGGCCAATTAGCCTATTAGGCATATATTCCTATTGTCCGTTAGTCTTATAGAAAAATTGGCCATTAAGCATAGTTGTCCAATTTTCCATTAGGCCTATATGCCTAATTTTCTATTATTCCTATAGGCCTAATGGAAAATTTTTCTATAGGACTAATGGACAATTGGTCTATAAACCTAATGGCCAATTTTCCTATTATTCATATAGGAAAATTTTCCATTATGCCTGTAGGCCAATTGGACATTATGCCTAATGGTCAATTGGCCAATTAGGCCTATAGAAAAATTGTCCATTAGGCCTATAGGACTAATGGTCAATTGGCCTATAGGCCAATGTCCATTAGAAATTATTACCAATGGCCAATTGACCAATTAGTCCTAATGACCAATTGGACCATATGCCTAATAGGCCAATTGTCTATTATGCCTATAGGCTAATTGGTTATTAGCCCAGTATTTTTCAATAAATGTAGAATCTTATTTTAAAAGTAAAAATTTACATATTTAGAAAATTATTTAGATAAAATGAATATTATTTTTGTAATTTGAACATCAAAATTATCCAACAGTAAATTTTTCATAATTTTCCGAGATAGTTGAATTTTTCAGTAAAAATTAAATACCGTATAAATATACGGTGTGTTTTATGACATAATAATGACCCAAAATGGTGTATTAAATAATATAATGGGTATCCTTTTCCAAATATATATTTTCCCCTTAAAATAATGTGATTTTAATTTTACTTTTATTAATTTTATTAAGCCTTTATTAATCCTCCAAAATATATAATATATTTTATCATTTTAAAATCATTTCTTTAAAAGTGAGACTCACCTCCACATAAGAAAGGGTAATATTTTAATAAGTTGGATCATTTTACTAATAAAATAATTAAAACCTCTCCACTTTGGTAAAAACCATGGGTAAAAACCATGGGAAGGTTTGTGGTTTGAAATATTTTATTTTGTAGAGTCCAAAACCTAAATATTAAAAAAATCTCTCTTCTTTCCTATATAAACTCACCCAATATACCACTTATATTCACTAAAAATCCTTTTAGAATGACCTTACTCTGCCCTCCTCTATATATAATCCTCCCAAGGTACCCCCAATCTCTCAAGAATCCCCTTTCAAGCCTTTGGTGTCATACTCTTAAGGTAAGGGATTCTCTCTTTCTCTCTTTTATTCAAGAATCTCTTCTATGTTATGCCCTTTTATTTTTTTTAATTCCTAATGATGGGGTATATTTTTTCACCTCCCTAATACTTCCCTAATTATTTTTAAATGATTATATACCTCTTTATTTCTCATTAATCCCTCCTAAGAACACCCGTTAACATGTCAAAATTTCGTAACAGTTCTTTCCTTTCTCCTCTTTATCCAAATTTCTTTATCTTGTTATGCTATTTTATTTTCAATTAATAATGATTTGGTATGTTTTTTAACCTACCTCATACTAAACTTATTATTTATAAATTATTATATAACCTTTTTTCTCTCATTAATCCCTCCCATGTACACCCGTTACCATGCCGAAATTTCATAAGCATCCTTTCTTTTCTCTTTTTATTCAAGCTTATTTATTATCATATGTCATATTATTATAATTATAGAATTGTGGGAATGACCTACCATATACCTACTAATTTACACTTCATTTTTAAATGATTATAGATCCATTTCTCTCTCATCAACCCATTTTATGATTTTTTAAGTGATGTGTTATGCTGTCGAATTTTCACCATGATTTTCTATTCCAAACCAATTGTGTGGTGAATACCATACTCATTTCCTATCAAGGGTGTTCAATTTTATGCACATATAACTTTTTATTGGGGACTTACATGTATATATTATTCATTCCTTAATCATTTAATAAATTATAATGATGTATGAATCCATGTTTTATGATCTATGCGGCACACTTAAGCATGAGAATGAAATTAAAGTGACGGGTGTGACCAGAATTATATAGCGCTCCAATGCATTGGGTAATGTTTAGTATCATGATATGTCATGTTAGGAAAGTGTTATACCAAATTCCTTTATGGTACTTTGTCCACCATGAAGTCTCAGTGGTTTAGCCTTGACCTATGTTTATGATACAGTGTTTTAAGTTATTGCCAAATTTTCCATGTTATGATTATCATGTTATATCATGTATTATTATCTATGTTCCTTTATGACTCATTAATATTCCTTATATAACATGCATTATTATATTCATGTTATGTTGTCTTTATTCCCTTACTGGGTTTTATGGATCACCCCTTTCTTATGTATTTCCCTAGGTTATCCAATGTAGTTTTAAGCTCAAGCATATTAAAGAAGTTTTCAATAAAGATGTTGTAATTCATGTTTAAAGTTTTAATGAAATGTACCTAATTCCCAAATACACTAGAATTATCAATATTTTAGGTTGTATTAAGTTTAATTTTATGAAATTACATCATTTATTAATGTGTAATAAAGATAAGGTTTGTTATATGTTTCGAAACAACTCAGGTTCACCCTGAACCGGTCACCTGAGTTGGCCTGCGACAAGGCCCTAAGGGCGTTTCTGATCCCCACGGGCTGGCAACTTGTGATGGGCATCAAAATAAACCAGTTGGTAATGATTTGTCCCATAGAAAAAGATATATAAATAAACGTAAAATGAACAAAATAGATAAATAAAAAAATAAACCAAACAAACAGAAAGTGGAAAAAGGAATAAACTAAGCAACGAGGCATACCTCAAGTGACCTCATGGGTCACCACAGAACATAAACTACACTCACTCTAAGAGTGTTCCAAAACTAGAGGAACCTAAAATTAAAAAATAAAGTAGGCGTGATCACCGATATGCTCAGTAGGAACGCCAAAGAAAAACAACACCATATGCCCTTGCCTTTAAGAAGAAACCCAATCATGATAGTTTGAAAATAAGATGTAATAAAATAATGTTTTCATTATATTCAAATTCAAGTCACAAGTTTACATTTTTTAAGGAAAGTGTTTTTATTCCACTACATTTTTAAAATAGTTTCCAAGCATGATTTAACATTCCAAAATGAAAGGAAAACAGTTTAAATTAAAAAACATGGATTTTAAAATGAGGAATCAAGCTTGAAGTAATAAAAATGGAAATCATTTCACAAACACCATTTCATAAGTGATCACTGTGGTCCATCCCTATAGGTAACTAGCACAAATGGGACACCCTAGGAACCTTGTACCTCAGTGAAATGTGTTATAAAAACCATGACCAACAGCGTTCTCGTGCACGAGACACTAGTAGGAGACACCCCCATAACCTAGTGGTCTCACATCATCACAAATTTTTAGTTATAGTTGTAGCATCAATCCTTCTAGACGAAACTGGGATGAACCATTTTCGTATCATCTAGTGTACTAGTCCTCATCCACCCACCTAGATGCCCTGGGCTTCCCATGTGCTATATTTCAAGTGGTGGTGAGTTTTCATCAAACTAACATGCATTAACATATCATTTTCTTTATTTAAAAACACACCCACCCTCTCACCATTTATCTCCCTCCTTAAGTGCATCCCCTTTTTACAGCACACAACCACACACAAGACTTTACACTAGGAACATATCAAAAATTACACATTAACCATTTCATCACCTTTCACAAATTAAAGGGAATGCCTCAAGTGGGGTTTTTCACTTTCGTAAACCATTTTCAAGTTCCAAACGGACCTCGTTCCTTTGAAAGTAATACTTTCATTTTTAGAAAATACAATTACCCAAAACTTTTAATTTCAAAATTCTTTAAAAGCACAATTAGACCACCAAGGTACCACACACTTACAAACAAGCATGAAATCATGTCTAAACCAAAGAAAAAAATAGAAATTAAAACTTATAATTAATCTCAAATTCACACCAAAAACCCATGCTATTTTCCAAATATACCAAAACAATAGATTTCCCCCTTTTTATAAATCACACAAAAAACCATGTTCACTCAATTCAACTTTCACGACCAATATTCACAATACCAAACATCATGGGGACTACCAACCACACACCCCAAAACCATTTTTGAAAACACCTTTAAGCATTTAAAGTTTCTTACTTTGAAGCACATTTAAAAGAAGACCGCATTTCAAAACATAAAAATGAATCATGAAAAATAAAGCAAGCCCAACACCAAACATCACTAACACTTTTCATAGCACATATATATACTATTTATTATTGAAAAAAAATTAAAACACTCAAGAAATCATGGAATTAAAATTAAATTTATAGATATAGGAGACCTACCTCAGACATGTTGTTATTTGCCGATAACCACTCGAACCGACACTTCGCACTTCCATGCATATGAATTTATACATATATATATATATATATATATATATATATATATATATACCCATAGCTTCATTTCACATATTCCCCACACCATGAGGGAATATGTACAGCGAGGGAATATACATACATACATACATATATATATATATATATATATATATGACTTACCCTATGCATGTACTTGTAGGAATTCTCGACACCTACAGCTCAAAACCATCGCAGCGAGATCCAACACACACTATAAAAATTTTCCAACAACTCAAAAACAGCAGCAAAGACCCACGAACCCAAAATAAATTGATGAAAACTCAAAAATCATAAAACCTATAAATTAAAATTGATCCATAATGAAGAAATTAAAAAAATACTTACCCGAAAACTATGGAGAACCCACTGCCCTTGACGGCAGTGACTAGAACAAGCCTCAATAGAATCCAACAAACCCTAAATAACAAGAATCAATCAAAAGAAGAACCCCTAAAGACATTAGGGTTTAGAAAAGGTATGCACACCCCATGAGATCAAATAAAACACCAAAATAGGGGAAGTGGAAAGGAGAAGAGGCTCACTGGAGGGATTCGCACACCAAAACGGGAGGAGATTCAATCATTAGAGGGAGAGAGCGGCGCATCAGAGCTTCTCTCGGTCAGTCAGGTCATGTGAACAAGAGGAAGGTCATCTGCGTGAGAGAGGAGGGGTCAGCCACACATGAGGGGAGTCATCACCAGAGGAAGTAGGGAGGTTCGCCGAAGGGCCCTCGACCGGTGGGGGGTAGCGCGAGTGGGAAAGGGAAGGGGGGTCGGTCGCGTAAGGGGTAAGGGGGTGGAAGGCAATGCGAATTCCTAGGGTTTCAAAGAAAAAATAAAACAAACTTAAATGTAATAATAATAATAATAATAAACTTAATAATAATAATAATATCCATAATAATAATATTATCATTATTATTATTATTAAATCATTTTCCATTTAATTTATTTTATTTCATTTTGATTTTAATTTAATAATTTTTTAAACTTTAAGAAACCAAAAGACTCAAATATAAATATAAATAATTGTGATCACAAGATGCCAGGTCGGGGTGTGATAATTCTCTCTGCCACAAAAACTTTCTTCCCCTAGAAAGTCACCCATCCAAACGAGCAATCAAGCCCAAGTTCGAAACTGAATGAGGTCAACATCACTCCACCAGTCACACCCAACCAGCTCTAAGGGAAACTGCAATGAGAAGAGCCATCAGGAAATGAGGAGGGTTCTCCCCACTATAAGAACCCGACTAGGACAACCAACATTGAGACTTTCAACACAGGATAACTCTAGATCTGCTAACTTGAACTAAAGAGGAAACAGCCAACACAAACCAAAACTCCCACACAAAACAACTCTCAAAGAAGGCACAATAAGATCCATGGTGGGTCTCCCCACCATCTAAGAATCGACCAGCTTAAGCCAAACAGCATAGACCAACATGAGAACTTCCAACCCAAACTACAAACCACTGACACACAAGAAAACCCACAAAAGAATTCAACCAAATAGAAAACTAAACCACGATTCATCATTTCCGCAAGAGATGAGCATCTCCAAAATGAGCACGTACTAAAACAAAAACAGGTCACAAAAGGAGATAAACACACAAGAGAGACAATCATATTGAGACTCCCATCCACAAAGAGACGAACTTCAAAGGCTCACATTTGAGGAGGCCCAACTACTAGAATTACAAGAAAATGAGATCACCACACCTTCTTGAAACCAAAGAGAAACTTTAAAAAATAGGGACCACAATGAGGAGAAGAGGCCTCTACACCTTTTACAACAAAAAAGAACCTTCAAAAAAAAAAGAAATCTGCAATAGAGAACCTTAAACTTTCCCCATTCCATCACTGGAGAAAAAAGATGGACCAAGGTTCCCCACACCCAATGATTCCTGACTGTGTTAAAAGCTTCACTCTGAGGCCTGTGGCTGAAGCTTTGATGTCTTGAAGCATCTACTGCCCCGCAGTCAGGAGTTGACATCCTTCGGTCAAGACTCCTTCAGACGATGCTGCTAGCGAAACCTCTATAAGTGTCCCAAATGGCCACATTGATGGCAAGCCTTCAGAGGATGACGACAAGGTGGATTAAAGTATCCAAATCAGCTACAAGGAACAAGCTCTATAGGAGGATGAACAAGGAGCTTTAACCACAGCAGAAGCTACGTGGATTGAAAGAATGAGAGGGTATGGCACCTGCCATCAGGACAAGCCTGTGCATGCATGGGATAGCCTAGTCGAATAGCCATGCGAAGGTGGAGAGCTGATTTCATGATGAAGTTGTTGGGAGGAGCAGTTTCAAGTAGTTAGTTTGGGTTGTATGTAATGTTTGAAGCCTATGGGAAATGAATTCCTCTAAGGCCTATAGGGACATGTAATACTTACGCCTACGGGAATTGTAAGGGTTCCACCTCACCCCTTGAAAGGTGGATTATCAAAAATCAATAAAAAATGAATGCCTTCGGGCCATTGGATGGAAGAGAGTGGCCCGACTAATAGAAGATGGAATTGACGAGAAGACTTGTATGAAATAGGTTCCTCTAGTTTTCTCTCCTCACCGGATGGGGAACCTTCCCAAACACCAAAAATAATCGGTCCTTGAACCCTGGATGAAGACCCCACATAAGAGAAACATTAACTGATTCTGCGACGTTATCTTTGGAGAAAAATGAACCAACTCCTTGAGATGCCCAACGCAAGCCTTTGCTATTCATTGGTCTTGTTGGACACTCACAAGCTATTACACTTTCCTTACCTTCACCTATTTAGGTATAAACCATCGGATGAAAGTGGTCTCAAACACCTTCCAAGACACCTCATCATGCAACAATGTTGGGATTATCTCCTTCACCAATCCAAAGCTAAACCTTCAAATGAACTCAAACCAGCACGAGCTCTCATAACTTTGGGAGTTCCCAATAACCTGAAAACACCAACGATTTCACCAAGCCAGTCTGTTGCCTTCAATAGATCATGATCACCATGGAAGATGTACAATAACCAAAAATAACTCAATTCCACCACTCTGCTAAGAGTCTAGGTAGAACCAACAACTAGAAGAAACTCACTAGAACCCTCTAGGACTTTTCTGGGTGGCATAATCAAAAATAAGAGGTGAAAATACAAATCAAAACTCATCACAAACCGAAATCCCACACTTCAATCACAAACCAAAACTCAAACTCAAATCACCATTTCAACACCATTTTCAGCATGTCAAAACCAAAAGCCTACAAAAAGGAATTCCAAACATGAGAAGAAAACACTAAACAACCTCTCACTCTTCAAAACATTGAAACTACCCTTTTTAAAAACCATTTTTTTCAACAAACAAAACAACTTAAATACCCACCATTGGTATCCCATGAAGTATCACATATATATGTACCCTTGTGATAGCTCAAGCACTCATCCACACATACCACCAATTATCTTTGTGCCACATGCGTACCTCCATATATGTGATCCCTCATAGGAATACCAAGGGTCAATTCAAAACACTTCTCATTTTCAAAATAGATCATTCAACGTAAAGCACAAATTCTCAACCAATTTGAAAATGTCACTTATTATTAAAGCAACACATTTTCATATTCCTAAACATTTTCTAATTTATATTCCAAAAAGTGTTACCAAGATCCCAAAACAACTTCCAAAACACCTCCCATTTTTTCCTTTGAAACCACACATTCCATTACAAGAAAACAATTTTCATAACAAAAAACACATTCCTTTTTGAAAACCCCTTTTCTATGAACCCTTTTCATTTTTGAAATCCACTCAAGTCAGTCAAAACTAAGCCCAAACATAACTCACATCAAAACTTCCAAAAATAAGGGACTAGTGGCTATGCCAACTCGGTAACATGGCTTAGCAGACCATGCTCTGAGCGAGCATCCACCACAGGAAGTATCTTGAACCGTGCACTCGGGTTGTACATGGGTCGTTACTCCATGCAAGCTCATTGTGTAACACCGACGCACTTCCTTTGTCATCCCTTATCCACACAAGCCAAGCAAAAGAAAAATTAAAATCCCAGACTACCCCTAGAAACTCGAGGCTTGGGACGGGCAATGGTTCATGACGTCCTTCCCGCACCTACCTCTCGAGTCCCGAAATTCCTAATCTCCAAGCTACCTGGAACCCCAAATAACAAGGGCTTCCTCTGATACCATTTTGTCATGAACCAACCCGGGTCAACCCTGAAGCGGTCACCCGAGTCGGCCCGCGACAAGGCCCGAAGGGCGTTCTCGATCCCCATGGGCTGGCAACTAGTGCCGGACATCAAAATAAACCATTTGGGAATTATTTGGACAATAACAAAATATAGATAAAAAATTAAACTGAACAAAACAGATAAATAAAAGAAAATAAACCAAACAAACTGGCAGCGGAAAAAGGAATAAACTAATCAACAAGACATACCTCAAGTGACCTCGTGGGTCACCATGGAACATAAACTACACTCGCTCCAAGAGAAATTCAAAACTAGAGGAACCTGAAACTGAAAAATAAAGTGGGTGTGAGCACCGAGATGCTCGGTAGGAATGCCAAAGAACAACAATGCCACATGCCCTTGCCTTTAAGAAGAAACTCAATCATGCTAGTTTGAAAATAAGACGTAATAAAATAGTGTTTTTCATTCTATTCAAATTCAAGTCACAAGTTCACATTTTTAAGGAAAGCGTTTCTATTCCACTACATTTTCAAAATAGTTTCCAAGCATGCTTTAAATTCCAAAATGAAAGATAAACAATTTAAATTAAAAACATGGATTTTACATAGAGGAAGCAAGCTTGAAGTAACAAAAATGGAAATCATTTCACAAACACCATGTCGTAAGTGAGCACCATGGTCAATCCCTATAGGTAACTAGCACAAATGGGACCCTAGGAACCTCGTACCTCAGTGAAATGTGTTGTAGAAACTACGACCAGCAGCGTTCTCATGCACGAGCCACTAGTAGGGGACACCCCTATAACCTAGTGGTCTCCCATCGTCACAAATGTTTAGTTAGAGTTGTAGCTTCAATCCTGTTAGACGAAACCGGGACGAACCACTTCCGTATCATCTAACGTACTAGTCTTAGTCTGCCCGCCTAGATACTTCAGGCTTCCCATGTGCTAAATTTCAAGTGGTGGCGAGTTTTCATCAAACTAACATGCATGAACATATCATTCTCTTTATTTAAAAACGCACCCACCCTCTCACCACTGATCTCCCTCCTTGAGTGCATCCCCTTTTTACGGCACACAACCGCACACAAGCCTTTACACTAGGCACATATCAAAAATTACACATTAACCCTTGCATCACCTTTCTCAGATTAAGGGGAATGACTCAAGTGGGGTTTTCCACTTTCGTAAACCATTTTTAAGTGTCAAACGGGCCTCGTTACTTTGCAAGGAATACTTTCATTTTTAGAAAATACAATTACCCAATAATTTTAATTTCAAAATTCTTTAAAAGCACAATTAGACCACCAAGGTACCTTACACTTACAAACAAGAATGAAATCATGTCTAAACCAAAGCAAACCATTTGAGAAAGTAAAACTTCCAATTAATCTCAAATTCACACCAAAAACCCATGCGCTTTTCCAAACATGCCAAAACAATAGATTTCCCCCTTTTTTTTAAATCACACAAAAACCCATGTTCACTCAATTCAACTTTCACGGCCAATATGCACAACACCAAACATCATGGGGACTACCAACCGCACACCCCGGGCGCAGCGGAAGCGCGTGGGTGGATGTGCCCACTTGGCTTTTTGTCATTAGCAATGATCAATCCGGGATCAATACGACGATAAACGCCAGTCTCCACGGATCGAATCACAGAAAAAGACAAAGAAGATGGTTTTTCCCGGAACCACAAAGAAGGATCGTTACAGGTTGATTATAATTAATTTAATTAATTATAAAGAAATACCTTTTGGGTGTTCTTTCTTCGTTGATGTTCTCAATCACGTTGTTGATGTGATCTGTCGTTGCGTCGCAGAAGCCAAGTGTAGACTCCCTCTAGCGGTGATCCACACGTGTACCTCGTATCTCTGGACGTCGCCAAAAGATTCTCCGGGTGCTAGCGTGGAGAAGCATTTGCTTGCGTTGTCCGCCTTAGATTGTCTTAATCCGATGGAAGAAGATCTCTCTCGGTCTTGAGAGCGTTCTTGGAGGAAGAGGTTCTTTCGGCCTTGAAAGAATTCTCCAGAGATGTTGTGCACAACGATTCTCTTGTGTCAGAAAAGAGTTGGGGTTGTGAGGATATTTATAATCGGGTGTGTGGGGTTATAGAGTTATGACAATAAATAAACGCGTTACGCGTTTTATTTATTTCATTGACTCTTTATTTAAAACCCCATGTCGAATAAATAATTCCTTGACATGCGCCCACGCTGATTATAATAAATATCATTTAAAACAATATTATATCCTCAAAATCCCAACTAAAAAAAACTACACGGCGTGTATTAATAAATACACGGCGTGTACTTGTTTTTCATTGAAAACTACATGGCGTGTACATTAAATGTACACGGCGTGTATATCTTGTTTTCATTTATTCATTTTCTTTCCAAAATAAAACTACACGGCATGTAATAATAATACACGACGTGTACTTGTTTTATTTTCTTTTTCCTCCATCATTTAAAACAACTTAGGCTTCCTTGAATAATTATTAAACCACGTACGAGAATAATCTTTATTCAACTTGAGATACTTGGATACACTTAGTGTGTGACCCTCTAGGCCTCTTTCTCGTTGGCATTAGGCGGGCTTGCCTAAAGTCCAAGATTACTGTCTAGCAACGGGTCAAGGCACCCAAGAGAAAGAAGTTGACGCCGCATTGACGTATCACCTCATACGAACGCTTACTGTGTAATTTAATCCCTTTGTCTCAATATCTCATCAAGCAGGTTTCATGGCAGTGTCATAAACCTATATGCTTGATATGTCGTTCTTTGACTACCTGAAATAAACTCATCGTTTACACCATGGCCATGGAATTTAATGCGACAGTTCTATTTCAATCAAAGGGCCGAGATATCAACTTCCATAAATGGAAGGGACAAATCCTTCCTTGACTTATCCATTAACAACATGTCACTCGTGACGCACCCAACGTACCCTACTTCCCGCCAACTGTCTGCGTGACGGTTTTCGTCAGTAAATCTAAGTGCGCGAGTCATGACATGAGTTAATGATAATCTTCCAGTCTAAGGACCATTACACACGCTCGTAGATAGCAATATCCGATGACACCAAGACATGCAGAATTACTACTGGCGGGTCTGTTTTCATAATCTCCCATCTTGGAGATTACCAAGTGCGAACTCCATGAGAGAGAGTCTCGTCTTCTTATGAGTACTCGCACATGACGGTCTGTATACTATGTGTCCTATCATAGTATGTCATCCAACCGCAGAACTTTATTTAAGAATATTGTTATAGCATTTCAAGGTTCTCATCATAGCGGGGATCTGCTATGACCTTATTAATGCAACAAATATTTCAGGACATTATTATATTATAGTCATGCAGAACAATGAACAATATATAATAAGTGAACATTTATGTAATCAAAGTACAAAACAGTTGGTTCTGAGGACACCAACCCTTACAAACTCCCACTTGGACTAGAGCCAACTGCCTACGACTTTTAGTCCGCTAGACCTCACATGATGATCATGTTTCTGCTGAGTCAAGGCTTTAGTCAATGGGTCCGCCACGTTGTCTTCCGTGGAAATACTGCTCACTGCAACTTCACCTCTCTGAGAAAAATCCCTCAAGAGATGATACTTCCAAAGTATGTGCTTTGTCCGCTGATGTGACCTTGGCTCTTTTGCAAGTGCCACCGCTGCAGTATTATCACAATAGAGTGTGATAGGATCTTTACTACTCGGTACAACATCCAACTCTTGGACGAAGCTTCGCATCCATACTGCTTCTTTAGCTGCCTCAGAAGCTGCGATATACTCGGACTCCGCTGTAGAATCTGCCACCACACTTTGTTTTGAGCTCTTCCAGCTCACTGCACCTCCATTCAAACTGAAGATGTATCCAGTCTGTGACTTCATGTCATCTTGATCAGTCTGGAAACTAGCATCTACATTTCCTCTGATGACTAGTTCCTCACTCCTCCATAAACCAAGAACATATCCTTAGTACGCCTCAGATACTTAAGGATAGTCTTGACTGCCATCCAATGGCGGTCTCCTGGATCAGCTTGATATCTGCCTACCGCACTTAATGCATAAGCAACATCTAGCCTCGTACATAGCATAGCATACATGACTGACCCAATCGCGGATGCGTAAGGGATCCTTGCCATTCTCTTTCTTTCCTCATGTGTCTGAGGACACATTTTCTTGGAAAGATGAATGCCATGTGACACTGGCAACAATACCCTCTTGGACTGTTCCATACTGAATCTCTTCAGTATCTTGTCAATGTATGTACTTTGACTTAGGCCCAACATTTTCTTGGATCTATCACGATGGATCTTGATCCCAAGAATATATGCTGCCTCGCCCAAGTCTTTCATGGAGAAGCATTTATTCAACCATGTCTTAACTGACTGTAAGACAGGTACTTCGTTTCCAATTAGCAATATGTCATCGACATATACTATTAGGAAAACGACTGCACTTCCACTAAACCTTTTGTAGACACGAGGCTCACATTCGTTCTTAACAAAGCCAAATTCTGTAACAGCTTCATCAAAACGAATGTTCCATGACCTTGATGCTTGCTTTAATCCATAAATGGATTTTTGCAACTTGCATACCTTGTTGGCATCCTTTGAAGTCACAAACCCTTCAGGTTGTGTCATGTAGACATCTTCCTGGAGGTTCCCGTTAAGGAAAGCTGTTTTGACATCCATTTGCCAAATTTCATAGTCATGGTAAGTAGCAATGGCCAATAGGATTCTGATAGACTTCAGCATTGCAACCGGTGAAAAGGTTTCATCATAGTCAATTCCTTAACGCTGTCTAAAAACTTTTGCAACCAGTCGTGCCTTGTAGGTGCTGACTTTCCCCTCCATGTCCAGTTTCTTCTTGAATACCCATTTATTACCAATAGGCTTTACATCAACTGGAGGATCTACCAAAATCCAGACTTGGTTTTGGTACATGGAATCCATTTTAGAATTCATGGCTTCTTGCCACTTGGCAACGTCTGTGCCTTCAACTGCTTCCTTGTAGGTAAGAGGATCATCATTGTCAACCAATAATGAGTCACCATCCTCAGTGACAAGAAAACCATATCGTTCTGGTTCTCTCACCTCTCTCGTGCTCCTACGCAGTTCTTGTGTCTCTGGAACAGATTGTTCTTCCACGGGGCTTTGTGGAATCTGTTCTTATACCAACTCATGTGTATCTTGAGCCTCGACTTCATCGAAGTCTATCTCGCTCCCACTATCTCTTCTGGAGATGTGCTCCCTCTCAAGGAATATGGCGTGTCTTGCCACTGTAACCTTTTTGTCTGAGGGGTTTTATAGGTAATATCCCCTTGTTTCCTTGGGATATCCTATAAAGATACACTTTGTGCCTCGGGGTGCGAGTTTGTTACCTGAAGAGGCCTTAACAAATGCTTCGCTACCCCACACGTTTAAATTCGATAACATGGCTTTGCGTCCACTCCATAACTCGTATGGAATACCATTTATCGATTTAGTTGGTACTTGGTTTAGTATGTGTGCTGTTGTTTGTAATGCATATCCCCAAAAGGATAATGGAAGACTCGCATGACTCATCATTGATCTCACCATGTCCAACAGGGTGCGGTTCCTCCTTTCACTTACACCATTCCACTGCGGTGTGTAAGGAGGAGTGAGTTGAGATAGAATCCCAAACTCCCGTAAGAAATCAATGAAGTCTTGATTAAGATATTCTCCTCCTCTGTCTGAGCGGAGTTTCTTAATCTTCTTACCAAGCTGGTTCTCAACTTCATTCTTGTATTCTTTGAACCGATCAAAAGAATCTGACGTATACCTCATTAAATAGATATATCCATATCTACTAAAATCATCAGTAAAAGTTATGAAGTACGAGAACCCACCCCTTGCTTCAACTGGAAATGGTCCACACACATCTGTGTGAACTAATTATAGAAGCTCTTTAGCTCTTTCACCTTTCCCACTAAATGGGGCTTTGGTCATTTTGCCTTGTAGACACGCATGACATACACCAAGTGGTTTTAGTTCGAAAGAATCTAAATACCCATCTTGATGTAATTTTGTCAAACATTTCTCATTGACATGACCTAGCCGGTGATGCCAAAGTTGGGTGTGGTATGATTCATGTAAATTAACTTTGTTATCAATTGCCATTACTTGGTTTGTGTAGTCTAACACATAAAGGCCGTTATATAAATGTGCCCTACCAAAACAAATGCTATCTTTATAAAAGTAGCAACATTCATTTCCAAACTTGAATATGAATCCATCAGTATCTAATCTGGATACTGAAATAATGTTTTTGGTTACAGAGGGTACATAATAACATCCTTTCAAAACCAAGACCATCCCGGTAGGCAATTTGAGGTGGTATTCCCCGACAGCTACAGCAGCAAGTCTGGCTTCGTTGGCTGCTCGTAGATCTATCTCCCCTTGATCAATCTTCCTGAATCTACTTGGTTCCTGTATTTGGATACAGATGTGAGCACCACAAGCAGTATCTAATACCCAATTAGTAGAAACAGATAGATTGCATTCGATAACAAACGCACCTGAAGCTTCCCCTTGCTTCCTTGGCTGGGTGCAGTTTTTCTTCCAGTGACCCTTCTTGCCACATGCGAAACAAACAGCATCCTGTTCCTTTGCCTCCCCTTTGATCTTCCTTTTCTTGGAAGGCCTTGAAGAAGCTTTGGGCTTAAAGCTCTTCGCCTTCCCTTTCCTTTTATTCACCATAAGGACAGAAGGCTTTTCACGCTTCATGTCATTGTCCACTTGGCGAATAAGGATAAGAAGATCAGATAGAGACTTCTCAATATTGTTCATGTTGAAATTAACAACAAAGTTTGAGAAGCTCTGGGGGAGTGATGCGAGAATGAGATCGGTACCCAGTTCTTCAGGGAGTTTAAACCCTAGAACCTCCAAGCGCTCAATGTAGCCAATGAGCTTGACTACATGAGGCCCAGCTGGGGCACCCTCTCCAAGCTTGCTCTGAAACAGAGCCTTGGAGATCTCAAACCTTTCCTGTCTTGCTCTCTCCTGGTATAAACCATGGAGGTGCTCGAGCATGCTGTAGGCATCCATGTCTTCATGAGACTTCATGAGCTCACTAGACATAGATGACAGCATCAAACATTGAACGTCGAGAGCATCGTTCAAATGTTGATCATAGACTAGGAAATCTTCATCACTTGCCCCTGGGGCAGGAGAATCAGGAAGTGAGGACTCCAGCACATAAAACTTCCGTTCATGGCGTAGGATAACCCGAAGGCGCCTAAACCATTCCTGAAAGTTACTACCGGTGAGGATGTTGTCTTTATCCAGAATTGATCGCAGAGAAAATGTGGTTGATGTGTTTGTCATTTTGATTCTACAATTTAAAAGAGCAGATTCATCAGTACTTTCTTGATTACATTTTATGAGAAATAATAAATTTTATTAAGTCTCCCACTATTTTATCAATTCCCAATGGCCCTCACCATTGAACTCGGAATGTCCAGTTGCTTTGACATTCTAATGGAAAGGATCCATATTTCCCTTCGCATAACCCCAACAAGGGTTGGTCAAGCTATTTAAAGGTATTTAGGTAGGCGGGTCTTTGCCAACTGTGAGCTTACAGTTCCTTGATCTGTTGAGTGGACTCCCCAATCCTGAAATCCTGACTTGGATTTCCTCAACTCTTGCCTCCAATATTACATCAAGTCTAGCAAGGGCTACTTCTCTTGATGTAATATGGTTAAGTCAACCCGAAACCTTTCATAAGGGCTTCCTTTATAAAAGTAAGTGTCCCAACAAGGGTTGGTCAAACACATAGTTTTATTGAGTCTTGCCCTTAATCAATTAACGGAAGGCTTGGTCTGACTTAATATGGTATTTGAGGGTTTTTATTCTTTATGCGTATCTTTGCATTATCACATGCTTGTTAATATTAAGTGATGCTTGCTTAAGTGATTAACCATGTTCCGATAATGTATACGCATAGACCGGTTTTTATTTTATTCCATCTTTGCATGCTTGTTCATTTTATTAATTATGTGATCGCGACAACACATGAATAATATATAAACCATGCAATCAGACAGAAATAAAATAAGATGGCATGATCATGAGCTTCTATTTGGTTAGCTTATCTAGCGATTTTGATAAGCTTACCCTGACCTAGGGAAAACACCTTGAACCTGATGGTTCGTGTTTTGCAGCTCCCACCTGTCCACCTTTGTATCTTCTTGTGTCGGTTTCGCCTCGACTTCGGGATTTGAACCGTCTCCTCTGGCTTGGGAGATCCTCCATTACATGGGTTGACATTAAAGAAACCATGGGCACGCAGACCCTACATTTTATTGGAAGAAGGCTCGCAGGCCAATAAATTTAAATTAAATAAATTTAAATGAAACCATACACATACAAAGGGTCTTTGGTCTAGCTCATGATCATCCATAGTATGCAACGACATTTACGCATATTTAGAATTCAAATTCTTTTAATCGTTCTTTTATTTAAGATAAGACGCGCTCGAATTCAATTAATTATGATCTTATAATTAATCAATTCTTTATCTTAAATTCCTTTCTGAATTTCCTTGAGATTCTTCTCATCCATATTCCTTGTACGGGTCTTTGTACATTGGAGGAAACCTGGTGAAATTCCATTTCTGGAAAGTACACGGCGTGTAGTTTATAATTACACGGCGTGTATTTTTCTTTTCACCCTTTGTCCAAAGTACACGCCGGGGCTTTGGCGTGTTTTTCTGTACTTTGGAAATTTTAGAGTACATTGCATGTAGATGAATCATACACGGCGTGTACTTCCTTGTTACGCGGTAACCGGCTTGGCGATCCCGTATACGCGGTACGCGACTTATCTTTGTACACGGTTTCACCTGGGTCGAAACGGATTACACGGCGTGTTGTTCCAACATACACGCCGTGTATTCCGGTTTCCACACGCCGTTCTATTCTGGTCAACACGGCGTGATTAAAACTTAGGCATAATCAATTCACACGGCGTGGTTTGGCGGACCAGTGCCGGTTCGTTGAACCTAAGTACACGGTGTGTAGCTTTAATTACACGCCGTGTAATCCCGTGTTGTACAGATAGAAAGAGCGGCTCCTCCAGATGAGTTCCTCGTTTTTATTTTAATCAAAATTAAAATTAAAAGGTCGTTTCTGTGATATGAATCGAGAAACGAAGGAGGAAGAATAGATCTCGTTAATTCAGATTTATAGAACGATTTATTTCGAATTGAATCAAATATGAATGCGTAAATTATCAACGAAAATTAAATAACTATAATCAACGTTGTAACCTGCTCTGATACCATTTGAAGGTTCCGGGCGCAGCGGAAGCGCGTGGGTGGATGTGCCCACTTGGCTTTTTGTCATTAGCAATGATCAATCCGGGATCAATACGACGATAAACGCCAGTCTCCACGGATCGAATCACAGAAAAAGACAAAGAAGATGGTTTTTCCCGGAACCACAAATAAGGATCGTTATAGGTTGATTATAATTAATTTAATTAATTATAAAGAAATACCTTTTGGGTGTTCTTTCTTCGTTGATGTTCTCAATCACGTTGTTGATGTGATCTATCGTTGCGTCGCAGAAGCCAAGTGTAGACTCCCTCTAGCGGTGATCCACACGTGTACCTCGTATCTCTGGACGTCGCCAAAAGATTCTCCGGGTGCTAGCGTGGAGAAGCATTTGTTTGCGTTGTCCGCCTTAGATTGTCTTGATCCGATGGAAGAAGATCTCTCTCGGTCTTGAGAGTGTTCTTGGAGGAAGAGGTTCTTTCGGCCTTGAAAGAATTCTCCAGAGATGTTGTGCACAACGATTCTCTTGTGTCAGAAAAGAGTTGGGGTTGTGAGGATATTTATAATCGGGTGTGTGGGGTTATAGAGTTATGACAATAAATAAACGCGTTACGCGTTTTATTTATTTCATTGACTCTTTATTTAAAACCCCATGTCGAATAAATAATTCCTTGACATGCGTCCACGCTGATTATAATAAATATCATTTAAAACAATATTATATCCTCAAAATCCCAACTAAAAAAAAACTACACGGCGTGTACTTGTTTTTCATTGAAAACTACACGGCGTGTACATTAAATGTACACGGCGTGTATATCTTGTTTTCATTTATTCATTTTCTTTCCAAAATAAAACTACACGGCATGTAATAATAATACACGACGTGTACTTGTTTTATTTTCTTTTTCCTCCATCATTTAAAACAACTTAGGCTTCCTTGAATAATTATTAAACCACGTACGAGAATAATCTTTATTCAACTTGAGATACTTGGATACACTTAGTGTGTGACCCTCTAGGCCTCTTTCTCGTTGGCATTAGGCGGGCTTGCCTAAAGTCCAAGATTACTGTCTAGCAACGGGTCAAGGCACCCAAGAGAAAGAAGTTGACGCCGCATTGACGTATCACCTCATACGAACGCTTACTGTGTAATTTAATCCCTTTGTCTCAATATCTCATCAAGCAGGTTTCATGGCAGTGTCATAAACCTATATGCTTGATATGTCGTTCTTTGACTACCTGAAATAAACTCATCGTTTACACCATGGCCATGGAATTTAATGCGACAGTTCTATTTCAATCAAAGGGCCGAGATATCAACTTCCATAAATGGAAGGGACAAATCCTTCCTTGACTTATCCATTAACAACATGTCACTCATGACGCACCCAACGTACCCTACTTCCCGCCAACTGTCTGCGTGACGGTTTTCGTCAGTAAATCTAAGTGCGCGAGTCATGACATGAGTTAATGATAATCTTCCAGTCTAAGGACCATTACACACGCTTGTAGATAGCAATATCTGATGACACCAAGACATGCGGAATTACTACTGGCGGGTCTGTTTTCATAATCTCCCATCTTGGAGATTACCAAGTGCGAACTCCATGAGAGAGAGTCTCGTCTTCTTATGAGTACTCGCACATGACGGTCTGTATACTATGTGTCCTATCATAGTATGTCATCCAACCGCAGAACTTTATTTAAGAATATTGTTATAGCATTTCAAGGTTCTCATCATAGCGGGGATCTGCTATGACCTTATTAATGCAACAAATATTTCAGGACATTATTATATTATAGTCATGCAGAACAATGAACAATATATAATAAGTGAACATTTATGTAATCAAAGTACAAAACAGTTGGTTCTGAGGACACCAACCCTTACACCTTACACTTACAAACAAGAATGAAATCATGTCTAAACCAAAGCAAACCATTTGAGAAAGTAAAACTTCCAATTAATCTCAAATTCACACCAAAAACCCATGCGCTTTTCCAAACATACCAAAACAATAGATTTCCCCCTTTTTTTTAAATCACACAAAAACCCATGTTCACTCAATTCAACTTTCACGGCCAATATGCACAACACCAAACATCATGGGGACTACCAACCGCACACCCCAAATCCATTTTTGAAAACACCTTTAAGCATTTAAAGTGTCATGCTTGGAAGCACATTTAAAATAAGACCACATTTCAAAACATAAAAGTGAATCATGAAAAGTAAAGCAAGTCAAACATCACTAACACTTTGCATAGCACGTATATATACTATTTATTATTGAAAACACTTTTTAAAACATTCAAGCGGTTATGGAATTAAAATTAAAGGTATAGGCATAGGGGACTTACCTCAGACATGCCGCTATTTGCCAACGACCACTCGAACTGACACTTAGCACTTCCATGCACATGCATTTATAAATATATATATAAATACTCATAGTTGCATTGCACATATTCCTCACGCCATGAGGGAATATGTACAATGAGGGCATGTGTGTGTGTGCGCGCGCGCGCGCTTTACCCTGTGCATGTACATGTATGAATTCTCGACACCTGCAGCCCAAAACCACCGCAACGAGGTCCAACGCACACTAAAAAATTTCCAACAACTCAGACACAGCGGCAAAGACCCACACGCCCAAAATAAATTGTTGACAACTCAAAAATCATAAAACCCCTAAAGGATCATGAAGGTTACTCCATTTGTAAGATTTATGTTGGAAGTTGGGTGTGAAAGTTATTCCATTTGTATCCATGAAGGTTATTTCATTTATAATCATGAAGGTTACTCCATTTGTAACCATGAAGGTTATTCCTTTTGTAACCGTGAAGGTTATTCCATTTGTAATGATAAATGTTATTCCATTTGTAAGAGTGATGTAAAAAAGATGTCCCAAGTTACCTACATGATTTATTTATGCTTGTCTAGGCGAAGTGTCGCCCTAGTGAGGAGTCCACGAGATGGGGGTCCTTCTTCCTAGTCCTTAAGGATCACAGGGGAAGGTGTCTTTCGTGAAAGTTTGTGTATTAAATTCTTCGGATGACACAATTACTCCTAATTTTAGTTAATTTCCTTAGTTTTGACTTATTAAGTTGCCTAAAAGGGGACGAGGGACTTGGGCGTGGCGCATAAATGGCTGGGATTGGCTGAGTCTCTCTTTTTTTGGGAAAATAATCTTAAAAATTGATCTGAAAATGAATGGTGAGTGCCATAAAACATTCATCCTAGGATAAACTCTATTTTAAGATTAACATAATTATCGATTTTTCAATCTGAAATTGTTTGGTGTTATTTTTATAGATGAATAAGTGTCAAATAATATATTAATGTGTTCTCACTGTTTAATTTTTTAAATTTTATTTCATTGTTTTTGTATTGCAAATCATTATATTTAATTAGAAGTAATTAAGCTCCATTTTGAATGCCCTAATTTCAAAGATCATATAAAATTGCAAATCAGCTCACCAAAAATCGTTGCAAGAACAAACACCCCTATCAAAATGGTGAAATCGGAACGTGTCTCTCACTACAATCGTCCTCTTCGTAACCCCCGATATAAATTTCGTCCAACTGTGGCAGTCGTTGCAGATACGAAGATTCTTCATCACCACCACGGCCGCTCCCCGCGGCGACCGAAGCAGCCCAAAACATATGGCAAGCTTTTCACTGTGAACACGCGCCGCCGGATCCTTGCGTCCCGCCTCCTCCTCGCTCCAAAGCCCGCAACTCTCCTGCACATAACCAGCCTCCGCCGCCCGCTTCCCCAAATCCATCAACACCTCGTATATCTCCCCCGCCGCCGGATTGAGCCGATCGCCAACAAAGAAGGCATGAACTGTGTTCTTCACCTCTATCCAGCTCCGTCCCGCCTCCTTCTTCACGCCTCTCTCTTTCATCACCTGCCTTATCCGATCCCTGCATTTCCATTTCCCTGATGCCGCATAGATGTTCGATAAAAGGACGTAAGTGGCAGAGTCTCCCGCCTCCAGTTCTAGAAGATGAAACGCAGCGACCTCGCCCAGTTCCATGTTCTTGTACACCCTGCAAGCACTCAACAGTGTTTTCCAAACAACCGTGGTGGGTTTCATCGGCATCTTTTCTATGAATTCTCTAGCACGGCCCAATTTCCCAGCACGCCCGAGAATATCCACGACACTCACGTAGTGTTCCAGTTCCGGCGTCAGGCCATGTTCTGAGCTCATCGAATGGAAGTGCTCGAGGCCCTCATCCACCAGACCGACATGGCTGCAAGCCGACAGAACACCCACGAATGTGATATGATTCGGCACTGCCCCTGATAGCTTCATCTCTTTAAACAGCCTCAATGCCTCCCTGCCATGGCCATGCTGTGAACAAGCCATGATCATGGTATTCCAGGAGATCTCAGTTTTCCCAGGCATTTCCACGAACAGTCTATGGGCGTCGGTGACGCGCCCGCACTTGGCAAGCAACGAGATTAAAACATTTAAGATCCCAATCTCTGAATCATAACCGCGTTTCAGGATCCCGCCATGAATCATCTCTCCCTGCGTTGCGCTTGCCGTGTTCGCAGCAGCACTGATGGTGGAGACGAGAGTGAAGAAATTAGGTTCCATTCCAGCGAGATTCATTCGAGCAAACACCTGCAACGCTTCTTCGTAGTAATTACTCTGCACAAGTCCGGAAATCAACCCATTCCATGATGCAATATCTTCATGATCGGTCTTCTCAAACGCCAAGAACGCATCACGGATGCGACCACATCTAGCATAAAGATGAACAAGCACGGTTCCAACCGAAAGCTCATCCGAGTAACCGAGAACGCACGACTGAGCATGAATTTGCCGTCCTTGACTCGAAGCTTGGCATGCACTTATCGCACTTAGAAACCCGACATCGTCCGGTCGGATCCCCCGGCTTTTCATTTCTTTAAAAAGCACCAGAGCCCAATCAAACAAACCACACTGAGTGCACCCAGCAATCATAACTGTCCAAGCGACCACATCATCCTCTGGGAGACTCCTAAGAATTTCCATGGCAGTCTCAAGCTCTCCATGCTTTGCATACATGTCCATGAGCACACTGCAAACATGTGCATTCAGATGGAAGCCGGTTTTGATCACTTGACTGTGAATTTGCTCGCCTAGATGAAGAGCTCCCGCAAAGATACAGCTTCTCAAAATGGCTGGAAAGGTATACTGATTTGGACTAATCCCTCTCACCTGCATCTGAGAGAAAATCTGGAAAGATTTTCCCAGATCACCCAACTGCCCATAAGCCACTAGCATCTCATTCCACATCACCACATTATCTCTATCTGTGGTGAGGAAGAATTCATGGGCAATCTCCACTTCTGAGCATTTCACATAAAGGTCAAGCAGAGCGCCTTCAATGATGGTATCAGAGGAGAATCCTGCCTTCGTGGCATATGAATGGAGCTGTTTTCCTTTATAAACAGCTCTGGTCGAAGCACAGGCAGTGAGCAACCCTGCAACTGTCACACAATCTGGTCTGAAGTTCTCAGCCTGCATTTTCTCAAACAAATGAATGGCCCTGTAACTGAACCCATGCTGCGCAAGCCCTGATAGGATGGAGTTGTACGAGCTCCCATCCTTGTGTCGCATCCTACTGAAAACTTGTTCAACATTTATAAACTTCCCCTGGCGGGAATACAATGTGACAAGGGCATTGCACACGAAAGTGTCCATCGAAAGCCCCCACTTAAAAACAAGACCGTGAAGCTGCTCTCCCTGCAAAAATAATCCGGCTCTGGCTCCGGCACTAATGGCGCTCGATAAAGCGTAAGGTGTCGGGAAGATTCCTGACTTATGCAACTCGCAGAATAACAAGAAGGCTTCTTCTTCCTGCCCGTTTAGAGAAAGGCCAGATATCATAGCAACCCAAGAAACGCTGTCTCTTGAATGCAGATTCTGAAATATGAACTCCGCAGAATCGATGAATCCAAATTTTGAATATAAGCCAATCAAGTGATTACATATAACCTGGCTGGCAGCAAAACCATGCTGAATGATTTTAGCATGAAACTGTTCTGTGAACTGAAAGGCGGCATTATCCACACGGAAAGCCCTCAGAGCACTGATAAAAACAGTTTCATCTGGTCCTGGATTTCTTGCCACCATTCTTGCACATAAATTAAGTACCCAGGTGTTCAGCTTTCTCTCAAAAAGTTTGTTTCTTGAAGAAATGCATATCATCAAGGGCCTTGACAGTGGGAAATTAATCACCATGAGCAGGATGAGAATCCATAACTCATGACCCCAAATAGGATTTGCCATCAAAACCAAAAAATTCTGGTCTCTTCAAGCATCCAATTTTCAAATATGTAGATGCTGTGGAAAGCACAAATACCATGTTTTCTGCCTGCACTCATAAAAACTAGCGCATTAGGGATCAGCAAAACAAAATCAAAACAAGAAATTGCAAAAGGCCATTGATGATGTGGAATTAGTTCTAGATTTAGAACCCATTTCTTTAATAAAAATGTTTGCATTTTTTTTTAAGCTAGTTGACGCGAAAGGATATTGAAGTTCGTGCAAATTTGATATTTATAAAACCTACATACAACTAGAATGATGGTGAGCGAGGTGTCGATTCCACAGGGAGGACAAATGGATGTTTGAGTGTGATCAAAATAAAACTAAAAACAATCAAAAACAGTAACAAAAACAACAAGCAACAGTGAAATAGTGAAGTGATGAGAAAGTGAGAACAAACTGAAGCAAATGAAACTGCCCGGATGATGAAAAATAGGGGTATAGGACTGTCCTAAATTGATTAATGATATTATCTATTTTTACTCAAATTAATTGCAACTACACGGTGATTGGAAAAAAAGGTGTTGATGCATTGAGTTGTCACTCAATGTAAAACGGTTCAATTATTCTACCTTAGTGATGATCTGCCAAAAAACGTTCAGGGATTGATGTGTTCAACATGGAGAAAAGAGACATCTATCTTTTCCATTTTCAGTACTTCGATAGATGCTCAAGAGCAAAGAATTCACTACATTCTCCCGTCAGTTCATAGTGAGATACTCATAATGAACGTAAATGAGAACATTGAACTTAAAAATGCACTGAAACAGTTGCAATAATGAGAGCAGAACAGATTAAGAATATTCAAAACATTTCATTCTGATTCCCCTATGAAAATTAGTTACGCATGAAAACGAAAACAGAGATCTGAAATGCAAGAAAGAGATGGAGAAATATCTCTGGCAAGATTGCTCCCTACCTCAAACTCCAGCTCTTGGCTCCCAGCTCAGTCGTCTTCTCCTACTCTCTGTGCTCCGGTGAGAATTCACCGAATAAAAATGAAATTTCCGCATCAAAAACTAGTATGAGCTCACAGCCATAGCTCTGCGGGGAACTCTCTAGCTTCCACAACGCATTTCTGTCACCGCATGCCGTCCTCAACAGTGACCAAGGCAAAGCTCCTAAAATCAATTACACTTCTCATGCACAAGTTGTTAAAGCTCCACGTGACCTATACAGAGAATCCCCCAACTTCAATAAGCTTCCTTATGTCCAGCAAATTCTAGAAACTTCCGGTGACATTTTCCATTCACGTTGGTTCCCCGGGTTCCCGCACTTAGACCTCAGGTCTTGGATAATACCTGCACAATAAAAAACACATCAATTAATTACAGAAATTGGGCCTTAGTGGTCAAGCCCGCGCCCTGGATCCAAACATTTTTTTGTAACCATCACTACGTCAAGCGTATTTTTTAATTTTATATTTTTAATTATATTATTATTATTTATAAACATATATATATATAAATGTAAAAGTTTTTATATTCATATACTTATTATTATTATTATAAATATATATATATATACTTATTATCTTTATTATTATAATTATATATATATATTATTATAATTATTATATATTTTGTTTTTTTTCTCTTTTTATTATATTTTCAGCAGCAGGACTTCTTATCCAGCAAGCCGCAGGTCTTCTTCTCCAACAGCACTCACAGCGGCACCAGCCGCGGCTGAGGCTTGATTTCGGGCACAGGCTCATCAATTAGAGGGTGGCAAGGGCCGGTTCAGGATTCAATCGGCTGGATCTCTCGGGTGTTCTTCCACAGCGGCCGACGAGCTCGGACGACGGAATTTCTTCATCCAGCCGTGTGAATGGGTGGCAGATCAGCAGCGCGGTTTCACGGTGGCCTCCTTTGTCTGCGAGAGGTCTCGAGCACAGGCGGTGTGGTCTCGATCTGTTCATCGTCTCTGATGGAGATCCGCTGGGGTTCGGTCGATCTTCAACAAGCTTCTGACGGCGTTGACTTCCGAGTATCAAAAGAGGGGGATTCGCCTAGTCTTCATCCTCACAGCGGTTCGCTCGTGCGGCACCCCAACCCTCTCCAAGGCGGGCGGAGTTCAGCCGTCCAGCTCTTCATATGATGTGAGATTCACTGGTTTCGTCCTGCCATGGACTCATCAGGAGAGTGGCCCCAACTCCCAACCAGTGGTGTCAAGACTAACACGCACCATCCTCCACATTGTCGGGGCGACTCTCATTTCTTCGATAGGGACAAAACAGATGAACCGCAACTTTGATGTTCTTGCTGGTGTGGGACATGACTCTCATGATTGGGTCGTGACAGCGCGGTGGGTGTTCATCAAACCGTAGCTCGGCTTGCCTTGCCTTCGACGGTTATGACAAGATCTAGTTCAGCGATTGATTCAACAGGCCGTGGCCAATCTCGTTCAACTTCAACCGGTGCAGGCACGGATCAACGATGCGCTTCAGTGGAGGACTCGGGTTTTAGGGTTGCATCGGTGATGGTGGTTGCAGATCAGCGACACTCAGTCTCTCAACAACAAGCTCGATGTTGTCAGGTCTTGCAAGTTCGTCGCACTTCCGGGCGACGCAGTTTGGCCTTGGCTGCTCGCAGTAGGAGGGTCATGGACGGTAGCAAGTGGGAGTAAGCTACCGTTGAGGAGGAACGATAGCATTATGAGAATGGGTGAGCGGTAGCAGGCAGGAGGCGGTGCTACAGTGAAGTTGGCAGTATCATAGCACGATCACCTAAAATAAATAAAATTAATAAATTAAATTCAAATAAATAAAAACAAGACAAAAATTAAAATTAAAATGAAACAAAATTAAATTATTTATTTTCAAATTAAAATAAAGAATAAATAAAATGAATACATAAATTAAGTTAAATTATTAAAAACAGAAAATAATTTAATTACAAAAACAGTGAAAAAAGAATAAATATGTTAAATGAAAAGATTAATTAAACATACTAATATATATTAATATGAAATACAATTGAATAAGAAATTGAACAAATAAAAGAATGACATGCAATAATTGAATTTATTATTTTGAAAAACATAAAAAATAAATGAATGAATTAAAATAAATAAAGAAATGAAAAACCATAATTTAAGCAAATCCACAGGAATAAAAATGGTGATTAAAAATAATTTATTTATTTAACATTAAATTAACCAAAATACAAAAATAACTATTGAAATTAATATTTTAACATTATAATTCACATTTTAAATTATTTAATAACAAATTATTCAAGAAAATACATTATTATGACATTAAAAACGCATTTAAATACTATAAGTGATGTGGTAAAAAGATAAAGAAAAAGATCACATCACTAGTTTATAATTTAAACAATCTTTCTTATTTTGTGTGAGGCATCTTGACTAAGGATCCCAATATAACAAAAGAAGACTCTAATCATTAAACAAGTTAGGGGTGAAATAGGATTTATAATATATACAAACAGCCATATATACAATCCCACACACACCCACACACAAATACCTGATAAACATCCTTTCAATAACTATGATCATTGTATATATAAATACATATGAATATGATTATTAAAAAACCTCAGATTAATAAAATAAGATATGATGAAATTTGAGCACTTCATGCACATCAAATAAATTTGTAACTCATCACACAATACAACCACAACACATCAAAACTTTTATAAGAATGCCTCACATCTAATTTTATGATATAGGATTATATACCTTTTCACGCAAAAAATAATAAACCAAAATATGCCTATGTGCTGAAATGTGAATGATTGACTGATTTTCAAACTGTAATATATAAAAGGTTTTGCAACCAACTATATTAAAAGATATTTTTTTCCAATCACACAAATTCCTTTGTCACGTGATGCATAACATTATATTCTACCAAAATGAACGGTTCATTTTCCGAAATACACAATGATAAACAAAAAACAATGAATGCCTATGACCAAGAGCAATTTCAAATAGCTCATTCCCAATGGGCAAATTGTCATTGCCACTTTTTAAAAGTTAATTGTTGATGCACTATGTGGAGAGCCCAAAACTTATTAAAGTTATCAATAATATGCCCTGAGCAGCCATTATCCGAATACCATGAGTCATTTTCATGTAAACTGGTAAGGCAAGATCCCTGAAAGAACACTACGGATTTAAAATTTTCAAAAAACAACAACAACAACAAACAAACCTTGAACCATTTGAACTTTTTTATTTGCCGCTCTAGGCAGCAGCGTGAATCCGACACAGCCTGACTGCATAAAGCCCAGCCAGACCTGGCCTGGAAAAGTGGGGCATCAGGCTGGACCTCAGGCCCAAGTCTGCCTGAAAGCTTGAATTTTGAGTCCGATTGGGCTGATGCTCAAACTGGACCAAATATAAGCCCAAATCTGACCAGATTTCAGGTGGGTGCATGCCAGATCTGAGAAAAGGGGGAAAAGAAAGAAAAAGAGGCACATAGGCCAGTGTCCCACCCCTTAAGACCCATGCGTTCAACCAAGCCCGAAAAAAAATTAAAGGCTAAAAATAAGGATGATTGCATGAGTTGTAGCAATTGAACACACTTACCCCCTTTCAAGATTGGTGTCTCACCGACTACCAAACACCTGGAAAAAAGATAGGGAAAAAAACAAACAGGCAAGGAACCATGCTGAATTTCAGAACAATCGGAAAAATGAAAAATTAACAAAGACTAAACCATCCCCCCCTCCCCACAGACAGACACAATGTTGCATAGAAGGCAGAAACCTCCTCCCCAAAATCTATAAAAAAAAAACATCTCCCTAACTAAACTCATTTTCAAACTCTCTCAATCACTACTCTCAATAGAATCCCAATTTTCGATTTTGCAAACTTTAGTAACTGATTATTTTTTATCAAATTAGTTGGCGTCTTAATTCTATGTAGTTATTTTTCAAGTTAATAAGTCAGCTTAATTCATTTATCAATTACTAATTATAGTTCTTTGAATTGTTGTATCATTTAATTCAGTTGCATTACATTAACTCAATTATTATAAGGAGCTTTCATGCCTCAATATAGCACAAATCACCTCAAGAGACATGTCAACAGTCTCATTAGGAATACACAATCAAACATTACTGCTGGTATTACAATTTTAATCACTTAACAATGTTATCGAACAGGTTATAATCATTTTACAGTGTATAGTATGACAATTGTAACTACACAATAACATCGCATTTCTGTTGGTGAGTGTCTCAATTTAACTCAATTATTATAAGGAGCTTTTATGACTCAATATAGATCTTACCCACTAAATACCACTAGAGAGCACACAAAATTTAATACTACTAAAAATGAATTAGGTAAAATCTTTAAAAATTAAAGGGAGAAGTTGGCCTGAAATCTGATTTATGCACATCATCAAATCAACAACTTGGATAGCATGTTGTATTGAAAACAATTAGAGATCAAATAAAATAACTATTTCATTTAAATTAGAGGAGCTTCCTTACATTGGTTGTTCATTAGGGATATCATTAAGAGTTCAAACATCTAAGAGCAGTTAACCATTTTATATTTACACTAGATAATCCATCATATAATAATAATAACATTAGTTTGTTTGTACTCACATTTTCATTCAATGGTCAAAACTGAGTAATATATCTATCTAACTATCTATATATACATATATATATAGAGAGAGAGAGAGATTCTATAGAAAAAATTTAAAAAAAAAACTATTAGTATTGTTAATAGTTACGCCTACCCTGTAAAATTATTTAGTACATGTCAACAATAAAATATGAAAATTTAAAAAATATATATGATTAGACAGAAAAAAAAAGGTGTTCTTAAAATTTTTGTATGTTAAAAATAGCATTTAAACAAAGTTAAACTATAGATTTGTTTTTCTAGATCTATTGTGTTGGTCAAGGGAGTGATCACTAACGATGATAATGTCTCGGTGCAACCAAAAATGTATAGAGATTGTATGCATGTTTTTAGGACATCTATTATATCACAAACTCACTTTAGTATTAATTTTATACGTTTTAGTTGATATTATAACTATTTTTATTGAATATACATCACATGAATGTTATATTCCTTTTGTTACAATTATGATGGAAAATCTTGATAAATAACTTGATCTTTTACCAAAAATTTTTGGCATAGCAATGATATTATATGCTAAATGTAAAGATATTGGCTTTGAGGATGAAGATTATTTTTCATTGTCGTGAAATGTCAAATGATGAATGTAAATATACACAGTACACCATTCATAAACATTGCACCTAATGTGTCTCATAGTAGTAATGTCAAATGATGAATGTAAATATACACAGTACACCATTCATAAACATTGCACCTAATGTGTCTCATAGTAGTAGAAGTTCAAATATATAGGCAACATTAAGAGTAAACGAACTTCTAGAAGTTCGAGTTCACATACCGTAGTTCTTAGAAACATTGAGAGAGAGAATTGGTATCTCTCCAAGGTGAGGAAAACTGCTCATAAAATCTCCACTAGATCAAGTGTCTCACTGACAAAATAAAAAGTGGTTCACTGCCGAATACAAAGGGGCGTACTGCCCAAATGAAATGACCTGTCCAAATAAAAGGCTCACTGCCAAATGGCAATCACAAAGGATTCAAATGAAAACGATATCACCTTAATAGAGCAGTGTTCATTGAAGCTCCATAAGATGATCAAGATGGCCATTCTTCTTCGAATTCAAGTCCAGTAACCTGTTTAGATGATGAACTCTTCAACACACTTGTACTCCCTCAAAGTGGAGGTAACCTTCTCAATGAATTTTGTTCTTCATTAGATCATAGAACTGGTAACCCATCCAATCTTTATTCTTCACTATAACCGAGCACTAACTTTTTTTGTCTCCTCTCCATATATAGGGTATCCAATTATCATATATTAGAGATGATCCGCACCGTTCAACACATCCAGTATGCTTTGCTCTATCTATTTAAAAACTGCCAGAAGTTCAACACCTTTAGTATAAAATGTGGGAAATGATTCACCCATCACAAGGTGGTCAAAAATAAAACCTATCAAACAGAAATGCAGCAGAACGGCAGACAGTGTCCGGGTTAAGTTTGCAGGGACTAGAAAGGGGGCCAAAACTATGGGTTTATTAGCCTAAAAAGGGATTTTAAACGATAATTAATTAAAAACTGATAAAACTTAAAACCCTAAATAAAAGCAAACTAAATTGAGAGAACGGTGGTCATCATTAAATCGCACCACTCTCCAACAATTATCAAGGTTCTCCGGATAAATTAGGAGTGTCGTAAGTTCCAGGATGTGACCTAGTTGGGATCCCAATTCTTCCCAGCTCACGAATGATATGCACTCGGATCTTGATGTCATCTCACTCGGATCTTGATGTCGACACAACGATCACATAATCAACAGTCAAACCCTTATTTTATTGGAGTCTAGTTAGGCATCACATGGGGATATGTAGGATGATGGACAATCTGACTGGCACACATCCAAAACCCTCATATGCAAGTATAAATATAATCGAAAAAACAAACATATGCAACACACACACTGAGAAATATTAATAAAAATCAATCGAAGTCAAGGAATTAGATCAACACTCAGCAATGATTCAAAAGTATGTGAAGAACTTAAAACTAAAATACATGCAAACGCATAAAAATGTCAAACTCCGATGTATTTGAGTGTTGTTCCTCATATTCAACCACCATGCACCCTTGGATCTCCATGGAGAGGATGTAACTCTTTGAAATCTCGCCTAACACCTTACGAACCCTATATTTGGAGCCTTAGGGCATGAAAGGCTCTTAAAACAAGCCCCAAAAGACTGAAGAAATGGCCAGTTTTCCTAGGTTAGATCGCAAATGTGGGCTTCTATAAAGTTCCAACATCATCCATACTAAGATGGGCCCAACAATTAAATTTGATTTGCATTGAAATTTAGATAGTTCAACAATAGATAAAGAAAATGATTTTGATATTTTAGATTCATAAAGCAAACAAGAATACATGTGTCCTATAATTGCATGATTGGACCATGATGTAGTATTTTTTTTATGTTGGGGCCGAAGCCTCTTTTTTATTAAATAAAGAAAAGACCTCTTTTTTATTAAACAAAGAAAAGACCTCTTTTTATTCTGGGTAGAGAGAAACTCATTACATGACCTGAGGGCCCGATGGACATTAAAGCCCATGATGTAGTCATTGTTTTGATTTCTACACTTATTTCTAAATCAACACAGGTGGATAGTTATTAACAATTATCCAATGAGAAAAGACCCAAAAATGGTTGACATGCTCATTATGTCAAGGGATAACCTCTCTCGATAAGAACAAAGACAACAACCCACCAACCACTTGACCACTAAAGGATAGAAAAATTAATTACCAATGATACAACCATCTCTAATAATTAATTATTATTGTGTATTGTGGATTATATTAATTTAAAAAAAAAAAGTGAGTACAGTACAAATGATAAGCTAACTTAATTACCGATTCTTTCTTTGTAAATTTCTTTTTTAACAGAGGCCAATGCCATTGACCCAACTAAGCCCAATTACACAAATTCGACAGAACTCATGCCCAAGCTAAGGCATTTAACTATGTGGGTTGGCTTGGTCCAACCCCAACAATGTAATGAAATATGTTACAGTAAATCCCCTACCTTATAAAAAGGTAGGGTTCTTTATTTATAGATGAAATAAAGATAAGAACATAAATACAGGTCAACTCATTAAAAAGTCAAACTTTGACCACTGACTCTTATCATAAAAGTCTAAATATTCTAACACTCCCCCTCAAGCTAGAACATATATTTATCATGTCTGGCTTGTTACGCAAAATTAAACACATCTGTCAAGTAGTAATGCGAAACGGGCGGGCCGGGGCAGGGCGGGCCAAGCCCGCACGGGTTTGAGCCCGCGCGGGTTTGTCCGCAAAAGCCCGCATATAATGCGAACAAAAAATTTCAAGCCCGCCCCGCCCCGCATAAACCCGCGGGTTGCCCGCGGGCTTACCCACCTTTACAAAAAAAAAATACTATTTATAATCATTTAAATACTGTATTTTTTATTATTCTTAAAGGTATTTCTGGGGAGAAGTATGAATTAAAAATAACTAGAGTTTTAAAGAATGTGATGGAACATTTTTTGTAGGTTAATGGTGGCATGCGGTAACGCTGATGTGGCGACGAACAATTGCAATAAAAAGTATGTGAGTGATCGGTGATGGGTGATGAATGATAATGTTGATTGTGTGGTGATGTGAACAACTAAACCTGTGAATGAATGAAGTCTCTCCAGGTAACAATCAGTTTCAGAAGAAGCTATTAATGTTTTCATGAGGTTCTATCCAATTCTCTTAATAACAAAATAAAATTAAATAATAACAAAATCAAATCAACCTAAAAAATATTATGATTATAATAACTTTTATAGAATTGAAACCATGTACAGGGGTGATGAGTTCCATTTTTTGAGAGATGGGTTGACACATCATGTGAATATGGTTAATAATTACTATATAAATAATATAATATCATATTAAAACAATAAATATAGGTCAATTTAATATTCACATGTGAATAAATAGTGAATTAATATGACCATTACGGTGAGAAATCATATGTCACCGTTTAACCATGATTTTTTTATTAAAAAAACTAAAATGTTAAAGATCGGATTTGTGGCAATCTTGATTGCAGTTTGATTGTCACGCCAGATATGCACTAGTTTCTTGATAGTATATCCAATCTCCTGTAGTATCTGTTGTACCCAAATAATCTATGCGGTGCTCAATATTCTAACTCTGCACTTGATCGGGAGATAACCGTTTGCTTCCTACTTCGTCATGAGATCAAATTACCTCCAATAAATACTACAAAACAAGATGTAGACCTCCTAAAAAAAAGACATCTTGCATAATCTGTGTCAACACTTCAATTTTTGTATGTTCATTATCAGAATATTAAAGATCTAAGTTCGGTTCCTTTTTCACATATCTAACAATGTGAAGAACAACCTCTCATTATGTTTGTGTTGAGGATTCCATGAATTGACTCACCTTCTTAACCGCACAATCAATGTCAGATCCAGTCATCGTTAAGTAGTTAAGCTTCTTAGCAAGTCGTCTAAATCTATCAGGTGAAGGGAAGGCTTCACTGTCAGTGTGAAGTGATTCTCTCCAAGTTCCAAAGGTGAGTCAACCGAGTCAACTTGAGTCATGTCAGTCTCCTACAATAGATCAAGAACATATTTTCTCTAAGATAGAAAATTACTTTTGTCGCATCTAGAAACCTCAATCTCCAAGAAATATCGTAGTAGACCCAAATCCTTTGTGTGAAAATTTTGATGAAGAAAAGGCTTGAACCGAACAATGTCAGCAGCATCACTGCAAGTAATAACAATGTCATCCATATAGACCGCCAAAAACATGCTTCATGCTGCAAATTGATGATAGAAAACATAAGAATTTTTTATGCTTTGGCACATGCTAAAACTAAGCATAACAGTGCAAAAGCAGTCGAACCAAGCACAAGGTGACTGCTTGAGTCCATACAACAATCGATGAAGATGAAAAACCTTGGAGGCCTCTCCCTGAGCAAAAAAACCGGGTGGTTTCTCCTTATAAATTTCTTCATTAAGAAAACCATGAAGAAAAACATTTTTAACATCCAACTGATAGAGAGGTCGGTGATAGGAGACAACAAGAGAGATAAGCGAACCGAGGTCATCTTCGCCACTGGAGAAAAAGTGTCAGTAATCAACTCTATATGTCTGCGCATAACCTAAAAAGTGTCCGTAATCAACTTCATATGTTTGTGCATAACCTTTGAAAACAAGACGAGTCTTGAGACGATAAAGAGTCATCGGTGTTAACATGCACTGTATAGATCCATTTGCAACCGTCCACCTGGTTACCCGAAGGGAGAGGGACAAGATCCCAAGTATGATTGGCTTCCAGAGCCCAAAGTTCATCATGCACGACCTGTAACCAGTCGGGATGGGATTTGGGATCAGCAATAGTGTGTGGTGTCGAGTGAGCAGTCAACATCTCAATAACTCATGAGGTAGCTGCAGATAATCCCTGATAAGACTAACATGAGCGTGAACCTTTGCGAAGGAGGATAAGGAGCAGGTGAGTCGTCAAGTGTGGTAGCAGCATCAGGTATCGAGGTGGCAGGTGTGCTAGGTCGCCGAGTATATACCTAGCCAAATCATGATCCAACAACATCACTAGGAAGAGATGGGGGTGGATGTGTATTGAGAGAATATGGTAAAATAACTTCGGAATTAGGAACAGAAAATGGTGATGGGAAATCAAAAACAGAACAAATTGAGCATTCGACAAATGAAATATCAGCCGAGACAACATAACAACCCAAATCTGGAGAGAAGCACCAATAGCAGCACTGAGTTCGAAAGTACCCAAGAAAAATGCATTTGAGAGTGCGTGCATCAAACTTGGTAATCAAGGGGCGAATATTCAAAATATCACACACATCCAAAAATGCATAGGGGCGGAGAATGAGGTGATGTTGGAAACAAAGAATGGAATGGTGTTTCTCCCTAAAGAACGGACCATGGAAGTCTGTTGATAAGATATGTGGCTATGAGAATGGTCTCCCCAAAAAATTGTCAAAACTTTCTTCTGAAATAAAAGTGCACGAGCTACTTTTAACATATGACGGTTCTTTCGTTCAACAACACTGTTTTGTTGAGTTGTGTCGGGACAAGAAGTCTGATAAATATCACAATCATCCAAAAAAGACTGGAACGAGCCTATAAATATTCACAGTCATTGTCAGAACGCAAACAGTGAAGTTTAACAAAAAACTGGTGGTGATTTCTTGATAATAGGAGTGAAACATGGAAAAAAAAAATTAGAACGATTTTTCAACAAATAAACCAAGTCATTTATGAAAAATCATCAATGAAAGTAGCAAACTATCGATAACCCGATTTAGATGGACTAGGACTGGACCCCAGATATCAGAATGAACCAAATGAAAATGAGTGGATACATGAGGGGATTG
Organism: Viscum album; assembly: GCA_963277665.1. NCBI lineage: Eukaryota > Viridiplantae > Streptophyta > Magnoliopsida > Santalales > Viscaceae > Viscum > Viscum album. Next base: position 420,544,297 of record OY728162.1, on the reverse strand, counting down.
CTCGGGTAACATGGGTAACCCGGTGATGCTTTGCATAATGGCAGGACTCACAGTCAAAAGGAAAAAAGAAGGCGCAACTCCGGAAATTTTTTTGAAGAATGGGGGTAGGTGAATGATCAAAGCGATAATGAAACTGGAGGGCATAATCAAGAGTGGCAAGACGGGTGAGAGTTGGGGTCGAGTCAAGCAAATACACACCACCCTGAAGGCGTCTACTGCCAAGCATCTGAGTCATCGACTGCTCCTGAAAAGTAACGGAAGTAAGTAATAAGATGACCTGGCATTGTAAGTCACTTGTAAGCTTACTAATAGATAGTAAATTAAAGGGGCACCCGAGAACAAAGACAATGGTGGATAGCATCAGCCATACATAATCGTACAACTCTTGTAACCATCAATCTGTATTGCCTCACCATCAACCACAGTAATATTAACTCCAGTCAAAGTAGAACTATAGTAGGAGACACCGGAGTCAATAACTCATGAGGTTGACCAGGACAGACACACCGCTGGAGGATGGTCATGAGCAATAGTAGCACTGGATGAAACCATATATTGATAGAATACCAAAATCAGGGTGTCTTTGAGTCCTGAAGATGCACGTTGATAAGTTGGTGAAGGAGTGCAATTGATGGACAATAGATGCTGAAATTACACACATAACGTATTGCGATCAATCATGAAAGAGAAGATGAAGCCGAGACAGAGTCATGGTTCTGATGCCAGCGGGCAGGAGGAACCCCGTTGGTGAAGTCCGCTGCTGATGGCGTACCAGAGGGGGTGAGCGTCGGAAGTGGGCGACGGCAAATCTGGGGGCGGCGGCGTTGGGATGCGGCGTTGGGGCTTTGGGACAGGGAGGAGGGCGTGGCGACGGAGGAGGGCGCCGTGGAGGAGGTCGCGAGGGTGGGTAGGGCGGTGTCGGGACTGGGGCGTCGACCTTGATTTTTTATTTTATTTTTAGTTTTGCCAAATTAAGAGTAAAAAACACTTTGGAGTTCAATTCTCCCAAATTTTTTCTCTTTAAAATTTCACCCTTCTTGTAAAGACCCGTAAATTTCAAGGAAATTTTTTTCTTAATTTTCTTTGGAATTTTACAAGAGCGCAGTTTCTGACGGCACCTGATTCCGAGGCCTGGTGTGCCCGGAATCATTTTCCGAAGTTTGGCTCGGGTACGTTCAGTGAACGGGCGAGCGGATTTTTCTAACTTTTGAACCGGTGTTCGGAATCGAATTCTGAGAGCACCGATGAAATCGCAGCGCCGGTATTCGCTTAGAAACGCCTCTTCCGGAGTTGCATTTGCTCGGGTATGGTTTTTAATTTTTTGGGCTTAAAGTTAAGAAATAAAATAATTTTACGACAACTTTATTTTATTTCACTTAAGCAACTTGGAAGCCACTTTGAAGCCACTTAAAAGCAGTTTAAAATGATTTGAACCGGATATGGGACTATCCAGAAATATCCTACCCTCTTGGTAGGATATTTGTGAGGTGGGGCCCGCACGAGTCCCGCCGTTTCTTTCCGCTAAGTAACGCACCCGCGAAAACCCGTCATTATGAAAGTCAACTGACGCGTTTTCTTAAATTCTTAACAGACCATTTAATTGGGCGGTTTATTTCGTAAATTAAATGAGTTGTTTCTTTCGTTGAATTAATTCAACGAATTGATGGGTCGTTACTTACCCGTTTTCGTTTGTTGACATAATAATAAAATAAGACCAACCTATCTTTTGGAGGATTACTCGTTGAGAGAGGATCCTTGAACCTTCATCCTCCTTCGCGAAGAACGCGAAGAACGCCGAACCCGGAAATCGACGACGCGACGCCGTGATCCGCGACGCCGACGTTTCCTTCCTGCAACGTTCTTCTGCGACGTCTCTTCCTCCGCGACGGATCTTCGATTGGCTGCTTGAGGTAAGAGTCTCGGACCTTCTTTTTAATCTCCTTTGTGGTTCTTTACCAAAACACAAATTTAATTAATTAAATTAAATCTGTTGTTTCATGGTCCGTTGAGTTCGCCGACTCAACGTCGGTTTCTGCAACGACGCGACGCCCTTCCGCGACGACGCGACGATCTCCACCTTCCGTGACGAGCAATTTCGCGAAGAACGCTCACGCGCGACGACTACGAGGTAGGGGTTTTATTTCTTGGAAATGCCTCTTTTTCCCATGTCGTTTCCGTTCAAATGAGAAACCCGATTTATGAAACAATTTTATTTCATTAAAAAAAAATTGTTTCGGATATGCGTTCATGTGTCGAACTTTATTCCTCCCGTTGTTTATCTCTAACGCGGAGGGTGCGGGCCAAACGAACACGGCCCGACGACCCTCCGCTGTTCTTCGTTTTTGTGCGGATTTGACGGGCGACGACGGAACGTGCCGCAACGGATGTTTGACGATCTCGCAGTGAAGAACGAAACCCGGGAGGAGCAACGGCGCAGAGGGGAAGAAAATCGGGCCGGGTCGGCCCGGGCCCGGACCCCCGTCTTCGGACGGTTTTCGTTCAAATATCCGTAACTTGAGCTACGGGCCTCCAAACGACGCGCCGTCAGCGGCAACGTGATCCTTGGATCGAGACGGTCGTTTCAGTATATCGCACTTAAGGTTTCAGAATACTTTGAGTTCGGCCGGATTGGTTCGTACACGAAACCAACCGGGCCTTCGGAGCGGAAACGCTCATATCTTGAGCTACGGACGTCCGATTGATGTGCCGTCGGCTTTTTTGTTTTCCTCTAAGTGAGACAGATCTTTTGGCTCACTCCGCCCGAGGTTTGGACGTAGGTGGAGTACGGTCGGGTTGGTTTTGCCTTAAAAACCAACCGGACCCCTGGGACGAAAAAGCCAATAACTCTCAGACCGGGCGTCCGATTGACGCGCCGCCTGCGACGTTGAGTTCCTGTTGACGATACAGAACTTTTGGATACATCAACTTCGGACTTTGTGTCAGTTGATGTATCAGCCTCTCGGCTCGTGGAGCGGACCCTCCCGAACGAGCTTGCTGTGTGCGGGAACCCTAGTGCTGGCTGCGACTGCTTCTTCGACAGCGACGACTGTGCAGAGATCCTCCGTGGACTCCGACGACGACCGTGCAGAGATCCTCAGTGGACTGCGGCGACGACTGTGCAGAGATCCTCAGTGGACTGCGACGACTACTGCACTCAGCGATCCTACGTGGATCAGTGCTACAGGTCCTGTGTGGGCCCGGTCCTGTGTGGGCCCGATCCTGTGTGGGTCCGATCCTGTGTGGGTCAGTGCTCAGCGGTTCTGTGTGAGCCAGCGCCTACAGGTCCTGTGTGGGCCCGATCCTGTGTGGGTCATTGCGGGGGTTAGTTACCTATCGATCCTTCGTGGGTCCGACGACTTAGATGGATCAGTGATCATCTTTATCGTCATCCGAAAAAGTATACCTGTGTGAGCTGAATCTTGTGTTACTCTCCTTTGTGGATTGTGTTGAGCTATCATGTGTGGATTTACTGATTACTCTCCTTTGTGGATTGTGTTGAGCTATCCTGTGTGGATTTACTGTTTACTCTCCTTTGTGGATTGCGTTGAGCTATCCTGTGTGGATTTACTGTTTAATCTCCTTTGTGGATTGTGTTGTGCTATCCTGCGTGGGTATACGTTTACTTTCCTGTGTGTACTGGGTTGTGCTTGGGCTCGGACGTTGGAGCCGAATGAGAATTGATGACTTAGGTATATGTATGGGCATATACCTAAGTCGTGTCAGATGTTACTTCGTGATTGTATCTTCCCTTTGTGGATTATCCTTTGTGGATTTCGGGAGACCTTCGGGGGTCTCAGGGTCCCTACTGAGTAGCTTATACTCACCCCTGCATGGGCTTTTCCCGCACTACGTTGTGTTGGTTGCAGACGACGGACAACGCTGATCGTGGTGGAGGCGTGCAGAGCAGGACGGTACCTGGAGGTGGACCACTGGGCGGGACGTACTCGGAGCGGACGACTTGACCGAGGAGCTGTGGAGGCTATCTGTACCCACCCTTTAGGTGAGACTTCCAGAGGACGGCTCGACGCTGTGGCTTTTACTTTTCAGTTGCTGTTTTTCCTTTCAGTTGTACTTTACAGTTGGGCTTGTATTTCTGGCCCCTCTTACTTTCAGCACAGCTTGTACAGTTTTTACTTAGTGTTTACTTTTCCGCTTGCTTACTCTATGGTGCTTGTTTACTTCCCCTTTGATACCAATTTGTCACGACCCGTCCTCGGGGCCCGTGCCATGACTACCCCAAGCCCGCCTTCCATAGGCCAGGGGCTGACGACTAGCACCAAGGCAATTCTTGGTTATGCCTTTCGGCGTGACCAACGCTCCAGCAGTGTTCATGAGCCTCATGAACAGGATCTTCCAGCTATACCTCGATCGATTTGTCGTGGTCTTCATCGACGACATTTTGGTGTACTCGACGACGGAGGAGGAGCATGCCTACCACTTGCGAGTTGTACTAGACACACTCCGAGAGCACCAGCTTTATGGCAAGCTCTCGAAGTGCCAGTTCTGGTTACGTGAGGTCCACTTCTTGGGGCACGTCATTTCTGAGGCGGGAGTTGCAGTGGATCCCGCGAAGATCGAGGCAGTGCTAGCTTGGGAGCCACCTAGGAGCGTGACGGAGGTGCGGAGTTTCTTGGGCCTAGCCGGATACTATCGGAGATTTGTGCCGGACTTCTCCAGAGTTGCGGCACCACTCTCAGCGTTGACGAAGAAGGGGAAACCCTTTGTGTGGTCAGACAGATGTCAGCAGAGCTTCCAGGAGCTGAGGCAGAGATTGACCAGCGCACCTATCTTGAGGTTGCCTGAGGAGGGAGTTGGATACGTAGTCTACTGCGATGTATCAGGGACCAGATTCGGGTGTGTCCTGATGCAGGAGCGAGCCGTGATTGCCTATGGATCACGTCAGTTGAGGCCGCATGAGCAGAACTACGCTACTCATGACCTGGAGTTAGCAGCAGTGGTCTTCGCTCTGAAAACATGGCGGCACTATCTGATGGGCGAGCACTTTACAGTCTTTTCTGACCACCAGAGTCTCAGGTACATCTTCTCTCAGAAAGACCTGAACCTGAGACAGCGGCAATGGCTCGAGTTCCTCCAGGACTATGACTTTGAGATAGTCTATACTCCTGGGAAGGGGAACGTGGTAGCCGATGCCCTCAGCAGGAGGACGGGCATCCAGCTACTTGAGGAGGTGACAGAGCAGCTAGCCGCTTTGCAGATATCCTTCGTGGATAGAGATGGAGCAGCCTTCCTTCAGTCTCTCACAGTCTCTCCTCCACTTCTGCAGCAGGTCAGAGAGGCATAACGTGGGGACGCTGACTGTGAGACACGGCGTGCACAGATATCCTCGGGACAGGCACCAGATGACTTCTCCTTTGGAGCAGAGCACGACATCCTTTTCAGAGGACGTACCTTGGTACCCGTCGCTTTACGAGAGGAGGTGCTGAGAGAGTTTCACACTTCTCCTTTGGCGGTACATCCTGGAGTGGCAAAGATGTACCAGGACCTCAGACGATAGCACTGGTGGCCGGGCATGAAGAAGGTTGTGGCAGAGTTCGTTTCACGGTGCCTCACCTGCCAGCAGGTGAAGGCAGAGCATCAGGTACCAGCAGGCTTGGTACAGCCCTTGGAGGTCCCGGAGTGGAAATGGGATGGGATATCTATGGACTTCGTGACTGGACTTCCACGCACTTCCAGAGGTCACGACTCCATTTGGGTGATTGTTGACCGACTCACCAAGTCGGCACACTTCTTACCCATCTGAGAGCAGGGCTCAGTGGAGAGCTTGGGGCGTCTCAACGTTCAGGAGTTTGTACGGCTTCACGGTGTGCCATCGACTATCGTCTCCGATCGGGATGCTCGCTTTACTTCCTGGCTTTGGAAGGGGTTGCAGGAGGCGTTCGGGACGCGACTACGTCTGAGCACCGCCTTTCACCCTCAGACGGATGGTCAGACGGAGAGGACCATTCAGACTCTTGAGGACATGCTCCGCGCATGTGTCCTCAACTTTGGTCGCAGCTGGGAGGACCACCTACCCTTGGTGGAGTTTGCGTACAACAACAGCTACCACTCCACCATCGGGATGACACCATATGAGGCGTTGTACGGCAGACCTTGCAGATCTCCTTTGTGCTGGAAAGACCCTGGGGAGTCAGCACTTGTGGGACCAGAGATGGTCCGGGCCATGACAGAGAAGGTCCAGGTCATCCAGGAGCGGATGAGGACAGCTCAGAGCCGGCAGAAGTCATATGCTGACAGGAGGCGGAGGCCACTAGAGTTCGAGGATGGCGACCACGTCTTCTTGCGGGTCTCACCTCGACGTGGTTTACGGAGATTTGGCCGAGGCGGCAAGTTGTCTCCACGCTTCATCGGGCCTTTCCAGGTCCTCAGCAGGATTGGCGAGGTGGCTTATCGCCTGGCTCTGCCACCTCAGTTGCACCGGGTGCACGACGTCTTCCACGTATCTCAGCTGAGGAGATACGTGCACGACCTGTCGCACATCATTGACTATGGGGAGCTAGACGTGGATGATGGGGCGACTTTTGCGGAGGTCCCAGTGGAGATAGAGGATCGACAGGAGCGGGTCCTACATGGGCGATCGATTCCTCTTGTGCGCATCAGATGGCAGCACGGGAACCTCTAGGAGAGCACATGGGAGCGGGAGGCTCAGATGCGTGCTCAGTACCCACATTTGTTTCCCTAGTTTATGATGTATCTTTACGGGGACGTAAAGCCCTGAGGTGGGAGTAATGTAAAGACCCGTAAATTTCAAGGAATTTTTTTTCTTAATTTTATTTGGAATTTTACAAGAGCGCGGTTTCTGACGGCACCTGATTCCGAGGCCCGGTGTGCCCGAAATCATTTTCCGAAGTTTGGCTCGAGTTCATTCAGTGAACGGGCGAGCGGGTTTTTCTAACTTTTGAACCGGTGCCCGGAATCGAATTCTGAGGGCACCGATGAAATCATAGCGCCGATATTCGCTTAGAAATGCCTCTTCCGGAGTTGTGTTTTCTCAGGTGTGGTTTTTAATTTTTGGGCTTAAAGTTAAGAAATAAAATAATTTTATGACAACTTTATTTTATTTCACTTAAGCCACTTGGAAGCCACTTTGAAGCCACTTAAAAGCAGCTTAAACTGAGTTGAACCGGATAGGGGACTATCCAGAAATATCCTACCCTCTTGGTAGGATATTTGTGAGGTGGGGCCCGCACGAGCCCCGCCATTTCTTTCTGCTAAGTAACGCACCCGTGAAAACCCATCATTATGAAAGTCAAGTGACGCGTTTTCTTAAATTCTTCACAGACCATTTAATTGGGCGGTTTATTTCGTAAATTAAATGAGCTGTTTCTTTCGTTGAATTAATTCAACGAATTGATGGGTCGTTACTTACCCATTTTCGTTTGTTGGCATAATAATAAAATAAGACCAACCTATCTTTTGGAGGATTACTCGTTGAGAGAAGATCCTTGAACCTTCATCCTCCTTTGCGAAGAACGCGAAGAACGCGAAGAACGCGAAGAACGCCGAACCCGGAAATCGACGACGCGACGCCGTGATCCACGACGCCGACGTTCCCTTCCTGCAACGTTCTTCTGCGACGTCTCTTCCTCCGCGACGGATCTTCGATCGGCTGCTTGAGGTAAGAGTCTCGGACCTTCTTTTTAATCTCCTTTGTGGTTCTTTACCAAAACACGGATTTAATTAATTAAATTAAATCTGCTGTTTCATGGTTCGTTGAGTTCGCCGACTCAATGTCGGTTTCCGCAACGACGCGACGCCCTTCTGCGACGACGCGACGATCTCCACCTTCCGAGACGAGCAATTCCGCGAAGAACGCTCACGCGTGACGACTACGAGGTAGGGGTTTTATTTCTTGGAAATGCCTCTTTTTCCCATGTCGTTTCTGTTCAAACGAGGAACCCGATTTATGAAACAATTTTAATTCATTAAAAAAAAATTGTTTCGGATATGCGTTCATGTGTCGAACTTTATTCATCCCGTTGTTTATCTCTAACGCGGAGGGTACAGGCCAAACGAACACGGCCCGACGACCCTCCGCCGTTCTTCGTTTTTGTGCGGATTTGATGGGCGACGACGGAACGTGCCGCAATGGATGTTTGACAATCCCGAAGTGAAGAACGGAACCCGGGAGGAGCAATGGCGCAGACAGGAAGAAAATCGGGCCACCGGAGCGACTCCGGCGGCCCGCAGAAGCCGGCGGCGGCGGCGCTCGCGGGACGCGACTGAAGCTGCATCTGGCGCCAGGGAGACACCCCGCGGGTGTCCCGCGGGTGTCACGCGGGGGCGGCGGCTCCCCCCGCGTCACTCGGGACGTGGCTTCAGCTTTGTCCGGTTGTCTGGCCGACACCCCGCGGGTGCCGCGGGGGTGTCACGCGGGGCGGCGACTCCCCCCACGTCGGCCGCTCGGTCGCTCGGCTGAGCCGAGCCGGGCTGGCCGAGCCAGACCGGTCCGACCGGGTCGGACCGGGTCGGATCGGGTTCGACCGACCCAGGGGGGGTCGGGCCGGGTCGGCCCGGGCCCGGACCCCCCGTCTTCAGATGGTTTTCGTTCAAATGCCTGTAACTTGAGATACGGGCCTCCAAACGACGCGCTGTCAGCGGCAACGCGATCCTTGGATCTAGACGGTCGTTTCGGTATATCGCACTCAAGGTTTCAGAATACTTTGAGTTCGGCCGGGTTGGTTCGTACACGAAACCAACCGGGCCTTCGGAGCGGAAACGCTCATATCTTGAGCTACGGACGTCCGATTGACTTGCCGTCAGCTTTGTTGTTTTCCTCTAAGTGAGATGGATCTTTTGGCTCACTCCGCCCGAGGTTTGGACGCAGGTGGAGTACGGTCGGGTTGGTTTTGCCTTAAAAACCAACCGGGCCCCTGGGACGAAAAAGCCAATAACTCTCAGACCGGACGTCCGATTGACGCGCCGTCTGCGACGTTGAGTTCCTGTTGACGATAAAGAACTTTTGGATACATCAACTTCGGACTTTGTGTCAATTGATGTATCAGCCTCTCGGCTCGTGGAGCGGACCCTCCCGAACGAGCTTGCTGTGTGCGGGAACCATAGTGCTGGCTGCGACTGCTTCTTCGACAGCGACGACTGTGCAGAGATCCTCCGTGGACTCCGACGACGACCGTGCAGAGATCCTCAGTGGACTGCGGCGACGACTGTGCAGAGATCCTCAGTGGACTGCGATGACTACTGCACTTAGCGATCCTACGTGGATCAGTGCTACAGGTCCTGTGTGGGCCCGGTCCTGTGTGGGCCCGATCCTGTGTGGGTCCGATCCTGTGTGGGTCAGCGCTCAGCGGTTCTGTGTGAGCCAGCGCCTATAGGTCCTGTGTGGGCCCGATCCTGTGTGGGTCATTGCGGGGGTTAGTTACCTATCGATCCTTCGTGGGTCCGACGACTTAGATGGATCAGTGATCATCTTTATCGTCATCCGAAGAAGTATACCTGTGTGAGCTGAATCTTGTGTTACTCTCCTTTGTGGATTGTGTTGAGCTATCCTATGTGGATTTACTGATTACTCTCCTTTGTGGATTGTGTTGAGCTATCCTGTGTGGATTTACTGTTTACTCTCCTTTGTGGATTGCGTTGAGCTATCCTGTGTGGATTTACTGTTTAATCTCCTTTGTGGATTGTGTTGTGCTATCCTACGTGGGTATACGTTTACTTTCCTGTGTGGACTGGGTTGTGCTTGGGCTCGGACGTTGGAGCCTAATGGGAATTGATGACTTAGGTATATGTATGGGCATATACCTAAGCCGTGTCAGATGTTACTTCGTGATTGTATCTTCCCTTTGTGGATTATCCTTTGTGGATTTCGGGAGACCTTTGGGGGTCTCGGGGTCCCTACTGAGTAGCTTATACTCACCCCTGCACGGGCTTTGCCCGCACTATGTTGTGTTGGTTGCAGACGACGGACAACGTTGATCGTGGTGGAGGCGTGCGGAGCAGGACGGTACCTGGAGGTGGACCACTGGGCGGGACGTACTCGGAGCGGACGGCTGGACCGAGGAGCTGTGGAGGCTATCTATACCCACCCTTCAGGTGGGACTTCCAGAGGACGGCTCGACGCTACGGCTTTTACTTTTCATTTGTTGTTTTTCCTTTAAGTTGTACTTTACAGTTGGGCTTGTATTTCCGGCCCCTCTTACTTTCAGCACAGCTTGTACAGTTTTTACTTAGTGTTTACTTTTCCGCTTGCTTACTCTGTGGTGCTTGTTTACTTTTCAAAGGCAATGCCTTCCCTTTTGTTGGGATTTACGCCTTAGTGCTAGTCGCCAGCCCTGGCCTATGGAAGGCGGGCTTGGGGTAGTCACGGCATGGGCCCCGAGGACGGGTCGTGACACTTCTCGGGTGAAGGTAAAGCCTACAGTATTTAGAGCCTAAGAAAATGTATGCATTGGACAATTCATTATAAATGAATTTGTCATCATCTCCTTTTTTTTAGATTTGAATTTATGTAAAAAAAATATGATCACTATGTCTAGACCTTTTCCAATTAAAAAAGACATTTAACTTAGTGATGTCAATGAATGCCTGAAACTTGAAGTAGAGAACAAGACCCACAAGAGGAATTTTATGCACCGTAAAAAACATGATGATTTTATGTGGTGTTTTATTTCTTTACATGCACCAAAAAACATAATTACAAGGTAATTAAAAAGGTAGAAGCTATGTGGCTCAGTCAAATTACAATAAAGGAATTAAATGATACTCAATGGGGGCACACGGTGTCAAATAGCGTTGGAAAAAAAGACAATAAATGAGAGAAATAATGGGGGGTAACATTGAAATTAATCAATGTGTTGAAATTAGTCAACAACATCATCCTCTAATTTATGTCACGTTCACCGAACCTTGACGACGTCAATATTTGCACACAGTTCCTAGAATTTGGCGCGCCCAAGTGACTTCTTGAGAATGTTTGCGAACTTCTCGTTTCTCGAATTCTTCTCGTCGCTCGCCACCGACTTCTATGAAATGAACATGGTGTACACCGACGTACTATCAGCCCTCTGAATGACCGTCTTTTGCCACCCGTGCCTAGGGACACGAGCAAGATTTCGATATTGAACTACACACTCCATGCCTTCTCTCACCACCCTAGACAACAATTTCCTTAGCTTCTCCTTAAGTATTACCTTGCGCCAACATGGGTGTTCTGCTTCGCCGAAGAAGGTTGTCCCATCCGCCGTAGTGAAGTGTAGCTTGCCATACTCCAACTCGTGCAAAGAAAATCCAGGTGTCATTGTCAGCTCGAAGATGTTATCGATAGTGCGAAACCGAGTTGAAGCGTCGTCATGATCGGTGTCGAGTGTTTTTGCCAAGTGGATGGTGGGTAGGCGAATTCTACTGCGGATGATGGTGCGGCCATCCTACGCGTTGTCCCGTCAGAGATGATCTCCATACTCGCCATCAAGGAAAGCGTCAAGGAAACGTGAGACACTATCAAGACCACGTGTATCGACATTGATCGAGTGTACAAAGTCAATGCACAGAAGCTCTGCAAGGAGTACAAAGACATTGATTTCCAAAACGATGAATCGATAGACAACTTCGCGATATAGCTCACCGGGTTGGTCAACCAGCTCACAGTCCTCGGTGATTTGGAGCCTCAACACAAGGTCATTGAAAAGTACCTGCACGTCGCCCCCTCCAAATTATCTCAAATTGATCTCTCAATTAAGATGTTACTCAATATCTCAACACTCTTTGTGGATGAGGTAACAGGGAGACTCAAAGCAGCAGATGACTGTTTTGAGTTGGTGCCCATCGTCGACGCTAGAGGGAAACTGCTTCTCATCGAGGAGTGAGTTGTGTGGATGAAGGAGTGACATATGGGGGAGAGATCCTTAAACAAATCCAAATCGAGCAATCGACGCTATCGACCACCACAACGAAAGACAAACAACGGGAATGGCAGAAATGGAAGGGATGACTCGGGATCCAACAACGATCGTAAGGACTAATGCCGCTACTATGGAAAAATGGGACAAATACTATTGCAGCGGGCTGAAACAAGTGGAGGCTCATTTAATATGGAGTGACAACGATGAGTCTATGCTCCTTATAGCAAGGGTGTTGGAGTTGGTGTCCTAGGACCAATTCTTTGTACTTTGATTACATGTATATTCGATGAATTAAATATTTATAAAACATCTTATTACATATTTTCATTGTTCTACATGGCTTTAATGTAATAATGTCACAAGGTATCTGTCGTATTGAGAAGGTCATGACAGTCTCCCTCTACGATGATAACATTTAAGTGTTATGACGATATTCTTAAATATAGTTCAATGATTAGATAACATTTTATAATGGGACACATAAAATGTGACTATCGGGTGTGAGTACTCATAAGTGGATAAAACTTCTTCTCATTAAGTTCACACTTGGTAATCTTCATGTCACGACCCGTCCCTCGGGGCCCGTGCCGTGACTACCCCAAGCCCGCCTTCCATGGGCTAGGGGCTGACAACTAGCACCGAAGGCGTATTCCCTAAAACTGGGAAGACATTGCCTTTATAACCTGTAAGCGCACGCAACCAAGCACACAACATGATACGAACTCAAGTAAACTAAATAGTAAACAGAGTGAGTGCAGTAAGTAAAAGGGTCAGAATACAAGCCCAACTGAAAAGTACAAGAAACTGAAAGTACGAGTAAACTGGGACAACTCTTGTGAACACCTTCCAAGGATCCTACCTGAAGGGTAGGTACAACTCTTGAATGGTCGTCTCTACGGTACGACTCATTTAAGGTCCACACCGATCTACCTCCAGTCCTGGTACCCTCTTCCTCAGTCAGCGTTGTCCGTCGTCTGCACCAAACACAACAAAGTGTGGGCATAACCTGTGTAGGGGTGAGTATAATGATACTCAGTATGGACCCCGAGACCCTCAAGGTCTCAAAAAATCCACAAAGGATAAACCACAAAGCATGAAATCAACTGACAACCCTACTTAGGTATATGTCCATACATATACCTAAGTTATCAAGTATATTCATCTCAATCATGAGGAAACACAGAGTCCAACTCAAAGCCCAAAGCTTAATTGTTCCACAAAGGAAGGAATATCATGAAGGTAAGTACCACACAGGTACGTCACACAGAAGAATACCACCAAGGTATTACCACAAAGGAAAGTACCGCTTAGGTACGGACTCAGCTCACACCAGGTATTTCTTAGGTACAGTAGTAGATATGATTAAATGTAACTACTGAATCATCTTACTCTGTTAAGACGCTCTACTACTGACCCACACAGGATCGCTCGCTGCTGACCCACACATGATCGCTAGGTGCTGACCCACACAAGATCGCTTGGTGCTGACCCACACAGCATCACTAGGTGCTGACCCACACAACATCGCTAGGTGCTGACCCACACAGAATCGCTCAGTCTTGACCCACACAAGATCGCTAGGTGCTGACCCACACAGGATCACTCGGTACTGACCACACAGGATCGCCATTCATTCTTCACGTCATAGACAACTACTGGGTTCCCGCACTACGCTCGCTTGTATCCGGGAGGGTCCGCTCCACAAGCCACTGGTCGATACTCCAACTGCCACAAAGTCTCATAGAGAAGTATCTCAAAGGACTGTCATGTTATAGGGGTATCAAAGCAATAGACGGTGCGTCAATCGGACGCCCGGTCTGTGAGTTATTAGCCTTTTAGTCCCGAGGGCCCGGTTGGATTTGTGCTCGATCCAACCCAACCGTAATTTAAATTTATCCAAATATCTGGTGGGGTATACTCAAAGGGATTGTCTCGCTCCAAGGTTTCCAGTGCCATTGATGGTTCATCAAACGGACGCCCAGTACAAAGTTATGGCCGATAAAGCAAAAAGTTCGAAGTTGGCCCGGTCTGGTCTGACCCGGTCGGTCCGGCCCATTGGGTTCGGACCGGTCGGACCGATCCGGTCTGGCCCGCTGGGTCTAGCCCAGCCGTGAGGGTCGCGGGGGGGGGGGGGGGGGGGGAGGGGGGGGGGGGTTGCGAGACCATAGAGGGTCACGAGGCGGCGAGGTTGCTGGGCGGCGCAGAGGGCCGCGAGGCGGCGAAGGTCACGGGGGGTTGCTAAGCGGCGGAGGCCGTAGGGGGCACGAGGCCGTAGAGCGGTCGTGGTGCAGTGGGGTGGCCACGATGCGGCAGTTCGTCGCTGTTGGCCGGATGGCCAACCATCCTCTCCGCGTGGCGTGGTCGCGTGCCAAGCCTTCATCGGTGGCCGGTTCGGCCAACCGCTCTTCATTCGTCACCGTGGCACAAATCCGCCTTCTTCCATCACGAAGAACACACGATTAATGAAGAACGAAAGAGGGGTTGGGCCATGTTTGTTTGGCCCTCACCCTCCGCGTTAGAGTAGTAGCAAGCGGCTCAACAAAAACTTGAATGAAGAACATCAAACCCTTCAACCACCGACAATGATTATTCCCAAACTCGCAAAAAGTACTCATCCGTGGATCAACTAGTTAGAAATTTGATTCATGTTCTTTTTTTAAAAAGAGAAGAACATGGGAATCCATAATCACACATAATAAAAACCCTACCTCGGAGATTTGTTGACGAAGGTCGCGAGGAAAGAGACGAATTCATTGGGGATAGACGGATGTCGGTGATGTCAGCGTTTCCTCGATCATCGGTTCATTGTCGTTGAAGATGTTCCTCGTCGTCGTGCGCGTTCTTTGTTAGGGAGCACGTTCTTCGTTGAAGAACGCGTTCTTTGTTGGAGATAATAATCCTTCAAAAGGTACCCCTCTCCCAATTCCACCAAAATGTGAAAATATCCCCCTTGTTAATTTAAGTTTATCAAATTAAAAGGTTGGCACAATTAATTGTACCACATTGGCCTAATTAAACAAAGGGGGTGGCACAAATAAAGTGGGGAGTTCAAGAGGTTTCTCCCCATTAAGAGGGGAGTTCAAGGGGGTTTTAGTCTCAGGTGGTCCCCACCACCATAACCTCACATGGGAGGTTTAGTTCTGGTGGTCCTCACCTCTCAACATCCACATGGGAGTTTCAAAGAAAATTGTGACTCCCCAGCTCCCGAACACCCAGATCCGGTGCCATACAGAGCATCAAATTCGGTTTAGGCTTTGAGAAACCAGCTACTTTTGAAATGTTTCATCTACTAAAAGTTGTTACCTGAAATTTTTTAATTAAAAACATAGGGTGAGCATACAAATGCCCAGTAAGGGGTTTAAAAATAACATACTATACCCAAAATAACTTTTGAAAATATTCTTTAAAATTTCCATAAAACATTTTCTTTAAAATGCTGTAACACATTAAACATACCATGGCAATTGTCCAAGGATATAAGTGCATAATTCAAAACATACTAACATTATCATGATTCAATTATGAGAATGAAAATTCAGAATAGAAAGTAAAAGACTTTTCATGTTAAAATATAAGTACAAAATTAATAACCAAGTGTAATGCATGATCAGAGTTGTGCTTAAAAATAATAACTTCAATTTCATCATATACTATTGGTCATTAAATTTCTAAATATTGTATAAATAATAAATATTCCATACTTAAACTTCTTCTAATTCTCATAATCATAATCTCTTTAACCAGGAATAGAATAATCCTCTGGTTAATTAATTTACATAGTATTAATTAGGAAAGTGCATATGTCAGATTGTGTCAAGGCCTCGTGCCAAGACCCAAGGGCTAACTGTAACTGGACCCCAACCCAGGGAGCCTCTGTAACTGGACTCCAACCCGGAGTGCCTCTGTAACCGGACACCAACCCGGAGGGTCTGCTGTAACCGGACCCCAACCCAGAGGGCTTACTTTTACCAGTCCCTACCCTGGAACATACTAGGTCCAATTCATTCCTCATAACTCTAAATCAAAGTGCACATACCACTTTGATTTATTAAATCACTTATCATTCCCAGTACACATATTACTTGGCTTCTTAATTCACATTGTTCAAAGTGTCCCATACCACTTTGAATAATTAAATGCATATCTCATAAATCATTATTAACAATAAATTTCTTGATTATCACATAAAATAACAACTTAACAATTCTTCCATAGTAATAAACTTTTAATGCATTAAATTACATGATTAATATTCATGCTCAGAAAAATGGAATTGGAGATGAGCTAAAACATAATATGTTAGTTACTATTCAGAAAACGTGTTTCTCCATGACATGCATAATCTATAATACAATCTTTGCACATGTGATATTGTTTTAAAACACACAAGAAAGTAATGGGTGGGGTTACCACATAAAATGATAGTTCCTTAATTTTTGAAATCCATGATTTATAAAAATGAATATTTATAGTTTAAAATGACCAATTTTAAATTAAGATATATGTCATTTGTACACATGCATGAATCATTGAGTACAAATATAAATAAAATGGAAAATGAAACCATTTAATCCAAATATACATAATATAACAGATTACATTGAAAATGTAGTCGTTTCAGTTTATCGAAGGTATTCATGGTTTATTACACATTCTTTTCACATGATGAAATTACTGAAGAATATTAAATAATGGATAAAAAAGGTTTGACATATACAATTATAACAAGTCTAATGTCATTTAACTAAAACGAGTTTGACATAGGACATACACATTTAAAAACTAGTGTTTTGCTTAATATTATAAATCCACTTGAACCCAATACTATATTCTCATCCATGTATTTATTTAATAGTTTTAAATCATCTTTATTTGTATAAAATAAAACTATATTGAATTATGTGTTCATTTCCAAATATATACTAAGTGTTTATCCATTTTTTTATAAATAACAATTCATACTAAACACACCCAAGTATAATTTTCGACCTTAGAAAATATTTACACATACAACTTTTAACCTTTGAAAAAACTGAATTCACTTATAGATGATATATGTAGATATAAACCATATGTACATATATATATATATATAATTAAGTATATTAACTTTGCATTACACAACCAAAACGAGTACCGCTTCATTGGTTAAACATTGAAAAACACTTTTAGAAAACCAGAATAGGGCTAGGATGGAAAACTATATGCATATATATATATATGTGGGTATTAACATACACATGTTCGTATATTCCAAACATATATATATGTGTGTGTGTGTTTTCTCATAAGGAGGGCCAAGTATAAAAGTAGATCTTAACAATTAACGAATACCTTTTTAGCATTGTTTGATCGCCAAGACTCAGAAATATGAAAACTTGTTTTGGATTAGCACAAAATTATACATATACATATATATATATATATATTTATATATATACACCCATACAACTTAAAACCAAAGGCATGAAAAAGGTAATCCCTTACCTTATCTTGAGGAGGAAGAGGAGGTGGAGCTTGGGAAGGTGCTGGAAATTCTGGAGGACTGTTGAGGTCCAATGGAGATTTGTATACAATGAACCGAGAGGGTTCTTCGGATGCCTTGGTATAGTTGTATATACTATACCTATGGTGATTATTTTAATATAATATGAGAGGGATCCAAGGACAACTTGACTTATTCAAATAATAGGGTGAAAGGTCTCCGTGGAAACCGTGTGAGTGGAGTGTCTGACAGCTATAAGAGTGAAGAAAAAATGGTGAAAAAAGGTGAGTAGGGTACTTGTGTATAGCACGCCGCGGGAGGAAGAAGACAATGCCGTTGGAATAAATCGGGAGAAAAATGGATGGTCGAGATCATGACTATCCTTGATCCAAGGGTTGGGGCACATCTGTGGGTTTTTAAAATAATAATGAGCAACTCAAATTAACTTTGAGTTGATCGGACGACCCGAGACTGATGCGGTGTTTTTTTAAAAATTTGAATGACCACGATTAGATCATGCCAGATCAAAGGGACCAGAAAAACTTGGTGATGCACCGCGGTTGCTGGAGGTCGATTGTGGAATTGGGATCAATGGCCCAGATCACATGCGACGCGATCCAATGACCATGATCACGTTTCACCCAAAAAATGCTTCCCACATCGAATTGGGGAGGCGCACACAACATCCTTATAAGCCTAAGCCTCTAATGCCTTACTCAGAAATCACACAACACACACTCATGGGTCCTTACACATGGGATCCTGCCTCCCCCGCAGGCCTCGGCCTACCCAGGCTCACTGCAACCTTGCGCCCATGCTGTGCACACTCTCAAGTGCTCCTGTGGCGCTCCCATGCTCCTGTGCGCCCATCGGGGGAACCTATGCCCGAGCTCGGGCAGGCTCAGGCTTGGGCTGAGGGCTAGGCTGAACCACCAAGAATGAGCTGCCTCACTTGGCCCTGCTATAAAGGGCTAGCCCTAGTGGGCCTAAATTTTTAATAAAAACTAACTTAAATAAAAAGAAGTAGTCTTAAGGAAGAATAATACTATATAGAAATTTTCTCTTTTTTTTATACATGGATTTTATCAAACATTATAAGGTTAAAGTATACAAATTAGACCTAAAATTATTTTCTAAGGTTGTTTATAAACATAAAAAGGTTATCAAATTGAATGTTAACTATTATACTAGTGTTGTAGGGGTCAAAACTTTGTTTAATTAAAAGCATAATTCAATTAAAGGGATTAAACATAGTTCAAGTCATTGAATGAAAATCTTTACAATACATTTGAATTAATTGAAACATGTTTTGATTTTCTAATCACTTTTCAAAAACTCCAATTTAATATTCAAAACATTTCATTATGACCTCTAAAGGTTCATGGTTAGAAGTAGTTTCATAATTTTTTCCAATTTATAACCTAATCACATGGTGGACTAGAATATTCTTATAAGTTTTCAATTAATTTTCCAACAAGGCCAACGACTATATTTATAGCTGTTAGATTTCCATGGATTCCCAAGGCAACAGTCACATTAGTGTCTTATAAATCCAAGACTTAGGGTGTCCTAACACTCAAGTTGATTGAAGAAGATGGTTCACGTCATACCTTTGGTGCTTAGTGTGACCATGGTGTCTTAGACCATTCTTATATTCATTATGAAAAATTCTAAGGACCCATATTATTTCCTTGGGGTTATCATTGTTTTAGGTTGTCTCCCTGTAGTTCTGATAGGGTTCTTAATAGGTATTTTTGGTTAGCATGATGACTCTTTTGATCTCTGTGTATTGTAAATGCTACAGTGTTTTTATTTAAATGAAAGTCCTGTATCCACTTGTGTGTTTTACTCAGTTGAATTCTAATATAAACTAAAACCATATTATTACCTTCTCATGAGACACAATTTTTGTTCAATTATTCAAAAAAAAGTAAAAATAACTTATCAATACATAAGGTTTGGGTTTTGGGGTGTTAAATCATTCACCCCTACGAAGAATTGCGTCCTCGCAATTTGTTCTACATACGCGTAAGAGAAAGACTCCTTCATCATCTTTACCACAACCTCCATTGTGGAGGGTCCTCTGGTGTGTCTAGGTGAATTCCCAAGTTTATGTTCAACTCTTCAGCTTATCTGGCCCAGATACATTTTGAGCAGAAGGGGTTGAACTTCTGCATAGTGCATTCGGGCTTCCAGAGAGATGCTCAAGTGGTGGAAAGTTCGGAGATGTCCAAATGGACCATCTCATGAAGAATTCACCGGACTAAATCTTGATTGAGAATATCTATGTCAGAGGCATTATCGTATAAAATGAAGTTGAGGAGTTGGTACATGTAAGCTGCACAAAGGTCTCCCTCCAATGCAGCCTCTTGAAATCTCTCTCTATCCACGTAGTTCCGGCCCAGAGTAAAGCATATAAATAGTACTTCGTGGTATTTCCCTCTTCTTCTATACTCGGCCAACTGTACCATGGATATTCTATGGTATATGTAGGCATTCTCCTGATAGGAACGAAGAATGTCAGGGCTATTTGACACTTCATAGACCTGCTTGCACGTTTTTCACAAATTTGTGAAAGGTAGGTACTCCTCTTCACAGGTCTTGACCAAGATGGTCTCTAGTATCTCAGTAGGGAGTGATAGTATGTGAGTCTATCCTTCCATCTGAAAATTAATCATGAATGACCAATCGATGAAACCTATTCAGAAACATAAACACATACAAGATAGAAAAAGGAGAAAATGGATAACAAATTGTGCTCTCATATCACCACTTGTTCATAAAAAAACAGGCTAATGGTTTCCCCAGTTCCCTAATACATGAATCCCCAAAACCAGTTCAAAACTTTCGATCTCCTAGGACCATATGCAACCCGAGAAATCTGGTTCGATATCATGGGTGCACTTGTGCTGTCTCCAGAGTCTGGCATGTGGGGTGTACAACTGTGAGACATCTGTATGTACTTGTTGTCTGTATACTGAACAGGTGGCTTCGTACTCAAGGATTTTGAAGTCTATTACCTGACCATAATGGCCATAGGACAGGACTTGACACATATATGCCACGTAGAGGTCTCCCGCTACTGTAGCTTCTTGGAAGTCCGTGAGGGATTGGATTCATTCTGCTATGGTGAAGCATCTAAAAAATCCCTCTTAGTATTTTCCTCGTCGTACATAGGATGAGAATTGAGCTTGTATCATAAAGATGTAATCTAGAACCGCTCTTCGGTGGAGTTGAAGTACTCAGGGAGATTGGATATGTCATAGAGATGTTTGCATGACATACAGATATGGGCATAGTTTATATAATTTTCATGGCTGGATATTGAAATTATGGTTTCTAGGGCCTCATTTGGAAGGGACATAAGATTAGTACCTTCATTTTTCATCTGAAAATTTAGAAAACATCGTTATTATTATTGCTTAAGTAAGTTTTCCATTATTCAGTTCTGGTTTTCCAAAGTTACCCAAACCAAATCCTCTGATACCAACTATGATGCCCCAACTCCCAAACACCTAGAGCCGGTGCCATACAAAGGATCAAATTCGGTTCAAGCTCTGAGAAACCAGCTACTTAGGAAATGTTTCATCTGCTAAAAGCTGTTACCTGAAAATTTTTAATTAAAAACATAGGGTGAGCATACGAATGCCCAATAATGGGTTTAAAAACAACATACTATACCCAAAATAACTTTTGAAAATATTTTTTTAAAATTTCCATAAAACATTTTATTTAAAATGCTGTAACACATTAAATATACCATGACAATTGTCCAATGATATAAGTGCATAATTCAAAACATACTAACATTATCATGATTCAATTATGAGAATGCTTATTCAGAATAGAAAGTAAAAGTCTTTACATGTTAAAATGAAAGTAAAAAATTAATAACTAAGTGTAATGCATGATCAGAGTTGCGCTTAAAAATAATAACTTCAATTTCATCATATACTATTGGTCATTAAATTTTTGAATATTTCATAAATAATAAATATGTCATACTTAAACTTCTTGTGATTCTCATAATCATAATCTCTTTAACCAGGAATAGAATAATCCTCTAGTTAATTAATTTACATAGTATTAATGAAGAAGGTGCATACAATGGACCGTGTCAAGGCCTCATGACAAGACCTAGGGGCTAACTGTAACTGGACCCCAACCCGGAGAGCCTCTATAACCGGACTCCAACCCAAAGTGCCTCTGTAACCGGATACCAACCCGAAGGGTCTGCTGTAATCGAACCCCAACCCAGAGGGCATACTTTTACCGGTCCCCACCCCGGAACATACTAGGTCCAATACATTCCTCATAACTTTAAATCAAAGTGCCCATACCACTTTGATTTATTAAATCACTTATCATTCCCAATACACATATTACTTGGCTTCATAATTCACTTTATTCAAAGTGTCCCATACCACTTTTAATAATTAAATTCATATATCATAAGTCATTATTAATAATAAATTGTTTGATTATCACATAAAATAACAACTTAACAATTCTTCCATAGTAATAAAATTTTAATGCATTAAATTATATGCTCAATATTCATGCTCAGACAAATGGAATTGGAGATGATCTAAAACATAATATGCCAGTTACTATTCAGACAACATGTTTCTCCATGACATGAATAATCTATAATATAATCTTTGTGCATGTGATATTGTTTTAAAACTCACAAGAAAGGAATGGGCCGGGTTACCACATAAAATGATAGTTCCTTAATTTTCAAAATCCATGATTTATAGAAATGAATATTTATAGTTTAAAATGACCAATTTTAAATTAAGATAGATGTAATTTGTACACATGCATGAATCATTGAGTAAAAATATAAATAAATTGGAAAATGAAACCATTTAATCCAAATATATATAATATAACAGATTACATTGAAAATGTAGCCGTTTCAGTTTATCGAAGGTATTCATGGTTTATTACACATTCTTTGCACATGAGAAAATTACTGAAGAATATCAAATAATGGATAAAAAATGTTTGACATATAAAATTATAACAAGGATAATGTCATTTAACTAAAACAAGTTTGACATAGGACATGCATATTTAAAAACTAATGTTTTACTTAATATTATAAATCCACTTGAACCCAAAACTATATTCTCATCCATGTATTTATTTAATAGTTGTAAATCATCTTTATTTGTATAAAATAAAACCATATTGAATTATTTGTACATGTCTAAATATCTAATAAGTGTTTATCCATTTTTTTATAAATAAAAATTCATACTAAACACACCCAAGTATATTTTTCAACCTTAGAAAATATTTACACATACAACTTTTAACCTTTGAAAAACCTGAATTCACTTATAGATGATATATGTAGCTATAAACCATATGTATGTATATATATATATATAGAATTAAGTATATTAACTTTTCATTACATAACCAAAATGAGTACGGATTCGTTGGTTAAACATTGAAAAAGACTTTTAGAAAACCAGAATAGGGCTAGGATGGAAAACTATGTGCATATTTATATATATGGGTGTGGACATACACATGTTCGTATATTCCAAACGTATATATATATATATCTATGTGTGTATTTTCTCACAAGGATGGCCAAGTATAAAATTAGACCTTAACAATTAACGAATACTGTTTTAACATTGTTTGATCGCCAAGACTTAGAAATATGAAAACTTTTTTTGGATTAGCACAACCTTATACATATATATATATATATATATATATTTATATATATACACCCATAAAACTTAAAACCAAATGCATGAAAAAGGTAATCCCTTACCTTATCTTGAGGAGGAAGAGGAGGTGGAGCTTGGGAAGGTGCTGGAAATTCCAGAGGACTCGTTGAGGTCTACTGGAGATTTGTATACAATGAACCAAGAGGGTTCTTTGGATGCCTTGGTATAGCTGCATACACTATACCTATGGTGATTATTTTAATGTAAGATGAGATGGATATGAGGCCAACTTGACTTATAAAAATAATAGGGTGAAAGGTCTCCGTGTAAACCGTGTGAGTGGAGGGTCCGACGGCTATAAGAGTGAAGAAAAAATGGTGCAAAAAGGTGAGTGGGGTACTGGTGTATAGCACGCCGCAGGAAGAAGAAGACAGTGCCACTGGAATAAATCAAGAGAAAAATGGATGGTCTAGATCGTTACTGTCCTTGATCCAAGGGTTGGGGCATGTCCGTGGGTTTTTTTAAAAATAATGAGTGACTTAGATTAACTCTGAGTGGATCGAACGACCCGAGACTGATGCAACATTTTTTTTTAAAAATTCAAACGACCATGATTAGATCGCACCAAATCGAACAGACCACAAAAACCTGGTGATGCATCACGGTTGCTGGTGGTCGATTGCGGAATTGGGATCAATGGCCCATATCGCGCGCGATGCAATCCAACGACCATGATCACGTTTCGTCGGAAAAAATTCTTCCCACATCGAATTGGGGAGGCGCACACAACATCCTTATAAGCCTAAGACTCTGATAACTTACTTAGAAATCACACAACACACACTCAGGGGTAGTTACACATGGGCTCCTGCCTCCCCCACAAGACTTGGCCTACCCAGGCTCACCGTGACCTTGTGCCCGCGCTTCGCGCACTCTCAAGCACTCCTGCGGCACTCCCATGTTTCTGTGCGATGCTCGGGGGAACTTATGCCCGAGCTCGGGCTGGCCCAGGCTTGGGCTGAGGGCTAGGCTCAGCCACCAAGCATGATCTTTCTCCCTTGGCCCTACCATAAAGGGCCGACCCAAGCGGGCCAATTTTTTTAATAAAAACTAACTTAAATAAAATAAAGTAGTCTTAAGGAATAATAATACTATATAGAAATTTTATCTCTTTTGTTATACATGGATTTTATAAAATATTAGAAGGTTAAATTATACACATTAGACCTAAAATTATTTTCTAAGTTTGTTTATAAACATAAAAAGGTTATAAAATTGAATGTTAACTCTTATACTAATGTTATAGGGGTCAAAACTTTGTTTAATTAAAAGCATAATTCAATTAAAGGGATTAAACATAGTTCAGGTCACTGAGTGAAAATCTTTACAATACATTTGAATTAATTGCAACATGTTTTTATTTTCTTATCATTCTTCAAAAACTCCAATTTAATATTCGAAACATTTCATTATGACCTCTAAAGGTTTATGGTTAGGAGTAGTTTCATAATTTTTTCCAATTTATAACCTAATATCATGGTGGACTAGAATATTCTTATAATTTTTCAAATAATTTTCCAACGAGTCCAATGAATATATTTATAGCCGTTAGAGTTCCATGGATTCCCAAGGCAACAGTCACATTAGTGTCTTATAAATCCTAGACTTAGGGTGTCCTAACACTCAAGTTGATTGAAGAAGATAGTTTATGTCATACCTTTGGTGTTTAGTGTGGTCGCGGTGGCTTCAACCATTCTTATATTCATTATGACAAATTCTAAGGACCCATATTATTTCCTTAGGGTTATCATTGTTTTAAGTTGTCTCCCTGTAGTTCTAATAGGGTTCTTAATAGGTATTTTTGGTTAGCATGATGACTCTTCTGATCTCTGTGTATTGTAAACGCTATGATGTTTTTATTTAAATGAAATTCTAGTATCCACTTGTGTGTTTTACTCGGTTGAATTCTAATATAAACTGAAACCATACTATTACATTCTCATGAGACAAAATTTTTGTTCAGTTATTCAAACAAAAGTAAACATAACTTATCAATACATAAAGTTTGGGTTTTGGGGTGTTACCTCATTCCCCCCATACAAGGAATTGCATCCTCGCAATTCGTTCTACATACGCGTTAGAGAAAGACTCCTTCATCATATTCACCACAAACTCCATCGTGGAGGGTCCTCTGGTGTGGCTAGGTGAATTCCCATGTTTATGTTCAACTCTTCAGCTTCTATGGCCCATATACATTTTGAGCAGAAGGGGTTGAACTTCTGCATACTGCATTCAGGCTTCCATAGAGATGCTCGAGCGGTGGAAAGTTCGGAAATATCCAAATGGACCATCTCACGAATAATTCACCGGACTAAATATCAATTGAGAATATCTAAGTCATAGGCGTTATCATATAAACTGAAGCTGAGAAGTTGGTACATGTAAGCTACACAAAGGTCTCCCTCCAATGCAGCCTCTTGAAATCTCTCTCTGGCCGCAAAGTTCCGGCCCAAAGTAAAGCATAAAAATAGTCCTTCGTGGTATTTCCCTATTCGTCTATACTCATCCAACTAAATTGTGGATATTCTATGGTATATGTAGGCATTCTCCTAATAGGAACAAAGAATTTCAGGGCTGTTTGACACTTTGTAGAGCTTCTTGCAAGTTTTTTTCAAATTTGTGAAAGGTAGGTACTCCTCTTCACAAATCTTCACCAAGATGGTCTCTAGTATCTCGGTAGGGAGCAATAGTATGTGAGTCTGTCCTTCCATCTGAAAATTAATCATGAAGGATTAATCGGTGAAACCTATTCATAAACTTAAAGACATACAAGATAGAAAAATGAGATAATGGATAACAAATTGTTCTCTCATATCACAACTTGTTCATAAAAAAACAGGCTAATAGTTTCCCCAGTTCCCTAATACACGAATCCCCAAAACCAGTTCAAAACTTTGGATCTCCCAGAACCATATGCAACCCAAGTAATCTAGTTTGATATCATTGGTGCACTTGTGCTATCTCAAGAGTCTAGCATGTGGGTTGTACAACTTTGAGAAATCTGTATGTACTTGTTGTCTGTATACTGAAGGGGTGGATTCGTACTCAAGGATGTCGAAGTCCATTACCTGAACATAAAGGCCATAAGACAGGACTTGACACATATATTCCACACGGAGGTCTCCCTCTACTCCAGCTTCTTGGAATTCCGTGAGGGATTGTATGCCTTCTGCTGCGGCGAAACATCTAAAAAGTCCCTCGTAGTATTTTCCTTGTCGTACGTAGGATGAGAATTAAGCATGCATCATAAAGATGTAATCTAGACCCGCTCTTCAGTGGAGTTGAAGTACTCGGGGAGAATTAGATATGTCATAGAGATGTTTTCATGACATATGGATATGGGAATAGTTTATATATTTTTCATGGCTGGCTATTGAAATTATGGGTTTTAGGGCCTCATTGGGAAGGGATAGAAGATTAGTACCTTCATTTTCCATCTGAAAATTAAGAAAACATCATTCTTAGTATTACTTAAGTAATTTTTCCATTATTCAGTTCTTATTTTCCAAAGTTACCCAAACCGAATCCTCTGATACCAACTGTGAAGCCCCAGCTCCCGAACACCCAGAGTTGGTGCCATACAGAGGATCGAATTCGGTTCCGGCTCTGAGAAACCAGCTACTTCTGAAATGTTTCATCTATTAAAAGTTGTTACGTGAAATTTTTTAATTAAAAACATAGGGTGAGCATACGAATGCCCAGTAAGGGGTTTAAAAATAACATACTATACCAAAAATAACTTTTGAAAATATTATTTAAAATTTCCATAAAACATTTTCTTTATAATCCTATAACACATTAAACATACCATGACAATTGTCCAAGGATATAAGTGCATAATTTAAAACATACTAACATTATCATGATTCAATTATGAGAATGCTCATTTAGAATAGAAAGTAAAAGACTTTTCATGTTAAAATGCAAGTACAAAATTAATAACCAAGTGTAATGCATGATCAGAGCTGCGCTTAAAAATAATAACTTCAATTTCATCATATACTATTGGTCATTAAATTTCTGAATATTGCATAAATAATAAATATGCCATACTTAAACTTCTTCTGGGTCTCATAATCATAAGATCTTTAATCGGGAATAGAATAATCCTCCGGTTAATTAATTTACATAGTATTAATGAGGAAGGTGTGTATGTCGGACCGTGTCAAGGCCTCATGCCAAGACCTAGGGGCTAACTGTAACTAGACCCCAACCCAGGGAGCCTCTATAATCAGACTCCAACCCGGAGTGCCTCTGTAACTGGACACCAACCCAGAGGGTCTGCTGTAACCAGACCCCAACCCGGAGGGCTTACTTTTACCGGTCCCCACCCCAGAACATACTAGGTCCAATTCATTCCTCATAACTCTAAATCAAAGTGCACATACCACTTTGATTTATTAAATCACTTATCATTCCCAGTACACATATTACTTGGCTTCTTAATTCACATTATTCAATGTATTAATGAGGAAGGTGCATATGTCAGACCGTGTTAAGGCCTTGTACCAAGACCTAGGGCCTAACTGTAACTGGACCCCAACCCAGGGAGCCTCTATAACCGGACTCCAACCCGGAGTGCCTCTGTAACCGGACACCAACCCAGAGGGTCTGCTGTAACAGGACCCCAACCCGGAGGGATTACTTTTACCGGTCCCCACCCCAGAACATACTAGGTCCAATGCATTCCTCGTAACTCTAAATCAAAGTGCACATACCACTTTGATTTATTAAATCAATTATCATTCCCAGTACACATATTACTTGGCTTATTAATTCACATTATTCAAAGTGTCCCATACCACTTTGAATAATTAATTGCATATCTCATAAATCATTATTAACAATAAATTATTTGATTATCACATAAAACAATAACTTAACAATTCTTCCATAGTAATAAAATTTTAATGCATTAAATTACATGATCAATATTCATGCTCAAACAAATGGAATTGGAGATGAGTTAAAACATAATATGCTAGTTACTATTCAGACAACGTGTTTCTCCATGACATGCATAATCTATAATACAATCTTTACGCATGTGATATTGTTTTAAAACACACAAGAAAGGAATGGGAGGGGTTACCACATAAAATGATAGTTCCTTAATTTTCGAAATCCATGATTTATAGAAATGTATATTTATAGTTTAAAATGACCAATTTTAAATTAAGATAGATGTCATTTGTAGACATGCATGAATCATTGAGTACAAATATAAATAAAATGGAAAATGAAACCTTTTAATCCAAATATACATAATATAACAGATTACATTGAAAATGTAGCTATTTCAGTTTGTCAAAGGTATTCATGGTTTATTACACATTCTTTACACATGAGACAATTACTGAAGCATATCAAATAATGGATAAGAAAAGGTTTGACATATACAATTATAACAAGGCTAATGTCATTTAACTGAAATGAGTTTGAAATAGGACATACATATTTAAAAACTAATTATTTTCTTAATATTATACATCCACTTGAACCCAAAACTATATTCTCATCCATTTATTTATTTAATTGTTTTAAATCATCTTTATTTGTATAAAATAAAACTATATTTAATTATGTGTACATGTCCAAATATATACTAAGTGTTTATCCATTTTTTTATAAATAAAAATTCCTACTAAACACACCCAAGTATAATTTTTGACCTTAGAAAATATTTACACATACAAATTTTAACCTTTGAAAAACCTGAATTCACTTATAGATGATATATTTCACGACCCCCTCCCCACAAAGTGTACCCCTCCTAGGCTGGAAATGTGGAAAGGGAGATAATGACCCCCGAGTCCCGCCTCCAGTAGGCCCCGTGTTGGCGACTGACACTGAGGGTATAATAAACACATAGATAGGAGGCATTACCCTCTAAGAGAACACATGCGGAAGAGAGAGATAAGATAAACACAAACCAACTCCAAATGAAGTATAAAAGAAACCCAAGTACATATATGAAATGCCATGAAAAAGTACTACAACTGAAAGGGGAAAAACTATAAGTACCCAAAAGAAAGTAAATACAGCAACGACCACAAGCCCGAACAACTCCTGAAACCCCAAGCTAGCAAAAACCATCTTGATCTCCAACCTTCTTCAAGAAACCTGAAAAATAGTTTATATATACGTAGGGTGAGTATAACAGTATACTTAGTAGGCTCCTCCCCGAAGCCTCTCATGCAAAATTAAATAAAGCATGCTAAAGCACAATGAACAACAAGTGAAACTAACTCGTCACCTAAACAGGTATACTAAGTTCCCAACCTCACCATGGCTACTCTCATGAAGTAACACATACAAGAATATAGCATATAGTAAAGAATATAAAGGGTAACCTGTTACTACTTCCTCATTGGTTTTCCACTTTTCCCCAACGACATACGTCCTGTGCATCTATCTCTAGAGGCATACCCGTATAAAATTGGGCTAAGCTCCACAATCTGCACCTCTTGCACCACAAAGTTTTGCCCGCAGACACCTGGGGTAAGATCCACACCATCCTCACAACTAAAAGTAACCAGGTAGGTTCCAGGAGCCACCACAGCTCGCATAACGTGTATCATACGTTGGGTATTATACCTCAAGCCATTACATCCCATACTCCGAGTAAGGATCCTCAAGCCATCACAGCCTATACACGTTACACCTATAGTAGTCCATAGGATACTATATCCAGAATATATGTGTGGAAGTAACCACAAGCCATTACAGCCCTCTACACACATATATGGTGAAAACTAACCGCTGTGCCAACGACACTAGTATCTACCAAGAGAAGAGAGTGGGGTCAAAGGGGGTAGTTAGCCATTCATCCTCCCACCAGAATGTTGGGGAAAACACCCCCCAGGGCTCAGAATCCCCGAGGTGTTAGTTGCCCTTACCGACAGAGTGGAGTAGCGTATAGAAACACAAAAAGTACAGAATATATGTAACTCACAACCACACTATGGGCATAACCTAGTCTTAGCCTCAACTACAACTAACGTCTCTCAGACTCCGGGCTGCTATTTCTAAGACTAGGCATCCTATATGCACACAACCAATTAAAGAACTTCATTAGGTTACTTCATTCCCTTTTTCATCAATTCCACTGTATGTTAATTAATTCTTTGCACATTAATTAACAATGAACAAAAACCACATTTAAAATTTCTTGGCATCACATTCCAAATTTAGCGTTCCTTTAAATTTACAACGTCACCATTAAATTACAGCATCTCCATCCCCGTGGATTATCATCATTTAATCAAACTTTCATTTCAAAATTACTTTCCCACATTCCCAAGCATTCTAGAAAAGCATCCTAAGCTACTAAACACAAGGGGACTCAACACGGTGAATAGATATACTACCCCTCGAGTCTTTGCCACCTATAGCAAGTGCATGGGCCCATTCTCCCTCAAGAGGCGAAACACAGAAAGCACGTGGCATACCCCGCGCGTCTTCGTCCCTTTCAGAAGAAGGGTAATCAAGACCAGCTGCCTTGAGCAGTGGGGAAAAGTAAAGCAGATAAAAAACCAAGAATCAACAAATATCCAACAATCACAACCATCCCATTCCATCATCCCCGGTGTCCTCCCTGACACCCACATGCATAAACTGATGCATCTCGCCACTCTAGGCGTCATCCGCTACCACAACCACAAGGCCTCCCTGCCTCCACATATCACAACACCCCTCCAGGGTCACATCACAACACAAGATATCACAGCACCCCTCCCAAGGTCACATCATAACACAAGCAGCAGGAAAACAACACATTACATCAAATGGGCTCTTGGACCTTTAACAAGGCATCTGACCTTCAAACAACAAACACCAAAAATCACATCAAATGGGCTTTTATCCCTAATTAAAAACAAGAAGGTAAATCAAAAACCTTCATGGAACTCAATTAAGTTATTTAATCCATCTTGAATTAACAAATTCAATTCGTTGGTTCCAATATCATGAACCAATTCAGTAAGCTATCACCGAAGATTAAACATGCTTACTATGCCAAATTTGATCAACATCAAATTAGAACAACTACAACAACGACAACAACTGGATTCATTTACATGCCTCTTTATCTTTAGCCAATTAATTATCAATTAATTCCATCTTTACGTTCTTTATCAATTTCCACCAAGAACAACATGCTAACAAGCAAGGCATATATATCACATCTAGAAAATCAAGAGGCAAACCGTTATCATGGTACAAAGCAACAACATGTGATCAAGCCAATTCTTTTAATCCGATTCATGTATTTAATTAGGTCAATTACATTGTGATCCAAAGGGCTAAATCATGATAACTCTATGATTTCACATAACAATTAGAGAAGCCACAAATCCCCTACCTCAAGGGTTTTCAAGGAAAACCACAACGGTCGATGAACGCCCAAGAAACCGGATCGATTCTCTACAAATCCTCCTTAGATCTCCTCTCCTATCACAACCAAGACCAAAGCTCATCAAAAACGACATCCACATATCTAGATCTACCCATAACGGGCATAGATCTAAGAAGACGAGAGAAGAGGAGGAGTAGATCTAAACATATCTAAGAAACCAAACAAGAACAAGGAAGAACGACCACGTACCTCAAGAAACCGGCTTCAATTCGCGAAGAGAAGCCTCCGAATCGCCTCCAAAATGCTTGGGAGAGGTTCTTCCACTTCTAAGGAAGGTTAATCCCGAGTTATGGCCGATTAGGGGCTTAAATGATGTGATTAAAGGAAAAACGAGTTAGATCTACAATTTTAGGATCTAACTTTAAGTGCCCACACGGTTTAACAAACCGTGTGCTAAACGTGCGATAGCTTCTGCCTCGACAATCACTCCTCGCATGGTTAGTCCACATGGTTAGACAAACCATGCACTAATCATGCATTAGCCACTGCCCTCAAGAATAGACTTGCACGGTTTGACCGCACAGTTTAGGCAAACCGTGTGCCTCCCATGCGAAGGCCATAACCCTTTATATTTCCTTAAAAGTCCACCCAAATGCACCCCAAGACACCTTGACCTTCCAGATCACCTCCAACACCACATTTTCACAAAGGAATGGATTGGAGAGGTCCGAGACATTACATCAGATACCTCTCAAAACATTCTCATCCCCGAGAATCCAAAACCCACCTAAGGAGAAAACAAAACAGGGTCTGAACAACCACCCACCGAGATACCTCTCAAAAGAGATCAAGCCACCAAAGAAATAAAGGGAGCCATCTCATAAACATGAAGATCCCAAAACCACAAAAGCTACAACAATACATGAAAAGAGTTAAACATCAAACAACTCTGGGTACTGAGCATGTATCTGTGACTCACATTCCCAAGTACTCTCCTCCATGCCACCGTGTCGCCACAAGACACGAACTAAGGGGATGGAACGTCCACGCAACACTTTCTCCTTACAGTCTTGGATCTCCACAGGTCGCTCCTCAAAGGTGGCATCATCATCAATATCGATCTATCCCCAATCGATGATGTGAGAGTCATCATGGAGATAATGACGGAGCTGTGAAACATGGAAAACATCATGTATCTGACTCATCTGTGGGGGAAGTGCCACTCGGTATGCCATAGCTCCAACACGAGCTAACACCTTGAAAGGCCCAACAAAACGGGGAGAAAGCTTACTCCCATGACCAAAACTTCGTTTCCCACGACGGGGAGTCACCTTTAGAAACACATGATCCCCAAAATTAAACTCTAAGGGTCTCCTTTGATAGGCATATGATTTCTAACGATCTTGCACTGCCTTCATCCTCTCATAAATCACCTGAACCATCTCTGTTGTATTCTGCACTAGTTCTGGTCTGAGAATTGCTGACTCTCCGACCCCAGTCCAGTACAACAGAGAATGGAAAGGTCGGCCATACAAGGCTTCAAACGGAACCATACTGATGGTGGAGTGAAAACTATTATTGTAAGTGAATTCCACCAAGGGTAAGTGCCTCACCCATGAGCCTCCAAAATCAAGAACACAAGATCATAACATGTCTTCAAGAGTCTGGATGGGTCGCTCCGTCTGACCATCCATTTGTGGATGAAAAGCAGTGCTAAGACATAGCTGAGAACCAAAAGCATGTTGGATACCTTTCCACACCCTGGAGGTAAAACGAGGATCTCGATCAGAAATGATCATCCCTGGGACTCTATGAAGTCTCACCACATCCTCCAGATACTATCTCGATAAAACTTCCACTGAGCTCGACTCCTTGATCACTATGAAGTGGGACGATTTTGTTAAACGATCCACTACCACCAAAATAGTATCATGTCCTCCCAGAGCTCGATGTAAACCTGTAACAAAGTCCATTGAGATGTCCTCCCACTTCCACTGAGGAATATCTAATGGAGGAGAAGACCACCAGAAACACGGTGTTCGACCTTCACCTTCTGGCAGACTAAACATCGAGACACAAACTCCGCAACCGCACGCTTTAGCCTAGGCCACCAAAATTGGCTCCTCAAGGATCGATACATCTTTTTCATGCCAGGATGTACTGCTAGAGGTGAACTATGGAACTCTCTGAGAACCGTCTCGCGCATCACCAAGGAAAAAAAAAGCCTACCATGATACAAAAATCTGCGTTGTTCATCCTCAGACCAACCATCAGGGGCCTCACCACAAACAACTCGGTCTCTCTAGACCTCCACCTCAAGATCCCCCAACTGGGACTCTTCCACCTTCTGCACCAGGGATGATTGCACCATCATCTGAAAAAGACAGCCTCTACCCCCAACTTCTCCCATATCAAGATGTAATGCTGACAGTTCTTCCATTACTCTCCAGGAATCACCGGATTCATGCACAGCATCACTACGTGACTTTCAGCTCAGCACATCAGCTACAACATTCCCTTTTCCAGGTGTATACGATATTTCAAAGTCGTATTCCTGTAGTAACTCCATCCACCGACACTGCCGAAAGTTCAAGTCACACTGGGAGAAAACATACCTCAAACTCTTGTGATCAGTGAAAACCACAAAGCATTCACCAATGAGGTAATGTCTCCACAACTTCAGAGCAAACACCATAGCTTCCAACTCAAGGTCATGAGTGGCATAGTTGTATTCATGGGGACGCAACTATCGAGACCCATAAGAAACAACTGACCTCTGCTACATGAGGACACATCCTAACCCCAGATGTGAAGTATCGCAGAAGACATCAAACTGAACTCCCTCAGCTGGAAGACAAAGAACTGGAGCACTTACTAACTTCTCTTTTAGATACTTGAAAGATGCCTGACACTGATCAGTCCATAAGAAAGCCTGATCTTTCCTGGTCAAAGCTATTAGAGGATTTGAAACTCGAGAGAAATTAGCTACGAACCTCCGGTAGTAGCCTGTGAGACCAAGGAAACTTTGCACCTCTGAAACTGTCTTGGGGGATGCCCAAGACACAACTGCTTCTATCTTCGAAGGATCCACAACTACTCCCTGTTGGGACACAACATGCCCCAAGAAATGGACTTCTCAAGCCCAAAACTCACACTTCTACAACTTCCCAAATAGCTGATGTTGACGAACAACTCCCAAAATGGCTCATAGATGCTCTGTATGCTCCTCTTCAGATGTGGAGTATACAAGGATGTCATCGATGAAAACTACCACGAACTTGTCCAGGAACTCATGGAACACAACATTCATCAAACCCATGAACATAGCTGGAGCATTTGTCACACCAAACGGAATTACAAAGAACTCATAATGCCCATGATGACAACGAAAAGTAGTCTTCGGGATATCCTCATCCTTCACACGCATCTGATGATATCCTGACCGCAAGTCGATCTTTGAGAACCAACTTGCACCTTTCAGTTGATCGAATAAGTCATCGATCCACGAAAGAGGATAGCGCCTCTTTATTGTCACTTTGTTTAAGCGACGATAATCGACACACAACTGCAAACTGCCGTCAGCCTACTTCACGAACAGAACTGGTGCACCCCATGGCGACACACTTGGTCGAACAAAACCGCACTGCAACAGACCATCAATCTGTATACATAGCTCTCGTAACTTAGAAGGGGCCATCATATATGGAGATATAGAGATAGGAGACGCTCCTGGCTATAGCTCGATCCCAAACTCGATCTCTCATCGAGGGGGCAATGCTACAACCTCTTTGGGAAAGACATCAGGGTACTCCTCTACGACCCTAGGAAACGCCAACTGCCGAACCTCTAAATAACTCAGCATCATCTCATCCACCATGGATGATAAGGATGGAACTCACCTGTGACCCATCCGAGGATCTCCTTCGCTAACAAACACCACTTGCTCTCCATCCACACCAAAGAAAATGACCTTCTTCCTAAAGCAATCCACGATAGCCTACACCAAATACAACCAATCCATGCTGAGGATGACATCATATGGTTTTATCTGTAAACATAAGAAATCTCCCCAAGAGCGGTGTTGCCCTAACACTAGCTCACAGTCTCTACATACTTCAAACAAGCTAGCTCGACCTCCAACTGGCGTAGTCAATGCCAAGGGCACTGGAAGCCTCTCTACCTCAAGTCCCAAAGCGTGGACAAGGGTAGGTGATATGAAGGAGTGTGTCTCTCCTGAATCAAACAAGGAATACACCAAGGTAGAAAACAAGCAAAGGGTACCTCGAACGACATCTGGCTCATATGGAGCTGGAAACGCTAGAGCATGAAGCTGACCACGGCAACTCTGACCCAGATGACGACCACCACCATGGCCGCACTCTGCTCTCTAAGGACGGGGAGCATCATGGGGCTGTCCTATGCCCGCCCCATCTCCCCTCTGCTAATCGAAAGCTGGTGCAACCTGATGCTGCTTCCTTGGCTGGAACTACCTCAACGGAGGAACCTGGAGCGGAGCGCCTGATGCACGATGACCGATCTGAAAGGTCGGGCACTCCCGCTGCTAATGGCCATGACCACCACAAGAAAAACAAGCGCCTGATCCCTTGGCATAGGCCTAAGAGTTTCTGACTCCGGAGAAATGAGATGTGAAGGGATGGGACCTACCCCCGGCTGAACGAAAACTCTTCTGCCCTGAAAACCGGGAACCCCGGACCACAGCTCTGCTCCATGAGGAATCGTGCTGATTCCCCTCTTGTGATGATCTGGTCCTAGCCAAAGTCCTCTCAACAACCTCTTCCCTCACCAACACCTCAAGATATGTCTTCAGCATAAATGGGGTGACCTGGTGCTGGATCTCTGGATGCAAAGCCTCCTCGAAATGCCTCGCCCTGGCCTCCTCATCTGGTAACAGGTCCGATGAATATCGTAGAAGGTTCCTGAAATGGATTCCAAACTCTCGAACACTGGAGCTCCCTTGTTGAAGGGTAAGAAGCTCCTGGAAACTAGACGCCTTCACAGTCGAAGAAAGGAACTCGACTCTAAACTTGTCTCGGAACTCCTCCCACGAGATCACCGACTCCTCACGATCCCTGAGGAACAACAACCACCACTTCCTTGCTGCTCCACACAGAATTGTTATAACCAAGGACATCCAGTGCTCCTTCTGAGCACGGATCAAACTGAATCCTATCTCGACCTCTTCCAACCAGTCTTCCGTGAATGCATCTGAAACGGAGCCCTCATACTTCTGCAGACTATGGCACTGAAACTCTCAGAGTGTCTTCCTCCAACCGTCATCGTCATCAACCTCTACCCTACGGAGACCTGCTGGAACAACCTACTGAACGTATTCTACGCAAACCGGACGAGGACGTCGACCTGGAGCCATACCTACAAAATAACAAACAATTAGAGATCCTAAGCCTGGAATATGGAAGACTCAACATTAATTAATTAATTGTTTTCTTCTATTCATTTTAGGTTAACCTATCCCAAGGTCTACCCATTCAAACACAGGCACAAAGAAGAATGATGCATGATCCTTTCCTAGGTCTCTACCCTGCAACTAATATCACCCTGTTTAGTAGCCATTGTAAACTTAAAGGTCTGTGAAACAGATCATAGGGGGACCTAAATGACTATGTCTCTGTCGGTCTCCAGTGTTTACCCCACTTGCTAAACATGAATGACACTGTTGCCCTACCAACCCATGCAACCTCACATGTACCTAACTCCAAACTCCATACTATCCCTCAACCAGACCTCTAATACCACTCTGTCACGCCCCCCTCCCCACAAAGTGTACCCCTCCTAGGTTGGAAATGTGGAAAGGGAGATAATGACCCCCTGAGTCCCACCTCCAGTAGGCCCCGAGTTGGAGACTAACACCGAGGGTATAATAAACACACAGATGGGAGGCATTACCCTCTAAGAGAACACATGCAGAAGAGAGAGATAAGATTGACACCAACCAAATCCAACTGAATTATAAAAGAAACCCAAGTACATATATGAAATTCCATGAAAAAGTACTACAACTGAAAGGGGAAAAACTACAAGTACCCAAAACAAAGTAAAAACACCAGCGACCACAAGCTCGAACAGCTCCTGCAACCCCAAGCTAGTAAAAACAAACTTGATCTCTAACCTGCTCCAAGTGACCTGAAAAATAGTTTATATATATGTAGGGTGAGTATAACAGTATACTCAGTAGGATCCTCCCCGAAGCCTCTCATGCAAAAGTAAATAAAGCATGCTAAAGCACAGTGAACAACAAGTGAAACTAACTCGTCACCTAAACAGGTATACTAAGTTCCCAACCTCACCATGGCTACTCTCACCAAGTAATGCATATAAGAATATAGCATATAGTAAAGAATATCAAGGGTACCCCGCTACTACTTCCCCACTGGTTTTCCACTTTTCCCCAATGACATACGTCCCATGCATCTCTATCCAAAGGCTTACCAGTATAAACTTGGGCTAAGCTCCACAATCTGCACCTCGTGTACCACAAAGGATTTCCCATAGACACCTGGGCTAAGCTCTACATCATCCTCACAACCAAAAGTAACCAGGTAGGTTCCGGGAGCCACCACAACTCGCATAACATGTATCATACGTTGAGTATTATACCTCAAGCCATTACATCCCATACTCCAAGTAAGGATCCTCAAGCCATCATATCCTATACACGTTACACCTATAGTAGTCGATAAGATACTATATCCAGAATATATGTGTGGAAGTAACCACAAGCCATTACATCCCTCTACACACATATATGGGGAAAACTAACCGTTGTGCCAACGATACTAGTATCTACCAAGAGAAGAGAGTGGGGTCAAAGGGGGTAGTTAGCCATTCATCCTCCCACTGGAATATTGGGGAACCCCCCCCCCCCCCAGGGCTAAGAATCCTCAAGGTGTCATTTGCCCTTACCGACAGGGTGGAGTAGTGTATAGAAACACAAAAAGTACAGAATATATATAACTCAAAACCACACTATGGGCATAACCTAGTCTTAGCCTCAACTGCAGCTAACGTCTCTCGGATTCCAGGCTACTATTTCTAAGACTAGGCATCCTATAAGCACACAACCAGTTAAAGAACTTCATTAGGTTACTTCATTCCCTTTTTCATCAATTCCACTGTACGTTAATTAATTCTTTGCACATTAATTAACCATGAACAAAAACCACATTTAAAATTTCTTGGCATCACATTCCAAATTTACTGTTCCTTTAAAGTTACAATGTCACCATTAAATTCCACCATCTCCATCCCCATGGATTATCATCATTTAATCAAACTTTCATTTCATAATTACTTTCCCACATTACCAGGCATTCTAGAAAAGCATCCTAAGCTACTAAACACAAGGGGGATCAACACGGTGAGTAGATATACTACCCGTCGAGTCTTTACCGCCTATAGCAAGTGCGTATACCCATTCTCCATCGAGAGGCTAAACATGGAAAGCACGTGAAATACCCCGTGCGTCTTCGCCCCTTTCGGAAGAAGGGTAAGCAAGACCAGCTTCCTTGAGCAGTGGGGAAAAGTAAAGCAGATAAAAAACCAAGAATCAACAAACATCCAACAATCACAACCATCCCATTCCATCATCCCTGGTGTCCTCCCTAACACCCACATGAATAAACCGATGCATCTCTCCACTCTAGGCATCATCCGCTGCCACAACTACAAGGCCTCCCTGCCTCCACATATCACAACACCCCTCCAGGGTCACATCACAACACAAGATATCACAACACCCCTCCTAGGGTCACATCATAGCACAAGCAGAAGGAAAACAAAACATTACATCAAATGGGATCTTGGACCTTTAACAAGGCATCTGACCTTCAAACAACAAACACAAAAAATTACATCAAATGAGCTTTTAGCCCTAATTCACAACAAGAGGGTAACTCTGAACCCTTCATGGAACTCAATTAAGTTATTTAATCCATCTTGAATCAAAAAATTCAATTCGTTGGTTCCAACATCATGAACCAATTAAGTAAGCTATCATCGAAGATTAAACATGCTTACTATACCAAATTTGATCAACATTAAATTAGAACAACTAAAACAATGACAACAACCAGATTCATTTACATGCCTCTTTATCTTTATCCAATTAATTATCAATTAATTCTGGATTTATGTTCTTTATCAATTTCCATCAAGAACAACATGCTAACAAGAAAGGAATATATATCACACTATCTAGCAAATCAAGAGGCAAACCATTATCACGATACAAAGCAACAACATGCGATCAAAAAAATTCTTTTAATCCAGTTCATGTATTTAATTAGGTCAATTCCATTGTGATCCAAAGGACTAAATCATTCTAACTCTATGATTTCACATAACAATTAGAGAATCCACAAATCCCCTACCTCAAGGGTTTTTGAGGAAAACCACAATAGTCGATAAATGCCCAAGAAACCGGGTCGATTCTCCACGAATCCTCCTTAGATCTTCTCTCCTATCACAACCAAGACCAAAGTTCATCACAAATGACATCCACATACCTAGATCTACCCATAACAGGCATAGATCTAAGAAGATGAGAGAAGAGGAGGAGTAGATCTAAGCAGATCTAAGAAACCAAACAAGAACGAGGAAGAACGACCACATACCTTAAGAAACCAGCTTCAATTCGCGAAAAGAAGCCTCCGGATCACCTCTAAAACGCTTTGGAGAGGTTCTTCCACCTCTAAGGAAGGGTAATCCCGAGTTATGACCGATTAGGGGCTTAAATGAGATGATTAAAGAAAAAAATGAGTTAGATCCACAATTTTAGGAACTAACTTTAAGTGCCCGCATGGTTTAACAAACCGTGCGCTAACCGCACAGTAGCTTCTGCCTCGACAATCACTCCTCGCACAGTTAGTCCGCACGGTTAGAAAAACCGTGCACTAACCGTGCATTAGCCACTGCCCTCAAGACCAGCCTTGCACGGTTTGGCCGCACGGTTTAGGAAAACTGTGCGCCTCCCGTGCAAAGGCCATAACCCTTTAGATTTCCTTAAAAGTCCACCCAAACACACCCCAAGCCACCTTGACCTTCCATATCACCTCCAACATCACATTTTTACAAAGGAATGGACTAGAGAGGTCTGGGCCATTACAATATATGTTGCTATAAACCATATGTATGTGTATATATATATAGAATTAAGTGTATGAACTTTTCGTTACACAACCAAAACGAGTACCGATTCATTGGTTAAACATTGAAAAACACTTTTAAAAAACCAGAATAGGGATAGGATGAAAAACTATATGTGTATATATATATATATGTGGGTATGAAAATACATGTGTTTGTATATTCCAAACATATATATATATGTGTGTGTGTTTTCTCACAAGGAGGGCCAAGTATAAAAGTAGATCTTAACAATTAACGAATACCTTTTTAGTATTGTTTGATCGCCAAGACTCAGAAATATGAAAACTTGTTTCAGATTAGCACAACCTTATATATATATATTTATATATATACACCCATACAACTTAAAATAAAAGGCATGACAAAGGTAATCCCTTACCTTATCTTGAGGAGGAAGAGGAGGTGGAGCTTGGGAAGGTGCTAGAAATTCCGGAGGACTTGTTGAAGTCCTCTGGATATTTGTATACAATGAACCAAGAGCGTTCTTCGGATGAATTGGTATAGTTGTACATACTATACCTATGGTGATTATTTTAATGTAATATGAGAGGGATTTGAGGCCAACTTGACTTATAAAAATAATAGGGTTAAAGGTCTCCGTGGAAACCATGTGAGTGGAGTGTCCGACGACTATAAGAGTGAAGAAAAAATGGTGCAAAAAGGTGAGTAGGGTATTGGTGTATAGCACGTCGTGGGAGGAACAAGACAGCGCTGCTGGAATAAATCGGGAGAAAAATGGACGGTCTAGATTGTGACTGTCCTTGATCCAAGGGTTGGGGCACATCTGCGGGTTTTTTTAAAAAGAATGAGCGACTCAAATTAACTCTGATTTGATCGGACGACCCGAGAATGATGCGGCATTTTTAAAAACTTTGAACGACCACGATTAGATCGCGCCAGATCGAATAGATCACAAAAACCTAGTGATGCGCCGCAGTTGCTGGTGGTTGATTGCGGAATTGGGATCAATGGCCCAGATCACGCGTGACGCGATCCAACAGCCATGATCATGGTTCGCCCGAAAAAATGCTCCCCACATCGAATCAGAGAGGCGCACGCAACATCCTTATAAGCCTATGCCTCTGATGCCTTACTTAGAAATCACACAACACACACTCAGGGGTCCTTACACAGGGGATCCCGCCTCCCCCACAGGCCTCGGCATACCTAGGCTCACCGCGACCTTTCACCCACGCTGCACGCACTCTCAAGTGCTCCTACGGCGCTCCCATGCTCCTGTGCACCCCTTGGGGGAACCTATGCCCGAGCTTGGGCTGGCCCAGGCTTGGGATGAGGGCTAGGCTCATCCACCAAGCCCGAGATGACTTCCTTGGCCCTGCCATAAAGGGCTAGCCCTATCGGGCCCAAATTTTTAATAAAAACTAACTTAAATAAAAAGAAGTAGTCTTAAGGAAGAATAATACTATATAGAAGTTTTCTCTCTTTTTTTTATACATGAATTTTATCAAACATTATAAGGTTAAAGTATACAAATTAGACCTAAAAGTATTTTCTAATGTTGTTTATAAACATAACAAGGTTATAAAATTGAATATTAACTCTTATACTAGTGTTATAGGGGTCAAAAATTTGTTTAATTAAAAGCATAATTCAATTAAAGGGATTAAACATAGTTTAAGTCACTAAATGAAAATCTATACAATACATTTGAATTAATTGCAACATGTTTTTATTTTCTTATAAATTTTCAAAAACTCCAATTTTATATTCAAAACATTTCATTATGACCTCTAAAGGTTCATGGTTATGATTAGTTTCATAATTTTTTACAATTTATAACCTAATCACATGGTGGAATAGAATATTATTATAAGTTTTCAATTAATTTTCCAATGAGGCAAACGACTATATTTATAGACTTTATATTTCCATGTATTCATAAGGAAACAATCACATTAGTGTCTTATAAATCCAAGACTTAGGGTGTCCTAACACTCAAGTTGATTGAATAAGATAGTTCATGTCATACCTTTGGTGTTTAGTGTGGCTGCGGTGGCTTCGACCATTCTTATATTCATTATGAAAAATTCTAAGGACCCATATTATTTCCTTGGGGTTCCCGTTGTTTTAAGTTGTCTCCCTATAGTTATGATAGGGTTCTTAATAGGTATTTTTGGTTAGCATGATGACTCTTCTGATCTCCATGTATTGTAAACGCTACAATGTTTTTATTTAAATGAAAGTCCTGTATCCACTTGTGTGTTTTACTCAGTTGAATTCTAATAGAAACTAAAACCATATTATTACCTTCTCATGAGACACAATTTTTGTTTAGTTATTCAAAAAAAGGTAAACATAACTTATCAATACCTAAGGTTCAGGTTTTGGGGTGTTACATCATTCAACCCTATGAGGAATTGCGTCCTCTCAATTTGTTCTACATATGCATAAGAGAAATACCCCTTCATCATCTTTACCCCAACCTCCATCTTGGAGGATCCTATGGTGTGCCTAGGTGAATTCCCAAGTTTATGTTCAACTCTTTAGCTTCTCTGGCCCAGATACATTTTGAGCAGAAGGGGTTGACCTTCTGCATAGTGCATTAGGGCTTCCACAGAGATGCTCGAGCGGTGGAAAGTAAAAAGATTTCCAAATGGACCATCTCACAAAGAATTCACCAGACTAAATCTCGATTGATAATATCTAAGTCACATGTGTTATCGTATAAACTAAAGCTGACGAGTTGGTACATGTAATCTACGCAAAGGTCTCCCTCCAATGCTGCCTCTTGAAATCTCTCTCTGGACGCAAAGTTCCGACCTAGAGTAAAGAAT
The DNA here is from genome assembly GCA_963277665.1 of Viscum album. Taxonomy (NCBI): domain Eukaryota; kingdom Viridiplantae; phylum Streptophyta; class Magnoliopsida; order Santalales; family Viscaceae; genus Viscum; species Viscum album. The sequence continues at coordinate 420,500,849 of OY728162.1, read as the reverse complement.
AGAAATAGTACTTTGTGGTTTTTACCTCTTCGTCTGTACTCGGCCAACTATACTGTGGATATTCTATGGTATATATAGGAATTCTCCTGACAGGAACGGAGAATTTCAGGGTTGTTTGACACTTCGTAGAGCTTCTTGCACGTTTTTCACAAATTTTAGAAAGGTAGGTACTCCTATTAAAAGGTCTTGACCAAGACAGTCTCTAGTATCTCAGTAGGGTGAGATAGTATGTGAGTCTGTCCTTCCATATGAAAATTAATCATGAGTGATCAATCGGTGAAACCTATTCAGAAACATAAACACATACAATATAGAAAAAGGAGACAATGGAAAACAAATTGTGCTCTCATATCACCACTTGTTCATAAAAAAAGGCCAATGGTTTCCCCAGTTCCCTAATACACGAATCCCTAAAACTAGTTCAAAACTTTCGATCTCCGAGGACCATATGCAACCCAAGCAATCTGGTTCAATATCATGGGTTCACTTGTGCTGTCTCCAGAGTCTGGCATGTGGGGTGTACTACTGTGAGACATTTGTATGTACTTTTTGTCAGTATACCGAACGGGTTGATACGTACTCAAGGATGTTGAAGTCCATTACCTGACCATAATGGCCTTAGGACATGACTTGACACATATATGCCGCGCGGAAGTCTCCCGCTGCTGGAGCTTCTCAGAAGTCTATGAGGGATTGGATGCCTTCCGCTGTGGTGAAGCATCTAAAAAGTCCCTCTTAGTATTTTCCTCATCGTACGTAGGATGGGAATTGAGCTTGCATCATAAAGATGTAATCTAGACCCGCTCTTCAGTGGAGTTAAAGTACTCAGGTAGAATTGGATATGTCATAGAGATGTTTGCATGACATACGGATATGGTCATAGTTTTTATAATTTTCATGGCTGGCTATTGAAATTATGGTTTCTAGGGCCTCATTGGGAAGGGACAGAAGATTAGTACCTTCATTTTCCATCTAAAAATTTAGAAAACATCGTTCTTAGTATTGCTTAAGTAAGTTTTCCATTATTCAGTTCTAGTTTTCTAGAGTTACCCAAACCGAATCCTCTGATACCAACTATGACACCCCAGCTCCCGAACACCCAGAGCCGGTGCCATACAGAGGATCGAATTCGGTTCAGGCTCTAAGAAACTGGCTACTTCTGAAATGTTTCATCTGCTAAAAGATGTTACCTGAAATTTTTTAATTAAAAACATAGGGTGAGCATACAAATGCCCAATAAGGGGTTTAAAAATAACATACTATACCCAAAATAACTTTTGAAAATATTCTTTAAAATTTCCATAAAACATTTTCTTTAAAATGATACAACAGATTAAACATACCATGAAATTTTTCCAAGGATATAAGTGCATAATTCAAAACATACTAACATTATCATGATTCAATTATGAGAATTCTCATTCAGAATAGAAAGTAAAAGTCTTTTCATGTTAAAATGCAAGTACAAAATTAATAACCAAGTGTAATGCATGATCATAGGTAGGCTTAAAAATAATAACTTCAATTTCATCATATACTATTAGTCATTAAATTTCTGAATATTACATAAATAATAAATATGCCATACTTAAACTTCTTCTGATTCTCATAATAATAAGCTCTTTAACCAGGAATAGAATAATCCTATGGTTAATTAATTTATATAGTATTAATGAAGAAGGTTCATATGCCGAATTGTGTCAAGGACTCATGCGAAGACCTAGGGGCTAACTGTAACCGGACCCCAACCCGGGGAGCCTCTGTAACCAGACTCCAACCTAGAGTGCCTCTGTAACTGGACACCAACACGGAGGGTCTGCTATAACCGGACCCCAACCCAGATGACTTACTTTTACCATTCCCCACCCTAGAACCTACTAGGCCCAATGCATTCCTCGTAACTCTAAATCAAAGTGCACATACCACTTTGATTTATTAAATCACTTATCATTCCCAGTACACATATTACTTGGCTTCTTAATTCACATTATTCAAAGTGTACCATACCAATTTGAATAATTAAATGCATATCTCATAAATCATTATTAACAATAAATTGTTCGATTATCACACAAAATAACAACTTAACAATTCTTCCATAGTAATAAAATTTTAATGCATTAAATTATATGCTCAATATTCATGCTCAGACAAATGAAATTGTAGATGATCTAAAACATAATATGCTAGTTACTATTCAGACAACGTGTTACTCTACGACATGCATAATCTATAATATAATATTTTCACATATTATATTATTTTAAAACTCACAAGAAAGGAATGTGCGGGGTTACCACATAAAATGATAGTTCCTTAATTTTTGAAATCCATGAATTATAGAAATGAATATTTATAGTTTAAAATGACCAATTTTAAATTAAGATAGATTTCAATTGTACACATGCATGAATCATTGAGTACAATTATAAATAAAATGGAAAATAAAACCATTTAATCCAAATATACATAATATAAAAGATTACATTGAAAATGTAGCCATTTCATTTTATCGAAGGTATTCATGGTTTATTACACATTATTTACACATAAGACAATTACTGAAGCATATCAAATAATGGATAAAAAAAGGTTTGACATATAAAATTATAACAAGGCTAATTCCATTTAACTAAAACGAGTTTGAAATAGGACATGCAAATTTAAAAACTAATGTTTTCCTTAATATTATAAATCTACTTGAACCCAAAACTATATTCTCATCCATGTATTTATTTAATAGTTTTAAATCATATTTATTTTTATAAAATAAAACTATATTGAATTATGTGTACATGTCCAAATATATACTAAGTGTTTATCCGTTTTTTTATAAATAACAATTCATACTAAACACACCCAAGTATAATTTTCAACCTTAGAAAATAATTACACATACAACTTTTAACCTTTGAAAAACCTAAATTCACATATAGATGATATATGTAGCTATAAAGCATATGTATGTATATATATATATATATAATTAAGTATATAAACTTTTCATTATACAACCAAAATGACTATAGATTCGTTGGTTAAACATTAAAAAACACCTCTAGAAAACCAGAATAGGGCTAGGATGGAAAACTATATGCATATATATATATGTGGGTATGAACATACACATGTTCGTATATTCCAGACATATATATATATATATGTGTGTTTTTTCTCACAAGGAGGGCCAAGTATAAAAGTAGACCTTAACAATTAACGAATACCTTTTTAGCATTGTTTGACCGTGAAGACTCAGAAATATGAAAACCTGTTTCAGATTAGCAGAACCTTATAAAAACACACATATATATTTATATATATACACCCATAAAACTTAAAACCAAAGGCACAACAAAGGTAATCCCTTACCTTATCTTGAGGAGGAAGAGGAGGTGGAGCATGGGAAGGTGCTGGAAATTCCGAAGGACTCGTTGAGGTCTACTAGAGATTTGTATACAATGAACTGAGAGGGTTCTTCAGATGCCTTGGTATAGTTGTATATACTATACCTATGGTGATTATTTTAATGTAAGATAATAGGGATCCAAGGCCAACTTGACTTATAAAAATAATAGGGTGAAAAGTCTCCGTGGAAACCGTGTGAGTGGAGGGTCAGACTGCTATAAGAGTGAAGAAAAAATGGTGCAAAAAGGTGAGTAGGGTATTGGTGTATAGCACGCTGCGGGAGGAGGAAGACAGTGCCGCTGGAATAAATCGGGAGAAAAATGGACGTTCCATATCGTGACTATCCTTGATCCAAGGGTTGGGGCACGTCCGCGGGTTTTTTAAAAAGAATAAGCGACTTAGATTAACTCTGATTTGATCGGACGGCCCGAGACTAATGCAGCATTTTTTTATAAACTTCGAATGACCACGATTAGATCACGCCAGATTGAACGGACCACAAAAACCTGGTGATGCACCATAGTTGCTGGAGGTCGATTGCGGAATTGGGATCAATGGACCATATCACACGCGACACGATCCAACAACCATGATCACGTTTCGCCTGAAAAAATTCTTCCCACATTGAATCGGGGAGGCGCACGCGACATCCTTATAAGCCTAAGCCTCTGACACCTTACACAAAAGTCACACAACAGACACTCAGGGGGCCTTACACATGGGCTCCCACCTCCCCCGTAGGCCTTGGCCTCCCCAGGCTCACCGCAACCTTGCGCCCGTGCTGCGCGCACTCTCAAGTGTTCCTGCGGCACTCCCATGCTTCCGTGCGCCCCTCAGGGGAACCTATGCCCAGGCTCGGGCTGGCCCAGGCTTGGGATGAGGGCTAGGCTTAGCCACCATGCATGAGCTACCTCTCTTAGCCCTACCATAAAGGGCCGGACCAAATTTTTAATAAAAACTAATTTAAATAAAATGAAGTAGTCTTAAGGAAGAATAATACTATATTGAAATTTTCTCTCTTTTTTTATACATGGATTTTATCAAAAATTAAATGGTTAAAGTATACAAATTAAACCTAAAAGTATTTTCTAAGGTTGTTTATAAACATAAAAAGGTTATCAAATTGAATGTTAACTCTTATACTAGTGTTATAGGGGTCAAAACTTTGTTTAATTAAAAGCATAATTCAATTAAAGGGATTAAACATAGTTCAAGTCACTGAATGAAAATCTTTACAATACATTTTAATTAATTGAAACATGTTTTGATTTTTTCAATCAATTTTCAAAAACTCCAATTTAATATTCAAAACATTTCATTATGACCTCTAAAGATTTATGGTTAGGAGTAGTTTCATAATTTTTTACACTTTATAACCTAATCACATAGTGGACTAGAATATTCTTATTAACTTTCAATTAACTTTCCAATGAGGCCAATGGCTATATTTATAGCTGTTAGAGTTCCATGGATTCCCAAGGAAACAATCACATTAGTGTCTTATAAATCCAAGACTTAGGGTGTCCTAACACTCAAGTTGATTGAAGAAGATGGTTTACGTCATACCTTTGGTGCTTAGTGTGGCCATGGTGGATTCGACCATTCTTATATTCATTATGACAAATTCTAAGGACCCATATTATTTCATTGGGGTTCTCATTATTTTAAGTTGTCTCCCTATAGTTCTAATAGGGTTATTAATAGGTATTTTTGGTTAGCATGATGACTCTTATGATCTCCGTGTATTGTAAATGCTAAGGTGTTTTTATTTAAATGAAAGTCTTGTATCAACTTGTGTCTTTTACTCGGTTGAATTCTAATATAAACTGAAACCATATTATTACATTCTCATTAGATACAATTTTTTTTCAGTTATTCAAACAAAAGTAAACATAACTTATCAATACATAAGGTTCGGGTTTTTGGGTGTTACATCATTCCTCCCTACGAGGAATTGCGTCCTCGCAATTCATTCTACATATGCGTAAGAGAAAGACTCCTTCATCATCTTCACCACAACCTCCATCGTGGAGGGTCCTCTAGTGTGGCTAGGTGAATTCCCAAGTTTATGTTCAACTCTTCAGCTTCTCTAGCCCATATATATTTTGAGCAGAAGGGGTTGAACTTCTGCATAGTGCATTCGGGCTTCCACAGAGATGTCAAGCGATGGAAAGTTTGGAGATGTCCAAATAGACCATCTCATGAAGAATTCACCAGACTAAATATCGATTGAGAATATCTAAGTCAGAGGCGTTATCATATAAACTAAAGCTGAGGAGTTGGTACATGTAAGCTGCACAAAGGTATCCCTCCAATGCAACCTCTTGAAATCTCTCTATGGCCGTGAAGTTTCGGCCCAGAGTAAAGCATAGAAATAGTCCTTGGTGGTATTTTCCTCTTCATCTGTACTCAGCCAACTATACCGTGGCTATTCTATGGTATATGTAGGCATTCTTCTGATAGGAATAGAGAATGTCAGGGCTGTTTGACACTTCGTAGAGCTACTTGCAAGTTTTTTTGCAAATTTGCGAAAGGTAGGCACTCCTCTTCACAGGTCTTGACCAAGATGGTCTCTAGTATCTCAGTAGGGAGTGATAGTATGTGAGTATGTCCTTCCATCTGAAAATAAATCTCGAAGGATCAATAGTGAAACCTATTCAGAAACATAAACACATACAAGATATAAAAATGAGACAATGGATAACAAATTTTGCTCTCATATCACCACTTGTTGATAAAAAAACAGGATAATAGTTTCCCCAGTTCCCTAAAACACGAATCCCCAAAACCAGTTCAAAACGTTTGATCTCCCAGGACCATATGCAACCCGAGCAATCTGGTTTGATATCATGGATGCACTTGTGCTGTCTCCAGAGTCTGTTATGTGGGGTGTACAACTGTGAGACATCTGTATGTACTTGTTGTCTGTATACCGAATGAGTGGCTTCATACTCAAGGATGTAGAAGTCCCTTAACTAACCATAATGGCCATAGGACAGGACTTGACACATATATTCCGCGCAGAGGTCTCCCGCTGCTGCATCTTCTTGGAAGGCCGTGAGGGATTGGATGCCTTCTGCTGTGGTGAAACATTTAAAATGTACCTCATAGTATTTTCCTCATCGTACGTAGGATGAAAATTGATCTTGCATCATAAATATGTAATCTAGACCCGCTCTTCAGTGGATTTTAAGTACTCATGGAGAATTGGATATGTCATATAGATGTTTGCATGACATACAGATATTGGCATAGTTTATATAATTTTCATGGCTGGCTATTGAAATTATGGGTTTTAGGGCCTCATTGGGAAGGGATAGAAAATTAGTTCCTTCATTTTCCATCTGAAAATTAAGAAAACATCATTCTTAGTATTGCTTAAGTAAGTTTTCCATTATTCAGTTCTTGTTTTCCAAATTTACCCAAACCGAATCCTCTGATACCAATTGTGACGCCCCAGCTCCCGAACACCTAGAGTCGGTGCCATAAAGAGGATCGAATTTGGTTCCGACTCTGAGAAACCAGCTACTTATGAAATGTTTCATCTACTAAAATCTTTTACCTGAAATTTTTTAATTAAAAACATAGGCTGAGCATACGGATGCCCAATAAGGGGTTTAAAAATAACATACTATACCCAAAATATCTTTTGAAAATATTCATTAAAATTTCCATAAAACATTTTCTTTATAATTCTATAACACATTAAATATACCATGACAATTGTACAAGGATATAAGTGCATAATTTATAACATACTAACATTATCATGATTCAATTATGAGAATGCTCATTCAGAATAGAAAGTAATTGGATTTTCATGTTAAAATGCAAGTAAAAAAATAATAACCAAGTGTAATGCATGATCAGAGCTGTGCTTAAAAATAATAACTTCAATTTCATCATATACTATTGGTCATTAAATTTCTGAATATTGCATAAATAATAAATATGCCATGCTTAAACTTCTTCTGATTCTCATAATCATAAGCTCTTTAACCAGAAATAGAATAATCCTATGGTTAATTAATTTACATAGTATTAATGAGGAAGGTGAATATAGAGGACCATGTTAAGGCCTCGTGCCAAGACATAGGGGATAACTTTAACCGGACTCCAACCCAAGGAGCCTCTATAACTGGACTCCAACCCGGAGTGCCTCTGTGACCAGACACCAACCCGAAGGGTCTGCTGTAACCGGACCCCAACCCGAAGGTCTTACTTTTACTGGTCCCCACCCCGAAACATACTAGGTCCAATGCATTCCTCATAACTCTAAATCAAAATGCACATACCACTTTGATTTATTAAATCACTTATCATTCCTAGGACACGTATTACTTGTCTTCTTAATTCACATTATTCAAAGTGTCCCATACCACTTTGAATAATTAAATGCATATCTCATAAATCATTATTAACAATAAATTGTTTGATTATCACATAAAATAATAACTTAACAATTCTTCCATATTAATAAACTTTTAATGCATTAAATTACATGCTCAATATTCATGCTCAGACAAATGGAATTGAAGATGAGCTAAAACAAAATATGCTAGTTACTATTCTGACAACGTGTTTTTCCACGACATGCATAATCTATAATAAAATATTTGAGCATGTGATATTGTTTTAAAACACACAAGAAAGGAATGGGCAGGGTTACCACATAAAATGATAGTTCCTTAATTTTCAAAATCCATGATTTATAGAAATGAATATTTATAGTTTAAAATGACCAATTTTACTTTAAGATAGATGTCATTTGTACAAATTCATGAATCATTGAGTAAAAATATAAATAAAATGTAAAATGAAACCATTTAATCCAAATATACATAATATAATAGATTACATTGAAAATTCAGCCGTTTCAGTTTGTCGAAGGTATTCATGGTTTATTACACATTCTTTGTACTTGAGAAAATTACTGAAGCATATCAAATAATGGATAAAAAAGGTTTGACATATAAAATTATAACAAGGATAATGTCATTTAACTAAAACAAGTTTGACATAGGATATGCATATTTAAAAACTAATGTTTTGGTTAGTGTTATAAATCCACTTGAACCCAAAACTATATTCTCATCCATGTATTTATTTAATAGTTGTAAATCATATTTATTTGTATAAAATAAAACTATATTGAATTATGTGTACATGTACAAATATATACTAAGTGTTTATCTATTTTTTATAAATAACAATTCATACTAAACACACCCAAGTATAATTTTCGACCTTAGAAAATATTTGCACATACAACTTTTAACCTTTGAAAAACCTGAATTTAGTTATAGATGATATATGTATCTATAAACCATAAGTATGTATATATATATATATAGAATTAAGTATATGAACTTTGCATTACACAACCAAAATGAGTACGACTTCATTGGTTAAACATTGAAAAACACTTTTAGAAAACCAGAATAGGGCTAGGATGGAAAAATATATGCATATATATATATGTGTGTGTGTGTGTGTGGGTATGAACATAAACATGTTAATATATTTTAAATATATATATATATACATGTGTGTGTGTGTGTGTGTTTTCTCACAAGAAGGGCCAAGTATAAAAGTAGATCTTAACAATTAACGAATACCTTTTTAGCATTGTTTGATCGCCAAGACTCAAAAATATGAAAATTAGTTTTTGATTAGCAAAACCTTATACACACATATATATATAAACCCATACAACTTAAAACCAAAGGTATGACAAAGGTAATCCCTTACCTTATCTTGAGGAGGAAGAGGAGGTGGATCTTGGGAAGGTGTTGGAAATTCCGGAGGACTCATTGAGGTCCACTGAAGATTTGTATACAATGAACCGAGAGGGTTCTTCGGATGCCTTGGTATAATTTTATATACTATACCTATGGTGATTATTTTAATCTAAGATGAGAGGGATCTGAGGCCAAATTGACTTATAAAAATAATAGGGTGAAAGGTCTCCATGGAAACCACATGAGTGGAGGGTCTGATGGCTATAAGAGTGAAGAAAAAATAGTGCAAAATGTGAGTAGGGTACTGGTGTATAACACATCACGGAAGGAAGAAGACAATACTATTGGAATAAATCGAGAGAAAAATGGATGGTCCAGATTGTGACTGTCCTTGACCCAAGGGTTGGGGCACATCTGCGGGTTTTTTTTTAAAAATAATGAGCGACTCAGATTAACTCTGAGTTGATCAGACGACCTGAGACTGATGTGGTGTTTTTTTAAAAACTTCGAACGACCATGATTAGATCGCTCCAGATCGAACGGACCACAAAAACCTGGTGCTGCACCACGATTGTTGGAGGTCGATTTCGGAATTGGGATCAATGGACCAGATCGCGTACGACGTGATCCAATGGCCATGATCATGTTTCACCTGAAAAAATGCTTCCCACATCAAATTGAGGAGGCGCATGCAGCATCCTTATAAGCCTAAGCCTCTGATGGCTTACTCAAAAATAACACAACACACACTCAGGGGGCCTTACACACGAGCACCCACCTCTCCTGCAGGCCTCGGCCTACCCAAGCTCACCGCGACCTTGCACCCGCACTGCGCACACTCTCAAGTGCTCCTGTGGCTCTCCCATGCTCCTGTGCGCCCCTCAGGGGAACCTATGCCCGAGATCGGTCTGGCCTAGGTTTGGGCTGAGGGATAGGCTCAGCCACCAAGCGTGAGCTGCCTCCCTTGACCCTGCCTTAAAGGGTTGGACCTAGCGAGCCCAAATTTTTAATAAAAACTAACTTACTTAAAAAGAAGTAGTCTTAAGGAAGAATAATACTATATAGAAATTTTCTCTCTCTTTTTTATACATGGCTTTTATCAAACATTAGAAGGTTAAAGTATACAAATTAGACCTAAAATTATTTTCTATGGTTGTTTATAAACATAAAAAGGTTGTCAAATTGAATGCTAACTCTTATACCAGTGTTTTAGGGGTCAAAACTTAGTTTAATTAAAAGCATAATTCAATTAAAGGGATTAAACATAGTTCAATTCACTGAATGAAAATATTTACAATACATTTGAATTAATTGCAACATGTTTTGATTTTCTTATCACTTTTCAAAAAAAAAACAATTTAATATTCAAAGCATTTTTTTATGAACTCTAAAGGTTCAGGGTTAGGAGTAGTTTCATAATTTTTTCCAATTTATAACCTAATCACACAGTGGACTAGAATATTCTTATAAGTTTTCAATTAATTTTCCAAGGAGGCCAATGACTATATTTATAGCCATTATAGTTCCATGGATTCCCAAGGAAATGATCACATTAGTGTCTTATAAATCCAAGACTTAGGGTGTTCTAACACTCAAGTTGATTGAAGAAGATGGTTCACATCATACCTTTGGTTCTTAGTGTGGCCGCGGTGGCTTCAACCATTCTTATATTCATTATGACAAATTCTAAGGACCCATATTATTTCCTTGGCATTATCATTATTTTAAGTTGTCTCCCTGTAGTTTTGATAGGGTTCTTAATAGGTATTTTTGGTTCGCATGATGACTCTTCCAATCTTCATGTATTTTAAATGCTATGATGTTTTTATTTAAATGAAAGTCTTATATCCACTTGTGTGTTTTACTCAGTTGAATTCTAATATAAACTGAAAATATATTATTACCTTCTCATGAGACACAATTTTTTTTTCAGTTATTCAAACAAAAGTAAGCATAACTTATCAATACATAAGGTTCGGGTTTTGGGGTGTTACAAAAAATAAAAATAAAATAAAAGTTTATTTTATTTTATTTCTATTTCCACGAAAAACCCAAATTCTAATTTTCACCCTCAACCTACTGTGGTTGAGGTAATGGTCCCCTTAAGTGAATACCGGTGCTGTGAGTTCAACGGTGCCCTCTGATTTTAATTCCAATCCCCGGTTCAAAAATTACAAAAACCCGCTCGCACGTTTACTAAACGTACCCGAAAAAAAGTTTAGAAATTCATTCCGGGCACACCGAGCCTTGGAATCATGCGCCGTTAATTTTTGTGGACTCGTAAAATTCCCATAAATTAAAAAAAATTACATAGAATTTCTGGGTCTTTACATTCTCCCCACTTGAGGTATTTGCATCCCTGTAAGCCATAACTCAAACTAAGGGAACAAGTGGGGGAACTAAGCACGTATCTGTGCCTCCCGCTCCCATGTGCTCTCCTGAAGGTTCCCGTGCTGCCTATGAACTTAAACTAGAGGTATCAACATCCCATGAAGGACCCACTCCTATCGATCCTCAATCTCTAGTGGAACCTCCGCAAAAGTTTTCCCATCATCGACGTCTAGCTCGCCGTGGTCGATGATGTGAGAAGGGTCATGCACGTATCTCCTCAGCTGGGATACGTGGAAGATGTCATACACCCGGTGCAACTGAGGGGGGAGTGATAGGTGGTAAGCCACCTTTCCAACTCTGTTGAGGACCTGAAAATGTCAGATGAACCTCAGAGATAACTTGACGCCTCAGCCAAATCTCCGTAAACCTCATCGGGGTGAGACCCATAGAAAGATGTGGTTGCCATCCTCGAACTCTAGAGGTCTCCATCTTCTGTCAGTATAAGACTTATGCCTGCTCTGTGCAGTCTTTATCCACTCCTAGATGATCTGTACTTTCTCTATGGTAGCCCATACCATCTCTGGTCCCACTAGTGCTGACTCCCCTGGGTCAGTCCAGCACAAAGGTGATCTGCAAGGTCACCTGTACAACACCTCAAAAGGTGTCATCCCAATGGTGGAGTGATAGCTGTTGTTATATGAAAACTCCACCAAAGTCAAGTGATCCTCCCAGCTACGACCGAAGTCAAGGAAACAAGCACACATCATGTCCTTGAGGGTTTATATGGTCCGCTTAGTCTGGTCATCTGTCTGGGGATGGAAGGCAGTTCTCAAATGAAGCTACGTCCTGCAAGCCTCATGCAACCCCTTCCATAGCCGGGAAGTAAAACATGTATCATGATTGGATACAATCATCAAGGGTACTTCATGTAACTGCACAATGTCCTGCATATAGAGGTATCCCAAGCTCTCTACTAAACCTTTCTCTCTGATCGGTAGGAAGTGGGCCGACTTGGTGAGTCGGTCGATGATCACCCAAATCGAGTCATGGCTCCTGGATGTACGTGGAATTCCTATCACGAAGTTCATGGATATCCCATCCCAATTACACTCTGGGACCTCCAAAGGATGAACCAAGCCTGCTGGTACCTGATGCTCTGAATTCACTTGCTGACAAGTGAGACACTAAGAGACAAACTCTACAACTGCTTTCTTCATTCCCGGCCACCAGTGCTATCGTCGGAGATCCTGGTACATATTCACCACTCCTGGATGTACCGCTAGATGGGATGTATAGAACTCCCTCATCACTTCCTCCCAAAGTGACACGGGTACCATAGTACGTCCTCTGAAGAGGATGACATGCTCCCCACCTTTAGAAAATTCATCAGGTGCCTACCATGTGGATATCTGTGCACGCTGAGCCTCGCAGTCAGCATCCCCATGCTGCACCTCCCTGACTCGCTGAAGAAGTGGGGAAGTGACTGTAAGAGACCGAAGAAAAGATAATCCATCTCGACCCACAAAGGATATCTGCAAAGAGGCCAGCTGCTCTATCGCCTTTCCTAACAGCTGTATACCAGACCTCCTACTGAGTGCATCTGCTGCAACGTTCCCCTTCCCAAGAGTATATACTATCTCTAAGTCATAGTCCTAGAGGAACTCAAGCCAATGTAACTGTCTTAGCTATTGAGAACCATATGTGATCACTGCTCCCTCCTGCATTAGCACACATCTGAGTTTGGTCCCTGACACGTCACAATAGGCTATGTACCCTACGCCCTCCTCTGGAAGGCTCAAGATGGGGGCACTAGTCAGCCTCTGCCTCTGATCCTAAAAAATCAGCTGGCATATCTCTGAATATACGAAGGGTTTCCCCTTCTTTGTCAATGCTGATAGAGGTGCTGCAACTCTGGAGAAATCTGGCACAAACCTCCGGTAGTATCCAGCCAAACCTAGGAAACTCCATATCTCCGTCACACTCCTGGGTGGCTCCCAAGCAAGTACCACCTCAATCTTCACTGGATCCACTGTAACTCCATCCTCCGATATGACATGTCCTAGAAAGTGAACCTCTCAGATCCAAAACTGGCACTTTGATAGCTTACCATAAAGCTGGTGCTCTTGGAGTGTGTACAGTACTACCTACAAATGATAGGCATGCTCCTCCTTAGTAGTCGAGTAGATCAGAATGTTACCGATGAAGACTACTACAAAGCGATCAAGGTATGAATGAAATATCCTGTTCATGAGTCTCATGAACATTGCTGGAGAGTTTTTCACACTGAATGGCATAACCAAGAACTCATAATGGTCATACCGACATCTAAAATCCATCTTCTGCATATCCTCATCTCGTACTTTGATCTGGTGATAACCTGATCTGAGGTCTATCTTTGAGAACCACCGTTCTCCCTTCAGCTGATCAAAGAGGTTGTCAATCCTCAGGAGTGGGTACTTGCTCTTCACAGTCACCTGGTTCAGGCGCTGATAGTCAACACAAAGCCTCAAGCTCCCATCCGCCTTCTTGGCGAACAAAATAGGGGCTACCCAAGGAGAAACACTGGGCCAAATAAACCCTTTCCCCTGTAAGTCATCCACCTGTACCTGCAGCTCACGAAGCTCTATGGGATCCATCTGATACGCTGGTGTAGATATCGGTTCCGTTCCAGGGTACAAGTCAATGTAAAAGTCCACCTATTTGCGAGGAGGTAGACCTGAGATATCATCAGGGAAGACATATGCATACTAGTCCACTACTACAGGATAACTCAGACTCTCCACATCAACCGCTCTGAGGGTAAGTCTAGCCAACTGATGAGTGATCGGCTACATCCTCCTCCGGGTAAGTCCATACTGCGCTATAAAGGCTCCCTTCTCACCGGTGAAGGTAAACCTAGTCCCATCTGTTCAGACACACTTCACTTTGTGCCTAATACAGTCTATCAGAGCATGGATTGTAGATAACCAGTCCATACACAAGATGACGTTGTAAGGCCTCAATGCCACTACTAGGAGATCCCAACCAAAGCTCTCTCCTCCTAGTGTAAGCTCAAACTTCCGAAACCAATGCGTAATCGTCAAATCTGCTTCTGTGGGAGTCTCTGGCCTTAAGGATCGAGCCAATGACTCCGTCATAATCTATGAGCTCCGAACGAGGGCAGTGGAAATAAAAGAATGATGGGCACCTGTGTTTATAAGTACTGCAGCTAAGGTGGAGTAGACATAGATCGTACCTCGTATCATCTCCGGAGCGCTGTGATTGTAGGCCTAAACTACCTAGAGTTGTGCTCACCCCTATCATCCTACTCCCTGTGGTCAGGGTGGACCACCTAGTGGTGGTGGCAGTAACATCTCAAATCATCTCCCACCGCCAGCTGCACAGCCAGCTCCTCTGCTACGTCTGCCTGCTCCCTACGGACCTCCTCGGTCGAACCTCTGTCTCTGCCTGGGTGGTCCCTCGACCATCTGCTGATCATCCATATGACGGGTTGGACAGTCACGAGCCATGTGACCCTACCCACCGCATGCGTAACACTGCCCGCTCCTGCCATGACTGGATTTTCCTCGGGTGCCCCGCACAACCGACCCTGAATCCTATGGTCGTCCACCTATAGGTATGGTCCTCTTGGACCTCTGCGACATCTATCTACTACTAGATGCAGAAGACTCCAATACGTGATGAATGGTGGTGGGTCTCACTTCTGGTGACTGCTCAGCAAGGAAACTCTCCACTAAGAGGGATCTCTCTAAAACCCCCGCATGCGTCAGGATGCTAAGAGAAATCATCGAAGACCTAATCTCTCGCCTGAGCCCCTGATCGAAGGTTCGGGACTTGAAGAATGGGTCTTTCACCATATCAATGAGGTAACATGAGAGTTCAGTGAACCTCGATGAGTATTGAGCCATAGTCATGCTTCCCTGTAGCAGATGAAGAAGCTTCTGTATGCGCACTGCGCAAAGAGTCACTGGAACAAACTCTATCCAAAACAGGATCTCGAAGTCTGCCCAGAGAAGCGTCACCTCATCGTGAACCTGGAGCATCAAGCCCCACCATCTTCCTGCTGCTACCTGTAGTAGGCTGGAAAAAAGGATTACCATGAGATTAGATGGTGTCCCTACTAGTCGTAAGACTCTCACCACAGCCTCTAGCTAATCCTCAGCCACCTGTGAGTTCGTATCTCCCCTGAACATGGGTGGCCTCTGGTGCTGGAACTCGTGCAACACACTCAAGAGGCATGCACCCTCTGCTGCTAGGGATTTTGGTATCAGTGGCCCAATGGGTAATGGTACTGCTGGTGCCTCTACTGGAAGAGGACCCTACACCAAGGCCTCGTCGCTCAGTGGGCTATCAGTGCATACTACATCCAGAACCCTAGCTGGCTATCTGCATGGAGACATCCTGAAAAGAAACAGGTGTGCCACGGTCAATAAGTTATACATGGTGATCTGAATCAAAAAGTTCACAAAGAAGACTCTTTAAAACACACACACAATCAGTGTTTTCATGCACTCAGTTAGAAATCAGAAGTTAGGGTCCTGGTGTATGGATACGTCGGCCACCACACCAACACTGGATTCCCTAAACTGATAACCAAACTCACTACACTTAACACTATTTCCATTAAAAAGAAAGATCAGAGTCCTATGTTCTATGGTAGAACCAACTCCTCTGATACCAATTTTTCATGACCCGTCCCTCAGGGCCCGTACCGTGACTACCCCAAGCCCGCCTTCCATAGGCTAGGGGCTGGCAACTAGCACCGAAGGCGTATTCCCTAAAACTGGGAAGGAATTGTCTTTATAACATGTAAGAACACGCAAACAAGAACACAACAGGATAAAAACTCAAGTAAACTAAATAGTAAACAGAGTGAGTGCCGTAAGTAAAAGGGGACAGAATACAAGCCCAACTGGAAAGTACAAGAAACTGAAAGTACAAGTAAACTGGGACACCTCCTATGAACACCTGCCAAGGATCCTACCTGAAGGGTAGGTATAGCTCTTGAACGGTCGTCTCTGCGGTATGCCTCATTTAAGGTTCACACTGAGCTACCTCTAATCCTGGTACCCTCATCCTCAGTCAACACTATCCTTCATCTGCACCAAACACAACAAAGTGCGGGCATAGCCCGTGTAGGGGTGAGTATAACGATACTCAGTAGGGACCCTGAGACCCTCAAGGTCTCACAAAAATCCACAAAGGATAAACCACAAAGCATGAAATCAACTGACAACCCTACTTAGGTATATATACATACATATACCTAAGTTATCAAGTATACTCATCTCAATCATGAGGAAACACAGAGTCTAACTCAAAGCCCAAAGCTCAACTGTTCCACAAAGGAAGGAATACCACGAAGGTAAGTACCACACAGGTACGCCAAATAGAAGAATACCACCAAGTTATTACCATAAAGGAAAGTACCACTCAGGTAAAGACTCAGCTCACACCAGGTATTTCTTAGGTATAGTAGTAGAGATGATTAGATGTAACTACTGAATCATCTTACTCTGTTAAGAGGCTCTACTACTGAACCACATAGGATCACTCGGTGCTGACCCACACAGGATTGCTCGGTGCTAACCCACATAGGATCACTAGGTTTTGACCCACATAGGATCACTTGGTGCTGACCCAGACAGGATCACTAGGTTCTAACCCACACAGGATCGCTCGGTGCTGACCCACACAGGATCTCTCGGTACTGACCCACACAGGATCTCTATTCATTCTTCACGTTACAGCCAGCTACTGAGTTCTCACACTATGCTCGCTTGTCTCTAGGAGGGTCCGCTCTACAAGACATTGGTCGATACTCCAACTGTCATGAAGTCTCATGAAGAAGTATCTCAAAGGACTGCCACATCATAGGGGTCTCAATGCAATAGACGGTGCGTCAATCAGATGCCCAGTCTGTGAGTTATTAGCCTTTTAGTCCAGAGGGCCCGGTTGGATTCATGCTTAATCCAACCCGACCATACTACAAATTTATCCAAATCTCTAGTGGGGTATACTCAAAGAGACTGTCTCGCTCTAAGGTTTCCATCACCACTGACTGTTTCTCAAACGGACGCCCGATGCCAAAGTTATGGCCGATAGAGTGAAAAGTTTGAAGTTGGCCCAGGTCTGGTCCGACCCGGTTGGACCAACCCAGCCCAGCCCACTGGGTTTGGTGTAACTCACTAGGTCCAGCCTGGTAGGACCGATCCGGCCCGACCCGCTGGGTTCGGCTCAGCTGCGTCGGGCAGCGTAGAGGCCGCGAGGGCGACGCGAGGCCGCGAGGGGGGGGGGGGGGCAGCGAGGCCGCGAGGGCCGTGAGGGTGGTGCGAGGCCATGAGGGATGCAGGGGGGGGGGGGTGGCGAGGCCATGGGGGGGGAGAAAGTCTGCAGAGGGCTGCGAGGCTGCAAGACTGCGGGGTGGCACAGAGGGTCACGAGGTGGCAGAGGCTATGGGGGGCCGTAGAACGGCGGAGGCCGCGGGGGGCGCGAGGCCATGGAGGCCTTGGGGCGGCGGAGCGGCTGTGGGGTGGCAGGGCGGCCGTGGTGCAGCGGTCCGCCATGGCTGGCCGGATGTCCATCCATCTTCTCCGCGCGGCGCGGTCACGCGCCACACCTACGCCGGCAACCGATTCGGTCGGCCGCTCTTCATTCGTTGTCATGGCACAAATCCGCCTTCTTCCATCGTGAAGAACAAAACATTCATGAAGAAAGAAGGAGGGGTCGGGCCATGTTTTTTTGGCCCACACCCTCTATGTTAGAGTGGTAGCAAGCAGCTTAACAAAAACTTGAATGAAGAACGTCAAACCCTTCAACCACCAACAATGATTACTCCCAAACCCGCAAAAAGAACTCATCCGTGGATCAACTAGTTAGAGAGTTGATATATGTTCTTTGTTTATAAGGGAAGAACATGGGAATCCATAATCACAAATAATAAAAACCCTACCTCATAGATTTGTCAACATATGTCGCAAGGAAAGAGATGAAGTCATTGGGGATAGACGGACATCAGTGACGTCATCATTTCCTCGATCGTCGGTTCGTTGTCATTGAAGACGTTCCTCATCTGCGTGAGCGTTCTTCATTGGGAAGCGCATTCTTTGTTGGAGAGAATAATCCTCCAAAAGGTTCCCCTCTCCCAATTCCACCAAAATGTGAAAATAGTCCCCTTGTTAATTTAAGTTTATCAAATTAAATGGTTGGCACAATTAATTTTTGGCACAATTAATTGTACCATGTTGGCCTAATAAAACAAAGGGGGTGGCACAAATAAAGTGGGGAGTTTAAGAGGTTTCTACCCATTAAGAGGGGATTTCAAGGGGGTTTTAGTCTCAGGTGGTCCCCACCACCATAACCTTACATGGGAGGTTTAGTTATGGTGGTCCCCACCTCTCAACATCCACATGAGAGTTTCAAAGAAAATAAAAAGAAAATAAAAGTTTATTTTATTTTATTTATATTTCCACGAAAAAACCCAATTTCCATTTTTCACCCTCGACCTACTACGGTTGAGGTGAAGGTCCCCTTAAGCGAATACTGTCACTGTGAGTTCAACGGTGCTCTCGGATTTCAATTCCAAGCACCGGTTCAAAAGTTACAAAAAACCACTCGCACATTTACTGAACATACCCAAAAAAATGTTCAGAAATTCATTCCGGGCACACCGGGCCTCAGAATCATGCACCGTCAATTTTTACGGACTCGTAAAATTCCCATAAATTAAAAAAAATTACATGGAATTTATGGGTATTTACAATTCAAGATGAGAGATTAATAGAAAAAACCCGCAAGTAGAAATTTCACATGTTTTGGTGTCATCAGATATTCCTATCTATGAACGTGTGTAATATTCTTAAACTTTAAAATTATTATTAATACATGTTATAATTTGCACACTTAGATGTATTTTGTAAACCATGATGATAACAGTTCATGGAGAAGTTGGATACGTTGGGTGCACCAAGAGTGATGTTTTATTAATAAATAAGTCAGGGGATGATTTTTCACTTCTATCTTTATAAAAACTTATATCTCGACCCTTTTATTAGAATAGAACATTTACATTAAATTCCATTCACATGGTGCAACGAAGTGTTTATTTCAGATTGTCAAAGAAAAA
Source organism: Viscum album (assembly GCA_963277665.1). NCBI lineage: Eukaryota > Viridiplantae > Streptophyta > Magnoliopsida > Santalales > Viscaceae > Viscum > Viscum album. The sequence goes on along the minus strand of OY728162.1, from coordinate 420,481,247 downwards.
TGAATCGATCACATAGGCTGATGACATGAATGTGCAACCTATTTGATGAGATATTGAGACAAAAATATTATATTACATAGTGAGAATTCGTATGTGGTTGTCAACATTGCGACATTAAGTTATTTTTCTTGGGTTTCTTTACCTATTTCTAGAAAATAATCTTATAATTTAGTCAAACTTTCCTAATTCCAATGAGAAAGAATCCGAGAGGGTCACACACTAAGTATTTCTATTGATCTCGATTAAATTCTATTTGAATTTAATTAACAAAATAAATTAATATTCTCAAGACCAAGGAATAATTTTATTCATGTTTTATCAATAAAAATTATTTATTGATGAATGGAATACATTATTAAATATTTATTTAGGTATTCAATAAATTTCAAGCAGTTTGAACAAATCAAGACTACATCCAATGACAATTATTAATTTACAAGCTAGTTAAATAATATTTTTTATTGCGCAAGTAAGTGCGTCCTCCATAAAATAAAAAATATATAATTTTTATTTTTGGAATGGGTTTTAATGAAAATTATTATATTATTTAAGGTCCTGCATGCAATTAAATAATATTTTAACCTGAACTCTAGTTCTATAAATAGATGCACTAGTGGAAATACGGGCTTTAACGTCGTCGTAATAACGTCGGTTTTTTAAAAACCGACGCGAATAGTATATGCGGGGAATTTTTGGCGTCGGTTTTACACAAAACCGACGCCAAAAATAATTATGTTTTTTTTTTCGCGTCGGTTTTTCTAAAAACCGACGCGGAAAACCTCTTCGACCGGATTTTCCGCGTCGGTTTTCATGAAAACCGACGCGGAAAATATAGTCGAAGAGGTTTTCCGCGTCGGTTTTTCTAAAAACCGACGCGGAAAATCCTGTTTTAATCGGTTTTCCGCGTCGGTTTGTAGAAAAACCGACGCGGAAAACCTCTTCGACTATATTTTCCGCGTCGGTTTTCATGAAAACCGACGCCGAAACTCATAAAAAAAATATATTTCGCGTCGGTTTTAATGAAAACCGACGCGAAAAGTCTTTTAAAAATATTCACGGACAGAAACCCTCATTTTGTTCGTCCGTCGAAATCGAGTTCCGCTGCGGCGCTTCGGACTCCCGACGACCTTCGAACTTGATTTGCGATCTTGAACGGCCATTGTTGAAGGTTTTTTGTCGTCTGCACGATTTTGGGTATGTGTTCTTCCTATTTATCTCTTGTTTCATATCCCATTGTTTATTTCTTTATCAATAACCCTATTTTGCGTGATTTGGATTATTGGTTAGATTTTAGTTGTAATTTATCATTATTTTTTGTTTGTATTATCATTGTTGGTGTAGATTTGATATTGTTTGTTTTTGGAAGTAATTATACCGGTCGCAGTTTGGATTTAACATCTCAATTCGGGTTGAATAATTATGTAAGATTTTATATTATGTTGGATTTTAAATAATTATGTAAGATTTTATTTTATTTTATTTCAAACTAGATTAAAAGGGGCTTTAATTAAAAGTTAGAAATTTTGTAAGGTGAGTAGTGGCCTAATTAGTATTTGTATACTCATGTTTATCTACATTTCAGTTTTAGGATCTTATCCAGTTCTTTTTCCCTCTTAGGATGCATTCTGTTTCAGTTTGGGTTAGTGATTAGTGGGGACTTGAGCTCAGTTATTGTTTTACTTATCAAATTATCCCAAGTGTGCCTATTATAGGTTTTTTACGGATTTATTTAAATAGAATATGTGTAAATTTTTTCCATTTAAATGATGTTTTTACTACTTAAAATTATGGTTAAAAGTGTATTGAATTACTTTTGTGAGGACTAGGTGATTTAGGAGATGAAGTGTATTGAGGGAATTAGTTTATATCTATTTATAGTTATTCTTTATATTATTTCTACTGATTCAAATTTTGTGTTGATGTATAACCTATGGATAGGTCATTTCAGATTTCTGATAGAAATATGATGTTAATTACACTATGATTAATGGGTGAAATCATACCTAGTGATTGTTTTAGATGCCTATAATGCTTATTGTTAGTCTATGAGGATTAGGTACTCCCCTCAAGTATGTCATGGTCTAGTTTAGGTGTTTAATGGATAGATATCTTGGGTTGGTTCATGAAAATGGTATCAAAACCAAGATTTTTCAGAGGGTTTGGGTTTCCAAGTTCCCTTTGTTATTTGGCATTATAATGTTATTATGGATATAGGTTATAAAAAATCTAGTGCTACACATTGGGAAAAGTGTCATAATATCTTTTCCATTTGAATCCTTGAGTGTTTATGTAATTCTAGGATTTATTGTTGGATTTTGATATTGATTTTGATTGGTTTTATGTGTTTGATATAAAAATGATGATTGAATTACCAATGATGTGTAATCTATTTGGGGGTTCACTTAATATTGGGGTGATGGTGGATGAAGATTTGTAGCTATAGGTCTATCCCCCATAGTTAGGCCAACCATATGGAGCCCTTTTGAATAGTTTTAATGACTCTTCAAATCCCACAAGTAGTTTTGTTAATCGAGTTCCACATGTGTGTTTTAATACACATTGTTTTAAATAAGGATAGTTATTGCACTATTTTTCACATTAAGTTTTCCATGATTCATTCATGTTACATCAAATGAATAAAAAAATAAATATAGTGTGATCAATAGTAGTCATAGTGAGAAATCATATTATCTTGTATGTCATTCATATAATATTTATATCATGGAACTTTATTTTCAAAAAATGAAACCTTTGATTTAACCATTTTGTCCTTGTATTTCAATATAACACACATGTATATAATATTAAAATTAACTGTTTACTATATTTGTAAACGTGTTTCATATTTGATGTCTTTTATCTGATTATCAATAGTTTTTATGGAATATGTTTTTGTTTACAATTTATCTGATAGATATTTAAATGTTTTTATGTTTTAATATATTCATCAATTATATTGTGATATCAGGTATTAATGGATCATAATTGGATTTATCTACGAAGAACTACTAGTGAATATGAAAGAGGAGTTGACAATTTTTTGGAATTTGCTAAACGGCATAATCAAAATATTGATTTGATTTTCTGTCCATGTGTGAAGTGTGTAAATATGAGAAAGTTAAACTTCAGAGAAATCAAAGATCATCTCATTTGTTATGGTTTTAGCCTTAATTATACACGTTGGATCTTGCATGGTGAAAGAACTGAAAATTCAACATCCAATGTTGATGACGATATTCATAATGAGGCAGAGGATCGTATTGAAGAATTAATTCATGATTTAGGTGTTGAAACCATCGAAAAAACACCAACTGTTGAACGATTGTATGGAGATTCTGAGAAACCATTATTCCCAGGTTGCAGTAAATATACAGTGTTATCAGCAGTTTTGAGATTAGTTAACTTAAAAGCAAAAAATGGGTGGAGTGATAAAAGTTTCTCCAGTTTACTTGAGCTTTTAAAAGAGCTTCTTCCAGAAGGCAATGGGCTTCCAGATTCCAATTATGAGGCGAAGAAAATATTATGCCCAATGGGATTGGGGTATAAAAAGATACATGCTTGCCCCAATGATTGTGTACTATATAGGAAAGAAAATGAACATTTATCAAGTTGTCCTACATGTGGAACATCGCGCTATAAGATGGATGAGAAAGTCAACTCAGATTCATTTTCAGGTGATGTCATGTAACGTTATGAAAAATCAATTTTTTTACTTTCCAATGATATCATCCAATATTTTTTTCAAACAATTCTGATAATTCAATTCTGGTTTATTTTTAGGTACCAAAATCAAAACTCCATCTAAAGCATTTTGGTACCTTCCAATTATTCCTCGTTTGAAGCGTCTATTTGCAAATTCAAATGATGCAAAAAGGTTAAGATGGCATTCAGATGAGCGCATTTCTGATGGTAACTTACGTCACCCGGCCGATTCACCACAGTGGAAGAGTTTTGATAAAAAATTTCATGATTTTGGAAGTGAAGTTAGAAATCTCAGAATGGGATTGTGTACTGATGGAATGAATCCATATCGGAGCCTCAGTAGCCAACATAGTTCATGGCCTGTTTTGCTGGTACTTTACAACTTGTCCCCACATCTATGTATGAAGAAAAAATATGTTATGATGAGCTTGATGATTTCTGGACCAAAACAACCAGGAAATGATATTGATGTGTATCTTACACCATTGATTGAGGATTTAAAACTGCTATGGGAGAAAGGTGTTACAGTTTTCGATGCATACAAGAAAGAGTATTTTCTTTTGCGTGCTATGATAATGTTCACTATAAACGACTTTCCTGCGTATGGAAACTTATCTGGATATAGTGTTAAGGGACATAAAGCATGTCCAATTTGTGAAGAACAAACTTCATATTATCAATTGCAGAATGGAAGAAAGACAGTGTACATGGGACATCGAAGATTTTTGCGAATTGATCATCCTTATCGTAGATTGAGAAAAGCATTTAACGGTTTACAAGAATACAACCTCCCCCCTCAACCATTGTCAGCTGAAGAATATTATGACAGAGTGAAAGATATTGATTCAACATTCGGAAAGAGAAAAAGTTCTGGTTTACAAAAACATATCTGGAAGAAGCAGTCTATTTTTTTCAAACTACCTTATTGGAGATTTTTAGAGATAAAACATAACATTGATGTTATGCATGTTGAGAAAAACATATGTGATAGTTTGATTGGAACTTTGTTAGACATAAAAGGAAAGACAAAAGATGGATTACATGCTAGATTGGACTTGATGTTAATGCGAATACGTTTGGAGTTAGCTCCCGCTGTGAAAGGAAAAAGAACATATTTACCTCCGGCTTGTCACACATTAAGCAAGATTGAAAAGATGAATTTTTGTCAGTGTCTTCATGGTATTAAAGTACCCAGTGGTTTTTCTTCAAATGTGAGTAATTTTGTGTCATTGAAGGATTGTAAATTAATAGGTATGAAATCACATGATTGTCATGTGTTAATGCAACAAATTCTACCAGTAGCAGTGCGTGGTATATTACCGAAAGCTGTCAGGAAGACAATCATCAGGTTATGTAATTTCTTTAAATCCATTTGTAGCAAAGTCGTTGATCAAAATTTGTTAGATTTGTTGGAGAATGAAGCAACTCTTATTCTTTGTCAACTAGAAATGTATTTCCCACCCACATTTTTTGATATAATGGTTCATCTATTGGTTCATTTGGTGCGTGAGATAAGAATGTGTGGGCCTGTTTATTTAAGATGGATGTATCCTTTTGAAAGATATATGAAAATTTTGAAAGGATATGTTAAAAATCCTTATCGACCAGAGGCCTCTATTGTTCAAAAATATGTATCAGAAGAGGTGATTGAGTTCTGTACTGATTATTTGAATGAAGTGGAGCATATTGGTCTCCCTCTATCTCGACATATGACAGTTGACAGAGAAGGTAGAGGGGTTCGAGGCTTAAAGGTAAAGTTCATTCCACGTGATGAAGTGATGCAAGCACATTTATACATTTTGAACAACACAGATGAGGTTCAACCATATATATCCTCACATATTGCTGAATTAAAGTTACGATATCAGAAAAGAAATGAAAAGTGGTTGATGATTGAGCATAAGAAGACATTTGTTTCATGGTTTAAAGAGAAAGTCACCTCAGATATATCTGTATCAGAAACATTGAAGTGGTTATCAGGGGGACCATCTTTTAATGTGATCACTTGGTCTGGTTTTGATATCAATGGCTACACATTTTACACAAAAAACCTGGATGACAAGAGTACCGTTCAGAATAGTGGTGTGATGGTATTCGCTGAAGCAGTGCATTTTTCGAGTGCCAAAGATAAAAACCCAATTTCTGCATCAACATCATATTTTGGAGTTATTGAAGACATATGGGAAATTGATTATATTAAATTTCGAGTCACTATTTTTAAGTGCAATTGGGTTGATAGTAATAGTGGCGTGAAACATGATGAATATGGGTTTAAACTGGTTGATTTGAAAAGATTTAATCACAATGAGGAACCATTTATCTTGGCGACACATGCAAAACAAGTATTTTATGTCATTGATCCGTCGAATGATCAGTGGTCAGTTGTTTTGCAAGGGAAAAGATATCATTTGGGTGATGATGATGATTCTGATGATGCTAGTGATTTACATGAGCGTTATTCATCTATTATGCAATTTTCAGATGATTACAATGAATATAAGACAGACATAGTGCATGCAGTACGTACCGATCATGATGAAGGGACGTGGGAAAACACTAAATTAGTCTCCTAATTTTTCTGGTAAATATTTATATTTTGTGTCTATTTTTAAAACTTACAAATGCATGCCTCTATTTTTACATATTTATTTTTCATTTCCTTGTTTCTAATTATTCAGTTTTCTAATGATATGCAGGTACCCAAAATTTCATTACACTTTCTAGTAGCAATTTCAAATACAGATAGAGATGAGCAGTTACCGAGGTATATCTATTTTGACATATTATTAAATATTCAGTAATATACATATTTAATGAAATAAAACTGTTAATTTATTAAAAAAAATTGCAGGACTACTGATGCGTCCTCGGCGGAGGAGACTTCTCCAGTTACTACTGAAAAATCAAGTTCTCTAGTTGGTAAACGTGGTATTACACGTTTACCAAAACTATCACTCGCTCGTGATGATAACAAATTACACATCCGTTTTGATGATAATAATAATGCAGTTGGCCCAAATGCAGTTCAGTTTGTCAGTTATATAGCGATGCAGAGCCGTTGCAGGATTAGTATTTTATATCCTGATTGGAAGTCAGTGGACAGGACGGCGAAGCAACAACTTTGGGAGGCCGTGACGGTAAAATATCTTTATTTATTTATTTTATCTCATTTTTTTAATATTATATAGTTTAAATGACATATTTTATTTTTTCAATTACAGATGACATTCAATTTTGAGGAAACCAAAGAAATTAGGAAAAGACATCTCTCTTTAGCGGCGGTTCGATGGAGAGATTTTAAAAACAAACTGACGAAAGATTATGTTTTTGGAAAGAGAAGGTTTGAAAGCCCATGTCTTAAGTATCCATATATAGATGAAGAAACATGGAAGCGATTTGTTGACAGTCGTCAGGAAGAGAAATTTCAGGTATTGTAATTGTTTTATATTTTAAAATTTATGCTATATTTTCCTTATTACTAATGTGTTTATTTTTATGTAACAGGCCTCCAGAAGATCTCATCAGGAGATCCAGTTGAAAAACGTATACCCTCATACTTTATCACGTGGAGGATACTCGTATTTGGAGCAGAAAATTATTGAAGAAAAATTTGAAGCATTAAGAGCTCGATCAAGTAGTGGTTCAGAAGAGGTCCAGTATGGTCCTCCATCTCCTCCCACTCGCCATGAGAAATGGAAACGAGCAAGAAGAAAAAAAAATGAACAATATCTTACAGACGAAGCTCATCAAGTGGCTGATAGAATTGTAAGTAAATATTAATTCTTTGTTAACAATTTTCCTTTTTTATAATTTATAAACACTAATATAAATTTTTTATTTTTCATTTCAGGATGAACTTCAGGAGAAAGAGACACAGGGCTCTTTTATCCCTGAGGGTAGGATGGATATCCTAGCCACTGCTTTGGGAAAGACTGAACACCCCGGCCGTGTTAGAGGATATCAGGCGGGTGTTAGTATTCGGAAGGTTTTTGGTAAGAGTAAGCAACCAAGAGACCCGGAAATTGAATCCTTAAAAGAAGAGCTGCAGGATATGAAACGGTCTATGGGTGATCAAATTCAAGCAGCAGTACAGAAGGCTTTATTAGAACACTTGGCAAGACAGTCACAGTCTGCTCATCCTTCCGAGGTATATTATTTACTGTTAACAATTTTTCTTTTCTATAAATTATAAACACTGATATAACTTTTTCATTTTTCAACATTCTCAGCCTACTCACTCAGACTATCATGCCTCATATGCTTACCCAACACCGTCTGGGCAGCCTTCCGAGGTATATTATTGAATGTGGTTATTATATTCTACGATTTATGTACGAGATAATCACAACTGGGGAAACTACTGATTTTCATAAGGTTAGTTGTATTAACTTTTTTATATATTTTCATCCACTTTCTTCTATTTATTAATTTCATATCATTCAATATTATTGTAGGTATTCAATGATTCACAGTCATATTCTCAATCTGATATGATTCATATTCAATCTACTTTTGCGGACTATTTGTTAAGTCTGATTAAGATTTGAGGTATGTATACTAATATTTATAAATAATATTATATATGGGTTTAAAAAACTAACTCTTATGATATATTAGGTGTTTGAACCTACTAATAATCAAATGAATGCTTCAACAATAACAAACAATGAGCATGTCATATATTTCAGGTACGTGTATTTTAATTCTGATTTACTGAGTTTTCTCAAGTGCCTCTGCAAAAACTGTTTTATTGAATCTACTAATAATCAAATGAATCCTTCAACAATAACCAACAATAAGCATGTCGTATATTTCAGGTACGTGTATTTTAATTCAGAATTAGTTATTATATTTCTTTTCATTGTTATTTCTTAAAATCATTTGTCTGTACAGTGACAAATCTGTAGGGTGGTACTTGGATCATGAACATAGAGATTCGTATAGCGAAATAACATTCACAAACACTAAAAATTGTCTCCCTTGAATGCACAGCAATATCTTCTAGGCCTTTTTATTTTTTATGCAAATAAATATCGAAAAATGATTGCCGAGAAGCATATCACATAATACCTGAAACAACGCTTAGTGGGTTTGCACAAAGATAAAATAGAAGGCGTCAATTTTTAAGGTATGTTTCTTTATGTATCTTCAATCTGCATTTGATTTCAATTTTCTAACCTATTTTTTGCACTCAAATTTATTTCTCTGTTATTCCATAACTTAAACAAATAACAATAGTGAATAGGTAATGCACGTCTATACAGAGCAAATATAAAAACCTGAGGTTGGGGGTGGTGGGGATTCTATGGTGAAAAGACACCCCCAACATCTTCAGTGGGGGAGGTGAGGAAGAGGTTGCATCGGCTGAGTGTTCCTGGAATTTTGATCATTTCATTTTGGTAATTTACTTTGTGAAAAAATGAATGATTCAAATAAATTACACATTTTCATTTAATGTTTATTCATTGCACTAATAACTTGGATTGATTTTTTCACTCGTTTCATTACTGTTTTGACAGGATTGGTGCTATCTATGGGAGGAAACTTACAATGATTGATACTGAGTATGGTTAGATTAAGAAAATGCACCATGTAGGTACGTGTATTTTAATTCTGCTTTACTTTGAGTTTTCTGAAGTACTTCTGTTAAAGCTGTTTAATTGTTTTTGTATACTTTGTTATTTTTTTTCAGGGTTCCGATTTGTTTGGAAGAGAAAATATATGTATTTTATTTAAAAAAAAAAAAAAATTTACGGCGTCGGTTATTTTAAAAACCGACGCCGAATAATTTTAAAAAAAAATTATTTACGGCGTCGGTTTTTTTAAAAACCGACGCCGAAAGGGTTTTCCGCGTCGGTTTTTAGAAAAACCGACGCGGAAAACGCGGTTGAAAGCGGGTTTCCGCGTCGGTTTTTAGAAAAACCGACGCGGAAAATCCGGTTGAATGCGGTTTTCCGCGTCGGTTTTTCTAAAAACCGACGCGGAAAATCCTGTTCCAATCGGTTTTCCGCGTCGGTTTTTCTAAAAACCGACGCGGAAAACCTATTCGAATATATTCTCCGCGTCGGTTTTTTAATGAACCGACGCGGAAAATAATGTCTACATGTAGCTTCGGCGTCGGTTTTATAAAAAACCGACGCCGAAGCTCATAAGCGAATTATTTTTCGCGTCGGTTTCTATGAACCGACGCGAAAACGCTATTTTTAACGTCGCCTATAAAGACGTCGGTTTATAACCGACGTTAAAAATAAAAAAAAACCGACGCGAAAAAGTGTTTTTGCACTAGTGATGGTTATGTCTATTGTGTACAGTCAGTCAAAAATTAAGAATAGAGAATCGTTGCGCACAACAGACCCCCCTATCGAATTCCTCCTCTCCACCTCTCAAGAATGATTATAATTTATTCAATCCCGAAGGATCTTGGAGTGATATAGACAAATAATGAAAGACATTTGATTCACTACGCTAGCTCCCAGAAATCAATTGATGTTTCTCAGATATCAAAAGAGCAAGTGTGGATCACCGTTAGAGAGATTTTACACTTGAATCCTTACAGTGCAACAAAGGTAATATGAAATGGATTTTGGAAGATCAATAATATCATTGAAGGAAGAATCCTAATACGAGGTAATCATTTCTTCCAATTATAAATAAATTAATTATAAATTTAACATGAAAGATCCTCTGTTGGGGTTTTGGGAAACTCTATCTTTTTTAATTTCAATGCCCACCACAAGCACTTTCGCTGCTCCTAGAACCTTCAAGTGGTATCAGAGCGAGTCATGTTTTCAATTTATAATTATTTATTTAATTATTGATCTATATGCGCAATCATGGTTAAATATTTTATTTAATATTATTCATTATTTGATTTGATTTGAATTAACATGTTTTTGACATATTAATCATCATTGTAAAGTATTTAATTTTCTTAAAGGATTAAAAATAAATGAAGAATGATTAGAGATGTCATCGGCAAGTTTCAAAGATTCTGGTTGGATAGTATGAGACTGTACAATGTGTAGTTGGAGTACATGTTGTGTACCCATGTGTACTGCACCTGGATGTGTCGAGGGATACACGATGTACTGAGAAATAATTACACGCGATGCATTTATTGCTCACCATGTGTAGACTGAACCAACCTAACACATGACATGTTGGATTATATGATGTGTAGCTGGCGTACACGCTGTGTAGTTTACACAGGTTAGCGGTGAAATTCGTACAATCTGTGTGGTTGTTATACATGGTCAAAACCACGTGAAACTGACAACTGGTTGCATTAATGTAGTAAACAGCGTGTAACCAGCATACACGACATGCAACTCATTAATTCCCACATATGAAGTACACTCCAAGCCATTCGAAGAGACAAGCAAACACATGGCATACATGATGTGTAGTTGGCTTATACACATCATGTGGTACCGCATTCGATGAACACATCGAGTCCTTCAGTGGGTTTCATGGACACATGGAAAGTGAAACATATAGTGTGTACCTGGTAGTACATGTCGTGTAGTCTGACCGGTTTACATGTCGAAGCCCCAAGTGTGTAACCTGGGTACACGACAATTGAGATACACAATGTGTAACTTGTAAGTATAAATTACATAGTCTCCCAATTAAGGGAATAATTTAATTTAATTAAATTGATAATTGAAACATTAAATTCTTTTTTATTGATTGACACTATTTGTGTTTGAAAATTTAATAATGGTTTTAAATAATTTTAAATTCTCAATTAATTTATTGTAATAAATTTGTGATTATTCATTGTGTCATTTATTTTTCATGAATTCCATTAATGATGGGTATCTCCAAATGATTTCAGATGGTCATTAAGATTCAATGGAATTAATTAATTAATTCAAGCATGTTTATCTTAATTTTAAAGAATGAATAAAAATGAATATTATCTAGTTTACTTTTGCATATACGTTGTATGTATGACCGTTCGTGATTTTGACCAAGACTTATGTATGCGTTGGATGTTTTAATTTAATTTGTTACATGGGTTTGTAGTTATTTAATATTAAATTAAATTTTATGGTTTGCATGTCATACCTTCCTTCATTATTATGTAAGACCTATGTGTCCATGGTTATTTATGTAATCCCTATTAACCAATACTTTGGTTCCCCTCACCCACGTGTGAGTTATAAATACTTATAACTAATGGAGTATCCTAAGGTGCGTGGAGACACTTCAAGATGAAACCATTATGATTTTAACCCAGGTGATACACATGCATACAAATGGAATGTTGTAACTCATACCAAGATCAGTATAAGGATTTCCCCCTAGGTAAAATATTTATTTATTGTCTGTTCAATAAACCAACCATTAGATAAGCTCATGTTCAGTTCATTTATTATTTATTTATTTCTATCTTATGAATTATTTATTTTATGGATGCAAGAATGCTATCACATAAATAAATTAATTAATGTGAAAAGATAGAATTTAAATAAATGTATTATGCGTAAATGTTTTATCCAACATGGTTAATTAATTAAGTAAAATCCAATTAATATTAAAAAGTTATGCAAAGGATAAAACAAGATAAAATTTATGCATAATAAATTAAAATCCCTCAACTTAATATTAATTCATACTTAGCCTTCTATCACTTGATTGGGAATGAAACCATAAAACTAAGTGTTTACATGGCCAAAGTCTGGACACTTTCTTTTCTTAGGGAGTTCTCATGAGAGTTTTGGGTTGACTTAACTAAAATTGTATTGAATTTAATGGTAAAGTCTATTCAATAAAAATTTGGAGGAAAGAGTTAAGGAAACCCAAGTCATGATTTCTGGATTGGGGAGTCCACTCAACGGATCAAGGAGCTGTAAGCCCGTAGTTTGAAAAACTGCCTACCTAAATACATTCTTATGGTTTTCCTGGACAAAGTCTGGATCATAAAGAATATAAATATGGATCATTTCCACTAGAATGTACAAGTGACTAGACACTCCAAATTCAATGGAAATGGATATTGGGACATAATAAAATAGTGGGAGATTTAATAAACTTAATTTTATTATTTCTTGCATAATTTGAAATCAATAAAATTTCTAATAATCAGATTTTTATAATCATAGAAAAAATAGAAAGTTCATCACCCACACTATCCCTATGATCCATATTGGAGAAATACCATCTCGTCATTGGAATTAACTTATAGGAGTGGTTCTAATGCCTTTGGGTTGTGTTGCATTATGAATGGAAATCTTACGTGCTAAAATCCTCAATATTTGATCTTCCTGCCAAAGAGGTGAGTGATGAAGAGTTTCTTGTGTATGAAAACCATATGAACAACACAATCAAAGTTCAATGTTTTTTGTTTCCATCTATTTCTAGTAAAATCATGATGTATCATGAAAACATGGATTCTTATAGCATGCTCAAACATCTTCGTGGAAAATATCAGGAGAGAGCTAGACATGAACAGTTTGAGATCTCTAAGGCTTGTTTTTAGAGCAAGCTTAGAGAAGGAGCACCAAGAGGTTCTAGGGTTTAAACTCCCCGATGAACTTCACACCAATTTCATTCTTTCATCACTCCCTCACAGCTTCTTCAGTTTTGTTGTTAATTTTAATACGAACAACATTGAGAAGTCTCTACCAAATCTACTTACTCTTCTTCACCAAGTAAATAAGGAGATGAAGTGTGAAAATTATTATGTACTTATGGTGTAAAAACATAAAGACCAAGTGAAAACCTCCAAGTCTAAGGCTTCTTTGTAATGCCCTTACAAGAAGAGGAAGATCAAGAGGAAAGTAAGGGAACATGATGTTGTCTATTTCACACGTGACAAGAAGTGTCACTAGAAGAAAAACTACACCCAACCCAAGAAGCAAGGGGAAGCTTCAGGTGCATTTATTATTGAGTAAAATTTATCTATTTCTATAAATTGAGTATTAGATACTGCTTATGGTGCTTAAATATGTATTCAAATACATGAACCAAGTATATTTCTAAAGTTTGACCGAGGGGAGGTAGATCTACAAGAAACCAGTGATGCTAAAATTATTTTTGTAGCTATCAACAACAACCACCTCACATTGAAAACTAGAATGATCTTGTTTTTAAAAGGTTTTTATTATGTTTCATTTGTTACCAAAAACATTATTTATGCATACATACTAGATACATATGGATTTATTTTCAAGTTCAGGAATAAAAGTTTTTTCTTTTATAAAGATAGAATTTGTTATGGTAAGACACATTTAAATAACAATATATGTGTTGGATTAGTCAAACCAAGTAATGAAAATTGATAATGAAATTACTTCACATGACTCATACCACACCCAAATTTGGCATCACCAGCTAGGTCATGTAAATGAAAAGTGTCTGACTAAATTACACAAAGATGCATATTTAGGTTCTTTTAAACTAAAACCACTTAGTGCATGCCAAACATGTTGGTAGAAAAAAATGACCAAAACCCCATTTAGTGAAAAAGGTAAAAGGCTAAATATCTTATTAAATTAGTTCATATATATGTGTTTGGACTATTTTAGTTGAAGAAAGTAGTGTATACTCATACTTCATAACTTGTACTGATGATTTCAGTAAATATGGATATGTCTACTTGATGAGGTATAAGTTGGATTCTTTTGATAAATTAAAAGAGTACAAAAATGAAGTTGATAACCATCTTAGTAACAAGATTAAGAAACTCTTCTCAGAACATGGTGGATAGTATCTTAATCAAGACTTCATCAATTATTTATGAGAGTTTGGGATTTTATCCCAACTCACCCCACCTTATACACCTTAATGGAATGGTGTAAGTAAAATGAGGAACTACACCTGGTTGGACATGGCCAGATCAATGATGAGTCATGTGATTCACCCATTATCCTTTCATGGATATGAGTTACAAGTAGTAGCATATATACTAAACTGAGTGCCAAATAAAGTGGAAGATGATGTTTCATTACAATTGTGGAATGGAAAGAAACCCGAGTTTTCATACTTACATGTGTAGGGATATGAAGTGTTTGTTAAGGCCTCTTCAGGTAAAAAACTTGAACCCTAAGGTAAAAAGTGTATCTTTATAGGATATCTTAAGGAATCAAAGGGATACTACCTATACAATCCTTCAAATAAAAAGTTAGTAGTTGATAGGTGTCGCACATTCCTTGAGAAGGATAATATATACAAAAGAGATAATAAAAGAGATAAACTTCGATGAAGTCTAGGATAAAGATACAAAATAGTTGGTAGAAGAAAAAATTCCACAAATCCTAGTAGAAAAATATGTTCTTGAGACACAAGTACTGCATAGGAGTAAAAGAGAGGATAGAGAACTGGAATGGTACAGTTTTCTACTCACCAAGTATGGTGACTCATTATTAGTTGATAATAACATTCCTCTAACCTACAAGGAAGTAGTAAGTGGAAAAAATGTTACCAAGTGATAGGAATCCATTAATTCAAAAATAGATTCCATGTACCAAAACCAAGTCTAGATTTTGGAAGATTCTCTATTATATGTAAAGACCATTGGTTGTAAATGGGTATTCAAGATGAAACTAGACATGAAAGGACAATTCAGTACCTATAAAGCATGAATGGTTGCAAAAGGGTTTAAATAGTGTTAAGGAATCGAATAAGATAAAACATTTTCACCAGTTTTAATGTTGAAATCAATCAAAATTCTACTTGTCATTACAACTTTTCATGACTATGATATTTTTCAAATGGATGTCAAAACAGTCGTCCTTAATAGGAACCTCCATGAAGATTTCTATATGACATGTCACATATGTGGTGTTCTTTTGTAGTATGTTCTCTTTTATTTTAGATCTTACAATAATTATATGGTTTTATAGGGTGTTTTTGAGAAAAATGGTGGTTTTTAGGCTAGAAAAAAATAGATACATGGTTGGTGAACAGTTAGGGGAACCATGCACCAGCCTAGTGCAAACTGTATGCCTTGAATAGTGGCACTATCCATGCCACATGACCTAGATCATGGGAATGAACCCTCCCCAGGTAACTGTGCAACTCCCTTTTCCTCTTGGAAATAGGAGTCACATGGTTGGCGCATGACCCGACAGATTATGCGGCCAAACCATGTGGCCTGTTAGATCTTTCAATTTTTAGGATTTCTAACCTTTCTCCTCCCTAATTTTAAGACCCCAACCCCTCATTTTTACCCCATTCAACCTATCTAGCCCTATTCACACCTCTCTATACTCCTCTACTCCCTTGGGCTCTGATTTTTTGGTGATTTGGATTAATATCTTCAAGAAACCTTCAAGTAAGTTCCTCATATCCTCTTTTTTTCTCTTCCTTTGGCCTCTTATCTCTTCTTATTGTATTCTCATTTCTAAAACTTTTAGGTTGAACTATGTTGTGTTTAATCTATTTTATTTAGGTTATTTATTTTGGATTTGGTGTGCTCTTACCCTTATAGGATCTCCTTTTGGTGCGGCTTGTGGTTGTCACCTAGATTTGTAAGGATTTCAAGGAAAAGGTAGGTGGTTCCATGACTTGAAATTACTTAATGATTTTATTATTATTTCCTTGGTTTTCAAATGGTGTTTTCAAATTGTGTGGGTGGTGCGAAGGGTGTTTTCCATGGGTTTTTGGGTGTTTTCAAGGTTTGATGGTGATTTTCCCTTTGTAAATGGTCATTTTTCAAATTTGGTTTTAATTATTGGAATTATGATTGTATAAAAAGGGATTACTCTTGATATAGATATTGGAATAAAGCACATGGGAACCCTAGGTATCTAGGTGGGAATACTAGGTCTAGTAATCTAGGCGAGTCAATAGGGTCGAGGCCCAGTGTCCCTAGTAGGATTATGTCACAAAACCAAATAAACATTTAAGATGTGGATTGGTTGGCTTGAGCGGGAGACATACCTTCATGTTCAGGATTTGATCACCGAGAGTATGAGGATCCTAGGACCCCACTAATCCTATTTACTTAGTTATTTCTTGTGGTTATCATACTATGTTTACTGTTTTAGCTTGTTTTTTGTATTCATTTCCTCTTTTATGATAAATCACGTTTCTAATTAAATTGTATTATTCTTTTTCTTAAAAAGAAGCATATTAATTTATCATTTAATGTCACTGCATGGAATCCTTTTAGTGGTAATCTATTGGGAAATTTAGCTCACACCCTACATACACCCTCAAGTGTATGTAGACCTTATTATGTTTGACTCAGGTAAGGGTAGGGCTCTCTATTATGTCGATGGTGGTTTTATGTGCTAGAAATTTTCTTTTTTAGATAGGTTTTGTTGATGGTGGCATGAGGTCCGACCTACATGCTGCATGAATGCTCATTTGTCTAGTCGGTCCCCCTACCCTTTTTGGTTTTTAATTGTAATGTTAAAGGTTTAACTCAAGTTGAAATGATTCCTTTGATCACTTGTGTTATGGTTATTTGATGCGATTTGATGTGATTTTTTTTGAATTGTTCATAGTTTATTCTCATAGGAAAAACTATTCCCAAAGGAGTTACTTGATACCCAGGTACTAGGTGTCAGCCTGTGGGGATTAAGAACTCTCTTCGGGCCATTCCATGGCCCGAGTCGGCTGTCGGGTTGGATGGAAACCCAAGACAGTTCATGAAAAAATGGTATCTAAGGAGGTTTTTCACTTTATTAAGATTATGTTATTTGGGAGAGTTTGGATAGACAAGAGTTAGGACCATCGAAGCTTGAGGTTCTGGTTATGAGTGGGGTGTCTAGATAACACACATCATGATAGGCCTTAGGTCACCATGGGGTGTTCAGGATTCGGTTTAACTGCTCCTATAAGTGTGATTCATAGGCGACAAATTGCGCATGGATACCAAGGATAGGTGGAGTGGTTTAATTTGTTGTTTGAGATTATTATGGTTTCATTTCTATTTATGTATATGTTTAAATCATTTTATTGTTGAGACTTTTATGAGTGGTTTAATGATGATTTCTTTGGTTTTGTTAATTAATTAAGCATCATGCCTCAATAGAGACCTCCCACACAACCATGGGAAGATGCCAGAGATAATTCCCCCACACCAGTTTATCAGAGATTAATTAAGGCAGTGGTTTGGGCTATCTGAGAACTAGACCATAGAGTGTATGTTGGCCCTATCCATGCTAAGGAAATAGAGCTAGGTCTAGAAAAGGACAAAGCTCAGGAGTTCCTCAAGAACAAACCTCCTTCCTTACAGGGTAGCATGAACCCCTAGAAAGCATAGTATTGGGTTGAAAAGGTTGAGAGGATTTTTGAGTTCCTCAGGACTCCTATGGATGTTAAAGTAAAGTTCACCACATTCATATTGGAAGACCCTATTCGTAGGTGGTGGGAATCAGTGGTTTAGGTTGGGAAACATGAGTAGATCAGATGGAAATATTTCAAGGTTGTCTTTAATGAGAATTATTTTCCTGATACCTTGGTCCTTACTAATATTTGAAAGTTTTTAGATTTCCATCAAAGGGATCTCACCATGTTGAAATATTCTAACCACTTTGCAGAACTAGTCCATTTTTCACCTGAGGTGGTTTCTAATGAGAATTTAAAGGTTCAATGATTTGAAATGGTGTTGTGGGTGTATATTTGACCCCAAATCTTCTTGTTTAAGTTGAAGACATATGCTGAGGTGGTTGATCAATCCCTAATGGTGGAAATTGACAAGGAAGGGAAGTTGGAATTTTCTGGGATGACACTACCTATGGTCCATGAAGGTAGTGGCACATCTGAGAAGAAAAGGAAGCTTGAAGAGTAAGATAAGAAGGGAGGTGGTAGCTCTTGCTTCCCATCCTGACCACCTTCGTCTACAACCACTGGTGGCTGGTCAGCTGTGTGTTATCAGTGTAGAAGGACAAGGCTTGTGTGGTCAAAGTTTCTAGTTCCACATAGACCCTACCATCATTATGGGATCTTGGGTCACTTTTAGAGGTTATGTAAGAGTGGTTTACTAACTTAGAGTGGTGAATGATCCTCAACACACAGGGAAATAACAACTCAATCCAGTGCATCAAGGGGCACGGGTTCTCAGACTACTGGTCAAGGTGACAAAGCCAAATCTTCCTTTAGCCAGATTCAGATCAAATTAGGTCCACAAGTCAGTAATCAACTACAGATATCATAAGAAATGAATCACCTTTATTTTATGGATCATTCACATAAATAACTAGACACAAGTCCTGCAATAGTTTGAGGTACTATTTTTATTACATCAACCATAACCATTACATTATTTGATACTAATGCTTCTAATTATTTTATTTCCTCCCCTCTTACAAAACTACTAAAATCACCAAATGAACTCATTCCCTATGCCATGGAGTTGGTTACTCCAGTTGGCAAGAAGAGGGAACAAGGTTTAAAATATCCATCCTATGCTCTCACTCTATTAGGGGTCGAATTGGAATGGGGATTCTTGGTTATGGAAATAGATCCTTTTAACATGATCCTAAATATTTATTAGATGGTGTGTTTTAAGGAACACATCGATTGTTATCATTGATGAGTAACTTTTGTGGAACCTGATGGGAGTACTCAGGACTTCCAAGGTGAATGGGATCCCTGATCAGGGTGAGTTGGACCTCCACTTATGGAGTTGGGAAGACTCATTTTCCAAGTCTCTTTTTTACATTAAAGGATGACAGTAGAGGTTTAAATGGTGGGTTTCCTCCCATAGTGTATGAGTTTCTAGAGGTGTTTCCAGATGACTTCTCAGGTTTATCACTAGAACAGGATGTAGAGTTCACCATTGACTTGGCACTGGGAACACAAACTATATATCTTCCCTTGTATTATATGCCCCCACCAAGTTGAGAGAATTATAGATACAAATGAATGACTTGGAATCCAAAGGATTCATTCACTCGATCATCTCACCTTGGTCCACCTGAGTTCTGTTTGATAAAAAGGCTGAAGGATCCCTCTAATTATTCATTGTCTACCGGAAGTTGAATAGGGTGAAAATCAAGAATAAGTATCCATTTACCCACATTGAAGACCTCTTTGATTAGCTCAAAGGGGCAAGGTGGTTTTCCAGGATTGACCTACACTCTAGGTATCATCGAGTTAGGGTCAGAGAGGAAGAAATTCCCAAGACAACTTTCTAAAGTAGGTATGACCAGTGTTTTCAAAGGAATGCAACACAATAAGGTGAAAATTTCACTTGAGGATGTGGTGCAAGGTGAAACTAAGGCACATTCATACATAATTAAATATTCATAGTTTTTAACAATATTTTAAATTAAAAAAAACTTAAATTCAATCAAAATAATACAAATTAAAATATTCCAAAAGGCGTGCAACGTGCTGTGTATTTTTGGAGAGAGAGTTCTATTTTTATAGAGTTTGGTTAATTTTTTTATTAATACATTAAATTTTATATTTAACACCACCCTAATTTCCATCTCTGTATATCCATGATTTTCGCCAATATCCCTTACCTCATTGCATCCCCGATTTCCATCCTAGCCCCAATTTCTACCACTACCCCCGATTTCCATCCAGTCACCCTCGATTTCCACTACCTATTGTACCCATGATTTTCACCACTTGTTATACCCATGATTTTTGTTGCCTTTGTTCCCCCTGATTTCTGTAGCCACTGGTGTGCCTTACAGTTCCCGGT
This sequence comes from Viscum album, assembly GCA_963277665.1. Classification (NCBI taxonomy): domain Eukaryota; kingdom Viridiplantae; phylum Streptophyta; class Magnoliopsida; order Santalales; family Viscaceae; genus Viscum; species Viscum album. Next base: position 420,460,933 of record OY728162.1, on the reverse strand, counting down.
GCATTAGTGCCTCCTGGGTTGGTGTGTGAGGTGCATGCATTTGGTTCACCTTGGGGAAGTCACACTACCTTATAAGTGGTGAGGGAAACTAGGTGTGCCTCATCGTGCCTCATGCCAAGGTGCACACAATTGACAACAATGGGTATAACCACTCTGAGTATTTGGTTATTCTAGTTGGGTTGGAAAATGATCTGATGATTTTTATGTCTCTTATGAACCACTTTTTCCATAAATAACTCAAATATTTTTTCATGGTGTTTGTGGATGACATCCTAGTCTACTCTAGGATAGAGGAAGAACATGGGAAACACATGAGAATCATTCCAGATAGTCTTTAGGACCACCATCTTTATGCTAAGTTATCCAAGTGCACTTTTTAGATTTGTGAAGTAAAGTTTATAGGCCATGTGATATTAGAATGCAGGGTTTCAGTGGACCCTGATAAAATTATAGTGGTGATTTCATGGGAGAAATTGAGAAATGTCTTCAAGATAAGGATTTTTTTGGGCCTAGAAGGATACTACAGACGATTTTTCATGAATTTTTCTCATCTCGCTTCACCCATTACCATGCTTAATTGAAAAGGGGTACAGTTTGAACCCAGAATTCCATGTATCTTTTTAATAACTCAAGATTCAATTTACCACTGCCCCTGATTTGATCCTACTTGAATATGGGATGTGATATGTGGTGTACTGTGATGCTTTAGGTATGGTTTTGGGGTGTGTGTTGATGCAGGATGACCATGTGGTGGCATATGACTCTTGCCAACTCCGACCACATGAAGTAAACCACCCAAACCATGAATTAGAGCTATAAGTAGTAATGCATGACTTGAAAATGTGGCATCACCATCTCTTCAGGGATAAATTTACAATTTACTTGGACCATAAGAGTTTGGCCTGAATTTTCTCCCAGAAGGATTTAAATCTGAGGCAATATCGATGGGTTGAGTACCTTTAGGGCTTTGAATTTTATATTGTCTATACCTTAGGAAAAGGGAATGTGGTAGAGGATTCCATAAGTAGGAAGATGTTGGTTCAAGATATAAAGGAGTCTAATGATGAGTGGACTTTGATGGAGATTTTTTCCTAGATGCACTTGGAAACTAAGGAGCATAATGGAGGCCCATTCTTGGATAGAATTTAGTTGACACCCTCTCTTTTAGAGCTGATTTAGGAATATTAATCTAATAATGAACTATTCCAATGTTCCATGCAGCTTCTAAATGATAGGAATGTTCCTAGTGATTGGTAATTATCTTCTAAGGTGATTCTTTGTTTCAAGGGTCACTTCTTGGTTCCATTATCTTTGCGGAATGTGGTGATGTAAGATAACCAGTAGTATTAATGGTCCATTCATCTCAGGACCACCAATATTATTTACGATGTATGACATTAATTATGGTGGACATGTATGGGGCATGATATAGCTGACTTTGTATCTAGGTGTTGTACTTTCCAACAGGTTAAAGTCAAGCCCCAAAGGGCCTCATGTTTTCTTCAACCACTCCCCATTCCTACCTAGAAGTAGGACGAGGTCATCATAGACTTCATCATTGGATTGCCTCATACAACCCAAGGAAGGAATTCCATTTGGGTGGTTATTGATCTACTGAACAAGTCTTCCCATTTCATTCTGATTAAGGATTCAACCAATGTAGATGAGTTGGTCCGGTTGTATGTTTAGGAGACCATGAAGCTTCACGGTGTTCCATTAGCTATCATTTCATACAAGGACCTCTACTTTACCTATTGGTTATGATAAGGCATTTAGAAGGTAATGGGGTCACAGATCAAACTCAGTATGACATATCATCCTCAAAAGGATGGTCAAATTGAGTGGGAAAATCAAAATTTGGAATACATGATCCATGCATGAGTGTTAGATTTCATAGGATCATGGGATAACCATTTGGGATTGGTGGAATTTTCATATAATAATAGTTATAAATCCTCAATTAAAATGGCTCCATTTGAGGTACTTTATGGTAAGTCATGTCAATAACCTTTATACTGGACATACGTGGGTAAGACTTCTTTGATGGGACTGGTCCTTGTGTAAGATACATATAATAAATTTTGATTAATTAAGAAGCAGTTGTTGATGGTGCAGAGATTCCATAAATATTATATTGATCAATGATGATTATCCTTGAAATTATCAGTAGGTAATTGGGTGTTTCTAAAGGTGGAACCTCACCTGGGTCATCGTCATCTTGGTAAACAGGAAAAGATTACACTAAGTTATGTCAAAACTTTTGATATTACTAAAATAATTGGTAAGACAACATACCGGTTATCTTTACCAACCTATTTGGCATCGATTCATGATGTGTTCCATGTCTTGCAATTGAAAAGGTATAACCCAGACCCGTCTCATGTGTTAAACTGGGAAGAGCTATAGCTAGAGTCTAATTTATCTATGTTCAAGTGAATAATTAAGATTGTGGATTCCAAAATGAAAGTGCTTTAGGGAAAATATATACCATTTTTTGGGTCATTTTGTAGCATGACAATGATAATCACAAGAAATGGGAGTGAAATTCATGGGTGGAGGAGCAGTATCCTCATTTATTCTCTGATCATACTTTAGTTTGAATTTATGAGGGAGGAAAGTTTTTATGGTGGGGATAATTGTAACATGGTGTTATTTTGAGGTATTTTCTATTTTATTTTTAGGCTTAACTTTACTACATGGTTTCCTCAAGTGTTTTTGAGAAAAATGGTGGTTTTTAGGCCAGAAAGGAGGCTCACAATTAGGGGAACCATGCACCAGCCCAGTGAAAATCATGCACCCTCCCCAAGAAACAATGTGACCCCATTTTTCTCTTATATAGAGGAGCCACACAATTAGTGCACAACCTGAAAGACCATGCAACCAAACCATGTGGCCTTCTAGATCATTAAATTTTTGGGATTTCCAACTTTTCCCCTCCCTGATTTTAATACCCTAACCCCTTATTTTCACCCCATATGACCCCTAAAACCCTTGGATCACCTTTCTATCCACCTCCACTCCATTAGTCTCCAATTTTGGGTGATTTTTCTTAAGATATTCAAGAAAACATCAAGTAAGTTCATCATATCCTCTCTTATCCTCTTCTCTAGACATCTTCTCTCTTCTCCTTATCTCCTCATTTATCCAGTGGTTAGGTTGACCTATGTTGGGTTCAATCTTTTTTCTTTGGGTTAAATCTTGTTGGATTTGGTGTGATCTTTACTTTATAAGATCTATTCTTGGTGTGACTTGTGTTTTGCACTCAGATTTATGATCATTTCAAAAAAAAGGTAGTTGGTTACATACCTTGACATTAATTGGTGATTTTATTATACTTTACTTGGTTTTCAAATGGGGTTTTCAAAAATTTTAGGTGTTAAGAAGGATGTTTTCCATGGGTTTTGGTGTGATTTCAAGGTTTTATTGTGATTTTACCTTTGTAAATGGTTGTTTTTCAAGTGTGATTTTAATTATTGGAATTTTGATCATAAAAAATGGATTTATATTGATACTAAGATTAGAATAGAGCATATTATAATCCTTGGTATCTAGATAAAAAGACTAGGTCTAGTACGCTAGGCGAGTTTGCAGGGTCGAAGCTCAGTCTCCCTAACAAGATTACGTCACAACAGTAACTAAACATTTAAGATGGGGATTGGTTGGCTTGAGTAGGAGATGAACCTTCATGTCTAGGATTTTATCATCGAGAGTAAGAGTATCCTAGTACCTTTTTAATCCTAGTTACTTAGGGATTTCCTATGGTACTTATACTATGTTTACTATTTCATATTTTTTTCGTATTCTCTTCCTATTTTATGGTAAAGCATGTTTGATAAAACAATTTTTTTAATATGTTATTGATAATAAATGATATAATTTCATCACATTATGTTAAATATTTTTATTTATAAAATATTTGGGATTAGATCATTCATTTAAAAATTTAATGAAAATTATAGTTTTACCCTTTAAAAATTCACTAAAGTATTTCGAACATAAATAATTTTATTTGAATTATTTGAACTTAATATTTTGTAATTTTGTTTCTAAATTAATGGGATACAAATTCTATTCAGAACATTGGAGTTGTATTGTGCATTTGAGTGGGATAAATGGGCCATGAAGTCAAAGCTGGGCTGGACTCACCAGATTGGATATCACTTCAGTATTTGGGAAATATCTTATTCATCCAAGATTAGAATGGTCCCAAATTTGTAGGGGAGATCTAGGTACCAATTATTCACAAATAACACTTCTGTTAGGATAGCTAATTCATGCGTTTTGGAGGTCAAATATGTAGTGAAAATGAGATTAAAATATTTGGACAAATTTCCCTTTCACACTTAAAAAACGTTTTGTAACCCTATCCCTCCCAAACTATATTTAAATGATATTTTCACTCTTTGAGAGGGTTTTTTGAGGATTTGGGAAGGTGTGTATGAAGGTGTGTCTCCTAGTAACATCTCAAATATCTTGTAAGTAGTAAGGCCTTGTGCAAAGAACTCTTCTAGGAAGGCTCTCCTATCCCTCCTCCACTTTATGTTTTTTAATTTTGTGATTGTAACTTGAATTTTTCTAAAATTAATATTCTGTATTATTCTCTTTTAATATTTTTATTATTCTTCCTGGTTATATAAAATAAGAGTGGATACAATATTGGTTGTTCCCCTTTCAATCCATTTCATATGAAAAACGTCTCCATGATAACAACTTTTCCCATGGAAGAGTGATTTCGTTCACAGTTGATATAATACATAATCCCTTAATTTATTTATTTTGAATTAATAAAAATAATATAATTCGTAAATTTTGATCAATAAATTGATTTTTAATTTATAAGTAACTATATCAACTTTCACTTGACCGCGTGGTCAGACTTGTGTCAATCGTATGAGCGAAACCTCAATCACAAAATCCAATCAACTTGGGATAGAATTGTAAGGCTCAAGTCTCACCCCAAAACTCAATTAATTCTCCAATCCAAGGAGGATATAATTACCTAACTTGAAAATGAACATAAGTTAGCTTTTGGATCACAATCAAATTAGGGTTCTACAATTGGATGTCCTAATGTTAACCCAAGGCTCATTTTTCAAATATTTGTGGTCGTGTTAATTTCTATAGGGTTTAGGGGTTGACAAGGTTAGTGGATCATAACTAAAAAAATTATAATAATATGGGATAATGATAAATGAATGGTGAAGGGGTTATATTAGATCAACTATGTCTTCACATATAATTATTTTTAAATAAATTATGTCTTTGATTGTTCCTTCTTGTTTGTTATTGAGTTTATTGTCTAAAAGTCACTAAACTAACCCCCCATCTTGTGTTTCATTTGTTTTAAATTATTTTATCATTTAATTCAAAACTATTAAGGGTTGTTTAATTCACTTTATCCTTGATAGAATGATCTAGGTCAGCCACTGTGCTACACTTAGTAAAATCACAAATATTTTTGAGAATGTGCATGACAACACCTTTTAAATTATAACTATTGATCTAGAGGAAAGTGTTTTATTCAACCAATTTTAGGTAAGTTTTTTGTTATTATTTTTTATTTTGTTTCTTTTATTCTCCTTCTTTTTTTTAGTTCTTTATTCCTCATATCTTCTTTTTCGGATCATCAATTGAAACCTCATTTAATGATATTGGTGTCTACTGCCTTTTGTTTCTCTATTTCCTATGATTTATAACATGATCCCACCAAGAGGATCTCTTTGATCTAAACCCTAAGATTGAATTCATCCTTAGGGCTTGAATTAGACAATCTCGGTCTACAGTAAGTGTCGAAATTTACCCAACTGGGGAACTCCTTCACTCTAGGAATTTTGAAATAGGTGACCCATATGAAAAAAATATTAAACTAGATCCAATGGCTGAAAATAATAAAAATGAACTCAATATGAGCATTAGAGAGTTGGTTGCACCTGATATTAATTATCAACCTACATGCATTGTATATCCAACTCTCAAATCAGACTTTGAGTTTAAATCTATACTAATTCACCTTCTTCCAAAGTTTCATGGATCATCTGGTGAGGACCCAAACAAACACCTTAAATAATTCAATGTGGTATGCTCAATAATGAAACCAAGAAATGTATCTAAAGATCAAATCAAACTAAAAGCATTCCCATTTTCACTTGATGAAGTTGTAAAGGATTGGACGTATTATTTACAACTAGAAGATGTAACATGTTGGAATGATTTGAAATATCTTTTCTTTTAGAGATTTGTTTCAGCATTGAGGACCACTTCCATTCAAAAGAAGATATCAGGGATCAAGAAAGCACAAGGGGAGTCAATGTATGAGTACTGGGAGCGATTCAATATTTTGTGTGCAAGCTGCCTGCATCACCAAATTAGTGAGCAACTTCTCATACAATACTTTTATGAAGGCATCACATATATGGAGAGAAGCATGGTGGATTCCATGGCTAGAGGATAATTGGTGGAAAAAACATCAATATCCACACGTGCATTAATTGAAAATATGGAACAAAACTCCTAACAATTTGGTGATCAAGGTACACCACATGTCAGGGGAGTATATCAAGTAAGTACATATTTTATTGAAAGTCATTTAATTAATACCAATTGTAAGAATTGAACACTATAGTGAGGAATATTTCTTTGGCTCAAAAGACATCCCAACCCACTCCTATGAGACCTTATGGAATTTGCACTGAAACAGACCACCCAACTGATTATTTCCCCCAATTATAAGAGATGGAGGATTCCACAATAGTATTTCCTGGGAGACCATATCAGTAGTAACAACAACCAAACCCCAAAAGAAGTATGATTCCTTTGCACCAATATACAACCAAGGGTGGAAGGATCAATCATACATGAGGTATGGATATGGACAACAATAAAGACCACTTTTAAACAAAATTTCCAGTAGCATCCAACTTACTAACAAGTTTTCCTACAACCCTAAAGAATATTTGAATCCCAAGAATAAACAATTCAACAATAAAGGAATTATCAACCAAAGATATATTCTAATAATGATGTTCTTTTGAAACAAATTGTTCTTAATCAATGTTTCTAATTAAATTATATTATTCTTTTTCTTAAAAAGAATCATGATAATTTATCATTTAATTTCATTTCATGGAATCATTTTGGTGGTAAACTATTGGGAAATTTATCTCACACCCCACACACACCTTATTGAGTATGTCAACATTGTTATGTTTGACTCAGGTAAGGGAAGGGATCCCCGTGGTGGCGATGGTAGTTCTATGTGCTAGTAGTTTTCTTTTTTGGACAAGTGTTGTTTATGGCAGTATAAGGGCTGACCCACATGTTGTATGGAGGCTCATTCGCCCAGTTGGTCCCCCTGCCTTTTTTTGATTGTAATATTAAAGTTTTAACTCAAGTTGTAATGTTTCTTTTGATCACTTGTGTTATGGTTATTGGATGTGATGTGATGTGATTTTTGGTGATTTTTTTATATTTTATTCTCATGGGATAAACAATTCCCAAAGGTGTTACTTGATGCCTAGGAACTTGTTTCCATATCATGGGGATTGATAACGCCCTTTAGGCCATGCCACAGGATGGGTTGTGTGTTAGGTTGGATGGAAACTCAGGCTGGTTTGTGACATGACACGACCTAAAGGGTTTGTGACTCTGAAGGATGCCAACAAGATATAAAAATTGAAAAAAATACATTTATAGATTAAATAAAGCATTTAGGTCATGGGAAATTCGTTTTTATGAAGCTATAAAGTAATTTTATTTCATAAAGAATGAATGTGAGTTGTGTTTCTATAAGTGGTTTAGTGGGAGTGTGGTTATTTTCTTAATAGTATATGTCGATTGAATATTACTTATTGAAAATGAAATACCAGTTTTACAGTCTGTTAAAGCATGGTTAAATAAATTCTTATCCTTGAAAGACTTAGGTGAAGAGATATACAATCTTGGTATCAATATTCATCATGATTGATCCAATATACTGACCAGCCTAAGTCAAGGTACATATATTGACATGATACTGAAGAAGTTCAATATGGAACAATCCAAGAGGGGATTGTTTCGAATGCCACATGACATTCATCTTTCTAGGAATATGTGTCCTAAAAAACATGAGGAAATACAAATAATGAAAAGTATTCCATACGCATAGGTGATTGAGTCATTCATGTATTCTATGCTATGCACAAGGCTAGATGTATCCTATACATTGAGTATGATAGGAATATATCAAGTTGACCTAAGTGACCATCATTGGATGGTAGTTAAGACTATCCTTAAGTATTTGAGGTGTACTATGGATATGTTTCTGATCTATGTAGGAGATGAAGAACCATTCATCAAAGGATATGCATATTATAGTTTCTAAATATATTAAGATGATATGAAATCACACACGGGATACATCTTCACTTTGACTGGAGGTGACATGAGCTAGAAGAAATCAAAGTAGGTTGTGGTTGCAGATTATGAAACAGAGTTTGAGTATGTTGTGGATTATGAGGCAGATAAATAATCTTTTTGGATACACATATTTTTTCAAGAGCTTTATGCGGTACCTAGTAGTAAAGATTATATCACACTCTATTTTGATAATACTATGGTGGTGGCCCTCGCAAACGAGACAAGGTCACATCATCAGATGAAGTACATACTTTGGAAGTATCAACTCTTGAGATATTTTTATCTGAGTGGTGAGGTTGAAGTGAGCATTATATCCATGGAAGACAACATGGTGGACCCATTGAATAAAGTCTTGACTCAGAAGAAATATTATTATCTCATGAGGTTCAACATACTGAAATTCGTAGGTATTTGGCTCTAGTCCAAGTGAGAGTTTTTTAGAGTTGGTGTTCTATGACCAACTATTTATACTTTTATTACATGTATATTTGATGAATTGAATATTTATAAAATATATTATTACACATTTTTCATTATTCTGCATGAATTTAATGTAATGATGTCTTAGGGTATCTATCACATTGATAAGATCATAACAATTCCCCGCTATGATGAGAACCTTAAAGTTCTATGATGATATTATTAAATATAGTTATACAGTCAGATAAAATTCTATAACGTGACACAAATAATGTGACTTTCGGGTGTGATTACTCATAAGTAGATGAGAATTCTTCTTATGAAGTTCACACTTGGTAATATTCAAAATGAGAGATTATGAGGACATGCCCACAAGTAGGAATTAAGCATGTTTTGGTGTCATTGGATATTCCTATATGTGAACATGTGTAATGGTCCTTAGACTTTAATAATATTATTAATACATGTCACAACTCATGCAATTATATGTATTTCATAAACCATGATGGTAACATTTCATGGCGAAGTTGGACATGTTGGGTGCATCATGTGTGATGTGTTATTAATGAATAAGTCGAGGAAGTATTTTTATCTTATATCTTTATAGAAGCTTATATATAAAATCTTTAATTGGAATAGAAACATCATATTAAATTCCATGTTCATGGTTTAATGATGTGTTCATTTTATATAGCCAAAGAAATACGTATCAAGCATATAAGTTGATGAAATAGATATGTAACATACTTGATGTGATATTGAGGCAAAAAGATTATATTACACAGTGAGATTTCACATGTGGTTGTTGATTTTTCAACATTAAGTTCTTTCTCTTAGGTGGATTGACCTATTTTTAGATAGTAATCTTGGACTTTATGAAAACCCACCTAATTCCAATGAATAAATAATCCTAGAGGGTCACATACTAAGTGTTTCTGTTGATATCGATTAAATTCTATTTGAAATTAATTAATTAAATAATATTATTCTCAATACAAAAAAAATAATTTTATTCATGTTTTATCGGTCATAATTATTTATTTATGAATAAAATATTTTATTAAATATTTATTCTGATATTCAATAAATGTTAAGGAGTTTGAACAGAACATGACCACTTTTGGTGACAAATATTAATTTACAAACCCATTAAAAAATATTTGTTATTACACAAGTAAGTACACACGCCATAAAATAATAATAATAATATTATTATTGGTATAGGGTTTAATAAATATTATTATATTATTTAAGGGCCATCATGCAATTAAATAATATTTTAAAATAAACTTGAGCTTGATAAATAGATGGTTATTTATATTGTATAAATTCAATTGAAAATTGAGAATAGAGAATCATTACACACAACAAACTTCCCCCTCTCTCTCTTGAATTCCTCCTCTCTAACTCCCAAGTATGAGAAGAAATCCTTTAATACAAAAGGATCTTGGAGTGATCTAAATTAACAACATAATACATTTTATTCATCGCACTAGCACACAAAAATAAATTTCCCTTGCTCAGTGATCAAAGGAGCGCATGTGGATCACCGTTAGATAGATTCTAAACTTGAATTATTACAATGCAATGAAGGTAATCTTAAAGGGATTTTAGAAGATCAACAAATTCATCAAAGAAATCATCATAAGATGAGGTAATCATTTATTCCAATCACAAATAAATTAATTATAAATTTAACATTAAAGTTCCTCTATTGGAGTTTTCAGAAACTATAAATTAAAATAAATTTTAATTTTAAATCCCACCACAAGTGCTTCTACTGCTCTTGGAACCTTCAAAGGGTGTGCACCATGGTGTCTGATTATCCACCATTACAATACACCACTCTCAATTCCCCACCATCATGATGCATGCCTCTATGGATGGTTGAGACAAAGGTCTTTGCACAATAAGATCAAAAGGAGGAACGTGATGATGACCAATGATACCTCAACATCGGTGCAAAAAACCACATGACTAGTTCTATTGTTGTTTTATATAAGATTGACTCTGGGATATGATACACCATCAATTTTAGTGAAGGATCCTTCATCAACATTGAGTGGTGTCAGACGATCATATTCTATTGAAATACTGGTGAGAAACACATGCTCATGGGGGTGTACTTCATCTGAGGCTCACTACCAACATCATCAACATTAGACAAATTGATGAGAATTTTTGTTAGGTGACAATCGATGGAGGAATCCTGAATATTCATGACCAATAATGGTGCATGTTGGTCAGGGAACATCACTTCCCCAATCACCTGTACAAGATCAGACTCGACATTGCACAACCAATATGCTTGTCTATAAAGGGATCATAGGAGGCATGGTGTTAGCATGCGAGGTATGACCACCTAAATTTATAGGAATTGAAAAATATAACTCAATGCGATATGGTGCAAGGGATTCCATGGATTGACTAGGTTGATCAAGTCTGGAATCGCTACCTTGCGGGGAAGCAATGATGAGTGTATTTCCCTTATTAAGTGAAGCATCACACAAAGAAAGTCCTTGACCTTGCCTACAAAGACCTCTGCGGTCCGATCATGCTGACAATGCTAAGAATGAACCATTATTTTCTACTATTCATGGATGATATGATCCATTACATGTGGCTTAGTTTACTCATGAGCAAGGACCAAGATTCAATGACAATTAGACGCTTTCAGAAAATAGTGGAGGTGAAGACATGGCACAAGATGAAGGTCCTCCACACCGATTATGACGACGATTTCACTTTAGTGGAATTCAATGAATACTATGCCAATTGTGACATACAATGACAAATCAAGAGTCCTTATTCACCACAGTAGAATGGGGTCTTTGAACGGTGCAACCAATCCTTGGTTTCCATAGATCTAAGCATGCTGAAGGAAAAGGGCCTTACCAAGATGTTTTGGGGTGAGGTCGTCTCCACCACCGTCTTCGTCCTCAATTGAGCACCGACACAAAGCCTTAACTAGATGATTCCACATGAGGCCTGACATTGAAAATAAATTATGGTTCACTTTCTCCATGCCTTTTTCTATATCATGCATTTTAAGAATTTTAAGCCTCACCTGAAGAAGTTGGATAACTAGAGTATTCCAATGATCTTCATCGGGTACGAGTCCGAATCTAAGGCATACCACGTGTATGATCCCGATGAAAAGCACGTGCATGTAAAACATGATTTCAACTTTGATGAGGCATCATGATGGGATTAAAGTACTCATGATGAATAATTTGTGTTGATTAGTGATGATTCATTCATCATTGAACACACTACAATATATATATCAGGGAAAATGGAGAATAAAAACACAGTCAGAGACCAAAGATCATCACCCACACCCACTAGTGTGTGCTATGTAGACACTGCAACACCATACATTGTCGAGGTGATGCCTGCACAATCAACCATAGTGGAGTTTTACTCACCTCCATATAACATGGAAGTAACACTTGACGTCAATCATGGTGACACCCCACTTCAGTTTCACACCATAAAAAGCATTATCCAGTAGACAATTCCACATGGGTTTTCACTATGCAAGCTCAACTATGATGAGATACACTTCACTAAGGCCAAAAATACTACCACCTTTAGTAAAATAGAACAACACTTGTGATGGTGCAAGGCAATGATAGAGGGAAGCTGAGGAAATCATCATCTAGGGTAGCGAGGGAGAAAGATAATACATCTTTGAGTGTGTGGTTCAACATTGGAATCCCACTCGCATCACTAGTCATAGGTGAAAAAATGTGTTTCATTGGAGGTATAACAGTATGATAGTGTCTTTAATGTCCAAACCTTCCAACACCTTATCCAACAATCCTTCCCTCCCATACGCTAAGTTCATTATAGAGAAGCCAATGGCGAGCGATGATAAGGATTCTAGGGAGGGGAAGTTTACAGGCACTCTCACAAATTCACTTGGGAACACCAAGTTCCAGGATCTATGTGTGAAGATTATCATTTTTGAGATCTGATGAACATGATAGAAATTAGGGGGGGTGATATTGTTGAGTAATTTCAATGTGGTGATTAATTTCACCCTTATAACTTTTTGTTTATCCTTCCAAGACACTCGTCTGTGTTTTTGGGTGTTAACTGGTTAGGCATTTCCAACAAATATATCAGATTGTACTTGATAATGAATGCCTATTTACTACTCAATATACATTTTTTATCATGACCACTCTAGTCCCACTATACCACCTCATTGAAGATGATGTCATGCATTTTGTGCATGTGCCTACCGAAGGGGTCATACATGTGGTATACCTTGGACCCAAACTCATGATCAATGAATATCATCAGTGTAATTTAATCATCTAGCTTCTTTAGGTGAGGCTTTATGTTCTTGAAATGCATGATGCATTAGAAGGTACATTGAAAGTGCATCATCGACCACTTACTATGCTAGGACTCATACATGATCTAGTTGTGGAGTTTAGTGACCCCATTATTCTGTGGTGAGTAGGGAGTCATGAGTTGTTGTTGTATGTCATGACCAACATAATATTCACTAAATTCCATCAATGTGAACTTGTCATCACAGTCTATGTGGAGGACCTTTAACTTTTTCCTTATCTCCACCTCCATCATGGCTTAAAAATGATTGATTGTTTTCAGATCTTGGTCCTTGCTTATGAATAGACTAAGTTACATGTATTGTCTCATGTCATCCATAAGAAAAAAATAGTGATTCCTACTCGAAATCGTTGGTTTGATCATCCTGAAAATATCATTGTGGAAAAGGCTGAGGACGTGCTCCATGTGATACTTTATTTGATTGGGGAAATATGATTTTTGCAGCTTCTCAGTGAGGTATCTATCATAGATTTGATCCACATGATCAATCCATGACAAATCTTGCACCATATCATGTTGAGAGAGCTTGTGGAGAGCCTAGAAATTTAGGTGGTCATACCTCATGTGCTAGGACCATGCCTCCCGTGATCCATTTTTCAACAGACATACTAACTACACAATATTGAGTCTCATCTTGTACAATCGATCAGAGCAATGCTTCTCCCTAGCCATAAGTCACCGTTGTTGGCCACGAATCTTTAATACATCATTATTGATAAGTTCTTAGAAACCATTCACATAAATTTGTCCAATACTGATGATGTTGGTGTTGATCCTTGGGATTAAGTACACCCTAGTGAGCACATGATGGTCACCAGTATTATAGGAGAACATGATTGTACCATGACCCTTGTTGTTGAAAATGGAGTCATCTCCAAACTTGAAAATATAATAGATCTCTGAGGTAATATCTGAGAATATAACACGAGATCCAATCACGTGGTTTGTGGAACCAATGTTAAGGTAACACATGTTGGCATTGTGCACCTCCTCCTGATCTAGTTGTGCGAAGGACTTCACTTTTACCAGCTAGAGAGGGTTGTATCATAGCAGTGGAGAATTAAAAGTGGGAGACCATGATAGCGGGGAATTAGGAACTGTGATGCACACCCTTTCCATAAGGAGTGTGATCCCATCATCATCACTCTCTAGAAGACAAGCCTCAACTTATTTCAACCTATTGTGGATATCTTTTTCCCAATGAACCATTTTACCATAGTAGCGTCATTTGTGCCTCAAGAAACACAACCACCACTAGATCTCGAGTCATCCCTTCCATTTATACTATCATCACTATTGTTGGAATTTTCAGATCCATTGAAGGACCCCCCCACTTGTCACTTCATCTACACAACCTACTCCTTGGTGAAGAAAAGATTCCCTCTAGTGTCGGTAGTGGGTGCAAGGTCAAAATAGTCCCCTGCTGCTTTGATCCTCTTTGTCATCTCCTCCACAAAGAGTATCAATATGTTGAGAAACATCTCAATTAAAAGATAAATTTAGGAGGACTTGTAAGGGATGGAACTAAAGTATTTCTCAATGAACTTGTGTTGAGGATTCAGATCACTGAGGATAGAGTGTTAGTTGACCAGCCCAGTGAGGCTCATCACGAAGTTGTCTACCAATTCATCATTGTGGAAAGAAATTCCTTTTTTATTTTTGTAGAGATTCAGTGAATTGTCCCTATAAACTTGATCAATATTGATGCATGTGGTCTTGACAATGTCTCATTCTTCCTTGGTTCTTGTCTTAACTATGAGTATGGAGATCATCTCTGGTGGGAAAACATGTAGGATGGACTCCAATGCTATCATATCTTCCTGGAGTTAAGCACCATCAGTGTTGACGATGTTCCATAGTCTTCATTCCTAGAGTATAACATTAATCATCAAATTTTACTCATCATAGTTCGTCTTCATGAGGATTGAATACATCATCTATTCCCCGACCTCATTAACAACTAAATGCACCACCAAAGTTCCACTGTCACTATCAACATGTGCTCTAATACATGAAGATGATGCTTGGGAACATCTAGGTGATGAGGAATCGAAGAAAAAAACCATGGATCAATCCAAACTTGCTCTGATATCAAATGTTAGAAATGTCCATTGGTCAACACACACAAACTCACATGAATTCCTAGAATTTGAAGTATATAGAAAGACATACAATAGAAATTTTATGTAGTAGAAAAGTGGGTTTCTTTTCTAATGATGTTTTACTGCTCTATATACACCAAAAACTAAACATAATTATAAGGTAATTAAGTCATGTGTCTCAAAAAAACCACATTAAAGGAATTAAAGGGGAATTAATTGGGGCATATGGTCTCAAACCAAGTTGAAAAAAATATCAATATATGAGGGAAATAACAGGGGATAAATAACAGTGAAATTAATCACCCATTTAAATTATTCAAAAACTGACACAACACTGCTCCAAATTACTCACTAGATGTTTTTGATATGATGAAATAAATTTCATTGAAAAATCATATGTGGATGTATAATGGTTTTTTGTATGTTTGAAAATAAAGTAAAGTTTTTAAGGGAAACCAAGACAAACATTGGAAAGAGGGTGTGATAGTAAGAAAGAAAAGGAGCATAAAGTCCTGGACAACAATGTAACTAGAAAATAAGGGTTGGAAAAACAAAATTAATGAAAAATAAGGGCTAGATATGTTTCATGGAGTGACTGAATAGAAGGAAGAGCAATAAAGGAGATGCCTGTTATGAATGGATACTGGGGCGTAGCTTGGGAAAAGAACACATACTTATTAGTGTGAACGGACAGGAGGAAGAGATTGCGTAAAGGTTGGACATGCACATAGGGGGTGTGAGGGGCTTGGATGAATGAGATGCCTGGAAAGTGACGAGTTTCGGGCATTGGACACTTTGAAATTGGGTGACTAGGAAAAGGGCCATCTAGGTGTCGAGGCCTGATTGACTTGGGGGGGGCAAAAATTATTAGATAGGGAAGAAAAATAAGGTTTTGATGGCTAGATAGTGTGGCAGAGAGGGGGTTCTAAAATAAATAAAATTACAAAACACATTTTTATATAATCATAAAGCTGTACTTGGTTTTGAAAAAAATATTGTTTTCGTTTGTTTATACATGAAAATGTAATGAAATAGGTAAATTGACAATGTTTTTTAGAAAATAAAAAAATATAGATTTTTTAAGTGGTAAAAGATATTTTTTATATTTGATAAAGATAAAATAAAAAATTAGGATGATAACCCATTTAATTTATTATCACGTCTTTAAAATATGAAAGGAAAAAATATTCTATTGATAACAAACACATTCTAACTTTTTTACATTTTTCTAAATTATATAATTTGTAATTTATTTTTATATTTTTTAAAATTTATATAATCTAATAGATTTTGTACTGCATTTTTAAAAATTATAATGATAAATATTTTTTAAAACTAAACGCAATCTAATATTTTTTAGTGATTATCAAAATTAATACAGTATTAAAATATACCTATTTTTTATCTAATGAAAATTTAAATTTTAGGTATAAATAATTTAAATGTTTGTAAATCCATTTTCAGTTTCTAGTTAAAAAAATAAAAAAAAACTAAAAATTGACTAAAAATGAAAATAGTATGGATGAAATACAAGATTAAACAAATAATGAAAATCAAAATTTATTTACTAAAAATTAGATCAACCAATCAACCAAAATATGCATACAATCAACAAATCAAATAATCATAAAATGCAATAAAATAAAAACATGGGATTATGAATACCTTATGCAAAAATCATAGAAAGGGGATAATCATAATGAGTCCACAATTCCAATAATTTCTCAAATTTTATCTAAAATTAATAACAAAAATAAAAAATGACAACAAAAAAAGTTGTAATAAAAATACCTACCATTGAAGGAATAATGTAAGTGGGTCGCTGCTAATGTTGGTTGGAAGACATGATGGTGCATCAATAGAGATCATGAAAGGGAAGATGTGGGGGGGGGGGGGGGGGGTGGAGAAACTCATTGTTTGGTGGTGATGTGAGGAGGGGTAGGGAGGATATGCAGTGTTAGTGGGCAATGATGAGTTTACTACACGTCATAAAGAGGCAATGTTAATGCACGATGGAGGAGACGAGACATAGAGTACATTTAGAGGTGGGGTAGTAGAGTGATGAGGTTGGCATGGAGGGAGGGAGGCTACTCTTACATTGGAATACATTAGTGGTGTGACACCCTAGTGTTAATATGGTGTTTAATATTATTTAATTTGAATTATCTTGATGTTTCCAAGCGTTTTGGTTGTTTTTTGGTGGTTTTAGAGGCTAGGTGGAATCTCTATAGGGGCATCTTGTAGGTCTACATATGAATAAATTATGGGATGGGTGCTATGACATAGAGTTCATGAGCCAGGAAGGGCCACACTACAACTAGGAAACCAACATCATGTAGGTGGTTGGGAAAGGGGTCAACCCCCCTATCATGGTTAACACCCCTGCATCATGGTCCCTAGATTGAACTACAGTGGGATAGGGTGAGGGGCCAATCCCCCTATGTTAGTTTCAAGTTGGTGGTGTCATGTTCCCTGGACCACGCTGCAGTAGGGCCTCTACGAGGCGGGACCATGGAGTAGAGGGCTTAGTCCATTCCTCAATCACCTTTGTTTTTAAGGGTCCACAAAAAATATTTCACTTGTGATCACATGTCCCAATAACATGACTTGCTTTATCCAAAAGTCACACTTTCTGAACTTAGCGTACACCTTCTCCTTTCTCAATGTTTCCATCACAAGTCTTAGATGTTCTTCATGTTCCTCCTTTCTCTTGGAGTAGATGAGAGTATCATCAATAAACACTACCAAATTTTTTTCAAGGTAATGTCTAAAGACTATATTCATCAAATCCATGAATATTACAGGTGCATTAGTAAGTCATAAGGGCATCACCAGAAACTCATACTACCCATATCATGTACGAAAGGTAGTCTTCTAAATATCTTCCTTCTTCACCTATAGCTAATGATATCTAGAATGAAGATCCACCTTTTATAAGTATTTAGATGATTCTAACTGATCGAATAAGTCATCAATCCTGGTAAGAGGATACTTTTTCTTTATAGTGATCTTGTTGAGTTCCCAATAATTGATACAAAGCCACATTGTTTCATCCTTCTTCATCACAAAGAGCACCGGTGCACCCCAAGGTGATGCACTAGAGCGTATGAACCCTTTATCCAAATGCTCTTGCAACTTCTTCTTTAACTCCTCTAGCTTTATAGGAGCCATCATATAGGGACACTTTGAGATAAGAGTAGCTCTGGGTATGAGTTTTATTGATAACTCAACCTCACAATATGAGGGATGTCCAGGTAACTCTTCGGGAAATATATCGCTGTATTTTCTCACAATGGGAATTTCCACAAGGTTGGTACTTTCCTTTGACTCAACCATTTGAGTGAGGTATGCCTCTTCATAGGGAATTAAGAACCACAACATTGAAGAATTTTTCAAATGATATTATTGACCTTATTTGCATTTATAGAGGAGCATAATATGGTTCAGAACATGAAAAGATATTTCCTTTTCTCTAATTTGATATGTACTCTATATAACGAGAGCCAATCCATTCCCATTATAGCATCGAATTCCACCAAGCGAAGTATTACGAGATTTTTTGGAAGAATCTTCCCACATAAGTCAACCTGAGAAGAGTCAAACACTTGGGTTGAAATGATTGAAACACTTGGTGTTTTCACATATATATCTACTTCAAGGTTTCAGGGATTCAATTCTATAGTTCTAGTAAACTTTCAAGATATAAAGGAATACGTAGAACCAGAATCAAATAAGAATTTTTCCATTCTTGAGTGAATAGGAAGTGTACCGTGTATGACTTCATTATCTTGCTCCACTTTCATAGTAGTGATGGCATAATACTTCCCTTATTCCTTTGGATTTGGTGGTAGCTAACGCTAATTACCCTCAAGGACTTGAGGTTTAGTGCACTGGGTTGCATAGTGCCCATGCTCCCTATAGTTGTAGCATTGAACCATGGGTGGGGCTCCCCTTTCTTCTACTACATTATGCTTCCTTCTCATGTATTTTTTAAACTCTTGAGCATGGTGTCCTTCTTTACCACACTTGAAGAACTTCTCCATCCCTTTGTGGTAGTTCTCATGATGCAAATTCCCACATTTTTAGTATGTCGGTTGTTGAGTTTTCTTCCCACATTTATCCTTAGATCCTGCGGCATGAAACTACATATTTTGTTTCTTATCCACATATACATGGGACCATTCTTCAAACTCCATCTACATTTTGAGATCACATTGAACAACTTCTTCATAACTCCCAAATTCTCGAATTGTAAGATCCTTTTGAATGTGTGGTTTTAATCCACTAAAGAATCTATCAATTTTGTTATCATTGTTTATAACAAAACCTGAAGTGTACCTTGTAATCCTTGTGAAGTTCTCTTCATAGGTTGTGACAGATTCTCCTTCTTTTTTCTTAAGCTCTATGAATTCCCTCTCCATATTTATACGAAGAGTTCTTGGGAAATACTTGTTAGGAAAAATGATCTTAAAGTCTTCCCATTCCATCTCATCAATTTCGTCTCTTGGCTTGGTGTTCTTAATCAAATCCCGCCATTAATTGGCATATCCATCTAGATGATAAAAGGATAGAGTCACCTTCTATATCTCAGAATAGTGGATCATAGAAAAGATCATCTCTATGGAGTTGACCCACTGTTCCGCAACTAGTGGATCAGAAGATCCACTAAATATCGGTGGTCGTTGCCGCATAAAACACTCGATAGCTAGCTATTCCCTCCTAGGTGAATGAGGATGTTACCCATTATTCTGTTTATTTTTCATAACCTGATATAGTTGGGTAAGCATCACCATTAAGTTTTTAACTCTACCTCCCAAAGCATTGGGAATGTCGTTCGGGCATTCATTGCATTGGCCTTCACACGGGTTGTTGCCCTGGTTTCTCCTGGTTCCCACCATTTTCTAAAATAGAAAAGGTTAAAACAAAACATGAGTCAACAAGTCATAAATTATTCATTTGTATGATTTACACTAAAATCATAACTTATGTGATCCCTTTGTAAAGATTCTTATGTGCATAATTGTACTTAGTCTCATTCTAGAGGTTTTCTATAGGGTCCACTAATCCTAATTCCCCAATCAACTAAACCTTTCCTATGATACCAACTATAGTGACCCTGAATTTTCTTAAACTACTATTACATCATTATAATGATAAAAAACATAATAGTATTACACCATGAGGATATAGAGGTTTAGTTTCTTGGTAAAACTAGTACCAAAAATAATATTTACAACATCAAGTATAAAAATTTATTTAATTCCTTCTTCTCTAGCTTCGTATTGTCTCTTGACCACTCAATAGTATATGTAGTCACCTAAGGATATACATAAAAAAGGGGTGACCTAAAATCCCAGTAAGAGGATAGATAAGAAAAATATATCAATGGGTGAGCACAATCACAACATAGGAAAATGATCATGAACACGAGAGGAAGCATTAATAAAATACTTGAAATGTGGAAATGCATAAAAGTGAAATATTATGTCTTAGTGGTTAACTAACACACATAGTTGTGAAAAATTATAGCATCATGTTCACACATCATTTCAATTTAACTCATTATATTCATCACTTTACCCAATGCATTGGAGCACTGTATAATTCTGGGTGCACCCGTCACATCAGAACATTCATTTTGCATTATATAATTTTGGGCACACCCATCACATCATAACATTCTCATTATCATGCATGACACATAGAACATATATAAAAAATTAACATAAATAACCAATGTAAATGAATGGGTCTCATCACACAATAACACATTCATAAACATTGGATTCCAAAAAGAAATATGGAATAACATACTTGATCCAAGAACCATCAACTTTGAGTGAGAGGCAAAATGTGTGCTTTTGAAAGAAGAGTTCTTTTGGAAAACATTTTTTGACATAAACTTTAGTGGAAAAAATTTAAATCCCATAAAATTTAAAATAATTATGAAAAAATTATTTTTAAGGAGTGACCATACTAAAAAATGGAGTGAAAGAGGGAGAACCCAAAGAAATAAAGTTGGGTTTGAGAATTCCCCTACCTTGTATCTAAACGATCTCTTCGCTTTAATGTCATGTATAACAACATTATATTAATTAATTAAAAATTAAAGAACATTTTTTACATTAATATGGTTCATTATGGTCTCATTAAGTTATTTTATGGGCCTTTTTATGAGTTATATAGGTTAAATACATTGTTTGAGAAAGTTCGTTTTTATGGTTTTATTAAGCGGTTCACTTGTATTCCTAAATGGAAGTTCATGTAGAACAGGGATAAACATCCAGAATGGATCATTAATATTATTAATGATATTAAATTATTTTAAATGATCTTATAATGAATTATTTTTTATACCATGTGGATGAATCATTAGATAAGAATTTAATGATGACCATTTGGGTTAATTCGGGTGGTTTTTCAACAACAACGAACTTATTTTGTTTAATAATTTAGTAATATGTACATAAGTTAGTTACATAACACTAAATAGGATATAATAACTATAAAATAATCTGGTTCAACCATAAAAATGGTTTCATGACCATATCTGAAGGAGATAAAGGAAAAAAGAAAACATGTCATTCTTGAAGGTGATAAATTAACACCTCACGAACAACGTTTTCCTTTCTAAAATAAAATAAAGAAGAAGAGAAGGAGATTGGATAATATATTATTAAATTAGTATAATAAAATTACATTATATTTATGATACTAGAGTTTCCATACCATTTTGATGAGGATAGGTGGGGAGATATTAAGAAAAGAACTTGAACTTGAAATTGAAAGGAAATTAAAGGAAAAGAGAGAGAGAAATTACCTCTTGAATCCTCCTCTTGAGATCCTCCTTAAGAAATCTAAGCTTGGTATTTTGATGAGACAAAAATCTATTGGACTTGGGGGGGGGGATAAGGAAGATGTTTGGACAGATTTTAGACAAGTCATGAAGCTTTAGATGTGTGGTTTGGAAAGGGGAGGGAGAGGGGTTATTTATACATGAGGAGGGGTGTTTTTAGAATAAAAAATTAAATAAAATAATATATGAAATGTTGGACTTTTAATAGTAGTTTTTTAACATCATAAATAATATATTAATATAATATAATTTATTTTAGACTTTAAATCATCTTTATAATTTAAATTAATTAATTTATTAAAAGGAAAGTGAAAGAAAGAGAAAAAGATACTTTAAGGAATCACTTTTTGACTTAGGCTTTGGAAAGTCCTTTTTAGGTTTGGAAATTGAGTTTATTGTATTTTAAGGAATAATTTATGAAATTAAATATTACATGGATTAATATAAATTTCTATAAAGTTTATGTCATCATTACATTATGAATGATGCAATTTAAGATACATCGGTTATGTGAAAAACTGTATTTTTACTATTCACTTGAAAACTGAAGTATTTCAGAAAAATCCCAAAAATTCACCCTAACAATTTTTCAACATGTAGAATTCAAAAATTAATTCAATTTTTTCACAAATAATTTTCTAAATATTATTAATTTAATTTTTAATTAAAATCATAATTTACTTGAAAAATACAGTTTTTAAAATTAAAACCGATTTCATAATGCTTTCAAAAATTACATAATGTCATAAAAAATTATCTTAAAACCCAAAAGACATAGAATTGTTAATTTAGGATTTTTTTTATGAAAACACATTTTCTTTTTAATTAATTAATTAATTTTAATTAATTATTTATGACTTACAAAAACACCAATACTTTTACTATAGTCAAATTGTCACTTATAAGATGCCTAAATTTTATTTAATCATTCATGGGTGAGGTTACTATTATTTTGGATGATTTAATATTTATAAGGGTCATATTACTATTCCTCAGGGTAGGTTACTATTCACCAAAAATTAATCTTGTCCTATCAGACTTCAAACATCTTACTAATCGCAACCGTATATGTCAGATTTTCAAAATTCAAAACATAGAAGTGGAAAAATTATGTTTAATGATCACATAGTATTTAGTATCATGATATGTCATTGTGATTAATAATACTATAAGGCATAGTTATAATAAAGGAATTCCATTGATAAAACTTTGGGTCGTTACAGAAATAATGAGTGATGTCGAGATTTACCAATCACATGAGAGTGTACAACAATGAAAAAGAAATATAATGAGGGAAAATTCCAACCCAGACAACATTCCTACCCGATGCATGTAAATTCATAGAGGAACAACACCAGGGGTGTTGGGGACCAATAAGAATAGAAGGGTAAAAGAACGTGAATCACGACGTTTGGTATTTGAGACATAATGGGGGTGGTGTAACGATGGAAGATAACTATTTACCATATTCAAGACATACTATCCATATCACATAACCTAGGATGGGAAAAAACAAATGTGGGTTGATCCCTAACCATATTCAAAACATGACACCTATCTCAAAGTGTCATTTGAAATATTTCAGGATGTTGGCCCAAAATGATAGGCAAGCCATGAGGTTGAGCATCTGTATCATTAGGTGGTCCCTTCAGACATTAAATATAACTAATACCCAAATAAATTGATGAGTGAAGCATGATGATGAGGATAAAATGTATTAACAGGCGGGAGCAGATCCTTTCTCAAGGTAGGTGCATGGTGCAGCTATTGTAAAACCAATGTGAATGAGGACAAAAGAGGCCTCAACCAAACCATGTAACCATGGGAATAACCTGGGCTAAGACGCCACAAATATGAAAGTATTCTTGAATAGACAAAATATGAAAGGTGTTGGTGCTCCTACATATCTCCTAAGTATGGGAATCAAGCCACACGTAGTTCTTGGAGATGGCACGGAAAATGAACAATTCCAAAAGGGGGCGACATCCTCTCAAACGAGTAATTTTTTTATTAAGTTTACCACCATGAAAACTTGGACAATAGAAATATTAGTTAAATTCATAGAGTTTGGACCATAAGGTATAGAAATTTGTAGTGTGGTTCCATAAGGTAGCCTGATGTGAGTGAAGAATAAGGAGATATCACCACACCAAACATCTCTAAGGAGAAAACCTAGACTAAGAAAGGGGTTAAAAGGGCCATGATCCTATGGTTTAACTTGGGGAGAAATGTTATGGAGTTACTACATATCCCATAAGGATGGGAATCAAGCCACATGTAGCTCTTGAAGATGGCATGGCAGATGGCCAGTGCCAAAGACCCAATGTTTTCTTCAGTGAATACATCGTAGTGCTATGTAGTTTATCATTATACATCCTAGAAGAAGAATGCATAGTTTATCATCATATGATAAGTATGGGGATTATTATGCAGTTTTTCATCATGGAAAAAGAAAATTTATGATCCCAGTTTACATTCATAGAGCTCAGACCATAAGGTGAGCCTTCTGAAGTGGGAGTGTGTAGTGCGTCACCATTAGGAAACCCAATGTGAATAAGGACCCAAGAGATCCTAACTACACCACACATTCCAGACGGAACACACAAACACTTTAAATTCATGGTGATTGGACTCACATAGGAGGTAACCTCCAAGTTTAATGTCATAGAGTTCAGAATGTAGGGATGATATTTGCAAAGAGGAAATGTGTAACGTGATGTTGTAAATCCACCCGACATGAATGGGGGTAGTAAAGAGGTCTACACCACAACTTACCAAGAGAATACAAACAGAGTTTAATGTCATGATGCCTAGACATTAGGACTTGACCTCCTAGTTAAAGGTCATAGAGTTTGGACTGTAGGATGATATGATTCTTCCATGAAGGCATAAAACTTACCAAGACCCCTAAGCCTATGTGAACCATGATCGGCGTGGGAAACAAGCAGTAGAAAAGATATCTACAAGACATGGAAGCACAATACATGGGAATGGAGGTGTGGAGTCAAAGACGAACCAATGATTCTAGTATTCCTACTCATCATGCAAAGGTGAACGGAGGGATAAAACTAAGAGTGTTGATGTTCTATCTGAACATAAGGATGTTGAAAAGGATGTGGATCAAAGTTCCTGATATTTGGGACATAATGGGATTGTAATAATGATGGAGGATAACTATTGACTATATTCGAGACACATTATCCATATCATGTAACCTGGGATGGGAATAAACACCTGAGGTTCAGCCACTAACTGTATTTTAAATTTGGATAGTGTCTCAAAATTTTGTTCTAAATCTTTTGGGACATTGTCCCAAGATAGTAGGCGATCCATGAGGCTGAGAATCTATACTTTTAGGGAGTCATTTCAAACATGAAAGATGATGGAGACCCAAATAAAGGGACATGTGAAACATAGATATAGAATGATATAATATCCATTAAAAATCCAATACTCTATGTCCCACACCATGATGCACTCGAGCATATTAATGTGGCGTAAGAGATGTTTATGGACTCAATTAAGGGTATATGACTCAAGAGGAAGAGTGGAATAAAGAGACAAAACAGGTTGATGAACCTAGGTATGGACCCAAAGAAACAATGTCTAGGTATTCCTACATATTCAATAAGGATTGGAATGAATTCATACGTAGTTCTCAAAGTTTCATGCAATTTAAAGTCATGAAGTAAGTACATGGGTTATGACATAGTTTATTGTTATATGGTTAGAACATTGGGAATGTAATGGTATCCCAAAGGGGATGTACGTGGTATGGTAAAATAGTCCCAATGAGAATGAGGACCATAGAGATCCACACCACACCACACAATCCAAAGAGAGAATTTAGGACATGGGGATAAAAGGATGGAAGAACTTGGGAAACGTGGGGCTGGACCCAAAGAAAAAATATATGGGGTTTCCTACATATCCCATAAGTGTGTGAATCAATACAAACATAGTTCTTAAATACCATGAAGTTTAATTTCATGTGGTAAGGATGAAGGAACATCTTAACATCATATGGGACAAGATGGTTTTGGTGTCGTGCAGGACAAAGGGGCAATATCCTTTTATGGTCATATAAAAATGGCCATGAATGCCATGATGTTTAATGTCTTGCAGGCGTGATGTAGCAGTTTAAGATCATGTGGTATGAAATATATCTTACATTAAGGTCATAGAACTCAAATGATAAGGTGATTCCAATAGGTATGAAAAGGTTGAGGAACCTAGGGATGGACCTGAAGACAAGATATTTGGTCATTCCAATGTATCCCATAAGGATGGGAATCAAGCGAAACATAGTTCTTTAATACCATGTAGTTTAACATCATGCGATAAGGATGCAATAAATGGATATCCCTAAGGGAGGAACATGGTAAGGATACTGTAAAACTGATGTGAATTAGGACTAAAGAGGTCTCATATCACACCATGTGATCCCAGGAGAGAACTTCGTCTAAGGGGATGAAGTGATGGAGGATCCTAGGAAACCTAGGGTTGGACCTGAAGACAAAATGTTTGGGTATTCTTACATATCCTACGATGGTAGGAATCAAGCCAAACACAGTTCTCGAATGTCATACAGTTTAACTCCATGCTATAAGGATGAAAAAATAGTTTGACATCATGTGGAATGAGAAAAAAGGTTCTTGAAGTTTAAATTCTTATAGGACACACTTGCAGTTTAACATCATGCAAGATGAAATAGGTCTTAGTTTAAGGGTATAGATCTCATAACATAATGTATTGTGTTTGAAATTTTTACATTATCATCATGAAGGATGAAAACTAACTCATGCAAATTACATCTTAAGGAATTTTTCATTGGTGGGAGGAGTGATTCTCTCTCAATCCACGGTGATTAATGATTATGCATCTTTGGCGTAAACCTTGTGAGTGACGTAAAGTCCCTCCCTTTTAGGATCTAGCTTTGGGGGATTCCTTCTGTGTATCATCAGCATTATCAGGGCCAATAATGTTTCACTGTGAAGGAAGGAGTGGAGGTAGACTTTCTAGTTGAGAGAACCAACTATCTTATTATGGTGCTTCTCCAGATTGTGCAAGGCCTGAAGCCTATTCTCATAGAGGTCCTCTATTTCATCCATTCAGACTATTTATACCCTATCTAATGTCCTATGGTCGAAGAAAGCTGTACGAAGTGATGGAAACTAAATCTATATGGGTAGGACTACTTCTGTTCCATACACTAGGGAATATGGAGTCACCTAGGTGGAATTTCAAGCTATCGTCTAGTTATCCCAGAGAGCATTGGGGAGCATGTCTGGATAACTCTTCTTGATATAAACAACCACTATTTGAAAAATATCAGAGAGTGTATTGTTGAATTCCTAAATTGGACCATTTTCTTGCACATGGTAGCGAGAAGAATGGTTATACTAGATGTTTTACTTTTCATATATTTTATTCTGCTCAGCTTCTCTTAAATTGGTGTTGTTATTAGTGAGGACGACATGAGGAAATTAGAATTGATGGATTATGTTGGAGCTCATGAAATCAATGATTGAAAGGGCCATAAATTCTCTAATTTGAATTGCTTCTTCCCACTTGGAGAAGAAATATGTGGCAGTCAGAATGAACCTGCACTGGCAAGATGTTATTGGTGGATATGGTCCCACAACATTGAGTCTCCATACTGCGAAGGGACAGGATTACATGGTACTATGGAGAAGCTATGGTGACCGATGAAAAAAATTGGAATGGATCTGACACACATGGAACCTCTTGGAGAACTCAATACGGTTGTCAACCATGGTGGGCTAGAAGTATCCAAACCTTCAAATCTAGTGGGAGTGATTCGACTGGACCTGATGAGCTTTGTAGGAGCCATCATGGAATTCACACATAAACTTGGGAATATCATCTTCTTGAATACAATGGAGGAGAGTTCCATCGAACCTGTATTTGTAGAGGATATGCTCAAGGCTGGGACCACTCTGGAGGGTAAACTTCACTGCACGCTAATGGATTCGCTCATGTTCGGCTCTATCTGTTGGGAGATTTCCATGTTGGAGTTACTAGACAAAAGGAGTTGTCTAATCATGGTTCTATTATATTGTGGTAGGGGGACCTAGAGGTCCAGTTGGGGAATCTTCGGTGATAATATGGCTTACCTTCTAACTATCATCATCATCCAGAGTGACATGAGCGATGAAACTATGATGCACCACATGGATAATAAAATCATCCTAGTCAGGCTTTGCAAGAGATGTATCAAGGTTGTCCAAGGAATATTCTTGATCATTTTGTGACTGAGTAACATAAGGGATTTTTTTCCAAGAAGGGAACCGGGCCATCAGCTGGTGAGTGTGCTATAATAGGGGCATAAGTTCCAGCTTCCTGATGAAATGTTCACCTTTGATCTTCTTAATGACCAGTTCAGATCCCCCCTTCACATTTAGGTGGGGAACATCAATCTTAAGGGTGAGATCGAGACCAGTAATCAGTGCCTGATACTCTACCTCATTGTTGGTGAAACTTTCTGACAACAAAAACAAATTGGAAAATATAGCTTATGTATGTGTTATGAAGACGATGCCCAAACCTACACTTTTGAGTATGGGATAATTGATCCTCATGCTGGTAGGCCTCCATGAGGAACCATCAAAGTGAATCTTCCAACACGGCACAGATTGATCCTCTAATACAATGGACTTGTCTAGAAAATTTAGATCTAGAGACTGCTCTATAGGGGATGGATGGGCAGCTAGAAAATTTTTCAATGCCTGACCCTTGATAGCTTTCTACAAAACAAACCTAATGTCAAATTATTGAAGGATAAATACCCACCAAGCTAGATGGCCTTTCAACATGGGTCAGTTTAGAATATACTTTAGTAGATCCATATGGGACACTAGTTGTATCTCATGATGCTACAACTAATGACACAACTTCTTCACTACCAAAACTAGTGTGAGGCATCTCTTCTCAATATAGAAGTATCTGGTCTCGATACCAAAGAGCATGTGGTTTTGATAATAAAAATGATTTTCTATCTTTTAATTATTATTTTGGCTGAGAAGGGCTCTGAGGGATCATTCTAGGGCAGTCACATAGAGGACTAGAAACTTTTAGAAAATGGGTGGCATCAAAACCAGAGGTTGTAGTAGATACTAATTGATATCCTCAAAATTAGTATAAAACTCTTCATCCCAATGAAAGATGGAACCTTTATTCATGATTCTATAAAAGGGATTACACTTTCCAGCTATATTTACAATGAATTGGTATATATAGGATATGTTTCCTTGAAAACCTTGGCGCTCCCAAAGGTTTCTCAAAGGAAGAATATGAATTATGACCTTTATCTTCTCTAGATCAATCTTGATGCCTCTATATCTAACAAAAAATATGAGGAGATTCATAGATGTAACCCTAAATGCACACTTCAAATGGTTCATCTTTAGATGGAGGGAGCAGAGGAAGATGAACACTTTATCAAGATATCTGAGATGGTCCTAATGGTGGTGGGGTTTGACCACCAAATCTTCCATGTATCATTCCACAAATGTCTCGAGGATCAGCTTGAATATGCGTTGTATAGCACACCGATAAGTAGTTCCTACATTATTCAGACCAAAAGGAATTAACTGGTAAAAAAAATTTCCTTACAGCACCCTAAAGGTGGTGTATTATTTTTCATTGGGGGCCATTTGAATTTGATTATATATGGAATATCCATCCATGAAGTATAGGTCTTGGAATATAGTATTGGCATCTATAAATCTCCATCATAGAAAGTGGAAAATCATCCTTTGGACAATGACAGTTTAGATCTTGGAAGTTGATGCAGACTCTGATCTGTCCATTCTTCTTACTGATGGGAATGATATCGACTAACCATCTAGGGTACTGTACCTCCTTTATGAAGTTGTATTTGATGAGCCTATCAACTTTAGCCTTAACCATGGCATCATGAGAATGGTACATCTTTGTGGGAGGCTTCTTGAACCCATGATGGATTACTAGGAGATCAAGGTGGTTGATGGAAACCTAAGGATATAGTCTGGGAATATTTTCATAACTCCAAGAAAATAAATCATTATACTACTTAAAATGACACACATACTTTTGTTGTTCCTCAGTAGGTATAGCTGCGCTGATCGGTGTTGGTCTCAGGTATTCCTTGGTACTAAGATTCACCTGTACCCACTCATCGACGACAGTGGATATGAATTATTCAAATTCAGTAGGGGAATATTCCAAATACTCTTCATCATCTGAGGTGAGAGTATCATCAGTAGGGGAAATTATTCTTAGTTTCCTGACCCTAGAGGAATGTTGGTATTAGCTTGAGTAGCAGTGGAATCTTCAAATGGAGACTCCTACACCACTTATACCATGGTTACAAAGGCTGTCAACCCAATTCCACTAGGCCTTCAACCCAAGGGGTCACACTAGATAATATCAAATTAGTAGTGGTGCATCTTTTTGAGTCAGTTCAACCCGACCTGGAGAAACAATCTAGTATGGAATATAGTTGTTGGCATGGGGTGAACACCCCAATACCTTACATGGGTAAGGGGATATAGAATCACTCAAGCCTGATTCATGTAGGAGTACGATGCGATCTTTTAAAATTCCCTGTACCTATGGATGTGCCTCCCCCTTTTCTCAAAGATAACAAAGAAGTGTCCCAAGTTTGTGGTTGTGGCCTCAAACTGGTGAATTGGGATGATGAACAATCATCCATGTCTTTTAATGGGTCAGCCACAACGGTAGTGTGCTCTACCTAATTGTCCTGAACCTACATTTACTTGATCCTATAATAGTCATCATCTAGTTAGCAGGCCTCATAGGAGGAAAAGGTGGATGAATCACCCTGGAGCATGTCGAATCGACCACTAAGGGAGTCCTTATGGCATTGGTGATGTGAGGGAACTACTATGTGAAAATGGAGATAGAATTTTTCCATCAATGCATTTTAGACGGTGTCCTACAAAACAACCATGAATTTAGTGCTTGCAATTAGTACCTTGAACTGGGTATTCAGGTGTATCTCACCACATAGACTCTATTAGGTCCTGTTATAACCTAGAATTTTTAGGTTATAGGGACTCAAGTCTTCCTATGACAGTCCTATCATGTGGAGTGTTTATGTTGGGATGAGATTAATCCCCAAAGCTATGTCGAAAAGATAATGACAGACTTCTTCACCATCGAGCCAACCTTTGATGTATAGTGAATCCTTCATCCTATCCGGATAACGAGATGATGGCCTGGAATTATACTTGTTTGACCTCCTCATCAAAGAAGGTAACTGTAGACACTACCTCTATTTTGAACTGGAGGGGGATTTTCAGGGCCTCTATGAGGGATTCACGCATGTCTTAAAATAAATGAAGGGCTTATAGAATTGAGAGATTTGTAGGAATTATATAAATATGCTTAAGAACATCATACTTCTGCACTAGATGCACATTTCTATGGGTAAGAGATCTCTCTTATATAGGAGGTATAACAGGCATTGCTGGTTGAGCTAGTGGATTCTGGATATTTCTAGGGATATCTCATTGTTCACTCACTGAACCACACAAAACTACTACTGAGTGTCTGTTAGATGGATGAGGTCCTTCCATAGGTGAGTGCAACTGAGTATAGTGCTATCATGGTGGCTCTGCCCAATGGATTAGCACGAACAATAATGGGAGTGAACTCGATGAGATAGGATAAGATGGAAACACATGTCGAGATATCCATTGAGCATGATGTATGGTCTCATTAGAATTTACAACATGTCTAGACGCACTATACTGATTATTTTAATGGTTCACATAACCATTAATATATAGACGATGGTGCTGATTGGGGACATTAAATGGACCAACCTAGTGTTACTCTTCACCGAGAACTATGTAGGGTCCACTAGTTCAATATTATTCACTAAGTCCTACTTCTAATCATCACTTGAGTAATCCTCCATCACTAAGAGGAATCTGGGGGAAACACCCATCATTGAAGGTATGAAGTTGTCAAGAGTGAGAGACAACTTTGGCTCCTACAGGGGGATTTTATTTCCATTGTACTAATGAAACCTACTCTTTTGAGAAGAATAAGGCTGATATGTAGATTCAGAAGTGGTATAGGGGGGAAGAACAATGACTTTTTAAGTCTTGAGTTGATTCAAATGGTCACAAATGACATTGTGGGTGCAAGAGACTGCCCTGTGGGCCAACCAGTTGGCATACTTCTGAGACCGATGATTGGAGACCTGCTTCCATTCACCCTCACTATCATTTTATGGCTCTATATAGACACACACCACTTGTGATGGGGTAGGGACCAACCAGACTACATTATTGTTGACCTGGTCCTGAAACCATTCCTTAAAAATGTAGTAATGCTTTAGAGTATGTACAAGGAATTGGTGATAGGGGCTATAGTTGGGGTGATTAGTAAGATCAGCCTCTTGGGGTCTTATGCATTCCAACAACCTTATGTCCCCCTGATCTTGGGTACTTTGTAAATAACTGGGGACCTGAGCTTCTTCAAAAAAGTAGGTTTGGTTTCTCCTATCCTGGAAAGGGAGCCTGGGAGTCTATCACTAATGAGGGGTTGGAGCCTGATGTGGAGGTGGAACCTCATTATCTCTCCTGGGTAGTGGTGGTTCATTAAACAGAGTTTCCTACCTATTCTGAGGTGGGTGATTCTAATTATGAGGTTATGGCCCTAAGCGAGGCTATGGACATGAATCTTCCAGTAAAAACTCTAGCGGCCTAGGGCCCTCTACCCATGTGATTGTAGTAGTCTTGGCCTTGATAGCTCTTCTTGTAGGATCTCTAGGAGGTAGCAGATGTGCTTTTTTAGCCTAATATAAGGATTCCTCTAAGAAATGGGCCTTGTCATAGAAATCTCAGAATCCACTTGGTAAATTCAGAGTGATCAGATAGGGAACCAATTCAATCTTCACTTTCCCCATGCACATCGTCAGTAGATATTCCTAAGTCAATGGAATATCGAGTGAATATGTGAGGCCTTTCCACATGGTGACAATGTATGTGACTTGATCATATAGAAATTGTTTTCACTTAAAGAGATCGACAATACTGATCTAGAGAGTCGTGGATCTAAACTGATAAAGAAATTTCCTACGAATATCTGCCTAACCAGTTATAGATGCAATTGGTAGTTGGATATACCATATAAACACATTCCCTTCTAGTTTTTGTACAAAACATCGGAGCTTGGAAATTTCCAACTACAATGTTGTTCCTATCATGGGTCTATATATTGAGATGAAGTGGGAAAGATGCTGCAACGGGTTACCCATCCCATAAAAAGGGGAGAATGTGGGGTTCCTAAAATCCAAGTGTGCTATCATATCATCTACCCATGCTGGATATGGCTTTCCATCATGTGGTATCACCACCCACTACGTTTAGAGAGCCTCAAGGTGAGAAATGAGACCATTTATCAGATCATCCTTGTGAGGCTTCTTGTCTTGGGGAGGATTCCTAAACACTAGTGTGTTGGTGGGTTATTCAACATGATAATCTAGCTCAGCATCTCATGGAGAAGATGGAGGAACAACTAGAGGAACTTCTAGATGAATGGCCTATGGAGCAGCTAGCGGAATAACCTGAAGAGTGACCTAAGCTGCTGGAGGAATGGCATGTAGAGCTAGTTCTTGGAGAAGATTCTTGAGTAGCTCAGGGGGGTGGGGGGGGGGGGGTGGGGGGTTTGTTGATGCTTACCATGGTTATTTTCTATAAAATCTAGCATCTTATCTTTTTAGATGTTCATGGTTTTCAGGATCAACAAGAGGAAATTCACTAAAAAGAACATGTGGTTTTCCCTACTTTCCCAGTGGAGGAAGAATGAGATCATACTAAGGATCACCATAGTCTATGCGCTATTCTAAAAGGTGATGAGTGATGAGATCATCAATGATCTTTTTCAATTCCATGATCTATTGAAGTAGCACGACCTTCTCAAAATCATCTTCCATCTTCTACATCTAGCTCGATGGGTCAGAGGAATTAACGGTCCCAATGTGTCATTTTCCCTGGTTGGGGACTTGACCAAGAGGCAATGACTCGGTAGGTGAACCAAGTCCAAGAAAGTGTCTTTTTGGAACAGTGACAATGCCTGGGAGATCCAACAGATGTTGTGTTGTTCCTAGGGGAAGATTCTATTCAATGATACCTATCTCAATTTCCTTCTTCTTAATCATATTTAGGTCATCCATGTTCACTGAGACTACACCTAGTGTCATATCCTTAATATCACCAGATTAGTTGGGTTAGCATAGGATAGGATTGATGTGGAGAGCTGCATACTATCCCCAACCACAGATCTGGATATGTGGGGTTTACTCAATAATAATTCAGTGGAGCATAGTAAATATCTAAACACATCATTGTTGAAGGGTTCGATGATAACCAGAACATGTAGGGTGCTCAACGATGAGAAGGGTAGCCAGGTCACCACGCGACACTATTGTCTGGCATCATCATAATTCTCATGGATCTTTAGATAATCCATTCGATGATGATAGAGGTATAAATTCATTTCCCAAAGAGTCTAGCATAATCACATGACTTCATCTTGGGTGAGGGACTCCAGGATGTCGAATTATGGAGTCTCGATTAGCCAAGACATCTCAGGGAAGTGGCTGTCCATGAGAATGTCACTCCATATTCTCCATTCAGAAGTAGGATCTAACATCTAGATTTCCCATTACTTAATTGGGGGTGGTTGAGGGACCATAAACAACATTGATATGGATCATTTTAGTGGAGTTCTATCTAGTGGAGAGAATAGTGTGCAAGTTGACAAGATGCTTCTCACTGGACCATCTCTCAGAGAGGGGACCAATTGCATCATCACATCCCTATAGGATGAAGTGTTAACCACTGATTTTTTTATTAAGGCAGTGAATGTTGGTGGTCAGTCAGGCTGGTACTCATCATCTAGCATTCCCTAGAACAACTCTATGTGATCTCATGTTGATGTAGAGAATGATCCTAGTTATGAAAGAGAGGACTGCATGGTGAGACCCTAGAAAGGAGCCAAAACTTCCTCCTCCTGAATGTACTAGTAGAGGGATTATAGGATCTAGTGTATTTCACATTCTAGAAGGATGAATCTCACATGTTGGGTTCCTTCCCCAGATACTAATGCAGATGATTGGGGTGAAGGTTCTATCATTGAATCACACTTCTATTCATAATATGAAAAGTAAACTAGATTGATAATGATATATCCATTCTCATGATTCCCCCTTCAGAGGTGATGGTTCTCCCTCCTACCCTAGGATAGTTCTTCTAGGTAAGTTAGATCTTTTATATAGGGGGGAACTCTATGCGGAATAAAATTGAAGTGGGGAGGACCTCTACCTGAGTTGGATGGGATATGGGGAGGGCTTCTGTACCTATTGTCATCAGAGTTGGGAGGACCACCGTTAGGACTATGGTGAGAGTGGGGAGGACCTACACTATAGGTGTTGATGAGAACATGGGGATGACCTTCATGTTGGGTATGAGAGTGGGGAGGACCTCCACTATTGTATTCTGCACTACTATGAGCACCTGGGAAGATGTCGAGTGGGACATGGGGATGAACTTCATGTCAAGAATCTTGGGTATGGGGAGGACCTCTGTAATGGTCATTGGGCACATAGGGAGGACCTCCACTAGAGCTGGTGAGAACATGGAGAGGAAATCCATGTTAGTATCATATGTTATGGGGAGGACCTCTGTGCCAATTGGTAGTAGTATCATGAGGAGGACCTTTGTGCGGATCGAGCTGTACATAGGGAATACCTTCATTTAGAACATTGATAAATAGTGTTAGGGCCTCTACTTTGGTAGATGATAGAGTGGGGAGGGCCACCATTGGAGCCGATTAGAACATTTGGAGGACATCCATGTCGGATGTCAAAAAGTCAGAGAGGGCCTCCACTTAGATTGGTGATGGTATGGGGAGGACATCTATACTGGATATTGACGTCATGGGTTGGAATGTGATGGTTACTGATCATGATGACAACCAAAAGAGTTAACCCAGCCTACCATTGGGGCAGATGGGGACTTTATTCCAATTGGGCGATGGTAAATCCATGATCATCAGTAGTAGGGACCTGATAGAATGTGCCGAGGGTGAAATGGACCACTAAAGCTATAGAAGATGATGCCCCCTGACTAGAATCCTCCTAAAAATGTTCCTGAAATTGGTTATGGATCGACCAAAATGGGTACGAACATGCAGGGGTATAGACCACCTTTTCCTAGTCCTGAGATATTGGATGGAGGAGTTGGCACAAATTGATGGGAGCCCTCATTGGCATCTCATGAGAAGAAGTTGTTATTGGGATGACTCAGACGTCCCTCACCTTGTTGGCGAAGGGGAGTAAATCATGAGAGCATTCCATTGAGAGGTTATCAAAATGGTTGAATATTGGAGTAGGGAGTAGTGGCTCCCTACACGGTCCTTGGGGTCGACAACGACAAAAAGGAACTAAAACCTCCAAATCATGGTGGGCCATATCCCTCACTGGGATGACCCTTTCATATTTGTACTATTGGATAAGAGTGTCGATCACCCTTCTATGAATAAATTATGAGGGTGATATAGGGTGTGGGTTCTCAATAGATTGGTTTTGGATGACGTCATGGCTGAGGTGGAGTGGTACAATATTTCCACATTAGCATTTCTGATACCCCTATGTTTGTGGGCTATAGGTGACCAATTTCCTATATCTTGGGTCCTACAAATTAGGAAGATTTATCCATTAATACAGATAGTAGGAAATCAGTTTTGGGTGCCCCAACTTTGTGTAGTCTTCCATGAATGGATAGAGAGATCCACATTGGATGATGTCATAGATCAAAATTTCCAATAATTAACAACCAAAAATTCTGGTGAGTTTCATGTAAATTCCACTATTTACTTGTTGGGACCTAGCACTAGATAGATAGATCTGGTGACACGCTTATCTATTGATGTATCTAATGCTACTAATCCCTATGGTTTTAGGAGAAAATTATCATGTCAGGTTCACCATTTTTTATTTTCAATGCTTTCTTGAAGGGTGTGCTGCTGTAGGTGTTGTCAATGGTGAATATAGAATTTTACCCCATATTCCCACTTTCCAAAGGCGGGCTACATTCATCACCTCTTTAGAAATGTTTTCTCCTTGATTGAGATTGGATGATGGGATGTCAGTCTCTCTTTACATAGATTACTCCTCAAAATTCATCGCCTAGTCTGGGTCTCCCTTAGAGATTAATATGTTTTTTTGTGAAACTCTTCCCAGTTCCATCTCTTTATAGATGATAGTTAATTATGCTTCTTATATCCGGAAATTTCAAAGGATTAAGTCAGGGAAGCAACCTTTGGTTTAGTGAGTAGTCATGTTGGGAATCACTGGAATGTCTGGATGTTGGAAAATTGGTACACCTAAATTATTCCTTATTAGAGGGCTTCTTGAGGGAACAGAAACCTTAGGGAAGGTTTCACACCATAAAGGATGATTTGGACATCACAAAGAAAGGACCAGGGAGGCTCACCCAAAAAAGGGGAACACCAAGGTTTACCATTGACTTAGATTGAAACTTGAAGAGAATTATTTTGTACCCTATTCATAATATAGGGATAAAAACCCACATATTTTGAATATGTGGTTTGGGGATTACATATGGTTAGATTCCCGTCAAAAGAGAGGCACTCTTGGTTGGATGGATATGATGTGTGGGTCTTATGAATGGTTAACTTTCTGTCGCAAGAGGGGAACTCTTGGTTGTTTGTATATGATATGAAAGATTATGCATGGTTAGCTACTTGAGGAAGATGATGTGATCCTACTAGGATGTGTCAACCCTGGTAGGAATCATAAAGGATGATGGAGGGCTAGAAAAAGTGGGTGGAATGGATGAGATGGAACTGAAATAAGGAAGATGGTTGCAGGTTTGAACCTGAGGGAGGATTACTATGTATCCCAGTGGTTGGGATTCAAAGTCCACATAGTTTGGGTTGGGTTTATAAGACACATAGGGAGGTGGATCATGAGAAATATGGTTCATGGATAAGGACTTGGAGGAAGTAAAACCTCCGAGTTTGGGGTATGATCTTCCCAAGACATAAAGGATAAAAGGAAAGATGGGGATGAGAAATGTGTGATGGGATTGAAACTTGGGGAGGCTTCCTATATACCATGTTTTAAAGGTAGAGATTGAAGTCCATGTAGTTTAGGATGTGGGAAATAAAATTAGGTATGACACATAGGACAATGACCTGGATACACACCAAGGTATTATGTATGGTTAGCATCCCTTTACAATATGGGTACTCTTAGTTGGAGGAGTATGGTTAAGTGAAAGCCTTATGCATGGTTAGCTTCCCATGTGGATTAGAACACCTTAGGGAGGAAGATCCAGAAGATGCATCCCAAAAAGGGAATATGTCACATCAAGAGGGTACATCTCTATAAGGGATCACTAGAGTTTCCATTGGTTTGGATTAAACCTCAAAGAGGTTTCATACATACCTAAAATGGATCAAAACCCACATAGTTTGATACGGAAAAAGGGCTCAAAATTTAATGACATGCGGAATGAGAGTGAGCCAAAATGAAGTAGTTAAAATATGTGGATTGTAGAGAATAAGGGGATTAAACTTCAGAGAGGCTTCCTATGTACCCTATTTGAAATATAGGGATCAAAGTCCATGTAGTTTGGTGAAGAGGGGCATTGTGCTTACACATGGCCAGTGGCCCAAAGTCATGCTGGGGATTACATGTGGTTAGTGGAACAAAGAGGATGTAATGGTTATTTTAACTCTAAGCCCATGTGGTTTATGCTCATTATGAGAAACAAGAGTTAATAGTAGGCCTGATGATTGTGTTGCAGATGATGCAGCTACGAGAGGTGGTGTGGGGCTTACGCATGGATAGAGGCCCATGGAGGTAGATATTGGGACTTACTCTAGGAGGGAATCCCAAGGAAGCATTTTGAGGCTTACGTGGAGACCAAATGAGGTGAACATGGCGAAAAATCCCAAATAGAGAGAGATATAGGGAGGGAGGGCACTAGTTCCAATCCCCTTTCTAGTCCTCTCAGACTTTTTACGCATGTGGATATCACAGTTTAACATCACATGTTTATGATGTAGGATTTTATAAATTTAATTTCCTATGGATCAGATGATGAGGACCCACTCCTAATCCCTTAGGCCTACATAAATTTTAAAAACCCACACTTAGGGAAGGGAATGCACAAGAAATTCCTAATGGGAGTTAGGTGGATAAGTGGAAAATTAAGGGATACATGTTAGAATAATAATGATAAGAACCAATATCTATAATTGTACATATGTGAAGAATAATAATGTAGGGAAACACAACATGAAACACCGCACGTGAGACCCTGAAATCACTTTTTACATTCCTGTTAGACTATTTGGGAAAGGGTTTCATGAATCCAAGGGGCTCAACAAGTGGATATTTGTGAAGTAAAGGTTCTTCACTAAGGAAGGGTGCTTCATGAATGAAGGGTACTTAGTGAAGGAAGGGTGCTTCGTGAAGGAAGGGGTCTTCTCAAAGGAAGGGGACATGATAAAGGAAAGTGGATTTATGATGGAAGGGTGCATTGTGAAGGAAGGGTCTTCACATAGGATGACCTTGCCTTAGAAAATATACCATTATTAGAAGAGTACTTCACGAAGGCATAATGCTGTGTGGAGCCTTGAGCAACTTGAAGGGGCTCCCTCCTTCACAAAGGGTGGAGGCCTTCGTGAAGGGAAACCCTACAAGTAGGTTCCATAAATAGCACAAGAAATAATAGTTCATGATGCTCAAATACCTTGATGAATCCATTTTTCTTTCTGGTTCACGATGCTCGGAAGCTTCGTGAAATGGGAGATCAAAAGGTGAAAGTTCAGGGATGCAATGGTTATGAAGGGGGTGAGTTGGATATTTATAGGAAACAGGGGTTCACAAGGTATGTGGTTCTATCCATGAAGAAAATATGATGCCACAAAGGAAATACGTTTGCGCGGAAGTGGAGGGTGGATGCTTGTGGTGCTCTCTACAAAGGAGATGGGGCACTGTAGAGGACATACATTCGTGCAAAGGTGGAGGGAGGATGCTTGCATTGCTCACTGTGGAGGAAATGGGATTCCATAGAGGAAATAAATTTGTGTGGGTAAAGTCATCCCTCTTCGTGGTCGTACTGGTGCGGGATCCCCACAAAGGAGCTTCATGAAACAGAACTCTTTTGAATATTTGTGGGGAATTCTAAGGTTATTTGGGTCTAGAAGAACTTCAAACCAACTATGACTTTGTCCATTTCTTTTGTATATATTCAGTGGCATGTTTTTTGGTTCCAAAACATATTTTTAGTGGTTACATTATTATGTTGTCACTAGATATAAGAAATTGCATCACAAAGGACCAAATAGTTTAATAGTCTTAGTAAACTTGATATATACTTAAATTTCACATACATCTAAATATTTAAGATAAAACAAAGTATTTTATTTGAGATAATATATATTACATATATAATTCCAATAGGTTTTAATAATAAAACATTTATTGTAATTATTGGAAAAATAAACACATGAAAGGGGTGAGATCTAATGCTAAGCAGGTGTATACGTACAATTGAAGTTATCATGAATACATAAGACATAATCAATATATAAAGGTTAATAAATGAAACACATTACATTTATTCAATAAATTGAACATGATGAATAACATGGTAGGAATAAATAATGATCAAATAACTTCATATAAATAATCTCATGTGCAAGAAACTCATCCATGGATATCCTAACAATCACATGGACATAAATAACTGAATTCATAATGATGGAATGAATTATTATGGACATATAAAACATACCATAAATTCATTTTTACAATACATATTAAATACCATGAAGCACATGTGACAAGACATTATATAAATGGGAATACCTCCTCCAAAACCCAATCTTTTTCTGTATCATTAGACATACTGATGCATCAAGGGGATATAGAGGGAACTACTCATCACTTACTAAGTCCAATCCATTAATAATATTAAAGGGTAGAAATATAATAAATGTAAGCATTAATATTGAAAAAATAGCATATTAAATGTTAATAATTCCCCTAATCAATAAACATAATCATAAAAAATACATAATAATATAGAGAATGGTATAAAAATAGTACATCCCCAGTCAAACTGATCATAAACCATCAAAAGAAATAATAAGGATGGTATCATTACAACATATTCCCAATGGATCATAATTGAAATAGAGATGTTTTTCCTTGATGAATATAAATACACTAAAAAACTCATTAGAAAAATTCTTGAGGAAAATACACTTTTCACTTTGAAAATCATTTTTTAAAACAAAATTTTTCCATTAAAATGTGAAAAATATTTTATTTTAAAAAAACATGTAATATGGTAAAGGGAGATTCAAATAAATGAGTGGTCAATATTTCAATAAATACCATCCATGTCGAACATATTAAAATGAATATTCCTTTCATATTTAAAAAAAAAATTAAAAAAGGATATTATTTGGAAAATGATAGGAAGATTCATTCTAAAAATTTTTGTAAAAATAATATCATGGTTAAAAATTTATTTACTAAATCCTTTGTATAATTATAATTTTTTTTGAAAATACATTTAGAAAATAATGATATTAATGAAAAATATCTTTTGACAAAAAAATATAAATAAAATTAGACTTTATTAAAAGCATTTTATCAATCATTTTTAAGTACCAAACAGTGTAAAATTGTACTATTACTTGGAAATTTCATGAATAACCAAATTAAAGTAAAATATATTTGTTTTAATACATAAATTCCAAATAATTCCCTCAAGGGAGACATAAAAATAAACAATGATGAGTAATGATGAGATTGTGAAATAAACCCTCACCTCTTTAGTAATAATTGAATCATAATCCTAATGAATGAAATAAATTCATACTAAACTTTAAATATCATGAAGATAAAGATAAAAATTATATTATATATAAAATTGATAATATACACACCACACCAAAGGAATAAGTGGTGAATATTGAATATGCCTCATGGAAGTAAATGTGTGATGAGAAACCCTTACCTTTGGTATAATTTATTTCATATATGCATGTAATAAAAATATAATTTTAGTATTTTATGACCTGTTTAATAACAATTCTTTGTTAAAATAACTATTTTGAGTGATAATTGCTCTATTTATCATGTAAGTTTTCATTTGGTAGTTTCAGTCCTTTTACATTGATCATGGATAAATAAAAAAAATTAACCCTGACATAAATATCGTATATAATCATTATATAAGTATTTATAATATTTCATCAAAGTAAAAGATAATAAAATTATTTAGACCAATTGTGAATACAGTAGGTCATATCTACTCATGAACGTTGTTTCTATTTTTCAAATAGGTGCAACATAAAAAAGTTATATAATATTTCATAATTAAAGAATAGTTATTATATAAAACATTTCATTTATATTCATTAAATATATCTTTATTTCCATCCGTGAAAAAATAAAATAAAAACATTTTATGTAACTACATGGAGGCTGTAGTCCACACGTACACATGAGCGATGTTGTTGTATTTCAATGGGTTGGAAAATAATAAGTTATATGTTATATTATAATTAAATTAATATATTATTTTAATAAATATAATATAAATATGTTAATTTTTTCAATATATCTAGATGGTAGGGTCACTGATGAAAAAATAATTACATCGATTCGCGATGTGGTAGTCCTCCGTACGATTGATCGACAATTTTGTTTCATATTTGATGGAATATGAGATAGATATAGGTTATGAAATCAAAATAACAACAACTTAGTATATGGTATATTATTTTAATATTATATTTTTATTATTAATTCATTAATTAAGGTTGTAAGAGAAGAAAAAAATAAATATCTTAATAAAGACAATTACCTTCGCTTAGAGAAACCTTTATTCAATATTTTATTAAGAATAATAGGGCTGGTATTTTGGGAATAAATTTAGCTCTAAAATTTTTATGAGGATATTGGGGAGGGATTTTGGTAGTGTTTGTTCAATCCTAATGGCTTAATATGCTTTAATAAGTGATGAGAAGAATTTCACTTTTTATAATTGAGGAGAAGTGATATTATTGTAAATATCCAAAACAATTCAATAATGGGAAGTCCCTCTCACCCCAAGTGCCTAAAAATTTTAAATTAGATTATTGTATTTGAGAAATGGTATATTAACACCTCTACCACACACAATACACATTTCATAAACAATTTTTTATTTTACTTCTTAGTTTCTTTAGTTTTACCATTTTAGTTTCCACTATGGTAACTAGTATTTTTGTCTAAGTAATTTATTATTTAATATTAGAAATAAGCGAGAATAATTATATAATTAATACCCAATGGTTATAAATATATATTAAATTTTATAAAATAAAAAACCATTATGTGTGTAAAATTTATTTAAATAAAAAATCATTTAATGTGAAAAAAATTATTTTACCATTTACCATGGGAACAATGTTTTTTTACTATTTAGGGTTCAATGTAATTATTATAAAAGGATCATTGGTCCATTAATGTACTATGTTTAATATTTTTAAACATATTACAATAAATTTTAAGTGTATAGGTTTTTTAGGAATTTAAAATCATTTAAAAATAAATTTTTTATTATAAAATAACATTAATGTTAATTTTAACAATATTCATTTATTTTGACAATAAAAAATATAAATACAATGATGGAATTATATTTTATTATTTTAAAACCTATATAAAATGCTATATTTTTCTAAAAAATTAATGGAAACAAATAATACATTCAATTTATAATAATATTAATATTTTAAGAATCATTTATTTAATTTTTGTATTATATAAATAATTATTATGCTAGCATTGCCTAAGAATTTACAATAATTATAAAAATCATAAATTAAAAAAATAATTTATCCTAATGAAATTAATTTAATTATTCTCAAAATTATAATCATAATTAATTTAAAACATTATGTTTCCCAATTTGAACACATAATTGAAATTTAAAAGCAAGAGGCTAACATTTTTCCTTTTTTCATTACTTAAATTTTTATATATGTCACTTTAATATAAAAGTATCCATAAAACTCATAAAAATAGATCGTAAGATGATAATTTTCTAAATATTCCTATACAATAGTAATTATAAAACTTTTAGGTAATTTTTAATCCTTATCTTTTTAGTTTAACCCCACGGTAAACTCGTTTTAACCTTAACTGTGGTAATTAATTTTTTACTTTATTTTATATTTATTTAGAAAAAAATTAAGTTTAACTTGTTATATAAAAATAATTATTTTTATTAAAAATATGGAATCCATTTTTATTAATTCCATTCATAGAAGTGGAAAATTATAATTTAAAATAAAACTTGCATACAGGATGAAAAAACGGTTTTCCAATGAGAAAATTCTCATAATTATAGAAATTTTTAATTTAAAAATTAAAAATGAAATTGATTCCAATGGCCTAAATTTTATTTATTTTAATATAATTTAAAAAATATACTTTTAAAATAATTTTAAATAAAGATTTTACCCTATTATTTCATTAAACGAAAAAGTAGTTTTAAGTAAAATCCAGTATTTTTAACAATTCATCAAAAAATTAATATTATCAAAAAATACTCAAAAAATAATGCTAAGATAATTTTGGAATTATTATTTAAAAAATTAAGTTAATTTATTAATATAAATTTTATAATAGTGGGAAAATTTAAA
Source organism: Viscum album (assembly GCA_963277665.1). Taxonomy (NCBI): domain Eukaryota; kingdom Viridiplantae; phylum Streptophyta; class Magnoliopsida; order Santalales; family Viscaceae; genus Viscum; species Viscum album. The sequence goes on along the minus strand of OY728162.1, from coordinate 420,416,017 downwards.
TTTAAAATGTGTGTGTAATGCACGACGAACCCTCCTTTTAAAAAATTGGGTTTTTTTTCCAGAAAACATTCCTTTTTCTTTCAAATGTTTATTATTTTACTTCCAATCAATATATAATCATTTAATTTATTTTATAAATGTTTAAAATATATTATTTTCATAATTTTTCAGTACTATTCATTCCCACCAATTTAATTACTATATTTTAATGATATATTATATTACTATTCATTTAGACTCAAGGATGCATGTTCTACAAGCTATCGAAGTGATTGAATATATTTAGAAATCAATATATCATAAAGTATAAGGGAGTTACATTCTCATATAGTATTAGTGTTTAATGTCATATATAATATTGAACCATATTTTTTTATTTTAAAATCTTGGGATATTGGAAAATACTTTTTGGTTTTTAGTTCCATATTTTGTTAAATAAAATGTATATATAGAAGTCATGGTGGATTTTATAAATGTTCTAATAATTTTGAAACATGGAATAAATGTGTTCGAGAGTTTTCATGGTATTCTAAAGAGTTATTTTCATTCCAAGTGGTTTGAAAATACTTTTTTGGTTTAAAGTTATTTTTAATGGTTAAGAGAATTAGACCCTATTTTGGCCTCGAAACTGATGAAGTATAGTTTTCAAGAACTATTTTAAGTAAAATTTCATGGATATTAAATTTAATAAAGTTTTAATAAAAATGTAATTGGCTCATAAATTGATTTTAAATATATCCCCATGTGAGTCAATTTTAAATGATGTCTTAAAAGTGGATTTCTAAATGAGTAAAGTGGTTCGACACCCTGAGTTAGTTTTTAAAAGTTTTTTTTTTATTTTTAAAAATATTTTTTTTATAAAACTCTTGTGAGGACCTTTATTAATACATTAATAAAAATATTCCCATTTTGGGATGTTACCCCTCTATAAGTGTATATATTTTTGAATTTATATTGATTATTATACATGATTTTCAAAAGGGTTGTTTCACATGAAGGCATTGGAGGTGAGATGAGGTTTATTTCAAATAATTTATACCTTTTCCTTATTCTATGTTTTTTTATCAGGTAATTTTTTTGATTTCATGGGGGTTCTTGGATATGAATTATGAGATCTGGATATACTCTTCTCCTAGTATAAATTTTTCACTTTCTAGGGAATTATTTCCCATGGAAGATAAGTTCTCCTAAGATATATTATATTTTTGTGGTAACATATCACTCTTGGAATGGGTTAGATGGATTTTCTAGTTCAATGGACCTACATAGATGGACATGTCTTTATTATCTATCCTAAGGTTTTTTTTCACTAGTCTAATATAATGTTACATGAGTCCTAGGGAGAATCCCACAATGTTTATCTCTTAGTGAACATTACATGGGGGATTTAGTTATACACCTTGTTGTATCCCCTATCCTTAATTTACTAAATAGAACCTTTTTTCAGAATGTTAATTTTTTATGCCTTAAAGATATCCTTTATTCATAAATTTATTATATCCATTCTAGTTATATATTCTACTAAATTTCAAATTGATCTAAAAAATGGATTATAAAATGCTTTGGAAAGTTATTTAAAATATTGAATCAATGTGTTTTTTATAAAAAGGGGACTTAAAAAAATTATTTTTTAAAGAGGAAATGGGTTTATGTTATTTCCATGAATTTACTAAATGGCCATCTTTCCATGTTTTAAAATTGATTTAATGAAAATATTTTGGTTCCACCCATCTTTTTTTAGAGAAGGGGGATATGTGTTGTAATATTTATTATGGAATGATATTTGGTTTCTTTGTTTATTTAATTATATATATTTCAAACTAGTATTAATGAGATGTGGTTTTAATGAAAATGGAACAAATTTTTTTGTGAAATCCAACCATTCATGTTTAGCTCATACCCTACCTACACCATTTAGTGTATGCAGTTCTTATGTATTCTCTCAGGTTTTCTAGCTATTTTTTCTTATTTTTGGTATAAGGAATCAATTGGACTATTGATATATATATTGGGATATAGTTAGTGACCATGGGATACAAGTAGATGATTATAGTGGTTCATTTTGGCGATGCATTGACCTTTTTATCCTAGATGATAATTTTTGGATTATCTTTTATTGATATCTACATTATATTCAATTAGTATATTTAATGTGGTGTTTGATTTGTTCTTATTATTTATTATTTTAGTTTTATTTGATTTGTATGTTTTATTTATTATTATTTTTTATTTTTCTAATAGAATAGATGTCTAATGTACAGATATGGAATTCTATATTTATATTTGTGGTCCTTGTCTTGTTTATTATTTATACATGGGTGAAATAATTCCCAAGTTTTGGTTCATGATCCCCAAGTAGTAGTTTCTAGCTCACGGGGGTCAAGAATACCCTTTAGTCCTAGTGGTGGGTCAATTTAGGTGATGTGTCAGGTCAACCAGTTTAATTCATTTAAAATGGAATCAGAGCCTATGTTTTTTAAATTACAAGGTTATTGAAGACCCCTTTTGTTATTTGGGAAGTTTATTAGTATAAATATAGAAGTGTAGGGACATTATATGTATATATGAGGAGTATGTAATGAACTTATTCTTGTCACAAGCCTTATGTTTCCATGGGTAGTTTTGGTTTTTATATCTAATACGAATTCATTTTTGAGTATTCTCAATGTGTTTGATATGATATTGTGTTATGTTGATCCTTATTAGTTATAATAGGGATTTTATAAGTCATTTGAAGAATTTGGGATGAAAAATTGAAGATAACCAAAGTTTTGTGGTTAGTTTGCACGGTCTAGAAAACCATGTCGATCTTATACAAAAGGGTATGTAACCATATCAGTGATTTTTTCATAGATGGTTCATGGTTTGGTTACCTCTGAGGCCATACCATGCACTGCTTTTCTTTTGCCCTGGATTTTTTTATTTTTTCACCCTTAAATTTTGAATTGATCTGAGTAGTTCTTAACATTTTTGTGGGGTTAATTTAGGGGGTTTTAATGTGTTTTGATTTTATTGGATGGTGAGTTTATTTATGTTTTGTTCTTTTTTGTTTGGATCAATATTTTAAAAATTCTTTTTTGTTGTGCAATTTTTTTTTTCAGATTAAATAGGGGAGTATGTTATGAAACTAATGTTTGTGAAGAAATAAAAGAATTTTGGGACCATGTAATGATTTTAAAAATAATTATCCTCATTAAATAATTTTTTATTATGAGGGTTTATTTTGAAATAAAATAACTATTTCATAAAATGTCATGTGTTTTTGAATTTGAGTGTTAATACTTCCTTATAAGAGGAACTTTGTTTAATTTTAAATACTTTTAAAAGTGGTTTATTTCATTATGAGTGTTTGGAAAGGTTTTTTAAATTTAAATGAGGTTCATGATGTTTTTTTATAATGGAACTCATGGATAAATTTAAAAATAAAGGAAAACATTATAAAACATAATTAGATTATTTGTTTTAAGTGAGGTAAAATTATGTCAATGTGGGTGTGTTTTTGGAAAATGAATTTGATTCCACTTGAAAAAGTTGTGTTATTTAAAGAAAATTGGATTTTATAGAGGTTTTATTGTGTGATTTTCCCTATTAAATTATGTATTTTAATTGGTCACTATGATGTTCATTGGGAATATTTGGGTTTAGTTAGGAAACATGAATAGGTTATATTCCTGTTTTTGTTTCTTTATTTTCCCCCAAATATGGTTATTGATAAAATATGTAATTTCATTCATAGGTATAATACTTAGGATGAATCAATTTGTTTTTAGGTGTTTCTCTTCTAATGGATGGCCTTTCTCGAACCATGAATATAGTGGTGGATATGGTATCTACCATGAACCATGATCCCGTAGGTCACCGTTCACTTTTATATGGTGACCAAATTAAATAATAAGTTATAGAATGGTTAGATTATCTTTATAATTCTTATGAATTGGATTATATAGAGTTATCTTAAGTGAAACTTATATTTGGGTGATTATTTATTTTGATATTGGATTCCATGGAGTTTTAAATAGATTATGGTTATTTAGTTTATTCTCTATGGGATGGGTTCCTTGATTCATTAGGGGTTCCTCAGTTGTGGAGTGGATGTTTTGTGGGATGCTTTAATTTGATGTATATTGATGAATTATATATGGGTGAGACTTGGGAGTGGGTATTCAGGGTGACTAGGATATATTTTGAACCAGTTTGGATTATGTAATGTTTAGTGTCAATTTGGTTCTTATTGGGTTAACTATGGTATGGTAACCTGGGTGTGAGGTTTTAGTTTTCAACTTCCACTAATTCTACAACACAAGGTCTATGACCATTTAATTTCTTGATGAGGTATGTTTTTGGTTGCAATGTTCCTCCCTTCATGGTGAAAAAGGACATGATATAATTTCTGGGTTCTATTTTTTATCATTTATGACCCTTGGGTTGCAGACATTTGTGTATTTGATCCTATTTAATGGTGATCAGTTATGGTTGGAAATTTTTGGTGTTTTATTTATAGATGATTTGAGGAAGTGTGGTTGTCTGGGTAGTACTCTCTTTTTTGAATCTTTTGAGAGATTTTCCATACATTCTACCAATTTGGATGAATTCTAAATTGATTTTTCTTGTAAATGTTTTTTGGAATTTGAGGATTTTATTCCACTAGTTGTGTAATTTTTCATTTGAGGTTTTCTCCTTTTCATAAGACCCTTATTAAATTTTCCCTGAACCTCCCAAATCTTATGTAAGTATTAAGATTCCAAATCTTCCTTCACATATACTTTGATTAATGACTTTCTGGGGGTAGAAATTGTAATGATGGGGAGAATTATGAAACTATCATGTCACTATTTATTTATATTTTATATAATTTAGGGAAATTTTAATTTTTAAAGTTTTTACTTTTAATTTTATATTTTATTGAAAATAATCATTTGTAAAAAAATTTGAACAGTCATTGTAAGGTTAGTAAAACCCTTTCGAATTACCCTTATGTTGGGTCTCCTTAGTATATAGTTTAAGGAACATGGTTTAGAAGAAACTGTGCAAGTTAGTCTTATGTAGAGTTTTCCTGGTTCATTTTTAATCATGCATGGTTAGTCTAAAAGAGTATCACATATATTACATAATGGATGAAAAATATATTTTTATTAATGAATATATAAGTGTGATTACACGTCAAAGAAGTTGAAAATAGTGAAGACCTTGGGAATTTCCCTTAATAATGATATTGTTGTCCTTTTGAAAGGATATCATACTAAAAAATAATCTAAATACCTCTTCAGGCCGGGATTTACTAGCTAAGGCATCAGCCGCAATGTTTCCCTCTCTCTAACTATAGCCAACCTTTTCTCTATGATCCAACAAACTCTTCCATTTCCCAATGAAGTATGCCAAATCCCATGGAACTTGTTCCATTCTTTATATCATCCCAACTATAACTTTGGAATTAGTTTTGACTTCCATGAGACAAATATTATATAATTTTCAAAATTAAAGACTACTGATCATATCCCTTTCCTCTACTCCTAAAGAATTTCCGATTCCATAATAGGTTCTAGAAGACAAAATAATTGAACCTCTAATGTCTCTAACCAACCCTCCAACTCTCATGGATCTAGATAAACATGACCCATCCAATTTAATCTTAAATCTAGTTATAGGGGGGTTCCAAAATACCAATGTCCCTTGTTCATTCTTGTATTACCTTCTTCTAATAGTACCACCCTTGAAATAATCTTTCTTAGAGCATTAGATGCATATCCATGAGAATGTAGACCCCCCATCACTAAAACCAAGGATCTTTTCCTCACCTGAATAATGGTCTAGGATTATAAACAACCATCCCTTTATTTATTGCGAACCAACCAAATGAACCAATCTAAATAAACAAAATGGTTTCATTAGTTTACATGAATAATCATTTTATCTCAAAATTTTTCATAGAAACAACATAACTAATGGTTTGGTGTATATTATACTATATATATAATAAAAACATGTTAATATTTCTCCATAATCAATCCACAATAGATCCCCTTTTATAATTCTAAAAATTTATACACATATTCATAACCTATAGAGGTTAAAAATAAGAAATGAGTGATCTCAAATTATCAGTATGGTCAATATTAAATCCTTTCATTAAGGTTTAGATCATACAAATATGGAGAAACAAGATATTGGGAGAAAAAACTTAACAAAAGATTATATAACAATACGAATCATCTATAAGTAATGATATAATGACATGTCATCTCAAATGAACAAATATATACCATGGAAGAAGTTTGTGGAATCATGATAAATTAAACAAGAGTAAAGGATCATAATCATTGTCCTAATATTATGACATAATAGCGTGTCATAAACAAAAGAATAAAAATCATATGTTAAGACTACCCACCAATACATTCATCAAATAGTAGGCTTGGGGTAATCACATGGGTACATTCATGGGATTTCTATAATCCTCTTTTGTACACTTGGGATTGGTATAAAAGCTCTCATTCACCCCTCAATATTGGGACAAATCCTCTCGGACACCCTTTTTCTTTGGATAAATCCTATTGTGTGCCCTTTATCTTGGGATAAATCCTCTCATATACCATTTTGAGCTCATGATATTTAAACATTAATAATTAATAAGAAGGTTTTATAGGGACCCACCCTTCAATAATCTATACATGTCAACCCACTTATAAAAAGTCATTAAACACATTATAAAGATCCCATGGAATGAGAAATTGGCTTCACAACATTTCCCAATGGTATCACCAAAATTGACCTCAACAATGAAAATGGCTGATACCCAAAATTAAATCAACATAAAGAGTAAATCATATTAATATTTATAGGTCCATATATAAAGAATAAATTCTATAGAAATAATTTTTTACAGATAAAGAGGAAAGTGGTAGAGAGATCATAAAATAGTTTTATAGAAAATGATTATCTTGGGAGTAATTGATGAAGTTATGGGTCACCTTAAAATTTTGTTTTCATAAAGTTATCTTTTAAAAAAATTAATGGAATCCATTTGAAAAATAATTATTTTGAGATAAAAGTCATAAATTAATCCTTGGAAAATTCATAAATTTTTTTAATAGGATAAGTGAAAACATTTTGAAAACTTTTACTTTTAAAAATAATACTCATTAATTGTTCCTTTAAAAAAACTAATGGTTTTAAAAGGGTGTTTTGAAATATTTAAAAACACATAATTTTATAAAAATAAATTCAATAATAAATCCCTAAAAAGATATAAAGTTTTCTAAATAAATTTGGGGTGGAAGATAAAACATTGAATTTTGATAGGATGAAAGGCCTTTTAACTATTTAAAACACCTTTCTTGAAAACCAACTTCATAAAAAGAGGTAGAATAATTTTATTTATAAAGTGGTAATGGAAAATAAGATTATCACTTGAGATAAAACATAATTGGGGTTTTGAAATATAAATTCGAACATGGTGGGAGAGGAAAATGTGGACAAGGAGGGAAAATCATCATTAAAGTGGATGATACTTATTCTTAATAATTAAATACCTTTTTAAGAATCATTTATCAAGGTAAATTTTTTATTTATAAAATAAATATTCACCTAAATATGAAGTGTAATTAAAATTAAATAAAATAATATGGTGGAGAAAATCATTCATAGAAGAAATAAGTTCAATAAACAGCCTTCTAACACAATAAAGGGAGTTTAGTTAAGATATAAACTTATTACCTTAGTATCCTTTGAATTGAAATAAATCTAAATAAAAAAATACATGGCTATGAGTACAACATGATTTTAATAAATTTTTTAAAAGAAATTTATTAAGGAAAAATCACACTATATCAAGTATATCGAGGTTCATAATAAGAAATATGTCTTGAGAAATTAAATTTGTAATGTGAAACCCTTACTATAATTATCATCTTCCACTAAAGAGTATGAATATCCAATATAACACAAATAAATTTATTAATCACCTATTTTATAGCTTTATTAATATCTATAGACTTTTAAAAAAATCATTTATAATTATTCTCTACATGTATATTAGTCAGCTATTATCTATTTTCAATATTTGGTGTGATTTATCTAAATTGTTTTGAACTAATTTTGTAATATCAGTGTTTTTTTCATTCTTATTATAGTGTTCATCATTCATGAAAAATAAAATGTGCTATAATTTATGTTTTTTAAACTATTTATAATGTTATAATTTCATTTCTTATGTATTTTAGTTATTATTTGTGATGAAAAAATAAAGTATGATATTATTTTAGTAATTTGTAACAATTGAACAGTGATAACATAATTAAGGAGTTAAAAGTTTATATCAACTTTAAGAAGCATTATTTAATCATTAATACTCAATATTATGCTTCTAAAGACATAATTGACATACATTTAATTCATTTATCATGTAGTTGTTTAATATTAACTAGTAAGAACATGCTATAATTTATGTACAAGTATGGGTTTAGAAGATATTCTTTTGTTATGATATCATCATCACACATGTATAATGAAACTAATTAAATTTTATTAATAATAATTTAGAATATTTAGAAGAGTAATTTAAATGGAAAATATTTTTTCACTTATAAATAAATCTCTTTTCTATATGGTATGTTCATTTTAGGAAAATGTTTTAAAATGATCGCTTAATGATAATGTTGACTATAGAATAATTTTTTTTATTCACATAATATAAACCAGGTTATAAATAACATATATATTCACTAAAGTAATTTCTATGGCCATCCTTGATGGGTGATGATGAGAATTGAAACATTTTGTTCATGGAGGCGATAGTCTGCACAAGCACATGAGAAACATTTTTATTTTTTTTGATTGAATGTGAGGGGAATACATAATGGTTATAACATCAGTATAATAAAATTTTATTATATAATTTATAATGATTTAAGTATATACATATGGTTTTAATGGGTTTGGATAAGGTTGCACTACCACAAAACAGGGTAAGGGAAGCACCTCGTTTTATCAGTGCTAAACAGAAAGCACTGATGGGGAGGGGGGGAGGCTTTATCAGCACCAGCTAAAAGTGCTGATAAATACATACTTTAATAGCGCTAAAAAAGCACTGATAAAGAGTACACATTTATCAGTGTTGCTAAATGATACATTTATCAGCGCTATTTTTTAGTGCTAATATTTTTTTAATAATAATTTATATACAATTATTATATTTATATTCAAAAATAATATTTATTTGTATACATTAAATAAAAAACTCATGTTTATAATTAATATATATTTTTTAATAATTCATATATATATATATATATAATGTTTAAAAAAACTATTTCTAAGATCATAATTAAATATAAATGCATTTCTAATGAATTTGGTCGATAAATAGATTTAACATGCATGCGTATATTTTATGTATCATCATGAATGTTCATTTATACATTACACTCTTATTATTATTCATGTTGTACATTGATGACTCGTTTTTTATTATGTATATTTTACTACGTGTATATGATTAATTCATGCATGTTACCCATATATATACTATATTATGTTCTCAATACTTATAAAATTACATTAAATATATTTAAAGAATAAATATATTTGTTATATTTATAATTATTTAATTTTAATTATATATAAATACTTTTTAAATATATTTATTTGTCATTATAATTATAACTATATATATATTTAAATAACTATAAAATTAAAATAAATATATACATATATTATAATTATATATATATAATTATATACAAATATTTATAAATATTTATAATTTTAACAATAAATAAATAAATAAATATATAATTATAAAAGTATAATAAATATATTTATTATACTACTTATAAAGTTATAAATATATAATTAAATAAATATATACAAATATTTATAAATAAAAAAAATATTTATAATTATAATTCTCAAATAAACATACATATATTTAAAAAATTAAAAAATTATAATATTTATATTAATTATATATATTTATATACAAATATCGATAAATAAATACAAATAGTTGTAAATATAATTCTAAATAAATGTATATATATTTCAATAATTAAAAAATTATTATAAATATATTAATTATGTATATTTATAAAATTATAAATATATTTGTTATTATATTATAATTATATATATATAATTACAACTATAAATAATTTATTTATTATAATTTTTAATAACAAATAAATAAATATTTATTTATTAGTTATAAATATAAATAAATATATATTTATTTAAATAATTATTAATTCATAAAAAATATATTTATTATTATTTTTATATAATGTTATATATAATTAAATAAATATATTTCTAAATATATTTACAAATATATAGAAATATTGAGAAATAAATACAAATATTTATATTTATAGTTATCAATAAATACATATATTTTTAAATAATTATAAAATTATAATAAATATATTAATATATATATATATATGAATAAAATTATAAATTTTATAAATATTATAAATATTATTTTTTATAATTTTATAATTATTTAAATAAATAAATATATTTTCATTTATAATTATAATTATAGATACATATATATTCATATAAATAATTATAAAATTAGAAGAAATATGGTTATATACATCTATAATCATATAAATATATATAATTAATACATATTTTTATATATATTTCTAAGATTATAAATATAATAAGTATATTTAATATAATTTTATAATCATTTAAACTATAATTTTATAAATATAAATATATATTTACCATGTATATAATTTTATAAATATATATAAGAATATAAATAAATTATAAAAATTATATCGTTATCAATTCTTTTTTAGTGCTGATAAAGTCCTATCTATATCAGTGCTAAAAAACCAATGATGAAGGAATGTTTTATCTACAATTTTCATTTTAGCCCTAATAAAATATACCTTTATTATCACTTTTTAGCTAGCACTGATAAAAGATTCACCGGGTTTTATAAAGAAACCATAACTTTCTCCTCATTCCTCACACCCCACAAACTCTCATGGAAGCTGATCGTCGCCACCACCACTACCACCACCACCACCACCACCACCACCTCCTCCTCCTCCTTTCCCGCCAACTCCTCTGCCCCAAACCCACCTTCCTTGTATTCCTCTCCTCCATCGTGTGCCTCTCCTCTGCTGTGCGACTCTCCTCTACCATGTGACTATCCTCTGCCTCGTAACTCTCCTCGGTCGTGTGCCTCTCCTCTGTTGGAGGAATCCTCCACTGTGCACCTATCCTCTGCCACTGACTCCTCCACCTCCGCAATTACCTCTACCACAAACCCAGCTTCCTCGAACACCTCTCCTCCACTATTTTCCTCTTCTCCGCCAAAGGAATCCTCCGCCACACACATCTCCTCTGCCAGAGGACTCTTCTGTCGCGTTCCTCTCCTCTGCCAGAGGACTCCTCCACTGTGCGCCTCTCCTTCGATACGAATGCATCTCTACCACGTTCCAAACCACACCTCTGCGGTGAGTTTTTTTCCATTTCTCAAATATTTATCATGTTATTATAGTTTTCTTTTAATGGTGATGTTGTGAATTGTATGGCCTAAACGCCCCGCTAAAAATCGTGGTGATTGGTGGTCCTTGTTTGTGCACTAAATGAAATGCATGTTAGTTGTCCCTTTTTCCACTATTATTGCACTATGATCCAATGAAATATTCCCTCCACCATATTATTTTTATGTCCTCACGAATAATTGGTAGCCTCTGATATATGAGGAAGGTTTCCAGAGAGTTTGTCTCATGCTAGACCGAGTGATAGCTCAGGTAAACCCATTATGGTTCATGAACAAATGGTATTAATGCATATCTTTTTTATGAGTTAGGGAGTTATTAGTTAAGAGTATTAGGTATGTGAAACAATATATGACATACCTCATACTAGTGCGTCGTGAACCACTTTTTTTATGGAAAGTCCAAGTTACCTGGGTGATGGAATTGTTTCTCTTTGTTTCCATTCTTACTATTGTATGATTTCACCTTGGGTGATACACTTGAGTTTGAATATTATGGTTTAAGAGTTTTGGATCTTAGATTATTGGTAAGAGGACCATGCCCATGAATCATTCTAGGCATGCAGGATAAACATGACATATGATTTTCTATGTGTGATTTACAGGAAATGAAGGTTTAGTTGTATAAAGTATCTATAACACCCTTTTTTGATATCCATACATCTTTTTTTTACCCACTTATTTATTAACTAATGTTTATACATAAAATAATTTTCCATGTAAATTAGTATTGTCAAGTAATTCTAATCTAAATTCTACCTACTCATCTACTTTTTTATCCATATTTTTCATTCTCCCGACCCTTTGAATTTTTATCCAAGATTTAAAATTTTAGAGAAATTGTTTTCAAAAATATTATTTTTCTTCAACCATTTTTTTAATTATTTGGTATTAATTTTTGGGTTATGGGTGAAAATGGGAAATTTCTCCAGATTACTTTAGATTTTAACAGCAATAATTTAATTTCCATGGTTTTGAAACTTTTCCAATTTTTTTGACCAAATAGGTATTTTCCTTGTTTGGTGTGTTTTTATTGGGTTCTAAAATAATTATTTAAGAAAGCATTATTTAAAAAAAATTATTTAGGATATGTGTATTAAAATTTATTTCTAGATTTAATGATATTTTTTATGGCGTTACTACTTTTTGTGAATTATATATATTTTACAATTGGGAGTGTTATATTTGGTAATCCTAATAGAACCTATATGATGGTTTAGTTTTTCTTCATTACAGGTTTTTAAAATAGGATTTTTCATAATTTCATCATGAAACTTATTAATTTGGTTTTAAACTCAGTGTTTTCATAAAATCCATAGAACGGGTCACCCAAATATGCAATAGTTTTATAGAAATTGAAATGAATTAGTTGCACTAAAATTATAATTTATAGATTTGTTTCATCCATACATAAAAAGATGATGTTATTTATCTTTTGTATTTAATTGTAAAAATATGGAATTTTATTCACTTGTAGATATGAAATTAGTTTTGGAAAGTGTTATTTTCAAAGAATTTGGAAGCTTATGTGGAGGCCTTAGGTATACTTGTGCATTATATATTTTAAAATATGAAATGTTTGATAGATATAGTATTGGAATTGATTAAAAGGTATTTAGATTGTGATTACTATGTCTCTTTTTGTGAACTTATCTTCTTGAGAGAGTGATGAGAGTTAAGCAGGTTTGGTTCACATGTATAGTGAACCGTTTTGGATATCAAAAGGTTTACTATGTAATGTTGGGTGTGATTAAATAAAATTAGGAACATATAGTTTGGTTATAATCAATGTTTATTCATGTTTATTGTTTCTATGGAAACAGATTTGATATTAATATTGATTTTTTGTTTTTGGTGTTGTTGATGGGATAATTGTGTGGTTAGGCATTCTTAAGGATTTTAGAAAAGACTCATATTCATAAGATTATTTTAAATGTTTTTAGTAGATTTTAAAATAGTTGGATTATATGTATAGGTTCTATGATCAATGGAATTTAGTTCATTATTAAATTTTCAGTATGAATACTCAGTATGATGTGAATAGTGGCCATTAGGTCCCTAGAATTTATTTAAGGAATAAACTAGGTTTATTTGGGATATTATAGAAAAGGAGAATTGTTTTGTATTTGGAAAACGGTTGGATGGTTAACTAGATGGGTGTTTGATCCTGTTGATAAGTGTATAACTTAGGTAATAAGGAATTTAGGTGTTAATTTCAAGACCTAAGACTCTAAAATAATAAGTAAGCACTCCATTACTATAACTATTTTAGAATGTACATTCTATATGGTGTTAAATAGGGACCAATATATTCCATAATTCATTTTAAGGTCTTTTTTATACAATTTTTTATTTTATTGAACCCTCATAAGCCTATGTCATATTTTTTATATAAATTTCTAAGTTGGGGAGACCATTTTGAGTTGTTTCACACACTTTTATATTATAAATATTTCACAACGTTTCATTTTTTATTAATAATTGGATGAAATTGAAATAATATGGTGTCCAATTATGTCAACCCACATTGATAAATACTTGTAAGATAGAAAATGTATCTTAGATTAAATATTCTATGTTTTTATATCATATATAATGTAAATATTCTTGAGTCATATTACTATTCTATAAAGGAAATCATCACATTCCACTTAAAACTGAATGAATTATATGTCAACAAGACCAATTTAACCTTAAATTAAGAGGATGATTTGTTGGTGATGTGATGAATGGGTTGACTAAGTGGGAAATGAGAAAGATAAAATTAAAATCATGATTGTTACAAAATAACTTAAGGCATAATTTTTATAATGAAAATTGGTTTTTCTAAAGAGTAAATAGTGTAAAGAATTGTTATGTAAAACACATTTAGTTTAAATGGTTCATTTTAAGAATATTACTAAGGTGTATTTTAATGTTCATTAAAATCAATTATTTAAACAAAAATATTATTATGAAAAAACTACTTTCACTTTTGAATTATTATTTCATAAATAAAAAAATGTAAATTTTTAATGAATTGGAATGTGTGGGGATTATTTTTAATTCATTGGACATGTAGGGTTATTCTATCACCAAGTGATAATTATATAAAAATACACCATTGTGGGAAGGTATATGGATGCAATTAACTCGAGAAGTGGAGTTATGGGAGCGTTCTCAATCTAGTTGTTTGGTTCATGCTTTTAGATTTTATTAGGTGTATTTCTAAATGAAGGAACCAATAATACTTGATGTGAGAGACATATAAATTTTTCTTGGGGAGTACAAACAATTGATTTGGTGTGACCTAATGGTCATTGGTATAATGCCGTGTTTGTTGTAAATTGGAACACTAGTGTTTCATAGTTGTGAGTGTGGTCACTTACTATGGAACATATCCGTTGGGAATCCGGTGTTGTGGTGAAGGATAATTGATATAACTGGACAATGAAGCATGGATAAGTGATATCCAATGGTGGGGAACACAATATCAAATTCTTATGGAAATTATTATTATTACACCAAACTTTGGAATAATGTGATAGAATCATACAACATTGATTGATTTTTGATGAATCAAGGTGTTTTATACATATATTTTATAATGTACATCTCTTGGGATATATGTCTTTGTGAAAATGGCTAAGTAGCTCTTTTAGAATGATTTAATTGTTTTGAAATGTTTCTTATAGGGTTATCACTAACTTTAAATATTTAAGATTGTTGGGTCCTGAAGTCACGTGGAATGTTTAAAAAAAATGGAATTTTGGTTTTGTGAAAGAGTGTTTGGAATTGATTGATTTATTTAAAAAGGTGTGTTAATTTAAAGAGGAATTTGTGTAAATGGTTTGTTTTTCAATGGTATTTCAAGTGTTATTTTTTAAATAGTTTTCAAATGAAATTTGAACTGTATTTTTTCCATAATATTTTGCATTTATATTTTTATAGAATTAGGAAAACCATTACATTATCTAAATATTTTGTGGATTTATTTTGTTAAATAGTAATATCACCAAATCAAATATGATGGATATGAATAAATAATGGATAGATGTCAATTGTTTAAAAAAATAGTATGGAGATGGAGTGAAAGAGTTTATCAAGTTTGTAAAATATCATTCATATAACCCTTCTCAAATACTTTGTCCATGTTTACATTGTTTTTATTCAAGACAAGATAGTCCAGAGGAGTTGGAAGAACACTTGATCTATCACATAATAGATTAAAGTTAAAAGTGTTGGAATAAACACAGGGAAAATAGAATTTAGCTAGTTGCTGAGATAATAGTGCATTTTATGGATCGTCTGATATGATTACAAGTGTGGACAATGAATAAGACCATATCGAGAACATGATTACATATGTGAATGATGATGAAGATCATATTAAGGAAATGACAAGGACAGTTGAAGATGAAATTCATGATTGCCCAAATTTTTTTGATCAAATAAATAGTTGTGCAATGACACCTTTGTATGGTGGTTTCACTAAATATAAAACATTTCCAGCCATACTGAAGCTGTATAATTTGAAATAAGGCAATGGATGGAGTGATGATAGTTTTATATAATTAATTTCTCTCTTGAATGACATGCTCCTAGAAGATAGTGAGCTCCCACGCTGAACATATAACTCCAAATGAATGCTATGATCGATGGTTATCATCTATAAAAGAATACAAGCATGACCTAATGACTATAAATTATTTCAAAAGAACAAAAAATCACTTATAGAATGACCAAAGTGTGGTTATTCTCGATACAAGAAAGACGAATCTGGTCCTACAAAAGTTTAATGGTATTTTCCAATCATTCCAAGGTTTATGAACCTATATGGAAGTGAGGATACTAAAGGAAAATTGGCGTAACATGTAGATAGAATAAATAAAGACGGTAAAATACATCACCTAGTATACACTCCTTAGTGGAAGAGAATAAATCACGAGTATCATACTTTTGGAAATGAGCTGAGAAACCTTCATCTTTTGTTATTTGTAGATGGAGTGAATCCTTTTGATTTTTAAAGAATCACTCATAGTACATGGCTGATTATGTTGGTAAATTATAACTTTCCACTATAGTTATGCATGAAATAAAAACACATCATGATATCTATGCTTATATCGGGACCGAAAGAATGGGGTAATGATATTGATGTTTATTTGGATCCATTGATCGATGATTTGAAATTATTGTGGTATTCATGTGTTACGTTGTATGATGCTTACAAAAAATGAAGATTTCATGTTGAGTTCTATATTGTACATGAAAATAAATTATTTTCCTGCTGATGAAAATATGTTATGATATATAATTAAAGGAACACATGAGTGTCCCTTCTACGAATAAGGTACACAATCAATTAGGTTGAAACATTCATCAGAAACTATGTTTCTAGGATATCACTTATTTATACCATAATGGCATAAGTAACGATCTTGGATGACATCATTTGATGGATGTTCAGAAGAACTTTCTACACCATCTCCACTAACTGATGATCAACTATTTGATAATGTAAAAGATTTGGATATTACTTTTGGTAAAAAGTTTTTTAAAAACATTATGAAAACTAGTTAGAAGAAGAGATCCATTTTTTTGAATTAGCATACTGGATTTTTTTGTACATCATAAATTTTCTTAATTCTATGAATATTGAAAAAAATTTTATGTGATAGTGTCATCAACACATTACTAAATGTACCAAGAAAAACATAGGATGGAATTAAGGCTAGGTTGGACATAGTTGACATGGGAATATGAGAAGAGTTGGCACCAATGAAGGTTGAAAAAAACTTTTCTTCCCCAACTGCTTACACTCTTTCCAGGTAGAAAACATATCAGTTTTGTAATATATTGAATGATGTAAAGGTACCATAGGGGTATTTATCGAATATCAAGAACATAGTTTCAATGAAGGATTTAACGTTAAAGGGTCTGAAATCACTTGACTACCACGTTTTGATGCAAGATCTAATTCCTATAGCTTTACGTTGCATTTTTCCCAAGAATATTCATTATACAGTAACAAAGTAATATTTATTCTTTAAAACTATATGTAGAAAAGTTATAGACCCAATAAAATTGCTGAGTATGGAAAGAGAAATTGTCGTCATATTATGTGAATTGGAAATGTTCTTCCCACCAACATTATTTGATATTATGGTTCATTTGACGGTTCACTTGGTGGGAGAGATTTGACTATGTGGTCTTGTACACTATAGTTGGATGTACCCATTGAATGGTATATGAAGAATTTGAAAGGGTATGTCAAAAATCAAAGTCGGCCAGTGGGTTGTATTTTAGAGAGATATATTATTGAGTAAGCCATTGAATTCTGTGACTAATACTTATCCGGTGTGGAAAGAACTGGTCTACCAAAATCATGTCACACTGGGTGGCTTGCGGGTGAAGGAATTTATGGAAGATAGGTTGTCACAATTAATATTATAGATCAGAATTAGGCCCACCATTATGTTTTTCATAATAGTTCGGAGATTGACCCATATATCAAAACCCACAATGAAATTATTAGGCATTTGAATAGATCATGGGATGAAAAAGTAGATATCAAATACACATAATATACAGTTTATAAGATGGTTTTGAGACCATATATTTAAAGACTCAAATGAAAATCCAGACTCAATTTCAGAGCGACTTCGATGTCTAGCTGAAGGACCAAGTGTGTATGTATTATCTTATAATTCTTATGTAATTAATAGTTATACATTCTATACTAATGAATATGATGAATACATTACCATGTAGAATATTGGGGTTGCACTTGTGGCCGAAGCGATTCATGTTTCCGATGATAAGGATAGAAATTCAATTTATGCGAATATTTCATACTTTGGCATCATCAAACAAATATGGGAGTTGGATTATACGAAATTCCAAGTGCCAATTTATCAATGCAAGAGGTATGATAATAGAAGTGTTGTTAAAATAAATGATTTTGGATTTGTGAAAGTTGATTTCAATAAGGAAGGGTACAAATATGAACACTTTTTAATGGATTCATAGGTAGTACAAGTTTTTTATATTCTAGATCCTGCAAACCAAAACTGGTCTATTATTCTGTTATGAACCAAAACCACATAAGTTTCTGATGAAAATTCAATAGAGGATGACCCTTTTATTGGGACTTCACAATCATTTCGCAGTGGTCCCAATGTTAATGGTGTTTTTATATTAGAGGAGACGACAATTAAGGGATTTGATAGTCGATATAGGGGTCAAATCCCATTATCCTTTAAAAAAGATAGTTTAATAATCAGGTTATATTTTTTTAATATACAACATGTTACCTTATTTTATTATTTATTCACTAATAATTTTATATAATCTAAATTAAATGTTAAAATACTTCTATATATAATGACTTCTATATGTGATGATACTCCCAATACTGAGCCACAATAGGTCTCTCAACTTACTTCTGCTTGCAGTGAAGAGGCACAACAGGTCTCTTAACCTACTACTCCTTGTAGTGCAGAGGAACAACAGGTCTCTTAACCTGCTATTTCTCATAGTGAAGAGGACCAATAGGTTCCTCAACCTACTAAAATAACTCCTAGTGTAGAGGTATAACCACAATCTGCACATGCTAATGCTAGCACTCTAGAGGAACATATTGATGATGTTGAAATCAAGGAATGGTAGGCAATGAAACACTGACAACAAAGAAAAAATATGAGCTTTGTAGTTTGAAAGTGTTAGAGAAAATACTTAAGGAAAAAGAAAAAGGAACCAAATACATGGTCAGATGTAATAAGAGGGGCCACCATGTTAACCCCAACAAGGCCATATTCAATAGTTATATTTGAATTTTCACTTGAAAATGTGTGCCAATTGATGTATTGTCGTGGTACCATGTTGTCACTGGGATTAAGACACTAATGTGGGGAGATATTATGGTAACATTATGACATCATTTCATTAATTTACTAAAAATTAAAATAACAAAACATTTAATTACTCTTCATCATCCCTTGTATAGTGCATTTATAGTAGATGACTCACACAATGACTATGCATTAAGGGTTGTTGGAAGGACACACATAGAATTTCACACAATTTTAATGAGAGATTATCTTAAAGATGCTGAAGGGAAAATAAACCTGCACCCACCTCCTCTTTATACACACCTGATAACCCAAGGAGTATGGGATGCATTTACCAGTCATCATGCAGAACAGTTTTCTCAGGTACGTTGTGTTTGATAATAAGTTGTTTAATGATGCATGTATTCATCAATTTTTTTGATAATTTTTTATTTATTAAATATTAAATAAGTGCTAAAAAATAAGGAACTAGTTTCAAAACTAGAATACCCCTACTGTAAAGCAAGGATGGGGTACGCTTCACTTGAAAAAATCTGGTATATATTTTAAATCTATTGTAATTTTTTTATGTTCCATAAAAAAACACCATAACTATGTTTCTCTATTTATATGTTTATTGATGAATCTAAATAAATTTTCACTTCCATCCCACTCCATGTGCTATGAAAGGAGGAATGTGTAAATATAGATGGGATACTAATAGATGAAAACACACAAAAAGAGTGGGAAACATGCATAAGTATTACATAATAAATATCTATTTTTATTTAAATAGATATTATATAACAATGTTTACTTATTTTCCTATATTTTCTATCTAACATAGTGATAGGAATCATAAATATCCAAACCAGATGTAGACATACTTTTGGTGGCCTTTAGGCAATCAGAAAAGTATGACCACATTAGAGGTGTAGGTTTTGGGGTGACACCACAAACATTTTTTGAGAAAAAAAAACAAGAGGATAAAAGTGAAGAAATGAAAATGATGATACAAAGATTAGATATACATGAAGAACAAATGAAATAGCAGATAGATATCAAATTTTTTTTGTTAGGGTGAAATAGAAGAAGCAACTCAAGAACAATCAGTGTGTGAAGATACCGCCCCACCCCCACCAGCTTTGAGTTGACCCATTCCCCTAAAAAACCTATCTTAGCTAAGGTAATAAATCTTCTAATAATTTTTTCTGTGATTTTTAAATCAAATATACACTGATACCTTTCTTGTACTGATATTATATAGGGTGAAAATGACTGTGATTTATATCTATAAACACCCACCCACCGCCTTGTAGAGAGGGCTACAGTGTTCAATATCCAGAACGCCATGCTACACAATAGACCACTTCCAACATGTCATGTCAAAGTGATGATTAACGTATCCCATGAGATGACCACTGAGCTATCTGTTCCAATTTATGATGAAGATATTCATAAGGTCAAACAAGATCTTGTAACATTCATCCCATAGTCATCACATCTTGTAAAAAACATGTTGATAAGGAGGTATTCATTTCTAATTTATTTTTCAATATAAACCTTTAAAATTTAATAAAAAAAGGTCTGAACTGATGAATGTTATTATAGAAGAACACCGTGAAGGGGGTGAAAAGAAATAATGACTCACAACCATCTCAAGGATCAACCAACTGATTGAAATGATCTATCGAAAGCACCTTAAACCCAACCGTTCTATATCTGCATTTATTATCATTGTAGGCTCATGTGAATATGAATTTGAAATAAGGTGGTACTCACATAATTATTTTTGATAAAAATATGTATAGTTTGAAAGATCTATATTTCATTAGTGTTGAAAATGTAAGTGATATCCTAGAGTATGATTGGCTAGGAAGCTTAGTTGTAAATGTATACATGAGGTATGTTTTCATGATTTGATTTTCCAAAAGCTGATATACTATTATAATTATGAATAAATAAATTTCATATTTTTCGTAGAAATATATATGAAAAAAAATTGAATGTATTTCCCCATAAACAAAAATTTATATTCGTCAGTCCTCATGTCGCCTCTACAGAACAAGAAAATAAAATCCAGTAAAGGGGGTGAAATATTGTCAGGCCGACTCAAATCATTTAATAAAAAAATTATAGATGAAAAAATCTTCTTAATACCAATGATACAAGGGTAAAACTATACAATTTAATCATATCAAATATATTTTAATTTATATAATTACTTATTCTTTTTTGTGTTCTTAGGTAGCATTTGATGCTCATTGTGGTCAATTTGGATACTCTAATGATTTATTTCATGGATTCAATGAATTGATATCCAAAAAACTAACCACACATGATGGAGTTTGTCAATTTTAAATACATTACATCCAAAATTTTAGAACTAAACATCTACTTATATAATTTATATTATCTTTTAATGTGGATTCTGTTATGATAGGTCAGTGTGTGAATATTATCTACAACATGGAATGAGGCCAGGGGAAAAGGAAAAGAAACATCACAAGTACTATGACTAGATAACTATCATGGTATATATAATAAGATTTCACTATCCAAACAAATATAAAAAAATTACTTATTTTTCTCAATGTTTCTACAGTGTTTGAAACAAATAAACAGAAAAGACTGTGGTTATTATGTTTGTAAATTTATAAAAGATATCATATCTCATCAAAAAACTAGAAACCCTAAAGAGGTATTTTTGAAGATAATTAATATTTCATTTAAAATATTTATTAATCCTTTTTGTATTTATATATTTTCTATACTACCGTGATTTTTGAAAAGAATCATATTCACAAGACGATAGATATATTCATGTAGAAACAAATGGGTTGCATACCTGTTGGAATAATTTACACAAATATATTGAATATGTGACCAGTATGACTTGAAGTTTATATTTTTATTTAAAATTTAAAGTATTTTTATTAAAAAAATAAGTGACATACTAAAAACTAATCAAAAACATTAGGGTTGATTTGATACTTTATGATAATTATCTATAAGTCATTTGTGACAAGTAAAAATCAACCGTACCTAAATCCGACGCATGGTGTGAAAGTTATGAATTTAAGTGTGTATTTTTATATTAAATTAAAAATAAATTTAGCAAAAAGAACAAGTGATATACTAAAAAAATAAAAAAATTCATTCGTATTATTTTGATACTTTATGAAAATGATCCATCAGTCATTTTTGATGTGTAGGAATAAACTACACCTAAATCCAACAAATTGTGTGGACGATATTACTAAAAGTATCTGTTATCAGTTTAAAATTGACATTTTAGCTCAAAACATGTCACTCAATAAAAACCAATAATAGTCACTCTAATTATCTTCATAATTTAGGAAAACAATTCACAAGTTCTTTTTGATGTATATGAATTAGTCTCATGTCAAAATGATGCATTATGCGACCAATTTGACTCAAAATCCATGTTTTCAGTTTGAAATGTTATTTTAGTTAAAAAACACAACTGACATACTAAACACTGAGATAAAAAATTTATATTGTTTTAATACTTTAATAAAATGATCTATAAGTCATTTGTGACATGTATGAATCAACCTCACCTCAATATGACGCATGGTGTAACCAGTATGACTCAAAGTGTCTCTTTTTATTTAAAATTGATATTAATTTTAGTAAAAAATAGAAATGGCATACTGAAAACTAAGAAAATTGATTTGGATTATTTTTATAATTTAGGAAAATCATTCATGAGTCAATTGTTATATGTAGGAATCAACCCCACCTCAATAAAATGCACGATGTGATCGGTATAATTCCAAATGTTTATTTTTATTTAAAATTGACATTAATTTAAGTAAAAAGAACAAGTGGCATACTAAAAACTAAGAAAAAACACATTCTTATTGTTTTAATAATTTAGTATAATCATCCATGAGTCATTTGTTATGTTTAGGAATAAATATAACCTCAATCCGATGCATAGGGTGACTGTTATGACTAAAAGTGTCTGTTATCAATTTAAAATTTACATTTTGTCTCAAAACATGTCACTCACTAAATACCAAGAAAACACATTATCATTTATTTTATACTTTATTATAATGATCAATAAGTCATTTTTTGTGTGTATGAATTATTCTCACATTAAATAAATGTACGATGAGAACGATGTGACTCAAAAAGTGTGTTTCCGATTTGAAATGATATTTTAGTAAAAAAACACAAATGACATACTGAAAACTGAGAAAATAAATTTGGATTGTTTTTATACTTTAGAAAAATTATCCATGAGTCATTTTTGACATGTATGAATCAACCACCCCTAAATATGATGAACGATGTGACTGTATAAATACAAATGTGTTTTTATTTAAAATTGACCTTGATTTTATTAAAAAGAACAAGTGACATACTAAAAACTAAGAAAATGAATTTGAATTATTTTAATACTTTAAGAAAATGATCTATGAGTCATTTGTGATTTTTAGAAATCAAACTCACCTCAATCCAATGCATGGTGTGACTAGTATGACTAAAAGTTTCCATTATTAGTTTAAAATTGACATTTTAGCTCAAAATGTTTCACTCACTGAAAACCAAGAAAACGCACTCCGATTGTCTTCATAATTTAGGAGAGTGATTTTTAAGTCCTTTGTGATGTGTATAAAGTAGTCTCACCTCTAACCGATGGACGATTCAATAGGTATGAATCAAAATGTGTGTTTCTAGTTTCAAATGTTATTTTGTAAAAAAACACAACTGGCATACAAAAAACTAAGAAAATGAATTCAGTTTTTAATACTTTAAAACAATGATCCACGAGTCACTTTTAACATGTAGTAATCAACCACACCTCAATCTGATAAATGATGTGACTGGTATAAATCCAAATGTTTCATTTAAATTTGATATTAATTTTAATAAAAGAACAAGGGACATACTCAAAACTAAGAAAACTCATTTAGATTGTTTTTATATTTTAGAAAAATGATCCATAACTCATTTTTGATCTGTAGGAATCAACCCCAACTCAATATGATGTACTATGTGACCTGTATAACTCCAAATGTGTCTTATTTATTAAAAATGCACATATTATTAATGCATTATTTCATATTATTGTTTAATTTACTTCTTTATAGTATTACTAACATAATATTTATTTTATTATATAGGTGGAACCTTTTTCTTAAGTTGGGATGATTTTTTAGAAACTAATACCATGGGGGAGGGGGAATTTTTGAGAGGGGATCACTAATGTAAAAGGATGAAGAATTAATGTTTATAATTGTTTGTTGGATAATTGTAAATTTAATTATATAAATCATTGTTTGAAATGTATATAGCATTGTTTTCCAAAACAATGTGTTCACTACTTTGTTCTTGTGTGTTGTTGTGTGTGCTTATTTGTTCTTGTGTGCATTGTGCAGGTGATGTTTTGTGCAGGTGGTGTGTGTGCATTGTGCAGGTGCTAGTGGGTGTGTTGTTATATAAACAGCACATCAAAGACATCTAAGCCTTTTTTAATGCTATTTTTAGCACAAATAATGTTTTCCTTTATCAACACTAAAAATAGAACTAATAAAGGGGGGCTTTTATCAGTGATTTTTTTAGTGTAGATAAAGGACCCCCTTTATTAGTACCTTTTTAGTGCCGATAAAGGGGAACCCTATCTTCATTGAGATTAATTGCACTTTTCTAGCACTGTTAAAAGTGGTTTCTAGTACTTTTAAAAGCACTATCTATTGTAGTGTTGGATTTGAAGGATATTGAATGGATGTTAAAGCTTACATTATACTTATATTGAGAATTTGAATCTCCACTTAAAGTATCCTTTGAAAATGAAGATCTTGAGGCACTTTGTTAAGTTTATAAGAAGAAAAATGTGTTTATTTAATCTATAATAATTAAATTGGTGTGTGGCTTCAAAAGGATGGAAGTGAGCTTAATTTATAGGTGAAAAATAGGGATAAATCATTGGAAAATAATGTTAGACAAGGGGTAAAAATATAATTTATTGAGAGTTAGTTGATTTAAGTTTTAATATTTTTATGAGACATGAAGGTGTGAATTTATAGCCAAAAATATATTCTATAAGGTCAATGCATCAAATTGATTTAGTAAAATTCGAGCCACATTAGATTACCCTTCTTAAAACATATTAATATTGAGTAAATATTGATCATGGTTATTATTTTATCCCAAAAAATATATGTTGAACATTGGTAACAAATTTCAACATTTTGAATTCAATTTTTAATCCATTTCAACTAATTCCATTTATAAACATAAAAAATTAACTTTTATATTAAAACGTATAATGTGTTGAAAAATTGATTATGTAGAAAATGTTTGTTCTAATCTTTAAGTGTTTTAAATAATTTTTAATATCGATTACCATTTATTTGAGTGATAATTTATTTTTATATGTTTTTAAATATATTATTATATTATTAATTTAAAATATATCAATTTAATTTAAAAAGACACAATACTTAGAAAAGTTTCATTCTTGTAAAAATAACTCTTTTACCACGGTAACTTATATTTACCTCGGTAACATAATTTTATTTTTAAAAAGTAATTAAAAAAATAAAATAATAATAAAATTTTTATCTATAATATGAAAATAATTTTATCAAATAAAATTTATAAATGTTAGAAATTATAATTTTAATATTTGAACACATAACACATAAAAATCTAAATTAGAAAAGGTATGTTTTAATCTTAAAATATATGTAGTATAAATTTATCAATGTCATTGACATACATGATATAAATTGGTTTACTCTAAAATGAAAAAGAGTTACGTGGCTTCAAAATAATTTCAAAAATGAACATTACCATTAAAATTTTTAACTAAAATAAAATATAAAATAATACTTTTAAATTAGAATGATATGTAACTTATGTTCTAAAATATTGAACTTTTGTTTTCTAAGATCAAAATGATATTTTAAAATACATTATTTTACTCCATAGAAAAATATTAAATCAACTAAAATATATTATAAACTTCTTGGTCTTGTTCATATATTGATAAAATAATAACATTTATAATTTTACTACAAACTATATTTTTCACTCTTCACTTAAAAATCAATTGTTTAAGAAAGATCTCAAAATTTAATCTTTAGATAATCTTGATATGGAGAATTCAAAAATAAAATTCATTTTAAAAAAAATCTATAGTTTATACAATTTTATTCCAATTGGAAATTACAATATTTAATGAAACTTTTTTTACTAAAAAAATCCTTAAATAACTTCATGTTTCATAAATCCTATTTTTATAAGAACTTATAATAGATTAAAATATTTTTATATATTATATTTTTTATTATTCCCAAATTTTCTTAAGAATATTCATCTAATAAGTCACACCTTATTTTAGTTCAATGATATTGGTAGAGAAAGCTATCATTCATTGTATTAATTTAGAAAAATATTTTCCAAAATCTCAAGGTGTTATATTCTCCCCCCTTAAATAAATTGTGTCATCAAAATTTTAATTATGACCAAAAAATTAATATATATATATATATATGGGTTTTTAAAATATAGATGTGATTCAGGATACAATTTCTTGAGTGATATCAACCTTATAGAATTATGAAAACATGATTTCCATTATAATATGATCATCCCTATCATTTAGTTTTTTTCAAAACATTTTTTTTCAAGAGTCTATCATTATTCAATATCAAGACGCACATTATACAATTTTCTTCTAAAGGGTTTTTCACAATCATTCTTGCATTTTGAGACTATTATAGGTTGATACAAAATATAATTTCCTTATTCTATGTAATATTTAATCTTAGTAGAGGGGATTAATAAATATGAAAAATCAAATTAAAATCATATAAAGTTAGGTTAAAAATATATTTACAAGGATCTTTCCCATAAATTTCAACTTGGTATATAATTAGAAAGATGTTTTCTTTGATAGTGGAATCATCATGTTAGTGATTAAATGTTCATAAAAGACATCATATATACCCTAGAACAAAATCCCATAATTCGTCTAGAAATATATATTAGATGATTATTGTACCTTAATTATCAAAATCCACTTCAAAACTTATGATTGGATAGTACTTCCATTATTCCCTTGGTTTAGGTGGCTGTTGATATATATAATCCTTTTTATAACATGGATTGGGGAATCTACATTCATAATTCTTAAACACCTTGTATTTAAATTTTTTATGTGTGTATGGTGTATTATTTGGGTCTGTTTTACCTTTAATTTTATTGGATGAACTAAATATTTCTCTTTGATAATAATGAGACAGATGTCCAATCCTTCAATACAAGAAACATTTAAATGTTCCTTCTAGACATTCCCTTGTGTGTTTTTACCCACATTTTTTGACATGTATAAATTTAAATATTCTTTCATCCATCATATTAATCACATAATATTTTAGGAAATTATATCCATATATTATTGGACTGTTTGGTGGTTTAAAAAAACTCATGTTATTAATCAATACTCAAGATAGTTTCATGAGAATAAATATAGTCTTTTCAATACAAATATTTATCCCATTTGTTTTCTCATTGGGACAAATACTATATTTTCAATCATGTACATTATTAACTTTATTCCTCATATATCTATCCATTAATAAAACTAAAACGTTTTAATTGATATTCAGGTTCAATTAAGACCATAAGAAGATTATTATAAGATAATTATATGAAAAATTCAACCATAAAATATATTACTCTTTGAAATTATACATTTGATTTTAGTTCAACCTAAATCACACTTAGTTTATCTAGGTTTAATAATGTTTTTTCTATAGTACTTCATAAACTAATCCCATAAAGTAATTAGGAATTAAATCCTTCATAATGGATTGTAAAGATAATGTGATTAACAAAATCATAACCCAAATTAGTGTCTAGCCAGATGTGCAGTCTTTGGTCCACTCATCATGAACATGAGTAAAGATTAGGTTGATACTAAACTATCATTTTTTTGGACTATTACCCCTATATATATTAGTTCTATAGCCACATCCACTTTACAGTATGCATATAGGGATTTAATTACTAGGAGAACCACAAAATCACAACTTTACTCAAAATTTAGGATGTCATCTTATACTTAGACTTATCTATTATACTGAACCCTAGGGTTTTCTTTAATATTATCTATTATTATTTTTAAAATAACTAATATAATACTAAAAAATAACTAAACCCTTATATGATACCAATTGATGTTCTCTATTCCTACACTGTCAAGTCAGGTACTAAAATAACTTTCTTTAAATACAAAGTGAGAAAAAATTATCATTATTTACAATGTTACCATAAGTTAAACCATACATTTGAAAATAATCATTCATTCCCAATAATATAAGGTTTAGTTTCTTTAAGTATTGTCTTTAATATATTCCTCATCCAAAAGTATTTTTGTTCAACTATACTAATATTTTCTTTTTATTTATTCAACATCAATGTAAAGGAATATCTATATAAAATTTTCTTCTAAATATAGTCCTATAAATAATTTTGTAGGGAAAAGTAAACAAATGAAAGGGATGAGGTTAAATGATCAGTAAGGGAACACTTATCAACATGACAACAATGATTATATCATCAAAAGATGAGGAAACATGATCATGGGAGACATGTCTTATAAAAAATGATGAAACCATAAGAATTGTACATAAGTCATGATAGAATGCCATATAATATCAAATGAAAATAAATATACCATGGGAAAAGTGTGCGTAATCATGAAAAATTAAACATTACTCAAGGAGAATAATCTTAGGAAAAATATTTTTATATTATAGTGTGGCATAAACATAATCATATAAATCATATTTCAGGGCTACCCACCAAGACATTCATCACATAATAGGAAAGGGATAATCACCTATTCACCTTATTGGGCTTGGTATAATCATATTTTTTACCCTTTTTCTTGGGAAAAAACCATATATGTACCCCTTTTTCTTAGTATTAATACTATTATATACCATTTTTCTTGGTATAAATCCTCTTGTACCCTTTGGATTGGGATACATCTTGTTATCTGATATTTTGAACTCATGAGATTTAAAAATTTACAATTAATTGGAAGGATATATAGGTCCCCACCCATCAATCATATATATATATGGATACACATAAAAAAGTAAATAAACACATCATAAAGATCCCATGGAAAGAAAAATGGGGTTCATAAAATTTCCATATGGTATCAATAAAATTGTCCTCAAGAATGTAAATATTTGATACTCAAAATTCAATTACACCAAAAGAGTATTTCATAAGAAAATTTAAATTATGGAATATGAAAAATAACTTCAAAGAATATAATATTGTTATAGATAAATTTTGAAATGTTAGTGAAATCCTAAACTAGTTTTATATAAATCACTTTTAACTTTGGCATAAGTGATAATGTTATGGGTTACTTCAAAAATTCATTTTCAAATATGACCC
The DNA here is from genome assembly GCA_963277665.1 of Viscum album. Taxonomy (NCBI): domain Eukaryota; kingdom Viridiplantae; phylum Streptophyta; class Magnoliopsida; order Santalales; family Viscaceae; genus Viscum; species Viscum album. The sequence continues at coordinate 420,386,227 of OY728162.1, read as the reverse complement.
CTATTAATAGTAACATACCCTTATGAATAGTAATATGAATGGTAATATGACCCCTATGAATAGAAAATCATATTATTATTTTATTTTCATATGGTAATAAGATAATGAGATGTTGATTAAATTTTCAAGGTGTTAAAAATGAGTTATAGATTTAATATTGTTATTTTTTTAATGAATTGTGAATTTATTTAAAACTTAAATTAATAATAATTAGAAAATTATTTTCAAAAAATGGATTTCATTTTTTAATTATACATTTAAAAAAAATGTTTAGGGTGATTTTTTTGTATTTTTCTGAAATTTTTGAATTTTTGATGAGGTGTAAAATACAATAAATTATGATAAATTCTAAATACTTGTTTTATTAAATCATAAGTGATGCGAGGATGATGTAAGCCCAATTGGTTCAAAATAACATGAAATTATTAATATTTTGGGTCACATGAATCAAGAATATTCATAGTCTTGAGAAAAAATATTATAATAATAATTAAAATAATGTAAAACCCCTCCTCTCCTCCACTATAAATACCACCCTCATCCCCCTCTACCTCACACACCTCACACACCTCTCAAGCCTTGAGAATTGTCTAAGTTATACCAAATACCATCCTAAAGGATATTACCCAAATCCAAGACCTTATGGTCTCACCAAAATTTTAAAACCAAAGGTCTTAAGGAGGATCTCAAGGAGAAGAGATCAAGAGGTAAAAATCCTCTTCCTTTTTCATGTGTTTTCTTTCCTATTCCTTTATTTTATTAGACTCTCTTTCCCTAAAATTATCTAGGAGGTATAAAATCTATATAATATTATATATTATTTATGATATCATGATCATGTAAAATATTCACCATATTTCTTTCTCTCCTCTCCCTCTTATTCTAAAAATAAAAACACTGTTCGCGATATGCCAATTTACAAAAATCATGGATGATGTGTTTCCAATTTCCATTAAATCCTTAAAAGATGAACATAAAACCATTTTAATGGTTGAATAATAATTTAAATTGTATTTTGTAACCTATTTTATGTTCTATAATGAAATTATATGCATGAAAATAAATTATATAGTGAAACAAGTTCATGATTATCGAGGATCCACAAAAAGTGATCTAAACAAACATCATTAATATTTTACCTAATGATCCATCATCATATATGATAAAAAAATGATTTATTGTATCATTATATATTCAATAAAAATATTACTATAATTTTATTCCACTTCTGTAATTTCATTTCTATACAACAAGAAAATCAAATACAAACTGACCATGAAATCATGTAAAGAACGCACCCAAAATAATGGAAGGAACAAAATACTAATAATTAAACGGTGAAATGATGTTATTAAACGATCATATAATGTGTTATAAAAATTAATATCTTTCCTTAAGATATTAATAACACTATTTTAACCATTATACAGGAGGTTTAAATTAGTTTTATATAAGATAAACCCGATGTAAGGGAATTCTTAACCTGATTTCCATTCTTTGGGTTAACATTCTACTTCATTATTTATAATGTATTAAAATAGTTTGTGTGATTATTTTTTTATATTATGTTTAATTATGTTTATTTACAGTGTATATACATATTCTATCCACTTTATTAGGTCTCACTTCAATTATATGATATTTGAAATTGGATTTTATTTTAATATCCTCTTTTAAAATTTTGTTTTACAAAATTTAAAAACAATGTTTTTATGCAAATATTCATGTTGTATGATTATGTTATTGTTATTGGGAATTGTTTATGATAAAGGATGAGACCTATATCTCCCTTAAATGCATTTTTTATGTGTGAGTTTGAGGTTGGCCATATGGTTACTCCATGTGTAGCGGCGATGGTTACACTATAAGGTAGCTGTGAGGGTTGCATTGTAAGGTAGCTGTGAGGGTTACAAATCATAAGGTAGCTACATGGGTTAAAATATAAGTAAGTAATGAGAAAATATAAATTTATGGTTCTATTTATGTTCTATATATCTTTTGTAAATATCATGTTTCACTAAGTAAGTTTATATGGGTAACAAGTATGTATTTTTTGAAAATGATTTCATACGTTACAAGTATTCATAGACTAATGTTTTCTTTACTTATTTTTATATTACTTACTGAGATTTTTGTGCTCATACAAAGTTTTTAAATGACTTTAATAGGTTATAAGGATGTGTAAGATAAATAAGTAATCCAAGTTAAATATTATGAAGATTTTTCAAAGAAAACCTATTTTATTTAAAAAGTTTTATATTTTGGAAGTGATAGATACTGTTTTTTTGGTATATAATATATATGAATATGGAATGTTATGTATTTATTATATCTCAATTCCCTAAAAATATAAATTTGAAAAGATCCTAAAAATTAAAGGATGTGAGTTCTTGACTAATATTCAATATTATGTAATGTAATAAGGTTGGGACCTTATAGTTGGTATCAAAGGATGGTTTAGATAACTTTAGGGGTTAGGATTATGTTAATAGAATAACCTAAATGATTTTTACTCTATGGTTAATTTTAAATGATAGAGAATTTAAATATTACCATTTTTCTACAACTAAGATATGTTTTTTTATATTGTTTTTCTAGAGAAGAAATATGGAATCTGAAGAGAAGAGGCACCGATAGAAAGATATAATTCCGAATCTACAACTCAGAATGATAGAGATTGATACCAAGAATTTTGTGACAGTAATGGGTGAGATAACATAGGAAATAAATGGTGGTGGAATCCATGCAAGAGAACAACCAGAGGTACCATAATGGAATATGATGATAGTAGAACATTTTATGAGACAACACCCTTCTGAATTTAGTTGATCTTCGAACATGGTAGGGGTTGAAGGATGGATTAAAACCCTTGAAAAGATATTTAATGTCATGGTAAGTTCATATAATAAAAAGTTAAGTCTTTTCATTTATCATTTTTAAGGTGAAGTTGATCAGTGGTGGTCAATGGTCAAAAATATCAGGGATATAGAGGAGATTGATTCCTTATAGTGGGATAAATTTAAAAGTATTTTCCTTGAAAACTATTTTTCTAAGGTGGTGTGACTTAGGATGGAGAATAGATTTATTAAATTGAAGAAAAAGGAGGAAGATTCAGTGGATTTTTATGAATAAAACTTCACCTAACTGGTGAGGTATGCTCTAAATCTTTTTTTGGATCTTGATAGAAAAATAAACTGCTTTTACTCAGGATTAAAGCCATTGTATCGAAGGGAATTGGCCGCATGTGAATTCATAAGTTATGAGAAACTTGTTTGATGTGCTAGGAGGGTAGAGATGGAGTTTTATGATGATAACATACAATTTGACACCAAGTAGATGAAAAGGTACATATGGAAAGTGATGGGTAAGAATAAACCAAAGAAATACGATGGTAAGAAATTCCAGTTTCCAATTTTTGAAAAGTGTGGAAAAAAGAACCCTAGGGAATTACTTACCAAAACTGGGAAGTGTTTTCAATGTGTTAATTTTGGACATATTTCATGAGATTTTAATGATAATGATCCTAAGAATAATCCTGATAAGAAAATTTTAAGTGTTTTAAATGTGAAGAGATGGGTCATTATGAAAATGCCTATCCAAAGAGAGATATGAATGATGTAAAGAGCCGATACTATAATAAGAAAGGTGTAGTGAGATCCTTTGAGACTACATTAGTAGATGTCGGTCTATCCAATGAAGTTGTATTAGTAACCTCATTTGTTTTATCAGATTTTTCTAAATTTTTGTTCGATACGGGGTCTACACATTCCTTTATTTCTATGATTTTTTTTGGTAAATTGAAAATATAACCTAAATAAATGAGACCAGAACTTATTGTTAAAACACTAGAGGGAAATATTATAACAAATATAAATTATAATAATATTTCTATTATGGTCTGTGGAGAGAATTTACCTACAAACCTTGTTGTTTTATCCTTAGTAGAGTTTGATATCATTCTGGGAATGGATTGGCTTTCTGTTTATCATACTAAGATTGACTATAGAGATAAAGAAGTTGTTTTTAGAAATAGTTTCAATTTGTATACAAAAATGAACCCATTATATTGATAACATATCAGAAAGATGATAAATTTTTGAAAGTTGGAAATGAAAGTTATCTTTCTCATATTGTTGAAAATACTGGAACAATTTAGATTAATGATGTGCTAGTGGTAAATAAATACCTTGATGTTTTTTCTAATGAGTTACCAGATGTCATAACTGATTGGGAAGACAAATTCACAATTTAATTAGTTCTTAATGCTAATATAATTTCAAAACCCCCATATCAAATGGCTCAAATTTAACTTATTTAATTAAAAAATTAGTTTTAGGAGTTTCTTGATAAAGGCTTCATTTTTCCTAGCACTTCACCATGGGGTGCCCCTGTTTTGTTCTTTAAAAAGAATGATGGTTCCATGATACTTTTCATTTATTATAGAGCCTTGAATAACATCACTATTAAAAAAAAGTATCCTTTTCCTCATATTGATGACTTATTTTATCATCTCTAGGGAGCACTGTACTTTTACAAGAATGACTTGAGATTTAGATACCATTAGATGAAGGTGAACGAGGATGACATCCTAAAAGAAACTTTTCGTTCTAGATATGGGCATTATTAATTTTTTTTATGACATTTGGGTTAACTAATGAACCTAATATATTCATGAATCCTATTAATAGAATATTTCATGAGTTCCTAGATAAGTTTTTATTTGTGCTTATTGATGAAATTATAGTATTTTTGAAGAGTAAATAGGAGCATGAAAAAAATATAAGGGTTGTTTTTAAAACCTTAAAGGAAAAGAAATTGTATGGAAAATTTAGAAAGTGTGATTTTTGGTTGCCACATAATTATTTTCTTTGGAAAATTGTAAATAAGGATGGAATAATAGCTGATCTATTCAAAACAAAAGTGGTAAATGAATAACCAAGACCTAAGAATGTTACAAAGATTTATAGTTTTCTTCGATTAGCAGGTTATTACAGATGGTTTGTTAAAAACATTGCACGGTTATCTATCCATATGAATAAGTTAACACAAAAAGGGGTTAAATTTATTTGGACATCAGAATTTAATGTTTGTTTTTAGGAACTGAAGAAGATATTTGTAAAATCTTCAGTTCTGGACTTGCCTTCCTAAAATGGATAGTTTCTTATCTATAGTGATGCTTAATTGAAGGTATATAGTTGTGTTCTGATGTGTAATTAATAGGTAAATGATTATTCTTGAAGACAACTAAAACCTCATGAGTTAAATTATCCCACACATGATTTGGAATTGGCAACTGTGGTTTTTTCTTTGAAAATTTGGAGGCATAATTTATACAAAGCCAAATGTCAAATATATACTAACCATATAAGTCTGAAGTATATGTTCACTCAGAATGAATTAAATATGAGGTAGATAATATGGATTGAACTAATAAAGGATTATGATTTCACGATCAATTACCATCCAAGAAAAGAAAAAAAGTGGTGGATGCCTTGAGTTGAAAACATCATGCATCATTAACTATCTTACATTTAGAACATGATCCATTGTTTAATGATTTGATGAATTTTGGATTAGATGTTCTTAGTGCAAGAAATACCTCTATTTTGTTTCTGGTTTTAACACAGTCATCGTTATCAGAAAGAGTTAAGAAATAACAGAAGGAAGACTGTGAGCTACTTAAAAAGGAATAATTGGTTAAAATGGGTACGTTGCCAGAATTTAACCTTGATAAATATTGTGTTTTTTAGATTTGGTAAAAGGTTGTATGTTCCTTGTGATTCCTAGTTGAAGAAATATTTGTTGTGTGAAGCACATAGTTCTCCATTTTCAGTTTATCCTAGAAGTACTAATATGTATAGAGACCTTCGGGAGTATTACTAGTGGGATGGAATTAAAAGAGATATTACAGATTTTACCATGAAATATTTAACATGTAAATAGATTAATGAAGAGCGGTAGTTACCTAAGGGGATGCTTCAACCACTTCCAGTGCCAGAGTGGAAATGGGATAATATATCCATGGAATTCGTGGTGGGATTACCAAAGACTTCTCAAGATAACAATTCAATATGGATTATTGTTAAACAAGTGACCAAATATGAACATTTTATCCCTATTAGAGATAAAATGTATTTGGATCATCTATCTTGATTATAACTCAAAGATATTTTCATGTTACATGGAGTTCCTCTTTCCTTTATATCTGACTGAGATCCTAGGTTCACTTCTAACTTTTGGAAGGGACTTCAAAAGTCATTAGGCACATAATTAAATTTCGGCACAACTTTTCATCCTCAATCAGATGGGTAGTCAAAATGAACAATTTAGTATTTGGAGGATATGTTTTGAGGTTGTTCAATAGAATACCAGGGAAGTTTGGATCATCATATTTATTTAGTTGAGTTTTCATATAATAATAGTTTTCATTCCAGTATACAGATGGAACCTTTTGAGGCATTGTATGGGAAGCGGTGTATAACTATGGATTTTTGGGATGAATTCAGGTAAAGGAAGTTGATGGGACCATAATTAGTAGAGGAAGTGGTCGAGAAAGTGAATATAATCCAACAACACATGAGGATAGCTCAGATTAGGCAGAAAAGTTATGCAGAAAAAAAGAAGAAAGGCTTTTATTTTGTGGTAGGTGATCATGTTTTTCTTAGAATCTCACCATGGAAAAGTGTTATGTGTTTGGGTAAGAAAGGAAAGCTAAGTCCATGGTTCATTGTACATTATGAAATTCTATAGAATAATGGAACAACCTCCTACCTAGTAGCATTGCCTCTGAGTTTATCTTAGGTACATAATGTTTTTCTTGTTTCTATATTGAGAAAGTATGTTCTAGATTCATCTCATGTCTTGAGTTCAGAAGTAGTTCAGATGGAGGAGAACCTTTCTTATGAAGAGAAACCAGTACATATTCTTGATAGAATAGAATACGTATTACAGAATAAGTATTACAGAATAAGTATTACAGAATAAGTTAATACACTAGGTAAATGTTTTGTAGATAAACCACATAGTTGACGAATCAACATTGGAATCTTAAAATGCTACGAGGGAAAGGCACCCTCACTTGTTTAATAAGTAAATAAAATTGTGAGGGAGAAATTTCTAGAAGGTGGGGGTAATTTAACACCCCAATATTTTTAAAAAATAAATTGAAATTCATGAAACTTTGTTTCAAGTATATAGTTATAACTAGCCTTTAATCATAATTTTTCTGCTTCTATGATTTGAATTTTAAAAAAAGGTCATCTACGGTTGTGATCAATAAAATATTTGGAGTTTGATAGGAAAAACTTATTTTTTGGTTAATAGTAACATACCCTTATGAATACTAATATGACCCTTATTAATAGTGAATCATATTATTGTTTTATTTTATTAAGTTTATAAGATAATGAGATGTTGATTAATTTTTCAAGGTGTTAAAAAATAAGTTATAGATTTAACATTGTTATTTTTGAATAAATTATGATTTTATTTAAAAATTAAATTAATAATATTTATAAAATTATTTTTAAAAAATGGAGTCAATTTTTTAATTATACACATCGAAAAATGGTAAGGGTGAATTTTCTGAATTTTTCTTAATTTCTTGAATTTTTGATAAATAGTAAAATATAGTGGTTCAGGCTCCTGCTTGGCATCCAAAAGACCCAGGATCAAATTTGGGCAGGGGAGAATTCCTGATTTACTGTAGCAGGTCACTGTAGCAATACTGTAGCAGCGGCGGACTGTAACAGCGACAACACTGTAGCGGCGGAGGGACTGTTGCAGGTACTGTAGCGGCGGTGGTACTATAGTAGGCACTGCAGCAGCATGGGTACTGTAGAAGCACTGTTCACCTAGGGGTCCTTTGGGCCAAAAAAATGGGCTTTCTAGCCCTGTATACAGGCCCCTTGGCCTTGGGCCTTCGGGCTATGTAATGGGTCACCCTCTTCCCAGTCTGAAGAGGTCTTTGATTTAATAATAAATTGAGGCTTCAGCCCCAACCTTTAAAAAAAACTGAATACTTATTTTACTGCATCATAAGTGATGAAAGGATAATGTAATACCACTTGGATTGAAATCACAAGAAATTATTACTATTTCAGGTCACATGAATCAAGACTATTCATAGTCTTGAGGAAAAATATTATAATAATGATTAAAATAATGTAAAATCCCTCCTCTCCTTTACTATAAATACCACCCTCATTCCCCTCTTCCTTACACACCTCTCAAGCATTGATCATTGTATATGTTCTACCAAATCCCTTCCTAATGGATCTTCCCCATGTAAAAGACCTTATGGTATCACCAAAATCCCAAAACCAAAGGCCTTAAGAAGGATCTCAAGGATAAGAGATCAAGAGGTAATAATCCTCTTCATTTTTCATGTGGTTTCTTTCCAATTACTTTATTTTATTATAGTCTCTTTCCCTCAACCTATATAGGAGTTATAAAATCTCCAAAATATTATATATTCAGTATTTTATCATGTTCATGTAAAATATTCATCATCTTTCTTCTTCTTCTCTCCCTCTTATTCTAAAAATAAAAACACCGCCCGCGATGTGCTGATTTTCCAAAATTATGGACGATGTGTTTTCAATTTCCATTACTTCCTTACAAGATGGTCATAAAACCATTTTAATGTTATAATCAGAATGTAAATTGTATTTTTTAACTATTTTATATTCCTTAATTAACTTATATGCATGAAATTAAATTATATAATGAAACAAGTTCATGATTATCGAGGAACCGCAAAAAATGTTCTAAACAAATATCATTATTATTTTATCCAAATATCCATCATAATATATGATAAAAAAATGATTTATGGTATAATTATATATTATGGAAACATATTAATATAATTTAATTTCACTTCGGGAATTCCATTTTCATATGAAAATAAAATTAAATACAAACCGACCATGGAAATCATGTAAAGAACACACCCAAAATAATGGAAGGAACAAAATACTAATAATTAAAGGGTAAAATGATGTTATTAAATGATCATATAAGGTGTAATAAACATTAATATGTTTATATAAGATATTAATAACACTATTTTAACCATTATACATGAGTTTTAAATGGTTTTTATGTAAGAAAAACCCGAGGTAAGGGAATTCTTAACCCGATTTCCATTCTTTGGGTCATCATTCTACTTCATTATTTATATGGTATTAAAATTATTTGTGTGATAAATTTTGTTTATATTATGTTGAATTATGTTTATTCACAGTGTATATACATATTCCATCCACTATATTAAATCTCACTTCAATTATATGATACAAGCAACTGGATTTTCTTTTAAAATCCTCTCTTAAAATTTTATTTTACAAAATTCAAAAAAAATGTTTTTATGAAATTATTCATATTTTATGATTAAGTGAGGGTTATTGGGAATTTTTTAGGATGAAGGGTGGGACCTATATCTCCCTCCAATTCATTAGGTATGTGTATGCTGGTGGTCAGCCGTATGGTTACTCCATGTATAGCTGTGATGGTTACACCATACAGTATTTGTGATGGTTATATTGGAAGGTATACCTGAGGGTTAAAAATCATAAGGTAGCCATTTGGGTTAAAATATAATTATGTAATGCCCCAATATAACTTTATGGTTCTATTTATATTCTATATGTTTTGTGAAAATCACATGGCAATCTCAAGTTTCACTAAGTAAGTTTATATGGGTAACAAGTATGTATTTTTTGAAAATGATTTCATACATTACAAGTATTCATGGACTAATGTTTTATTTCCTTTTTTATATCCCTTACTAAGATTTTTCTGATCATTACAAGTGTTTAAACGATTTCCACATATTATAAGGATTTGTAAGAAAAATAAAGAATCCAAGTTAAATATTATGATGATTTGTCAAAGAAAACATGTTTTATTTAAAATGTTTTATATTTTGGATGATATTGATATTGTTTTTGTGGTATCTTCTCTATATGAATGTGTAATTTTATGTATGTATTATATCTCAATTATCTAAAAATCGAAACTTGAAATGATCCTCAATATGAAAGGAAGTGAGTTCTTGACTAAAATTCTAGATTATGTAATGAAATAAGGCTAGGTCCATATACATTTTCAAAAAGGTAACTTCTAAGAAATTAAAGTGAATGAATTTTTAAAATAAATATCTAGAAATAAATCTAGATAATGAAACCTTGTAAGATAAATTATGGTTTTAAAAATGTGAATTAATTTTTTAAAACTTTTACTTTTATAAATAATCTTAAATATTATAAAATTTATAATGACATAAAGGTTTCCTAAAGGTGAAGTGAAATATTTGGAAAACATTTAATTATGAAATAGAAAAATTTATAATTTATCCTTGTAATGACTTAAATGTTATCAAAATAAATGTGGATTAGAATATATATATATATATATATATATATATTTATTTTCAATGGATGGAAAACATTTTTAAAATTTTAAAATAACTTTGCTTAAAACTCACATCATTAAAAGAGGTAGTAAAAATACACTTTAAAAAGAGCTATGGGGAAATGGGAAGGTAACATTAGATAAAACATAATTCAGGTTTCAATTATAAATGATTTCATTGGTGGGAAATGAAAGTATGGACATGTAATAACCCAATTTTTTTACTCAAGTATGGATCCTTTAATTTTAAGTCTAAATCTTTACTTCAGACCTAATATAGTTTCGTAATGAGTTAGAAAAGGTTCTGAGGGTGTTCGAGGATTGTTTGGATCTCAAAACACCCATTTTTTAGGAAAATAGGACAAGTCGCATGGTTTGTGCATTGTTTTCCTAACCATGCGGTTTGTGTTATTTTGGACAGTGGTATCTCGCATGGTTTGCGCATTGCCATGTGGCCTAACCATGTGAACCCCCCTTTTTTCGAGGATAATTCGCATGGTTTGTTCATGGTTTTCCTAACCATGCAGTTTGTGTTATTTTGGATAGTGGCATCTCGCATGGTTTGCACATGACCATGAGGCCTAACCATGTGAACCATCCTTTTTCCCAGATTTGGGTAGAACCATCTCACATGGTTTGCGTACAATTTGAAAAACCATGCGGAAAAACCGTGCGCAAGCTAAAAACATGTGTAAAATGTCTAAAATTCCCTTAATGATCTATTAATCCTCCCCCTTCCTCCTTAATTCGAGATTATGCGGGATTGACCTATTTCTCTCTCAATTTTTGGGTTTTTGAAGATCAAAGCTTGGAATAAAGATATATTCTTCATCCGACATCTGATTGAGCTTCTGTTCATCATGTTGGATGCGCAACAGTAAGTACTCAAGTCCTCTTTATCCACACTTCTTCTCTTTCACTCTCAACCTAGATATCACCATGTGAGCATTTTTCACATTTTCTTAGATCTACTCCGATCCGAGGCAAATCAAGGGCCGATACCAGAGGAGGAGAGTCATACAACCCTAAGGTGGATGGTCTATAACTCATCCCTAATTTTTTTTTGTGTTTGTAATGTTCATGTGGGACCCACTGGTTTTGTGGGAAACCATTTCTTAAATTAACATGTCATTATTATACTTGTTAGAATCATTTGATTATTCTGTTTCCCAATATGTGATTAGTTGTTATTTGTTACACCCACAACTCAATCTGCCTCATGTTGAAGGTTATGTATAATTGGGTTTTAGTGTTTCGGCACATTTGAGCCACCATTCAGGTGTGCCTTTACTTGACCTTTATAAAGGTGAGTCTCCTTATAATAAATGGATTATTGTTAATGATAATTGCATAATGGAAAGTACCATGTATGCTCACCACTTGACTCATCTAAGTTAAGTGCTTACAAATGTTTATTAAATGTGAAATATAAAATTTGAAATGGAAAGTATATTAAGTATATAACTTGTCCTTATTAAAAGAGATTTAATAAAGGTTACATGACCGTAGCACCCCTTTACATGTTTATGGAAGGTAGCAGAGTGAACCTCAATAATTTATTATGCCTTAATGGCTAACTATTAATTGATTAAATGGTTGCAACGCTACTTGATCTATCCACACTAGTGGAAGACAAGGCTTGGACAAATGGTTTCAACTCTACTTGACCTATACACACTAATGGAAGCAAGACTTGAACCAAATGAATTATAACATGATTAAAATATCAAATAGGAATGGGATAACTCGTGCTCACCTTGGATTCTGAGAAAAGAATACCTTGGGTCTCGAGAACCCCATTTCGATTCAAGGATACGATTTTCTTAGGTTGATACCCACCTAGATTCCGGTTGTTGTATATTCATTGGATTCTCGGTATATTACCGTTGGGTACCTTCTTATAAGATACCTCAGATACACTCCTTGGATCCAACATTGACTAGTAGGTTCCATGGTTAAAGCCCATCGGGCCTTGTCTTTGCTTATCCCCATTTTACCTTGGTTGATCGCCTCAGACTTGGTAGGTGCCTTATTATGGAATGAATTGGATTATACTCATTGTATTACAATCTTAACCCTTATCTAGACTCATATACTACTGAGTTATCTTTTCATGAGTCTACGTTACCTTGGTTTTTACCCTATAACTCCCTCACTGGATATCATTTTTTGGTTTCCTTGTTACGTTTTGGGACCTTCACTACTTATACTATCATGAGGTGATGTCAGTGTTTGATATAACTCACGTGACCTATTAATATTAAATGGTAATTGATTAATTAATGAACTGGTTACATGTTCAGACACCAGCCGAGGGCTGAAACAACTATTTGGTTATTTAGTAATTTTTTACTGCTTACTTTACATATATGATTGCACACTGCTATATTACATTACACGGGCCGAATGTTATAGGCACCAATAGTGGTGGCCCACTGAGATTTATCTCACACCCCCTACAAGAACCATTTGGTACCCAGAGTATATTACATGGTTGCAGGTATTGATAAAGGGAAGCATGCGGTTTCCAATACTGGATTGTGTGCTGATAGGATGAAGCTTGATAGCAGATGACCAAGTAGGATCTCAGGATGCTTGGAGTAGACTTTGTTTTCTTTTACCATGTGGAACATTTTATTCTTATTGTCTTGTATCCATACTTTCCAGCTTTCTAGTGACATGACATTACATCATCCCTATTCCAATTGATATAGATATTATTATTCTTGCTTATCTATTTCATCAGTTTGCTTCCACTATTTATTCATATTGCTTCCACTATTTACTATTAATTTATATATCTTCTGCTATACTAAACTCTACTAATGAGGGAATAGTCTTCCCATGAACACACCCTAGGACCTCGCTGCTAGTCAGAAGCCTCTAGCATTTGGGAAGATGCACTTGAGGCCATGTGGCCCACCGGGCTTGGGGCACTGTTAAGTGGCATCTGGGTCTGGGTCATCACAAAGTGTTATCAAAGGTGGTCTCTTTTCTTTCTTTACTATTTGGAGACAATATATTAGAGAATATGAATGCTTGGGAGTTGGTCATAAGATGTTCTTGGGAATCACGAACCAATGTTCGGGGTAAAATCCAAGTTATAATACAATTGTTGTTCTATTTTTCCTATTAAAGTTGACATTATTTCACTATTGGGAGACTCACATGTTGTGTGGTGTTATTGATTATTACTCTTTGGGAATTTATTTCATCATTGAACTGAGGGTATAAGGGAAAGGAGTATTGCTACATGCAAAATTATAGGCACTTATAATTCACATGTCATGCATATTTCCATGCTATATAGGTGCATTTCACTACTTTTCATTGCTTGATATGCCTGTGATTGTTGAGTGATGTTGTGATAGTTTCTTATAATTGTATTAATTTGGAATAAATTTATTAATTTCATGTCTCAATTCATGAGGTGTATGGCCCCTCATGGGTTGGAATGGGTAATTTACCGAGTCAAGCCATTATGCTATAAGTAAATGGGTGTCATTTTTAGTGATAGGTTTATGGGTAATGATTCATCAAAAATGACTATCCATTATAAAGTGAATCCTGAAATCTAAAATGAATTGGTTGAACATCCTTATCCCACCTTTTCATGATTATGAAAGGTAAAGGAGTGAACCTAAGAATTAACTACAAAATGACATGAAACTTATACTTGATAACTTACCAATACTTGGCTATCTAAGCGGGTTGTTTGGGTAGTATACCTTGGGTAGTGAGTTTTCTTACATTCAGCTTCCATTAGTGATTCTATCTCCTTGATTCTATGATTTTTTTAAGGTGTGTTCTTGGAATTTTTAGACCAATTCTACCATGACGTCCTCATGTCGTTCTCCATGAGAGTGGTGATGATCATGCTCCAGACATGGTGGGCCCTAAGCCGCCAGTCTTACTTCCAAGAGTGCAACTTGAGGCACCTCCTACTGTACCTAATCTAGGAAATGATTCCCAATTCCATGATAGTTTTCTACATTTTATGCAGTCCATGCGAGGTTCTCCATGGGTTGCACCTATGATGGATGATCTGACCCGTGAGTTCAGCAACAGCATCCTCTTACTTTTTCAAGGGATGGTGGATCTCAGGCTACTGAGTCTTGGATAGAGGCTATGCTATCTATCTTTGAGAATCTGGAAAGGTCTCCAAAGTGGAGAGTCAATATTTCTACATACATGCTTCAGGATTCGGCCAAGCATTGGTGGGATGTCGTTACCCAGGCCGAATGTCATCAGGGCATGTTATGGGTTGACTTCCAGACTACCTTCTATGATCAGTTCTTTCCTCAGTCATTGAGATATGATAGAGCCATAGAGTTCATGTATCTTGAGAAGGGTTCTATGTTAGTTATGGAATATTCATCACATTTCACTGATTTACATCTCTTTGCACCACTTCTAGCTAGTGATGAGATTTTGCGTGCTAGACGTTTTGAGGATGGGATCCATTACGCCATCAGAATTCAGTTGATTTTTTTTCACCTTCCTACCTTCTCTGGAATAGTTGATCATGCCCTTATCACTGAGCATAACCTAAGGGATGAAACAAGTACTGAGTTTAAAGGACCAGTGCAACGACAAGCTAGTGGTTCTTCTAGTGGAAGGAAACGTTCCCTTAAGGATTTTCATCAGGGTATTTGATGCTAGAGTATATAGTTTGATAGCTCCGTAGTGTGTCATCAGTGTAGAAAACCAGGGAATAATAATCCCTAGTGTGCGAGAGACCCAATGGAGTGCTAGGCTTGTGGCCGTATGGGTCATCTTCAGTACTTTTGCAGGACCCTTCCACTAGCTTCAAGTGGAAAAGGATCAACTTCAGCTCCACCTTCAGAAGCGTGTTATTTTGCACCACGTCAGGTAGGGACTTGGAGTATCACCGACATGTCTGGACGAGGAGGAGGTCATGGCCATGGTATTACGATCCCTAATCACCAACAGTGCCAACAGAGTAGTCATAATCGTGGTAGTCCATCTGTTGCACAAGACCACGGATCAGGTCCGTTGCATGCCTTACAACCAATACTATAGGATCAGGCTGCAGAACCATCTATAGTATGAGGTACTATTCCAATAGCCTCTACTATCATCTTTTCTTTTTTTGATATAGGTGCTTCAAACTCTTTTATTTCTATATCTATTGTGGAAATTCTTGGGCTAGAGATACAGTATCACGATGGTGTAATGACCCTCAATACACCATTGGGAATATGTACGGAGGGCATACTCCAGTGTACGTACTATCCCCTTGAGGTTGGTGATTACCCTTTCTTGTGGAATATCTTTGTTCTCGAGATGACGTGCTTCAATGTCATTCTCAAGATGGACTGGTTGGTCCACTATCATGCCTTTGTAGACTATTATCACCAAAGGGTTTCTTTTATATCACTAGAAGGAAACTGTTATCTTTTCAAAGGTTAGTGGGATGTACAGGCTGGGAGAGTGAGGCTGAAGCATCATAACCTAGGTGGAGTGACTACCCAGATTGAAAATATTTTCATAGAGTATTAGGGTTTTCTTTAAACTGATTTTCCTCCAATAGTTGATTGTTTCAGGGAAGTCTTTCTAGATGGATTTTCTGGCTTACCACCTAAGAGAGAGGTAGATTTTACAATTGATCTTATTCCAAGAGAAGATCCAATGTCCATTCCTCTATATAGGATGGAACCTACTGATCTTTAGGATCTCAAGAAGTAGATAGAGGACTTAGAGGCGAAAGGCTTTATACGACCCAATACATCTTCTTGGGGTTCACCCATGCTTTTTTCCAAGAAGGCGAATGGAAACTTATGTCTATGTGTGGATTACAGAAGGTTGAACCAACTTATAGTCAAGAAATGATATCCAATTCCTCAAATAGATGATCTATTTGACCAGCTCTGAGGAGAATTTTTTTTCTCTAAGATCAACCTGAGATCAGGTTATCATCAGGTGTGAGTCAGACCATCAGACATACCTCGTACAACTTTTCGTAGAATGTATAGTTTGTATGAGTATATTGTTATGCCGTTCAGTCTTATGAACATGCCTTCTGTTTTCATGGATTTGATGAATAGGGGTTTCCATCCCTAATTGGACTCTTTTGTCATGGTCTTTGTGGATGAAATATTGGTGTATTCTCACACTCGTAATGACCATTCCAAACATCTTGAGATCATTCTGAGTACACTGAGATATCATCAGATTTATGCTAATCTTTCTAAATGCGACTTATGGATCGAAAAAGTCCACTTCTTAGGTCATATTATATCAGAGTCAGGAGTATCTGTTGACCCTAAAAGGTTAGTGATGTAGTCTCCTAGGAGAATCCTAACAATGTATTTGATATCAGAAGTTTCTTAGGGATGGATGTATATTATAGGAATTTTATAAAAGACTTTTCTCATCTTTATTCACCTCTTAATAATATTAAAAAGAAGTGTGCTAAGTTTCTGTGGTCAGAAGCATACGATAAATCGTTTCAGGAACTTAAATGGAGGCTTGTCTCAGCACCGATTCTGATTCTTCCAGAACCTGGTAAAGCTTATATCGTCTTATGCGATGCATTAGGAATTGGTCTAGAATCAGTGTTGATGTATTAAGACAAAGTCATTGTGTACAGATCTCAATAGTTGAGGCCTCATGAGAGAAATTACCGGACACATAACCTCGAGCTAGCAGCTGTTGTCCATGCCTTACGTTGATGGAGACATTATCTCTTGGGTGAGTGCTTTGTGGTGTATACTGGTCACAAGAGCCTCAAGTATATATTTTCTCAACATGAATTTAACCACTAACAGTGAATATGGGTCAAATATCTGCAATACTTTGATTTTGATCTTTCCTATACAGCTGGAAAATGCAATGTGGTTGCAGGTGCACTAATTCAGAAAACTCAAACGCATGCCGTATAGGAAACCAGTGATGAATGAAAGTTAATGGCTCTATTTTCTAAGATTCATCTAGAGTTTCATGATAGTCACGAGCAGTCTTACCTCTTATCATTAACAGTTACCTCTTCCATCCTTGATAAGGTGAAGAGTAAACATTTTCAGATCCTAAAGGTTTGGTTCTCCATGAGAGTATATCAAGAGATAACCCACCTCCAAATTGGTCTATGGATAAGGATGACATCCTGCATCTACGTGGAAATATCTGAGTTCCTGAGGATGTGAGAGAGGAGTTGATGAAAGAGTCCCACTCTTCCCAGTGGGAAGTTCATCCAGGCATCTTGAAGATGTATCGAGATATGCGACACCAGTATTGGTGGCCTGGGATTAAACATTAGATTGTAGGCTTCATCACTAGGTATTTCACCTTTCAGCAGGTGAAGGCAGAGCACCAGAGACCTGTAGGTTTGTTATAGACACTTCTAGTCCTGGAATGGAAATGGGAAGATGTTGCTATGGATTTCAAAGTTGGCTTACCTAGGTCTCCAATGGGTGGAGATGCTATCTGGGTAGTCATTGACCAACTAACGAAATCATCCCACTTAATTCCTATTTGGGAGACTTTCTCAGTTGATGAGATGGGAAGACTGTATGTTTGAGAGATCATATGACTACACGACATTCCACGTACTATCGTTTTAGATATGGATTCTCATTTTATTTCATGGTTATAACAGGGTTTGCAGAAATATATGGGAACTCAAGGTGCTTTTAAGCACATCTTTTCATTCTCAGACCGATGGAAAATCATAATGGGCAATACATGTTTTTGAGGATATGCTTCGAGCATGTGTCCTTGATTTTAGAGGTTCTTAGGAGAAGCATATCCCTTTCATCGAGTTCTCCTATAATAATAGTTTTCAGGAGACGATTTAGATGGATCATTTTGAGGCTTTATATGATAGGCCATTCCATTCATCCTTGTGCTGGCTAGAGGCAGGTGAGGCAGCTCTATTAGGTTCTCGTCTCATTTAGGATACTTCAGAATAGGTCCAATTGACTAGGAAGCGTATGACTACTACTCAGTCTAGACAAAAATATTATGCCAATCACTGTCGATGACCTCTTGAGTTCGAGGTTTGGGATCATGTTTTTCTTCAGGTATCGCCAAGGCTAGGGCATAGACAGTTACAGAAGTAGGGTAAGCTGTTGCCTTGTTACGTCAGGACATTCGAGATTCTAGAGAGAGACTGTACAATAGCCTATCAGTTGCTACTACATTAGAGGTACCATTCCATGAATGATGTCTTTCATGTCTCACAGCTTCACCAATATCATCTGACCCATCTCATACCTTTGATCCCAAGGATGTTGAGTTAGATGCCAATGCTACCTTTGAGGAGTATCCAATATGCATCATTGACCAAAGCATGGAGGTTCACCAAGGAAATTCTTTCCCTCACATATGGGTGCTTTGGCAATATGACCAAGTATAGGATGAGACTTGGGAGAGGGAATCTGATGTACGTGCTTAATGGCCAAAGTTGTTCTCAAACTGTGTCTCTTTACCCTTGGAAGGAGAACTCGGGGGCGAGTTATTTTAAGGGGGGAAGACTGTAAGAACCTGGTTTTTTTACTTAGGTATGGATCCTTTATTTTTTGATCTAAATATTTACTTCGGGCCTAATATAGATTCCTAATGAGATAGAAGATTTTATGAGGGTGTTCGAGGCTTGTTTAGAGATCGAAACACCTCTTTTTTAGGAAAATAGGCCAAGTCACATGGTTTTCACATGGTTTTCCTAACCATGAGGTTTGTGTTATTTTGGAAAGTGGCATCTTGAATGGTTTGGGCATGTCCATGTAGCCTAACCATGCAAACTCCCCTTTTTCCCAAGTCAAGTCACATGGTTTGCGCATGGTTTGTATGCATTTTTCCTAACCATGTGGTTTGTGTTATTTTGAAAAGTGGAATCTTGCATGGTTTACGCATGTCCATGTGGCCTAACCATGAGAACAACCATTTTCCCCAGATTCGGGCAGAACCATCTCGCATGGTTTTTCCATGGTTTAACAAACCGTGTGGACCAACCGTGCACATGCTAAAAACACGTGTAAAATGTCTAAAATTCCCTTAATGATCTATT
This sequence comes from Viscum album, assembly GCA_963277665.1. NCBI lineage: Eukaryota > Viridiplantae > Streptophyta > Magnoliopsida > Santalales > Viscaceae > Viscum > Viscum album. The sequence goes on along the minus strand of OY728162.1, from coordinate 420,366,783 downwards.
AATACCCCTTCCTCCATAATATGTGATTATGCAATATTGACCTAGTTATCTCTCAATTTTGGGGGTTTTTGAAGATCAAAGCTTAGAATCGAGAGATCTTCTTCATCCGACATCCGATCGAGCTTCTGTTTGTCACGTTGGACGCGCAATGGTAAGTACTCAAGTCCTCTTTAGCCACACTTCTTCTCTTTCACTCTCGACCTAGATAGCACCATGTGATCATTTTTCACCTTTTCTTATATCCATTCCAATTTGAGGCAAATCAAGGGCCTATAATGGAGGAGGAGATTAGTACAATCCTAAGGTGGGTGGTCTATAACTCATCCCTAAAGTTCATTGTTTTTGGAATGTTCATGTGGGGCCCTCCAGTTTCATGGGAAATCGTTTCTTAAATTAACATGTCAAGATTATACTTGTTAGAATCATATGATTATGCTCTTTCCAAATATGTGATTAGTTGTTAGTGTTTACAACCACAACTCAATCCACCTCATGTCGAAGGTTATTCTATAATTGGGTTTTAGTGTTTCAGCATGTTTGATCCACCGATCGGGTGTGCCTTTACTTGACCTTTCTAAAGGTGAGTCTACTTATAATAAAGGGATTATTGTTAATGATAATTGCATAATGGAAAGTACCATGTATTCTCACCACTTGACCCATCCAAGGTAAGTGCTTACAAATGTTTATTAAATGTGAAATATGAAATGTGAAATGGAAAGTATACTAAGTATATAACTTGGCCTTATTAAAAGAGATTGAATAAAGGTTACACAACCATAGAACCCCTTTCCATGTTTATGGAAGGTAGCATAGTGAACCTCAATAATTGATTATGCCTTAATAGATAACTAATACTTGATTAAATGGTTGCAAAACTACTTGATCTATCCACACTAATGGAAGACAAGGCTTGGAAAAATGGTTTCAACTCTAATTGACCTATCCACACCAATGGAAGGAAAGACTTGAACAAAATGAATTATAAAATGATTACAATATCAAATAGGAATGGAATGACTCATTATCGCCTTGGATTCTGAGAGGATAATACCTTGAGTCTTGGAAACCCCATTTCGATTAAAGGATACATTTTGATTAGGTTGAAAACCACTTAGATTACAGTTCTTGTCTATTAATTGGATTCCCAATATACTACCGTTGGGTCCCTTATTGTTACATGATACCTCATATACACTCCTTGGATCCAACAGTGACTAGTAGGTTCCATGGTTAAATCGCATCGAGCCCTGTCTTTTCTTAGCCTCGTTTTACCTTGGTTGATCAACTTGGACTCAGTAAGTGACTTATTGCGGAATTCCTTGGATTACGGTCCCTGGATTACACTCTTACCCCTTATCTAGACTCAGATTCTACTGAGTTAGGTTTCCCTAAGTCTAATTTACCTTGGGTTTTACCCTGGAACTACCTCATCGAATATCATTGTTTGGTTTCCTTGTTACGTATTGGTACCTTCACTACTTATACTATCATGAGGTGATTTCAGTGTTGTCTATGCCTCACGTGACCTATTAACATTAAATGGTAATTGATTAATTAATTAACTAGTTACATGTTCAAGCACCAGCCAAGGGCTGAAGTTGGATATAACTCACATGACCTATTAACATTAAATGATAATTGATTAATTAATTAATTGGTTACATGTTCAGACACCGGCCGAGGGTTGAAGTAGGTACTTGGTTATTTAGTTATTTTGTACTACTTTCTTTACTTTACATATATGCTTTCACACTGTTATATTCCATTGCACGGGCCAGATGTTATAGAAACCATTGGTGGTGGCCCACTGAGATTTATCTCACACCCTCTCTTAGTGCTATTTGGTACCCGAAGTAGATTACATGGTTGCAGATATTGAAAAAGGGAATCATACAGCTTCCAATACTTGATTGTGTGCTGATAGGATGGATCTTAATAGCAAATGACCAAGTAGGATCTTAGGATTCTTGGATTCGACTTTGTTTTCTTTTACCTTGTGGAACATGTTATGCCTGTTGTCTTGTATCCTTACTTTCCAGCTTTCTAGTGACATGACATTACATCATAACCGTTCCAGTTGATATAGTTATTGTTATTCTTATTTATTTATTATATCAGTTTTCTACCACTATTTTTTCATAGTGCTTCCGCTGTTTACTATTCATTTATATCTCTTCCGTTGTGCTACACTCTGCTAATGAGGGCATAGTATTCCTACAGACACACACTAGGCCCTTGTTGTTAGTTGGTAGCCTTTAGAATTCGGGACGATGTGCTTGTGGCCATGTGTCCCACTGGTCCCGAGGCACCGTTAAGTGGCATCAGGGTTTGGGTCATTGTAGGACAATTATGTAAAACCATATTTAAATAGGATGGTAATTATTATTTAGAATGATATAATTTTTGAGGATGAATTTTATAAAAAAAAACATTTTGTTTAAAATTCATATTCTTCTAAATAAGATGATAAATTAAAATTAAATAGAATCGTATGGTGTAATAAATCAGCATTGAGAGAAATATGTTTAATAAGAATAATTTTTAGATCAACAAATGGAGTTAAGTTAACAAATGAACTTATGGAGTTAATATCATTTGAATCATAATCCATTTATTTAATTAAAAAATATTTCTATAAAACCCCATGAATTAAAAAAATATGGTAAAATGAATTTATTAGGAATTATTCATTCAATATTAATGATTTCTTGGTGCATAAAAAATTTCTCATGAAGTTAAATTTGAGACATGAAACCCTTAACTTAATTCCTAACATCCACTAAAGCACATGAATATACTATTTGAAAAAATAACTATATTAATAACCTATTTATGATCCTTATTCATATCTATAACATTTTATAAAATTAATTTATAATTATAATCCACATGTATAATTTTTTGTTATTATTTATTTTCAATATTAAGTGTGAGTTATCTTGATCGTTTTGTTATATTTTCATAATAGTAGTTTTATTATTCATTATTCTCCCAATGTTAATCATTATAAAATAATAAAAGGTACTATAATTTATGTTTTATAATTATTTATGTTGTTATTATTTCATTTGATAAGTATTTTATTTATTGTTATTGATGGGAAAATAAATACTAATCTAATTTTCATAATTCATAACAAACGAACAATGCTATGTTAAATAAAGAGTTAAAAGTTTATTTTATAATCATAGATAAAAATATCATTTAATTATTGAAATAAAATATTAATTTTCTAAATTCATCCTTGATATTAATTTATATCCTTGTTCATGTAAGTGGTCAAACACACCCAATAAGAACATGCTAAAATTTATAAGTGAATATAAAAATGGAAGAGATCATTTTGTAATAATATCATTATAAAAAAAGAATAATGATATTATACACAATTTATTATAGTGATGAATAATAATTTGGAATATCTATAATAATAATGTAACAATAATAATTTTACATGTATAAATAAAATATTTTTCCTTTGTGTTTGTTTGTTTTAAGCGGTAAGTTTTACAATTATTTAATATTAATAATTTTAATTATTGAATTAAAACTTTATAGTTTTATAATATAAATCATTAAATAAATAAAATATCTATTTAATAAACCCATTTATAGAACCATCCCATAAAATTTGTGATGAAAAATAAAATGTGCCATTCATGGAGGTGGTAGTGCACACACACACATGAGCAAAATTTTCATTTTTTCAATAGAATGAGAGGGGAATAAATAATGGTTATAAAATAAATATAAAAAATGGGAATATTATTTAAAATTATTTCATTATATAAATATGGTTAGAATGATTTTTTAGGATAGTGGATGATATGGATAAATAAAGTAATTTAAAGGTCAAGTAATACTTATGTTGATAATTTGGATATTATCTTGATGTATCATTTTGAAAGAAAGGACATTAGGCACTTTTTTACAAAATAGGATACCAAATGTGTACATGTGATATATAAGAAGTTAATTATTCATATTTTATAGGGAATTTTTAACTAGGGGTGTCTCTTTAAAAGAGTATAAGTGAGATCCTTTTATAGGTGAAACTGAGGGATAAATCTTTAGAAAAGAATATTAGGTAAGAGGTAAGAATGGAATTTCATTATAGGTAGGTAATTTTGGTGGTGAAAGTTTGGTGAGACATGTAGGAATGAATTTATAACCAAAAAAAGTTATTCTATAAGGTCTATGTGTGAAATTTATTTAGTAAACATTGAGCCATGTTAGATTACCAATTTTAACATATATTAGTCATGATTTAATATTAATCATAGTAATTATTTTATCACTAAAATTTTAATATGAACATTAATAAAAAATTTCAACATGAAGAACCTGGATTTGAAAAAAAAATCTAATCATATCTCTAAATATAACAACATTAACTTTTAAATTAAATCATATCATGTGTTGAAAATTCATTTTTGTAGAAAAAGGTTGTTTTGATCATTAAGTATTCTTAATCATATTTAATATCTATTACCAATTAAATTATTATTAATTTATTTTTATATATTCTTAAAATATAAATTATAGTCTTAATTTAAAATATTTTCATCAAAATTAAATATACAAAATATTTAATAAAAGTATAATTCTTCAAAAAATATTTTTTTACCAAAGTAACTAATATTTACCTTTGTAGCTTAATTTTATGCCTAATAAATGAACCTCATATTACTGTATAATATTAGAAAAAATTATAAAATATGAAAATAATTTTCTTTAATAAAATTTTTAAAGGTTGGAAAATTTAATTTTGATATGAGCACAAAAAACTCAAAAACCCATTTTTAGAAAAGATGTGTTTTTAAGATTAAAATTTATGTTGTATAAATTTATCAATTTCATTGAATATCATGATATAAATATGTTTATTATAAAACAAATAAGACTTATGTGGATTCCAAAAATAAAGGAAATTTATTATTACCATTAAAATATTTAATTAAAATAAAATATTTAAAACTGTTTTGAAATTAGAATGAAATGTTACTTACATTCTAAAATGTTGAACATAGGTCATCAAAGTTCAAAATGGTAATTCAAATTACATATTTTTACTCATTAAATAAATATTTAGTCAACTAAAATGTTTTATATACATCTATCTCTTTATTATATTTTGATATAGTGATAAAATTTATAATTTTGTTGAAAACTCTATTTTTAACTATTCTTATAAAAATAAATTATTTCTAAATGAACAAAAAAACCCTATTAAGATAATATTTATATGATTAATTCAAAAAAAGAAAGTAATTTTATATAATTATAATTTTTAAATTTATAAGTTTATCTTTTAGATGAAAATTACAATATATACAAAAAAATTACTAAAAATTTTCTTTTAAATCATTAAGTGTCCTTAATACAATTGTTTTATGATTTTATAATTTATTACAGTCTTATTATATATTATAGGCTATATTATAATTAAATATATAAAATAATATTGATCTAATATGTCAAATATTGTTTTAGTTTGGTGTTGTGCATGGATTAAGATATCAAACATAATATGGATATAAAAAAATATATTCCAAAATATCAAGGTGTTATAATATGAGGTTACCATTTTGTGATAGTTTTCTAGAACACAACTTGTGCATAGTTTGAAGAAAATTTTCATTAACCAATTTAGAGTGTTTATATTATTAAAATTGTGAATTTTAAAAATATACTATCCTAATTTATAAAGTGTTTCCCCCTTATTCTTCCCTTATACTATTCAGTTGATCATAAGCACATAAAGGGGAGTTACTCCCACCCTTCCTCCTCTACTTCATGGATCCTCTCCCTCAATTTCAATAGTTTTCTCTCTAATAATCCCTTTTTTCTCATAGTTTTCACTTTATTCTTATTTATTTTGTAAATTTCCTTGGTTCAAATGTTTCCCACAAACCCTAGAGGCTGCTCGGCTGAGGCTAGGGTTCTGAGTTGGTTATAATTTTATTTTTTTTATATCTAGGGATTATGGAAATTTTATTTTTATTCATTGATCATTTTCTGTAATATGAAACATGTTTCTGAACGATTCTTCTGAATTCGTGTTCAGTTTTTTTGTGTGTTTTCTTAAAATATCATATCATTAAATGATTATTGGTTTTTAATAGATTATTATTTTTAAATTAAATGCATATATAGTATCCATGGTGGATTTTATAAATATTCTAATGACTTTCACACTTGGAAAAAAATTGATCATCAATTTTATTGGGTTTTAAAAGTTTTTTTATTCAAAGTGTTTTGAAAGGGAATATGTGGATTATTTAAATTATTTTTTAAAGAATAAAAATATTTGAATCTATTAGGATCTTTAAATTGGTTAATTATGGTATTAAATGAAAATTTTTATTAAAAATTCATGTAATTTAATTTTAAAACTATTTGAATAAAAAGCTAATTAGTTCTAAAATTTATTTAAAATAAAGCCTTGGATGATTTAGTTTTAAATTATTTCTTCAAAGATATTTTTTAAATGATGAAAGTAGATTAACACCATGAGTTTTTTATTAATATATTATTTATCACTTTAATTATTCCTTTTTAAAACATGTGTGAGACCCTCGATTGATCCCTTGAAACTAAAATGCCTTTTGTGGGTTGTGGCCCCTCAGTGATTGTTGATATTATTATTATTTATTGATTCTAATACATGATTTTGAAAAGGTGTTATTTTGTGTGATGGTTTGGGAGGTGAGATAAGGATTATTTAAAATTTTGCATAATTTTTACTCATGATTTTTGGAAGATCTTAAATTAAATAAAGAATTAGAAATGTATAACTAATATACGGTGCATGGTATGGTGAATGTCCATGAATTGTTGCACTTTTTTGGAATTTATTGAGTTAGTGTAATGATTGATGAAACATTCCTTCCAAGATTGATCCAATAATTTATCTTAATCTTAATTATATTGGTAAATTTTTCTTTATGAATTTGGAATACCTTAGGATTTTCTTAACGAAATCAATAAGGGGGATTTTTATCTCCACATGTTTGAATGTGTCCAAAATATCATTTTTCACCACCTCTTAAGAAATATTTTTGGTTTGAACAACTCTATTTAGAAATGGGAGAGGTTTAGGAGGAACATTATCAAAAATTTTATTACCTTTTTATTTCTCCTTAGGTTGTTCATCAGCTGATCTTGAATGGGTATTCTTTAAAGTTGAGGTGAATCTTGGTGAAGCGATAGGTGAAGATGTATAAGTTGGTTGCTTCCCACTTCTCAATATAATGGAAATGGACTTCCTCTTATGATTTTTAGTAGTATCGTAAGGTATATTTCTAGAGTTCTTACTTTCCTATTCATGGAGGGGAGTGGAAATCTATCTAATTTGTATCTTCAAAAACCTCAAATCAGAACCTTGACTCTTTAACTCATTCTGTTGATTAAGAATAATTTGTTTAAAAAGATCATCAATATTATAATATACCTTTGTTTTATAATTACCTTGTTGTTGATTGGATTATTCTTTGGCTTCAAATATAATTTGGGTTTTTAGAAGACCCTATTGTTAAGGCGTTGGATGCAGGAAGTTTTGTTCAAAATGGGGCCTTTTTTGTTGTCTAGATCTATACCTCATGTATGATTGATCCTTCCACCCTTGTTTTTATATTGGTGAAAAGCAATAAAACTTCTTCTAGTGATGTGGTTGTTTTTACAACTAATATGGTCTCCTAAGAATTATGGCTACCCAATCCATTATCTCTTGTAATTGTGGGAAATAGCCTGTTGGGTGGTCTATTTTAGTGCAAATTCCACAAGGCATCATAAGAGTGGGATGAGATTACTTCTGATAATAATAAATATTCCTCACTATAATGGTCAATTCATCTAACATAGTTTCAATTAAATTATTTTCAATAGAATATGGACTTACCTAATTTAGTCCTCTTGCATGTGGTGTACCTCAATTTCTAAATTATTAGGAGTTTTATGCCATCATATCTATCAATGCACATTTAGCTTTTGGTGTTTTGTTAACCGATTACCCTCAAACTATGGAATCCACCAATCTTCTCTTCATAGGTTTGAGTCTTTCATAGAATTATTAGATGACAAGTTTTCATCGGTTTTGGTGATGTGGGAAGCTTGTACACAACTTCTGGAATCACTATCAATAATCATAAATTAACTCACTACATAATTTCTTAATCCCTGATATCTCATTTCGAATATAAGTGGTCCTTGATGCTCAAAAAATACTTTAAAAAAAATACCTTTCATATCATTCCAACATGTTACGTATTTAGGTTGAAAATAATATATCCAATCCTTTATAATTCCATCAAGTGAGAATATGAATTACCTTAGATTTATTTGATCTTTAGAGACATTTTATAGTTTTATTTCCATGAATGACACATTTAATTATTTTAAATGTTTTTTGGATCCTCACCAGATAATCCATGAAATTTCAGAAGAAGGTTAATTAACCTAGATTTTATTTCAAAGTTCGATTCAAGAGTTGGATATGAAATTCACATAGGTTGATAATTAATATCATGTGAATCCAACTATCTAATAGTCCTATTTATTTCATTGTTATTATTTTTAGCCATTGGTTATGATTTAATATTTATTTCAGTTGAGCCTCTAATTTCAAAATTCCTGCAATGGAGGAATTTCCCACTTGGGTAAATGTTGATACTACCTGCAGAATGAGACTGCCTGATTTGAGCCCTAATTGTGAATTCAATCTCAGGGTTATGATTTAAGATATCCTTGGGATTAGTTCATTTCATAAATAAAATAAAAATTAAATAAATAAAATTATACCATAATAAAAAAATAAGAATTTTTAGATGATGGTCCAAGAAGGAGAAAAAAGAAAAGTAAAAAAATAAAAATTAAGAAATAGAAAAGAGGAAAAAAATAAAATAAGAAAATAAAAAACTTAAAAATTAAATAAATACTTATAATTGGTTGAAATAAGTACTTTCCTCTACAGAAATAGTTCCAATATGAAAGGTGCTGTCCTGGGTACTATTTTTGATGTGTGGTTTTTGGGAACATAGGTGCATTAGAGTGGATGACTAAGGTTGTATCCCAAATAGGTAGTTATTAAAACAAATTTATAAAGGTATTATAAAAAAATAAAAAAATAAAAAAATTTTTAGGATGAGATTATTTATCTTTATAAAGGTATAATAATAAGTATGCTGGAATAAGATTTTTTTCTTTTTCTTTTTGAAATGATATTGAGAAAGCGGAATAAGAAGATATTTTTTTAGAAAGTTATTTTTAAAAGGAATAATCGATCTAACTCAACATATTTACATACTTATTAATAATTATAATTTAAATTATAATCCACTTAATTATTATCCTCTTATTTTTTTAACCCCTAAACCCTATGATAATTAACTAAACCACTTTGTTGAAATGAATTGAATCCTAGGCTAGATTCAAAACATGAAATCATAACACCCTAATTTTATTGTTATTATAAGGATATATTATGGTAAATGGTAAATTAGGGAACATATAAATTCTATAAATGATGATGAATTGATTTTAGTTATTATATTTTTACTCTAAAAAGTTATCATGTATTGTTTTGTTTTACTGATTAAGATCGTGCTCTTATAATTTACATATCACCTAACCTCACATGTTTTTTGTTAGTTGTTAATTTTCTTAATTAGTTTCTTTTAAATTAAAAAATAAATTCGTAGATCATATTTAGTGAATTATAGTATCTCATTTATTTAAAATAAATAAATAAATAAGGTAAGAGGTTGATCTATCACTAAGAAAAATACTCTTTGAGGGGCATAATAGTCACCATAGAGAAGTTTTTCATTTTCAATCGTCATGGAAGGGGTATAAACCAATAAAATTTATACTCATGATTTAAAACCAAAAGAGTATGATTAGATAAGAATAAAATATAATAAAATATATTATATATATGAGGAAATATGAATTTTATTGTATGGACAAAAACATTACAAAGTGAATAAGAAGAATAAGAAGGCTTCAATGAAGGGATCCTAGCTTCAAGAGCTCACCCTCTTGAAATTCCTAGATAAATGAAGTGAAACCAATTATCACCTACCTTAAATATCCTAAATCACATCCCTAAACCATAAAAATGACTAAAATACATATTTATAGAGTGAACGGGAGGCTAGATTTACAAGTTGTTTCAGGTGTGAATGGGGAAATTCTGCCAAATATTTTAATCCAACTTTCACTGACTGTTTTACCTCCGATACTCATGAAACATATATTATTAAAAAATGATAATTTATAAGAAATTTTTTTCTTCACATTATCTCAACATTTTGTCCCAATGTAAGCATTTATAATTAATTTATGGCCCAAATATTGTACTGGTCTCTAATCTAGTGAGTCCATCCCATCTTTGATTTCATGACCACTTTACTTCAATAAAATGATTTATTTATCTTATATTTCATGAATTAAAGTTGTAGAACATTATTAATTGAAAAAAATTACAAAATTTATTTCCACATAGTACACATAAGAATATTTATTTTTGAAATACTACAGTAACCTTTAAATGGAGAAACTGTAATTTTCTTTAAATTTTCAAATGAATAATCTAATCACAAATATTTTATAAATTAACATATTTAGAACAATGTGAGGAAAATATGTCATTTTTAATCAATAAAATATTCAATAAAATTTAATTTTATCACATTGTTTATATTCTCACCTCAATTTTTTGATTTCATGGGAGTAGGAGGAGACTAAGTATGGAATTTACATAAACCCAACCCCTAGTGAAGATTGATATATTTTTAGGGGTCACTTACCATGGGATTTGAGCACTCCAAGGATGGATTATGTGTCCATGGTATCTTAGAGCTCTTGGGATGAGTTATATAGGTCCTAACTAGTTTGATAAGAGTACTGGGATGGATAGGTTCCTATAAGCCCACCTAGGGTTCATGTTCTAGTTCAGGATCATGTTATATGTGTCCTAGGGAGTTTCTCATGACGTATAAGTCTTCGAGAAAATTACTTAGGGGATTTAATTATAGAACTTTTTAACCCCTGGAATTGATTTACCACATTAAACCAATTGTTTGAATGTTTATTTTTTAGGAGTTATGGATATTCTTGATCTATGATTGTGTCATATTATTCCCAATTATGGACTCCTTTTTAATTTCAATACTACATGGAAAATGGTTTGGAAAGTGATTTAAAAAAATGGAAGTTATCTATTTTCGATAAAAAGTGGAATTTAAAATGATTCTAGAAATAGGAAATGGGTTTTAGCTTATTCTCATGAATATACTAAAGAATCATTTTTATGTGGTTTAAAAGTGTTTTAATGAAAGGGTTTTGGGTTTTCAATTATTTATTTAGAGAAGGGGGAAATGATTTATAAAGGGGATTGGGGAATTATATTTGGATTATGTTTTTTTCATGTAAAAAAATCTATTTTTGTTATTTATATTTCCAACTGGAATTAATTTAATTGTTTTCCAAATTAAATTGATTTAACTTCATTGTGAAATCCTATTGGGAATGTTTATCTCATTCCATTCATACACCATTTAGTCTATCCAAATCCTATATATATAATTAGTCTCTCTAGATATGGTTTAGTCTCTTTGGTAGTAGGATTAAGATGGACTATTGATAGATGAATTTGGAAATGGAGAGTGACTATGGGTCACATGAATATGATTTTACCATTTTTTGTAAAGTATCTGCCTTTCCGACCTATAAGTTCATTGTTTTCATGCCGTGTATATATTCTTAATTTATATTTAGTTGGTATATTTTATGCATCCTTTGATTTTTTCTTATTATTTACTATTTCTAGTTTCTCTATTTTTTATTTTTTATTTCGTATTTCTTATATATATTCTAATGGTATGGATTTACAAGTTACATAAGGGTCATGCCATATTTCTAGGTGGAATCCTTATCATTTTTATTGTTTAAATGAGGCTTAAATAATTCCAATGTTTTAGTTTCTGATATCTAGGTATTTGTTTTTATCCTATGGGGATTGAGAACACCCTTTAGAACAAATGGAATACCATAATAGGTGTAATTATAGGTCATCCTATATCATTTCTTTAAGACATAGTGTTCGAAAAATTCTCATATAGGTGATGTGGTTGATAAACTTCCAAAAATACCCTTAAATGCTTAGTAAGATCCTCATATGACCTAAAAAACATAAGAATTTAATTGATGAACACAACAAAAAATGTATCAAGGAACACATTAACCACTGAGTTCATTATTCCTATAAAAAAACTTTTAGTGTATTCACGACACGAACAAGAATTAAAATAATAAAGTATCTATAACAATACCTAAATTAAAACATTGGGATATAATATTCCTTCAAGCACTTCTGGTGATACCCAGACCACAAATCGATCTATGTGGACCATCTACCCCCCTTCAACTAGTCAAAAAATAATTAAACATTGAGAGGGGATGGGGTTATTCACCATTACTTGATTAAAATGATTTTAATTGACGCATAGACACAAATTGTTGTCCTAATACTTTTCTAAAAATAAAAAATTACCCCATGGAAACACAATAGGTTAGTTAAAACTCTCATATAAAAGATCATTAATATGAATATGAAATTTTCAAAACTATAAAATAATAATCCTATATGAATATATGGAACATAAAGATATCCCAAACTTGATTTCAAGTTAAAGGGAGTAGTATCAAAACCAATTTTAAAAAATCATAAAGAAAATAATCAACAACTTATGGAAAAACTATCACCTAAGCTATAACTAATTGAAACATCAATTATACCTACTGATAAGAGTGGTTATATTTATGTTTATAATTTATCTTATTATCCCACTCACTAAAAACACTACATTCTCACCTTCCACAACGAATAAAAAATACCCATATCAAAAAAAATCAATAACAGATCACATATAATATAGATAATCCACACCAATAATAATATCATTTTTTATATCTATAGCAATATGAATTATCCAACATGAAACTTTTATCACATAATCATATCATAACTCTGAAAAAATTCATTTAATCTATAATAACCACTAACTAGAATAGTTAATTCCAATGTCAGTGGATGTTTCTCCACCTTAAGTCATAGAGCTAAAAACATGGAAGGTGAAATAAACGATAATGAAGATACTAAATGAAATAATTCAAAAACGAGGGTAAAAATTAAATAGAATGTACCTAAAATAATGTATGGCCCATCTAGAACTATAATATCTATAACATTCATTTGTCCACACCCTTATCATATACCTAACTGGATCTAATTGGATCCACCTTTATGACCAAACTCAACCCCAAGTCCTTGAGAATAGGGAATATATCATGAATATCATCTAACATTATATATATCATATATACTTCACAAAATATTGATAACATTATTATTTTTGATAAGGACTTAAAGGAAACTGTTACTGAAGTAATATCAGAAACATTCCACCTATATCAAGCTAACCACACAAAACATCCAAACACTATAACCATTGATTTTATCAACCTGCATAAGAAAATAAAACCATTCCAGATCTTACCATATAGTCATAAAACTACCAAATCCATAGAAACAAGAATAAAAAATATAAGACCAACTCAATACAAGTTAAAACATCAACTATATAGACAAGTGAGAAATTTCATCCATGGATCTACTCCTCAGTAATATCTGAGGAGTTCTCTATAAATATGTAGTGTTCTACTCAATCATCTTCTCTATCACATCATCCCTCACTAGTACCTTGGATATGTAGGCAATGTAAACTGGGGTGATATGGTGTTAGATCTTTAGACATAACACCTCATTGAAATTTTGTACCATGGCCTTATTATCTATGAGAAAATCATGCTCATAATGAAAAATAGTCATAATATTGAATCCATACTCTCACACAATCGAGCTCCCCCATTTAAGTGATAGAAACCCTTACCACCACACTACCTTAAACATATAAGGAATAAGATCATCCTACAACTGAATATAAAACATCCCCCATAATACATTACATTCATAATGATCAATATGAAACAAAATCGACCACTAATGAGTATATCACCTTAATATTATAACACCTAAAAAAATCCCATTCGCTTTCCACACCTGAACCACACTTAAGTAATATCATGACCCTTTAACCAAATATCTATCGACTAAATAGATAAATTTACCTCATATATCCATAAGTTTTGATGTTGGAACTCATCCTCCCCCTATTGGTTATCCGTATTAGGATCAACCCTCATATGATCAAACATAGCATCTTATTACACAAATTCCACCTAGACCACTTGATGATTCCTTCCACCACATATCTTTATAAACATATAATAAAAATTTCTAAGAATGTTATATGAAATTAATTTAAGATTACTTAATTAAATTCACTTTAATTCTTTGATATTTTCTAAATTCAAACACTATAAAAATTATCTATTATGCATATACCACACCTAAGTCTCTACCCTATAGTCAATATCATGTCACATTATTATGTTTAGTAATATTAAGTTACTTTTTTTGGATCATAGAGGGCTTGTATACATCATATTTTAGCGCCCTTTCATAAATCACATGATAAGTTTGAACAACATTTTTTCCTTAACAACCTAGTGTAGTCCTCACTAGTGCCTTACTCTAAACATTATATTACTATCAACCAAATATTTGATAAAACTATTTCATAACCCATCCTCACCAGAACCCCTCTAAAGATTCTATTAATGTTGAGTGTGACCCTCGAAGCATGTTTCTAATAGTGTAGGGTTAGAAACTAGAACCAATGGAATGAAACAAAAATATGGAATGTGTTACCCCCAGAACACCATAAAATATAATATAAAAAATAGAAATCAAACACATCATATAAAATTAATCATCTGAATATCCTAATAATACATGTAATGTCACATGGGAATTGAAAAACAATACCTCCAAAATATGTACAAAAAGGAATATCTCATACAATGGTGACCCCAAATATGAATAACCACTACACCACAAGCTAGTAATGTCCAACCAAATTTCCTAATCTATCCTATAAATATATAAAAATAGATTATATATATTTATATATAGTAGTGTGACTATACAAGTATACTCAGTAGGTTTATACATGGACTCTCTCATGTAAAATTTCAAGAGGTGTACTAATGTCTCATTGAAAAAATATTGTAACCATATTATTGCTTATACTAGGTAATCAACCAGCAAAGCCCACTAAATCTAACTCAAAAAATCTACAGAAAAGTACCGTAACATAATAATAAAAAGGATACAACCAGAGAGGTACCTCTCACTGACTTCAACATTAAACTAATCTCCATCAAGACCCAAAAAACATGTCATTTCATTCTCATCCCATCAATATTTACATAACCACATACCACATAACCATATATCCACATAACAACCACAAAAACATATAATGATCACATACTGCATACCTTAACCCTATACCATATACCACAGTGATATATCAAGAAGGGTATCAACCTCATTCCCTCCTCCTCATGAAATTAACCACATAACACCATTACTTCCTCAAAATAAAATCACTACTACATAACCATGTTCTATAACAATAACCCCCAATACTTTAATATTTTGTTATAAAATGGATTATTTTTTTCTAAAATCTTGCGATACATGCAAATCCAAGTATAAATATACTGTAATATACTATACCATTACAACCTGGCTATTAAATTGGAAATATGAATAAAAAACAATATTTTCACAATATTGTAACTTTTTAACATAAATCAAATATATTTTTTGTAAATCCTTTTTATTCTATAAAATAATACATTTTCATTAATTTTTTTGGGATAAAATAATATAAATATTTTTTTTCCTATTTTAGATAATTTATTTTACAAAATTATTTTTTTTGAAATAAAAATGTCAATATTAGCTTAGAGTTAATTTTTTATAATTTTCTGAACATATTATTATTTTTGAATATTGAAAAAAAACTAACATTTATTAAAATATTTATTTTCATTAAAGAATTTATACAGATCCATTTTGTTATAAAATATATTAAAATTAAAATTAGTTCTATTATATAACTATAAATACACTTTATTTCATTGGAATCAATTTTATGTTGAATTTTGATGTAAAAAACATTTATTCTTAAGAAAACTTTTTCATTGGAAAACCAATTTTTGGTCACATTTCTAGGTTTAATTTTAAATTATATTTTTCCACTTTAGTGAATTGAATTTTGTAAAATGGATTTAATATTTTTAATAGTACTAAGTAATATTATGAAATAAGGTTAGCCTAATTTTTGGTCACAATGGATTTTAAAAACAATAAAAAACTATTACCATGGTTAAGGTTAAAACAGGTTTACTGGTGGGTTAAACTAAAGAGACAAGGGTTGGAATAACATAATTTTTTTAAAATAATATTTCATGGTTGTGTTTAGACATTATATCATCTAAAAATTGTTAATGGTTCATTTTAGATCCATTTTTAATGAATAACACATTAATATATTTTATTATTTTTAAAAATTTCATGTACATCCTATCCACCACTTATTAAAGGACCCCCTCTACTATACTCCACACACTTCAAGATTTATTCAGTTCATCCCATCAGATCCAAAATACCTTCCTAAAATCCATACCCATGACCTGGATTCATTTTCATCATAAAACCATCCTTGTAATGCTTTAGGTATAAAACTAAAATGGTTGTTTGAATAGGAGGTTTTATTCTTAACCATGTGATTTCAATTTATTTCTTCTTCTACCACATTAAAACATTTATTATCCATGATTAAATAATATCATAAGTATATTCCATATACTAAGATGTTTTTTTTCTTAATTTAATAACTTATATTTATCTCCTCTTTCATAAAAATTGAAATGAAACTAGCGATCATGTGTACGGTGGACTACTGCCTCACGAACTGATGCAATTCATTCTCCATCACCACTTCTCACAGATGCATATTATGATAGATTTAAAGTATATATATATATATATCATATTTATGAAATTTTTATACTTATTTGTTTATAATATCATATCGACTGATGTGGCATTATTTTTACACAGATTTCCACATCCTTTTTATTATTTTTTAATGATTTATTTAATTTTTTTATAGTTTTTATTAAATAAATGCACTTTTGTATTTTTATAATTAAATTTGTCAAATATCTAATTTTTATAACAATTTATGTAATTATGGACCCTAAAATAATTGATTTATTCATTCTTTGTTTTTAATATAACTAATTTTCAATTTGTTTACTTAATCTTTATCTATTTATTTTATTTAAAATTTTCATTATTAATAATTATTGGGTTTTCTAATTAATTTACTTTTAATTTTAAGCATTTACACATCCATAAACATAGTTACTGCTTGCCAGGTTACCGGTAGCCAAGCTACCAATAGTAAGGTTACTTTTGCTCAAACTAGCGGTAACCAAGTTACCGTTACTGACTAACGGTGACCTGCATTCTTTTTTCTCTAGTGGTAACTAGTTTTGAGATGTAACAGTGACCTTTCTTTTACTGGTGAACTTTGTCACCATTACCCTTTCCTACCGGTAACTCTAATTTTTAACCCCAACCTCACTGATAAATTTTTCAGGGTCACTGTTGTCTTTCAGTTTAACTCTTGTTTAAATTTTTATTTTTCTTTAGACTTTTTTAGGTATTGAGTTTATCTTATTAATTGAATTATATTTAATTAAATTCTTTTAGGTGAAATAACTAAATTAGTTTAACTTACATACAACTGGATTCATTTATTATTTTTCAAAAATTTAACTTTAATTACATTGATATAATTTAGTTATTAATTTAATTTTATTTTCATCCATTAATATAAATTAACTTTATTAATTTAATAGTATAATTATATGTTTAAAATATTTAGGTTTATTTTGCTAATATAATGTAATTTTTATTATCAAATCTATTTAATTAATTAATTTTGTTGTTTCAAACTTTTAAAATAAATTACGTTCTATGCAGTTTAATTTTCTATTTCAATTAATTATTTTAATTCTATTATTTAAATTCATTATTTAATTTTGTATTATTTAATCTTTCTAATAATTAAAATAATTAATATTTTAGTATTTTTTTTAGATTTTTTGAATTTTTATTGGTTTTAAATTCTGGGTTCTGCCACGCTGTAGTAGAGCCAAGAAAGGAGAAGTGCAGGCTTGTTGCGCCGCGCTGGAGGAGGTAAGTACCACTGGGTGCCGATGAACCTCCATACCACCTGCTGATGCAGCACCGCTTTGCTAAAGCCGGGATGCCACTAGAGCTGAAGACCGCCACTATGAAGAACCAGGTGCCGGGCTTGCCTCACGAAACTGCCGAAGCCTCCCCCTATGCACCGATAATTGGGGGAGGAAGAAGAGATAACAAAAAAAATTAAATAATAAAATAATAATAAAAGTAAAGTAAAACAAAAAGAAAAAAGGTTAAAGTTAAAGTAAACTTTAATAAATCAAATAGATATAATAGAATTTATAAAACTTATAAATTTAATAAATTATAATGTTAATAAATAGATAAATTATAAATTAAAATACAAAACTAAATTAATAATAAGTGTTAATAAGAAATTAATATACTTTTTATAGTATAGATATATAATTAATAATAATTGTAAATAAACTTTAAAATATACTTATTAATTTAAAAATATTTAAAACTAAAGTATTAATTCTAATTGTTAAATTAAAATATACTAATAAATAAATTTATATACCCTTAAATTAATCTAACAATTTAATTTCTTAAATAGTAATTACAATAATAATAATTAAATTAGTAAATGAAAAAAAAACTAATACAATCTAAATTATAAAATTTTAATTACTTCTTTACTTATGACGTTAAATTTTAATAACTTAGTTAAAAATGTTAAAGTTAATAACTTAGTAATTATATTTATTAACTTAATTTAATTAATAACTTTTTAATAAACATATGTTTTACCATAGTAATATTAAGTGAATAATTTTATAAATAATAATAAAGTAAATAATAATTATCAATTAAGATATTTATTAATTAACTTTAGTTAACTTGTAACAAGTAATATAAAACTTAACTTAAAAAAAATAACTGTTTTTATTTCTTTGCGTTCTCATTTATTTACTTTTATATTCTATTTTTTATGTGAAGGTTCATACCAAAGTCAAAAACATGTCCAGGTTCATGAAACTAACTTAGTAGAAGTTAGTTATGAGGGAAAAAATAGCGCGACGTGCCAGTCGCAGAAAAAATGCACGTTGTGCAGTGCAATTGTGAAGGGCATTTGAAGCCAGTGGAAAACAAGCGGTGAAAAGAAGCTTTTGAAAGTAGCTACTTAAAGCAGAGCAAGCAGCATACAATACGGGAGGAGGCTCATTCACTTGAACAAAAACACCACTGGAGAGTAGAGCCGAGACACTCATTCATTCCATGATCACATTAGACAAGAGCAGAGACTCTCATTCAGATTCCATGAACACTCACTTTTTGAGATCGGAGACTCCTTGGAGATGATATAGCAAACATGGAGGCAAAGGGGACCAAGAACAAAGCATCACTAAGGGAGTTCTTTTCCCTTATCATAATTAATTTCACATTACTTTGTAATCAATTGTTTTTAATTTCTTTAATCAATATGATCAATGGATGAACTATCTTAGCTTGGGAATTCAATTCTGTTGGTTAATATTCCAAACTTCTTCATTCACTTTACAATTTTCAGAATCGTAATCAATTGGCAAGATTGATTAATGATTCTCTGTTTAGTTTCTTTACACCTCAATTGTTTTCTTAATTCATTAATTCAAGATCAACTGGTGAGGTAGTTCTTGAATACTTTTTAAAAGCATTAATGTCTTTACATCTGAAAATTTACGGTGTGTTTGTTTCCGAATGTTATCATTTTATAACTGTTAAGAAGTTTGACTAATTTTGGAGTGGCGAACTCCTAAAGTCAGTTTTCTGTGTGTTGAGTTTCCTGGCAAGGGAGACTTTTCATATATTTATTGAGGTATGACTCAATAAAGTGTAGTGGAGAAGATATCCATTAAACCAGTAGATTGGGATTCTCGAGTATTACTTTTGATATTCTCCTTCGACATTACTGCTTTATTTTAGTATTTTGTTCTCTTATGTTAGTTTTACTGTAGTTCTTAGTTCATCAGTCTACTAGTAATTGATTTAGTCTCTTTTCTTAAAGAAAAGTACAAAAAAATTGAAAAGTAAATAAAACTATTAAGATGT
This sequence comes from Viscum album, assembly GCA_963277665.1. Taxonomy (NCBI): domain Eukaryota; kingdom Viridiplantae; phylum Streptophyta; class Magnoliopsida; order Santalales; family Viscaceae; genus Viscum; species Viscum album. The sequence continues at coordinate 420,346,493 of OY728162.1, read as the reverse complement.
TTTCCCCACTGCTGACAACAGTGGGGGATTAAAATTTAAAAACCTTAGAATTCACTCACCTGCCTTCTCTGTGGATCGACCCTACACTGCTATACTAGTGTAGGAGTAATAAATGTAATTTTGAGGGCCATGACGACCTCCAACCTGTATCATCAACCTTCTTACCTTCTAATTCATTGGAAAATGATAACGTCGTTCATGTGTACTATACTACAAAACATGGTTTATCCAGCACTAGGGTTTTAACAGTGTTTATTAAAAGTGCTATTTAAAACCCCCTTTGTCAGTGTTATAAAAATCTTTTTTAAAGGTAGTCTTTAGCCATGATAAAAAAGTATTGTTAAAAGTGGTACCTTTATCAATGCTAGTAAAAAACCACTGATAAACTTCCCCCCTTTATCAGTGCTAATAAGAAAGCACTGCTAAAATGGGTCATTTATCAGTGCATCTAAAAAAGCACTGATAAAGGGGGTGTTATCAGTGCTAGTAAAAAAAGCACTGATAAAGGGTCTATTTCAAAAAAAGAATTTAAAATAATATATTAATATATAAATGTATTTATATTGATATAAATATAATATATATTTTTTTAATATGTATTAGATAAGGATAAATAGGAATTTAAACAAAATATGTAACATATTTATTGAAAATAGATTATAAGATAACTAAAAAACATTTTTAATTAATAATTTGATAATTATAATTGAGTAATATTAATTTAATAACAATATCAAGATAAAAATAATAATAAAATTAACTATAGATAAAAAATAAGATAAAAATGTAACTCAAACATCAAACATACATAACATTGGATCTGGGTGTCTTTTTGGGCTCTAACACATATAAAATAAAATCCTATGATGAGATCTATGTTGTGTTGATGGGGGGAGCCCGACCACCATTTTCCAAGTCTAAAAATTCCCCAAAAGGCCTTTAAAATTGAATTTTTAGTTGAGGTACCCAATTTTTTTTTAACATTTGATGGATTTTTAGACTCATTTTAGGGTGTAATTTTTCTCTTTTTCAGTGGGGACTTGATTTATTTCTAGGGCTTACATTCATGTTGATATTGTAGATTTGAAATTTTATCGTTTTTTACAATGTACTATTATATATAATCAAATATATAAAAATATATACAAATTTTTTATATATTCAGTTATAAAAATTAAATTTAATAAATAAATAATTAAACATATTTACATATAAGATAAATTTCTCAATATATAAACCTTATCTAAATAAAAAATAATATCCATTTTATTTAAAATACAAATATATGAATATTTATGTACTTATACAATTAATATATATATATATATATATATTTATAATGTTTATATATGTATATATATATATTTCTGTGTGTATTAACAAGCAAATATATATTTTTATATGTATTCTAATATATGTATATAAATATTAATATATAATATATGTAAATAAATATAAACATGTATTATTATATTTATAGATGCAAATATATATATATATACACACATACATATTTTTATGCATTTATAAACACACACACAAATATATTTTATATATGTACTTCATTATATATATATATATTTATATAAACATATATATAAATATATATATAAATATATGGGAAATGAATGTAATGAAATATATATAAATATATATATCATAAAATATAAAACAAAACAATATCAGGGAGTAGAAAAGGATCTAGCCTATAATATGGAGGTCTCAAATTTGAAACACAATGTATGCAGGGGCTCACGCGGGAGGGTTGGATTATCTAAAGAATTGATAAAGGGGAGGGGGAAGTGTAGATAAAGGGGTGGAGTGATAATATAGGGGGGGCATGAACAAAAAAAATTATCCCCTTTATCAGTGGGGCCTTTATGAGTGATTTTTTATAGAACCGTTAAAGATAACCCTTTAACATCGCTTATATTATTATCACTTCTATATCACTGATAAAACCCTTTTTCTAGTACTCTTAAAGACCTGATTTTTAGTAGTGGCACATGTGGACTACCAACTCTATAAAGAGATGTGGTGTGGTTTTAATTTCTGTTTTCATGGTTGTTAATAAGGATGGATTTCATGAATATAAATGACATATATCATATAATAACAATTATTTTTTAAAGGGGAATAATTATTTACCTTTCTTTCATTCATCCATATAAAAAATGAAAATAGTTCTCACGCATACATATGGTCTGTCATCTCTATGAATGGTGTAATTCATTTTTTTATCTCTAATTTTTTTTGGATGAATCTAAAAATTCATATAGTGAATATATATTATATTTATATCATTATTAAAAATATAATGATGATGGAACTGCGATAAAATTACCTATACGAAAAATGTCTAAACAAAACATACATGAAAAACTAAGCAGTTATCACCTGAAACCACTATTTTAATAAATAATTATCAATAAGAATGTGATAAAAGGTTATAATTAATCATATATGTTATTATATAAGTTATCATAGTTCTATAATATATTTATACTAAATTTTTATTTATTATACGTGATGTTTGAAAATGTACTAATTAAGTTGTACCCATGGTAATGGTTTTATATTACAATCACATTGTTTGTTGGCATTGTTTATAACTGTGTTTACGATGAAAAACTTTCATGACCTACCTTTCAATAATATTATTCATTTTATTCTTATTATGTTATTTTTGAATAATACATGATTTCATTTCATGTCATTTTATTTAAGTACTTAGGAGACTAAAATAATATTTTAAGGAAAATCGACTTTATTTCTCTCTTCAGTCGAGGATCCTTTCTCTTACATGTCCATGTTTTTAAAAAAATGTTTTCAAAAATGTTTTCAATATTCTCTAATGATTTTCTAAAGTCATTTTTACTAATGTATCACTTTTTACAAAAAGGTTTAAAATGAATCTTCTTGTTATTTTCCAAATGATTTCCTTTTGACTTTTTACCAAAAATGTGAAAGGAATATTATTTTAATATACAAGGCATTAATGGAATTTCTCACCATCATGGAAACTCAATTATTTGAATATTCCATTAAAAATTTTCAAGGTTATTTTCAAAGAAGTTTTTTCTTTAATATTTGTGAATTTTTTAGATTTTAAATAAGTGATTTTAAAGTAAAAAAAGGTTATTTTCCTCAAGAAATGATCCATGTGGTATTTTAAAATAATTTTCCATCTAAGATAGAATCATTTTACATTTTATAGTATTCTTTGTGTATATGATCTAATGATTCTATCTCTATTATATCTCTATATGGTTTATGATTATAGTGAATTTTTTTATAAACTTGTTTGTTTCCATAGGTAATGTTATAATGATATAATGAATATTTTATGATATTATTGCACACAGATGTATGGTTTTAATTATATTATAGGTGGACCATGAATTATGTTGTACTTCAATGTATTGGGTAAAGAAAGTTATTTCATGTGATAAACATCACTTAAATGGGGAGTGAACCCAGTTCAGTAAGGGACCCTTTCCACAATGATAGTATTGAGAGTTGTATGATCTCATCATTTTCTAGGTGTGTACCTCTTTGAGTTCTTTCGTTTAACGTCTTTAATTGGGTTTTACATGTATTTAACCCTTGGTGGTTAGTATCCTTCTAATATAAAGATCCTTTGTAGGGGAAAACGACCAAAATTTCATAGATTTGTGTTTATTTTAATTAATGGTGTCAGATTATACATGTGTTAAATGGGTATATGGGGTTTTATTGTGAGTTTGGAAGGCATCAATGGTGGTTCAGAAACTTTCATAGAAGCTAGGATGGAAACTTTTCACTAGAAAATTACACACCATGTATATGTTACGCATCGTGTAATTGCTGCTAAACAAATATCGTGAATTGATTAATTACATGAAGTGGTTACACATCGTGAACCTAATTCACATCATTTAAAGGTTGATCATGATAAATATTAACCTTAGGTGATGTGTTTTTCACCATAAAAATAAAATGAGGAAATACACAACATGAAAGGATTACATGTTCTGTATTCCTAGAACCCAGAAGTTTTATTTGGGAAGTGTGATTATTTCATTATATCATGTGGATCCCTCTCCTCTTTCCCCTAGGATGATTTAAATGAAATTTTTTAGTCTATTCCTCACTTATAGATGTCTTGAATACACATGTGACCCTTAGTGACTATTTTTTCTCAGGTCTCCCTTTTCTTAAATCATTCCATGATTTGGTGGTGGAAATATTTTGACCACAAGTTTGTTTTGGGGTATTTATCTTGACCTAAGTTGATCTAGGATATTCTTGTGATATTCTAATACTTTTTCCTAATTTAATTTTTCTATTGGAAGCATTGTGTGATATCCAAATAAACGTTTAGGTATAAAACTCACCCTATATTAAATTTAATTATGAATTATATAAAATATTGTGATTTCACCTACATAATGTGTTATATAATAAATCAGTTTTTATGGTAAATCATGGATTGGAATATTTATTTTATCCCTTTAGATTAAATGGTTAATATTCCATGGCTTATAGCTACCCTTGGGTGAGAAAATATTTGAGTAATAAAAATTTGGCTAACCGTTTAATATGTGTTTAGAATAACATGAGACCTTTGGTTATTTTGTGATAAAGAATCTCTTGGTAATGTCTTACTTATTATTGATATGACTGTTAATCATTTGAGATAAATTAAGGTGTAATAAAATGATAAATAGAAATTTTAATAGTTAATTATTAAGGATTATGATGTGATATTGTGATATCCTTGTTGTTATGACATGTTGATTTGATGCTAAAATTATTATATATAGGGATATTACTAGAGGCTGAAATGATTATATAGAGGTCTTGGCCTCATGATAAATGTTTTAATGCTTAAATAGTGGGATATTCCTAGGGATATATGATGAAATTCATATATAGAGGGTCATTCCCAGTGATACATGATGAAATTATTATATAGAATGTTATAGCCATGGGAACATGCTGAAATGATTATTTATAGGGTTATGCCTAGAGGTTGAAATTCATATACATAGGGATCTTCCTAATTTTTTGACTATTCCATGATATATGGATATAGTTTTCATTGTTGTGTTACATGCTCAGATATAATCTATCACAATGGAGAAGATTGTTGATTCGTGTATTATATTAATTGATAAATTAACAAACCTATATATTTCTTTATTGTATACACTTATTATTAGATTAGTTTTGTTTAGACATGGTGGTTTCAACCTATCGAGTTTTACTCACACCCAACTTAGGCATGCGTTTAGTACATGATAACATTACAAGGATGTAGTTTTGGACAATGGAGAGGGACCTTGTTGATTATTCTTTGGTTTCTTTCTGGATGGTATGAATTTTGGAGATGGTTCATACATGAGGTTTGGGATGAGGGTCTTTTTGGATTATTTAGTGTCAACATATATTTTTATTTTTATTATTTCTAGTTTCACATTTAGATACATATCAACATGTTATTACATGATTTTTTGTTATTGGTATTTGGTTACCAATTTTATTTTCCCACTGGTACGGTATACTATTTATGTTGTTTTTTATGCTACTATGATACTTATTATTATGAATTATTTCACTATATTGTACTCTATACCAAGGGTTATGGTATGCACACTATAAATATCACACCCCCACTATTATTCTGGAGTGTTTAACATACATGGAGGTGTTATTGAGGACTCATAACCAACCTATATTGAAAAAACACTAACCTTTATCTTTAAAACATCCTAATACATGTTTTGGAGGTCATAAAATTTTAATAAGACCATTCCTAGGTCCTTTAAGAAATGTTATAAAGGATCTCCGTCATGGAAGAGGTAATCGTCTTTACCAACTCTACCAAAAATATAGTCTTCTAATTCCTATTCATAAGTTTTTTCCATAATAATCTAATAAATTGAGGATAATAAATATGTTTATATGTAATTATGATTATCAAATAACCATATTTTATATTTTATTTACCATCTAAAAAATGAAATCACTGTGCGTGCGTATGTACTTCTTACCATCTCCATGTCGTGGTGTAATTTTTTTATCACCACTTTATATGGATGGGTATAATGATGGAAATAATAGATATATATGGTAAATATGACATGATATTGATTATGGATAATTAATATACCATCTAGTTACTTACAATTTCACCATTAATTGAATGATATCATCGCTCGAGCGTACAAACGTCCTACCATCTACGCAACATGATACAATTAATTTTCTATGTTAAACATTAAAGAATGATTATAAAAATATATATAATTAAAAAATATGATATATATATACATATATGACCTTATTTTCATTATGAAGATGATTTAATTATAGCACATACAAATTAATTGGGATTTCTATGAAAAAACATGAATAGAAATATAATACAGTTAACACCCAAAACAAGGGTAATAATGAAATATTATTAAAAAATAGGTGATAGTATGATATAAAAGTATTATATATATAAATATTATTATTTTATAAATTAATAACATGATTTAAATTATTATAGAAGAAGTTAGTCATGTTCAATAAAAGGAAATATGAAATTAAGGGTTTTTTCGTCTCACTTTTATTTTTGTGAGACATATGATTTATTCACCACTTATTCATTTTGTGTGGTGAATATGCTACCTTTTGACATTATATATCACGAATTTATTTATTCACATGATATTTAATGTTTTTTTAAATATTATTCTTTTATGGGGTATACAATTTCTCTGATTACAAAGTGGTGAGAGGATCAAGATTTTCCTCACTATTGCTTTACTATTTAAGAAAGGTAGAAATGATACAAGGATGTGATAGGACTTAGTAATGAGATTATGCATGAGGGTATCTAACCCATGTATGGGGGAAAATCTAAGTTCCCTGGTATGGGATTTTTTTATGCAGTTTATGTGTTGTCGTTGATGCTATTTCACCCATGGTGATTCAAATGTTGTGTGATGTTATTTTTTCATGATGATATTGTTTTTGGATATTTATACTCACGGACCGGTATGACATGAGATGTGTGTGAATACATCATTATAGGCACATATGGATATATAATGACATGCATTATTCATAATAGGGACATATTTATTTCATGTGTTATTAATTGGCTATATGAACTATGGTATGATATGCCTAAAATATTTGACAAACAAAATTAAATAAACAGTACTGTTATGCTGAAAAACTATTAAGAAATGTTTTTAGAGACCTAGGGTAGTGGTTCTTTATTTTTGTGACCTGTTGAGGTTGAATTTATTTTCAGAAAATTTTCTAAGTAGTGCATATGTATTCTAAACAAAATTCCTCCTCATCCTCTTTGAGTGGAGTGTTAGGAGAGTAGAAATAAACATGATCTTAATTCAAATGATAAGGAGATTAATGTGGATCTTAAGGATTATATGGATGTTTATCTTCATAAAAGATTCATGAGGGTCATTCAATCCATGAAAAGGGATACTATTCACACCATACCTTTGATGTCTAAGTGAAAGTTGAAGATTTAACTGTAGTATCCACCTATGTTCACTAGGGTGGGAATCCACCTGATAGTTGAGTTGTAGACATAGTTAGTTCAGATGATATTCAATCACCAAGAGACACCCATGGATATAAGTGTGAATCATGTTGTTCATATGATCTATGAACCTAACAAGCATCGATGGGATACTCTAGAGAGGGATGGTAAGAAGGAGGAGTTATCTTGGAATGAATTTGAGGAAAAGTTCCTTAGAAACTTATATCCAGATAAATTGAGGGATAATATGGATCATGAGTTCATTCATATAACATAGGATGTAATTCCAGTGATGGAATATGATGAATTTTTCAATGACCTTTGGTTCTTTTCACACTATTTAGTTGAGGATGAGATCTCTAGGGTGAGTCATTTGCAGGACTGGAATAACTATGATATCTGGCAATAGGTGAACATTTTTCATCAAATTATATTTTCAATTGTTATGAATCAATCACTTGTCACTAAAAGAAAAATGAGAGAGGTCCCGAGTAGCATTAATACTATTTCATTAGGGTGAACTGGGAGCTCTTATTCTAGTTGAAATATGTGCCACTGTGATAGTTTTTTCCTAGGAAACAATGAGAAGAGTAGTTAGGGAAGTTGGAAACCTTCTCATAACCATATTCCATTATAGTTATATCAATTTATAAAGATGGTCCACAAGAGTCCTCAAATTCCATACCTCATTATAGAGTTACATTTTTGTGGAAAGATTGTCAATATTCATAAGTTTTGTTATAACATCTCAAAAATAGAAGTGGTAGGGGTTTATGATACATACATGAATATGGTAAGGACTCAAAGACTCCTCAGTAAATGGGTAGATATATTTACATAGTAAATTTAGTTCAAATAAAGGGATGTGTAACCTAATGTAGAAATAATACAACCAGGTATAGGGAATAGTTTAGGGGAGTTGAGATGAAGCCTAGGGTAGAGGTGTTGGTTAGATGAATGTTATATAGACTACTCCAACAATTGTTAATATGGAACCTTCTACCATCAATGGTATGATTCTTTTATCATCTACCATTGCTTTCATTTTTCTTCATATATGAGCATCACATTCATTTTTTCATTATCTTTTTGGAAATGGTTTTGGATTGGTTTTGTAAAGGTTGGATGGTTCTTTGATCATCAATAAAATATTGGGAGTGTGTTAAGAGAATATTAAATGTTGAAAGGATTTTTTTGTAGATATTAATGGTTACCATTTCTTTTATGATCTATCTATACTAAAAATGAAAGGTTTCAATTTTATTCATGGTATGGATTGGTAATTCTTTTATCGGTATCATATTGATTATTACAGGAGGAGAGTTACCATTCTATCTCTAGAAGGAGACATATATTTTCCAAGAGGTGAGTATGATCTTTCAGTTGGTCATGCATGACTAATTCAGTTTGAATTAGATTATCCCATTCCTTAGATAACAAGACCTGATATGGATGATGGGTAAATGAAGCATTATTATTTTCCTCCATAGGTAGACCTTTTTTAGGATGTCTTTGCAGATGATTTCTACCACCTACCTTCTAAGAGGGATATCAATTTCATGATCAATTTAGTTCCATGGGAAAAGACAATCTCTAACCCGACTTATAGAATGAAACTAGTAGAGTATTAGGAGTTGAATGTTCAATTAGAAAATCTAGACTCTAAAGGTTCCATGTTTCCTATAATGCCTCAATGGGGTTCTCTAGATTTTTTTTCAAGAAGGCTTATGGTAACTTATAATTGTGTGTGTATTATTAGGGATTTAATCAAATTAAATTCGAGAACTGGTATCCTCTTCTTTACATTGATGATATATTCGATCAATTGGGAGGTTATAAGATATTCTCCAAGATTAAAATGATATCTGGATACCTCTAGCTGAGTTTGAGACCATATGACATAGCTTATAAAGATTTTAGGAGAAGGTATGTCTTGTATGAGTTTATAGTGACGTTGTTTGGTATAAAAAACACACTTATGGTATTCATGGACTGGACGAGTTAGATATTTCACCCATTTCATGACTTGTTTTTTTGTAGTTTTTGTTGAATAAATCATAGTGTAATCCCTGTAATTATCGATATTTTATCTAGGACTTCTCCCATCTTGAAGCGTTGATATCTAGGTTGACTAAGAAGTGAGTGAGGTTTTTTATTCTGATTCTTGTGAGAGAGATTTTTAGAAGTTGAATATCAGGAAAACCTCAGTACCAATCCTCACATTACCTATATAGGATAAGGCATATACCATGTACTTTGATTCATTTAGAGTTGGAACTTGAGCAATTTTGATGTAGGAGGATTGATTGGTTGCTTATGGACCTATAAAACTGACACCACATGACAAGAATTATCCTACACATGATCACGAGTTAACCATAGTGGTATATTCCATAAGATATTTGAGACACTATCTTTTGGGTGAGAGTTTTGTGGTATACACATACCAAAACTGCCTCAGTTATATCTTTTTCGAGCAATACCCGAGACTTTAGTAAAGGAGGTGGTTGACTATATATAGTCTTTCAAATTTGAGTTGGATTATACACTAGGAAAGTTCAATGTCATGGAAAATTACTTAATCCAAAATACATGGATAGAGGCATTAATGGTGTATTATGATGAGTGGTGGATGATGAAACTTTTTTAGATATGAATTTAGACATTTAGGAGTCTTAGGGGTGAGTATCTATAACTTCGATATCTGTTATACTTGTATTATTTGGATTGGATCAAGACTAGATCATTTATCTAATATGGAGGGATTAGTTCTAAGAGATAGATTATATGGTGAGAGACACCATTAGGATAGTATCTTGGTAGTGAAAAAACTATTATATTCCATGGATGATTATGGGTTCATACAGGTTTGTACAAGGTGCTGATTAGAGAGTTTCATGCTTCAAGATGGGTGGTATATCATATTTTGAAAAAATATATCGTGGTCTCGATAGAGAGTTATGGTTTTCATGAATGAAGAGGGAGGTAGTATTATTTTTTGTGAGATGTTTCACCTATCAGTAGGTGAAATATGAGCATTAGAGTCTAGCTGGACTATTTTAGCCTCTTCTCATTCTTGAGTAGAAATGGGATGATTTCACTGTGGAATTCATGATAATATTTCCTTCGATGACCCATGAAAAATATGCAGTATGGGTGATCCTAGATCTACTAAATAAGTTATATAACTTATTACCTTTTAGGGAAAACTTCACAGTTGATGACCTGGGTAGCCTATACATACATGAGATAGTTAATTTTCACATTATTCCAAGGAGTATCATTTTAGAAAGATATCCCCATTTCAAAATGCTGTTCTGGAAGGGTATTCATAAGGCTCTAGGGTCAGAAGTTCTTTTGATCATAGCTTATCATCCTTAGACTAAATGTAAATTAGAGAAAACTATTCAAGTTATATAAGATATGTTACAAGTTAGTGTTTTGGATTTTGATGGTTCATGGGAGAAACATATGGAACTCATGGAGTTTTCATATAGTAATAAATTCTTTGCATAGATCTAGACAAAACCTTTTGACGATTTGCATGGTAGGTCATGTCATTAACCACTTTATTGATTGGAGGTAGGAGATTTAGTGATTTTGGACCTAGTAACATGAATGAGACATATGAGTAGGTTCGGTTTACCAAGAAGTTATTGGTAATAGTGTATAGAATATAGAAATATCACATTGACCATCAGTGATGACCTCTGGAGTTCAAGTTTCACCTTCATATTTTTCTTCTGTAGTCACCCATGTTGGGGAAATTTCATATCAATAAATAGGGAAATCTAGAACCTAGGTTTGTAAAGGCATTTGAGATAGTGGATATGGTTTGTTCAATGTCATACCAATTATCCCTTCCATATAACTACACTTCCATTCATGGAATTTTTTATGTTCCACTGATTCATAGATATTATCCTAGCCCTTCTCATGTGGTAGATGCTGAGGATGTCAAGCTATGTGTTGATGCGACCTTTGAGGAGAATCTGATATGGGTTATGGACCATGTAGAGAAGTATCTTTGGGAAAATATGATTCCTCTTGTTTGAGTGCAGTGGTAGCATGGGAATGTTCAAGGGGAGACTTGGGGAGAGGGAATCTGATATGAGAGCATTGTGGTCAAACATGTTCATTGAGATCCCATAATGATTCATAGAGAATCTTGGGGATGATATATTTTATGATGTGGATAATTTAAGATCCCATCATTTTCTGAATATGTCCCTATTTGAGTTTTTGTGGTAAATATCTTTTTTTGGGGTTTTCTTATCTTTAAACCTTGGTGGCTAAGTCTTGTTCAGAGATGGATAGCCTTTTTTTGGGTAAAATGACCTACTATATAGGGATTTATACTTATTTTATTCAATTTAGTTCAAGTATAAACATGTTAAATGGTCTTATAAGGGTTTCCCATGATATTGGAAGGCTTTAGATGTGGTTTGGGTACATTCATATAAGTTGGGATGTAAATTGTTCATGGAGAAATTACACACTGTGTATATGTTACATGAAATATAACTATCACCAGACATATTTCATGAACTAGTTCATAAAATGAAATGGTTACATGTCATGAACCTAATTCATGTCATTTAAATTTAAATCAATATAAATATTAACCTAAGGCAATGGGTTTTTCAATATAACTTAAAAATGGAGAAATACATGACTTGAAAGAATTAAACACCATGTATTCATAGGAACAAGAAGTTTTAAGTGAGAAGCATGTATGATTATTTCATTCTATCATTTGAAAACCTCTCCTCTGAATCCTAGGATAATTTCCAAGCAATTTTGGAGTCTTTACCTCCCTTCTGGATGTCATGATGACACATATAAACCTTTTTGAGTGTTTCTTCTTGGCTTTCCCTTCACTTTCATATTACCTTTCCATGGAGGTAAAAATATTTCGACCTTAGGTTTTTTGGGGGTTTGATCTTGACCTAGTTTGATCTGGGTTTTTCTTTTGATCTTCTTCACCTTCATCATGTTTGGAATTTTCGATTGGAAGCGTTGCGTGACACTAAATAATTATATAGTCTCTAATCCAAACCCTATGGTCTATTCGATTGTCAATTATATAAAATATTTCAATTTTGACAACATAATGTGTTCTCTAATTAATCAGTAGATTTATAGTAAATCATGTACTGGAATATTGACTAGACCCCCTTTTGATTCAGTGGTTGATGTGACCTGTCTTATGGATAGTCATTGGGTGAGAAGGCCTTTGAGTAATAAGAACTTGGATAATGGTTTAAAGTGTGTTTATAATGACATGATACCTTAGGCGATTTCATTATATTTATTCCCAAGGTAATCGCTTGTTGTTTATTTATATAATTTTTGATCATTTGTGATAAATGAAAGTGTAACCGAAATAAAAATAGTAATTTTCATAATTAACCATTGAATATTATGATGTGATATTATGAAATACTAGTTTTTATGAATTGTTTAGTTGATATTAAAAATAAAATATAGGGCCATTCTCGGAGGCTGAAATGATTTTGTATGGTCTTGGACTAGTGATACATGTTGTAATGCTTATATAGTGGGATATTCATAGTGATACATGATGAAATGATTATATAGAAGATTATTCACTGTGATACATTTTGAAATTATTATATAGTGGGATATGCCTAGGGACACATGCTAAAATGGTTATATATAATGGTATGCTCAGTGGATGAAATGCTTATATAGAGGTCTCTTCCCATTTGTTTACTTATTCCAATGTATATGAATATGGTTGGAATGGTTGTGTTACATACTTAGAGACATTCTAAAATGGTGCCGAAGCAAGTATATTTATGTATTATAATAATTGATTAATTAATAATTTTTTTTATCACTTTGTTTCATACACTGATTAATATAATATTTTTTAGACATGGGGGGTTTTGACCTACCAAGTTTCACTCACACCTTATTTGGGCATCTTTTTGGTACCCAAAAAGATTACTTGGATGGAGGTTTTAATAAGGGTAAGGGGCCTTGTTGATAATTCTTTTATTGCTTATTGGATGGGGTGGAGTTTGGATATGGGTCCATCATGGGGTTTCAGATCGAGGTTTTTTGGGATTCTTTAGTGTTGGCTAATTTATTCATTTATATTACTTTCAGATTAAAATTTAGATACTTTTCAACATTTCATTATATAATTCATCATTATTGGTTATTGGTTCCTATTATTTTTCCAATTGTATGATACATTGTTTCCACTTTTTTAGTAACTATGATTTTTTTATTACTGATTTTACAACTATATTTTACTCTATATCATGGGCTATAGTCTCCCAACTATGGATATTACACCCACACTACTAGCCAGTAGCCTCTTCCATGCGAGGAAGCATTATTGAGGTCTCATAACCAACTCGTTCTTACTATGTGGGAGAGTACCAAATCAGGGATGTTATAGGAGTGAACCTTGACTACAATGATGGTTTAGGGAGTGAAACCAATCCACTATAACTGTCTTAGCAGTAATCCATGATGACTAAGGAAATGATATTTCATGCTTATGTGTATACGCCAACTTTATGTTTTATGCCAATGTTATCCTCTAATGGATTTTGTTTTTTGATTACTTTAGGATTTCTACCTTATGAACTGCCAAGATTTATGCCATGATTGAAAATTATGATCTATGATATACATGGTATTGTCTTGAAATGTTATGATTATGTTCTCATACCCTTATTATATTATTATATTTATATTAAAACTAATATCTCCCTTGATTACCCTTACCGAGCATCTGATCTCACCCTTCCTTATGTATCCTTTAAATAGGGTATAATGAAAGGTATAAATTATGATTTTTCTAATATGAGTGCTAGATAAGAAGAAAATAGCGGGGAATGACGGTTAGAATAAGGAATATAAGGATCAATATGTTTTTTATGATCAAGAACTGGGAATTTTCTCCCTCTTTTAGATCTCTCATGATCACCAGGTTTTTTATCCCTTCTTTTTTTGACCCCCATACCGAATGATGGGTCAGCTGGAATTCACATATCATGGGAATAAAATTTAATACTAATGGTTCATACAGTTCAGGTGTCATTTAGGTTAGTTTTTTAGTTTGGTATAATAGAGGCTTGGTCATCATCACCTTCACGAACTTCTTTTGGAATGAAAACTCTCTAAAGTAACAAGAAAATGCAATTTTAACTATCCTTGAGTGGGTAAATATGAGAAAAATTAAACATTCTAGGATTTAAAAGGAATCAAACATTTTAAAAAATTAACATCATGGTCACAACCACACTCCTTGGGATATCATGTGTCAAATTTGAAATAACAAGAATTTGATCAATAATGGCTTAGAGATCACTCACACATAGACCAATAAGAATAGAAAAGATGACTATCTAGTCTCCAAGGCTCCACTGGATAATTATTTTATATGATTTACTATTTTAGGGTTTATTCCTTAATATTGTGTGGGAATTTTTATTGGTGATTCTCTTGGTCTAAACTATTTTAGGCTACCATATCCCCCTATATTTTTTTTGTTCTCGTTCTATGTTTAGGACATGACTTCATTTCTTTAATAAATATAAATATATTGTTGTTGTTAGTGATATATGATGTAGTTCATTTATTAACATGATATATATATATATATATAATTTTCCAAAGATAGTAGACCTATATTAATCTAGTGTGGATCGTTATATTACATAATAAATATTCATTTAATAAGATGTATTATCTATATAGGAAAATATTAGGTTATATAGTTAGTATGAGAGAAAGGGTTAGTTAACCTTTGGAAACTTGGAAGAGAAAACATATTGAGAACCCTTAGGATAATCCTATATATAGGGGAATCTCTTAAGACACAGTAAATAAAGGAGTGTGGTTTTCCTAGAAAAAAAATCCATGTTTATGTACTACATTCGAATGTGGTTTATCACAGATGCATCTATGAGAAATATCACTAAAAAAATTATTTCATTATATCTTGTATATAATTTTATTTCATGATGAGTGTGACCTTTTTGGATAGGGAATATTATTAGACAACTTGCTTTCTCTTTATGAACAATTATGAAATATTTGATCAGATGATGACCATGAATAAACTATGTTAAAACTATAACATCATAGTTTGAAAAGAAGGCGTTATGATGTATGCTTCCTAACATTGATATTTCATGATTATGTGGTTTCCCACTATGATTATTTTTTCTCACACTATTCATTTTGATTTTAGTTAATAACTAAAACTTGAAATAATTCTGTTGATGATGAATGCGATAGATAATGAAATGATTTTCACCATGCATAAAAAAATTATGTTATCTAGAATTCAAAATCATATTGTTATTATTATGAAAATTTCTCAATCTATGAATCATGTTGATCTTCCAAATGAGTAAATAATGGAATAATTTTCTATAGATTCCTTCATGAGGCAATTTCTACCTTCATTTAGTGGGTTCATTGATCCACTAGAATATGAGTAATGGATTTGTATCATTGAAAATAAATTTTTCTTTATCTACATTCTAAAGTAAGAAAAATACATTTTGGGTCTCTATTGTTTGGAAGGAGAAGAAAATCAATGGTGGACTCTTATTAAGAATACAAGGAAACATGATGAAATTTACTCCATGGAGTGGGATGTGTTAAAGATCTTATTTTTCAATAAGTCATTTTTTTGATATTATTTAAAGGAAAATAGAGAAGTAATTATTTAAGATAAAGTTGAAGGATGATGAATAAGTTTGTAACTATGAGGAAAATTTTACAAAAAATTATGAGCTACACTTCTGGTATTATCATCCAACCTTAAATGAATGTTTATTTATTATTTAATGACTTAAATCCAAGTATCTAAATGGTGTTATCCATAAGGGATGTTGGTATATATGAAGAAATATTTCTATTTTCTATCAAGGTGAAAATGGATATTAGATTTACCCATCATTCTAATGGTTTTAATAAGAAGATAAATATGGAATTCAAATGAAATTATAATAACCATGGAGATAAGAAGATGATTGTTCCTTTATAATTGAAGTGTGGAGAAAAAATGTAGTTTTTTCTGATTGGGTCTCTTAAATGTTTTAATTATAAAATTGAAGGTCATCAGTCAATTGAATATTGATGTGATGTGATGAATTTAGTTAATGGTGTGAATAGAGAGAAAGATACACATGATGATCCACCCACACACCAGTGTTCCAATTCAAGGAGTATGGGAATTATGATAACCAATTCTCAAATATAATGGTTAATGATGATTCTCATTGTCAAAAACCTATTAATATGAGAGGAAAAGGTCAATATCATGTGATAACTATTTTTATGAGGTTTACGATAATGAAATGATTAAATATACACTTATCAGCAACTCTAGAAATATTAATTCATTATATAACTCGAGATCTACTGACTCATTTAAATATGAATAATTTTATAATTGTATCAAAATTACACCCCCAATGTTTTTATGTTTGATTAGAAGTGAAAACACATTATGGTATGATGATCACATCTACAGTCTATGATTATTCTCTAATTGATGTTAATGGGAATGTATTTCCTCTAAATCTTGTTATTATTCCTCTAGTTTAATTTGATGTTATCTTAGGTGTACATTATATTTATTTACATAAATCCCACATCAATTTCCTATAAAGGGATGTTGTGTTTGATACATCAAACCAACCAATGATCGTCTTTCAATGTGATGATAAATATGAACTTCTGATGGAAATCACATCCATTTTATGGGTATGTATTCTTATTCAAAATGGGTCTTTATCTCAAATGGTATATTCCTCCTCATCTCTAACACTAGAAAACTGGTCCTCTGCTTAGATCCCACGGAAGAGGTGGGTTTTTCATATTTGATGATAGTGTCTCACATGCCTGACATGACTAACAAGATGACTATTATGGTGCATGTGGCCTCTGACATCCTTTTTTTGCATCATCCTATATGCTTCATGCAATTCTTGGTTATTATGGAATTGATAATCAATATTCTTTGTCCCAACATGATCATTTTTTGAAATCAACCCTACATATTTTACCCTACAATGAAAATGCAAGAGATCCACCTTATTTCATGTTTTATCTTCAAAATAAATAAATACATAAGAGTGTAAGAGAGAAGAGATCTAATCTACGTGGACCTCACTAGAAGAAATTTTTTTAGTATCTATATTCCTAGAAATTGAACTAATGGTGTGCTCAAGGACCAATCTCTTTTCTATCAATAAGTTTTCATCTCTAGGTTAATCTATTCTCCCTAGGAAATTTCACCCTTATTCTTCTATAAGGAAGTATAAAAGTGACCAAAAGGACCCCTTCTCAATGGATGGTAGGCCTATCACCCAGTCCAAGGTGAGAGGCATGTTTATACTCAACACATCTTCTAAATTATGCACTCTAGGCAGAAAGGCCACCAAACAATCATTTTAAATGTTTTATTTCATTATATGGAATGTTTAGGGGCTCATAGATCACACAGAAACAACATTTATTTCCACTGAGTCATAAAAATGGAATTATTCAATGGTTATTGTCCTAGATTATAAATAAGGGATTGATTGTATTACTTATTTCAAAAATAAACTAGGCTTTATAAATTTCATGAATTGAAATCCATATATTTCTCATATATGTATTTTCTTGAAACAATGTATTTTTGTAGATTCTATGGATTCATGGGTGCATAAAATGACAATAAAAATCATGGAATGGGGTCTAGAGGTTATATTATTTTATTTATATGAGAAATGTGAGGAATTGGATAGAATGGATCTTTGGAAATTTCTTTTTGAAATCTAATTAGGTATGTTACCATGGTTCGCAGGGGGAGACATTAATACAATCATTAATGTTTCATTGAAACGAGGAGGAATAGACCATTGGATCCATGTCATAGAATAATTTATATATTTTTTGGACTCTAATTGCCTCATAGAAATGTGATTCACCATGAATAAATTTAAATGGTGTAAAATAGGAAAGGAAATGCAAGGATATGGAGCAGGCTCAACAGGTTCCTCTTGGCACTTCAAGGTCTTGTTTCTTTCACATGGTCCATGGTTTCACACCTAACCAAATTGGTCTTGGATCATGCACCATTGTTGGTTGTCTTCAAGAGGAAGGACCAAATATAGAAACTCTTTAATTACAAATCTACCAGGCATCTTATGGAAGTGTTTTATCAAGTGGTTAGTGATTCATTGGACCAACCTGTTAGTTTTTCTACATGGATGGGCCTTTTTTAGAAGCTCCATCATCTAGAAATTAAAATCCTGTATTGGATATCCAGTAAAGTTGATGGTGACTCCAACCTAGAGGATCTAAAACTGGACATTTAAATACTTCAGGATGCTCTATAGGCTTTCTAGGATGATGATATATTTTTCCTTGACTGAGAAACCAAATCAACTTCAAGAATCACTACTAACAATTGAGAGTGTATTTAGGGAAAATTCTAGAGAATTATGGTTAATATAAGGAGACTAGAACACATAAATTTTCAAGTATTTACTAAAGGAGAGGAAATTGACCAGGAGGGTCAATATTAAATGAGAATATGGATCCTTTACATCTGATGTGGACATAGTAAGAAGTACATATCAGTAGTACTTTAAGGGCCTTCTCACTGGCCTGATAGAGTACACCAATGATGGTCATGGTGGGAATAATTGAATAAGAAAATTCATGAGCTGTATACTGAGTCAGGTGGAAGATTAAGAAAATGGTTTATTAACTAGGATGTAGGGAGAACAAGAAATAAAGGAAGTAGTGTTTAGCTTGATACAGGAAATTCCACCTAGGCCTGATGGGTTTCATGGATCCTTCTTTTTTTTCATCATGGAATATTTTCAAAGGACATTTTCAGGACACAATGTTGGATTTCTTCATAATATGACTACTTCTTAAAGTTGGGTGTGATTCTAGGGTCGTTCTATTACCTAATGTTTACAACCCTTCTGATATTAACCATTTTAAACCTATCAATATTTTTAATTTCACATTCAATATTCTTTCCAAATTAATGAATAGAAGGCTAAGTGGTCTCATTCCAAAGCTTATATCAGAGGAGAAACATGGTTTCATGTGAGAAAGATGCATCCAATGGTAAATCAACATCCCAAAAGAGATGGTAGATGATTTTAAAATTAAGGGTGATGCGATCTAACATTATTTTTAATATCAACATGAATAAAAGGCATGAAAGACTTGAATGGAACATTATCATTAAAGTGATGAGGAAGTTTATATTTTAGGAATGGTTCTTTGACTTATTTTTTAGATGTTACACTTCTCCATTACTCTCAAAATCATTGATGGGAATGGTTTTGGGTTCTTCAATACTATACACGGTGTAAGACAAGGAGATCCCATGTCTCCTAACATCCTCATTTTGGTATAAGAGGTATTATCTTGTAACATAAAATGGGGTTTGGAGAATGTGTTTTTTATTCATCACAAGAGAAATTTTGTAATTGGAATTGTGTCATATCATACATTCGATAATTATATAATTATTTTTAACAATGTAAGGATTAAATTAATCAGAAGATTCATAGAGATCACTATAACATATGAGAAGTTGAGTGGCCAACATATTAACTAAAGTAAAATAAGTGTGTTCATATCTAATAAATTCTATAGAGGTCGTAGCAAAAAAATAAAGGAGGGTCTTGGTATTCATAGGCATCAAATCCTGATAGGGTACCTCAGTGCACCCATTTAAAATGGCAGAATTTAAAAAAATCCTTTTTTAGTAACACCATTGGTAGAATTATACAAAGTGTTTGTAGCTGAAAAAATACATTCCTATCATTCATTTATAGGATGAATGTGATCAATATTTTTCTTGCATCTATCCCAATTTATGTCCTATCAATCATCAAGCCTACAAAGGGGATGATCGAAAGGCTGAAGAAAATAATGAATATGTTCATATGGGAAGAGAATGAAGCCGGAAGATGTCACTGGGTGTCATGGAATAGGTTGGCTAGAACTATCGATGAAGGGGTATTAATATTTGAAGTGTCGTGGATACCACACACACCATGCATGCCTGCATGAAATGGTATATCATGGAAGGAGAATCCATCTAAATAGAATTCATGAAGAATCAGTATAAGGATAACTGGGAAGAGTGGTCTGAATGGTACAAGAGGTTATCCAATATTTCATGGTTCATGTTTGAATGTCTCTAATAGATTCAAGGTAATGGTCATTGGGTGGTGGGATACAGTTACACTAGTTTCTGGAAGGAAAATGTGCTAGTGATAAGATATAATTTCTAAGATTACCATCCCTAAATTTCTCTTTTAATGAGGAAATAATGTTTCCATACATCATTTATTCCATACTAAACCATGACTAGAAGGATCATTATAGGAGTATATGGTAGTTTGATGATACCTATAGGAGGGTTTTCTCTAGATCAAAGATAGGTAATTTTAATGGTAGAGACTTCAAAAATATGATTCATGCGAGAAGAAGAATTAATGAATGGGATTACATAATTTGGTGTAAGGAGATCCTAGGTAAATTGAAGTTTCTTATTTAGAGAGTAAGTTATAGTGCTCTTCTAACTGAAAAAATGTGAAAAGAAATGGTGTGGTTTTACTGTATTGATGTCATTGTTTCACTTTACCAAAATAAGAATCAACTTTTCATGTTTTTTTCATATGAGAGTATTCAATGGGTGTCTAGAGACATATGAGAAATAGCTTGGTTATTTAAGGAAGTCTTGATAAAATATAGGAGGTCATGCAAAAATGGATCTGGGGAGCATTACAATACAGGGTGGAAAAGAATGTTCAAGTATTGATCTTTCCCATAGTTTTCTAGATTCGATGGGAATATAGAAATAAAATAACAGAGGGAAGTAGATACTCATCCATGATCATTAAGGTAAGAACCATGTCACTGGTTTCTGAACTAGGGACAATATTAAAGGGTGGGGAATCATCTCCCTTATTATGAAGAATTATACCAAGAAATTACTACATAATAGAGGGGAGAAGAGGAACTCAAGGTAAATTGATAAAATTGAATCATCCTATCAGTGGTCTGAAACAAATTTTGAATGGTATCTATATTTTTTAGTAGATGAGGGGTAGTGGTCTAGTAAGATACAACATGAGATCTATGTTCATGGGTTTTAGCCCTTATTATGGTATAATTAATTCTTTGGGAGTGGATACAAGAGACATGGATTTTAGCTTTATGTTGTGCGGAAGGAAGAATTTATAGATTATTGAAGTTGAATATGATTCAGCCTTGCTTTTCCACTTAATTTATGGTCAAGATAGAGATCATTGAGATTGGTATTATATCATTAAGACTTGAAAAAGCTTTATCAACCAGGGTATTTACATCATATAAATGTTCAGGGAAGGGAACTTTCTAGAATATTATCTAGCCAGAAAAGGAACTCTGGGAGTGAGCATTACTTTATATTCAAGCCAGGGTCTCAACCAAATGATTGTAAAATATTTGTAATAGGATATGCTCTTTCTCATAATAATTTTCACCCTCGATGATTTAGAGTGATATTGATTGTTTATATTATTTTAAATAAAAAAAATCAAATTTTAGTCAGTTTATATGAGTTTCCTAGTATTCCACCAAAAAATGAAGTTCTATTCTTAATAGAAATAATACATGGTGCAACACCTATATCAAATACTCCTTATAGAATATACCTAATTTAGTTATAGTAAATGAAGAATAAACTCTAAGAGAATCCTAAAAAGGGATTTATTTGGCCAAGTGTGTCAATTTTTGGTGAATTAGTTCTTTTTTCTAAGAATAAAGATGGAACTATGTGACTCTAAATTTATTATCAAGAACTTAACAATATTTCTAGAAAGAAAAAGCATCATCTACCCCATATTGGTGTCTTTTTTGATCAACTATGTGATGATCAATACTTTTCAAAGATTGATATCCATTCTTGGATATCATCAATTTAGGGTTTATAAGAAGGATATACACAATATAATGTTATGTACATGGTATGGAAACTATGAATATATAGTGATTCTATTTTGTCATACTAATTCCCCCACTATATTCATAGATTTAAGGAATAGAGTATTTAGATATTACCTTGATCAATTTTTGGTAGTATTTATAGATGATATTCTTATATATTCATAGAGAAAAAAGAGGATTATGATCAATTAAGGATTATACTGAATACCCTAAAGAAAGAGAAGTTATATGAAATTTTTATAAAGTCTGAATTTTAGATAAAAAAGGTTTTATTTTTTTGTCAGGTAATCTCAAGTGAGGGTGTATCTATGGATCCATAAATGACAAAAGTTATTGAATGTTGTCCCAAACCATCCCTAGTGACTAAGATATGTAGATTTCTTAGTTGGGTGGGATATTATTGAAACTTTGTTGAAAATTTCTCACAAATAGAAAATCCACTCACCATGTTAAGATAGAAGCGAGCTATGTTCTTTTGGGAAGATAAATGTGAAAAAATTTCAAGGAAATAAAGAGAATGTTAGTTATTTAACCTATACATACATTACCCTATAGTGGGGAAGGGTTTGTAATCTATAGTGATTCATTAGAGAAGGGACTAGGATTCATTCTTGTGAAGAATTACATAGTAATATATTATGTCTCATGAATATTGGAGTTTCATGATAAAAATTACCCAAATCGGGATTTAGAGTTAGCTATTGTAATTTTATCATTAAATATATAGATTCATTATCTTTATAGATAATATTGTGGTATATATATTGATCATAAAAGTTTAAAGAATATATTCACATATTAAGAGTTGAATATGAGCTAAAGAAGATGGTTGAAGATGATTAAATATTGTAATTGATCAATACATTACCACACGAGAAAAGTGAACACGGTGGAAGATACTCTATGTCAAAAATATCATGTTATCTTATCTTTGATGAGGTTAAAAAAAGATCCAATATTTATAGATATGAAATGGATGGTCATAAAAAATTTAAGGAGGGGGATAAATATTATCTTTATCAAATTAGTGTTCAACCATCTATCCAAGTGAATATTAAAGAGGAATGGGAGGAAAATATAGATATAGAGAAGAAGTTTAGAAATCATCCTCATTTTAACCTTGATTATGATGGAATGATAATGTTTAGGAACCACATATGGGTCTTGTAACTATGAGACTTGGAGAATTAACTATTGTATGAAGCTCATAGTTCATCATTCTCTTTTTATCCTAGAAGTAAAAAGATGTATGGAGTTTTGAAAGATAATTTCTGATGGGATAGAAGAAATATAGATATTGTAGAGTATGTATTAGAGTTCTAGTAATTTAAATAATTTACATATGAGATATAGATGTCTAAGGGTATGTTATAATCATTACCCATACTAGAATATAAATGGGAAAATATCACTATAGATTTTTCATTGGACTCCCCAAAACATATAATGGATATAAAATTATTTTGTTTGTAGTTGATCACTTTAAAAAGTTAGAAAACTTCATTTAAATTAGAGAATATTTCTCTTTGGATCATCATTCTGGGATATATATTAAGTAATTGGTAAGGTTTCATGGATTTATACATTCTATTATATCTGATCTGGCTCTAAGGTTTACCTTGATGTTCTGAAAATGTGTTCAGTAGGATATAGAAATATAATTTAATATTTGTATGGAATATTATCCTCAAGGATATGGATAAATAGAGATAACCATTCAATACCTATAGGATATGTTGATATCATCTTATATGCATTTCAAAGGCTGTTAGGATCAAAACCTCTCTCTTATTGAATTATCTTATAAAAATAGATTTTACTCAAGAATTTAGATGGATATTTATGATTCCCTCTATGGAAAGATGTGTATAAGAAAAATGTTATTGTAATAAGTTATATAAAGAAAGATATTGGTAACTATGATAGATGTGGAAAAGGATAATAAAGTTAGATCCATTCATCAACATATTAAGGTAGTTCAAAGTTGATATAAAGGTTATGTTGAAAATAGTCAGAATGATCAAGATTTTGAATTTGGTGATAATGTTTTTCTATAAACTTCTCCATGGAATAAAATTATTATATTTATAAATAATGGAAATTTGAGACCTATATATGTTGAATCTTTTTATATTCTTGATTGAGTAGGGATGGTAGCTTATCACTTGGTTCTTCCACCAAAACTCTCTCAATTTCTCAATGTGTTCCATATATCACATATGAGGAAGTAGATACCTAACAATTAAAGTCTATAGAACTCATTTTTTTCACTACTGTAGTATGATCTTTCTTATGAAGAAAAATTGGTGGAAATCATAGATTTTAAAGATAAAGTTCTATGGAACAATACTACTCACTTGGTTAATGTTCTTTGGAGGAATCAACAATTTGAAGAAGCTACTTGGGAACTTTAGGACACATTTAAATAGGGATATCATCAATTTTTTGTATCGAAGTAATATAATTTTTATGTTAAAATTCATTTTAATGGGGGTTTAATGTAACACCCCATGATTTTTTGATATTTTTTTTCAAATAACTTTTTTAATAGCTTACGATAAAAATAACACAAGGTCTATAGAAACCATAATATAGTATAGTATTATAACATAGATTTTAAATTGATGATATGAATAATAAAAAAAAATAAAAAAAAAATTAAAAACTTTTTATTTAAATAAATACAATTTTTGTATAGTTTTTATATGGTTTTAAAAATAATTTTTGTTTAAAATATTTTTTTTCTTTTTGTGAAATAATAATATCCATTTTTTCCAATTTTAGAAAATTTATTTTAAAAAATAAAAAACTTTTCTGAAATCAAAATCTAAAAATTAGCATAGATTTAATATTTGTGAATTTTCTGAAAAGATTAATTTTTCATTGAATAGTGAAACTA
Source organism: Viscum album (assembly GCA_963277665.1). NCBI lineage: Eukaryota > Viridiplantae > Streptophyta > Magnoliopsida > Santalales > Viscaceae > Viscum > Viscum album. Next base: position 420,321,042 of record OY728162.1, on the reverse strand, counting down.
CTAACTCCTATTAAAAATTTGATTTCTTTTTAAAGAATTTAAAAATGTATGTTGTGTTTTAAAAGTGAAATACATTAAATAATAACATTTTAAATTCATTTTAGGTCACTGTAATCAATCATATGTCGAATTTTGATCTAAACACTTTTCGTACTTAAGAAAACATTTTGTTTGGAAACCTGCATTTCATTACCTTTGAAGGTACAATGTTCAATTAATTTCTATCACTTATATAAAAATAATTTTATTAAACTTATTCAAAAATTTTAATCATCATAGTTAATATTTGTTAATAATTTTAAATTACTTTTTGGTCATAATGAATTTTATAAATACTATAAATCGATTTCCATAGTTAAGGTTAAAACAAGTTTACAAGGGGTTAAACTAACAAGATAATGGTTAAAATTACATAAAAATCTTTTCTAAATTATATTTTATGCAGATATTTCTACCTTATCTTATATAATAATTTTATGGTATATTTTAGAGAAATTTTATTTTTATAATACATTAATATATTTTATTTTTTCAAAAAAATCATGTGTGTTATCTCCCCCACATATAAAAGGACACCCCTCTCACCTACTCTGTAAAATTAAATAACCTTTTAATTCATAAAATACCTTAAAAATACAATACTTACTTTATTATCCATTACCTTGAGTATTTATTTTGATCAGAAATCTATATTAGGAAGGATTTAGTTATAAATCTAAAGAGATTTTCGGAAGAAGAGGTATAGTTCCTAACAACGTGATTCCATTTTATTTCTTCTTCTACATCTGAAAAAACTTCTTTAACCATTATTATAAAATAACACCAATATCTTACATGTAATAAGATTTTATTATGTTAATTTAATATCTTATATCCATCTTCTCTTCTATAAAATGGGAAACGAAACTATTGATCATGTGTCTGGAAGACTACCACCGCACGAATCGATGTAATTCATTTTCCACCACCACCTCTAACGACTAGATATAATGATGTATTTAATGTGTAAATATGATATTTTTTTACATAATTATAATTATTTAATTATAATATCACATCTATCTTCTTACCTTACAATCTTTTGAAAAACGATAATGTTGCTCCTGTGCACTTATAGACTACCACATTCATAAAGTGATGTGATTTGTTTTTCATTTATATTTTACATAAATGATTATAAGGAAGGATTTGATGAATATATAAGAGATATATGATATAATTATAATTCAGTAAAGGTTAATAATTATATACCTTTCTTTCTTTCCATCCTTCAAAAAATAAAAATTATGTTCATGGGTACTATGGACTATCACCTCCATGAGAAATGTAATTCATTTTTATATTTATTAAATTTATGGATGAATATATATATATATATATATATATAATGAAAATATATTATATTCATATCATGATTAACACTCCAAATATGATGGAAACAAGATCAAAGTACAAGTATCAAAACATTTGAACCAAAACATACATGAAAATGAAGCAGTCATCACCAAGAAAAGTGATTTTAATAAATAATTGTTAACAAATGAGTGATAAATGTTATAAGTAATCCTATATGATAATATAAATATATGATTATGGTTAAATAATATATTTATAATAACTCAATAGTTATTATCTAGGAGTATCAAACACGTATGAAGGAATTTGGACTTAAGGTAAGCGTTTTATTTTATAATGTCATTATTTTTCATGATTGTAAAATATGAAGATTTTGGGAATTTCTTTTCAAATTAATTTAATTTTTAGATAGATTTTATTATATGAAACAATAATTTTACCTGGTGTTATATGCAATTTTTATTTTAAAAGAAACATTACTTATTATTAAGAAATAATTATTTACTATATTAGTTATCATGTAGTCGTTGAAATAGAGAGTATAAATTAGATTAACTAAATTTTGAAAATATATGGTTTATAAATGTATATATAATTAATTCTTGGTTACAAATTAATTATTAATAAAAATCAAAACTATTTGAAAATAAAGGAAATATTTTTCTGAAATAACTATTTTTATGTGCTCAAACATGTTTTATCTCAATAAATTAAATAAATCATTTTTTGAGAATGATTTTAATGTTATATATATATATATAATATTTAATTTTTTTATCATTAATCTTATGTGTTTTATAGACATGATTTAATGACCCAGAATTCCCATGGATTTTTTTTAAAATACATGGGAATTTTACGTGTCCGCAGTATCTGATGGCGCCTGATTCTGAGGCCCAGTGTGCCCAGAATCAATTTATGAAGTTTTGTTCGGGTACGTTCAGTAAACGTACATGCGAGATTTTATATCTTTTGAAACAGTTCTTAGAATTGAAATATGAGGGCACTGTTGAACTCGCAATGCTAGTATTCGCTTAAGGAGACCTTCACCGCATTTTCATTTTATCGAGGTTGGAAGTTAATTTTTTGGGTTTCTAAATAAATTAAATAAAAATATGTCTAGCATATTTTTATTTGAGTGGTGGTTTAATTCACCAAGGGGAGGCTAGAGGTGGGGTCCACCCATGCATAACCTCCCTTGGGAGTATATTATGTGGTGGGGCTCACACGAGCTCAAACCCCCTTAAACCCCCTTAAACCCCTTGAGTTCCCCATTAATGGGGAAAACTCTTCACCTTCCCTCTCCAAATTTATTGAGCCAACACCACCTTTTAATTAAGTTATGAAACTTAATGAATTTGAATCATTTTGAATTCATTAAGCTAACATTATATTAAGATGTATTATTTTATTATTTTGGGGTTGGCGTAATCTTGTGGTGGAGTCTTGGAAGGATTGAGAAAATATCCTCCCAACGAAGAACGACATATTCTCTCAACGAAGAACGCCCATCTCCACTGAGGAACGACGATGCCGTCTTCTCCATCTCCAACTGAGGCAAGAAAGGGAAGATGCCACCCACGAAGAACGTCACCAACGACGATGTCATCTCCTCCTAACTTCAATGGAACGACGTCGCCTTCTCGCGACTCCGCCAAGCGAACACCGATTACAAGGTAGGGGTTTTGAATTCTTGTACCCATTCTACATCATTGAAATTATTGTTTGACAACCAAATGATATCACCGTAACATGGGGAAATTAGGACCACACCAACACGGCTGAATCTTCCCCTTTTTATCTCATTTGTGGTTGACGATGGGAGCGGACAATGGTGGACGACGTTGGGCTAGCCGCGAGGAGACTAGAAGCGCAAGACCGCCGGGTCACCAGAAAGGCGTGACACCATCGTGCCGCGCGGAGTAAAGCCGGGCTACGGCAGAGGGGAGCGGCGCCGTTGCACCACGTTGGTGGAGCAGGACTGCGACCTTAGGCCGCTGCGGACGGGGGAGAGCGTCTGGCTGAGCCGGCCGCCAGTGCGTGCTAGACGGGACCCTACGGGTCCCGCGGTTACAAGGGCCAGTGCCTTGGGCCGGCCGTTTCAGGAGCCGGGGGGGGGGGGGGTTGTCACACCCCCCCTTTACGTGGCTAGCTGGCTAGCCGGGACGACTAGTCGGGCGCCACATGACTAGCCGAGCCGGGTGCCACACGGCCAGCCGGGCCGAGCCACATGACCAGCCGAGCGGGGCGCCACACGGCCAGTCGGGCCGAGCCACACGGCCATCCAGGCACCACATGACCAGCCGGGCAGGGTGCCACACGACCAGCCGGGCCGAGCCACATGCCCAGCCGGGCGCCGCACAACCAGCCAGGCCGGGCGCCACATAGCCATGGGCCCGGACGCCCTCAGGCTGGGCCACACCTTCAGTCCATGCCATGACTTCGGTCCAGGTCACCCCTTCGGGCCGGGCCAACCACTCGGGTTGGGCCGCATCCACGAACCGGGTCAGACCGGACCTGAACCCGCTACGACCATTTACACCTTTTAGCCCGCATCTTGGGCTACGGGTGTTTGAACAACGAATCGAATGCGGAGATGGAATACTTGGAGTGAGACGATTCTTTTGGAATAATCTACTTGAGGTTAGGACACAGTTGGAGTATGGTTGGGTTGGTTTGAGCCTAAAAACTAACCGGGCTCCTAGAACAGAAATGTCAATAACTCTCAGACCATGCAGCCGATTGACACGCCGTCTGTCGCGTTGGGTTCCTTATGATGAGACGAAACTATGGGATACATAAAATCAAGACTTCGTGATAGTTGATGTATCGAAACTTGGATCGAGGAGCGAACCCTCCCAGAATCGAGCGTGCTGTGTGCGGGAACCCTAGGGCTAGCTGCGACGATACTATACCAAGATCCTCCGTGAGTTCGACAGTGATGACTTATGTACCGGAATCCTCCGTGGGTTAGACAGTGATGACTTCTATACCAGAATTTTTCGTGGGTTCGACAGTTCTGACTTCTGTTCCTGGATATTGTGTGGGTCCGACAGAATAGCTGATCCTGTATCCTGTGTGGGTCCCACATCTTAGCTGGTCCTGTATCCTGTGTGGTTCTGACAGCTTAAGTGAATCTGTGACTACATCTAATAATCTCTATCACTCTAAAAAATATGTATACCTGTGTGAGATGAGTCTTGAATTTCAGTCGATATTATCAAGATTATTGACTTTACTTCAATTTTTGATTGGGTTGTGCTTGGGTTCGAGAGTTGGAGCCAGACTGTGTAACTTAGGTATATGTATGGGCATATACCTAAGTAGGGTTGGTTGATACTTCATGATTGTATCTTTATTATGTGGTTTAACCTTAGTGGATTCTGGGAGATCTTCGGGGGTCTCGGGGTCCCCTACTGAGTATTTTTATACTCACCCCTGCATGGGCTTCGCCCGCACCTTGTTGTGTTCTGTGCAGACGACAGGCAATAGTGATCGAGGCTGAGGGTGATGGACAGGAGGCTACTTGGAGCTGGACTAGACGGACATACCATAGGGGCGATTTGATCGAATTCTGTACCTACCCTTTAGGTAGGATTCCCCGGTGGACGAACCGGGAGCTGTTTTTCCCTTTTTACTTGTACTTATACTTATTGTTCAGTTGAGTTTGTATAATGGACCACTTACTTTTAGCACACATTTCTTTTTGTATATTAGTAATTTCTGCCTCTACTTATTGTGTTCATACTATGTGTGTTATAGGTTTAAAGGAAATGCCTTCCCTTTTTATCAGGATTACGCCTTTGGTGCTAGTCGCTAGCCCCTGGCTTATGGAAGGCGGGTTTGGGGTAGTCACGACACGGGCCCCGAGGACTGGCCATGACAAATTGGTATCAGAGGAGTCAATTTTAATATAGAAATTGGACTCTGATTCTTTTAATAGCAATAGTGTTAAGTGTTTTGGTTGTGGTTATCAGTTTAGGGAAACCAGTGTTGGTGCGGCGGCTGACGTATCCATACACTAGGACTCTGACTTCTGATCTCTGACTCAATGCATGAAAACACTGATTGCGTGTGTATTTTCTTTGAAAATTTTTCTTTGTGATTACTTTGTGTCAGCTCACAAGGTATATTGTTTTGACTATGGTTCACCTGATTCTTTTTAGGATGGCCCCAAGAAGGCAGCCAGCTAGGGTTCTGAGTTTTGTACAAGATGGTAGCCCATCGAGCGATGAGGCCTTGGTGCAGGGCCCCATCACAGCGAAGGTACCAGCGGTACCACTACTCACTGGGCCACCGATACCACCACCTCTAGTAGTAGAGAGTGCATGCTATCTGAGTGCGTTGCACGAGTTCCAGTGATAGAGGCCGCCCAGGTTCCGGGGAGAGATGAGCCCAAAGGCAGCTGAGAATTGGATGGAGGATGTCGTGAGAGTTTTCAGATTGGTAGGGACACTAGTCAACCTCATGGTGATCCTTGCCACAAGTCTCCTTCATGTAGCAACAGGTAGATGGTGGAGCATGATGCTCCAGGTGCATGATGAGGCCTCATTACTTTAGACAGACTTCGAGAGTCTCTTCCGCTCAGAGTTTGTTCTAGCCACCCTTCATGCGGTGCAGATTTAGGAGTTACTACATCTGCAGCAGGGCAGCATGACAATAGCTCAGTACTCAGCGAGGTTCACCAACCTCTTGTGCTACTCCACGGATATGGTATGGGACCCGTTCTTCAGGGCCCAAACTTTCGAGCAGGGACTCAGAAATGAGATGAGGGCTTCGATGATCCCCCTCAGCATCTCGACATAGGTGGGGGTGATGGAGCGAGCCCTTCTAGTGAAGAGTTTTCTCACTGAGCAGTCACCAGCAGTGAGACCCACCATAGGGCGACACGTAACAGAGTCTTCTATAGCCGACAATAGATAGATGTCGTAGAAGTCCAAGTGGACCAGGCCATCAGGTGGGAGACCCCAGGATACAGGTTCGGTGGTGCGGGGCACACGAGACAGAGCTAGTTATATGAGGAGCAGGTTGTGCTATGAATGCGGCGGGCATGGTCACATGGCTCAAGACTGCCTGACCCACCATGTAAATGGGCAGCAGAAAGTAGAGGGACCTCCTAGTAAAAGGTAGAGGTTCGAACGTAGTGGTCCATCGGGAGAAGGCGGATGTGGTAGAGGAGTTAGCTGAGTAGTGGGTGGTGGACGATGTTTCGAGGCCCTACCACGACCACCACCAGGAGGTCCACCCCGACCACAGGGAGCTGGAAGACAGAGGTGGGATCAGCTCTAAGCAGTCAAGGCCTATGACCACGATGCACCTGAGATGATTCTAGGTACTATCTGGGTCTACTCCACCCTTTCTGCAGTACTTATAGAAACAGGTGTGAGTTATTCTTTTATTCCTACTGCCCTCGTTCAGAGCTTGTAGATTTTGACGGAGCCGTTGGCTCGATCCTTACGGCTAGAGACTCCTACAGAAGTAGACTCGACGATTATGCACTGGTGCCGACAGTGTGATATTACTATAGGAGGTGAGAGCATCGGCTGGGATCTCCTCATAGCGGTGTCGAGGCCTTACGACGTCATCTTGGGTATGGACTGGTTATCCACAGTTCATACTCAAATTGACTGTATTAGCCACAAAGTGCAGTGTGTCCGCACGGATGGGACCAGGTTAACCTTCACTAGTGAGAAGGGAGTCTTAGTAGCACAGGATGGACTTACATAGAGGAGGGGGCCGCCGATCACACATCAGTTGGCGAGTCTCATCCTCGGAGAGGTTGATGTTAGGAGTCCAAGTTTTCCTATAGTGGTGGATCAGTACGTGGATGTTTTCCCTAACGACGCTCCAGGACTACCTCCTCGCAGATAGGTAGACTTCTACATTGAACTATACCCCGGGACGACACTGATATCTACTCCAACATATCGGATGGATCCCGCTGAGCTTCGTGAGCTGCAGGTACAGCTGGAGGACTTATAGGGGAAGGGATTTATCTGACCCAGTGTTTCACCCTGGGCATCTCCTATTTTGTACGCCAAGAAGCCAGATGTGAGTTTGCGACTGTGTTTTGACTACTTTCGGCTAAATCAGGTGACCGTGAAGAACAAGTAACCACTCTTGAGGATTAATGACCTCTTTGATCAGCTCAAGGGAGAACGATGGTTCTCGAAGACAGAACTTAGGTCAGGCTATCACCAGCTCAGAATTCGAGATGTGGATGTGCAGAAGATGGCCCTCAGGTGTCGGTATGGCCACTACGAGTTCTTGGTTATGCCGTTACGCATAACCAACGCTCCAGCAGTGTTCATGAGTCTCATGAACAAGATCTTCCAGCCTTACCTCGATCGCTTTGTAGTAGTCTTCATCGACGACATACTGATTTACTTGACTACTGAGGAGGAGCATGCCTACCATTCAAGGGTAGTACTGGACACACTCCGAGAGCACCGACTTTATGGTAAGCTCTCTAAGTTCCAGTTTTGGATTCAAGAAGTTCACTTATTTGGAAACATCATCTCAGAGGTTGGAGTTGCAGTGGATCCAGTGAAGATTGAGGAAGTACTTGCTTGGGAGCAACCCAGGAGTGTGATGGAGGTAAAAAGTTTTCTAGGACTGGATGGGTACTATTAGAGATTTGTGCCAAACTTTTCCAGAGTTGCAGAACCACTTTCAGCATTGACGAAGAAGGGGAAACCCTTCATGTGGTCAGAGAGATGCCCGCAGAGCTTTCAGGAGCAGAGGCATAGGTTGATTAGTGCACCCATATTGAGGATGTTAGAGGAAGGCGTTGGGTACGTAGTTTACTGTAGCGCATTAGGGACCAGGATTGGGTGTGTCCTGATGCAGGAGCGAGCAATGATCACGTATGGATCTCAACAGTTGAGACAACATGAGTAGAACTACGCTACCCATGACATGGATTTATTAGCAGTGATCTTCTCCTTGAAGATGTGGCAGCACTATCTGATGGGTGAACATTTTATAGTATACTCTGACCACCAGAGTCTTATGTACATCTTCTCATAGAAGGACCTGAACCTGAGACAACGACGATGGTTTGAGTTCCTCCAGGACCATGAGGTTGAGATAGTCTATACTCCTGGGAAGAGGAACGTTGTAGTATATGCTCTCAGCATGATATCAGGCATTCAACTGCTAGGAGAGGCGACATAGCAGCTAGCTGCATTGTAGATATCCTTTGTGGATAGAGATGGAGCAGCCTTTCTTTAGTCTCTCATAGTCAATCCTCCACTTATTCAGTGAGTCAGGGAGGCATAGCTTGGGGACATTGATTGTGAGACGTGATGTACTCAGATATCCATAGGGTAGGAACCTGATGAATTTTATGAAGGTGGGGAGCACGTCATTCTCTTTAGAGGATGTACCATGGTACCAGTTGCCCTTCAGAAGGAAGTGTTGAGGTAGTTCCACACATCTCCTCTAGTGGTACATCCAAGAGTGGAGAAGATGTACCAGGACCTTAGATGACAATACTGGTGGCCTGGTATGAAGAAGGCAGTAGCAGTGTTTGTTTCTTGATGCCTCACTTATCAGCAAGTAAAGGCGGAGAAACAGGTTCCATCAGGCTTGGTTCAACCCTTAGAGGTCCTAAAGTGGAAGTGGGATAGTATATCCATCGATTTAGTGACGGGACTTCCACGTACATCCAGAGGAAATGACTCTATCTGGGTGATTGTTGACCGACTCACCAAGTCATCCCACTTCCTACCGATCAGAGAGTAGGGATCAGTAGAGAGATTGGGATGCCTCTATGTATAGGGGATCGTATGGATTTATGGTGTGCCATCGACGATCGTCTCCGATCGAGATTCTCGTTTCACTTTCTGGCTATGGAAGGCGTTGCAGGAGGCTTTTGGGATGAAACTTCGCTTGAGCACCACCTTTCATCCTTAGACAGATGGTCAGACTGAGAGAACCATTCAGACTCTCGAGGACATGCTCTGTGCATGTTTCCCCGACTGCGGTCATAGCTGGGAGGATCACTTACCCTTGGTGGATTTTGCGTAAAACAACAGCTACCACTCCACCATCGGGATGACACCTTATGAGGCACTTTATGACCGTCCTTGCAGATCGCCTATGTGATAGACTGACCCAGGGGAGTCAGCACTTGTAGGACTAGAGATGGTGCAGGCTACAAAGGAGAAGGTGCAGATCATCTAGGAGAAGATGAAGACAGCACAGAGCAGGCAGACATCCTATGCTGATAGTAGACGGAGACCCCTGGAGTTCGAGGATAGAGACCACGTCTTTCTACGGGTCTCACCTTGAAGAGGTCTATGGAGATTTGGCCGAGGTAGCAAGTTATCTCCGTAATTCATTAGACCTTTCCGGGTCCTCAGTAGGGTAGGTGAGGTGGCTTATCGCTTGACTCTTCCACCTCAGTTGCACCAGGTGCACGACATCTTCCAGGTATCTCAGCTGAGGAGATATGCGCACGACCCGTCCCATATCATCGACCATGGGGAGATGGACATAGATGACGATGAGACATTCATGGAAGTTCCAATAGAGATTGAGGATCGACAGGAGTGTGTCCTATGTAGACGGTCGATTCCTCTGATGTGCATTCACGAGCAGCACGAGAACCTCCAGGAGAGCACATGGGAGCGAGAGGCTCAGATGCGTGCTCAGTACCCCCATTTGTATCCTTAGTGTGAGTTGTAGCTTACAGGGACATAAATCCCTGAGGTGGGTAGAATTTAAAGACCCATAATTCCTGTGGATTTTTTTTTTAAAATACATGGGAATTTTATGAGTCCACAGTTTATGACTGTGCCTGATTCCGAGGACCGGTGTGCCCATAATAAATTTCTGAAGTTTTGTTTGGGTATGTTCAGTAAACGTACGTGCATGATTTTATATCTTTTGAACCGGTGTTTGGAATTGAAATCTGAGGGCACTGTTGAAGTCGTAGTGCCGGTATTCGCTTAAGGATACCTTCACCACAGTTGCGTTTTATTGAGGTTGGAAGTTAATTTTTGGGGTTTCTAAATAAATTAAATAAAAATGTGTCTAGCATATTTTTATTTGAGTGGTGGTTTAATTCTCCAAGGAGAGGTTGGAGGTGGGGTCCACCCACACATAACCTCCCTTGGGAGGATATTATGTGGTGGGGCCCACACAATCTCAAACCCCCTTAAATCCCCTTCAACCCCTTGAGTTCCCCATTAATGGGGGAAACTCTTCACCTTCCCTCTCCAAATTTATTGAGCCAACACCAGATTTTAATTAAGTGATGTAACTTAATGAATTTGAATCATTTTGAATTCATTAAGCTAACATTATATTAAGATGTATTATTTTATTATTTTGGGGTTGGATTAATCTTGTGGTGGAGTCTTGGAAGGATTGAGAAAATATCCTCCCAAATAAGAACGACATCTTCTCTCAATGATGAACGCCCATCTCCACCAAGGAATGACAACGCCATCTTCTCCCTCTCCAAACGGGGCAAGAAAGGGAAGACGCCGCCCATTAAGAACATCGCCAACGGCGACATCATCTCCTCCTGATGTCAACGAAATGATGCCACATTCCCGTGACTCCACTGAGTGAACCCCGATTACAAGGTAGGGGTTTTGAATTATTGTACCCGTTCTACGTCATTGAAATTATGGTTTGACAACCAAATGATATCACCATAGCATGGGGAAATTCGGACCGCACCAACATGGACGACTCTTCCCCCTTTTGATCTTGTTTGTGGTTGACGATGGGAGCAGACAACAGCAGCCAGCGTCGGGCCGGACGTGAGGAAACCGGCAGTGCAAGACTGCCAGGTCACCGGAAAGGCGCGACACCATTGTTCCGCATAAAGGAAAGCCGGGCCGCGACCAAGCCAGGCCGCAGTAGAGGGGCGCAGTGCCGTCGTGCCGCACCAGTGTTACAGGAGGCCGCGGCCAGTGCGGGCCATGACAGAGGGGCGCGGCACCGTCGCGCCGCGTCGGTGGATCAGGACTGCAACCTTAGGCCGCGACGTATAGGGGAGAGCGGTTGGATGAGCCGACCGCCAGTGTGCGCCAGGCGGGACCCTATGGGTCCCGTGGTTACAAGTCTCGGTGCCTTGCGCCGACCGTTTTGGGAGCTGGGGGGTGTAACACTCCCCCACTTTATGTGTCTAGCTGGCTAGCTGGGTCGGCTAGCCGGGCGCCACACGGCTAGCCGAACCAGGCGCCACACGACCAGCCAGGACGAGCCACACGACCAGCCAAGCTGGGCGCCACATGGCCAGCCGGGCTGAGCCACATGGCTAGCCGTGCCGGGCGCCACACGACCAGCCGATCCGAGCCACACGACCAGCCGAGCACCGCGTGGCCAGTCGGACGGGGTGCCACATGGCTAACTGGGCCGAGCCACATGCCCAGCCGGGCGCCACATGACCACGGGTCGGGCCACCCTCAGGCCGGGCCTCGCCGTCAGGCCATGCCGCGCCTTCGGGCCGGGCCGCGCCGTCGGGCCGGGCCGCGCCTTCAGGTCGGACCGACTAGGTCAGACTGGACCCGGACCCGCTATGGCCATTTACACATTTTATCCCGCATCTTGGGCTACAGGTGTATGAATGACGGACCGACTATGGTGACGAAATACTTGGAGCACGATGATTCTTTTTGGAATACTCCACTTGAGGTTCGGACACAGTTGGAGTACGATCGGGTTGGTTTGAACCTAAAAACTAACCGGGACCCTGGAACGGAAATGCCAATAACTCTCAAACCAGGTGTCTGATTGACGCACCGTCTGTCGCGTTGAGTTCCTTATAATGAGATGGAACTACATGATACATCAAATCAGGACTTCGTGATAGTTGATGTATCGAAACTTGGCTCGAGGAGCGGACCCTCTCGGAATCGAGCGTGCTGTGTACATGAAACCTAGGGCTAGCTGCGACGATACTGTACCAGGATCTTCCGTGGGTTTGACAGTGATGAATTTTGTACTGGAATACTCCATGGGTTCGACAGTGATGAATTATGTACCAGAATCCTCTATGGGTTCGACAGTTCTGACTTCTCTTCCTGGATCCTGTGTGGGTCTGACAGAATAGCTGATCCTGTATCCTGCGTGGGTCCGACAGCTTAGCTGGTCCTGTATCCTGTGTGGGTCTGACAACTTAGATGAATTAGTGACTATATCTGATAATCTCTATCACTCTACAAAAGATGTATACCTCGGTGAGTTGAGTCTTTAATTTTAGTCGATATTATAGTGATGATTAACTTTACTTCCTTTGTGGAATGGTTTGTGCTTGGGCTCGAGAGTTGGACCCGGACTGTGTAACTTAGGTATGTGTATGGGTATATACCTAAGTAGGGTTGGTTGATACTTCGTGATTGTATCTTTCTTCTGTGTTTTATCCTTAGTAGATTATGGGAGATCTTCGGGGGTCTCGGGGTCCCCTACTGAGTATTTTTATACTCACCCCTGTACGGGCTTTGCCCGCACATTGTTGTGTTCTGTTCAGATGACGGACAGCAGTGATCGAGCCTGAGGGTGACGGATGAGAGGCTGCTCAGAGCTAGACTAGACGGACGAACCATAGGGATGAGTTGTTCGAATTCTGTACCTACCCTTCAGGTAGGATTCCCCGGTGGAAAAACCAGGAGCTGTTTTTCCCTTTTTACTTGTACTTATACTTATTGTTCAGTTGGGTTTGTATACTGGACCACTTACTTTCAGCACACCTTTCTTTTTCTATATTAGTACTTGCTGCCTCTACTGCTTGTGTTCAGAATATGTGTATTACAGGTTTAAAGGAAATGTATTCCCTTTTTATCGGGATTACGCCTTTGGTGCTAGTCGCCAGCCCTTGGCCTATGGAAGGCGGGTTTGGGGTAGTCATAGAACATGCCCCGAGGATGGGTCGTGACACATGAGATAAGAATAAATTCAATTTTTTGTTTAAAAACTATATTTTTTCTAAAAATATTTTTTCTCCTTCTGCACACTTATTTTAAAACTAATTTTTAAAACAATTATAAAATTTATTTGAAAAAATAAATTTCATTTTTGAAATTATAATTTTATAATTATCTAATGGTAAATTTGTGGGAATTTTTTGAAAAGATAATTTTTTTGATGAATAGTTAAAAACACTCGTTTTTATTATAAATTTGCATTTGTTTTAAAGAATTTAAAAATATACATATTATTTTATTTTTTAAAAGAAATTTTATTTTAATTATATATCTATTAATCAAATTTATGCAATTTTAATCAATTTAGTATTAACTTTTGATATAATAACTTTGTATAATTTTGTGCACTTTCTCTTTGAAAACCCTCTTTCAAATCACATATGCAGGATTAATTTTAAATTTACATTTTACAATTACATAAATGGAATTTCAAGACATTTATTAAATATTTTTTAATAATAATAATTTTTTTTATCTAATACGGTCAAATTAACTTTTTACCATAATGAATAGTAAAAAATGTATTAAATATTTACCATAGATAAGGTAAAATTGGTTTATCGGGATATTAAACTAAAAGGTTAAGGGTTAAATATAACCCAAAAACTTTTATAAAACCCATTGGATGGCCATATTTTGTCATTATTTGTTCTAGTTTTGATAATGTCCCATTTTGGAACATTTTTAATCTTAGAAACGTAGTCACACCTATTTCTTTTAAAATTTAGAAGTGTGTCGCTTGCCTCAGTTATAAAAGGACACCCATATCCTCCCATCTTCATATATTAAAAATACATTGGTTCATCCAATACCTACCCAAATAAATTCTTTAATTCCATCATATCATCATATAATAATTATTTTTTTCAAAAAGGTAATCTAGGAAGACTTTTGGTGCAACCCAAAGGAGGTTACTTGAAGAAAAGGTAACGTTTTTCAATGAGAATTTTTATTTTATTTATTCCTCCACCTCATTAAATAATTGTTAACACATGATGATATAATAACATAGGTATTTCTCATATAATAATATGTTTTTATGTTAAGGTAATTACCTAAAAACATCTTATATTCCATCAAATGAGTTACTAAATCACCATTCGTGTGTACGGTGGACTACCGCCACGCAAACCAATGTTATTTTTCCATTACCACATCTCAAAAATGTATACAATGATGGATTTATTGTTTATATATGATATTAATGATATTATTATTCTTAGGGAATCATTATTTTACATTTTCCTTCTTAATTTCCATTCTCTGGGAATGTGATAACATCGTTCGTGTGAATGACAAACTTCTACATCGTGACGTAATGTGATTCGGTTGTTCAAATACGCTTTAAAGGGAGGGTAATAAGGATAGTAATAAATAAAAATATGTGATGTATATGAAATAAAAATTATTCTTTAATTATAATATATTTTTTAACCTTTATTTCTTTCAATTTATGAGGAAATGAAAACAATGTTCATACGTACATACGACCTACCATCTCCATGAATGGTGTATTTCATTTTTCTATATTTTAAATTAAATGAACTACAAAAAATACATATATACTGAAAATATATTATATTTATATAATGTTCAAAATTTTGATATGATTTATCCATTATCAATTTAATAGTACCAAAGGAATAATATATCAAAACATTCACAAAAAAAAATTAGTTATTTCTAGAAATGTGACTTTCACATGGAATTGTATAAATGGGTAATAAAAGGTCACAAGTAAGTAATATACAGTATGATATATATATATATATAATTACTTATATATAGAATATTTATAATAAATTTACATTTATTTTATAGGAGTTTAAAACTTACACAAAGAAACTCAAGACTTATGGGAAGGGATTTTATTCATACTTTTTTACTTCTGTGTGTCACATTCCATATTCCACACTTATTTATTTTAAGTGGTATATATTATTCAGATTAATGTATTTTATGACTCCTATCATTAAAATTATGAGGATTTACATATCCATTTTAGGATCTCTCTTTAATGTGGTTTATGGTTCAAAAGTTACCAAATCATTAAGGGATTTTTGTCTGAAATTACCTTCTTAGAGATCAAAGTTAAGTTATTCACATATCTTCTTCTATGAGGGAAATATATAATGCCATTGAAATTTTAAATAATGAATATCATTATTTTAATTATATTATATTATTTATTTGATTTTATTATTTTATTGGGATTACAATTCAAAGTTACCAAAGTGGTAAGAGGTTTATGTTACAATATCATTGTTTATCAGGATTATTTATGATAATGCTTAAATTATAAAATATTATGATCTATCTCTCAAGAAACTCATAAATTTTCTTCTCCTCTAGTTATTTCATGATAATTAATGTATTCTATTCATTTAACCATCTTTATGAACTCAAAAATTTAATTGAATATTTTTAAGAGAAATGATATCTATTTCTCTCTTCGAGTGAGAACACTTTTTCTTATGAAACCATATTTTCCAAAAAAAATATAACTTTTTTTAAATTCCCCAAATTATGTTTTAAATACATTTTCAACCATGTTATACTTTTTACCAAATGTTTTTTAAGAAATATCCATGGCATTTTCAATCAATCTCATTTGGATTTTACCAGAATTATGAAAGGAATTTTTGTTTTAACATGTATGACATGAACAAAATTTCTATTAGTCATAGACATTATTTTAATTGAATCTTACTTTATAATTTTCAAGGTTATTTTCAATTAAAAGTATTAAAAAAAATATTTTTTTCATAGATTTTTCATTGTAGAAAGTATATATTCTAAAAAAATGTTTTAAAATGTTTTAAATTCTTTATTTATATGTTTTAAGGTTATTTTCAAAGAAAAGGATATCAAAAAATGCAGTTTTTACACCATTTGATAGGGAACCCTTTTTAAATATATTTTTTGTCACTTTTATATGTTTTTTTTTAAAAATAAATTTATTCCTTGGAAAATACTGGATTTTAATGAATATAATTATTTGAACCCTTTTTAAATAAGTATTATTTGGAACCCTTTTTTTTATTTTTTTAAAAAATTTCATATTTTAATAAATAGTGAAAAATACTGGATTTTAATCAAAAAATTATTTTTTTATCAATTTATTTATATTTATATATTATCCTTTCACATGGTTTTAATGTATAATTATATGATTTTTTATCAGGTAATCCATTTTATTTCATTTTATGCTTTTTCAAATTAAAATTAAATAGAAAAATTATGTGAACTTTTGAATGTTTTACTTTTAAAATCTGTTTTCTCATTCCGTCAATGGGATTATTTTTTAATTAATTTCAACCAATTATATGTTTTAAATTTGGAAAAACGGATTCATTATTTTTAAACAAAAGGTCCAAATTATGTAAATATGTTCTTTTTTTTGACATTATGGCTAGTAACTTTAGTAATTATTTTAATTACCACGGTTAAGGGTAAATCGTTTAATTAAAGGTAAAAATAATTTTATAATAATATAAAATACCCTAATACATTTCCTAATTTAATTAAATTATTTTATTCTGACCATAATATTCTTTGGGTAGATTTTAGGTCCACTTGGAGTCACTAGGATGACTTTAATGCATTTATAATATTATATTCAATGAATAGACATTTTTGTTACACTTTTTTGTAAAAGTAAAGTATTTTAATATGGAGTTATAGAGGGTTTATTATACTATAAATGGTACATATAAATCTAAAAATATTATCTACATCATTGTAATTTATTTATATTTTTTAGTAATTATATAATTAAATTTATTTTTGACACAAAAATGATGTAGTAATAGATTTACTAAAGAAAGAATCAAATAAATGATATTAATAATATTAAAACAAATATAATTTGAGATATTAGATTCTATACACATATTTTTTGGATTACTATGACATTTTAGGATTGAGTTCATGCATTTTTTTCAAAGTAATCAAATTGTTATGTTTTTTTAAAAAAAGTCATGTGTTGAGTATTGTCAAAATTGACATAATTCATAACTAAGAATATAAAATATTTAACTAAATAAAATAAAATTATGAAAAATATAATATTCCTCCATCAAGTTAAGATAACTCTAAAATTTTTATTAATTACTCATTTATAGTTTGTTTGGAAGGATTTAATAATTAATTTAACTCTCAAAGTATAAATTACTTTATAAAATAGTAAGAGTTGAAGGGGGTTAAACTAAAAAGATAAGGATTAAAAAATATTCAAAACATGTGTAATTTTAATTGGATGATGGGTATTTGAATCAAAATAATGTTTTCTTATAAATAATTTATTTTGGTAACATTTTGATTATAAATTGAATTTATATTAATTTAATACTTTTAATAAATCCAAGGGTGCCCCTCCCCTCTCATAAAAAAAGACACACATTCCTCTCTATTAATCACACTTCCAAACCCTTTTGGATCAGCCAATATCAGCCCAAAAACCATACTAGAATCCCACCCAACATTCTTGAGGCCTTATTTTAGGTATAACACCCTCTATAGAGGTGTTAAGGTGTTCTTCAAAGATGAACAATCGAAGAAGATGTATCATTTTATTTAATTATTTCTATTTTATTTCATCTTCCACTTATTTTAAATCTACTTAATCCATGGGGAAATAACAAATAAAATATTATAAATATATTGAGATGTTATTATGTTAATATCATTACCCAAATCCATATCCAACTTCATCAAATGAGAAATGAACATTTCATTCGTATGTACAGCAGACTACCACCTCACAAACCGATATAGTTCGTTCTTCATTATCATCTCTAAAGACTGGTCATAATGATGGATTTAATGTTTATATATTATTTTTGTGAAATATTTATCATTATAATATAATAATATATCAATTATGTTCTTATTTTTCATACACATAAAAATGATAACGCCGTTTGTGCGTACGTGTGAATTATCACCTCCACGTGGCGATATGAATCGTTTTTATTCACCACATCACCTGTATGATATATATAAGTATATTTAAATGATTATTATTATTTTAATAATAATATTATAATTATTTAAATATAAAATAATAATTAACTTATTTTCATAATGATCAATGAAAAATGGAAATGTTTCTCATGCGTTAGTATGACCTACCGTCTCTTTGATTATAACATAGTTAAATTTTCATTCCATAAATAAATTGTTTTATTTAAAAGTATAATTGATATAGAAAATTTATTATTATATCATGAATTTTATTTTTTATATTATGTACTTATGAACACATGTACTATTTAAATCACACCAAGTTTATTTTTTTACTTAAGTACTAAATATCGACAAAACATCATATTTAAACTTAAATAATTGTGTAATTTTTATAACATGAAAATAAGTGATATAAAAAAAATAATAAACTTTTAAAAGTTTCCCAATAAATTATAAATTAACCTAATTTTATTATTTAGGAATATAAATATTGTACATGATGATTTGGACTCAAGGTAAGGGACTCTTTAACTAAAACATCATTTTAAATGTTTTGATGATTTATTGTTCTAAATAGTTCTATTTTAAATCCATGTTTTAAAAATGGATTTAAGGATTTATTTATATTTAAATTAATGGTTTAAAGTGTTAATTTATTTCAAAATTTTCAAATTTTTATGAGACACTTTGATTTTAAAATATTCTTTTTAAAAAATTTAATTTTGTTTTAAAAATTGATCGATTATTTCAATAACTTGGAATGTTTTTTTACATATACTCCATGAATGCAATTTATTGATTTCACGTCACTATATTTAATTTATGTTTAATTTGAAATAATACCATTTTATTTTAAAATAATTTGTTTTCATTTATTAGTGTGCAACTTGTAAATATGAAATGTGATTTCAAATTGGAAATGTTATTTTTTCATTTATGCTTATTTTATATGTTATGATTATGTTAAGGTACTAGGGAATTTTTTATGTATATGGGTGGTTCCATGATAACTCAAAGGTGTGTGATCCCTTGAAATATCTTCAATTCATTGGGTAACGATATGGAGTTAAATGACAAGGTTTTTCCTAAGAGATTTAGGAAATATAATGTGATGGGTATTTCAAATATAACCATGAAGGTTACACCCTATGTAGTTGTGAAAGATAAAATGTAAGTATGATATGGATGCCACAAGTGAAATTTATGATTAATGATTTCTAAGAAGGTTTTCACGAATCTTACTGTTTCATGAGGTATGTTAAAGAGTTTATGTTTTATGGGTGAAAAGTATGATTTTGTGAAAATGTTTTCATGACTTTAAAATATTGATGGATTAGCAGTTTTATTTATTATTTTATGTCCCTTAATAAGTTTTTTGTGATAATACTAAGTGTTTGAAATGTTTTTCATAGGATTTAAGGTAGAATAGAGTTAAGAATGGGATCGGTGAAAAGTTATGATGATTAAACATGAAAAGAAACCATGTTTCATTTTAAAGAGTTTTTGTTTTATGGGAGAAATTGACACTCTTGGAAGTTTACACTTTTTATTTCTATTGTTTTGTTATGTCTGAGTTATGGAATAATTCTATAGATCTCTAAACTTGAAAATATCATCAGTGTAAAATAAAGTCAAATTATTGACTTAACTCAAGATTATGTAATGTTTAACGTTGGGGCCTTATAGTTAGCATCAGAGGATGGTTTAAAAAACTTTGTACTTTAGGATGATTTCTAAAGAGTTAGGGATATGATCATGAGTTTATAATTTTAAGTTTGATTATAAGTTTAATGTCTTAAAATCCATTTTTTGGTTATATGTTATGAATTTTTAAGGTGACTAACGGTATTTTTGGATACATTCACCTTTGAGGTAATTAGGGGTTATTATTTTTTTGGATGAAAATTGAGAGGTATGAAATAACCTTTGAGGTAAAAACATTTTATTATTTTTTGAGTATTTTATATCCTAATTGGTGAATGTTAAAATAATGATATAGTTTTAGAAAAAAGAAAACCCATAGGATGGGTGAACCGCTTATGGAAAATCTGTGTGGATCAAACCTACAAGTGAAGGTAAATAAGGGTGAATCAACTACCATTGGCCCATGTGAAGTCCCTAGTTAGTAAGACTTTCTATTTTTAGTTAAAATATTTATGAAATAGTAATAAGTTGATTTTTGGAACTTATATTTTATCAAATGGATATCCTTTTAACTTGAAAATGATTTTGAGATTAAGTGATAAATTTTATTTTAGAAGACGTTCACTATTTTGGAAAAATTATATGACTAAGGTAAATAGAATACTATGTAATTTTAATGGAGGAGTAATGGTTGAATTATATTTTGTAACAATATATGATTTTTAATTGTGGAATTATAGGGAATTAGTTTATTTATGAAAATGATTAACATATCATGGAGAATATATTATTAGGTTAATTACTTATTGGTATGAGACTTTAGAGGCAGTTGATATTATTTAGAGATAAATTTTAAACTTTATCATGGAATACTATATAATCAAATTTATTAGTGTTGGTTTTCAAACTTGGTTTGGATTATTTTGAGGGATTTTAAGGACGATTATTTTTTGAATGGTCTATGTTGATATTTTGGTATTATAGTTTAATTTTAGAGATTAAAAGCAGTCATTCCTATTTTAATGTTCATTATATTTGGGGAATTATATTGTTTTTATCCTTACTTTTTGGTTTTGGATAAATTTTCATGACATGATGAATAAATAGTTAATGTTTTTTGGATTATGTGATTCTCTAAAAGTTTATTCTAGTGTTTTAGGTGTGAAAAAAACTATAGTCATCATTTGGGGAAATTGATGAGTTTGTGGTGGAATTTAATTAAAGTATGAAACTATACTTCTCAGGTAAGTTTATTTCCATATGTTCTTATTCTATGTAGTAAAATAATTAAATAACTCTATGAAAATTATCTTAAAACAAAAACGACTTCTGTTTACTTTTCCTACTATGAAATCAACGAGCCTTTAACCCATCACAAATTTTTATATTTGTAATTGTTCATTTTTTTCATGAAAATTCTTTCTATCAATCTCCATTAGAACTTGATATCTAGTTTTCTCTTAAATATACATGTTTTTATACATGGAACCCTAGTATTTTTTATCTCATGTGACCTTCTTAATTTCTTTTATTTCTTTTAAAGTGGTAGTTTTATTAATCCTTTTTCTGATGTGTGATTTCAATAAAGGTAGTTTGAAAAGTCACACCTTAGTTAATGACCCCAAATTAAAATTTCAAGGATGAAATTTAAAAATGGGGATAATGTAACATCTTGTGCTTTTAAATAAGAGACAATATTTATGATAGCGTGCAAAATACACCACATCGAACTTAAGCGAAAAACTAAATATTATTATTTAAATGTTACCTTATAACCTAGATGTTAAAATGGTGTGAATTAATTGCATTAATTTATTTATGAAAATATGGTTTATTCATTTATATAATTAATTATTTTTGGATAATTAATTATAAATAAAAATAAAACCCTTTTAAAATAAAAGGAAACGATTTTTGAAAAAATTATTTAAATACAAATAATAGAGTGTTTAAAATAATAAAATCACTCTTGTTGGATTTTCTTAATAATATATATATATATATATATAATATAAAATTTAATGTTTAAAATTTATATTATATGTTTTCTAGCCATGATATAAGAACAAATTCATTTTTTCGGATAAAAGAAGTATATTTGAAATGCAGTTTTGTCACCTTTTGGTGAAAACCTTTTTTTAAATTTAGTTTTTCACCTTTAAATGTTATATTTGAAAAAATAAATTTATTCTTTGGAATAGGGACATCAAAATTTAATTCGGATAAATTTTTGGTATTTTTTCAATAACTTCCATATTTTAATGAATAATGAAAAATACTGCATTTTAATTCAAATATGATTTTCATCTAATTTATTTATATTGTTACATTACCCTTTTACATGATTTTAAGATATAATTAGATGAAATTTTTATCCAGTAATCCAATGTAGTTTTTTTTTCATTATTTTTAAAAATAATATTAAATAGAAAAACTATGTGAACTTTTGAATGTTTTACTTTAAAAATCCATTTTCTCATTCTGTCAATGAGATTAATATCTAATTAATTTCTGCCAATTATATGTTTTTAATTTGGAAAAATGGATTCTATATTTTTAATCATATGTTACAAATTATTTAAATAGTTTCTTTTTATTTTTGGGCATTTTGAATAGTAACTTTAGTAATTATTTTAATTACTATGGTTAAGGGTAAATCTAGTAATTAAAGATAAAAATAACATTACAATAATATAAAACTACCCTAAAAACTATCCTAATTTAATCATATGATATTATTCCTACCGTTAGAATCCTTGTGTCTATTTTTGGACCACTTGGTGCTACATGTATTTCTTTAATGCATTTATAATATTATATTTAATAAATAGTAATTTTTATTACATTTCTATTTTAAAAAAGTAATGTATTTTGATATGTAGTTATATAGGGGATATATTATACTATAAAAATTAATTATAAATATAAAAATATTATCCACATAATATTAATTTATTTATAATTTTTATGAATTAAACAAATAAATTTAATTATGAAACAAAGATGATACAGTAATAGATTTATTAAAGAAAGAATAAAATAATTGATATTTATATTATTAAAAAAAATCCCATATGATATATTTTATGCCATATATGAATTTTTTGGGTGACTATGACATGTTAGTATTTGTTTGATGTAGTTTTTTGAATGAATCAAGTTATGATTTTTTAAAAAGTCAAGTGATGAATAGTGTCAAAATTGACATAATTCAAAACTTTAAAATATTAAATATTTAACTAAATGAAATAAAACTTATAAAAATATAATATTGGGCCAAAAAGTTTAGATATATTTAAAAATGTTATTAATTTCTCATGAATAGGTCTTTTGTCATGATTTAGTAATTATTTAATCACTTAAAGTGTAAATTACTTGATAAAAGGGTAAGAGTTAAAAGGGGTTAAAACAAAAATATAAGAATTAAAAAATATTCAAAACAAGTATAATATTAATTAGATGATATTTATTCAACCCAAAATCATATTATATTATAAATAAATTATTTTGGGACCATTTGGAATCTAAATGGAATTTATATTAATTTAATACTCTTAATAATTTCAAGGGTTCCCATCCCCTCTCTTATAAAAAGTAACTCATTCCTCTCTATTAATAACACTTCCAAAACCTTTTGGTTTAGACATTCTCAGCTCAAAATAATTCCTAGAATCCATCACCAAATTCTTGAGGCCTTATTTTAGGCATAACAACCTCCTTAGAGGTGTTAAGGCGTTCTTCAAGGGTGATCAACCAAAGAAGATGTATAGTTTACTTTAAGTGTTTCTATTTTATTTCTTCTTCCACTTCCACTAAATCTCATTAATCCATTAGGAACTAATAAATTCATTATAATAAATATACTGAGAATTTATTATTTTAATATCATCACCCAAATATATCTCCAATTTTATAAAATGGAAAATGAATATTTCATTCATGTGTACGGCCGACTACCGCCTTGCGAACCGATATAGTTCTTTTTTCATTACCATATCTCAATACTGGTCATAATTATGGAATTAATGTTTATATATCATTTTTTGACATATTTATAATTATAATAGAAAAATATATCAATATTTTTCTTAAATTCCATGCACATAATAATGATAATGTTATTTGTGCGTACGTGTGAACTATCACCTCCACAAAGCAATGTGTATCATTTTTATTCAACACATCACTTATATGATATATATATAAGTATATTTAAGTTATTATTATTATGTTAATAATAATAATATAATTTTTAAATATTAAATAATAATTAACTTATTTTCATAATGATCAATAAAAAATGGAAACGTTACTCATGCATACGTACGATCTATCATCTCCATGACTATAATGCTGTTATTTTTTCATACCATAAATAAATGGTTTGATTTAAAAGTATAATTGATGTATAAAAGTGATTATTATATCATGAATTTTATTTTGGAAATTATGGACTTATTACCACATGAAGTATTTCCATCATACCAAGTTCATTTTTTAACTCAAGTACCGAATATCAAAAAAATCATCTAATATGAACTAAAATAATTATTTAATTATTATAACATAGAAAGGAGTTATATAAAAGGAATAATAAACATGAAAAAAGGTTCTAAAGAAATTATAAATTAAACTATGTTTATTATTAATGAATATAAATATTTCATGTAACTATATTTTATTTACATTTAATTTAAAAGTTTACCATTTTATTTTAAAATATTTTTTTTTAATTTATGAGTGTATGAATTATAAATATGTAACGTTATTTCAAAGTGGTAATGTTATTTTTCCATTATACTTATTTTATGTATTATGATTATGTTATGTTTTTTGGGAATTATTTTTGTATATAGGTGGTTTTATGATAAATTGAGGGTGGGTGAGCCTGTGATATCTCTCCAATGAATTAGGTAATGATATTGAGTTAAACAATAAGGTTTCTCCTAATATATTTTGGGAATATACTATGATGGGTATTCCAAATGTAACCATGAATGTTACTCACTATGTAGTTATGAAAGCTACAATTTATGTATGATATGGATTCCAAAAGTTTCCTTTATTATTTATTATTTCTAAGAATGTTTTCAAGAATGTTATGATTTCATGTTGTATGTTAAATACTTTATGTTTTATGGGTTAAAAGTATGATTTTATTAAAATGTTTTCATGATTTTGAAATATTCATAGACTGATAGTTTCATTATTTTTTAATATCACTTACTGATATTTTCATTCCCATCCCATGTTTTTTAAATTTTTTTCATAGGATTTAAGTGATAATATAGTAAAGGATGGTATCAGGGAAAAGTTATGATGATAAACATGAAAATAAACAATGTTTTATTTTAAAAGTTTTTATTTTATAGAAGAAATGGATACTTTTGAAAGTGTCAACTTTGCATTTATATGGGTTTTTATGTATGAGTTATGGCCTAATTCTCTAGAGATATAAACTTGAAAAGATCCTCAATGTGAAATAAAGTCAAATTATTAACTTAACTCAAGATTATGTAATGTTTAAGGCTGGGGACTTACCCAAAGGGTACACATGAGGTTATCCCAAGCTTGAAAGAGAGTACACGATAGGTTATCCCATACCCAAAAGAGGTTACACGAGAGTTTATCCTAAGACTAAAAGATGGTACCTAGGAAGTTATCCCAAGCCTAGAGTAGGTACATGGGTGGTTACCATGATCCTAACATGTTATGAATGTATTGGTGGGTAACCTTGACATAATATTTTCTTTGATTATTATATTCCACACATCTATGTGTTATATCAATGTTATTATCTCATGGATCACATTCTTTTCTTCCATTATGATTCATGCCTTAAGAAATACCAATATTTATTCCATGAATAATTTTTATTATCTATGATATGCATAGTATTATTTTTATATGTTATTATCATGTTCTCATACCGATATTATCACTTTATATTGATATCTACCTTATTTACCCTTACTAAATATCTAATATCACCTTTTATTATATTTCCACTCCCCGGGATAAGAATAAATTTATTATGTAAAATATGTATTTGAAGGGTGAAATTTATGAAGAACATAGTGGGATATGATGTAGCTCATTTATAGATCAGTTTTTTATATGTGAAATTTATCAAAGGCACTATAACTTTATGATCCTCAGGCATGTGTGTGTGTAACACAATGAATATTCATCTAAAAATATTCAATATATATATATATATATATTAGAATACCAAGACACCATAGTTTGTATCAGATGAAATGTTAATTTTAACTTTAGAAACAAGGATGATACAACATTAGTGAGATCTCTAATTACATGTTAAAGGATAAGTCTAAGGTTGAGACTGTGTATATAAAAATGTCCTAGAATTTTGTTAAAGGATAGATCAAGTGGTTTCCAATAAATTAAATCCCTTTATAGATAATATATGTATATGTGGCTCTATCATAGAGTTTCCTATGGGTAATAAATCTGAAAAATTCACATTGAACTGGACTAAATAATATCTTGGTGCATGGAAAAGAGCCTTACTACACACCTAGTTTGACACTCCCAGTGTACATTCTTTCAAAATTCACAAACTCTTTGTGAACCATCATGAAGGATTTGAATAATGACATATGATAAACCAAAATTTTCATGAATGAGTCATGATTTAGTCATTATATATGTTATGTTTAATGATTATTTGGTTTCCTATTATGAACATTGTTACTCACACAAAGTTTTTTGGTTTTAATCAATGGTGGGAACAAGATAGAACTCTGTTAATTTTTAATGAGATAGATAATGTGTTGATGTGAAACCAAATGGTATGATTACTGGAGCGAAGGATATTTTGATTAGTTCTAATCACTTATCATGATATATGATTAAATACTTTCATCATAACAAACTCTTGGACTCATCAAATGAGAGAATGATAGAGTTCCCTGAGAGCTCAAGTGGTGGAGATAATATTAAATTTTATATATGTCATGAATGGGGAACAAATAACCTAATTTAATTTATCAGATGAATTAGAAGATGTTTCAATCATGGAAAAAGAAGGATATAAAGAAAGTTATTCCTGAGGAAAAAATAAAAGTTCAGTTAACTCAATTGATGTGAATATTGGTCTCTCTAAATTATTATCAATTAATGAATGTTTTAAATATGTAATGTATTGGAATTATTCAAATTTATATCCTAGGGGGAAATTTAAGGATGAGAATTAGCAAGGTGGTACATGTAATGTTTATATTATTGACGATGAGGAGACCATAAATAGAATATGAAAGGAAAGAGGTATTGATGGATAAGATAAAGAGGCCTAATGAATGATTTAATAATGAAGTAGAATGAGTGAAGTTTTTATGTAATGGAATTAAATAAATAATAAATATATATGTAGGGATATTTTTTTAGATGTTTTTGTTAATGATTTTCAAGAATATAATGAATTTTATTGATGGCCTAGAGAAGTGATTTAATAGAAATGTGGCATTTTATGGAAAACACATGATTAAGGTAAGAAAACCTATTATAAGTTCCTAGTCTTGAGAAAATGGTGTTTAAATTTGATATATAGATGATTGATATAAATAGTGTAAATTGGATAGTATTGATGACCTCATAAATAATAATAATTTTTTTGACCAATTGGATTTTTTATCATTTCCGAAGTATATAAAGTTATTAAATATATGTAATAAAATCAATAATATGTGGTTTAATTCATGGATTAAAAATAAATCATGTTTTAATTGAGTTTTTATTAAAAATCTGGTTATTATTATGTTTCAAGAGAATACATGTTGAAGGTATTGACATGTTTGTTATGTAGAAATTAAGATATACTTCAAGTTGTTTGGGGGATTAATAATAAGTTAATTTTTTAAATTTAGAGAACTTCTTTCTTAATTATTGTATCTTAATTTTTTGAAAGTTTTATAATGTCAACCAATTATAAAATGTCTTAAGATTAACTCTTAATTAGGTTACTACTCCAAATTTATCATTTAATAGTGTTTTATTAAACTGTCACTAAAAGAATAAAAATAAATAATAGTTGTTTAGAGAATACCACTAATAAATATTTATAATTTCTTTAAAAACCACTCCCACCCCTTAATTCCCACCCACTCCTTCTCCCTCAACACCCTTAAGATCAATACTTTATCATTGGCCCCCCTTCTCCCCCAATTCATCACATCCCCCTCCCCTTTCTCCCCAAGCCATTAGACCGCCCTTCCCCCCAAGCCATCACCCCCTTCTCTTAGTTATTCCATGATCTCGAACCCTCAACCCCCTCTTTATACCATATTCTACCTAAGCCCGAGCTTGAGCTATTGACCCCCCTCCCTTGAACCCTCACTGTCTCATTTTCCCCCTCATCACCACGATGATGCACCCCTTTGACACCACCCCTTAACCCCTGAATAGAGAACTCCCTCTCCTCCCACCATCTCATACTCAAATCCCACCCCATAGGCCCCCATAGAACATTATGGTCTCAATTTTTAGGGTGTTGAATCTCCTTACATGATCCACATCTCTATGTATTTAAGGGTTTCTCATCATCTTCTTTTTCTCGGATAGGTGTTTCCATGATTTCAATTTTATTTATAATACCTCACATATATAGTTTTTATAAATTGGTATTTATTTAAATGAAAAATTTTAATGATTTTAATGAATTTAAATATATTTATTGAACATGGTTTTTAAGAAATTATAGTTGATTCCTTAGTGGATTTTTAATGATTTCCCCTTTTATGTGTCTGAACCAAAAGAATAACTATATTTTTTTCATATAAAATATTTATAGTGGATTCTATATGTAATTATAATGTTTTATTGTTTTTTAAATTATTTATGTGATTATATATATTTGAATATATGTTTAATCAGTTAATTGGGTTGGTTTTTCCTTGTTTCAGCTATTTTATTGAGTTTACTTCTTTTATACTTGTGTTATTCACTTTTTATTGATGTGTGGGTGTTTCATGTTGTTTTCAGTTTCATACACATATGTACAAGTTTGCATATATTTATATGTATCTATATACATATTCACTTGAGAATATGTGAATATGTTCACTGTGAGAAGTATATTTATATATCTGTATGTGTGTGTGTGTAAATATGTTCATTGGGAGATGTATATTTAAATTTATATGTGCATTGGGAGCTATATATTTTTCTGTTATTAACTTCTCATGTTTATCAAACCATTTGAGAAACCTAGTTTTCTTATTTAGGAAAACTGGATAAGAATAGGTCCTCCACCACTAGAAAATATTGTGAATCATTATGTGACGCCCCTTCTAGAAAAAGATGTGTTAGAACTCTAAATCCACTACTAGGGTGAAATTTAATTAATAGGAGAACCTATAAATAGTAACCCAAGTGTTTTTATCCCATGATTCCAATTCTAAATTATTGATTGTATGTTTTTTTTCTCTTGATTCTATTTTAAATTATAATATCCATTTATATTTCCCTTTTTTTACTTTGATCTTTTTAGTACTTATAGGAATCTTCTTATAACTACTTGGGTTGTGTTTTTTTAATTTTCATTTGTCCCTTCTCCTACCTAGTAATACATATGTGTTTTGATTTTCTTTAACAAAGTTTAGGTACATTGTGATATATATGTATAAAATCAGGATCACATTACTGAGGAATACACCTGACTATGTTAAGGGATTGGTTGAGTTTTAAAATTTTATAATTTACAATTGCTATGTTGATGGGACAATCATATGTCCATGACCTAAATGTAAACAAAGAATATGGTTGAATAGATATGAAGTTTATGAGCACATGATATTGAAGTAATTCCTTGGTCAATATGTATGTTGAATTTTTTATGGAGAATTAGGTGTTACATAATATTTGAATAGTAATTTTAGTCAATAGAATTAGCTTCCAAATTCTTTGAGAGTGGGAAATGAAATGAAAACCTTATGAACAATTATTTTGTTATTTCAATACAACATCATAAAAAAAACATATTAGAAAAACAAGTTGAGGGTGTTATAAATATTCACGTGAAAAATGATATTTTTTGGACTACAGGACGTCGAGATCAAGATCATAAAATATTATTTGATCTTACTCTTGATTTTGTGTAGGATAATATAAGAGAGAACATCACTAAGTAAACAAAAATGTTTTATGATTTAGTTGATGATATAAATCATGAGTTGTATGGTAGTTTTCTGAAGTATTTAAAACTTTTTTTCTACTAAAGTTGTACCATATAAAATGCCTATATATAATTAAAAATAATAAAATGAACATTATATTTTAACTATTTCATGATGCATTTCCTGAAGATAAGAAGCCTAATTATTCTTACGATATCAAAAAATTTGTTAGCAAGCTTGGTGTGAATATTACAAAAATACAAGATTTTCTTAATTATTGTATGCTTAATTGGGGAGAGGATTCAAGTAGATAGGATTGAAAAAAAATTCACCTTCTAGATGGAATTAAATCAGTGATTTTATAAGAATGAATGAAAATACTAATATGAAGAATAAGAAAAACACACCCACAATGTTTTTTTATTACTTACCTTTAAAACCTTGATTTCAAAGATTCTTTATGTCATTGAAAACTGCCAATCACATGAAGTGGAACTTTATAAATGATAACAATGATGGGTTAATGTGACATATAATCTATTCAAAATCATGGAAGGAATTTGATTCATTACATATTGATTTATCATATGCTCTTAGAAATGTGTTATTGGTATTGGTTATTGATGGATTCAACCAATTTGTGACTTTGAGTACCACTTATATCATTTGTCTAGTGGTTTTGATCCCTTAGAATCTACCTTCATTAATGTGTATGAAACAAACACCTTTTATATTTTGAAAAATCCTAGAAAAAAATTCTTGGAAATGATATTGATGTATACTTAATACCTCAAATTGAATAATTACAAGAGTTATGTAGAATTTTATTTGAAAAAATAGAAGCATCTTCTAGAATAATGTTCAAATTGCATGTTGCATTAATGTGGACCATTAGTGAGTTCCCTAGACATAGGAATCTATCTGGCTAAAACACTTACATGAATTTGGATTGTACTATTTGTAACTTTGATTTTGAGCATGAATTAATACCTTATAATAAAAAATGGTTCTTCTTATTTCATCATATATTTCTCGATGCATCTCATAGATTTAAGTTCGATAAGTCAAAATTCATGGGTTCTACTTATCATATACCACCTCTAAAGTTATTGAAAGGTTATAAAATATTGGAACAACCAGTAAATATTGAAATAGATTTTGGGAAGGTGCATAATTTTAATGATAATTAGAAAATATTTAAAATACATCATCGATTTAAATCAAAATTAATAAATGGAGTAAAAAGTTTTATTCTTCAAACTTTCGTATTGGGAATTTAATGTGTTTCATCATAATATTGATGTTATGAATATTAGGGATAAGGTTTTTTATAATGATATCTTCATATTACTAAATGATCCTGGAAAATTGAAGGGCCACCTAAATGCATGGGACTTAAAAATGAATATAAAGGGGGATCTATGACCAACTGAGATTGGAATGTATGATCTGGAAATTGTTTTGATGAAAAATAGAGATAAAGATATATTTTATAAAATTTTAAAACAAGTGAAAGTTTTATATGGGTATTAAAGTAACATCTCACAATGTTTTGATTTAAATCATCATAGGTTATATTGGAATTTCATGATTAAATTATTTTATTATAGAAATTACTACCATTTAAATTTCATATACTGTTACCTGAAATGGATACATTAGTTTTACCCCAGTTTTGCACATTCTTTAGAAAAATATGTGATAAAAATCTAAAACTAGCTGATCATGAAAACCTTACGTACATATTTTTACTAACACTTTATGTAATTGAAATGATCTTCCATCAATCATTTTTTACTATCAAGATGCAATTAACTATAAATTTGACTGAGGAAACTAAATGAGGAGGTCTCGTAAACTATCTATAGATGTATCCAATAGATTGTTACTTTATTTATATGTTTTTCAAATTATGTATAAAATTATTGTAACTTCATTAAATACATAATTTTGTTTTAAATATTTTATTTAATGGACACCTTAGTCATTTGAAATCATATGTGAAAAATAAATCCCAAACTGAAGGCTGTATTTCTAAAGTCTATTTAGAATAGAAGTGTCTTATATTTTCTTATTGATAATTAGATGATATAGAGATGAGATTTAATCAATTTAGATGTTCTATTAACATATATACTCAATAATAACTACACAAGAAATAAAAAATAATAATAATTATTAGATGATTAGTTGGGAGGATATCTCATTTTACACTATGAAAAATGGAATTATTACCGGACCATAGATATGTGTTAATGAATTGTGAAATAGAAGATAAATTTATTGACGATATCAGGATACAAAAAAAGATATGACTGAGAAGTCAAAAAGTAAATGAGAAAGATATAACAAAATCTATTAACAAAGAGATCTTATAATGGTTTTCACATTGTGTAAGTTCATAAATATTGAAATCAGTACAAATATTTTGTTGAAACATATATTTTTTAAATATAATAATATATATTACTTTTTGTAGACCATGAATACTAATAATCAAGATGATTTGTCTGAATATTTCAAATTTCAGGCTCCGGGACCTCTAAAACATGTTAGAAAGTTTGAAGATTATAATGTGAATGGATAAAAATATTGTATATTTCATAGGGAAAAGGATTTAAGAACACAAAATGGTGTTATATTTATAGTTTTGGAATTAGGATAGTATGGAAATATAAATAGTATTATTGAATTAAATAACCACATTTATTTTTCTATTGTTTTATTCAAATGAAACTTGGTCAATATTACTAGGGGCATTTAAAGAGATTCCATGCAATTTAGTTTTATGAACTTCCCTTTCTTGATGGATATCAGTGATGGTGAATTATAAGATTCGTATATCTTATCATCATAAGAGAAAATATTATATTATGTGTAATATTATATAGATGAATGGTAGAGTGTAGTTGTTCACATAAAAAAAGAGACTTGTATGATATGGGTGATGAAATGGAATGTTTGACCTTTTACGTTGAATCCCATCAATAACAAGAAACTAACTTTTTTTTTCTATCATGTTATTAAAAATATTTGGCTTGAAAGGGTGGATGAATTAGATGAAGTAATGATAGATCATGATAATGACATGATTGAAGGAAAAAATGAATGAATGTGCAGTCATATGTTAAATTATCCACAATCAATGTTATATGTTATTAATTTATAGTACTGTTAATTTGTTATCATATTTAAATTTATTTTTATGCATGAGGTCTTTTATTTTGAAAAAGTAAATGTTATACTTGTTTGTGTGTGCAGTAATTCATTATCATACTTATGTATATTATTTTTTCCATACTGTTTATCTCTTATTATTTAAAAATTTATTTTTCTTAATCATTACTGTAGAATAACTGTACACTGTTCAAGAACTGTAGTAGAGATGTACACTGTACAGGTACTGTAGCATAAATATACACTGAGCGGGTACTGTAGTAGGAACTATAGCAGTTACTGTAGGAGGTACTATTCGGTACTGTAGTAGCTAGAACTATTCACCTTGGGCCACCGGTTTAGGCTTGGATTCCTTCAGGATTTTGGGACACCCAGGCCTTCAGGTCAGTAGGGATTTTGTGCCACCTTTAATGCCTTCAGGCCTCCTCAAGGCCTTCGAGCCACATGCAGTTTCTCTAGACACACTATAAAAAAGGAGCATCCCCAGAAGAGGATTCAGAGGAGGAGCACTCACCAGAGCAGAGGTAAATTGATTTTTCAGAATGAGAGGGTATGACTATGCCATCGGGACCAGTATGTGATTTCATGGGAATCCTAGCTAGATGGCCATGTGAAGGTGGAGAGCTACTATCATGATGTAGATGCTGGGGAGGGGCAATTCCTTGTAGATAGTCTGGTTGAATTCCCCAAGACCTTCGGGTTATGTAATCTCCTAAAGCCTACGAGCCATGTAATCTCTGAGACTATGGGCCTTGTAAGGGTTCCCCCTCATCTTTTGAAAGGGGGGTTATCAAAAATCAATAAAAAATGAAGGCCTTCAGGCTATAGCATTAGGGACACCCTTCTCCAGCCCCTACTAGTGTTTTCCACACCCTTCATCTCCCTCCCACCAGTTTCTAGCACACCCACCTTCTCTATACCATCTGTATCTGGCACATTTCCATTATATTCTGCAAGTAAATCACCTAGAGACTCCTCTATGATAGAATATGTGGTTACTCCAATTTCATCATGATAATTTTGGAGGGTGACAGTTATAGATACAAATTTTAATGTGAATAATTTTATTTCGCTAATTTATACTAATAAATATTTTTTTAATAAAAGATATAAACAATTTTACTATTGATATAATTATTAACAGTTTATAATTTTTGGAATCTTAATATATTGAAGATATTTATACCAGTAGATTATTATGCGGCCCCCATATATAATGTTTCAAGATTATTTGACCAAATTATCATACATTTTTTGGGTGAGCCAGTTAACCTTCATATTATATATTCATATTGGAGGTAAATTCCTCAATAATGGATGAATAAAGTATTTGATTCCTAGATAAAATTAATTTTAAAACATTATGGTTCAATTCAATGGAATTAAATAATTACATTATAATATTTTTAAAATGAATCTATTTTTACAAATGTTATTCCACTTTTCCATCACTAATCTTATTGCATGAAAGTGGATGTTGAAAAATTAGTTTAAGAACTAGAATTATTTTAAATGTAAATTATGGAATGAATTCAGAAATACATCATTAACCACTCAATAGTAGTATGATATGGTAATATTAGGGGTACCAAGAGAGAATTACAAAGTATTTGTTGATATCCATATACATGAGAGGAAAATGATATGGAAGAATATATTATTATATCAAACTCATTTTACACACACACACACATTCTTATGAAATGGATATGGAATTTTATACATTACTATTAAATTAAATTTTATTTATTTTAGGATATTTCAAGAAAAAATTATATCAAGTTGAGATAAAAAATCAACCCCCACTCTCCTGGTTCAAAAAAATTCAAGAAATAGGTAGACTATAGTAATATTATCATTAGATTGGATTATGTTATACGCAACACAAAATTAAGCTTTCACTACACGCAACACTGACTTGGCTTTGTTTTACGCAAGAGCGACCTTCCTCGATAGCTTGCATTGTACACAATACCGAGTTTCACTAAACAAAGACATATTATTAAAATATTATATAACTAGTAGTTATGAATAAATATTAAACATATTTTTAATTTTATATAACATTATAATTTATCTTAAACATTTTCTAGAACATGATATGAGAACAAAATCAATTTTTCGTATAAAAGAAGTATTTTTAAAAAAATGAAGTTTTACCACCTTTTGATGGTGCACCCATTTTAAATCTAGTTTTTGACACTTTTATAAGTTAAATTTTAAAAAATAAAATTATTATTTGGAATATGGACATAAAAATTTACTTTTTTTTAATTTTTTATATCTTTCTAATAAAATTATAATTTTAATGAATAGTGAAAAATACTGCATTTTAATTCGAAACTGCCTTTTTATCTAATTTATTTATATATTTAGATTAAATTTTTAATATTTTTAAAGTGTAATTGGTTTATATTTTAATCATTTAATCTAATTTTGGTCATTGGAAGTAATTTTACTTTTAAATTGGACATAAACACATGTCAATCTTTTGATAGTTATTACTTCTTAAAACTCTTCTTTTTAGTTTGGACAACAAGAATTAATTTTAACTTAATTACTATAACTTCTATGTTTTGAATTTGGAAAAATTTATTCCATATTTATAATCATAAGGTTCAAATTGTGTAAATAGTTACCTTTTATTTTTGGACATTATGAATAATAAATTTAGTAAATATTTTATTTACTATGGTTAAAGAGTAAATCTGGTAAATAAGGGTAAAAAATAATATTATAATAATATTAAACTACCGTAAAACATGTCCTAATCCTACTGGATGAGATATTTATAGCCATGGGAATCCTTGGGTCTATTTTGGGACCCCATTGATTTACTTTGATAAGAAAATGACATTTTGTAATAATTAATTTAAAGTAAAGATAATTATAACCTAAACATATATATTTTACTAAATAGATTTTAATATAGGGTTATATAAATTATATATATGCCTATAAATATTAATTATAAATATAAAATTATTTCCAATATCATTTATTTTATTTATAATTTTTAGATGTTAGATAAATGTATTTATTTGTGACACAATTATCCTTTAGTGATTACCTCACTAATGAAAGATTCAAAAAAATTCAATTTATAAATATTAAAACAAATTTAATTTGAAAATTTTGATGCCATCCAAGATTTTTTTAGACTAAATTGACATATTATTGATTATTTAATGCCTTTTTTCAAAGGAATCAGGTTGTTATAAATTTTTTAAAAAGTCAAGTATGAATAGTGTCCAAAATTGACATAATTCATAACTTAAAACATAAAATAGTTTATTAAATTATATTAAATTCCTAAAAACATTAGATTCTTCCAAATGGATAATTTATGTCCAAATATGTCATAAATAACTTTTTTTGGGTCTTTTGACATGATATGATAATTACATTAACCTATAATATATAAATAACATGATATCACGAAAAGATTAAAAAGGGTAAAATAAGGGTTAAACCAAAACAATAAGGATAAAAAAAATTCAAAACTTGTCTAAAAATTATTTCATTATGAGTATTAAAACCCAAATCAACTTATCTTCAAATTAAATAATTTTTGGATCATTTTAAATCAAAATTTAATTTATAAAAAATTAATATTTTAGGACTTTTCTAAAGTGACCCACTCATATCTTATAAAAGGGCACATCCCCCCTCTCCTATTCACTCCATTTGGAGCATTAAAGCTCAAAAAAACCCTAAAAATTTCTCTTATCAACTTCCCTAGTTACATTATAGAGGTTATGGTCTTCTCAAAAGACCAACTCTAGTGCCATAAGAGGAAATTTAAAGGAGGCACGTCGAGGAAGAGGTAATCTCTTCTACCAATTCTTTAAAATTTATTTCTTCTTCTACTTACACTTATTTAGTTGTTTCATTATAAAGTAATAACATCAGTATAAATAATATACTAATATGTTATTATAAATATGAAACAACCCTATTTCACCTTCTATACATCCTACGAAAAATGAAATCACCGCACGTGCGTACGTACAAATTACCATCTCCATGTCGTGGTGTAATCTTTTTTTCACCGCCGGCTTACTTGGATGAGAATAATGGTGGAAATAATAACTATATATGATTATTATAACATGATACTAATTATGAGATATTATACACCATCCAATTCAATACTATTCAATAATTATGGGAACAATATCGTCGCTCGTGCATACGTACGACATACCGTCTCCACGACGCGATGAAATTCTTTCTCCACGTTTACCATTCAAGAATGATTATAAAGTATATATATAAATAATCATTAAATATATGATATAATAATACTAATTTATTTATTTATATAAATATATGTTATTTACTTACTTCCATTCAATTTAATAAGGAAACAAAAACAACATTCATGTGTACGTACGACCTACCATCTCCATGAACAGTGTATTCCATTTCTCTTATCTATCTATTATATATATATATATATAATGAATATATATAATATATAAATTATTTTTCACATTATGGAATTAATTAAATCATTATATAAGTAACAATATCAAGAATAATAATTCAAAACACGTACGATAAATAAAACAATCATTACCCAAAACGTTGGTTTAACATAGAATTTACAAATGAATAGGTAATATAAAGTCATAAGTGAATAATATATGATATCATAAATATTATTATGGTTCTGTTACAAGTTAATAATATGTTTAAACACACTATATAGGAGTTTTGGACACATACATAAGAAATCAGACCTAAGGTAAGAGATAAATTTTCAATCTCATTGTTATTTGAGGTTGTTTATACGTAAGTATTTACTGGGAGTATATTTATCATCCATGTCCATGTTTTCTAAAAATGTTTTCATAAATTTTTTACTATTATTCTATGTATTTTTAAATTAATTTTTACCCATTTTTTACTTTCACTACATGGTATGGAAGGAATCTTTCTTTTGTTTACCATACAAGGTACCTTTTGACTTTTCCAGAAAAAGTACGAGGATAATGTTTTTTTAACTTATACAGCATGAATGGATTTTTTATGGTTTTAAAATTACTTATTTCCATGAATATTCATCTATATTTTTTTATGTTTATTTTCAAATAAATTATTTTCTTTTAAAATTTCATGACATTTTGAGTAAAGAAAATGTTTTTGAAGAAGAAAGGATATTTTCCTCAGGAATTAAGTTCAAGTGTTTTATCAAAATTATTTTCCATATAAGATGAAATAGGGTTATTTTTTCATCCCTATTATTACTATGTTTTGATTTCATTAATGATGGAATGATCTTTTATATGTATTATGTTATGATGAAATGTTATTTAAGAAACAAATTTTATTTCTTGGGTTATGATATGATGAATGATTTATGTTTTGTGTAACAAGTAGAATGATTTAATTATAAGATTTGTGGGAAATATATCTCCCTCCAATTAATTGGGTAAATATTTATATCTCATGATATATATATGTATGAAATGAAAAGTAAATCCAATTCAGTAATACAGGGCTGAAACGACAAGTCTATCTAGTTCTGTAATACGTGGCTAGAATGACAAGTAATCCCAGTTCAGTAATAGACTTTGTCCACTATAATGGTCTTGGAAACAATGCCTTAGATACTATGGAAATCATATTATGTGCTTAATTGTTTTCCACATTTACATGTTTTATGCCAATGCTATTCTATCTTGGTTAATGTTCCTTTATGATCCATGCCTTATGTTCTTCCAAGATTTATTTCACGACTCAAGATTATGATGATTAACTTTATGTTGATGTTTTTTATGATCAAAAGTTTATGGTTTGTTTTATGTTCTCCATGTTTACCCTTACTGAGCATTTGAGATCACCCTTTTTATGTTTTATTTTCTCTAAAATATAAAGAAATATTTTAGGTAGGAAAAAAGGGGAAGATATTTATGGGAGATGTTGAAGATATTTAACCATGATTAGAAGATTATATTCCAAGTTTACAAAGACACTAAACTAAAAATGTCTTTGGGCATATTTTTATGTATTGTACAAAGTATTCCAAAAAAGTAATATAATGTCCATTTATGTCAAGATTGGGTCTCTACAATGTGGGGGTAGTAATAGGTAGGTGGAATGCACCGAAATATATTTATTGTGTCATCAGTGTGGTAGGATATTCCATAAGAATCCCTAGTGCAAGAGGAACCCAATCGAGTTCCAAGATTGCAATAGGATTGGTCACCTTCATTATTTCTACTGGTTATTTCCATCATTTCCCAGTGAATGGGGGTATGTGCCAAAACCACTTTCAGGTGTAGGATTAGTGATTCCGCATCAGGATAAGATTTGGTCTTCTACTGACCAATCAAGCCTAGGGAGTGGTCATGGATGAGGAAGTCAAGCCTTAGATGCACAAAACTAGGAGAGTGGACTTTCATGGGTTAGTTAGGTTTCATCTTAGAGCTGTAGTTTGGTCCCTATCTATGTGGTGCATCCTGCATCTTAGGAGAAGTGTCTAGGTCCATCTACAGTTATAAATACTATTATGGTAGCCTCTACTTTTTTGTATTCCCTCTTTCATATAGGTGCAATGTAATCTTTATTATCTATTGAAACAATGGGATGTATGGGCCTAGTGATAGAGATATTTAGTGGCATCATGACTCTTGAAAACAAAATAGGGGTTCAATCAGAGGATATATTCTAGTGCAGAAGTGCCTCCTTGAAATTGGTGGGTTCCATTTCCTATGGAATTTCTTCATCATCAAGATGATCAGATTCAACATCATTCATGTCATGAACTAGCTATAACCTTATCATTACCATGTGGATTTCTATCATTAGTGGCTATCCTTTACATCAATTGAGGAACAATTTATATTCATAAGGGTGAATGGGATATCTAGGATAGTTGAACTTGACCTAATAATCATGGGCTGGGTAGGGTAATAGAAAATATAGTGATTATCTTTATTAAAAAATAGGAAAAAA
The DNA here is from genome assembly GCA_963277665.1 of Viscum album. Lineage (NCBI taxonomy): Eukaryota > Viridiplantae > Streptophyta > Magnoliopsida > Santalales > Viscaceae > Viscum > Viscum album. The sequence goes on along the minus strand of OY728162.1, from coordinate 420,280,856 downwards.
TCTTATGGAATTCCCACCTTTGGTGGATCGTTTTAGGGACATATTACCTAAATATTTCTCCATTTTACCACCTAAAATTGAGGTGGATTTCCACATTAATATATTTCCAGGTGTAACACCAGTGTCCATTACTACCTATAGGATGACACCTACTGAGATCTTTGAACTCAAGAAGTAGTTAGAAGATCTATAGGACAATGTTTTATCTGAACAAGCACATCACCATGGGGTTCACCCATCCTTTTTTTACTTATAAGGTAGATGGTACCCTATGTTTTTGTGTGTATTAACACCTATTGAACCTTCTTGTAGTTAAGAATTGGTATCCTTTTCCTCTCATAGATAACCTTTTCTACTAGCTCTGATGAGTAATAGTTTTATCTAAGATCGATTTGAGTTTAAGCTACCATCAGGTGAATATGAGACCATTAGACATAACATGTATATCATTTTGAAGTAGGTAAATCTTATAAGAGTATCTGGTTATGTCATTCGACCATAATAACGTGTTATCCATTTTCATGGAATTGATGAACTAGATTTTTCACTTGTAGTTGGATCTATTTTTGGGGGTCTTTATAGATGACATGTTAGGGTATTATTACACTAGAAACAATCATGGAAACCTTCTTCAGACCATTCTGGATATAATTAGAGAGAATCACCTTTTATATGATGCTCAAAAAATGAAAATTTTTGATTAGTAGGGTTCACTTCTTGGGTCATATAATTTCACAGGTAGGTGTATTTTTTGACCTAGAGAAGGTGGGAACCATGGTTTCCTAGGAATATACCATGAATGTGTTTGAAATTTTAATTTTATTGGGGATTTATGGCTATTATAGGTGATTCGTACCAGTATTTTCATTCCTATAGGTTTCTCTTATGATCTTGATAAAAAAGGGTGTGAAGTTCCTTTGGTCTGAAGCCTGTGGGATATATTTTCAGGATTTGATGGGAATACTTACTTTAGCACTGATCTTGATTATGTCATAGTTGGGAAGAGGTTCTACTATCTACTCTGATTCTTATGGTATTGTTCTAGGATATGTTCTGATGTAAGGTGATTGGGTTGTAGCATACAGGTCCCACCATCTTAGGCCTCATTTGATGAATTACCCTATGCATGACCTTGATCTAGAATTTATGGTTTTTCTCTATGGTATTTGTTGAAATATCTATTGGGATAGAGTTTTATTTTATAGAAAGACCAAAAGAGTCTCAAATATATCTCCACACAATTATATTTCAATATGAGGTAGAATCGGTTAGTAGAATACCTATAGTCATTCAACTTTTATCTTGCTTATACACACAACAATGGTAATATCATATCTATTGCTTTAAACCAGAAGAATTAGGTATAGGATTTCTAGGAGGCTAGTAGTGAATGGTAGTTGATGGATCTTTTTTTGAGATGCACCTAGAGGTTTTGGAACATCTTTGGAAGCTAGTCTTAGAATCTCTAGTTGTGACATACTTCCTTATAGAATGATTAAGGATGAGACATGTATCAGATTATGAGATCCTTGTTTGCAGGGAGAGTGTATCTAGTGAAAATAAACCTCCATGTTGGGTTGTTGATGGTAATGATACCCTACTCTTCCATGGGTAAGTTTGGGTGCCTACTAATATTAAGGAAGCATTGATGATGGGATCCTATGACTTTGTTTGGGAAGTTCACCCTAATATTACCAAAATTTATCGAGACATGGGTCATTTATATTGGTCGATAGGCATGAAGAGGCATACTATAGGCTTTATCACTTGGTGTTCCAACTTTATTCAGGTGAATTCAGAGAACCAGTGGTCTACTGGACTTCTATAGCCTCTGTCTATTCTTGAGTGGATATGCAACAATGTCATTATAGATTTTAAGAAAGGATTTTAGATATCCCCTCAAGACAACGATGTTGCGTGGGCGATAATTTATAGGTTGAAAAGGTTCCATACTTTCTAATGATTTGGGAGAATTTCTTTATTGATAATCTTGTAAGTCTTTGCATCCAATAGATAATGCGACATCATGAGGTTCCCATTCCATTTTTTAAACTGATATTCATAGTTTAATTCATAGTTCTAGCAGATGATGTAGAAGGAACATGGTTCAAATGTGATCTTGAGTACATCATATCACCCTCATCCCAACAGGTAGTCTAAGAAGACGATACAGGTGCTTGAGGACAAGCTCCGGGCATGATTCCTTGATTTTGTAGGTTCTTGGGAGAAATATATAACTATTATTCAAATTCATATGTATCTTTATGAGGAATTTTATGGTACATTCTACCATTAAACTTTATAATAGTTAGAGGAATATGAGGCATCACTATTGGGTCCTCATCATGTTCAAGAGACTTCAAATTAGTACAACTGATTTAGAGGCATATTAATACAGATCAGTCTAAGTAGCAGTTTTAGATCTATTTTCATCATCAACCTCTGGGTTTAGAGGTGGGGCATTAGGTATTTCTACATTTTTTTCTTAGATTATTTCATAGATGAATTTTAAATATAGGGTAAGATTTTACCCAATTACATCAAGCCTTTAGAGATAGTGGAGAGAGTAAGGTCGGTATCTTATCAGTTACAATTAATTCAAAGGTACCAATCCATGTATGATTTCTTCCATGTATCATAGCTTCTCTGGTATCATGTTGAACCATCTTTCTCATTTGACCCCATGGATATTGAGTTAGAGTAAGATGTGTCCTTTGAAGAGAATCTGATACATATTGTTGATTTGTGCATAAAGGATCTATAAGGTAGGTCCATTCCACTGGTTCAAGTTTTATGGAAGTACAAATGCCTTTAGGATAAGACTAGGGAGAGGTAGGATGATGTACATTTCCAGTGATCAGAAATTTTTATAGATGATATTTTAACACCCTCTAAAGGGAAACTCGTAGAAGAGTTTCCTTAAGGATGGGAGGTTGTAATTTCATGGATTTTATCAAATGTAAGGACCATTAGTGTTTAGCTTTAATTCTTGTTTTTGTCCCTTGTAAGGTTACCTAATGGATTCATGGATGACATAAGGGTTTCCAAGGATTTTTTGTATCACAAAGCTCCATATTTTGGTGAAATTGAATGGGCCTCATGGTTATGAGTAACCATATACACTAGATCGCATGGTATCCCTAACTGTTAGTGTGTATGGAAGAAAGAACCAACATGTTGCACAGTTTTATGAAGTCATGCAAGGAATGGATCATGATTTTGTAGGAGGTTATGTCATTTTTTTATAGTTGATTCCACATGGATATCATACAGTTATCCAAAACGTTCACTTAGACCATGTGAGGTGCCCCTTAAGTAGAACTAGGTGCATGGTTGGTGCATGATTTGGACAACCATTCAACCAAACTGTTCGGACCATTAATTAAATGGGTATTGACAGTTTTTTCTTTAAAATGTTTTTAATCAATCATTTTCGTCTCACACTTCATTTTTCTACAGCAATAGGCACCTGAGATCTATCTTGATCCTCTACTTAGGGATTTTGATCCCTCATTCATATGGTCTCTAAATAATTCACCACTAGATTCATTGGAAAAATTTACGTATGCTCAACACTCCTATTCCTTCTGTTCTTCATTTATCTTCACATTTATGGTTCTATTTTGGTGTGACCTCATTTTCCCCATTTTCAGGTCATTATAAAATTTCTCTAATGAATCTTATTTTTTCTTGATTCAAGGACTGAAAATTGATGAGTGGTATTCTATGTACCTAAGGTAGGTAGTCTAGTCTATTTTCTTATGTTTCAATGCATTCTATAACATGTGTTGTTGTTTCACATGCATAACCTTTCCTAAGATGACACTAAATTATTTAATGAATTAAATTTAAATCCTTATCATGCATAATAATACCATTTAAATTGGAGAATCAACCCCTTATATTGATCAAATTGACTTAATCTTCCCCAATGGGTGTTCTCTTCCTTTAAGGATTAATTTTCCCTCTCAAAAAACTGTCTAATCACAACTTGAGGGGTGTTTTATTATAATCCATTCCTTGAGTTAATAATTTGAAATAATTGGATTTTATGGCCTTGATCTATGAACTTGTGCATTATTCCTCATTCCATAAATGTAATGATTAATTAAATTTATTGGCAAACTCAATAATCAAGATATATATTTTCCCTTATTTAATTGTATGGTCTTGGTAGCCAAATCACACCCACACATTGGGTTGATAGAGATACAAGGGTCTTGATGTAAAGTATCCTTGGATGGGCTCTCCATGAATTAGTTAGTTTGTCAGTGAATTTATAAATATTATGTGGGAGACACTATCTATTCATGGGATGGGCTCACCAAACATTTTTCTTTCTACCTCTAGATGAGTGACACTAGTTCCCTAGGGGATACCCCATAGATGGGCTCAGTGGTGAGATGGTTGTATCCTGGAATTATAGAGACTCTAACCCCTACTTAATATATAGGGGAAGACTCATAGGATATTTTATGTTTGTTTTCACACCATGTATAGAATGATACTTAGGATCTCATTCATTGGTTGCATAGGACGAGCTACCACAACATTGGATATTTATAGAGCCCCTAGAGTGACACTTGGGATTAAATTATGTTTTACTTGGATTGGATAAGGGTGTATCTTAATATATTTACAAATATATTAATTAAATTATGTAATAAGAATGTATAATAGAAGCTCCTAGGATATGCATGCCAGGAAAAATCACATTCTTGGGGATGGTCCATCCTTTGACCCTTATAGTATCTTTTATTATATATGAAAATTCTATAGGTTACCTTAGTTTAGAGACATATGTATTAGTCCAAAGCATGCAGTATTGGTAAATTCTTCCCCGAGTAACCTAGATCAACATATTTATTTATTTATCACCTTAAATTCTTCATTTTTGGCATAATAATAATTTTTATGCATGTATTGGATTGATCTAGACACTATTGGTGGTGGCCTGCTGAGTATATCTCACACCCTTATTGGCCCACCTTTGGTACCCAAATAGAATATAGTTACAGGTATTAATAAATGGAATCACTTAGATTTTGACGTTTGATTCTGATTTTTAGGGAGGAGTATGGGAGAAATGGACCGATCTTATGCTCATGATGCTGTTATTAGTTGATATCAGACTTTTTATATTTTTGTGTAGAATATGGTATATTCTTGTATCCCATGTCCTAATGTACTCATTATTACATAGTTACATGTTCATAATCATCATCACAATTTTTGTATGTATTTATTATTTAGCATCCTCCTCTTCATTATTATTCTGTTGTTGTTCATTTACATTAGATGATTTATAACAATTTTTCTACTATCATCTATTTTGTATTACTTATTTCTCTGTGGGGGGGGGGGGGTTACTTGTCCTATTGTTATGGTGTATTATGCACTGTTTCTTATTTATTATCTACCATTATACTCCACTTTGATATAGGAGGGAATAGTATCCCCATGGACACACCCAATTCCCTCACTACTAGTCGGTAGCCTCTGGAATATAGGGAGGCATGCTTGAGGTCATGCGGACCACCCTCTCAAGGCACCACTAAGTGGAATCCGAGGAGGGATGCTAAAATAAGGTTCAAATAACCAACACAACACCTTTAAAGACTCATCCCATCATCACACCATTATCTCTATAAAAACATCTACTTCCTATTTTATCCACATACTAAAACCACAACACATAATTTCACAACATCCACACAACATCTCCCCATTTCATAACTCATTTCCAATTTCATGATATCCATTTATGAATAAAATTATGTTCATTATGACAAATTTATTTTTAGACACTTATTATTTAAAAAAACCACCTTTTATATCATATGTCTTACTAACCATATATTTTAAACTTTTTTATACATTTATAATTTCAATCATTCCACCAAAAACCCAAACCATTTCATCGTTAATCACTTTTTTACTATTTTAGAATTATTCCATTTTATCCTGAAACTGTCACACATATCCAGCTCATCCACTCTACAAAAATGATGAAATAACACCCACATAACCAAATCATACTCATATAACTCATTAAATGGACCAAAACAGGGGAATAATAGTTAATTTCAATAATGTGGAAATATGAAAAATAAATCTTCAAAATAAAAATCATTTTTTATTCATCCCCATTTTATCGATCCTAAACAACACAAAATATCATTCAACAAAAATTTTATAATTTCATTACTTTTTATCATTTCAATATTTAATCTATTTAATCAATTAATCATATCTAAACATGTTCAAAAAACTATAAAATATATTAGTAATATTCACACTAATATCAACCAATAATGGTTATATATAATAATGCAAGAAGAATAAAACATACTTATTACAATTCCCCACTAATTTATTCATATCTGGTTTGTTATATTCATTAGTTCAATTCCATATCTTTATCCAAAGAAAATTAAATCATGATAATTCCACATTCACACAATAAATAAAGGAGAAAATATGAATCTATTACCTTAAAATACTCTTTATTGGAATAACATTGAAAATAAATAAAACCAATTATCAACCATAAATTAATGCACATAGATCTTCCACTAACCAAAGAATACATCAATTGTCTTCAAACCAATGAATAATGAAAAAAAATAATTATATAAGGAAATAATTAAAAGAATAAAAAAATATAAAATTATATTAAAAAAAATAATAACAGGGAATAATTACCATGTTTTCTGAATTCTAGCCTCAAGAGAAGCAATGGATCAAACACCATAAAAAATGAAATTACAAGGCATACAAGAAAACTATAGTGTAAAAAAAGGATTATATAGAGTTTAAGAAACCAAAGGAAACCAATGGATAAAAAAAAATGGAAAAAATCATGGCATGCTAAAGAGTGTCATGGTTTAGTAAGGTTTTGTCAATTACATCACTAAAAACCATGGTTCAATATACCTTACTATTATGGTCAATGTTTTTTTAAAAAGAAATAACATCAATGTAGATAATTGTATAATGGGTTTAATAATGCCACATTACTTAACCCTTTGAACTTTGTTGTGTAATTTATATCCCTCCCTTAGTTCCGGATCCACTCCTCCTCTCAATTTTTAAAACTAACTTGACAACAAAATGGTGAAACAATTACCAAAAAATGTAATAAAAATTACTAAAAAACACCAAATAATCATGTGTTTAGTTTCATAAAGAAGTATAACCCTTATCACTATAATGGAAAAACCAAAAAACTAGGTAAAATTATTCTCCTTTAACACTAATGACTAAAAAATCATGGCATGATGATGATGAATCACTATTTGATTTGTGTGTCCATAATAACTTTAAAAAAAACTCTAATATTATTTAAAATCCACCTACATACTTATCCTTAACACTACCAACACCCAAAAAATCATAGATTATCTTCTTAAATCTAGGCCTCTAAAACATTCCCTCATTATATGGAGTTAATCTAATGGAACCTTACAGTCAACCGATAAATGAGCTAGATCTATAAGGACTTCTTTACAACCCATCATTATTAAAACCAATTGAACTATTATAGTGTATAGAATATTTAATTCATATTTTTTTCCTCTATCATCCTTATACTAGGATATAAACACATTTATTTCAAATCTTTGGGTGCATAGATTCCAATTCTCAAAAGATATATGGTGACACTTGAATATATTATCTTATCCCCAACCATGATTTTAATTTATATTTAATTATCCATTTCACCCTAGCTTTTAGACCTTTCAAATAACATAATATTTTACTTCTTATCAATACACCTTGGTAACCATCCACCTCATTCCACTTTCTCACTATTCTCCCAAAAAATCAATTTTTTCTATCTCATGTAACTTTTTCTTTATGAATATATTGATAAATATGTATAGTTTTATTCTTATTATCACATATTATGTAGTGATACTATGATCTCCAATCATTTTTTCTTCAACATGATTTAATATAATTTCATTTATACCATCATCTATGAAATATTTTTAGTTGATTACAAAAAATCATATGGGGTCTCTTCCACCAGTATGATACTAAGACGTGTCACCCCATTTTCTATAACTATATAATTTTAAATTAATATTCTCAAAGGATATATAGTTATTCCCAAAAATACTATATTATCCCTATCCATATCTTACTATATATTGTAAAACCCCTTTCCATTATCTTCTTGGCGTTATTTACTCATTAATCTACTCACTTTGGTTCAACTTTATTTGATTGATATAAAGTTAGAAAAATCTAAATCTATTTAAAAACCTTACATAAATATAAGATACTTCATATCTAGAGTATTTTAATTTGAATAAATTCTTTATAGTTATTGGTATTAATAAAATACGATTGAAGATGCCACCTTAAGCATGGTGATAACACATACACAATATATATGACTTGTGTATAACTATCTAGGGGAATATATTCATCCTATGGAAAAGATTATATAACTGCATGTAACTTCCATACTATTATAATATAACTCATCATTAAAACATGGTTACCCCTTATAATTATCATTTTTTTAATGACATAGTAACAGGTCAACTATTTAAACATAGAAATGGACAATCTATCCGACTCTTTATCATTCCACCATACAAAATTAAAATACTTCAAGGTATGTTTTACTCCATAAAATATTCTCATTTTAAAATGATTAAAAATGTTCTCAATTTTCATATTCAAGGTCATATTATCATATATTACATGACAATTATTGAAGCTACATAACCTTAAACATCAAAAATCTCATCTTTATAATGAAGTAAATTATTTTTTCCTCAGTATCTAATTTTTAATTTTTCTAGTTTTTATTATATACCAAGAAAATAACCCCAATAGTTAAATTCACATGTCCTTAAGCTATAATAATCACTTTAGTCTATGATGTATGGATTGAAACTACAAATATCCAATGGCCTGGCCTCTAAGACCATAAACTAAGATCTATTATTTGTTCAAATATATATGACCTTAAATAATACGGATTTGATTCCAATCCAAAATGATAGTCCTTAAAAAGAGGAAAGATACATAAAACGTGTTAGAATGAAGATCCATGAAGGGAGGCATCAAAATAATTTAATTCTTATCTCACTAATTCAATCCCCTTAATTTATTAGAAAAAATATAGGGTGTAAAATAAAAAGGGAAAAAACATATAAAACTAACATCTAAACCTATAAAAATTCAATCCAAGATCACTAGGTATATATATTTAGGATAAAGTTATATCCTTTTAAAAATAGAGACTTCCCTTTTGGGATATTCACCCAAGTATTCCATAAAGGACACTCGAACCGATGTTGGAATATCCATTCACATTACATTAGTACTGGTTGAGCTTGGTGTGTTACCCACCCTTTTTGGTCTAGGTAATATTAACATAAACATTCAACACTTTTGGTCAAATTTTTATGATTTTAAACACTATAGATATTGTGGCCTTATCTCTATTACCCTAAAATAAAAATTATAACTTAATTAAAGTTTTACTAACTTAAATTCCAACTAAATTGTAGACCAATCTCTAATAATATAAATTAATAGATATAAAAACGTTTATATTTTTATGAACATAAACTTTATACTCAATTTTTTTCCAAAATTAAAGCCCTTAAATTGTGAAAATAAAAGAGATATAAAAATTATCATCTTGAAATCCCATAAAGGTTATCCTAAGAAAACCCAAAGTATATTTATAATAAGATAAAATCATTACAAAGATTAGGGAAAAGTTAATCCATACAATATAAGGAGACATAAAGCTTATGATACTAATAATTAGAACCAAAAAAGTTTATATGTTCTCCCTAGGTCTATAGATCTAGGTAAAATTAGAGTATTTTTTATGGTTTACTATATAATACCATATTTATTACCTAAAATTTTATAATGATACTATATTGAGGTAATTTTATTTCCCTTCAAAAATAAATTACTTTAATTAAAACTACATTATGATATTATCTTCTATGATCCTTCAAATCCTTTTTATATGAAAATTTTCTGAATTTAGCTCATGATTATAGATCATGGTCCATATAAATGGACCTCCTACACTCATTCATGTACACACATCCTAGAGGAAAACATCCCAATTTCATTATTTTTTGGAATGGATCATCTATGATTTATAGAGAAGGAATATATATATATATATAACCAATGAATATTTATCCACATGGACACATTTGTGAGAATATTAAATATCCAGAAATTATAAAACTAAACAAACTCAACTTATGTTGATAGAAAATGTGTCCAATATATGGATCACCTACAATTTTTTATTAAAATACATTTAGAGAACAATTTACCTTTAAACCCTTCCAAAACATTACTCAAGAATACTAAATAACAATTTATAAATAAATCTCATTTCCTATTTTGTTCAAGAATGTTTAGTATCCTTTTAGATTATTTCAGGGGGGATATTTAAAAACTATCAATATGGGTTTATCAGGGTGATTAAATTTATAAAAAATAATCAAATAGATTATGTATCCTTCAAAACAAAGTTGTCTCTTAAAATTTAATATCTTGTTATATACATGGGTTTATTCTATTATGAAATGACAAGTTTTTTTAAAAAAATAATCATTTTTATTAACAATAAGAAAAAATGGAAATTATATTTTTATAATTATGGGGGGTATAATTGAAAAGGATTCACCACCAAGTTAAATTTTTTATATTTAATCCCTCAAATAAATAAATCCTTAATCAGAAGCATAAATATATTCCTACAAATCTATTAATTGGGTAGCATATAATTCTATCTTATAATCCATTTATTATACCTATATTGTTATATCTTTCCATTCACCCTAGATGTACTCCATCTATGTGGCCACCATGTTAAAAACCTTCTAATAATATTCCAATTGTAACAGGATATCCTATATCATATAAATATGCATATGAATCACAAATTATAATTGGGTTTTATCTTTTTTTTCACTGGTTCAATATCTGTGTAATATTATTTAAATGTTATATAGGTTAAATCATAACTTTTTTGTCATAGATTTCTGCCTTGTATATTTCTATTTGTTCTTAAACTACTAATATATTTCCTATATTATTATATGGGAGTTCCCTATTGTTGAAGACATCAATCCCTAGGTATGTGAGAAGTTATTGGATTAGCCTCACCATACCACTTATCCTCTCTAAAGGGGTATTAGATAAAAGGATTTATAGGGTGAACTAGTACCTCTTCCCCCTATATAGATTTCAATAATGACCTTTTCATCAAAATAAACATAACCTTTTAATATAGCTTTATAGTCAAGGAATATGTCAACCACAAAATGGGATATCTTAGAATTAATTTTTTTTATGAAACCTCAACTCATTTCCTCATAGGAGGAATCCATTATGGAATAATGGAAATCACTATAGCTATAGAGAATATTATATTATTATTATAATTATTTCACAAAACACCTTAAAGTAAAAAAATGACTTTTAGAATTTTTATTACATTATGTTATAAATATAACATGACCCTCAACACTCTTCAATGGAGGAGGTTAAAAAGTATGATTAACATACTCCATTTCATGTGGTATAATAATATATTTTGGTTTTTCCTCACAAAATTTGTTTGTTAACCCATGCTACCTTTGTGAGCACACTAGTTCTAGGTCTGATAAATTCTATCATAATTTTTATGAAAGAACATTATCATATATAACTAACACCAAAATGTTAAACATGTATTTAAGGAGGACTACTAGAAGATAAGTTAGAAATGTATCCTATAAGTAAGGTCTCAAGGTTCATACATTCAACATTGATAATGATATATTTGATTGTTTGGTCTGATCCCCTAGAAATAATTTTTAGACCAATTTAAAATATATAATTATGGTGGTGTTATTGAAGAGGCATATGGATGTAAATTTACCCTACTAAAAGTCCTTATGATGAGTGAAGAGTCCATGAACATTGGTATCTTATAAATTACCTAGAGCATTGTTTTTTCTCATCATGATTTTGTATTGTGATATAATGGATGATTTTTTAATATGTTAGAAATCCAAATGTGAATAATAGAAATATATGGAGAAAAACACCTAATTTACCCCTCTTCTAAAAATTTATAACTTAATAGGTGATTCATCTTATGAAAAAGTTATAATATTCCTATAACCCACAAAGAATGACTCACCCATGACTTTAATTGACTAAATAACTATAGGTGTTAGTGCATTGTCAGATAAGGATTATAAATAATAAAAATAATATATCTAACAAAAAATGTGTCTTCTAGATAGATTATAGGGATTATAATCAACTCTTAGAGAGTAATGTCACCTGATAGAGTAATCCTCTTTTAAGTATTTAGGGATGTCATGGGAAACACTCCTAGGATGGGACTATTTTTACTACTATCATGAACACCCTTTATGATCAAAGATGAATATTTACCTAGAATTAACTGGGGTTGGTATGTTTTTGAGTCCATATAAAGTCAATCCAATCTGGGTTTTGAGTAGAACAAGTGGGTTGAAACCAAACATAAAACTTACCATATTTTGGGATGTTTGTATAACTTCCCAAATCTCTCCCCATCTTGAGGTATGTCCTTCTTACTTATTACTTCCAAGGGTTCTCATAATCATCTTTAACCAAGTTTGACCACAACTCATGTGACCATATTCTTTGATACATAAATAAATACTCATCCAAATGGTAATTACTAATTGGTGATGCATAGTTGATCAATGCTCAATACATTTACATGGAAATAAGTAATGTCACTACACATTTCCCATAATGGAATTATACCCCTAAAAAAATTGTTCATCTAAAATTTATATATCTCTTTCTTATTCCAAACCCTAATATGTTCATATAACCCTAGGAATGAGTATATTATTGATAAAAAAATCTAACTCAATCAATATAGAATTCAGGTAATCTTTCACAACATCTGTGCATAAGTTAAAAATAGGTCGATAACAAGAATCAATAAAATATCCACCCTGGTATCTTTACATGTAGATATTAACTATAATTACAAAAAAATCGTTGGGTGATGGTGCTAAGAAACTCCACAATAAAATGGTAGGATAATATTCTATATTCATTTGAATTTTCTAGAAAATAAAAATAGTGCATAAGGATTAAAAACCATTTACCCATCAATGCATGTAGTGAATACTCTAGTATTAAATTACCTTAATTATCATGTATTTTCAAGGATGGAAATGTAACACCCTGAGGTTTTTTATTATTTTATCTATAAAAATATTTAGGTTTTCAATAGTGTGTACCACATGAAACATTAAATTAAATAGACCTAGATATTCTATGGAAACATTATTATTTAAACATGACTATTATAAAATTGTCATTGGATTGGTGGGTATGAATAAGAGTAATCACATTATGAAATATAAGTAGAAAGTTTATCTTAATAATAATTTATTTATTATCACTAATGAAATATATAGTCCATTTTTAATGATAATAATGAAATCAAATATGGTTATAAACATTTACAGTTTTAAATGGTTATTATTCTATAAACGCTGTATTATTATATTTTTAGTTAAAATATAAATATATAAATTTTAAATTTTAATTTGATAAAAATGAATTCATTTTCTTATTTAAAAAATCAAACTTTTATTTGGATATTTTTTTTGGGATTTTTTAGAAATAATTTATTTTTGGGTGAATATTAAAAAATATTGATTTTACAAATTATGTCACTTTGTGACATTATGAGGATATAAGAATAAATTTATAGTTTTTAATAAGTTTTTTATATACCAAATAATTGTTTAATAAGTAATATTATTCATTTAGAATAGAATTTTGAATTAAAAAACTATGATTGATGTCTTTGAAATTTGTAAAAGTTTTTATTTAAATTAAATATATTCTTTGTAAATCTATTTTAATATAATTTTCACAAGGTTAATTTTTAGTTATTTTAGTTTTAAATTCAAATAATTATACTCTAATAAAAAATAAACTAATTTACTGAATCTAAATCAAAATTATAAATGGTTTTGGTATAAAATCATTTTTTATGCTTAAAATGATATTTTTTCAAAAAATGGGTTTTCATTGTGTTTTGAGAAGTTATATTGAAATTTATTTTTAAAAGTTAAGGAAATTTTATATTAAATTTTTGATTCTGTATTTGGAATAATAATTTTATTATTTATAATTAGGTGAATTTATATTTTATTCATAATGAATACTGACTATGGTTATAGATTATCACCTTATTAATGGAAAAAATTGGTTAATCAAGGTTATAACTATGGGATAAGGTCTCTAAATATCTAAAAAATGTGTGTTTATTTCAGTGTATTAGTGTATTTTGAAAATAAATCATACTATATTCTAAAATATAACAATTTTTTCCATTCTACATTGATAATTACTTTTATATTATTTTATGTCAAGTGTAATTAAAAAATTTCACCATAATTATTTTAATATCTATAATTTGTTTTTATAAGAATAAAAAGAGATTATAAATGGTTATGAATATTTGTTTTAAATATTAATAAATTATTTTTTTGATAGTAATTTATTTTTTGTTTTTAATAATGGAATAATTACCAAAAATATTTATGCATCACTAATACTGTGCTTGTTCAAGCAGGTGAAAAATCAAATAAAATAGATTAAAAATATTAAAAGTGATGTGTTTTAGATAAGTTAAATTATCTCATTATTTTTATTAAAAATATATATAATGTTTTAAATATTAAAATTATAAATTCATGTTAATATTTATGTCTTCAAAGTCATATTTTTTGAATAGTCCTAAAAATGACTTTAAAGAGATTTTCTATCAAATAATATATAATTAATTATTTTAAAAATAAAAAAACATATCATTTTTCAATTAAATGGAAAATGTTTGATCATATAAAAAATTTACACTTATTATACACCCGAACTTATAGAATAACAATATAGTTCCTTATAGAATAAATATTGTTTCACCATAGTATGGGAAAAAGGGGTCAATGAGGGGTGAAACTAAAGATATTAGGGTTAAATAAACTAAAACATATATAAATACTATTTATTGAATGGATTTAGATCCTATATAAATAAAAATTATAAATTGATCCAATTAGGATATACTTTTCCATGAAAGTTTCCTTATATTATTTTAATTATTATAATCATTAAAAGTGTGTCGTGAAACTCGCTTGTAAAAGGGCATATAGAAACCATACATTTTCTTACGTAACTATTACATAATTTTAAAGATAAACAACGTAATATTTACACATTCAAGGATCAAAATGATTATAATATTAGGAAAATCATGTTCATACATCAATTATACATAATAAAAGATAAAAATTTATTTAAATCCTACTTATTTATCATTT
The DNA here is from genome assembly GCA_963277665.1 of Viscum album. Taxonomy (NCBI): domain Eukaryota; kingdom Viridiplantae; phylum Streptophyta; class Magnoliopsida; order Santalales; family Viscaceae; genus Viscum; species Viscum album. Next base: position 420,265,464 of record OY728162.1, on the reverse strand, counting down.
TAAAATCCAAATACTCATTAATAAATGTTGTCACCTAAGGATATATATCAATGAAAGGAGTGAGATAAAAGACTAGAAAGGGGAGGAATAAGGGACATGAATCAGTAATACATGGGTGATAATAATGAATGTCATCATATCATAAGCATATGATCATCATAAACATTGTGATGGAAACATTTGATATAGGCATGGAATGTGGAAATGCATAAAAAGAAAACATCGTGTCATGGTGGTCAAATACCACACATAGTTTAGAACAAATCTAACATCAGATTCACGCATATCATATGTGCATAATAATAAATCATCATTATGAAAATAACTATCATCATATTCACATGTATTATATATTATCTCATGAGATACAACCCATTACCCATCTATTAGAGGGATATATAATTCTTGGCCCACCCATCACATCATAATGTTTACATAATCATGCATGCAACATAGAATATTTAATAATCATAGTCATAAAATAAGCCATGGAAATTAATGGATTTAATAATGATTACATAAATAACTATTTTCATGTATAAAATTCATTTTCCCAAATGAAAGAGTAAAAACATATTAGGCATAAACATCATCATTCTTAAGTGAAAAATAAACGAATCAAGATGAGTAAAAGATGTGTTTTTGAAGGAAAAGGCTTTTTGTAAAATATTTTCATTTGGATTATAAATCTAGGTAAAAAAATTTAAATCCCCAAAATAAAAGATAAAAATAGTGAACATATTTTAAAGGAAAATTATAGGAAAATACATACTGAAAATGATGTGAAACATGGATAACCCAAAGAAAGGGATTTGGGTTCAATAATCTACTTACCTTATATCTCTCTTTATTTATGCACCTTTCCACCTCTGGAATAATAAACATAGTTTTATTAAAACATTGATATAGAAGTTAATTATTTTCATTATTTACACTCTTTATCAATTATAATCATTTTATTATATTTCTTAATATCCATGGTTAAATAGAAACAATTTTTATATCTTGTTCTCTTTAACAATTTCTTGTTTTTCTTTGATTTTTCTATTTTTGTTCAAGGTCAAATTTACATTAAGAGAATTAATTACAGATTCTTAAAAAAAATTATATCTTTTTATATTTTAAATAATTTATTATTTTAAAATAGAAGTTTTATGATAAGAAAGAAGTTGGAAATATCCCCATTGGCAGTTAAAAGACTATTAATAGGGACATTGTCCAAATATGAATAAAAGGGGTATAAAATATAAATATATCAGAAATATAATTTTTAAAGTAGGTTAATATCATTAATTTAATTTTAAAGATATTAATATTTATATCTTCGAGTATTTCATTTGAAAAAAAATTAAAAGTGAGTGAATAAGAATAAAATGAGAGAAGAGTTAAAAAAACAACCTCTCATTAGTGTGGATTCTCTTGAATGTCCCTAGAATTCCTTGATGAATAGAGTTGGTTTACTCTAGAACATACCTAAGGTTGATAAAATATTAATAGAGAGGATTTTCGAATAATATTTCATTTTGAAAGTTATATAGGAGTGTTTTTACAAGGGAAGGGACCTAATTATTTATACTTGATGAGAGGGGTATTTTTAGAATAAAATATTAAATAAAATACTATATCAAAGTTAATACATGTAATATAGAATTTTTTTGTAATATAAATATTATATTAATATAATATAATTATTGTAGGACTCTAAACCCTTTTATTATTCAAATTCACTTATTTTATTAAAAAGGAAAGTTGAAAAAATTGTTATTCTAAAGGATCACTTTGGACATTATGTTTTGGTAAATGATTTTTAGGTTTTGAAATTAATTTAATTGTATTTAAATGAATCCTTTAGGAAATTAAATTTATTTTTTCATAAAATAATTTTCTATAAATGATAAAGTCATTATTAAATCATTAATGATGTTATTTAAGATATACAAGTTAAGAGAAAAACACAATTTTTACTATTCACATGAAAATTGAAGTATTTTATAAAATTGCCAATAAAATAAGAATTGGATAATTTTAAAGGGATAATTTCAAAATTTATTTTAATTTTATTAAAATAAATTTATAATATTGTTAATTTTATTTTTTTTTATAAAAATTATGTTTTTTATAAAATACATTAAAATACAGTTAAAAAAAACTTTTTTATATTTTCATTGTGTTTTAAAACCAAATTATTATTTTTTGGAATTATAATATTTATAATCAATTAAATTAATAATGAAAAGTTTTATTTATTTAACAATTTATTATTTTGATGAAAAATTACCGTTCTAATGGTTAGGTTACTTTTCTCAATGGTCAAGTTACTATTCCAATGGTTACATTACTATTTCAATAGTCACATTGCCTCCTATAAATACCTATATGTTCCATTATTTATTATTCAACTCAATTCCTCTCTAGTTTCAATGTTTTTACTTTATATAATGTTGATTGTTTTATTAATATTTTTTTCTATTATATAGTGTAGTTCATGGGAGGGATGATTCTATCACATTAGAGCGATCCATATTTTCAAATTGTAGTTTTTCTATTTTCTAATTTTAATCCCCGTATAATATTTAACAATTTAATGGGATTAGTTTTTGACTAATGTGATTATTTTTATAAATTAAATAATATGTTTTTAGTTTCTCAATGCATTGTATGTGAATAATACTATATAATATAATACACATTTATTTCAAAAAACAAATATCACATATAATATACGGGTTGTTACATTATCCTCCCACCCTTATAAATTTCATCCTCAAAATTTCAAATCATTTTCTCAATTGAGAATAGGTGAGGGTACATATGTTTCATTGTTTCCTCTAGTTCACATGTTTCCTCTTCATACTTATGGTTCCTCAACAACACTTCAACAAGGTGAGTTGTCTTATTACATAGAAATTTATCTATATGGTGTGTGATATCAACAAATTACTCTTCATAAGAGAGGTAATTCCACAGTTTTACCACTTCATGATTTAGTATATGTGTGGGGTCGGTTATGTAGTTTCTAATGAGAGTTACCTGGAACATATCATGATGTTGATCTATATTTTGTTGAAGTTCAAGGTGATAGGTCACTGCACTTATGTGATCAATGATCTTAATGGGGTTATTATAGTTAAGGATAATATTCCCTTTCTTTACAAAAAACATGGCTCACTTACCACAAATGGTCTAAATCCCTTCTTTTTATTTATTTTTTGATAATACCCCTTTCAAGGGATTAAGGGTAACACTTAAAAGGCTTTTAGGCTTAGAGATTACATGACTTATTGGTCTTAGAGGTATATATCTAGACTATAACTACATAAAAATGATCATCCCCAACTTCTACAACGGGATGTCAACTCTCTACCTTCGAATGGTTTTTCGGATTGGCTTCTCATGCATGCACAGGCTAGTCCCAATGAAAATTCCATACTCTATCATTCTTCCAAATCCATTAGCTTATTCTCTGGTGAATGATCCTATTCTAAATCCTCATCTGGAGTATGCTCCTTGTAGATTATTCCTAGTCCATTAGGCACAATTTTAGGTGTCTTGAAATTCTTGAGGTGGACCGAAGGCCTTGAGGTGGCCTGAAGGCCTTGGGGTGGCTTAAAATCCTAACTGGATCAAAGGCCTTGGGAGGCCCGAAGTCCTTGAAGGACCCGAGGACCAAACTGGTGGCCCAAAATCCTAAATAGATGAATAGTTCATAGTAATACAGTAATAAACAGTACATACTACAGTGCCTAGTAGAATACCACTAAAGTACTCTTGAAATTATGTCTCCACTCAGATTTGAACTCTGGAATCTTGGATGCACTTTTTGAGTCCTCACCAACCAGGATAAGGCTCTTATGCACCACATGAATCACTTTCATAGTGATAATTGAAGGAATTTTTTTTCTCTAACTTCAAATTAAAATCCCTTTGACTATTATTAGCATATAGCTTTTTCAAAATGTGAGAAATATTTATATATATTTTGATGGATTGACCCATCTTTATCATCCCTTTCACAAGATCAGGTCTAAGTATATTTCATTATCCAAACTCATCCCAACAATTTAGAGTTACACAATGTTTCCATTACAATGATTTATATGGTTCCATTTAAATACTCGAGTAGAAGTTTTTATAGTATGAGAACCCAACTAATAATATATTTTGATCCCATCCCCAGTTAAATTCCATTGATCAAGCTCTTAGTATATCCTCAAGTGTCTGAATAGTCCTTTCAGATTTTCCATCGGTTTGGGGGTGATAGGATGTACTAAAATTCAATTTAGTACTCAAATCAGGTCAAATGATTTTCCAAAATTTTAATGTTAACCTTGGATCATGATCAGACATAGTCAAAATTGGAACACCATGCAGCCTCACCACTTACTTAATGTAAATATTGGAAAGTTGTTCCAGGGAGAAATATTCTTTCATGGAGAGAAAGTGGGAATTATTGGCAATTAATTCCACCACTACTCATTTCTCATTATTTCATTTGGATGTATTTGAGATACCATTTATAAAGACCATAGTGACATTCTCCCATTTCCACATGGGTATAGGAATGTTGGCGTCATACCTTTGAACTTTTTTCACTCTTCTTTAACTTTCTGACATACCATGAAATTTGAGTTGTACTCATCAATCTCCTTCATCATGTTTTCCAACTATAAGTGTTCTCTAAGATCACAATACATCTTGTCACTTCCAAGATGGATGGAGAAATATTAGTTATGAAAATTATCTCATAGATACTTATTTATCTCAGGTGATGAATTTGAATAAAATCTCATTCCAAATTGAATGAAACTATCCTCATCGATGTGGAACTCAAATAGTTTCCCTTCCTTTACTGCATTCACATCCTCTTGAATATCCAGATCACTCCTTTATGCCTCCTTGATCATATCTTGGATAGATGGTTGGGAATCAGTTGGTAAATGTAGTATGTATTCCCCACCATTATGATTTCTAGATCTATCCTTTTCAAATCCATAAAGAGAGGGTCTTTCTCAATATGCATCATGGATAAAGTAGGAGGTTATTTTCTACTAAGGGAATCAGCTACCTTGTCCACCTATCTCAGATGGTACTTAATAGAGAAATCATATTCCTTAATTAACTCTAACCATATTCTCTGATTCATATTGAGATTATTTTCTGTGAATATATACTTTATCATCTTATGATAAGTTTATATGACACACTTCTCACTATATAGATAGTGCCAAAAAATATTCAATGAAAAGATCATAGCTTTTAGATCTATATCATGTATTGGGTAGTTTTACTCATGGATCTAAAATTTTCATGAGGAAAATTCTATCACTTTATCATCCTACATGAGTACACCCCCAATCATTTCTTTGAAAAATTTATATATATCAAAAAACCTTATCTAGTTGTTGGTAGTGTGTTTAAAGGCATAGTGATTATCCTCTTTTCGACCTCCTCAAAACTTTCCTCACACTCTTCTATTTAGATATACTTTACCCCATTTCATGTTAACTTACTTAGAAGTCTAGATAATCTTGAGATATTTCTCATAATATGTTGATAGTACCCAGGTAATCTAATAAAAATATGGATGTCTATGACACTAACTAGTCTAGACTATTTCTCACTTTCCATTGTATTTGAAGGGTCCATAAAAATTTCATCACTTGTGATCACATGCACTATAAATGTGACTTGCAACATCCAAAAGTAACACTTTTTTTAACATGGAATATATTTTCTACCTCTCTAATGTCACCAACACAATACTTATACTCTCTTATTGTTTTTATTTTTTCTTGGAGTAATTGAGAATATAATCAATAAACAATTTTTTTAAGGTAGTATCTAAAGACACTATTAATGAAATCCATGATCATTATTGGGGAATTAGTAAGTTCAAAGGGAATCATTATGAACTCAGAGTTTCCATACCTTGTATAAAAAGAGGTCTTCTAAATATATTACTTCTTCACCATTAACTAATGATATCAAGAATGAAGATCAAAATTTGATAATTATTTATATCATTATAGTTGATTTAAAAAGTCATCAATCCTTTGTATATGAAGGTTTTTCTTTATGGTGATCTTGTTGGTCTCATGGTAATCAAGACATAGATGCATCTCTCCATCTATCTTCTAGAAAAGGAGTACTGGTGAAACCTAAGGAAATTCACTAGGGTGTGTGAACTATTTATCAAAATTCTCTTGCATCTACTTCTTTAACTCATCCGGTTCAATTAGAGCCATCCTATAGTGTAATTTAGAGATAAGAGTCACTTGAGGTATAAGTTCTTATGAGAACTCTACCTCATGATATATGAGAAGTTTGGGTTCCTCTTGAATAAATAAATAAATATATTCCCTTACAATGGGAATTTATTCTAGGTTTATGCATTCCTTTTGATCAATCATTTGGGAAAGGTATTATTTTTCATAGGGTATTAAAACCTTCACCATTCATGGATTTCCCAAAGAAGAATTGTGATCTTACTTGCATTTTTATAACAACATGGTATGGTTCAAAATATTAAAAGAGATTTCTTTTTACAAATATTTGATGCGTGCACTATATAATGAAAGCCAAACCATGCCCTATGTTATGTCAAATTCTACTAAGGGATGGATTATGAGACTCTATGGAAGAATCTTCCTAAATACACTAATAAGTGATGACTCAAGCATGTGGGTTACAATGATCATTCCACTAGTTGTTTTTATAAATATATATACTTCAAGGTTTTGAGTCTTTGATTCAACATTTCTAGAAAACTTATAGGATATAAAGGAAGGTGCAGAAAAATAATCAAATAAAACTTTTTCCAATATTGAGTGAATAAGAAGTGTACCTTGTGATACATCATTTTCATACTCCAATTATTTAGTAGTGATGGAATAATATTTCCCTTGATCCTTTTTATTCTATTATTGTTGATGTTGATTACCAATAAGGATCATTTTTTAGTACATTAGCTTGAATTTTTCCCTTGATCCCTACAGTTGAAGCATTGATCCAAGGGTGGTGCATTTGGAGGTTCCTTTATTTACTCCATCATGTTGTCTAGTTTCTTAACGTCTATTTGAAATTAATGAGCTTGGTGTACTTATCTACCACACTTGAAGAATTTCTTTATCACACTAAGGCAATTACCATGATGTTTTTTCCCACATTTTATACATTTGAGTAGTTGGTTCCTCTTTCCACTTTTTTCATTTGACCCACCATCTTGGATCTCCATTCTTCTCTTCTTATCTCTATAACCATGAGACTATTCTACAAACTTAATATCTACTTAGTTATCACATCAAAATAATCCTTTATAAATCCTAAAGTATTAGGTAATGAGATACTTTCGAAGGTGTGGTTCTAAAACAATAAATAATCTATCAATTTCACTTTTATTTTTTATAAAAAACCCTGATGTATATCTTAGAAGCCTTGTGATATTTTACTTATAAGTAATAACATATTCACATTCCTTTTTATTCATCTTTACAAATTATATCTTCATATCTATTTGAAGAGTTCAATGTAAATAACTTTTATAAAATATTTTCTTAAATTAATATCACTCAATATTTTCTATTTCACCCTTCAACATGGTGCTCTTTTTGAGTTCCCACCATTGTCCAACTTCTCCATCTAAAAAATAAATTCCTAGAGTCACCTTATCCTTCTAAGAATAGTGTATCACAGAAAATATCTTTTACACTAAGTTAACCCTCTTTTTTCATGACAATTAGATCATAAGACCCACTAAATGTTAGTGGTCATTATCACATAAAAGACTCAGTATCCAATTTCTCTTTCTTGGATGGAGGAGGAAATTTCACATGATTAATCTAATTGTTCATAACCTGAGATAGTTCGTTAATAATTTCAATAAATTTTTGAACACCACCTCTCATGGGATTGGGGATGTCATTCATACAATCATTACATTATCCCTCACATGTGGTTGTTGGCCCAGTTTCTCTTGTTTCACACTATTTTCTGAAATCGAAAAGGTTTGAACAAAAACTTATGTTGAAAAAGCATAAATAAATAAATAAATATTTTTTTTAAATAATCTCTAAAGTTATTTCTCATGGGATACTTATGTATAGAATTTCTCTAAAATTATTATTCAAGGATGTCTCACCTAAACATTTACTTATACTTATGGGTTTCACTAAGGTTTTATAATCCTAATTCCCAAATTAGGTAAAATATTAATCTGAAACAAAAAATAGTGATTGAACTTTTTCATAAATGACTATTAAAAAAATTTAAATATAAAAATCATAATAGTTATATATTCAATTAAGGAAATGTTAAGTATCTTGGGAAAATTAGGATCATACATCACTTGTACATAATAAAACAGAAACATTTATTTAATGAATTCTTATTTATTGTTATAAAATATCACTTTTTCCTTAGTATATATAGTCACCTAAGGATATAAATCAATGAAATGGGTGAGCTAAAATCATTTTAAGGGAAGGAATAAGGTACATGGACCAATAATAAATGGGTGAGCATAATCAAAATCATCATATTGTATGAATAAGATCATCATCAACATCATAAGGGAAGCATTTAATAATGTCATGGAATGTGGAAATGAATTAAAATAAAACATCAATTCATAGTGGTCAAATACCTCACATAGTTGGGAACAAAGCTATTATTATGTTTATACATAACATATGTGCATAGTCATAAAATCATAATTTTGAAAAAAAAACTAGTATGAGGTTCATACATAATATGTATTATATCATGGGATAAATAACATTACCCAATTTTTTATAGGGATATATAATTATGGTCCCACCTGTCACATTATAATATTAACATAATCCTGAATTACATATAGAACTTATAGCAATCATAGTCATGAAACAACCCGTTGAACAGAATGGGTTTCATAAGGATTTCATAAATCATGATTTCAGGATAAAAATTGTGGTTCTAAAATGAAAAATTGGAAGAATATTTGGAATAATAATCAAAAATATTTATCAAATAAGGAAAAACTCAAGGGGAGTAAAATATGTGTTTTGGATAGAAATGTATTTTTGGAAAATATTTGTATTTGGATTATAAATCAAGATGGAAACTTTTATATCCCTGAAAGAAAATAGAAAAATAGTCAAAGTACTTTTAAAGAATATTACAGGAATATACCTATCAAAAATGACATGAAAGAGGGATACCTAAAGAAAGGGAGTTGGGTTCAAAAATCCCATTACCTTAAATACCATTTTATTTTTTCTCTTTTCCACCTCCTAAATAATAAGAATAGGATTTTTAAGAAATTTATCCCAAAGTAAATTATTATCATTTTTACCAATACTTATAAATTATATTCATTTTATTATATTTATTAATTTCCTTGGTTAAATGAAAATCATTTTGATATCACGTTTTCCTAAAAAGTTTCCCATTTTTAATAGATTTTCCATTTTTTGTTCAATGTACTTTATAAATTAGTTAAATTTTTTATAGAAGAATATAAAAAATTATAAAATTATAATTTATAATTTATTTTTTATTACCATCATATAGGATAGTGATAAGAAAGAATTTGGAAACACCCTCATCAGTGGTTAACCAGATGTTAATGGGGATGTTGTACAAATATGAAGAAAAAAATGTATAAAATATAAATACATCCAAAATATAATTTTTATAGTTTGTTAGAATAATAAATATAATTTTAATATTATTACTGATTAAAATTTGGATAATTCATATTAAAATAAATTGGGAAAAGTGAGATAAAAATAAAAAACTAAGAGAAGAGTTTGAAAAAAATACTCTTTACTTAGTGTGGCTTCTCTTACACGTCACTAGACTTCCTTGATGAATGGAGTTGGTTTACTCCAGCATTTCCATTTAGATTATAAGGACTTAATAGAGATGATTTGGGAAGAAATTTTTCATTCTCATGTGAGGGAGGAGTGGTTTTCCTAGGGGAGGGAGAGGGGTTATTTATACTTAAGGAGAGAGTTATTTTTTGAATAAAATATTAAATAAAATAATATATAAAAGGTAAAAACTAAAATAGTGATTTTTTGAAAATATAAATATTATATAAATATAATTTAATGGTTCTATGATTTTAAATGCCTTTATAATTCTAATACAATTATTTTATTAAAAATCAAATTGGAAAAAAATGTTATTTTAATGGATCAATTTTGAATTTAGTGTTTGGAATTTTTTTTATGTATGTAAATTAATTTATTATATTTTAATGAATAATTTATGAAATTAAATATATTTGGACAAAAATAAACTAATATAAATTCTTATTTCATTATTACAACAAGAATGATTTAAATAAAGATACACTTGTTATAATAAAAACTGTATTTTTACTATTTACTTAAAAATTGATGTATTTCATAAAATTAACAACAAAATAAACCATGGATAATTTCAAAATAATTATTTCAAAAATTGTATTCATTTTATCAAAATAAATTTCTATCATAGTTAATTTTAATTTTTAGTATAAAGATTATGATTTGTACAAAATATATTAAAATACGAATTATTTAAAATATTCTTATATTATCTTTTAGTTTTTGAATTATGATATTTATTTTATAGAATTATAATATTTATATTTACATAAATTAATCATGATAAATATGATTTATATCAAAATTTATTATTTTGATGTAATATTACTATTCTAATGATCAAGTTACTATTCCTAGTGTTTATGTTATTATTCCCAATGACCAGGTTTCTATTCCAACAGTCCCATAAATATTCCTTCGATCATGCTACCTCTTATAAATGACTCTACATTACTTAATCCTGTATTCAAATAAATTCCCCTCTAGGTTATATATTTACCTTTCCTATAATTTTAATTGGTTTACTAATATTTAGTTTCTTTTCAATAGTTTTATTTCTGGGATGAATGATTTTAGAAAATTGGGGTAATCAATATTTTCCAATTATAGTTTTTTATTTTCTATTTTTTTACCCTTGTAATATTTTTAATTTTAATGGGATCATTATTTTACTAATATAATTATTTTCATTAAATAAATAATTTTTTTTCTAGTTTCTCTTTGTTTTGTATGTGTATAATATTGTATAATATATTACACATTTATTTTAAGAAACAAATATCATTTAAAAACTCTAGGATATTACAAGGCACCTTCTATCCTTTTTATTTCATCCATTAATGGGCCACATAACTAAAAAAACCTCCCAAATATCATATAAACATCCCTATACAAATTTTATAGGTTCTTGTATTCCTAAAATACAAACCTAAAGGTCCTTAAAAGTAGATCCAAATGATGTTTCTGAAAGAATAGGTAATAATCTTCACCGAATTATTCTTCTAAATCCTCCATTTATTCTTTAACCTTATTAAAATATTCATATTGGTAAAATTATATTTCTAAAACATGATTATATTAATTTAATATCCATTATCTACTAATCATCCTTCGCATTAGAAAATGAAAATTCCATCATACATACATAAATACCATTTTATCCATGACCAACATATTTTATTTCTCATCCCCACTTCTCATGATTGGTTATATATACATAATGATTATATATGTTTTTTATAAAATTTTTATGATTATATAAAGATTAATAATTATCTACCTTGAGACCCACTCATTTGTTGTAAGATGACAACGTTTCTCATGATTACCTGTTGACTGTCAACTCCATGAAGTGATGTTATTTATCTTCCAATTCAACATTATATTAATGGTAATAAGGATATATTTTTTAATAAATTAGTTTTTCCACGAAATAATTGGTAATGTTTTTAAGAATATTTTCAAAGCCAGGAACTAAGATGGTGTGAGATTACAAGCATGTAGAACCTAATATTTATATTATAAAATATTAAATATTTTAATGTGAGGAATGTGTAGTTTTCCTAAAATAGTTTAATAACTCTATAAATGAGTCTTGTATTAAAAATATAATTCCACTATTGATTCCAGAATATAGGATTTTCCCTAGGAATGACCTAATATTGGTGGGCAATGGATTTCCAGTTAAGGTAGTTCTTAGCGGTGCATTTAATTAAAATAAATAAATAAATAAATTTATTTTATTTTAAATTACCTATCCTAAATTAATCTATAAATACACCACTATAGAAATTCTATATTGTAACGGTCATAACCTTGGGAGAATTTAGAGGATCCTTGGATGTTCTTCATTGGCGGAATTCATTAGAGGATGAATGACTATTGGATTATGATGGATCAAGAGATAGAAAACACAGCGGATCATCCTCATCATTGAAGAATGAATTATTCATAAAAAAATAAATCATAAATCCATGTATTTTTCATCAATTATGGTTTCTTACTTGTTGATTAAATTGTTAAATCATTGATTTGGAACATGATTATTTGATTTTTTCATGAGCCATTTAAAAAAAAATCAATTATAGATATCTATTTATTTATTCCATATTATCACAATATATGTGTCTTTTTAATGATATTTTGTTGAGATCAGTTGGAAAATGTTTGTTACACATTTTTATTATGATTTTCACCCACTAGTTTTTTTCATTCTTCATCATTAGACCATGGGATCTTGATTTGACATTGTCAGGGTTGGTTCAAGCATGATCGAACCACTAGATTCATAATGGTTGTATGCATGATGATTATATTATTGTTATATATATATACATAGATTTCAGGTGATTCTTCATGGATCTGAGATCTGAAGCAACAATAGTGATAGAAGATACAACATGACACAATGTTGGCTTCGAACAGGTTAAGGGAATCCTAATTTATAGCCATAAAAGGAAATAGATAAATGGACCAAGACCTACCCTCTAGTTTCAATAGATTTAAAGTTTTTAAAAGGTGTGGCAGGTAGTGTATTTGATGGATCTATTATCCATGTGAATGAACATATGTTTTTATAGAAACCCACAATAAACATAATATAGTTTGGAAGAAAAAACGTTGTCTAATTTATTTTCTAGAACGTGTAGGTTTTTCATTTGAGATGAGGATCAAAAAACATTTGGCCTGACCCCCATTCCCTATGAAACTACCCAATTAGAGATTCCATGTTATAGATTCACATTCTTAAGACCTTGTGTGGTGTGACCCACTATGTACTCTAGGACTACACAGACACATGCTGACACCAAGGCATGACCAAGTTCACAGTCACAGACCGAAGTACGATGGAATGGTTTAGAGCACAAGGTCAAGCCCTGAGTTTCTAAGACACATCTTGTACCACCTTCACATTCCATTTAGTATGAAAATGATTCTCAAGAGGTGTCCATAGGAGAGCATGTCTAGGCAATGAGGCAGGGTCACATGCTATGTGAACCCTCATTCACACTGTGTATTCCCTCCAAAAAAATCTACCAATCATATATTCTTCTTTTAGACTCATATTAAGGACCACTAATATCCTATACTAAGTGATTTTATACCTAGAACATGGTGGTTTTATTCAATTTAGAAAACATGATATGATGTGAGGTGTTCTGAGTGTGACACTTCCTTAGGAGATATTTGATAATGATTGAGATTAAGGAAGGGTCATATGAGTTATGTTGGAGCCAAAACTCCCATGGTGAACCCAAGGAATGGGTCCCTATATTATTTATAGAGGTATATTTGTAACTCCCCCACACCACATAGGGTTTGGTTACTCTATCTACAGAGTGGTACTCCCCTATCATTGAGTTTTGTTACCTTGCAGGTCCTCTATGGGAGTTTTAGATTCTTCATGTGTGGAGTGAAGTAGCAATATGTGGGCCTATACACTCATAATATAGCAGGGTTATATGGGATAAATAGTATGAAGTCATGGATACCTTGGCTGTGGTGTACAATAGTGTGGTACATGCCCCTCTACTATGTTTGTTATGTAGTTGGGCATCATCTTGGGCATCAGAGATGGACCATTAGAGCTGCAACTAGACTCATTGTTCTTAGTTGGGTTATAGAGAAATAGATCCACTTTATCCTTTCATCTACATTAAGTTTTGATTTTATATATATGTATATATATATATATATTGTGTTTTCCCCCCATTATTTTTCTTTGAGCAGGCTACTTCTACTATATCTTCATATTGATCACTCTTCAGATTTTAGGGCATCATACTGGGTATGTATAATCTCACCCATGTATGGTTTTTCCAGTATGTTTAATGTCTTATCAAGATGAAAAAATATCAATAGTTATTTTTTTGATCTTTGAGATATGTGGGTTCATTGATCGTGTATGGTGGTTAGGATTTAGAGATCCTCATATGGGATCTCATATTTTTATTTTATTTCTATTGTTATCATGTTGGGAACTCTTTCTAGTTGTTCATGTATTTTTTACCTTATTAAACTTTAGTTTTTATATTTACATACTCTTTTGTTTTCCCCAGAGATTATTTCATGCATGATTACACTTTATATGTTACTGTATTTCATATCCCACTACATTTTTTCATGGAGATGGGTGGGTTGCGTGTCTATAGGTACATTAGTAAAAGAAATCCCATTTCATTTATGCATTCTTGGTGCTTATCTCTAGATCTTATACTATGGGAGGTAGTCTTGGGGTTGTGACGACTCAACCATATTCTATCTAGGTGGTCCCCTATAGGATGGATCAATGAAAAGTGTTATCACAACATTTCATTCCATGGTGTGGTGTTTAGAGTTTTCCCCTTCATGAGGAATTGGTTGGGAGTTAGGGAAACAATGTTGAAGTGTCTCAAATGTGGATTTTGGGATAGGTAACCTAGTGTTGGTGTTTAGGATGATGTATTCATTTACCAAGACTCTGAATACTTTCTTTTTCACGCAACATACTGATACATCGTTTATAGGGAACTATGGAACATGAATCATATAAGAATGAGTCCTTTTACTATTTTTCTTGAGTCAGGTACCCATATATATATATATATATATATTCTCATCTAACCACGGTACATAATCCCAACTTTCAGGAGGTCTCTATGATGAAAAATAGCTATTATACTAATATAGGGTCATGGTGATGATATATGGAGTGAGTATTTCCTAGTTCATGGTCATCATAACAACCAAAATGGTATCTAGTCTCTAATGGAGGAGAAAATTCTCAAGGTAGTTTCACCATATGGGTAGAGAGTGATGCTTTGGCCCATTGATTCACAAATGGATTCACTCCCATTACATCATAATTTTCTTTCTTATCATATGTGGTTGTAGTACATCTTATCTGATCCATATTACTATGTGCATAGACTAATATTTTTTCTAGAGTTTTAGGATTAGGTACCACCTAGATTCTAGGGTCAGATGTGCTGTCAGGAGGCAGAGTATTGGCTGGATTTCATACTTTAAGTTTTTTATTTTATGTGGACACCACTAGTATTGATGGTCACTTTTCTGACTGGCCTCTTCTATGGGGTAGTGAGGAGTTGGTGGTTTTTTTACCTAGGCATATGATGATGCAACACCCTTTTGCAAAAATTTTGAGTGTGTGTTTTTAGTGAGTTTTATCCCTCTACCAAACCCTCAGTACAGAAACATGATATTATTATATTGGATTAGGAAATAAAGAACTACCTATTAAGAAAGCATTGGGATGATTTATTATGTAGTTTTTATAAAATATCTATGACTTCTCTAGAATACAATATGTTGTAGTTGACAATAAAATATTATTGGAGACCACCTCATGCTCAGGAGTAGTTGTATGGGTCTACAGTATAGTGAAAGTGCAGTGGACTTAGTCTTCTTGAAGGATCTTTAGATGGGAATCCTCATCGAAGATTTAGAAGACACAATCTTATATCATGTTTTACATGTGGTATTCAAGGTCATATTGTGTGGTATTTCCTAACCAATCATTCTAAGGTTGGTGGGAAGATAGTATGGAATATGATCTAGTGACTCTAGGAATCGTATGAGGTATGATCTATATTACTTTTTAATTTTCAACTTCAGTAATTTTACTTTATAACCACTTATTTGTGATTAATTTTTCCCCTATTTTGGTGTTATTTTATTTAGATAAAATATTTTAAGGACTAGGGACACATTACCCACCAAGACTCACCCTTCTGGTGCGATCTAAAACCATGAAGGCAAGACAGTGTCACCCAATGAGGATAGTGTCTTTGTGTTGAGGATGATTTTCTTAAACATGTGTTTTTGAGGTAAGTTTTATGTTCTAGGTGTGAGGCTCTGAGGTTGATCGATGTGAGACATGTCTCTTCTCTACTATGTGTGCAGTTTTGGTTCATGTTTAGAATCCACTTTTCTATTAATATATCCCCTACTTAAGGACTATCAATACTATTAGATCCTTTTTTGAAACACTTGTGTTAGAGGATCCTATAGGGTGGATCAATGATCACACACTTTTGATAGTGTTACTTAACACTATTAGGAGAGAGAAATCCTCACATGGAATATTTTCATAGCTAGTGATGAGGCCCTATGATGTTTTGAAAAGTATGTATTCGTTTCTTATTATCTATGACCAGAAGACTATCACCAGTAAAGATTATAGTGAACCTAAAGTATTGGTAAGATATTTTCCTTCATGGATGTAGGAATCTCATGTAGATCCAGATAAGTTCATGTGTATGATGATAAAAATTATTTTATTAATTAACCACTAAGACCCTCAGAGTAGAGGATTCTATGAGATTTCATTTTCTTATGATGGTTGAGGAGTATGTGGTCATTATTCTAAAGGATGTGCTAGGTTCACCTCCCCATCAATAGTTGTTTTCTACATGAACGTACACTAGGGATAGAAAAATATCTATGATATAATATTAAATTCTACAATGTAGTTGTGAGAGATGGAGGAGTGTATATAAGAGTCTGTAGAGAAAGGTATTATTAAACCCAATGCACCCACCTAGGCAGCCCAATTTTTCTCACCTAAAAGGAAGATGAGGGCTTGACGTTAGGTGTGGATTAACATCACCAAAATTAGATTACTATCTGAAGGGAGTGTCTACCTTTCATAACCAATGAATTCTTCAAAAATTTCTTTATGGAGAAGTGGTTATTTCATTTTGACCTTAGGGTAGGTTATCACCAACTCTAAGTCTGAGGGGATGATGCATCAGAGGTATCTTTTTAAAGTTTCTATGGTTTCCTTGAATTCTTGGTGATACTACTTGGAATTTTAAATACCCCAGTAGAGATCACGATACTTATGAACATGATCCTTAACCCATCATGGATCAGTTTTTGTTATTCCCATACATTATTATCATTATGTATGAATTTTTAGAAGTGGAGCATGTAATACACTTAAGGATGGTTCAGGATATTCAACAAGAGTACTAGATTAATAGAGAGATATTTTATATTTAGTTATCCAATAGGGATGTACACTTATAGAGA
Organism: Viscum album; assembly: GCA_963277665.1. Classification (NCBI taxonomy): domain Eukaryota; kingdom Viridiplantae; phylum Streptophyta; class Magnoliopsida; order Santalales; family Viscaceae; genus Viscum; species Viscum album. The sequence goes on along the minus strand of OY728162.1, from coordinate 420,248,080 downwards.
TATGTCTTCCTGGACAAGGGAATGGAAGTTTAACTAGTAACAATTGAAGCAATGATAGATTGTGAACCAACCAAGGGAATGGTTTTGGCATCAGAGTATTATAGTGATGTTTTCATTCCATTGTTTTTGAGAATGGTGATGAAACATACCACCTCTTAATAGTCATCCCTTATGGGTAAGGATAGTGCAACATATATTCATCTGATAACTGATACCCAAATACTTCTATAGTGAATTAGGAAGGCATGAATTTTGGAATTTTACTATGAGATCTAGTGTGACTAGATATCCACTGGACATTCCTTGATTGATTTTTTGAATGTGGGAAGAACATTATCCATGTTCAAGTACGAATGGTGAAACCATACATGTAGTGAGAGGAGGTGTTGGGGAGGTTTTTTCCCTTATCATTACATCCAAGAGGAGGTTATGATTTATCAAGGATCACATAGAATTGGGGTTTGGGGTCATGGGTGTTGTAGATTATTTCTAAGGAAAACTCTTGTTTTCTCAACTATCAATAGATGGAGGCTGAGATTCCCTGATGGAATTTGAAATGGGATGGTATCTTGGTGTTTTCCATGATGGGGGGGGGGGGGTATTTCAAGAATACCAAGAAATCATGATGTTATCTGAGTGGTTGTAGAATAACTTCCTATATTGTAAAACTTCCTATCCATCAAATAAAAGAGATTAGTGGAGAGTTTGTGATGCCTAGGAATTTAGAAGGTAGTCTGGATTCATGGAATTACCTCAATGATTTTTTTTGAAACATCATAATGTCACCACGATGTGATTATGGAGGGAATTCTGGAGGTCATTGGTACTATGTTACACTTGAGGATGATGTTTTCACCCTATACAAGTGACAAGGTTAAGTAGACATCTTGTGCTATGGTTAAAATGCTTTGAATTTTCATGTTATTTCTAGGTTGTAGTTGGGAGGTTCATCTACTAATGGTATACTTTCATATCATGATAGTTGTCTATTCACCATTAGTGAAGTGTCATTTGAGGCTGTAAATAAGAGAACTATAAGGTCACTGATTCCCTAGTCAGGGCTAGTGGGAGATAGTTCTTATGGTCTAGGAGTTGGTGAAAGTGATGGTTTTGGAAGGTGAAATTCATCCTGAGGAGGATGAGGATAACTCAAAAAATTTAGGAGTCCCTTGAGGACATAAGACGATTGTATTTGGAGTTCGATGAAGAGATATTATGTTCTGAGAGATATCACCGCATCCAAGATCATCAGTATTTGGATGGGATGGAAGTCTATATCTAAAGATCATAAAACCAATTTCCAGTTCACCATATCGGGTTATTAAGGTGGCATACCACATGAACCTATGATCACAAAAGAGATATGTGCACGAATCTTTGAACAATGTAGAACAAGATACGTTAGATGTTTGAGTGTAGTTATCTTTTCAAGGTAACCAAATTTATTTTGTAACTAACTAGATAATAGCCTCCATATTCAAGTTATTCCTTTGGGTTCATGTTTGTGGACAACACACATTCCCTCTAGAAAGCTCACTAGAATAAAATACCCAATTCAGAGCTCATTATCCTCACATGAGAATAGGTTTTCACTTTTTAAGATGAAAATCCATGATCATTGGGAGATTGAAATGACTTAGTTTTTTTCATATAAGACTTTATAATATTTCAAGGAATATTTCCTGAGTCAAGTGATATGATAGTGAAAGATTCCAAGGCTCGTTGATCTTCATATTGGTATTAATTTTTTTTAAATATTTTAATATCACAGGTGTATAGTTTTCCAAAAATATTTAAATAGAAATGGAAAATATTCTTACATTCAAAACTTGAGAGTATGGTTCAATCCAAAAAATGGGATTTACCCTAGGCGTGGCCTAAGGTTGGTTGGCATCAGACACCCGATTGAGGCAGTTGGTGGCAGTCCATTTAATTATAATAAACTACTAAATTATTTTAATTTAATTTATAGGTCATAACCTAAATTAATCTATAAATACAGGTCTATATAAATTTTATAGGGTTAGCCACATAAGTCTTGGAAAATTTAGAGAAGACTTGGATGTTCTTCATTAGAGGAATGAATTGGAAGATGAATGAAAATAAGATCACACTGGATCAAGATGAAGTTAACGTAGCAAATATTCCTTATAGTTGAAAAACATTGTTTTCCCAAAATATTGATCCTAAATATATGTTGGTCTAATAAATTTTGGTTTCCTCTCTATGGATTAAATTGTTAAAGTATGGATTCGGTCATATTTATTTGTTCTCTGATTATTTGATCTTTACATGCGCCCTTTTCAATAAATTGAATTACTGATTTAAATTTGTTTTATTATTCCATGTTAAAACCCTAGATAACCTTTTTTCATGATCATTTTCTAGGATCTCTTAGCCAATGATGGTTAAATCTTTGTACTTGTAATTTTTTCCCACTCATTATTTGTGTTCTTCATCATTCGACCATATGGTCATGATTCGACATTATCAGGGTGGGTTCAAGTGAGATCAAACCCCGAAGTTGTGGTGGATGTGTTAATGTCAAATGAATTGGTATTTTATTGATGGATCATGAAAAATTATAGGTGATTATTTTTGGATCTGGGATTCAAAGTGGAAATAATGAAGGGAGATGACATATGACGTGTTTCGAGCTTCGAGTGAGTAAATATATTCCCATTTTTCAGCCATTGAAGGCCAAAGATGGATGGTCAGTAAATTAACCTTAGATTATGGAATATATCAAGTGGTTAACTTGAGTTAGTGATGATAGAGATAAAATATATAGATTCAAATAAAAGAACCAAAGTTTATATAGAAAACTGTAGAACATAGCATATTGTTCAGAAGAACACATGTCATGTACTTAATTTTCCATAGTAGTTTTGGTTTTCAGTCAAGTTAAGGATTACACATGGTTGAAAAAACCCACATGATGTGTGAACCTACATTGGAATCCGGGTCATTTTCTAGATGTGGAATACCAAAACCCTATGTGGGGCAACACACTATGTACTCTTGGAGTACATGGGGAACGGTCAGAACTAAAACATAACCAGCTACACAAACAGGTATACATGCATAACATGAAGTACAAAGGTATAACCAAAAGCGCACATGCTAGACCATAGGGGATGAGACATGTTGTTTAATATATGTACATGTTTTTTAGTATGACATGACTTCCCAACCATGTTTGTATGAGAACATGGCCAGATAATGAGGTGGGTTCACATTCCATGTAGACCACCACACATGCCTATATTCCCTCTATAAACTTATACCTATTTTATCTTCTTTTATTAGACTCATATTTTGGACCATAAGTATCCTATCCTAAGTTTTTTTCTATTTTAAAAATATGGTGGCCTTAGTTGTGGAATATAATATATGATTCAATTATATCTAAGAATGATTCTTCCTTAAGAAATATTAGATGATGGCAGTGATCAAGGCAGTATCATCCAAGTGATGCCAAGTTGGGAACTCCCCTATTTCACTTGGGGAATGATACCCCAATATTATTTACATGTGTATATTCATAACTCCACCATATAAAAAGGGTGTTAGTCCTCTATCTACAGAGTGGTACTTCCCCATATTCTAACTCTGGTGGCGTGTAGTTCCTCAATGAGATTTTTTGAACCCTTATATGTGGAGTGTAGTTGTGAGGTTTGGGCCCCTCTACCCATATTTTGGTGAGGATACACGGGATATATAGTTCAGATTTGTGGTTCTCTAGGTTGTAGTGTGATGTATTGAGGTATGGATCCCTCATAACTATTTTAGATGTGGTTTTACATGATTCTAGTAAATGTAGATGGTCCTTTAGATCTATGAGTATACTCATTATTCTGACCTAGGATGTGGATATAGATATCCCCATTTTCTATTAGTCAAGGTTTCTATATTATTATAGGTATATATTTGGTTTTATTTCCCCAATTTCTTTGGGCTGAGATAACTAATTATACCATATCTTCCATTTTCCCCTCTTTAGTTTTTGGTCCATCCTATTGGGAATGTATATACGCACCCATTCTTGGGTTTTTTGCATTCATATCATGTCCTAGGAAAACAATGTTTAGATTAGTGGTAACATTGGTGGATCTTAGGAATACATGGGTGTATTGACAGCATATGGTGGTCAAGACATTGAGATTAATAGTTGGGATCTAAAATATTTCTTTTATTTATATTGTGATTAGGTTTGGACATATTTTTGGTTGATTGTGTACTTTCCACCTTCTTATGATTCAGTTTATATATTGTGGTAATATGTTGTTTTCCCTAGATTTTATTGCATGCATGGTTACACTATAGATGTAACTTTATTTTGTATTACTCTATAATTTTATGTAAATATGGGCAGGTTGTGTCCTCAAAGTAAATTATGAAAATGCCTCCCATTTCATTTATTTCATCTTGATTCTTGTCATTATCTCTAGGCCTATGGGAGTTGGTCTTGGGGTTTTGATGGCTCAACCTTCCTATCACCAAGATGCCCCTAGTAGGTTGGATTCTTACTTATTTAAGGAATATATATATATATATATATTATAATACAATTTATGGAACATGAATTACTATTTACATTTATTTTGTTATAACCATCTAAAAGTGAAAACATCACTTGTGCGTATGTGTGGACTACTGCCTCCACGAATTGATGTAATTCATTTTTCATCAACATGTTATATTTATGGTTATAATTGTTTATATAGATTATAAATATTATACATATAATATTATTAATATTTTTAAGATGATGAAACCACAAACAAGGTTCTAGTATTGGAACTGTCAAACCAAAACATGCATGGGAAAAAGAACAGTTAACACCAGAATATTGATTTTAATGAAGAATTTATCAAAAATAAGGAATTAGAAATTATAATGGAATGATATATTATAATATAAGTATGAATATGGTTCAGGTATATATTTATAATAAATCTAAATTTATTATAAAAGAACTTAATAATGTGTACGAAGAATGTCAAGACCTAAGGTATGAGTTTCTCATCTCACTTTTATTTCTATAAGACATATTCCATATTCACCAGTTATTTATTTTTTGGGGATTATATACTACCCATGAAAATATTTTATGATTATTTTAATTAATATTATAGTGATGTAAAAATACATATAATTTTCTCCCTTTCATGAGGTATTGATTAAGATATTACTAATGTTGTGAGTGTTTATGCTACAATATCATTTCTTTTTGTGATTTTAAATATTAAATTTATATTGAGGTAAATTATATAATCCATATCCTTTAAACCTCATATATTTTATTATAATTTGGTTAATACTATAATTTTCAAGTATTATTATTATTTTAATCTATTTGGAATATAAAATGATCAATACATTTTTTTAAAGAAAATCCATCCTTATTTCCTCTATGGTATAAAGACATTTTCTTCCATTTATATGTTATTCAAAAATTTTATGGAAGTTTTTATCTATAAATAATTATTTTTGAAGGATTATTTTTACTAATTTAGGTTTTATTTATAAATTATTAAATGTAATCTTTTCAAATGTTTTACATAAGGACTGACTTTTTCTTTTTACAAAAGTGTGAAAAAATGTTCTCTTTTCACATAACAAGATAAACTTCTTTTCCTGTCATTATATATGTTATTTAAATTGAAGATTAATTTAAAAAAATTCATGGTTATTTTCAAAGAAAATACTTTTCTCATTATTCTAGGAATTTTTAGTTTTTAAAGATACCAAAGTAAAAGTATATTTTCCATATTTTCAAGGAAATTTTTAAATGCTCTTTTAAATTTTTTTCTCATTTATTCCAACTTCTTTTAAGTATTATTATGATTCAATGGAGATATTATATTCTAATTACATTCAATGTATTTATCTAGATGGATCATTATTGTGAGGTTTTAAGAATTATTTTTATGAAACTCATTTCTTTCTAAGGCTTAATTGAGTTATGATGAAATATTTATAAAGACCATTTCAAATTTATGGGTTATGTTATGATGATTTGATGAATGTATTTATAGTCATGTGGAATAATTATATATGGTTTATATTATTTAAGGTAAGGGGATACAATTATATATCCCTCCAATGAATTTGGTAGTGATTAATATCTCATAATATAATATGAAAATCATGGGGATTAAACCCTTTATAGGGATGACAAGATGTAAGGGAGTGAACACAATCCATTAAGGGACTTTTTACAATATATGTTAATGGTCTTGGAAATGATATATGATGATTAAAATTATTTTATTTTGTTATGGTTGTTATAATATACCTATAAAATGTTCTTATTCATATAATATTCTCTTATAGATCATGACTTTTTAATGAATATTCCTCACTCTTATTATTCTTCTCCTTTTAAATACTAAATATTTATTCCATAACTTAAGATTTATCACCCAATACTGATTGCATATGAAATTTGTAAGTTATAATCATGATCTTATACCCTTATGCATATATTATTCTTAATATTATCATTGATTAATATCTCATATGTTTACACTTACTAAGCATCTATGATATACCATTATTATATTTATATTTATCCAAGTTATTAATGGTTATATTAGGTAAAACAATGTATAAGGATATCTTGTATAGTTATTTTTTTTGTTTGATTTTTAAGTCTTATTATAGAAGAAGAAAATTTAGGTATAGTGGGACAAATTCCCATTTGAGTAGAAAGACATGGGTTTCATTATATAAGGGGTTTTTTCTTAATTATATATAACTATAAACTGAAAATTCCTTGGGTAATGAAGTGAATAAATGTAGTCCATTGATTTTTTAAGTATGGATTATTAAAATTGGGTCACATTAATTGGTATCAAATCAAATATGCAGAATATTGTTTTGGAACTGGATATAGGTGTATGGGTCTTGGGATGTCTATGGAAACAATATAATGGATGAAGAATAAGAACGAAAGGTGAATTTATTATAAAACCCTAGTTTACTTGAATGAAATTAACCACTCATTAGAAAATTTTGAAACCATTAATATTCAACAACAATGTTCTAGACTCAAATTAGTTAAAAATTATGGGGTTTATGAATTTTTAACCACTGAGTTTTGTTTCCATCTAAGTGTAATGAATCTTAAAGGTGGTTCAAACCTATTATAGTTTTCCCCCTTATCTGATATGGAATAGTTCTTGTTATAAATTAGACAAGTACAGAATCTTCTTGTTGATTCGATGTATACTTTGTAACTATTTAGACATAATATAGGTGGTTAAATGAACACATGTATGGGAGTCTCTGGTTGATTCCAGCCACCCACTTAAAAATTGTACTATAAATCAAACTAAAAAAAATGATTCATTATCACCAAGAAAAATTTGAAGCCACATTCTATATATAAGAATGTTTCCAACTAAGATTAATATTTTCCCTTTTTTTCTTTATTTAAGAAAATTGGGATGAATATTTAGTCTTTATACTTACGTATTTTCTTTAAAATGATCCAAAAATATTTCATGAAAATATTTAAAATGAATATCGATAAATAATTTAATGACCTTATCAAATCAATGATTTATTAGATCCAACAATTCTTTGAACTAAATAAGAGTATACTCACTGTCAACCCATATTATTTATGTCGATCAAAGCTTAATGTATACTTCTCAATGAACCACATGAAATCTATTTCTATTTGATCACCAATATCTAATCATGTTTTTGATAAATTTAGTACGGTGAAATATCATGAATTCAAAGGTCCACTATAACAACCATTAATTTTTTCAATTGAATTTCCTATCTAGAAATATTGTTGTATTACATTTAATAATATAATAAAATTCCCATGTACCACATTATGAAACCAAAAACATTTTATAATAATAATTTTAACATTAAATTTAGAGAAAAATTATGGCCATTTGAGCTGAAAGTATTATAATTGGATAATTAATAGAAAAAATACAATATGAAAATGGAAATTTGGTTCTACTCGATCCTCCAAAATAATCACACTCATGAACAACATTATAATATTGAGGCAGAATATTAGTAGTACAATATCCATTTTGAAACTGAACAATTGTATTAAATTGATAGAAAATATAAGTGATAGGACTATGAAAGAATTGAGAGGTATTTATGGAAATTTGGGAACCCATATGACTATTACAAATCTGACTGTTAGATTAGTGATTTGGCTATTGGAATAGTACTTTGATCATTAGAATAGTAATCGAACCATTGAAATATTAAACTAACTATTAGAATAGAAACCTCATCAATTTAAATGTAAAAAATATTTATTTATCTTATAAATTTAAAATATAGCATATTTATATCATGATACAAGTAAATATATGTTTTAAACATTAAAAATAAAGTGTTTATATTTTCTTAAAACATATATGTTTTATTTGTTTTTTTATAAAAAATATAATGATTTAAAATCAATTATATTTTCATAAAATTGGTTAATAAATTAATATAAGGATGTATTATAAGGGTAATATAATTTTAGGACGACTTAAGTAATGTTTCAAGGGGTCAAAAACACAATCATAATATCAAAATTTGAAAGTTTCAAATAAGATATTTTTATTTAAAAAATAAATTTCTCTTATTTGGAAAACTATTTTCAAAAAATATATTTCAATTTTGGAATCTACTTATTGAAAATTTTTTAGGGTATATTTTAGATATTTTTATAAAATAGTGTAAATTTTCAGAAAAGTGAAATATGTAAAATTACAGTACTTAACATTATGAGTTAAAAACATTAATTAATGGATTATGTAAGAAACCATTAGTTAGAACTCACATGAACTATTTAATTTATATATTAGCAATAATAAAAATAGTTGATTTTTTTGAGTGAAAATAATAAACTAATGAACACAATATTCAAAAACACCCCTCTCCTCCCCATATAAACACCACCTCTCACCACCCCTTATCCTCAAAACTTCTAAGCCTTAAATATTGTGAAAAGTATTCCAAAAATTCTTCAAAAAACTCTCCCTCATATATTATTTCTTCTGGTTTCACTAAAATAACAATTCTACATTCCTTAGGGTGCTTTTTAAGGAGAGATTGTTTAAGAGGTAATATTCTCACTTTGCATATTTCAAATTATTATTATTTTTCTATCACCCCCTAAACTCCCACATATAATAATTAATAATGAATATTTTGAAATAAATATACTATAATCCCATGTTTATAATTTAATTTCTACCATCGATCCCCTTCTTTTCTCCTTTTATTCTAAAAAAAACATTATCTATATTATGTTGGTTAAGTGTTCCCATGGATAATGAGTTTTAGTTTTCCATTACCATATTCAAGAATAGTCATAAAACTCTCATTATGGTTATATGATATGATATTAGGTATATAAAACTTATTTCACGTTCTATAATTAAGATATAGACATTATAAAAATAAAATTAAACTAGTTTGTGATGGTTGGTAAAACCACTAAAATAAACTAACCATATAACACTAATATTATTAATAAATAGAAAATATAGATATCCTAACTAGAAAAGGAATTTGGGACCATTTAAATTTTTTAAATCACATGAATACCATTTAAATTAACTTTTTTAGTTGTACACCCATTTTTAAAAACACATCATTAATCATCCACAAGTGATCCAACCATGAAATGAACACCCCTTGGAACAATGAAATGGAACAATATATCTCATATAAATGGTCATAAATGAACACAATAAAATTATCATAATTTAAATATAAATATAAAATGATTTAAATTATTTAATTATTGAATATATTTTGGTTATTATTGGTAATATTTTCAAGGGTAGAACGATTCTAAAAAATAAGGTAAGGGATCTTTCTGAACCACCCTATTTCCTTTAGGGTTATGATTTATCTCTATTACCTCACTTCATAACTGTAATTTTTTTACTTTAAACTTCTCTATTCTATATATATGTTCAAAAAATACACATATATCATAATTTATCTTTCTTTTATGGGAAAATACATGTTTTAAAGTGTCAATTTCTCAATTCTTATTGATAAAAAAATCAATTAAAGGGAATTTCTCTATTTATTACGCATTTTAATGCACAAAAATAAAAATATTTTAAGACACCCATGTTTTATTAAATAAATTATTTTATCATGGGAAAAATTATAACATTTTCTAGATTTATTTATATTATTATTCATTTGGCCTTTTTACAGACTCATTGCCCATTTTCCTAATACCTCACTTAAGAGGAACATTTCCTAAGAGATTTCTTACTATTTTTACATTTTCGTATAAGTTAGATAGAATTTATCACGATCTATGTATATTTTATATTTTTTAATGACTAATAATTATTTAAGCACTTATTTCATGGGACGCATTATGATACACCCTTTGGTTAATCCTTATGACATGATTATGAACCCCATTTCATTCCATGGTTAATGTTATTATTATGCCTTTTTTATTTATTTAGACGGAACACATGTGTATGTAAATGTTATGAAATGTTCTCACAGATAGTTATCTAATACATTTAGTAATTTTTTAGTCTCTAGAGCGAATATGCATCGATTAGGGGGTGAACCAAATCTATGACGGGACTCTATCTTCCTTGTGATGTTGTCTTGGTGATTAGACTTGACTTATTTGTATGTTATGTATTATTTTCCTACCAAATATCTAATTTTATATGATTTTATGATTCCATTTCCTTTATGTTATGCTTTATTATGATTATTCATGATCCATTCCTTTTATGTTATCATGTTATGTATTATGAAACATGTGGTATGGTTCATTTCTATGATTATTCCCTTACTATGATTTTTAGCTTGCCCTTTTTATCGATGTATTCCCTAGGTTATCCTATGGAGTTGTAAGATCTAAAAATAATTTAGGAGATCATTATGTATTTTTAAATAAATAATTTTTATTTTAGTTTTTTTACATAGTATTCCAAATACACTAGGCAATACAATCCTTGGTTAGTATTGAATAGATATTTCAAATGATGAACTATAAGAAAAGTATAGTAAATAAAAGATCCATATAGATGAATTATCATTATCAGGTAATATTATCACAATTAATGGGATATATATTTAGCCTTATAAGATAAAGGATATTGAGGAGGGGCCTAGTCTAGTATCTGTAATAGAGATCCATAGTTTTCATTAGACTAGATGGGTATTAGCGACTGACATGTGTCTATCATGGGGTGTAAATTAAATCATTTCCAAAGTAAAAAATATATTATATTATTCAATATAGGTTATCTACATAGAGGATTGTTAAATGACCATCTTTTTTACATTAAATTAGAGGAAAAAGTGGATATTTTTATAGTTTTTTGATTTAGAAATCAAATGAAAGCAATAAAACAAATTAAGAAAAATATTGAAAACAATTTGAAAAAACAAGTGATTGAAAATAGTGATATAAAATGGGTGATCAGGATGAGTTTAGTTTTCCAGTTTCAATGATATCCTAGTTCTAATTTATTCAATCCACTTAGAATAATTTGATTAATATGTGATTCCATGATCATTTCTTCTCGCACTCTTAATCAGATGGTGATGGTCGGAGTAAAACCCACAAAGAACTCAACTCAGTATAACATCCAGCCGATGTGAAATAGATTTGTATAAAATGCACTCAATTGACATTTTAAAAACCCAATTGGGTCTTTATTATCCTAAATAATCAAGAATATCTACTACCACTCTCACACGTACTTATAATCGTTGAGTCGTTCCCCTATAAGTCCTAGTCAATTCAATCATATATAAACACAAACCATATGGAGTGAGATAATGATAATTGAGTTAATAAATAAAAAAATAGAATCCAAAACCAAATAAAATCATACTCGATAATTTATAAAAACCTCTATTAGAAATTGAAATAATTTTTTGAAGACAGAAAATATTTTAGAGCATGATGTTAAGGAAATAAATCATTACAAAAAAGAAAACTTCCCATTCCAAATAACTTATATTTTTACCCATAAATATGAATGGTATCCATGAATAATGGGAAATAAAAATTCATTACAAAACTAATAAAAAAAGAGGGAAAATAAAAGTATAAAACTACTCCTCCAGATTTTATTCACTAAAAGTATTCTTTATTTCTTCCACCCATACAACAAAAAATCATCGAGTTACTTATTAAAGGTTGTTTAAAATTTATTTGGATGTTTTCTATAAAAATTTCAATATAATTAGACACATATAGAAAATTATATTCTATAATTACACAAGAACATGTATTTTTCTGAATATACCCTTCATCTACCTATACTTTTCTGTAGTCAATGACTACCTTATAGATCGAATTTCTCAATGAAATTTAATTTCTGCATGAATCATCTAGTTATATTTAATTTGTAGATATAATAAATTCATTTGAAGGTATTTATTGTAATATATGACTCTTTTAATAAAGGTGGTCTCATTCTATCATCCATAGATATTATTCAAATTTATTGAATTTTTTGAACCTATTGATATTCTAATTAGCTCTAGATACCTACCTCACATGATATTTGACAACAAGAAATAAAAGATAACATGCCTCATAAAAAACCACTATATAAAGTTCTACATTCAGATCATTAAATACATTTCCACATAATTTCTACTCCCATTAACACATGACCTTACCTGACATGACATTTCTCTCATCTCACAAATGTCAATTTTTAATAATGATTTTATCATCCAAATCCATTCAAGATTCACTATAAACATGATAAATTCCTACATCTCTACCCAATGTGAGTCAGGGACATGTATTTATCATGATGAAATTTTATATTTTTTCGGAATATTTTAGTTAGTAGGATTTATAAGTCAATAATTTTGATATTAGATAATGAGGGATTGGATCTCTTTGAACAAAAATTACCAGGTTATAATTTTCACTCAAGTATGGTCTACCTTCATCCCCTTAACATTAAATATACTCTATGAATATTTTAAAATCTATTTGAAATCCCACACCATCAAATTTTCATAAGATAAAATAAACTTTATCTTCTATATTATTTTCTTAAAAGTTATAGATAGGTGTATATTTATTTCTCTATTGGAAGCTCTACAATAACATAATTTATTTTACCATGAATGCTTTATAATGGAATGGATTTAGATATAATGAATTTTTTGTCACCATAAACTTCTCTTAAGAATTTTATTTTCCACACAATGTGTATCCAAATGATTTATAACACCACAATAAACCTTTAACCACACTTAAGTTCAACTAGTTCATGCAATTTCACTTCAAAATAAGGTCAAATAAGGAAAATTTAATTTTAATAAGGATAAAATAATAGGTTATTCATGGATTTTTAGGGGTATAAGGATTAAATGTATAGGTTAGGATGTAATAAAAAGGATTATATTGAAAATGGTGATTTAAAAATAAATAAATATATCTCTCATTTAAAACACAAGTACCTCATAACCTTGAGTTTTGATATAATAAATAAAATTTTAGTTAAATAAATAAAGGTTTGGTTCTCTCAAGAAGTGAGGTGAATGGAAAGAAAATGAAAAAAGGGTTAAATTTTTTTTTGAGGAAAGTGATTTTAATGATAAATATTGTGATATGTGGATTGAGATTAAAAAATCTAATGGATTTTCATGAAATTCCCAAGGTTTTGAATTTGAAAGAAATCCATTTTTACCATTAATTTATACTCAATTTCATGGAATAAATTTATTCCTTCATTAAAATGGGTTTAAAAGATATAAAATATATTTATTTGAGATCAAAAGATTCAGAAAACATAAAAATTTAAAACAAACATAAAAAAATATAATTTTTTTTGAAAAACAACAAAACAAAAATTTAAAAATTATTTCCACCACACTTAACACGTTGAGTTCAAGAAAAGTAAGCCTAAAAATCAAATCAAAGAAAATTAAAAATACATACTCAACAGATCCAAAAAATTTAACAATAGTAAAAAAAAGATAACATTCCTCCTAAAAAACAATTAATTCAAGTTATCCATTCAAACAATTCAATATATTTCCTCTTTGTTTATCCTCCCATGCACATAAGTCACCTACCTCACATGAATTTTCTCTCATCTCACGAATATCAATTTTCAACAAGTATTTAATCATCTAAAATCATTAAATAGTCATCATAGGCTTGAAAAATTATTAAATCCCCACCTGATATGATTCAAGGACATGTATTTATCATGACAACTTTTCAGTTTTGTTCTCTATATTTTGGTTGGTAGGATTTTTATGGAAACCATTATGTGGTCTGATAAGGAGGTATTGGATCTTTTTTATTTAAAAATTCATGATTATAATTTTGACTAAAGTATGGTCTCCTTATCACTCCCCCTTAGCGGAAAATAAGATCTAATAATATTTTAAAATCACATGGACATCTCACACCATAAATATTTTAACAGTAAAAATAACATTTCTCCTCTCATTTTTTATTTAATGTTGAAAATAAGAAAATATTTCTTTCTCCTTTGGATTCTCTAAAAATTAACTACTTCTTTCATCATGAAAGATCCAAAAAAGTACATCTATCAAAATAATGAACTATTTAGTAGCAAACACATCTCTTAAGAATTGGATTTTCTAAAGAAAAACTCACCAAATGATATATCACATCACAATATGGATTCCCCCCACAATTACTTTTATCTAAAAAATGAAATTTCGCTTCAAAATCATGTTGTATAGAGGAATTTGGATTTTAAAGTGTCAAATAATTTTATATTAATTTATTCTAAGGGATAAAAGGATTACATGTAAAATTTATGCCATAATAAAAAGCATTATATTGAAAAGGGGGCTTTGAAACCAAAGAAACACCTTAATAATTTAAAACACAAGTACCTAAAACCCTCATGTTTTGAAAATAATAAAAAAATGTATTTAAATCAAGCATGGGTTAGTTCTATGAGAGGTTATGAGAATGTAATGTAATTAAAAAAAATGGTTCATAATTCTCACAATAAAGTGATTTTAAAGATAAAGACAGTGACTTGTGGCATGAGATTAAAAAATATGATGAATTTTCATGAAATTAATAAATTTTTTAACTTGAATAAAATTAATTTTAATAATTTATTTAATCAAAGTTTCATGTAAAAAATTGTTTCACCAATTTAAATGGGTTTTAAAAATGGAAATGATATTCATTTGATCAAAAAAGTTTCCAAAACATGAAAAAATTGAGAAAAAATACACTAAATTTGAAAAAAAAATTGTTTTGAAAAACATAAAAAAATGAAAATCCTAAACTATAATGGTTGCCTTAACCAAATTAAAATGATTCATTGCACTAAATTCATTAAAGTGTGTTTAATATGTAATAATATTAATTAAATCATATCATAAAAGTGTCAAAGAGAGGTATAACCTGATTGGTATTATTGATAAACTAGTTGGAGGAGTGTGATATCCTCTACTAGAGATGATTGTATATTACCCTTAAATTTCTTTTGCCTATGCCAATTAATAGTTAAGGGATCTTAATCTCCATATTTCATAATATGTACAAAACTGAAAGGATATACATTAGCAACTATAAATAGAACTTCTCATAGGGAACTAAGTTTACCAAGCATGATATTGAATCCTTAGTTGAATAACATTATTATGTCTCTATGATGTATATCTTTCCATTGGATTATCTTATCATGATCCAATTTTGTTATGTACTTATAAATCATTTATTTTTCAAAATATTCCATTCTAATTTCATCCATATCCTAAAATTTAATTATTCTCTCTTTTTTATCTCTTTTAAGATCCAAATTCATCTTTCTCATAGACCAGTACTTCTTATTCTCAAATTTCATAGCAAAGTGACTGATTTTATCATAAATAAACCTATATAAACTCATTCCTATCATGGTTTTTTGGCTTAAATCTTGGCCAATAATTTATTTTTTATCCTTTTTCTTTAATCCTTCATGTTTGGCTTAACAGTCTTTTCCAAAATGCCTTTAGTTTCCTTATTGGACAGATCAGCTTTACCTTTAGTCTATAGATGATATGATGTTGTTGTTTTATGTTTCACCCCGTAATTTTTTTAGAAAATACTCTATTATCTGGTTAGAAAAGTGAGTCCCTTTATCACTTATGATGTATTTGGGCACTACAAACCTACAAAATATGTTAGCTTTGAAAAAATCATGAAAAACTTTAGAATCATCAATCATAGTGGTTTTTCTTCTCCTATTTTGAAACATAATATAATAAAATAAATATATAAGAATTTTCAACTGAAAATGGGAAAGGTACCATAAAATATATCCCTAATATATAAAAAATATCATAAAAATTAAGCGTATTTTGGAAATTTTCTTATCTCTTTGAAATATTTTCTGAAAAATGACATTTTCATGACTTTTAAAAAATTCATGAGAAACTTTCAAAGTGGTGGGATAATAAATTTAATATTTTTAAACCTCAATTACTAATATATAAGGTTTAAAGTGCCCTCCATAAGCTAAATTTGGGAAAAAATAAGACATATTCAATTTCACTTTTAGGAAAACATCTTCTTATCACTTGATCGTTATGAATCTTCTATAGAAATTGATATTCCCAAATGTAATATCTGTGTTCAGATTTCAATTTTTGAATTTGGTGAAAATTTAAATGATATGGGACTTAATATGTTACCAGATAATTGACCATGTTAGGATACCAAGTCACTTATCCTTCAATCAAGTACAACTGCACTCCTAGAAGGTGATGATTCAGTGGTTCTTTGTCAGGAATTTAAGATTTAGTAGTGATGGGAAGTATACATAAGGGATCAACCAATCAGTTCATATCTTAATTCTTTCCTTTAATTTATATATTGAACTCTTATAGTAGTAACATCCATCTCACTATAATTTTTTTAGCTCTATACTTCTTCATCAAGTACTTAAGACCTACACAAGCAGAAAACAGAGTCAATTTTGTTCTAAGAAGATATGTTATAAATATTTATAAATAAAATTCAACTACTACAAAATATTTATATGGTTTTTTAGTTGAATTAAACCAAATATAAGGTTCTTTAAGAATATTCAATGACTTGTTTCATTCTATCAGTTCACTGAGAAAGTACTTCTCTAATTTCTTTGTTGGAAGCATCACAATGTAGCTTGAATGATTCTTCACAATTTGGTGGTTGCATCAATGTTTGTGTAATAAATCTCATATTCAACTCAAAAAGGATTCCCTAATCTCACCATTGAAATAAAAATCATCATATTTCAAAATAATCAAGATAGAGGGCGAGAAATATTACTAAAATACTTGATAAACCTTTTATATAGTCATGTACATCATAAAAATGATTTTAACATGTTTTACATGGGTTTAGTAAGGAAATTAATTTATCACTTCAATTTTTTATTTATCCACTTCAATGGATATTTTTCAAATTAAATTAACAAGGAATATTCCACTCTTAACCATGAAATAAAACTTTTCAAAAATTAATCCAAGAATATTCTCAACATAGGTTATCAAAAAAAATTCTATATTTTTCAAACAATGGTCAAAAGAATTTCCAAATATTTGAAACAAGCCAATAAAATCCTCAATAAATCAACAATGTTATCATTAAATATTATTACATCATACCTACTAAATATACCAGGATCATAAAATAATATAAATAAAATCCTTGAAAAAGTGCATAATGGAAAATTAATGGAATTATTCTCTTAATTATCAGGGGAAATGAGAACTAAATAATAACCTGAAAATATATCCAAAAGGAAATAATGGGTTATCATTGTTAATATCTCTAAAATATGGTCAATTAATGGGATGAAAAAATGATTTTTTGTGACTTTATTTAACTTCCTCAGATCCATGTAAACTCTTTAGCAATTCTAAAATTTCATAAGGATTAATTCATTCTTTTCATTCTTCACAGTGGTTAGATAAGTTATTTTCGGACTATATGAATGTGGGCAACCCACTTTGAATCCGAAATGGTATATATATAGTCCATTATTTTAAGAGATTCATGATCTCATTCTTTACAACCACAATCAAGGTGGGATTTAGCCTCCTTTGTGGTTGTTTGACAGGTTTGGAATATCCCTCAACAAGAATTCAATGTGAGAATATTTTTGGGGTTATTCACGGGAAATCACCTTAGACACACCCTATTTCTTAAAAATTCTCTCTCAAAATTTCAATTAATTATTTTACTTGGTTTTTAGGAATATTATTATCAATTATCACTATTAATTTATCTCCCTCCAAAGGTACATGTATTTCTAATCAATGGGAAGTGGTTTTAATTCTATATTTGAGGTTTTCTCAAGGTATGAAATTAAATTCAGGTTCCCCACTTCAAAATATTTTACCTCTTATATACAAGAAATCATATACTATTATTTATAATTTAACAAATCATCAATAAAATAGGATTTTACCTCTTATTTATATATAAAATTAGAATCTCTAATGTGTTTGGAACTCACATGTTCATTAATATATTCAATGTAAAATCTATCTCTTAAGAATAATAATTCATGTAACATACCTGATTCTTCATTTTGTTAAGTTCCAACATCATGGGAGAGTTAAAAAATTTAGTGATTATCTGATGGGTACCTTATAGAGTAAAAAATACTTAAGTGGAAAGTATTATCTCTATATTTCACAGTGAGTGTACCTTTATAGAAATTGATTATGGTTTTGGCCATATTTAAGAAATATATCACTAAAATGGTGGGTGAGTATTATGTGATCATTTATTATTCCATATTTAGAACATAGAATTCATTTGCGAATAATAGATCTTCGACTTTCACAAGGATATCCTCCAGTAGTCCTACTAGGAAAATGGTGGATATGTTTTCAATCTGGACTAGAACTCAGGTGGGATTCAAGTCTCCCATATGAAAAAAGTATATATTTAGTGAGTAAATACATTAATTTAATCAACTATATCACATAAATTTTTAGATAAATTTAAGAAGACAATGGTTCATAGAATGGGAAACATCCCTGGATCTTGATATTTTGTTGGTAAATGCTATTTGATAAGGGATTAGACAATTATTACAAAGTTTATCCTCTCATCATATTTACTTCTCCTATTCTTGTTGAAAATTTCCTTCAAAAATTTATCATACCTTGGAATTTTTTGAGTGATTCATGATGGGGATATTAATTTCATCTTTTTAGAAGGTTTCTAGAATTTATTTTTTAAGTGACTCTTCTTGAAATATCTTTGATTATCTAACCATTGATGGAAATGGGAGGTAAGCCTTTCTTAACCCCATGTTTTTTGTTCAATGGTGTTTTTGGTCACTTCCTCCTTCATATGTACTAATCCTAATCCTATTTCTTTTTCTCTTCTTAGTTAATTTTTAATAGAATTTTTAGAATACCCAACATCATTCTATTTTAGTATAGGTGGTATTATTTCATGTTCATTGGTTTTTGTTAGTGGGATTTATTTTTCACTTATTATTTTTATTGTACAAGAATTATCCCTTTGATTTTGTATCATCTAGGAAGGGAGTTTCCCAATATTTTTTTATCACCAATAATATGAGACTATCAAAATTGTTTGATAAATATTTTATAGTGTCTTTCAGTACCACAAAATCATACCGGTGCTATTGATTTTGAACAGGGAGTTGTGCACTAGTGGATGGTTATTCATAGGGTCTCTAAAAAGTGGTTGGTTGGTGGTAGTCAGGCTGGTTATAATATTTTTTTGAAATAGTGGTGGATTTTATAATTGATGTCAGAATAGGGGTTGGTTTGGAACTACTTTTAGTTTGGTGGTCTATGTTGATTCTAAAAATTTATAAATCCATATTAGCCTTGATTAGGATATCACCATCCTTGATTTTTTTAACTAACTAAAATAAAAGGCTATTTTAAAAATTCCATTACCTATACTTTAACACACTGGTCATTGAAATGATCAGGTGATGAGCATAGAAAACATACCTTAGTTGATGCTTTTTACTCACTCACTTGTTTCAAGGCCATATTTCTCACTAAACTTGTTAGATAATCAACCTTAGTTTCCAATAAATTTGATGTATAAGAAGTTAGTACCTCATGAATTCCTAATGTTCAAGTTCCTCTTATACAAAACTTATGTGAGTTATAAGAAATATTCTCAATCAATCCATTAGCTTCTTCTAGCGACTTGTTAATAAATGGACCTCCAAATGATGCATCCAAAAGGTTTTTTTTAATTTTACACTAATCCTTGGTAAAAAAATAGGGATTTTATGATCCTTAATTTCATGATGTTGATAGCTGGAACACACCTTCTTAAATCTCTCCCAGTACTCAAAAATGGTTTCTCTAAATGATTTTATGATTTCATATATCTCTTTTCTAATGGTTGTGCTTCTAGAGGTGGGGAATAATTTTTTCATAAAGCACCTGGATATGTCATTATAGTAACATACATATCCTTTTTGTAGTCCATAAAACCATTACTTGTTATATCCTTTCAATAAAAATGTGAATTCTTTATTCTTTATTTGTTCCTTGGCTACTCCTCAAGGTCTAAAAGTTAAGCTTCCTTGTGTAAAATCTTTAATATGTTTTTTGGATCTTCTCCTACCAACCAATGAAATTTTGGAAGAAATGGGATCATGTTTGGTTCTATCTCAAAATAATTTTGTAATGATATAATAGAAAAATGATTTGTTTGATTAAGTAATTATTGTACATAGTGGTCTATAGGGGTTTGGTTGTGATTTTCAGCCATGATGATTGGTTCAGAATGAACACTTAAATTTTCAATCAATTCTACAAGATAAATTTCTTTAAAATCAGAATAAAATTTAAGGTTTATTGCTCTATTAAAAAAGGTTATTTCAATTTCAATATCTAGGGATCAAGTGTCAGTGTTAGTGGTTTTTGTCATGAAATTAAAAAATTAGATTTTGGGCACCACCACCCCAGAAATAGTGCCACGTTTTGACACATTTCTATTCTGGGGCGTAAAAAAAAATTATTTCCTAAGTTAATATGTAGTACAATGGTCATCCTTGGTTTTCACCAGAGAGGAGTACGTAATGATCACATTTTCTCATGGAATTAGATAAAAAATTGGTTGTTTTCAAAATGGTTTATTTTTGAAAAATCTAAATAAATGAAACAAAAGAATGAAATAGAGGAAAAAATTGAAAATAAATTGAAAAATTATGTGATAGAAAAAATTTATATGACTTGGGTGATTAGTTTGGGTTAATTTTTCAATTAAAATTATATCTTAGTTCCAATTTATCCAATCCTACTATACAAACATACTTAAATTGAGATTCCATGATTGCTTCATCTCATTCGCTTGGTCAAATGGTGATGGTTATAGTAAACTTCCCAAAGTTATCAGATCTGTCTACGCATGTTCTTATGTGTGAAAGAGTTGTATATAATGCCTTAAATTGACTTAGGTGATACCCTATCAGGACTTATTTGTTACAAATAATCATGAATATGCACTACCCCTCCCACATGTTCTAATAATAGATGAGTACATCACCACTAATCCTCAATATATTCCATTGTATATAAACCAGAACATGGTTGATGGAGATAATTATCCTTTACAAAATCAATAACCATAATAGAATATAAAATTAAATATGATTTTACTAGATAATAAAAACTTCTATTTCGAATTGAAATAAATTTCCCATAATAGAGAATTTATTTTATATCATGATTTCGAGGAACTTAATCTTTACAAAAAGAAATAATCCCCTTCCAAAATTAATCATAAGTTTACCCATCCATGTGAATGGTATAAAAGAAGAATGGGCAATGAAAATTCATTACAAAACTAAGAAAAAAATAGGGGTAAAGGAAAGAATAAAAATTATCCTCCAAAATCAATACACAAAAATATTACTCTATTTCTTCCAACCAGAAAATAAAATATCTCCATGATTCATTCCTAAAATTTGTTTAGAATTTAGTTCTATATAAAACCTCCAAATTTTAGTTTCATTGTAAATGTGTAGAAAATTTTATTCCTTAATTACACAATAACACCTTTTCATTCCTAAGATACCTTTCATCTTCCTCTAATTTTCCACACTAAATTGAAACCATAATGAGAAAAATTATTCATGAAATTTAACAAACATATGTTCCTCCTAGTGATATTTCATTTATATATGGAATCGACTATTTTAGAGGTATATATACCTATATATTCTGCATTTAATTATGAGAGTTCCATTCTATCATCTATAAATATTATTCAATATTATTGATTTATGTGGGCTTGTTAAAGTTTGAATGAGATATAAGTCCAAAAGGAGAAGTTGAATCCCATGAAAAATGGAAGCAAAAAAATAATCACTCCATTTGGATCAGTATTTTAAAATTTATGCTCTCAATACAGAAGTGATAGAAATAGTTAAAATTTCAAAATTATTCAATTTTTACATATTCAACCAATATTCACAAAAAGTACAAAATTGATGAAAATTAGCTCAAATTGTTAAATTTTTAGTTAATAGATCCTTCAAATACATGTAAAAAATAAAGAAAATATTATCTCTATTGGGGATGATTTGTGATAAAATTACCACAATTATCAAATCCACTAACCAAGATGACTTAGAAGGGAGTAAATTTTTTCTAGTCTCGTGAATGAAAAAAGAGCTTCAAGAATTTAAAAAATATAATTATCCCTACTCTAATACTTACACTACCCATATGTGGGAAATATTCATGGTATTTATTTATTCTTCAATTAAGGTCTTAGGTTTTGTACTAATTTAGTATAATAAAGTTATTTTATATGCCTTAAGGAAGTTTAAAGTTCATGAGGAGAATGATATAATGCCTGATTTGTAGTTGGATGTTGTAATCTTCACATTGAAAACCTTGAAATATTATCTCTATGGGGAGATGTGTGAAATATTTAGGGACTATAAGAGCCTCAAATATATTTTCACATAGAAGGATCTAAATATTCACTAGCAATGATGGTCAGAGATAATCAAGGATTATGACTAATTAATTCACTACCATCCAAGTAGATAGAATAAAGAAGCATATGCTCTAAGTGGAAAGGATCATGTAACATTTTAATAATCATAATTTAGGAGAATATTATATTCTTATACTTTCAAAGGATTTTCATGGGGATCATAATGGAAGGAACATCATCACTTCTTTCCCAAATAAGTGCTCAACCATCCCTTCTGGAGAAGATAAATGATGCTCAAAGTGATGATTTCCAAATTCAAAAGATGGTGTAAGCTATCAGAAATGGGAAATCCTCAAAGTTAAAAATTTCTAAGGAAGGAGTTGTAAGATTTAGGTCACGACTATGCATACCATAAAATCCCAAAAATAATAAAGAAACTTCTAAATGATGCACAATGATAAACCTTCTCTATCCACAAAGGAAGCATGAAGTTGTATTGATATATCCAAGAGAACTGTTAATATAACAATATGTAGATGGAGAATGTCTGATATACATCAAGGTGCCTACTATTTCACCAAGTAAAGGATAAAAGGATAAAAGTTTAATTTTATGATGAAACCATTACACTGTTGGTTCTTGGCATAGTAGAAGCCTATGATGGTAGGTGATATATTAAAAAAATTAATAATAATTTCCTAAAAACAAGAGTTAGGATCTTGAAACTTAGATTTATAATTAGTTTATTTAATATCTGAAGAAATAAAAACCTGGTCTTTGGAACATTCTTCATTGATGATTTCTGATTGTCCAGAATGGCCCTTCTAGATTGCCTTCATTGCACTTGAGAAGATTGGAGGATAGAATATATCTAGCGGCGATCCAAACTTGCTTCAATTATCTCTAGGAAATGACACTCATTCTCTGAGTGTTAGCATGGTGAATCAAATGCCTTACACTGTTTATTCTTGATCACTCGTTCTTTGATCTTGAAGAAATTATCTCCTAGGTTTCCTATTATTATGAGTGAGAGTGGAGGAGGAGTCGAGGGAGAATTAATTGTGTGCAACAATTCACTATTCCCTCACTTAGAATTGGTTTCAAATGAATTACACAATAGATGTAGCTATCTATTTATAGAGCTGGGATTTCAGTTAAAAAAATTTAATTACATAACAACCATTAAATATTATTATAACCATTAACGAAATCTCATGCCTCATAATAATAATAGTATTATTATTTTGTGGTGTTCCAACTTGTGCAAAATGGATAAATAATATTTACTGACTCATAATTAAATATTTTATCACTAAACACTGTCTAGGTCCATTCAAACTCTTCTTGTATTTATTAAACAACTGAATAAATATTTTATTCTCTTAAATAAATATTTTATTCACATACTAATAAATAAATATTTATTAATATTCAATAAAATCATTAAATATATTTTACTCACAATATGGTGAATAAATATTCAATTAATATATACGATCAATATAACTTAATTAAAATTATTCTTTAGTCTTGAGAATAATATTTATACCTTTAATTAAATTAAGATTGAATTTAGTCGAGACCACCAGAAACACTTAGCATGTGACCGTATAGTATTCTTTCTCATTGATATTAAGAGGTCTTGCGTAAAGTCTAATATTAATATCTAGAAACAGGTCAAGGAACCCAAGAGAAACAACATACAATCACAATGATGACAACCACATATAAATTCTCACTGTGTAATATAATCCCTTCATCACATAATCCCATCAACTAGGTTGCATGATGGTGTCATCAACCTATATTCTTGATACATCATTCTTTGGATATCTGAAATAAACTCACCGTTACACCATGTTCATGAAATTTAGGGTGATATTTTTATTTCAATCAAAGGTCTGAGATATCAAATTCCATAAATATACATGGTAAAAATCCTTTCTTGAATTATACATTAATAATATTTCATTCGTGACACATCCAATATACCCTACTTCATGCCAACATATGGCATGGTAGTTTTAGTCCTCAAATCTAAGTGTGCGAGTCATGACATGCATTAATGATAATATTAAAGTCTAAGGACCATTACACACACTTGCAGATAGAAATATCTAATGACACCAAAACATGTGGAATTCCTACTAGTGGGTTTGTTATCATAACCTCCCACTATGAATATTACCAAATGTTAAATTCATGAGAATAAGTCTCATATTCTTATGAGTACTCGCACCTAACTGTATATACACTACATGTCCCATCAAATTATGTTATCCAATCACAAAAATATATTAAGAATTTTTTTATAGAACTTCAAGGTTATCATCATAACAGGGAACTACTATGAACTTATCATTGTGATAAATACTCTAGTAAATTATTACATTATGGTCATACAGAATAATGAAAAATATGTATTAAGATGTTTAATATTCTATTTAATACATCAAATATTCATGTAATCAAAGTAAAAAAATCTGGTTTTAGGATAAAAAATCTAACAAACTCCCACTTGGACCAGAACAAACTTCCTATGACTTTCAATCCATTATACCTCACAAGATAATCATATTTCTACTGAGTCCAGACTTTAGTAAAGGGGTCCTCCACATTGTATTCCATGGAAATAGAACTCATTGAAACTTCACCTATCTAAGAAAAATCCCTAAAGATATGATACTTATGAATTATGTTCTTTGTCAGATGATGTTACCTTGAATCTTTTTTCAGAGCCACCACTATAGTATTTCACAATGGAGTGTGATGGGGTCTTTATTGATAGGTACCACATTAAGATCTTGGATGAAATTGCACATCCAAATTACTTCTTTATCTACCTTAGAAGCTACAATATACTCAAAATCTGTTGTAGAATCTATGACCACAACCTTATTTGAGCTCTTCTAGCTCACAACACCTCCTTCCAAAGTGAATATGTAACCAATTTGTGAATCCATGTTATCTTGATCAGTCTGGAAACTTTCATCTGCATAACATCTGATGACTAGTTGATCACATCCTCTATAAACTAGGAACATATCCTTAGTACACCTCAAATACCTAAGGATAGTCTTGACATCCATCCAATAGTGGTCACTTTGATCAGCTTGATATCTACCTACCACGCTTAATGCATAGGCGACATCTAGCCTAATACAAAGTATGCCATACATGACTGACCCAATCACTAATATGTATGGAATCCTTTCCATTCAATTTCTTTCCTCATGGCTCTTAGGACACATTCTCTTAAAATTATGAATTCCATGTGAAGTTGGAAACAATACCCTATTGAATTTCTCCATACTAAATCTCTTTAGTATCTTGTCTATGTATTTACTTTGATGTAGGCTGAGCAACCTCTTGTATCTTTCATGATGGATATTGAACCCAAGAATATATGATGCCTCTTCCAATTATTTCATGGAAAATAATTTATTCAGCCATGCCTTAATATACTATAAGACTGGTATTTCGTTTCCAATAAGTAATATGTCATCAACATATACTATTAAGAAAACAACTACACTCTTAATAAACCGTTTTCAGAAATAAGGCTCACATTCGTTCTTTATAAAACCAGATTCCATTATGGCTTCATCAAAATTAATTTTACATGACTTGGATTCTTTCTTTAATTCATAAATGGATTTTTTTCAACACTTATATCTTATTGACATCCTTTAGAGTCACAAACCTTTTAGGTTGTGTCATGTAGACATCTTACTAAGGGTTATCATTAAGGAAGGCTGTTTTGAAATCCATTTTCCAAAATCTCATATTTATGATGAACCAAAATGGCATGTAGAATTATGATGTTTTTAATCATTTCAACTGGTGAAAAGTTTTCATTGTAGTCAATACCTTGATGGTATTTAAACTCTTTTGCAACTAGTCACACATTATAGGTACTAACTTGTCCTTTCATGTTTAGTTTATTCACTACTAGAAAAACAGTTATTTGCGACGGGTCATTTGCGACGGGATCCCGTCGCAAATGGCTTTTTGCGACGGGGGCCCGTCGCAAATGGCCCGTTGCTGAAAACGGCGTCGCAACAACACTTATTTGCGATGAGCCCGTCGCTAAAGCCTTTTTTTGCGACGGTTATTTTCCCCGTCGCAAATAGTACTCCATATATTTGTAAAAAACTTTTAAAATAGTATTTGCGACGGTACCCGTCGCAAAAACTTTTTTTTTAAAAAAATAAAAAACTATTAATAAATTATTTTAATACATATAATAATACTAGTATTTGCGACGGGCATAGTATCCCGTCGCAAATACTATAAAAAAAATAAAAAAAATAAATTATTAATAAATTATTTTAATTAATATAATAATAGAATTATAATTCACAAATAAAAATAATAAATTATTTTAATTAATATAATAATAATAGGATTATAATTCAAAAATAAAAAATAATAGAATATTAATAAATGATTTAATTAATATAATAATATTAGGATTATAATTCATAAATAAAAAAATATTAATAAGTTATTTTAATTAATATAAAAATAATAGAATTATTTTACATTCAAATATTAAAATAATTCAAGTATTACAAAAAATATAATTAAATTATAATATTATAAAATTTTAATATATATATATATATATATTTTAATATTATAAAATATAAATAATATTATTATTCATATTAATATTGTTATTTAAAAATATAATATTATTAATATTTTATAATGAGACAAAAACTAAGAATAGAAAAAAAAAATATTTTGATTTCCCAAATTTTATAACATAAATACAAACTCTAATCTGAAGGAGGGGGGGGAGGTGGGGGATCTGCAGATGGTGGTGGAGGAAACTCCATCCCTAAAGCATGAGTGAGTCGGCGCATGTACTCCATCTGCTCCTGATGCTGCTGCTGCCACCGACTCGTCTGCTCCTCGTACAACTGCTGCTGGCGTCGACGCTCCTCCTCATACTGCTGACGCATTTGCTCCTGCTCCTGTCAGAGACTCTCTATCTGTGCAGTCTGAGATCGCAACTGATCCTCATACTGTGTAGTAGAAGAAGATGCACGAGCTCCTCTCGAGCTGGACGCTGACATCGCAGCACTGCCATAATAATCTCCGGGAGTCAGTCGAGAGCCGATACCAACTACCCGGCCCTTCTCGAAGGCATACTGGGTGTCCTGCATCCATGCTGCCTCATCAAACTGACAGGCAGTGGTCTGATCTGATGACTCGGCCTGACTCTCAGGCCGGGCCTGTGACGCTGCGGCCTCATATGACTCCTATAGTTGCAATTTAAAATTAAAATTGTGAATATATTATATGCAGTTAATTTTTAAACTTGAAAACAAATAATACTGACCACGGTGTGATGTTGACGATCACATCTGAGCTCCCCAGTAGTAGGATCACTATACATCCTCCGATATACGTCGTACTCTGTAATATCGGGGTGCTCGACAGCCTATAAGAATAAAAAATAAACTGTTAATATTTATAGTTATATAAAATATTTATAAATAATGTACGTACCAGATGCTGTCTATGAGTACTGAAAGAACGACTCCTAGCTCGATGAGTCACCTCCTGTCTCCCCCGATTCTGCCTCCCCACCGATGATCTCCTCTGAAAGGCACCACTCAACCAGTGCGCACATAATCCATCCCATACATGGGATGAAATATACTCTGGTCGGTGTGCTCTACATGACTCCTCAAAATCTGACACTCCTGCTTTCTTCATCGCAGCTTTTCTTAAATTGTGCAAAAACTGACAAAGGCGATCACGCATGGCCACCTCCCATGCCTCATGGATGGCGTCATGCATGGTATCCTCGATCGGATACCATAAACCCTACAAATAAATCAAAATATCAAGTTAGAAATGAAATAATTTTCAAAATAAAAATTATTTATTTATGTACGTACCAACCAATGACCGAACATGGCCTGCTGCACATCAATGGGAATCTGCTCCCATGTGGTCCACGGCTAAGAGAAATAGTTGCGCAAAATAGCGCTGCCCTGTCCGACTTCTATATGCGAAAAACTGAAAAAATAATAAACATTTATTATGTGAATAGATTAATGAAATCTTAGTCAAATCCACAGGTTATCACACAGGTTATCACACCTTCGTGTGCGTGGATCAAACCCAAGATGTGGACGTCGCTCGGGGACGGGGTCAGGAATCATCAATCGTGCAAGACCGCGCCCCCTCCGTGTACTCCCTGGAGCGCCTGCAGGCTGAGGGTCATCTGTCAGCAACGCATCCACATTGAAAGTCAGGTCAGCATCCGCCAACTCACGAAATGTGGCGTCGTCCATCTGAAACAGAAAATGTTAATGTTAGCAAATAATTGATAATTACTATTATATATACATATATACATATTATGATTGTATATAAATACCATGGAATGCTATCAGTGTTCATATTCATCATCATCTTCATATATGTTAATGTCATCTTCATATTCCTCCTCAACATCATCGATATCCATTCGAGTTACAGTTGCTTCATCTCTTACCATTTCAAATTCATATGTGACATCATTAACATCATCGTCATCACCGACTCTTAAATGTGGGGTGTCGTCATCGATACTCATGTCTCTTATTAAAAAAGATTGATTTTGAGTACTCTCTTGAAAAACTTCAATTCTTTGCACATCAGTGAAAGCACATTCGCTTTGACTAAACTGATTGTCTCGAATTTTGATTTTTATTATACTCCACCAATCAGTCAAGTCTCTTGATGTTGCACATTAATTTTCATAATAAACTTGATATGCCTGTTGAGCCAATAAGAATGGTTCATTTACTGCGAGAACACTTTTACATTTAATATCGATGATTCCATGAGTCGGATGAACACGCACGCCTCTCTCTGTATCCAACCACCGACATTTGAACATGGTTATGTAATGCTGTCCAAGATAAAAGAGTTCAATGATTTCATCAAGTATGCCATAAAAGTCAACTTCATTTTCTCGATGATGAGATCCTCTAAAGCTAACTCCACTGTTCATTGTTTTTTTCGATTCCCCATATGCATGTGTGTGGAATCGAAATCCATTCACCACATATGCATTATAAGTTTTAACAAGTTTGGAAGGTGGGTTACTCAATACACACAGCCGTTTTTCAATTTTATCAGCATGTCGAGACACCTGAAAATTTGTGAAATAATTATCCATATAGTAAACTATACATTGAATGAGTTGCTAAAAGATTAAGAATTTATGTTACCAGTTTTTAAAACCACTGCGAGAAATTTTTCAGTCGACGTTCTTCGAGAGCAGCTGCTGTAATTTGTGGAATTTGTTTCTTGATATGATTATCATACAACCTATAATAACCAAAGTTATTTACTGTAACATAAATGATAGAATAAGTGATATAAACACTTACAGTACAACTGATGTCATCTCTTCACAGTTGAGCAGAACATACGTATGAGCTCTCTGATGTTCATCATCTGAAAGCCAGCGTTCATAAACTCCACCAAAACCAAGCTCTGACTGGTTGAAAATAGATAATTGATTGTCGATTTCATCAATATTCCTCTCGTTCCGTCCCATTCGGTTGTGTTTTGAAGGATACTCAGATTCAAAATAATGGGAGCAGAAAAAAGATATTTCCTCTTGCAAATAAGCTTCTGCAATAGATCCTTCAACAGATACTTTGTTACGTACTTTTCTTTTCAATTTTTGCATGCATCTTTCAAATGGGTACATCCATCGAAACTGTACCGGACCTCCACATTTGGCTTCATATGGAAAATGTAACATCAAATGTTCCATTGAGTCGAAGAAA
The DNA here is from genome assembly GCA_963277665.1 of Viscum album. NCBI lineage: Eukaryota > Viridiplantae > Streptophyta > Magnoliopsida > Santalales > Viscaceae > Viscum > Viscum album. Next base: position 420,217,342 of record OY728162.1, on the reverse strand, counting down.
GACGGCGGAAATATTTTTTCCAGTTTACATATAATTACAACAACATCTTTTTCAAGTTTTCCTAGAGCATCATAATCTGCCGTAGCTGCACAAATTTCCCGAAAAAAATGAGACATGTCTGTTATGGAATCCCAAATCACAGAATTCAACAGACCTCTTAATCCAATGGGTAGAAGTCTCTCCATTATAACATGACAATCATGACTTTTTAATCCAGTAATATGACCATTCTTTACACATCTACCCAAATTAGAAGCACAACCATCTGGAAGTCTCAAATCTGCAATCCACTGACAAAATAATAAACGGTTTTCTTTAGACAGTGTATAAGCTGCTTTTGGTTTCAGTAACCTTTCTGTTCTGACATTCTCAAATAGTTCCAATTCTGGACGCCTGCAAATTTGGGCAAGATCTAAACATGCATTTACATTGTCTTTGCTCTTTCCTGGCATATCCAAAACTGTATGAAACAAATTATCAAAACAGTTCTTCTCAATATGCATGACATCTAACATGTGTCGGACCAACAGATCAGACCAATATGGAAAATCCCAAAATATGCTACGTTTAATCCAATTTTGTTTTTTCCCAAAACCATAAATTTTCTGTTGGTTTATTATGGGACCAAAAGTGATGGGAGGTAATGAAAATATAACTGATTTTAACTCCGAACCTGATAGCATTTTTGGAGGTCCATCCCTTTCAACTGTTCCTTTTCTGAAATGAGATCTGTTTCTGCGAAAAGGATGATCAGCTGGAAGAAATCTGCGATGATAGTCAAAATAACAAGGTTTCTTTCCATGAATGAGCATAAATGATTTGTTCTCTACCATACAGTAAGGACATGATTTCTGACCATGTGTACTCCAGCCAGATAACATCCCATAAGCCGAGAAGTCACTTATTGTCCACATCAATGCTGCTCTCAGTATGAAATTCTGTTTCGTTGCAACATCATATGTACTGACACCAGTAATCCACAATAAATTTAATTCATCAATCAATGGCTTCAAATAAACATCAATATTTTTCTTCGGATGTCATGGAATTAGTAAAGTCAAAAAGATATATGGCTCCTTCATCAATATCCATGGAGGTAAATTGTACGGAGTTAAAAAAATAGGCCAACATGAATATTGACTACCATAAGATCCAAACAGACAGAAACCATCAGTGGAAAGGCCCAGTCGAACATTTCTAGCTTCTAAAGCAAAGGATGGATGCACTATATCAAAATGTTTCCATGAATCACCATCGGCTGGATGATTCAAGCTTTTATCGGTTGAAATATTCTCTTTATGCCATGACATCATTGTCGCTGTATTCTTAGACATGAATAAATGCTGAAGTCTGGATGTAAGCGGAAAATATCTCAACTGTTTTACAGGAATCAAACCAGACTTCCCGTGTTGTCCTTCTTTATATCTCAGTTTCCCACATGTAGGACAACTATCCAATGACTCATTTTCCCCAGAATATAAAATGAAGTCATTTGAACATGCATGAATCTTCTGACAAGTAAGTCCCAAATTTCGAACCAGCCTCTTACTCTCATAGTAATTTGCAGGTAAAACATTTCCTTCGGGTAACAGTGTTCTCAGCAAAGAAAATATCTGGTCAAAACAGGTGTTTGACATTCCGTTATCTGATTTGATAGCCATAAATTTTGAAACTGCTTCTAATTTTCTCATCTTGCAGCCAGGATATAATGCATCCTCAGCAGATTTCAACAACTCATAAAATTCAGACGGTGCCAACTCAGGATTTGAAGCTATATCAGCCGGAGTTTCTGTATGTTGAACAGATGAACCTGCAACATCATGTACTAAATCTTGAAACTGGGATGGATCCAGAATCAAGTTGGTATCACCTGCTCTGGAACTGTGTTCACCGTGTTGATACCAAAAAACATAATCTGGTTGAAAACCAAAACGCAAGAGATGTTCTCCCACTTTGTCAAACGTGTCAAACGTTCTCCATGCACATTTTCTGCAAGGGCATTTTATTTTGCCTTCTGAAACAAATTCTGAATTTTATGCCGCAAATGATAAAAAAGTCTCCAAACCCTCAACATATAATGGATTTAAACCAGAACCGTTTGGATTTCTACGTTGATTTATCCATATGCGGTCACCTAATAATGATTTTTGACGACCTCGTTGTTCCATATTTCTCTATAAAATATAAAAGCATTACTGGTTTTGAATAATTTGTTAGAAAAACCACTCAAGTAAAGATTGAATATATTGAGAATAAAGCAAAACATGTTACAAATATTGATAATTTTAATATTATATTGATTTTTTATTATTTTAATAATACTAATATAATTTTTTCATAAACATTAATTATATAATAATAACATTATTACATTATTAGTATATTTTATTATTAATATTAAAATAACATAATTTTTTTATATTATATATAATTATCCTTCCATCTGTGTGTTTAACATTCTGTCTCCCCATGTAATATTTGCATTCACTTTCACATCTCCATTGGCGAGTAGGTTGATAATTTTGAAAAAGAATGCGAATATTACATGTGGAGACAGAAAACACACAGATGAAAAGAGAATTGTATATAATATAGAATATTATATTATTTTAATATTAATAATAAAATATACAAATAATGTACTAATGTTATTATTCGTAAATATTGGTAATTATTTCAAATTATTGGTAATTATTTCTAATTATTGGTAATTATTTCTAATTATTGGTAAATATTGGTAAATATTGGTAAATATTGGTAAATATTGGTAATTATTGGTAAATATTGGTAACTATTGGTAACTATTGGTAACTATTGGTAACTATTGGTAATTATTGGTAATTATTACTAATTATTGGTAATTATTACTAATTATTGGTAATTATTACTAATTATTGGTAATTATTACTAATTATTGGTAATTATTACTAATTATTGGTAATTATTGGTAATTATTGGTAATTATTGGTAATTATTGGTAATTATTCTTAATTATTACTAATTATTGGTAATTATTACTAATTATTACTAATTATTGGTAATTATTACTAATTATTACTAATTATTGGTAATTATTACTAATTATTACTAATTATTGGTAATTATTACTAATTATTGGTAATTATTACTAATTATTGGTAATTAATACTAATTATTGGTAATTAATACTAATTATTGGTAATTATTACTAATTATTGTTAATTATTACTAATTATTGGTAATTATTACTAATTATTGGTAATTATTACTAATTATTGGTAATTATTACTAATTATTGGTAATTATTACGAATTATTGGTAATTAATACTAATTATTGGTAATTAATACTAATTATTGGTAATTAATACTAATTATTGGTAATTAATACTAATTATTACTAATTATTGGTAATTATTGATAATTATTACTACTTATTTGTAATTATTACTAATTATTGGTAATTATTACTAATTATTGGTTATTATTACTAATTATTGGTAATTATTACTACTTATTGGTAATTATTATTAATTATTGGTAATTATTACTAATTATTGGTAATTATTACTAATTATTGTTAATTATTACTAATTATGGGTAATTATTACTAATTATTGGTAATTATTACTAATTATTGGTAATTATTACTAATTATTCCTAATTATTGATAATTATTGGTAATTGTTCCTAATTATTAGTAATTAAATGAATAATTACTAATAATTAGGAATAATTACCAATAATTACAAATAATAACATTATTAGTATATTTTATTATTAATATTAAAATAATATAATTTTCTAATTTATATACAATTCTCCTTTCATCTGTGCGTTTTCTATCTCCACATACAAATAATACATGTGAAGACAGCAAACACACAGATGAAAAGAGAATTGTATATATATAAAAAATTATATTATTTTAATATTAATAATAAAATATACTAATAATGTAATAATGTTATTATTCCTAATTATTGGTATTTATTATTAATTATTAATATTTATTCTTAATTATTAAAAATTATTACTAATTATTCCTAATTACCATTAACTATGAACAATACTAATAATTTAAATTTATTAAGTAACAAAACAATGTAAACATAATTAAATTACAACTAATTAAGAATAATTGAAACTAATAAGAAATTAAAAATAAATATTAAATTAAAATAAACATAAATACCTTAAAAATTGATCTGCTCTGATCGTTCTTCAAATCTTTAATATCAACTCCGGAGAAAAAAATTAAACTGGAGAAAAAATGAACTTTAGAAATACAACTTTGAGAGAAGAAGAAGATGGAGTTTGATAATGATTTGAAAAAAACGGATGGGGGTATTTATAGGTTAGATTATTTGCGACGGGTCCATTTGCGATGGGATTCCCGTCGCAAATAGTGTTATTTGCGACGGGACCCGTCGCAAATAACCACCTGCCGACATACTATTTGTGACGGGGGAATATTCCCATCGCAAATACCTTTTACCGCCGCTGGTTATTTGCGACGGGAATATTCCCCCGTCGCAAATAAGTTTCCCGCGATTTGGCGCGCAAACCACGCCAGTCCTTTTGCGACGGGGAAAGCTATCCCGTCGCAAAAGGCTACTTATTTGCGACGGGAAAATAACCCCGTCGCAAATAAGTTTTTAACAGGACTATTTGCGACGGGATTTATTCCCGTCGCAAATAACCCGTCGCAAATACCCATTTTTCCCGTAGTGATTCTTGAATACCCATTTGCAACCAACAAAATTTATATCCACTGGAGGATCTACCAAAATCCAAACTTGGTTTTGGTACATGGAATCCATTTTATAATTCATGGCTTCTTTCCACTTTGAAACATATGTTCTACTTACTACTTACTTGTTGGTTAGAGGATCTTTATTAACAACTAACAACGATGTAAAATCCTCAGTAACTAGAAAAATATACCATTATGGTTCTCTAACCTCTCTTGTACTCTTACAAAGTTCTTGTGTCTCTGGAATAGTTTTTGTTCAACAAGGATTTGTGGAATTTGATCTTGTACAATCTTTTCTGTGCCTTAAGCCTAAAATTTATCGAATTTTATCTCGCTATCACTATATCATTTAAAGATGTTCCCCCTCTCAAGTAATATGGTGTGTATTTCCACTATAACCCTTTTGTTTGAGGGGTATTATAGGTAATATACCATAGTTTCCTTGGGGTCTCCAATAAAGGTATGCTTTGTTCCTTAAGGTGCAAGTTTATTTATTGAAGAGGCCTTAACAGATGCTCCTCTTCCCCACACATGTAAATTTGATAACATGGTTTTTATTCCACTCTAAAATTAGCATGGAATACTATTTATTGATTTAGTTGGTACTTGGTTTTTTATGTGTTCCACTGTTTGTAACGCATATCCCTAAAAGTATAATCAATAACTTGTTTAACTCTTCATTGATCTCACCATGTTCAATAAGGTGTGGTTCCTCCTTTAACTTACACAATTACACAGAGGCATGTAAGGAGGAGTTAGTTGGGATATTATCCCAAACTCTTATATGTAATCAATGAAGTATTGATTAAGATATTATCCTCCTTGGTCTGATCATATTTTCTTAATCTTCTTACCAAGATGGTTCTCAACTTTATTCCTGTATTCCTTTAATTTATAAAAAAATATGACTTATGAATCATTAAGTAAATATATCCATATCTACTAAAATCATCAGTAAAAGTTATGAAATATGAGTACCCACCACTTATTTCAATAAAAAATGGTCCACACGCATCAGTATGAACTAATTCAAGAATCTATTTAACCCTTTCACCTTTCCCACTAAATGGGGTTTTGGTTATTTTTCCTTTTAAACATGTGTGACATACACTAAGTGGGTTTAGTTCGAAAGAATATAAATATCCATCTTGATGTAATTTTTTCAAGCATTTTTCATTTACATGACCTAGTTGGTGATGCAAAAGTTGGTTGTGGTATGATTCATGTGAAGTAACTTTGTTATTTATTGACGTTACTTGGTTTATGTAATCCAACACTTCATGACCATTATGTAAATGTGACTGACCATAACGAATTCTATATTTATAAAAGAAGCAGAATTTATATCCAAATTTGAAAATGAATCCATCTTTACATAGTATGGATACATAAACAATGTTTTTGGTAACTAAAGGCACATAATAACAAACCTTTAAAATAAGATCATTCTAGACAGCAATGTGAGGTGGTAGTCCCCCATAGCTACAGAAGCAAGTTTAGCTCTGTTGGCTACTCTTAAATCTACCTTTCCTCAGTCAATTTTTTGGAATATACTTGGTTCCTCTATTTGAATACATATGTCAGCACCACATACTGTATCTGATAGAAAATTTGTAGAAATAGATAAATTTCAATCTATAACAAATGCACCAAAATATTCTCTTTCTTCTTTTGCAGGGTGCAGTTTTTCTTTCAATGGACCATCTTGGAACATGATAAATAGACAACATCATGTTACCTTTCTTCCCCTTTGATCTTCTTATTCCTAGAAGGGTGTGTAGAAGATTTGTTCTTAAAGATCATTACATTCCCTTTCTGTTTATTCAGTAGACGAACAAAAGGATTTTGGTGCTTCATATCATTATATACTTGGATAAGGAGGATAATAAGACCTGGAAAAGATGAATCATTTCTATTCATTTTAATATTCACAAAAAATCTGGAGAAGCTCTAAGGGAGTGGTGCCAAAATGATATTGGTGCTAAATTATTTGGGAAGTTTAAACCCCAGAACCTCTAGGTGCTCAATGTAGCCATTGAGCTTGACTACATGAGGAATAACTAGAGAACCCTCTTCATGATTACTATTAAACAACACCTTGAAAATATCAAACCCTGCATGTCTAGTTCTCTCTAAGTAAAAACCACAGATGTGCTCAAGCATACTATACACATCAATTTTTTTGAGATACTTCATGAATTTACTAGACATATATGAAAGCATAAAACATTGAAAATTTACCACATTGTTCATATATTTTTTAGACTAGGAACTCATCATCACTCTCCTCTTGAGTAGGAAAATCAAGCATTAAGGATTCTAGCATGTACGATTATTGTTTATGGCATAGAATAACTTGAAGGTGTCTAAACCGCTCCTTGAAGTTACTACCAGTGATGATATTGTATTTATCCAATATTGATCATAGTAATAGTTATATTTTAATTTTATTCTTCAATTGAAAGAGTATATTATTAGTAATTTTATTAATTACATATCTTGTGAGAAATTAAAAATTTATTTTATTAAATCTCCCACTATTTTATCTTGTCCCAATTTTCCTCACCATTGAACTTAGAATGCCTATTTTCTATGACATTCTAGTGGAAAGGATCTGTATTCCCATTCACATAACCCCAATAGGGTTTGGTTAATCTATTTTGATGTTTTTTATGTAGGAAATTCTTTGCCAACTATGGGCTTGCATCTCCTTGATCTGTTGGGTAGACTCCCCGATCTAGAAATCCTAAATTGGATTTTCTCAAAACATGCCTCCAAATTACACCAAGTCTAGCTAGGGATACTCCTATTGATGTAAAATGGCTAAGTAAACCTAAAAATTTCATAATAACATCCCTTATAAACTTAAGTGTCCTAACAAGGGTTAGTCAAACACAAAGTTCTATTTAGTTTTTTTCTTAATCAAGTAATGGAAGTCTTAGTATGACTTTATTTTAGATTGAGGTATTTTATTTTTTTTTGAATAAATTTTTATCTTGTTTTATCTTTTACATGTCTTATTAATATTTAGGTGGATGTTTACTCAATGAATTTACCATGTTTATATAAAAGTTTTATGCATAATCAATTTTATTTAAATTATATATTTTCATATTATTAATTCATTTATGTGACTGTGGTCTTGCTTAAATAAATATAATTTTAATTCATTAGACAATAAATAATTAACTGATTAAATAACATGATAATGAGCTTATCTAATGGTTGATTTAATGAGCAGACATTAATTCAACCTATGAAATATAGGAAATAACTCCTTATATTGGATATGGCATGATCTATAAAATTCCACATGTCCACTAATGTGTCACCAATTTGGAGGAATTATAGTTCCTTCTTCAACCATTCCCATGTTCCTTGGGATTCTCCATTAATTAAAAATATTTATTACTAAAATCCAGGTGAGGGGAACCAAATGATTGGTTAAAGTGGATTACATAAATATCCTTGGACACGTAGGTTCTACATAATAATGGAGGGACGGATAAATCACATGCCATATTTTAATTTAATATTAATAATTTCAAAACTATTCAATAAATTTAATTAAATAAATTCCAATACATACATAGGTCTTGATCAAGCTCATGAATGATCACACATGCAAGGAGTATGCAAAAGTAAATGACTGGCATTCATTTATTCATTCTCTTATTATTTAAGATAAACATTCTTACATTAATTAATTAATTAATGATTTCATATTCATCTTAATGATAATCCCATATTATTTGGAGATACCTATCATTAATGGAATTCATGTAAAATAAATGGAAGAACTAATAATGATATATTAATTACAATAAATTAATAGAGAATTTTAAAATTCTTTAAAACCATTTTTAAGTTGCCAAACACACAATGGTGTTCTAATAAATAAAATAAGGTTTTAATGTTGCAATTTCAAATTTAATGTAATTTTAATTTTTTCCATTAATGGGATACTTCAAGGTGTGTGCATATAGCTACACACCATGTACCTCAGTTGACGTATATCCAAGTCAAATTCTTAGGGATTTTGTGTGTGGAATCGACCAGAATAAATGGTATGCACATGCCAATTATACACCACGTATCCAATTTTCATGTTCCAGGTTGGCCTCTTCAACATGCAGTTTTAAATTAAAGAACCGTGTGTAATTAATTACTTGGTGTATCTATATATATTGTGCATATGTATACAATGTATTCTTCGGTCACATGCCATGTAACCCAGTTTTATCGTCTAATGATTTGGAACTTCTTGCTATAATCTATGGTCATTATTCATTTATTCTTAAACCTTCAATAAAATGAAACATTGGGATAACATGATTAATATATTGATAACATGTTAATTAAAATCTGATTAAATAATGAATAACATGAAATAAAATCTAACCAAAATTGTGTATAGATAAAAAATTAATAAAATAATCATAAATTTAAATGTGACTAATCTGATGCCACTTATTTGTTCCAGGTACAATGGAAGCATGCAGTGGTAGGTGATATATTAAAATTTATTTTAATATTTTTTTCCTGAAACCAAGAGTGAGGATCTTGCACATCAAATTTATAATTAATTTATTTGATATATGAAGAAATAAATATCCAGGCTTAGAAAATTTCTTCATTGAGAATTGTTGATTGTCTAAAGTATCCCCTTCATAGTTCATTCCTTGCACTTGTGATGATCCAAGGGTATAATCCCTATAGCGGTGATCCACACCTAGTTCAATGGTCTCCAAGAAACACCACTTGTTCTCCAAGTTCTAACATGGTGAATCTAATGTCTTGTGTGGTTTGTTCTTGATCTCTTGTTATCTGGTCTTAAAGAAATTCTCTCATGGGTTTCTTTTTATTAATAAGGAGAGAGGACGAGGATTAGAGAAATAATTCATTGTGTGTAACAATTCTTTATTCCCGAACATGGAATTGTTTTCGAATGAATTACATAATTAATGTAGCGGTCTCTTTATAATGTTAGGATTTCAATTAAAAAACTTAATTTCATAACAACCATTAAATATAATTATAACTATTAATGAAATCTCATCTTGAATAATAATAATAATAGTATTATTATTTTTTGGTGTGCCAACTTGTGCAAAATGGATTAATAATATTTACCAACTCATAAATAATTATTTTATCATCAAACTTGATTTTGGTCCATTCAAACTCCTCTTTTATTTATTGAATACCCAAATAAATATTTTATTCTCTTAAAAAAATATTTTATTCAAAAACTATTAAATAAATATTTATTAAATATTCAGTAATATAAATAAATATATTTTATTCCCAATCTGTTGAATAAATATTTATTTAATTTTTTCGATCAATATTACTTAAATAAAATTATTCCTGAGTCTTGAGAATACTTTTTATTCTATTAATTAAATTCAAAATGGAATTTAACTGAGGCCACCATAAACACTTAGTGTGTGACCCTCTAGGATTATTTATCCTTGGAATTAGGTGGGATTGCCTAAATTCCAATATTACTATCAAACAATGGGTCAAGGCACCCAAGAGAAAGAACTTAAAGTCGCAATGACGATAACCAAATATGAATAATCACTCTATAATATAATCCCTTCATAACATAATATCATCATGAAAGTTTCATGATGGTGTCGTCAACCTTTTTGATTGATACATTCTTTTTTGGATATCTAAATTAAACTTGTCATTACACCATGGCCATGGAATTTTTGGAGACAATTATATTTCAATCAAAGCTCCAAGATATCAACTTCCATAAAAATGGAAGGCAAAAATCATTTATGGACTTATCAATTAATAACATGTTATTCATGATTCTCCCAATGTACCCTACTTCCCACCAATATATAGCATGGAGGTTTTTGTCAGAAAATCTAAGTGTGTGAGTCATGACATGTATTAATGATAATTATAATTTTTAAGGACCATTACACATGCTCATAGATAGGAATATCCAATGACACAAAAACATGAAGAATTCCCACTGACAGGTTTGTTCTCATAATCACTAGTTCTGAAGATTACAAAGTGAGAATTTCATGAGAAGAAGTCTCATCTTCTTAGGAGTACTCACACCTGATGGTCTATATACTATGTGTCCCATCATAGTATGTTATCCGACCACATAACTATATTAATAATATTTTCATATCACTTTTAGGTTTTCATCATAGAGGGGAACTACTATGACCATATCAATGCAACTAATACTCTATGATAGTATTACATTATGGTCATGTAGAACAATGAAGAATATGTAATAATATATTTAATTTAATATTTAATACATAAAATATTCCTGTAATCAAAGTACAAATAGTTAGTTCCACGACACCAACTCTAACATACACAACCCTACATAGAAATGAGAAAACATCACTATGGAATTTTTCATCGGTATTTTGAAGACATCCAGAAGAAATAATGTTATATGTGTTGTGTTGGACCATCTTATAGAGAATTCTCACTTCATTGAAATTTGATATGACCTCTCACTTGATCAAGTTGCATAAATATAAATAGGTGATGTGGTGAGGCTTCATGGAATACCATTATTGATTGTATTCAATCAAGATATGAGATTTACCTATATGTTTTGGAAGAGTCTCCAACATTATCTAAACATAGAGTTGAAATCATGTGCAGTTTATCAACCCTAAATAGATATATAATCTAAATAGACTATTTAGAAACGAGAATACATGTTTAGAGCATGATCAATGGACTTTAAAGGATGATTGGAACAAAAACTTTCTCTTATCGAGTTCTCTTACAAAAAAATATCCACTCAAGCATCCAAAAGGATAACTATGAATCACTTTATGAGATAAGGTGTATAAAACCTAGGTGATGGAATAAAGTTGGAGAATGAAATCTATTAGGACCTGAAATGGTCAAGGAAATAGTATAAAAGTAAAGGCCAATATTCAGTGCATCAATGATTCTCAAAGATGAGAGAAGATCTATGAGGGATATAGTTGATGGGGCCTATAGTTTAATTCTTAAGATAAATAATTCTTCCACATATCTCCATGGAATATAGTCTTGATACTTGGGTGGAATGCAAAGATAAGTATCTAGTACATCAGCCCCATTATGATTCATGATCACATCAGAGTTGTGGACAATAGACTATAACTTCCCCCAACCATGTCTCAACTATGTGATGTATTATTTGTATCCCTCTGGAGGAACTAAATTTCATATCCTTCACATGTACTAAATTCATATGTGGTAGAGATGGAAAAAATTCTTCCTTAGGTAGAGTATCCATTAATTATCTTACACCATAGAGAAAATGTTCTATGCAATAAGACAACTTTCCTAGTTAAAGTACTATGAAAAAACTATATATACAAGGAGGTAACATGGTAACCAGAGGAATCATTGAAGGAGAAGTACCCTCACTGGTTTTTACCTTAATAGGTAAAATGAAATTTTGAGGGTGGAATTTCATAATGTGGTAAAATGTATTGACTAAGAATTTAATCTGTAAAAATTAACTTCTCTCGAATATAATTGTGTTACATTTAGTAATATAATATAATGTACACATACCACATGATAAAACCAAAAAAAATTCAATATGAAAATTTTAAAATTATTTTTAGAGAATAAATATGTCCATAATAATTGAAATTGTTAAAATGGTATAACAAATTGAATATAATACCATAATAATAGGAAAATTTGGATTTGTGTCATACCCCAAAATAATCACACTCAAGAACAATACTATTAGTATTAGACAGAACATTGGTGATAAAATATACATTTTTTAAATAAAAATATATATAACCTTTAGATAAAATAGATTTTAATGAATAATGAATTAAATTAGAGGTATTTATAGAAATTAGTTTACCCATGCGATCATTACAAATCTAGCCATTTAAATAGTAATATCATCATTGGAATAGTAATATGATTGTTGAAATAGTGACATGACCATTATTATAGAATCATAATATATTGAAATGGAAAATAATATTTATTAATCTTATAAAATTAAATTATATCATATTTATATAATTATAAAAGTAAATATATGTTTTTTAAAAATTTAAAATATGTTTTCGTATTTTAATAAAAAAATATTTTATTTGAATTTTATAAGAAATTTAATTATTTAAAATAATTTTTATTTTTATATAATGGGTTTTAAAAATTAATATTATGTTTCACTATAATCATAATATAATTAAATTAGATCATAAGCAATTTTTTAGTGGGTCATAAAATCGATCATAAAATTAAAATAACAATTTTTCAAATAAATGATGTTTTTATTTAAAAATTGAATATATCATCCTAAGAAAATTATTTTCATAAAATGGATTTAATATTTGTAATATAAATGAAAGAAATCTAGGTTTATGTTTTATATTTTTCTAAAATAGTTGATTTTTTTGAATAGTGAAATACCGTAAGTTACAGTTTTTATAATTATAAGCTAAATACACGAATCTTTGAGTCATGGATGATGTAAGAAACCAATTATTTCAAACCCAATTTCTAAATTTTTTTATATAGTCAGAATAATATATAATATTGATAGTATTGATCCAAAATAATAAACTAATGAATATAATATTCATAAACACCCCTCTCATCCCCTTATAAATACCACCCCTAATCCTCACACCTTCCAAGCCTAGGATCCTACAAAAATTGTTCCCAAAAATCTTCCAAAAACTCTGCCCCATTTTATAGATCTTTTTGTGTCACCAAAATTCCAATTCCAAGTTCTATAATTATTATTTCTAGGAGGCATCATTTAACTTGCAATATTCTCATGTTACCTCATTTAAATTATTTTCTTCGTCAACCATCCCCTCAGCTCCCTCATACAACATGGATTAATTACTATAGTATCATACATGAACTATAATTTAATGCTGATAATGTAATATATAAAATCCACCCACTTCTTTTCCCATCTTATTCTAAAAAACAAAACCATTGTCCATATTATGTCGGTTAACCGTCTCTAAGGATAATGAGTTTTCATTTTCAATTACCAACTTAAAGTCTGATCATAAAAATATTATTATGGTATAATAAGATAATAATATTAATATTAAAATGTATTTAATTTTATGAAATTAATTTATAGATATAATATAAAATAAAAGGAAACTAGTTTGTGATGGTCGGTAAAACCGCCAAAAGAAACTAACCATATAACACTAACGTTTTTACTAAATGGATCATCCATATTACAAGAAGAAAAAATAAATTTTTGAACAGTTAAATTTATTTAATTACATGAATACCATTTAATTTTACATCAATAGTATAATTCCCATTTAACAAGAAACTTAAATAATCATACACAAGTGATACAACCATGAAACCAAGAAACAAAGGCTCCTCAAACAACAAAATGAAACATTATATCTCATATAAGTGGTCTTAAATGAACATAATAAAATTATAGTTATTGAAATATAAATAGAAAAGGTTCTGAATTATGTAATTAATTAATATAGTTTGGTTATTTAATACATTAATTTCATGCGATGAACAATTATAGAATATAAAGTAAGGGATCTTTCTGAACCTCCCTATTTCCTTTAGGGTTATGATTTATATCTCTTACAACACTTTATCTCACTAATTTTCTTAAATAATTATTCTATATTATTTATATATGTTCCACACATATATAACTAGATAAATTCATCTTTATTTTATGGGTATTTTTTTAAATGGTTCCCTTCTCAATTCACCCAGATAAATAAAACCAATTAATGGAAACTTCTCTATTTATTACCCCTATTCAAGTGCACTCCAATTTTTTAAATCCAACCATTATTTTTGAAATAAAAAAATTTATCATGGAAAAATATTTTAGTTAATTTTATGGATTTATATAAATTATTCCTCCATTACCTTTTTAGAGACTTTTTTCCCATTTTCCTAAATCCTTGCTTAAGGGGAATTTTTTCAGTTGGATTTCTCTACTATTTTTCACATTTTAACTTTATTTGTAAATAATCATGATATATAATTATTTATTATTTTTTAATTACCAATATTTATTTAATATATTCTTTCATGTAACCCCTTATGATACTCTCTTTGGTTATTCCTTATGACATGATTATGAAACTCATTTCTTTTCAAGGGTAATCTATATTATTATTTATTATGTTTGATTTATTTATATGTATCAAATATGTAGATACATGTTTTGATGGGTGCAACTGAATAGATCTCTAATTCATTGGTTAATGTATTAATCTCATAAGGTGATCTATATAGGATTAGGGAATAAACCTAATCCATGATGGGACTCTATTCACTATGTGATGTTGTCTTGGTGGTCAGCCATGACTTATGCTTATGTCATGTTTTATATTACTTTAACATTTCTATATTTTAATGATCGTATGATTACATTTATTTTATGTTATTCCCCTATATGATTATTCATGATCCATGCTTATTATTTCATTATGTTATGTATTCCGAGATATATGACATGCTATGCTTCCATATTTATTACCATACTAGGATTTTTAGATTATGCCTTATATCTATGTATTCCCCAAGTTATCCTATTAAATTTATGAGATAAAAGGAATTTAGGAGATCATTATGAAGATTAAAATAAAGAATTTTTATTTTAGTTTCATGTTTTCTATTTATGTACCTTGTATTCAAATGAAAATAGGATTTTTATCCTTGATTTATATGTAATGGATATTTATTTTAATAACAATGTAATAATATGTGTAAAAGGTTTCAAACTTCATAAACACACAATATCATATATCCTAATATCCTTTAGAGCTCCTAAAACTTAAATGTAACTTTAGGGAACTCAAAATGGCTATGGTAACTCACACATAAAGTTCCACAAGAAACAAAGTCTTGTTACAAGATAAATCCCCTAACTTGGTCAATAAGGGATGAACTCAATATGGAAAATTATTTAGGGGTAGAAAACTCTTTTTATTAATCTTAATAAAATAAATTCCAAGGATTATTCTAATGATTATATGTCTTATAAGTTCTCTCTATATGAGTTATGTCTCCATTTGACAAAATATTCACTTATGAATGGAAAATGCCTGATGTAAAACAAAGAGTCTCCTAATTTTATTTTTAAGTTGAGATATGTGCATCATATGGGATGAATAATCTATATAAAGTAAACCTATTAAACAATAGGTAGTTTTAGAGACTGTAATGGCCCGGACCTCTCCGGCCCATTCCTTTGTCAAAAAGAAGGTCAAGAAGTGTTCTGAAGGGTAAAATGGACTTTTCCACACTTTCCAAAATTTTGAAACTACACGCCATGTAGTTTGAGTACACGCAGTGTACCCCCTTCCCGGGTATACCCCGTGTTGTAGACCATGTCCTTGTTGTGTGGAATAATGGGTGCACGCCGTGTGTCCAGTTCTACATGCCATGTACTCCTTCCCCGCGTACCCATTACCAGTCAATAGCCGTGTACCGTGTTGGAACCGTGTCCTTGCCGTGTGCAATAAATGAGTACAAGTCGTGTGTCTAAACTACACGCCGTGTAGTCCTTCCTCACGTATGCGTTACCCTCAAACCGTGTGTTGACCCGTCAAAGGCCGCGGAGCCGTGTTGAAAGCCACGTGGATATCGTGTAAAAAGAACCCAGTACACGCCGTGTACTTTTTTTTCACACCTATAAAAGGAGGGGTCCCCTCCTCCTTTCAGCTCACACCTCTCCTCCCCTCTCCTCTGAGCAGAGCTCTCCCAAGAGACTCTAAGGCTCTTCCTACCATAACTTTTTTGTCTGAGCTCCGATTTACGATCCGTCAGCTGCCACGGGATCGTAACGACGAGGTGGAACTTCAGAACCTCGGTCCGTTGTCTTTCCTTCGGCCTTTCCTTTCTGACTTCCACCCAAGGAGGTTTTTCCGAGACCCGACAGAAATGACGGACGCCGACAGACGTCTTCTAAGGTTGATCCGGGGGAGCATTGCAATCAAGAAACTGTTGAGGTAGGGATATTACCTTCGTCTCTCTACTTTGTGCATCATGCGGGGTGGGTGTTCTATTGTTTACGTGAAACACTTTTGAACTAGTTTAATGAAGATAATAACTGGCTTATATAACGGGGATGGGGAAGTTGTGATTGCTGCTACTTTATATCCTGTGATATTATGTTGTGAATTGAATGGGCTTCTACCTACTGAAAATCATGGTCGTTGGGGGCATTTGCTTATGCAATTAAATGTTTCCCTCTCCTTCTGGATTTTCTTATGGATGGAAACCTTGTGGATTGTGGAAATTGGTTAATCACGAAAAGTTGGCTGTTTAAAATCTGGAACCCTTGTGTGATCACCCCGGTTAAAAAAAATGGAATAATGAACATGTGGGTGTTGGCTTAGTTACGTGACATGTGATGGGGGTGTTTTGTGGGTTGTTGTGGATCAGGTGAGCAGCGAGGCTGCGGTTGAATTGGTTGTGGGTTGGTGTAAATGCTACGTTGGTGATGGGAACCAGGGCTGCAATAAATGGTATTAAAGGGATATTGATGTACGAGTTTCAGTGCGATTGTGGTTATGGCGATTGGCAGCGGGGCTGCAGGGTTGGGTTTAATGTGAACGAGTTATGGGTTGTGATTAATAAATAAAATGTGGAAGAGTTAATGAATGGTGGGGCGTGGTAATGGAACGAGTTTAATAATCAATGGTTTGGTTGGTTGATAAGAAGGGATTGGTTGTGTTGCTTGTGTTTTCCTAACTTGATTTGTGGATGGCAGGGATATGTTTTACGAACGTTTGGTTGTGGATAGTTTCCCAGTAGTTAAGGAACTAAATAAACTAATTTATACTGAAATGTGAAAACCTAAAGGGGGTTGGGTTTGTTTGTTGTATTCATGCTTCGTAGTAGCAGTGCCGAGGCACGTGCTCGGTTTCTCTTTTTAGAAGCCATAGGTTGGGCTGTGTGGTTGGTATATATATATATATATCTGTATCTTTTGTGTTTTATCGCACCCCACCCATGTTGAGCACTTAGTGCCCAACACTCCCATTTTTTGGTAGAGGGTGTTTTTCCCTTAGTTACTAGCTCCTTCCTACTCCTTCTCCCCTAGGCTGTGATGGATTGAGGTGACCTTACACCTAAGACTCTTAGGGTAGGATTCGATTGGGGTGGTTATAGCCCAAGACTCTTTGGGAAGGTTCTTCTGTTTCCAAAGAATCTTCGGGATGAGGCCCAGGTGTGTACGGGAGGGATGCGTGGTTGTGAGGCCCAGGTGTGTGCGGGCGGGATGCGTGGTTGTGAAGCCCAGGTGTGTGCGGGCGGGATACGTGGTTGTGAGGCCTAGGTGTGTGCGGGAGGGATGCGTGGTTGTGATGCCCAGGTGTGTGTGGGCAGGATACATGGTTGTGAGGCCCAGGTGTGTGCGGGCGGGGAGAGTGTGGCAGCCTGAGGACGTTTGTCGTTAGGAAGAGCAACTAACTAAATGGAAATGGTGTGGGGTACCCAATACTCTTGTTTCTGATATACTACTACCTGTTGTGCTTTTGTTTTTGGTGAGTGTGGCTAGTGAGGTTGGGTGGATAGAATTCCTTGCTAGATTTCTTCTGTTGTTCTCACGGGACATTAGGTAGTCTCCCTACTTGTGCACAAGAGCTTTAGGTTTCCCTACTGAGTATACTTTTATGCTCACCCTACATTTACTTTTAGGTTTCCAAGAGGACTACTAGGGCTGTGCGGGACCCTACTAGTCGAACAGTTGGAGTTGTTTCTGTTGATGTACCTTTTTTTTCTTTTGGTGTTGTACTTTGAGTTTTCTTGTACTTGTACCTTGTTATAAAATTGTTTAAACATTCACGTGGGAAGGGTTTGGGTTTATTTCTATACACTTGCCTTTTTTTCCTTTTTGGTGGTTGACTTTTCCTATTTCCCAATCTTAAAAAAATAAAAAGGGTAATGCCTCCCATATTTTTGAAAAACTCATACCCTTGGTGCTAGTCGCCACCCCGGGGCCTACTAGAGGTGGGACTTGGGGGTCATTATCTCCCTTTCTCCATTGCCAGCTCAGGAGGGGCATCTTTGGTGGGAGGGGGTCATGACAGAATGGTATCAGAGGTGATGGTTGAGAGATAGTATGGAGTATGGAGTTAGGCACAGTGAGGATTACATGGAATGGTAGGGCAACAGTGTTAGTTAATCTTGGTGCATGACATAGGCCGGGGAAGACCGGCTAGGACACAGGATTTTAGGGCCCCCCGTGATCCAATGCAAGGACTCTGAGCCTACCGAATGACCAAGTGAGACTACATTGATTACAGGGTAGAGACCCTAGGGAAGGTACATGCATCATCATGATTGTGTTTTACTTTATTTGTGTGTTCTGGGAAAGAAATTGAAATAAAATGATGAAATAAAACCTTGAGTTTTTCCTTACTACTTGGGCTTAGGCGATCCTTGTTTACCGTACAACTATGGCACCTGGATGTCATCCCCGGGTGGCTCAGACGGCCGAGGCCTAGCAGATTCAGGCAGTCGACCAGTTGAGGATTGACCGAGAGGAGGAAGATAGCCAGTGGCAGAAGACTCTCTGTTCTTTCCAGCGGCAAACCCTCAAGAAGTACGAGGGTAGTACTTCGGATACGGAGACAGAGGGGTGGCTTGAGGAGATAGGGATCACTTTTACCTTGATCCGTGCTCCGAGGGAGTACTGGGTCCCCCTAGCAGTCAGTCAGCTGAGAGGTGAGGCACGTCAGTGGTGGACGCTCTACCTCAGAGAGAGGATAGAGGAAGAGGTTCTATGGGATGACTTTGAGAAGGAATTCCAAGAGGAATTCCTTTATTCCATGATCAAGGCGGAGAAGCGGCAGGAGTTACTCTCCCTTCAGCAGGGGAGTATGTCAGTACGAGATCTAGAGATCAAGTTCAAGGATCTCCTGTTCTTTGCTCCGGATCTCTTTCCGGATGAGGAGTCTCGGGCGAGACATTTGGAGGAGGCGCTTCGTCCTTCGCTCCAGTATGTTATCACCCCCTTCACCCTTCCGACGTACTTGGCGGTACAGAAAAAGGTAGAGGTTGTAGAGAGGATGCACTCAGTAGGAGGTGCACCCCAAGAGGGGATCCAGATGGGCTCGTCGAAGGGGAAGGCAGTCAGTAGCAGGTCTCCTGCGACGGGACCTTCCAGGTTCAGGCCAGTAGGGAGCAGGCCCCAACAGTTCCAGTTCAGATCTTCGGGTCCTCGTCCCTTTTTCACAAGCCCAGGACCAAGGTGTTTTTCTTGTGGAGGTTTCGGCCATGTTCAGAGTCGGTGCCCGACCCAATCTTAGTACGGTGGAGGTGGTAAGGTTCAGCGCCCACCTCAGTAGCACCATTTTCCAGCAAGGACCTTCCAGCAGTAGCAGGACCATGCTCCTCTGAGGAAAGACTTTGTGGGAGGAGGCCGACCTCAGGGTGTTCCTCAGGGACCTCGACCAGGGCGTGGTCAGGGAGGTGGATGACATCAGAGAGGCAGAGGAGCTGGGCATGGACAGTTTCACGTAGCAGAGTTGTCAGCTCCAGTGGGACCAGAGGTGGTATGAGGTATGATTTGTTTGTTCAGCACTCTTGTTTCTGCTTTGTTCGATTCGGGAGCCTCGCACTCTTTTGTTGCACCTAGTCTATCCCATGCTTTGGGACTAGACATAGAGAGACTTTCCATACCACTGGTACTAAGTACACCAATTGGAGGCCATACTAGCGTATCTTGTGTTTTCCGGGGATGTGGGCTGATGTTGGGACCACATCGATCTAGTGGGGACCTTCTTCTATTGTAGATGCAGCCATACAATGTCATCCTAGGAATCGACTGGTTGTTTTCTGTTAGTTCCATTATCGACTGATTCCGGAGAAGAGTCGTGTTCTCCGACGTGGAAGGACAGCGCGTAGCTTTTGTTGGTGAGAGGAGCTATCAGGTGGGAAGCCGACGTGTGGAGCCTCTCCTTTCCTTGTTAGTCGGGTTATGAGTGGTTCCAGCTGATACAGAGATGATGGATGTCCCAGAAGTTGTTGGAAAGTTCCTCAATGTTTTTCCTAAGGAGGTTGTGACTCTACCCCCCCGACGTGACATTGAGTTTGGGATAGACTTACAACCTGGTGCCCGTCCGATTTCGATGGCCCCCTATCAGATGGAACCTTTGGAGTTGCAGGAGTTGCGGATTCAGATTGATGATCTGATGGAGAAGGATTTTGTTCGACCCAGTGTGTTGCCATGGGGTGCTCCAGTTTTGTTTGTGAAGAAGGCAGATGGTGGTCTCAGGCTATGCATAGACTACCGAAAGTTGAACCAGGTAGCGATCAAGAACTGTTACCCCCTCCCAAGGATAGATTATATCTTCGACCAGCTGAGGGGAGCAGGTTGGTTTTCCAAGATTGATCTACGATCTGGATATCATCAGTTGAGGGTGAAGGATATTGACATCTAGTAGATGGCTTTCAGGTGCAGGTATGGGCACTTTGAGTTTGTAGTGATGCCGTTTGGAGTTACGAATGCACCGACTGTGTTCATGGGACTCTTGAACTTTGTCTTTCGAGAGTTTCTGGACCGGTTCGTTGTTGTGTTTATCGATGACATCCTTATCTACATAAGATCAGAGGAGGAGCACGCTGAGCATCTCAGGGCAGACTTGGAAGTCCTTCGACACCACCAGCTTTACGGTAAATTGTCGAAGTGTAAGTTCTTGACATAGGAAGTACACTTCCTTGGGAACGTGGTGTCTCAACATGGAGTGTCAGTGGACCTGTCGAAGGTGGAGGCAGTTGTTTCTTGGGCAGCACCCAAGAGCGTGGTAGAAGTTCGTAGTTTCCTTGGGTTAGCAGGTTACTATCGGAGGTTTGTTTCGGACTTCTCTCAAGTTTCTGATCCTTTGACAGCCTTGATGAGGAAGAACCAAGTCTTCCTGTGGAGCGAGCAGTGCCAGAAAGCTTTTGACTACATGAAGGAGAAGTTGGCTAGTGCTCCTGTACTCAGGTTTCCAGAAGAGGGGTTGTTGTATGAAGTGTTTTGTGATGCTTTTGGCTTTGGTCTGGGGTGCGTTCTGATGCAGAAGAAGGTAGTGATCTGTTATGGGTCTAGGCAGTTATGACCTCACGAGCGTAACTATGCCACCCATGACCTGGAGCTTGCAGAAGTAGTGTTCGCACTGAAGTTGTGGCGACATTACCTCTTTGGGGAGCGCTTTGTGGTCTTCTCAGATCACAAGAGCCTGCATTATATCTTCTCCCAGCGTGACCTGAACTTGCAGCAGCGGAGATGGGTCGATTTTCTCTAATACTATGACTTTGAGATCTCTTACACTGAAGTTAAGGGCAACATTGTGGATGATGCCCTGAGCAGGAAGTCGCATCAGGAAGTGGTTCGGGAATCTGCTGATGCTTGGAAGGTGATGGGAGAGTTGGCTGCCTTGCACTTGGATGCCAGGGTAGAAGGTGTTAGAGGCTATTTGTTTCAGATGATGGTGCAGTCCTCCTTGTTGCAGCAGGTGGAAGAGTCCCAATGGGGGGACTTCGAGGCGGAAGTGATGCGGGATCGTGTCGATCAGGGGAACGCTCTAGAAGAATGGTCAGAGGACAGCCGACATCGGATGCTTTTCCATGGAAGGTTGTTTGTTCTATAGGCGACGCATGAGGGAGTTCTCTGTGAGTTCCATAGCTCAGCCTTGGCGGTATATCCAGGAGGTTCAAAAATGTATCGAGGCATGAGGGAACAGTTTTGGTGGCCCGAGGTGAAACGGGAAGTGGCAGAATTTGTGGCTAAATACCTAGTGTGTCAGCAAGTGAAGGCTGAACACCGTGTTACCAGTGGTTTGTTGCATCATTTAGATGTCCCCGAGTGGAAGTGGGATGACATCTCAATGATCTTCGTCACAGGACTACCCAGAGCTCAGGGTGGTTATGATGCTATCTGGGTAGTGGTGGATCGACTGACAAAATCAGATCACTTCTTAGCAATCAAGGAGTCAGGTCCGATGAGTACCTTATCACAGAGGTACATAGATGAGGTGGTGCGCTTGCATGGATTTCCAAGGACTATCATATCAGATCGGGATACTCGGTTTACCTCACGAGTCTGGAGGGGGATACAACATGCTTTTGGCACCCAGCTATGCCTTAGCACTGCTTTCCACCCCCAGACCGATGGGCAGACGGAGCAGACTATCCAGACGTTGGAGGACATGCTGCGACCATGCATTCTGGTTTTCAGAGGATCATGGGTACGACACTTGCCTTTAGTAGAGTTCGCCTACAACAACATAATCCACTCTACTATTGGCATGGAACCGTATGAGGCTTTTTATGGAAGGCCATGTCGTTCACCCATTTACTGGGCAGAGGTTGGTGAGACAGGTGCTCTTGGGCCAGAGGTAGTGCAGAGCACCACATAGAAAGTCCAGCTTGTACGTGAGAGGATGAAAGTGGCTCAGGACCGACAGAAGTCTTATTCTGATCGTCAGAGGAGGCCCTTGGAGTTCGAGGTGGGGGATCATGTGTTCTTGAAGGTTTCCCCTCTACGGGGGCAATGGAGGTTTGGGAAGGGGAGCAAGCTCTCACCCAGGTTCATCGGACCTTTTGAGGTGTTGAGGCGAGCTGACAAGGTGGCATATCAGCTGGCCCTTCCACCTCAGTTAGGGAAGGTTCATGATGTATTCCACGTCTCCCAGCTTCATCGGTACTTACACGACGACTCCCACGTTATTGACTGGGGAGAGTTAGATATGGGAGACGATGCGACCTTTTAGGAATGACCAGTCAGAATCAAAGATCGTAAAGAGAAGGTGCTCCGTGGACGAACCATTCCCTTGGTTCGTGTGTTGTGGAGGCATGGCGGCCTTGAGGAGAGAACTTGGGAGCAGGAGACCCAGATGCACGCTCACTACCCGGAGTTGTTTTGACTTGTGTTTTTCCCTTGTTCTTCTAAGCTTTGTGTTGATGTTGTACTCTGTACCTTTGATATATGGAATTCTTGGCTTGTCAGTTGTGAGACCTTTTATTTATTTGTTCCCAGGTAATGTGTAGCATGTCTGGATGTGTGGGAAAGGGAAAAACCTGAGCCTTAATCGAGATGCATTAATGCAGATGCGATTGAACCCGTGCGGGTGAGTCAGTGCCGCCTAAATCGGATAATATCTTGACATAGGTAAAGGAATTTCCCAAACCCATGTGTTCAGGCAATGTGTTGGTTGTGTGGTGTTGGGGTTAGTGCGAGTTGAAAAATCCTAAAGTATGAAAGTGGGAAGACCCAATTCTTAATCGAGATGCATTAATTAGGATGTGATTAAACCCGTGCAGGCGAGTCAGTTCCGCCTAAAGCGGATAATATATCGACATAGGAGAAGGAATTCCTAACACATATGATTAGGGTTGTTGGTTGGGTTCCGGTTATAATGAGAACCCTAAGAGGTATCTTGTTGGGTTTCCTCTGGGTTGGTTTTTGAATTCTCGGTGACGAGAATGTTTTAAGAGGTATCTGATGTAATGGTCTGGACCTCTCCGGCCCATTTCTTTGTCAAAAAGAAGTTCAAGAAGTGTTCTGGAGGGTAAAATGGACTTTTCCACACTTTCCAGAATTTTGAAACTACACGCCGTGTAGTTTGAGTACACACCGTGTACCCCCTTCCCGGGTATACCCCGTGTTGCAGACCGTGTCCTTACTGTGTGGAATAATCGGTGCACGCCGTGTGTCCAGTTCTACACGCCGTGTAGTCCTTCCCCACGTACGCGTTACCAGTCAACGATTGTGTACCATGTTGGAGCCGTGTCCTTGCCATGTGCAATAAATGAGTACACGCCGTGTGTCTAAACATCACGCCATGTAGTCCTTCCTCGCGTATGCGTTACCCTCAAACCATGTGTTGACCAGTCAAAGGCCGCGGAGCCGTGTTGGAAGCCGCGTGGAGACCGTGTAAAAAGAACCGAGTACACACCATGTACCATAAAGTACACGCTGTGTACTTTTTCTTTTCACGCCTATAAAAGGAGGGGTCCCCTCCTCCTTTTAACTCACACCTCTCCTCCCCTCTCCTCTGAGCAGAGCTCTCCCAAGAGACTTGAAGGCTCTTCCAAGCATAAATTTTTCATCCGAGCTCCAATTTATGATCCGTTAGCGGCCACAGGATCGTAACGACGAGGTGGAACTTCTGAGCCTGGGTCCGTTGTCTTTCCTTCGGTCTTTACTTTCTGAATTCCACCCGAGGAGGTTTTTTCGGGACCCGAAAGAAGTGACAGACGCCGACAGACGTCTTCTAAGGTTGATCTGGGGGAGCGTTGCAATCAAGAACCGTTGAGGTAGGGATCTTACCTTCATATCTCTACTTTGTGCATCATGCAGGGTGGGTGTTCTCTTATTTACGTGAAACAATTTTGAACCAGTTTAATGAAGATAATAACTGGCTTATATAACGGGGATGGGGATGTTGTGATTGCTGTTACTTTATATCCTCTGATATTATGTTATGAATTGAATGAGATTCTACCTACTGAAAATCACAGTCGTTTGGGGCCTTTTCTTATGCAATTAAATGTTTCCCTCTCCTTCTGGATTTTCTTATGGATGGAAACCTTGTGGATTGTGGAAATTGGTTAATCACGTAAAGTTGGCTGTTTAAAATATGGAACCCTTGTGTGATCACCCCAGTTAAAAAAAATGGAATAATGAACATGTGGGTGTTGGATTAGTTACGTGACATGTGATGGGGGTGTTTTGTGGGTTGTTGTGGATCGGGTGAGCAGCGGGGCTGCGGTTGACTTGGTTGTGGGTTGGTGTAAATGATACGTTGGTGATAGGAAGCGGGGCTGAAATAAATGGTATTAAAGGGATATTGATGTATGGGTTTCAGTGCAGTTGTGGTTATGGTGGTTGGCATCGGGGCTGCAGGGTTGGGTTTAATGTTAACGGGTTATGGGTTGTGATTAATAAATAAAATGTGGAAGAGTTAATGAATGTTGGGGCGTGGTAATGAAACGGGTTTAACAATCAATGGGTTGGTTGGTTGATAAGAAGGGCTTGGTTGTGTTGCTTGTGTTTTCCTAACTTGATTTGTGGATGGTAGGGATATGTTTTACGAATGTTTGGTTGTGGATAGTTTCCCTGTAGTTAAGGAACTAAATAAACTAATTTCTACTAAAATGTGAAAACCTAAAGGGGGTTGGGTTTGTTTGTTGTATGCATGCTTCGTAGTAGCAGTGCCGATGAACGTGCTCAGTTTCTATTTTTAGAAGCCATAGGTTGGTCTATGTGGTTGGTATATATATATATATATATATCTGTATCTTTTGTGTTTTATCGCACCCCACCCATGTTGAGCACTTAGTGCCGAACACTCCTATTTTATGGGAGAGGGTGTTTTTCCCTTAGTTACTAGCTCCTTCCTGCTCCTTCTCCCCTAGGCTGTGATGGATTGAGGCGACCTTACACCTAAGACTCTTCGGGTAGGTTTTGATTGGGGTGGTTATAGCCCAAGACTCTTCGGGCAGGTTCTTCTGTTTCCCAAGAATCTTCGGGATGAGGCCCAGGTGTGTGCGGGCGGGATGCGTGGTTGTGAGGCCCAGGTGCGTGCGGGCGGGATACGTGGTTGTGAGGCCTAGGTGTGTGCGGGTGGTATGCGTGGTTGTGAGGCCCAGGTGTGTGCGGGCGGGATACGTTTTTGTGAGGCCCAGGTGTGTGCAGGCGGGGAGAGTGTGGCAGCGTCAGGACGTTCGTCGTTAGGAAGAGCAGCTAGCTAAAGGGAAATGGTGCGGGGTACCCAATACTCTTGTTTCTGAAATACTACTACCTGTTGTGCTTGTGTTTTTGGTGAGTGTGGCTGGTGAGGTTGGGTGTATAGAATTCCTTGCTAGATTTATTTTATTTTTCTCACGGGACATTAGGATGTCTCCCCACTTGTGCGCGAGAGCTTTAGGTTTCCCTACTGAGTATACTTGTATGCTCACCCTACGTTTACTTTCAGGTTTCCAGGAGGACTACCAGGGCCGTGCGAGACCCTACTAGTCAGACAGTTGAAGTTGTTATTGTTGCTGTACCTTTGTTTTCTTTGGGTATTGTACTTTTAGTTTTCTTGTACTTGTACCTTGTTATAAAATTTTTTAAACATGCATGTGGGAATGGTTTGGGTTTATTTCTATACACTTGCCCTTTTTTTCCTTTTTGGTGGTTGACTTGTCCTATTTCCCGATCTTAAAAATATAAAAAGGGTATTTCCTCCCATATTTGCGAAAAACTCATACCCTTGGTGCTAGTCGCCACCCCGGGGCCAACTGGAGGCGGGACTCGGGGGTCATTATCTCCCTTTCGCCATTGCCAGCTCATGAGGGGCATCTTTAGTGGGAGGGGGTCGTGACAGAGATCTTACCAATGGATGTTTGATCACCATTGATGGTTTGTTTGGATGTCATGGTGAAAACCAACATTGAAATTATTTAACACTGTAGTATACCTTTTATAAGTTCTTAAATAATTTGAATAAAATGATCTTATAACACTTTCCAATATTAATGGGAATAAATATTGGGACTATCTGAAAAAAATAAAGAAATTATGAAACTTTTACCAAATATGAAAAGAATAAAAGTTATTGGGTCATGTAAAATTGAGAAAACATGATTAAATTCAATTGATACATGGAAATAGTTAAAAAATTTGAAAATAAATATTGTTTATTACACTCAGATGAGTTTCTCATAAGAGTTATAATATAAAATTTAAATGAAGAACATATGTGTTGAATTAATTTCATGAAAATAGAGTGCTTTTTCTAGAATTAATATAAATTAAGTGGTATATCTGAAGATGTATAACCCCTTTATATATAATTATAGAAAATTTATTTCATATTTTAATGTTACATGTGAATATGATTGAAAATGTGAAAAAGTATTATTTTCCTCAAAATGATATTTTTTTCTAGATGAATGAATCCAATCTTGAGGGGTGGAATTTGTTGATAGAAAAAATATACCAAGAAATTTTTTTGATCAAAGAGATGTTAATAAACATTAAAATACAAAGTTATATGTGGAAGTGATGAATTTAAAATTTGTGAAAAAATATATGCACCCCCAGCACCACTAGCCACACAAAAGTACAACATCATGGAAGTAACATGGAATGAATGAATTAAAGATCATGCATCCCAAGGTGCATAAAAGTACCCCTATTTGAAAAGTAGTATAAACTATGGCCTTGACATGTCATGTAAATTCATCATTGTAGAAATTAAGTTATGCCAGCATGTAATTTTGTTCCATGAAATTTCAACGATGTGAAAGTTAATCAGTGAAAATATATCTCAATACATCATGGAACTTCAATGTCATTTAAGTTAAATAATGGAAACATACTTTGATGAAGCACATGAGAAATTTATATTCCAAAATTTTATTCACTATCACGTCCATAGAAGTATTTATCCTCTGGATTTTACTTACACAATAATGAAATATTTATTCTCCCACACATTCACTTATATAAACATGGTGAAAACACTTATAAATAACCTCGAATCTCAACTATCATGAGGTTCAAAAAATTTTAAAAAATAGAGACACTATAAATGATTAAAAATAACTACTTTCATGTAGGGACTTCAATGTGACCCATTAGAGAAAAGATATTCATTTAAACTATCTCCAACTATTGCATAACTCATCTCAAGAAACAAAACAATGTTTCTCACTACAACCTTGAATAGTTCTTAACATGGGACTTTTCTCACATCTCCTTGAGTATTTGTTGAAATTTTATACTTATTAAAGAAACACCTAAATTGTAACACCACAATCTTCTACATTACATTTTCCTTTGAATAATGCAATAGCTTGCATTGTATGCAACTTCGAGATTCTAACACACCACGACCCATCAAACTAGCAATTATGAATAGTAATACACACTTTTTGAAATTTTATAAATTTTATACTTTAAAATGGACTTAATTTTTGGAATTTTAATATCAAAATTGTCTTAGGGTAAATTTTTGGTACTTTTCTAAAAACTTTCAATTTTTGATGAATAGTGAATAATACAAAATTTTAATTAAAAACAACTTTTTTAATCGAAATAATTTGTAGTGTTAAATTATAAATTTTACTGGTTTTTAAGTATCACTAGATTATATTTTTATCATTTAATATAATTTATATCATTTTATGTAATTTCATATTTAAAATGGACATAAACAAGTGTCAATCTTCTGGTAGTTATTATTTCTTAAAAAACACGTTTTTTGTTTTGAGAATGAGAATTAATTTTAAATTAATTTCTGCCACTTCTATGTTTTGAATTTGGAAAAATAGATTCCATATTTGGAATCAGTAGGTCCAAATTGTATAAATATATACCTTTTATTTTTAGAAATTATGAATATTTACTTCAGTAAATATTTTTTTTACCATGGTTAATGGGTAAATCTGGTAAATAAGGGTAAACAAATATTATTATAATAATGTTAAATTACCCTAAAATGTGTCATATTCCTATTTTTTGATACATATCCTACCATGGAAATACTTGGTTCGATTTTGGGACCCCATGGAGCCACTTGAGTGTGATAATGACACTTTATATTAATTAATTTAAAGTAAAGACAAAAACGACATAAACATATATCTTTTAGTAAAATGATCTTCAGAAGATGTTATATAAGTTATATTTTAGACTATAAATATTCATTTTAAAGCTAAAAATATTTCCTATATCATGATATTTTTTTATAAAAATTTTAGAAATCAAATAAATAAAATTATTTATGATACACTAATGATGCAATGTTTACCTCATTAAAGAACAATTTAAATAAATGAGATTATAAAAATTTAAACAATATCCAAAACCTATCCAATTAATATTGGATGATTTTATTTCAAACATGAGTCATCTTATATTTTACATTAATGAGTTTTGGACCTTTAGAAACCGAAAATCATTATATAATAAAATAATATTTTCAAACATTCCTAAAGAGACCCTCCTCTACCTTATAAAAAGATTTCACCTCTAACCCATTTCTTACACCTCTCAAGACACTTGGATCATCCAAAATCTACCCAATTAATCTCCATAAATCACTCTCTTCTTCTTAGAAGCCTTACCTTAGGTAGAAGACACTTTAATAAAGCCTTTTGGTTCAAAACAAAGGGGGTTACCTGATTTAAAGGTAAGATATCTTCTTAAGTTATTTTCTTTTATTTTACTTATCTAGCCCCCAAAACTCTTTTTATTCCTTTATTTTATAAAAAAAAGTATCCTAAATATATTAGGTTGTTTTTATGATAAATATTTGGACTAAACTTACACACAACTCCATTTAATGGGTATAGATTATAATGTTTCTCTGGACGGTGAACTACTACCTCACGAAACGATGATTATTCAATCTGCTACTACCACCTCTTAAGGTAGACATTATGATGGCACTATAATTGTATATTATATTTATGATATTTATTTTATCTATAAGCTTCATTAATTATCTTTTATAGCATACCCCTATTATTTTCATGTTGTATATATATGATAATTTCATCTGAGGAAGTGCGGACTTCTGCCCCCTCAAAGTGATATGACTCATTCATACCATACATGGAACGTATAAAGGATGGTGTTAATGAAAATACATAACATATATGAAATATTATATTATAATGAAATAATAATATACCTATTTATCATTTTGTTTTCTTTCCTTAAAAAAATGGAAGCAGCACTTGTGCGTACGTACGGATTACCTTCTCCATGAACACGATGAGATTCATTCCCAATCGTAACCATTCAAGAATAATTTTCATTTTATTATTAAAAATAATATTTAATAAGATAATATGTTTCTGGATATGAATCAAATGCATCCTATACATAACAAATATGACTTACTTAACAAAACATATAAATGAAAACGAATCAATTAACACCCGAAACAATGATACTACTAAAATATTATTAACAAAGAAATATTAGAAGACCATATATGATATCATATTTATGTATGTAGTTATGGTATGATTTAATAACAGTTATTTAAATATTATATAGGAGGTTGACGTACCCTCGACCATGGAAAAGTACAAGGTAAGGGTTAATTTCACAATCTCTTTATTATCCGAGGTTATTTTTACGTATCTACTGGGACCTCTTTATCATCAACATCCATGTTTTTAAAAATGTATTTCAATTTTTTTTACTATTTACTAGACTATGGTTTAATTTAATTTATAAATTTGTTTTAATTTTTATAAAATGGTTTGAAAGGAATCTTTCTGTTGTTTTCCAAACAAGCCACTTTATGAACTTTTTGAAAAATTAAGGTAAGAATGTTTTTTAACTTATATGGCGGGTGTGGTTATTCTCTGCTGTTATATCACCTTTGAAGATTCCCTTACAAGATTATTTGAATATTTTCAAAATAAATGTTTTCTTTTATAATTATGTGACTCATAAATGATTTCAAAATAGAAAGAGATATTTCTCTCAAATAGTATGGATTTCATCTATGTTAACATCCTTTGATAAATTTTACACTTGTTTTAAGTTGATTTATTATGATACAAATCTTCCATATTGTATTTAAGGTTTTGTGATATGTTTGACTATGGATGTTTTATTTTTATACGATTCATGGTTTACGGTTAAAGTATTGACATTTCATATGCCAGTTTTAATACGAATGTTTATGTTTTGTTTCAACCTTTTCATATGAGGAATGTATTGGACTTAGTAAGTGACAGGTGGAGCCTGCTATAGCTCCTCGGGGCATCAGTAGGTCTCATGAGAAAATTAGAAGTGGAATTGTCTAAGGCCTTTCCCAATTTGATATATGGTTTTGGCCGAGGCCTTAATCATTTTTAGACGTCTTGGCTGAGGCCTTGAAAAAATGTTTCAAAATGTCCGACATTATACATTCCCTCATTATAAAAATAATATTGATGGTTTATGTGGTTATTTGAATAGTAGAATACGCATGAATATGTTTTATTATGAAATTATTTACTCATATTATATTTCTTCCATAAAGTGTACATGTTTATTATTTATAAAGGCATGTGTTTTAAATTATTCACCATGCCTAATGTTTATGTTATCTTCCTCTATATTGCTTACTATTACTGAGAATTAGAGATCACCCCTTTCTTATGCTTCATTTTCCTAGGATATGAAGAATTTAGTTATGAGTGACTTAAAGGAATTATCTAGGAGGATTGTGTAACGCCCCGACCCCAGTTACCCAGAGTCGGTGCATTATTACATAACATTGGCATGATACAAGGAAATCATGTCCCAAAAGACTGATCAATTTAATAGCCTTGGAAATCCTTCATACATTAATAAGGTCAACATTACAACTTAAAAAGAAAAAAAACACTAAATTATTCCACTGGAAACATCCAAGCATCCTAGATTATGCCTTCAAGTCACTCATAACTAACTTATTCACATCTTGGAAAAAATAAAGCATAGAAAGGGGTGAGCTCAAATGCTCATTAAGGATAACAATATAGCGAAAACTTTCATAAATATTCATAAACATTTAAGGCAATGATTAACTAAAACAAAAGCCTTTTAAACTTGAACTTCAGAATAAAATGGCAAAAAAATGAAATAATTCCATTTACGTATTCACTTGGATATTCTACTAGTCGAATAATCATATTCAATATCAATAACCACTTTCAAAATGATGGAACTCATAATTCCAGACTATCATAACCACATAGTCAAGGCCTTGTGCCAAGACTACAAATAAGATTTTGTCAAGGCCTTGTTCCAAGACACTAGTTTGTCTCATGAGACCTACCGATGCTTCGAGGAGCTATAGTGAGCTCCACCCATCACTTACTATGTCCAATGAATTCCTCATATGAAAAGTTTGAAACATAACATAAACATTCATATTAAAACTAACATAAAAAATGTCAATACTTTATCTACAAACCATGAATGGTATAAAAATAACACATCCACAGTCAAACATAACTCATTTGATACAATATGTAAGATTGTATTGTATCATATTAACCTCAATCGAGAACAATGAAGGATATTTACAAAGATTAAAATAATCATCAAAACTATTAGAGGGAAATATCCCCATTTTTCTTGAAATCATTTAAAAGTCACACTATTTGTCAAGAATCCATTTAAAAATAGATTTTTGAATCAATGTTTCCCATACCAGTTTGAAACTTTTAAAGGGAATTTTAATTTTAAAACATTAATTTCCATATAAATAAATCCTTAAAACCATTTTTAAAACATGGACATTGATGAGAAGGATTTAGAATAATAAATATTTAAAAGATTTAAAAAGATATTTTAGTTAGAGTTCCTAACCAAAAGATAGAAACTTGAATACAAATAACTGAGGTAATCAAAACTTTTTAATATCATGAGAATAAAGGGATTCATGATATACTATGTCAAAGTACATTATATACACCATATAAAAGTGATTTGGTGTATAACAACAATTAAGTCTCAATGGAATGTAAATTGAGATGAAATCTCTTATAAAGACTGTATCCTTAGGTTAAGGATAAATAAATGACATAATTATGTGTGACAAATATAAATACACTAAATATGATTCGATATTTAGTGTAAATCAATCATAAGACATTCACACATATTCTTGTAAAAACAACGCCAATGAATTGGATATTTAACTCACCAAATGGAGATTGAGTTAAAATTAATCTTATCAAGTTCATATAGATGACTTGAGAATTTATCAGTGGAGTGATTATGTGTATCAAAAGTATATCCACATAATGGGGAGTGGAAATTATTACATAAGTAAATGAATAGTGATTCCACACATAATCTTGCAGTAAAATAATCAATGAAGTATGCATAAAACCAAATGAGTGGAAATTGAAATTTCAAATTCCCTTATTGATTTGGTAACTTACGAAACATACACCTATGAAATAAGGATCATAAAATGATGATGTAAATATCCATAAATTAAATTATATTACACAATTAATACAATCATGGTAATTACACACACCACATGCAATAAATATGTGGTGAACAATAGAAATCTCACGGAATTAAAAGTGAGATAAGAAACCCCTTAATTTGTACTTTTTTCTTGGTTGAGGGTAAGTTAACCTTATGTATAATGGTGAAATAATTGTTATTTAATTATAAAAGAATAATATACATTAATATGATATCATATATGATATTTTAACATTGATTTGTTAATAATATCTTAGTATTATCATCGTTTCGGGTGTTAATAGATTTGTTTTCCTTTATATTCTTTGTTATGTGAGACATATTTGTTATGGATGGGATGTATATTATTCATATACATAATGATATCATGTCTCTAAACATTATTTTTAATCAACAAATGAAATTTAGTCTTGAATGGATACGATGAAGAATGAATCTCATCATGTTCGTGGAGACGGTAATCCGTACATACGCACGAGCGACAATCTCATTCTTTTGATATTAAAATAATATATAATTGGATGAAATATAATATATACAGAATCATTATCATGTTATTTTTTATTATTTACAGTAATTACACATCATTATTGTACCCATCTAAATAATAATGTATTGAATAACAATTACACCAAGACGTGGAGACGGTAATCCGTATGTACGCATGTATGGTGACATGTCATTCAAAGGATGGATAGAATAATGAATATGGATGTACCATATTTATTATAACATCAAATTATATATAATATACTGGAGTTATTATTTTATAATGGAAATAAAAAAGAAAGAAGAAGTAGAAGAAGAAAAGAACTTGAAAGAGGGTGGTGAAATTATTACCTCTTCTTCAGGTTCTTCCTTTTGATTTGATCAAAAGGGCTCTTTAAGATGGATTTATGACCATAGGAGGTCCTATAGGATGAATTTAGGTAAGTTGAGAGGATATTTGGGTAGGGTTTGGCCGATCCAAAAGGATTTGAAGGTGTGAATTTGAGAGAAGGGGAAGTGCCCTTTTATAAGAGGGGTGAGGGGCACCTTAGGAAAAACTTAACATATTATTTTATAATAAAATAATTTTCGGTTTATAATGGATCCAAAGTGGATTATTTAAAGGATAAGGTGGGGATGGGTCTAAAACCACTCAAAAAATAGGTTTTATATAGGTTTGGTTTACTATATTAACCTTAAATTTTAGATTTAACTCTTAGTTAAATAGTTTGACATTTACCATGTCTCTTTGTATTTTTATATTATACAGTTAATAAACTTACTATATAATTCCAAGATAACCAAAATTGGTTCATTAATAATACAACTATCATTATATAAGTCTTTTTTTTGAACCTTATATTTTTTAGGAATAGAATATTAATTAATAATATAATATTTGATTTAAAAACTCTTTTATGTCAATTTTGACACTATTTGGTATTTTGTTTTTTCTAAATTCATAAAATCATTATTAATTCTAAAAAAATTCATCTAACCAACAATAATATGTCATATTAACCTATAAAATTATTTTAATTCATAAAAAGTCTCAAATTACATTTATTTGGATATTTATAATATCAATTATTTTAATATTTCAGTAATTAGGTAATTACTGCATCATCATTGTGTCATTAATAAATTAAATTATTTAATGTATAAAAAATATAAATAAAATACCATTATGTAGGAAATTTTTTTATATTTCTAATGAATTTTATAGTCGAATTCATCTTATGTGTAACCCTATATTAAAAATGTTTTAGTTATTAATCTTTGATTTTAACTCTTTTAACTCTTCTTTGAATTAAATAATAATAAATGTTCTAATCTAATAAAAAGTGTAGAAAAGAGGTTCATATTTTATTCCTAAGGTTGTTTTTGGTCGAATTATACTTATCCAATAAAATTAGGACATGTTTTAGGGTAATACTAATATTATTGTTACCCTTAATTAGCCTATTTACTTTTAACCGTGGTAAATAAAATTAAAAAGGTACTATTCACCAAATTTTTTTATCTTATTGAACCAAATTTTACTCCTTAATATTTACTGTTTGTTTTGGATTTTTAAAATTCAACTAAGAGAAGTGGTAAAATTAAGTTTTATGTGAATTTGTAAATTCTCCTAGGATGAGGGTAAAAGACGGTGAAAAGTTCAATAAAATTTTATATATCTAATATTATTAAAAAATCACTCCAATGAATTACATTGAACTTATATGGGTATTATGTATCTATTTTTACCTAAAATAAAAATAAAAAAATAATTATTTAAATAAAAATTCGATTTTAAACTATAACTCAGTGTTTTTCACTATTCATCAAAAATGAAAAGTTTTCAGAAACATACCAAAAATTAACTGTAAGATAATTTTGATATTCTGAATTCAAAAATGAAGTCTATTTTACCAAATTAAAAACATAGAAATCGAATTTATTAGTTTAAAACTAATTCCCGTTGTCAAAACCAAAAAACGTATTTTTATGAAATAATTACTACCAAAAGATTGACATTTGTTTATGTCTAATTTCAAATTAAAATTACTTCCAATGACCAACATTGGATTAAATGGTAAAAATATAATCTAATTATACATCCAAACCATTCATATTTATATTTAAAAACTATTAATTATTTTGATTAAAAAATTTGTTTTCAGTTAAAATATATTATTTTTCACTATTCACCCAAATATGAAAGTTATCAGAAAAACACCAAAAATTTATTGGAACTAAATTATTATGTCCAAATCCCAAATAAGAAGTTTATTTTTTAAAATTGAATATATAAAAGTTTCAAATGTTGGATTTAAAAAGGGTTCTCCATTAAAAGGTGGTAAAATTGCATTTTTTGAAAAATTCTTCTTTTATGTGAAAAAAATTAATTTGTCCTTTCATTATGTCTAAGAAACTCATAATATGGACTCTAAAATTATAAGGGTTATATAAAGGTCAAAATTCTGTTAATAATATTCATAACTGCTTTTGAACGGCTAGTTTGGTAAGTTGTGGTGCACTTGAACTCAACATTGCGTGTAGTGTAAGTTATTGAATTACTTTGAATAACTAACGTACTAGTAAATAATGAGGTGTTACAGATTGGATGTTTCTAATGGAATAAATTAGTGTTTTATTTCTTTTCAAGTTGTAATGTTGAACTTATGTATATATCTTGTTTCTAATAATACTAAATTGATCGGTCTTTCAGGACATGATTCCTTGTATCATGCCAATATTATGTAATAACACACAAACTCTGGGTAACTAAGATCAGGGCGTTACATAAATATATAAGTATCAAGGGAATTAATCTCCACATTAATTTTTTAATTCAACTAATATTGGAACACTTGACCATAACTTTAGCACACTACATATAAATTATAAGGATTAAAGAAAGCCTTGACTTATATATAAAGTGTTCATTATTTATAAAGACCATGTGTGTAAATTTTTGAGAATGAAGGGATGCTCATGAAAAATTCACAGATTACCTATGATTGATTAAAATGTTCACATATTAACAAAATTCCCATGTTCTATGGGATGTAATGCCTACTTTGTAACAACCCAAATTTCTTTGATATATTTCTCTTTAAATATATTTTTTGATAGTCTTATTTACACACAACAACCTATTTTTTTTGAAAACATATAAATATAATTTTATGGTAAAATTATATAATTTTCAAAATATATCATGTCAAATTTATCTTTGGGAGAATTTTTTATATTTTTTTGAAAAGATTTATTTTTCAGTGAGTAATAAAAACACTAATTTTTATAAAACTATCATTTATTACAATTTAATAACAAACATAATGGTTTGAATATAATAATATAATTACATAATGAACATTTAATTATAAATAATATAATTAATTACATTTTAATCTATATCATTACTAATTTTGATAAAAGTTCATTTTTGGACTCTAAAATGCATTTTTCAAAAAAAATTGTTTCATTTTGTAGTTTTCTCTTAAATTAAATTCACCCTCTTTAATGAACTTAATATGATAAAATTGATTCCATATTTGGAATCAATAGGTTCAAAATTGGAAAATAATTCCATATTATTTTTTATCACTACAAATAGTAAAAATGGTAAATATTTATTACATCGGTAAGGGTAAAACATGGTTAAAATTTTGGGATAAGGCTTTAAAATTTCTCTAACACATTACGTTTTCCTATTGGATGAATGGGGTTCTTCCATTTCTCTACAATTATTTAAAACATGGCTATAGGGTTCCATTTCCCTTTCATACTGACCATTATATTATTTTAATATTGAATACATACAAAATAACACTCTCTTGACATTAAAATTTATAATATTTTTTATAAGGATAAAATGAGTTTATGTTCCAATTTAAATGATCATTTAAAATATTAATTAAATATTTTTTTAATGGAATTTGGTTTTTAGTTTTTATTGATTGAATAATTATCTTAAATTTTTATGAATTGATGATGTAGAATTTATTCAAGTAATGGAAAAATAAAATAATGATTTTAAAAATATGAAAATAAATAATAATTAGATTAATCAAAATGTTCAATGATTTTCAGAAATAAATATGTCATTTTTGGTATTTTTTAATGTATTTTATTCCAATTCCATCATTTTCATGATATTTTTAAATTCGATTTAAATTAATAGACACAAAAACTAATTTAACAATATTTTATGAAAAAAATATTTAATAAAATTATTGAAAAATCATAAAAGACATAAACTAGGAAAATTAAGATAGTATATTTTCTAAAATTTCATGAATTTTTTATTTATAGTCCAATTATCCTTTTATGATAACTTTCTTGGCTAATATAGTGTAAAAAACTTTTTTAGTACAATAATTGTGAAAAGGAATGTTTTTTATTGTATACGATATTAACAGAATTTCCCACTAACAAAACTGTTTTATGATCCTTTATATTTTTCTATAGGTTTTCAATGGTTTTACAAATTAAAGTCATTTTTGGATGTTTATATTAATATTTTATTTTATATTTTAGTTTATTCTCCAAAAGGGATGATGTTATTACAAAATATTTATTTCCATTTTATTGATAGTTATATTTTATTTCATGTTAATTTTCTGGTTGTTAACATTCTCTTTTAAGAAATCAATTTTTGGATCATTTTTAATTGGACATTACATTTATCTTAAATATCTTTATTCATTTTATCATTGATATTATTATTACCTAAACCATATACCATTTATATGTATGTTTTTTTGCATTGAATTTTATTTAATTGACTTAGTAAATATTAATATTTTGTATTACTTACTCAATATGGATATTTGTTGATAAGGAAAGTTATTTATAAACTGAATTGATCATTGAATAAATGAGGAATTAATTATACATAAATTATGGGTGGATCCTAGTTATAGATATACCCTCTATGGACCAACAAGACTCATGATACAAATCCATTGGCTGACCTTATTAAATGGGTTTTTGGTGCACACGTATCCACCGATTAAACTGTCTTAGAACAAGGGTTTTATGATAAATATATCATGATGTTTAAGATCATGATGTAAAATATTTATCATTTCATTCATTGAGAATGAAATTATTATTATTCATGATGTTGGTGCATTTATATTATACATGGATTCATTTTGTTCTCAAGTTATTATTTATATGGAATGTGTTTTAATTTATTTTCCTTACCATATTGATTACTCCTTGTTTACTCATGATAGGTTTTATTGTATGTAACCCTTACTGAGTAAATAAGATCACCCTTTATTTGGGTTTCATTCCCTAGGATATGAATAAGGATATTATTAATAATTCCATTGATGTGATAATGTATCTTATGAAATGTATTTTATATTTATAAAGTAATATGAAAATCATTTTTTCTTTTGGTTCTTCAGAACTACTAAACTAATTGATCTTATATGGTGATATCCCATGTATCTTGTAACAATTTAATAAAGATAAAAATATCACTAGGTTTATATATATATGGTTTCTATATGCATGAGGCTTATTTTAACCTCATATATCACCTATAAACTAAGGAGTATTCTATGAATTATTTTGGTAGGCCACTTACCTCCCCAATTTTTATCTATTGACCTCAAACCTCGTATTAATTTTCCTTAAGGACAAATAATGCTTTGATATTACCTCATATAAATGGTCACTAACCAACTCTTACCACCTGGTCTCCTACACACATTGGGTTATCTCTACATAAGACTCAATCATGTTATAAAAGTTTCTTGTACTTGAATCTCCTAGTCAAACTCCTAACACTAAATGAAAGTATGTTGAACATGTTACCCCCTATAGTGTAAGACCAAATTTTATCCTACTAGTTACCACCACTTATTTGTCTAGTTTTCATTCCCCTATCCATACCCAATATATAGGAGGTGATTATAGATGGATTACCATTTAGGTGTAAACACTCAGACCTTTCATTAATATTATTTTTTATGCATGATTTATTAATGCAATATTTTATGGATTTGTATGCATAATTTACACACATAAACTATATATAGGTAGATTTCACCTATGGAACCTAGTCTTATGACCATAAAATATAATACATGATAGTTTTGGACACATAACCATTAAAGGTACACCATTAATATTGGGTTCATGACATTAAATGGTACACCAACAGTTCTAGTTTCATATCCCTAAAGGATACAAATTTGGTTTTATTTATATGAACTTAAAAGGTAAGTAAAGACTTTTCATATTGCATTAAACCTTGATCTAAAATATATTTAGGTTATCATTAACCATTTGGGATATGTAATATTCCCTTTATGAACCCAATCATAACATCACATAAATTTTCATCTCTCCTAAAAAGACCTTTAATCCCTCTGTGATGGACCAAAACACCAACATAACCAACATACATTTAAACCTTATCCTCCATAGCCTCAAATATTAAGGGGAATCCTTAAAATCTATTATAAATCATAAGGATTACTTGATGGGATAAATCTCTAACATATCCTTACTACTTGAAATTCTCCCAAAATGGTGTTTTCCTTTTAGATATATCTACCATTGATGAGATCATAGATCCCCAAATTCATTTTTTATAATCTAACCGTCCAATTAAGAGCTAGTAGATCCCCAAATTTAATTATAATGAGCCAACTTGCTGGTGATGAGATAGTATATCCTTTAATTCATTTTTGATGAGATAACTTATTGGTTATGATCTGGATCACCCTGAGGTATATTGGAGATAACCAAATTCCTAAGTTCACTGGTGATATGAATGTGGATTGAATATGTAATTATGTCACAATAATACATAATTGTTTCAGTGAT
Organism: Viscum album; assembly: GCA_963277665.1. NCBI lineage: Eukaryota > Viridiplantae > Streptophyta > Magnoliopsida > Santalales > Viscaceae > Viscum > Viscum album. The sequence goes on along the minus strand of OY728162.1, from coordinate 420,176,320 downwards.
GAGTCAATTCATGAGCTGATTAGTGATGAGAAAATGGGCCAAAGATTCATGTATGTGATGAGCATAGATATAATAATTCACTAATGATATTTTCTCATAGAATATCTCATCACTTTATGGGATATAAATTGACTCCATCATAACACATATTCTCTCTCATGATAGGAAAGTTGGATAGATAATGTGTTCATGGTAATCATAAGCATAAAATCTCCTTACACCTTCCTAAATGGAATTAAATTACATAGTTCCTACCTATATGTCATAAAGCTATAGTGTAACTACATACATACACATCAAAATGAAAAAATAAGGGTATTACATAAAACCTAATATTGATATGTTTTATTCTAATGTAGTTTCAATCTAAATGAATTTATTGATTGATCACTTTTATAGATTTAATTCACCCTTATGTGGTAGAAAGAGATGTAAAAAAATATTTATATTTATGTGGAAGTATTTTATGAACATGAAATAAATATATAAGTTCAAAATGGGAAAAAATAACATCATTTGTGTGATTTTCAACCTCTTATCCTATTTTTTCATGATGTACACCTTGATACACTCACGATTTCATTCTATTATCATAAATAAGGAAACAAAACAAAGTGAAAATGAACATGATAGGAAATTATAGAAATAAAATGTTATTTAATGAAAAACTGCATAGTTTTTTTATTTAAATAACTAAAACCGCATTTCAAAATACTATATCAAACTCATTTATTAAATGTTTTATTGAAAAAATAATATCAATTAACTAATCACACAAAATCATTCATATATAATGTGAACATACATGCCAAATATGATGCATGTCTTCATAACTCTTATGTAACATCCCAAGTAAGTAAATAATAATATATTTTCATATATATGTCTATTAATGAATTAGATAGTGTTTTAGAGAATTAAAATGAGAATAAATCCAATCTTAAGCATAAAATCCTTTTGATGGAAAACCATTTTTAAATATAACTTTTGACAATTTTATAAGATCTATTTTTCAAAATAAACTTATTATTTTGAATTGGGGCATTGAAATTTACTTTGAATAAATTTTTGGTATTTTTCTGACAATGTTCATATTTTTATGAATAGTGAAAAATACTGCTATTTACTTCAAAATGTCTTTTTCATCTAATTTAATTATATGGTTAGATTATCTTTTTAATTGGTTTTAAAGTGTAATTAGAATATATTTTTACCATTTAATCTAATGGTGGTCATTATAATTAATTTAACTTTGAAATTGGACATAAACAGTTATCAATCTTTTGATGGATATTGTTTCTTAAAAACACGCTATTTGTTTTGACAATGAGAATTAGTTTTAAATTAAATACTACAATTTCTGTGATTGGAATTTGGTAAAATAGATTCCATATTTGGAATAATCAGGTCCAAATTATGTAATTAAGACTCTTTTGTTTTTGGACATTATGAATAGTAACGATGATAATTATCTTTAATTATCGTGATTACTTAGTAATCGTGTAGTTAAGGGTAATAAAATAATATCATAATAATATAAAATGACCCAACATGTGTCCAAATCCTCTTTTTTGAGTCATGGACGACCAGGGAAAGCTTTTTACCTAACTTGAGGTCCCATGGAGTCACATGGATGTGATAGTGACATTTATGACATTATTTTTAAAAAGAAGAGAAATATAACAAAGGTTTGTATATCCTAAGTAAAACAATTTTAATTTTGTATAAATAAATGGTCACTTAGACTATAAATATTCATTGTAAATATAAGAATATTTCCTACATCTTGGTATTTTTTTATAATTTTTAGACATTAACTAAATAAATTTATTTATGACACCATGATGATGTAGTGATTACCTCATTAATGAACGATTTAAATTAAATGAAAATATAAGGTAAAATCTAAGACTTACACTTGTAAAAAACCTATTGGATGGGAGGATTTATAACCCTCATCACCTTATCCTCAAAATATATCATTTTGGGACCTTTAAAATCAGAAAATCATTTTATAAAAAAGTAACATCTCAAGACTTTCCAAAAGTGACCCTCCTACCTCTTATAAATGGCCCCCACATCTACCCGCTTACCAACACCTCTCAATCCATTGGATCATACAAAATATGATCATATTATCTCTCCATATACCTCTATTAATCATAGAAACCTCACTTTGGGCATAATTCTTTCCAAGGAAGCCTTTGGCTCAAATCAAAAATAGTTACCTGATTTAGAGGTAATGTCTTCTCTCGAGTTTCTTCCTTTTATTTTCCTTCTTAACTCAACAATATCTTCTTATTATTTGATCTCATAATAAAACCAGTATCCTCAATATACTAGTATGTTGTTATGATAAGGAATCTACCTACACTTACACACACCTCCATCTAATGGTTAAAGAACATACGGTTTCTGTGGGTGGGGAAATACTACCTCACGAAACGATGATTGTTCAATATTATTTTAACACCTTTCATAGTGTCCATTATGATGTCACTATATTTATATATGATATATATGGTATTTATTTTTTCTATATTCTTCTGAATTTTATTTTTAAATCACATCTTTATGCTTTTCATGTTGTGGAACTGCAATAATTTCATCTGAGGAAGTGTGGACTACAGTCCCCTCAAGTGATGTGACTCATTCATGACAAACATGGAATTTATAAAGAATGTAATTAATGAACATATGTTACCTATATAAAATATATATTATACAGGAATTATAATATATATATGTCTCATTTAGTTTTAATTCCTTTAATATGATAAATAAATGAAAGCAGCGTTCATGCGTACGTACGACCTACCGTCTCCATGAATAGTGCATATCAATTTTTATCTAAAAATGTTATGTAATAGTATAAAATGAATATATACTGGATATATATGATATTTAAATCATTAATACCATTCTGGAGATGATGTACTTATAACTACATGGGAAATTCTTTTCAAACAAGTTTATTTTTGACTCATGTACCGAACATCGACAAAATGTATGATATGAACTCACATAATTAACTAATTATTATAACATGATAATATGTGATATGAATTGAATAATAAACTTTAAATTAATTCCTTAAGAAATTATAAATTGACCAAAGTTTATTATTCAGGAATATAAAGAATGAACGAGAACAAGTCGGACTTGAGGTAAGGGACTTCATCTCAATCTCCTTTTGTTGAGGCATACTTCAATTTATATACGACTTTATTTTATTAGATGTATAATAAACCCTTTTGACATTTAATTTCATTCAAAATTAATATTTTTTACATGAAGCGTTTTACTAAACGACAACAGGAATGTTTTTGTCTTACATATGCGTTGACAACGACTTCTCTGCTGCCATGACCATTATTTGAGTTTCGACTTCCTCTACAATCCACAACTTTTTTTAAATGAAAAATTAATACAATATTTTACTCTTATTTTATTTTGGTATTGAAAATGGTTTTGATAATGTTTTGATTATATCAATGTGTTTTATTGATATCTTATGATTGAAATGTAGAAATATTATGTTTCCTTTATGCATGTTTTATGTGATATGATTATGTTATGGTTCTTGGGGATTGTTTATGAAGTCGGGTGGTTCCGTGATAAACTAAGGGTAGGTGAGCCCGAGATAGCTCTCCAATGCACTGGGTAATGTGAAGGAGTTAAACGCTAAGGTTTCTCCGAAGAGATTTAGGGAATATACTGTGATGGGTATTCCAAACGCAACTATGATGGTTACTCCCTACATAAGAATGTTATGAATGCCTCAAGTTAGCTTTATATCTTATGATTTCTATGATTTATTCATAAATCTTATAATTTCATTAGGTATGTTAAAGTGATTATGTTTTATGAGTAAAGTATGATTTCATTGATTATTATGTATACATGGACTAATGTTTTCTTTCCATATTTTTATATCCCTTACTGAGATTTTTATTATCATCCTATGTTTTTGAAATGTTTTTCACAGGTCAAGGGAAAAGTACATGATGTGATGATAGTGTCGAGGAAGTGTCAAGAAAGAAACCATGTTTTATTTTAAATATGTTTCTTTTGGTGGAGAAATGAATACCGTATTTGATGTAACCACCTTGTTTAAATGTGGATTGTAATGCATGATCTAAGATCAAATTCTATAAAACTCTTAACCTAAAAATATCATCAATGTAAATTCTTGAAATAACCCAAGATTAAGTAATGTTTAAGTTTGGGGCATTATAGTTGGTATCAGAGGTCGGTTTAGATAGATTTAGGAGTTATAATTATGTTAAATGATTATCCAAAAGTATTTTTTTGGTAAAATTGAAATGATATAGAATTTGAATATTACCATGTTGCTTCATCTAAGATATGTTTGTTCAGAATGGTTTTCCCTAGAGGAAACAGGGAAGCAGTGCTAGGAAGGCATACAAAAGGAAATGACCTTCCAAATCAGCATCCTGAGATGGTCAGAATTGGAACTAAATAGTTTGTTGCAGTAATGGTGCAATTGACTCAAGCGATAAATGGTGGTGGTATCCTTTCAAGAGATCATCCAGATCAACCGTAGAGGAACATGTTAGTGGTGGAAAATTTCATGAGACAACATCCCCCATCATTTAAAGGATCATCTGACCCTGTGTTAGCTGAAGGGTGTATTAAAGCACTAGAGAAGATTTTCGATGTCATGGGGTGTTTAGAAAATCAAAAGGTTAGTCTTGCTATTTACCGCTTGGAGGGTGAAGCAGATTAGTGGTGGTCGATGGTTAGAAATATCAGGGAAGATGATGAGATTGATGCTCTTTACTGGGATGAATTGAAAGGTATGTTTCTTGAGAAATATTTTCCTAAGGCTAATCGACTTACGATGGAAAAAAATTCTTGGAATTGATGAAAGAGGATGAATCAGTGGCTTCTTATGAAGAAAAGTTCACTCGATTGGCAAGGTATTCTCCTAATTTTATCAAATACCTTGATAGTAAAATAAATCATTTTTACCCAGGATTAAAGCCAAAATATCGAAGGGCATTAGATTCTTGTGAGTTCAAAATTTATGAAAATCTTGTTCTATGTGCTGAGAAGGTGGAAATGGAGTTTTCCAATGAGCAAGTGTTCTATGAAAACCAACAAAAGAAGAGACCGAGGTGGCATGAGAAAGGGAAGAATCCTTCAAAAAGGTTTGATGGTAAGAAAACTAAGTTTGTAGTTTGTGATAAATGTGGTAAAAATCATGCTGGGGAATGTATTTTTAATTCTAGAAAGTGCTTCTGATGTGGTAAGATAGGACATAAGGCTCGTGATTTCACTAGAAAAGATCTGGGTAATGGTAAGACCAAATTTGATTTATAGTTAGTGAAATTTTTCAAGTGCAATGAGTAGGGTCATTATGCAAAATAGTGTCCGACAAAGAGCTCGAATGATGGGAAGTAGTCATACTACAAGCTGAAAGGTGTGGTGAAATCCTTTGCAACTACTTTAGTAGATGGTGGGCCATCAAATGAAGTGTTATCAGGTAATTTGTTTGTTTTTTCAGATTATTCCAATGTTTTTTTTTGATTCAGGGTCTACACATTCTTTCATGTTTGAAATATTTTCTAGTAAATTGGGAATTCCATCTCAAGAAATGACTCCTGAACTTGTGGTAAGAACACCTGGTGGAAATGTAGAGGCAAAAAGAATTTATAAGAATCTTCCTAAACTTATATGTGGAAAGAACCTACTTGCAAACCTTATTTTCTTACCTCTAGTAGAGTTTGATGCTATCCTGGGTATGGATTCTCTCTATGTTTACCATGGTAATATTGACTGTAGAGTTAAATAAGTTTCTTTCAGTTTGTGTACAAGAATGAACCCTTACTGTTGATAACATATCAAGAGGCTGAGAAACTTGTAAAAGATGGAAATGAATGTTACCTTGCACATATTGTTGAAAACAAAGGAACCATTCAGATTAATGATGTGCCTGTGGTAAATGAGTATCCTAATTTTTTTCCTGATGAGTTTCCTTGAATAATACCAGATCAGGAAGTTGAATTTACTGTTGAATTAGTTCCTGATGTTATGCCAATTTCAAAACCCCCTTATCGAATGGCTCAAATTGAACTTTTAGAGTTGAAGGATCAATTGCAAGATTTATTAGAGAAAGGTTTCATTCGACCTAGAAAATCACTATGGGGTGCTCTTATCTTATTTCTTAAAAAGAAAGATGGTTCAATGAGACTTTTCATTGATTATAGATCCTTGAATAACATCACTATTAAGAAAAAATATCTTTTGCCTCATATTGATGATTTGTTTGATCAGATCTAGGGAGCTCAGTATTTTTCAAAGATTGACTTGAGATCGGGGTACCATTAGTTAAAGGTAAAGGAAGAAAATATTCCAAAGACTGTGTTTTGTAAAAAATATGGCCATTATTAGTTTTTAGTTATGCCTTTTGGGTTAACCAATGCACCTGCTGTATTCATGGACCTGATGAATATAATTTTCCATTAGTTCTTGGATAATTTTGTGGTTGTTTTCATTGATGATATTTTGGTGTTTTCTAAAAGTAAGTAGGAGCATGAAAGTCAATTAAGGGTTATTTTGCAAACCTTAAAAGAAAAGAAATTGTATGGGAAATTTAGAAACTATGAGTTTTGGTTGCAAAAAATTTCTTTCCTTGGTCACATTGTTTCTAAAGATGGAATATCTATTGATCCTGCAAAAAAAAAAGGTTGTTGAAGAATGGTCAAGACCCACAAATATAACAGAGATTTTTAGTTTTCTTGGTTTGGTAGGCTATTACCGAAGGTTTGTTAAAAAATTTTCATGGTTTTCCAGCCCATTGACTAAGCTAACTCAAAAGGGTGTTAAGTTTATCTGGATAAAAGAATTTGATGATTATTTTCAGGAATTGAAAAGAAGATTGGTGAATTACCCTGTATTGGAACTACCTTCTAGGAATGGTGAGTTTGTTATCTATAGTGATGCTTCATTGAAAGGACTTGGTTGCGTCCAAATGTATAATGATCTGGTAATTGCTTATGCTTCATGTCAGTTGAAAAATCATGAGATAAATTACCCTACACATGATTTGGAATTAGCTGTTGTTGTTTTCACTTTAAAAATTTGGAGGAATCATTTTTATGGTGTAAAGTGTGAGATATATACTGATCACAAAAGTTCAAAGTATATATTCACTCAGAAATAATTGAACATGAGACAGAGGAGATGGCTAGAATTAATCAAGTATTATGATTTCACGATTCACTTCCACCCATGAAAAGAAAATAAAGTGGAAGATGCTTTGAGTCAAAAAATTAATGCTTCATTAACCATGTTAAATTTGAAATGTGATACTTTGGTTAATGATTTGATGAATTTTGGCTTGGAAGTTGTTGGTGCAGGAAATTATTCTTTTTTGTTTCAGGTATCAGTGAAATATTTTCTATCAGACAGAATTAAGCAAGAAAAGAAGCAAGACAGTGAGTTGCAGAAAAAGACAGAGCTGGTTTAGAAGGGTATATTACCTAAATTCCACATTGATAATGATTGTGTTTTGATATTTGGGAAGATATTGTGTGTGCATTGTGATTCACAATTGAATAGAGAGTTGTTATGTGAAGCTCATAGTTCTCTATTTACAGTTCATCCAGGTAGTACTAAGATGTATATAGATCTTCGGATGTATTACTGGTGGTATGGAATAAAAAGATATATTACTGATTTTACTATAAAGTGTTTGAATTGTCAACAGGTTAAAGCAAAGTGGCAGTTACCAAAAGGGATGATTCAGCCTTTACCAGTTCCAGAGTGGAAATAGGAGAATATATCCATGGGCTTCATTGTGGGATTACCGAAGACACCTTGAGGTAATAATGTAATTTGGGTTATTGTTGATCTCTTGACAAAATCTGCTCATTTCCTTTCTATATGAGATACTTTTTCCCTAGATCAACTTTCCCAATTGTATCATAAAGAGATAGTCAGGTTACACGGAGTTCCTCTCTCCATTGTATCTGATCGTGATCCCAGGTTTACTTCTATCTTTTGGAAATGCCTTCAAAAGTCATTGGGTACTGAATTAAATTTTAGTATAGCTTTTCATCCTCAATCAGATGGGAAATCAGAATGAAAAATTCAGACCTTGGAGGATATGCTACATGCTAGTTCGATGGATTATTAGAGAAGTTGGGACTGAGATCATTCACTGGTTGAGTTTTCTTATAATAACAATTTTTATTCCAGTATACATATGGAACCATTTGAGGCATTATATGAGAATTAGTGCCGAACTCCAGCTTTTTGGGATGAAGTAGGTGAAAGGAAGTTGATGGGACCATAATTAGTAGAATATATGGTAGAAAAAGTTCATCTAATAAAGAAACACATGAGAACAACTTAGAGTAGGCATAAAAGTTATGCGGACAATAGGAGGAAGGATCTCTCTTTTGAGGTAGGTGATCATGTCTTCCCAATGTTTCACCATGGAAAAGTGTGATGCGATTTAGTAAGAAAGGAAATATGAGTCCAAGGTTCCTTGTACCATATGAAATTCTAGAGAGATTTGGATCAGTTTCATACCGAGTGACTTTACCTCTGAGTTTATCTCAGGTACATAATGTTTTTCATGTTTCAATGTTAAGAAAGTACATGCCAGATCCATCTCATGTTTTGAGTCTAGAAGTAGTTCAGCTGGAAGAGAATCTATCTTATGAGGAAAAATCGATCTAGATTCTTGACCATAGGGATCATGTGTTGCAGAATAAGGTGATTTATCATGTAAAGTTTCTATGTAAAAACCATATAGTTGAAGAGGCAACATGAGAATCTGAAAATGCATTGAGGGATAAATACCCCCACTTATTCGATAAGTAAATAAATTGGGGGGATGCAAATTCATAAAGGGGGGAAGGATGTAACATCCAAAGTAATTAATGAATAATATATTTTCATATCTATGTCTATTTATGAATTAGATATTGTTTTGGAGGCATAAAATGAGAATTAATCCAATCTTAAGCATATAATACTCTAATATTTTTAAAAGATTGTTTTACCGCCTTTTGATGGAAAACAATATTTAAATCTAACTTTTGAAAATTTTATAAGCCCTATTTGTCAAAATAAACTTATTATTTAGAATTGGGACATTGAAATTTACTTTGGATAATTTTTTGGTATTTTTATGACAATGTTCATTTTTTTATGAATAGTGAAAAATACAACATTTTACTTCAAAACTCCTTTTTTATCTAATTTAATTATATTGTTATATTATCTTTTTAATTGGTTTTAAAGTGTAATTAGAATATATTTTTACCATTTAATCCAATGGTGGTAATTAGAATTAATTTCACTTTGAAATTTGACATAAACAATTGTCAACTTTTTGATAGATATTGTTTCTTAAAAACACGCTATTTGTTTTGACAATGAGAATTATTTTTAAATTAATTACTACAATTTATGTCTTTGTAATTTAGTAAAATGGATTCCATATTTGGAATCATAAGGTCCAAATTATGTAATGAAGACTCTTTTGTTTTTGGACATTATGAATAGTAACGATGATAATTATCTTTAATTATCGTGATTAATTAGTAATTGGGTAGTTAAGGATAATAAAATAATATCATAATAATATAAAATGACCCCAAAATGTTTCCAAATACTCTTTTTTGAGTCATGGATGACCATGGGAAGATTGTTACTGAACTTGGGGGCCCATGGAGTCACATGGATGTGATAGTGACATTTATGACATTATTTTAAAAAAGAAGAGAAATATAACAAAAGTTTGTATATCCTAAGTAAAAGAATTTTAATTTTGTTTAAATAAATTATATATTAGACTATAAATATTAATTTGAAAGATAAAAATCTTTCCTACATCATGGTATTTTTTTATAATTTTTAGGCAATAAATAAATAAATTTATTTATGACACCATGATGATGCAGTGATTACCTCATTAATGAACGATTTAAATTAAATGAAAATATAAGGTAAAATCTAAGACTTAAACTTGTCGAAAACCTATTTTATGGGTTTATTTTTAACCCTTATCTATTTATCCTCAAAATATATCATTTTGGGACCTTTAAAATCCAAAAATCATTTTATAATAAAGTAACATTTCAGGACTTTCCAAAAGTGACCCTCCCCCCTCTTATAAAAGGCCCCCACCTCTACCCCCTTACCCACACATATCAAGCCCTTGTATCGTCCAAAATATGATCATATTATATCTCCACATCCCTATTTTACTCCTAGAAGACTCACTTTGGGCAGAAGTCTTTCCAAGGAAGCCTTTGGCTCAAATCAAAAAGAGTTACCCGATTTAGAGGTAATGTCTTCTCTTGAGTTTCTTCCTTTTATTTTCCTTCTTCACTCACCAATATATTCTTCTTATTTGATCCCATAATAACACCATTATCCTTAATATACTCTAATTTTGTTATGATAAATATTCTACCTACAATTACACACACCTCCGTCTAATGGTTAAAGAACATACTACGAAATGATGATTGTTCAATCTTATTTTAACACCTTTCATGGTGGCCATTATGATGTCACTATATTTATATATGATATATACGGTATTTATTTTTTCTATATGCTACTGAATTTTATTTTTAAATTACATCGTTATTCTTTTCATGTTGTGGAACTACGATAATTTTATCTGAGGAAGTGTGGACTACCGGCCCCTCAAGTGATGTGACTCATTCATGCCAGACATGAAATTTATAAAGAATGAAATTAATGAACTTATGTTACCTATATAAAATATATATTATACTGGAATTATAATATATATATATGTCTCATTTAGTTTTAATTATTTTAATATGACAAAGAAATGAAAGTAGCATTCATGCCTACGTACGACCTACCATCTCCATGAATTGTGCATTTCATTTTTTATCTCCAAATGTTATAGAATAGTATAAAATGAATATATAATGTATATATATGATATATAAATCATTAATACCATTCTGGAGATGATTTAATTATAACTACATGGGCAATTCTTTTCAAACAAGTTCATTTTTGACTCATATACCAAACATCGACAAAACCTATGATATGAACTCACATAATTAACTAATTATTATAACATGATAATATGTGATATGAATTGAATAATAAAATTTAAATTAAGTCCTTAAGAAATTATAAATTGACCTAAGTTTATTATTCAGGAATATAAAGAACGAATGAGAACAAGTCGGACTTGAGGTAAGGGACTTCGTCTCAATATCCTTTCATTGGGGCATACTTAAATTTATATACGAACTTATTTTATTAGTTGTATAAAAAACCCTTTTGACCTTTAATTTCATTCAAAAGGAATATTTCTTACATGAAGAATTTTACTAAACGATAAAAGGAATGTTTATTTATTACATATGCAACGACAACGACTTCTCTGCCGCCATGACCATTACTTGAGTTTCGGCTTCCTCTACAAGTAGGAACTATTTTTAAATGAAAAACAAATACCATGTTTTACTTTTATTTTGTTTTGGTATTGAAAATGTTTTTGATAATGTTTTGATTATATCAATGTGTTGTATTGATATCTTGTGATTGAAATGTGGAAATGTTATGTTTCCTTTATACATGTTTTATGTGATACAATTATGTTATGGTTATTGGGCATTATTTATGAAGTCAGGTGGTTCCATGATAAACTAAGGGTGGGTGAGCCCGAGATAGATCTCCAATGCATTGGGTAAATCGAAGGAGTTAAACTCTATGGTTTCTCCAAAGAGATTTATGGAATATACTGTGATAGGTATTCAATTGTAACCATGAGGGTTAATCCCTATGTAAGAATTTTATGAATGCCTCAAGTTACCTTTATGTATTTTGATTTCTATGAGTTATTCGTATATCTTATTATTTCATAAGGTATGTTAAAGTGCTTATGTTTTATGAGTAAAGTATGATTTAATTAATTCTTATGTATACATGGACTAATGTTTTCTTTCCAAATTTTAATATCCCTTACTGATATTTTTATGCTCATCCCAAGTTTTTGAAATGTTTTTCATAGGTCAAGGGAAAATTACATGATGTGATGATATTGTTGAGGAAGTGTCAAGAAAGAAACCATGTTTTATTTTAAATATTTTTCCTTTGGTGGAAAAAATGAATACTATCTTTGATGTTACCACCTTGTTTAAATGTGGAATTTAATGCATGATTTATGATCTAATTCTCTAAAACTCTATACCTAAAAATATCCTCAATGTAAATTATTGAAATAACCCAAGATTAAATAATTTTTAAGGCTGGGGCCTTATATCTTATAACCCTCAGTTAAAGAGTAAAATAATAAAATTTATCTGAAAACATCATACTTTTAAAAAGAAACATAATACATAAAAATAGTAACCATGATCCCATTCATTATTAACTTGGACCTTCACCATACTTGAACTATCTAGGAATAAGGTCAATTTTTATTCTATGTCCCAACAAAACAATATACTTCAACCATATACCAGATAAGTTAAAAAAATAAGACAATGTGTTGATACCACTTTATGAAATCCTTGACTTGGTCACCATCTATACCAACTAATCTAGATCATCACATGTTTAAAGCATGCCTCCCAATACACTAGAGGTTATTGACTAGTGGTGAGGGTCTAATATTACCATATTGGGTAAATATTACCTATGTATCATGAAATATAATACTATATAAATAAAAAATAAATCATAATACATATAACAAAATCAAAGTTCCATGTGGGACCATAGTGTAAGGCTTACTATGATACGTAAATAACTACATTTTAATAACATAATGGACCCCAAATTTCATATATTCATACATAAAAAATGATCGCCTAATAGGTCGATCATGTATAATAAATAAATAAAAGAAATAAAAAAGGTGAAATAGTTATATATAACATCAACATCACCTTGGTACCATTTTTCCATCCTTGTTGAAATATATCAACTCATACACTTATTCTAGGGTTGATACTATAACCCTTATTTCAAATGTAGAGTTTTTTCATCCACCAGGAATGTACCTAACCTATTCCATTATATATTTGAGTGTGTACATGATATAAAATTAAGTTCAAAAAATAAATAAATAGACAATTAAACAACAATAATAATTCATTTATATGATAATTGTAAAAACTAAAAAAATATTTATTTCTGGTATTTGATTTCCATATGATTTTGAAATCACTATAGAAACCATTATACTTACTTCGATCCTTAATTATAATACTATAAGTAAAAACTATGAATCTACGATGGTTGTATGCGTAAATATTTTATCATGTTTTATAGGAATATCTATATTGACACATGGTAAAATTTATTATGTACTCATATGATCACACATATGGGAAATGGATAAACATATAATGTTCTAGTATTTACACCTCTATAGGTAAAGGAGAAAATATAAAGAGTTTCCCTAGTAATCCAAAAATAACTCTTCATAAGCATCTTCATAAAAAACCTATATGTATAATAGGTGCTCATCAATGAAAAAAGGATCCTATAAAAATTATAATAGTATATCACTATTGATTTTTTTCTAAAAAAATTATCACAACATATGTGTAATGATAATAATAAAAATAAAAACAAAATTAATTCATAAGAAATATTCCTTTTACATTCACCTTACTCTAAAATTACTACAATATATATATATATACATATATATATATATATGGGGATATAAAATAATGACATAAAAAACTAAATAAAAATATCATATCATGAAAGTTAAACAAAAAAACACCATAGTGGAATACAAGTCGTAGCATGAAATAAAAAACCTATTTATTTAATCAATATTAAAATAAAATGGTTTTAAGAAAAAAATATTTAAAGGATAAATCAATCTTCCAATTATGACTCATACTATAGTATGTCATTATCCACATAACCCTAGAAAGTACAAAAGAGAGAAGTGGTCACCCTATTTCAATAGGTTATCTCACATGAACACTAAATAATAACCATATATTATCCAAATAATAAACACTTTTATCACAAGTTACATTATCAATTGTGATAATGCCTTACTACACACTTATATAGTTTTCTATACCTGATATACATACAAAACTACTCACTGGTCAATAAACAACCCAATCACCCTTGATAGATTCATTATCAAGTACATAAAATTCCAAATGAGTCATATCACTTTTATATCACTCATAGACTTGAGTAACCTAAATAATGAATCACATTAAGAAAAAAAACATTTAACCTAGCCTGAACTAACCTATTACCAAATGATGACTTATCATTCTTAATGGAAGTTCAAAATTCACTCTACCAAACCTCACAAGAATATTCAGGACTCAAGTCATGTTTGGATGTCCTTTGTGTGTTATTCTTTCAATTATTGTTAATATCCTTATATAGACATAATTAATAAAAAATATTAAGCACATGATGCATCACACTTGGTATATCCTTCACTACCCTATAAAGACTTAAATTATTGAGTGGATCCTTAACACTTTAATTTTTATTTTCTAATTAATAACTTTTTAATCCCACTAACATGAGTTCAAAAATATTATAGGATTTTTCTTGTTTTGAATCTTGGAAAACTTGTAAATTAAATATATAGAGTTGAAATAATGTTTATTTTTTATTGTTTATGAAATTTTCATTCAGGTTTTTTATGAGTTTTATGAACTATGTTTGGGGGAAAATTATATTTATAAGAGTATGTTATAACTCAAATTTTCAACTTTTTTTTGAGTGATAAATAAACCTTATAGTCATCTTGTATAAATATTATAGAAACATATCTACAACTTAAGGTATACTTGTATAAACCTTACGACTGTAGGTATGAAAATTATGATGAGCTCGTAAAAAACTTATGCAGTGTTTTATTGAACCTTATGCACAAATTTTATGAATTTTATGAGTTTATCTCAACCTGACATAGAGTTTGTCTCAACCTTATGAGATGAAAATTTGGATATTTCTCAGAAAGGGTTGAACCTCACAAGATTATTGATCCTTAAAAAAATATAGACCCTATGTGAATTAACCTTACATGAGTATGAATCTCACATGATCCTATATCTTATAAAAATTCAAATCATATTAAAATCATTTGTTTCTTATCAATTTTATTTATCAAACTATATTTTTTAATCGTATGAGTTCTTATGTCTTATAATAATTCTTATCTCATGAAATTTCTATCATATAAAAATTATATATCTTAAAAAAGTATTATCTTGATAAAATATTATATTATGAAATTTTTTATATTATGTAACTTTTCTTAACTTATGATGATATTTTATCTTATAAATAAAATATTTTATATTTTATAATGAAATCTATCTTATGAAATTTTTAGTTTTTTATGTGATTTTATATGACTCAATGGTTTTATTCTAAAACTCAATATATTCTCAGTTTTTCCTTAATTTTTAATTTCAATTTAGTATATATAATTTTTATTGTTACAATTGTTTTAATTTTTTGAAACTGATCATTAATTATTTTAGTCAAATTTATATTAGTTTGGCAATATTTTTTTTATTATTAAATTAAGGTCACATTGGTAGAAACCTCTTTAATACTTTTCTGTATATTTTAAAATTTTATTTGTGCTTATAGAGATATAGGATATAATTTGAAGAATATTAAATGATGTTGGTATGAAAATTTTATAGATAAATATAGTGGAGTCATTATTTTGGAAATCAAGATGAAAAAATTTGAAGTATTAAATTACTTTCACATGTGAAACGTCCAATTTATAAATAAAAAACTGTAATGTCTATGAGTTATAAAAAATTATTGTGATAAATGTTTAAAATTTTATTTCATAGAAAAACTCTATAAAATAGTTTTATAGAACCAGTGTAATGTTTCTATGATATAAAAACATGGTAAGATCACACAAATAGTGTGGAATAAAAATTAAAAGGACCCATTTAAAACATTTATGATCAATACCATTCTGATCCTTTTTTTAGCTTCATCATTGAACACTCTAATACTCTCCAAAATTGATCTAGGATTACTAAACATTAATAATTTAATTTTCTAATGTCTTATTTTTTTTTGTTTTTGTATTCATCCAATATTTTCTATATGAGTTTCTTTATGATTTTTTTATTCAAAATCTGGAATATAGTTTCATGTTATAATACCCATAAAAAGGTATATATTTGGTTATGATTCTAAATTGAAAATGGTATGTTAGGGTTTCAACTCCATGTATAAAAATTTAGGAGTTGTTTGGGTTGTGAAACTACATAAAAATTAAAGTTATTTTATAGTGACTTTTCTATTATAATGTTAAGAATGTGAATAGTAGGTGTATGAACACATGGATTTGAACTACTATAAAAATCTCTTTTCCCTATAACTGTAAAAACGAAGGGGAATTTGGTTGTGACACTATATGTGTAAAATTTAGTTATAAAGGTTTGTTAATCTCCTTAAAAAGATAGTTTTTTATAATGTGTTTCATAGTCTCACAATTAGAGTGTGAAGAGTAGACATAAGATCCCTTTGACCTAAACTAATATAAAAATACCTATTTCCATTTATTTTAAATTCCAACTATTTAATTATATTAACACTGATTAATAATTTGAAATTATTAAATTGGTCAATTCACCCCCAGACTATTCAGTCATCCTCATATTTGTGACAAACAATTGGTATTACTAATTAACCCTTAAAAGGATTTTTTCCTTGATCATATATATGTATATATCATTTTTGATAACGTTTATCATAGACTTAATCATATAAGGGAAAGGATCAATTGAGATAGAATATTTAATTTCTATTTATGGATAGATTTTTTAAAGATTTCACTTTTAATGGAAAATACTACTATTATTGGAAATAAATGATGGAAGCTTAGCTTAAGCATCTCAGTTTTGATAATTATACATTAATGGTAAAACCTTAAAAATTACCGGATATTGAGAAAATTTAATTTGTAATTATGTGCTTAATTGTGTCTTAAAATACAAGGTAATGAATATTTCATATTGTGAAATTGGAATATATGTATTTAGTTGTATTCATTATTTAAAATATGATATGATAATTAAAGGATAATACATGTTTCACATTAGGGTACTAATAGGATAAATAGAACTAAGCATTATATGCTTAGAGTTGAATATCATTATTTCAAAATGTGTGAAGAATAAATGATTAATAAAAGGATTTCTAGAAGTAACATGGTATGAATATGGTATAAAATAAAATATTATGCCTAAATTTCCAAATATAAATAACTAAATAAATAAAAAAGGATGAATAAAAAAGATAAGAGAGCCATTTTCGTTAGATGGATCTATACTGAGGACTCAAACTTAAGTCAAGAATATAATTCTGAAAAGTAACTATAAATTTTTTTAAATTATTCTTTAAATCATGTTAATTATTCTAAAAATGACTCTACAAAAATCTGATTCTAGAAAACATTTTATTGATGAATTATATGATAAAATTGAAAGGTTACAAAATGATGTTTTTTTACTTTTAGATCTTTGTAATGAACTCAATAATATGTATAAGAAACTTTTTTGTGGAAAAAATTATCACACGTGAAGAAAATGAAATTCTAATAAATAAAAATTCTAGAAATAATGATAAATTATGTTTACATTTTAATATTATTTAAAAGGAAAATGGTATACTTAATGGTTTTTTATTAAAAAGTAATATCGATGAATTGAGAAAATTTAAATCCATTTTAGAAGAAAATGAAAAAATAAAAAATTAATAATTTAAATTTAAATATTGATATATCTATAATTGTTTAAGGAATATGAAGTTATGATAAAATAGTAATAGTGAACAAAATAAAAATACCAAAATTGGAATAGGAAATGATAATTAATTACCCAAAATGTTCAAGACTTTCCTTTTCAAAAGTTAAAAAAAGTTTATATACAACCACTTGTATTAAATGTATGATGAAAGGGAATTATGAATGTGAGTATTCATTGAGATTATAAAAATAACATGGATATACCCAATCCTCTATTTATAAATCCTTATCCTTAAAATTTCCTATAAATAAATGTTTGAAACCTGTTTGGGGTACTATGAAAAAGTAGTCTAAACTAATTGTACCCAAATTTCCATAGGTACCAAAATTATCTTAAAAATGAATTTGCTAGATATATTCCTTGGGAGTTTAAAAAATTTAACTTGGTACATGGAAAGTGGATTATCATTGAAAATTAAAGAATATTCATCAAAATTTTTATCATTTAATAAATGTGAAGAAGATAATGTAACATTGGGTGAAAACTCAAAAGGTAAAGTTAAAGGTTTTGGATATGGTATTTTTTCAAATATGTCATCATTTATAAAGGTTTATATGTTTAATTACTAAAAAAATAATATAATAATATATCAAAATTATGTGATGATTGAATGTTGTTTAAATTCATAAAATTTAAGTGCATTGTTAATAAATTATAATATTTAGTGTTTTAAAAAAAATTAATGGTTAATATTTATTCAATTAATATTTATTAAACTAATGGGATGAAAAGTAAAGTGTTAAAATATTTTATATTTAAACAATTTTCTATAGAATACGAGGCTTGGAATTAAAATTTTAAGCTATTATACAAGTTCTAAAAGAATAACAAAGTACTAAAACTTCCAAAAACAGAAGTGGATAATAACTATGTTTGTGACTCTTATATGAAAGGTGAAAAAAAAAGATATTATTTTAGATATATCAAGGAATTTAAAACTATAAGACATATATAACATATTCATCTTGATGTATTTTGAACTATAAAAATTTCTATCCTTTTTAGTAAAGGGTATGTTTTTATATTAGCCAAAATGGCCCAAAGGTATCCTTTTTATGGATCTTTAATAACTCATGTTTCAAGGGATAAGGTTGAACCATTAAAAGGAATGTAGGTTTAGATATTACATGACCCATATGTCATAGGTTAAATATCCAGACTATAACTACATGGAACTGCTCCTCCTTATCTTTCTACATCTTGATGTCATCTCTCCACCTTTGCATTATTGTTCAGCTAGGATTCTTGTGTATGCACCATATAGTCCCATTGTAAATGTCATACCCTCTATTTCTTCAGAATCTACTAGATTATTCTCTGGTTAATGCACCATATCTAAATCCTCATCTGAATTCTACTCCTTGTAGAGTTTTCCTGGTCCATTAAGCACAATTTTAGGTGGCCCAAAATCCATGAATGGGTCTGAAGGCCTTGAGGTGGACAATTATATATGATCAAGAAACCAAGTTTACATATCAATTATATATGATCGAGAACCCAAGTTTACATATCATATTTTATAAATCCTTATAGAAATCCCTTGGAACCCAATTGGAAACGATTGGACTTATAATCTTCAGATATATGGGAGATCTGAAAGTACAATCCAAACATTGGAGGACATGATTAGGGAATTTATAATGGATTTTGGTGGCTCATGAGTTGATAATATAGCATTAGCGAAGTAATCATACAACAATAGTTAATAGGACTCAATACATATGGATCCTTTTGTAGCATTGTATAGTCATTATTTTCATTCTCCACTTTGTTGGGTGGAAATAGGTGAGACTTCATCAATTGGACCTATCCTTGTGAAAGAGACAATAAAGAAGATTCTGTTGATCATAATGAGGATAGAGATGGCTTAGAGTCATCTGAAATAATATTTGGATCATCAGTAGAGACTGTTTTAATTTGTGTTGATTGATAATGTGTTATTTATAATCTCTATAAGGATTGGGAATCATCATTTTGGTAAGAAAGGAAAGTTTCCTCCTCGGTATATAGGACCTTTTGAGATTCATGAACTATTTGGTGAGGTGGAATATCTATTATCTTTTTTTACCATGATTATTTTCAGTTCATAATTTTTTCTTGTACCTAATTTTAAAAATTACAATCATGATCTAGATCATTTGATATGATGGGATCACATTGACAGGGATCTAGATATTTCATTAATTAATGTGAGTTATGGATTTTGGATAAAAAATAGAAGAAAATTCATGCAAAAACAATTGATTTATTATGGGCTTTATAGAAGCATGGTTTATTTAGGAAGAAACATGGGAACATGAAAATGAAATGCTAGAGTAGTGGCCCAAACTATTTTAAGACAACATTGGTTTTATACTTTTTAGGGATGGAAATACCAGTGACGGGGAGAGTTTAGCACCACCAGTCTTAGGAATATGACCCTTTTGTAATACCCTAGAATTTCTATTTAATTTTTTTTAATTTATATGGAATTATTTCAAGAGTACATGCTTTGACGACATGTGTTTCTGAGGCCCAGTGAGCCTGGAGCAGAATTTTGAACTTTTTTGGTTCACTTAAGTAAATGTGTGAATGGTTTTTGTTAATTTTTAAACCAATTCTTAGATCAGAAATATGAGGGCACCATTGAACTCAAAACGTCAAGATTTTCCTAGAAAAGACTTAACATCGACCAAAATGGGCCAGAAAAAAATTTAATTTTTGGACCATTTGTAAAATAATAAAATAACTTAAAAAGTTTTTTATTTTTCTTTTATCGGTGTTGAGTGATGGATGGTGGCGCTGTAGTGTGGTGACGAGGCACATTAAAGGAAATTCATAATGACTCATTTTGGTGCAACATAACGACACATTAAATGCATCATAACGACGCGATGTCACGGTGTAACAGAAATGCTGTGACATGTTTCCTTTTATTAAGATAATGCGTTGGAGAGTTATGAATCAAAACCTTGGGGATTCTATGACAAACCTATGGAAAAGACTCACTCCAACAATGAATGACGAATTCCAAAAGGATCGTAGGAAACATCGACACCTTACGAAGAACAGGATTAGAAAGTGATGAATGCCAAAGGAGCATGAATCCTCAAGGGCATAACACTCCAACGATGAATGTCGATTGAGGTAGGGGTTTATTTGTTTTAAATTCTCCCTATTCTTTATTTTAAACAATGAATGCAGATCAACCCACAAACAGGTTGATCCGCGAATCATCTATTATTGTGGGAGGGTGATGTTTCTTGGAATTTATATTCAGTATTTACTTATTGTTGGTAGAAAATCATCCCCAAACCTCCCCCTATTTTAAAACTCTAATGTAGAGGGTTTGGGCTGACGCGAACAAGGCCTGAGCCCCTCTGATTGTGCATTCTTCATGGATGAGTTTTCAAATTGGTGATAAGGAGGATACGAGGACTTATTAGGGAAGAGGGTATCCCCTGGAGGCAATAGGTGCAAGAGACGTGAAGAACAGACCACCAGAGCAATCTCGATGTTCCACAGAAGATCCTGTTGGCACCGGAGATCGTCGCCGGTTGTCGCGGGTAGGCGACTGCAGGCCAAGATGGCACATTGGAAGGAACCATCGTAGACGGTTTAGGCTATAGAGGAGAGACAATAGCCACCATTCTTTGTTCCAGTAGCCAGAGGGGGGTAGGAGTGGAAACTCATCCACTTCAGATTACTACAGACACAACACCGCACCACATCCCATGCAAAAAAGCCGTGGTTGGGCAGGCGGCCCCGCAGACGACCTGCAAGGTGAGGGAGCCAGACATGACCACCTACTACATCCTGGCCAGGAGAAGAACTAGTATGACTCTGGTAGATCAGGAAGCCCAGTGGGATGGACCCATGACCCAATGAACTGGACACAGGCCGGGCTGGGATCAGGTTGGGTCGGGTCGGCCCGACCAAGTCGGACTGGACCCCGACCCACCGACCCCTTTTTGGAATAACACAAATATCTTTCAAACCAGGCATCTGATTGATAATCCGTTTGTGGTTTTGGAACCCAAATGACAATGGAAATATTTTTTAATTGCTATAGAGGATTTCATGGATGTTTAAATTCTATGAATGACTTGAGGAGTTGTTCTCCCAGGATCAAGTGTGATACGTGTGGAAACCCTGTGGTTGGATGAGACCTAAAGACTGATGATGAGAGACCCTGTGTGAATCAAATATTGTGGCCCAATGGAAAATATATTTTGTGTTACCCAGAAGACCCATAGTGGGGAGTGCCTTCTGTGTGACCCGACAGGCCCATGGTCCTTGACAGGAGGAGTACCTTAATATGGCCATAGGCGGGAAGCAAATTTTGTGTGACCTAGCATTCCCACGGTGGGGAGGGGCTTCTATGTGACCCAACATACCCATAATACTCATCAGGGATGAGTACCACGACAATACTATGGTTAGTGGGATGTAGTTTCTTTGTGACCCGACATGCCCACTGTACTCATTGAGTAGGAGTTCTCCAGCAGCTCATGGTGTTTGATGATGTGACTAATGGTCCTACTTTCATACTCTATAATATACCTGGTGTGAGTTATATTGCTTAATGACCATGCTTAGTAATCATGATTTTTTTTGGACTGTTTCATGTTATTTCCTTTGTTGTTTTGCGGTCCCTAATTAGTATTTTGTTACTCACCCCTGCACTATCTTTATCCTCATGTGTTGTGTATAGTGTAGAAAAATTCTAATTTGATGGAGGAATTGGTGGCCCAGGACCCAGTGGAGCCCTATGATACTAAGTTGGCAGGGCGTACTTATTTGGATTCCAAAAGCTACTATGTACTTACCCATTAGGTGGGATTTATATCAGATGGCTATCCAGAGTTTCTTTTATACTTTCTTGTTTTGCAGTTAGTCTGTTGTTGGGTTTTTATTCTTTCCCATTTTACTTTCATTTGTACTTGTACTCAGTGGTTGTTTTGTGGCATGATTTTTTACATTTCTAGCTTTGGGATGTGGTTGTGTGTGTGTGCATAAAGATACTTAGTCAAATTCCTCCCACTTTCAGGTTTAATCCTTTAGTGCTGGTCACAAACCCCTAGCCTTTGGGAGGTGGGCTTGGGGTATGTCACAACATAGGACCCAGGGGACAGGTCATGAAAAAGTGGTATCATAAGTGGTTGGATCAACCAAAAAGACTGAGAGTTTGTTGTTTTATTTGGGGAAACAATGTTGAATGTTTTGAGTTTTACATTCAGATTTGGGTAGTTCAGTGTTGGTGTAGTGGTCGACGTATCATACACCAGAACATTGAATTCTAATTTTTGGATCTATACATGAAAACACTGGTTGCATAAGTGTCTATATATGATATTCTTAATTAATATTTATCTCACTAGGTATAATACTCTAATTGTGGTACATCTTGATCTATTTTAGGATGCCTCTATACAGACAGCCAGTTCGTATTCTGATGTGTGACTATGGGGATAGCCTAACTAGCAATGAGTCGTTAGTTCGAGGACAAGTTCTATTGATAGCCCAACCAACCGGTGCTCCAGTGTTGCCACAACCATTGATCAACACTTAGTACCAGCATAATGAATATAGGATGTACGCAGACTTAGTGCCTTGCACGAGTTTCAGGTACATAAACCTCCCAGTTTTAGGGGAGATAAAGATCCTCATGTCGCTGAGGACTGGATGGAAGCAGTGACGCGGGTCTTCCACTTATTAAGGACATCACTTGAACAAATGGAGATCTTTTCTGTGAGTCTTCTGTAGGGATCGACATGGATATGGTGGAGCTGGACCATTTAGACGCATGATGAGGTGACCCTCACTTGGGAAGACTTTGAGCATATTTTTTTGGATGATTTTTCCCCGTGACCCTGTGTTCGATGCACATATAGGAGCTACTTCACCTACAGCAGGGTATCCTATCAGTGGCGAAGTACTCTGTGAGGTTTAAAAACCTCTCTCTCTACTCCACAGACATGGTACAAGACCCTTTATTTAGATCTCAGACCATTGAGCATGGACTCAGATGGGAGATCAAGGCATATATGGGGTCTCTTAGCATCCCCACTCAGGATAGAGTGCTGGAGTGAGTCCTTCTTGTGTAGAGATTCCTAATAGAACAAGCGCCAAAATCTAGAGCCACCAGCAGACCTCAAGTGGAAGAGTCTTCAGTAGTGAGAAGTATACAGTAGAAATGGGGGCATAAGAAATCTATGTCTTTCAAGGCGTGACCCCAGGACTTAAGGTCTGTAGTGCGAGGCTCCTAGAGAATAGGGAGTTAGTAGGGAAATGGGTTGTTCTTAATGTGCAGTGGGCAGAGACACAAGGCTCATGACTTCTGGACCCACCTCACAGATGATCACCAGATGGTAGAGGGAGCACAAAGGCAGAGACAGAGGTTCGAGCAAGAAGGTCCAGAGGGTGGTGGATGTGGCATGGGAGAAGACCGAGTGACAGGTAGTGGATGATGGTTCGAGGTGCTAACAACACCACCCCCAGGTGGTCCACCATGGGATTAGAGAGCTGGCAGAAATTGGTGAGTCCAGATTCAGGTGATAGAGGCCTATGACCATGGCACTCCAGAGATTATTAGAGGTATGATATGTGTCTTCTTCACCTTAGTTATAGTTATTATAGACATAGGTTCTACTCACAGTTTCCTTGACACAGACCTCGTTCAAAGCTCAGAGATTCTAGTGGAGCCATTGGCTCGATACTTATGATTTGAGACTTCTATGAGATGGGATTTTATGATTTCAAACTGGTGATGGTAGTGTGAGATTACTCTAGGAGGTGAGATTTTCGGCTGGGATCTTCTAGTAGTAGCATTAAGGATTTATGACATCATCTTGGGTGTGAACTGGTTATCTATAGTCCATGCTCAAATTGGATGTTTTAGGCACAAATTGTGGTAGCTCTATGAGGATGGAACTAGTTTTTCCTTCATCAGCAAGAAGATAACCTTTGGAGCATAGGATAAAATTTCTCAGAAGAGGGTTCAGCAGATCACTCACTAGTTGGCTAGCCTGACCCTTGATGTGGTGGATGAGAGGAGTCTGAGCATTCCTGTAGCGGTGGATGGGTATAAGGATTTATTTCCTAAGGATGTTCTAGGACTACCTCCTTTCAGGGAGGTATACTTCTTCATCGATCTATACTCTAGGATAACACTGATATCCACACCGGAATATCGGATGGCTCCTACGGATCTACATGTATTAAGGGTGAAACTGGAGGACTTGCAAGTGAAAGGGTTATTAAGGCCCAATTTTTCACCATGGGAAGCCCCAATGTTGTTTTCCAAGAAGGAAGATAGGATATTGAGGCTATGCATGGACTTCCGGCACCTGGACCAGGTGATCATGAAGTATACGTATCCATTATTGAGGATTTATGACCTCTTTGACTAGATGAAGGGGGTGATGTGGTTCTCAAAGATCGACCTCAGATCAGGCTATCATAAGCTTCGGGTATGGGATGATGATGTACCAAAGACCACCTTTATATGCTGGTATGACCACTATGAGTTTTTTGTGATGCATTTCAGTGTAACCAGTTCCTCAGTAGTGTTCATGGGATTCATGAACATGATCTCACATCCTTACCTCGATCATTTTGTGGTGGTATTTGTTGATGACATCTTGGTGTACTCACCATCGAAGGAAGATCACGCTACACACCTGTAGATAGCCCTAGATACAGTCTGAGTGAACCAAAATTATGAGAATCTCTCGATGTTCCAGTTTTGGATTCAGGAGGTCTACTTTTAGGGACACATCATCTTGGAGGCTGTAGTTGCAGTGGATCCGGTGAAGATAGAGACAATGCTTTCTTGGGAGCCACCTAGAAGAATGACTATGGTGTAAAGTTTCTTGCGGTTATCCAGATACTACTATAGGTTCATTACCGACCTTCATAGAGTAAGATAATTTTTTTCAGCATTGACATGGAAGGGACAACCCTTTGTGTGGATAGAGAAGCGCCAATAGAGTTTCCAAGAGCTAAGGTAGAGACTGATGAGTGCCCCCATCTTGATACTACCAGAAGAGGGCATTGGGTATATATTCTTTTGCGACACATTAGGGACTATACTAGGTTGTTTCCTAATGTAGGAGAATTTCATGATTTCCTACGGATCACAGTATTTGGGGAATCATGAATATAACTAATTGAAAAATGACCTGAAGTTAGCAGTAGTGGTCTTTTCATTGAATATGTGGTTTCACTACATGATGGGTGAATGGTTTACCATATACTTCGACCATAATAGTATCAGGTATATCTTCTCATAGAAGGACCAAAACTTGAGACAAAAATGATGGATGGAGTTCCTCTAGGACTATGACTTTGAGATAGTCAATACTGCTGGGAAGGAGAATGTGGTGGCTGATGCACTCAGCAAGAGGTCTGCTTTACAGTTGTTGAGTGAGGAGATAGAGTAGCTAGACACAATTTAGATATCCTTTGTGGATAATTATCTAGAAAATTACCTTCAATTGATAATTGTCACTCCACTCCTACAATGAGTCAGGGAGGCACAACTTGTTGATGTTGACTACAAAGCCCGACACGCTTAGTTATCCTTAGGATAAGAAATTGATGGGTTTTCTATAGGTGGAGAGCACGTTATCCTTTTCAAAGGGTACATAGTGGTACCTTTGACACTGCGGGACGAAGTGTTTAAGGAGTTCCATTCATCCCCTTTGGTGGTACATCCAGGTGTGGCGAAGATTTTCTTGGACCTCCGACGTCAGTACTGGAGGCCAGGGATGAAGAAAGCAGTGACATAGTTCGTTTCATGATGCCTCACTTGTAAGCAAGTGAAGACTGAGAATCAGGTCCCAGCAGGCTTGCCATAACCACTTGAGGTACTAGAATGGAAGTGGGATGGTATATTCATGGACTTCGTGATAGGGTTACCACACACGTCCAAGGGCCATGATTCTATCTGGGTGATCATTTACCGACTCACCATGTCATCTCACTTCCTACCCATCTGGAATTAGGGATCAATAAAGGGCTTGGTAAACCACTAAATCTTGGTGATAGTTTGGCTTCACGGGGTTCCTTCGATGATCTTCTTAGACCATGATTCATGCTTTACATCCTAATAGTGGAAGGGGTTGCAAGAGGAATTTGATACTCAACTACACTTGAGAATAGTATTTCACCCCCAGAAAGATGGTCAAACGGAGCGAACCATACAGAACTTGGAGGTCATGCTTCATAATTGTTTCCTTGATGTTGGTCATATTTGGGAGGATTATCTACCACTGGTGAAGTTTTCATACAACAATAGTTATCACTACACCATTGTCTTGACACCATTTGAGGCCTTGTATGGGCGGCCATGCAGATCACCTCTATACTGGACATACCAAAGAGAGTTAGCACTCAAGGGTCTAGAGTTGGTATGGGCTACCACTGAGAAGGAGGAGATTATCTAGGAATAGATGAGGACTTCACAGAACAAAAAGAAATCATATTCTGACAGGAGGCAAAGACCCTTGGAGTTCAAGGAGGGAGACCATGTTTTCCTTGGGGTCTCTCCCCGATGAGTATTACAGAGATTTGGATGGGGTGGAAAATTATATTCGAGGTTCATCGGACCTTTAAAAATTCTAAGTAGAGTTGGAAACATGGCATAACTCCTTGATCTTCCCCTACAGATTCACCGAGTGCACAATGTTTTTCACATGTCACAGCTGAGGAAGTATGTTCATGACCAATCGCACATCATCAACTTGGGTGATCTGGACATTGAAAATGGGGAAACATTTGCAGATTTACCAGTAAAGATAGAGTATCGACAAGAGTGGGTCCTTCGTGGATGTTCGATTCCTCTAGTGCACATTTAGTGGTATTATAGGAATATGCAGGAGAGCGCATGAGAACAGGAGGCTCAGATTCATGCTCAGTACCCCCATTTGTTTGATTAGCCTTTGTTTTGGATTTCAGGGACATAAATCCCTAAGGTCGGGAGAATGTAATATCTTTTAATTTCCATGTAATTTTTTTAAATTATATGGAATTATTTCTAGACCACATGCTTTGACGACATGTGATTCTAAGGCCTAGTGAGTTTGGAACATAATTTTCAACTTTTTTTAGATGAATTAAGTAAACATGCAAGTAGGTTTTTCTAACTTTTAAACTAGTGCTCAGATCAAAAATTTGAGGGCACCGTTGAACTCAGAACATCAGGATTTTCCTAGAATTGAATTAACATTGACTGGAAAGGGTCGAACGTAAAAATTAATTTTCATACTTTTCGAAAAATAATAAAATAAGTTAAAAAGTTCTTTTATTTTTCTTTTATCACCATTGAGTGACGGACGACGTCTCTACGGTGCGGCGATAAGGCACATTAAAGGAAACACATAATGTCTCATTTTGGTGAAATGTAATGACACATTAAATTAAGCATAATAACATGTCACCACCGTATAATAGAAATGTTGTGACATGTTTCCTTTTATTAAGCTAACTCATTAGAGAGTTGATAATTAAAACCTTGGGGATTCTCTGACGAACCTACGATAATGACTCGCTCTAACGATGAATGGAAAATGTTGGTAGGATCTCTAGAAACGTTGATTTCTTAAGAAGAATGAGACTAATCAGTGAAGAATGCCAACAGAGATTGAATCCTAAAGGGCGGAGTACTCCAACAACGGACATCGATTGAGGTAGGGGTTTATTTGTTTTACGTTTTCCTAGTTTGTAATTATAAATGAAAAACATGGATCAACCCAGGAAAAGAATGATCTAGGACCATTCTTTCTTATGAGAGGGTAATTTTTCTTAGGATATCTATTCATGATTGAATTATTGTTAGTATAACATCATCCCCAAACCTCCCCCTATTTTAAAACTATAATGCAGAGGGCGTGGACTGACATGAAAAAGGGTTGAGCTGCTCTGCTTTAATTTTCTTCATTGATGAGTTTTGAAATTTGTGACAGGGAGGATATGAGGCCTCAAAAAGAAATAGGGAATCCACTGGAGGCTATAGGAACAAGTGATG
Source organism: Viscum album (assembly GCA_963277665.1). NCBI lineage: Eukaryota > Viridiplantae > Streptophyta > Magnoliopsida > Santalales > Viscaceae > Viscum > Viscum album. Next base: position 420,147,490 of record OY728162.1, on the reverse strand, counting down.
CGAAGAACGAACCACTAGATTGGACTCAGTGGTTCGTGGGAGAGCCCGTCGGTGCCAACGATCGCCGACGAAGGCCGTGGGTGGGTGGCGACACACCACGAAGGCATGCCAAAATAAGCTTCCACGGCTGGCTCAAGCCATGGAGGAGTGGAAGTAGCCACTGCCCTCTATGTTGGAAGATGGCGGTGGGTGGACACATCCACCCATCCGTATCAAATCACCGCAGACATGGAAAATATGCGTTCATTCGACCATGGCTAAGTAAGAGGCCCCGTAGATGACCTGTAGTGTGTGGGAGCCCAATGCGAACAACTATCGTGTCTCAGATAGGAAGAGAATAGGTCTTTCTATGGCAGACTGAGTAGGCCAGTGGGCTAGACCCATGACCCTATGGACCCGACCTAGGCCGGGCTAGGTTTAGGTCAGGTTAGCTGACCCAAGTCGAGTTGGTGGATCTTGGGTCCGATCGGTGGATCCTGGGTCGGATCAGTGGATCCCAGGTTGAGTCAGTCAATCCTGGGTCAGGTCGACTTGGGCCAGTCTGACTAGGTCGGACTGGACCCATACGTAACCATCCCCCTTTTAGAAAAACACTAATATCAATCAAACCATTCATCCAATTGATGATCCGTTTATGGCATTGGAACTCTCTCAATGAGGCAGATATTTTGGAATACTCTATAGAGGATTTCGTGGAAGTTGAAATTCAAGGAATGAATTGAGGATCGGTTGTCTAGAGATCAAGTGTGCTTCGTGCGGAAACCCTATGGTTGGATGATACCTAAATACTACTAACGAGTGACCCTATGTGGATCAGATACTATGCGCCAGTGCTAATTGGAATCTTTGTGACCAGAAAAGCCCATAGTGGGTAGTATATTCCATGTGACCCAACATACCCACAATACTCCACAGGAGGAGTACCTCACTATGACTATAGGTGGGAAGTGTATTTTGTGTGACCCGACACACCCATAGTGGGTAGAATATTATTTGTTACCCAACATACCCATGATAATCATCAAGTATGAGTACCACAACAGTCCTAAGGTTAGTGGGAAGAAGCTTCTATATGACCTGGTAGGTCCACTGTACTAATTGAAGAATATTTCTCTATCATCCCATGGTGTTCGATGATGTGACCAATGTTCCTACTTTCTTACTCTAGAATATACCTAGTGTGACCTTTCTCGCTTCCTGACCATGCCTGATGATCATTATTTGTGGTTTGGTTATGGATTTATTTGTGATCTTTCCTTTGTTGTTTTGGGGTCCCTACTAAGTTTTTAGTTACTCACCCCTGCACAGTATTTGCACACACGTGTTGTGTTTGGTGTAGACGACTGCTGATTTGAAGGTGGACTTGGTGGCCCAAGACCTGGTGGAGCCCAATGAGACCAAGCAGATTGAGAGTACTTCTACGGATTCTAGGAGCTACTCTGTACTTACCTAGTAGGTGTAGTTTCCAGTGGATGGCTATCGAGAGTTTCTTTTTCACTTTTCTATTTTCCAATTATTCTTTTGTTGGTTTTGTATTCTGGACTATTTGACTTTTAGTTGTACTTGTACTCAGTGGTTGTTTAGTGTCATACTTGTTTACTTCTATAGATTTGGGATGCAGTTGTGTTTGAATGCGCACAAGTACTCAGGAAAATGCCTCCAACTTATAGGTTGACGCTTTCAACGCTAGTCGCCAACCCTTGGCCTTTGGGAGGCTGGCTTGGGGCATGTCCTGGAACATGCCTTAGGGGATGGGTCGTGACACATTTATTCATTTATTTTGAATCTATAAAATGTTCAGGTTATTTTTAATAGGTTTTTAAGTGTTTTGGAATGTTCTAGAGGCATTTCAGGAGATTGTTTTTTGTGAAGGGTTAGTAGAAACCATAAAACATCATCAAGAAACCATGAATGGGTTGATAATGTTCACTAGGTAGGTTCAAAGTTGGTACATAGTTTGGACGAACCATGAGAGTTCCTAGGGGGAACTGAGCATCTTAATAAAGAGGTAAAATCATGGTTGGTGGATGTTTTTGCTAACAGTATGAAACAAAATTATGAGGGGTGGCCTTAAGGTTGTATCTTGGCACATGATTTTATAATTTTTTCAATATAATCCTACCTCATATAGTTAGAACCCCTAAATTTCAGGATCAATTACAAAGTTAGTATTGAGATCCCCTTTAATAACCTATTCTCGGATGATCTTGAATTCATTATTGTCTTAATGGTTTCGATACTTTTCCTTTCAATACTGAAGTGATTCTTAGGTGAATCAATGTGTATTGGATGCCCAAATTTATTGGTAAGTCATAGTTCTCCATCATTATTCTTAGATATAGTCTTATCCTCTATCCCAAAATGATAGATCTATTCTTTAGAGGATATATTTATGTACTATAATGGGAATATTGATGAGATATTCTTGAATCTATTGAAGGAAATTATATACATTCTCTAATCTAGAGTTTCGTAGCGTCGTTCTCTATTTTCACAAACTGTTGAGAGGTAGGAGGATTCTCTCTCATCTCCACTTAACAGGGAACTTGATGTCATAGTTTTAATTAATTTTTTCATGATTTTTTGTTACATATATGTGTGATTATTAATTGAAACCTTATTTGGGTTATGGATTTAAATTTTTTAAATTGGATGGTTTCATGGAAAATTCATTTTGATGATAATTTTAATAATGATGGTTTTGAAATTGTTTTTTATTTTGATGCATGTAAATTTTTTGTTTTAATGCTTTATAAAATGAATAGCTTTATTTGAAATGTAATATGTGATGGTATTTGGAATTAATGATTTGAGTGACTATATTCATTGAAATGACTCTTGTGTAAGGGGATCATTCTATTGGGGCACCTAGTATTGGTCACCTTGTGGGGATTTTATGGATTCATGAGAGATAAATAGTGATTAAAAAACTTTTTCCTAGTATGCATTGGGTGTGTGTGTGTGTGTGGAATTTTGGAATGAGTATGTTAAATCAATGAGAAATGTTATTTGAGATTTTTATGATTATTTTTTAAGAAACATTATTTGGTATTGATATAAACTATTTAAATTATTTTAAATAGTTTTATAAATTGTGATAACAAGTTTTGGACAAGTGGCATGATTTGGTAAGTCTTTGGGTAAATCCTACTTATTTTTTTCTCACCCCATAATTGGTCACTATTTTTAATTTGTATATGTCTTATATCAAGACATAAGTAAAGGCAAGGTATATCAGTTCATTATTAATGCTCCTTGATACTATGGGAATAGCTTGTGGATTTGGAGCTTCAATCTATTTGGGAGTTTTTTTCTTGATTCTTGGTGTTTGTTTCAATTTTATTTTTTTCATTATTACTCTGATATGGCCTTTTGGTTCACCCCGAGTATGTATTTGAGTTTCCACTTGAACACTAATATTGGTTAATGTTTTAGTTTTTTTATTCATGAATCATATAGAGTATTAGATATTTATTTTTTATGTTGTCTGCGTGCGTTATATAAAAATGGGAAATCATCCCATTATTATTCTCAAGGATCTTGGATTGTATTTCCAACCTTTTCTATTTTGGGTATGCCACTTAAGGCCTAGTAGAACCTCTACCTCTTCACAATATAATGAGGATGGTGTCATATTGTATTCATCTTAATACCATCCCACCTCACTAGAAATATCAAAAGGTACCTTCTACACCACCACCAAGAATATTAATGCTATTTAATTAAAATTTTAGAACCAATAGAAGGAACACCTAGTATCTAGTACACATCCATAGGGTACCCAACGATACTTGTTGATTTTTACTACACATACCACCATCTACAAACCATTACTTTATCCTTTAAATTTTTATTGAAAACTACAATACCATTTAAAAAAAATTCTCAATACAACCCTCTAACCTCAAAAATAAAATGAAAATAATAAATATCAAAACACCCCTAAATTTAATTCAAATCAATCCTACGAATCCATGATTTTCTCTGGTTCCACAGACATGTATGGGTTGGGGTAGTTATAAGATGAAAATGTCCTAAATGAAATTACCAATATTATTTGAAATTTATTGTTTAATATTCATGTAATATTATGAACTTGAGTATATGTTCATTGATTTGAATTTAGTTACCAAACCATTACCATGAATTGTTGATAATGCTTAAAAAAATTTCAAAGATGTTCTGAAAGAAAAATAAAGTGAATAAAAATAAATGAGCATTGATATAGATTCTAAAAGATATAAAATATATGTGAAGAAGAAATGATAATTTATACTAATAAAGTTTTTTTGGTATGTAATTGGACTCCTAATACTCATAAAATAAGGTAAAAATAGTTTTTTTACATCTGTTATAGTTTTCATAGAGGGTTCAAATCACTAGTGGTAAAGGTTGAGACTTTTCAAATCTATATTCACCACCAGAGTTTTAGTGGGCATGAACTAGAGTTTTAGATTAAGTTTTAAAGAGGTAATTTTGTTAATATCACTTTATGTAATGATAAAAACTAAGATGGGGTGACTCTATGTTAGTAAATTTTTCTTATTTAAACATAAATGCACTTATTATGGTTAAGAAATAAATCAATCGATATTTAATGTATGTGATGGTAATAGATGATTAAATGAGGTTCATCACTAATGATGGTGAATTTTCCCTATTGTATGGTGGGTATTATCTCACACACATATAGATAATATATAATTATCAATAATAATCAAGGGTAAGGGAACAACCTTGAATCCTAACATCATGGAAACCAACGAGTTTTTAAAAGCACTATCTTGGTACAATGCATAAAAAAAGAAACAATTATTGAATAATGGTCACTAAGAAATGTTTAAGTCTCCATAGGAATTCATGGATTTGATCTTATTATTCCTTACACAATAATTAATGTTAGTTATCTCATTCACTTTTCTACAATAAATTCCCACAAATAAAAAATCCATGTAACATTTTCTTTTCCATATATAATACATGTATCTAATTTCTCTCATTGTCTTTTGTTATAATATATATGATAAAAATCTCATTTATTTTTTCATTAAGATCATTATATGATTCTTTTACATTTTATTATGGATAAACATGACCAGTCAAATCTCTCTATCTCCATGAAATTTAGATCGCCTCAACTAAATTTGAAAACTAATTGAATTCCTTGTGTTTTCTAGAACTTAGTTTACTATGGAATGTATAATAATAAAAATTTCTATTACATACTCACCATGATATATTCAAATTCAAATTTTTTATTTTTCTATCCACATAAATAACCTAATTCAATCCCCATGGAATAAACACTCCACATATCCTTGATCTTTTGACATTTCAAACTCTAGTCATAACTACCTCCCATTTAACCATGACATAGTGCAGTATTAACTAAAACATATTGGTTCTCCAAGAAAAACTACCCTTGGAATTCCTTATTCCATGGAATAATATTTATCCCCCTGCAGTTGAGTAAAACCCAATAATTAAATTGATATAATTTGTGGTGTGGTCTCACTTTTTATACCCATTTCACTTCATTTCTTATAATATAAATAACCAACATAACGTAGCCTTTGGTGTAGTCACTTTCAACATCCTTATTTTAATATTCAACATTGAGAATGAAATAGATTTAGCAATTACTATTATAATCAGTGTGTTTCTCATAGAAATTTTACGCTGTAAAACACTATGTGTTACACTTTTTCCTAATCCATCTCCTCAATTTTCTTATGTTAATAATGTAACGAGATTTAAAATTACATGTGGATAATTCAATAGTCCATTTTAATAATTAAAAATGAATTATCCCATGGTATAATTTCATCAATTTATTTTCAATGGGGATTCGATTCTTTTACAATGAACACTAAAAATCTTGAAATTGAATTCATACTCAGTGTGGCCTAAACTGCTATGATATAGTGGATCCTGAAAAGATTTTAGCGAGTATCATCTTCAAAAAACATACTCTACCAAAACCCTTGGTATTTATTATGTTTTAATTTAAAAATATAAAATATCCACCTTTTTATCTTTAATTTTTTAGGTTTATTAAAGTCACCTTTCATGGGTGATGAGAATCCATTGTTCATAATCCATGGTTTCCCATTTTTTCATGCAATGTAGGAAACTATAACAACATTTCATAGACTTTAGATTTTTTCAACATATGAAAATTCATATAAGACAAATTCATATTTAACTAAGATGAATGTATAATGATGCACTCATCTAAAATGTTCCCTTCTTCATTACACCTTCTATAATCTATATTTAGTTTCTCAAATATTTTATTCATCTAAATTTTCAACTCAACTTATTGATTATTTTTTGTTGAAAGTTTTTTATTTTATTATCTCTCAAGGCTCATTCTCACTCTTTTATCCTAGTAGAGAAAATATACCATGCACTATAATATTTGGGATAAAATATTCCACAATATAAAAAATAATAACCATAAAATATTTATATTTAATAAAAATTATACTTAAACATGGTTCAGTTTAAAACTTATATTTCAGGCCTACTATGTGTTTATTTCACTGAGCCATTTTTCTGAACTCTCTATTGTTTATTTGGGGCGGTCATAAAAAAATTTGAAATTTTTCTCCTTCCAAATATGAACATTTTTGGAATTCACTTAAACCTCTCAAACTAGAACAACAATCTATTTTTCACTAGACTCACCCACAAAAAAATTATTAATTACTAATTATTTATCTATAGACTCGACTTATTTATATTTATGTTATTATGTGATAAGAGAAATTTGTATTTAAATATTTAAGATCACATTAAATAATATTTTATCATGGATTTTATTCTTAAAGAGTTTATAAATTTATCCAATATCTACAATAACTTTGTTATAGTTGAAATTGAATTTATTCAAATGATTCATAACTTCAATTATTATTATATTTAACTAGTTAAACTATTCATATCTAATATTAATAGTATAAGTCATATCATTAGTGATATTTTTCATCTTTCTCAATCTTCATCCATTTAAATTCCTGGACCAAACTAAATTTATAAATTTTTATTAGTTTTTATTCATTACATTTTTCTTGGAGATTTAAATTATCATATCTTGGTCTTCAAATTTATTTTAGTCACATCTTGATTTTAATTCTCATTTTTTATTCTATATTGGATTTACCCTCTTCAAAGAAAATCCTTATAAATTAAAACATCATCATACAAAGAATTAATTTCTTTATAGTCATGAAACATCTACATTTTCTGAAATATTTCATTAAATATTTTTATAATAACTAATAATCTCCTCACTATTTGAAGCAACCTATTCAATATATTATATGTTTTTTCTATATATTTTTTATGAAATTTTATTCTTTCCCTTTGATTATGAAAATTTTCTATTGAATTATTCACTATTCTAGGAAGATCATGCTAGTTATTCAATTTCACCGTCATATTTTTTATTCTCAAATGAAAAGTTGTAGAAAAGTAACCAATGTTACCAAATTTATAACATTTAAAAAGGTAATTTTTCTTGATACTTACCATTTTAAAATTTATTTTTTTGATAAAAAAGTGAGAATCTTATCAAATAATTTCATATTCTCATCTTTATAAGGATTATAATTATCATTTTCAATGTTTAATTTTATGAATTCTTAAAACAAAATCTAATTTTTTCTCATTAGATTTCATTTTAAAAGAATTTTTTTCTCATATTGTAATTTATAATTGTGTATTTAATCTTATCAATTGAAAATTCATTGAGGTTTCAATATTTAAGTGTTGAGACTTTTGAATAAGACATGTATAGAAGAATTATCATAAGTTCCATCACCACTATATAAAGTATAAAAGTGTTTCTATATATAATTTGATGCTTTTTAAAATCAAAACTCTTGTAAATAACTCATCTATGGATTCATATTCCAGCATTATCATTGATTTAAAATATTCTTTTCACTATAACATTTATCCTTTCAAATTTTTTATCTTTCAATGATATTGTGATGTTTTTTCCAGGCCACCTTTTATGTTTTTCATCCCAAATATTTTGTTAACTCTTTCTTAGAAAATAATAAAAACATTAATTTTTTAATTTCCTTCCACTCACACATTCTTTTTATTATATGACTATTATGCATAAGTATCACTTGGAACCATAAAATGTTGAATTGATGACTCAAGAACATAAAACCAATAGATAAGTAAGTAGGGTACCATTTTTTATTTCTATATGTAGAATAATTTTTTCTCAGAGGTAAGAATTCCTTTGTTATTGAAAAAAAATTGATGATCTATAGAAAACTTCAATGATATAAATTCAAGGGTGAATTATGGACATGATAACAATTGTTATAATCAATTCAATTAATAGTCAACACAGATAGGGGGCTGAATCAGTGTTCAAATTTTTTTCTCTCTAAACACCAATGATATTATTATATTTTTTAAATAATATCTTTACCTAACTCAGTGAAAAATGTACATGATATGCACAAAATATTTAATGTGTTTCATCCATAATGAGGCCGAATATGTCCTTAGTGTATGATGGTTTTTATCTTATACACACACCTAACTGATATATTATTATTAAAAAAATTGAGGGTAAGAAAATAGCCTTGAACCATTAACAACACATGAAAAAACCAATTATTTCAAACAGTAGATAGCTATAATAAGGGAACAAAGAAAAAAATCTTAAAGAATGATCATAAAGAAAATATCAAGCCTCCAAAGGATTCAATGATTTGATTTTATTTCTCATGACACAATAATTTAGGTAAGTTTTCTCTCTCATTCTTTAACAACAACTTTATCATAAATAATAATTAAACAATGATTTTTTTAATCTATAATATAATTCTCCACTTTATTTAACCATCTCCTGAGCTATTATATTGGATAAAAGTCTCTTTTCCTCAATAATTGATATCACCCTTGGTTTATTGTACATTTTTTATTTCTAAAAATGTACAATAAAAACAATCTATCTTCATGAAGTTCATTCCACCTCAACCAAATTTTATGACCAATAGAATTCATAATTTTTCTAGAACATGACCCACCACATCATGTATGAACTTCAAAATGTCTATCTTTGGCCCACCAAGGCATAGTCTCATTAAAAATACTTATTTTTTTCATCCAGGTAAGTAGAGTTATTTGGATACTTGGAATAACCACTCTATATATCTATGATATATGACTATTTCAAACCCCTATAACAATAACCTGTCATCCAACGACAACATAGTGGAGTCCTAACCATGAAATAGAGGTTCTTTAGAAAAAATATCCTTCCAAATTTATTTTTTCATGGTCCCATATTGTTTCCTATTCAACTTAAGGAAACCTGATAATTACATCAGTTTCTTCCATGGTGTGGTATCAATCTAGTTCCCCATTTCAATTAATTTATAAAAATCTAAATAAAAAAAATTATTTAGTCTTTAACATGGTCTCTTTCAATGTACCTATATTTATTTTCATCTTTTATCAAAAAATGGATTTAGTAATGCTCATTATGGGTAGACTGTTTCATATAATAATTTTTAACTCAAAACTCTATGTGTTATCCCATTTTAGATACATGTCTCTATTTTTATTCATTGAATCATGAATTGAGATTTAAAATTACATGGGTATAATTAAACATCCAATTTCAGTATTTTAAAAATATATAATCCAATGACATAATCTCATCAAGTAATGTTTTATGGGGATTTCATTATTTTATCATGATATCTAAAATTCTTTTAATCACATTTATACTCAATGTGGCCTAGACCACTATGGTATAATGATTTCTAAAACCCCCATAGTGAGGATCCTCTTCACTAAACAAGATTTACCTAACTAAAGTAACTCTATGCTATCTCAATAATCTCCAGTCACTCAAATATGATATAATAGACTTGTTATTACATATTATCCATACTTACAAATTATTTTAATGCCATTACATATATTAAGAAAAATATACTCTATCATCATCTAGGATACTAAAAATCTTAACACACATGTATGGAAACCCTAACATAACTCAAGTTTGATATTTTCCACTCTAGCTCACTACTTCACCATTCATTCCCTAATTATCATTGCCCATCAATAGAAAAGGAATCATATAGGTGGAGGTTATCAACCCCCATTATAATGTGTAATTTAAACCCTCTCAAAACCCATGTGGAACTCATGATACAAAGGAACTAGACATTCATGTTTTTCATGGTAGTTTAGTTAGTCCCTTACCACAAATATCAAGAAGCATTGGACTTTTACTTACAATAATATTCCACTTAGATTTACCTAAGTGATTTGAACACATGACCTCACTTTAGAAATAAAAATGAATATATCATATTCCTACACTCATTTATGATATTTTATGGTTTGGATCATTTCCTAATGATTTGGTTTTCCCTAGGGCTCACTGCCCATCATCGGAAAAGTATCTGTACAAGAAGTGTATTTCCACCTTCATTATCAGGTTTATTAAAAACCCTCTAAAATCCTATGTGGGACTCATGATATATGGAAAACATTCTCAGTTATCCATGAAAGGGTGATGAGTCCCTTGTATGAAATCATAGATAGGAATGAACTTTTGGTTCCAATAAATTTTTAATCAGTTGAGTTCACTAATGTTTTAGTGGACTGTGATAGATATTTGGTGGTATAGAGTTATAACATTAGGTTTTTTTTTGATTTTTAGTGAAGTGTATTTGGTTTTTATGCATGATATGCGTGTATATCTATAAATAATTCCAAATAATAATTACTTAACATATTCAAGAATGTTTTAAAGACCAATTATCACAATGGAAATGATATAAAATATGGATAAAGGTTATTAAATTAAATTTTAATTTTAATTTAAAATTTAAAATACATTATGAAGTTTAGAATTATTTTATATTAACTAAATTAATTAAGATATATATAGGTAGAAAATAAGAGGTTAAGAATACACAATGACATAATAAATAATTAATAAATTTTTATAGTGACTCTATTCATACAATTTTTCATGTATGACGACTCAAATTAAATATTGAATGATTTTTAAAAAGAATATGATGATATAGTGGTTCATGAAGTGTTATTTTGAGTATCACACCCATTTTTGATATAAAAGTGTGCTATGATTTTATACATATCATAATTTAATTAAAGGAAAAGTTAGGTTGTTTTGTTATGTGATGTTACATTGAATTCTTAAAACTGGTTTTATGAGTCAATGAGATTCATCCATTTATAAATATTTGTGAAATTATTATTCCATCATGGAGTTTAATTATTATTATAATTGATTATATGTATTTTTTATATTAAAAAAATAACACAAGAATATCATATTAATTATTAAAATTATTTATAATTCCTTTAGGCCATTCAGGTAGGTAGATATATTTATCAAGTGTGATAAAACATTAAACATTCATAGGATACTTGTGTTATAATACGATTTCAATAATAAACCCTACAATGTTATTGTATATAAATATAGTTTTTAAGTTTATGAAAAGGATAAAGTAATTTAAACTAAACTTTGGACCTTATAAATGAATGGTCCTTAATCAGCATTATTTTTGGTTCTGGTAAATTTTGTGTGTGTGTGTTTACATATGAGTGTGTATATATTATAAAATAAATAAAAATTATATTTAAAATATATATATATATATACACACACACAAACACACATACACGTATTAAATATTTAAATAATTACAAAAATCAGTATTTAACCTTCTATTTATATACATGTGTATATTTATATATCTGGCATGTTTGTGTGTGTGTGTGTTTTGTATTGTAGATTTATGTTCTATTAATCAAAGAAAAAACAAGACCAGATTTCATGAGTGTAGTAGTTGGGCCCATTTAAAAGGAGAAAGGAGGAGGAGAGGAGGCAACAAGTTAGAGTTTAATTATACTAAGGATAGTATTTCACAATGCCATAAAAAATATTTGAGAAAGGTAGTCCTTCATAATGATTAAAATTTTATCATTGAGTAATCATTTATCAACATTTATTTATATTTTTGGGAAATAAAACCTTTCTTGGTGCTTTTTTATTACTAACAAATGTCTATTATATGGGAAAAATCAGAATCTTAGGACATCAATGGGAACTAAACTTACAATTCCTAACCTAAGTAGCAGCGCATCTTTCACTCGACCTGGCAAGTTCATCCAATTATATATGTATTTAATATTTATGTAGTCACATTATATATATATATATATATTAAATATATATATATAACTGTATTTATTTATTTACTATAATATATATGTCTCTTTTAATATATTATTCATATAAATTATATTAATTTTTACATATATACATATATAAACATGCATGAATACGTATATACATATATATATATATATATATTATTTACATATATTGTATTTGTTTTTTAAAATTATATATGTGGATATATTTAAAATTAAAATTAATATATATTGTATTTTTATCATTGTAATTATATATTTATCTTTATATTCTTGTATTTATATATTCAATTATTTTTTGACTTTAAATATACATTTATAATTAAAATTTAATTTGATAATTAATATCTATATGTACATAAAGATTTTATATATTACTCTTTATATGTTATATAAATGAAATATATTATATATAGATATTTTTTTAATTTTTTTTATTATATAGATATAAACATTTACAAAAATATTATATGCATTATAATATATATACAATAAATCTAGTATATTATATACACATAAATACGATTTAAAATCTCCCCTAAAAATTATATATGTGTGTGTATTTATATATTTATATTTTTTACTTTAATATTATTTATATTAATATATTACTATTAATATAGAGAAATCTATAAGTTTATACAATAATTTATATATTGTATATTTTTTTCTGTGTTCACCATTGTGTGTATTTATTTATATTTATACATTATACCTTCATATAATTTTAATTTATATAAATAATATATATATATATATATCCACACACACATAAAAACACACACATGCACAAATATCATTTCTCAACTCTAAAAAACACTATGAAATTTTAGCATTTATCAGTGTTTCTTGTTTTATGTGAAGTCTGTTTTGTTGTGTTTGAATCAGTTTTTTGAATTTATGCGGTTCCCACTCACCCATAAAGTGGTTATGGAAAATACCAAAAAAATAAATATTTGCGGTTAGTGTTGATAAAAGTTAGTCATTCTCAACACTAGAAACAATCCCCAAGAAGTAATGGAATTTATTAGAGTTATTGATAGATCTAAGAAATGGTATCCTTTATAAACACTAGAAAAAACAAACTAAGAAAATCCCTAGCTTCGTTTCCATTTTATTATAGCTGTTTATTATATAATATTGTATTTTATTTCATAGGATATGATTTTTTAAAAAATTAACAAAAATAATATTCCTAATATTATAATATTTGTAGTCATACAATATGATAAATGAACTTAAATAATCAATATTGGATGAATAATTTCACAGCTTATGATATTTCAATATTATATCCAACAAATCAAATTATTCAAGTTAAAAAATTAAAATTATAAAAAATATCACTAGATTTATTAAATTTCTCTAAGGATTTTTGTAGGAATATTATATACCATAAATCTATATAAATAATAATATAAATTAATATCAAAATTTATTTGGAGGTAATTGGGTGAAAACACATAAAAACTATAAAGAATCATTTTAATTTAATTGAAATTCACCAATATTTTATGTTTTTGATGAATAATATTAATCATCTTCCAAAGGGTCTATTTAACTTCATGAATTCTGATAATTAAGGAATGAAAAAAAATATCTATAAGATTTCTTAATCCTTTACATTATGTTAGTACCTCACTAATAAAATGATATAATAAAAGAAAAAAAGTTGACCAAAGAAGTTTTTATCAATGATATGATCATAATATAAATCATGGATCACTTTATTTAGTTTTTCTTCATTAAAGAAAAGAGACTTGATGAAGCTATAGTTTTTATTAAACACTATTCATATAATGACTAAAAATTATAATTTTTATAGAATATAATGCTAGATTAATCCAAGACTCAGGAATGATAAATTTATTTAACATTTAATCTAAGTGTGTTTAATTACCATAGGAATATCATCATATGATATTTAGATTGAGTAATAGTTATTGAGGGGGAAACATGAAGATATTAAATCATAGTATTCAAATACTTATATCATACAATTTTATTAAAACATATTATATAGTATATTTATTAATATATTTTGTATTAATTTTTTTTATTTGTGACATATTTTTTTTAAAGGAATAAAAATTTTGTCTATTAACCAACTTTTGAAAGTAGTTAAAGACCAACACCAATTAAAAAGGTTTCCATCATAGGACTATGTTAGTGGAAGAATGAAATATACATTTTATGAAACCTTCCATGATTAATATAAAATTTCTTAGATTCTAATGTTATATAGGATAATTAGGTATGTAATACATGACTCGTTCATTAGTGTTTTATTTTTTACCATTTCATTCTTAGTCTTGATCTCATATAATATTTTTGGTCTATGTGCGGGGATAATGAATTTATATCATTTTTTATGAAGGATATTATCAGTGATAGAAACACATGTACTCACTTATTTTATTCATAGTGTAAATCAATATTTTAGTCATGGATGTGAATCATCCTAAATGATCTATATTAATTTTATTTTTATACATGTTTGTTCATATTCCCATAATAATGAATTGTTTCATATTTATTGTAATAAGGCTCCTTGACAATTAATTAACCCTAACACTGTAATTAATCAATAAATCATAATTTTAATATGTTATTTAAAAAAATTATAATTATAAAAAGATAATATAAACCCCATGAAGGATTTAATCATTAATGAAAAAGAGTAGAGTGACTTAATTCTAAAATTAAAAATCTTTGTTATGATGGGTGACATGTGTGTGTTATTTTCTATCTTTGATATATATTTTGTTATAGAATTATGTTAAAAAAAGAAATAGGATAAATACTTTCCTTCCTAAATAATCCTTAAAAACAAATTAGAATAAAAATATTATAAAAAATATACACATAGAAATAAACAATGACATAAAAAAATTTAAACATGGAAATGAATATTTAGTTTCATGTTTTGATTCATACGTATTGAAAGAGAAGCTATAGAATTATTGATTGAACCTAATAAAACTTATGGAAGTATAAATATAATGGAGGTAGTGATCTAGAAATTATATTCTAGAACTAGGTTTTGTAGGTGTTCATCATTTACATGATGGAAGAGTGTATGTTATGAAATATTCAAGGGTTACTACTAATGATATGTAATTTTTTCCCATTTTGTTTTATAGAAAATGAGATATATGAGGTTCATTAATTTGATACATAAAATTAAGTTTCTCAGTACACCAGAAGTTAGCAGTCAAGTAAGAGGTAACTGCAGGCAATCATGGGTTTTTGTAACTAATGGTGGGTACCCTAAAATTTTTGCAAGGTGGTGTAATCAGTTAAACAAATGAGACCCACTATAAAATGGGGTGGTCCACTTATACATATGTATTTTTAAATTTTATTATTGATCCAAAAATTGGGTAAATTTTCAATTAAGATTCTAATCATGTAAATTATATAAAATGAAAAGTGTAGTGGTGTTATCCTACAGATGTTGGAGTAATTTTCAAACCATATAAATCATTATTTCCCTTTTACATCAATGTTCTTATTTCTCTTAACTAATTTATTTCCTAGATTTTTTTACTATGGAAATAGTTTTGACTCAGTGCTACGTTTTAAGGCATGGTGTGTCATCCTTTGTTTCAATAGATCCATGTTGAGAGGCTTTTTGTATCTTGGAAGTCTCAAGGTATTTATTTACACTTTTTTTAGATCTACTAGTTTAACATATATTGATTGGTGGTTCAAAAACACAAAAAAGTTGTACCAAATACTATTTTTCTATAAATGTTTGGCATCCCATTCAGTAGTAGACTCTTCGATAGCATTCTTATCTTGAATTGTTTTTGAATTACTGGGAGTTATTATTTCATACAGTATGGAATCATAATAAGGAACAGTTGGAATAAAAATATTCAATGGGATGTATTTTAGATTTTGGATGATATAGATAGATGAATATATAAATTTCAAGGGCCATGAGGTTCTCCTGAAAGGGTCCAAACTAGAAGAAATGGATAAATAATAATGTGAAAAAATAAATAGAAATTAACTAGGATTTATTTATATGTTATTTTCATAGAACATTTACTTTAACCTATGTTAGATGAAGACCATAGTTGATCTTATTAATTTTATGGATGAATTTTTTTGAAGTCAATAGTTATTAACAATGTGTTCATGATATGAAGACTATCCAGCACGTGGATGTTAAAAGTATGACAAATGGACTATCATGTGAATGAATTTAATATGATTAAATTTAATATCAAATGAATTAAATTATATTTCATGTATATTTATTGTAATGCCATGATATTTTAAAAAAGAACAATATTCTTGATAGTGTATGTAACAACCCAACCCTAGTTACCCAGAGTCAATACATTGTTACATAACATTGACATTATCATAAGGAATCAAGTCCCAAAAGACTGATCAGTTTAGTAGCCTTATAAGCACAGGAAATATACATAAGTTTTACATTATATTATAAAATGAAAAAAAACTACAACATTGTGTCTCCTTTTAAAACACTCATATCCCTTATCCTATTCCTATAAGTCAATCATAATATACTTATTTGTATCCTGGTAAAAATAAAACAAAAGAAAGGGGTGAGCTCAAATCCTCAGTAAGGATAACAATATAGAATAAACTATCATAAATAAGTATAAAAATTTAAGGCAATGTATAAAACTAAAACACAAGCATTTTAAACAAAAACTTCATCATAATATGTCAAAGATAAATCATAAAATTACATTTACTTATTCACATGGATATTCTTCTAGTCAAATAATCACATGTAATGTCAATAGATAATTTCATAATTATGGAATCCATAATGCTAGACATCATAACCACATAGTCAAGGCCTCGTTCTAAGACTACAAATAATAATTTTGTCAAGGCCTTACAACAACACACTAGTTTCTCTCATGAGACCTACCGATGCATCAAGGGCCTATAGTAGGCCCCAAATTTCACTTACTAAGTCCAATAAATTCCTCATTTGAAAAGGGTGAAACATAATCTAAACATTCATATTAAAACTAGCACACAAAATGTCAATAATTTAACCACAAACCATGAATGGTATAAAAATAGCACATCCACAGTCAAACAAAACTCAATAAATAAAATATGGAATATTTTATTATAATAAATCAACCTTAATCATGAATAAAATACAATGAAGGATATTGAAATAGATGAAAATAATCAGTAAAACTATTTGAGAGAAATATCCACCTTTTCTTGAAAACATTAGGAAAGTCACGTTATTTATCAAAGAAGTCGTTTAAAAGAGATTTTTGAATCAAAGTGTCCCATACCACTTTGAAAATTTTGATAGGAATTTTAATTTTAAAACATCCATGTTCATATAAATAATTCATAAAAACAATTTTTAAAACATGGACATTAATGAGAAAGATTTATAATAATATATCTTTAAAATAATATTTTAATTAAAGAGTTACAAACCAAATGAGAGATGCTTGAATATAGATAATTGAGGAATAAAATTAATCAAAAATTTATAATATCATGTTAATAAAGAGATTCATGATATAATATTTCAAAAGGCAATATATACACCATATAAAAGTGAATTGACACATTACAACAAACAAGTCTCAATGGAATGTAAATTGAGATGAAATTAATTATAAATATCATATCCTTATATTAAGGATAAAGAAATGAAATAACTATGTGTGAAAATATTAATACACTCAATATGATTGGATATTTGTGTAAATCAATCAGAGGATATTCACACACATTCTTGTAAAAACAACACCAATGACTTGGATGCTTAACTCAATAAATGAAAATTGAGTTAAGATTACTTTTATCAAGTTCATATCGATGAATTGAAAATTTATCAATGGAGTGATTATGTGTATCAAAAGTATATCCACACAAAGGGTAGTGGAAATTACTACATAAATAAATAAATAGTGATTTGACACATAATATTGGAGTAAAATAAACAATGAAGTTTTCCTAAAACCTAATGAGTGGAAATAGAGATTAGAAATCCCCTTACCAATTTGGTAACGTACGAAACATAAACACCATAAAAGAAGTATCATACAATGAAGTGGTAAATACCCATAAATTAAAGTATATTACAAAAAATATATAATCATGGGTAGTAAATACACCACAAAAAAATATTGTCACTATAGCATGAATCTCATGGGAATAAAAAGTGAGACGAAAACCCCTTACCATGTACTTTTCCTTGGTAGATGGTATGTTAACCTAATGTATAATAGTTAAATAATTTTTATTAAATTATTTAAGAACCACATACATAAATATTATATCATATATGATCTTCAAATATTTCTTTGTTAATAATATTTTTGTAGTATCATTGTTTCGGGTGTTAACTAATTCATTTTCTTTTATATGTTTTGTTAGGTAAGTCATGTTTGTTATGGATAGGATGTATTTGATTAATATACAGAATGATATTAAGTTATTAAAAATTATTTTTATTTATAAAATGAAAATTATTCTTGAATGGGTATGATGGGGAATGAATCTCATCTTGTTCGTGGAGATGGTAATCCATACGTATGCATGAGCGACAATACCATTCTATTGATGGTGAAATCGCATGTAATTTGTTGGTATATCATATATAAAGAATAATTAACATGTTATATTTATTATTTAAATCAATTATACTCATTATTTTACCCATCCAGATAATTAAGTGTTGAATAACAAACTACACCACTACGTGGAGACAGTAAGCCGTACGTACGCACGTATGATGACTTTGTCATTCATAGGATGGATAGAATAATGAATATGGTTGTACCATATTTATAATAACATCACATTATGTGGAAGGTAATGGAGGTATTATTTTGTTATGGAAACAAGTAATAAAGAGGAAGTGGAAGAAGAAAATAACTTGGAAAGAGGTGATGAAACTATTACCTCTTCTTTAGGTTCTTCCTTTTGATTTGATCAAAAGGATCCTTAGGTCTGATTTCTAATCAAAGTAAGGCCTATAGGTTGAATTTAGGGTAGTTGGTAAGATATTTTATTTGGTTTTGGCTGAGAAAAATAGATTTGGAGGTGTGATTTTGAGAGAAGGGGAAGTACCCTTTTATAATAGTGGTGTGGGTCACTTTAGAAAAAGCTTGAAATATTGTTTTATTATAATAAAATATATGGTTTAAAATGGATCGAAATGGATTTATTTCAAGGATAATGTGGGTATGGGTCGAAGAACTATCAATTAATAGGTTTTATATAGGTTTAGGTCACTTTTAATCCTATATTTTATATTTAACTTTTAGTTAAATAGTTTAACTTTTACCATGTATTCTTGTATAATTATAATAAATGGTTAATAAACTTACTACAAAAATCTAAGATAATCCCAAGTGGTTCATTATTGAAATTTAAAACCCTATATAAGACTTTTGGATTAACATTAGATTTTTAATAATATTATATAAATTAATAATATAGTATTCATTTTAAAAACTCATTTATGTCAATTTTGACACTATTTAGTATTTTTTTTGTGAAAGTAAAAAAATACTTGATTACTTCAAAAAAAATAAATTAAATCAATCCTAAGATATCATATTAACCTAGAAAATTCGTGTAATGCATAAAAAGTCTCAATTTACATTTATTTGGATATTTATAATATCAATTATTTTAATCTTTCATTAATAAGGTAATTAATGCATCATCGTTGTGTCATAAATAAATTTAATTATTTAATGTTTAAAAATTATTATTAAAATAACATTATGTAGGAAATAGTTTTATATTTATAATGAATATTTATATTCTAATTTATCTTATGTATAAACCTATATTAAAAATGTTTTAGTTATGAAAATTTGAAATTAACACTTTTAACTCTTCTTTAAATAAAATATTAATAAATGTCATAATCTAATCCAAGTGGATAAAAGAGGATAATATTTTATTCCTAAGTTTTATTTGGGTATAAAAAAACTTATCGAATAGAATTATGACATGTTTTAGGGTAATTATAATATCATTTTTACCTTCAATTACCCTATTTACTTTTAACCGTGGTAAATAAAATCCAAAAGTTACTATTCATAAAATTATTGTTATCTTATTGAACCACATTTTACTTACTGATGTAAATTGTGTCTATTAGTTTTTTTAAATTAAATTCATAGAAATGGTGAAATTACGTTTTATGCAAATTTGCAAATGTTCCTAGAAGGTGGGTAAAAGACGTTAAAATGTTCAATAAAATTTTATACATATAATTTTATTATAAAATGACTTCAATGAATTACATTGAAATTATATAGATATTATGTATCTATTTTTACCTAAAATAAATTCAAATAAAATAAATAATTATTTAAATTAAATGTAGGTTTTAAAGAATAAAGTAGTGTTTTTTACTATTCATCAAAAATTGAAAGTTTTCAGAAAAATACCAACAATTCACCCTATGATAATTTTGATATTCCAAATCAAAAAATGAAGTCCATTTTTAAAATTAAAATTTATAATATTTCAAAAAGTGGTTATTACTATTCATAATGACAAGTTTGATTGGTCGCGGTGTGCTAGAACTCGAAGTTGCGTACCGTGCAAGCTATTGCATTATTCAAGAGAAACGTACCATGGAAGCTTGGTGTGTTAAATTCTTCCTTACTTCAAATAATTTTGTCCTCGAAATTTCTAGAATACTACTGCATAAAAATATTTGATTGGTTCTTCATCATAAGTTCCTCGAGTTTCCACATTGCCTCTTCCATTGTTTGGTTTCTCTATAGAACTTTTACCAGATGATTCGTTTGGTTTCTCAACACTTGTTCTCTGGTATCAAGAATCTTGAAAGGCTCTTTACAATAAGACGGATCAGGTTCCAATTCTATTTCTCCAAAGGTGAGTACATGTGTTAGGTCTGGCATGTATTTTCTCAATAGTTATATATGGAACACATCATGAAATTTGGAGAGACTTGGAGGCATTTATAAAGGGTAAGCTACAAATCCAATTTGTTCTATAATTTTGAAAGGTTGGATGTACCTAAGAATTAATTTACCCTTATTATCGAATCATATAACACCCTTATATGGAGATACCTTCAAGAAAACATGATCTCATACTTGAAATTCCAAATCCTTCCTTCGGTTATTGACGTATCTATTTTACCTAATTTGAGATACTTTGATGTGGGTTTGGATAATCATAACATTTTCCATTGTTTCCTAAATAAGTTCTGGGCCTTAGAGTTTTCTTTCACCAACATGATGGTGTGCGGCATCTCTTTCCATATAACGCTTCGTATGGTGTCATCTAAATACTTGAATAGAAGCTATTCTTATAAGAAAATTCGACCAGAGGTAAATATTGATCCCAAAAACCTTAAAAGTCATGTGAGAAAGATCTCCACATGTATTCTAAGGTTTGAGTAGTCTGTTCTGATTTTCCATCAGTTTGAGGGTGGTAGGCAGTGATCAAATGAAGTTTAGTATCCTGGGCTTTCTAAAGACTTTTACATGATCTTAATGTAAAATGGGGATCACGATAAATAACAATTGATAAGGTTACTCCATGAAGTCTAACAACTTAATTAATATATATTCTTGCTAAACATTCAAGTGTTAAATCTTCTCTAATAGAAATAAAATGCACCGAATTGGTAAGACGATCAATAATGACCCATATTGTATCTTTACTTTTAGGAATCTTTGGTATCCCCATGAAAAAGTCCATCGTAATATCATCCCCTTTCCACTCAGGTATGGGAATATGTTGCATGACTCCTCTAGGATGTTGTCTTTCAGACTTCACCTATTGTCAAACCATACACATTGACACATAATGATCAATTTCCCTCTTAATGTTGTCCCACCAAAAATTTTCCACCAAATCTCTATACATATTAGTGCTACCAGGGTGTATAGAGAAATTGGAGCTGTGAGAATCATCCAACAATTCCCTTTTTAGATCAAGTATTTCAGGAACACAAATTCTCTTCCCAAATTTCAAAAATCCATCTTTATATACGAAGTCAATCAATCTCCCATCATTCACAACTATAATTTTCTTTTGAAAATTCTCATTATCAGTCTGAGAACTTTTTGTCCTTTATAGTAAAGATAGTTTGGAAACCATTTGAAAATGTATTGATGTTTCACCTTCCATGATTATTCCCATGTACATCTTTACTAGATCCATGAACATTGGATCCCTTTCAACTCTCATCCTGTTCACAACTCCGTGATCCTTTCTACTCAAAGAATCTTCCACCATATTTTCATTCCCCAGGTGGTAGTGTATAGTGGAATCATAATCCTTGAGTAGTTCATGCCATCATCTTTTCCTCACATTTAGTTCTTTCTATGAGAAAATATACTTCAAACTCTTGTGATCAGTATATATCTCATATTTTTTACTATAGAGATAGTGTCTCCATATCTTCAAAGCAATGATTATAGCTTCTAACTCAAGATCATGAGTGGGATAGTTTTGTTCATGAGTTTTTAGTTTTTGTGATTCATAGGAAATAACTATATCATTCTGCATAAGGACACAACCAAGTCCTTTATTTGAAGCATCACTATAAATAACAAACCCATCATTCCCCGATAGTACAGTCAATATAAAAGCTTTGACTAATATTCTCTTCAGTTCTTCAAAACATTCTTCACACTCTTTTTTATAAAAAAAGTTAACCCCTTTACGCATAAGCCTGGTTAATGATTTAGCCAATTGAGCAAAATTCTAGATGAAATGCCGATAATAACTGAATAAACCAATAAAATTGCATACCTCATTTATACTCATAGGTGCTGGCCATTCTTGTATTTCTCTTGTCTTAGAAGGATCAATAGATATTCCATCCTTATATACAATATGACCAAGAAAATCAATCTCATGAAGCTATAATTCACACTTTCTAAACTTTCCATATAATTCATTTCTTCTAAGACTCTTTAGAATAGTGCATAAGTGATTTTCTTGATCTTCATTTATTTTGGAGTAAACCCAGATATCATCAATAAATTACACTATAAATTCATCAAGATATTCCTTGAAAACTCTATTCATTAGATCCATGAATATAGAGGGTACATTAGTCAGTCCAAAAGGCATTACAGTAAACTCGTAATGCCCATCCTGGTATGAAATGTTGTCTTCAAAATGTATTCTTTCTTCACACAAAACTGATGATATCCATATAAAAGTAAAATATTTGAAAAATATTGAGCTCCATGAAGTTTATTGAATAATCCATCAATTAGAGGTAGGTGATACTTGTTCTATATTGTTATAGCATTGATCTCCCTATAATCAATGCACAACCTCATATATCCATATTTATTCTTAACAAAAAGAACAGGGGCTCCCCCTGGAGAAACACTAGGGTTAATAAATCCTTTATTACTCAATTACTCTAGTTGTTTCTTTAGTTACAATAATTCTATAGTGGCCATTCTATTAGGGTTCTTTTATATGGGCCTTGAACCAGGAATTAAATTAAGGGAAATATTAATTTCTTGTTCTGAAGGATGTCCAGGTAAATCCTCTAGAAACACATCAACCTATACTTTCACAATAGGTACGTCCTATATTTGAACATTAATTTCCTCACCCATAGTTATTTCACTCTATTACTCACTAATAATTGAATTTAATAGAGCTACTGGGGGTGGATCTAGATAAAAATCAGATGGTAACATTTCTGCTCTAAAGATAAGGTATTTCTTATCATCATCAAAAATTGTAACCTCCTTATTATTACAATAAATCTTCGCATCATTGTTATAAATCCAATCAATACTAGGGATTATATGAAATTAAATCATGTGTATGATGGTGATATCTGTAGATAAAGCACATTTATATTCCCTAATGGGAACTGATTCAGAAAACATTGTTGCAATGTTACTTCCCTTAGGAGTTTTGACTGACAAATCCTTTTTAAATCAAATTGGAAATATCTAATTTTATTAGAAAACTGGGAAGATATGAAATGATGCAATGATCCAAAATCAAATAAATCATTGGCTAAATTTGGGGAAACCATTAAATTACCTACCACCATGTCATTCAGAGCTTCAACCTCAGCAGTAGTGATCGCATAATCTTGGATTTCTCCCCTGACCTTTATGAGGTAAGTTTCACTAGTGCTTAAGAAATTCATATGCATAATTATCCATTTCTCTACAATTGTAGCATTCAAAATTGACATCCTCTTTATTTCCCTTGTAATCAAGATCATGGTGTCCTTTTTCAACACACTTGTAACAGACTCTCATTCCCTTCAGGCAAGTACCAGGGTGTTTCTTCCCATATTTACTGTTGGATATAAATTCAAATATTCCCTTATTCCCATTATTTCTATTTCTAAAGTGTTCAGTAGATCTCTTATTCCCTTACTTTTCTTTAAAGTCATAAGACTTAGAGAATTCCTTTTCTGTCTTGATAGCACATGAGACAATATCTTCGTACGATGAGAAGGATTGTGAGACTAGTTCTTGAGAGATAAATGGTTTTAGCCCATCAAATAATCGATCAATATCACTCCTTGGGTTACCTATATAATATGTTGTATGCCTTGATAACCTTGTAAAGTTAGCCTTATACTTTGCGACATTCTCATCCTCCTTTTGCCTCAGACTCAGAAATTGCCTTTCCATATCTGCTCAATGATCACGAGGAAAATATTTTTCTATAAAAAGATATTTAAACTCCATCCATTCCATATTTGATACTTCTTCATCCTCCATTGTGTTTTGAATTATTGACAACCATTGATCTACATATCCTGCAGGGTGATAATATGCCATGAAAACTTTTTTCCCTTTCGCTACTCCCAAAAGCATAAAATATTTTCTATAAGGAACTTATCAATTTCTCAGCTACAAATGGATTTTTAGTCCCATTTAATGTTAGTGGTTGTTGCCTCATGAAGCGGTCTAACATTGATCCTCTATACTGTGGATCAGGATGCTCCATATGGGTAAGGTTATTATTCATAACCTGAGTGAGTTGTCCCAGTATGGTTATAAGTTTTTCCGCACTGGTTGCATCACCAACTCCACTATAATTATCTTGAGTAGTAGAGAAATACCTACACGGATTACGTGCATTGACATAGTTTCCATTCCATCCACTAGGTTCCATTTTTAAATAATGAAATACTCTAGATTAGTTTATGAATCCCAATACCTAATTCCATACTAGTAAAATACCAAACACAAATTGAGAACTTTATACATATAATCCATAATCATAAAAAATGATTTCTTTGAGGAATTATTTACTCATAAATCCTACATAATGGTTTGTAAAGAAAATTTTCATTATCCTAAACATATCTCCTGAGAGTGTTATAACCAAGAGTGCAGCAAGACCCGTTGTCGTGTAACAAGATACCCTAAGTCAAGATCGAAACTCCTAGTTAGAGTTTTCACTCTTAGGTACATCTGTACCAGATCCACCTCTACCAGATCATATCCAAATAGGGATTTAATTCTTTGAAAATACACAAAATATCTACATTACCAAAATTTTAGTAAGTTCTTCTATACTAATCCTCAAATTCTATCTTAGGGTAATGTTCTCTAATCATATTTTTTCTAATTATAGCTTCCAAGGTTTGTGATAAAATTTCTTTTATAGCAATTGTAATGACCAGAACCTAGTTACCTAGAGTAGGTGCATTATTACATAACATTGGAATGATCAAAAGGGATCACGTGCCGAAAGACTGACCAATTTAGTATCCTTGGAAGTACTAGATACATACATAAGTTTTACATTAGATTATAAAAATGGATAAAACTATAACATTTTGTATCATTTTAACACACTCATATACCTTATCCCATTCCTGCAGGTCAATAATAATACACTTATTCACATCTTGGGAAAAATAAAACACAATAAATGGGTGATTTCAAATGCTCAGTAAGTATAACAATATAGCAGAAACTATCATAAATAAGAATAAACATTTAAGTCAATGTATAAGACTAATACACAAGCCTTTTAAACTTAAAATTCCGCATAATATGGAAAAGATAAATCAAATAATGCCATTTAATTCTTCACATGGATATTATACTAGTCTAATAATCACATGTAATATTAATATCTAATTTCATAATGATAGAATGCATAATTTCGGACATCATAACCACATAGTCAAGGCCTCGTGCCAAGACTATAAATAATAATTTTGTTAAGGCCCTGTGCCAAGACACTAGTGTGTCTCATGAGACCTATTGATGCATCGAGGGGCTATAACGGGCCCCACCCGTCACTTTCTAAGTACAATGCATTCCTCATATGAAAATGGTGAAACATAATCTAAACATTCATATTAAAACTAGAATATGAAATGTCAATACTTTAACCACAAACCATGAATGGTATAAAAATAGCATATCCACAGTCAACCATAACTCATTCAATACAATATGGAAGATTGTATTATAATAAATCCACCTTAATCAAGAATAAAATAAAATGAAAGATATTGACATAGGTGAAAATAATTAGTAAAACTATTTGAGTGAAATATACCCCTTTTCTTGAAAACATTTTGAAAGTCACACTATTTATCAAAGAAGCTGTTTAAAAGATATTTTTGAATCATAATGTCTCATACCACAATGAAACTTTTAAAAGGAATTTTAATTTTAAAACATACATGTCAATATAGATAAATCCTTAAAACAATTTCTAAAACATGGATATTAATGAGAAATATTTAGAAGAATAAATCTTTAAAACGATATTTTAGTTAAAGAGTTCCTAACCAAATGAGAGATGCTTGAATACAAATAATTGAGGAATATAATTAATCAAAACTTTAAAATATCATTATAATAAAGGTATTCATTATTTAATATGTCAAAGGACAATATATAAACCATATAAAAGTGAATTGGCACATAAGAACAATGAATTCTCAATGGAATGTAAATTGGGATGAAATCCCTTATAAAGACCATATCCTTAGATTAAGGATAAATCAATGAAATAATTTTCTATGAAAAATATAAATACCCTCAATATGATTGGATATTTAGTGTAAATCAATCAGAGGGCATTCACACAGATTCTTGTAAAAATAACACAAATGACTTGGATGTTTAACTCAATGAATGGAAATTGAGTTAAGATTACTCTTATCAAGTTCATATCGATGAATTGATAATTTATAAATGGTGTGATGATGTGTATAAAAATTATATCCACACAAAGGGGAGTTTAAATTACTAAATAAATAAATAAATAGTGGTTTCATACAGAATCTTGGAGTAAAATAATCAATGAAGTTTGCGTAAAACCCAATGAGTGGAAATCAAGATTAGAAATTCCCTTACCAATTTGGTATCTTACGAAACATACACCCCATAAAATAAGGATCATACAATGAAAATGTAAATACACATAAATTAAATTATATTTCACAAAGTATACAATCATGGGAAGTACATACACCACACAAAAGAAAATAGTTTCAATATAACATGAATCTCACGGGAATAAAAAGTGAGACAAAACCCTTACCATGTAATTTTACTTAGTCGAGGGTACGTTAAAATATGATATAATAGTTAAATAATTGTTATTAAATTATAAAATGACCACATCCATAAATATTATATAATATATTATCTTCAAATATTTCTTTGTTAATAATATGTTAGTAGTATCATTGTTTCAGGTGTTAAATGATTCGTTTTCCTTTATATTTTATGTTACATAAGTCATGTTTGTTATGGATAGGATGTATTTGATTCATATACAGAATGATATTAAGTTCCTAAAAACTATTTTTATTCATAAAATGAAAATTATTCTTGAATGATTATGATGTGGAATGAATCTCATCGCGTTTGTGGAGATGGTAATCCGTACATACACACGAGCGACAATACCATTCTATTGATGGTGAAATCGTATGTAATTGGATGGTATATCATATATAAAGAATAATTAACATGTTATATTTATTATTTACATAAATTATACTCATTATTATACCCATCCAAACAATTAAGTGTTGAATAAAAAACTACACCACAACGTGGAGATGGTAAGCCGTACGTACGCACATATGGTGACTTTTTCATTCATAGGATGGATAGAATAATGAATATTGTTGTAAAATATTTATAATAACATCACCATATGTATAAGTTACTGTATTTATTATTTTTGTATGTAAACAACAAATAAATAGTAAGTGGAAGAAGAAAATAACTTTGAAAAAGGTGATGAAACTATTACCTCTTCTTCGGGTGCTTCCTTTTGCTTTGATCAAAGGGGATTCTTAGGTCTGATTTATGATCAATGTAAGGGATATAAGTTTAATTTAAGGAAGTTTATAAGGTATTTGAGTAGGTTTTGGAAGATTCAAATGTATTTGAAGGTTTTATTTTTAGATAATGGGAAGTACCCTTTTATAAGAGAGGTGAGGGTCACTTTTGAAAAAGCTTGAAATATTATTTTATTATAAAAATATTTTCGGTTTATAATGGATCCAAATGGATTTATTTCTTAGATAAGGTGGGTTTGGGTCTATAATATCTATACCTAGAGGTTTTATAAAGGTTTAGGTCACCATATTAACCTTATCTTTTAGATTTAACTTTTAGTTAAATAGTTTAACTTTTACCATGTATTCTAGTATTATAATAATAAATGGTTAATAAACTTACTATAAAAAGACAAGAGAACCCAAAGTGGTTAATTATTAAAATATAAAACCTTATATAAGTCCTTTGGATGAACCTTAGATTTTTAGGAATATTATATCAATTAATAATATAGTATTTGTTTTAAAAACTCATTTATGTCAATTTTGACACTATTTATTATTTGGTTTCTGTGAAAGTCAAAAAAACATGATTAGTTAGAAAAAAATAAATTAAATCATCCATAACATTTCATATTAACCTATAAAATTAGTGGAATTCATTAAAAGTGTAAATTTACATTTATTTGGATATTTATAATGTCAATTATTTTAATCATTCATTAATAAGATTAATTACTACATCACTATTATGCCATAAATAAGTTTAATTATTTAATGTATAAAAATTATTAATAAAATACCATTATGTAGGAAATATTTTTATCTTTATAATGAATATTTATAGTCCAATTTATCTTATGTATAACCCTATATTAAAAATGTTTTAGTTATGATAATTTGAATTGAAGACTTTTAACTCTTCATTAAATAAAATAATAATAAATGTCCTAATCTAATCCAAGTGGATCAAAGAGGATTAAAGTTTATTTCTAAGGTTGATTTTGGTCGAAAACCACTTATCCAATAGAATTAGGACATGTATTAGGGTAATTTTAATATCATTTTTCCTTTAATTACCCTATTTACTTTTAACCGTGGTAAATACAATCCAAAAATTACTATTCACCAAAAATTATTTCCATCCTATTGAACCAAATTTTACTTATAGATGCCAATTATGTCTCTCGTATTTTTGAAATTAAATTCACAGAATCAGTAAAATTATGTTTTATGCAAATTTTCAAATGTGCCTAGAAGGTGGGTAAAAGACGTTAAAATGTTCAATAAAATTTTATACATCTAATTTTATTATAAAATGACTCCAACTAATTACATTGAACATATATAGGTATTATGTATCTATTTTTAACTAAAATAAATTTAAATGAAATAAATAATTATTTAAATAAAAATTAGGTTTTAAATAATAACGTAGTGTTTTTCACTATTCATGAAAAATTGAATGTTTTCAAAAAAATACAAAAAAAATAACCTTAAGTGAATTTTGATACTACGAATCCAAAATTTAAGTCCATTTTAAAAAATTAAATTTATAAAATTTCAAAAAGTTGGTATTACTATTCATAATGGCTAGTTTGATTGGTCATGGTGTGCTAGAACTTGAAGTTGCGTACAGTGAAAGCTATTACATTATTCCAAGAGAAACGTACCGTGGAAGCTTGGGGTGTTATAGTGTATTGCACACATAACACTGAGTTTAAATTAACTATAATATAATATTAAAATATTTATATTTAAAACTGATTAATATAAACTAGTCATTAAATATGTGAGTATTAATAGTATTAATTTATTTATAAAATATATTTAAAGTTCAAACTCAATATAAATTTATTTACATATCCTTAATAAATAAGAACTCAAATTATATATATATATTTCATTCTACAAAAAAATATGTTTCCTTCAAAAAATGATTACTTTTGAAAGAAAATATTTTAATAAATTTTTGGATATTTTAGAAATGGAATTTTATAAAATTAACATAATTTTAAAATTATCCTATCTTTATTAACTTGGGGTGAAATTTAATAATTTTTTTTAAAATATTAATTTTTTAGTGAATAGTGTAAAAGACTAATTTTTGGTAACAATGTAATTTATTTTAGTTAATTATTTAATTTAAAACAACTATTTTTATTTTAATTTGATTTAAAATTAAATTAATAATTTTTTTATTTATATTTCATATAATTAATTACAATTAAATTATATTTATACTTGATTTTAATACAATTTTATTTTTAGGATTTGAAACACATTTTTCTGAAAGCAATTTTAAATTTCATAATGTTACAAAATTTTAAAAAATTAAATTACTTATAATGAGAATTACTTTAAATTAAATGTATATATTATTTATATATGAATTTAAATTCTACTAATTATGATTACATGTCATATAGTCATTATAAGATCTTCTTATTCTTGAAAAGTGCATTTCTTGAAATATAATTTTCATCACGTTTGTGGGTTTAATTTTAAATTAAATTCACTGAATTGGATGAATTGAATTTGATAAAATGGATTATATTAATGGAATCAGAATAATTATAATCATATCATAAGTTCAACATAATTTTTTATCCTAATGTATAGTAAAAATAGTAAAAATCTATTACTATGGTTATTGTTAAAACCAGTTTACTAAGGGTTGAACATAAGAGGTAAATGGAATAAAATGCTTAAAACCTGTTTATTTTGTTTGGTATAGGTTTTTAATAGAATTATATCTCTCCAAATTCCTTTATTTTTAAATTTTTTATCCACTTGTCTTGAGAGTGACTTCACATTATTGAAAATTTTTGGGAATTAACAAGAATGCCACTCCTCCTTCCTTATAAAAGGAAAGCCCACTCATCTCCTTTACATAGATCCAAAACACCATTTTTATTTCCAATATATTCCCCAATACCTTAATTACTTCATAACCATTTCATATAAGCCTTACATTGATCATAAATCTAATCTTGGGATTCTTTAGGTATAATCATAAATTGGTGGTCTGAAGAAGATGTAATGTTATTTACTGAGCATCATTATTTTATTTCTTCTTCCACCTAATTTAAATATTACTCAATCATGAAATTATAATAACATCATTATATACCATATACTATGATTTAGTTATTTTAATTTAATATTCTAAATCTGTCTCCACATCCACCAAGTAGGTAGTGAAGCCATCGATCATGTGTATGGAAGACTACTGCCTCGCGAACTAATGTAATTCGTTTTTGATCATAAAAAATAATGGATATTAATTAAAATGGATTTAATTTTTATATATCATATTAAGTAAATATTAATAATTATATAAAATTATTATACGTTATACCTTCTTTCCTTACCTTACATAGAAAAATAATAATATCATTTTTGTATATGGCGGACTACAACCTCACAAAGTGATATCATTCATTTTTTATTACCACATCAAATGGATGATATATATATATAATGAAATAATATTATATTTATTATATTATTATCATTATATTTATATAAAATAAAATTTACCTTCAATATATCA
Source organism: Viscum album (assembly GCA_963277665.1). NCBI lineage: Eukaryota > Viridiplantae > Streptophyta > Magnoliopsida > Santalales > Viscaceae > Viscum > Viscum album. Next base: position 420,115,409 of record OY728162.1, on the reverse strand, counting down.
TGATCGCTGAAAAATAGAAAAGTTACACATGCGTACGTATGACCGATTGTCTCTATTGTGTAACATATTTCATTTTTCATAACCATAATTCTTGGTAATTTTTAAAATTATAATTTATGTATAAAAATTAATATTATTTCATTATTAGTATTCTATATATTATGGAATAATTATTCCTTTGACCATGGTCAACAAACTGATGTCGTTTTGAAATTTTGAACTGAGCATCCTCGAAACACATGACATGGATATTAGTGATTAAGTAGTTAAATTCATCATTAAAATAAATTAAGTAAATGGTTTAGTATAAGGGTTTAAACCTGAAAAAATTTCTTATGATAAATAATAATTTATATATGTTTATCATATAAGAGATAAATTACATACATGACAAATTTTGAACATAAGGTATGAGATTTAATCTCAAAACATTCTTCTTAGAGACACTTGTTCTTTTATGCACCCAATTTATTTTAAATAGTGTATATACATCCCATTTACATATTATATCAATTATTATTTATAACTCATGATATATTGAGTTACAATTAATGTAATTCGTTCATGGGAGTTATGATTCAAAGGTTACTAAATCAGTATGAGTTTATGTTTCAATCTCATTTTAATCAAGATTATTTATACTCAAATTTACGATATATAAAATTATTTGATTATTTTATATTAACATAATTTAATTTTAATCTCTTATTGTTTTTCAGGAAATATTTATCTAATATAAACTTTTTCCACTCTTTTCTACCTAAAATTATAAAAAAACATTTAAGAGAAGCTGAATTCATTTCTCTCTTCGACTAAAAATTCCTTTCTCTTCCATATCCATGTTTTATAAAAATATTTTAGGGATATTTTTAACAATAATAGAAAGTTTTATAAATGAAAATTTTAACCACCTTTTTATTTTAAAAATTTTAAATGAATCTTCTTATAATTTTCCAAATGAGGCACTTTTTAACATTTTTAAGATAGTGTGAAACAAATACTTTTTTTAACATATAAAACATGTATAGAATTACCAAACATCGTGAACACTAATCTATTTAGAGCTTAATTATAATTTAATATGTATATTTATATATAAAATATTTTTTTACAATTTTCTTGGTTTTTTAGATTTTTAATAATTGATTTCAAAGTAAAAAGAGGTATTTTTCTCGAGAAGTATTTCAGGTAATAATTTAAATACATTTTCTTCAAAAACAAAAAAATTGAAGTTATGGATTGATTATAATTTATATAAATATATTCCAAAAATATATACATAAATTTTTCTCCTTTAATTTTAATGGGTATAAATGCCTTATTTCCATCTCCCAAATGATATTATTGTAAATATTCCTTTGATATTAACATATGAGACTAGATTATGTAACCCAATTTCTTTCCATGGTTAATTATTATTTTTTTCCTTATAATTGATTTCTATTTTTTTGGAACACATAATAAAGAAAATTTTATGATGGGTGCACCCTAACAGTGGTCAAATTCATTTGGTAATGTTTTTGTCTCATAAGGAATCATGCATGGGATTAGGGAGTACACATAATCCATTATGGGACTTTGTGTTCACCATGTGATATTGTCTAGGTAGTTATCCTTGACTCATTTTTATGTGAGTTTGTATTTTTTTGAGAAAGGTAGATGCTAATTTATGTCAGGTTATATATTTCTACAAAATTTTCTTTGATTCCATGTTCTTTATGTTATTATCCCAAGTCGTTTCTCGTGTTTCTTCTCTTTCATGTTATACATTTGACTCAATATTTATGTTTCCTTATCATGTTTATTTCATTATTATGATTTTTAGCTTACCCATTTCTTTATGTATTCCCTAGGATATACTATGTTGTTTTATAAGATTAAATGGATTTAGGAGCTCATTATATAGAATAATTGAGGATTTCATTTTTTTGTTATATTTGATGTAATATGACCCTAGTCTTCAAAAAACACTATGAATTGTGATCTTTGGGGTTGTACTTGTTGGATATTTATGTCTAAAATTCATATAAAAATATGTGTAAAAGGATTTGAAACACTATATTTTGTATCATAGTAAAGGTTTAGTTAAGATTTAGAAATTAGGATGATAAAACTTTAGTTAGAACTCTATATCTAGGCCTAAGGATAATTCCATTTTTAGAAAAATATCTTGGGATATTAGTGAAAGATAGAATGAGTGGTTTCCGAGAAATTAAATCCATGTTAAGATACTATAAGAAGATGCGACACCAGCATAGTTATACCTAGGGTTAATAACTTTGAAAATAGAGCATTTAGATGGAATCAATAGTCACTTGATTCTTAAAAATGGGCCCTATTTTACACCTGGTTTGACACTCGATGGGATATGATTTAGAAATTCACAAACTCTTTTTAAACAATTATAAAGGACTTTATCGAATTATCAGTGTAGAAAACTTAATAGCGAACATTACCATGGATAACCAAGATTGAAACCTAGATAATCCTGAGTCCTGATATAATTATCATTAATAATTTATTCTTCCCAAGATTATAGGCTTTCCTTTTTATATTTATCAGTTATTTTATTCTCATTTTGTTTTTATTTATTAACTTAATGGTGATAAATAAGAGAAATCATTCCAAAAACCAATGTGATGGGAAATGTAATGATTTTCCAAACAAGATTTCAAACCAAATGTGAATGGAATTTACACAACTTTTTATCATTACAAATGATCTAAATCTAATTAATATTAAAAAATGGAACATATTTGAATTTACAAACACATCAAAATTAGAAAAGGATGGTTTCTAATGGTAGTCCAAGTGTTAAAGTTGATAAATAAAATATGATTTAATTTACTAAATGTAAAAAATGTGTGAATAGGAACCATGGAACATGCCTTAAGGGAACTATAATATGATTTATATGTGGGAAAGGAAGGAAAAATAGCTAATTTACAAAGTAAAATGAAGAGTATATTTAACAATATGTAGGAAAATAAGTTCAACCTAAGTCACAAATAACAGTTCAATATCATATATGGGGATAACTTGTTCATTATTTGAGTCAATAACCTAATATAAAGGTTAATTCCAATGTTCCTATGTTATTACAATAATTGAATTATAATTATTTAATTGTTTAGGTTTTTAATTCATGAATCTTGTTGTTGAAGCATTTTTATTAATCGTATCATGAAACTTATATGGATTGTTATAAAGTAGTTTTCCTTTAAGTATTATCAAGAATATTTTGAATGGTGTAGATGAACTAGAAAGGTGATATAATGGTAAGGTGGTATTTTATAGTAAAACACATGATTTAAGAAAAGATAATCTTAAATATTTTCTTGATATTGGGGTAACTATAGTTAATTAAAATTATTTGATTTCAGGGAAAAGAATGATCTAGATAGAAAACCATAGTGACTACTGACAAATTTAATGGTTAATTTTATTTTTAGTATGTTTATGATATTTTTTGGAACATTATAAAAATTATGTTACTATATATTTTGAAAAAGAACAACCCACATGTTGGGAAACAACCCATCTTATCCAGAAAGGTTATGGGGCATGAACCCACAACTGAAGGCCGATAAGGGTGTAACACCTACCACTAGCCAATGCGAATTATTGGTTTATATGAAATTATTTTTTCATAATTTTTTGGGTGAAAAATAGTAATTTTATTTTTCGAAACATATTACAAGATAAAATTATTTTTGATTTTTAGGATTTTGAAGTTATTAATGATATGTTTGGGAAATGTTTTATTTGGTTGAGATATATATAACCTTTAGATTTAATTTAAAGGATTATTTGGGAAGAATTATATTACGTTTTTGATGATATAACATTAAGGGTATGATATAAAATTTTAGTTTAAAACCTTCTTTCATGTTGAGGCATTCTTTTATTGTTGAATTTTAGATATTATTATATTCATAATCATTTTTGGTATTATCTTACATTGTTCTGGCTATTTTGGTTTTAATAAAGTTATAAGGAATATATTATTAAATTTTTTTGTATCTTTTTATTTGTTAAAAGTTAATTTTAGTGCTTTGTTCATACAAAATTCATATTGTATGGTCATTCCTTTTAGTGAGAGGTGGAGTAAAAATTGATCAAAGGACAATGAAACCATTAAATAGTGTTTATGAAATAAAAATACATAAAGTAAGTAAATTTTATCAATTTATCTATTTTGATAGTAAAATAATCCCTCATATCTGGGAAAAGGTTATTGAAACAAAAATGTTATCCTATTATCTTCATATCTGATGAATCATTGATCTTTTAATTCATCATAGATTTATGGATTAGTGATTGATAACTTTCTCTTGATATTTCAATTTATTTTTTCAATTATATTTATTATTGTTTATAATTATTTAATCTATTATTCAATGTAAATTTTTCCCCTCCCACAAATTTTTTCCTACTTTTAAACCTATCCATATTTTATTCTAGATTACATTCATATTTCCCTATCCCTTTTTTAAAAGGAAGGTTTATTAACCCTTTTTATGATGTGGTTTTTCCACAAAGGAATTTTCTAATTTAAAACCCTTTATTAATTATCACAAGTTTAAATTATAAGGATTCAACTTTTTCAAGTGGAGTAAAATATAACACCATAAGATTTTATAATAATTCTATGCTCAGAAGATTTATCGACATGCAATATTGAGTTTAAACGAACTGCGATATAATATTAAAATAATATAATTTAAACATGGATAATATAACCATGAAATTAAATTGGTTGGAATGAATAATATTAACTGATTTATGAAATATATATAAATTACCTCATAAATCTAAATTTATTTTAAAATTATTAATAAATAAGCCCTCAAATTTAAAACAGATATTTTATTCTATAAAAAACGTGTTTCTTTTTAAAGTAATTTTTACTACTTTTGCAAGCAAATATTATAATTATTTTTTGGAAATTTTATAAATGTTATTTTTTAAAATTAAAAATCATTTTTAAATATGAATATTTTTATAAATTAGGTCCAAATTTTTAGATTTTTCAGAACATATTTATTTTTCAATGAATAGTGAAAAATATCGATTTGTTTTGTAATACTGTCTTTTATTTTCGTAAATTAAGTAATTAAAAAGTCCAATTATTATTTAAATTTAATATAAAATTAAAATAAGTGGTATTTAGTTATATTACATATAATTAATTACATTTAACTCATCTTTATACCAGATTTTAATATAAGTTTATTTTTATGATTTAAAACACATTTTATATTAAAACTGTTTTGAACTAAATAATGTTTTTCAATTTTAAATAATTAAAAAAATAGAAATTTGTAAATATTTATATTAAATTTATATAATATAAATATATTAATTTAAATATATTTAATAATTATTAATTTTCATAAAGTTATTATAAAATCATCTTATGATTGAAAAATGTATTTCTTGAAAACCTGTTTTCTCGACATTACTGTGGGTCTATTTTTAAATTAAATTAATAAAATTATATTAATTGAATTTTATATAATGGATTAAATATGATAAATTTTTATGATGAATATTATATAATAATTTTAACTTAATTTTTTAATAATTAACTGTAAAAATAGTTAAAATTCGTTAACACAGTTGATGATAAAACCGGTTTACTTGGGGGTTAAACTAAATATGTAAATGAAATAAAAAGTATATATAGTATCGTAGATGTTTTTATAGAACATATATATCCCTAAATTTTTTATTTTTTAATTTTTAGGAACTTTTCCAGAGAGTGACTTCCCATTATGGAATAGTTTTGGGTATTTACAAGAATGTCACTCCTCCTCCCTTATAAAATGGAACCCCCTATCCTATACTTTCCGCACTCCAAAAACCTATTGGTTCAGAAAAAAATAACTCAAATAAATTCCTTACATACTTACCTATGTCATATATTTCTATTTTTTTTATCAAAAATCATATATATGGAGGATTTATTTATAATCCTAAAGAGGTGGTATGAAAAAGTGGTAACGTTCTTAACCAAGAATCTTTGTTTTGTTTATTCATAAAACTATTTAAAATATTATTAAATTATGATCATATAATATAATAAGTATATATTATATACTAATATGTTATTATTTTAATATAATACATTAAATCCATCTCTAATTTAATCAAATGGGAAACGAAACCATCGATCATGTGTACGGTGGAATACCACGTCGCGAATCGATGTAATTTTTTTCATCATATACTATCACATATATTCATGCATATGGATTTAATGTTGATAAATTATTTCAATTACATATTAATAATTATTTAAAATTAATATATTATATATATTCTTACATTACCATCCATAGAAAAATTATAATGTCATTTATGTATACAGACTAACTCCTCATGAAGCGATGTGATTCATTTTTTTATTATCGCATCTCATGGATGATATATATAAGTATATTTTAAGAAAAAATATTATCTTTATGATATAATTATCATTATTTAAATATAAAATAACACTTAACTTCTTTACATCAATATAATTTAAAAATGGAAATGTCACACAAGCGTATATATGGCCCACCGTCTCCATAATTGTAACATAAGTCATTTTTCATAACCATAATTACTATATATTTTTAAAATTATAATTTATTAATAAAAATGATAATTATTTAATGATTATTAAAATATATATGATTTAAATTGATTCCTTTTACCATGGTCAACACAATGATATTGTTTTTAAAGTACGAATAGAGTGTACTCAAAACACCCAATGTGAAAAAAACTGATTAAGTAGTTAGATAAATCATTTAAATATATGAAGTAAATGGTTTATATATAATTGGTTAAAAATATAATGGATTCTAAAGGAAAAAATATTTTATATAATGTTATTATATAGTATATAAACTACATATCTGAAAAATTATGAACTTGAGCTAAGGGTTTTCATCTCAAACCATCCTTCTTTGAGACACATGTTGTTTTACACACCTAATTTCTTTTAAATGGTGTATATAATTCTAATTTACATATTATATCATGAATATTTAAAAATTAGTTATATTTTATGTTACAATTCAATTACTATATTCATGGTATTTAGGACTCAACATTTACCAAATCGGTAAGGGTTTATGATTCAGTCTCATTTTAATTGGGATTTTTATGCTTGAATTCCATTATAGGAAATTATTTAATAATTTTAAAATAAAATCATTTAATTTTATTATAAACTAGTTATTCATCAAATATTTAATTAATATTACATTTTTCTCTCTTTTTTACTTTAAATGAATGATAAAATATTTTTAAGAAAAACTGACTTCATTTCTCCCTTCAGCCAATTTTTTTTCATATCCATGTTTTCTAAAAATATTTTCATGAATATTTATTAAATTACCCAAAATATTGATTGATGAATGTTTTAACCATGTTTTAATTTTTAAAAATGACTTGAAATTTTTCTTCTTTGGATTTTCCAAATGTGGTACTTTTTTACATTTTTACAATAGTTTGAAAGGAATGTTTTTTAACTTACACAACATGTATAGAATTAACCAATGTCATGAAAACTAAACTCTTTTACGATTCATTATAAGATTCCATGCTTATTTTTAATAAAATTTATTTATAAATTTTTTGAAATTTTATCTATAATATTTTGTAACTTTTATATTTTGAAGATGTGATTTCAAATTTAAAAAGGCATTTTTCTTGAGAAGTATTCCATTTAATATTTTAAAGAAATTTTCATCAGTGACGAACACCATTAATGATATGAATTTATTCTAAATTTTTTATATATTTATATCAAATATGCACCTTGTTTTCTCTCCCTTACAATGATAAGGATATACATGCCTTATATCCATCTCTCAAATTCATTCATTATAAAATTTAATTTGATTATGATATGTGATAAGATTATGCAACCCATTTTATTTCCATGGGTAATTATTATATTTATTCTTATTGATTTATTTATATTTTGTGGAACACATAAACATATACATGTTATGATTTGTGCACCTAGATAATGCTCTAATGTATTGGTGAACTATTTAGTCATTGTGAGAAATCATTATGGTATTGGGGAATAAACCTAATCCATTATGGGAATTTTTAAACCATATTATATTTTATAGGAATTTATCCTTGAATCATGTTTATTTCATGTTATATGTTGCTTATTCATTTCATGTTATTCCATGATCCAATAATACTATGTTCTTTATGTTATAATCCCTTGTTATTTCTCATATACCTTCTCTTTAATGTTATATCTTTGGATCATATGTAATGTTTCCTTATTATGTTTATTTCTTTATTAGGTATTTTATCTCACTCATTTTTTGTATTCCCCCAAGGTTTATTATTTCTCTTTAGGATCTAAAATGGATTAAGATATCTTTATGGAAAAAAATTTAGGATGTCATTTTTTAGTTTCATTCACTTTTATATGAACATAGTCTTCCAAAGACACTTGGCCTCATGATCTTTGGGGCTATAATTATTAGATATTTATATTTTAAATAATTTAAAAATATATGTAAAATTATAGGGTCAATATATGTGTGGGATTTTTGGATTCTATAATAACATCCATATTCTTGTGACATGATGGTAACTTTTATAATTTACTCTTATAGGAAAACCGAACAACTGTTTGATGATGAAATAAATATCATTTTGAATAAAGATATTAGATAGAGAAAAGTCTAGTAACCTACCAAAGCCATACTCAATATGGATGGAATAAAAAGGTTTACATAATAGAGATGTTATATAAGAAATTGAAATATAGATCTAGGGGAAAAAGTCAAGGTAAATGAACTGGTTATAGCCCTATATGTTAACATTTGGGGAAAGGTTATCCCAAAAAAGATTGCAGTTATTGTATGGTGCATTACAAAATGGAATCTTTAGAAAGTTTACATTCCATGTATTCAATATCTTTAGGTAGTAGTAGTTTATTTTTGAGATTCAATATTTCATTAGAATCATGTATCATTATATCTGTAGATTCATTCCATTCTATATCTAATAGGGGGTACATGGAAAAATATATATATGGAAGGTTCAGAAAGGTTCACTTAGAATTATATGAAGCTACTAATATTATGGGTAATCATGATGTTAAATTACAAATTAAAAATATATTTTACTTTGAGTTAAAGGTAGTTTGGTCCATATAGGTTTTACTGAAGAAATTATTTTTAACTTGTTAGCTAGATGAAGAAGGATTTGAAACTATATTTGAAAATGGAATATAAAAAATTACTTAGGGTTCCATTTTCATTGATATAGGTATGTAATGGGAAATTATATATATCTAGGAATTTAAAAGGAGAAATGATTTTGGGAATGAAAGAATTATGAATATAGGAGTTATGGTATTATTATCTTTGGAGCCTTAGTGAGAAAAACATGAAAATCCTAACATATAATGGTATGATAAAACATGATCACATGAAGTTTAAAAGTTATGAGATTTTTATAAATTTAAATTACAAAAATGTTTCATTCAATCAAAATGGAATAAACCAAATTATAAAAAATTAGACCTCATGCACACTGCTGTTTAGGGGACTACACCAATCCATTCTCACATAGGTTTATTAAACATTGTGAAATTCATGGATGATTAAACATGTATCAGTTTAATTTATTAATAAAAAATATATTTTGTTATAAGTTTTTTTAAATGGAGATATGTAATGGAAGAAAAGACTAAAAATAAGTTCATATGCTTATGGTTTGATAATGGAAAATAATATTGTAGCAATGTTTTTTTTAAAATTCATCTAAATAAACAGAATAAAGTATTAGAAATCTATAGTTTGAACACTAGAGAATAATGATGTAGAAAAGTGGATGAATCATAAATTAACAAAAAAAGTCTTGGATAATGAGAGTACATTCTATAATTTTCAAGGATATTTGGTCAAAATAAATCAATTTCACAATATACCTTGTTAATAATATTCCTTCCACACTGATGGGGAGGGATATTTTAGGATATATTTGTTTTATAAAATCAGTGAATGTTAAGCAACTCAAAGTTTTTATAAGTTTATCTTATGTTCATGTTGATCTTAAATATAGAAAAAACTCAAGGTTATGTCCCAATAATGTTTTATTATGGGATATTATGGTGAAAACTTTGGTTTATGGCATTAAGATAATAATAATATAAAGATTATTAGACGAAAAAATGTTCACATTAATGATAATTCCTTTTGGAATGACTGAAACTTAGTGAAATATAGAGTTTAGCACTAATAATAAACAGAACATATCCATATTGATCTGAACAAAATTTCTAAAAGAAAAAAATATTATAAAATATTAGGGACAACAAAAATTCTAGAGGTTTATTATTAGACCAATATGAAAGATACAACAAAATAATTAAGGAATATAGAATCTTGGGTCGTGGTTCTGAAATTTGAAGTTCTAGGGGTTTCATTTTTTTAAATATTATAATTACATGTTGATTTGTGAAGGTCTATGTAAATTAGATTATCTCTAAAATTTCTTATAACTTATTTACATCTCATGATTCTTATAGATAGAGGTGATCCTAAGGTATTAGAAGAAGTGGCAAGTCCCAATGATTCTAGAAAGTGGGAGTTAACTTTAGAAGAAGATTTGTATTCATTGTATGAAAATGAAACTTTGGAGCTAAAATACTTACCACATGGGATGAAATAATTGTAGAATAAGTGGTTCCTCTATTAGAATGAAAAAGCTAATATTGGGATCCAATACAAGGGTGAGTTGTTTGTTATGGTGTTGTAGAAAAAATAAAGAGTATATTTATTCAAAATTTTCTCACTCATGGTTAAATATAAATCCATTCAGATAGTGAAAAGATTAGTTTCTTGTATAAGTTTTCATATATAATAGATTAACATAAAAATGGAATTTCATCATAGTGATTTTAAAGAAGAAATTTATATAAAGCATCCATATTGTTTCCTGGGAAAATAGAATGAGTAATTAGTTTATACGCTACCTTTATAGCTTGAATCAAGGACTAAGATAATGGAAATGGAATTATGATTCCATTATTTTTAAGAAGAGAATCATCATGAGAAACTAAAATCATTGTTTTTACTATAAGATGTTTAAGGATGATAATTGTATCACCCTTATCATGTATGCAGAGTACATTCTCTTGGAGGTTCTAGACATTAAGCGGATTCATGAGGCGAACTGTGATTTTTCTAGAAGATTTGAGATAAAGGTTTTTGGTGAAGCTGATAAAATCATAACAGTGTGGATTTAAAGAGATATCACTACGGGAAAAAGGGCATTTGCGACGGGTTATTTGCGACGGGAATAAATCCCGTCGCAAATAGTCCTGTTAAAAACTTATTTGCGACGGGGTTATTTTCCCGTCGCAAATAAGTAGCCTTTTGCGACGGGACAGCTTTCCCCGTCGCAAAAGGACTGGCGCGGTTTGCGCGCCAAATCGCGGGAAACTTATTTGCGACGGGGGAATATTCCCGTCGCAAATAACCGGCGGCGGTAAAAGGTATTTGCGACGGGAATATTTCCCCGTCGCAAATAGTATGTCGGCAGGTGGTTATTTGCGACGGGTACCGTCGCAAATAACACTATTTGCGACGGGATACCCGTCGCAAATGGGCCCGTCGCAAATAATCTAACCTATAAATACCCCCATCCGTTTTTTTCATTTCATTCTCATTCTCTATCTTCTCCTTCTCTTAAAATTATATTTCTAGAGTTCAGTTTTTTTCCAGTTTAATTTTTTTCTCTGGAGCTGATATTAAAGTTTTGAAGAACGATCAGAGCAGATCAATTTTCAAGGTATTTATGTTCATTTTAATTTAATATTTTTTTTAATTTTTTATTAGTTTCAATTATTCTTAATTAGTTGTAATTTAATTATGTTTACATTAGTTTATTACTTAATAAATTTAAATTATTAGTATTGTTCATAGTTAATGGTAATTAGGAATAATTAGTAATAATTTTTAATAATTAAGAATAAATATTAATAATTAGTAATAAATACCAATAATTAGGAATAATAACATTATTACATTATTAGTCTATTTTATTATTAATATTAAAATAATATAATTTTTTATATATATACAATTCTCTTTTCGTCTGTGTGTTTGCTGTCTTCACATGTATTATTTGTATGTGGAGATAGAAAACGCACAGATGAAAGGAGAATTGTATATAAATTAGAAAATTATATTATTTTAATATTAATAATAAAATATATTAATAATGTTATTATTTGTAATTATTGGTAATTATTCCTAATTATTGATAATTATTCATTTAATTACTAATAATTAGGAACAATTATCACTAATTATCAATAATTAAGAATAATTAGTAATAATTAGTAATAATTACCAATAATTAGTAATAATTAGTAATAATTATCAATAATTAGTAATAATTACCAATAATTAGTAATAAATACCAATAAGTAGTAATAATTACCAATAATTAGTAATACTTACCAATAATTTGGAATAATTACCAATAATTAACAATAATTAGTAATAATTAGTAATAATTACCAATAATTACCAATAATTAGTAATAATTAGTAATAATTACCATTAATTACCAATAATTAGTAATAATTAGTAATAATTAGGAATAATTAGTAATAATTAGGAATAATTAGAAATAATTAGGAATAATTAGTAATAATTAGGAATAATTAGTAATAATTAGTAATAATTAGTAATAATTAGTAATAATTAGTAATAATTAGTAATAATTAGTAATAATTAGTAATAAGTAGTAATAATTAGGAATAATTAGGAATAATTAGTAATAATTAAAAATAATTAGGAATAATTAGGAATAATTAGGAATAATTACCAATAATTACCAATAATTACCAATAATTACCAATAATTACCAATAATTACCAATAATTACCAATAATTAGTAATAATTAGCAATAATTACCAAAAATTAGAAAAAATTAGGAAAAATTAGGAAAAATTAGGAAAAATTAGGAAAAATTAGGAAAAATTAGGAAAAATTAGGAATAATTACCAATAATTAGTAATAATTAGTAATAATTAGTATTAATTACCAATAATTAGTATTAATTACCAATAATTAGTAATAATTACCTATAATTAGTATTAATTACCAATAATTAGTATTAATTACCAATAATTAGTAATAATTACCAATAATTAGTAAGAATTAGGAATATTTACCAATAATTAGTAATAATTACCAACAATTAGTAATAATTAGTAATAATTACCAATAATTAGTAATAATTACCAATAATTAGTAATAATTAGTAATAATTAACAATAATTAGTAATAATTACCAATAATTACCAATAATTAGTAATAATTAACAATACTTACCAATAATTAACAATAATTGCCAATAATTACCAATAATTGCCAATAATTACCAATAATTAGTAATAATTAACAATAATTGCCAATAATTGCCAATAATTGCCAATAATTACCAATAATTGCCAATAATTGGTAATAATTGCCAATAATTAGTAATAATTGCCAATAATTACCAATAATTGGTAATAATTACTAATAATTCCCAATAATTAGTAATAATTAATAATAAATATTAATAATTACCAATAATTAGTAATAATTATTAATAATTAGTAATAATTACTCATAATTAGTAATAATTACAAATAATTAGTAATAATTACTAATAATTAGTAATAATTAGTAATAATTAACAATAATTAACAATAATTACTAATAATTAGTAATAATTAGTAATAATTAGTAATAATTAGGAATAATTAGTATTAATTACCAATAATTAGTATTAATTAACAATAATTAGTAATAATTACCAATAATTAGTAATAATTACCAATAATTAGTAATAATTATTATTAATTACCAATAATTAGTATTAATTACCAATAATTAGTATTAATTACCAATAATTAGTATTAATTACCAATAATTAGTAATAATTACCAATAATTAGTAATAATTAACAATATTTACCAATAATTACCAATAATTACCAATAATTACCAATAATTACCAATAATTAGTAATAATTACCAATAATTACCAATAATTGGTAATAATTACCAATAATTGGTAATAATTACCAATAATTGGTAATAATTACCAATAATTAGTAATAATTACCAATAATTACCAATAATTAGTAATAATTAGTAATAATTACCAATAATTAGTAATAATTACCAATAATTAGTAATAATTACCAACAATTAGTAATAATTACCAATAATTAGTAATAATTACCAATAATTAGTAATAATTAACAATAATTAGTAATAATTTACAATAATTAGTAATAATTACCAATAATTAGTATTAATTACCAATAATTAGTATTAATTACCAATAATTAGTATTAATTACCAATAATTCGTAATAATTACCAATAATTAGTAATAATTACCAATAATTAGTAATAATTACCAATAATTAGTAATAATTAGTAATAATTACCAATAATTAGTAATTATTAGTAATAATTACCAATAATTACCAATAATTAACAATACTTACCAATAATTACCAATAATTACCAATAATTAGTAATAATTACCAATAATTAGTAATAATTACCAATAATTAGTAATAATTACCAATAATTAGTAATAATTACCAATAATTAGTAATAATTACCAATAATTAGTAATAGTTACCAATAATTACCAATAGTTACCAATAATTACCAATAGTTACCAATATTTACCAATAATTACCAATATTTACCAATATTTACCAATATTTACCAATAATTAGAAATAATTACCAATAATTAGAAATAATTACCAATAATTTAGAATAACTACCAATATTTACGAATAATAACATTTGTACATTATTTGTATATTTTATTATTAATATTAAAATAATATAATTTTCTATATTATATACAATTCTCTTTTCATCTGTGTGTTTTCTGTCTCCACATGTAATATTGGCATTCTTTTTCAAAATTATCAACCTACTCGCCAATGGAGAGGTGAAAGTGAATGCAAATATTACACGTGGAGACAGAATGTTAAACACACAGATGAAAAGAGAATTGTATATAATATAAAAAATTATGTTATTTTAATATTAATAATAAAATATACTAATAATGTAATAATGTTATTATTATATAATTAATGTTTATGAAAAAATTATATTAGTATTATTAAAATAATAAAAAATCAATATAATATTAAAATTATCAATATTTGTAACATGTTTTGCTTTATTCTCAATATATTCAATCTTTACTTGAGTGTTTTTTCTAACAAATGATTCAAAACCAGTAATGATTTTATATTTTATAGAGAAATATGGAACAACGAGGTCGTCAACAATCATTATTAGGTGACCGCATATGGATAAATCAACATAGAAATCCAAACGGTTCTGGTTTAAATCTAGTATATGTTGAGGGTGTGGAGACTTTTTTATCATTTGCGGCATCAAATTCAGAATTTGTTTCAGAAGGAAAAATAAAATTCCCTTGTATAAAATGTGCATTGAGAACGTTTGACACGTTTGACAAAGTGGGAGAACATCTCTTGCGTTTTGGTTTTTAACCAGATTATATTTTTTGGTATCAACACGGTGAACGCAGTTCCAGAGCAGGTGATACCAACTTGATTCCGGATCCATCCCGGTTTCAAGATTTAGTACATGATGTTGCAGGTTCATCTGTTCAACATACAGAAACTCCAGCTGATATAGCTTCAAATCCTGAGTTGGCACCGTCTGAATTTTATGAGTTGTTGAAATCTGCTGAGAATGCATTATATCCTGGCTGCAAGATGAGCAAATTAGAAGCAGTTGCAAAATTTATGGCTATCAAATCAGATAACGGAATGTCAAACACCTGTTTTGACCAGATATTTTCTTTGCTGAAAACACTGTTACCCGAAGGAAATGTTTTACCTGCAAATTACTATGAGAGTAAGAGGATGGTTCGAAATTTGGGACTTACTTGTCATAAGATTCATGCATGTTCAAATGACTGCATTTTATATTCTGGGGAAAATGAGTCGTTGGATAGTTGTCCTACATGTGGGAAACTGAGATATAAAGAAGGACAACACGGGAAGTCTGGTTTGATTCCTGTAAAACAGTTGAGATATTTTCCGCTTACATCCAGACTTCAGCGTTTATTCATGTCTAAGAATACAGCGACAATGATGTCATGGCATAAATAGAATATTTCAACCGATAAAAGCTTGAATCATCCAGCCGATGGTGATTCATGGAAACATTTTGATAGAGTGCATCCATCCTTTGCTTTAGGAGCTAGAAATGTTCGACTGGGCCTTTCCACTGATGGTTTCTGTCTGTTTGGATCTTATGGTAGTCAATATTCATGTTGGCCTGTTTTTTTAACTCCGTACAATTTACCTCCATGGATGTTGATAAAGGAGCCATATATCCTTTTGACTTTACTAATTCCAGG
Organism: Viscum album; assembly: GCA_963277665.1. Taxonomy (NCBI): domain Eukaryota; kingdom Viridiplantae; phylum Streptophyta; class Magnoliopsida; order Santalales; family Viscaceae; genus Viscum; species Viscum album. The sequence goes on along the minus strand of OY728162.1, from coordinate 420,098,941 downwards.
ACATCCGAAGAAAAATATTGATGTTTATTTGAAGCCATTGATTGATGAATTAAATTTATCGTGGAGTACTGGTGTCAGTACATATGATGTTGCAACGAAACAGAATTTCATACTGAGAGCAGCATTGATGTGGACAATAAGTGACTTCCCGGCTTATGGGATGTTATCTGGCTGGAGTACACATGGTTAGAAATCATGTCCTTACTGTATGGGAGAGAACAAAGCATTTATGCTCATTCATGGAAAGAAACCTTGTTATTTTGACTGTCATCGCTGATTTCTTCCAGCTGATCATCGTTTTCGCAGAAACAGATCTCATTTCAGAAAAGGAACAGTTGAAAGGGATGGACCTCCAAAAATGCTATCAGGTTCAGAGTTAAAATCAGTTGTATTTTCATTACCTCCCATAACTTTTGGTCCCACAATAAACCAACAGAAAATTTCTGGTTTTGGGAAAGAACACAATTGGATTAAACGTAGCATATTTTGGGATTTTCCATATTGGTATGATCTGTTGGTCCAACACATGTTAGATGTCATGCATATTGAGAAGAACTGTTTTGATAATTTGTTTCATACAGTTTTGGATACGCCAGGAAAGAGCAAAGACAATGTAAATGCACGTTTAGATCTTGCCCAAATTTGCAGGCGTCCAGAATTGGAACTATTTGAGAATGTCAGAATAGAAAGGTTACTGAAACCAAAAGCAGCTTATACACTGTCTAAAGAAAACCGTTTATTATTTTGTCAGTGGATTGCAGATTTGAGACTTCCATATGGCTGTGCTTCTAATTTGGGTAGATGTGTAAAGAATGGTCATATTACTGGATTAAAAAGTCATGATTGTCATGTTATAATGGAGAGACTTCTACCCATTGGATTAAGAGGTCTGTTGAATTCTGTGATTTGGGATTCCATAAGAGACATGGCTCATTTTTTTCGGGAAATTTGTGCGGCTACGGCAGATTATGATGCTCTAGGAAAACTTGAAAAAGATGTTGTTGTAATTATATGTAAACTGGAAAAAATATTTCCGCCGTCTTTCTTCGACTCAATGGAACATTTGATGTTAAATTTTCCATATGAAGCCAAATGTGGAGGTCCGGTACAGTTTCGATGGATGTACCCATTTGAAAGATGCATGCAAAAATTGAAAAGAAAAGTACGTAACAAAGCATCTGTTGAAGGATCTATTGCAGAAGCTTATTTGCAAGAGGAAATATCTTTTTTCTGCTCCCATTATTTTGAATCTGAGTATCCTTCAAAACACAACCGAATGGGACGGAACGAGAGGAATATTGATGAAATCGACAGTCAATTATCTATTTTCAACCAGTCAGAGCTTGGTTTTGGTGGAGTTTATGAACGCTGGCTTTCAGATGATGAACATCAGAGAGCTCATACGTATGTTCTGCTCAACTGTGAAGAGATGACATCAGTTGTACTGTAAGTGTTTATATCACTTATTCTATCATTTATGTTACAGTAAATAACTTTGGTTTTTATAGGTTGTATGATAATCATATCAAGAAACAAATTCCACAAATTACAGCAGCTGCTCTCGAAGAAAATCGACTGAAAAATTTCTCTCAGTGGTTTCAAAAACTGGTAACATAAATTATTTATCTTTTAGCAACTCATTAAATGTATAGTTTACTATATTGATAATTATTTCACAAATTTTCTGGTGTCTCGACATGCTGATAAAATTGACAAACGGCTGTGTGTATTGAGTAACCCACCTTCCAAACTTGTTAAAACTTATAATGCATATGTGGTGAATGGATTTCGATTCCACACACATGCATATGGGGAATCGAAAAAAACAATGAACAGTGGAGTTAGCTTGAGAGGATCTCATCATCGAGAAAATGAAGTTGACTTTTATGGCATACTTGATGAAATCATTGAACTCTGTTATCTTGGACAACATTACATAACCATGTTCAAATGTCGGTGGTTGGATATAGAGAGAGGCGTGCGTGTTCATCCGACTCATGGAATCATCGATATTAAATGTAAAAGTGTTCTCGCAGTAAATGAACCATTCTTATTGGCTCAACAGGCATATCAAGTTTATTATGCAAAGTACTATGCAACATCAAGAGACTTGAATGATTGGTGGAGTATAATAAAAATCAAAATTCGAGACAATTAGTTTAGTCAAAGTGAATGTGATTTCACTGATGTGCAAAGAATTGAAGTTTTTCAAGAGAGTACTCAAAATCAATCTTTTTTACAAAGAGACATGAGTATCGATGACGACACCCCACATTTAAGAGTCGGTGATGACGATGATGTTAATGATGTCACATATGAATTTGAAATGGTAAGAGATGAAGCAACTGTAACTCGAATGGATATCGATGATGTTGAGGAGGAATATGAAGATGACATTGACATATATGAAGATGATGATGAAGATGAACACTGATAGCATTCCATGGTATTTATATACAATCATAATATGTATATATGTATATATAATAGTAATTATCAATTATTTGTTAACATTAACATTTTCTGTTTCAGATGGATGAGGCCACATTTCGTGAGTTGGCGGATGCTGACCTGACTTTCGATGCGGATGCGTTGCTGACAGATGACCCTCAGCCTGCAGGCGCTCCAGGGAGTACGCGGAGGGGGCGCGGTCTTGCACGATTGATGATTCCTGACCCCGTCCCCGAGCGACGTCCACGTCTTGGGTTTGATCCACGCACACGGAGGTGTGATAACCTGTGTGATAACCTGTGGATTTGACTAAGATTTCATTAATCTATTCACATAATAAATGTTTATTATTTTTTCAGTTTTCCGCATATAGCAGTCGGACAGGGCAGCGCTATTTTGCGCAACTATTTCTCTCAGCCGTGGACCACATGGGAGCAGATTCCCATTGATGTGCAGCAGGCCATGTTCGGCCATTGGTTGGTACGTACGTAAATAAATAATTTTTATTTTGAAAATTATTTCATTTCTAACTTGATATTTTTATTTATTTGTAGGGTTTATGGTATCCGATCGAGGATACCATGCGTGACGCCATTCACGAGGCATGGGAGGTGGCCATGCGTGATCGCCTTCGTCAGTTTTTGCACAATTTAAGAAAAGCTGCGATGAAGAAAGCAGGAGTGTCAGATTTTGAGGAGTCATGTAGAGCACACCGACCAGAGTATATTTCATCCCATGTATGGGATGGATTATGTGCGCACTGGTTGAGTGGTGCCTTTCAGAGGAGATCATCGGTGGGGAGGCAGAATCGGGGGAGACAGGAGGTGACTCATCGAGCTAGGAGTCGTTCTTTCAGTACTCATAGACAGCATCTGGTACGTACATTATTTATAAATATTTTATATAACTATAAATATTAACAGTTTATTTTTCATTCTTATAGGCTGTCGAGCACCCCGATATTACAGAGTACGACGTATATCGGAGGATGTATAGTGATCCTGCTACTGGGGAGCTCAGAGGTGATCGTCAGCATCACATCGTGGTCAGTATTATTTGTTTTCAAGTTTAAAAATTAACTGTATATAATATATTCACAATTTTAATTTTAAATTGCAACTATAGGAGTCATATGAGGCCGCAGCGTCACAGGCCCAGCCTGAAAGTCAGGCCGAGTCATCAGATTAGACCACTGCCCGTCAGTTTGATGAGGCGGCATGGATGCAGGTCACCCAGTATGCCTTCGAGAAGGGCCGGGTAGTTGGTATCGGCTCTCGACTGACTACCAGAGATTATTATGGCAGTGCTGCAATGTCGGCGTCTAGCTCGAGAGGAGCTCGTGCATCTTCTTCTACTACACAGTATAAGGATCAGTTGCGATCTCAGACTGCACAGATAGAGAGTCTCTGACAGGAGCAGGAGCAGATGCGTCAACAGCATGAGGAGGAGCGTCGACACCAGCAGCAGTTGTACGAGGAGCAGACGAGTCGGTGGCAGCAGCAGCATCAGGAGCAGATGTAGTACATGCGCCGACTCACTCATGCTTTAGGGATGGAGTTTCCTCCACCACCATCTGCAGATCCCCCACCTCCCCCCTCCTTCAGATTAGAGTTTGTATTTATGTTATAAAATTTGGGAAATCAATTTTTTTTTCTATTCTTAGTTTTTGTCTCATTATAAAATATTAATAATATTATATTTTTAAATAACAATATTAATATGAATAATAATATTATTTATATTTTATAATATTAAAATATATGTATATATTAAAATTTTATAATATTATAATTTAATTATATTTTTTGTAATACTTGAATTATTTTAATATTTGAATGTAAAATAATTCTATTATTTTTATATTAATTAAAATAACTTATTAATATTTTTTTTATTTATGAATTATAATTCTAATATTATTATATTAATTAAATCATTTATTAATATTCTATTATTTTTTATTTTTGAATTATAATTCTATTATTATTATATTAATTAAAATAATTAATTATTTTTATTTGTGAATTATAATTCTATTATTATATTAATTAAAATAACTTATTAATAATTTATTTATTTTTTTATAGTATTTGCGACGGGATACTATGCCCGTCGCAAATACTAGTATTATTAATAGTTTTTTATTTTTTTTAAAAAATAGTTTTTGCGACGGGTCCCGTCGCAAAATCTATTTATAGTATTTGCAACGGGATAATATGCCCGTCGCAAATACTAGTATTATTAATAGTTTTTTATTTTTTTTAAAAAATAGTTTTTGCGACTGTACCGTCCCAAAAGGTATTTGCGACGAGACCCCTTGCAAATACCTTTTGCGACGGGTCCCGTCGCAAAAACTATTTTAAAAGTTTTTTTTACAAAAGTACGGAATACTATTTGCGACAGGGAGAATGACCATCGCAAAAAAAGGCTTTAGCGACGGGCCCGTCGCAGATAAGTGTTGTTGCGACGCCGTTTTCAGCAACGGGCTATTTGCGACGGGATCCCGTCGCAAATGCCCCGTCGCAAATACATGTTTTCTAGTAGTGTATGAAAGGCATAAATTTAGTTTTATTAAAATTTTAAGGTCAACAAGAGATTTTAAATTATTAGATGAAAACCTATAACAATATTTTTGGATATACACTTAAGACTATCCATGGAGAAAGCACTGAAAATGGAATATTAAACTCATTGCATGATGAAATTTCCATCTTAATCAACGGTAGTTGGATTTATATATGTCATGATATGTATATAGTTATAAATTTAATTTATAATGGGATTTCTCTATTGGTTTATGAAAACTATGGGAAAAGAAGACTGGAATGTTGTGAACTGGATTCTTTGGTATAAAAAATCACTAAAATATATAGATTTATGTTTTGGAATGGATGATTCATTATAGGTTTATATGGATGGAAATTTTAGTGGGGATATAGACATATGTAATAGTACTATAGGATTTGTGTTTACATTTGGGGGAAAACCATAAGTTTTATTTCAAGGTTATTTCTAGTGGTATCAATATAAGTTTTTGAAGATGAATATATGGTTTAAAAGGAAGTAGGGAAAGAACTAATATGGTTAAAGTGTTTATTGGAGCATCTCAGAATGATTCAAAAAAGTGTAATTCTCTACTTTGATATTCTGATTAACATTCATTTCTCCAATAATATAGTGTTTAACATAGAGACAAAGCATATTAACTTGAAATATCATTTTATCTAAAATATTTAGGAGGAAATGATTCTTTATATGAAGATTATTATAGGAATTCATAATGTAGTAGACATGTTTAATAATGTTTTAATCTATAAATGTATAAGGCAATATTGCGTCTGGGTTGGAAAAGAGTGGTTAGAAAGATAATGGCGACACTAAGTTTTTTTGTTATTGTAGAATATGGGTTGATAAATGTTTTCCCTAAGTGATTCTGGTTTTTTTTATTTCTAAAAAATTAGTCCTCAAGTGGGATATTATTTAGAAATTTGAAATTAGTTTCAATTTATAATTTAAATTTCATGTATTAGAAACTTCATAATTTATGTTTTTTCTTGATCAATATTATGGAAGTTGAAGTCCAATAGAGTTATTGGTATTGTAGTTATGTTTTAAAACTAGGATATATAGGTAATAATGATCTAGATGGTGGAAGAGAGGAAGTTATGAAATACATAAGGTTATCCGATGATGATATGTTAAGGTCTTCCCTAATATTGTGGTAGAAAAGAGGATATACAAGGGTCATTAATTTGATAAGTTAAATTAACTTACTCAGTTTATTGGATGTTGGTGGCTATGGTAAGGGTTGATAAAGGAAATCAAAGGTTATTGTGACCAATGGTGCATCCTTCCCATGTTTTTAAAAGCATTGGAACCGGCTGATTGGATGGGCCCCACTATAAAAATGGGGTTGGATTTCTTGTACAAGTGTTTTGAGATAATTGATTAGTGATATAAAAATTAGATGATTTTTTAATGAATATTTTAATCTTGTAACTTCTATGAAATGAAAAGTGAGGTAGTGTTCTCCTGTGGATATAAGATTAACAACTAAACTAGAAACATTCATGCTTTCCTTTTACTTTCATGTTTTTATTTCACTTGAATTTTTTCATACAAAGGTTTTGTGTTTTTCATGAGTGTGTAATGAGTTTCAACTTTGTGTGGTGATTTAGGGTGCTCCTTGTCTTCTTAAATTCTAGTACATTAGTGTCATAAGATCTTCTAATCTAGGAAGTCTCTAAATATTTTTCGTAGACTATTTTGGTTTGGATGGTTTAATATTCGTTGATTGATGGTTCATGAATCCCAATATTTTCTGTCATTATTATATATATTTTTAGAAGAATGTGTTGATAAAAAGAAAAGGAATTAAATTTTTTCCATATGAATAATCATAAAAAAGAATTTATAAGCACAAAAATAAAAAAATATGTTCACATAAATAAACAATGACATGAAAGTTCATTTAAACCTAGAAAACCCTAAAAAAAGTGAAGAAACACTAGAATTATTCTAAAAAATCACCCATTATAATTAACGAGTACGTGGCATGCAACAAACCAACAAAGGTTAACCTAAATCATCACTAGAGTCATCATGACACAAGGCCCATAGAATATTCTAGATCACCACAAGTTGGAAAACATCCCCACGGTATTAAATACTAATCAAGTAGAAAATTTTCAACCTAGGAATCTAGTAAACCACATCAAGGACTCCATCAGAAAAAACTAGAATGATATATCCATTTCTCATACATACATGAACAAAAATAAAAAGTTATAATTATTAGATACAACCAAACCTAATATAACCATGAGTTGATTCCCCAAAATTCTCCACATGATCCATCTCCCTGTGACTCATGGTCACCACCAATCCCAAACCATGAAGCATAAAAGTGGATTTAATAAATTCCACCATAGGATATGGCACATTTACCTTTACCTAATTTGACATAACCTAGTATGCATATTCTAAAAGGAATATGTATTGGGTGAAGAAAAATCCTGGTTGGATACCACCATTAACCTATACAATATCTTTCACATTACAAAAAATTATATTTTAAGAAAAACTAATTTATAAAACCTCATTTGGTTTATTGTAATTAAACAAATCCATGTATATTATCTTAGAATCTATGATATGATCCCCACTCATATGACACAAGAAAATTAAAGGAAAAAAGTATCTTTCTATATGAATAAGATGAAAATGGGATCTCTATGTGTAACATGATTTCTCACACACTAAGGGATTTATATTACTAAAAAAGATTCAAAATTATAGAAATGTAGTGGTGAGATCCTCTAACTATGAGTAGGCTATGTATTTCATCTATTAATGATGAAAAGTTGTTTTCAAACTAAAAAACCCATTTTTAGGGTCCTTTTGGGAACTATTTGAAAACAAATCTACATTATATGGAGAAATATATATCCAATGGATTATTTTATTTCATAGTATTTGATTTGAGTGAACATTGAGCCAAAGAGGACACATGGATAAAAATTTATGGTTTTATAAAGATGAATGCAGTTTATTATGTTTTAGTTTCATGCTAAGGTGAACCCCACATGCATGTGCCTGAGACATATGCACCATGTTTTTACATGAATCATACTTATGTCCCTCATTCTATACTCATCCATCTTCTATGTTCAGCCTCCATGATCAGATCTCTTTCCATGAAGCACCTATTCGTGTGACTTTAATTCCCAAATACCTTGCACACACACTTCCCTTCTAGTGAGTGGCATATTAGATTTCATGTGTCATATTCCCAAGTCTTTGCATGATTTATAAACCTCCCATGAGTGAAAAGAAAGAAATATTAATCATGATGATGTAGTCCCATGTGGTCTATAAATAGAACTACATGCCACCATTTTGAAAATATTTTGGAAGTTTAACTGGTGTCCGAAGTTCTCCACACCCAAATATTCCTTCTAAGTGACTCTTAAGTCTATACCAAAGGAAAAAAATGACTTGGGTTTGTATTATATAGTTTTCAAAGAGTAAATACACTATCGGTCCATATTCCCTAGCTCTCCAAGTTTAGATATTATAGAAATACTCTCCCTAGAAATATTTTATATTAAATAAAGGGTGTCATGCACACTAGCCATTCCAGGGGTAGCCTACTATAGTGAAACTTCACATAGACCCCTTATACTAGGGAAATACTTCACCTATGACATGATAGTAGGGTAATACTTCACCAAGTTTCTAATATTGGGGAGTCACTTCTTCAATTATCTTATACTATGGAGAGCCTTTTTGTAGAACCATATACTAGAGCGAACCCTTGATAAAACCCTTATTTTAGGGTGAGACTTCTCCTAGGTCCCTATAATTGGGGAATCCTTCTCCCAAGCCCATATAAAAAGAGAGAGACTTCACCCAAGATACTATAATGTGGAAATCCTTCACCTAGAAAACGTTACTAGGGATTTCCTTCAACAAATCCTTTATATTGGGGTGATCCTTCACCCGACTACTGATAATAGGGATAACCTTCATTAATGCCTCCATACAATGGTGAAACTTTTCCTATGACTCCCATACTAGGGTGTAAATTCTCCCAAATCTATATTAAGTTCCCTCATTACACATATGCCTATATACCAAGGCACCCCCCACCAATGTTACATTCCTAGGAACCTAATTCACCCATGACTCCTACTTGGTCACCATTTCACATGGGCCTCCAATCTGCTGTAAGTCCATAAAACATTCCTTTATCCATGTAACATACTAGGTCAGGAATCTATTTCAATCATATATACAATCCCCACATGCATCCTTCCAAATCCCAAGAAAGGGACTAGTCCTCTTTCTAGATGTAATCCCTACTGAATACTTTCTTTTATTTAGTTAACAATGTCAAGGATGGACATGATAGGGTATCCCAATTCATAAGATTTTCAAAATCCCTCTTTTCTTCCCCTTTCAAAAACTGGGCATCCTTACCACATGATGTTTGTAAAGACCTGGAATTTCCATGGAATTCTTTTCTTAAATACATGGGGATTTTACGAGTCTGTGAAAATTGACGGCAAGTGATTTCGAGGCCCGGTGTTCCTGGAATCAATTTCTAAAATTTTGTTTGGGTAAGTTCAGTAAACGTATGAGTGGGTTTCTATAACTTTTGAACTGGAGCTCAGAATTAAAATCCGAGGGAACCGTTGAACCCGCAACACCAATATTCTCTAAATAAAACTTTCACCTCAACGATAGATGGTCAAAAATAAAAGATTGTTTTTGGGTTTTTAATGAATAAATTAAATAAAAATAAATTTGTAGTTTTATTTTTATTTGGGTTGGTTGAAGCCTCCATGTGGAAGTTGGAGGTAGGGACCACCATACCTTAACCTCTCATGAGAGGTTATAGTGGTGGGGCCCACCTTAACCTAACCTCCTCTTCAAGTTTATTATGGTGGGGACCACCTGAGGTAGAAAACTCTTGAGCTCCCCACTTAATGGTGCCAACCTCTTGATTAATTAATTGGAGATAACCTAATTAATTATCTCTTTTTTAACTTTTTGCCAACAACTAAATAATAGATAAACTCAATCTATTATTTTGGGGTTGGAATTGCACATTTGGGGGAACTTGGGAGAAGAGAGAAAATATCTCGCCATTGAAGAATGAAGAATGAATTCTTCGAACGAAGAATGCCGGTAACGATCTCCTTCGACCTTCATCATTGGATCCTACTGATGTGGGACGTCTTCAACTGACTTACCCTCCGTATTGTCATCAATGATCTGACACAGCTCGAGATTGGAACTTTGTGGCAGACGTGACGAACGACGATCTCCTTCGTCTTCTTTCTGTGACATCATCGTCGAGAAACGATCAAAGGTTGTTCTTGTTCTTCATTTTCCGTTGTGGATTATTATTTGAAGCCACATGCTATCACCTTAATGAAGAGGGTGCAGGCCGAATGAACACGACCCGAATCCTCTGCCTTCTTTGTGCAATTTGATGCTTAATGCGACATGAGTTCTGGATGGGCGATTCTCATCAACAATGGTTGCAGAATGAAGGCGACATCCCAAGGAGTGTGTGAATATTTCCAAAACAAGAATCAGGCCACTGGAACTTGTCCGGTGACCCAGGGAAGGTTTTCCGGTGGTTAGAACCGGCAATCGACACTAGTAGAACGAAGGATTTGAGGCCAAAACTCCGGCCAGCCGTGTGGAAAGCGGCGGTGCAACCGTGCCTCCAGAATAGTGGGTTGTGGATGACTGGCCATGACGGTGCATAGACAGCTAGCGCAAGGTGACCGAAAGAAGAACTGGTGGATCGAGCCACTGGGTTTCCTAGGAAGGCGCGACATAGTGCGTGCCACGCTGCGGAAGAACAGGCCACGACCTTGGTTTCCATGATGGAGGTCGGGCGGCCTGCTCCGCCGGCCGCCGGAGGAGGCGTAATGCAGGAGGTGGCTGGCCGCTCGGCCAACCGGGAGGAGTGGGACCCATCACGTGGGTCCCATGTGATGGGGACCGGTGCCACATGGCATCGGTTTTACTCCCCCGAATGGATAATCCATTCGGGAATCCAGGGGACACTTCCTCCCCATGGATGCGGCTAGGGAGGACCCCACGGGCCGCCAACCGCATGCTTCACATGGGCCGGACCTAGCGCCTGCCGAGCCACCCCCATGGACAAGGTCAGATCCATAGACCGGGTTAGACCCACAGACCGGGTCAGATCCCAGCCTGGACTCAGGTCAGGCCGGACCGGACCGAGACCCATTTGACCTGTTTCCAATCTTTTGCCTGTAACTTGAGCTACGGGCGTCCGATTGATGAACCTTCTAGGGAGAAAACAACCTTAGTGGAAGGAAATTATTTTGGTATAACCCACTCAAGGTTTTTTCATAGTTGGGTTATGGCCAAGTTGGATTGAACAGAAATCCAACCGGGCCCTCGAAATGGAAATGCCAATAACTCTCAGACCGGGCATCCGATTGACGCACCGTCTATTGCATTGGGGTTTTTTAGGAAAGATGGATCATTTGGATACATCATCTTGGGACTTCATGGAAGTTTATGTATAGACACCTGGATTGAGGAGAGGACCCTCCCAGAATCAAGCATGCTTTGTTCGGAACCTCGTGGCTAGCTGCTCTCTGACTATAGTTCCTGGATCCTGTGTGGGTTCGACAACTCTAAATACTTTTCCTGGATCCTTTTTGTGTTTTTAGGTTCTGACCGCTGTTCTTGGATCTTGTGTGGCTTCAACAGCTCTAACTATTGTTCCTGGATCCTATATGGGTTTGACAATTATGACTGCTATTCCTGGATCATGTGTGGGTTAGACATCTTTGACTACTGTTCCTAGATCCTGTATGGATTCGACAGTTCTGACCACTATTCCTGGATCATGTGTGGGTTCGACAGCTCTAACTACTATTCCTAGATCCTGTGTGGGCTCGACAGTTCTAACCGTTGTTCCTGGATCCTGTGTGGGTTCGACAGCTCTAACTACTATTCCTGGATCCTGTGTGGGTTCAACATTTCTGATTTCTATTCCTGGATCCTTTGTGGGTTCGACAGAATAGATGATTTAGTGGCTACATCTAATCATATCTAACTCTCAACAAAATTTGTATACCTGTGTGAGCTAAGTCAGTAACTTTTGGGTTTTCCTCATGATTGATATAGATTACTTGATAACTTAGGTATATGTATGGTCATATACCTAAGTGGGGTTATCTGTTGATTTCATACTTTGTGATTTATCCTTGTTGGATTTTGTGAGACCTTTATGGTCTCAGGGTCCCTACTAAGTATCGTTATACTCACCCATGCACGGGCTATCCCTGAACCTCGTTGTGTTGGATGCAGATGACATACAACGCTGAATGAGGCTGAGAGAACCATGATCGGATGGTACTCGGAGGTGGACCATACGACGTGGAGATACATAGAGGAGAAGGATAGACATGGAGTGATGAGGAGGCGATCTATACCTACCATTTAGGTAGGAACCTTGGAGGATGACCCAGTGGCAGATTTTCTTTTCTTTAGTTGTACTTTCCGTTTCCTTGTACTTTACAGTTGGGCTTGTATTTCCGACCCCCTTTTACTATCAGTACACTTTTTTATATAGTTTTAATTAGTTTTTTTCTTCTAGCTTGTACTCTTTTGTGTGAGTTTTCAGGTTATAAAGGAAATTCCTTCCCAGTTTTAGGGATTTACACCTTTGGTGCTAGTCACCATCCCCTAGCCTTTGGAAGGCGATCTTGGGGTAGTCACGGCATGGGCCCTAGAGGATGAGTCGTGAAAAATTGGTATTAAAGGAGTCAGTTCTACTGAAGAACTTAGGACTCTGATATTTTATGTGAAGCAATAGTGTCAAGGGAATTGAGTGTGGTTTCCAGTTCAGGGAGTCCAGTATTGGTGCAGCGGGCAACGTATCCATACACCATAACCCTGACTTCTAATTTCCAACTCAGTGCATGAAAAACACTGATTGCATGTGTGTTTTGAAGAGTTTTCTTTGAATTATTTGTGTCAGCTAACTAGGTATAACTTTTTGATTGTGGTGCACCTGTTTCATTTAAGGATGCCTCTACATTGACAGCTAGCTAGGGGTCCATGATTTGTACGAGATGGCAACCCACCGAGTGACGAGGCCTCAGTGCAGGTCCCTATCACAGTAGAGGCACCATCGGTACCACTACACATTGGGCCACCGATGCCACCATCCCCAGTATCAGAGATTTCATGCTTCCTGAGTATGTTACATGAGTTCCAGCGGTAGAGGCCACCTAGGTTCAAGGGTGAGATAGACCCACAAGCAACTGAAAATTGGTTGGAGGCTGTGGTGAGAGTCTTCATACTGGTAGGGACACTAGCCAACCTAATGGTGATCCTTGCCGCGAGTCTCCTTCAGGAAGTAGCAGGAAAATGGAGGAGCTTGATGCTACAAGTGCATAATGAGGTAACTCTACTCTGGGCAGACTTTGAGAGATTATTTCAGGTAGAGTTTTTCCCATCCACCCTTCATGCAGTGTAGATACAAGAGCTACTTCACCTGCAGCAGGGCAACATGACGGTGACACAATACTCAAAGAGGTTCACCGAACTCTAGAGCTACTCCACCGATATGGTGAAGGACCCATTATTCAGGGCCTAGACCTTCGATCAGGGACACATACGAGAGATCATAGCTCTGATGATCTCACTCAGCATCCTGATGCAGGCGGGGGTGCTAGAGAGAGACCTCCTGGTGGAGAGTTTCATTACTGAGCAGTCTCCAGTAGCAAGATCCACCACCAGTCGACACATAGCATAGTCTTCTACATCTGTCAGTAGATAGATGTCATAGAGGTTCAAGAGGACCAGACCTACAGGTGACGAACGCATGACTCAGGATCGGTTGTGCATGGCATTGGAGACAGAGCCAGACATGCCAGGAGCGGGAAATGATACTCATGCAGGGGCAGGGTCACATGGGTCATTACTTTCTGACCCACCATTCAGTACACGGTTGAAGTACATCCCAGGTAGAGACAAATATTCAATCGAGGCAGTTTGTAGGGAGATGGAAGACGTGGCAGAGGAGATGGTCATATAGCTGGCGATGGGTGACGTTACGAGGTGTTACCACTACCACCACCAGGAGGTCCACCCCGACCATAGGGAGCAGGTGGACATGGGAGATCTCAGCTTCAGGAAGTCTAGGATTACAATCATAGTGCCCTAGAGATGATTCGAGGTATGATATTTTTCTTCTCCACTATAGATTCAGTTCTTATAGACACGGGTTCCAGTCACTCTTTCATTACCACTTACCTCGTTTGTTGCTCGGAGATTCCGACGGAGTCGTTGGCTCGATCCGTATGGCTAGAGACTCCTACGGGGGCAGATTCGTTGATTACACACTAGTGACAGCATTGTGAGCTTACTCTAGGAGGTGATATCTTCATCTGAGATCTCCTAGAAGCGGCATCGAGACCTTACGATGTCATCTTGGGTATGGACTGGTTATCTACAGTCCATGTTCAGATCGACTGTATTAGGGGAAAAGTGCGGTCTGTTCGCACATATGGGACTAGGTTTACCTTCACCAGTGATAATGGAGCCTTTGTAGGTGAGGACAGACTTACTCGGAGGAGGGTACGACCAATCAATCATCAGTTGTCCTGCCTTACCCTTGGAGTAGTTGATGCGGAGAGTCCGAGCTACCCTATAGTGGTGGACTAGTATGTAGATGTTTTCCCTAATGATGTTTCAAGTCTACCTTCTCATAGAGAGGTGGACTTTTACATTGACCTGTACCCCGGGATGACACCAATATCTACACCAGCATATCAGATGGCTCCCATGGAGCTTCGCGAGCTATGGGTACAGTTAGAGGACTTACAAGCGAAGGGATTCATCCGGCCTAGTGTTTCTCCCTGGGTAGCCCCTATTCTGTTCTCCAAGAAGGAGGATGGAAGCTTGAGATTTTATGTTGACTATCGTCACCTGAATCAGGTGACCGTGAAGAAAAAGTACCCACTCCCGAGGATTTAGGGCCTCTTTGATCAGCTGAAGGGAGCATGGTGGTTCTCGAAGATAGAATTTAGGTAAGGCTATTACCAACTCAGAGTTCGGGACGAGGATGTGCAGAAAACTGCCTTCAGATGTCGGTATGGCCACTACAAGTTCTAGGTTATGAAATTTTGTGTAACCAATGCTTCAGCTATGTTCATGGGACTCATGAACAAGATCTTCTAGCCATAACTCAATCGCTTTGTCATAGTCTTCATTGATGACATTCTGATCTATTCGACTATCAAGGAGAAGCATTCCTACCATTTTCGGGTAGTACTGGACACACCCCGAGAGAACCGGCTTTATAGTAAGCTCCTGAAGTGCATGTTTTTGATCCAAGAGGTTCAATTTTTGGGACATTTCATCTTAGAGGCTGGAGTTGTAGTAGATCCAGTGAAGATTGAGGTGGTACTTGCTTGGAAGCCACCCAGGAGTGTGACCGAGGTACGAAGTTTCCTGGGTTTTTATGGGTATTACTGAAGGTTCGTACCAAGCTTCTCCAGAGTTGTAGCACCACTAACAACCTTGATGAATAAAGGGAAAACCTTCATGTGGTCGAAGAGATTCCAGTAGATTTTTCAGAAGCTGAGGCAGAGGCAGACTAGTGCCCCCATCTTGAGGCTTCCAGAGGAATTCATTGGGTACGTAGTCTACTACGACGCATCAGGGACCAGAATCAGGTGTATGCTGATGCAGAAGCGAGTAGTGATCGCATATGGTTCTCAGTAGCTGAGAAAACCTGAATAGAACGATGCTACCCATGACCTGGAATTAGCAGTAGTGGTCATTACCTTGAAGATATGGTGGCACTACCTGATGGGTGAGTGTTTAACCGTGTACTCTAATCACAATAGTCTCATGTATATATTCACTGAGAAGGACTTAAACCTGAGACAATGAAGTGGGCTTGAGTTCCTCCCGGACTATGATTTCGATGAAGTCTATACTCTTGGGAAGGGGAACATTGTTGCAGATGCGCTCAGCAAGAGATCTGGTATACAACTACTAGGTGAGGCGATAGAAAAACTGGCCGCTTTGCAGATATCCTTTGTGGATAGAGATAGAGCAACCTTCCTTCAATATCTTACAGTCACTCCCCCACTTCTTCAGCGATTCAGGGAGTCACAATGTGGGGACACTGACTACGAGAACATGATGTGATCAAATATCCACAGGGCAGGCACATGATGGATTTTCTGAAGGTGGGGAGTACGTTATCCTCTTCAGAGGACGTACCATGGTGCCAGTGTCACTTCAGGAAGAAGTGTTGAGGGAGTTCCACACATCCCCTCTAGCGGTACATCCAAGAGTGGAGATGATGTACAAGGATCTCTGGTGATAGCACTGGTGACTGGGAATGAAGAAGGCAGTTGCTGTGTTTCTCTCTCGGTGCCTCCCTTATCAGTAAGTGAAGGTAGAGCATCAGGTACCAACACGCTTGGTTCAGCCTTTAGAGGTTTTAAAGTGGAAGTGGGATGGGATATCTATGGACTTTGTTATGGGGCTTCCATGTATATCTAGAGTTCATGACACTATTTGGGTGGTTTTTGACCGACTCACCAAGTCGGCCCACTTCCTACCAATCAGAGAGCAGGGTTCAGTAGAGAGCTTGGAATGACTCTATGTGCAGGAGATTGTGTGGCTACATGGAGTACGTTCTTCTATTGTCTTCGATCATGACACATAGTTTACTTCTTGACTATGGAAGGGGTAGCAAGAGGCTTTTGGGACACAGCTTCATCTGAGCATCGCCTTCCATCCTCAGACGGATGGCCGGACTGAGAGGACCATTCAGACTCTCGAGGACATGCTCCGTGCATGCGTCCTCGACTTCAGTCGTAGCTAGGAGGACCAATTACCAATGTTGGAGTTTTCATACAACAACATATAACCCTCTACCATAGGGATGGAACCTTTTTTGGCATTATACGGGTGACCTTGCAGATAACCCTTGTGCTGGACAGACCCAGGGGAGTCAGCACTGGTGGGACAAGAGATTTTACGGGCTACCACAGAGAAGGTGCAGATCATCTAGGAGTGGATGAAGACTGAACAGAGCAGGCAGAAGTCATATGATGATAGGAGATGGAGACCTATGGAGTTTGAGGATGGCTACCATGCCTTTCTACGGGTCTCACCTCGATGAGGTTTATGAAGATTTGGAAGAGGTGGAAAGTTATCTCTGAGATTCATCAGACCTTTCAAAGTCCTCAACAGAGTAGGTGAGGTGGCTTACCGCATGGATCTTCTACCTCAGTTGCACCAGGTGCATGACGTCTTCCACGTATCTCAGTTGAGGAGATACGTGCACGAACCTTCTCACATCATCGACCATGGAGAGATGGACATCGACGATGGGGAGAATTTTACGGAGGTTCCAGTGGAGATTGAGGATCGACAGGAGCGAGTCCTTCATGGATGGTCCATAACTCTAGTGCACATTTGCTGGAATCACAGGAACCTTCAGAAGAGCACATGGGAGAAGAAGGCTCAGATGCGTGCTCAGTACCCCCACGTGTTCCCTTAGTTCGAGTTATAGCTTACAAGGATGTAAAGCCATGAGGTGGGGAGAATGTAAAGTCATGGAATTTCTGTGGAATTTTTTTTCTTAAATACATGAGAATTTTACAAGTTTGTGAAAATTGACGGCTTGTGATTCCGAGGCCCGGTGTGCCTGAAATCAATTTATAAAATTTTATTTGGGTATATTCAGTAAACGTAGGAGAAAGTTCTTATAACTTTTGAACTGGTGCTCTGAATCAAAATCCAAGGGCACCATTGAACTTGCAATGCCGATATTCACTTAAGAAGACTTTCACCTCAACGGTAGATGATTGGAAATAAAAGATAGTTTTTGGGTTTTTAATGAATAAATTAAATAAAAATAAAGTTATAGCTTTATTTTTATTTGGGTTGGATGAAGCCTCCATGTGGAAGTTGGAGGTGGGGACCACTATACCGTAACCTCCCATGAGAGGTTTTGGGGGTGGGTCCACCCAAGGATAACCTCTTATTCAAGTTTAATATAGTGGGGACCACCCGAGGTAGAACCTCTTTAGCTCCCCACTTAATGGTGCCAACCTTCTGATTAATTAATTGGAGCTAACCTAATTAATTATCCCTTTTTGAATTTTGTGCCAACAACTAAATAATTTTTAAACTCAATATATTATTTTGGGGTTGGCATTTCTCATTTGGTGGAACATGGGAAAAGAGAGAAAAGCTCTCGCCATCGAAGAACGAAGAACGCGTTCTTCCATCGAAGAACACCGGCGACGATCTCCTTCGACCTTCATCCTCAGATCCTACCGACGTGGGATGTATTCAACCGACCTACCCTCCGCATTGTCATCAAAGAGCTGACGCAGCTCGAGATTTGAAGTGTGTGGCAGACGCGGCGAATAATGATCTCCTTCATCTTCTTTCTGTGACTTCATCATCGAGCAACAATCAAAGGTAGGGGTTCAAACTTTGTTTTGTTCTCATTATTCGTTTTCCGTCATGGATTATTATTCGAAGCTGCATGCTATCAACCTAATGCGGAGGGTGAAGGCCGAAGAAACATGGCACAAATCCTCTGCCTTCTTTGTGGAATTTGATGCTAAATGCGGTATGAGTTCATGATGGGTGATTCTCATCAAAAATGGTTTCAGAATGAAGGCGACGTCCCTAGGAGTGCACATCTACTTCCAGAATGAGAATCGAGCCTCTGGAACTTGTCTGGTGACCCGCAGAAGGTTTCCCGGTGGTCGGAACTAGCGATAGACACCGGTAGAACAAAGGAAGGGCAACCGACAGTCCATCCGGCCGCGTGGACAGCGAAAACGGAACCGTGCCACTGGAAGAGTGGGCCGAAGCGGTGCAGCGGCGTCCGGTGCAAGGCCAACCACGAGAAGAACCGGCAGTCTGAGCCACCGGGTTGCCGAGGAAGGCACGACAGAAGAACAGGTCGTGGCCTTGGCCGTAGAAATGGAGGTCAGGTGGCCGACTCCACCGGCTGCCAAAGGAGGCGTGGCACAACCGCGCCCCGTAGGAGGTGGCTGGCCGCTTAGCCAACCGGGAGGAGCGGGACTCATCGCGTGGGTCCCGCGTGACATAGACCGGTGACACATGGCACCGATTTGACTCCCCTAAATTTCTAAGCCGTTCAAGAATCTAGGTGGCGTGACCTCCCCGTGGATGTGGCTAAGGAGGACCCCATGGGCCACCTTCCGCATGCCTCGCGCGGGCCGGGCCGCCTCTGCCAGCCGGGCCGGACCCAGCTCGGCCCAGGCCACCCCCGCCGATTGGGTCAGATCCGCAGACCGGGTCGGACCCCCAGATTGGTTCGAATCCCAATCTAGACCCGGGTCGTGCTGGGATGGTCCGACCGTGCCGGACCGGACCCGGACCCGTTTGACCTGTTTCCAATCGTTTGCTTGTAACTTGAGCTACGGGTATCTGATTGACCAACCATCTAAGGAAATGAAAACCTTAGAGGAAGAAGGTTCCTTTGGAATACCCCACTTGATGTTTGTCCACAGTTGGGGTATAGACAGTCTAAGTCGAACGTAAATCCAACCGGGCCCTTGGAATAAAAATGCCAATAACTCTAAAACCGGGCGTCCGATTGACGCACCATCTGTCACATTGGGTTCCTTTGAGAAAGATAGATCTTTTGGATATGTAAAATTGGGACTTCATATAAGTTGATGTATAGACACTTGGATTGAGGAGCAGACCCTCTCAGAATCAACCATGCTTTGTGCGGAACCTTGTGGCTAGCTGCTCTCTGACTACTGTTCCTGGATCCTGTGTGGGTTCAATAGCTCTGACCACAGTTCCTGGATCTTGTTTCGGTTCAACAGTTCTAACCACTATTCCTGGATCCTATGTGGGTTCGACAGCTCTGACTACTGTTCCTGGAACCAGTGTAGGTTCGACAGTTCTGACCGCTGTTCCTGGATCTTGTGTGAGTTTGACAGCTTTGACTACTGTTCCTGGATCCTGTCTTGGTTCGACAGTTCTGACCGCTGTTCCTAGATCCTGTGTGGGTTCGACAGCTTTGACTACTATTCCTGGATCCTCTGTGGGTTCAATAGTTCTGACCGCTATTCCTGGATCTTGTGTGGGTTTGACAGCTCTAACTACTGTTCTTGGATCTTATATGGGTTCGACAGTTCTGATTTCTATTCCTGGATCCTATGTGGGATTGATAGAATAGATGATTTAGTGGCTACATCTAATCGTCTCTAACTCTCAACAAATGTTTTATACCTATGTGCTCTGAGTTAGTAAATTTTGTGTTTCCTCATGATTGAGATGGATTACTCAATAACTTAGGTATATGTATGGGCATATAAGTAAGTGGGGTTATCTATTGATTTCATACTTTTTTGACTTATCCTTGTTGGATTTTGTGAGATAATGAGGGTATTGGGGTCCCTAATGAGTATTGTTATACTCACCCCTACACGAGCTATGCCCACACCTCGTTGTGTTGGATGCAGATGACAGACATTGCTGATTGAGGCTGAGAGAACCAGGACCAGACGGTACCCAGAGGTGGACCATACGACGTGACGATACACGGAGGAGAAGGACAAACCTAGAGTGGTGGGGAGGAAATTTGCACCTACCCTTCAGGTAGGAACCTCAGAGGATGAACCAGCGGTTACTTTACTTTTCTTCAGTTGTACTTTCCATTTCCTTGTACTTTACAGTTGAGCTTGTATTTCCAGCCCCCTTTTACTTTCAGTACACTTTGTTATATAGTTTTACTTAGTGTTTTGCTACCAGCTTGTAATCTATTGTGTGCATTTTCAGGCTATATAGGCAATGCCTTCCCAGGTTTTGGGATTTATGCCTTTGGTGCTAGTTGCCAGCCCCTGGCCTACGGAAGGTGGGCTTGGCGTAGTCGTGGCACGAGCCCTAGGGGACTGGTCATGACTATGTCAAAATTCTCATACCTAGGCCTCCAATTAGGTGTAAAACATAACCACACCTTCTCTTGTTTAGTTAGAAACATACTAGATGAACTTGATGGGCATCCCAATGCATAATCCCTTCTTAATCCCTTGTTTTCACCCCTTTAGTGAAATATGAATACATATCACATAACATTTACTTTCATATACCCAAGCCTGTTAGTAGGTGTAATCACATAACATACATTATATTGTTTAGTTACCAAGATATTTGATAAACGTTATTGGGTATAACAATGTGTATTCCCCAATCAATCCCTATTTTCTTCTCCTTTCATGACACAAGAATCCTTAACACACACAGATAAATTATATTGGCATGGAAAACCTACTAATTGAAAGACACAACCATACCTTCTTATGTTTGATTACTATAAAACATGATAAACCAAAAAGAGTCACTCATGTGTAAGTCTAACACCCACCATTTCTAGGAACCCTTCACCTACATATCATAGATGTATGAATTTAAACTGCATAACATACATTACATTAAATTGTATATTATGGTCCTATCACATTACCTTAAATTATAAAACCTAAAACTCGTGGGATTTTATTCAAGTTTCAATAAGATATATGGGAATCCTACCCAATGTTCAATCACAATACTCCATAGGTTATGGATACATGGCCCTAAAAGTCACATCACTAGATCATGGTTTCATATCCTTAAAAGTAAATTAATGTTTTCTTTTTAAACAAACTTAAAAGGTATGAAATGACACATTAAGTGTCACTGAAAAATGAAAATTCTAATTCATTTCATAAGGAAACATAGGAAGCCCATTTCATGAACCTAATCCCAAATACACAACCCTAACTACTCCCCTAGATTACTAAAACCTTAGACTGCCCAGTTCTGCTTCTTTAAACTATTTCATAACCAACTAATAAGAGAAATATGTTGAACCTATGATATATATATATATATGTTCACATCAACAAATAGTTTCCATTTATAACATTTATATTGGTAATAAGTCCTATATTTGGATTCTTAAAAGACTCAAAAACATATCTCAAACCTATAAGTGAGTCCTTGGGTATGAAATAATCACCCCTACCCCCATGCTTAAATGATCCTGACCATCCATCCTCTTAACAAACATGAATTTCAAAATCATCTCTGATAAGTTCCCAGTGACATCCAACCATTGAAAAGAAGGTCTACACTAACAGAAAACAACATGAACATTAAAATCCTTTAGAAACATGTTTTTATAAAACAGTCAGGGTAAAAACATTTCAAAACACTATGGTTTATACAATGATCCATGTTCCAAAATAATCATGAATAAGGAATTCATAAAATATAACAATGAGAAATCATGACATAATCAGTGTCACAATATCCAAATAAATCAATGGAATATAAAGAAATAACATTTATCCACAACGTGTAACACATAAAATATGATATCTAATATCTAGGTAAAGTAAATAGTAAAGACACAATAACTTATAATTTCTCATGGAATATTATTTGGCCTATGTAAACCTAAAAAAACAAAAAAATCATTATGTATCTCTCCATCACAATAATAATAACCCCAAGCTAGTGAACCAACTATGCGATAACGGTGACTATCTAAGTTACCTAAACAAATATTTAAGATTTATCATATACTACTTAGTAAAAATAAACTCTCAAAACATTTGAAACATCATCAAACATTTAATAAATATAACTTAACATAAAATAAGGAATAAAATCATAAAAAGATAATTCAAAAATAAATCCTCTTTCAAAACATCATTTGAAAGCTCATTTGGAATCACAACCACTTTTAAACCATTTGTGAAACACATCATGGAAAATTAAACTTTTTTTAAATGAAATGAAACTTAAAAAGAAAATAAAACCTCACATTTTCAACAAAAAGTAAAGACCAAAAAATGTAAAAAATAAATTAGTTCTCAATCACCAATTTCAAACATAATATAGTAAATCAAAACAAAAGAAAATACAAACACTGAGGGTAAGAAAAATAAAAGATCCATGAAGTGATAGAACTACCCCAAAAACAATGTGAACTCATCACCTTCACTAGATACACCTTGAAAAAAATGAGGGATATTAAAAATCCTAAAAATCACAATGCTTCACTTTAGACACTCATCACTAGATATAGGATTTCCCACCATGGACAACTGGGGAAAGAGAAATTTAAAGAAAATGGAAGAATAAGATAATGAAATAGGATGAGAGGAAAAATACATAAGAAAACATGTGTTTACCTTGAATAATGCACCCAAACTAAAAAGAATAAAACCAAAAATCAAGGTGGAGGATAGATCCTTGGTTGGGAGGAGCTAGGTTGCTGAAAATGGGGAAAAAGGGGAAGAAACAAGTTAGATTTTATAAGGGAAATAAGTAAATTTTACAATTATTATAAAACATGAATGTTTTTGTATTTTTTTACATGGTTTGGGAAACAAAATTCCCTATAATTACATATTTACTAAGGTCGCATGGTTTTCCTAGAGTTCCACAGGGCTCAGATAACTATGTAGATGGCACTAGAAAACTTATCCCCCTTTTGCATATATTGGGTGCATGACTAACAGTAACTATGTACTAATACTAAACCCACTCTAGTATCCTCATTATTCGAAATATCACAACTCCTATACTTAAAACACTGAATAAATTAATAAATAAATAAATTAAGTGTATATCATTGACCCGATAAGTGTTACAATTGTCCCCACCATAAAAATTTTTAAACCAAATTTTTTTCTTAAAAGTACTATTTGGGTAAAATATGATTCCATTATTGTTAAATTGAATCACTACACTCCTAATTCTCACAAATATTTCCTACACTCTTCCATATAACATGGATTGGAGGGAATTATTTACACCAAATAACTTAATTATAATGATCCATGATACTAAAAGGTTTCCCAACTGTGGTGGTTTTGGGTTTGAAATCGAAATCCTCTCACCTGACAACAAGATATGGGTCTAGGTAATACTTCTTCATCTTAGATACATGGAATAATTTTTAGATAGGTATCAAATGAGATAGTAAGGAATGTTGGTATGACACTTTACCAAGATACTTCACAATCCTAAATGGTTTAACATAGAGTAGAATCAACATACCATAGTTTCTCAATTAACGATGTCCCAAGTGTGGAGAGATTTATGGAAACACTCGATAAAAAATGAAAAAAATGAAAAAATGAAAAATATAACGAATAAAAATGGTTTATTATTTCAAATTTCTCTAATTCATTCCAATATTTTCCAAATCAACCAAATCCTACCAGGTATATCCTAAACGATGCTCAGTGCCAATAAAGAATGTTCACCCAATTCCAACTAGAATATAAGAGACCAACATGGTCATCAACCTAGTACATTGAAGGTATGTATATTTATTGAATTCATAGTAATTCTTATTATAATAAAACTCAAAAAATGATAAATGATTCTAACAAGAGACACTAAAATCAACCACACAAGATCAAAGTATATCATTAGGAATCTGATTAGCCTACTAAACCTGGACATCTCTCTTTGGATGATATATTGTTCTCAACATCAACTAAGAACCCATCACTTCATGAATATATTTCTAGAAACTTGAGGTAAGGTGTGGGTATCAATTAGAAAAATGGAAGGAGGAATTACATGAAACATTAAATCTCTTGGGCATATAGGCATTTAAACATATCATTCTTCATTGATTTCTTAACAAGAAGAATATGGGAAAATTTATTTAAATTGTCAATAATCACTCAAATAGAGTTCTTCAGAATGAGAGACTATGATAAGATAGTCATTAACTTCATTGAAATATCATACAACTTATATAATGGAATTGGGAGAGGATATAATAAACTTTCGGGATTTTGGTTCTCATATTCGACTTTATGAAAGGTTAGTCATCAATATACAAAATTAACAATAACTCACTTCATCCTTGGACACCAATACAAAAGATTCATATCCTATAACATCTTGGTATCCCTAGGGGGAATATGCAAAAAAGAATATTTCCCACCTCCATAATCTCATGCATCATGTTCAAAGTAACTACTAATATCTTTATAAAAAATAGTACCATTGGGATACTAAGAATAATAAGAATATGTCTCCCCACTATTTAGAATTCTATTAATCCATTAAAATTAATAATTTAAAAATTTCTCTAGTTGAATCCAATCATTCAACAAGGGTTGAAATTACACACTAGATGAGAATACATATTCATCCTTGTATTTCACATCTAGATAAAAATCTGTGAGTATTCTCAGAAAATCCATCACCCTTGACTTCTTCACTACCTGAGTTGGAATGTTCTGGATCAAGGAATTAACCCCCACATTCTCTTTAATATGGGTGTAGGATAAATCAAAATTAATGTTCTAAAGATATTCAACCCAAGTTCTCTTTTAATGATTAAAATCCTAATTGGAGAATATTTACATGAAAATTTTATAATCATTATATAAAATAAAATAATTCTCAATGAGATATAAATTCTTGGTTTTAAATTGACGCATCACCTCATAAATTTCAAGATCATGGGTAGGGGTTATTCTCATGTGGGTGTAACTAGTGAGAGATACACATCATGTTGATCCCAGGTTATATTTGTTTTCCATAAGTTAATATGTGTTGAAGGATAAAGTGGTTATTCCTAGAGAATTGTTATGGATTCATTTAATGAAATTAGATTTCATGATTTTACATTTTTCCTAATTAAATGTTATGATTGATTGTGTTTTTCATAAAAGAAATAATTAACATCAAGTTAAAGAATAACTTTTAGATATCAATTTTAAATAGGATTTAAATTAAGGCCACATTGAACTCCTATGATCTAGATGAGTTAGATATACATGTTACACATGGGGTTCATGAAAACTATCATACATGAACATGAGATCAAGATTCGTGTTATCGTGTAACAAAGATGAGTTATATAGACATAGTTAAAGGTGTAATTTATGCATATGTATCATGGAAATGAAATATTAATACAGTTTTACTTTCATATATATTGATTTAATGATGAAATCAATATTATATTGTTCATTTGAGAAGCCATTGGTATTCAATTTCACCACCTGAAGAAAAATATTTAGATGGATACACTTTTTTTTAAGTAAGGATCCACATAGTTGATTTTATACTTATAGGAATTAAAGAATGTAGATTTTTTATATTTGGAACAATGTATCCAATTTTGATAAGTGAGAATTGATGTATCTGAATATTAACTGGGATTCAAATAACCATTTTTATTATCTATTTACAGAATAAAATGAAGTATACATTTTTAGTTTGGTTCTAAGTAGCCATTTTTAGATGATTGCAAATTATTGTTTTTAGAAGAGAACCATGTAGCTGATTTCTATGTAGTGGTTTTTTAGAAAATGTAACATATCCATTTCCTTTAAGGTTACTTCATGTTTTTGATTTTACTAATGAAGTTCATATTTCCATTTTTGATGAAGGCTATTATATACATAGTGAGATATGTGGTTTTATGAAAATGAGAAACATGTGAATAAATACCTGAGCTTTAGGATATTTAAATGAGAAGATATTTTGAAGTATTTAAAATATGATTTAAATATGTTTTGAGATATTATATTTTTAGGAATTTCATATTTTTAAATATTGTATTTAAAGGATGGTGATAATAAAAATATATTATGTAAGGACATCAATAAAATTGAATAACAACTCCATCGCATAAAAATATGAGATATTTGGTAATCCTTGAGTCAGCTTAAATAATAGATAAGACACATAGAAATATTGAATATATTAAATATAGGTTGTTCATGTTAAAATATGTTGTTGTCATTAAAAATATAGGAAAAATAGATAGTTATCTGATGTACCAATAAACTTGTGTGGTCTATTCACACAAGAGGGAATTACGAACTATATATGGTCACATGAAGGAATATTAAAAATATTTGAGCCATAATTTTATTTCATGAAGAATAAGATAGAAGAACTATATTGATAATTGATGTGAATAACTTAATATCTTGTGCACACAGTTTGTTGATGTATAGTGTGTTTCATGAAGATTTCAGATATCTTGTGATACAAGTGCTATACATGAATAACCACAAATATAAGAAAACTAAGTTGTTTTTTAATCTATATATATATTTTTAGGCATGGAGAATAATATATGAGATAATACATGTTTATTTTTATTTTATAATTCAAGAATAATGATTTATAATGTGAAATTATTATTTTTACATAAAATAATACCAAATAATTTTTGTGCACTAATTTTACACATCTATCTGAGGAAAGGACTTCATCAAATAAAATAATAAAAACTAGATAATTTTATTCACTAACAAAATTGATCAGATATAAGTGATCTGGATTTATTGATAAAGACCAACAAGTTGAAAATTTACATGAATTGGTACTAGAGAATGTTAGAGTCAACGAGCTCATGGAATATGATCAACAAATCTTAGTTTAGTGGATCAATCCATTAAGAAAGGATAAAGTCTCTCAGTTAGAGCATGGAGAAGGAGAATTCCCTTGCATGATTTAGGATCTGAACTCTCTAGTGTGGATTCTAGAGAAGGCCAGTGTGAACTCTAGTAACACTATGGGATGTAGTATAAAGAAACTCCTATAAAGATTTAAGAAAGATACTGTGTGATTATATATTGAACATTTTAATTGATAATATAGTTTTAGAAGAGAATCTTTGTTAGGGATAATAACCACTATGGAAATGAGTAGGTATTTATACTAATCCTCATAAATCTTTGTGTTATAAGATTTGTATTTATAGAATTATTAGAGGTAAGGTTGAGTTACACAAGAAGAGAGGATTGAGTATTTATCTATAAAAATAGGTTTAAATGAAAATAAATATTTTTTAAAAATAAAAAGGGATCATTTATTCACCCCTTCCCCCTCCAAGTGATCTCACATTGATATGATCACTATAAGTGGTTTCAGTGAGAAGTTACTTATAAAAGAACCAACATATTTCTGAGGATAGAGAACATGAATTCCTTAAAACTATGTCTTATTCCCATTTTAAATGGTGAGAACTATCATGGATGAAACAATAAGATGATATTGTATCTCTAATGACTTGGAGAGGAAGTGATATATGTAGTTATAGTGGGATTTCCACCCTACAATGAGAATTATAATATGAATTTTTCATATAAAAGGAACTTTTTTATGGATGGAAAGGCTCAAAATGAAATCTTTATTGTATTATCAGAAAATTATTACACAAAAATGAAGGGTCTCCTAACATCTAATGAAATCTGTAAGAAACTAAGGAGTTATGAAGGAAATATAAATATCAAAAAGATAAGATGAAAATATAGATAATAATATTTTAGGATTTAAAAATGAGAGATAATGAAAGTTATGATTACTAATTTGAAAGAGTAAATGATATCTTTAGTGGCATTAAAGGTTTTTAGGAAAATATGGTTGACTTAACTATTATTTTAAATTTTATGAGAAACTTTTTAGATAGATTTGATGAAAAAATACTACACTGGAAGGTCAATAATATTTATCACAAGTTTAACTTTATAATACTCATATAGAATATTAAATGAGAAAATACCATCTTTTTAGAAGAATTAAAAAGATGAGATGGCCTTGAAATCCCTAATAAAAGGTAAAAATAGAGTTGAATAAGAACTATAATCGAGTGATTCTAATGATGAAGAATCTAAAGGGGAATATAAAAAAATAAAAAGATTTTTTATAAGGATGTATATTAGAGATATAAGAGTAAAAGGAAATAAGCTGATAAAGTGCTTAAATTTTCATGTGTTTGTAATTTTTTTATATTATTGTCCAAATAATAAATCTAGTATCACCATGTCTAATGAAGAAGAATATTACTACAAGATAAAATCTATAAAATGAAAAAAGGTGAAAAAAAGAGGAAAATGAAAAAGTAATCAAGTAAAAATGAAATAAATATGATGAGCATGTAACTTTAAAATTATTTATCATCAAGTAGTGGGATAGAATATTAACAGACTTCTAGAAATCTTGTGTGCCAAATGGGAAAATATAAAATAGCTAAAGACATACTTGAAGGCGAAGAAGGTAAATAAAGAACTAATCTAGAATCATACATGAAAGATAATCAAGAAGATACTATTGAGAATAACATAAAGCTTGTGAAGTAGAAAATAACAGTGATAATGTATAATGAATAATGTTCCAATAAATAAGAGACCCATCTTAATGAAATGAAGTCATATGGTAAGAAAGTTGATGATCTAGAAAAGAAAACTAAAATATTCTAAATAAAATTCACTTATAAGATAATAATTAAAAAATTATAAAACTATATTCATTGATTAGAACATAAAAACAGGTAGAAGATATATAAACATGAAAAATATGGGAAAAAATCATAAATAAATACCTATAGAGAAAGTGGAATAATTATTCAAGACATGTCCTATGTACCTATCAGCTCAAAGTTAGTTAAATAAGATGAAATAAGACTTCAATAAAGTTTTTAAGATTAAGGGTGAATATTATGATGCTACTAGGGAGAAATGTTAAAAGAAAATTCTGGTTTCTATACCTAATGAATCCTAATGTACATTTTTTATTTCTGACAATGCAATCCCAAAAGACAAGGGTGAAATTGGCTGGAACAAAATGAAAAATGATAAAATATCATCCAAAAAGTAAGAATGAACTAATTCATCCATAATGTTTCCTCTAAAGAGGAAGTAACCAAAATCTATGAAAATATAATAATAGAAAAATTATGAGTAGAACTTCTATCAATCTAGAATATCAATATTAAAAGGCTACTAATAGTGTTGTTGATTGTTTAGTCATAAATATTATTTATGCTGGTGTAATATGTCACTAACTAAAATAAAGAATGAATCAAGGAAGAGTATTGTTGATCAGATAATATTATATTATTATAAAGAGTCACATGTGACCAATAAATCAATAAAACTATAAACAAAGAAATAATTTAATTCCTCAATGATATTTGTGCCATAGGTGGTCAAAAAGATCTTAAATATGAGAAATGCAGAGTTGTTTCACCAAGTGATATTTCTCACAATGTAAATGTGAATAGAATACAATTGGTGAAGAAATATAACATCACCATTTAATTACGTGAGAAGATCAAACAATTTGTGAAAGTTGAGATATATAATGTTTAGTTACTGAGACAGATCAACTATCAGACTAAAAAATAGAGAAATATCAGAAACCTTTTTAGGAAAAAGGAAAGTGGTGATATATAAATAAGGTAAATATGGTGACAAGTAATCTACCACTGATAACTTGAAAATACAATAGTGTGATAGGTGTGAGATTTTTTGGAATGACACAAAAAGTTTTACGACAATTATATAATCCCTAGAAGAAATCATCATGAAGATGAGGCAAGGTCAAAGAAATGATCATGGTACTAGAGAGGAAGTTTCATCCAAATCATAAGTGTCAACTGAGGAGGAATGATCAATCACTTACTTTTAAAAAACCAATAAAGTAGATGCATGTCAGGATAATTCTGAAATGAAGAAGAAGTCCAAATTCATTGGAAGCTCTCAGTATGAATTTTATTTCTGAGAAACCAAGAGGTCACTCTTTATTACCTATTATTATATGCGTTTTAAACTAATATGTAGGGAATTGAAGGAGAAATTTTAGGTTGTCACTTCTGGATAGAATGGATATATTATACTTCTTGGAGTCTAGTGACATATATAAAATGTAATAAAATATTTTATCTCTTAAAGGGAAAAACATGAGAATAATTTTTCATTTCACAAAATCTTAGTGAATCTAAAAGTCATGGATAAATTTCCATTAAGAAGATGAGGTATTCCAATCAGAATTTCCTCCTTCATTCACAATTTTATTAAATATATCAATTAAGGGGAAGTTCTTGGTTGATGATAGGATGAGACAATGGGAGTTGTATATCTATTTAAGATGAACTTTTTGATGAGTTTGTTTAAGTTAGTTTAAGATTTAGAATTTCATGGATAAATTTGATTATTTACATACATGAAAATAATAATTGAGAATTTATAACCATTATTTAAATGTTATTTTATGGATATCATATAAAACTTTGGTTGTATCTATGTCAACCTGGCTTTTCCATTACATAACTATTACATCAATATTAAGATAAAAAACCTAATCATGATAAAATATAGGATCCAAAGTTTTTGTATATTTGGTAAATTATGATTAAACATCACATTTACACAATAAAAATGAAAAATTATTTAATTAATTATTATATATCCTCTTAGTGTCTCCCATGATCTCCTTAGTACAATTAATCATGTAAGTATATACATCAATGAAAGGAGTGAGCTAAGATCCTAGTAAGGGGAGGTATAACAGGGGTTAATAAGGGACATGAATAAAAATTAAATGGATGAGGACAATCATATCATAAGAATAGAAGAATCATCATAATAATTAAGGAATATTTTTATAAAGGCATGGAATTTAGAATATGCATAAAATGAAACATCTTCTCTTAGTAATCAAATACCACACATAGTTTTGAACAAATCTAAATCATGTTCACACATAACATATGTGAATAAATAAAAACAAAGTCATTGTGAAAACTTATACCATCATGTTCAATTATATTTTACATAATCTCATGATATAAATAACATTATCCAACACATTGGTGGGCTATATAATTATGGACCCACCCATAAAATCAAAAAATAATCATAATCACGCATACTACATATAATGTATAAAAATCATAGTTATGAAATAAAAATAAGGAATAGAATGAGTTTAATAATGATTTTATAAAAATAATTTATTTAATATACTTTTTTTACCCCACATAAATAAGGGAATTCATACTTGAACATAAAACATCTTTATTATTAAGTAAACATGAATAATTTCAAGAGGATTAAAATAAAATGTTTTGGAAATTGATGTCACCTTGAAAAAAATGATTCTCATAAAAAGTATTTTGACATGGTAGAAATATTTATATAATATATGGAAAAGATAAAGGAAATTTTAATTACATAATATGAACATTCACACTATGTAAAAGATGATAACCCAAAGAAAGAAATTGGTTTTGAGAATCCCCTTACCTTAAATCGTACTTTATGCTTTCATTTATTTGAATCCTTAATAATAACTATAGTATTATAAAATCATATTTAAATAAGTTGATTAGGTTCATTTGTTCAATATTTATACACTATAATTAATTTATTATATTTTTAAAAAATATTTTTTAAAATGTGAATTGTTTTGATATCATTTTTTCATTAATTTTTTTCATTTTGTTTTGATTTCTCTATTTTCATTCAAATTAATTTATACACAAGTATAATTAACTACAGAATATTAAAATACATGTAATTACATATTTTATATTATATATAATTCATATTTTCCATCTGTGATTGTGGTTAAAATAATTGACTTGGAAATGTATTCGTAGGTGGTTAATTGACCATTGACAGGACATTATCAAAAGAGTGGGAAAGATAATTTTGAAATTTATATTTTTCATAAATATGATATCTTCAGTAGGTTAAAATCATTAATATGATGTTAAAATAATACATAATTAATTTAATAAGATTATTTTGGATAGAGTAGAGTTAAAAAGAGGAGAATAAAAGAGAGAATATTTGATCGAAACATACTCTATCCTCGATGTAGCCTCTCTTGTACGACACTAAAACTACCATGATGTTTGGAGTTGGATTACTCTAGAATGTCCTTAAGGATTATAATGTGATTGATAGGATGGATTTTGGTAGATTTAATGGGTTTTAAAGTGAGGTAAGAGTGGTTTTCCAAGGGGAGGGAGTGAGGTTATTTATACTTGGGGAGAGGGGTTTTTTAGAATAGAATATTCAATAAAATACTATATCCAAGGTAAACCTTTTAATAGTTAATTTTTTACAATTTAAGTCACATATCAATATAATAGAATGTATGTAAGACTATCAACTTTATTATTCTAATTCATTTAGTTTATTAAAAAGGAAAGTGGAAAGAGAGAAAAATGTTTATTTTAAGGGATTACTTTTGATATTATGATTTGGAAAGTGAATTAGGTTTTTGTATTTTAACGAATCTTTTAAAAATTAAATATATAATGAAAAAATATGAAGTTATAAAAATTATTATATCATAATTACATCATGAATGATTCAATTTATGGTATACCTATTTTGAGAAAAATAATATTTTTACTATTCACCTAAAAATTGAAGTATTTCAGAAAATTAACCAAAAATCATTCACGGAAAATTCTAATGTGATTATTTGAAAAATGAAATTCATTTTATCAAAATAATTTTTTATCATAGGCAATTTTAATTAATAATATTGAAATTATGATTTTTACAAAATAATTTAAAATATAGTTATATTATCTTTGAGTTTTTTAATCATAATATTTATTTTTTTGAAATTATAATATTTATATTTTCATAAATTAATCATGATAAATATTTATTAAATAAAAATTTATTATTTTGGGATTAAATTTCTATTCCAATGATCAAGTTACTATTCCCAATGGTTGGGTTAATATTCCCAATGACCATGTTACTATTTAAACAGTCACATTACCATTCGAATGATCATAATACCTCTTATACATACCGTTTCATTAATTCAATAAATATTCAATACAATTCATCCTAAGGTTTTGTATTTTAATTTTTCTAAAATATTTATTGGTTTACTAATATATTTTTTTTTATTTTTATAGTATTGGTCATGGGGATGATTATTATAGTCGATTTGGGTGATCAATAATTTCCCATTTTATCATTTATATTTTATATTTTATATCCAATTATAATGTATGTAATTTTAATTATTTTTTTAGATAACTAATGTAAAAATATTTATTAACGAGATAATGTTTTTTGGTTTCTCATATACAATATTTTAAAATATAATAAAATACATGTTTATTTAGGAAACAAATATTCTTAATAAACACTAGGTCATTACATTCTTCCCCCATTTAGACATTTTACCCCTAAAATTTAAACTCATATTCTTAGTGGATAATTGATTAGGGTAAATCAATTTTATTGTTTCCTATGGTTCTGATGTTTCCTCTTCATACTTATGGTCTTTCCACAACACACTGACAAGGTTGGTTGTATGGTTGTGTAGAACTCTATATTTATGGTACAATATCTTCATGGAATCCTCCATATAAGATAGGTCATTCTCTAGTTGCACCACCTTAGGACTCAGTACATTTAAGGGATCAGGTATGTAATTCCTCAAGAGAGATTCATGGAACACATCATGAACATGAATCACATAGATGGAGAAAGATGAGTTCTGTGAATTTTATAATACCTGTTTCTTTATCTTTATTGTTTTAGAAACACAATGTCTAATTACAAATAGAATGAAACTATCCACATCAATGTAGGAATCCTAAATATTTCTTTCCTTTACTACTTTCTCATTATTTTGAAGCTCTAAATATTCCCCTTATGTCTACTTTAACTTCTTTTGGATATAAGGTTGTAAAATCATTTGGAAAAGGTATAATATATTACCTGTCATTATTATTTCCAAATCAATCCTTTTAATATCCAATAAGATAATGTATTTCTCAATCTGTAACATGGATAAAGTAGAAATTTATTTTCTTTTAAAATAATCATCGACCTTGTTATTCTTTCCAGGATGGTAGTGAAAATAGTAATCATAGTCCTTGATTAGGTCTAATTATCTTTTTTGACACATGTTAATATCCTTATATGTCAATATATAATTTTTAATCTTTTGATAAGTATATATATTACATTATTCATCATAGAGGTAGTTCCAACAAATATTTAGAGTGAAGATCATAGTTTCTAACTCTAAATCGTGTGTTGGGTAGTTTTTCTCATGATTCTTCAATTATCTTGAGGCATAGATTATCACTTTATCATTATGCATAAGTATGCAGCCTAAGCCTTTCATTGAAGCATCATTGTATATCAAAAAAACTACTCCACTTTTTGGTAGTTTGAGTATAGGAATAGTAATTTCCCTCTTCTTGAGATCTATAAATATTTCCTCACATTCTCCCTTTAAGACATACTTTACCCATATTCATGCTAACAAAGTTATCATTATAGACAATCGTGAGAAATTTCTCAAAAAACATTAGTAGTACACTTCTAATCTAAGAAAACTATGGGTTTTCCTAATACTAGTGGGTCTCTTCCATTATTCAATTTATTTTTTTAAGGTTCTACTTAAATTCATTCACTTGTGATAATATTCCCAAAGAAAGTAACTTTCCACATCCAAAAGTCACAATTACTAAACATAATATACATTTTTCTTTTCATTAATGTATCGATCATAATACTTAGATTCTCATCATTTTCTACCATACTATGGGAGTGGATCAAGGTTTTATCTCTATTGAGAAATATAATTCATAATTTAGGGAAATTTTGGGTAACTATTCAAGAAATAAATAAGTGTATTCCCCTCAAAATTAGAATTTCCTCCACGATGATACCTTCCTTTGACTCATCAATTTGGAAAAGATATGCTAGTTAGAGGGTATCATCACCAACACCATAGAGGTATTTTCTAAAGGTGATTAATGATCTCCCTTGAATTTTTATAGAAGCATGGGATGATTCAAAATATAGAAAGATATATATTTTTCCCAAAATTTGATGTGCACTCTATATAATGAGAGCTAATCCATGCCCAAAATAGTATCAAATTTCACTAGGGGATGGATAACAAGATTTATTAGAAGAATCTTTCCACAAATTCTAACAAGAGAAAAATTAATCACATTGGTTTAATTAATCATACCACTGAGTATTTTTATGAATATCTATACTTCAAGGTATCTGTGTTGTAATTCAATAGTTATTGAAAACATGTTTTATATAAAGGAATATATATAAATAGAATAAAATAAAAATCCTTAAATTATATATTGAATAAAGTTTTTACCTTTTATGACTTCATTTTCAGGCTCCACCACATTAGTGGTGCTGGAATAAGCTTTCATATGATCCATAAGATTTTGTGGTTACTAACAGTGATTACCCTCAAGGACTCATGGTTTAGTGAACCATCTTGCATATTTACCTTGCTCTCTATAGTTTAATCATTGAACCATGGGTGATAATTTCCTTTCCTAAAAAACATTGTTCATCTTCATCATGTATCTTCAAAATTCATGAGCTTGGTAGCCTTCTTTACCACACTTTTAGAATTTCCTATCCCTTTAAGGTTGTTCCATTGATAAATCTACCCACATTTTTGACATGTGGGTGGTTGAGACTTATTTATACCTTTATCATTAGATCCTACATATTAAAACTCTTTCTTTTTTTTCTTATCTCCATAGGCATAGTAACCTTCTCTAAACTCCATATCCACTTTAAGATCAAATAAAAAAACCTCTTCATAACTCCAAATGATTTGGATAACTAGAGCCTTTTAGAGGTGTGGTTTTATGCCACCAAAGAATATATTTATTTTACTGTCATTATTTATAATAAAACCCTAGGTGTATCTTGTAATAATTGTAAAAGTAACCTCATAAGAAGTGAACGATTCTCCATCATTTTTATTAATCTCTAGTAACTATCCCTCCATCTTTGTTCAATTATTTCATAGGAAAAACTTGTTAATAAATAAATTCTTAAAGTCATCCCCCTCAATTTATTATATTTCATCCTTGGACATAGTATTCTTTATCAACACCCACCATTGATCAGACTCTCCATATAAATGATGGATGACCAGAGTAACCATCTCATTCTCAGAAAAATGGAAAATAGAAAATATATTCATTACTTATTTAACCCACTGTTCCGCAATATGTACATCGGAATATCCACTAAACGTTTGTAGTCATTCCTGCATAAAGTATTTGAGAGGTAGTTTCTACTTCTTAGGTGAAGGTGGACATTCCACATTTCAGGTTATTTTTCATATCCTAATATATCTAGGTAAGCATCACCATGATGTTTTGAACTCCAAATCCCATTGCATTTTGGAGTGTCATTTAGAAAATCATTGAATTATCCCCTGTATGGGTAGTTTTCCCAATTTCTTCTGGTTTCTATTATTTTATAAAATAGAATTGGTTTTAATATAATTCAAAAATAATTTATTCTTTGTGAAATTAATTATAGAAGAATATATTAAGGTAACCCTAGGATTAGACTTTTCCTTAAAATATACTTCTAGGATCATATAATTTAATATTGTTCTACCTTTAAAAAGAGGAATTACTTTAGCTGTATATCCTTCATAATGTTTTGTAGTATAGTTTGTGATTGACCAAATCATATCTCATAGGAGTGTCAAACTAGGTGTAAATAAAGGATCATTCTCATGTACCAGTTTCCGATCAAGTCCACTGAATATAGTGTTTTTTGGGGTTGTTACCCCTAGGTACACTTGTAATAGAGTCACATCCACAAGTAGTATCCAGATAGAGATTTAATTACTCAAAAACCATATACTCTTATACTTT
This sequence comes from Viscum album, assembly GCA_963277665.1. Taxonomy (NCBI): domain Eukaryota; kingdom Viridiplantae; phylum Streptophyta; class Magnoliopsida; order Santalales; family Viscaceae; genus Viscum; species Viscum album. The sequence goes on along the minus strand of OY728162.1, from coordinate 420,061,428 downwards.
ACCAAAAACATAGAACATTTATCTTTACATAGACTTATCTTTATGATTTTCCACAATTTTTTTCTAATACTAATTCCCAAATTAACTAAATGATTCTCTAGAACCAACTATAGGGACCCTAATTTTTCATTACATAACTATTAAATCATTTTTAAGATAAAAATAATAATATTAGTATAGTTTTGGATCCAAAGGTTTAGTATCTTGGGTAAATAAGGCTCAAAAATCACTCTTACACCATAGAATTAATACATTTTGTAATTATTTATTCTCTATCATCTTAGTGTCCCTTACATTATCCTTAGTATAAATGATCACCTGAGAATATATATCAGTGAAAGGGGTCAACTAAAATACTAGTAAGAGGAGGTATAAATTTTAGTGAATAAAATACATAAATCAAATGTACATGGGTGAGGATAATCATATCATAAATATAGGATCATAATCATAATCACGAAGGAATCATTTTATATATTCATGGAATGTGTCATATGCATAAAATGAAATATAATGTCTTAGAGGTCAAATACCAAACATAGTTGCGAAAAAATATAGAATCATGTTAATGAATATTTCAAATAATATGATGAGATACATCACATTAACCAATGAATTATAGGGCTATACAATACTGAGTACACCCTTCATATCATAAATGATCATAATCATGCATTCCACCTAAAAGGTATAACAATCATAGTTCTGAAATAAACTAAAGGAGGAGAAAGTGTTTCATAAGGATTTCATAAAGAATAATTTCATGCATAAATTTTTTAGTTCCTAAATGAAAAAGGGAAATTATACTTAGATATAAAACATAATTATTCTTGAGTGAACAAGAGCATTTTAAGAGGAGTAGAATTTTATTTTTTGGAAACTAAATTCACATTGAAAAAAATAATTCTTCTAGGAACCATTTGGAAATATTAGGAAAATTTATATCCCCAAAATATAATTTGAAGGATATTTTAAGCAAATAATAAGAACATTCATACTGTTGAAAAGATGATAACATAAATAAAAGAATTGGGTTCGAGAATTCCCTTACCTAAAATCTCATTTTATTTTTCCTCTTCTCTATCTCTGAAAAAATAAACATAGGATTATTAAAACATAGTTCCAAAATTTAATTATGTTAATTTGTTACTCTATTTATCCATTATAATTATTGGATTCTATTTTATAACAAATTTTTTTAAACGTGAATTGTTTTTCTTTCATATTTTCATATAAATTTTCTCTTTTTGTTTTGATTTTACTATTTTAATTCAAAGTAATTTACACATTAGTATAATTAAATTAAAAATAATAGAATAAGTTTAATTAAATATTTATATATTATATATAATTCATACTATCCATCTATGAATTTGGTGATAATAATTGACATGGAAATGTCTCTGTATCTGGTTAACCAACCTTTGAGAGGACATTATCAAACGAGAGGAAAAGAGAATTTTTAAATTTATATATATCATAAATATTATACTTATATGATAAAATAGTTAATATAATTTTAAAATATTTCCAAATTAATTTTAAAATAACTAGTTTTTAAAATCATGGTTAAAACAAGTAAATAATAAAAAGTGAGAAGAGTTGATCAAAACATATTCTTTCCTCAGTGTAGTTTCTCTTGTATGACAGTAAATATTCCATGATGGTTAGAGATGTATTACTCAAAAAAAACTCTACAGATTCTAAGGGGATTGATAGGAATTATTTTGGAAGATGTTGGGATTTTTAAAGTGAGGTATGAGTGCTTTTCCAAGGGGAGGGAATTAGGTTATTAATACTTGAGGGGAGTGGTATTTTTCAAATAAAATATTCAATAAAATACTATATACAAGGTAAACCTTCTAATAGTGAATTTTTGAAAATATAAATCATATATAAATTTAATAGAATGGTTTTTATTATTTAAAACTATTTAACAATTTAATTCACTAAGTTTTCTAAAATGTAAAGTGGAAAGAAATAAACATTTTGAATTTAAGGGATCACTTTTGACATTATATTTTGAAATTTTATTTTTTATATTTGAAATTAGTTTTATTATATTTTCATAAATAATTTATGAAATAAAATATATCATGTCCAGACCTCAATTTATAGAAGTTTTTATGTCATTATTTTATCCTGAATGATGTAATTTAACATATAACAGTTATGAGAAAAATTGTATTTTTACTATTCACCTAAAAACTGATATATTTCATAAAACTACCTAAAACTCATCCTTGGAAAATTTTAATGTGGTGATAAAAAAAGGACATTAATTTTACCAAAATAAATTTCTATAATAATTAAACTTAATTTTTAACATAAAAAAATATGATTTTTATGAAATACTTTAAAATACAATTTATTAAAATTCTACTCTTATTTTCATTGAGTTTATTTAATCACGATGTCTATTTTTTAGATTTATAATATTTATATTTACTTAAATTAATCATGATAAATATTATTTATATTAAAATTTATTATTGTGGGGTTAAATTAATATTCTAATGGTTAGGTTACAATTCCCAATTTTTAGGTTACTATTCTCAATGGTTACATTACCATTCCTACGGTCACATTATGAAATATAAATACCACCTCATTATTTTAGTAAATATTAATAAAAATTCCTCCCAAGGTTGTATATTTTAATTTTTATAATATTTTTATTGGTTTAATAATATTTTATTTATTTTCTATAGTGTTGGTTGTGGGGAAATGATTCTAGAAGATTGGGGTGATTCATATTTTTACCATTTTTGATTTTATATTTTATATTTTTTGTCCAATAGTAATTCTTGGAATTTTAATTGGTTTCATAGTTGAATTATGTAATACTTTTTATTAATGAGATAAATTTTTGTTGGTTCCATAAGTATAATTTTATATAATATAATAAAACACACATTTATTCATGAAAAATTGGTACTAATAAACACTATTTTGTTACAATATATACTTAATTTTCTATTATAGGTTTTCCCGAGTAGACTTAGAGTTGATAAATGAGGGGTTATTTTAAAAAAGAACCATGTTATATCATCACAATCTTATAAGTTTTAATGAAATAATCTTTAAAAGGAGGAAACCATGTTTTTGAAAAAGAAAGATGATATGAGATGATCTCGAATTTACCCATTGCATTAAATTTCCATTAAGGGGGAGGATGGTAGCACCACATATTGACTTAAATAATATGTGTTTCCATTGAAAAAAATAAAAGGGGGGATTATTGAGCCTAAGAATCATTTGTTTTCAATAATAAAATATGTGTTGACAGATGAAGTGTTGATTCCTAGAGAATTGTTTTGGATTCACTCAATGACATTGGATATCACTCTTGGAAAATTCTCATTATTAAATGTGATAATTGATTATTTTGTTGTTCAAAGAAATAATTTACAGAGATATGAAGAAGACCAGGAAAATATTTATTTTCAAGATGATTTAAATGAAGGCCACATTGGACACTTATGATCTAAGGGAGTCTAAGATACTTGTTTAACATGGATTTCATGAGAACTAACATGCATGAATCAGATATCTTGATTCATTTCATCACCAGATAAATCCTAGTTATATTGATGAAGTTTATGCTATAATTTATACACAGGTATATCAAAAATAAATATTCCTTTAGTTTCACTTTATATAAAATTAATTGAATGATGAAATTAATATTCCCATGGTTGTTCGAGAAGTCACTAGTATTCACTTTCTCTCCATGAAGAATAATTTTGAAATGTCTATGCTTATATTGAAGTTGTAATCCATGTAGTTGTTTTTTTACATATGAGTATCGAAGAACGTAGTTATTTTGTGTTTTTAATGTATTGTTATTTTATGATAATAGGGCATTAATTTACCCAAAATTTAAATGGGATTCACGTATCCATTCACTACATATCTGTTTGAAGAAGCAACCAATGTAGCTGTTTTGAGATTGGTGTCACATAGTGCTTTGCAGATGAGTGAAAAGTATTAATTTTCTAAAGAGAACCACATGACCAATTTCTGTTGAAGGGTTTTTAAGAAAATGTCACAAATTTATTTCATATTAGGTTAATTCATGTGTCAATTCTAGTGACAAACTTTATATATCCATTTTTAAAAAGGATGTTATTTTCACTATGAGAAATGGGTTTTGCGAAAAAGGTAAATGTGTGTATAATACCCGAGTCTTATAGATATTAAAATGAGAATATATTTCATAGTATTTAAAATATTATATAATTGTTCTATGAGATATGATATTTATAATAATTATTGATTTTAAAATACTTTAATTAGATGAAGGTGATAATTAAAAGGAACGTGGTAGGAGATCACAAAAATTGAATAACCACTCCACCAAATAAAATTACAGAATCATAAACAAGTTTGAATATACCTAAAGTAATATGTAAGGTAAGAGGAAAAATCATAAATTTTTATCACTATAAATATAAATAATATTTCTTAAAAAGCAAACTATTATATATAGTTTTAAATAATACCTTATAAAATTCCATTTCATTTTATAAAACAAGAAATGGAAAACCATTTCAACATCATTTGGTTTATAAAATGAGATAAGTTATAAAATAAGAATGAACAAGGAATTTACAAAATATAACCTGGACAAATCATATAATCGTAATCATAAAAAATTCTAAATAAGTAAATAGAATAAAAATCAATAAAAGTTCTTCACACTGCACAACACATATAATATATGCTCTAACCACTAAGATAGAAAAATATCAAAGAGGTTTCAAATAGGGATCACTATTAGAACACTAGAAAAACTATGTGAACATAAAAAAACAAACCAATATTGGTGTATCTCTCAAGATAAATTGAAAAGACCATTATATATTGCACTAAATAATCTGGAGAATATCCTTTCCAGGTTACCCAAATAAAAACCCAATGTTTCCCATATTCAACCCACCAACAATAAATTCTTAAAAAATTTGAAACATCAACAACCACATAATAAAAAAAACTTTACAATAATATAAATCTTACATATAAAGAAAACATCATTCATAAATTAATCATCCTTCAACACCTATTTTAAAAAACCTATTTGGAATCAAATACTCTTTAAAAATTTTTATAAAACACCTCATGTTCACTAAAAATTGTTTTGAGGGAAACCCCACTTGAAAACCAAATAATACTAACTTTGTCCAAATAAATTAAATTGTGTCCAAGGATAAACATAAATTAGTCTCCAGTCATAAATTTCATACCTGATAATAGAAAACAAGAATTATCAGAACTAAGGGTAAGCCAAAGGAAAGATACCTACCTAGAAAATGATACAAAATCATTATCTATTCTAGATGAAATAAGAAAAAAGGATTTATCATCATAATCCTACAAACCATAAGATTTCACTTTATACACTCATCCATATCTATAATCTTGACCACCATGGCCAACTAAGGAAAGAGAACATTAAAAAAAGTGGAATCATAAGATAATGGAAGAATAGAGGAGAAAATACATTAGATAATTTGATTATACCTTGAATAATACAACCAAACTCAAAAGGATATCACTAAGAAGATATGAGAAGCTGAAATTTATGGTTGGGAAGATCTAGGATATAGATATTGGGAAAATAAGGAGCAAAAAAATTAATTTTTTTAACAGAAAAAATGTCATTTCATGAATTTTTGAATAATGGGAAAGCTACATAGTTTAGTAAATTTTTCACCAACCATAAAAAAATATACTTATATACTGATATTAGCCACATAGTTTTTCAAAAGATCTAAATGGTTTGGAGAACCATGTACCGACCATGTAATTGTCACTAGAAAACCCAATCCACACTTAACAGGTTTTGGGTTCACTTTTAACACTAACCATATGCCAACTACTATCTCTACATTTTTCAAAATGTTATACCTACGTCTCCTAAAACACCAAATAAGTAAATAAATAAATAAATTAAATAATCAAAGTAAATACATAACATTGGATTGAATTTTTTAACATTGTAAATACTTCCAAAAATAAAATTGGATCTCAAGGATAATATTCAAAATTAAAAAATAACCAACAAAAATAGACATGTTAGAGAGGATTGAGAAAAAAATAATAAAAAAAATTGATAGAATAAAGTTGAATTCCATATCTGATTAATATAATGTTATAAAATCACTAGTATTAGATAAAAATTTATTGATATAATCAATTAAAGCATAAAAATAAGACTCTTTATTAGATATAAGAAATCATATGGTAGTTCTTCTCTGAAAATGGTTTTATATATGAGTTAAAAAAAACCCTTCCATGTTTATAAAATGGGGTGATATTCCTTAAATTATAAATAAGGATATTTCATTTTTTTTAACAATTGTTAAACCATTACACAAAAAAAATACAAAATTTTGAAATAATTATAAACTATTACCTATATGATTTTATTAGAAAAAATCTTTAAAAAAAATTCAAAATCATATGGATTCCAATGAAGATTACCCACAAAAACCTTCCTTACTCACTCAATACATAATCATGAAAAATACTATTATAAATTGATGATTTTAAAATTTTAACTTTTGTTTAAATATTGATTAATACTTTTAACTATTTTTCATCAGTGTGAGTCTTCTTGTGATCCATATCTTTATAATCAATGTCATCTATTATTCAATGATATAGAAAGTGTATATGTTTTGATATGAAATAAGATTTTGGATTTTTTATCAGTAAAATTGAAATTTTACTATCACAAAATAAAACATATAAATTTTAATTATAATTAAGCTTCTGAATAAAAATATATATCCACAAAAATTCTTTTCAAACCTTATTATATATAAAAAACTCTAACTTAATGGTAAAAAAATAAACACACATTTGTAATTTAGACTACCAAGACACATATCCCCATTTAAAATGCATTTGAATAACCAAACATAGACTTCCTCAAATCAAGATCTTATACAATATATAAATCATTAAAACAAAAAAGGAATTTATTTCCCACATTGAAATTTTTTTCATATGATTCGCATAATAAAGATATCAAAACATACATTACATTACTCTTAAATGTTCTTTAACTTGGTTTCATAGAAAAAAACTAAAAATAAAAACTATATTTTCTATATCAAGTCAAATGCATTCCATGTGACACTCCACTTTTATTTATTTTAAGTGTATTTTAATGTTTTTTTACAAATTTGAAATTTTAATAATTTTAAAGAGTTTCATGGTCTGGTGCTAGGCCTCTAGGACCTTATATCTCAACCATTATGGGTATATTTTGTTTATGAAATGAATACATGGTCGATTCTATGGTCTAGGGGCCATGCATGCCACACCATACATCTCTTAAAAGTTACCAAAATATTTTTTTCATGTAAAAACATTTTGAGGCATGAGGTAATTGATTTATGAAATGATATTATGTTATTATTTTATTTTTATTAGGTTTTCATGATTTAAAATTATATTTTGGGAACTTTAGTATATTATTTTATCTTGAAATAAAAATTTTATGCATTCAATGTAATTATTTTATTCCTACAATTATTTATTACTAAAAAATCATGCCAGGTATATTGTGAAGGATGTTTTATATTATTTATATTATTATTTTCATTAGGTGATAGATATTTATATAAAATATCCTAGGTTTCATACATTTTAAAATGTTATATTTAAATATATTATTTATTAGAATTGATTTTATTATTTTTGGGACTATTGAGTGACATGAATATTTATTTGTAATGGATTATAAATATATAATACAATATAAATATTATTATCATAAATTACATAGAACTATAATTTATAAATAAAGTGTGTTAAATTATTATTATCATTGATATGATAATTAAATAACCCTAGAATATTAATAAAATTATTATGACATCGTATTATTAATTTATAAATATATAAATATAAGGGTGGTGGTGGTGCAATTAACATATGATATAAATTTATTCTTATTACTATTAGTTTTTCTATTACTCATTTTATGTGTTGTTTTTAGGGTAAGGGAGTGAATTAAATGGGGAATGAAAAAAAACTCATCAATATATGAAATTCAACTTATTATGATGGATTATTTGAGATGGTCTAATAGTTTGTCATAAATAGTTCTTGAAAATCGTTTTTTGATATAGAAAATGTATTTCGTCATAAATTTTAGCTACAGAGACAAAAAATAGAGATTGAATTGAAATCCACCGATAATATTTTTAGTTGTAATTTTCACAATGTGGCAGGAAATAATATTTTATGAAAAATAGTTGAATCCATTGAAAATAATCCTTCGAAAAAGGACTATTTATAAAGGAGAAGAGAGTTTTTCACAATTAATGTTTTTCTAAATATTTTATTTATGATGGAATCTTAAATTACTCGCAAATAATTCTACTAAAAGGGATTATTTGTGATGGAATTGAGAATTCATAAAAATTAATCATTTTCTTTAGGATAATTTTTTATGGATTTGAGAGACCTTTATAAATAATTATGTATAATATAATAATTTTTTATAGATTTATGAGTCTGTCATAAATAAAAATATATAAAAGGATTATTTTCAGCACATTTAAATGGTTTTAAAAAATATTGTTCAAATAAGAGGGAAAATATTTTTCACATAAGTGAGAAAATTTAATATAACAACTTATTTTTTTACTAAAACTTCATCCTGTCACAAATACCCATTAAAAAATAATCATTATATCACAAATATCTATCATAAATATTTCAAATGATGAACTATTTGTGATAGAATAGTTAACTATAAAATTTATATAAAAAAATAAGGCATAAAATAGTGGCATTCCTCCCTCACTTTACCTCTCATTCACCCCTAATTCAAACACTCTTAGAACTCACTCAAATATTTATATTTTAAAAAACCCTATATTTCAAATTTTTATTAATTTTAAATACTTGTTTTTTAATGGTTATAAAATATATATATATAATTAATAGATATTAATTATATATATTTATTAATTATTTAATTAGTAAATAATAATTTATTAAGTCTATTTTTTTTACACATATTTATGATGGAATTAGAATTATGACACAACTAAATTTTTTTAAAAGACTTGTAAATCCATAAAAAATAATTATTTGTAATGAAATTATAATTATTTCAAAAATATTTATTTATGAATACAATTTTTAATTGATTTAATATTTCATTACACATAGTTTTTCTCTAAGATTAATTATAATAGTCCATAAAAAATATTAGTATTTTCAATGCAATTTTCTATGGTTGTTTATTTGTGACATATTTCCATTTTGAATAAAATATTTCAAGGTAAATCAATTTCAAATAATCCATCAAAAAATCAATATTTTTATAGTGCATTTTGGGGTTTCTTATAATCGGTGTGCGGTGGGTATAAGGAGAGTTTGTCTCTTTTCCTCCTCCTCCTCCTCATAATCTTCATCAATCATCCATAGATGTGTGTTTCCTTAACTTCACTCCTTCTTCTCTTCTTTCCTCAACTCCATCTCTATATTATTCTCATTTCTATAGTTTTTCAAGTATGCAGATTTTTTATTTTAGGGATTAGAAAATCAGGGTTTCACTGGAGCATGGTGAATCACCTAGGAATAATGGTTTTATTCTTATTGAGGCTAGATATTTCTGGAAAAAATACACTTTAATGGGGTATTTATCATCACTATCTGGACGCACAGTGATTGTTTTACTTGTTTTCAATTTTTTAATATTTTCCTATGAGTCTACTTGGTTATTTTTTTTGATGTGTGACAGTTTAAATAGGTAATGATGAATTATTTTTGTGCTGGTTATTTTTTCTAGGGTGATATCATTGATATGAGGTGGGTGTTCTATACTTCGACCATTCTATATATGCAAACATTAATTCTTTATTACTATGTATATGTTTTAGGTTGGAATTTTTGTGATTTAAATGATTATGTGGTGGGGTTATAAAATTTAATAAACCATTTATAAATAATAAAAATGCTTAAATGATTTATTTGATATACATGTAATTTATTATGGGTATGAGGGGATATTTTCAAGTGATAAAGGTGTGTTTGGTTTTCAAAAATTGAATAATTTAGTTTTTTATACTCATGCGATTTACAGTTGAATTATTTAGGTTAACTATTGCTATTCTACAAGATTATTTTATTTATATGTTGATAATATATATAATTTTGGGGATGTTTATTTGGAGGGATATTGGTGTTGCGACATGAGAGTTATTATAAACTTTCGTGGTTATATTATGTTTGTACATATTCTGTAAAAAATCTTAAAATTTATTAGGATTTTTTTTAGTCAAGTGAGAAGTATATTTATTGATAATTATTTATCTCTAATAAGCCTTACCTAAACTATATATGTATTTACCTACATCTAGTGTGGTCTTTATTAGTATTTCACTTTGATTATCTCCATTATGGGTACCCCATTAGTTTTGGACTTAATTCTACCTAGTGGCCTACATAAAAAATATGGATGAGTAAGTAGATCCTAGGTTGAGCCTTTATTGGTTATAATAGGTTATTTCTATGATTATTCGAGATTTTTTTGATTCATGGTTACTTGGTAAGATTGGGTAACCTCAGTGTGGATGGTAAATTGGATATTTATTTTAGATTTTAGTGTAGTAGGTTTATCTAAGTGCATCATTTTAAAGTAAAATGTTTAATTTATCTTTATTACATGGTCATATATTATTTTTTTCTAAATAAAATTCAAAAATCTTGGATTTAGATATAAAGTGTTTTATTTATAAAATAAATGGTTTATTCTTAAATTTTTAAACTATCATGTGTGATTTACTTTATAATGTTATTGTATACAATATTTATAGGATCTTACTGGGATTTGTGATCACTCCCCAAGTATGAAGGATTTTTTTCCCTTAGTGTTAGTGTTTGACCATGGGTTTTTTATAAGATTCATGTAGGAGGTCGCATAAGAATATAATGCACGTGTCAAGTATGTTTGATTTGTTTTCAAATATTTTTTGTATTTTTATATGTATTAGACACATTGAACTTATTATCAATGTATTTTTTTCCATGATATATCATATTATGGTTTTTATGTCATGTTTTTTATTTTATAGTGTTTATTTATGATATTTTATGACAATTTAAGTTGGATTTATTTTGAAATTACTTCTTTTTTTCTTCAGGTTTTATGTGTCTATTGTATATTCTATTCATATTATACTTTTTATAAAAAGTAGATTTTTTTTTATTTTAATTAGTTAAAATCATTCCCATATATAATAATTGATTCCTCAACACTTTTTTTAGTCTATAGAGTTTGGTAATGAGCTTTAAGCATTGTAGAGAATCAGGTGGAGTATTGAGTTAGAGTGTCTAGGTTGGTTTGTTACATACTATAACAAACATCAAGAAACCTACAATATATGAATAATTAATATATTTCATCTCCCCTCTCTCCTCATCACTAGATAGCGATTTACTAGTATTTAGTATAATGTGCAGAGAAAGAAAAGTACTAACCAATTTAGTTTTTTGTATAAAAAATATCTAAAGAACATTTTTTAATATAAATTTTTTTAGATAACCCTAATTTATTAGACTCTTTATTATAAGATATCATTACTCCCATAATATAACTCTTTAGAGCCAAATATTTCATTTAAAAAGACAAATTATGCTCCATTTTTAATATGTTGGTTTTATAATAATAGTGGTTTGTAGTAAGAATATCATCAATATAAAGTATTAATGAAATAACATCATTATAAAACTTTTATAAACAGAAAAAATTATTATAAGTGTTATTAGTAAATAATTAAAGTAATATAATAATATAAAACATCATACATTACTTCCTCAGAGTTTGTTTCAAACCATAAAATATTTTATCCAGCCTATAGACATAATCTTATTTAACTAATTCCATAAAACCTTAAGGTTTCTCCCTTTAAATATGAATGGCTTTGATATAAATTTCCTTTTTCTAAAATGTATTGGGATTTATAAAAAATAATTTTATACAATCTACAATAAGAGTTTTTAGAATAATAAGGCTTAAAATATAAATAATGTAACCTTTATTTTTATTGAACCGTCAATATAGTGGTGATGGAAGATCCCTTAGTGATAAGAAATGGATTATTTTCTCTAAAAGAGTCCACCATTATTGGGATCATTAAAACACTTATTAGTAAGACATGTATCACTCCAAGTCTTGTTAGAACCTTAGTGTTCAAAGAGATGGATAAACCAATGTAAATTGGTTTTTTAAGTCTATAACATGAATCAAATCATACCATACCTCCCGATTTAGACTCCTTTATATAGGATCTTCATCTATTATCTAAGATTCTAATGGTTTAATGTTATATGTTTCAAATAATATAACATTCACTATATTTACTTAATGATAAATTGAAAATAATTGTTTAATACATAAACACTCATTCTTTCATGACTAAACCCTAAAAGGACCCCTCTTGAGTCACCGGTAAGATTAAGATTAAACCTCAAAGACCATCTCCAATAGATAATGAGTTTAAAAATAAAACTATTAGTATGACAACTATGATATGGCAGACATTACCCTTTTTAAACCAAATAAAATAAAGAATCCACCAATAAACACCCAAACACAAAAGATAATAAATCCCATGGATCCTACCATACTTTAGGAACATTCATGTAATGTTGCAAAATTTGAGAGAAAATAATAACTTCAAAATTCAATAAAAAAGAACCAAGAATTTCCTAATAAAAAAGATGCTCCTCAAATTTATTCCAACCACGAAGGTCATGAACTTGTAAGGTCTAAACCGATCTCCAAAAAAATCATGAAAATAAATAAAAATTATATATTTAGAAGTAAGGGTACATATAATTTAAAGTCAATAGGTTCCTATCTAAGAAATATCATTTCAATGTGAAACAAGAATATCAATTCTTCTGTTAATAAACAATGAATATGAAATTTTATCTCATCTAGGGTTATCTATGTACCCATATCACCACATGCACACTCCCTAAAAATTTTAACTTAGTATAAGTATAGTAGAATAATAAAAATATACCAATAAATGTACCCTTATCCCTCTATCTCATAGAAATAATTTTCCTCAAATCATAACATCATACCGTGTGGTGTTTCTGTACACTCTAATGGAAACATGCCATTACATACAATAATGTTAATCTAATTATTCCACAACCACATCAATAACAAAAAAAATATCACACTTCAATAAGGAAAAAAGGATAGGGGTAGTTGAATATATGTTTCCAAACCATCTAGGATATAAGGGGTTCACCTGGTACCCAAACCCTCATGGGTATTGATTAGTTCATCCAACATAGGTGGTTGTGTGTATCAATGGATAATTCCATATAAACTAGTTCTAAAAAATAATTACACACACACACACATATATATATTAACATTTCCCAAACCTCAATTCTATATACCATCACAATCATATAATCCCCATTCCAACATATATGTTATCATCTTCACATAATTCCACCTCTTTATCTAATTGCAAAGAATAATTTCATCCATAAAACCCAAATTTTTAGTTTAACAGAATACCACATAAATTATTTTATCTCATACTCATTTGAAAATTTCTATATTATCCATTTAACACATTACATAATTATATCTAATATTTTATTGATTCATTTCATATAATATATATAGGGAATGTATAATCTCAAGAATCTAACCTCATCAACCTTAGTTCATTTGTAAATCAATATCATACTATAGTATAATTAGTATTTTTAAATATCTTCCACAATTTCATATGCCATAATAACATGAAAGATATGATATTACAAATATCACATCAATATAACTTACCTCGTAGGTTTCAAATTGAATTTATATAAATCTCAACAACTTAATTAAATAACCTAAATATTTTTAATTCCAAATCAATATTAATAAAATAAAGTTCACGAATTAATCACCTCAATCCATATCTTGAATCCCTATGTCATTGAAGAAATAGATATTTATATCCAAATATGAAATGATTTAAATAACCATATAGTAATATTGAAAACCAAAAATTAATGTCTATGTATTAAAATCTATTTGTAAAATCTTCTATTAAGAGAAAAAACAAATAAAAGTCAACTACTTTAGAAATTCATGGAGTAATTTCACTAAATGCGGTGTAATTTTCCCTTTATGGAGAATTATTACCAAATTTTACTCCTTATACTTCTACTCATTTTCTAAATCCCATAAAACACTCAAAAATAATAAAATATAAAACTTCATATTAGATATCTCTCAAACAATTACTAATCTCAAGAATATAGATAAACATATAGAGGATAATAAAATTCCGAAAAAAATAACCACCATGTGAGATACCTCTTAAAAATGATCTTCACTATCTAAAATTATCTAATAATAAAATTTTAATCAAAGTAAAAAAAACCACTAATTTAAACTCAAAATAAAATTTCTAATTCATTTACTAGAATCATGGTTTAAAAAAATTCTATATATTAAACCCTCATCAGTGACTCTGGATCCCACATAGATTCCTTAAATCCATCATTCAACTATGAAACACAGAAAAATGGGTTTAATTACCAATATAGGATATTTTACTAACAATCCTACATCTCTATAATTTCACTCTGAATGGACCGAAGGCCTTCTTTTTTATTTTATTATAGATAATCCCCCTTTTATGGTTTGAAGGGGAACCCATACAAGACCTATAGGCCCAAGGAAAAAGGCCCAACATGACCCATAATACATGAACCAAAGGCCCAGAGTCATACCATGCTCATAACATGACTCGTAGGCCTAGCCCACTAGAACTAACCCTCAACAGCTTCTGCATCATTGATTGCCTTTATCTCCCACTTTCATTGCTGATCAGCTTGCATTGCCCCGTACAAATCTACACGGTGCTTGGTCCCGATGGCTGTTTCCATACCCAATCATTCTTCTAATCCGGAAAGATTTGCTTATAATGACTTCTACTATTGCTCTGATCCTCTTCTAGGGCCTTCTATGTGTGAACTGGGAACTTCATGGTCTTTAATGGCTTGAAGGCCCTATGGCCCGAAGGACTTTGATGGCCTAAAGTCCCTTAAGACCCGTAGTCCCAAACCGGTGGCCTAAAGGCCTAAATCAGGTGAATAGTTCAGGCTGAAACAATACCGAACAATACCTGCACAATACTTTCTATAGTACCGCTATAGGTACTACTACTATACTTACTACAGTACTACTATATTACCTGCTACAGTACCCCTAGAAATTCACGTCTACCCAGTTTTGAACCTAGGTCTCTTGGATGCTAAGAATTATCCCTTACCACTCGGGTACGGGCTCATTGGCATGCATCTCTATAATTTATTCCATGAATTTTGTATCATTCTCAATATCCAAATCACCCTAATGAGTGAAATTGGGATCATTTTGATGGTACTTACAAATATGTGATAAAATAGAATATGCAATGAAATTTTCCAATATTCAATGGAAGATATAACCTATACGAAACTTCACCAATTTATTCTAACAGTTTAAAGTGACTAATGAATAAGTGATAAACTTTTTTACCACTAAAAATAATCATTTACCCTATATATGAGTGACCATTGAGAATAATTGATCACTAACATAAAACTCTAATGGACACCTCCTTTGATATAGATAATATTTTTTATGACCATGGAAATTTTTCATCTAGTATTGAATCACCTACACCTTATCTTTCTTACTCTACACCAGGTTCAGAATAATTATCATCATCTCACTGGCCTCAATTTTGTGTAAATAATATCTACATGGTCATTTTTATAACACCTAAAAATGTTCCCTGAAAATGGAAGAGTGATAACTATTATAATATGAAATCTTAACCAAATTCAAGTGTTATACCCCCGGTCCTTCATAATCAAGGACACATTCAAAAATAATGTCCTCTAATGTTTGGATAATCCACTATATATTCTGATTTTTCTATAGATAAATTTTTGTACTAATCCATAAATTATTGATAAAATCATCTTGAAATTAATTACATAATCATGAATTAAATCAAAAATCTTGATTTGGGATGATAATCCTTAGAACCCCATGGAGTCTCTCCACCTCTTCCACATAAATCCTCACCAATGAATCTGTCATTTTCAGCTACTTAATCGCTATAATATTGGATAATTTTATTATTTGATCTATAAAAACCCATATGGATTCATTTACTCTCAATACCTAAGGAAATACCATCTCAAAATACATAGATACATCTTTCTATTTCCATAGTTAAATCCCAAAATACTGTAATAAAATATCTATAACTCAGTGCTCATATTTAACCCACTCACATATAAGTCCTAGAGATATGAACTATAATATTTACCTCTTCATACCAGGCCACTAATGATACTCCTTTAAATCATGATACATAATTGATATGCATGGATACACTACTATGGTAATCAATGTAATTCACTAGGAATTATATTATTTATAGTTTTTAGAACAAATATGCTCCATAAAAATTTTACTCTATACTTGACATACTCCATCCATACATTTGTGGAATATCCATTAAACATGTAGTCTCTCCACATATCTACCTTAAGATCCTATATTAGATAATCTTCCATCAACATAAACAAAGGATAGTTCTCCCTAATTTTATATAGTAAAACTTTACAACTAGCCTCCTCCTAGTAAATATGCAAGGTGACATTTCAATTCATCACCATTTACATGATAATCATCACTTTTTTTCCTTCCCAATCAGTATTTCAATCACTAAATTAACTTTTCTTAGAGTATATAAAATTAAAAAATCATGATATTGTAATATGTCTACCCATCTATAATAGTTTAAATTTATATCCATATTAAGAAAAATATATTACAATATCTTATGTATTTTGAAGACTGAAAAGTGTTCTATGATGAGAAAACATATCAAAAACCACAGATAAAATACAACCAATCTGAGATTAATGTCATGAGTGGAATAATTATTCTTAAGGGTACACAACTTAATAGACACATATTATATAACGTCCCACTCTTTCATCAACACACATCCTAAAACAAGATGAGAAGAATGATTAAAAACCTTGACCATATTTCCTTATTTAGTAAAGAAAAAATTTCTTCACTAATCATTTTCCCTTTTAAGTACACAAATATAGAAATAAATTGATACATCCATAAGAATTCTTTGACCTTCTTGGTCAAAAGTTTCAAAGGGGTTGTTATTCGAGATAAATCAAACTCAAACCTTCTATAGTAACCTAACTAAGAATACTTTCTACATTCATGATATTTATAGATTCCTTATAAAAGAGTGATGCCACAATATTTTATGGGTCAAAAACTACACTTAATTTAGATATGACATTTTAAAGGAAGTGTACATAGACTATCCAAAACTTTAATTAGACAAAATTTTGTATAACTAGTTCCATTAAAAAAGTTCCAATATATCCCATAGATTATGCTCATGCTCCAATTTGAGGACTTATTATTTTATTTTATTTTTGGATATTCTAATTTTTAAATAAGTTTATAGGGAACCATTAAATGGATAAAAATACTAGTGTAATAAGGCCATTACATAACCTATAGGCCCAGAGGCACATAGCCAATACATGAACCAAAGGCCTATGACCAACACCCTACACTAAAGCAACCTATATTTATTTTCTTTTATATATTACACTCTATTTTATATTATACACAACACATCCATGAATAGTAATAACTTATAACCCTACTAGGGGTATTTAATTTTTTTATGTTAGCTACTCCATGATGGAGCTTCCGTGTAGAACTGAGCATCAGGTCCTGCCTTTTCCCTTCTACTTCTTCACTAGCTAGTAACTTCTCCAGCACAAAGTCTTGGTCCATAAATTTTAGGAATAGAGGCCCAAATGACCCAAAAGACCTTGGTATAAACACTTGTGGTGGCCTATAGGTCATTTATCTTGAAGGCATTAGGTTGATCGAATGTGTTGTTTCCTAAAGTCCCAAATCTCTAGATGACATCCCTCTCTTTAATTCTTGAATATTTCAACTTTTCTTTAAAGAATTGCACTAAAAACCAATATATAAGGACAAGGAACATTGATTTAATGAACCTATACCATTTCTATAGTATATTCAGGGCTCTTAATGGAATCATTATGAAATTAAAATTCCTTTTGGAACACTTAAAATTAGTATTTTAGATGTCACCTCCTTCACTTGTGTCTGATGGTACCTTAACTAATGATCAATATTTGAGAACCAGTTATATCTCTTCAATTGATAGAATAATCTATCAATAATTTTCATTAGATACTATTTGTTTTATTTTTACCCAGTTCAACCAAATATATTCTATATGAATTCACAATCTATAATCCTTATTCATTTCAAACAATGTTAAATATCTCCAAGGAGACACATTGGTTTGAATCAATCATTTATACAACAAATCATTTATAAAGATCTACAAATCTTAAAGTTATAAAGGAAAAAACTTGTAAGGATATATAAATATAATGTAAAAATTGGTTATAACACTATCCCAAGATCAATAATATGTCAAGGTGGTAGTGTCGCAAAAACTTTTAAAAAAATATCCATGACCTTTTATATAAATCTAGAAACCTCCACCATCTATATCTTCATGTAATTTGACATCAATACCACTCACTATGACATGATATGTTTTATGAATTTATAATTAATCTAATAATCCTACTCACTAATAAATTTCAACTGTTCACTTTTCAAATATATGAATATCACGCATCTATAAAAGAAATCAATGAAGGATTACATTGAGTATATGAAATCCATTACTAGAATGATATAATGTTTCAGTATCACTAACAAGTAGAACTCACTAATTTAATTATGTAACCCTGCATTTTATTTCACATATCTAAAATACCTCCCCCTATACAGGCTAGACCCATAATAGTTTAGATAACACTAAGTTCCAGAAAAACATCCAATGTTATTTTCTAATTCCCAAACTAATGAAGGATATATAAGTGAGTAGGAATATCCTATTTAAACCAATGTATATGATATGGTAGAATATAATCAGAAGTTACCTAATAAAATATTTGGTCACCCATAGTAATAATGTCTATCGCATGGTTCTATCCACACCCTAAACCTCTAAATCTTTAGCCATAATATCAATCCCCACATTTTTTATGATCATACCAAGGTTATCCAATAGACGCCCTATCTCATAATGATAGTCTAAAATGTTGAAAACATGTGTATTTTGGATGTATTTAAAGTAGAAAATGTGTTTTAGGTGGAATTGGAAACTATTGAGGGTCATCCACCATCTTATTTTCATCTCTACAATGATAGAAAATGAATATTAGACACATTTAATATCAAAGTACCCACATTACATAGATATAGTTATAGTTCATATGTTCCACATATATTTCAATGAACTACCTACTCCAGTAAAATGAAAAAATAATGTTTTTGGATGACCCATAATGGGTCATAATCTAAATTTCCCTAATAAACTTTAACTCACCCTCATAACTCTTCTCCTAATTTTTTTTCTTGATGACTCTCCTATTGATGTGAATCTAATCAATTACAGAGTCTTCTCTATCACCTTGTACTTGGAAATTCCATTTATAAGAAAAGAAACAAACCATTTATTAAAGAAATTAAAAGAGACTATAAGGAAATAAGATGGGGAAGACAATGACTTCCCTAATCTGGTATAAGAAAAATTGCATATCATTATAAGAAAAATAATTCCCCTAACTATACTCATCATAATTTTCCAATTCATTTTGAAAGTTATTTTGAATGAATATTTTTATGATATCAAAATATGACCTTCTTGACACCTTACAAGATGATCTAGTAGAGATGGTCTTAGGAATATTTGAGTAGTCTTACCTCGAACTTCTCTTTAGGGGGACAATGATAAAGCCTTCATTTTCAATCAATTTATTCTTCCAATGCATAATAATTTCCTAAACTGAGGATTTTCACTTCCCAGCATCTTAATGGGAGTGTTATCTGTCATCCAGTAACCATTGGACACATGCAACCATTTATCAAGGATTTTAGAGGATGTGTACATTTTATAAATATCCTCCTAAAGATTATTATTTTTTACACCCAATTTGAAATAATTATCCTTTGGATTTCATCCTCACATATCAGAGTCATGTTGTTATATCAAACATTTCCCCATGATTTGAGGCTAGGTATTAATATCTTCCAAAATCACACACTAAGAAACATCACATGAATTATGATAACCAAGAGTTCTTTCATTCCTCTCATCATCCATCGATGGAAAAAGATAATCTTCTACATGACAAAATTCATATCCAAACAGGCCGCCCTATCCCCACTTCTAATATAGTTCATCTGGGACACCCCATTAGAATCCCTTTTGACCTAAGAATTCATTTCACCGATAGGAGTGTAAAAAACGTCTTCATTTCTATCACCCAAAGAAGATATAATCCCCTAATTTACCACTATTACCCTATGGATTGGCCTATTTATATTATTTTTCAGTATAAAAAATATAACCTTATCTCTAGGATTGGATGGTAGGGGATTTTTTTTCTTCAAAATCTCCTGAGTTGCTTCACATGAGTTCACAATACCATTATCATTAGTAACCTTGTAGTCAAAACCTAATAATTCTTAACCCTTAGAGTGTCCACTACAAACAACATCTAATGATCAACCATTATCAAAAGGCATCATCTCTAGGGCCTGGTTCGTCTAATTCAAACACAAACTAAGATCCTTCTACAACGATTTTCCATGCCCACAAAATTCAAATTTATGACCTAATCAGTTACATAGAAATCAATAATCACACCATAATTCAAATAAAACTGATTGCTTATATTGGAATTCTTCACCGACATCCATACAATTAAGACTCAATATATGAACTTGACATATCAATTTCCACACAAATCCTGTTTGAAATCAGATAAAAAACATCCCTAGTCTGACTATCTAGACAATGGTCATGTCTTATGAGTTTCCCTAACATGAAAAGAATATATGGATTTTGAAAAGGGATCAACAGTTCCCAAAATATTACCCATATCACCATGGATGGTGAGTAGCACTTCATATGAAACTCATACGTCCTTTTGAAGAGAATGAATAAAGATCCGTTGCAGATCAAAGGTGCACTCCACCAAGCTAGAATCAAATCTTCCTCAGAGTTGAACCTTACCATGATATGCTTGGATTCAAGGAACCCAATAATTTATCGCTACTGTAAACCCTTGGCTCTGAAGATGAGGTAGTCAAAGGAATCTACTAAAGGCCGACATTTCATGAATTGTGCAATTAGTTTCAGATGAAGTATAAAGGAAGCATCAGTGAGCTCCAAATTTTTAATCAATAACTATGGAGTTCTATCAATTTTTTTTTTCAATTGTGGATAATAATTACATCTTAAACTAGCTCTCCCCTTCTCATATGTGATATATAATACATCATGATCCCCAAGGTAAACAATCCACAACTAATAAGACTCTCTTATGAATATAATAACTACCAAGTGTATCTAATTATTTTTTCATTCTTGAATCATTCCAAAAGAAATATCATATTCATCTAATCATCACTCTATTTCTTTACTAGAAATTGATCTCTTATACTTTGGTGAATTATTCTCCTATAATTCCAATATGGTCATATTCAAAAAATCACCCCTACCATATTTAATCCATCTACTAAAAACTTGAGAATCCTATAACACATATCCCACCTTAACTACATGAGGTATTCACCCCCTAAACTTTTCTATGATCTTAAATAAAAACTTATAATCATTGTGATATGGAATTAACTTAAGTTATTTTAATTATATTCATTTAATCTGAAACAATTTCGAAATTAAAACACATACATAGACACTGATGATGAATGGACCATAATTAATGTTTTACCTCATAATAAATATTCTAGTTTCCAATAATGTTTAGTAGAATAAATATGTACATTTATTTTTATCATAAAGGGATATCTACATGTTCATCAAGTGTCCTTTATTTATATCACATGATGATATCAAATGATACTATTTCCCCACTAAACTAATGAAACCCCCTCTAATTCCTACTCTAAACTCTATCTCATAAGGGAAACAATCTATGACACCACGTTGTTTTGCCCAACCCACCAAGAACTATCTTTATTTAAATATGTGATTAGGGGTGACCATTAAATCCAACCTCTAATATCAAATTGTTTAGAAACTAAAAAGGGTATAAAAACCATGATTTGGGAGTCATTTCCATTTTTATACAAGGAGAAAATAATTCACTATTAAAAACCAAAACATAAGACATAATAAAACCCATTAATCCAATCCTAAAATATAAAAATTCATGTAATGTTATAGAACTTGAAATAATATAAAAACTCTAAAAGTAAATATTAAGAACAAAAAAACTCCTAATAAAAATAGAAAATCCCCTAACTCCATTAACCACTAACTCCAAAAACTATTAATATCCTACATAATCTTCTACATATTCACGTGAATATGATTAAATAATATATAAAAGTATGGTTTGGTATAATTCATGCTAAAAAGGATCCTCTATAAGAAATATCATGTCAATGTGGAAGATGCATACTAAATATTCATGGAGTAAGTAGTGAATTTTACATGTTATCCCATATTAGGTCATCTATATACTTATATCACCACACCTATAATCACTAATATTTTATTTAAGTATTATAAATTTATAAACATAAAGTAATAATGGTAACTCACACCCACTTTCCCTTAAAACTATCACCCTCGCATCCCAACATCTTATGACTTGATGCTTTTGTCCCTTATTGTGTCCACATACCACATTATACCACAACCTTAAGCTCATTATACCATAACAACATTCAGTACCACATGAAACCATATCCACAAGAGAAACCACA
Organism: Viscum album; assembly: GCA_963277665.1. Classification (NCBI taxonomy): domain Eukaryota; kingdom Viridiplantae; phylum Streptophyta; class Magnoliopsida; order Santalales; family Viscaceae; genus Viscum; species Viscum album. The sequence goes on along the minus strand of OY728162.1, from coordinate 420,038,477 downwards.
TAGCACCACTAAAATAGAGTGTTAGAGAGGTGGAGTAATTGGTCATATATTTCTACAACAACCTTGATATTCAGATTCACCCAATACCCAACCCCATATAGGAGTTGGTTGGTTATCCCACATGGGTGGTGGTGTGTATTAAGGAAAAATATACCCATAAAAACTAGTTAAATATATATATATATATATATATATATAATATCATATCCTAATCCAAGATTATATAATCATACATTATCATATAATCCTTTTCCTACCACATATGTCATCATTATCAAGAAATTACACCTATTCAATTAATCAAAAATAATAATTTCATTAATCAGCCACATAATTTTAGTCTATAAAGTTACCCATTTAAATTTCTACCTAATAATCATTTTACAATTATCATATAATCCATTTTACATGTTTTTTAATTATATAAAAAATTATTAATTAATTTCATATTATATATCCATGGAACATATAACCTCACCAATATAATAACATCATCCTCCCTACACATCCACATAAATATAATATAAGAATAATCAGCATTACTAGATATATATCATAATTCAGTCTTCTAAAACATCATGAAAGATAATATATCACATATATCACACCAATGTAACTTCCCCCATCAGTTTAATATTAAAATTATGTCAAAAGTATCTACTTAATTAAAGATCCTAAAACATTATAACTTCACATCAATATTAGTAAAATAATGGTTTCAAATCGTCTACCTCAATACAACACTTGAATCCTTGCATCATCAAAGAAAAAGACCCAATGCTCTAATTTTAACAAAATTATGAAGGATTTATAATGAATCTATAATCCATAGATCTTAGATAATCTCTTTATCAAGTAAATATTTCAATCATCATCATGTATTTTTTCTATTCAATGAAAAGAAGAGAGTACAAGAAATTCAAGGTCCACATGGACATACCAAGAACATAGATTTACAATAATAAAGAAAATATAAGAATAAAAGAACAATAGAGGAAAGGATAAATTGATTCTCATAAGTTTTGTCTCATAGAGTTTGAAAATCATAATTCATTAAATGAGTTCTTAAGGTCACATAAAAGACTCCAACTATCCCCTAGATTTTTTTCGTATAGAGTATAAAATGAGTGGAAAGAATGAGAGACTTAAAAATTTATAAATTAATAAATGGGAAATAAAACATAATTTAATGTTATATATTATGGTATAATCTAGGTTAGTTGACTTCAATACAAATACCATGGAATTTAAATCTATAACCCACCTTAAATTTCACTAGTCATTTCCCTTATCAAATCAATAATTTACAAATTAATTTTTATATAATTCCCCTAATTAAATTGTAATTTATTTGGTTAAAGGTTCAATATAAAATTAACTATTAATTCCACTTTATTCTATAATTTATATTCACTTTTACTTTTAAATTCACACCTATCCAAAATTTCTCATGTTCTGGCTAATAAATATTATGGCATGATCTCCCAGAAACAATGACTAAATATTATGGAATAACCATATTCCCCTTATAAACTATTAGTAATACTAAAAATTATTTCACATCTCACTACGACATGATTTAAATGACCATTTAATAATCTTTAAAACTATTAACTAATTACTAGGTTATAACAACCAATGGTATAACCTTCCCCTTCTCATACACTTAAGAAAAATCAACCAATTCTTAAGAAAATAAAGATATATTTTTACTAATCAGGATGTGATTTTCATTTCAGGTTATATTTTTCTTCAATTCCCCTCTACCACCAACTTCCTACTCATTCTCTAACTCCCCCTAAATAATTAATTAATTAAAATTTGGAACTTCATATATTATGATTCAATAAATACAATCTCTTAAAAATAAGTTTAATAATTGATAGATTTTAGGTGAAAGGATTAATATGGAAGTATGTGATATACTATATCACATGCATATCACAATATGTGATATTACTATATTACTCACAATGATAGGAACTACTTAATTAAATTTATCCATGTAATGTATCTCTATCACACATATTAATGACACATCTCAACCTATATTTATCTAAGAAATATAATTTTATCGTATTCCCTATCACTATATCACATATTGTGATATAGACACACTACATGTAAATAAATAGATTTAGTGCATACTAATATTATTTTAATATCCCATTTAACTGAAGCCTCTATAAATATCTATATATTTTACTCAATGTTATATTATATATAACAAATAGTGAATCATAACCAAATAAATTCTGGGATATCTTCAAAAACACCTTTATATAAGATATTGAATAACACTATTAGTTTTTTACAAACACTATAATAAAACAAATCCTCACTAAAAATACCTTTTTTTGTAACCACATGAGCCTTTTAAAAGTTAAAAATTATTATAATTCAATAATTATAAATAATGAGGGACCAATTCAAAAAGTTATTTTTACTCATGCAAAAAATGGATTTAACATGATCTCCATCAAACACATATATATCCATAAAAGTTCCCTAATATATGTATGTCATACGTCATGAATAATCATGTAATCTCTTTATCCAAGGAATAGATAATAGTCACATTCTATATAATTTGTAAATCTCATCTAGATAATGTATACATTCTTGATTCTCTGAGTAAATACTGAATAAAACTGTGTAATACATCACATGTAATTCATCCTAATGAGTACATATCATATCACTGATCTAAGTGAATGGGAGCATCATATGTCTCTAAACTGGATAAGGATATACACTTATTTGTAATTTCTCATAGAGGGTCCACTTATAAGAAACCCTTCATGGAATAGGATTAATATCATATCATTTTAACAAAACCCACAACATGATCAGGAATATATAGATCCACCCTTGATTATCACTACCATAAATTTGTGAAAACAAATTAATCAAAGTACAAGAGTTCCTATTAATGGTACCTTATTGACCACATGTAATAAATATTACTACAAAATATGAACTCAAATAATATGAATGGGATTATGTATGAAATTATATATGTAATAATTAGTGCCCCAATCCATAACAAAAGTCACACACGTGTCTCATGAGTAAACCTTATATCTCCATATGAGCCTTTAATCTTGTTGATCATAACATAATATTATAATCTTTGAGTTTCCATGATGTTTATCATCCATGAATAACATAAAAATTTATCTCCATGGGGCTATTTTTTTTATCTCTTACACGATATTTGTATGTTGAGTAAAATAATCACATTATATTTTGTTTTAAAAATCACAATACACTCTATTAAGATTTGGATTTAACTCTAGTTTATTTACCTTGGACATATAAGGAATATGAATCCATTAAAATGACATACCAATAACTTATGTTTTATGATATAATGGTGGTTTGAGGATTTTTAAAAATTTGATAATATAAGAAATTTTAAAATATTGATGGTTAAGGTTTTATAAATAACCAATTATTTAGGAATTATAGTATTATTGGATAACTTCATTAATAGACATGTCATGTTGTTGGGTCCATCAAATGTTTAAAAGTAAGCTGCTACTGATTCCATTGCAACTGAACCTAAATATTTCAGAATCTGACTATTATATGATCATCTAAAAATAGATTCATGTTTCAAGGGAAAAAATGAAGTAATATATCATTCTAAAAAACTACAAGGTATTTAATCCTTGAAATACATGCCAATTATTTCTCTTTAAAGAGTTTTAATTTTTGAGGTTTTTCTATGAGCTTAGGATTGTGAGGTTTCATTGTAAGTAATATTAGTTTCTATTTTACTAATCATTGGGTATTTGATCGTGTTAATCAAGGGATTTTGAGTGTGGAAGATAGAGTCCAGCTTTTAGTTTTTTGATCTTGGAATACCATGATTTCAATTTTTTGAAGAATGTTCCTACATAAAAGTTTGAATGAGGTATTAATGGGAATTATAAGACATATATGAGTTTTAGTATATAAAATCATAAATTTTTTATCGGTTTATAGTTAAGTTAAACTTGGATTAGGTTTAAAATCTATTATTCACTTTGGGTTAGGGTGGGTTATTTAATAATATACTTTAGGGGCACATGATTGGTAAATTAGTGCTTTATGTTTCATTAAATTTTCACTGTTCTAATACATTTGATGGTTTTTATTATGTTTCTATTTTTTTCTTTTTTATTGAATTTATTAATTTCATTTGTAATTTTTAAATATTAATCATCTAATACTGCACATACTTTAATATTATTCTAATTAATTTTTGGTTTTATCAAAAATTATATTTTCATAAGTTCTAATACTCAAAGAGGATAAAAATTGTAGTTTTTTTATTAAACTAAAACCCCCCTTTATAGTTTATTTTTCATTTTTATCATGGAAAAACATTTGGTATCATAGAAATTCTCTTTTATTGAGACTATTCTTGAGAAAAAAATCTAAATGTTTATTAGGTTATCATTTTTTTAATTAGTTTCATTATATGATATTTTAGTAGAGAAAATATATTTTATGATGGAACGAGTTCATGTTTGATCTATAGAAAATATTAATCCAAATAAACACCTATATTTGATTGGAATAATTATAATTATTCTCTATATTGGATGAAAAACATTCCTTATAAATACTGGAGTTGATAATTTTCTTATTCTTTTTGAAAATTAAAAAAATTAATAGAAATAAGTTAATAATTTTACTATAGAAAAGAATTTTTATTTTTAGTTGAACATTGAAGTTCAAATAACCATTTTTTGTTATATTTAAAGTAATAACTATAGTCATGTTTCCTCTTACTAAATAGTATATAAAATTTGGAAAAATCAATAGGTTACAAATTTTTTAATTTCAAAAGTTATTGAGACTAGGTGAGACATTATAAGGGATGAATGTAAATATTTAGATTTTTTATCCAGAGAAAATATGTCTCAAATGGATCAAAGGTTGATAAATATTGTGATTTTTCTACAAAAACTTGGGGAAAATGAATTATATTATGATCAACATGTTGAAAAATTCATTGATAAACATTCTATATATTGGGAGTTAAATGAAACAATGATTGATAACACTAAACAATTTAAAACTCTAAGTCTTGATGATATTATTATAACTATTATGTAGTATGAAATCTGTTTTAAGAGAGATGATGGAAAGAAGAAAAATAAAAGTTGTTTCTTTTGAATATACTAGAACCTTAAATATTGAATCTCGTAATGATAAATAAGTCATATCCAAAATTTATAGTTTTATTGCATTAAGTTAAGGTTATATTTTTCAATTATCTAGGAGGATGAACCAATACATGGTAAATAAGAGTTATTGTAAATAATATAAGAAATATTGAATTTAATCATATAATAAGAATGATTATACAGAACCAATCTTCTATAAATGTATAAAACTAGGTCGTATTAGTCATGATTCTCCCAAATTGAGTAGGACATGGATAAATTATTCTAGAATGAATTATAATTAGAAAAGTAAAAATATTTTTAAATCCCTAGATAGATGGAGTAAAAGTGAAGGATATACTACCTTTGATAGTCCATCGGAAGATATTGACAATATTGGGAAAATTATAGGATTTTATAAATATATAGGAAATTATTATATGGGTTAAATGACTATTAAAAAAAATTCAAATATTAATATTGATTATAAATGTTTCTATAATGAAATTAGTAATGAAAGATAAATTTTATAAGATTTTGAATCTTCTATGGTTGAATAAATGTTTATATATGTTATTAGTCTTGAAAGGATAAAAAATGTAGTTGTGGATGAAAGTAAAAACATAAAGGATAGACATTATAAACTCACTAATAAGTAAATTGATCTCAAAATAAGTTATATCAATGGGATCATATATAGATATTACATCATTTTTAGTTAATATCTATAACATTACATACACACCTGCTTAAGGACTGTAATAGTGTAGTTCCATTATAAACATTGAAACATAAACAACTTGTTGGACTCCTCCTGTCTTAATTTTATTTTAATGATGACAAATCCTGTACATTCTATATAGCTTGTTGATCTTGTTTAATCGGTCTCAAATTATGTGTACATATGGTTGGCTTCTTTATGCTTTAAATAAACCTATCCAAGATCTTCAATGGTATGTTTTATTATTGTAAACTATATTTTAATTTGTGCTATAATGGATTTCCTTTATAAATGAGTAAGACTAATAAATTCTGTGAATATCACTACTTATGTCTGTATACAAATATTTGGATAAGTTTGAGAAACTGTGAGTCTTCCACCAGTTCTGTTTTTCTAGCGAAGGACCCAGACACCATGACCCAGACATCGTGACCCAGACATTGTGACCCTGACACCGTGACCCACACACCGTGACCCAAACACCATGACCAGACATCGTTACTCAGAAACTGTGACCTAGACACCGTGACCTAGACATCATGACCCAGACACTATGAACTAGACACCGTGACCAGACACCAAAACAAGTTACATATCTATTGAAGTCAGTGACACTGGTTCCTTGCTGAGACACTATTTGAAGTTGGCAAAGGACCAGACACTGTGATCATAACACCACATTTGTGATACCGGTTCCTGATCTCTATACAAATATTCCATCATAACTGTCCCACCGATCAAAGGAAAAGAAGTATACACTATTTCATAGAGACACCATTTTTTAGAGACACTGTTTCTAAGTGACACTGTTTTCAGACAGACTGTGACACCGTTCTTTAATCTTTTTTTATTTTGGATTTAATTTATAATAGTCATATTTGAGTCTTTTAAATGCACTAACAAAATTAATATTTCTCTGTAGACATATCACCTGATAGTATGAGGTATGAGGTGCATAATACATGCATCCTATTAGCTCCAACATGTTCACTCCAAGAATAAAAAGAAAAGTGTGGCCCATAAACAAGAGAGTGTGATAGTGAATAAGCATGCACATTCTTGAGAAAATAACTGACACATGAAATAAGATACATATGAAGTAAACATGAAGTATTCACAAATCCAAAAGCTGCAATGCAATAGATCAGAGTGAAGAACGTCTTTGTAATACCAAATCCACGATGAACAAATCCCAGATCTAACTAGAAACCAGAGCACCAGACTTTCGATAATCCATTTTTTTCAAGGTGACTCGATTATAACATTTGCTTCTTCCTAGAAGTTCACAGATTCATAGAATAACATGCAGAGCACTTCTAACCTTATTTAATCATATTCTCTTTATTGTGTATTGTTTTTAGCTTTCATGTAGTGTGTATGTGTTTGAATAAAAACACACACTTTCTCCTATACTAAACTGAAGGATACAAGATATACTGCCTCTCATATCTTCTACCACTTGTGTAATACCATGGATAAGTGTGGAAGAGGTCCCTGTGTGACCTGGTAGTTTATACACATGAAGAATTGTGGAATAGGTTGTGTAACCTGGACAGTCTTGTGCACTATTGTTTACCCCGATCCAGGGTGTGGATCACGTTCCTTAATATAAACTGTTTTGTTAAAGGTGATCACCAAGTGGAGTGGATTTGGTCCCGACTTGAGATTAATCCACTTGTTTTATATCCACTATGTTATTAAATTTAATTTTCTATATTTTAATTCATAATTACGAAATCACTATATTTACATTGATATTTAATCTTGGAAATAAGTAATAATTGTTTGGTCTTATTAGAATAACTTCAAAAGTAACATTAATAAATTATATTGAGATTACTGAGAATTAATCAATCTTATGAGAAGTTATTTAAACAGTCAAAATTTCATAACCATATTACTTTTATTGACTTGACTGTATTTATTTTTATTGGGGAACCTTTTAAGAATACTTTTAAAAAATAAATTTTTATAGATGCTCAATTCACCCCCCTCTTGAGTACTCTACTCTGACCAACATTTGGTACTAGAGGAGTTTTCTACGACTCTGTTTTTGAACCTATTCATATATGATTTTAGTTTCAATTTATAGATCTGTAAATTTTTGTTAATACTAAATTTATATCCCTTTCATATTATTTCTTTATTATGGATAATAGAATGGAAGGTGCTTCAATAAAAAAACCACCATTCTTTAATGGAACCAATTATTCCCAATGGAAAATAAAAATGAAAATGCATTTAGAAAGTATAGGTTTTGAAATTTGTTCTTAAATTATAGGCGAGTATAAGATTATTTCTACTAATAGAATCACATGGGATGGCCCAACCAAGACATCCTAAAATAAAAATTACATAGCCATGATTGCTTTAGATTACTCCTTAGGAGATGAAGAATTTAACAAAATTTATTCATGTAAAACTACCCATGGAATTTGAGATAATTTTTCAATTTCACATGAAGGAACTTCTAATGTGAAATAAATGAGACTTAATAATTTTACTATTAAATATAAGAACATTAAAATGAAAACTGATGATCCTATTTCTAACATGTATCTCAGGTTCAACGAAATTGTCAACACAATGATGTCTCTTGGAAGAGAAGTCACTCCCAAAGAACAAATCATGAATATTCTCAGATGCCCGCCTGATAGATAGAGAGGAACCTCTGTCTCTATTATAGAGTCATACGACATCAACATGTTACCTGTAAAAGAAATCATTGGGAATCTAATGATGTATGAAGAGAAGTTGAAAGTCAACAAGGAAGAGGAGGATGAACCCAAAATAAAATATGTTGCATTTAATACCACCAACTCCAAACACTAAGAAAACGTAAATTAGAGGCCTCTGTAGAAAGTTATAGTAGTGAACTATCATCACCTAATAGTGATGAAGATATGGACCAATTATCCAGAAGGTTTAATAGATTTTACAAGAAGAAGAAATTTTTCAGAATGCCTAACTTTGAAAAGAAGATATAATAAAAAAGGAAACTGGAAGAAAGATTGAAAAAGTAGTGAAAAGTCTGATGAGATAATATGCTATGAGTGTAAGAAAAAGGGACATGTAAAGGATGACTGTCCCAAGCTCAAGTACCAAAAGAAGTATGAGTACAAAGATATAAAGTATATAAAGGAAATGGAAGCAACATGGAGTGATTTTGAGCAAATTAATGTGACTCAGAATCTTCACATGATGAACATGCCAACAAGGCCAATATGTGTTTCATAGAAAACACATTTGAAGTAACATTGGAATATCCTTTACATAATTCGTATTATTATGTATGTGAAAGTGATTCTGATAATATGTTGAATGAAGAAATGTTTGAGTACTATAATATGCTTGAAGAGACATGTAATGAACTAAAAGATAAATACAAATATTTAAAGAAATAAAATTCCATTACCTCAACTGTAAAATCTGAACTTACTATAGAAAGGGAGAAAAATGTTCAATTACTGAAAGAAAAAAATGGAATAAATCAATCTCATGAGAAATTAAAAAAGGAAATTGAAATGATTACTAATGGTACGATACTTTGGTACAAATTCTAGGTAAACAGATTGCTCCAAAATATACTACTAGTATTGGATATCAACTTGGTAAAATAAATTTTGGAAGAACCAATTTTGTTTCTAAATCTAGGACATACAACTTCACTTCTAGTTATATAAAACATTCTGCTAGTTAAAGTTATGATCAACTCTCTACTGTTTCAAGCATTTCTTTACCAAATTGAGTCTATTTTTCAATCACTTTACATAATGCTTTTAGGAATCCTATGAGGCAGATATGGGTTCCTAAAGCACTAGTCCCTAATATTACTGGACCCAAAAAAATATGTGTACCAAAGTTTGTTTTTATTTGACTATTTTGTATGAAAGTTATTAAATAGATCTTGTAAAATCTTATGTTACTTGGACAGTGGGTGTTCAAGACACATGACAAGGGACTATTCATGCTTTAAGAGCTTAATAAAAATTGATGGTGTACATGTCACCATTGGTGATAATTCCAAAGGAAAAATCATTGGCCTTGGCAAAATAGGTAAATCTAACTCATTTTTAATTTCCAAAGTACGTTTTGTTGATGGATTGAAATATAATTTTCTTAGTATTTTACAACTCTGTAATGCTGGATTTCATGTTACATTTGAAAATGATTCTTGAAATTTTTTTATTTCTAAAAACAAATTAGAGTTTTTTGCATTGAGAAATGATAATGTATACTTTGTTAACTTAGATTATCTAGTCTATCAAAACTTTTCATGTTTAAGTGTATTTCACAAATAGTCTTGGATTTGGAATAGGAGAAAAGTACACTATAATATTCACTCCCTTATAAATATAACTAGAAAAATCTTAGTCAAAGATCTACCCAAACTTGATTTTCCAAATAATAAAGTGTGTAATCCTTGTCAAAAGGGAAAGAAACACAAAATTTTCTTCAAACCAAAGAAATAAGTCTCAACTTCTCAACCTCTTGAACTATTTCACATGGATTTATTTTGACCATCTAGAGTTTCAAGTATAAATGGGAAGCACTATGTTTATATTCTGGTAGATGACTTTTCTAGATATACTTGAACTTTCTTTTTGTCTCACAAAAGTGAATCTTGCTCTCAGTTCACCAAATATTCCAAAACTGTAGAAAATATTAGTGGAATTATAATTAAATCCCTAATATGTGATCATGGTCATAATCTTGAAAATCAAGAGTTTGAATCCTTTTGTTCCAAAAATGGCTATAGTCATAATTTCTTTTCCCATGGAACACCTCAACAAAATGGAGTTGTAGAATAAAGAAATATAACCTTGCAAGAGATTTCTAGAACCATGGTATGTGAATATTACTTACCTATTTATTTTTGGGCTGAATTCGTAAATACAACATGAAATATTATTAATAGAGTGTTGATTAGACCCATTCTTAAAAGAACTCTATATGAGTTATGGAACAATAGAAAACCCAAAGTATGTTACTTCAACGTTTTTGGTTGCAAAGTCTATATCCTTAATACTAAGGACAATATTGATAAATTTTTATCCAAGAGTGATGAAGGAATATTTCTAAGATATTCATTATCTATTAAATCCTATAGAGTGTTCTATAGAAGAACTAAATGTGTGGAAGAATCTATCTATGTAAAATTTGACGAAACATACCCACATGAGCCTAAGACCTCTCTAGAGAACTTGGAGGATGGTGTGTCAAATGTGGATGTTAATTAAAAATCATCTAACCATCATGTAAAGGAATCTGGGAAAACCTTGTATTCTGGAAATTCTTCTGATTTAGTTCATAATGAACCCAAACCTATTGAAAAACCTGAAACCACTAGTCTTTCTTTTTCTAGAGCCATTATAAATTTTAAGAACCATCCATTAGATGAAGTTGTAGGATATTTAAATAAAGGAACTCAAACTAGAGCTTCCCTTAGAAATCAGTGTGAACATCAAGTCTTGTTGTCACAACATGAACCTAAATACATTAATGATGCTATCAATGATGAATTTTGGGTGATGGATATTCAAGAAGAACTTAATCAGTTGAATGAAATAATTTTCGGAAACTTTTTGATAGAGACAAAGACACATTCACCATAGACACTAAGTGGGTGTTTAGAAATAAAGTGGATGAAGCTGGTAACATAGTTAGAAACAAGTATAGATTGGTTATACAAGGATATAGTCAAGAAAAAGGAATTAATTGGGAGGAAAACTTTGCACCAGTAGCTAGACTTGAAGCCATCATAATTCTTCTTACTTATGTGGCACACCTAAATATAAAACTATATCAAATGGATGTTAAAAGTGAATTCCGAAATGGGAATATAGCTAAGGATGTATTTGTTGAGAAACCCCCTGGTTTTACAAATCCTCACATTCCAAATCATGGTTTTAAATTATCAAAATCTATGTACGGTTTAAAACAAGCTCCAAGTTCTTGGTACAATATAATAAGTGCTTTTATTATCTCCAAAGGTTTTACAAAAGGAATATATGATCTTACCCTTTTTATAAAACGAATTTCCAATGATGTTTTAGTAGTTAAAATTAATGTAGTTGATATTATCTTTGGATCTTCAAGAAATTATTTATGTATTTAATTTTATAAAATGATGAAAAATGAATTTGAAATTAGTATAATGGGTGACCTGAAATTCTTTCTTGGATTTAAAATATTTTAAAATAATGATAGTATTATTTTAAATGAAGAAAAATATAATAGAGATATTCTAAAACATTTTGTACTGGATAGAATTAGATTTAGTGAAAATTTAATGAGTATTACTTATAAGTTGGATCTTGATAAAGATAGAAAATATGTTGATTAAACCACTTACCGAGGAATGATTGGAAGCTTACTCTACTTAACTGCTAGCCGACCTAACATTATGTTTAGTGTATGTATGTGTGATCATTTTCAAGAAAACCCTAAGGAATCTCATTTAAAACTTGTTCAGAGAATTTTCAAATACCTCAAGCATACACCCAATCTTGGACTATTCTATCCAAGAGGAAAATTATTTGAGTTAGTTAGTTATTCTGATGCTGACATCGGTGGTAGAGTGTTAAAGATAAAAAGCACCTCTAAAACATGTCACTTTTTAGGCATGTAACTAGTATCATGATGTAGTAAGAGACAAAACTTTGTTGCATTATCTACTGCCGAAGCTGAATACATAGCTTCTGGTAGTTTTTGTGAAAAAATTTTGTGGATGAAACACACATTACTAGATTATGGATATAAAATCAGGCATGTACCAATAAATTGTGACAATTCAAGTGCTATTAAAATCTCAAAAAAATCATGTTTCACACTATAGTTAGAAATATATTGATGTAATACATCACTTTTTGAGAGACCATTATCAAAAAGGTGATATAAATTTGGATTTAACTGGAGATGAATATCAGATAGCTGATATATTCACCAAACCATTAAATTCTGAAAGAATAGATTACATAATACATGATTTTGGAATAATAAATCTTAAGTTAAAAGTGTACTATTTCATAACTTACTATTTCACATTTTATGGTTTTTCAAGTCACTCTCTAAAGATTACTATCTAACCTATTAAAATTCTATATTTTATTATCTTAAAAGTTGTTGTTCATGTTTACGGTCTAGCTATGAAAAGCTTTTATAGTCTCACCATGAAAACCTGTTATGGTCTCACCATGAAAGCCTGTTATGGTCTCAATGTGAAAGTCTGTTCTGGTCTCACCATTAAAGTCTATTCTAGTCTCACCATAATGACACTTTATTGTTTTATTTACATATTATAAACCATATCGTGGTAATTAATTATTTTCTTCTTTTACTTTCCTGCACTTTTTATTTTTCGACTCTTGATATCCCTAAACGATAAAAATGAATGAAGTTCCACTCTCTTCTCCACTCAACCTCTCTTCTCTCAAACCATAACCCCTCATTCATCCTTTGTCTCTCTCTCTCTCTCAAACCTTTGTTGAATGACTAGAATGAAAATCCCATCCTCATAAACTATTCAGAAGAAAAGATCAAAGAATTAGATGAGAATAGAACCAAAGATAGCACCAAAAGGTCCTTTGAATCTGAACCTAGTGAACCAAATAGTGGTACCCAAAAATGAAATTTTCCCCAAGAGGATGATGTCATGTAAGTATTTAGTATTAAAAGTACTATAATAGAAAGGATGGATTAATTGGTTCACAAAATTGTAAAGACCAATTTACCCAAATCTATTTTCTTAATTTTCTCAGTTCATTCAATTCTCTTTTCATATACAAGATGGTTTTGTTATGAGAAGGTAGATCAATGTGAAATGATGTACCTTTTCTTCTAGGTTATGGGCTGCTTGCCTAAGGATACCTCATAAGGTTATTTTTTAGGACTACCAGATAGGTCCTCCACCTCCAAGTGTTATCTTTGATTTAGAATAAGACTTGTGAAGCTTGATCGACAATGAAACTACGAGAAGAGCTATAGATACTGAGATAGATGCGGAAACAAGACTATTGTTTAAGTTTATTCAGAATATGATTTTTCCAAGAAAAGGATACTTTGCTACACTCAAGTATCAAGATGTATTTTTGATACATCTTATGAATAATGGACATAATATCAACCTATGAAAGTATGTTAAACTTCATATTTGTCTATTGATAAAGACGACCTCAAAGTCAATATCCATGTTCTAGTCAAGGTTAATCTCTTCTATGCTTCACGTTGAAGGGTTGGTTAGACCAGATGAAGAAATCATTAAGGACTATGAATTTTGTATCTCAAAGGTTACATTCAAAAGAATAAAAATTAGTTAGAATACCTGGAGAAAAGCATGGGTAGAGGATAATGAGAGGTTCTATGAAAGGTTAAACCTGTTTGAGCACACATCAAGAACTAAATACATTTATGATCATGGTTTGGAGCTAGATGAGATTGCTAACTATCCTGCTGAGGATGAAGAAGAAGTGGTTGTTACACATACGGGGAAAACATTCCTGGATGTGGAAGGAAGTGGACCTACTTATCAAGTCTTAATTAATAAGGAAGTACCTATTACTGAAGAAATTTTTGATCTGGAAGAAGAACCTGCATTTAAAGAATAATCTATTATTGTTGGAAGGGAAAAGGCTATTCTAGAAGAACATCTAGAAGAATATCTTTCTCTTGAGAAAGAATATGCTTTTAAGGAACACTAAGAGGAACATGATATTCCTGAGATTATCCCAACTAATAAAGAAATAATAGACCAGGCCTTTAAATTGGATAGAAAATAAATGCGTGAGGCTATTGGTGGTGAAATCTTGGAAATAGATCAAGGATCTAAATCTATTAGTCCTGTAAAAGATGCACCTATTGAGGGGGAGAATCTCCCCAATCTCAAAAGTGTTGATGTGCCTAATCCAATTGATCCAATCCTTGTGGATAAATGGTACAAATTATCTAGGTATTTTTATGTAAATGATTTCTTAGAAGCCTCAGTTAAAGGTATAGATCTATCTACTATGTTTCAATTGATACAGGTATATGCTCTTGATGTGATATCTGCAAAGAAACATGATCCTGTCTCAGTTTCTATTCTTAAACCTTCATAAGAATCTTATACCTTAGTATGTAAGTATGATTTGAAATACTTTAGAGCTACCTTATTTGTGGGAGTTGAAAATATCATAAACACTCAACCTGCTCCTATGGCCAACTTGATCGAAAGATATGTGGCCATGTTGTTAGAGAAGATCATTTAAAAGATTCATCAAAAAATGCTTCATGAAATTCAAGAGGTCAGAGTTGAGAACAAATATCTCAGTGATGAAGTGAAGTCTCTTGGAGGTATGGTTGAGGATATGTAGAATGTGATGAAATCAATATGAGAACCTATTGCTCGTCATATTGAGGATGTTAGTGGTAAGATTCCACAGGAATATGTCTCACTGATTCAACCTAACCTAACATCCTTGGATGAAAAGGTGTATGAAAGAAACCAGAAAATAGTTCAAGAAATGTGAGATATTGTTATTGATATTAACAAGTTAAATGATGAGTATAAGGGTTGTCTCCATAAATTTATAAATCAACTGAAGTATCTTACATAAGCTGTTATAGCTTCTAGTGCCTCTAGACAATAATCACAACCCTCCTTGGATAGTGATTTGCTCAGAATAGTTGTTAAGTATGAAATTGAATCAGTTCTCATTGGATTTGAAAAAGAGTCTATATCTGTGGTTGTCAAGAATAGAGACATAGTTATTGATTTGGTAAGAATTCATTCCAAGATTAAAAATGATTCTCAAGAAGAAATTACTAAGAGGGTGTATTTCTACTTCAATAGAATTTTTTTTAAGAATGATTTGGAAAACCATTTCAAGTACCATGTAGAGATTCTAAAAATCCCTCCTTTCACTCAAACATTCAAAACTCAAGTTCAAAAACTGAAGGATTTCACTCCATTGTTGGAAAAATTCATGGAGAACAAAGATGACTTTGAGAAAGAGATGCAATATAGTGGTGCGACTATTGCTGACTTCATCAATCTATTGAGGCCTTATCTTCATGTGTAGAGAACTGCTATTATGGCTCATGTAGATACACCCTTGTGACCTGGTTTTCATCCTGCCTCATTCTCTACCTTTTACTCTACGTCTATGTCTATCTCTTAGGCTCTAAGTTAGATCAGACCTATTATCCTTAACCAATAATTTCCTTGGTCTTCCACTATACCTACCTTGGACCCTACTATTTTTGAAGGACCCCCTCTCCCTTCTTTATTAGTTGGTTCACTTACTTCTTCAGATTTTACCTATGATCCTATGGATTCTAGTGATGTTACTGCCAAGGGAAAAGAGAAGATAGACAGTTCTAAAGAACAATGAACACTATCTTTTTATAGGTATATTTTTTGTATTATAGTTTATTACTGATTGTAATGACACATCATTCTCGATATAATGAACTTTGAACTTTTATTATTTCCTCCCTTGTTTAATTTTGTACTCTTTTGATAGTCCCAAATGGGGGAGAGAAATTCACTCTAAATGCACACTAAGGGAGAGACACATCCACTAATAACATATATCTCCCTCACATGATTTGTGATCATAAAAAAGGGGGATAATATTGGACTCCTCCTATATTAATCATGTTTTAATGATAAAAAATCTGGTACATTCTGTAAATATTGTTAATCCTATTTAATCTATCTCAAATTACGTGTATAGATGGTTCATTTCTTTGTGCTTTAACTAAACCTATAAAAGATCTCAAGTTCTATGTTTGATTGTTGTAAAATATATTATAATTTGTTTTGAAATGTATTTCCTTGATAAATGATTAAGTCTAATTCATTCAGTGAATATATCTACTTAAGTCTGTATATAGATATTTAACTAAGTCTGAGAAACCTAGAGTCTTCCACCAGTTCTGTTTTTCTGGAAAAGGACCTAGACACCGTGACCCTGACACCATGACTAGACACAATGACCTAGACACCATGAACTAGACACCATGACCAGACACCATGACCCAGACACCGTAACCCAGACACCGTCACCCAGACACCGTGACCAAGACACCATGAACCAAACACCGTGACCAGACACCGAAACCAGTTTCAGATCTGTTGAAGTCTGTAACACTGGTTCCTTGCTGAGACACCATGATCCCAACACCACATCTATACTACCGGTTCCTAATTTCTATAAAACTATGACATTATAACTATCACACCACTCAAAGGAAAAGAATGAACAATGTTTAATAGAGACATCATCTCATGGATACACCATTTCATGGAGACAAAATTTCCAACTAACACCATTTCCATACAGACTGTGACACCATTCTTTAATCTATTTTTTCATTTTCTATTTGATTTCTAACGGTCATATTTGAGTCTTTTAAATGCACTAACATAATTAATATTTCATTGTAGACATATCACATGACAATATGAGGTATGAGGTGTATAATACATGAATCCTATCGGCTCCAACAAGTTCACTCCAAGAATAAAAGGAAAATCATGGCCTATGAATAAGAGAGAGCGATAGCGAAGAAGCACGAAATTATTGAGAAATGAACTGGAAAATTCAAAAAGATACATCTGAGTAACACACGAAGCATTCAAAAATCCAAAAGTGGGAATACCATAGATCTGAGTCCAGAACATCTTTGCAATACCAACTCCATGAGGAACACATGCAGATCTAACTAGAAACTAGAGAACCAGACTTAGGATACTCTTTTTTTCTCAAGAGGACTTAATTCTTACATCTTCTTAATCAAAGAAGTCCATATTTTTACAAAACAACACTCATAGCACTTCTAACCTTTTTTCATATTCTTTTCTATATTATGTATTGTTTTTATCTTTCTAGTAGTGTGTCTGTGTGTCTATATAAAAAACATGCACTATGTCCTGCCCTAAACTGAAGGATACAAGATATACTTCCTCTCATATCTTTTTACACTTATTTAATCCCTTGAATAAGTGTAGAATAGTTTCATGTGTGACCTGGTAATTCATACCCACAAAGAACTGTGGAAGAGGTCATGTGACCTGGAAAGTCCTATGCACTGTCATTTACCCCGATCTAGGGTGTGGATCAAGTTTATTAATATAAACTGCTAGTGGCAGGTGATCACCAAGTGCAGTGGACTAGATCTCAACTTGAGACTGAACCACTTGTTTTATATCTGAGGTGTTATTTAATTTAGTTTTTTCAATTTTATGTTATAATTCAGAAAACACTAGATTTACTTTGATAGCTAATCTTGTAAAGAAGTTATAATTGTTTTTACTTATCATAAAAGATTCAAAAGTAATATTAATAACTAATATTAAGATTACAAATAATTAATCAATATTTTGGGAATTTATTTAAATATTAAAACTTTCATAACCATA
Organism: Viscum album; assembly: GCA_963277665.1. Taxonomy (NCBI): domain Eukaryota; kingdom Viridiplantae; phylum Streptophyta; class Magnoliopsida; order Santalales; family Viscaceae; genus Viscum; species Viscum album. The sequence goes on along the minus strand of OY728162.1, from coordinate 420,020,194 downwards.
TTACTTTGATTGACTGGGCTATATTTATTTTTATTGGGGAACCTTTTTAGAATACTTAACAAACAGAAAGTTTTATAGATACTTAATTCAACCCCTCTTGTGTACTCTACTCCGACCAGTACAACTAATTCATAATTAAGATACATCATCTCTAATTAATATTATCATATCTAGATCCCCTGTTAATAAAATATTACATAAAACATATGTTCACCACTTTGGGATAGGAAATATAAGAAAGTGTGAGCTTAGATGCTCAGTAAGGATGAATTAGGGATATTTTTAAGCATAATATGAACCTAAGGATATGATAACAAGATAAAAACATTTTAAAATAATACACTACATATAAAAGATAATAATCACAAGTCATGTAATAAATATTGGTAGTTCATAATACATGAATCATAAGGGACTCAAAGAACATGATCCATAAGAGCATAATATTGGAATCATATTTTTATTTGTCACATATATGTAATAATGGAAAATTTTATGTCAAGTATACCAACCAAGATATTCATAAAATGTTAGGATTGTGATAACCACATTCTTACCTGGTTTAGGATTAGGATGAAAACACATATACCCTATTTCAGGCCAGGGAAAACCACCTGTGAAACCTCATTTTTGGGCTTGGGTTAACCACATGTATTCCCTCTGATATTGTAGAACATTTATCATTACTCAATGCATTAGAGGAATATATAGGATTCACCTATCAAATAATGAAAACGATATATATTTGTTCCATAGTATCATAAAACATTCATTGTATTATAACCCATTAAAGGAAATAGGTTTCTCAAAACACAGCATAACCCCTGGAAAAGAGACGAGTATCATAATAATTTTATCATTGTATAACCTGTGGAAGAGAAATAGGTTTCTTATACATATTTTCATCACAAATCATTAAAATAAAGAAATATAATGGTATCCTTATACCATATCTCTAGTAATGTCTAGGTAACATCAACAGATGTCATCATAACTGGAAAATGATTTTTATTAGTCACGTAAAACATTTCTTGAGGAAAATATCCTTTACTATTTTAAAAACACTTTTTAAAACATAATTTTTTTGATAATATTTTATATTGAAAATAACCTTGAAAACATATAATGTAATATTTAATTAAAATAATGTCCATGATGATCTGTTGTTTCTTTCCTGTCGTACACATTAAAAAAGGTTACTTTCACATTTCAAGGGAAATCCAAATGTGAATTTTTTAGAAAATGACATGAAGATTACTTTCAAAAAAAGTTATAATAAAATTAAAACATGGAAAAAAGTTTATTTAAAAATAATTGGATAATAATAAAAAATTTGAAATTATTTTTAGAAAACATGGTTTACAAAGAAAATATATTTCCGACTGAAGAGATAAATCAAGTAATAGTTTTTAAAGAAAATTCTCAATTATTTTAAGTACCAAAGAGTGGGAAAATAATACTATTTTTTTTTAAAACAACATGAATATACATAGGATAATAAAATTTTTGGGATTATGGAGAGATGTATTGTAATATTTTATCATTGTAAATATAATCACAAACAATCCTGATAAATAATGAGATTGTAACATAAAATCCTTACACTTTAGCAACTTTGAATCAGAAGCCCTGTTAAGGAATAATAGAAAATAGAACTTAAAATTCCATGGGTATAAATATATTAATGATATAACATGTCAAAGGTTATATATATACACCTCATGAAAGAATATTGGTGCATAACATAATGTACATCTCAAAGAAGGAAAATTAAGACAAAATCCATTAAAAAATTAGTAATATTTTGAATAATAATACCCAGTAAATTGTAACATCAAATGAATATTTAAAAATCATGAAAATAATGGGATTAATGATATAAAATTTCATGAGGGTATTATATACAGCACAAAAAATAAATAAATTGTGTGTTTTCGTATGTCTTTCATAAATAAAAGAGAGACTAGAAATCCTTTACCATTTTAGTAATCTATTGAATCATAATCCATAAGAAACAATAACATCAAATAAAACTTTAAAAAAATTAAATTAATGGGATTCATGATACAAAATATCAAATGGGTCGTATATATTCTAAAACATTAAATGAGTGGTGAATTTTTATGTCACCTAGAAATAAAAGAGAGACAAGAAATACCTTACCTTAAGTCTTGTCTTATTATGTACACATTAAAACCTACTCTATAATAAATAATAGTTTATTATAAAAATATTAAAGAACCATATTTATTTATATTAGAAAATATATGATTTACTTACGACCTTTTATTACCCATATATTAAAAATTCTATGTTTAATCCATGTTTCAGGTAAAAATCATATTGGTCTTCATGTATGTTTTGATTGAATATTTTCGGTCCTCTTACACTGATCAGGGTTACACAACATATATAATTTTAAACATTATAAAAATACAATATTTATTTATTTATATTAATCCATGAAAGTTAGTGATAAAAAATGAAAAACACCATTCATGGAGACGATATGACGTACTAATGCATGAACGTTATTTCCATTTTTTCTGATTTAAAGAAATAATAATAAAGGATATATTATAATTATAGAATAATTTTTATGTCATATTTATCATATATTTTCATTAAACACATCCTTATTACCATCTATGTAAAGCGTTAAGGAATTGAATTTCTTCGTGAGGTGGTAATCCGCCGTACATATGAGCAATGTTATTTTATTCCCAAAAAATGGAAATCATAAAGTTCTGTATCATTTAATAATTATATAAGAATAATCATATCTTAAATATCTTATATATAAGTAAAACATACATCCTATAGACAAAATTTATAGGTGGTAATGAAAAAATGAATCACATCAGTTCGTGAGGCGGTAGTCCGCTGCGCATATTAATAATAATTTCATAACCCATTTGATGAAAAAACAGACGTTTTTTGGTAATTCCATTAACATGAAAACACAAATTTATATTTAACATACTGATTTTATTATATCATAATGGTTTAATAATAATTTAATATGGTGGAGGAATAAATAATACAAAAATTCTCCTTGATGAATGTTACCTCTTCTTTGGGAATCCTCATTAGGTTTGTACCAAAAGTATTCCTAGGTTGGATTTATATCTGAACTAAGGCTTATCGGATTAGATTAAGGATTTTAGGATGTTCTTAGGCTCATTATTTGTCAAAAAAGTTTATTTTTAGGTGTGAATAAGTTAGGGGGTGAGTTCCCTTTTATAATTGAGGAAGAGTGGAATTTTTGTAAATACCCAAAAATATTCGATATTGGGATGTCACTCTTACCTCATGTCCCACCCAAATTAATAAATAATAGAGTGGAGGGATTATATGGTATATATTAACCTCCACCACATAAAATGCATACATTTTTACCATGTTATTCCTTGGTCTTTATTTTTACTCAATTTTACCATTTTAGTTTTTTTACCAAGGTAACTTATATCATTTTATTTACAAAGGTAATCTATCTATTAAGACTAAAATTAAAATTATATTTATTATATAATTTATACCTATTTTTTATAATTTTTTTTCAATTTATTAAATAAAAAACATATGTGTATGGAAAAATTAACTTTAACACAAGTATATGTAATGCACAAAACCCTATTTTATGCTTAATCATGGTAAATAATATTTAATATTATTACAATCTATATTGGTAAAAAATAAATTTAAAGTTATCAAAAATTTTAAATTATGATTATTCACAAAATTTAAACCATTTTTTCTAAATTTCATTCATATAAGTGAATTTTTTTTTGTTAAAATAATCCTACAAACGCGGCGAGAAAGTTGGTTTTTAAAAGAAAAATGCTCAAAAGGTTAAAATGTTTTTATATAAAAACTCAATAATTTACTGATACAACTAAACTTAATTAGATTATTAGATGTATAATTGAACTAAATTTACTTTAAAACCAATTTAAAATAAAATTTAAATTTATAAACCAATTAAACAAAATGGCTGTTTTTAATTAAAATTCAATATTTTTCACTATTCCCAAAAATTAAAACTTTTTCATACAAATCTAAAAAATTCACACAAATATAATTTTAAAATTATGATTTCTAAAATTAATTTTATAAAATAAAATTAATTTTCTAATAGATTGAAAAATTTGTTTTATTATTTTCACAAAAATAAATTTAAAAACATTTTTTTGAGAAAATTGATTTTTTGAAACATATAAGAATTTTATTAAAATTATTTTTTTATTATAAGTATACTTTCTTTATAATTTTCAATTAAAAAATATTATTTATTATTAAAATTTCTATTTTTAATATCTATGTATAATGGACACGTTTAAATAACAATATTAATAATATATAGTGGTTTTATAAAAATTAGTATCGTGTGTAATGAAAGACCACCCAGTATTGTGTGTAACATAAGATTAATGTGGTTTTTCATGTTACACAATATATCAAAGAAATTTAATTTATTTTAAAAAATAATTGACTAAAACATTGGGTTTTACATTCTACCCCCTTAAAATAAATTTCACCCTTAAAATTCATCACTCTAATATAAAAAAATGAGGATACTTATGCCTCATCATATCCTCATGTTCCCATGTAACTGGTGGTTTCAAAACAAAACTCTGACTTGGTGAGTGGTATTGTTTTGTAGAAATTATTTTTTATGATCCAGAATCTCCATTAGTTGTTCCTCATAAAAAATGTCTTGCTCCAATAGTATAACCTCTGAGTTCAATACATGCAAAGGGCTAGGTATGTATTACCTCAAACATGGAACATGTCATGGACTTGATATATGTTTTAGGAGAATCACCATGTGAAAGGAAATGGTCATGATGTGATCAATAATTTCAAAGGGACTGATATACCTAGAACTCAGTTTCCCATTCATCTAGAATCTCATAACCTTATTCCATGAAAAAATTCTTAGATGTACCCTATCAACAACTTAAAATTATAGATCACACCAGTGATTATTAGGGTAACATATATACCGACTTTGAGATGCATTGATGTGTTGCTGAATGGATCTATCATTCTCTATAATTAATTTATTTATCTCAGGTCCAAATAGATTTATTTATCCAGCATCATTCCATCACATTGGATTTCTACATTTATTTCCATATAGGTCTACATAATGATTCATCTGAATGTTTGAATAAAATATATTGTTTTATTAAAACTAAAATAGAGTATGATGCTGATACCAACGATGTTTTAATTCCAAACTATAAGATATCAGTATTTCCTCTAGGTTTTTAATTGTTATATCATGTAAAAAATCAATCTGAGGATGATATGTTTTGATGTAACACAACTCCATATCAAGACCGTGCTAAAGACATCACTATAATATTGAGGTAAACTTTAGATCCGAATCAGACACAATAGAATGTGGTACTCCATACAACCATACAACTTCCTTAATATATATCCTGGCAAGTTGATCTAGATATAAGTCTTATTTGATAGTGATGAAGTTTGTTGTGTTATTAATTTTATCAACTACAACCCATTTAGAATTATTACCTTTAGACGTTTTAGGGGTTACAATAATAAAATCCATGGTGATGTTTTTACATTTCCGTTATAGTAAAGGTAATAGATGTACACCCCCTTAGAATATTTTCTCTTGGACTTAACTTACTTACTTACCAAGAACTGATATATAAACTCTATTATATCTCCCTTCAACATATACCACTAAAAATAAAATTTCAAAACTCCATACATCTTTGTACTTATCAGATGAATAAATAAGGAAGAACTATGAGATTCCTCTAATAACTCATTCAAATATCATATATAAGGATTGTTTAACTAGTTCAAGAACATTATAATTCCATCATGATCAAGGTTAAACTTAGGAACATATCAAAACGTGTTTTTCTTCTCTATATCTTCTTTCTGAGCCTCTTTAATCTTAAATTGGATAGATGGGTGAACATTCAAGTAAGAAATATAAGATTTTTCACCTTCCTTTAAGATTTGTAGATCCATCCTTTGAAATTATATAAATATTTGATCCTTTTTAATTCTTATCATGGATATGATAACATGATCCTTTCGACTCAAATCACCGGTCACCTTGTTCACTTTCCTAGGGTGACAATGTATTGAGAAATCATAATAAATATTTAGCTCTAACCATATTTTTGGTTCATATTCAACTAATTATATGTGAATATATAAATTAAAAATCTATGACCATTATATATATCTCAATTTTCTCTCTAAATATGATGTCTCTATATCATGACTGCAAAAAATTACCACAGTGAACTCCAAATCTATTGTTGGGTAACTTATATAATGTATCTTCATTTTTTTGAGGAATAAGCTATAACCATGGAATTATAAAAAATAACACATTTTAATCCATTCATGGATGTGTCTCTATATATTAAAAACCCATCTCCATAATAGGGTAATATTAGAATAGGTGCGGTGAATAATATTCTCTTTATTTACTTGAAAGTTTCATCGCATTCTTATGTCAAAAGGAACATGACTCACTTACGAGTTAACATGGTTTGGGGATTGGATATTCATGATTAATTGTACAAGAACCATTAGTAATATATAATTAATATAAGAAAAATAATGATCTATATCACTGTGGCTGTTCTGGGCGAATATTCAATATCCTATGTCCTTGATGGATCTACTTACATACCCTCTCTTGAGATTATATGACCCAAACATGAAACCTTTTACAGCCAAAATTCAAACTTTTTAATTTTTTATTTAGTTTCTCATTCTTTTGGGTCTTCAGTATGAATATTAAGTGGTCTTAATTCTCTTTTTTCACTTTAAATATATCAAAATATCATCTATAAATACTACCACAAACTGATCAAGAAAATTTATAAAGACTCAATTCATTACCTCTATGAATATTACAGGGGGATTAGTAAGACTGAGGGGCATCACTATATATTCATAGTGCCCATACCCTATATGGAATGTTGTATTGGTTATATCCTCCATATTGACCATCAATTTATGATATATAGATCAAATTTAAATCTTGGAAATGTATTGAGATCTGCTGAATTGATCAAACAAGTCATCAATATAGGGAAGAAGAGAATTGATCTTAAACATGATCTTTTTCATCTCTTAATAGTCAATTCAGAGTGACATTGGTCTATATTTATTTTTAATAAAAAGAACAGGTTCACACAAAGGTAACACACTTGGATGAATGAATCCCTTGTTAATGTTTTCTTGGATTTTATTCTTCAATTCTTAAAACTCAATAAGGGACATTCTATAGAGAGTCTTTGTAATTTATGTGGCACCAGGTATGTGTTCTGTAGTGAAATTGAATTAATGTTTTATTATAAGACAATGGAAATATTTTATAAATACATCAATAAATTCCTTTACAGCAATCCATCCATTGATGCGAAGTTTCCCCCCAACCATCTAAGAGAAACAACCCTTTTGAATGGGAATTAAGTCACATACAATGGATGTGATCTCCATCAAATGTTCATACTTATCATCACATATATAGATGATCATATTTTGGTTTGGAATATAAAATGTAACTTCAATTCCTCAACAATTGATGTGGGATTTATGTTGGTAATTCTAATACATGCCTAAGATAACACCAAATTCAACTAGTGGAAGAATAAGAATATTTAGAGGAAGCAAATTCCCACAAACTTCAATCGATGAAGAATCATGTACTTCAGATGCGATCATCATACCATTATAATTTTTCACTGCACATTCGATAAATAATGTTGTGTTGGAATCATAATACCCTTAGGAAATTCACTAGATATGAAAGAATGTGTATATCCATAGTAAAATAAGGAATTATTAGTTCTAGAGTGGATTATTAGTGTACCTTTCACCAAGTTATTATCTCACCCTCATCAAAAATAGTGAATGCATGAGATTTCCATCAATACTCATATTAATATTCTTATATCTTTGATCACCTTCATTAACCCTTGTATTTGGCCACCTGTTAGTATAATTCCCAAACTTCATGCATTTGAACCACTATAGTGCAGGTAGTGCATTTTGGGCATCTTTCTCTCTATTCACATTATTAGATGACTTATTATCATCACTTCTTAAGTAAATTTCCACATGACTTTCTCTTCTATACTTAAAACTTTTAGTTGTCCCCTTAAGAAAATTTCCTTCATTCTTCATCCCACACTTTGAGTATAAAGTAAATATTGTCTCGTTCTCATCATGGTTCATATAAATTCATTGTCTGAATGGCCCGAAGGCCTTATTTTTATTTTATTATAGATAATCCCCCTTTTAAGGGTTGAAGGGGAACCCGTACATGACCCATAGGCCCAAGGAACAAGGCCCGACATGACCCGTAATACATGAACTGAAGGCCCAGAGGCATACCATGCCCAATACATAACCGTAGGCCCAACCCACTAGAACTTCCCCTCCCCAGCTTCTGCATCATTGATTTCCTTTAGCTCCCCATCTACATTACTGATCAGCTAAGATTGCCCCGTACAAAGTTGCACGGTTCGTAGTCCCAATGGCGATTTCCATACCCTCTCATTCTTCCAAACCGGTTAGCTCTGCTTCTGGTGACTACTACTGGTGCTCTAATCCTCATCTGGGGCCTGCTCGATGTGAACTGGGCTACTTCATGGTCTTCCATGGCCCGAAGGCCCTATGGCTCGATGGCCTTTGATGGCCCGAAGGCCCTGAGACCCATAGGACCAAACTGGTGGCCCGAAAGTCCAAATCAGGTGAATAGTCTGGATGCTATAGTACCAAACATTGCCTGCTACAGTACTACTACAGTAATGCTACAGTACTGCTACAGTGCCCCCCAAAAATTCACCTCCACTTGGTTTTGAACCTGGGTCTCTTGGATGCCAAGCAGGAGCCCTTACCACTCGGGTACGAGCTCGTTGGCCCTAGACATTCATTTGAATTCCATATTTATATTTTTACCAAAACCATGAGATTGATATGTAACTCCAACCTCCATTTCAACCTTCATAGCATATAAATAAAATTTATTAACAGATACTGAATACTCTTATGGATAACACCATTAGGAGACTTGGTTTTAATCCACTAACAAAATGATAAACTTTAATTTTAGGTTGGATGATAATATAAGAATCATACCTCGCAAGTCTTGTAAAATTTTCCTCATAGGTTCCAATGGATTCAACATCCTTTTATTTTAGCTCAAGGAAATCCTTATCCATACTCATATAGTTAATACGAGGAAATTAATTATTGAAAAATAATTTCTTGAACTTGTCCCAATATATGAAGTCAATTTCATCATGTTGCCTCATATTCTTGATAAGAGTTTATTATTTATTAGCTTACCATTTAAAATGGCAGGCAACCAAAATGAATTTTTCATGTTCTAAACACTAGAAAATGGAAAATATATTTTCATTGGTACTGATCCATTTTTAAACAAATAATGGATCATAAGACCAAGTAAAATAAGGTGAACATTGCCTTATGAAGGACTTAACAGAATATAGTTTGAGTATAATAAAGATATTTTTCATTACATCACCCATAACATTTTTATTCTCAGGAGTAAAATAATTCCATTGTTTTTCACACTCATCATTAACATGGCTCTTTCAGGTTCCACCCACTGATTAAAACAAAAACTCAGAGTATAAGAAATAATAATCATGGTGGAGAACCAATAAATCATGAAAATCAGTTATAGGATTTATAAATCATGACTCATTAATTAATCTATGACACCTTAGGTTTATCATCTTCTATTCATATTCATTATCTATTTAAAACCTTCATGATGGTTTGTAAAGAGTTTTTGAATTTACAATTTGTATCCCTGGGAGTGTAAAACCTGGTATATATAAAGGATCCTTTTTTTGAACCAGGTGATGATAGATTATAGCTCAATGTCCCCTCTTTATTGTTATAACACTTATGTACCACTATTCTAGATCCACATTCAATTATAGTATCCAGAAAGGGATATAATTTCTTTAAAACCACTTGCTCAATCCTTTACCCTAATTCTAGTACACTTTAATATAATTTGACTTATACTTAGACATATACTTAGACATGTACTTGGGGATCTCACTAAGGTTTTCTCGTCATAGTTTCCAATGGATAAATAATCCTATCCTCTAGTACCAACTATAGTGACCTAGTATTTTCATACATAGATATTAAAATTTTTCAATGAATCTTAAAAACATTACACAAACACATTCCCGAGGACGATATTAGTTTTTTGCCTTTGAAAAAATGGAAACATAAACAAATAGTTAATAAATGAGATACATTATCTCCCACTAAAATATTCATATCTGGAGCCCCTCTTAGACAAATCATATATAATATATATCTTTATAATATAGGAAAATGAAACCTAATAAAGGGTGATCTTAGATTCACAATACTGATAAACAAGGGAGATACATAATCATAACATGAACATAAGGGTATGAGAAAATTAGAATATCATTTTAAAATGATACCATGTATATCAAATATCGTAATCTTGATTCATGGTAAAAATATTGGCAGTTCAAAAGACATTAATCATAAGAAAATCAAATAATATGATCCACAAGAGAATAACATTGGTATAAGACATAGATTTTTGGAATACAAATTAGTATAGAAAATTGTATGTCAGGGATACCCACCAAGACATTCATAACATGTTAGGCTTGGGAGAAGCACCTATGTACCCTTTTTGGGATTGGGATGACCTCTTATGAAACCCCTTTTAGGATTGGGCTAACCACCTGTGTACCCTCCTTTTCAGGCTTGGGTAAACCACTTGTGAACCCTCTAGGATAGTAGAACATTTATCATTACTAAATGAATTTTAGGAAGAAATAATTCTCTCCCATCATATAATGAAATCCATACATATTTTCACCATAAGATCATAGAACATTCATTATATCATAACATGTGAAGATAAATGGGTTTCATAAAATATAGCATAACTACTAGAAAATATATGGGTTTCATAATCATTTCATCATGGTATAACCCATGGGGGAGAAACAGGTTTGATAAAAATATTTTCATCATAAAACATCCCTATAAAGAATAAGAGTCTTATCCTTTGATCATATCCCCAACAAGAAAGAGTTAACATCAATGAATTTTCAACTTAGATAGAAAATTATTTTTGTCAGTCATTTAAAAATTTTTATGAGTAAAATATCCTTTAAGCCATGATTTTTTTTTAAAACTGAAATTTTTTGAAGTTAATTTACTTTGAAAATATACTTGGAAACTTAGAATGGAACATTCAATGAAAATAATGGTCATGATGACAGGAAGTTTCATTCATGCTGTACACATTAAAACAAAGGTTCCTTTTATATTTTTGGTAATAGCCAAATGATAATTTTTTGGAAAATGAAATTAATAATCCTTTGAAAACATTTTAGTTAGAAATCATAAAACATGGGTAAAAATATCTTTTAAAAACATAGTATAATAATAAAACATTTTTTAAACATTTTTTGAAAACATGATTTTGGAAGAAAGTGTATTTTCAACCAAAGAGTGTAAAATGGTACTATTACTTTAAAATATCAATAATTGACATAGTAGAATAAAATAAATGAGTTTATTGAAATATTAATCACAATATTTTATGATTATAAATATAATCATAAACAATCTTGACAAATGATGAGATTTTAACATAAAATCATTACAACTTTGGTAACTTTTAATCATAAACCCCATGATGGAATAACATAACATTGAAATTATAATATAATTAGGATAAATAAATTCATGATATCATATTTTAGAGGATCTCTTATACAAATTGTGAATGAATATAGGTTTATAACAGAACGTGAATCTCAAAGAAGGTAAATGGAGACAAAAATCTCTTAACTCTTTAGAAATAATTTGAATCATAATACCCAATAAAGAATAAAATATAATGAAACTTTAAATATAATTAATATATTGGTATTCATGATATTACATGTAAAAGGATTATTATATACACCATAAAAACCCAACACTGAATTTTTTTTATATCTTCTAGAAATAAAAGAGAGACAAGAAATTCCTTACCACTTTAGTAATCATATGAATCATAATACCCAGTAAAGAATAATATTAAATAAGATTTTAAATCTCATGAAAATAATTGTATTCATGATATAACATGTCAAATTATAATTATATACACTACAAAAAATAAAAGAGTGTTGAATTTTCATATGTCTCTCAGAAATAAAAGAGAGACTATAAATCCCTTACCTTAAGTCTTCAATTCCATCATACACAATAAAGAATCCTATATACTAAATATAATTTTATTATACATATATTATAGAACCATACTTATATATATCATATCATATATAATTTACTTATGACCTTTAATTTCCCATTTTATAAGAATTCCATATTGAATTCATGTTTTAGGTAATTATTGCTTTGTTCTTCGTATATGATTTGATTGGTTATTTTTTGTCCTATTAATTTGATAATGCTTTAATCATATAAATAATGTTATACATGATATAAATATCATATATATTCAGTATATATGTATTTATATTAATCTATAAATTTTAATTATATAAATTGATATACGTCATTCATGGAGATGGAAGGTTGTACCTACGCATAAACATTGTTTCAATTTTCTTATCCGATTGAAATAAAAAAAGTTAAATAATTTATTTTATTTAAATAATAATTTATATTTCATTTAAAAAAAATATCATAATTAAAACCATCCTTATTACCTTCCATATAAATTTTGAATGAATCACATCAATTTGAAAGTGGGTAGTCTGTCGCACACACGGTCAACATTATCATATTCCGAAAAAATGGAAAACATGAAGGTATGTGTGAAATAATAATTCCATAAACATAATAATATCATAAATATCATATATACACATTAAATCTATTATTTTAACCATACATGGTAGGTGATAATGGAAAAAATGACCTTGGTTCTCAAGGCAGTAGTCCATCATACACATGAATGATGATTTTTAACCCATTTGATGGTAGTAGAGATAGTTTTAGTTCATTAACTTAATTTAATGACATCTAATTTCTTGTAATATACTTATTTTTTATATAATCATGTTCTAATAATTATTTATTTAAGTGTATGAGGAAATAAAACAAAATACCTCATTGATGAATATTACATCTTCTTCTAGTATCCTATTAATGTTTTCACCAAAATACTTTCAAGGATGGATTTATGTCCAAAGTAAGTTGGAATTTATTTGGGTAGGTATTGGTCAATAAAAATGGCTTTATAGGTGTTATTAAGTGAGTGGAGTGATTTCCCTTTTGTAATTGAGGTGGAGTGTTATTTTTTGTAAATACCCAAAGGTGTTCACTATTGGGAGGTCACTCTAACCTCATTTTCCTCCAAAATTAATAAATAATGGAGTGTATGTATGATATGGTTAATACAAACCTCCCAAACATAAAATTAACACATTTTTATCATGTCCTCCCTTATTCTTTACGTTTTTACATATTTTACAAATTTTATTTTTCTTACCATAGTCACGTGTATATTATTATTTACATAGGTAATTTATCCATTAATAAGAAAACTAAAATGAGATTTATCAAATAATTTATACCAAAAAATTCTAAATATTAAATCAAATTTATTAAATAAAAATCTTATGTGTATGGAAAATCCAATTTTAACACATGCACATGTAACACGTAAAATCCATTTTAACATTAATTGAGGTAAATATTTTTTAATTTTTTACTATTAATTTTGTTCAAAATTAAGTGTTTATGTTATTAGATAATATAAATTATGATTATTTAAAATATTTAAAATATTTTTATAAATTCTATTCATATAAGTGGAAAATTATAATATAATATAATCTTGTAGATGCGATAAGAACGTTGGTTTTTTAGAGAAAATGTTCAATGTTTTGAAATTATATTACATTAAAATTAAATATTAAATTGATCCAAAGACCTAAATTGGATTAATAGATTTTTATTTTACCTAATTTTACATTAAAAACAAATTTATAAATAATTTAAAATTATAAATAAATTAAATGAAAAGGCAGTTTTAAATTAAAATTCAAAATTTTTCACTATTCTCAAAAATTGAAATTTTACAAAGAAACACAAAAATTCACCTTAATAAAATTTTGAAACTCTAACTTAAAAAAGTAATTTTATTTTAGAAAATTAATTTTATAAAAAAAATAAAATATTAATTTTCTTATTATTTACAAAAAGACATAAAACATTTTTTTGAGAAAATAATATTTTTTAAAAGATATATAAATTTTAGTGAAACTTATGTATTTAATTATTAATATTTCTTCTTTATATAAAACATTATAATTAGTATTTTCAAACCATTTACTACATTTTATATCACTAATTTTAACAGCTATCTCATAATGGTCACCTTGAAATAAAAATAATAATAATATATCATGATTTTGTTAAAACTAAGTGTTGTGTGTAATGAAATTTAACCATGTGTTCCATTTTGCACAAGATTAACTTGGTGTTTCATTTAATGAAATTTATCAAAAAAAATTAGGGTTTTCAAAAAAAATATTAATTCATAAAAACTCAGTTTTTATTGGAATGAATAACTTACTAAAACTACAGAATAAGTTTATCAAATGAAGTATATGGAAGAAAAGTTAAAATATGAGTTTCAAGACATAAAGAATATATTTTTTACAATTTTAATGAAAAAAAAATAAAAACTCATTTTAAAATCATCAAAACATCATCCTAATGAATATGATCAAAATTTAAAAAATTATAATAAAAAAGGTAAATCATCTAATAGTAAATATGATACTTTCCAAGTTTAAATTAGTAACTGAAAGTATAAAAAAGTTACTGACCTAGTTTAATATTGTAAGATAAGAGTTTGAGATAATTTATTTAAAAATAAGACTAAATAGAAATATATATAGTTTAGGTATAAAAACCCTTGAAAGTTCAACATATCAAAGAAATATGTTTTACTATGTGTTAAGGATTTGGAAACTGTAGGAAACTTTACTCAATGGACAAAGACTGATCTTGTGGAATATCTCAAGATTTTATATCTTAGTAACTAGTTTCTTATGGGAATAATATGTACAAAAAATGTGGATGTTATATATTGTTTTCACTAATATGGATGGACCTAAAAAGGTCCATCTTCCATGACCTTAACTTCAAATACTTGAAATTAACGTGAATCATCATCTGAATACCTATTTTCAGTTCCTGGTATTTCTTTTTTATTTACCAAATCCTAATTCTCTTTAGGAAATATATGTTTTAAGTATTTTGAATGCATTAATTTTATCATTACATAAATAATTAATTATCTCTATCTAAGGGATTTTTTTAAATTATTTTTAACTAACTTTTAACTGAAAGTACATTAATTTTTTAAAGTAGTTATATTTTATAAGTTAGAATATATATCAAACTATTTTCAAAAGAATAACATCAAACAGTTTTAATGCTAGATATATTCTAGTTTTTTAATATTTTTTATCATATTTTTAATGACATTTTTAATATTTTTAGTATTTTTTAACTTTCAATTTTTCAGAAAAGATGTTATGAATTTTCTGAAAGTTAAAAGAAATGGTAATTGAAAATTTAAAAATTATTTTAAATAAAAATTAAATCATATGTTTTTGGTAAGAATCAATATTGGATGTTGTATTATAGGAAACCAATATTCACTATTAAGGATCTTGAATTCTCTTATACACATATATATAACTGTGTACCTGGAGTTTGTTAGATATATTCACTATGATTTTGTTGTGAAGCTCTTCTACATTTTTAGTAATCACTATTCATATATTATTTTAGTTATAGTATCTTCCAATGATAAAGCTATGAGTGAGATAATAATGGAAAGAATAATAAATCTAGACCTCTTTAAGAAGAATATTATTCTATTGAATAAACACAAAGATTTCCAATGATGGGAGAATTTAGTTCTATTGTCTAAATAACATGAGTTATACTATTTTTTGGTGATTATGGAGTTTTAAAGTTCTTCCAAGTTTGTTTAACTTAATGGAATCATTAATTTATCATTTTTTTATAGTTCATAATTTATATTGACTATATATAAATATTCACAATTTGATAAATATCCATTGAAGAAATAATATTGGTTTAACTGATATAACCTACTATTATAATATGAGATTTTTATTAAAAATGATGCAGAGAATATGTTATTTTTTTCAATGAGAAAGTTAAAAAGACATGTTGTATACCAGTTGAAATATTTATTTTATTAAAATGGGTACATTCTATTACTTCTAAGGAAGGGTGACAAAGATACCATATAAATATAATATTTGTATTTGTTGGATTGTTTAGAGAATGTTCAAAAAGTTTAATATTGTGATGTTTATTTTTTCATATATCAAGTCTATTCATAATATTGTATTAAAAAAAATAATTATATGGTAAAATTATTAATATTTTTCTTATGGAATTATTTAAATAAGAAAATACTAACAATTTGGCACATGCTGAGGGGAAAAAGTAAAATATTATTAATTCCAAAGCAATCTGAATGATGAGATTAAATTATTATTCCAAAGAGAAGAGCTTAATTAAAAATATATCAATAAAAATTTCTTTAGTTATTCAAAAACCCATTACAGTTGATGTGTATGAAAAAACAGAAGGATTAGATTCTATGACTTCTGATTAGTCACCAAAAAAGAAGTTAAAAATAAATAAATTCAGGTTCATCTTAAGGACGTTTTGTAAAAGGAGGCTCAGTAAAAGAAATATTGGAAGAAGAAGACATCCTGGAAATGAGGTGCTATTAAATATTTTCATAAACTTCTCAAAACTCACAAGGGTTTACTAAAATAAAATGTAAAAATTAGAAACTAAGAAAAAGGAAGATAAATATTTAGTGACACCTTTTTTTAAATTAGAAAAGGTATATGAAAAATCTTTAAAAGAAGATCATGAATAGAATTTGGATGAGGGAGAAATGATGAAAAAATATTATTTAAAATTAATGAAATCTCATAGTTCTAGATCCATTCAACCTCATTGAAAATTTGATAACATGTTTTTTAGTAGAAACCATTGATGTGAAATCTAAACTTTTAAGGAAAAAGAAAAGAGGTTATAGTGGAAGAAGAACTAGAGAAGTTTTCTTCACTCAATTCACCCTGTAAGGAGGTTAAATAAATAGTTGGGAAAACTATAAATTAAATAGATATAGAAATCACTTGTTGTAATCTCTTGAAAATACATTGAATGATATTTTATCTTATACTCAAACATATAAAATTATAGAGAATAATGATGTTGAAAAAACAAAAGTTGAAATTTTTAAACAAAATCCTAATACCAAATTTATGTAATATCTCTCTCTACTAGATTTTGGATCTAAAAAATGAAACTAATAATGGTCCAAAATTTGAGGTATATAGTCTATAATCATTTTTTGTTTTACAGGATTTGATTTTACTATTCATGGAGCCCAAATGGAGTAATGGATCAAAATACACAGTTTTCTAAATTTAGCCTTTTGAAAATGGCCAACAAGGGATATTTTGAAACAAAGTAAAGAATTATATGAAACACAAACATTAATGAAACCCAAAATTTCATGAAAATCAAACCTTTTTGAATCTAAAACATTCATGAAATCCAATATTTCAGAAAAAAATTTCACAACACCATGAAACTAAATATTTTATAAATGATGGTAACATTCAAAAAATATATCTTTTAATAACCCTTGTTTTTACAAATACCCCCACTCAAGACATCATTTAGAGGAGATGTCGAGCTGTCATATCATGTTATCAATTCGCAAAACTCCAAAGATTTTCACTAATTAATGTAACTCATTTCCCCATGGGTAATATTTCATGAATTTACTCATGTGATCCTATAAATATGTTGGTTAGTTTCTTATAATTTTTTTCCAAACATTTTTCCAAGAAGAACACTATTTATGTAAGATGGCCAAGCCTCAAGAAACTCCAATTTTCACTAAAGTCCAATATTTTTTAAAATAGTGTTTTTATATCGATTTGGATCCCTCCTTTTACTAAGCACAATTTTTCAAAAGTTTACCTTCATCACAAAACCCATATCTTTAGTAAGACACCTAACTCCATGACTCCTAGTCTATACTACCTGGCATGCACCCCCACTCAAGATCACTATCAGTTTGTGGTCTAGGGACTTCAACTCAATCCCTTCACTATCATAACAACATGTAAAATGTAGAGTCTCACTATGAAATTTTTAGGTCAGGTCAAGGAAAATTTAGGTTAAAAATTATACAAACTTATCATCAACCCCATACAGTACTATGAGTCGAGATATTCCTCCACACTCCTTGAAATACCTTTAGTCAATATACACATCTTTGTATCTTTACTCTTCTAGGAGTTTAGATTATCATCTGCGTACCCTTGAATAACTTGGGTTGAAATTCTTCTTAATAAATTATTGAAACCTCATCTCCTAAATCCTACACCAGGTTTTACTAAAAAGGGTCTCTTTTACAGAAGTCCCAAACCATTCATTACTATGAATCTTTCACTTAGTAGTCTTAGTTATAACATGTTAATCTATGGTACACATTATATAAAAACCATATGATGCCTCGTATAAAAAGAAATAAAATTAATTATGTTTCAAGAATAATATGCCACATATAATAATCAAGAGTTGATTTCCATACAATCAAAATGGGCTTGTAACACCCTGAGTTTTAAAAAAGAGAAAACTATGTTAAATAGCATATTTAAAAAAAATCATGATTTTTTGGATATGGCTATTTTAACCTTATATTAATTTTGTGGATATACGAAGGATTAACTAATTTATGAAATATATATACAAATATTTCATAAATTTATTGATAAAATCTTATTAAACAATCAACCAATTTGGTAGTGTCTTTTTGTTCTTCAAAATATGATTTCCTCAAAATTTATTTTTATTTATTTTTATAAAAATAATATTATAATAATTTTTTGGAAAATTTAGGAAATTCATTTGATAAAATTAGCCCCATTTTTTATATCATCATATCAAGATTATCATATATTGAAATTTTGGTATTTTGTGAAAATACAGATTTCTCAGTGAATAATGAAAATACCATTTTTATGTAAAATTGTCATTTTTTGATAACTAAATTAACATAAAAGTGGAATTATTATTTTATTTTGATTATAAAGTAGAATAAAAATTCAGTATTTATATTTAATTAAATTAATTATATTTAAATAATATTTATACAATATTTTTGTAAAAGTTTATTTTTTCAGATTAAAAACACATTTTTATGAAAACTGTTTTAAAATGAATAATGTTATAAATATTTAAAATAACCCCTAATTATAAATTTTATAAATTGATTTTTTATATTATATATAAATAATTATTAATTTAAATTCATAATATAAATATTTCTTGTTATAGAGTTAATGTAAAATATTATTTTCCTTAAAAATGTATTATTTAACCCACTTTCCATCATACTTGATGATTTTATATTAAATTAAATTCTTCCACATCTAAAAAATTATTTTGGAAAAATGGAGTCCAAATTTTGAATAATAATATTTAATATTAGAAAATATTTTATATATAATTTTTGAGAAATATCAATAGTAAAAATAGTAAATATTTCTAACCACGTTAAAAAAATATATTAATTAAGCGTAAAAATAAAGTAACAAAGACTATAAATAAAGTAAACCTAATATTAAGAATATTTATATTTTATTTTCATTGAAATTTTTATTATATTTATTCTTTATTTATTGTAATCTATAAATGATTAAGTAATTCATTTGATAAAAATTATATTTTGATACAACAAAACAGAAATAATATTTCAGGTTAATATTAGAATTCAATTAAAAGAATTATTTTGAAGAATTGATGAATTTTAAATTAAATAATATTTTAACAAAAAAATATCTGTAAATAATTTTAATCAAATATTAATGATCTTATAATTTTTATGAAGTCAAATATAAACTTTTTAAGGGTTTGAGAAACTGTTAATTATCAAAATCCCAAAATTACTTAATAAATGCTGGTTTTTATTTTACAAGTAAATTTTCACATATTTTGAAATTTTTTTAGATGAAATTAATATTATTTATTTAATCAAAATATTGAAATTTTCTAATGGTTATTTTTCATAACTTTCTGAGATAGTCTAATTTTTGAGTAAAAAATAAATATCGTATAAATATACTTTGTGATTTATGCAATCATAATGACCCAAAAGTATTATAATAATTAATATAAATTGGATACAAGACCAAATATTTTTTTTAAATTAAAATAAATTGATTTATTTCTGTTTGATTAATTTTTTAAATCCATTATGAATCCTCCAAAACCAATAATATATTTTAATGTTTTAAAATCATTTCTTTAAGAGTGTGACTCACCTCCATATAGAAAAGGGAATTATTTTAATACGTTCAAACCCTAGAGTTATAAAATCATAAAATACACTCCCATTTTTAGAAACCATAGACAAAGAACCATGTGATGGTTTGTTGTTTTGGATATTTTATTATGTAGAGTCCAAAAACTAAATAATAAACAAATACCCCTCATTTCTTAATAAACTCACCCAATATCCTATTTCCCTTCACTAAAAATACTTGGAGAACTTGAATACTCTTATATACACTCCATATAATCCTAAAAAGTCTCTACCATTCTGTCAAAACTCACCTTCAAATATTTTTGAGTCATGCACTCAAGTAAGAGATCGTAACCTTTCTCTCCACCTTTTAATTCAAGCACATTCTTTGAATGTAATATTATTCATTTAATTTTTTTTATATTTTCATTCATTTATAATCATTAAATTTATATAATATTCATTTTATATTAATAATATATCATTTATTCACTCCTATTTTGAACCTTAACTAATCCATTACTATGCCAAAATTCTATAAGGGATCTTCCACTCTCCTATTTTTAACAAGCACTTTTTTTCTATATATCTAAATTTCATTTTTATTATGTTGGGATATGTTCTTAAATATTAAACTTACTTTATATTTGATTTATAAGTAAAGATTTATTTCTTTAAATCTCATTAATTCTTCCCCGATCCTTTATTTATACCCATTACTATGCTAAACTTTTGCAAGGGAATTCCCTCTTTTCATTTCCATTCAAGCAATTTTTTATGAGATGTCTCTTGAATTCCATTTTATTTTTTTGTAATATGTTCATCCATATCCCCATTATTATTCAATTAATTTATAAATTATTATATTTCCCTTTCACTCTCATTGATCCCCCATGGTCCATTATTTTCACCTGTTACTATACCGAAATATAGTAAGGATTCCTTTCTTTATTCAATTTTCTTCATTAACTTATGCCTTAATTATACAATTTATAATGTTGGGATATTTTTTTCCATGTACCTATTACTACCCATTATATTTATATGTTATTAGATACCCATTTTTCACTCATCTAACCATTTTTATGAACCTTTAAGTGATGTCATTATGCAGCTGAAATTTCACCAATTGTTCATGCCAAAACAATTGGGTAGTGAATACCATACTCATTTACTATCAAGGGTGTTCAAATTTATGTACATATACTTTTAATTGGGTACTTACATGTGTTTATTTCACACTCCTTGATCTTGGAATAAATTATTATGTTGAATGAATCCATTTCATATGATCTATGCGGGACACTTAAGAATGAGAATAAAAAGAATACAACGGGGGCGCCCAGATAGTACTCCAATGTATTGGATAATGTTTAGTATCATGATATTTCATGTTGGTAAAGATATTAAACATGATTATTTTATGGAAAGTTTTCAACTATGATGTCTTAGTGGGTTTGTCCTTAACCTATGGTTATGATTCAATGATTTATATTGTCGCCAAATTTCCCATGTTATGATTATCATGCTATATAAAGACTTATTATTCATGTTCCTTTCATACCCAATTGATATGCCTATTTTCTAAAATATATTATATTCTTCATCTTATGTATTGTTTATTACATTACTATGATTTATATCTCAACCATTTCTTATGTTTTTCCTTGGTTAACCCTTGTATTATAAAAAAATACATGGAATTTTAGAAGCATGTTAAGGATGTTTTCAATAATATTATTCTATCCCATGTTAAAAATGTTATGTTATATACCTTATTCTGAAATTCACTATAATTCTCAATATCTTAGTTTATTTTAAGTTTAATTTTATATAATAAAAAATAAATAAATTTGTAATAATTATTAGGGTTATTATAGTTGGTATCTGGGGAATGTTTAGTTATTTTGGGATTTGGACTAGAAAAATCAAGAATATTTTTTTAGAATAAGAGTAAGTATAAGAACCCATACCAATTTTTTTTAATTACATATTAAGTGGTTTATCAACTAAATATATCACTTTATGAATATTATATGTTTATGTGGTTCTTCCACAAATTTACCTAGGGGTAACAACTCCTACAAGGTGTCCTAAGCCTGACTTGGGATAGCCTGGTACTTGACAATGAGCTTTACTGTGCACTTAGTTTGAAACCCTTGAGGTATTTTCTTGGGAAAATTTATTATCTTATTTCAAACCATTTTAAGGGAACAAAAATGAACATAATTGTATATGTTATCAAATAGATAATGGATAACATAGATTGAATCTTAGAAATTCATAATTTAGGGAATAAGGATCATTTATAATTTATCCCTTTAATGTTTTGGGATTCACATTTTTGTTTTTAATAATATAAAATTAATAATCCCTAATTTTCTCTTTATTCTATCTAATAGCGTGAAATAAGAGGAACCGAATAAATAAAAAATTATGAAAGGAAATGTGGTGACTTCCTAGATGAGATGACTAATATGATGGGAGATCATGTAAGAAATATTGCGATTTTTTCAAACCATCTATCAAAAATACCAATTAATAATTGGTACTTTTCTGAATTCCAAAATACATCAAAGAATAGGAAGATAAAATCTCAAGGAAGTTCATCTGTTAATCATGATAAGGGAATGGATATCCAATTTCCTTTGCGCAATAAGTGTGGAAATAGGCACCAAGGAAAATGACACAAAGGAAGTGGGAGATGTTTTAAGAGTGGGAATATTGGGAATAAAGGGTTCAATTACCATGAAAAAGTGGATAATGTTATGGATGGAAATAATTTTCAATTCAAGGTACCTTATACAGTTCTATGTCACAAATGTGGAGAATTTTGGCATTATCCAGGACAATACCATACTCCAAGGGCTGAGAATCATGATGACTATCAATAATCTCCAAGATCAAGGGAACGAATTTCTTATACTGAGATGTATCATGATGACTAAATTATATGTAATGTATATCATATTGTATTTCAATTCATTCCATATGAGTATTCTTGTATGTTTTTTAGTAACATCAATTCCACACCTTAAATGATTTGACAAAAAACATCTATTATTATGTATAACATGTTTATGTTCAGGGGAATGTTCTTCTTGAGAATATTATTAGTCTTCCTTTAGTGTAATTTGATGTTATCCTAGCTATATAATGGTTTTCATTTTATAATTTCAATATAAATCTCTTGGATAAAGAACTCACCCACTAAACTATGAATCACCATTCGATTCTATAAAATTAAAATGGGTAGGATGAATCTTCTTTATTATGGACATTATTTCCTAAATTAATGTGCATCTATCTTAAATTTTTGGGACTAAAGAAGTAATTATTCTATAAAATCATTTAAGTGTAAATATTAAAGTGTTTATTTATGTGTATTTGAAGGTTGTGTTTTATAAGTGGAATATAAATGACAATATGGATATAAGAAACATGAAACATCTAAGGATTGTTCTATAGTTTTGTTTTTTATTTAGGGACTTGAAATTTACATTTAATGGTACCAATAATCCATAAAATTGATATAGTGATAAAGTGATATTTTAGAGAGCACATGATTTTTGGATTGATAACCATTAATATTTAATTGATTTTGGGAAAAATCTAAAGTGTCTTTGGATGATATGTCTATGGACATCCTTATGTTTAAAATAATTGATATAACTTTTTATAATTTATATGATGTAAGTTTGGTATTAGATTTTTTTAAACATATTACAGGACCAATTCTTTCTGATTTTGAGGTGATTAATGATAATTCATGAGATTTATTACGTGGTTAAGGTATATATATATATATCCATTAGGATTATCCGTGATAAATAGTATTGTGATTTTAGAGGACTTAGATGAAGGGTACGAGACAAACTTTTGGGATAAAACACACTTTAATTTTGAGGATATTAGTATTATATATAAGAATTTATTTAAGGAATTATCTATATTAAAACATCTGGGAAGATTTGTTCAATTTTGGATATTAAAATATTAATTTAATATCATACATTACACTAACCATTTAGAATTTAGTAAAATAATGGAGGAATATATTGTTATTGTTTTGTGTATTACATGATCAGTTATGAGTTTACAGTTTTTTAGGCATGACAAACTCTTCTTGATTTATCACCATTTAGAGAAAAATTTGATATTTTAGTGTAAATTAATTTTACTTGTCAAGAATGTATATTTCTTTATATTCTAAGTCTATATAATAAAGTAATTCCCTAACTCTAGGAAAATAATATTTTAAAAAATATTTTCATATTATGGTTATTTCTCATGAATTAATGGTCATTTTATCGATCATAGATTTCTGATATTTGGGTCATTGAACTTTTCATGACTATATTATCTATCACACTCTTCTATTTATTTAGTGTTATGTTTTCTTCTAGGTCCATGTTTTCACTTCCCACTAAATTTCTCCTACTTGGAAACCTAGTTTTGTGATGACCTTCATATATCCCATTATCACTTTTCAAATGGTTTTTTATTAATTCCTTTTATGATGTGAGTTTTTAATTAAGATATTTTCAGGTTTCAAAACATTTCTTACCGTGTTTTAGTTTAAATTGTG
This sequence comes from Viscum album, assembly GCA_963277665.1. Classification (NCBI taxonomy): domain Eukaryota; kingdom Viridiplantae; phylum Streptophyta; class Magnoliopsida; order Santalales; family Viscaceae; genus Viscum; species Viscum album. The sequence goes on along the minus strand of OY728162.1, from coordinate 419,995,151 downwards.
AGTATTCAATTTATTAAAGGGGGGAAGAATATAACACCCTGTGTTTTTTAAAGAGATAACTATGTTCAATAGTTTATGTAATACAAACAATGATTATTTGAATATGATCATTTTAAACTTATACTAATTTGTTATATATAAGTAATATTAGATTATTTATGATATATATATATATATATATATTCTAAAAATATTGATAAATTCTTAGTAAATAATCAATCAATTTTGGTAATGTCTTTTTGTTCTTCAAAATATGATTTCTTCAAAAAGTATTTTTGTTTATTTTTAAAAAAGAATATTATAATTATTTTATAATAAATATAGGAAATTAATTTGATAAAATGAAACCCATTTTTTATATCATTATATCAATATTATCATATAGTAAATTTTTAATATTTTTAGAAAATATAGATTTTTCAGGGAATAGTGACAAATACAATTTTTATGAAGAATTATCATTTCTTTGATAATAAAATTAACTTAAAATTATAATTAATCTTATAATTTAATTAAAAGGTATAATAAATTTTAATTATATATATTTAATTAAATTAATTACATTTAAGTCATCTTTATACAATATTTTTGTATAAGTTTATTTATTTTTTGATTAAAAATGCATTTTTCTGAAAAATGTTTCAAAATGAAAAATGTTATAAATATTTAAAATAAATTCTAATTATAAATAGTATAAATGAAAATTTCATGTTATATATAAATATTTATTAATTTAAATTCATATAATAAATATTTATATTTATAGAGTTAATGTAAAATCATATTTTTCTTAAAAATATTCATTTTTTAAATCACTTTCCATCATGGTTGAGGGTTTTATATTAAATTAAATTCCTCCACCTTTAGAATTTATTATGATAAAATCTATCAATATTTTCAATCATAATAATTAATATTAGTTAATAATTTCTACTTAATTTTTGATAAATATGAATAGTAACTTTATGAAATACTTATTACTATAGTAAAAAGAAAGTATGTTGATTAAGGGTAAAAATAATTTGACAAAGACTAAAAATAAAATAAACCTAATATTATGAATACTTATAATTAATTTTAATTTAAATTATGCTTATATTTATTTTTTATTTCATTAAATTTAAAAATTATTAAGTAATCATTTTGATAAAAGTTATATTTTTATATAATGAAACACAAATAGTATTTTTAGTTAATAATAGAATACAATTAAGGAATTTATTTTTAAAGAATCAAAGAATTTTTTAATTAAATAATATTTTAATAAAATATTATTATTAAATAATCTTTATTAAATATAAATGATCATAAAATTTTTATGAAGTCAAATGTAATTTTTATAAGGGTTTGAAAAACTATTAATTGTCAAAAACCCAGCATTTCACAATAAATATTAGTTTTTATTTTAATTGTTAAATTTCACATATTTTGAAAATTATTTTTATAAATTGAATATTATTTTTGGAATCATAATGTTGAAATTATACAATAGTTAATTTTTCATAATTTTCTGAGATAGTTAAATATTTGGGTAAAAATTAAATATCGTATAAATATAATTTGTATTTTATGAAGTCATAATGACTCAAAAGTGATTTAATAATTACTATAAATGGGATACATGACCAAATGAATGTTTCCATTGAAATAATGTTATTTTATGTTTATTTTATTTATTTTTTAAATCCTTTATGAATCCTCCAAAAACTATAATATATTTTAAGGTTTTAAAATCAATTCTTTTAGAGTGTGACTCACCTCCACATAAGAAAGTGAATTATTTTAATAATTTTATCCCTCTTCCTTGTAAACTAATAAATCAAATACCATTTTTGAGAACCCATTGTTAAAAAATGGTTAGATTTGTGGTTTTGGATATTTTATTATGTAGAGTCCAAAACCTGAATAATAAAGAAATCCCCCACATTTCCTATATAAACTCTCCCAAAATCACATTTCTCTTTAATAAAACTCCTTATACATGTCCATACTCTACCCTCAACTCCCTATAGTATTAAAAAGTCACCCCCAATCTCTCAATAATCCCATAAAAAACTTTTAGAGTCGCACACTCTAGTATGTGATTCTCACATTCCTCTCACCCTTTCAATTCAAGCACATTCATTGAAAGTAGTATTCTTCATTTAAATTTTGTATTTTGTCATTAATTTATAATAATTACCTTTCTATTAAATGGATGTTATATGAATTAGATATAATTTATCCTCTATCATTTTACCCTTACCTAATCCATTATTATGATGACATTTTATAAGGGATCTTCCACTCTCCTCTTTTTAACAATCACTTATTTTTGTTATATCTCTAAATTTCATTTTTATTATGTTTTGTTATGTTCTTACATAATCCCATTACTTTCCATTTTATTTATAAGTAATTATACCTTTATTTAAATCTCATTAATCCTTCAATGATCATTTATGTATACTCGTTACTATGTTGAACCTTTGAGAAGGATTTCTCACTTCTCATTCCCATTCAAGAATTTCTTTTATGAGATGTCTCTTGAATTCCATTTTCTTATGTTGGTATTTTTTATTCCATATCAAGCATCCTATAAAATTAATTTATAAATTATTAGAGCTCCATTTCACTCTCATTAAACCTCCCATGATTCTTTATGTTCACCTATTATCATGATGAAATATAGTTAGGATTCTTTTAATTATTCATGTTTCTTCATTAACTTATGCCTTAAATTTCCAATTTCGAATATTGGGATTTGTTTTTTCATGTACCTATTAGATCCCATTTTATTTATATGTTATTAGAGACCCATTTATCTCCCATCACACCATTTTTATTAAATTTCAATTAATGTTGTTATGATGTCGAAATTTCACCACAATTTTCCTTTCCAAAATAGTTGTGTAGTGAATATAATACCCAATTCCTATCAATTGTGTTAAAATATATGAATATAATCATTTTAATTGTAGAATTGAATATTTTTATTCCATACTACTTGATCTTGGAATAAATTATGATGATGAATGAATCCATGTTGTATGATCTAGGTGGAACACTTAAGCATGATAGCTGAATGAATAATAATGGGTGAGCCCAGATAGTACTCCAATGCAATGGGAAATATTTAGTATCATGATACATCACATTGGGATAGAGAGTCAACCTAATTCATTTATGTTACATTATCAACCATGATGTCTTGGTGGGTTTGGACTTGACCAATGTTTATCAATAAATGTTTTAAATTGTTTCAACATTTCATATGTTATGATTATCATGTTATATCAAGCCTTATTATTCATATTACTTTTTATGCCCCATTGATATATCTATTTTATTACACGTATTATCTTCTTAATTTAAAGAGATGTTTATTCATTTATTAGGATTTATATCTCAAAAAATTCTTAGTTTTATCCCTAGGTTAACCCACGTACTTTTAAAAATCCATGAAATTTTAGAAGCAAGTTAACTAATGTTTTCAATAATGTTGTTGTATCCCATGTTAAAAATGCTATTATTTGTACCTAATTACCAAATACACTAGACTTATTGATATATTGGGATGTATTAAGTGTAATTTTATGTAATAAATAATAATTTAATGTGTTATAAATAGTAGGGTTGTTAAAGTTGGTATCATAAGAAAAGATTTATTATAATTGGGGTTAGGATTAGAAAAATCTAAAAAAAGCCTTAGAGATAAGACTAAGTATATGAAAAAATATTTAATTTTTTGTAAGTATACAGTAAGTGGTTTATCAAGAAAATAAATACATATCTAGATACTTCATATTGATGTGGTTATGGTATATATTTACCTAGGTTTAATAACTCTGTCAATGTGTCCCAAGCCTCACTTAGAGTAACCTGCTACATGACAATAGGCCTTACTACATACCTAGTTTGACACTCTTGAGGGATATGCATTGGTAAATTTATAATATCATTATGAAAATTTATTAAGAGAAAAATACATATATGTGTATACGTTAAAAAATAAATCATGGATAACATTTATTGAATCTTACAAATTCATAAGTTAAGGAAAAATAGCATTTATAAGTTTTCCCTTTAATGTTATTGGTTTCCCATTTATTTGTTTAATAGTTCAAAATTAATCATCCATATTTTTCCCTTTATTATATCCAATGGTAGGAAATATGAGGAACTAAGTAACTAACAAATTTTAATGGAAATGTGATGACTACCCAAATGAGATTCCCAACATAATGGGAGATCATTTAGGAAATATTTTGATTTTTCCAAACTAGAACTGAAATATAAAAATTAACAATTCTTACTTTGTTGAATGGAAAAATACTTCAAAGAATAGTAATATGAAATCTCAAGTACATTCATTTGTAAAGTTGATAGGGGAAAAGACCAGATTTTCTTTTTTGAAACATGTGTCAAAAGAGAAAATAATGAAAATGTCACAAAGGGTCTGTGAGATGTTTTAAGTGTGAAAATATAGGGCATAAAGTGTACAACTACCATAAAAAAGTTGATAATGAGATGGATGGAAATAATATAAAATAAAATATTCCTCATATATTTATATGTCACAAATGTGTATAAACTGTTCATTATCCAAGACAATTCTCTATTCCAAGGGTTGAGAAGCATGTCGAGGACCAAAAATCTCTATGATCAAGGGAACAAGGAATTTCTGATGTTGAAATTGATCAAAATGACTAAATTAAAGGTAGTGTATGTCATTTTGTATTTCAATTAATTCCATATGATTATTCTTGTATGTTTTTCTAATAACATTAAGTCACCCCCAGAAATTATTTATCTATAAAACATATATGATTATGTATCATATGTTGATGTTGAGGGGAATGTTCTTCTTGAAATTATTATCAGTATTCCTTTAGTGTAATTTGATGTTATCATAGTTATAAAATTATTTTCATTTTTTAAATCCTATATAAATTGTTAGGAGAAGGAAATCACCCTTCGTACCATGAATCACAATTCGATTCTATAAAAAGTACAATGGGGATGAATCTTTTTTATTATAGACATTATTTCACTATAAAAATGTGTATCTATCTTAATTTTTTGGGACTAAAGAAGGAACTATGCTATAAAAACCATTAAAGTTTAAATATTAAAGTTTGTTTATGGGTATTAGATATTTATGTTGTAGAAGTGGTATATCAATGACAATATAAATATAAGAATCATTAAACATCTTAGGAATGTTACATTTGTTTGTTATTTCTTTAAAGACTTGAAATTTATATTTAATGGTATCGATAATCTATAAAAGTAATATAATGATAATGTTATATTTTAGAAAACATGTGATTGGTGGATTGATAAACCATAATAGATGATTGATTTTGGAAAATACCTATAGATACTTGGTATGATATGTATAAGGCTAATATTATTTTTAAAATCATTGGTAAAACTTTTGAAGTTATATATGATGGAAGTTTAGTATTATATTTTTAGTAAATAGATTACAGGACCAAATATGTTTGATTTTTAGGTGATTCAAGTTAATTCAAGAGGTTTTTTATTTGGGTAAGGTATTTATATACCCATTATGATTATTCTAGATGAATAATCTTATGATTTTGGAGTTCTAAAATGATGTGTATGAGACAACCTTTGGGTTTAAAAAACAATTTAGTTTTTATGATATTTGAGTTATATATGGGTATTTCTTTAATGAAGGATATACATTAAAACCTTTGGGAATATTTTTTTGAATTTGGATATCAATATTGTAAGGTATTATAAAACATTATGTTAACCGTTTTGGATTGTTTAAAATACCATAAGAATATGTTCTTATTCTTTGATGTATTATGTGATCCGTTATAAGATTATAGTCTTTTCGGAATTAAAAAATAATCTTAAGTTATCAATATTTATAGAAAATATGATATTATTATGGAAATTAATTATAATTTTCAAGAAATTATATTTCCTTATATTCTTGGTCAAGATGATAAAGTAATTACCTAACCCCATTAAAATAATATTGAAAAAATATTTCTTCATATTATAGTTATTTCTGATGAACTGATGGTAATTTTATCAATCATAGATTTATGGTATTTTGGTCATTGACTTTATCTTAATCATGTTATTAATCACATTAAACTATTTATTTGGTGTCAATTTTTCTTTGATGTCCATATTTTAACTTCTTACGAAATTTATTTTACTTTGAAACCTAGTTATGTGATAACCTTTATACGTCCCTTTCTCACTTTTCATGAGGTTGTTTTATTAAGACTTTTTTACGATATGGATTTACAATAAATAAATTTTTATGTGTCAAAACATTACTTATTTAATTTAATTTTAAATTGTGAGGATGCAATTTATTAAATGGGGGAAGAATGCAACACCCTGTGTTTTTAAAAGAGGAAACTATGTTCGATAGCCTATGCAATGCAAACAATGATTGTTTGAATATGAACATTTTAACCTTCAATTAATTTTTAGTATGTAATTAGGATTAAATAATTTATGATATATATATATATATACATATTTCCTAAATATATTGATAAATTATTAGTAAATAATCAATAAACTTTGGTAATGTATTTTTGTTCTTCAAAATTAATTTTTGTTTATTAAAAAAAAGAATATTATAATTATTTTATAAAATATTTAGAAAATTAATTCAACAAAATGATCCCCATATTTTATAACATCATATCAGGATTATCATACAGGGAAATATTTGGATTTTTGGAAAATATAGATTTTTCGGTGAATAGTGAAAAATATTGTTCTTAGGAAAAAAATTCATTTAGTTCATAATTAAATTAACATAAAAGTATAATCATTCATTAAATTTTATTAAAAGGAAGAATAACTATTAATTAGTTGTATTAAATTTAATTAATTAAATTTAAATCATCTTTATACAATAATTTTTATAAATTTATTTTTTGGATTAAAAATACATTTTTCTTAAAAATGTTTTAATAGGAATAATGTTATAAATATTTAAAATAAACCCTATTTATAAATGGTATAAATGAAATTTTTATATTATATATCAATATTTATGAATTGAAATTTATATAACAAATATTTCTATTTATAGAGTTAATGTAAAATCAAATTATCCTTAAAAATTTATTTTTTTAAACAACTTTCCATCATGTTTGAGGGTTTTATATTAAATTAAATCCTTCCACCCCTAAACATTTTTTACGATAAAATCTATTCCATATTTGGAATCATCATAATTAATATTATGTAATAATGTCTACTCAATTTTTGAGCAATATTAATAGTAACTGTAGTGAATATTTATTACCACGGTAAAAGGAAAACATTTTGATTAAGGGAAAAATAATTTAACAAAGACTTGAAATAAAGTAACCCTAATATTATTAATAATTACATTTCATTTTAATTTAAATTATTATTATATTTATACCTTATTTCCTTTAATTGATAAATGATTAAGTAATCGGTTTGATAAAAATTATATTTTGATATAGTAAAACAAAAATAATATTGTTGGTTAATATTAGAATTTAATTAAAGAATCTATTTTTAAGAATTAATTAATTTTTTAATTAAATAATTTTTTATTAAAATATTATTATAAAATCATTTTTATCAAATATAAATGATCATATAAATTTTATAAAGTCAAATATAATTTTTATAAGGGTTTAAAAACTGTTATTTTTCAAAAACCCAGCATTTCCCAATAAATGTTGGTTTTTATTTTAAAAGTGAAAATTCACATATTTATAAAACATTTTAGATAAAATGAAAATTATTTTTGGAATAATAATGTCTAAATTATCCAATAGTTAATTTTTCATAATTTTCTAATATAATAGAATTTTCACGTAAAACTTAAATATTGTATAAATTTACTTTATGTTTTATGACATCATAATGGCCCAAAAGTGAAGTAATAATTACTATAAATTGGATACACAACCAAATAAATGTTTATCCATTAATTAAATTTTATTCTAAGTTTATTTTATTTATTTTTTAATTCTATTATGAATCCTCCAAAACCTATAATATATTTTAAGGTTTTAAAATCATTTCTTTAAGAGTGTGACATACCTCCACATAATAAAGGGAATTATTTTAATAAGATATTCCCTTGTACTTATAAAAAAATATAAACCAATCCCATTTAGAATAATCCCTGGTAAAAAATCATGGAATGGTTTGTGGTTTTTGGATATTTTATTATGTAGAGTGAAAACCCTAACTAATAAAGAAATCCACATTATTTTCTAAATAAACCCACAAAATCTTCAATTCATCTTCACTAAAAATTCTTATAGAACATTAATACTATGATATAAACTACCTAGAGTCCTCCAATCGAACCCAAAAACTCTCAATAATCTCCTCCTAATATTCTGGAGTCACACACTCAAGTAAGGGATCCTCGCTTTCCTCTCATCCTTTCAATTCAAGCACATTGTTTGAAAGTAGTATTCTTCATATAATTTTTTTTTATTTTCATTCATTTATAATAATTAACTGACTATAAAATTGCTGTTATATGAATGATTGATCATTTATCCTCTCTCATTTTGACCCTTACCTAAGTCATTACTATGCCAAAATTCCGTAATGGATCTTTCAATCTCATATTTGTAACAAGATATTCTTTTGTTATGTCTCTGAATTTCCTTTTTTTTGTTGGGATATGTTATTAAATATTCCCCTTATTGTAAATTTTATGTAAAATTAATTTTATCTTCCTTTCAATATAATTAATCCTTCCACGATCCTTTATATACACCAGTTACTATGCCGAACTTTTGTAAGGGATTTCTATCTTCTCATTTCCATTCAAGCACTTCTTTTATGAGATGTCTCTTGAATTCAATTTTATTTTTTTGGGATAGGTTATTCCATATAATCCATACTATGCAATTAATTTATACGTTATTATTTCTCCCTTTCACTCTCATTGATCCCTCCATGATCCTTTATATTCATCTATTACCATACTGAAATATAGTTAGAATTATTTTCATTATTCAAGTTTATTCATTAACATATTCCTTAAGTTTCCAATTTATAATGTCGAGATATGGTTTTAAATGTTCCTATTACATCCAATTTTATTTATATGTGATTATAGACCTCTTTACCTCTGATCAAACTAATTTTATTATCCCTTAAGTGATGTCGTTATGTTGTTGAAATTTCATTGCTATTTTCCATTCCAAAACAATTATGTATTGAAAACCACACCCATTTTTTGTCAAGGGTGTTAAAATATATCTACATATACATTTTCATTTGGTACATAAATATGTTTATTCCACACTCCTTGATCATCGAATAAATTATGATGGTGAATGAATCCATATTGTATGATCTATATGGCACACTTAAGCATGAGAGTGAAACAAATATGATGGGTACACCCAGATAGAGCTTCAATGCATTGGGTAGTGTTTAGTATCCTGATATGTCACATTGGGACATTAAGCAAACCAGATTCCTTTATGTGACTTTGTTCATGATTATTTCTAGGAGTTTTAAGCCTTGTCTTATGTTTATGATACAATGTTTTAAGTTGTTTCCGTATTTCTAATGTTATGATTATCATGCTATATCAAGACTTATTATTCATGTTCCTTTTATTCCCCATTGGTATGCTTATTTTCTAACATGTATTATCTTATTCATTTTATGTCTTTTTTATTCCCTTACAAGGCTTTATAGCTCACCCCTTTTTTATGTTTTTCCCCAGGTTAGCCAATTTAGTTTTAAAAATATGTGTAATTTTATAAATGTTTTAAGGAAGTTTTAATAAATTTGTTTTATCCCATATTAAAAATGTTATTATATGTACCTAATCCCAAAAGACACTAAAATTATTGATCCATTGGGTTTTATTATGTGTAATTTTATATATTAAATCTTTAATTAATGTATAATAAATAGAAGGGTTGTTATAGGGATTCCACCTCAATTATAAGCCCCAATAATGTTCCTAAACCCATTTGATGGTCGATATACCCTCATGACATGATATAAAGATGAAGAATGGGTAGCCCCTAGATTAAAAGACCCACATATTTGATTTTTCTACCAAATATCCACGATGTGCCTGAAACTTAATTGCAAGCACCAAATCAAATTCATTAACCCATCAGTGGATCAAGATACCCCCATGACCCTACATGAGGATAAAAGAATGCGTAATCCAATGTTCTTACACTAAAAATAGCATCCTTGAACAAGATATTAAACTATATCATTACCCTATGAAATGAATATGGGATTCCCTATGAGATAAGCATAGGATTCCTCATGTTATGATCATGAGATGCCTCATGCGATAAGTATGATAAGATACCACCATCACCAGGGAATCTTCCAAGCATAAGACACAATCATACTATTGTTTCTCTATAGTATTACAAGGGTAGCCTCCAAGAATAATCCCCAATACATACCATCACTTCCCCATAACAGCACCCAGGTATCCCAATTGTGTAATCCTTGTCTACACCATTGATTCTCCTAGTAGTACATGGGTAGCCCAATTGTGTAATCCTCATCTATCACTACTCTATAGAAGCACATGGGATTCCCACATGTGTAAGAACCATAAAAATTCAATCCAAATGATGAAAACCATCATATCAAAACATCACCATCATTCAATATTAAACTTCATGAAAAAATTATCAACACATGATGAAAAACTTCAGCCTTACCCTATGCGGTAAAGAAAAGATTCCCCATGTAATACTGGCATCGGATAAACCAACTCCTCACACCGTATGTGATGAACCCTGGATTCCCCGTATACAACCATCATGGGATTCCACTTTCTTTTGCAGCATGGGATGATACATCTGTGACAGGCAACTCACATGTGTAATTCCATACCGTTCCACACTTCCATGGGATAAAACGGCAACACTAGTGATGAAACCTAAACACTAAGGTAGCCCATATTTATAATACCCACATCATCAATGTATGAAAAACCACACCTGGAATGAGACCCCTAAAACACCTAGGAAGTTTCCATGTATTAGACCCACACCATCACTCATTGACACTCCTTCCGGGACACAAGGATCCTTACCCCATAATGTTAAACTACATGAACCGGTCTTATCACACAACCATAAATTACAACATCATGCTATGTGGGTTTTGATCCCTATCTCCTATTAGGGTATATGGGACACCTCCATGATGTTTAATCCAAACATATCAAAAAAACTTGGATACCTCCCCGAGGTTCAATCCTGACACCCCAACACCAAATAATTTATATGACCTCTCTAAGGGATATTTTAACTCTAAAGTGTGATCATCTTCCCCCCTTAGTATACACATAACAAAACTATTATGTGTGGTCATATTACTCTTCTAGGGATGCACATATCCAAAATCCCAAGTTGTGATTATCTACCCCCTGGGGACACACTGAACCAAAATCCAAAAGAGTGATCATATTCCCCCAATAGGGGACACTCTCTCTTATTGCCATCAAATCCCAATTTGTGATCATCTTCCCTATAAGAACACATTGAAAAAAAAGTATGATCATCTCCCCATATGTGGTAACACACATGCTCTTTCTCTCTCTCAGAAATATACCTCTCTCTACTGTGAAAATCATCCCCACAATAACACACTAAAATCCACCTACATGTCATAAGGGTGATAAACTTCCCCATTGTAACACACTAAAATTCACATACCTTTCCTCACATTATGTTAAACATGTGGCGTAACAGAAATATATACCTCATACAATAAACATGGTATGCCTAGTATAAAAATATTTAAATGACATAAGACCATATCATAAGCTTCCTCGTACCTAACATGGGATTCCTTGGGTTATATGAATAATATGCATCAAACATGTGCTACCCTCAAATACAAAATAGGAAGACTACAATTTTCTAATATTCCCAACATATAGAAATTCTCATACATGCCCAACATTACCATGTACCTCAACCACATGTCATTTCCCGATCGAGACAAAAACAATATAATTTACTGGTTCCTTCCTTGATTTGGAATCAGGAATGAGTTTAAATAATGTGACTCAAATCTATGTGGGATACCCAGACAATGTGACAAGCTCCATGGATGAATCCATGGAAGGAGTAACTGACATCACATTATTATTTTTTGATCAAGAAGCTAACATCACCAACCATAGTGGTGGAGGCCTCCCACCTTTTTAAAGAAATAATGTGGTGATGAAATGTTATGATGCATGGCCCCAAAGGAAAGTGCCAAAAAAATTATAAGTTTCCATTCATACTTCTATAGAGTTAAATTCATCTTCATCTAGTAATTCATTCCTGGAATGAAGTTCTTCAAAATAGAGTTCACAATCTTCTTAATCTAATTCATTTAAAGAGTTTAAAAATTCAATAATGTAATTGATATTAATAAATTAGATAAATCAATTAGTTTTGTGGGGTTTTCCACTGATAAAGTTCATGCATGGGTAGATCAATAGGAATTTAAAATGTGAAGGATCTATAGGAATAAAAAAACTGATGGTTCTTTTTAATATGAAACCTTAATGTCAATATATAAAATTATATAAAAATGGATGCTAATTATGATTCCATTAATAAAGAAGACATTGCCATTATTTTTCTTCACAAACTATGTTCAAAAGATGATTTGATTTAAGGATAAATGGTTATCATCGGGGAATATATGTGGAAACATCATTAAATTGTATCAGTATCCAATGTTAAATGAAAAATGAGAGTTATCAAGGAAATATGTAAGCATCATGATTAGAATATAAGAAACTTTTTTAAGTGTTAAAAATCTGAAGATAAGGATATTAGTTATCTTTGTGATAAAACTACCTCACTACACCAGAATTATGATATTATATATAAAAGATAAATTTATTTTCACGGATTTGTTAAAGATATAACATGTATATATAATTTTAATTCTACTACTATTGATGAGTTAATGAAACTGATTTTTTAATAGAACTATCATTTATAATATAAAATAAAAATATTTATAAATTTTAATATTTGGAAGATCATTTGGCTAAGTTGAAAAATAATTTGTGGACATAAGAAAAGAAGTTTTCAGATAAAATTATAGAGCAATAATGGAATTCCAATATACTAGATGTTATTATTACAAAATAGGAAAATTGTATGAAAAATATAAAACATATGATTGGAAGATTTACTATGAAATATTGATTTTTCAACTTTCATTGTTTGTAATATTTACTAAGTCCTAGAATTATAAATGTTTGAATGGATGATTTTTTTATTGTATGATTTTTATAATTCTATTGGTTAATGGGATATTTTTTTTACAAAAACATTTAGGATATATTATTTTATTTCAGGATTTATGGTTTAATTTTCAAAAGTAAACATTTTAACACCATAAGTTCATGCATTTTATTTGTGGGAGACCTCATATTTTGTTATATAATTATTTTTATTTTACTTTAGTATTTTAAAAAACTAAAAAGATGAAGAAATTTTAGAAATAATAAGATTCTTAAAAAATATATTTGTATTTATTTTATAAAGGTCTAGAAAAATATTTACTTATTATGTTTTAAAAATTGGTAGAATAATATTGTTTTAATATATATCCAAGGGGAAGTTTTTCTAAGTTCAATATAATCTATGAAATAATAAGGATTTTCTATTTTTAAAATTTTGATAGACTCAGTTTTTTCATGTGTATTGGTTATTTTAAAAATGGAATATATTTTTGAGTCCAAAACCAATATTATCTTTTGTTTTAAAAATAAAAATACACTTTAATTATATTTTTATTTAACCTGATTTTGTTTTTTTACCTTTGATGCATGAAAAACATAAATCTTTTAAAATAAAATACAGATAACATATACTTTTATGAAATACTGATAGTTTGAGTATTTGTGAAAATATGAAATATATAAAATTTGAAAATACTTATGGTTTGAGGTTTTTAAAAAATTGGTTATTTTAGAACTATAGAGTTCTTGAAAAATTCTTCAGTAGACATGTCAAGTTTTTGAGACCATTGAAAGATGAACTATACTCTACTACTTATGATGTTACAACTTAAACTGAGGGTTTCAGAATCCAACCATCAGATAATAACCTATAAATAGAGTCATTATTAAAGTAAAAATAATAATAATTGAAGTATAAAAGCATTTTATAAATTTATAATCACTTTAAGCCTTTAACTGCCTGTTGTTTAGTACACTTTTGAATGTATTAATTTTTCATTATTTGATAAGAGCTTTCATTTGTGAGGATCCATGGTAAGAGATCTTATTTTCTCTTTTTGTAATTATTTTGTATTAAATAATGAGGGTCAAGGGATTATAGGTGTAGAAGATAGAGTGGAGAATCTAATTTATATAATTGAAAATAATGACCTTAAAATTTGTTGAAGTAGGAACCTATAGACATGTTTAGTCGAGGCCATCATGGATCAAGTTTATGATCCCCTATAATGTTCTAGTTTAAAAGTGAGGTTTCTAATAATATAATTTAGTGTTACATGATTGGTAAATCAATACTCAGTGTTTTGTAAAAAAAAATTTGTGCTAATACTTTTACTAAGTCTTATTATAATTCTGTTAGTTCAAATTTCTATTGTTTATATTACTTTCATCATTAATTATAAAATATTTATTTTCTTACTAATGTGATTAATTTGATATTATTATTATTACTTTATGGTTACTTCCAAAATATTTTTTCTATTAGTTTTAATACATGAGGAGGATGAAAATTATATGCTTTTTTACCTAAACTAAAATTCAAGCCCTCCCCTCTTATAGTATTTTTTATCTACATTGTATACTAACATGATAAAGTGTAAATTTCATTATATAACAATATAAATTTATATAATCTTGAAATTGTTTTAATAAAATAATGAAAAAACTATTTATATAAGATTCATTATTATTTCTTATCGTTGGGAGTTGTTGGCTCTGTTGATAGGTATTCATGATGTTTCTCATTTATCTCAGCTCATGATAAACCATCCAAATCCCTATCATATTCTGAGTTGGGAAGAGATTGATTTGTGGCTATATTTTTTAGTTGTGGAGAAAGAAATGGGGATCATGGATTCTCTGGAGAATGTATTTTGTGGTAATTTTCTTCCATCGTTCACAATGTTATGGAAATAGATATCAGATTCTCATGATAATTGGGAGCACAAACCATCAGTGATGGAGCAGTGGACTTGCCTATTTTTGGAGAACCCTTCTTCTACATTACTTCTTAGGGATAGATATTCCTATGGTGGGGATATTGTAACATACTGTATTAAAGGTATCCCATTTGTTTTATTTATAGTTTTTTTCCAGGTTTGGAGGGAATTGAGAATGTTATAGAATCTTTTTAGTAGATCTTGGGTTGGGAAATACATATGAGGCACATTTATGGTGTAAATGGTTAATTTATAGTGAAAATGGGTTATGGGAAACAATTTTTGACAATAGTTTATGGTGTAAGACCATTTACACCATACACCATATTTTTACTTAAAAAATATATCAGATTATATTTTTTCAACATAAGGTGACATGTTTTTGGCATACATGTTTCATAGGGATTTTAGATCATAAAATACCAGTTTATGACATAAAATCTTTATTCCTAAAAAGTTTTATGTCTTAAAAGCCTGAATCATAATCAATTCAACTATTTTATACCAGAATTAAACCCTAGGATCTTTTAAGAAATTTTGGGCGTCTTCTCCTCTTTCGTATCACTTTCTTAGGTGCTCAATATCAATGGTGGTTGCATTAATTCTCTCCTAGTAAGTGGACTTCCTACTTATTTGGTTCTCTTCATCATGAAAATGACATTGGACTATGATTATATAATATGTTTATCACATATTTATTTTTATGTGATTTCTATATATTTTGTGTTCAATATTCTCCTAGAGGACAACCCTCATGTGGGTTGTGGTGTAGAGGGTGTGTTTATCAAGGTACGTATGGTCTAAGCTCTCGATTGGGTCTTGTTTATTACGAAATAAAAATATGATATATATGGATCATAGATAGATCAAAGTTTTTATTCTTATTTCATTCCAATATTTGTGGATCCCATTATAGGTAGTGTTTGATCTGTGTTTGAGGTAGGTTTTTCCTTCTCTAGACTACGTTGGATGAACTTAATTGCTTTGTTTTTTATGAATTTTTTTTATAAATTAATTAGAATCATTATTTGGTGTGTCTAAATGTATTCATGATAAAATATTTTTTGTATATAGTGACACTTGATTTCCATACATTAACATTACATCACTTTTCCAGAATACTTCAAACATTATACAAATAGATTCCCAAAGACCATATTAGTTTAGTGCCTTTGGAATCATGGAAACGTAAACACTGTTTTATAAATGAGCTACACTATCTCCAAATATATTCTTCTTAACTATCACCCTTCTTAGACACATCAAACATAATACATATCTTTATTACCTGGGGAATGAAACATAAAATGGGGTGAGCTCAAATGCTCAATAAGGGTAAAAAAAGGAGATATGTAAGCATAATCATGAGAATAAGGGTATGAGAAAATTATCATGACAATATAAGATCATACCCTGCATATCAAAGATCATATAAAATGAATCATTACATAAATCATGGTAGATAATAAGATATGAATCATAAGGAAATAATGAGAATAACCCATGAAAGCATAATATAGAAATAAAACATGGAGTTTTGGAAGACACATAATCAAATAATATGATTTCCCATAGTATCCAAGGCATCCCTACCAAGACCATATTCGTTGTATTAGTTCACTCCCCATACCATCTTGGTAGTTGTGGTTTACTCCCATGACCATCTTAATATCATTATTTCACTCCTTATACCATCCTTGTAGTCATGGTTCACTCACATGACCATCGTAGTAGTAAATGTTCATCCCCAAGACTATCTTAGTTTTCCTGATGAGATATAAATCTTTACCCCATGAATTATAGGGAGATATATGTCCCACCCATCTCATGACGAAACCATATGTGATTGTGCCACAAAATCATAAATAATAAAATCACAATCCATGAAATTAAATGTGTGTAATAAACATGTAATCATGTCTAAACTAATAGAAAATAGAAAGGTTTCATAACCATTTCATCATAATAATGATACATGAAAAGAAGTAGGTTTCAAAAGTATATAACCCTCAAAATTGAAATGGGTGTCATAAGAATCATTCCATAAAAACATAAACCATTAAATAAATAATATGAATGGAACCTTTGGATTATTTCCTAAAAGGGAGTTAGTTACATCAACAGATGTCAAATAAGATGGAAAATAACTTTGAAGGATATTTTGAAAACATTTCATGAGGAATATATCGTTTATTATTTGAAAAATTATATTTAAAAAATAAAACCTTCTAGAAATCATTACCTTTTAAAACTTATAAAATAATCATGAAAATTTTTTGAAAACTATTTTCCTTTAAAAATTATAAAATAATCTTGCAAAAATTTTTGTACATCATTTTCCTTGAAAACTTATAAAAGGGTCTTGAAAATGTTTTGAAAACCATTTTACTTGATAAATTATAAAATTAATCTTAAAAATTATTAAAATACTTTTTAAAACACAAAAAAGGAAAACATTTTTCATTAAAAATATATTTTAAAACTTTAAAGGAAGCATCAAAAACCATAAACCATTTTTGAAAACCCTTTTCATTGAAAACCTCTTAAAAATGAATTTCTCGAATATATAAAATAAAATTATTTTTAAAAGAATAAAATTTTAATCATGAAAATGAATCTTAAATGGATTTTTGGTCATGATGGTGGGTAAAATCCATACATGCCAAATATTTCGTGTGGACTGTAAAAATGATAGAAAGGTGCCATGATCAGAAAATGAAAAGAAGATTCCCTCTTAAGAAATCATTTTTAGGAGGTACAAAATGGGTAGAAACGTCCTTTAAATATAATAGGATAATATTAGAATATTTTTGGAAACTTTTCTTCTTAGAAAACATGGTTTTAAGGAACACAGATTTCTAACTGAATATAGGGTAAAGTTAGGCTTTCTTAAAAAATATTCTTAATAATCTTATGTACCAAAGAGTGAAAAATGGAAGCAATAAATTAATATATCATGAATAACTAAAATATAGGAAAATAAATGTGTTATTTTAATGTATGGATCATAACATTTCATAAAATGAATCAAAACCCTATACAATCTCAAAAAGTGATGAGATTGTTTTAATAAAATTTTACCACTTGGTTACTTTAAACCATACTCCCCATTTAAGACAGTGAAATTAAATAAAGATCAAAAAATCATTAAAGTAATTAGATTCATTATATAACATGTCATAGGTATTACTTTTACTTCATATAAAAACATAGTTTTATAACATGTTATATGTCTTATATAAGGTAAAGTGAGACAAAACTATCTTACCGATTTGATAACTTCTAAAACATAAACCCCATAAAAGGAAGATCATAGATTGGATATGTATTTACCCATAAATTTAAAAATAAGAATATTTTAATACATTCATGGGTAGTATATACACCACACAAAAGTAATGTGTGGTGGATAAAGCATATATCTCAAGGCAATAAAAAGTGAGATGAAATCCCCTTACCTTGTATCTTAAGTCTCTTCATACCCATAAAAACAAAATTTATAAAAATAAAAATTTATTATAAAAAATTTATAGAACCATATTATTATATCTATTACCATATTTTTTTATTATTACCTTATATTACCCTCTTGTTTACAATGCTATGTTAATGTTTCTCTTTGGGTAATATTTGCTTTATTCTTAAAATGTGTCTTAATTTATTATATATTTGTTCCTTATATTAATATCATGATTTAAATAATTTAAACCATAATATAAATATAATTTATTTTGATTATATTTTTATTATAATTATTTAAATAATATAGAAGTATGAAATGGAATACACCATTAATGGAGACGGTAAGTCATTCATAAGCAAGAATGCTGGCACCATTTTTATTGTCCAATTAAAAGAAATAATGATAATGAAATATATGTATATATATATATATATTATAATTAAAATAGAATTTTTACTTAATATATATCATATAATTTCACTAAACCCATCCTTAATATATTCCATGTAGTGTGTGAACGAATCACATCGCTTTGAGGGGGTGGTAGTCCACACTTCTGCAAACGAAATTATCATATTTCCACCAAGTGGATAGTTTAAATATATCAGTTTTAAAAGTACTAAATAAGATTAAATACATAATAAATATATTATATTACTTATATAGATATATTTTCCATCATAATTTCCACCATGATATTTGGTAAAGGAAAAAATAAACAATCATCGTTTCATGAGGCGATTGTTCATCATACATGTAAACAGTTTATTCCTGACCCATTATATTGAGGTGTGTGTAAGTGTAGGTAAAGAAATTTGCATAAAGACATCCTATTAAATTTATTATACTATTTTTTTACAATCATGGAATAAATACAATGGTGGTAGTTGAGAATTAAAATAAAGCAAAGTAGTTTGAGAGAAGATGTTACCTCTTAATCAGGTAACTCCTTTTGGTTTGTACCAAAAGGCTTCCTTAGATTGCATTATTACCAAATGAATGCTTCAATTAGGAATTTAGGGATATTTTAAATCATATCAAGAAGATATTTTCTGATTCAAAATTTTTTGATAGGTATGAAGAATTAATATAGATAGTGACCTTTTATATGAAAGGGAAAAGACATATTCGGTATTTTTGAAAACAAGTCTGGGGTACCCACATTTTTACTGAAACAAATTCATAAAAAACAAAAACTAAATAAATAATATATGGTTAATTTAATAATAATATCTATAAAATTGGTTTTAGAAAAGTTTCTATGTTGTTTTGGGTCTTAAATTTAAGGTTTAATACTTTGTTAACCTAATTTTTCTCATAATTGTTGTAATTAATTTTAATCACTTCTACAAATATTTTTGGTTAAAAAATTTAAAATTATTATACATTATAAACTATTATAATTAAAAATATGGAATATATTTTTCCAAATTATAATCACATAAGGGGTAGAATTTAATTTAAAAATAATCCCTCTCACAGGACAACGCTACGAGTTTTTATAGTAAAAACATCTAAAAGTTTTCTATGTTTTTATACGAAATTTTAAATTAAAATTGATTTAAATGACCTAAATTGGATTAATTTATAAAATTATTATCTAAATATACTTTAAAACCAAATTATAATATAATTTATCCATATAAATTTATTATATTAAAAATCAGTTTTAAATTAGATTCAGTATTTTGAATTATTCTTAAAAAATGAAACCTTAAAAAAATACCAAAAATTTATCCTGACCAAATTTTTATGTTTTATATCATATATGAAGAATATTTTGAAATATTAAATCTATAAAATTTCCAAAAAAATTGTTTTGAAAAAATGTTCTCCATTAAATGGCGGAAAAATTACCTTTATAAAAATATAGCTTTTGAAGCATAAAATTAAATTTATTCTTATATTATATCTATAAAATCCATTGGATGATTATGAAAAATATTTTCTTGAACATATAAAATATAAATTTAAATAATATCATTCACTATTTTTCACATACATATCTTATTTTAAATGTATTTTTATTTTAATTTTCATTAATGTTTTGTTTTGGGGGGTTTCCAAAGTTTTTATGGAGAATAGGTGAGTTTTCATGAATTGGGCCAAACCGTGAGCCCAATTCCTGATTTAAAAATAAATTTTGTTTCTTTTATAACTTATTATTTTTTTAATATTTTTCACTCATTCCAACTCCTAAATGTCCTCCCCTGATATATTAACACCAAAATTAATATTTGGAGCCTTTGAAAATCCATAACCAAGGTGTATATGGGTTTTTATTTAAGGGATTGGGCCTGCCTGAAAGCCCAATTCCAGTTTTAAAAATAAAATTTGATTAATTAATAACTAATTCATTTTAAGGTTTTTTCAGTGATTCAGAGCCCCAAAAACGCCGCTTGAACCCAGCCGCGTGTCCAATATCCTCCCACCCTCTTTTCATCTCATTTGCATCACAGTTTAGGTCAAAACCTCTGAAGAACTGAAATTTCGGGCAGATTTATAAAGTTAATTTGTTTCCTTCATAACTCCTTCAATTCCTACTCTATTTCCCCCATTCAAATTCCTAAATGATCTACCTATCCTTGTTCAAACCTCCCTTGAAGGTTTTTGTATTTTTAAAATCAGATACTGGTATTTTTGGGGGCGATTTCTAAAAGATATTTTAAGTAAGTTGTTCTCCTCCTTTCTTCTTTCAATTTGTTCAGGGTTACATCCAATGTACTTAGGGTTTCTTCCATTATCCTTGAGATTCCTAATTTCCAGGAGGTAGGGTATAAAAATTAGGGTTTTATCTTGTGTTTCATGACCTGAAATTATGGTTTTAGGTCTATTTTACCTTTCTTGAGGTGTGGCGGTGGTGCGTTTGAGTTTTCGCACAAAGGATTCAAGGGTTTCCTTGGTTTTGGTAGGTGATTCCATTGTGTATGAAGTCTTTGTGAATTGGATACTGTTTTTATGGTATTTTCATGCTTATTAAATTTTATTATTTCTGAAAAATATAGTTTTAGTGGTGTTTGTATTTAAAATGAATCCTAAATGCCAATTTAATGTGAAATTGGGGGGTTTTCCATAGAAATGTTTTATTATTTTAATTGGGGATACCCTATAAGTAACTAGTTGATTTTATTGAACTATAATAGGGATAATAATACCATTTTTAATGATTTTCCCTTGTGTTTATAGCTGAAAAACCTGGTTTTAATGGTGTTTGTGAACCACATGAAATTCTAAGAGTTGTGTTGTGTAAAAATAGAGACTTTGCAAGGATGTCGTTTCTTGAACCATATGAGGCTGCCCTAAAAATGATTTTGTGTTTTTACTGAAATTTATTAGGATTCCCTTTATGTTTTGGAAACTTAAAAATGTGCACATAGTATGCAAGTGAGGTTTATAAGGAGTTTTGTGTTCGAAACACTACGAGATTTTGAGGAATTGTTTTATGAAAAATATAAGTGTTTTGTTGCGTGTTTTAAGTGGTATAAAATGTGATAGATACTATATTGGTTGTGCTTGACCAGTAATGGTGTTTTATATGAAAATTTATTTATGTTTCATGCTGAAATTGATTGAGCACAAAAGGGGAAGCCCAGGTACCTAGGTGGGGCAGATTTGTACTAGTACGGCTAGTGGACCGGATGGGTTTTGTCCCTGTTTCACTTAGAATTTGGATAACGACAACACTAAATAAACTATTTGGATGATTATTGGGGACCAATAGGTTATGGGTATGTTCCCTACTACTGGATCGTTCATGAGAAAGGATTTTTCTATGGTTACTTTACACCGAGGTATGAGGTACATAGGGCCTAAGACAACCTAGTGCCTAGGGGTGTTCCCAATGTTGTTGCTCATTGGATTTGTAGTACATAACCATGTATTAGGGTGTGTTTGGAAGTAAATTATAGTATCTAACATTTCTATTTTAATGTGTTAATATTCAGAAAATTTTGGATTGAAAACTATTTTCAATTTGAGGTTTCATTTCTTGAAATTTTAACACTACTTTTCCTTGCGTTTGAAAACTGCTTGCTTTTTCACATTGTATTCTGTACTCTTTGGAATAATTGGGTGGTATTCTATTGGGATTAGCCTCACACCCTACTTACACCCCTTGGGTGTAAGTAGACTTGGTTATGTTTGATTCAGGTAAAGGAAAGGCTAAGGGTGATGGCGGTTCGTGGTGTCAGTTCCCATCCTTGGTGTGGAGTTGTGGAGATAGCTTGGGGGCGATGACCCCTAGTCGTGTGGAGTCCTTGGGGCTATCTTGATGCTATAATTATTTTTATTTGGACCACTTGTATAATCATTAAACCAATGTACTCAGTTCTGTTTTTTACTTAAGTCTTGTTTGGATCAAAAATTTCAGATTTATATTATGGATTGTTTTTAATGTTTTATGCTTTCATACTCAGGTAAATCTTTCCCAAACCTAAATTAATGATACCCGAGCACTTTTTCCAGACCGTGGGGATAGGGAACGCCCTTCGGGTCAAGTCACAGGCTGGGTTTGGTGCCGGTTTTTGCAGTGACCAGATTCAGTTCGTGATAAAATGGTATCAGATGAGGTTCGCTCCTTGGGTCATGTTATTTGGGGAAGAGTCAGCATAGTCTAGAGATAGGATTTTTGGGACTTGAAATTTCAATCATGGGTAGTGTGCCTGGCCAGCACACCTCATGACAGGATTCAAGTCACCATGGGAAGTATGGATTTATCTGAGTTCTTTGGTATTCTTGGTTTTATGATGACTATGGGAAATGAAAAGAGAGTTGGGCGAATAATCTCATTGAGCTCACAGGGCCTGGAAATCCATGTGGAGCCATGGATATTTCCCTAGAATACTCTCTGTGACAGCGAAGTGATTGGAATATGGCTGCCAACCATATGTCCAAGTCACCCACCGAAACTAGTTTCCTCTCACAATGTCTTGTGTCTCTTTGTTTTTGAATCTTGGAAACTTGGTTTTTTTAAGCAAAAACAATGACTTCACTTTAAGGAGAGTGAATTTTTGTGAAGTTATTTTTTAGTAAAGTGAAAATGGTTTTATTTTTTTTATGCCTATAAATGAAATTTCATAATTATTTCAAAAGGGTAAATTATGTGTTTACACCTCTTTTGAAAGTATGAACTATGTTAATTGGGGTTTTGAAAATATGTTTCTAGTGGAATTTTTTTAAACCATGGAAAAGTTTTTTGGATTGAATTAAGTGTTCTAGAATTTTTGTGTGGGGGTTGAAGATGGATTTTGGGTTTGGTGACTACTGAACCAAAAAAAATATGAAATTTTATAACCTTGTCTTGAAATGATAAGAGTTGAGTTCTTAATTAAATGGAGATTTATGAAATGGTGTTTTTCATGAAATTAGAAGTGTTTTTAAATGGGTTGAAATGGTTTGAAATGATTTTGAAAGGCATGAATATGTGATTTTAATGAATTATGGATTCTTTTCTAAATGGTTGTGTCCTTATGAAATGTTTTGTAAGATGTGAATTAGGATTTTGATCTCATTGTTAGCAGTTTTGAGAAAAAGGTTGGGTTGGTTGACCATTTTGTTTTTGAAAAGTGGAAGGAAGTTTTGTTTTACCCTTTGGTATTTCCATGAGTGACCACATGCATGGGGTTATATGGGATGATGGATGGTTGATGGCATGACTGGATGAGTGCTGGGATGGATATGAGGAGGGTGCCCGGTGTGGCACAAAAACATGCATGTGTGAGGCCCATGGGGTACTATTGGTGGATACGCTTACTGCTAAACCGTTTGTTTTCAAAGAATTGGTTTTAAAGAAAAACATCATGTCTTGATGAATAGTTTGGTATGGTTTGTATTATGGGTTTTTGAAAATGTTGATGTTGTGGGATGTTTTGAGTTCAAGAACTCCTTCTGTTTGAACTATGTTTTGGGTTTGTGTTTGGTCGGTAAGCTATGTTGTAGGGACGGTTAGTGGTCTCTTGTGAAATTTTTTTGGGATGCCTTTATGGTGGTTCCCTTCATGTGTTTGGATCTGGTTTGTGGCATGTTTTGACCAATGGACTAGATTGGTTGGGTCCTTGGGTTCTCTCATTGGATAAGGTACGCCCCCATTAAGGGTTAATGCACAACTAAAGTGCAACCCGTTTTGTTTCTCTATTGGAAAATCCTCTAGTTGATCAATATAAAGAATATTTTATCGAACATTTTTTTTATTGAGTCTACACCCATTCATTTTGCTGATTTGTGGATCCTCTTGTAGTGGGATAGTGTTTGTGGAAGGTTGAAAGAGACGTTAGTTTCTTAAGTTTCTTGATTCATCAAAGGTGGGAGTGTTCTTTCATTGTTAGTATGGATGAGTGACTTGATGGTGTCTAATAGGGCCTCTGGGTTCTTTATAGTTTCTTTGAAGAAAGAGTTATTATTAAACCACCAATTTTGAGATTTCGGTCATGATAGGATATTGTGTCCACTTTTTGGACTTATCTGTTGTTTAGGGACTTTGAATATGGTCCCGTTCCATGTATTGTTTCTATCAATCGCAAGGGTCATGTTCGGTGACGCATTGTGATGTTGTGTGCTCTTTTCACCATAAAGGTGAAGGTCACACAATCCTCTAATGTTATATGTTATGTAGGGATTATGTCTCCCTTGGAAAAACATTAAATCCTCAATCTTAGAGGAAGGTGTTTATACGTGTCTTTCCCTTCTGTTGTTTCTCACCCAAAGAAACAAGGTGCGATGTGTGTGCATCTTCTGATCCCTTGTTTCAGTGAAATGTCTATTTTTGGTAAAGTGGGTTATGAAGTGTGTTATGTCTTGATGAACCCATCGGGGTATGAGGTGTAGTTGTTTGTGGCACTGAAAGAAGAAGTTCCACATAGGGGTTTCAACAGAATAATTGCGTGGCCGAAGATGCTTTAATATTTTGAGCTCCAGTCATAAGTCCCGGAGAAAGGCTGGCGCATAGTCAGGGGAAACACTAGTGTTGTTTAAACCCTTGTACAATTTCATATCCTCAGTGTGAAAGATAGGAAGTGTTTAAACCTATGGTTTCAACATATTCCTTCTGTTTTTCTCGTTCGGTGGAAATAGGTAGAGGGCCTTGTACTCATGTCATCGCCTAATGTCTTTCCCTCCCACATTGGTTTCCATTGAGTCATTGGAGAATGGTTGGAAATTTGGATAGAAATTTTGAGCACACATTTTGTGCACGATTAGTAGTGACAGTGTTCTAGGAATCCACGTGGAAAGAATGATCAGCATAGTTAGTGCACGGTTTCCCAAACCGTGTGGACTAACCCTACACCCTTCCCAAATCTTAAAAAAAATGGGCCTTTCTGTGTCGGCCCATGCTGGTCGGTTAAGATGGTTGGTTCTTGTGGTGGGAAGACCCACTGTGGGTATCATGTATATTATTTTGTAAATTTCTAATTTATGTATACCCCTTGTACCAGGGAGTCTATTTGGGCCTCCCTCTATTAGTGTTTTGATTCTGTCTCAAAAAAAATTAAGTTGTCTCTTACGGCAGGGAGCCCATTTGTGTCTCTTCATACGAGTAACTCATATTTTTCCTTGGTTTTTTATGGAAAGTAGGTATTATAATATGGAGATATCTAACTACCTACATCTTACTTTGGTAAACATTGATATTGGATAGTGACAAATGGTTTAGTTACAGTAGGTAATGTGTAACCTTGTTCGATGTTGTTGTTTATTTGGGTAAATTGATTAAGTATTGTTTAGATTGTGTTTGAGGAGTTTTCATTTGGGATAAAGCCTGAATGTGCTTGATTATTTCAGGAAAGTGGTGTATGTCAGGTTTGTGAGAGTATTCTTTCCTTCATTGATCACTGGAGGTGTTATGGCCTTTGGGGGAGAAACTTGGCAAGAGAGTACCTCTTGGTTTCTCAGTTGGGTTTGGTTGTTTCTTTGGCCTTACTGTGACTTTTCGGGGCGGAATGTTTTCATGGTGGGGATAATTGACACATACATAGCTTATTTTAAATGTATTTTTATTTTAATTTTCATTAATGTTTTGTTTTGGGGGGTTTCCAAAGTTTTTATGGAGAATAGGTGAGTTTTCAAGAATTGGGCCAAACCGTGAGCCCAATTCCTGATTTAAAAATAAATTTTGTTTCTTTTATAACTTATAAGTTTTTTAATATTTTTCACTCATTAAAACTCCTAAATGTCCGCCCATGATATATTAACACCAAAATTAAAATTTGGAGCCTTTGGAAATCCATAACCAAGGTGTATATGGGTTTTTATTTAAGGGATTGGGCCTGCCCGAAAGCCCAATTCCAGTTTTAAAAATAAAATTTAATTTATTAATAAATTATTCATTTTTTTAGGTTTTTCAGTGATTCAAATCCCCAAACACGCACCTTGAACCCAGACGCATGTCCAATATCCTCCCGCCCTCTTTGCAGCTCATTTGCATTGCGGTGTAGGTAGAAACTTCTGAAGAACTCAAATTTCGGGCAGATTTATAAAGGTAATTTGTTTCCTTCATAACTCTTTTGATTGTTACTCTTTTTCCCCCATTAAAATTCCTAAATGATATAACTATCCTTTTTAGAACCTCCCTTTAATGTTTGAGTATTTTTAAAATCAGATACTGGTATTTTTGGGGGTGATTTCTACAAGATATTTTAAGTAAGTTGTTCTCCTCCTTTCTTCTTTCAATTTGTTTACGGTTACATCCAATGTACTTAGGGTTTATTCCATTATCATTGAGGTTCCTAATTTCCAGGAATTAGGGTATAAAAATTAGGGTTTTATCTTGTGTTTCATGGTCTGAAATTATGGTTTTAGGTCTGGTTTACCTTCCTTGAGGTGCGGCGGTGGTGCGTTTGAGTTTTCGCACAAAGGATTCAAGGGTTTCCTTGGTTTTGGTAGGTGATTCCATTGTGTATGAAATATTTGTGAATTGGATACTGTTTTTATGGTATTTTCATTCTTATTAAATTTTATTATTTCTGAAAAATATAGTTTTAGTGGTGTTTGTATTTAAAATGAATCCTAAATTCCAATTTAATGTGAAATTGAGGGGTTTTTCATAGAAATGTTTTATTAGTTTAATTGGGGATACCCTATAAGTAACTAGTTGATTTTATTGAACTATAATAGGGATACAAATACTGTTTTTAATGATTGTCCTTTGTTTTTATTGCTGAAAAAATGGTTTTAATGGTGTTTGTGAACCACATGAAATTCTAAGAGTTGTGTTGCGTAAAAATGGAGACTTTGCAAGGATGTCGTTTCTTGAACCATATGGGGCTACCCTAAAAATGATTTTGTGTTTTCACTGAAATGTAGTAGGATTACCTTTATGTTTTCGAAACTTAAAAATGTGCACATAGTATGCAAGTGAGGTTTATAAGGAGTTTTGTGTTGGAAACACTACGAGATTTTGAGGAATTGTTTTATGAAAAATATAAGTGTTTTGTTGCATGTTTTAAGTGGTATAAAATGTGATAGCTACTATATTGGTTGTGATTTAACAGTAATGGTGTTTTATATGAAAATTTATTTATGTTTCATGCTGAAATTTATTGATCACAAAAGGGGAAGCCCGGGTACCTAGGTGGGGCGGATTTGTACTAGTACAGCTAGTCGACAGGATGGGTTTTGTCCCTGTTTTACTTAGAATTTGGATAATGACAACACTAACTAAACTGTTTGGATGATTATTGGGGACCACTAGGTTATGGGTATGTTCCCTACTAGTGGATCGTGCATGAGAAATTATTTTTCTATGGTTACTTTACACCGAGGTACGAGGTACATAGGGCCTAAGACAACCTAGTGCCTAGGGGTGTTCCCAATGTTGTTGCTCATTGGATTTGTAGTATTTACCCATGTCTTAGGGTGTGTTTGGAAGTAAATTACAGTATCTAACATTTATATTTTAATGTGTTAATATTCTGAAAATTTTGGATTGAAAACTATTTTCAATTTGAGGTTTCATTTCTTGAAATTTTAACACTACTTTTCCATGCGTTTGAAAACTGCATGCTTTTTCACATTATATTTCTTACTCTTTGGAATCATTGGGTGGTATCCTACTGGGCTTAGTCTCACACCCTACTTACACCCCTTGGGTGTAATTAGACTTGGTTATGTTTGATTCAGGTAAAGGAAAGGCTAAGGGTGATGGCGGTTCATGGTGTTAGTTCCCATCCTTGGTACGGAGTTGTGGAGATAGCTTGGGGGCGATGTCCCCTAGTCGTGTGGATTCCTTGGGGCTGTCTTGATGCTATAATTATTTTTATTTGTACCACTTTTATTATCTTTAAACCAATGTAATCATTTCTGGTTTTTACTTAAGTCTTGTTTGGCTCAAAAATTTCAGATTTATATTATGGATTGTTTTTAATGTTTTATGCTTTCATACTCGGGTAAATCATTCCCAAAACTAAATTAATGATACCCGGTCACTTGTGCCAGCCCGTGGGGATAGGGAACGCCCTTCGGGTCATGTCACGGTCTAGGTTTGGTGCCGGTTTTGGCGGTGACCAAATTCGGTTCGTGACACTATTAGTAATTAATTTGAACATATTAATATAAATCATCTTTTTCACATAAAAATAAAATTTTATAAATTCAGTCCCATTATATTCATTGGGATTCTATATTCTTCTCAAATTAATATGTAACCAATGAATTCAACTATATATATTAAAAATTTATTTAATCTTGTAATCTTAAATTTATAGTCCTTGTTATAACCTATTAAATATTAATATTTTAATAATGAATTATTGTTTAGTACCACTTGGTCTTGCATGTTACGCAAGACATCGAGGAATGTCATTGTTGTGTGTAACATAAGATATCCTCGGTGTTTCATGTAGATCAGGCTAAAGTTCATGTTACAAGTAGTACATGATTAACTTGTTTTTGAATATAATTCGAGCCAAATATTGTTCTTTAATATTAAATAAACTATCTTTAGTGTTGTGTGAAATGTAAAATAGAAAAAAGGTTAAATTAATTGAAAAAAACAATTCACAAAATCTCAGGGTGTTACATTTCCCCTAGTTTTGGAAAAAGAAAAGTATGTTTTCAATGAAATTTGAAATGTATTGATAAATGGGTTTTCAATTATTATTTTTGGTAGAATAGGGTGTTGTTTTAGATTTTTTTAGGAAATTTGGAACCCTTTTGAAATTATTTGAGAAATGTTGCACGTGGGATGACTTGGTTACTTAGGTAGAAGGTGTATCTTCAAACTATCATTTTATTATCAGGGGGTTCACTGATGGGGTATTCATATTCTCCCTAGTACTTTTTTTTGTGAAATTGTTTTTTGAAATTTTTGGTGGTTCACTCATGGGGTGTAGGCATGCGTTATAGGGACTTGGGTGCACATTAGTAATTGACTACCATATGAGTAGTCAATTTTCCTGAACAATTGTGATCCTTGGAATGATTTAACTTTGATTTGGATTTTATTTTTTAAAATTTCATTTAAATTATTTTTATTTGGATAATGTTTTATGGAAATTATGATTTGAAACTATTTTTACTGGATTATTTTATAACTGTAGGAAAAGGGAAATATTTACCATGAATGTTATGTAAAACATTTTTATTTCTTATCATTCCATGATTTCATGAAAATGATCATACTGAGATTATTTGTATAGAGTCTTGATATGTAACACCTAGTTGGGAAGCTACTGATCCTATTTATCTTACACCCTTCACACCCCTTCAGCATTGTGTAAACCTAGTTATGTATTTTGATGTAGGGAAAAGGAAGGTTCCATAATGAGGTGGAGAGGTTTCAAATAGCTAGTTATTGGTAATTGGTGGTGTGATGGTAAGATATTCTCCACATATCATAGGAGTAGTTGTCTTATATTTTGTTTTATTTGGGTTTTTGGACCATTTAATTTTTATATATGGTTATCAAGTTATACAACTACCACTGTTTTCTTTTAGTTATAGAATATATTTATCCTAGTTTTCTTCCACTATTCTTTTTTATGTATGTATATTCCATTTATGTTGCTTAGGTTTTAGAAAAAAATTTCCCTATTATTATTGTTTGATACCCAAGTGATAGTATCCATTCTATGAGGATTAGAAACACCCTTTGAGTTTGTGGTAGATCGGGACAGGTGCCTGTTTGTGGGTGTTACTTTGGTTATCTTTTTAGAAATCATATTAGAGATAAGTTTTTCATCAAGAGTTATTGTCTTGAGACATTTTGTAGACTATAGAAAGGACTTTACAAACTTTATAGGTAGGTTTTGGTGAGTTCATGGATAGTAATTTTTATAAAGAGACTCATGTTACCATGAGATATTGGTATGTGTGTCTCCTTTGTTGAGTTATTGATCTTAGTATCAGTTTCTCCTTGTGGATTTATGGATTGTATTGAGATTATCCTATTTTATGATCATTTCCACAATTTTCAATATACAGTAATATGGCTCTAAGACATCTCTCATGGGTTACACAGGAGGGCGTAATGTATTCTCCTATAAGGAATCCACCTTTGTACTAGAATTTTATAGAGGCTATCATGCGATATGTTCATTCCATAGAACAAAATGTATTAAAAGTCTATAACTTAGTTGTTGAAGAATAAGTAGGAGCTGGAGGAGATAGGGATCAATAATGAGAGTACTTAAATGAGATTACACCATCCCTTTAATGTTATGAATGAAACACAAGAAGTGTAGAAATGGATATACAATATTGATAAAATCATTAACTCCCTAGATACACTTGAGACTATCAATGTGATATGCACAACGATCAGTCTTGAGGGTCTTAGAAATAGATGGTGGGTTTTTATGGTATATGAATATAGTAATGTGCTCTTGGATTTAAAGGGTTACAAAACACTTTTCTTTTATTAGTTTTTCCTAGATTCTTTGATTATAGAAATGTATCTGGAGTTCCACTCTTTGAATCAGGTAGAGTATTTTGTTTCAGAGTACATGAATCTGTTTGTAGAGCTGTTTCATTTTACAATGAACGTGGTAAATAACAATCAGCTAAAAATCCACATGTACCTATTAGGTGTGTGACTATATATCAAATCACCAGTATTTACAATGAATCATTCTAACTATGTAGAAATATTAGATAGATCTATGATAGAATAAATTCATAAAGAAGACAAGATTGTTTATTCTACACATTTTATCCCACCTAGTGGAAGCCTCAGTTGTATGAAGGGAAAGATTATGAAGTGGTATGATCATCTCAAGAGGGGTGAAGGTTTTTTTCATTATCAATCATCCTCTTTACTATTAGTTACAACCATTACTGTTCCCCTATCTTACTTCCAGTTTGGAATGGTCAAGGGCACCCATTATTCTTGTCCCACCCCCATGAATATTTCTAATGGCTATTTCCACTATAACTATAAATATAGGTTCTACTAGGATATGTTTACACCATTATATGGTCAGGTATTTTAATATGAAACTGGCACTATAGCATAGTAAAAATCATCAATTTAAGAACCCGGACGTTCCTTTCAGGTACATTTTACTTTTTGGGCTATTTTTTAGAAAAAAGAGGAGTACTGGAAATTTTAGGAGTACACGCCTTGTAATTTAAGTACACGTTGTGTACCCAGTTGATGCTGGTGACCGTGTTATAGTTATGTAATGGCCAAGCACATGGCCGTGTGTGGTGACCTAAAGACCTCATAAAGTAGAGGGCAGAAAAGGCAAGTACACACTGTTTACTTTTTAAGAACATGTCATGTACATTTTTTCATTAAATAGACCATGGTCACATATAATTGACAGAACATGCTTCTTATTCTTTTGTCTCATCCAGGAGCATCCATACGGCCACAGATCTTCTCCTAGACCCTGAATCATCGAACTTTCTCTGATTAGAACTACATCAATTGTGTTTGAATCACATTAGTGAGTTCTCCCTTCTTCTTGAACATCATCTCGTAATTTCTCCTCTTCAATGAGTTATCCTCAGTTGAAAGTTTTTAACATTTTTGTAGATACATGACATTATAGGGAGATTTAAGGCCTGGGGATCATGTATATCGGTCTCACGATTCCGAGGTAGGAGGTTTGTGCCTTTCCGTATTTAGTCTTTGAGTTATGTGTGCAAAATTTCCCAATACCATTGTTCAGGGTATTGGGTGTTTATGGTTTTATCCCTTTTATTTTCCTTCTATGAATATTTTGATTAGATAGAGGTTAATTGTTGAGAATAGGGTTATCTTTTCTAAGTTACGGATTTTCCCAATGTTTTATTGTTTTGACCGTTTGGTCCAGCCTTTCCTATTAGGCTACTTCTTTTCTTTCCATACCTTGTATTGTTAGGGTGGAGTGATTATTAATCGACATGCTATGATATGTTTTAGATTGTTTATCCAAGTAGTTCATGAGGTTTAATTTGGATGATGATTATAATTTGTGCATGATTTCTTTACACGGGGCTGTAGTAACCTGGTGTAGTGAGACCATAGGATAAATTGACATTGAGGGATTTCCCAGAGTGTCTATTATAATTATCACACTGCAAGACCATATGAGGGATTTATGTTGAGTGTTACCTCAGAGTGTCTATAGTTAAGTTACGAGGACACATGAATAATTGATGTTGAGTGCTTCCTCAAAGTGTCTATATTTTACCAGTAAAAGACTATTGGGGGAATTGACGGTGAGTGCTTCCTCAGAGGGTCATTGATAACACATGACTATAGGGGGAATTTACGGTGAGGGATTCCTCAAAGATTCATTGATATATATTCTCTTTTATTATGAACCATAGGGGTTAGGTTATGATAATTAACTAGAGGGTTTCAGTATTTTTTGGTTGATTAAATACTTAAAAGTAAATGTTTGTAAATGAAACATTGGGACTGTTTAATTTTGAGTACTTCTGTGTTCACTGCTTATTTTTTCTTATTGCCTTCCATATATATTCACTGACTTTTAGGCACAAATCATTGGGTGGCTTCCTACTGGGATTAGTCTCACACCCTATTTGGGACATGATTTTGGGACCAAACAGATTATATTGCTTCAGGTATAGATAAGGGAAAACACCCTTCTACTTTAGGTACTTGATTGTTACGGAGTTGGGAAGCATGGGACCGAGATGAGGCTTTCTATGTTGTGGAGCTATTTACTTGCTTTTATTTTGTACTTTTGTGTAGTACTGTATTTTATCATTTTGATTTGTTTGTCTTCTTTCCTAGACATATGTATCATGCATCATTTATATATATGTGTGTGTGCTCAAGTTGCTTATTACTTTTGTTTTTTACTTATTGCATTTTTAATGCTTCTGCTATTGCTATCTGTTTTACTACCATAGTGTTACTCTGCTAATGAAGGCATACCTTCCCCACTATCACACCCAAGGTCCTCACCACTAGTCAGTATTCTCTGGCATTCAAGGAAATTTTCTTGAGGCCATGTGATCAACCGGTCATGGGGCACCTCTGGGTCGCTCCCAGAACCGAGATGTTACAAAGTGGTATCATAGGAAGGTTATTTTCTCCTCGAATTACTATTTGGAGCTTATAGTCGGGGATTAGAAATAATGGGTGTTTGTTAATAATTTGTCCCTGGGTGTAGCTATCCCGTGTACATGGAAAATCCAATTCACCTCGTTATTGCAATTTTTATGGTTTTTCAATTTTACAGTTGATTTTATTTCACCGTTAGGTGATTTACATGTTTTTTTGTTATCATTGGTATTATTGAGGTTCAATTTCTATTTCAACCCGATGAGATGAGGGTTCGACATCTCATGCATCATATAAGAACTTGTTAGAGATCACATGTCATGCATTCTTTCCATAACATTTAGGGTGCATTAGTGATTGTATGTTGTTATGATAGTTGTTGGGATATATATTCATGATGTTGTGATATATTCCTTGATATAGTACCTACTATTTGATAGGGTATTGGATTGTGTAAGGTTTTGTTTGAATGAATGCCAAACATTGGTTATTGAGGTGTTATGGGAACTCATGGATCGGAATTTGGTGGATCATTGTATTTTTATTACTTGTGTATGAAATGTATAAGATTTCAAGATTTTATTCGTGGGGAGTATGGTCCCTCATGGATCAGAATTTGGAACCTTAATGTTTTTTCAGTTTTTTCGGGGTTCTAGAGTAGTTTATGAGGCTTACTATCCGGAAGAACCCATAATACATGACGTGTAATGATGAATACACTCCATGTGTACTTATGTTTTGGAAGGAACTGTTTTTTAAGTACGTGTTGTGTACTATATATACATGTTATGTAGTCTCTAACCATGTCACTGGCTGTGTGTGTAGAGACACGGTTTGGGAAATATTTGGTAGAACACGCTGTTTATCGGTTGTACATGTCGTGTTGTGTAGATCATGTATCCACCCATGTGACTAATGATACAGATGGGTAAAACATAAGTTATACACGTCGTGTCAATATTAAACACATTTTGTAGTGTAACCTATGTTTGAGACCATGTAGCGAATAACACGAGTCAGTGAAATCATTCTAGTACACATCGTGTCTATAATGAACACGCCGTGTAGAGTCAGCCGTGTAATCGGCCGTGTAACTAACAACACAGATCGGTGATGTTCGTATTGTACATGCCATGTTTGGCACTAACATTCTATGTATTATAGTTCTAGGAGAACCATGTGGCTTATCCATGTAGATGAACTTGGGCAGGGGAAGAGGATTCAAGTACACACTGTATGTTAGGACAACACGCCGTGTGTATGGAGTGTTACACGACATGGGATGGAAGAACTACGCACCCATGTGAAGGATTAAGGGAACATGCCATGATTAAATGTTTCTAAATCTTGAGTTATTTATTTCTATTGTTCCCTTCTTATACTTCAATGTTTCAATACCTATTAATCTTGATCTAAGGTGTGCTCTTGACCTTACAGATTCATGCCACGGAGACATCCTTCAGTTGTCCGCAAGTTATAGGGTAGTGATCAGACACTAGATGTGGCTGATCAGGGACAACCATCATATCCTGCAGTTGTGCTAGTTCTGGAACTAGACTTCATCCTAGATATAGGTTTTGAGGCACAATTCCGAGAGGTATTTTGAGGGTTATGCAGACCATCCAGGGAGAACCCCCTCTTGCCCCGTTGATGGAAAAATTGACACTAGTTTTCTAGCAGTAACATCCTCCCACCGTCACTAGGGATGGGGGAACTTAGGCTGCAGAGTCATGGTTAGAAGCCACACTATCTATATTCGAGCATCTAGAGACACCTCCAGAGAGGAGAGTGAATATTGATACATACATGCTTCAAGATTCTTACAAGAGATGGTGGGATGTGATCTCCCAAGCAGGATGCTAGCAGGTCATGGATTGGGATGAGTTCCAACATGCCTTCTATGACTTTTTCTATCCAGATATATTGAGGGATGATAATTCCTGAGATTTTAAGAGTTTGGAGCAGGGTAATCTTACAGTCATTGAGTATTCATCTCGCTTCATAGATATACAATGCATTACACCCATTCTAGGGGAGATGAGTTGTTCTTAGAAAGGAAGTTTGTGGTTGGTCTCAAGAAAAACATTGGGGATCTGGTGAACATCTATAAGTTGACTTCCATCACTTCTATAGCCAACCATGCACTGATCATGGAGAACAACCAAAGGTATTCTGAAGCTTTAAGCTAGGGTGATTACACATCTAGAGCTAGTGCTTCTCTGTCTAACAGAAGGAAGTGATGCAGGGAGTCTACACATGGAGATTCGAGTAGGCGTGATGCACCTCCAGGTAGCCAGATGGTATGCTACCAGTGTGGAAGGGTCGGGCATACAAGGCCACATTATCAAGGAGACCTATTAGAGTGCTAATCATGTGGAAAGATGGTCCATATTAAATGCTTCTATCATATCCTCTCACTAGAAGCTGGTGACATGGGTTCTTATATGAATCCTGATTTGGGAGAAGAACTACAAATTTCTAACCAGTCTGGGAATTTGAGTTCTTTCGTCCATTCAGGTGGAGGTGGAGGTTGTGGCGGTGGTAGCCAATCACCAGGATTTTAGTGACAATAGGGTGGATCTGCTCAGAGTGGTCAGGTAGGGTCACAGGGTTGCGGTGAAGTTCAAACTTTTGTAGTAGAGTAAACCTAGTAGGAGTAGGATCTTGAACCCTCTATAGTTCAAGGTACTATTATAGTTTCCTCAGTTTTATCTAATACACTTTTTGATATAGGGGCTCCCTATAGAATTATATCTATTGATTTTGTGGAGTGCCTTGGGCACTATATCATTTCTTCTGATGATGTCTTGAATCTATACACTCCGTTGGGAACTAGAACAAATAGTGTACGTCGGTGCAAGGAGTTCCCTCTTGAAGTTTGTGGGTGTCACTTCTTTTGGTACCTCTATGTCCTAGAGATTACAACCTATGATTTCATTCTCAAAATGGACTGGTTAGTTCCCTTCCAAGAAGTTTTCAATTGCTATCATCGTAGGGTGAGTTTCACATCACTAGAGGGTGGATCGTTTCATGATAAGGGAAAGTGGGATGTTTTAGAGAGTAGAGAGGGACCTGAGCATCATGGGTTGGGAAGAGTTACATCCCATACTGCTATTCTATATCCAGATGACCAGGGGACTTCACAGAAGGACTTTCCTCTACTATTGGATCATTTTAGGGACTTCTTTCTAGAGTAATTTTCAGTTTTTCCTCCGGAGCGAGGGATGAACTTTTCTATTGAGATTATTCTTGGATCAACACCTGTTTCCATTCCTCCTTATAGTATGGCTACACAATAGTTACAAGATCTCAAGAAGCTTCTGTAGGTGTTACAGGCAAGGGGTTTCATCTGACCCAGTACTTGTCCCTGGGTTCCACTTGTCCTATTTGTGAAGAAAGCAGATGGTACCCTCAGACGTTGTTTGGATTATCGGAAGTTGAACCAATTTATGTTCAAGAACCAATATCCCTGGTCAAGGATTGATGATCTCTTTGAACAGCTTTGAGGAGCCTGATTTTTCTCGAAGATTGACTTGAGGTCTGGTTACCATTAGTTGCATGTTATTCCATATGATATACCTCTTACAGCCATATAGAGCATGTATGGTCTATATGAGTATGTGGTTATACCGTTCGGTCTCACGAACGTGCCTGCAGTTTTAATGGCACTGATGAACTGAGTGTTCCATCCATATTTGGATTCATTCATGGAGATCTTTGTGGACTATATCTTGGTTTACTATCACACTCGACACAACCATGCCACACATATTGAGATCATTTTGAGTACACTGAGAGAGCATCAGTTATATGTTAAGCTCTCAAAATTCCACTTTTGGATGGACCAAATTCACTTTTTGGGCCATGTTTTCTTAGAAACAGGATTATCAGTAGACCCATAGAAAGTGAGAGTAGTAGTTTACTGGGAGCATCCAAATAATTTCTTTGAGGTATGGAGTTTTCTAGGGATGGATGGTTACTATAGAAATTTTATACAGGACTTCTCACACTTAGCAGTGCCACTAAAGGACCTGACTAAGAAGGTTGTGAAGTACTTGTGGTCAGATTCCTACGAGTTAGCCTTTCAAGAGATGAAAGGGAGGTAGACTTCTACATCGATACTAGTATTTACAGAGTCAGGAAAGAGCTATACTGTCTACTGTGATAAATCAGGTATCGGGTTGGGAGAAGTGCTTATGCAGGGAGAAGAAGTCATTGCGTACAATTCTCGGTAGTTAAGGCCACATGAGATGAACTACCCAACACACGATCAAGAGATGGTTGTAGTTGTTCAAGCTTTATGCTACTAGAGACATTATCTTTTGGGAGAGAATTTTGTGGTTTTCACAAACCACAAGAGTCTCAAGTATATCTTCACTCAGAAGGATATGGATTTGAGATAGTGAAGGTGGGTTGAGTACCCTTAGTCCTTTGACTTAGAGCTTTTCTACATGCCTGGGAAAGGAAATGCAGTGGCTAATGCACAGAGTAGGAGGACTCAGATATAAGAAGTTCAGGAGTTCATAAGTGAGTGGAAGATAATGACTCTATTCTATGAAATTCATTTGGAGGTGCATGACAGACATGGGAAGAAATTACTATCTTTTGTAGTTGTTACCTCTACTCTTCTTGATCGAGTGCGAATATGGAAACTATCAGATTCAGAAGGCCTGGCCTTACGGGAAAATTTTTCAGGAGAGGACCCTATTCCTAGATAGACTGTAGGTGAGGATGAGATCTTTCATTTTCATGGACATATGTGGGAGTCAGCAGACATACAATAGTAGATGATGCAAGACTTTCATTCCTCAGTGTGGGCAGTTCATCTTGGAGTCACCAAGATGTATCCATATCTACACTATTAGTATTGGTCGCCAAGTATGAAGAGAGATGATTCTGGTTTTTTCATGAGGTGTTCCACCTATCCTTAGGTGAAGGTAGATCATCAGTGACCAGCATGGCTTTTACAGCAGTTACCCATTCTCTAGTGGAAGTGGAATGATGTCGCAATGGA
The DNA here is from genome assembly GCA_963277665.1 of Viscum album. NCBI lineage: Eukaryota > Viridiplantae > Streptophyta > Magnoliopsida > Santalales > Viscaceae > Viscum > Viscum album. The sequence goes on along the minus strand of OY728162.1, from coordinate 419,956,043 downwards.
TTTCATGATAGGTTTTTCTAGGTTGCCTCAAGGGAACGACGCAGTTTGGGTTGTCATTGATAGAATCATTATGGTTTCTCACATCTTTTTGATCAAAGAGACCTTCAGTGTATATGAGCTAGGATGGTTGTACATTTGAGATATTGTACATCTAAATGGGGTTACACACACCAATATTTCAGACAGGGATGCCTATTTTTCTTCTTGGGTCTGGTAGGGACTTCAGAAGGATTTGCGTATACAGGTACTTTTAAGTACATCATATCATCCCCAGACAGATGGTCAGTCAGAGCGTATGATTCTAGCACTAGAGGAAATGCTTCATGTATGCGTCCTAGATTTTGAAGGATCTTAGGAGAAGCACATACCTCTTGCGATTTTTTTGTACAATAATAGATTTCCAGAAACTATTCAGATGTAACCTTATGAGGACTTGTATGGTAAGCCATGCCAATATTCCTTATGCTGGATAGAGGTAGGAGAGGCAGCTATGCTGGGACGTCATCTTGTCCAGGAGACCTCAAAGCATATAGAGTTGATTCAGAAGAGTATGGTTACCACATAGTCAAGATAGAAGTCTTATGAAGATTGACAGAGATGACCTATGTAGTTTGAGGTTAGAGATCAGGTTTTCCAGTGTGTCATAGCATGGTTGGGACATAGGAGGATTAATAGACATGGTAAGCTTTCGTCGAGGTACATCAATCCATTTGAGGTGTTAGATATAGTTTTTTCGGTTTCATATTGGGTTCAGTTACCTCAGAGGTATCAGGATTTACATGAAATCTTTTACGTTTCTTAGCTTTGACGTTACTTCTCAGACTCATCTCATGTTTTTTAACCTAAAGAGGTTGAGTTAGAGGTGGAAACCACATTCAAGGACTATCCTCCCTAGATTTTTGATTGAAGTGTGAAGGTTATTCCTGGCCGGTCTTTTTCCTCTAGTATGAATGCTATGGAAGCATGGGATAGTATAAGATAAGACATGGGAGAGGGAGGCTGACATAAAATTGCAACAGACGAAGCTATTCAAGGATTCTTCTTCTACGCTTCCTTACTAGGGAAATTATGGGACCCATTTATATAAGTGGGGAGGGTGGGAGGGGTTTTAAGAACCGAAACATTATTTTTAGGAATGTTTTTATTTTATATTTTTTTAGAGAAAAGAGGAGTTCTAAAAATTTCAGGAGTACATGCCGTGTACTTTAATTAAATGCCCTATACCTAGTTGTAGCTGGTGACCATGTGCTGGTCGTGTAACAGCTGAGCACATGGCCATGTGTAGTGACTTGGAGGATACCTAAAGTTAAGGCTATGAATGGCAAGTATACACCATGTACATTTAAAGAACACACTATGAACTTTCTTATTTTTCATTAAACAGACTGAGGTCACATCTAATTGATAGAACATACTTCTTCTTCTTCCATCTTGTCCAGGAGCATCTATACGGCCGCATATCTTTTCTAATCCACTAAATCAACATTTTTTCTCCGACTCGAACTCCGTCGATTGCGTTGGAATCACATCAGTGATTTCTCCCTTTTTCTTGAATGTCATCTCTTGATTTCTCCTCTTCTACGAGTTATCCTCGGTTGAACATTTTTAACGATTTTGTAGGTCTACAACGTTCTTGGGTGATTTAAGGCCTAAGGTTAATGTATATAGATAACACAATGACAAGGTAGGTGGTTGGTGCCTTTCCATAGTAATTCTTTGCATTATGTGTGCAAAAGTTCCCAATACCCTTGTTCATGGTATTGTATGTTTGTGGTTTTAGCCCTTTTATTTGCATGTTTTGCCTAATTTGATTGGATAGAGGTTAATTATTGAGAATAGGGTTATTTTTCTAAGATATGGATGTTTTTACCGTGTATTCTTATTTTAACACGTTGGTCCAGCCTTGCCTGTTAGGCTGCTGCATTGCTTTCCATGCCTAGTGTTGTTAGGGTGGAGTGATTATTAACTGACATGAAATGATATGTTGTAGATTATTTAGCCAAGTAGTTCTTGAGGTTTACTTTGGATGATAATTATAATTTGTGAAATATTACTTTACGTGGGGATGTGGGAACATTGTGTAGTGAGACCATAGGGGAAATTGATGTTCAGTGCTTTCCCAGAGTGTCTGTTATAATTATCACGCTGCAAGACCAAAGGGGGGATTGATGTTGAGTGCTCCCTCATAGTGTCTATAGTTAAATTATGAGGCCATAAGAGGAATTGATGTTGAGTGATTCCTCAGTGTGTCTGTAGTTTACCATTAAAAGACTATGGCAGAATTGATGGTGAGTGCTTCCTGAGGGAGTCTTTTATCACATATGACTATATGGGGAATTGACGGTGAGTTCTTTCTCAGAGAGTATTTTCTATATCTTCTCTTATATTGTGAACCAAAGGGTTCAGGCTATGAGAACTACCCAACGGGTTTCTTGTATTTGTTTTTGGTTGATTAAATACTTAAAAGTAAATGTTTGTTAATGAAACTATGGGAATGTTTACTTTTGAGTACTTCTATGTTCACTGCTTCTTTTTTCTTATTGCCTGCAATATATATTCACTGACTGTTAGGAATAGATCATTGGGAGGATGACTACAGGGATTAGTCTCCCCCCTATTTAGGACAAGATTTTGGGCCCAAACAGATTATATTTCTATAGGTATAGATAAAGGCAAGAGCCCTTATATTTCAGGTACTTGATTGTTGTGGAACTAGGGAGCATGGGATCAAGCTAGAGCTTGCGACACTATGGAGATGTTTACTTGCTTTTCTTTTGTACTTTGGTTTAGTACTACATTCCATCATTATGATTTGTTTGGTTGATTTATTAGACATATGTATCATCCATAATTTATATATATGAGTGTGCTCCAATTGTTTATTACTTCTGATTTTTAATTATTTCATGTTTTACTGCTTATGTTATTGCTATCTATTTTACTTCTGTTGTGTTACTCTGCCAATGAGGGAATAGTTTCCCCACTATTACACCGAAGGCCCTTGCTGCTAGTCAGAAGCCTCTGGAGTTTAGGGAAATTCCCTTGAGGCCATGTGACCAATCGGGTAAGGGGCACCACTGGGCAGCTCTCGGAACCGGGATATTACAATCAAAGTCTATATGGCACCAACCAGATGCCTCTAGAGTAAAGGAATTTCATGAAGTGTATGAGTCTCTAGTAGAGGTTTCCATGGGTCTTATTATAGTGATAGATATCATATTTTTTTCATCCTCCATAGTAACTACTTTACATGATGTTTGTTCCTTCCACTCATTTATATATTCTTGTTTTATTGATATGTTGAAAATTCCAATAAATCTCATGTTCTTTAGCATGGAGTTAGAGACCCCTCATTGAATGAGGAAACAGAAGGGGTCTTGGGACCCTTATTGTTATCTCTAAATATTTGATGGGGTTTTAGTACAGAATATCATCATTCTAGATCTCAATTTTATTGATGTCATCATCAAGATGGATTGTATTGTTCTTCACCATGCTGATGTTGATTCTTATCATCATCATTTCATGCTCTTTTATGCGAATGAAATCTCTTTGTTGCTTCAGGGAGATTGGGATCTAGGGCGTTGTCATAAAGTACCTCCTCACCTAGATCTCATGAGTTATTTTCTACCATTTAATTTGAAATTTATGTGGTTCCTCCTATTTTTGATCTACCAATGGGTTTTTAGGACTTTCCTAAAGTTTCCCAAGATGAATTATCTAGTCTTACTCTAGAGAGAGATATTGAATTTATGAATGATCCAGTGATGGGTATGTAAATGATATTGATACCCTCTTATTTTATGGAACCTACTGAGATAAAGGATCTTAAGATCATGTTGGATGATCCAATAGAGAAAGGTTTCATTCACCGAAGTGTTTCATTACGGACAAACCACATACTCTTTTCTAAGATCATTGATGGTACACTTCGATTATGTGTGAAATATTAGATATTGAACTAGGTGAAGTTATGAATAAGTATCTAATCCCCATTGGATGACTTATTTGATCAATTTAAGGGAGTGATGTCATTCTCAATGATTTATCTTCTATTATGTTAACATCAGCTCAGGATTCGTGAGTCTGATATACTGAAGATGACATTCAAGAGAAGGTATATCCATTATGAATATCTTATGATTCATTTTGGTCTAACTAATTATATATAAAATTTTATGCCTTTTATAAATAAGATATTACATCCATATCTTGAAACATCTACCATTGTTTTTGTTTGAATAATATTCATGTTTATTTGAGGTTTGATTTTGAGCATGAGAACCATCCATGTTTGGTTTTCCAAATTCAGTAGAGTCACCATCTGAATGATTATCATTCAAAATAAAGTTTCTGGATACAAGATGTAAAGTTATTATGAAATGTAATTTCTAAGACTGGATTTTCAAGTAATCCTAAGAAGGTGAAGGTTTTCTTTTCATGGGAGGATCCACAGAAGGTCTTTGAGATGTGGAGCTTGCTTAGTCTTTCTGGATACTGTCAGTGGTTCTTCAATAATTTCTCAAAGTTAGTGTCACATTTGGATGATCATACAAGAAAAGGTGTAAAATTCATATGGGATGATAATTGTCATATTTCATTCAATGATTTGAAATGGATTCTGACATCAGCACATATTTTGATCATAACTAAGACTGATTAAGGGTATATGGTATACTGTGAAGATTTTGGTGTTTTTCTAGCTTGTGTACTTATAAAAGATGATCATTTTCTGGCCTATGGATCTCAATATATCTGAGTACTTGAAAATGGTTACCCCATTCATGATTTAGAAATTTATACAGTTATACATGCACTTATGTTTTGGCCGATTTATATTTTTGTGGAGAGTTTAATAGTCTTTTTGACCATAATATCCTGATTTATATATTTTATTAAAGTACATAAATATTAGATATAGGTAGTGAGTGGAGTACCTTTAGACATTTTATTTTGAAATATATTACACCCTAAGGAAGGTTAATTCCATCGTAGATGCTCTCGATAGGAATGTATCATCACAAAATATCTTTGAATCAAAAGAAAAGTGGAAACTTGTAGGGATATTTACTTAGATACATCTAGAATCTTATGAGGATGATTAAGGTATGGATCTTACCAATGTTCAGTTATCTTCATCCCTATATTTTTCAATTTTAAAATGTATGTAGTAATATAATGGGATCAAAGGAATCATAGAAACCCTTTATGGTAGGTAAAACCATTTCTGGTTGTTCTTTACTTTCTTATGGTATTCTATGATTTGGGAATCAGATTGTCATCCCCGCATATGTGAGGAGTTCATTATTTTATAACAAGAATAGTTCATTGTGGCACATTCATCCAAGAAATATGAATATGTATTATGAAATGGGGTAGATATTCTCAGTTCCAGGTATGAAATTTGAAATTTGAAATTGTTTGTATCATTGTTACACCTACAAATAGATGATGGAAGATTATAAAAAACCTTATAGGTTATTCCACTCCCTTCTAGTGCTAGTTAGGAAATGGGAAGAGGTGTCCATGGAATTTTTTTGAACTACCATATACTCCTAGAGGTAAGAGTTATATTTGGGTGGTGTTTGATCAGTTGATGAAATTTGAACATTTTATTCTGATTAGGGGAATAACTAATGTTGAATATCTTGGAAGGTTGTATATGTATGAGATAATGAGGTTACAAGGGTTTTCCTCTCCCATTATCTCAAATAGGGATCCCATGATTTATTATATATTCTATAAGAGCCTCAAATTGATCATGGGGACTCATGTTATGTTTATTACAACTTACCATCCACAAAAGGATAGTTATACAGATCATGATATTCATATTTTGAAGGATATTATCTATACTTATGTCCTTTATTTTGGTGGATCATGGGATATCCTTTTGGGACTTGTTCAGTTTTCTTATAACAACAATTATTATTCCTTGATCTGAATGGTTCCCTTTGAGTATTTGTATGGTCACCCATACAAATAACATATTTGTTGGGAAGAGGTGGAAAATTCCTCTCTTGTTAGACCAAGTTTCAATAATGAGATCTTAGTAAGGGTTCATGATATACATTTATATCTATTTATAGCACATATTATGAAGAAGTTGAATGTTGATTGTCGATGTCTCCCATTGGATTTTTCCATAAGAGATTGAGTTTTCATGAAAGTTTCACCTTAGTTAAATCTCCTTAATATTGGGGAAAAGGGAAGTTGGGTATAAGATATGTTAGATCATTTTATGTCACAGGGAATTTTTGGAATGTTGTTTATTAGTTTGAATTTCCAACTCAGTTGAACAATATTCATTATTTTTTCAATGTATCTCAACATAGAAAGTATCACCCTAATCTCTCTCATGTTTTGAGTTGGGAATAGATTGAGTTAGATACAGATGTTTTAGTTATGGAGAAACTAGTGGAGATCTTGTATTATTAGGGGAAATTCATGTATGGGAAATCTATTTTATTCATTATAGGGTTATGGTGACACAGATCAGATTATCATGAGACTTGGGAGCACAAATAATCGGTGATAGAGTGGTGGCGTCACTTTTTTTCAGAGAGCCCTTCTTATTTATAGATTTTTGGGCAAATAAAGTATTATATTGGAAATATTATAACATCTTGAATAAAATTTAAACCCAATTTTATGTTTATAGTGTGTTTCTTAGGTTTAGAGGTTGTCAAGAACGTTTTAGAATCTTTTCAATAGATTTAGGGTTGGGTACTTCCGACATTGAGCATTTTTGATGTAAATAGTTAATTTATGGTATAAATGGGTCGTGGTGAACAAGCTATGAAAACACTTTTCTTTGTAATACCATTTACATCGTAAAGCCTACTTTTATATCATGACTATGTAGGCTAAGACTCTTTTAACCCAAGATGATGTTCTTTTCATTGTACATGTTTTATGAGGATTTTATACTGTAAAACCCTGGTTTACAATGTAAACCCATCATGCCAAGTAGGTTTTATGAATTGTGAGCCTGAATCCAAACCCATTCATATTTTTTCTCAATTATTAAAACCCTAGGACCTTCCAATTGATTTTGGGTTTCTCCTCCACATCCATATCATTTTGTTTAGAACCCGGTCTTCTTGGTGGTTGCATGACTTCTCTATGGGTAAGAGTACCTTATACTTATTTGTTTTAATTGGTCATGTAAGTGGTACAATATCATGTCTTTAGAATAAATTGATCACATATTTATTTTTTTATGACTCTTATACATTTTTTGTGAAATCTTCTTCTGGTGGTCGACCATCATGGGTGTTATGATGAGGTGGGTGTGTTTATCAAGGTATGTGTGATATAACCACTCTAATAGATCTTGTTTGTTATGAAATGTGATTTTTCGATATGTATATAGTTGATAGTGCCTATTTTATTTCCTCTACTTTCCTTCTAGTGTGGATGAATCCCATTGTAGGAAGTGTTTGACTCGAGTTAGAGGTAGGTGTTTCTGTCTCTTTCATGTTTTGGATGAATCTTATTGCTTCGTTTATTATTAATTGTTTTTCTAAATGAATTGGAATTATTGTTTTGTTTTACAAAATTTATTTGTGATAAAATATGTTTACTCTATTTTTTGGTAAAATAAAATAGTATTTTTAATGCATTGTAAAACATATTGAGAAATGGGTTAGAAAAAAATATGTTTGATTGATTGGAAAACTTTTGAAATGATTTGATAAATACAACATATGGTAAGCCTTGCATACATAGGTTGAAGGAGTTTTTTATGTGAATTTTACATTTTATTATTTAGGGGTTCACTCAAGCGGTGTTCCTCTACTCCTTAGGATTGTGTTCTAAGGACTTCAGTGCACACTAGTCATTGATTGTGGTATGAGTAGTCTATTATACTAACATATTGTGATCTTTGTCATGATTTACCAATTATTTGTATTGTATTATTTTAACTTTGACATATATGATTAGGATTTGGATAATTGTTTATGAAAATTATGATATTAAATTTTTCTAACTATCTTGTTTTAGAATTGTGTAAAAATAGAAATATTTACCATGATTTTCATATTAAAATGATTTACTTCCCACAATGCCAGTTTTTCTTCAAAATGGGCATACTAAAATTATTTTTATAGATAATTGATATGTAACACCATAGTGGGATCCTACTGATTCCATTTAGCTCACACCATACACACCCATTCAATGGTTTTATACCTATTTATGTCTTTTGGTGTTGGGAAAGGCAAGGCGATGTTGTGAGGTGGTGACATTTATATCAGCTGGGTTTGGGTAGCTGGTGTTAATATGGTTTGTTATTTTCCACATAACATAGGAGTAGTTCTATTACATTATGGTTTTCCATTGCATTTTTAACTTGTGCATTTTATTTTATTTTATTTTTGAGTTATATCTCTTTTTCTGTTTTCTTTTAGTTATGGCATTTATTTTTCCTTGTATTTCATCCATTATTGTTTTTTATGTATATATATGAAATGTATGTTGTCCAATTTGATATAAATCATTTCCTCTAGTTATTATTTTATACATAGATTCTATTCATCAGCCCATGGGGATCGGGAAGGCCCTTTGGCTTTGTCAGGGATCGGTTTGGGTGCCAGTTTGTGAGTATCGCCCTGGTCAATTCATTACATTATTTAAATTAAAAACATGAAAATAAATAAAATAAAGTGATTCAAGAAATATATAATATTTAAAAATAAAGGATCTTATCTTAAAGGAAATTGAATATCTCTCCCTAAAAATAAAAAATCAATCAAATATCAATAATCTTGAATCGACTATTAATGACCTCAGAATATATCTTTTTAAATTCACTCAAGGTGGATAAAACTTGATTAAAATTTTTATCTCTTAAAAACCTCTAAAATATCACATCGTATTTGTTGAAACCAAGTGTGCAAGAATCTATAAGAATTAATCAATTTTTTTGATAAATGTATTTCTCTACATAAATTTTGTAATTATAAAAACAAATAATCATTTTACCTATCAATGTGAGTATCAAAAAAATTATGGGACACTAAATTCAATATATATTTCTTCTAATATTTAACAAATGAAACATACTAATTAAATTTTTATTTCATGATCATTTTTTCTAACATAATTTGACTGAATTTTGAGTGGGAACCAAAATCCTTAATCTGTTGTTCTTATATGAAAAGTGAATTGAAGGAAAAACACAAGAATCTATGTGGTTTCTAAATAGTGTTTTTTCAAGAACCCTATGTGGAAAATTCATTGAATTCAATAAAATCAATAAACTTAAATGAGACTATGTCACCTTTGGTAAAACATTATATGGGTAAAATAATTGGTGAAGGTATCATCAGTTTTTTAACTCAACTCTTATAAAAAATCTTTTATTGTTAAAAGGATTAAAAAAACTATTAAGAATTATTAAATTGTGTGATAGTGGTTTTAAAATCTCTTTAAAAATTATTTTTTCAATGTTATTTTATTCAAAAGGAAAAAATTTACCTCTTCAAGTTCAAAAATATTTATGCAATTAATGAAAAATATCTTGATAGTTAAAATCTAAAATGTCTGAACAAATAACTAAATGAGTTATGGATTTAGCATAGAATCATTGATTATTGTGGCTAAAATTATCTTATCAAATTCAAACATTATAAACTTTTATGAGATCTTCCAAAATTTAATATCTAATATGACATGGTTTTTGAAGAATGCCAATTAATAAGCAATAAAAATCATCATTTAAATATAAAAAAGGAAATTGATTTTCAAAATATATTAAACTAATTAATCATGGACTTTTGGACCTTATAAAAGTGAAATTATAGGAGGAAAATAATATTCGATAATAATTTTTGATGACTTCACAAGATTCACAGGTTCTTATTTCTTATCTCATAAAATTGAATCTTGTAAATGCTTCACCATGTTTCCAAAAAATCTAAAAATGAAATATGTTTTTAATTTATATCAATTTGAAGTGATAATAGAAGGTAATTTGATAGTAATGAATTTAGTGATATTTGTACTTATTAATTAATTAATTATTTATTTATACTCCTTGAATCCCTTAACAAAACTGGGTAGAAGAGAGGTTAAATCGAACAATCCATGAAATTGGTCAAACTCTTTTAAATAAATTTTATTTGTATAAATATTTTTGTACATAGGATATAAGTACTAAAGACTATATCATAAATAAATTTATATTAATATATTTACTTAATAAAACCCCTTATGAACCTTGGTATAATAAAATACTCAAATTAAAATTTCTTAATGTTTTTGGTTGAAAATATTTTATTTTAACAAAAAAAGACAATACTATAAAATTTGATTATAAATATATTGATGGTATATTTTTTGGGTACTCCAAATAAATAAATAATCATAATTTATTTATAAAAAGGACTAAAATGGAGAAATAATCAATCCATGTAGTATTTGATCAAATTTTACCAAAACCTCTTTCTAATTTTTTTTTAAAAATGTTTCTTAAACGAACCTTTTCAAACTAAAGAAGTTAAAGAAGAGAAAGAACCTATTTAAAATTATCTTACTAATGTTTTATCAAATAAAAATATCATCCCCTTGAAAATTTCATTGGTTATTTACAATAGGGAAACAATACTCATATATCAATCTTAAATTAGTTTGAACACCTCATATCTGTAGGTCACAATAAACCCCAAAAACCTTAATGATTCCTTTAATGATTAAATTGGTTACTTTATATGAAACATGATCAAAATAAACTCACTAGAGATGATGTATGGAATCTCATGGAAATACTAAATTATCATTATTTTATAAGCTCTAAAAGGGTTTTTAGAAATAAACTGGACGAATCTGGTAATATCACCAGAAATAAAGCTCCTCAGGTTCTTAAAGTTACAACCAAGAAGAATGAATTGATTGTGGTTAAAACATTTTAAACATCACTTGGTTATAATTAATCAGAATATTAATAATATATGAGTCTAAACTAAATTTTAAAATCATCAAAAGTCAATTTTAAAAGTACCTTTTTAAATGGATTGATTTATGAAAAAAAATTGTTGAACAAACACATAGTTTTTAAATTCCACTTTTTCCAAAGTCTATTTTCAAACATACCAAATATATTTATGGTTTAAAATAAACCCATTGAGCTTGATATGAATTTCTTCCAAATTAACTTCTTTTAAACGGGTTTAAAATGGGAAAATAGGATTCTAATTTCTTTTTAAAATACAAATCAATTGATCATTTACTCATTTAAATTTTTTTTGATGATGTGGTTATCATATCTTATAGTGAAAATAATTGTTCTGAATTATCTGATCACATGAAAAAGGAATTTTAGATGAGATTTATGGGTGAACTCAACTTCTATCTCAAATTTCAAATTTGTTAGAAAAATTATGGTATCTTTTTAAACCAAGTAAAATACACCAATGAAATTTTAAAATGATTCAAAATGAATCATGATAAGGAAATTAGTAATACCATGAGTACATTTTTTAATATTAAATTGGATTCTGTCATAAACCGATTGACAATAATATTTATAGAATTATTACTAGTAGATTACTTTACCTTACTATGACTAGGCATAATATAATGTTTAGTGTTTTTTATTATGCTCATTTTCAATCAAATAAAAAATAATATCATTTCAAAATCTGTCGAAGGGATTTTTTTGAAATTTAAAAGGATCTAAAATTCTAAGTTTGTTTTATCCAAAAGGAACAACTTTTGAATTAAATTATTTTTCCAATGATGATTTTGGAGGATTCCAAATATATATGAAAATTACTACTGGATATTTACATCTACTAGTAAAATCACTCATCTCATTGAGTTATAGTATGTAGAACTATGTTTTCTCTCTATAGCCAAAATAGAATACAAATCCTCTAGGCAATTTTTCAAAAAACTTTTATAGACTCAATACACTATATTATATTTTGGGCTAACATTTGATCATATCTCTATCAAGTGTGACAATACCAGTGTGACTAGTATGTCCAAAAATCCTATCTTTCACACTCACATCCTACAAATTAACATTTTTCACCATTTTCTAAGACAACACTTAAAAAAAGGTGATATATTATTGGATTTTGTCCAAATAGAATAAAAAATCACTAATATTTTCACTAAAATTATATCATTTGATCATTCTCAATTTATTAAATTTTAATTATGAATGCTTCAGTTGTGAAATTATTCAATTGATATTTTTTTATCATGGGTTATTTTTTATATAAAATATTTTTAAAAATTGAACCCATTTTAAATCTTGAACTTTTTTATCTTTTTATATTGGTCATGATCTCTTTATCTCACATGTGTTATTACTTTAGTTTTTTTTCTTATTGCATTTTTACTACTTCCTCTATTACTATATGTTTTACTTCCGTAGTGTTTTTCTGCAAATGAGGGCATAGTTTCCCCCACTATCTCACCTAAGGCCCTCACTACTAGTCAGTAGCCTCTGGCATTTGGGGAAATGGGCTTGAGGCCATGTGAAAAACCGGGTACGGGGCACCTCTTAGTGGATTCAGGAACTGATATGTTAAAAAGTGGTATCATAGGAATGATATTTTATTTTTGACTTACTTTTTGGAGCCTATAGCCTAGGATAGGAAATAATGGGTGTTTTTTAGTAAGTTGTGCCTAGGTGTAGCTAAACCATGTAAAGGGAAAATCCAATTCACCTCGTTGTTGCAATTTTTATGGTTTTTCAATTTTACAATTGATTTGATTTTACCATTAGGTGATTCACATGTTTTGTTATATTATCATTGGTATTATTGAGGTTCAATCTCTATTTCAACCTGATGAGATGATGGTATGACATCTCATGCATCATATAAGAACTTGCTAGAGTTCACTTTTCATGCATTCATTCCATGCCATTTAGGGTGCATTAGTGATTGTATGTTATTTTGATAGATGTTGGGATAGATATGCATGATGTTGTGATATATTACTTGATATAATACCTACTATTTGATAGGGTATTGGATTGTGTATGGTTTTGTTTGAATGAACGCCAAACATTGGTTCTTGAGGTGTTATGGGCACTCATGGATCGGAATTTGGTGGATCATTTTATTGTTATTACTTGTGTATGACATGTATAAGATTCCAGGCTTTGATACATGGGGAGTATGGGCCCTCATGGATCAAAATTTAGAACCTTAATGTTCATTTTAGTGTTTTTTGGGTTCTGGAGTAGTTTCTGAGGCTTATGTCTGAAAGAACCTAGAATACATGGAGGGTAATGATGAATACACTCTATGTGTCCTTATATTTGGTAAGGAACTATTTTTATTATGTACGTGCCATGTACTATATGTACATGATAAGTAGTCTCTAACTGTGTCACTGGCTATGTGGGCAGAGACACGGGGTTGGGAAATATTTGGTATAACACGCCGTTTACCGGTTGAATATGTCGTGTTGTGTAGATCATGTGTCCACCCGTGTGTCTAACGACACAAATGGGTAAAACATAAGTTATACACGTCGTGTCAATCTTAAACACATTGTATAGTGTAACCCATGTATCTGACCATGTAGCGAATAACACGGGTCGGTGAAATTTTTCTAGTAGACATCGTGTCTTGAACAAACACGCCATGTAGAGTCAACCGTGTAACCATCCGTGTAACTAACAACACAGATCAGTGAAGTTTTTATAGTAAACACCATGTTTGGAACTAACACTCCATTTATTATAGTTCTAGTAGAACCATGTGGCTTATCCATGTAGATGAACTCGGGCAGGGGAAGTGTAACGACCCAAAATTTTGAATAAATCTTGTTTCCTAAATTTTATGTGTTATTTTATTTTATTTTTATACTCAACAAAAATGCTTCATTTGATAACATGAGTATAATTAAAATGAGACCATTGTGTTTAGACGGTTATATGACCGTTGGTCAATATGACCGCTGGAAACTAAACATTTTGATTATTGTCTCTAAATACAAGTAATCTTGGTTAATTATTATAGAGAGAAGATTCGACAGCCTCACCCAGTAGTCTTGGACCGATCGAAGCCCATCTAACAGAACTTGGGAAGGAGGTAGCACCACTGGGCTTTGCTCTGGACCAAACCCAAGCCAAACGTCATCGTGTTAAGCTAGAACGGAATCGCCTTTTCGAGAAGTTCAAACTAATAGAAATTACTACTCATGCAATGTTGGCCGAGCCTCCCTCAGATTCTCTCACCTTAGCACACCTTACACTTAGGTCCTATGCTGGTGTGATAAGGGGCTATGTAAGGAGACCGTAACTACCTTGTGTAATCCTTTGTTTTAAATAAAAATTGGCATTTCTTCTTATAATGATGTTTATGAATTTTTAAATGACCGGATAAATATAGTATGCATATTTCTGATGAATTTTAGAAAAAGGATATTTTAAAAATGTTTATGTAAACCTTAAATAATTAAAAATGTGTAATGATTTTCAAAAAATGGTCTTCTACAATTATGTTCAGTACGAAATTTAGAGTCTAATAAGATCAACTTGATTTTGATGAATAGTAAATTATGAATAGTGATTTTATGATTAGGATTAGTAATGTGTCCAAATGGATTAGTAATCTCACATAAAGAAAGTTTTAAAATAATCTAGGCACGTTGATTAAGTAATGTGATTCAATAAAATGGTTAAATAACGGTTTCATAAATTATTATTCAAGTATTACTTTTTTCAGGTGAATAGTGTTTTTTAATTAAAAAATTAAATTAAAAATATATAGAAAATTATTTTTATAAAATGGATTTCATTTTTGAACTCAGAGCACCGATATTATGTTATGGTAATTTTTGGGGTTTTTTCAGAAAAAAATGAATTTTCAGTGAATAGTGTATTTATTTAAAAAATAAATTAACAATATTTAGAAAATTATTTTTATAAAATGGAGTTTATTTTTGAAATCAGAGCATTGATATTTGATTAAGGTGAAATTTTGGGTTCTTTCTGAGAAAGTTGAATTTTCAGGGAATAGTAAAAATACAGTTTTAGGGTTTCAGTATGTTTAATGACATCATAACTGTGTCATGATGATATCATGAGATATTTTAAGGGATTTTCGACCAAAGGTGATTAATTATTGTATGGGGGGCCCCATGCGGCCGAACTTCATGTGAAATATCTTGGGAGAGCACATGGTTTTGAGAAAACCACTTTTGAGGTGTCCCTTGGCCATTAATGCTTTGTCCCCTCACTTTCCCTATAAATACCAAGCCATCCTCTCATCTATTTCGACTCCTCACTCTCCCCCAACGACTTTCTGGTCTCATTACCTCCCAAGGAGTCCTCCCAATGTTCCCTCAAGCCCTCAAGGTCCCAACCTTTGAGTTTTAAGAGTTACATTTTAAGGTAAGGGATCTGACCCCTCTCTTTCTTTTCAAGTGATCTCTTTTATGTCATTCCTTTTAGGCTACATGTTATTATGTTGGAGGATGTTCTTTTATACTCCTCTTAATGGACGTTTTATGTTCATATAATGAGAGATCCCCTCGTACTCTCATTATTTCGTTTTATGAAGTTTTAATTGGCGCCGTTAGGCTGCCGAAATTTTTGTAACAGATTCTTTCTCCCTTCTCATTTTTCAAGATCTATTTTCATGTAATGTATTTCAAGTTCCTTTTTATCATGATGAGGTATGATCTATAAATTTATCATACTGATCTTTTATGATCATATGATGAGAGACCCCATTTTATCTCTTCAATTCAGCATTTTGAAGTTTTAAGTGGCGCCGTTAGGCTGTCGAATGTTTTAGGGATTCTTTCACACTTCTATTTTTCAAAGTTCTACTTTCATGTCAAGTATTTCAAGTTCTTTTATATTATGTTGGGGTATGATCTCTATATCTATCATACTGGACTCTTATGTTCATATGATGAGATACCCTATTTGACCTTGTCAATTCATTTTTGTTGAAGTTTAAGTGACGCCGTTAGGCTGCCGAATTCTCACAAGAGAAATCTTATTTTTGTCTTCCTTTAATATTCTTCATTTCATATGGTATATTTTCAAATTTCATTACCATGTTCTTAAATCCCTTATATTTTGTCCCTCTACTGTTTGATGGGTCATTTATGAATGTTTGACCCATGTCCCCTCTCTTCTCAATGTTTTCTAAAACCTTGTAACATAGCCGTTATCCTGCAGAATTTTCGTCTCAAAGTGCCTCTCTCTCTTTTCTAAAAATTATTTTATGTTATAAAGTGAATACTCAAAGCTCTTATTTCTACAGGGGTATTCACATATATATCAAAATGTTCTATTTTAAATTCTGTGATTTATATACATGAAACCCTCTTTCCCTTTCCGTGGGTTTAAAGTGACATAAAGATCATGTCTTTAAAGAAGTTTTTAAAACGTTATGATTATGAAATGAAACCCATTTATTTTATGCTATATGGGTTGTTTATGAAATTATTGATGATGATATATGTGGCTCACATGATAATAAAGTCAAATTTAAGGGTGCGCCCTGATAGCGCTCCAATGCATTGGGTAAAGACTTAATCTCTAGAGATGACCATTTTTAACGACGCCATGGTGAATAACCTTGGTAATTTTTAACGACACCTTGGGGATGGACCTTGGTGAAACGAAATGATTGTCAATATTAAATGTTTTAGCCACATCTTCAAGTTATGAAAAATGTTATTTTTATTATGATGTATCTCATTATTTCTTTCTCATGCTTTAAAGTTCTTTTCATGTCCTTATTGAAGTATCTCAAGTTCACATGTAAAATGTTTCTCTTGTTTCTCTTACTGGGCCTTCTGCTCACCCTTTCCTTTGATGTATGTCCCCAGGTTATGAGATGCAGTAATGAACCTAGGATTAACATAAGGAGAAGCCTTTCAAGTGTTTAAGAAGAATGTTTTTTTTGTTTCATGTATTAAGTTCCTGGTTTCCAAGACACTAAACCTTAAAGATCCTCAGTTTTGTAAAATGTAATGAAAGTTTATGTGATAAAAAGGTGGGATGCTATAGGAAGAGGATTCAAGTACACACCATATGTTAGGAAAACACGCTGTGTGTATGGAGTGTTACACGACCGGGGTTGGCAGAACTATACACCCATGTGAAGGCTTAAGGGAACACGCTGTTGTTTCCGACGCTTTCTCCGGGGTTCACGCGTGCGTCCGTCACGCAGGGGAGGACGCGCGGCTAGTGGCCCCACATTCCCGCTTTCCAAAGGCATGCGAAATCCATTCCTTGTTTAGGGATGTCTGCTCCTTGATCGAAACCACGATGATTGGAAGTCGGTTCTTCCTTCTGTGGATTTCTCCTCAGAGCTCGTCACCTTGTCTAGGTCTCCCTCATAGATTTAAGATGTTCTCATGAATCTCGTTCCCAGTGTCATATCTTCATGGACACCAGTTAATTATGCTGCTTCTGTTGAGACTCTCTAAGGGGTCTGGTCGGGGCCGCAACCTTTAGTGAGGAGAATCATCATGCTGGAGTGTCATTGGCGTATCTTGACTCTGGGGGATTGGCATGTCTGTCTTCAATCCCTTATTATAGGGCTTCTTGAGGGTGCGGAAGCCCAAGGCATCCCACATCGAACGTGGAGAATTTGCATGCCATAGGCATGTACCTGAGGTTTTCCTCAGCTTCCCATGTTTAACACGGGTTATGTCACGATTTTAATGTCTCGTGGGGACGGATCAGACTAATCAGAACACTAAGAGTGGATCAGATAAAAGGACCCCCTAAAGGGAACCCCGATGTTGGGGCCAACACATGGGCGGCTTCCCGGATACTATGGAGTGGAACGAGGTGGCATGATCCCAACGAGATGTGGCGGCCCGGGTAGGAATTAGGATGGGAGATGGAGTGAAGGGGCTTGAACCTCATGGAGGCTTCCTACATACCATGCTTTATCATGGATCAAATCCCACGTAGTTCAAGTATACAATTTAACATCATGCGGGACGAGGCAGACAATTTAACGTCATGCTGGACAGGCAATTTGGGGCTTACGCTCTCAGGCGGCCAAAAGTGTTGGCAAACCGACGTGAAGAGGTCAGAACGAGCGGGTGGTGGGCTTGAACCTCTTGGAGGCTACCTACGTACCATGCTTTAGCACGGATCAAAGTCCCCGTAGTTCACCGGGATGGGGCTTACGCTCTGAGGCGACCCAAAGTGTTGGCGAACTGACATGAAGAGGTCGGAACGACCGGGTGGTGGGCTTGAACCTCGTGGAGGCTACCTACGTACCATGCTTTAGCACGGATCAAAGTCCTTGTAGTTCACCGGGATGGGGCTTATGCTCTGAGGCGGCCCAAAGTGTTGGAGAACTGACGTGAAGAGGTCAGAACGACCGGGTGGTGGGCTTGAACCTCGTGGAGGCTATCTACGTACCATGCTTTAGCACAGATCAATGTCCTTGTAGTTCACCAAGAAGGGGCTTATGCTCTGAGGTGGCCCATAATGGTGTCATGGTCGGTGTCCACTCTAAGCCCACACGAGTCATGCTCGGTGTGAGAAACAAGAGGCAGTAGGGACCATACGATCACGTCGCGAAGGGTGCGTCCGTGAGAAGCGGAGTGGGGCTTACGCGTTGAGCGGCCCTTGGTGTCGGGGCTTACTGCAAGATGAAGGCCCATGGTGTGAAAAAGCTTAGAGGGAGAGGGTTCTAGGACCGAGAAAAAAAGATGCCTCATTCCCTATCACACCCTCCCCTGGCCTTGGTTGTGGGGAATTACGGAGGTGCATGGGTGCTACCTTCCGCAAGATAGGCTAGGGGCTTACGCTCTGAGGCAGCCCTTCCCCCACGGACAAACGACACTCCGAGAGGGAGGATCTCATTCTATGTGATGAATATTCCTTTTCGTGGAGACGAGCAGCGTAAAGAATGTCCGATCCGGGGGGACCCTGTGTGCGAGGCACGGGGTCGGATCACAGTTTAACGTCATGTGTTCAGGACGAGGTGCTTGGCAGTTTAACATCCTGCAGCTCGGACGAGGTGGGTTTGCACCACACCCCTAGGGCTTACATGCCCAACACCCTCTACCCCTTGTGGGAGGGAAGACATCTGAAAGGCCATGGAATAGGGGGGCCGCAGGGCGAACCATCAAGGGGTCCACGTTAGCATGGCTATGCGAAGAAGCAATAGCCATTAGCGTGCTTATGCGAAGAAGCATAAGGCAATGCAACGCAACGGGAAACACTTCCCAAAGGACCTTGAGGTTACTTCATACGATCCTGGAGGGCCGTACGGGAAAACAACGCATGACGTGCATGCCCGGTATAGAAGAAATCGGGTGCCGACACAGAGAGGCACCCCGGGGGGGCGTCAAGGTGAGGAGTCCGGGGTTTGCGTGCAAAAAGGAGGTTCGTGCACAAAACATAGGGATGACGTGCAATTGGGGGCAGAGGGATTGCGCGAGGCTAGGAGAATTGCGTGCAAAGGGCTTGGATTGCGCGCGAGGGCAATGGCCGATCCCTAAGGTATGGCAAAACCTAACTAAGGGGTTGCGCACAATTGTGGAAGGGATTGCGCGCAATTGGAGGGGATTGTGCGCAATGGGAAGAAATTGCGTGCAAAGGAGGAACCCTGGGGAGTTGGAAAATTTATTGAAGCCAGTGGGATTGCACGCAAAGGCAAACCCCGAGGCAAGGTTGCGCGAAGAGGGTGATTACCTGGAAGTCATATTGCGTGCGCGGGAGTCCGAATTTCATGCACGGGAGCCGATCCAAATTCCTCAACCCCGAAACGGTTGGGGTTACCTTCTATTTATAGGCAACCACCATCGCGGAATTCAGGCAGTGTGCGAAATCTTCCGCGCCGGGACATGTTGGCGCGAAAGGCATCCCTGCGCGGAACCGGGCGCACAAAATTGCGCACCACACCGGTTCTTTTTCATGAATCTCGGGATTCCATCACGCACAAATTTTTTTTTCACACAAGACCTCCGTAATTTTGCACACCACTTGTAGGACCTCCGGACAGGGCCTCCGAGTCCGAATATGACTTCGCTTCATCACTTCAAAACTTCCTCTAGGAGTTACGGAATTTTTCAGCATCTACAAATTTCCCCCCTCAGAATTGGATCGGTGAGAGGTCGCAACGATCGGATTCCGAGGGAAACGCCGAAATGCCGAAGTGTGGATATCCTAGGCACTTTGCAAGCAAAATCCTATGGGGCGCGCAAAACGACAGATTGGCGCGGAATTCAATTTCCATGCGGTGCCGAACCCTGGCCTTGCTTATAAAATGGGGCGCTGGATCCCATGTTCTGTACTAAAGCTTTTCCGCGTGATAGGCTTACTTCTCTCATGAACGAAATTTCTTCTGTGGATGTGCATAAAAACGCTTTGGCAGCACGTAATTCCTTCCGAATTCCGGGCGTATTTCAGCGCACACTTAGGATATTCTGCGCCAAGTGTGCTAATTGCACGCCCAACTCCTGGATTTCGCGCAAGTCTCTCTGATTCCGCCCACCTCATCCTGATTTCGTGCACCACTCAAAATTTTGGAGATGGCCGCAAACCAAGTTGATGAGGGGGGATCCGCCGCTCGTAGAGCTGAAATGGCGGCGAATGAGTAGGTTTAAGGCGCCAAGGTGGTCGTTTCCAACAACCTAACCTTGTTCAACCTGCTGACCCCCGCCCAGAAGGAGTATCCCATATCTGACAACCTCCCGCTCTAGAACATCAGCATCTTGGAGGAGGTTCCCCTGCTAGGCTTCGAGGTGGAAACACCGCGGTCATGGGTGACCCGGGAGGACGAGCTTCCCTGCTACAACATCACCAATGATGGCCATCCTGCCAGGGAAACCAACCACATGGATGTATATGTCCTGAACCCGAGGACCCAGACCATTACCGGGGATGAGCCTACCGCGGAGAATTCTCTGGCACTCTACGCAAGAACGTTTCGTCAGAGCATCACGAATGACACTAAGGGCTTGCTGAAAGATTTGGACCTGCGGTATGGGGGAAACTTTACCGGTGAGTGGGCCTGGGCGTTCTGGGTTCGCCATACTTGTGACCAGTTTGCGGCCGAGCTGTAGCATATTGGCCTGTTCGAGGCGGTATGGACATCGTAGTTCCACTTCCACCGTCAACCTAAGCTCGGGCCGGAGCAATTCACCTGATGTTCCCCTGATACCAGCACATTCCACTTTCACCATGGGGAAGTTGGCATCAGCCTCTGAGAATTTCACTACATTGGAGGTATCCCACTGGAGGGCTACCAATACGATGAGTTCGTTCCTCCAAAGAAAACCTGGGAAGACAGGTCACGGACTCCCATGTTGACGTGGCACCTATTGGAGCTGGCCAAAGAGAGGATGGGGGTCAAGGATTTCCTGAAGGACATTGCCAACAAGGACTAGTTCAGCCAGTTCCTAGAGAAGGACCCGGCGATCAAGATGTCGGGACAGGGAAAACGGTGCCCAACCGCGGCTCAGAGGAGTAGGAATGGGTCATATTAGAGGACCCTGGAGGCGGGCCAGTAACAATCGTGGGGATACCATGTCATCGAATCCCGGGACCCAAACGTCCGGTATGCCAGGTTCCTTGCCACCTTCATGAGTGGGTGGCTCCTACCGGTGTAGGATGCGAGGATGGGCTTCCATCCAACAACACTGGTGATGGCGGGCACCATGGCTACCAACAAAAGGTTCAATCTAGGGGTCCCTGTACTGGCTAGGCTGTATGCCATTCTGGGATGCTTCTCACGAGGGGGGTCGCCTCAGAGGGTATGTGGCCCCTTCCAGATCTTTCATAGATGGGTGGCGCCTCATCTCGGCCAGTATAATTTTCCAAATGCTATCTGTCCTCTGGGAAATGGCTTGCGACCGTCTCTACTGAACATCGTCGGGGTGGCGCCGATGATGCTCAATGAGGAGGGCATAAGGATCTGAATCGGTAACATGACCAATTTCAACGTCAGCCTGTTCCCCACCCCGGTCAGCCAGATGGTGGACAATTGGCAAGGATCAATGGAGTAGCAAGAGTATTTCTTGAGCATCCAGGGCGGGGTGCTCGTGGCTCGGATCGACGAGAAGGTGACCTGCGAGCCTTACGTTCCATCCTAATTCACCAGGTAATTCGGGTGCCTCCAACGAATGCCGAAGAAGGTATTTACGGCGGTCTGGGAGGAGAAGAATCCCTGCGTCCTGCGCCAGATGTGGTTGATGTTCACCACTTTTGGCTCTGGCGACGTCATCACCCTTCCCTCCACCGGGGTCGACGTTGGCCTAGAAACAGAGTATGCCAAACACTGGACCATTGCATACCCTGAAGGGATTTTACACAATAGAGTCTAACAACTCGATACTACCCGCGTGGAAACTGGCTGACGGGGGAGTAGGAAAGGTGCTGCGAGAAGGGGGGAACCAGGGGCGCGTCAGGCAGCGAGGCATGCTCATGCCGGGACCTCAGCAGCGGGGACATCGCACAGTGCTGCTGCGACCTCGTTGCCTTGAGGGGGGTCACACGAGGGGACCAGAGAGCTGCCTGGGAAGCAGATAAGATACCTGCTCGAACCTTCCCAAGATGCAGTTTTCCCGGCACTGTGGTCGGCCTGGAAAACTCTGTGGCAATCAATGAGCGTTGAAGTCCTATGGCAGATGATAATGCTAGATGGGATCCAGCTACCAGAGGTTGGGCTCATTCGAGTTACCGACCGGGTAATCTTCTATCGGCGGCATGCTTATCTGATGTCCATGGACACATACGTGCGCCAAAGGGGTCGGTGCGTGGATCCACCTTTCCAGGTGAAAGTGATACTTGGACAAGATCATGATCCGGAAGTGATGCCGCCGGGAGAAGGTGATAGTGATGATGAGTTGGAGGGAGAGGAGGAAACATGAGAAGATGAAGGCGAAGGAGAAGATGAAGGAGAAGGTGAGGGAGAAGGGGAACCCGAAGGTGAGGGGTCACATAGGGCAGCCTACCAAGGGAGTCTCCGAGAGAGCGGCGAGATTGTCGGATCTGATCTTGACATAACCGAGATACTGAGGTTTGTCTCTATCATTATTCATCTTCCTTCTTTGTCTATTATCTTCGGAAATTTCTAATTCATCTCTCGACCTCACTCAGGAGCACTTAGGTGCTGATCAGGCGTCCCCAATAGAGGAGGGAGGAGAGGAACTAGTGGGAAAAGATGGGGCTCTGATGCCCATCATTGAACTAACAAGCGCTGAGGGGTCTCCAATTACGACAGCTCCTGTAGCGACCAGAACACTGGAGGCTGACGCTCTGGGTTCTTGTAAGTCCCATGCTTCACTACTGGTGCTTTCTATCAAAGATCCCAACTAATCAGGGCGCACCCAGTGTAGTGATCTTGAAATTGGAGGCTCATCGGGCTGCCGAGCCTGGGCCGTCCATGAGCAGACCAGTGGCGGACGTACCACCTCATCCAGAACATACTTCCCGAACTGATTCGGCCCCAGAAATTGGTGAGCAGGGGGCAGTGGACATCAACGACGCTATCATTTGGGTGAGGCCAAAAGCTGACGGAGGCACCATCGCTATCGGGGCGAGAGAAGGTCGCCCGAACATCGGGGATCCTATTCCTCATGAAGACATCCCTGAAGAAGACCTTGCTACCAACCTGCTGGCTGCCTTTCCCACTTATCGACCTGTTGATCCCGAGGAGATAGACGAATCAGACTCAAAAGCAGCCGAGGAGAGCCGGATGACACGACGCAAGGGGTGGAAGTGTATCCAGTGCTTTCTTAGGCAGCCCTAGTCGGATTGGCTGATGCAGATGGGATCAATCCAGACCTGGATGCTCTTCCTATGCACCAGAGGGGCTGACACTCAACGTCTTCATCTGACGGTCCGTGATTACATGGCCGAGAAGATATGCAAGAGCGTCCAGTGCACCGACGTTTCCCAGTTTCGGGAAAGGTTGGCGAGCACCCTAGTGCTTCTGAGAGCAGAGTGGGAGGTCTGACACCTCGAAGGGCAGGCAACAGAGAAGGAGACCTTCATTGCAACATGCTATGAGCTCATGGAGAAATTGAAGGCCTAGCTAGCTGATGCCCAAGAGCTATTGATGGAGGCAAATCACCAGATGGCCATACTTCAAACTGAGCGGGCACATGCACAAGCTAGTGTTGGCAAGTTGCACTCTATGGCTGCCGATGAAGGGAGAGTCTTCAAGGAGCGAGAATCAGTCCTGGAGGCTACTAGCCAAAGGGTAGCAGCATTGGAAAGATCAATCCAACACCCTAATCCTTAAGGGCTTCGTTTTTTCCATATCATGAAATTTTTTCTTGCTTTCACTACTCAATATTTCATTCCAATGTATGGACCAATCTATTTACCTGTACCTTTGGTTTAATATGCTCAACCATAATCTATCTTCATGGGAGCATCAATCCAAGCTTCAGGCATCTGAAATCAGGCTTGGATTTCAGAGGAGAGGACCTCAGACTGATTGATATATCACCTTCTCAATGTGTTCTAACACACGGGTGGGGAAATGCCGGGGGCATTGAAATCCATCCGAACATAGGGAGATAAAAAAGATGAATCACGTCACCCAAATCCAAAAAACTGTGGGGGGCATGACGATGGAGGATAACTATTAACTGTGGTGGAAACACAGCATCCATATCGCATCGACTTGAAATGGGGTCAATAAATGAGGGCTGATCACTGACCATGTTCGAAACATGGGGCCTAACTCAAATATCGTCGGTCAATCTTCCAGAACGTTGGCCCATGATAGCAGGCGGACTATAGGCCTATCATCCATACCAATACAATAGGCGGACCAAAGGTCTATCATCCATATAGTTTCAGCAGGTGGACCAATGTCTATTATCCATACTGTTAGGGGGTCCCATCAAAGATGACCAGTCTTTTGGGACGTTGGCCTAGGACTGCAGGCAGACTGTAGGTCTATCATCCATATTTCTAAATAGGCGGACCAAAGTCTATCATCCATATTGTTGCAGCAGGCGGACTAAAGTCTATCATCCATACTGTTAGGGGGTACCATAAAACATGAAAGAGGATCAGGATCCGAATAAGGGGGCACAAAAAGCATGGAAAGTGGAGTGGTGGTTTGTTCGAACAGAGTCCAACACTCCCAAAATCGTGCCAGCGTGGCGGAGGTGCGTTAGGCAGACGTATTAATCTGGTCATGGATCGTCCCCATTCTCAGACAGGATATCTCTGGCGAGAGAATTATCGCTTCCCACCATCACTATGGGGCATCCCGAATGTATCCAAGGTAGATGTCGCAATTACACCACTCACTAAGAAGTCAGGCCTAGGGGCCGACAGTAAAGAAAGACGGGATTTGGTAATCCCTGAGGATGGACCCAAGACGAAATGTCCAGGCATTCCTATATATCCCATTAGGATGGGAATCAATCCATACATAGTTCTTGATGGTGCCTTTTAATGTCATGGGGGACATGACATAGGAGGGATAATCCTTAGAACGAGGTGTGCGTGGTGTAGCTATTACAAACCCGACATGAATGAGGACATAGTCGTGCAATATGCCACGCAGTCCCATGGTTGGGGTCCCGAAGGTGGGACCAAAGAGAAGAATTATATGAACTCGAGATGGACCCAAATATAGGAGGTCTAGGCATTCCTATGTACCCCATGAGAAAGGGGATCAAGCTGGACATAATTCTTAGGGGAACCTTTCACCGTTGCGCAGGCGGGATAATATCATCACAGTTTATGGTCATGTGGTAGGACCAAACAGCAGAGTTTAAGGTCTTATGGCTTGGACCTAGGGGAACATGCACGATGCGATAAGGCACACCTAGGGTGGATGAGGACATGTCCCCATACCATCATCATGGGTGGTTCTGGGAGAGGGGCCTCGGGCCAAGGGGCCTATGAGGGTCCAACAATCAAGGGGAAGGAGAGACTAGATCCCAGCTAAGCTGGGCCCGAAATGTAATATCTGGGAGACTCCTCATTTCCCATAAGAGTGAGGGTCAAGTTGCACATGGTCCTTATAGAAGAACCAATCCTCTAATCATAGCGCTCATATCGCAGGAGCCCCAAAAGACGCTATAATGCAGCTTTGTCCGTCTGACGTGTGGAGGTGCACTGAGGGTTAGTGCAAGGAGTGTCGAGATTCCACCTTGACACGATGGGGTGGAACATAATGTGAATCATGAAACCAACATTCAGGGCCTGAAGGAGTCGGGGTGACGATGAAGGATTACTGCTGACCATGTTCGCAACACAACATCCTATCGTGTTAGCATTGGGGACAAACAAATGAGCATCAACCGGTGACCATATTCGCAATGTGGGATTTGTATCAATTTTTCGTCTGAAACCCTCAGGGGAATTGGCCCGTGATGGTATGAGAGCCCTTAGGCATTGTATCCAAGCCATTATTGGGGGTCCCTCCGGGTGTGAAAGATAATGGGGACCCAAATGGAGGAGAGCACGAAGCTTGGCAAGTGGATGGAACTTGCCTAAGTTGAATCTAACACTCTAGGTCCTAGACCAGAGTACTTTGAGCACATCAACGGACCCATGGAAAGGGTCAAAGAGCTCAGTTTGAGAGCAGCCAAAAGATGGTGGATTCCTGGGAAAAGGGGGCATGGAGCCAAAAACCCAGTACCACACCTATACATCCCCCCACGAGGAGGGACATGCCAAGAAGCTGAGGTGACTGGGAGACCATGGGACCTCCTAAGAGATGGTGCTAGACCTGGAACCTAGATGTTCAGGTGATCCTACGTATCCCATAAGGATGGGAATCAAGCCACACATAGTTCTTGAAGCACAGTTTAACGTCATGTAGGACGATAAGGGGCATTTCTTCCAGGGAGTGTGCACGGTGCTGCGGATAGCCCGTCATGAATAAGGAAATAATCCTACACCACACCACATGCTCTGGGTAAAGGCATGGGCTAAGGGGCCTAAGAAGGACAAGGGGCCTAAGGCTAGGCCTCAGTCAGAGATGCCTAACCAGCTTGAAGTTTAACGTCTTGCAGTGAGGAAGAACATGAAATTTAAGGTCATACTGAACCGCAAGGGTCTTAGTTTAAGGTCATTGAACTCGGACCAAAGGGGCCCAAATATTTGAAAAAATGCAGTTTAAGGTCATGCAAGACCGTTATCTAGTTTAAGGTCATGGGGGACCCTTATCCAGTTTAAGGTCATGGGGGACCCTTATCCAGTTTAAGGTCATGGGGGACCCTTATCCAGTTTAAGGTCATGGGGGACCCTTATCCAGTTAAAGGTCATGGGGGACCCTTATCCAGTTTAAGGTCATGGGGGACCCTTATCCAGTTAAAGGTCATGGGGAACCTTATCCAGTTTAAGGTCATGGGGGACCCTTATGGGCCCAAATGTAGGACTGAATGTAGTTTAGGGTCATGCAGGACCCACAGACCTCAAGAAAAGTACTGCTTGAGGAACATGGCATTGGTGGGATGAGTTACAAGCTCGCCATCCATAGTCACCAGGGAATACAAACCATTGAGATAAACCTTATGGATGATGAAAGGCCCCTCCCATTTGGGCTCCAACTTGGGTGGTTTCCTGCCGGGAATCATTGGCGCCCTGAGGGCAAGTACAAGATCTCCCTACAGGAAAGAGCAGAGGCGAACCTTCTTGTTGAAAGCTCGAGCCATCTTGCTCTAATTCCTCTCCAAGTTGTGCAAAGCGCGAAGCCTATTCTCGTCCAGCACTTCCAATTCAGCTAAATGGATTTCAGCCACTCTATCTGGTGCTTGATGGTCGTAGACCGCCATGCGTAATGAGGGAAACTGAATCTGGATGGGAAGGACGGCCTCAACTCCGTACACAAGGGAATACGGGGTCACATGGGTGGAATTGCGAGTCATCATCCGATAATCCCAAAGGGTGTTGGGGAGTTTGTCCAGACAACTTTTATAGTTATGACCAACCATTTTTTGCAGAATTTTAGAGAGGGTTTTGTTAAACACCTCGATCTATCCATTCACCTACGCGTGATAGCGGGAGGTATGGTTATAGCGGATGTTGTACTTAGCATACATTTTTTTATCTCGGCTTCTTGGAAGTTAGTTCCGTTATCCGTGAGGATAGCATGAGGTACTCCAAATCGATAGATGATGTTGGAACTCAAAAATTCAGTGATAGAAAGATCTTTGAATTCCTTGAGTGGAATCGCCTCTGCCCACTTGGAAAAGAAATCCATAGCGGTTAGAATGAACCAACATTGGCGAGCCGTCGCTGGTGGGTAAGGTCCTACGACATCCAAACCCCAGAATGCAAAGGGCCAAGAATACTTGGTAGTGTGGAGATGCTCCGATGGCCGATGCACAATGTTATCATGAACTTGGCATGCATGACACCTCTTGGAAAACTCAATGCATTCATGGATCATGGTGGGCCAAAAGTACCTCAGCCTCCGAATCTGGTGGGACAACATCAACCCGGCCTGGTGGGAACTGCAGAAACTAGTATGAACCTCTGCCATAACCTGCTGGATCTCGACTACTTGTAGGAAACAGAGGAGAACACCATCAAATCTGCATCTATAAAGGATTTTCTCAAGGCTGGGACCGCTCTAAAGGGTAAACTGCACTGCGCAGTGTCAGATTCAATCGTCCTTGGGCTGATCGTCTGGGAGGCAACCATTCTGGAGATACTCGAAAAAAGGTGCTCTCCAGTCGGGAGTGGCCTCAACCACTATGTCTGAAGTCCCTGGGGCCCCCGATGTAGGGGCACCAGTGGTAAGATGCTTCACCCGCAGGCCATGATCATCCTCCGGGATGACGAGAGCAACAACTCTCAAGTGTGCCACGTGGATAATCAGGTCGTCCTGTTTGGGCTCTGCAAGCGACGTGGCCAGGCTGGCCAAAGCATCTGCTCGATTGTTCTGCGACCGAGGAATATGAACGACCTCTGGCCGAGAAGGGAACTGAGACATTAGATGGAGGGTGCACTTCAGAAATGGCATGAGTTCTGGCTTTCTGAAAATATAGTCACCATTGACCTGCTTGATAACCAGCTCAGAGTCCCCTTTCACATGAAGATAGGGCACGTCAATCTCGAGATACAACTCGAGGCCAGTGATGAGGGCATGATATTACGCCTCATTGTTGGTGCAGCCTTCTGACAACAGGAAAAAATATGGAAGAGTGGCTTGCTCCGGGGTGATGAAGACGACACCCAGGCCCACTATGTTGAGCCTAGGATCATTGAGACTTCTACCGATGGGGATCCAGGAGGCACCATAAAATTGTATCTTCCAGCATGGGATGGCATGATCAACTGAGAGGATTACCTCATCAGGAGAACCTAGATCCAGCGGCTGGTCCGCAGAGGTTGGGGGAGTAGCTAAAAAGTCTGCCAATGCCTATCCTTTGATACCCTTCTAAGGTACTAACCTGATGTCGAACTTCTGGAGGATCACTTCCCACCGCGCTAGTCGGCCAGTCAACATAGGTCGGATCAGGATGTATTTCAACGGGTCTACCCAAGAGACCAGTTGTACCTCATGGTGCTGCAAGTAGTGCCACAATTTCTGTACGGCGAATACGACCGCCAAGAAGCTCTTCTCGATGGGAGAATATATAATTTCCGTATCGAGGAGCATGCAGCTGAGGTAGTAGAGGTTGTTCTCTGTTCCCTCATTGTTCTTATGGGAGAGAAGTGTGCCTAGGGATCATTCCAGGGCGGTCACATAAAGGAACAACAGCTTTCCAGAAACAGGTGGCATCATGACCGGAGGTTGGAGTAGATTCTTCTTGATTGCCTCAAAGGCAATATGACACTCCACATCCCATTCATAAGTGGAACCTTTCTTCATGAGATGAGAAAAGGGCTTACACTTGCTGGCCAGATTCGCGATGAATGGGCGTATATAGGCTAAGTGGCCTTGAAGACCTCGGAGCTCCCGAATATTACTCAGGGGAGGCATCTGGCTAATGGCCTTGATCTTTTTCGGGTTGATCTCGATGCCTCGGTATCCGAAAAAAAAGCCAAAAAACTTCTTGGATGTGACCCCGAAGGCACACATCAACAGGTTCTTCTTCAGGTGGCGGGAACAGAAGAATCCGAACACTTTCTCAAGGACTTTGAGATGATCCTGGTGCTGGAGAGATTTAACCACCAGATCGTCCACGTAACATTCGACCAGTGTCCCAAGAATCAGCTTGAATATGCGATGCATGGCTCGCTGATAGGTGGCACCCACATTCTTCAGGCTGAAGGGCATAACCTGGTAACAGAAAGTACCTTGGGGGCCCTGAAGGTAGTGAACTCTTTTTCCTCAGGGGCCATCCAGATCTGGTTGTACCCAGAATACCCATCCATAAAGGAGAGGGATTAAAACCTAGCCGTGGAATCAATCAACAACTCTGTCACCGAACGAGGAAAATCATCCTTTGGGCAGTAGCGATTGAGATCGCGTAAGTTGATGAAGACCCTGATCTGTCTGTTCTTCTTCCTGACCAGCACAATGTTGGCTAGCCACCGGGCATACTGAACTTCTTTGATGAAGTTGGCTTTGATAATCTTGTCAACTTTGGCCCCAACCAGGGCACCGTGAGAGGGGTGCATCTTTCTGGGAGGCTTCTTGAACCCGTGATGGTTTGCCGGAAGGCCAAGGTAGTGGACGACTACCTGAGGATCTAGTCCTGGCATCTCATCATAACTCCAAGCGAACACATCACGGTGCTGTCTAAGATAGTCTACGTACTATTTCCAGTTCTCGGGGGGCATAGTGGCACTGAAAAATGTCGGTCTTGGGTCCGCTTTGCTACCGAGGTTCACCTACACTAACTTGTCGACCATGGTGGAGATGCCCTCCTCAAAATCAGTGGGTACATCTTCCATGTCCTCCTCTCCACTTGTGGAGGGATCATCCACAGGGGGAGCTATCTCGGGGTTACCAGAACCTGATGGGAAGCTAGCACCAGCTTGGGCAGCAGTGGTTGTCACGTCAGGAGACTCATGCAATATGGAGACCATGGCGACAAAGGTGGTTGATCCAATCCCATCTGGTCTTTGGCCCAAGTGGCCACACATTATAACATCAAAGCAGTAGTGGCGCGTCGGCTTGAGTCGGTCGATGCTGGCCTGGTGGAAGAGACAGGTGTGACGTACCGCCATCGCCATGAGCCTGACGTCCCGATACCGTACAGGGGTAGGAGGCTTGGGAATCAACTGAGCCTGGTTAGTGTAGAAGTATGAGGTGATTTTGCACCGTCGCTTGGACCCGGATATATGCCTTCCTCTTGTACCCGAATCCACCAAACATTGCGCCATGTCGAGGGTTGTGGCCTCCAACCGATGGATTGGGAAGACATAAGCATCATCCACACCTACCCAGGGATCACTTGTGATAGTGGTGGGCTCGAACTCACTGGCCAGGATCTGCTTATCCTTGCTCTTGTAATAGTCAGAGTCCAGATAACAGGATTCGCAAGAGGACAAAGGAGACGCATCTCCTTGGAGCATGCCTACTCAACCATTAAGGGAGTATTTGAGGCATTGATGTTATGAAGAAGAGACCGCTGCCTAAAGATAGAGCCACGGCCTGCCCATCAACACATTGTAGGCGGTGTCCTCAGAGACAACCATGAATTCAGTGCTAGCAATTAGGCCATCGAACTGGGTCTTCAAGAGAATATTTCCGAGTGGAGTTTTCTCGGTCCTGCCGTATCCCTGAATCCTGAGGTCGGAGGGAGTTAAATCATCCTCAGACAGACCCAGCTTCCGCAGTGTCCGAGTTGGGATTAGGTTAATCCCAGAACCCGTGTCCACAAGGCAGCAACAGACTTCCACTCCATTGACCTGGCCGGTGATGTACAGTGGGCGAATGTGCCCATATATGGGAGGGTCATCATCTTCACCAGATAATGAGATAACCTCCTGACATTCGGCGTTCTCAATCGCCTCGGTGTGGAAGGCTTCTTCAGCCACTACCTCCGTCTCAAACTGGAGGGGGTTCTTTAGGGCTTCAGCGAGTGCCTCACGCATTTTATACGATAAGCGAAGAGCCTCAAGGATAGAAATCCTTGATGGAATTCCAGCCAGGTGCTTCAGGACATCATTCTTTCAGGCCAAATGCAAGCTTCTGCTTACAGGAGTCCGCTCTACGATTGGAGGAATGATGGGCCCTACCGGTGGGACCGATGGCTAACTGGTACTAGGCACATCTCGATGTTCACTAGTCGAATCTAGAAGAGTGGGATCAGAAGGATGGGGTTGACTGGTGGCAGGGTAGAGCTGGTTGCGGCACGACTGCGGTTGTTCTGCCTGATCTAGCAACACAAACGGTGGAGGAGGAGGACCTGTCGACACCGGATGAAGGGGCCACGTGTGCTGAGCTCTATATTGGGCCTGCTTCCTGGTCTCAGTGGTGTGCATGGCCTGGCTGGAGGTGCCAACTACAATGCCTTGGCGATTCACGTAGCCACGGCTCTGCCGACATTGACGATGGCTGGGGACATTGGGATGATCCACCTGTCGTTCCTCATCGTTGGGAGTCAAAAAGGGATTTACCAACTCTACGGTGTTAACCGAAGGGTACCCCAGACTGTCACTCGAGGAGTCATCCATTGTCAGGTGGAGTCATGGAGGGATCCCCATTTATGGGTGCATAAAGTCGCCAAGAGTTCAGGATAACGATGGCATTGGAAGGGTGTGTTCTTTCATCTTGCGCCACCGCCGCTTGCTTTCCTGGGAGGAGGCTGGCTGGGACGACAATGCCGAGGCAGCAACCGCAGCTTCTGAGGGCTCTGGCTAACTCAAGCGTGAGAAGATGATGCCATGGGTGCAGGCGACCATCTTGTGGCCCATCCATTCATTATAATTCTAGGACCCACGGTCGAAAAACTTCTACCATTCATCCTTGTTACTTCTACCTCCCTATGATCTCACAAAGACACATGCTACTTGTGTCGGGGCTGGGCCCAAACTGACTATATTTTTGTCAATCTGGTCTTGGAACCAGTCCTTGAACACATAGCTTCACTGGATGGTGTGACCCAGGGTCTGGTGATAAGGGCAGTAGTTGGGGCGATCAGTGAGATGCGCCTCTTCTGGCTTCCGACACTCAGGAAGCCGCACAATTATCTACTCCAATGCACTACGAAAGTAACCAGGGACCTAAGCCTCGTCAAACAAGTAGGCTTGATTCCTTCTGTCTAGAAAGGGTGCTCTTGGAGGCTAGCCCTGATGAGGGGCCGGAGGAGCATGCCAAAGAGGCAGAACCTGATTATCGCGCCTAGACGGTGGTGGTGAGTTACGTGGAGGCACTTGCTTATTTTGAGGCGGTCACTGCTGGGCCGAAGGCTATGCCCATGGGGGTGGACCCCTATGGGGATGCGGAGCTGGCCTCACTAGTAGCAACTTTAGCTACCTGGGGGCCTCTATCTGTGCCACATCAGCGGGCTCGGCTCTGGCGGATCTCCTTGCAGGGATTAAGGGAGGTAGCAGGCATACCTGACTGGCCTGTTTCAGGGCTTCTTTGAGGCGCCGAGCCTTGTCTGAGAAGTCCCGGAACCCTCCAGGGTAATTCTAAATGATCAGAGAAGGAACCAAATCTTCCTTGACATTCCCTATGCACATTATCAGTAATTTCTCCTATGTTAGTGGCATGTCAAGGAAGTATGTGAGCCCCTTCCATTGGGTGACGAAGTCCGCGACTCGCTCGTCGAGCCTTTGTTTGCACCTGAAGAGAACTGCAATGTCTGTCTTCCAGGTTTTGGAACTGAACTGGTAGAGGAATTTCCTGTGAAGGTCCTCCCAGCTAGTCACATATCCGACAGGGAGCTAGCTGTACCAGATGAAAGTCGGCCCCTCTAGTGTCTGAACAAAGCAGCGGAGCTTGGCGGGCTCCTGCTATGCCGGAGTTCCTAACATAGGCCCACACCTCGAGTTGAGGTGGGACAAGTGCTGTGGCGGGTCTCCAGTCCCATTAAAGGGGTGAATGTGGGGTTCCCAAATCCTGGAGGGGCCGACATATCATCCACCCATGCTGGGTATGGTTTGCCGTCCGGTGGGATTGCTACCTGCCAAGTTTCCAAAGCCTCTAGGCAGGCAATAAGTGCCGCCATCGGATCGTCTGGATGTGGGTTCCTGTCCTAACAGGGATCCCTAAACACAAGTGCATTGCCGAGCTCTTCAATCTGGTAGTTGAGCTCAGCAGCTCATGGGGCGGCTGGCAGAGCGACTCTTGGGGAAACGGGTGGAACCCGAGCGGGGTCCCTTTGGCGATGACACCGCTCAGGAGTGTTTGGTGAAATGTATCGTGCCCTCTTACCATGATCTCCGACCTATCCTCTATCGGTGAACACAGCATGATCGCGGTTGCCCAGGAGAATCTTGTCGAGGGGTAGTTTCTCCTGCCCCTGCTGTCCCGACCTAGGATCACCGTAGTCGGGCCACCGCTCTGCAATGAATTCGGCTAGAATCTCATCAACTAGAATCTTTTGCTCAATGAGCTGTTGGAACAACGTAAACTTCTCGGTATCTTCCTCCGCCTTCTGTACCGAGGCAGATGGGTCAGCGAGCTTGACAGTCCCGACATGCTCTTTACCCTTGCTGATGTTTTGGATCAGTGTTAATGATTCAGTGGGCATGGGGAGGCCTAGGAGGTTCCTCTGATGGCGAGTAATTCTTCTCTATGGATCCAGTAGAGGCTTTTCCTCAGGGGGTGAGTCCCTGTCAAGGAGTTCCACACTGTTTCCCTCTCCCAAAAGGTCGGCCATGTTGACCGCCACTACCCTTGACGGCATTCCTTCAGAGCCGCCCAACGAGTCGGGCTATCGGTGAATTGCACTGAAAAGAAGGGAAGTGTACTTCCCCCATCCACGGACATGCACGTGGGGGGTGGCTTCCTCGATAACTTTGCGGAGTACCTGAAAACTCTAAACACATTGTTGTTGGAGGGCCCTATGGTGGACAAGTGACTCGGGGTGCCGAACCGAGGGGAGCGCTGCCAGGTCGACCCGACATCACTGCTCACCGATATCCTCGAGATGTGCTTAACTCCTGGGATAAGGTGCTCGCTGATGGTAAATACGGGAGTGAGTCACTCGAAGACTCTGGCAGAAACATTCAAACTCTCCCGAGGTGAGCGATTTTGGTATATCAAAATCTTATCCTGCGACCAGCCAAAACTTCTCAGGGAAGTGTCCTGCTACGAGGACGGTCCAGAAGCTCCACGACTCTGGTTCAGGATCCGTCCCTTGCTTCCCCTGCTCATCAACGAAGAATTGCTGGGGAACTAGCAGCGGTGCCGAGGTAGGCCACTGGGCTGGTGGGCTGGCCAGTAGAGAATACGGTGAGCATGGTGATTGGTCGATGAATCCTAAGTCGTCCTCCAAGGGTTGCAGTGTCCTGGCTGCCACATCATGATAGGATGGGCTAGAGAAAAAGCCTCCTATCACAGTGTCAGTGCTTTCTGATGGTGTGTCACATCGCGACTCTTCTGTCGATCCCCAAAAAAGTTCTCCACCTTCTATGACCGAGGTGGAAGGTGCTTCCGGAAAGTCCAACAGTAACTACAGGTTTGATCCCTGGGGGTGCGCCAGGTCCTCATCCTCCTGGATATACCTTCAGAGGGAGTCGAGGATCATATGGATCTCGCATTAAGGGAGTACGAGACTGACGTGCCACGTCCCTATCCCTTCCCTTGACTCATAAGACCGAGGAGAGGGCTCCATCACCTAATCGTATTCCGCCTTAGAGTCCGAGAAGTGGACTGGTCTGATTTCCATCCGGACATCCCTGACATTCCTCTTGCGGCGACGACGTCCCGCCTTCCTGCCCCTGGGTGGATCCTTGGGGAAAGGCTGATTTCCGTCATGGAGTCCTCTAGCCGCAATAGTGCTGGGGCTGAGAGGACCGAAGGCTGGGGTGTGAGGAGCACCAGGATAGATGTCGAAAGGGACATGGAGAGGACCTCCATGTGGGTGAGTGACCAGATATGTAACAGCTCCGTACTCGCGGCCAGCGGTAGGGGATGTGACCCCGTACCCCGTGTAGTGGGCTCCGAATAGAGCCACACTCGGAGCGTAGCTGTCATGGGGAAGCCTTTTACTTTCCAGATCGGTGGTAAGGAGTAGGACTTCACGCTGGATGGAACCACCAAAAATTGGTTCACGGTGTCCATTGCCTGTGCCAGTGACTAGGAGAGTCGACCCAACCTTCCTGCTGGGCGGTTGGGGCCTCGATCTGGGTCGGGCATGTAGCTGCCCCTGCTCAACATGTACGGGGGTCTGATAACAGGGGTCATTAGTGGCTCGGGTGATAATGGTTGTTGATGTTGGTTCCCCAGGGTGGGCAATCGCTTCCGCTCATTCCCGACGCTGGCGTCGGGTCAAATGGGTTGGAGCTGGTATTGCAGGCACATAGATCGCCTGCTCCTCAGCCCAGGGAGTTGGGCGGTGGCATCAACACAACCTAGTGGAGTCCCTTTCCGTGAACCTCTGGAGCGGGTCCCCGATAGGGCGAACCCAAACATCCCCTACCTCATCGGCGTAGGGCATGGAGGTATCGAGGCGTTCCGGGGATAAGCTCCCGAAATAGTTAAACGTCGGAGTGGAGAGCGGTGGGTCCCTGTGCTTCCCTCGGGGGTGGCGATGGCGGTGAGGCGCAACAGCCTCTAGATCCAAATGGGACATGTCCCTGGTGGGGATGACCCTTCCTCCTCGTACCTACGAACCAAGTTGTTGATCACCCTTCGTTGGATGATCTCTGATAGGGAGAGGGGGTTTGGGCGCCCGACAGTCGCGATGGTTGGATCAACTGCGGAAAGGGCGGGACCACATGGGGTGGATGCGTTGGTACTGGCCCTACCCCTGCGCCGGTGGGCCGGTGGCGATCGAGATCCGGATGTAGTGATCTGATTACTCGAAGTAGGGAGATGAACCCATTAGTGCTAATAAGAAAAGAAATCGACAACCAATAGCCCATCGCCATTCCGTCTTCCGTGGTCGGTAAGAGGGATCCACGCTGACAACGTCGCAGAACAGAGTGCTCAACGTCCTGCCTGCCTCAACCCCTGGTGGGTTTCACGTCCCAGTGCTAGGTACCCGGACCTGGTGACATGCTAATCTTCCGACACCCTGAACGCTACCAGTCTCCGTATTGAGGAGAAGAGGTTCACGTCAGGTTCACTATTTTCTGTTTCCGAAGCTTTCCGTCGGGGCACGCGTGCACGTCCGTCACGCAGGAGAGGACGCACGGCTTGTGGACCCACATTCCCACTTTCCAAAGGCAGGAGACATCTGTTCATTGTTCAGGGATGTATTCTCCTTGATCGAAACCAGTATGATGGGAAGTCGGTTCTTCCTTCCGCGGATTTCTCCTCAGATCTTGTCACCTAGTTCGGGTCTCCCTCATAGATTTAAGGCGTACTCGTGAATCTCATTACCAGTGCCATATATTCATGGACAATAGTTTATTACGCTACTTACGTCGAGACACTCCAAGGGGTCTGGTCGGGGAAGCAACCTTCGGTGAGGAGAATGGTCACGCTGGAGTGTCGTTGGCGTGTGTTGATGCTGGGCGATTGGCATGTTTGTATTCTATCCCTTATTATAGTTCTTATTGAGGGCATGAAATCCCGAGTCATCCCACATCAAACATGGGGAATTGGCATGCCATAGGCACGTACTTGAGGTTTTCCTCAGCTTCCCATGTTTAACACGGGGTATGCCGTGAGTTTAATGTCTTGCGGGGACAGATCAGACAGATCGAAACACTGAGAGTGGATCAGATAAAAGGACCCCCTAAAGGGAACCTAGATGTTGGGGCCATCACGTGGGCGAATTCCCAGATACTATGGAGTGGAATGAGGTGGCATGATCCCACCAGGATGTGGCGGCCCGGGTAGGAATCAGGATGGGAGATGGGGTGAAGGGGCTTGAACCTCATGGAGGCTTCCTATGTACCATGCTTTAGCACGGATCAAAGTCCACGTAGTTCAAGTATAGAGTTTAACATCATGCGGGATGGGGAAGATAGTTTAACGTCATGCTAGATGGGAAATTTGGGGCTTACGCTCTGAGGCGGCCCAAAGTATTGGCGAACCGATGTGAAGAGGTCGGAACAACCGAGTGGTGGGCTTGAACCTCATGGAGGCTACCTATGTACCATGATTTATCATGGATCAAAGTCTTTGTAGTTCAACAGGATGGGGCTTATTCTCTGAGGCAGCCCAAAGTGTTGGCGAACCAACGTGAAGAGGTCGGAATGACCAGGTGGTGGGCTTGAACCTCGTGGAGGCTACCTATGTACCATGCTTTAGCACGGATCAAAGTCCTCATAGTTCACCAGGAAGGGGCTTACACTCTAAGGTGGCCCATAATGGTTTCATGGTCTGTGCCCACTCTAAGCCCACGTGAGTCATGCTCGGTGTGGGAAACAAGAGGCAACATGGACTAGATGATCACGTCGTGAAGGGTGCATCCGTGAGAAGCGGAGTAGGGCTTACACGTTGAGCGGCCCTTGGTGTCGGGGCTTACTCCATGATGGAGGCCCATGGTGCGACAAAGAACAGAGGGAGAGGGATCTGGGACCGAGCAAAAGAGATGCCTCGTTCCCTATCACACCCTCCCCTGGCCTTGGTGGTGGGTAAGTATGGAGGTGCATGGGTGCTACCTTCCTCAAGTGAGTCTAGGGGCTTACGCTCTGAGGAAGTGCTTCCCCCGTGGACAAAATCCACTCCAAGAGGGAGGATCTCATTCCATTTGAGGAATATTCCATTCTTGTGGAGACGAGCGGCGTAAAGAATTTCCATGCTGGGGGGGCCCTGCGTGCAAGGCATGGGGTCAAATCACAGTTTAACGGCATGTGTTGAGGACGAGGTGCTTGGAAGTTTAACATCCTGTAGCTCGGATGAGGTGGGTTTGCTCCACACCCCTAGGGCTTACATGCCCAACACCCTCTACCCCTTGTGGGAGGGAAGGCATCAACAAGGCCGTGGAAAAGGGGGTCCGCAAGGCGAACCATCGAGGGGTCCACATTAGCGTGGCTATGAGAAGAAGCAATATCTATTAGCGTGTCTATGCGAAGAAGCATAAGGTAAAGCAACACAATGGGAAACAACTCCCAGGGGACCTTGAGGTTACTTCGTACAAGCCTAGAGGGTTGTACGGGAAAACAACGCATAGCGTGCATGCCCAGTATGGAATACATCGGGTGCCGACGCAAAGAGTCAACCCGGGGGGAATCAAGGTGAGGAGTCCTGGGTTTGCGTGCAAAGAGGAGGTTCGTGTGAAAAACACTAGGATGGAGCGCAATTGGGTGCAGAGGGATTGCACGTGGCTAGGGGAATTGCGCGCAAAGGG
Organism: Viscum album; assembly: GCA_963277665.1. Lineage (NCBI taxonomy): Eukaryota > Viridiplantae > Streptophyta > Magnoliopsida > Santalales > Viscaceae > Viscum > Viscum album. The sequence goes on along the minus strand of OY728162.1, from coordinate 419,916,788 downwards.
CTTGGATTGCGTGTGGGGGAAATGGCTGATCCCTAAGGTATGGAAAAACCTAACGAAGGGGTTGCATGCAATTTTGGAAGGTATTGCGTGCTATTGGAGGGTATTATGCGCAATGGGAAAGAATTTTGCACAAAAGAGGAACCCTAGGGAGTTGGAAAATTTACTTAAGCCAGTGGGATTGTTCGCAAAGGCGAACCTCGGGGCATGGTTGCATGAAGAGGGTGATTACCTGGAAGTCATATTGCGCGTGCGGGAGTCTGAATTGCGTGGACGGGAGCCGGTACGAATTCCTCAACCACGAGATGGTTGGGGTCGCATTCTATTTATAGGCACCCACCATCGCGGAATCCGGGCGACGCGTGAAATCTTTTGCGTCGGGACATGTCAGCGCGAAATGCCTCCCCACGCGGAATCGGGCTCGCAAAATTGCGCACCACACCAGTTTTTTTTTGCGAATCTCAGGAGTCCTTTGCGCGCACAACATTTTTTCACGCAAGACCTCCATAATTTCACGCACCACTTCCGGGAACTACAGACCGGGCCTCCGAGTTCAAATATGAATTCTCTTCGTCACTTCGAAACTTCCTCTAGGAGTTACAGACTTTTTTGGCATCTATAGCTGTGTAGGAATTATTAACGTTGTGTGTCCATGTTTGGAAAACATGAATGATTTCTTTCTATTGTTCCCTTTTTACACTTCAATGTTTCAGTCCCTGTTAATATTGATCTAAGGTGGGTGCTTGACCTTGAAGATTTATGCCACGAATACATCCTTCAGTTGTTCGGTAGTTATAGTGTAGTGACCAGACACCGGATATAGCTGATCATGAATAATCATCATATCCTACAGTTGTACTAGTCTTGGCACTAGCCATTTCGTGGATACAGGTGTTGAGGCACAATTCCGGGAGGGATTTTGAGGTTTATGCAGACCATCTAGGGAGCACCACCTCTTTCCCAGTTGATGGAAAAATTGACACTAGTTTTCTAGCAGCAACATCCTTCTACCTTTACAGGTGAAGGAGGACCTTAGGCTGCAGAGTCATTTTTTGAATCCATGCTATCTATCTTAGAGAATCTAGAGACACCTCCAGTGTAACGCCCCGACCCCAGCTACCCAGAGTCAGTGCATTACTTCGTAACATTGGCATGATCACAAAAGATCGAGTCTCGAAAGACCGATTAGTTTAGTAGCCTTGGAAACACTAGATACATTCATAAATGTTACATTACATCATAAAGTGAAAATCTACAATAACAAAGTCTCCATAGTCCACACTCATATCCTCTTCTGACTATCCCTGCAGGTCATTCATAAAATACTTCTTCACATCCTGAAAAATATTAAAACATTGAAAGGGGTGAGCTTAGATGCTCAGTAAGGATAAAAATACAGCGGAAGCTTTCATAAATAAACATTAACATTTAAGGAAATGTATAACTAAAAAAAGCCTTTTAAACTTGAACTTTAGCATAATATGGAAAAAGTAAAATAAAATAATTCCATTTACTTACTGACATTGATATTCTACTAGTCGAATAATCACATGAAATATCAATAACCACTTTCATAATGATGGAATGCATAATGCCGGACTATCACAACCACGTAGTCAAGGCCTCGTGCCAAGACCGCAAATAAGATTTTGTCAAGGCCTCGTGCCAAGACACTAGTTTGTCTCATGAGACCTACCGATGCATCGAGGAGCTATAGCGGGCTCCACCTGTCACTTATTAAGTCCAATGAATTCCTTATATGAACAGGTTTAAACATATCATAAACCATAACATAATCGTATCTCATAAAACATGCATAAAGGAAACATAAGATTTCCACATTTCAATCACAAGATATAAATACAACACATTGATATAATAAAAACACTTTTAAAACCATTTTCAATACCAAAATAAAAGAAAATTAAAACTTGGTATTTATTTTTCAATTTAAAAAAGTTATGGCTTGTAGAGGAAGCCAAAACTCAAATAATGGTCACAGCGGCAGAGAAGTCATTGTCGCCGCATACGTACGACAAGAAAACATTACTTTTTGTCGTTTAGTAAAATGCTTCGTATAAAAAGATTCCTTTTGAATAAACGTAAAAGTCAAAGGGGTTTATACACCGTATAAAAGAAATTTGTGCATAAAACAAAATATGACTCAATGAAAGAAGATTGAGACGATGTCCCTTAAAAAGATCTTTTTTTAATTAAAAGAGATCTATTATGTGTAAATACCATAAGTACACATAAAGAAAGTACAAATAAAAGATAGGAGGTAATAATATCATGACATAATTTATAAGTAGGAGATTAACCCAAAGAACGGAAATTGGGTTAAGAAGTTCCCTTACCTCGTGTCCGACTTGACTCGACCATTATTTAACCTCCTGAATAATAAACTAGAGTTAATCTTTACTAGCCTAAGAACCTTTCTCATGTTAATTATTCCTTTTATATCACTTATTACCATGTTATGAACATTATGTCATTATTTAAGTTAATAACGGTCATTTTGTCGATCTTTGGTACTTGAGTCAAAAATAAACTTCTTATAATTACAAGTTGTTTATGTGGTGAAATATCCATTATATCCAAAAATATATTAATTTTCTAGATATCATATATATCATATTTATCCAGTATATACATTCATTTATAATATTACATAACATTTAGAGTTAATAAATGAAATGCACCGTTCATGGAGACTGTAAGCCCTACGTACGCATGAACGCTACTTTCATTTCCATTTCATATTTAATGGAATGAAGTTATAATTATATAAAGGTATAATATAATTCCAGTATAATATAATGTATAATACCATTTACTCCATCCTTTATACATCTCACATATGGCATTAACGATTCAAATCACTTTGAGGGGGCGGTAGTCCGTACTTCCTAAAATGAAATTATCGCGTTTACCCATAATGTAAATCTTAAAGTATTCCATAAATGAGAAATACAGAAGAATAAGGAAAACATAAACATAATATACATATCATATATGAAAATAGTTTCATCAAAATGGCCACCATTAGAGGTGTTAAAAGAATATTGAACAATCATCGTTTCGTGAGGCAGTATTTCGCCACCCATAGAAACAGAATGTTCTTTAACCATTAGACGAAGGTGTGTGTAAGTTTAAACCATATAATTATCATAACAACATCCTTGTATATTGTATATACTTGTGTTGTTAAAAAAGAAAGAAATAAAAAGAGTTTAAGGGGTTGGAGAAGCAAAATAAAACAAAACAACATTAGAGAAGACATTACCTTAAAATCGGGTAACTCTTTTTTTAATTTGAGCCAAAGGCTTCCTTGGGAAGAATTATGCCCAAAGTGAGGCTTCTAGGAGTAAGATAGGAAAGTTGAGAGAGTATTTTGGCAGAGTTTGGCTGAGCCAAAAGGCATTGAAAGTGTGAGTAAGGTGTTAGAGGTGGGGGCCTTTTATAAGTGGAGAAGAGGGGCACTCTTGGAAATTAATGAAATGTTACTTTATTATACAAAGATTTTCAGATTATAAAGATCCCACACTTATATAATTCTAGGATAAGGTGATAAGGGTTCGAAATATACTTATCCAATAGTCTTTGGACAAGTTTAATGCTTATATTTTACATTATCCTTCCATTTTATTAAAATCGTTAATTAATGAGGTAATCGCTGCATCATCATGGTGTCATAAATAATTTACTTTATTCAATGTCTAAAAATTATAAAAAAATTATCATGATGTATGAAACCTTTTTATCTTTCTAATGAATATTTATAGTCGAAAATATGACTTGTATAACCTCATTTAAAAATTGTTTTAGTAAAACAACTTATGTTTTTGACATTTTTATTTTAACTTTAAATAAAAGTTATTTATGTCATTTTCCTAGAAAAGTAGCTCCATGGGGTCCCCAAGTTGACCCATGGATTTTCTTGGTCGGTCATGACACATCCAATAGGGGTAGGACAAGTTTCAAGGTCATTTCATATTTTTATAATATCATTTTTACCTTAAATTTCACTAATTACCTTTAATCGCGATTAATTAAACTTAAAAGTTACTATTCACAAAAAAATTATTTTAATCCCATTGAACCACATTTTACATCCTAATGACAACCATGTATGTCGGATTTTTGAAAATAAAATCACAGAAGTGGTGATATTTCATTTAAATGAAAAAATCAGTTATTTAACTACCACTTAGTGGTTTCACTATTCATCAAAAATTGAAGTTTTTCAGAATAGTGCCAAAATTTCACCCTAAGCTATAATTGATATTCCAAATTCAAAAATGATGTCTATTTTAAAAATTTCCAAACATATAAGTTTCATTAATTAATTTTACAATTAATTCCCGCTGTCACAATAAATAGCGTGTTTTTAAGAAAGAATATATATCAAAAGATTGACAATTGTTCATGTCCAATTTCAAAGTGAAATTAATTATAATGAACACCATTGGATAAAATGGTAAAAATATATTCTAATTATAATTTAAAACCACTAAATAGTATAATTTATCACTATAAATTATTTTTATTAAAAAAGTTGTTTTAAGTATTTTTCACTATTCATAAAAATTTGGAATTTCTCAGAAAATTACAAAAAATTCAACATAGACTAATATCGACATTCCAAATCCAAAAATGAAGTCCATTTTGAAATATAAAATATATAAAATTTCAAAAAGTGGGTATTACTATTCATAAGGGATATTTTGATTAGTCGCAGTGTGTTATAATCTCAAACTTGCATGCAATGCAAGCTATTGCATTATTGAATGAGAAGCGTATCGTGGAAGCTCGGGGTGTTACATTCTCCCCTCCTTCAATAAATTACATCCTCGCAATTTGAAATTTTTCTTTGAAAATAAAATGTTGAAAATAGAAAAAACTTTTGTGGAAAACCCATATCGGAAATAAGGTTAATAAAAATATAACTTTAAAAGATAGAAAGATAAGTACAAAGGTCACCCGAGATAGCCCATACTGGGATTCTATGAAAAAATGGATATGGATGAAAAAAATCATCAAGGTCTGATTGAGAGTCGTAGAAAACTAGATTAGGAGAAAGTTAACTATAAGAAAATCACAAACTTGTGATTGGTTACATAGTCATTGAATCCCCGGTTGGAAAAGTTAACCGGCAACGTTTTTGTTTTATGTTACCTTTTATAAAGTTGAGGAATTTATTTAGGAGATTTAATTAGAACGTAAGGGAATATACATACTTGTCATGTAGACTTTCATTCTTTAATAAATTTTTACCACAAACCCATCTTTCACTCTAAAAGGTAATAGAACTCAAAAATATTCTATTTATCCTAATTGTATAAGGTTCCAAATATTAACACATACCATTTAGATTAGTAAAACTATTTTTTATAACCAGGGACTTCTTGTAGGCTAGTGGTAGGTAATAAAGGCTTGTCACACTATGGTTGTGGGTTCGATTCCTGCAGCTTTGTCCGACGCGATAGGTTATGCCCCACCCTACAGGTTGTCCTTTTCCTAAAACTATAGTATTATAATATTCCAAAAATAATCTTCAGAAATTTTTTAACCTTAAGCAATACTATCCAAGTTTCAACTTAATCCATTCCAACCTTAATAGTTATCCAAAATACCTCTGTCCCTACTTTCTCTAAATGGTCTCTAAGTTCCAAAATCAATTGTAACATCAGATTCCCCAAAAAAATTAAAGTTTCTCTTTTTTTCACATACTAAAAATATGATTACATTCATCATATTAAAACCTTACTTAAACAACAAGTACTGCAGTACAATCCTTATATATATCACATTATTCTTATAACCAAAATATAATCCTTGAGTCCAAAAGCACCAATACATAAATTATTCCAATTCAACTGTAGTAATAGCATAAGATTGGCCTTCATACCTTGGCCTTTTCTGAAGTAAGTTTCCTTGACGCTTAGGACATTCATTTGCATAATGCCCCATTTCCCTACAATTGTAGCATTCAACATTGATAACCTCTTTCTTTCCCTTGCAATCACGAGTCTGGTGACCTTTTATCCACATTTAAAACAAACTCCCATTCCTTTTAGGCAAGTACCAGGGTTATTCTTCCCACAATTATCGCATAATGGAAAATCCTTCTTTCCTTTTTTCCCTTAATCTGTCTCTTGTTCCACCATTCTCTTCTTCTCTTGCTTTACTTTATTTTCATAGGATTTAGAGAATTCCTTTTCTGTCTTGATAGAACACGAGACAATATCTTCGTACGATGAGAAGGATTGTGACACTAAAGCTCGACGGAGAAATGGTTTTAACCCATCAATGAAATGATCAATATTACCTATTGGGTTACGTATATAATCTGCAACATGTCTCTCTAACCTTGTAAAGTTGGCCTCATACTTTGCGACATTCTCATCCTCCTTTTGTCTCAGACTCATAAATTGCCTTTCCATATCTGCTCGATGGTCACGAGGAAAATATTTTTCTAAGAAAAGATCTTTGAACTCTCTCCAATCCATATTTGGTACTTCATCATCTTCCTTTGTGTTTTGAATCAGCAACCACCATTGATCGACATCTCCAGTGAGGCAACAGATTGCCATGACAACCTTCTCCCTTTCACTACTCCCCAAGGCATAAAATATTTTCTCTAAGGAGTTTATCCATTGCTCAGTTACTAATGGATTTGCACCCCCATTAAATATTGGAAGTTGTTGCCTCATGAAGCGGTCTAACATTGATCCTCCACGTTCCGGATCAGGGTGCTCCATACGAGTAAGGTTATTATTCATAACCTGAGTGAGTTGTCCGAGTATGGTAATAAGTGGATCTGCACCAGTTGTATCTCCAGCTCCATAATAATTATCTTGAGCAGGAGGGCAATCCCTATATGGAGTGCGTGCATTGATACAGTTTCCATTCCTTCCACTAGGTGCCATTTCTAAACAATGGCATAAACTAGATTAGTTTATGAATCAAAATACATAATTCCATACTTATAAAATACTTAACATAAATTGAACTATTTATGGATATAATCCATAATCATAAAAATGTTTTCTTTGAGGAAGTATATACACATAACCCTTCATAGTGGTTTGTAAAGAAAATGAGAATTATCCTAAGCATATCCCCCGGGAGTGTCATAACCAAGAGTGCAGCAAGGCCCGTTGTCGTGCACCAGTTCCCATTCGAGTCTACCTCAAAGCGGTGTTTTCGGGTTTTACCCCTAGGTACATCTGTTCCAGAGCTTCCTCTACCTGCTCGTATCCAGACAGGGATGTATTTCTTGGAAAACTCACAACATCTCTATAATACTAAAATTCTAGGAAGTTCTTCTATACTAATCCTCAAAGTCTATCTTTGGGCTATGTTCTCTAATCAGAGTTTATCTAAATCTAGATTCCAAGGTTAGTACTAAACTGCCTCTGATACCAACTGTAACGCCCTGACCCCAACCACCCAGAGTCGGTGCATTACTTTGTAACATTGGAATGATCACAAAAGACCATGTCTCGAAAGTCCGATTAGTTTAGTAGCCTTGGAAACACTAGATACATTCATAAATGTTATATTACATCATAAAGTGAAAATCTACAATAACAAAGTCTCCATAGTCCACACTCATATCCTCTTCTGACTATCCCTGCAAGTCATTCATAAAATACTTCTTCACATCCTGGAAAATATTAAAACATTGAAAGGGGTGAGCTCAGATGCTCAGTAAGGATAACAATATAGCAGAGGCTTTCATAAATAAAAATTAACATTTAAGGCAATGTATAACTAAAAAAAATCCTTTTAAACTTGAACTTTAGCATAATATGGAAAAAGTAAAATGAAATAATTCCATTTACTTACTCACATTGATATTCTACTAGTCGAATAATCACATGAAATATCAATAACCACTTTCATAATGATCGAATTCATAATGCCAGACTATCATAACCACATAGTCAAGGACTCGTGCCAAGACCACAAATATGATTTTGTCAAGGCCTCGTGCCAAGACACTAGTTTGTCTCATGAGACCTACCAATGCATCGAGGAGCTATAGTGGGCTCCACCCGTCACTTATTAAGTCCAATGCATTCCTCATATGAACAGGTTTAAACATATCATAAACCATAACATAATCGTATCTCATAAAACATGCATAAAGGAAACATAACATCTCAACATTTCAATCACAAGATATCAATACAAAACATTGATATAATAAAATCAATTTTAAAACCATTTTCAATACCAAAATAAAATAAAACTAAAACTTGGTATTTATTTTTCATTTTAAAAAGGTTATGGCTTATAGAGGAAGCCGAAACTCAAATAATGGTCACAGCGGCGGAGAAGTCGTTGTCGCCACATATGTATGACAAGAAAACCTTCCTTTTTGTCGTTTAGTAAAATGATTTGTATAAAAAGATTCCTTTTTAATAAACATAAAAGTGAAAGGGGTTTATACACCGTATAAAAGAAATTTGTGCATAAAACAAAATATCCCTCAATGAAAGAAGATTGAGACGATGTCCCTTAAAAAGATAATTTTTTAAATAAAATAGATCTATTATGTGTATTTACCATAAGTACACATAAATAAAGTACAAATAAAAGATAGGACGTAATAATATCATAACATAATTTGAAAGTAGGAGATTAACCCAAAGAACATAAATTGGGTTAAGAAGTTCCCTTACCTCGTGTCCGACTTGACTCGACCGTTCTTTAACCTCCCGAATAATAAACTAGAGTTAATTTCTACTTTCTTAATAACCTTTTTCATTTTCATTATTCCTTTTATATCACTTATTACCATGTTATGAACATTATGTAATTATTTAAGTTAATAACAGTCATTTTGTCGATCTTTGGTACTTGTGTCAAAAATAAACTTCTTATAATTACAAGTTGTTCATGTGGTGAAATATCCATTATATACAAAATTATATTAATGATGTAGATATCAGATATATCATATATATCCAGTATATACATTCATTTATAATATTACATAACATTTAGAGGTAAGAAATGAAATGCACCGTTCATGGAGACGGTAAGCCCTACGTACGCATGAACGCTACTTTCATTTCCATTTCATATTTAATTGAATGAAGTTATAATTATATAAAGGTATAATATATTTCCAGTATAATATAATGTATAATACTATTTACTCTATCCTTTATACATCCCACATATGGCATTAACGATTCAAATCACTTTGAGGGGGCGGTAGTCTGCAGTTCCTAAAATGAAATTATCGCGTTTACCCATAATGGAAATCATAAAGTATGCCATAAATGAGAAATACAGAAGCATAAGGAAAACATAAACATAATATATATATCATATATGAAAATAGTTTCATCAAAATGGACACCATTAGAGGTGTTAAAAGAATATTGAACAATCATCATTTCGTGAGGCAGTATTTCACCACCCACAGAAACAGTATGTTCTTTAACCATTAGACGAAGGTGTGTGTAAGTGTAAAAAAAATACTTATCATAAAAACATCCGAGTATATTTTAGATACTGGGTTTGTTACAAAAGAAAGGAATAAAAAGAGTTTAAGGGGTTGGAGAAGCAAAATAAAACAAAACAACATTAGAGAAGACATTACCTTAAAATCGGGTAACTCTTTTTTTGATTTGTGCCAAAGGATTCCTTGGGAAGAATTATGCCCAAATTGAGGCTTATAGGAGTAAGAGAGGGAAGTTTAGGGAGTATCTGGGAAGAGTTTGGCCAATCCAAAAGGCTTTTAAAGTGTGAGTAAGGTGGTAGAGGTGGGGGCCTTTTATAAGTGGAGAAGAGGGGCACTCTTGGAAAGTAATGAAATGTTACTTTATTATACAATGCTTTTCGGATTATAAAGGTCCCACACTTATATAATTCGAGGATAAGGTGATAAGGGTTCGAAATATGGTCATCCAATAGGCTTTGGACAAGTTTAATGCTTAGATTTTACATTATCCTTCCATTTTATTAAAATCATTAATTAATGAGGTAATCACTGCATCATCATGGTGTCATAAATAATTTAAATTATTTAATGTCTAAAAATTATAAAAAAATTATAATGTTGTAGGAAATCTTTTTATATTTCTAATTAATATTTATAGTCAAAAATATGACTTGTATAACCCCATTTAAAAATTGTTTTAGTAAAACAACTTATGTTTTTGAAATTTTTCTTTTAACTTTAAATAAAAGTTATTTATGTCATTTTCCTAGAACATTGGCTCCATGGGGTCCCCAAGTTGACCCATGGATTTTATTGGTCGGCCATGACACATCCAATAGAGGTAGGACAAGTGTCAAGGTCATTTCATATTTTTATAATATCATTTTTACCTTAAATTTCACTAATTAACTTTAATCGCGATTAATTAAACTTAAAAGTTACTATTCACCAAAATATTATTTTAATCCCATTGAACCACATTTTCCTTCATAATGACAACCATGTATGTCGGATTTTTTAAAATCAAATCACAGAAGTGATAATATTTCATTTAAATGAAAAAATCAGTTATTTAACTACCACTTAGTGGTTTCACTATTCATCAAAAATTGAAGTTTTCAGAATAGTGCCAAAATTTCACCCTAAGATATAATTGATATTCCAAATTAAAAAATGATGTATATTTTACATAATTCCAAACATATAAGTTGCATTAATTAATTTTACAATTAATTTCCGCTGTCACAACAAATAGCGTGTTTTTAAGAAACAATATATATCAAAATATTGACAATTGTTCATGTCCAATTTCAAAGTGAAATTAATTATAATGAACACCATTGGATAAAATGGTAAAAATATATTCTAATTATACTTTAAAACCACTCAATATTATAATTTATCACTATAAATTATTTTGATTAAAAGAGTTGTTTTAAGTATTTTTCACAATTCATAAAAATTTGGAAGTTCTCAGAAAATTACAAAAAATTCAACATAGGCTAATTTCGACATTCTGAATCCAAAAATGAAGTCCATTTTGAAATATAAAATATATATAATTTCAAAAAGTGGGTATTACTATTCATAAGGGCTATTTTGATTAGTCTCGGTGTGTTAGAATCTCGAACTTGCGTACAATGAAAACTATTGCATTATTGAATGAGAAGCGTATCGTGGAAGCTCGGGGTGTTACATCCAGATAGGAGGGTGAATCTTTCTATATAAATTCTTCGAGATTCTTCCAATAGATGGCGGGATGTGATCTCACAGGCGGGATGCCAGCAAGTCATGGATTGGGATGAGTTCCAGCATGCCTTCTACAACCTTTTCTACCCAGATACTTTGAGGGACGATCAAGCCCGAGAGTTCATGAGTTTGGAGCAGGGTACTCTTTCAGTCATTGAGTATTCTTCTCGCTTCCTTGAGATACAACGCTTTACACCCTTTATAGGGGGAGATGAGTTGTTCTTATAATGGAAGTTTGAGGTTGGTCTCATGCAATACATTTGGGATCCGGTGAGCATCTTTAGGTTGACTTCCATCACTTCTATAGTCAACCAGGCACTAATCACGGATCAAAACCTAAGGTATTCTGATGTTTTGAGCTAGGGTGGTTCCACATCCAGAGTTAGTGCTTCTCTGGATAACAGCAGAAAGTGCCGTAGGGATTCAACACGTGGAGATCCGAGTAGGTGGGATGCACATCCAAGTAGCCAGGTGGTATGCTACATGTGTAGAAGGGTCAGTCATACAAGGACACATTATCCAAGAGACCTAATGGAGTGCTAATCATGTGGAAATATGGTCCATATTCAGTGTTTCTGTCAGATCTTCTCACTAGAAGTTGGTGACATGGGTTCTTATATGAATCCTTATTTGGGAGAAGCACTACCAATTTCTCACCAGTCTGAGAACTTGAGTTATTTTGGCCATTCTGGTGGAGGTGGAGGTCGTGGCTGTGGTATCTAGTCGCCAGGATTTCAGCGACAATAGGGTGGATCATCTCAGAGTGGTCAGGTAGGGTTATAGGGTCATGGGACAGGTCAAACTTTTTTATTGGAGCATACCTTGTAAGAGAAGGATCCCGAACCCTCTATAGTTCAAGGTACAATTATAGTTTCCTCAGTTTTAGCTTATAAACTTTTCGATATAGGGGCTCCCCATATCTTTATATATATTTCTTTTGTGGAGAGACTTGGGCTCTGTATCTTTTCTTCTGCTGATTTCTTGAATCTATACACTCCGTTGGGAACTAGAATTGCTAGTGTACGTCAATGCAAGGAGTTCCCTCTTGAGGTTGGTGGGTGTCACCTATTTTTGAACCTCTATGTCTTAGGGATGTCAACCTATGATTTTATTCTCAAAATGGATATAGTTAGTTCCATTCAAAGAAGTTTTCAATTGCTGTCATTGTAGGGTGAGTTTCACATCACAATAGGGTGAATCATTTATTCATAAGGGCAGGTGGGATGTCTAGGAGAGTAGAGTGGGACCCGAGCAACATGGTTTGGGAAGAGTTATATCCCAGACTACTATTCTATATCTGGATGACCAGGGGACGTCACAAAAGGACTTTCCTCCAGTGGTGGATTGTTTTAGCAACTTCTTTCTAGAGGACTTTTTAGGTTTGCCTCCAGAGTGAGAGATGATCGTTTCTATTGAGATTGTGCTTGGATCAACACCTGTGTCCATTCCTTCTTATAGGATGGCTACACCAGAGTTACTGGAGCTCAAGAAGCTTTTGGAGGAGTTTCAACCAAGGGGGTTTCATCCGACCCAGTACTTGTCCTTGGGGTTCTCTTATCCTATTTGAAAAGAAGGTGGACGGTACCCATAGACTTTATGTGGATTATCAGAAGTTTTACCAGTTTATAGTCTAAAACCAATATCCCTAGTCGAGGATTGATGATCTCTTTGAACAGATTCAAGGAGACCGATTGTCCTAGAAGATTGACTTGTGGTTTGGTTTCCATTAGTTGCATGTTATACCATTTGATATACCTCTTACATCCTTCTGTAGAATGTATGGTCTATATGAGTATGTGGTTATACCATTAGGTCTCACGAACGTGCCTGCAGTTTTAATGGAACTGATGAACTGAGTGTTCCTTCCATATTTGGATTCTTTCATGGTGGTATTTGTGGATGATATCTTGTTTTTATCTCACACTTGACACAACCACGCCACACATCTTGAGATCATTTTGATTACACTAAGAGAGCATCAGTTATATGTTAAGCTCTCAAAATGCCACTTTTGGATGGACCAAATTCACTTATTGGGCCATGTTTTCTTAGAAATAGAAGTATTAGTAGGCTTAGAGAAAGTGAGAGTAGTAGTTTCATGGGAGAATCCCAAGAATTTTTTTGAGGTATAGAGTTTTATAGGGATGGTTTGTTAGTACATGAATTTTATACAGGACTTATCATGCTTAGTAGCATCACTAAAGGACCAGACTAAGAAGGGTGTGAAGTACTTGTGGTCAGATTCTTGCGAGTCAGCCTTTCAGGAGCTGAAAGGGAGGTGGAATTTTATACCGATACTAGTATTTCCAGAGTCAAGAAAGAGCTATACTGTATACTGCGATGCATCAGATATCATTCTGGGAACAGTGCTTATGTAGGGAGAAGAAGTCATTGCGTAAGGTTCTTGGTAGTTGAGGCCACATGAGATGAACTACCCGACAAATGATCTCGAGATGGCTGCAGTTGTTCTTGCTTTATGCTATTAGAGACAATATCTTTTGAGAGAGAATTTTGTGGTTTTCACCAACCACAAGAGTCTCAAGTATATATTCACTCAGCACGATATGAATCTGAGATAGCGAAGGTGTCTTGAGTACCCTCAGTCCTTTGACTTGGAGCATTCCTAATTGCCTGTGAAAGGAAATGATGTGGCTAATGCACTAAGTAGGAGGACTCAGATACAAGCAGTTCAGGAGGCCAGTAGTGAGTGGAAGCTTATGGATCTCTTCTCTGAAATTCATTTGGAGGTGCATGACAGACATGAGCAGATATTTATATCTTTTTTAGTTGTTACCTCTAATCTTCTTGATCGAGTGAGAATATGGAAGCTATCAGATTCAAAAGGCCTAGTCTTACGGGAGAGTGTGTCAGGAGAAGACCCAATTATTTGATGGACTATAGGAAAGGATGAGATCTTGCATTTTCATGGACATGAGTGGGTGTCAATACACATACAAGAGGAGATGATACGAGACTTGCATTCCTCAGTTTGGGTAGTTCATCCTGGAGTCACCATGATGTATCGATATCTACACTCTTAGTATTGGTGGCCAGGTATGAAGAGAGATGTTACTAGTTTTTTCATGAGGTGTTCCACCTATCCGTAGGTGAAGGCAGAGCATCAATGAACAACAGGGCTTTTACAAGAGTTACCCATTACCTAGTGGAAGTGGAATGATGTCGCGATGGATTTCGTGATAGGTTTTCCAAGGTTTCCTCAAGGGAATGATGCAATTTGGGTTGTCATTGATAGAATAATGATCATTTCTCACTTATTTTAGATCAAAGAGACTTCAGTGTTGATGAGATAGGATGGTTGTACATCTAAGATATTGTACGTCTAAATGTGGTCCCACACTCCAATATTTCAGATAGGGATGCCTATTTTTATTCTATAGTCTGGTAGGGACTTCAGAGGGATTTGGGTATACATATACTTCTGAGTACAACAAATCATCCCCAGATAGATGGTCAGTCCGAGCTTACGATTCAAGTGCTAGAGGACATGCTTCGAGTATGAATCCTGGATTTTGAAGGCTCTTAGGAGAAGCACACACCTCTTGTGAATTTTTCCTACAATAATAGTTTTCCAGAAACTATTTAGATGAAACCTTATGAGGCTTTGTACGGTAGGCCATGCCGATATTCTTTATGCTAGATAGAGGTAGAAGAGGCAACAATGATGGGACCTCATCTTGTCAAGGAGACCTTAGAGCATATAGAGTTGATTCCAATGATGATGGTTACTGCATAGTCATGATAGAAGTCTTATGCAGATTGACAGAGATGACCTCTAGATTTTGAGGTTAGAGATCAGGTTTTTCTTGCATGTCACACCAAGGTTGGGACACAAGAGGATTAGGAGACAGGGTAATCTTTCGTTGAGGTACATATTTCCATTTGAGGTGTTAGATAGTGTTTGGATGGTTTCATATTGGGTGAAATTACCTCCCAGGTACCAGGATTTACATGACATCTTTCACATTTCTCAGCTTCAACGTTACTTCTCAGACTCGTCTCATGTTTTTCAACCTAAAGAGCTTGAGTTATAGGTGGACACCTCATTCAAGGAGCATCCTCTCTGGATTGTTGATTGAAGTGTGAAGGTTATTCGTGGCCGGTCTGTTCCTCTGTTATGAGTTCTATGGATGCATGGTAGAGTATAAGATAAGACTTGGGAGAGGGAGACTGATGTACGATTGCAATGGATGAAGCTGTTCAAGGATTCTTCTTCTACTCTTCCCTACTATAAATATTCTGGGACAAATTTATTTATGTGTGGGGGGAGGGGTTTGTATGAACTCGAACATTGTTTTTAGGCACATTTTTATTTTTTTAGTTTTTTTAGAGAAAAAGAGGAGTTCAGAAAATTTCAGGAGTACATGTCGTATACTTTAAGTACACGCCCTATACCCCAGTTGCAGCTGGTGACCATGTGCTAGTCATGTAACAACTGAGCACATGGCCGTGTGTGGATACTTGGAGACTACATAAAGCGAAGGTTATAAAAGGCAAGTACACACCATGTACTTTTAAAGAACACACCATGAATTTTTTATTATTAAATAGACTGAGGTCACATCTAATTGATAGAACACACTTCTTCTTCTTCAATCTCATCCAGGAGCATCTATACGGCCACATATCTTCTCTAAGACCCCAAATCACCATCGGTTCTCCGATTCGAACTCCGTCGATTGTGTTGGAATCACATCAGTGTGTTCTCCCTTCTTCTTGAACGACATCTCTTAAATTATCCTCTTCCAGTAGTTATCATCGGCTGAACGTTTTTAACGTTTTTGTAGATCTACAGCGTTATAGGGTGATTCATGTCCTGAGGCTCATGTATATTTATTTCACAATGCTGAGGTAGGTGGTTGGTTATTTTACATAGTTAGTCTTTGTGTTATGTGTGCGAAAGTTCCCAATACCCTTGTTCGGGTTATTGTGTGTTTATGGTTTTAGCCCTTTTATTTGAATGTTATTCCTAGTTTGATTGGATAGAAATTAATTATTGAGAATAGAGTTATCTTTGCTAATATATGGATGTTTTTCCCATGTTTTTTTATTTTGACCCTTTAGTCTAGCCTTGATTGTTAGGATACTGCTTTGCTTTCGATGCCTAGTATTGTTAGGGTGGAGTGATTATTAACTAACATGCTGTGATATGTTGTAGATTATTTATCCAAGTAGTACATGTGGTTTACTTTGGATACTGATTATCTTTTGTGCAATATTGCTTTACACGGGGCTGTGGGAACCTGGTGTAGTGAGACCATAGGGGAAATTGATGTTGAGTGCTTTCGCAGAGTGTCTGTTATAATTATCACACTTTGAGACCAAAGGGGGGATTGATGTTGAGTTCTCCCTCAGAGTGTTTATAGTTAAATTATGAGGCCACAAGAGGAATTGATGTTGAGTGATTCCTTAGAGTGTCTGTAGTTTACCATTAAAAGACTATAGGGGGAATTGATGGTGAGTGCTTCCTCAGGGAGTCTTTGATCACACATGACTATAGGGGGAATTGATAGCGAGTTCTTTCTCTAAGAGTCTTTGCTATATATTCTCTTGTATTGTGAACCAATGGCATTAGGCTATGAGAACTACCCAAAGGGTTGCTTGTATTTGTTTTTGGTTGATTAAATACTTAAAATTAAATGTTTGTAAATGAAACTATAGGAATGTTTACTTTTGAGTACTTCTATGTTCACTACTTCTTTTTATTATTGCTTTCCATATATATTAAATGACTATTAGGAATAGATCTTTGGGAGGTTTACTAATAGGATTAGTCTCCCACCCTGTTTAGGATAAGATTTTGGGCCCAAAAAGATTATATTTCTCCAGGTATAGATAAGGGAAAGAACCCTTTTGTTTTAGGTACTTGATTGTTGTGGAGCTAGGGAGCATGGGATCAAGATGGGGATTGCGATACTATGGAGTTGTATACTTTATTTTCTTTTGTACTTTGGTTTAGTACAAGATTCCATCATTATGATTTGTTTGGTTGATTTCTTAGACATATGTATCATCCATCATTTATATATATGAGTGTACTCCAGTTGTTTGTTACTTCCACTATTTATTATTGCATGTTTTACTACTTATGCTATTGTTATCTATTTTATATCTGTTGTGTTACTCTGCCAATGAGGGTATAGTTTCCCCACTATTACACCCAAGGCCCTCGCTGCTAGTCAGAAGCCTATGGAGTTTAGGGAAATTCACTTGAGTCCATGTGACCAACCAGATACGGGGAACCTCTGGGCGGCTTCCGGAACTAGGATATTACAATCAAAGTCTATAAGGCACCAACCAAATGCCTCTAGAGTGAAGCAATTTCATGAAGTGGATGAGTCTCTAGTGGAGGTTTCCATGGGTCTGATTATAGTGATAGATATCATATTTGTTTCATCCTCTATAGTAACTACTTTACATGATGTTGGTTCCTCCCACTCATTTATATATTCTTGTTTTATTGATATGTTGAAAATTCCTACAAAGCTCATGTCGTTTAGCATGGATTTAGAGACACCTCTTTGAATGAGGAAACAGAAGGGGTCTCGTTGCCCTTATTGTTCTCTATAAATATTTGATGGGTTTTTAGTATAGAATTTCATCATTCTAGATCTCAATTTTTTTGATTTCATCATCAAGATGGATTGTATTGTCCTTCACCATGCTAATATTGATTCTTATCATAATCATTTCATGCTCTTTTATGCTAATGATATCTCTTGGTTGATTCAGGGAGATTGGGATCTAGGTTGTTGTCATGAAGTACCTCCCCACCTATATCTCATGAGTTTTTTCTACCATTTAATTTAAAATTGATGTGGTTCCACCTATTTTTGATCTACCAATGGGTTTTTAGGACTTTCCTAATGTTTTCCCAGATGAATTCTCTATTCTTACTCTAGAGAGAGATGTTGAATTCTCTAGTTCTGGCTATGTAACTGATACCAATACCCTCTTATTATATGGAACCTACTGAGATGAAGTATCTTTAGATCATGTTTAATGATCTAATAGATAAAGGTTTCATTCACCTAAGTGTTTCATTATGGACAACCCACATACTCCTTTCCAAGAACATTGATGGTCTACTTCGATTATGTGTGAAATATCATATGTTGAACTAGGTGAAGTTATGAATAAGTATCTAATGCCCCATTCAATGACTTATTTGATCAATTGAAGGGAGTGAAGTGGTTTTCAATGTTTAATCTTATATTAGGTTAACATCAGCTCAAAATTTGTGAGTCTGATATACTAAAGATGACATTCAAGAGCAGGTATAGCTATTATGAATATCTTATGATTCATTTTGGTCTAACTAATTATATATAAACTTTTATGCCTTTTATAAATCAGATATTCCATCCATATCTTGAAACATCTACCATTGTTTTTTGTGTGGATAATATTCATGTTTATATGAGGTTTTATTTTGAGCATGAGAACCATCCATGTTTGGTTTTAAAAATTCAATAGATTCACCGTCGGAATGATTATCATTCAAAATAATGTTTCTGGATACAAGAAGTAAAGTTATTATGAAATGTAATTTCTAAGACTAGATTTTCAATTAATCCTAAGAAGGTGATGGTTTTATTTTCATGGGAGGATCCATAGAATGTCTTTGAGATGTGGAGATTCCTTAGTCTTTCTGGATACTGTCAGTGATTCTTCAATCATTTCTCAAAGTTTGTGTCACATTTGGATGATCGTACAAGAAAAGGTGTAAAATTCATATGGGATGATAAGTGTCATATTTTATTCAATGAGTTGAAATGGATTATGTCATCAGCACATATTTTGATCTTACCTAAGCCTGATTAAGGGTATATGGTATACTATGAAGCTTTTTGTGTTTTTATAGCTTGTGTACTTATAAAAGATGATCATTTGCTAGTCTATGGATCTCAATATATCTGAGTATATGAAAATGATTATCCCATTCATGATTTAAAGATTTCTACAGTTATGCATGCACTTAAGTTTTAACCGATTTATATTTTTATTGAGAGTTTAATATTCATTTTGACCATAAGATCCTGATTTATATATATTTTTAAAGTACATAAATATTAGATAGAGGTAGTGAGTGGAGTACATTTAGACATGTTATTTAGAAATATATTACACCATAAGAAGGTTAATTCCATCGTAGATTCTCTCGATAGGAAAGTATCATCGCAAACTATCTTTGAATCAAAAGAACAGTGGAAACTAATAGGGATATTTACTTAGATACATCTAGAATCTCATGAGGATGATTAAGGTATGGATCTTACTAGTGTTCATTTATCTTCATCACTATATTTTTCTATTATAAAATGTATATAGAAATATAATGGGATCAAAGGAATCATAGAAGCCCTTTATGGTAGGTAAATCCATTTCTGGTTGTTCTCTATATTCTTATGGTATTCTATGATTTGGGAATCAGATTGTCATCCCCACATATGTGAGGAGTTCATTATATTATAATAAGAATATTTCATTGTGGCACATTAATCCGTGAAATATGAATATGTATTATGAAATGTGGTAGAGATTTTAGGTTCCAGGTATGAAATTTCAAATTTCAAATTGTGTGTATCATTGTTACACCTACTAATAGATGATGGAAGAGTATAAAAATCCCTCTAAATTATTCCACTCTCTTGTTGTGCTAGTTTGGAAATGGTAAGAGGTATCTATGGAATTTTTTATTGAACTACCATATACTCCTATAGATAAGAATTATATTTGGGTGGTGTTTGATCAATTGATGAAATTTGAACATTTTATTATGATTAGTGGAATAACTAATGTTGAAGATCAAGGAAGGTTTTATTTCTATGAGATAATGAGGTTACATGGGTTTTACTCTCCCATTATCTCAATTAGGGATCCTAGGTTTTATTATATATTCTGTAAGATCCTCAAATTGATCCTGGGGACTCATGTTATGCTTATTACAACTTACCATCCAAAGAAGGATAGTCATACAGAGCATGATCTTCATATTTTAAAGGATATTCTCTATACCTTTGTCTTTAATTTTGGTGGATCATGGGATATCAATTTGGTAATGGTTGAGTTTTATTATAACAATAGTTACTATTCTTTAATCAGAATGGTTCCCTTTGAGTATTTGTATGTTCACCCATATAGATAAAATATTTGTTTGGAAGAGGTGGAAAATTCCTCTCTTGTTGGACCAAGTTTCATTTATGAGATGTTAGAAAGGGTTCATGATATACATTTATATCTATTTATAGCATAGATTCTAAAGAAATTGAATGTTGATTGTCGATGTCTCTTAATGGATTATTCCATAGAATATTGAGTTTTCATGAAATATGCACATTAGTTGAATATCCTTAATATTAAGGAAAGGGATACTGTATCTAAGATATGTTTGATCATTTTATATCACTGGGAATTTTCGGAATGTTTCTTATTAGTTTGAATATCCAACTCAGTTGAATAATATTCATTATTTTTTCCATGTATCTCAGCATAGAAAGTACAACCATAATCCCTCTCATGTTTTGAGTTGGTAATATATTGTGTTAGATAAATATGTTTTAGTTATGGGGAAACTAGTGGAGATCATGTATTCTTAGGGTAATGTCATGTGTGGGAAATCTATTTTATTGGTTATAGTGTTATGGTGACACAAATCATATTATCACGAGGATTGGGAGCACAAATAATCGGTGATAGAGTGGTGGCCTCACCTTTTTTCAGAGAACCCTTCTTCTTTATGAATTATTGGGGAAGTAAATTATTATAATGGAAATATTATAACATCTTAAATAAAATTTACACCCACTTTTATGTTTATAGTGTGTTTCTAAAATTTATAGGTTGTCAAGAACGTTTTAGAATCTTTTGAATAGATTCATGGTTGGGTACTTCCATAACTGAAAATTTTTCATGTAAATAGTTAATTTACGGTGTAAATGGGTCGTGGTGAACAAGCCGTGAAAACATTTTTCTTTGTAAGACCATTTACATCGTAAATCCTAATTCTATATCATAACTACGTAGGCTAATATTTTTTAACCCAAGGTGACGTGCTTTTCATTGTACATGTTTCATGAGGATTTTATACTATAAAACCATGGTTTACAATGTAAACCCATCATTCCCAGTAGGTTTTATGAATTGTCAGCCTGAATCCAAACCCATTCATCTTTTTTTCTCCATGATTCAAACCCTAGGACCTTCCAAGTGATTTTGGTTTTCTCCTCCACTTCCATATCATTTTGTTTGGAACCAGATATTCTTGGTGGTTGCATGAATTCTCTCTAGGTAAGAGTACCTTCTACTTATTTGTTTCAAATTGGGAACATAATTGGTGTTTGATCTTGTTTGTAGAATCCATTGATCACATATTTCTTTTTTTGTGACTCTTATACATTTTTTGTGAAATCTTCTCCTGGTGGCTGACCATCATGGGCGTTATGGTGCAGTGGGTGTGTTTATCAATGTATGTGTGATATAACCAGTATAATAGATCTTATTTGTTATGAAATGTGATTTTGAGATATAAATATAGTTGAGGGGGCATATTTTTTCCTCTACTTTCCTTCTTGTGGGAATGAATCCCATTGCAGGCAGTGTTCGACTCGATTTTCAGGTAGGTGTTTATGTCTCTTTCATGTTTTGGATGAAGCTTATTGGTTCATTTATTATGAATATTTTTTCTAAAAGAATTGGAATTATTTTTTTTAAAATTTTTTATGATAAAAGATGTTTACTCAATTTTTTGGTAAAATAAAATGGTATTTTCAAAGCATTGTGAAAGATATAGAGAAATGGGTTTCCAAAAAATATGTTCGATTGAGTGGAACACTTTTGAAATGATTTGCTAAATAAAACATATGGTAAGCCTTGTATATGTAGGTTGAAGGTGTGTCTTATGTAAATTTTCCATTTTATTATTTAGGGGTTCACTCAAGAGATGTTCCTTTACTCCTTAGGATTGTGTTCTAAGGACTTCAGTGCACACTAGTAATTGTTTGTGGTACGAGTAGTCTATTATACTAAAATTTTGTGATCTTTGTCATGATTTACCAATTATTTGGATTTTATTGTTTGAACATTGACATATATGATTAGGATTTGAATAATTGTTTACTAAAATTATGATGTTAATTTTTTTACCTATCTTGTTTTAGAATTCTGTAAAAAGGGAAATATTTACCAAGATTTTTATATTAAAATGATTTACTTCCAACAATGACAGTTTTTATTCAAAATGGGTATACTAAAATTATTTTTATAGATAATTGATATGTAACACCATGGTGGGATCCTACTGATCCTTTTTAGCTCTCAGCATACACACCCCTTCAATCTTTTTATACCTATTTATGTCTTTTGATGTTGGGAAAGGCAAGGTGATGTTGTTTGGTGGTGAGATTTATATCAAATGGGTTTGGGTATCTGGTGGTAAGATGGTTAGTTATTTTCCACATAAAATAGGAGTAGTTTTATTCCATTTTGGTTTTCTATTGTATTTTCTAACCTATGCATTTTATTTTATTTTATTTTTGAGTTATATCGCTTTCGCTGTTTTCTTTTAGTTATGGCATATGTTTTTCCTTGTATTTCTTCCATTATTGTTTTTATGAATATATATGACATGTAAGTTGTCCAAGTTGATATAAATCATTCCCCCTTGTTGTTATTTTATACATAGATTCTATTCATCAGCCCATGGGGATCGGGAATGCCCTTTGGCTTTGTCACAGATCGGTTTGGGTGCCAATTTGTGAGTATAGCCCAGGTCAATTCATTACATTATTTATATTAACAAATGTAAAATAAATATAAAAAATTGATTCAAGAAATATATAATATTTAAAAATAAAGGATCTTATTTTAAAGGAAATTGAATATTTCTCTATGAAAACAAAAAATCAATCAAATATCAATAATCTTGAATCCCCTATTAATGACCTAAAAATATATCTTTTTAAATTCACTCAATGTGGATAAAGTTTGATTAAAATTCTCATCTCTTAGACACCTATAAAATATCACATCATAATTGGTGATATCAATTGTGTGAGAATCAATAAGAATTAATCAATTTTTTTTGTCAAATGTATTTCTCAACATAAATTTTGTAATTATAAAACAAATAGTCATTTAACATATCAATGTGAGTGAAAAAGTAAAAATTATGGGACACTAAATTCAATATATATTTCCTATAATATTTAAAAAATAAAACATAATAATTCAATTTTTATTTCATGATCATTGTTTCTAACATAATTTTTCTGAATTTTGAGTGGGAACCAAAATCCTCAATCCATTGATCTTATAGGAAAAGTGCATTGAAAGAAAAAAACAAGAATCTATGTAGTTTCTAAATAGTGTTTTGTGAATACCACTATGTGTAAAATTATTTGATTTCAATAAAATCAATAAATTTAAATGAGGATATGTCACCTTTTGTGAGAATTATAAGGGTAAAATAATTGGTGAAGGTATTATCAATTTTTTAACTCAACTCTTATAAAAAATATTTTATTTTTAAAAGGATTAAAAAAATTATTAATAATTATTCAATTGTGTGATAGTGGTTTAAAATATCTTTAAAAATTATTTTTTCAATGTTTTTTTATTCAAAAAGAATTTTTTTTACCTCTTCCAGTTTAAAAATGTTTATGCAATTAATGTTAAATATATTGATAGATAAATGTAAAATGTCCGAACAAACAACTGAATGAGTTATGTATTTAGCATAGAATCATTGGTTATTGTGGATAAAATTCTCTTATCAAATTCAAACATTATTAGATTTTATGTGATCTTCCAAAATTTCATATCTAATATGACATGGTTTTTGAAGCATGCCAATTAATAAGAAATAAAAACCATAATTTAAATATAAAAAAGGAAAATGGTTTTCAAAATATCTTAAACTAATTCATCATGGACTTTTGAATCTTATAAATGTGAAATTATAGGAGGAAAATAATATTAGATAATAATTTTTGATGACTTCACAAGATTCAGATGTTCTTATTTGTTAGCTCATAAAATTAAATCTTGTAAATGATTCACCAAGTTTCCAAAACATTTTAAAATGAAAAAGGTTTTAATTTATATAAATTTTAAGTGATTATGGAATAATAATTAATTTAGTGATATTTGTTCTTATGAATTAATTAATTAATTATTTATACTCCTTGAATCCCTTGACAAAAATGGGTAGAAGAGAGGTTAAATCGAACAATCCATGAAATTGGTCAAACTCTTTTAAATGAATTTTATTTGATTAAATATTTTTGTACTTAGGATTTAAGTACTAAAGAATATATCATAAATAAATTTCTAGTAATATATTTACTTAATAAAACCCCTTATGAACATTGGTATAATAAAAAACTCAAATTAAAATTTCTTAATGTTTTCAGTTGAAAATATTTTATTTAAACAAAAAAAGACAATACAAGAAAATTTGATTCTAAATATATTTATGGTATCTTTTTTGGGTACTCAAAATAAATAAATAATAATAATTTATTTATAAAAAGGACTAAAATGAATAAATAATCAATCCATGTAGTATTTGATGAAATTTTACCAAAACCTCTTTCTAAAAATGTTTTTAAAAATGTTTTTTAAATGAACCTTTTCAAACTAAAGAAGTTGAAGAAGAGAAAGAACCTATTTAAAATTATCTCCATAAGGTTTTATCAAATAAAAATATCATCCCCTTGAAAATTTCATTGTTTATTTACAATAGGGAAACCATACTCATATATCAATCTTAAATGATGTTAAACACCTAATATATGTCTCTCACAATAAACCCCAAAAACCTTAATGATTCCATTAATGATAAAATTAGTTATTTTTCATAAAAGATGAACTAAATAAACTCAATGGAGATGATGTATGGACTCTCATGGAAATACTAAATAATCATTATTTTATAGGCTCTAAATGGGTTTCTAGAACTGAACTGGATGAATTTGGTAATATCACCAGAAATAAATCTCCTTAGGTTCCTAAATTTATAACCATGAAGAATGAATCAATTGTGGTTAAAACATTCTAAACATCACTTGGTTATAATTCATCAGAATCTTATTATAATATACATCTAAACTAAATTTCAAACTCATCAAAAATTTATTATAAAAGTACATTTATAAATGGTTTGATTTATGAGAAAAAAATTGTTGAACAACCACATAGTTTTTAAATTACACTTTTTCCAAAGTCTATTTTCAAACATACCAAATATATTTATGGTTTAAAATAAAACCATTGATATTGATATGAATTTTTTCCAAAATAACTTATTTTAAATGTTTTTAAAATAGAAAAATAGGATTCAAATGCATTTTTAAAATACATATCAATTGATCTTTTACTAATTTAAATTTATGTTGATGATGTGATTATCATATCTTATAGTGAAAATAATTGTTTTGAATTATCTTATTTCTTGAAAATGGAATTTGGGATGATATTTATGGGTGAACTAAAATTCTGTCTCAGATTTAAAATTTATTAGAATATTCATCGTATCTTTTTAAACCAAGAAAAATACACAAATGAAATTTTAAAATGATTCAAAATGAATCGGGCTAATGAAATTAGTAATACCATCATTACATTTTTTAATATTATATTGGATGATTTCATAAACCGATTGACAATAATATTTATAGAATTAGGATTGGTAGTTTTCTTTACCTTACTATGACTGGGTATAATATAATGTTTAGTGTTTTTTATTATTATCATTTTCAATCAAAAACAAAATAATATCATTTCAAAATCTGTCGAAGTGATTTTTTTTTGAAATTTAAAAGGATATAAAATTCTAAGTTTGTTTTATCCAAAAGGAACCACTTTTGAATTGACTTATTTTTCCAATGATGATTTTGGAGGATTCCAAATATATATGAAAATTAATAGTGGATATTTACATATACTAGTAAAATCACTCATCTCATTGAGTTGTAGTATGTAGAACTCAGTTTTCTCTATACAACCAAAATAGAATACAAAGCCTCTAGGCATTTTTACACCAAAATTTTATATACTCAATACACTATATTATATTTTGGGCTAACATTTGATCATATCTCTATCATGTGTGATAATACCAGTGTAACTAGTATCTCTAAAATTCCTATCTTTCACACTCAAATCAAACAAATTAACATTTTTCACCATTTTCTAAGATAACACTTCCAAAAAGATGATATATTATTGGATTTTGTCCAAATAGAATAAAAAATCACTAATATTTTCATTAAAATTCTATCATTTGGTCATTATAAATTTATTAAATTTTAATTATGAATGCTTCACTTGTGACGTTATTCATTTGATATTTTTTTTATCTTGAGTTATTTTTTATAGAAATTTTTTTTTAAAATTAAACCCATTTTAAATCTTGAATTTATTTATCATTTTATATTGGTTACGATCCCTTTACCTCACATGTGTTATCATTTGAGAGGTATCCTTAAGTATTTAATTATAAAATTTTCTTTATGATAAATCTTTTTTTTTTCAAAATTCATTTTTTTTCAAATTTTTTTTTTCTCTTTTTAAAAATATCACAATCATATTTTCTAAATTAATAAGTAAATTTTATAATATTAACATTGTTTCTAAATAATAATTTCAAAATTTTTTAATTTAAAATCTATTTTTAAAATTATTTTTCAAAAATTTTAAAAAATTTAAGTTTATACCGCCTTTATAATTTTTTTTTAGTTTTTATCTATCTTAAAGAATATTAATTATTAGTAAAATTATTTAATATAATTTTCTATATAACCCTATTTTATGTTGTATTTGATGAAATATTAATCAAAATAATATTTAAAAGTGGTCTTTCACATTCTAGGGATGCTATTTTATCAGTATCTTTTTAATGTATATGTTAATAAAGGAAGGTAAATTCATTTGTTGGGGATAAGGTGATACCATAGAAAAGGTATGTAAGTTTTACTTCGGTTTTCTTCGTTGTATATAATATTTTATCATTCTATTTAATCTATATATCTTTATTTATTATTCTTTTCTGGATCACGTTTTTCTTTTGATACTCTTTTCGTCTTCTCTTTAATATTCTAATCTCTATCTCTAATGATTATATTATTTTGTTAGTTTTCATGATAAGAGGTGTCTTTAAAAAATAATCTCTTTTATTTTATTTTTCTATATTTTATTTTAATTTACACTATCTCTCTTCCTAATAATTATATTATTTTAAGATTTTTGTAATTTAAAAATATTTAAAAATATTTTTTTAAAATAATTTTTTTATATTCTTCAAAATATTGTTTTCTCTTAAACTTATTTTCAAAATTATTTTGGGGTTTTCAAATATATATTGAGTTTTTATTCAAGATATTTCTTAAGTCTCTCCATATTATTCTTTATTTTATATTATTTATATTTTTTATTTTTTTACTATCAAAATGGTGGTGAAATTTTCTTAAAAAGGATAAATGTGTGTATTTTTAAAAATGGGAGTGGAGGAGTAGTTCTAAAAATTATCTTAATAATTTTACTCTTTTCTAGTTATTAATTATTTTTCAAAGGGTTTATTTAGAAAAATATTCTTTTTAGTTGTTAATAGCAAGCTTGATATGTTTTTTTAACTCATTGAATAGATCATTTAATATCTTATGTAAATATTGAATTCATTTACTAACTTATTTGATATCTATTTAGACTTGATTTATCATTTTAAGGTTAGTGGTTATGATCATGAAAATTTGGTATATTTTTATACCTATATCTCTCTCATAATGTTTTAATTATTCCAAAAACTCACCTATGTTTCTAAAATTTTCATTTATGTGAGTTTTAGTGTTTTTATTAAATATCAAGTGTTAAAATACATGGAATTTTGAAGATATTTTTAATCCTTCATAGAGGCTAGGTAATATAATTTTATACCCTTAAATACCTTGTAAATACCTTAAATTATCTAAATATGTATTTTAAGTGAAGTGTAGGTGGAAACTAATGAAGATGGTGAAGTGTAGAAAGTATTGTCTAGTTGGTTCCTTAATGGTAGTTTCCTGGGTGAGATGAAAGACCACTTTCCAACTAGTGAAGAATCACCAACTAGATGGTGTCTCATAATTTTTTTTTCTTTTTTAAGGTGATCATATTGTAATTTTATTGTAACATCTATCCAATTGTGAATTTATAGATTCCACGAGCTCTAGGTAGGCCACCAACTACTCAGTGGTGGATACCAGGTATCTAGTAGAATTGTGAAAGATCTAGAAAGGAAACAATAAATCTGGTAAAAAGAACTATAATTATTGTTTTCCACATATTCATTCCTCACACTGAATTCTAGATCATTAATAGTCATTTTAGAGACTATAAAAGGACTCACTTATCCCCTTAGAGTAATACATCAGTTACCAAAAATTTTACCTAGATCAAATCAATGAAGAATAAATTTAAATATCAAATCCTCTAAAAGATAAAAATTTAAATTTATCAATTCATTAAAATTTTTCTAACCGTCCTCTCAAATATTTATTTCCCACATTTACATTATCCATCTAAATAGATTTTTGAGTGGCTCATAATGGTTTTTCTAAGGAAAACAACTCACTTATCAGCCTCCTATCTCCAATATTTCTGACACAAAAAATGTTTGTTATGGGTTTTTTGGATATTCGAAAAGATCAAGAGGGTACTCACAAACCTCAATTGTGAGGGTTAGGTTTCTTGATTCCCATTTAGATCAAGGTATTTATAAAAAAGACCTCTAGAGTCTAGGGGTGGAGACATTGGAGCTCACATAAATATTTATCCAGAATCCTTATCAACTGTGTTTTTACTCTATTTAATTTCAAATATTTCATTATTTAACAACAGTTCACATAATTTAAATAATTAAATTTATTTATTTTTGTGATTTATTTTCTTTTATATTATCTTTATAAACTAGAATCAAATTTAATAACTCTTACTTAATCGATTTCTAGCTTATTTTTTTATTTTGATTTAAATTTTCAAAAGAGAACCCCCTATTTTCCATAATGTCAATATAGAAGGATTATTTTTATGCATACAAATAAGTTTTAAAGTAAAAATTGGGTCACTAAAGAGAAGCAAAAAAGAGGTAAAAATGGATTAAAATAATTTATAAATCAATAAAATATCATAAATATCTATTTATAAATGTGCGTATTAGGGCTTAATTAACCAAAAATCATTCTATATCAATTATTTTCTACTTTTTATCTTTTGTAAATTTAAAAGGTCAACCTTACAACTTAGGAAACGAATGTTTTACAAAATTCCATTCAAAACTCACTATTAAAAGGAACCGTATTATACCCCTCACAAACTACTCAACCCATTTATTTATATCTTGAGTATATACCCATTTACCATCTCTAAAACACTTCTTAGAAATTTTATTGATTATGGTTATAATAAAAAAACATTAAATCCTTTATTTTAAACGAACCCATGTCTTGAAGGAGAAAATTCATTAAGTATCTAATTTCTTCCATTACTTTTTTCAATTACCTTGTCATATATATTTTTTATAAATCCCATCCTACACTATAATGACTTTTTATTAACATCATAATGTTTTTGATTAAAATTATACTACTGTTATATAACTATATACTTCTACTCATTCACTAGTATATCATGTTCTTGTTGGGGTTGTTCAACCACCAACATGAACGATGTTATACCAACATCACTATTTTTCATTATAAGATGTCAAAGATGCAATAGGGGTTAATTGCGCCCTTTTAAAACACTTTACAGTTTAAACATAATCCTTTTTGAACTTATAAAGAGAAAATGTCATATTTTATTTAACCAAAATATATAACACAAAATATAAAGAGCATAGAAATTTTTATTGTGGTTTAGATCATAAATCTCCTCTAGTTTACTCTATATAAACACTCTCCAAGAGCATGGTCATTTCACTAGAATAAAATTTTCTAATGTATTTCCAAATTTTATTTCCAAAAAAATATAACCTATTCAAGTGATTTTTTTATGGACTTTAAGTATAGATAATAGAATTCTCTAAAACAGTCAAAACACAAGTGTTTATAAGGAAATAAAATAATTAATTTGGTTGGATAAATTCTCTATAAAAGTGTTCAAATGAAGATATCATTGTGGATAGATAAAGATACCTGAAAATAAACATATTAATGTCTATAAATTTTATTCTTCAAAAAGAATATCCAAATAGTTATAGAAAATGAACATATAATGTAGCAGAAACTAATTCATCCATTGAAAGGGAAGCACAAACACAACACCAGCTGATAGAACTTATATTCCTCTAATGTGTATTCTTAAAAACATTAAAAAATATTGTAGATATATCACAGATTCATAGATCAGTAGTTTTTATTATTACAATAATAAAATGATAAATTAAAATCCATAAATAGACACGTGATAAATAAAATATAAATTCCCTTATTTAATCATGAAATTTATAATGTGTTTATCAGAGTAAGAGATTCAAAACCTCACAGATTGGATCTTAAAAATATATTCATTTAATAAAGAATAAGTATGTAGATGATATTAATTCTAGTAAAAAAGATTCAAATAATTCACCAGATAAATCCTGAAATTATAATTCTTGATGTAATTTCAAATTAGAAATTTAAAATCTATAAAAAATATAAATATCCCTTGTAAAATGAAAATAATCATTTTTTATCTTTTAAAATGGAATTTTATTAGATTTATTGAGATATTTAATTCAGTGAAATCGTATATTTTTTTGAAATAATTCAAATTTTAAATCCATCAGATGACTGGATGAATGTGGATATCATTATATATGAGGTTGACTCTAAAATTATTGCTTCATGGATACTGATCAACCCAAATATATAATTCTTGAACATGAAGGTCAATACTGACATTCAATTCTTAAAGTGTGGCATATCACTAACATGAGGTTACTTATGTTTGGTATGTAGAAATTATTATGTACCAAAATTCAAGGTCTTTTAATAAAATTGAGGTTTTAAAACATAACATTAAACATAAATGGGGGGGGGGGGGGTTCCAAACATGAGGTTGGATACCAATATTAGGTTCAACTATTCTTTATGAATAGTGATTTCAGATTTTTTCTAATGATAAAAATATTTTATTAGGATATTCTAAATCCCAAATATAAAGATAAAAAATAAAACCAAATACTTATTAAAATTCAAGAATAAAATAATAAATTGTATAAAAATGTATAAAACTAAAATCTACTCAATTAAAATTTATTTTTAAAACAAATAATTTTTTTTTGTGAGAATCAAAGTTATTAAAAAACTTGTTGGATCATCTTTTATATTCCCAATGGATATCATTAATAATAAGTATCAAGACATTAATACTGTTAAAATATGATATTAATGAGTAATATATTTCATGAATACGGTTTTTTACGGATGAAAAAAATGAAATTATCCTTATAAATTATCTCATAGTTGTTGGTAAATTACCCAAAAAAATGTTCACCTTGAATTCCAATCTCAAAAACTATACCCATAATTTCCATAAAATGAACATGGGGATATAAAAATAATTATAAATAAACGATTTAAATACCTTTAATAATATAGTAATGATGAAATTTTTATCATAGAACGGGTACTAACTTCACCATTATGAAACATGTATGACATAATAAAAATTACAAGCATTTGATGATGAAAATAAACATTAACTAATATCTGTGTAGTGAATGATTATAATTGAAGAATATAAATGTTAATATATATGAATAAGGTTATCAAATAATTTATTAATATGTTTATGTTTATTATATCGGATTTGAGGTTCTTCTATAGAAAATGGAAGTAACGGTCTATGTTTTCTTTCCAATCTCATTTTAAAATAACGATTGTCTTGAAAAAGTTTCCATATGGGGAAATTATATGATATTTCTATCTAAAAACATCTTTATTTTATTATCCTTAGGTTTTTCATGAGTTTTACTTTTTATCCATCCATTTATATTCTCCTTAGGTTCAAAGGTCACCTGAAGTGATGAATATAAGAGAAACCAACCTTACCACTTATTTTTGGTTGGGAATCATTCTATTCCATGTCCTTATTCTTTTTTATGGATGTTCTTAAATATTATTCTTTGAATTATTAATATATTTTTCAATGTAATTGAATTTATTTTAAAAATGGGTATTTTTTCAATTATTTTTGAATGGTTCTTCCACAAAATTTGACTCTCTTTTCAAATGTGTGGAAAAAATCATACTTTTTTAACATTTTCCACATGAACGTATTTTCCCTATTTTAATAAAAAAATTTATATTTGATATTACTCTAAAATGTTTTATGGCTTTCTAAATAAATATCTATTACATTTTTTTTTGAAATTTATGTTTTAAAATAAAAGTTATCATAAGAAAATGATACTTCTTCTTGTTTTCAAAGTAAATTTCTAATGTTCTTATAAAAGGGGTTTTCATTTATTTTGGAATATTTTAATTTTTCTTATTCTATAATAGAGATATTATATGATTATACAATCAAAAATATTTATTTGGATGGATCATGATCATGTAATGATAAGGTTTTCATGATACCTGTTACTTTTCATAGGTTAATTAATCTATAATGGAATTATTAATATTTTCACATTATTTTAGTATATATATATACATATAAGTTTCATCATTTTAGGATGAGTGATACCATTATACCCCTCAAGTTTGTTGGTTAATGTTTTATATATCATGATATTAGGTTAAGATAAGGGTGGTTATCCCAAGTCCACTATGTTACGGGATGTGGGTGGTCAGTAAAAGTCCATTATATTATGGGAAGGTGGTTAGCCCATCCCATTATGATGTGAATTTCTGGGTAGTTAGCTTTAAAATATGATATAATTTATATACTTATGTGTTTTCCACATTTATATTTTATTAAATGTAAAATGTTATGTTCCCATGGATCATGATTATTCACTCATGTTTCTACTCTCTTATGATTCATGTTGTATGTTATGAAAAATCTTTAGGCCCCAAATCATGTTTTATGATCTGGGTTTTATTTGGCTTGATTTTATTCTGTTAGGAATATGTTACTTTATTATGTTCTCATTCACACATTATTGTCTTATTTTCACTTATAATATCATATTTATATCTCTTAAATTTACACATACTGAGAATTTTTTCTCACCCTTTCTTATGTTTTCATTACTCGGTTTATGGAGAAGAGTATTATATATGCTATTTAAAAAATGGTATCATCTAAGATGTATATTTTTGGGTGATTATGAGAATTTTTAAAATAATTTTTTTATGTATCTAACTTATAAATACACAAAAACTCTAGGTTTAAGGGTGTGTTTTATTTTCATATATATAGAATAATCATATAGAATGATATAATATATATAAATCAAATGTTCAAGTCACCTTAGGTTTAGTTTTTCTGGGATTGGGTTATGAATAATAATATGGTAGAACCTAAAGTGAACTATGATGAACCAAAAGTAATATAGTATGAACCTAAAATGTCATAGGTTGGAATGAGTGTTTCATAATTTAACACATCTTGGGATTGATTTTATTTATCATACGATTGGTTACTGTGATTATTTTTTCTTGATACTCAAAAAAACATTTTTTATTCAATGTCTAGAACAATGAATAATTTATTTCAAAATGAATTTTATGTATAGTGAAATGAATGACCCAATCAGAAAAAAAAACAGGATGCAAGTTATAGCAAAACATCTCATGAAAATGCTCACCTAAATACCTCAATCTA
Source organism: Viscum album (assembly GCA_963277665.1). Lineage (NCBI taxonomy): Eukaryota > Viridiplantae > Streptophyta > Magnoliopsida > Santalales > Viscaceae > Viscum > Viscum album. The sequence goes on along the minus strand of OY728162.1, from coordinate 419,882,767 downwards.
TGAATAATTACACCGATAATTCTAAACTCCCTAACATGAAACATAAGGAAATATTATAAATTGATTCATTAATGTGTAAATAACCACCAAATTTAGTGTTTCTTACAACCCAATTATTATTGAGAAATTGATCAAAATAATAGAAATTATATTTTCTATTATATAGTGATCCATGCAAGAGAAGATTGTTTTATCTATTTATCATTTGTAAGGTGAGGATGATAAATTGTGTATTATCATTAAGAATACAATATATGAGTGATAAATTCAATTTATGGAATATAAGGAGTTTAAGAAAACAATATCCACTAAATATTTTAAATAAACTCTTGACATATAAATAGTGAGATAATTCCTAGAGTTTAATCAAAATGAGGATAAATCCATTGGTACCTATGAATCAAACTTCAAAATACTTGAAAGGTATTCCTATAATTTCATCATTGAACTTAAAATAAATAATGATAATTTATTTCGTGGAATAAAATAATGTATCTAAAAGGAATTTTCTATTAGTGACTTTAGTAACTATTAAGAAATTTTTCAATTTTCTTTAAATGTAGAGTTAAAATTAGAGACTCCCATTATTCTCATGGTTTCAGGGATAAGAAACTAAAAATTTATTTTTAATGGAACTCAAATAATGAAACCCATAAATGTAAAGAAAATTAATATTCCAACATTCTTAATATTTAGGATAAATCATAGATGGAATTGTCTCAAAGGAATAATAAAATTCATTAAGTGTGGAAGAAAAGTCCATTAAGAACATGAATTCTAAAGATATGTGAAGAGGACTACTAATTAAAGGGATAGAGGGAGGTCTCGGTGGAATGAACCACCCAAAATATAATTCATCAATCATATGTAGGATGGTAATTTCACCCGAAGTGCACCAAACCTATGGTTAAGGATAAAAATGGTTATCAGTAACCCCCAAATCAATGAGAGAATAGAAAATTTTATGTTATCACAATTGTAGAAGTGGGTCATAAAAATGACATGGTGAAAGGTGCACTCACCATCCACACTAGAACATTTAGTGTTTTATTTAATTCTAGTTCTACCCACTCTTTTATATTTGGAATGTTTTCTAATGGAATCATATCACCACCATAACAATTATATATTGATTTATTAGTGAAAACATTAAATAGTGCAATGATTTAGTCATAAGTCTACAAATACTCTATAATAAAATTTTATATGAATGTTCTTTATATAAAAATTATTATTTTTTATTTAGTGTAATTTTATTTTATTTTTGTCATGTATTGGTTTTCTCTACATATATCCAATGTTAATTTTCAGGGGAAGAAGTCACATTTCATATCCAAAGTCAAACTATGATATTATATTAATTAAGAAATGATTATGATCACCCTATGGAAATTACATTCAATATATGGGTCTTAATACCCAAAAATGAGGGTTATTTACCTCATAATATTGGGTAAAACCATGATATTTAATATTTTCATATTAATTAGGAATATGTCGATCTATTTCTAAAAGAGTTTCATGGTCTTCTCGCGAATTATGAGGGTGAGTTTTCAACAAAACTCAAACCTAGTGTTATTACTATATCAGATAATCCTTATATTTTATCCAAAATTTAGTTAGTGTAATTTAATAAGAAACTTCAAGAGAATTAGATAAATATTTTATACACCCATGTGCCTCACCATGGGGTGAACCTATCTTATTTTTCAAGAAGAAATATGAATCAATATATATCGACATTGATTATCATGAACTTATCAAAATCATGTTCAAGAAAAAGTATCCTATATCCCATATTGATGAATGGTTTGATTAGCTTCAAGGGGCTTGATGATTTTCAAATATTCTCCTTTGGTCTAGATACCATCAATTAATAGCGAAAATAGAGGATTTACCAAATACATCCTTTTTTATAATATATGGTTACTATAAATCCATAGTCATTCTATTTTGAATTAAAAAAGCTGCTACTATCTTCATAGATCTAATGAATTGTCTTTAAATATTATCCCAATCAATTTTTGGGAGTATTTATTAATTATATTCTCATATTTTCCAAGATCAAGGAAGATTTTGAAGATCATTTAAGGATTTAGAAATAGACCTTATGGAAGAATAAATTTTATGCTAAATTTGGCTGGTGTGAATTATATATACAGAAAGTATCATTATTGGGTCATGTAATCAAAAAAATGAGTATATCCATAGATACCTCAAATATAGATGTGAATAAAGAATGATCAATACCAACTACTAAAATAGAGATCCTTTATTTTCTTGGATTAAATAGATATTAAAAATTCTTTGGGATAAATTTATCATCACTTTTAATTCCACTAACCATGTTAACTTATAAGGGATTTATGTTCCTATTCATAGATGAATGCAAATAAAATTTCATATATCTCAAGGGAAGGTTGTTCACTGCACGTTTACTGTCATAACCTATAATGGATGATTGTTTATAATATATAGTAATGAATAAAAGACATTATTGGGTTTTTATCTCATATATAATGACATGATGGTAGCTTATTCCTCACATCAATTAAATATTAATGGGAAAAATTTCTTCGTGCATGATTTGGAGATAGTAGTGGAAATATTTTCATTAAAGAAATAGATGCATTATCTATGTTGTGAAAAGTGTAAAATAATTCTTGATAAAAAAATGAAATTATATATTCACACATAATTAATTGAACAAAAACCAAAGTAGGTGGTTAGAGTTGATCAAGGAATATAACTTCTCGATATATTACTGCCCTATGAAGGAAAACAAGGTGGATAATCATTTAAGTAAAAATTATCATGATATCTTATATATGACGAGTATTAAAAGATACCTGATACACATAGAATTTAAATTCATTGAACTTGAAATCATAAAGGAATGGGAGAAATCCTATTTTCCCCAAATAATAGCTAAACCATCCATCTATGTAATGATCAAGGAACCACACGAGGATATAGATTTGTAGAGAAAGGTTTAAAATATTATAGAGGTCAAATATGTTAATGATGGAATTATAATATTTGGAAAATGAATATTTTTTCCATAAATACTTGAATTGAATAAGTAGATATTATATTATGCATATAGCTCACCATTACCTATCCATCATGGAAAAAAATATTTATAAAGATATCATTAATCATTTAAGATGGGATAATATCAAGAGGGAGACTACATAGTGTGTATCTAGATTCTGGGTATGCCAAAAAGATAAGGAATAATTATATAAGTATAAGGTGGTTGTCAAACCATTACCTATATCTATATGGAAATGGGAGAATATCAACATAGATTTTGTTGTAGGAATTCCCAACACATTTAATTTTTATAATTCCATTTGAGTTATAATTAATATCCTTATGAATTTACAAAATTTTATTTTTATTTGATAATATTTATAACTAAAACAAATTATCATGATATACATAAAGGATGTTAGAAGTATTAATTAAGTTCCACTATCAATTGAATCAAATCATGATACATGGTTTACCTCAATGTTCTGGATACTTTTTTAACAAGCCTTGGATACAAAGTTGAGCTTAAAAACTAATTATCATTCTTATATTGATTTCTAATATAAAAGGAAAATTTATAATTTAGAATATATATTTATATATCATTCAATATATTTCAAAGTTAGTTGTAATAAACACCTTCATCTATTGAGGCTATCATATAACAACATTTTCTATTCTAACATTCAAATGGAACCATATTAGGATCAGTATTGGAAGAGGTTTTTAACTCCAACATGATTGGATAAGGTTGAAAAGAATAAACTAGTGGAAATAAATATTTCTAAATAAATAGAATATAATATACAAACTATTTGGTGTTATATTAAAACATTCCAAATTCGATGGAAGATCTATGGTAATAATATTCATTAAAATCAAGAGTTTGAATTAAAAAATAAGTAATTATTTTGAATATCACCATGGAATATGGTTATGATATTTGGGAATAAGGGTAAGTTAATCCCTATATACATTGGCCACTTAAAAATCCAGACTTGTGTGGGGATGGTCTCTTATCATCTTACACCTCCACTAAACCACTATCAAGTTTATGATGTATTCCATGCATAAATTTTGAAGAATTACATACCTACCATTCACATTTACTAAACTTAGATGGTTTATATCTGGAAGATGATCTATTTTTAAAGGAACAATTGATATAATTTTAGGATCATAGAGATAAATTACAATGAAACAAGACCACTAACCTGGTTAAAGCACTATAGAGAGGTTTTAAGTTTGATTAAGCAACATGGGAACATGAAGATGTAATGAGGAAAAAGTGAACTCATTTGTTTTCATCTGAGTAATAAAGTATTGAGTGTGAAATTCTTTTAAGTGGTAGAATGTGACACCCCATAATTTTTCTATGTATTTATCCACTAAATAGATACTATGTTCAATATATAGTTTCATAATAAACATAAAACTAAAATGAATCATGGTTCATTATATTGGGAAAAAATATTACAATACAAGATAAACATTAATACATTAAAAAACATATACATGAAACAATATTAAGAAAACTAAAAGAGGAGTAAAACCACAAGTAAATAAAAAGACAACAAACATGTTATTTTTATCCACATTATTTGAGCTGAATATTATAACCTAGATTGTAACTATTGTAATACATGTGAGAATTAGAAATATAATAAAAATATAGATACATAATTAAAATAATTTGATGAATGATTCTAAAGAATATAGCTATGGATCTATATAAGAATGAAATATGGCCATTATACAAATGGTTGTGGGAAATATAGTCTCTGGATATATTTGGCCATTGTAAAAATGGTAGTCAGATATATGATCACTGTGTGTATCTGATGGGTAATTTTTAAATTGAAAATAATATAATTTTTGAATGAAATAAAAATATAATATTTAGTAAATATATTTTATTATAAAAAATATATTTTTATGTGTTAAACATTAATATTAATATTAATATTAAAGAATTATTTGTGGTATTTAAAAATAAAAAAAAATGTTAATACCAATGGATTAATAAAATTAACTATTTAGAGGATTAATGACTAATTTTAATAGGATGCTGTTAAAATTATTTAATATTAAAAATAAAACTTTTCATTGAACTATTTTTTTAATCATTGAGAATTTTTACATTAATAAATTAACTTTATAACTTTTTTAATAATGAATCTAGTGAAATTATTCGATGAATAAAAAAATATTATCGCTCATTTAATTGGTAACTAATTTGAATTTGGATTAATAAGATAGAATGTTAAAAAAATTAGAAAAAATAGTTTTTTTAGTTTTGTTTTTATTTAAATTTTAAAATTCTAATATTTGGGAATTTAATTAGAATAAATAGAGTAATTTTTTTTAATTATCATATTTTAATTAGGTATGGAGGTCAACTGAAATTTTAAATATAAAAATAAAATATTGAGGTAATAATTGATTTACCACGTAAACATTAAAATGTGATAAAGGGGGGTTAAAGAAAGTTATAAAGTTATACAATATCATAAAATCCTATCAATAAATGTGTGGATTAGGTATTTATGGAAAAAACCTTATAAAATCTTTATTATTTTCCACTTTACATACAATTTCATTATAAAATTACAACCTTACACCTTAAGAAAAGAATATTTGTAGAAATGTAACTCGAAACTCATTTATAAAAGGAGCACTACTCTTACACTCTAAAAAAATCAAACTAATCATCCATCTATTGAAATTTAGAAATTTTCCCATCTTATAAATTTTTCTTAGACATTTTAGAACTTATGGTTTTAAGAAGGAAGCCTAAATCCTTAATTCCAAAGGATCCTGTTTTTTCCTCAAAAATGTTGATGGTTTTTTTCTGATTCCCAGTTGTCGTTGATTTAGGGTTGTTGTATAATCATTTGTGTCTAGTTTACCGTATTTTTCTCTATGTGAAACTCCTAATGGTTTCTACATCCATGAAATGTAATGAACCTAATTCCCAAAGGAAAACGGTCAATTGGGGTTTCAAACCCAATAATGCCTAAGAACTCACATTACTTGAGTGGATGGAAGGTCAAACTCATCACACCCATTTAGGTGGATTTTTTGTATATTATGTACTCTATTATTGATTTAAGATATGTTTGTTAATTCCTCATGATGCACAAATATGGAACCGGTTACTCCGATTCCAATGACTTGATGAAGACAATGTGTTAACAAGAATAACTATGTCTGTCATAGGTTCTCTATTAATCTATTGTTCATTTATGATGCTTTACTTTATATCAATGTTTGGGAACTTTTGATTTTATAACCATACAAGGAGTTGGTTAGTGTCTTAAATATGGGATTTAACCTCTATGAGGTGTTCTATGTATCCTATGAAAATAGGAATCAAAACATGTAAAGTTTGTTTGATATATTTTAATGTCATATAACAGGATTATACCATACAGTTTAATGTTATACAAAAAGGTTGTAAATATTGGAAATGATCTTTGAGTAGGAATCCTATGTATCCTATTATGATAGGAATTATATTCCATGTATTTCATGTTTTGGGTGTCTACGTTGTAAAAGATGCAACACTAAAGGCCATGAACAAGACTTATACGTATAAGGCTTCCCAAAACTACCTCATTGAGAGTATGACCCTTTGAGTTAAGATGAGATATAATCGATCTTATATCCAAATCAATGACCTACATTGGTTGAATACTCATCATGATATTGTTATAATCATCACTGATCTCTATGAACACATCATTCAATCTCGATATAAAAAATAGGAGATAGGGGAAGATTGGACACATCACTTGAGAGAAAATTTACACAGGGGATTACACATTAAATTTTATATATGAGTTATGATTACCATCCTTGTTGAGAATATGTCATTGATCTTGGTTATTAGTAAGGTTTTATGTTTATCCGGTTTAAAACATGAATAATATTTTTTGTAGTTTAGTTCATCCCTAACATACTGATCGTTTTGAGGTACTTAAGGGCATGGTTGGGGATTATGCTTAAAATTATTGCTGTGTATAAGCTCTCTTATCGTATACTGATGGACAAAAAAGTATTGTAGAATTATGGTAGAATTCAGTCCCATGAGTTAAGAATATTTGGGATGTGGAGGGACTTACACCATGGTGGGTTCCCATTGGAGCTCAGGCCTTTGAAAGGTGTCCTACATATCCTATTTGGATAGGAATCATAGCCCTCTTAGTTTAGTAAATCCATAACCTAATGATGGGTTGAAATGGGTGATTACAATCTAAGGGGTTATTATTATCCCCAAGGTATTATAATGTAAGGAAATTATACCTAGATAGATTCCTAATTTATATATTCATTCTATATCCTCTAACAAATAATGAGAGATGATGACCATGAAAGGTATTTCAAATATGTTTTGTACAAAATTGAGGGACCATCTAAGACCATGATACACATAGGTTCTTAGGATTGTGTAACCCTAACCCATCAGGGGAGATCTCCTTCTAATGGGGGTACTCAGTTGAATGTTCATGGCCAGAAGTTTACATGGTTCATGTCCAAGTGTGTCTTTCAGATGAAGTTGACATATCCTATAGTGTCTGTCAGACATGTCTTGAGTTTTTTCCTTACACATCCTAACTATTTACCTAAAATTTCCTTATTTTCTGCCTAATATTTCATGGTTTTATATTTAACGTGTCTTAGGTGCTTCATGTGATAAAATTTGACATGTCTAAGGTGATTCACATGAACAAATCTTACATGTACAGGGTGCTTCACCTGATCAAAGCTGACATATCCAAGGTACTTCACATCATCAAATATAACATGTCTAGGGTGCATCGCATGATCAAAGCTGGCATATCCAGGGCCTTTTATGTGATCTAGGCTAACATGTCTAAGGTTCTTTGCATAATCAAAGAGAACATGTCTGGGTACATTCGCATAATCAAACTAAATAATCCTAGATGTATTCAAATTATCAAACTAACTTGTTTGGTTTTTATTCATGTGATCAATTTGACTTATCCAACATTTCTTCACATGATCAAGGTGTCTGGTCTAGGATGTCTTTTCATAACCACTATGATTTGACTTAGACTGCATATGGGTAACCTGGGACTAGTGAGAAGTTATGAGATCATGTAATTCTTTTTCATGAATGATTCTTCATGGGAAATGATTCTCATAGAAAAGAGGGGTCACAAATGAGGGTTCTTTTCAAGGAAACACCTTTTAGGGTTTTCATATTGAAGGGGAGTGCATGTCCAAATGTTTATATGAATACTAAGGGGTGTATGCACAACAATATGAATGACCACAACCATTTTAATGATTTTGTCACATAACAAAGACCTTGTATGGTGTTCAAATCATCATTTAGAGACATGATCCTAGGGTAATCACGTGATAAAGTATTGTGATGAAATATCATTGTGGGTCTTGAAATTACCTAGAGAATTACTCTAATGGTAGCATCCCACTTCTCAGTTTCTCCATCTCTCCTTATACCCCTCCCTACATGTGTGTTTTTTAAGGGAAACAGTTTTATATAGGTGGAGGAATCCGAGGTTCCAACCACATTTCTTGGGGAACATGTTGCATGTTCCATCTTGAGGTAGTGGGTGGCTTCACATGATTTACATCACACAAATAAAAGAAGACTTCACATGATGGTATTCTTGATAACTATTTAGGATTCACATGATATTGCCAATATCATCACATTATTACTTTTTTTATTCAATGGCTCAAAATAACATGATCTCTATTTTTCCATTTAACGTATTTATGTATAACTGTTGATGGATTTACATTATCACTTTAAAGGAATTGCATGATCTTGTGGAATGTTAATAGAAAGCCATTAGACAATCACAGAACAATTCATATGATGAAAATAAATAAAATGCAGATGGTGTAGATTTCTTATATATGATATTTTTTTATTCAAATTGCATGATTTCATCAAGTTTATGTTGATAATATTTTTTATGTCATGATCCATCGATCATTCATGAGAATCATCGATGATATGTGTCTCGCATGATCTGTAACACCTCATATGAGAGCTTCATGCGAAGGATCCTCAGCTAGTGGCTCTGTTCTTCAAAAAAACCCCATGTATTAAAGATTTATATTTCATTCATGGTCGCTCAGTGGATACATGATATCATGATACTTGAACAATCATGTGATTTGGAAACATCATCTGAGGGTTCAACATTTCCATAGAAAAGGACAATGCATACAAGGTTTAATGCATGGATTTGGATAGTCTAGTGCACCTTGGTTTCTCATATTGATCATTGGGAATGGATGTCATGAAGTACATTAGGATATAGAATCAAAATAAGATGTCTTGAGCTCTAACTTGTGGAATTAGTGTGTGGAGAGGATGGGATAAGGTTAAAGAAGATCATGTGTGGAGATAGAGAAACTGCAGATGATTTGATAAAGTTGTTGTGGATATGTTTGTATAATTTTAATGGAGGAATAGTTATGTACTTGGACCACATCCTACATATATTTCCCACTAGATCTTCTTAATAAGGATAGATGTTTCATCCTCCATTTGAGCTGGTAGTGGGGATATCACCCTCAACACACGTACTCACACCCTCACTGGTCATTACCTCCCATTGTGCATCCTTTCTAGGAACCACCTACACATTCCATTAATTATCATAGTTAATGATATGCTCACCCACACAGCCTTCCTTTAAATAGCTAGCTGGATGGCTCCCATGGTGTGGAAGAGATGACACCCACATATTCCCCTAGTTGAGTTAGTGGGATTGTTAGCTTGGTTGGGCAATTTTTTTTCCAAGTTGAAACTTAAATAAATAAAATAAAACAATCTAAATAAAAAAGATAGAAATAAGGGAAATAAATATGTTCCTATATAAAATAAATTTTGATCCCTTATTCATCAAGGATTCTACGTCTAATTCCTTCACACAAAATCTATCGGTGTTTTTTCGTAGTCTTTACACTTCTTAAATATTCAGTGGAAAAGTTACTGGTACAAATTTATGGGTTCAAAACACCCCTAGAAATATATCCATTCTAAATGAAAATTATATAATTATAAGTTAAACACAGATCACTTTTCTATGTACATAAACATCTGATGGGACTCTGAGCACCACCAAGAAGAGATTCGTGAATCAATTAATCTATGTGTTCGGAATGGATATCATCGAGATTTCTATTATGGGTTATCTTTTCAAGGAATTGCATTTACTGATAATTTTATTTCATGCATATATTTTAGAGTGTTTTAATGTGTTCAATCATTTATTTAATTAAAAAAACATTCAAAATTTTTTAACCATTTTTTAAGGAAGGAACAATAGATTTATGAAAATGAAAGAAAAAGGGATGAATTTTGGAGTTGAAAGAAACATTGTGCCACTTCTCTTTGCTCGTGGAATGACACCAGAATTTTAATGATACTGCGAAACTAGAAATTGGAGTAGAATGATTACACGTTGTGAATTTACTAAGAGAATCAGTTCCATCTCAAAAAGTCGTGATGACCACAAAATACAAGTCATGTGTACAAGTTACATAGTGTGGGAATTTTTGAGATATATTTTTGGAAGAGTTATTCCTAAATTCGTGACACCTAAAAATTAAATGATTACATGATGTGTAATTCATTTACACATAATCACAGAGTTGTTATGTAGAAAAAAAAATGAGTCACAGTTGATGTTTTGATGGGATTATTTATAAAAATATCTCCCCCAACAGCACAATATGACCATTCTAGAGGGGAACCTTGTCAAGGGAATTCTTTTGGACTAAGCCACACTAGCATGAAGCCCTTTAGTCGTCACTTTATATAGGATTTTGTTCTTTTATTTTATGAACCCCCTCATGGCTTTCATGATATGGTGATTTCTTTTTTTTGGAATGTGTGATGATGGGGATTGACTATATAAGGTATTTAATTTTTTATTGCAATTTATGTTGGGATTTTATATCGATTCTTCATTTCTATCAAATTCATGATTCTTCTTACATGACCATTGTGAGCGGGGTTAGGAATTGGGTTTAATTTATTTCATTCATTGAGAATGATCATTTCATGAGTTTATTGATTACATTTGTTTAATATTCAATCAAGGTCTTAGACTTCTAACATGGCCATTGGGTATGTATCTACCCTTTGTTTAAACTAGGTTTTTGGATACCCATTATTTTCAATATGAAGTACCTAACCAATATAAAAGAAGAACATAGGATAAATAGAGTTTTATATTACCACTATACACTCTAGGATCTAATTCCAAAAATTTCATTATTGTTAATTAATTATTTCATACCTTCTCAACCAATGAACCAGGATTCATTACTTCATTACAATATTTTTTATTTTCTTCTCTCACCATCTTAACCAAATTGTATGCTTGATAGTTTATATTCTATTTCTGCAAATCAAAATTATTTTTGGTTTATTTTATTTAATTAATAATTTCTCTATCCTGGTCTCTGTGGGTTCAATATCTGACTTTCAATTCTTATACTTCCCCATAGTTTAGTGCTTTTTTTTATTTGGGTTATAAGTTTATAAATTTGTTAACCTATAGGGAATTAACAATGTCCACAGGAAAATCATTTCTCATATGAATAAACTCATCTTTTGGTATGGATACTCAAAATTGGATATTAGGTAAAAATTATAGGATTGAAAAAGGATTGGTATGAAAATGTATTTTTTGTTTGATCCAATATAAGATGCCTATACTTCACTACATATCCCACAGTAATGTATATAAATCCATATAATGTTAGAGTATCAAAGACTCCTATGATGATCAAGTACATGAATAGGGAACATATGTTCATAGTTGAATAACTGTATGATTAATTTTCTAATGTAAATATAGAACATATTTATGACGGGGGATGTTACTATTTTGTAAAAAAATCATGGGTAGGGAACCATGTTTTACTGTATATGTTTCATAGATTTGGTTCTCGTGCCACATTTTATGCCACACAAGGTATTCCACTCTAAGAAGTTCAGGGTCCTTCAAGATGGACCAAGACTCAAGTAGTTTAAAATCATGAGAGGACTAGGTACCCTAGGTGGGACCTGAGAAATAAATATACAGTCTAATTTTTTCCTAGGTCAATGGTCTTAGAGATAATTGATTGATTTTTTTCTAGGCATGGATAATGGTCCTAATAAGATTTGTGTTCCTATGCTTTATATACAGAAGGATTAGTGGGTGTGGGCTTGACTTTTTCTTAGGATTCCATTTTTTTATTTCAACATGAAAAGATTTATGCCTTTTCCATTTCATGAGTGCTCAATATTTCTTACATTACACAATGTGTGTGTCTAGTGATTAGAGACTCGACTAATTCCAAGGGTTCCCTTTTTGAGTTTTTAATTGGAAAATCATTTCAACTCTTTTAACTAGCTTCTTAAGGTCTTTTAATCAAGACCGTTTCTTTATTTTAGGGCCTTTAAATCATACCTTATATTGTTTTAGTTTAGTTTATTTTAGCTCATAGAATATATTTCTATCGGGTAGGGTCTTTCATCCTGGACCTTCTATTGTTAAAGTTTGAGGACAATATGTCGGACCATTTATTGTTGTAGTTTAGGGTCTTTTACCTCGGTCCATCTATTGTTGTCTTTTAGGGTCTTTTATCTTGAAATATTTTGTGTTTTAGTTTTGGATCTTCTAGCTCAAACAATTTATATTTATAATTGATAGTATTTTAGGTTAAACTATTTAATGTTGTAGTTTAAGGTCTTCTATTTCAGACTATCTTTTAATGTAGTTTAGTGCCTTTTAGATCATACCTTTTATTATTATAGTTTAGTTTCTTCTATCTTGGACCATCAATTATTGTAATTTAAGGTCTTATATATTGGAAATTCTATTTTTTTAGTTTAGGGTCTTTTTTTGTGAACCATCTATCATTGGTAATACTGGATGGGTATTCATGAAGTGTTTGAGATCCCTAAATTCTTTATGGGGTTCTGATGAACTAGTGTACATGAAGGGTTCTCATACCATACATTCTTAATTGATATTTTCAAGAATGAATATTCATGAAGGGTTTTGAAACACTACATTCTTTCGAAAACAATAATGTTAAATGTCCATGTCAGGTTGTTACACCCTACATCCTTACCTTAAAGGGTATTTATTGATAGTAAAATATTTGGGATGTCAAGTACACTTAGATATTTTGAATTTGGATTTTTTAAATCACCTATCCAGAATATTGAAATAATTAATATGGAATGGGTAATGCATGTGAAGGATTACTATAAAACACCCTAAAATGATTAATTCTACCATTGTTTTATTGGGGATCACAAGGATTGGAGGTCCTTTCCAATAAAGAGAATATTACTCTATTTTATGGTTTAAAGATCCTTATACATAGGCCAATAGGGATTACATTAATGGTTAATTAAAAGGGTCACCACGCTTTTCCAAGGGTCTTGAAAGGTTTATAAAGATTCAAATGTTTGGATTATGAAATAGGGTATAGAAGAAAGATATATCCAGTAATGGTTCTAACACCCTATGGTAGTTTTGTTTCTGGTAGGGAGGTTGAATCCCTACACTATGTAGTTTTTATTCATGTAGTGTGGATAATAAAAAGTTTTGGGAATATAATATCACATTATTTCTTTGAGAGAGGGTAAAATACATGGCTATCTAACAAAAATGATGTTGAATGTGCTAGAATCATCTGGTTTGGGGATTGTAAATATTGGTCTTGGAATATCTAAGTTAACTATATTTGGAAACCAATGGGTAAATGACATCCATTTATAATGAAGGAAAGCCATATTCTATTAGGTTAGAAAAATAAATCCTAGATTTAAGGGCAGGATCCTCTAGGGCCAAAGATCCTCTAAGAACAATATCTTAGGCAGGGTTTCAATTCTCCATCAAATCCTAGAAGGGACCCTTTGGATCAATCATTCCCTTTTTCCATATTTATAGAGGGGGATACTTGGAGAAATAACATGATGATATAGGATTATTGGTGAAGGTTTTCAAATTAAGTAATTGGTGGTTTCGTCTTAGAATTTCAAGATGTGAAGGTGGTTTATGGAAAAAAATAATATTCAAGAAGGGTTTGGCACTCTAAAAGTAGCTTCGTTTCATACTAACCACATTATTTCGGTGAAGATATATTATGAATCACTTATCTAAATCTTTTCTAGACTAGGGGGTCCATAATGAATAGCTTGTATTTTACTTGGGCAACATGGTGAGACCCATGAGCTTTATGCCTTGTTTATTTATGTTCTTATTTTTTCCTAAACACTAGAAAAAAAGATTTTAGCAAGCAGATACTTGACTTTTTCTCAGGCCTCCCTTTGCATGTTTTTAGTCTGATAAGTTTTATGTCTCTCTAAATAGTAGTTTAGGGTCTTGGGATGTAGACTATCAAATGATAACGTTTAAGGGTGTACAACTTTACCCAAAGTTCTTGCTATTTAACTTCATAATGCATGTGCACCTGGTATCAGGGGAATGTTATACAATTTCCTAATTATGATTCCTAGGATCTGAAGTACTCCAATATCCTTTTAAAAGACATATGTAAATGTTGTAAATCATGTATCAAGGTTCTTGGTTCATGAGTAATGGTACGAGAAAATCATGCATGAAAATCATTGTGAATCACTCCAAGGTGATGATCTCCGCTGTGATGATTTCAAAGATCATAGGGATCATAAGGCCCTACCTAAAGGTCAAAGATTCCTTTGGTTGATGAGTCTAAGTCCTCTATGTAGATCCACGTCTTTCATAGATAATAGAGATAAGTTTTCTTCTTTCTAGGGGTCGTGAATGATTTGTCTCGATATGCTCAGGACACAAAGTTTTATCTATAGGTTGATGTTCTTAAAAGATGATATAAGAACCTAAAACTCTTATTGGACATGGTAAATATCTTCTGTTACTTCAATATGGAATGATTATTGGTGATAATCTTCACATTTTAATGTAATGAATTGCGGAAATATTTTTATGTAGTTTAACATCATGGGACAATGATGTTTTCCTTGTAGTTTAAAAACATGCGGTATGGATGTAGGGAGAAATGTAAATTTTTTGCAAGATATCCTTCGGGATACCTTACACTAGTTAGATGAATTTAGATATAGTGAACACATTTTATCTATTCATAGGATTATTATAGGGTAGCCATATATTTGAGCCATTATTGCACTAATTTATCTCATGCATAATAAAGTCATATGTAGATTTGATTTTTACATGGGCGGAGCAGTTATATATGAATTGTAGATCTTTAAACAAAGGTATATAAAATTATTTTGGCTAGGATTACCTAGTTTTCCCTATGAATACTATAATTTTAGGTAGAATTCCTTAGTCAGATCCTTTAAGTAAATTCCTTGACAAAGATCTGAATCATATTTTTCAGGAGTGGAATTCTATCTTCTTCCCTTAGTGAGTATCATCATAACGGTTGGATAAGGTGTTTTATAAATATATCTAGATCATATGTAGGGATAGTTCATTTCCATATTTTATTCCGGAATGGATGTGGAAATAAATCATCTCTAGGATATATTTATGGATTGGATGGACTACTCAATGAAATTTTAGTTATTTCATGATAGACCATATGTCATGCAGTTTAAATTTATGAAGAAAAGATGTATCACTGAGAAGAGTGACAAACTAATATTTTTTAGGTCATCAAATAATATCCATACCATAAAATGGAAGGGTACAAGGATACGATCTCATAATCTTGGTTTGCCAATGGGTAAGATGCATAGATTTGTATAATCGAGAGTATCCAAATATGCTTGAATATTTTGATTTTGGAAGGGGTAAATCATAACCCAAGAATTTATGAGATAACATATAGTAAAAATAGATGGGTACAGTTCAACCATTGATAGTGGAAGAAGCATACATTCCATACAATTAATACAATAACTCCTGGGTTTAAAGGTGTCCTCTCCACTGGGAACAAAAATCCTCTAGGCATAAGCTCATTGGCTAGGTCTCAACACTCCAGCTAATCCTAGTGGCGTCCCTTGGGATCAACCAGTCCTTGTTTCTAGATTTCTAGAAGGGAAACCTATGATAAATAACATGAGGGTATGTGGTCCTTTGAGAAGGGTATCAACTCAAGGAATTGTTTGGTATCAACTTAGATATCGAATTTATGATGTTGGTTCATGGTGAAAATAATATTCAAGAAGGGTTAAGGACCCTAAAGGATATTCCATCATGTATTAAACACATTTTCAAGGAAAAGGGATAAGACATTAAATTCATGAATACACGATTATCAGGGGGTAATCTATTTGGTGTGAATACCTCTTGTCATGCAGTTTAATGTCATGTGACTAGGATATTGTTGCATAGTTTAATGTCATGTGACTTGGATATGGATCCCTATACAAGATACATATTAGTCATGTTTATCATAGGGTCCATCCAGATTCCATAACCTCACACAATCTTTGCTCGGTGTGAGAAACAAGGGGTAATTGGGTAGTTGATTAAGTTGTGTGAGAGTACATGATAGGGATTATGTGGGGGTGTTCACAATTTATTGTAGAATATGAAATCTAAACAAATATAACTCTCATGGAGGTACATGATTAGGAGTGATAATAACTAATGTCTAGGACCAAAATAAAGGTCCATGCAGCATTATATATCCTATGATGACAGAAATCAAGACACACATAGCTCTCATATTGTTACCTACATAGGTATAGCCCATATGTCAAGAAGGGTGAATTTCTTATACAATTTATGGATAGACCTAGGATTTTAGATCTGGTTGTCATGAAGTATCCTATGATAGAAAAAATAAATTCACATGCTATTATTTAATATAGAACTCTCCATGTCGGTCTGACCCAAACATAGAGGGTGAATTTTTTTATTTAAATTGTTGATGGACCTAATATAAGAAATATTAGTGTAACCATATTTCCTACAAAAATAAGAATCAATCCACATGTAGTTCTTGACCAAAAAACTATCTACATAGGTCTAACCCATACATAAGGGGGGAATTTTATCCATTTATATTGTGGCTGGACCTAGGATTTGATATCTGGGTGTCACTATGTATCCGGTGATAGAAAGAATCATGCCACATGTAGTTCTTTAATTAAGAACACTACCCACTTGTCTGATCCCTATACAGAGAGGGTAAGTTTTTTTACTTATATTTTTTTGGACCTAGGATTTGATATCTAGGAATTACTACCTATCCCATGATATCAGGAATCAAGCCACACATAGTTCTTGAATAGAAAAATCTGTACGTAGGTCTAACCCATACACAGAGGGAGGAATTTTTTCTGTTTATAAAGAAATTGGACCCCAAATTTGAGATCTAGGTTTCACTAAGTTTGATGGGATAATAGGACTCAAGCCAAGGATAGTTCTTGAATGTAAATATTTCCTATGTGGATCTAACTCACATATAATTATGGGAGTACTTCATTTTTCTTTCACACGGATCTAGTTCGTGTTCAGTGAACCATCTACAAAGTAACATTCTCTAATTAGTTTAACATCATGCGATGAGGATGCCTTGTGTGTAGTTTCACATCATGTGGTAAGGAAGTATTCTGTAAAATTTAACATCATGAGGTAATGGAATATTCTGTGTAGTTTAATGTCATGTGGTAAGGAAGAAAGATTATGTAAAGTTACATCCAGGACATGGGATGCTTTGATGTTTAGAGTCTTGTAACTAGTACTTGGGTTGCCATATAGTTTAAAGTCATTCTAATAGTATTTAGTATACTTTACGATAGCTATGAAAAGTACTTTTTGAGATACCATTCATTAGTGTGCGTCGTAACGCATTCCCCGTCCATTGTGACCAATGAGTAAGATCCATTAGAATAGACCTTATGTATGATGTAATACCTTCCCTAATTTGGGTTATGACTTTTTTGGTTTCTTTTCTATTATCATTGGGGTCCTGAGAAATAGTACAATTCTCCTTGAAAGAATGAGAGGAGGTGAACCCATGTTTGCGTGTTACCCTTGATATTAGGAATGCTATGTGTGTCTATCCCTGTATCATTAGAAAAATATACTGGCAGAGCTATACTGTTTCTATCATAAAGTATAATAACTTCAGTATGGTATATATAGGAATGTATTCCTACACACTTTTAGATTCTAAGATATGTTGGTTGACATCTTTAATTGATGTGGGGATGTATTCCCACTCCCGTCTTCCTTGTACCATCAGAATAAGTCAAGGGGATTTATGCATCGGGTCATAGATCTATGTGTTCCCCATACTTTCTCCCAATATTTGATAGTATAATTTGTTTGAGCTATCATATATATGATCCTTCTCCCTCAAGTTTATATATTTAAACATTTTACATGGTTCCCTTGATTCTCTGATCTAAGTGTTTGGGGAGGTGACCTATCGGGTAACATCCTCAGAAGGTGACTAAGGGTATTGATGATTTTGTGATATTGTTGGGATCAATATTGTACTGTGTCAGTGGTAATTAAGGAAACTATAATTTCTATAGGATTATGATGATGTCTCCTAAATATTAATATGTTTCATTTTTACCATATTATGACAAGGACGTGTTCTATGCAGTTTCACATCATGCAGTAAGGATGTTGCAATAATGTTTATCATTTTGTGACTATGATTTTGTTGTGAATATTTATTTCATGATAATAAGACATTGTTTTGAATTTTAATATCATGTGAGTAAGACATATCATAAAGTTTAACATTATATGACTTGTATATATTGTGTAGTTTAATGACATGAAACTAGTACATATCATGCAGTTTAAAACCATTCAACTAGGACGTATCATGTTGTAACCTTTCAGGAGGGTTACTTTTATGATGGATCTTAGATGAATCTTATGCATGTTGAATGGGTTTTTAGATCCTCTAACTCTATCAAGATACTATTTACCTTATTCTCTATCTAATATTTAAAGCTAAAGAAACTCCATATTATGTTCCTAAGACACCAATGGTAGGGGTAGTGATTTTCATGGCCTATTAACCATGCCTCAATCAGCTTCTTCATTATTGTAAATTCTATAAAATCATTCTCCATGGAATAGTCAATGTACATGTGTACATGCTTTTTTTGAAGGAATATATCCCTTTTTTCTATCATCAAGAGATGGGAGACCACACTACTTCTCACATATGCTACCCGTACCTCTATTAGAGTGGGAACATGGATAATTTTGTAGACCGACATGCAGATCCATAATGTTTATTGGTTCGGGGTATGTGATAAATCATTTGGGGCCTTATATTATGGAGACACTTTTTATTAATTAACAGAACCTGGTTCTCTTAGAGGATTTGTGAAAATGGATGAGATCCTATGGTTTTTAGTGTACCCCTAATGAGGGGGTGGAAAATATAGAAATTCCCTAGCCATGTGGGATGTCGGTCTTGAGAAAATGAAAATGACCCTAGCCTAGGTATGGGTTGAGGAGAAACATGTTTATATTTTACCGTATGAGGTGATGAAAAATAGGAAACTTCACCCATCCCTGTGGATTGTGGAACTATACTGCAAGTCAAACCTCTATAGGAAGGTGATGGTACCCCATTCTGGGGAAAATATCATAGGAAAATTCCCATAATTAATTCTTATAGAACCTTGTTATATAATTATAGTGGGGTGATATTCTCTTCCACAAAAGTTTCTCTATCATCCTTAATGGAATGACTATCATAAATCATGAATACACCCTCTCCTCTATCAATGGTAGTGTGTGTGGATGATGACATGAGTCAAAAAATGGACCCCAAATACTGAATATTCTACTACCAATGGCCATATTCTCCAACTACATTTCACTATTAAACAAAAACACAATAATTAACACCTTTTTTAGACTTATAAAAGATAGATTTGATCCCTTATTTTCTTGTGTCGGAGGTAGAAGGTGGTCCCACCTGTTGTGACTCAGATTACTATAGAATGGTATAATTATACTCTTTATGAGTTTTCACATTCAAATAATGTGATAATTACATAGATTTTGTTGATATCATATTAATGGATAAATAAGTGGGTTGTTGATTCTATTTAACGGAGTATCTCATTTGACTACTCGATATCCAATACGTTGTTTAGTGGGATAGTGCCCATTGTACTATTTGGTGGGTTTTTACCCCTACCAAATACGATCCTATCATTAAAAATTATAAAATATTCCTCATCTATTCAAGATAGGTTTATCCCTAGTAATTCATATTTACGAAGTCTAGTTATGATGATGTCATGGACGCTTTTCCAATGAAAATATGAGATTGATTCTAGGACACTGTCAGGATACATTAGTGGTCCACAAGCACATTGCTGGCAATAGAGATATAAACCTGCAGTGGAGTTTCATTATTTGGATACCCCTGTTAGGATCACATTGTGGATTTCTTTATTTGAATTGTTTGGATGGTCAAAACCCTCTCTTTAGCTCCTTGTATAATTCCAGTCGCTTGTTGTTCGTGATGGACATAATAGATAAGATCCCTCTTAGAATGTTTTTGAGTTTTTGTGTTGATTTAATGACTTTCCTCATCAACATCACTATGATAGAAAATTTGTGTTTTTTTGTGATATAGGGATAATCTTTGATTGTGGTTGAACGTGGAAACATGGTCAATCTCATCTCCTATGTTCTATAATGGGAAATACAGTTGATGGGGATTCATCATCTAGAGGTTTTTATGAGCTACATATAAATTCAGGATGAAACCATTGATCTACTAATCTCAGACCAATATGTTCTCCAAATGGAACTTGATGTATTGATTTGGTGACAACATACCTTGGGCTCTCAAGTCCAAAGATCCTATGGTGGACGATACACATCATTGGTGTTCCATCTCGTTGTTCACAAGCCGTTTGAGGTGTTCTATAGGCATTACCATCTTATCCAATGACCTCATAATCCATTGTCACATTTGATAATACCATTTTAATTTTAAGGAGTTTTAAAATTCCTATAGAGGTAACAAGACACCTTTTTTGGGTAGCATCATTTATAAGATTTCATGGTAGATCAATTACTTTAATAGTTAAAGGATTAAGATGTGGTCCCTTATTTTATGAAAGGTTCATCACAATTGAAATATTACACATTGTGTTCACCAATGTGATTCCCAAAAAATGTTGACAAAATGGCCTGATAGAAACTTGATCGTCTATCATTTTTATGTTGTGAAATGGATAACAGAGTCAATGAATTTAACATTGGGTTCAACATTTTGTTTCCTGATAAATGCTGATGGTTTTTTATGTATGGTTTTGGGTGACTAAGGGTGGTTGGAGAATTATTTGTATCTATTTTTTCATATTTTTCTCTAAAAAACTCTCAACAGTCCTCGCATCCATGAAAAGGCACAAATTTATTATCCAAGTCATGTGAAAAATTGGTGTTACAAACCCAATGATTCTTAGGAACTCACATTGGTCAGGAGGATGAGAGCTAGGGTTCATCTCTCCCTTTTGTGGGGAATTGTTTCATATTCTAAGACTCCCTTATATATTTAATGTATTTTCATGAAATCCTTCCCAATACATGGTATGTAATTTGTTACCCCAATGTAAATGACTTGAAAAAAACCATGTGTTTGTGGGAACAACTATGTGTGTCATATGTTATCTATTATTCTCTTGTTGATTTAGGATGCTTTAGTTTATATACATGTTTGGGAAATTTGGATGTTATCACCATCCATTAAGGTGGTTGGTGTCTTGGATATGTGATTGAACCCCTATGAGTAATCCAACATATCCTTTAATAATAATAATCAAAACCCATATTATAATAACCTATCTCTTTATTACACATTAATTCATGATTTGTTAAATAAAATTACACATAATACAACCCAAAATATCAATAAGTATAGTGTATTTTGGAATTATGTACACAAAATAATATCTTTAACATGGGATAAAACAACATTATTAAAAACATCCTTAACATTCATTATTTAAAACTTATTTTATTGGCTCAAAATACTCTTTCAAACTCAAAACAGTATGGGATAACCTGGATAAATACATAAGAAAATAATGATATATAAATCATAATAAGAAAATTAACATGGAATAAGTGATACATGTTATATAATTATCATATCAATGAGGAACAAAAGCAACATGAATAAAAGGAATGATACACCATGATAATCATAACATGGGAAACATGAAAATAACATAAAACACTAAATCATAAAAATGGGTCAAGGGTAAACATCCAATAATTAATAGTGGAAATATTACTATATATTAATTAGGTATACCCTTATCCCAACATGACATATCATGATACTAAACATCACCCAATTCATAGGAGCACTATATAGGCACACCCATAATAATCATTTCATTCTCATTCTTAAGTGTGCCACATAGATCATAATACATTTATTTGTTCATCATCATAATTTCTTACATAATCAAGGAGTGTGGAATAAATACATGTCATACCCAAATAAAAAATTATTTGTTCATAAATGTGAACACCCTTCATAGGAAATGGGTATGGTAGTCACTACATAATTGGTTTGGCATGGAAAATCACGGTGATATTTCAGTAGCATAATAGTCTAACTTATAGATTCATGAAAATGGGTTTAAAATAGAGAAATGGGTCTCTATTTTTTTTAAATAAAATTGGAAGTAATAGTAACATGTAGAATCATATCCTAAAATTATAAATTTAGAAATAGAAGTCATAAGGTAATGAAGAAACATGTATAGAGAAAAGAATCCTTATGAACTTTAGGCATGGTAATGGGTGTACATAAATAATCATGGGAGGGCTAATGAGTGTGAAAGGAAGATATAATAATTTAAACATCAAATGGAAAGTATGGGTAATCTGGAATATCATATCTCAAATAATAAAATGAAAAGTAAAAGACATAACATAAAATTAGTGCTTGATAAAAGAGGAGAGTTAAAGATCACTTACTTGAGTGTGTGACACCAAATGATTGGGAGAGGATTATTGAAAGATTATTTCTCCATGGGAGGACTATAGGGAGTGTAGGTAATAGTAATTACATGCTCCAAGGAGTTTTTTGGAGATAAATTGGATCGTATATGGGTTTATATAGGAAAAAGGGGAGGTTTCTTCATTATTTTGGTTTTGGATTCTACATAATTAATTATCCAAAACCAAAATCCATACCATGGTTTTTCCCATGTTTTCATTGAAATGATAGTGGTTTTTATTATTTTAGAATCCCAAGGGAATATCATATTAAAATATTTCCCTTGGTGATGTGGTGGTGAGTCACACTCTTAAAGAAATGATTTAATATTTTAAAATATATTATAAGTCTTGGAGGATTCATAATGGATTTACAAAATAAATAAAATAAACATAAAATAAAATTATTTTAAATTTAAACCATATATTTGGTGGTTGATACTATTTATATTACTTATTACATCACTTTTGTGTCATTATGATGTCATAAAACACAAAGTATATTTATACTATATTTAATTTTCACCTAAAAAATTGACTATCTCAAAAAGTTATGAAACATTCACCATTGTATAATTTCAACATCCTAAGTCCAAAAATCATATTCATTTTATCTAAATAATTATATATATATATGAATTTTAATTTATAAAATAAAAATCGACATTTTTTGAAAATGATAGGTTTTTTAAAATAACACCTTTTGAACCCTTATAAAAATTACATTGGACTTAATAAAAATTATTTTATCATTTATATTCAATTAAATTTATTTAATAATAATATTTTATTGAAATATTATTTATTTCAAAGTTACATTAATTTATCAAAATAAATATCTTGATTGAATTGGAATATTAACAAAAAATACTATTTCTGTTTTATTGAATCAAAATAAAAATAATTTATAAAGTAAAAATAATAATATGGAAATATAGACAGTATTATAAAAAAAATAATATACATACTAATATTTATAAGGTCTTGTTATGTATCCCTTTAATACAGCAGAAAATTCCCTAAGTGTAAGGTGTGTGGTGGTGGGACTTTTTTGGGGAGGTTCGGGGAACATGGTTTGGACTGTGATCTCAATGAGTTTGAAATTCACCTGTAAATGGTTTCACACATTATTAGATCATTATATCCAAGATTGGTATTTTTCAAGGTAAAAGACTATAAATGTTTTCTCCCTTTTAAGATATGATAAATGGGATTCATATGGTATGATACTGCTAGTTGAGGCCATCACTTCCTTTGTCCGTGTTAATTGGATTTCTTGAAACCCAATATTAATACTAATCATGTTATCGCTATTAAAAAGCTATATTATCAATGGTAAAGATACTTAATGGTAATTTAAATTCAATTATATATATTAAAACAAAAAAAATTCTTATTTTTTCTATAACCATATTACTTAATAAGATTTTTAATTGAATCAAATGGGGAATTTTATTTATCACATTTCAGGTCATTACAATCTTCCACCCTTTAGAAATTTTACCCTCTAAATTTTATTTTCTCATATTAAAATATATGAGGGTATCTCTATTTCTTCACCTCATTCATTTCCTTTATTTCTTCTTCAAAATTTTGATTTCTCCACAACACTTTGACAAGATGAATTTTCTTATTTCATGGAATTGTTTCTCTATTATCTAAGATCTTCATTGGATGCTAGTTATAAGAAAGATCATTCTCTAATGGTACCACATCAGGATTTAGTTCTTATGAGGGTTCTAGTACATACTTTCTCAAGAGGGGTATGTGGAATACATCACATTCTTAAGATAGGTTCAATGGGAGTTCTAGTTGATAGGTCACTGCTTTAATGTGATCAAGGATATCAAAAGGTCCGATGAACCTTGGAGTAATATTTTTCTAATTCCCCAATCTCATCACTTTATTCCATGGATATTTACATAGGAATACCATGTTTCTAATATCAAACTCTAGTTCTCATCAATGATTGTCTGCATAGCTCTTATATCTACTTTGAGAAGCCTTGATGTGTGGGAAAATGGTATTAACCTTCTCCCCCATTTCTTCGAACATTTTAGGAATTAAAAGTTTTTGTTTCCCAAATTTATACCAACATGTTGGTGTTCTGTACCTATTCCCATAAAAGGATTAATAGGGTGCCATTTGGATTCTTTATTAGACATTATTGTTGTAATAGAACTCAACCAAAGGAAGATGTTGATCACATACTCCTTTTAAATAAACTGAGAATGCTCCCAACAAGTCCTCAAGTGATTGGATAATCCACTTATATTTTCCATCATTTTTAGGGTGATAAGCCATACTAAAGCTCATCTCTATGTTTAGATTATGATGGAGGATTTTCTAAAATATAAAGGCTAATATTAGATCTTGATCAGATATAATTGATAGTGTTACTCCATGAAACCTCACTACTTCTCTAAAGTATATCCATGAATGTTGATCAATTTAAAATTCCTCTCAAATCGAAATGAAGTATGAAGTCATTATAATTAGATCCATAACAACCCATTTAGAATTATTTCCTTTGTATGTATTTGGAAGCCCAATGAAAAATTCCATCGTTATGTGTTCCCATTTCCATGTTGGTATGGGTAATGGTAATACCATCCACCTATACTTATGTATTTCAGCCTTCACTAACTAACATATTAGCCAATTTGATGTATATTCAACGATCTCCTTCTTCATGTTGTACTAAAAATAGTTCTCTCATATATCTTCATACATATTTGTGTTTCCTCGATGAATGGTTAAATTCAAACTATGTGCATCATCCTATAGTTCCTTCTTTAACTCAGGATGTGATGGAACACAAAGTCTTGAACAAAATCTCACAATTCATTCTTCATTAACATTAAACTCTGAGGATTTCCCTTTTCTATTAGTTTTTAATTTCTTCTAAATTACTACATCATCTTTTTAAGCATCATTTAACCTTTTAATAATAGATGGTTGAGAAATAATTTGTGAAAGGATTGATCATGTTCCTTATTTTATTATTTTCACTTCCATCCTCTTCAGTTCTAAGAAGATTGGATCCTTCTAATTTCTCATCAATGATAAATTTTTTTGATCCTTTATACTTAGAGAATTTATCACTTTATTCAGTTTTATATGATTGTAGTGAATTGATTAGTCATGTCCTTGACCAACTCTAATCATCTCATTGGTTCATACTAAGCTCTTTATGTATGAAAATATATTTGAGGCTCTTCTAATCATTGTATATCTCACACTTCTCCTACATAGAGATAATTCTTATAGATTTTAAATGAAAAGATTATAGCTACCAACTCCAGATCATATTTGGGGTTGTTTTTATTTTAAACTTTTAACTTCCTAGAGGAGCAGTCGATGAATTTTTCATTTTTCATTAATACATAGTATAATCACTTCTTTGAAGCATTGTTGAATACTATGAAAATTTCTCCACCTGTGGGAAGTGTGAGCATAGGGTCAATGATAAAACTCATTTTTAAATCCTTAAATCTCTCTTCACATTTATGATTACAAGAGAACTTGACTCCCTTACGAGTTTTCATGGTAATAGGGTTAAAAAATCATCATTAATTTGTCAAAAATCCACGATAATAACCATTTAACCCAAGGAAAATATGGATATTTGTAACAGATACTGGACTCAATCATCCTTCGATTGTTTTTTTTATTTAAGGATCCATAGATATCCTATTACTTGTTATGATATTCTTAAATAATGAGACTTACCTCAAACAGAATTCACACTTGATGTACTTGGAATAAAAATTCTCCTTTCATAAGGTATTTATCACAGTGTTCAAATACTCTTGATTCTCCTCCTTGATTTTAGATTATATTAGGATATACTTTATAAATACTACCAATATTTGTCTAGGTAATCTCTAAAGACTCTATTCATATAATCCATGAAGATTTATAGAGTATTATTTAGTCCCAATGACATCACTATGAACTCATAGTGTCTGTACCTTATACTAAAAGTGGTCTTGGGGATATCTTCATTCTTCACCCATACTTGATAATATCTCAACGAAAGATCCACCTTAGAAAATTATTGTGATCAGTGTAGTTGATCGAAAGATTCATCAATATTTGGTAGAGGATACATGTTCTTTTTATGATCTTTTTGAGCTCATGATAATCAATGCAAAGTTGCATTGACCAAAACTTCTTCTTGACAAATTTGACTGGTGCACCCTAGGGTGAAGCACTTAGGCATATAAACCTTTTATCCAGATTCTCTTGTAGATTTTTATTTAGCTCATCATGTTCCACAGTAGCTATCCTATATGGATTATTGGGTATTATAAATTTACAAGGTATAATATCAATTGGAAATTCAACATCCCATCTAGGAGGAAGACCGTGAAAATCCTCGAGAAACATATTAGAATATTCCCTCAGAATAGAAATGTATTAAAAGACGATACTTTATTTATACTCAATCAATTAATCTAGATAATCTTGCTCATAGGGAAAATATATTCATGATTGAGATGATGATTTTGAATAAGATTCATTCTCCTCCTTTCACTTGTACAGAATTGTGGGTCGATTCTCCATACCAAGAGTGATTTCTTTCTATCAGAAATTTATGTTGGCTCTATATAAGGAAAGCCAATCCATGCCCACAATTACATAAAATTCCTCCAAAGGAATTATGAAAAGGTTCATTGGGAATTTCATCCCACAAATTGTGATACGATTGGAGTTATACACATGGTATGCAATAATTTCCCAATTTTTCATTTTCATCGACATATCTAATTCCATGATTTGTGGTGGTGTTTGAATAGTTCTACTAAAAATTCATGATGTGAAGGAATTCATAAAACTATAGATGATAACCATACCTTTCACTTTTTTATTATGTTTCTACTTTTTCCAATATATACTTAGGGATGAGTACTTCTAATCTATTAAAAGCATAGAAGGGAATCGAATACATTAAAGCAATAACATATAAATTACATGTATTTACTTAATTTATGAATTTGTATGTTTCATTATATTTTATCCATGGTATATTTACAAATATATATTCTTGTGGGAATTTTTTTGTTCCCTTAATAATGGTTCATAATGATCTTATGAATTTACCAAAGCATATACCCCGGGAGTGTCAAACCAAGTGCACAAAAGGATAGTTTTTGTGTACGAGGTTACCCCAAGTTTGGTCCAAAATACCTTGTTAGAGTTGTTACTCCTTGGTACATCTATGATAGAACCACATCAAATTTTAGTATTTAGATAGGGATATATTTTCTTTATAAACCACTTAATCTATAGTTACCAAAATTTAGGTGTTTTTCCTTATACCTAGTCTTATCCCTATATCTTTTTCTAGAGTTTTCTAATCCTAATATGAAAAATAGTTGTTCATTAACTTAGATAATAATTTCAACGACTATTCTATTTATTATACATTTAAAATTTATTTATTATATAAACTAAAACATAATATAACCCAAAAAAACTATAATTATAATATCTTTGAGAATTAGGTACATACCATAACATCTTGAACATGGGATGCAACAACATTATTAAAAAAATCCTTAACATGCTTTATTGAAAACTTATTAGCATCATCAAAATACTCCTTCAAACATAAAACTACATGGGATAACCTAGGGAAATATATAATATAGGGGAGATCTATAAACACTAGTAATGAAGTAAACATGGACTAATTGATACATGTTTTAAAACGGACATATAAATGAGGAACAAAAGGAACATGAATAATAAGGAATAATACAACATGATAATCATGACATGGGAAATGTGGAAACAACTTCAAAACATTGAATCATGAACATAAGTAAAGGATAAACCACCAAGAAATAATGGTGGAAAATTTATAATAAAGGAATCAGGTACACCCCTATCCCAACATGATGTATCATGATACTAAACATTACCTAGTGCATTGGAGTGCTATCTGGGCGCACCGATAATAATCATTTCATTCTTATGCTTAAGTGTGCCACATAGATCCTACAAAATAGATTCATACATAATAATAATTTATTAAATGATTAAATATTTTAGAATAAATTCATGTAAGTCCCCATTCAAAAAGGATATGTGTATAAAGTTGGAAACCCCTGATAGGAAATGGGTATGATATTTACTACATAATTGGTTTGTCATGGAAAATGACGGTGTTATTTCAATAGCAAAATGGTGTCACTTAGAAATTATTAAAAATAGACCTATGAAATGGGTATCTAATTATTTTTACATAAACTATTAATTAATAAGGACATAGAAAATAATATCCTAACATTGTTAATTTGGAAATAGAAGGTGTAAGGTAATGAAGAAACCTGAATAGAGAAAAGAATCCTTACAGAATTCGTGCATGATAACGGGTTTACATAAAGAATCATGGGTGTATTAATGAGAGTTAAAGGAAGAAATTTTTATTTATAAATCATATGGAATGTCAGGGTAATATTTAATATCACATCCTATCATAATCAAATGAAAATTAAAAGATATAACATAAAAAGAGTGCTTGATAAAAGAAGCGAGTGGATGATCCCCTACTTGAGTGTGTGACTCCAATGGTTTGTAAGGGGCTTCTTGAAATCTTGAGGTGCCTTTGGAGGACACTATGTAGTGTAGATAAGATTAATTTCATTATATAAAGAGTTTTATTGAAGAGAAATGGGAGATTTTGGCGGTTTATATAGGAAAATAGAGATATTTATTTATTATTTTAGTTTTGGATTCTACATAATAAAATTTCCAAATCCACAAACCATACCATGGTTTTTGCACATTTTTTCAGACAAAGTGGAGTGGTGCTTATTATTTTATAATTAAAAGGTATTAATTTATTAAAATATTACCCTTGGTGGTGTGGAGGTGAGTCACATTCTTAAAAAAGGATTTTAAAATTTCAAAATATATTATAAGTATTTGAGGATTTATAATGTCTTTAAAAAATAAATCAAATCAACTTAAAATCATATTATTTTAAATAAAAAATATATAATTGGTCTTAGACACTGTTTATATTACTTATTAAATCATTTTTTTGTCATGATGATGTCCTAAAACACAAAGTATATTTATATAAAGTTTAATTTTTATGAGAAAACTTGACTTTTTAAGAAAATTATGGAAAATTAATCATTGGATAATTTAAACAAACTGATTCAAAAAATAATATTCATTTTATGAAAATAATTTTCAAAATATTTGTATTTTCATGTTTAAAACAAAAACTAGCATTTATTGAAAATGAAGGGTTTTTTATAATAAAACTTCCAAACCCTTATAAAATTGTATTTGACTTCATAAATATTATATGATCATTTATATTTAATAATAATAGTAAATAATAAAATTTTATTAATATTTTATTAATTTAAAAGATACATTATTTCATAAAAATATATTTCTTAATTGATTTTGAATATTAACCAAAAATATTATTTGTGTTTTATTGAATCAAAATTAAAATCATTTATAATGTGACAATAATAGAATCAAAATATATTCATTATTTTATGAAAAATAATATACATAATAACATCTATAGGGTATTGTTACATATCCCTTTAATACACCAGAAAAATTTCTAAGAGGAAGGTACGCGATGTTGGGACATTCAATGAGAGGTTCGACGAAAATGCTTTGGGTTGTGATCTCTATGAGTTTGAAATTATCCCGTAAATAGTTCCGCTAATTCCTAAGTTATTGGATATAAACTTGGTCTAGGTCAAAGGAATATCTATGAAATTTTATCTCCCTTTGAAGCTCTGATAAATGGGATTCATAGGATATGATCATATTGGTTTAGGCCATCAATTCCTTTGTCTATGTTAGTTGGATTTGTTAAAAACCTATATTTATACTAATCATGTGATCACTGTTCAATGACTATATTATCAAAAATAAAGATATATAATGGTAATTTAAATCTAATTGGATATAATAAAAGAAAATAAATTCATGTGTTTTATTTAACCATATTACTTAATAATAAATTTAATTGAATGAAAATGGGAATTTTCTTTATAATACTTTTGGCCTTTACACATATAGTTCATTTGACACAGTTTAAAGTCGTATTCTAGGAATATACAATGTAGTTTGATGTTATGTGGTAATGATGTAAATATAAATATCGAGGCTTGAGGGGCCATCCTACATATCCTTTAACAAGGGTAATCAGAGTTCATGTAGTTTTTAAGGTGTGACTATGTCATAAATGATGTGAAAAATTGGCCTTGACTCAGACTTTTACAAGAAGGCTACCCTGAACTACCTCATCAAGAGTATGAAACTTTGAGTGCAGATAATATATAATCAGGATTGCATCCCAATTAAGGTCTCATGATGGTTTAATCCTTATCATGATATTTATACAATCACCATCGATCTCTAATACCATATGAGTCATGCTCTATAAGAGGAACAATATATTGTAGAAGATTGGGCACATCGCGTGAGAGAAAATTTTCACAGGGGAATACACATTAATGTTCCCCTTATAGAGGTATGATTATAAGTATTGTGGGTAATATGGTACAGATCTCAAGCCATAAGAAGGAATCATACTTATCTAGTTTATAATAGGAATCATATTTCTTATGGTTTAGTTGATCCCTAACCCATTGATGGGTTTGAGGTACTTGAGGGAATAGTCAAGGTTTGTGCTTAAAATTATGCATGTGTATAATCCCACTTCTGATAAACTGATGGATGAAGAAGGATGCTATACTTATGGGATAACTCACTCAGATAAGTTAAGAATATTTTTGGATATAGAGGGACTTATAGTAGGGTGGATTCCCATTGAATTACGGGCCTTAGAAAGGAATCCTACATATCCTTTTTTGATAGGAATCAGATTCCTCAAAGTTTAGTACATTCCTAACCTATTGATGGGATTGAATGGGTGATTATTCTGGAACATATTATTATCATCCCTGAGGTTTAGTAAAGTTAGGGACTTATACTATGATGGATTCCTATATTAAATATTTATTTTCTATTCTCAGACAAATAAATAGATGTGATAACCATGAAAGGTTTCCGAATATATTTGGTATGAAATAGAGGGACAATCCAAGAGAATGAAACAAATAAGTTATCCTAATTTTTTAACTTTATATCATCAAGGGATATCATCTTATAAAGGGTGTACTTGGATGAAGGTTCATGGATGGGAGTTTACATAGTTCATGTATAAGTTTATCTGCAGGACTATGTTGACATATCCAAGGGTGTCATCCTTCCATGTCTCGATTGTCTGTTTCACAAGTCTTGAGTGTCTTCCCAACATTTCCGGACTGTATTTATGACATTTCATATGTGTCTATCTAACATGTCTCAAGTGATTCGTATGACCAAATCTAATATGTACATGGTGATTTTCGTGATCAAACCTAACATGTCTATGGTGATTTTCATGATCAAAGATGACATGTGCAGAGTGCTTCATGTGATTGAAGCTAGTATTTCTAGGGTGCTTCAAATGATCTAAGATGACATATCTAGGTCCATTTGGATGTTTCATTTTTACATGTACAATGTTCTTCACATGATCTAAATAGACATTTATGGGTCCTTTCACATCATCAAAATTACTTGTCACAGATGTATTCTTACTGAAAAATAGTCTTATATAGTATGTATTCATGTGATCATGATGATTTTTTGGGGATATATTCATGTGATCAAGCTAAATTTTACAGGATGTTTTTGATTGACAAAGATGACTTGTCTAGGAATGCATGAGGGCATCAAAAGACCAGTGAAAAGTCATGTGATCATGAAATTCCTTTGTGTAACACCCTAATCTTTCATGGTATGCTTCTCTTTGAATAATACATTAGCTTGCGTTGTACACAACCCCGAGTTCTAGCACACCATAATCAATCAAACTAGCCATTCACAAACCAACTATGAAAATCAATACCCACTTGTTTAAATTTTATAAATTTTATTTTTCAAAATGGACTTCATTTTTGGATTTTGAATATCAAAATTAGCTTACAATGAATTTTTGGTATTTTTCAGAAAACTTTCAATTTTTTACGAATAATGAAAAAACACCATGTTATTGTTTAAAACAAGATTTTTATTTAAATAATTATTATTTTTATTTTAAAGTCAAAATAGATTTATAATACCTATATTTTTTCAATGTAATTCATTGGAGTTATTTTATAATAATATTAGGTATTAAAAAAATTATTGAATTTTTAACGACTTTTTACCACCTTCTAGGAACATTTGAAGATTTTCAAAAAACATAAATTTACTGCTTATGTGAATTAAATTTAAAAAATCTAACAGACATGGTCTCATCAGTATGTAAAATGTTGTTCAATTGGATAAAAATAATTTTTGGTGAATAATAAATTTTTATTTTTTTACCACAGTTAAAAGTAAATAATGTAATTAAAGGTAAAAATAATATTATAATAATATAAAATTACCTGGGCACATATTTTAATTCTATTGGATAAGTGTATTTAGACCAAAATAAACCATAGGAAAAAAATATGATCCTTTTTGATCCACATGGGTAAGATTAGAACATTTATTATATTTTATTTAAAAGAAGAGTTAAAAGTGTTAAATTTAAATTTTAATAACTAAACCATTTTTAATATAGGGTTATACATAAGATAAATTGAACTATAAATATTCATAATATATATAAAAATATTTTCTCTATCATATTATTTTATTTATAGTTTTTAGAAATTAAATAATTAAATTTATTTATGACACAATGATGATATAGTAATTCCGTTAATAATGAATGATTAAAATAAATGATATTGAAAATATTAAGATAAAAGTAAATTGAAACTTTTTATAAAATACAAGAATTTTCTTGGCTAATATGACATTTTAGGGTTGATTAAATTTATTTTTTTCTGAGTAATTATGTTTTGATGACTTAAAAAAAAACCAAATACTAAATAGTGTCAAAATTGACATAAATTAGTTTTTAAAAATATACTATTTTATTAAATTATATAACAGTCCAAAAAATATAAGGTTTGGCCTAATGACCTAGATAATGTTACATATGTCATTAATGAACCACTTTAATTTCGTTAAGCATTTTATAGTAACTATATTAACCAATTAATATAAAAATACAAGAAGAAAATGTAACA
Organism: Viscum album; assembly: GCA_963277665.1. Classification (NCBI taxonomy): domain Eukaryota; kingdom Viridiplantae; phylum Streptophyta; class Magnoliopsida; order Santalales; family Viscaceae; genus Viscum; species Viscum album. Next base: position 419,848,566 of record OY728162.1, on the reverse strand, counting down.
GTTAAACTATTTAACTAAGGGTTAAATCTAAAAGATAAGGTTAATAGAGTGAACTAAACATGTATAAAACCTATTGTATGAGAGTGTTTAGACCCATAACCACTTTATCCTTTAAATAAATCAATTTTTATCTATTAGAAACTGAAAATAATTTTATAATAAATTAATATTTCAAGCTTTTCCTAATGTGCCCCTCACCTCTCTTATAAAGGGATCCTACCTATATTTTAATTCACACCTCCAAATACTTTTTTCTCGGCCAGAATCTACTCAAATATCCTTCAAATACCATCAATTCAACCTATAGGCCTTACTTTGATCATAAATCTACCTAAGGACCCCTTTTGTTCTAATCAAACGGTAGCACCCAAAGTAGAGGTAATTATTTTATCACCTCTTCTTTTCTTCTTCTACTTCCTCTTTCATTGTTTTTTCCATACTAAAATAATAACTCTAGTACCTTACACATACTATGATATTGTTATAAATATGTTTTAACCATATTCATTATTCTATCCATCCTATGATTGACAAAGTCACTATACGTGCGTACATACAACTTACCGTCTCTACATCGTGGCATAGTTTGTTATTCAACACTTAAATTAGATGTATGAGTATAATAATGAGTATAATTGATATATATAATAAACATAAAATGTTAATTATTCTTTATATATAATATACCATCCACTTACATACAATTTCACCATCAATTGAATGATATTGTCGCATGCACGTATGTACGACTTACCGTCTCCATGATGCGATGATATTTCATTCCTCATCATAACCATTGAAGAATAATTTTTATTTTATGATTAAAAAATAATTTTTATGAACATAATATCATTATATATATGAAATAAATATGTCCTATCTATAAAAAACATGACTTACATAACAAAACATATAAAGGAAAATGAGTTTGTTAACACCGTAAATAATGATACTACTGAAATATTATTAGCAAAGAAATATTAGAGTGTAAAATATGCTATCATATTTTCATACGTGGTTCTTGTATAATTTAATAAAAAATTTTACACCATTATACATGATGTTAACACACCCAATACTAAGGAAAATTACAAGGTAATGATTAATTTTACAATCTCTTTATTATCCGAGGTTGTTTACATGTAAGTATCTAATGGGAATTCTTTATCATCCACATACACATTTCATAAAAATTTATTTCAAAACATTATATCTATTTCGTATACTATGAGTTAAAGTCATTTATTCCCTTGTTTTAATTTTTATAAAAATATTGAAAGTAATCTTTCTATAGTTTTCCAATCAAGGCTCTTTATTAACTTTTTGACAAATAAAGGAAAGAATTTTTTTAACTTATATGGCGGGTGAGGCTCTTTTCAGCCATCATAAAACCTTCGAAGATTCACATAAAATATTTGGAGAATATTTTGAATATAAATTTTTTCTTTAATAATTACGCAACTTTTAAACGATTTCAAAGTAGAAAGAGATATTTCTCTCAAATAGTTTTTGGATAGATTTCATCTATGTCAACATCCTTTGTTGGATTTTACACTTGTTTGAAGTTGATTTATTATGATACTATCATCCATATTTTGTTGAAGGTTTATTGATATGTTTGACTATGTATGTGCTATTTTTATACAACTCATGGTTTATGGTTAAAGTATTAATAATTTGTATGCTAGTTTTAATATGAATGATTATGTTATGTTTCAACCATTTAATATGAGGAATGTATTGAATTAGTAAGTGATGGGTGGGGCCCTCTATAGGCCCTCAATGCATCGGTAGGTCTCAAGAGACAAAATAGTGCATTGGAACAAGACCTTGACAATATTTTTATTTTTAGTCTTATCATGAGACCTTTCTTTGAGTTTAAGATGTCTGACATTATACATTCCACCATTATGAGATTATTTATTGAAATTACAAGTGATTTTTAGACTTATATAATATCCATGTGAATAATTAAATGGAATTATTTGATTTATATTTTCCATATTATAATGAAGTTTATGTTTAAAAGTATTTTTTTAGTCTCATACATTTTCTTAAATGTTTATTCTTATTTATGATAGTTTATGCTATATTGTTATCCTTATGGAGAATCTAATCTCCCCACTTTCTTATGTTTTATTTTTCCCAGGATGTGAAGAAGTATATTATGACTCACCTATAGGGATATTCTAAGGGATATGAGTGTGTTAAAAGGATACACAATGTTGTTTTCTTATTTCATAATGTAATGTAAAACTTATGTATGCATCTAGTACTTCCAAGGGTACTAAACTGATCAGAATTTCGAGACTTCATCTCTGGTGATCATGCGAATGTGATGTAGTAATGTACCATCTATTGGTAACTAGGGTTGGGGCGTTATATTTGGTATCATAGGAAGTTTACTACAAAACTTGGAAACTAGATTTAGAAAAAAAACTCTGATTAGAGACATTACCCTATGATAGTCTTTGGGGATTACTATAGAAGAACATACAAAATTTTTGGTAATGTAGATATTATGTGGGTTTTATAAGAAATAAATTCATGTCTGGATACTACAAGTGGATGTGATTCTAGAACAGATATACATAGGGGTTAAAACTCTAACAAGGAGTTTTAGGCTTGACTTGGGGTATCCTGGTACACGACAACGTGCCTTACTGTGCACCTGGTTTGACGCTCCTAAGGGATATGCTTTTGATAATTCAAATTTTCTCTACAAACAATTATAAAGGATTTTTGATTAAATACATCTCTAAAGAAAAACATTTTTAGGATTATTGATTATATGCATAAACTATTCAACTTATGTTAAGTATTTTACAAGTTTGGAATTATGCAATGAGATTCATGAACTAATCTAGTATATTCCATTTTTTTAGAAATGGAGCCTAGTAGAAGGGACAGTAACCATATCAATACATGTAATCCATGTAGGTATTTCCCTCCTATTCAAGATAATTATAGTGGATCTAGTGATGTCGCTGGTGTTGAACAACTTATAACCATACTGGGAAAACTCACTCATGTTATGAATAATAACCTTACCGGTATGTAGAACCCTTATCCACAATACGAATGATCAATGTAAGATCACTTCATGAGGAAAAAACCACCAACATTAAATGGGACTACAAATCCATTTGTGGCTGAACAATTGACATGTTCCTTACAGAAAATATTTCATGCTTTTGGAGTAGCGAAAGGGAAAAGGTTTTCATGGAAGTTTATCACCTCTTAGAAGATTTAGATCAATGATGGTAATTAATTCAAAACACAAAGGAGGATGAATAATTATCAAATATGGAATGGAGGGAGTCTAAAGGCCTTTTCTTATAAAAATAATTTCATTGTGAACATCGAGATGATATGGAAAGGAAATTTGTAATAATGAGGCTAATGGAGGATGAGAATGTCACAAAGTACGAGGAAAACATTACAAGGTTATCAAGGCATACTACAGATTGTATACATAACCCAATAATTAATATTGGTAAATTCTATGCAAGGTTAAAACCATTTATCCATCGAGCATTATTCTCATAATCCTTCTTATCATATGAAAATATAGTATCATGTACTATCAAGACAGAAAAAGAATTCTCTAAGTCTTATTACTTTAAAGTTAAGAAAGGGAAGAAGAGATATGAGGAACAATATGGAAAAGGTGATAAGGGGAAGAAGAGAAAAAATGAATTTACACCCTGCAGTAAATTTTGGAAGAAACACCCTGGTACTTGCTTGAAGGGAATGTGAGCTTGTAACAAGTGTGAAGAAAAAGAGAACCAATCTCACGAATGAAATGGAAAGAAAGAAGCTACCAATGTTCAATGATATAATTTTAAAGATATGGTACATTATGAAAATGATTGTCCTAAGCGTTAAGTAAATTTTCCATATAAAAAGAAAAGTGAGAAAGACCAAGGTTATGTGATCACTACTGCTAAGGTTGAAGTTCTTAAGGATGTGGTGGAAGATACTTTAATAGTTTCCAAAAAATTATCCAATGATTTTTTTGATTATGGATCAACTCATTCTTTCATATCTTCCTAGTTTTCCAAAAAAATTTGGTATTTCCAATTTGAATTAATATGGGAGTTTTTAGCCAAAACTCTTAAAGGAAGTATTACTGCAACAAAGTTTTGTCATGTATTTACCATTATGGAATATAAAAGTGATTTATCTGTCGATTTTATTGTCATACCAATGATTGAATTTGATATAATCCTAGGTATGGATTGGATTTTGGACCATGATGTGAAAATTTATCGTAATAAAGAGGTAATAATTTTTTATGATGATAAGGAATCCCTTATCTTTAGAGTAGAAACATCACTATATAATTCTCATCTAGATCCACCTCCAGTAGCTCTACAAAATTTAAGTATTAGTAAGGAAGGGAGTGAAATAACTATGGGTGAGGAAATAAATGTTCAAATAGAGGATTTACCTATTGTGCAAGAATATTTTTATGTGTTTCCAGAGGATTTACGTAGACATCCTCTAGAATTGTAAATTGAGTTTCCCATAGACTTAATTCTTGGTTTAAGGCCCATATAGAAGACCCCTTATAGAATGTCCACTATAGAATTAGTGGAAATAAAGAAACAACTACAGGAATTGAGTAATAAAGGATTTATTCAACCTAGTGTTTCTCCATGGGTATCCTATGTTATTTTTGTTAAGAAGAAAGATGGATCTATGAGGTTGTGCATTGGAAACAGGGAGATCAATTCGTTAACAATAAATACCAAGTATACCCTACCTCGCATTGATTATTTATTCTATCAAATTTATGGAGCTCAATATTTTTCAAAGAATGAACTCTGATCTGGATATCTACAGTTGTGCGTGAGGAAGGAATACATTCCAAAGACAACATTTTGAACCAGGTATGGGCATTACGAGTTTGCATAATTCCTTTTTGACAGACTAATGCACCTTATGTTTTCATGGATCTAATGAATATATTTTTCAAGGAATATCTGGATGACTTTGTAGTGGTATTTGTTGATGATATCTTAGTATAATTTAAATTTTATGAAGATCATGAAAATTATTTGCGTACTATTCTAATGAACCTTAGAAGAAATGAATTATATGGGATATTTAACATGTGTGAATTATGGCTTCAGGAGATGTCATTTCATGGCCATACTGTCTCTAAAAATATAATCTCTATTGATCCTTGAAATACAAAGGCAATCCAAGAATGGCCAGCACTAAAGAGTATAACTGAGGTATACAGTTTTTTTATTTAGTAGGTTACTATCAGTGTTTCGTCCAAAAATTTTCTTAATTGGATAATCCATTAGCCAAGATCACATGTAAAGGGGTTAATTTTTTTTGGAAAAAAGAGTGTGAATAATTTTTTGAAGAATTTATGAGAATATTATTAAGTGAACCTATCTTAACTCAACCATCAGGAAATAATTGGTTTGTTATTTATAGTTATTTTTCAAAGAATATACTTGGTTGTGTACTTATGATGAATGATAGAGTTATTGCTTATGTGTCATGGCAGCTAAAATATTATGAAAAAAACTATCCTACTCATGATCTTGAGTTAGCAGCTATAATATTTTCTCTAAAGATATGAAGACACTATCTCTATGGTGAAAAATTTATGTTATATACTAATCATAAGAGTTTGAATTATATTTTCTCACAGAAAGAACTCAATGTGAGGAAAAAGAAATGGATCAAAATACTCAAGGATTATGATTTCACTATACACTACCACCCAAGGAAGGAAAATAAAGTGGTAGATGCTTTGAACAGAAAGGATCATGGAGTTCTGAACAAGATGAGAGTTGAAAGGGATCCTATGACCATGGATCTAGTAAATATGGATATGTGAATAATCATGTAAGTTGAAACATCGATACATTTTCAAATAGTTTCTAAACTATATTTACTAGAAATGTGAAAAAGTTATCAGATTGATGGTGAGGGGTTTCAAAAGAAAATTAAAGCTGTGAATGATATGAGATTGATTTAATTTGTATATGAAGGTGGGATTTTGAAATTTGGAAAGATGCTTTGTGTTCCGGATATACCTGATCTAAAAATTTAATTGATGGTTGATTCTCATAGATCTAGTTTCTTTATACACCCGGGTAGTACTAAGATGTATTGAGATTAGAAGGAACAGTTTTGGAGGGACAACATGAAGAAGAAGATTGATGATTATGTGTCAAGATGTATGGTTTGTCAACAGGTGAAGGTTGGAAGACAATATCCTAGAAGAGTCATGAAAACTTTTCCCATACCTAATTGTAAGTGATATGATATTACAATGGAATTTTTCATGGGGCTACCAAAAAATCCTAGAAGGAATGATGCAATATGGGTTATTGTCGATCATCTTAGCAAGTCGGAACATTTTATTGACATAAGGAATGATTTACCACTTGAAAGTTTAGAATGACTATATATTAATTAAGTTTTAAGATTTTATGGTGTTCCCCTATCGATTGTTTCAGATCATGATCCCCATTTATCATCAAGATTCTTGAAAAGTCTACATAAATCACTAGATACTAAACTTTGTTTTAGCACTACCTACCACCCTCAAACTGATGAATAGTCAGAATGGACTATTAAAACCTCAGAATACATGTTGAGATCTTGCTCACTTGACTTTCAAGGTATGTTATATCATTATTTACCTCTGGTAGAATTTTCCTATAACAATAACTTCTATTCAAGTATTATGATGGCACTATATGAAGCGTTATATGGAACAAGATGTCGGACACCAACTTATAGGGATGATTTTGGTGAAAGAGAACTCGTTGGCCCATAAATTTTTGAGGAAACAATGGAAAAGGTGAAGAGTATCCAAACCCACATCAAACCAGCTCAATGTAGGGAAAAGAGCTATGTCGATAACTGAATAAAGGATTTGGAATTTCAAGTAGGAGATCATGTTTTCTTGCAGGTATCTCTATGGAAGGGTGTTATACGATTTGGTAAGAAGGGTAAATTAAGTCTTTGGTGCATTATAACTTTATAAATTGTAGAACTAATTGGAGTTTTATCTTACCAATCAACATTGACTCTAAGTCTCTCAAAAGTTCATGACGTGTTCCAGGTATCACAGTTGAGAAAATACATGTCAGACCCAACACATGTACTCACCGATGAAGAAATAGAAATGGAACCCAATATATCTTATTGTGAAGATCCTATGAATATTTTTGATACTATAGAACTAGTGTTGAGAAATCGTAAAACTCTTCAGGTAAAAGTTCTTTGGAGAATCTATAAAATGGAAGAGGCAACATGGGAACCTAAGGAACTTATGATGAAGAACCATTTGAATATTTTTATGAAGAAATATTTTAGAAATTTTGAGGACAAAATTATTTTAAAGGGGGAAGAATATAACACCCAAATATTCCACATTACACTTCTCTTTGAATAATACAATAGCTTTGGTTATACACAACCCTGAGTTCTAGCACACCACAACCAATCAAACTAGCCGTTTAAAAAGATGTTAAGAAAAGTAATACCCAATTTTTTAAATTTTATAAATTTTATTTTTGAAAATGAATTTAATTTTTTTATTTGGAATATCATAATTTTCTTAGGGTGAATTTTTGGTATTTTTATGAAAAATTTAAATTTTGGATGAATAGTGAAAAACACTACGCTATTGTTTAAAACCGAGTTCTTATTTCAATAATAATTATTTTTTTATTTTTTTAATGTAAAAATAGATACATAATACCTATATTATTCTGATTTAATTTATTAGAGTCAATTTATAATAAGATTAGATATCAAAATTTTTATTGAACTTTTTAAAATCTTTTACCCACCTTCTAGGCACATTTACAAATTTACATTAAACAGAAATTTACCGCTTCTGTGAATTAAAATTCAAAAATATAACAAGCATGGTTATCATATGTAAGTAAAATTTGATTCAATATGATGAGAATAATATTTGGTGAATAATATCCTATGAATTTTATTTACCATGGTTAAAAGTAAATAGGGTAATTATGGTAAAAATAAAATTATAATAATATAAAATTACCCTGACACATGCCCTAATTCTATTTTATAAGTTTATTTCGACCAAAATCAACCTTAGGGCAAAAATATGATCCTTTTTATCTACTTGTGTAATATTAGAACATTTGTTATATTTTATTTAATGTAAAAGTTAAAAGTGTTAAATTAAAATTTTAATAACTAAACCATTTTTAATATAGGGTTATACATAAGATAAATTCAACTATAAATATTCATTAGAAAGATAAAAATATTGTACACATCATATTATTTTATTTATAAATTTTATACATTAAATAACAAAATTTATTTATTACACAATAATGATGTAGTAATTACATTAATAATTAAATATTAAAATAAATGATATTATAAATATTAAAATAAATGAAAATGGAAACTTTTTATGGAATACAATAATTTTCTATGTTAATATGACATGTTAGGGTGGATTAAATGTATTTTTTTGAAGGAATCATGTTTTTATGACTTTCACAATAACTAAATATTAAATAGTGTCAAAATTGACATAAATGAGTTTAAAAAAAATACTATTTTATTAAATTATATGATAGTCGTAAAAATATATGTTATGGAAAAATGACATAGATAATGTTACATATGTCATTAATGAACCACTTTAGGTTCTCTTTTCTTTTAATAGTAACTATATTAACCATGTAATGTAAAAATATAAGAAGACATGGTAAATTTAAACTATTTAACTAAGGCTTAAATATAAAAGATGAGGTTAATAGGGTGACCTAAAAATATCTAAAACCTATTGGTTGAGATTATTTAGACTCATCTTCACCATATCCTCAAAATAGGTCAATTTTCATCTATTATAAAACTAAAATCATTTTATAATAAGTTAATATTTCAAGGTTTTCCTAAAGTGCCCCTCACCTCTCTTATAAAAGGGCACTGCCCTTTATTTTAATTAACAACTACAAAACCATTTTGATCGGCCAAAACCTGCTAAGATATTCTACCAAATACCCTCAATTAATCTTAGAGGCCTTACATTGATCAGAAAGTCAACCTAAGGATCCCTTTTGTTCTAATCAAAAGGAATCACCTTAAAAAGAGGTAATTATTTTATCACCTCTTTCAAAGTTCTTTTCTTCTTCTACTTCCTCTTTGATTTTTTATTTAATACTAAAATAATAACTCCAATTTATATATACTGAGATTTTATTTTAATTTTGTTACAACTAAATTCATTATTATATCCATCCTATTAATAAAAAATCCCTTATACGTGCGTACGTATGGCTTACCGTCTCCACGTCGTGGTGTAGTTTTTTATTCAAAACTTCATTATTTAGATGGATATAATAATGAGTATAATTGATTTAAATAATAAATATAACATTTTAATTATTATTTATATAAAATATACCATCCAATTACATATTATTTCACCATCAATAGAACGATATTGTCGCTCGTGCGTACGTACGGCTTACCGTCTCCGCGATGCGATGAGATTTCATTACCCACTGTAACAATTCAAGAATAATTTTAATTTTTGGATTAAAAAATAATGTTTAATAACATAATATCATTATATATATGAATAAAATAAATATTATCCATAACAAACATGAATTACGTAACAAAAGATATAATGGAAAATGAATCATTTAACACCCGAAACAATGATACCACTAAAATATTATTAACAAAGAAATATTAGAGGATTATATTTGATATCATATTTTTTATATTTGGTTCTTGTATAATTTAATAAAAATATTTTAACCATTATAAAAGAGGTTAACATACCCTCTACTACGGAAAAATACAAGGTAAGGGTTAATTTTACAAACTTTTTATTATCAAAGGTTGTTTATACCTAAGTATCTACTAAGAATTCATTATCATCCACATCTGTGTTTCATAAAAATGTATTTCAAAAAAATTTACTATTTCTTAGACTATGGGTTAAATTCATTTATACCCTTGTTTTACTTTTTGTAAAATATTTTTAAAGTAAAATTTTTGTTGTTTTCAAAACAAGTTACTTTATGACCTTTTTGAAAAATTAAGGAAATAATGTTTCTTACATTATACGATGGGTGAGGCTATTTTCCATTATTAAAACACCTTTGAAGATTTCCTTACAATATTATAATAATATTTTAAAAATAATTTTTTTCTTTTTTAATTATGCGACTTTTAAATGATTTGAAAGTAGAAATAAATATTTCTATCAAATAGTTTTTGGATTGATATCATCTATGTCAAAATCCATTGTTTGATTTTACACTTGTTTGATGTTTATTTATTATGATACAATATTGAATATTGTATTGATGGTTTTGTGATATTTTTGACTTTGTATTTTCTATTTTTATACCATTAATGGTTTATGGTTAAAGTAATAACATTTCATATACTAGTTTTAATATGAATGTTTACGTTATGTTTCAACCTTATTATATGAGGAATGAATTGGAATTAGTAAGTGACGGGCGGGTCTTACTATATCCCATTGATGCATCGGTAGGTCTCATGAGACAAACTATTGTCCTGGTACAAGGCCTTAACAATATGTTTATTTTTAGTCTTGGCACGAGGCCATGGCTATGAGGTTAAGATGTCCAGAATTATGCATTCCATCGTTATGAGATTATCTCTTGATATTACATGTGATTATTCAACTAGCAGAATATCCATGTGAATAATTTAATGGAATTATTTGATTTATCTTTTCTATATTATTTTTAATTTTAAGTTTAAAAGGCTTTTATTTTAGTCTTATACATTTCCTTAATTTTTTTGATTAATTATGATTGTTTCTATTATATTGTTATCCATACTGGGAATCTGAGCTCACCCGTTTATTATGTTTTATTTTTTCCAGGATGTTAAGAACTATATTATAACTAACATAAAGGGATAGGGTAAGGTATATGAGTGTGTTCAAAGGAGACACAATTATGTTTTTTTTCATTTCATAATGTAATTTAAAACTTATGTATGTATATTTTACTTCCAAGGCTACTAAACTGATCGGTATTTCATGACATTATCTCTTACGATCATGCCACTCTTATGTAATAATACACAGACTCTAGGTAACTGGGGTTGGGTCATTACACTTTTTCATGAATTCTTATTCATGGGAATTTTTTTTATAGAAAATAGGGGTAAATGGTTGAGGATTCATTCTAAGGTCATGCATCCTAGGGTTCTCATGGAAAAGTGAAGTGACTATGAATGGTTTTATATGTATGTAAAAGTGGTGTCTACATGAAAATGTGCATGATCATGACCATTCTCCAGAGTGATTCATATTACAGGCAACTATCATGACGTTAAAATTATCATGCAGTCTCATGATCTCAGGGGAATAATGTGATGTAGTCTCATGTTGAAGTCTCATTGAGGTTATTTTTATTACCTATAGAATTACTCTAATGGCATCAACCAACTCTTCCCCTCTACTCTTCTTCGTCCATAATCCTTTTATCCTTACCCCTTCCCCTCATATGTGTTTTTTAAAGGGAAGTGGTTTGTATAGGTAGATTTGGATGAGGTTCCAGCTACAAGTTTTTATACTATGTGAACCGTCTTGAGGTGGTTCATGGCTTTACATGATCAACATCATGTGATCACAAGAAGGCTTCATAGGATGGAATACTTGAAAAATGTTGATACATCGCATGATAGTTACAAGGTATTTTCATGATCATTAATAGTTCATGTGATGTATTTTCAAAAAAACACTAATTAATTCATATGATCACTTAGGAGCATTCACATGATAATCTATAATGTCAGTAGATAGTCATCAAAAAATCAGCAAAGGCTTCACATGAAGAAAATAAATAAAATATAGATGGTGGAGAGTTCTTTCATATGATCTTTTTTTTGTGAACTGCATGATTTCATATCGATTCTCATGGCACCAATTTTTTCATGTGATCTATTGATTATTAACATGAATTCTTAGGGATACAAGACTTACATGATCCATAACACTTCATGTGAAATCTTCATGTGAAGGTTGCTCATATTTTGGCTTCTATTCTTCAAAAAAAACCCATGACATAAAGACATAGATAGAATGCATGGTGTCTTGGTCGATACACGATCATGTCGCACATGATCACTCATGTGATCAACGAACATCATGTGGTAGTTCAAACATTCCTTCGAAAAGATCCATTCATGTAGAGTTTCATCCATGGATTCAAAAGATCAAGTGTTCCTTGATTTGTTAGCCCATTCATTGAGAATGGATCTCATAAAGTACATAATATGATGGATTTGAGTTCGGGTGTCTCATATTTGAACTTATGGTGCTGGTACATGGAGAGGATGATCATATGTTGAATAATAAATTTTGAGGTGATTAGATGGTTTCATCATTCCTCACAAAGATAATTTCATCAACATAAATAATTACGATGAGGTAAAAATCATGAATTTATTTCATGTATAGATTAATATAAACTCTTCTTTTTATAAAACTCATCTTACTCAAAAGTTTTTATGATATTTCCGTGATTGGTGAAATGAAATACTTTTTTGGTTAAAAATATCACAAAATAAGAAAAAAATTTATTTCTCTAGAAAATAATTATAAGGAACTTCAAATGAAGTTTAGAATAAAAAATTTAAAACCTATTTCCACACTAATTCTAGAGGGAACCAAGTTGAAAAAATATGGGGAAGGTAAGGAATTTGACTCAAAAGAGTTTTGGAAACTGATTGGAAGTTTTTTATACTAGACTTCCTCAAGAACCGACATTGTTTATATTGATGCCTTATTTTCAAGATGTCAATGTTCTATAAAAGAATCAAATTTATTGGATAGAAAAATAATTATTAGATATATCAAAGGAATAATAAATTTCATACTTAGGTATGATAGCTTAGAATGTGTTTTATTGTTTGGGTATTCAGATGTTGATTAGGAAATAAATTTTTATGATAGAATATCCAAATATAGTGAATTTTTTCATTCGGGAAAAAAGTTGTCTTAGTTGGAATGAAAATAAATAAATTTAGTAACTCTTAGTATAGATGAAGCTGAGTTTGTTTCTGCAACTCGAACTGCTACCCAACACATGTGGATAAAGACTCAATTGAATGATTAAATTGTTGAAGCAAAGTTACCCTTGATATGGGGTTGTGATAATCAAAGTGTAATCAATATTAAAAGAAACTCAGTACAATATTCTCATTCAAAACATATTCTCATAAACTACCACATCATCAAAGAATATATTGGGAAGAATGAATTAATGATGCAGTATATTCCTACATCAGAACAAGTTGAATTTTTTTCCACAAAACCTTTTCCCAAATTTTTATTGAATGTGGGTGTCAAACCTCCTTATTAAGGTATATGTATCTATTTTCCCCCTCTATTATCTAGTATTTGGATAGTGTTTTCAAGGGGGATAATTGTTCTGTAAATATATCCATTGAATATGTGATAAACCTTTAAAGGAATCATGTATGTAGGAGGAGTTATGGTTAATATGTAATTTCATCATGTAAATGTGTGAAATATTCTAACTATTTATTATATTAGCTGTAGGAAAAAAAATTTGAAAGTAAATTTTAAGAATATGTGATGAAAAGATGAAGAGGTTTCATGAGTCACTACTTTTAGAGAGAATAGTTTTTCTATCAAAAATTCTTATTTCCTATAATGAGTTAGCTCCCATAGAAATAGAATTGTTGATAAGTAATCCATAGATTAAGGTTACAAGGTTCAATGTTTTATGAATCTTGGTAGAAAATAATATCCGAATGGGGATATTATTTGGACCAAGTGGTATGGAAGATGTTTTGGAAGCTATAAGAAGTTTTTTTGAAAGTGTTTTTTTTCAAATAATAAAGAAATCAATTAACATTGTAATTGAATGAAATCAGACTCTCCATTGTATTTAAGTGATCATGTGAATTTTTTTAAGAAATTCCATTAGCTTGATAAGAAGTTTTTTTTAAAATAAAAGATTCATTGAACTTACCCTGATTTTGGAAAGAAAGGTCAAACATAATGAGAATTTTAATTAGATTCTTCATGGTTCTGAAGAAAATAAAGGATATATGATGATTATTTGATGATCTTTGAGTTCTAATATATCATAAGTAATTAGTAAAACATGTGATGAATTCCTTATGAAAGAAAGGGGGAGAACTGGTGCTTCCAATCATATCGAGGTTTGGTTGAAGAAGGATGGGAAGTTACAATGCTTTCCATTATAAGTCATATGAAGCTATGTTGATCTTAAATGTTTTCTAAGTCATGAGGAAGTCATGATACAATAAAATTTTTCTGAAGGTGAAGATTTCCATTTTCAATTCATCAATGTGATATTATCGATGGTAGATTTTTTTATAGGCTGGGAAGGTTGTTCGGAACATGTGAAGATGATGATATTGGTTTTTAGACAGACCAATAAGCCACAAGGAACAAAACTTCAAAGAAATAAGCTGGTGTGTATCATAATCAGAAAAAGAAATAAGTTACTAAAGTTAAAGCAACTGGAATTGGTCTATTAGATTCTTTGTGCCAATGATCATTAGAGTAATAATGACACCAATCATCATACAATGTTATTACAATATAAGGGAATCAGAGTGAGGATTGTTTTTGGTTTGTTTATTTTTTGGCACCAATAAAAAAAATATAGAAAGTATATTTTGTTGCGACTAATAAAAAATGTGATTGGAGATCAACCAATAATATAGTAGACCATTTTCATCAGGATAAATTGTTTTCCATGTGGGTGAATACTGAAAGAGGAATAAATCTAATATGTTTTCAAGCAGGTCAAGAGTTATCAGACTAATGGTGACACCAATTGTTAAAGTGAAGTAGATACCTATTCATCAGACTTAGGATAACACTGATAACTCTATTGGATGTAACATCATTGAATTAAGGAAAAGAAGAAAAGAATAATGTTTTTTAATCATTTGTGGAAATATTTTCAAATGGGGTATGAAAGTTTAATTGAAGATGTTATGAAGTTGATGATGAAGTTATTCCAATGTTTTGATATATTTAGAAGTTGAGATTATGTTTATCGTATAATTATTTCAAAGACCTATAGTTGGTACTAATAATCATAATGAGGAGTCTTTATTTTGGTTTTGTGTGTAGGATGGTTAAGACAATTAGAGTGACCGTATGTCTCCATCATAGTGAAGAAATCAGATTGAAAATCAGAATTGGACCAAGGGATATTTATGAAAAATGAATCAAGATGAATTAATGAGAAGATTCGATATGGTTCAAAAAGAAATGTGAAGAGTTGAGAATCATTGAAGAAGTAAAATATGTATCCAAAATTCATGTGCAATGGAATTTTCAGATTTTTTTTGATTGGGAATTGTTTTCATATTCCCACCCAAACCACTTTTGGGTCTCCTATAAATATTGTAAATACTTTTTACTTTCTTACAATCGTACTATTAAAGAGAGAAGGAAGAGTGCTAATATTTTCTAGGGAGAAGGTGTTTTTTATCATTATTTACTAAAGAATATTTCTATACAGAAAAAGAAATGGAGAAGGGAGAAGATCATGATCATATTTTCTAGATAACAACGAATAATTAGACTGGGTTTTATGGACTAAGGTAGACGCAATTCAAGATTCTTTCAACATTTTTATGGAAGAGTTACATTATTTGACCAAGCAATCAAACTAGCTATCAGACTGGGTATCATTATGAAGTCCATAGAAGTTCTTTCTTACTGTTAGTAAAGAAAGAAGAGATATTTTTTGAAGATTTTATTTTCGGAAGTTGTTAAGGATTCACAGTAAAATGTTTGTTAACTTGCTACAAAAAACATTATTACATCATTTCATGCTACTTGAAGCACATGAAATATTGTATTGAACATAGTGATAAATAAGTGTAAGTGTATATACTAATTATTGTATCTAAAAATGTATTGTTTTATAGTGGATTGTGTCTTATTTTATTGTTTCCAAACCATACCATGGATGTAGCTACTCTTTTTGAGTGGTGAACATTTTAAATATTTGTGTTCTTATGGATGTGTGATTGTTTGGTTTTTAGTGAAATGATAACTCTTTAACAGAAGGAGAAGGGTGTTTCAAAAAATAAGGAAACATAAAAGAAAATTATATCACTAATTCACCCTACTTATGAATCCCTTTTTGGAAAGAAATTTAGATCTCCAATGTGTTATAATGAAGTTGGATAAATAAAGCTACTGGGACATGATATAACTGAAGAAATGTTAGATAATGTTAGTGGCATTAAACATCATATAAAGACAACTCAATGTTGGAGGAAAATTTATGATGATAATCATCGACATGATCTAAATTTTGAAGTTGGTGAAAACCTTTTTCTAAGAATTTCTCCATGGAAGAAGGTTATGAGATTCTGGAAGAAAGCGAAACGAAGCACTAGGTATATTTTTCACTTTAAAATTATGGATCATATCAGGATGGTAGCTTATCAATTGAAACTTCTACTAAACCAATATCAAGTCCATGATCTGTTCCATGTATCTCCCCTGAGGAAGTACATACCTGGCCCTTCACATGTACTGAACTAAGAGTTCATATTATTGGAGAAAGATCTTTCTTATGGGGAATAACCGTTGGAGATTCTAGATCATACAGATAATGTTAAATGAAATAAGGACACTCACCTTGCTAATGTATTATAGAGAAACCACCATTTTTAGGAAGCTATATGGTAATTTGGGGATATGATGAGGTAGAATCATCCTCATTTTTTTTGTATTAGAGTGATGAATTTTGAGAGAGAAATTCATTTTAAGGGGTGTAGAATGTAACAAACCAGATTTTTATGATTTATTTTTAATAAATTAAATATCTTTGATGTATTTAAAATTCATTCCACACCATGTTAGGATTGATCTAAACAAAACACTAGATTATCTTTTGTTACATGCGATATTGATTTTTAAAAAACAATGATATATTATTAATATAGTTATTTAAACATGACTGTTATAACCTATATATTAAACATAGTAATATGAATAGTATTAACTAATTTTTAAAAATTATTTATAATGTTATTTTTTCAAAAAAAAAACACATTGAAAATAAAATACATAAGTTTTGGAAAAATCATTATATGTTTTGAAAATAACATTTTCTAAAAAACAATAATTTAATATTTTTTTATGAAAAATAATAAAATTATTTTTTGAAATTTTTTTAAATTGAATTTGATAAAATGAACATAATTTTTGAATTTTGAATTTGAGAATTAGATTAGGGTGAATTTTCAGGCTTTTTTTGAAAAGTTTCATTTTGTATGAATAATGAAAAATATTAAATTTTAATCGAAAAAAGCCTTTAATTTTATTTTATTTATAAAGATAAATTATATTTTAAATTGGTTTTAAATTAAAATTAGTTCAATTAAAATTATATTAATACAATTTAGGTCATTGGAGTAAATTTAAAATTTAAATTTGATATAAAATCTCTGTAAACTATTGAACTTTTTCACTTTAAAACCCTGCTTTCTCATCACTTCCCATGATTAATATTAAATTAATTTTTTTCCACTTATGAAAAATGAATTTTTAATATTTGATTACATATTTTGAATTAGTAAAATTTCTAATTTATAATAATCCCAACTTAAGTTTTGACCAAAATGAATAGTGAATGCAATAAAAATTAATTATCATGATTAAGGTAAAAGTGGGTTTATTGAGAGGTTAAACTATATATATAAGAGTCAAATTTACATATGAACTTGTCTAAAACCAATTGTATAAAACTAATTCAACCATTCCACCTATTAGGTTCTATAATGGTCCATTTTGGACCCTTGTAACATATGAAAACATGGGTGGAATTATCTCTTTCAAAAATTTAAAATTTTGCCTCACCCCACTTATAAAAGGCCACCCCCTCTCCTCCCTTATTAAAAAATTGAAACATATTTTATCAAGACAATACCTATCCAAATCACCTGTAAAATTACTTAACCGCATCCTCGAATACTTATTTTTGTCATAACTCCATCCTATGAATGCTTTTAGTGTAAACTTAAGGAGGATACCTAAAGAAGATGTAATAGTCATCAAAAAATGTTTTATTATTTTTTATTGAACACATTTAATTATTTTTAAAAAATTATTATATAATAAAATTATTATATTCCATATATTTATATGTTTTATGACAGGTTAATGACCTATAATCATCTCTACTTCCATCAAATAGGTTATGAAATCATCGTTCATGTGTATGGAGGACTACCGCCTCACAAACTACTGTCATTCGTTTTACCATTACCACCTCTTAAGGCTGGTCATGATGAAGATTTTTTATATTATATATATTCTTTTTATGATGTTATTATATTTATATAATTTTTATATCACACATACCTTTGTGCTTCACATTTTGTGGGAATATAATAATGTCATTCGTGTGTATGGAAAACTACCACCTCGTGAAGTGATGTGATTCATTCCCTATTTACATGAAATGTATTAAGGATTGTTTTAATAAACATATGTGATACATGTGACATGAAAATAATTATTTAAATATAATATGTCATATCCTTTTATTTTCAATATGACAAGAGAATGGAAACAAGGTTTATGCGTACATACAACCTACCGTCTCCATGAACGATGTATTTGATTTCCTATGTATATATTTTATAAATAATTATAAATGAATATATAATGAATAGATATTATATTTATATCATTTTTATTATTCTGAATATTCTAAAATAGTGATTAAATTAAGATAATAAATAATATAATAAATAATTTTTTTATTAAAAACAAAGTGGTTATTAACAAAACTTAACTTTAACATAGAATTTTTAATAAAAAAGTAATAAAAGGTCATAATAAAGTCATATATGGTATTATATATATGAATATTATTCTATAATATATTTATAATAAATATATATTTATTTTATATGAGGTTTGAATGCATATGATAGAAGTCAAGGCTTAAAGTAAAAAAATTATGTCTGAATTTTCCTTTTTTGAGACATACATTATCTTATGTACTTATATTAATTTACAAGGTGTATATACAACCACTTTTAAAATTTAATTTAATGAATTTATTTATCCTCATGATATTTTATGTTCTATTTTATGTTATTCCTTATATGGGCTTATGATTCAATGTTACCAAAGTGTTAGATATTTTTTGTTACAATCTCACCATTTATCAGGATTGTTTATGATTGAGTCTCCAATGATGAAATATCATGGTCTATATCTTAATAATTCTCATGAAATTTATTATACTCTATTTATTCATGACATATTCAAGTAATGGTATCATTTTATTACTCTTTATTACTTAAGATAATTAATTTTTTTATGAAAATATGACATTATTTCTCACTTCGGTTAGATTTCTGTTTTCTTTCAAAACCATGTTTTCTAAAAACTATTTAACAAATGTTTTAAAATAAAATTTAACCATTTTTTATAATTTTCTTAAATTAATTGTAATTTAATTTTACAAAATAATACTTTTTTTTGATTTTACAAAAAAATTGGAAGGAACCATCATTTTAATGTAGTCATCAAGAACAAAATTTTATGATGTCATGAAAAATCATTTCACAGAAGCTTAATTTTTAATTTTCAAGTTTATTTTCAAATTAAAAGTGTTTTAAAATTTTTTATGTTTTAAAAATATTTTTTCTAATAGTAAAGTATAATACTTTTAAGAAATTTTTTAAATGATCTTTCAAACTTATTTTCCATCTAAGATGGAATCTACCCGTGTTACCTATTCCTTATTGGGGGTATAATCTAAGAACACCATTCATATTATTTCTCTGAACTTTATATGTTTTCATAACACAATTTTTATGAAACCCATTTCTATTCCACGGTTTATAACACAATACAACACTTTTGAACCCCGCTTCTTTTCATGAGTTATGCTATGATGAAATGATTATGAAACCTACCTCTTTTCCATAGTTTATGATTTGAAAACATGTTTATGATACACATTTAGTCTCATGGGTTATGATATGAGGAATTCTTATGAAATCATGGCCCACATAGGTATGATTTCATTATGTGATGAGTGTGATCTATATCTCCCTCCAATTAAATTGGTAAAGATTTATATATCTTGAGATATAAAGGACTGGAACAGGGAGTGAAATCAGTTCAATTAGTTATGTATGGAATTTAATGTGAAACTAGTTCTGTAATATATGGATAGAATGGAGAGTGGACCCAGTTAAGAAATGTAATTTTTCCACTTTTATGGTATTGAAAATTATCAATGATTAATATGAAAATGATTTTTTATGCTTGTATGTATGCCACAAAATTCATGTATTTTAATCTCATAGATCATATTATTTAATTACCTTATGACTACTGTCTTATAAAATACAAATTTTAATTCCATGACTCATGATTATGAACCTTGATATGCAGGGTATGGTTTTGAAATGGTGTTCTCATTGTCTCATAACCATATGCTCATGTTATGATTATCTATCTACCTTATTTACCCTTACTAAACTTCTGAGATCAAACTTTCTTATGATTTATTTCCCAAGGTTATGTAGATATGTATTATGTATTATATGAATAATAAAGGTTATAGTTATGAAGAATGTGTGGGAGATGATGTAGCTGACTCATGTTCTAGTGTTTATGTCTCCAAATTTTCAATGGTACTAAACTATTACAATTCTTGATCATTTTTATTGTATTAAATATCCCAAAAATGGGGTGTTATGTCAATTTATGAAAATACCTATTCATTATAGGGTCTTTATATTTGTTATCATATTATTTTGAGATTATTATTAATGAAGGTGAAAACCCTAAGGATTATCCTAAGTATAAGAAAACATCCATTTTTTATAAGATATAGATTATATAGTTTTCTTGGAAATACATCCCTCTTTGAAAATTACTAGTGGACATGATTTTTTTATATGAATCTAGGGGTAATGACCCTCAAGAGAGTAGGTTGATTATATCTCAACCATCATTCTAATTCACTGTTAATTTTCCCTTATAATTAACATAATTTGACACTGCTAAGGGATATGGTTGGGACAATTATTTTTTTTATAAACCATTATGATTGATTTAAATATATGATGATCATGGATGACCTATGTTAAAACTAAGGTGTAATATATTGAAAATAATGTGTGATGGTTTATACATCCTATAAATTATTTTCATGATTATATAATTTCCCACTAGGATTATTTTTTCTCATACTAGGCCTTTTTGGTTTAATTAAATGGATGGAATGAGAAGGAATCCAATTAATATTGAATGTGATGAATAATGGAATGATTATCCAGATGAGAAAAGAAAAGAAATGAGTGATGGAATGAGAAACCTTGTTATTATACCACATTATCTATCACATTAATTGATTAATAACCTCATCTTGGTTGAGATTTTTGACACACATAATAAGATGAAAATAGTGTTTAATGAGAGTTTATTTGATAAATAACCCGAATGAATGAAAATTAATATTTTTACATGTTTTAAATGTGGCAACAATCACCTATAGAAATATATTAATGGAATTGGAATATTTTGTGTGTGTATAAATTCAAGGTATATTGAAATGAATTTCCAAGTAATTCAAGGAATTATGTTTATGGAACTAGGTAATTATCCAATTCAATGACCTAATCCAAGGGTAAACTCCTAGATCAAGGAATAACCTATGTTATTCCAATCATTGAAGTGAAATGATTGTAGTGTTTATCTATGGATTCATGAATTATGTTGTATAAGTGTTTTATCAATGATATTATAGTTATAAGATTCATGGAACATTTAAGGATTACATCATAGTAGTTTTTATTTAAGGATATTCAAGAATATGTAGAATGGTACGGCTAATCAAAAACAAATTAATGGTAAGGTGATATTTTTAGAGAACACTTGATTGTGGGAAATATATCCTTTGATATGTTACTGATGTTTAGATAATAATGTTTATTTTGGATAAATATATGATTATTATTGATAAAGTAAATTGGATAGTGTTGGTGACCTTGAAATTGGTTTGTTCTTTGATGAACAATTTATTTAGGTCATCTCTGATGAAGTTTATTTAATTTTTGGATCTATGTAATATATTAAATAGTATTTGATTTTATTTTAAGAATAAGTATAGTATTAATTTTTGGAATCATATATATTTTCATTTAGGTTGTATGATGATTTAGGTCATTAACACGTTTTAAGAGAATATATGAACAAGGAATTCAAATATTTAGTATATGAAATTACAATCTACATTATGTTTTATGTGGATACATCTATGATAAAAATATTCAAATATTTGGGTTATTAATTTTTTTAGCAATATTTTAGCGTATTATTAATATTAACTATTTATGGAATGGGTTAATATGAGCTTTAGGGTTTTTATTGAAAATTTAGGGGTTAATGTATTATATTTTTCCATTTTGGATAACTCGTGATAAAAATTTTGGTTTTGTGAAATATTTAGAGAATTAATGAATTAATTTTCATTATTTAATGGATCTTAAGATCCATAAAAAGTGTTTCAAGCATGAAAAATTCATCTGGAATATTGATTTCTTGGAATAAGAGTTGAAGTTAAAATTAATCGAAGCATAACCAAGGGATGAAGTTATGCTTATGAAATGGATATAAATAAAGTAAGTACATTATAATGTGTTCTCAATATTGATATTAAAATAATCACTCAACATTAGGAAAAATGATCTTTAAATAAAAAATTTATCCATTTACCTTTATTATTGATTAATTGATGGTATTCTCACCCCTAAAATATTTATGGTTTTGTGGTCATTAACTCTCTCATAACAATATTATTTTTTAATCTATATTATTCCATGGATGGAATAATTATCCTCCATGTATATGTTTTAATTTCCCACCAATTTTATCCTTGTCTTAGAACCCCATTATGCATTATTTCAAGTAAATTTATCCTTCCCACTTTCCCTTTCAAAAGAAGTTTTATTATCCTTTTGTATGGTGTGGGGTTTCAATATAGGTATTTTCAATTACTAGATCCTTTTATGACCAAGATGAAATTGTGATGGTTTAATTTAATTAAGGGGTAGAATGTAACATCTAAAAATTTAGTTTAAAATAATAATAACCTTGATATATTTCTTAACATGCAACACCATGCTTTAAGTGAATTGAGATGTATTATAAAAATATTTATTATTTAAATGTTACCTTGTCGTTAAATTGGTGGGTATGAATACGAGTAAATTAATTATGAAATATATTTATATTATTCATACTCAATAAAAAAATTATTTATTAATTCTTAGGAAATAAGAACTCAATTTATTGTGGAGTCATTTTATGCTTCAAAAATTTATTTTCTTCAAAAATGACTTTTATTACATTATGTGTATAGAGATTATGTAACAACCAAAGCATCCACAGTACGTTTCCCTTTGAATAATGCAGTAGCTTGCATTATATGCAACTTGGAGTTTTAAAACACCACGACCAATCAAAATAGCCGTTATGAATAATAATAATCACTTTTTGAAATTTTTAAAATATTATATTTCAAAATGGACTTCATTTTTGGATTCGGAATATCATAATAAGCTTTAGGTGAATTTTTCGTATTTTTTAAAAACATTTCAATTTTTGATGAATAGTGAAAAACACTACGTTATTGTTTAAAACTGAATTTTTATTTTAGTAATTAGATATTATATTTTTATTTATTTTAAGTCAAAATAGATACATAATACCTATATATGTTCAATGTAATTCATTGGAGTCATTTTATAATAATTTTAGATTTATAAAATTTTACGAAACTTTGTACTGTCTTTTACCCACCTTCTATGAGCATTTGAAAATTTGAATAAATCTTAATTTTAGCTATTCTAAGAGCTGAATTTAAAAAATCTAGGAGACATGGTTTAAATTAGTATGTAAAATGTGGTTCGATAAGTTGAAAATATTTTTTGGTGAATATTTACTTTTGACTTTTATTTACCACAGTTAAAAGTAAATAGGGTAATTATGGGTAAAAATGATATTATATTTACCCTAACACATGTCATAATTCTATTGGATAAGTGTAATTCGATCAAAAAAACCATAGGAATAAAATATGATCCTATTTGGTCCACATGTATTAGATTAGATCATTTATTATTATTTTATTTAAAGAAGATTTTAAAGAGTTAAATTCGAAGTTTAATAACTAAACCAATTTTAATATAGGGTTGTAAATAAGACAAATTCGACTGTAAATATTCAATATAAATATGAAAATATTTCATATATAATTTTCTTTTATTTATATTTTTTATATATTAAATAATTACATTTATTTATGACACAATAATGACACAATAATTACCTTATTAATGAATTATTAAAATAATTGATATTATAAATATCCAAATCAATTTAATTTGATACTTTTGATGAATTAAACAGATTATATAGGTTAATATTACATGTTAGGGTTGATTAAATAATTTTTTTAAAGTAATCATGCTGTTATGACTTTCACAAAAACCAAAAACAAAATATTTTCCAAATTGACATAATTGAGTTTTTAAAATAAATACTATATTATTAATTGATATAATATGTCAAAAAATTTAAGGATCGGCCAAAGGACTTAGATAAGGTTATATATATTAATAATGAACCACTTGGGGTTCTCTTGTATTGTTATAGTATGTTTATTAAATGTATAATATAAAAATACAAAGAGACATGGTAAATGACGAACTATTTAACTAAGAGTTAAATCTAAAAGATAAGGGTAATATGGTGACATAAACCTGTATAAAACTAATTAGTTGAAGGGTTTTAGAACCATAACAAACTTATCCTCTAAATAAATCATTTTGGGGCAATTATAATCTGAATATGATAGTATAAAAAATTAATATTTTAATCTTTTCCTAAAGTAACCCTCACCCCTCTTATAAAAGGGCACTTCCCCTTTTCTTAATTTGAAACCTCAAAATCCATTTGGCTCAGACAAAACCTAACAAAATATCCTCTCAACTGTTATACCTTAAACCTAGATTCATTACTTTGATCAAAAAGTCAACCTAAGGAGCCCTTTTGATCAACTCAAAATGAAACACCTGAAGAAGAGGTAATAATTTCACCACCCTCTTTCAAGTTCGTTTATTCTTCCACATCCACTTTCTTTATTGTTTCCATACCAATATAAAAACTCCAGTACCTTCTACATACTTTGATGTTATTATAAATATTGTACAACCATTTTTGTTATTCTACCCATCCTATAAATGACAAAGTCACCATACGTGCGTACATACGGCTTATCGTCTCTACATCGTGGTGTAGTTTGTTATTAAAACACTTCATCATTTTGATGCATATAATAACGAGTATAAATATTGTAAATAATAAATATAACATGTTAATGATTCTTTATATATGATATACCATCTAATTTCATATGATTCCATCATCAATATGAGGATATTTTCGCTCGTGCGTACGTACAGATTACCGTCTCCATGAACGCAATGAGATTCATTCCACATCGTAATCATTCAAGAGTAATTTTAAATTTATGATCCAAAATAATTTTTAAGAACTTAATATAATTCTGGATATGAATTAAATACATCCTATCCATAACAAACATAGCTTACTTAACCAAGCATATAAAGGAAAACAGATCAGTTAACACTCGAAACGATGATACTACTAAAATATTATTAACAAAGCAATACTGAAAGATCATACGTGATATCAAATTTATGTATATGAATGTTTTATAATTTAAAAACATAGATTTAACTATTATACAGGAGGTTAATTTACAATTGACCAAGGAAAAGTACAAGGTAATGGTTAATTTCACAATCTCATTATTATCTGAGGTTGTTTTTACGTAAGTATCTACTGGGACATATTTATTATCCATATCCATGTTTCATAAAAGAGTTTTAAAAGGGATTATTTTTTAAGGAATATTTTACTAAAACATCATTTTTAATGTTTTTAAGTATTTATTCTTCTAAACCTTTCTCATTAATGTCCATGTTTTCAAAATGGTTTTAAGGATTTATTTATATGGACATGAATGTTTTAAAATGTTAATTACTTTCAAAATTTTCAAAGAGTTATGGGAAAAATTGATTAAAAACTATATTTTAAATGACTTACTTTATAAATTACATGACTTTTTTATGATTTCATGAAAAAGGGATATTTCTCTCAAAGATTTTTACTAATCATTTTCAACTACGTCAACATCCTTTAAAGGATATTATTATTGATCGAGGTTGATTTATTATGATACAAATCATCCATACTGTATTGAAGGTTTTGTGATATGTTTGACTATGGATAAGTTATTTTTATACCATTCATGGTTTATGGATAAAGTATTGACATTTTGTATGCTAGTTTTAATAAAAATGTTTATGTTATGTTTAAACCTTTTCATATGAAGAATGCATTGGACTTAATAAGCGAAGGGTGGATCCCGCTATAGCTCCTCAATGCATCAGTAGGTCTCCTGAGACCATCTAGTGTCTTCGCACAAGTCCTTGACAAAATCTTATTTGTAGTCTTGGGACAAGGCCTTGACTATGTGGTTATGAAGTTTGACATTATACATTACATCATTATGAAAGTGGCTATTGATATTGAATGTGATTATTCGACTAGTAGAATATCCATATGAATATGTAAATGGAATTATTTGATTTGAATTAGCCATATTATGTATAAGTTTATGTTTAAAAGGCTTTTGTTTTAGTCATATACATTGCTTTAAATGTTTATGCTTATTTATGAAAGTTTACGCTATATTGTTATCTATACTGAGCATCTGAGCTCAACCCTTTCTATGTTTTATTTTCCCAGGATGTAAAGAATTATTTTGTGGTTGACCTGTAGGGATATGATAAGGATATAATTCTATTAAAAAGGAGACAAAATTTGGTTGATTTTTTTATTTCATGATGTAATGAAAAACTTATGAATGTATCTAGTAATTCCAAGTCTATTAAACTAATCAGTCTTTCAGGACATTATTCCTTATATCATGATAATGTTACATAATAATGTATTGTCTCTAGGAAACTGCAGTCGGGTCATTATAGTTAGTATCATAGGAAGTTTACTACAAACCTAGCAAACAAGATTTAGAAAAACTCTGATTATAGAATAGTACACTAAGATAGAATTTGAGGATCAGTATAGAAATACTTCCTAGAATTTTGTTACAATAGAGAGTTTGTGAGTGTTCTAAGTAATACATACATCTCTGGATACGAGCAGAGAGAGGTTGGTCTGGAATAGATGTACCTAGGGGTAAAACTCGAAAACACCGATTAGAGATAGATTCGAACGAGAACTAGTGCATGACAATGGGTCTTGTTGTACTCATGGTCAAGACACTCCCAGGGGGATATACATAGGATAATTCTCATTTTCTTTACAAACCATTAGGAAGGGTTTATGATTATATACTTCCTCATAGAAAACATATTTATGATTATGGATTATATCCATAAACTATTCAATTTATTTTAAGTGTTTTACAAGTTTGGAATTATGTATTGAAATTCATAAACTTATCTTCTGTATACCATTTTTTAGAAATGGAACCTAGTGGAAGAAATGGAAACCATATCAACTCACATAATCAATGTAGGGATTTCCCTCATACTCAAAATTATTATAGTGGAGTTGGTGATGCAACTGGTGCTGACCAACTTATTACCATACTAGGTCAACTCACTTAGGCTAGGAATAATAACCTTACCCATATGGAGCAACCTGATTAACAACATGGAGGATCAATGTTAGACTATTTCATGATGCAAAAACCACCAAAATTAAATGGGAGTAAAAATCCATTTGTAGCTGACCAATGGATAAGTTTCTTAGAGAAAATATTTCATGCTTTGGGGAGTGGAGATAGGTAAAAAGTTGTCATGACAGTTTATCACCTCATGGGAGATGCAAATCAATGGTGTTCATTAATCCAAAACATAAAGGAAGATGAAGATGTATCAAACATGGAATGGATGGAGTTTAAATATATTTTTAAAGAAAAATACTTTACTCGTGACCATCGAGTGGATATGGAAAGACAATTTCTAAGTCAGAGGAAAAAAGAGGATGAGAATGTTGCAAAGTATGAGGATAACTTTACAAGGTTAGAAAGACATGAAACAAATTATATATGTAACCCAAGGAGTAATATTGATGGATTATTTGATGGGTTAAAATCATTTCTCTGTCAATCATTAGTCTCAAAATCCTTTTCATCATATGAAGATATTTTCTCATGCGCTATCAAGACAAAAAATGAATTTTATAAGTCTTATAACTTTAAAGCAAAGTAAGAGAAAAATATATCTATTGAACATTATGTAAATGGAAATAAGGGGAAAAAGGGAAAAGTTGAATATACATCCTTCGGTAAATGTTGGAAGAAACATCCTAGTACTTGCTGAAAGGTAATGAGAGTCTGATACAAGTGTGGTGAAAAAGGCCACCAAGGTCATGATTGCAAGGGTTGAAAGTGGCTGTCAATGTTGAATGATATAATTTTAGAGAAAAGGGGCATTATTCAAACGAATTTCCCAAGCTTCAAGGGAAATTACCTCAGAAAAGTCAAAGGGAGTAAGGACAAGGTTATGCGATCAATACTACTGAGGTTGAAGCTCTGAATGATGTGGTGGCAGGTAATTTAATGGTTACCTCATGTTTAGACAATGGTTTATTTGATTCTGGATCATCGCATTGTTTCATATCTTCCCAGTTTGCTATGAAAATTTTATATTTTCAATTTGACTTAACAAGGGAGTTGTCAGTCAAAAAACCTAAGGGAAGTATCATTGCTACAATGTTTTTTGAATTAGATCCCATTAGGTCATATAAATGTTATTTATCTGCTGATATCATCATCATACCCATGATTGAATTTGATATAATCCTCACAATGAATTGGCTTTCGGACCATGATGAGAAAATTTTGTGTAAGAAGAACAAGGTTACAATTTTCGATGATAATAAAGAGTACCTTATCTTTAGAGAAGAAACATCACCACCTAATCCTTATCTGGATCCACCCCCAGTAGCTCTACTAAATTAAATTATTAGGGGGGGGGGAGAGAATGAAAGAACTATAGGTGAGGGAAAGAATGATCAAATAGAGGATGTGCCTGTTGTGTAAGAATATATTAATGTGTTTCTAGAGGATTAACATGAACATCCTCTAGAATGAGTAATTAATTTTCCATTGATTTAATTCCTGGTTGAAGGCCCACATCGAAGACGCCTTATATAATGACCACTATGGAATTAGTGGAAATAAATAAACAACTAGAGGAATTGTGTAATAAGGGATTTATTTTCACTAGTGTTTCTTCATGGAGAGCCCCTATTCTTTTTGTTAAGAAGAAAGATGGATCTATGAGGTTGTGAATTGAATACTTGGAGGTCAATGCTATAACAATAATGAACAAGTATCCCCAACCTTCCATTGATGATTTATTTGACCAAATTCATGGAGCACAATATATTCAATGATTTACCTTCAATCTTGAAATCATCAGTTATGTATGAATAAGAAAGACACTCCGAAAACAGCATTTCTAACCAGGTACAGACATTATGAGATTACATTAATACCTTTTGTATTGACTAATTCACCCTATATCTTCATCGATCTAATGAATAGTGTTTTCAAGGAATATCTTGATGAATTTTTAGTGGTATTTATTGATGATATTTTGGTATACTCAAAAAGATACTAATATCATGAAAATCACCTGAAAATTATCCTAAAGGCTTGGAGAAGAAATAAATTATATGGAAAATTAAGCAAGTGAGAATTCAGGATTAAGGATATTTATTTTCTTGGCCGTATTGTCTCTAAGGATGGAATATCTGTTAATCCTTCAAAGACCAAGGTGATCCAAGAATGGCCCACACCGACGAGTATAACTGAGGTACACAGTTTTGTTGGTTTAGTAGGTTATTATCGACATTTTGCCAAGAATGTTTCCCAGTTGGCTAACCCATTAACTAAGCTCACACATAAAGGGGTTACATTTTTTTGGAAAAAATAGTGTGATGAATATTTTGAATAATTGAAGAGAAGATTAGTTAATGCTCCTATCTTGACTCTACCATTGGGGAATGATGGGTTTTTTATTTATAGTGATGCTTCAAAGAAAGGACTTGGTTGTTTCTTTATTCAAGAATGATATATTTATTGCCTATGCATCACAACAGCTAAAAATTCATGATCAAAACTATCCTACTAATGATCTTGAGTCATCAATTGTACCATTTTCTCTGGAAATATGGAGACACTATCTCTATGGTGAAAAATTTGAGATTTACACTAATCACAAGAGTTTGAAGTATATTTTCTAACCAAAAGAACTCAACATGAGGAAAATAAGATGGATTAAACTACACAAGCATTATGATAGCACTATACACTACCTCCCAGGGAAGGAAAAGAAGGTGGCAGATGCTTTGAGTAGAATTTATCATGGAGTTTTAAACATGACGAGAGTTAAAAAGGATCCTATATACATAGATCTAGTAAAGATGGATATGGTAATAATGATGGAAGGTGAAACATCAATGCTTTTTCAAATGATTTCCAAACCATCTTTAATATGAGGTATAAAAAGTTCTCAAACTGATGATGAGGAATTTAAAAACAAAATTAAATCTATGAATGATGGGAGATTGATCGACTTTGTATATGAAGATGGAATTTTTATTTTTGGGAATAGAATTTGGGTTCCTGATATACCTATTCTAAAAAGGTAATTATTGGATGATGCTCATAGATCCAATTTCTCTATACACCCTAGTAGCACTAAGATGTATAGATATTTGAAAGAACATTTTTGGTGGGACAACATGAAGAGAGAGATTTCTGATTTTGTGTCGAGATGTATGGTTTTCCAACAAGTTGAAGCT
Organism: Viscum album; assembly: GCA_963277665.1. Lineage (NCBI taxonomy): Eukaryota > Viridiplantae > Streptophyta > Magnoliopsida > Santalales > Viscaceae > Viscum > Viscum album. Next base: position 419,817,548 of record OY728162.1, on the reverse strand, counting down.
AGAGGACAACATCCTAGAGGATTCAAGAAACCTATTCCCATACATGAGTGGAAATGGTATTATATTATGATGGACTTTTTCAAGGGACTACCAAAACGCTCCTAGAATAAATGATGCAATATGGGTCATTGTTGATCGTCTTACCATGTCATCACATTTTCTTGCAAGAAGAGATGTTTTACCACTGGAATGTTTAGAAAGAATTTATATTAATGAAGTTGTAAGACTTCATGGAGTACCGCTATCAATTTTTTCTGATCATGATCCCCATTTTACATAAAGATTTTGGAAAATTCTTTAGAAATCCCTGGATACCAAACATTGTTTGAGTTATACCTACCACCCTCAAACCGATGGACAATTAGAACAGACTATTCAAATCTTAGAAGACATTTTGAGATCTTACTCACTTGACTTTCAAGGCATGTAGGATCAATATTTACCTCTAGTAGAATTTTCATATAACAATAGCTTCCATTCAAGTATTTAGATGGAACTATATGAAGCATTATATAGAAAGCGATGTCGCGCACCAACATGTTGGGATGATATTGGTGAATGAAAAATCATAGGCCTATATATTATTATGGAAACAATAGAAAATGTGAAGATTATCCAAACCCACATAAAAGCAGCTCAAAGTAGGCAAAAGTGCTATACTGATAATGGAAGGTTGGATTTAGAATTTCAAGTACGAGATCAAGTTTTCAAGTAGGAATCTCTAGGGAAGGGTGTTATACATTTAGGTAAGAAGGGTAAATTGACTCCTAGGTACATCAGAACTTTCGAAATTATAGAACAAATTGGAATTGTAGCTTATCATTTGGCAATGCCTCTAAGTCTCTCCAAAGATCATAATGTTTTACATGTGTCACTATTGAGAAAATGCATTCTTGACCCAAAACATGTACTCAACTATAAGGAAATTGAACTGGAACCCGATCTATCCTATTGTGAAGAGCCTATAAAGATTCTTGATACAAGAGAACAAGTGTCTAGAAACCAGACGACTCGTCTGGTAAAAGTTCTATGGAGAAAACATAAGATGGAAGAGACAACGTGGGAACCCGAGGAACTTATGACAAAGAACCACCCAAATCATTTTATGAAATAATATTCTAGAAATTTCTAGGATGAAATTATTTTAATGAATGGAGAATGTAACACCCCAAGCTTCCATAGTACATTTCCCTTTGGATAATGCAGTAGCTTGCGTTGTATGCAGTTTGGAGTTTTAACACACCACAACAAATCAAACTAGTTGTTATGAATAGTAATACCCATGTTTTTAAATTTTATAAATTTTATTTTTCAAAATGGACTTTATTTTTTGGATTCAGAATATCAAAATATGATTAGGGTGAATTTTTGGTATTTTTTTGAAAAATTTCAATTTTTGATGAATAGTGAAAAACACTACATTATTGTTTAAAACCAACTTTTTATTTAAGTAATTAGTTATTTTATTTTAATTTATTTTAGGTAAAAATGGATACTTAATACCTATATATGTTCAATGTAATTCATTGGAGTCCTTTTACAATAATTTTAGATATATAAAATTTTATTGAACTTTTTACCGTCTTTTACCCACCTTCTAGGAGCATTTAAAAATTTTCATAAAACATAATTTTACCACTTTTGTGAGTTGAATTTTGAAAATCCAAGAAAAATTGTTGATATAATTAAGTAAAATGTGTTTTGATAAGATGAAAATAATTTTTTTGAATAGTAATTTTTGACTTTTATTTACCACGGTTAAAAGTAAATAGAGTAATTAAGGGTAAAAATGATATTATAATTACCCTAACACATGTCCTAATTCTATTGGATAAGAGTAATTTGAGAAAAAAAAACATTATGAATAAAATATTATACCCTTTGGTCAACTTGGATTAGAATAGGACATTTATTATTATTTTATTTAAAGAAGAGTTAAAAGAGTTAAATTCAAAGTTTAATAACTAATCTCTTTTTAAAATTGGGTTATACATAAGATAAATTCGACTATAAATATTCATTATAAAGATAAAATTATTTCCTACATAATGATATTTTATTTATAATTTTTAGACATTAAAAAATAAAATTTATTTATGACACAATGATGATGCGGTAATTACCTTATAAATGAAAGATTAAAATAATTGATATTATAAATATCCAAATAAATGTAATTTTAGAATTTTGATGAATTCCACTAATTTTATAGGTGAATATGAATTTTTAGAGTTTATTAAATAATTTTTTTTCTAAGTCATCACACTGTTACGACTTTCACAAAAACCAAATACTAAATAGTGTCAAAATTGACATAATTGAGTTTTTAAAACAAATACTACATTCTTAATTGATATAATATTCATAAAAATATAATTTTTGGAAAAAGGACTTATATAAGGATATATATATTAATAATTATCCACTTGGGGTTATATTGTCTTGTTATAGCATGTTTATGAACCATATAATATAAAAATACAAAGATGCATGGTAAATGAAAAGCTATTTAACTAAGAGTTAAATCTAAAAGATAAGGTTAATATGGTGTCATAAACCTGTCTAAAACCTATTGGCTGAGAGTTTTTCGACCCTTACCCACCATAGCCTCTAAATAAATCAATTTTAATCCATTATGAAACGAATATGTGTGTATAATAAATTAATATTTTAATCTTTTCCTAAAGTAATCCTCACCCCTCTTATAAAAGGGCACTTCCCCTTCTCTTAATTTCACACCACCAATGCAATTTTTATTGACCAAAACCAGTCAAAATATCCTCCAAAATATCCACCATTTAACCAATATTCCTTAATTTGATCATAAATTTATCCTAATGTGACCTTTTGATCAACTCAAAATGAAACACCCGAAGAATAGGTAATAATTTCACCACCCTCTTTCAAGTTTTTTTCTTCTTCGACTTCCTCTTTCTTTGTTTTTTCCATACCAAAATAATAACGCTAAGAACTGATACATACTGTGATGTTATTATAAATATGGTACAACCATATTCATTATTCTATCCATCCTATAAGGGACAAAGTCACCATATGTGCATACGTACAGCTTACCATCTCTACGTCGTGGTGTAGTTTGTTATTCAAACACTTCATTATTTGGATGGGTATAATAATGTGTATAACTAATGTAAATAATAAATATAAAATGTTATTGATTATTTATATATTGTATACCATCCAATTACATATTAATTTACCATCAATATAATGATATTTTCACCTGTGTGTACGTACGAATTACCATCTCCACGAACTCGATGAGATTCATTCCCCATCGTAATCCTTCAAGAGTAATTTTAATTTTATAATTAAAAATAATGTTTAAGAACTTAATATCATTATGTATATGAATAAAATACATCTTATCCATAACAAACATGGATTACATAACCAAGAAGATAATGGAAAACAAATCAGTTAACACCCAAAAAGATGATACTACTAAAATATTATTAACAAAGAAATATTGGAAGATCATATATGATATCAGATTTATGTATATGATTCATGTATAATTTAATAAAAATTATTTAACTGTTATACATGAGCTTAATGTACCCTCGACATAAGAAAAGTACAAAGTAATGGTTAATTTCACAATCTCATTATTATCTGAGGTTGTTTTTATGTAAGTATCTATAGGGGTATATTTATTATACATGTCCATGTTTAATAAAAGAGTTTTCAAAGGGATTATTTTTAAGGGACTTTTTTTCCAAGAAATAATTTTAAATGTTTTAAGGATTTATTCTTCTTAAACCATTCTCATTAATTTCCATGTTTTCAAAATGGCTTTATGGGTTTATTTATATGGACCCGAATGTTTTAAAATGTTAATTCTTTTCAAAAGATTCAAAGTGGTATGGGACACTTGGATTCAAAACTGTCTTTTAAATGAATTTTTATATAAATTATTTGACTTTTAAATGATTTCATGAAAATGGGATATTTTTCTCAAAGATTTTTACTGATCATTTTCAACTAAGTCAATATCCATTAAGGGATATTATTCTTGATCAAGGTTGATTTATTATGAAACAAATCTTCCATATTGTATTGAAGGTTTTGTGATATGTTTGACTGTGCATGTGTTATTTTTATACCATTGATGGTTTAGGGATAGAGTATTGAAATTTCTTATATTATTTTTAAGACAAATGTTTATGTAATGTTTAAAACTTTTCATATGAGGAATGCATTGGACTTAGTAAGTGACGGGTGGAGCCCACTATAGCTCCTCGATGCATCGGTAGGTCCCATGAGACAAACTAGTGTCTTGGAACAAGGACTTGACAAAATATTATTTTTAGTCCTTGAACAAGGCCTTGAATATGTGGTTATGAAGTCTGGAATTATGTATTCCATCATTATGAAAGTAGAAATTGATATTTAATGTGATTATTCAACTAGTAGAGTATCAATGTGAATAAGAATACGGAATTATTTGATTTATATTGGCCATATTTTGCATAAGTTTAAGGTTAAAATGCTTTTGTTTTAGTCTTATACATTACCTTAAATCTTTACACTTATTTGTTAATGTTTCCTCTATATTGTTATCCTTACTGAGCATCTGAACTCACCCCTTTATATGTTTTATTTTTCCTAAGGTGTGAAGAAGTATTTTATAGTTGAACTATTGGGATAGGCTAAGTATATAAGTGTGTTCAAAATGGGAGACAATGCAGTTGATGTTTTTTTCATGATGCAATGTAATACGTATTAATGCACCTAGTACTTCCAAGGCTACTAAACTAATCGGTCTTTCCGAACATGATTCCTTATATCATTTCAATGTTATTTAATAATGTACCGACTCTGGGTAACTGGGGTCAAGGTTTTATAGATTATAATTAATATATGAAAATTTTATAAATTTTATTTTACCAAATTAACTTAATTTTTTAAATCTTCATGTCCAAAGTAGTTGAGATGTTTTTTTTGATAATTTTATGAAAATATTAATTTTTTGTTGAATAGTAAAAAATACTGCGTTTTATTAAAAAATACATTTTTGTTTAAAACATTTAAAAAGTTATTTATTATTTTAAAAAGTAAAATTAGCTTATTTATACTATTAATTATTATATTAATGTTATTGGAATTAATTTTATGTTGTATTTGCTATAAAAACATTTTATACTTTAGAAAACATTTTTTTTGGAAAACCATTTTTTATCACATTTTCATTTTCAATTCAAAATTAAATTATTCCCTTTTTATAAATTGTATCTTTAAAAATGGATTATATATTTAGATTTAAGAGGATAAAATAAGATAAATGTATTCCCTTTATTTTTTGTCATTATGAATAGTAACCTTGGTAAATATGTTTCACTTATTAAGGGTAACACAGGTTAAATAAGGTTAAAATTTTGGTATAAGCTTTCAAAATTTCAAAATCCCTTTAATTAATCCTATTTTATAGATGGATTTTGGCCACCCTTATTCAAGTCTAGAATATACAACCACTTAGTGTCATTTTTCTATTATTTTGACTTTCATATTATGTTAAGAAAAGGATAAATAAAAAATGTCACTCTCTTGACTATTATATCTCTAAAATTTTTACATAAGGGTAAAATGAATATAAGTTCAGTTATAAACATTTATTTAAAAAATTAATTAATTTTAATTTATGATAGTAATTTATGTTTTATTTTTAATGATTGAATAGTTACCAAAAATACCCATGAAATGTCGAGACAATATTGATTCAATTAATAGAAAAATAAAATTAATGATTTTAAAAATATTAAAAGTAATACAATTTTATTGAATTATTGTGTTCCATGAATTTTTTAGATAAATATAAAATATTATATATGTGTGTAAGGGATTGTTTTATATTCCCTAATATGAGTGTATCTGGCGATTAGGATGTCTCATATCATGGCGCTCTTCCACTTTGGGATGCCCTAGGCTGGGATGGCCATAGATCCACCCCCTCCTACCTTGTTGTAGGAGGTAGATATTCATATACCATCCTCCCATGCTAGGACTATATCATTTATACCTTCCTTCCTCCATTCTCAACCATCACACTCATCCAAAAGGTTTTTTATCTCTAAAATGGTCCGCTTTAACTTGTGTGATCAACTTAGGAGTTTACAGATGCCTCTGGTCTCCTTCATCTTACCTTTTTGTCTCAATTTAGCAAGATAATTCCCTCATTAGAATCTTTTTCGGGGTTCATATTCAGATCTTGGGGTCTTCAGAACCATGTAGTGGTTGGTCTTCTCGAAAATCGTCATATGTAGGTGCAATTTTCCTCAAATGATGACTTTATTATTACTTGGTACAAATCTCCAATAGTTTTTAATGGGTGTATTTTCTATCTATTTCTATGGTCATATGATTTTATTATGAATCGAGACACTCCCATGATGGATCTGTTGGTAATATTTCCAAAACATCCACTTCCCTTTCTAAAACCCATTTATTTTACACATGATTTGGGAATATGGCAGGCCACTACTTGTGCTCTAATAGTAGGACCAACAATATTTGTCATCCGATTCCCCCTCATATATTTGTTGAATTTGATGTATATATACCACTGATGGAGTATATTTGGACCACTGTTGGGGAAGAATTTATAAGTAAACAAGAGGTTGTTTTCAAATTGTGGACTGATTTCTGTTCAGTCTATAATCACCTAAGACACTCTGTCTACTCTTCTCATCAAGGTATCAGGGAGTGGAATAAAGTTATTGATGCTTGAAAATATCTTAGGCTATAAGTACTCGGCACCCTCTCAGTGTATCCCCTGAAAAACAAAGTTTCAAGTATTGTTCCCATATAAAAAAAGGCAAGAACAAATAATTATAAACTGATGGTGGTGGATATATTCAAATTGTTGAGGAATGAGTTTTTTATTAAAATAGGGATGTGTAGGTTCTAATGGGGTTATGGAATATTGAAACTAATACCTTAAATACTAATGAAATTAGTTCTAAGCCTCCTTCTTATGTAGATGTTGCCTAGATTGGAAATAGCTCCTCTCAAGGGGCAGTGGATACTAAGGTCCATAATTTTCAAATATTGGATTTATCTTATGAGAAGGGGGATTGGTTGAATGTTGGGTGAATAACAAATCTGAGGAATATATTTCCCTCTGTTAACATCAGTAAATGTTTTTAAGGTTTGGGAACTGATACTCATGGACATGATCTCAATGAGAGATTCTTAGAGGTAGAGAAAAGGGGAGAGTTATGGGAATTTTTTGGAAGATAGTTCAAAGGTTGGATATTGTAGATGTATTTTCATCCATAGGAGGAAGAGGGGAATGAAATAAAATAGGGATCTGGGTAGTTTCATTGTGAGAAAGTGGTAGAAATTCAAAGTTCTAAAGGATTACTCTTACCTTCCTTAAACTATGGAGACAAGATCAACGAAAAAAGTTGAGACCAAGAAAATGGAAGGTGAGACTTCTCTAAATGTATAGTATAAGGAGGTCAACATGAATCTGGTGAGTGGAAGTGAAATGGTCTAAGGTAGTGACTCTCAGGATCATGTCCTTAAGTGTATAAGTAATTTGGTGGAAGAACAACCCTAGATGCAGGGAGGCTCTATGGATTTTCACAAGGAATTGTTTGTTCCTCAAGGTATGTTAGGAAAATAGAATGATATAGTTAATGTATCATTATATAACATGGTTGGATAATAGCAAGAAATAGTTGTAGAGGCCAAAAAAGAACCTTGGGATCCTTTTCTTCATTCTAATGAAAAGATACTAGAGGATATCAACACTATTTATAATTCTAATGAGGATGTAAAAAGGAAGTATGGGAGACCAATTAAAGTGGGAACAAATAAGGAGAAGGGTTATTAGATCGAAAAAAACATATAATTATGATGAGAGGCTTAAATGATAAAAATATAATAGTGTAGGAGTTATTGTAGGCTTGGAAAAAATTGTCTTATCAATTTGAAGACATTTACAAAGATAAACTGAATAAAAAGGTAACTGCTCTTCTATGAAAATTATATAGGGAGATTGTGTCTACTAGGGTTATGTTGGATTTCAATAATATTTTTATCTACTTTATCCACTTATGTACTTTGTTGAACCTGTAGGTTTCAAAATTTTTTCTATAAAAGTATTTTCAAAATAAAAAATATAACTTAGTAGTAGATATGTGAGTATGGTTTAGATTCTAATTCCATTATTTTTAAATTGTTTTCTAAGTAAAATTAGGTGAATAGTTCTTAAAATTAAATTAAAAAATATATTTTTTCAAATATATTTTATTTATTTATTTATGTAATACTCTAAGACATTATAATATATTTATTTTTAAATAAATTTAACCACTTCTATAGCTTGCGATACACACAACCTTGAGGCTAAAAGAACTATAAAATAGTGTACCATTATAAACTAGCTATTAATTTGGTAGATATGAATGAAAATAACTAAAATATAAAAATTATATGGTTTAAACATATATTAAATAAATTAACTTGTTATACATTTTTTAGAAATAAAACTAAAAATCATTTGAAAGTAAAAGAAATATTTTTCTGAAAAATAGTTTTTATGTAAAAATTATGTTTTTATATTAATGAATTAAATTAATCACTATAGTTTCATGATTTTAATTATATTTTAATATTATAAATTCAATAAATTTTTTAATCATTCATCAAATATTTTTTCTAAACTTGTGGTAAGAATAAATATAGTTTTATGCTTAAAAATTGTATTTTTCTAAAAAACAGTTTCATCGCATTCACCGCACTCATTTTAAAAATAATTTTAAAAAATTTTAGAAAATTTATTTGGAAAAAGAAACTCTATTTTTTAAACAATAATTTAAAAATTATCTTATAATTAATTTATAAGAATTTGTGGAAAGGATTATTTTTTTGATGAATAGTGAAAAAATACAGATTTTTATTGAAATCAACCTTTTAATTTAAATCATTTTCAAAGTTCAATTTTGTTTTAAAATTATTTTAAAATAAGAAATATTAAATTATATTATAATTAATTTAATTTATGTCATTGGAATCAATTTTATGTTTATTTATATATATAAAAGTTTTATACTTAAGAAAAATTCTCTTTTGGAAAACTATTTTTTCGATATGCTTGCAGGTTTAATTTTAAATATATTATGAAAACATATATGAATTTATTTTATAAAAATGTAATAAAGTTTTTTAATAATAATAATTAATATTAGTTAATAATTTCAAATTAATTTTTGGTCTTAATGAATAGTAAAAACATTAAAAATTAATTACCACAATTAAGGTTAAAATGAGTTTTTCAAGGGGTTAAACTAAAAAGATAAGGGTTAAAAAGACCCAAAAATTGTATAATTTATATTTTATGGATATAGTTTGACCTTATATTCTATTAATGTTGATAATGGACTATTTTGGATCTATTTTGTGGGTGAAAAACATGGGTATATTTTATTCTTTTTAAACATTCCAATTGTGTCCTCTCTCCCACATATAAAAGGATACCCAATCTCTGCTCCTCTCCACACTTAAAGAAACATTTGGATTGAACAATACCTACCCATATCAATTACGTGAATCCCTAAACATGACCTAGAGTCCTTGGTTTTATAATAAAACCATCCTATGGATGATTTTGATATAAACCTAAAGAGGTTCTTTGAAGAAGAGGTATATTTCTTAACCATATGAGTTTATTTTTTTCTTCCTTTAACCAATTAAAATATTCTGAAAATATGTTAAAATAATAAAATAAGTATATTACATATATTTCTGTTTTTTATTTTAATTTCATAACCTATATATATCCCTTCTTCATTTAAATTGGAAATGAACCCGTCGATCGTGTGTGTGGTGGACAACTGCCTCACAAACCAATGTAATTCGTTTTCAGTAACCAACTCTAATGAATTGATATAAATATGGATTTAATATTTATAAATTATATTTATTACATAATTATACATTTTAATTATAATTTCACATCTACTTTCTTACGTTCCAATCTACTGGAAAATGATAACGTCACTCATGCGTACATGTCAACTACCACTTGTACGAAGTGATATGATACGTTTTTCATTTTATTTTTGACATGGATGGAAATAAGGATATATTTAATGAATATATATGATATAAAATTTTTTTATTTAAAGTTAAATTATTATTTAAAATTCTTAATTCAATCTGTTAAAAAATTGAAACAGCGTTCATGCGTACGTATGACCGACCATCTCCATGAACAGTGCAATCATTTTTCTATCTAATTTCGTGGATGAATATAAATATTTATATAATGAATATATATATAATATTTATATCATTGTTAAAATTATTTATATTATGTATGCAAGATAAAAGTACATGGTCCAAAACTACCGAACCAAAACATACATGAAAAATGAAGCAGTTATCACCTGAAATAGTGTTTTTAACAAATATTTATTATTAAAAGGGTTATAAAGAGTTATAATCAAATAATATATGATATGATATATATGATTATTATTATATAATATATTTATAATAAAAATATATTTATTATGAAAAACATTTGAACATGTATGAAGGAAATCAGACCTGAGGTAAGGGTTTCTCGTCTCACTTTTACTTCCGTAAGATATATGCCATATTCACCACTTATTTATTTTATGTGATGTATATAAAACCCATTTAATATGTTATATCATGAATAAATTTATATTAAAGGTATTTGAAGTCTCATTTGAATTTATTTCTTTCATGGGGGTTATGATTAAAAAGTTACCCAAGCGGTAATATTTTATTTAACAATCTCATTATTATTCTAGATTATTTAAGTTTATCTCACAACTAGGGAAATAATTTTATATTTCTATATTACAAAAAATATACCTTTTTATATGGTAATTTTTATGAATTTACTTTTTTCTTTCAAATTCCTCTCTTTAGTAACTCAAGATACCAAAATAATGTCTTTAAGGAAAACCAACATGGTTTTCTACTCAGTCATGAATCTTTTTTCCTACATGTCCTTGATTTCTAATTTTTTTTAAAAATGATTTTTCTATTATCATATGATTTCTAATGTCATTTTAACCCATATTTTACTCTTTAAAAGGATGTTTTAAATGTCATTTTTTAATGAGTTTCTTTTTAACCTTTTTATAGTAGTGAGAAAGAAATATTTTTAACAACTTGTACAAAATTACCCACCATCATGACGAATTTTTTTTTGTAGATTCATATATAAATTTAAATTATTCTTCTCAAAATAAAAATTCTTAATATTCTGTATGGTTTTGGATTTTAAAATTTATTTTCCAAGTGAAATGGGTATTTTTCATAAGAATGTTTTTAATGACCTTGTATTGGTATTTATATTCATAAATGACAAAAATCCTTATTTTACATATGATTCATTGAGGACGTGTTGTAATGATACCATCCTTACTATTTATCCAAATGGTTTATGAACATTTTGACTGGGGATGTAACATTATGATACCATTATTTATATTACTATATATGGTTTATGATTATGATTATTGATTAGATAAATTATTATCATTTTATATGATAATTTTTCAGTATGAATTTTTTCATTGATTATATATCTACCCTTTTATATAAGGAATGGATTGGACTTAGTAAGTGATGGGAAAGACCCATTATAGCCACTCAATGCATTGATAGGTCTCGTGAGAAAAAATATTTTGGGTATTTGGCTGAGGCCTTACTTCCTTATATAATATTTCATAGAATGAGGCTTTGATGGTATGTTTATGATGTCTTACATTATACACCATAATATCTTGGCCTTAAAAATTAAAAAATATTGAGTTCTAGTAAAGAATATAATTTCTTTAACATTAAGGATATTTTAAGGTTTATATTATTATATAATTAGTCTATCAATAATACATAACATAAAAAATTCATAAAAAGTGGATACTACTAATACAATATCCACTTTTTCCAAAACATAAAACTTTTAAAATAAAACATGAATTTTTCATGAAAATTCATCATAACTTTCAACTTGACATCCATATTTATACTACCCATACTTATACCCTATAAAAACATTTTAAACCTTGGTATGAGAAAAATAATCTCTGCAAGGGACATAAAAAACTGTTAGCCTATAAATACATATAAACCCATGAAAACATTTTCACAATGTTATAATTTCCACCCATAAAACATAAGATCTTTAACTTACCTCATGAAATCATTAGTTTCCTATAAAACTCCATATAAAACATAAATCATAAAGGTAAATTGTGGCACAAAATCCATATCACTGTTATATTTATTATTTCTATCACATATACATATGGAGTAACCTTCATGGTTGCATTTGGAATACCCACTGTAGTATATTCCCAAAATCTCTTAAGAGAAACTCTACCGATTAACTCCATGTTATTGCCCACTATATTAGAGATATAAAATAGGGTGAAATACCCTTAGTTTATCATAGAACCAAAAATACTCATAAGATATTACTAAGAACCACAACATATACACAACACATAAATAGTACATAAAAGAAAAACAAATTTTCCACTTTAAAATAAATTTTCATTTTCCCAAATCCGCACACTCAAAAATGTAAATAATTTAATTGAAAAAAGAAGTGAAAACTTGTAATGTAAGAATTAAAATATTAAATATAAATGAAATAAGTAAATTTAATTCAATCCATATATATTAATTTTTTTTTTGGATTTTTCTAAAATAGTTGAAAGAGTAACTTTAAAGGAGGGTTTTGTTTTTAAAATAAAGTCTCTTACATTGAGTCCAAATCATTACGTAATATATTTATATTCATGAATAATAACTCTAGGTTAATAATTTAATTTATTTAGAACCTTTTTAATGTTTATTATTCCTTTAATATCACTTATTATTATGTTATAACAACTAAATAATTATTAGGTTCATGTTAGACGTTTTGACGTTATTCAGTACTTAAGTCCAAAATAAATTTCTTATGATTTTTATAGTCCCAATGGACATGAGTCCATAATTGATAGAATAATATTAATAAAATTTTTATCATTTTTATACATCAATTATACTTTGAAATAAAACCATATTTTAGTGTTATGAAAACCGAACTACTTTATAATATTGGAGATGGTAGGTTGTACATACTCATGAGTAACATTTCCATTTTTCAATGATCATTATGGAAAGAATTTAATTATTATTATACCATTAAATAATGATAATAATATAATAAATATAAAATTAATCATTTAAATATACTTATATATATAATCTATGTGATGTGGGGATGAAAAACGAATCACATCGCTTTGTGGAGGTGATAGTTCAGAGATCCGCATGAATGGCGTTATCATTTTTATGTTCTTGTAAATATAAGAAGATAAATGGTATATTATTATTTATAAATGATAAATATGTCATTAATATTATATATAAACATTAATTCTATCATTATAACCAGTATTGAGAGACAGTGATGGAAAACGAATTATATCAGTTCGCGAGGTGGTAGTCTGTCGTACACATGATTAAATAAATAATTTCCCATTTGATGAAATTGGAGATAAATTTAGGTGATGATGTTAAAATAATAAAGCATAATTATATTTTTCATACTAGAGTTATTATTTCATAATGGTTTAATAATATTTAAACAAAGTGTAAGAAGAACTAAAAAAACACTTGATTAAAACAACACCTCTTCATCAAACAATCTATTTTTCTTAACACCTAAACAAATCGAATGATGATGTTATACCTAGAATATAGCCTCTATAATTTTTTGGATGTATTATATGAAGGTATTTGGAAAGATATTTTCCAACCCAAATAGGTTTTTAAGTGTAATGAAAAGAGAAGAAGAGTTTCCCTTTTATAAGGGAGGGGTGGCACACTCTTAGAAATTTTCAAAAATATTAAATTAATATAATTTATTTTTACATTCCAAATTGCTCCAAAGTTATTTATTTATAATATAATATTGTTATAGAAATAAATTAATTCAAACTATAAAATTATACATGTTTTTATTATTTTTTAATCAATATATTTTTGTTTTAATCCTTATTTAACCCATTTAACTCTTACCATGATATCATGTAATTTGCATTTTAAGGGTTAATATAATTAATATAAAATACCAAAATACCAATAAATGATAAATTGATGATATTTTAATCTATATAAAAATCATTTGGCCTAATTTTATATTTTTATAATTTTTTTCTCATTTAATAAAATATTTTATATTTTAAAATATCATTAACGTTAATTTTGACACTATTCATTATTTGAATTTTTAAAAATATCATAAAAAATTATATATTCAATATAATAATTTTAAAACATCAATAAAATTTCAAATTAATCTATAAAATTCTTGTATGCCATTAATTTTGTCAAATTTTATTTATTTTAATATCTTTATTGTCATTTATTTGATATTTCTTTTAATTAGCCAATCACTGCATCATCATTGTACAAGACGTTAATTTAACTATTTGTTCCCGAAAAATTAAAAAAAAATTATCGTGATAAGGTTAATAATTCTAGATTTTAAAATAATATTTATCTTCTAAGATATCTCATATATAACCCCATATTAAAAGTATTTCACTTGTTAAAAATAAAATAATGACAAAATTGACTTTTCTTTGAATAAAATACTATAAATATCTTAAAGTCATCCATGTGGTAATAAGATCTCAAAAAATAAAAAATATATTATTTTTTTGAACAATAACTCATCCAATAATATTGAGACATGTTTTCGGATGGTTTTCTACTTATTAAAATATAATTTTTATACATAATTTCTCAATTTACGCTTAACTCTGGTATGAAAAAATATAAAAATTACTATTCATATTGTCCAAAAAAATTGGAAATATTTAAAAAATTTAGAGATCCCAATTTAAAATACGGAATAAATTTCTCAAAACTAAATTCATATAATTTGTAGAAAATAATTAAGAATTTCTGTTATAGATGAGACGAACTAACTAGTTTTAAAAGCAAAAATGTTCAAAAGTTCAAAAGTTTTTTATATCAAATTTCAATTTAAAATTTATCCCAATGACCTAAACTAGATTAAATTATATAAAATTAGTCTAATTATACATTAAAACAAATTAAAAATATAATTTTACACTATAATGTATTTAGACAAAAATGCTATTTTCAATTAAAATGCAGTATTTGTTTCATTATTCATCAATAAATGAAACTTATCAAAAAAATAAGAAAAATTTAACCATAGTAAATTTTTATATTTATATTTAAAAAATGAAGTTTATTTTATAAAATATTATTTATAAAAGTGAAAAATTATTTTTATAACCACTACACCAATAAAAGTTGATAAATTTTATTTTTAGAAAAAATAATGTTTTTAATCATAAAACTAGATTTATCATATACGAAATTGAAGATAATATCACTTTTAATTATTATACAATTCATAAATATTAATAAAAATGAAAATTAATTATTTTATCATTACTCGGGTTATTACATACTTCCCCCCTTTTGGAAATTGCATCCTTGCAATTTTATTCATTTATTAAATTATTGGGGATACCTTTTCATCATAAAACTTTCTGATTCCCATGTCATATATTTGTTCATATAGATTTTCTATAAAACCTTAACCTTATGAATTACCTTATTCTATGACACATTATCTCTATGGTCAAGAACCTGAACTGGTTGTTCCTCAAAAGAAATATTCTCTTCCAACTGAACCCCCTTTGGGCGCAAATCATGAGATGAATCTAGTTCATATTTCCTTAACATTTAAATATGAAATACTTTTTGTACATGGGATGAAGTAGGAGGCAAATACAGTTGGTAGGAAAATTATCCAACTTTATCCAAGATCTTATACTATCTAATGAACCATGGACTCATCTTCCCCTTCTTAAAAAACACATCTCACTTTTACATAGATAAAATTTAAGAAAGACATGATCACCTACCTTGAAAGATAAATCCTTCCTCCAGTTATCCACATAACTTTTATACCTACTCTAAGATGTCCTCATGTTTCATAAAATCAATTGAAATTTCTCTACCATTTCCTTGACCAATTATTGCCTCAATAAATTCCTTTCACCCACTTCATCAAAATATGATAGAGTTCAACACCTTTGTCCATATAATGCTTGAAATGGTTCCATATTTATACTAGAATGAAAAGTGTTATTATAAAACTCAACAAAAGAAATATGTTGATCATGCCTTCCATGATAATCCATTTAACAATCATGTAAAAGATCCTATATGGTCTGAATTATTCACTCTGACTATCCATTAGACTGAGGATGAAAGCCTGTGATGAAATTTAATTATGTTCCCAATGACTTATAGAGGCATTTCCAGAATATATAAGTGAACCTAGGCTCATAATTAGATACAATAGAGAGAGAAACTCTATATATCCTGATGAACTTTTTATATATGATTATGAAAGTTGATCTTGATAAAAAGTGTCTCGAATAGAAAGGAAATGGGCATATTTGGTCATTTCATCAACAATAACCCATATCTCATCATCACCTCCATAAGTACTTGGTAATACCACTAAAAAACCCATGGATATACGTTCTGATTTTCACTCCGGCATTGAAAAAGTATGAAGAATCCCCTTCAACAACGGTCATTCTTCTTTAATCTACTGACAAGTTAAAAAATTCATAGTAAAGTCATAAATATCTATTCTAATTCCATTCTACTAGTAATATGCTTAAAGGCATCTCTAAATCTTAGTACTTCTAGGATAAGCTAAGAATAAAGTACTATGAGCTTCAAATAATAACTCAATCTTCAACTATGAATTACAAGTCACAAATAATCTCTTCCCAAATCTCAAAACACAATATTTATGATTTTTAATTATAGGAAACTTACCCTTTTTTACAAATTATACATTTTTCTATAACTTATAGTCTTCCTTCTATGCTTGATTAATTCTATCTAACAGATAAAATTGAAGTGAATCCTGAAAAAATAGAGCACTTTCCAGCACTGACAACTTCTTTTCCAAACTTCATCAAGTCATTAACCAATGGGTCACATTCCAAATGTAACATGGTTTATGTTTCATTACATTTCTGAATCAATGGATCATCCAATTTGTTTTCCTTTAAAGTATAGTAATGAACCATTAAATCATAATCCTTGATTAGTTCTAACTATCTCCTTTTTCTCATGTTCAATTATTTTTGAGTGAATATATACTTTAAAATTTTGTGATTAGTAAATATTTCACACATTACTCCTTTAAAATGATGACTCCAAATTTTTAATGCCAAATCATTGTAGCTAATTCCAAACCATGTGTTAGGTAACTTTAATAATGATTTTTCCAACTAAAATGAAGCATCATGAATTATTATATATTAGTATAAAACTAGGTCCTTTGAATGAAGCAGCACTATAGATGAAAAATTCTCTATTTTTTGAAACGAGATACGAAACTGGAGTATTCACCAATCATCTTTTGAATTACTAAAAATAATCATCACATTATTTTTTCTAGATAAAATTTAATACATTTTGACTTAACATAGTTAGTGGGATAGATAACCATTACAAGTTTTCAACAAACCTCCAGTAATAACCTACTAATACAATAAAAATATGAATCTCAGTTTTATTTGTGGGTCTTGGGAATTCTTCAATAACTTTTCATTTAGCAAGATAAATGGTTATAACAACTTTTGAAACATGATGACCATGGAATTAAATTTGTTTCTACCAAAATTCACACTTTTTAAATTTCATATACAATTTATTTTGTTTTATGGTAAAAAAACCCTTATGTACCTTTCATGATCCACTTTACTTTTAGAATATAACAAAATGTAATCAATAAACACAATGGAAACCTTATCCAAGAACTCTTGAAATATTTTATTCATAAGATCCCTGAATAAAAAAGGTGCATTAGTTAACCAAAATGACATAGCTAGAAATTCATAATTCCCATATGTAGTCCAAAATGCGGTCTTCTGAAAGTCTTCTTCCTTTACTTTTAACCAATGGAACCCTAAACTCTGGTAAATCATTAAAAAACATTATACCCCCTGTATCTGATTAGAGAAATCATCGATATGAGGAAAAATATACTTATTATTAACAATGATGATATTCAAGGATCTATAATCAATTAAAAGCCTCATTGAACAATATTTATTTTTTAAAAAACAATATAGGAGCACCCCATGGTAAAGTGATTGGTCAGATGAAACCTTTTTCCAGCTGCTCCTATAACTACTTTTTAAATTCTATAAGTTCTAATTGATCCTTATGATAATGGGGTTTAAAAACTTTATTATCATCAAGAACTAAGTCAATATGAAATTCAATTTTATAATGAGGTATAATAACATGGAAATCATTATAAAAAAATCCAGATACTCATTTACCACCAGAACATCATTAATCTAAATAGTTTTTTTTTCAATAATTCATTCAAGATAACATTATTTTATATATTTTAATAGTTTATTGTCTTCTTGATAAGTTATCAATGATATGGGTTTATTATTTTACCCAAACTAAAACTTTTTTTAAAAAAATAAACTTCTTAAGCTTTACAATCAATCTTAGCATGGTAAAAAAGAAATCCAATCCATACCCAAAATGACATCAAATTATACAAGAAAAAAAGGTTTTGTAGGTAAATTTTTTCCAAATATAATGAAATGAATATTATTATAATTTATTTTTTCCTTAATATTCCCCCCTGGTGTTTTGACCATAAGTTTAGGCTTCATTTACTGAGGTGTAATTTTTAGTTTACCTAAAAATTTCATAAAAATAAATGAATGTGTTGACCCTGAATCAAAAAACACATTAGAATAACATAAAAAAAATCAACATGATACCAATTCATTTTATGGACCAACATTTTATAAATTAGTTGTAAAGTATTTCAATACACCTTTCTACTTATAGTCTGGTTGTTTCCCATCATCCAAGTTCCTCTTTGAACACTCATTTACATAATGGCCATTCTTGTTATATTTAATTTTTTTACTTAATGTGTATAATAATTTGTCTTACCACTAACATGATCTTTTTAATTTCAATTATGATCCTTATGCCCCATATTAACACATTAGAAGCACTTACAAAAATTCAAAAGGAATTCCACAGTGTTCGTTTTACCACAATTATCACAAATTTTAGCCTTAATTTTCATAGCCTCAAAATTCTTGGATGAATTTTTCCCTTTTCCCTACCGACTCAACCTATTTTTCTACTTGTCTTCAAAGAAAACATTATCATTAGAAAACTACATCTATACATTATTTTCACATCAAATTTTTTTTAAAGATTTTGAATTCATGAGAAGACAATAACCTTCAATATTTTTACTTTAATCCTCAATAAAAAATAATTTATTTTACTATCAATATCCCCAATAAAATTTGGAGTATACCTTGACAATAAAGTGAGTTTTTCTTTGTATATAGCCACTGAATCCTCCCCCAAGATCAATTCTCATTTTTTCTATCCTACTTCAATTCTCCATAGGAAAATATTACTCAATAAAAATATTATTGACTTCATCCCATTCCAAATCATCAATCACATCACTATACCTAATATTCTTGACCATTGAATACCATTAATTGACTTCACCTTCTAAATGGTAAATAGGAGGAAAAATATATTGATTTTATGAACCCCAAATGGAATTGAAAATATTTCCTAGGGATTTAATCCACCCTTGAGCTACAACAGGATCACAATATCTGCTAAAAGCTAAGGATGTTTCCTTATAAAATTCGCCACTATTGACATATTCCTATGTGGTTGATTTGGTTGATCCCATGCATGGATTCCACCACCATTTATAGATTGTTTAAACTGACCCATCACAAAAAAAACTATTTGGTTTTGATTCCAAACATCACACGATGCTGATTTGGAAGGATGTTTTTCTATCGATACATTCCCACCACAGCTGTCTGATTTCCTCTACAGAAAACGATTATGAACATATATATCATAGATGAAGAGACATGGTAATCTTAAAATTATATATCATATAAACTTAACCATAATGTAAATATCATTTATGGATATTCTATTAATAATATCCTAACCTATACAGTTATCTAAACTGACCTTGGATACCAGTTATAAGATCCCGACCTTAAGTATTAAAAAAATATTGAGCTTTATTCAAGAATATAATTTATTTCACGTTGAGGATATTTTCATGTTTAATGTTTTAGATAACTATTCCATAATTTATAAATAACATCCCAAATTCATACAAAGTGGAAATTACTAAAACAGTATCCATTTTTTAACAATATATATATATATTTTTTAAAAAAACATGATTTATTTTTCATAGAAAATATTGATAACATTAAAATTTAATTCCTTCATACTCTTTACCATATTTATACCATGTTAAAGAAATTTAAAAACTTAGAATGAGAAAAAAATCTTAGTAAGGGGAATAAAAGGAAAGAAATAAACCATTATTCCATGAATACTTAAAACCAAATGATTTTTTTTTCACAAAGTTATAAATTTAATCCATAAAACATATACTCTTTATCTTACCTCATGAAATAATAAGTTTCCAGTCAAAATATACATAAATCATAAATCATAATAGAAAATTCTGGTATCAATTCCATATCACTCTTATATTTACTGTATCTATCATGACTATATAGGGAGTAACCTTCATGATTATATTTGGAATACCTAGAGTAGCATATTCCCTTAATCTTTTAGGGGAAACACTACCAATTTACACCATCTAATTTCCCAATTCATTAGATAGATATAACAAGATAAACCTCCCTTAGTTTATTCAAGAACATCCCATACTCAATAAAATTCCCAAGAACCGTAACATAATCACAACATGAAAATCATGCATAAAAGAAAAACAACTTTTCAACTTTAAAATCACTTTTCAATTTTCACAATGTTGCATACCAAAAAATGACAAAACTTTATTTGAAAATAAAAGTGTAAAATTGTAAAGTAGGCATAAAAATATTAAAGTGACATGAAAATAGGAAATTACATTTATGCAGTATATGTTAAAAAAATTCTTTTTAGATTTTTCTAAAATATTTGAAAAAGTAACTTTGAGAGAGGGGTTTTTAAAAAATAAATTCCATTACCTTGAGTATGACTCGTCATTTAAAATATTTTTCTTCATAACTAATAAATAGGCCTTAATTATTTATTTGCCTTAGAAACATTTTAATATTTATTATTTTTTTATATCACTTATTATAATGTTATTACAATTACATAATTATTTAAGTGTATATCGGACATTTTGATGTTATTCAGTACTTGAGCCCAAAATGAATTTGGTATGATGTATATAGTCCAAATGGTCATGAGTCCATAATATAAAAAAAATATTCATGACATGGTTATTATTTTAATACATTAATTATACTTTTAAATAAAAACATTATGTATGTTTATGAAAAATGAACTATGTTATAATCATGGAGACAATAGGCTATACATACGCATGAGAAACGTTTCCATTTTTAAATTATTATTATGGAAAGAAGGTAATTATTAAAACATATTTTAAGAATTATAATAATATAATTTATATAAAATTAATCATTAAAATATACTAATATGTATCGTCCATGTGATTTAGTGACGAAAAGTGAATCACATCACTTTGTGGTGGTGATAGTTCACACGTACGCAAGTACGCACGATGCACATTATCATTTTTATGTGCATGGAAAGGAAAGAATATAAATGATATATTATTCATTAATAATGATAAATATTTCATTAATATCATATATAAATATCAACTACATAATTATATCTAGTCTTGAGAGATGGTGATGGAAAACAAATTATTTCGGTTTGTGAGGTGGCGGCCTTCCGTAAAAAATAATTAATAATTCATTTTCCATTTGTTGAAATTGGATATATAATTAGGTGATGATATTAATATAATAAAATATAATAATATTTAGGATACTAGAGTTATTATTTAATCTTGGATGAATATGTTTTTAAGGAACTGGAATAAGAAATAAAACAGAAATAATTGATTAAAACAATACCGCTTCTTTGGATGATCTCCCTTTTTTAACACCTTAACACCTCTAAGGATGGCGTTCTGCATAAAATAATGCCTCTAGAATGTGGGGAGGTATTCTAGGAATGGATTTCAGTAGATATTTTCTGATTATAATTAGTTCTTAAGTGTGAATAAAATATAAAAGGGGTTCCCTTTTATATGAGTGGGAAGGGACACTTTTGGAATTCTTAAAAATAATAAACTAATATAAATTAAATTTATATTACAAATATATAAATAATATTTATTTCTAATATAGGATGATTAGTATTATAAATAAATTAATCTAATGAAAATTATATAAGTTTTTATTATTTTTTTAATCTTTATAATTTTTTAACCCTGATTTAACCACATTAACTCTAACCGTGATATCAAGTAATTTACTGTTTCATGGTTAATATAATTACTATAAAATTTCCAATGACCAATAAATGATTCATTAATTAAATTTTATGACTTATAAAACTCATTTGAATGAATTTTATGTTTTCAATATTTTATAATATTTAATAAAATATTTTATATTTTAAAGTATCATTAATGTTAATTTTGACCCTATTTATTATTCGACTTTTTAAAAATATCAAAAAAACATGACATATTTGAAAGAACTATTTTAACACATCACTAAAATGTAAAATTAATTTATAAAATTAATTTATGACATTAATTATCTTATGTTATATTTATTTTGATATTTTTATTATCATTTATTTGATATCTTCTTTAATTAAACAATTACTACATCATCATTGTTTGGGAATTTAATTTAATAATTTATTCCCTAAAAATTATAAATAAGTTATAATGATAAAAATAAAAATATTATATTTAAAAACACTATTTATAGTCAAATAAAACTGATATATAACCCCATATTAAAAATATTTCACTTGTTAAAAACAAAAGTATGACAAAATTGACATTGATTTGAATAAAATACCACAAATGTATAAAAGTCCTCCAAGTTTCTAAAAGAGATTAAAAAATAGTAACAAGGAAAATTTTGGTTGATAATAACTCATAAAATAAAATTATGACATGTTTGATGGTAGTTTTATAATATTTATAATAATATTTTTACCCATAATTACCTGATTTACATTTAACAGTGATAATAAAAATTACAAAAGTTTTTATTCATAGTTTCCAAACATGAAAGGTTAATATTTAATAAATTTATAAATTATGATTCAAAATATTGAATCTATTTAGAAAAATTCAATTTATAAAATATTCCAAAATTAATTAAAAATTAATCCCACAAACAGGACAAACCAACGAGTTTTTAAAGTAAAAATGTTCAAAATTTCACAATGTTTTTACATCCAATTTAAATTATAAATTGATTAAAATAAAATAAATTACATTAAATTATATAAAATTTATCTAATTACACTTTAAAACAAATTTAAAATATAATTCAATGCTATAAATTATTTACACTAAAATCTATTTCCAATTAAAATGCATTGTTTGTTTTACTATTCCAAAATAAATGAATCTTATCATAAAAATAAAAAATGTAACCAAAGTAAAATTTTATATTTATATTTAAAAATTGAATTTTATTTTTTCAAATATAATTCATAAAAGTTATAAACTTTATTTTTAAAACCATTTCACCCTTAAAAGGAGATAGAAATACTTTTTAGAAAAGAATAATGTTTTTAACCATAAAACTAGATTTATTGTATACTATATTGAAAATAGTGTCTCTTTTAATAAATATCGAATTAATAAATATTAATAAATATAAAAAAATATTTATTCTATCATTACCTTAGTGATTAAATTCATTCCCTCCATTATGAGATTATTAATTGATGTCCATGTGATTGTTTGATTATTTATGATATCCAGGGATATATTTAAAGTTTATGTGATTATTTATATGAAATTATTTGGTCATAATTTATTCCTACCATATTATTATTTATGAACTTGTTGTTGATTAAATTTAATTTTTTTCTATATTTACCTTTTAATATTGATTACGCCATATTTATTCATGATAGCTTCCACTGTACACATATCCTTAATACGAATTTGAGATCAACACATTATTATGTTTCCTTTCAATAAGATTCTATAAAGTGTAATATAGTTGATATAAAGGGATATAATAATGGTAATAGTGGCGTTCTTAAAGAAAATAACATGTTTTATTTTATGTTTTCAAATGTAATGTGAAGATCATGTATGTATCTAGTTTTCCAAGACTACTAAATTATTCAGTCTTTTGGGAAATTATCACTTGCATAAATAAAAAATTTAATAAATCAAACACAATATATGGACATAATATGTCAGTGTATTTAAATTTTGTATTAGAGAAATTTTATTAGAAATTCGGGAACTAGATCTAGAAAACCATTGATTAGGGAACATAGATCTATGAATAAATTTGATGATAATTCTAATAATGGGATAATATCCTAATGTTTTATTAAGGTATATATTATGTGGTTTTCCTAGCAATACATCCCTTTATAGATACTACAATTTGATGTTTCTCTTTAATAGTTATACCATGGGGTAATAACTGTGAAAGGGTTTCATCGGACTTTAACTCAACTCTCACATAGTGTATAACAAAAATATATACTAAACACCTAGATTGACACTTCCGATCGATATTTTTGGGTTAATTTACTTTTTAGTTAAAAAACATTATGAAGGATTTGAAATTGTTTTTATGATTTTAGAATATTCTCAAAGAAAACAAGTTTATGATTATGAGTTTATCTTCATATAATTTTTTCAATTTATGATAAGTGTTTCACTAGTTTTGAAATTATACATTATGAAATATAATTTTATGATATAATTTACTATATTAAATTATTTATAAATGTAACCTATGTAAAATAATAGGAACTATATAAATGCACAAAAATATGTGTAGGGATTTCACTATTTGGTAATATAATGAAGCTAGAGTTGGAGAACTAGCTTCAAATGAAAAAATATAACCATATTGGGGAATATGACTCAGGGTATAACCAATAACCATACCCATATGGGGTATCATATTGATCCACAACATGGTGTAACAATGTCAGACTTGTCATTCATCAGTAACCTATAATATTAAATGGGACTAAAAATCCATTTTTTTGATAAGAAATGGATAAGTTGATTAGAAAATATATTTATCACCTTGGGATGTAATGAAATAGAAAAGGTTTTCATGTGAGTATAGAATCTATCATGATATATATATATAAATGGTGATCATTGATTCAAAAAACTATAGATGATGAAGAAATAATGAGTAAATAATTGAATTATTTTAAGGCACTCCTTTTGGAAAAATATTTTCCTCATGAGCAAAAAGAAGATATGGAGAGAAAATTACCGGGTCTAAGATAAAAGGAATATGAAAATGTTTCTAAGTATGAATCCAACTTTACATTTTTATAAAGGAATTATAAAAAATATGTATATAATCCAAAGAGTAAGATTGACTGTTTCTTTAATGTGATTAAGACAATCTTGAAAAAGCACTAGTCTTCCAAACATTATTATCATATGAGGAAATAGTACCATTCGATATCAATATAGAGAAAGAATTTTCCATGTAGTATGAATTATAAGAAAATAAATATAATAATAGGGTGGTTTATAACTCTATAAAAGGAAATATGACAAAGGTAAAGACTATTATAACCCATTTCAAAGTACCTCAAAGTTGAGAAACGAGCTATGTTGATAACTAGAGAGAAGATTTGGAATTTCAAGTGGGAGATGACATTTACTTGAAAGTATCTCCATGTAAGGGAGTTATAAGATTTGTTAATAAAGGTAAACTAAAACCTATGTATATCTTACCATTTGATATCCCTGAAGGAATTGGACTTAAGGATTATAATTTGGAAATCCCACCAATTCTTTCTAAAGTATATGATGCGTTCCATATATCATTATTAACAATATACATTCCATACCCAACTCATGTGCTCACATATGAAGGAATTTAATTGGAATATGATATATATTATTGTGAAGAGACTGTTTAGATTCTAGACACTAGAGAACAATTGTTGAGGAGTTAGATGACTCAACCAGTACAAGTATATTGGAGAAATCATAACATAGAAGAGGTAATGTAAGAAATTAAGGAAACTATGATGAAGAACAACCCAAATATATTAATGATTTTTTATTCTTGAAAATTTTAGGATAAAAGTTTTTGAAGGATGGAAGATTGTGACAGCCTGACACTTTACAATATATTGGTTTCTAAATAAATATAATATCTTGGATTGATTGAGTTACATGCAACCATAAGTCCAAAAGAACCGTAAAATAATATGCCATTATAACATAGCCTTTAAATTAGTAGGTATGAATAATAATAACTAAATTATGAAAATTATATGGTTTACACAAATGTAAAATATATTCATTGGTTATCAATTGATTATAAATAAAAATTAAAATCATTTTAAAATAAAATAATGTTTTTTGGAAAATAGTTTCTATGCCTGTAATATGTTTTTATCTTAATGAATTAAATTAATCAATATTATGGAGTTTTGTTAATGTAATTTATATAATATATATTCTATAATTGTTTTTATTATTCATATAATAGTTTTTCTATGTATGGAATAAGAATATATCTAGTTTTATGCCTAAAAATTGTATTTTTCTAAAAAGTGATTTCAGTACATTTTCTACTATAATTTAATTATTTTATACTTTTGGAAAATTTATTTGAAAAAATTAACTATAATTTTTAAATCATCATGTCATAATTTTATTATAATTATTTTTTGATAATTTTCAGAAAGATTTATATTCTCAATAAATAGTAAAAAATACTGATTTTTACTAAAAAAACTTTTTCATTTAAAGAATTTAAAATGTTAAAAATTGTTTTAAAATTGTTTAAAAAGTAATATTATTTAATTTACATTATAATTAATCTATTTTAGGTAATTGTACTCAATTTTTTGTTGATTTTTTATATAAAAATACTTTATTCTTATGAAAACATTTCCTTAGACAAATTGTTTTTCAACCTAATTGGGGGTTTAAATTTATATTAAATTTTGAAAATTATATGAATTGAATTTGGTAAAATGGATTAAATATTTATAATCACAATAATTAATATTATTTACTATGTTCAACTTAATTTTTTTCTTAATGAATCGTAAAAACAATAAAAATTAATTATCGTAGTTAAGGTAAAAACGAGTTTACCTGGTTGTTAAAGTAAAAATACCAGTGTTAAAATAACTTAAAAACATTTATAATTTTTATTTTATGGCCATATTTATACCTTATATCATATAAGTTTTGAGAATGGTTCATTTTGGTTCTATTATGTGTGTATAAAATGGGGGCATATTTTATTCATTCTAAAAATTCTAAGGGTGTACTCTCCAATTATAATAGGAAACTCCATGTCCTCTTCTCCCCACAATTTAAGTTACATTTTTTAAGAAAATAAATAACCATATCCATTAATTACATCAATTACCATTACCTAGAGTGATTTTTTTGATCCTAAAACTAGCCTAGAAAGGCTTTAGGTATAAACCTAAAGAGGTTGTCTGAAGAAGAGGTATAGTTCTTAACGATGGGTGTTTTTTGTTTCTTCAACTCCCCACATAAAATAATATCCAAATATGATAAGATAATAACAAAATTATATTCCATATGTTGATAAGTTATCAATTTAATTGAATAATTGATATCAATCTCCTCTTCCATAAAATGGGAAACGAAACCATCGATCATGTGTACAACAAACTATCGCCTCACGAATCAATTTAATTTGTTTTCTATTAGCACATATCATTGATGGATTTAATAATGGATTTAATTTTTATAAATTAAATATATTACAAAATTATACCTATTTAATTATAATATCACATATACCTTCTTACTGCCCAATCTGTTGGAAAACGACATCGTCACTCATGTGTACATATGGACTACTGCCTCCATGAAGTGATATGTTACATTTTTCATTTTTCACATGGAAATTAATAAGGATATATTTAATGAATATATATGATGTAAAAATTATTCTTAAAATATTAATTATTATTTATAGTTATTCCGTTCTATCTATAAAAAAATGGTAACAACGTTCATGCATACGTACGATCTACCATCTCTATGAATGATATAATCCATTTTTCTATCACCACATCCATGGATGAATATATATATATATATAATGAATATATATATTATATTTATATCTTTATTAGAATTTTTTATATTATGGAACCATGATAAAATTACAAGTATCGAAACAAAAAAACCAAAACATACCTGAAAGTTGAATCAGTTATCACCTAGAATAGTGATTTTAATAAATAATTTTTAATAAAAGGGTGATAAAAAGTTATATGTAAACAATATATAGTATTATATATATTAGTATGGTTATGTAATATATGTATAGTAAATATATATGTATTATACAAGAGGTTTGAATATATAAGAAGGAAACCAGACTAGTGGTAAGGGTTTCTCATATCAACTTTATTTTGTGAGGCATATGCCATGTTCCAAACTTATTTATTTTGTGTGTTGTATATAATACTCCTTTGATATGTAATTTCATGAATATTTTTATATTAATAGTATTTAATGTTTAATTTTATGTTATTTAATTCATGGGGGTTATGATTTTAAATTTACCCAAGTGGTAAGGGTATATTTCAAAATCACATCATTATTTAGGATTTTTTATGTTTATGTCATCACTGGGGAAATAATTATATATTTTTATCTTAAAAATAATATAATTTATTATCCATAATTTATTCCAATGAATCTCATGTTTTCCTTTCAAATTACACTATTAAAGTACTCAAGATACTAAAATAATGTTATTCAGAAAAACCAACATTGTTTTTAAACTTAGTCGGGAATCTTTCCCTTCTACGTATTAGATTTACAAAGAATATATTTAAAAAAAATTTATAATATGATTTATAAAGTTCTTTTTATCCATGTTTGAATTTTGACAAAATTATTTAAAATAAATATTCTTGTCATTTTCTGAACGATATGCTTTTTGACCTTTTTAGAATAGTGAGAAAGGAATATTTTTTAATAACATGAATGGAATTAACTATCATCATGAAAACTCATTGATTTTAATATTACTTAAAAAGTAACATGATTAATTTCAAATAAATATTTTCCTAATATTCTATAAAATTTTAGTTTTTAAAAGTTATTTTCTAAGTAAAAAAGTGTATTTTCTTCAAGAATTTTTTAATAAAATATTTATTGTATTTCTATTCTTCAATGAAAACATCCCTTATTTTACTTATTCTTAACTGGGGATATATTGCAATGATAACATCCTTATTATTTCTCTATATGTTTTATGATCAATTTTATTAAGGTTATATTATTTTTATACCATTCACCATATTACTCTGGATTGTTTATGATGACATTTATTGATTGGTGAAATTATTAATATCTCAAATGATAGTTTTTAATGAAAATGTTTGCATTAATTATATTTGTACCCTTTAATAAGAGGAATTAATTGGACTTATTAAGTAATGGGTGGGGCACACCATTGCTCCCCGATGCATCAGTAGGTCTCATGAGACAAACTGGCTTGGTTATTTGGCTAAGGCCTTACCTATTTATATAAGATGTCTTATCACAAGGACCTAATGATATTATTATGATGTCTAAAATTATGAATTACCTCATTATGAGATTAGTTATTGGTTTACATGTGAATATTTTATTAATTAGGATATCCATGGATAGGTTTCAAACATATGTGATTACTTATATGGAATTATTTGATCATCATTTATTCAATCTATATTATTCAGCATTTTCAAGATATTGATTAAATGATTTTTTAGATATTTACCTATCCATATTTATTCTTCCTTATTTATTCATGATAGTTTCCATTGTACGCATACCCTTATTGAGCTTAGCTATTTCTTATTTTTCCATTCCTTGGATTCTAGGAAGTATATTATAATTGATATTAAATGATATAATAAAAGGAATAATTATTTTCATGAATAAAATACTATGTTGAATTTTATTTTCTCAAATGTAATGTTAATTTCAATTATGTGTCTAGTTTTCCCAGACTAAACTATTCAGTCCTTTAGGAAATGATCATTTTTACCTGGAACCAATGTAATAATGTAACCACTGACTTTAGGATATTGGGGTTGGGTTATTTACAATTTAAAACTAATAAAAATATTAAAAAATGAAATTTATGAATATTAATGGTCTAAAATTTCATCCCTTATCCATTTATGAGTAAATTATTACCTTCTAAGTAAAATTTTACTTTTTAATATCAGAAAAGTAATTACCATGGTGAATATTAAAATTTGATAGCCAAGGAGTTAAACCAAAATTTAAGGTTGACAATGATATAAAAACAATTAAAAATTTTATTAGATGATTATATTAATACTATATCTTCCTTATCAAATAATAAATTTCATTTTGAAGAATTTGATATGAGTTAGACACTATTATATTATAATATTTCATGTATTTCAAAAAACTGAAATTAACTATATTTTATAATAAATAATATTTTATTAAATTATTTAAAATTAATAAAATCACTATATTTGGAAAAATTAATGGGATATGGTTGAAAATATAAATCAGGTTCCGTTTTTGGTCAATTTAGTTTTTATAGTAATATTCTTTAACCTTAAAGAGTAGAAAACATTGATATTGTGGTAATTGTTAGAAGGATTAACAAGGGGTTTAAACTATGTGATAATGGTTAAAAAATAACTTAAAAAGACAATTTAGAATTATAATAACTATATATTTTAAATATATATATTTGGAGTCACTTAATTATAAAAATTAATTTATATTAATTGAAAAATTTATGCAATTCTATGTGTGCCCCTCCACTTACTTATAAAAGGGAACCTCTTCTCCTCTCTTACACATAACTTTTGAGCCTTATATTCCATTAAATCCACACAATAATACATTTATATCTTCTTTACCCATTTCTTAGATCTTATATACTTTCCAAAAGAACATACTTTTAAGGCTTGAGCTTTAAGCTAAACAAGGTTTCTCAATAAAGAGGTATAACTCTTAACAAAATGGTTTCAATTTTATTTATTCTTATACATCACATAAATAAGTGGTATTCATTATAAAATAACTCATTTTGTATATTAAATATACAAATTTTTTTATGATTATGGAACAGACATTATTTACCTTATTCCCATTCATTGGGAAATAATAATATCCCTTGTGCATATGAGTGGAATACCACCTCCACGAAGCGATATTGTTAGTTTTTTTCTTCCATTATAAATGGATATTAATAAGGGTAAAATTATAGAATATATATGATATATATAATGTAATAATTATTATTTAAAGGTTAATTATTATTTACCTTTCTTTCATTCCATCCATTGAAAATTGAAAACAGTGTTCATGGGTACGTGTGGCCTATCATCTCCATGAATGATGTAATTTATTTTTCTATCTCTTCCTTTTGTGTATTAATATATATATATATATATAACTAATATATATGATATTTATATCATTATTAACATTATGGGGATGATGCAATCCGGATCTAATTATAAATACAAGTACTGTTGAACCAAAACATGTATGAAAAACGAAGAAGTTATCAGCTATAACAGAGATTTTAATAGAGAATTGTTAATAAATGGGTGATAATATGTTATAAGTAATTAATATGTGGTATAATATATAATATTATGGTTCTATAATACATGAATAAAAAATCTATATTTATTATATAGGAGGTTCACACGTGTATAAAGAAATATGGTACTTGTGGTAAGGGATTTTTGTCTCACTTTTACTTCTGTGAGAAACCTGTCACATTCATAACTTTTTCATTTTATATGGTGTATATAATTCCCATGAATGAATTTTATAAAGAAGAAAATGAATTTTTTTGGGTATATAAATGTCCATATGATGTTTTTTCTTTCATTGGGGTTCGATTTGAATGTTCCCAATCTTGTAAGAGATTTATGTTTCATTCCCATTTAATGAGGATTGTTTAAACATTAATTTACATTGAGAAAATTATATGATACTTGTCTAAAACTAAATTTTATTTTATTATCATTTGGTTAATTCTATATATTACATGTTTCCTTTAATTTTTCTCTATTTTATTATTTAATATAATGAAAGAATATTTTTATGGAAATTTGAATTTATTTGTCTATTTGGTAGAAATTTTTTTTATTCCATGTCCATGGTTTATTTAAAATGATTTTAGGAAGGTTTTAATATTCTCCTACGAAGGATTAAATTTATTTTTACCCATGTTTTAATTTTTTTTCAAAGTAATCTGCTTTTCATTTTCCAAACGAGGCACTTTTGACTTTTCACCCAATATATGAAAGGAATATTTTTTTAACACACATGAGATCAACTGTATTACCATACACCATAAATTATCAAACAATTGAAGATTCCTATATAAATTTTCAAGGTTATTTTAAAATAAAACGTTTCCTACTATATATTCGTTTTAATTTTTCTAATATTTATTTCAAAGTGAAACGGTTATTTTCCTTAACAAATATTCGAAGAAATCTTTAAAAGGAATTTTTATCTAAGACATAATCATATATCATTGTGAAAATTTTTAATTTGAAACATGTCCACTCATTAAGTTAAGGATATTAAATTTGGCCCACACATAAGCTTATTTACATGAAACCATGTCAATATATATTCTTATGAACATGAAATATAGGTCCATGCAAAAACTTATGGACATGGAACCAAGTCCATAAATAATCTTATGGGCATAAAACTATGTCCACGCAAACAAATTTTGAACATGAAATTAGGTTCATTAATTTCATTGATATTACATCTTAATATATGAATATCTAATTTATTTTTCAAATTCATAATCAAGGACCATAAAGGTTTTCTATTTTTGGAGACTAGATACATAATATTATTTTTTCCTAAAATATATTCTACAAATATCAAAATGTTCTTCCCATGTAGTACTAGTTATATTTGTCAAAAACCTTATTATTTTAATAATACCAAATCAAGTTTATAATGTTATTGATAAACCTACCACTTGAGTAATGTGATTAAAATTTAAAGGATTTTAACTGTCCTTGAAGTTTAATGGATCGTTCTACCTTACCGAATGTCTTACTCAACCTAACCTAATGAAAAAACTATCTACCATGTGTCAGATGAGAAAATTCTATCAAATTAATAAATCTATAATAAATTTTAGTTGATCTTACCATACATTGAGAATAACCTTATTGCATGCACAATAAACCTACTATGTGATATATATGTACCTAACATGAGTAAAAACAATATGATGTTGTGAAAAAATGAATACCATATAATGGAAACAACCTACCACATGATAAAATCAAGTTACTATTCTAAGGTATATAAAATATTCATTACGTAATATACTGACTACATCTATTATTATAGTGAACATGTAAAGAGGAATGGTTACATAAAGATCAAATAAATTGAACACCAAAAGGAAATGACCTACCATGAAAACTCACCACACAAACTAACCATTAAAACTGAATAATTCAAGTTTATATGCTACCTAACTTTGATTTAAGTAAATAAAGCTTATCATGTATAACTTAGTAGTGGAGAATTTCAAATCTATAATGGATATAATTTTTAGAATTAATTGATGATCCAATTAATTTAATACTACATTGATTGTTCCGCAATTTCTACTTTTGGATTAAGATATTTTTAAGATCAAAATATGATCGTGTATGGGATTATAGGATGTATGTTTCTATAAAGAATAACATTGGATCTTATACATACATTTATACTAAATATAATACTCGTTAATAAATCTCCATGACACTATGTTTTCTTTAACCAAGTGTAAAAATTATCTTTTGTCTTTCTAAATAAATATTCAAAGGACTCTTAGACAAATAAAGCTATTTAGATCAAGATGAATGAAGTTTTATTATCTTATATCTCTTTACCCTTCTATTTATGCTTTACATTCAAGCTATGTTTTTTATTACCCAATTTATCCATACAATATAGTCTCTTAAGATAAACTGGAGAGTACCAGATACTCTCTAAAATCTTTTAATTTTTATTCCAATGAACAACTATGGAATATGTCGTGTGTGACCTATGTCTGTTTTTATCTCATGAATAACTATATAAGAGGCTCTGTGAATAGAAATCTTTCTGTCCTGTTGTTCGTAAAACCTGATCAAGGTTCTGGATCAATTTACTTAATAATAAACTAGTTTCAAGAAATTGATTTACATGTATAAGGGAGTAAGACTCAACATGGAACTGAACCCCTTGTTAAATTTTTACTATTTTCTTTATCTTATTTGTTTTCTATATTTTTAAACTAAACCAGCTTCTATTTTTAGTTTATTAAATAAAAATGTTCTATGATTGTTAACTGAATTTGGTGTTTTAAATATCCTATTTCATATGAGCAGATTAATTTAAAAATTTAGAGTATATTAAAATGTATTTTAACTGAGATATGATAGAGCACTTAAAAATATTTTCCAAAGATCAAATTATATAATTCAACTATTTTTGTAAACATGATGATTATATCAAATTGGAAGATTTAGTTTTAATTTTTTAACATAAATTTTATTGGAAACTCAATTCACAAGCCCTCTTGAGTTTTCCACTAGGTCCAACATTTGGTATCAGAGAAGATTTAAAAATGCTTTTACTATCATCTAGTTTTACTTAATGATCATAAATTTATTTTTTATCTAAATTTAATTCTTTATGGATAATCATACAAAACGAAGGAATAGTGAAAAACTATACTCCTTATTTAAATGGAATAAATTGTGCTAAATAAAATATAGAAATGAAAATTCATTTATAAAGTATAGGCTTTTATATATGGGATTCAATTGAAGAAAAATATGAAAAAAAACTAAAGCTTATAGAGAAGATTTTAGCGATTCCACTAAGAAAACTTATGATTGTAATTATAAATTTATTAATTATTTATACTATGATTGAGGTGAAGATGAATTCAATAGAATATATAATTGTGATACATATTTATATATTTCAGATGCTCTTGTTATATATCACGAAGGAATATATAATGACAATGAAATGAATTTAAATACCTATACTATGTAACATGATACATTCAAAATGAATCCTAACGAATCAATCTCTAATATGTATCTCAGGTTCAATGTTATTTCGAACACAATTCACCCAATCAAAAAGAAACTTATTAATAAGGATCAAGACCCATGACATCTCATATTCTTACTAGATATATGGAGAGGAAAATATGTGACCATATTATAGTCCCGTTAAATTAGTACATAACCAAAAAAAGAGATAATTGGATAGATCATGACGTATGAAGAAGAAATATAAGTGAACAAATAGAAATTAGATAAACGCAAGAGGAATTCGGTACCCTTTAAAGATTCTAACTCTAAACAAGAAGAGAATATTATAGATTAAAGTCCAATTATGTGGAATCTCTATAAAAAATGATGATGAAATGTCTCATCTAGCCAAACATTTCGAAAAAATTTACATAAAGAATATGTATTTCAAGAGTTAAACTATAAAATTAAATATATATCAATAGAGGTAATTGGATAAAATAATGAAAAAAGGATGATATTACCAATGAAATAATCCACTATGAGTGATAAAGGAAATAAAACATAAAATAATATTGTTCCAAGATCAAATATAAGAAAAAGTATGCTCAAATGGGTACAAATTATAAAAGGGATAATAAATTCACTTAGAGTGCATCTAATTATAGTTTGAGTGAATCAAACTAAATTAGGGAGTAGATAAATGAAAAAGATAATATATATTTCATAAAAAATACATCTGAGGTATTAAATTTTTCTTCTAAATCTCATGTACATATTTATATTCCTTACAAAACTAAATAAATGATGAAAATATGTCTAGAGATGAATCATTTTAATATTGTAACATGATGGAAGACACATTTAATGAATTAAAGGATAAATATAAATTTTTAAAGAAGAAACATATTATGTCTTCTCACTTTAAAATTGATCTTATAGTTGAAAAGGATAATAATTCTCAAATTCTTTATGGAAAAAATGAGCTAAAATATCAAATGATAAACTAAAGAAATATCTAGATAGATTTACCAATAGAAGGACAAAATAACCAATATTATTTGTAAATAAACTAATCCTAAATATACTATACAAATATGATGTCGACTTGGATATATTAAAATATATAAAAATAGATTTTTCCAATGTTCCAGTTCTTCTAGTTCTATTTGGGGTTCTTATCTACTATACCTAATAATGTATTTATTTCTAAAAGTATAATACCTACTTTTTTGGAATCTAGTAAAACAATTATGGAATCTTATATCATTTTTTACTTACATCAATATACCTAAAAAGATGTGGTTACCAAAATCATATTTGGTTTAAATATCTTTTTTAAGAAAACATATTAAAAATATATAGTAATAAATTATGGTATATAGATAGTGGATGCTCCATAAATATAATCGGGGACTACTCAAGCTTCAAGAACCAAATCAATGTGGATAGTGGACATGTCACTTTTGGTGACAATGCCAATGTTAAGATAATTGGGCTGGCCAAATCGATAACTCTGGTATAGTCTTTATTTCTAAAGATTTATTATTATATGGATTGAAATATAAAATTATTTACAACTCCAAATTATGTAAAGATAGTTTTCATGTTATGTTTCAAAAAAATTCTTGATTTTTTTGATTCCAAGCATGCTTTAATTATTATAGCCTTGTAAAATGATAATAGTTTTTCTATAGATATAAATTAATTATTTTCATATAATTTTTCTTATTTGAGTGATTTTTAAAAAGAATCGTTGCTTTAGAATAAAAGACTAGTACATTGAAATATTAATTATCTTTGAAATATAAATATAAATATATTAGTCAAGGATCTACCCAAACTATAATTTCCAATAGACAAAGTCTATAATCCCTGTTAAAAGGAAAAGTAGCACAAAATATATTTCAAACCAAATAAGGAAGTGTCAAATTATCATCCTTTAGAGTTGGTTCTCATGTATTTGTTTGGACCCTCTAGAGTTTCAATTTTAGAAGGAAAATATTATTCCTATGTTATAGTTAATTATTTTTTAGGATATACCAGGGAATTTTTCCTAGCTCATAATAGAAAATATTTTAACTTTTTTCTAAATATGCTAGATTTGTAGAACATCGTAGTGGACATAAAATTATTAAATTATGAAATGATCAAGTCGGTGAGTTTTAAAATCAAGAGTTTGTATCCTTATGCTCAAAAAATTTCTATAATCATAACTTTTATTCTCTTAGGACCCCAAAATAGAATGGTGTAGTAGAGAGAATAAATACAACCCATCAAGAAATTTCTTAGACCATTCTCAATGAGTATGATATATTATTTAGTTTCAAGTAGAGGCTGTAAATACAAATTTATATATAATTAAAATAATTTTTTAATAGAAAAATTTTAAATGAGACCCCATATGAATTATGGAATGGTAGAAAAAAGAAGGTTAATTAGTTTCATGTTTTTGGTTGTATGGACTTTATACTCAATAGAAAAGAGTTTAAACAAATTTTTTTCCAAAAGAGTTAATGAAATTTTACTTGGATATTGTATAATAAATAAATAATATAGGGTATTTAATAAAATGAATATTATTTTTTAAAAACATGTACATGTCATGTTTGATGAAATAGATTCACAAAATCTTAAGATCTCATTAGAACATCTAGATGATGACATTTACAATTTAGAGATTAATATCTTTCCATAACACTTATAAAAAAATTACCCATTTCCAAGGAATTATTAAACCCAAACCTATAGATAAAATTTAGGCATAAAACACTTATATTCCTAGTGATATTATGACTCCTAAGTATCACCCCATAGTTACCAATATTGGTGACATAGATAAAGGAACTCAGACTAGGTCTTCTCTCATAAACCAAGTAAAACATCAATCTTTCTTGTCATAGCATTCACCTAAGAACATCCATGATGAAATAAATGATGAATTTTGGCAAATTTATATACAAGAAGTGTTAAATTAGTTTTAAAGAAATAGAGTCTAGGAACTAGTTGAAACACCCAAGGAATACATGACTGTTGGAACTAAATAGTTGGTTATAAATAAGTTGAATGATTGTGAAAAAATAGTTAGAAACAAATAAATATTGGTTTGAAAAGGGTATTTTCAAGAAGAAGGTATTGAATATGAGGAATGTTTTTCCCACTGATCGATACTTGAATCCACTAGAATGTTTCTTACCTATGTAGAAAATTTTGATTTCAAACCATATAAAATAGATGCTAAGAGTGAATTATTAAATTTCTATATATTTGAAAATATTTTTGTTGAAAAATCACATGGATTGCAAGACCATAAATTTAAAAATTATTTTTTCAATTTTAAAAAAGATTTATATGGTCTAAAATAATCTCAAAGATCTTGGTATTATTGGATAAACACATTTTTATTTTCCAAAGGTTTTACCAAAGGGATAACTAACCCAAATTTATTTTTTAAAATAATTTCAAAGGATTATTTAGTTGTAAAAATAAATATTTATTATTAAATTTTTTGGATCTTTATGAAATTATTTGTGTACCTAAGTTTCAAAAATTAAACAAAGTGAATTTGAAATGAGTATAACCTATTTATTATTATTTTATTCTATTGGAAAATAATTTTATTTAGTTAGTTATTTAGATTCTTATTTTGATAGTTATAATTTAGATAGAAAAATAACTTGTAGAACATGTTACGTTTTTTCAAGTCACTAGTTTCATAGTATTGTATGAAATAGAACACTATTGAATTATCCAATGCTGAAGCTGAATATAGAGCTGAAAGTAGTTTTTGTGCACATATTATGTGGATGAAACAAACATTAGTAGAGTGTGGATATCAATTTTTACATGTTCCTATAAATTGTGATAATAAAAGTGTGATAAATATTTCTAAAAATTCTATATCACATTATATAATAAATCACATTGATATAAGACATCAATTTTTTAGAGATCATTTTAAAAAATGTGACATAACTATTGAGTTTATTGGTAATGAACATCAGTATACTGATATATTTATAAAGCCCTTAAAACTTAAGAGAATAAATTATATCAAACACGAATTGGGCCTGATAAATTATGTCTAATTGTTTCAAATTTATTTGAGCCTTGGTTATTATTTAATACCTATATTAAATTGTTTAACCTTTTTTTTTAGGTTTTCTGAATGTCAATGTGTTGTGTGGTTTTCATTGTCAATATTTTAATGTGAGTTTTTGGTCATAATTATTATATAATTACTTTAGAAAATTATTCACGTGTTCACCATACATACCTTTAGTATTTACTAACATGGTCACATTTCTTTCCATGAATATTTTATTTATATAATTAGTATGCCTACTGTGAGGTGACAGTCTATTTTCATATTGTACCTTTAGTCTCATAGATCCATGGTTAGTAGACCTTCCATTCCTATCTCCATATATAGATTTTTTCATAAATATTTTGGTAGGATTTCAATCAAGTGTACGGCTGTTTTACACCCTAGATGATTAAACTAGATTTTTAATATAAATCAAAATAGATGTATGTATTTTCCCTGAAATGTCCTTCTTTATTTTGAATCATCTAAATCCAAATATATTGAATTATATTTCTCTCTCTTAAAACTATTCCTTCTAATTTCAAACCTATCTCAATAGATGTAATATTTTAAGAAACCAAACCCAACACAAAATTATTAGGATGAAGAGTATATCATATACTGATTTTTCCATTTCCTTACCTCTTTCAAGGAAGTTTATGAAATCAAAAGACAGCTTCAGTGCAATATTAGAGCTGAAAAATCTACACCTGGATGATTTCCCTATATCTATTGAAAAGTAAATTGATGTACAATGGTTTAAATTAAGAAAATACATTGTTTTTAATGAGATTAAGGAATATGGGTGGGATTCATGGTTTGAAAATAAAAGGAAGAATTAATATCTGAATCCTATTAAATAATTTTATCCACACATTTAGTTCTTTTCTAAATAAAAAAGGCATATAGTTAAATCAATGATAAATAGTGAATTTTTATAATTATCCTCAAGAAGCTAGGAAATGTTATTGGGTGTACATCCCAAAGGAGTGTTTGGAGATTACCAGAGCTCATATTCAGTTAATCATGCATAATCTGAGTTTCAAGGTTCTTTAGATGAGTCCATTGGGAATAGAACTCCTAGAAGACCCATTACTATTGAGTTAATAGAAGAACGTAGGATGATGTTCATCTTTATCCTTCATCTTATTTTTCCAAGTAAAAGATACTTTAGTATCATATGACAACAAGATCGGTTTTTCTTATTTTTGATGAAGAATTGTTTTTAGATAAACCTATGAAGATATTTCATGATACATATGGACAAATTTGTAATCCTACCTCTAAGTTAATTTCTATACCTACCAAAATATTATTTATTACTTATTAGGGAAAAAAATACTTAGTTCCTTTGGGGGAAAAAATTAGCTAATATGATAGTCTCTAACTTACATAAAATATTTGTAAGTAGATAAAGTTAAATTGGAACCCATGGAAAATGGAATAGATAGATGATGGAAAAAAGATTTATAAAATATTTGATTCAGTGAAGTACCTAGTTATACATAGATATCTTATGGATCTAGGTCTTGAACATGATGAGATAGTTGAGTATTCAGATGATGAGGTGGATGTTGTTGAGAAAGAAGTTGAGGAAGAAATTAAAATGGTAGATTGTTATGAAGAAGTAAAAGATACTTATGAAGATTGAAAGGAAACCTCTCTTACCATATCTTTTACTCCTCCAAAATCTCAATTACCTTTTCCATCACATGAATAAGATCTTTAGTTAAAGGATATTATTTACACAAAGGTTTATATGAGTGGTTATAGGCCTAAATTGGAGGGGTTTATGGATTTTGTGAGTTCTGAAGTTAGTTTAGGTGGATCACCTATGGTTGGTAGTAAAACTATGTTTTTTGTTAGGGATTTACCTTCTAAGGGGGATAATTCCCCTAGATCTATTATTTTGGGGAAAGATTATCTACATTCAGATAATAATAGGGGTAGTTCATTGAGACATGATATACTTTTAATCCCTTCTACTTAGATATTTATAGAGGGATACCTTATTTATACTATAGATATTCTAGAGACTCTTTATTTATCTCCTATGATACATTAAATTGACCAGAACCTATATTATATCTTCGATCCTACTCCTACCAAAGAAGGTAAAGAAATTGAAAAAGGCAGTGATAATGGTGAAGATTTTGAGGATGTATCTCCTATAATTCATAAGAAGAAAGATGATTCTAATTTTAAGGTAGAAGTACAAGTTTATAGAGCTAGATCATTTGAGTATTTAACTAAGTTAGATTTTAGGAATCAATCTTATGTTTAATATATCAATATCCATTTTACATCATATGTTTCCAAGGATGATTTGTATGAATTTGAATATAATCTTATGGGTGTTTCAAGGAAGCCTTTATTAGTTTTAGAAAATTTTTAGAGCCCTCTAGAGAAGATGACATCATAAGGAATTTGATGATTGTAAATTATTTTCTTCAGGAAAATTTTTATCTTCAAATGAATTTTTTGAAGAATGGGATTACCGTTCTTAAGTAATAGTTGTGTTATCTCAAATAAGAACACTCTAATATATTGATTCAGTAAGACCATAGGTTCATGATTTATATCTCTCATTTCCCATCTCTAGATCATCATGTTCATCCAATTTTTTATTAGTAAAGGATCAAACATATCATAAGATAGGAGTTGAAGATTATGTTTCATGATTTTAGAAAGTCACGGGAAACCATGTCTGATGGATTTAAAACCCGTACAACCAAGAAATAATAATTATGAGAGATTATATGAAACAAGAAGGGAAAGATATAGAAATCATTAAGAAGGTTATAGATTAATCTCTTAGCCACATCATTACCAAATACGAAATAAGGGTATGTTCAGAACCCTATCCTTAGATCTAAACATTTCACCCTTGAATCAAGATTTTAAGTCAAAATTTTTTAATCTAAAGGCTATAAATCTAGTTCGGAATATTTCATAGAGAATATAGATGATTTCACTCAAGATTCAGAGAATGATTCTTGAGAAATTAGTTATTTTACCAGGTTGATGAATCCTTATCTATATAATTCTCAAATAGTTGTGCTATCTCCTCAATCCATTCTCATGTGCCAACCTACTACCACTACCACTTGTACTATCAATCCTTTCAGCATGTATCCTAGACAAGCATTTTAGAAAATACGACATGTTTCAAGATGTGTATCCCTTGGAGAGCCTACATATATGGAGTCGATCGTAAAACATTACATAATCTTGAATTAAATGAATAATTCACATTGAGGATCTTTTTAGGTTTAGAGATTTATATTATTAGAACATAACACATTCATATCAAGTTGAATATTATATGTAGACACTTCTACTCAGAGTCTATTTTGTATAAAATAAAAACTCTTAAAAAAGAGTCATGTCTAGTTCCATATTTTAGGCATTATGACTTTTCTTTGATCCCATCCTTAACAGAATTCATCTTTATTTCCTAAGAAAGAAATTTCAAAAAAATATGGGATGAGCATAAAAATATCAGTAAGGGATACACAAAGAAGAAAAACTGTTAGTTTTTCAAAACAAAAAGTAAACCATGAATACTTTATCATAAATTATTCTTTTCACCTTTTTGAAGTAGTAAATATTTTTCAATAAATAAAAGATCATTTTTTACTATTTTTTAACCAAAAGTTTACAATAAAACCCATAGAAATAATACCTAGCATATACAGGTAACTTGGGACATAAACATACTTAAATGGAATAAACATATGGTCGACTTCCACACATATCACTAAATGGAATAACCATACAGTCAAATTCAATACCCAATGCATTGGAGGTTATAATTTAACCACCCATCCT
Source organism: Viscum album (assembly GCA_963277665.1). Lineage (NCBI taxonomy): Eukaryota > Viridiplantae > Streptophyta > Magnoliopsida > Santalales > Viscaceae > Viscum > Viscum album. The sequence goes on along the minus strand of OY728162.1, from coordinate 419,774,359 downwards.
AGTTTGTCATGGCACCCCCCATTATTTGGTTTATCATGTAGCCACCCGTTAAATGTCTAAGTAACATTATAAAATCATAACACATAAAATATTCCAAATATAAATATTTCACTAATAACATTTTATTAGAAAATCAAAATAAATCATTTCAGGATATTGAAATAATAAATCAATTTCAAAAAAAAAATTCAATACAAAAACACCAAAAACAGAATAAGGAGTTTATTTTTTCATTTTAAAAACATTAAGTCTTATAGAGGAAGCCAACTAACAATTACGTCGGCAGTGTGGTCATTGTCACTGCAAACATTAAAAACATTCCTTTAGTCATTTAGTAAAACAATTTTTATAAAAAATATTCCCTTTGAATGAAATGAAAATTAAAGGGGGTTTATTATATATCGTATAAATGAAGGAGGTGTATATTATCAAAACAAGCCTCAATGAATGGAGATTGAGACGAAGTCCCTTCCCTCGTGTCTGATATGAACTGTTTGTTATTTAATTTTATTAATAATAAAAATAAGTTAATTTATACATTCTTATGAACCTTTTTCAAGTTTATTATTAATTTTATATCACTTATTACCTTTCTATAACAATTAGTTAATTATTTGAGTTCATATCGGATATTTTGTCGATGTTTAGAACTTGAGTTAAAAATTAACTTGTTATAGTTTTAAATTGTCCATGTGGTAAAAATTCAATTATCTTAATAATTAAATTAATGATTTAGATATCATATATATCATATATATCAAGTATATATATGTATTAATAACAATACATAACATTTGGTGATAAGAAATGAAATTCCCCATTCGTGGAGACTGTAAGTCGTACGTACGCAAGAACACTACGTTCATTTAAATTTCTTATTTTAATGGAATTAAAACATAATTATACATAGGTATATTATAATTCTACTACAATATCATATTTAATTTTATTAACTCCATCCTTTATATGTCTCACGTATGGCCTGAATGATTCATATCTCATTGAGGGGACGGTAGTCTGCACATCCTCAAATGAAATTATCGCTTTTTCCCATTATGGAAACCATAAAGGTATGATATAAATGACAAATAAATAAGTAAATATAAAATAAAAATATAATATATATCACATATAAATATAGTTCTATCATAATTTCCATCATGATAGGCGGTTGGAGATATTTGAACAATCATCGTTTCGTGAGGTAGTAGTTCGCCATCCAGAGAAGTAATATGTTCATATCCATTAGATGGAGGTCTGTAGAAGTGTAGTTCAAATACATATCATAAAAACATCCTAGTATATTTAATATAATGGTTTTGTTATAAAATAAATAAATAAATATATTTTATGGTGTTGGAGAAAAAAAAATAAAAGAAAAGAACTTAAGAGAAGACGTTACCTTTAAACCGGGTAACTCCCTTTGGTATGAACCAAAAGGTTTACTTGAAGTGAATTCTACCTAAGTTAAGACATCTTGGAGTAATATAGGTATGTATTGATCTTAATTGTGTAGAGTATGGAAAATCCAAGGGGCTTTAGAGGTGTGAGTAATGGGTTATATTTGATTTCTTTCTATAAGGGGGAGGAGGGGCTCTTTAGGAATGTTTTAAACTATTATTTTATAATATAATGATTTTCGATTTCTAATGGTCAAAAAGTCATTAAAGTCAAAGATAAGAAGACTCTTGTTCAAAATAAAATCATCCAAAAATAATTGGACTGAAGTTTTATATTTTTTAATCACTATAACCTTATTTATTTAAATCATTCGTTAATAATGTAAACACTACTTTATTATTGCATCATTATCACTCCCATGTGGCTCCATGGGGTCCCAAAATTTACCCAAAGATGAAAATGGTTAGAAATGTATCATAAAATAGGATTATAAAAAATGTTAGGGTAATTTAATATTATTATAATATTATTTTTACCCTTGTTTACCAGATTTACCCTTTAACCATGGTAAAAAAAATATTTACAGAAGTAAATATTAATAATGTCTAAAAATAAAAGTTTCATATTTTTACAATTTGAAACCCATAATTCCAAATATGAAATAACTTTTTTCAAATTCAAAACACACAATTGACATAAATTAATTAAAAATTAATTTAAAATTAATTTAAAATTAATTTCTCGTGTCAAAACAAAGAGTGTTTTTAAGAAATAATATCTATCAATAGATTGACAAATGTTTATGTCCAATTTCAAAGTGAAATTAATTCAAATGACCAAAATTGGATAAAATGGTAAAAATATAATCTAATTACACTTTAAAACCAATTAAAAATAAAATATTGCTATATAAATAAATTAGATTAAAAGATATTTTTGAATGAAAATGCATTATTTTTCACGATTCAGTAAAAAATGAACATTATCAGAAAAACACCAAATATTTACCGAAAATAAATTATTATGTCTTGATTATAAATAAGAATTTTATTTTAAAAAAAACATAAAAAGTGAAAAAAAATCTATATTTAAAGAGGTTTCTCCATTAAAAGGTATTAAATCGACCTTTAAAAAAATATTAGAGTATTTATGCATAAAATTAGATTCATTGACATTTTAAGCTTCCAGATTTTATTGGATAAATGTAAATAACATTTGAAAAAAATTTATAATCATATTCTAGTTAGTTCTATTAAAAACTTCTAATACAATGGTTTTGTGTTAACTACCATATAAAATAAAATAATATTATTATTTTTTAGTATGAATAAGCATTGTGTGTAATATTAGACTTCAAATAAACCCATTATTGAGTATCGGGTACGCCATCAGACATAGAATCTCCTTTAAAAGAACATTAATATTTAATTAACATATATTAATAAATATGAAAATATAGTATTCTTTATTTACTTATGATTTTACATCCTTCCTGCCTTTTGGGAATTGCATCCCCACAATTCTATTCAATTATCAAATAACTGGGGGGTATTTTTCCCTCAATTAATTTTCAGATTCCAACATTTCCTCTTCAACCATATGGTTTTTCCACAAAACTTTTACCTAATGAATTAACTTATTCCGCAACACTTTCTCTCTTTGTCCAAGAATTTGGACTATTTGTTCCTCATAAGAGAGATTCTCTTCCAACTAAACTACCTTTGGGCTCAAAAATGAGATGGATCCGGCATATACATTCTCAATATTGAAACATGAAAAAAATTGTCCACCTAGGATAAAATGGGAGGTAAATCCACTCTATAGGAAACTACTCCAACTTTCACTATAATTTCATATGGTCCAATGAACCTCGAACTCAACATTCTATTTTTTCTAAAATGCATTACACTTTTCCATAGATAAACATAGAGAAAGACATGACCACCTACCTGAAAATAAAGATCCTTCCTCCAGTTATCTGCATAACTTTTCTGCCTGCTCTGAGCTATTCTCATGTGCTTCTGAATCAATAAAACTTTTTCTGACATCTCTTTTACCAATTCTGGTCTCACCAACTTCATTTCAACTACTTCATCTCAAAATCTGGAGTTTGGCACAACTTCCCATATAATGCCTCAAATGTATCCATCTGTATACTGGAATGAAAACTGTTATTATAATAAAATTCAACAACAGAAATATGTGGGTCCCAACTTCCCTGGTAATCCATTGAACAAGCACGTATCATATCTTCCAATGTTTGAATGTTTTGTTCTGACTGCCCATCTTATGGTGGATTAAAAGCAATACTAAAATTTAATTCAGTACCCAAAGACTTCTGAAGTAATTTCCAAAAGATAGAAGTAAAATTGAGATGATGATCAGATACAATGGAGAGGGGAAATATATGTTACCTGATTATATTTTTAACATACAACCCAAATAGTTAATCTAGAGACAACGTATTTAGAATAGCACTGAAATGAGCAGATTTAGTCAATTGATCAATAATAACTCAGATTAAATTGCTACCTCGAGATGTCTTTTGTAAACCCACAACAAAGTCCATGGATATATTTTTCCATTTCAACTCTGGAATCAGTAAAGACTGAATCATCCCTTTTAGTAATAACCACTCTTATTTAATCTTTTAAAAATTCAAACATTTCATAGTAAAATCAACAATATCTCTTTTCAGTCTATCCCACCAGTAATACTCCCGAATATCTCTACACATATTAGTAATACCAAGATGAACTGAAAATGGAGAACTTTGAGCTTTACATAAAACTCATTCTTCAACTCTGAATCACAAGGCACACATAATCTCTTCACAATCCTCAAAACACAATCATTATCAATGTTAAAATCAAGGAACATACCCCTCTAAAGCAACTCTACCTTTTTCTTCAACTCACTGTCTTCCTTATTCTCTTGCTTAATTCTGTCTAACAGAGATGATTTGAATGACACCTAAAATAAAACAGATGAATTACCTACACCAATAAATTCTATTACAATTTTTATCAAATAATTAATCAAAGGATCGGGTTCTAAATGTATCATTGTTAATGTAGCATTACATTTCTGACTCAAAGCATCAACCACTTTATTTACCTTTCCCAAATGGTAATGGATCGTGAAATAATAATTTTTTATTAATTATAACCATATCCTCTAACTCATGTTCAATTATTTCTGAGTGAATATATACTTCAAAATTTTGTGGTCAGTATATATTTCATATTTTACTCCATATAAATTATGTCTCTAAAATTTTAAAGCAAAAAAAAATAGCAACTAATTCCATGATGGGTAATTTAACTCATGAGGTATCAATTGATGTGAATCATAAGAAATTATGTGACAATTATACATAAGGACACAACCAATCCCTCTAAATGAAGAATCATTGTAGCTAAAAAACTCACCGTCTCTGGATGGTAGTGCCAAAACTAGGGCATTCACCTATCTTATTTTCAATTCTTAAAAACAATCATCATATTTTTTTCCAAATTAACTTAACACCTTTTCAAGTTAACATTGTCATTAGACTAGATAACCATGCAAAATTCTCCACAAACTTCTGATAATAACATACCAAACCATGAAAACTATTTATCTCAATTATATGTGTGGGCCTTGTCCAACATTAATAACTTTTATTTTAGCAGGATCAACAGTTATTCTATTTGAAAAAATGTGACCAAGGAATGAAATTTTTTGTAACCAAAATGCACACTTTCTGAATTTACCATAAAATTTCCTCTATTTAAAAGTTTTCAAGAAAAATATCAAATGACTCTCATGCTTTTCTTTAATTTTAGAATAAAGCAAAATATCAGCAATGAACACAACCACAAACTTATCCCAGAACTCATGGAAAATTCTATTCATAAGATCTATAAATACAATAGGTTCATTGGTGAAACCAAAAGGCATAACTACAAATTCATAATGGCCATATCTAGTATGAAATGTAGTCTTCAGAATGTCTTATTTTTTTACTTTTAACTGATATTACCCCGACCTCAAGTTAATCTTTGAAGAATACTGAGCTCCCTGAAATTGATCAAATAAATGATAGATATGAGGAAAAGGATACTTATTCTTAACAGTGATGTCATTCAACACTCTATAATAAATGAAATTTTTCATTAAACCATATTTATTTTTAACAAATAAGATAGGAGCACCCCATGCTGATGTGCTGGGTCGAATCAAACCTTTATCTAATAACTCATGAAATTGATTCTTTAACTCTAAAAGTTCAATTTGAGCCATTCAAAAAGGGGGTATTGAAATTGGATTAGAATTTAGAATTAAGTCAAAATTAAATTCAACTTCCATATCAAGTATTATACTAGACAACTCATCAGAAAAAACATCATGATATTCATTTACCACTGGCACATCATTAAATTGAATAGTTCCTTTGTTTTCAACAATATGTGAAAGGTAACATTAATTTACATGTTTTACTAGTTTCTCAGCTTCTTGATATGTCATCAAAATTAAGGGTTTATTTATATAGATAAACTGAAATTCTTTCTAAAAATAAACCACTTTATCTCTACAGTAAATCTTAGAATGATAAACGGAAAGCCAATCCATGCCCAAAATAACATCAAACACTACTAGAGGCAAAACAATAAGGTTTTTAGGTAGATTATTTCTGCACACAAGTATAAAAAGGTTCTTATAATTTCTTTTTGTCTGAACATATCTTCCATGTGTTTTTACCATAAGTTCAGGACTCATATATTGAGATGGAATTCCCAATTTACTAGAAAACTTCATAGAAATGAAAGAATGTGTAGAACCTAAATCAAACAAAAAAATTTCATAATATTAATAAAAAATAGTATACCTAATACTACATCATTCAATGGCCCAACATCTTCTGAAGTACATACAAATGATTTCACCACCCATTTCTGCTTGTAGTTAGGCTACTTTCCCTCAGTTGGGTTCTTCATTGGAATCACATTTGAATAATAACCACTTTTATTGCACTTAAAACATCTTACCATTGGTTTTTCATTGCATGCATGATCATATTGTTTATATTTATGAGAAATATGACAAGACTTACCACACGAGAACACTTTCCAGTTCTTGATAAACATTCTCCAGGATAATTTATACCATAATTCTCACATGATGGATATTTAATATTCTTACCTCCAGGTTTATTTGATAAATTCTTTCCATTTGAATTCCAACTAGACCACTTATTTTATTTTCTATCTCGGAACACCTGATCATTAGAAAACTCCATTTCAACCTTCTCAGCACAACTGACAAGTTTCTCATAGATTTTGAATTCACGATAGGCTAATGCTTTTCGATATCGCGACTTCAGTCCTGAGTAAAATCTATTTATCTTACTATCAAGATCTCAAATGAAATTTGAAGTATACCTTGCTAGTCAAGTAAACTTTTCTTTGTAATAAACCACTGATTCATCCTCTTACCTCAATTATAAGAGTTGTTTTTCCATCCTATTTCGAACCACCTTAGGAAAATATTTCTTAAGAAACATATCTTTGAATTCATCCCAATCAATAGCATAAATATTTTTTACTATCCCCTATAGTTTTCACCATTGACCACCACTGATCAGCTTCATCTTCAAAACAGTAAACAAAAGACTAACCTTTGGATGTTCTGAACACCCCATGACATTGAAAATCGTCTCTAGTGCTTTAATCTTCCCTTCAATTAGCACAGGGTCAGATGATTCTCTAAATAATGGGGGATGTTTCCTCATGAAATTCTCCACTACTGAAAAGTTTCTCTAGAGATGATCTGGATAATCGTGTGCATGAATAACACTACTATTTATAGCCTGAGTCAATTGTTCTATCACTATAACAAACTATTCAGTTATAATTCCAACCATCTCAGGTTGCTGATTTGGAAGGTTATTCTCCTCTGTATGCCTTCCCAATAGAGCGGGCATGTTTCCTCTACAGAAAACCATTCTGAACGAAGAAATATCTTAGGTGAAGCAACATGGTAATATGTAAATGAAATATCATTTCAATATTACCATAAATTAATTTATGTATATTAATTTAACAATATTATAACTCCTTAAAGTTGTTTAAACTGACCTATGATACAAAATATAAAGACCAGACCTTAAAAAAATACATAATATTGAATTAAATTAATAATTTACATCAAGGATCTTCTTAGGTTTAGTAATTTAGTGAATTAGGACATAACAAATACATAACAATTTGAATATTACATGTAGACACTTCTACTCATTATCCATTTTTTCATAAAATAAAAACTCTTAAAAAAAGAGTCATGTTTAGTTCCATATTTTAGACATCATGAATTTTCCATGATCCCATCCTTGAACATATTCATCTTTATGTCATGTGAAAAACATTTCAAAAAAAAAACTTGGTAGGAGCATTAAAATCTCAGTAAGGGATACACAAAGAAGGAAAAATGTTAGTTTTTAAAAACAACAAGTAAACCATGAATACTTTATCATAAGTAATAATTTTCACCTTTATGAAGTGTTAAATACTCTTCACTGAATAAAAGATCAATTCTTACCCTTTTGTAACAAAAATATTACCATAAAACCCATATAAAGAACACATAACATATAACGATAACTTGGGACATAAACATACTTAAATGGAATAACCATATGGTCGACTTCCACACATATCACTAAATGGAATAGTCATACAACCAGATTCCATACCGAATGCATTAGTGGTTATAAAATAACCATCCATCCTAATTTATCATGGCACCACCCATCATTTGGTTCATCGTGTAACCTCCCGTCAAATGTCCAAGTACAATTACAAAATCATAACACATAAAATATTGCAAATATAAATATTTCACTAATAAAATTACATTTGAAAATAATAATAAATCATTTCAAGATATTAAAAAATTAGATCAATTTAAAAAACCATTTTCAATGGCAAAACACCAAAAAATAGAATAAGGGTTTTTTTATATTTTACAAACATTAAGGCTTATAGAGGAATCCAACTAACGATTACGGCGATAGAGAGGTCATTGTCGCCAAAAAAATTAAGAATATTACTTTTGTAGTTTATTAATATGCTTTGTAGAAAAAATATTCCCTTTTAATGAAATGAAAATTAAAAGGGGTATATTACATAATGTATAAAATAAGGAGGTGTATATTTTGAATACATGCCTCAATGAAAGGATATTGAGACGATGTCCCTGACCTCGTGTCCAAATTGACTCGTTCATTCATTAAATTCCTAAATAATAAACATATGTTAATTTATAATTTCTTAAGAACCTTTTTAAATTTTATTATTCCTTTCATATCACTTATTACATTTCTATAACAGTTAGTTAATTTTTTGGGTTCATATTGGATATTTTGTCAATGTTTGGAACATGAGTTAAAAATGAACTTATTAAAATTATAATTTGTCAATGTGGTAAAAATTACATTATATCTATAATGATATTCATGATTTAGATATCATATATATAATATATATCCAGTATATATATGTATTTATAATAGTACAAAACATTTGGAGATAAGAAATGAAATGCACCGTTCAAGGAGACAGTATGTCGTACGTACGCGTGAACGCTACTTTCATTTATATTTCATATTTTAATAGAATGAAAACATAATTATAAATAGGTATATTAGAATTCTAGTATAATATAATATATAATTTCAGTAACTCTATCCTCTATACTTCTCATGTATGGGATGAATGAGTCATATCACTTTGAGGGGTCGGTAGTCCACACTTACTCAAACAAAATTATCACTTTTACCCATTATGGAAACTATAAATGTATGCTAAAAATAAAAAATAAATAAGTAAAGATACAAGATAAATATAATATATATCACATATAAATATATTTCCATCATAATGGCCACCATGAGTGGCGGTTGGAGATATTTTAACAATAGTAATTTTGTGAGGCAGTAGTTCACCATCCACCGAAACAATATGTTCGTATCCATTATATGGAGGTGTGTGGAAGTGTAGTAAGAATACTTATAATAACAACATACTAGTATATTTAAGATACTTGTGTTGTTATAAAATAAATAAATGAAGAGAGTTTATGGGGTTGGAGAAGTAAAATAAATGAAAATAACTTAAGAGAAAACATTATCTTTAAATAGGGTAACTCCCTTTGGTTTCAACCAAAAGGTTTTCTTGAAGTGACTTATGCTTAAGTTAAGGATTATAGGTGGTATGTAGGGATTTAGTTAGATTAATTGGGTAGTGTTTTGACAAGATATGGGTCTTGAGAGGGGTGAGTAATGGGTTAGAGGTGATGGCTTTTTATAAGTGGGAGGAAGGGCTCTTGAGGAAAGTTTGAAACTATTATTTTATTATATAATGATTTTCATTTTATAAAGGTCCAAAAATAATTAAAGTATAATATAATATTACTCTTGTTAGAAATAAAATAATCCAATAATAGTTGTATAGGTTTTTAGATATTTTTTTAAATCATTTTAATCTTATTTATTTAAATCATTCATTAATGAGGTAAACACTACATCATTATTGTGTCATAAATAATTTTATTTATTTGATCTCTAAAAATTATAAACTAAAAATCATGATATAAGAAAGATTTTTATTTTTAAATGAATATTTATAGTCAAATTGATAACTTATATTACCCCATGTAAAAATTTATTTACTAAAAGATATATGTTTATGTCATTTTTGTCTTTAGTTTAAATTAATTAATATAAAGTGTCATTATCACTCCAAAGTGGCTCCCTGGGGTCCCAAAATAAACCCAAGGAAGCCCATGGTCATATATTTATCATCCAATTGGATTAGAACAAATGTTTATGTAATTTAATATTATAATAATATTATTTTTTACCATTATTTATCAGATTTACCCTTTAACCATGGTAAATAAAATATTTACTAAAGTAAATATTCATAATGTTTAAAAATAAATGTTTCCTATTTACACAATTTTGACTTCATGATTCCAAATATGGAATCCATTTTTCCAAATTAAAAACACTGAAGTGGAAGAAATTAATTTAAAATTACTTTTCTTTGTCAAAACAAAAAAGTGCATTTTTAAGAAATAATAACTATCAAAAGATTGACACTTTTTTATCTCCAATTTAAAAGTGAAATTACTTCCAATGACCAAATTTGGATTAAATGGAAAAAATATAATCTAATTAAACATTAAAAGTAATTAAAAATATAATATATCCATATAAATAAATTATATTAAAAGGAAGTGTTGAATTAAAATGCAGTATTTTTCACAATTCATTAAAAAATGAACCTTATGAGAAAAATGACAAAAATATACCCAAAGTAAATTTTTATATCCCGATTGTAAAGAATAATTTAATTTTTTCAAATAGAACGTAAAAAAAGTAACCGAAATTATATTTAAAGAGGGTTCTCCATAAAAATGATGTAAATTAAACTTTTAATGAATATTAGAGTATTTATGCTTAAAATTAGATTCATTCATATTTTAATCCTCTAACATTTAATGGATAAATGTAAAATAATCTAACAAACATGTATAATCATATTTTAGTTAGTTTTTTTCATTATTTCCAATACATAATATAGACATTAAATACCATTTAAAATAATATTATGTTATTATTTTTCAGTATGACTCAACATTGTGTGTAACATTAGACTTCAAAGAAACTCGTTGTTGCGTAACAGGTACTCCATCAAACATAGAATCCTTTTTAAAATAAAAATAATATGTAATTAATAAATATTAATAAATATAAAAATATATTATTCTTTATTTAATTGGGATGTCACACTACATCCCCATCTTCTCCTCAGCCTAAATCTGACCCTACCTTTACTTACAAAGGAAAGAAATCTATAATTCATATATATGTCAAAGATATCCCAAATTTTGATTTATATTAGGATATATGATATATACTTATTGTACCTTTTGGAATATCTTTTATTATATTAATGAAACAATAGTCTTTCTATTCATATTTTTCATTTTTCTCTTCTACCAATTTAGTTTGTTTCTTCATTCATCTTTTGAAAATCCTAAAAGGGAGAGTAGTGATAAATTAAAATCGATTGAATTTATTGGAAAATTTTTCATGATTTTATGATATTTCTAAATAGTTAATTCAATCCTCTAAAAAAATATATATTTTTTATTCAATTAATATCAATTTCAATTTCATGATTTTTGATCGTGAGAAAGGGGTAGAATGTTGGATTTTTCCATCACCTTCTTATTTTAATGATCCAAAATCATGGTTATAATGATATTTCTGAATTTAATGTTTTCTATTAGTAAATTATTTTCTATCCAAACTTAAAAAATGGATAAGTTTGGAACATTCCATGACAAACTTCTGCATGTGTAATATGATTACCATTTGAATGAGTCGAACTAGACATAAATGTAAAGTCATCGTTCCACGTTACCACACATATAATCAACCTACCATGAGACAGAAATGTACCTATCATGAGTAAAAAGTACCTGAAAATGTTAATTAATGAATACCATATTAGGGAAACTACCTACCACGTGCATGAATTAAGTTATTATGCCAAGGTATATAGAGTTTTCATTAATTAATATACTGAACATGTATCTAATTTTAGTAACCACATGAAGATGAATGCCCGCCACAAGATAAAATAAACTGACCACATGAAACAATGGATCTATCATGACAACCTTTCATTCAAACTGACTATGAAAACTAACTATATCAAGTTTCTATTCCATCTAAACATGATTTTAAGTAAAGATAGATTGTCTTTTGTAACTTAGTTGAAGAGTGTTTCAGATCTCCAATTGTTAGTTTTTGGAGCATTAATTAAATATTCAGTGCATTTAATATTGCATTGATTGTTTTCCAATAATTACTTTTGGATAAAGATCTTTTTATAATGAAAATATGATCATGTAAAGGAGTAGAAAACTTATGATTCTATAGAGAATAACAAAGGATCTTACATAAGCACTTAAGATAAAAAGAATAATGATTCATAAATATCTAAGATAATATTTTTTAATGAACCTATTGTAAAAATTTTCTGAGATCCTTCCAAATACAAATTAAAAGTACTCCAAGAAAATTGATGCTATTGAAATCAAGCTATATAAAATTTTATTATCTCAAATCTCTTAATCTCTCGGTTTATGATTTACATTCAAGATGTGTTTTTTGTTACATTATATTTATATATAACAAAGTATCCTATGCTAGACTATATAGTACTAAATATTTTGTAAAATGTTTTCATTTTTACTCCCATGAACAACCATGGAAGAGATTGTGCGTGACCTGTATTTTTTTATCCCAGAATATCTTTGAAAGAGGTTATGTGCTAGAATAGTATTTTGTGTTATTGTTTATAAAACCTAATCCTGGATGTGGATAATATTATTTAATAATAAAATACCTGACAGTTGGTGATTACCATGTGGAGGAGACTATTTCTTGACTTGAGGCCAAACCAATTATTAAATTTCTACAACGTTATTTATCTATTTTTTTTTCATTTAAACTAAACTGACTTCTATTTTTTTTATTAAACAAAACTGCACTTTGATAGTTAACTTAAATTAGTGTTTTATATAATCAATTAGATATGAGTAAATTAGTTTCACATATTAGAGTATTTTCAAAATTATTTTAACTGAGCTATAACGAATATTTTGAGTATCTTTTAAAAAGATAAAATTATAAAATTATGCTATTTTTAACTGAGTGATTTTATCAAATTGGTGGATTTATTTATTAAATTGTTTTTAATTGATTTTTTTTGGAAACTTAATTCACCCCCTCTTGAGTTTTCCACTAGGACTAACAGAACTCTCCATAGAAATTCCTGACTTAAATCCTTTATTTATAAACCTAGGAAATGAAACATAATAAAGGATGAGTTTAAATTATTAATAATGAAAGTAAGGGAGACATCAATTATCAATTTAACCAAACATGAGCATAAGGGTATTAGAACATGAAATTGATATTTTAAAACCATACCCTGAAAATCATTGACCATAATGCCAAGTCATGTTATATAAATTTTCAGTTCATAAGACTTGGATCATAAAGTAATCTAATAACATGAGACATGAGAACCAATAAATACAAATGAATATGGAGACAAAAATAAAATTATAAAATCATAAAAATGTATAAATAAAAATAGATTCAATAAATAAGTTAAGGAAACGAGATTATTCCCTTATATAAACTTATAGACATGAAACTAGGTTCACACATAATCTAATGAAAGCTAGGTCCATTCATAAAATTATAGACATAAAACTAAGTCCACATGTAATCTTATATACATTAAAATCTAGGTCCACACATAAAATTTTTAAAATGAAATTAGGTTTATGCATTACATATTTATCTAACAAATTATACATATTTACCCAATGAATTGTAGGGATATATAATTCTTGGCCCAAACATCACATAATCATAATCCTTTCATATGTGTTCCCCATGATCATAAATCATTAATCATATATCATATCCCATTGAATGGAGACATGTTTAATAAAAATATCACCATCATAATTATAAAACCTGAATAGAAAGAATAAGGATGTTATCATTGGATTATACCCAATAAAGAATAGGTAACAATAAAATATGTCATCTTAGATAAAAATTCTTTTAAAATATCACTTGGAATAGTTTTTTGAGGAAAAATCTCTTTTCACATTGAAATCACTTATTTAAAATTTAAAAATTTCCAAAATATTATGGTAATTTTTTATTTGAAAATAAATTTGTGAAATTGTAAGCGAACAATCAAATAATTAAGTGGTCTTGACAACAAGAAATACATTTTTATCATATACGTTAAAGAAAACATTCCTTTCCAATTTTTGGTAAAAAGTCAAAAGTGCTTCATTTTAAAAATGACCGGAAGATTATTTTGAAATATTTATATAAGAAGTAAAAAATGGGTAAAAATGACATTAAATAATAATAGGATAACATAAAAACATTCTTCAAAACATTTTAGAGAAAACATGTACATTGAAGAAAAAAATTCCCAACTAGTGGGTAAAAAAAGTCAGTTTTTATTAAAAACAAATTCCCGATCATTTTAAGTAACAAAAAGACGAAATTGGAAATATTAATTGAAAATTACAATAATAACATAGGATATGAAAATTAGTGGGGGGGGGGGGGTTGGTGGGTTTCATAAGTATCATTAATTTCTTTAGTATAAAGTCATGTATAAAAAATCCTAATTAAAATTGGAATGAAATTTAAATCCTTTACAACATTGAAACTTTTGAATCAAAACATTATTGAAAAGAGAAAATTAGATCGATATTTATATAACCATAATTTAAATTATAATATTAATAAAATATATTCATTTTAAATATATACACCATATAATATAAATATGTGTTGAATATGGCATGTGTCTCACAAAAGTAAAAGTGAGTTGAAAATCCCATACATTAAGTCTCGTATTTATTTATAAACATTTAGACCTCTTATATAATAAATATAGATTAATTATAAAATTATTACCAAACGATTATCATATATATATATATAATACCATATATTATTTACTTATAACATCTTATCACCAATTAATTTACAATTATTTATTAAAATAACTATTACAGGTGATAACTTCTTCATTTTTCATAAATATCTTGGTTTGAGAATCTTGATATTTGTACTTAAATCATGGTTACATAATCTATATAATGTTAATAATTATATGAATATAATATATATTCATTACATATATATATATATATATAATTTTACGTCTATAAATACGAATTACACCGTTCATAGAGAGAGTATGTCGTACATATACGCGTATATTGTTTTCACTTTTTGATGGATGAAATAAAAGAAAGGTAAATAATAAGTCACCTTTATTGAATAATTATTTTATTTTATATCTCATATATATAAATTAATTATATCTTTATTAAATTCCTTGTAAAACAAAATCATAAAATGAAACACATCGCTTCGTGGAGGTGGTTGCCCACACACACGTACAAGCGATGCTATCATTTTCCAATGGATGGGAAGAATATAGATAATTGTTATTCCATAATGAATAACAAATCATTATATTTAAGATACTTATTAAATTATATTATAATGGATACTATATATTCATAATAGATATAACAATAAATAAAATTCAAATCACTCGGTTAAGAGTTATACATCTTCAATGAGAAACCTTATTTAGTTTACACCTTAAGCCTTGATAAGATGTTATTTTATAAATAAAAAAAATATCTATGAAATTTTTATGGAATATATACAGTTATTATGGTCGGTATTAGAATATATAAAAGGATATTAAGGTGTATGGAAGAGAAGAGAAGATGTTCGGGGAGGGGCACTCTTAGGATTACTTAAAGTATTAAATTAATATAATATAATTTGTAAAATAAAGTGACTCAAAATTGATATTTTTAAAATATATAGTGATTATAATTAGAAATAATATCATAAAATAATATTTATAAAAGTTCAAGTGACGTTTTAACCCTTGTCTATTAGTTTTAACCCCTAAATAATCTTTTTGAAAAACACAGTAATATGAAATATTTTTATTCTTTAAGGGTATATAATGTTACTATAAAATAAAAGTGACCTAAAAATTGAAAATGGTTGATATTTTTAACTATATACCATTAAATTGGTCAAATATATTTTTTTTATAAATTTTAAATCATTTAATAAAATCTTTTTTATTATAAAATATAATTAATTCTATTTTTGGAAACACGTGAAATATAATAATATACTAAGTATATAATCATGTAAAATTGGATAAAAATGACATGAATTGGATGATAAGTAATATATATTTTTAATATAATCACCGAATCAAAATTTTAATAGTTTTGATATCATTTTAAACCTTATCTTTTGGTTTAACCCCATTGGTTTGCAAATTTTAATCTTTTTCTATCATTTTAATAACTATTCACATAATTTGAGTTTGAAAAAATGAAAATAATGCAATTAGAATAAAAACCATTAAAACAAATCTAATATGTTATATTTATCTAAAAAATTATGGAAAACAATAATTCAACCAAATTTTATTAATTTTAATATTTTTGAAATATTTTATTTTATTTTTCTATAAATTGAATAAATAACGTCTTAATGTTACCTAAAAATTTATGGTAATTTTTAAATCAATACAAATTAAAAATAAATTATTATGATAAAAAATTAATCCATATTAAAAAAACATTTATAACCAAACTAAAATTATTTTTATCCTTATGTAAAAATTCAGAGATATTAAAGTCAAGTGAGTGGCATTTTGTATTTATGCTTTTCTAAAAATTATATTAGGGTCATAATAAAAAAATGTTACAATGTGGATATATATTCAAGTAATATATTTAAATGGCTCAGATATACCAATGGAAAATATAAAATAATGTTTTATAGAGATTTTAAATCTGTATCCTAATGTTTTATCCTTCTTTTACCAGTTTTCCCTTATTGAGGTGATAAATATTTACTATATTTAATATTTATAGTGGTAAAAATGAAAAAAGACCTATTTATAAAAAAAATTCATCCTAATTCCAAATATTTAAAAAATTTAAATATTTAGTTCATATAATTGGTATAATTTAATTTGAAATTATACAAGCAAAATGAGACGAAGTGCATTTTTCCATAAAAAATGTTTTTTGAAGTATAAATTTTTTTTATACCAAAATGAAATATAAAATAAAATCAAATAAAATTAATTATATTATTTATAATATGAATGAATTATTTTTAAATTTAAAACCATTTTGAAAAAAAATATATCTTTGTAAATTATTTAAACAAAAAGATAATTTTCAATCAAAATCAATTTTTTTCACTATTCATCAAAATATGAATTTTTTAGAATATTATCCAAACATTTATCTAAAATAATTTATAAATTATGATTTAAAAAAGTAAGTTTATTTTTTAAAGTATTATTTCTATTTTTTATAAGTTAATTATAATTTACAAGCATAAACTGTATTAAAAATAATTTTTGGAAATATGCAATTTTGAAGAAAATAATGACATCCATAAAAATTGAGTTCATATTTTATAATAATTAAGAAATAAATTTTCAATGAGTAAGACTACTATACACATATTTTTTAATTCAGTTACTGAAATTAATACCAATAAATTTAATGGAAAGGTCATATTGAAATAATAATATTTTTATAATACATCTGAATTCGTCTTAAACCTCATTGTTATGTGTTAAGAATGTTATCGATATTATTAATATTTTAAACTAAAATTTAAGGGTTTTATATTTAAAGTTAGTTATCCTCTTATAAAATTACGTGTTAATCTCATATATAAATACCGAGTTTAGGATGAGGGTTTAGCATTGTTGATCGATATATTTTGAGAGCCCCCATTCTGTAAAAAATAGAGCATATGTAGAGCCCTCTCAACCATGAAAAGAAGAGAGACTCCATGATCTCATTAGCATGATGGAGAAGTGAGACCTCATGAGCCTCCTGGACCTGATGAATAATGGGCTGTGATCCAACTTGGATATGCGAAGGATAAGATAGATCACATGATTTTTGTGTGAAGAAGAGGCTCAAGTATCCATATACCTTATTATGGGAATCACATTTGAGTTTCTATGAAGCTCTATGCTATCTTGAAGAAAAATAAAAACAATTTTCTACTCCCTTTTACATGAAGAATCCGGGTATACTGTGTATCTATTTTTGAAAAAGTACCTATATGAAGTCTCCATAAATAGTACATATATGCGATCAGGCAGTATATAAAATTGCATTGAGATACTTGAAACTTGTTTCTTAAAAGAGATAATTTTTTTAAAAAATGAATATCAAAGATAAAAATTAAACAAAATTGAGAGGAATATAAATTGATATTAATAATAATTGTTTTTTTCTTGGTTTTACAAATTTGAGAATCCCCTAAAACATTTACATTATGTAACATGAGATATTAAAATTGGGAATTCAATAAGAAAGCTGTATTGAGTATTTGAACATTCAATATTACATCAAATTTATATTATAAGGAAAAGTTGATGCTGTCATGTTTATCATCATAAGGGGAACATTTGTCTGAGTATTTGATTAACTAAGAATATACCTAATCCCTCAATAAATATCAAAAAGAGGTGTTTAAGACCAACAAATCAGTTCTTGATCATTTATGATCTTACATAATTTGGGAAGACCTCTATCAGCAATTGTAATAGAAACCAGAAGATGACAATGATCTTTATTATTATGGTTTTAATTATTTTTATATTAGTTAATATGGAGTATTTTTTCTAATAGGACACTATAAATCATAGTGTGACTCTATGATATTCATGATTTTATAGTTTTACTATTTGTGATTATAGTACAGAATCTTTGATTGAGGTTTCTAACCAATAACTATAAGTAATATGCTCAAATTGAGACTGAACATTATAAAACTATTAAGTCCATGTTATATTTGTTTTAAATTTATTTGATAAATTATATATAATCATTTGAGAGGATCAAATATTAATAGATCAACAAAGATTAATTTCAAAAGAAAGAGAAATCATAAAAATTTACCAATAATTCAACTCCCTTCCCAATGGTATAACACCTCCCAGTTCCCTTTAATTGGTATCAAATTCAGGTTACCTCTATTAATACCCATTAAGAATTTAAGATAGATAATCTAAATTTTGTGTACATCATGTTTGTCTCTACATTCAATGGAAAGAACTATCACGATTCTAAAAAATTAACATTTAACTATCTCTTATCTTATGGACTTGAAGTTAAATACACATAAATATAAGGATTACTATATATTATAAATGGTGACCCTATCAAATTTTTTTAATATATGTAAGTAAGTTTATGGAATAGATCAAAATAAAACTCTGATCTCACTATCATAAAAGGTTTACACAAAGATTATGGAACACCAAAATACTAAGGAAATTTGGGTAAAAACAGAAATTAGTTACGAAAGAAATGAAAACTTCAAGGAGTCCAAATTGTATAGTTAGAGGAGTAAATTTGAATATATCAAAATGTATGTAAAAGAAAACTACTATAACTAATTCACAAGATTCAATGAAATTGTTTTTAATATAAATAGTTTTGGAGAAAAGATGGATAATTCAACTATTGTCAAAATTTGGTAAGAAACATTCCTGATAGGTTTGATCCTAAAGTTCCAGCTTTATAAGGTAAATGAGATTTTATTTTTATTGATTTATATAACATTATCCTTACTTATAATATGTGAAAGTTCATAGCTTTCTAGAATAAGATAAAATATGAGATGGATTTTGAGGCCACAAGAAAGCTCAAAATCAGAGATGATGAAATTAAAAAATCAAGTAGACCTAATGATTAAGATGAAGATAAAGAATATAAAGGAATAATTGATGTTTTATAAAATATATTCATGAATGGAAATAATAATTGTAAATTAAAACATCCACTAAGGTGATACAATTTTAATGAAATTAGACACTTTTCTATAAATTATTATAAAAATATTATATTGAACCTGATATTGATGATGAGAAAACATGGAAAAATAAATAGGAAAAATATAAAATGGTAAAATTGAATTTAGTGAAGTTTAGAATTTATTTAAATGTATACAAATAAGTTTGATGCATAAAGAATTAAAATATGATTACACATCTGACATCTAATCAGAATATGAAAGTAATTTAATGTTTCTTGTGGAAAAGGGTTTGATACCATTAGCAGTGAAGATGATGAGAGTGAACAAAACAATCTATAAAACATAGTAAAGAATGAATTAGAATACTTTCTTAAAAAACAATTCTAAAAAAGGATAAGTGGATGTTTTGGAATGAAAAATAAAATATATCTGATAAAAATGAATAATGTGAAAAGAAATAAGTTGTTTACAGGGATTAGAATATGAGATATAAATTCATGATGGAAGAAATAAATAAATATTGTAAAATACATTAAAGAATAGGTTTTTATCAAATTATAAGATTAATTTGAGATATAACCATAATTTATTAAATATTAGAATGTTTTAGATAATATTAGAGAATATTTTAACAATGATAATGAGATCATGGTGGAATATCAAATGTTTGTGAAAATATGGGTTTAAAAAAGAAAGTTAATTTATATCCTTATGAAATTAAAAATAAATTTTTTGCATCTAACAATTAGAGTTCTAAAATTTATTTTGGGCCAGTTTAAACCATGAAAAAAAGTGATAAACCCTCTTCTAAATCAAATTAATAAAGGGATTATTTGAGAAACTAATTTCCACTAGAGTATAGAAAGCCACAATATATAGAAAGGGAGTGTTAATAATATTTTGGAAAAATCATTATCTAAACAAAATATCAATGTTAATAGGATAATTATGGTATTGTGGAGTGTTTGGGAACAAATCCTAGTTATATTGGTATACCATTTCATTATCTAAGATCAGACATGAACAAATTGGGAGCTATTTTGAGAAAAGAAGGACAACTTTTCAAAGCAATCAAGCTATGGATAATAATTTTTCTTATCCATAAACACAAAAATATGAATTCTTGGAAGAAATTTGTGGTAGATGTGATCAGAAGTGTTATATTTATGAAATTTTCTTAACTACTATACCTAGATAAATACCCAATATTGAGAAATTAGGGGGAATTAAAAAGTTGGAGGAACAAAAATCATGTTTTTTCTGAAGTTTCTTTGAAGGGTAGTGGGAGAACCAAGTCATCGATTCTTTATAGTAGATTTTCCACTCACATGACTAGCGAGATGAACTTTTTGAGAAACATTGAAAAACACAAAGGAGGGATTAGTGACTTTTGATAATGATTGTTTCCAAAAACTAAAAGGCATTGGCTTAAAAAATAACTAATCCCAAAAAATCAGGTGTAAAGATATGTTGTTTTTTGAAGGGTGGAAGAGATATTTACTTTGTGTTGTTCAACTCTTTTATAGTGTACATGAGGTGGTATTTAATAAAGATTAATGTATTATAAATTCCTTAAATGGTGTAAGGATCATTACTCAAGGGATAAGAACCCGTATAAATATATTACAAATTGATTATTCTACCTATTCCTATTACTTTATTTCCAAAGGTGAAGACAAATTATAACATAGAAGGCTTGTACATCTTGTCCAAAGAAGTATGAGTAAATTTTGAAGCATGGTATTGTGATATATCTGACCAAGCTTAAGAGAGTCAAGGATGAAATATGTGAAACCTGGAAGAACGGGAAAGTTGATTAAGGTTCACATTAAGTAGTGTATATTCTGCTACTAGACCACTTGAGCTTTATCACATTGTCTTATATAGTCCAATGAGAGAAAATTATTCTAGAGGTGATCTTTATTTCATTAAATTTATTGAAAATTGAACTCATTTTACAAATGTTGTGTTTGTTAAACACAAGTCAAAGACAATTCAAATGTTCAAAATAATTATAATGAGAACTAAGTAGGAGATGCATCTCTATATTAAAAAACTAAGATAAATTAGTGGAAATAATTTTACATATGATTATTTTGAAATATATTATTATAAAAATTAAATCAGGAATTAGTATACCACACCATATAATCCATAATTAAATGATGTAACAAAAAGGAATAATAAAAGCATTGTTGAGATGGGCAGGGCTATGTTAACTACACAAAAAAAATTAGAGTTTTTATGGAGATAACCAATATATACTTCCATACACATATATAATAGTTGTCTACTGAGGCCAGATACATTAAGGAAACCATATAAAATTCAATACAATGGAAATATAACCATTTAATATATCACAATTTTTAAGTCCATTCATTATAAAAATCAATAGATGTGATCTAGAAAAAATTGACGAGAAATATAAGGTAAGGATTTTCAAGGGATACCCGTCTAATGGTAGTGGAAAAATGTTGGAACAAATGGATGAAGAAGATAATTGACTATGATAATGTTAAAATTATTGAAAAAAATTACTAATCAGATATAATTGTTGAAGAAGATTTAATGTATTCTGAAGAAAATGACATGAATATAATGGAATATATGAATTATGAAGTTATTGAGAAGAATCCAATCATTGTTGATATTGATTCTAAAAAACATTAATGAAGATAAAGCTACTAAAAAAATGATAGAAAATGGTACAATAGATTGATTAATCATGTTGATGATGAAAATATTAGTAGAAATCAATATGCTAAAGTATAAACTAGAATGGTTTTGATACTTAAAGATCAAACTACACGTATTTCCAAAATTGAACATTATATAGTGGAAGAAGAAATTGAGCATGATAAGGGGATACAAGGATTAAATGAATAACTTAATCAGATTGAGATGAACTCCACTTGGGATCTTTTTTCAATACCAATAAATAAAAATGTAATTATAACCAAGTGGTTTTTTATAAATAATATTTATATTAATTGTGAGGTATCAAGGAATAACTCTAGGTTGGTGTGGAAATTCTATTATCAAATAAAAGGTATTGGCTTTGAAGAATCTTTTGAACCACTAGATACTATCAAAATTCTCTTGATAGTGTCAGGAAGAAAACATTACAATTTTTTTTTCAAATGGATGTGAAATATGAATTTTTAATGGAAATTATAAGGAAGAATTTTATATTGAACTACCCATGGGTTTCATCTTAGACAATGATAGTTACATGGTATGCAAATTGAAGAAAAATTTATATGGTTTGAAATAGTCTCTTAGATCTTGGTATTCTTAATTGTAGTGTTATTTATGGGATATGAAGTTTATAAAAGGTAAAATTGAAAATAACCTTTATGTGTGAGATATGTCTAAAGGAACTCTCATAGTCATTGTTTATATGGATGAAATCATATTTGATGGTTACAAGTAGTGTCTCTATGAATAGTTTGTTGATCAGATGAAAAGGAGTTTTTAGTTGTCTATGATAAGTGAGATGACATAATTCATGGGATTTTAGAATGAGTAGAAGATAGATTAAATATTTTTATCTCAATAAAAGTATGCTTTGGAATTATTTAAAAATATTTTATTGGAAATTTAAAAATAAGTTCCAACTCCCATTTTATTTATAACCAAATTATTCAAGGATAAAGTTGGAATAAATGTTAACCAGAAATAATTTGTAAGGTTCATTAGAAGCCTAAACTATGTCAAAAAATCAAGTTTATATATAACTTATATATTGACTTTGTGTGAAAGGTTTCTTATTTGTTCTAAATATTCTCATTTATTAAATTCTAAGATAATTCTGAGATACGTGAAAGGAACTCTAAATTATGGGATACTATACAAACACAATGAAAATTTGAATTTTTTAGGATTTACATATATATATTTTGAAGGTGATTTTATTGATAGATGATCAAATTATGGTGGAACATTCTTATTAGGATAAGTTTGTGTTAGTTGGTACAAAAAATAATAATTCAGCGACACTGAGTTTAGTAGAGAAAAAATATGTTGGTTTTACACATGCTTATAATCAGATGATTTGGTTTCATGTGTAGCTAGAGAATTTCAAGTTTGAGAATGAGAAACCCTTGAGAATTCCCTATGATAATCAATTTTTTATTTATTTTTCTAAAAAACTATTGTAATAATAAAAATCCATGTGTATTGATATCAGATATCATTTTATAAAAGATTAGGTATAAAGTGGAGATATCATGTTGGAATAAATTTCTATAATAAATTAGGATTCATATATTTACACCAAAGCTATTACAAGAGAGATGTTTGTGGAATTGAGGTTGAAACTTCATTTCTAGACTTATTATCTCACTTGAAGATTCAGGGCTAATCCCACCACGAGGCATTAGATTCCATTTTCAATTGTGGGGAAAACTTTTACACTAATTTATCTAAAAGGATTGGTTCTTTCTATTTTTTTAAATATAACATTTAGGTTATTGTAAAAATGTGTAGAAAAGTGAACAATAATTGAGGGGGGAGAATATAAGTAACCTGGCCAAAAATTCCTTATAACCGAGTGATGATATTATTACAAAAACATTACCATATCTGATAATGTTGTCATATGATATTTATCTTTGATGATGGTCATTGTTTGATGAATCATAATGAGTGTTTTTTAAAGTGAATTATTAGTTAAGAACAAATTCAAAATGGTAGATTTAAGAACCATTGGATTTTTTTGATGATTTTGTAATAATTGTTAACTAATTGCCTATGAACATTTTTGAAAGTCTTTACATAAATTGTGGAAATTTGGGAAATGCTCCTTATTTTATAAACATATGAATGAGACATTTGGAGATTTCATAATTTTTCAAACAATATAATAGTGAAGATTGATTTTGTAATTTATGATTCAATTAGAAAATATGAAAATAAGTTGAAAATTATATGTCATTTTATGTAGAAGACTTTGACTAACTCTTTTTACTAAAAAAATGAAATATCTATAGTTGACCATGTCATGTTTTCTCAAACACACATATGAAATTCCAACACAACCATATGGGTGCTATATTAAAAAATACATCCATGATAGCTTAGTATAATGGATGAAATTTATTTCATTTTCATGAGTTATAACCTATGCTTAGGGTATCCATGGAATGCACATAGCGCACACCAGCTGTGCCTAAGTGGAACAAAGGGGGAACGAAGGTGGGGGAGACACATATGAGTGTGTTTAGTGTATCTAGTTTCTGATCCCAGTGCCAACTTGAGTGGTGATTGTAGCGGATATTATTATTAAGGAGTTCTCAGTAGAAGGAAAAAGTGATTCGGGACTCACAAGCTCACTACACTTTTCCTCTTCTTAAAATGAAATATTTATATAATATCCATACAATTCATATAATATGATGCAACTAATAATTTAACTCATCATCTTTAACAACTTGGTAATTATTTTTCTTTTGTTCTCAACTTCCTCATTCGAAAACCACTAATCTAGCCATCCTCATTATAAAACTGAGGCCACACAAATGAGATATTTTGATTAAAATTATACGATTATAAATGAAAGAAATATACATCTTACTTGAAAGTGTTTGTTAAAATAATGATCCTATACCAAATATTATACACATTTTCAATGTGATTATCCTCTTCTGAATATATATCTTAACTTCAAATATACTTCTGGAGGAGTTGTATGTGATTTTAATTACATGCGCATGATTGTTCACCAAAGGAGAAGAATGATCATTTAGATCTTTATTCCACAACTTTATATGTACAAATATTTTAGATAATCTGTGATCCATATTTTTTTTAAAAAAATCCACAACTTATTATGAAAATCATACATTTATGTAGGTGACCCTCTAAGAAAATGTGGTGGTCACCTCATCTATAAATACTAAGGAATGTTTCTAGTTTTAGTATTATTAAACATTATATATTTTGATCTCTCATTTTCTCAAAAAAAATTCAAGCATCATTATTGCCCTCTCATCCATGTAGAGAAGAGTGAGTCCATGCTTTCATTAGTGTAAAGAGGAATTTATATACCATGAGCCTCCTAGGACATGAATAAGAATGGTTTCCATGCATACTTGGAAACATGAATAAAAAGATAAATAATTATCTTTTTGTGTGAATAATATGCTCATGTTTACATGTACCATATTATATGAAGTGCATCCGAGTTTTCATGAAGCCGTTTAATTTTTTTAAGAAGAAGAATATCACTCATGTACTCTTTATTATATGAGGAATCCTAGTATACCACATATATATTTTTTGTATAGGACCTATGAAAAGTATCCAAAAAAGTATATGAATGGTCCCATATAGTACATGCACATGCATTTAGATACCCAAAATTGGTTTCTTAAAAAACAATGAGCTTAAAAAACAAAGGTATCTCGAATATTATCATTAAAGAAAATTGAAAGGCACATAAAAAGATAGTAATAAAAAATTGTTTATGTGATATGGTTTACACATTTTAAAATCCCATTAAACACTTTTATGAAGTACACTTGAGATATTTGAATTGATAATTCAAGAAGGAAATTATATTTATTATGTGAAATTTAATTCTTATAATACAATTATATTAGTAGGAAGAGATACTAAGGTTGAGAATCATTATTATAATAAGATATAATGTCTATATAATCATTTGATTAAATAAAAAGATATATGATCACTCACTAATGATTATAAATATTTTAGAAATACCATCATATCATATATTAAATGTTAAATATATTGAAAAAGTTGGGAATATATCCATCAAATGTTTTAGAAGGCACCAAAAATAATAATGATCTTTCTTATTATGGTTTACATTATTTTTATATCAGGTACAATGAAGATAATATTCTAGTGGGACTCTATAAAGCATAGTGTTACTCTATGCTATTAAGGATTTTATGGTGTAATTTTTTGTTGTTATAGTAGAGAATATATGATTTGGTAATATAACTAATCACATTAGGAATATGATTTCATTGAGATCAAAACATGTAAAAATATTATGTCTATGTGATATTTATTTTTACTACATTTGGGTAATCCTGAGTTATCATTAGAGAGGGCCATATCCTAATATATCAATAGAGGTTAATTTCAAAAGAAAAAGAAATTTTAAAAAATCACAATTTATTTAATCCCCTATCAGTGGTGCAACACCTCCCTGATATATTTAGATAGTTTTTCCAATCCATATTGGGGAAATTTAGTAATTATAGAACATATGATACAATAATTTTAGTGAGAATTTACACCTTTAGTTTTTGAGTATTATTAATCATGGAATTTAGTTCCCCTTTCTTAGTGGCACTGCCCATTAATTTTCTAGATGATCAACATTGATTCAAATTCAATAAAGTGGTAGAAAACTGGGAGTTACAAGGAAATATATAGACCTATTGTTGGAACCATGTATCCTACATTATTTTTTGTGCCTCCCTTTGATACAATTAATGAATATGATGGTAGTAACTTTTTATAGTAGGTCAAAATAATACAAACTTTGAATCTGTTAAAATTAGGTACCTATATATATTTTTTCCAATTGGGATCTTGAAGGCAACATCAAAATACATCTACCTTGTTTAGGAAGCTCCGTCGATATAGAAATATTTTTCATATGCTAATTATGAATCCAAAGAAAACTAAACTAATTAAGGGGGGGGGGGAATATAAAATATATAATTTCTTGTAGCATGTTATGTTTCAAAGAGAAGAATCAGATATCAAATTGTTATAGTATTACTATCCATCAGACCAAAAACATTTGTTAGAATAAATTATTGAGAATATATTTTAGTGGATTAATATAGAGGACATGATGGATAATATTATATTGATAGTAATGAAATAGTTTTTTCACTAAAAATACCAAAGAGAGACAATATTTATTAAAAATAATATACCTTCTCTCAGTCACTAACATGTTGGAACAATGGTAATATATATTTTTCTTCTATCCTTGATCATTTTTAGGGATATGATTTCACTAAGTGATCGCTCCAGAGATACCATTTATCATATAAAGAGTCCAAATTATTTGGGACGCATCAAAACTGGTGGAGGAGAATTATATTTTTTAGGTTGAAAAATATTATTATCGGAATTCATCATACTGGTAGGTTTCTCTTTTCTTTATTAGTTTCAATAATGGAATAAACTTTTCTTCAATCTTTTTTCAGAAGTTTATGATATAAATGATACAGCCTTGAAGGCCTATTAACACTTTGAGGTTATGAGGATGTGGCATGTTAAGGATCACTTTTATCTTTTTGGGGTCAACCTAGATACCTCAATAATAGACCAAGAATCTATGGAATTTCTTGGAGGTAACCCCAAATTCACATTTTAGAAAATTTATCTTTAGGTTGTTCCCTGATATTCTAGTGAACACCACTTCAATATTTGTGATTTTATCACAACGTTAGTGGCACTTAACCACCAAAACATTTACATAGTACTTAACCATTTACCACAAAAAGAGGATTAAAGATTTGTTGCATCATATACTGAGAAGTGGATTTTAAATTTTCCAATATAATGGGAATCAACTAATTTTAATACACCCCTTTAAGTTCATTGAAAATTATATCTTCATCATCTCTAGTATCAATCATGATTTGATTGTATCAAAATATTAGTCCATAATGTAGAGGAATTTGAAATATAACAGGGAATATATTAGTAATTCCATAATCAAGATTGGAAATTCGTCCTTTTGGAAATGTATATTAAGGACCAGAAAGTTAATATAGACCCCAATATTTATTTTTTTCTTCTTTATTGGAACATTTTTTTATATCCATTTAGGGTTTGGTCTTCTTGAATAAAATGACTATTAACTGTTTACCCACCTTGGACTTGACCACGACTCCATGATATGGATGAATTATTCAGGTGTCTTGTTTTTAGCCAATATTATTAGTTGAGATACCCATTCAATGTGTGGGAACTCCTGGATCTAAGCTAAACTACTCCATATAATTTTATGAAAATATATCCTGACATTTCGTGAGAAATTTAATATATATGTCCTATTATATGGGAGTCATATCCACACAGATCAATGTAGGTTGAGGGTCTTTATTAGTTAACAAATTCACTAGTATGAGTTCATTAACAGTATTCCAGATGTATTCTTCAAAGGAAGATGGAGGATTTTTAGGATCTTCCTACTTAAAATTGATAGAAATAGAGGAATGATCTTCTTCCTATATTTTATAATGAGGGTGTTTCTTCTCCAACACATTTATTGGGGGAATTATCATTATGGAATGATAAAGGGTTGTCCTCTTCTATATATACCATATTTATGGTAGTGTGGTTTCCCAAGAATTGTATCCTTTTTCTATGATGTATCTTTATAACATTGAAAAACATGAGCAGTATTGATTTCATATTATTCATCCTATAATTCTTTTATATTTTTCACCATATGAGGCTCTATTTTTATGGGATGAATGTATTGATTTCCCCCTCTGGAAGTAGAGGGTGGTTCAAAGATCATATCTAGTTTTCCCTTATAAAAAAAATAAGTTCTTCTAGGATAATCTTTCTTTAACTGGGAGTACCAAGTTGGTTCTTAGGTCGGAATTAATGGCCTCATTATAGTGAATCATAAATAAGAATTTTTCTTTCACATCATTCCGTGGAATAGTGAGGGAAATTTATAGTCCTTTCAGAGCTTATAATTTTATTTTTTTCATAATTTATAGTTTTTTCCTTCCCTTTTGTAATACCCAAATTCAATATACTAAGTCTAATATTTATTGAAAGGGGAAGTATTTCCATTAATAGATCTTATTTGTCTAATGATGTAATATTTCATGCATTGGTTATATGAATATAACACCAATACATGGATTTGGATCCAAGGCCCTTTGAGTAGAGTGTTAAATATCATATTTTGACAGATAACCATTAATTCAATGTAAAAAATCTAATTTCTAAATTGAATACTCAAAAAGATCTTAGATAGGAGATTATTATCTCTTTTTCATATCTCTATATTGTTGTACCAATTAGAGAAAGATTAATATACCTTAATAAGAGGAATCATATAGATCAATATGGGATTATATTGATCATAGAACTATTATTGAGTAATATCTAATGAAAATTCACTTCATTTAGATGATCAAACATGTATAAAATCATGATAATACCGTGTATCATAGTTACTTGATCATTATTTTTGATGTAAATCACTATATGGAAGTTGAAAAATTCATTCTCAGTGTGATAGGAATCAACAAAAACTACATTTGGCTCAAAATCCTAATGATTTTTCATATATTTGGGAAGGGAATTTATATGATCTTTGGATAGGAAAAGGGTGACCAATATTAAGATTCATGTTGATACTATAGTGAGGTGTTTCAACACATTATATTTTTAGGCTAGTGGATTTTTATTTCTACCATGACCTTTCTCTAAGGCCTAAAGTAATACAAGTATTAAGGATTTCAAGGATGATGACCCCAAATCCCAGAATGATTGTGTCTTCATAACATTAGGTATAAGAGAGCTAGGTACCATAGGAATTTGATACTGTATATGAAATAGTTCCTTGCAAAAAAGGTTTACCAACCAAATTAGGTATGGATGGGTTCTTGAGGGCCTAAAATTATGTTTTTACTCCTATCAATATTTATTCACATCCATTATCCTAGTTTTTGTAACATAAAATGACATGGAAAAAAATATAATCCTAAATTCTTGATAGACCATGGATTCGTCCACCTAAAAAACCACTTCTATAAATATAATCAGATCAATATAGATCATATAATTCTTCCTCTCCTTCATATAAGTCCTTCAATTCAATGATGTTGACTGAATCATATTTTTATTCATTTTTCAAAAGAGGATTCCATTGGAAGAGCGATTCCCATTCTCCCAATTCCAATATCATAAAATCCATAAGGATATGAACTATTTTAGGGACCTTTGAGGGTTATTTCTAGTTCTTTTTAATACAGCAATGCTAGTTACAAAAACTTTAAGAATACTTTAATTTCAAACATGTCTCCATTGGTACTATGTAGGGAATTCATGTCATAATTGGCTACATGAGACATGACATGATGATAACATTATTGTGATTAACTAACCTTTGGGTAATCCAATTGTCATACTTTTTGTTCTTTTTTATCTGATACTTATTTCCAATTAACTACTTAATTATAAAGGGTGTTAGTGTAACACCCTGACCCCAGAATCCTAGAGTCAGTGCATTATTTTAATACATTGTAATTATTACAAGGAACCAAATCCCAAAGGGCCGATCAGTTTATCATTATTGGAAAACAAATTACATTCATTAACATTACATTACAATTAAAAACCTAACATGAAACACATATCATTCCTTGATAAAACTATTATACTCTGAGATTAACCCTGCATATCAATCATAAAACACATCTTGGCATTCTGGGAAAATAAATTATAAGAAATGGTTGATATTAGATGCTCACTAAGGGTAAAAAATACAACATAAGCTTTCATAAATAAGCATAAACGTTTAAGGGATGGAATGAAACTAAAACAAAAAATTTTAAGCATAATCGTCAACATAATATGAAAGAATAAATTAAATAATACCATTTAAATATTTACATGGATGTTCTACTTGTAGAATAATAACATATAATATCAATAACTAATCTCATAATGAGGGAAAGCATAATTTCAAACATTTTCACTATCAAGATATATCCTCAAGATAGCTACTGTCATGATCTATCCTTGTGATAGCTTACATCAATAGGTAAAAAACTATCTTTTTTTTGGAAAGATCTATCATCCTAACAATGTTACAATACTTGGAAACCAAACACAAAGCGTTTTTCACAAATTAATTTCATCTCATGAGACCTAACAATTAATTGAGAGGATATAGAAGGCCCCACCCATCACTTACTAAGCCTAATACATTCCTCATATTAAAATGGTGAAACAATGCAAACATTGTCACACCCGTTTTTTTTGTAATTTTATTTATTTATTTCTCTTGGCGTCGGGTGATTTTGCG
Source organism: Viscum album (assembly GCA_963277665.1). Lineage (NCBI taxonomy): Eukaryota > Viridiplantae > Streptophyta > Magnoliopsida > Santalales > Viscaceae > Viscum > Viscum album. The sequence goes on along the minus strand of OY728162.1, from coordinate 419,742,398 downwards.
TAAGTGCGGGTGAGTCCCAGTTTAAAATTTTAATGTTGGGATGAGTTTATGGTTTGTGATAGTGCGCGAACACCGTACATTTACAACGCACAATCCGCTTGGGCACATGATATCTGCTTGGGTATGTGCAGCCCACTTGCAGTCTGCTTGGGTACCGTATGGTGCACGAATACCGCACGGTCATCCAGTTTTAACGTTATTAAATCAGTTGGTTGAGCAGATAAATAAATAACTATATATATATATATATGTGTGTATATATGTTTATATATGTTTATGTTTTAACGTTATATATATATATATATATATGTTTATATGTGTATATATGTTTATATGTGTATATGTATATGTTTATACATGTTTATATATAGGTGTATATGTCTAAATATGTATATATATACATATATAGATTTGTGTTTATATTTTTAAATGGATTTATTATTATTGTAGCATTGATGTTATTATTATTATTATTATTATTATTACTTAAAATAAAATGGATAAGAACCAATTATTTTTATTGGGTTTATCAATATTTGTTGGTTTTTTTGTTTTTATAATTATTACTACATTATTGTTATTAAATATATATATACTTTTTTTAGACCTAATCTCCCCTTTCCCGCATCTCTCCCCCCCGACCTATGGCCTCCTGCGAACCTGTGTGCCGCTACTGTTCCCCATTTTCTCCTTCACTGTTCCACACCATGAGCCCATGCCCAGCACTCGCCCTCGCCTCCTACTTCGCTTGGCATGGCCTCCGCCAAGTGTGGTCTTCCCCCTCCTGTGGATCGCCTCTCGCCGCTCTGCCTGTCCAGCGCAGATCCCCCTCTCGGCCCGAGCTCCTTTCTCCCCGCTCGCCTCTCAGCACCCCCCTGCCCTCGCATGCTTCTCATTGCGCCGCACTCCGGCAGTGCTGGCCTTCCGCGGTGCCACCCTTCTTCTGCGGCCATCACCTACTCCCTCCCACCCATAGTAACCCGACGAACCTCCCGCTCTCCTTATTTTCCAGTGGCCGTATCTCCCGAAGACCCTACATGTGACCCGATCTCCAGTATCCTCTCCCCTCCTGTTCGACCAGCACCGCACAACCCTACTCTAGCTCTATTCCTCCCTTCTCGGTGCGTTTCCGGCGAACCCAACCCCTTCTCAACGCGATTCCGGCGACCTCAGCCCCTCCCGTCTGACGATCCTCCATTTCAAACCCGAATACCGTTGCGCAATGCCTTTGCGTAGCTCCTGCGTGGCCGTGAATCCCCTCGCCGGTTTTACGAAGGGTATATCGGGTCATGTCGGACCGTGATCCATCCACCACCGCCTAAGGCGAAGCGATTCTGATCGTTTCGGACCGCTCGCCGTTATTCGCGGGGCATGTTTTTCCTTGCCGCATATTTTAGTTTGCCACCACCATCCTAGGTAAGAGTTTTTTATCGCACACACATTTATTTTTATTGTTTCTATAGTGTTTTCAATTCTTTATATTTTATTTGTAGTGAGGATTATTATTATAATTATTTTTTTGGATACAACCTCGGATTTCCGCACGTCTTCAAGGTTTCACTACCGTCTGAGGTAATAATCTACATTCGTCATCTTGTTGTGCACTTTATTTATTTAATTATTTATTTATTTTGGGTTTGCATCGTTTCGCCTACATTGGGGTTCAGGTGAGGCATGTAATATCTCTTGTTTTGATTATTATAAATTAATGTTTATGTTTGTCTGTAGTTATATTTGCGATGTTTTATTGTTGGGTTACTTCGGTTCAGTGTTTCTGTGTTTTAGATTATTTTACTTTTGTTGCAGTGCGTTGGCAAGGTAACCCTGCCATACCACGATCATCAGTCTGTGCATGCTTGCGTGCTTATGCGAGTCATGTCACATCGTCGTGTTCGAGCTGCAAAGTGAGGTAGGTCCTCCACTGAACTTACTTTTAGATTTAGAATTTATTGATTCCTTGATGATTTATTAATTTTAATAAATTTGAAATAATACGATATAATTAATTTTTATATGATTATTTGGTGCGAAAATAACCATTTATTTTATACCGAACAATTGAAACAATTTCTTGATGAGTGTACACCCAGTATTGAAAGAATTCCCTTTTAGCCTTTAAACATAATTCACGGAATTTCAAATGTACTTCAAGTTTTAAAGATAAGTGATTTCTTCTGAACAGGTGTTTTGGGTTTTCTCAAGAAATGGGGTTTTGTTTTAAAATTTGTGAAGGCCCATTTGGCACTTTAATAAAATAAATTATTTTTGAAAACCCACTTACGGGTGATCTTTTGTGTGCATTGATTGCGTGAGCTGTATGTGATTTTTGTGCATCGTGACTGATTGATTTACATTGTGGACGCACCCCTTTTTATTGTATGTGTTGACATGGGAACCTGGCATATTGAGTGAATCTTCTGAGAATGATTGCTGAAATAGTTTAGAACACACACTGGATAGTGGCCCCATAGTATGGGAATACTGAGTTATTGCTGCTATGGGTATTGGGCCCCTCGGTTAGGCCATGTAGGGCTATACCGGGTAGTAGTATGGGCATTATGACGTCATCGAGTTAGGGCATGCCTTCAAGATGAGTCAGATGTATAGTATGTTCTGGATTGTTCACGATCTCCTAGGTTCAACCCATGTTTCTTCTAGTGTTTATTTGTGTGTGGTGCATGATTGAGAAGTCTAGTTCGGTTGTTGGCTCGTGTGTTCCATTTTTTCCCATTTCCCTTGGCGTGTGTTGTGTGTTATGTGTAGTTTTCCTTTTTGGATAATAACTAAAGTTTGGTTTTCTAATTGTTCAAAAAAATGTTTCAAAATGCAATGCACCTGTTCCTTTAAAACCTTAAAGATTGTTTTTAAATTATAAAGGGAAATGGACTGATACTTGTTTTAGAAATGTAACTGTGTGTGTGTGAAAACCAATATTTCTGTATATTTAGTTCAAACCCGAAATTAATAAATTTCTTTATTTAAAGGTAGTGCATTGGGAATAGATATCAGGCTAGACTAATGAGTTTTAATGCTCATGCCTATAGTTATTTTCTGTTTTTAGTGTTTGTGTACGATACATCTTTGGTGCGTTCTCCTTGGGTGACGTTTGTTTGCGAGTTGGAGAGTGACCCACGAGGTCACACAGAGATAGTGGTTCTCTTTCGGTTAGTTTCATTTTTTTGTTCCTATTTAGTCTTTATATTTAGTTTGTTTATTTTTCACTGCTCTGTTTTATTTCTGCTGCTTTATTTATTTATATTGGGTGAAATCGGTCCCACAGACTCTATTGATGCCCTAGCGCTTGTCGCCAGCAAGGGAGGATCGGGAACGCCTCTCGGGCCAAGTCGCGGACCGGATTAGGTGACCGGTTCATGGTCGACCCGGGTTGGTTTGTGACAGAATAGTATCAGAGGAGGTTGGCTCTAAGAGGACCTCACTTTTCAGAGTGCCTTTTGTTATTTGGGATGTCCGGAAGATGGAGAAGAGGACTGTCGGGGCTGAAGAGGTAGGTTACGGGTTGGTGCCTGATCACCACCGCTCGTGATGAGACCTAAGTTACCAGGGTTATTTTGGGATTTTAGTCTCTTATCATTGGTTTCATTGGATTGAGGGATGACAGTGGAGGAGAATTGGTTCACTTTGCGGACTCACATGGGGTGGTGACCCATGTGGAGTCCAAGTGTCCAGCTCAAGGTCCTCTTAGTGTTATGCTTTACTTGGGGCATGACTCACCACCATGTCGCTGGTTCAGACATATGCACTAGTTCTTCATTCCACTAGGTTATTAATGCTTGTGTTTTTCTTTAGTCTTAGTTGATTTGAGTGTGCGGTAAAAGTGAAATTGGTTTTCAAATGGAAAAAGTGTTTCTTCCAAATTGTTTTTGAAATTACTAAAGTGGGTTTTTAAAGAAGAGGTGTATCGTTTTGGAAAAACTTGGTATGTGTTTGGATTTGGTAAGGAAAAGAAGTGTTTGAACCTTGGAACTCCTTATGGAGAGTCACAAGTGCATGGGTATGTATGGAAAGTGCGCGGGGGCACTTGTTCGTAGGGGATGTGAGCGGGATTGAATGAACGCACTTATGACAGTTTATAAAGTGCCATAGGTGAGTTCATAAAACTGTGAATAAATAATGGTTTTGGAAAAGTGTTTTATCCTTGTGTTGTATATGTTTGGATTATGGGCCTCTTTGCCCTTAGCTTGTGTTGTTGCTTTGATTGAGTTTTGGCTTGATGCCGGTTTAAATGGTGGTTTTTGTGTTGTTATGAGTATGCCACCCAGAAAGCCTCCCAAAGTTGTCAATGAGATATGCCCAGTTCTCAGTTCCTTTTTTTTTGTGTTGCTTGCTTATCGAGGTAGTCTAAGTCCATTAGAGGTAGTTGTATTGTTGTGAAAGATATTGTGTCTTCGGGTTGTTGCGAACTCCCAGGGTAGTTAAGATTCGTACCACCCTAGAGTTATTTGAGGGTCCAGTTCTGGACTAGTATAGATGAAATTTCTCATCGCTGTCAGAGTTTTGGGTGTGATTAATGCTGGTCGACTTCTACAAAGGTTCCCCACCAAGCAAGGAGTGTGGGACAGTGGAACCTGTCTCCAAGAAACCATCATTGTCAGTACCGGCTCCTAGTTCGTCGTACCGCTCTCTTTTGCGCCGCCAGTATGACATATACAGACATTCTAAGTCGTCATGTTTCATCCCTTTGAAAATGTACAACCATCATGGTTGTTGTAATCCTCGAACGAAAGGAGTTAGAGACCAGAAGATGAAAATGCCTGACTGTGAGGAAGGAGACGCTTTAGCCATCAGTGCCCCAGCCACAGGTCTCGGGGTGAAGCTCGCGCACAGTCAGGAGTTTCTAAGGGTGTGTGGAACCTCGGTCCAGATAATGTCTTCATCTTTGGAAGGGAAATTTCAAAAAATTTCCATGTTCTATTCTCATTTCTGTCATAAACTCATCCTTGTTGTGGTGGCGTGATGAGTTTGTTCCACTACAATCCAAGCTGTCTTATCTGCTCTCAGTGTGTTTTTTTAAATTGTTCGGTCTCTTTGAATGGTGTGGGACCGTGAATAGATGGACCTGTTCTGATTTTAAATTGGCTTTAGCTGTGTTCCCTAAGGGGATGTTCGTTTCATGAAATTGATTGAAGGTGTTGAGTTAATTTCTCATCCTCAAGTTGTTGTGTTCTCCATAGAGATATTTCGTAAAAGTATCAGGTGTGTTGTTCTGTCCATGTGGGGAAAAATAATGAGTTCGGTTTGGGAGTTCCCGCATTTCCCCCCCTGGGGTGGTGTGTTTGAGTTTCAAGGTCTCCGTGTTAGTAAATTTCTGTGGTGGGGAAAACCCTCCTATGTTCTTCCCTCAACCTCGGGCAATGACTGTACTTGAGTTGGTCGGGTGTGACTTTTCTTGGTAATGGTCACCCCGATCCTCTCAGTTTCTTATGGTTTTTCCTGGTCACAGACTCTAATTATGCTAACTTCTGGCTTGGTGACTTTCTGGGGGCATAAAGTGTTTGTGGTGGGGAGAATTGTCACACCCATTTTTTTTGTAATTTTATTTATTTATTTCTCTTGGCGTCGGGTGATTTTTCTTAAGTGCGGGTGAGTCCCGGTTTAAAATTTTAATGTTGGGTTGAGTTTCTGGTTTGTGATAGTGCGTGAACACCGTACGTTTACGATGTGCAGTCGGCTTGGGCACCTGCTTTCTGCTTGGGTACGTACATCCCGCTTGCAGTCTGCTTGGGTACCGTACGGTGCACGAATACCACACGGTCATCCAGTTTTAACATTATTAAATTAGTTGGTTGAGCGGATAAATAAATAAATAAATATGTGTATATATGTTTATATATGTTTATGTTTTAATGTTATATATATATATATATTTATATGTGTATATATGTTTATATGTGTATATGTATATGTTTATAAATGTTTATATATAGGTGTATACGTCTAAATATGTATATATATATACATATATAGATATGTGTTTATATTTTTAAATGGTTTTATTATTATTGTAGCATTGATATTATTATTATTATTAATTAAAATAAAATGGATAAGAACCAATTATATTTATTGGGTTTATTAATATTTGTTGGTTTTTTGGTTATTATAATTATTACTACATTATTTTTATTATATATATATATATGTATATACTTTTTTTAACCCTAATCGCCCCTTTCCCGCATCTCCCCCCGACCTACGACCTCCTGCGCACCTGTGCGCCGCCGCTGTTCCCCCCATTATCCTTCAACGTTCCATGCCGTGAGCCCCTGCCCAGCACTCGCCCTCACCTCCTGCTCCGCTTGGCATGGCCTCTGCCATGCGTGGTCTTCCCCCTCCCGCGGATCGCCTCCTGCTGCTCCGCCTGTCCAGCACAGCTCCGCCTCTCGGCCTGATCTCCTGCCTCCCCGCTCGCCTCTCTGCACCCCTTGCCCTCGCATGCTTCCTGCCGCGCTGCGCTCTAGCAGCGCTGGCCTTCCGTGGTGCCACCCTTATTCTGCGTCCATCACCTGCTCCCTCCCACCGATAGTAACCCGACGAACCTCCTGTTCGCCTGGTTTTCCAGCGGCCGCATCTCCCGATGACCCTACATGCGACCCGATCTCCAGTAGCCTCTCCCCTCCTGTTCGACCAGCAGTGTACAACCCTACTCCTTCTCTATTCCTCCCTTCCTGGTGTGTTTCCGGCAAAACCAACCCCTTCCCGATGTGATTCCAGCGACCTCGGCCCCTCCCGTATGACAATCCTCCGGCATAAACCCGAATCCCGTTGCGCAACGCCTTTGCGTTGCTCCGGCATAGCCGTGAATCCCCTCGATGGGTTTTCAAAGGGTGTCATTGGTCATGTCGGACCGTGACCCATCCACCGCCGCCGAAGGTGAAGCGATTATGATCATTTCGGACCGCTTTCCGTTATTCTCAAGGCACGTTTGGCCTTGGCACAAGTTTTAGTTCGCCTACACCATCCTAGGTAAGAGTTTTGTTATCGCGCGTGCGTTTATTTTTATTGTTTCTATAGTGTTTTTAATTCCTTATATTTTATTTGTAGTGCGGATTATTATTATTATTATTATTATTTTGGATACAACCTCAGCATGTTGCACGTCTTCAGGGTTGCACCACCGTCCAAGGTAATGATCTACATTCTTCGTCTTGTTGCGCACTTTATTTATTTATTTATTTATTTTGGGTTCTCATCATTTCGACTGTATTGGGGTTCAGGTGAGGAATGTGATATCTCTTGTTTTGATTATTTTAAATTAATGTTTATGTTTGTTTGTAGTTATATTTTCAATGTTTTATTGTCGGGTTACTTTTGGTGAGTGTTTCTTTGTTTTAGATTATTTTACTTTTGTTGTAGTGTGTTGGCAAGGTAACCCCACCTTACTGCGATCATCAGTCTGCGCATGCTTGTGCGCCTATGCGAGGCATGTCGCATCATTGTGTTCGCTCTGCAAAGTGAGGTAGTTCCCCCACTGCACTTACCTTTAGATTTTGAATTTATTTATTGCTTTAGGATTTATTAATTTTAATAAATTGGAAATAATACGATATAATTAATTTTTATATGATTATTTGGTGAAAAAAGAGCCGTTTATTTTATATCGAACAATTGAAACATTTTCTTGATGAGCGGATACCTAGTATTGAATGAATGCCCGTTTAAACTTTAAACATAATTCACGGAATTTCAAATGTACTTCTAGTTTTAAGGATAAGTGATTTCTTCTGAACAACTGTTTTGGGTTTTCTCGAGAAATGGGGTTTTGTTTTAAAATTTGTGAATGCCTATTTGGCACTTTAATAAAATAAATTATTTTGGAAAACCCATTCAAGGGTGATATTTTGTGTGCGTTGATTGTGTGATCTGTATGTGATGTTTGTGCATAGTGACTGATTGATTTACATTATGGGAAAACTCCTTTTTTATTGAATGTCTTGACATGATAACCTGATATATTGAGTGAATCTTTTGAGAATGATTGCTGCACTAGTTTAGAACACGCACTGGATAGTGGCCCCATAGTAGGGGAATACTGAGTTATTGTTGCTATGGGGATTGGGCCCCTTAGTTCGGCCATGCAGGGCTATACCGGGTAGTAGTATGGGCGTTATGATGTCATCGAGTTAGGGCATGCCTTCAGGATGAGTCAGATGTATAGTATGTTCTGGATTGTTCACGATCTCCTAGGTTCGACCCATGTTTCTTTTAGTGTTTATTTGTGTGTGTTTCATGATTGAGAAGTCTAGTTCGATTTCTGGCTCATGTGTGCCATTTTTTCCCATTGGCCTTGGCGTGTGTTGTCTGTTATGTGTAGTTTTCCTTTTTGGCTAATAACTAAAGATTGGTTTTCTAATTTTTCTAATTTTTTTTTAAAATGCACTGCACCTGTTCATTTCAAACCTTAATGATTTTTTTAAATTATAAAGGGCAATGGACTGATACTTGTTTTAGAAATGGAAGTGTGTGTGTGTGAAAACCAATATTTTTTTATATTTAGTTCAAACTGGAAATTAATAAATTTATTTATTTAAAGGTAGTGCATTGGGAATAGATATCGGGCTAGCCTATTGAGTTTTAATGCTCACGCCTATAGTTCTATTCTGTTTTTAGTGTTTGTGCAGGATACAGCTTGGGTGCGTTCTCCTTGGGAGATGTTTGCTCGCGAGTTGGAGAGTGACCCACGAGGTCACATGGAGATAGTTCTTATCTTTCGGTTAGTTTTATTTTCTTTTGCTCGTGTTTAGTCTTTTTATTTTGTTTGTTTATTTTGCGTTGCTCTGTTTTATTTCTGCTTCTTTATTTATTTATATTGGGTGAAATCATTCCCAATTCCTCTATTGATTCCCTGGCACTTGTCAACATCCAGGGAGGATCGGGAATGCCTCTCGGGCCATTTCGCGGGCCGGCTCGGGTGACCGGTTCAGGGTCGACCCGGGTTGGTTCGTGACAAACATTCATATTCAAACTAACATATTAAATGTTAATAAATTAACCATAAACCATGAATTGTATTAAAACAACACATTTATAGTCAAACATTTCATAAACCATTCATTAAAATATAGAAAACGATATCATAAGAGATCAACTTCAATTATGGGTAAGATTCAACAAAGGATGATGACATAGATGAAAATACTCTATTAAAATCATTAAAAATATCTTGAGATAAATAACCCTTTTTATTTGGAATCATTTATTCAAAAGCCCCTCACTTATAGAAGAAGGAATTTAGAAAAAAATTAAATCAAAGTGTCCCATATCTCTTTGAAACTTTTAAAAGTAATTAAAATTTTAAATCATCAATGTCCATATAAAACAATTTGTAAAACCATTTTGAAAACAAGTACATTAATGAGAAAGATTTCAGAAGAATAAATATTTAAAACATTTAAAACAATGTTTTAGTTAATGATACCCATAAATAAACTCTAAAAAGATTCATTTTGAAAAAATCATAATGAAATTAAAAATAAACATAAAATTTTATTTACAATCCATTGTATACATATAAATAAATATGTAGGATAAAATCCAGAATATTGAAAATGGGGAAATTCTTTTAACATTCAAAGGGTCCCATACTAATTTGAGAATTTAAATCATAAGTATGATATATTCAAATGAATATTTAAATATCATAAAGATAAATTTTTTCATGATATGGAATATAATAATGTAATTACATATATAACACATAAGAAATAGTTGGTGAAGAGGGATTATATCTCATGAAAATTAAAACTGAGATGGAATTCCCTTACCTTAGGTCTGATACTCTCTGTACATGCCTGAAACTATTGTATAATTATTTTGAACATATTATTAACATATAATGGATTCATAATAATATTTATGATATCATATATGATTCATTTATGAATTTTTTATACTCATTTAATAATAATCTCCAAGTTAAAGAAACATTTTGGGTCATAATTACTTTGTTTATCATACATGTTTTGACTTTTTATTCATGATCATATTACATAGATCTTGATTTTATTACTTTTAGAATGTAAAAAATGATTTATATATCATATATATTCAGTATATAGATATATGCATATATAAAATATATGGAATGGAATACACCGTTCATAGAGACAGTAGGGCATACACAAGCATGAATGTTGTTTACGTTTTCTTATCATATTGAATGGAATCAAGTAAATTACACACACACACACACACACACATATATATTATTATATAAGAATTATTATTTCATATATTTCATACTTATTTTTCTTATATATATTTTTATAATCATTCTTGAATGGTTAATGTAAAGGATGAATCTAATCATGTCATGGAGACGGTAAGCCATACGTACGCACGAGTGACCATATCATTCCCTTAATGGTAAAATAGAATGAAATTTGATTATATATTAATTATAAAGAATAATTATAATTTCATATTTATTATTTACATACTTTATATTCATCATTATACCCAATGAAATAAAGTATAGTTGAAAGACAGTTAACGCCCTGATGTGGAGACGTTAACCCGTACACATGGTGGTATTGTTTTTCATAGGATGGTTAAAAGGAGAAATATGGTTGTACCATAATCATAATAAAATCTCAGAATATATTAGATCCTTGCGTTATTATTTTACTATGGAAACAACATAGGAAAATGAAGTAGAATAAGAAAAGAACATTGAAAGAGTTGATAAAACAATTACCTCTTCTTTGAGTGTCTGCTCTTGATTTTCACAAAATGACTCATTATGTTGGATTTATGACCAAAGTATGGCCTATTTAATGAACATTTGGAAGTTGGGTGGATAAATTGGTAGATTTTATTTGAGTAAAATTGCTTTATATTTGTGAATAAAATTGAACGAGTGGTTCCCTTTTATAAGATAGGGGAGATGCACTTTTGGAAACTCCAAAAACTATTAATTAATTTTCAATTAATTTTCAATTTTAAATAGATGAAAAGTGAGTTATTTAGAGGATAATATGATTATGTGTGTAAATACTATTAAAAAAAAGTTATTTTTTGGTCACCAATTAACCTTATCTTTTGTATTTAACTCTTAGTTAACCAATTTAACTTTTACCATCACAAGATGAATTTTTTACACTATATAGTTAATATATTTACTATAAAATGAAAAAAAACCCCAATTGGATCATTTATTACATACTTAAAATTATCCTAGTTTTTTTAAAAATTATATATTTTTATGAACATTATATAATTTAATAAAATATTTTTTTAAATGTCATTTTTGTCAATATCGACACTATTTATTAATTTTCCTTTTAAAAACATTATAACATCTTAATTAGTTAAAAAATACATTAAATATTACCTAAAAATTCATATTCATCCTAAAAATTCATGTATGGAATTCAGTATTTTAAATGATATTTATTTTAATATTATTCATATCATTTATTTGATTCTTTAATAAATAAATTACCGCATCATCATTGTATCACAAGAAAATGTAATTATTTAATCTCTAAAAATTATAAATAAATTATCATGGTGTATATAAAACTTTTATATTTCTAATGAATATTTATAGTCAAATTTATCTTATGTATAACTCTATATTAATAATTTTTTAGTTATTAAAAGTTATATTATGCTATTTTTAACTTATATTTAAATAAAATATAATAAATGGCTTATTCTTAACAAAGTGGCATAAGAAGATAATAATTCTAAAATAACTTGTATTTTGGTCAAAAAACACTTATCCAATTAAATTAGAAAAAAATTTAGGGTATATTTTAAATATTATAATATTATTTTTACCTTTAATTACCTTATTTACCCTAACTATGGTAAATGAATAATAAGTTTACTAAAGTTACTATTACACAAAAATTATTTTCATGATACTAGATCACAAATATTACACTAATTAAAAGCATGTATGAACGTTTTCCTAAATTATTTTCACAGAAGTGGTAAAATTACATTTAATGATAATCCCGTAAATGTGGCTAGAAGGCGGGTAAAAGAGACGTTCAAAAGTTTAAAAAAATTTATATCTTTTTATATTATAATTTTTCTCTAATGACCTGAATTGGATTAATATATCTAATATTTATCCATTATGTCTTTACAATAAATTTAATGAAAAATAATTACTTAAATGAAAAAGTCAGTTCTAAAAAACAATAAAATATTTTTCACTATTCCTCAAAAATTTAAACTTTTCAAAAAAATACCAAAAATTAACCATATGATAATTTTGATGTTATAAATTCAAAAATGAAGTCTATTTTAATAAATTCTATTTCTATGAGTGTCTAAAATTAAATTTATAATTTCTCACAAAAGGACATAAAAAGTAGTTCCTTTAAGAAAATAATATTTCGAAACATATAACAGTTTTACCAAAACATGTACATTTAATTATAATTAATTTTTATTTATGTGAAAAATTTATAAATAAGATTTAAAAGTTATTTATTATTATTCATATTAATATGTATTATGGATAACTTATAAATATATATTTTAAATAATTATAATACTGAAGAATTGTTTCATAGAAATTCAATGTTGCGTGTTACACAAGAAAAGTCAGCATTGTGTGCAATACAAAGTATTGAATTTAAAAAAAAATATAATGTAAAGTGAAATATTGGGGTGTTATAGTTAGACACATGAGACACATGTTCCCTTGGAGTATTTAATGTTACTTTACCACAATTTTCCAATTTATGGTGCATATCCTTGAAGATGATTTTTTTTTCAATATTGTGTATTAATATTTATTAGAATGTTAGTAATTAGGATTGATATAGAAAATCTCATAATTGGTCTTTCTAATCTCTAGAAATATAATCATGTGTTGTTCCATGGGTGATATAAAGAAACTCATAACTATTTTAGGATGAATGTAATATAATTTGTTCTTAATAACCTCAAATTTACATCACCTCTAATACTCACTAACATATTATGTTTTGTAAATAGGGTGTGATATTTGATGATAAATTTTACGTGGTTTCATTGATTGAAACTTGTTCATCTTGGGATTTGGGGTTAGTATTTTTGTGGTTTAGGAGGGTTTTTTATACTTTTCTATCCTTCATGATTTGTGGTGGTGGTGCCAACCATGATCTTTCCTTAGTTTTATGAAGTGAATCATGTAAGAGTTTCCCATTATCATTGAATTCACATAATCCTCCTAGGTATTTATATAATATTATCCTGATAACAAATTCACCTTGTAAATTATCCATACAGATTTTTATAAATTATTATTGGGGTAACTTTATTTCCATGGAATATGTTAGAATCTTCCATTTGATAATAAAATTAGAAACTCTCTAATTCTCTATTATTTTATAGTTACAGAGGATGTTGATATTTTTCCCTCAATACCAAATTGTATTGATATAGAAATTATTGATGGAGGCCTTCCAAATTAGAGATTTATCTAAATTCAAAATTATTTTCCTATAAGAAATTATTTCCTTCTAGCGTCTTGATAAAGCACCTGAGCTTGGCTACCGTCCACTATTTTTGGGTTTCCAAAATGAATCCACACTAAGAAGAAAAATTAGTTAGGCGTTGATTTATTCCCCCAATATCATTAAAGGTTAAAAATATAGAGTTTCTGATGTTTGGTGGAAGTGTTATCAAATCAAGTCATTCCAAATATTTTTTTATATTGATTTATAGGTTACCACTTATATTCAAATACCTATATCCAATCATGTAAAGCCTATAATATTTTTTCTTGTAACAATTTTTTACCCTCAGTTGGGTTCATTTCGGGCGACTTTCCTAATCTAGTGTCAAATGATAGTTTAATGGGGTAACTCTCAGTGATTCATAGAAGACTAAGTCAATCAAATAGATTAGAATGGACTTTATACTATTCATTAGGTAGGAAATACACTTATTGGGGAAGAAATCCCCTCATAGAAAGTAAGATCACCTATTGGTGGGATCTGGTATTCCTCTTTAACCTCATTGGTGTTGGGGGAATTAACCCAACAATACTCTCCATTAATTTACCAAAAAGTTTCAATTTAATGTTTACATTTGGAGTGCTCCTCCTTGTCCATAAGGATCTATATATTTTCGTGTGGAGGGTGAGTTAAGGGCTCAGTGATTTCATTCCCCTTATCATTATTTAATATGTGTCAGTTAAGAGATAGATTAAATTACCATGGATACCCAAAATCTAGGGCTTATAATTGATTTTATGTTTTAATACCTTATTCATTTACTATAGTTTTAGGGGGACTTTGGGATATATGATCCTCCTCACCTGGCTCATTTTTGGGGTTGTATTTAGGGACCTCAGGGGCCTTAGCGGTGATAACACCCATTGATGTGTACTTTAAATGTATTACTATATATTCAGTGTAGAAAAAGTATAATAATTTTCTTTATCAAAATATCCATCATACACTCTTTATCGGTCAGTCATATAAATTAATCATCTCAAGGGGCTCATATATTTACATTCCTTGTGTTTTATTTTCTTCCTAGGATCATATATGTTTTTATGTGTTGGAATACTATTCATGACATGTGATTATGATTGAATTCTTTCTAAATTCGATAGAGTGAGAACCAAAGAGAGATATTAGACTATATCTATAGGGTTGAACCGACCCTTGACAATATATATTTCCTCAAAGGAGGTTCCACCATAAATGATTATAACTTTAGCATCATTGAGGGTGTGGATGGTGATGACAGTTTAGTTAAAAATTCCCCATGCACTATGGGATGGGGTTTTGAAGGATGGGGTAAAAATTCCCCATACCCAGAAGGGTGTGACATTACTTATACTATCATTACAAATAATTCTATGTCCCTCTATTCTTCTCAATCCTATATTATGGCATATTCCATATGGAGATATGGCTCTAGAGGTCCTTATGGAATTTTCAATGTTGGGTGATGAGGGACTATTATGGGAGGTCTCATGGTCATGAAGAGATTTTCCATTCTTATTTCTTTGTAACAATAGATAGATTTAGAGACATTTCTATCAATGGATTAATATTAGTAATCTATCATAATTTAGACCTTTGATGATAGGAGGATTAGAAGAGTGTACTGACTATTTGATCCTATTAAATATGAGGTGCCAACAAAGGTTACCACATTGTACACCTCCCATGTTGGTTGATATTAGAAGGGAGTTTAGTTAATTTTTTTGAATCATATCATTATCAAATTAGGGGAATGAAGTCAAATATTTTATACCCCCCTCAGTTGTGAATGCATACATGGGGGTGGGGGACTGTTTAATAACTCACTATATTTTTTCAAGCCTCTCTATGTAAGCATGTTGATGAAACTCACATTGTCTTACAGATTTAGGGTTTTCTATTATGGAAAGGATGGAGAGGTAAACTTGTATGGATCAATAATTAGTCATTTTAAAATTATCTTCATATCTAGTATATGGTATACAATAGTTACTAAAATGAATTAATGTTGACCATAGAATTTGGTATAGGTAGGGAATATAATCGTCCTTCAATCACATAGACACTACATATTGATGGGTATTGAAGGTATATTATATAGAACTTTTTTTTTATTTTGATTAATCTATATAAATTTCATTAGGGTAGGATTATTTTTATATAGATGATTCATTTGGTTACTCTACATTCATTTTTTATTTTACTACAACTTTGTCAAGAAGGGTCATACTTCCATAAGCACTTCTTACTGCACACAATGTTTAGAGTTCTAGTGGTGGAATAGATAAGGATTACTGCATGAGTATGGCTATTGAAAATTCTAGACTATCATTATATTATGATTGGTCTCCTATAATGGGATTATCTGATTTTAGGAGGGACTTTTTATATAAAGGCTACATTATAGTAACTTGGGTGCCCACAATCTAGCTTATAGTTGGTGAAACCGACTCTTACTCTAACACGTTAGGACCATAGGAGTATGAAAATTGATATCGGAACCCTAGTTTTTATATATATAAATATGTATAAGAATTCAATAATGCAATGAATTTTATATTTTGGTGTTAGAAAACTCCTAAAATGAATTTCTAGCAGCAAGTGTTTTGTTTCCACCTTTTGTTTGGGATTCTTATTTTGCAGACAAAGATGACCTCTATGTTGATTGATATATTCATGGGGAGGAACTTCATGGAGTGTGTCTTTATAGGGAAATATATTCTTTTCACACTACTCATTAAATAACACATGGTATCTATATCCTTTTTATTTCGAATCCCTTATGGGTATGGTGTATAGATAATAGGTCCATTCAAGTACAATCATAGGAAAGATATGGCCTACTGGTAGTCTTGACACCAAAATCTCCCCAGGGATCCACCTCAATTGAACGGAAAAATTTGAGGGTCTTGACAGAAACATTAATAAAGGAAGCTCCCTTATAAAGTGTAGGTATTATATGATGATGGTAAGAACTTTTCCAAGATTAAAAAGTTTTTATGACCATGAAAATGATTTCGTTGATGACCCCTAGGTAAATTGAGCCCACTTAGTAATGATGATGACCATGATGGATGGGATACCTCTTAGGTAAATCACGAGAAGCTACTTGGATGTTAGTGATACTCTCCCTAGCTACCCCAATAATGGAAGGAAGGTGTTTTCATTATTGGGAGAGAGACTCACGAAGTGAAAGGGGTCACCATCCCCTACCAATTATTGGGTGTCTTACCATACTATGTGGCCTCATCCACTCAAGGTTCTTGTGGGTAAAACATAATGTTGGGATCATTCCTTCATTCATATATTACCAAATAATTTCATTAACTATTTTCTAATAAAGGAACTAGGTGGAATGGAGTGGCATATGATTCCTAGGAGTTGTGGTAGATTTAGTGGAAAGAAATATGTGTAGGGAGTTTTAGAAGGATGATTATATATTTCCCAACCATAAATAACCTTATAATTTCCTCCACACTTATTCAAGATAGCAGTAGATTGGTTTCATCTCGAATCCATATTTGGATGGTGAGGGAAACTGGATAATATAATAAGATAACCATTATCATAGAATCATAAAGAATCAAATATGAGCATTCAATGTATTTCAAAAGTAAAGGAATTATGTCATGTTTACCTTTAATTTTTTTGATGTTTTTTTCATCTAAAGGTCCAGTTCAATATAACCCCACTCCCAGTTTCCAAGTACAGGTGGCCTCTCAATCAACTGAGGTGGTGGTGATGGAATCTTTTATCGAATGAGAAAATGAGAGGTCAATTAATCTCACCAAGGATATTTTTTTAAAGTTTGGAACTGTATTATAAACTTATAAATATATTCAGGAAATAATTACCTATTAAAATATATGTTTTTCTTATATCACCCATTCTCTTGATGAAGTGAACACCCTTTATGAAAGTAGGTGATCAATCAAGAAATTTAATGAATATTAAGTAAATAATATCATTCTCATTGAATAGGGAATATCATTCTTATTTAAAGAGTAAATGCATGTGTTTCATGACCCCACTTTTTAAATCCATGTAAGAGGGAACTTTAAAATTTAAAGTCATCTAGGAATTAATTTTAATCCATATTCTTTCTACTAGGGAGATTGAAAGTTATCCAACCCGTAATTAATATGGATGGGAATTTATTATATTTTTACATGTAGGTTGATATATTTCCTCATTACCAATTATAAGAATACTAGGTTATATATATTATGTTAAAGATTCATGTTGTCTTGGAAGACTTAAAGGGGAACAAGGAGTTTGTTAACTCATCATCAGTGGGTACATATAAATTTTATCATTACTAGTGAGGTAAGTTTAGTGAAGGTACACCTTAGGGTATACATGAATTAAGAGGGATATTTTAGAGTTCCATTACATCTAAAAAGTCTTAAAGGATGGAAGAGGATTTGTTAGGTCATTATCATTGAATTCAAGGTTTTATTTGCTCATCTCTTGTAGTGGAATTTTTTAAAGGAATTCCTTAATGTGGATATAGAATAAGAGGTATATAATATAGTTTTTTGTTATCCACAAATTCATAAAGGTTTTAAAGAGGTTTAAGTTGTTTTAGAGTTATAATTAGGGTTACTATAATATTTTCCTATAAATCTATGCGAATGTAATAAAAACCCTTGGAGTTTACTACCATATAAAAAGGAAAATCATGTATTTAATGGTTTTGATATAGGGACAATAGTTGTTCTTTTTAAGGTCTTGAATTAATGGTCACAATTACAATAGTTTAAGGTCATACACCTTGGACTGATGTGTCCTTCAGTTTTAGGTCATACGAATATGGAATATTTAAAGCAGTTTAAAGTCATGTGTAATGGAAAACTAAGTTAAATGTACCTAGAAATTATTTATTTCAAGTCTTATGAATTATTTCCCATTCTTATTGGGTATTATATAAGGTTATAGGATCATTAAAATTCATCTATTATATGTTGGTAACTAGGAAGTGAAAGGGACTATAAGGATCTGTGTGATCATTGAGAGTAGGAGGGGTGGATGAGTTATCTATTTTAGTTTATGTTTTCATTATTATAAAACAACCTCCACCTCCCATTAAAGAGTTATAAATTTATTGAAAAATAAACTCACAAGAACAACCATAAGAACATAATAATTAACATGTTTTACTGCTCTTTGAGAGTATCTAGTCATTATCATGGTTTGGAAATAATCCAATACCATGTAATACACTAGAAATAAAAAATCAATTCATGTAGTTACAGTTAGTTGAAAATATACTTAAAATTTTATTTCACTATAATTAGACAAAAATTCATGTTATTGCTAGAAAAAATGATATAATAAATATTTGGTAATAACTTTTATAAACCTTCATCAATAACATCAAAATTATATCACTGTACTTATTGTACAAAATTAACCTTTGTTGTACTTAAAATACAATTATTATTCTTTAATTTTGTTATCCAATTGCCGGTAAGAACTTTATTCTTGGACATTGTTATGAAAAATCTATCCATTCATAGTTTTTTCATTTTATCTGTCTATTTTGTATGTTTGGAATGTATTTTCGGTGACAAATTCCATACACTTTCTCCCATTTGATTCCACCTATTATAAAAGTTTGTTCGATGAGAACTAACACACACTTTTGCTTATCCAATTCCACCTATTTTAAATGTTTTTAGTGATAAATTTGTTCATACATTAATTATAATTGCATAACGTAATATAATAAATAAGTTTATATCCTTATTATTGTTTAACCATGATATTTCTTGTTTAGAAAAATTCATTCTCGAATTAGAGCTTATAGAATGCTTGGCTGGTAAGTTTATCAATTTGGTTAATCCAAAACTGTTTCTATAAAACATAATCTTTTTTCACACATGAACCATACACCGGAACTCCTATAATTACACCCCATTCATATATTGATAATAAAAATTATAGTCTATATTTCATTTTTCATATCTCACATAATTAAAACATGAAATTAAAATCTCTTAATGAGTACATTTCTCAATTTCAAAAATTCAAAAACTTCCTACAAAATCAATGAGAATAATAGATCTTCCTACCATGATATTTGGTACTTTGAATATTATTTTCACGTAATTTTTTTGATATCATTATAAAACATTCATAAATAAATTTTGAACCATAAAAACATGATACTTCTAAAACATTGTCCAGTGCTCTCCATCTGATTTTTCTATCTGAAAATGTCTATTCAAAATTGGTTCATCCAATGATAGTTCATATTTACCCTTCTAAAAATTATTTTTTCTCTATACAGTGACTTTAATTATAACTTTTTATGAACCTTAATTTATATGAAAGTTTCTGTTCAATGATCTATATACCAAAAGTTTTTTGAATCATCATGTATAAACTTCAACTTCACAACTTCGCACATGTCTGTCTGATAGACATTGTAAAAATGTTTTTCAATGTAATTTTCATGTAGAATTTTTTATATTGTCTTCATCAATATAATTTTTCCATTTCATCATTAAATATAGTTTTTTTAGTTTTAAATTTTGGCCACATTTCCATTATCCTTCAAGATTTACAAAACATTAATGTAAACATTGTAGCTCCAAAAATTTCATAAAAAATGAAAAAAAATCTGTTTGGTGAACTTCTAAAGATCTCCATAGAATATACATGGTGTCTAAAGGAATACTTCCAATGGGAATTCATCTGATGAAAAACATTCAATTACCCAACATTTGGGATTCATAAACTGTACTCTGTTCAACAAACTTCTTCAAATAGATAACAAAACCTTTTTCTTATTTCTTCCATATAACTTTTTGCACAAATGTTTTATACCCAAAATTTTTTATCCCATTTCAACTTACTAAAAACATTGAAAACCTATATAGATTCCAAATTTTATTGAATATAAATTTTTTCACATACAAAATTTTCTCCCCTTTCTAATTAAGGAACTTTTTTTCTTTTCATATCAATATCAATTATCCTCCTTTTACTCAATCTAGTAAAATGATATTTAAAAAAATCACGTATATAGGAAATTAAGATTATAAAATCATAAAAATATTTTGTTATCAATAATACCATCTTATTGGAACTTTTGAAACTTTAATAGATAGAATTTAATCAAAAAACATTTATCTAAAATCCTAAGATTCAAAATGGTCATCTGATTGACTTATTTTAGGAACCCATTATTAGATACTATTTATTTGATTCAATATTTTTTTGATTGAATTTCTTAGAAAAATTTACCAACTATTTTGACTTTTTTGTAAGATAGAAAAAGATAATAATTTCCAGCATACCTACCTTTTCATAAATAAGACAACTAAACTTCTTTAAACACAACTTATAGGAGCCTCGAAAACCCCTTCAGCTAAAATGGCCCAAAAAATATCTCCCTTTTTATTTTATTGTCAACAAAGAAACATAAATCATTGAAAATTTATAAATTAATATCTATACTACTTATCCAAAAATTCAAAGCATACATGAGAAAACTAGATGTAGGAAATAAGAATCAATGAATAGAAAAACCACGACTCCAATAAAAAGTTAATTAAGAAACATATTCTTCCATACATTCTCAAATTTCCAACTTTCACCACTCGTTCAATTTTTCCTTCAAGAAAAATATTTCCTATATCCACTTAAAAAAAATATTAAAATAGTTCACACATACTGAAATCATAGCTTAACAATTTTAAAAATACCCCCAAATATACACTTTACCTAAAAAGTTTTAAGAACATACCAATTGATAGATTTATCATGCATAATTTTTACCCCCATTGAAAATAATATACAAATACTAGATGAGAGAGGGGATGGATTGTGACACCCTGATATTTTATGAGATATATTCTTTTTAATTTTTTTGATGTCTTCAATCGTACACTACACCAAGATTATCTTGTACTATACACAACACCGTATTAGCTTGCAATATATGCAACACTATTCTTGGCTTCTGTGACACACAATTTCAAGTTCATTTTGTGGAAATTATTCTATGTAACATTATGTATAGATTTTGTATAATGTATCAATGAAATAAGTTTTGATTATGTTATATGCAACCCCAAAGAGAGATTTCACTAAACACAGCCCTGACTTGGCTTGCATTTCACGCAATCGAGACCTTCCTCGATAGTGTTTGTAGTACGCCATACCGGGTTTCACTAAACAACAATATGTTATTAAAATATTATATAAACTAGCTGTTATGAATAGTAATACCCACTTTTTGAAATTTTATAAAATTTATCTTTCAAAATGGACTTCATTTTTTAATTCGAAATATCAAAATTATCCTAGGGTGAATTATTGGTATTTTTCTGAAAACATTCAATTTTTGATGAATAGTGAAAACACTCAGTAATAGTTTGAAACTGAATTCTTATAATTATATATTCTTTTTAAATTTATTTTAGGTCAAAGTTGATACATAATACCTATATAAGTTCAATTTAATTCCATTGAGTCATTTTATAGTAAATTCAGATATATAAAAATTTTATTGAAATATTCACTGTCTTTTACCCACCTCTTAGGAGAATTTATAAATCTATATAAAACATAATTTTACCAATTTTTTGAGTGGAATTTTGAAAATCCAAGAGACACAGTTAATATCAAGGATTAAAATGAGTTTCAATAAGATAAAAATATTTTTTGGTGAATAGTAACTTTTTACTTTTATTTACCATGGTTAAAAGTAAATAGGGTAATTAAGGGTAAAATGATATTATTATTACCCTAACACATGTAACAATTCTATTGTATAAGTGTAATTTGACGAAAAACTACCTTAGTAATAAAATATTACCCTTTAGGTCAACTTGGATTAGATTAGGACATAGATTATTATTTTATTTAAAGAAGAGTTAAAATAGTTAAAATCAAAGTTTAATAACTAAAAAAAATTTAATATAGGGTTATACATAAGATAAATTAGACTATAAATATTAATTATAAAGATAAAAATATTTCCTAAATAATGGTATTTTATTTATAATTTTGAGACATTAAATAATTCAATTTATTTATGACACAATGGTGATGGAGTAATTAACAAATTAATAAAATATTAAAATAATTGATATTATAAATACCCAAATAAATGTAATTTGAGACTTTTTATGAATTAAACTAATTTTAAAGGTTAATATAAAATATTAGTGTTGGTTATATGAATTTGTTTCATAGTAATAATGCTATTATGAATTTAGAGAAAACAACATACCAAATAGTGTCCAAATTGACATAAAAGAGTTTTTTAAACAATATTATATTATTAATTGATATATTGGTCCTAAAAATATATGGTTCAGAAAAAATACTTATATAATAATATATATGACATTAATGAACAAATTGGGGATTTATTGGTAGTTTATAGTTTGTTTATTAACCATATAGTGTAAGAATACAAGAAGACACGGTAAAGGTAAAATTATTTAACTTAGTGTTAAATCTAAATGATAAGGTTAAAATGGTAAATTAAACTTGTTTAAAACCTATTGGTTGAGAGTATTGAGACCCATAACCACCATAACCTCTAAATACATCACTTTGGTGACATTATAAACTGAATTGGAATTTATTATAAAACAATATTTTAAGTTTTTCCTAAGGTGCGCCTATCCTCCCTTATAAAAGGTCACCTCCTCCCTCTCCTCTTCACAAATATTTGAGCCTTTATTCTCGGCCAAACCCTGAAAATTTCACTTATCCACTTCCATATAAACCTACTAGTGGTCCTGGTATTATTCAAATACCAACATTAGTGCCCTAAGAGGAGGTAAAGAGGAGACATGCTGAAGAAGATGTAATCTATTCTACCGATTATTTCAAGTTTCTTTATTATTACACATCCTCTTCTTTAGTTTTTAAATTATAAAGTAATGACATAAGTATAACTAATATACTGATATGTTATTTTAAATATGAAACAACACTATTTCATGTTCTATCCATCCTACGAAAAACAAAATCACCGCCTGTGCGTACGTACGAAATACCGTCTCCACACCGTGGTGTAATCGGTTTTTCCACCACCACCTTACTTGGATCGGTATAATGCAGTAAAGAATAACTATATCTGGTTATTATAACATCATATAGATTCTGAGATATTATATCATCCACTCCAATTCCATTCATTAATTATGGGAATGATATCATCGCTCATGCGTACGTACGGATTACCGTCTCTGCGACGCGAGGAGATTCATTCTCCATATTAACCATTCAAGAATGATTATAAAGTATATATAATGAATAATAATGATATATATGAAATAATAATGCTACTGGATATATATATATATATATATATATATATTTCATCTACTTACTTCCATTCAAGTCAACAAGGAAAGGAAAACAACATTCATGCGTATGTATGACCTATTGTCTCTATGAACTGTGTGTTTCATTTAATTTATCTATCTATTATATATATATATATATACTGAATATATATGATATATAAATTGTGTTTTACATTCTGGAAGTAAGTAAATCATGATATAAGTAATAATAATATCAAGAACAACAAGTCCAAACATGTATGAAAAATGAAACGATTTTACCCAAAACGCTTCTTTAACATGGAATTGACAAAAGAATGGGTAATATAAAGTCATAAGTGAACCATATATGATATAATAAATATTATTATGGTTCTTTTACAAGTTAGTAATATTTTTAAACCCACTATATATAAGTCTTGGACACATACAGAAGAAATTGGACATAAGGCAAGGGATAATTTTGCAATCTCATTTTTATCTGAGATTGCTTATACGTAAGTATTTACTAGGGTTATATTTTTCATCCATATCCATAAGAATGTTTTTCATAATGTGTCTAATATTATTAAATGTATTTTTAAAGTCATTTTACCCCTATTTGACATTTACTTTTTGTTATAAAAGGTATGTTTCTTTTGTTTACCATATAAGGTACTTTTTGACTTTTCCGGCAAAAGTACGAGAAGAATGTTTTTTTAACTTATACAACATGAATGGATTTTTATGGTTTCATAATGCGTAATTTTCATGAATCCAAATATACAATATTTCATGACTATTTTCAAAAAAATCCTTTTATTTTAAAATTGAATGGCATTTTGTGAAAAGAAAATGATTTTAAAGAAGAAAATATATTTTCCTCAAGAATTAATTTCAATTTGATTTATCCAAACCATTTTCCATCTAAGATTAAATTATTTCATATCTGTATGTTTCAAGTATAATGTCTCTACGATTTATATGGTGTCAATTTTCTTATAATGAAATGATATAAATTTTTTTTATATGGATTATGTTATGATGGGATGATGTTTAGGAAACCCATTTTATTCTTTGGGTTATGATGAATGATTTATGTTTATGATGGGGAACAGGTAAGATTGATTTAATTATGAGATGGGTGGGACCTATATCTCCATCCAATGAATTGGTTAATGATTTATATCTCATGAAATTGACATGGCTGGAACGGCAAGTTAATCCGGTTTAGTGATACCGGACTGGAATGAGGAGTGAACTCGATTCAGTAAGGGACTTTGTCCACTATGATGGTCTTGGCATAAATTCCTTGGCTATTATGGAAATCATATCATGTGCTTAATGGTTCCCCACTATTCCATGATTTTATCCCATTTTATTTATCATGATTAATGTTCCTTTATGATATATTCCTTATGCATTGTCAAGATTTATGTCATTACTCATGATTTTATGTTTTATGTTCATGTTATTACATTCAAATGTTTAGGGATTTTTTTATGCTTCCATGTTTACCCTTACTGAGAATTTTAGCTCACCATTTTTATGTTTTCTTTTCCCTAGGATATAAAGGAAGGTTTTAGGTAGGAAATAAAAGAAGATCTTTATGGGAGATGTTGAAGAATTTTTCACCATGATTAGAAAATTATGTTCCCAGTTTCCAAAGACACTAAACTAATACAGTAATTGGGCATTTGTTTGTGATGTATTAATTATTCTGCAAAAGTAATATAATGTCTATGTATGTCATGTTTGAATCTCTACATGGATTCTCATTCCTTAGTCTTGAAAATAGGGAGGTTATACACCCATTCAAAAACTCATCTTATAAAATATTTCACCTTTTTTTAAAAAAAGGTGAGGGAAGCCTCTTTATTCATGAAAACAAAAAACATGGAACAACAAGGGAATGGGGTCAGACAGGACGAAAACTGCCCTTATTCTAAAACATAAAATGTCAATGGCATCAGTAATCAAATTCAAGAGGATTATACTCATCATAATCCCAATCAGACTCATCATCCAAGGGACTGAAAGAATTACCTCTAGCCTTTCTCCCACTGGAGATGGATCTAGTCACCATAGTGGGAATCAGATGTGAGTAGTCCTTCCTTGGCCGAGACTTTGTCATTAAGGGAGAAAAGCCTTCAATGGAAACTGATTTTCCTTTAACAACGTCTCGATATGAACATTTCTTTGGAGAACCATCATTCCTTGTGTGAGACCATTTGCTCACAATATTAATTGTGTTCCACTACTTGTTGTGTTCCTCAATAATCTGCGAGCCTACATCTGAATATTTTCAAGCATCCATGTCAGGGTTAATGAAAAAGGCATCATCCTTTACCTGTGTTTCAGCATCATTTTCCTAAGTGGAGTCCACCACGACTGCATCTAATTTGTACTCTTCATGTGCAGATGGGCCATGCAGAGGAGTCATGGGCCCCGCCGGTTTGTCAACAGGTCCCTGCAACTCCACGGAATGGTCACAGACTTCATGCTGATTCACAACCTTAAGATCAGAACAATCAGCTGGAAGAGTTTTTTTCATCCACAACTTGCTGTGATTCCTCATAGGTGCACCAATCCTCCTGCTGAGATTGGGTAGCCTGTAGCTGTGTTGGACCAGACCCATTTCCTTCATTGGCATCACACAATTTTCTAGTTTCTGGAAGAGATTCTCCATCTTTATGCTGTATTTTATATAGTTTCTTACATACCTTCTGGTTATGACCCTTAATAGAGAAATAAGAGTAGATATCATTTCTAAAATAGTTCTGCTTTTTATGTCCAATGGTTTGACATTCCACAAAAAATCAGGTAAATTTTCATACTTAATCTGCAGATTAATATCATCCTCTGATGTAGAAAGAACAACTTGCTCAACCAAGTCAGAATTTAGATCAATTTCAACTAGAATCCTAGAAAAGTAGCCATACATGGCTATTTCTGTGGCTCTGTCCATTTTAATGGTAACACCCACACCCGAAGCAATGTCAAATAGTATACGAGTGTGCCAAAAAATCCAGTTTAAGCCAAGAATTTTGATCCATACCTAGACCCTGGTGTTAATGATAGAAAATGGGTTACATTGGACATTCCATTCTTGAATGGTAACCATTATCGGTTTCAGAGAGATGGAGCCAAATCCCCAAGCCCTCTGTTTCAGATCCTCGTTTGGGAAGAGGATATGGAAGAAGCGTTTCCCCATAGGAATACATCGGTAATCCGAGAAACCCCAGACCATAGAGAGTCTTTCCGAAAGATCCTTCACCCTCAATGGCTTTTCCCCAACTGGTAAAATAAAATGGGAAAGAATTGAATGTCAGCAATTCTTAATCCTATCTGCAATAGCATCCTCATTTACTTTGACATGCAATGTCTTACCTTTTTGGATGATTCTTTCGGGAGTCAAGGCCTTCAACGATGCAAAATGCCTCCTGTTAGCGCCATACCCTTTTGTTATTCTCCCACAACCATCTTGCGTTGATGGCACCGATTGACCAGAAGGAAGAGGAACTGCACTAGATAGCAGCTCGAGATCCAAATCGAGAGGGTATGCCATTCTCGAAGAAAACCCTATATGCCTCCATCACTTCGACGAGCACTCCCTATCCCGCCTTCCATACTCATTATAAAATATTTCATTCATCAATGGTTTAGTGAATATATCAACAACCTATTATTCTAGAGGAACATACTCTAGATTCAATTAATTATTACCCACATTCTATTTGATGAATTGATATTTGATATTAATATTATTTCAATGAGAATTCTACATCAGATTTTTAGTGAGATTTATATCACTATGATTATCACAACCTAAGATTAGGGTTAAATTTACTTCTAATAAAAAATATTACAAGTGAGTATCAATCCACACGAGTTGTGTTATAGTTTTATTGGGATCAAAATACTAATATTAAACAATATTTAGAGTAAAAAAATTCTTATTTGAGTACTAGTTCACACAACTTTTCCAAAAAAAGATCAATTAGGTGTAGATATTATATCATCAATACATCCTAAAAAATCATCATTTTTATAACCCAAAAATAATATTTTCTTGAGATATCATATTTTATACCAACATCAATAGTTCCTTTAACATATGTGAGAATAATTTTTCCTACCTGGAGGTGATATTATTTTTGAGATATTTGAAATATTGTGCATAAAGTAACAACATAATAATATCTGGCCTTTAATCCATCAGATATAAAATATTTCAACCCACTTTATAAAATCCTTAGGATAAAATTACTTACCTTCACTATATTTTGAAAACCTATCCTCCAATTAAGTTTATGTGAAAGATGGTTTTGAATATTCCATTCCAAAAATCCTAATAATTTCAGTAGTACACTTCTCTTGTGAGAGGAAAATATAATTCTTATTTAATTAGATTTTCAATCCAAGATAATATTTCATTTATCCCCATAAATAAATTTCATAAAAACTTCTTCATCTCTTTATAAAACTATTCACAAAATTATTCACCATTCCTAGTAAATATAACATCATCAATAAAAATGATCATAATGAGTGAAACCTCTTGATTTTATTTAATGTATAGGTTACTATCAAATATTTATTTCTTGAAATTCAAATTCTGTAAGAAAGTAACCAATTTGGAATATAAATATATCATACCTTGATTTAATGTAAAAAAATACATATTCGAAGTACACACATAAATTTTATATTTCTCAGTCACAAAGACACATGTTTGTTCAATATAGACTTATTCATCATGTTCTATTTTAAGAAAAGTTCACTTTACATCCCTCTGAAAGTTTATTTAACCTCATTTTGAAACGATTGAATAAAGGATTCTAGTTGT
The DNA here is from genome assembly GCA_963277665.1 of Viscum album. Lineage (NCBI taxonomy): Eukaryota > Viridiplantae > Streptophyta > Magnoliopsida > Santalales > Viscaceae > Viscum > Viscum album. The sequence goes on along the minus strand of OY728162.1, from coordinate 419,713,800 downwards.
TTCTAATCTTTATTTTATAACTAAATAATCATCAAAATTAATGAATTTGATTTGATAGTAACATTTATAAACCATCCTTGATTTTATTATTCTTACTTCACTATCTTCATTAAACTTGTTTCAGTACACCTACTCTGTACTAAAAAAATTCTTATCATTTGGTTTGGTTATAATTTTGTAGGTATCATTCTTCTCAATCCAATAAAACTCTTAATTCATAGAATCAGTATAATCCCAATTCTTCTAAGCTTCATCAACATCTTTTGGATCAAAATATGAATATAAATAAGTATATCAAACAAGATCTTATGCCCTTCTAGTTTGAAATTGTTTTTTTGATCTCCAATGACGTTATAAACTTCCACCTATTTCTTAATTATAGGATTATATGTATGTAGTTATTCCACATCAATTGAGATATCTAAGTCTAAATATTTATCTTGTGAAACATAAATATTTTTATTATCATTAAGAACAATTTCTGGTTTCTTAACCACAACCGCCTCATATTCCATGTCTTTCACTTATTTATCTTTTTGTGAAACATTATTATCGTATTTTTAAATAAATTTACATTTGAATAATAAACTACATTTCCTATGTATATATTAAAAAATTATCTTCATCTTAAATTCGAATAATTTCCAAGAAATATTCCATTAATACCCCTCTAAAAAAACTTCCCATGACTTCAACCTTTATCTTTCATAATAAAAGGGCTGAAAAATCCCCAAGTCGTTCAAACTTTGGGTTTAATTGTATAACATTTCATAAGAAGAATTATTAAATTTTGGTCTATATAAACATTGATAATGAATATAAATAGTTATACTCGTATCCTACCTTTATAAATAATGAGAAGTAATATTTTTGATTAGCATAATTCGAACCATTTCAACCAAACTACTATTTTTTTCAAAAAAATTGTTTTTATATGGTCTGTAAGGTTTTCTAAATTAATTAAGAATTACAAGTTTTTCAATATAATTATGAACTCTTAACTTTTATATTCACTACTATTATCAGTTTATAGCTTATTAATAAAATATCCATATTATTATTATGCTCTTATCCTGAATTTAGAGCCTCTTATTTATGTTTTTAAAAAAATTGATGTAATTTGAGTGAAATAATCAATTAAATAAATAAATTACTTATCTCAATATGTTTATATTTTATTCATTGGACCATAGATATTATAGTGAATCATCTCCAAGGGATGTGTTCAATGTCAATCAACATTATTATGAACTGAGTTCATTATCTTCCCTTTGTTTGAAAATGAAACTACACCAATCTCTTATTCTTTTCATATCAAAAATATCACAGATAATAACTCTATTTTTTATAATTTTTTCTAACACATTTTCAAAAGCCTTTTATTTCATATTTGATTTTTGTTTCAATCATGATATGAAAAAATGAACATTATACACAACCAACTTGAAACTAGTTTCTCTTAGATTATTGGAATTTCATAAAAAATTTCTTATATTATATTATTTTCAAAAAAATCGTATATTATAAAAACAATTATGACCTCGATCAATTATTTTTGAAAAAATTAATAATTTTTGTTTGATCCCATAAAAAAAGTATCTTTTAGATTTAAACATTTCTTCTTTGATGATGGGAGATAAAAAATCTTTGATTTTGAATGAATCATCATTGAAAAAGTCACTGTTACATCTTTAAAATATTTTATATTTTTTTATATCTTCAAATATTCATTTATATTTGAATAGAACTCACTATCAAAAAACAAGATTCGTTCTCCCTTTTTAGCTTTGAGAGAAATTTCAACAACAAGAGATTTTTTACTTGCCTTTTTCTTTCTTCACATACGACTTTTGAAAATTGTTATAAATATTCTTTTATTGGAATCATCATGATACTCCCTTTTGTAATATTTATAGGCTATTCATATCTTTCAAAAATAGTTTCCAAGGGTTGGAATATATTTTTAATTTTCACACCAACATCTCAGTCTATCTCTTTTGAGTGGGTTGAATCCCACTCAAACATTGTATATAGTTTCTCATGGAATTATTATAATGTTATTGATTAAACCAACACATATTTTATTTACATATCAATCCACTATAATATCAGTAGTATCTATAGAAATAACATTTTCCATTATTACTTCCATATTTTCTAGATTTTTAAATGTTATTTTCATCAAATTTGTTACTGACAACATTGTAAATTTGTTGCATCGTAATGTTTTTTATCAAATGAGGCTTTCTTATAGATATTAGATTTATTATCTGCATCAAAAAAATAGAATTATTATATTCATTATAATAAAACATGAAATTATTAAAAAAATTATTTTTTAACTTTGTTTGTTTTGGAGACATACATTGTTTCTCAACTTTATTATTCTTCAACATAGGTTCATATTCCTTACGAAAATGTTGAGGATAAATTTTCATTAAAATTATTAGGTTTTCAAATCTGAAAGAATTCACAAACTTTGGTAACTATGTTTTAGAAATTCGAAATTTATTTTTCAGATTCATCATGTTTTTTTGATTAAGTTCTGAATTATCCTCTTTTACCTTCAACTTTTATTCGTGATCAACAATGAGGGGTTTCTATTCATCAAGTTAATTCTTCAAAACATCAATATATTTAATAAATTTGGATGTTTCTTAATGAAAAAAATTCTGGATTTCTTATTGATAGATTATATTTACTCAACTTCTTGCCCCCCTTAAAAGTATTATAATTTTTGAAGACATTCTTTAAACTCTATTTTTAAAATAAACTCCATCGAAGTATATTTTTCTTCATAAATACTACTTTTATCACTGGTGAACGTTTCAATATTCTCTTTTGAAATAATAGTTCTTTCAATATATGTATCAGTTATTTTTTTAGATTCTTCTTCATTATTTTCATCTAACTATTTTTTGGATAAAAATATTCTATTTTTATATTTAGAGAAAATTATATCTTTCTCCTTGGAATATGATTTAGATTTTGTTTCATTATTATTAAAGGATCTTCCTAGTCTTCTATTATCATCATCACTTTATTCATCCTTCATTCTTTGAGGGAAATTTATAGTGTTGTTACATATAGATCTCCAGCCAAGTTATTTCAGGGGTAACTTCCCTTTATACTTTCCTATACACATTATTAATTTTTTTTAAAAGGGAAAACAATCAAAAAAAATTTAATAACCACCTATTTAGTGTAAAAGTCACTATATTCTCCATCTTCAAGAATTTTCTTAGATATCCTTTCTTGAAAAATTTAATGTAAATTTTTTGATCATCATTTTCTTTACTTTTGTTACCTTTCTCTATTTTCATATCATATATGAAATTAGTATTGTGTATATCATAAAAAGATAATGTTTTCAAATATATATCTTCTAAATATAAAAAATTTTCATCAAAATTATTAATAAGAATTTATTAGATATTTTAAATAATGGTAGAGTATTCGAACATCTCACAAAGAAATCTTATAGTGCTTACAATATCATTCACCCTTGGAAAGAAGTATCAAATATTTTCATTTGGTAAGTATGTCTGATTAGTTAATCATGAACTATTTTTATAGTGATTGAATTTTTCACACCTGAGAAATACACCCACAAACTTGTATTTCCATACAATTTATATATTTATAATAAATAGAAAAGGCAATATTTAAATTTTCAAATCATTTTTAATAAAAACCTGAAATTCAAAAAATTTTCTTAGTACAAATCACAATTTCCACCATTCACAACCTTCATCAAATATTGAAAGAATCACAAATCTATCACCCATGGAATTTATAACATTGAATATTAGTTCAAAATCATATTTTTAGATATATTTATGAAAATTTTGTAACAAAATTTTGAACCTGTAAAAAAATTACAGTTATATAACATTGACACTTCCTCTCCATTGGATTCTTCCACACAATAATGGTTCATTTGATGAAATTTTATCCATACTATTATTCCACTACATTATTAATAGGATTAAATTCATTATACATTTTATAATATTAGAATATATATTCCATATTCAATTCAATGATATTTATACCAAATGTTTTTCTAATAATCATGTAACAACTTTAACTTCACAAGTTTGCACATGTCTATCTGATAGATACTGTACAAATTTGTTTTAATAGACTTATTATGAAGACTTTGATCTATAAAAGTCATCTATAACCTATTTCAATTTTACAATTAATTATATTTTTCATTTTTTAAATTTGAAAAAATTTCTTCTATCTTCCATACTTCACAAAACATGAACAAAAACATTATAGATCAAGAAAATTCATAAAATTATTAAAAAAACTATCTCTAATTAACTTCTACATATCTTCATCGAAGGAAATTTGGGAATTAAAATGAATTTGTCTAATGGGAGCTTGTTTGAAGAAAAATCTTCAGTAACTCAATTTTTAAATTTTAGAAACCTTCCTCAATTTAATAAAAATTATTTTATTTATTCTTTAGAACTTAGTATCATTAATGTTGAATTGAAAAATGAATTTATCCCACTTTCATATTATTTAAAACAATTTAAACCTATATATATTGAAAATTTTATAGAATACAACTTTTTATTAACCCCCCTCCCTTTCTACTTAAAAAAATTCTTTCACTTTTATTCTCAAGATAAATTATCCTCCATTTACTCATGTTGGTAACATGAAATTTCTTAAACTCATGAAAGTAGGAACTTAATATCTGTAGAGAATCACAAATTTTTTTTATCTAACATTCAATCCAATTTTATCTTTATAAACATTAATAGATATACATTCATCACAAAAACATTATCTAAAATCCTTATATACAATAAGTTCTTTAGATGTACTTAGGATAGGAAAAAAATGATCTTCTCTGTCCGTTGCCAACTCTGTATGATTTTATTTACTAAAAAACATTACAAAGTGGTGTTATTTTTATTAAGAAAACAAAATTCAACCATTTATATAATACCTTATTTTTCAAAAATAATCTAACCAAAAATAATCAAAAATTACTTCCAATGGTCTCAAAATATTATTTATCCAACTTATTCCCAATAAGCAGAAGGGGAAGTATTACTAGTCACATAGGTTGTGTGAATCAGTCGAAGAAATTTCGGGACATGCACCAGATCAACCACCTATTTATACCTCTATATCGTTAATTGGAGAAAATGAGGCTAACCAGATACTTGAGAGATATGGATACTAATTCAATGTATCCCATATGAGTGATAAGATCAAATAAAGGTTCCACTATTTTTATTGGGAGATGGATCCTCATTATCAATGAAATACATGATTAATTATACTTTTATAACCTTATTTGTTATAGAGGAAAAAAATAGAAAGTCCCATTATCAAATGGATACATGATTAAAGAATACAAATTAATTTGGAAGATGACTAGATCCTATACATCAGGAGGTTATACTGGAGGCATGGATGAGCTAAGCTTCTTTAGTGTTTGACCTAGACGAATGGGTACTGACAGTTAGAGTTGGTGCCCCCAAATCAACCTATTTAGTACTTGATTACACGATTTAATGATTTTTTGGTCATTTTATTATTGATTATCTATATGATATTTTTACCTAATAATGTACTAAGAATATATTTTTTGCATTGAAAGGTTATAGCATTTCCCTGCTATAATGAGAACCTTTAGGTTCCACAACATTTTTAATTATCCTTGTTTTCTGGTTGGATAATATTATATGATAGGATACAGTCGATACAAGATAGTAGGGGTACTAGGTTCATAATAATTTGAAACACCTTATCACGGTGTTTGACCTTGGTAATATCTAATATAAGAGCTTAAGAGAAAAACTTTTCAAATAGGAAATCTATATTTCTTTGTTTCATTGGATATTCCTATATACGGGCATGTGTATTGATCCTTAGACTGTAAGAATATCATTAATGGATATAATGACTCACCCACTTTGAGGTATTGATGAAAACTTTTATAACATATGTTCATGTCCAAGTAGGGTATGTTGGGTTCATCACGAATGATATTCTATCAAGGGATAATGCGAAAAAAGATTTGTACTCTTTTCATTATAATAGAAGTTGATTTATCATTCCCTTTGATAGAATAGAATCACATGCATAAATCCATGACCATGGTATTTATTAGGAGAGTTCATTTATGAAAGTACGGAGATGAAAAAATCAAGTATATTTGTTTATGGAATTAATATGAAACCTACTTGATTAGATATATTGTAATAAAGTGATTATAATACATTTTAAGCATTCATATGAGGTTTGATATCAATGTAACACTAAATTATTTCTTCATTGGTACCTTGGTGTGTTGTTAGATGATAAAATTGTAATTTAGATGGTTATGCCTAATTAAACTAAGTATGAGGCCTAGAGGGACACACACAAAGTGTATCCACAATATTAGATAACTTTGAATAATGAATTTAATATGTTATAATAAATAATATTTACTCAGGTTTAGTTGATCACTATAATTTTATCGCAAGTTATTCAAAAGAATAAAGCATGTTAAATAATAAATAATAAATATTAGTTTTCATGTTCATAAAGTATAATATTTATTATTTTTATCATAGATATAATGAAGTGACATTTATTTAATTAAATAGTCACTATTAGAGGATCAATAAATTTTAATGATGGAAATAAGACTAGGTTTAATGGTCTAGTTATAAATAATTAATATTTATTTATACTTTTAATGTATTTCACACATCATGTGGTTAATAATAATAATAAAATTAATATTCATGGGGTTAATTAATATTATTATAAATGGTTAATGTATTTTTTGCAAATTTTCAACCCTAAACCTTCCATAATAAATATCTATTTATATCTAAATATATCACTTTCCTAAAGTATATTTTTTGGTGTGAAAAAAATGGATAAGAGTAAGATATCTAGAGATATATCTAGAGAGATATATCTAGAAAGATATCTAGATATATATCGAGAAAAATATCTAGAGATATATCTATTAATACATCAAGAGATATATATATATAGATATATAAATATAGAAATATCTTTAGGGAAGTATAGAGTTCTATAAATAAGTCTCTCTTCCTCCCATATCTTGTCTTTGAGAGATGAAAAATAGTTATCCATCTTCAAGAAGAAAATTGTTACTGTCAACCCTAAACAACCCAAGCAATCCAGATCAAAATTTCTAGCACCCGATGATTTGAAGACATTGACCAAATATTGTGGTCCACATTTTGATAACTATAAAAGGAATTTAGCACATGAATTTTGCAACATAATAATACTTCGGTGAAATCTATTTGGATAATCAACAAAGAGATAATTACAAGTTGACGTAATTCTATATATTATTATAAATTAATTATGAATTACATGTGATGATCCTATTACTATGGTTTTTACATTTAAATTTAGTCTATTAATCTATTATTTTCATTGGAAATGATCATATGATCATATAAAAAATGATTATATATGATTTAAAACTAAAATATGAGTTATTTATACCTTAAAAAGATTCTTCCAATGAACCCGAAACCTATACTAATAAGATATTTTAGGCTACTGGGGACAAATATACGAGGTTAATGCCAGTAGGTGGCCCAAATAAGTGATTACATCCCTTTAGTAGAGGGGAATTTATAACAGTGAGGAGGATCCAATTTATCATGTGAAAGTAGGGAAATAATATAAAATGAAGCCCTTAATATTTAACATCAATGTATATAGTCCCAAGGGTGATGGATACTCTGTGCATTATTTAAAATATCTATCAGTCATTGGGGTATTGTTGGGGTTCACAGAAATTATCCTTCAGAACATCCATTTTTTGTGACTCATATGTGTGTATGCAGGGCCAAATTCACATTTGGTAACTTGAGAAAATAATTCAATAGTCAGTTCCAAAATGATCTTTGTGTGCCAGTCTCATGAAGAGACTCCCATTAGGAGAAAGGAATACTGAAATAGGTGATAGGGTGTCTCTCCTTGAGTAAGTATGAACCTGAGTGATGTTAGAGATGAATTATGCTCGAGCTCCAAGGAGTCATGTTGGAGTTCAGGTCAAGTTAGGAAGACTATCTTAGATTATAGGGAGTGTTTCATTACTTATAAAAAAGGATAAAAAAATATACATTTTTAAATTATTGGTTAACCTAGGATAATTATATCAAATTAGGTGGTTTATGAAACAGAGTGGAATTTCAGGAGAAAAAGTCACTACACACCAATATAGAGGTACCATGATAAGGGGTTCTAAATCTAGGTCATTGTTGGTGGGATTAGTGATTGACGTTGCCTTATTTTGGGTGGCAGGCCTCGGTAATGCATTTATCCATTAGTGGTTCCTTATTTTGTGTTCAAGGATTTATAGATGTGTGGCTTCAATACTATTTAGGTGTGAGTCATTGGTGTGAGCTGACATAAGTGGTGCCTCTATTCATGTGTGCCACATCATTCAAATGGATTTAAATTAGTGTAACTTCAATTCTGACATGTATGTTTGAGTATTCAAGAATCAAGTGTATTTTAATTTTCTTCAATATTGTTAGGGATCATTACTATAATCACTAAATTTGGTCCATAAGAAAATTTTCAATTTATATTGCAACCTATAAAAGTGAAACCCAAAGTTTGTGTAAGATATAAAACCCAATCCTATTTGGGTCACCCATATTTTGATTTCCTTACACAAGATAATTTTTGAGATCCTAAATTCTGCATGACTTACCCATGATAAATGATCTAAGTCTTGAAAAAGTGTTCAATTTATATGGAATGTAATGGTTTCTATTTTAAGGGGTTTTACTTTATCTCTATAACAGTATGGGTTTTCACACCAAAATAACTTTTCTTGCGCTAATAAATTGGATCCTAATTTAGTGTCATAAAATTTATTATAACTCATTATGTTTAAATGATGTTATTTTGTTGCTTAATCAATTTCCACAAAAAAGTTTAAGTACAAAATTTTAATTTTACTCAGAAAGTGTAAAATGATAAAGTACTCATTAACATAATGTCAGATCATGAAACAAACTTTTCTATTAAATCTAAATCCTTCTTTAATGGATGATGGATTAGGAAACAAACTTCTCAATTGAGTCTAGAATAAGGTTCCTCAATTTACATAAGTATTTTGTAATTTTTAGATGATGTTATGTCATTTAATCATCAATGATGATCTTTTTTATAGGATTTTTTAAAATAAATAATAAATTAATTAAATGTTTTTAAACCTTTCTACCCAATTCTATTCATTTAAGAGGGTAAATTTGGGAATTCGGGGTTTAAGTAATATTCCACCCTAATTGAGGCATCAATAAAAAGAAGAATCCTTCACTGGATAATGTCAAGTCATCATAGCTAAGATATAGTTATTGATATGAAAAAAATTGATCCTAAACTTTTTCCCTTAATCTATACTACTTAACCGTTGAATCTAGATATGAAATTCCAGTATATAATTATGGTATTTATTTTGGAAATAATGCTATATTAATCTCATAAATTTTATTTATTATGAGATATTTTTGGGTTAAAATTTTTATCTTAAATTCAGATGACCTATATTTTTAATGATGAAAAATATTTTCAGGTAATTAATCTATGAGATGAAATGAATCCAATGAATTTGGATTCATCAAAATCTGATACTTGTATTTTGAGAAAACCTAAAGAGAGACGTTTTAGGGTTTTTTTAATCATTCCATGATGACTCTTTATATTTGAGTCATCATGGGAACCAAATACCATTAGAAACCGCTCAAAGAGATGAAATTAATGGATTTATAATCACCTCAAATGGATTTATGGTTTTTGAGAAAATTTAGATATCATTTTCTATAAATTATACCTTCTCTCATATATTTTTCATATCAAATTAATTAATAATAGAAAATAGAGGATATATTTAATAAACTCACATTAATAAAAATATTTTATTAAATTTTAGTATTCATTGGATGTATTCAATATTAGTCAAATCCCCATCGGTAGTGGTGGTGTCATTATTCAATTAAATAAGTGAAGATGTTCTATAGAGAAGTGAGGGTTGTTAGATCCTTGATCAGATAGTGAGTTCCATTCCACATTAGACCAAACCCTAGGGGAACAACATGACTCTATACATGGTATACTGTACATTGATTAAATTTTTAATCAAATGATTTAATGATGTAGGTCATTCCATGCCATCACTCAAAAGGGATGATGTGGTGGGTGATGCAGATAAGGCACACCAGTTAGATAAATTAGATCATATGTCAATCCCTATGGCCACATGATATAGGAGACTAGAATAATTGAGGTTTTATAATATTTTAGATCAATGAACATCCCACTTGACCACATCACCACACTCAGGGTCACGACCATGCTATGCTGTTTCAATCCATCAACACCATCAAATTGAATATACAATAGTCTATATGTTCTAGAGAGTGTTAAAACATGGAGGGGTGAGATAAATGGGTCCTAAGAACATGGGGGTGAAATTTGGAACGCCTTTGTTGGATGAGAACTAGTAGGGAACATGGGGCAATGTGCAAGATCTAATTTTGACACATAAAATTGCATTGGACTTCTATTAACATTTTGAAACCAATAGAATATTTTTTTAATAATTTTAAAGAATTTTAATGGATTTATTAAGTTATTAATTGTTAAACTAATGTGTAATTTCATATTATAATATAAAAATAATTAAACTTTGTTAAAAAAATGGTTGCATGATTTACTTCTACCTGTCATTAGTTATCATCTTAATGAGTGAGATAAAATCAATGAATTTTGAAATACTGAAACATAATGTCAAATTTTATTTGATTTACTTAGGAAATATATTTATATATATATATATACATATTATCAGTCGATAATAATAACATGTAGTGAATTTTGGTTGAATTTAAATGGGGAGTTAAGTCAATCAATTTGGTGATTTACTTAACCCTGGAAAAATAAGATTAATATATTTTTAAAATTAATATAATGTGATTACATTTAGAATCATATTAATATTAAATAAAAATGGGTTATCTAAGATAAATTAAATTATTTCATTAGTAATAATTAAAAACACTAAAGGATATTATAGAATTCACTATTATGAATGAATTTTAAAGAAAAGTTAATGAAATGGGATGTGATGTTAATGGTAAACTTGGAAAAAGAATATTAAATTATGCATAAAGACCATGAAGCAAGTTATCATGGAGGTAAACAAAGTATGATATATGTATGATAATTATTTAAATGAAATTAATTTTATGTAACTTGTGATTAATCAAATATTCTATCATGGATGAAACTAAAAAGAGTTTACTAAATGATGTAAATGTTTTTATTTATATCAAAGAATGGAATTTATGCTCAAATTCCATTTTTTTATTTACTGATATTTCTTCTTTTAAAATTGGTTGACAGGAAATCATTACACATTCTAGAGTCTTATAGGCATAAATCCTTGAATTACTTAGCAGAGAGGCCTAGTGCCATAAATTCATTACATCTTTATTTTACCTGACTATACTGGAACAACCCCACACAAACACATCTTAATGTTTTCTCCTGGATCCCCACCTAAAGTATATAATGGAATTCAGTTACATGGGTATTTTTACAAGGGATGATGGCATGTCTACCATATCCCTCCTTTTATAATGGTTCCACTTTACTCTACATAGTGACTAATACTAATCTAATTCATTAGCCTAGGGTTTCTATGATAAGGAGGACCTAATATGCTTCATGTCTTAGAGGACCTATGATCCAAAATCCCCTGATGTCCCATAGTCCCTATTGAGTGAAGGCCCAACAGTGGCCCAAAGGCCATGTGGCCCGAAGGCATTGATGGTCATGAAGGCCTTGTGGCCATCATGCCAAAATATATAGACCAAAAATCGAATTCTGGTGAATAATTATACTTATATAGTACCACTATAGTACCTACTACAGTACTTCTACTATAAAATTTGAAATAATAACCTCTTTGGATTTGAACCTGGGTATCTAGTGTATGATGAAAGGGTGTTTACCAACCAGGAACCACCCCAAATATAGGCATAAAATTTATTTAATCCAATAAATATAGACAATTTGGATGACTTAAATTTTGTTGTTTTGATGCCTAATATTGAAATTCATTTGGAGGAATAAATTTATGATATGTCACTAAAAAAGGATTATTCTCTATATGGTGATATCCATTCATGATATAATTGGAAATAATTAATAATTTTCAAATAATTATTAGAAGATAACAAGGAATGGTGATGTGACCTTATGAACTAAGATATAAAAACCTTTCTGATATAGATTTAGGTATGTTATGAGAATGAATAGAAAATAGATGGGTATTGACCTTGCTCACTTTTTATAATGACCATGTAACTCAAAGTATTGAAAGTGATATAAACCATGTTATCGGATTTTTAACTAGATAATTTAACAAAAAAATTTATTTTTGATTGGATGATTACTATTGGATTCCAATGAGATGAGAATGTTGAATATATTGAGGATGTTATTAAATCCTAGAAGTATTGTGTAGAGGATCTATTGTGACTTATGTTGGGATCCTTGATTGTAAATATAGTGATTTTTTACTTATGTTCCTTCAAGTATGATGTAGTATGTGATGGATGGATATCGATGAAGATGATTTACAATGTTGGGTTCCTTAACTCTCTCAATCTTAATAGGGGTAGAGTAATATAACATAAACAATAAACATATCAGACACAAATTTTTGTAGATATTAGGATGAATCATATAAGTATATGTCCCTACTCATCCACAACTATAGGTTGAGATAAATAAGATATTGGATAAGATATATGTGAAGATGGGATTTGTCTACAACATCTTTGTTATGGGATAGGTGGATATGGATAGTTCCTCCAGTTTCTTGATTTGAGAATGTGATGAATGAAAATTCACTAGAGTGTATAATATTTTTATCTGCCATGAATCTATGATTTATGTGGATGATGATGCACTAGATATTATCACTTCTCCTACCCAAAACATTTGGAACATAGAGGAATAAATATACATATTCAACCCAAAATATGTGTATTTCCTCTCATACCCTAGAATATATAGATATTCATAGTGATTTTTTATTTCTTCTAACATTAGAATATATATAAAACTAATAGATTTATAGATGTGTATTTTTTATAGTAATTAAAGTTGCGTGGAGACATGTATTTCTTCTAGAATCTCATTGTCAATGCATCTGGGGTAAAATATCGGGTGGGAAATATATGAAGGGATGTGGGATAATATAACTATTTTCCAATATACTATATAAGTAAAAAATGTTCTTTGGTGAGAATGAGGAATGTGAGAAACATTTAACTTAATAAATATGACCATCAATATTGTTTTGTTTTATGATGATGCTGAGTGATATTAGTTTGTCTACACATTATTTATTATTGATGAAAATAGGCAGCATATGATTATGGGGTTGTCTAACAACATCAAATGACCATACTATGTATTATACCACACCCATTTATATGAAATTTCATGTTTTTCACCTTTTTCCATATAGATCAACAAATGAATTGGGAGAATGATCCTCGAGTTTGGAGTTGGATGGTTGATATAGCTACCGATGGAGTGGATATCCCATTGTGATGACCACACTTATGTCATCAATGTTCAAGATTACATATTTTTAAAATGTGACATTGTATTAAGAGTCTCATTTTATTATTATACATTATATCATGAGGGTTTTTATATACACATATGTTATACATATCAAATTATGTCTCATATATGTCATGGTGTATAATATTGTATGATAGTAGGTGAAAATTTATTTGTAGAGGTAATTCCTCCCATTATCTTATGTGGACACCTAAACACTATTCATTATCCCTTGGCCTAGTAGAGACAGCCCTAGGGATTTAATTAACTAATATTCTAGGATGTGAAAAATTAGTATCATAGTTTTAGGATAAAATCTATAATTAGACACATGTGGGGATTTCTTCGGATATTAAGTGTCAAGTTTACTAAGGAACTTCGGTTAATGTAGTTATAAAATAGGTATTTTCAATATTTATGGTAGTTAGTGTATTATTGAATGTGAATATTATTGATAGAACATGATTGAGATATCATTATGTTAATAAGGATTGTAAAGGTGATGAATATGAATTCTATAAATTCAAGTCATGGTTGTATGATTTTGTTATGTATTTTATTGAATTTTTAAAAAGTCTATACGGTCCAAACTAGCATGAAATCTATCAACATTCACATTATTTGTCATGGGTTTATGATTTAGATGGTGTATTGGACGAATTGGGAAGTGACTACCAATATTAAGATGTCATGTTTTTCATCGACAGATTTGATGATGAGCTATGATAGAGATACCAGATGATTCACTATGTCATATCTCTAGATAATTTTTTTAGAATACCTGAGCTAACACAAATATTATCCAATCTATATAGTGGTATAAATTACTTATGAGATAATATAAGAATATAATAATTCTTTCCAAAATTATATCTTTTTAATTATAATTTGATTGATACTTTAAATTCCCTCTTTTATGATGTTTCATAGTATATGGATTTTTTTTTGAATTTAAGAACTATGCCATTGTGTTCTCATTTATTAGAGTGACACCTGTGGGTGTTTTTGATGTGTTGAATAGTTGTCATCAAATCATAACAACATAAGTGTAGTAGTGTATAATAAATTTAATTTTGGGTTGTATGTGATTATAAGAAACTCATTTCATTATAGAATTGGTTACAGTTAATAAACATGTAAAACTTTTTGGGGTGGTGAACGATTCATTATTTTTTTTCCAATTGATAAGACTTCACATCAGAGTATAATATAATGATTCCCTTTTCAAGATAAAACTAATTGTTGGTTTTGGTCATTGAAATTATTTGGGATGCACTATGCTGATTAGTCTGAGGATCATAAGATGATAAATATAGAGTGCTTTAATTACATAGATAGTGTCTCTTGACAATAGTTAGGTGTTATACTTGAGTCCATAATGAAAAAAATATCATCTGGACTTAGACAAGACTATACACTTCAGTTATGGTGAGAAAGTTTTGATAAAATTTCAACCATTATATGGGATGGACGATAGAGTATATTACCGATGTGTGACCCCTTGACTGTATCTCCCACAATAGAGTGGCGATAGACTGACTGACCATTTATCTTAGGGGATAAATAAATCCTAACTAATAAAACTCTAATGTAAGTGACTTTTTTGGAAATCCAAAATAGATTAAATGGAATTAATATTGCGGATGTTGAATGTTAGTGTTATGAAAGTGGAGAGGATAGGTGGTTGATACCATTCATTAATGAAAATTTGTAGATGTTGTGTGACCATATTTTCTAGTGGGTGTATGGGTGGTTATGTCTAATATAAAAAATATATTATGATGATTAATAAAAGAGTTTTAATAACCCATGGTTAATTTTAGATGATGGTACTAATATCAAGGGAGATGAAAATCCTAGTGTGATGGTATTATTAAATATACATAGAAGGTGTCCCATGGGTATGTTTTTGAGTTTATTAGATGTTAACATTGGCATGAGTGAAAATTCATTCTATAAAATGTTCTTTAAATGAAGTAAAAATATAGTGATAAAATATTTAATGTGACTAGAATTGGTTCATTTTCTAACCATCTACATCAAAAATAAGATTATTCTACAATATTTATTTTGGAGTTAGTATAATATAGTGATATTGTAAGTCCCCTATCAATATTTACTCATTAGTTTTGTTACAAATGTATAAAATAATCTTATTTTGTTTTTTGTGTTTACCCTTATAGTATGGATATAAAGATTATATATGTTTTAAAGTAATTATTTATATGTAAATTGATATAGGGTTAATCTATTGTTTAGATCTTATGAAATTCTAATTGATGGTCTCATCCACCAATGAAAGATTAATTTTTAGGTTGAGTCTAACCAGGCATAACATAAATAAATATTACATTATTTTTTATAAATATTCAATATATCTAATAATAATAATTATCTTTTAACCGTGATGGTTTATTGTGTTTATATACAAGATACATAATCAACTTATTTCATGAAATATCTCAAACATCTACCACAAAATGCTACTCACATAGAACCCTTATTAGAAATACCATACTTAAAAACATTCCTCATAATCTAGGTAAATTGAAGTATAAGAAATGGTGAAATCAGATGCTCGGTAAGGGTTCATATAGAAGATATCAATTAATGATCTTAAGTGAGAATAACATAAGCATAAGGGTAGAAGAACAAGACCATAAACTATGAAATTCATACCCAACCACTCAAAGATCATTAATCATGAATCATGGTATAGGGTTTTTTAAAAAAAAATACATAAGCCATAAGAGTACATAATCATTAATAATCAATCATAATCCATGAGAGCATATCATAACCATAATAAATATGTTTTTGCAATGAATGCAAGCATAAAAAAATCATTTCCTTAGTGAAATATGACTGCCAACTCTAGCATAGTGGATAAAGTCCCATAGAAGAACTCAACATTAAATTATTTCCTTAGTTAAGGTTCACTTCTAAGACTATCATAGTGGAAAATGTCCCATATTATATTTGGTTCCCTCCCCATACCAAAATTTTATTATTCAAGGTTCACTTATAATACTATCATAGTGGAAAAATTCTTATAGTGTATTAGGTTCACTACCCATTCCATCATTTATATAGTAAAGGTTCACTTCCAAGACTATTATAGTAGACATAGTCTGATATAGAACTAGGTTCACTCCCCATTCTAGTCTATATTATCCCATTAGATATAAACATTTACCAAATACCTTAGTGGGATATATAATTATAGGCCCACCCATTTCATAATGAAAACTGTACATAAGTGTTCCACAAAATCATATAATAATTAATTATTTCATCATATCATTACCCATGAAAAGAAATGGGCTTAATAAACATTTCCTCGTCACAAAATCACAATCCATCTTGAGAAATAAATTAGGTAGTTCCTTAAAAACATTCATTATTTCATCATATATTGATTAACCCATGGAAAAGAATCATGTTTCAATAAATCAACCTTAAAAATTCATCATCATAATCCATCCATAGAAATAACGTGGGTGGTATTATAAAATTACATCCCTAGTGAAGCAAAAGAAACATAAAAAATTGTTGATATATATGAAAAAATTATTTAAAAGAACATTTAAACCATTTTTTGAAAACTTGATAAAAATATCATTTTGTTTGGATAAACCTTTAAATAAAAAATCTGAGAATAGTTAGATAATTATTTTATTTGAAAATAACCATGAAAAATTCAAATAAAATCTTCAATTAAAAGAATGGTTATGACAATGTGAAAAGTTTTTAGGTTGTCTATGATAAATGATGACTTCTTTTCACACTTTAATATATAGTAAAAAGTGATTCATATGTAAATCGTTTGAAAACATCAAATAATTTTTTAAGAAATAAAAATGTTGTAAAAATAAATTTTTTCAATTTTTTATGTAGAGATAAAAAATTTCATTAATTTTTTAGAAGAACATGGAAATAGAGGAGAAATATTCCTATCATAAAAATAATAAATAAGGTTAGTTTTTCTTAAAAAAATATCAATCATTTTAAGTACTAAAGAGGAAAATGGTACTAATACTTGAAAATTATAGAAATAACTAAATTATAAGAAACAATATAGGGTTTATAGGATACATATCATATGATTTCTATCTATGGAAATTTAACATAAAAATTCTTGAAATGAAATAAAACTGTATCATAAATACTTACCACTTTGGTAACATTTTAATTGTTAACCCCTTTAAAGAAATAACATCAAATATAAATTAAAATACCATTTATATGAATACATACATGATATAATATATCAAATGGGTAGTATATATACCATATAAACACAAAGAGTATCATAACAAAAAACATGTCTTAACGAAATAATATTTTGATGAAGAACCCTTACAATTTTGGTAATATCTGAATGAAAAAATCATAATAGTGAGAAACATAGATGTACTATTTAATCCCAATAATTTTCATGAAAACCATAAAAAATAAATTCCTGATAATTATATAAAACACATAAAATAAACAAGTGGTGAATATTACATACATCTCACATAAATAAAAGTGAGATAAGAAACCATTAACTCGGGTCCAATATTGCTTCATAAGCACTCAAACATACTATATAACAAATATATATTTATTATAAATATATTATAAAACCCTATTAATACACATATTACTATATATTATTCCCTTATAAATTCCAATTACCCTTTTATTAACAATCATTTATTACAATCATTATTCAGTTGAAAAATGGTATGTGTTTCATGCATGATTCTATTCGACAGTTCTGATACTTGTACCTTGGTAATGGTTTAATATTATCTAGAATAATAATAAAGTAATAAGTATTATATTTATTCGTTATATACACTTTTATAACCATTTGTAAAAAGTGGTGAGGAAAAAATAATTACGTCACTTCGTGGTGATGGTAGTTTGTATGCATGCTGGGGTGATATTTTCACTTTTTGATGAATATAATGAACTAATAGTATAATATAATTAAAATTTAAAGAAGCATAATTATATCATAAATATCATATATATCCATTAAATTTATCCCTTATCACTATTATTTCCAACTGATTGGAAAGAAATAAAAAAAGGACATTTTGTAAAAACAACTTATTACTATAAACATATTTATTTCATCATTTTAATATGTTTATATATCATTTAGATGATGTTTTAGAGGAAATAAACATAAAAAATATCTGTAAGAACATATAAATCTTCTTCAGGTATCCACCATTGAAATGCACCTTAAGGAATCTTATATTGGTATTTGGGAAATAAAAAAACATCAAGGACATGGATAAGGATTTTGGGAGAGTATTTGGGTATATATTGGTGAATATAAATGGCCCAATTAGTGTTTATATGATGGGATATGAGGTTATCTTTTATAAGTGAGGGGAGTGGGCCTCTTATAAATACTTAAAACATTAAAATATAATAAAACAATATTTATGTGAAAGTGAAACTAGATAAAACCAAAATAAAATATAAGATAAGATTGGGTATAAATACACTAAACTAATAATATTTAAACAATTTATTAGGTTATTTAAATCTTTCTCTTTTTTATTATAACCCATTTTTAACCCTTTTAAATGTAGTAATGAATTTTTACCTCAATTACTATTCATAAGGACAAAACATAAAATTAAATTCAATAATAAATTTTGAAATTATTATTAATAATATGGAAGATATATTATTTGATTCAATTTATATAATTTTTATAAATTCATTTAAAAATAAATGTGAAAAGGGAAATGAAAACCATTTTTGGAAAAATGCATTTTTAAGCATGAAACTGAAATTATTCTTATTCATTACCTTGTAAAAATAATTAGATAAGTGTTAATATATTTCATTGAATATATTATGTAAATTTTTTATTAAAATAAATCCTAAATATTTTTTTTTAAATTTATTATGATAAGACACATTATGCAAAAATAAAAAATGTTTTCTAGGAAATATATATCTCTTTTTTTTACTTTCAAATTCGTTTATCTTCATTTCAAACCAATTAATAAACAATGTATGAATAATTATTCATTTTTTAAATTAAATACAAATAAATCTAATCAAATTACTAATTCGTTATTGATTATGAAACATAATATATATAATAATACAATACTTTGAAAAATTAATTAATTTAATATAAAACAATATTATTTTTAACTAGTACAATTGATTATTTATTTCCAAATAAATAATCAATAATTTTCTATTAATGAATTATTTTAGTTGTATTTTTCACAATTTAGTTATTCTTATTTATAACCTATAATCCAAAAATTATGTGATAATAGTCACATTTAATTATAATATTTTAATAGTATATTATAGTACATTTATGCCCAATGTTGCATGTAAAGAAAGATATGAAAGATATCAAAATTATTTAAACAGAAATATATCAAAAATATATGGGTGTTATATTCTACCCCCATAAAATATTTTTTCCCTTGAAATTATATTACTCAAATGAAATCAAATGAGGGTACTTCAGCTAAAATATAGTTTCAAATTCACACATAGATTCCTCAAATTTATGGTTTATCCATTGAACTTTGTCTAGGTGAGTGGTCTTATTCCGCAATATTTTCTCTCTTTGATCTAGAATCTTCATCAGTTATTACTTATAATAAATATCAGGATCTATAGATAGAACCTATGTGTTTAGAATATTTTAAAGACCAGGTTTGTTCTTCTTCAAAAGATATATATGTAACACATCATAAACTTGAGAAAGGTTCAGTGGATGAGGCAAGAAATAAGCTACAATCCCGATATGATCAAGAATATCGGAGAGAATAATATATCTAGGAATTAGTTTTATATTACTTCCAAATATCATAACCTTCATCCAAGGATATATTTATAGGAATAACATGCCATAGAATTTAAACTCTAGATCTCACCAATGATCATTATCATGAATTATCGAATCTGAGTTAAATTGATGTACTATTAATTAGATCTATCATTACCTACCATTTCATTAACTAACTTGCGCCCCAATAGATTTCATTATCAAACATTATCACATAAAATTGGAGTTTTCACATCATACCATATAGGGATATAAGGATCCATTTGAATTCTTGACTGAAAGCTATAGTTGTAAGAAAAATCAATCCTAACAAGGTATTGATCCCAACCACCATTTAAATACATAGAAGAAGATCTCAAAATATTTTTAGGGTTTTAATGGTACTATTAGAATAATTTTTTTAGGATAATATGTAGTGATAAATATTAAATCCATATTATAATATTACTTAATATTTATCCATAACTTTGAGGCAAACCATGGATTATGATATGATACGATCAAGAGTGGTACTCTATGAAATTTTACCACTTCTATATTATACAACCTAGAAAACTGATCAAGAGAGAAACATTCTCTAATAGAAATTAAATTTTATGACTTCATATGGTGATCAAATACAACCCAAATAGCATTATATAATTTATATATTTTGGGGAATCCAATTATAAAATCCATGGTGATGTTTTCCCATTTTTTGTTTAAGTATGGGTAATGGTTTTAACATACCCTTAGTGTTATATATATCAGAGTTAACTTACTAAAATAAAAAAAGAGATAAATAATCCATAATATACCTTTTCATATTGTACCACTAGAAATATTCCTTCTGATCCCTATACTACTTTTTTACTTTCAAGATGAATAGAGAATGATTAACATTTATCTTTAGAAAATAACCCATTCTTAATGTTTGTTATTGACGAGAAAAATTCTCAATTATTTAACCTTATTATTCTATCACCGTATTTTTGAACATAATAAGATTCCTCACCATGTTATACAGTCACACATATTCCTTCCAAACCTGTTTAATCCCCACATGGATGGATAGTTCAATATTCACTTGAGAAAGATATGATATGTCCCCTTTCCTCAAAATTTCAAGATCCACCTTATGAAAATAATCAAGTATTGGATATATTTAAATAATCATTGTGGAAAAAATAGAATGGTTCTTCTAAATCTGATCATTTGATATCTATTTCACCTTCCCAATTCTATAGTGTATTGAGCGTTTACAATCTTTAATCAACTCCTACCATCACTGTTCGTGTATATTAAACTCTTATGAATATATAATTCAATATTTTATGATCAGTATATATATCACACCTTTCTCCATATAGATAATGCCTCCGTTTTTTAATTTTGGGTCTCTCCCCAACCATTTGTGATATATTCCCCTCATGAATAGGTAGTAAGACAAATATAATGGAAGTAATTTACATTAGAATTTCATGTTCATTCTAACACTAATAGAAAATAGTAAGTAGATTCAGAATATAAAATATGAATTCCCTTACATGGTAATTAATATGGGATATATATAAATAGAGTTGATCAATGCTCAAAATAATATCAAACTCCATAAAGAGAGAATAATGATATTGGCATCGAACACATTATTACAAACATAAACATAACATCCATAAATCTAGAATATTGGATAAGTTTGACTTAATTATCCACTTCAGTGAATGATAAAGAATTTAACCTTACTTATTCTATTTTTCTTAGAGTTATCCCTTAGTTTAAGAATTTATTATTATATTTCTCAAGTTTCCTACATTTAAGGCATAAGACTATTAGTGGTTCTTTAGGATGAACTTTATTTCCCTATATCGAAATCCTCATTTTCCATCAATAATTAGTTTCTTTCTTCCCTTGTTTTCCATACATAAACCATATTCCCATTACTTTTAGAAATATCCCTATGAGATTCTTCCTATATTCATGTCTTGAAGGATGTTTAATATTATTTCCCCTTGGTCTTTATCATCTAAACTCCCATGAAACTTTATTTTTCTATTATTAGTTTGGTTAGAAATCTCAACCAGGCTGAGATTGGTGATTATAAATTGAGATAGGTAGTTAGATATTAAAATAATTTTTCAATGAAGCTTTTATCCGGATTTGTTAATCATTCAAAAAACTACAACATTGTCTTTCATTCCCATTATTAACTTGGTTACTCTTAGTTTTACCCATTTACTAAAACCAAAAGACTAGTGTGATCATTAAGAAATGTAAATCAGTGTGAGGAATAATATTATTATGTATATTATTCTTAGGATGTCCAAAATTGTGAGTCCTTATTTTAACTAATTACATTTTATGTTAAACTCATATCACTATTGATTATCATAGGTTATCATAGATTCTATCCTCTTCATAATGGATCATAAAGAAAATGTGAATTAACTAATGCATACACCTCGTGAGTGTGAAACCACGTGTGTAGTTATTCCACTTTATTGGGCACTAAGTGTTGATTGAGTTAATACCCAACCAACCCTTTTATGGTTATTACACCGAGGTACATCTATACTAGAACCTACATCAACTAATTTTTATTAAAACATGGATTTCATTTCTATGAAACCACACAATATCAACTTTAAAAAAACATCATGATGTTATCCCATAATTAAATTTATCCCTAGGGCCTTCACCGTCATTTTTTAACCCTAATATCCCAAAATAGATAATATATTCTCTGATACCAATTGAGGTGACCCATCTATAACATATATAAATGTTAAATCATTTTAGATGAATATTCAATATATCTCATAATAATACACACAACATAATTGTAAAATTTTAATGTCATTAGAGACTATAATAAACTTATTTCATGAATGATATTCAACAAATACCATAAATTCCTTCTAAAATAAAACCCATCTTAAACATACCCTCATTAAACAATTCTTCATAACATGGGGAAATAGAAACATAAAAAAGGTTGAGCTCAAATAATCAATAATTGTAAACGTGTGAGATATAAATCAATGATTACAAGTGATTATAAGATATGAATAAGGTTACAATAACATAAACATAATGTATGAAATCCATACCCAATCAATGAAATATCATTAATCATGAATAATGGAATAAGTATTTTTCATCAAAAAATACATAAGTCATAAGAGTGTGAAATAATCAATAATCAACAATGAGTCATAGGAACACATCATAATAAAAAGATATAAGTTTTTATAATACACATTATAATATAAAATAATTTCCTTAGTCAAGGATCATTGAAAATACTATCATCATGGATAAAGTCCTATAGTGGATTGGTTTTACTCCCCATTCCATCAGTTCCTTAGTCAAGGTTTACTTCCAAGAATACAACAGTGGAAAAAGTAACATTGTGGTTTGAATTCACCCTATATTCCATTATTTCATTAGTCAAGGTTCACATATAATACTATCATAGAAGAAAAATTATCCTAGTATATTGGGTTCACTAACCATTCCATTATTTCTTTATTTAGGGTCCACTTCTATGAATATAATAGTTGACTAGTTCCCTTAAAAAATTGAGTTAACTTCATATTCTAGTCTATATTATCTCATGAGGTATTAATATTTTATCAACGCATTGTATGCCTATATAATTTTGGGCCCACCTGTCTCATAATAAATACCATATATAAGTGTGATAGATGATCATAAAATCTTTCATCATTTCATTATAACATAACCTTTGAAAAGGAATAGGTTTCTTAAAAATCTCATACACATAATTATAATCCATCCAAATAAATAAAGTTAATGGTATCATAAAAACATTCATTATTTAATTATATCTTTACTAACCCTTAGTAAAAATTGGGTTCAGTAAATCATCCTCAAAATATCATTATCATTATCCATACATAGAAATAATAAGGATGGTTTTATAAGATAATTACCTAATTTAAGCATAAGTAACATATAATGATATTGAAATAGATGAAAATACCATTAAAAGATAATTTTAACCTTTCTTTGAAAACATGAGAAAAATATACTTTTTATAAAACTTTAAATAAAAACTCAAATAATAATGACAAAATGTTTTCCATTCAAAACTAACGTGAAAAAATGAAATTTAATCTTCAAATAAAAGAATGGTAATGATGGTAGGAAATTTAAATTCTGTTGTATATGTAAAAAATATATCTTCTTTTTATAATTTTATAAAAAGTAAAATGTGATTCATATGTAAAAACATTAAAAATATTCATTTTAATTATTTGTTAACAAATTAATATTTTGTCAAATAATATTTATCTAAATTTTATGTATATATTAAAATATTCATAGAATATTTTGAAGAATATGAAAATTGAGGATAATGATTCCCCACCCAAAAAGAAAAAAATTGTTTGACTTTTCTTAAAATAATTTCTCAATTATTTTAAGTACCAATTAGAGGAAAATGGTAAAAATACTTGAACATTATAAGAATAAAAATAAGATAATAAAATATAGGGTGTTTAAAATATAATTATCATATAATTTCCCTCAATGTAAATTTTATAGACAATGTTGAAAACAAACAAGAATGTAACATAATCCCTTACCACTTTAGTTACTTTTGAATCATAAAAGCATTTAAATAAATAACATCAAATTTTAATTTAAATAAGATTAATATGAATAGATTCATGATACAATATATGAAAGTGATAGTATATACACCGTATAAACACAAATAGGTGAATAATATAAATCATGTCTCAATGAAACAGTATTGAGAGGGAGAACCCTTGTAGTTTTAGTAATCACTAAATCAAAACCTCATGATAGGGAGAAACTTAAATGGGTTTTTATATCCCAATAATTTTTATAAAAATAATCATAAATTAAATTAATTAGTATTACAGACACCACATAAATGAAAAAATTGTTAAATATGAAGTATGGATCCCAAAAAATAAAATTGAGATGAGAAACCCTTACCTCAAGTACAATCTTGACTCGTATGTGTTCAAACCACCTATATAATTAATGTATGTCTATTATAAATATGTTATAGAATCAAAATAATAAAAATATTTATATAAATCATTCCATTATATTTTAAAATTACCCTTATATTAATAATTATTCATTAAAATCATTATTCAAGTGAAAACTGGTACATTTTCCATGCATGTTTTGGTTCGATGGTTCTGATCATTTCACCTTAACCATGGTTTCATAATATATGAAATATCAATCATGTCATAATTATAATATTTATTCATTATATATGCTTTTTAATCATTCATATGAAGTGGTGATGGGAAATGAATTGCATCACTTTGTAGAGATGATAGTCTGCATGTACCCATATGTGAGGTTCTCACTTTTCGATGAATGAATCAAAATAATGGTATAAAATAATTACTCTTTAAAGAAGAAAAATTATGTAATTAATATTTTTTCTATTAATTAAATCTATCCTTATTACTATCTATGTAAATATGAAATGAAAAATTAAGCACATAACCTCATGCAGGTGGCAATCAACTCAAACACATGAGTGACATTATCATTTTCTAATAGATGGAAAAAATATTAAGAATGGATATACAATAATAATATTAGTATAGTAAAGATAATTATTTAATTATTTTAATTATTTATTAACACAACTTGCATTCCATTTGAAATTTGAAAACCAATGTGGGTGAAGTATCACCCAATCCCAATGGGTGCTTCAGTTTCTTAATTACCTATACTAGTAATAAACACACACACACAAAAATAGATATATATATATATAATATTATTTTTTAAGCCTGAAATATATTAGTATAAATATGAATATACCAGTAAACATTTTTATAACTAAAATTAATTTAGATAAGTTCATTGGTTGTGGAGTTCAAAATTTATTCTGTCCTGTCTTTGAATCTCAAGGAATAAGGAGGATTCATTTGAATGAAAGTGGTGCGGTTGATGTGGAGTGATGTTGGACTGGGGTTCTGGGTGTTGTTGGCATCTGGAAAGATCTGTTATAAAAAAAATTAAAAAAACAATTTATATAATGAAATTCAAAAAGAAATATCCTTGTTTATAGAAAATGTGGCTATTTAAGGATCAATTTACCGATATATCTTAAAAATGTTGGTAAATAATATGTCTCTAATTATAATTATTTTTAAACATTACTAATTGGTGATGTTTATAAATGTCACATAATGACACACTATTTGACAAATTTTTTTCAAAAACATTGGTAAATTCATTAGTCACCATTTAAAACAACAATAAATTCATTATCAACATTTTAAAACATCTCTAATATAAAAAAATCACTAAATTTAATTTTTTTTTATAAAGAGTGGTTCCCTTTTATAAGTGAGGAGAGTGCCACCCTTATTTTTTTTAAGGGTTGGGGTCAAAGACTCAATTTATTATTTAAATCAAAGACCAATTTAGATTGGGTAGAGGGAGACCCATTATTTATCCCAAAGTCCCAAGTCCAAGTGGCCTGAATACATGGCTTGAAAGCCTATTTTTTGGCCCAAAGGACCCCTTGGTGAACAGTACTGCTACATAACCTCCACCGCTACAGTACCACTACTATAGTACTTCAATTTTATGTGGCACCAAATAAACCCAAATTCAATGATAATGTATTTATGGGTCTAAATAAATGTAATCAATATTAATTAGAAATGGTTTTAGGCCATTTTAACATTTATCTCTTTTGTTTGACCCTTCGTTAACCATTTTAATTGCAATAATTTATTTTTACCTCAGTTGCCATTCATAATGACCAAAAATTAAATTAAATTCAATAATAAATTGAACCTATTAATTAAAAATATGGAAACCATTTCATAAGATTTATTTTATATAAGTAGTATAAATTTATTTTGAAATAAGTGGTTAAAACATAAAGAAACACATTTTAAAAAAATGTGTTTTCAAGAATAAAAATGAATTAATTCTTCTTCCATGCGTAGAAAAAACTATTAGATGAATGTTAATGTGTTTTATTAAATATATTATTACCAAATTTTATTAAAATCATTCATATGTAATGATTAATTTATTTTATTAAGATAAAATTCCTTTCACACAATTGAAACAGTTTTCTGAAAAAATATCGCTTTTTTACCTTGAAATGATTTTATCTTTAATTATAACCAATTTATAATCATTGTATGGATAATTATTCATTTTTTAATATTAAATATAAATATATTCAGTCAAAATCCTACTTTATTAGTGATCAAGGCACATAATATATATAAGAATACAATACTTTGAAAAATTGATCTTTTAATATAAAAAAATATTATTTTTAACATGTAACATTGAGTATAAATTTCTTAAAAATTAATAAATACTTTTTAATTAAGGAATAATTTTATACATACTTTTCATAATTTTTGAAGCCTTATTGGACCAAAAAATCCAATGTCAATTTGAAAATAGTGACATTTAATCATAATATTTTGATAGTATATCGTGATTTATTTAAGCTTGGTGTTGCGTATAAATTATGTTATCAAGAACATAAAATTTATTTAATGATAAATATATCATAAATTATTGGGGTGTTACATTGGTGGGGTTAATGGGTTTTTCTAAAAGACATTGTGTGTGGTTTAGATTACATGGTTACATTGAGTTAGTCTCCATTGATTATTGGTGATATTTCAATTCTATTGTTAACTCATGGTAATTAGTTGGGAAGAATATTTGACATGATCAGATATATTTTTGGAAAAACCCATAAATATTCATCAAACATGGGGATATTGATACTCTTTATGATATTGGATAGAATTTTTTTTGATACAGGAAAAATAATTTGAAAAAGCCACTACTTTTGAAAGATGATATCTTATGTGTGTTAAATTATAAATGATTTTATAGATGTATAAATGTATTATTTTAGTTATTTGTGTGAGAGTACCAATGCATTTAATATTTTTGATGGATATTTTCTATTGTGGGAATAGGTTTTTAAAATGTGTTTATCATATCAATTTTAGTTTGTAAACTACATTTTTCATAAAGGAAATCCATACATTAGTTATCTCAATGAGGAGATAAATAATTTAATATGTTTTCTTGATATTCTGGAAATTAAATCAGTTGTTATAGTCATCTACCTTGTTTTTTATTGTTTTCCATTTATTGGTTATTAATTTTATAGAGGGTTCATTTTATTTTTTGGAATGGATGGTTGAAGAATGAATGAGTTGATTAGTCTTCCTATAGAATTTTTTTTCAAGGATGAAATGTTCTAAGGTGGGGAGAATTTAACGATACATGTTTTTACTGAAGAATGAATTTTATTATACTAAATTCTTATTAAATCTTAATGAAATTTAATTTATTAAAACCCATTTTGACTAAATTATGTGCATTAGTGGATTAATTGACCACTATAAGAAATTTTAATCCTAAATATTAATTTTTATTGGTAAGGGTAAAATAGTAAATTCCTCTTTAATAGAGTTCTATATGAAGAAAAAAAATCCATATTGTGTTTGGATTGAGGAGGTTCTATTCAGATAGCAGTTTAGTAATTTTAGGATGATGGTAAGTCATTACATCATTAGTGGGGATTATTTTTTAAGCATTTTAAAAAATAAATAAAAAATTCATTAAATAATTTTTACATATAATACCCTCTTAGAATAATATTTTAGAGGGTAAATGATGGATTATTGGGTTTGGGGAGGATTCCACCCCCTTGGAGGCAACTGCATGAGGGAAAATTTATTACTGAATATAGTTGGATCATCATGTCCAACATATGATCCATGATATAATGCATCATCTATGAGCCTAATATTCTCACATCAATTTCCACTAGTTAGACTTTTAATTTATATATGAAATAAAATTATATTTTTATTCTATTTATTTTGGTTCTAGTTGTCTAATAATCTCATAAATTCAGTTCAAGAATTATGAGATATTACAGAGGGATGTTTTATCCCAAATAGTACTAATGCCTTATTTTTTATTGATTTTTGATAACCCCCCCCCCCCCTTCAAGGGATGAGGGGGAACCCTTACAGGGCCCGTAGGCATATAAATTACATGACTCATAGGTCTTAAGAAATATACATGATATAACTACATGGAACTTCTCCTCCCCTTACTTCTTCATCAAGATGTCAGCTCTCCACCTTTGCATGGATAGTTCTTCTAGGATTCCCATGCAAGCACAGGCTAGTCCCGATGGCGAATACCATACCCTCTCTTTCTGAAAAAACCATTTTTAGCTTCTGTTCTTGTGAATGTGCTACTTTGAATCCTCATATGGAGTCTTCTACTTGTAGAGTCTTCCTTGCTGTTAAGAACAATTTCATGTGGCCCTAATACCTTGAGGTGTCCCAAAGTCCTTGAGGTAGCCCAAAGGCCTTTATGTGGCCCAGAGGCCTTGAGGTGGCATGAAATCCTTACTAGCCTGAAGGAATTGGGTGTCCTGAAGGTCTTGAAGGACCCGAGGCCCAAACCGGTGGCCCGAAAGCCCAAATGGATGAATAGTTCCTGGCACGACCCGTCCTCGGGGCCCGTTCCGTGACTACCCCAAGCCCGCCTTCCATAGGCTAGGGGATGGTGACTAGCACCAAGGCGTAATTCCCGGTAAAAAGGGAAGGCATTGCCTTTGTAAATTAAACAAACACCACGGAGCAGCAAGCAGTAGAAGTAAACACTAAGTAAAAACTGGGTACAACAGTAAGTGCAGAAAAGTAAGTGGGCTAGAATACAAACCCAAACTGATAGTAAAGTACAACTGGAAAGGGAAAACAACAACTGAAAGTAATGCCACAGCCTCGAACCATCCACTGAAAGTCCCACCTGAAGGGTGGGCACAGTTAGCCTCCACAGCTCCTCGGGTCCAGCCTTCCGGTCCGTGTACGTCCGGCCCAATGGTCCACCTCCAGGTACTGAAATGCTCCTCGTGCCTCAACCATGATCAGCGCTATCCTTCGTCTGCAAAAAACACAATGGAGTGTGGGCATAGCCCATGCATGGGTGAGTATAAGCTACTCAGTAGGGACCCCGAGACCCCCGAAGGTCTCCCAGAATCCACAAAGTATAATCCACAAAGGAAAGATATAATCACAAAGTAACATCCAACTCTACTTAGGTATATTCCCATACATATACCTAAGTCATCAATTCCAGTTCACTCCAACCTCCGAGCACAAGTTCGATCACATCCACACAGGAAATCACAACCCGATCCACACAGGAAAGCATAACGTAATCCACATAGGAAAGCAAGTCAAGATTCAGCTCACACAGGTATACTTCTTCGTATGGTGATAGAGATGATCAGATATTTCCACTGATTCATCTAAGCCGTCGGACCCACACAGGATCGATAGGTACTAACCCCCACAATGACCCACACAGGATCTGCCCACACATGATCGATAGGTACCTGACCCCTGCAATGACCCACACAGGATCGGACCCACACAGGATCTGTAGGCGCTGGCCCACACAGGACCACTGAGCGCTGACCCACACAGGATATGTAGCACTGATCCACTTAGGATCATTGAGTGCTGTAGTCATCGTTGTCGAATCCACAGAGGATTTCTGTACATTCGTAATCGTCGTCACAGTCGCAGCCAGCTCTAGGGTTCCCGCACATAGAAAGCTCATTTTGGAGGGTCTGCTCCATGATCCGAGGGGTTGATACATCAACTGACACATAGTCTGGAGTTGATGTATCCAGAAGTTCCGTATCGTCAACAGGAACTCAACGTCACAGACGGCGCGCCAATCGGATGCCTGCTCTGAGAGTTATTGGATTTTTCGTCCCAGGGGCCCGGTTGGATTTTAAGTCAAAATCAACCCGACCGTACTCCACCTATGTCCAAAACATGAGTGGAGTAATCCAAAAGGTCCGTCTCACCTAGAGGAATCTAACAAATTCAACGACACGTCCATCGGATGTTCGGAGATTAAGTTATAAGTGTTTCCACTCCGAGGGCTCGGTTGGTTTCATGTACGAACCAACCAGTCTGAACCTAAAGTTCTCCAAAACCCTGAGTGTAATATAACAAAATGACCGTATCTATCCATGGATCGCTACGCAATTGACGGTGCGTCGATCGGAGGTCTGAAGCTCATGTTATAGGCAACAGATAGAAAGAGGTTCGGTATTAGGGGGTTCGGGCCCGGTCCGACCCGAACCGGGTCTCGGTCCGGCCCGCTTGGGCGCGGCCCGGCCCGGCCCGGTGAGCTGGCACAGCCAGCGGCCAAGCTGCACGGCCGTAACGGCATAGCGGTGAAGGTGGGGTTCCCTGCCCCCCGCATTGAGAACCCGAGGCCCCCATGTGGGGGGCCGCACCTGTTGGCCGACCGGGGGTTACAAACCCCCGGTTTTCCCCTGACCGGTCGGCCCGCTATGGCCGGACGGTTTCTGCCGCCATGGGACCGGTAAGGGCCGGTCCCTCTGTTCCGACACCGGCGGCCCGGAACCGGCCGCTGGTCCCCCTGCTCCGCAGCATCCCGGAACCGGCCGCAGCCTTGGTCCGTCTGGCGCGGCGCGACGACGCCGCATCCCTCTGTCGCGGCCCCGCTCCGGCCGGGGTTCTTTTGTGGTTATCCGGAGTAGCATGATGGCGCTGAGTCTTTTTTTCATCTTCAACGGCGCGGCGCGACGGTGCAGATTCTTTGGTTCATCTTCAACGGCGCGACGCGACGGCGCTGCGCTTCTCCCCCTTTCATTAATAATTCCCGTGCGGTGCTTCGGCACCGTGTTGCCTTACTCGTGCCACAAAAATATCAAACAACCAAAAGGGAGAGGAGGGTCAGTCGTGTTCTTGTGGTCTGACCCCCTCCCGTTATTGTGGTAACAGGCGGCTCCAATAGAAAAGAATAAAGGCAACGAAAGAATTTACGAACAACAATTAAAATAAATCCATACCTTGTTGAATTCGATGAGCGAGGATTCATCATGGAAATAACTGTCGCGGAAGAAGGCATAGTGGAAGAAGAGTCGCGGAAGGGGAATCATCGCGTCGCAGAAGAAGTGTCACAGAAGAAGCGTCATTGATTTCCGAGGATCCAGCGTTCTTTGTGTTCTTCGCGTTCTTCGCGTTCTTCGTGAGGAAGAGGAGATCTTCAAGAGTCTGAGTGAAATCTCCCTTTCCTCTCAACACCACCAGCCTAATAAAAATAAGTGTTGTCTTATTTTTATTTCACAAGTCTTGCGTTTTAAAATTATAAAATGAAAGAAACAATTAAGTGAATTAATTGCAACGCTTAAACCGCCACATTAATGAGGCGTTTCATAACCAGAATAAATGCAAGGGTTGACATCATTAAATAGGGGGTGCGGGTGCATTACTTAATTAGAGGAGGGGGGTTGAAAAAGGTGAAAGAAACGGTGGGGCTCATGTGGGCTCCACCTCAAAAATATCCTACCAAGTGGGTAAGATATTGTGGGTCCCACATCATCCACTTAACATAAATTAAGCAAAATAAAATAAAAATCGGTAGTACCACTTTTATTTTATTTCTTAACTTAACCCCAAAAATTAAAAGCCACACCCAGGAAAATGCAACTCCGGAAAAGATGTTTCTAAACAAATACCGGTGCTACGATTCCATCGGTGCCCTTGGAATTTTATTCCGAGCACCGGTTCAAAAGTTAAAAAAAACCCACTTGTTCGTTCATTAAACATACCCAAGAAAAACTTCGGAAAAAGATTCCGGGCACACCGGGCCTCAGAATCAGGTTCTGTCAGAAACTGGTTTCTTGTAAAATTCCAAAGAAAATTAAGAAAAGAATTTCCTTGAAATTTTCAGGTCTTTACAACACTCCAACTTCATGGATTTACATCCCCGTAAAGATACATCAAAAACTAGGGAAAAAACGTGGGTACTGAGCACACATCTAAGCCTCCTACTCCTAAGTGCTCTCCTGGAGGTTCTCGTGCTGCCATCTGATGCACACTAGAGGAATCGACCGTCCACGTAGGACCCACTCCTGTCGATCCTAAATCTCCACCGGGACCTTCGAAAAAGTCTCCCCATCATCAAAGTACATCTCCCCTGGTCAATGATATGCGTCGGGTCATGCACGTATCTCCTCAGCTGAGATACGTGGAAGAAGTCGTGCACC
Source organism: Viscum album (assembly GCA_963277665.1). NCBI lineage: Eukaryota > Viridiplantae > Streptophyta > Magnoliopsida > Santalales > Viscaceae > Viscum > Viscum album. Next base: position 419,680,198 of record OY728162.1, on the reverse strand, counting down.
CGGTGCAACTAAGGTGGTAGATCCATGCGATAAGCAACCTCGCCAATCTTGCTAAGGACCTGGAATGGTCTGATGAAGAGTGGAGACAACTTGCCGCCTCGGCCAAATCTCCGTAATCCACGTCGAGGTGAGACCCGCAAGAAGACATGGTCGCCATCCTCGAACTCTAGTGGCCTTCGAATCCTGTCAGCCTAAGACTTCTGCCGGCTCTGAGCTGTCCTCATCCACTCCTGGATGACCTGGACCTTCTCTGTCATGGCATATACAATCTCTGGTCCCACAAGTGCTAACTCCCCAAGGTATGTCCAGCACAGAGGAGATCTGCAAGGACGGCCGTACAACGCCTTGTATGGTGCCATCCCGATGGTGGAGTGGTAGCTGTTGTTATACGCGTACTCCACCAAGGGTAGGTGGTACTCCCAGCTGCGACCAAAGTCGAGGACACATGTGCGGAGCATGTCCTCGAGAGTCTGAATGTTCCTCTCCATCTGACCATCTGTCTGGGGGTGAAAGGCGGTGCTCAGACGTAGCTGCATCCCGAACGCCTCCTGAAACCCTTTCCAAAGCTGGGAAGTAAAGCAAGAATCATGATCGGAAACGATGAAATATGGCACACCATGAAGCCGTACAATCTCCCGAACGTATAGACATCCCAAGCTCTCCCCTGATCCCTTCTCTCTGATTGTAAGAAGTGAGACGACATGGTGAGTCGGTCGAAAATCACCCAAATGGAGTGGTGACCTCTAGAAGTGCATGGAAGTCCAGTCATGAAGTCCATAGATATGATGTCCCAGGTCCACTCTGGGACCTCCAAGGGTTGTACCAAGCCTTCTGGTACCTGGTGCTCTGCCTTCACCTGCTGGCAGGTGAGGCATCGAGAAACGAACTCTGCCATAGCCTTCTTCATGCCCGGCCACCAGTGCTGTCGTCTGAGATCCTGGTACATCTTCGACACGCCAGGATGTAACGCCAAAGGGGAAGTTTGAAACTCTCTCAGAACCTCCTCCCGTAATGCAACTGGTACCAAGGTACGTCCTCTAAAAAGGATGTCATGCTCTCCTCCTACAGAGAAAGCATTTGGTGCCTGTCCTGAGGATATCTGCGCACGGCGCGTCTCACAGTCAGTGTCCCCATGCTGTGCCCCTCTGACCCGCTGCAGTAGTGGAGGAGCTACTCTGAGTGACTAAAGGAAGGCTGCTCCATCTCTATCCATGAAGGATATCTGCAAAGCGGCTAGCTGCTATGTCGCCTCTCCAAGTAGATGAATGTCTGTCCTCCTGCTGATAGCATCAGCTACCACATTCCCCTTTCCAGGAGTATATACTATCTCAAAGTAATATTCCTAGAGGAACTCGAGCCATCACCACTATCTCAGGTTCATGTCCTTCTGCGAGAAGATGTACCTGAGACTCTGGTGGTTATAATAGACTGTAAAGCGCTCGCCCATCAGATAATATCGCCATGTATTCAAAGCGAAGACTACTGCTGCTAACTCTAGGTCATGGGTAGCATAGTTCTGCTCATGCAGCCTCAACTGACATGATCCATAGGTGATCACTACCCGCTCCTGTATCAGGACACACCCGAGTCCAGTACCTGATGCATCACATTAGACTACGTACCCTACTCCCTCCTCCGGAAACCTCAAGACAGGTGTGCTGGTCAATCTCTGTCTCAGCTCCGGGAAGCTCTGCTGACATCTGTCTGATCACACAAAGGGTTTCCCCTTCTTCGTCAAATCTAAGAGTGGTTCCATAACTCTAGAGAAGTCTGGCACAAATCTCTGGTAGTATCCAGCTAGTCCCAAGAAACTCCGCACCTCCGTCACGCTTCTGGGTGGCTCCCAAGCTAGCACTGCCTCGATCTTCACAGGATCCACCACAACTCCCGCCTCAGAATTGACGTGTCCCAAGAAGTGGACCTCGAGTATCCAGAACTGTCACTTTGAGAGATTTCATAAATGTGGGGCTCTCAGAGTGTGTCTTGTATAACCCACAAGTGGTAGGCATGCTCTTCCTCGGTGGTTGAGTATATCAAAATGTCATTGATGAAGACCACGACAAATCGATCGAGATATGGCTGAAAGATCCTATTCATGAGGCCCATGAACACATATGGAGCATTGGTTACACCGAATGGCAGAACCAAGAACTCATAGTGGCCATACCGACATCTGATGTTCGTCTTCTGCACGTCCTCGTCCCGAACTCTGAGCTGATGATGGCCTGACCTGAGGTCTATCTTTGAGAACCACCATGATCCCTTGAGCTGATCAAAGAGGTCATCAATCCTCGGTAGCGAATACTTGTTCCTCACTGTCACCTGGTTCAGGAGATGATAGTAGACACAAAGTCGCAAGCTCATATCCGCCTTCTTGGTGAACAATATCGGGGAAGCCCAGGGTGAAACACTGGGTCTGATGAATCAATTTCCCTGCAAGTCCTCCAACTATACCCGTAGCTCTCGAAGCTCAGCGGGAGCCATCTGATATGCTGGGGTGGATATCGGGGATGTCCCGAGGTACAGATCAATATAAAAGTCTACCTCTCTGCGAGGAGGTAGTCCTGGAATATTGTCGGGGAAAACGTCTGCATATTGATCCACCACTGTAGGAAAACTAGGACTTCGCACGTCAATTGCTCCTAGGATGTGGCTAGACATCTGATGAGTGATGGGATGTCCTCTCCTCTGCGAGAGTCCATCCTGTGCTGCGAAGGCTCCCTTCTCACCGGTGAAGGTGAACCTGCTCCTGTCGGTGCGTACACACCGCACCTTGCACCTAATACAGTCAATATGAGCATGGACTGTAGATAACCAATCCATGCCTAAGATTACGTCGTAAGGCCTCGACGCCACTACAAGAAGATCCCAGCCGAAGCACTCACCTCTTGGAGTAAGCTCACACTGCTGGCACTAGTGTGTAATCGTCGATTCTTCTCCCGTAGGAGTCTCTAGCTGTAAGGATTGATCCAATGACTCTGTCGAAATCTCCGAGCTCCGAACAAGGTAAGCGGCTATGAAAGAATGACTCGCTTCTATGTCTTGAAGAACTACAATAAGGGTGGAATAGACACATATAGTACCTCGAATCATCTCGAGCGTGCCGTGGTCGTAGTCCTCCGCTGCCTGGAGCTGTGCCGGTCTCTACCCGCCAGCTCCCTGTGGTAGGGGTAGACCTCCTGGTGGTGGTGGTAGAGCCTCAATGCATCACCCACCACCTGCTACTCAGCCAGCTCCTCTGCCTCGTCCGCCTGCTCCCTACGGACTGCCATGGTTGACCCTCTTCCTCCGCCTGGGTGGCCCCTCAATCGTCTGCTGCTCCTCGGCATGGCGGGTCGGGCAGTCACGAGCCATGTGGCCCTGCTCGCCACATGCATAGCATTGTCTGCCTCTCGAAAGACTCACTCCATGCTGTGTGCCCCGCACTACTGATCTAGTGTCCTGAGGTCCTCTGCCTAAGGGTCTGGTCTGCCTGGACCCATGAGTCATCCGTTGACAGCCTGCTGCAAAAGACTCTGCTATGTGTCGCCCTGTAGTAGGTCTTGCTGCTGAAGTCGGCTCAGCAAGGAAGCTCTCGATGAGAAGGGCTCGCTCCAGTACCCCTGACTCTTTTAGAATGCTGAGGGAGATCAGCGATGCCCTAATCTCCTGCCTCAATCCATGCTCGAAGGTCCGGGCCCGGAAGAATGGGTCCCGTACCATGTCTGTCGAGTAGCGCGAGAGATCGGTAAATCTCACCGAGTACTGGGCGACCGTCAAGCTGCCCTACCGCAGTTGTAGAAGCTCCTAGATGCGCACCACACGGAGGATGGCTAGGACGAACTCCGAGTGGAAGAAGCTCTCAATGTCTATCCAGAAGAAAGATGCCTCATCGTGCACCTGGAGCATCAAGTTCCACCATCTGCCTGCTGCCGCCTGCAGGATTATCGCTGCGAGGATCACTATGAGGTCTGCTGGTGTCCTCACTAACATGAAAACCCATACAACTGCCTCCAGCCAATCCTCGGCGGCTTGAGGGTCCGTATCCCCACGGAACCTGGGTGGTCGCTGGCGCTGAAACTCTTGTAGTGCACTAAGGCGACGGGCATCATCAGCGGTTGCGGCTGGTAGCATCGGTGGATCGGCGGGTAGCGGTACCGCCGATGCCTCTTCTGTCAAAGGGCCCTGTACCGAGGCCTCGTCGCTTGGTGGGATGTCATCACACACAAATCTCGGAACCATAGCTGGCTACCATCGTGGGGTCATCCTGAAAAGAAACAGGTTTTCCATGGTCAGAACAGTATACCTAGTGAGCTGACACAAAGTAATCACAATGAAAACTTGAAACACTAATGCAATCAATGTTTTCGTGAATTACGTAAGAAATCAAAAGTCAGGGTCCTGGTGTACGGATACGTCAGCCGCCGCACCAAAACTGGACTCCCTAGACTGATAACCACACCCAATACGCTTAACACTATTTCTTCACATAGAAGAAAGATCAGAGTCCAAAGTTCTGCGGTAGAACCGAACTCCTTTGATACCAATTTGTCACTACCCATCCTTGGGGCCTGTGCTGTGACTACCCAAAGCCCTCCATCCATAGGCCATTGGTTGGCCACTAGCACGAAGGCATAATTACCAGTAAAAAGGTAAGGCATTGCCTTTGTAAAGTAAACAAACACCACAGAGCAACAAGCAGTAGAAGTAAACACTAAGTAAAAACTGGGTACAACAGTAAGTGCGGAAAAGTAAGTGGGCCAGAATACAAACCCAAACTAAAATTAAAGTACAACTGGAAAGGGAAAACAACAACTGAAAGTAATGCCACTGCCTCGAGCTGTCCACTGGAAGTCCCACCTGAAGGGTGGGTACAGATTGCCTCCACAGCTCCTCGGGTCCAGCCGTCAGCTCCGTGTACGTCCCGCCCAATGGTCCACCTCCAGGTACCGACCTGCTCCTCGTGCCTCAACCACGATCAGCGCTGTCCTTCGTCTGCAACCAACACAATGTAGTGCGGGCATAGCCCGTGTAGGGGTGATTATAAGCTACTCAGTAGGGACCCCGAGACCCCCGAAGGTCTCCCAGAATCCACAAAGGATAATCTAAAAAGGAAATATACAATCACAAAGTAACATCTGACTCTACTTAGGTATATTCCCATACATATACCTAGGTCATAAATTCGAGTTCTCTCCAACCTCCGAGCCCAAGTTCGATCACATACACACAGGAAATCACAACCCAATCCACACAGAAAAGTATAATGTAATCCACATAGGAAAGCAAGTCAAGATTCATCTCACACAAGTATACTTCTTCGTATGATGATAGAGATGATAAGATATTTCCACTGATTCATCTAAGCCATAGAACCCACACAGGATCGATAGGTACTAACCCCCGCAATGACCCACACAGGATCTGACCCACACAGGATTGATAGGTAACTAAACCCCACAATGACCCACACAAGATCAGACCCACACAGGATATGTAGGCGCTGGCCCACACAGGACCGCTAAGCGCTGACCCACACAGGATCTGACCCACACATGATCGGTAGCACTGATCCACGTAGGATCGCAGAGTGTTGTAGTCGTCGTCGCAGTCGTAGCCAGTTCTAGGGTTCCCGCACACAGCAAGCTCATTTCGAAGGGTCCGCTCCACGAGCCGAGGGGCTGATACATCAACTGAGACATATTCCGGAGTTGATGTATCCAAATTTTCCATATCGTCAACAGGAACTCAACGCCACAGACGGCGCGTCAATCGAACGCCCGGTCTGAGAGTTGTTGGCCTTTTCATCTCAGGGGCCCGGTTAGTTTTTAAGTCAAAACCAACCTGAACATACTCCACCTGCATCCAAACCTCGAGCGGAGTAATCCAAAAGGTCTGTCTCACATAGGGGAATCCAACAAAGTTGACGGCACGTCAATCAGATGTCCAGAACTTAAGTTATAAGCGTTTCCGCTCCGAGGGCCCAGTTGGTTTCGTGTACGAACCAACCTGGCCAAGCCTAAAGTTCTCCGAAACCCTTAGTGTAATATACCGAAATGACCTTCTTGATCCAAGAATCGCTACGCAACTGAAGGTGCATCGATCGAAGGTACACATATGATGTTATGGGCAACAGACTGAAAGAGGTTCGATATTAGGGGGTTCGGGCCCGATCCGACCCGGCCCGATACCCCCAGGGTCAGCCCGAACCGGGTTCGGGTCTGGACCGCTTGGGCGCGGCTCGGACCGGCCTGGGCTGCCCGGCCCAGTCCGCGGGCGCGGCCAGCGGCCCGACGGCTCGGTCGTAATGGCCGATCGGTGAAGGGGGGCGCGCTGCCCCCCCCCCCCCCCCCGCGTTGAGAACCCGTGATCCCCATGTGGGGGGCCACACCTGCTGGCCGACCGGGGGTTACGAACCCCCAGTTTTCCCTTGACCGGCCGACCCGCTTTGGCCGGCTGGCTGCTACCGCCACAGGAATGGCAAGGGCTGGTCCCTCTGTTCCGACGCTGGCGGCCCGAAACCGGCCGCCGGTCCACCTGCTCCGCCGCGGCCCGGAACCGGCCACGTCCTTGGTCCGTCCGGCGTGCAGCGACCGCGCCATGCCCCTATGCCATGGCCCCACTCCGGCTAGGGTGCTTTTTTAGTTCTCCACCGCGGTGCGACGACGCCACGTCTTTGGTTCTTCTTCAACGGTGCGGCGCGACGGCGCAGCGCTTCTCCCCCTTTCCTTAATAATTCCCGCACGGTGCTTCGGCACTACGTTGCCTTGCTCTTGTTGCAACAATATCAAACAACCAAAATGGAGAGGAGGGTCGGACGTCTTCGTGTGGTCCGACCCCCTCCCGTTATTACGGTAATAGGCGGCTCCAATAGAAAAAAAGAAAGGCAACAGAAGAATTTACGAACAACAATTAAAATAAATCCCTACCTCGTCGAATTCAATGAGAGAGGATTCGTCGTGGAAATAATCGTCACGGAAGAAGGCGTCGTGGAAGAATCGTCACTGAAGGGGAATCATCACATTGTGGAAGAAGCTTCACGGAATAAGAATTGTTGATTTCTGACGATCCAGCGTTCTTCACGTTCTTCGCGTTCTTCACGAGGAAGAGAAGATCTTCAAGAGTCTGAGTGAAATCTCCCTTGCCTCTCAACACCACCATCCTAATAAAAATAAGAGTTGTCTTATTTTTATTTCACAAGTCTTGTGTTATAAAATTAAAAAATGGAAGAACCAATTAAGTGAATTAATTGCAACGCTTAAACCGCCACATTAATGAGGCGTTTCTTAACCAGAATAAATGCAAGGGTTGACATCATTAAATAGGGGGTGCAGGTGCATTACTTAATTAGAGGAGGGGGTTGAAAAAGGTAAAAGAAAAGGTGGGGATCGTGTTGGGCCCACCTCACAAATATCCTACCTAGTGGGTAGGATATTGTGGGTCCCACATCATCCACTTAACTTAAGTTAAGAAAAATAAAATAAAAATTGGTTGTACCCGTTTTATTTTATTTCTTAACTTAAACCAAAAAATTAAAAACCACACCCGAGCAAGCGCAACTCCAAAAAAGATGTTTCTAAGAAAATACTGGCGCTACGATTCCATCGGTGCCCTTGGAATTTGAATCTGAGCACCGGTTCAAAAGCTAGAAAAACCCTCTCGTTCGTTCACTAAACGTACCCGAGCTAAACTTTGAAAAAAGATTCCGGGCACACCGGGCCTCGGAATCAGGTGCCGTCAGAAACTGCATTCTTGTAAAATCCCAAAAAAAATTAAGAAAAAAATTTCCTTGAATTTTTCAGGACTTTACGGTTCCGACTTCCATTGTACTAAACAGCGACTGCTATAGTACTACTACAATACCTATTTCAGTACCCGGAAATTTTGTCTGCACCCGGTTTTTAACTCGAGTCTCTTAGATGCACATGTCGAGTCCTCACCAACTTGGATGAGGCTCTATTTCTACAGGGAAGTTTTAGAGATTAAAATTTTCATCCTAAATTTAGAGGATCTATTATTTTAGCTATAAAAAATTATTTTAAATCCTTAATCTATATTGGGAAGAAAATCCAATTCATATGGATTCATTTACTCTCAATTCATGTATTCCAAGAAAAAATAGAGGTATTTTTTATATATGTTTTTTTATTATTCCATGATAACTGTTTAAATTGGATAAATCATGATAGAAACTATATATTAATGAAAATACCACGAAGATACAAACCTAATGATTTTGGAATCACATCGATTGGATTTGCAATTTTTGATAAAATCTAGATACAAATTTCTATAAATTACATATTCTCTCTTAGATTTGGCTTATCAAATGAATGAATTATAGATAATGGATTCCATATTTTGGGTATTCACATAAAGAAGAATCTTCAATTCAATTTTGGTCTTCATTTGAGGTGTTAAATACCAATAAAACCACCATGGGAGGATACAATGATATTATTAGTTGAGAAGAGTCGTGGAATCTGATGGAGCTATTAGGGTTGTATAATACTTGATCGGGTAGTTAGTGACATAAAAAATCAACCCTAACCTCAGGGGATTGGGGTGGATTTGTAAATGAAAATAAACCCTTATTTTAACAAATTTATCATATGATCTGATGGTGATGGTTGTGCCATATCGTTCATAGCTGGGGGAAATGTGATAAGAAATGGGGATTAGTTGTGGCTATGTGATTTATTAGATAAATTAAAAACTATGTTGATACATTTAATACATAGTGTGGGACCCTAATTTAACCAAGGATATCCAATATATCATATAATAGTGCATCTTATATGAACCAATTTATACACGGGGGCTACAACTTGACCAAGACGATTTGATCCATCACCATCGTCCTATCTCAAATTAGATAGTTCAAATGCACCAAAAAGTGGAATGGTGTTAAGGTGTATTATATATATATTTTAGGCATGTAGGGTTTTCACATTTAACCCCTTGATTAGATGATAACTATTGGGGTGTGTAGGGGAATGTATAGGCTTATATTTTGGCATTGAAAGTGTAATTGGACTATTATCAACATATGAGACCCAATGGAATCAATTTTGGGTAATTCAAGATATTTTGAATAGATTATTTAATATATTTATTATTAAACTAATATTTAAATGTTTATTATAATATAATAATAATAATTTTTTTTAAAATAAACTGTATTAATGGTTTACAACTACTAGTCACCAGTTGTTTACTTAATGGGTGTGATAAAATCAATGCATTGTGAATTAATAAACCTTGTTTTTCAAGATTAAATTGAGTAATTTACAGAATATATATATATATTATTAATTGATAATAATAAAATGTAGTGATATTTGGTTAAACTCAAATGAAAAGTTGGGTTTATCAATTTAATGAATTACTTAGCCAAGGATGAATGTGATTAATTTTTGTTGGAAATTCATATAATGTGATAAGATGTGGAATCATATTAATAGTAAATAAAATGGAGTTCTATACGATAAATTAATGGAATATCTTGATAATGCTTAATAACACTAAATACGATTATAAAATTCATTATCCTGAATTAATTTTATACAATGGTTAATGAAATTGTTTTTATTACAGATGAAAAAATGAACATAAAAATATTATATTAGGAATAGAGAGATAGAAGAGAGTTATCATGATGGTAAATAATATATGATAATTGTAATATAATCAGATAAATGTAATTAATATCAAAGAACCAGTGATTACTCAAATTTGTTATCAAGTATAAAACTGAAAAGGGTAAACTAAATGATATAAATATATTAATTTAAAAAATGGTATAACTTTTCTAAAATCTAATAATTTTATAAAAAATGCTTAATTATAAATTCTGGTTATGAGGATTAATATTTTAAGTCAATATGTATAATAAAATTATGGTATTTCACTAATGAAGTATTCTTCTTCAAATTATAAGATCTAATCAAGAATGAATGGAAAACACATAATGATTAGCCTATAATTAATAAAATATAATAAGGAATGATGATGAGACCATAAGGGATAATATAGTAGAACATTTTTTTATTGAGATTTAGGTTATTTATGGTAATTATTTGAGAATATAGGTGTAATACCCTGGGTCAGTTTGGATTACATTGATAAAAATCGAAGTATAGATTGTGATATCCACCTAATTTTAGAGTTTTTATCAGGGTAATTCAAAAAAACATTATTATTTATTAGATTATTATAATTATATTCTAATGAGATAAGAATGTGTAATCTATTTAGGATGTGATGTCATTTTGTGATTATTTCACACAGGGTCTGTTGTGGGTGATATGAAGATACTTTATTGTGAATATAGTGATTTTTTGAATACTTATTTACTTTAATATGTGATGAAACCTTTGACAGAGTGATATTTATGGATATAGTATGTCTTGGTGGGTTATTTTATTCTAATCCTCTGACTCGGGGAATAGTAAGATGAAAAAGACCTTACCCTTCTCATCCAATGATCTGGGTAGAAACTGGAATGAGTCATACATGTATCTATCCTAACTCACCCACAACTATAGGTTAAGATAAATCATATATTAGTTGGAAAATAGGTGGCCACGGGTAGTTCATCTAGCATCTCTAGTATAGGATAAGTGGAAATGGGAAGTTCCACCAACTTCCCTAATATGAGAATGTGATGGATAATAATTAACTTTAGTGTTTATAAAATTTCACTATTATTGTTCTAGGATCAAGTTGGATAATGTTACACCAAATATTATCTTTTTGCTTACCCATATCACTTGGAAACTGGAGGACTAGATAGAAAATTACAAACATAGAGGTGTTCATTTCCTTTAGTACCCCAATATATGGATATATCCATTGATATGTATTTTTCCTCAAATATTTTGATATGTATACAACTAATATATTTGTAAATTTTACTTTCCTCTAGTATTTTAGAGATATATAGAGACATGTATTTTCTACAACATCTGATGGTCAATGTATCTAGGGTGAATTATTGAGAAAGAAATGTGTGAAGGTATATGGGATTACATTATTATTTTATAATATTCTTTTAATGTCTCGTATTCATGATTCTATAGATCTTCCTTCAAAATTTGGATGGTTTTTAATGTGAATTAATGGTCCTTTACGTATGATATATTAAAACTATTATGATGAGAGGTTGACTCATCTCACTAGGGATCATGTTTTCTAGTATGAGACTCTCTTATATATTTAAGACTTATTTTTGAAATTATAACCTCTAAAAATTCTGATTACCCTTATCATTAAAGTGATTAATTGAAGTCATGCTTTTGAGAGAAAATTTTATACATGATTCATTCTTTATCATTCTCTTTTTGATTGATTATGTTGTGGTTTAAATCCATATAGTTGGTAACTCTACAATTTATTACCATCCCAGGAGGAGAAATGTGTAGTGGAGTTGGTATTAGTCCCATGAAAGGAGATTACAATATATTTTGGTAAAGGGAATCAAAACCCACATATTCCAGTGTCATATAATGTGGCACATCATACATTTTATAGTCATATGATAATGACCATAGGGGTTCCTTTAATGTTTTTGCTACTATGACCAATAATTGTTCTTTTTAAATTCATGAAACTATGATCAATATTTCATGTGGATTAATGTCATATTTCTATGAGAAATTTTGAGTAGTTTAAAGTAATTCAAAATGGAATAATATGAACGTGTTCATATAAATGACTTGGATTGGGACTTATATATGAGTGACTATTTCCAGTTAACTTGACATATATGTCTATTAAAAGATCGATATGGACATATATCTAGTTGTAGATTTTCGGTCTATTTGTATTCATCTAATATCCATTGGTAACTAGAAAAAAATGGAAGTATGACTAGATACATGTGGGATATGATTCATTGGGATGAAATTTGGGATTTATCGAAATCAGCTAGTAGTTTATACCTCAAGATCAGTAATTAGAGACAAAGAGGTTGATTAGAAGCTTGAGTACTATGAAGACTGGTTCATAGTATTCTGTATGAGTGTCTTGAGCGATGAAGATTCTCTTCAGTTTCCCAAGTGAAAGGATCCTCATTATAAATGGAATATATGATTAACTGTATCATGAGGACCATATTAGTAAGGGATAACAACTAGTTAAAGATCTCTCATATGATGAGAGAATTAAAATATCAATGGAATAAATTATTTTATGGTCCATATGAATTTATACAATGACCAAGTCATATATATCAGGTGACCATGGAAAATACCTAGGAAAAATAAGCTTTTAAGGGGATTAACTAGGTAAAATGGTGATAATAAGGTATTTTGGAGCACTAGGAAATGTGTGATAATTTGTCATAGGAAGGAACCCACAGAAATTGGGGGAAAAAGGTATATCCTTGAAAGATGTAAATGGATCTAATTCGAGTTACCTTGGATGTGAATTTACTTTTTGGTAGCCTAAGTTTGGATTCACTTAAGGGTGTCTTAGGTTCCATAGTTTATAAACCTGGGCGTATCCTCAATATATAATCATGGAAAAAATATGCACACTGGTAAGAATCTTATAAGGTTATTATTATGCTCCACTAAGGGAAATATTGGGCCTCATATGGTCTCACCCTTTTTGCTTGGGAACACCTCCTAGAAGGGTACCTTATCCCTATACTTATCAAAGTCCTAAAGGATGTGGTTTTCTATAATTATTTCAAGCATAAAAACATATAATGTCTAAAAAACCCCTAGTTTCAATCTCTTCTTCGAGATCCTGACTTGAAAAATCACATAAGGTTGATTTTATGGTTTTTTGGGTACGAAATGGCGAGATTATGTGTGTCTTTATTAATAATTATAACATATAAGAAGAATAATATTAACAAAATCTAGTAAATAGGAGTCCTTAGTACCTTTTTATTAGAAACATGGGGCTTTGGAACCTGATTATGCTTGGTAACTATCTATAATTTCCTAGGGAACATGGGTGGAGATGCATGTTCAAGGGAAAATACGTGCATGAATGTAGGAATGTGGATCAGTGTTTGAGGCCATGAATCTAGTATGACATGTAGTATGTCACCGATTGTAAGGGAGTTACAATTGTAAGGTTTTGAAGTGTGAGATATGGTTGGGTTCTAGGCATGATATGCGATAATGCACCAGGTGCAAGGGTATGAGAAGTGGTCGAGAATTGGGTGTAAGACACGATAGGGTTTTAAGAATGAAATATGGTAGGGAACCAAATATTTTGTAATGTAATGTGGTAGGGAGCTAGGAATATTACATGTTAGTTCAATGGGTGTAATGGTTCTCCATGTGCTATAGCACAAACAAAAAAGTAGGGTGTTGAGATACCCCTTTTTCATGAATTTATTTTTACAAATTTTACTGAATCTTCAAAGGGGTGTTTGAGAAATTTTTATCACCAATTAATTCACCTTCATATTTAGATATAATGGCGATTAAGAAGATAAAATTATGAGGTAGATTAATCATTGTAAAAAAATCTTGAATAAGGGTGTGAGCCATGGTTTGAAGTTAGAAATGTGCATTAATAGTAATAACGGATTATGTGATATATCCTTTGTGGGAACATGTGAGATGCTGATGGAAAAAAAGATACATGACATAGATTAATTGGCCCCTACACCTATATGTATCAGGGGATCACCACTTTTAGGGTGCATGACTCATTTGGGTGAGGCCTATAGATTTGATCTATCTCTTTTCACCCTATTTATCTCTACACACTTCTAAATCTTGGTACATTTGAGAACTATTGATCATATAATCTCTCAGTGAACTTGTCTAGTAATTATTATGGGTTCACTCATATGTGTATACAATGCTAGGAACCTTGACCATGGCGCGTTATGTGGGGCACTATAGAGAATGGATGAAGGAGCCTGGATGAAATGATCAGGGAAAAATTGTGTACTTCATGAAATTTTCAACAACTCATTTTCATTCTTAGTTTCATTTATTTTTTTCTAAATTATTTTTTTCTCATATTTTTTACAGATTTTACTAACTTTTTTTCAATATATTCACATGAAATGGTTATATATTTAAACAAAACTCTGGATAAATTTTTGGTTGCTCGCATTGAAAAACTAGTCAAGGATAATGAATAGTTAAAAGTATGATGATTTGGGTTATACATTCTAGATCACATGAAAATTATACTAGTGAACCATTTGAGATATCCATCATCATATTTTTTACCTATATGTTGTTATATACTTCTAACAAATTCTGAAATCCTATAACTAGATTAAAACCAATCAATCTCCCTATTCACCAACTACATTGGATTATATATATAAATTTTCTCAATGAGGGGTTTATATATTAGAGAGGAATCCAGATATCCACCATAAATCATGTGGCATTCACAATCCACCCTATAAAAACATTAAAAAAACTATATCCTAAAAATTGTTTCTACACAACCATTTATCTCCAAGCATCTATTAACTAATTTCAGGGCTGTAAGACCAATAATGAGACACACCCTAGATGAAAATTTATGTTTTAGTGGATGTGGGTGTATTGGGTAAAACCGATATATGTTGAGTTTTAAAACAAGCTCATAAAAGTGGTGATATATGATGTATCTGGATATAATAAAATGTATATATAAAAGAATTTATATTTCACTCTTGTTTTCTTAAGCCAATAGAGTCCCGAAATTAACAATTTTAATATATTGCATAGATAGATAGGGAGAAATATATAGTACATGTATAGGTTCTTTGGGTAACTGATCCTTAGGGAGATATATAATGAATTACTCAAACAAACACCCACTTGGGGAGATGTTACATGGATGCCTCTATTAGCCATGACATTACTAAAAGATGCTAAAAATGTTATGATGATGGAGCCTCATCCATATACTGACATAAATTTTAACACATGGATAATTATTTTCTTAGTCAAGCATGCTGATGGGCCAACCTCACAGTGTCCAACAGGATGTCCAACTATGTAGAAGAGGGTGACCATGGGTGCTTACTTACCTGAATTAGACTAGCTAGAATATGAGATATGGTATTATCATGTCAACCCCAACATAAACCCCTATGTTAAACACATTTTATTACTTACTATATAACTCAGTGGATATATGCTTCTATTCTATGATTCACATACAAGTTTTAGTCAAAACACTATTATGATGGTGGATAGTTTAGTGTAAAGAAATCATGTCAACATGATAGTAACAATGTCATCTAAGATACATTAGTTACTTTTGTATATATACCATAGGAAATCCTTTTTTTATCTCAAGACCATTTCAAGTGAATTGGTGTTAGGTAGCAGAGAATTTCAGGATTTATAAACTTCATAATGTTCTTGAATCCCCAAGGTTAATGTTTAGGCTATACATTCAAGCTAATTTTAGAATACGACCGCTTCCAATGAAGGATGAAATAACTATAAAAAAACTAAAAATATTCCCAGAGTTAAATTTTTTCCCCAATAAAGAGGCCCCTATCAGGATAATTGAAGATGATGGCCATATAGGGTACATAAGGTGATCACAAAAAGTAGCCAAGAGAGATTGTGTTCTATTGATGTGAGTCGATGGTGATGCAGTTTTTGAGGTATATGCACCGTACATATTTTCACAACAATTTTTGTTCATAATAGGAAATTTCTAACAGCATTCGTTTATGGGAAAATTGATTAGTATTATATGGAGTCCTGAAATCTATGGTTGATGATGATATAAGAGGATACCATATCAAAATCACACTACACTCCTCAGATGATGGAATTTGACTAATGTAAGAATATTCCAAAGCTTGGGTTTCCTCTTATGAATATGATATATTGTTGAATTGGGTTCCAAATGTTAACAATACCTCATCTCTGGGGAAGGTAAAATGATGCACTAGAAATCCATGGAAGATGGGTTATAGTATCAAATTATCAGATTATCTAGAAAAAAATTGTCTGTATACTTCTTGATAGACAATGATTTAAGAACTGATACAACCTTAACATAAATAAAAAAATATCTATCCAAAGGCCATGAGGTTATACTATAAGAAAATATTATTATTTGGTGATGTAACTGAAAATGAATGAGCCTACCAATTCCTCAAATCCTGAAGAGGAGCATTTTATGGCCTCTTCCGATTATACATATTTCAATGACCACTAATTTTGGTCCATTTTACTTATGATGGAGTGTATCTATGATCTATAAGATACCCGTTAAGGTGTTATAAACATCCATTAAATCGATAATGAAAATGAATATTTTAACACCCCCCTCAAGGAAGATCTCACCATGGTTCAAAAGTATCATAGTGTGTTAGAGATGTTAGTGCTTAACACCAATGATAATCATGTGTAGTAGATGTTATACAATGAAAAAATTGAAGGGGTGATCAATTAATTGATCTATGAAGAGTGTTATAATGTCTAATATCCTACAGATATGTGATGAATTTTTTTTAAAAGTTAGATTAAAAATATTTAACAACATTTTATGTGTTCAATTTGGATCTTTCTATAGAGGGTAGAGTCTATGAGTTAATTGGTATCACCTCCTTGATATATTTTAAGGAAGAAACTAATTGGAAATGTTTCCGGGTCATAAAGTCTAGTGGAGGAATAACTTTCACCCAGTTTCAAGAAAATAATGTATGCGAAAAGGTGGAATAAAGAAAGTATTTACCCTATTTGGCACCCATACAGATAAAAAACAGAACCCAATATCTCACCACACTTATATAGAAAACATCCGCATGTAGTTACATTGGTTTTAAAATTTTTCCCAAATTAACATATTCAGTATTGAAATTAAATTTATATACTCTTTTTCAAACAATGATATATTGTATCTTCTTAATTATTATGTCGTGCTTCTCAAAGAAGACCCTTTTTTGAAAAAAGTTCATAGGATGAAGAAATGTTGGATTGAAAACTATCAGTTAATGAACCCTTCTCTAGTAAACTAGACCTGCATCCCATGATAAATCTGCTACTGTATTCCTTTACTAGGTCTTAACACCATATCTTTATTTCAATCACAATTCCCTAAGAAATATGCAGAGAAGATGAGGAGGAAGAGGAACATCATGATGTTATAACCTAACCTAGTACTGATGGGTTTCCTCAACTATTAATTATGGAACTCCAATACCCAATGTTGAACCATACACTACTACTAATTTGGTATTGACATATCAAGTTGATACCCAAGATATTGAAAGGGAGGTCCTTGTATTTGTAGAAGAAGTTATAGGGATAGTTTTTAAATCTCATCATATAAGGAAAAATGTATCTTAAACTCATCTACTGTATCCAATTACAATGTATTATATGTCTCAATAATCTTCTATTTATGTCTCTATAAATCGGGAAAAATATTATTTCGGTGTGCTATAGAATAAATCGATGAACTCTTATTATGTTCATGAACATTTTTTATTTTTATGATAGCACCTGTATATATCATGAAGCTTTTGATAAGGGATAAAATTACGGGGGAATCTTCAATCTAACAACAAATGAATATTTGACATGTCTTATAGAGTTTGGAGATGTCAACAAAGAGATGGAAGGACATAAGTTTTATCTAGTAACACCAAATCATTAATTATTTTATATTTCATGTTGAGTTATACCCCAAGTTTATATAGTTATTTCTGTAGAAAATATTTGTAAAAAGATCCATGAATGAGGATTTATGACTCTCATGCCCCTCCAAATTGACTCATCAACCACTCATGAACTAGAAATGGTGAGTCTTCGAGGTTCATCAAGAGTGAAACATTAATATCCTAATAGGGATTGACACCAAGAGGATACCGTAACCATGAATGTTGATGAAGAAACCATACTAAATGAAAACACCTTAGATATATTATCTTATAAAATAGTTTATGAAATAGTGGAGGCGAGACAATATAGTCTTCTTGTTCTAATTAGTGAAGTGGAAACTATAGGGATAGTCAATGCCACATATAATTGAGGTAAATGTCAAAAACTTTATTCATTAACCTTATTTTTTAACTATAACATATAATAAATTATAGAAATTTCACCACTAATCATGGATTCACATGAAAAATATTTTTATTCTAGTGAATCAATCATTATAAGTTAAAGAGGATGCAACCCCTTAGACTTCGGTATATTTGGTGAAAATTAAGTTCCTACTTTCATTGAGTGATATAATACCAAATTATGTTTTATATTCAGTAATAGAATTTGATACAAACCCTACATCCATTTAACATCAATGAGATATGAGAAAGTTTGTGTGGTAGGAAATTTGGAAGCTTGTTTATGAAACTCCCATAGAAGTTCTAAGGTAGAAGATATAAAATATTTATCAAAATGTTTTTTATTTAGGATGTTAAGGATTCAAAAAATATAAAATATATAATGTTTCAATGATAATAATTTATGAATGGGAATGGGAAAAAGACCCAATGGAACTTTTCTAGGTCATATTTTTCACCAATTATACAGAGTTTAATATTGTGGATCTCTCATAACAATCTAAAAAAGATATAATAGTGGCTAAACATAAAAAATTATCTAATAAAAAGATTTCATTGATGATACAAATTCATTAAAATAGGGATATGGTTGAGGATGCAATTTTTTCACATTACAAACTCTTTTAATATGATAAGGTTACTGAAAAGGGTGTCATTAAAAGGGTATAATATTTGTTTTTTTAAAAAGTAACCTAAATTATAAAATTGGTTAAACTTAATAAAGCTATCTATAACCTAGAGTAATTAGTGACTCAACTTATATAGTTTATCTAACAATCGTAAAGATAATTAGGAATAAAATACAAAATAGGGATGACCCAATAGTCTCCTTATCAATAAATAATGGTATTCCATGTTTAGGATAAATCATTACTTCTTTCATTATGATTTTATCCCAAGAGATAATTATTGAACTGATGTTTTAACTATTTAGAAATGTAGTAATAATTTAATATTTATTTCACTATGAAAATTGACTAATAATAATTTATAAAAGTATATAAAGAGTAATTTAAAAGTTATCGGATCCATCTAAAAATTTAAAAGTGATAGACTTTAGTAAATAATAATTTTATATTACTTGAGTTAATGATGAAAATATTGAATCAATCCATTATCTTCTAAGAAAGTTTCTCTTTGATGGTCATAGGAATGATGGATATATTGCGTATGTGCCTTCACTATAGGCCATGGTTATCCTATTAAATAAAATATGGAAAATGTTTGACTTCCTCCTAGGATTTTGATTTTGGGATAGTATAGGTGAGATGAATATGTAATACATGTTTAATTATTAGAAGCCAAGGATAGTCAATTTTTATATAAGAGAGTAGTTGAATTAGTGAGATTAAAATCACAAAGGGGTTTTTTTACATGAAATCTATAATGTTCAAATAAGGATCGAGTTCCCAAAAAGTACATCATTGTGTGCCTTGAAAATTATATGAACCAATATTTATAAGGAATGGAGAAATGATTTAACATTTTCCTATATCCATAAAACTTAAAATCATAACTTTACTTTTTACAGACCCAAATGTTGGTCCCTATAAAATTTATGTCTTTTTTTGAAATCTAGCATTTTCTATAGCATTTAAAGGGGTATTAGTGAGTGAAGACTTAGACTTTTCCAATATCTATCTTTATCATTTTCAATAAAACATGATTTTTAGATTTTCTCTTGATTTATGCTTTATATTTTTCTTAATCCATGAAGGGATATGATTAACTAGTGAAGACTAAAATTAGTATCCAGTACCCCATTGTGGGTTTTCACCTGGATGTGTGAGATGTATCATTTATTTTGACAACATAAGATCTTACCAAATGAAAAAATGTTGAGTATATATATATTTTTGGGTCATATATCTAAGACTATGTGATGATGATGTTTAAGGTAACCTAACTTTGACCAAATCAAAGTGCAAAAATATTTAGTTTTTACACTAATAAAAATTATGGGAATTTATACAATGTAATTAAGGAATGACTAACCTACCCTGAATAATGATCCCAATGCTATTATAGACTATATAATAGAAAAAAACATAAATTTTATGGTCATACTACTTAGACCAAAATGAGGTAGAATATCCAATGATAATGGCATAATAAAACTATGGTGAATTGAGGTAACAATAGTATATACAACCTTGGGGAACATAGAAATGTAGTTTTCAATAATAATAATTAGACAAAATAATTATGTAGTTTATGCCTATTATATATAGAGCATAATGAGGTAAATATGTTATTCACCCAAGGAACTTGTTGGATCAACATAAACTAGAGTAAATCTCATGTGGACAAATAAACAAAAGGGGGATAAATCTAACCCTCTCAATGGAATCCAAATGACCAAAAAAATCTCAAATCCAGAAAAAAGGGATGATAAGTGATATAAATCATATTTCCTGGAATTTTAATTAAG
This sequence comes from Viscum album, assembly GCA_963277665.1. Classification (NCBI taxonomy): domain Eukaryota; kingdom Viridiplantae; phylum Streptophyta; class Magnoliopsida; order Santalales; family Viscaceae; genus Viscum; species Viscum album. Next base: position 419,659,781 of record OY728162.1, on the reverse strand, counting down.
AGTAATAGTGGGGGGAAGTATAATCTAGGATAACAATTAATTGCATTCAAATAATGGGTTTGTGACCGTACCATCAAATTGACATATTGAGGATGATAAAAAATTATTATTGAATAATGAGTTATATTTTAATACCATTAAAGTAATATTGGGTTATAATATAATTTCTTTGGGTTGAATTGGTACCTTTGAATGGGTCTAGGTGAACCAAATACAAAACAAATGTATCATTATCTTAGATGAAGGGTCTGTTTGATTAGATGTATTCTTACCAATGGCCATGGAAGATTATTGATAATTAAAATACTCATGTGATGAATTAAATATATAGATTATATATAGTTAAATATGTTTGAGACATTCTGACATGAGGCTCATCAAATTAAATTAGAATGAACTGATATAAAGGGGATAAAAATGGGTGAGAATTTGTAGCTGAATCTAGGATAGGTAATCTATACATAATTGTATATCCTATGAAAATAAAAATCCACATATAGTTCCTGAAAAGGGGGTAAATATTTTTCGAGAATGGGGTTAATAAAAAAATACAACATGAATTTGTGATCCCATACACTAGCATGGTTAGGGAAATTAACCGAATGTGAAATTTATTATTGGTTATGAAACATCAAGAATGTACATTACTATGTATCCTATAGAAATAGAAATCAAGACACATGTAATTAGTGAGAAAGAGAGAACAATGAATTATTTTATTTATGTTATAGTTTTCAGTGATTAAGTTCTCTAAAATTCTTCAAATAGAAACAAATTATGTACCGAAGAAAAATTGGATGAAATAAAGGTATACATTGTGTGCATTTATATATATTTATATAACCTAATCATGTGTTTATATATATGTGTGTGTAAATTTCATAATGTCTAGTGAACTAGGAGATCTGGAAGAAGTTGTGTGAGGTGGTAGACGAGTGCTGATTGTGATGGGGTCTTTATGTGAGGTCAGTTATCATTGACACATTGACTGTAGAGGGATTTTATGATGGTCATAATTGGGGATGGAGTTAGCGGTCTATGGTAGTAACGAAAGTTGATCATGTATAGGGAGGGGACACTTTTTATGATGGTACTAACGCAAAGGAAGGTGGCATATTAATTCAATGATAGTGAAGAAGAGTCTTTGTGGGATAACATAGGAAGTGGGTGTGTGATGTTTAGAAGCAGATGATATTGGTCCACCAGAAATAGGGGTGATGACCTAGCACTGCCAATGATGATAGAGTCAGCGTAAGGAAGAGATGGATAGTACAATTCCTTATGGGTTAGATTATATAAATTGGGATGGTTATTGGTGGGCCTAATAAGCTATGTATAAATTTGAATTCAAATAAAAAATTGAACTGGATATCCCACCACACTTATATAGAAATCATCAATATGTAGTTAGATTGGTTGTACACATTCTCACAAATGAACAAGTCCAATATTGAAATTAAATTTCTACATTCTTTTTAAAATAATGATATCATGTATATTATTAATTATAGTATCATGATTCTTAAAGAAGACCATTTTTTATCCATGTTTGGTGGATGAAGAAACAATAGAGAAAACACCAATTGGGTAATGATCCCTTATTTGGTAAGCTATACCCCTATACCATGAAAACCCATCTACTATATTTCTTGATTAGGTCTTAAAAACATATCTTTATTTAAATTAAAATACCCTATGAAATAAGTAGAGAATATGTGGAGGATGAAGAACTTAATAATGTTATAACCCTACCAAGTACTGATGTGGGGTCCTCAACTATTACAGAGGAACTCCATTACACTATGTTGAACCTTCCACTACTACCAATCGAGATTTTGACATATCAAGTTGATACCAAGGCTATTGAAAGGTAGGTAATAGTATTTGTGGAATAATATCTTGTAAAAGATATATAATTTCCACATATAAAGGAAAAATGTGACTAAAAATCATCTAAGGTTTCTAATTTCAATATAGAGGATGTCTCTAAAAGCCTCCCTTTATATTTCTATCTATCGGGGAAATTATTCATAATGTTTTTTTATAGAATTAATCAATCAATTTTCATTATGATCATGAATATTTACTATTTTTATGATATAGAATATAGAGCTCACAAAGCATGTGATAGTAGAAAAGAATATGGGGGACTTTTTACTTGGACACCAAAAGGCTATATGACATCCCTTATAGAGTCTTGTGATTTTGAAAAAGTGATGGAAGGATGTAATTATTATCTTCCAATTACCACAAAATCATTAATTTATATTTCATTTTTAGTTGGATCCAACGTTTCTATAGTTATGTCTACATAATTTTTTTTGTAAAAGGATCCTTTAATGAGGAGTCATGAATCTCATGCCCCTATAGATAGACTCCTAATTCACTCATGAACTAGAAAGGATGAGTCTTCTAGGTTCGTCAAGTGTGAAACTTAATGATCCTAATAGGGATTCAATATAAGAGGATACCGTATACATGTATGTTTTTAAGATACCATATTATTAAAAAACAACCTGGATAGATTTTTTCAATGAAATAGTTTATGAGATAATGGTCATGAGACAAGACAGTCTTCTTATTTACACTAATGATGTAGAAACATTAGGGGAAGTCAATGCCCCATATAGTGAAGGTAAATGTCGAAGTTATTATTCAATAACATTATTTTCTCCAATTATCACATATCATCAATTATAGAAATTTCACCACTAATAATTGATTCATATGAAAATAAAGTATTTATTCTAGTGCATAGACCTTTTAGAGGAAAATAGGATAGAACCCCTAAATCCTCAATATATTTGGAGAACATTATGTCTATAATTTCCCTAAGTGATATTATACTAGCTTATATACTAGTTTTTTGTAACAGAGTTTGCTCTAAATCCTACATCCATTTCACTTCAATTAAATATAAGATAGCTAGTGTGGTAGGATATCTGGAATATTTTTTATGAAACTCTCATAGAAGATCTAAGGTGTAATATATAAAATCATTATCACATATTTATTACGTTAGGATATGAAGGGTTTAAAAACTATAAAATCCATGTTTTTTATGAGAATATTTGATGAATTGGAGTGGGAAAAAATACAAAATATTTCCTTTTTTTGGAACACAGTGTAGTGTTTTGGATCTCTAAGAAATATCTTAAGAAGATACAATGGTGGGAAAAAATAAAAATTTATCTAGTAAAGGGATGCCACTAACAATAAAACTTCATCAAAAGATACATATGGTTGAGGAAAAAGATATAGGGAATTATAAAATCTTTTAATAAAGTAAGATGATTGAAAAGTTTGTCATTAAAAGGGTATAATGGCTATATTTTAATTAAGTGACTGAAATTAAAAAATTGGTTGAACTTCATCAGGCTATCGATGACTCAGAGTAATTAGTGATTAAACTTCTAAACATGATAAAAAATTCCTTGTAATTATTAGGCAGATAATTAAAGTTGGGGATGATAATCTAGTCTCATTCTCAAACAATAATAGTATTCCATGCTTATAAGCAACCATTCTTTACTTCCTTGTGCTTTCATTCCAAGAGATAATAGTTAAACTAATGTTTCAACTATTTGACTATGCTATATTAAATAAATATTTTCACTCTAAAGTTTTACTCCTAATAATTTTTAAAATTACATAAAGATAAATTTTAATGTAATTTGATCCATATTAGCATTTAATATGGATATTATTTAGTAACTCAGAATTTACAAATACTTTAGTAAATGATGAAAATATTAAATAAATCCATTATCTTCCTAGGTATGTACTCTCATATGGTAATATACAATATGGATATATAGCGTATGTTCCTTCACTATTGGACGATGTTATCCTATTAGATAAAAGATGGAAAATATTTGATTTCTTCCAAGTCTTATTCTCTTGGACAAGTATAGGTGAGTTGAATACATATTACATGTTTCATTATCATAAACTTAAGTTTTTATATTTTTGTATGATAGATTAAATGAATCAGTGTAATTGAAATCATAAAGAGGGTTTGGAATGAAAGTGATAATGTTAAAAGAGGGTTTTAGTTCCCAAAAATTACATCATTATCTGCTTTCTTAAAATTATATGAACCAATATTTATAAGGAATGGTGAAATGATCTAACATTTTCATAGATCTATAAAATTAGAAATATTTACATGACTTTTTATATACCCAAATGTTGTTCCCTATAAACATTTTGTTTTTTTTAATTTTTCACACCAACATTTTCTAAATCCTTGAAATACATGCTTCGTGAGTAAAGACATGGATTTTTCCTAGATCTCTATTTACTATTTTTAATCATAACATGTTTTTTTCCCTTTTCTCTTACTTTATGTTTTAAAAGTTTCTTAATCCTTGAGGGGATATTCTTAAAAAGTGTATTCTGAACATTTTATCCAATATCCCTTTATAGGATTTCAACATTATATGTGTAATTTATCTTTTCTCAAGAGAAATTATGGTCTTACTTGCTAAAAAAATATTTATTATATATATTTTTTGGTTCATATAGCTAATAATATATGATGCTGATGTTTAAGGTAATCCAACTTTGACCAAATCAATTCACTAAAAAATTTATGTTGTAAATCTTTGACCATGTTGGGGAGGTATACACAGAAATGAGGGAATGACTAACATGATATGAATAGTGATCTCAGTGCTTGTATAAAATAAAAAGGGAAAACACATAATGTTTATGTTCATACGACTTAGACCGAAATGGGGTAGCATATCTAGTGAAAAGGCACGATAAAACTAATGTGAATTGAGGTCACATTAGCATATAGAACCCTAGGGAACATAAACATTATGTTTTCAATAATATTTATTAGAAAAAAGAATCATACAATTATTGCCTATGTAATATATAGAATAATTTTGGAAATAGGTCATTCACGCAAAGAACAGGACCAGTTTGACAAAAAATAGAGTTAATTTCGTGTGAAAAAATAAAAAAGGGGGAGAAATATAACCATCTCAATGGAATACAAAGGTCCAAAAACATTTTAAAATCCTTAAACATGGAATGATGAGTGATATAAATCATAAGTCAAGGTATTTTAATTAAGTGGAATAGTTATTGGAATTACAAATAATCTAGGATAACAATTGAATATATTCAAATAATGGGTTTGTGGTCATACCATTGAATGGACGTGATGAGGATGATTGTAAGCCATGATCTAAAAATGGGTAATATTTTAATACCTTTAAAGGAATATGGTGTTATAATATTGTTTTCATGGGATGAATGTGTGACTTTTAATGGATTTTAGTTTCCAAAATACACAAAAAATGTATTTTTATCTTCACAATGGGCTCCCAGTAGATTAGATGTACTTGCTACCAATGGCCATTGATGGTTTGAGATAATTGAAATAATCTAGGAATCAATTATATATATATGAGTAATATTTAAAGATATTGTAAATATTATTACTCAAGACTCATCAAATTCAATTACCATGAACTAATATAAAGTGTTTGGAAATGGATGATAATTTTCAACTGAGTCTTGGACAGGTAATCCATACATCACTGCATATCCTGTGAAAAAAAATCCACACATAGTTCTTAAAACATGGGTAAATATTATCTTATAATGGGGTTAATAAAATAATACCAAAAATTAATTTCTTATCCAACACACTATCATTGTTAGGGAAATTAAATAGAAGTGAAATTATGGTTGGTTCTGAGACATGAGATATGTACATCACTATATATCCCATGGGAATAGGAATAAAGACACATGTAATTCTTGTAAAATAGATAAAAATAAAATAATTTATTTATAGAGTAATTTTAAAAGATTATGTTCTCTAATATTATGAACCTATAACAAGATCATGTACCGAAGAAAAACAGAATGAAATAAATAGCCACCTTTATAAGAGGATAACAGTTAAAAATAGATATGAATCAGTGGGAACCTTAACACCGAGGTTAAATAAGGGATACGTGGACATGAAATTTATAGTTTTTTCCATGATAGTTCATTTGAGAACCACTATGTATCCAATGAGAGAATAAATTAATCCATAAATAGTTCTTTAAATTAGGTCATTTCAATTCTATTATCAGATCAGAATGAGAGGGAATACTTGAATCTTTACCCAATGTATGATAAGTTGGTGTCATTATATGGTTCCACAGTGTAAAATCGATTTTTAAAACCTAATTAATGTTAGGATACCATACAGTAGGGATTATTACATAGATTGAGCTACTATATAAATTGATCATATCATATATAATAGACCACTCCATATATTTTGAGGTGAAGTGGGATGAAGCACAATGCATATTTTAAGGTCATACGAGATAAGCCATGTGTCATGAAGTTTAAAGTAATTCTACAAAGAACATATAGAATATAATTTATGTTATTTTTGTTAGGAACAATGTACTATACAGTTTAAGTTCATGAGGTAAGGACCATGCGTTATGAATTTTAATGTAGTGTGACAAGGACTATGTGTTTTGAACTTTAAGGTCGTATGACAAGAACCTTATGTGACCAATGCAATGTTATGGGACATAATTCCTGAGAAGACTTTAAATATTGGTATGAATGAATTGATCTCTATCCATTGTGATTATCTAAAATCCTATATTATAGTAGATCTTATATATTATGTAAGTCACTTATTATTTAGTCTCCAACTTCATAGATTTATTTACAAATATAATTGGTGTATTCAAGGATATCAAAAGTTCTCCTCGGATGAATGAGTTATGGTGATCCTTCTAATTAAATTCTCATCAAATGTGGTTTTAATGTACTTAAAGGTTATGAAATATAAATAATATTTTCTAATTAAATTCTACAATTCATTAAACAATATTTGTGATAATTTATCTTTAGTTGGTTTGTTATAAATGGAAATATAGATTGATAGAAAATGAAATTCAATGGGGAAACTTCCCTAGTTACATATAATAATGAATATGGGGTTTATTATGTATATGTGAGGGTAGTAATAAAACAATATCATAATGAATCAATGGGATTTTCAAACCAATATTTTTTTTATCCTTCTTCACCCTTTTTAAAAGGATATTCAATATAGTCTTATGGAATTACTTTATTTATATATTCATAGTTGTATGATAGTGAGAAAAATTATTGGAAAATATGTTATATTCTATATATAACTTATTTAGTTAAAACTTGAAACAATTAGTGCCATTATATTTAAGAATTGGGTGATAGACTCCCAATTTTTTGAAGATATTGGGATTCAAAAAACTAATCATAGGCCTCATCTTAACCTTCTTTAAGAGTATAAATTATTTCCATTTATATAATTATTCAAAAAAATAATTGATGAATTTGAAATATCTAATATTTATTGGAGGGTATGAACCCATGATATATATTCCCTATATATCTAATGAAAAGAAGTACATTACAAACTATAATAAATTTGTGGGTTGATGTATGAAGTTAGAATGCACATAAAAAGTAAGGAATTTAATTGTGAATAATTTATAATCATGTATTATAGATAATCAAAAGTATCTAAGTCTTATTATTTGATGGAAGAGCTTGATTCTTGTTTGATGTGCATTGTAGGTGTCAACATAGACTTCCTACATAACAATGGGGGTCTATCCTCATTTATTTCTGCAATAAGGACCCTATAAAATACTCATTTATATAGGTATTTCAAGTAATTTTTTCCATTATGAAGGATAAGATTGATGTCCCATCATCATACCTACTCTTTCATAGATTTATCCTATAGAATTGCCTTATTATGGAGATATTCTACTATTGAAGATATCTTACCATGAATCATATTAGTTAATGAGGATAAGGATTAAGATTGAGCCAAAGTGATTTTAACCTCATTTATTTCCTCTATATATCTGTCAATAAATCATTAAACCACCATTTGGTGTTAAATATGAATTATCATCTCATTATATCCTAGGCCTGTAAGAGTTGTGACAAGATTTTTCAACACATCTCCTCATGAATTATGCTAATATCGGATCTAAGAAAACACTATATCTAAAGGAAATTGTGGCCTTAGTTCCTAATTATAGTCAATAAAGCATATAAATTACTATTTTATAAAAATTTGATCCTATATTGTTTACACATGACTAGATAGAGTACTCCCCAAATGATTTATATGATCACTTGCTCCAAATCTCTGTTGACATCTATTCAAACAATTTGTATTTTCAAATCTAACTGCATACCTAAAATTAAGGCTTGGTATTCCTTCTTATTATTGGTACATAATTCTATGATAAATAAGGAATATGGTGAGAGTAATTTTTCTAATGAAACGAACATGATCCCCAAGGAATCTTGGTTAAGTTTTAGATTATCATCAACTAGATCTAGGTCACCCCTATATGGGTATCTGAGATGACCTATGACATACCCGAGTCACGTTCCCTATTTCATAGATTAGGAAACTAGATACAAGCTTGTAATGAGAATAATTTCACCAACACATAAAAACAAATACATCCATAATAAAACATAAAATTTGGGTATGCAGAATGAATATGGAGACATGCCATAAACTAGACTATAAGGAATCAATAACATCTCCTACAGAACTGAATAATAAATAAATAAATAAATAAAATATGATCCATCTTACAAGACATACACATCCAAAAATAAAAAAACAAAGTCCTAAAAAGAACTGTTACCATCTCCAAGTAACCCTTGTCCACTCTCCACATCCCAAACCAACTATCCCATACATCCCGATCACCTAACATGAGGAAAACCAAATCCAAGGGAACCTTAAAGAAACCCATAAGGTCTATTTACGAATAATGGAGTATATATAGTGTGAGAGTAACCATTATAGTAAGGTAAACACCATGGATTTTATGAAATTTATATACAATCAGTAATTCCTTTATCATTGTTGGATGATGTGGCAGGGGTTGACAATACTAAGAGAAACCAAAAGTCTTCGGTAAGGGTAGATGAAGATGATATGTGTTTTTTGGATGGATGCAGTGGTATGAGATCAAGTAAAAAATCATGTGGACTTGGAATGACAGGGTTTGATGGTGGAGTAGTGACGTAGATGCATCTATAATAGATGGCTATAGTGTTTCATAGGTGTTGTGGGCCTATGTCTGATGGGCCTTCAGGTAATTTCCTTGTCCATTTTTCCCCTTGTCCTTCCTGACCATATAATTAGATCCCTCAAGCTCAAAAAGAGAATATTTTATTATGTTTAATTGGGGGATTCCTCCTATATTTTTTAAAAATAATAATTTATTTATTCTAGTTTGAATTACAATTTATAAAATAGGGTTTTAATATATAAAATGGAAAATCCAACATCATATACCTTACTATTGACAATTTTTTTATTTTCTCTTAAATCAAAACAATCAATTTTAAAACCATTTACTAGACCTCAACCACATTTAAAAAACACCAATTTCAAATCTAATTCTGAAATAAATTTATAAATAATACATTCAAAAACTCTTTTAGAAACAATTTTATATAGAAAAACCAAATAAAAAAATTATCAAATAAAGAACAATTGATCCACATCATAAGGGAGTGAATATAAGCATGAAAAAACATGGTTTCAAGTGTTCCAATAAAAAAAATTGAAAAAAGGGAAAGATAGTTACATATGAGGATCATCAAGTATACATGATAAATAACTAAACTTCTCATGAGGAAATCTTAGATGTACTTAGGTTAGAACCATATACAAGCCTGTAAATGCATTTTTAAGCCTATGACCAATAATATTCCCTCATCTATCCGCAAAGGCGATAAAACCCTCTATGGAATATAAATACCATGAGGAATCTATTCCATATAATCAAGACTGGATAGAAACATTTTTCATCCCTCAATATTATTACTAGGATACTATTAATTCAATAGAAGATGAGATAAATCAATATGGAATAGAATCAATATAAAAGTAATAAATATTAGCTATCCTATAACACTTTTACAATAAACATCCCCAATCACAATATCCACATCAAATATGAAACAATAATCACTGCCCTTGAAGAGAAACCATGCCAAATTAACAAAACATATCCCCATTGGGGGTCAAAATTCCATAAGGGGCTCAATAAGGTTTCTCTCTCACACACAAAATTTGAAAACCATTAAATATTTGCAATAGACCATTGATAAAAACTCAGATCGAGAAGTCAATCCACTTTCTGAATGGTTCAAAATTCCATTTTAAACCATTATTTAAAATCAATCCATTGAAATCTACTTCAAAATTATATTTTAAAAAAATATCCAAAGTGAAACTTTGAAACCATTTAAAAAAATCAAACCCATTTATTTAGAAATAATTAAAATCAAAAACCATACCCCGATCCAATTCCTATCCTAAATATGGTCAAAACAATTTAAACCTAAAATTTTATTTAAAAAAAATTAAATTCTTTATCAATACTTATCATTTGATGTACCAAAATAAATTCTAAGTAAAACCATTATTCGGAGTGGGAAACCATCATGTAATCACATTATAATCACCAAAAAATCACATATACAATATTTTTAATAAATAAAACTATTAAACTCCTCAATGATGCATTTCTATGTCAATTTAAGGAAACAAATAAAACACCTACCTCGGTTCAATGATAGTGAAGATGGAAGTTATTGCCTATGAATGTGAATGATACAACAAACCTCAAGGGGTCCCAAGCAAGCACGAATAAATAAAACCCCCCTGAATTAATAATATTGAAACCTAAATCTTCACTTGATATCACATAAAATTTTTGGGAGTAGAGGAAATTTAAGGATAGGGGAAGCAGGGGAAAATGAATAAGAAAGAAATAATAACAAAGGGAATACCTTAGATAAATCCATAAGAAAATAGGTTGGAGAAGCCTGGAAATCAAGGGTGGATTGAGGATCCCCTATTGGGGTGCACTCATAATGGATGAATAAGATGGAGATAAAGGGGAGAAAAAACCTCTTAAAAAATATCAAGGGAAAAAATAGAAGATCCAATTTTTAAATACTTACACAATTTTTATAATTAGGTCATATGGTTTAGAAAAATTTATTCTAATCATGTGGGATTCACTAGATGACCAAAACACACTCTCATGGTTTCGTAACTCAATTTACCATCTATGTTCTGACCTTGAAAAATAGATCTATTAAATTAGAGATCTAAATCATATGATTGTTGCATAGTTTTCCTACTGATGAATTTTTTTTTCTCCAGTTAATTATCAAGGAAGCATTAAAACACATAGTTTATACTATGAGTCACACAATCCATGAACTACCCATAAAAGAATAACCATGCATTTTCAAAATGATTAAAAAAATTCCCAATAAAAGGGGACCCATGAATTTCCCCCTAAATTTTGAGCCCCACACCATACACAATATAAATGTTTTTAAAAAAACATAATCTCAATCCCAAAACATATATAATTTTATACTTTTCTAAAAATTAATTAAAATATTACAAAAATAAATGTACATATAGTGACATGGGGCATGAGAAACTCCCCACAATTCCACTTTCTCCTGCATAAAGTCCTTACAAGAAATAGAAGTATCTGAGAAAAAATCACAACCATTCCTCATGGAATGAGATGGGTAGCGAGGAGAAACACCTAAAACGAATGAAAGGATGAAAAAAGTAAAACAAGTGTGACTACTCTAAATCAGAAAATCAATTCTATAAAAGCATGATTTCCCTCAAATAATTAACACTACTCGATGAGGAATAAAAAAATTATAAATAATAAAGACTTAGAATAGGTGTCCCCACCATTTATAAATTCTTGAAATATTGTGACTAGAGGAGAACACACCATGAAACCAATAATAAACCATGAGAATTCAACTCTATAAATTTCAAAAATATCACCCAATTCCTTTAACCATGAGAGATAATCTTCCATGAATTTAGAAGAAACACCTAAAAAACTAATTATCTACTCCTCAATGAAAACCCATCCTAAAAGGATTCAAAAATCACAAAATTAAACCATCAACAAGCTTAATAAAACATAACGTACATGTGGGAAAACTTATAAAAAAGTAAAAATAATAACTAGTATGGGTCCTCAACTCAAGTCACTATAATAAATTGGTAATATAGGACCTAGAACACAAAACATCATCCCATGATAAACCAAACCCAATAGATTATAGCACTACTAAGTGACCAAATACTCAAATTCAATGCTTTTCCTAGATACCAATGTTCCAAAACTAAGTATATTCATGTGCGTCCCATTAAGAATCAAATTCCAAAATGGTCACAATTCAAGAAAACAATTAAATACTCAAGATATTTCAACCTTAATAAAAATACATGCACTAAAATATAAAACACCATACCATCCTCAAGATATTGAAGTCTCACACACATATCCATAATTCATTACCATCCACAAGAGGTAATACCCAAAAAACCCCAAGAAAAACCAAAATAAAGTCCCCCAAAATATAAAACCAGTCAAGGAAAACACAAGGGATCCTAATATACCACACACAAGACTAACCAATAAGGATCCAAATCGAACCAAACTCACCTATAGAAATTAATAAATCCATTTCAACTAAAGAACCCCTCCATTGGAACCTAGATCACCATAAATAGGAGGAGGAAACTCATTTAAAAAATACTTAATGCATACAATAAGTTTCAATTACAATACTGCAGTAAGAGTTTGTGAAGAGAAAAAAATGAGGATGACTATATCTATAAATAATGTGAACACTCTATCTTTCACTAAGACCTTTCTAGGAGCCATATAAAAACTAACATGGACCAAATCTAAGTTACTGATGGTCCTAAATCAAATTAATTGTTCCCATAACCTAAAAAAAAAACCAAATGAACCCATTCACAAAAACAAAAACACCTTATGAAAATTCTCATTTATAAACCCAAAATTCTTCAAAATAATCCACCTTTTAAAAAATTATCATTTCTTTTATATTCATGAAAGAAACCATTTTTAAAATAGAGGAGTCCTATAAATTTTTCATCATAAAATTAAAAAATTTCATGACAATCTACTACTCATTAAAAAACCATTGAACTTTACTTCCAAACCAATATCCTTTAAAATATTTCATGAACATAAAAATAAAAAAAATCCTTTGAAAAAACTCCCTTTTTTATGCCATTTTTTTTCAAATATTCATTCAAAAATCTATAATCTATTAGAAAAATACCTAATTAACCAATTTTAAAACATCCAATTTTTAAATTTTACCCTTAAAAAATTCTTTTTTTAAACTAAAATACCTTTTCCACCCAACATAAATTTATTATCCTTATTTAAAAAAATGAAACTAAAATTATTTTAAACAATTTCAAATCATTTATCACAACTCAATTCCAAAACCATCATTTACAATTTAAAACCATTTTTTAAGAAAAAACGAAAAGGTTCCCCCACATCCATTATAAAAAGAGTTTCAAAAATGAAATACCTCATAAATACTCATTTTCCCATCCAAAATACCAATTCCAAATACACTACATAATGCTTATAAAATAAGAAACTGAGAATCCATACATAATTATGTATCAAATTGAACTCAAACCACATAAATGCACAAAAAAACTCCCTTAATTACCATTAAACCAATAATAGACACCATTGGGATCATTTTAGAAGGAAGTGTGGATATTTATGGATAAAAATACATTATTCATGGTTTCGATTCATGGACTTGTAAATTTGTGACAACCATTTGATAAGAATTATCATGGTTGTAGAAATATTTAGCATGGTCACTACATAGTTTACTAGATTGTGTGGGTTAGCTATGTCACCAAGGATCATATACCTCCTTCACCTCCAAAACATAAAATAATCCTCTCCCCCTAAATCATCAACAAGTTCCTCTGGGACCAAAGCTTCATCACAACATATAAAATTCCTCAAAGATATCCAAAATTGAACTCAAAATCATCACTTGGACCCCAAACCACCAATGGTAACTCATGAATCCTAATGAAGGGTAGTGATAGTGTCTAAATACATTAGTTATCTCTCAAGTTCAAATTAATATCCTAGTCTCCAAACTACCAAGACACAACCCAAACAGAATGATGGGGTTATATGGAACCATTTTATCTTGAACTAGCTCTTGATCACCCCTAATTTGGATACTCGATCTGACCTATGAAAAAATCAAGGCGTATTCCCAATTACCTCGGGCTGGAAACCTGCGTCTATGTATCAAAGAATAACTGATGGGAATTATTTCACCCTTGGAATACAAATAGACACATCCATAATAAAACATACAATCAGATATAAAAATAATGAATAAAGAGAAATTTGATAAAATGGAAAATAAAGAATCATTATCGTCTCAAATATAAATGAAGAATAAATAAATAACGAAATAAGATATGTGGCATAGGGTAATACATATACATCCAACATGAAAATAGAGTAAATGCCCATGAAGAATCAGTACCATCTCTATGTGACACTTAGTCACTATCTATATCCAAATATAACCATCCCATATAACCTAATCACCCAATATGAGAATGAACAATTCCATGTGCACTTTGTAGAAAAACATAAGGGGTGTATACACCAAATGTTTTACACATCGTATAAGTGAAATTGATCATAGTAGGTAGTACTATAAAGTTCCATAAATTTTCTTACATCTAACAATTAATTGATGTTAGTTTAATTTAAAATTCAAAAAAAATAGTTTTTGATACTTAAAATAGGAAATTGAAAAACAAATACCATACCATTTTTAAACATCTATTTTATTTTCTCTTAAATTAAAACTGTCACTTGAAACCCCATTTATCTGGTCTTGACCCCCATTTTAAAATAAAAACTAATTTTAAATAAAATTTTGAAAACAATTTATAAATACACTATATTAAAAATATTTGAGAATCATTTTTAAATAAATAAACCCTAATTATAAATTGTCAAATAAAACACCATGGAACCACATCACAATGGAATGAACATAAGAAATGAAAATACCTGATTCCTAGTGTTCCAATAAAACAACATAACACAAGGTAGAGAGTTTATCCATGAAGATAATTAGTTAGACAAGGGAAATTCATAAACATCTTGCAAGGGGATCTTATATGTAATCAGGTCATAATAATCTATAGGTCTATCGATTCATTTCTATGTCAATAAATAATAGGCTACCCTAAATTATCCTCACCAATGGTACACCCCTCCATGGTATTTCCATACCATGAATTTTACAACCCGTCCCCCGAGGCCTGTTTCGTGACTACCCCAAGCTCGCCTTCCATTAGACAGGGGATGGTGATTAGCATAAAAGGCATATTCTCTAAAACTGGGAAGGCATTGCATTTATAACCAGTAACACACACAACCAAGCACACAGAAAGATACAAAATCAAGTAACTAAATAGTAAAAAGAGTGATTACAGTAAGTAAAAGGGGACATAATACAATCCCAATAGTAATGTACAAGGAAAAGTAGAAAGTACAAGACGACTGATAGGTGAAAAGCAGCTCCTGGATCATCCACCACGATTCCTACCCAAAGGCTAGGTACAACTCATGAACAGTCATCTCTGCGGTTCTCCATGTCTAAAGTCCACCTCCGAGCTACCTCTAGTCCTGGTACCCTCATCCTCAGTCAGCTTTGTCCATCGTATGCATCAAAAACAACAAGGTGTGGGCATATCCCGTGTAGGGGTGAGTATAACAATACACAGTAGAGACCCTGAGACCCTCAAGGTCTCACAAAATCCACCAAGGATAAACCACAAAGTGTGAAACAACAGATAACCCTCATTTGGTTTATTTCCATACATATACCTAAGTTTTCATGTAATACATCTCAATCATGAGGAAACACAGTAGTACTGACTCATCTCACAAGAGTTATAACTTAAGTACGGTAGTATAAATGATTTGTTATAACTATTGAATTAATTACTTTGTTAAGAGGCTCTGCTGCTGACCAGTATAGAATCACTTAGAGATGACCCTCATAGGATCACTTGGAGCTGAGCCACATAGGATCGCTAAGAGCTGACCCCCACTCAATCTCTAGGAGCTGACCCACACAGTATCACTAGGAGATGACACACACATGATAACTATGAGATGACCCACACAGGATCGCTAGGAGATGACCCACACAGGATCTCTCGAAGCTTAGCCACACATGATCCCTAGGATCTGACCCACATAGGATCACTAGGAGCTGACCCACATTGGATCGTTATGATCTGACCCACACATGATCTCTAGGATATGACAGGAATAGGATCCCTAGGAGCTGACCGACACAAGATCGCTAGGGGCACTCTTCTCATCACAGCCAACTACTAGGTTTCTGCACTTGGATTGCTCATCTCCAGGAGAGTATACTCCCCATGCCACTGGTTTATTCTCCAACTACTACAGTGTCTGAAAAAGAAGTGTCTTAAAGTATTGCCACATCATGGGGGTCTCAACCCAACAGACAACGCGTCAATCGGATTCCCAGTCTGTGAGATATTAGCCTTTTAGTCCCGAGGGCCCCATTGGATTCATGCTCGATCCAACCTGACCATACCTCAACATTAACGAAATCTTCAATGGGTAATTCTCAGAGTGACCTTCTCATTCCATTATTTCTAGCACAACTGACGGTTCATCAAACGGACGTTCAGAGCCAAATATATGGCTGAAAGAGCGTAATTGGGTCGATGTGGGTTTGGGGACGGTCCGACTCGGTCTGACCGACCTGGCCTGGGCTGACCTAGTTTGGGTTGACCTGGACTGACCCTCTTGGTCTGGTCCAACCTGTTGAGTCTAGCCTAGCCCACGTGGTCCATGTGGGGGCGACAGAGGCCGCAAATGGCTGTTAGGGGCAGGGAGGGTTCCGGGCTGCGCGACGGGCTATGGGGCGGCACGACGAGGCCACCGGGCAGCGCGGCATGCCGTCGGGCTGCATGGAGGGCTGCGGCGGCTCAACGAGACTACTGGGTGACACGAATGGCCGTCAGGCAGCGCGACAAGGCCGCTGAGCAGCGCGGTTGGCCAATGCGCTGCACAGAGGGACGCGACGGCAAGGCGAGGCCACAGGGCGGTGCACCTCGGCCATGGGGGTTCGGCTACGAACGACGGCTCGGAGAGGTGGGGCGTCGGTTTGGCCATAGGGTGGTTCAGCCAGGGAGAGGCGGCTCGGCCATGCAGCAGTGGGGGTTGTGGGGTGGCACCGTTGTGCCATCGCCTTTGTCGTGGTCGACGGTGCTGTTGGCCACCGTTCTCATGTTCCTATTTGGTGCCAAAACCCGCTCTGGTTGCTGTCTTACTCCATCACAAAGAACACTGCAAATCATCACTAGAATTTCAGAGTGGGCAGACCATTTTTGTTTGGCCCACACTCTCCTCATTAGAGATGTAGAAAGTATCTCAACATAATCATGAATCAAGAATGACTATGGAAGATATTTAAGAACATAAATCCCCATAACCCTCGTCAATATCTATTCCCAATCCTGCAAATGAATTTGTAGGGGAGAACATGGGAAGTGATAAACATATATAAATAAACCCCTAACTCATTTGATTCATCAAGGGAGATCAAGAGAGAGAAGACAACGTCATTGGGGAGGGAAAGATGATCATTGATTGAAGACATCCCACATTGGAGGATATCCATAGGAAGAATTTAGAAGTCGAGTCTGGCATTCTTCGTTGTCATTCTTCAGTGGAGAGCTTTCTTCCATGTTCCCCAAAGCTCTTTCCTTTTCCAATCCTTTTCCCCAATTATACCAGAATAATGAGTTGCCAATATAATTTAACTTAAGAAGAAACCATGTTGGCACACACACACACACACACACACACATGTTATAAAAATTAATGTATGGCGTTGGCACAATTAATGCGGGGGAAGCTCAAGGGACTCCTCCACATTAAATAGGGATTTGAGAGGTTTCACCCTCATTAATATGGTATTTACATAGGTTTAAGACTTAGGTGGTCCCCACCACCATAACCTCTCATGAGAGGTTGGTTCGGGTGGACCCCACCATCATAACCTCTCATGGGAGGTTTATGTCTGGTGGTCCCCACTTTTCAATATCTACATGGAATAAAAATAAAAATAAAATCTACACAATTTTATTTTTATTTTATTCTATCATGAATATGTGAAAAGCATACTTCCACCCTCGAACTTCTACGGTCAAGGTGATGGTCTCCTTAAGTGAATAATGGTAATTAGAGTTCAACGGTTCCCTTGAATTTCAATTTCAAACACCAGTTCAAAAGTTAGAAAAACCTGCTTGCATGTTTACTGAACGTACCTGAAATAAAGTTCAAAAATTAATTTGGGAAACTCTGGGCCTCATAATTATGCGCCGTCAATTTTCAAGGACTCATAAGTTTCCCATTTATTTAAAAAAAATTACCTGTAAATTCTAGGTCTTTACATTCTTCCCACCTCTGGGATTTATGTCCCCATAAGACACAACTCATAACTAGTTAAACAAGTTGGGGTACTGAGCACATATCTAAGCCTCCCGATCCAAGGTGCACTCCAAGAGGTTCTCGTGCTTCCAGTGAACGCGCACCAGAGGTATTGACCATCCACGAAGGACCCGATCCTGTCGATCCTCAATATAAACTGGAACCTCCGTAAAAGTCTCCCCATCATAAACATCCAACTCTCCATGGTCGATGACGTGGGAAGGGTCATGTACGTATCTCCATAGCTGGGATACATGGAAGATTTTGTGCACCTGGTGTAACTGAGGTGGAAGAGCTAAGTGGTATGCCACCTCTCCAACTGTGCGGAGGACCTAAAAAGGTCCAATGAACCTCAGAGATAACTTGCCGCCTCAGCTGAATCTCCACAAACCTTGTTGAGGTGAGACTCGTAGAAATACATGGTCACCATCCTCGAACTCCATAGGTCTCCTTATTCTGTCAGCACAAGACTTCTGTCTACTCTGTGTAGTCTTCATCTACTCCGGAATGATCTTCACTTTCTCTGTGGTATCCTGTACCATCTCTAGTCCCACTAGCGCTGACTCCCCTAGGTCATTCCAGCACAGGGGCGATATTCAAGGTCGCTCGTACAATTCCTAAAAAGGTGTCATCCCAATGGTGGAGTGATAACTGTTGTTGTATGAAAAATCCACCAAAGGCAAGTGATCCTCCCAACTGTGACCGAAGTCGAGGACACAAGCATGCAACATGTCCTCGAGGGTCTAAATGGTCCACTCAGTCTGACCATCCGTCTGAGGATGAAAGGTAGTCCTCAAATGAAGCTGCGTCCCGAAGGCCTCCTAAAACCCCTTCCATAGCTGGGATATAAAATGTGTATCATGATCAGAGACAATCATCGACGGTACTCCATGTAGTTGTAAAATCTATTGCACATAGAGGTGACCCAATCTCTCTACTGAACTCTATTCTCTGATTGGTAGGAAGTGGGCCAACTTGGTGAGTTGGTCGACAATCACCCAAATCAAGTCATGACCCCTAGATGTACATGGTATCCCTGTCACTAAGTCCATGGAAATCCCATTCCACTTCCACTCTGGGACCTCCAAAGGATGAACCAAGCCTGCTGGTACTTGATGCTATGCCTTCACATGATGACAAGTGAGGCACCGAGAAACAAACTCTGCTAATGATTTCTTCATTCCCGACCACCAGTGCCATCGTCGGAGAACCTAGTACATCTTTTTCACTCTTGCACATACCACTAGTGGGGATTTGTGGAACTCCCTCAACACTTCCCCCAGAAGTGACACCGGTACCAAGGTATGTCCTCTGAATAAGATGATGTGATTCCCACCTTCATAAAATCCATCAGGTGCCTATCCTGGGGATATCTGAGCATGTCATGCCTCGCAGTTAGTGTCCCCGCACAGCACCTCCCTGACTCGCTGAAGAAGTGGGGGAGTGACTGTAAGAGATTGAAGGAAAACTGCTCCATCACGTTCCATGAACGATATCTGCAAGGCCAGCTGCTCTGTTGCCTCACCTAGCAGTTGTATACCAGAACTCCTATTGAGTGCATCTGATAAAACATTTCCCTTCCCAGGAGTATAGACAATATTGAAGTCATAGTCCTAGGGGAACTCAAGACAACATCGTTGTCTCAGGTTCAGGTCCTTCTGAGAGAAGATATTCCTCAGACTCTTGTGATTAGAGTAGACTGTAAAATGTTCTCCCATTAGATAGAGTCGTCACATCCTCAAGGCGAAGACCACTACAGCTAAATCCTTGTCATGGGTTGCGTAGTTCTTCTCGTGCTATCTTAGCTATTGATAACCATATGTGATCACTGCTCTCTCCTCCATCAAGACACATCTGAGTCCGGTCCTTGATGTGTTGTAGTAGACTATTTACCCTACTCCCTCCTCTAGAAGAATCATGATGGTGGATCTATTCAGTCTCTACCTCATCTCTGGAAGACTCCGTTGGCATTAATCCAACCAAATGAAGGGTTCCCCCATCTTCGTCAATGCTAACAGTGGTGCTGTAACTCTAGAGAATTATAGAATAAACCTCTGGTAGTATCCAGCCAAACCCAGAAAACTCCAAATTTCTGTCACACTCCAGTCTGTCTCCCAATCAAGTACCACCTAAATATTCACTGGATCCACTGCAACTCCAGCCTCCAATATGACAAGTGCTAGAATGTGAAACTCTCAGATCCAAAACTAGCACTTTGAGAGCTTACCATAAATATGGCGCCCTCATAGTGTGTCTAGAACTATCTGCAAATGATCGGGATGCTTCTCCTCAGTAGATGAGTAGATCAGAATATCATCGATAAAGACTACAAGAAAGAGATACAGGTATGGATGAAATATCCAATTGATGAGTCCCATGAACACTGCTGTAGAATTAGATACACCTAATGACATAACCAAGAACTCATAATTATTGTACCAACACCTGAAGGTCATCTTCTGCACATCCTCGTCTCATACTCTGTGCAGGTGATAGCCAGATCAGAGGTATATCTTTGAGAACCATCGTGTGTCCTTCAGCTGGTCAAAGAGGTCGTCAATCCTCCAGAGTGGGTACTTGTTCATCACACTCACCTGGTTCAGGTGCTGATAGTCAACACCAAGCCCAAAGCTCCCATCCGATTTCTTGGTGAACAAAATCGGGGCTACCCAAGGTGAAACACTGGGCCGGAAGAACCCCTTCCCCTATAAGTCCTCCAGCTGTACCTGCAGCTCACGAAGCTCTGTGGGAGCCATCAGATACATTGGTGTAGATATCGGTCTCGTCTCGGGTTACAAGTCAATGTAAAAGTCCACCTCTCTTCGAGGAGGTAGACCCGAGACATCATCAATGAAGACATCCACGTACTGGTCCACCACTACAGGATAATTCGGACTCTCCACATCAACTGCTCTGAGGGTAAAGCTATCCAACTGATGAGTGATCAGTTGCACCCTCCTCTAAGAAATTCCATCCTATACTGCAAAGGATCCCTTCTCTCTAGTGAAGGTAAACATGGTCCCATCCCTTCAGACAAACCTCACATTGCGATTAATACAGTCTATTTGAGAGTGGACTATAGATAACTAGTCCATATCCATGATGATGCCGTAAGGCCTCGACGCTGCTGCTAGGAGATCCCAATTGAAGCCCTCACCTCCTAGAGTAAGCTCACACTACCGTCACTAGTTTGTAATTGTCGAATCCTCTCCCATAGGAGTCTCTAGCCATTAAGATCATTCCAATAGCTATGTCGGAATCTCCGAGCTCTAAACGAGGGCAGTGGCAACAAATGAATGGCTGGAAACTGTATCTATATGTACTGTGGCTAAGGTAGTGTAGACACAAATCATACCTCATATCATCTTCAGAGCACCATGATTGTAATCCTAAGCTTCCTAGAGTTAAGCTCACCCCTGTCCACCTACTCCCTACAGTAGGGGTGGACCTCATAGTGGTGGTGGAGGTAACATATCGAATCGTTACCCCCCGCCACCTACACGATCATCTCCTCTTCCATGTCCGCCTACTCCCTACGTACCTCCTCAGTTGAACCTCTGTCTCTGCCTGGGTGGTCCTTCAACCATATATTGATCATCCGTATGGCGGGTTGGATAGTCATGAGCCATGTGACACTTCTTGCCACATGTGTGACACTGCCTCCTCCTGGTATGACTGGATTCGACTCGTGTTCCCCGCACAACCGATCTTCAGTCATGCGGTCATCCACCTATAGGTCTTGTCCTCTTAGACCTCTATGACATTTGTCTACTCTTAACTGCAGACGACTCTTCTATGTGACCACTGGTGGTGGATCTTGCTGCTGGTGACTGCTCAGCAAAGAATCTCTCCACTAAGAGGGATCTCTCTAACACCACTGCTTATGTCAAGATGCTGGATGAGATCATCGAAGCCCTGATCTCCCACCTGAGTCCCTGCTTGAAGGTTCAGGCCCTAAAGAAAGGGTCCCACACATTATTAGTGGAGTAGCGTGAGAGGTCGTGAACCCCACTGAGTACTGAGCTACACTCATGCTACCCTACTGTATAAGCTCTTGTATGTGCACTGTGTGAAGAGTCGCTGGGACAAACTCTGCCTGAAATAGGCTCATGAAATCTTCCTAGAGAAGAGTCACCTCGTCATGAACCTCGAGCATCAAGCTCCACAATCTTCCTAATTCTTCTTATAGAAGGCTGGTGGCAAGGATCACCATGAGATTGGTGGGTGTCCCTAATAGTCAAAAGACTCTCACAAGAGCCTCCATCCAATCCTCAGCCGCCTGTGAGTCGATATCTCCGCTGATCCTGGGTGGCCTCAGGCGCTGGAACTCATCCAACATGCTCAAGTGGTGTGCATCGTCTACTTCTGGGGCTGGTGGCATCGGTGGCCTAATGGGGAATGGTACCACTGGTGCCTCTGCTGGAAAAGGGCCCTGCACCGAGGCCTCGTCGCTCGGTGGGATATCAATGCATACAACTCTCAGAACCCAAGCTAGTTGGCTGCGTGGAGGCATCCTGAAAAGTAACATGTGTGCCATGGTCAATAAGTTATACCTAGTAATATGACTTAATAGATAATAAAGAAAACTCTTGAAAATGCACTCGCAATCAGTGTTTCCATGCACTGAGTTGAAAATCAGAAGTCAGGGTCTTGGTGTATGGATACGTCAGCCGCCGCACCAACACTGGATTCACTGAACTAATAACCAAACTCACTAAAATTAAAACTATTCATAGTCCTATGTTCTGCGATATAACTGACTCATCTGATACAAATTTTTCACTACTTGTCCCCTAGGGCCCATTCCGTGACTACCCTAAGCCCGCATTCTATAGGCCAAGGGCTGGCGATTAGCACCGAAGGCATATTCTATAAAACAGGGAATCCATTTCCTTTATAACCTGTAACACACACAACCAAGCACAAAACAAGATAAGAACTCAAGTAACTGAATAGTAAACATAGTGATTATAGTATGTAAAAGGTTCTAGAATACAATCCCAACTAGAAAGTACAAGGAAAACTGGAAAGTACAAGACAATTGATAGGTGAAAAGCATCTCCTGGATCATCCACCATGATTCCTACCTAAAGGTTAGGAACTGCTCACGAACATCCATCTCTGTGGTTTGCCTCGTCTAACCTCCACCTCTGAGCTACCTCCAGTCCTGATACCCTCATCCTTAGTCAGCACTGTCCGTTTTCTGCATCCAAGAAAACAAGGTACGGTCATAGCCCGTGTAGGGGTGAGTATAACGATACTTAGTAGGAACCTAGAGACCCTCAAGGTCTCGTAAAATCCACCAAGGTTAAACTAAAAAGTGTAAAACTATAGATAACCCTACTTACGTATATTCCCATACATGTACTTATGTTTTCAAGTAATCAATCTCAATCATGAGGAAACACAGCGGTACTGAATCAGCACACACCAGGTATAACTTAAGTATGGTAGTATAGATGATTGGTTATAACTACTGAATCATATTATTCTATTAAGAGTCTCTCCTAATAACTACCACAGAATTGCTAGGAGATGACCTGTAGAGGATTGCTTGGAGCTGACCCAAACAGGATCTCTAGGAACTGACCCCCACAGGATCCCTAGGAGCTGACCCACAGAGGATCTCTAGAAGGTGGCCCACACAGGATCGCTAGGAACTGAACCACACATGATTCCTAGGCGTTGACCCACACAGGATCACTAGGTGCCGACCCATATAGGATCATTAGGATCTGACCCACACAGGATCTCTAGGATATGACCCATATAGGATCTCTAGGAGTTGACTCGCACAGGATCTCTAGGAGCACTTTTCTTGTCATAGCCAACTACTGGGATTCCGAACTGGGCTTGCTCATATCCAGGAGAGTCCACTCCCCAAGCCACTGGTCTATCCTCCAACTACCATGATTTCCCATGATGAAGTATCTCAAAGGACCTCCATATCATAGGTGTCTCAACGCAATAGACAGCGAGTCAATCAGAATCTCGGTCTGTGAGTTATTAGCCTTTTAGTCTTGGCCTGGTTGGATTCCTGCTCAATCCAACCTGACCATTCTTCAACTTTACCACAATATCCAGTGGGATATACTAAAAGGGAACATCTCTCTGCAATATTTCTAGTGCCACTGAAGGTTCATGAAACAGACATCTAGAGAAAAAGATATGGACAAAAGAGCATAATTGGGCCGATTTGAGTCTGGGGTTAGTCTGACCCGAACGGACCCGGCCTGGGATGACCCAGTTCAGGTGGACCCAGCCCAACCCGCTGGGTCCGACCCAGCCTTCACTCGGCCGCCCAGCCCGCAAGGGACGCATAGGCTGCGAAGGGCTGCTTGGGGCACGAAGGGCCGCCGTGGTGTGACGAGGCCGCTGGGCGGCGCGACGGGGCCGTGGGGCGGCGCGGTAGGCAGCTGTGCGGTGCGGCGAGGCCGTGGGGAGGCGTGGCAGGCCGCCGGGCAGCATGGAAGGCCGCTGGGCGGCACGAAGGGCCGCGACAGCGCTGTGAGTCCGATGGGAGGTGCGGCGGCCACGAGGCAGCGCAACAATGCTGTTGGGCGGTGTAGAGGGCTGTAGTGGCAGAGAGGGTCGTGCGCTGGTGTGGAGTACTGCAACAATGTGGCTCAACTGTGGGGTTTGGCTACGAACAACAGCTCGGTTGGGGGGTAGCGGTTCGGCCTCGGGGCATTTCAACCATAGAGTGGCAGCTCGACTGTGGGGAATGTAGGCCGTGAGGCGGAGGTCATCGTGGGGCGGCGCCATTGCACCTTCGCCTTCATCACGGTCAGCGGTGGTTCTGACTGCCATTCTCATGTTCCTCATTGGTCCCAAAAACCTACTCCGGTTTCCATTTTCCTCCATCACAAAGAACACCACAAATCATCACAACAATTTCAAAGAGGACGAGCCATGTTTGTTTGGCCTGCACTCTCCACATTAGAGCTGTAGCAAGCGTCTCAATGTAATCATAAATAAAGAATGAGTATAGAAGATATTTAATAACATCAATCCCCAAAATCCTCTTCAATCATTATTCTCAATCCCGCAAATGAATTTGAAGGGGAGAACATGGGAAGTGAAATAAATATAGAAATAAACCCCTACCTCGTTTGATTCGTCGATGGAGGTCGTGAGGGAGATGACGACGTCATTTGGTAGGGAAACACGATCATCGATTGAAGACATACCACATTAGAGGATGTCCCGAGGAAAAAAATTCAAAGTTGAGGTCGACGTTCGTTATTGGCGTTCTTCGTTGGAGAGCTTTCTCCCAAGTTCCCCAAAGCTCTCTCATTTTCCATTCCTTTTCCCCAATTCCAACAAAATAAAGAGGTGCCAATATAATTTAACTTAAGAAGAAATTATGTCTGTACACACACAAACACACACACAAGTTTGAAAAATTAATGTATGGAATTGGGATAATTAATGTGGAGGAAGCTCAAGAGGCTCCTCCATAATAAAGATGGTGTTCAGAGGTTTCTCCCTCATTAATAAGGGAGTTCAATAGGTTTAAGCCTCGGGTGGTCCCCACCACCATAACCTCTCATTGGAGGTCAGTTTGGGTGGTCCCCACCATCATAACCTCTTATAGGAGGTTTCGGTCTGGTGGTCCCCACTTCTCAACATCCACATGGAATAAAAATAAAAAAAAGATACACAATTTTATTTTTATTTTATTATTTCAGGAATATGTGAAAATATAACATCCACCCTCGACCTACTAAGATCAAGGTGAAGGTCTCCTTAATAGAATACCAGCCCTACGAGTTCAATAGTTCCCTCAGATTTAAATTCCAAGCACCAGTTCAAAAGTTAGAAAAACTCACTCGCATGTTTGCTGAAGGTACCCGAAATAAAGTACAAGAAATTCATTCTGGGCACACTGGGCCTCAAAATTATGCACCGTCAATTTTCACAGACTCTTAAAATTCCCATTTATTTAAAAAATTACATGTAAATTATGAGTCTTTACAATTAAGGATATAGTCCATCTAATTAGGACTAGATAAAAACATATATCATTCCTCACTCTAGCACCTACAATCCCATGTAAGTCAAAAAAGTAGGTGGGAATTCAATAAGGCATATAATTAATATAAATTTAAAAAATGACACCTCACCGAAAACACCCTCTCATGAAATAGACCCAATAATAATTTCCAAATCATATATATAACAATAATCATACCCCTTAAGAAAAAACCATACCACATAAAAAACCCCTTGGGGTCACAACTCAATATGGGGCCCAAGAGGTTCTCTCTGCCACACACAAAATTTATATACTATTTGAGGTTCCAATTGATCGTTCACTAAAAAATTTACTGAAAATGAAAATTACCCTTTTCAATGGTTTGAAATTCCATTTCAAACCATTGTTTATAATCAATATATTAAAATCCATTTTAAAATAATTTTTCTACCAAAATCTCAAAATCCTAATTTTAAAACAATTTCAAAATTTAAACCATTTTCTTTAGAATACATTAAAAATAAAAATTCTTTCCATTATACAATTTTCGACTGAAAAGGGATTCAAAAAAATTACACATCAGATCCTATTTAAAACAATTACTCAGATATTTTTCAATAATATCATTTCCATGTACCACTTTATATTCAATGTAAAACCATTATGCCAAGTGGGAAACCACCTTGAATTAACTTTAGAAGAAAACAAAACTATCACATATACAATTTGTTTTAAAAATAAAACATTAAAAATACCGAACCACACAATGATATATTAATTTAAGGAAATTAAAAAAATGCCCACCTTGGTTCCATGATGATTAAGTAGGAAGTTGTCGCCTATGAAAACGAATTCTCTAAAAAATGTCAATGGCTCCCAAGAAATCCCTAAGAAAAAAACCCCATGAATTAATAACCCTTAATAATAAATCCATAATTGGAATACCGTAGGGATTATGTTGGGATATGAAATTGAGAGATAACACAACTGGAAAATGAATTATTTAAAATGGATCATTTTTGACGGGGTCTTGACACAAATAACCCCTTACAGAATAAGGTGTCACAAATAACATTTTCGTGTATAAAAAATAGACCTTTTTCTATAGGAAGATTAATCCGTCATAAATAATTATTTACAACAGGTTAATATTACTTTCAAAAAAGAAAAAAATGAAAAAATCAAAAAAATGAAAAAATTAAAATTATAATAATATAATAAAATTATGAAATAAAAAAAAATATTCACAAAAATAAAAAAAATCACTATATGATACTATAATGATTTGAATCAATAAAAATATTAAAAAAATATTTACATTAAAATGATTATAGAAATAAATTTGACACAAAAATACATAAATTATATAGGGGGAGGTTCAACTAGGGGAGGTGGTTGAGGGAACATCATCCATAAACCTTGATTCATATGTCACATGCACTCCATTGTCTACTCATGCTACTGATCTTACCATAGACACATCTCATCCTACTGCTATTATTTCTATCAATGGAGCTTTTCCTTCTATATATTCATGGTCTCTGAAAGCTCACTATAAGCTCAGAGAATCCCCTCATACATTGGATTAGATGATGATAACACTCTACAAGCACCCCTCAAGCTGGAAGATGACATAAAAGTGGTACCATAATTACTCCAAGGCGCTAATCGAGAGTTGATACCAACAACTCAGCCTTTCTCAAATACATACTAATTCTCTTGCATATATGATGCATAAACAATTCCTAATTCATTGGTTCTCTGATCCTCAGTATTAGCCTGACTCCAATCCTATGTCTGAGTAGTTGCAGCCTCATATGACTCCTTTAATTGAAATTTAAAATTCAAATAGTTAAAATATTATTTTTAGTTAATTTTAAAACTCAAAAAATTTATACTGGCTACAATATGACTCTTGAGACCACATATAATATCTCTAGTGATAGGATCATCATACATCCTCCTATAAACGTCAAACTCTATAATATCATGATTTTCTACTACAAATGTTATTATAAAATAAATAGTTAACATTTAAAGTTTTATAAATTCTTATAAAAGTAGATACCATATGTTGCTGATGTATACTAAATGTATAATTACCATCTTGATGTTTCACCTCCTACATACCATGGTTCTATCGACCTAATGATGCTCTCCTTTGAAAACAATCTCCTATCCAGTATGAACATAATCCATCCAAATCCTAAGATAAAATATAATTTGGTTAGTTGGTGTAACACGAATGATCAAGATTTGTGACCCCCACATTCTGCATGGATTTCCTCTTCATATTATGAAAAAATTAATGGCAATGATCACACATACATACCTCCCATTCATCACAGATTAAGGAATGCATGATATCATAGACAAGATACCATAAACCCTATAAATAATTAATAATATCAAGTTAATAATTCAATAAATTTTAGAATAACTGTTATTTATTTACTTACCATCCAATAATCAAACATGCGATGTCGAAAATGAATAGGTATATGATCTCATTTCACCCATGACATAGAAAAATAATTCCGCAATATACACCTCGCTTGTCTAACAACTATATGTGAAAATTTGTAAAAAAATAGAACAAATAATCAAACAATTAGTATATAAATAAATTAATGAAAAATAACTAAAATACACAACTAGACATACCTCCACAGGCATCGATCGAACTCAAGACATGGACGTCACTTGAGTATAGGGTTATAAATCATCTTTCTAAAAATACCATGACCCCTCTGAGTCGACTTTGACCCACCAATAGTTTGAGTGTTAGATGATGTAGAGTTAGGATCATAACCAGGTAGTTTATCCTTATACAACTCATGAAACAAATTAGATAAATTGTCATCATCCATCTGAAACATGAAATGATGTTTTGTCAGTAAATAATTGAAAACAAGTAATATATCTATATATATTATATGTGATTATAAACAGTATTTAATTGTTTCAATCTTTATCTCCATTCTCATATTCATATACGATAGTGTCAATATTTTTATATTCCTCCTCGGTATCATCAGTTTTCATAAGAATTTTAGATTCCTCATTTCTTTATATTTTAAATTCATTTCTTACATCAATAACATCATCATCACTATCGACCCATAAATGTGGGGTTTCACCATTGATAATCATGTATATTCATGAAAAATATGTATTTAGATGTGTCTCTTGAAAAAATTTAATTCCTTGAACTCATGTAGAACCACATTCACTTTGAATAAACTGATTTTATGGGATTTTATTTTTATTATCCTCCACAAATCACTTAACTCCCATAAAAAAATAAAAATAATTTTCATAATAAATTTGATGTTCCTAATGAGACAATATATATGGTTCATTTTCATCGAGAAATATTATATATTTAATATCAAAAATTTCATGGTGCGGATGAACACACATGCCTCTATTAGTATCAAACGAGTAATATTTAAACAATATTATATAATTATTCCCTAGATAAAATAGTTCAATTATTTCTTCCAGTATGCCAAAAAATTTCACTTCACTTTCCCTATAAGAAGATCCTCTCAAGAAAACACCACTATTCATTTTTTCCATTCCCCTTATGCACATCTATGAAATCCAAATACATTCACTACATATACATTATAATATTCTACCATTTTGGATAGTGGGTTACTCAAAATACACAATAAATTAACAATTTTATTAGCATGTTGAGATAATTAAAAATTTGGAAGAAAACATTATCAATATAACACTTAATAAATTGATTTTATATGTTAAAACATAAGCAATTTATTTTTCAAGTTTTTTAAACCAGTAGGTAACATTATTTTACTAACATTCTTTAAGAGAAGATACTAAAATTTATGGAAACCATTTCATTTTAGGAATATATTATAATCTAAAAATAAAATAATATTAGTTTACATTTAAAAACAATTATAGAATAACTGATGATATCACCCACTATAAAAATGGATTCATTTCTTCATAGTTGAGAATAATATATATAGGATCCGTATGATGTCCATCATTTGAAATCCATCATTTATTAAATCCATCAAATCCAAGTTCCAGCTGACTGAAAAATGATAATTGAATTGTCATTTCATTATCTAAATTCCACTCATTATGGTCCGTTCAATTATGCTTTGAGGCATATTCAATTTTAAAATAATGAGGGTGGGAAAAAAATTTCTTCCTTAAAATAAGCTTATGTAATTGATCCTTTCATCGATGATTTATTACATGCATTTTTCTTTAATTTCTGCATGCATCTACTGTATGGGTACATTAATCAAAACTATACCAACCCTCCACATTTTATTAATATGGGAAATACAATATTAAATATTATATTCAATCAAATAAATATGGAGGATTTTTTTCCAAAGTACATAAAATAAAACAATATCTTCTTGAAAACTACTTAGTTCATTATAGTCTATTTTCACCACAAAAATGTCTCAAAGAAATATGATCTTCCTATTTGTCCATCCCCGATCATATAATTCAACAAACCTATAAATCCAATCAATTGAAGTTTGTACATTTAAATGTGATAGTCACGACTATTTAATCTAGAAATACGTCTATTTATGATATATCTGTCCAAATTAAAAACATGACCTCCTGAAATCCTGAAATCTCCAATCCACTGAATAAATAACAAATGATTTTATTTGGAAAATATATAAGGCACTTTTGGATTTATTAACTTCTGTGATATGTATTTTCAAATCGTTTAAGTTCTGGTCACCTAAAATTTTGGGAATGATCTAATAAAACATTTATATTATCTTTTCTCTTAATAGGTGTGTGCAAAAAAATATAAAATATATTTTCAAAACATTTCTTCTCAATATTAATGACATCTAACATGTCATGTACAAACAAATGAGACCAATATGACATATGCTAAAAAATGCTCCATTTTTATCAAATTGTGTTCTTTCCCAAAGCCATCTATTTTTTGTAGGTTCATAGTCAGTCGAAAGGTAATGGGATTTAATAAAGATAAAATTTATTTTCACTCAATATCTGATATCATTTTTGGAGTAAAATATCCCTCAATTTAACCTTTTCTTAAATAATATTTGTTCCTTTAAAAAGGATGATCGAAAAAAAGAAATATTCCCTGACATTTGAAAAAAATGCTTTTATTCCATTGAGAAAAATAAAATATTTATTTTCTCTACTACTAAATGGAGATGATTTTGGAACATGCTTACTCTATCCAAATAACAATTCATATTCTAGTTCATCACTAATATTCCATATTAATGCAACTTTCATTAGGAAATTTTGTTTCACAATAACATCATATACACTAACACCGTTACTCCATAATAAATATAACTCATAAATAAATATATTTAGATAAAATTATATATTATTTTTTAGTTATCCTAGAATTAATAAGGTCAAATGGATATATTATTCATTCATCAACATCCAATGAGGTAAATTGTACGAAGTTATAAATGCAAACCAATAGAATATTGAATACCATAAGAACCAAATGGATAGAAACCTTCAGTTGAAAGACCAAATCACATGTTTTAGGATAATGAAGACAAACACAAATGGAATTGGTCAAATAAATTCCAAGAATCACCCTCATAAGTACAATTTAAATTTTTACCAGCATAAATATTAGTTTTGTTCTATGATATCAATGATGTTGTTTTATGAGACAAAAATAAATGTTTCAATATGGGTGTAAGTAGAAAATATCTCTAAAATTTATAAGAATCAATCTAGACATACCTTGTTGAGCCTATATGTACTTATACTATACACATGTTTTGTAACACCTTAAGATTTTGTCAATTATGTTTTTTGAATTAATTTAATCTTTTTGATATTTTTCATTTCATGTATCCCTGAAAATAGTTTATTTTATGTTAAAGCAGTAGGTTTGGCTTGTGTTATATGAAACAAGATAATCAGGAACTATAATCACCATAAATTTTAGCTTTCTATACAGATAACACCAAGTTTATCTTATGTTACATGAAATATTGACTTTCCTTGATGGATTGGGTAACACGCAAGACCGAGTGTTGACGATCAATAATTAATTATTAAAATATTATTATTTAATAATATATAAAATAGCTGTTAAATTTAATATTACAGGATTAACTAACTTATAGTTGAATTCATTGGTTACCTTTTAATTTGAAAAGAATATAGAAACCAAATAAATATAAATGAAATTATTTTATAAAATACTATCTTCTTGTAAAAAAGTTGATTTTTCTTAATAAATTAAATTAACTAATACAAGTGAATGATATTGATTAAATTTACATATAATTTATTCAAAAAAATATTTTTTTACATTCATCATATTGACTTTATATGCAGAATATGAGAACATACTCAATATTACTCACAAAAACCTATATTTTTATAAAAGTAGTTATACAGCCTTTTAATGGCGAACATATTTTAAAACTAAAATTTGGAACTTTTATAAATATAATATTTCAAAATAAATTTCATCTTTGAAAGTTATATATAAAAATAAGTTTATGGTAAATTATTGGTATTTTTAAGTGAAGTTTCATTTTTTAATGAATAGTGAAAAATATAGAATTTTAGTTGAAAACCGCTTTTTCATCTAATTTATATAGAAGGATAAATTATATTTTAAATATATTTAAAATATTATTTAGATAATAATTTTATTAATCAACTCAATTTGGATCATTGGAATTAATTTAACATTTAAATTGAATATAAAAATATAGCAAAATTTTGAACGTTTTTACTTTAAAAACATGCATTGTATTCCTAAATATGGGATTAAATTAAATTAATTTTTGCCACTGATGTGATTTTAATTGGAAAAAAATAATTCCATAGTTTGTGTCAGTATAATTTATAATTTCAAATAATTATAACTTATTTTTTTTCTAAAAATATTAGTGAATATAATGGAAGTTAATTACAATAATTAAGGTAAAATTTAGCTTAATATGGGACTAAAATTTAATCTTATAGTCCCAAAAAACCTAAAAACATTCCCAAGAGACATTTTCTAGCCATATTTAGACCATATCCTTCCTTGTATCGAATTTTTTCCATTATTTGATCCAATTGACATGGGAAAATGTAGGTGGAATTCCTTTTCCCAAAATTTATGCGTGTTCCACTTGTCCTCCACTATAAAAGGACCTCATCTCCTCCCACTTCCTCACACATATCTAGCCACTTTGGATCAAAAAATATATACCCAAATAGATCCTAAATACTAATCTCTTAATCCTAGAAGCTTTCCCTTAGTAATAAATCAATCCAAAAATCCCTTTGGTGAAAACCAAAAGGAGTAACTCGAATAAGAGGTAACATTTTTCTCATGTTATTTTATTTTGTTTCAATTCTCCACCCCCTTAACACTTCTTATTCCATTATTGTATAAAAAAATATAATCAAAATACTAGGGTGTTTTTATGCTAGGTTTTTTACCTACACCTAGACACACTTCCATATAATGGGTAGCGAACATACTATTTTCGTATACGATGAACAACCGCCTCACCAAACAATGATTGTTCATTTTTACTTTTCCACCTCTCATGGTTGAAACTTTGATGAAAAATATGTTTATATATGTTTTATATTTTATTTATTATGTATTTAATATTATTTAATCCTTTTACATAACATATATTTAAACACCATACCACCTACCTCGATCGTCTCTGATCGGTATACGCGAATGACGCCTCCGAAAATGTCCAAGAATGATATAGATCTGGGATAAAAGAATTACCGTTCAAATGTAAATAACTTACCTTAGAGGAGGAATTGTTATGAATATTGCAAGGAGAAGGGTGGGGATTACCCGTACGGTCCCTACGTGATCGACGGAAGTGGAAATGGATTCCCGGCACGTGATCGATTGATCCTCCAAGGTTTAGTCGTCCTCTTGAGTTCTTCTGGTGTTCTAAGCATCCCCTATGAACAGAGGTGGCTACTACCCATTTTAAGAGAAAAAAAAACTACACGTAATATACACCCAAGTACATGGTGTATACTTTACATTTTTTAATCTATTCCTCTAGCGGCTTCTTTCCACCACGGCACTGTTCATCCGTCGACATGAGTACACGACGTGTATTCCTGATTACACGGCGTGTACTGTCGCTCTGCTGGCGGCTGTCTGCACCACCTTACTGTTCACCATCCAAGTGAATACATAACATGTAAATACCTTATACACGGGGTGTAGTCATTTTTAAACCCTTCATTGCCGACAGGCCTATATGCCCTATGTACTCATCCCATAGGGCCAAAGTACACGGTGTGTGGAAAAGTACATGGCGTGTAGTCAGATGTTTTGGGATTTTTCCCTATTTTCCCAATTTTTCTCAAAAACACCTAAGGAAAAGGAAAAGAAGAAACCCGTACCTCAAATATAAGAACCAAGTTTCTGTAAACTTCCCTCCTTAAAGCAATATATCCCCTAATTTCCCTTCCAAGGGTGGTGAAGATAAAGCTAAGAACAACTCTGGCCACTAAGCACGTACATTGGTTTCCCGCTCCCAGGTCTCCTCCTGTACTCGGCAATGCTGCCATAGCACCCATACAAGAGGAAATGACCAGACTTGGAGAAACTTCATGCTCCTATCAATTATAAAAATCAAAGGCTCCTCAAAGGATGCATCGATTTGAATCTCAACCTCCTCGGTCTGAAAGATGTGAGATGGGTCTGAATGATAACGGTGTAGCTGAGATACATGGAAGACGTCATGTATGGACTGGTACCTCTATGGTAACTGCAACCGATCGGCAACCGACCCGACTCTCTCCAGAATCTCAAATTTCCCCACATACCTCAGTGAACGTTTACCTTATCTCCTGATCAGTCTGTGTCCCAACCTCGGCGAAACACACAAGAAAACCTGATCCCTGACCATAAACTCTCATGGTCGTCTACAATGATCATCATATGATTTCTGACGAGTCTATGTGGTATCCATCCTCTTTTGAATCAATTAGACCTTCTCTAAAGTCTCCTCTATGAGAAGTGGTCCCAACAAAGCTGCCTCACCCGCCTCTAACCAACACAAAGGTTATCGGCATGACCTACCATATATAGCATCATAAGGTGCCATCTCAATAGTTTCCTGAAAACTAGTATTATTAGAAAACTCAAACAGGGGTATATGATTCTCCCAAGATCCCCCAAAGTCTGGGAGCATGCGTGCACAATGTCCTTAAGCACCTGTATCGTACACTCTGACTGGCCATCGGTCTGATGGTGGTAAGCTGTGGTCAGAAGCACCTATGTACCCAGTTTCCTCTGGAAACTCTGCCAGAAATGAGATGTAAAACGGGCATCCCTATCAGAAATTATAGAATGAGGGACCCCATGAAGATGTACTACCTCTCAGGTATATAACTTTCAGAGCTTGTCAACACCGAAGGTCTCCTTGATCGGAAAAAAGTGAGCTACCTTCGTGATTCTGTCCACAACAACCCACATGACATCATTGCCTCAAGGTGACCTTGGCATCCCAGTCATGAAATCCATCATGCCATCATCCCATTTCCACTCCGGAATGGGAAACTACTGTAATAGACCACCTGGCCTCCGATGCTCTGCCTTCACCTACTGACAGGTGGATAATCATGTAACAAAAACAACTACCTCTCTCTTCATACCCGACCACCAGTACTGACATCTTAAGTCATGGTACATTTTGGTAACTCTATGATGCCTTGTCTAAGCTAAAGCATGAAACTCCCACATCAGCTCCTCGCGTATGTCCCCTAGAACCCAAAATCATTCATGGAAACTCAATACCTCTTCATCGCCTATCGTCCAACTAGGAGGAGCATCCTCACTGGACACCGACTCCGGTAGAACTAGGCCTTATGAATATGATAGTTGTCTCATCCTTACTCTATCAAGGAGGATTGAAGTCACAACTAAGGGTGAAAGATTGTTTTTCCCCTGAATATCATGCACCTCCAATTGAATCTCAGAAAAACAAATCCATAAGCTGTCACTCACCACTGGCCTCTCAAACTTCCTGTGTCTGATTCTTCATTCTTAGTGAATCAGACACAGTGTTACCTTTCCTAGGTGTATAGGAAAGATCAATGTCGAAGGACTGATGGTATTCATCCCACCTTTGCAGTCTCAAATTCAAGTCACACTGAGTAAATATATAATTGAGAATTTTTTGGTCAGTGAAAACCAAAAAATGCACTCCCAAGAGATAATATCTCCAACAGCGTAATGCATGAACAACTGCAGATAACTAGAGATCATGTATCATGTAATTCCTCTCACATGGCCTGAACTGTCGAGACTCGTACGCAACAAATCAATCTGCCTACATCAACACAGCTCCCATCCCAATACCTGATGCATCATAGTAAACTGTATAGCTCGTCCCTTACTGTGGAAGTATCAAGATTGGTTCTGATGTCATCCTTCACTTCAGCTATTGAAAATTTGTCTTGCGAGCTTCTGACTAAACTAACTTCACACCCTTCTTAGTCAAACCCTTCAACGGTGCCACTAAGTGGGAGAAGTCTTGTATAAAGATCTTGTAGTAACCAGCCAGCCCCAAGAAACTCCGTATCTCAAAAACATTCTTAGAATACTCTTAGGAAACTACTGCTCTCACTCTGGGTCCACTACAACTCCTACCTCTGAGATGATATGACCCAAGAAGTGTATCTGGTCCATCCAAAAGTGTCACTTTGAGAGCTTAGCATACAACTGATGCTCTCTTAGTGTACTCAAAAAAATATTAAGAGGGGAAGCTTGATCGTGTCAAGTGTGAGAGTAAACCTAGATGTAATCCAAAAAAACTACCACAAAAGAGTCCAGATAAGGGTGGAACACATGATTCATCAGAGCCATGAAAACCACTAGCGCGTTCGTGAGTCCAAACAGCATAACCAAGTACTCGTATAGACCATATATACTCTGAAAAGCTATGAGCGGTATACCTGATGGTCTAATGTGTATCTAATGATATCCGGATCTCAATTCAATCTTCTAGAACACTCATGCTCCTAGAAGTTAATCAAAAATCTCATCAATACTCGACAAGGGATATCGGTTCTTAACTTTCAACTGGTTCAACTTCCGATAATCCACACAAAGCCTGAGGGTACCATCAGAATTCTTCGCAAAAAGGACAGGAGAACCCCAAAGAGAAGTACTAGGTCAAATTAAACTCTTTACCTATAACTCCTCTAACTGTCACTTGAGCTCCTGCAACTCTGGTGAATCCATCCTCTACGGAGGAATAGACCCCAGTGCTGCTCCTGGCATAAGCTCAATAGATAAATCCACCACTCGCTTTGGAGGAAGGCCTGAAAAGTCATCTGGGATGATATCCCTAAAATGATCAACCACTAGAGGGGAATCCTTCTAACAATTTCCCAGATCATCTAGATACAAACTCACAATCTGGGCTGTCACACCACCACACCCATGATGCTCAGGTCCAGCTCGGCTCTCCAAGACATCCCATTCACCCTTTGCATAAAAACTCTCCACCCTCTAGTGACATGAAACTTACTCTATGACAATAGCAATCCACAAAGGCTCAGAAGGGAACCAACCAGTCCATCCCAAGAATAACATCATAGCTCGTTATCTCTAGGACATAACAATCCCATAGAAAGTGAAACCAACCAACCAATAGGAGGAACTCAATGCACTGACGCACACTAGCCATTCTAGTCCCCAACGGAGTGTCTACCATCATAACATCAAAAGAATAAGAAACATAGAGCCCAAGGCTCTCCACAATGGATAGAGATATAAAACTATGTGTAGCACCCGTATCAAAAAGTATAGAAGACAAAAAAGAAGAAACTAGAATAGTACCTCTGATAGTGGATGGTCCAGGATCGTGCTTCTGTTGCATCTGTTGCACTGCATATGCCTACCCAATGCCGCGACCCTGCAACACAGCTTGGATACTCTAAGCTGACCCACCCTGCTGTCTCTGAGATTCTAGTGTCGAGGTACCACAGCCACAACAACCACCTCTTCCTATACATCCTGACGTATCCCAATTTCCTGACTGGTAAGAAGCTATTGGTCCTGCTCTGGTACACTAAGTATGCACAGAACCCCTCTCACTAGCCACTAGTAGGATCACCCTGCAGAAACACTACAGATGACCCATCTTGCCACAAGTTGGGCACTCCACTAGGTCACGTGGACACTGAAGTCTCTTGTACCCCTCTCTACCACACTGGTAGCACATTACTGGACCGCCTGTAGAAAATCTCTGGCTAGCACTTCCACCGTGAGGAATGGTATTCCTAAAACATGGGAAGATTAAGAAGAAGATGTCTCACCTTCCATGTCAAGGACACAAAAATAGACTAGGAATATGAGATCATTGTACCAGACAAGTAAATACTTACTTATTCCCATAGTAATAGTAGTGATTCAATTGGATAACTATATTAAAACACTCATTGAGTGTAAGGGTCCAAGACCAAGGTTGGAGAAGATGTATTTGGGCATGACATTTATGGAGGCTCAAAGTTATATAAGAGCATAATCATAGTTGTAACTCCCTATTTGGTATGAAACTGTAAAGGTCCCAAGTTATTTTCATTTCATGGGAATGGGTTGTAGGCTTGAAACCTTTTTAATGGCACTTAGTTTTCCTTTATGGGAGAAAACATTTGAAAGAAACATTGCATACCTTGTGATTTTTTTGATGGAATATAAGAGGGGAATATGAAATTCAACACATCTAAACTTGTTATAAATTCTATAATTAGGCTTGAATATCTTCTTAATAATAGATATGGCTTGAGAAAAAGGTATTAGGTTCCTTAGAGGAATGGGATGAGTTTAATGAGAGACTTCAGGTTAATTTTCTATCCTTTTTATCTTTTTTTCTACCATAATGTTTAAATGATATTTAATGGATTCATCATGAGGCATAGAAATTGTATTTCCTTATTGAAGTTAAATTTCACTTAAATTACCCTTAGGGTTGTAAAATGGATTAGTTGGGAGTTAGGAAGAATTGAATTTTTTATGTTGGCTAATGTGGGATTCAAGTTGACTAATTTGGATTCCATTGTTTTTGAGGATGAAATAGGTGAACAAGGAAAGATATTCCAAACCATATTCACTTTATTTCTTTGAAGAAGAGGTGGTAGGACCAAAATGGGCCTTGATACCCTGAGAGGGGTGGGGGAATCGAGGTATGGATATTATTTTCTAAATCATTTCTACCCCAATAGATATTGAACTCTTTATTATAAGGGTCACTTTGTTTTACCTTATGTTTTAATGATGATATAATCCTTTCCTTCTTTATTTGATGATGATGATTTGAATTTAATGCATTAAATTAAGCCCCAGGAAACAACTATATGTACTTGGATTACCCTCACTGGGCTACATCCAAAGAGCAGACAAAAAAGATGTGTCGAATGTACCAAATTCACTAATGCTCACTACCAATAATGATGGTTTAGGATAGATCTTGTTAATGACCATTATCACTACATTTACAAAGTTTATGGTCATCTCAATAAATTCCTAATGCTCCCTCCCTATGTATCTTACTATGGAACATTTTTGATGGAAAGGATCATTATCTTCATCTTCATTTTCTACAAATCTTGGAAGGTATTAAGTTATAGTTTACAAAATTTTAGGTCCATTCATTATCTCTAATGAATAAATCTTTAGCTGTAGATATATTATTTGTTGATGCCCGACTTAAATCCACTGATTAATAACATTTTACCCTCGATTTACTGGTAAATTCCTTCTAAAAAACATTCATGAAGCTCATTTCCTTCACAAAGATCCTATTTTGAGAAGCTCAAATAGCCTTCACAAAGCTCCTCTTTCACGAAGCTCAAACATACATCATGAAGCTACTACCTTTCAAGAAGATCACATACCCTTTGTGAATCACACAGATTTTTCAAATCTCAACAAGCCTTCACAAAGCTCATTCCTTTCAAAAATCTTACATAGACTTCACAAATTTCCTTACATTAACGATGTGTATAACATTTGGTTGGATTTTATAGCCTTCAAGAACATCTTGGCATGAAAATACTTCAAGAACCACGTATGTGATACTAAAGCCTTAAGATTTTATTTTTGTATCACATATTTTTTGAAGGGGGTAGAGGCCTATTTATCAATGTTTCCACCAATTATAGAACCTTCCAGCCACGTCATAACCATTTCACAATGCTTCTTCTTTTCCTCCATGATTACCCCTTTTTCACAATGTGCCAATAAAATTATATATTTGTGATGCCTATCATTTTCATTGAGATCACCATCAAACTCTCTATGCTGCCATGATTGTCCACTTATGATGCTCCTCAGCTTCACTGTTCGCGTTTCTCATCGTACTCTTGAAACTCACCATTATAATCTTTACAGCTTTGAGAAACCGCCTTTTTGAGATCCATTATTCATGAAATTCATACCTTTTCTATATTTTCAAATGGAATTCAAGGAAATAAACTTTTCATGATTCTACCCAAACTCCAAATTTTCGACCAATAAAATTTGGAAAACACTAGGAAAAAACACAAACTTTTGTATGTAATTTTATATAATACATCGAGGGAATCAATTCCATCATATTGTATATTTTTAAACATACAATGTCAATCATATATTTTGATTCCACAAAATACCTTGAAAAACTACTTTTTAACCAAATACAATCAACCCAAAAATACAAATATGATACCTTGAGCGATCTTTTCCCAATAAGAGGCATGTCCCGTATTGAGATTTCATTACTTGGGGTTCATGGTAAAATTATTTTATTGGGTTGAGATTGAGAAGGATCACTAGTATAGTGGAAACAAAGAGGACCCGGAGGAGGATTGTTCCTTTGATGTCGAGGAATAAAAGGATAAGGTTGTTGGAAGTTACCACTACACTGAACATATTGGAATTGGTTTTTATTTTGAGGAGGGAATTGAAATAGATGCGAGATGATATAACCATACATATAGAATGGGATATAGGTAGAATAGAATGTATTATAGTGGGATTGGTTGGAGTTTCTAAAGAACTAACCTAGTTTTTGTTGGTTGGTACTCTTCTAAGAAAATTCTACATTGGTCTCCATTATTACAGATGAATCTGATAGATCATCCTATAATTATGGACATGTGTTAGTTGGATGAGAATGTTATATGTATATTACATATTTTTTGGTAGTTATAAATAACCAATATTATGGGTAAGAAGAGGTTGGAGCATTGGTTGACAAAGCTAGTTGCCGCACAAGACCAATAAGCTCACTCGTCTACTCGACCATCTTACTAGGTTATATGGATTTATTCAATTAGACTTAATTGATTTGATAATGTTCTATAATATGGAATTAATATGTGTTTTCAACCATGTTTCTTATGATAAATTATTCAACTATATGATATTTTTTAATAAGATATATTCCACTTGTAGTATGGATGAGAGTTATCTCCATTGCCAAAAGAACCTTCATAGAAGTATTTGATCAAGAGTTTTTCATTGATTTGGTGTTGTGGGAATGTTTCAACAAAATTTCTTAAACTATACCAGTACTCATGGAGTGATTAATTATGTAATTGATAGATACCACTAGTTTACTTTTAGGTAGAAGTAGTTTGAGAAGCAGGAAAGAGTTAAAAAAAATAGATGCTTTAGGTCAATTATCATGTTTATAGAATAAGGTAGGAAGAATTAAGGACATGACACCTTCAATTAAGCTATGGAGAAAGGTAATTCTCATATTTTGATTTATTCTTCAGAAATCCCTAGATTATTTATAGTAGAGAAAGCCACTTGGCACTCTATGAGGTGAAGATGCAGATCATCACTGGCTATCCCATGTAAATGTGGTAAAATATTAGTCAATACAGTATTGAGTTTGAAATATT
This sequence comes from Viscum album, assembly GCA_963277665.1. NCBI lineage: Eukaryota > Viridiplantae > Streptophyta > Magnoliopsida > Santalales > Viscaceae > Viscum > Viscum album. The sequence continues at coordinate 419,617,406 of OY728162.1, read as the reverse complement.
AATCTATGTTTGGATATAGAATACTGAGGGGTGGAAAATTCATATTAGGGGCAATGTGTTCATTAAAGGATTGTTCTATTGTATTGGCCATATGTAGATCAATTGGATTGGAAATGAACGAGTCTTAAGGGATTTCATTATCCCTATTGTTCATCCAATATATGTAGAGATCTCTGAATTTCAGGGTCAAAAAAATATGATGGATTGTATGGGAGTCTATGTGAAATTTAGAGAAATTCTGAAAGGATGTTAAAGGATGGGATTTTCAATGTGTTATTTTTTTCAAATTATTTTTTGGTTTTTTTAATTTTTTTGTTTTTTTGACAAATATAAAAAATGTATGACTAGTTATCACACCATCACAAGAAATGAAACCATTTTAATAACAAAATGTTATCACATATTGAACATTCAAAGTTTAGTTAATCTTATATAATGTTTATAAAGAAACTTAGGTTGAATCCCAAGTGATAGTACTATTTTTAGAGTCAATTTTTTTTGTTTTATCTTCTTGAATGGGGGGGGGTTCATAGCTTAGTTGAAATAATTTATTGATAAATTTAGTTATAAATTTTAAAAATAATGGGGCGAATTTATTATTAGGGATGAAATATTATGGTATCTTTGATATTTATGATATATTTCATTAAATTTACACCCATTCCACAAGACAATTTTGATCAGATTTCCTAAACTTTGAGGCTTTTTTCCAAGCCTCAACTAGGTTATTGATCTCAATTAATAATTGTTTATGTAAGTGTATTAATGGTTCCAATAATACATTTAATCCTTCTATTAAACTAAAAGTGTCATTAATTCATGAAATTGTAATTTTAACATACAAAATTTTAACTTAAGGAAAATAATTTTTCACCGAACATGAACAATTGAAGGAAGGTAAACATGCGTTATTTATTGAATTAAAAAGTAAAGGAGGGAAGGAATTATGCAAAAATTTAATGGATTTTCGGAATTAATAAAAAATATAAAAACATTGTGTTAGGCAAAGATTTTATATTATGCAAATAATTTATTACATGAGAAAAAACATACATGATTACAATTGAAAACAAACAAAAAAGATAATGAATTGAGAAATTGGAGGAGAGGACTCTCTTTCTAAAATAAGAGCATGAGATGTAATAATAAGATTTTGGAAATGATATTTTCATGCCAATTATTCTCCATGAGTTCTGAAGTTGCAACCCATTTTATGGGTAGTATGAGTATCTATTTATAGCCAAAGGTAGTGGATAATTTCACTTAAAAAATTTCCACTCAAGTTGGCTAAAAAATTTCACAATTTATACTATTGGATCTTGAGATATATTTTTATTCAAATATGTGGATATTTATTTATAAATTTTATTCTCCACATTTAGTAGTACTTCAACTTTTGGATCCCATGTTATAGTTTTGTTTTTAAATCATGTGTCGTTGTCCAGAAATATCCAAAATTTCTACATGGCCTAAATGTGAATGTGTATTAGACTTTAAATGTGCCTTCATCTTGAAACCATTTATTCAAAAAATATGGTATCATAAATATTTATTTTCTGCCTAAAAAATTTCATCTAAATTGGGCCATTATATTGGGGTATAATTTAATAATTGTGGGATCTATTCAAATCCTCGGTAGAATTGTGGTCTAGAATTTCATGCATCAATTGGGAAACTTATTTGTTGAGTTGGGACATAAATATTTTATCCAAGATTTATTTTTATATCCAAGAAAATATTAAGTAGTTTCATAAAATTTAATATTGTATGTAGACTCTAGAAATTCAAGGATCATGGATGGTCTAATTTACTTCATATATTTATTGGGTCTTTGTGTGTGGTCCGTATGACCATTTATATGTCCAAATTAACCAACTATATAGTTGAATGACCAATTTTAATTTGAAACAGGAGAAATAAAAAAACAGAATCACATATTTTAGATTATTATATTGAAGGATATAAATATAAAAATAAACTATAATTTAATTGATTGGATTTGAACAATACTCTTTATATATGTTTATGATCAAAACATGAACATTGAATTGAACCTAGTTTAACCTAAAATAAAGACTCGATCCCCAAAAAACACATGGTAACTCATGTTTACTTATGAAGGTTTGTGATAAAGTACCCATATATGAGATACTTATCAACATCCAACAATGATCCTAGTATCCATACTACCCAAAAATACCCCAAATAGAAAGATAGAATGGTCTGATACTATTTTTCACAAACCATCTTTAGGTCACCTATAATGAGGGCACCCAATCTGACCCGTGACATACCTGATGAGCATTCTCAACCAACCTGAGTGGGAAACTAGTTTCAGAGTATAAAATCACTATCAATTGGAATAATTTCACCATTGATATATGAAATTTATGCCCAAATAAAACATAAAAATAATGTTATATAGTATCAATAATGTGACATTCCATAAAATGGATAATAATAAATAATAAATAACTAAATAATAAATAAGATTAAGGGAATAGGTTAATATATATACATAAAAAAATTATAAATTCCCTAAAGAGCTGTTAACATATTCATCTCGGACTTGGTTACTCTAAACATCCCTATCCAACCATCCCATACTAGCTGATCACCTAACATGAGGATGACCATTGGATAGAGCATCTAAAAGAAACCCATAAGAGATTCATATATCAAATTTGTTTTAGAGTGTGAGTGAAACCATGATTGTAGTTACGCACCATATAGTTCACAATATTTCATTAAAACTGAAAATTCATTAATTCTTATATGAATTAAAATTTATAAAGTTGATTTTTCATAGTTAAAATACAAAATCCAAAATCACATGCCATACCATTTAAAAACTTCCTGTTTTCTTTTCATTTAAACGAATAAAATCACATTCAAACCATTTCCAAGGCAATAAACCCCTTTTTAACCAAAAAACACATATAAATTATACTTTGGAAATCCATTTATAAATATGTATTTTTAAAACTCATTTATAAGTTTTTTTCGAATAAATATACGTCAGGAAAAAATTAATTAATATAACACCATCGCACCACGTCATAAGGGAATAAATATAAGTGAGGAAAAGTCAAGGTGAAAAAGTATATTTATAAAATAAGGGGAGAAAATGAAAAGAGTTTTCCTTGAGAGAATCATTAATAAGAAATGGTAAATTACTAATCATCTAATGAGGTCATCAGAGAGGCACTATGGTCTGAACCATCTTCAGGCCTATTGATGCATTCCAAAAGTCTATAACCAATAAGCTACACTCAATAAGCCTCACTAGGGGAACACCCTTCCAATTTATTTACATACCATGAGGGATATATTATATCTAATCAAGACTAGAAAGAAATGTCTCACGTCTTTCACTGTGATACCTAAGATCTCATATGACTGAAAAGAAGTAGGTGAGCAATCAATAAGGCATAAAATAAATATTACAGAAATAAATGTAACCTCACACACACCACTATCAGAAGAAAAAACCCCAATCACAATGTACACATCATATATATAACAATAATACTCCCTCATGGGATAAAAAATATCACATTTAGGGGGTTAAAGTTAAAAAAGAGTTCACAAGAGGGTCTCTTTATCTCTCTCTCTCTCACACACACAAAAATTGAAACTATTCAAGGTTCCAAACATGAATCCAATAAAATTTAACTCAAGATCCCAAACCCCTTTCTCAGTTATTTTAAATTCCATTTCAATCCATTGTTTTAAACCAATCAATTAAAATTCATTTCAAAAACATATTTTAACATATGTAATGAAAGTACAAGCTTAAAACCATTTCAAAACATAAAACCTATTATTTAGAAACCATTAAAAAGGAAAGACATTCCCTTTATCCAATTCTCAACCCAAATAGGGTCAAAACACTTTAAATATCAAATTTTATGTAATATAGTCACTTAAAATTTTATTAATATTTGTAATTTTTAGTAGAATTTCAAATGTCAAATAAATCCCTTATGTCAAGTGTGAAGACAACTTGAAATAAATATATAATCCAAAAAAACTATAACATATACTATTTTATTAAAAATAAAATGCTAAAAATCATAAAGAACACAATTCTATGTCAATTTAATGAAACAAACAATACCAACTACATTGGTACAATAATGATCAATATCAATATTTTCACCTATGATGGAGAAATCTCTAAAAAACCTAAAGGGGTCACAAGAAATTCCTAATAAATAAAACCCCCATGAATCTATAAATCCTAAACCTAAATTCATACTCGAAATCCATTAGTGTTTGTGGGAGGATAGGAAATTGAAGGAGAGGGGAAGAGAGAAAAATAAAAGAATAAATCAAGATGAACGAATGGCTTACCTTAGAGAAATATATATGAAAATACATTGGAAAATATTATAAATCAAGGTATAAGGTTGAAGGATCAACCCTTGGTGTACACAAATCATGACAGAATGATAAGAAGATAAAGGGGAGAAAAAATCCATGAAATATGATCAGGATAATACTAGAAAATCCAATTTTAAACACCTGGAATGTCTACATGGATATGACATGAAATTTAAAAGAAAATGAGCCAGTTAAGTGAGATTTACTAAATTAAAGAACACTTGAATGGTTTCTTCACATGGTTTACTGGTTATATATTATCCTTAAAATAGATTAGATTAATTTTAGATCCATATTAAATGATTTTCACATGGTTTTTTAACCATGTGCAGGACCTGCATCGAGAAATTATGACAGAAGTATGGAGATGCATGGTTTTTACTAAGATTCCAAAAAATATGTAATAGTCATGAAAAAAATAATTATTCATCTTTAAAATGAACTGAAAAGTTTCTAACATAATGGGACCTGTATGTTTTCTCTTAAACAATGTTTCCTAAACCATGTTCTGAATGAAAAATTCCAAAAAAACATAAAATAAAGTGTAATACTTATAAAATTATGAATTTGAAAAAATTAATTAAAATAATATAAAATAAATATTTCTATAGTGACACATGGTGTGGAAAAATCCCCACCATGCCACTTTATAAGACCAAAATTTCCTTAAATTTAATATAATCATCTCAGAGAGAATCACAACTACCCCCATTTAATGAGGTGGGTTGTATGGTGAATTTCCTAGAAAGAACCAAATGAATAAAACCATAAAATACTACTGATAACACTAATCCATGTGATCATGTGTTTTAAAACATGATATGTCTCTACGAATCAACACTACACTATCATGATGAAAAAGTTTACAAGGAAAAAGGATCGAGCATAGGAATCCCCACTATTTATAATTTTTCTAAATGGTGGGATAGGAGGAGAATGCACCATGAAACCAAAAATCAACCAGAAGAAAACATATCTAATAAAATTTAAAAAAATCACTCAATTACATCAACTGTAAGGGAATATATTTCACAAATTTCCAAACAACACCCATGAAATAAATTCTCATCTTCTAAAAGGAAACCCAACCCAATAGAATTCCCCCTCCAAAAAATAAAACTATCACCAAGATAAAAAATTCATAATATCCATGGTGGATAAATTAACTGAATGTTTCAACAAGAAAAAAAATGGGTTCTCAACAAAGGTCACTATACACAATGGGTAATCCTAGACCTAGATCACATAACACCATCCAATTGAAAACTAATCATAAAAGAATATATCACTAAAAAGTGTTCAAATACCTATAGGAATATATTATACTAGATACCAAAGTATTGACCCTATGAAATACAATGCTATTAACATCAAGAAAAAAATCTTAAATGGACCTATGAGAAGAAAACAGTTAAATCCCAGAGAGAAGGAAACCCAAACAACAAGGCATGAACAAAATTATAAAAACTCAACACCATCTACAAGATTCTGAAGGCCCACACACTAATCTATATTTATATACCATTAACAAGAGGAAATAAAAAAAATACCCAATGAAAGACTTAATAAATTTCCATATGGTATATATCCACTAAATGAAAACACCCAACACCCAAAGAAAACACCCACAAGACTTACCACCAAGGCTCCAGATCAAATCGAACACACCAAGATGGATTTTAAAATATTTATCAACCATACCACTACTCTATACAAACATATATCACTATAAATAATATTATTTCACTATTTTACTAAGAAATAGATTACATAATAAGTGATATATCCACCACTCCACTGAATGTTTGTGAAGAGCTATAGACTGGGATAATTGCACCTTGGAATAAGGAGAAAATCACATATTTTATTTAGACATTTCTGGGAGGAATATTAAAACAAACACATAAGATGATCCTGGATGATCATGATACTAAATCAAATCATGACATCTAATAACTTAATGAACAAACCAAATGAACCCATTCACCAAAATAAAACACTTTACTCAAATTTTGTATTCCCAAACACACATTCCTAAAAATACAACTTTTAAAAAATTTCCCTCAATTTTTAATTTTTAAAATGATCCTATTTCAAAACTGAATCCCTCTATAATTTATTTATTTAAAAACCAAATATTTTCATAAAAACACAATATATTTCAAAAATACCAACCAAATTTAATTCAAAACCATCAAACATTAAAATATTTCATGACCATAAAAATAAATGAAAAAACTCATTACAAAAAAATCCCCTTATCATTATGAAATAATTTTTAAAAATACTTTATAAAATCAATCACCTATTAAAAAAACCATAATTATCAAAATTTAAAACAACCCTTGTAAAAACTTTATCCTTAAAAAATTATTCATTTTAAACTAAAAAATCATTTCTAACCAATAAAAATCTCTTAACCATATAAAAAAATGAAGATCAAATTATGAAAAAAAAATAAAATGATTCATCAAAATTAAATTAGAAAAAAAGTTTCAAAAAAACAAAAAACAATATTTTACATAAAAAAATTAAGTTTCCCTGATAAGGTTTATAAAACGAGTATCTAAAAAAATTCCCAAACCCATAACACAATATCCATAAGATAAACAAACTAACCATAAAAACTGAATTATCAATCAAATCACACTAAAAACATTAATTCACTAAAAAATCACCTAATTACCATTACACCAGTGCTAGATAATGTTTGGACCATTCATAAAGGAAAATGAGTCAAAATAACATTTCTAGAGAAAAAATTGCACTGTACATAGTTTAGACACAAGGACTGGTAAATCATATGGAAAAACTATGATAATAATTTTCATGGTTATAGAACCATTATGTATAGGCTCTGTATGGTTTACTTGTTCATAAAAACTAATCATACAACCCTGTTTCATTTTCCACTTTTACCAATGAAACATAAAATGACCCAAAAATCATAAACATAATCCTTAGGGACCAAAAATCATTGCAATAGTATCAAAATCCATCAAATATATCCATAATCTAATTAGATTTTAATAATTGAACCCCATTCCACCCATAGTAACTCAAGTTCTCTCATGAATGATAGTGATAAAGTACCCATACATCACAAGCTATTGAGTTCCAATAATGATCCTAGTATCCATACTACATAGACACACTAAAAATAGTAAGAAGGCATGTTATGATACAATTTATCGTGAAACGACTCTAGGTCACCCATAATTCAGGAACCCGAGCTGACAGATGGCATACCTGAGGCATGCTACCAATCGCATCTAACTTGAAACTAGTCCCATGGTATCAAATCATAATCAATGATAATGATATCATACTTGATAGAACAATAAAAACATTTATAATACAACATATAATTAGAGTAAAAAATAAATGAGGATACATTCTTAATTTTTGGATTGGCAGTTCTTATTTTTTTATAGTTCTTTACAAGGATAGGTTCTCCATAGTTATTGTGTTTATATGAATGTTGAATCAATTTATATTGACAAATCATTAATTTATGAATGTTTTTTTGTTTTTATGTTTCAATATCAATTTTTTTTACTTGATGGTTTAGATTTTAAAGAGAAGGGTTCAATGTTTATTGTGGAGTTGCAAGATGAGATCATGTAGTTTTGTGGTGTTATCCAACTCATGTGTTTATATCCATGGGTGTTCTGAGGGTCATCTATTTCAACAAATATAAGGATTTTTCTAATGTTTTCTTCTAAATCTTTTTTAATGTTGATGAATATATTGTGTAGGTATTTTTTGTACTATTTTTAGGTGACGTTTTTTCACTGTTTCATGGATTTCTATTGAAGGACTAACCATGTTGTCTTCTATTTTGATTGTGTGGGATAATTTATAATTATCATCCAACTTTAATGATTGTTAGATGGTCTTTGTACTTTTTTCTACACATAAAAATTAATGTAAATATGTTCCTAAACCATGAATAAGGTGACATGTCATAAAATTGAAAATAAATAATCAAAAGAAAATCACATACATAATAGAATAATTAATAAAAAATTTAATAAGATTCATACCGTAGTCATATATATATCCTAATGAAATATAGAATAAATTCTCAAAAAGAACTGTTACCTTCCCCATGTGACCCAGAGACACTATGCACGTCACAATACAACCTCCATGTACCACGCAACTATCCAACATGAGGATAACCAAAGCCCAGGAGACTGGAAATAAAACCATAAGGGCTACATACACCATATAGTGCATTTTAGGGTGTGAGAAAAATAATACTTGTAAGAGTTCACTACATAGTTTATGAAATTTACTTTCAACTAAAAATTAATTTATAATATTAATAATTAAAATTCAGAAAATAGGTTTTGATACTTAAAACAGAAAATACATGATTATATATCTTATAGATTTCAAAAAGCATTTTATTTTCCCTTAATTGAAAATAATCACTTAAAAAATCATATACTCAGCTTTAATTACATTTTTAACTAAAAAACCCATTTCAAATCCATTTTTAAAATCAATTTATAAATTCACCCTTTTAAAAACCTTTTAGAATCATTTTTAAATAAAAAACTGAAGTAAAAATTGATTAATATGACACTATAGAACCACATCAAAAGGGAATGAATATAATAAAGGAAAATACAAGGTTACAAGAGTGATAAGAAAAGAAGGGAACCCAAGGGATAGAGATTTACTTATGAGGATCATCCAGTAGACATTGGAAATTTCTAAACATATTGTGAGGAAATCTTAGATATACTCATATTAGAACCATCCACAGGACTATCGATGTAATCATAAGTTTATAATAAAATTTATTCCCTCAACTAGACTCACTAGTGGCATGCCTATCAATGGCCATTCCACACCATTATAGATATATTTTTTCTAATGGGGACTAGATTAAAATTTCTTCCATCCATCACTAAGATTCTAAGGATCCCTTTTAATTCTAAAGAGATAGGCATGAAATCAACAAGTCATACAGTCAATATAAAACAAATAAATCTTAACTCACCTGTAACACCCTCTCAAGAAATAACCCCAATCATAATTTTCACAAAATATATATATAATTTTGACCCTTGGGCCAACAACTATACCACATCAATAAAAAATTCCCCCTTGAAGGCCACAGTTCAAAAAGGGGCTCAAGAGAGTCTCACTCATATACATAATCTGAAAACATTTCACAGTGCCATGTGGGCCTACAATAAAAACATATCTCAGTATGAAAAGACCCATTGTCAATGCTTTTAAATTCAATTTCAAACCATTATTTAAAATAAATCCATTATCATCCATATAAAAATCACATTTCAAAACAATTTTCCAAACCCCAAGAATAAACATGTTTCAAAACATAAACTACTTTCTTTAGAAACCATTCAAAAACAAAAATGATCACTTTATCCTATTCCCCACCCAAATGATATGAAAACACTTTAAAATTTACATTTTATATAAAACAATAACATAAATGTTTTATCAATGCTTGTAATTTCATGTACCAATTTAAATTCAAAGTAAAACCCTAATGACAAGTGGGAAACCACATTAAAAACACTTAATAGTAAAACAAAACTATCACATATAAAATCTATTTAATAAATAATAAATTTTAATTCTTAATCATGTAATTTTATGTCAATTTATGAAAATTTAAAAAAATACCTACCTAGGTTCAATGACAATCAAACTAGATGTTATCTCATATGATGCCGAACACTTGAATGAAACTCAAGGGAAACCAAGATTTCCCAAAAAAAACCCATGAATCAACAAACCCAATACCTAAATCCATAAGCAATATCCCTTGGGGTTTGTGTGAGGATATGAAATTAATGTAAAGGGGAAGAAAATAAATGATAAGAATAAAGGATAATGAAATTTAGGGTATAATTTGGAGAAATTCACAAGAAAAGAGGGTGAAAAAATTTGTAGATCATGAGACAAGGTGGTAGGATACTTCTTTGTGTGTAATAGTCATGGATTTAATAGCAGGATAGAAATGGGAGAAATGTTATGACCCCAACCCCAGAAGTCTGGAATCGGTTCCTGAAACATGGTGTGCAATATTTCTTCATAAATTCAAGCATTAAAAAATTACACATCTTGTCCCAATACAGAGGATAGATTAGGTTTAGGTTCTGGAAAATCATATTCTGCTGAAACACTTTTTTCCAAAAATATTGATAAGGATAAGCTTCATATTGATGTTTTCACTTAAGAGTACTCAATGCTTCGAATAATCTACAAAATCTTGTAAAAAATAAACTAAAATATAGGGTAAGAATTATAATTCCTAGTAAGGGTTTTAAAATATTTAAATAAATACCCCTTTTAAAATAGAAACCTTTGAAACAATCTTGAGACATTTTCTTAAGAGGAAAAAACTAATTTTTGAGGCACATCATAAATATTTTCAAAGGATACGTGCAACCATTTTTTCAAAATACCTTTTATAAAATATAATTGTGATTACTTGAAAATGTCTAAAAAACATGAATCAGAGTGTGATTACTTATACATGTAATTCATGAAATGTTCATAGTTCATAAATTGTTCAATCCGACTCTAATATCATAGTTGTAAACATAAGCATTCATATCATGATTCATTAGCACTTAAAATGTAATTAATATAACTTTAACATTAGATACCCTTTACTTGTATAACATTCCATTTTCATATTTGGTTATGCCTAATGCCTTCATTACCATAATCATAGAATATTTTTATCAAAGTGATATTCTGTTAGTCGAACAATCCCTTGGTTGATAATTTACCATTACATAATGATAAAATGTATAATTTCAGAGTTTGTCGAGGCCTTTCTCCAAGACTGTATGGGTAAAAACCCTATCATATTTGTGGCTAACTACTACACATAGTTGTAAAAAAATCTAGCATCACGTTCACACATAATTTCACTTAACTTATGAGATTTAATCACTTTTCCCAATGCATTAGAGAGCTGTATAATTTTGGGCACACCTATCGCATCATTTAAGTCCAATACATTCCTCGTATATCTTAGGATGGTATCATTTATGTAGTGTTAATAATACATAGGAAACATACATTCTTAATCCATAATCATTTGCATACATTCACATACGTTAATTGAATTATGCATTGAGTGAAAAAGAACTAGATTTTTTAGTTTTAGATATTACAATTACGTGCATGAACTAAAATAACATACCCTTACACATTTAGTAAGAACTAGTACACATAAAATGATGGGTTGTCAAATGGAATAACAACACTTGCATTAAACCCTTAAGAATTTGATCTTTTCCGAAACCATGTTTACATGTTTTGAAATTGAGATACTTATTTAATCCATGAAATGATAAATTTTATATAAAATATCAAAACATAAACTTTAAATGATCCAAATCATTTTTTGTGACAATTGGGAAATAAAAATTATATATTATTTCTTGAGAAATGTTCAAGCAGAAAATAAATAATTAAACATGTGTACTCATACATGAATGTATATTTATTCTTGAACATGAAAACCATCATACCACTTACTTGAGAAATCAAGTTCAAAATATATGCATTAATTTAGATTTAAAATTCACGAAAAATCATATATATATAATTATATATGATATGCATAACCCAAAATAATGTATAATAAATACTTGCAACTGTTGTATTCTTCATAATAATAATTTAATCACGAGGGATAAGTTTCATGAAAAAATTATTTCAGATTTGTTACATAATATATATATATATACACATTAATACATAATAATTGTAACCAAGGGTTTTGTATTTTTATAAAAGAAGAAATAAACCCGTTTCAGGGCTTACATGTTTTGAGAATATCATTTTTAACAAAATATCATTAAAGAAGAAGAAAGTCCCAAACTGGTTAAATTTTTTAAATAAGATATATATATATATATATATCATTCTTACAGTTCAAATCATGATTAGAACTAGAAGGTGATTCATACCCTAAATCATTATTGGAACATAGTCAATTACATTTAATGAACTCAAACGAGGTCGGATTGGAGTTGTTCCTAATTTTATGTACTTATATACATATGTGTATAACCGTGGAACTCAATAAAAAGTTTTTCATATAAAAAAGAAACATAAACCCCTTGTATGGGTTATATACTCCAAAGACACATTTACAAAACCCACTGTCAGTTAAGATTCAGAAGTAGTATAAAACTATATATATATATATGTATATATATATATATCCATGTATACACAAAGGTATAAAAGTATTACAATAAGAAAACATAGAAAATTAATCCCTTACTTGACTTTATGAGTGAAACAAGGTTGGTAAGGGGATTTTCTAACGTTGAGTAGAAGAAATATCAGTGAAATTATGGGTGCAACATGGTTTTCATAGGCCATATATATATATTTTATATAAAACGTCTCACACATATATTATAAACAAAGACTCTAGACCTAATATAAAAAAATAAAAAACAATATATTTCTTAATCAAACCAAAAGTAAGTTAGTGTTTTTAATATGTATATATAAATATATAAATCTTGTGGAAAATTGAAACTGAAACCAAAGAAAATAAAAAGATAAAACAAAATAAAAATAAAGTAGATTAGGGAGGAACTTACTAGTAGAAGTCAAGGGTCACAAAACCATAAAGAATTAGGGAATACCAAGGGAAATGAAAATAACGAGGAATAAGAAAGAAGATAAAGTGGGTGGCCACTGGTTTGGTGCGAAGGAGAAGATGACACGGAGGAGAAAACTAGGGAAGAAAATGATGGTCTAGATCCAATAGTTCTAGATCGGATGGCTAGGGTCAAACCTGGTTTTTAAAAAACAATGAAGAGTTGAGATTAGATCTTGAACATGATCGAACTTCTATGGTGTGATGTATATTGTAAAAAGGGTGAGGTGGCTAGGATTAAGACTCCGTGTGATTGGGTGGCTGAAGAAAATGCAGAGGTAAAGCCACAATAGTTGGGTTTCGAAGGCCAGACCTATCAGACGGTCCAGATCACGCGCGGTGTGATCGGATGACCTGGATATCACCTCTCCCAAAAAACTCCATCCCTCATCGAAATGGGATGCATTTCACCTCTCCCTTATAAGGATGGAGCTCCCGGCTAAACAAAAAAATTATCCTTCCCTCCCTCCCGGTACCGCCCTGTACCGGTGTTCTGTGGGTGCGCTATGAGTCCACCCTTGACTCTGTGCCACCTCGCATGGTGGTGCGCAACCCTGACTATCTTTATGTGCTTTAGGCTCGCACACACACAACCACGAGCTAGACCATGCTGAGACTCAAGGCTTAGGCTCAACATCCTAGTGTGTGTTGCCTCCTTCGGCCCGACTAGAGGGATAACCCCTAAAGGATTTATTTTTTATTAACCCACCTTTAAAAATATTCCATATAATATTAAAAAATAAACAAAAAAACACATAATCAATTTCATTAAATAATGAATATATTTAATTTTTAAAAAAAATAACACAATTCCCACATTATATTAAATTTGGGATGTTTGAAAAATACACATAACAAATAATAGTTTAACTTTTAATTAATAAATACTTTAATAAACATGTTTTAAAATCAAAACAAAGTGCATACAAATCCTGGAATTTTATTTAAAACAAAAGGGTTGTGTATTAAAATCCATTTTAATCCTTAATACACATATCCTTTAAAAATATATAGAAGATTTTAAATAGAACCATGTTTAAAAGATATTACCTTAACTTAAAAACACTCAAAAATCACATTACATTGAAATAAAATAACTAGAATTACCAACGACTATAATTATTGATGTTAGAGATTCATCGATCACTTAAAAGGGTAACAATCAATATAAGGCCTTATAGAAATAAGATTAGGGCATTCCAACCTCAAACACTGAGACAAAGATAATGATCTTTATCCATCTAATTCTCAGTACAATTGCGGCGGTTGTAGTTATAATGTTCTTAGTCATGGAAGATCCTAAGGAAATCTATTTTTTCCTTGGCATGTTCATGGTGTTGTGGGGTCTTCCAGTGATCATTATTGGTCTTCTTTTAGGAATTCTGGGTTTAGTCATGGTCCTTATATCTTGTTGCAACATAATTTTTCCAAAAGTTTAATTGAATAAAACATGGCCTTCTTTTATTTTTGAAAGCATCGTTTTGATTCCAGGAAAATAAAGAGAAGTAAATCCATACAGTATTCTTATTACATAATAAAATGGTTTGGGGTGTCATATGAAACCCCCTAAATCTGATCAAGGAAAAAATAAGAAAATCAAAATTTTAAACACTCACATAGTCCAAATAGTTAGGTTGTATCTTTTAGAAAACCATGAACCAACCATGAAGGTTTCCCAAGATGACCAAAACACACTCAAAAAATTTTTCCACATAGTTTACAAACTTTTTTCCATCCATGAAAAACAATTATGTGAAAATATAAGGCCATGTCACATGTTTTTTGTGTGGTTTTCCTTACTGTCTACAAGCCATGCACCAGAATGGTCTCATGTAAGGGTGAATCCACATGGTTTATATTGGTATCTATATAAAATTGAACTAACCATACTAGAAAAACCATGCATGTTCAAATTGGGTAGAAAATTTCCCAATAAAATAGGTCCCACACAGTTTCCCCCAAACCATGAACATAATGAAAAATTCCTATAAATACAAACTCATGACCAAAACAAAAAGAATTTTAAATTGACCCAAAATTTATTAATATAATAAAAAATAAATATACCTGTTATAATATGGGGTGTATCATACATCCTTTATCATTTTTATAGTCATACTTCAAGAAGCACCGTCAAAGTGTACTTCCCATGTCCAAGCTATTAGAGTTTTTTCCCTAGAACCAACTACTTTATACATTAGATTAAATATATATTAAAAGAACTAAATATTAATATAAATATCATATCACATATTGATTATTCGTATGCATAACACTAATGTGGTAAAGTACTAGAGCATCTATAACACTAATAATGTCCTAGTAGTTCCCTATATATGACGAGAACCTTAAAATTCCATGATGATATTTGTAAGAATTATTCTATGGTTGGATAATGTACTATGATATGGAATATAATTTATATACATTCACGTGTGATTAATCATAAGTGGATGAGTATTCTTCTCATGAAGCTCGTATTTTGTAATTTCCATGATAGTATATGATGAGAACATAACCACCATTAATAATTCTTCATGTTTTGGTGTCATCTGATATTCCTATCTCCAAGCATGTATAATGGTCCTTAGACTTTAAGATTATTAGTAAGTCATGTTACAACTCACACACTTAGATTTATTTTTTAATACATGATTATATAGTTCATAGGTATTTTGAATAAGTTGGGTACATCTTGAGTGACATGTTATTAATAGATATGTTAAGGAATTATTTGTCGTTTTCTTATTTATGGAAGTTGATATGTTAGCCCTTTGATCTCAAATACACAGTATGTGTTTGTATATGGCTATTGCTATTGCAACATTATTTTACTTTTATTTGGTGCCTTGACTTATTACTAAAAAATATTCTTAGAATTTAGGCAAGCCTTCCTAATTAAAAATAGTAATAATCCTACAGGGTCAAAAAATAATTATTTATGTTAGTCTAAATTAAATTATATTTGATTTTAATTATTGGAATAAATATTATTCTCCAGACTGAAGAATAATTTTATTCATGTTTTATCGATCAAAATTATTTTATGGTGAATGAATATTTAATTAAATATTTTTTCTAGCATTTAATAAATTCTAAGTACTTTTAAAGGACTATGAAGATATCTGATGATTAATATTTATTTTCAAGATGGTAAATAATATTTATCAGATGCACGTGTTAGCACATTCCACAAAATAATAATATTATTTTTATTATCTAGAATGGGGTTAGTTAAAGATTATAATATTATTTATGTTCTGGAACGCAATTCAAAAATATTATTATGTAAACCCTAGATTTATAAATAGATGGCTATTTCTAGGTTTAAGGTTAATTGAAAATTGAGAATATAGAATCTTTGCATACAATAAAATTTTCTCTATCTCTGTTTCTCCCTTGAATTCTTCTTACCTTCCCTTGAAGAATGAGGAGAAATCCTTTAATCTTAAAGGATTATGAAGCCAATATCATGAACAACACAAGATAATTTAATCCCCATGCTAGAACTTAAAAATCAATTTGCATCGCTCTAAGATAAAATGAGAACATTTGGATCACTACTAGAGGGTATCTATATTTCGATCCTCCAAACATAATAAATGTATTTCAAGAAGGGTTTTTGGATGATAAACATCATTATTGGAGAAATTTCATTGGATGAGGTAACCAGTTATCTTGATCTTAATTAAATTAATTATAAATTTAAGGTTTTAAGATCCTCACAGGGTTCTATCTTTTCTATATATCGATATTCAGTGGAAATATACTGTTTCTCATTGCGTACACATCACGTATAATATTTAGAATGATCCACCGAGCTATCAAATTTTAATTTATTTTATGCCCATAAAGGTGATTCTACTATACGTAGAACCTATAAGTTGTATCAAAGTAGTCATATTCAAATTTATAATTATTTACTTGTATATTGATCATTGCTAATTTAAGAGTTATGATTCTTTTCAAGTTTTAATTCATTCTTGAACTATTAAAAAATATCTTCTTCCTCTTCCCCAGTGATTAGAAATATTACCTAGATTGGTTATTGATTAATAATGTTTACATTTTAAGATCCCATAGAAAATTTCCATGGATCCGAGCAGGATAATACAAGACTACAAAATGTAAACTCTTTTGTTATATGTCATGTATCGTTGTTCATTACACACGGATTCCCATGTGGATTCTGGGTCATCTTGTAATTTATGTACACTACATGAAATAAATTCAGCAAATAAAGTCTATAAAGGGTGAAATTAGTGTTTTATTTAAGACACACTATCTATTTTAACTAGACATCCAGTAATCCATGCGATTTCATGACAAAAATTCCAGGGTCAAACTACATCATGTAATTAATACACTACGTGTATTTAATTCATGGCACATAAATTCTGAAAACCATGAAACTAGAATTAAATTTGGTATATCCTATACAAACTCCATGTACTTTATAAATGTTCATGATAATTCCATTTTGAGTCCCTAGTTGTTTACTATATATATTCGATGAAGATAAGTACACATAGTCTGGATGGATTTTACATGTCATGTACTTTAACTATTTACATGTATATATTAAATTTAATTTATTAATACATTAAACCTCATCAACCCAAGTTCCATGGTGGTTTCAAATATTTCATTACATTCTAATCATTGTGTTTTTTATTATATTAAATTCTCAAAAATTTCTGCATAATATTTTATTCTATGAATCATGTATGGTTATTGGGAACTAAAGACTCAGTTTATTAAATTGTGTGGGAGATATAATTTTCATGTATCCTATGTGGATTTAAATTTTCTATTTACTATGTGAAATTATGATACATGTTGTGTACATATCATGTCTTATTAATGTATTGTTTATAATTTATACCATACTAAGTATTTCTGATAGAAAATCAACTGGTTTCTTTCAAGTAAAAATTTGTATACTATTTTATTGAGTTTAAAATAAAATAAAATTATTTATTTTATTTAAATACTTATTGGATGGTAATTTAAGGATTATTGGATGAAATAATATAAATTAATTAATTAATTAATAAGATAATCCATCATATTAATTCATATGTCTGTTTTCTTATCGAATAATGAATTGAAATAAATGCTAGCTAGTAAATTTAAATGTGTGATTGTTGCCTGTTTACAGCTGATTAGAAGCTCGACCAAGACCATTGTATGTTTCAGTATTATATAATTTAAATTTATTACATTATTTTGAAATTATTATTTATTTAATTAAATATGATGAATTGTGAGTCATCCCTTGATCCTTTATTATGTTGGACCTATAAGTCCTATGTAATTTATGAAATTCCCCATAAGAACTCCTTTGGTTCCCCCTCCTAAATGTGAGTTATAAATACATGTAATTAAAGGAGTTTCCCAAGGTGTGTGTATTCAGTTCAAGGAAAAACCAAGATACTTCTAACCCAAGCGATATATAGGTGTATATGTGAAATACTACAACAAAATTCAAGACCAACATAAGGAATCTTCCCCTAGTTTATAGGTTGATTTATTTTCCACTCAATATATCAACAATTAGATAATCTTATAATCGGGTCATTTATTTATTTCCTGATGTATTATTTATTTTATTGTTGAAATATCATGATAACATAAATTAATAAATTAATGTGTAAAGATAGAAAATAAACAAATGGATTATGCACAAATGTTATATCAAAAAATGGTTAATCACTTTGGTAAAATATAATTAATATTAACAATGTAGGTAAAATATAAAATAATAAAATTTTTATTCATATTAAAATAAAATCACTCAAGTTAATATTAAGTCATTATGCCTTCCAATATATAATTTAAGAAGAACTTATAGTTTAAGAGTCGGCTTGGCCTCTATCAAGGGAAATTTTATGTATCAGTAAGTCTTATCTAATATAGTGTGATGACTTAATCGAACCTATATTAGGTTTAATGGAATCTTTCTTTCCAATTAAAATTTGGAGTCATGTTTTGAGGAAATATTAGTCAAGATTTATAGATTGGTTAGTCTACTTAACTTATCAATGAACTGTAATCCCGTAGTTATCATAACCCCCTACCTAGATAATATCTAGTTATTTTTATGGCCTATGTTTTGATTATAAAAAAGAAAATATGGATCCTTTCCACTAAAATGACTTATGGGATAGAACATTCCGAGTTCAACGGTGAGGGAAATTGAGACTTGATAAAATTGTAGGATACTCAAGATAATAAAATATATTTTTTCTCACATAATTCATAATCAAGAGAAGTACTAATAATATACTTTTTTAATTATTATAGAAAATCGAATGAAAAACCATGAAAAAGGTGTGATCATTCATTAACATAGGTTATTTCCTTACAGGTGAAAATTTATAGATATGGTACAATCATTTTTGTATTTCATTATTATCAGAAATTTTGTATTATGTGTTGGAATCCCCTATTCCTATTCTTCTACGCCAACGTGTTAATGAATGAGAAAATGATGATTACCAGATATATTTTAAGGATGATTCATATGTCCATTGTTTTATATTATCAAATATATATAGATATTTTATGATACAAGATAATGAAATGTATGTTTACACCATAATATGTAATCTAAATTCTCTTGAGAATGAGATGGGAAAGTTTAAAGTAAATAAGTGTGTCAATGCACTATATCAATGTAAACTTGAAGAAGTTAATATAGTTATTTATCATGATTTCAAAATGCAGAGGTATATTGATCAATTAGAAAATTTTGGATTCAATTTCGATAGAAAATTATCAATTAATCTTATCTTATTATCCATACCATGAATGTTATCCTTATTTTTTCATGACAAGATAATCGAAATAGACAAGTCACTTAGGAAAATTCTACTTATACTTCACCAAGAATATAAGGATTAGTTGAAACCTATTTTCCCACAACCTATAGTGAAATGTTTTAAAGAAAAGGTTGAATATCACATGAATAATATAAATCCAAAATATATTTTACAGTATCGTTCAAAAATACAAGAGATTCAAAGTGATAAGAATGACCATGAGGCTATTTTCTTCTTATGTGGAAAGAATGTACGCTAAAAAGTAATTTTCAATGAATTATTGAAGAAAGATGTTGCATCCATTTCTATTATATTCATCAATTTTCTATCCATCACTTGTGTATTAAATACATTATTTTTACAGAAAACATATTTTTAAATATAGGAAATAATAAATAATGGAAAGTTTATTGGGTGAAATCCAAAGGAGATGAGAAAGGGTAATTTCTATATCATCAAAGGCAAGCACACTATTTCACATTTATAGATAGGATTTATTATTGTTTATAATAAGTGTTATGAAAACATTTATCTTAGTGTCTAGGTAGACACAACAAGACATTATTTAATTTTTCGAATAATTGTGGTTATGTTAATTTAATACAAAAAAATGGTTTAGTAACTTTTAAATAAAAATCATCCATTGTAATGAATAGTGAATATAAAATATATGACTCTACCCTGTTTTTGAAAGATAATTATTTTTCCAATAAAACTAAAAGAATTTTAATTTTTTATACCTATAAAAACATGTTAGTATAAATTAAGATAAGATACCAGATATAAAAACAAACTACTTATCATGTTTTAGATATTTTTTTAAATAATGGTACTTCACAAATCTGTTAGTGTTATGTTCAACACAGAAATGTAAACTATTATAAAGATAGAGGTATCTTCATGAGATTCCTCTAATAAATTCTTGAAATTCTCAGTGAACTAAATGAGTGGACTTGTTAAAGTTTGAGGAATACCCATGTTTTCTCATTAGAGAACATATTTTAGAATTATTCATTGATCATACATGTAGAGTAAAGGTTTTCCAAAACTCAAAATTTTCTTATACCCATCATTATCATGATGGTAGTAAAAGTAAGATCAATGATGAGTCTTATATATATTATAAATATTCTATTATTCCTTCCATTAAATGTTTTACCAATATAAGTGGTATAACTAACCATATGAGAAATATATTGCCTAATGCATATCATATCAATTGTAATATGATAATAATATATTAGAAAACTAACACAATTTTTTGTTGAAGACTTTTTGTTAAACATGGGTTTAGCTAAAACCAATAATAAAACACTAATGTTTATATGAATTAATAATCCTATAGCCACAGAGGGTATTAAATTTTTTCCAATAGTAATAGTATTTTCATTTAGGAATACTAGATCATTGAATATAGTGGGGGAATAATCAACATCTAGGGGTTAAGTATTTGGATGCACATGAGTTGGAACATGATTAATGGATTTAATTAAGATTAGTGGGAGGATTTGATCTATATACACATACTACCTATGAATTTATTACCGAAGAGGTGGTTTATGTTCAATGTGGTGGGTGTTACATAGATTATTATTTCAGTATAAATATTACTAAAAAGAAACAATAAATTAAAATATGATAATGTTGAAAAATATGTAGAAATTCTTAGAATTGGCTCCATGTATCAAAATTCAAGGATTCTATATTTTGAATGTTTGTAAGACTTGATACTACTTCGGAGTATTAAAGATAAATTTACCATTATTGTTACCTGATGGTACCAATAAAGAATGATGGATTTTTTTAAGGTCTAGTCTATGAAGAAGCCTATACACCAATCATAATGACTGAAATCCGTTTGAATTATACTTTGTCAAATCATATATATATATATATATATATATATGACCATAATATTAGGATATTGACTATCAAGGCCACATAATTTAGAAGAAACCTTACAGTATATATCTATATGACACCACCAATGGAGATCCTACGGTAAATGTTATAAGGTATAACTAAAAGTGTCAGTGACATCAATAAACGAAAATAAGATATGTAGATTAAATAAATCCATTTATAAATAAATCAGACATACTTTCCATATAATATTCTTTTTCAAATTAATGAGTGACCTGTGTCTCGAACTAGTTAGTGGGAGGGTTATTATTTTTCAATATAGACATGTTGATAACATATTGAAAAAAAATCATTATGTATTACCATCTTGTTAGGACTAAGGAATGAAATTTATCTAAGTATTACATAAATTAGAAACCATGTTCTAGGAAAAAATATCTACAATAAAGAACCATAGTATTTATAAAAATATTAATAATATATATATTAATAATTTATTGAAAAATACAAGTTGAATAAATTTAAGACCAAATTACTATTGACATATAATCCTTTTGATAGAACATGCATAGTCATAGGAAAATATTTTTGAGATTAAAAATTTACAAAGATTAAGTGGTATGAATTTATATCATATTCAATGATATATAATAACATTTTATATTATAATTCATAATTAATAGAAGGTGAATGTCAAATAGTTCCAACATAGTTATATATTCTTCTAGTTAGAACAATCTGACAGTACTTAAAAATGTAAAATTGGATGAGTTCTTAGTGTCTGGAGAAGTGAGAGTACTATCAATCATGGGAACTGAACGCAAGTATGCACTTGGTTTAATTTGATTTAATATCACAAAAGATGTTTTGGTAATATGTTTGAAAAGAACTATTACAGCTAATGGTTTCAATATTTGGAATAGTTTAGTATGTTGCGTCTTTTGAGGAAGTTTAAGAAGAAGTTTAGTAAATTCTTGTTCTGGTTTTGGGTTATACCAAAAGAAAGATATTTATCATTATTGTGATAAGATTTAGCTATGGATTTAGTTAATATGTTTGTAATCTAACATGGTAATAAGAGGTAGACAATCAGCTATTTCCCAACTTAGTAGATTTTCTCAAGGTAGTAATGTTGTAGTAAGAAGTTTTTCCATAATGAAATGTGGATTTACCAAACCTAGTCAGGAAAAATGATAGTCCTAACAACTCTATAAACACTCAATGGAAACATGCTCAACATGTGAGAACTTACTAATTATTAGTAGATGGATTTTGTGTAAGTGGGGGTATGTTAGAGTTGGTTTCCTAGAACCAACCACTTTGTATGTTAGATTAAATGTATATTCAAAGGAGTTAATTTAAATTAAATATATTACCACATATTGATATTTATTCTACATAAATTTGATATGTTAATATACTATAGTATCTATCACATTGATAAGTTCATAGTAGTTCCCTAACAAGATGGGAACCTTTAAATGCCATGACAATATTCTTAAGAATAGTTCTACAGTTTGATAATGTTATATGATGGAGAACATAATATATAGAATATTTTGTGTGATAACTCGTAAGTGTATGAATATTATTCTCTTGAATATAGAACTTGGTAATCTATAATATGGGATACTATGAGAACAGAATCACTAGTAGGAAGTTTTTTATTTTGGTGCCATCAGATATTACTCTCTGTGAGTGTGTGTAATGGAACTTAGACTTTAAAATTATTATTTAGGTATGTTACAACTCTGACACTTTGATATATTTCATAAAACTTTATGATATAGTTCATTTTAGATTTGGATATGTTGTGTTAATCCCAAGTGGCATGTTATTAATTGATATGTTAAGGGAGGATTTGTCCCATCCATCATTATGGAAGTTGATATCCTGACCCTTTGATTGTAATAAAACAATCTCATTAAATTCTATGCTCAGGATGTAATTATGTGTTTATTTCATATATAAAAATAAAGACATATCAATCATATAGTTTTTTGACATAGATTTGAAACCTACTTGATGAAATATTATGATAAATGGATTACATTACATAGAAAGTGTTTATATGTTGTCTATATTGTGACATTACGTTCTTCTCTAGGGTTTCTAGATCCATTGCTAGACCATAATCTTACAATTTGGGTAACCCTAACAAATTACAATGAGAGAGAATCATAGAGGGTCAAACAATAAGTGTTTTCATTGATCTTTATTAAATGTTATTTTAATTTAATTAATTGAATAAATATTAATCTCATGACTTAAAAATAACTGTACTCAAATTTTATTGATCGAAAATATTTATTGACAAATGAAATATTTAATTAAATATTTATTAAGTTATTACACAAATACTAAATAGTTTTAATGGACTAATGTGGTGTCTGATGATGAATATTTTTTTTAAATAAATTAAATAATATTTATCAGTTCTATGAGTTAGCACATGACCCAAAATAATACTATTATTATAATTATTTGGTTTGAGGTTTGTTAAGGATTATGATATTTTTTTGGGATATTATGCAACTAAATAATATTTTAACCTATACCTGACCTCTATAAATAAATGGTTATGTCAATTTTGTAGGGTTAATTGAAAATTTAGAGTAGAGAATCATTACACACAACAAACTTTTATATATATATATATATATACCTCAAAGTCTTTCTCTCATCCTATAAAGAACAAGAATAACTCCTTCGAGATCAAAGGATCTTGAAGAGATCAAAACGAACAATGAAATACTATTGAATTACCATGATATCACCTAAAAATAAATTAGCACCAGTCAAATATTAGAGTATCATGTGTGTATCCATAATAAATGGATTCAACATTGGGATCCTTATAACATAATGTAGGTAATCTGACAGGGTTTTTGAGAAGATCAACATCATAATGAGTGAAATTTCCTTAGATGAGGTTACAATTTCTCCCAATATTAAATAAATTTATTATTAATTTAGTGTCCAAAGATATTAATTGGGTTTTGTGTTTTACTTATAACAATATTCAATGGAAATATTTGATCCGTCATGGAATACATGTCATGTATAATATCTCTAATAACACCCCAAATAGATAAACTTTAATTTATCTAATGCTCGTAATGGAACTTCTGTTGTACCCATAACCTACACAATATACATATTGAATGGATAAAACCAATTAATATAAAATCTCTATTTCCATAGGTTTGTCATCTTGGGAAGAATGTGTTTCCAAAAAACAAACCAATTCATTTCATTTGATTTCTTTTAAGGAAAAAATTGGATGTAAAATTGTTCATTAATGGGATCATATCTTATCAATCACCCATTAAACATATGATGAAAGATTATTTAATTTAATAGATCCATTTTAAAGATAAATTGTATCTAATTATTATATATATTTTTGGGTATCTTCTTAACTATAAATATTAGGGAAAGTTAATTTTTATCGATTTCAGTGCATAGAATCTCATATTCTAACATTATTCGACTAAGGTTGTCAAAACTGTTCTGCTTAAATATGTAATTTTCATAGGAAATTTGGAGACCTAGTGATCACTCTATAGTATCCATGTATATGATAAATGTTGTTCCCTCCATGTTTGGTATTAAAACATAACGGTGTAAGAGATGTTTCTATAGGCTATCAAAAGAACTTTGGAAATATTTTTCCCAATAAAACTTTATTCTTTTCTTCATTAAATTTTTAATGGGAATAAAACTTCTAGAGAGAGGCTTCTAAATTATCAGCCTTCTCTAACATTCTCCCTCTATTCCCAAACTATTTGATGTGTCTACAGGTGCATGAGATTTATGAAGGATTCCCTAAACTTTCAATTTCTATTTATGAGTTCAACGAAGCTTCTTCGCTTCTCAATCGAACACTGATTTCTCACTTTTTGCAGAGGAGGCCTTCGATGGGCACCTTTGACAGGTTTATTTTTAGATCTTGGGATCTACAAGATAGGGATACTATGGGTTTACATGATAATAGGAATATCAATATTCAATTCACGTCATAGGAATACATGATTAATGTTGGTTCAGTTGTGCCTCACAACTAAAATGGATTCCATTTTTATCTGCATAGACAATATTATAATTTCCATATGAAGTAGGATTATCCCACATTGGTGATTTAGGTGATTTTTTCCAGTATTCCTTTTCCATTTAAAAATACCTCAATAATTAGGATGCTTGGGAACAAGTCCAGCAGATATTTGTGTTCTGATAACCGAACCAAAGTAGTATGTCACCCTATGAATCCCTGTGTGTGTGTAGAAGTCAATTTTTCAAGATATCTGTCTGACTTCATTTAGATTATAGTAGGAGATGGATATCACAATAATAAAAAGGTGGTTTATGAGTTTTGGGTTGATTTCTATACTGATTGCGAGCTGTTTGGTCATGCATCAGTGAACTGTAGACATGGGTCTCTCCAAATCGATAAGATAAAGGATTTTGGTATTAGTGGAAGCAATGATTTTATGCCTAATACTACAGATGAGCATGTTGATGAGGGTCAAGAGAGTGTAGATACTATGAAAAAGAATCACATACTAAACTGTAGGAGAATCCCTTGGTGGAAGATGTTTTCCATATCTTTAGAAAGGACCCTGACCTATCTATGGAGGTCCCCTTGGAGAAAAGGAATTTGAAGAGAGATTTAGAACCTATGTCACATAAGGGCCTCATGGTGACAGTGTGATTGTGGAGGTATGTCACAAAATGGGTACATCATATGATAAATAGGTGTGTTCAAGGAGTGGTAATAATGAAAAAGAATAAAACGGTTGGATACCAAGGGATGCTCATATTGGAAGTACTACTTTGAGTTTTGGTTAAAATCGTGAGGTTTAGATTCGGGTAAGTCCCAGAAGGGAGGTTGATACTATTGTGCTGGGAAACCATTTTTCACAAATGTAGAATAAGGTGCTAGGGTATGGCTTGTAGAAGGAAGCCAGGGATGGGATGAAGGTTTCTAAAAATGAGCCTAATGACGGATGCTTTTCAACAGGTGACTTGGAAGAGATAATACGAGATGATCATCTCCCAAGCCCAAGGAGGAGTAAGAGTAAGAGGGAAAACCATAAAGAGAGGAAGGAATAATCTTACCTAACTCTACTTATGGAGACCCGTTTGACAAAGAATATGAAAGTAAATAAAATAGTCAATGATACCCAATCTTTCACCAAGGTTGATTTCCATAAGCAGAAGTCTTATACTATACCTAAATAATCCTTAGAAATACTCATGAGTTCGGAATAGTTAATTGACAAATCTATTCTGATAATTAATTATCTAAATAAAGGGGTTGAAATAATGATGACAAGGTCCCTAAGGGTGACTCCAAATGAGGAACAAGGAATATGAATTGATAATTAGGATCTCTTCTTAATTAGGGGGTTCAACAAAGGAAAAATCATCATTGATGCATACATCCAATCCTGGGAGAAGTTCGCATCATTGTTTTAAGATCTTCTTAATAGAGGAACCTAACATACTAATAAGCACTATCTCATGCTATCATTTTAGGTCTACTGATACTGGTAGGCTTAACATACAATTTAATGTCTTTTTGATTTACTTTTATACGTGAACTATGGTTTTTCACTTTTTTCATAATCGTGTTGGATAATAAAAATAATAATTTTGAGTGCGTAATCGAGATAACTTTAATTTCCTATCATCTATGAGAGATTCCATAGTGAGGGAATCTCAATTATTACATTGGATTTTTTAAGATAAACATTAATTTAGAAATTATGGAATAAAAATTAAATAAATATTTTTGATGTCACTAAAAAAACATTTGGTGGATTTATATTAATGTTTTGTGATCAAATATAAAAGAAATTTATTTCAAGGTTAGTGAAATTTATTGAAAATTGATGTGAATCGACAAGAAGATTAAATATGTAACATTGCAGAGTTTTACCAAGGAGGGCCTAAAAATGCGGCGCATATCCCTCTGATAAGTGGATGCTATATTTTTTATTTTGAAGGGCTTCACTATGTAGTAGTATATTCCTTGGGTTGACCGAATGGTAGATTGTTATTCAACTTCAAGATCCATATAAATTTTATTATAAGAAGAATAACCATACATAAATGAGATTTTTTGAAAACCAAAGTTACAATAATCAATAATTATGTGATTTAAACATGGAATTCATGTTTTAAACAATGATTATTCAAATCCCTAATATTGATGAATTATCTTATTTTTCTACTCACCTTATTAATAGCAACAATATTATCAATCCATTTATGGTTTGAGACCTAAAAAATAAAATTTTCATTGATAATATTTTCCAATCCAACCTCCAACTTGGCACCATGGGTCAGATTCATTCTTCTTTCTACTAGTTTGTAACCCAAATGGTTTCACCAAAATACCAAGTGATAAAAAACTACAATGGGTTATTGACCTAGTCTGTTTAATTCATTCCATTAAAAAAACTAGTTTTTTATGAGAAGTTAGGTAATAATTTTTTTAAGGGTCATGGTTACACTAATTATCATGGGTCACGAGTCTTCCTTTGTACCCAAATTAAACTACTTTAATTCGTTAATGGTGGTTGACATTCCTTCCTAACAATTTAGTGTAGAATATACCAGATCATCATCCTCATCATCACAAAAATGTAGGGTGAATTAAATTCTTGGGTTTCAAGATATTTTATATAAATATCTTCATCTTTGCCTTCTTATACCCTTTAAAAGAAGTTAAAAGTTTATATAGAATGATAATCATAATGTAAATAGATGTGAAGGTGATCATCCCTTATATTCTTTTAAGTTAGTGTAACTTTTCCTAATTTAAAATTCATAATCATGTTGACTAGATGTTTATCATACTCCAATTTTGGTAAATATGTCTGGTGTTCAAATTAATGAGCATGTGCTTTATAAGAATATATCTTTTTTTAATTGAGGCTTCAAAACATAGGCATTTTTCCATTATGAGAGAAGAATATAACATATTAATTCTTCCCACTAGCTGGAATGGTCCTATAATTCCTTAAATTTGGACCAATTTCTGTTAATGAGTTTGGTTGGAAGTAGGAAAATCCCTTTTAATTTACTGTAGGGATTCTTGGGAGTAGATTCTAGCCCATTATGGGTAGTGAATTGTGGTGTGACAATCATGAAGGGTTGATTAACATATATTTTATAGTAAATTTCATCAATATATTAGGTCTCCCTTAAAAAAAGAGGAATTTTAAATCCTATTTTACTCAAAATTATCCATTAATAGAATAATTGAGGTAATAATGGTATGAAGTGAGAACTATTTCATGAATATAAAGATATGTTATTTTTTAAAACTTATTTAATGTTGTGTCTTGGTGAACTCCATAAATTCAAAATCATACACGAGGTAGCCAAAATGGATTTTTAATCAGATATTTCTTAGTGGGTTTTTCATTTTTTATATACTTTAATAGTCATATCAAAAGTTTATTTATTATCCTACTTATATCCAAAATGATAGAGAGTTTGTTCTGGAATGAGATTGAGTCTAGATTCATTATCCACCATCAATGGAAATATATTAACATCATCAATATCACTAAAACTATATAAATTATTTATGTTCCCTTTTATGGTTATCTCCTAATCATTCCCCATGAAATAAATGATTTTATAGGATTAAATAGGCTTAGTTTATATCTAATACACTTTAGTAAAAGACCTATTGGTTTCAAACTCTATACGGATAGTTAAGGCCTCAAAAAAGAACTCCCTAAGTTCCTTGGAGTGATGAAAGGCTTCAAGAATTGAAAATTTTTATGGGATGATGGAGATATGATTTAACACATTATATTTTTAGGTCATTGGTCTATTCCTTTTGTTTTATGGAAGTTCTTACCCATAATTTTTAAAATCATATGATAACTATGATGATGATAATACCATTCCTTCATTTAGTGGTTTAATAGGTGATTTTATGCCAATTAATTTATCCACCAATATGATAGGAGAATAGTTATCCACAAATGATTGTATGTCAAATTGGTGTTCACCATTCATTTGGTTTCTTTCGTATGTACAAGTTCAACTGCAATGAAACATAGATTCTAGGGTTTTCTTAATTATGTATTCCTTCACGTCAGTAACCACCTCTATGAGAATTAAAATGAGGATATATTTAATATGGATTTTTTATATTAGTTTATAGGTTTGTAAGATGTATAACATTGATAGATCCATATTGGGATTCCTCATCATAGGGATGTTTGGTTTATTGAGGAAATGGATGTACTCCTAATGAAGGGGAATGGAGTTTATGAAATTTTGGAATAGTTTGGGATACTATTATTTTTACTTTTTTAGTATCATTTGTAATAGATATTAGAATGTTATGAATAATAAGATGTTAATTCAATCATTATAGTGGGAACTTGGGTTATGGTTGGTTGATTCAGTCATTCCATGATGACTTCATGTATATGGATCAATACTTTTTTGGTTATACAATTATCAAAATTTTGTGCATTTATATTTATAAATTTATTTTATTCTTCATACTCGTATTTAGGTAGAGTGGTTTTTATACATTAAAAATTAATTTTGGGGATCTTCAGGGTTTCCCCACATTCATCTAATACCCATTAGATAAAATCATTGAAAAAAGGAAATCTTGGGTGTTTTTTCCTAACATTTGATATTAGTGAAAATGGTTGGGGTTATCATTCAACACTACCTTATCCATATTTTTTTATCTCTATTAGTGAAAAGAGTTTTTTCTAGTGAAATTATGAAATATATAAGGCCTTATTCATTCCATATAGAATAAACCCAATTCATTATATTTTTAAAATTTTGGTGACTTTATTCCCTACTCATCTCCTATTTATTTTCATAGGGAGTGGTAGTTTATATTGTTTTATATAAAGAGGAATTAAATTTAACCGAGAAGTTATAGGGGTTATAGCCATCACTAGTTCTAGATTTAGAGTTGAAGTAAAGAATTTTAACCTCTCATATTTCCTCATCTATGATGGTGCCGTTTTCTAAGATTCGGTTTTGGACTATAGAATAGAATATTCAGATAATTGGGACTCCACTAGAGTTAAAAATAATATTTAGTGTAACCACTGAAACCTATCTTCATGCGTTCATGAGTTAGAGACTAACACTAATAGTATATCATCACACATATATTGAAGATGTTATCCTTTTAAAAATAAAACATCACAACACCATGAATAATAAAAATTTATTTACCATACATAATGTGTGAATAATATATATCTAATGCAATTCATATCACACAAAACTAATCCAAGAGTGGTAATGAAACCGAAAAATCTATCATCTCATTTATACATCAGGTAAGGTATAATAAAACTACC
Organism: Viscum album; assembly: GCA_963277665.1. NCBI lineage: Eukaryota > Viridiplantae > Streptophyta > Magnoliopsida > Santalales > Viscaceae > Viscum > Viscum album. Next base: position 419,586,285 of record OY728162.1, on the reverse strand, counting down.
TCATCTAAGAATTATTTCATGTACTAAGATAAAGTAACCTGAAACCACCAACAAATCTTTCCAAATAATATAATATATATATACACCATTAATGAGTATACTAAAATACATAGTAGGTCCTCCCTTAGAACTCTCATGTGTCCATGTGAAATAATAGTGACAATGTATCCTTGTATGGAATAAAAAAAATAAAACAATCAATCAAACATCTATACCAAAGGATAATCAGAAAACCTCATCCATTATATATCTTATAATCCACCCTCTCTTTGTAACAGAAAATATCACATGACTTCAATCATGAAAAACCATCATCACCAATCCATATCCTAAAAAATTATCCATTCGAAGGGACATCACTATAATATCTCTATGAAATATTCCACCTATATGGACCACACTATAATATTTTCATATCATTTTCCACCCACTAGAACCTATCAAGTTTATATGTGGTTTGGGTCACTATCTACCCATAGTGAATCGTTATTATTTGGGTGTCGACCCTCTAGAACTTTCACCCACTCTATCATTTATTGATTATGATGTTTTCCACCCTCTGGTATTTTCAATGTATTAATAAGATTCCACCCTTAGGGACTCATCCCCTATAACACCCAAATATTCAATGATATATTTAACTTTAAATAATTTTATTTGTTTGATATATTTCTTTACATAAAACACTATGTTTAAAGAAAACATGATATATTATTGAATTATTATTATTTTAAAATTCGATAATTATCACACAATTGTTAGATTGGTATGTATGAATAGGACTAAATAAATTATTATAAATTATTATTTACACATTTATAAAATTATATCATTCTATATTAGTTACTTATAAATGAAAATAAAATCATTTCAAGGTAAAATAGCTGTTTTTCTAAAAAAAACTATTTCAATGCATGCAATGAGTTTTATATTAAAAAATAAAATAAAAAAGTATTAATTATTTATTTTAATGATTTTTTCATCCAATAGATTTGATAAAATAGTTTAACATTTTTCTAAGGGGTTTTACTATGCAAGTAATAATAATAAATTAAGTTTTATGCTTAAAAATTCATTTTTTTAAAAATAGTTTCCATTGCATTTTGCACATTTAATTTAAAATGAATTTATTACACTTGTAGAAATTGAATATTATAAAATATTTTCCATATTTGGATATTTTTTGACACATTCACTTGAATATGAATTTATTATGTTTTAATGATTTAAGTATATACAAGAGCACTACTCTCATCACTTATAAAAGGGAAAATCCTCTCCTCTCTTATCGAGACCACTTATTCCCTTTATATTGACCAATATATACTAAAATACTCCACCAAAATTATTATAAATGGAATTGAGGTTATTATATTACAAAAATATCCATCAAATAATCCTTAAGGTTCTTTTTAATGGAGGACACTTGAAGAAGATGTATATGTTATTACTAGCCTTTTTCATGTTTCTTTCTTCGTAAACCTCCTAGAAATGATCTATAACCATATTAATATAATGGAATAAGTATATTTAATGTATATATATGTTTTTATTTTAATTGTATATCCATTTTCTATCTTCTGTATATTTGTTGGAAAATTACCGCGTCACTCATGCGTATGTGTGGACATCCACCTCTATGAAGTGATGTGATTAATTTTTCATTTCCTATTTAGATGGACGATCATAAGGATAAATTTAATAAACATGTCTTATATTTACTATATAATCATTATTAGATAATGTTCAACTATTTTTAACTTTTCTTTCTTCTCATCCATCAAAAAGTGAAAACATCACCCATGCATTTGTACAGACTACCATCTACATGAAATAAAATAATTTATTTTTCATCACTACTGTAAATGAGTGGTTATAAAATTGTATATAATAAATATATAATATAATTTTTACATGATTAAAATTATATAAAATATGTAACTATAAAATATGTGAAGGGATCACAACCGCTGAACTGAAATATGCATGGAAAATAGACCAGTCTTCACCTGAATAATGATTCTAATGAAGAACTAATAAGAAAATAGAAATTGGAAACTATTATGTAATTTAGTAAATTAATATTTATATAAATATGTTTCTATAATATATTTATAATGAATTTATATTTATTATAAAATGTTGTTTTAACACATTTGAAATAATATAGTACACGAGGTAACAGTTTATGTTACAATATCATTTATTTTCAGGATTGTATATGTTAAATTTTCATTAAAAGAAATTATATGGTTCTAATACTTTAAAAATAATATATTATATTCTCCTATGTTTATTACTATATTTTTTAATAAATATAATAATTTACCTTTCTCGGGTATGTAAAATTATTGAGGAATTTAGAAAAGATGATCTTATTTCCCCTTTGAGTGGTGAACATTTTCTTCCATGTACTTGTTATTTAATTTTTTTTTCAAGAATGTTATTTTCTATGATATAATTATTATTTAAATTAATTATAAAACATATTTTAGTTAATTTTTAAATTTTTAAAATGAATCTTTTTATCATTTTCATGATGGGGTACTTTTGACTTTTCTTAATGAATAACTTTTCTCGTCATCATAACTATTATTTTCTCAAAATATTCCTTTTTCATTATTCCATGTTTATTTTTATAAAAAAACTCAAAAATTTAGGAATTTTTAGTTTTTAAATATAATGAAATAAAAGAATATTTACACTATTTTCAATGAAATGTGAAAATTATCTTTTAAAGCTATTTTTAATCTATTTTTACATCCATTAACGATTTTTATGCTTCACTAGGGATATGATATTACAATATTGTCCTTGTTCTTTATATAGATGACTTATGATGATTATAATTTTAGTATTATTCTACAAAACTCATTTTTATCCCATTGGTTAATTAAGTTATGAATAAATATTTATGAAACTCATTTCCTTTCATAGATTAGGCTATGATGAAATGATGAAATTTAAATAAAACCCATTTCCATTGCATGTATTATGATACACTGAAATGGTGAAATTTCTACGAAACCCATTTTCTTTTCATGAGTTATTCTATGCTGATATGATGAATATTTTTATGATATTGTAGCAAAAATATATGTGTTTTTCATTATGTGATGGGTGGGATCTAAATTATATATCCCTATAATATATTTGGTAAAGATTAATGTCTCAAGATATAATATGGATAGGAATTTGGAGTGAACCTTGTTTAGTAAGGGAATATATCCATTACGATATTCTTGCCGGTAAACCTTGACTAAAGAAATGATTAATGGGGGAGTGACCCCAATCTAGTATGATAGTCTTAGTTGAGATCCATCTCTAAAGAACTTATTTTCCATGCTTATGTGTATTATAAAAAGCTATTTCTTTTTCATATGATATTTTCTCGTAACCCATGATTGATTATTGTGGATCATACACTCTTATTACTTATGTATTTTATTATAACGAAGACTTATTCCATTATTCATGATTAAAGATATTTGATTTATTGAATATGAATTTTGTAATTTATGATCATTTTATCATACCATTATGATTATCTTATTCTCACTTATGATCATTTATAGATATCTATTATGTTTACCCTTACTAATCATCTATGTTCACCCATTATTATGATTCATTTTCCTTGGGTATAAATAATGGTTTTAATTAGGGTATATCTATGAAGAGTTCTACATGAGAAGTAAATTGTAGGATATGTTGAAGATATTTAATTAAATAAATTCATTACATATCTAATCTCAAATGACACTAAACCCTTATGGTTTTAAGGTATACATATTCTGGATATGTATTGAATATAAATCTTCAATGATTCAATATTTCTATAAGAAATTCTTGGGTAACCTTAGTTGGAATTAGAGATGGCTTAAATTAATTTTGGATATTAGTATTAAAAATTATTGGTGAAAACCCTAGGGGTACGTCTAAGTATAGGATAAGATCCAAAAAAATATTAGTTAGGTAAACATTATGTGGTTTTCTAATAATTATATCATTTTCTTGATACTAGCTAGTGGATAAGGTTGTGGAACAAAATAACCTAGGGGTAAACACCCTAAAATGGTTAGTCAAGTATTAACTCAATCTTTAATTGGTGCATGATGAGTGGTTCTAAGACTACAAACCTCGCTATTCTCTACTAGGTGATATGTTTGGTTAATTCAAAATCTCTTTATGAACTATCATGATGATTGAGAGGATAGAATATATAATATCATTTGATAAGACAAAGTGATATGAAATGAATGTAATTTATCATGGGATGAAATAATTTTTCATAATTTAAGACATTAAAAATATTATTTTCAAAATTATATGATTTCCCACTTTTATTAATGAGGTTTTACCCTCATACTAACCATTTTTATTTTAGTAAGGTATTTTTTATATAACAATGATGTTGAGGTGGTTATAGGTACACTAAAATATTGAAGTATCTTATTTGATAATATTAACATGTATTCATATATATCCCAGAAAGTATATATGAATACTAATTCAAATCGTTAATGATTATATGTTGAATTATTGTTGAACAATCCCGATGTTTTTATGATCAAATACTAATTATATAACTTATATTCGATAAAAGATTATGGAAATGTGCTTCTTGATTTTTTTATTCACCCGTAGTTTAGTTTTATGTTATTTTTTGCATGGATTGGCTCTTTTTATATAGTGACCCTATAAATTTCCTAGGAAGGGAAATTAAATTTGATATTCCAAATCAACATATGATCATTTTTTAGTGTGCATATTAATAAGAACTGATAATGGTAATTACTTATATTGTATGAGTCTTAATACATATTATTGTGGGATATTTATCTCAAATGGTTGGGGAGATACTCAAAATTTAAAATATTCCTATTTTTTGTATTATGTATATGTATTTCTAAAATACTGTCCCAAAATTCCCCTAAATCATGAAGTTTAGTTTTTAATTAAAACTATACCTAGAGTTGCACCTATGTCAAAAAATCCATATTTAATTGGCTTAAATTATTTGTAGTAATTGAAGAAGAAACTCCATTATAATCCCGCTAAGGGATTTATATTCTCAATTTCATCACTATAGGATGAATGTATTTATTCATTAATAAAAAATATGGTTCAATGCATCTTTTATTGATTATTTTGAACTTAACAAGTTCACTATAAAAAATGTTTCATATACCTCGTATTTATGACTCATTTGATCAATTACGTGCAGATTAATAATTTTCCAAGATTTACCTTCATTATAGAAATCATAAATTTAAGGCCAAAAAGGAGGATAAAACCAAGATGACCTTACATATGAGGTATGGTCATTATGAATTTATAGTGATTTCATTTATACTTACTAACTCCCCTATTATTTTTATGGATTTAATGAATAGAGAGCCTAAATATTATATTGATTAGTTTTTTATAGTCATTATAGATGATATTATTATATATTTCAAGAGAAATTATGGTCTTGAAGGTAATTTTAGGATTGTATTAAAAACATTAAGGAGTGAAAATTTGTACAAAAAAATTACAGGTTTGAATTTTGGCTATAGAAAGTTTCATTATTGGGTCATATAATCTCAATTAAGGGTATATAGATGGATCCTTAAAAGATAAAAGTTATTGATTAATGGACTTGACTAACCATAGTGACTAGGATCCAAAGTTTTATTAGGTTTGGGTGGATACTACCAACACTTTTTGAGAGATTTCATGTGGTTATCTAATCCAACAAAAAAGCTGACTAGGAAGGGATCCATGTTCAATTGGATAGATGAATGCGAGTAAAATTTTATGAAATTGGAAATAAGGTTTCTTAGCACACCTATTCTCACAAAAACCTATAAGGGATAAGGGTTTTTAGTCTATAATGATGCATCAAATAAGGGACTGGGATGTGTCCTCATGAAGAATGATATAGTGATTTCTTAGGCCTCATACATAAAGATCCTACTTTGTGTTTCTGTTTTTATTTTTGTCAATTTTACAATAAGTGATTATGTAATTAATATAAAAATTTATTAAAGATAAATATAAACATGGAAGTACATTGATGTTACCAAAAATTTCTATTGAACTGGTTGTTCTATACTTTTAAGAAGGGTTGAATAAGACCCATCCTCGAGATGTTAAAATGTCATATCACATTTTTAATGAAGTTTTGATTCTTGGAATATTTGAATGGATTCATTTAATGGAATTGGATTTCATGTTAAAAAATTCTTCATATAAGTTTTATGATTAATGAATCAGTCCTCATTAATTCAAGAACTTGTGATAATGTGGTGCACATTGACTACAAAAATAAATAATTATAATAATCCATCCAATGTTTTTTCTAATTGGACGAATTTTGGGGATGTTTAAATAAATTCCATGAAATATATCATCTTTTCATGAAGATTTCAATAGCATTCATGAAAATATTTATTTTCAAAATGGAATTTTACGAACCTAAAAATGATAGATTACATTTTTATTTTGCAAGAATATTTTTATGAAAGAATTATTGTTGGAATTGGAATACTTAGTATTTTGTTATTATTTATGAGGTTCTTTATTAAAAAAATGTTGTTTAGAAATCTAGAAATCCATAGGACACAGGTGCAGCCACTATTGAGGTGGGATCTAGGGTTTACTGCCAAAAGCTGGCATGACAACATGGAGGGGTGAGTATAGTGCCTTAATAGCACTTGGTAGAGAGGTGGTGCCATTATCCAAGGTGGAACAATGCTGGAGAATTAGTCATGTGTCAGTGCTAGTGGTGGTTCAGGAGAAGACCTTAGTACTCCCTTATGGTAGGCTATGGATACAAATTGTATTATATAACATCTTTCAACAAATTGAAAACCGGACGTGGGATTTTGTGACATGTGGTACACTATTCATCCATTAAAAATATGTTGATAAAAGTGTATCAATTCAATATATTTCATATCTACTATCTGATTTCAGCCTTCAATAATATTCATCCTCCCATGTCCCTCAACATCACCCTTCTGCATTGATCATCTTTGAAATCTATACCATGCTAAAAAAATGTAGAGATCTAATAAAATTTAGACATTGAGCTCTATATGGATCACCAGGAATTCATGATTTGAGGTTTTTTTCAATCATTTAGTCAAATATTATAATTATTCCTAGATGATACAAATAAAAAGAAAGTATTTCTGTTAGATAATGTTGGTTTGAGATTGAGCATGATAAAGATATTCTTGGATTCATACAGATGATGTGTTTCAACAACATAAAAATTTAAGCTCATATTATAAGGGATTCCACCATTTATGGAGTCAAATAAACCACCTTATGTTTAATATACCTATATCTTCATTCATATTAAATCACATATGACTCTTCATGTTTATTGAATGTGAAATTTTAATCAGAAATAGTAGGAATATTGAATCTACCAACAGAGAACCTCATCTATAAATAGTGAGTTACTGAGGCTAATATGAGTTTCTAAAAACATTTTGAGATCTTGTATTTTCTTTCAAAATGTAGAATTTTGTTAATCCTTATCGTATTATCTTTCATGATGTATATGAACCATGAGCCTCTTGGATTCATAAAGAAAGATCTACGAAACTTTGATGAGTTTGCATGATATACCCATGCTTACCTATTTCATGAAATAAGATTATTCCATGATCTACCTTGTATACATGACCAAACTTGATATGTTCCAAAAAGAATAATATTTTCAAAAAATAAGTTATGAGTGATTTATTGGTTCATAAATAATAGAACCATGCACTTGTAGAGGATAAAATCTTCCACTTTCGTTATTCATATAAATCCCTTATGCAGATAGTTTATGCGAAACATGCTAGTTTTTATAAGTAGACAAAAATAATAATAAAAAATCTAAACAGTGGATTATTTCATAAATAATAAGAATAACATGAGTTTCCATTCATAAAATAATGTGTATTCATGAAGGATTGTGATATTTCTTAAATTTTCTTGCACATGAAATATCCTTGAGTTGTGAAATCCTGTATAAAATAATATTTTATGTGAAGTGTGAATCAGTTCCAGAAAAACATTCTACACTAATAAAAAACGAGAGGATAACTGATACAATCACAATTTTTAATAATTTTAGAATACAAGTCTAAAACATATTGATGTTATTCTGACTGTGGAAGAAGAAGAGGTAGCCTGCTTGATTGATGCATGTTTGAGACCACCACTTGATTGGTGTATTTGAGGGAGCCATTTGATTACAAAAGTGTGAGTATGATTATCAGAATTATTGGACATTAAATAAGAAGAAATATTCCACATTAGAGATAACTTTAGATGGAGAATGCTGATATCCATTATCTTTTGATTCAAAGAAAATGCTTTTTTGTACCTTTTTGGTGCAAGGAGAAAAGGTTCAGGGTCATACCCTTGCATATTATTTCTTGATAATAAAAGGATTTCTTTTTTGGGGTGATAATAACCATCATAAACTAAGGATTTAGTTATCCACATTTGAGGCAGACCTCATTAACCAATCTTGGGGTCAATTCTGATTTATTTTTTATGTGAATTATTTCTAATTATAGGTGAAGGAAATAGGAGATATGTTTAATGAATAAGTAACTGAGTTATAAATAAAGGTATAAAAGTTTTAAAGTGATAAAAATTAACCCCAAACCGATTCACCCCTATCATTGTCTTCATACCCAAGTGATCCTAAAAATTGGTATCAGAGACATAGGTCACCTATCTGATTGGATTCACTTTCACATATTTTATTTAATATTTTCTATATCTCTTCATAATTTATAATTAATTTCAATATTGGTGTAGGTTTATCTACAACATGTTTAACTTTATCTCATCCATGAATTTTGGGAATTCAAGAAGGAAATAATTGACAAAGATAATGAACATCCTCTTGGGAATAGAGGATGATGGATAAGTTCCCCCGTGTATTGATTCAATGTAACATGTCTTGAATAGAAGTGGAACTATTAGTTTATCCTATGACCAAATAGACGAGAAATAATTCTAACTCGTATTTTTAATAAGAGGTATCATATATATTCTGTAATTTATAATATAAGAACCAAGAACAAATTGTAATGATAATTCCTCATATATTAATGATTGTACATACTTGAATATAACCTTGCAAGATTATATCACTTATCATCAAGAAGAATCTATGAATAGAGAGTATGAATTCGAAAAAAAGGTGATGAAATGTATTGATCTCACCAAGTAATGTGATCTCGGAACTGAAGGAATCAATGATTCTCAAATATAATGTTTTAATGTTGGGAAGTAATATTGTGAAGAAATCATAAAGAATGTTGAATATATTTATAATCTTAAAGAGAAGTTCCAGGAATTAGAATAAACTACAAGAACATCATTTATATAAATAATTATCATCTTCAGATCAAAGTAAATAAGATCAAGGATCTTGACACATTAATATAGGAGAAGAACAAATTACATGATGATGAATTTATAATGATAAAGAAAGAATGTAAAGAAAAAGTGTAGATAGTGTTGGATGAGGAAAAAATCATGAATATGAAATATATTGATCTTGAAGTAAAATTAGTAAAATCTAAATATACTCGGGTTGAGTCTTCACAAATGGATAAAAGAAGAGATGTTGCACCATGATCTATAGCCACACAATCTTATAATGATGATAATATAGTAAAAAAAACCTCTATCCAGTTGAAAGAATATATTTAAATCATATAATGTTCAACCTCATTGACTCTCTATGAAGAAATTACCCTCAATCTTTAATAATAATTTTTGTGATAATTCTAGTTTTATGGTTAGTGTATCTTAAAAATCAAAACACGTGTAAAAAAAGATGAAGAAAGGCGACGAAGTTCTTACCATTACATCTATAGTGATGAAATATAATCCTAGAAGGAACTATTACCAAAAAATAATCCTAGAGGAATAATAAAAAGGAAACAAAATAAGAAATCATGCTAGCCTAGCCCGATTGTTACTCAAATGAAAAGATCATGATTTATTGGATATTGTTGGTGCTATGAAATAAACAGAAATAGTTCATCTAATTTTTGGTAGAATATGAAAATATCTAAAAAATCAAGGATGATTTTTTCATGGGGAGAATAGTAGTGTAGAAGAAAAAAATATGAAAGGAAATAATCATTATATTAAAAAAAATTTAAAAACATGAAGAATATATGTGGTATTTTCAATTTAAGTGGTCATAGAGAAGTTTCATTTAAGTATAAAAAATTCAAGCATATAAGTACAACAATCCAGAATAAAGGACCATGGTTCATGTACTTAGTAGAGAATCCAACCTTGGGAATGAATCATGATAAAATAATTATAAATACTATTACGAATAATTTTATAAAGATGAAAGGAAATACTACCTTAGGTGAAAATCAAAAGAAGGTTGATGATCAACACCTACCCAAAAAGAAATCAAAGGGTTCTACACCAAAGAGAATACAATTCATATTTTATATTAGAATAGGTCACACCATCGATTACTTCAAGTAGTCTATTGAAATTATAATGAATGGAAGAAATCTTAAAAAAAGGACCAGTACCAAAGAATAAATTGACCAATGTGTTAAAAAGCACACACGAGAAGCTATGTGGATCTTCCATGAATCCTTTTTCATATTCCAAATGACATACTATAATTTTTTCTAGATGATGGGGAAATATCTGAGAAAATGTAATAAGATTAGGAGAAGTCATAATATAGATGAAATCAGGATATTACTCATGAAGAAATAAAATTTCATATGATGTTTTCAAAATATAATATCAAAAAAATATCTATAATAATATATGGAATGTAAAATATGGTGGGACATATCTCAGATGACTGATTTTTATAACACTGAGAAAATAATAAATACTAAATAAAAATGGGAAAGCTCATAGTTGTGAATATTCCTTGATGGCTAGTGTGAAAAGGAAAATTACACAAAAAGATATCATAGAAGAAAGTAAAGATTCAATATTTCTTAATTCTTTCAAGAAATTCAGAAAATGTAGCATAAAGAGTGAACCCTCATCTAGAGGTGAAAATAAAAAAATTTCAGGGGTTAGAGGTAATTCTCAACCTTATTTCTCGTACTAAGAAATAGAGGTGATCCACCTTATTCCCATATGAATTTTGTTTGATCATTACTTATAGGCGATTGAAGGTGATGCATATAATTAGAGGAGAAATTATTAGAGGCATATATTAAAATATTTATAAGTTGGAATATTCATTACAATATTTTTGGAAGAAACCATCCTAGTTATATATATATATAATAATATTTTAATTTTTTTTCAAAACAATAAAAGTTAAACCTTGACGTAGATGATCAAGCTACCCTAGCTAGTCAATGGATTTGAAGTCACCATCATGAATGAGATCACAAAAGTTGATATTCATAGTAATTGAGACTCAAAATAGAAACCGATAAAAAGATCCATCTCGATGAATTCAAACTAGAGATTATACCTTGAGGGGAAGTTTTCAAAGAAGTTACTATATCACTATACCTTAGTAAAATTGTATATTTTTAGTGTGTACTTGTTCAGAATGTTATTGATAAGGTATGTATTTTAATTACCTCATCCCTATTAGAAATATTGAAAATATGTCTGATCATAATAGGGGGATATTAAATGAATCAATGACATTAAAAAATAAATCTTGAAGATGTTCTAGGAATGAATTCAAGAACATAGCCTACCATGTATACTGGAGTGTTTTTAATCTATGCATCGAGATGAGTGAATGAATTTCTTATTGTGATTTTCTTAATTATTTTTTATAAATAAGTGGTATTATAAAATTTCCAATTACATTGTATCAAATGGTATCAACCAATTAAAATTAACCTAGAAATAGTTGAAAAGTATCTTTGGAAAGATACACGTTTTGTTATCATAGTTTTTATGCATATTCTGAATTGAGAATGAATAGATTTTTTGTCTAAATTTGACCCTGTTGTTTTCTACACTGGGTTATCCCAATTAGACTTTGAATTTAATAATCTATGAAACATTGATTAAGAAATAAATGATACCATCCTTTCTCAGAGACATTGAATTTTTTATCAATAATTGGGGGAGAGAATGGAAAAACTTTATGGATAAAGGAGATAAGAAGATCATAAGTGAAAATTTGATAATGTCGGACAACTGTATTGAAATGAAATTTTCATATTATTTTGAAAAAAATTAAAAGGGTGAGATAAAATATCCAAATTTTTTATGTTTTATTTTTTTACAATGTGTTAGGAAGTGATGAAGAACATGATTTCAATATGTAATGAAGAGGAATAATAACTTCAAAGTAGATTGATAATCCCAAGAAAGTTTGTTGTAGTGGTTATTCTATGATTTGAAGATAATTTTACGAAGACCCGTCCATAATAATTTCAATGGTCATATGATATTTTGGATAAAGTTACGATTCTTGGAGAATTTTTATGGATTCGTTTAATAGTATTGGATATCCTGTTTGAAAAATTCTACATTAAATTCTAACAATTGATGAACTGCTCCTCATATATTCTTAAACATGTGATAATGTGATTCACATTGTTTATAATAATGAAGAATAGGAATGATCCATCCAATGTTGTTTATAATTGGATGATGTTTTAGGATATTTAAATGAGGGTCATGTAATATCTCATTATTGAATGAAGAGTTATATGAATTTCAGGGAATTTTTTTTCATAAGGGAATTTAAAGACCATGTAAAAAGGGAGACAATATTTTTATTATTCATGAAGAATACTTAGAAAAAGTAATATAATTTAGAATTGGAATACATAATATTTATTAATTATGTATGAGGAGATTTATTAAAAATTTTTGGCAAGACAGCTATCATGATATAGGACCCACATACAACCACTACAGTGGTGGGAACTAGGGTTGACTAAAGCCTGCTAGACTGGAGGCATAAAGGGTCAAGTATAACACTACGAGAGAACATAGAATAGAGGTGGTTCCACCATTTGGGGCAGAACACCATCAGAGGATCCGGCATGAGTCGGTGGTATAAGTGGTTCAAGAGTAGACCCTAGTACTCACTTTTGGCTAGCTACAAATACAAATTATATTATATTGGATCCCATAGTAAATCATAAAACCTATTTTGGAGACCATGACATGTGGGATACAATTCATATATTTAAAAAATACTCATTAATGTGAAACCATTTTATTTGATTCATCTGTACTGTCTAACTGAATCCTTTTATTTTTTTCAACCTCACATAGCCCTCACTGTCATCCATCAGTGCCAATCATCTCTATTAGCTAGATCATGCTTAATAATTTTTAGATCTCCTCATATTGAGACATCGATCATCATATATATCACCATGCATGCATGATTTTATTTGTTTTTAACCATCTAGTCAAGTATTATGATTCTTCTAAGATGATATGATGTAACAGTGGTTATTCACGTCCAATAATGATGGTTCAAGATTAATCATCCATGTAGCTATGATTGGATTCATTCATATGAGGTGTTTCTACATTAGAAGAAGTTGAGATCATACAAGAAGGGAAACCACCTTTTTTCCATCACACAAACCATTTTATGTTCAATATACCAAATGCTTCAATGAGATTAAATCATACAACACTCTCCACATTTTTCAAATAATGCATTTTAATTCGATGAAACATCAATTTCAGATTTATTAAAGGATAACCTCACCTATAAATATAGATTTACTAAGGCTGAGAAGATTTACTAAAAACATTGTGAGATATAATTTTTTTCTATAAAAAATAGAGCATCTAATTAATACTTTACACTTCCACTTGCATGAAGAATAGGTCCCCAAGAAACTTGATTTCATGAAGAAATATTTTTTGAAACATTGTTGAGTTCACAATATAGATCCATGATTACATATTTTTTGAAAGAAAAGAGTTAAAAAACTCCCTTATTATGTCAGTAAATTTTATATGTTCCAAAGGAATAATCTTTCTCTAAGACACAAATCCATGAAATTAATTTGGTTCATGAATAATATAACTATATACTTGTATTTTTCTCAAAGAATAAGAAGAATATAATTAGCCTCTTGGTTTTTTGAAGGATAATATCTTTCGCTTGCATTGTTTATAAAAAGACTTGGCACAAATATTTTACATAAATCATATTGTTTTTCATATATTGACAAGAATAATAAAAAAACATTTCAATAGTGGATGATCACATCAATAAGAAGAATAACTTTAGTTTCTCATGCATGAAATAATTCATATTAATGATGTATTGTGAATATGAATGCATTTTCATGAACATTAAATATCATTGATTTGAGAAATATTTCATAAAATAATATTGTATGTGTAGTGTGATTTAGTTTCACGAATACCTTCTAAACCAAGAAAAAATAAAAGGAGAACTGATATAGTTAAAAAAAATTATCTGAAACATTAACGGAATATAATCTGAGTATACTATTCTATAACATATGAATATTATTCTGACTGAAGATGAAGAATTGACATCCAACTTGACTGATGCATGTTTGTGATAACCAATTGATTTTTTTATTTGAGGGTGGAATTTAATTGTTTCATTGTGAGGAAGATGATCAGAATTATTAGAGTTCTAAAGAATGAGACTTGTGCAGCACTGGTGATCACTTTCAAAGAGGAAAGCTGTCATCCCTCACCTGTTTATCCAATGATAAAGATTTATTATACTTGGTCGGTACCTGGATAATAGTTTCATGGTTATATCCTCACATGTGATTTCGTAAAAAATAAAAGGATAATTGTCTGCATGGGATAATAACCATCATACACAAGATACATAGTAATCCACATTATATGTGAACCTCATAAACAAATCCATGTATGCCTTGTTCTTTATTGTTTTATGTGCATGATTTATAAATATATGTGAACGCAAAAAGAGATACACTTATTTAATAAGTAATAGAGGTAAAAAGAAATTTATAAAATTTTAAAGTTATAAATAGCTGTGACAAACCAATTCACCCCCAACTCAGTGTGTTCGTCTTTAAGTGATCTTAAAAATACAGAATCAAAATTCATGAGAACAATTACCCGAATATTGATTTGGAGTTTGAAACAATAGTTGTTTCATTTAAAATATGGAACTATTATATTTATGGTGATATTTGAGATATATATACCAATCATGAAAGCTTTAAGTATATATTAACATAGAAAGAGTTGAGTGGGCCCTAAATTATATGAATGAATTTGATTAAAGATTATATCTGGTCAATACATTACCACCCGAGGAAGGTGAACAAGGTAGCTATTTCTCTGAGTCGAAAGGACCATTCAAGTTTCTCTATGATGGGGATTTAAGGAGATCAATTATTTATGGATTTTTCAATGATAGATCTTGAAATAATGAAAAAATGTGACATATCATATCTTTCATAGATGAATATTCAACTATACATATATGTGAGGATTAAGGAGGCACAACATAAATATGTGGAACTAAAAAATAAGGTATGAAATGTTTCTAAAATTCAAAAACTATTACGGTTGAATGATAAGGTTTGGGAACCAAGTATTTATCTCATTGATACAATATTTTAAGAATGTGCTATTGTATGAATGTCATAGTTCATCATCTATAGTAATCCTAAAAAGTATGTAGAAGTATAGAGTTATAAAATATTTTTTGTGGTGATATAGCACAAAAAGGTATATTAAAGAGTATATATCTCAATTCCTAGTACACTAAATATTTAAGGATAAGATATAGAATCCTAATATAATGTTACAACTATTCCCAATACTATAATGGGAATTGGAAAAAAATCACTATATATTTCTTCTTCAGAATCACCAAAACATCTAATGGATATAATGTTATTTGGGTTGTATTTTATCACCTTAAAAATGTGGAATATTTAATTTCAACATAAGAAAAATTCTATCTTGATCCTCTTTCTAGGATATATATCAAGTAAGTGGTAAGGTTTATTAGGGTTATATATTCTAAGGTATCTGATTGTTATTTAAGGTTTACCCCAAAGTTATGGGTATGTATTCATCAAAATATGAATAACTAGTTAAAAATTAGCATTAAATATAATCATAAGATAGATGGTCTGTCTAAGAGAACCATTCAAACCCTATAAGATATATTTAGAGCATGTTCTATGGATTTCGAAGGTTTTTTGTATCAACACCTATCATTGGATGGGGTTTTTCCACAATATATTCCAGCCAAGTATTTTGATGGATCTTTATGAATCCATATATAGAAGGAAGTGAAAAAATATAATATTTTGGGAAGAAGTTGGAGAAAAAAATTAATTGGGACCTGAACTAGATAATAAAATGGTATATAAGGTTATATCCATTAATATGCACATTAGGTCATCTTAGTGTTGACAAAAAAGTTACTATTAGGCCCCAACCTTAAACATTACTTAATCTTGAGTTATTACAAGATTACACATTGAGGATCTTTTCGGGTTTAGAGTTTTAGAGAATTAGATCATAAAACTTTCATTACATTCCACATATAAACAAAGTGGTTACATAAAGATAGTATTCTTCATTCCCATCAATGGAAACACATTTAAAATAAAACATGGATTATTTCTTGACACATCCTTGACTCTATCATCTTATCATGTACCTTTCCCTTGACCTGTGAAAAACATTTCAAAAACTTGGTATGAGCATAAAAACTCAGTATGGGTTATAAAAAAAACGTGGAAAGGAAACATGATTTCATATATACATAATAATGAAATCATACTTTACCCATAAAACATAGGCACTTTAACATACCTCATAAAATCATGAATAAATCATAGAAATCATAAGACATAAAGGTAACTTGAGGCATTCATAACATTCTTACGTAGGGAGTAACCCTCTTGGTTACGTTTGGAATACCCATCACAGTATATTCCTCAAAATCTCTTCGGAGAAACCTTAACGTTTCACTCCTTCGCGTTACCCAATGCATTGAAGAGCTATATCGGGCTCACCCGCCCTTAGTTTATCACGGAACCACCCGTCTTCATAATAATGTCCAAGAACCATAACGTAATCGTATCACATAAAACATGCATAAAGGAAACATAAAATTTCCACATTTCAATCACAAGATATCAATACAACACAAAAAACATTGTGAAAACCATTTTCAATACCAAAATAAAAGAAAAGTAAAACATGGTATTTATTTTTCTTTTAAAAAGAAGGTATGGCTTGTAGAGGAAGCCGAAACTCAAATAACGGTCACGACGGCGGAGAAGTCGTTGTCGCCGCATATGTACGACAAAAACATTCCCTTTTTTCATTTAGTAAACCCTTCGTATAAAAAATATTCCTTTTGAATAAATGTAAAAGTCAAAGGGGTTTATACACCGTATAAAAGAAATTTGTGTATAAAATAAAATACGCCTCAACGAAAGGAGATTGAGACGAAGTCCCATACCTCGTATCCGACTTGACCCGACCGTTCTTTAATCTCCTGAATAATAAACTTGAGTTAATCTCTACTTGATTATGAATATTTTTCAAGGTCATTATTCCTTTTATACCATGTTATGAACATCATGTAATCAGTTAAGTTAATAATGTTCATTTTGTCGGTATTTGGTTCTTAAGTCAAAAATAAACCTCTTACACTTACATGTTGTTAATTTAGTCAAAGTTTCATTATATCCAGAATGATATTAATGTTTTGGATAACATATATATCATATATATTCATCATATACATGTATTTATAATATTACATCACATTTAGAGGTAAGAAATGAAATGCACCGTTCATGGAGACGGTAAGCCGTACGTACGCATGAACGCTACTTCCATTTCTATTTCGTATTTTCTGGAATGGAATCATAATAATATAAGAGTATATTATAATTCCAGTATAATAACATATATAATATCATTAACTTTATCCTTTACACATCCCACATATGGTATTAACGAATCAAATCACTTTTAGGGGGCGGTAGTCCGCACTTCCTAAAGTGAAGATATCGTGTTTACCCATAATGGGAACCATAAAGGTATGCCCAAAATGAAAAAAACAGAAGCATAAGTAAAACATAAACATATTATATATCATATATAAAAATAGTGACATCATAATGGCCACCTTTGAAGGTTTTAAATGAGTATTGAACAATCATCGTTTCGGGAGGCAGAATTTCGCCATCCACGAAAACCGAATGTTCTTTAACCATTTGATGTAGTTGTGTGAGAGTGTAGCTCAAATAAATCTTATAACAACATCCTAGTATATTGAAGATACTGTTGTTGTTACAAAACAAGTAAATAAAAAGAGTTTAGGGGGTTGGAGAAGCAAAATAAAACAAATGAACATGAGAGAAAGAATTACCTTTAAAAGTGTAACTCCTTTTGATTTGAGCCTAAAGGCTTCCTTTGAAAGGATTATGCCCAAAGGGAATCCCCTAGGATGAGGAGAGGGATGTGGAGAGAGTAAATGGGCAGGGGTTGGCCGAGCCAAAGGCTTGAAGAGTGTGTGAAATGAGGTAGAGGTGGGGGCCTTTTATAAGAGGAGAGGAGGGTCACTTTTGGAAAGTAAAGAAATATTACTTTACTTGAAAATGTGTTTCGGTTTAAAAAGGTCCCACATTGATATAATTAGTGGATAAGGTGATAAGGGTTCGAAATCCACTCATCCAATTGGTTTTGGACATGTGTAGTTCATAGATTTTATATTATCTTTCCGTTTTATTTAAATCGTCAAATAATGATGTCATCGCTGCATCATTATTATGTCATAAATAATTAAATTTATTTAGGTCTAAAAATTATAAAAAAAATACTATGATATAGGAAATCTTTTTAGATTTCCAATGACTATTTATAATCAAAATTTGTACTTGTATAACCCCAGTTAAAATTTTTTTTTCGTAAAACATATTATGTTTGTGTCATTTCCACTTTAACATTAAATAAAAAGTAATTTATGTCATTTCCCAACAAAAGTGGATCCATGGGGTCCCCAAGTTTACCCATGGCATGTAATGGTCGGCCATGACACAACCAATGAGGTTGGGACATTTTTCTAGGTCATTTCATTTTATTAAAGTATTATTTATACCTTAAACTACCCTAATTACCACTAATCGTGATTAAGAACTTAATAAGTTACTATTCACCAAAAAATTATTTTAATCTCATTGAACCACATTTTACTTCTTAATGACAACCATGTATGTCGGATTTTCAAAATTCAATACACATTAGTGGTAAACTTTCATTTAACTGAAAAATCAGTTTTCTTGATTACCACTTAGTGGTTTCACTATTCATCAAAAATTGATGTTTTTCAGAAAATTACCAAAAATTCACCCTAAGCTGTATTTGATATTCCGAATTCAAAAATGAAGTCTATTTTACAAAATTCAGATCCTATAAGTCACATTAATTAATTTAATAATTAATTCCCGCTGCCAGAGTAAATAGCGTGTTTTTACAAAACAATAAGTATCAAAAGATTGACACCAGTTTAAGTCTAATTTCAAAGTGAAATTGATTCCAATGACCACCATTGGATAAAATGTTAAAAATATATTCTAATTTCACTTCAAAACCAATTCAAAACATAATCTAATCATATAAATAAATTAGATTAAAAAGCAGTTTTGATGTAAAATGCAGTATTTTTCACTATTCATTAAAAAATGAACATTGTCAGAAAAATACCAAAAATTCACACAAGGTAAATTTTGATGTCCCAATCATAAAAGATAAGTTTATTTTGACAAACATAGTTTATAAAATTGTCAAAATATAGATTCAAAAATGGTTTTCCATCAAAAGGCAGTAAAAACAATCTTTTAAGAATATTAGTTTATTCCATGCATAAGATTGTATTTATTTTCATTTTAAGCCTCTATAACACTATCTTAATCATTAATAGACGTAGATAAAAATATCTATTATTCATTACTTACTTGGGATGTTATATCCTTCCCCCCTTTAGAAAATTGCGTCCCCGCAATTTATTTACTTATCAAATAAATGAGGGTACTTATCCCTCATTGCATTTTCAGATTCCCATGTTGCCTCTTCAATCATGTGGTTTTTCCACAAAACCTTTACCTGGTGAATCACCTTATTCCGTAACACTTGCTCCCTGTGGTCAAGAATCTGGACCGGCTGTTCCTCATAAGAGAGGTTCTCTTCCAGCTGAACTACCTCTGGACTCAAAACATGAGATGGATCTGGCATGTACTTTCTCAACATCGAAACGTGAAAAACATTATGTACCTGAGATAAACTCGGAGGTAAAGCCACTCGGTATGCAACTGATCCAACTCTTTCCGGAATTTCGTATGGTCCAATGAACCTTGGACTCAACTTTCCTTTCTTACCAAATCTCATCACACTTTTCCAAGGAGAAACCTTGAGAAAAACATGATCACCTACCTCGAAAGATAGATCCTTCCTCCGATTATCCGCTTAACTCTTCTGCCTGCTCTGAGCTGTTCTCATGTGTTTCTGAATCAGCTGAACTTTTTCTGCCATCTCTTCTACCAATTCTGGTCCCATCAACTTCCTTTCACCCACTTCATCCCAGAAAGCTGGAGTTCGACACCGCTTCCCATATAATGCCTGAAATGGTGCCATCTGTATACTGGAATGAAAACTGTTATTATATGAAAACTCAACCAAAGAAAGATGTTGGTCCCAACTTCCCTGATAATCCATAGAACAAGCTCGTATCATATCCTCCAATGTCTAAATTGTTCGTTCTGACTGCCCATCTGATTGAGGATGAAAAGCTGTACTAAAATTTAATTCAATACCCAACGACTTCTGAAGGCCTTTCCAAAAGTTAGAAGTAAACCTGGGATCACGATCCGATACAATGGAGAGAGGAACTCCATGTAACCTGACTATCTCTTTAAGATACAAATAGGAAAGTTGATCAAGAGAGAAAGTATCTCGTATAGCAAGGAAATGAGCAGATTTGGTCAAGCGATCAACAATAACCCAGATTGCCTTATTACCTCGAGATGTCTTCGGTAATCCAACAACAAAGTCCATGGATATATTCTCCCATTTCCACTCTGGCACTGGTAAAGGCTGAAGCATCCCTTTCGGTAACTGCCGCTCTGCTTTAACCTGCTGACAAGTCAAACACTTCACAGTAAATTCAGCAATATCTCTTTTCATTCCATCCCACCAGTAATACTCCCACAGATCTCTATACATCTTAGTACTGCCCGGATGAACTGAAAACGGAGAACTATGAGCTTCACATAACAGCTCTCTCTTCAACTGTGAATCACAAGGCACACACAATCTCTTCCTAAATCTCAAAACACAATCACTATCAATGTTGAATTCATGCAACTTACCTTTCTGAACTAGCTCTACCTTTTTCTGCAACTCACTGTCTTGCTTCTGTGCTTGCTTGATTCTATCTGATAGAGAAGATCTCACTGATACCTGAAACAAAACAGAAGGACTTCCTGCACCAACAACTTCTATGCCAAAGTTCATCAAATCGTTAACCAAAGGATCACGTTCCAAACGCAACATTGTTAATGAAGCATTACTTTTTCAACTCAAAGCATCAGCCACTTTATTTGCTTTTCCCGGATGGTAATGAATTGTACAATCATAATCCTTGATTAATTCCAGCCATCTCCTTTGTCTCATGTTTAACTCTTTCTGAGTGAATATATACTTTAAACTTTTGTGATCGGTATATATTTCACACTTTACTCCATACAAATGATGCCTCCAAATTTTTAAAGCAAAAACAGCAGCAGCTAATTCCAAATCATGTGTAGGGTAATTTACCTCATGAGTTTTCAACTGTCGTGAAGCGTAAGCAATTACCTGATCATTCTGCATTAGGACGCAACCAAGTCCTTTCAATGAAGCATCACTGTATATAACAAACTCACCATTCCTGGAAGGTAGTGCCAAAACTGGAGCATTCACCAATCTTCTTTTCAATTCCTGAAAACAATCATCACATTCTTTTGTCCAGATAAACTTAACACCCTTCCGAGTTAGCTTAGTCATTGGACTAGATAACCATGAAAAATTTCTAACAAACCTTCCATAATAGCCCTCCAAACCAAGGAAGCTACAAATCTCGGTTACATTTGTGGGTCTTGGCCATTCTTCCACAACTTTTGTTTTTGCAGGATCAACAGTTATTCCATCTTTAGAAACAATGTGACCAAGGAAAGAAATTTGTTGCAACCAAAACTCACACTTGCTGAATTTCCCATACAGTTTCTTTTCTTTTAAGGTTTGCAAGATAACCCTTAAATGTTTTTCATGCTCCTCTTTACTTTTAGAAAACACCAAAATATCATCAATGAAAACCACCACAAACTTATCAAAGAACTCATGTAAAATTCTATTCATTAAGTCCACGAATACAGTAGGTGCATTGGTTAGCCCAAAAGGCATTACTACAAATTCATAATGGCCATATCTCATACGGAACGTGGTCTTCGGAATATCTGCCTCCTTTACCTTCAGCTGATGGTACCCCGATCTCAAGTCAATCTTTGAAAAAAACTAAGCTCCCTGGAGCTGATCAAACAAATCATCGATATGAGGCAAAGGATATTTGTTCTTAACAGTGATATTATTCAAGGCTCTATAATCAATGCAAAGTCTCATAGAACCATCTTTCTTTTTAACAAATAAAACAGGAGCACCCCATGGTGATGTGCTAGGTCTAATGAAACCTTTCTCTAATAAATCTTGCAATTGCTCCTTCAACTCTAAAAGTTCAATTTGTGCCATTCGATAAGGGGGTTTTGAAATTGGCTTAGCATCAGGAACTAAGTCAATAGTAAACTCAACTTCCCGATCTGGTATTATTCCAGGAAACTCATCAGGAAAAACATCAGGATAATCATTTACCACTGGCACATAATTAATCTGAACAGTTCCTTTATTTTCAACGACGTGTGCAAGGTAACATTCATTTCCATCTTTTACAAGTTTCTCGGCCTCTTGATATGTTATCAAAAGTAAGGGTTCATTCTTGTAAACAAACTGAAAGTCTTTCTGAAAAGAAACTTCTTTAGCTCTACAGTCAATCTTAGCATGGTAAATAGAGAGCCAATCCATACCAAGGATAACATCAAACTCTACTAGAGGTAGAACAATAAGGTTTGCAAGTAGGTTCTTTCCACAGATAAGGATAGGAAGATTCTTATAAATTCTTTTTGCCTCAACATTTCCCCGAGGTGTTTTTACCAAAAGTTCAGGAGTCATTTCTTGAGATGGTATTCCCATTTTACTAGAAAAGGTTTCAGAGATGAAAGAATGTGTAGACCCCGAATCAAACAACACACTGGCATAATCTGAAAAAACAAACAAAGTACCTGATACAACTTCATTTGATGGCCCGACATCTGCTGAAGTAGTTGCAAAGGATTTCACCACCCCTTTCTGCTTGTAGTCTAACTGCTTCCCATCACTCAAGCTCTTTGTCGGACACTCATTTTCATAGTGACTCATCTCATTGCACTTATAACACTTCACTAACTGTAAATCAAATTTGTTCTTACCTTCATCTTGATCCTTTTCAGTGCAATCACGAGCCTTATGTCCCATCTTACCACATCGGTAGCACTTTCCAGAATTCAGAAGACATTCCCCAGCATGCCTTTTTCAACATTTATCACAAACTGGAAACTTAGTTTTCTTACCATCAGACTTTTTTGAAGAATTCTTACCTTTCTCCTGCCACCTCGGTCTCTTCTTCTGCTGGTTGTTATAGAACACTTGGTCATCGGAAAACTCCATTTACACCTTCTCAGCACATCGAACAAGCTTTTCATAACTTTTAAACTCATGAGAAGCTAATGACCTTAGATATTTTGTCTTTAATCCTGAGTAAAAACGATTGATTTTACTATCAAGGTCTCGGATAAAATTTGGAGCATACCTTGCCAATCAAGTGAACCTTTCTTCATTGGCAGCCACTGAGTCTTCCTCTTGCCTCAATTCCAAGAATTGATTTTCCATCCTAAGTCGAACAGCCTTAGGAAAATACTTCTCAAGAAACATACCTTGGAATTCATCCCAGTCAAGAGCATCAATCTCATCGGCATCCCTGATATTTTTAACCATAGACCACCACTGATCTGCTTCACCCTCCAAATGGTAAATAGCAAGACTAACCTTTTGATTATCTGAACACCCCATGACATCAAAAATCTTCTCCAGTGCTTTAATCCACCCTTCAGCTAGCACAGGGTCAGATGATCCTCTGAATGATGGGGGATGTTGCCTCATGAAATGTTCCACCACTGACATGTTCCTCTGTGGTTGATCTGCCTGATCTCGTGCATGGATACCACCACCATTTATCGCTTGAGTCAACTGCGCCATTACTGCCACAAACTGTTCAGCTCCAATTCCGACCATTTCTGGATGCTGATTCGGAAGGTTTTTTCCTTCTGAATGCCTTCCTAGCACTGCTTCCCTGTTTCCTCTACGGAAAACCATTCTGAACAAACATGTCTTAGATAAAGAAACATGGTAATCTTCAAATGCTATATCATTTCAAAAAAAAATTGGATAATCATTTAATATAATTCTAACTCCTAAAGTTATCTAAACCGACCTCTGATACCAACTATAAGGCCCCAGCCTTAAACCTTACTTAATCTTGAGTTATTACAAGATTACACATTGAGTATCTTTTCGGGTTTAGAGTTTTAGAGAATTAGATCATAAAACTTTCATTACATTCCACATATAAACAAAGTGGTTACATAAAGATAGTATTCTTCATTCCCATCAATGGAAACACATTTAAAATAAAACATGGATTATTTCTTGACACATCCTTGACTCTATCATCTTATCATGTACCTTTCCCTTGACCTGTGAAAAACATTTCAAAAACTTGGGATGAGCATAAAAACTCAGTATGGGTTATAAAAAAAACGTGGAAAGGAAACATGATTTCATATATACATAAGAATGAAATCATACTTTACCCATAAAACATAGGCACTTTAACATACCTCATAAAATCATGAATAAATCATAGAAATCATAAGACATAAAGGTAACTTGAGGCATTCATAACATTCTTACGTAGGGAGTAACCCTCTTGGTTACGTTTGGAATACCCATCACAGTATATTCCCTAAAATCTCTTCGGAGAAACCTTAACGTTTCACTCCTTCGCGTTACCCAATGCATTGGAGAGCTATATCGGGCTCACCCGCCCTTAGTTTATCACGGAACCACCCGTCTTCATAATAATGCCCAAGAACCATAACATAATCGTATCACATAAAACATGCATAAAGGAAACATAAAATTTCCACATTTCAATCACAAGATATCAATACAACACAAAAAACATTGTGTAAACCATTTTCAATACCAAAATAAAAGAAAAGTAAAACATGGTATTTATTTTTCTTTTAAAAAGAAGGTATGGCTTGTAGAGGAAGCCGAAACTCAAATAACGGTCACGACGGCGGAGAAGTCGTTGTCGCCGCATACGTACGACAAAAACATTCCCTTTTTTCGTTTAGTAAACGCTTCATATAAAAAAGATTCCTTTTGAATAAACGTAAAAGTCAAAGGGGTTTATACACCGTATAAAAGAAAGTTGTGTATAAAATAAAATATGCCTCAAAGAAAGGAGATTGAGACGAAGTCCCATACATCGTATCCGACTTGACCTGACCGTTCTTTAATCTCCTGAATAATAAACTTGAGTTAATCCCTACATGATTATGAATCTTTTTCAAGTTCATTATTCCTTTTATACCATGTTATGAACATCATGTAATCAGTTAAGTTAATAATGTTCATTTTGTCGGTATTTGGTTCTTAAGTCAAAAATAGACCTCTTACACTTACATGTTGTTAATTTGGTCAAAGTTTCATTATATCCATAATGATATTAATGTTTTGGATAACATATATATCATATATATTCAGCATATACATGTATTTATAATATTACATCACATTTAGAGGTAAGAAATGAAATGCACCGTTCATGGAGACGGTAAGCCGTACGTACGCATGAACGCTACTTCCATTTCTATTTCGTATTTTCTGGAATGGAATCATAATGATATAAGAGTATATTATAATTCCAGTATAATAACATATATAATATCATTAACTTTATCCTTTACACATCCCACATATGGTATTAACGAATCAAATCACTTTTAGGGGCGGTAGTCCGCACTTCCTAAAGTGAAGATATCGTGTTTACCCATAATGGGAACCATAAAGGTATGCCCAAAATGAAAAAAACAGAAGCATAAGGAAAACATAAACATATTATATATCATATATAAAAATAGTGACATCATAATGGCCACCTTTGAAGGTGTTAAATGAGTATTGAACAATCATCGTTTCGGGAGGCAGAATTTCGCCATCCACGGAAACCGTATGTTCTTTAACCATTTGATGTAGTTGTGTGAGAGTGTAGCTCAAATAAATATTATAACAACATCCTAGTATATTGAAGATACTGGTGTTGTTACAAAAGAAGTAAATAAAAAGAGTTTAGGGGGTTGGAGAAGCAAAATAAAACAAATGAACATGAGAGAAAGAATTACCTTTGAAAGTGTAACTCCTTTTGATTTGAGCCTAAATGATTCCTTTGAAAGGATTCTGCCCAAATGGAATCCTCTAGGATGAGTAGAGGGATGTGGAGAGAGTAAATGGGCAGGGTTCGGCCGAGCCAAAGTCTTGAAGAGTGTGTGAAATGAGGTAGAGGTGGGGGCCTTTTATAAGAGGAGAGGAGGGGCACTTTTGGAAAGTAAAGAAATATTACTTTACTTGAAAATCTGTTTCGGTTTCAAAAGGTCCCACATTGATATAATTCGTGGATAAGGTGATAAGGGTTCGAAATACACTCATCCAATTGGTTTTGGACATGTGTAGTTCATAGATTTTATATTATCTTTCTGTTTTATTTAAATCGTCAAATAATGATGTCATCGCTGCATCATTATTATGTCATAAATAATTAAATTTATTTAATGTCTAAAAATTATAAAAAAATACTATGATATAGGAAATATTCTTAGATTTCCAATGACTATTTATAATCAAAATTAGGACTTTTATAACCCCACTTAAAAATTGTTTTCGTAAAACATATTATGTTTTTGTCATTTTCACTTTAACATTAAATAAAAAGTAATTTATGTCATTTCCCAACAAAAGTGGATCCATGGGGTCCCCAAGTTGACCCATGGCATGTCATGGTCGGCCATGACACAACCAATGAGGTTGGGACATGTTTCTAGGTCATTTCATTTTATTAAAGTATTATTTATACCTTAAACTACCCTAATTACCACTAATCGTGATTAAGAACTTAATAAGTTACTATTCACCAAAAAATTATTTTAATCTCATTGAACCACATTTTACTTCTTAATGACAACCATGTATGTCGGATTTTCAAAATTCAATACACATTAGTGGTAAACTTTCATTTAACTGAAAAATTATTTTTCTTGATTACCACTTAGTGGTTTCACTATTCATCAAAAATTGAAGTTTTTCAGAAAATTACCAAAAATTCACCCTAATCTATATTTGATATTCCGAATTAAAAAATTAAGTCTATTTTACAAAATTCAGATCATATAATTCACATTAATTAATTTAAAAATTAATTCCCGCTGCCAGAGCAAATAGCGTGTTTTTACAAAACAATAAGTATCAAAAGATTGACACCAGTTTAAGTCTAATTTCAAAGTGAAATTGATTCCAATGACCACCATTGGATAAAATGGTAAAAATATATTCTAATTTCACTTCAAAACCAATTCAAAACATAATCTAATCATATAAATAAATTAGATTAAAAATCAGTTTTGATGTAAAATGCAGTATTTTTCACTATTCATTAAAAAATGAACATTG
This sequence comes from Viscum album, assembly GCA_963277665.1. Taxonomy (NCBI): domain Eukaryota; kingdom Viridiplantae; phylum Streptophyta; class Magnoliopsida; order Santalales; family Viscaceae; genus Viscum; species Viscum album. Next base: position 419,558,367 of record OY728162.1, on the reverse strand, counting down.
TCAGAAAAATACCAAAAATTCACACAAGGTAAATTTTGATGTCCCAATCATAAAAGATAAGTTTATTTTGGCAAAAATATTTTATAAAATTGTCAAAATATAGATTCAAAAATGGTTTGCCATCAAAAGGCAGTAAAACAATCTTTTAAGAATATTAGTTTATTCCATGCATAAGATTGTATTTATTTTCATTTTAAGCCTCTATAACACTATCTTAATCATTAATAGACGTAGATAAAAATATCTATTATTCATTAATTACTTGGGATGTTACAATTATGATAACAATATTTAGTGAGACATAGGGCTTGAAGTTGGTTGTAAGGTATTCCTGAAAATATATCCTTTTAAGATGGTTATTATATTTATAAAGTAGGGAAAAATAATCCATGGATATATCAGTCCCCTTGAAATTATTGATCATATTATGATGGTTTATTATCAATTAGAGATTCCAAAAACTATCTCTCAATTTCATGATTTGTTCCATCTATCTCTCCTAAGGATGTAAATACCTGATCCTTCATATGAACTAAACTCAATGTTCATAAAAAATGGATCATTATCTCTCTTATAAGGAATAACAAGAGAAGATTATAGATCAAAGAGAGGAAGTGTTCTGGAACAAGACCACTAACCTAGTCAAATATTTGTGGGGTAACCATGATTTTGAGGATGCTATGTGGGAACCTTAGGATATGATGAGACCTAAGTATCCTCAGTTGATTATAATAGATTAATGGAATTTTAGGGATAAATTATTTAAAGGGGGTATTATTTAACACCATGGTATTTTATAATATATTTCCTTAAAAATATTATTTCTTTGATAGCATTCTTTACACTAAGCACCGAGTTAAAATGAGCCATGATATACTATTTTTAATATTATTATTAAATATTAAAATTAACTCCTAGATATTGGATTAGTAGATATGAATATTTGAAAATAAATTTTCATATTTTATTTTTTACACTTCTATAAAATTAATTCATTTGTTATAAATTAAAATGAATTCATTTGAAGGTAAAAAGAGATTTTTTTTCTGAAATACTATTTTTACAAGCTCAAATTATTTTTATCATATTAAAACAAATTAGTAATTATTTAACAATTATTTTAGTAATATTTTTAGATAATATATTAAATTAAATATTTTGACCTCAATCTATTGGTTTTTACTAGGAAATTATTAAAAATAAATTATATCTTATGCTTAAAATGTATTCTTAAAAAATAGATTTCATAGAATTTTATACCTTTATTTTAATAGAAATCTAAAATAAATTATAGCAATTGAATCTAATAAAATTATTTTCATATTTGAAATCATCATTTCCAAATTTATTAAGAATTTAAATTTTACTTTTTTCATTATTAATAGTAATTGAGGAAAAACTTCATTACTATGATTAAGGTTAAAGGGTTAACTATTGGTTAAAATAAAGAGATAAGGGTTAAAATAAGATAAAAAATAATCTAAATCATATATTTAAAATTTTATTTATACCCAAAAGTATTTTATATTTAAATTTGGTCTATTTTTGAGACACTTTCAATTGAATATGACTATATTTTAATTTATTATGTTACGTATTAATATGAGTGGAACTCCCTCAATTATAAATGGGACCTCATATCCTATCTTATACACACCAATTGAACCTTTTATCAAGAAATATATCATCAAAAACAACATCATTATCCATGTCCTTGAGGTTTTTCTCTTTCCAAAATACCCATATAATAAGAAATAAGGTTCTTTTCAAAGGGGGATACCAGAGGAAGTGGTATATATTTGTACCGATATTTTTCATGTTTATTTTTTATTAAACCTCCAACAAATATTCTATAACCATATTATCATAAAGGAATAATTATATTAACTATAATGATATAGTTTATTTTAATCGTATTTCTATTTTCTACTTTCATCTCATCCATTGGAAAATGATAGTATCGCTTGTGTGTTCGTGTGGATTACCACCTCCACGAAGCGATGTGATTCATTTTTCATTTCCAATTTAAATGTAATATAATAAAGATATATTTAATTAATATAAATGATATATATTATATAATTATTATTTAATAATAAATAATTTTTATTTATGTTTATTTTGTTCCATTTATAAAAAAGTTAATACATCAATAGTGCATACGTACGAACTATCATATCTACAAAGTGATGTAATTATTTTTTCATCATATATTTATACATATGGTTATAAAATTATATATAATGAATAGATATTATAATTATGACTTGATTAATTTTCTATATATGATGAAACCATGAACAAGGTTCAAAGACCAGAACCGTTGAACAGAAACATGCATAGAAAATTTACTAGTTTTCACCTAAATAATGATTTTAATGATGAATTATTAATAAATAGGGTAACTAGGAATTATAAGAGAGTGATTTATTGAAATATTTATATGAAAATGGATTATAAATATATTTATAACAAATATATATTTATTATATAGGATATTTAAACACTTATGAATAAATATAGGACCTGACGTAAGGGTTTATGTTATAACCTCATTTCTATTTAGGATTGTCTATTCTAAAATTACATTGAGGGAAATTCTATTGATATTATCTTCTAAAACCCATATATTTTCTTATAATTGTTTTACTATAATTTTTAAGTAATAATATTATTTTTCTCTCTTTGGTAATTAGAGTTATAGTGAATTTTTTAAGAAAATCTAACCTCTTTTCCCCTTTGGTTGATGAAATTTTTATTCCTTGTCCATTAACTTCAAAATATTTTCAAGAATGTTATTTTATATGATATAATTTTTATTTAAATTAATTTTAATCCATATTTTGTCTTGAACCATCCCTTGGGGCTCATGCCATGACTACCCCAAACCCGCCTTCTATAAGACAAGGGTCAGTGACTAGCACCAGAAATGCATATCCCAAAAATGGAAGGAATTTCCTTTTATATCATAAAAACACACACCCAACCAAATCCCAAAAAACTAAAAGGTGAAAAAATTATACCACTAAAAAAAGATGTGTGAAAGTACAAGTGAAAGTAAGTGGTCCAGAATAGAAACTCTACAAGAAACTAAAAATAGTAAAATACTAAAAGTAAACTCTAATGGCCATCCATTGATAACCCCACCTGATCATAAAGAGTAGTGAATCTATTGAATGAAAAAGTAGTATGACATTCTACTTGGTCCTACTGAGCCCCCCTTGTCCTAGGGAACCAAGTCCATCATTGTAGTGTCCTTCATTCTCGTCCCCCTGAGCACCTCTATCAAAACATCCATTTTTTTCATTAGACACAACACATGCAGGAGAATCCCATGTAGGTATGAGTATAAAAATAATCAGTAGGGACCCTGAGACCCCTAAAGGTCTCTCATAAATCCACGAATGAAAACACCACAAAGAAAGATCTCAAACACATAGCAAAATGTAAAATATGCAGCTCACACAATGTAGAACTTAAGTAAAAAAATAAAGATGATAAGTTGTAAATATATATCATCTTATTCTATTGAGAGGATCTACTACTAATCTACATAGGGTCTCTAGGTGATGACCGATAGAGGACTGCTAGGTTCTGGCCAATAGAAGATCGTTAGGTGCTGAACCACAATGGATCGCAAGGTTATGAACCACATAGGATCGCTAGGTGCTTACCCATAGAGGATTCCTAGGTGCTGGCCCACAAAGGATCAGTAGTTGTTGACCGATAGAGGATCGCTTGGTGTTTACCAATATAGGATCACTATTCTTTCTTCACATCACAACCATCCCCTGGATCCCCTCAATTAGCATGATTGATTTCTGGAGGACCTGGTCCTCAATCCATTGGTCTTACCATAAGCACCACGAAGTCCCACAAAGATTTACCCCAAAGGGCCATATCATTATAATGATCCCAATGTAATTGACAACACATTGTTCAGACTAGCATTCTGAATGTTACATGCTTTTTAGTAAAAAAAGTCATGGTCTGATTTGAGTCTAATACAACACGATCATACTAAAACTTCTGCCAAAACTCAATAGATGTATATTTTAAGGACCGACCCATCACAAGGGTCCCAACTCCACTAACAACGCATCGATCCAACTTGTGGTTTGCAAGATACGAGAGTTTTAGTAAACAGGGGGTCAGTTGTGTTTTGGCCTAGTCTGACCCAGTCAGACTGACCTGACCAACCCAGATAAGGAGTTCTGGATTCCCTTGGTTCATTTAGATTGACTCGAGTTGACCCGGTTAAGGTTAGGGTCATTCTGGTCTGGCATGGCCAGTGGGCCAGGCCTAATGGGCCTCTCTGGACCTGGTCCAGTTAGGCCGAGGGTCCACCCACCGGGTTAGCCAGCGACCCGATCTTGTTTAGCCTAGTTGAAAGGGCACTGGTCTAGCCCGTTTGCTGGGGCGCAGCCTACCCGATGAAGAATGACCACACAGTGTGGCCGATGTGGCATCATACAACCAGGACGTGACATCCAACTATGTCTAGCATCCTCTGGCCTCGTACGGTGCGAGGCTTTCTTCCAGCTATGGTCGATCGACCACGACTCAGCAAGTCTGGGTGGCCCAGATGTGGGACACCGCCTCCATGCGGTGCCTATGGGCACTGTATCTCCTCACTACCATGGCACACCAACGGGCGCGTTTCCACCCTCCGCCCGTGGCCGCTGTCGCGTGCCTCTGCCGACTGCCACCGCCTGTGCCGGTGCACTGACGGTACCTTCGACAGGCCACCGTAGTCATTTTGGTGGTCTATTTCTTGAACCGCTTACATCCTTGGAATTTTAAGGCCATTTCCATCACTATGATGGACTGAAACTCAATTTTCCTCCATCTCAAGAAGTCATCCATAAAGAATGCACAATAATGAACCATGGAGGATGGTTTGAGCCTTGTTTGGGTCTGCCCGAACCCTCCATGATAGAGTTTAATAATGGGGATAACACGAGGATAATCACACAGGTTGAAAAACACCAAATCAAACCCCGAATAATATCCTCCCATAGGAATGAGTGATTCACGGATGAACCCATTAGTCATATGGTACGAGTTCTTTTTTAATGTTCAAGAATGAAGAATAAATCATTAAAAACATAGAATGCATTAACCCCTACCTTGTTGAATTTTGATGTTGAATCATTCGTCCTCGAGGTTTCATGATGTCTTCTTCACTTCTGAATCCATTTTTTGAGGCACATTGAATATGGTGACGTCTCACCGATTTTCATCATTCTTTGTTAGAGAGGAAAACTACCAGCGGTTCATCATATTATCCCCATAGTTCAATTCCCCAGTCTTCCACGTGTTGGTTTAATATAAATAATCACATTTTAGTGTTTATGTTAGGTCGCGACGTTGTGTTGTTACAGTGTTTCATTTATGAAATAGTTTCACTGATGCACTTACCTTATTATATCAGTATGCTGCATGATATGGGCCATTAATGAGATTCATTAATTCACCATGTCGCCTCCTAGTCACTGCACCACAATTTCATTGTATTCCACCCAATGGTGAGAAAAGAAATTAAGTAATTCCTTTAAATTATATTATTATTTTTCATAAAATTTCTGAAAAATAGCTTTTCTGCTTGGCACTTTCTGACTAAAGTTAATCCATTTCTAAGTGAATCATGGCATTCCAAATTCAATGGTTCCCTCATATTTTTTATATGATCTCCAGTTCAAAATATATAAAACCCCGCTCTCACGTTTACTGAACTTACCTAAAAAAAGTTCAAAAATTCCATTTTAGGCTCTCTAGGCCTCAGAATCACATTCCGTCCGAGTGTATGATCTATAAATAATTCCATATAATTAAGAAAAAATTACATAGAATTTTTGAGACATTAAGTATTTGAATTTATTTTTAATGTATTATATTTAATATTTTTTCCAAATGAGGTACTTTTGACTTTTAACCAAAAGTGTGAAAGGAATTTTTGTTTTAACTTTTATTGGATGAAAGAATTTTCCTACCACAATAAATATTCTATAATTTGAATATTCTTTTAAATTTTTTCAAGAATATTTTAAAAGAAAATATTTTTCATAATTTGATTCTAAATTCTATTATTTAAAGTTAGTGAAAAAAATGATATTTTCACAGTTTTCAAATAAATTTGGAAATGATATTTTAAAGATATTTTTCATCTATGTCAATATCCTTTGATATTTTTTATACTTCACTAGGGATATAATATTATGATACTATTCATGTTATTTCTGTGAATAGCTCATGATGAGGATAATTTAAGGATGATTCTATGTAACCCATTTCTTTCCCATGGGTTAATTAAGTTATGATGAAATATTTATGAAGCTCATTTTTTTCAATGGGTTATGCTATGATGAAATGGTTAAATGTATTCGAAAATTGTTTCCTTTATATAGGTTATTCTATGATTAAATGATAAAATTTCTATGTAACCATTTTCCTTTCCATGGGCTATGCTATGATAAAATTATGAATGTTTTTATGATATTTTGGCTGACATCTAGATTTTTTTACTTATGTGATGGATGGGCCTAGAATTATATTACCCTATAATTTATTGTGTAATGATTAATATATCATGATATAATATGGATTGGATTGGGGTGTGAAAAAAGTGTAATAATGGACACTTTCCATTATTATAGTCTTGGGAGTGAACCCAATCCACTATAGTAGTCTTGGAAATGATCCTTATCAAAGGAAATTATTTTATATGCTTATTATTCCAAAAACCTATGTCTTATAATTATGATATATTCTCATGTCTCTTATTAATTATCTATGATTCCACACGATTTTGAATTAAATATTTTGTTATGAAAAATTATTATTCCATGATTCATGATTAAAGATCATTGACTGATTGAGTATGACTTTCATAAGTTATGACCTTGTTACCATACCGTTACAATTATCTTATGCTCACTTATGATTATTGATTGATATCACCTATTTCAACCCTTACTGGCCATCTAAGCTCCCAATTTCTTATGTTTCGTGTCCCTAGGTTATGATGAAAGGTTTTATGTAGGGTTGTACTAAGAAGTGTACTATTTGAGAAGAACTTTGTGAGATATGTTAAATATCTTTCATAAAATAAGATAATTATGTATCTAGTATCCAAATACACTAAACCTTTATGGTTCTAGGTCATGTATTGTAATGAGATGTATTTAATATTCATTTAAAATGATAAATTATTTATATATTTAACTATTTGGTCGCCTCATCTTCTCCTTAAATTACATCATTATGAATAACTTCACATATCCTCCACCATTAGTAAGGGTGTTTAATGGGATTTAGGCCCATTAGTTATGCCTATTATCATGTATTAAGGTGATGAGATAAACTAGAAAAAAACAACCTCCATTTTAAATGCTCATAAATGAACCTAGAAACAAATATCACAAACTTATGTAGATCAGCCTTAAAATTTGGGGGTCATCCCACCAACCAATGATAATTTTTTTATTTTTTATTTTAATGTTATTTCAATTGAATGTTTCATTTTTTATAGAAAATAAATATAGATTTATGTATATGATTCATATATATATATTAACAATTATATGATAACTAATTCATGTTTAATATTCCGAAAAGATATGTCTTTTTTATTTTTTTATTAATAATCATGTCTAAAAATAATGTTTTGCTCATGGACTGATCCTATTATAATATGGATCGTACTATTATGAATTTTTTTCATCCCTATTTTAATTCAGGCTAAAAAAGATAGGATTTGTAGGCCTAGTTCGTGTGATCTTGGCACACTCTTTTCTAGTACCTCCCATTAAGAACCCATAACCACTAACTATATTATCAGCATCATCATCATCATTATAAAGTATCCCAAATGGATTCCAACCCACACCATCCATTTTATCTCCCACCAAGGACACCACACAAATGAACGTCCTACTGAATATAATCACACCACATGAATATTCTAAGTTCCTACCCAATTCTAACACTCTAAATCCTAGTAAGTAAATTATTATATCATTAAAATTCCCCATATTCTAAGAATAAACACATTTTGAAACCTCTTAACTAGCATACATTTATCGAAAAACCCCCTTTAAAGAAATTATCATCATATATCATTAAATTTTCACATTTTCTCCTTTATTTTTATATAAGAAATTTATATTTAGGGTTGTAGTCAATTATTATGCCACTATCACTATCAAATAATTCTACATGATTAATTAAACAACTCAAGAAAAGTGTAAAAAATCATCAGACTAGAATGTTTTTTCTGAAGACGGTAAGTAGTCATTCCAATGTGCCATAGGGAATGTAGAATCTATACTACCCCCATTATAATGTCTTGATTTGGGTTCCACACACCAATTTCATGATTTGGTTGGTCACATAACCTCAAGAAAGCCTCCCAATATGCTAGAGACTATCGACTAATAGCGAGGGTCTAATATCAATCAAGGGGATACTATACCCTCCTTATCAGAGTAACAAACTTTGGGAAAATAAAGAAAAAATATCAAAATAATATAATCAAAACCATAAAATAGAAACACCACATGATGAAAAAAATAAGAAATACAATATCAAATTGAACCATAGATACTCCATGCTAAAGTAAATTCCATGTATAAAAATGAAACACAAAAGTAAACATAATGACAACTCCCAAGATGGTCCCAAACCACATTTGATTCCCACAACCATACACCACCCCTACTCAAACATCTAATATAGAGACTTTTCCCATATCCGGTCTCACAACCATGAAATCTATTCGAGTACAGATTAGGTATCCTGAGTAGGGTGTGAGTAAAACTCATTAGGCCACCACCAATAGAATCTAAAATAATATCTAGTCAATAATAGTGTATGAATATCTAGAAATGAATAATTAAAATTCCTAAGTGTCTAATTATTACATTATAATTTATTCTTTATTTAACAATATAAACCTACGAGTTCCTATAGATACCCATATCTCAATACCGACTTCAGCTTGTGTCGAAGTCTGAACTATTACCAAGGGTTATCATAACTCATAATTCCATTGTTACCATTCTTTAATTCATACCTTAATTCCCATGTTACCGTTCATAATTTCACAATTGAATGGCCATGTTAACCATCATAATTTCACAATTGTATGAACATGCTACCACTCATATTTTATATTTGATCGACCACGTTACCATTCATATTTTATAATAGAATGACCATGTTACCATTCATAATTTATAATACATGACTGAATGGACATGTTACCATTCACCAAAACATAATTAATTCAACAATTAATTATCCACATAAATTTCATTACTAATTCAATAATTAGTTAATCATATAATTCCCATTAATTAAATTCTGAATTAATTAATCATGTCAATCCCATTAATTAATTGACCATTTAATTAATCAACATCCACCAATTCAATATTCTATAATTAAATCCACATTGTATTTTATCATTTATAGTCTCAATACTTCATAATTAATTCCCCAATTAATTATCTCAAATCTCAAATTTCAATATCTCAAAATTAACACCATAATTAATTATTCAAATAGAAAATCTCAATATCTGATAATTAATCTTATAATTAATTATTCAAATTAAAAATCATAATATCTCATAATTAATTTTACAATTAATTATTCAAATAAAAAGTATCATTATCTCATAATTAATTCTATAATTAATTATCTCAATTCACCTATCAAAATATCTCAAACTTAGTAAAACAATTAATTATCAAAAATATAAAATACAAATATCTCATAATTAATTCAAAAATTAATTTTCTAAATCTATAATCCCAAAATCCCCAATTTCAAATATCCTTGATTAATTAATTCAAAAAATTAATTATATTCAATCCAAAACTCAATTTCTAAACATCTAACATAAATTACATAGATAAATACATGTTATTCAAATCAAGACTTTGGGATTTTAATTATAGACAACCTTCCATAAATCTTTTTTGAATGATTTCCCAAAGAAGAACCCTAATTTGAAATGGATCAATCAAGAAGACAATGAAGAACACGAACTAGAACTAAAACCTAAATCCATAATAAAACGAAAAAATATCTATTAGATCATGATATTGAACCTTTAATCATAGATATAGATTAAAAAAATCTATATCTATATCCATTAATGCAGAGGATAAAAATCCACCAAAAGAATGGGAGAAGAACAGGAGAGAGATGAGAAATGAATCAAGAATAAACCACATACCCAAAGTGGTGTAGAGCTTCCAACTAGGATTTGAATCACAAATAACAGAGGTCTAAACACACTATATTACCTCTCAAAGATTCTAAAATTTTGATTAATTAATTATGGGTTGATCTATGGTGCTTGAGGTTATATGATGGGTGTTTAGGAATTTTTTTAGTAAAATTAGGGGGATGAAAATATTTTAAGAATATTTTGCATCCCAGGGAAGACAATTTCCCCTAACTATGCACCTAACCATGCACCTATTCTAAGGGGATGAATGATTTTTTAGGGAACATGTTCTGACAATCCATTTTCCATCCATGTAAAACTCAACAGTTGAGGGTCACATAGTTTTTAGGGCAAGGTTCAATGTTAGGATAAATCATGCGTCAATTGTGAACTGCCCTTTTTCTTCCATTTTCCCTAAAATTTTCACCCAAACACACCCAAAGGTAAAACCCAAACACAAATTAATAAACATAAGGAAAAATATTACCTATAAATGGGCATGAGAAATATATAAAAAATTATAGGTTTTCAAAATCTCCACCACCATATAAAATCTCATCCTCGATATATACACCCAATTATATCTAAGATTCTGAGTAAAAAAGATTCGGATATTGGGCCCCCTATCTGCTTCTCTCTCCCATGTTTCCTCTTAAAACCTTCCATGTTTACACAATATAAAAACTATCAACATATTCTTTCCCCACAACACTTTATAACTAAGATCCAACACACATATTGTATACTCCTCAAATGATGCATCTATCTCAAGATCAACATCATCCACATTGATCATGTGAAAATGGTCATGGCGGTACCTCTAATGTTATGAAACATGGAAAACATTATGCATTGAACTATATCTATATGGATGATCCAATTGGCATCCCACCAACCCAATTCTCTCCACAACCTAAAATGGTCTAATAAACCTGGGCGTCAACTTTCCCTATCTCTATATAATGTGGTGACCCAAACTAGGAGAAACCTTAAGGAATATAGAACCACCCTCTATAAACTCTAGGGGTCATAGATTTCTATCAGCATATATCTTCTATCGACTTTGAGTCATATCCATATGCTTCCAAATAAGATGAACCTTCACTGATATCTCCTACACGAGACTCGGTCCAAAAAACCCTAACTCACCAACCTCCATTCGACATAGAGGTGATTTTCATATCCTACCATAAGGAGCCTCATGTGGTTCCAACTAATTAGTTTCCTAATAACCGTTTTGATAGACAAACTCCACTAGTTCCAGGAAATTATCCCATGACGCACCAAATTCAAGAACACATTCTCACAAAATATCCTCAAGCACTGGTATAGTACTCTTCGACTTCCCATCTGTTTTTAGTGGAATCTTGTACTCAACAAGACCAGCATACCAAATATATTCTACAAGGATTTCTAGAAGCATAAAGTAAAACATGAGTAACAGTCTAAATTAATTTTTTTTGCAACAAACAGTGTAGATGGACTATCTTCCAGGCATACAAAACACCCAACTACTCCACTGAGATTTTCACCTATATTGGGAATAAATGAGATACTTTCATCAGTCTATCCACAATAACCCAAATAGCATCATTATTCTTTTCCATTTTCCTGATATCCACTAAAACTACAATATTAAAGTCATCCCACGTCCATTCTAGGATGGGAAACAGTGGTATTAAACATCCAGGTCGTTGATACTAATCCTTCACCTACTGACAGGTGTAACATCATGTGATGGACCCTGCTATCTCCTTTTTCATTCTCGGACACCAAAATAATATATGCAGGTCATGTTACATTTTGGTTACACATGGATGTACCACCCACTATGAGGCATGAAACTCATGCATAAACACCTCCCTCATGCTTTTAGTCACAAAAACACGATTCCCCATGTAGATGATCTCATCCTAATCTATGGATCAATAACAAAGGCATCTCCCCAATTTCATGGGTTTCCCTCATGGTTAATAACTTCATATCCTCATACTGTCTATCCCAGATCTGTCTCAAAATATTAGACTCCACTAAAACTGATACGTGATTCATTTTCTTCTAACTCTCCTAGACCACCACATGCATTTCATCTAGTAAATTAATTATCTTTCACTCCAAACTAGACTTATGAACCTCCTAAGTCTGAGTTTTCCTACTCGAAGTGTCAACCAAATTGTTTCCCTTCATGGGTGTATATGATAGATATAAATCGAGGGACTACATATACTCAACCCATCTCTACTACTGGATATTCAAACTCTATGGGAGAAGATATGATTTATGATATTGTAATCTATATACACTATAAACTTATCACCCAATAGATAATGCCACAAACACTTCATGGAATATACAACTACTTCCAACTAGAGGGTGTGCATAGGGTAGTTCCATTCACGTGTACTCAATTACTGAGACCCGTACGCTACAAAAAGGCCTCCCTATAACAAAACAACTCCAATTAATTTTACAAAAGCATCACAATACACCATATACTCCTCAAATTGATCAGGTAGGATCAATATTAGTTCAAATGTCAAGTATTTCTTCAAATAATTGAAATAATTATCACTTTCTCCAGACCAGTCAAACATTATCCTCCTTTTGGTCATGCCAGAAAGTGGCACTGCCAAATAAGAAAAGTCATGTATGAATCTCTGATAATAAACTTCCAACCCCAAAAATCTATGGATATCGAATAAGTTATTAGGATGATCCCAAGAAACCAATGCTTGAACCTTCTACAGGTCTACCAACACACCTTCCTCTAAGATGGTGTGACCCAAGAAGTGTACATGATTAATCCAAAACTGGCTCATAGATAGATTGGTATATATATGATTTTCTCTTAGGGTACTCAATATGATGTTAAGATGATGTTCATGATCATCATTAGTCTTGAATTACACCAAGATTCCATCCATAAACACCACCACAAACTAATCTGGGTACATATGTAATATTATTTTCATCAAGTACATAAAAAAGGTTGGTGCCTTCGTCAACCCAAATGAAATTATGAATAACTTAAATAGGATATACCTAGCCCTGAAATTTGTTTTCAATATATCATAAGTCCTAAACCTCAACTGATGATACCCCAATCTCAAGTCGATCATGGATAAACACAAGCTCCTCTCAAATGGTCAAACAAATCATAGATACACAAAAGAGGATATTGATTATTCACTATCATCTGGTTCATATTTTGGTATTCAACAAAAGATATTAGATTTTTTAACACCCCATTATTTCATAATATGTTAGTTATTCAAAGTAATTCAATAACTTACACTACATGCAACATCGAGTTCAAGCGCACCACGACTTACCAAACTAGCCGTTCAAAATAGGTTATGAATATTATTAACATAATTTTGACCTTTATGTAACCCTTTTAATTTTAGAGTCTATATTATGAGTTTATTTGACAAAATTTAAGGACAAATTAATTTTTTTAGTTAATAGAAGAATTTTTGAAAAAATGAAATTTTACGTCCTTTTAATGGCGAACCGTTTTTAAATCCAACATTTGAAACTTTTATATATTAAATTTGACAAAATAAACTTCTTCGTTGGTATCGGGACATAATAATTTAGTTTCCATAAAATTTTTGTGTTTTTCTGATAACTTTCATATTTGGATGAATAGTGAAAAATAATATATTTTGACAGAAAACAACTTTTTTAATCAAAATAATTAATAGTTTTCAACTATAAATATGAATTGTTTGGATGTATAATTAGATTATATTTTTACCATTTAATCCAATGTTTGTCATTGAAAGTAATTTCACTTTGAAATTGGACATAAACAAATGTAAATCTTTTGGTAGTTATTATTTCATAAAAATATGCTATTTGGTTTTGACAATAGTAATTAATTTTAAACTAATAAATGAAATTTCTATGTTTTTAATTTGTAAAAATAGACTTCATTTTTGAATTCAGAGTATAAAAATTAGCTTACGGTGAATTTTTGGTATGTTTATGAAAACTTTTAATTTATGATGAATAGTGAAACACAATGAGTTATAGTTTAAAACCGAAATTTTATTTAAATAATTATTTATTTTATTTTTCTTTTAGGTAAAAATAGATACAAAATACCCATATAAGTTAATTTTAATTCATTGGAGTCATTTTTTAATAATAATATTAGATATATAAAATTTTATTGAACTTTTCACTGTCTTTTACCCACCTCCTAGGAGAATTTGTAAATTCACATAAAACATAATTTTACCACATCTGTGAGTTGAATTTCAAAATTCCAAGAGACACGGTAAATATAAAGGAGTAAAATTTGGTTCAATAAGATAAAAATAATTTTTTTGTGAATAGTAACTTTTTACTTTTTAATACGGTTAAAAGTAAATAGGGTAATTAAGGGTAAAATGATATTATTATTTCCCAAACACATGTCCTAATTCTATTTGATAATTATAATTCGACCAAAAACAAACAAAGGAATAATATATGAACCTCTTTTTTCCACTTGGATTAGATTAGAACATTTATTATTATTTAATTCCAAGAAGAGTTAAAAGAGTTAAAATCAAAGTTTAATAACTAAAACATTTTTAATATAGGGATAAACATAAGATAAATTAGACAATAAATATTAATTAGAAAGCTAAAAGGATTTCCTACATAATGGTATTTTATTTATACTTTTTAGACATTAAATAATTTAATTTATTAATTACACAATGATGATGTAGTAATTACCTAATTAATGAAATATTTAAATAATCCATATTATAAATACCCAAATAAATGTAAATGGAGACTTTTTAGGAATTAAACTAATTTTATAGGTTAATATGACATATTAGGTTTGGTTAGATTAATTATTTTCGAAGTAATAATGATGTTATGAATTTAGAAAAAACAAAATAACAAATATTGTCAAAATTGACATAAAATAGTTTTTAAAACAAATATTATATTATTAATTAATATTATATTCCTAAAAATCTAAGGGTTGGAAAAAGTACTTATATAATGATAGATGTATAATTAATTAACCACTTGTGGTTATCTTGGATGTATAGAGTATGTTTATTAACCATATAATATAAAAATACAAAGAGTAATGGTAAATGTCAAACTATTTAACTAAGAGTTAAATCTAAATGTTAAGGTTAATATAGTGACCAAAACCTATATAAAACCAATTGGTTGAGTGGTTTTCGACACATCCCCACTTTAGCCTTTAAATAATCCACTTTGGAGCCATTAGAAACCGAAAATGATTTTATTATAAAATATTATTTTATGTTTTTTCCTAAGGTGCCCCTCACCCCTCTTATAAAAGCGCACTTCCCCTTCTCTAAAATTCACTCATTAAAATCCTTTTTTCTTGGACACACCTGGAAAAACTATCCTCTAAACATCCCTCAATGCATCCTAGAAGCCCTCCTTTGTTCATAAATCCAACTTAAGGAGCCCTTTTGATCAAATCAAAAGAAAGAACCCGAAGAAGAGGTAATAACTTCACCAACCTCTTTCAAGTTCTTTTCATCTTCCATTTATTATTTCTTTTTTATTTCCATTATAAAATAATAAATCCAGTATCTTATATATATTGTTATGTTATTATAAATATGGTACAACCATATTCAATATTCTATCCATCCTTTGAATGACATGTCACCATACGTGCGTACGTACAGATTACCGTCTC
This sequence comes from Viscum album, assembly GCA_963277665.1. Lineage (NCBI taxonomy): Eukaryota > Viridiplantae > Streptophyta > Magnoliopsida > Santalales > Viscaceae > Viscum > Viscum album. Next base: position 419,542,441 of record OY728162.1, on the reverse strand, counting down.
CACATCGTGGTGTAATTGTTATTCAATACATTATTATTTGGTTCAGTATAATAATGATGTGTAATTCCTATAAATAATAAAATAAAACATTATAATTATTCTTTAGATATGATATAACATCTAATTATATTTTATTTTAATATCAAAAGAAGGATATTGTCGCTCATGCGTACATACAGATTACCGTCTCCATGAACGCGATGAGATTAATTCCCCATCGATTCCATTCAAGAAAAAATATCATTTGATGATTAAAAATAATTTTTAGAGACATTATATAATTCTGGATATGAAAAATATACATCCCATCCATAACAAATATGGCTCACATAACAATGAATATAAAGGAAAATGAATCTGTTAACACCCGAAATGACGATAATACTAAGATATTATTAACAAATAAATGTTAATAGATCATATATGATATAATAATAATGTATATAATTATTTTATAATTAAATAACAATTATTTCACTATTATAAAGGAGGTTAACCTACCCTCTACCAAGTAAAAATTACAAAGTAAGGGGTTTCTTATCTCACTTTTAATTCCATGATATTTCCATTGTTCACCACATATTTATTGCATGTGGTGTGTGTACTGCCCATGATTGTATTAATTGTGTAATATACTTCAATTTATGGATATTTAAATCATCAGTTTATGATCCTTCTTTCATGGGTGTATGTTTCGTATGTTACGAAATAAATAAGGGAATTTGAAATTTCAATTTCCACTCATTCTGTTTTACGCATACTTCATTGATTATTTTACTCCATGATTATGTGTGGAATCACTATTCATTTGCTTATGTCATAATTTCGACTCCCCTTTCTGTGGATATACTTTTGATACATATAATCACTCCATTTATAAATTCTCAAGTCATCGATATGAACTTGATAAGATTAATTTTAACTCAATTTCCATTTGTTGAGTTAAAAATCCATTTCATTGGTGTTGTTTTTACAAGAATATGTGTGAATGTCCACTGATTGATTTATACTGAATATCAAATCATATTGAGTGTATTTATATTTTTCACACATAATTATGCCATTTATTTACCCTTAACCTAAGGATACGGTCTTTATAAGATATTTCATCTCAATTTACATTCCATTGAGACTTATTTGTTGTTATACACCAAATCACTTTTATATGGTGTATATAGTATACTTTCACATAGTATATCATGAATCCATTTACTCTCATGATATTACAATTTTTATATTACCTCAGTTATTTGTATTCAATTGTCTCTCTTTTGGTTAGGAACTCTAACTAAAATATCATTTTAAATTTTTTAATGATTTATTATTCTAAATCCTTCTCATCAATGTCCATGTTTTAAAAATGGTTTTAAGGATTTATTTATATGGACATTAATGTTTTAAAATTTAAATTCCTTTTAAAAGTTTCAATGTCGTATGGGAACATTGATTCAAAAATCTATTTTTAAATGGATTCTTGACCAATAGTGTGACATTTAAATGATTTCTAGAAAAAGGGGATATTTCTCTCAAATAGTTTTGATAATTATTTTCATCAATGTAAATATCCATTATTGTTCTCGATTGAGGTTAATATGATACAATAAAATCTTCTATATTGTATCAAATGAGTTATGTTTGACTATGTATGTGCTATTTTTATACCATTCATGGTTTGTAGATAAAGTATTGACATTTCGTATGTTAGTTTTAATATGATTGTTTATGTTACGTTTCAAACTTTTCATATGAGGAATGCATTGGAAATAGTAAGTGACGGGTGTATCCTTCTATAGCTCTTCGATGCGTCTGTAGGTCTCATGAGACAAACTAGTGTATTGGCATAAGGGCTTGACAAAATGTTATTTGTAGTCTTGGCATAAGGCCTTGACTTTGTGGTTATGAGAGTCTGGAATTATGTATTCCATCATTATGAATGTTGTTATATATATTGCATGTGATTACTAAACTAGTAGAATATCAATGTGAATAAGTAAATGGTATTATTTTATTTTTTTCATATTATGTTGAAGTTCAAGTTTAAAAGGCTTTTTTTTGTTATGTATGGCCTTAAATGTTTATACTTATTTATGAAAGTTTCTGCTATATTGTTATCTTTATTGAGAATTTGAGCTCACCCATTTCTATGTTTTATTTTTTCTAGGATGTGAATAAGTTAGTTATGAGTGACTTGTAATAATAATATCGTATGCTTGGATGTTTCCAATGGAATATTTTAGTGTTGTTTTTCTTTTTAAGATTTAACGTTGAACTTATGAATGTATCTAGTATTTCCAAGGATACTAAACTGATTGGTCTTTCGGGACATGATTTACTTGTATCATGCCAATGTTATGTAATAATGCACCGACTCTGGGTAACTGGGGTCGGGGCATTACAATTGGTATCAGAGGAAGTTTAGTACAATCCCGGGAATCTAGATTTAGATAAAATCTGATTAGAGCCCATTGCCCTAAGAGAGACTTTGAGGATTAATAAAGAAGTACTTCCCAGAATTTTTGTATTATAGAGATTTTGTGAGTTTCCAAGTAATACATCCCTGTCTGGATATGAGCAGATAGAGGTGGATCTGGCATATATGTACCTAGGGGTAAAACCCGAAAACACCTCTTTGAGCAAGACTTGAATGAGAACTGGTGCATAACAACGGGCCTTGCTGCACTCTTGGTTACAACACTCCCGGGGGATAGGCTTAGGATAATTTGCATTTTCTTTACAAACCAATTTGAATTATTTTAATATAAGATGCAACTAAATGACCTTGGTTAATCCTAAGGTGTTACAAATTGAAAATATGGTGTCATGATATTCTATAAATGATTTTATGACTACTATTACTCACACAATGATTTCTGGTATTATTTAATTGCTAGATTCCAAGGAAGTCAAAGTAACTTTGAAAATTATGTACAAGGCGGGAGTGGTGGTGGAAATGAGCAACAAAATGGAATGTTGATAGGCGTAAAAGACATCATGATCATGCCAAATCAATTTTCCAAAAATATGATCAACAACATATATATTAAGAAACTCCCAGACTCATCAAAGAAGGTAAATGTGATGAATGATAAGTGCTCCAGTAGTGGAGACCATGGAGAAAAGAATCCTCAATTTCCATCTTGCAGGAAATATGGAAGGAGACACCCAGGAAAGTGTCACAATGGAACAAAGAAATGATTTATGTCTGGGAAAGGACATAAAGTGAAGAATTTCCAAGAAAAAATGAAGAGTACTATGGAAGAAAATAAAAATGGTCCCATGAATCCATTTACAGTCATTTTCTATAAATGTAGGGGACCTGAACATTACCCGATTGTGTTTCCTATTCTATAGGATATTTTCTTGGTCAAAAAAGAATCTATGTGGAAATAAATGGTTGTAGAAATTTTCAAAAGTGCTATTTCTCCTTGTTGATGGTATTACTTTGGAATAATTTTCTCTTTCATTTGTAACCCTGCCGTTTTTCATGTGAAAATGATATTTAAGGAAGACTTATCTTTTCTATTATGGATATAGTTATAAATAACCATTTGGTTTTATATGATCATTGGGTTTGAGGCAATTACAAGTTATTATATTTTGGGATGAAAATCCTAGGTATGAGATAGAATTTGTGGTTAAATTATGTTATGGTTATTTTGAGGAATTAATCTATATTTGGTGTGTTATAAAATATTTTTTTTAAAAAAAGGGCAACACGCAGACTGTGTGACAACTTGTCGCGTCCAACAAAGCTATGGGAATCGAACCCACAACCAGAGTGCGATTGGAATTTATCACCTACCACTGGACTATGTGAAGTTCCTGGTTTGTATGACTAATTATTTTTAGTTAAATTATTTTATTTATCTATAATAAGTTTATTTGGCATATTATGTCTTATCAAATGAATACCCTTGGTAAGTAAAATGATTTTGTGATTAAGTGATAAATGTTATTTTGGAAGATGTTCGCTTTGTAGGGAACACTATATGACCATGGAAAATAGAATACTATGGGATTTCATTTGAGGAGTAATGGTGGATTTTTATCTATGTTTTTATTTTGGGATTTATAGTGATTTCAGTTATTTAGGGAAATGAAAAATCTATAACAGAGAATATGTTATTAGGTTAATTACTTTCAAGTTTTTGACTTTAAGAGTAGTTGATGTCATTCAAAGATACAATTTAACGTGGAAGACTACATAACCAAATTCTTCTATGTTTTGGGTTTCAATATTAGTTTGGATAATATTGAAGGATTTTAAGGAAAATTGTTTATTGAATGGTATTTATTTAAATTTGGGGTATTTTTGTTTTAATTTTAGAAATTAAGATTAGTTTTTATTTCTCTAAAGGAATATCCTTTTGGGGGATCATCAGATCTTATACTAACCATTTTGGTTTGGATTAATCTCTAAAGACAAGGTAAATATATAGATTATCATTTGTGGATAAAGTGACTCTATAGAAGTTTATTATAGCTCTTCTGGTGTGACCAAGTCTTCATGAATACTCATAGTTTAAAAAAATGAGTTAGTGGTAGAAATTTATTAAATAATAAAACTCCACATAAAAATTAATTATGTCTCTTTATATTCATAGTCAATCTCACAAATGAATTCCTCATCTCAATTAAATGTAACTTAAAAAAAATGTTGTCCGCTTACTTTTCCTACTGGGAAACTATTGACTGTTTGTCACATCACAAGTTTGTGGCTTTCTTGTTGTTAACTTTCTCCTGATTATGTTTTCTATCCCTCTCTATAATAACTTGACACCTAGTTTATCATCTATATCACTATTTTCCAACATGGAATCCTAGTATAGGTTATCTTAGGTGGCCTTTGTACTTCTCTTTCTTTCTTTTAAAGTGATAGTTTTACTGACTCTTTTTCTGATGTGGGACTTTCTATTATATTCCAAAGACCAATTTTAAAAATTTCAAGGACGCAATTTATTGATGTATGGAAGAATGTAACACCCCATTATTTCATAGTACATTTGTTATTCAATGTAATTCAATAACTTACACTACACGCAACGACAAGTTCAAGCGCACCACGACTTACCAAACTATCCATTAAAAAGTGGTTATGAATAGTATTAACAGAATTTTAACCTTTATATAACCATTATAATTTTAGAGTCCATATTATTAGTTTCTTAGACATAATGTGAGGAAAAATTAATTTTTTTTTCTGATAAAAGAATAATTTTTCCAAAAATGAAATTTTACCGCCTTTTAATGGAGAACCCTTTTTAAATCCAACATTTGAATCTTTTATATATTCAATTTGAAAAAATAAACTTCTTATTTGGGATTGATAAATAAGAATTTAGTTTTAATAAATTTTTGGTTTTTTTATGATAACTTTCATATTTGGGTGAATGGTGAAAAATAAAATATTTTAACTCAAAACAACTTTTTTAATCAAAAAAATTAATAGTGTTCAACTATAAAAATGAATGTATTTTACATATAATTAGATTATATTTTTATCATTTAATCCAATTTTGGTCATTGAATGTAACTTCACTTTGAAATTGGATATAAACAAATGTCAATCTCTTGGTAGTTATTATTTCATAAAAATATGCTTTTTGGTTTTGACAACGGGAATTAATTTTTAACTAATAAATGAAATTTTTATGTTTTTAATTTGGTAAAATAGACTTCATTTTTGAATTTATAATATCATAATTAACTTACGATGAATTTTTGGTATGTTTCTGAAAACTTTTAATTTTTTATGAATAGTGAAAAACACTTAGTTATAGTTTGAAACCGAATTTTTATTTAAATAATTATTTATTTTATTTTATGTAAAAATAGATATATAATACAAATATAAGTTCAGTATAATTTATTTGAGTCATTTTGTAAAAATATTAGATATATAAAATATTATTGAACTTTTCACCGTCTTTTACCCACCTCCTAGGAGAATTGGTAAATTCACATAAATCATAATTTTACCGCTTCTATGAGTTTAATTTTGATGCTCCAAGAGACATGGTTAATATAAAGGAGTAAAATTTAGTTTAATAAGATAAAAATAATTTTTGGTTAATAGTAAATATTTACTTTTATTTACCACGGTGAAAAGTAAATAGGGTAATTAAGGGTATAACTGATATTATTATTACCCTAAAATATGTCATAATTCTATTGGATAAGTATAATTCGGCCAAAAAAACCTTATGAATAAAATATGAACCTCTTTGGTCCAATTGTATTAGATTAGAACATTTATTATTATTTAATTCCAAGAAGAGTTAAAAGAGTTAAAATCAAAGTTTAATAACTAAAACACTTTTAATATAGGGATACACATAAGATAAATTTGACTATAAATTTTCATTAGAAATATAAAAATATTTCCTACATAATGTTATTTTATTTATAGTTTTTAGACATTAAATAATTTAATTTATTAATGACACAATTATGATGCATTAATTACCTAATTAATGAAATACAAAAACAATTAATATTATAAATATCCAAATAAATGTAATTTGAGACTTTTTAGGAAATAAACTAATTTTATAGGTTAATATGACATATTAGGGCTGGTTATATGAATTTTTTTAAAGTAATAATATTGTTATTAATTTAGAAAAAACAAAATACTAAATAGTTTCAAAATTGACATAAAAGAGTTTTTAAATCAATTATTATATTATTAATTAATATTATATTACTAAAAAAATAAGGTTCAAAGAAAAGACTTATGTAATGATATGTGTATTATTAATGAACCAAATTTGGTAATCTTGGAAGTATATAGTATGTTCATCAACCATATAATATAAAAAAATAAAGAGACATGGTAAATGTCAAACTATTTAACTAAGAGTTAAATATAAAAGTTAAGGTTAATATAGTGACCCAAACATGTCTACAACCTATTTATTGAGCTGTTTTAGACCAATACACACCTTATACTTTAAATAATCCACTTTTGAGCCATTAGAAACCGAAAATTATTTTATTATAAAATAATATTTTATGTTTTCCCTCAGGTGCCCTTCACCCATCTTATAAAAGGGCACTTCACCTTCTCTCAAATTAACACCTTCAAAGCCTTTTGTCTCAGATAACCCCTTCCCAAATATCCTCCAAAATTCCCAAACTTCATTCCATAGGCCCTCCTTTTCTCTGAAATCCATCTTAAGGGGCCCTTTTGATCAAATCAAAAGGGAGAACCCACAGAAGAGGTAATAATTTCACCACCCTCTTTCATGTTCTTTTCTTCTTCCACTTCTTCATTCTTTGTTATTTCCATTATAATATAATAACTCTAGTATCTTATATAAATTGTGATGTTATTATAAATATGTTATATCCATATTCATTATTCTATCCATCCTTTTAATGACATGTCACGATACATGCATACGTACGGATTACCGTCTCCACGTCATGGTGTAATTGTTATTCAATGCATTGTTATTTGGTTGAGTATAATAATGATGTGTAATTCTTGTAAATAATATAATATAACATGATTATTATTATTTATATATTATATACCACCCAAATATATATTTTTTTAATATCAAAATAATGGTATTGTCGCTCGTGCGTACTTACAGATTACCGTCTGCACGAACGCGATGAGATTCATTCCCCATCGTATCCATTAAAGACTAAATACCATTTGATGATTAAAAAAATGTTTAGAGACATGATATCATTCTATATATGAATAATATAAATACCATCCATAACAAATATGGCTCAAATAACAAATAATATAAAGGAAAATGAATCTGTTAATACCCGAAACGGCGATAATACTAAGATATTATTAACAAATCAATGTTAAAAGATCATATATGATATAATATTAATGTATATTATTCTTTTATAATTAAATAACAATTATTACACCATTATACATGAGTTCAACTTACCCTCGACCAAGGAAAAATTACAAAGTATGTGGTTTCTTATCTCACTTTTAATTCCGTGAGATTTCCATTGTTCACTACATATTTATTGCATGTGGTGTGTGTACTATCCATGATTGTATTCATTGTGTAATATACTTTAATTTAGGGATATTTGCATTGTCATTGTATGATCTTTCTTTCATGGGTGTATGTTTTGTAAGATACCATATCAATAAGAGAATTTGAAATTTCAATTTCCACTCATTCGGTTTTAAGCATACTTCATTGATGATTTTACTCAAACATTTTGTGTGGAATCACTATTCATTTGCTTATGTCATAATTTCCACTCCCCTTTCTGTGGATATACTTTTAATACACATAATAACTCCATTTATAAATTCTAAAGTCATCGATATGAACTTGAAAAGATTAATTTTAACTCAATCTTCATTTTTTGAGTTAAATATCCAATTAATTGGTGTTGTTTTTACAGGAATATGTGTGAATGTCCTCTGATTTATTTACAATGAATATCCAATCCTATTAAGTGTATTTATATTTTTCACAAATAATTATGTCATTTATTTATCCCTAACCGAAGGATATGGTCTTTATAAGAAACTTCATCTCAATTTACATTCCATTGAGACTTCTTTTTTGTTATACACCAAATCACTTTTATATGGTGTATATACTGTACTTTGACATAGTATATCATGAATACCTTTATTATCATGTTATTAAAATGTTTTTATTACCTCAATAATTTGTATTCAAGTGTCTCTCTTTTGGTTAGGAACTCTAACTAAAATATCATTTTAAATGTTTTATAGATTTATTATTTTAAATCATTCTCATCAATGTCCATGTTTTAAAAATGGTTTTAAGGATTTATTTATACGGACATTAAAGTTTTATTATTAAAATTCATTTTATATGTTTCAAAGTGGTATGGGACACTTTGATTCAAAAATCTTTTTTTTAAGTGGCTTCTTAACAAATAGTGTGACTTTTAACTGATTTCAAGAAAAGGGGGATATTTCTCTCTAATAGTGTTGACGATTAATTTCATCTATGTAAATATCCATCATTTTTCTCGATTGAGGTTAATCTGATATAGTAAAATCTTCTATATTGTATCGAATGAGTTATGTTTGACTGTGGATGTGCTATTTTTATACCATTCATGGCTTGCGAATAAAGTATTGACATTTTGTATGTTAGTTTTAATACGAATGTTTGTGTTATGTTTCAAAATTTTCATATGAGCAATGCATTGGACTTAGTATGTGATGGGTGGAGCTTGCTATAGCTCCTCGATGCATCAGTAGGTCTCATGAGACAAACTAGTGTCTTAGCACAATGCCTTGACAAAATCTTATTTGTAGTCTTGGCACAAGGCCTTAACTATGTGGTTATGAGAGTCTGGCATTATGAATTCCATCATTATGAAAGTGGTTATTGATATTTCATATGATTATTCAACTAGTAGAATATCCATGTGAATAATTAAATGGCATTATTTCATTATTTTTCCATATTATGAAAAAGTTTATGTTTAAAAGGCTTTTGTTTTAGTTATACATTGCCTTAAATGTTTATGCTAATTTATTAAAGTTTCTGCTATATTGTTATCCTTACTGAGAATTTGAGCTCGCCCCTTTCTATGTTTTATTTTTCTCAGGATATGACGATGTTAGTTATGAGTGACTTTCAGGCATAATCTAGGAAGCTTGGATGTTTAAAGTGGAATAATTTAGTGTTTTTTTCTTTTCAAGTTGTAATGGTAACCTTCTTAATGTATCTAGTATTTCCAAGGCTACTAAACATATTGGTCTTTCAGGACATGATTTCCTTGTATCATGCCAATGTTTTGTAATAATGCACCGACTCTGGGTAACGGTGGTCGGGGCGTTACAGTTGGTATCAGAGGAAGTTTAGTACAAACCATGGAACCTAGATTTAGATAAAATCTGATTAGAGCACATAGCCCTAATATTGACTTTGAGGTTTAGTATAGAAGAACTTCCATAATTTTGGTATTGTAGAGATTTTGTGAGTTTTCCATGAAATACATACCTATCTGGATACAAGATGGTAGAGGTGGCTCTAGAACATATGTAGCTAGGGGTAAAACCCAAAAATACAGCTTTGAGCTAGACTCGAACAGGAACTGGTGCAGTACAGTGGGCCTTGCTGCAGTCTTGGTTACGACACTCCCGGGGGATATGATTAGGATAATTTACATTTTCCTTACAAACCGATTTGAAGTATTTTAATATAATATGAGAATAAATGACCTTGGTTAATCCCAAGGTTTTTCAATTTGAAAATATGGTGTCATGATATTCTCTAAATGATTTTATGACTACTGTTACTCACATAATCCTTTCTGGTTTTAGTAAATGGCTGGGTTCCAAGGAAGTCATAGTAACTTTGAGAATGATGTACAATGTGGGTAATCTGGTTAAAATGGTCAACAAAATGGAATTTTGATAGGCGTAAAAGATATTGTGCTCATTCCAAATCTATTTTCCAAAAATATGATCAACAAAATATATATTAACTAACTTCCGGAATCAAAAAAGAAGAAAAATGTGATGAATGATAAGAGCTCCAATAGTGGAGACCATGGAGAAAAGAATCCTTAATTTCCATCATGCCGGAAATGTGGAAGGAGACATGTAAGAAAGTGTCAAAATGGAACAAAGAAATGCTTTACATGTGGGAAATAAGGACATAAAGTGAAGAATTGCTGAGGAAAAATGAAGAGTGTAATGGAAGAAATTAAAAATGTTAACAAGAATCCATTTACAGTCATTTTCCGTAAATGTAGGAGACCTTTCCATCACCCGAGTGAGTTCCCTATTCTATAGGATATTTTCTTGGTCAAAGAAGAATCTATATAGAAATAAATGGTTGGAGAAATTTTTAAAAGTACTAGTTCTCCTTGTTGATGGGATTACTTTGGAATAATTTTCTCCTGAATTTGTAACCGTGGAGTTTTTCATATGAAAATGATATTTGAGGAAGACTTATCTTTTCTCTCATGTATATTTTTATAAATAACCATTTGGTTTTATATGATCATTGGGATTGAGGCAATTACAAGTTATTATATTTTGGGATTAAGATGAAAGTTCTGAGATAGAATTTTTGGTTAAATTATGTTATGGTTAATTTGAGGAATTTATCTCATTTTGGTATGTTATAGAATATAGTTTTTGAAAAAGGACAACACGCAGACTGTGTGGGAACGTGTCGCGTCGGACAAAGCTATGGGAATCGAACCCACAACCAGAGTACGATTGGAATTTATCACCTACCACTGGAATACATGAAGTTCCTAGATAGTGTGACTAATTATATTTAGTTAAATGATTTTATTGATCAATAAAAATTTGATTTGGGATCTTATGTCTTATCAAATGAATACCATTAGTACAGTAAAATCAGTTGGTGATTAAGTGATAAATGTTATTTTGGAAGATGTTCACTTTGTAGGGAACACTATATGACCAAAGAAAATAGAATACTATGGTATTTAATTTGAGGAGTAATGGTGGATTTTTATCTATGTTTTTATTTTGGATTTATAGGGATTTGGGTTATTTATGGAAATGAATAACCTATAATAGATAATATGTGATTAGGATAATTAATTTTAAATAAGTGACTTTAAGTGTTGTTGATGTCATTTGGAGATACAATTTAATGTGGAAGACTACATAACGAAATTCTTCTATGTTTTGGGTTTCAATATTAGTTTATATTATATAAAAGTATTTTAAGGACAGTTGTTTATTGAATGGTATTAATTTAACTTTGGGGTATTGTTGGTTTAATTTTACAAATTAAGATTAGTGTTTATTTCTCTAAAGGAATATTATTTTATGGGACTAACTGTATTGTTTTGGATTAATCTCTTAAGACAAAGTGAATATATAGTTTATCCTTTGTAGATCATGTGATTCTATAGAAGTTTATTCTAGCTCTACCGGTGTGACCAAGTAATCTTGAATACTCATCATTTAGAAAAATGAGTTAGTGGTGGAAATTTATTAAAGAATGAAACACTACTTAAAAGGTAGTATGTCTCTTTATGTTCTTATTCAATATCAAAAATTAATTCCTCATCTTTATGAAATGTAACTTAAAACAGAAAAATGTTGTCCTCTTACTTTTCCTAATGGGAAACTAATGACCATTTTTCCCATCACAAGTTTGTGGTTTTCTTGTTGTCAACATTCTCTTAATCGTGTTTTCTATCCCTCTCCATCATAACTTGACACTTAGTTTATCTTCCATATCCATGTTTTCCTACATGGAATCCTAGTATGGGTTATCTTGGGTGACTTTTGTACTTCTCTTACATTCTTTTAAAATGATAGTTTTATTGAATCTTTTCCCGATGTGGGACATTCCATTATATTCCCATGCCTAATTTTAAAAATTGTGAGTACAAAATTTATTAAAGGAGGGAATAATGTTACACCGCATTATTTCATAGTACGTTAGTTATTCAAAGTAATTCAATAACTTACACTACACACAAAATTGAGTTCAAGCGCACCATGACTTACCAAACTAGCCATTCAAAAGCAGTTATGAATAGTATTAACATAATTTTGACCTTTATATAACCCTTATAATTTTGGAGTCCATAATATGAGTTTCTTATACATATTGTAAGGACAATCTAGTTTTTTTATAAAAGAAGAATTTTTAAAAAAATTAAATTTTACCACATTTTAATGGAGAACCATTTTTAAAACCAACATTTAAAACTTTTATATATTCAATTATACAAAATAAACTTCTTCTTTGAGATCGGGACATAAGAATTTAGTTTCAATAAATTTTTGGTGTTTTTCTGATAAATTTCATATTTGGGTGAATAGTGAAAAATAATATATTCTAACTGAAAAAACATTCTTAATCAAAATTATTAATAGTGTTAAACTATACATATGAATGGTTTGGATGTATAATTATATTATATTTTTACCATTTAATCCAATGTTGGTCATTGGAAGTAATTTCACTTTGAAATTGGACATAAACAAATGTCAATCTTTTGGTAGTTATTATTTCATAAAAATACGCCTTTTGGTTTTGTCAATGGGAATTAATTTTAAACTTATAAATGAAATTTCTATGTTTTTAATTTGGTAAAATATACTTCATTTATGAATTCAGAATATAAAAATTAGCTTACGGTGAATTTTTTGTATGTTTCTGAAAACTTTTAATTTTTCATGAAAAGTGAAAAACACTGAGTTATAGTTTAAAACCAAATTTTTATTTAAATAATTTTTTATTTTATTTTTATTTTAGGTCAAAATAGATACATAATACTCATATAAGTTCAATGTAATTCATTGGAGACATTTTTTAATAATATTAGATATATAAAATTTATTGAACTTTTCACCGTCTTTTACCCACCTCCTAGGAGAATTAGTAAATTCACATAAAAGAAAATTTTACCACTTCTATGAGTTGAATTTCAAAAATCCAGGATTCACGGTTAATATCAAGGAGTAAAATTTGGTTAAATAAGATAAAAATAATTTCTTTTGAATAGTAACTTTTTAATTTTATTTACCACGGTTAAAAGTAAATAGGGTAATCAAGCGTACAAATGATATTATTATAACCCTAACACATGTAATAATTCTATTGGTTAAGTATAATTCGACCAAAAAAACCTTATGAATAAAATTTTAACCACTTTGGTTCACTTGTATTAGATTAGAACATTTACTGTTATTTAATTCCAAGAAGAGTTAAAAGAGATAAAATCGAAGTTTAATAACTAAAATATTTTTAATATAGGGTTACACATAAGATAAAGTAGACTATAAATATTCATTAGAAAGCTAAAACTATTTCCAACATAATGGTATTTTATTTATACTTTTTAGAAATTATATATCTTAATTTATTAATGACACAATGATGATGCATTAATTTCCTAATTAATAAAATACTAAAATAATTGATATTATAAATATCCAAATAACCATAATTTGAATCTTTTTACAAATTAGACTAAATTTATAGGTGAATATGACATATTAGGGTAGGTTATAGGAATTTTTTTCAAAGTAATAATGCTGTAATTAATTTATCAAAACAAAATTCAAAATTGTGTCAAAATTGACATAAAGGAGTTTTTAAATCAAATATTATATTATTAGTTAATATTATATTACTAAAAATCTAAGGTTCATATAAAGGAATTATATAATGATAGTTGTATTATTAATGAACCACTTTTGGTTAGATTGGTAGTATATAGTATTTTTATTAACCATTTAATATAAAAATATAAAGTGACATGGAAAATGTCAAAATATTTAACTAAGAGTTAAATCTAAAGGTTAAGGTTAATATAGTGACCCAAAACTTTTTAAAACCTATTGGTTGAGTGTTTTTCGACCCAGCCCCAACTTTTACTTTAAATAATCCACTTTTAAACCATTATTAACCGAAAACTATTTTATTATAAAAATAATATTTTAGGTTTTTCCTAAGGTGCCCCTTACCCCTCTTATAAAAGGGCACTTCAACTTCTATCAACTTAACACCTTCAAAGCCTTTTGGCTCGGCCAACCCATGCCAAAATATCCTTTAAACAACCCTCAATTCATCTTATAGTCCCTCCTTTGGTCATAAAACCATCTTATGGAGCCCTTTTTATCAAATCAAAAGGAAGAACCCGAAGAAGAGGTAATAATTTCACCACCCTCTTTCAAGTTCTTTTCTTCTTCCACTTATTCTTTCTTTTTTAATTACATTCTAATATAATAACTTCAGTATCTTCTATATACTATGATGTTATTATAAATATGGTACATACATATTCATTATTCTATCCATCCTTTGAATGACATGTCACCATACGTGCGTACGTACGGATTACCATCTCCACGTCTTGGTGTAATTTTTATTCAATACATTATTATTTGGATGAGTATAATGATGATGTGTAATTTATTTAAATAATAAAATATAACATGATAATTATTATTTATATATGATATACCATCCAATTATATATTATTTTAAAATCAAAATAATGATATTGTCACTCGTGGGTACATATGGATTACCGTTTCCACGAATGCGATGAGATTCATTCCCCATCGTATCCATTCAAGACTAAATATCATTTGATGATTAAAAATAAAGTTTAGATATATGATATCATTCTGGATATGAATAAGATACATCCCATCCATAACAAATATGGCTCACATAAAAAAGAATATAAAGTAAAATTAATTCGTTAACACATGAAACGACGATAATACTAAAATATTATTAAAAAATCAATATTAAAAGATCAAATATGATATCATATTAATTTATATTATTCTTGTATAATTCAATAAAAATTATTTAATTATCCTTTTTTATGGGTGTTTGTTTCGTAATTTACCAAATCAATAAGTGAATTTAAAATTTCAATTTCCACTGATTTGGTTTTACGCATACATTATTGATTATTTTACTCTAATATTATGTGTGGAATAAATATTCATTTTCTTATTTCATAATTTATACTCCCCTTTCTGTCAATATACTTTTTATACACATAATCATTCCATTGATAAATTATCAAGTTATCGATATGAACTTGAAAAGATGTATTTTAACTCAATCTCCATTTGTTGAGTTAAATATCCAATTCATTGGTGTTGTTTTTACAAGAATATGTGAGAATGTCCTCTGATTGATTAAAACTGAATATCCAATCATATTTACTGTATTTATATTTTTCACACATAATTATGTCACTGATTTATCATTAACCTAAGGATACGATCTCTATAATAGATTTCATCTCAATTTACATTCCATTGAGACTTATTTGTTGTTATGCACCAAATCATTTTTATATGGTGTATATAATGTACTTTTACATAGTATATCATGAATCCCATTATTCTCATGATATTACAAATTTTTGATTACCACAATTATTTGTATTAAAGTGTCTCACTTTTGGTTAGGAACTCTAACTAAAATATACTTTTAAATGTTTTAAAGATTTATTATTCTAAATCTTTCTCATCAATGTCCATGTTTTAAAAATGGTTTTAAGGATTTATTTATATGAAAATTAATGTTTTATAATTAAAATTACTTTTAAAAGTTTCAACGTGGTATGTGACACTTTGATTCAAAAATCTTTTTTAAATGGATTTTTTAAAAATAGTGTTACTTTTAAATGATTTCAAGAAAAAGGGGGATATTTCTCTCTAATATTTTTGATGATTATTTTCATCTATGTAAATATCCATCATTGTTCTCGATTGAGGTTAATCTGATACAATAAAATCTTCTATATTGTATCGAATGAGTTATGTTTGACTGTGGATGTGCTATTTTTATACCATTCATGGTTTTCCGGTAAAGTATTAACATTTCGTATGTTAGTTTTAACATGAATGTTTATGTTATGTTCCAAACATTTCATATGAGGAATGCTTTGGACTTAGTCAGTGATGGGTGGAGACTGATATAGCTCCTCGATGCATCGGTAGGTAACATGAGACAAACTAGTGTCTTGGAACAAGGCCTTGACAAAATCTTATTTTTAGTGTTGGCACAAGACCTTGACTATGTGGTTATGATAGTCTGGCATTATGTATTCCGTCATTATAAAATGGTTATTGATATTTCATGTGATTATTCGACTATTAGAATATCCATGTGAATAAGTAAATGGAATTATTTCATTTTTTTCCATATTATTCTAATGTTATTCTTTAAAAGGATGTTGTTTTAGTTATGCATTTCCATAAATTTTTATGGTTATTTATGAAAGTTTCTGCTATATTTTTATCCTTACTGAGCATTTGAGCTCACCCCTTTCTATGTTGTATTTTACTAGGATGTGAAGAAGTTACTTATGAGTGACTTGAAAGCATAATCTAGGAAGCTTGGATGTTTCCAATGGAATAATTTTGTGTTGTTTTTCTTTTCATGTTGTAATGTTGAACTTATGAATGTATCTAGTATTTCCAAGACTACTAAACTAATCGGACTTTCGGGACATGGTTTCCTTGTCTCATGACAATGTAAATTAATAATGCACCGACTCTGGGTAACTAGGGTTGGGTCATTACAGATTCTTTTCAGTCTTCTTAGAAAATAAAACTGGTGAACCCCAAGGAAATGTAGTTGGACAGATAAATCCCTTACCCTCCAACTCCTCCAATCGATTATTTAGATCTTGAAGCCCTACGATTCCATTATGTAAAGTGGAATAGAAACTTACTCAGCCCCCGATATGAGATCAATAGTAAATCCCATATCTCTCTCAGGTGTTAACCTTGAGAAATCATCAGGAAACACATCCTAATACTAGTCCACTATTGATGAAAAAAACATTCTGCATTACAAATCCATCATTCAGCAATAGACTAGAAACCTGGGTTGTGATCTCTCCCAATTGCTATGTAATTTGCCCTAGTTATCCTACCTCGATATCCAACTCCCCATGATGAATATAATTTTCCCCCTTATGAGATATAAAATTCACTCTCCTTTAGTAATAATCTATACGGGATTAGTATGATATTAACTAGTTCATAACCAATATTAGTTCAAAACTAGACATGTCTTGGATTTAATGATCTAATAGAAATCGATACTCTCCAACCTCGAGATAACACCCCTTGAGCAAGAAGATGACCCTAGAACATACTCTCAATTGTGTGTCTCTCATCAACACCCCAATCACTAACTCCACTATCAGGATCAATTAATTAAAAATTTGTGTATAAATAAAGGAATGAGAGGCACCAATATTAAATAAAAAAACAAGATAATGTAGAATCTAGAAGAATAATATGTCTCATGGATGATGGAATAACCTCTCTATTCACAAGTATAGGTTGTAACTCTTGAAACTATCCTGACCCTATTCCATATAATGTAGTTTGAATACCATGAGATGCACTATCCTACTAGGATGGGAATGCTTTCCCAGAAGCTCCACATCCACTGCCTCTACCACTATATCCATTAGAACTTTAGATACCAGTCTGATATGGTGTAGAAGATACCCTTCCCACACTTTGATTCTTCTTATATACACCCTCACTGACCTTCTATCACTAGGTCCTGCAAAAATTCAATAGATGTACCATATTAATGAAATATTAGAACAAAAATGGTGGTTTGTGATAATATCAATGATATTGGACCTATCTACTGCACTGGTGGCTTACATTCTGGGTAATGTCATGTGTGAATGACTCTTCCCTCTAGCCACTCTTCTTTAAATTCCCCTAACATACACCCTCATAATGATTCTTCCTATTCTGAAAATATGTTCCTTATAATAATCCATTAGTATTAATATGTACATCACAATAATCATAACTTAGGTTCCCCTCATCTATGAGATCCTTATCCACCACCTCAACAAACATCTTTAACCGAAAAAGGATACTCAAGTACATAATCTCACATTTAAGTATGCCCTGGAAATGCCATGCTGAAGTTGTCTCAACACCTTCCAATGATGGATAATATAATTTCAAGTATCTAAATCATCCATTATAGTCCATCACATAAATACTCTCTTGATTAAACCTCATGAAATCAATAGGACTCTCATGCATCAGTGTATCTATATAGATGTTCTCCAAGAACATCTCCAAGAAGTCCTTCCATAACATACCATCAGCATTTTTAGTCTGAGCCTAAATATCCCATCTGTTCTTTACTAATCCTTGTATAATATAAGTATCCAACCTGATCCTTGTATTAGTAGGTGTCTCCAAATGTGAAAGTATAGCCTCGATGAAATCAATCCAGAAATCATCTCCCTCAGGTCCACCATCTCTATTCAAAGTCATAGGGTGCTTCAAATGGAAGTCACACATCAAGTCAGACATGGTACTCACAACCATCCATCAGAATATTTCCATGAACTACATCTGGTGGGAAAATTTCTCATAGAGATACTCCACATCTTCCTCACTTGTAACAATTAGTGCCTTTGGTTCCATTACTTGTATATCATCTCTAGCCATATCTTTTTTTGATCCTCTCAACATTCATCATCTTGTAAGAATATCTATACAGTTTCAAAAACACATCTCAAGACTCAAAACAAAAATTTAACATATTTACAAGAAAAAACATATTCCACAACAATTCATTTCCCCAAACCTCACCTCATAGTAAAAAATGAGGCACTATCACTACCCTTAACCATCTTATACCAGGGCCATGGTTAGAAAAATGGTAAACTCATTCTCATTATTCCAATTTTCTATTTATACACCAATTTATTCTCATTATTCATCATTTTAAAATACATAACAATTTCATGTTAGGCACCATTTTTCTGTTCAATTTTACAAGGAAGGAAAAATTGTTCATGTTCAACAACTTACCCATAACCCATTTTCCAATGTATTCTAAAATGAGGCATTTATAAAAATAATACATAGTGCATATAAAGTTTAATAAAAACTAAAATATCAATCCATAACAAGCCACAAGTAAAGTCATAGAAAATATCAGAAACAATAATCACATCACACCACATGTGTTTCAACAACGGTGAAATAATATTCAATTATAACTACAAATAACCATAACAACAATCCCACCATGGGTACTTGGGTTCTTCCCCATTCATGGGTTAGCTATTCCATGAATGAGCTCATTACCCTACACTAAATCTTACCATTATCTTGTCTACCATTCCCAAATAGTTATACAAAAGAAATAGAAATGAAAACAGCTATGATAGCACTTTATAACATCTTGACCCAGGTACCACACACTAGTGCCCCGAGTTGGTCAATCACATGACCTCAAGAACACCTCCCCATATGCCAAAGGCTACCAAATAACTTTGAGGGTCTATTATCAGTCATGGGGAGACAATACCCTCTTTATTAGAGTAATTCACCAATATAAGATAATTAAAAAATAAAAAAAAGATATAATCATATATAGAAAATACTAGTACCACATAATGACTAAAAAATGAAATAAAATATCAAACAAAACATTATATATTCCATGATAAAGTCCACGATAAGTTTCAAAATACAACTCAAAACTAAAGATACTAACAACTCACAAGTGGTTCACAAACCATGTATTTTTTCCCAACCATGAGAGACCCCTACTTAGCTATCTAACCAATGGGATTTTACCTTATCCAGTCATGTAAAAATGAAATATATTCAGGTACCAATCAGGTACCCAAGTAGGGTGTGAGTACAACTCAGTAGGCCACTACCGATGACATCTAAAACAATATCCAGTCAATAATATTGTATGTAGTTGTATAAATGAATAAATACAATGCATAAGTAAATCATTATCACATTATAATTTATTTTATTTTTAACCACATAAACCCCCAAGTTCCCATGGACACCCGTACCGTAATACCCGTCTCATCTCATGCTGATGTCTGAACTATTCCAAAGGTATATCATA
Organism: Viscum album; assembly: GCA_963277665.1. Lineage (NCBI taxonomy): Eukaryota > Viridiplantae > Streptophyta > Magnoliopsida > Santalales > Viscaceae > Viscum > Viscum album. The sequence goes on along the minus strand of OY728162.1, from coordinate 419,522,051 downwards.
ACTCATAATTCTATTGTTACCATTCTTTAATTCATACCTGAATGCCCATGTTACCAATCATAATTTCTCAATTAAATGACCATGTTACCATTCATAATTTCATAATTGAATGACCATGCTAACATTCATATTTTATAATTTATTGACCATGCTAACATTCATATTTTATAATTTATTGACCATGTTACCATTCATAATTTAGGAAAGATGACTGAATATCCATGCTACCATTCACCAACACATATTAATTCAATTATTAATTATCAACATAAATTTAATTACCAATTCGTCAATAAGTTAATCATATAATTCCCATTAATTAATTTTCCAATTAATTAATAATATCAATTCCTTTAATTAATTCACTAATTAATTGATCTAAATCCACTAATTCAATATCCCAAAATGAAATCTAAGATTTATTATCTCATTCATAATCTCAATACTACATAATTAATTGCACAATTAATTATCTCAATTCTCAAATAACAATATCTCATAATTAATTCCATAATAAATTATTCAAATCAGTAATCTCAATATATCATAATTAATCCTATATTTAATTATTATAATAAAAAATCTCAATATCTTATTTTTAATTCTACTATATGTTTTCAAATCAACAATTTCTATATCCCAAAATTATTTCTAAAATTAATTATCTCAAATAATATATCTCAATGTATCATAATTAATTCAAACTTTAATTTTCTAAAATATAGAATCTCAATATATCATAATTAATTCTACAATTACTTATCTAAATCTATTATCCCAAAATAAAAAATTTCACATATGTTCAATTAATTAATTCTCTAAATTAATTAATTTAACCAATAAGTCAATTGATACACATATTATATAAATTATACAATTAAATACCCATATTTTAAATAAATACTTTTGTATTTTAATTATAGACAACCTACCTTAATTCGTTGACAAATGATCACCCAAGAGAGAACCCCAATTTTAAGCCGACCAATCAAGAATGCAATGAATAACACATTATAGATCCAAAACCTAAATCCATTGTAAAATTAAACAATATATATTATATATATATATATCTTTCACAACATAGTATAACAACCCACCAAAATAATGGGAGAAGAATATGAGAGAGATAAGAAATCCATCAGGAAGAAACCACTTACCTGAAGTTGTGAATATATACCAACCAGAATTAGAATCACCAGGAATAGAGGTCATACGACCTTGGAATCCCTCCAAGAGGATCTGGAATCAATATTAATCCATTCTAGTTCAAGATAGGGTGTTTGGGGGTATAATATAGGGGTGTTTGGGACATCTTTTAATATAATTAGGGGGATTAAAATCCCATAAACATGGTTTTCCACAAGGGACACATTGTTTCCTCTAATCATAAACCTCTTCTAAGGGGATGAAGAGTTTCTACTTTTAAGGAACATGGTTTTAAAAACTGTATGCCAGCTATGCAAAACCCCTCAGTCCAGGGTTGCACAGTTTACTGGGCTAGGGAACCTGATTAGGGAGAATCATGCACTAACTGTGCACTACCCTATTTCTTCCATTTTCCTCAAATGATTCGCCCAAACATACCCCAAGGTTAAAACCTAATGAAAAGTACTCAACATAAGGCAAAAAAGTACATGTAATTGGTCTTGAAACATATTTATAAAATGTAGGGGTTTTAGAACGATGAAATACTTCAAAAATTGACCTCTACTCAAAAATTTTCCATGATCCTACAGCAATATAGAAGAGACCTCATATATCTCACTACAATATTACCCCATGAAATTACCAAAAACGTTAATAAATTTATTTAGAGAGTGGAATGGACTTGTGACGATTTGGAAATTTCTATACTGAATGGGAAATGATCATGGATTACATAGATTAAAACATAAGGATTCATGAGTTAAGGTATATATTAATTAATATATGATTTTATGGATAAAGGTTAAGATGAATTTTGAGAGGTTAGGTTTTAAATATTTTTGGATTTAGATTCATAACTGTTTTAGTTTCAATATTTGGATATAAATTAGATCAATAAAATGATGTTGTAAAAGGTATGTCCCTAGGAACTACTAAAGAAATATATTTGTGATAAATAATATACTAGTTTTACCTAGTACAGTGAGGTGGATACCACATTAGAAATTATTTCTTGGTTCATGTTTATATTTTATATAACCTTATCTATTATTATTAGTTATTAATATTTAAAATTTAAAGGAATAAATTTACTTAGGGTGGATATAACACACCAACATCTTTCTATATAATTTTTCTTTAAATAAACATTGTGCTAATAGATTGTTTCACTCGGATCTCCAATCTAAAACTAGAAAATATATATTAGATAGATGATTTTAATTTAATTTCGTGATAAAAAACTCATATATAAATAAAAAATATTATAATAAATAAGATATACATACAAAATAATATTAATAACAATTAATGTTTAGAAGGGGTATTTTTTTAATAAAAGTAGTTTTTTATTATATATTGTATTTTCATTTTGAAAAAATATTGTAAAGTTTATATATTTAATTTGACAGAATTTAAATAATTTTTTTCTTTAATCTTGTCAATATAATTTTTTTATTTTTTAGTCTTTTCTAAAAAAATTATCTTTTCGGTGAATAGTGAAAAAATATCGATTTTTCTAATATTGTCACTTTTATGAAATTATAAGAACATGTGAAGGGATTAAAAAAATGAACCTATTTAAATAAAAATATAATTTTATAATGTAAAAAAATAATTTTAAAACACAATGTCAAATTTATAAAACCCATGTTTAACATTTTGGAAACATAAGTAATATATTTGTCTAAAAACTATTTTTATTTGATTATATTAAAACATTAGTTTTATCACTTATATAAATTAAAACTAAAAAATGATTTTATATTTTAAATAAAAAATTTCATATTATGTAATAGGGTTAATTTCATTTTTACTCATAAAAATAAGATTACTAAGGTTGAAGTTAACTATCGCGATAATAGAAAAAGTATTAATTTCAAAGAATTATTTTAATAAATTTTATCTAATAAAATAAATAAATAACTTCAATAAAATTAATTTAATATATATTTTAATACAATATATGAATAAATTAATACTCAATAAATTGGTAATCTATATTAAATAAATTTAAGAACACTTAATAGTAAAAACAATGTTTTTATAGAATTTTTATATATATATATAATGTTTTAATTTAAATATTAAATTTCTATTATTTTTAAATTTAATTATATTATATGTATCTAAAAATTTTGTTAAAAAAACCAATAAATTAATTTTTTTAATTTAAATTTTTTAAAAAATATAGATTACTTAGGTAAAAACTAGTTACCCAGGTAGAAACTAAAATGTTAAAATATTAAAAACAATCATGTGGTAAAATTCATGAAACATATTTAAAATATGAATATAAATTAGTTTAAAATGAAAATTTCAACCTTATACCACCTCACACATAATTACTTCCCACTTTTAAATCCATTGAACCTCACATAGTGTCATTCTATCATTGATAGAGTGACTTGTATTTATAAAAGTTCAATTTTCATGACTTATAATAGTTGAGAACTTTAACCACATTTATCCACCAATTTAAAAGAATTATATCTAAAAAACTCTTGCATATTATCCCCTAAAATCCCTCCCACTTACTATAATCCTTTTTCATTCCAAAAGACCAAGCTAATGTTCCTTAAGGTATTACCCAAGGGAGAACATCCAAAGGTGGAGGTATTGTTCTCAACATAAATTTGTTGATTATTTTATGATTCAACTCCCTAAAATATTATATAAGTATGATAACATCATTATTATTAATATCCTTAAATGATAATATACTAATTGAATATATTTTATCTACTTTCCTCTAAAACCATTTCAAAAAAAGGAAGATTTCATGTAAACTATCTCCCCCATAAACAATATTTTCTATTTTTCACACCAATCCTTAATGGATGATCCAGAAAAATTATTTAATAAAAAATATAATATTTATAGTATTATTAACATTTTTAATTGATAATTAATTTAGTTTTTATATCCCCTCCTGTTTTATGAAAAATGATAGTTTCATCTATGTGTACAAGCAGACTACCATCTCCATGAAACTACGTATTTCATTTTCCATTACAATTTAACATTGATGAATTTATAAATGTATTTAATGTATAAAATAATATTTATAAAAATATTAAAAAAACTAATGATAATATTTTACATTTTTGAGTGCTATTAATAATAGATGGTTATAGGAAACTTAACCACATTTAATGACCATATTGAGGCACATTTCATAATTTGAGTCTATTTTTGGAAAACCTATTAAAAGGTATAATTTTTTTACTAATGTAATAATAAAATTTATAAATATATAAAATTAAAGAGATTACGAAGTAAATTTAAAACATATTTTACCATGTTCAACATATCGAGGAAGTTCCAGTGAAATCAACCAAGCCATCCCAAGTGACCATCATAAAATAAAACAATTTAATAAATAAATAGAATATACTATTAAATATACATTAGAAAAAGAAATATAGATGGAAAATTATAGTTAGAATGTTTTTTAAAAACATAATTTGACTATTCATGATGATATTTCTATTTAAAGACTGAATTAGGTCCTATGGTAAAGGTTTTTTATCTGAATTTTGTTTCATTGAGATATAAATCATATTCGAAAATTGTTTCTTTTTTGTAGTGTATATTTTATCCATGTATTTATTTTATAATATTTATTCATGAAATATTAGTAATTTAAAATTTAATCAGTTATTATACATTTCATGGGGTTTAAATTTGATAGATAATGATTATATAAGGGTAATTTTTATCTATTACTAATTACATGAGACATGTTTGATAATGTGAACCATAATTTACATTATATGGTGTATTCACTTAACTATTTATTTTATTTATAGTATTTATATTTTGTTTTATGATATTATAATTTCCATTTCATAATCCCCCTCTCATATTGTTTTTTATTCCTACATTATCAAATATGTAAGGGATTTTGATAACTCTAATATTTGTTCTTTAATTATAATGCCTCTTCATGAAATGTTTCTTAAATCCTTGGTTTCTTATGACCAAATATTTTATTTAATTTTACATTCTATTACACTCTATGGAAAAAAAAATTCAAATATTTTACCTTGATGAATTTTATTATCAAAATGTATATCATTGTTGAGAATAATTCCAATCCACTTCAATGATGGTCAATCCTCCTTGTGCATATTTTCCCCAACCCACCAATTTTATATTTTATATTTTTAAATCCAATTATGTATCTTCTCAAGTGAACCTCACATTCCCCTTTGCATTTTTTAAAAAGTATGTTTTGTTATCACATTAAATATAGTGGGTTTCAATAAATATGTTTTAAATTATTCAAATGGGTTTCGTTCCATGATCATTTTTTTTATATTACGCTTCAAATTTCAACATGATAACCATTATGAATTTTTTTCATGTATCCGTTATTGAGGATTATTTTGAAAACAAAAGTGTTTTTAAAAAACAATCACATAACTTTTTTTGAAAAAATGTTTTGAATGTTACATATGACTTCTTATTTTATGAAATTGTTAACAAAATTGAAAAAATATTTTATGGTTTCACATTAATTCTCTACATTTTCAAAAAAAGTTTTTATTTCTGTGGAAATTATTTTTCCAGAAATTACCCTCTGAATTCTATTATAATTTATTGGGGAATTAAACTCATGGAAATATAATACTACATTTGTATTTTCTAAGAATGCATCGTAAAAATATATATCATCTTCCATTGTTATTCCTATATTAACACTATATATTTACTTCTCTTTATTGATGTATTTTTAACCAAATGTTATTCATTGATTGATTGCGGAAATTATTGAATAAACCTTATACCATTTATCTATACAATATAAATATCAAACATCTCATATTATTAATTGAAGTGTATTTCCCTAAAAAGATACTTAATATATATGGATACCCATTTATTTTCCATTGGTATATCATATTTTTATTATTGATGGAATTATGAATGATTTCTTTATGTGAATCCACATAAAAATGATATAAAACATATTTTCTTTCTATGGGTTATTTATGTTGTGAAGAATGATTGATTTCAAGGGGCACATGTAAATATGTAATAATGATGGGTGGTGTCTTATAACACCCTATAATGAATTATTTAAAAGTTTATACATCATGAGATATGTATAAGTGGACTAAATTTAGTTTTCCACAAGCATGGGTGTAGGTGAGTGACTCGGGAAGGTGATTTTTCCCAATGTTAATGTTTGTTCCACATTTCTAATATATCCAAATGTTACACATTCATAGATCATTTTTATTGATTAATTTTTTCTACTCTTTTAATTAATTTCTTATGTTATTCCATGTTTTATTCCATGAATCGTGATTTTTATCTATCATTTTCTTTGGGTATGACTTTCTTATTTAATACCCATATACCTTGATTATACCCATATTATCATAGTATCATCATTTAAGATATTCAATTTTATCCCTTATAATTACCATTACTATGAATTTATTCTCATCCCTTTTCATATGTCTTCGTTTCCCCAAGTTATGAAGGTGATTATACTTTTTTATAAGTCTAGAAGTGATTCTACTGTGGTTCATTTGTTCAAGAATGTTTGAAAGTATCATAAAATAAGTTTCAAATGTAGTTGATACTCAAAGACTCTAAAACTTATTTTTTGGGGATCACATGTTTATTTATAAGATATAATATTTACCTTTTCAAAATTATATATCATAAAATTAGGTTTATCTTAGTACAAATCATATTGTATCAAATCCATTGTTTAAATAATGTGTTTTAGCACTAGACCCGAGAGTGAGGGTATGAGGAGCCTCAGTTGGTATTATAGAATGGTTTAGTTATTTTTTTTGGATTATATAAGTAATTTTTGGGATTAAAATAAGATAAATTTATTAAAACCCCTAGGGATAAGTCTAATTAAAGAATAATATCCTGATATTTTGGTAAATTATAGATTGTGTGATTTTCCTGATAAAAACATTTATGTTTGGATAATGAATGTAGATATGGGATTTGGCGCAGATAAAACTAGTGAAAGTAACCCTAAAATTGTTGTGTTCAGTATTAACTCAATATTCAATTGGTTCAAAGAAAATAGGACAAACTACACAACTTCTTCAACACTCATGATGGATATTCTTTTGTTAATTCACACACTAAAATTTTATTTTTATACAAGATCAATTTAAATGAAAAAATGGGAGAAAGAATAGGCCAAAACATAAATGAATTAAAAATATAAGAAACAAAAAAATCATTACTAACAAAAATATTATTATTGGAATTAATCACCCTATATAAGACCCATTGCAACATAGTTACGTACATCTTTGTATTTTCCTTGATATGATCTTCAAAATGATTTTCAATCTTGTCCCAAGTATGGATATATTCATCTAAATTAATTTTCCCCTCATTGATTCCACATGCTAATATATGACTTTTTTATTGATCAACTTATATTATTCATCATTAAGAGAAACTCATATAGATCTATCATACATTATATCTCCATCCAATTTTGAAATGTTGATATTAAAATCTTTTTCTAACATTTCATTCTTAAAATGGAGAAGAAGCACTAGTCCAACATTCTTATCACTGGAAGGTGTTTACGATGGGTCGTGAATATCATCTACCTTATTAATATTTAATTTTCAATATGATATGGTGACCATGTGATTTGGAAGGTTGGATAATTCACTGTGATTGTTAGTTTAATTCTTTTTATTAATAAGAAAGATTCTTGAAAAAACATTGCCTTGGTTTCAATTCCTTGAGCCACACTCAACAATAATAAATGTATGTTGACCTTATTCCCACTCTTAATTATACATTGAGGCGAATTATTTATCAAAAAAAGGTTTCATAACATCATGTATCAAGTCCTCAGGAGCCGGTTTGGGTCCCTTTAATGGTCTGACATTCTTGTTCCTTTTAAACTTAACTGATTCCCATCCTTATGCATCCATATTTCCTTAAATTTGATCACCTACCATATATAAATTATTTTGGAAATAAAATACTAATATAACATTTTTCATGGTACCAATAACTCATAATTTTAACATGTTTTCCATAGACACACCATTATCAATTTGTACAGGACCAAAAGTTTTATTCAGATATAGAACATCAGAGCAACCTTTCAATGAGTCTCCAGTAATATAAGTATTTAGAGTATCTAATAGTGATTTATTTCATAGAGTATTAATCATGAACACTACCTTGTAGGATGTTGTAGGTCAAGACTCCCCTTCCCTCAGGATAGTATCAAATAACTATATACATTTCCTTCAATTTCCCAACACCATTTTAGCCTAGGAGGTTCCCATTTCAGAAACAACTTTCAAGTCTTGAATAAACATCCAAACCAATCTAAATATTGGTATCCTTAACTACTTCATTTGAATTCAATTGATCAGTTTTGATCATAGTTGGTATATATTCCCTTTAAAAATCCTCTTCCTCATGTGGTTCAATTCACACTGCCTCCAAATCACGACTTCAGTAAATTTGGGCATGTTTCTTCTAATCAATGTCAGGAAGAAATACAAAATTATTTCCACTTAAATCCATCCCCACATCCATCTTCTGGTAGTTGATCATACTCCCACTCCCACACACCCCCATTTGATGACCCATTATTTTACATGAATAATTTAAATCACTCCATGATCAAATATGACATGCCACTTATAGTATAACTCTTACCTGATAGTGATTCAAACATACCCTATCACCGGTATTGATACATCCACCTCAACAAAAATTATCTAAGAAATTAGGTGGAACATAGATCTAGTTATTCTATCAGATCATAAATAGCGACTAACAAGATTCTCTAACATCTGAATAATCGAAGGATTCTAAAAATGGATAAAGAGTTTGGCCTAACAAGGTTAAATTTTAAAACTATGTATCTCAGAGTAAGATCTCGTACTTCTTGAAGGTAAGTCCTTGATTAATTTTTTAGGGATTTATTAATTTTGGTTAATGAAATTTTTTCCAGATATATGAAAAGGATCAGGAGTTTTTTGGGGGTTCGAAACATAAAATAATAGGGAATCATGCTATTTTATGCCGGTCGCACGATTTGCGCACTATCAGTGAAAACTATGAGAGGGGGACAAAACCATGTGGTTTGAGACAATGGTGTTATGAAATGTTAGAGCATTCATTTTCAAACCATGTGGGACTACCTTGGTAACCCAACAACTCAACACTTCATGGATAGTGTTAGGTGCATGGTTTATGCATGGTTTCGCTAACTGTGTACCCAAACCATGCTCCACATTAAAAAGTGAAAAATTATGAAACTTCCCCTCTGTATTATTAGGTACTCAAACTTTTTTCCTCCCCTTTATCCTCCTCTCAAACCTAGTTGAAAACTAAAATCTCCCAAGCTTCCAATGGATTACTCTCTTTCACTTCTAGTCCATTTGGAGTGTTGTTGGTTGTCGATTGATGCTTCGGGTATGTCTAATCCCCTCTTGCTTCTCATATTCAGATTAGGGATTATGTATTTTATCATCTTCTTCTATATCTATAAAACCATATCATTATGGTGGATCTTAGAGTGGGTCTTTATGGGGTGCTTAAATCCGGATATAAGACAAAGGTTAAGTGTGCATTATTCATCGAATTCATAGTAGATGGTCTACAAGTTATATCCTATGGTTTTGTTATAGATTTGTGCATGTATGGTTGTGTTCTTCATTTTAATCTTATTGGTTTCTTGTTTACATTATTAATATATCATAAAATGGTTCGATAAATGAATAAATGTAACCCTCATGATCCTTACAGGATTCATTGAGGATGCTTTGACCAGTTTAGGGCCACCCACGGGGTGCGCCAATATTCCCAAAAAAAATAGCGTGGTATTGTCGAGAAAGAAATTGGCTTATATTAAAATAGTGACTGTGATAGAAATGTTTACATGTTAGTTTAAATTATGATTTTCTTTAATATTTTTTATGTCTAGTGGTTGATATTATCATAAGGTATTGTTTTCCTTAACATGATTTGAATGGGATATAATAAAGAAATAGTGTGAAGAGATTTAAGAAATGTACATGAAATACATAGGTGGGTTAATGTATATGAAATAGTGATTATGTGTAATGGGTAAATTATTGTGAATTTATAAATGTGCTAAATTGGATAACACAATTTAATTGATGATTTTGTTAAGGGGCTAATGTATAGAAATTTTCAAACATTCTAAATGAGTTAGTTTGTGGATGTAGTTAAACATACCAAATGGGTTAATGTATGGAAATTTTTGAATATGTGAAATGTGTTAACATATAGAAAGTGTTGAATTTGATAAATGGGTTATGTCATTAAAAGGTAAATGGTTTAAATGAGTTAATATAAGTAAGTGGTAAATGTGTTAATGGGATAAAGCATAAGGATTATTTATGTGTTAAATGACATGTGAAATTTTATGCTTTCTGTATTGATTGTGTAAGGATTTTTATAGGGTATATGTTGTAAATGGATAAATAGGAATCTGAACATGGCTTGGTGGTTTTGTGGTATTGGAGTTGATAATCTACACCCATGAGTTGGGTTAGATTAAGGCTCTAAACCCAACCCCATAATGCATGATTTAGAGAAGGGGACCAAGGATTTATACCTCTAATGGATGAAATTCATAAAACCACCTGGACCAAGTATCTTAGGTAAGTGTGATGTGAATGTTATGAATTTGTTATCCCTAAAGAGGCATGGAACTTTATTTATACCCTTATTCTTGGTAATTTATCGTATTATTACATTGTGTAAAAATGTAAATTCCTAACCCATGGAACATATAATAGAATCTAATTAAGTGATTTAGATGAACTAAATAAGACACATGGGACTAAAGTGGTAAATGAGTAAAGTAAACATTGTCAACTAATGACACCTAAGTTTTCTTACATATTTTTTTTTTATTTTTTTAGTTATTGAATTACCAATCTATTTATAGTGGATATTTTTGTAGACACTGTTGGTGGTGGAATACTAAGTTGTACTCACACCCTACTCAGGATTGTGTTGGATACCAGAGTTGATTTAATGGTTGTAGGTTAGGAAAAGGAAAAATTATATATTCTATGTAGTTTAGTTGAGATTGGGGATGGCATGGATGAGGATCCATACATTGATTCAAGAACCATTTTGGGGATTCAGCTGTTGGTCTTTATTTTGGGTTTTCCTTCACTTTAAGCATTGTTAACAAGGTATGAAATATTGAATATTTTGTTTTGGTTTATACCATGTTTGGAAACTAGTGGTAATTCACGTTTTGGGGATTTTTATTACTATTTCCTTATTTCATATGTTATCTTCTATGGATCACTCTAGTAAAGAGGCTATAGTCTCCCCATGAAACCTTTCAGACCCTCGTTGCTAATCAGCAACCTCTAACAATTGGGGAGGCATGCTTGAGGTCATGTGGAAACTTAGCTCAGAGTAATAGTTTAGTGGCTTCCGGGTTAGGGACAATACAAAGTTGTATCAGAGTAGGTTCTTTTCCGTGGTATTATTATTTGGGATGGTAGAAAAGAGGTTTTTAAGCATCACACCTTAGAAATGAGCTCATTCTTGGGATTAGCCAAACCATTTATGGGGAAAACCCTACTCACAAAGAGTCGGATTGTTGTTCTTAGTGTTCTTTATTTATAGAATAATATTTCACCATTGGGTGATGCAAATTTCATGTGATATGACTGTTTAATAATATTTTTCTCGTGGATGGAATGGATTGGGGTTTCATATTCATGTATCATCATAAGAACCTAGGGACATTGGAGGTATGAATCATGATAGGCACACACATGATGGGTGTGTGGTACATGAAGGGTATGATTCAATTTACTTTTTTGAAAATTTGAATAAAATGATGTCTAATAAAAAAGATTAAAATGAGTAAAATTGATGAGTGTAAATGAATTGTTAGAGGATTATGTTTAATAAAGGGGGTTAAATGAATATAAATGTTAGTTTTAATGAGTTGTGAATTGGTTAAAACCCTAGGTTATAACGAATTTTAAGGATAAAAATGTGCCTAAAGGATAATGTTTTCCATTATAAGTGAGGGAATGGTTTTAAATAGTTATCTAATGAAGTATTTGTGTCTATGTTTATTGGTTTACCCATGTTTTCCACGACCTATAGTAATGATGATAGAGGGTAGTGTTTTAGGTGTGATTATGTTTTTTGGAATAGTATGTGTTGGATGAGTTGTTATGCCTAGTGTAGAGCCTTCTTCTATAAAAATTATATAAGCATTATGTTAAATGTTTGGAGGCTCATGCTTATCATTATAGGAAGATTCCACCATGTCAATATGTGCTAGTTGGGTGAAAAGAGAACATTACTGATCATGCTCATCCAGAAGTGGGGTAGGAAGTTTTGGTTGTTTAGAGTAACTGTGGAGAGAGAATGCTTCAGGAGAACTTTGTTCATTTTATACAGATGATGGTATGAGACACAGTGAGTTTCATTCTGAGCATGTTGGACTAGACCAGAGAATTTTAGTTGCAAAACCCTCTAATGTTATGTTGAGAGGGTGAACCAATAGTGGTATAGTTCTAAATAGAGACCATCCAAACAATGTGGTACCACCAAATGACTCCAGCTAAGAAGAAGGTTAATTTTGCATTGTAATTGTTGTTGGGAAAGGTGATGCACTGGTGGGATATCTTTGTTCAGACCTAGAAGGTGGATGATATTCTATGTAAGGTGTTCCAGGAAATATTTTTGGAACACTTCTACCCAGAGACTTTGAGATATGGGTGAGATGAATAATTCATGAGGTTGAGCCAGGGAACGATGTTAGTGAGAGATTATGCCAGTCATTTTATAGATTTTCAATGCTTTGTTTCGGCGTTGGTCGAAGATGAGGTCAGAATGGAAAGAAATTTAAAGGATAGGCATAGATATCAAATTATGTCTTAGATAAATATATTCCTTTTAAAGAGTTTTTTTACAAGTTTTGGACCATGTCCTTATTTCATAAGGGAACATAAAGGAAGCATTAGGTAGAGGGTCTGTGGCTCTACTTACACAGAATAATTGTGCGACTTTTGAGGGTAGGAATAATCATTTAAGAAATTCTCCTCATGGTAGATGTGAACATAGTGGATTGAATATAGGACTAACCTCTAAGAGTAGTGACCATGCGTTTTCTTTTTAGCGTGTAAGGGTGGTTTACTTTTGTGGATAGTGTCCTTGACCACCAGTTGAGTGTCAATTATGCGAATGGATGGGGAATGTGTAAAGGTTTTGTAGAAACCCTTAATACCTAATCATGGGTGGAGGATCATGGCTGGTTATGCATACAGGTAGGGGGTCAGTCACCCCATATTAGGCAGGAAGTTGGAGTTCGACTGGTCATATAGATAGAGGTGGTGGACATGGTACTCCCTGGTGAGAACATCCATGCCATTAGGGTAGTGTAGTTCTAGGAACATAGACCTTGGCCTAGGGTAGGGGAAGGTCTACTTTATGAATTCTTGTATACTCTTGGAAGTGGTGATGCTAGACCATCAATAGTTCTAGGATTGATCCTTATAGATTCCATGCATACAAGTGCTTTATTTGACACATGTGACTCACATTATTATATTTTTGCTTAGTTTTTGGTTGTATTAGATCTATTGGTGGAATGTATAGGTTTCATGCATAGCGAAATCATGTGATTTGCAGTGCCCAATATGACTTTTTGTCATGATCAATGATCAATCCAATATCACCACGATGATAAATGTTGTTATCTATAGGATTGGATTAATGAAATCAGACAAGAGTAATAACATCAAAACCATAGGGAGGACCATCACATAACATTTACAATTAATTTAATTAATTAAAGAATTAACATTGATATAATTTATTCTTTATTGATGAATCTGGTGATAGATCTGCACTACATCATTATTGTGTTGCAGAAATCAAGTAAAAATTCCCTCAAGTGGCAATCTACATGTGTTCCGTTAATCTCCAGACATCGCTAAAGAAATCTCCATGTAATAGCATGACATATTAATTGTTCTTATGTTATCTGCCTTTAATATTTATAAGAAATGATTCCAAAGTGTTCTCCTTGATCTGGTGGAGAGAGATTAATCTCTATTCTTGGGAGCGTTCTCGGAGAGGAGAGTTTCTAGGCTTGAGAGGATTCTCCAAATCAATTGTTTGCAACCATCAAAATGGATTGTATCCAGGATAAAATAATATAAATGGGTTTATATATTTCTAAATTTAAAATAAAATAATAGCACAAGTTCCCTTAATTATATATTTAATCCCAATAGAACCCATTCTCAAATAATAATAATATTATTTTTATTTATCAACATGTGCTTAACTTTTGAATTATATTAAATATTATTCAATTAAATAATATTAAATATTTAATATTTTACACCAAACCTAATAACTCAGTACACTATTCCTCCATATTTATCGAGCCTTCAATAATATCGATTTATTTATTAAATAAATATCACTTCATTATTCTCCTATAAATTACTAAACATTATTTTCACTTAATAGAAAATAAAAATTTATTAAATATTCCACTCACATTATATTCTTTCGAACAACTGGTGATAGAATATATACAATCGAGCATACATGAATAATTATTAAACAACATATAAGAATAATTTTTATTCAATTGTGTAAGAACCCAAATCTTCTTTTTAGGTATGATTTCATTCTCTAGTCATTTTTGAGGAAAAGATGAATTTATTGAAATTTTTTAAGTACATATCATGTACTTTATGAGTAAACACCATGTGATTGGTTTCCCCATGAAGTTGTGTTTTTTCCGTGTAATGGCTACACACACTACCGTGTGGGGGTGACCTAAAGACCACCTAAAGCGGAGTATGGAAACGGCTAGTACATGATGTGTGCTTCCAAAGTACATGTCGTGTATTTTATTTATTTCATCAAATGAAACAAGGTCATGTCTAATCACCAAAAATGACTTATTCTCAACCTAGTTCGTCTAAGAGAACCTGTACGATAGCATTCTTCCTCTGAGCTCTCGACTGAGCATATGATTTCCGGTTCGACCACCGTCTATTGCGTTGGGATCGCCTCAGTAAGATCTTCCTTCTACTAGAGCTTCATTTCCTGATTTCTCCCCTTTCTCAAGTTATCCTATATTTAATGTTTTAGACATTTTTGTAGATCTACGGTGTTATTGGGTGATTCAAGGCCTGAGGTTCACGTATATCGATCTCCCTACACCGTGGTATGTGGTTTGTTCCTTTCCTTTGATAGTATTTGAGGTATTTGTGAAATTTTTTCCAATACACCTGAATGGGGTGTTGTATGTTTACCGTTTAACCCTATTAATTTCCTTCCATGCTTTTATGCTTAAGTAAATGTTAAGTGAATGTGAATAGGCTTGATTACTATGCTTTGGTAGTGTTTTTCCATGCATGTTTTGTTTACAACCGTTTGGTCATGTTTAGCCTGTTAGGCTTCCTTGATGTTTTTATAGGACTAGTATTGCAGGATGGAGTGATTATTTTATATGACATGCTTGATGTGTTGTTGATTGTTTAGCCAAGTAGTTCTTGAGGTTTACTTTGGATGTATTACATTACTATGCTCATTTGACTGTCATAGGGTTGTGAAAACCTGGTGTGGTAGTCTATAAAGGGAATTAACCGTTTGAGCTTCCTCATAGAGTCTTTGACCACATTTGACTATATGGGGAACTAATAGTGTGAGATTTGTTAGAGATTCTTTAACACTTTTGACTATATAGGGAATTGACCATGTGAGATTCCTTTGAGAGTGCCTCTCAGTTTTGACTATAAGGGTAATTGAATATGTGTGAATCCTATGAGAGTCCTTAACACTTTGGACTATAAGGGGAATTGACTAAGAGATATTCCTCAAAGAGTCTTTGTTATATCCTTGTAATTTGAACCAGAGGGATAGACTGTGTGTGCTTCCTAGAGGGTTGCTTGTGTTGTTAGGTAGGACAAGAGGGGATAGACTGTGAATACTTCCCATAGGGTTACCTGTTCGTGTTTTCCTGCTTTGATTAGTGGTTTACATGATATGTGGAACTGAATTCTTGAAACTATAGGATTTGTTACTGCTGAGTACTTCCTTGTTTACTACCTTCTTTTGCTTATTACCGGCCATATATTAACTAACTATTAGGCAGAGATCATCTGGTGGTTTCATACTGGGATTTAGTCTCACACCCAATTTGGGCCATGCTTTTGGACCCAAAAAAATTGTATTACTGTAGGTATAGATAAGGGCAAGAACCCTTCTACTTCAGTATTTTGACTTCTTTGAAGCTGGAGAGTGTGGGACCAAGCTTAGGCTTGCGAGGTTGTGGAGTTGTTACTGCTTTCCCTTGTACTTGGGTTCTGTACTGTATTTTTTGCATTGTTACTTTTTTGGATGTTTTCATAGAAACCTGTATCATGCCTCATATATATATATATGTGTGTGTGTGTGTGTGTGTGATCTAGTTGTTTCTTTCATTAGT
The DNA here is from genome assembly GCA_963277665.1 of Viscum album. Classification (NCBI taxonomy): domain Eukaryota; kingdom Viridiplantae; phylum Streptophyta; class Magnoliopsida; order Santalales; family Viscaceae; genus Viscum; species Viscum album. The sequence goes on along the minus strand of OY728162.1, from coordinate 419,505,415 downwards.
CTTCCACTATTTCTATTATTTAGTTTGTTTACTACTTGTTCTATTGTAAATCTATTTACTTCTGTTGTGTTACTCTACCAATGAGGGAATAGTTTCCCCAGTATCACACCCAAGGCCCTCACTTCTAGTCGGAAGCCTCTGACGTTTGGGGAAATGCGCTTGAGGCCCTGTGACCAACTATGTACGAGGCATCTCTAGGATGCTTCCAGAACCAAAACATTACAAAGTGGTATCAGATGAATTCTTTTCTTATTGAATTATAGTTTGAATCCTATATCCTGGGATAGGAATAATAGGTACTTGGTAATAATTTGTGCATGGGATTAGCTAACCCATGTACAAGGAAATTGCAATCTACCGTGTTTAATGCAATTTTTTCTGGTTTTTAATTTTATAGTTGATTTGATTTCACATATGGGTGACTCATATGTTTTGTGTTGTTATTGTTTATATTATTGAGGTTCTATTTCTGTTGCAACCTGATGAGATGAGGGTATGCCATCTCATGCATCATATAGGCACTTTCTAGAAATCACATTCCATGAATTCTTGTTAGGCCATTTAGAGTGAATTAGCGATTGCATGTTGTTTTCATAGATGTAGTGCTATATATGAATGATGTTGTGATAGATGCCTCGATAGAATATTTGTTGCTTGATAGGGTATTGTTTTGTGTAAGGTTTTACTGTAATAGATGCCAAACGTTGGTTCTTGAGGTGTTATGGGTACCCATGGACTAGAATTTGGTGGATCATTTTACTGTTATCCTTGTTTATAAATTGTATAAGATGCCAAACTTTGATTCATAGGGAGTATGGGCCCTCACGGATCGGAATTTGGCACATTGATGTTTGTTTCTATGTTTTTTGGGCTCCATAGTAGTTTCTGAGGCTTATTGTATGAAAAAAACCAAAATACAGGCCATGTAGTTTTGACTACACATCATGTGTTCTTCTGTTCAGGAAGAAACTATTTTTCGTAATTACACGTTGTGTACTAAATGTACACGCCGTGTAGTCTCTAACTGTGTCAATGGTCATGTGGGTAGAGACATGGGATATGTAAATTCTTGTGGGAACACTTCGTGTACCAGTTCTACAAACCATGTTGTGTTGACCCTATGTCCACCCATGTGACTAACAACACAGACTAATATATCTTAATCAATGCGCATTGTGATAGTCTTGAACACACCATGTAGTGTAATCCCTAGAATCCGACCATGTAACTAACAACATGGGTTGGTGGAAATCCTTTAGTACACGCTATGTCTGTCTAAAAACACATCATGTAGTGTGAGACGTGTATCCAGTCGTGTCACTAAAAACATGGGTTGGGGAAGCTCATCTAAAACATGCTGTGTCTGGCACAAACATGCTATATAGTCTTGTTCTACGAAAACTGTGTAGCTTTGTCATATAGAAGGACTTGGGTAGGGGAAGAGAATTCATGTACACACCGTGTGTAAGGACACCACGCCATGTATGGGGTGTTTCATGACTAGTTTTGGTATATGTACATACCCATGTGAAAGGATTAAGGGAACATGCCGTGTAAGTCATGCCACCGAGATGTCCTCCGGTGGTACACCAGTTAAAGGGTAATGATCAAACACTGAACATGAGTGATATAGGATAACCTGAAGATCCTCCCGTTGTGCTAGTCTTGGTACCAGTAGTTGTGCCTAACATAGGTGCTGATGCACTATTTAGGGAGGTCTTTATGATGATGATGTAGACCGTTAAGGGGGTATCGACTCCCACCTTATCGATGGTAGAATTGACGTGGGTATTTCAGCTGTATCATCCTCACACATTCTTAGGGGATAGAGGACCCCATGCTATATAGTCATGGATAGAAGCCACATTGACAATCTTTGATCATCTAGAGATGCCTCCAAAAAGGAGGGTCAATCTCACTACCTACATGTTTTGATTCTCCGGAAAGAGGTGGTGGGATGTGATCTCACCTGCGGGGAACCAGTGGAATATGGCCTAGGATGAGTTACAACCTACCCTATATGATTACTTCTTTCTAGAGACCTTGAGGGATGATCAAGCCCAAGAGTTCATGAGTTTGGAGCAGGGTACTCTTTTTGTTTGGGATTATTCCATTCGCTTCACAGAGTTGTAGCACTTTACACCCTTTCTTGGGGGAGATGAGTTGTTCCTTGAACGAAATCTTGAGGATGGTATCAGGAAGGATATCTAATATTAGTTGAACATCTTCAGGTTGAATTTTTTATCTTCTATAGTCAACCAGGAAATGATCAACGAGCGCAATCTGAGGGATTCTGGAGCTGTAAAATAGGGAAGTTCGACATTCAGAGTTAATGCTCCACTAGCTGATAGACAGAAGAATCGTATGAAGAATTTATGTGGAGATCTGAGTAGGAAGAATGCATCTTCTAGTAGCCAGGTGGTGTGCTACTGGTGTGGGAAGAGCGGGCATATGAGGCCACATTTCACGAGACACCGAGTTGAGTGCCGATATTGTGGAAAGACGGGGCATGTTCGGCATTTCTGTTAGATCTTCTTACCAGAAGCTGGTGACATGGGTTCTTCAATGACTCCTCATTTAGGAGAAACACCACTAGTTCCTCAGCAGTCTTGAAATAGGAGTTCTTACGGCTGTTCAGACCAAGGTGGAGGTTGTGGCTGTAGTAGTCAATCTCCAGGATTCCTGTGACAATAGGGTGGATCATCTCAAAGGGGTTAGATAGGGTCACAGATCCACGGTGTAGGCCAGACTTTTGCAGTGGAGAAGAACCAGTAGGAGAAGGATCTTGGACCCTCTACAGTTCAAGGTACAATTCTAGTTGCCTCAGTTTTAGCTTTTGCTCTTTTCGATACATGGACTTCCCAAAGCTTTATATCTGTTTCTCTTATGGAGAGCCTTTGGCTCGACATCTTTTATTCTGATGACATCTTGACGCTAGAAACTTTTTTGGGGACTAGAATAGCTAGTGTGGGACAGTGTAAAGAGTTACCTCTTGAGGTTGGTGGTTTTCACTTCTCATGGGACCTCTATGTCTTAGAGATAACGGGCTATGAAATCATTCTTGGAATGGACTGGTTAGTTCTCTTCCAGGCTATTGTCGATTTCTATCATCATAGGGTGAGTTTCAAATCACCAGAGGGTGAATCATTCCTTCATAAGGGTGAATGGGATGTCCAAGCGAGCAGAGCGGGACCCGAGCATCATGGGTTGGGAGGAGTTACAACCCCAATTGCTAGTCTATATCTGGGTGACCAGGGAACTTCACAGGCAGAATTTCCTCCAGTAGTGGATCATTTCAGTGTTGTCTTTCCAGAGGAATTTTTATGTTTTCCTACAGAGAAATAGGTATAATTTTCTATTAAGTTCAAGATAGGAGTGGCACCAGTGTCCATTCCTCAAAATAGGATTGCTACACCAGAGTTGCAGGAGCTCAAGAAACAGTTGTTGGAGTTGAAGGAAAAAGGGTCTCATCTGACCCAGTACTTCTCCTTCAGGTTCACCTGTCCTATTTTCAAAGAAGGTGGATGGTACCCTCATAATTTTTGTGGATTATTGTATGTTGAACTAGTTGACGGTCAGGAACCGATATCCCTTTCCGAGGATTGATTATCTCTTTGATCATCTTCGAGGAGCCTGGGTGTTCTTGAAGATTGATTTGAGATACGGCTACCATCAATTTCATGTTATACCATCTAAGATACCTCTTACAGCCTTTCGGAGAAGATATGATCTATACGAGTATGTAGTTATTCCATTCGGTCTTCTAAAGGTGCATGTAGTCTTCATGGAATTGATGAACTGAGTGTTCCATCCATAATTGGATTCTTTCATGGTGGTCTTTGTGAACTATATCTTGGTGTACTCTCACACTCTACATGACCATGCTAAAAATATTGAGATCATTCTGATTACATTAAGAGAGCATCAGTTATGTGTTAAGCTCTAAAAATTCCACTTTTGGATGGACATGATTCACTTCTTGGGATATGCTATCTCGGAGACAGAAGTATCAGTGGACCCATCGAAAGTGAGAGAAGTAGTTTCTTAGGTGAATTCGAAGAACATAGTTGGGATGCAGAGTTTTCTAGGGCTAGATAAATACTACAGACATTTTATATAGGAATTTTCTAGCTTAGTAGTGCCACTGACAAGCTTGACTAAGAAGGGTTCAATTTTCTTGTGGTCTGATTCTTGCAAGTCAGCATTTCAGGAGTTGAAAGGGTGGTTGACTTCAGCACTAATACTAGTATTTATAGAGCTGGGAAAGAGATATATTGTGTACTATGATGCTTTAGGTATCGATTTGGGAGCTATTCTTATGAAGGGGGAAGGGTTCGTTGTGTACGAGTCTCGTCAGTTGAGGCCACATGAGAGGAACTACCCAACACATGATCTCGAGTTGGGTGTTGTTGTTCATCGTAACACCACAAGGTTTTAAAAATAAATATAGAATAAAATTTTATAATCTATCCATTAAACACAACTTTGCCTCTTATATATTTTTAATTTCAAAAAATGGTCATCTAGAGTTGTGTTCAGTAAGTCATTTGGAGTCTGATAGAACAAACTTGATTTTTCAGCGAATAATAAAACATACATTTTTTAGTTTTGGTGTTTTTATGACATCATTAATGATGTAATAAATCTGGTCAGCTTGTGTATAGTTAATTAAGATGTGAGGTGCCCCAAGTGGCTTTAACCATGGGAAAATACCATGGGAAATCCCATGGTTTTTCAAATACCACCCATGAGGTGTCCCTTGGAAATTATTAAAATAATCCCTCACTTTTCCTATAAATACAAACTCTTCGCTTCATTAAATTCATTCCCAATTCTCCCTCAATGAAGCTCTAGACTCTTTACCTTTATATTAGTCCTCACATGGTTTCCTCAAGCCCCCAAGGTCCCAACCATCATGTTCAAAGGGTTACTCTACAAGGTAAGAAAATTCTCAATTTCATTCTTTTTTCCTTTTATGTTGTATTTTATGTGGTATATCTTTCATGTTTCCATAACATGTTCTTATTTTTCTTCTTATTATTTATTTAATCTATATTATCATTCATTTCTCGGTAGGTGACCCTTGTCACCTCTCTTTTTAATATTTTCTAAAACCATGTTGCATAGCCGTTAGGGTGCAGAATTTTTGTAAGAGATTTCAAAATTATTCTTTTATTTTGAGTTCATTATTTATTAATTATTCATCTATTATTACCCAAGAGGAACAGAATCTACAAAATCTTTTATATTATTTATGTTCTCATGTTCATGAGAAATTCATCATCAATCTTCTTCTTTTACCCCACTTTTTCACGGAATTATAAACATTGTCTGTGATCTGTCGAATTACCGACATCGTAGATGATGTGATTTCAACATGCATTAATTCATTCAAGTCTAGTAATGAAACCATTTATATTGTTGAACAAGGTTATAATATATGTGTTATTACTCACCCATGGTTCTATAATTCTTTGGTACTGATGGTTCTAATTTATAAAACCAAATGAGGTTGTTATTATCAAAGAACAACTAAAACGATCTAAATGAAAATCATTAATGTTTTAACTAATGAATTATCATCATGGTATATAAACCAAAATCATTTTAAGATCATTTTTATCCCCATAAGATCTTTAGTATTATTTGTTAACAATTCTGGATGTTTTACCATGTTACAAATGAACTTTCATTCATGGTAACAAGTAAACAAACCATGAAAACAAAGGGAGAAAATTCTTCCAAAACATGAAAATTGAACCAATTGAACCCACATAAAGGGACATGAATGAACCTAATAAGGTTATAATAAATAAATTAAATGTATAGGAGGTTATGGAAATATTAATTAATGATGCTAAATTTGATTATTCAGGTCATTAAAACAAATGATGAACACACTCGAGCATAAGGTAAGGGATTTCTCATCTCACTTTCATTCCTATGAGATTTTCATTGTTCACCACTTATTTCTGGTATGTGTTATATGTGTACTTACATTTGATATATAATTACATGACTCTCATTATATTTGTGTTATTAAATGGTTCACTTGATGATTCATTAAGTTCTGGTCATTTGATTCGACTGATTACATTTCGGTAAGGGACTTTGTCTCAAACTACCTTTTCGTTGTGACAAACATTGTATTGTGCACCTAATAATTCTTATGTGATGTACCTACTACCCATTTGAGATAACTTTTCATTTGAAATTATATTTATATTAAATATCCATAATCTCATTAATGTTTGTTTTCTAAACTGTATACCATTTTACATATGGTGTTTATCTAGAAAGATATTTTAATTATTGAAATATTGATGAATATGTATACTCTAGTCTATACAGATATATAAAAGTAATATTTGACTTGTATTGAATCAATGTATAAAAAATGATTGAGAAATGCAGTGGTGAGTGGGGTCTGCTATAGCCCCTCGATGCATCGGTAGGTCTCATGAGACAAAACAGTTTGTCGACAAACCCTTCGAGTTTGTTTCCAAAAATCAGAAGGGTTTCTACCCATAAAACTAAACCGTTTTTACAGTATTATGGTTTCATGTGCCAGGTACATGAATCCCAATTAATAAGCATTCTCTTTATTCATTATCAGTTATTATTATCATCCATGAGGTTTTCACTATGAAAAAATCTTTGGATGAAGTTTCATTCTCAGTTTATTAATGACATTAGTGGTTCACTTATTCATTATGGAATATTGATTATGTCATATTGAATTTGATTCACTTATTATTTTACTCATGCTTCTGCTATTTTTAACCCTTGCTGAGCATTTGAGCTCACCCCTTTCATTGTCTACCTTTAACAGTTGATGAATAAAAGATGTTTTATTGAGTTCTTGGGGATTCCGTTTTTAGTTTTTGTTATGTATTGTATTTTGTAAACTTTTTCAATGTAATTTGAGTAACATCTATGTATCTAGTTTATTAAAGAATACTAAACTAATCATTCCTTTGGGATTTTCATTCCTTCTAACAATTCCAATATCACAAGTAATGCACCGGCTCCAGCCTAGAGGGGTCAGGGTGTTACAGTTAATATGAGAGGAAGTTTAGTAGAAAACATGGAAACTAGAGTAGGAAATGTATAGTAGGGAACAAAGACCTAAAGTAGTATCTAAGGATTAACATATAAGAATGTCCTGGTATTTTGTTAAGGAATAGATTATGTGGATATTTTAAGCAATATGTCCCTGTCTGGATATGAGCAGGTAGAGGCAGCTCTGGCACAGATGTATCAAGGGGTAAAACCTGAAAACATCGCTTTGAGCTAGACTCGAACATGAACTGGTGCACGACAATGGGCCTTGCTGCACTCTTGGTTACGACACTCCCAAGGGATATGTTTAGGATAATTCATATTTTCTTTACAAACTATTAAAAAGGAGTTAATGTAAATTTTTCCCCAGTGGAACCGTGTTTATAAGATTAGCAATGCATAAAATTTAAATCTATGTTTAGTGCTTTTCTATTTGAGATTCATAAACTAATCTACTGTATCCAATTTTTTAGAAATGGTGTCTAATAGAAGAAGGGGAATCAATCGTTGTGGGAAAGTTAGAGATCTCCCTACTGAGAAAGTCAATACAGTCAACGTTGGAGTAGATCAGATCATGACTATATTAGGACAACTTACTCAAGATGTAACGAATAACCATTCAACACCTGTGTTAGATCGTTTCATGCGGCATAAGCACCCATATTTCAGAGGGACTACTAATATAGTGGTTTCTGAGAAATGGATCAATTCCCTTGAAAAGAAATTCATGGTGTTAAGATAAAATGAAAATAAAAAGGTTGTACTGACAATATATTTTCTAAAGGGCGATGATGATCAATGATGGTCCCTAATTCAAAATACCATAGAGGAAGAAGAGATAGAGGATATGGAATGTAGGACTTTTAAGGAAATATTATTCATAAAATATTTACCTCATGAGCAACTAACTGAAATGAAGAGGAAATTCCTTGGCTTGAAACAAAGGGAAGAAGACAGTGTTGCAGAGTATGAGGCTACCATCACAAGGATAGCCAGGTATGCCATGGATTACGTACGTGACTCAGCGGACAAGATTTATCATTTCATTGAAGTTCTTAAACCAAGTCTCTGAAGGGAACTGGCTTCTCAATCATTTTTATCATATGATGAAATTGTATCAAGTTCCATCAAAACAGAGAAGGAATTTTCTAGATCAAACTTTTTCAATGGAAACCAATATATGAATCAGCACTCTGATAACAAAGGGAAATGAGAAGCAGCAAAGAAGAGCAAGGTAACAAATTGTTTTCTATTATGTGATAACTGTGGAAAGAATCATCCCAAGAAATGATTGAAAGGCATGGGAGTTTGCTATAACTATGTAGAAAAGGGTCATCGATCTATTGAATGCAAGGGGAAGAAACAATTCAATGATATTCAATGATTCAATTTCATATAGATGGGGCACTATGAAAATGAGTGTCCTAAGTTCCAAGTAAACATGCCTCAGAAAAATCCAAGAGATCAAGGGAGAGCCTAAGCTATTACAACCGTTGAGGTTCAAGTTCCTAGTGACGTGGTGGCAGGTACTTTAATTGTTTCCTCAAACTTATCCAACACTTTATTTGATTCTGGATCATCTCATTCATTTATATCCTCTCATTTTTTCAAGAAAATTAGATATGTACACTTTGATTTAAGAAAGGATTTGTTAGTCAAAACACCCATGGGATGTATCATTGCAACAGAGGCATGTCGACTATTCCCCTTCCAAACACCAAAACGTGCTTTAGTTTCTAACCTTATCATCATACCCATGACTGAATTTGATATAATTCTCAGTATGGATTGGTTGTCAAATTATGATGTGGGGATCTATTACAAGAAAAAAGAAGTTATAATTTTTGGAAATGGTGTAGAATCCCTTGTCTTTAGGGAAGAAAATTCACCACCTAATTCTTATCTAGAACCACCCCAGTAGCTCTATTGAATAGAATCCATGGAGAGGAAGATAAAATAATATCTATGGGAGAGGAATGAAATCTTCAAATTGATGTTGTGAAAATAGTGAAAGATTACATTGATGTATTTCGAGAGGATTTACCTAGACTTCCTCCAGAGTGGGAAGTTGAGTTCTCTATTGATTTAATTCCTGATGCAAGACCTATATCAAAGACTCCCTATAGAATACCCATTGTGTAATTAGAAGATCTAAAAAAAACTAGAGGATTTGAGTGAAAAAAGATTTATTCAACCTATTGTTTCTCCATGGGGAGCCTCTGTTCTCTTTTTCAAGAAAAAGATGGATCCATGAGGCTTTGCATTGATTACAGAGAAATCAATGCTTTTATAATAGACAATAAGTATCCTCTGCCCCGGATTGATGATTTATTTGACCATATTCATGGAGTTCAATACTTTTCTAAAATTGACCTTCAATCCAAATATCATCAACTACGTGTGGGGAAGGAAGATATTCTGAAGACACCATTTTGTACTAGGTATGGGCATTATGAGTTTACAGTGATGCCTTTTGGACTGAAAAATGCACCCTTTGTTTTAATGGATTTAATGAATAAAGTTTTCAAGGAATATCTTAATAACTTTTTTGTCGTATTCATCGATTATATCATGGTACACTCAAAATGATATTAAGACCATGAGGATCATTTCTGAACTATTCTGAAAACTCCTAGAAGAAATCAATTATATTGGAAGTTTAGCAAGTGCGAATTCTGGCTTCAGTCAATTTCTTTTCAAGGACATATTATCTATAACGATGGAATCCTAGTTGATCCCACAAAGAAAAAGTAAATACAAGAATGTCCCACACAAACAAACATAACTGAGGTACACAGTTCTATTGGCTTAGCCGGTTATTATCGGTGTTCTATGTAGAATTTTGCCCGACTGGCTAACCCGCTAACAAAGCTCACACATAAAGGGGTTAAATTTGTTTGGACAAAATATTGTGAAGAATTTTTCGAAGAAATGAAGATAATATTAGTCAATGCTCCTATATTGACTCTACCATCGGGGAATGAGAGGTTTGTTATTTATATTGATGCTTCAAAGAAACAGCTTGGTTGTGTCCTTATAAAAAATGATAAGGTTATTGCTTGTGCATCACGACAGCTAAAATTTCATGAGCAAAAATATCCTACTCATGATCTTGAGTTAGCTGCTGTAATCTTTGCTTTGAAGATATGGATACATTAACTCTATGATGAAAAATGTGATATTTATACTGATCACAAGAGTTTAAAGTATATTTTCTCACAGAAAGAACTCAACATGAGGAAAAGGAGATGGAATGAACTACTCAATTATTATGATTGCATGATACACTACCACCCAGGGAAGGCAAATAAGGTGGCATATGCTTTGATTAGAAATGATCATGAAGTTTTGAACAAGATTAGAGTTAAAAGGGATCCTATTTTCGTGGATCTTGTAAAGATGGATATGGGAATAATCATGGAAGGTGAAACTTCAATGCTTTTTCAAATGATTTCCAAAAAATCATTACTAGAAAGGATAAAATGTTCTCAAGATGATGATGAGGAGTTTCAAAATAAGATTAATGCTGTGAATGATGGGAGATTGAGTGACTTCATATATGAAGATGGAATTTTGAAACTTGGGAAGAGACTTTGTGTTCCTGATATACCTAATCTAAAAAGGGAATTATTAGATGATGCTCATAGTTCCAATTTCTCTATACACCCTGGTAGCAGTAAGATGTATGGATATTTGAAGGAACATTTTTGGTGGGACAACAAGAAGAGGGAGATTGCTAATTTTGTGTTCAGATGTATGGTTTGTCAACAAGTGCAAGATAAAAGGCAACAACTTGGAGGAGTATTGAAACCCTTTACCATACCTGATTGGAAATGCGATAATATCATGATAGACTTTGTCATTGGACTACCAAAGACTCCTAGAAGGAACGATGCAATATGGGTCATTGTTTGTTATCTTACCAATTCAGCACATTTTCATGCTATAAGAGAAGATTTAACACTTGAACGTCTAGAAAGAATATATATTAATGAAGTTGTGAGACTTCATGGAGTAACCCTATCAATTGTTTCTGATTGTGATCCACGTTTTACATCAAGATTTTGGAAAAGTCTTCAGAAGGCCCTAGATACTGATCTTCATTTGAGCACTTCCTACCACCCACAAACTGATGGACAATCAGAACGGACTATTCAAACATTGGAACACATGTTGAGGTCTTGTTCACTTGATTTTTAAGGCATGTGGGATCAGTATTTACCTCTCATGGAATTTTCCTACAACAATAGCTTCCATTCAAGTATTCATATGGAAACCTATTAAGCATTTTATGGGAGGAGATGTCGTACGCCAACTTGCTAGGTTGAAGTTGGTGAATGAAAGCTCATGAGCCCAGAACTTGTTAAAGAAACAATGGAAAAGGTGAAGATTATCCAGAACCATATCAAAATGGCTTCAAATAGGCAAAAGAGCTATGCAGATAAACAAAGGAAGGATTTGGAGTTTCAAAAAGTAGGTCAGGTTTTCTTAAAGGTATATCCATGGAAGGGTATTATACGATTTAGTAAGAAGGGGGTGTTAAGTCCTAGGTACATCAGACCATTTGAAATTCTGGACCGAATTGGAGCCGTAACATACCGTTTGTTAATGACTCCAAGTCTCTCTTAGGTTCACAATGTGTTCCACATGTCAATACTAATAAATTACATTCTAGACCCAACACATGTACTCACTTATGAAGAAGTAAAACTTGATCCATATCTATCTTATTGTGAAGAGCCTATCAAAATTATTTATACTAGAGAATAAGTATTGAGAAATCGGACGACTCGTCTGGTAAAGGTTCTTTGGAAGAACCATAAGATGGAGGAAATAACAAGGGAGACTGAGGAGCTTATATTAAAGACATACCTGAATCTTTTTAGGTAATATTTTGTGAATTTCGATGATAAAATTTTTGTAAGGAGGGGAGAATGTAACACCCCAAGGTTTTGAAAAGAAATATAAAATGCAATTTTATAATCTATCCATTAAACACAACGTTGCATCTTCTATATTTGGAATTTTGAAAAATGGTCATCTAGTGTTGGGTTCAGTAAGTCATTTGGAGTCTGATAGAACAAACTTGATTTTTCAGTGAATAGTAAAAACATACAGTTTTTAGTTTTTGTGTGTTTATGACATCATTAATGATTTCATAATGATGTCATAAATCTGGTCGACTTGTGTGTAGTTAAATAATATGTGAGGTGTCCCAAGTGTCTTTAACCATGTGAAAATACCATGGGCAAGCCCATGGTTTTGAAAATACCACCCATGAGGTGTCCCTTGGAAATTATTAAAATAATCCACCAATTTTCCTATAAATACCAACTCTTCCCTTCATTTAATTCATTCCCAATTCTCTATAATTGAAGCTCTAGCCTCCTTACCTTCATATTATTACTACCAAGGTTTCTTCAAGCCCCCAAGGTCCCAACCTTCAAGTTCTAAGGGTAACTCTACAAGGTAAGAAAATTCTCAATTTCTTTCTTTGTTCCTTTAAAGTTCTCTTTTATGTGGTATATCATTCATGTTTCCATACCGTGTTCTTATTTTTATTCTTATTCTTGATCTACTCTATATTATGATTCATTTCTGGATAGGTGACCCTTGTCCACGGTAACACCCCGAGATTTTATGAAGAATATTATTTTTAATTTTATTGATGTCTTGTGTTGTAGGCTACAACAAAGGAGTCTTTCACAACACGCAACCCTAACTTGGCTGAATTACACACAATCACGACCTTCCTCGATAGCGTGTGTTGTACGCAACACCGAGTTTCACTAAACAACGATATACTATTAAAATATTATTAAAACTAGCCATTATGAATAGTAATAACCACTTTTTGAAAATTTTAAAATTTTTTCTTTCAAAATGGACTTCATTTTTGGATTCGGAATATCGAAATTAGCCTAGGGTATAATTTTTGTATTTTTCTGAAAACTGTCAATTTTTGATTAATAGTGAAAACACTGGGTTACTATTTAAAAACCAAATTTTTATTTAAATAATTATTTATTTTATTTAAATTAATTTTAGGTAAAAATTGAAACATAATACCTGTATAAGTTCAATTTAATTCATCAGAGTCATTTTATAAGACTTTTAGATATATAAAAAATTTATGGAACTTTTGACCGTCTTTTACCCACCTCCTAGGAGAATTTGTTACATAAAACTTAATTTTACCTATTTTGTGAATGGAATTTAAAAAATCCGAGAAACACGGTGGATTTCAATAAGTAAAATGTGGTTCAATGAGATTAAAATAATTTTTGGTTAATAGTAAGTTTTTACTTTTGTTTACCACGGTTAAAAGTAAATAGGGTAATTAAGGATAAAAATGATATTATTATTACCCTAACACATGTACTAATTCTATTTGATAAATGTAATTCGACCAAAAACAACCATATGAATAAAATATGACCATTTAGGCACACTTGGATTAGATTAGGACATTTATTATTAATTTATTTAAAGAAGGGTTAAAATAGTTAAAATCAAAGTTTAATAAGTAAATGATTTTTAATATAGGGTTATACATAAGATAAATTCGACTATAAATATTCATTTGAAAGCTAAAACTATTTCCTACATAATGGTATTTTATTTGTAATTTTTCAGTCTTTAAATAATTTAATTTATTTATTACACAATGATAATGCAGTAATTATATTATTAATGAAATATTAACATAATTGATGTTATAAATACCCAAAGAAATGTAATTTGAGACTTTTTATGAATTTCAATAATTTTCTATGTTAATATGACATGTTAGTATTGATTTAATTTACATTTTTATAACTGATATTTCTCTTAGTATTTTCAAAAAAATCAATTACCAAATAGTGTCAAAATTGACATAAAATAGTTTTTAAAACAAATATTATATTATTAATTGTTATTTTATTCCTAAAAATCTAAGGTTCGGAAAAATGACTTAGATAAGGTTATATATATTATTAATAAACACCTTGGGGTTCGTTTGGGTTGTTATAGTAAGTTTATTAACCTTATAGTGTAAGAAAACAAGATGACACAGTAAAAGAAAAATTATTTAACTTAAAGTTAAATCTAAATGATTGGTTTAAAATAGAAACCTTAAATTGTATAAATTATATTGGATGAGAGGATTTCGACCCATCCCACCTTAGCTTCGAAATATCTCAATTTGGAGCTATTAGAAACCGAATATGACTTTATTATAAAATAATAGTTTTAGTTATTCCAAAGGTGCCCCTCTCCTCTCTTATAAAAGGGCACCTCCTCCCTCTCTTCCTCACACCACTTTGAGCCTTCAAGCTCAGCCGAACCCTGCCAAATTATCTTCTCCACTTCCATAGAAACATCCTAGAGGTCCTGGTATTCTTCAAAGAACAATTTTTGTGCCCTAAGAGGAGGTCTCAAAGAGGCGCTTCAAAGAAGAGGTAATGTCCGTTACCGATTCTTTCAACATTATTTCTTCTTTCACTTCTTCTTCTTTATTTGTTTCATTATGAAGTAATAACATAATTATCAATCATATACTGATATGTTATTATAAGTATTAAACAACCCTATTTCACCATCTATCCATCCTACAGAAAATGAAATCACCGCGCGTGTGTACGTACGGAATACCGTCTCCACGTCGTGGTGTAATCTAATTTCCACCACCACCTTACTTGGATGGGTATAATGGTGTAAATAATAACAATATATGATTATTGTAAAGTGAGATTGATTCTGAAATAGTATAAATACACTCCAATACAATTCCACGATCATGGGAATGATATCATCGCTCATGCGTACGAACGGACTACCGTCTCCACGACGCGATGAGATTCATCCTCCATGTTAACCATTCATGAATGATTATAAAGTATATATAATAAGTAATCATGAAATATATGACATAATAATGATACTGGATTTATTTCTATATATATGTATTTCATCTACTTAATTTCATTCAATTCAATAAGGAAACGAAAATATTGTTCATGCGTATGTACGGCCTACCGTCTCCATGATCGGTGTATTTAATTTCATTTAATCAATATATCATATATATATATATATGTATATACTTAAATATATATTATATGTAAATCATGTTTTACATTATGGAATGAATTTAATCAGGATATAAGTAATAATATTAAGAACAACAAGTCCAAACACGTACGATAAATAAAACGATTTAACCCAAAATGATGCTTTAACATGGAACTTACAAAAGAATGGGTAATATAAAGTCATAAGTGACCCATACATGATATCATAATAATGAATATGATTATGTAATAAGTCAATGACATTATTTAAATCATTATACGGGAGGTTCGAAAATGTACGAAGCATATCGGACCTAAGGTAAGGGATAATTTTTCAAATCTCATTTTTATCCAATATTGCTTATTCGTTAGTATTTACTGGGGTTATATTTATCATCCATGTATAAGTTTTATAAAAATGTTTTCATATATGTTTAAAGTCCTTTTTACCCTTTTATTAATTTTACCACGTGTTATGGATGAAATCTTTCTTTTGTTTACCATACAAGTAACTTTTTGACTTTTCCGACAAAAGTACGAGGGGAATATTATTTTTAACTTATACGGCCTGAACGGATTTTTACAGTTTCATAATGCCTCATTTTCATGAAGCTTCCTCTACAAGATTGCATGATTATTTTCAACAAAACCCTTTTCTTTTAAAATTGCATGACATTTTTTGAAAAGAAAATGATTTTGAAGAAGAAGGAATATTTTCCTCAAGAATTAATTTCAAGTGTTTTTATCAAAACTATTTTCCATCTAAAATGCCATTATTAATATGTTTATGTTCAAAGTATAATGTCTCCATTATTTACATGGTTTTATTCTTCTTATGATGAACGGATGTCCATTTTTTATATATGGATTATGTTATGATGGCATGATGTTTAAGAATCTCATTCTATTACATGGGTTATGCTATGATGTATGATTTATGATTTTGTGGCACACGAAAGAATGATTTCATTATGAGATGGGTGGGACCTATATCTCCCTCCAATGCATTGGGTAAATATAAATATCTCATGAGATAGACATGGCTGGAATGGTAAGTTAATCTGGTTCAGTGTTACAGGACTGAAATGAGGAGTGAACTCGATTCAGAAAGGGACTTTGTCCACTAAGATGGTCTTGGCAGCAATGCCTTGGATACTATGGAAATCATAACATGTTCTGAATAGTTTCCACAATTACATGTTTTATTCCTATTATATTTTATCATGGTTGATGTTCTATTATGATATATGCCCTACATACTTCCATGATTTATGTCTTTGCTCAAGATTTTGATGTTTAAATTTCATGTTCAAGTTTTTGCTTCCAAATGTTTATGGATTTCTTTATATTATCTATGTTTCCCCTTACTGAGCATTTGAGCTCACACTTTTTATGTTTTATTTTCCCTAGGAAATAAATAATGGTTTTAGGTAATGAAATAAAAATGAGAAGATAGTTATGGGAGTTGTTGAAGATATTTCAACATGATTAGAAGTTTATATTCTGAGTTTCCAAAGACACTAAACTATTACGATCCCTGTGTGTCTGTTTTGGTTATGTATTAAGTATTCCGGAAAAGTAATGTAATTTCCATGTATGTCAAGCATTGTGACTCTACAGTTGGTATCAGATAAAAGTTTTAGTCAACCTTTGGAAACTAGGATGCGAAAACATTAGTGAGATCCCTAGAGATATTTCTAAGGTATGTCTAGGGATATCCCTAAGGATAAGTATACGTATAGGATATAGTCCTAGAACTACAGTAACGATATTAGAATTTAACCTAAGATGGTAGATGTTGAAGGTACTCACCCTTTATTATGTTGTTTTCCCTAGCATGATTTTTTCCTCTCACACTATTCTTTTTGGGTTTTAGATGATGGCTGGAATCCGAAGGAACCGTGTTGATCAATGTAATGGACAATGCAATGATTTTCCTTTTTGACAAACAAATTTTATGGGAGATGGAGTGGAAAATATTATTTCTATACTTACAGAAGCTATGAATCATTCTGGACTTCCAAATGAGCAGAGAAGGGAACAATATTCTATTGAGTCCTTCATGAGGCAATGTCCACCTTCTTTCAGTGGGTCTTCTGATCCACTTGTTTCAGAACAATGGATCAGTACCACTGAAAAGATATTTTTAGTTCTTCAATGTCTTGAACATGATAAAGTCATCTTATCAGAATATCGTTTGGAAGGAGAAGTTGATCAATGGTGGAATCTTATCAAGAATACGAGGCCAAAAGATGAAATTGAGTCCATGGAATGGGACGAGTTCCAGAACATATTTTTCAATAAGTACTTCCCTCATATTCTTAGAACAAAGATGGAGAAAGAGTTTCCCTAACTAAATCAAAAGGATGATGAATCTGTTGGTATATACGAAGATAATTTTACAAGGCTTTCAAGGTATGCATCTGGCTTTATCATCCAACCTGAAATTAAAGTTGATCGATTCTTCAGTGGCTTAAAACCAAATCTTCGAAGGGAATTAGCTATAAGAGACTTCAGTAGATATGAAGAAATTGTGTGTTGTGCTATCAAGGTAGAAATGGAAGTTGGTGTTACATATCCATCTCATGGTTTTGATAAGAAATGAAAGATGGATTTCAAGGAGAAATCTCAGAATAATGGTGAAAAGAAGATGAATGTTTCCTTATGCTCAAAGTGTGGAAAAATGGATGGTGGAGATTGTCTTAAAGGGACTTGAAAATGTTTTAAGTGTGGAAAAGAAGGTCATCGAGCAGTTGAGTGTCGAAATAATAGAAAAAGGGTTGCTAATGGTGTGAATAAAGAAAATAATACAGAGAACACACCACCAACACTTCAATGCTTCAAGTGCAATGAAATGGGGCATTATGATAATCAATGCCCTAATCCAAGGGTTAATGATGATCGATATGAGCAACCACATCAGGAAAAGGAAAAAGGGAAGTCACAAGTGATCACTATTGGCAATGTTGAATATGACAACGATGTGGTGGAATGATTAAGTTTTTATGTAATGGGATTCCAAAATAATGTTGTATATAGTATCATGGAATATTGAAATATTTATATATTGGTCTATTGTAGTTTTCAATAATTTTATGGTACCGGTAACCGTGGAAAGTGATTGAGATATTTTTGGAAAGAAGCTGATATGCGCATAATGAAGGGATAAGAAGAAAATGAAATGTTTCACAGTATTCATGGGCTCATTACTGATATAAGTTAATAGTTATATCATGGGTTGAGTATATAGAATTTTGGGGTTTTGGTATGTGGAAAGAGTTAACTTTTGACAACACTCATGTTTTCATTAAGATTGAATGGGTATTCATTTTTCAAGAGAATACATGATTAAGTCCTTTGAATGATTAGAATGTGACCAACAAGACATATCTTATGATATATGGGGATCAACGATGGTATTAATATGATTGTTATATGAAATCTCTGGTAATCATTTTCACTATATTATGAGAGTGGACTGCAGTATTATGGATAAGCCTAAAGATTGGAATGGATTATGTTGGACATAAGTTAGTATTGTTTAAGGATAGAAGTTTTTTTCAATATTATTGATGGGATGTTATAGTAGTGTAGTTTTAGAAAAAGGACAACCTGCAGGATGGGCGACCGCCCATCGTGTCAGACAATGTTGTGGGAATCGAACCCACAACCGAAATGCGACTGGCCTTTATCGCCTACCACTGGCCTACAGTAAGTCACTGGTTAGTAAAAACTAGTTTTATTTTATTAAGCGGTATGATATATGAAGTATAAGTTCATTTTTGGAACCATATATGATTAATCTAACCATAAGATGGACTTATAACTTTTGCTAACCTTTTGTTTGAAATGGATGGAATGACCCATCATTCTATCACATGATCTGCTAACACATCACGAATAACAAATTCAACTTCATTTCTTTAAGGGATGAAGTGGAAATTGTTCAATTCATGAACAATAGTGAAATTGTACCAAAATCATGTAAGTATTTCTTTTAATTCATCAACTTTAGGGAAATGCTCTTGAAAACCAAAAATGTTGTCCTAGTTCCCTTATATCTGATGAATCAGATGGTACCTTAGATCATCACAAATCTATGACTTTGTGATTGTTGGCTTTTTCATAGCCATGTTCTCTACCACTCTCCATCAGAACATGATGGTCAATTTTCTCTTCCATATCTATATTTTCACCTATGTTCTCCTATGTGGAATCCCAGTGATTAGTTAATTTGGGTAACCGTTATGTCTCATACTTTAGTTTTTAAAGATTGGTTTTGGTATTCCTTTTTACTATGTGGGTTTCTATTAAAGAAACTTTCAAATAGTAAACCATTTATAACCCCGACGAATTTCGAGGGTGAAATTCATTTTAAGGGGGGTAGAATGTAACACCCCGAGATTTTATGAAAAAAATTATTTTTAATTTTATTGATGTCTTGTGTTGTACACTAAAACAAAGGAATCTTGCACAGCACGCAACCTTAACATGGCTGCATTACACGCAATCACGACCTTCCTCGATAGCGTGTGTTGTACGCAATACCGAGTTTCACTAAACAATGATATGCTATTAAAATATTATTAAAACTAGTCATTATGAATAGTAATAACCACTTTTTGAAATTTTTCAAATTTCATCTTTCAAAATAGACTTAATTTCTGGATTCGGAATATCGAAATTATCCTAGGGTGAAATTTTGGTATTTTTCTAAAAACATTCAATTTTTGATGAATAGTGAAAACACTGGGTTACTATTTAAAAATTGAATTTTTATTTAAATAATTATTTATTTTATTTAAATTTATTTTAGGTCAGAATTGACACATAATACCTATATAAGTTCAATGTAATTCATTGGATTCATTTTATAATAATTTTAGATATATAAAAATTTTATTGAACTTTTGACCGTCTTTTACCCACCTCCTAGGAGAATTTGTAAATTTACATAAAACTTAATTTTACCGCTTTTGTGAATGGAATTTCAAAAATCCAAGAATCACAGTTGATGTCAGTAAGTAAAATCTTTTTCAATGTGATGAAAATAATTTTCGGTGAATAGTAACTTTTTACTTTTATTTACCACGGTTAAAAGTAAATAGGGTAATTAAGGGTAAAAATGATATTATTATTACCCTAACACATGTCCTAATTCTATTGGATAAGTGTAATTCGACAAAAAACAACCTTAGGAAAAAAAATATGACTATTTAGGCCCACTTGGATTACATTAGGACATTTATTATTAATTTATTTAAAGAAGGGTTAAAATAGTTAAAATCAATGTTTAATAGGTAAAGAATTTTTAATATAGGGTTATACATAAGATAAATTCAAATATAAATATTAATTAGAAATATAAAAAGATTTCCTACATAATGGTATTTTATTTATAAATTTTTAGACATTAAATAATTTAATTTATTTATGACACAATGATGATGCAGTAATTATATTATTAATGAAATATTGACTTAATTGATGTTATAAATACCCAAATAAATGTATTTTGAGACTTTTTATGAATTCTATTAATTTTATATTTTAATATGACATGTTATTATTGATTTAATTAAATTTTTTCCAACTAATATTTCTGTTATGATTTTCACAAAAATCAATTACCAAATAGTGTCAAAATTGACATAAAATAGTTTAAAAAAATATTATATTATTAATTGTTTTTTTATTCCTAAAAATCTAAGGTTCGGCCAAATTACTTACATAATGTTATATATATTAATAATAAACAACTTGGGGTTTGTTTGGCTTGTTATAGTAAGTTTATTAACCTTATAGTGTAAGAAAACAAGAAGACACGGTAAAAGAAAAATTATTTAACATAAAGTTAAATCTGAATGATAAGGTTAAAATAGAAACCTAAACTTGTCTAAATTATATTGAATGAGATTATTTCTACCCATACCCACCTTATCTTCGAAATAACTCAATTTGGAGCTATTAAAAACAAAATATGACTTTAATATAAAATAATATTTTTAGTTTTTCCAAAGGTGCCCCTCTCCTCTCTTATAAAAGGGCACCTCCTCCCTCTCATCCAAACACCACATTGAGCCTTCAAGATCGGAAAAACCCGGAAAAACTCTCTTCTCTATTTCCCTAGAAACATCCTAGCGGTCCGGGTCTTCTTCAAAGAACAATTTTGGTTCCCTAAGAGGAGGTCTCAATGATGCTCTTCAAAGAAGAGGTAATGTCCGTTACCGATTCTTTCAACATTATTTATTCTTCCACTTCTTCTTATTTAGTTGTTTAATAATGATGAAATTACATAAGTAATACTCATATACTTATATCTTATTATAATTATGAAACAACACTATTTCACGATCTATCCATCCTATGGAAAATGAAATCACCGCGCGTGCGTACGTACGGAATACCATCTCCATGCCATGGTGTAATCTATTTTCCACCACCACCTTAATTGGATGGGTATAATGGTCTAAATAATAACTATATATGATTATTTTAAATTTTTATTGATGCTGAAATAGTATACATACACTCCAATACAATTCCACGATCATGGGAATGATATCATCGCTCGTGCGTACGTACGGACTATCGTCTCCACGACGCGATGAGATTCATTATCCATGTTAACCATTCATGAATGATGATAAAGTATATATAATAAGTAATCATGAAATATATGACATAATAATGATACTGGATTTATGTGTATATATATGTATGTCATCTACTAAATTTCATTCAATTCAATAAGGACACGAAAACATCGTTCATGCGTACGTACGGCCTACCGTCTCCATGAATGGTGCATTTCATTTCATTTAATCGATCTATCATATATATATGTATATACATAAATATATATTATATGTAAATCATGTTTTAAATTCTGGAATTAAGTAAATAATGATTTAAGTAATAATATCAAGAACAACAAGTCCAAACACGTACGATAAATAAAACTATTTAACCCAAAACGCTGCTTTAACATGGAAATACAAAAGAATGGGTAATATAAAGTCATAAGTGAACCATATATGATATCAAAACAATGAATATGATTCTGTAATATGTCAATATAATTATTTAAATCATTATACAGGAGGTTTGGAAATGTACGAAGCATATCAGACCTAAGGTAAGGGATAATTTTGCTAATATCATTTTTATCCGAGATTGCTTATTCGTAAGTATTTACTGGGGTTATATTTATCATCCATGTCCAAGATTTATAAAAATGTTTTCATGTATGTTTAAAGTCCTTTTTACCCTATTTCGACTTTTACCACGTTTTATGGAAGGAATATTTCTTTTGTTTACCATAAAGGGAACTTTTTTGACTTTTCCGTCAAAAGTACGAGGAGAATGTTATTTTTAACTTATATGGCGTGAACGGATTTTTACGGTTTCATAACGCCTCATTTTCATGAAGATTCCTCTACAATATTGCATGATTATTTTCAAAAAAAACCCCTTTTATTTTAAAATTTCATGACATTTTGTGAAAATAAAATGATGTTGAAGAAGAAAGGATATTTTCCTCAAGAATTCATTTCAAGTGATTTTATCAAAACTATTTTCCATCTAAAATGAAATTATTAATATGTATATGTTCCAAGTATAATGTCTCCATTATTTACATGGTTTGATTCTTCTTATGATGAAAAGATATCCATTTTTTTATATATGGATTATGTTATGATGGCATGATGTTTAAGAATCTCATTCTATTACATGGGTTATGCTACGATGTATGATTTATGATTTTGTGGCACATGAAAGAATGATTTCATTATGAGATGGTTGGGACCTATATCTCCCTACAATTCATTGGGTAAAGATTTTTTACTCATGAGATAGACATGGCTGGAATGGTAAGTTAATCCAGTTCAGTGTTACAGGACTGAAATGAGGAGTGAACTCGATTCAGAAAGGGACTTTGTCCACTAAGATGGTCTTGGCAGCAATGCGTTGGATACTATGGAAATCATAACATGTGCTGAATGGTTTCCAAAATTACATGTTTTATTCCCATTATATTTTATCATGATTGATGTTATATTATGATATATGCCTTACGTACTTCCATGATTTATGTCTTTGCTCAAGATTTTGATGTTTAAATTTCATGTTCATGTTTTTCCTTCCAAATGTTTATGGATTGTTTTATGTTATTTATGTTTGCCCTTACTAAGAATTTGAGCTCACCATTTTTATGTTTTATTTTCCCAAAGAAATAAAGAAAGGTTTTAGGTAAGGAAATAAAAAGGGGAAGATCTTTTTGGGAGTTGTTGAAGATATTTCAACATGATTAGAATTTTATATTCTGAGTTTCCAAAGACAGTAAACTATTACGGTCCTTGTGTGTCTGTTTTTATTATGTATTAAGTATTACGAAAAAGTAATGTAATGTACGTGTACGTCATGCTTTGGGTCTCCACATCCCCTCTCTTTTTAATATTTTCTAAAACCATGTTGCGTAGCCGTTAGGCTACCGAATTTTTGTAAGCGATTTCAAAATTATTCTTTTATTTTGAGGTCTTTATTTATTATTTATTCATCTCTTCTTACATAAAAAGAGTGAAATCTATAGAATATTGTATATTCTGGATGTTCTAATATTCATGAGAAATTAATCATCAATATTCTTCTTTTCCCCCACTTGTTCAAGAAATTAAAAACATTGTCCGTGATGTGACGAATTACCGACATCATAGACGGTGTGATTTCAATTTGTATTAATTATTTAAATTCTAGTCATGAAACCATTTATATGGTTGTACTAGGTTATAATATACGTGTTATGACTCCCTCATGGTTCTGTAATTATTAGGTACTCGTGGTTCTAATTTATAAAACAAAATGAGGTTTTTATTATCGAAGAACCACTAAAACGATCTAAATGAACATCATTAATATTTTAACTAATTAATTATCATCATGATATATAAACCAAAATCATTATAAGAACATTTATATATCCATAATTTCTTTAATAATATGTATTAAAAATTCTGGATGTTGAACCATGTTACAAATGAACTTCCATTCATGGAAATGAGTAAACGAACCATGAAAACCAAGGGAGAAAATACTTCCAAAACATGAAAATTGAACCAATTGAACCCATAGAAAGGGCCATGAATAAATATAATAAGGTTATAATAAATAAATTACATGTATAGGAGGTTATGGAAATATTAATTAATGATGCTAAATTTGATTATTCAGGTCATTAAAACAAACGAAGAACACACTCGAGCATAAGGTATGAGGTTTCTCATCCCACTTTCATTTCTGTGAGATTTTCATTGTTCACCACTTATTTCTTGTATATGGTATATGTGTACTTCCATTTGATATATAATAACATTATTCTCTTTATATTAATGTTATTCAATGATTCACTTGATGATTCATTATGTTCTGGTCATTTGATTCGACTGATTATATTGTGGTAAGGGACCTTGTCTCAAACTACCTTTTCGTTGTGACAAACTTTGTATTGTGCACATAATAATCCTTACATGGTGTACCTACTTCCCATTTGGGATCACTTTTCATTTGAAATTATGTTTATATTAAATATCCAAAATCTCATGTCATGGATATGTTTGTTGTCTAAACCGTATACCATTTTACATACGGTGTTTATTTGGAAATATACATTAATTGTGGAAATATTGATGAATCTGTATACTCTACTATATACGGATATTTAGAAGGCATATTTCCCTAGTATTGAATCAATGTATAAAAGATTCTTTGGACATGTAGTGGCGGGTGGGGCCCGCTATAGCCCCCTGATGCATCGGTAGGTCTCATGAGACAAAACAGTTTGGCAAAAAACCCTTCGTGTTTGTTTAAAAAATCAAAAGGGTTTCTAGCCATAGAACTAAAACGTTTTTATGGTATTATGGTTTCATGTTCTAGATACATGATGTCCAATTACTAAGCATTCTCTTTATTCATTATCAGTTATTATTATTATCCATGAGGTTTTCACTATAACAAAATCTATGGATGTTGTTTCATTCCCAATTTATTAATGACATTAGTTGTTCATTTATTCACTATGCCATATTGATTATGTTAGATTGATTAGGAATCACTTATTATTGTACTCATTCTTTTGATATTTGAAACCCTTGCTGAGTGTTTGATCTCACCCCTTTCATTATCTACCTTCAATAGGTGATGAAGAGAAGATCTTTTATTGAGTTATTGGGGATGTCGTTTTTAGTTTTTGTTATGTATTGTATTTTGTAAACTTTCCCAATGCAATTTGAGTAACATCTATGTATCTTGTTTCTTCAAGACTACTAAACAAATCATTCCTTCGGGATTTTAATTCCTTATAACTATGAAAAAATCACAAGTAATACACCGGCTCAAGCCTAGAGGGGTAGGTGTGTTACATTCATGCTTTATGCTGTTAGAGACATTACCTTATGGGAGAACATTTTTTGGTTTTCACTGACCAAAAAAATCTGAAGTATATCTTCATTCAGTGTGACTTCAATTTGAGACAGTGAAGGTGGGTGGATTACCTTCTGTATTATTACTTTGATCTTGCCAACATGCCTCAGAAAGGCAATGATGTGGCAGATTTGTTGAGCAGGACGACTCAGATACAGGCAGTTCCGAAGGCCAGTAGTGAGTGGCAGCTTATGGCTATATTCGTTGAGATGCATTTGGAGGTTCATGATAGACAAGTGAAGACTTTACTTTTTTACATAGCTATTACTTCTACTCTTCTTGATTAAGTGCGAATGACGTAGCACTCAAGTTTTAAAGGCCTATTCTTGTGAGAGAGTGCATCAAGAGAGGACCCTATTCTTGGATGGACCACAGGTGATGTTGATATCTTGCGTTTCCAGGGGCACGTATGGGTGCTAGAAGACATACGTGAAGAGATGATGCATGACTTTGAATCTTCAGTTTGGGCAATTCATCATGGTGTCACCAAGATGTATCGTGATCTACACTTTTAGTATTAGTGGCCTGGTTTGAAAAGATATATTGCTAGTTTCATCATGAGGTGTTCCACCAGTCAGCAGGTGAAGGAAGTGCTTTAACGACTAGTAGAGATTTTAAAGAAGTTACCCATTCCTGAGTAGAAGTGTGATGATGTCGCGATGGATTTCATGATCGGGTTGCTGAGGTCGCCTCTAGGGAATGATACATATGGGTTGTCATCCACAAAATCATGAAGGTTTCTCACTTCTTTCTAATCAAGGATACCTTCAGTTTTGATCATCTATTATGGTTATACATTCAAGATATTGTACGTCTGCATGGGGTTCCACACTCCATTTCTTTAGACAGAGATGCATGTTTTACTTCTCGAGTCTGGCTGGGGCTTCAGAAGGCTTTGGGTACACATGTGCTTTTTAGTACAACTTACTATCCCTAGATAGATGTCCAGTCCAAGCATATTATTCAGGTGATTGAGGATATTCTTCAAGAATGAATCCTGTATTTGTTAGGTACTTGGGAGAAGCACATACCTCTTGTGGAGTTTTCCTACAACAATAGTTTTCATGTAACTATTCAGATGGCACCTTATGAGGCTTTGTACGGTAGGCCATGATGATCACCATTATATTGGAAGGAGGCAGGAGAGGTAGTTATAATTGTACCTCGTCTTGTCCAGGAGACCACATAGCAGATAGAGATGATTCGGAATAAGATGACTACTGCACAGTCACAACAGAAGTCTTATGCTGATCAGCGGAGATGACTTCCAGAGTTCGAGGTCAGGGATCAGGTTTTCCTGCGTGTCACACCAAGGTTGTGGCGCAGAAGTATTAGGAGACCGGGTAAGATTTTTCCAAGGTACGTCGGGCCATTTGAGGTGTTAGAGATAGTTGGTCTGGTTTCCTATCAGTTGTAGTTACCTTAGAGGTACCAGGATATGAGTGATTTCTACCACATTTCCCAACTTCGACGTTACTTCTCAGACCCATCTCATTTCATGCAACCTGAGGAGGTTGAGTTGGAAGTGGATGAATTGTTTGAGGAGCATCCTATCCAAATTGTCGATTGTGGTAAGAAGGTTCCATGTGGATGGTTTGTTCATAAATTATGAGTGCTATGTCAGTACGGGCGAGTACAGAATGAGACTTGGGAGAGGGAGACCAATGTACGATCGTAGTGGCCAGAGTTGTTCATGGATTCTTCTTCTATGATACCTTGCTAGGGAAATTCGTGGACAAACTTAATTAAGGGGGGAAGTTTGTAAGAACATGTATCTTCTTTTCAGGTATTTTTTCCATTTATGTAAATTTTTGAGGAAAATAGGGATTTCTAGAAATTTTTTAAGTACACATCGTGTACTTTATTAGTACACATTGTGTACTCGGTTGCTGTATGAATCTGTGTAAGGGCTGCACACACGACCATGTGTGGGTGAACTGAAGACCACCTAAATCAGTTTACGTAAACAGAAAGTACACACCGTGTACATCAAAAGTAAATGCCATGTACTTCCAAAGTGCACGCCGTGTATTTTTTTTCATTAAATGAACTGGGGTAGTGTCTAATCGCCAGAAAGGCCTTCTTCTCGACCTAGTTCATTCGCGGGAACCCGTACGACCATGATATTCCTCTAATCCCCTAACCGAGCATAAGATCTCTAATTCGACCTCTGTATATTGTGTTGGGATCACCTCGGTAATCTCTTCCTTCTACTATACCTTCATTTCTTGATTTCTCCTCTTTCTCAAGTTATCCCCCATTTAATGTTTTAGAAGTTTTTGTAGATCTATGGTGTTCTTGGGTGATTCAAGGATTGAGGTTCATGTATATCGATCTCCCCACACCGAGGTAGGTGTTTTGTGCCTTTCCTTTGAACTTATTTGAGGTATATGTACAATTTTGTCCAATAACCTTGAACGGGGTGTTGCATGTTTACCATTTAACCCTTTTAATTTCCTTCCATGCTTGTATTATTGTGTAGAGGTTAATTGAATGTGAATAGGGTTGATTGTTATGCTTTTGATGTGTTAGCCCATGCATGTTCTGTTTACAACCATTTGGTCCTATTTAGTATGTTATTCATCCTTGATGTTTTTCCAAGCCTAGTACTGTATGATGGAGTGATTATTTTATCTAGAATGCTTGATATGATATAGACTATTTAGCTAAGTAGTTCTTCAGGTTTACTTTGGTCGTAGTGCATTTCTATGATCATTTCACTTAGACAGGGCCATGAGAACCTGGTGTAGTGGACTATAATGGGAATTGACCATGTGAGCTTTCTTATAGAGTCTTTCACCACTATTGACTATATGGGGAATTGACCAAGTGAGCTTTCTCAGAGATTCTTTATCACTTTTGACTATATGGGGAATTGATTGTGTGATCTTCCTTAGAGAGCCTCTATCACTTTTGAATATAAGGGGAATTGACTGTGCGAGCTTCCTCAGAGAGTCTTTATCACTTTGTACTATAAGGGTAATTAACTGAAAGAGCTTCTTCATAGAGTCTTTGTTTTATCCATGTAATTTGAACCAGAGGGGTGGATTGTGTGTGCTTCCCAGAGGGTTTCTTGTGTTGCTAGGTAGGACCAGAGAGGATAGGTTGTGAGTACTTCCTAGAGGGTTACCTGTTTGTGTTTTCCTTATAAGATTATCAACTTACATGATATGTGGAACTGAATTCTTGAAACTGAAGGATTGGTTACTACTAAGTACTTCCTTGTTTACTGCCTTCTTTTTCTTATTACCATCCATATATTCATTAACTGTTAGGCATAGATCTTATCATGGTTGCCTAATGGAATTTAGTCTCACACCCTATTTGGGCCATGCTTTTGGGCCCAAAAAGATTATATTCCAGCAAGTATAGATAAGGGAATGTGGCCTTATACTTTAGGATTTTGACTGCATTGGAGCTGGAGAGAATGGGGCCAAGCTTAGTCTTGTGATGCTTTGGAGTTGTTACTGCTTTTCCTTGTACTTGGGTTTGATACTGTATTTCAGCATTGTGACTTGTTTGGATTCTATCCTAGACACATGTATCATGCATCATATATATTTTTGTGCTCTAGTTGTTTCTTTCATTAGTCTCCTGCTATTACTATTGTTTAGTTTGTTTAATGCTTCCTCTATTGTATATCTGTTTACTTCCGCTATGTTACTCTGTCGGTGAGGGCATAGCTTCCCTACTATCACACCCAAGGCCCTCGCTGCAAGTTGGCAGCCTCTAGCGTTCAGTGAAATGCACTTGAGGCCATGTGACCAACAAGGTATAGGGCATCTCTGGGTGGCTTCTAGAACTAGGATTCTACAAACTATTTAGATAATAATATATTATCGAATTGAGATTTTGGATACACTTTCTGTGTGACCGTTTAGGCCACTTTTATAGAGGCATTAGTAAAAGTAGCCAAAACTCAAGGTTAGAATCTATGAAAATTCTATGGCACCCATAGAGAAATAAGTTAATTCCACAATGATATGATACCTCATATGGACACTTACGGTGTAATACAATCTCTTTACCGAGATATCTCAAATCAAGAAAGTTGCATGCCGGCACTATCAAACTATGTGCTTGATGTATCTTTCTGTTAATTTTTGGATATATAACTTGAATATAAAACACCATGACCCCAGATTTATTTAGGCTATATCATTTCCATCAAAGGGATTAATTAGTTAACTTACATTAAATAACAAAAGGAATAAATCCTTTCTCATATTATTCATTCATGCAATATTACTCATGATGCACACAACATATCCTTCCTCACCGTGAACATCTGTCATCACTATTTTCATCAATACATCAAATTGAAAGACTAATAATAATCATTAATAGTAATATGAAACTCTAAGGACCAATAAATATGTCTGCAGATAGGAACTTCCAATGACATATATAAATGTGGATCTCTTACTGGTGGGTCTCATTCTCATAATATCCTACTGGATATTACCAAGGGCGTACATCATGAGAAGGTTCCTCAATGTCCTAGGAGTCTCAACCCCTAATAGCCTATATCATTTATGTCCCTAAAATGATATCATTTGGATACCATAAAAATATTCAAGAATAGTTTCATAGAACTTTTGAGTTCTCATCATAGCAGGGAACTGTTATGACCTTTTAGTGAGACAACTACCCTTAAGACATAATCACTACTATGTTACAAAAAATAATAACCATGATGTGTTAACGAGTTCGTTAATATTAGAAACCATGAATAAATTTTACCATAAAATACATGGAAGTTGGTTCTGGGAAACCAACATTAACAGACTCCCACTTTCACTAAAGCCAACTGCGAACAACCTTCAGTCTTCTATATATTACATGAAACAAATTATTCCACTGAGAGAGGCCTTTAGTTAAGGGATCTACCACATTATCTTATATTGGTACTTTTTTTACAACAAATTCACCCCTCTGAAATTAATTACTCAAGATGTGATACTTCAAGAGTATGTGTTTTATCTGTTCATGTGACATTGTATCTTTTGAAATATCCAACACTTTAGTATTATAAAAATACAATGTGATAGGGTATTTAATTCTAGGTACCATATCAATATTATGGAAAAAGTTCCAAATCCAAATGGATTCCTTGGATACATTATAATCAAATATATAATCGAAATCCACTATAGAATCAATAATAACTAGCTGTTTTAAACTCTACTAACTCAGAGATCCTCTATTGTGATAGAAAATATATCCTGATTGCGGCTTCAAATCATTATTATCTCTCCGAAAACTATCATCAGTATAACCCCTGATGACTATTTCCTCGTATCGTCCATACACCGGGAACATCTACTTAGTTCTTATGAAATACTAAAGGATACCCTTAAATGTAGTTCAATGTTTCTCTCCTAGATTTTCTTGATATCTTCCTACCATACTCAATGCACATGAAACATCATGTCTTGTACATAACATGGCATACATGATTGATCCTATCACTAAGGCATATGGTATCTTGCACAGTATCTCTTTATCTTGTTTTGACTTAGGGTATATTTTCATAGAAATATGTAAAACATTTGACACTAGAACCAATCCACCCTTGGATTATTCCATACTAAATCTCTTTATTATCTGGTCAACATATGCACTTTGAATTAGTCCCAGAAACCTCTTGAATCTATCATGAATGATCATGATCCATAGAATATTGGATTCTCCACCTAATTCATTCATGTAAACACATTTGTTTAACTAGTCCTTAACATACTGTATGAATGGTATGTCATCTCCAATAAATAATATGTCATCAACATATACTACAAGGATAATGACCACATTTCCACTAAACCTCTTATAAAAACATAGATTATATTATTTATTAATGAAACCAATTTTTTATGGACTCATGAAATCAAATATCCCATGACCCGGAGGCTTTCTTCAATCCATGAATAGATCTTTATAACTGGGAAATCTTTTTGGCATTACCTGGAGTCACAAAACCTTCTGGTTGTTTCATATAGATATCTTATTGAAATTTACCATTAAGGAGTGTTGTTTTGACATCTATCTTCTAAATATCATTGTCTTGGTAAGTTGTTATAGAATGTATAATTCTAATAGATATAAACATGGAAAATGGAGAAAAGGTTTCATCATAGTAATTTTTTTGATGTTGTTTAAAACCTTTAGCCACTAAAATTTCTTTATATGTATTTACTTTAAATTCCATGTCTTTTTTCCACTTAAAAAAATATTTTCAACCAATAGAATTTTCATAAACTGACGCATCAACCCGAACCCAAACATTGTTATGATACATGTAATCCATTGTATAATTCATGGGTTCTTTGAATCTTGTAACTTCTAATATATCTACTTCCTCATTATAGGAGATAGGTTCATCATTTTCAACCAATAGTGATTCACAATCTTTAGTGAAAATAAAACCATATCGCTCTGGTTATCTATCCTCTCTTACTCTAGTATATAGTACATGTGTTTAAGGAACTATTTCATCCATGGGGACCTATGGAATCTATTCCACTTCTAAATCTTATGTATCTTGAGCATCAAATTCATCAAAGTCAATCTTTCTCCCACTATCCTTTTTATGATGTACTCCCACTTAATAAGGACTTCTTGTTTAGTGACAATGACTTTCTTACCTAAGAATTTGTATAGGTAGTGTCCCTTTGTTTCCTTAGGATGCCCCATAAAGATACACTTTGTTCCTTGGGGTTCTATTTTATTACCTGAGAAGCCTTAACAAATTCCTCACAGCACCATACACATGTATGTAATAAAATGGGTTTCTTTCCACTCCATAACAAGAAGGGAATTCTATTTGCCAGATTATTTGGAACTCATTTTAATTCAGATTCCATAGTTTGTAACACATATCCTCAAAGGGATAATGGAAGATCTTCATGACCCATCATTGAACATACCACGACTAACAAGGTGTGGTTCCTCCATTAACAAACCCAATTCCACTATGGTATATAATGAGAAGTGAGTTGAGATAAAATCCCAAACTCCTATATAAATTCAATGAAATCCTCATTAATATATTCACCACCTCTATCTGAATAGAGATTCATTGTCTCCTTACCAAGATGATTCTTTACATCAATCTCGAATTCCTTGAATTTCTCAAATGACCCATAATTGTAACTCACTAAGTAGATATATCCATATCTACTCAAGTCATCAGTAAAATTTATGAAGTAAGAATATACACCATTATCTTTTGCAGGAAATGGTATACACACATTAGTGTGTACCAATCCTAGAATACATGTTTCCCTTTTACTCTACCCACCAAATATTTGTTTGTTCATTTTTCCTTGTAAACAAGAATGACATATATTAAGTTTTTGTAGCTCAGAAGAGTCTAAATAAGCATCTTGATAGATAATTTTCAAACACTTATCATTTAAATGAAATAGATAGTGATGTGAAATATTGGTGTCATATGAGTCATGTGAACATGATTCATTATCAATTTATAACACTAGTTTTTTTGAAATTTAACACATAATGACCATTATTTAAAGGTTCCATACCATAAAATATGTTTTCCTTATAAAAGAAACAACTTTTATTTAAAAATTTAAAAATAACCCCATCTTTATCTAGGCATGATATAGATATTATTTTCTTAGTAACTATAGGTACATAATGAAAATATTTAAAAACCAAAATCATTCATGTTGGAAATGAGATGTGGTAGTTTCTAATTGTCGGGGCATCAAACCTTACACCATTATCAGCTCTCAGATCCACCTATCCTCTAGAAATCTTTCCCAATCATTTTGGTTCTTTCTTTTGGATACATATGTGATCCCCACAAGCTGTATATAATAACCAATGTGTATATATTGAAATATTACACTCAATAACAAACTCACCATTAGCTTCTCATTTTGTTCTTGGTGCAGTTCCTCTTCCAGTTTTCTAACTTTCTACATATAAAACATACTACCTCATTTTCATTACGTGGCTAATGGATCTTCTTCTTATTTGAAGTAATATGCTCGGGTGTTTTGGATTTTTTATAAGTGTTAGTCCCCTTTTCCTTGTTCTTTAATTTATTATTCACCATAAGTATTGTGATTTTATCATTATTGATCATATCTTATGTAATAATAAAATTGGAGAAATTCCTAGGATGTGAAGAAAGTATGAGACCAATATACAACACATCTAGGAATTTAATCCCTAAGAAGTCCAAGTGTTCATTGTAGCTTATAATCTTGAATAAAAAGTCCCACCTAGTGTAGACTCTCTATGCTTAGTTCTAAAAAAAAGTTGGAGATCTCATACCTCTCTTGTATATTCTTCTATTGATTGAGATCTCTAAGGTGAGACCTCATGCTATAGGTATCCATATCCCCACATTTCTTCAAAATCTAATTGGAAATGGATGATAACATGAAACATTGAACATCTAAAGAATAATTCAGGTGTTTCTCCTAGAAAGATAATTCTTCATCACATTCCACATTACTAGGAATAATTGGAATTTTTTTCTATAACATATAATTTCCCTTCAGGGAAAAGGATGACACGTGGGTGCCTTTACCATTCATGGAAATTTGTACTGGTTAGAAGGTTATCCTTATAACGTATGGATCATAATGATATGTTTGATATAATTTTTATTACTATTCTAAAAAATAATATGAACATATATTTTAGTAAATTATCTTATAAAATTAGACAAATAAATAAATATTTTACTTATTAGTCTCCCACCATCTTATCAAAACCCAATAATCCTCCACATTAGCTTCAGAATATATTGTTTCTTGGAAATTATAATGTAAAAGATCTATATTCCCCTTATAATTACCCCATATTTGTTTGGTTATGTAACTTTAATGGTTTTAGGAATGAATTCCAAATTCTAATAACATTAACTCACAGTTCCTTGATCTGTTGAGTAGACTCCCCAATCCAAAAATCACTATATTAGATCTCCTTAACATTTTCCTCCTAATCACACTAGGACATACTTTGGAAGTCAACCCTTGATTGGAACTATGTAAATTTAACCCAAAACATCAAGGTATAATTCCCAGATAATTAAAAGAACCCCAAATTTTTCTAGTCAAGTACTTTGAACTATGGTTCGCTTTTAACTGAAGTTGTGGAAGTGTAACACCCCGAGTTTTTACACACCCGTTTTTTCAAATAAATTTAGATTTTCATTTATATCACAAATTCAAAGATTAATTTCACACAGAACTGATTTTGTATTTGTTCCACACTACATCGACTTGGCATACGATGCACGCAACACTAACTTGGTGTACGATCCATGCAACACTGAGTTTCTATGAAATATCACTTTTTTATTGTTTTAGTAATTTAAATAAGATAATTATAACCTAGATGTTAAACTTAGTAATATTAATAGTAATATATACTTTTTATATACTTTTTATATTTGTTTTATATGAATAAAACATGTTGACAATAAAAGATAAGAGTTTTGGTAATGGCCTTTTTATGTTTAAAAACATCATTTTCTTGAATGAACTACTTTTAATAATAAAAATAATTTTTGAAACATTTATAAAATTAATTGGATAAATTAAAATTAATTTTTTAATTCAGAATTTCTAAATTATCCTAGGGTTAATTTTTGGTATTGTTCTGACAAACTTCATTTTTTATGAATTGTAAAAAATACTGCTTTTTATTTAAAAACTGCCTTTTGACTAATTGATTGTAAATGATAAATTATATTTTAAATTAGTTTTAATGACCAAATAGAAAAAAATTCATCTAATAAAATAATTAAATTCATTACAATCAATTCCACATAGATTTTTAATATAGTATCTTAACAAATATTTGATATTTTTTCTCCTTTAAAACCCCGTTATTTCATCCTGTTTGCAAGATTAAAACTTATCTTAATTCATCGAATTATATGAAGTGATTTTAAAAAACCCCAAAAAACCCATTTTATTCAGTATATTATTTATATTCAAATGAGGGAATTTCAATTTTTGAACAAAATGATTAGTAAAAGTGATTAAAATTAATCACAACAATTAAGGCCAAATTTAGCTTAATTATGGACTAAACCTTAAAATTAGGGTCAAAATGACCTATACACTTATCCAAATCCCATTTTATGTCCATATTTCGTCCATAAACCTTAAATTCATGATTGTTTTGGTTCTTTAAGACTTATATTATGTAATAACATGTGCACACCTAATTTGTTTTTAAAAATTCCATGTGAGTCATTTTCCTTCCGTTTAAAAGGCCACCACCTCTATCCATTCCTCACAACTATAAAAAAAATTAATTTCATCAATGATCTGACATATTTGCCTCCAAAAAATCTTCCCTTATATTTTTAAGCCTAAATTTGGGAATAAACCCTCTCAAGGAATACTTTTGGCATAAACAAAAGGGAGCTACCCGATTAAGATGTAACGTCTTCCTCAAGATCCTTTCCATTATTTTCTTTCTCCACCCCTACACTCTATTTATACCCATATTGTGTGATGAAACCAGTATAATACACATATTATGATGTTTTTATGCAATGGTTATAACCTAAACATACAAACACCTCCATATAATGGATGTTAAACATACTATTTATATGGGCATCGAAGTATTGCCTCACGAAATAATGATTGTAAATTTATCCTTTACCACCAATCATGGTGGCCATTATGATGAAAAATATATTTATATATTCAATATATTATATTTCTTATATATTTAGTATTCATTATTAATTTTAAAACATACATATTTTTACCTTCCATTCGGTGTTAAATCGATAATCTCATTTGAGGAAGTGTGGACTACCGCCCCCTCAAAGCGATGTGATTCGTTCAGACACCACATAGAATGTATTAAATATGAGATTAATGAAATTATATTATATATATAATATTTTAATGCTAATTTAATTATAAAATATATATACATACATTTATATACATATTTTATTTACATAATTTAATTCAATAAGGAAAATAAAATAGAAAACAACGTTCATGCGTACGTACAACTTACCATCTCCATGAGCATTGTATTCCACTACATAATTCATTATTAAATAGAATATTATAATATAATTATACTGTATATACCTGATATTTATATCATTTTATGCATTCTATAATCATGATATAACTATATGTATCAATGATATAACAAATTAAGACACATGTGAAGAACACAGAGAATATTACCCAAAGTGAAACCTTGACATAAGATCGTTAACAAGTGGGTAATATAAAGCCATAATCCAATAATATATGTTAATATATATAAGAACAATCTTATATAAAATAGGTATAAAAAACTTTTATTTATTATATAGGAAAATTGTATGAGTACAAAGAGATTCAAGACACAAGGTAAGGGGATTTCATCTCACTTTTATTTTCTATGAGATACGAGCTATGTTCGCCACTCATTCCTTTTTTTGTAGTGTATTTACATCTAGTGGTTGTATTATAAGTATATTTTAATTAAATATATGGGTATTAACATTCACTTTTCATTATACTTCTTTCATGGGGTTTAAGTTTCAAAATTTACAAAATTGGTAAAAATGTTTTCATCTCAATTTGCCTTCTTTGAGACACATTATTTGTTATGCACCTAAATTATTTTTTTTGGGTTCATATACATACATTTTAAATACCAAATCACAAATATAAATATTTTCATTATATTATATCCTTATTTTAATTACCATTACTTACAAGGAGAGTGTGATCCCAAGATACCAATTTATAAGTGTTTATTGAGGCAATCTCATTACTTTTTTAGATTATTTATGTTTATGCTTCTTTTGATAAAATATTACGATCCATATCTCAAGAATATTCATGATTTTCTTTCCCCTATTTTATTTCATGATATAATCGTGTATTGTTACCATTTTCTACTCATCGTTACATGAGTTATTTAAGAAATTGTTTTTAAGAAAACATGACTTTACCCTATCTTCGATCAGAAATCTAGGTTTTCTAAATAGGGTGTCAATTAATATTAGACAATTCCCCTATAATATCTAAAGGAAATTTTTACTCTTTATTCCTTTTATCAATATCTTCAAGGGAATCTTCTTGCCAATTTCCAAAAAAGGAACTTTTCTATATTTTTTATCGTGCAAAAGAAATGTTCTTTTAACCTGGTAAGACATTACAGATTTACCCATCGTCATTCATTCAAAGATCCCTTTTCACTGTTAA
The DNA here is from genome assembly GCA_963277665.1 of Viscum album. Classification (NCBI taxonomy): domain Eukaryota; kingdom Viridiplantae; phylum Streptophyta; class Magnoliopsida; order Santalales; family Viscaceae; genus Viscum; species Viscum album. The sequence continues at coordinate 419,467,602 of OY728162.1, read as the reverse complement.
AAATTTTAATATTTAATAATTTTTAAAAAAAAAGTAATTTACAAGGAAAATTGTTTTCAAAATTGGTTCAAAATTCATTGATATTTTTTCAAGGAATACTTTTTTCAAAATGTTTTTAGGTATTATTTACAAGTACTCAAAGTGCTTTCAAAGAAATGGTTTTCAAAATGTTTTCAACCATATTTATAAGTTTTCAGGAAAAATGATTTTCAAAAAAAATTCAAGATTTATTAATACATTATTAAGGAAATTTCAAAGAAATGTTTTTCAAAACGTTTTCATCCTTCTTTATAAATTTTGAATAAAATTGATTTTGAAAACGTTTTCATGATTTCTTTATAAATTTTAAAATTATTTTCAATGAAATGGTTTTCAAAACATTTATAAGATCTCTTTGAAAGTTTTCAAGTGTTTTTAAAGAAAAAATTATTTGAAATTTTTTTGAAGATTTTTTTAAATGTTTTCAAGGAAAAAGGTTTTGAAATTGATTTCATGACTTCTTTATATATTTTCAAGTTGTTTTCTAATAAAATGATATTCAAATGGTTTTATGTATTAAAAAAATTCAAACAAGAAAGGATATTTTCCTCGAGAATATTTTTAGAGTATATTTCATAATAATTTTCCATCATAGATGTCATCTATTGATGTTACTCATGCCTCTATAAAAAATGATCTAAATGTCCAATTCATATCAATTTTAGGAATTCATTATTATTAATATCATGGACTTTATAGAACTATTTTCTTCTTCATGCGTAATATGTTTTTGAAACCCATTTCTCTTTCATGGGTTATCTTCTTTTGTAACACACTTCTTTTGATCAATTATGTTTATGATGAAATGATTATGAAACCTGTCTCTTTCCATAGGTTATGATATGTTTACCTATTTATGATACCCATTTCATTTCATGGGTTATGATATTTTATTTATGATCTTGTGGCAAATGTATGTATTTTTCACAATGTTATTGGTGGGACCTATATCTCCATCCAATTAATTGGGTAAAGATTTATATCTCATGACATAGATGGTGCTGGAACATGGGTTTAATCAGTTTAGTAATATAGGTTTTGATCTAGGCTTTACTCAATCTTGTAATATAGGTCTGGAATGATGGATTACTTGGTTCAGTAATACAGGGCTGCAACAAGGGTTTACTCAGTTCAGTAATACAAGGATATAACAAGGGTTTACATATTTCAGTATTACATGGCTATAATGAGGGTTTACATGGTTCAGTAATACAGGACTGGAATGAGGGTTTACTCATTTCAGTAATACTTTGCTGAAATGAGGGTTTACTCAGTTCAGTAATATAGGGCTGCAACTGGGGTTAACTCAGTTCAATAAAAGAATTTTTCCACTATGATGGTCTTGGAAATGATGCCTTTGATATTATGGGAATCAGTATATACTTATGTGTTTCCATAATTCCATGTCTTACTCCTATGTTATGATTTAATGGATTATGTCCTTTATTTCTATTTTATTCATCTCTTATGAAATTTCATGATTTGTGTCAGGATTCATGTATATGATCTTTGACATGTATGGTATGATCTTATATTTTCATGATCAGGTTTGGATACCATTATTCTCAGGTTTATGCTTACATGTATCCATTTTTTACCCTTATTGAGAATTTGATCTCACTCCTTTTTATGTTTCCTTCCATAGTTTATAAATCTATTTATTATTTTTGATGTGTCTGAGAAGGGTTCTAGTCACGAAGACCCTAGTGAAAGATAATGTAGCTCACTAATGTACTGATGTTTATGTTTCCATGTTTGCAAAGGCATTATAAAAACTATGGTATTTAGGAATCTTTTTGTATAATGCTAAATATTCAGTAAAATTTATGTAATTTATATTTTTGTAAAGAGAGGATCTCTATAGTTGGTAAAAAAATATATAGTTAACCATTGAAAACTAGGATGATAAAACCCTAGTGAGATCCCTAGGTTTATTTCTAATGATATGTTAAGGGATGTCTCTAATGATAAGTATAAGGATGAGTTAAAGGTTAGGGAAATGTCCTAGAATTTTGGTAAAGGATAGAGTGAGTGGTTTCCATGAAATAAATCCCTGTGTAGATACAACAAGTGGATGTGGCTCTGGAAAATATATACCTAGGGATAAGAAATACGACAAGATGTTCTAGTCTTGACTTGGGGTTATATAGTACATGACAATGAGCCTTGTTACACACCTGGTTTGACACTCTTATGGGAATTGATTTGGGAATTAATAAACTCTTCATGAATAATCATGAAAGATTTAAATATAAGTTAGCTATGAATAAAGTTGGGTAAACCCATGGTGTCATAGATTATGGAAGCTATCATGATTTAGACATCCTATAAGTAAATATTTTCATGGTTATGTGGCTTTATTCTTTTATAAGTAATGATCACACTATGATTCTAGTTTTAGTCAATGGTGGGAACTAGAAGGGACTAGATTAATGTTGAATGTGATAGAAGATTTAATGATGAGTAGTTAAGTGGGATGATCACTGGAGTGGAAGATGTCATGATAAATCCTAATTAGTTTTCGTGAAACATGATTGACAGTGTTTACCTTAACCAACTCTCTGACTCACTGAGGAAGAGAAAGATGTTTGCTGAGAGTTCAGGTAATGGAGACCACAGAGGAAAGAATATTCATTTTCCTTTGTGTCCAGAATGTAGATAGAATCACCTAAGTGAATGTATTAGATAAACAAAAAGGTTTTTTTTGACAATGGAAAATAGTGACACAATGCAAGTGAATGCAAGGGGAAAATGAAGAGTTTGTTTAACAAAATAGATGGAAATTTTGGTCTCCCGAAGTCCTTATCGAAGGTTATGTTTTTTAAGTGTGTATAAAATGGTCATTATGAAACTCAATGTCCCAAATAAGAGTGTTCTTGAAGAGAATCAACAAGGTTGTGTGAGTAATGGTTACAATATGGATGATGATGAGAGTGTGGATGAAATGTGGAATAAAATAGGTATTATTGTTAATGGATTAAGGATGAAGTAATATTATTATTTATGTATTTGGATTCAAATGTAATGTATGATGAAATATAAAAGGTTGTTCTACTTATGTTTTTTGCTCAGTATTTTAATGTTTATGTATAATGTTCTTTATGGACTGGTGAAGTGATTTAATGACAATATTCTATTTTTACTAAGGGAAGGTAACCCCCAATATGTTATTTATGATAATATAATGTTGTATGGATAAAGATATGTGGGGTATGAATAAGTAAATTGAACAGTATATATTACCTTTGAACTAAGTAAGGGCTTGATTATAGGTGGTTTATGCTACCAATAATGAAGTATACAACATTTTTGGATTTAAAGATTAAATTCAATATACATTGGAATGACGAAGAATGCATGTTTTCTAAAAAATTTATGGTAAGTTATGTTGTAACCATGTTTCAAGAGAATATATGGCGAGGTTATTCACATTCATGGAATGTGACAACCAATAGCTAGTTTGTGCTATATAGGGGAGTCAATGTTAATCTTAGGAGGAAGTATTTTTTGCATTGAGATTTTGATGAAAGCCTTAGTTAAAAGTCTAATTATTTTTTAACCATATTTCAAGGACATATATCAATATTTTATATTAGTGTCATTTTAAAAAAGGACATCATGTATGTCGGGTGACAACCAATCAAGTCTAGAAAAGCCGCGAGTCTTGAACAAATGACCGAAGGACGATAAAGTTTTTATTCCTACCACTAGCCTACACAGTGTCCTATTTAATGTATATTTATTTTTAATGAATAAATATTGATGATGAACCATTGGATTAGTTTTTGTAGATTAATGATTGTTGTTTTTAAGAGGAAAATAATTGTCCTTTTTATTATTTTATTGGCATTAATAACTTTTAAAATCATATCATAGTGAATTATTCATCAAAGTTACTTTTTGGACATTCATTCCATGAGGTAATGTAATTATTTGAAATTTATCAAAGCAAAACCAAGGAATGAAATTCTGTTTATAGAATTTATCAAGAATAACCCAACGTTCTGAATGTGATAAAAAATATTATCCTAATATCTTAATTTTATATAAGCTGGTGGCATTTTAAATCATTAAATATTTATGAATTTGAGACCGTCAATATCCCTTTGATCATTAACTTGTTTGTGATTGATTAACTAAATCACTCACTAAAAATATTTATGCTTTTCCTCCTTGTCTAATATTTACTCCCAACCTATGTTATTCTATGTGGAAACCCTGTTATATGTTACCTTGGGTAATAGTTATGGATTCAGATTTCCACTTTGAAGGGAATTTTTAGTATCTGTTTTTATGATATGGGTTTCTATGAATGAAAATCTCAAGTATTAAACCTTTGATAAGACAGATGAATTTCGCGGGCGAAATTCATTTTAAGGGGGGTAGAATATAACACCCTGACTTTTTAAAGACCTATTTTTTTATTAAATTTAAATTTTCATTTATATATTTTAATGCACTAAGTCATAGATTCCTTTCACATGGAACTGACTTGGTATACATTCCACACAACACTAACGTGGCATACGATGCACGCAACACTGAATTGGTGTATGATAATCGTGACACTGTGTTTCTATGAAATATCCCATTTTATTATATTAATTATTTAAATAAGATAATTATAAAGCAGTATTTAAACAAAGTAATATAAATAGTAATAACTAATTTTAAAATATTTTTTCTAATGGTTTTATATACATAAAACATATTGATAATAAAAGATATGAATTTTGGTAAAGTCCTTTATATGTTTAAAATCATTATTTTATCAAATGAACTGCATTTAATAAAAAAAGTAATTTTATATGAATTTCGAAATTTAATCTATAAAATAATTTTTTTTAAATCATAAAATCAATATTATTCTAGGGTGAAATTTTTTGGATTTTTTTTGACAAACTTCAATTTTGATGAATAGTTAAAAATACTGTTTTTTTGTTCAAAACATCCTTTTTTCTAATTAATTATTAATTAGAAATGATATTATAAATTAGTTTTAAGGTAAATTTATGTTAATATTACATCAAGTAATACAATTAAATTCATTAGAATCAACTCCACTAGGATACTGAATATGAAATCATAACAACAGTTTAAACATTTTCCTACTATAAAAACCTGTTATTTTGTCCCACCTATGGGATTAGCACTAATATTAATTTTTCCACATCAGTGAAGTGAATTTAAAAAATTATAAATACACCATTGTTTTCATTATAATTTATAGAGTCTAATGGTACCATATTAATTTTTACCAAAATTATTAGTCAAACTTATTAAAATTAATCACAATAGTGGAGGAAAAATTAACCTTAATTTAGGACTATACCTTAAAACTAAGGGCCCAAATGACCTAGGAGATTGTAAAAAACCCATTTTTTGTAAATATTACTGAAATAAACCTTCCATTATTTATTTTGGTTGGTTTTGAAATAATTTTGGTATGTAATAACATGTGCACTCCTAATTTACTTCTAAAAATTCAATCTATGTCCTTTTCCTTCCCTATAAAGGCCACCACCTATACCCATCCCTAAAAAATCTAAAAACATTTAATATCATCCAATATATGACCAGTAAGCCTCCCAAAAATCCAACATTTGACTTTGACAAATCTGTTTGGGTGAAAACCCTCTCAAGGAAGACTTTTGGCACAAACCAAAAGGATGTACCTGACTAAGAGGTAACCTCTTCTCTTAAGATGCTTTCCTTTATTTTACTTATACACCACCTACACATTCTTTATACCCATATTGTGTGATAAAACTAGTAAAATACATATAATATCATGTTTTATGAAAATTTTATGACATACACTTACACACACCACCGTATAATGAATGTTGAAAATTTTGTTTCTTTGTACAACGAACTACTACCTCACAAAACAATGATTGTTAATTTCTCATATACCACCAATAATGTTTCCAAATATGCTAGAAAATCTACTTATATATGTAATATATTATGTTTAATATATATTTAATCTTATTTATTTATTTTAAAATAAAAATATTTTTACCTTCCATTTGGTTTGAATATGATAATGTAGTTTTAGGAAGTATGGACAACCGCCCCCTCAAAGCGATGTGATTCATTCACACACCACATAGAATGTATTAAGGATGGTATTAATGAAATTATATGATATATATGATATATTAATGATAATTTAATAATTATATATATATAAATACATATATATACATATTTGATTTACATACATTCTTTCAATACGACAATAAAAAAAGAAAATAACGTTCGTGCATACATATGGCTTACCATCCCTATGAACGATGTATTTCATTACATAATTAATTATGCTATAGATTTTTATAATATAATTTTACTGGATATACCTGATATTTATATAATTTTATACTTTAAGGACTAATTATATAATTATACGGATCAACGATATAACAAATTAAGACAATGTGTATAACAAAGTGAATATTACCCAAAGTGAAACCTTAACATTGGATAGTTAACAAGAGGGAAATATAAATTCATAATAAAATCATATATAGTAATTAATATATTAATATTATTCAATAAAAGATTTATAATAAACTTATTTTTATTATACAATAATCTTGTATGATTACAGAGAGAGTCAAGACACAAGGTAAGGGTATTTCATCTCACTTTTAATTTCTATGAGATACATGCTATGTTCGCTAAAATTTCCTTTTGTGTGTTGTACGTACTACCCATGGTTGTATTATATGTATCTTGTTCTACCTGTGGTTGTATTATATGTATCTTGTACTTATATTTATTATACAATAATCTTGTATGATTACTCATGTTTTGTTATTCACCTGAACTATTTTTTTTTCATGCATATACATACATTTTACATTCCATATCATGAATAAAAATATTTTCATGATATTATATGATTCCTATAATTAACATTCATTACATGTAGAGCGTGATACCAAGATACCCTTTTATAAGAGTTTATTGAGACAATCTCATTACTTTCCAAGATTGTTTATGTTAATGCTTCCTTTCATAAAATATTAATATCCATCTCTCAATAATATTCATGTGTTTAATTATCATATTTTATTTCATGATATAATATTGAATTATCACCATTTTCTACACTTTGGTACATAATTTAGCTAAGAATGTTTTTTAGGAAAACCTTACTTTACCCTCTCTTTGGTCGGAAATCTATGTTTTCTAAAAAATGTTTCCAAGAATATAATACCATTACACTATAATATATAAAATACATTTTTAATTTTTTTTTCATTTACCAAAATACTCATGGGAATATTCTTATTGGGTTCTAAAGAAGTCACGTTTCTATCCTTTTTACCGTGTAAAAGGAATGTTATTTTGACATCGTCTTACATGTACGGATTTACCCACTACCATTACATCAAATATCAATTTTCATTGTTAAAAAGGATAATATTTAATAAAATGTTTTTAAAAATGGAGTTTCAAGGAAAATTGTTTTCTAGATGGTTTCAAACATCTTTTTTTTTCACAGAAAAATGTTTTCCAAATATTTTCCAGTCTTATTTACACGTTTTCAAAGTGATTTCAAAGAAATGTTTTTCAAAATGTTTTCAACCATCTTTATAAGTTTTCAAGAAAATTGATTTTAATTTTTTTAATACTTTATTTATAAATTTTAATTTTTGTTTTAAATAAATGTTTTTCCAAACATTTGTAACCATCATTATATGTTTTCCTAAAAAATGTTTTTTAAAATATTTTTAATCTTTATTTATAAATTTCAAATTATTTTAAAATAAATGGTTTTCAAAACATTTAAAATGTTTATTTAAAAGTATTAAAAGGGTTTAAAATAAAAAGTTTTTTAAATTTTTGTAATATTATTTTAATCTTTTTCATGGAAAAAGGTTTTCAAAATGATTTCATGTCTTTTAAAAAGTTTTCAAAGTATTTTCAAATAAAATTATTTTCAAATAGTTTTGTATATTAAAAATAATTTTTTGAACAAGAAAGGTTTTTTTCCTCAAAAAATGCTTTTAGAGTATATTTCAAAATTATTTTCCTTCTAAGATGAAATATATTGATGGGTTTTTTTATGATGAAACCCACTTCTTTTGATGGGTTATCTACTTTTGAAACCCACTTATTTTGATGGGTTTTGTTTATGATGAAATAATTATAACAAATGTATCTTTCCTTAGGTTATGATATGATTACATGCTTATGATACCTATTTTATTTCATGGGTTAGGATATGATATTTATGATCTTGTGGCACATGTATGTGTGATTTCAATAGGTGATGGGTGGGACCTATATCTCCCTATAATGCATTGGGTAAAGATTAATATCTTATGAGATAGAAAGGGATGTAATGAGGGATTAAATGGTTCAAAAATACATGGATCGAATGAGGGTTTACTCAATTCATTAATACAGGACTGGAATGAGGGTTTACTCTATTCAGTAATAAAAGGATGGAACGATGGTTTACTCAATTCCGTAACACATGGATGGAACAAGGGTTTACTCTATTCAGTAATATAGTGCTGGAAAAATGTATTAATTGGTTCAATAATATAATGATTGAAAAAGGGTTTACCTGGTTTAGTAATACAAGGCTGGAATGAGGGTTTACTTGGTTCAGTAATAAAAGGCTGGAATGAGGATTCACCTGGTTCAATAAAAGAAGTATTCCTCTAAGATGATCTTGGAAATGATTCCTCGGATACTATGGAAATCTGTATATACTTATGTGTTTCCACAACCCCATCTCTTACTCGTATGTTATGTATTAATTGGTTATGTCCTTTACTTAATTTTGATTTAGGTATTAGGAACATATAAGCTTTATTCAATGATTCATGTATATGATCTTTGATATTGAGGGTATGATCTTCTATTTTCATGATCATGTTCTCGTACCCATATGATCATGTTTATGCTTACATGTATCCCTTGTTTACCCTTACTGAGAATGTGATCTCACCCCTTTTTATGTTTCATTCCCCAGTTTATGAAGAAATATATTATTTTTTATGTGTATAAGAAGGGTGATAGTTGTGAAGAAACTAGTGGGTGATAATATAGCTCAATTATGTACTGGTATTTAGGTTTCCATGTTTCCAAAGGCACTATACCAACTATGGTCTTTGTGAATCTTTTTTTATAATGTTTACGTATTCTTCAGAAGTTATGTAATGTCTATATTTTTAAAGTTAGTAATTATACAGGAAGGCTATACAAACATAATATTTTATTGAAGGATTTTATCCTTTTAAAAATAAATTTACACTTATATCTTTATCAAATGATTTTTAAAATTAAGTGGATTTACTAAATTTATTAACCATGTCTTAGAAAATATTTACACATAAGACAATTTATTTTGGTCCTATATTACATTCTCATTAATTTAACTAAATTATGTGATCGTGACAAAACATAAAAAATAAAATGACCACACAACTTGATATAAAAATAATAATAAAGCACTATGATCATGAGATTATATTAACTATTAGTTTATATAGTAGTTGATAAACTAACTGCTGACCTAGGGGAAATACCTTGAACCAATTAAGGTTCGTGTTATAGCTTCCCACCTATCCACCTATGTATCTCCTTGGATTGGTTTCTCCTCAAATATAAACATGAACATCCTCCACTAGATTTGTAGCTCCATACATTACATATTCCTTTTACGTACACACAAGGGAGGGTAAAAGAGTTTACATAAAAGAAACCATGAGCACGTTGGCCAGAAATAATAATAGAAGATAAGTCATAGAAGACAATTATTTGATTTAATAATAAATTAAATGAAACCAATCACATACAAAGGTTTGGTCTAGATCATGATCATCCACATGCATGCAAGGAATTATACAGTTAATAAAACTATAATTCGATTCATAATCATTCTTATTTAAGAAAAATAATTCCCAAATCAATTAATTGTTATCTTTAATTAATCAATTCTTTTAACTTATTTATTATCATAATTTCCTTGATATTCTCATCCATTAAAATTTTAAAAAAATGAATTAAATTCATTTAAAATTTACATTTACATTAATATACCATGGAGGTAACATGGTGAATATCGGTCATAATTTAAACAACATTTATTATAATCATATATAGTTTTAATTTTTTGACATATTGGATACAAGACATATCAAAAACATTAATGAAATGTACAATTACATGAATTACATGATTTTTTAGTCATGTGTTATGCTTCAATGCATGATGAATAAAAACTGTAACACGGCTCATACATGATATTCAGATCTGAACATAACACATATATTAATTAATGATTTTTATATATAAAATTTAAAACCCATAACATGGAGTGTCCTATTAGTTTAATGACCACACTCAAGAACATGTCTTAAGGTTTAAATAATATAATAAAAAATTTAAATCTATTTAATTTGGAATAAGTACATGACATGTACATCTGAGCACACAACATGTATGACTCTCACCATCTATCTGAGGCACACGCTTAAGGACTTTGTGTGTAAATAATTCCTTGTAAACTGGAGTATATAGTGTGTCTAATTAGATACATGTCGTGTGATTTTGGATTACATAGTCACCAGTCTGGTAGGTCGTGTATTGAAATACACAACCCGTATTTGACTCAAAGGGACTACAAACCATGTATGCGAGACAAACGGTGTGTACTAAATTTGATCATGCACTAGTCTATCCCAGTGAGAACATGTTGTACGAATTAAATATACTACACTTAATAAATGTATACATCTTGAGTAATTTATGAATTAACTTCTTGTGCATTGTATACAAGTACACAAAGTGTAACTTTGGTTAAACAACATGTACTCCTGTGTTGTCCTTCCAAAATACTTTTCACCTCTGAATGAGTTCCTTGAAATTATTTTAATAATAAAAATAATTGTTTCTATTATATATATGGGAAACAAAGAGTAAGAAACATATCTCATGATTCAGATTAAAGTAAAAAATAAACTTGATTTGAAAAACTGAATTAAAATATGTAAATCAAAAATGATATTTAAATAATTATAAGTAATCATGTGATAGCTCTGATACCAATTATAGGTTCTGGGTGCATTAGTAGTGTGCGATAAGTGGTGCCCAACATGTTTTTTCTTCATGATAGATGATTGATCTAAGATCTAAAAGATGATAAATTTTGTGATCTATGGAATTGGATCAATGAAATAAAACAAGAGTAATAATGCTAGAACCATAGGGAAGATCATCAAATATTATTTATAATTAATTTATATAATTATAGAATTATTTTTATTGGAATCGTTTATTCACTATTGAATCTGGTGGAATATTTACACAACACCCTCTTTACCTTGTATGAATCATGTGTAGATTCCCTCTTGTGGTGATCCACATGTGTTTCAAGAATCTCTAGATTCCACTGAAGAAATCTATGGGCTCTAGCACATCCGATCCTTGCACTATCATCATCCACCTTTGATCTTTATGAGAACTACTTCCAAATAGTTCTCCTTGGTCTAGTGGAGGGAGATTTCTCTCCATTCTAGGGAGGATTATTAAAGATGGGAGATCTTTAGTCTTGAGGGGATTCTCAAAATCCATTGTACACAACCAACAAAATGAATTGGATCTGTGAGAAAATAATATAAATTGGTTTATACATTTCTAGGGTAAAAATAAAATAATAGTACAAGTTTTCTGCATAAGTTATTTAATCTCTATAGAACCCCATGTCAAATAATAATAATAATAATATTTATCGACATGGGGTTAACTTGAAAATTATATTACATATTATTTAATTAAATATTATTTAATATTTATTACTTCTCACTGAACCTAAAACCTCGGTTATCCATTCCTCCATATTTATTGGGCCTTGAATAATGACTATTTATCTATTAAATAAATATCACTAAATTATTCTCTAATAAATAAATAAATATTATATTCACTAAATTTAAAATAAAAAATTATTAAATATTACACTGATATTATTTTCTCTCGAATAACTAGTGATGAAATATATGAGATCAAACATACAAGAAAATTATTATACCATATCAAGGAATAATATTTATTCAACTAGTAAAATAGTAATATATTATTTAACTAAGGTTCTGGATACACATAGTGTGTGACCCTCTAGGCCGCTTTCTCAATGGCATTAGGTGAAGTAGTCTAAAGTACAAGGTTAGGGTCTAAAAACATGTAAAGGAACCCATAGTGAAAGAAGTTAAATTATCAATGATATGATACCTCATATAGATTATTACTGTGTAATATAATCCCTTTATAACAATATCTAAAATCAATCAGGTTGCATGTTGGTTCCATAAACCTATGTTATCTAGGTCTCTTTCTCTAACATTATGAAAGTAGAACTTACCTATAGAACCCCTTGACCATGGATTTATTTAGGATATATCATTTCCATAAAAGGTCTTAAGATATTAAATTCGGTTAAAGAATATAAGGGACATGTTTTTTTTATATTAAGATGTGACTTTCCCAAAAAGGACAAGCCTCTTTTATTGGAAAAAGGAATAAAGACAAGATTACAAAAGTCTAAAGAAAGGAAGTTTACATTGATCCATCTGAATAAAATAGAGAAGGTCATCAGGGATCACATCACACCATGAAAATTCAATGCCATTTAAGCCCATATTTACAAGACTGTCTACTATATAATTTGCCTCCCTGTAGACACAAGTGTTGAAATAATTCATGGACGACAGATGATCCAGGCAGTTGTTCCACTGATTAGTAAGGTTCTAAGATAGATGAGAAGAACCAGTCCCAATATCAAGGACTATAATGGTGGAATCACATTCTAGACATATATTACTCTAACCATGATGATAATCTTTCTCTAATACTGAACTAATTCCAATAATTTATTCTTTGAGAGAGGAAACAAGGCCACAAGAACAATATATATCCAAGGACAACCCCCTTGTGATCTCTTAAAATGGCATCATATCTAGAGGGACCAGGATTCCCTCTTGAGGCACCATCAGAATTAAATTTTATCCATCCCACAAAGGGGGATTCCAGGAAACCTCAAGCATACCATAGGGGGACGAGGTCTACCCCTAACACCAATCCTGTTGAGTAAAGTGAATTCATGTATCAATATTGAGGAGTAGTGCTTCAATGGTGGGTTGTAGTCCCAGACAACAGCAAGTATCACGGAGATGGCAGTCGCAGTAGTGAAGTGGAGGCAGTCATGAATCATATTATTTCTGGTGGACCATATGAAATGGATTAGTTCTTCTATAGTAACCTGTAACAGATCCTTGAAAAGGGGTGAGAGAATAAGTTCATGCCAACTCATGAGTTTCTCAAAATTTAAGAGACCCGAGGTAGGCTTACTTCAAAAATATCAGCCACAGATTTCCACATTGAAAATGTAGTGGCACAGCTTAGGAAGAGATGATTAATTTCATCTCTGTGTTGGTGACAGAGAGCACATCAGGAGCCCAGATAAATTACACATGTTTGTAGAAATCAGTTTGTGGGAAACTTCCCATGTGCCAACCTCCAAACAAGAATTGAGTGAGAGGGTCTAATAAAAGTCCAGTTCATATTTCCAAGCCACTTCAAACCAAGAGAGTTGTAGTTATATTGATTATAAATCAGTTTGGAAGTGAATACTCTGTTGATAGAAGGTTCCCCAGCCCAGACGTCATATCTAGATGAGAAAACATAATTTTCCACAATGCAAACAATATGATCTGGTAGGTTCGCCATACTGCATAATTGGTCCTTTATAGAGATGTCCAGATTCAGAATATTTTCATCACCCACAAGAGAATTAATTAGGGGGATACCCATCCAATTCCCATTCCAAAATTGTAGGGAAGAGTCCCTGGAGACAAGACATATGGAGTGGGATTTAATAGATAAAAATACAAACTTAAAAGCAGGCCACATTGATGAGAAAAAGTATTTTCCATTTCTTCTCTTGAGTTTGTGCAGAAATATGACCCATAGGAACCCAAGAGCTTCAGAGATACCATTTATGAGCTTCCACAAAAAAAGAGGCTTGCAGAAAGTCATTAAAGTGCCCAAGATTCTTAATGCCTATGCCCCCAGAATCATAAGTCTCTCAGAAGGAATTCCAAGAAACAGGGGCAATCCTTCTTTCCATTATTCTTTTGCTCCAAACAAAATTTATAATTGAGATATTGATGCTTTTGAGGAGATAAATAGGCCATTTATAAACCATAAAAGAGTAAACCAACTTGGATGTAATGATTGATTTCCCCAAATAAACACGACCAGCCATGGATAAGTATTTTCCCTTCCAAGAAGAGAGTTGTCTTCAGATATTGCTAATAATGTCAGAAAAGTAGCAGGCCTTCGGTCTTCCCCAAACCAAGGGGACCCCAAGATAGATAAAGGGAATAGATCCCTCATGAATAATAATCATAAAGTCTAAAGACTAATACATACATTTGTAGATAGGAACAAATTATGACATATATAAATGTGGATTTTCTACTAGGAGGTCTCATTGTCATAATATCCTTCTGGATATTACCATGGGTGTACACTCTGAGATGGTGGCTCAAAGTCCTTTGAGTCTCCACCCAGGATAGTCTATATCATATGTGTCTATTAAATGATATCATCGGGATAGAGAACATATATTCAAGAATAGTGTTGTAGCACTTTTGAGTTCTCATCATAGCATGGAACTATTATGACCTTTTAGTGCGGAAGCTACCCATAAGACATTATCACATATTATGTTCTACAGAAGAATAATGATGTGATATTGAGTTTATTATTAGTAAAAACCTTGAATACAAGAGATCATAAACTACATATATGTATTTTCTAGGGAACCAAATTCAACATAATATACATTTGGGGTCATATCAATTAATACACCATTAAGGGTATGAGCAGAAAATGTGAGCTAGTTTTAAAGATGTGCACCCAAATTTAGGAGGTACCATTTATTGTAGAACTTGTTCATTCTTGAGATGTCGTGTTTTGATCTAATTTTGGGAATATAATAGATAATGTTATACCAAGCCCATATTTACTATTACCTTCATAAGTTAATGTTGACATATCTCGAGGGAGACATGTATATCCATCATGGTAAATGGGATGCTCCAGAATCTCGTGCATGTCGAATTTCTTAGTAGTTAGTTGAACTCATAGCCCAAGTGGAATATATTATACTTAATGATGGGAGAGTAGAGCAACATTTTTTTCCTCCCATTGTGGATTAATTTTAGGATTTGTTTCTTATGGAATTTTTGGGGATTCCACCAGAGAGGGATGTGGATTTCATGATAGAGTTCCTATTAGAAGTAGAACTAGTTTCCATTGCACTATACAAATCGGAACAATTATAACTCCAGAATATTAAGTATAAATTATAGGAACTGGAGAATAAGAGTTTTATGAAACCTAGTACGTCACCTTTGAGGATCTCTTGTGCTGCTTTCTAAGAAAGACTATTTTGTTTCGATTACACGAAGATGGATCAGATGATGGTTACGAACTAATACCCTCTTCCTTGAATTAATGGTATGTTTGACTATCTAAGAGATACTTCAGTATTCTCCAATATTGATCTAGTATTGGGGTATCAACGGCTAAGGGTGAGACATTCTGATATACTATAGGCTTCCATCAGAAGTAGGTATAGGTTATATGACTTTGTAGTGATGTCATTTAGGTTGACTATTCACCAATAGTGTTCATGGCACTAATGAACCAAATATTACATCATTATCTAGACACGTTTTTTTGATGCTGATATTGTTGAAATCATGGTGTACTATAAATCTCATGACAATCATGCCAATCATATTGAGATTATCCTGAGTACACTATGAGAGAATATTCCATACATCGAAACATATAAATTTCATTTCTAGATTGACAATGTTCATTTCATATAGAACATCATCACAGGGGAAGGTGTCTCTGTGGATCTAAATAAGGTGTAGGTAGTTGTGTCTTAGGATATTCAAAATATTTTTTCTGATGTACGATGTTTTATGGGTTTGGCTGGTTATTACTGAAGGTTTTTTAAATAATTTTCTCATATAGAAGCACCATTTCCAGGTTTGAATAATAAGGTTATCAATTTTGTGTGGTTTGAGGCTTGTGAGAATGAATTACGAGAACTAAATAGGTGGTCCACAACCACACCGATCCTGATCTTACCTAAGACAAGTAAAAAACTATACCTTGTTGTGTGATGCATCTAGTCTTGGCCTTGGAGTAGTGTTGGTGAAGAATGATCAGGTTGTGGCATATGGTTTGTGAAAGTTGAGGCCCCATGAAATAATTTACACTATGCATGATCTTGAGTTGGCCATTGTGGTTCATTCCTTGAAATTTTGGTGGCATTAATTGCTGGAAGAACGGTTTATAGTGTATACAGATTATAAAATTGTAAAGTACATCTTCTCTCAACATGATTTTAATCTTCATCAGTGAATATGGGTCGAATATATGAAATAATTTTACTTCTAGTTGGTTTACACACCAGGAAATAGAAATACTGTTGTATATTCCTTGAGTCAGAAGACTTAGAATCAGGTGGTTCATGAATCATCTTTGGAGTAGAAGTTGATGACGTTTTTTGTTGATATGCATTAAGAGGTGAAGGATGGAAATGGGATAATGAACATTGCATCCTAGGTATTTGATTCCATGATTTAGAGTTCGATCAATGAGAGACAACTTGAGAATTTAGATATTTTGTCTTTGAAGGAATTTTTTAAAGGTGGGGAGTCACCTTCTGGTTAGACCATTGATGATGATGGGATTCCATATGTTTTTGGTTGTGTTATCGTGACAATTTTCATGTGAGAAGAGTTAATGTATGAGTGTCATGCATCGAAGTGGAATGTGAATCGTCGTAAAAAAAATGTATCATGACCTTTGTAAGTAGTATTGGTGGATAGGGATGAAGAAAGAGGTTGCAGATTTTGTATCATGATGCCTTACCTATTAGCAAATTAAGGCTGAGTATCAATGAAAAGGTGGTTTGTTTTTGTCATTTTCCATTATGGAATAGAAGTGGGGTGATATAAATAGATATTTTGTTGTGGGTCTTTATAGGATTCTTCATAAGAATGAGGTGGTCGTGGTAATTGTTGATCAGTTGACTAAAGTGGATCATTTCTTTCTAATTTGATAGACTTTCACCTTGGACCAATTGGGTGATTTGTATTTTTTGGAAATAGTACGATTTCATCTGGTAAAAATGACATCAGTTTCAAATTAAGATATGTGGTTTAAATCACATTTCTAGCATGGATTACAGAGATCAGTTGGTACTCATGTGTTTTGGTGTATGACTTTTCACCTGTAGGCAGGTGAGAAGTTTAAATGTACCATTTAGGTACTAGTAGTCATGTTGATAGATTTTATCCTATATTTTTGTGGGTCATGGGGAAAAATCTTGTTCTTGATAATTTTAATAAAAATAATAGTTTCCAGGCTATGATTTAGATGGAAAAAGTTTAGGTTCTCTTTGGTAGGTTCTGTAGATCTCTATTATGTTGGATGGAAGCTGGAGAGTCAAGATTATTAGGACTGAGCCTCATGTAAGAGACAACAGAATGAGTTAAGTAGATTCATAAATGCATGGAAATGACTCAAAGTAGGAAAAATCCCCATGAATATAGCCATCTTCAATCTCTTGAGTTTTTTTGGGAGACCATGTGTTTCTTTGGGTGTCACCAAGTTTGGATCACTGTTGAATTCGGAAATTGGATAAATTTTCACCCATGTATGTTGGGCCATTTTTGATCTTAGAGAGGATCGAACTGGTGGTGTACTGATTGGCTCTTCCAATGTGGTAGAGTGGTACACATGATGTTTTTCATGTGTCTCAAATTCTATATTATCCCCCTGACCTATATCGTATGACTTATGTTGAAGATGTTGAGCGTGAGGTCGATGTATCCTTTAAGGAGCATCTAGTTCGTATTGTAGATCATAGTGAGAAAGTATTATGAGCAAAGACTGTAAATTTGGTTAGATTTGGGTGCAATCATGGTAATTTTTAGGAAGAATCAAGGAAAAGGAAAAAAAATATGTGGGTTCAGTGGCCCAATATTCTTACTTTGGATGTTAATTGATGCTTGGGAAGAACGGCTCAAAGATAAGCCTTTACAAGGTGGAGATTTTGTAATATCCTTGACTTATTGAAGGTATTTACTTGATTAATTTCATGTTTTAATTTCATGAAATTGGTTAATTAAATGTCTACTAGATGTATGAGGAGGTTAGGGAGTGTTTTGGGGGATCATGACATGAAAGAAATGGGAATCAAGACATTTTGTGCAAGTCACGCGATTTGCAACCAATTAGTGCAAACCATGTGATGGAGGAACCAAACCATTTGGTTTGATATAATGGTATTCCACGTGGTTGGTGCATGGTTTTTCAAACCGTGTGGGCCTTCCTAGGTAACCATGAGACTCAACACTTCTTGGATAGTGGTAGGCACATAGTTTTCGTACGGTTTGGAAAACTGTGTACCCCATTAAAAAGTGGAAAACTACAAAACTACTCCCTCGTTATTTTTAAGTTCTCAACCTATTTTACTCCCCTTTATCATTCTATCAACCCTACTGATGAACCAAAATCTTCTAATATTCCTAGGGATCGTTATACTTCCATTTTAGGCCATTTAGAGTTCCTATGTTTGTGGGTGAAAGATCTAGGTAAGTCTAATCCTCCTCTTACTTATCTTTACTAGATTAGGGATTATATATTCTATCATCTTCTTCTATAGCCCTAAAACCTTATTTTTTTCTATGGGTCGTATATTTTTACATAAATTGGTGATTAAATTGAGATACAAGGAAAAGGTGAAGGGGAATTCATCATCAGATTTAAAGTAGGTGGTCTACAAGTTTTATCCCATGGTATTGTTATAGATTTGGGCATGTATGGTTGTGTTCTTGGTTTTCCTCTTGTGGTGTTTTTGGTTCCTTTGATAGTATTTGAAATAATGGATGGATAAATGAATAAATAAAATCCTCATGATCCCTATAGTATGAATTGAGGATGATTGAACCATTTTAGGCCCACCCATGGGGTGCACCAACACTCCCAAACATAGATCATGGTAGTGTTGAGCATAAAATTGACTTCTATTGAAATAAAACCTATAATAGAAATGTTAAAAAGTTAGTTTTAATTATTATTTACATTAATAGTTGTTTTTTATAGTGGTTTATATTGTAATAACTTATTTTTTTAACATGATTTTAGTGGGACATAATGAAGAACTTATGCTAAGCAGTTTATGAAATGTACATGAAATGCATAGGTGGGTAAATGCATAAGAAATGGTGTATTTGTTGAATGGTTTATTCCTTGTGAATTGATAAATTTGTTTAACGGGATAATACATGGTAATTGATGAATAAGTCAAGGGGATAACGTATGGAAATTGTTAAACATTCCAAATGAGTTGATGTGTGGAAATTGTTAAACAATCCTAATGGGTTCATGTATGGAAATTGTTGAATATGTGAAATGAGTTCAAATATGAAAAGTGTTGAATATGATAAATGGGTTGAGTCATGACATTGGAAATGGGTTAGATGATTTAAGCTAAATAAGTGGTAAAATATTTAATGGGTTAAATCCTAAGGATGATTTATGTGTTAAATGGCATGTGAAGTGTTATGTTATGTGTATTGGTTGTGTATGGTTTGTGATACGGTATACATGGTAAATTAATGGATAAATAATAATTTGAAAATATTTTGGTGGTTTTGGGGTATTGTACATGAGGATATAAAATTATGATTCAGGTTAGACTAAGGCTCTAAACCCCACCCCATAATGCCAAGGTTAGAGAAGGGGACCGAGGCGCTATATGTCTAACAGATACATTTGATGAAACAACCCGAACTGAGGCTCCAAGGTAAGTGTGATGTGAATGTTATGAATTTTTTATTCCTATATGGATAGGGAACATGATTTATGACTTTGTGTTTAGTAAATTATTGGATTATGTTGTTGTATAAAAAATATAAATGACAAAGTCATGTAACATGTAATAGAAATGAATTAAGCGATGAAGATGAACTAAATACGGAACATGGGTCTAAATTGATAAATGGGTAAATTAAAATTGTATCCTAATGGAATCCTAGTTTTATATATTACATTATTATTTGTTTTGTTATTTCATGCACTATCTGTTTAGATTGGATATTTATTTAGATATCATTTGTGGTGGCCTATGAAGTTTTACACACACCCTGCTCGAGATTTCATTGGGCAAATGAGCAGATTTCATGGTTGCAAGATAGCACAAGGGAAAAGTCCCTATAATAGGGATTTGGGTTGGGATTGGGGAGTTCATGGATGAGAATTCAGATTTGGAGTCAGGGCCCATTTTGGGGATTTTCCTATTGGTCTTTATTTTTTGTTTTCCTTCACTTTTAGGACTATTAACATGGCATGACATACTAACTATTTGGTTATGATATTTACCCTATTTAGAATGCATGGTTTTGGATTTTTGGCCTATTATTTTCTTATTTCATATGTTATATATTGTGATACACTCTGGTAAAAAAGAGTATTGTCTCCCAATGTTACTTATCAGACCCACACTGCTAATTGGAAATCTCTTGAATATAGGGAGGTATGCTTTAGGTCATGTGGAGATTTAGCTCAGAGATCTTATTTAGTGCATTATGGGTCATAAAAATTACACTCACCTCTCAAATGACCTTAGATCCATAAAAATACTACACAATTTTAATTTCTATTAAAAAATACTAATGATATGTAATTTTTTTCCCAAAATGAGCACCCGATGAAGAGGTAATGAAAAGACCCCACAATTTAGAATAATAACTTGTGATAACTTCTAGAAATTTCACATGAAACTATAGGGTGAACCTAGGAATGACTATTTATGTGCATGGAACTCAATCATGTCACAAAACCCCCTACCTACCCCTAGGTTTTGTTGAATGGACTCGAACTAGTCCTCATGTGATGGATCAGCTAGACGACCCATTGTGTATGACCCCACTGGCCAACCCATGGTGCCCATCAAAGAGTTGTCAAGATATTACACCTTCCCACTCACTATATATTAGGCGGGATAACATTTGATCTCCCAATTGATCATACAATAGGGGGAGGAAATTACATTCATTCATGCATCCCTAATCATACCACTATTGAGCTCAATTTTCAATGTATTTATTATCAATTCACAATGTGTTTCAACGATTTTTTATGTCAATATGTAATAAAAAATATTTAATGTAAAAAATGTTAGCTTGAATGTTGGTTAGAGAACCCAAGAATATTGAGAGGTAAGGATCCCAAACATTTTTTATAAGATATTATGTGAATGAATTTTGGAGACATGTGTTGGAAGATTGATTTTAGGTTTCTGGTATCTTATATGAAGAAATGATTTTTTTCCGTTGGAAGTTGTAGAATATTAACTCACATTAGAGTAAAAATGTATTTTGAATGTTTGATTTTTTTTTAATAATTTAGTGATTCCTAGAGTACATATGAATTATATATCTATGGTGAACATGTGGGAATATATTTTCTTGTTTATTAGAATAATAAAATATTTTTGATGAGGTTGAGGAAGTTAAAATAAAATAAGAAGTGTTGTTGTAAGGATGAGATTGGTACTTTAATTATTTTCTATTGTCTGTTATATTTTAAAAATTAATTATATATTCATTGAAACAATAGAATATTTCTAACACAAGGATGGGAGGTTGATGAATTTAAAATAAAATAAGAAGTGTTATTAGAAATATATGAGATTGGTACTCAGGTTTTTGTTTGTAGATGATTTCATTTTTCAAAGGAGTTTTATATTTTTTGAAGAAAACAAATATTTCAACCTCAAGGCTTGACAAATCCCTAGAAGTCAGGCTATATCAAGGATACAAATAGATATGATCAAAGGTTATCCAAGACTATTATTAATGATGTGAATTTGAGTACCATTTTTGGATGACATTATCACGTGTGAAACAAATATGTTGAAAAGGAGTTGGTAATTTTAGTGACTCATTGGTGCATAGAAAAACCAAGGAGAAATTACACCATATCCATAAAAAACATTATTGATATATAATCACATTTATAAATGATTTTAAAATGTGGAATTGATCAATGTGGTACATTTTATTCATTAAAAACATGAGTTGCATAATTCATAAATGATATTATGTAATACTGTTGTCTTTATCACTTGAAATAAAACACACAAAGCCAATATTTTCTCAAGATTTGTTATTCAATTTTAGCATAAAAACACAAGATAGTGATTCATGATCATTATAAGATCATGTGAAAAAGATTTTGGTGATTCAAAATAAGAGATGTTAGGTTATAGTGAATATTGAAATAAAATGAGAGCTTCGGAAATATCAAGCTTGGTTGAATTTATAATAAAGAGGATAAGTGATTTCATCAGCAGAAACACGAATAAATTTATCACATGTTGAAGGAAAAGATCATTCAATATATAAAAAGTTGAAAATGAAAAATTTGAATGAGCATAAGACTATATTTCATGTATTAATTCAATAATTATATGACATTGATAGTCAGAATACATTTCCCATAAAAATTTTAAGAATACTCAAATGAATTTTATTAAGAGAGGAACATGAGGTCATACAATCTTTATAAGATTTAAATTCTTATTATATTTAAATTTTTTTCCATTTTTTAGATTTTTATAATTCTAATAAAATATATTTTTCAAATAATGTCACATAACTATTGGGAGAATCATGATCCCATTTTAGAGATGGATTGGGGGTGCTAAGGTTCATTAATAGATCATATGAGTTTCATAGTGGGGTTTGAATTTTTATAGGGGAAAATAATTTTTCCTAATTCATTTTGAAAGGCCGTAAAATATTTTAATACATCTTCATGATATTAATTTTTTTTTGAAAATTTAAGAATATGATGGATTTTTTTATGTTGAGAATTAAAATTCAATATTTTGAATCCTTGTTATGATTCAAGTTATTATTTAGGGGATGGCTAAAGAAAAGAAGATCAAAAAAGAAAATATATACTACGACTTGGATGAAATGAAGCAAGATAAATATAACATAAATCATACATTAATTTAATTATTCAGATAATACAACTCACAAATGTCACCCAACTTTAGGACTAAAAGTTTTAGGGTCTTGGATATTAGATATATAAAATATCATTTTTCAAAACATTCAAATGATCCATAATCATGCTCCTCTAGATTAATATATAGACATCTCACATGATATAATAATCATAAAAAAATGCGGAATTCAAAAATAATAAATGGGTGATATTAGATGCTCAATAAGGGAAAAAAGTATCATAATGTATTAGATCATAATCTTGAAGGAGAACATGATGAAGGTGATAAATATGTTGTTAAAAGATCATAAGACCATATATGGTAATAATAAAACATGATAAAGTAATATAATATCATAAAAATTTCATAATGGAAGCATAAAATCTATGAAATTTCTCAAAATACATCTTGATAATCATAAAACAAGTGAGCATGACATTAGAGTGTGGGATACATTAAAAATAAGGCATAACATGAAAAACTGACATAACCACAAGAATTGGAAAAACATTGTGATAAAATTTAAATCTACAGATAAAAGCGTCTTGAAATGTATAATATCTTGATAAATTAATTATAAACATGGAACAACCATTATTATAGGAATATATTTTTGAGAAAATTCATTATGACCATGCCTATGTGTACAAACGCATTGTGTCCATGCTAAAAATGTGAGAAAACACATTATGCCCACACATGTGTAAGAAAACTAATTATGTCCATTCATGAAAATCTCATGAGATATAAAATTAAACTAATATATTGAAAGTTGATATAGTACCCCACTCATCATTATCTATATATATGTTTTCCACTTAAAACCAATCATCATCATATCTTAATGAACCCTTGGAATAATAATGGATTCCCTAAAATCATCAAAAACATCACATAACGTGAACTAAATAAATAAAAGGACATAAAAAATATAATTTTAAAAAATTAATCATATCATAATAAAATATATTGTGGGATCAAAACATCACTTTATGAGAGATAAACCTTAATGGAAAAATGGAAGTTAAATTTAAAAAAAAAATCACAAAAAACATTAAACCTTATTATAATATATTAATTGAAAATTACCTTCAGTTTATTTTTATAATGAAAATAGAATAATTTTTAAATACTTAGTATAAATATTTTAAAATAATATATAATTGAAAATAAACAAAAAGTGAGCTAATATCCAAATCCAATGGCCTTAAAGACTTCATTTTTTATTGATTTTGATAATCCACATTTCAAGGGGTGAGGTGGAACCCTTATAAGGACCGTAGGAATAATTATTTCATGGCCTATAGGCCTTAGAAGAATTTATTGCCTGTAGGCTTCAAACATCACATACAACCAAGACTAACTACTTCTAACTTCTCCTCCTTAGTATCTTCATCGTAAAATCAGCTCTCCACATATGAATGGTTGTTCGGATAGGCTTTCTTGTGCATGCACAGACTTGTACCGATGGAATGTGTCATACCCTCTCATTCTTGCAGTCTATTTTTCTTTTTCACTACTGAAATCTCATTTCTAATCTTTCATCTGAATATTTTTCTTTGTAGGTTGTCTGGTTTGCATTTGAACTTAAGGTGGCCCAAAGGCCTTGAGGTGGCCCAAAGGCCTTACTGACCTAAAGGCCTCGGTTACCTGAAGGCCTTAAAGGACATAGGGACCAAATCGATGGCCCAAAGGCCCAAACGGGGGAATATTGCTGGATGCTACAGTGCCAAACAGTGCCTTCTATAGTCCCTCTTCTGTACCTACAACAGCTTCATAGTTCCTACTACTGTACTATCGCATTACTACTACAGTACCCGAAATTATCCACTAGGTGGATTTGATCCCGGGTCATCTGGATGCACTTAAGGAGTCCTCACCAACTGGGCCAAGGCTCATGTGCAAAAAGAGAGCTAATAAATTTGTATTGTAAGAAATGAAAAGAAACAACTTTATTAATATTTCTAGGACATTTAAAAAAACATCATCAGAGAAACATTTAAAGTATTTAATTTTATAAAATATTTAAAGTAAAATTTAAAATATATAATGTAAAAATACCCTTGTATTTTATTTTGTAAAAAAAAATTCAAATGAAAAATATGGACATGGAAGAATAGATTGATTAGTATGAATGGGAGTTATTCCTACCCATATTATACTTTTCTTTTTGAATTTTTCTATCGAATAAGTGGTTATTTTATATGAGATGTAATTTCCCCAGATAAGAAGTGAAAAAATAATAATATAATAAGGTATTATTAGGATCAAATAAATCTTGAAATGCGTATTTTTTTAAGAAATATTATGACTTAATGAATCATAAATTGAGTAGATGAAACCCTTACAAATTTTCTAATTTTTGAATCAAAACCCCATGAAAGAAAGAACATGGAATATAAAATTGAATATAATGAAATATTGTAGAATCACTATTGAATATATTAAATGGGAAGTAGATACAATATTCTAAATAAAAAATGGTGTACAAAAATTAATATGTCTCAAGGGTTGAAAATTTGATATAAGAAACCACTATTGTGGTCCTAATTCATTATTCACACATTCCTAACTTCATGAATAATAAAATTATATTTGTTATATAAATTTTTAATTATATTATTCAACAATATTTTTTTAATAAGGACCTTTTATTTCAATATTCTAATTTTTATTATAATATTTTTTCTTATGATTGTGTGAAAATGAAATCAATGTCGACTTATTTTGGTAATCATAGTGATAAAAGATACTATGTTAAATACATAATATAAAATTTATATAACCATAAATAAAACAATTATTTACTTATTAAATTATAATAAATTTAATATTTAATTTCCATAGTCATCCATGTCAAGGTTATAGAGAACTATTCATGTGGGAGGTTAAACTATCCAAAACATGAACATACAAAAATTATATGGGTAAGTATAGAAAAGTAATTGTTTATTTTGAAATAATGTCATCATAACATAAGAATAATGATATTATTCAAATTTTTCATTTTGTAATTCATATTTTCAATGTTTTGGATAAATAATTAAAAATAAGATGAAAAATGATAAATGTTACTTCATGGAGGTGGTAATATGCACAACACACAATTGAAATTATTTTGATTTTCTAGGAGGATGGGAAGAATAAATAATTGTTGTTACATTTATATAATAACAATTATGTATAATAATTATACGTAGTTCATTATTTAAATGTCCATGGGATATCTTTTTAGGGGAAATAATAAGAATAAAAAATATGGATTAAGTAATACTCACCTTGGGGCCATGAAATTTCTCTTGAATATATCCATGAAAATGATGGTATTTGGATAAATAATTGCAACCAAAGTATTATTAATGTGAGATAATATTATAGTAGGTGTAAAATTGAAGAGTTACAAGAATAAATTCTATGTGATTTTTGTGGCATGAAGTGGTGAAATTGTTCCCTTTTATAAGTGAAGAAAACCCACTTTTGTGAGTTCCATTTAGTTTTCAATGATATCATTACACTACTCAAGGGTAAAGGACACAACAGAGATAAAAATAATGATTTTTGGATGATATTTTTTTGATAAATTCTCAAAAAATAATTTTTTTCTCATTTTCTAAACATGATGTTAGTCATTTACCCTTATATTATCACTTTTAATTTTTTTTGTTTTTACTAGGGCAGCTCGTTTTTACCCAAGTAACTTATGTTTTACTAAAAATATAAAATCACCCATTATAAAAAATTAGTTTATAATATAAAGAAATTTATTATCAATTTTTTCTAATTAAATTTATATATAATATTAAATTAAATATTAAATTTTAAAAATATATATATAGAAAAATATTTTTTTTTGAGAAAAAAAGATATTTTAACCATTATGTGTTCTTAATCTTATTTATCATTTGTTATCAGTTAAATGTCTGTTAAAGTAATTATATATGTTTTTAAAAATAATGTTATATTATATTATTTAAAATATTTTAATTCAATATATTAGATAAAAATGATAAAATATTAATAAAAAAATCATTTAAAATAATTATTTCATGATTACAAATGTTATTATATTTAATCATAGTAATCTTATTTTGATTTATAAAACTAAATTTATCTTTTTTAAAGAATTTTTACTAATTGATTCTAAATATGGAATCCATTTTAACAAATAAATTTTTTATATGTAAGAAAATAAATTTTTATATTAGTGAATATAACGTGTAAAAATATATTTTTAGAAATTGAGTATTTATTAGATTAAAATTTATTTATAGGTTACAAATATTAGTTTCCTTTATGTTATTGATATAAATTGATTTATTAAACAGTAAATAAAATTTATTTGAATTTTGAATCTTTCTAAAATAAAATTTAACCAAAATAAAATTTAATTAAAATAAAAACACACAAATACTTTTTATTTAAAAATATTACTTATGTTCCTAATTTTTTATTCATAGGTTTTATAAATTCAACATATTCTTTTAAAAATTTATTTTTTAATTATTAAATAAATATTTTTCCAGTTAAATGGTTTTATATACATTAATATTAATTTTTTAAAGTCATAATATTTATATTTTGGTAAAAACTATATTATTCACTATTCACTGAAAAATAAATAATTTCAATAAAACCCTAAAACTAATACTAATATAATATTGATATTCTTAATCCAAAAAATGAATATAATTTTTTAAATTTATATTTAAAAATTTAAAAATTTATTTTTTAAATAAATAAACAATATAAAATAAAAAACTAATTATATTGAAAAGTTTCCTTTCAAAACACAAGGTTTTCTTAAAACTATTTTATATGAAGTTATAATTGTTTACTATATTTTTAACTACTTTATGATTTATTATTATTATAATTTTATTATCTAATATGTCATAATTTTCTTTAGTCTATGTTGTGTATGAAAAAAGTTACAAATACAATGTTTATTTGAAGGAAATTGTATTCCAAAATCTCAAGGTGTTACATTTTCTCTCTCCTCCCACCACATAAAATAAATATTGTCCTCACAATTTCGATTATACCTTACTAATAACAATAACTAAGGCTATATAAATATAATCATATCTCAAGATATAACTTTTAACGGATACCAACCATTCTATCATAATGAAGACTAGGTAAAATATCTTTTCTCTCGTGATAAGAATATAACTAATGTAGAGGTTTACATTAACCATTTATCCTAAATACTGACAATAAAATGGAATTATATTTTTATAGTAGTTTTACATGTTGTCTTGTAATAACTGGTTATCATGGGTTGTTTTTTAGAAGTTTTTTTGATCCTCTAAATTATCATTATTAAGATAGCTAGTCCATTCCTAATATGACTTCAAATTTAACTACATTATGGATAATTGGATTTTTAGGAAGGACATTACTATAAATAAATATTATAGAGTAGTTATATAATTGAGATAAAAAAAATCATACCACTTCTATATTTTATGAATAATTAAATATATAGTCATTTTGGGGTGATTTTATGTTATTATAAAACAAATGTAGGTGTAAATGAGTAGTTTGGAAAAGATACGAAAACAAAACTCATTGTTCTTTATTGAATGATTGGTGTTCTTCACTCCACATAATTTTTTTGAACATACATCAATTGTTGTGGTTTTATATGCAATCCCTTGTTCCCTTTTCATAGGAATTCATTGATTCCAATAATTCTTTTCAACGTTTAGATTGGGGCATTAACATGGATAATTCACAAGTTCCTCACATTTAAGACATTAAAATATTAGTGGAAACCTGAGGTGAAATATTTTTCTTTTCATTTTTTCTATTAATATCGTGATTTTTCCATAAAAATTAGTGAATATATTCCCTCAATTTGCACAAATAAAAAATCACCCAATTTATTTAAGAAAATACCCTAGATTATCCTTTTGATAATTTTTATATAATGGAAATTAAGCATTTTTTCATTCATCATCTTCATCACCAGAATTTTCATGAGAATCCATCCATATATTCTTTTATTTCTTGTATTTCAACTATGTTCACATTTTTAATCACAATGCTTGATAGATGGTTTGAAATAATCATATTATTTTTAGTCAAACATGCATCCAACTAGGTTGCTCATTATAAAAATTTTATCATTGTCCATGGCATCCATTATTAACGTTGTTTCTTTGGGATTCATCCATTACTAAAACCAAAAGAGTTTAATGTGAGTAATGAATAAATAGAATCATAATAATATTATAATTAATGATCTCATGAGAATTCAAACCTGAAATTTTATACTCTTGAGAATCAAAAAATTATCTTTTTTTAAAAATTAAATCACTTTAGGTTCAATCTACATTCCTTTGGTAGGGTTCTGTCATACTTCTTAACCAAATTCATTATAATAAAAAAATTATAATGGATTTTTAATTGAATGTGATTATCCAAATCATATCCCCTAGGAGTGTCAAACTAGCTGTGTAGTTAGGCCGCTTTATCATGCACTGAGTAATGTTTGAGTTAATACCCAACCCACCCCTTTGAGGGTTATTACCCTGAGGTATATATATTTCATATCCTTCATCCTCGTGTCATATCTTTATAGGGATGTTATATTTTGGAAAACCACAGAATGCCTACATTACCAAAATATCAGGATGTTATCATTTACTTAAATGTTTCACTCAAATATAACCCTTTGGTTTTCAGTAATATTCTCTAATCTAATCCATAAAATGAATAAAATAATAAAAAAAATTAAAAAAAACACTCCTATGATACCAAATGATGTGTCTCGAGATAAACATAACTTAAATAATACATTAAATTCAGGATTTAGATGATGTATCTCACAACAATCACACAACAAGAGGTTTGAGATTTTTATTGTCTTTAATATTAGTACATAAATATATTACTTGATAAAAAAATTAAAATATTAAAATATAATCTCACTCCACTAGACCCTTTAATAAACATATCACATGATATAATCATTCCCATAATGTTGTTAATGGAAACATAATAAAGGGGTGAGATCATATACTCAGTAAGGTAGAATCATATCATAATGTATCATATTAGAAACATCAAACAGAACATTAGGGATAGGATAAATATCTTATTAGAATATAATAATACTAAATATTTTAATATAAGAATAATATATCAAAATAAGATAATAAAATTATTGTTAAATAATCATAAAATTTATGATATGGATCAAAATACATAACAATATTCATAAAACATGTGGTAATCACACAAGAGAGAGAAATAATTTAAAAATAAATAATAGCAAGAAAACAAGAAATATATTTAAAATAAAAAAACATATAAGATATGTGTAATAACCAATATAATAGTAAAAACATCGTGATAAAACTCATTATTCCCATGCTTATGTGAACAAAATCATTATGTTTGCACCTGAAAATGTGTAAAACTCATTATACCTATCCTTTAGTGAATAAATAATTATTACCATGCCAAAATATCTAAACATATATAAACATAAAACAATTAATTTTAGTTTTATATAGGATCCCAACCACCATCATCCATATATATGTGTACTAGTTAAAATCAATCATCATCATATCTTACGCAACCCTGGAAAAAAGAATGGGTTTCTTAAAATTTTCAAAAACATCACTTAACATGAACATAAGGAAACATAGAATATAAAAAATATTATTTTCCAAAAGCAATTATATCATAGTAAAATATGTAGGGTGCTTAAAATATCATTTCCTATGAGATAAACCTTGAAGGAAAAATATAAGTGAAAATATGAATATTTTCATAAAAACATGTATACATTGTTATAAAAAATGAAGTAAAAAATACATTAAAACAATTATATGAGTAGAAGTAGAATAATTTTGAAAATTTTATAATACATAGTTTTAATTAAAATATCCTTGAAAATAAACAAAGATCATGCTAATAAATATTTAGTGGTAAATAACGACAAAAACTCATTTATTATGATTTTTGGGTTGTTTTTAAAAACGCACTAGAGAAATGTTGATATAATTTTATTTATTAAAATATTTAAAAAGAATTATGAATAATATAAAAGAAAAACACTCTTTTATCTCATTAAAGTAAACTATTTTTAAAGAAAAAACATGGATATTAAATAGAATATTAATTCATAAGAATGGGAGTTATTCTAACAAACATTTTACTTTTTTATGAAAAATGTTTTATAAAAGGAGTGGTTGTTAATGATGAAAGTAATTTATGTAAATAAAAATAAGAAATACCACCTAAAATATATTAATTTAAGGATAACATAAATCTTGAAAATTATATTCATGTAAGAAATACTATGACCCAATGAATCAAAAGTTCAGTTGATGAAACCCTGACAACTTTTTTAATTTTTGAGTAAAAACCCCATAATGGAAATAATTTTGAATAAGACATTGAAAAATATGAAATGTATAAGAATCATAATAGAAAATATTAAATGGGTATTAGAAAATCCATTCCAAAAAAAATCATGGTGTATAATAAGAAATATTTTCCAAATGGTGAAAATCTGAGACAAGAAGCCCTTATTATGGTCCTAATTTATTATGAACACACACCTAACTTCCTAAAAAATAAAATTATGTTTATTAAATAAATTGTAAAAAAATTATTCATATATATTTATTTTAATAGTGGACATTAATTATCACATTATATTTATTTATTATATATTTTTTCTTCTGTTTTTTTGAAAATGGAATCAATGTCTATTTATTTTCGTAAATTTAGTGATAAAAAATACTAAGATAAATACTAAATATAAACCTTAAATAAATAAAAATTAGTAATTTATTACTTATTAAATTATAATAATTGTTTCATTTAAGTTCTCATATTCATACATGAAAGATTTTTATAGAATTGTTTTGGGAGGTGGTTACACCGACCCAAGCATGTGCATACGATAATCTATTGGGTGAGTATAGTTAATAAATTATTTTTTTTTGATGTAATATCATTATAATAGGATCATAATGATATTATTTATAAAATTTTATGGTTTTTAATTGGATTTTATGTGGTTTGATAAATAATGAAAATCTAGATGAAAATCAAAAAACTTTACTTCGTGGAGTCAGTTGTGTATAGAATACACGGTCAAAGTTATTTTGATTTTATAATTGAAAGGGAATTAATAAATAATGGTTGTTCAATTAATTTAAAATAACTTCAATATAATAATGAAACCATGTTCATTATATAAAAATAGTTAGGATAGGTTTTTTAAGGAAAGAATAATAATAAAAAGACAAGGATTAAGTAATAATAACTTTAGGACCTAGAGATTTCTATTAAATGTATCAATGGAAATGAACAGATTAGGGTAAATAATTGAGACCAATGGTTTGTTAAATTTAGATATGATTTTAGAAGGATAAAAATATCACCGTTTTGAGAATAATTTTGATGTTATGGGTGTGTTATGAAGTGGGGGAAGTGTCATGTTTTATATATGAAGAGAATGGAAATTTTTTGAATACCCTTTATTATTCATTGATATCATAATGCTATTTAAGATTAAAAACTACATAAGTTAGACATAATGGAGTGTGGGGTGATATTTCATCAAAAAGGCCTCAACCAATTGTTTGTAAACATGTTTTAAACAAGTTCGAAGTCATTTACCCTTATATTTTTACTTTTTACTTTTTTTTATTAATGAAACGAAATTTAATATTTCATTAATATAATTAAATTTATAAATAATAGAAAATTAACATTTAAATTAAAACTTTATATGTGATTAAATTATTATTTATTGAAAAAAATGTTTTCACCATTTTTTTTAATCTTATTCCGAATAAATTACCAATTAAATGTGTGTTAATATAATTATATGAGTGTTTAAATATAATATTAGAGTATTGATTTAAAATATTTTAATTAAATTGATTATATAAAAAAATTCCATATCAATAAAATAAATATTCGAAAATAATTGTTTCACCATTTTCATTGTACTTAACCTTAGTCTTATTAATATTATCAGTATGCCTATAAATAGAATGAGAATTTTTAAATAATTTGAACCAAATGATTAAAATTGGGAAATATATTTTACCAAAAAAATCCATGTGTAATAAAAATCAATTTTAATATGAGCCCATATAATAGGTAAAAACCCAATTTTAGAGAAAGTTAATTTTAAGCTTAAAAATTATATGTAGGGAAAACATAACCATGTATTTGATGGTAATTATAAAAATTGTATTATTATAAAATAAATAAAAATTTATTTGTCTTTAAAATCAATCTAAATACAAATTTTACAAGAACATTATTTTATTAAAAGTGAATACCAAAAATAGTTTTTTTTGGAAAATATTACTTAAGTTCTTAAAATTTTAATCATTGGTTTTATAAATTCAAAAGAATATTTTTAAAATATATATATTTATTATTAAATACATATTTAGGTAATTTAATTTTTTATACACTTCTAGGTTTTTCGTATAAATTCATAAAATTTATAGTTTTGGTAAAAACATTATTTTTCTTGAATCACCGAAAAATCAATTATTTTAGAAAAATTAAGAAAATTGATCCTAATATAATATTTTCAGGATTAATAGAAAAATAAATTTAATTTTTTAAAACTTATATTATAAAATTTATGAATTTATCTTTTAAATAAAAATAAAATAATTAAATAAAAACTACTTTTATTGAACAATTATATTTCTAAATACTAACTGTTATTAATCATAGTTTGTATGATTTTATAATTGATTGCTATATTTTTATCTAATATAATTTTTATTATTGTTATAATTTTCTTATCCAATATATCATGATATTTTTTAGTTTCGCTATTTCATGTGGAAGAATATGTCGATGCAATTTTTATTTAAGGGAAAATATATTCAAAAATATTGGTGTGTTATATTAGTATTGAATGAGAATTGATGCATAAATGGAGTGTCAATAAGAGAATTTCATGGGATCAGAGAAGGGAAAGAAGACTATGCAATATTTCAAAATATCATGTTGATTTAAATTGTTGAGTCTTTATAGACTTTAAATGGAAATATAAATGCTTCTAAAGAATGGTATTTCTATGAGCATAAATGTTTAGATTCATGGAGTTTAAATGTTTTAATATTATGAAATATAATATTTGAACAATAATATGGATAAAATGAATAATAAAGGAATTAAGAAATTTCTTTCTTCATATGTATATATATATATCTGTCTCTCTCTCTGTGTGTGTGTGTGTATACTATAGGATAAGAAAATGTGTGATAGGTATGATATAATTATTCTATAATAATTTCTATGGTATTGAAGAAAAAAAAGAGGTCTCAACTAAAATTCTTATTACACAACCTTTGAGTCGAAGAGAAGAAGACGAGAACTTGTGTTATCCATATTCACTAAATAATAATAATATAGGGGCATAACCAATTTATTTTTATCACGATGAAGAAATAAGATTAATAATAAGAGGGATGAGACATATGTGGATTTAAATTTACATTGATACAAATAGAAGAAGAATAAGAAAACTTAGTTCACTGATATGAAGTAGAATAATTGGGTGTGAACACGTCTATGCATACCAAAAAATAATAAGTGTTTCTTGTATATTATTATTGAATAATAATAATAACAATAAGGAAGACAATGTCTATTTAAAACATAGTTTTAGTATAATGTTTTTATGTAATCTTCAGTTGTTACCCATTTGATGTGACTGTAATGTGTTAGATGCACTTGTTAGTAGGTGTGATGTTCTGACTTGGGAGCCACAAACCAGTGGCTCAAGATCTTCAGTCACATGACCTCCAGTGTACCTCCCTATATTCCAAACTCTTACTACTAATACTGATGGTCTAATATTTCAACATGGGTAGAATATACCCTCTTTATCAAAGTAGCTCAATAGCAGAAATAATGAAAAATAATCAAAATATAATAACAAAAATCCAGAATAATTCCATAACAATAATAGACCAATAGTACATGATGAACTAGAATTAGAAAACAATATCCAAAACAGACAATAGATATGTCAATCCACAGTATTGGTTAAGTGCCTAATAAAAAGCCCAAACATAAAGATACTGAGAAATCCGAGCGAGTAAAGGCACCATGTATGGTTCCCTCATCCAAGTTCCAACACAACTTAGCCATCTAACATAGATCTCTTTTCCTTATCCTATCAAGTAAACATGAAGTTTATTTGGGTACCAATCAGGTAGCTCGAGTAGGGTGTGAGTAAAACTTACTAAACCACCACCAACATTGTCTAAAACAATATTCAGTCAATAACAATGCATCCAATTATATAAAGAATAAATTACAATCAATAAATTAAATAACTATCATGATCAATTATTCATTACATAACCACCTTTTACCAAGGGTTCACGAGGACTACCAAATAATAAATCCCTTATTCATATCATATTGGATTCTAAACTATCCTCAAAGGATATCACATAGAGATTCACAATTCCTTATTTTGTGGTTTTCATTATCTATTTCATTTCAATTCAGAACACAACTACTTGTATCCAAAGTCCAATGCCATCATTTTAGGCCTAGAACATTATAGATAGGACATAGTGAGTATTTAGAGAATTATCCCCTATATACATCCTATTTATTAATCAATCATGAGTTGTATTTTGAAGCATTAGACTGTGTCTTAGACTCGTTTATCACATGCATGGATTTGGTCTGAAAACGCCAGGGGTAAGACCTTATGGGTATTTGGAAAATAATTACTTATCCCAGACTCCATTTATCAATCAATAATATATATCACATTTAACAAGCTTAATGACCATTAACCCTCTTATCAATATTTTATATCAAAGTATACCATTTAAATTGTAAACACAATCATGGTTCAACACATTAATCTCATTGAATAATATGAAAAATTTACCATTAAACCATTTATCAACATTTAATAAATTAAATTTCTTCCCTTTAATGTTATCCAACCATCCCTTGATTATTATTATCAATTAATTTATAACCACATTAATTTACCCATTTCAAAATCTCAATAATTACGCAATTCCATGATCACATAACTCCATTAATTAATTAACCTATTAGTTAATCTAATTTAATTTGTGTTTGAATGTCCAAATGTGGAAATTGAAATTTAAATATTGTATACACATAAATTAATAAAAACTGTTGGAAATTGACATTTAGACCTCCCAACTCAAGATTGATGATGATTACTCTCCAACGGAAATTCCTAATTAGAGTGGAACAACCAATATCATGATGAAGAATGAGATATAGATCCAAAACCAAGATCAAAGGTCAAATGGATTAATATTCATCTTATCCCAGATCTATTTCATTTATAATATAAAATAAAAAATTCCCATTTGTCTAGGAATAGATAAGGGAGAGCGAGGAAAACATACCGAAAGAGATTTCTTAACGGGAGAGGTGCAGGTCCATCAACTGGATCATTGATTTACCAAGAATAGTGCCTAAGACCCCTAGGAATACATATAGTATCCTCTATGGTCAATGGAATTAGTTCAAGGTTACCCTAGGGTGTTTAGGGATATAATCTAGGGGTTTCATAAATTTTTAATAATTTTTTAGAGGTTTCTTTTTTGGAATTCATGATTTATTGTATGGGGTGAATGGTTTTCCCTAACTCTGTTCCAAACCATGTACCTCCTCTTATTTACAAGTATTCAAAGTGATTTCAAAGAAATGGTTTTCAAAATGTTTTCAACCATATTTATAAGTTTTCAGGAAAAATGATTTTCAGAAAAAATTCAAGATTTATTAATACATTATTAAAGAAATTTCAAAGAAATGTTTTTCAAAACGTTTTCATACTTCTTTATAAATATTGAATAAAAATGATTTTGAAAACGTTTTCATGATTTCTTTATAAATTTTAAAATTATTTTCAATGAAATGTTTTTCAAAACATTTATAAGATCTCTTTGAATGTTTTCAAGTGTTTTTAAAGAAAAAATTATTTGAAATGTTTTTGAAGATTTTTTTAAATGTTTTCAAGGAAAAAGGTTTTGAAATTGATTTCATGACTTCTTTATATATTTTCAAGTTGTTTTCTAATAAAATGATATTCAAATGGTTTTATGTATTAAAAAAAATTCAAACAAGAAAGGATATTTTCCTCGAGAATATTTTTAGAGTATATTTCATAATAATTTTCCATCTTAGATGTCATCTATTGATGTTACTCATGCCTCTATAAAAAATGATCTAAATGTCCAATTCATATCAATTTTAGTAATGCATTATTATTAATATCATGGACTTTATAGAACTAATTTCTTCTTCATGCGTAATATGTTTTTGAAACCCATTTCTCTTTCATGGGTTATCTTCTTTTGTAACACACTTCTTTTGATCAATTATGTTTATGATGAAATGATTATGAAACCTGTCTCTTTCCATAGGTTATGATATGTTTACCTATTTATGATACCCATTTCATTTCATGGGTTATGATATTTTATTTATGATCTTGTGGCACATGTATGTATTTTTCACAATGTTATTGGTGGGACCTATATCTCCATCCAATTAATTGGGTAAAGATTTATATCTCATGACATAGATGGTGTTGGAACATGGGTTTAATCAGTTTAGTAATATAGGTTTTGATCTAGGGTTTACTCAATCTTGTAATATAGGGCTGGAATGATGGATTACTTGGTTCAGTAATACAGGGCTGCAACAAGGGTTTACTTAGTTCATTAATACAAGGATATAACAAGGGTTTACAGATTTCAGTATTACATGGCTATAATGAGGGTTTACAAGGTTCAGTAATACATGATGGAATGAGGGTTTACTCATTTCAGTAATACTTTGCTGAAATGAGGGTTTACTCAGTTCAGTAATATAGGGCTGCAACTGGGGTTAACTCAGTTCAATAAAGGAATTTTTCCACTATGATGGTCTTGGAAATGATGCCTCTGATATTATGGGAATCAGTATATACTTATGTGTTTCCATAATTCCATGTCTTACTCCTATGTTATGATTTAATGGATTATGTCCTTTATTTCTATTTTATTCATCTCTTATGAAATTTCATGATTTGTGTCAGGATTCATGTATATGATCTTTGACATGTATGGTATGATCTTATATTTTCATGATCAGGTTTGGATACCATTATTCTCAGGTTTATGCTTACATGTATCCATTTTTTACCCTTATTGAGAATTTTATCTCACTCCTTTTTATGTTTCCTTCCATAGTTTATAAATCTATTTATTATTTTTGATGTGTCTGAGAAGGGTTCTAGTCACGAAGACCCTAGTGAAAGATAATGTAGCTCAATAATGTACTGATGTTTATGTTTCCATGTTTGCAAAGGCATTATAAAAACTATGGTATTTAGGAATCTTTTTGTATAATGCTAAATATTCAGTAAAATTTATGTAATTTATATTTTTGTAAAGAGAGGATCTCTATAGTTGGTAAAAAAATATATAGTTAACCGTTGAAAACTAGGATGATAAAACCCTAGTGAGATCCCTAGGTTTATTTCTAATGATATGTTAAGGGATGTCTCTAATGATAAGTATAAGGATGAGTTAAAGGTTAGGGAAATGTCCTAGAATTTTGGTAAAGGATAGAGTGAGTGGTTTCCATGAAATAAATCCCTGTGTAGATACTACAAGTGGATGTGGCTCTGGAAAATATATACCTAGGGATAAGAAATACGACAAGATGTTCTAGTCTTGACTTGGGGTTATATAGTACATGACAATGAGCCTTGTTACACACCTGGTTTGACACTCCTATGGGAATTGATTTGGGAATTAATAAACTCTTCATGAATAATCATGAAATATTTAAATATAAGTTAGCTATGAATAAAGTTGGGTAAACCCATGGTGTCATAAATTACGGAAGCTATCATGATTTAGACATCCTATAAGTAAATATTTTCATGGTTATGTGGCTTTATACTTTTATAAGTAATGATCACACTATGCTTCTAGTTTTAGTCAATGGTGGGAACTAGAAGGGACTAGATTAATGTTGAATGTGATAGAAGATTTAATGATGAGTAGTTAAGTGGGATGATCACTGGAGTGGAAGATGTAATGATAAATCCTAATTAGTTTTCGTGAAACATGATTGACAGTGTTTACCTTAACCAACTCTCTGACTCACTAAGGAAGAGAAAGATGTTTGCTGAGAGTTCAGGTAATGGAGACCACAGAGGAAAGAATATTCATTTTCCTTTGTGTACAGAATGTAGATAGAATCACCTAAGTGAATGTATTAGATAAACAAAAAGGTTTTCTTTACAATGGAAAATAGTGACACAATGCAAGTGAATGCAAGGGGAAAATGAAGAGTTTGTTTAACAAAATAGATGGAAATTTTGGTCTCCCGAAGTCCTTATCGAAGGTTATGTTTTTTAAGTGTGTATAAAATGGTCATTATGAAACTCAATGTCCCAAATAAGAGTGTTCTTGAAGAGAATCAACAAGGTTGTGTGAGTAATGGTTACAATATGGATGATGATGAGAGTGTGGATGAAATGTGGAATAAAATAGGTATTATTGTTAATGGATTAAGGATGAAGTAATATTATTATTTATGTATTTGGATTCAAATGTAATGTATGATGAAATATAAAAGGTTGTTCTACATATGTTTTTTGCTCAGTATTTTAATGTTTATGTATAATGTTCTTTATGGACTGGTGAAGTGATTTAATAACAATATTCTATTTTTACTAAGGGAAGGTAACCCCCAATATGTTATTTATGATAATATAATGTTGTATGGATAAAGATATGTGGGGTATGAATAAGTAAATTGAACAGTATAGATTACCTTTGAACTAAGTAAGGGCTTGTTTATAGGTGGTTTATGCTACCAATAATGAAGTATACAACATTTTTGGATTTAAAGATTAAATTCAATATACATTGGAATGACGAAGAATGCATGTTTTCTAAAAAATTTATGGTAAGTTATGTTGTAACCATGTTTCAAGATAATATATGGCGAGGTTATTCACATTCATGGAATGTGACAACCAATAGCTAGTTTGTTCTATATAGGGGAGTCAATGTTAATCTTGGGAGGAAGTATTTTTTGCATTGAGATTTGATGAAAGCCTTAGTTAAAAGTCTAATTATTTTTTAACCTTATTTCAAGGACATATATCAATATTTTATATTAGTTTCATTTAAAAAAAAGGACATCATGTATGTCGGGTGACAACCAATCAAGTCTAGAAAAGTCGCGGGTCTTGAACAAATGACCGAAGGACGATAAAGTTTTTATTCCTACCACTAGCCTACACAGTGTCCTATTTAATGTATATTTATTTTTAATGAATAAATATTGATGATGAACCATTGGCTTAGTTTTTATAGATTAATGATTGTTGTTTTTAAGAGGAAAATATTTGTCCTTTTTATTATTTTATTGGCATTAATAACTTTTAAAATCATATCATAGTGAATTATTCATCAAAGTTACTTTTTGGACATTCATTCCATGAGGTAATGTAATTATTTGAAATTTATCAAAGCAAAACCAAGGAATGAAATTTTGTTTATAGAATTTATCAAGAATAACCCAACGTTCTGAATGTGATAAAAAATATTATCCTAATACCTTAATTTTATATAAGCTGGTGGCCTTTTAAATCATTAAATATTTATGAATTTGAGACGGTCAATATCCCTTTGATCATTAACTTGTTTGTGATTGATTAACTAAATCACTCACTAAAAATATTTATGCTTTTCCTCCTTGTCTAATATTTACTCCCAACCTATGTTATTCTATGTGGAAACCCTGTTATATGTTACCTTGGGTAATAGTTATGGATTCAGATTTCCACTTTGAAGGGAATTTTTAGTATCTGTTTTTATGATATGGGTTTCTATGAATGAAAATCTCAAGTATTAAACCTTTGATAAGACAGATGAATTTTGCGGACGAAATTCATTTTAAGGGGGGTAGAATATAACACCCTGACTTTTTAAAGACCTATTTTTTTATTAAATTTAAATTTTCATTTATATATTTTAATGCACTAAGTCATAGATTCCTTTCACATGGAACTGACTTGGTATACATTCCACACAACACTAACATGGAATACGATGCACGCAACACTGAATTGGTGTATGATAATCGCGACACTGTGTTTCTATGAAATATCCCATTTTATTATATTAATTATTTAAATAAGATAATTATAAATCAGTATTTAAACAAAGTAATATAAATAGTAATAACTAATTTTAAAATATTTTTTCTAATGGTTTTATATACATAAAACATATTGATAATAAAAGATATGAATTTTGGTAAAGTCCTTTATATGTTTAAAATCATTATTTTATCAAATGAACTGCATTTAATAAAAAAAGTAATTTTATATGAATTTCGAAATTTAATCTATAAAATAATTTTTTTTAAATCATAAAATCAATATTATTCTAGGGTGAAATTTTTTGGATTTTTTTTAACAAACTTCAATTTTGATGAATAGTTAAAAATACTGTTTTTTTGTTCAAAACATCCTTTTTTCTAATTAATTATTAATTAGAAATGATATTATAAATTAGTTTTAAGGTAAATTTATGTTAATATTACATCAAGTAATACAATTAAATTCATTAGAATCAACTCCACTAGGATACTGAATATGAAATCATAATAACAGTTTAAACATTTTCCTACTATAAAAACCTGTTATTTTGTCCCATCTATGCGATTAGCACTAATATTAATTTTTCCACATCAGTGAAGTGAATTTAAAAAATTATAAATACACCATTGTTTTAATTATAATTTATAGAGTCTAATGATACCATATTAATTTTTACCAAAATTATTAGTCAAACTTATTAAAATTAATCACAATAGTGGAGGAAAAATTAACCTTAATTTAGGACTATACCTTAAAACTAAGGGCCCAAATGACCTAGGAGATTGTAAAAAAACCCATTTTTTGTAAATATTACTGAAATAAACCTTCCATTATTTATTTTGGTTGGTTTTGAAATAATTTTGGTATGTAATAACATGTGCACTCCTAATTTACTTCTAAAAATTCAATCTACGTCCTTTTCCTTCCCTATAAAGGCCACCACCTATACCCATCCCTAAAACATCTAAAAACATTTAATATCATCCAATATATGACCAGTAAGCCTCCCAAAAATCCAACATTTGACTTTGACAAATCTGTTTGGGTGAAAACCCTCTCAAGGAAGACTTTTGGCACAAACCAAAAGGATGTACCTGACTAAGAGGTAACATCTTCTCTTAAGATGCTTTCCTTTATTTTACTTCTACACCACCTACACACTCTTTATACCCATATTGTGTGATAAAACTAGTAAAATACATATAATATCATGTTTTATGCAAAGTTTATGACATACACTTACACACACCACCCTATAATGAATGTTGAAAATTTTGTTTCTTTGTACGACGAACTACTACCTCACAAAACAATGATTGTTAATTTCTCATATACCACCAATAATGTTTCCAAATATGCTAGAAAATCTACTTATATATGTAATATATTATGTTTAATATATATTTAATCTTATTTATTTATTTTAAAATAAAAATATGTTTACCTTCCATTTGGTTTGAATATGATAATGTAGTTTTAGGAAGTATGGACAACCGCCCCCTCAAAGAGATGTGATTCATTCACACACCACATAGAATGTATTAAGGATGGTATTAATGAAATTATATGATATATATGATATATTAATGATAATTTAATAATTATATATATATAAATACATATATATACATATTTGATTTACATACATTCTTTCAATACGACAATAAAAAAAGAAAATAACGTTCGTGCATACATATGGATTACCATCCCTATGAACGATGTATTTCATTACATAATTAATTATGCTATAGATTGTTATAATATAATTTTACTGGATATACCTGATATTTATATAATTTTATACTTTAAGGAATAATTATATAATTATACGGATCAACGATATAACAAATTAAGACAATGTGTATAACAAAGTGAATATTATCCAAAGTCAAACCTTAACATTGGATAGTTAACAAGAGGGAAATATAAATTCATAATAAAATCATATATATTAATTAATATATTAATATTATTCAATAAAAGATTTATAATAACCTTATTTTTATTATACAATAATCTTGTATGATTACAGAGAGAGTCAAGACACAAGGTAAGGGTATTTCATCTCACTTTTAATTTCTATGAGATACATGCTATGTTCGATAAAATTTCCTTTTGTGTGTTGTACGTACTACCCATGGTTGTATTATATGTATCTTGTACTACCTGTGGTTGTATTATATGTAT
Source organism: Viscum album (assembly GCA_963277665.1). Classification (NCBI taxonomy): domain Eukaryota; kingdom Viridiplantae; phylum Streptophyta; class Magnoliopsida; order Santalales; family Viscaceae; genus Viscum; species Viscum album. Next base: position 419,424,058 of record OY728162.1, on the reverse strand, counting down.
CTTGTACTTATATTTATTATACAATAATCTTGTATGATTACTCATGTTTTGTTATTCACCTGAACTATTTTTTTTGCATGCATATACATACATTTTACATTCCATATCATGAATAAAAATATTTTCATGATATTATATGATTCCTATAATTAACATTCATTACATGTAGAGCATGATACCAAGATACCCTTTTATAAGAGTTTATTGAGACAATCTCATTACTTTCCAAGATTGTTTATGTTAATGCTTCCTTTCATAAAATATTAATATCCATCTCTCAATAATATTCATGTGTTTAATTATCATATTTTATTTCATGATATAATATTGCATTATCACCATTTTCTACACTTTGGTACATAATTTAGCTAAGAATGTTTTTTAGGAAAACCTTACTTTACCCTCTCTTTGGTCGGAAATCTATGTTTTCTAAAAAATGTTTCCAAGAATATAATACCATTACACTATAATATATAAAATACATTTTTAATTTTTTTATCATTTACCAAAATACTCAAGGGAATATTCTTATTGGGTTCTAAAGAAGTCACATTTCTATCCTTTTTACCGTGTAAAAGGAATGTTATTTTGACATCGTCTTACATGTACGGATTTACCCACTACCATTACATCAAATATCAATTTGCATTGTTAAAAAGGATAATATTTAATAAAATGTTTTTAAAAATGGAGTTTCAAGGAAAATTGTTTTCTAGATGGTTTCAAACATCTTTTTTTTTCACAGAAAAATGTTTTCCAAATATTTTCCAGTCTTATTTACACGTTTTCAAAGTGATTTCAAAGAAATGTTTTTCAAAATGTTTTCAACCATCTTTATAAGTTTTCAAGAAAATTGATTTTAATTTTTTTAATGCTTTATTTATAAATTTTAATTTTTGTTTTAAATAAATGTTTTTCCAAACATTTGTAACCATCATTATATGTTTTCATAAAAAATGTTTTTTAAAATATTTTTAATCTTTATTTATAAATTTCAAATTATTTTAAAATAAATTGTTTTCAAAACATTTAAAATGTTTATTTAAAAGTATTAAAGGGGTTTAAAATAAAAAGGTTTTTAAATTTTTGTAATATTATTTTATTCTTTTTCATGGAAAAAGGTTTTCAAAATGATTTCATGTCTTTTAAAAAGTTTTCAAAGTATTATCAAATAAAATTATTTTCAAATAGTTTTGTATATTAAAAATAATTTTTTGAACAAGAAAGGTTTTTTTCCTCAAAAAATGTTTTTAGAGTATATTTCAAAATTATTTTCCTTCTAAGATGAAATATATTGATGGGTTTTTTATGATGAAACCCACTTCTTTTGATGGGTTATCTACTTTTGAAACCCACTTATTTTGATGGGTTTTGTTTATGATGAAATAATTATAACAAATGTATCTTTCCTTAGGTTATGATATGATTACATGCTTATGATACCTATTTTATTTCATGGGTTAGGATATGATATTTATGATCTTGTGGCACAAGTATGTGTGGTTTCAATAGGTGATGGGTGGGACCTATATCTCCCTATAATGCATTGGGTAAAGATTTATATCTTATGAGATAGAAAGGGATGTAATGAGGGCTTAAATGGTTCAAAAATACATGGATCGAATGAGGGTTTACTCAATTCATTAATACAGGACTGGAATGAGGGTTTACTCTATTCAGTAAGAAAAGGATGGAACGATGGTTTACTCAATTCCGTAACACATGGATGGAACGAGGGTTTACTCTATTCAGTAATATAGTGCAGGAAAAAGGTATTAATTGGTTCAATAATATAATGATTGAAAAAGGGTTTACCTGGTTTAGTAATACAAGGCTGGAATGAGGGTTTACTTGGTTCAGCAATAAAAGGCTGGAATGAGGATTCACCTGGTTCAATAAAATAATTCTTCCTCTAAGATGATCTTGGAAATGATTCCTCGGATACTATGGAAATCTGTATATACTTATGTGTTTCCACAACCCCATCTCTTACTCGTATGTTATGTATTAATTGGTTATGTCCTTTACTTAATTTTGATTTAGGTATTAGGAACATATAAGCTTTATTCAATGATTCATGTATATGATCTTTGATATTGAGGGTATGATCTTCTATTTTCATGATCATGTTCTCGTACCCATATGATCATGTTTATGCTTACATGTATCCCTTGTTTACCCTTACTGAGAATGTGATCTCACCCCTTTTTATGTTTCATTCCCCAGTTTATGAAGAAATATATTATTTTTTATGTGTATAAGAAGGGTGATAGTTGTGAAGAAACTAGTGGGTGATAATATAGCTCAATTATGTACTGGTATTTAGGTTTCCATGTTTCCAAAGGCACTATACCAACTATGGTCTTTGTGAATATTTTTTTATAATGTTTACGTATTCTTTAGAAGTTAAGTAATGTCTATATTTTTAAAGTTAGTAATTATACAGGAAGGCTATACAAACATAATATTTTATTGAAGGATTTTATCCTTTTAAAAATAAATTTACACTTATATCTTTATCAAATGATTTTTAAAATTAAGTGGATTTACTAAATTTATTAACCATGTCTTAGAAAATATTTACACATAAGACAATTTATTTTGGTCCTATATTACATTCTCATTAATTTAACTAAATTATGTGATCGTGACAAAACATAAAAAATAAAATGACCACACAACTTGATATAAAAATAATAATAAAGCACTATGATCATGAGGTTATATTAACTATTAGTTTATATAGTAGTTGATAAACTAACTGCTGACCTAGGGGAAATACCTTGAACCAATTAAGGTTCGTGTTATAGCTTCCCACCTATCCACCTATGTATCTCCTTGGATTGGTTTCTCCTCAAATCTAAACATGAACATCCTCCACTAGATTTGTAGCTCCATACATTACATATTCCTTTTACGTACACATAAGGGAGGGTAAAATAGTTTACATAAAAGAAACCATGAGCACGTTGGCCAGAAATAATAATAGAAGATAAGTCATAGAAGACAATTATTTGATTTAATAATAAATTAAATGAAACCAATCACATACAAAGGTTTGGTCTAGATCATGATCATCCACATGCATGCAAGGAATTATACAGTTAATAAAACTATAATTCGATTCATAATTATTCTTATTTAAGAAAAATAATTCCCAAATCAATTAATTGTTATCTTTAATTAATAAATTCTTTTAACTTATTTATTATCATAATTTCCTTGATATTCTCATCCATTAAAATTTTAAAAAAATTAATTAAATTCATTTAAAATTTACATTTACATTAATATACCATGGAGGTAACATGGTGAATATCAGTCATAATTTAAACAACATTTATTATAATCATATATAGTTTTAATTTTTTGACATATTGGATACAAGACATATCAAAAACATTAATGAAATGTACAATTACATGAATTACATGATTTTTTAGTCATGTGTTATGCTTCAATGCATGATGAATAAAAACTGTAACACGGCTCATACATTATATTCAGATCTGAACATAACACATATATTAATTAATGATTTTTATATATAAAATTTAAAACCCATAACATGGAGTGTCCTATTAGTTTAATGACCACACGCAAGAACATGTCTTAAGGTTTAAATAATATAATAAAAAATTTAAATCTATTTAATTTGGAATAAGTACATGACATGTACATCTGAGCACACAACATGTATGACTCTCACCATCTATCTGAGGCACACGCTTAAGGACTTTGTGTGTAAATAATTCCTTGTAAACTGGAGTATATAGTGTGTCCAATTAGATACATGTCGTGTGATTTTGGATTACATAGTCACCAGTCTGGTAGGTCGTGTATTGAAATACACAACCTGTATTTGACTCAAAGGGACTACAAACCATGTATGCGGGACAAACGGTGTGTAATAAATTTGATCATGCACTAGTCTATCCCAGTGAGAACATGTTGTACGAATTAAATATACTACACTTAATAAATGTATACATCTTGAGTAATTTATGAATTAACTTCTTGTGTATTGTATACAAGTACACAAAGTGTAACTTTGGTTAAACAACATGTACTCCTGTGTTGTCCTTCCAAAATACTTTTCACCTCTGAATGAGTTCCTTGAAATTATTTTAATAATAAAAATAATTGTTTCTATTATATATATGAGAAACAAAGAGTAAGAAACATATCTCATGATTCAGATTAAATTAAAAAATAAACTTGATTTGAAAAACTGAATTAAAATATGTAAATCAAAAATGATATTTAAATAATTATAAATAATCATGTGATAGCTCTGATACAAATTATAGGTTCTGGGTGCATTAGTAGTGTGCGATAAGTGGTGCCCAACATGGTTTTTCTTCATGATAGATGATTGATCTAAGATCTAAAAGATGATAAATTTTGTGATCTATGGAATTGGATCAATGAAATAAAACAAGAGTAATAATTCTAGAACCATAGGGAAGATCATCAAATATTATTTATAATTAATTTATATAATTATAGAATTATTTTTATTGGAATCGTTTATTCACTATTGAATCTGGTGGAATATTTACACAACACCCTCTTTACCTTGTATGAATCATGTGTAGATTCCCTCTAGTGGTGATCCACATGTGTTTCAAGAATCTCTAGATTCCACTGAAGAAATCTATGGGCTCTAGCACATCAGATCCTTGCACTATCATCATCCACCTTTGATCTTTATGAGAACTACTTCCAAATAGTTCTCCTTGGTCTAGTGGAGGGAGATTTCTCTCCATTCTAGGGAGGATTATTAAAGATGGGAGATCTTTAGTCTTGAGGGGATTCTCAAAATCCATTGTACACAACCAACAAAATGAATTGGATCCGTGAGAAAATAATATAAATTGGTTTATACATTTCTAGGGTAAAAATAAAATAATAGTACAAGTTTTATGCATAAGTTATTTAATCTCTATAAAACCCCATGTCAAATAATAATAATAATAATATTTATCGACATGGGGTTAACTTGAAAATTATATTACATATTATTTAATTAAATATTATTTAATATTTATTACTTCTCACTGAACCTAAAACCTCGGTTATCCATTCCTCCATATTTATTGGGCCTTTAATAATGACTATTTATCTATTAAATAAATATCACTAAATTATTCTCTAATAAATAAATAAATATTATATTCACTAAATTTAAAATAAAAAATTATTAAATATTACACTGATATTATTTTCTCTCGAATAACTAGTGATGAAATATATGAGATCAAACATACAAGAATAATTATTATACCATATCAAGGAATAATATTTATTCAACTAGTAAAATAGTAATATATTATTTAACTAAGGTTCTGGATACACATAGTGTGTGACCCTCTAGGCCGCTTTCTCAATGGCATTAGGTGAAGTAGTCTAAAGTACAAGGTTAGGGTCTAAAAACATGTAAAGTAACCCATAGTGAAAGAAGTTAAATTATCAATGATATGATACCTCATATAGATTATTACTGTGTAATATAATCCCTTTATAACAATATCTAAAATCAATCAGGTTGCATGTTGGTTCCATAAAACTATGTTATCTAGGTCTCTTTCTCTAACATTATGAAAGTAGAACTTACCTATAGAACCCCTTGACCATGGATTTATTTAGGATATATCATTTCCATAAAAGGTCTTAAGATATTAAATTCGGTTAAAGAATATAAGGGATATGTTTTTTTTATATTAAGATGTGACTTTCCCAAAAAGGACAAGCCTCTTTTATTGGAAAAAGGAATAAAGACAAGATTACAAAAGTCTAAAGAAAGGAAGTTTACATTGATCCATCTGAATAAAATAGAGAAGGTCATCAGGGATCACATCACACCATGAAAATTCAATGCCATTTAAGCCCATATTTACAAGACTGTCTACTATATAATTTGCCTCCCTGTAGACACAAGTGTTGAAATAATTCATGGACGACAGATGATCCAGGCAGTTGTTCCACTGATTAGTAAGGTTCCAAGATAGATGAGAAGAACCAGTCCCAATAGCAAGGACTATAATGGTGGAATCACATTCTAGCCATATATTACTCTAACCATGATGATAATCATTCTCTAATACTGAACTAATTCCAATCATTTATTCTTTGAGAGAGGAAACAAGGCCACAAGAACAATATATATCCAAGGACATCCCCCTTGTGATCTCTTAAAATGGCATCATATCTAGAGGGACCAGGATTCCCTCTTGAGGCACCATCAGAATTAAATTTTATCCATCCCACAAAGGGGGGATTCCAGGAAACCTCAAGCATACCATGGGGGGACGAGGTCTACCCCTAACACCAATCCTGTTGAGTAAAGTGAATTCATGTATGAAGATTGAGGAGTAGTGCTTCAATGGTGGGTTGTAGTCCCAGACAACAACAAGTATCACGGAGATGGCAGTCGCAGTAGTGAAGTGGAGGCAGTCATGAATCATATTATTTCTGGTGGACCATATGAAATGGATTAGTTCTTCTGTAGTAACCTGTAACAGATCCTTGAAAAGGGGTGAGAGAATAAGTTCATGCCAACTCATGAGTTTCTCAAAATTTAAGAGACCCGAGGTAGGCTTACTTCAAAAATATTAGCCACAGATTTCCACATTGAAAATGTAGTGGCACAGCTTAGGAAGAGATGATTAATTTCATCTCTGTTTTGGTGACAGAGAGCACATCAGGAGCCCAGATAAATTACACATGTTTGTAGAAAGCAGTTTGTGGGAAACTTCCCATGTGCCAACCTCCAAACAAGAATTGAGTGAGAGGGTCTAATAAAAGTCCAGTTCATATTTCCAAGCCACTTCAAACCAAGAGAGTTATAGTTATATTGATTATAAATCAGTTTGGAAGTGAATACTCTGTTGATAGAAGGTTCCCCAGCCCAGACGTCATATCTAGATGAGAAAACATAATTTTCCACAATGCAAACAATATGATCTGGTAGGTTCGCCATGCTGCATAATTGGTCCTTTATAGAGATGTCCAGATTCAGAATATTTTCATCACCCACAAGAGAATTAATTAGGGGGATACCCATCCAATTCCCATTCCAAAATTGTAGGGAAGAGTCCCTGGAGACAAGACATATGGTGTGGGATTTAATAGATAAAAATACAAACTTAAAAGCAGGCCACATTGATGAGAAAAAGTATTTTCCATTTCTTCTCTTGAGTTTGTGCAGAAATATGACCCATAGGAACCCAAGAGCTTCAGAGTTACCATTTATGAGCTTCCACAAAAAAAGAGGCTTGCAGAAAGTCATTAAAGTGCCCAAGATTCTTAATGCCTATGCCCCCAGAATCATAAGTCTTTCAGAAGGAATTCCAAGAAACAGGGGCAATCCTTCTTTCCATTATTATTTTGCTCCAAACAAAATTTATAATTGAGATATTGATGCTTTTGAGGAGATAAATAGGCCATTTATAAACCATAAAAGAGTAAACCAACTTGGATGTAATGATTGATTTCCCCAAATAAACACGACCAGCCATGGATAAGGATTTTCCCTTCCAAGAAGAGAGTTGTCTTCAGATATTGCTAATAATGTCAGAAAAGTAGCAGGCCTTCGGTCTTCCCCAAACCAAGGGGACCCCAAGATAGATAAAGGGAATAGATCCCTCATGAATAATAATCATAAAGTCTAAAGACTAATACATACATTTGTAGATAGGAACAAATTATGACATATATAAATGTGGGTTTTCTACTAGCAGGTCTCATTGTCATAATATCCTTCTGGATATTACCATGGGTGTACACTCTGAGATGGTGGCTCAAAGTCCTTTGAGTCTCCACCCAAGATAGTCTATATCATATGTGTCTATTAAATGATATCATCGGGATAGAGAACATATATTCAAGAATAGTGTTGTAGCACTTTTGAGTTCTCATCATAGCATGGAACTATTATGACCTTTTAGTGCGGAAGCTACCCATAAGACATTATCACATATTATCTTCTACAGAAGAATAATGATGTGATATTGAGTTTATTATTAGTAAAAACCTTGAATACAAGAGATCATAAAGTACATATATGTATTTTCTAGGGAACCAAATTAAACATAATATACATTTGGGGTCATATCAATTAATACACCATTAAGGGTATGAGCAGAAAATGTGAGCTAGTTTTAAAGATGTGCACCCAAAGTTAGGAGGTACCATTTATTGTAGAACTTATTCATTCTTGAGATGTCGTGTTTTGATCTAATTTTGGGAATATAATAGATAATGTTATACCAAGCCCATATTTACTATTACCTTCATAAGTTAATGTTGACATCTCTCGAGGGAGACAAGTATATCCATCATGGTAAATGGGATGCTCCAGAATCTCGTGCATGTCGAATTTCTTAGTAGTTAGTTGAACTCATAGCCCAAGTGGAATATATTTTACTTAATGATGGGAGAGTAGAGCAACATTTTTTTCCTCCCATTGTGGATTAATTTTAGGATTTGTTTCTTATGGAATTTTTGGGGATTCCACCAGAGAGGGATATGGATTTCATGATAGATTTCCTACTAGAAGTAGAACTAGTTTCCATTTCACTATACAAATCGGAACAATTATAACTCCAGAATATTAAGTATAAATTATAGGAACTGGAGAATAAGAGGTTTATGAAACCTAGTACGTCACCTTTGAGGATCTCTTGTGCTGCTTTCTAAGAAAGACTATTTTGTTTCGATTACACGAAGATGGATCAGATGATGGTTACGAACTAATACCCTCTTCCTTGAATTAATGGTATGTTTGACTATCTGAGAGATACTTCAGTATTCTCCAATATTGATCTAGTATTGGGGTATCAACGGCTGAGGGTGAGACATTCTGATATACTATAGGCTTCCATCAGAAGTAGGTATAGGTTATATGACTTTTTAGTGACGTCATTTAGGTTGACTATTCACCAATAGTGTTCATGGCACTAATGAACCAAATATTACATCATTATCTAGACACGTTTTTTTGATGCTGATATTGATGAAATCATGGTGTACTATAAATCTCATGACAATCATGCCAATCATATTGAGATTATCCTGAGTACACTATGAGAGAATATTCCATACATCGAAACATATAAATTTCATTTCTAGATTGACAATGTTCATTTCATATAGAACATAATCACAGGGGAAGGTGTCTCTGTGGATCTAAATAAGGTGTAGGTAGTTGTGTCTTAGGATATTCAAAATATTTTTTCTGATGTACGATGTTTTATGGGTTTGGCTGGTTATTACTGAAGGTTTTTTAAATACTTTTCTCATATAGAAGCACCAGTTCCAGGTTTGAATAAGAAGGTTATCAATTTTGTGTGGTTTGAGGCTTGTGAGAATGAATTACGAGAACTAAAGAGGTGGTCCACAACCACACCGATCCTGATCTTACCTAAGACAAGTAAAAAACTATACCTTGTTGTGTGATGCATCTAGTCTTGGCCTTGGAGTAGTGTTGGTGAAGAATGATCAGGTTGTGGCATATGGTTTGTGAAAGTTGAGGCCCCATGAAATAATTTACACTATGCATGATCTTGAGTTGGCCATTGTGGTTCATTCCTTGAAATTTTGGTGGCATTAATTGCTGGAAGAACGGTTTATAGTGTATACAGATTATAAAATTGTAAAGTACATCTTCTCTCAACATGATTTTAATCTTTATCAGTGAATATGGGTCGAATATATGAAATAATTTTACTTCTAGTTGGTTTACACACCAGGAAAGAGAAATACTGTTGTAGATTCCTTGAGTCAGAAGACTTAGAATCAGGTGGTTCATGAATCATCTTTGGAGTAGAAGTTGATGACGTTTTTTGTTATATGCATTAAGAGGTGAAGGATGGAAATGGGATAATGAAAATTTCATCCTAGGTATTTGATTCCATGATTTAGAGTTCGATCAATGAGAGACAACTTGAGAATTTAGATATTTTGTCTTTGAAGGAATGTTTTAAAGGTGGGGAGTCACCTTCTGGTTAGACCATTGATGATGATGGGATTCCATATTTTTTTGGTTGTGTTATCGTGACAATTTTCATGTGAGAAGAGTTAATGTATGAGTGTCATGCATCGAAGTGGAATGTGAATCGTCGTAAAAAAAATGTATCATGACCTTTGTAAGTAGTATTGGCGGATAGGGATGAAGAAAGAGGTTCCATATTTTGTATCATGATGCCTTACCTATTAGCAAATTAAGGCTGAGTATCAATGAAAAGGTGGTTTGTTTTTGTCATTTTCCATTATGGAATAGAAGTGGGGTGATATAAATAGATATTTTGTTGTGGGTCTTTATAGGATTCTTCATAAGAATGAGGTGGTCGTGGTAATTGTTGATCAGTTGACTAAAGTGGATCATTTCTTTCTAATTTGATAGACTTTCACCTTGGACCAATTGGGTGATTTGTATTTTTTGGAAATAGTACGGTTTCATCTGGTAAAAATGACATCAGTTTCAAATTAAGATATGTGGTTTAAATCACATTTCTAGCATGGATTACAGAGATCAGTTGGTACTCATGTGTTTTGGTGTATGACTTTTCACCTGTAGGCAGGTGAGAAGTTGAAATGTACCATTTAGGTACTAGTGGTCATGTTGATAGATTTTATCCTAGATTTTTGTGGGTCATGGGGAAAAAATCTTGTTCTTGATAATTTTAATAAAAATAATAGTTTCCAGGCTATGATTTATATGGAAAAAGTTTAGGTTCTCTTTGGTAGGTTGTGTAGATCTCTATTATGTTGGATGGATGCTGGAGAGTCAAGATTATTAGGACTGAGCCTCATGTAAGAGAAAACAGAATGAGTTAAGTAGATTCATAAATGCATGGAAATGACTCAAAGTAGGAAAAATCCCCATGAATATAGCCATCTTCAATCTCTTGAGTTTTTTTGGGAGACCATGTGTTTCTTTGGGTGTCACCAAGTTTGGATCACTGTTGAATTCGGAAATTGGATAAATTTTCACCCATGTATGTTGGGCCATTTGTGATCTTAGAGAGGATCGAACTGGTGGTGTACTGATTGGCTCTTCCAATGTGGTAGAGTGGTACACATGATGTTTTTCATGTGTCTCAAATTCTATATTATCCCCCTGACCTATATCGTATGACTTATGTTGAAGATGTTGAGCGTGAGGTCGATGTATCCTTTACGGAGCATCTAGTTCGTATTGTAGATCATAGTGAGAAAGTATTATGAGCAAAGACTGTAAATTTGGTTAGATTTGGGTGGAATCATGGTAATTTTTAGGAAGAATCTTGGAAAAGGAAAAAAATATGTGGGTTCAGTGGCCCAATATTCTTACTTTGGAAGTTAATTGATGCTTGGGAAGAACGGCTCAAAGATAAGCCTTTACAAGGTGGAGAGTTTGTAATATCCTTGACTTATTGAAGGTATTTACTTGATTAATTTCATGTTTTAATTTCTTGAAATTGGTTAATTAAATGTCTACTAGATGTATGAGAAGGTTAGGGAGTGTTTTGGGGGATCATGACATGAAAGAAATGGGAATCAAGACATTTTGTGCAAGTCACACGATTTGCAACCAATTAGTGCAAACCATGTGATGGAGGAACCAAACCATTTGGTTTGATATAATGGTATTCCACGTGGTTGGTGCATGGTTTTTCAAACCGTGTGGGCCTTCCTAGGTAACCATGAGACTCAACACTTCTTGGATAGTGGTAGGCACATAGTTTTCGTACGGTTTGGAAAACTGTGTACCCCATTAAAAAGTGGAAAACTACAAAACTACTCCCTCGTTATTTTTAAGTTCTCAACCTATTTTCCTCCCCTTTATCCTTCTATCAACCCTACTGATGAACCAAAATCTTCTAATATTCCTAGGGATCGTTATACTTCCATTTTAGGCCATTTAGAGTTCCTATGTTTGTGGGTGAAAGATCTAGGTAAGTCTAATCCTCCTATTACTTATCTTTACTAGATTAGGGATTATATATTCTATCATCTTCTTCTATAGCCCTAAAACCTTATTTTTTTCAATGGATCATATTTTTTTACATAAATTGGTGATTAAATTGAGATACAAGGAAAAGGTGAAGGGGAATTAATCATCAGATTTAAAGTAGGTGGTCTACAAGTTTTATCCCATGGTATTGTTATAGATTTGGGCATGTATGGTTGTGTTCTTGGTTTTCCTCTTGTGGTGTTTTTGGTTCCTTTGATATTATTTGAAATAATGGATGGATAAATGAATAAATAAAATCCTCATGATACCTATAGTATGAATTGAGGATGATTGAACCATTTTAGGCCCACCCATGGGGTGCACCAACACTCCCAAACATAGATCATGGTAGTGTTGAGCATAAAATTGACTTATATTGAAATAAAACCTATAATAGAAATGTTAAAATGTTAGTTTTAATTATTATTTACATTAATAGTTGTTTTTTATAGTGGTTTATATTGGAATAACTTATTTTTTTAACATGATTTTAGTGGGACATAATGAAGAAATTATGCTAAGCAGTTTATGAGATGTACATGAAATGCATAGGTGGGTAAATGCATAAGAAATGGTGTATTTGTTGAATGGTTTATTCCTTGTGAATTGATAAATTTTTTTAACGGGATAATACATGGTAATTGATGAATAAGTCAAGGGGATAACGTATGGAAATTGTTAAACATTCCAAATGAGTTGATGTCTGGAAATTGTTAAACAATCCTAATGGGTTCATGTATGGAAATTGTTGAATATGTGAAATGAGTTCAAATATGAAAAGTGTTGAATATGATAAATGGGTTGAGTCATGACATTGGAAATGGGTTAAATGATTTAAGCTAAATAAGTGGTAAAATTTTTAATGGGTTAAATCCTAAGGATGATTTATGTGTTAAATGGCATGTGAAGTGTTATGTTATGTGTATTGGTTGTGTATGGTTTGTGATATGGTATACGTGGTAAATTAATGGATAAATAAGAATTTGAAAATCTTTTGGTGGTTTTGCGGTATTGTACATGAGGATATAAAATTATGATTCAGGTTAGACTAAGGCTCTAAACCCCACCCCATAATGCCAAGGTTAGAGAAGGGGACCGAGGCGCTATATGTCTAAGAGATACATTTGATGAAACAACCCGAACTGAGGCTCCAAGGTAAGTGTGATGTGAATGTTATGAATTTTTTATTCCTATATGGATAGGGAACATGATTTATGACTTTGTGTTTAGTAAATTATTGGATTATGTTGTTGTATAAAAAATATAAATGACAAAGTCATGTAACATGTAATAGAAATGAATTAAGCGATGAAGATGAACTAAATACAGAACATGGGTCTAAATTGATAAATGGGTAAAGTAAAATTGTAACCTAATGGAATCCTAGTTTTATATATTACATTATTATTTGTTTTGTTATTTCATGCACTATCTGTTTAGATTGGATATTTATTTAGATATCATTTGTGGCGGCCTATGAAGTTTTACACACACCCTGCTCAAGATTTCATTGGGCAAATGAGCAGATTTCATGGTTGCAAGATAGCACAAGGGAAAAGTCCCTATAATAGGGATTTGGGTTGGGATTGGGGAGTTCATGGATGAGAATGCAGATTTGGAGTCAGGGCCCATTTTGGGGATTTTCCTATTGGTCTTTATTTTTTGTTTTCCTTCACTTTTAGGACTATTAACATGGCATGACATACTAACTATTTGGTTGTGATATTTACCCTATTTAGAATGCATGGTTTTGGATTTTTGGCCTATTATTTTCTTATTTCATATGTTATATATTGTGATACACTCTGGTAAAAAGAGTATTGTCTCCCAATGTTACTTATCAGACCCACACTGCTAATTGGAAATCTCTTGAATATAGGGAGTTATGCTTTAGGTCATGTAGAGATTTAGCTCAGAGATCTTATTTAGTGCATTATGGGTCATAAAAATTACACTCACCTCTCAAATGACCTTAGATACATAAAAATACTACACAATTTTAATTTCCATTAAAAAATACTAATTATATGTAATTTTTTTCCCAAAATGAGCACCCGATGAAGAGGTAATGAAAAGACCCCACAATTTAGAATAATAACTTGTGATAACCTCTGGAAATTCCACATGAAACTATAGGGTGAACCTAGGAATGACTATTTATGTGCATGGAACTCACTCATGTCACAAAACCCCCTGCCTACCCCTAGGTTTTGTTGAATGGACTCGAACTAGTCCTCATGTGATGGATCAACTAGACGACCCATTGTGTATGACCCCACTGGCCAACCCATGGTGCCCATCAAAGAGATGTCAAGATATTACACCTTCCCACTCACTATATATTAGGCGGGATAACATTTGATCTCCCAATTGATCATACAATAGGGGGAGGAAATTACATTCATTCATGCATCCCTAATCATACCACTATTGAGATCAATTTTCAATGTATTTGTTATCAATTCACAATGTGTTTCAACGATTTTTTATGTCAATATGTAATAAAAAATATTTAATGTAAAAAATGTTAGCTTGAATGTTGGTTAGAGAACCCAAGATTATTGAGAGGTAAAGATCCCAAACATTTTTTATAAGATATTATGTGAATGAATTTTGGAGACATGTGTTGGAAGATTGATTTCAGGTTTCTGGTATCTTATATGAAGAAATGATTTTTTTCTGTTGGAAGTTGTAGAATATTCACTCACATTAGAGTAAAAATGTATTTTGAATATTTGATTTTTTTATAAATAATTTAGTGATTCCTAGAGTATATATGAATTATATATCTATGGTGAACATGTGGGAATATATTTTCTTGTTTATTAGAATAATAAAATATTTTTGATGAGGTTGAGGAAGTTAAAATAAAATAAGAAGTGTTGTTGTAAGAATGAGAGATTGGTACTTTAATTATTTTCTATTGTCTGTTATATTTTACAAATTAATTATATATTCATTGAAACAATAGAATATTTCTAACATAATGATGGGAGGTTGATGAATTTAAAATAAAATAAGAAGTGTTATTAGAAAAATATGAGATTGGTACTCAGGTTTTTGTTTGTAGGTGATTTCATTTTTCAAAGGAGTTTTATATTTTTTGAAGAAAACAAATATTTCAACCTCAAGGCTTGACAAATCCCTAGAAGTCAGGCTATATCAAGGATACAAATAGATATGATCAAAGGTTATCCAAGACTTTTATTAATGATGTGAATTTGAGTACCATTTTTGGATGACATTATCACGTGTGAAACAAATATGTTGAAAAAGATTTGGGAATTTTAGTGACTCATTGGTGCATAGAAAAACCAAGGAGAAAGTACTCCATATCCATAAAAAACATTATTGATATATAATCACATTTATAAATGATTTTTAAATGTGGAATTGATCAATGTGGTACATTTTATTCATTAAAAACTTGAGTTCCATAATTCATAAATGATATTATGTAATACTGTTGTCTTTATCACTTGAAATAAAACACACAAAGCCAATATTTTCTCAAGATTTGTTATTCAATTTTAGCATAAAAACACAAGATAGTGATTCATGATCATTATAAGATCATGTGCAAAAGATTTTGGTGATTCAAAATAAGAGATGTTAGGTTATAGTGAATATTGAAATAAAATGAGAGCTTCGGAAATATCAAGCTTGGTTGAATTTATAATAAAGAGGATAAGTGATTTCATCAGCAGAAACATGAATAAATTTATCTCATGTTGAAGGAAATGATCATTCAATATATAAAAAGTTGAAAATGAAAAAGTTGAATGAGCATAAGACTATATTTCATGTATTAATTCAATAATTATATGACATTGATAGTCAGAATACATTTCCCATAAAAATTATAAGAATACTCAAATGAATTTTATTAAGAAAGGAACATGAGGTCATACAATCTTTATAAGATTGAAATTCTTATTATATTTCAATTTTTTTTCCATTTTTTAGATTTTTATAATTCTAATAAAATATATTTTTCAAATAATGTCACATAACTATTGGGAGAATCATGATCCCATTTTAGAGATGGATTGGGGGTGCTATGGTTCATTAATAGATCATATGAGTTTCATAGTGGGGTTTGAATTTTTATAGGGGAAAATAATTTTTCCTAATTCATTTTGAAAGGCCGTAAAATATTTTAATACATCTTCATGATGTTAATTTTTTTTTGAAAATTTAAGAATATGATGGATTTTTTTATGTTGAGAATTAAAATTCAATATTTTGAATCCTTGTTATGATTCAAGTTATTATTTAGGGGATGGCTAAAGAAAAGAAGATCAAAAAAGAAAATATATACTATGACTTGGATGAAATGAAGCAAGATAAATATAACATAAATCATACATTAATTTAATTATTCAGATAATACATCTCACAAATGTCACCCAACTTTAGGACTAAAAGGTTTAGGGTCTTGGATATTAGATATATAAAATATCATTTTTCAAAACTTTCAAATGATCCATAATCATGCTCCTCTAGATTAATATATAGACATCTCACATGATATAATAATCATAAAAAAATGGGGAATTCAAAAATAATAAATGGGTGATATTAGATGCTCAATAAGGGAAAAAAGTATCATAATGTATTAGATCATAATCTCGAAGGAGAACATGATGAAGGTGATAAATATGTTGTTAAAAGATCATAAGACCATATATGGTAATAATAAAACATGATAAAGTAATATAATATCATAAAAATTTCATAATGGAAGCATAAAATCTATGAAATTTCTCAAAATACATCTTGATAATCATAAAACAAGTGAGCATTACATTAGAGTGTGAGATACATTAAAAATAAGGCATAACATGAAAAACTAACATAACCACAAGAATTGGAAAAACTTTTTGATAAAATTTAAATCTACAGATAAAAGCGTCTTGAAATTTATAATATCTTGATAAATTAATTATAAACATGGAACAACCATTATCATAGGAATATATTTGTGAGAAAATTCATTATGACCATGCCTATGTGTACAAACGCATTGTGTCCATGCTAAAAATGTGAGAAAACACATTATGCCCACACATGTGTAAGAAAACTAATTATGTCCATTCATGAAAATCTCATGAGATATAAAATTAAACTAATATATTGAAAGTTGATATAGTACCCCACTCATCATTATCCATATATATGTTTTCCACTTAAAACCAATCATCATCATATCTTAATGAACCCTTGGAATAATAATGGATTCCCTAAAATCATCAAAAACATTACATAACGTGAACTAAATAAATAAAAGGACATAAAAAATATAATTTTAAAAAATTAATCATATCATAATAAAATATATTGTGGGATCAAAACATCAATTTATGAGAGATAAACCTTAATGGAAAAATAGAAGTTAAATTTAAAAAAAAATCACAAAAAACATTAAACCTTATTATAATATATTAATTGAAAATTACCTTAAGTTTATTTTTATAATGAAAATAGAATAATTTTTAAATACTTAGTATAAATATTTTAAAATAATATATAATTGAAAATAAACAAAAAGTGAGCTAATATCAAAATCCAATGGCCTTAAAGACTTCATTTTTATTGATTTTGATAATCCACATTTCAAGGGGTGAGGTGGAACCCTTATAAGGACCGTAGGAATAATTATTACATGGCCTATAGGCCTTAGAAGAATTTATTGCCTGTAGGCTTCAAACATTAAATACAACCCAGACTAACTACTTCTAACTTCTCCTCCTTAGTATCTTCATCGTAAAATCAGCTCTCCACATATGAATGGTTGTTCGGATAGGCTTTCTTGTGCATTCACGGACTTGTACCGATGGAAGGTGTCATACCCTCTCATTCTTGCAGTCTATTTTTCTTTTTCACTACTGAAATCTCATTTCTAATCTTTCATCTAAATATTGTTCTTTGTAGGTTGTCTGGTTTGAATTTGAACTTAAGGTGGCCCAAAGGCCTTGAGGTGGCCCAAAGGCCTTACTGACCCAAAGGCCTCGGTTACCCGAAGGCCTTAAAGGACATAAGGACCAAATCGATGGCCCAAAGGCCCAAACGGGGGAATATTGCTGGATGCTACAGTGCCAAACAGTGCCTTCTATAGTCCCTCTTCTGTACCTACAACAGTACTTCATAGTTCCTACTACTGTACTATCGCAGTACTACTACAGTACCCGAAATTATCCACTACGTGGATTTGATCTCGGGTCATCTGGATGCACTTAAGGAGTCCTCACCAACTGGGCTAAGGCTCATGTGCAAAAAGAGAGCTAATAAATTAGTATTGTAAGTAATGAAAAGAAACGACTTTATTAATATTTCTAGGACATTTAAAAAAACATCATCAGAGAAACATTTAAAGTATTTAATTTTATAAATTATGTAAAGTAAAATTTAAAATATATAATGTAAAAATACCCTTGTATTTTATTTTGTAAAAACAATTTCAAATGAAAAATATGGACATGGAAGAATAGATTGATTGGTATGAATGGGAGTTATTCCTACCCATATTATACTTTTATTTTTGAATTTTTCTATCGAATCAGTGGTTATTTAATGTGAGATGTAATTTCCCCAGATAAGAAGTGAAAAAATAATAATATAATAAGGTATTATTAGGATCAAATAAATCTTGAAATGTGTATTTTTGTAAGAAATATTATGACCTAATGAATCATAAATTGAGTAGATGAAACCCTTACAAATTTTCTAATTTTTGAATCAAAACCCCATGAAATAAAGAACATGGAATATAAAATTGAATATAATGAAATATTGTAGAATCACTATTGAATATATTAAATGGGAAGTAGATACAATATTCTAAATAAAAAATGGTGTACAAAAATTAATATGTCTCAAGGGTTGAAAATTTGATATAAGAAACCACTATTGTGGTCCTAATTCATTATTCACACATTCCTAACTTCATGAATAATAAAATTATGTTTGTTATATAAATTTTTAATAATATTATTCAACAATATTTTTTTAATAAGGACCTTTTATTTCAATATTCTATTTTTTATTATAATATTTTTTCTTATGTTTGTGTGAAAATGAAATCAATGTCGACTTATTTTGGTAATCATAGTGATCAAAGATACTATGTTAAATACATAATATAAAATTTATATAACCATAAATAAAATAATTATTTACTTATTAAATTATAATAAATTTAATATTTAATTTCCATAGTCATCCATGTCAAGGTTATAAAGAACTATTCATGTGGGAGGTTAAACTATCCAAAACATGAACATACAAAAATTATATGGGTATGTATAGAAAAGTAATTGTTTATTTTGAAATAATGTCATCATAGCATAAGAATAATGATATTATTCAAATTTTTCATTTTGTAATTCATATTTTCAATGTTTTGGATAAATAATTAAAAATAAGATGAAAAATGATAAATGTTACTTCATGGAGGTGGTAATATGCACAAAACACAATTGAAATTATTTTGATTTTCTAAGAGGATGGGAAGAATAAATAATTGTTGTTACATTTATATAATAACAATTATGTATAATAATTATACGTAGTTCATTATTTAAATGTCCATGGGATATGTTTTTAGGGGAAATAATAAGAATAAAAAATATGGATTAAGTAATACTCACTTTGGGGCCATGAAATTTCTCTTGAATATATCCATGAAAATGATGGTATTTGGATAAATTACTGCAACCAAAGTATTATTAATGTGAGATAATATTATAGTAGGTGTAAAATTGAAGAGTTACAAGAATAAATTCTATGTGATTTTTGTGTCATGAAGTGGTGAAAGTGTTCCCTTTTATAAGTGAAGAAAACCCACTTTTGTGAGTTCCATTTAGTTTTCAATGATATCATTACACTACTCAAGGGTAAAGGACACAACAGAGATAAAAATAATGATTTTTGGATGATATTTTTTTGAAAAATTCTCAAAAAATAATTTTTTTCTCATTTTCTAAACATGATGTTAGTCATTTACCCTTATATTATCACTTTTAATTTTTTTTGTTTTTACTGGGGCAGCTCGTTTTTAACCAAGTAACTTATGTTTTACTAAAAATATAAAATCACCCATTATAAAAAATTAGTTTATAATATAAATAAATTTATTATCAATTTTTTCTAATTAAATTTATATATAATATTAAATTAAATATTAAATTTTAAAAATATATATATAGAAAAATATTTTTTTTGAGAAAAAAGGATATTTTAACCATTATGTGTTATTAATCTTATTTATCATTTGTTATCAGTTAAATGTCTGTTAAAGTAATTATATATGTTTTTAAAAATAATGTTATATTATATTATTTAAAATATTTTAATTCAATATATTAGATAAAAATTATAAAATATTAATAAAAAAATCATTTAAAATAATTATTTCATGATTACAAATGTTATTATATTTAATCATAGTAATCTTACTTTGATTTATAAAACTAAATTTATCTTTTTTAAAGAATTTTTACTAATTGATTCTAAATATGGAATCCATTTTAACAAATAAATTTTTTATATGTAAGAAAATAAAATTTTAATATTAGTGAATATAACGTGTAAAAATATATTTTTAGAAATTGAGTATTTATTAGATTAAAATTTATTTATAGGTAACAAATATTAGTTTCCTTTATGTTATTGATATAAATTGATTTATTAAACAGTAAATAAAATTTATTTGAATTCTGAATCTTTCTAAAATAAAATTTAACCAAAATAAAATTTAATTAAAATAAAAACACACAAATACTTTTTATTTGAAAATATTACTTATGTTCCTAATTTTTTATTCATAGGTTTTATAAATTCAACATATTCTTTTAAAAATTTATTTTTTAATTATTAAATAAATATTTTTCCAGTTCAATGGTTTTATATACATTAATATTAATTTTTTAAAGTCATAATATTTATATTTTGGTAAAAACTATATTATTCACTATTCACTGAAAAATAAATAATTTCAATAAAACCCTAAAACTAATACTAATATAATATTGATATTCTTAATCCAAAAAATGAATAAAATTTTTTAAATTTAAATTTAAAAATTTAAAAATTTATTTTTTAAATAAATAAACAATATAAAATAAAAAACTAATTATATTGAAAAGTTTCCTTTCAAAACACAAGGTTTTCTTAAAACTATTTTATATGAAGTTATAATTGTTTACTATATTTTTAACTACTTTATGATTTATTATTATAATAATTTTATTATCTAATATGTCATAATTTTCTTTAGTCTATGTTGTGTATGAAAAAAGTTACAAATACAATGTTTATTTGAAGGAAATTGTATTCCAAAATCTCAGGGTGTACATTTTCTCCCTCCTCCCACCACATAAAATAAATATTGTCCTCACAATTTCGATTATACCTTACTAATAACAATAACTAAGGCTATATAAATATAATCATATCTCAAGATATAACTTTTAACTGATACCAACCATTCTATCATAATGAAGACTAGGTAAAATATCTTTTCCCTCGTGATAAGAATATAACTAATGTAGAGGTTTACATTAACCATTTATCCTAAATACTGACAACAAAATGGAATTATATTTTTATAGGAGTTTTACATGTTGTCTTGTATTAACTGGTTATCATGGGTTGTTTTTTAGAAGTTTTTTTGATCCTCTAAATTATCATTATTAAGATTGCTAGTCCATTCCTAATATGACTTCAAATTTAACTACATTATGGATAATTGGATTTTTAGGAAGGACAATACTATAAATAAATATTATAGAGTAGTTATATAATTGAGATAAAAAAAATCATACCACTTCTATATTTTATGAATAATTAAATATATAGTCATTTTGGGGTGATTTTATGTTATTATAAAACAAATGTAGGTGTAAAGGAGTAGTTTGGAAAAGATACGAAAACAAAACTCATTGTTCTTTATTGAATGATTGGTGTTCTTCACTCCACATAATTTTTTTGAACATACATCAATTGTTGTGGTTGTATAGGCTATCCCTTGTTCCCTTTTCCTAGGAATTCATTTATTCCAATAATTCTTTTCAACGTTTAGATTGGGGCATTAACATGGATAATTCACAAGTTCCTCACATTTAAGACATTAAAATATTAGTGGAAACCTGAGGTGAAATATTTTTCTTTTCATTGTTTCTATTAATATCGTGATTTTTCCATAAAAATTAGTGAATATATTCCCTCAATTTGCACAAATAAAAAACCACCCAATTTATTTGAGAAAATACCCTAGATTATCCTTTTGATAATTTTTATATAATGTAAATTAAGCATTTTTTCATTCATAATCTTCATCACCAGAATTTTCATGAGAATCCATCCATATATTCTTTTATTTCTTGTATTTCAACTATGTTCACATTTTTAATCACAATGCTTGATAGATGGTTTGAAATAATCATATGATTTTTAGTCAAACATGCATCCAACTAGGTTGCTCATTATAAAAATTTTATCATTGTCCATGGCATCCATTATTAACGTTGTTTCTTTGGGATTCATCCATTACTAAAACCAAAAGAGTTTAATGTGAGTAATGAATAAATAGAATAATAATAATATTATAATTAATGATCTCATGAGAATTCAAACCTGAAATTTTATACTCTTGAGAATCAAAAAATTATCTTTTTTTAAAATTAAATCACTTTAGGTTCAATCTACATTCCTTTGGTAGGGTTCTGTCATACTTCTTAACCAAATTCATTATAATAAAAAAAATTATAATGGATTTTTAATTGAATGTGATTATCCAAATCATATCCCCTAGGAGTGTCAAACCAGCTGTGTAGTTAGGCCGCTTTATCATGCACTGAGTAATGTTTGAGTTAATACCCAACCCACCCCTTTGAGGGTTATTACCCTAAGGTATATATATTTCATATCCCTCATCCTCGTGTCGTATCTTTATAGGGATGTTATATTAAGGAAAACCACAGAATGCCTACATTACCAAAATATCAGGATGTTATCATATACTTAAATGTTTCACTCAAATATAACCCTTTGGTTTTCAGTAATATTCTCTAATCTAATCCATAAAATGAATAAAATAATAAAAAAAATTAAAAAAAACACTGCTATGATACCAAATGATGTGTCTCGAGATAAACATAACTTAAATAATACATTAAATTTAGGATTTAGATGATGTATCTCACAACAATCACACAACAAGAGGTTTGAGATTTTTATTGTCTTTAATATTAGTACATAAATATATTACTTGATAAAAAAATTAAAATATTAAAATATAATCTCACTCCACTAGACCCTTTAATAAACATATCACATGATATAATCATTCCCATAATGTTGTTAATGGAAACATAATAAAGGGGTGAGATCATATACCCAGTAAGGTAGAATCATATCATAATGTATCATATTAGAAACATCAAACAGAACATTAGGGATATGATAAATATCTTATTAGAATATAATAATACTAAATATTTTAATATAAGAATAATATATCAAAATAAGATAATAAAATTATTGTTAAATAATCATAAAATTTATGATATGGATCAAAATACATAACAATATTCATAAAACATGTGGTAATCACACAAGAGAGAGAAATAATTTAAAAATAAATAATAGCAAGAAAACAAGAAATATATTTAAAATAAAAAAACATATAGGATATGTGGAATAACCAATATAATAGGAAAAACATTGTGATCAAACTCATTATTCCCATGCTTATGTGAACAAAATCATTATGTTTGCACCTGAAAATGTGTAAAACTCATTATACCTATCCTTTAGTGAATAAATAATTATTACCATGCCAAAATATCTAAACATATATAAACATAAAACAATTAATTTTAGTTTTATATATGATCCCAACCACCATCATCCATATATATGTGTACTAGTTAAAATCAATCATCATCATATCTTACGTAACCTGGGAAAAAAGAATGGGTTTCTTAAAATTTTCAAAAACATCACTTAACATGAACATAAGGAAACATAGAATATAAAAAATATTATTTTCCAAAAGTAATTATATCATAGTAAAATATGTAGGGTGCTTAAAATATCATTTCCAATGAGATAAACCTTGAAGGAAAAATATAAGTGAAAATATGAATATTTTCATAAAAACATGTATACATTGTTTTAAAAAATGAAGTAAAAAATACATTAAAACAATTATATGAGTAGAAGTAGAATAATTTTGAAAATTTTATAATACATAGTTTTAAATAAAATATCCTTGAAAATAAACAAAGATCATGCTAATAAATTTTTAGTGGTAAATAACGACAAAAACTCATTTATTATGATTTTTGGGTTGTTTTTATAAATGCACTAGAGAAATGTTGATATAATTTTATTTATTAAAATATTTAAAAAGAATTATGAATAATATAAAAGAAAAACACTCTTTTATCTCATTAAAGTAAACTCTTTTTAAAGAAAAAACATGGATATTAAATAGAATATTAATTCATAAGAATGGGAGTTATTCTAACAAACATTTTACCTTTTTATGAAAAATGTTTTATAAAAGGAGTGGTTGTTAATGATGAAAGTAATTTATGTAAATAAAAATAAGAAATACCACCTAAAATATATGAATTTAAGGATAACATAAATCTTGAAAATTATATTCATGTAAGAAATACTATGACCCAATGAATCAAAAGTTCAGTTGATGAAACCCTGACAACTTTTTTAATTTTTGAGTAAAAACCCCATAATGGAAATAATTTTGAATAAGACATTGAAAAATATGAAATGTATTAGAATCATAATAGAAAATATTAAATGGATATTAGAAAATCCATTCCAAAAAAAATCATGGTGTATAATAAGAAATATTTCCCAAATGGTGAAAATCTGAGACAAGAAGCCCTTATTTTGGTCCTAATTTATTATGAACACACACCTAACTTCCTAAAAAATAAAATTATGTTTATTAGATAAATTTTAAAAAAATTATTCATATATATTTATTTTAATAGTGGACATTAATTATCACATTATATTTATTTATTATATATTTTTTCTTCTATTTTTTTGAAAATGGAATCAATGTCTATTTATTTTCATAAATTTAGTGATAAAAAATACTAAGATAAATACTAAATATAAACCTTAAATAAATAAAAAATTAGTAATTTATTACTTATTAAATTATAATAATTGTTTCATTTAAGTTCTCATATTCATACATGAAATATTTTTATAAAATTGTTTTGGTAGGTGGTTACACCGACCCAAGCATGTGCATACGATAATCTATTGGGTGAGTATAGTTAAGAAATTATTTTTTTTGATGTAATATCATTATAATAGGATCATAATGATATTATTTATAAAATTTTATGGTTTTTAATTGGATTTTATTTGGTTTGATAAATACTGAAAATCAAGATGAAAATCAAAAAACTTTACTTCGTGGAGTCAGTTGTGTATAGAATACACATTCGAAGTTATTTTGATTTTATAATTGAAAGGGAATTAATAAATAAGGGTTGTTCAATTAATTTAAAATAACTTCAATATAATAATGAAACCATGTTCATTATATAAAAATAGTTAGGATAGGTTTTTTAAGGAAAGAATAATAATAAAAAGACAAGGATTAAGTAATAATAACTTTAGGACCTAGAGATTTCTATTAAATGTATCAATGGAAATGAACGGATTAGGGTAAATAATTGAGACCAATGGTTTGTTAAATTTAGATATGATTTTAGAAGGATAAAAATATCACAGTTTTGAGAATAATTTTGATGTTATGGGTGTGTTATGAAGTGGGGGAAGTGTCCTGTTTTATATATGAAGAGAATGGAAATTTTTTGAATACCCTTTATTATTCATTGATATCATAATGCTATTTAAGATTAAAAAGTACATAAGTTAGACATAATGGAGTGTGGGGTGATATTTCATCAAAAAGGCCTCAACCAATTGTTTGTAAACATGTTTTAAACAAGTTCGAAGTCATTTACCCTTATATTTTTACTTTTTACTTTTTTTATTAATGAAACTAAATTTAATATTTCATTAATATAATTAAATTTATAAATAATAGAAAATTAACATTTAAATTAAAACTTTATATGTGATTAAATTATTATTTATTGAAAAAAATGTTTTCACCATTTTTTTAATCTTATTCCGAATAAATTACCAATTAAATGTGTGTTAATATAATTATATTAGTGTTTAATTATAATATTAGAGTATTGATTTAAAATATTTTAATTAAATTGATTATATAAAAAAATTCCATATCAATAAAATAAATATTCGAAAATAATTGTTTCACCATTTTCATTGTACTTAACCTTAGTCTTATTAATATTATGAGTATGCCTATAAATAGAATGAGAATTTTTAAATAATTTGAACCAAATGATTAAAATTGGGAAATATATTTTACCAAAAAAATCCATGTGTAATAAAAATCAATTTTAATATGAGCCCATATAATGGGTAAAAACCCAATTTTAGAGAAAGTTAATTTTAAGCTTAAAAATTATATGTAGGGAAAACATAACCATGTATTTGATGGTAATTATAAAAATTGTATTATTATAAAATAAATAAAAATTTATTTGTCTTTAAAATAAATCAAAATACAAATTTTACAAGAACATTATTTTATTAAAAGTGAATACCAAAAATAGTTTTTTTGGAAAATATTACTTAAGTTCTTAAAATTTTAATCATTGGTTTTATAAATTCAAAAGAATATTTTTAAAATATATATATTTATTATTAAATACATATTTGGGTAATTTAATTTTTTATACACTTCTAGGTTTTTCGTATAAATTCATAAAATTTATAGTTTTGGTAAAAACATTATTTTTCTTGAATCACCTAAAAATCAATTATTTCAGAAAAATTAAGAAAATTGATCCTAAGATAATATTTTCAGGATTAATAGAAAAATAAATTTAATTTTTTAAAACTTAAATTATAAAATTTATGAATTTATCTTTTCAATAAAAATAAAATAATTAAATAAAAACTACTTTTATTGAACAATTATATTTCTAAATACTAACTGTTATTAATTATAGTTTGTATGATTTTATAATTGATTGCTATGTTTTTATCTAATATAATTTTTATTATTGTTATAATTTTCTTATCCAATATATCATGATATTTTTTAGTTTCGCTATTTCATGTGGAAGAATATGTCGATGCAATTTTTATTTAAGGGAAAATATATTCAAAAATATTGGTGTGTTATATTAGTATTGAATGGGAATTGATGCATAAATGGAGTGTCAATAAGAGAATTTCATGGGATCAGAGAAGGGAAAGAAGACTATGCAATATTTCAAAATATCATGTTGATTTAAATTGTTGAGTCTTTATAGACTTTAAATGGAAATATAAATGCTTCTAAAGAATGGTATTTCTATGAGCATAAATGTTTAGATTCATGGAGTTTAAATGTTTTAATATTATGAAATATAATATTTGAACAATAATATGGATAAAATGAATAATAAAGGAATTAAGAAATTTCTTTCTTCATATGTATATATATATATCTGTCTCTGTGTGTGTGTGTGTGTATACTATAGGATAAGAAAATGTGTGATAGGTATGATATAATTATTCTATAATAATTTCTATGGTATTGAAGAAAAAAAAGAGGTCTCAACTAAAATTCTTATTACACAACCTTTGAGTCAAAGAGAAGAAGACGAGAACTTGTGTTATCCATATTCACTAAATAAATAATAATATAGGGGCATAACCAATCTATTGTTATCACAATGAAGAAATAAGTTTAATAATAAGAGGGATGAGACATATGTGGATTTAAATTTACATTGATACAAATAGAAGAAGAATAAGAAAACTTAGTTCACTGATATGAAGTAGAATAATTGGGTGTGAACACTTCTATGCATACCAAAAAATAATAAGTGTTTCTTGTATATTATTATTGAATAATAATAATAACAATAAGGAAGACAATGTCTATTTAAAACATAGTTTTAGTATAATGTTTTTATGTAATCTTCAGTTGTTACCCATTTGATGTGATTGTAATGTGTTAGATTCACTTGTTAGTGGGTGTGATGTTCTGACTTGGGAGCCACAAACCAGTGGCTCAAGATCTTCAGTCACATGACCTCCAGTGTACCTCCATATATTCCAAACTCTTACTACTAATACTGATTGTCTAATATTTCAACATGGGTAGAATATACCCTCTTTATCAAAGTAGCTCAATAGCAGAAATAATGAAAAATAATCAAAATATAATAACAAAAATACAGAATAATTCCATAACAATAATAGACCAATAGTACATGATGAACCAGAATTAGAAAACAATATCCAAAACAGACAATAGATATGTCAATCCACAGTATTGGTTAAGTGCCTAATAAAAAGCCCAAACATAAAGATACTGAGAAATCCGAGCGAGTAAAGGCACCATGTATGGTTCCCTCATCCATGTTCCAACACAACTTAGCCATCTAACATAGATCTCTTTTTCCTTATCCTATCAAGTAAACATGAAGTTTATTTGGGTACCAATCAGGTAGCTCGAGTAGGGTGTGAGTAAAACTTACTAAACCACCACCAACATTGTCTAAAACAATATTCAGTCAATAACAATGTATCCAATTATATAAAGAATAAATTACAAACAATAAATTAAATAACTATCATGATCAATTATTCATTACTTAACCACCTTTTACCAAGGGTTCACGAGGACTACCAAATAATAAATCCCTTATTCATATCATATTGGATTCTAAACTATCCTCAAAGGATATCACATAGAGATTCACAATTCCTTATTTTGTGGGTTTCATTATCTATTTCATTTCAATTCAGAACACAACTACTTGTATCCAAAGTCCAATGCCATCATTTTAGGCCTAGAACATTATAGATAGGACATAGTGAGTATTTGGAGAATTATCCCCTATATACATCCTATTTATTAATCAATCATGAGTTGTATTTTAAAGCATTAGACTGTGTCTTAGACTCGTTTATCACATGCATGGATTTGGTCTGAAAACGCCAGGGGTAAGACCTTATGGGTATTCGGAAAATAATTACTTATCCCAGACTCCATTTATCAATCAATAATATATATCACATTTAACAAGCTTAATGACCATTAACCCTCTTATCAATATTTTATATCAAAGTATACCATTTAAATTGTAAACACAATCATGGTTCAACACATTAATCTCATTGAATAATATGAAAAATTTACCAATAAACCATTTATCAACATTTAATAAATTAAATTTCTTCCCTTTAAGGTTATCCAACCATCCCTGGATTATTATTATCAATTAATTTATAACCACATTAATTTACCCATTTCAAAATCTCAATAATTACGCAATTCCATGATCACATAACTCCATTAATTAATTAACCTATTAGTTAATCTAATTTAATTTGTGTTTGAATGTCCAAATGTGGAAATTTAAATTTAAATATTGTATACACATAAATTAATAAAAACTGTTGGAAATTGACATTTAGACCTCCCAACTCAAGATTGATGATGATTACTCTCCAATGGAAATTCCTAATTAGAGTGGAACAACCAATATCATGATGAAGAACGAGATATAGATCCAAAACCAAGATCAAAGGTCAAATGGATTAATATTCATCCTATCCCAGATCTATTTCATTTATAATATAAAATAAAAAATTCCCATTTGTCTAGGAATAGATAAGGGAGAGCGAGGAAAACATACCGAAAGAGATTTCTTAACGGGAGAGGTGCAGGTCCATCAACTGGATCATTGATTTACCAAGAATAGTTCCTAAGACCCCTAGGAATACATATAGGAGCCTCTAAGGTCAATGGAATTAGTTCAAGGTTACCCTAGGGTGTTTAGGGATATAATCTAGGGGTTTCATAAATTTTTAATAATTTTTTAGAGGTTTCTTTTTTGGAATTCATGATTTATTGTACGGGGTGAATGGTTTTCCCTAACTCTGTTCCAAACCATGTACCTCCTCTTATGGGTCACATAGTTACTACTAAGAGGGAGAATAGTTCAAAAATCCTTGAACTAAATGTTTGAATACTATTTGTTTGGGTTTGTACTGTTTTTTTGAGTTAGGTACACTTTTTTGAAAATCTATTTTCTAATCGTGTACTACCCCTTATTTTCCCAAAATTCCCTATTTTCCAATAAAACAACCCTGAGCAAAAACACAACTAAAGTATACTCAAAACAAAGAAAAATTGTTCCTATAAATGAGATTAATACATCTCTATAAATGTTTGGTATCTTAAAATCTCCCTACCTTTTAATAATTCGTCTTTGAGCTATACAACCAAGAATCTATAAGATTTTAAAGTAAATAGGTTGGGACACAAAGCCTGAATATCTTTTTATCTCTAACATGTTTCCTCTTAAACATGTCCATGTTTCCAGAATACATGTACTACCAACATGGTACTTACACACAACACTTTATCACCATAATCTACAACATGTATCAGATGTAACTCAAAGGACATATCAGAATCAATCTCAACATCATCAACATCAACCACATGAGAAGGGTTACTATAGAGACCCCAAACTTGACGTACATGGACATTATTACTTTTGTGAAATATCTAATACATAACAAAAATAGACACTAAAGGACCATAATAGTTTAGTGTCTTTGGAAACTTGAAATATAATCTTCTGATCTTGGTGAATGATCTTCAACATCTCCTATAAATATTTTATTTTTTCTTACCTAAAACTTTTATTTATATCCTGGGGAAAAGAAAACAAATAAAGGGTGAGAACAAATGCTCAGTAAGGGTAAGCATGGATAAAATAAAACAAACCATATACATTTTAACTTCAAAACATGAACATAATATTTAAACATCAAAATATTGATCAATAACATAAAACATGGCAGTACGTAAGGAATAGATCATAATGGAACATCAATCATCATAAAATAGATTAGAAATAAAACTTGTTATTGTGGAAAAACATTAAGCATATGATATGATTTTCATAGTAGCCAAGGCATTGCTGCCAAGACCATCTTAGTGGAAAAAGTCCCTTACTGAACCGAGTTCACTCCTCTTTCCAGTCCTGTATCACTGAACCAGATTAACTTGTCTTTCCAGCCATGTCTATATCATGAGATATAAATCTTTACCCAATGAATTGGAGGGAGATATAGTTCCCACCCATCTCATAATTAAATCATTATTAATTGTTCTAGAAAATAAACATAAATCTGTCATCATAACCCAAAGAATAAAATGGGTTTCACAGATGTTATCCCATCATAATATAATCTATATAAAACAAATGAATATCATTTCATCATAAGAAAAGTGAAACCATGTAAATAATAGAGAAATTATACACATATGAAATAATTTCATCTTATATGTAAAATAGTTTTGACAAAATACTTGAAATTAATTCTTGAGGAATATATCCTTTCTTCTTCAAAATCATTTTCTTTTCACAAAATGACATGCAATTTTAAAAGAAAGAATTTTTGTTGAAAATAATAATGGAATCTTGTATAGTAATCTTCATTGAAATAAGGAGTTATGAAATCGTAAGAATCCGTTCATATCGTATAAGTTAAAAAAACATTCTCCCAATACGTTTTTTAGAAAAGTCAAAATTTACCTCGTATGGTAAACAAAAGAAAGATTCCTTCCATACGATGTGGTAAAAGTAAAAAAGGGTAAAAATGACTTTAAACATACATGGAAGAAAAGTAAACATTTTATTAAAACATTTTGAGAACATATAGACTTGGATAATAAACATAACGCCAGTAAATACTTACGAATAAACACTCTTGGATAAGAAAGAGATTTGAATAATTATCCCTTACTTTATGTCCAATTTCTTCCATATGTGTCCAAGACTCCTCTTCCTCGATGCACCTCCTTTAAAATCCTTCTTAGGGCACTAGAGTTGGTCTTTTAAGAAGATTAGGACCTCTATGATATAGATAGAGAGGTTAAGAAGAGGAATTGGTAGGGCTTGGCCGAGATTCAAGGCTCAAAAGGCTGTAAAGAGAAGAGGGAGGAGGTGCCGTTTTATAAGGGAAGAGAGGGGGACCTTTGGAATGTGTGAAAATATTATATTATTATAAACTTATCTTTAGTTTCACAAGTTACAAAAATCATTAAAGATGAAGATAAGATGACTCATGGTTGAAATAAAATCATCCAATCAGAATTGGACATGTTTTGGATAATATTTTAATCATTTTAATCTTATTTATTTTAATCATTTATTAAAGAAGTAAATACTGCATCATTATTATGTCATAAATAATTTAATTTTTCTTATGTCTAAAATTATAAAAAAAACACTAACATGTATGAAATCTTTTTATCTTTCCAATGAATATTTATAGTCGAAAATATAATTTATATAACCCCTTATAAAAATTAATTACTAAAAGATTTTTGTTAATGTCAATTTTGTCATTACATTAAATTAATTAATCCAAATTTTCATTATCACTACAAAGTGGCTCAATGGGATCCCAAAATCGACCCAAGGATGACCATGGTTAGTCACTACTCATCCAATATGTTTAGGACAAGTGTTAAGGTAATTTTGAATTATTATAATATTCTTTTAACCTTTAATTTCCCTATTTACCTTTAACGACAGTAAATAAAAGTCAAAAGTTATTATTCACCAAAAATTATTTTCATCTTATTAAACCACATATTACTGCATGATAACAACCATGTGTGTCGGATTTTTGAAATTCAATTCAAAGAAGTGGAAAAATTTCATTTAAATGAAAGAGTCAGTTTTTTAACTACCACTAAGTGGTTTCACTATTCATAAGAATTGATGTTTTTCAGAAAAATACCAAAAATTCAGCCTAAGATATATTTGATATTCAGAATTTAAGAATGATGTCTATTTTTCCAAATTCAAAAAATATAAGTGGAATTAATTAATTTTAAAATTCATTCCTGTTATCAAAACAAATTGGTGTTTTTAAAAAACAATATCTATCAAAAGATCGACACTTGTTTATGTCCAAATTCAAGGTGAAATTAATTCCATTGACCAAAATTGTATTAAATGGTAAAAAATTATTCTAATTACACTTTAAAACCAATTAAAAATATTATCTAAGAATAAAAATTATTGTGATGAAAAAATTTGTTTTTAATTAAAATAGAGCGTGTTTTCACTATTCATTAAAATATTAAAGTTATCCGAATAATATGAAAAATTTATCCAAATTAAATTTTTATATCCTGATTCCAATGAAAAATTTTATTTTGTCAAATTTAATTTATAAAGATTTCAAAAACTAGATTTAAAATGGGTGCATCATCAAAAGGCGGCAAAACTACATTTTTTGAAAAATACTTATTTCACCCGAAAAAATTATTTAGTTCTCATACCATGTTCTAGAAAATATGTAAGATGAATAATAATGTTATAAAATTCAAAATGTAGTTAATACTATTCATAACAGCTAGTCCATAATAATATTATAACAATATATCGTGGTTTAGTGAATCCCAGTATTGTGTACTACACACACTATCGAGGAAGGTCACGATTGCGTGTAATGTAAGCCATGTCAGGGCTGCATGTAGTGATAACTCTGTTTGGTGTTTCATATAACATAATCAAAACTTATTTTATTTATACATTAAACATAATCTATAATTAATGTTGTGTAGAATAATTTCCACAAAATGAACTTGAAATTGTGTGTAACACAAGGCAAAAATAGTGTTGTGTATGCTGCAAGCTAATACGATGTTGCGTAT
This sequence comes from Viscum album, assembly GCA_963277665.1. NCBI lineage: Eukaryota > Viridiplantae > Streptophyta > Magnoliopsida > Santalales > Viscaceae > Viscum > Viscum album. The sequence continues at coordinate 419,390,228 of OY728162.1, read as the reverse complement.
AGTACAGGGTAATCTTGGTGTAGTGTATAATAGAAGACATCAATGAAATAAAAAATAATATATCTCATAAAATCTCGGGGTGTTACATTCTAACCCCCTTAAAATGAATTTCGCCCTCGAAATTCCTCGGGGTTATAAATTGTTTACTACATGAAAGTTTCATTCATATAAACCCAGATCGTAAAAAGGAATACAAAATCATCATTTTAAAAAGGAAAGTTAGAAACAAAATGGATACCCAAAGTAACTCATCACTTGGGTTCCCACATAGAAGTATATAGATGAAAATATGGATGTGGAAGAGAAATATAACCGTCAAGTTCTGATGGAGAGTGGTAGAAAACATGGCTATGAAAAAACAAACAATCGCAAAGCCATAAATTTGTGATGATCAAAGGTACCAGCTGATTAATCCGATATGAGAGTACTAGGACAACATTTTTGGTTTCCAAGATCATTTCCCTAACATTGATGAACTTTTACATAAGGATAAATACATACTTGATTTCAGTTTAATATCATCGTTGGTCGTTCCATGAACAATTTCCACTTCATCTCTATTTAAATAAATGAAGCCGAATTTTTCATTCATGAAGTGTTAGTAGATCATGCGATAGAATGATAAGTCATCACATCCATTTCTATCCCAAAAAGGTTAGCATAAGTTATTAAATATACATAAGTCCATCTATGGTGGGATTAATCGTATATGATTCCAACAATGGACTTATACTTCATCTATCATACCGCTTAATAAAATAAAACTAGTTCCTACTAACCAGGGACTTTCTGTAGGCCAGTGGTAGGCGATAAGGGCCAGTCGCACTTCGGTTCTGGGTTCGATTCCTGCATCCTTGTCTGACGCAATGGGTTATCGCCCATCCTACGGGTTTTCCTTTTTCTAAAACTATACTATTATAACATTCCAAAAATAATATCAAAAAGTTCTAGCCTTAAACAATACTATCTAATGTCTGACATAATCCATTCCAGTCTTTAGACTTATCCAAAATACATCTGTCCAATCTCATAGTATAGTGAAAATGATTACTAGAAATTTCATTAACTAAGCATTTTAATACCATCATTTATCCCCCATATATCATATGATATATCTTCTTGATCGCATTCCAAACATGTGAATACCTTAATCTTGTATTCCCTTGAAACATGAATTACCATAGAACCATAGTGAAAACCTGAATTCTATCAAAAGTTAACTCTTTCCACCTACCAAAATCCCAAAATTTCAATATAATCAAACCATGATATCACTTTGTCCTTATATCACTCATGAGCTAATTAATATTATTTTCTCCTTATCCCTTCATTATGCGCATATCATCTTCTTTCCAAAAATGTTTCAATCACTTTTCATGGTTACCGGTAGCATATAATTATTGAAAACCAATACATAGATATTCCAAAATTCCATGATACTATAAATGAGATTCCATGATACTATTTTGAAATCACATTACATAAACACTTAATCATTACACAACATCATTGTCATAATCAACATCACAAATAGTGATCACATGTGAATTCCCTTTATCCTTTGCCTTAAGAGGTTTCTCACGTGGATCATCATTAACCCTTGGATTAGGGCATTGATTAGCATAACACCCCATTTCCTTGAACTTGAAGCATTGAACTGTTTTTGGATCATTCTCAGTAGTCTTTTCTCTCTTTAGTTCATTAGAAACCTTTTTCCAATTACTATGGGACTCATCTACTTGATGACATTCTTTTCCACACTTGAAACATTTTCTAGTACCTTTTAGACAATCTCCACCATGCTTCTTTCCACACCTTGAGCATAAAGAAACATTCACCTTCTTTTCACCATTGTTATGAGGTTTTTACTTGAACTCCATCTTTCATTTCTTTTCAAAACCATGAGATGGATTTGTAACACCAACTTCCATTTATACCTTGATAGCACAACACACAATTTCTTCATAGCTACTGAAATCTCTTATAGTTAATTACCTTCAAAGACTTGGTTTTATGCCACTGAAGAATCAATCAACTTTACTTTTAGGTTAGATGATAAAGACAAATGCATACCTTGAAAGCCTTGTAAAATTCGCTTCGTATATACCAACAGATTCATCATCCTTTTTCTTAGGATCAAGGAAATACTTTTCCATATTTGTTCGAAGAATAAAAGGGAAGTACTTATTAAAAAATAAGTTCTTGAACTCATCCCATTCCATGGATTCAATTTCATCTCGGGGCCACATATTCTTAATTAGAGTCCACCATTGATCTAATTCACCTCCTAAATGGTAAATATCCAGAATTAATTTTTCATTTTCTAAATAGTGAAGTATGGAAAATATATTTTCAATGGTACAGATCCATTGTTCAGCAACAAGTGGATCAGAAGACCCTCTGAAAGAAGGTGGGTGTTGCCTCATGAAGGACTCAATAGAATATTGTTCCCTTCTCTTCTCATTTGGAAGTCCAAAATGATTCATAGCTTTTGTAAGTAAATCAATAAGATTTTTCACTCCATCTCCCATAACATTGGTTTGTTCAAGAGTACAATCATTGCATTTTCCATTACATTGATCAACATGGTTTCTTTGGGTTCTAGCCATCGTCTAAATCCAAAAAAGAATAGTGTGAGAGGCAAAAATCATTCTAGGGAAAACAACATAATAAAGGAGGAGTACCTTCAATATCAAATATATCTTTACCGTAATTCTAGAACTATAACCTATAATTATACTTACCCTTAGGTAACTTCCTTATACATATATTAGAAATATCTCTAGAGATTTCAATAATGTTTTTTCATCCTAGTTTGCAAAGGTTAAATAAACATTTCCTCTAATACCAGCTATAGAGACCCCAAACTTGACGTACATGGACATTACATTACTTTTGTGGAATATCTAGTATTTAACAAAAACAAACACCTAAGGATAGTAATAGTTTAATGTCTTTGGAAACATGGAATAAAATCTTCTGATCTTGGTGAAAGATCTTCAAAATATCCCATAAATATCTTCTTTTTTTACCTAAAAACTTTCTTTATATGCTGGGGAAGAGAAAACATATAAAGGGTGATCTCAAATGATCATTAAGGGTAAGCATGGATAAAATAAAACAAACCATATACATTTTAACTTCAAAACATGAACATAATATTTAAACATCAAAATCTTGAGCAATGACATAAAACATGGAAGTACGTAAGGAATAGAACATAATGGAACATCAATCATGATAAAATATCTTGGAAATAAAACTTGTAATTATGTAAAAACATTTAGCACATGATATGATTTACATAGTAGCCAAGGAGTTGCTTCCAAGACCATCTTAGTGGACAAAGTCCCTTACTGAACCGAGTTTACTCCTCGTTCTATTCCTGTATCACTGAACCAGATTAACTTGTCGTTCCAGCCATGTCTATCTCATGAGATATAAATATTTACCCAATGAATTGGAGGGAGATATAGGTCCCACACATCTCATAATGAAATCATTCTTACTTGTGCCACAAAATAAACATAAATCATTCATCATAACCCAAAGAATAAAATGGGTTTCATAGACATCATCCCATCACAACATAATCCATATAAAACAAATGAATATCATTTCATCATAAGAAAAGTGAAACCATGTAAATCATAGAGACATTATACACATATGAAATAATTTCATCTTAGATGTAAACTAGTTTTGAAAAAACACTGGAAATGAATTCTTGAGGAAAATATCATTTCTTCTTCAAAATGATTTTCTTCTTAGAAAATGTTACGCAATTTTAAATGAAAGGATTTTGTTGAAAATAATCATAAAATATTGTACAAGAATCTTCATGGAAATAAGACATTATGAAACTGTAAGAATATGTTCATGACATATAAGTTAAAAAAACATTCTACTTTTACTTTTGTCGAAAAAGTCAAAAAGTACCTCGTATGGTAAATAAAAGAAAGATTCCTTCCATACGATGTGGTAAAAGTAAAAAAGGGTAAAAATGACTTTAAACATACATGGAAAAAAAGTAAAAATTTTATGAAAACATTTTGAGAACATATGGAAATGGATAATAAACATAACCCAAGTAAATAATTAAGAATAAACAATCTTGAATAAGAATGAGATTTGAATAATTATCCCTTACCTTATGTCCAATTTCTTCCGTATGTGTCTGAGACTCCTCTTCCTCGACACAGCTTCTTTAAACTCTTTCTTAGGGCACTAGAGTTGGTCTTTTGAGAATACGATAACCTCTATGATATAACTAGAGAGGTTAAGAAGAGAAATTGGCAGGGGTTGGACAATCTTTAAGGCTCAAAAGGGTGTAAAGGGAAGAGGGAGGAGGTACCCTTTTATAAGGGAGGAGAGGGGCACCTTTGGAAAGTGTGAAAATATTATTTTATTATAAACATATGTTCAGTTTTAAAAGGTCCAAAAAACATTAAAGATGAAGATAAGATGACTCATGGTCGAAATAAAATCATCCAGTCATAATTGGACATGTTTTGGATATTATTTTAATCATTATAATCTTATTTATTTAAATCATTTATTAATGTGGTAAATACTGCATCATTACTGTGTCATAAATAATATAATTTATATGATGTATAAAAATTATAAAAAAAGCACCACCATGTAGGAAATGATTTTAGATTTCTGTTGAATATTTATATTCTAAAAGATAATTTATATAACCCCTTATAAAAATTAATTACTAAAAGATTTTGTTAATGTCAATTTTGTCTTTACATTAAATTAATTAATCCAAATTGTCATTATCACTACCAAGTGGCTCAATGGGGTCCCAAAATCGACCCACGGATTCCCATGGTCTGCCAATACTCATCCAATAAGGTTAGGACAAGTTTTAAGGTAATTTTGAATTATTATAATATTCTTTTCACATTAAATTACCCTATTTACCTTTAACCGCAGTAAATAAAAGTCAAAAGTTACTATTCTCCAAAAATTATTTTTATCTTATTGAACCACTTTTTACTTCTTGATAACAACCATGTATGTAGTATTTTTTAAATTCAATTCACAGAATTGGTAAATTTTCATTTAAATGAAAGAGTCAGTTTTTTAACTACCACAAAGTGGTTTCACTATTCATAAAGAATTGAAGTTTTTAAGAAAAATACCAAAAATTCAGCCTAAGCTATATTTGATATTCTGAATTCAAAAATGATGTCTCTTTTTCCAAATTCACAACATAAAAGTGGAATTAATTAATTTTAAAATTAATTCCTAATATCAAAACAAATAGCTTGTTTTTAAGAAATAATAAATATCAAAATATTGACACTTGTTTATGTCCAAATTCAAAGTGAAATTAATTCCAATGACCAACATTGGATTAAATGGTAAAAATATATTATAATTACACTTTAAAACCAATTAAAAAGATAACCTAACCATATAAATTATTGCAATGAAAAAAGTTGTTTTTCATTAAAATATAGTGTGTTTTTACTATTCATTAAAATATGAAAGTTATTAGAATAATAAGAAAATTTTATCCAAATTAAATTTTTATATCCTGATTAAAAGGAAGAATTTTATTTTGTCAAATTTAACTTATAAACATGTCAAAACTAGATTTAATGTGGGTGCGCCATCAAAAGGCGGAAAAACTACATTTTTTGAAAAATACTAATTTTACCCGATAAAATTATTTAGTTCTCATTCCATGTTCTAGAAAATATGTAAGATGAATAATAATGTTATAAAATTAAAAATATAGTTAATACGATTCATAACGGCTAGTCCATAATAATATTATAACAATATATCATTGTTTAGTGAAATTCGATATTGCGTACTACACACGCTATCGAGGAAGGTCGCGATTGCATGTAATGCAAGCCAAGTCAGGGCTGCGTGTAGTGATAACTCTGTTTGGTGTTTCATATAACATAATCAAAACTTATTTCATTTATACATTGAACAAAATCTATACTTAATGTTTCATAGAATAATTTCCATAAAACAAACGTGAAATTGTGTGTAATACGAGCCAAGAATAGTGTTGCATATACTGCAAGATAATACGGTGTTGTGTATAGTACAAGCTAATCTTGGTGTAGTGTATAATAGAAGACATCAAAGAAACTAAAAAATATATATATCATAAAATCTCTTGGTGTTACTGTTAGGGTGATACTGATAATGTTGCGACACATGAGAATTTTCATAAATTCCACTATATTTCATTGAAAGTTATAATCGATACACCACTCGCCTAGTTATCTCAAAAATCTCAAAAGGTCCTACAAACCTAGTATCTAACTTTCAATACCTCTAAATCCTACGATAACCCAATCAAGGAAACACATAAAGGAACACACGATATCTCATTATAAACTCAGGGGTTTGTCGATATCTATCAACATGTGAATTATTCTTACTCTAAGTCATACCCTTATGTTTTTTAATCAGTTGATCCTTCTCTGATGTATCCTTCATGAGACTCAATCCTATTAGTTCTGAATCACCAGCCTCCATCTATCATAGAGGTGACTTCCATGTCATACCATAAAGATCTACTTTAATAGACTCATGATAACTAGAATTATAGGAGACCTCCATCCGGGATAGGAGATCCTCCCAAGACCCACCATAGTCAAGAATGCATTCCCATATCATATCCTCCAAATACTATTTAGTACACTCTAAATTCCCATCTTTCTATTGGTGGAAATCCATAATCCAAAAAATAGTGTACTTAGAACAATCTATAAACCCTTACAGAAGTGTGAAGTAAAATATAAGTCACAGTCTGAAACTATACTCCTCAGAACCCCGTGCAGACAGACTATCTCCCAAATGTATATATCTCCCAACTGATCCACCCTGACAAAATCACTTATAATATTGAAATTACCTAATTTTTTAGTCCGTCCACAACCACAAAAATAAAATGATTATTCTAAGGAATCCTCAAGAGACCCACCACAAAATCAACATTAACATCATCCCACTTTTATTTCATAATGGGAAACTACTATTTTAGCACACCGGGTCATTGATTCTTGTAATTCACCTGCTTATAGGTGTATCAACCTATCAAGAATTTTAAATTCTCTATAATCATTCCAAGCCACCAATACTGTCTATGTAGTTCACGGTACATTTTGGTCTAATCCAGTTTCACCACCCACATTGTAGGACAAAATTCATGCTTCATCTCATCTCGCATGCTCATAGGCACAACCCTTGATTACTAAAATAGACAATATCATCCTCATATATAGTTCAATATGATGGTGTCTTACAACTTTCATGTCTATTACTCATGTTCAGACACTTCTGGTCCACATATCGGCCTCTCCTAGATCCGACTCAAGAGTGTATACTCCACCGATACTGATACGAGATTCATCTTCTACTAGCCCTCTCGAATCACAACATTCATCTCAGACAAAAAATCATTATATTCCACTATGAACTAGACACTTGAACTATCTAAGTCTGTGTTTTCCTACTCAATGCATCTGAAAAACTATTTCCCTTTCTAGGCATATATGATATATCAAAATTGGAAAACATCATATACTCAATCCATTTCCACTATCAGTGATTCAATTATCACTGTGAAAAGATATACTTTAATCTTTTATGATATGTATATTCCCTAAACTTTTCACCCAATTGATAATTATTCCTACACTTCATGTCATAAAAAACTATAGCTAACATGAGGTCATGCGTAGAGTAGTTATGTTCATAATACATCAACAAACCTGGACCATACACCATAACTCAATCTCCATACACCAACACTGCTCCAATCCAGATCCCATTTGTGTAACAAAAAACTATATAATCCTCCCCTATTTCAGGAATGATCAATATTGGTGTGGTATTCAAATTATTCTTCAACTCCTATAAACACTTTTCAAATGATACGAACCATTAAAACATAACTCACTTCTTGTTCAAGCCAAAAATTAGTGCTTCCAAGTAGAAAAATTCCTGGACAAACCTATGATAATATCATGTTAACCCCAATAATATATTAATATCAGAAACATTCTTGGGATTCTCCCAATAAACCAATTCTACTACCTTCACTAGGTCAACTGACACACCATCCTATGAGATGATGAGACATAATAAATTTTCTTGATCAATCCACAATGGACACTTAGATAGTTTGGTGTATAGTCTATGATCTCTTAGTTTAACTTGGATGATGTCAGGATACTGGGAATGATTATCATGAGTCTTAGAGTACACCAAGATGTCATCGACAAACCCAACCACAAACTATTCTATGAACAAGTAGAAGATTATGTTCATCAAGGCCATAAACACTGCTGAAGAATTCATCAGCCCAAATAGTGTATGATGGACACATTATGTTCATACCTACTTATAAAATCTATTTGTGGAATATTAGATGGTCAAATTCTCAACCGATGATACTCTAATATCAAGTTAGTCTTGGATAAAATACAATATCTCCTCAATTGGTCAAATAGATCATCGATACTCGGATGAGGATATAATTTATTCACTATCATTCAGTTCAAATTCTTGTAATCAACACATAAATGCAAGGTCTCACTATACTTCTTAGTAAAAAAATACTAGAGAACCCCAAGCTATTATACTCAGATGGATAAATCCCTTATCCATAAAATATTACACATGATTTTTGAGATCTTGAAACTTTGTTGTTTCTATTATATATAGTGGAATAAAAATTGGCTCAACCCCGAGCATGAATTTAGTAGTAAATGAAATTTCTCCCTCAGGTGGTATCCCTGAAATGTATTCAGGAAACACATTCTAAAACCTATCCACTATAGGTGGAAAGGCACCATGATTTATACCCTTGTAATCCAACAAAATTCTTATAACCTGGGTGGTGATATCCCATAGTTGCTGATGAAATGGACAATCTTAGCCTACCTAGATATCAAATTTTCCACTATGTGCATAACTATTACCACCAAGAGATGTAAATGTTACTCTTCTATGGTAACAATGAATTTTGGGATTGGTATGCTACCAACTATTCTATACCAAAAAATCAAGTCAAAGCCTAACATATCAAGGATGTAAAGATCCCCTAGAGAATGATAATCTACATCATTCAGAGAACTCTCTCAACACAAATTGATGTCTCTCAACCATATCCCCAAAGGTGTATTGATCATCATCACCCCACTCAAAAACACCACTATCATTTTCAACCCATTCACAAGCTGTATAGATATAAAAAAATGAGAGTTATTAGTATCAAATAAAGCAATAGTACACATATAATATACAAGAATAATACATCCAACCATCGATTGTCCGTCATCAATATCCACAAGTGTAGCCTGAACAACAAGAAACTATCCGACCACTATTCCTTGAAATACATGTAACAGCCCAGACCCTCTTTGTCTAGTAATTTCCCAAAACATAGTTCCACCAAAAAGGTGGCATCGGTCACAGTCTTACATTGAAATTGTGACACCGTGATGATTACTCCATGAGGGTGACACCATGAGGGTGGCACCGTGATGGTGGCACTGTGTAGGTGGCACCATTTCCTCACCAAGCGGTCTTCATTCTTTTTCCAGTTCCCGAACTTTCCGCTCCCACAACATGTCTTTTAACATACAAAATTGATTTAATACCACCCCTTTAAAATCCATTTAAAGCCCATAAAAATATCTAAAACCCAATAAGAGCTAGTAGAACCTTAATTACCAAAACACTTGGTTTTTCCTCAGTGTCACACCCTTTCCCATAATTTCTAGTTCTGCCCCTATAGAATGATTTAAAGGAAACTGTTTAAATGCACACCTATTATGGCCACCTCTCTAATGAAAGTGCTAAATGACAATTAATTCCATCATTCATAACCACCCAACCATGTGGTGAAAACACGATCCATATTTAATTCCTTTCAAAATTCCATATCCCATAACTCCTGGGTCTCACCTTTTATTGCATGAGAATTTCTTTCTTCTTCTTCTTCTTGGCTAGTCTCTTTTCCTCTCCTTGGTGCATTGAAGCCCCCCACCCTTCCCAAGAAAAGTTGTGTGCCCATGCTGGAGTCACTCCTACTCAATCTTGGAGTCCTTGGATATCTTCCCATGCAAGTCGTGCATCCCCATCTCTTGGCGCAGGGAGGAGAAACTTCGATCCTTGATCATCCAAGTAGGTTTTTCCTTTCTCTCTCTTTACTTTGTATCATGTGGGGTGGGTATGTTATTGTTTCTGTGGGGATGGATGAAACCAAAATTTAATGGGGATAATAAATTGACTTTTAAAGAATGTAGGGGGTGTGATCGATGTTTCTGATGTACATTTTATCCTTTAGTTTTGTGTTTTGAATTGTATGGGCTTATGCCCACCGAATATCATGACCGTTGGTTGTATTTCTTTGTGCACTAATGAACCCTTGTCTTATGTGATGATTGAATGGATGTAACATGGGAATTTGGTTAATTATGTAAACTTGTCTAATTAAATGGATGTCTAGTGAACAACAACAACTGTGTGATCACCCTGGTCAACCAAACCGAAAGAGGGAACTTAATGAATGATGTTCTTGAATCTGGAAACTCCCTTGCTCTGTCTTGGTGGTATGTGTGATTTTTCTTGCTTGATGATTATAGGGTGGTATGGATGGGGTTGGGATCCTCTGTTGTTGTGGATTTTGGTGGACCTATGGCCGTGTGGGGTAGTATCTTGAAGGATTCGTTTGGTTCTAGTAATTTGAGGGATGTCACAGATCTATTTGTTATTGTTACTTTACATGAGAATCAGGTGTGATTGCTTAAAAGTGTTATTTGGATGTTTTCCTTTCCTTAGATTATGGTTATGCTGGATCCTTTCATAGTAGTATAGAATTTACTTAAATAGAATCATTTTAACCTGAAAACAAGAATGGGTTCAATGGGATTTTTTTTGGGAATGAGTGGTGACATGGTTGGGGGTCTGTTGCTTCTTGTGAATGAATAGTAACGAGGGTGTTTTTGTTGGGCTAGTTTGGAACCCCTGGGTTGGGATGAGTTCTTGTTACCTATATATATAATTTTAGGTCTTATGTTTCTTATTTGCGCCCCACCCAAGTTTATCACTTTGTGTCGAACACCCCCATTTCATGAGGGAGGGTGTTTTCCCAACACTTTTACAAGTGACTGGTTATTAGCTCATTTTTTCCCCCTCTCCCGAGTGGCCCAAGAACCTTTCAGGTAGGCTATGATGGCCTGAGGTCTATTATAGCACAATATTCTTTGGGCAGGGAAGTGGTGTTGGTTGGCCCAGGTGTGTATAGGCAGGTTGTTTCCCAAGTGTCTTCAGGATGAGGCCCAGGTGTCTTCCGGCATGGCAGTAATTATTCTGGATCAGGTGTTTGCAGTTGTTGTTACATGTGGTTGTTGTGGACTAGGTGTTTGTGGGCGGGATGTGTGGTTATATCCCAGATGTGTGTGGTTAGGGGATGATAGTGGGACTATGGTGAAAATGGCGGGAGAGGTCTGATGTGTAAGATGTATTCAATAACCAGCGGTGAGGTGGCACGAGGTACCCAAACATTGATGTGTTCTTACTATTACTTTACTTGACTCACATTATTTGGGGAGTGTGCCTTGGTGAGGATTGGAAGGATAGTTTTCTTTACTGGGTGTTTTTCTTATCACTTTTCTCACAGGGCATCAGTGTGCCTTCCCACTTGTGCACAAGAGTCTTTGGTTTTCCCTACTGAGTATACTTTTATTCTCACCATATGTATATAAAAATGCTTTTAGGTTTCCGGGAGGACATCAGGGATTTTTCAGGATCGTACTATTTCAGATGTTGGGATTGTTGTTTTTGTTGTTTTTATTTTCTTTGGTACTTTCTTTTGGGGTTTTCTCGTACTTTTGTAGCATTTACTTTTAGAACATGCATATGGGAATGGTTTGTTTTGGCTTTACTTGTACTTACACTTTCAGAATTTTTGGGAATCACTATTTTATCTCCCAATTCTATTAAAATAAAAAGGGTAATTCCTTCCATCTTGTTTGTGATTCTATACCCTTGGTGCTAGTCCCCACTCCGGGACCTATTGAAGGCGGTTCTCAGGGGTTATTATCTCTCCTTCAACTTGAAGAAGGAAGGGTCTAGCAACCTGTTATCCCTTCTCTCATCTTGATGAAGGTGGGTCGTGATAGAATGGTATCATTGGTGGAGGTTGTGGGATAGGATGTAGTCTGGGGTTAGGCACAATGAGGATTGGATGGGATGGTAGGGAAACAGCGTTGGACAATCTTGGTGCATTAAATAAGCAAGGGAAGACCAGCTAGGACATGGGATTTTTGGGACCCCTATGATCTGATGAAAGGACACTAGGCCTACCAAATGACCAAGTGATGATACACTTATTGTAGGGTAGAGACCCTAGTAAAGGTACATGCATCATAATGTCCCGTGTTCTAGTGTTTCATGGGTATTTTTGGGATTTAACATGAATAAAACGTCAAAAAAAATTTAAATGCAATCTTCTACTCTACTCAGGCTTTGGAATTCCTTGTTTACCTTGCAGCTATGGCACTCAGACAGTGACCATGAAAAGTGCGGGTGATCGAGGCCCAGGAGGTTGATTTGGATAATCAAAATAGGGCTGACTGAGAGGAAGAGGATGATTAGTGTCAGAGGACACTTTGTGCCTTTCAGCGACAAAACCTTGGGAAGAACGAGGGCAGCATCTCAGACGTGTAGACAGAGAGCTGGCTAGAGGAGCTGGTGATAGCTCTTAGCTTGATCCAGGCATCGAAGGAGTACTGGGTTCTTCTAGATGTAAGCCAGATGTGAGGAGTAGTGCTTTAATGGTGGACACTTTATCTTGGAAATAAGAGGAAGGCGGAGGTGACATGGAATGACTTTGAGAGAGAGTTCAGGGTAGAATTCCTCTCTTCCATTATGAAGGCTGAGAATAGGTAGGAACTACTCTCCCTCCAGCAGAGGGATATGTTAGTGAGAGAGTTGGGTATCAAGTTCAAAGATCTCCTTCACTTTTCTCTGGACCTCTTTCCAGATGTGGAGTCTCGGGCGAGACGTTTAGAGGTGGTACTATGAACTTCTCTTCAGTATGCGACTACCCCCTTCACCATACTGATGTACTTGGAGGTCTATAAGAAGGATTAAGTGGTGGAAATGATGCACATGCTGGGAGGTGTATCACAAGAGGGAATCCAGTTAGGCTCATTGAAGGGGATGTTTGTCAGCAGCAATCCTCCAGCATCAGGGCCCTCTATGTTTCGACCAGTAGGGAGCAGGCCTCATCAGTTCCAGTTCCGATATCCCTCTCCTCACCCTTTCCTTTCAGGCCTAGGACCGAGATGCTTCATCTGCGGCAATCATGGACACCTTCAAAATCAGTGCTCGGACCGAGCACAGTATAGTGGGGGTGAGTCGGTGTCTCACCTGCCTTAGCCATAACAGTTTCCTACCAGACTCTTTCAGCAGAAATAGCAGGGACAGTGAGCTCCCACTGCTCCAAGGGCAGACATTGTAGGAGGAGGTCGACCCCAGGGCACTCCTCGGGGACCTCAACCAGCGCGCGATCGGGGAGGCGACCAATAGCTGAGGGGCACAGGAGCTGGGTGTGGGTAGTTACACACCAAAGAGGTAGTAGTTTGGACAGGGCTAGAAGTTGTTCGAGGTAAAATCATCTTGTTTAACACTCTTGTTTATGCCTTGTTCGATATAGGATCTTCACACTCCATTGTTTCACCTAGTATTGCATGTGCTTTGGGTTTAGACGTTGAGAGACTTCCAGTGCCCCTGGTGTTGAGTTCACGAGTCGAAGGTCAGACCGACTTGTCTTATGTTTACCGAGGGTGTAGACTAATGGTAGGGACACATCAGTATATCTGGAATCTTTTACTATTGCAGATATGTCCATACGATGTCATCCTGGGCATTGACTTGTTGTTCTCTGTATGTACAATTATTGACTACTTTAGATAAAGGTTCATGTATTCGGATTTGGTTAGATGACTTGTAACTGTCATTGAAAATCAGGGTTTCCAGGAGGGAAAACATTGAGTGGAGCCCCTCCTTTTCTTGTTAACTGAGTTGTCAGTGGAGTTTGTGGATATAGAGATGGCAAAAGCCTCGGTGATTTTCAATGATTTCATGGATGTCTTCCTTGAAGAGGTGGCCACTCTACCCCCTCGACATGATGTTGATTTTAGAATAGACTTGAAACCTGATTCTCGTCCGATTTCGATTCCCCCTAGTGGATGGCGCCTTCGGAGTTTTGGGAGTTATGGATTCAGATTGACGATCTGATAAAGATGGGTTTTTTTTCAACCAAGTGAATCACCATGGGGTGCTCCAGTCCTGCTCTTAAAGAAGGAAGATAGTGGTTTCAGGATGTGCATAGACTACTAGAGACTGGACCAGGTAACAGTCAAGAACCGTTACCCTCTCCCGAGGACAGATGTCCTTTTAGACCAGTTAGAAGGGGTATGATGGTTCTCCTAGATCGACCTACGATCAAGATATCACCAATTGAGGGTGAAGGAAGGTGACATCTTAAATACTGCCTTCAGGTGAAAATATGGGCATTTTGAGTTTGTATTCATGTCGTTCGGCATCAAAAACACACTATCGGTGTTCATGGGGCTCATTAACTCTGTCTTCCAGAAATATTTGTACTGGTTTGTAGTCTTGTTTATTGATGACATCCTGATCAACTCAAGGCCAGAGGAGGATCAGGCTTAGTATCTGAGAACAGTCTTAGAGGTCCATCGTTGACACCAACTATATGGAAAATTGTCCAAGTGCATGTTCCAGATGTGATAAGTACACTTCCTTGGACACATGGTGTTTGAGCGGGGAATAGCGGTTGACCCATCAAAGGATGAGTCGGTTGTTTCTTGGGCAATGCCCAAGAACGTGGAAGAGGTTCGTAGTTTCCTAGGTCTAGAAGGTTACTACCAGAGGTTCGTGCCCAACATCTCCCAAGTTAAAGCACCTTTAATGGCCTTGGCCAAGAAGGACCAGGATTTCATGTGGAATGAGAAGTGTGAAACATCCTTTAGTTATCTGAAGGGGAAGTTGGTTAGTTCCCCAGTGCTAAGGTTTCCTGAAGAAGGAGTGGTGTATGAGGGGTTCTGTGATGCTTTAGAATAAGGCTTGGGGTGTATGACGTTTCAAATGAAAGGGGTGATCTTTTATGGATATAGGCAGTTAAGTCCCCATGAGTGTAACTATGCCACCCACTATCTGGAGCTTGTGGCAGTCGTGTTCGCACTAAATTTGTGGCGGCATTATCTCATCAGGGATCTCTTCGTAGTCTTCACTGATCAAAATAACATGAAGTATATCTTCTCCCAGCGGGGCCTGAACTAGAAGTAGCAAAGGTGGATGGATTTCCGTCAGGACTACAACTTTTAAATCTCTTACACCTCGGGAAAGGGTAACATGGTGGATGATTCCCTGAGTAGAAACTTGCAGAAGGACGTGGTTCAAGAATCAACATATGCTTGGAAGGAGATGGAAGAGTTAGCTGCCCTACACCTAGATGCAAGGATGGATGGTGGTAGAGGTTTCCTGTTTCTGATGACAGTTAATTCCTCTCTATTGTGGTAGGTAGAGGATTCTCAGTAGGGAGACTCAGAGATTGAAGTAATGCACAATCGCATTAGCTAGGGAAATTCTCCAGAAGGATGATCAGAGGATGGTCAGAATCATATTCTTTTCCAAGGGAGGATGTTTGTCCCAGATACAATGCATGAGAGAGTTCTTTGTGAGTTCCACAACTCACCCCTAGAAGTGCACCCAGGATTTTCCAAGAAGTACCGGGGTTTGAAGAGTCAGTTTTAGTGGCTCGGGGTGAAGCGGGTGGTGGAAGAGTTCGTAGAAAAGTTCCCAGTGTGTCAGTAGATGAAGGTTGAACATCGTTTCCTAGGAGGCCTGTTACAACCTTTAGATGTACCTGAGTGGAAGTGGGATGACATATCGATGGATTTCATCATGGGACTACCTAGAGTTCAAGGGGGTTGCGATGCTATCAGGGTAGTGGTGGACCGACTGACAAAATCAGCTCCCTTCCGGGCAATCAAGGAGTCGGGTATAGTGGATGCTCTTGCACATAGGTGTGTGGATGACGTGGTGCGGTTTCATGGGGTTACGAGGTCCATAGTATCCGATTGGGATAGCCATTTTACCTCACAGGTTTGGAAAGGACTGCAACATGCTTTTGGCACCCAACTATGCCTCAACACTGCTTTCCACCCCCAGACAGATGGTCCAACATAGCACACCATCCAAATGATGGAGAATATGTTACAAGCATGTGTTTTTGACTTTGGGGGATCATGGGTTCGACACTAGCCTCTCGTAGAGTTTTCTTACAACAATAGCTATCACTCTGCCATTGGCATGGCTCTATTCTAAGCATTGTATGGGAGGTCATGTTGCTCACCCTTGTGCTGGACAGAGATTAGGGAAACAAGTGTTCTTGGTCCAAAAGTGGTTCAGAGAATGACGGAGAAGGTTCAACTTATATGAGAGAGGATGAAGGCGGCCAAGGTTTGGAAAAATTCATATGTCGATAATAGGAGGAGGTCCTTGGTGATCGAGGTCAGGGACCACATGTTCTTGAAGGTCTCCCCTCGGCGTGGGCAACAGAGATTCGGCAGGGGGAGTAAGATTTCTTCCAAGTTCGTCGGACCATTTGACGTGTTGTGGCAGGATGGGAAATTGAATTATCAGCTGGCACTACCACCACCTATACTGATAATGCATGACGTCTTCCATATGTCTCAACTCTGACGGTATCTACACAGTGATTCACACATCCTCGACTTGTGAAAGCTGTATATCGAGGCTGACATGATGTTTGTAGAAAGACCGATGAGGATCGAGGATCGTGAGAAGACGGTGCTCCCTAGACAAACCATTCCATTGGTTAGTGTGTTATGGAGGCATGGTGGGATCGAGGAGAGTACCTAGGAAAGGGAGGGACATATGCACCCCCAGTACCCATGTCTATTTTGAGTTTTGTTCTGTTCTGATTGTACTTATTAGTGATGAAGTGTTTTACCTTGTTAACTATGGACTTAACAATTTCCCTTGTTCTCTAGATATGTGTGTGAAGAGTCCTGACTGTGGAGAGTGGAGGACCTGATCCCTAATCAAGACGCATTAAGGTGGATTCGATTAAACCCATGCGGGTGAGTCAGTGCGGCCCAAAGTGGATAGTATATTGACATAGAGGAAGGAACTCCTTAATCCATATGTAGGGATGGTATGACCATTGAATATTGGTGTTCTTAATTGGGGGGAGAGGAGTGGTAGTGTATCTATTTTCATTCAAATGATAGATAAGGTTTACTTCTGAGAGGTATCTTTCGAGGTTGTTGTTCAGACCCCTCTCCTTTCTTCTGGTCTAGTTTTGATTCTCCAAGGCAAGAATAGTTTGAGAGGTATCTGATATAAAATCCCAAACCCTCATAGTCTAGTATATTCCCAATACACAGTTCCATCAAATGGTTCCACCAAAAAGGTGGCACCATTCATGGTCTCACACAGAAACGATGGCACCGTGAGGGTGGCACCGTGACGGTGGCACTATGTTGGTGTCACCGTGTCCTCACCAAGCGGTCTTCGTTTTTTTTTCAGTTCCCCATATTTTACAATCCAGCAATGTGTCTTGATGTAAAAAAATAATTTAATACCCCCCCTTTCAAATCCTTTTAAATCCCCTAAATAATCCCTAAAATCTCCCAAGAGCTTGGTGACCCTTAGCTTACCAAAACATGTGGTTTTTCTTCAGTGTCACACCCTTTCCCCATACCTTCCAGTTCTACCCCAACTATGCTATTTAATGGAAACTATTTACACGCACAACTGTTATTTCCAACTCTCTAATGAGAACTATTAAATGAAAATTAATTCCATCATGCCTAACTACCCACTCACGTGGTGAAACCATGAGCTTTCTTTATAGCCGTTCAAAATTCCGTATCCCGTAACTCTAGGATCTCACCTTTTATCGTGCGAGAATTCCTTTTTTCTTATTCTTCTTGGATGGTCTATTTTCATCTATTTGGTGCATTAATATCCCCCCCTTTCCCAAAATGAGTTATGTGCCCATACTGGAGTCCCTACTACTCATTCTTGGAGTCCTTGGATCTCTTCCCCTACAAGTCGTGAATCCCCAACTCTTGGCATAGGGAGGAGAAACTTTGATCGTTGATCATCCAGGTAGGGTTTTCCGTCATCTCTCTTTACTATGTATCATGAGGGGTAGATATTCTATTGTTTCTATGGGTATAGATGAAACCAAACTTTAATGAAGATAATAAATGGAAATTTAAAGAACAAAGTGGGTGTGATCGATGTTTCTGATGTACTTTTTATCCTTGATTTTTGTGTTGTGAATTTTATCGGATTATCTCCACTGAAAATCAGGACCGTTGGTGGTATTTCTTTGTGAACTAATGAACCCCTATCTTCTATTATGAATGAATGGCTGTAACATGGTAATTTTTTTAATCACGTAAAATCAGCCGATTAAATGGATTTCCAGTGAAAAATAACCCATGTGTGATCACCATGGTTAACCAAACATAAAGAGGGAACTTAATGAATGATGTGCTTGAATCTGGAAACTCCCTTTCTCTGTCTTGGCATTATGTGTGTTTGTTCTTCATGATGCTTATGGGGTGATATGGATGAGGATGGGATCCTCTATTTTTGCAGTTGTTGGTGGACCTGTGGCTATGTGTGGTAGTATCATGAGGCTTGTTTTGGTTCTTGAACATTGAGGGATCTCACAGATCCCTTTGTTGTTGTGACTTTACAAGAGAACCAATTGTGAATGCTTAAAAGTGTTGTTTGGTTGTTTTCCTTTCCATAGCTTGTGGTTATTCCTGATCATTGCCTAGTAGTGAAAAAATTTCTTAAATGGAATCACTTGAACATTAAAAAAATCATGGGTTTAATGGGAAATTTTTTTCTAGGAATAAATGGTGTCATGGTTGTTGGTTCTGTGCATCTTATGAATGAATAGTAATGAGGGTGTTTTTGTTGGGCTGGTTTGGAACCCCTAGATTGGGATTATTTCTTGTTGCCTATATATATAATTGTAGTTCTTATATTTCTTATTTACACCCCACCCAATTTGACCACTTTGTGCCGATCACCCCCATTTCATGTGGGAGGGTATTTTTTACAACACTTTTACAAGTGACTAGTTATTAGACCCTTTTATACTTCCTTTCTTGAGTGGCCCAAGAACCATCAGGAAGGCTATCAAGGCCTAAGGTCCATTATAGCCCAAGATTCTTCGGGCAGGGTAGTTGTGGTGGTTGGCCCAGGTGTGTGTGGGAAGGTTGTTTCCCAAGTGTCTTTTGGATGAGGCTCATGTGTCTTCTAGTGTGGCAGTAGTTGTTCTGGCTGAGGTCTTTGCGGGTGTGGTTATGTGTGGTTGTTGTGGCCTAGGTTTTTATGGGTCGGATGTGTGATTATAGCCTAGGTGTGTGCGGGCGGGGGATGTCAGTGGGACTGCGGTGAGAATGGCGGGAGAGGTCTGATGCGTAGGATGTCTTCAATAACCAGTGGGGAAGTGGTGTGGGGTACCCAAACATCGATGTGTTGTTACTAGTAGAATACTTGACTCATGTTATTTTTGGAGTGTGCCTTGGTGAGGTTTGGGTGGATATTTTTCCTTTCTGGGTGTTTTGGTTATCTCTTTTATCACGGGGCATTAGTGTTACTCCCCACATGTGCACTAGAGTCTTTGGTTTCCCCTATTTAGTATACTTGTATGCTCACCTTATGTATATAAAACCGCATTCAAGTTTCTAGGAGGACATAGGGGATCATGAATGATCATACTAGTTTAGACATTGGGACATTTTTTGTTGCTATTTTTATTTTATTTGGTACTTTCTTTTGGGTTTTTCTTGTACTTTTGTAGCATTTACTTTTGGAACATGCATATGGGAATGGATTGTTTTGGATTTACATGTACATACACTTTCAGCGTTGTTTGGAATCACTATCTTGTCTCCCGTTCCTATTAAAATAAAAAGGGAACTTCCTTCCATATTGTGTGTGATTCTATACCCTTGGTGCTAGTCGCCACTCCGGGACCTATTGAAGGCAGGTCTCAGGGGTCATTATCTCTCCTTCAACTTGAATAAGGAAGGGTATGGGAACCTGATGTCCCTTATCTCATCTTGGTGAAGACGGGTCATGACACTACAATATGAGTCCCCTGAGTTTCACCACTCTCCTAGAATGCGCCACTTACTCCAAAATACCATGTATATTGCCACAACTGCCACGACCTGTAAAAATATAGATACCAAGTCGATATAGTTTCAAAGAGCCCCTTCCATCACTTTGATTATTCCTAGCACCTACACCATTTCCCATCTTCCATGGGTTCCAGAAAAACTTCTATATATGTCCCATCCAGATGAAATCATGACACTCTACCAGTCGTTTGGGATAGTTTATATGGACATGACTCAACCAACTAAATTGGTGGAAAAGCACTCATGTAAGGTCCTTAGTAACTGACCCTTCACCTAACCACTAATATTTCTATTACCCTAGTTTACATTCTCATAGTGACACTTCCTAATATCGAAAGATATACCTCATAGTATTCTAGAAGAAACTAACTATCCTCAACTAGAATCCTCCTTTATTTTCCACTTAGATATGAGATCCTGATTCACCACTTCTAAAAACCTTTTCATCATGAAGATATTAACCTGAGACTTAATTTCAAATTTAATCCCATCATAAAAGAGTTTTTCTATATCATCCTTATATCAATAGAACACTAGAACAAAGCACTACAAATTGGTAAATTGGCCTACATAGTCCATTATGGACATACACCCCTAAGTCAGCCTCATGAACTCGTCTTTTATATCCTTTTTGAGCATCTTAGGGTAAAAGTGCTCCAAATAATTCTCATAATAGCACATCCAATTCATTTCCTCCATTTGTACATACTGATTCAAGATGCCTCAAACTCACATCACCTGAAAATGTAACATATAATTTTTTAGTTTGACTATTTTCTCAGAAGGATTCTCCAAGAGGTAAAGAATCATCTTTATAGACTTAATCTAGAACTCATCCTCCTTAGTTCCACCCTTTCAAGTGAAAGTTGGAGAGTGCTACAACAAAAAATATTGTGTCATGTAAGACATACTCAGAACCATCCATGGATCTCTTTCAATAAAGTGACCATGTTCTCAAATAACTACACCCCAACCTCCTCACCCATTACTTTTAGATCCTCGGTTCCACTATTTGAGGCACATTACTAGCCAAGTCCCCATGTAATCCTATCAACAAGAATCTTCACAGAGGAATAACTATAAATCTGAAAAATGTATTTGGACACATAAAAAATTTAATATCACATTTACTAGGATTCATAATAATCCATAACAAGTCATCACCCATACACTGGCACACGGTCAAAACTGGGACATCATCACTACCCTTAACCATTTAACATCTAGGTCATTCTTAAGAAAGGGTAATCACATTCTCAACTAAATTTTCTCATTAAGCACTAATTGAACACATTTTCCATCATTTTAAAATTTCTGATTTCATCTTACGAACCATTTTTAGTTTAATTACATATGAAATGGAAAAACATTTCAATTTTAACAGCTTACCTATAACCGATTTTTCCATGCATTTCTAAAAATGACGCATGTCACAATAATTCTTGAATGCCTAGAATGATGCATGTATACATAACTATCATTTCATGAGGAGACATGATTCAAATATTAATAAATCTCAGAATGAAATAATCACATCACACAACAAGTGCATCACTCGAGGTGAAATAACATTCAACTATAACAACACACATCAATAACTTCAATACCACCATGGGTACATGGTTTTTACTCAGGCACATGGTTTAACCAGGGTGTGAATCATCCTATTCTTCTGTGTGCCTTTCTCAAATAAAAAAGGCAATATAAAAGTTTAGAAAAACTACTATCTGATACTACTTTGTAACATATCAACTTGGTTTCAACACAACGGTGCCCCAAGACGGTCGGTAACATGACCTCAGACGCATTTCCCCATATGTCAGAGGCTGCCAACTAGCATTGAGCGATTAATATATCAATTTTGAGAGACTATAAACTATTTGTAAAAGTATCTTAATAGCATAATTAATGAACAATAAAAAAAAGGCAATAACTAATCACCTGAATAACTCCACAACTAAAATAGACCAATAATAAAAGATGAACCAGAATTTGAAAACAATATCTAAAACTAATAGTATATATGTGATTCCATAGTAAGTGTAAAGTGTCTAATGAAAAACCAAAAAATAAAGACACTAAAAACTCTAATCACTCCAAATACTATGTCAGGATCATTTATACATACTCTAACCAAACTCATCAATCTAACATTGGGCTTTTTCCCTTATCCAATCCTACAAACATGAAGCCTATTTGCGTACCAATTGGCCATCACGAGTAGGGCGTGACTATAACACAATAGTCCACCACCAATGATATGTAAAACAATATGCAGTCAATAATATTGTTTGTAGTTAAAAAAATAAAGTACAATCAATAAATCTAATGGTTCACATGGTCAATTTTTCTTCATTTAACCACCTTTTACCTAAGATTCATGAGGACACCCAAACAATAAATACCTGTTTTTGATCATGCTGGAGTTTGAACTACACACAAGGGATATCACAAATAGAATCACAATTAATTGTTTCATAGGATTTCATTATCCATTTCATTTCTATTCAGATCACCACTACACGGATCCAAATTCCAATGCCAATATTTTGGGACAAGAACATAATGTCTAGGACCCTATGATTATTTGGATAATTATACCTTGTCTCACACCCGATTTATCAAGCAATCACTAGTGGTATTTAAATAATCAATATGTGTACCACACTCATAAACCATATGCATGAATTTGGTCCTAGAACACCATTGCTAGTACCATGCGGGTATTTGGAGCATCATTCCTTGTCCCACGCCAAATTTACCAATCAATCACATATATCATGTTTAACCAGGTTAATCAACATTAAACCACTTATCAACATTTTACATCCTGGTATTCACTCCAATGTAACATTTTTATTTTTCAAAAACTTTTATGGGAAAAGTGAGAACCCTCACAGCTAACCAAATCAAGAAATCAAATAAACCAAAAACTTATTAAAGAAAATTAAGCCTTCAAATCATGGTATATCAATTCAATTATAAAAAAAAATCGTATTTCAACATTTTAATCACATGGAATGATATGAACAGTTAACCATTAGAATATTTATCATCATTTAGCATTTTAACTGTTTAAACCTTCAAGGCTATCCAACCATCCCATGATTATAATTATTAATTAATTCATAATCACATTAATTTAACCATTTCACAAACACACAAATTTCTTAATTTCATAATCACATCATTCCATTAATTAATTAACCAATTAATTAATACAATTAAATTTAGATTGCAATTTCCAAACATGGAAATTGATCTTTAAAATTTTCATATGCACAACTTAATCAAGAATATGGGAAATTGAAATTTATATAACCTACCTCAATATTGATAATGAATTCTCACCAACAAAAATCCTAAATTGAAGTAGAACAACCAAGATCATGATAAATAATGAGATATAGATCCAAAATCTATATCCAAGATAAGAAAGTTTACGATTCATAACAACCTCTATCCAATACCATTCAAAAGTAAAATACAACACTACTATTTGTATGGAATGATAGATGAGAGATAGAGAAAAAAACATGGGAAGAGATTTCCTACCTTGAGAGGGGCATATCAATCAATTAGGTTCTTGATTCACTAAGAATGGTGTTTGAGAGCACTAGAAAATCATGTTTGATCCTCCAAGGTATAATTAATTAGATTAGTGTGAAGATACGATGTTTAGGGATATAATTTTGAGGTTCAGGAAACGTTTAATAAATTTTTGGGGTTTATTTTCCCACGTGAATGGTTTCTGGTACATAGTGCACATTTTTCTCTAACCGTGTGCTTATCTGTGCACCTCTTCTTAGGGGTAATAGTGTTACTACTAGGAGGTAGAAAAGTTTAAAAAAACCTAACAAACTATGTTAATCTCCTCTATTTGGGTTCACATGGTTTTTTGGGGGTAGGCGCACTATTTGGGAAAACTATTCGCTAACCGTGAACTGCCCCTTCTTCTTCCAAAATTATCTAATTTCAAATGAAACAACCATGAATAAAAATCCAAAAAAAGTATACTCGAAAAAGGAAAACGAGTTTCTATAAATGAGATCATGAAATCTCTATAAAATGTCAGTATGATATAGTGGGATGCACCAAACACGCTATTGGGAGATGTGAAAACACGAGTTTCATGAATAGACCCTACTCATTATAGTTCATGAGATTATTTATTGTGTGTCATCTGGTCATTGTTTTTTATCACATAAAGGATTAAACTTCCTTGTTTAAATTTAACCTCTTAAGTAATATTCCACTATATGTGTGCATTTAGAAGTGTTTTATTCTAAAAAAGTGTGAGAAAAGGGAATATGAGAACCAATTTATCTAATAGTGAAAATGGTAAAATAAAAAACGTATAAAAGGATTAAATTAGATAAAAAGGTCACTCACATTGATTAAACCCCAATATTAGTCTATAATACATCCAAAACTGATCCTTTCGATTAGTATTAGATTATGATCCACTTATAATTGAATTTTATATTTTTAATGTTGTACTCTTTTTAATATTTATGTCTCATTCTAAATTTTTAATGAATTTCAATTTTGCTGAGGACACATTTATTTATGATTTATAATCTATCCCTACCAAAACCATGGTAAACTATAAAAATAAATATATGTGAAGGTTGGATAAATAATCCCTCTAATAAAAATAGGTTGATGTTTCAGTTTCTCTATGATATAACAATAAATATGATACATCATTCATGGAAGGAAAAGAAGTGATAGATCAATATTATACCAAGGTGTTGGACAACCTTTCTACCATATAAGAATCAAATAAATAAGGTCATATTTATATATGATAAGTTTCTTATAAATATTTTCCATAAGAATAATAGTGTATTAGTAGTCATGATCACATGTTTACAGATTCATAAGATATTCCATTTGACGTATTAAGAGAAATTTTGTATAGTTTCCCCAAATAAATTATCGCTATTTAATGTGGGATATTTGAAATCAATAAAAAATATATCACCCAACATGAAGTATAGGTAGAAAACATGTAGAAAATTTTAGATGAAATTGTTTTAGAATATAAAAATATTTCCATACAAATTAAATCTATATAAATACATAATATGGATCTTGAGGTGAGATTCTCCTAATATGAAAATAGGTCTGTCAAAGAATCTCAAGATAAATATAAGATCACGAAAAATATTGTAGAGAATATCTATGCATATAATGAAAATAAATACCCCACATTGATGTCAAGGATGAAAAATTATAGGTTAAATCAATAAAAATGAAGGAACTTGACATTTTACTTTAGGAAAGGAATAAAATGAAAAAATATGAATTAAATATAAATAGGTTGAAATGTGATATATATTGAATACAAATTATAATTATAAATACAATCATAGTATGATATTTCTTGATTTTGAGATTAAATTAGTATATTGGGAAATTTTACAAGTCATGTCCTCATGTGATGTTGAGAGAAAACTTGATGCTTATACACAATGTTCAGAAGATTGACTCATTTATGAAAATTATATATTATACATGAAATGATATTGCGATAGACTCACGATCATTTTTTTAGCAAGGTTACAAGAATATATACCATCCATTTCAAATTTTATTTCTCAAGATAAATATTTTTCATATAAATAATGTAGTTATAAAACTAAAATTTGTACAAAATGGGTGAAGAAAAATGTTTAGAATAATACTACCATATCAGGGGTGCATAAAATCAGTTATTTGAGTGTTGGTTCCCCCAAAATAATCCCAAATAGTTGAAGTAAAATACCAAAAATAACATGCTCTCCACTCTGAAAAATTTGGGCAACAAGTGTTCTATAATGGGAGATCAATATTTTTGGTTTATTGTTGGTGCTGTAAAATATTTGGGAACATTAAATATAATTTTTGATAAAATTATTCAATTTAAAAAACATAAAATAATCCCATTTCATGGAAGAAAATGTGTAAGAATGAGAGACATCCTTTGGAAGGAAGTAAAATAATTTTTATTAAAACATTTATTCTAATAAGTTAAAAAAGAAAAATGCGCCATCCTTGGAAAACAAATAGTAATATGATCATGTTCTAAGAATGTCCAAGAAGTATAAAATTAGTGCTACATCGAAAGAGATTACCTATTTTTTTGTGTAAATAAAAAACATACCATCGATACATGTAAAAATTATGCAGATGTTTATGTTTGTAGAATAAAGAAACAATATAATGTAAAATTAGTCGAAAATGGATGAAAAAAATAAAGGGACAAGTGTGGTGAAAATCACTCCGAAGAAACCCTGTCAGAACTCCAAGAAGGCTTTGAATATAGAAAAATATTTTTTAATTATTTGACCAGTGTCTTTAGAACAATCATGTAAGATAAAATAGGCAAAAAAATGATATGGCTGAAAGGAATGAAATTATTCCACATGTTGAAGCCTAATTTTAGGAGAGGATGTTAAAAAATTACAACCTGAGTGGAAATAAGAATTGAGTGGGAATGCATGAGGGACAGTGAAAATAAATGTACTATTAACAAGTAATATAAAGTGGAGAAGAGTTATATAAATCCTAGTACATAGGCATATATATGATCCATACGTACAAGAATGAATAATGGAAAAAATTATTATGAAATCTCTCTCAACCACATTATTCGCATTGAAATATAAGTCCCACATTATTCACTTGTGTTGTGTTTGTGTGTCAAGGATTCAATAAATTGAAGGTGAAGTTCAATATTAGAGGAAAAATAGAGAATAAGTATACCATATAAAAATTTTAAAGCTATAAGAGGAAGCTATTATCCTAGATTGATATCTTAAGTACAATTAGAAAGAAAAAATGTGATAAAATATCATCTTTGATTAAGTTTAAGAATTATATCTAAAATTTGACAATGGTGCAAAAAAAATCAATTTTGGAAATATATCTCATTGATATATATATATATATATATGGAAGAGATACACTTGATGAAATTTTTTTGTAGTGTCTCCTTAAGGGGGAGACAGCTAAAGAAGATTATGAAGAATCTTCCATAAGTTTTACATTGCAAAAATCTATATTTTATGGAATCTACATGGATAAGATTTCATTGAAAATTTATTTTTTCTTAATCTATCTTCCTTGGTTAGTCAAATAAGTTCCTAATTTTAAGGTTATACATTTCTAATCAATGACATAGATGTTTATTTTGAAGAAAAATAGAGAATGATTTCTAAAATTGAATTCTATCATTCATACTTGAATGTTTTTACCCGTGTGTTATGGTAATTAAATGAAATCATGTTGACATTTTTCATGTGACATTTGTATCATAAAGGTTATCATAAATTTTACCAATATAAAATTTTCGGATAGATTTTGGTAAAGGTAAGTAGTGTATTATTTTAGTTGGTATCAAATTTGGTTGATAATGTACTACATTGTAGTCTAAATCAAAACCCATTGTTTTTCTACACTAAGTGTGTTTTTCATAGAATTTGAGTGGAATTGATAATGAAACACTACTTTATTATGAATTCATTTCACTATCTCAGGTTATTTATATTTATTTTCAATAAGGGATTAAGATAGTTAAATTAAATGTTGATAATAATTGATGATATAAGTAAATTAAAATAAGTAATAAATGGAGTTCTTATCATTTTAATGGGTATTGAAAACATATAAAAATGGAAGTTTTTAGTCAACTTTGGATATGTCGTATTTGATTTTACTGAATAAGGATTATCAGGTATAGTTTAAATCAATAATAAAAAAAGAATAATTGAATTGAAGAATATTAGTTTTGAAGTTGGTGGGAGAACCCAATCATATTAACTATTAGAGATCCCAAGATTTTTTCTATTATATATTACATGATAGAATTTTGGAGACAAATATTGGAATATTTGTATGAATTTTTTTCTATATTATATGAAAAAATTAGTTTTTTCCTTTGGATGTTGTGGATGATTCACCCAAATTAGAGGAAAGAGGTGTTTTTATGATTTTGGAGTTTTATATATTTTTAGCTAAATAGATAATTTCTGAATTGTATCTCAATAATGAAGTAATGATAAGTTCAATCCATGTTTATTAAAAGAGTAAAATATTTTTTATGAGGTAAAGAAAGTTAAAATAAATGATAATGAGTGGTTAGAAGTTTAAGATCTTGGTACATGAGTTTTCGAATGTAGACTATTTTATTTTTCAAATGACGTTTATATATATTGTAGAAAAAAAATATTTTCCAACTCAAGGATTGAAGTTTGAAGGTTTTTTATTTAAAAAAAATAAGAAGAGTAGTAGGAAGGTTGGGAGCTTGGTACTTGATATCTTTTCTGTTGACTATTATATTTGTCAAAGTATTTATATATTTATTGAAGAAACAGATATTGTCAACTCAAGTCTAACCAATATTTGAGAATATAGGATATCTTTAGTAGACTACAAAATAATATCAAAGGTCATCCAAACCTTAGAGTGGATGTGTGAAGGTGAGTAGTAGCATGGTCCAACACAGGAATGTGTGAAACAAATTAGTAGCAAACAATTATGGTGGATTAGTGACCCATCAGTGTGGATAGACACATAAGAGACTTTATAACCTATCAATTTAATGATCTTATTAATATAAAAGAATGCCTAAAAATGATTATTTGAACATGGAACAACTCAATAGTGTTTATTAACTCATTAAAAACATTTATTTCATCTATCTTAGTTGACACCATGTACTACCATCATCTTCCTCGCATGGAGAAGACACACCGAGCGAATATTTACTCAAGTAGTGTTCCCCAATTAAATAAGATAATAAATCAAGGAATTGAATCATGAACATTGAAAGTCAGTGAATGAAAACATTTGGTGAATCATAAGAATAAATTTTGTGTCACAGTGATTATTAGAAGAATATGAAAGATACTATAAGAATATTATAGAATGAATTTATTGGAAAGAGGTCACATGAATTAATAAAAATTAGATAAATTAAATTTATAATAATTTCAAGGAGAATATTATATATATCATAAAAATTTGAAAATATCATAGGAATGTGCATATAAAACTATTGTGTGTATGACTTAGAGTATTATACAACTTCGATGGTTGTATAACATTTCTTGCATGAATTTTGAAGAATGAATGTAGAAAATTCAATGAGAGAAAAACTTGAAGCCATTCAATAATCATAATAATTTAAATTCTTATGATAATTTAGTTTTTTCGAATCATAATATTACAATGATTCTAGGAAAGATTTCATTGAATGATACATCATGATTCAATTAATCCTTATCACAGTATTGAGATTTACTAGAGGTGATATAGTTCATTCCAGGTGCATATGAGTTTTATAGAAACATATTAATTTTAAGGGGAATTTTAATTTGTGAATAAATCATTTTGAAAGGTTATAATATATTTAAATATATTATTAATATATCATACATTTTTTTAAATATGAGAATGTGACGATTCGATGTATGTTGGGTGTTCCAATACGGTATCATGAAACCTTGGTTTTTTTATTCAAGATTTTATTTTAGATATGTATAAAATAATAAGATATTAGAAGCAAGATGATACTACCTATTGGTATTTCATTATAATTCAAGCATAATTGGAGTGTTAGTGAGAATAAAACTGGTAGTAAAAGAAGGAAAGAAGACCTTTTGATTTTTTAAAATATCATACAAATTTAAATGACTGATTCTTCAGACTCTTGAAATGGAAAGAAAAGTGATTCTAAATAATGGGATTTAAAGGATTTTAAATGAAGAAATTTATAGAGATTCTATGTTGGAATATTATGATAAATAATATTGGAATGATGATGTGTGATAGAAGGAATAAGAAAGGACGAAATTGGTATTGTTGTTTATCTATATCTATTTTTTTGAAAGGTAAAAGAAAATTGCGAGAGATCAGATACAATAATTCTTTCGAAAACTCAAAGTTATCAACACCCAAGTAAGACACATCTCAAAAAAATGAATCACATCCTGTGATTCGAAGTGGATAAGTGGATAAATAGTATTATATTTGTGCACGGAAGAAAGAAGAAGTTGTAGGTAGAACTAGTGATGTCCTATCACGTTGAAGAAAGAAGATGTAGAATAATAAGAGGGAAGAGATTATTGTGTACTTTAGTTTTTCTATATAGAAGATATAATAGGAGTAGAAAAATAATTCCACTATTCAGAAGCATAAAAAGTGGTTGTGTTCATTGAAGTGTGTACACAATAAAAATATATGTTTCCAGTGTATTATTGTGAAGGTAAGATTGATAAGAAGAGGGAAAATGTATCACATGAACCGCTTGATTTTATTCTAAGTTTATGAAGGACTATTTGGATATTAATCAATTGATAAGATTGTAAATTGTGAGATACATTTTTGTGTGTGATACACTAAAGAACTATTGGGAGATCTGAAAACATGAGTTCCAAGGTTATACCATGTTTGTTGGAGCTCATAGGATTGTTTATACTGGGTCTTCGGATCCTGGGTCTTTCTCATTCACACAAAAGATTATCCATTCTTATTGAAAATTGAACCTTTTAAATCATAGTCCTCGTTTTATGTGTGTTTATATGTGTAGGATGAAAAACTGAGGGTGATAAGAGAAAATATGGGAACTAATTCCCCTAATAGTTATAGAGATAAAATAAAAAATGGATTAAAATGTTTAAAATTGATAAATGGTAATTCACAAATATTCACCCATCCCCCTAAGTATATAGTACAGCCCTAACTATTCCTTTAAAATACATCCCCACACCATAGAATCGATTCATCCATGTATGACATACCTATGATGGACCACCACTATTCCACCCTTTCACACCACCTCTCTCCAGTGCCATTGTTCTATGTGCCTCAAACAACCATCATAACCATCACACACCACACTCACATGGTATTTAGATCATATGATGAATACCTATCCTCACCATGTCTCCCTCACACCATCTTTATCAAACCGTAGTTTCCTTACAATGGTCTCTACCTACCCAAGATACCTTGTATTTCACAACCACATATCTTGAGCCAAGAGTCACTTTTATGTCACGCAACCACTGGCACTTCCATCAGCCACCACTATGGATGACAACCCAATATTCATGAAAAGGTTAGAAAGATAGAGATGACGAGAGAAAAAAGGGAGAATAGAGAAGTAAGCGGTAAGCCACTCATCATTTGATCCATCATTTAATGTTTCCAATAAATAAAATTTTGTAGGTTAAATAATTATATCCCAAGAATTCTATTCTATGAGGATTTAAAGATTCAAGAACTAGGGTTTGATATTCACAATGGGAATTTTGGAAAATAAAATAGAAACATATTTACAAATAATGACCTCCCTAGATTATCAAATAATAATAAGGAATTTAAAATCATCAATTTTAGTATAAAACTCAGAAATAACAGAATGATGAAAATTAGAAATCCTTACGTCAAAAATGGATCAATCATTGGTAAATAATGCATGCATTAGTTGATTTTGATGATACCATTGAAGCGTTTCACCCTTCAATCATGCAGTTCCTCCACAATATCATTCTCTTTCTTCCTCCCCAATTCTAATGTATCCTAACAGTAACCATATTTTTTTGAAAAGGTTATTTAAATAGGGGATAAATTTAGGTTGTATAAAACACATTGGTCAATTAATTAGGTTATTCATGTTCGTTAAATTTAATAATTGTTCTTTTTTAAACTAGTTCAAACATAAAAATTCAAATAGAATAGTAAATTATAGTACTCCTAAGGTAAAACCCCTATCCCAAATGCTACTATGTTCTCATATTTTTCATATGAGTCTCTTTTTATTTGTAAAATCTTAATTTCTAAAAATACAAATGCATCTGATAAAAAACAATATTTTTATGCATAATATATTCTTTTTGAGGTCCTTCTATACCCATAATTCTACGTCATCTTATTTTGGAAGTAAATTGAATGCCTTGAATTCAATATAACCATAAAATAATTTATATGTGGTAATTATCTAGGGTGAATTTACCATTTTACACCTAGATATGTCATCAAAATTTAAAATTAAAAGATACAGTGACCCATATTTTTCTTGGTTGAGGCTAAACTCAATTTTCAGTTTAGGGAACCCCATATTCAAAATGGTAAATTTTTCCTAGAATGTGATCTTGAAAAAATTATCTGATGGTTTCCTTGACTCATGGGTTTGGTGTTCATCTTTATGCTGCGCTATAAAAGAATTTAAGGTGTTAAAGGGCCTCGATAAAAATATATTAATTATAAAAAATTTATTTTTATTCTACATACTTACATTCTAAATATTAATGTTGTTCCTCAAAAAAAAACTATGGATGGGAAAACCAAAAATTTGGTTGTGTTTGGAATGCGAATTTTATATCGGAGGTGATGTAATTTTAGTTCACATTAGGGACTCTCAGAGTTGGTTATTGGTGGTCAATTAAGATTTACATTGACATATGAAAATTAATAAATATAATTAATGTTACTACTAAGATATTAAATGAAATAACCCTATCATGGAATCTATTTAATGGTAATTATCAAAATTCCTAGGGTTAGTTGCATGAACCCTAGGAATTATTAACACTAATGGAGGGGAACATTTGGAGAGGAATCGAAAAAATGTTCCTAAAAATCACTGGTGATAATGAGTACAAGTGCAACCTTCATTAATGAGAAAAAATATTTCAAGATAGGTCATCATGATTTCTTATTCTCTATTCTTAATGAAATTCCATTATAATTATTTATTACATATTTTAATTTCATATATTCTTCCAGATACTTTTTTTAATTATTATCTTGGTGACAATGAATAATTAGTTAAATTAAATTTTGAAAAAAATAAAATTAAAATCAATAATTCGATTTGGAGAAGTGAATCACATATATTGATTATAAACAATTTTATTGAATATTTGATAAATATTTTTATTGATATTTTCTTGATCAAAATTAATTGATTAACAGAGATATTTCATCATTAATTGTTTGATTATGTGATGATTCTCTTTTATTACGTTTGATAGAATTTTTTCAGGCATGATCTCCTCCTATTTCTCAAAATCTCCACTGATCCAAATTCTAATTTCATTAAATTAAACTAAAGATAATTTATATTGGGGGATTGGGATTCCCACCTGCCACTGCCCATCATTTATTTATTTTAAATATTGGTATTTACATTCTTATTGTGGTTCAAAAATGGAATCCCCTAATTTTAGTTCAGATTCAAATGGATGGTGGGGGTCATCAGAGGTGAAAATGGGAGAAGCTAAAATGATAGTGATGAGGAACTATAGTGGAACTGACTATGAATTTCTAGATGATTCATAATGGAGGGGGTGCTTACAGATTTTCCAAAGAGAGGTTGTAGTGCGAGATAGATAAATGGGGTAGATATGGGTCAGCCAACCTATGTTGGTTGATAAAAATAGAAAAGTATTTTCCACCCATGTTAGTCAGCAATGATAGAGAAGGTACAATTGCCTTTGATAGCTTGTGGTGGTAGAAGAATGGGGGTCACAATGGCATTTATACTGGTGTGATTTTTAGGTGGGAGGGCAATTAGTGTTGTGAGAAAACTAATAAATAAAGAGAAAAGGAAAAAATAATTAAAGAGTTGGACGTTGTATTGCACATTGGAACCTTGTGTTCGGCCTTCCCATCATTCCATATGGAACACCATGGGGCCACCACATGGCCTTCTTTGTCTTTTGTGGGGGGGGGGGGGTTTCACAACTACCTCACCTGGGGTCATTTTGAAAAAATAAATAGTTTAACCAAATTATTTCTCATGTAAACCTCAATGGTGTGGTTTGTTTAGAATATCTAGACCATTTCTGAGGTGAGATTGGTAGTTTTTTCATTTATCTCTATAGTCCAAATTTCATAGTTTGGGTGTGGTCATAGGAGTGTTCTCAGGTTTGATTACCTACCCTAGTTAATAGAACTTAATTGGAGGATGGGATTCATCAGACTACTCATAAATGTGTGAGCATCTCATGTGATGCTCATCCGATAACCCGCTTAGGAACTATGTGGGACCCTGTAAAAAATTTTGGGATACCATGGTAATTTAGGCAGGGTTGGTACACTACAATAAAAAATTAATTCTCTGGTGTTTTTTGGTGACAGTTTTCAAAACAGCCATAAATATTTTGTAAAAAATGATCTTCAGGGTTTTTAATGACTATTTTAAAAAACACTACTAAATGTGTTTTTTATTTTATTTATCTTTAACAAAAAATTTTGAAAAAACACAACTAAAAAAAATTATTTTCTTTCAAAAAAATTAAATTTAATTCTAATGGATGTTTATAAAAACCATAGAAAATTAGGGGCGATTATTAAAAAATATCCGTAGAATTAAGGGAAAAATATTAACTATTGAATAGTAATTATGATTTATTATTAATAATTATTACTTATTAATTATAATAATTTATTTTTATTATTTAAAATATTAATTAATTATAATGTTTTAATTATTAATTATTTATAATTATTAGCTAGCAATTATTTGAAACATAAATTAATTATTGGATAAGTTGAAAATTAGACTTTAGCATCAAATAACCATAACTTTTGATGTAGATGACAATTTTATCTCCACAACTAATAAAATTGAATCTTACTAAATGAGGTACAATGAAATTAGATAACTATTTAGTAATAAATAATAAAACAAATTTTTTTATAGTTTTAAAAGTAGTTGAAAATCAAAATTCAAATTCAAAAAACTATAACTTTTCATCCAGGTGTCCGTTTGGCCCCCACCATATATAAAATGGAATCCTATGATGAGATAGTCACTATATTAAACTAAGGGTACCTTGTTCACTATTTTTCTGAGGTAATAAAGGTATAGAAGGCATACAAAACATAGTTTTCTATTTGGATACCATGATTTTCTAACATTCAATGAGATTTTAGCATTGTTAAAGAGTGTATTCATATATCTGTTAGGTCATCTATGATTTTATTTCATTGATTTACATTCATATAAATTTGAAGATGTTATAATTTGTGTGGTTTTCCCTCTTTTGGTGATTTATTATCTACAATATATATATATTTATTTATTTATTTCTTGACATTTATGTATTGTTATTTATAATTAATATATATTTATTTAAAATAATATATAACTATATCAATGCATGGATATTTATGTTCATTTTTTATTATTTTTTATATTTATATATATTTTTAAATATATATATGTATTTATGTTTTTATATTTTTATATATTATACGTGTATATATATAGATATTTATATTTACTTGTTTGTTTATGTGTCTATATATTATTATACAATTATATATATGGGTCCATCTATATATATTAATGTAACATAATTGGGAATATATATATATATATATATATATATATATATATATATATATATATTTCATGGTGGCTAGTGAGCTAGGAGATCCAGCGGCGATGGTGTGAGGAGGTGGACGAATGGCGATGGGGAAAATGTCTTATCGGGACCTCATATATCATTCCCACATTGAATTTTTTTTTATTCTGTTATTTTCATAATTGGTGGTAGATGTATTAGTCTCCCACTTGGGGGTGGGGGGAAATGGACTCTGAGAGTGAGTGATTCTTGAATCAGGGTGTGGGAAAGAAGGCTAGTACAATGCCCTATAAGATGGATCATGGACCTAGGGATAGTTATTGGTGGGCCTAATAGACTATGTATCTTGGGACTTGAATGGTCATTACATATAGTGAATATAGGCCTATATAATATATAAATAAGGTCTCTATGTTGGGTTCTCATATCTTGGGGGGTTAACAGGGACCATATCATAATGAGGAGTTGTGTGTGTGAGTTGTTGTGTTTTAATTTCACCACCACCACCAACCCTTAATATATATATATATATATTATTGGTTTATTTTTTATTTTTTATTTTTTATTTATTATTTGTAATTATTTTTTTACATATTTTTAAATTATTTTAAATTTATTATTATTTTTAAAATTATTTTAATAGTAACATTTTATTTATTATATATTCAATGTATATATTAATTTATTATTTCTTCATTATTTTTACATTACTTGTTTATTTTTTTATTAATAATTTTTTGTTTATTATTATTATTTATTATTTACGATTTTTTTTACTAATTATGTAGTTCGGGTTTATTTGTTATGTATTATTTTATTTTTATTTTATAATTCATTTGGTTATTCTTTAATATTATTATTTATTTTTAATCTATAAACATATAATTATATTGAATTTTGTTACTCACTATATGAAGAACTTGGTGGAGTGGTAAAGTCCTTGCATAATAACCAAGAGGTAAGGGGATAAAATCTCAACCACCACATATATATGCTAAATTTACAAATGGAATACAGAACATATGTTTGGTAATAATAAATATGTAATAATAAATAAATGTTTGTTTGTTTGTTTTTTTATATAAATAAAATAAATAAACAAAAAAACACTACCAAACTATTTAGTGTTGGCTTAAATCACTGCTAAAAATTTCTCCTCTTATTTTTTAAAAATGTTCATTAAATTGTTTTGAAATGGTTATGAAAAATGTCATTAATTGTTTATCGACACACCATTTAGCAACAGTTTCCCCAAACAATCGTGAAACAGTTTAGTATCAATTTAAATCACACCCTAAACACTTATTTAGGTGTAGTGGTAGCCCCTATTTTGAACTATGTGGATACCAGGATGTGAGTCCCCCTAGGCACTATGTGGAAACCATGGCATGAGGCACCTGAGAACTGTGTGGATATAAGGGTGTAGGTCCCCATATAAGATTATGGATTTTCGTACTTGATCAGTGGTACAATATTAATGAACCAATGAGTGCATTACTTCAGTGACCAATGAACATTATTTAGTGATGAGAAGACTCCCTCTTTATGGTTTCTTCTAGAGGTGAGATAGTTTGAAAGGTTGAGAAGTCAAAATTTCTTTAGGGATTGTTTCTCCTTGAAACCACATAGGTTTCCATTGGGATGTGATTCTTAGTTGGCTACTGACTTTACTCTCAGGTATATCCTGATACTTTGAGAATCCTCAGTTTATTGTGTGGTTCATTTCTTTTTGGGTTATATTTGAGTTGAATAAGAGTCCTCTATGCCCTAATAGTTTTATTTATAAAGAATATCTGGATTATTATTTCATCTCTTTTTCTTGATTACTCACTCATTTTAGGAGTTTTTAGATAATGGTTTTCATTGGTTTTTCATTTTTGGTTTTAGGGATTCCTACTGAGTATGTTTGTATTAAAACCAACAAAGGCCCTCTGCCCACATGTGTTGTGTTTGTGTAGAAAACACATTGGTTCAAATATAGTAATGGTAGATATGAAGCTGGTCTGACTTTTTTGGATTTGATGCTTGATGACACTTGGTGACACATGATTGAGTGTGTTGGTTCTTGATGGTGGTGGTGACCGTTGCGATTGGATATAGTCCTAGGAGTATGCATAGTGAAGAGAATCTTACTTGGGTTTTTATGTATCATATTAAGAAGTTTATTGGCTGTATGGATCTTTTAAAATTTTCATTATGGCATTATACCTATTTTTCATGCATGTACTTTATACATTTTGAATATATATATATATATATATATATGTATGTATATATCATGTTGGTGTTTCTGGTTATGTTATGCACTGGAGATATGTGTTTTTCATAGGTTGTTATAGGATTAAAAATCCATTATTATGTGATATTATTACTAGATTCTAGTCACCATCCATTAGCCTATTAGATTTGGTCATTGGGTGGAATGATTGGCTTACCGTTGGCTTAGGAAGGGCCATATAGGGATAGGTCATGTCAGAGTTGTATCAAAGAGGGAATTTTAATGATACAGTGCTTCGAGTTAGCAATCATATGAGGACATGTTTGTAAATTTAAAGAAATATTTTTAAGGTGGTATTGAGATTGGTTATCAGATCCGGGAGACTTGGGTTGGTGTGTTAGTCAATGTATCCCTTTTCTAGGACTCTAATAACCAGGTAGTCAACTTAGACGTCTAAGAAATCATTATGGGGCATAACTAAATTGGTATATGAATCATATAGAGTATAGTTATGATTTCTATATCATTCATGCTTCATATAATCTATATATTATTTAATTATTGTGGGTCTATCCTAACAAATGAATGATGTTCCCCATTAATATCCATCTAGAATGAGGTAGTAGGTGTGTGGTGATTTTATGCTAGTATTTTGGCCTCTTTCCACCAATTAGTGAGAGATGAGGTGTTGCTTCCATGACTCGAATGAGAGAAATAATTACCCTGTACTTTTAGGTGATTTATCTCCCCTTCATACTTAGTGAATATATTTGTTATAGAGAAAATTAATGTTTTCACTATATTGGATGAGATGACACATTTTGTGGGAATGTCATGTTTGTTCTAATGATAATGTCCTCAGGGGTTTATGAAAAGAGCCTAGTCCTCAAGTGATATAGGTTTTACTAGATGCAGAGAGTCACATTTCTATCTAGATTAGAATTTACCTAAACAAATATTTATTCTTATAATGATATTCTTACCTAGCATGATAAACTGTTCATGGATGATGTTTTCTTTAACTCACAAAAGACTTCTCTACAATGGTTGAATTTTGATCCCTTATCTATGATGGGGTCTTAAAAAAAATTCAAACCTCTATGGGGTAGCATGGATAAATTCAACAATGTTTCAAGGTCCATGTACCTTGTGAGGCATTCTCTGGTCAGGTTTTTTTGTGGACTTTTTCAAGATACATGGTTTGAATAGAGAATCCAAAGGTA
This sequence comes from Viscum album, assembly GCA_963277665.1. NCBI lineage: Eukaryota > Viridiplantae > Streptophyta > Magnoliopsida > Santalales > Viscaceae > Viscum > Viscum album. The sequence continues at coordinate 419,351,143 of OY728162.1, read as the reverse complement.
TATTTTTCAAGATGTAGTTGTGTTTTCGTCTAGAACTAGTTTTATCTGAATCACCCAAGTGAGTATTGGTTGATTAGAAATTATTATCTAGAATGATCTCTATTTTTTGAGATCAGGCTATCATTTTCCCAATGGTGTTAATGTGTATGTGGACAAAACACTTCTAGGAATATATTAGTAGATAATTTGGTTGGGTGTTTGAATAAATTATCTTTATCTTTCCATGAGATTTATAAATGTGTAATTAACTCATGTAGTATAGGATATGGATTCATGAGGTAGAAATTTTCTTCATGAATTTTTGGATGTGGTTTTTGGTGAAATATTAGTTGAGTTGTAGTTTCATGGTAGTTGACTCTCCAAGAAAAAGGATTTTCATCTGACTGATGGAGGAGGTACATGAGCAATGTGTTTCAAAGGTGGGATTATTTCATCAAGAGATGTTTATTATCACCTTTGATTGATGATGGTTTCACCAAACTCATCAGTTCTGTGAGGGAGGCCCATAGTGGAAACATTTATATGTTATTGTGAATTATCATGTGCTAGACTTGAAGGGTTTTACGAAAGATAGGGAGAACACCACCAAATTATCTAGGTGGATATTGGTCTTTCCTTGGTGTTCATATTTAATATCATAATTTGTGAAATACCCAATGGATCTTTTTGCGTGTACCCATTACATAACAACTTTTTCTATGCGGTGGAGGTGGAGGATTTCTCATAATCTTGTGAATTTTTGTGGCTTAAGGTGTTATATTAGGATATTGAGATGATAGAGTCAGGTAATCTAAATGGACATGATTATCCACTTATGTTTGTGTTGGATTTGTTCACTCCATGGGTAGTGGCATGTTATTGTTCAGTTTGATGAGGTTTTTTTGTCTATTCTATTCTTATTGAAACTATATTATCATCGACTATAGGTGAAATTTTGATGAAAATTGAGTTACAAATAGAGTATTCCCATTAATTTTTCTGAATCAGGTGAGGTGAAAGTCTCATTCTACTTTAGATCCATGATATAGTAACACTGGTGTATATGAATGATGTCGGTAGATTGTAGAGAAACTAGCATTGGTTCAAATTAGCATGTTTTCTTTCATTGATTTAGATATAATTATGGAATATGGTAAAGGGATCAATGTTGGAGTGTAGAATCAATGAGTTCCTCCCATATTAAAACCACATTTAACTCTCTTTAAAGGAGGGTACGAAGATTCTACCCCTAGTGATAGCATTAGAAGAGAAAGTTTTTGGGGTGGATATTAGTGTTTGGTGGATTAATCAAGTCTCATGGGACATGAAAACCTTTCTAATGAGAAAAGGTTTTGGGATTAGAGGATTAGTGAGAATCAAGTAGAGTGAATGCGTGTTTCATTATTTTTTTCTTTAAGATAAAATGGTGCTAATATATTTGGTGATGAAAGAGGATATTTTCTTACAAGATGGTTTTGTATAGAGTTCGCTTAGAGCTCATTCTTCCATGGGAAAATAATGTGAGTGTGATAGTGGAGCTTTCTAAATGATATTGTTTTTTTAAATTTTATTGTTTCATAACTCGATATATTTTATTTTGGAGGTTGAAAAGGGTTTAATATGGGGAGGATATAGTGACCCTGATTTTTCCCAATCAAGACTTAACTCAATTTTTATTTTTCATACACCAGGAGGGTAAAATAATAAATTGACCCCAACATTCAATCATAATAAAAATAATCTAATGATTTAATTGATTCTAGGGTGTGTTGTTTACTTTTGGGATAAGTTGTTATGGAATTGTGGGCATAATAGGGCCTTGATAAAAATATACTATGTAGAACAAATTCCTTTTTATTCCACACCCAATGATTCTTGAGAATTAATATTTTTCATATAAATGTAATTTTATATGGGAAATCCTAAATCATGATTGTGTTTGGATTACGGGTTTTACCCTAGGGGTGGTATAATTTTTTTAACACCAAGGACCCCAGAAGTTGGTTGTCATTGAAAGATTAAGATTTATTTTAAAAATGAAAATTGTTAAATATATTGATTATTTGTAATGGGAGATTAAATTTACTAAACCTATCATGAAATCTATATAATGATATTTCCCAATATTCTTATGGTTATCCACATGAACCTTAAGAATTATGAGCACCAATGAAGGGGATGTTTTAGTAAGGAATCAAAGAATTATTCCTTTGGATCGTCGTTGAAAATGAATGGAGGTGAATCCTTCCTAAATGAGTGGCCCTATTTAATTGTAGGGAATTATGATTTTTTTGATCCATTATTCATTAATTTACATCATAAATATTTCTTCAATATTGGATTTTCAACTATGTTAAATATAATTTTGTGTAATTATTTCATCGATTATGTTGAATAATTTATTAAATAAAATATTTAAACATATCAAATTAACATAGAAAATTTGATTTGTAGAAGTTTTTTACATAGTCTGATTACAACTAATATTGTTGAATTCTTTATAATTATTTGCGCTGATGTAATATCAATTGACCTTAACAGATTAAGGGAAATATTTTATCTCCAATTATTTGTTTATGGAATGTTCTTCATCACCTATTATTAATAAAATTGTTAGATGAAATATATTTTTCCTTGTCTCAAACTCTCTATTTATCCACGTTTTATGTTCTTCAATGTACAATGAAAAAAATTCATTTTGGATGGCTGAGATTTCAACAAACCGTAATTCATCATTCGTTTATTTCAAATATTAGTATTTGTGTTCTGATTATAGTTTGATGATGGAATAAGATAATTTATGGTCAGATATAGATAGGTAAAATATGTGGTAAGAGGTAGATATGTGTGGTTACGATGTTTGTGATGTAGGGCTAAAATAACAATAATTTCTACTTTTTAGGTGATTCATGGTAGAGAGGATAATGGAATCTTCATTAAAGGGAGGTTACAACATGAGATTTCTTGATATGGTGGTGTTAGGCTGGCCAAAAACTGTTGAGAGACTAGTAGTGATGGAAGAGATTCAACCACATTTAAGGTCAATGCAATTGGAAGGGGTAGGGGAACCAAGAAGAGTGACAAAATAGAAAAACATAGGGAGATATAGGGGATCAAAGATACACATGGGCTCCATGTTCTTGTAAAGGCATACCCTAATCTTACCATCATTCAACATGGCTCACCCTTGGCCACCACATTGCATGATTTTTCCAATGAGAGTTTTTTTCAACTCACTCACCTTGGTTATATTTTAGAGAAATAAATATCCTATCAAGATTATGTTTTTATGTAGATATAAATTGTGTAGTTCATTCAGCAATTTGAGGCTATTTTCAGGGTAAGAAAGGAAGGATATGAATTTATCCTTATAGGGCCAGCAAATATATTCAACCATAATGATTATAGTGTTCTTGAGTTTTAATACCCACCCCATAGGATGGGATTTCTATGGATTATATGATCGACGATACTACTCACTTATGTGTGAGCATCTCTATTGATGCTTTCACAATTACACATCCCCACTCTGTATAGATACCATGGTGGTTTGGATGGTGTTGATGACCCCCTTGGGAGTTATATTCATACCTAGGAGAAACCCCCAATATAACAATGTTGATAACAGGGCATGGGACCCCTAATAACTATATGGATACAAGGGTTTTGACCCAAATATGATATTGAGAAGTTTAGTACTCAATAAATGGTATAGTATTGATGGATTGAATGACTCACTACTCCCTTTATTGATGATCATTCATTAGAAATGAGTATAATTACCTTTCAGGTTTTCTTGAATCATTTTGGTAGTTAGAAAGTCTGATTAGTACAAAATTATTTGGGTCTTTTGGATCTTCAATTCCCAATGTGTTTCATTTATGATGTGATATATAATTCGCTATCAATTTTAGGTTCTATGGGATTCTTGTTACTCGAAGCAGTCTGAGATTCTCATGGGATTATTATATTCATTTGTTGAAGTTGAGATGAATGAAAATTCTATATGCCTTAAAAATTATAGTTATATAGAATATTTTGATTATTATTTCTTTGATATCTCTTGGTTACTCACCTTTTCTAAGGTTTTTGAGATAAAAAAATTTCTTTTTTCCTTTTTTGGTTTTGGGGTGTCCTACACAGTACATTTTTAGTTACACCTGCACAAGACTTATTCCCACACATGTTGTGTTTGTGCAGACGGAACATATGTGCAAAGATATTACTGGTAAATGGGAAGATAGTGTACCTTGTTTAGGGATGTTTCTTGAGGATGATTCGTAATGAACAATGAAGCATGGTGGTTCTTGAGGATGGCAGTGTCATTTTTGACTGAAGATCACCCTAGGGGTATACATTGTGAGGAGGAGATTCCCACAGTGTTGCATCTTTTAAGGAAGGTGGGATTCATCCGATCCCACAAGGGATCATATGGATGGGGTTGGTGAGCGCATCCACCCCCAAATTCTTGATTACAGTGTAGTGACTCCCTATTTGGACTAGATGCAGTTGTGGCCAACCATCCTCATTTCACCCCATTGCATCACCTCCACCTACTGTCATCAACATTCATGCCTCAAACCAATGTCATATATGCCTTGTGACACCCTTTCCTACACTTTTCATCAGCATTTCAACCACCTCTTCTCACAATGATACCCTCTCTCCACGTTCTCTAAATCATGGAAACCCTGTCATGATATCCTCCCTCCCAAGATATATCATTCACCTCAATCACCTATCCCAAGAAGTGTATCACTACTATATTACACTACCACTATTGCTTCCATCAACAACCACTAGGGTCGGTATCCCGTTATCTATGTACATGTAGAAGTGGCAGAGATAGATAGATATAGAGAGGTAAAGTGAGAATAAAGGAAGAAGAGAGAAGTGATGGGTTCATCCCTCATTCTCCTTTCCATCTTCCTACATCTCCAAAAATAAAGAACAATGATGGGGTTAAAAAATTATCCAAATAGTTCTATTACATTATGATTTAATCATTCAAGAACAAGGGTTCTGATTTTCAAAATAAGAGTATGATAAAATATTGAATAATTTTCATCAAAAATATTATCTCTCAATTTTATAGGAATAAAAAAATAATTTCAATTCATAAATTTCAATATGAATCTCATGAAGAATGGAATGATGAAAATAAAAAATATCTACCTCAAAAATGGATAAATTTTCAGCAGGGAATTCTCACGTCTGATGAAGTTGATGATCCAATTGAAGAGTTCCTCCATTTGATCTATTGGTTCTTAATGGATCTTCTTCTCCCCCTTTCTCCTTAATTCTAGGATTTCTAAAAAATAACACTAGATCATTTATAAAATATGATTAAATACGTGGTAACTATTTTTTAGTATAAAAAAATAAATCAATTAATTATTTATTAAAATAAAATAAATTTATTAATTAATCCATATGAAAGGTCCTGAAATAAGAAACTTTGATGGGAACCTAATTAATAACATTACTTGGGTAAACCCCCAGTTTCGAACGCAACCATGGTCTCTGATTTTATAACCGATTCTCTATTTTTATGGAAAATATTAATTACCAATAATACATGAATAATGGATAAAAATATTATATTTATTATTAATATATTTTTATTGAGGCCCCATAGTGCATGAAATTCCATGTCGTCTTAAATCGAGGGTAAAACCCACACCCCAAAATCAATAGAAGCATAGTATAATTTATATGAGGTCTTTTTCAATGTTAAATTTACCATTTTACCCCTAAGGAAGTATAAGGACTTTAACAAAACAAAATTGGTCTATATTACATATAAGAAAAAACCTGGTCATTATAGAGTATATAGATATACTGAGTAGTTTCCACTCATGAATCCTCATTGGTCTATGTGAAAGAATAATGCTAATGTATCCGTGCATGGAATAAAAAATAAAATAATAAATAAAATATTTATTCCCAAGGATAACCACTAAAACTTCTTTATTTAATATTTAATAATCCAAAAAATTCCTAGAACATAAAAAATCACATAATTTCCATTTATAAAAACCATTATTTCCAATGCATATCCTAAAATCCAAGTGGTTTTCTACCCATAGCGACCTCACTGTAATATCATCGTGTAGTTGTACAGCCATAGGGACCTCTCCATAATATCCTTATGTATTCATCAACCTGTAAGGACCATGTTATCATATTATTATATGTGTCATTATACACTACATTGGTTAGTTAATTTCCCACACTTAGGAACTCTCACTATATTATCAGGTGTCCATCCCCTATGACTCTCCCATCTTAAACTTGTATAATCACTATCGACCCTTACAAATCTACAAACCACTAAACAATTTATCAACATAATAATCATCCTTATCAAGTGTATCAAATGAATCAATATCATTTTGATATATTTTATCTTTCACCTAGGCCTCCACACAATCAAAGTTTCTAGGGAATCTAATCACACCAAATGGATATACTATATTTCCACCTGGGTCTACCAATGTGGAATAAACTATTTAGAATTTAATCCACCCCTATGTAACTCATTGTAAAAAATTAAATTTAATCTGTAATGTGATATGACTTCATGGATATGTGGCATGAACCTTGTGTAACACACTACAACTTCTCCATGTGAAATCACCAAAACATTGGTAAATTTCCAAAAAGAGTGGCATGGCCCCATGCTAACTTATTTCGACCCATTACAATAGTAATAAAGATACGTATCTCACTTATAAGATACTTTTAAGCATTAATTTATCATTTCAAGATAAAATTCAATTTAAGGACATAATAAATAATTTTAAATTTATAATAAATAATTATCAAGAAAAATTTATAATATAAAAACTATCAAATTATTTATACAATAATCATATGAAATTAATGTCCCTAATTTCTTCATAATAGAATATTATAATATATCTTCCATTTTCATTAATATTTTCAAAAATACTTATCATGTAATTAGACTCTATAACTACTCCACCGTAGTTGAGAATAATTAATTTTATTTTTTAATAATATTTTATTCTCTATCCATTTAAATATCTTATTTCTATTATTATCTATTCCCATAAATAATCCATTGTTCAGGAATCATTTTCATTTAAATTATTCATATATAATAACTATTCCATAAATCCCATATTTAGAATTATTATTTCTAATTTAACAACATAAAAATTATCTCAAATTATTATGAATTATCTACCAATCATAAAAAGAAAAAAGCATAGTAAATTCACAAGTATTATTATTTTTAAAATATAAGATTTTATTAATCAGTATTATTATGACTATTTTGAAAAATATAATTATCATTTTATGTTATACCTTATATATCATTGTCTATATTATTATTATTACCATTATTTTTTTAATATTTTTTTTAAAATAACTAATGTGGGGGGTCCATGGAAGGAATTTTAGCATAATGAGGGATGGGAAACCTATACTTATATATTATTGATTATATATATATATATATATAGTTTATAAATAAAATACTAAACTAAAGAATAAATAAGGAATAAAAATTGAGGGTAAGTGCTATAATAGTGGGAAAATGAAGTAGTGAACTTATACATAGAGAACAGAAAACCCCTATTATAATTACTAGACCCCCATCCCATTCTAATTATCCAACTCTCTAAATTTTTATTACAATATCCCTTCTTCATATTTCTTATCCATAATTTTATTTATGATTTTTTATGGATTTGGGATCACATTCATGAGTAATATGTATGATTTCAATTTATTTTTATATAAATTCATGTTTAAATTTTTTTAAGACACTCATTTTCATATATTCATTGATCTTATTCCATCCCAATCGAGTAAATGATTTTTATGATATTTTGTGATTAAAATTCACAGTGGATGGTCTTTAAAATTTAATATTTTGTTGATTCATGTGATATGAATGTTTCTAGATATAGGTTTTATTATTATTTCAGTTATAATTTCTATTAAAGTATTATTATATATTCTTGGTGACTAATAATTTAATCTATTATTTTTTGTGGGATGTAAACTTATTTTATTTTAATTACTTACATATTTATTTGTGTATAGACACAAAAGATAATATATAAAATGTTTGTTTAAATAAATTTTTAATTTCATCATTTCGATTTTGTGAAAATGGTGTTTTGATATTTAAAAGGATCAAATAATATTTTTAATGGTATGAAATTATTTTTAAAAGGGTTTTATTTTGAAATGAGTTTGATTTATTTTTTTTTCGTTGTAATGAGATTTTTGGATGATTATGATTTGTGTTCGGTTTGTTTCATAAAGGATAATAAATAATTGCCTTAAATTTAAAAGATATCAGCATTTTTAAAGTGGTAATGAAATAAATATACATATATTTTTAGTGTAAAATGGATTCTCTTAAAATAAATGAGTATAAGTTGACACAAGTTTATGTTTGGATTGTTTATTTTAAGATATAAATGATGTGTTTTCAAATAAAGTTTTTTTTCCATTTAAACATTAGCATAAGAGGATAATTTTGAATTTCAAATTAGGTTAACTGATATAGTTCCACATTTTTATGAAAATGTAGTTTTCTCTAAAAAAATCCCCATATTTTGTTTTGAAAAAGGGTAAGAAAAAACTTCCTTTGTTATTTTGTCAATTTAGAAAGGGATATTAAGTGCATTTTGTGAATTATATAGATTGGATAGCTTCTTTTGGAATGTGAATAATATTATAATATTTTTTTTATCTTCATTTTGTGCGGATTAACTATACTTGATGTGTATCCCATTACAAAATAAGTTAGTTGACATTGGGAATTGGAGTAGTGTTGTACCTTTTGGTTAGTGCATTATGAATTGGTGGAATTATTAGGATATAGACATGTGGGTTTGGATTTTTAAAAGGTTATATTTGACTATTTGGGAAAGTGGAAGGTTAGTTGAGTGTCATTGGATAGTTCCTGATTATATTTTCATTAAAAACACCTTGAGTGGTTCTGAACATCCACAGTAACTTGATAGGTTGATTTTTTGTGGTTATTCATCATGTATGTGTGGTATACAATGGTAATTTTAGTGGAGACGTTTTTTTTGTTATATGGTGGGAGTATGTTTCTATTTTTACTTCAAGTGGGTGAATTTTACTTGGGTGAGTAAGTATTTGAAATGTTTAAAATTTATGGGTGGAGATAACTTATCAATTAACACTAGATATTGAAATGGTTTTGGGTGAGATCTCTTAACATGTGATGAGATCCACTATGAGTGTGGAGTTAATATTTATTATTGAGTTCATGTCTTTTTGGGGTGGTTTAAGTTAATTTTTCTTATCAAAGAACCTCATAACTAGAAGGCACCTCTTTATAAGAGGATTTAACATGGAAGTATGACCTAGGAGTCCACTATATGAGACTCAAGATCAATCATAGAATACTGGGTTATAATAATCATATAAAGTGATTATCTTCTCTGAGGTTCATCCAGGTAAGTCCATATCCATGATGGTAGATGGTTATTGTTTATGGAGAGAGATATTCACCAGAATCCATTAGAATACATCACATGGGTGGGGTTATATAGAATATATGTAGAGAAATAATATTCTAGAATAGTTCTATAATAGGTTTTTAGAAGATGTTTCATTATAATCATTGTGGATAATGTGAGAGGGATGTGTAAGAACCCAGTTCCTATTTTAGAGGTACGGGCTTCTTCTTTTTCCTTTTCCTTAAGTGTTTTTGAGAAAATATGGAAGATGGGGAAAAATCCTCAATTTCGGAACTACACACCGTGTACTTTATTCACACGCCATGTACTTTTGGACGTGTTGGGATGAGTACATGGGGTGTGTAGCCATGACAGCGACGAAGGGTGTAGGAACTGACTACATGTCGTGTAGTGGTACCTTACACGCCGCGTAGTCAGTCGGCAAGCTTGAACAGTAAGGCGGTGGCGTCGCCGCCAGCTGGGGGACAGTACAAGCTGTGTACTCGAGAGTACATGTCGTGTACTCATGTCGACGCATGAACAGTATGGCGGTGCCACCAAATGAACAGTTAAATAAAATAAGTACACACCGTGTACTCAGAAGTACACGCCGTGTACTTTGTTTTTTTGGCTTAAAATAGGCAGTAGCCTCCTCATTTTCCAAAGGAGGCACTTGAGCCATTTTGGAGCCAAAGGAGGAGGCCGAATCTTTGAAGGTCCACCGGGCATTCGTCTGGAATCCGATTCGGCTTCGGACAATTTTGTTGGAACCGCACGGATATGCCCTCTCCTCTCCTGGTACCGTTCTTGCCAATTCTTCTTCTAACATAAGTTATTTACCATTGAATGAGTTTTGTTCTTCGTCAGATCTACACCGTTCTTGGGCGTTTCTGGAGTCGGCGTTCGGGTATAGCGTTCGTTGGCATATAAGGTAGGTGGCTTTGTATTTAGTTTTCCAACTGTTGTGTGTTTTGTGCGTTTTTGTGCCACCAACCCATGTTGGGGTGTCGTGTGGCTGAGGCCATTGATATATTTAATACCTAGAATTGATTAGGTATTTAATTGTGAAAATAAAATGCTTGTTGGGATCGTTGCTTGGATCTGGAACCACCCCCGGGGTGTGTTTCTCTGTTTAGCCGTTTGGCCAGGATACCCGAGGGTATGCCTTCAAAGTAGTAATTGTAGAATTTCCTTGAGAGGAATTGCTTGTTACTGCTTGTTTACCTATTGGGAATGGCCCGGTTACCTGTTTAGCCTGAGGGCGTTTTTTGTATTTAGCCTGAGGGCGTTGTTGTGATTACCCTGAGGGCACTACACTATTTAGCCCGAGGGCTGAAGTATTTCACCTGAGGGCAACCTTTCGTGCCTGAGGGCTTGACTTCTGTGCCTGAGGGAGACACTTCCTATGCATGAGGGAAATTTCTGTTACGCCTGAGGTCTATACCTGCGGGTTGGATTCTGCTTACCTGAGGGTAAGGTTATGTTTGTCTGAGGACATGGACTGTTTACTTATAAATGCATTGTGGTGGTTTCTAATATTTAAATGGATTAAATGGATAATAAAATGGAAATATAACTGGTAATTAGTTACTTTTGAGTACTTCTTACTTATTTTCATTTTACTACTGCACACTGTTGTTGCATGCTTACACGCAATTGGGCATGGGACTTTGGTGGGTGCCTACTCAGATATATTTCTCACACCCTGTTTGGGTCACGCTTTTCGGCCCAAACAGATTACATTGCTGCAGGTGTAGATAGGGGAAAGAGTCCCTATACAGGTACCTGACTGTTGCTGAGGAGTAGGAGGGCATGGGACCGAGCCAAGGCTCGCAATGCCACTGCTAGCTATTTTGCTTGTTTTGCTATACTCTGTTTTCTGCTGTACTGTATTGATGTATAACATGTTCTGGCTGTTTTCTTAGAACTTGAAACATGTAGCATCATCACTTATATACTATTGGTTATATACACTACTGTAGTTATTTCAGTTGTGTATGTTTACTGCTTCCGCTGTTTGTTGTATGTTTATTTTGGTATTCCGCTGCGCTACACTTTGACAAATGAGGGCATAGTTTCCCCACTATCAGACCTGGGTCCTCGCTGCTAGTCGGTAGCCTCTGGAGTTTTGGGGAATGCACTTTAGGTCACGTGGAGAACCGGGCTCGGGGCACCCGTTGCGTGGTACCCGGGTCCGGGAGGTTACAAAGTGGTATGAGAGGCGTTTCATTTCTTTGACTTACTTTTTGGAGTCTTAGTCAGATTTAGGGTGAACGGTAGTTGGTAATAAGCTGTGCCTGGGCGTAGCTAACCCGTGTACAGGGAAAAGCCAGTCTACCTCGTACTTTACATTCTTTTGATTTTGCAAATTTTACAGTTGATATATTTTCACTGTTGGGTGACGCACTTGGATTGTGCTGTTTATATTTTATCTGTGGGTTCTATTTAGTTGAAACCCGATGAGATAAGGGTATGCCATCTCATGCATCATTTAGGCACATTCTAGATATCACATGCCATACATAGCTTACATGCCATGTAGGTGCATTAGAATTTTCATGTTATTGTGATAGTTGTTGTGTTAGTAAAGCATGCTGTTGTGATAGCTGCTTGATAAATACCTGCCTTGTGATATGGTATTATTGTTTGAGCTTGTTTATAGAATAGACAGAAAAACTTTGGTTTTTGGGGAGTATGGGCCCCCAATGACCAGAATTTGGTGGATCATTGACTTTTATTGGTTATAACACAAATAAGATGTCAAACATTGATTCGTGGGGTGTATGGGCCCCCACGGCTCAGAATTTGACACTTAGGCGTTGTTTTTGGTAATTTCATGGGTTCTGGAAATATTTGGGAGGCATACTGTCCAGAAAACCCAGAATACACGCCGTGTAGGACCTCATACACGCCGTGTGTGTTCTTCTGTTCGGGAAGAAAAATGAACTTTTTGAGTACACGCCGTGTACCCGGAGTACACGTCGTGTAGTCTCTTCCCGTGTCACAAACCGTGTGGGCGGCGACATGGGGTAGGGAAAGGGTTGGGTAAAACACACCATGTAGATTATGTACACGCCGTGTAGTGTTGACTCGGAGTCCGATCATGTAACTAACAACACGGGTTGGTGAACTCCTTGACAGAACACGTCGTGCCAGTTATAGACATGCTGTGTAGTGTGACCTGGGGACTCAGCCATGTAACTAACAACGCGGGTCGATGTCACCTCTCCCAAAACACGTCGTGTACCTTTGGGATGCTCCGTGTAGTCTTGTCCGAGGACAGATCGTGTGGAGTTAGCCGTGTGGCTGGGAAACGGGGTGTTGTACACGCCGTGTATGGGTGTAACACAGTGTGTAGGGTCAAGCCGAGTCGTCGGTCGTGTCATAGACGACACGAGCAGTTGGAAAAATAACACCATACATGCTGTGTAGAAATTATACACGCCGTGTAGTTTTGTTGAATGGAATCTGTGTGGAAGGACCCGGGCAGGGGAAGGAAAGTCAAGTACACGTTGTGTAGTCATTGTACACGCCGTGTAGTCTTGTTTTGAAAATTTTGAAATGCCATCTACCTCTTGTTCCTTTGTGTTTCCTTCGCTTTCAGTATTAATAATCTTGAATTTGAGGCGTGCTTTTGACCTTGTAGAGTCATGCCGCCTAGACGACTCTGAGTTGTTCTCCAGGAGAGTGGCAACGATTATACTCCGGTAATGGTGGTCCATGGGATACCAGTTGATCCCCCAGCAGAGCCAGATGCGACACCAGCTATTATACCAGACCCAGGCACGGAGGCGCAATTCCGTGAAGTCTTATTGTGGTTAATGCAGAGCTTTCAGGAAGCACCGCAGGCTGCTACATCTATGGCCGAGCTGACGTGTATCTTTCAGCAGCAGCATCCGCCTACGTTTTCAGGGGATGGCAGACCACAGGCTGTAGAGTCTTGGCTAGGATCGATGCAGACTATTTTCGAGCATCTTGAGACGCCTCCAGGGCGGAGGGTCAAGCTCGTGACTTACATGCTGCGTGATTCCGCCAAGAGGTGGTGGGGTGTTACCACCCACTCAGAGCATCACAGGGACATAGCGTGGGAGGATTTTCAGGCAGTCTTCTATGACTTCTTCTTTCCCGAGACGCTGAGGGAAGATAGAGCATGAGAGTTCATGAATCTGCCGCAGGGCGCTATGTTGGTGATGGACTACTCTGCTCGTTTTACAGAGCTTCAGCGTTTTTCACCCATGCTGGTGGGTGATGAGATGTTGAGAGCCATACGTTTTGAGGAAGGTCTTCGGAATGACATCCGAGCGCTGGTAAATGTTTTCAGGTTGCGTACTGTACATGCGATTTTAAATCAGGCGCTGATTACAGAGAGGAACCTATAGGAATCAAGTGGTGTGGGCTAGGGCGGTTCAGCACCAGTTACTGGTACTATTTCTGCTAGCAAGAGGAAGAGACAGATGGACTTCTCTCTGGGCGGTAGTACCAGCCAGGCAGCTTCTTCAGGTGGACCGGTCAGGTGTTACCAGTGTGGAAGAGAGGGGCACAAGAGGCCGCAGTGTCCATGGGACCCAGTGGAGTGCCAAGATTGCGGCAAAATGGGTCATCTGCAGTGCTTTTGAAGGGCGTTTCTACTAGGGGCTAGTGAGAGGGGTTCTGTGTAGACTCCGTGTGCGGGAGAAGGACCAGTGGCTTCTTACCAGTCAGGGAACTGGAATACGTCAGGGCATATTGGCAGAGATGGTGGTCGTGGCCGTGGTAGCCAGACACCAGGATTGCAGAGGCAGTAGGGCGGGACAGCTCAGGGTAGCCAGGCTGTGTCGCAGGGCCGCGGCACTGGGCAGGCATATGCAGTGCAACAGACCCAGCAGGAGCAGGATCTCGGACCTTTGATAGTCAGAGGTACTATTCTAGTAGCTTCTGTCTTGTCATTAGTACTTTTTGATACAGGTGCTACACATAGTTTTATATCTGTACCCGTTGAGGAGATCCTTGGGATCAGTGTTTCTAGTTCTTCTGATATCTTGATGCTAGACACTCTGTTAAGTACTAGGACGGTTGGTGTGCGTTAGTTCTAGGAGTTCCCCCTTGAGGTTGGTGGGTGTCACTTCCTTTGGGACCTTTATGTCCTGGATATGACGATCTATGATGTCATTCTCGGGATGGACTGGTTGGTTCCCTTTCGAGCCTTTTTAGACTAGTATCATCGAAGGGTGTGTTTCACGTCACCAGAGGGCGGAGAGTTTCTCTACAAGGGTGAGTGGGATGTTTAGGTGAGTTGATCTGGACCAGAGCATCATGGGTGAGGTGGAGTCACATCCTAGATTGCAAGCTTATATCCGGATGACCAGGGGACTTGTCAGACATATTTCCCTCCAGTTGTCGATCATTTCAGGAATGTCTTCTCGGATGACTTTTCAGGCCTACCTCTGGTGCGAGAGGTAGATTTCTCTATCAAACTAGTTCTAGGAGCAACACCGGTGTCCATTCATCCTTATAGGATGGCCACGTCTGAGTTGCAGGAACTCAAGAGGCAGTTAGAGGAGTTGCAGGAAAAGGGTTTTATCTGACCCAATACATCTCCTTGGGGTTATCCAGTCCTTTTTGCGAAGAAGGCGGATGGTACCCTCAGACTTTGTGTGGATTATCGGAAGCTGAACCAGTTGATGGTTAAGAACCAATATACCTTGTCGAGGATAGATGATCTGTTTGATCAACTTCGTGGAGCACGAGTGTTCTCAAAGATTTACTTGAGATCCGGTTATCATCAGTTGCACGTTAGACCATCAGATATACCGCTTACAGCTTTTCAGAGTAGGTATGGTCTATATGATTATACGGTTATGCCATTCGGACTCACGAACGCGCTACCAGTTTTTAAGTCTCTGATGAATCGTGTGTTTCATCTGTATCTTTATTCATTTGTGGTAGTATTTTTGGATGACATCTTGGTGTACTCTCACACTCGACACGACCATACCACCCATCTTGAGATCGTATTGAGTACACTGAGAGAGCATTGCCTATATGTTAAGATCTCAAAGTGTCACTTTTGGATGAACCAGATTCACTTCCTGGGTCATATCATCTCAGAGGCATGATTTGCAGTAGACCCAGAGAGGGTGAGAGAAGTGGTTTCCTAGGATCATCCCAAGAACGTGTTTGAGATATGGAGTTTCTTAGGGATGGCTGGTTACTACAGGTGCTTCATACAGGACTTTTCCCACCTAGCAGCACCGTTGACAGGTCTGACTAAGAAGGGTGTGAAGTTCATTTGTTCAGAAGCTTTCCAGACAGCTTTTCAGGACCTGAAGGGAAGGCTGACATCAGCACCGATCCTGATACTCCCGGAGCAGGGGAAAAGTTATAGAGTTTACTGTGATGCATCAGGGATAGGGATGGGGGGCGTTTTGATGCAGGGTTACCGAGTTGTTGCATATGGTTCTCGGAAGTTGAGGCCACATGAGAGTAATTACTCGATGGATGATATCGAGTTGGCTGCAGTTGTTCATACGTTGCGCTATTGGAGACATTACCTGTTGGGAGAGCATTTTGTGGTTTTCACTGACCACAAAAGCCTCAACTATATCTTTACTCAGCGTGGCCTGAATCTGAGGCAGAGAAGGTGGGTCGAGTACCTACAGTCCTTCAATTTTTAGCTTGCCTATACACCTGGTAAAGGTAATGCAGTAGCCGATGCACTGAGCAGGAAGACTTAGATACAGGCAGTGCATGAGGCCAGTGGTGAGTGCCAACTTATGGATTTGTTCTCTGAGATGCATCTGGAGGTGCATGAATGTCAGGGGCTGACTTATGTTTCCTCGTTAGATGTGACTTCTACCCTCCTGGACAGAGTGAGGATGAGGCAGCTATCGGTTTCAGAAGGCCTAGTTCTACGGGAGTTGGTGGAAAGTGAGGACCCTCCTCCCGGTTGGACAATAGGCGATGATGAGGCTTTTCATTTCCATGGATGTGTATGGGTTCCAGGGGATATAAGCAAGGAGCTGATGCGGGAGTTTCATGCTTCATCTTGGGCAGTTAATCCAGGTGTACCGTGACTTGAGACGTCAGTACTGGTGGCCGAGTATGAAGAGAGAGATAGCTGGTTTTGTTACAAGGTGTTCCACCTGTCAGTAGGTAAAGGTGGAGCATCAGAGACCAGCTGGGCTGTTACAGCAGTTGCCCATTCCATAATGGAAATGGGATGATGTCACGATGGATTTCGTGATGGGATTGTCGAGGTCACCACGAGGCAATGACGCCCTGTGGGTTGTTGTGGACAGACTCACGAAGGTAGCTCACTTCTTGCCGATCAAGGAGACCATTGGTGTGGACGAGCTCGAAAGGCTATATATCCGAGATATCGTACGTCTGCATGGGGTCCCTTGTTCTATCGTTTTAGATAGGGATGCTCGCTTTACGTCTCATTTCTGGAAATGTTTTCAGAGGGTGCTGGGTACACAGGTGCATCTGAGCACATCATACCACCCTCAGACAGATGGCCAGTCAGAGCGGACGATACAGGTACTAAAGCACATGCTGCGCGCATGCGTCCTAGACTTTGGGGGCTCGTGGGAGAAGCATATACACTTAGTCGAGTTTTCCTATAACAATAGTTTCCAAGAAACTATTGAGATGGAACCATACGAGGCTTTATAAGGTAGGCCATTCCGATCACCTTTGTGCTAGTTAGAGGCAGGTAAGGCAGCTTTACTGGGGCCACAGCTCATGCAGGAGACATCTGAGAAGGTCCAGTTGATTCGGAAGTGGATGGCTACCGCGCAGTCTCGTCATAAGTATTATGATGATTGTCGTAGATGAAATTTGGAGTTCGTGGTCGGGGATCAGGTTTTCTTGCGTGTTTCACCGAGGCTGGGACAAAAATGTATCAGGAGACATGGTAAGCTTTCATCGAGGTATGTGGGGCCATTTTAGATTCTAGAGAGAGTCGGTCTGGTTGCCTATCGGTTGTAGTTACCACAGCGGTACCGAGCCATGCATGACGTCTTCCACGTGTCTCAGTTGATTTTATACCATTCAGACCCATCTAACACCTTTAAGCCAGAGGAGGTTGAGCTTCATCATGATTCGTCCTTTGAGGAGCATCTGATCCGTATCGTTGATAGGAGCACGAAGGTTCTCTGAGGCCGGTCAGTTCCTCTCGTACGGGTGCTATGGCAGCATAGCAGAGTGCAGGACGAGACCTGGGAGCGGGATGCCGACGTATGTGCTCAGTGTCCAGAGCTGTTCTGAGCTTATTCTTCACCACCCTTGGAAGGAAAATTCAAGGGCGAATTTCTATAAGGGGGGAAGTTTGTAAGAACCCAGTTCCTATTTTAGAGGTACGGGATTATTCTTTTTTCCTTTTCCTTAAGTGTTTTTGAGAAAATACGGAAGATGGGGAAAATCCTAAATTTTGGAACTACACACCGTGTACTTTATCTACACGCCGTGTACTTTTGGCCGTGTTGGGATGAGTACACGGGGCGTGTAGCCATGCCGGCGATGAAGGGTGTAGGAACCGACTACACGCCGTGTAGTGGTACCTTACACGCCGTGTAGTCAGTCGGGAAGCTTGAACAGTAAGGCCGTGGCGTCGCCGCCAGCTGGACGACAGTACATGCCGTGTACTCGAGAGTACATGCCGTGTACTCATGTCGATGTATGAAGAGTATGGCAGTGCCACCAAATGAACAGTTAAATGAAATAAGTACATGCCGTTTACTCAGAAGTACACGCCGTGTACTTTGTTTTTTTGTCTTAAAACAAGCAGTAGCCTCCTCATTTGGAAGAGGAGGTACTTGATCCATTTTGGAGCCAAAGGAGGAGGCCGGATCTTTGAAGGTCCACCGAGTGTTCGTCTGGAATCTGATTCGGCTTCGGACGATTTCGTTGGAACCACACGGGTAATCCATATCCTCTCTTGGTACTGTTCTTTCCAATTATTCTCCTAACGTAAGTTATTTATGTTTGAATGAGTTTTTTTCTTCATCAGATCTACGCCGTTCTTGGGAATTTCTGGAGTCATCATTCGGGTATAGCGTTCTTTGGCGTATAAGGTAGGTGGCTTTGTGTTTAGTTTTCCAACTACTGTGTGTTTTGTGCGTTTTTGTGTCACGAACCCATGTTGGGGTGTCGTGTGGCTGAGTCAATTGCTATATTTAATACCTAGAATTGATTAGGTATTTAATTGTGATAATAAAATTCTATTTGGGATCGTTGCTTGGATCCGGAACCACCCCCGGGGTGTGTTTCTCTGTTTAGCCGTTTGGCCAGGATACCTGAGGGTATGCCTTCAAAGTAGTAATTGTAGAATTTCCTTGAGAGGAATTGCTTGTTACTTCTTTTTTACCTGTTGGGCATGGCCCAGTTACCTGTTTAGCCTGAGGGCATTTTTTGTATTTAGCCTGAGGGCATTGTTGCAATTAGCCTGAGGGCACTGCACTATTTAGCCCGAGGGCTGTAGTATTTCTCCTGAGGGAAACCTTTTGTGCCTGAGGGCTTTACTTCTGTGCCTGAGGGCGACACTTCCTACGCCTGAGGGCAATTTCTGTTACGCCTGAGGGCTATACCTGCAGGTTGGATTCTGCTTACCTGAGGGTAAGGTTTTGTTTGTCTGAGGACGTGGACTATTTACTTAGAAATGCATTGCGGTGGTTTCTAATATTTAAATGGATTAAATGGATAATAAAATGGCAATATAACTATTAATTAGTTACTTTTGAGTACTGCTTACTTATTTTCATTTTACTACTACACACTGTTGTTTCATGCTTACACGCAATTGGGCACGGGCCTTTGGTGGGTGCCTACTGAGATATTTTTCTCACACCCTGTTTGGGTCACGCTTTTCGGCCCAAACAGATTACATTGCTATAGGTGTAGATAGGGGAAAGAGTCCCTATACAGGTACATGACTGTTTCTGAGGAGTAGGAGGGCATGGGACTGAGCCTAGGCTCGTGATGTCGTTGCTAGTTGTTGTTCTTGTTTTGTTGTACTCTGTTTTCTGCTGTACTGTATTGATGTATAACATGTTCTAGCTGTTTTCATAGAACTTGAAACATGTAGCATCATCACTTATATACTATTGGTTATATCCACTTCTATAAGTTATTTGAGTTGTGTATGTTTACTACTTCCGCTGTTTGTTGTATGTTTATTTTGGTATTCCGCTGCGCTACACTTTGACAAACGAGGGCATGGTTTCCCCACTATCAGACTTGGGCCCTCGCTGCTAGTCAGCAGCCTCTGGCATTTGGGGAAATGCGCTTGAGGTCACGTGGAGAACCGGGTTCGGGGCACCCATTGCGTGGCACCCAGGTCCGGGACATTACAGGATGATTGATCTAATGTTACTTACTTTGACAGTTAGTCCATATTTGACTACCAGTATTATGTTATTTTCAAATGATTTCAATTTTATCCTTAATTTATATTTGGTACCTCCATAATTTTTTTATTATGATGATATTTTAATTATAAATTTTAGGATATATAATGTACCTATTTTGAATTTCTTATTATGATCATGATTTTCCATGATATTTGGGGTTGAGTATCGTAGGACAGTGAGATTGTTGATGAGATATATGGGATTATAGTGACTTTTAGGAGGTGATATTTATATATTTGGGAGATATGGAAATGGAATAATATTTAATCTGATGGAAGTTTAGTTTTGATATGAAACCTGGTTTGAGGTATGAGCATATACATTTTTGTTATCTGGTGAGTGGGTGTGGTTACATTAGTGAAGGTCATGGGCATGTGTGTTTGTTTATTCCTCGACATTTGTTTAGGTATTGTATCATCTAGATTATATTTCTATATTATTTATATATTTTAAGTGGTTATAGTTCACTAATCATAATAATGAAACATATACCCATATTGATCACTTTTACTCAAGGGGGTTGAGAATAGGAGGGGAAGCCAATTATGTTATTAGACTCATTCCCTACATATTCACATGGGTTCATTTCCAGTTTGTATGTGTAAACGTTCTTTTTATGTGATGTTTTAAGCTCTGATGACTCATTATGATAGATAATGTCTTATTATGAGTAATAATAATGAACAAAATTGGCAATAGGTTGAGTATATTAGGCCCCAAGACTATTTACAATATTTTTAATTATTTATCAGCCAACATGTCCTTATTTTTTTTATTCGCTCACTTTTTATCAGGGGAATGGTTTTAATTACATTGAGTACATTTTCATATTGATATTTATTTTTTTTATTGTGTATTTCCTTCCTTAAGTATAAATTTTAATGAATTGTATTAGTACCCATAAAAATAATTGATCGAAAAGTCAGATATAGAAATGGGTTCTTATTGAATTTTTTATATATTTCAACCTACTGTGATGTGGATTAATATTATGAGAATAATCTTTATAATTTGTTAATTTATCACTTTCCATTAATTGGAATCCTTTGGAATACAAATAGAAATTATTGAAATCTTTGGATGATACATCTTAGTTACCAGGTTAGGTATCTGAGTCAGATCATTACAACTTGACATTGCACTGACCCACTTACTTGGAATATCTATATCTTAACAAACTTTTACTCTTAATGAAATTTATCACCTCGGTATTTTGAGGGTTTTTAAAGATCTCTTAATTACCATATATACATCTCCTACATTCCCTATATTCTTGCATGGTTACAATGATTTAATTTAATAATATTTCATATTCACGTAAATTTACATATTTTAATCATTTTAATATATAACAAATGATTTATGTTACGATTACTCCATAAAAAAATTAATCATAATATTCAATACATTAATTTTTTAAATATCATGCATAAGGTATATGAAACTCATTCATGTAATGGATAAAAATTATTTGAAACCAAAATATTACTTACGAGTGCATATGATGAAACTTGTCACTAATTCCATCTTTCAAGATAGAACTATATTTTGAAATTCCATGAATGTTTTAACCAAATTCCCACTATCCAGAGATCATTAATCAAGACGGATCTAAATTCTAACAAAATTCTAAACTCAAATATGTAAAAAATACCATAACATGTAACAATTTTGGAACTATAATGAAACAAAAAATAAATATTGGTTGACTAAAAAAATTATTATAACATAGATTTCATGATACTTCTTAAATACATAGAAATTTTTTTATAAGAACTAATTTAAAAGTTTAAAATTATTGAATAAAAATATTCATAATATAAACACTTTATAATCACAATTATATTACATAGAAATAAATAAATAAATAATCATTTAATATATTTATTAAAAAATTAGATTTAAAATAAGGAATTAAATAATATAAATATTTTATATTGTCTTATTTATATTTTATAAAAATATTTTTATAAATAAAAAATAATAATTCTTAGAAAATAATATTTTTTAAAGAACTTTTTTGTGAATATTGATATCCCTATATCATTTCCCGTGCTATAGGAAATCCTATATTACAACTCTAGAGGATAGAGTTATCTCAAAATTGTTTCCATGTTAACACATATAATAATATCCTTATATCACTACTCTTGTAACACTAGTAGAAAACTGATTTTAGTGATTGCCAAATTCCATTGATAAAGGCCTATAAAGGCCACCTAATGTCTACCAAATGGTAGATGCTTTAGGCCCATCATTATTTCCTATAGAGTCTGTTGTTTTAAAGAAACTATAAATGGGTCTAGGATCATCTATTGAGATAAAAAATGGTGGTCTCTATAGATGATCTTGAGTTGGATATATTGGATGTCGTTTAGTGATCACTATCGACTCCTTTAACATTGTCCATAACACCCACCAAATGGTTGTTGCTACAGCCCAACTTGGCTAAACTTATAATGACCACTATAGGTTTTTTAATTTTTTAAAAAAAATCACCAAAACATTTTAAAAACTATTATTTGAAAAACATAAAAATTTTTCCAAAATACCTAACACCACAAACACATAAATATCTTTGTATCATCATATTAAAAGATTCATATCCATCTTAGAATAGAACTGCATGAAAAAATTTAATAAAATAATTAGTTCATAAAACAATATACCACCAAATAATGGAAATAAAATAAAATATTTTTATTTAACCTTAGTACAATAGATCGAAATTATTTTATTTTGAAAATATATTACTAATTTCTAATCATTTCTTAATAATTGAAAACCCTTATTTTATTATTTTGAACAGACCGTACATCCAATTGATGTATTGATAGCTTGAAAACATCAAAAATAATAATAAGTTTGTTATCCAATGATTTCATGTCATTCCAATGTTTTTCTATGCATCTGATGGTTAAACATATGTTTTGGTGTTTTCTGACACTAAAATTGCATTTTCAATCATCCCAGTCAAACAACCACCCTGATGAATGTATCTTCCTGTAAACTATTTCACAATTCATTCAATATTTATTGTCTTATAATTTCATCGAATTCATAGGTTGTTCTTCTAGTTTTGACCCTGAAACACACCTTTTTAAAAGGCATCAAATATTTATAAAACCACATATTCAGTCATTCTACATAGACCACACATCTTATTTATGCGTCTTCTACTCTAACATGTCAAGAATAATAATAATAATATAGTTTTATAGTGATTTAAAATCAAACATAGGTCATTTTCTACGGATTTGGTTGTCAAATTTGTGTTTTTTCGTTTTATAACACTAAAAGTGCATTTTCGATCGTTATGAGAAAATGTCAGTTCAGATTGATGTCCTATATGCATGACCATTTCACAATTCCCTCTATAGTTATCATTGTCTGATTTCACATAATTTTTTGGTCATTCATCTCATTTTTACCCCCTAGTCACACCTTTTTAAATGGCATCAAATCTTTAGAAACCACACATTCAATCATTTCGAGCAGATTGCATGTACGATTGAAGTTTCTTCTCATCGTACATGTCAAGAATAATAATAGGATGGTTGTCTTGTGATATCATGTCATTATGAGGTAGTTTTCTATGGAGCTAATTGCTAAATTCTTGTTTTGGTGTTTTATAACACTAAATGTGCATTTTTTATCATTGTGGTCAAGAGACACATTAGATAGAAACACAGTCTACTCGAACATTTCAAAATTTGATTCAAAATTATCTTCATCTGATTTCATGGAATTAATAAATTATTTAGCTGGTTTTGATCACCAGATGCACCTTTTTAAAGGGAACAATCTTTAAAACTCTCATATTCATTCGTACCATGCAAAGAACACATCTGATTGACATGTCATCATCTTGTACACATCAGAAATAATAATAAGACAATTTTCAGGTGATTTCATGCCATTATAAGGTCGTTTTCTATGGATATAATCATTAAACATGAATTTTGGTGTTTTATGTTACTAAATGATCATTTTCAGTCCTCCTAGGAAAACCATCTCAGATTGGAATTCCATCGATCGACCATTTCACAATTCACTTGATAGTTGTGGTCATTTTATTTCATTACATTTGTAGGTCGTTTGGTTGGATTTGACCTCCAAAACAACTTTTTAAGACATAAAATCTTTAAAACCCACATATTTAGTTGTTCCAAGCATTCCACATGTTCAATTGATGTATTTTATGCTCTTACATACCAAAAATAATAATAAGTTCGTTGAACTATGATTTCCTATCATTCTAAGGTAGTTTACTATGCATCTGAACATTTTTCGTCACTAATAGTATGGTTTCCATTCTCCAAGAGAAACATAACCTTCGATGGACATACTGTCTGCTTGACCATTTTAAAATTTACTCCATAGTTTTTTTCGTCTGATTTCACAACATTCAGATGTCATTTGAATGGTTTTGACCCGCATACACACCTTTTTAAAGGGCATTAAATCTTTAGAAACCACAGAATAAGACATTTTGAGCACACCGCATATCCAATTGATTTGTTGTCTCATCATACATATCATGGATAATACTAATATAGTTTTCATATAATTTCATATCATTATGATGTTGTTTTTTATTTGACTGTTAAATTCTTGTTTTAGTGTTCTGTGACACTAAAAGTTTTTTTTATACCATTGCAGTCAAATGAACCCTCTGATAGACATATTCTCTACTCAAACATTCCATAATTCACTTCACAGTTTTCATTTTATGATTTCATGGAATTTGGATATTTTTCGTCTAGTTTTGACCACTAAACACACATTTTTAAAGGGTGTCAAATCCTTCAAAACCACATATTCAGTCATATCGTGAAGACCACGTGTCCAATTGATGTTTTGTTAGCTTTTACATGTCATTAATAACAATAATATAGTTTTCTTATGATTTTAGGTCGTTTTTTGGATGTTTTCTATAGATCTAATTGATAGAAATGTGTTATAGTGTTTTATATCACAAAATGTGAATTTTCAATCCCCTTAGAACAATTCTATCTTGGATTAACATTCCGTCTACTCAACCATTTCAAAATTCACTCAACGATTACTGACAACTGATTTTACTACATTTTGATGTTGTTCTGTTAGTTTTGACCCCCCGAATCACCTTTGTATAGGGCGTCAAACCATTAAAAATAGCATATTCAGTAGTTAGGGGTAAACCAAACATCTTATTTACATTCCTTGTACTCATGAACATCATGAATAATTATAATATGGTTTTCTTATGATTTAAATTCCTTGTGAGGTTGTTAGCTAGGGATTTGACTATTAAACGAGTGTTTTTGTGTTTTATGACACTAAAAGTGCGTTTTAGGTCATCTGAAAAAAACAGAACCTATGATTGAAATTCCACATACTTATCCATTTCAATATTCACTTGATTATTATTATTTTTTCTGATTTCATGGAATTCATATGTCATTTGGAAGGCTTTAATCCCTAAACACACCCTTTTAAATGGTGTCAAACCTTTAAAAATTGTATATTCAGTATTTCTGGCCAGACCAGACATCTGATTGACATTATACCTATTATTGCACATCAATAATAATAATAAAATGGTTTTAGTGTGATTTCAAGTCATTTTGCAGTCATTTTCTATATATATGACTGTTAAACACATGTTTTGGTGTTTTGTGGCACTAAAAATGCATTTTTAGTCATCCCAATATTAGGAGACCTCTGATTGATGTTCCTTCTTCTCAACCATTATAAAATTCACTATATTATTGTTTTATTTTAGTTTCACTACATTCATATATCATTTGGTCTGTTTTTACCCCCAAACAAACCTTTTTAAATGGTATCAAATCTTTAAAAACCAAATATTCAGTCATTCTATAAAGATGGATTGTATGATTGATGTATCATATTATTTTACACATCATGAGTAATAATATATATTTTTCCTAAGATTTCAAGTCATTCTGATGGTGTTTTAGGATGTATTTAACCATTAAATATGCGTTTTGGTGTTTTATGGCACTAAAAGTGCGCTTTTGGTTGTCCCAATCAAAGGGTACCTCTGACTGAAGTTACGTCTACTTGACCATTTCAAAATTCATTATACAATTGTTTTCATCTAATTTCATAAAATTTAGTTGTCATTGTTTCTGACGCTTTCGCCGGGGCGCGCGCATATCCGTCTGTGGAGGAGGATGCGCCGCTTTGTTGCCCCGCATTCCCGCTTCCCAAAGGCGGGCGGCATTCGTTCCTTGTTCAGGTACGTCTGCTCCTCGATCGAAACGGGATGATGGGATGCCGGTTCTTCCTTCCGTGGATTCCTCCGCGGAACTTGTCACCTAGTCCGGGTCTCCCTCATAGATTTAATAAGTAGTTCGTGAAACTCTTCCCAGTGCCATATTTCCATGGACGCCAGTTAATTACACTGCTTCTGTCAAGACATTCCAAAGGGTCCAGTCAGGGCAGCAACCTTCGGTCGGGGGAGTAGTCACGTGGAGGCACCAGTAGCGTGTCTGGATGCTGGGGAATCTGTCGTGTTTGTCTATTATCCCTGATTGTAGGGCTTCTCGAGGGCGTGGAAGCCCGAGGCATCCCACATCGAGCGCGGGGAATTATGTCATAGACACATGTCTGAAGTTTTCCTCAGCTTCCCGCGTTTAACATAGGGCACGCCGCGAGTTTAACGTCCAGCGGAGACGGGTCAACCCATGGGTGGCTGTGAAGAAGAGCGTACCGACATGGTCTCACCGGGATAAGACGGTCCGGGCGAGAATCGGGACAACGGATAGTTTGATGAATGGAGTGGAGGGAGAGTGAAATAGGATCATCGCACGGGCGATGGTGAAGTTGGGATTGAACCTTGATGAGGCTTCCTACGTATCCCCATGGCAGGGAATCAAAGTCCGCATAGTTTGGGATGGGAATGGGTGTGCAGTTTAATGTCATGCAGGACAAGGGGGGATACAGTTTAACGTCGTGCTGGACGAGGGCGAAACTCGACGTGAAATGAATGACCGAGAAATGTGGCTGGGACCTCATGGAGGATTCCTACGTACCATGCCTTGACATGGATCGAAGACCTCATAGTTCAGGTGAGAATGGGTCGCAGCGGCTTACCACTGGACCAGAACGCGGTTTAACGTCATGCTGGACGAGGGTGAGACCCGACGTGAAGAAACGACGGGTGGGCTTGAACCTCAAAGAGGCTTCCTACGTACCATGCCTTGACATGGATCAAAGACCTCGTAGTTCATAGTGGGAATGCAGTTTAACGTCATGCCGGATGAAGGTGGGACCCGACGTGAAGAAACGACTGGTGGGCTTGAACCTCAAAGAGGCTTCCTACGTACCATGCCTTGACATGGATCAAAGTCCTCGTAGTTCGGATAGGGATGAGGGGTCAGGGTCGGTGCTCACTCTAAGCCCACATGAGTCATGCTCGGTGTGAGAAACAAGAGGTTGTAAGGACCTGACGATCACGTCGCGAGGGGTGCGTCCGTGAGAAGCGAAAAGGGGCTTACGCGTTAGGCGGCCCATGGTGTTGGGACTTACTCCAGGATGGAGGCCCATAGGGGGGTGCCTCATTCCCTATCACGCCCTCCACTGACCTTGGTAGTGGGGAAGTACAGAGATGCACGGGCGCAATCATCCATACGAAAGGTTAGGGGCTTACGCTCTGAGGCAGCCCTTCCCCTACGAACATACGCCACTCTGACAAGGAGGATCTCATTTCATGTGCGGAAGAGTTCCATTCCCGTGGAGACGAGTGGTGTAAAGAGTGTTCGAGCTAGGGGGACCCTTCGTGAGGGAGACGAGGTTGGGTCACAGTTTAACGTCATGTGTTGAGGACGTGGTGCTTGGCAGTTTAACGTCCTGCAGCTCGGATGAGGTGGGTTCACTCCGCACCCCTAGGGCTTACATAACCGGTACCCTCTGGTCCTTGGGGAAGGGAAGGTGCCAGTAAGGCCATGGTCATGGGGGGTTGTGGAACGAACCATCGAGGGGTCCACGTTAGCATGGCTATGCGAAGAATCAATAGTCGTTAGCATGCCTATGCGAAGAAGCATTAGGCGAAGCAACGCAACGGGTGCTATTGTCCATGGGACTTTGAAATCACATCGTGCAAACTTGGAGGGTCGCACGGGAAGAGGAATCGCTAAGCAGATGAGTTTGCTCTGCGAAGTGGAGTGCCTTGGACTTAGCATGGTGCATAGGTGTGAGTGGAAGGTGCTTCGCGAAGTGGAACAGTGTTCGCGGAGCACTGCCTCGCGAAGAAGGAGTGTCTCGCGAAGCAGGGTCCTGCAAAGCAATGTGCTTCACGAAGTGGAGCGATCCTGCCTTCGCATAGGGATCACTCGTATGGGTTGGGTGTTTCACGAAGCACAAGTGCACCGCGGCTACCTGGGTTCCCTTGGGAATCAACTTCCTTCAAGAATGCCCTTGAGCTTCGTGAAGGGCATCCCTCTCGGAAGAGGGGCTCAAAACGAGACAAAGCAGATTCGTCTCGCGAAGTAGAAGTACCTCGCGGAGCTCATGATTCCCGGGGAAAAGCGTGCTTCGCGATTCGGGAGAGGAGAAGCCGAAAGGTCGGGTTGTCCGTCCTCGGGACTCAGGGGGAGTCCAGTATTTATAGGGAAGGGGCGCCGCGAGGCAGCGCCTGCGCACCGCCTCAAGGGCTTCGCGGCGGCTCGCGAATGTCAAAGGGGTTCGCGGAGGATTACCGCCTCCGGTGCTTCGCGGCGGCTCGCGAACGTCAAATGGGTTCGCGGAGCATTACCGCCTCTGGTGCTTCGCGGCAGCTCGCGAATGTCAAATGTGTTCGCGGAGGATTATCGCCTCCGGTTCTTCGCGGCGCCGCCGTGGTCGGGGCGCTTCGCGGCGGAGCATCACGAGGCAACGCGCCGACCTTATTTTTTGTTCCTTTCTTTCGAGCCACATTTTTGGCGCCAACAAATGCCCCCCCTCATACATGGTGCCACGGAGGGTGAAGGGTCGAAGTCTGAGGGAAAATCGCCAAAATTTTCGGTGATTCGCGAAGCGGCTTCGTGAAGGGCGCCGCAGTGCTGACCGGGGCCACAGATCCGGACGCGCCGCGATGCTCCGCGCGGGTGAGGCGCGTCGCGATGCTCCGGGGTCGTCGCATATAAATAGGGGGTCCGACATCTATTTTCTTCATGTGCCTTCCTTGTCTTTTTGCACTCTCGACTTCGCGAAGCACCGCGTACTCCGCGACAGTCCTCCGCGAATCGAGCTTCGCGGTGAACCGCGGGTCTCTGGCACCGCTTCCGCGCTAGGCAAACTTCTTGTCGGCCTTGGCCAGACTTCGTGGCTTGGTCTCGCGACCGATCTTCGCGATTCAACTTCACGGCCGAGCTTCGCGATTCAACTTCGCGGCCGAGCTTCGCGATCCAGGGAAAAAAAACTTTTCTGAGGGTCGGCATCAAAATGGACCATCAAGAGGCTGTGCTGGGAGTCCTTGCAGATGCTGCTCGTCGGGATGAGATGGCCAACCGTCCAGGCTTGGGGGAAATGGTTCGGAACCACTCGGACCACACTTCTTTGATAGATCTGCTGTCGGAAGGTCAGAAGGATTATCCGCAGTGCAAGAAACTTCCATTGTACGGCTTCGGGCTGAGGGATGAAGTCTTCATCCCTGAGGCGAGAAGGGACGAACCAGCTTGCTGGTTCAGGAGCATACCATGCCAGCACCAATGGTTCAGGGCGGCCGATGGTCATGCACGGGAGGACTTCACACCCATCACCGCTGACTGTCTCTACAACCATGTGAATGATATCGACGGGAGGCCACTGCAACCGGAGACGTCCCCTCCTCTCTACCGCACCATGCTGAAGGCGGCATCGCAGGATCCAAGGAAAGGATGGTCTGATGAGTGGGACCTACGCCAGGGCGGCAATTTTACTGACGATTGGGCCTGGGCCTACTGGGTAGGTGCCTCATGCGAGGAGTTCGGGGCCGAGCTGAGGAGAGTGGGATTGTATGAGGCGGCGTGGGCCTCCCAATTCCACATTTACCAACCAAAGCAGCTGATGCCGGAACTGCTGAGTAGATGGTCGTCCAGGACCAACACTTTTCACCTTCATCACGGGGAGGTGGGCATCAGCCTGTGGGATGTCCACCAGATTTTTGGGGTCCTGATCTTGGGGGCCATGTATGACGAATTACTCCCCGTCATCAGCGCGTGGGAGGATCTGGAGCAAATGCCGCGACTGGCGTCAGCGCTGATGGCGCTCGTCCCTGGAGAGGACAAGGTGGCAGTGAGGGATGTCCACTTCAGGAGATGGTTCAAATGCTTCCTGAATTTCCCAGAAGATTGAGAGTTCCCACCGAGGCCTCGAACTTGTCCGAGGGTGGCCCAACGGGGAAAGGGGCACTCGTATTGGCGGGTCTTGGAGGACAGCCAATGGAAGACTTGGGGTTTCAGTGTCAGCACTGAACAACAGCCGATAGTCAGGCTGGAAGCGTTCATCGTAGCTCTCATCTATGGGTGGATCCTACCAGTGAGGGATACAAGCATGGGGGTGCGGCCCAGCTCGTTCATCATGGCATCGATGTTGGCCATGGGGCAGCGGATCAACCTGGGGATTCCGATGCTCACCAAACTGTACAGAATGCTGCGGCACATTAGCAAGGGCAAGGAGCCGCCAAGGATATATGGGCCCTTCCACCTCCTGTATGGGTGGATCGCAGCGCACATCAGGGGGATTTATGAGTATCCAAACCCCATCTCGCCACCGGGATCGAACTTTCGCCCCTCCATCCTGAACGCAGTTGGGAGCTTCCCGTCCAAACTGGCTGTCCCGATGGTACTGAATCGGGTGTGGAGGGCGAATGAGTTTAATTTCCACCCCTTCCAGTTGCCGATGGGAATACTTGCTGACGACGGGTGAGGAACGGAAGAACGTCGGGCTTACCTTCTAGCCTTCAGAGGTGGAGTTTTGGTGGCTCGGATAGATCATGATCCAATCTGTGAACTGTACACCCCGCATCGTTTTGCGAGGCAGTTCTGGTGCCTCCAGCGGCTGACCCCGCAGGTCTACTGGGAGGTGCGCCACAAGGAGCACCCATGTGTGATGAGGCAGTTGTGGCTCATGTTCACACAGAAATATGGGAAGATGCGGATTATCCTACCTCCATCCACCGCTGCTTTCAGATTGGTGAGGGAGTACGCCATCAGTTGGGAGGCTGCCTACCCAGGGGAGATGCTGAAGCAATCAACTATCCAGGTCGGTGACGGTGGGTCCTCTCTATCTCGAGGTCGGGGTCGGAGGTCAGCTAGGGCCGCTCGTGGTAGCGAGGTTGTGATGACGGCGAGACCCGCACCGGCCGAGGGTATGGCAGCAACGGTGGATCCAGTGGTTCTGGAAGAGCAGGGCCATTCGGAGGGGCGGCCACCGAGGGGATTTCGTCGGATATCCACTCAGGCTCCAGGGAAGCGGCTACGTCACATCGACATGGCAGAAGATGGTGTCTTCCCGGAAGCTTGGGACATTTGGGATGTCAACCGGTAATTCCTCAGCCCACTTGAGATGTGGGCCCACGTGAATCACCTCGGGATGGAATTTCCGGGCATAGGCCCAGTTCGGGCTAGATTCATGGTGTCTCCGGTGGAGGCGGAGAAATACCTGGACGAGCTGGAGGATTACGTACACTCCAGCGGTGTCCCTCGCCCAATGACGGATCGGGTGAGGGTACTGTTGAATCAGACGGTTCCCCCGCAGTTATCGGCTGCCGATCTGAGGGAGCGCTTCCCCTTGCCGGAGGAATCAGAGGACTCTTCTTGGGGGGATGATGCTGGAGGAGGGCGAGGTCGGAGACCGAGGTTCAGAATCTGATGACTTCGCGGAGGCTCTCGAGGTAGCATTATGAACTTCTCTCCTTACGATCTGTTCTTGAGCCACTATGGACTTCTCACCGATGTTTAGGCCATGTAGGAGGAACTTGTTCGCAGGCCTCGTTCTCGCCCCTTGGCGGGTGATGATGCAAGATCTTCAGAACCCGCGCCCATGGCTGCGTCCAGTTCTGCGTCTGGTGGGACCAGAGCATCCGTGGAGGCTCTCCCGGAGTCTCCAGACCTCCCAACAATATACGGAGGTCCTTACCTCAGGGTCCCCTTAGTACCGGCTCAAGAGAAGCGCCAGGAGGTCGATCTCTGTAAGTCCCCCCCACCGGTTCCCTTGTCGTCAAATGTAGACTATGCCTACCAACTAATGTTCATGTCCCTCTCTGTCGTACAGTTCTTCGACTGGCGTGGGCTGCTGCAGCAAGACTGGTCGGGATGTCTGGTGGCATCCCTCCTAGGGGCATGCCGGTGAGGGTGGCGATATTCCCCCCACCTCCTCAAGCTGCTACGCACACCATCACTGGCGGGACCACCAGCAGGGCCGTACCTGAAGTCATCGAGGTGGACTCTGAGGAAGAGGATCAACCGGTCAGTCCCAGTCCTATCGTGCCTGCTTCGGAGTCAGGTGTCGTACCAGATTCAACACCAGATGCAGATCCCGCTGAGGAATTCCTGCAGGAATATCCTGCGTACGAGCCTGCCAACCGCGCGGACTGGGACAAAACGGCCTCCGATGAGGAAGACAACAGCATAGTCCGCCGCCGGTCGTGGAAGCTGATCACGCGCTTTATCAAGGACACTCCCCGAGCGCAATGGCTGGCCGAAATGGATAGGCTCCACTCGCGGTTGCGCGAACTGTGTGCCGGGGGAGTGGATGCCCAACTCCCTCACGCGCTCATCCGAGACCTCATGGCTGAGAAGATCCGGGAGCATGATCGTGGGCTGAGCGTGGGATGGCAGCGGAGGAAGGCGACCAGCATTAGGAAGCTCCAGGAGGCTGAAGGCGAGGTCCAACAGATGCAGATCCTGGCCAACGAGCTTTCAGCCAATATTGATACGCAGTTTGAGCTGGTCTCACGATTGAAGGCCCAGCTGGCAGAGGCTGAGGAGCATATGGGGCAGACCTCTGGAAGGATGACTGCCGTCCAGGATGAGGTAGAAAGGGCCAGGGCCAGAGTTGACAAATTACGCCCCGCCGCTGCTGAAGAGGAGCGGGAGTTGAATCAGCGGCAACAAGCTTTGAACGCCGCAAGTTAGCGGGTGGCGGAGCTGCAACGCTCTTTTGAAGGGGTCAACCCGTCCATGGGGGAAGTCAACCCCCGTGTATTGTAACAAACCCAAAAGAAACTTTTATTAGTACTTTTGTGCTTTAACTCTTTCTTTCTCCTTTGTTTTGAGTGTCGTGGCACACACAATTTCCACTGTTTGAATTGCCTTGTTACATCCCTACAATGTTTGCGGGACGTTTGGCGACAATCCTTCAAGTCCACATGGGTCGAGCCCAATGTGAGATGTAGGAAGTAGTTGTCTTGATCGGAGAAGGGACTTTCAAGATAGCCAAATTACCGTTTCTTCAACGTGCTCTTCTGCACGAACGGGGCAACGCCAGGGGCGCTGAAATCGGTCCAAACAGATGAAAATGGGAAGTGTGAATCACGATACCCAAATTCGGAACACTGTGGGGATGGCGTGACAATAAAGGACAACCGTTAACCGTTGCGGACAAACGGTATCCTTACTACATTAACATGAAATGGGGACAACAAATGAGGGTCGATCGTTGACCATGTTCGAAACACGGGACCATGTCACAAGTGTTGTCGATCAATCCTTCGGGACATTGGCCCAGGACAGTAGGCAAACCATAGGTCAGACATCTATACTGTTAGGGGGTCCTTCCAGGCATGACCCGTCTTTCGGAACGTTGGCCCAGGACGGTAGGTGAGCCGATGCGGCATGAGACCAGGCCGTTAGGGGGTTCCTTCAGACATGAAAGAGGACGAGGGTCCGAATAAGGGGCACGCAAAGCGTGGAATATGGAGTGATGGTTTGTTCAAACAGAACCCAACACTTAGGTAGTTACCCCACCGTGGTGGGAGTACGCCAGATGGGCGCATCGGTCTGATCACGGA
Source organism: Viscum album (assembly GCA_963277665.1). Lineage (NCBI taxonomy): Eukaryota > Viridiplantae > Streptophyta > Magnoliopsida > Santalales > Viscaceae > Viscum > Viscum album. The sequence continues at coordinate 419,317,319 of OY728162.1, read as the reverse complement.
TCATTCTTTCTTCCAGATAGGGCCTCTCTGGCGAGGGGATCTGTCACTCCCCAATTGGATCTTGGGGTATCCTGAACTTGTTCACGGTAGAATTGCAATTACATAGTTCTTCCAGAGGGGTCAAGCCAGAGGGCTGGAAATGGGGAGGAACAAGATTTTGTGATTCCAGGGGCTGAACCCTAGGTGAAATGCCTGGGTGTCTCTACGTATCCCACGTGACGATGGGAATCAAGCCGTACGTAGTTCTGGAAGCGCAGTTTAACATCATGCGGGACGGGGAACAACCCGACTGTATTCGAACACATCCTACCAAAACTACTAAGCCCACGTGAGTCGTTCTCGGTGTGGGAAACAAGAAGTAGTGGTGGGAAATTCCCGACACAAAAGGGGCAGGTTAGGGCAAAGGGACGCTCGGTGACTACCGGCCCAATGACGCTAACACGATCATTTAGCGCACCTAGATGCCCGAAGAGAAAGAGCCAAGTATTATGGAGTTCCACTTGAACATGAGGGAGTGGAAATGTGTGAATCATGGCGCTCGCGATTCAGATCACAATGATTACGGCGTGACGACGGAGGGTAACTGCTGACTGTATTCACAACGCAGTATCCTGTCGTGTTAGCCTAGAATGGGGACATACAAATGAGGGTCGACCGTTGACCATGTTCGAAACACGGGACCATGCACAAATGTTGTCAGATATCCGTAGGGACGTTGTCCCGAAACGATTGAAGGGCCCTTAGGTCCATCATTCATAGAGAGCCCTTAAGCTTAGTATCCATGTCGTCCGAGGGTACTTTTAGATGTGGAAGAGGATGAGGATCCAAATAGAGGGCTCACGAAGCTTGGTCATGGGATGAGGGGAATGTCCCTGTGAAAATCCCACACTTCGGGCTCTTTGTCAAAACACATATGAATACGACAACGAAACGTATTAGAGAGAGGGAGCAGATTCCTTTCCCTTGGGGAGATCTTAGTTTAGGGTCATAGAATTCGGACCATGGATGGGTAAAGGGATCAGGGGACGTATGGCATCAAAACCTGACGTGAATGAGGACATAGTCCTACTTACCATGCGTTTTCTGAGGAAATGCTCGAGTCGAGGGACCGAACACAAGGGTTAGGCTGGGCCGGCGGGGAAGCACCCGGGCGCTCTTACGTATCTCATAAGGATGAGAATCAAGCCATACGTAGTTCTGGAAGGTGGCACGGTAAGGTACCAGTGCCAGGGGAAAAGGGAGGTGTGGGCATGGCCCTTGCACTAAAAGAAGCGAAATTTGATAAATATTGTTTGTTCTTTAAGGTGAATGGGTTTTTTTTTGTGAAGCGACAGACCTAGAATAGTAGGTCGTGATGTCGCCACAAGGATCAAGCCGTGATGGGCGTTGACAAATGGCATGGCACATGACCAATACCCAACGTGATGTCCTCTACAACGAGGTCACCACAATGCGGTGCCGTTTTTCGTCGTGCGGCCAGGACAATAATGTCACAGTTTAGGGTCGTATGATAGGACCAAGCATGCATTTTATTGTCATGCAGCGCAGACGTAGCAGAGAAGATGCTAGGCGGGAAATGTGCACAGTGTTATAAAACACAATTGACAGAGACATGATCCCATATCAAATTGTACGCCATTCAGAGAGGGAAACCTTAGGCCGAGGGGCCTATACAGAGGTGAAACAGGGAGAGAGACTGCCTTCCTGAATGAGTTGTACCCAGAGACAGGGCGTCTGGGCGGTCCTACGTATCCCAAGAGGATGGGAATCAAGTTGAACGTAGTCCCGAATGGATCTTAGTTTATGGTCTTAGAGCTCGGACCATGGGAGCCTCGAAGGACGCTAGATTGCAGCTTTGTCCCCCTAGCATGCAAAGGTGCACTGAGGGATAGCGCCAAAAGTGTCGAGATTCCACCTGGACATGATGGGGTGAAAAATGATGTGAATCATGCAACCAACATTCGAGGATTGAAGAGGCTGGCGTGACGACAGAGAATTACTGCTGACCATGTTCGCAACACAGCATCTGTAACGCCCCGACCCCAGCTACCCGGAGCCGGTGCGTTACTTCGTAACATTGTCATGATCACACAAGATCAAGTCTCGAAAGACCGATTAGTTTAGTAGCCTTGGAAACAATAGATACATTCATAAGTATTACATTACAACATAAAGTGAAAAACTACAATAACAAAGTCTCCATAGTCCACACTCATATCCTCTTCTGACTATCCCTGCAGGTCATTCATAAAATACTTCTTCACATCCTGGAAAATATTAAAACATTGAAAGGGGTGAGCTCAGATGCTCAGTAAGGGTAACAATAATGCGGAAGCTTTCATAAATAAACATTAACATTTAAGGAAATGTATAACTAAAACAAAATCCTTTTAAACATGAACTTCAACATAATATGGAAAAAGTAAAATGAGATAATGCCATTTACTTCTTCACATGGATATTCTACTGGTCGAATAATCACATGCAATATCAATAACCACTTTCATAATGATGGAATGCATAATGCCAGACTATCATAACCACGTAGTCAAGGCCTCGTGCCAAGACCACAAATAAGATTTTGTCAAGGCCTTGTGCCAAGACACTAGTTTGTCTCATGAGACTTGTCGATGCATCGAGGAGCTATAGTGGGCTCCACCCGTCACTTATTAAGTCCAATGCATTCCTCATATGAATAGGTTTAAACATTTCATAAACCATAACATAATCATATCATATAAAACATGCATAAAGGAAACAAAAAACTTCCAAATTTCAATCACAAGATAACAATACAACACATTGATATAATAAAAACGCTTTCAAAACCATTTTCAATACCAAAATAAAAGAAAGTTAAAACATTGTATTTATTTTTCATTAAAAAAAAGTGATGGCTTGTAGAGGAAGCCGAAACTCAAATAATGGTCACGACGGGGGAGAAGTCATTGTCGCCGCATATGTACGGAAAGAAAAACATTCCCTTTTTTTCGTTTAGTAAAATTCTTCGTAGAAAAAGATTCATTTTTTATAAAAGTAAAAGTCCAAGGGGTTTATACACCGTATAAAAGAACGTTGTGTATAAAATGAAAGATGCCTCAATGAAAGGAGATTGAGACAAAGTCCTTAAAAAGATCATTTTTAAAATAAAATAGATATATTATGTGTATTCACTATAGGTATACATAAAGAATACAAAATAAGACATAATAATATCATGACATAATTTGAAAGTAGGAGATTAACCCAAAGAATGGAAGTTGGGTTAAGAAATTCCCTTACCTTGTGTCTGACTTGATTCGACCGTTCTTTAACCTCCTGAATAATAAACTAGATTTAATATCTACTTTATTAAGAACCTTTTTCAAGTTCATTATCCCTTTTATATCACTTATTACAATGTTATGAACATTATGTAATTATTTAAGTTAATAACGGTCGTTTTGTCGATCTTTGGTACTTGAGTCAAAAATAGACTTCTTATAATTACGAGTTGTTCATGTGGTGAAATATCCGTTATATCCAGAATTATATTCATGATATAGATATCATATATCTCATTTATATCCAGTATATACATTCATTCATAATATTACATGACATTTAGAGATAAGAAATGAAATGCACCGTTCATGGAGACGGTAAGCCGTACGTACGCATGAACGCTACTTTCATTTCTATTTCGTATTTAATGGAATGAAATCATAATGATATAAATTTATAATATAATTCCAGTATAATATAGTGTATAATACCATTTAATCCATCCTTTATACATCCCACATATGGTATTAACGATTCAAATCACTTTGAGGGGGCGGTAGTCCGCACTTCCTAAAATGAAATTATCGCGTTTTACCCATAATGGAAATCATAAAGTATGCCATAAATGAGAAATAAAGAAGCATAAGTAAAACATAAACATATTATATATCATATTTAAAAATAGTGACATCTTAATGGCCACCTTTGAAGGTGTTATATGAGTGTTGAACAATCATCGTTTCGTGAGGCAGAAATTCGCCATCCACAGAAACCGTATGTTCTTTAACCATTAGATGTAGGTGTGTGTAAGTGTAGATCAAATACTTCTTATAAAAACATCCTAGTATATTGAGGATACTGGTGTTGTTACAAAAGAAATGAATAAAAAGAGTTTAGGGGGTTGGAGAAGAAAAATAAAACAAAACAACATTAGAGAAGACATTACCTCAAAATCGGGTAACTCTTTTTGATTTGAGCCAAAGGCTTCCTTGGGAAGAGTTCTGCCCAAAGTGATGCTTCTAGGAGTAATATAGGGATGTTGGGAGAGTATTTGGGCAGAGGTTGGCCAAGCCAAATGGCTTGAAAGTATAAATGAGGTGGGAGAGGTGGGGGCCTTTTATAAGTGGAGAGGAGGGGCACTTTTGGAAAGATTGAAATGTTACATTATTTCACAATGCTTTTCGGATTATAAAGGTCCCCCACTTATATAATTCGAGGATAAGGTGATAAGGGTTCGAAATCTCCTCATCCAATAGGCTTTGTACAAGTGTATGCCTTGGATTTTGCATTATCTTCTCATTTTATTTAAATCGTTAAATAATGAGGTCATCGCTACATCATAATGATGTCATAAATAATTTAATTTATTTAATGTCTAAAAATTATAAAAAAATACTATGATGTAGGAAATCCTTTTATCTTTATAATGAATATTTATAGTCAAAATTTGGACTTGTGTAACCCCACTTAAAAACTGTTTTAGTAAAACAACTCATGTTTGTGTCAATTTAATTTTAACATTAAATAAATATATATTAATGTCATTTTCCAACTAAAGTGGATCCATGGGGTCCCCAAGTTGACCCATGGGTTTTCTTGGTCGGCCATGACTCATCCAATAGGAGTAGGACAAGTGTCATGCTCATCTCACATTATTAAAACATTATTTGTACCTTAAACTACACTAATTACCTCTAATCGCGATTAAGAACTTAAAAGTTACTATTCACCAAAAAATTATTTTAATCTCATTGAACCAAATTTTACTTCTTAATGACAACCATGTATGTCGGATTTTTGAAAATCAAATCACAGAAGTGGTAATATTTCATTTAAATGAAAAATCAGTTATTTAACTACCACTTAGTGGTTTCACTATTCATCAAAAATTGAAGTTTTTCAGAACAATGCCAAAATTTCACCCTAAGCTATAATTGATATTCTGAATTCAAAAATGATGTCTATTTTACAAAATTCCAAACATATAAGTTGCATTAATTAATTTTATAATTAAATCCTGCTGTCACAACAAATAGCGTGTTTTAAGAAACAATTTATATCAAAAGATTGACAATTGTTTATGTCCAATTTCAATGTTAAATTAATTCTAATGACCACCATTGGATAAAATGGAAAAAATATATTCTAATTATACTTTAAAACTACTAAATATTATAATTTATCACTATAAATTATTTTTATTAAAAAGGTTGTTTTTAAGTATTTTTCACAATTCATAAAAAATTAGAAGTTCTCAGAAAAATACCAAAAATTCAACATAGGCTAATTTCGATATTACGAATACAAAAATGAAGTCCATTTTGAAATATAAAATTTCTATAATTTTAAAAAGTGGTTATTACTATTCATAAAGGCTACTTTGATTAGTCGCGGTGTTTTAGAACTCGAAGTTGCGTACAATGCAAGCTATTGCATTATTGAATGAGAAGCGTATCATGTAAGCTCGGGGTGTTACATTCTCCCCTCCTTCAATAAATTGCGTCCTCGCAATTTGAAATTTTTCTTTGAAAATAAAAGGTTGAAAAGAGAAAATACCTTTGTGGAAAACCCACATCGGAAATAAGGTTAATAAAATTTAGTCTTAATAAGAGGGAAATGGAAATAAGAAAGTCACCACCAAATTATGATCTCGATAAGGAGAACATTGGTGGCAATTAGAGACATATAATTGGAGTAAAAACGTAAATATTTGTAGGGAGTGATTTAGGTCATCAATCACAATCAACTGTCAAATTGACGGCCTCAAAGCCTTCAATCTATGTTGATTTAAAATATCATCAGTTCAACAAGACATAAGGTATTAGGATAACATATTTTTTTGTTTTAATATCCCTTTACTAAAGTTTCAGAATTAATTTATTTATTGAATAAGAGATAGGTATATATATATTTATGCTTGACAATTAGAGTTTCAACCTTCAACTCATCTTTCACTCAAAAAGATAATAGGACTCAAAAATATTATACTTATCCTAATTGTATAAGGTTCCAAATGTTAACACATACCATTTAGATTAGTAAAATTATTTGTAATAACCAGGGACTTCCTGTAGGCTAGTGGTAGGAAATAAAGGCCTGTCTCACTATGATTGTGGGTTCGATTCCTGCAGCTTTGTCCGACGCGACGGGTTATGCCCCATCCTGCAGGTTTTCCTTTTCATAAAACTATAGTATTCCAAGAATAATCTCCAGAAAATTTTTAACCATAAATTTACTATCCAAGGTTCAACTTAATCCACTCCAACCTTTATAGTTATCCAAAATACCTCTGTCCAGACTTTCTCTAAAAGGTCTCTTAATTCCAAAATCAATTTATCAGATTCCCCAAACAAAGATTAGTTTCTCTTATTGTCACATAATAAAAATATGATTACCTTAATCATATTAAAACCTTACAGAAATCAAAAAGTACTGCAGTACAATCTTTATATATATCACATTATTCTTATAACCAGAATATAATCCTTGAGTCCAAAAGCACCAATACATTAATTATTCCGCTTCAACTTTAGTCACAGCATAAGATTGGCCTTGATCCCTTGGCCTTTTCTGAGGTAAGTTTCCCTGACGCTTAGGGCATTCATTTGCATAATGACCCATTTCTCTACAATTGTAGCATTCAACTTTGACAGCCTCTTTCTTTCCCTTGCAATCACGAGCCTGGTGACCCTTTTCTCCACATTTATAACAAACTCCCATTCCTTTTAGGCAAGTACCAGGGTGATTCTTCCCACAATTATCACATAATGGAAAATCCTTCTTTCCCTTTTTCCCTTTATCTGTCTCTTGTTCCACCGTTCTCTTCTTCTCTGGCTTTACTTTGTTGTCATAAGACTTAGAGAATTCCTTTTCTGTCTTGATAGCACACGAGACAATATCTTCGTATGATGAGAAGGATTTTGATACTAAAGCTCGACGGAGAAATGGTTTTAACCCATCAAAGAAACGATCAATATTACTCCTTGGGTTACGTATATAATCGGTATCATGCCTCGCTAACCTTGTAAAGTTAGCCTCATACTTTGCGACATTCTCATCCTCCTTCTGCCTCAAACTCAGAAATTGCCTTTCCATATCTGCTCGATGGTCACGAGGAAATTATTTTGCTAAGAAAAGCTCTTTGAACTCCCTCCATTCCATATTCGATACGTCATCATATTCCTTTGTGTTTCGAATCAGCGACCACCACTGATCAGCATCTCCAGTGAGGCGGTAAACTGCCATAACAACCTTCTCCCTTTCACTACTCCCCAAGGCATGGAATATTTTCTCTAAGGAATTTATCCATTGCTCAGCTACTATAGGATTTGTACTCCCATTGAAGGTTGGTGGTTGTTGCCTCATGAATCGATCTAGGATTGATCCTCCACGTTGCGGATCAGGGTGCTCCATACGAGTAAGGTTATTATTCATAACCTGAGTGATTTGTCCCAGTATGGTAATAAGTTGATCAGCACCAGTTGTATCTCCAGATCCACAATAATTATCTTGAGCAGGAGGGAAATCCCTACACGGAGTTCGTGCATTGATACGGTTTCCATTCCTTCCACTAGGCGCCATTTCTAAACAATGGCATAAACTAGATTAGTTTATGAATCAAAATACATAATTCCATGCTTGTTAAACACTTTACATAAATTGAACTATTTATGGATATAATCCATAATCATAAAAAGAAATGTTTTCTTTGAGGAAGTATGTACTCATAACCCTTCATAGTGGTTTGTATATAAAATGAGAATTATCCTAAGCATATCCCCCAGGAGTGTCGTAACCAAGAGCGCAGCAAGGCCCGTTGTCGTGCACCAGTTCCCGATTGAGTCTAGCTCAAAGCGGTGTTTTCGGGTTTTACCCCTAGGTACATCTGTGCCAGAGCCGCCTCTACCTGCTCGTATCCAGACAGGGATGTATTGCTCGGAAAACTCACAAAATCTCTATAATACCAAAATTTTAGGAAGTTCTTGTATACTAATCCTCAAAGTCTATCTTCGGGCTATGTGCTCTAATCAGAGTTTATCTAAATCTAGCTTCCAAGGTTAGTACTAAACTGCCTTTGATACCAACTGTAACGCCCCGACCCCAGCTACCCGAAGCCGGTGCGTTACTTCGTAACATTGGCATGATCACACAAGATCAAGTCTCGAAAGACCGATTAGTTTAGTAGCCTTGTAAACACTAGATACATTCATAAGTCTTACATTATAACATAAAGTGAAAAAATACAATAACAAAGTCTCCATAGTCCACACTCATATCCTCTTCTGACTATCCCTGCAGGTCATTCATAAAATACTTCTTCACATCCTGGAAAATATTAAAACATTGAAAGGGGTGAGCTCAGATACTCAGTAAGGGTAACAATAATGCGGAAGCTTTCATAAATAAACATTAACATTTAAGGCAATGTACAAATAAAACAAAAGCCTTTTAAACATGAACTTCAACATAATATGGCAAAAGTAAATTGAGATAATTCCATTTACTTCTTCACATGGATATTATACTGGTCGAATAATCACATGCAATATCAATAACCACTTTCATAATGATGGAATGCATAATGCCAGACTATCATAACCACGTAGTCAAGGCCTCGTGCCAAGACCAAAAATAAGATTTTGTCAAGGCCTTGTGCCAAGACACTAGTTTGTCTCATGAGACCTGCCGATGCGTCGAGGAGCTATAGTGGGCTCCACCCGTCACTTATTAAGTCCAATGAATTCCTCATATGAATAGGTTTAAAAATTTCATAAACCATAACATAATCGTATCACATAAAACATGCATAAAGGAAACATAAAATTTCCAAATTTCAATCACAAGATAACAATACAACACATTGATATAATAAAAACGCTTTCAAAACCATTTTTGATACCAAAATAAAATAAAGTTAAAACATTGTATTTATTTTTCATTAAAAAAAAGTGATGGCTTGTAGAGGAAGCCGAAACTCAAATAATGGTCACGACGGTGGAGAAGTCGTTGTCGCCGCATATGTACGGAAAGAAAAACATTCCCTTTTTTTCGTTTAGTAAAATTCTTCGTAGAAAAAGATTCCTTTTGTATAAAAGTAAAAGTCCAAGGGGTTTATACACCGTATAAAAGAATGTTGTGTATAAAACGAAAGATGCCTCAATGAAAGGAGATTGAGACAAAGTCCTTAAAAAGATCATTTTTAAAATAAAATAGATATATTATGTGTATTCACTATAGGTATACATAAAGAATACAAAATAAGACAGAATAATATCATGACATAATTTGAAAGTAGGAGATTAACCCAAAGAATGGAAGTTGGGTTAAGAAATTCCCTTACCTTGTGTCTGACTTGATTCGACCGTTCTTTAACCTCCTGAATAATAAACTAGAGTTAATATCTACTTTATTAAGAACCTTTTTCAAGTTCATTATCCCTTTTATATCACTTATTACAATGTTATGAACATTAAGTAATTATTTAAGTTAATAACGGTCGTTTTGTCGATCTTTGGTACTTGAGTCAAAAATAGACTTATTATAATTACGATTTGTTCATGTGGTGAAATATCCATTATATCCAGAATTATATTCATGATATAGATATCATATATCTCATATATATCCAGTATATACATTCATTCATAATATTACATGACATTTAGAGGTAAGAAATGAAATGCACCGTTCATGGAGACGGTAAGCCGTACGTACGCATGAACGCTACTTTCATTTCTATTTCATATTTAATGGAACGAAATAATAATGATATAAATGTAAAATATAATTCCAGTATAATATAGTGTATAATACCATTTACTCCATCCTTTATACATCCCACATATGGTATTAACGATTCAAATCACTTTGAGGGGGCGGTAGTCCGCACTTCCTAAAATGAAATTATCGCGTTTTACCCATAATGGAAATCATAAAGTATGCCATAAATGAGAAATAAAGAAGCATAAGTAAACCATAAACATATTATATATCATATTTAAAAATATTGACATCTGAATCGACACCTTTGAAGGTGTTATATGAGTGCTGAACAATCATCGTTTCGTGAGGCAGAAATTCACCATCCACAGAAACCGTATGTTCTTTAACCATTAGATGTAGGTGTGTGTAAGTGTAGCTTTAATCCTTCTTATAACAACATCCTAGTATATTTAGGATACTGTTGTTGTTACAAAAGAAATGAATAAAAATAATTTAGGGGGTTGGAGAAGAAAAATAAAACAAAACAACATTAGAGAAGACATTACCTCAAAATCGGGTAACTCTTTTTAATTTGAGCCAAAGGATTCCTTGGGAAGAGTTCTGACCAAAGTGAGGCTTCTAGGAGTAAGAGAGGGAAGTTGGGAGAGTATTTGGGCAGAGGTTGGCCGATCCAAATGGCTTGAAAGTGTAAATGAGGTGGGAGAGGTGGGGGCCTTTTATAAGTGGAGAGGAGGGGCACTTTTGGAAAGATTGAAATGTTACATTATTTCACAATGCTTTTCGGATTCTAAAGGTCCCACACTTATATAATTAGAGGCTAAGGTGATAACGTTTCGAAATCTCCTCATCCAATAGGCTTTGGACAAGTGTAAGCCTTGGATTTTGCATTATCTTCTCATTTTATTTAAATCGTTAACTAATGAGGTCATCGCTACATCATAATGATGTCATAAATAATTTAATTAATTTAATGTCTAAAAATTATAAAAAAAATACTATGATGTAGGAAATCTTTTTATATTTCTAATGAATATTTATAGTCAAAATTTGGACTTGTGTAACCCCACTTAAAAAGTGTTTTAGTAAAACAACTCATGTTTGTGTCAATTTAATTTTAACATTATATAAATATATATTAATGTCATTTTCCAACTAAAGTGGATCCATGGGGTCCCCAAGTTGACCCATGGGTTGTCTTGGTCGTCCATGACTCATCCAATAGGAGTAGGACAAGTTTCATGCTCATCTCACATTATTAAAACCTTATTTGTACCTTAAACTACACTAATTACCTCTAATCCCGATTAAGAACTTAAAAGTTACTATTCACCAAAAAATTATTTTAATCTCATTGAACCAAATTTTACTTCTTGATGACAACCATGTATGTCGGATTTTTGAAAATCAAATCACAGAAGTGGTAATATTTCATTTAAACGAAAAATCAGTTATTTAACTACCACTTAGTGGTTTCACTATTCATCAAAAATTGAAGATTTTCAGAACAATGCCAAAATTTCACCCTAAGCTATAATTGATATTCCGAATTAAAAAATGATGTATATTTTAAAAAATTCCAAACATATAAGTTTCATTAATTAATTTTATAATTAAATCCTGCTGTCACAACAAATAGCGTGTTTTAAGAAACATTTATATCAAAAGATTGACAATTGATTATGTCCAATTTCAATGTTAAATTAATTCTAATGACCACCATTGGATAAAATGGTAAAAATATATTATAATTATACATTAAAACTACTAAATAGTATAATTTATCACTATAAATTATTTTGATTAAAAAGGTTGTTTTTAAGTATTTTTCACAATTCATAAAAAATTAGTTCTCAGAAAAATACCAAAAATTCAACATAGGCTAATTTCGATATTACGAATACAAAAATGAAGTCCATTTTGAAATATAAAATTTCTATAATTTTAAAAAGTGGTTATTACTATTCATAATGGCTACTTTGATTAGTCGCGGTGTTTTAGAACTCGAAGTTGGGTACAATGCAAGTTATTGCATTATTGAATGAGAAGCGTATCGTGGAAGCTCGGGGTGTTACAGCATCCTATCACGTTAGCCTGAAATGAGGACTAACAAACGAGCATCGACCGCTGACCATATTCGCAACGCGGGATTTTATTGATTTGTTGTCCAAAACCCTCGGGGGCGTTGGCCCGTAACGGTAGGAGAGCCCTTGGGCGTATTATCCAGGCCGTTATTGGGGGTCCCTCCAGGCGTGAAAGGTGATGAATGTCCGAATTGAGAGGAACACGAAGCTTGACAAGTGGAAGGAACTTGATCAAGTTGAATCTGACACTCTTGGTCCTAGACCAGAGTACTCTTAATACATGGGTGAACCACTGCAAGGAGTCAAGGGACTCAACTTTGAGGGTGATCGAGAGATGGTAGGTTCCCGGGGGAAGGGGGCATGGTGCCCAAAACCTTGTATCATACCCACATATCCCTCTCCTGTAGAGGGATAGGCCATGTGGCCTTGGTGACCGGGAGATCGGGAGATTTCCAAGAGATGGGGGCTGGACCCGGAGTCTAGACATCCAGGTGGTCCTACGTATCCCATGAGGATTGGAATCAAGCCACATGTAGTTCTTAAAGGGTGACTTTTAATGTCATGCTGGACAAGGAATATGAGGGCTAACTCTCAGAACGAGGTACGGGTGGTGCAGCTGTTGCAAACCTGACGTGACTGAGGACATAATCCTGTACCACGCCACGCGGTCCCATGGTCGGGGTCCCAATGGTAGGACCCGAGAGAGGTGAACTTGCTGAACTCAAGATGGACCCAAAGACAAGGGGTCTTGAACATAGTTCCAGATGAGAGTCTTAGTTTATGGTCTTAGAGCTCGGACCGTGGATGGTGGAAACTTCCCAAGCAAGCATAGATGTCAACCCAATCCCTAATCCCATGTGAGATAAACTCGGTGTGGGAAACAAGGGGGGAAGATCCTTATCGCAATACTTGGGGCGTCCATCAAAGGGGAGTCGGAGGAGAGTTTCGAAGGACACCTTCGACACAACCTGTTCACCCAACGCGCAGACGTGCACGGAGGAAATGTACCAAGTGTTCCGAGAATCTGCTTGGACACGATGAAGTGATGAAGGGTGTGAATCGTGTACCCGGCATTTGGGCTTAATGGGTTCGCGTGGCGATAGAGGAAAACTGTTAACCATGATGGAAACACAGCGTCCATATCGCGTTACCCTGAGGTGGGAACAACAAATGAGCATCGACCGCTGACCATATTCGCAACGCGGGATTTTATCGATTTGTTGTCCGAAACCCTCGGAGCATCGGCCCGTAACGGTAGGAGAGCCCTTGGGCATGGTATCCAGGCCATTGTTGGGGGTCCCTCCGGGCGTGAGAGATAATGAAAGCCCTGATGCAGGGATACGCAAATCCTAGAAAGCGGGTGCAGACGTGTCCGAGTAAAGCTTGGCATTCCAGGTAATAAACCAGAGTACTCTTAGGCACATTGGCGAACTGCCGAAAAAAGGGATCGACGAAACAGATCAGTAGGGGGGGAACATGGCGTGGTCATTACAAGACCGTAGTGAATGAGGACATAATCCCACACCACACCATATGATCCTCTCATGGAGGAAGGATAGGCCAAGGGGCCAATATGGGGTGAAGATTCCCGAGATATGGGGATGGACCCGAATCTTGGACATTCAGGTGGTCCTGCGTATCCCATTAGGATGGGAATCAAGCCACACGTAGTTCTTGAAATGCAGTTTAATGTCATACTAGACGAGGAGGGTAGTAATATACTCCTAAGCAAGGTGTACAGTATGGCGAAGAAGCCGATGTAAATGAGGACATAGTCCTACATCACACCATGCAATCCTATAAGAGAGGACCCGGGCTATGTCCCGGAAAGGCCAAGGGGCCTGGGGCTGAGCCTCGGTCAGGAAGACCTGACTGACTTGCAGTTTAACGTCTTGCAAAGAGGACGAGGGGCTAGGGGCCCAAGGAGGCCAAGGGGCCTGAGGCTGGGCCTCATAAGGGGAGTCGTACGGCATGGTACATGATCTTGACGTGAATGAGGACGTAGTCCTGCACCACACCGTACAATCTGGGTGAGATATTGGGGAGAAGGCCAAGGGCCATAAGATCAGGCATCAGTCAGGAAGGCCTGACTGGTTTGTAGTTTAACATCTTACATGAGGACGAGGGTCGGGGACCCGAAAAGGCCAAGGGGCCTGAGGCTGGGCCTTGTAAGGGGAGTCGTACGGCATGGTACATGATCCCGACGTGAATGAGGACGTAGTCCTACACCACACCGTACACTCCGGGTAAGAAAGGACCTAGGATGTGGCCCGGAAAGGCCAAGGGGCCTAAGGTTGAGCCTCAGTCAGGAAGGCCTGACTGACTTCCAGTTTAACGTCTTGCAAAGAGGGCGAGGGGCCAGGGGCCCGAAGAGGCTAAGGGGCCTGAGTCTGGGATTCATAAGGGGAGTCGTACAGCATGGTACATGATCCCGATGTGAATGAGGACGCAGTCCTACACCACACCATACACTCCTATGGGGGGATCAGGGTCGTGGGCCCGATTGCAGGCACCGCCCCAGGAGAAGTTTGTTACCTCGTGATGGGGCAGAATAAATCACTGCACTCGATGTCTGGGACATCTCGGGGTGGACCCAAAGATCCAGGACACTGTTGACCATGTTCGAAACACAACGTTCCTATGGTAACCTGATATGGGAGTAACAAGTGAGCGTCGACCGCTGACCAAATTCGCAACGCGGGACTTGTATCGGCTTGTTTCTTGAAAAACCCTCGGGGGCGTTGGCCCGTATCGGTAGGAGAGCCCTTGGGAATTGTATACAGGCCGTTCTTGGGGGTCCCTCGGGGTGTGCAAAAATGATGGAATCCCAGTCAAGGAGTGGGCGAAGCATAGCTCTATCCGTGAAAGAGGCAAACATCCCCAGGGGGAATGTGCAGCCGGGTCGAGGCTTGCTCGATGAGAGTTGGGGCAAAAGTGTGCACCCTGCCGTGTCTTGACCCAAAGGGAAGATTTTGGCTTTTGGGCTGGGCCTACGGATGAAATGTCCGGGCGTTCCTACGTATCCCATTAGGATGGGAATCAAGTCGTACGTAGTTCTTGAAAGCCATGAAGTTTAACGTCATGCGGTGAGGACGTGGGAGGATAGAATAATGGGAGTGGGCACATGGTGTGACCCTTACAATCCTTTTGCAAGTGGGGTTGTGTGAATGGGGCTAAAAACCCTACTCTTACTGCATAAAGATTCTCCAAGAAAACTACCCCCAGGGAGGATAGTGGAAGAAAAATGCTTGGGGCTGGGCTCAAGACGAGGCGTCTGAGCGTTCCTACGTATCCCATGAAGATGGGAATCAAGCCACACGTAGTTTTTGACATGCAGTTTAACGTCATGCGGGACGAGGGGAATCTCATTCGGGGATGTGTACGGTGTGGCAAGTAATCCGTCGTGAATGAGAACGTGGTCCTACACCACACCGTATGATCCCGTAAGAGGGTAAGTCGGGGAGAAACGAGGGGGGCATGGGGCCAGACCGTGGTTAGGGAGACCTGACCAGCTTGTGGTTTAACGTCTCGTGGTGAAGACGGGGGGCCAGGGACCCAAGGAGGCCAAGGGTCCTGAGGCTAGGCCTCGGTCAAGAAGGCCTGACTGGCTTGCAGTTTAACATCTTGCAGTGAGGATGGAGATGCAGTTTAAGGTCGTGCGGGACCAAGTCGCAGTTTAGGGTCGTGCAGGACCCTCTCGCAGTTTAGGGTCGTGCAGGACCATCTCGCAGTTTAGGGTCGTGCAGGACCAAGTCGCAGTTTAGGGTCGTGCAGGACCCTCTCGCAGTTTAGGGTCGTGCAGGACCATGTCGCAGTTTAGGGTCGTGCAGGACCCTCTCGCAGTTTAGTGTCGTGCAGGACCACTTTTTCTCTAGGCAAAGTATCGCTTGAGGAATTTGGCATTGGTGGGAGGGGTTATACGCTCTCCATCTATGGTCACCAAGAAGTATGCCCCGTTGGGGTAAACCTTATGGATGATATAAGGCCCTTCCCATTTGGGTTCTAATTTGGGCGGTTTCCTACTGGGAATCATTGGCGCTCGAAGGGCCAGTTCTGGGTCGCCTTGTAGAAAAGAGCGGAGACGAACCTTCTTGTCGAAGGCCCTCGCTATCTTGTCCTGATGCCTTTCCAGACTGTGCAGGGCACGAAATCAGTTCTCGTCCAGTGCTTCCAATTTAGCTAGACGGATCTTGGCTACCTCATCTGATGTCTGGTGATCATAAACTGCAGTGCACAGCAATGACAGCTGGATCTCAATGGGTAGGACGACCTCAGCTCCATACACCAGGGAATATGGGGTCACCTGGGTGGAGTTGTGAGTCGTCGTCCGGTAAGCCTAGAGGGCGTTGGGGAGCTTGTCCGGACAAATTTTCTTGTTCTGGCCAACCATCTTCTGTAGAATGTTAGAGAGGGTTTTGTTGAACGCCTTGATCTGTCCATTTGCCTGCGCATAGTAGTGGGAAGTATGGTTCGACCGGATGTCGTACTAGGCGTGCAATTTCTTCAATTCAGCCGCTCGGAAGTTGGTTCCGTTATCAGTGAGGACTGCGTGAGGGACCCCAAACCGGTGGATAATGTTGGAGCTCACAAAGTCAACCATAGAACGGGCCTTGACCTCTCTGAGCGGAACCGCCTCTGCCCACTTGGAGAAGAAATCTGTAGAAGTCAAGATGAATCTGCACTGGCGGGCTGTTGCCGGTGGATACGGTCCCACTACATCAAGTACCCATACCACAAATGGCCAAGAGTACTTGGTGGGGTGGAGGGGTTCCGGCGGCCGATGCAAGAAGTTGGCGTGTACTTGGCACGCGTGGCATCTCTTGGCATACCCAATGCAATCGTGGATCACGGAGGGCCAGAAGTACCCTAACCTCCGGATTTGATGGGACATCTTCGGCCCAGCTTGATGGGCGCCACAGGAACCGGCGTGAACCTCTTGCATAATTTGAGGTATCTATACTCCTTGGATGCAACGGAGGAGGACACCATCGAAACTCCGTTTATAGAGGATCTGCTCAAGACTGGGGCCGCTCTGGAGGGTAAATTGAAGTGCGCGGCGTTGGATTCGCTCGCGCTCGACCCGATCGTCCGGGAGGCGACCATTTTGGAGACACTCAACAAAAGGTGCCCTCCAGTCGGGAGTGGCTTCCACCACTGCGTCTGACGAACCCGGGACTCCTAATATGGAGGGTCCCGCGGTGAGATGACTTACCTGCAGGCCATCATCGTCCTCTTGGGTGACGGGAGAAATAACTCTACGGTGTGCCACATGTATGATCAAATCATCTTGCTCGGGTTCTGCGACCGATGCGGCCAAGCCAGCCAGGGCGTCCTCTTGGCCGTTCTGTGACCGTGGGATATGGGTGACCTCTGGTCGAGAGGAGAACTGGGCCATTAGGTGGAGGGTGTACTCCAGCAATGGTGCGAGATCTGGCTTCCTGACGACATAGTCGCCATTAACCTGTTTGATTACCAGCTCGGAATCTCCCTTCACATGTAGATGGGGAACATGGATCTAAAGGGCCAACTCGAGGCCGGTGATGAGAGCTTGGTACTCTGCCTCGTTGTTCGTACACCCTTCTAACAACAGGAACGAGTACGGCAGGACGGCTTGCGCTGGGGTAATGAAAACAATACCCAGACCCACTCTGTTGAGCTTGGGGTCGTTGAGCCTTCTACCGGTGGGGCTCCGGGAGGTGCCGTCGAAATGCATTTGCCAACACGGGACAACATGATCGACTGAGAGGATCGTCTCGTCGGGGAAATCCAGGTCCAGGGATTGATCCGCGGAGGTTGGATGGGAAGCTAAAAAGTCTGCCAATGCCTGTCCCTTAATGGCCTTCTGAGGCACGAACCTGGTATCAAACTGCTGGAGAATCACCGTCCATCGTGCTAGTCGTCCAGTCAGCATGGGGCGGTTCAGGATGTACTTCAGCGGATCTACCCGAGAGATCAATTGCACCTCGTAGTGCTGCAGGTAGTGCCGCAACTTCTGCACGGCGAAGACGAGCGCAAGGCAGCTCTTTTCAATAGGGGAGTATCTGACCTCCGTATCGAGAAGCATGCGGCTGAGATAGTAGAGACGGTTCTCAGTGCCCTCGTTATTCTTCTGGGCTAGCAGCGCACCGAGGGATCTCTCCAGGGCGGTCACATAAAGGACCAGCGGCTTTCTGGAGACGGGTGGCATCAAGACCGGAGGTTGGAGCAGATACTGCTTGATTTCCTCGAAGGCTGTCCGACACTCCTCATCTCATTCATAGGCGGTGCCCTTCTTCATGAGCCGAGAAAAGGGCTTACACTTGCCGGCCAGATTCGCGATGAATCGGCGTATATAGGCTAGGTGGCCTTGCAGGCCTCGAAGCTCCCGAATGTTGCTCGGGGGAGGCATTTGGCTGATGGCCTTGATCTTCTCTGGGTCGATCTCGATACCTTTGTATCTGACAACAAAGCCCAGGAACTTCCCCGAGGTGACACCGAAGGCACACTTCAACGGGTTCATCTTCAGGCGACGGGAACGAAGGAAACCGAAAACTTTCTCGAGGTCTTTGAGATGGTCCTGGCGCTGATGTGACTTGACTACGAGGTCATCCACGTAGCATTCCACCAATGTCCCGAGGATCGGTTTGAATATGCGATGCATGGCCCTCTGATAAGTGGCACCTGCATTCTTCAAACCGAATGGCATAACCTGGTAGCAAAAGGTACCTTGGGGATCCCTAAAGGCAGTGGACTCCTCGTCTTCGGGGGCCATCCGGATCTGGTTATACCCGGAATACCCATCCATGAAAGAGAGGGCTTGGAACCCGGCTGTGGCGTCAATCAACAACTCTGTCACCGGGAGTGGGAAGTCATCCTTTGGGCTGTGGCGATTGAGATTGCGGAAGTCGATGCAGACTCTGATCTGCCCATTCTTCTTCCTGACCGGCACAATGTTGGCAAGCCATTTGGGGTACTGGACCTCCTTAATGAAGTTGGCTTTGATAATCTTGTCAACTTCGGCCTCAAACATAGCACCATGAGAAGGGTGCATTTTCCTGGGAGGCTGCTTAAACCCACGATGTTTTGCCGGGAGGCCCAGACGGTGAACGGATACCTGGGGATCCAGTCCTGGCATCTCGTTGTAACTCCAGGAAAACACATCATGGTGCTGTTTGAGGAAGTCTACGTACTTCTGCTGCTCCTCGAGGGACATGGCCGCACTGATCAATGTGGGTATCGGATCTGCCTTGCTGCCAAGGTTCACCTGTACCAATTCATCAACCGTGGTAGAGACGCCTTCTTCAAAGGCGGGGAGAGCATCCTCCAAGTCTTCCTCCCCACCCGTGGGGGAACTTCCCACGACGGGAGATACTTCTGGGCTCTCAAAACCCGAGGGGCAGCTGGTGCCGGCTTGGGCAGTAGCGGTCGTCATATCGGGAGACTCACTTGTCGTTGAGACCATAGCAATGAATGCATTTGATACTATCCCTTCTGGCCTCCAACCTAAGGGGTCACGCCTGATAATATCAAAGCAGTTGTGACATTTCGGCCTGAGTCGGTGGATTCCAGCCTGATGGAAGAGACACGTATGGCGTACCTCCGTCATCATGAGCTTGACGTCCCGGTACCGTACAGGGGTAAGAGGTTCCGGGATGACCCGAGCCTGGTTGATGTAGGAGTACGAGGTGATTTTCCGCCGTCGCTTGGACACGGGAACATGCCTTCCTTGCGTACCCGAAACAACAAAACATTGCCCCATGTCGGGGGTCGTGGCCTCCAACCGGTGGATCAGAAGGATGTAGGCGTCATCCAAGCTTGCCCAAGGATCACCTGTGATCGGGGCGGGTCCGTACTCACTTACTAGGATCTTTTTATCCTTACTTTTGTAATAACCCGCATCCAGATAGCGGGTCTCACAACAAGCGAAAGGGGACGCATCTCCTTGGAGAACGCCTACTCGACCATTGAGGGAGTATTTGAGGCATTGGTGATACGATGAAGGGACCTCTGCATGCAGATGGAGCCATGGCCTACCCATCAATGCGTTGTAGGCGGTGTCCTGAGAAACAAACATGAACTCGGTGCTGGCAATTAAGCCACCCAACTGAGTCTTCAGGCGGATCTTGCTGACTGGGGTTTGCTTTGTCCTGTCGTACCCCTAGATCCTGACGTCAGAGGGGGTTAAATCACCTTCGGACAGACCCAGCTTTCGCAGTGTCCGGGTCAGAATTAGGTTGATTCCAGAACCCGTGTCAACGAGGCAGCAGCGGACTTCCACGCCATTGAAGTGGCCAGTGATATACAGCGGGCGAATGTTCCCTTGTATGGGAGGGTCCTCATCTTTACCGAAAAACGAGATAACTGCCTGACACTCGGCGTTTTCAATCGTCTCGGTATGGAAGACTTCTGCAGCTGCTACCTCTGTCTCGAACCGGAGGGGGCTCCTTAGGGCCTCGGCAAGTGCCTCACGCATCTCGGATGACAGACACAGGGCCTCAAGGATGGATAGCCTCGCCGGAATGCTGGCCAGGTGCTTCAGAACATCGTACTTTCGTGCCAAACGTGAGCCTCGGCTTACAGGAGGTCGTTCGACATTTGGAGGCACAGCGGGTCCTGCCGGTTGAACTGGCGGTTGGCTAGCACTGGGTACATCCTGCTGCCTACTAGTAGAAGCATGGGGGATAGTCGCCGGACTAGGATCAGGCAGCAGAGGCTGGCCTGTAGCCGGGCAAGACTGACTGTCATACGAACGAGGCATCTCCCCCCGATCCAGTAGCACGAACAGTGGTGGAGGTAGAGCCGAGGGTGTTGGATGGGTTTGTGCGTGCTGAGATATGCGCTGAGCCTGCTGCCTGGTCTCGGTAGCGTGCACGGCTTGGCCACAAGTGCCTGCTGACGTGCCTCGATTACCGGCGCGATTGCGATTCCGCTGACGTCGACGTCGGCTGGAAACGTTGGGGAGGTCTTCCTGTCATTCCCCCTCGTCGGGGGTCATATAGGGCTTTACCAGCTCCACGGTGTTAACCGAAGCGTACCCTTGACTGTCGCTCGAAGAGTCATCCACCTCTGGGCGGATTCTAGGAGGAATCCCTATTTTGGGGGGCAGAAAGTCGCCAAATGTGCGGGATGACGACGGCACCGGTGGTGCACGTTGCTTCTTCTTGCGTCGCCGCTGCTTGCCCTTTTGGGAAGGGGCCGACTGTGAAGATTATGCGGAGGCACCGGCTACTTCTTATGAAGGTTCCGACTGCTTCAGGCGCTCCCGGATGATACCATGGGCACGGACGACAGTTTTTTGAGCCATCCAGTCATCGTATTTCCGGGATCCGCGGTTGGGGACCTGTTGCCATTCACCCTCGCTGTCGCTGCGGATCCCTGATCCTGCAAAGACACCCGCCACATGGGCTGGAGCTGGGCCCAACTTGACTATGTTGTTGTTGAACTGGTCTTGAAGACAGTCTTTGAACACATAGCATTGCTTGAGGGTGTGCCCTAGGATCTGATGATAAGGGCAATAGTTGGGGTGATCGGTGAGATGCGCCTCCACCGGCCTTTTGCACTCAGTCAGGCGCACAATCCCTTGCTCTAGAGCACTTCGGAAGTATCCAGGGACCTGGTTTTCGTTGAACGAATAGGTCTGGTACCTTCTTTCCGGATAGGGGGCCCTAGGGGCCTGACCCTGACGAGGGGCCGAAGGGGCCTGCCGAGGAGGCGGCGCCTGATTGCCTTGCCTAGGTGGCGGTGGCGCATTGCGCAGGGGAACCTGTCGGTTCTGAGGCGGTCGCTGCTGGGCAGGAGCCTATGCTTGAGGTGGAGGACCTCTGCGGGGTTGCGGGGGTGGTGCCACCGGCAGCAACGCCAGCTGTCTCGGGGCTTCTATTTGAGCCACCGCGGTGGGTTCGGCCCTGGCGGTCCTCCTGGCTGGGATCATAGGGGGTAACAAACGTGCCTGACTAGCCTGTTGCAGGGCTTCCTCGAGGCGCTGGGCCTTATCTGAGAAATCTCTGAACCCTCCAGGGTAGTTCTGGGTAATTAGGGAGGGTACCAGCTCTGTCTTGACGTTCCCCACACACATCGTCAGTAATTGCTCCTGAGTCAGTGGCATGTCGAGGGAATACGTAAGTCCCTTCCACCGGGCGATGAAATCTGCAACCCGCTCATCAGGCCTCTGTTTTCACTTGAAGAGGTCTGCAATGCTGGTCTTTCACGTGGTAGAGCTGAACTGGTACAGGAACTACCGGCGAAGATCCTCCCATCCGGTCACCGATCCGATATGGAGCTGGCTGTACCAGACGAACGTCGGACCTTCCAATGTCTGTACAAAGCATCAGAGCTTGGCGGCTTCGTGCTGAGCCGGGGTCCCCAGCATGGGGCCACACCTGGAAGAAAAATGTGCCAAGTGATGTGGCGGGTCCCCTGTACCGTTGAAGGGTGAGAAAGTGGGGTTTCCAAAACCCGGAGGCGCGGGCATATCATCCACCCACGCGGGATAAGGCTTGCCATCTGGTGGAACCGCCACCTTCCGCGTTTCCAACGCTTCGAGGCGGGCTGTGAGTTCCGCAATAAGGTCATCCCGGTGGGGGTACCTGTCTTGACGGGGATCCCTAACCACCAGTACATTACCGGGTTCTTCAACATGGTAGACTGCCTCAGCCGCTCGTGGATCAACTGGCGGAACGACTTGCGGGGTGACTGGGGGAACCCGGGCTGGGCTCTTCGGATTGCCCCGTCGCTCGGGGGGGTTTGGCGAAACGTATCGCGCCCTCTTGCCATACGTTCCAGCTTCTTCCCTGTCTGCAGCAGTAGCATGATCAGGGTTGCCCAGAGGCATCTCACCGGGGGGAAATTGTACCTGCCCCTGCTGCCCCGGCTTGGGATTACCATAGTCGGGTCGCCGCTCTGCGGCACGCTCAGCCAAGAGTTCGTCAACCAGCCTCTTCTGCTCAGCAACCTGCTGGCGTAACGCGGCCTTCTCAGGATCCTCATCGGTTTTCTGCACAGAAGAGGACGGGTCGGAGTGCATGACGGTTCCGACGTTCTCTTTACCCTTGCCGGTGTTTCTACTGAGTACCAACGACTCTGTGGGTACGGGCAGGCCTAGCAGGTTCCTCTACTGACGGGTAACTCTCCCTGATGGGTCCAGTAGTGGCGGTGCGCCCTCTGGGGGGAAGTATCCATCAAGGAGTTCTAGTTCGTCTTCCCTGTCCACAATGTCGGCCATCTGGACCGCGATTTCTCTCGAGGGAATGTCCTCGATGTCGCATAGCGAATCGGGTTGTCGTCGAATAGGATCGAAAAGAAGGGCAGCATAGTGTCCCCAACCACGGACTTGCACATGGGGGGTGGCTTCCATGACGATCTTGCGGAGTGCTTTAAAACTCTGAACGCATTTTCGTTGGAGGGCACTCTGGTGACCTGGCGACTCGGGGTGCTGGGCCACAAGGAGCGCGGCCGCATCGATCAGGCGGCACTGTTCACCAATCTCCTCGAAGTGCTCTCGACTCCTAGGGTATACCACCCGTTTGCAATGGAGGCGGAAGTGCGTCTCCCAGAGGGTTCGACAAAAGCATCCCACTTATTTAGGGGTAAGAGACTCGGGTATGCGGAAATTCAGCGCCGCCGTGGGCCAGAACTTCTCTGGAAGTAGTCCGCATCAAGAATACTCCAGAAGCTCCTGGGTTCGGCCTCGGGTTCTGGCCCTGCATTACCCCACTCATCAACCGGGGGCGGCTGAGGGACCGGTAGCGGTACCGAGGCGGACCTCTAGGATAGTAAACTATGCGGTGGAGAATACGGCGAGCGAGCGGACTGGCCACCGAATTCTGGGCCTTCCTCTGAAGAGCGAGGTGACCTGACCACAATGTCACGAAAGGATGGGCTAACAGCCACTGCTTCAGGCACAGGAATCGCCGTTACCGGTGCCTGGTCATGTCGTTTCTCTACCACCGTTGACCCCCAAAATAGCTCCCCGTGATCTCGAGTAGAGGTAGAGGGCGCTTCGGGTGACGATGGCAGTGACTGCGCGATCGAGACCTGTGAAGTCCCCAGAATCTCTTCCTCCTGGATGTACCTGCGGAGGGAGATGGGGATCCGGTGGACCTCATGTTCTGGGAGAACGAGGATGACGCGTCTGGTTCTTGTCCCGGTCCTTGATACGGAGGAGCTGGGAGAAGGTTCCATGGATGAGTCATACTCCACTTCAGAGTCGGAGAAACGAGCAGGTTTGATCTCCACCATGGCTTTCCCAGGATTCTTCTTGTTGCGGCGGCGACCCGCTATGCTGCCCCGGGGTGGCTCTTCGGGACAGGGTTGATCCCTATCATAGAGTCGCGAGGCGGCACTGGCGTCGTGGCGGAGAGGGCCCCCGCTCGAGATGCCCGAGGTGAGAGGGGCACCAGGGCAAAAATCGAAGGGTACGTGGGGAGGACCTCCACGAACACCCATGTAGGCGGAGCCTCTGTTGGGATCGGCAGGAGTATGGGGAGGACCTCCATGGTCTATGCGGGCGGAGCGAGGCTGACCTTTACTCCTTGAGTTGCTGGGGCGAGGAGGACCTTCGCCAGTCGCAGAGAGGACATAGGGGGGACCCCAAGTTGAAGAAGGGCCGGACACATGGTGCCTTCTGATTGGCAGTCGGGGGAAGGAGAATGGGCTCCATACCCTGTGTAGTGGGCGCGGGAAAGGTTTCCGCGCCGAACGTCGTTGCCGCGGGGCAAGTCTTCCGTCGGGATGGGGGTAGCACGAGGCGTACCTCCATGACGAACCTCGGAGCGGGGAAGGCCCACGCTCTGTGGAGCTATAGTATGGGGAGGACCTCCGTATGGGGTGATGCCACCGTGGGATGGCTCGCAGTGATCACCACTTGGGCCTGCAACTTGGAGAGTCATCCCAGCCTGCCCATGGGGCGGTTGGGGTCTCAATCTTGGTTGGGCGAAGGGGTGCCCCTGCTCAGTGTATGCGGGGGCTTCATGGTGCACGTCGTCGGTGGCTCGGGCCACTGTAGCTGTCGACGTGGACGCGCCTGAGCGAGCGTCCTCAGCCTGGGCCCGGCGCTGACGTCGGGTCAGGCGGGCCGGTGCAGGTGGCGCAGGGGCATGGGCTGCCTGCTCTCCCTGTGGAGTTGGACGGCGGCGCTGGCACAGCCGGGCGGGGGCTCTCTCCTGGGGCCCCTAGGTCGGGACCCTGAGCGGGCTAAGCCGAACGGCACCCACCTCATCAGCGTAAGGTGAGGAGTCGTCAAGGTGTTCCAGGGATAGGCTCCTGAAATGGTTGAATGTCGGGGTGGGGAGGAGGGGCTCCCTGCGCGGCCTGTTAGGGCGGCGTTGACGGCACATCCTGGAGGCCTCCAGGTCCAAGAGGGCCATATCCCTGGTCGGGATGACCCCTTCCTCCTCGTACCTGCGCACGAGGCTGTTGATCACCCTTCGTTGGATGACCTCTGATGGGGAAAGGGGACGTGGGCGTCCCGTATTCCGTGACGTGGCAGCCGTCGTGGCGGTAGTGGCGCCATGTGGGGTGGCTATGGCAATGTTGCCCCTGCCCCTGCGTAGGTTCGCGGGTGGTGATCGCACCTCTGTAACTACAACTTGGTTCCTGAGAAACAAAGAGATCAACTCATCAACACTGAGAGGGAAGAGGATTGACAACCAGTGCCCCAGCGTCCTTCCATTCTCCACGTTTGTATGAAGGATCCACGCCAACACGCTGCAGGGCGGAATGCCCCACGTTCTACTGCCCCGACTTCTGGTGAGTTTCACGACAGGCCCACTATTTGCTTGGCGGGACCATGCACCAGATATCTGGATCCGGTGACACGTCAATCCACTGGTGACTCGAACGCTACTAATCTCCATGCTGAGGAGAAGAATTTCACGTCGGGTTCACCATTTCTGTTTCCGACGCTTTCGTCGGGGCGCGCGCGCATCCGTCTGTGGAGGAGGATGCACCGCTTTGTTGCCCTGCATTCCCGCTTTCCAAAGGCGGGCGACATTCGTTCCTTGTTCAGGTACGTCTTCTCCTTGATCGAAACGGTATGATGGGATGTCGGTTCTTCCTTCCGTGGATTCCTCCTCGGAACTTGTCACCTAGTCCGGGTCTCCCTCATAGATTTAATACATAGTTCGTGAAACTCTTCCCAGTGCCATGTTTCCATGGATTCCAGTTAATTACACTGCTTCTGTCGGGTCATTCCAAAGGGTCCAGTCAGGGCAGCAACCTTCGGTCGGGGGAGTAGTCACGTTGAGGCACCAATAGCGTGTCTGGATGCTGGGGAATCTGTCGTGTTTGTCTATTATCCCTGATTGCAGGGCTTCTCGAGGGCGTGGAAGCCCGAGGCATCCCACATCGAGCGCGGGGAATTATGTCATAGACACATGTCTGAGGTTTTCCTCATCTTCCCACGTTTAACACAGGGCACATCGCGAGTTTAACGTCTAGCGGAGACGGGTCAGCCCATGGGTGGCTGTGAAGAAGAGCGTACTGACATGGTCTCACCGGGATAAGACGGTCCGGGCGAGAATCGGGATGGGGGATAGGTTGATGAATGGAGTGGAGGGAGAGTGAAATGGGACCATCGCACGGGCGATGGTGAATTTGGGCTTGAACCTTGATGAGGCTTCCTACGTATCCCCATGGCAGGGAATCAAAGTCCGCGTAGTTCGGGATGGGAATGGGTGTGCAGTTTAATGTCATGCAGGACAAGGGGGGATACAGTTTAACGTCGTGCTGGACGAGGGCGAAACTTGACGTGAAATGAATGACCAAGCAATGTGGCTTGGACCTCATGGAGGCTTCCTACGTACCATGCCTTGACATGGATCAAAGACCTCATAGTTCAGGTGAGAATGGGTCGCAACAGCTTACCACTGGACCAGAACACGATTTAACGTCATGCTGGACGGGGGTGAGACCCGACGTGAAGAAACGACGGGTGGGCTTGAACCTCAAAGAGGCTTCCTATGTACCATGTCTTGACATGGATCAAAGACCCCATAGTTCATAGTGGGAATGCAGTTTAACATCATGCCGGACGAAGGTGGGCCCCGACGTGAAGAAACGACGGGTGGGCTTGAACCTCAAAGAGGCTTCCTACGTACCATGACTTGACATGGATCAAAGTCCTCGTAGTTCGGATAGGGATGAGGGGTCAGGGTCGGTGCTCACTCTAAGCCCACATGAGTCATGCTCGGTGTGAGAAACAAGAGGTTGCAAGGACCTGACGATCACGTCGCGAGGGGTGCGTCCGTGAGAAGCAAAAAGGGGCTTACGCGTTAGGCGGCCCATGGTGTTGGGACTTACTCCGGGATAGAGGCCCAAAGGGGGGTGCCTCGTTCCCTATCACACCCTCCACTGACCTTGGTAGTGGGGAAGTACATAGATTCATGGGCGCAATCATCCATACGAAAGGTTAGGGGCTTACACTCTGAGGCAGCCCTTCCCCTACGAACATACGCCACTCCGACAAGGAGGATCTCATTCTATGTGCGGAAGAGTTCCATTCCCGTGGAGACGAGTGGTGTAAAGAGTTTTCGATCTGGGGGGGACCCTTCGTGAGGGAGACGAGGTTGGTCATAGTTTAACGTCAGGTGTTGAGGACGTGTTGCTTGGCAGTTTAACGTCCTGCAGCTCGGACGAGGTGGGTTCACTCCGCACCCCTAGGGCTTACATAACCGGTACCCTCTGGTCCTTGGGGAAGGGAAGGTGCCAGTAAGGCCATGGTCATGGGGGGTTGTGGAACGAACCATCAAGGGGTCCACGTTAGTGTGGCTATGCGAAGAATCAATAGCCGTTAGCATGCCTATGCGAAGAAGCATTAGGCGAAGCAGTGATACGGGTGGTATTGTCCATGGGACTTTGAAATCACATCGTGCAAACCTGGAGGGTCGCACGGGAAGAGGAATCTCTAAGCAGATGAGTGTGCTTTGCGAAGTGGAGTGCCTTGACATTAGCATGGGGCATAGGTGTGAGTGGAAGGTGCTTCGCGAAGTGGAACAATGTTCACGGAGCATTGCCTCGCGAAGAAGGAGTGTCTCGCGAAGCAGGGTCCTGCAAAGCAATGTGCTTCGCAAAGTGGAGCGATCATGCCTTAGCATAGGGATCACTCGTATGGGTTGGGTGTTTCGCGAAGCACAAGTGCTCTGCAGCTGCCCGGGTTCCCTTGGGAATCCCCTTCCTTCGCGAATGCCCTTGAGCTTCGCGAAGGGCATCCCTCTCGGAAGAGGGGCTCAAAACGAGACAAAGTAGAGTCATCTCGCGAAGTAGAAGTACCTCGCGGAGCTCATGATTCCCGGGGCAAAGCGTGCTTCGTGATTAGGGAGAGGAGAAGCCGAAAGATCGGGTTGTTCGTCCTCGGGACTCAGGGGGAGTCCAGTATTTATAGGGAAGGGGCGCTGCGAAGCAGCGCCTGCGCGCCGCCTCAAGGGCTTCGCAGCGGCTCGCGAACGTCAAAGGGGTTCGCGGAGGATTACCGCCTCCGGTGCTTCGCGGCGGCTCGCGAACGTCAAATGGGTTCACGGAGCATTACCGCCTCAGGTGCTTCGCGGCGGCTCGCGAACGTCAAATGGGTTCGCGGAGCATTACCACCTCCGGTGCTTCGCGGCGCCGCCGTGGTCGGGGCGCTTCGCGGCGGGACTTCGCGGCGGAGCTTCGCGAGGCAGCGCGCCGACCTTCTTTTTCGTTCCTTTCTTTCGGGCCACATTTTTGGCGCCAACAGTCATTTTTTTTGTTTTAACCCCTAGACACAGCATTTTGAACAACGTCAAACCATTCAAAACTGTATATTCAGTAGTTCTAGGAATACCACACATCCTCTTGAATTTCTATCTACTTTTGAAAATCACAAATAATAATAAGATGGATAACCAATGATTTAATTCATTCCTATTCCGTTATATATGGATTTGACCATTAAACGTGTGTTCTTGGTCATCCCATACCAACAACACCTCTGATTGATATTCCACATGCTTGATCTTTTCATAATTAACTCCATTATTATTTTCGTCAGATTTCAGCGATGTTAGATTCCATTTGGTTGGTTTTTACCCCCAGACACACCTTTTAAATGGGCATAAAATCTTTAAAAATCACATATTCAGTCATTCTGTAAAGACTGTACATCTTAAAAAATAATAAGGTGAGTTTACTATTATTTAAAGTCATTCCAAAGTTGTGTTTTATAGATTTAATAATTAAACGCACATTTTGGGTTGAGGATAAATCACGATATGGATGTGTAAGAGTAAGGTAACACTAGAAGTGCTAGTTTTGTTGGTGATTCAGTCAGTCAGAATGGGGCTATTAAGAGGATGGATTCTAATGGACAGAGGTATGAATTGGTTATTTGAGAAGTTTAGGGTCGATCATTATCAAGTTTTCGGATGAACCGGGCCATTAATGAAGGGCTTTACATTCAGATAATAATAGATTATTAATTCCAAGAATGTGTCGGTATGAATTTGGAAACATAAATCTCACACTTTTATGTGCTCCAAAAATTAGTAAATAATATGTGAAAATTAGACTAATTCAAAAATGAAAATTTTTCATCAATCATTATTATGTATGTAATATCAATTCAATACACAATTTTTTATACCAAATATTTTTTGAGAAGTGAAGAGGAATAACATTTTATGTATTGGATCCCTAGTTGAGGCCATAAATTCAATGATCCTTTTTCCAAAATAATTTATTTTCAAACCCAAAAAAATAAAAAAAATAAAAACTACCCATTTTGTGTTGAGATGGTTTATGAAAATCCATAGGTCTTTAGAAGCATTAAAAAAGAATGGTAACTCTTGATTTTCTATTTGCACACATCACTTCCCACCTCCCACGCCCAAGGAAAAAAGGTTTGATATGATCTATTTTACTAAATCCCCCGGAAAAGGACCAAAAAATAGTATGTAGCAGAAAAAACATGCACATAAAGGAAAACATGAAAAACTGCATGCACACTAAAAAATTCATATTCTCAAAACTATATGAAAATTTTTATTGATCTCACCTTGATTCAGTCAATAACTAAACTGATTTGAGCAATTATAGATCCTCCTAGAAATAATATTTCATCATGAATTTATTATTTAACCATTATTAAAACACAAAGAGGTGTATATAAAACTAGACATTTGGGAATAATTATTAATTCTTGTTTCATGTATGATATTAAAATGTTAATGTAATTTACGTCATGCATGAGGTTCATCTTTATTTGGATCACTAATCTCAATGTGATGTCCCCCAACTATATCTAGAGAATAAAATATATATAAATAATATATATATTATACATATCAATAATTTTCAATATGAGTATGGTTTATATTCCTTTTTATCTATGCAACCACTTGTGTACCATCAACTGTATGTTGTATCAACACATCATTGATTTGTGATGACATATATGATAATCTATCCTCATACACTATATGTAACTGCTAAAACTACTCAACCGTACGACACTGCATAACCTGCATGGAAGAATCTATTTCAGTTTGTGTGTCCGTCCCTGCGTCACTGCATGCACCCATCAAATCTACTCTAGCAACTCCACGTCATGGGACACCAATTCCATAAGTCAAAGAATAACCCTGGATGTCATACCCCACAACAAACTAAAATATCTCATCTCTGGGCACAATACAATGACATTGCGCCTATAGTGGATCTGCTAACAAACCATCAAACTAAGCCTATAGAATATATATAATGAATTAATTAAAAAATATGAATAATTTATATGAAATTAAAATACATTTGTTACTAAATAATTTTCTTACTATAACACCCACAACATCGGGATCACCCACCCTATGAATCCTCACCCATATTGACATCCAATAAGTCGGCTCACCTTGCTAGTGTGACTATAATAAAGGGGTCCAACAAAAAAACTTTATATACATGTTATACTAAAATATTTCCAATATATGAATGAATAATTATTTCTAAACTTACAGCATGTTTGAGTTGTGACATGTTTCATGTACCAAGTCTTGAAGGCATATCCAGCACCCCCTAATTACATGAATGATGAGTGGACTCAGCCTATATTCAATATTTTCAGTTAATAGACATATTAAAAATTAGTCATTTATAAATTAAAAAAGCAATAATCTTTACCATTTTCCCCTCACTCGACCAAAACACAACCAAATCCTACTACTGCATGGAAAGAATACACAAAGGGATTCACTGTAGAATTTCTTGCACACCCACAAATAGTATCCTGTGATCACTCTTCACCCATCCCTTGTAATACTTCAATAATTTTCAGCATTTGATGATATGTACGGCTCAAAACTCATTTTGGAAGGATGTTAAATTATCATGTTAACATAATTCTTAGTAGCTGCAATAATAATAATAATAAATCTCATGAAAAATTAAACATTTAATTTACCTAAACCTCCCTCCATAATTTTTAATCTTATCCTAGGGAAAAGAAGTTCAATCATGATTCCTTAGAAGGAATCTGTGTGGGTATCATATAAAATGCCCAAATTGATTAATCAATAAACATCCACCTTTTCTAACTAGATGAAAGGTGTCATCAAATAACTCATCCAATTGGGCTCCAGAGTTCTAGGATCCAAACCCTATAGCAGGACCCCCTATGTTTGCTGGAAGACACACGAAATCCTGATAAAATAAAAATCATAAATCTATTACAATATAATTGAATTTTTAATTAAAAATTATAAATAGTTAGGGAAATATACTTATAGAAAATTAAAAAATAATAATTTATAATAATAAAAACATACATACTAGGAACATCAGGGGAACAACACTGTGACATACCAATATTAATAAAGCAATAAATATTTAAAACAAGAAATTTTTATTTATAAAATTCATATATATTTTTAAAAACATTAACTAGAAAAAATTTGTAGTCTTTCAATGATCATGCAAGTCTATAATATCTCCTTCAATTGTATCTTTGGACCATTTTATATCTTCTTCTCGTACAACTACAATTTTTTGTTCAAGTGTTTGATCAGGAAGGGTGACAACATCCAGTTTCTCTCGGTCAATCATAAAAACCACTCTTTTATATATTTTTACCATAACTTTCCAATTAGAATTAATGTAGAAGTAAACTTTTTCTTCCTCCGATGTCTATATGAAGGGATCATTACTTACTCAATAATCTTTATATATTATATTGTTAATGTTTAGTGATGTAAATTAGAAGTGATCAACTTTAGTTCAATGAACTAGATTGAGACAATCACACCTTAACAATATGTGTTTTAATCTACAACTATAAATAAACTTCAATAATATCCCTCAATAATCCAAATAACATTTTTCATCAAAATATGAACACCAAACACCACTATTTTGTGTTGGTTAGTTCATGTAAACATATCTAATATGAAATCAGATATGTTAACATCTAAATACTTGTAGTGAAGAGTTGTAATAAATGGGCCATCATCTCGTTGGTTGAGTTTCTCACTCATAATATGAGTACTTAAATGAATCTTATTTTGAATCTTTAAATTTCACATAATTAAATGGATAATGTATCAAAGAAATAAAACTATGTTTCACTATAAAAATATTAAAACAATTATTTTTACATATCTGTGTTTTGAACCATTCATGAAATTTGTTGAAATGGTGTTTTTGGATTTGATTGTCAGTTGCACAGGGTATTTCATGTTTCAACTCAGTGATATGCATCCAAAATCCAAAAAAATAAAAGGTATGTAATAAAATAATCATATAAACATAATACATAATAAATCAACTATAAAAACTACCATATTAATGTCATAACCGATTGACTGTTGAACAACACTTATGTATGATCATGAACCCACTCATCAATGTGCATATCAAATATTATCCCTTATCTAATTGAACCCTCATCATTCTAGGATGGTTTATCTAAATTTGTTTCAAAATCATCAATATATGAAGCAAAAAAAGTAGTAAAACCATCCATTAAATATCCCTTGTAAATTGATGCTTTTAGGTGAGCTTTGTTGTGTACATACCATTTCAATGTATTTAAATATCTCTCTATTGGATACATCCACTTGAATTGCACATGACCAAAAGAAATGATTTCACTAGTTAAATTCATAGTCAAGTGGTCCATGACATAAAAAAAGTGACTAAAATTGTTTCTCTAAGTGACATAGTGCAAGCACAATCTTATCCTACTACCTTTTCAAAATTCTCATGTGTTGATTCTTTCAAAACCGTTATCTAAAAAAAAGAATCTTCATTCAACATCTCAACAACCTGGGTAGTTAAGCAATGACAAATTTCCATAGGGAATAACTAATGAAGAAGAATATTATTATTGTGCCTTTTCAAACCCTATAATGTCATAGTCATCATGTTGACATTCTTGTAAATATTAGAACAATAATAATCTAGCACCTTGATGGTCCTCAAAATTTATATAATTTTTTTTTCTCTTTTTTACTCATTCTGTACTATGTAGAAGGCATGTATGATGGATCAACATTACCTAGTTATAAATGTAAAGGTTTTCCCAATCCCATTAATTTATAATCACATCGAGTGTTGGCACTATCCTTTTATTTCCCCTTGAAACCTAAAATGGTGCAGAACATATTATCACATAAATTTTCTTTAATGTAAACCATATCCAAATTATGTCATAAAATATTATATTTCCAATAATTCAATTCTAAAAAATACTTCATTTCTTCTAATTTTGATTGTACAATCTATTTGTAGATTGAATAGAAGTAAATACTGGAGTTAATAAATACTGAAAATCACACATTTTATGGATGTTTTTCTGATCAAATTGTGAGTAAATTTTAACCCCATACATTATTTTTTGTGATGGTTAATGTTCTCTATTCCCATAAAATGACACACTTTCTTTTCTAAACCTATGAAAAGAGGAAGAAAGAATTTGGGACCAAGATATTCCCACTTTCTACCATTATTAATCCATGTAGATTTCTTAATTTTAATAAAATTATTTAATGAGAATTATCCTTTTATACTCCAACCTGATAAGTTAAAATATTTTAAAAAATCATTAATTGTCCATAACAAATTGGCCCAGAGTCAAAAAAAATATTAGTTGATGACTAAAAATTCAGGACACCATCAACCAAAAATTCTTGTAGCTCAATAATGAAAGGTTGCTTATAAACATAGATTTTATCTCCATGTCCTCTAAGGCCTCTAATTAAATTCAAAAGTAAAAAAAATGGTTGATTCATACATACCCATGGGGGAAGGTTGCATAAAACCAACATCACTGACCACGAACTATGTGTTGCGCCAACCATGGATCTAAATGGGTTAATACCATTTTCTAACAAACCTAGTCAAACATTACGATCATCCTAGGAAAATTCTAGTTGTATTTTATCAAACTCATTCTATGCGAAAGAATCTATCAGGTGACTTAATTTATCAACCTCTTTGTTTCTCTATAAATTCCAAGTCATCAATTTATTAGTTTTAGCTGACATGAAGAATCTCTTCATTCTTGGTCTTAGTGGGGAAAATGGATATGATTAGCTGGAACTTGAGTCCCTTGATTCAGGACCCTACCAGGAAGAATATGAATACCTTGATTAATCTCATTAGCCTTCCACCTGGATGAATAGAAAATAGTACAAGTAATTAACTGCACATTATATTTTCTAAAAAACCTATAGTTATTATGGAATGCATCAATGGTATTATATACAAAATCAAGGTCATCACTCAACTTGAGATCTTGATAGAATGATTCTGGAATCTTCACTCCATGAGGGAGTACCTTCTTTAATAATTCCAACAACATGTCAAATGAGGTGTCTGACCACTAATTCAAGGACTTCAGGTGTAACAATTCAATGATGAATGAAAATTTATTAAATTCAGTTCATCGATGATATAATTTAGTATGTGCATCATCAATATTTTAAAATAATTTCAATACTTCTTCATCTATAGAATAATGATGACAACTCCATCCAACATTATAATTTATGACATTACCATATTTAGTTTGAAACTGAGGCATCATATCATTGAGAATTATGTGCATCAAATCAATTGTTATCAAATAAAAATCAATATGAATACTTTTTAATTAGTGACATGTAACATACTATTCCCCATGACATGTCCACAGGTTATAGTTTTTCAAGAAACCCATTCAAAAATAGATGTTCCATAACACTATCTCATTTGAATAGATATCTATTTTCACAGGTTTTGTATAGAAAACTAGTAAAATTGATTTGAAATCCACTGGTGAAATCCCAAAATCACATAATTCCATCATAATATTGGGAATAAAACATATCCATCATATCAATCATTCTCTAATCCACATACGTATTAAATAGAAAGAAAATAATTTAAATATATTATTTAAATTCTAAAAAAACTCATATCATTAAAACTAAAAAACCAATGAGTTCAAATCTACTTTTTAAGAAATGTAATGAAACAAAATAAAGGGATACTATATAAGATATTAGTATAGAAATTATACACATTTCAAGAAGATTATAGTTTCTATATTTTCATATTGGATATGAAATGTTTTTGAATTATATTTAACCTACATTGAATGATGATATCAAAACCAAAATTTAAAGGCATTCCCATATTCAGAAATAGAAATTATCCCATATTACATTAATTGATAATGTTTAAATGATTTTTCTTTGAATATAATATAACGAAGAAATTTTGAGAAATACCTACCGTGAATAAATTTTAAATAATAATGAATTGGTATTCTTAATGAGAGGAGAGTATACTCAGTTAGATGAATATGAAGGATCATGATATATATTATGATCAAGAGTTTTTTATACAATAATTATATAGAATTAATCTATGATTAAACTCTATGCGAGATTATAATATCAATCTATTACTTATGAAATGTATTGTAGATTCGTGAAGATCATTTTCATTGGGTCTTAATGCCAAAGTGTACAAGATGGATCCATTATAATTAAATGAACTAGAACTATAAGTGTTTTAAAACACAAATTTATTATGGATGATACATTCCCATATTTCATTAATTTTGTGAAATTATTGAATAATATATGTCGCAAATTTAAGTGAATACAATATGGATAGAGTCATCAACATTAGGGATGAACCTTCTAAAATTTTGGTGCACTTTAATTTTTATTTATTTACTAAAAATTGGTGATTGTGATTTTATAGGGCTAATAGGATCTTGATTTCAACTAGTCACATAGGATGTTTTCTAAAAGGAAAGAATAAAACATGGTAACATTAATTCAAATCCCCTTTTTAGTATTATTTATCATCCCACATATGTGTCATATTTTTTACCATAGAAAGGATCCTTATGGAGGATCTATTTGTCTAAAGAATATGTGGATAATCAAAATTATTTTAATAGTACAAAAATGAATTCTTTTATTAAAAATAACTATCATGGATGTATGAATAGGAAAATTACCTCTTACATATCTATTATTTTTGAGTTCATTGATGATTCCCCTAATAGCCTCCCATCTATTGATAAATATTGTCTCATTATACTTGTGTAGTAAAAGAATATTGAATTTGATGGAAATTAATGGCATTCTATCATGGTGTCCCTATCAAAAAATAATTTTAACATGGTAAATGTATTAAAGTCTCTAAAGGATATTTAGAATAATATTGAGAATATCAATGAAGAAATTGTTAGTGTAAAAAAATTACAAACTATAAAAATAGTGACAGGTTTGAAGATATATAAATGGGTAATGATGAATCCATTTATGAAATTTTAAAAAGTTGTCATTGAAATTGCAAAAAACATCAAAAGATTTAGAGAATAACTAGAGGACTCCACCATATTGAAAAATCAATTATCATTTATTCTTAATAGATTTGATACAAATGATTCCTCATTTAAAGAAAGGTATTTGAGTATTCTCTCCCAAGATGAACTAAATATCACACATGATACATATGAAATAATAAATATCCTTCATTTAAGAAGTTAAAATAAGATAATTACATTTTATTCAATATAATGAGAAAACCTAAATTGAAGTATAAGAAAGAATATTTTAGTATTAACTATAAATATGACGAAGAACAAGATAAATAGTGTTAAAGAATCATGTCTCTAATTTCAAAAAAAATCAAAAAATGAAGGAAGAAGATACAAAGATAAATGTTCTTTAAAATTCTTCAATTTTTGTAAAAATATAAAATTAGAATTTAACTACGCAATGAATAAAAATATTGAGAATATAGATGATGAGAAAACTATTATTCTTTAAAAATTAAATGGAGATAATATTTTTGATATAAGAAATATTCTTATAAAAAAATATAAAATTTCCTAAATATAAGGGATGTAGTTTTTTAGTAAAGGAAAAATGAAAACATTATAAAAGTTAGTGATTTAGAGGATTATGTTATTCCAAAAAATCATAAAGCCTTCCTATATCATGTTAAAAAGACTAGAGAATCATCAAGTAGTGATAAAGATATTACAGAAATCTATTTTAATCATATGATGAAATCAAAACATGAGGCATATCATAATCAAAATTACCAATCCAATAATGAAATTGCACAATTAATTAAGGGAGTTAAAAAATGAAATAGGTGTTCTGATTCCAAATATAAAATGACGAACTAAAAATTTTGGTATGAACACCCCACAACAACAGACATAATACATTTTATGTGATTGTGAAATTCTTAATGTTGTTTTTAGAGGAAGCGATTAAGAACATAGATAATTGGATCATTAAGATATATGTATCGAGATTCAAATAAATGAGTAGTATAAAATAAATATAGCTCAAAATGATCTGAAAAGTAAAAAAATAAATATATATTTCAAAATGAACAATTAATTTGAAACATGAATGTTAGAAACAATGTAAGAATATTAATTATTGTTATATGGAGGCGACTCGATCACATGTAAAGGGGGGCAATCAGATTGGGAATCCATGATGGGATCAGGGACTCGACTACAGGGGATTGACAATAGGGGATCGACGATGGGGCTTGATAGGTGAAGGATAACTTGATAGGGGAGGGATATCTTGATGGATATGGGAGGGTTTTATAGTGGAGTAAAACAAGGCTTGGATGGTTTGACAGCGGCTGGAAAACTCGAATAAGGAGGGAGGGCTTGATGGTGTGGTCCGACGGGGCCAGGAGGGTTCGACGACATCATGATAGTTTGATGGAATTGCATAGTTTCTAGGGGGTTGTTGGGTCGCATGGTCATGGGAAGCTCATGAGAGGGTCGCAGGAGGGGAGGGTCTTGAGGTTGCATGAGGGTGAACAAGAGGGGAGAGAGAAAATGAGAAAAATAGGGTGGGGATAAAAAAGTGCAGTGACTGCCAAATGGCAGTCACCGGAAATCCCCACCCACACAAACTCAAATTTATACTATAGTAACATCACTATAACACTACACATTTATCACTAGCCATTTTAGATACTGAAAATAATGACATATGTACACTATTTCCAATGTTAGCCACATAACATTGTATTTTAGCCATATCATGAAAAATTATATACTTATATCATAATCGTGTTGTGATCCTCTCTAACTAAGGGCTTGTCATAGAAAATGATATAATATATCATTCTCTACACTTTAGAAGGAATGACTAGGAATGAACCACATTATACTAAAAATAACATTAACTACATATCACATTCTATAGTCATATCATAGAAAATATTATCATTTCTGTGTTTCTAAGGATTGATTAACACTTTTCGATGTAGTTAAAGAAAAAAAGAAAATATTAAACCAATATCACGATGATATGATACCAAAAGCATGTATATTATAAAATTAATAACATGTGTGCACCTTGAAACAAAGTTAGTCATAAATCCAATATTAATTTACACTATTTCATTATGATCCACAAAAATCAGTCAGTCGACTCTTTGCTCTGTAGTTTATCCACACTCTAGGTTGAATAACCCAACACTTGAGTGAGATTATATTTTACACCATGATATGTTAGTATCTCTCAATTAAAAGGAATAAGGAGAAGAGTGTTCAAACTTAGGATAATTTACATAAACCTTTGATTCTAATTACATAGTCTTCGAAATTTTTATATATACCTTGGGGACACCACTCGGGCCTTTCCAGGAATTTACTCATGCATTCGTAATGTAAGAGTAAATATAATTAAATTATAATATATCTAAACCCTCAGCCATATATTTTACTCTTAAATACTTTCATGATTCTATCATATGTTTCATTATATGAAACAATGTTTATAATGAAATTTTTAGATGGAAAATGATCAAAAATTGACATTAATGATTCTACCACCAATATTAATCATAGGATACAATTGACCAATGTCATAACCTTTGTGATACTAACATGTTGTACACTATGACATAACTAAAGGTAGAAAAATGATATCTATATATCAAACTAAATGATATCCCCTAGAAAGTCATAAAATATTACTTGATCTCCATTATCTCATACCCTATGGTGTGTATATATCACCACATATGATATAACATAAACATATAAAATTTATTTATGGTTTTAGGGAATATATCTATCACCCACTTATACTAAATCCTCATTGACTGTGTGCACCTTGTATTGTATCAATTAAAATAACATATGAAATAATATCCAATAAATCTTTTAAATTTATTCTAAAACACTTTTTGGAAAGTTATCATCAACCTAAACATTTATCTCATCATACCCAATACATCATTAATGTCCATCAGAATTTGTTTGGACAAACCCTAAGACACTTTTAAACAATCTCTCTAAGTTTCATGAAAGGAAATCCTCATTCAATCAACCACAAAGTGTGACCCCATGTGCCTTTGTATAATTAAAAACAAATATGAATTCCTCAATTCATAAATGTAATTAATGAATATGCTCTATAAACGAATAAATTAAACACAATACATAAATGGATCTTGCATGATCTCTATAAAATAAAAAATCATGATATTTTGTTAACCATTTATATCATATAAAAGTATTAATTTTCATATAATACCTTTGTCTAATTCATTTATAACCACATGAAACAATAAAATTCATTCACATATAGCTACTCACATGTTATTAATTCTCTGAGTATTAACTAACAGAACAGATGATCATATCACATGTCATTCACCCGAGGGGATGATAACATCACATGTGAGTTATATAATAGATAATAACATCCCATTTAGTTTATCTAGGTATAATCATACACTCCATTATTATATCTCAATCAAGGTCTAATTTGTTATACTCTTCATAAAAGAGAGAAAATACCATTTGGATTAAACTCAAATGATTAAAGGATAAGAAACATAATGACCCCTAATTAGATCATCCTCAAGTCAATCATAAGAAAGGTTATCAAAGTCTAAAGGATTTCATAGTAGGTATCATGTTTATCCTTGGGTAATGGGGAAATCCATATATGAAACATGCACCCCTAGTGTAACAAATATGTGATGCTTGATAGTTTATATGGTATACTTCGTGCATCATGCAACACACAAAACTCATTTGGTGTCTCATGAGTAATTATATATCCCTAAAAAAATCTCACTCATGATAGCCTTAATTTTTTTTTCACAACCTGTAATACCCCATGGATATCATAGGTTATGTATAACAGAAATTAATACTTTGAGAGGATTAATATCACTTCACTTCACACAATAGATTTGGCTAATGTGAAAGAACAAAAACATAGAGACTGATTTTTTGTATAACATTATACATTTTATATTATTAAAATTATTTAAGAATATATTAACAAAACCATACATAAGTCCTAGTATCACATAACATATGAAATAATTCCATATGGCCTTATGTTTTCTATATTTTTAGGTTTTTCTAAATTGGTCTGATTGTGATTTAATTATTTCTACATTTTTTTACCTCCATTAGATAAAAGCCTCACACTAAAAACATTAATGAGTAATATCTATGAAGAAATAAAATTTGAATAATTATGATATTATGAATCAAATTCAAAGTGCTAAAATCATTATGAAATTATCTAAATTTATTTACTTCACAATATCCAATGTTATGAAGTTAATAACTTTTTTTCTATATAGAACTCTTTATAAGTTCACCATCATCATATTATATCCTTACCATTAAAAATTTTATATTTGAATCAACATGGTTATAAAATAAAAATCATTATAATATAACTATTTATCAATATACACTGAACTCTTTTAGGATATAAAGTGACATTCACTTTAAACATTTACCAATAAAATATTTTATTTTTTAACTTTTCACGTTTAAAAGTTAAAATATTCTAACATTACACTCTTAGAAACTATATTCTTCTTCATAATATTATCCTTGGATGAATAAACTCTTTTGTGTTCAAGAAATAATACTAATTTCCTTCAATGATAATATTTTAAAAATAAACTATTTAAAACCAAATATTAAATATTATTTTATGTTTTTAGAGAACTATTTTAAATTAAGGAATTTTTCTTAAATACTACACTTATAGTGGTGGGGTATATTTATCTTGTAATTTAAAAAATGTATTGGATAAACTCTTTTATTCTAAAAAAACCCTTTTTCCATATATTTATTTCAAACCATGTTATAGATTTTGATAAATCATGAACCATTTGTATTATATAATTTTATTCATAAAAAATATTTGTTAACAAATAACATATATTTTCATATATGAGAAATGGGATAAATATACACATCATGTATTTAGATCCATCAATTATTTAAATATTCATTTTTATTTTAAATATTCATAATAGAAACATTTTCAACTATATTTTAATGAATACTATAATATCAATCAATTCTAAAATTAATCTTTGAATATTATATATTTAAAATGTTTACCAAATATAAGATTTGTATCATAGACCCTTCAAAATCAATGAATTAATTTCTTCAACATAAATATCTTCTATATAATCTCCATAGAGTTTCAAAAACTCTTTCCTGTATTATAGACAATTCCATCATAAGGAAACATTTTCCCTCCTTCCTAAAACATCCTTTAGGTTTTAGTGACCTAGGATAACAATTGAACCATACAATATTCTTCTTATAACATAAAATTTTACCCTTCTATACTGTCAATAAAATAAAAAAAATCTAGAAATTCCATTTCCAAATTAACTATCCTAGACACTTTGATGAAATAGGGAATCCTTTTTTCCAAATTAATCATATTCTCCAAAACCTTTATGATAATAATTATATAATAAATTCATTTTTAAAATTAATCTATAAATAAATCACCAGTTTCTATAAGAATTTGTAGTGTCCAATAAAATTTAATATATGAGTAGAGATTATAGTTTGTATGTCTGTCTATTTAGTGTCTGGGAAGAAATTACTCTATTGTGAAGGGTGTGAATCATTAGAGACCAGTCTTTGTAATTAATTTTCACATTAAATAAACCTATGAATCCTATTAATGTTCAATCCACTCAATCATGATATCTTATCGTCACTCGCACATGTAAAAAAATTAATATTAATAAACAAAAGGATTTTTACAAGGTTTTCATCCATCAAGGAAGGCCTACCCATTTTCATGGTTTGTTATTCTACCCAACCTAGGATTATACAAAATAATAACAAGTGAATTATCATAAAATGTATGTGAATAAAATTTCACAATCCATTTCCAAATTCACACAAGTTTGTGTAGATTCACACTATAGATACAATCTTATAGGTTCACAATTAGAAATATCTATTTGAAGATCTAGTTTTAACAGTAATGGTAGATGATGATATTCCTTAATGTGTATTTAGGATGTTTAATAATGGATTTATCACTCTACATAGAACATAATTTTGATCCGCTTCTCGATTCCCATAACCTATATTTTAATTTTTTTAATGATCGATCACAAAATGATATATATATATATATATGATATCTTATCAGCTTTGGGATTTAGGGTAGCCTCTTTCTCTCAATAGTTGACGCTCTGTTTTATCTACAACTCTAATCCATTTTTCTCCATTTGATAATTCCTCATATTCACCATTTCTGGAACTCCCAAAATTAAGTTAATTTTATAAAAATAAAATATATATTATAATTCAGGGAAATTTACCAAATAAATTCATAAATAATGATCATCCTATAATTCCTCATTTTTTTATCTTCACAAAATGCACACCATGATCTATGAAAAAATTATACTTTAGTTAATTGAATGCCACCAGTAAAATAAAACATATGCACATTGTTCATCCTTTATGATTAATTAAAAATAAAATGATATAGAACCACCATTCAACTCAAAACAAATAAAATAATTGACAAAAAATGTTTTGTGAATTCCAAGAATCTCCATAATCAAATTCTTTCTAACTCATCTTTGAAACACATCTTCATCCTACTTTCATCTTAAATAACGGATTCACAACACAACAAATTTGAACACAAGATTTATAGCACTCAATGTTTTTAATACAGAACATGAATCACTTATAAAATAGTGTAAAGTGATTATTAAAATTTAATATGAGCTTATACTTTTCTCACTAATATCCCAAATTTAATATTTAGAGTTTATTCATTCACATATACAACATCGAGCATATTATTTCTCATAAAAATAACTTCATAGTTGGTCATGTTCTCTATTGAATACTTATAATTTTGATATAAAAAATCATGAATCAAAAAACATTTTTGGGTGTTTTTTATTTTTGAATCCACGATGTAAAATTCTATCATCAACTGGTTTTATTCGTTATTATATCAAAATTCTAGAAACATTATTTTTTATAAAGGAAAATGTTATTCAATAAATTTTATACACGCAAAAAAAGAATTACTTATAACTAAATCTTCTTATTTGACTCAAACTTATTATGTATGGCTCCAAAATATCATATGTGGAAAACATCACTTGTGAAACATATGTTTACATATATCTAAATCTTCTTACACTACTCAAATGTCTTGCATATGGATCCAAAATATCAAATGTGACAAAATTCATATTAACAACACAAATATTTTTTTACATAGCACAATATTCTTACACAACCTCAAATATCATATATAGGTCACAAAATTGCCTAAATGGTGGCAAAAATATTTTACACAAGTCTAGTAAAATATTATTCTTATGAAAATATTCAACATCCAACATAATAATTTCAATACATAACAAAAAACACACCAAAATACTTGA
This sequence comes from Viscum album, assembly GCA_963277665.1. Taxonomy (NCBI): domain Eukaryota; kingdom Viridiplantae; phylum Streptophyta; class Magnoliopsida; order Santalales; family Viscaceae; genus Viscum; species Viscum album. The sequence continues at coordinate 419,273,073 of OY728162.1, read as the reverse complement.
ATAGTCTTCATATCATCTCAAAAGCACTCAAAAAAATTCTTATTAGCTTCAAATAATACCACAAAAACCTCCAATTATTCTCAATTTATATTGAAAAAAATCATAACCTTCATCAACTCTAAGGGTACTTTAATCTCCCACTTTTTTATTTTTTAGAAACTGAATTAAAATCTTATAGATAATCTAATATCTGTTTTATAACTCGTAAACTATCATGGGAATCATAAAATAAAAACATATAACTTATGAAATTATTATTTCCCCACACTACTAGATAAGGTCATATTTTTTAGAGAATTTCATCCCTTGGGTTTAATAAATTTTGGATAAATGACTTAAATGAACTCTCTGATAACTCATTCATCCATTTTCAATATATAAATTTCCCCCTTAAACATTATCCATAACATCAAATGAATAATTTATCAAAAAATACAAATATTTTTAATGATTTAAACCCTCTTGGATAATTATTTTTTTCAACATTTATTCATCTTTTTTCTAAACAATTCAATGCCTTCTAGGGGGCATCAACAATTTTTTGTTGTCTTAGTCAAATAATTACTTAATTTAATTATATAAAATGATATTTATTTTAATTATAATTTTTTATAGGTTTCATGAAAGATTTTTATTTAAAATATGATAATTATTAGATAAAACATGAGTTATAATTAATTGACTTCATGTACAATCAATCAACCACATGACTAATTGATCAGCCACAGAGGAAAATTTTTAAAGTCCTCAGTCAACTGTAGCTGAAAAGTGGACATGCATATCAAACACATTAAGTATTTAAAATTGTTATGAAGAAATAATTATATGTATCAAAATGATTGAACATTACTGATAATCAATTAAGATAAAATCAATCAACCGCCTGAAGATAATCAAAAAATTTCTAACTGTTAAATCAATTTCACATAAAAGTTTTGATCTACCATTGATAAAAATGACATGAAGTCTTGGATCGACCACATTTTTATTGCAAGTTAAAAATTGAATAAATCTTTTATTTTCCATCTGTTTTGATCTCATGAAATAATATACCATGAAAAGTAACTAACCATAAGAAAAAAACAACCTACAAAAACTCAGATTCACCGACCGATTGACGGTGAAAATCAACCTATCGTGCCTATGTTTCCAAAAGCTATATTTAGGAACATTTAATGAATCTGTAATATTAGATGATTATTTTCATTATGATGTATTAATTGTGATTATATTTTAATATCAATATGGAAAATATTATTCTATTAGTTAGAAGAAGACTCACACGTGAAAAAAATACAAAAACTAAGAGGTGAGAGATAAGAGCTAATCAACTTACATTTTCTTACTCCATAACCCAATATTTTTTTATACTTAATTAAAATATTTAATATAAATCCTTAATAAATACTCAAACTACTATAAAACTTGTTATATGATCCTACAAGTGGAAGGTAACCTTATTTATCAACCAAAAAATATTATAGAAGAGTTGCATTACACATATCATTACAATTTTCTCTCTCTACATCTCTCTATTTCTATTTATATTTGAGTTGGGATTAATTAGTCTCTCTATTTATTTAAAAAATACTTATAAACTATAAAAAATATTACTTTTTTTATTTTAATTAATTTCATTCCCATGTTTCTCCCATGATTAATTTTGGATGAGGGATGGTTATAAGCATATACTTCTTGTTTTTAGTTATCTGCCTTTATAACCGATCCATGTTATGAAACATTTCACCCAATCCAAGTTATAGATTAGTTTATTTATAAACAAATTTCTTCTAATTGGATTATTATGGAATTTATTAGGTTATTTCCCATCATTTAATTGAAACTATTGTTTTTTAATTCTTTTGTATGATTTAATTTTTGTATACACTACTCTATTAATTACTAAGTGTTTTATAAAATATGTCTGAGAAATAAAACCTCGATAGTTAGAATTTATTAATTAAATATATATTTTTTGGTGTGAGTAGAATAAATTTGAATTTTTAAAGTTATTTAATTCGTATTTAATGGGTATCGATCAATGCCTTTGAGAAATTGTTTTAGAGTCAAATTATATACATTTTCAATATTTGGTAACTAAACCATTTAAATTGTGGGAATTTAAAATTATTTTCAAAATATTAATATTTTAATTGCAATCTCAATTCACCCCTCTTGATAATTCCCCTAGGACTATCATTTTGCATTAGAGAAAGAGTTTTTGGAATCTCTCTCTATGTTTGCTTGCATATCACATTTATTGCTTTTGACCATGATTTGGTTCTAAGGAAAATATATGAGTTTATATTTTTTATATTTTGTATTTATGTATTTTTCTAAAATTTTGGGAAATGTTACTAATTTACCTTCTTACATTACTAGGAAAAATTATACTCAATGGAGAATTACAATGATAATTTATCTTGAGTTTATTGGATTTGAGATTTGAGGAACAATTAAAAATAAATATGAAAACCCCAATATACCTAGGCAGGACTCGAGTGATGTTAATAAGGAAATGTATTATTTTAACAATAAATCCATTAATGCCTTATTTTTATATTTATGAGAAGTTTAATTTAATTGCGTGTTTGTATGTGATATTACCTTTTTGATATTGGATACCTTGGCTATGTCTCATAGGGGCATCTAAAATTTTAACAAAATGTGTTTAGATACATACAATAACAAATATGATAATTTTAAAATAAAACTTTATGAGTATATTTATTAAATATAATATAGGTTCTATGAGATCATAAATATAATGATTTCACTTGAACATGACATGAATGGAAAAAATAAGGTGCTAAAAATTCAGAGAAGTCTACGAAAAAAATGGAAAATTACAATGATTTCCATTATAAAATTGTATTACATTAATAAACTTTCGGTAAATAAATACTAAATTATAACTTATCTGGGATGATATCCCTTCATAAATAGTCATTTGTAATTGGTACTGGTCACAAATATAACTTTACTGGAAAACGCATCCCAAATATCGTTTTTTGTGATGGGGGTTTTACCATCACAAAAATATTTGATTATTTTATTTATATACTAATTTATGATTGGCCAATAATCCCATCAAATATAATTTTAAAAACTATTTTTGATGGGATTAATGTCTGGTCACAAATAATTACAAAATTAAAAAGAAAACTAAAAAAATTAAAAAATAAAATCAAAATAAAAAAATGAAGAATATAATAAATAAATAAACATCACAATAATAGAAAATTTAAAAAATTAAAAAATAATATAACATAAATAACAAATTATACAAAAATTTAAATTTCAGAATTCATAGCAATATTTATAAAAAAATCATTCAATATTTTAACATAATAAATGTATTTAAAAACACTTAAATTTCTATGGAGGGAGAGGGTCTTCTGGAGGAGGTGGTGGAGGGAACATCATCCCTATACCCTATAACAAACACCACATGTACTCCATCATTTTATGTTTCTCTTACGCATGTGCTTGATGCATCTACTCCTGGTACAAGTCTTTCTACTAAAGAAATTATTCTCACTTTCTACTCAGGGTCTCTATAACATCATCTTGAGATCACATCATCTCATCAGACTATTCAATCGATGATTATGACTCCCCAAGAAATCCCCTTGAGCTGGACAATGATATCATAGTAGTACTATAATAACTCCCATGCATCAAACAAGAGCCGATACCAATTACTCAGCCTTTCTTGAAGGCATATCGAGTTGGATGCATCCATGATGCATCATCAAATCCCTCTAAACTGGTATCCTATACCTTGGTCATATCCTTACTCTTATCATGTGTGTGAGAAGTCTCAACCTCATATGACTCCTTAAAATGAATTTTGAAATGAAAATAATTCAAATATTATTTTTAGTTAATTTTTTTAAAAAATATTAACCACGTTCTGGTGTTGTCAACCACTAGTAATATATCCAGTGACAAGGTCCATGTATATCCTCTTGTACCCATAAAAAACTATAATATCTAGCTACTCAACTGAATATGTAAAAAATAAAATATATAGTATACATTTAATGCCATATAAATCATTAAATAAAAGTACTTACCAGATATCATCGATGAACACTGAATGTATGGATACTAGCTCTATGGGTAGAATCCTATCTCCCCAGGTTCTTTAGACCTTATAATGATCTAATATAAAAAATGTAGTCTAATATGTATGAGTACAATCCATCCCAAACCTAGGATTATATGTAATAGGTTTGATGGATGCAACATTACTGATCAAAACCTGTTACTCCATCTTTATTCATGGATCTCTTCCTAAAATTGTAAAAAAACTAATGACATCAGTCACACATGAAAGCCTCTTAGGCCTCTCAGATAGAGTTCTCATTATATCATCAATGGGATACTATAAACTCTACAAATAGTTAATAATTTATAGTTAATAATTAAATAGATTTTAAAATAACTATTACCTATTTATATATCATCTGATTATCAAACTTACTCTTCCAAACATCAATTAGAATATGATCCAACATCACACATGCTCTAGAAAAATTATTCCACATAATAGAACTCCCCTTCCCAATTGCTATATGTGAAAAACTTTATAAAAATAAAAAAAATAAAAAACAATTAGTACATAAATAGAGTATATAAAATAAATGATAATGATAATTTACTAAATTGCATAACTACACATACCTCTGCATGCATGGAAAAAAATATGGATGTAGAAGTTTCTTCATAATAAGGCTAGGATTCATCAATATCAAAACACCATGACCCCTCCAAGTTGACTCACTTCTTTCAATCTAAGGGTCTGATGAAATATCATCAGTCTCATCACCAGGTAGTATAGTCTAATGGAGTTCATGGAAGATGTCATCATAAGTCTCCTCATCCATCTAAAATATAAAAAGAAAGTATCCAACAAATAATTTAAGATCATTATATATATATATATATATATATAATAACCAATAATTAATTGTGTCATTATTCATATTCATCCTCATATTTTTATATGATGATGTCAATATCATCATCTTCCTCCTCAATATCATCAATTTACATAGGTTTTTCAGCTCCATCACCACTTATTAATTTAAATTAATTTGATACATCATCAATACCATAGTCCCATATCTATGGGGTTTCATCATTTATATTCACGTATCTTCATTGAAAAGTTGTATTTGAAGTTGTCTCTTAAAAAATTCAATTACATTCACTTCAATAGAACCACATTCACTTTTCATAAACTGAATTTACTAGATTTTATTTTCATAATGCTCCACCAATCAATTAACTCTCTTGAAGAAAAATAATATTTTTTTTAATTTATTTGGTGTGCTTTATTATCCAATAAAAATGGTTCACTTACTATGAGAAGGATTTTATATTTAATGTTGAAAGTTCCATGGCACTGATGAACATGCAATCATCTATCTATATCAGATAAATGGAATTTAAACATCATCACATAATTCTGTCTCAGATAAAAAAGTAAAATTATTTCATCCAACATTCCATAAAATTTAACATGACTTTCCCTATGATGATATCCTCTTAATAAAACACTGATATTATTTTTTTATTCACCATATGCATGTGTATAAAATCAAAAACCATTCACCACATTTTCATTATAAGATTTAAAATTTTTGGATCGTGGGTTTCTCAACATACAGAATCGATTTTCAATTTTATCAGCATGTTGTTATACTTTAAAAATTAAAAAACAATTAACAATATGAAAAATAATACATTTACTAAATATTTTACAAAATAAACAATTTACTTTACCAGTATTTTAAACCTATAGGAAAAATTGTGTTGTTGATGTTATTTAAGATCATTTGGTGTAAATTATCGAAGCTATTTCTTGATAGGATCATCATATTATCTAAAATAAAATTATATTAATTTATTCTTTAAAAAAATAATTAATGAATATATGGTTATAGAACTCACTATAAAAATCATGTAATTTCTTCATAGTTGAGAAAAACTTATGTATAATCCCTATGATGTATATCATATGAAAGCCATTATTCAGGAACTCCACCCCATCCAATACCAAGATTATTAAAAACTGATTATTGAAGGACCAGTGCATTGACGACATTCCCCTCATTACTTCCCATTCAGTTTTATTTAAGGGTATTTAGGTTTGGAAATAATGGGATAAAAAAATAGTTCCATCAGATAAATAAGCTTCTGCAATTGACCCTTCAAATAATGATTTTTATGTACCTTTTTAATCAGTTCATGCATTCATCTTTCATAAGGGTATATCCATAGAAATTGTACTATCCCTCTATATTTTTCTTCATACTAAAAAATTAAAATCAAATATTCTATTTAATCAATGAAAAGAAATGGAAATTTTTTTCCATCTTATATACAAATAAAAAAATATTTTTGTAATCTACTAAGTTCATCATAGTCTATTTTCACTGCAAATATTTCTTAAAAAAATATGATATATTTTTATTTTATCCAAAATTAAATAATTCAAAAAACCCTTAAATCCAATCGGTATATGTATTTCTAATATAACATGAAAATCATGACTTTTTAATCTAGTTTTATAAATATTTTTTACACATCTAGACAAATTGGAAACATAACCATATTATAGTATCAAATCCTCAATCCACTGAGAAAATAATAAAATTATATCTTTTGAAAGAGTATAAGTCTCTTTTGGCTTCATTATCTTATGTGATCTGTCATTTTCAAAAAACTCATGTTCTGGTCACCTAAAAATTGGGGCAAAATTTAATCATACCTTCACATTATCTTTGGTCTTACTAGGTGTGTCCAAAACTGTCTAAAATATATTATTAAAATAGTTCTTCTCAATATTCATGATATCCAACATGTGAAGAAACAACAAATCAGACAAATATAGAAGATCCCAAAAATACATTATCTAATCCAATTGTGATCTTTCCCAAATCCATCTATTTTTTGTTGGTTTATAGTCAGTCCAAATGTAATTAGAGGTAATGAAGGAACAATTGATTTTATATCAATACTTGAGATCCTTTATAAAGTCCCATCTCTTTAAATTTTACCTTTTCTGAAATTTTTCATGTTCCTTCAGAAGAGATGATCAATAGGAAGAAATCTGCATTGATAGTAGAAAAAAAAATTCTTACATTAACAAGAATAAATTATTTTTTGTCAAATATATAGTACGGACATGATTTTTGACCATGTGTACTTGATATGATGAAATTTTATATACATTTTTAAGTTATTTACCTAATTATTTTTCTTGTTTTACTTGATAATTTATCAGGCATGTGTTGATTGTTGTAGAAAATAGGATTCCAATACTCCAAATGAAACCCATGAAAATGTCCAAAATGATCATTACACATTGCGAAAATTACATACATGATGTGTATGAATCATTCATAGTATATCCCAAGTCATGAAACAAGTCATGGAAAAATTACAAGCAATGAAAAGATTACATGATGTGATTCTCTAATACACATTATCTAATTTCAAAACACCACTTCAACCTTAATGTTCATGTCATGATAAAAAGCACATTTTTAAGAAAAAATACATATCATGAGATGATTCAAGTATCTAAATATCAAATATTTAGGCTGTGATTTTCCCCAGATCAGAAAATTTTCAGAGAAAATTTTGGCTCGAGATTACATGATGTGTGATGTTTACACATCTTGTAATATTCTAACTATTTTTTTTCGACATGCATACATCAATGCATAAATTTACTTTCCCTCTTTTATAATGGTTTTCTATAATTTTTCTTCCTTATCTTCCCTCCCAACTCAACTCTATACAATTCCTTTTACTATTTTTATTTAACCAAAGTGCTATTGATTTTTATACATGCGGTCTAGATTTTTTTGATTATCATTTCCCATTTTGACATATGTTTACCTTTTTTGTTTCCATTAAAAAGTGGATTCACCCTTCATTCTTGGTTGTTTACTATTTTATGTAATTAATTGATTTATTTACTACTTAATATGATTTCAAACTACTTGGTTCTTAAACCCTCAACTACAAAATTCCATTTTCCAACAACATTATTAATCTTTCAATAATGTATATAAATGTTTCCTCAATAATAATTATAATCATCTTGATGAGATAAACCGAATAGGCTAAGGGGTGAGAGAAGGGTTTTCTTGTACTTAATGAATCTATAAATCATAACTTGGTAACCCTAAGGCTAGTAATCAGGTTTCATAAACACTATTTATTCTATTATTTTAGGAAACCTTAATCATGGGATGTTTAAATGAACAAACCTCGCCTGATTAGAGTAGAGTAGGATACATCCATTATCCTGTAACACATTATACCATAGAATCTAGGCTTAATGAATCTAGTTTCTTAGCTATATCTGCACAAAGTAATAGTTTTATCTTAGATAGATCTAGTTGATTGGACATAACTAAATAGTTATATTTACACCATTTTAGCCTAATCCTTAAAACTATTCCAAGTTATGATCATAATTATCCTTTTTTCATAAATCCCAAAATTGATCCTGGTATGTACCTTCTTCCAAAATGATAAACCAAACTCAATATACTGTATTAAATCTCAAAATAAAGCAAATTCATGGAGGATCTTACACTATAGGTTCATAGTCAAGGTTCCTTTCCTTCCAAAATGTTACTCGTGGGATCGATCCTGCACTATCACCATAATACTTCATTGTGGAATGTTTAGTTTGGGATAAATAAAAATTTAAATTTGGTCGTATCCCGTATGAATTAGCTGACTCATGTGGGTGCATCAAAATTTGGAATTTTTCATAGGATTATGTTTACTGTACATATGTAGAAAAACTTTTGGCATGAACCGTAAATTACCTCAACCATACCCATTTCTCTTTCTATTTTTCTTTATTCTTTCTAACAACACTATGTCCTTATTCTTTTATAAAAGTGAATAAGTTATCCCCATTGACTCATTAAAATATCCTTGATGGATAATAATTTCTTACCTTCGATCCTAAAATAAAAAGGTACCTTTCTTCATGATTTTGTTCAAGTATGGGAGACCACAAAAATCTTGAAGGTCCCATACCACCCAACATGCAGTATGTGCCACCCATATTTCAAGAATAACAACCCAAAATGAAACTAGAGAACATCATTATGGATTTTGTCTTACCATCAATAAATGGTGTTGTACTGATTATTTTTCACCCTCTTGTCTAGAAACGTACATTGGAAGCCAAACCATGACTAATTAGTATGATCTATAACAAGGTTTAGTTTGGTAGAATTCAGAGTAAGGATCCTCATGAACACATATCCAAATTTATAAAAGATTGTAATACCTTTCAATGCTAGGTAATATCCTCTAATTCAGTCTAATTATGGGTATTCCCATTATCCTTGTATGATAGATCCATGGATTAGTCAAAAATTCAAGCACCCGAGTTGATCATGACTTGGGATGTACTAGACAATACGTTTCTTGATAATTATTTTCTACTTATATGGTCATTGAAGCTTCAAAAATCATATTCCACGTTTTTTTCAAAATAGATGGTGAATCATCCAGTGAGAGCTGGGATCAGTTTAAATAACTTACTATGAAATTATTACATCAGAGACTAGTTGTGTAGCTCCAACTGAAAATATTCTTCCAAGGTCTCTAACCTGCCGCTTGTACATTAGTATATATCATCCAAGATGAAGGAAAAATGTTGAAAACACATGATGTAATCCCATAACTTCTAGACATGGTGTCACAAAATACCAATCTATGGAAGAGCGGTTATAGACCATCTCAACGTAGAATACACAAATTTGAATAAAATACTTATCTATCAATATAAGATTATTATTTGACTAAGAAGATTAAATCAATTCAATTACATGCTTCACCACCTACCCCTATTGATCCTAAAATAGAGATTTGATCATGAGAAATGTGTAGTAGTCCACATTCATATCAACACTTTAGGGCTAGAGTTGATGAAAAAAAAAGTCAATACTTTAATTACATTAATAACAATCTAAAAAAACCAAAAATACCATCAAGCACAATAATATTATCAATAGAATCTAGATCATCTTCTATAGAAAAACAATCAAGGGTTATACTAGTAGAGAAGTGGTCAAGAACCACTTAAGAATCAAGGACCACCTTTAAATCAACCTATAAATCCTATCTCGTGCCCACCTCAACATTTACCCTCAACAACCTTTCACACAAAGAGGTCAAAAAAAATTCAACCAAATTCTCCTAGACTTACATAACTAACCACACCTCATCAAAAAAATTTGGAAAATTTTATTTCAAACTTCATTAAAAACGTAGATCAATGGATGATCACCTAATAAATATAAATGAATAATAAAATGGCTTCCTTCTATAACCTCAAACATTAAATGGGTCAAATCTCAAAGACCTTGTCCAATAGATTTTTAGGATTGCTACCTGGTAGCACTGAGACATACACAAAATAATAGGTGGAGTTAGTGTTAAGGAGAATTGGTAAAGTGATGTATTTTTATCAACCATGTAGAGGTGAATTGAAAAATTTTGAGGAACCTAATAAACCTACAATAGTCATTGAAGAGGATGAGAAGAAAAGATAAAATCAAAATGATGAAGAGAAACCTCTAGAATCACCCCTCCTTCAAAATATCGAGTACAATAGAAGCCCAAAAAGGATATGTACATTGAAAAACCATCATAGAAGTCACCTATATACTTTTTAAAAATAATGAGCCAAGGAAGGATTGAATGAAAATATTAGATAGTTTTGGAGATGTTCTTGAAATTTAACATAAACATTTCTTTTACTGAAGTTATTGACTAAATACTGGGCTATGAAAAATTTCTAAAAGAAGTGATTTCCAAAAAGAGAAAAATATAACAACTGGGAGTCATTTACCTAAAATAAAGAATGGTCTCTCATTTTTCTGTGGGAAATTAATCAAAAAATGAGAGATCCTATGAGCTTCTCAATTCCATGCACCATAGGAGAATGCCACTTTGGAAGAGCCCTGTGCAACTTAGGATATAATATTAACCATATGCCAATTATTTTATTTCGGAATATGGGTTTCGAGGAACTCAAATTGACTAGATTGGAACTTCAATTAGTTGAAAGATTAGTTATGTATCATCGAGAACTACTTGAGGATGTCCTAGAAAAAATCAGTAAATTCAGTTTCCCAATATAATTCTTCGTTTTGGACATCAAAGAAAAAGGAGACGTTCCGATTATCTTAAGAAGACCATTTATATCCAGTTAGAAAAAACTGATTGATGTGAATCAAGGGAGACTGATATTTAGAGTAGGAGATGAAAAAGCAGTGCTTGACCTTGTTAGACCGACCAAACAACCATATAATTATTTAGAATACCAATTTATCTTTCTCACTAAAGAAAACAATGATTACATGGCCATCGAGGAGGGTAATGATGAACTACCTCCTAATGAAGGATATGAGTGTGAGACTGTGGAAATAGACTATATAGAACCTCTCCCAAGGGGAATTATCATGACCTTCAAACCATTGGTTATTAATCCAGGAATACTAGAGTTGAAACCTATCCCAAGAACACCCAAGAATTATTTTCTATAAATTAATGGTTTCAATTGTAGTCATCACTAACACATATATGACATAGGAAAAGTTGATCAAAGTCCTAAAAAGACATAAAATGTCAATTTACATAGGTTGGATGACATCATAGGGATTAACCACACATTATAAACTCATAAAATATTATTAGAAGAAATTTTGAAACCCAAATGTCATCCCCAGAGGAAACTCACCCCACCAATGAAAGAGGTAGTTAAGAAATAAGTTCTAAAACTTCTAAAAAATAGAATAATTTTTTAAATCTATGATAAATAATGGGTTAATCTACTGTAAGTAGTTCCAATGAATGGTATCCTCATAGTTGTCATTAATGATAAAAATGAATTGATTTCGAATCATACAGTCACAAAATGGAGAGTAAGCAAGGACTATAGGAACATAAATACAATAACTCAGAAATATAATTTCCCCTTATATTTCATGGATCAAATGGTGGAAGAACCCAATGACAAGAATTCAATTGTACCCTAGATGTATATTCAAGATATAATCAGATTATAGTTGACCCAGATGATTCCTCCAAAACCACATTTACTTGGACATTCAGAACATTCTCCAACTGACACATGTCATTTGGTATGTGTAATGCACTGATAACCTTTAAAATGTGTATTAAACATATGTTCCATGATTTTTAGTAGGAATTATTGGAATTTTTTATGGATTATTTTTTAGTATATAGAATATCCTTCAATGTATTCTTAAGTAATCTTGAATTTTTCTTTTAGTTCTGTGAAGTAAAGTGTTTAGTTTTAAATTGGGAAATATGACACATTATACTTCAAGGAAGAATAGTCCTTGGACAAAAAATCTATAAGGAAGGCTTGGAATTTTTTTCCACAAAAATAAATGTGATTAAAAATTTACTTGAGTCCTCTATATTAAAGGCATATGGAACTTTTAAGGCCATGTAGGAATCTACCATTGCTTCATGAAATATTTTTCAAAAGTTACCCACCCTATGACACACCTATTAGTAATGAATATACCTTTTGAGTTCACAGAAGAATGTCAACAGGCATTCAAAACATTAATGAAAATCATGGTGGCTGCTCATATTATAATTTCACCAAATTGGGACAAAACTTTGAGTTGATGTATGACATACTTATTTGTGGGCATTGTTATAGTAAAACAAATAATCAAATTTTTTTCCCATTTATTATTCCATCCACAGATTTAATTAGTTCTAGGTAAACTACAAAAATAGTAAAAAATAACTCATGGTAGTAATCTTTTCATTGGAAAAGTTTCATTTCTACATAGTTTTGTTTACACTAGTCATGTTGCCCTAAAATATTAAATGAATATAAAGGATGAAAAAAAATTATGGATATTATGGATCCTATTACTGAAATAATTACAAATCATCTTAAAAGACAATAAAGTAATGGATAATGGTATCTTTGATCATCTATCCAAACTCCCATTTTCCCTCATTAAAGAAGATAATAATTTGGACATCGAGGATGAATTCTCTAATGAAACTCTTTTCAACCAAAACTCAAAGGCATGACCATAGTTTTTTGATATTGAAAACTACCTCACAATGTGATTTCTTTACCCACTCCTCTCTGACTAGCAAAGGAGGAAATTTTTAATAGATACTTCACACTACTACAGGGATGGGCCCCTACTTTTCAAGTATTGTAATGATGACTTAATGGGATACTGCATCCCAAAAGGAATGATCCAAAGTGTGTTAGACATGATTCACAAAACAACAACTAGAGGGAATAATAGACCAAAATTCATAGTAGAAAAAATCCTTCAAAGTTGACTATTAGGGCCCACACATCACAAAGATACAAAAAATTATTTTCAAAGCTGTGATCAGTGCCAACGAACTGGCCCCATTGGAAAATGAAATGAAATGGCCCAAATCCAAATCATTGAATCTAAAATCTTCATTGTGTGGGGAATATATTTCATGGGGCCATTCCTTAATTCACATGGAATGTTTTATATCCTTTTTGGTGTTGACTACATATCAAAATGGGTAGAAGCTAAACCTACCACTCATGACATCGCAAAAGCAATCATGAATTTCTTAAAGAAAAATGTGTTTCCAAGATTCAAATTTCCCATAATACACATCAGTGATCAGGGGACACATTTTTAATAATAAAGTAGTTATTGTAAAACTTGGTAAATATGAAATCAGATATAACACAACAACTCACTACCACCCACAAACAAATAAGAAAGTGGAATCATTAAACCGAGAAATCAAAAAAAATCATAACAATAATGTGAAAAAGAATTGAAAGGATTAGGGTCTCAAGATAGATTTTACACTCTAGGAATACCTAAGTTCATAAAAAACACCCATAATCACCACCCCATTCAGATTAGTTTATAGAAAACATTTCCATTTCCTAGTATAACTAAAGTATTACTCATATTAGGCAATTAAAAAGTTTAATCTAAATTCTCAAAATTATGGGGAAGATAAGACTTTAAAATTAGATGAACTAAAGGAGATATGAAAGGGATCCAATGAAAATTATAAGATTTATAAATAGTAAACAATAAATTGGCATGATCAGTGCATCGCGTGACAAATTTTTGTACTAGGGAATAAGGTCTTATTAATAAACTCCAGATTAAAGATGTTCCCTAGAAATATGAAATCCAGATGGCTAGGACCCCTCGTGGTTGTACAAGTATTCCCCAACGAAGGATGTGTCATCACTTTAAAATTCATTTGAGCACCAATGAATAAATCCCTAAATCATAAACAAAGAGCATATTGGGTGGAAACCTAGGATAGGTAGTAGTATTCTAGAATAGGATATAATAATATTTAGGGTATCTTGGGAAATGATAAGAACAATGTACTAGGATTTGGTGAAAATGTATTAAATCACTCCATTTACACGTCATATAATCAATTACATGATGTGTACACTTCACTGCCTAAAATAAATTTATTCATTGATTACACATCATGTGATCAAAGAGAAGGCCTTTAATTCCATGAATTATTTATGTTGTGAACTTATGGTTCAAAATGCACACCTGCTCGCTCCTCTCTCCCACTACTTGTACCCGACCCCAACCCACCTTCATCCTTGCCTCCCCCTCACGCCTCTCACTCACTCCTCCTCCTCAGTTTCCACTATGTTTCTTCTTCTATACCTCTCCATTGATCCTATTACACCAGAAATACCCCCACACAATGATGATCCACACTACTCCTGCTAATCCTTCACTTGAGCGCTATGAGCCACCTCCTATCAAGCACCAGAGGGGTACCGTACCTCCATCACTCACTGCATATTTCACATCTACCTCTTCTATGGCCTCTACAACACCATATTCTCCCAAGAATTCCTAGTCTACCTCTAGTGGGTTGTAGGATGTCTCTCAACCACAACTACACCCCATCTTTCACTATTCCAACCCACAACACCACATATCATTGAACCTTCTAAAGGTAAATCCCATGTGGAACATCAAAACACTAGATTTGGGTATCGTTGTATACCTTCACATCATATAGAAGGTCCTTTTTCTCCTTTCCCACATGAAAATCACCCATATTGTTGAGGTTTAAAAAGATACCTATATGGATTTGTTCCACAAGTTCTTGGACACTTTATAGGTTTCCATTGATAGACTCCACTTCTGATTAGGTAGATGACCACATGAGATATCTTTCTTAATGATTGGCATTAGGCTCAGTGTTTATTCTGATGACTTCACCACATCTAAGGTATTCCCGAATTTATAGCTCTATCCATGCAATTAGGATGAAAAACGACTTTAGGGGATGATTGCTCGGGATGCTCACTCTAAGAAAAATACTCGGATTACTAAATCCACCCAACTTAGAGGTGTAGCACTCCACATTATACACAAGGAATTGATGCATGCATGGTTTTCTCATGTAGAGTCTCATGGTAGAGTCATCCACCTAGATGTCCTTATCCTTTCTGCTACCATGGGTGATCTTTAAATCAACATGACATCATAGTTCACCATACACTATATGGAACATGCTCAATGAACATGAGGTACACTAATGGGTGGGTATTCCATTTCCCATTTGGTCCAACATCTCGGTGAATTTGACATCTCCCTTCCCCTAACTTATATTGGTCCCACTGATTCCATAAACATCCTCTGGAAACACAAGATGAAACTACTCAAGAATGACAACAACATTAATCAATGGGAACTGGGATACCTTGAGGTTACTAACAAGGCACATGGAGATCATGTTGTCGATCTAGAACAAGCTCCGGCCACATCAACCCCATCCACCACCCATACCACTTCCACTGCTGATCCAACCCCTACTGATACCACTTCCTTTCCAACCCCTGACTTCACCCATATTCCTTCCCCTACCACCAAAATCTTCCCAACTACACCACCCACCCTATATTATCCCAAAAAATCTCTTTCCTATGAACCTATGCATCCTAGAGAATCTTCACCGAATTACCCAACACTTGGCCATACCCTTTGAAAAGTTCTATCTTTTTACTACCCCTACACTACCACCTTCCATCATATCCTCTCATCCACCACCTTCAAAAGGCCCTTCATTTTCCAACATTCCTATACAAACAACCTCCCCAAATGTCTTTCCCTCCGAACTGACATACCCTTATACCCACTACGATCTGTTGGTAGTACAGGCCAGGTAGGTAAAGGGCCCAGTCCTACCACCATCTAATGAGGTGACATTCATTGATCTAGCTTCCAAATCCATAACCAAACTCAGGATTAGTACCTCACCTCCACCATCATCTGAGATAGTGTACAGTACCACGAAACCCCTCTTTTTGTTGATTTTCCAGACCATACCTCCATTGTTTCTATTGATCAGGGAGTCCAGTAATAGGAACCCTCTGATCAGGAGTGAACTTTGGATGATAATTTAGATTATATTTATTACTCTTATTATATCCTAGTCCCATCCACCATTTTTTACTACTCCAGGGTAATTTTATTTTTTATTATCTGTATGAAATATCATTGATGTATCATTTAACTTATTATATACCTTGGATAATACTTTGTATTCACTATTTCTTGGATTATTTTTCATTTCATTACATTATTTAATTACTCATGTCTAGATTTTATAACTCTTCTATTGTTATTGATACACATGTTCTATCACCATCTACCGACATACTACAGGTGACTCAGCATCTAGTTGATGTCGAGCACCAACATAAGGAGCTTTAATGGGAGATCCTTCTTAGTAGATATCACCACATTGATGTGAATAGATGTTATTCCTTCTGCACCATATTCATGATCAGTACACTCTTGAAGTGGTTAATTATTCCATGAATCTACATGAGGTTCATGACATCTACACTAGTTCATGCAAGGTGATAGATGAATTCTCATAAGATAGACCAATTTGGATTGATTTTTTTTCCATTAGTATGGATAATGATGACTTTGTTGCCTATTTGTGGGAGGCAACCCATATTTTATTTATTTTCTTCATTTTTAGTCTTGTTCTACATATTTTTATGGTTTTCCTTTCATTTCCATTTCAATCATAGTTCACTTTGAAAATCATTTTACACATATATCATCATGTATCAGAAATATTTTTCATTTTTATTCATCTTATAAACCTAACATTTTTATTACTTCTAAAATATTTAAACCATATGGACTAAGGTTTTATCAGGTGAAATATTTTCCTTTCTAACCAATTATGAAGGTAGGATGATTCAAAATAAATATTCCCCAAAATTTCCCATGTAATGACACACATTACAGGTAGCTCTCAATTCCGTAACTTTCATATTTAAAATTTCCATTTCAATCTTTTTATTTCAATGATATATCTGTGATATATATCCCATGGTAATTTCTGGAACATTGTGTACACTCTCTCATTTTAAGTGTGGGGGAGTCTTTCTCGAGCTTCAATGTCGGTAAACTTGGATTTTTTTTTCTTAATTTCATTTATCTAGGAGATATTTTTCATTGGAAACATGCTTTAAACCTAAAAATGCATTCAAAACATTTAAATAAAAGATAAATATAATTTGGAAATTACTGAAATATATTATTTTCTCCTATTTATATTTTTTGAATTATTAATGAGTTTAGTGATTTAATTCAAATTAAAAAAATCAAATTTCTATTGATTGACTTATTACTTGTTTTTATACCCAGAGTGGTTTCCAATTTTTCTTATATACTCCCATTCCTAAGAGGATTATGAGACTAAGAGTTGATATTATTTTTTGTTCATATTTCTTAAGTGACATCTGGGACATGTAAAGCTATCAAAACTTTCATTGAGATTTTACTTAGGCTATGAATGAACAAATATAATTGTAATATGAATGAGGAAATATCTATTGAGCCACTTTTTCTTGATACCCACCTTACATTTTTCATTTATTTAGCCTATAGTTTCCATGAATGTCTGATATAGGATAAATCTATTCCAATCCAATTATTCATTCCTACCTTACTCTTGCTTTTATGCATGATTATAATCTAAAAAGGTGTGGGGGAATTTTCGGTTGACAAACATGGGATTTTTTGATTAAGAATATGTATTTTGGTACTTTAATAGATGGATTTTTTATTATCCAAGTGTAATTTTTTGTATTTTATGCTTACCCTATTATTTTTCATAATACAATAAAAATAATTTTTTTGGGTTCTATATAAGGAAGGTAAAAAATCACCATTTCCAGACTGATGAATCCTTTGAAGGATCATATGTGGTCAGGGGATGGATATGAGATCTATCATTAACATTACATATTAAAAATAAAATAAAATTAAAGATAAAGAAAGGAATATGGTATATTTTTATACATAATTGATACACTTATGAATCCAATTTGAGTTGTCTGGAGCATGGGCCCTATTTGATCTTGAAAAAACCACAACAATTCACTATTCCCACTTATCATGCAATAAAATTTATTGATTAACTTCGTTTGGAGATTTATATTCACTTTATCACCACCTTACCTCATCCTTAGATTCATTTGAACCCTTTTTGTTGAATCCATCATGATTAATTTTTTATTTTTCTTTATGAAGTGGAGAAGATAAAACTAATGAAAGCGTGTGGTTAGGAACATGTATTTTGGTTATGAGCATAACTCTAGTTCCATTTTTACACTGAGTTAAGAGGGGAAAATCATTTTGAGGTAAATTACAAAATCGGTATAAAATTTAAGAAAATGTTTTGAGGTTACAATTAAAAGACTGAGAATCTAGATAAAGAATTTAACTATGAGGCTTGAATGATTTTATTTACAGATTTATTTTAGAAGATTGGATTTTTATTCTTACACATAGTCTTATTTTCATGTTTGTAATAAATGTTTATTATTTTAAAAAATGTTTCTTTGTGAATCCTGGTTGATATTCTTTTTTACTTGAGGGAAATAAATTGTTTATGTTTGGGGGAATTTGATAATATGAAATTGTATATACATTTTTAATTCATTTACGTAATGATTATTCATGTTTTACATGATAATGCATCATTTATGTTTTGATTATTTCCGAAAATAGGTTTCCATGAATTCTAAAAATAACTCTATGAAAACTGGCTAACACTGACCATTACACATCATGAAAATCACATAGAAGATGTGTAGGCATCATTCATAGCATGCCACAAGTCATGAAGAAAGTCATGAATAAATTACTAACCATGAAAAGATTACATGGCATGAGTTTCTAATACATTTCATGTAACACTCAAACACTAATTCCTTCTTAAAGTTCAATTCGTGAGAAGAATCAAGACTTGAAGACCAATTAAACATTGTGAGATGAGTCAAATCTCTAAATCTCAATGCTTTAGTCCAAGATTCATGCCAAATCCAAAATTGTTTGAGAAAATCATAGATTGAGATTACACAACATGAAATGTTTTGTAAAGACCGTAAAATTCAAGGGAAATTTTTTCTTAATTTTCTTTGGATTTTTACAAGAGCGCGGTTTCAGACGGCACCTGATTCCGAGGCCCGGAGTGCCCGGAATTAATTTCCGAAGTTTGGCTCGGGTACGTCCAGTGAACGAACGAGCGGGAATTCCTAACTTTTGATCCGGTGCTCGGAATTGAAATCCGAGGGCACCGATGAACTCGCAGCGCCGATTTTCGCTTAATGAGACCTTTTCGGGAGTTGCGTTTGTTGCGGGTTGAAAGTTACGTTTTGGGGTTTTTCAGTTAAGTTAAATAAAATTGTGTAAAACAAATTTTATTTTAACTTATTAAAAAAAAAACTACCTAAGGGGGTTGGAAGTGGGACCCACACCCACTTAACCTCCCTTGGGAGGATTAAGTGTGGTGGGGCCCACACGAACCCCTAAGTCTTTTCTTTTTCTCTCAACGTACTTAACCCCTCTTTTAATGGCTTAAGTTACCCTTATTTAATTAAGGGAGTTAAACCCCCTTTTTGAATTTCAAATATTGAAATTCTTTGTGTTGTGTTAATAAAATAAGAGGTAGTCTTATTTTATTTAGAGTTCTTTGTTTGTCTTTGGAGAGCTTTCCCATCTTCAAGCTCTGTCGAAGAACGAAGAACGTCTTCATCCTCAACGAAGAACGATAACACTTCGTCAAGGATCATCGACTCGGCGACCGGTATCTTCGGACCTCTTCTTCCTCCTCGGACCTTCTTTGTCGGCAAACGAAGATCCGCCAACGTCGTGTCTCTTCGGGCATAGCACTTCGTCAACGGATTTGACGAACGACGACCGCGACACCCGACCTCCGCGACGCCGTCTTCCGCGGAGCGTAGCCGAACCTTTGAATCCTAAACCCGAGGTAGGGGTTTTTGTTTTCATTTTGGTTTCCTTACTCCTTTTCTTGATCATGAATGATAAGTATAACGTGTGGCTTATTTATTTAAGTTTCGTTTTTATTCCTTTAACGTGAGGGGGGCCGGACCGCACGAACACGGCCGAATCCCCCCCTCCATCGTTCATGTTTGTTTATGTTGGTGGAAACAAGTAGCGTGGTGCCGTCGCACCACACGGACGATCGTTCTTATAATTTACGCAACGACGTCGCGCTACGCCGAGGAGAGTCTTCAAGAACGCGACGCCGTCGCGCCGCGTTGGAAGGATTCATGGCACGGAGAATGGGGCGCGGTGCCGTCGCACCGCGCCGGACGACGAACACCGCGGCCGGTTCCGGGCCGTGGCGGGACGAGGAGACCGCGACCGGTTCCGGGCCGCGGCGGAAGGAAGGACCGGCGGCCGGGCCGCCGGCGTCGGAAGTCGAGGGCGGGACCGGAATTTCCGGTCCCGTTGGTAAAAACCGGCCGGCCAGCGGGCCGGCCGGATGTCATAAAACCGGGGGATTAAACCCCCGGCCGGTTCTCCAAACCCCCCTCTTAATGAGGGGGGGCGGTTCAATTAAAGGAGGGGGGGGGGGGGGCAAAGCCCCCCCGGTTTTTATCCAGCCGGCCCCCACTTGCGGGGGCCGTTTCTTTTGCAAGGCACGGCTTATAGCCGTGCCGCCTTGTGAAACGCGGGGCTTAGCCCCGCGTGCCTCCCGCCGCCGCCACGCGGCCCGCCACCGCCGCCATGCGGCCCGCCGCCCCCACGCGGCCCGCCGCCGCCGCCACGCGGCCCGCCGCCGCCACGCGGCCCGCCGCCGCCGCCACGCGGCCCGCCGCCGCCGCCGTCCGCCGCCGCCGTCCGCCGCCGCCGGCCGCCGCGCCGTCCAGAGGGGGGGGGGGGGTCGGGCCGGGTCGGCCCGGACCCGGACCCCCCGTTTCGGACCAGATTCGGTCCTTGGCTCATAACTTGAGCCTCGGACCTCCGAATGACGAACCGTCTGCGGCAACGCGATCCTTGGATCGAGACGGTCGTTTCGGTATATCGCACTCAAGGTTTCGGGTTACTTTGAGTTCAGCCGGGTTGGTTCGTTCACGAAACCAACCGGGCCTTCGGAGCGGAAACGCTCATATCTTGAGCTACGGACGTCCGATTGACGTGCCGTCAGTCGCGTAGTGTTCCTCTTAGTGAGACGGATCTTTTGGCATACTCCGCCCGAGGTTTGGACGCAGGTGGAGTACGGTCGGGTTGGTTTTGCCTTAAAAACCAACCGGGCCCCGGAGACGAAAATGCCAATAACTCTCAGACCGGGCGTCCGATCGACGCGCCGTCTGTTGCGTTGAGTTCCTGTTGGCGATACGGAACTTTTGGATACATCAACTTCGGTCTTCGTGACAGTTGATGTATCAGCCTCTCGGCTCGTGGAGCGGACCCTCCGTACGAGCTTGCTGTGTGCGGGAACCCTAGTGCTGGCTGCGACTGTTCTACTGCTACGACTGCTACTGTGACTGCTACGACGACAGTACAGAGATCCTGTGTGGATTCGACGACGACAGTACAGAGATCCTGTGTGGATTCGACGACGACGACTACAGCACTCAGCGATCCTACGTGGATCAGTGCTACAGGTTCTGTGTGAGCCCTATCCTGTGTGGGTCCTTGCGCTCAGCGGTTCTGTGTGAGCCAGCGCCTACAGGTTCTGTGTGAGCCCGATCCTGTGTGGGTCTTCTGCGGGGGTTAGTTACCTATCGATCCTTCGTGGGTCCGACGACTTAGATGGATCAGTGATCATCTTTATCGTCCTTGAAGAAGTATACCTGTGTGAGCTGAATCCTGTTGTTTTCCTGTGTGGATTTTGTTGTGCAATTCTGTGTGGATTATGTTCTGCTTTCCTATGTGGAATACGTATACTTTCCTGTGTGGACTGAGTTGTACTTGGGCTCGGAGGATGGAGCGTATTTTGATGACTTAGGTATATGTATGGGCATATACCTAAGCAGTGTCGGTTGTTACTTCGTGATTGTACTTTTCTTCGTTGATTATCCTTTGTGGATTTGAGAGACCTTCTGGGGTCTCGGGGTCCCTACTGAGTAGCTTATACTCACCCCTGCACGGGCTTTGCCCGCACTACGTTGTGTTGGTTGCAGACGACGGACAGCGTAGACCTTAGCTGAGGCTTGCACAGCAGGACGGTACCCGGAGGTGGACCACTGGGCGGGACGTGCTCGGAGCGGACGGTGGGACCCGTGGAGCAGAGGAGCTATCTGTACCCACCCTTCAGGTGGGATTTCCGGTGGACAGCTCGGAGTAGCGGCCTTTACTTTTCAGTTGCTGTTTTTCCCTTTTCGAGTTGTACTTTACTTTCAGTTTGGGTTTGTATTCTGGCCCATTTACTTTTCCGCACTTTCAGTTGTACTCTGCTTGTTTAGTGTTTTCTTCCGCTTGTTTACTCTGTGGTGTGTGTTTACTTTTCAAAGGCAATGCCTTCCCTTTTTACCGGGATTTACGCCTTGGTGCTAGTCGCCAGCCCCTGGCCTATGGAAGGCGGGCTTGGGGTAGTCACGGCTCGGACCCCGAGGGCGGGTCGTGACAAATTGGTATCAGAGGAGTTCTGTTCTACCGCGAACTCTGATCTTTTCTATGTGAAGCAATAATGTTTAGCGTATTGAGTGTGGATATCAGTCCAGGGAGTCCAGTGTTGGTGCGGCGGCCGACGTATCCGTACACTAGGACCCTGACTTCTGATTTCCGACTTAATGCACGAAAACATTGATTGCGTGTGTGTTTCAAAGTTTTCTTTGTGATTACTTGTGTCAGCTCACCGGGTATACTGATCTGCTTAATGAAAGTCTCAAGTTTTCTTTGTGATTACTTAATTCAGCTCACCAGGTATACTGTTCTGACTATGGTGCTCTTGTTCTCCTTTTCAGGATGGCCCCACGACGGCAGCCAGCTAGGGTTCCGAGAGTCGAGCGAGACGACAGCCCACCGAGCGACGAGGCCTCGGTGCAGGGCCCTTTTCCAGTAGTGGCACCGGCGGTAGCTTTACCCGCCGAGCCCCCGATGCTTCCAGCAGCAGCCGCTGACGACGCACGTCGCCTCAGCGCACTGCATGAGTTTCAGCGCCAGTGACCGCCCAGGTTTCGTGGGGAGACAGATCCCCAGGCAGCAGAGGACTGGCTGGAGGCAGTGGTTCGAGTGTTTAGGCTAGTGAGGACACCAGCAGACCTCATGGTGATCCTCGCTGCGAGCCTACTTTACGCAGCAGCTGGACGATGGTGGAGCTTGATGCTCCAGGTACACGATGAGACATCTCTACTCTGGACGGACTTCGAGAGCCTCTTCCGCTCTGAGTTCATCCCAGCCACCCTCCGAGCGGTGCGCATCCAGGAGCTTCTACAGCTGCGGCAGGGCAGCATGACGGTCGCCCAGTACTCAGCGAGATTTACCGATCTCTCGCGCTACTCGACCGACATGGTACGGGATCCATTCTTCCGGGCCCGGACCTTCGAGCAGGGTTTGAGACACGAGATCAGGGCATCGCTGATCTCCCTCAGCATACCGACTCAGACAGGAGTACTGGAGCGGGCTCTTCTGATCGAGAGCTTCCTTGCTGAGTCTACACCAGCACAGCGACCCACCGCAGGGCGGCACGTGGCAGAGTCATCTGCAGCAGGCAGTCGACGGATGACTCAGGGGTCCAGACAGACCAGACCATCAGGCAGACGACCTCAGGGCACTGGCTCAGCAGTACGGGGCACACAGCGCGGAGCCAGTCTTACGAGAGGCAGACAGTGCTACTCATGCGGCGGACAGGGCCACATGGCTCGTGACTGCCCGACCCGCCGTACCGAGGAGCAGCAGTCAGTTGATGGACCACCGAGGCAGAGGCAGAGGGTCGACCGTGGCGGTCCGCAGGGAGGAGGCGGACGAGGCAGAGGAGCTGGACGAGCAGCTGGTGGTGGCCGACGCTTTGAGGCTCTACCACCACCACCACCAGGAGGTCCACCCCGACCACAGGGAGCTGGCGGGCAGCGACAGGCACAGCTCCAGGCAGCAGAGGCCTACGACCACGACGCACCCGAGATGATTCGAGGTACTATCTGTGTCTATTCCACCCTTGCTGCAGTTCTTATAGACACAGGAGCGAGTCACTCTTTCATAGCCGCTGCCCTTGTTCGGAGCTCGGAGATTCCGACAGAGCCGTTGGCTCGATCCTTACGGCTAGAGACTCCTACGGGAGCAGACTCGACGATTACGCACTGGTGCCGGCAGTGTGAGCTTACTCTAGGAGGCGAGAGCTTCGGCTGGGATCTTCTTGTAGCAGCGTCGAGGCCTTACGACGTCATCTTGGGCATGGATTGGCTGTCTACGGTCCATGCACAGATTGACTGTTTTAGGCGCAAGGTGCGATGTGTACGCACCGACGGGAGCAGGTTCACCTTCACCGGCGAGAAGGGAGCCTTAGCAGCACAGGATGGACTTCCGCGGAGGAGAGGACAGCCCATCACTCATCAGTTGGCTAGCCTTATCCTTGGAGCAGTTGACGTGCGGAGTCCTGGTTTTCCTGCAGTGGTGGATCAGTATGCGGACGTTTTTCCCGACGACGTTCCAGGGCTACCTCCTCGCAGAGAGGTAGACTTTTATATTGACTTGTACCCCGGGACAGCCCCGATATCCACCCCAGCATATCGGATGGCCCCCGCCGAGCTTCGAGAGCTACGGGTACAGTTGGAGGACTTGCAGGGCAAGGGGTTCATCCGACCCAGTGTTTCACCCTGGGCTTCCCCGATTTTGTTCGCCAAGAAGGCGGACGGGAGCTTGCGACTTTGTGTTGACTATCGTCGCCTGAACCAGGTGACAGTGAGGAACAAGTATCCGCTACCGAGGATTGATGACCTCTTTGATCAGCTCAAGGGAGCACGGTGGTTCTCGAAGATAGACCTCAGGTCAGGCTATCATCAGCTCAGAGTCAGAGACGAGGATGTGCAGAAGACGGCCTTCAGATGTCGGTATGGCCACTATGAGTTCTTGGTTATGCCCTTCGGTGTAACCAATGCTCCAGCAGTGTTCATGGCTCTCATGAACAGGATCTTTCAGCCATACCTAGATCGGTTTGTCGTGGTCTTCATCGACGACATTCTGATTTACTCTACGACAGAGGAGGAGCACGCCTATCACTTGAGAGTTGTTCTTGACACACTCCGAGAGCACCAGCTTTATGGTAAGCTCTCGAAGTGCCAGTTATGGATACGTGAGGTCCACTTTTTGGGACACGTTATCTCTGAGGCGGGAGTTGCAGTGGATCCCGCGAAGATTGAGGCTGTGATAGCATGGGAGCCACCCAGGAGCGTGACTGAGGTTCGGAGTTTCTTGGGACTAGCTGGATACTATCGGAGATTTGTGCCGAACTTCTCCAGAGTTGCGGCATCACTCACAGCTTTGACGAAGAAGGGGAAACCCTTCGTGTGGTCAGACAGTTGTCAGCAGAGCTTCGAGGAGCTGAGGCAGAGATTGACTAGCGCACCTATCTTGAGGTTGCCTGAGGAGGGAGTAGGGTACGTAGTCTACTGCGATGCATCAGGGACCGGACTCGGATGTGTTCTGATGCAGGAGCGGGCAGTGATCGCCTATGGATCACGACAGTTGAGGCCGCATGAGCAGAACTACGCTACCCATGACCTGGAGTTAGCAGCAGTGGTCTTCGCTCTGAAGACATGGCGACATTATCTGATGGGCGAGCGCTTTACAGTCTTTTCCGATCATCAGAGTCTCAGGTATATCTTCTCGCAGAAGGATCTGAACCTGAGACAGCGACGATGGCTCGAGTTCCTCCAGGACTATGACTTTGAGATAGTCTATACTCCAGGGAAGGGGAACGTAGTAGCCGATGCCCTCAGCAGGAGGACGGGCATTCAGCTACTCGAGGAGGCGACGGAGCAGCTAGCCTCTTTGCAGATATCCTTCGTGGATAGAGATGGAGCAGCCTTTCTTCAGTCTCTAACAGTCACTCCTCCACTACTGCAGCGAGTCAGGGAGGCACAGCGCGGGGACGCTGACTGTGAGACACAGCGTGCACAGATATCCTCGGGACAGGCACCTGATGGTTTCTCCCTTGGAGCAGAGCACGACATCCTTTTCAGAGGACGTGCCATGGTACCAGTCACATTGCGAGAGGAAGTGCTGAGGGAGTTTCACACTTCTCCTTTAGCGGTACATCCTGGAGTGGCGAAGATGTACCAGGACCTCAGACGACAGCACTGGTGGCCGGGCATGAAGAAAGCTGTAGCAGAGTTCGTTTCTCGATGCCTTACCTGTCAGCAGGTGAAGGCAGAGCATCAGGTACCAGCAGGCTTGGTACAGCCCTTGGAGGTTCCGGAGTGGAAGTGGGACGGCATATCTATGGACTTCGTGACTGGACTTCCACGCACTTCCAGAGGTCACGACTCCATCTGGGTGATTGTTGACCGACTCACCAAGTCGGCACACTTCTTACCCATCAGAGAGCAGGGCTCAGTGGAGAGCTTGGGACGTCTCTATGTTCAGGAGATTGTGCGGCTCCACGGCGTGCCATCATCTATCGTCTCCGATCGAGATGCCCGCTTTACTTCCCGGCTTTGGAAAGGGTTGCAGGAGGCGTTCGGGACGCAGCTACGTCTTAGCACAGCTTTTCACCCTCAGACGGATGGTCAGACGGAGAGGACCATTCAGACTCTCGAGGACATGCTCCGCGCATGTGTCCTCGACTTTGGTCGTAGCTGGGAGGACCACCTACCCTTGGTGGAATTCGCGTACAACAACAGCTACCACTCCACCATCGGGATGGCACCGTACGAGGCGTTGTACGGCCGACCATGTAGATCTCCTTTGTGCTGGACAGACCCTGGGGAGTCAGCACTGGTGGGACCGGAGATGGTCCAGGCCACGACAGAGAAGGTCCAGGTCATCCAGGAGCGGATGAGGACAGCTCAGAGCCGGCAGAAGTCATATGCTGACAGGAGGCGGAGACCACTTGAGTTCGAGGATGGCGACCACGTCTTCTTGCGGGTCTCACCTCGACGTGGTATTCGGAGATTTGGCCGAGGCGGCAAGTTATCTCCGCGCTTCATCGGACCTTTTCAGATTCTCAGCAGGATTGGCGAGGTGGCTTATCGCCTTGCTCTACCACCTCAGTTGCACCGGGTGCACGACGTCTTTCACGTATCCCAGCTGAGGAGATACGTGCACGACCCGACGCACATCATTGACCATGGGGAGCTTGACGTTGACGATGGGGAGACTTTTACGGAGGTCCCGGTGGAGATAGAGGATCGACAGGAGCGGGTCCTACGTGGGCGATCGATTCCTCTTGTGCGCATCAGATGGCAGCACGGGAATCTCCAGGAGAGCACATGGGAGCGGGAGGCTCAGATGCGTGCTCAGTACCCTCATTTGTTCCCCTAGTTTTTGATGTATCTTTACGGGGACGTAAAGCCCTGAGGTGGGAGTAATGTAAAGACCGTAAAATTCAAGGGAAATTTTTTCTTAATTTTCTTTGGATTTTTACAAGAGCGCGGTTTCAGACGGCACCTGATTCCGAGGCCCGGAGTGCCCGGAATTAATTTCCGAAGTTTGGCTCGGGTACGTTCAGTGAACGAACGAGCGGGAATTCCTAACTTTTGATCCGGTGCTCGGAATTGAAATCCGAGGGCACCGATGAACTCGCAGCGCCGATTTTCGCTTAATGAGACCTTTTCGGGAGTTGCGTTTGTTGCGGGTTGAAAGTTACGTTTTGGGGTTTTTCAGTTAAGTTAAATAAAATTGTGTAAAACAAATTTTATTTTAACTTATTAAAAAAAAACTACCTAAGGGGGTTGGAAGTGGGACCCACACCCACTTAACCTCCCTTGGGAGGATTAAGTGTGGTGGGGCCCACACGAACCCCTAAGTCTTTTCTTTTTCTCTCAACGTACTTAACCCCTCTTTTAATGGCTTAAGTTACCCTTATTTAATTAAGGGAGTTAAACCCCCTTTTTGAATTTCAAATATTGAAATTCTTTGTGTTGTGTTAATAAAATAAGAGGTAGTCTTATTTTATTTAGAGTTCTTTGTTTGTCTTTGGAGAGCTTTCCCATCTTCAAGCTCTGTCGAAGAACGAAGAACGTCTTCATCCTCAACGAAGAACGATAACACTTCGTCAAGGATCATCGACTCGGCGACCGGTATCTTCGGACCTCTTCTTCCCCCTCGGACCTTCTTCGTCGGCAAACGAAGATCCGCCAACGTCGTGTCTCTTCGGGCATAGCACTTCGTCAACGGATTTGACGAACGACGACCGCGACACCCGACCTCCGCGACGCCGTCTTCCGCGGAGCGTAGCCGAACCTTTGAATCCTAAACCCGAGGTAGGGGTTTTTGTTTTCATTTTGGTTTCCTTACTCCTTTTCTTGATCATGAATGATAAGTATAACGTGTGGCTTATTTATTTAAGTTTCGTTTTTATTCCTTTAACGTGAGGGGGGCCGGACCGCACGAACACGGCCGAATCCCCCCCTCCATCGTTCATGTTTGTTTATGTTGGTGGAAACAAGTAGCGTGGTGCCGTCGCACCACGCGGACGATCGTTCTTATAATTTACGCAACGACGTCGCGCTACGCCGAGGAGAGTCTTCAAGAACGCGACGCCGTCGCGCCGCGTTGGAAGGATTCATGGCACGACGAATGGGGCGCGGTGCCGTCGCACCGCGCCGGACGACGAACACCGCGGCCGGTTCCGGGCCGTGGCGGGACGAGGAGACCGCGACCGGTTCCGGGCCGCGGCGGAAGGAAGGACCGGCGGCCGGGCCGCCGGCGTCGGAAGTCGAGGGCGGGACCGGAATTTCCGGTCCCGTTGGTAAAAACCGTCCGGCCAGCGGGCCGGCCGGATGTCATAAAACCGGGGGATTAAACCCCCGGCCGGTTCTCCAAACCCCCCTCTTAATGAGGGGGGGCGGTTCAATTAAAGGAGGGGGGGGGGGCAAAGCCCCCCCGGTTTTTATCCAGTCGGCCCCCACTTGCGGGGGCCGTTTCTTTTGCAAGGCACGGCTTATAGCCGTGCCGCCTTGTGAAACGCGGGGCTTAGCCCCGCGTGCCTCCCGCCGCCGCCACGCGGCCCGCCGCCGCCGCCACGCGGCCCGCCGCCGCCACGCGGCCCGCCGCCGCCACGCGGCCCGCCGCCGCCACGCGGCCCGCCGCCGCCGCCACGCGGCCGGCCGCCGCCGCCGTCCGCCGCCGCCGTCTGCCGCCGCTCGCCGCCGCCGTCCGCCACCGCCGTCCGCCGCCGCCGGCCGCCGCGCCGTCCAGAGGGGGGGGGGGGGTCGGGCCGGGTCGGCCCGGACCCGGACCCCCCGTTTCGGACCAGATTCGGTTCTTGGCTCATAACTTGAGCCTCGGACCTCCGAATGACTAACCGTCTGCGGCAACGCGATCCTTGGATCGAGACGGTCGTTTCGGTATATCGCACTCAAGGTTTCGGGTTACTTTGAGTTCGGCCGGGTTGGTTCGTTCACGAAACCAACCGGGCCTTCGGAGCGGAAACGCTCATATCTTGAGCTACGGACGTCCGATTGACGTGCCGTCAGTCGCGTAGTGTTCCTCTTAGTGAGACGGATCTTTTGGCATACTCCGCCCGAGGTTTGGACGCAGGTGGAGTACGGTCGGGTTGGTTTTGCCTTAAAAACCAACCGGGCCCCGGAGACGAAAATGCCAATAACTCTCAGACCGGGCGTCCGATCGACGCGCCGTCTGTTGCGTTGAGTTCCTGTTGGCGATACGGAACTTTTGGATACATCAACTTCGGTCTTCGTGACAGTTGATGTATCAGCCTCTCGGCTCGTGGAGCGGACCCTCCGTACGAGCTTGCTGTGTGCGGGAACCCTAGTGCTGGCTGCGACTGTTCTACTGCTACGACTGCTACTGTGACTGCTACGACGACAGTACAGAGATCCTGTGTGGATTCGACGACGACAGTACAGAGATCCTGTGTGGATTCGACGACGACGACTACAGCACTCAGCGATCCTACGTGGATCAGTGCTACAGGTTCTGTGTGAGCCCGATCCTGTGTGGGTCCTTGCGCTCAGCGGTTCTGTGTGAGCCAGCGCCTACAGGTTCTGTGTGAGCCCGATCCTGTGTGGGTCTTCTGCGGGGGTTAGTTACCTATCGATCCTTCGTGGGTCCGACGACTTAGATGGATCAGTGATCATCTTTATCGTCCTTGAAGAAGTATACCTGTGTGAGCTGAATCCTGTTGTTTTCCTGTGTGGATTTTGTTGTGCAATCCTGTGTGGATTATGTTCTGCTTTCCTATGTGGAATACGTATACTTTCCTGTGTGGACTGAGTTGTACTTGGGCTCGGAGGATGGAGCGTATTTTGATGACTTAGGTATATGTATGGGCATATACCTAAGCAGTGTCGGTTGTTACTTCGTGATTGTACTTTTCTTCGTTGATTATCCTTTGTGGATTTGAGAGACCTTCTGGGGTCTCGGGGTCCCTACTGAGTAGCTTATACTCACCCCTGCACGGGCTTTGCCCGCACTACGTTGTGTTGGTTGCAGACGACGGACAGCGTAGACCTTAGCTGAGGCTTGCACAGCAGGACGGTACCCGGAGGTGGACCACTGGGCGGGACGTGCTCGGAGCGGACGGTGGGACCCGTGGAGCAGAGGAGCTATCTGTACCCACCCTTCAGGTGGGATTTCCGGTGGACAGCTCGGAGTAGCGGCCTTTACTTTTCAGTTGCTGTTTTTCCCTTTTCGAGTTGTACTTTACTTTCAGTTTGGGTTTGTATTCTGGCCCATTTACTTTTCCGCACTTTCAGTTGTACTCTGCTTGTTTAGTGTTTTCTTCCGCTTGTTTACTCTGTGGTGTGTGTTTACTTTTCAAAGGCAATGCCTTCCCTTTTTACCGGGATTTACGCCTTGGTGCTAGTCGCCAGCCCCTGGCCTATGGAAGGCGGGCTTGGGGTAGTCACGGCTCGGACCCCGAGGGCGGGTCGTGACATGTTTAAACATAATGTAATATCCCAACTATTTAATTTCTATTGCATGTACAATAATACATAACTTTTATTTCCTTTTTTCCTCTGGTACTCTCTCATTTTTCATCCTTCTCTTCTCTCCCAACTCAACTCTAAAAAATTCCTTTTACTGTATTGATTGAATTGAAGTGTTGTGGATTTTTATATAGTTTTTATTAATTTTATTCATCACCTTTTACCATTTAGACATTCACTTACCAAATTCATTTCCATTCGATAATGGCTTCACCATATATTATTGCTTATTTACTATTTCAAGTAAGCGACTAATTGATTTATTGCTTAATTTGATAGTAAAATACGTCATTCTTGAACTCTCAATTGTGATCTATCATATTTCAACTACATTAATAATCCTTTAATCTTGTCTATAATTGTATCTTCAATATTTATTATTACCTTCATGAGAGACAAAACCACATAGGGAAAGGGGTGAGATTTGGGGTGTTTTGAACTTATTGGATCTCTAAATTGTAACTTGGTAACCCTAAGGATAGTAATCAGGTTACATGAAAACTTTTTATTCAATTAGTTTAGGGAACCCAAAACATGGGATAATTAAATGAATGAACCTATCCTTCTTGGAGTATAATATAATATGACGATTAACCTATGACACTTTATTCCCTAGAAGCTAGGATTAATGCATCTTGGTTTTTATCTATATCTATACTAAGAAATAATTTCATCTCAGATAGATCTAGTAGGTTTTACCAAAATCAACTACTGATCATTACACTGCTTCATAGATTAAGAGATAACACTATTCCTAGTCAGGATCAAGATTATCCTTTATACCAGTACCGTAAATTTTTTCCCGATCCCCCCCTTTTTCTTGAATCCTTAACCAATCTCAATAGTTTTAATTAAATCCCAAACCCAATCCAATACATAAGGAAACCAATAAAATGGGTTCTAGGTTCTGGTTTCTTAACTACCAAAATTTTTCTCATGGGATCGACCGCACACTATCACTATACTATGTCATTATAGAAAGATTATTTTTCGATAAATAAAAATTCTACTCTAATTTAAACTTGCTCGAATTAACAGGTACTTGTGGGTGTGTCCGTGCTCCAGCTAGATAACATGTCATAGGCCTGTAATTCACCAATTTTCCACATTAATGAAACTTTCCTTTGGAATTATTTTTCACCAACATCATATGTATTGACACCATTACTCTAGAATAATTTTAAATCATTAGTAAATTGAATTAAATAAACATCTATATTCATTTTATGATTCCGGAAGTTAATAAGGTTGAAAATATATATTGATAACTTATCAGCATCTAATGAGGTATATTTTAGGGATTTATAAAAATATTATAATGGGAATATTGTCTACCTTAAGAAAAAAAATTGATAGAAACCATTAGTAGAAAGGAAAAATCACACGTTACAAGATTCTAAATAAAAGGAAGGATGTACATGGTCAAACGATTTCCACAAATCACCATCAGAAGGATGATTTAAGATTTTACTCGTTGAAATATTGTTCTTGTGACCTGACATAAATGATAATCTATTTTGAGTAATAAAATAATTCTTCTATTTGGGTGTAAGTGTGAAATACCTCAAGTGTTTAATAGAAATTAATCCAGGCTTCCATAGTTGAGCCACTCTGTACCTAAATTGTCTACATGTAGTAAAACTGACTAACGACCCATTTTCACCTTAATAGAAGATAAAATAATTTAATCATGCTTGAATATTCTGATAACCAATACCAAAATTAAAACCCGACCTCTTTCCCTCATAGAAATTTATAGGAAACACCTTTCCTTCAGGTAACAGTGATTTAACCAAATAGAATATCAGTTCAAAATAGTAATTTGGCATTTCATTATATGTTTTAATAGCCATAAATGTTTCAAATTCATCAAATTTACATATCTTACAACCAATATAAATGGAATCCTTATTGACTTCAACAACACATAAAATTGAGATTGTTTTAACTCATGAATAAAATAAATTTCATACTTAGTTTCAATTTGTTGAAAATATGGACCAACAACATCATGTACTATAGATTGAACCCATGATGGATTTGGAACTAAATTGTTAATATTTTCTCTATAACTACGTTCCCCATGTTGAAACAAAAAACATAATATTTTCAATGACCAAATGTAATCGATGACCCCAATGTTTCCAAATGTGTCAAACCTCCTCAGATCACATTTCTATCATGGACACTTAATTGTCCCTTCTAAAATGAATTCTAGTTTTTGTGATGCAAATGATATAAAAGATTCAAGACCTTCAATATCTAAATTAATTATAAAAGAAATATTTGGATTCTTATGATGATTAATCTAATCATTATTATGTAATAAAGACTATTTTTTATTTCCATATCTAATATCACTATAAAAAAAATAAAAAAAATTGTTTTTTAAAAATTTTATATAACAAAAAAAAGAACGAAAAAGAGTAAAAAATTTAAAAAAAATATAATTTACATTTAAATATTATAAATTTTATCCATTTACCACAAATTTTAACTAATTAAAGGTAATTTTACTCATTTTTTATAATTTTTACTAAGTACACTTAATTTTTAGTAATTACAATAAATTTTTAGTAATTGTCTCTAATGTTTAGTAATTATCATTAATTATTAATAATTACCTGTAATTATAGCTAATTGCCTCTAATTATAACTAAATTCCCCTAATTATTACTAATTACCACATATTTTTATTAAATACCACTAATTATTACTAATTAAAGCTAGGTTTTTGTAATTACTACTAATTTTTATTAAGTGATTATAATTTTTACTAAGTGCTACTAATGTTTACTAAGTGCCACTAATTACCACTAAATTTTAATAATTACTGATTATTAGTACTAATTAGCTATAATTAGCACTATTTAGCACACATTATTTCTAATTTCTACTAATTATCACTAATTACTTCTAGTTCTTAGTAAATTACCATTAATTATTACTAAGCACTACTAATTCTTAATAATTACCGCCAATTTTTACTAAGTGTCGCTTATTTATACTAAGAATCGCTAATTACCGGTAATTTTTACTAGTTATCACAAAATTTTACTAAGTACACCTAATTAAAACTAATTTTTACTAAATACTACTAATTTTTACTAATTTCTTCCATTTTTATTAATTTACACTAATTATTAATAATTACCAATAATTTTTAGTAGCTACTGCTAATTTTTGCTAAGTGTTACTTTTTTTTAACTAAGTACCTCTAATTATCGCTAATTTTTACTATGTATCTCTTATTTTTACTATATATAGCCAATTGTAACTAATTATTACTTACTACTACTAATTTTTAATAAGTACTACTAGTTTTTAGAAATTATAATTAATATTTAATAATTACCACTAATTTTTACAAATTTTCACTATGTTTTATGAAGTACTGCTAATGTTTACTAATTATCGTTACCTTTTACAAATTATCGCTAATTTTTAATAATTTTCAATAATTTTAGTAATTACTGCTAATTTTTACTAAATTATCACAAATATTTACTAAGTACTTCTAATCTTAACTAGTTACAACTATTCTTTACTAATTATTCCTAATTTTTTACTAATCACTACTAATTAATGTTATTTCTTACCAAGTATCATTAATTGCCACTAGTTACCAGTAATTACGGCTAATTATCACATATTAGTACTAATTAACACCGATTATTACTAATTACCGCTAATCTAAAGTAAATCAAACAAATTTTTAATAATTATTAATTATCTTTACTAAGTGATACAAATTTTTACTTACTACCTCTAATTTTTACTAATTACCGCTAATTTTTACTAATTACAGGTAATTTTTAGTAATTACCATTAAATTTTACTAATTATCTCTATTTTTTAATTACCACTAATTTTTTTAATTACTTTTATTTTTTTTAATTACCGTTAGTTTTTACAAATTACCATTAATTTCCACTAAGCACCACCAATTGATGTTAATTTTTAATTAGTACAACTAATTACTATTAATTGCTTTTAATTCCTACTAATTACCAATAATCATTACTAATTACCATTAATTATTACTAATTACCACTAATTTTAAGTAATTACATCTAATTATTACTAATTACAGCTAATTATTAATAATTACTGCTAATTTTAACTAATTGTAACCTATTTTTACTAAGTACCACTTAGTATTGCTAATTTTTACTAATTACCACTAATTAAAATTTATTTTTATTAAGTACTACTAATTACTACTGATTTTTAGTAATTACCACTAATTTTTACTAATTGCCACTATTTTAACTAATAACTACTAATTATCACTAATTAAAACTAATTTTTAGTAAGTACCTCTAATATTTACTAAGTTCCACTTATTTTTACTAAGTGATGCTTATTTTTACTTTGTTCTGCTAATTACCACTGATTTTTACTAAGTACAACTTATTGTTGCAAATTTTTACTATGTGCCAATAATTTTTAACAACTACCTCTAATTTTTACTAATCACCACTAATTACCTCTAAATTTTAACCAATTATCCCTAATTTTTACTAAGTACCACTAATTTTTAATTATTACCAATATTTTTAAATAATTGCAGCTAATTTTTACTAATTACTGCTAATTTTAATTAGTTACCACTACTTCTTACTAATTATCACTAATTTTTATAAATACATCTAATTTTTATTAATTACCACTAATTTTTACTAATTACCACTAATTTTTACTAAGTACCACTAATTAATGCTGACTTTTACTATGTGTTGTTAATTACTACTAGTTACCTGTATTTAATGCTAATTTCCACTAATTGTTTCTTATTACTGCTAATTATTAATAATTAGTGCTATATTTTAGCAATGATCACTAATTATTACTAATTACCAATAATTTTTTATAATCATCATTAATTTTTACTAAGTACCTCTTATTTATTCTATGTTCTGCTAATTTCCACTAATTTTTACTAAGTGACAATTGTTTTCACTAAGTGCCGCTAATTTTTACTAAGGGTCACTAACTTTTAATAACTACTGCTAATTTTTACTATGACCCGCTAATTTTTACTAAATACCACTAATTACCACTAATTTTTACTAAGTGCTGCTACTTTTTTGAAATTATCGTTAATTTCACAAGTTACCACTATTTATACTAATTACTAATAATTATCACTAATTACTGATAATTTTTAATAAGTGTCAATAATTTTTACTAAGGGATTCATAATTTTACTAAGTGCCGCTTATTTTTTCTATGAATCTCTAATTATAGCAAATTTTTATTCAGGACTACTAATTACCACTGATTTTTACTAAGTACCGCTCTTTTTTAGTACTTAACACTAATTTTTACTAATTACCACCAATTTTTACTAATTACCACTAATTTTTTCTAATTACTTCAAATCTGTACTAATTACCGCTAATTTTTACTAATTTTTACTAATTACCACTAACTGTTACTGATTACCACTAATTTATAAAAATAACCCCTAATGTTTACTAAGCACAGCTATTTTTTAGCGGGTACCACTAATTACCACTAATTACAAGTAATTACCACTAATTATTACTGATTAACACTAATTATTACTAAATACCAAATATTTTTATTAATTATCGTTAATTATTATTAATTACAGCTAATTTCTCATAATTAGTGCAAAATCTTACTAAGGGACACTTTTTTTTACAAAGTACCGCAATTTTTTACTATGTGTCGCTAATTTTTTCTAAGTGCCACCAAGTCATACAAAGCCCCGCTAATTTTTACTAATATTCACTAAGTACATATAATTGTTTCTAATTTTTACTAAGTACTGATAATTACCACTAATTTGTAGTAGTTACCACAAATTTTTACTAATTACTTCTATTATTACTAATTATTTCTAATTATTACTAATTACCACTAGTTTTTAGTAAGTATCGAAATTTTTTACTAAGAATTGCTTATTTTTACTAAGTGTGGCTTATTTTTACTAAGTATCACTAGTTTTTACTAAGTGCTGCTATTTTTAGTAATTATCGCTTAGTTTTACTAATTACTGCTAATTTTTAGTAATTACCACTGATCTATACTAATTATTGCCAATTCTTACTAAGTGCTATAGATTTTTACTAATAAATGCTAAATTTTACTAATTACCTCTAAGTTTTTTACTTATTACCTCTATTTTTAGCAATTATCACATTTTTTATTAATTATTGATAATTTTTACTAATTACACCTACGTT
This sequence comes from Viscum album, assembly GCA_963277665.1. Classification (NCBI taxonomy): domain Eukaryota; kingdom Viridiplantae; phylum Streptophyta; class Magnoliopsida; order Santalales; family Viscaceae; genus Viscum; species Viscum album. The sequence continues at coordinate 419,235,357 of OY728162.1, read as the reverse complement.
TTACTAATTATGGCTATTTTTTAGTAATTGCCTCTATTTTTTACTATATTCCACTAGTTTAAGCTAATTGTTTCAATGTACTTCAAATTATTGGAAATTTTTAGTAATTATTGAAATTTTTTATTAATTACTGCTAACTTTTAGTAATTATCTCAAATTATCACTAAATTTTACTAATTAGTTTGAATTATTACTAATTTCGTTTAATTAAAAATGTTTACCGCCAATTTTTACGATTTACTGCTGATTTATAGTAATTATTGCGGATATCTAATAATTATCTTTAATTTCTAATAATTACTACTAATTTCAAATAATTACAGCTAATTTATAATAATTAATGCTTAATTCTAATAATGACATCTAATTTCTAATAATTACCTCTCATTTCTAATACTTATATGTTTTTTGTTGTTAATTATCACTAATTTGTTGTCATTGCCCCAAATTTTTACTAATTATTTTAAAATTATTAATATTTACCATTAATTAATAAAAAAGAGTATTAATTACTACTTATTACAAATTACTAATTTCTGTTAATTAATACAAACTACTTTCAAATATTATTATTTATTACTAATAACTTTATATTAATATTATGTTTTGTTAATTCGAGCTCATTTTTGTTAATTTTTAATAATTCCACCTTCGTAACACTAGTTTTTACTAATAACCGATTTTTATACTTATTATCGCTAATTTCTAATAATTACCACTAAACACTAATAATTATAGTTAATTTCTAGTAATTAAAACTACATAATTATAATTAAAACTAATTACTACTAATTAAATCTAAATAAAACTAATTAAAAATATTTATTAAAAATTAAAAACAAAGACTTAAAATTTATAAAATTTACTATTACATAAAACTAATTAATACAAAATAAAAAAATGTAATTCTAATAAAAACTACTTATTACTAATTACTAATAATTAATAATTATTATTATTAATATAAAATAAAATAAAATAATTAAAAATTAAAACAATCTATAAATATCTTAAAACTAAATCATTTAGTGGATGCAAAGTCAAAAACTTGTTTCCTTATAAAATTTAAAACTTTAAACAGAAGAAGGTGAGAGCAGAGGCGGAGATGGAAGTTCAAAGGAGGAGACAATGAACAAATTTTAATGGGGGTATATATAGGTTAGATAATTCGCGATGGGTCCCATTGCAATTAGTACTAACCATAAATAATTGCATCGGTTGTAAAAATGTATTTGTGATGGGTCCTGTCACAAATATTGTTCTGCTGATAATTTATTTGCAACAAGAATTAATTCTCGTCCCAAATACATTTCCTGGGGTTTGTCACACATGTCGTGTCAAAGACATTTGAGATGAGAATGTTTTTCTATCGCAAATAGTTTTTTATTAAGGATTTTTTTATGGGAGATGAACTTTGTCACAAATAGTCCTTGACGAGGGACTATTTTACGACGGGTGATGGGCCCATCACAAATAGCCCATCCCAAAAACCGTTTTTTCTCATATTGAAGGGGCTAGTTGGAAACCTAATGATTTATGAAGAAGAACATAAAGGTGATATTGAGGATGTCGAACCAAAGAGGAAATCTATTGCATTCAAAACATTTGAGTAAATTTTTTCGGAATTAATAAAGAATGAAAATACATGTGGAAGTGAATCAAATTCAAATAGTGAAGACGATATAGATCACATATCCAATATATTGAAAAAGTTTTATAAGAAAAAAAAGTTTTTTAGGAAATCAAATCACATGGGAAAATATGAAAATAAGTTAAATTGAAAAAAGGATGACACGTATAGAGAAGTTACAATCTATGAATGTAAAAGGAAGGGCCACATCAAAGATGATTTCTCTATGTAGAAATATGATAATAAATGTGATGATAAAGGAATTATCCTAAATAATAAAATTAGGGCTACATAAATTGATTCATAAGATAATTATAATGATTTGTATAAAGACGATGTAAGTGAACAAGCTAATTTTGATTTCATAGCCATTACATCTGAGGTATAGACTACTAATTCAAATATTTTTGAAAATATGCTTTAGATGATTCTAAAATGACTAAGTAGGAGTTATAAGAATATCTATCTATGCCTGATGAAACAATGAATAAGATTAGTGATGCATATAAAAATTTTAAGAAGTTACATGACCTAACTGCTTCTGATAAAACTTATCTTACTATTGAAAAATTAAGGAATTCCAAGTTGTTAGAAGATATAAATTATTTGAAATTGGATAATTAATACCTTATAAAACATATAGATAAGTTTATTAAAGGAACATATATCTTTAATAGGGTGTTGGGTAATGAATATACACCTAAATTTATAATTGGTATAGGATATCACTCTGGATAGAAAATAGTCCTTTACAAGAATTATTTTGTTCCTAGTTTTAAATCCATTACTAGGACCATATTTTTTAATGATAGAGGAAGATTTGTACATGAGGAATCCAAATTTGAACCTAAAGACCTTTTTCTATAATACTTTGTAATTTTTCTATTAATAAACTTGTGAAAGAAATATGGATAGTGAAGGATTCATGTGCTAACTTTTCTAGACACAATAAAGCATGGGTACCAAAATCATTTCATGGATAATTGTGTGTAGGTAAAATTCCTTACATTAAAGTAAGATTATATAGTATCTAGAAAATTAATGTTCTAGAAATATGATTGGATACTATGAAAGCCTTAATAATATAGTGAAATTTAATGGTGGACATGTGACATTTGGTTGCAATTATAAAGGAAGAATAGTTGGTCTTTGTAAAATCAGAAACTCTAAAACTACGATAATTTCAAACCTTTTATACATTGATGAATTAAAGTATTAATTTTTTAGTTTTTTCCCAATCATGTTATGATTGTAACCATTTTATGTTTGAAAATAATGTTATAAAAAAAATTTATTCTAAGACTAATTTAGTTTTTACGAATATGACGAATGATAATGCATATGTTGTAGACTTTGATTATTTATTTTCTAGAAAAAATTCTTACTTGAGTGATTTTCGTAAATAATATAGGTTTTGGAATTGGAGTCTAGGTAACCAAAATGTGCAATCACATAAGAATTAGGCTAAAATGTGTTATTTAAGGATACACCTGAACTGGAATTCTCAAAGGAGAAAGTGTGAATTTCCTGGAAAAAATGATAGAAACAAAAAAATTCAATCAAATTAAAGAAATCTATTTCTACTACTCTATCCCAAAAGTTGGTCACTGGTGAATTTAGAATTCTAGAAATAGATCCTGCCATGAAGGTATTGTAAGCTCAAGTTTATCCATACAGACCCATTCTCAATGTCATAATATGGATCTTTGTATGGTCTTGAAAAATATAAAGTATTCCCCATCCTTGGGGATAATTTTAGCTGGAAGGATTTCCATATCACTATTACAGAGGGAACCTACCCAAGAGATATGGTTTGTTGGAATCCTTTAATATAAGGTTCAAGCTCAATACAGATGACTCTGGTCATCTTGGGCTTATGCAGGGTGGAGGTATCATCTGTGACACCAAATGTTCAGTGGTTTTCTCCATCCATAACTTCTATGAAAATGGTGAATCTATTATTGACAATGTTAGGGCATTTATTAATGGGTTTGAGGTTTTCCATCAATAAAATATCTATCTTTTCATGATTTAAACAAACTCCTCTATTGTACATAACTCTCTAAATACAAGATATCCATATCATGGTCAATCATATACTATATAAGAAGCTGAAAGAGTCACATCCACCAAGCATACTTGTTGAACACGTGGAATGAAGATAATCAAGTAGCAGACTATCTATCATCAATGGGTACTAAAGATAATCCTTGTATGATTATTTATTTTATGGTATCCCTCCCCATGAGTATGTTAATCTAGTTTTGGTGGATTCTCTTGACCTTATTTACTTCATTCTTTCTTGATATTGTTGGTCCTCTCGTTTCATTAATAAAAATTCTTACTTTGATGGATGTAGAGTACCATAATAGAATTTATATTAATATAATAATAATTTATCATGGACGTGAATTTGAGTATCAATATTTTGAGACTCTTTATTGAAAACAAGGCTATAGTTACAATTTATTTTCCACTCAAACACTTAAAAAATAGAGTTGTTTAAAGGAGAAATATATCTTTCCACAAAATTACATTGACTATGATTAGTGTCTATGATTTAACTATTTATTTATGGGTTGAATATATGAAAATTGATTTTTATATAATTAATAGGGTTATGATATGACATCTTTTATGGAATAATCCTTATGAAATTGTGGAATGGTAGAAAACCATATATTAATTAATATTGATTTTTTGGATCGAAAGTCTTTATTCTTAATATAAAAGTTAATCTAGGAAAATTTGAACCACGGAGCAATAAAAGAATTTTTTAGGTTATTGAAAATCTAGTAAATATTATTGAGTATTTAATAAAATAACTAATATTGTGGAAGAATCTATTCATGTCACATTTTAGGAGATGAATCCACATTATAATGGCCCAGACCTCTTTGGTCCATTACTTAGTGAAAATCCAGTGATTGAAGTGTTTCCGTAAATCAATGTGAATTATTTCAAGGCATTCCAACATTTCGATCTTTTCAGGTTCTCCAACTGTAGGTTGAAATGGTAGGACATGATAGTGAGTTGCAATGGTGACTCACACTAGTATCTCGCAATGGTGACTCACGACAGTAGGTTGTGACGGTGAATTGCAATGGTGACTCACACCGATAGCTCCCAATGGTGACTCACACCTATAGTTTGTTACAGTGAGTCAGAATTGTGACTTACACCAGTATCTCAAAATGGTGGCTCTCATTGGTAGGTCGTGATGATGAATCACAATAGTGACTCACATAGGTAGCTCGCAAATTGTGACTTGCACTGGTAGCTCATGATGATGAGTCAAGATGGTGAGTCACGACGGTGACTCACACTGATAGATTATGATAGTGAGCCAGAATGGTGACTCACACCAGTGAGTCATGACGGTGAGTTGCGACAGTGACTCACATCGATAGCTCTCTAAATAGTGACTCACACTGGTGACTCATCTAATGGTGATTCATTTACAACAGTTTTTCATTTTTCATGTTTTTCTAGTTTTGACCTTTTAACATTTTCCATGAAGTAAAATGAGTTTAATAACATATTTATGTGGTTTTGAATCTATTTCAAGGGCTATGAATCATATCCTTGGATTCTTAAGAGTTTGGTGGGCATTTAGTTGGTCAAACCGAGTGGTTTTGTTGAGAGCTATATTTAATTGTAATTCAAAACCGTTTAATATTCCATGAGTCTTAGATCTAGTACTTATAAGCTGGGGGCCTTCCCATTACTCATTCCTCCTCCTTTGGATTGATAAAAAATGTCCCCAGAACCTTTCTTCCCTAATGAGTGATGCGTTGTGTTGTAGCTTTCATATCTACTCTCCCCTGGAGGCTTTTCCTGCTACATGTGCAACCCCTAATTTGGTGCAATAAGGAAGTGTCCATTTATTTTACTTCTAGGTAGGTTTTCCATCATCTCGTTCAATTTTTTATCATTCGGGGTGGGAGTACGAATGTATCCTATGAAAATAGTAGAATCCAAATTCAAAAATATAATTGAATCTATTTCAAATAAATAAACTAGGGATGTGGAAATAGACATATGATCGTACAGTTTTATTGATATTTGGATCAATTTTGTGAATTGTATGGGCTATATGCCTATTCAAAATCATGTCCATCGGGGGTCTTTGTTTGTGAGCCTAATAGATTATGGGTTACCTATTTTTTGTTTCCTACTGAGATGCTATTATAAAAAACCTTTTAACCACACACACTTGGAGAATAAATGGATTCCCCATGATCAAACTCTTTTTGTGATAACCCCTGAATTAACATGTGGAAATTATGTGAGGAATGACTTATTAAATATATATACCTTTCTTTGATTATTGAAGTGGTGTGATGTGTGTGGTATTGTACTAAATTATGGTCTAGTAGGGTTGTGGGGATGGTTGTGTGACGTTTTGTGGTTTGGGTGGTGTAATGGAATCTCAGGTTGATATATTAATTAATTACAGAATGGATAATAAGTGTGGTGTAGCAGAGCTGCAATAGTGAGAGTGGTATGTTTATGCAGTTGGGGTGTGAAATTGAATATGACTATAAAGGGATGTGGATGTGGAATTTTTTGATGTAGTGTGGTCCTTGTGATTTTGGGATTGGTTCTATTAGAATGTGACTTGGACATAATGAATTTAAATAATGATGATGATATTGGATGGTAAGGGTGTTAAATGGAGAGGAATATTAAGTGGGTTAATTAACCATGATTCCTCATCTTCTATGTGACTTTGGTTGTGTGGATTAATATGTGTTGTTCTTAGTAGTTTTCTAGGTTGATATGAAATTAATTAATGAATATATTAATAAATAATGAGACTTAGTTAATTGAATTGGATGGGGGTTTAATTTGAGTTTACGACTTACCATGTGGTTTTGCATTCAGAGGTAGTAGAAAAGGAGGTTTTGAGAGTTGGTTATTTGTGTAAAAACCAATGGTTGGACTGGAGTGTTTGGAATTCTATATGAATTACTTGTATTTTACTTTCAATTTATATCCGCACCCCACCCTAGTTGAGAACTATGTTCCTGAAACCCCTGTCGTCATAGGAGGGGTGTCTTTCCCAGACATCCCAATGGGAGGATGGATGGTTGTCCACCCACTCCCTCTTCCATGTTTTGGTATCCTAAGATTCTTTGGGAAGGTTTGGTTTTGTGAGGCCCATGTGTGTGTGGGATATTTATTCTTTCTTATGTGTCTTCAGGAGGATATGAGTTGTGATTTCCCAGGTTTCATCAGGATGAGATGAGTTGTGATTTCCAAAGTGTCATGGGAATGATATGTGTTGTGCTTTCCCAGTTGTTTTTCAATATATGGTGTGGTTTGTGGCCCAGGTGTCTGGGGTGGTATGTGGTGTGGTTTGTGAGGCCTAGGTGTGTGGGGAAAGATGAGACATGATTTGTGGGGCCCATGTACATGCAGACCAGATGTTATATGCTTCATTTTTATAGGTGATAGGACTATCTGTGAGGACTAGGTGTTTGCTGGTGGGATGTGGCATGATTTGTTTTCCTAGGTTTGTGTGTGTGGGCTGTGATGTGGTGGTTTTGGAGGTGGTGGGAGCATGAGGATTCTTTCCATTAAGAAAGAGAAGCTAAAATAGTGGGAAGTGGTGTGAGGTAACCTATCATATATATTCATATTATATTAATTTAATTTACTTTCATTATTTGGTGATTGCACCTTGGGGAGGTTGGGGTGGTTAGTATACATGTTAGGTGCTGTTTTGGATTTTTTTTCTCACAGTCACATAAATATGCTACTCTGACTTGTGCATGAGAGACTTTGGGTTCTCTTACTGAGTATACATGTATGATCACCCTACATATATAAAATTTCTTTCAGGTTTTTTAGAGGATTATGTGGACCATGATGGACATTACTAGTTTAGACCTTGAGATAGTTGTTGTGTCGCAAGCTAGCCTTGATTTTGGTATTTAATTTTGAGTTTCATTATATTTGTAATATTTGTATTTTAAACATGCATGTGGGTCGGATTTTGGATTTATTTTATATATATAGTACTTGGAGTTGTTTTGGGCTAGACTATATTATATCCCAATCAAGTTTTCTTTAAAAAGGGAAATGCGTCTCATTTTGTGAGATTGTATAAACATGGTTCTGGTCACCACCTCAGAGCCTACATGAGGCAGGACACGAGGGTCACTATCTCCCTTTCTTTATTTCCAGCTAAGGAGGGGTATCTTTGGAGAGAGAGGGATGTGAAAGAACGATATCAGAGTTGATGATTGAGAGATAGGATGGGATTTAGAGTTAGTCGTAGTGAAGATTTCATGGGTTAGTAGGGAAACAATGTCAGGTGACACTAGTGTGTGAAATAGTCTAGAGATGATTGACTGGGACATGATATTTTAGGGCCCCTTGTGATCTGATGCATGGAATATGGTTTTACCAAACTATCGGGTGAAGATGCACTATTTTTTGGGTAGATACCTTATGAAAGGAACATCCATCATAATGACTTGTAATCTTAAATAAATAGGGGTGTTTTGGGAATTTTAAATGGATAACCAAATGGTTTAAATGAGTTAAAATGAATCTTAAATAAAATTTCATACTAATCAGGATTTGAAATTCCTTATTTGCCCTTTTTAGATATGGCACCCAGTCATTGTCCACATGTTTCTCAGTTTGTTGAGGCACGACAGGAAAATCTAGCTGATTGGTGGAGGGTTGACTCAGTGGAGTAGGAAGACTAGTGGTAGATAATTTTATGTGATTTATAGTGGCAGACCTTGGGAATGTATGACGGTAGTGTTTCAAACATGGAGATAGAGAGATGTCTCGAGGATCTTAATAACACCTTCAATATAATCTTGGATCAGACGAAGTACTGGTATCCTTTGGAAGTCATCCCGATGTGGGGATTTTTGAATCAATGGTAGATGATGTACCTAAGGGAGAGGAAAGAGGATGATGTTCTATGGGTTGATTTCAAGGAGTTCTAAGCACAATTCCTTTCATCCTCCATGAAGTTTAAGAAGTGGTAGGAGTTACTCTCCCTCTAGCATGGGAGTATGTCATTGTTGTAGATATAGATTATTATCAACGATCCCGTTCATTTTCCCTGGATCTCTTTCTGGATGAGGAGTCTCATGTGAGACGCCTAGAGGAGGCACTTGGTCCTTCCATCAAGTACACAGTTACTCCAATTATGTTTCCAAAATACTTATAGGTTCAGAAGAAGGTTGAGGTTATTAAGAAGATTCACTCATGAGGAGGCCTACCACGAGAGAGAAATCATAAGAGTTCTTCAAAGGGTAAGTTTACCAGTAATAGTTCTTTGTCGCTCGGGCCTTCCATGTTTCAACTGGTGGGGATTCAACCTTAGTAGTTTCCATTCTGAACTTATGGTCCTTATACCTTTCCTGTGAACATGGGACTGAGGTGTTTCATCTTTGGAGTCTATGAGAATATTCAGAATCAATGTCTGATGATCATTAGAGCTTAGTGAGGTGAGTGGGTTCATCACTAGCCTCAGTAGTAGTTTCTAGAAAGGCCATTTCATCAGTAGAGGTAGCAGGCTCATACTCTTCCTAGTAGAGATGGAACATGTAGTGGCTTACCCCAGAGTATCCCTCTGGGACCTCGACTTGGTTGTGGTTGTGATGGTGGTCATCAGTAGAGGGGAAGAGGGGATGAGTAGGGTCAGTTGCATGCAACAGAGGCAGCAGTTCTAACAGGTCCAGAGATCATTCAAGGTATGGTCAACTTGTTTAGTACCCTTTCATGTGATTTTTTTTATTCAAGAGAAACTCACTCCTTTGTTTCCCCTAGTCTAGCCCATGATCTGGGACTATAAATATAGAGGCTTTATGTTCCCTTGGTGTTGAGTATGCCGTTTGGAGGTCAGAACAACTTGTTTGATGTGTTTTGGGGATGTAGAATGATTATGGGACAACATTAGTCTTGTGGGGATGTCTTCTTACTATAGATTCAACTAAAAAAATTCATTATTATCATCGAATGGTTGTATTATATACAAGTTTTTATCAAGTGCTTCTAGAGGAGAGTCATGTTTTCAAACATGGGTGGCCAGTGTGTGGCATTCATTAGTGTGAAGAGTTTTTAGGTGGGTAGTTAGTGTGTGATGCTTTTTATTTCCTTGTTGACCAAGATTTTAGTGGAATCAGTGGATGTTTAGATTGGGTAGTTTCCTAGAGTTGTTGTGGATTTCCTATATGTTTTCCCTAAGGAAGTTGTGATGCTACCCCCTTGACGTGATGTTGAGTTCAAGATAGACCTATAGCCTGGTGCTTCTCTGATTTCGATGGCTCCTTATCCTATGGAACCTTATGAGTTACATGACTTGAGGATTCAGATAGATTATCTGATCAAGAAGGGATGAATCCGGCCAAGTGTTTCATCGTGGAGTGCTCTAGTGTTGTTCTCAAAAAAGGTGGACTGTATTATAAGGTTGTACATAGACTACTGAAGGTGGAACTAGGTGACAGTCAAGAACGTTTACCCTCTTCCAAGGATAGATGATCTTTTCGGCCTACATATAGGGAAAAATTGGTTTTATATGATTGATATGTGGTCTGGATATCATCAATTTATCGTGAAATTGGTAGATATCCTAAATACTCCTTTCAGATGTAGGTATGGGAACTTTGAGTTCATAGTCATGTCATTCAGTGTTATGAAATTCCCATCCATATTCATGGGTATTATAAATGTTATCTTTCAGGAGTTCCTAGACTAGTTCATTTTTTATTCATCAATGACATCTTAATCTCCACAAAGTGATAAGATGGGCATGCCAACATCTCATAATTATCATTCATGTTCTTCGATGCCACTAACTCTATGGAAGGTTGTCCAAGTGAATGTTTTGGACATGAGAGGCACAATTCCTAGGGCATGTGGTATCTTACTATGGTGTAGTAGTGGACCCATCAAAGGATGAAGTAGCTGTTTCTTGGGAAGTGACCAGCAATGTGGAATAAGTTCATTGTTTTTTTGGTCTTGCGGGATATTATTGTAGGTTTGTACCCAATTTATCTCATGTTATAGTTTTGTTTATAGTTCTAAACAGAAAAGAATGATATGTTGTGTGGATAAAGTAGTATCAGGCATCATCGGTCTATTTTAATGGAAAATTGGTCAGTGCTCTAGTGCTCCAACTTCTAGAGGAAGTGGGGTTGTTTGAGGTGTTTATTTATTCTTCCCTTCTGGTCTTGGGATGCATCTTGATGAAAAAACAGGGAATGATATCTTATGGGTCTAATAAGTTACATCACCATGAATTTAACAATTCCACTAATGATCTAGTTCTAGTAGTGTTCATGTTTGAATTGAATTTGTGTTCGAATTACCTCATTTGGGAGATCTTTTTGGTCTTCAGAGATCATACGAGTTTGAGGTATATCCTTTCCCAGTGAGATATGAACTTGCGTCAGCAGAGGTGGATAGATTTTCTTAAGAACTATGATTTCGAGATATCCTACACTTTATGAATGGGGAATTTCATGGAAGATTCATTAATAAGGAAGTCATAGAAGGATCAATTTTAGGAATTTACAAACACTTGGAAGAAAATGGAGGAGTAGGAAGCCTTTCACTTGGATTCAAGGGTGGACAACAGTAGAGGATTTTTGTTTCAGATGACAGTATTGTATTTTATAATGTAGCAGGTGGGGGAGTCTTAGTTGGGATACTCATAGGTAGGGGTGATGCACGATTGAGTGGACCATGGTGATGCTCTAGAGGTATGGTCTAAGGATGGTTGGAATCAAATGTTGTTATATAGAAGGTTTTTTGTTCCAGTGGTGATACATGAGGGATTCCATCATGAGTTTCATAGATCAAACTTAGTGGTACACCCAGGAGTTTCCAATATGTATCATGGTTTATGATTCATTTTTGGTGGACCTACATGAAATGGGTAGTGGGGGAGTTTGTGGTGAAGTTATTAGTGTTCCATTAGGTGAAGGTTAAACACTATGTTCTTGGTGGTTTTTTGCAGCCCTTAGATGTCCTTAAGTTTAAGTGGGATGAAATATCAATGGATTTCATTGTCGGGTTAACAAGAGCTCAGGGAGGCTTCAATTATATCTGGGTTTTAGGGGATCAGCTAACGAGACCCACTCACTTCTTAGTGATCAAAGAGTCAGGAATTGTGGATGCCATAGAAATGTGGTATGTGGATGAGGTGGTGAGGCTGCATAGAGTTCCAAGATCCATTGTCTCTAATCGGGTTACACGTTTTACCTCACAAATCTAGAGGGGATTAAAACATTCATTTGGAACTCAGTTACACATTAGCACTGCCTTCCACCATCAGACACATGGGCAGACAGAACGGACTATCCAGACACTAGAAGATATGTTGCAAGCATGAATCTTGAAATTTCGAAGATCTTGAGTACAAAACATTCCCTTAGAATATTTTTCTTATAATAATAACTACACTCTTCAATTATCATGTATTCCTTAAAAAATTTGTATGGATGTTTGTGTTATTCACCTTTGTGCTAGACAGAGGTCGGGGAGATAGTTGTTCTTAGTCCTAAGGTAGTGAAGAGCATGACAGAGAAGGTTCAGATAATTCTTGAGAGGTTTCAAGAAGCACCAGACCAGCAGAACATGTATGATGGTTGTAGTAGAAGTCCCTTAGAGTTCGATGTTTGGGGCCATGTGTTTTTTATGGTTTCCCCTCAACTTGGGAAGTAGAGGTTTGGTAGGGTAGTAAGCTTTCTCTCAATTTCTTTGGGCCCTCCATGGTATAGGGGTGAGTGTATGAGGTGTCATACCAATTGGACCTAATACCCAATTGGATAAGATCCATGACATGTTTCACATCTCTCATATCCATTGATATCTTCATGAAGACTCCCATGACATTGAATGGGGATAGTTGGAGATCATAGATGATGAAACATATGTGGAGGGGCCAGTAGAGATCCTAGATCATCGGGAGAAGGTGTTTTGTTTGAGGACTATTTCTTTTGTTTCACGTGTTTTGGAAGAATGGTGGCCTGAGGAGATTAATTGGGAGTGGGAAACATAGATTCATGGCTAATACCCAGAGTTGTTCTAAGTTTTTTGATGTTATATTTTTCTTTTTAATCTGATGTTTTAACCATTTTTATTATAAGTTATGTTTTTTATTTATTCTGTAATTTGGGACGATGTCCTAACAAATGAATAGGGGAGGAATAAAATCCAAATCAAGACACATTAATTTTGATGAGATTACACCCATGCAGGTGAGTCAGTGCCACCCATATCAAATATTATCTTAACATGGAAAATAAGAATTCCCTAATTTGTGTGTTTAGTATGGAATAGTAATTGAGATAGTTCTGTTTATAGATGTCATAAGAGGTTCTTTTTTATGTGGATGTTTCCACTCCATATTTCAAACAACACACCTTGGTTTATCATTGGGAAATTATGTGTTTTGCTGTTAGTGAGGTTTCAAGTGTAGAGGTATCCTTGATAGGTATCTATTGGGGTGGTTGTTCGAACCCATCTTTCTTTTAGGCTTAGTTTTGGATTCTTGAGGGTGATAATAGTTTGAGAGTTATCTGATGTAGTGGTATAAGCTTCTATGATCCATTACATTATGAAAATTCTATGGTTGAAGTGTTCTATAAGGTCAAGGTGACTTAAATCAACACCTTTCAAAATTTCTAGTTTTTCATGTTCTCCAATGGTACGTCACAACAGTATTCCATAACTATGAGTCTTAATGGTAGGCGATGACTGTGAGTCACAACAGTGACTTGCACCGGTAGCTCACAAAGGTGACTCGCAACAGTAGGTTGTGATGGTGAGTTGTAATAGTGACTTGCACCAGTAGCTTTCAATAGTGACTCGCACTGGTATGTCATGATGGTGAGTCACAATAGTGAATATCAACAGTATCTCTCAACAGTGAAGTGCACTGATAGCTCGTAGTGGTGAGTCAGAATGGTGAGTCATGATGGTGAGTCACGATGGTGACTCACACCAATAGCTCGTGATGGTGAGTCAGAATAGTGACTCACACAAGTGACTCACACTGGTGACTCACATTAGTGACTCATCTAATGGTGAGTCATTTCTAATTGTTTTCTGTTTTTCCAGTTTATCCATTTTTACTATTTTACATTTTCCTTAACATAAAATGAGTTTAATACCATATTTAAGTGGGTTTTAAGCTGTTTTAAGGGATATGAGTCACCTCTATAGATTCATAAGAGTTTGGGGGATTTCAATTGGTCAAACCATATGGTTTTTTTGAGATTTAGCATCAATTTCAATTAAAATCCATTTAATATTATGTGTGTTTCATATCTAATTCTTCCAATCCAAGGGCTTCCCTTCATCCATTCCTCCTCCTTTATCTTGATACCAAACACCCCCATAACCTTTCTTCATAGAGAAGTCATGCGTTGTGTTGTAGCGTTTGGATCTAGCTTTCCTAGAGACTTTTCCTACTATATGTAAACCCCCTTATTTTGCACAATAAGGAAGTACTGATCGCTTCTTCTTACAGGTAGGTTTTCTTTTATCTCTCTCAGCTGTTTATTATGTGGGGTGGGTGTATGAATGTATCCTTATAAAAATATTTGAATCCAAATTCAATAAATATAATAAAATTAATTTCAAATCAATAAATAGATGATAGTTAAATTGACATATTATTGTACTATTTTATTGATATTTAGATCAATTTTGTGAATTGCATGGGCTATATGCCTTCTAAGAATCCTGGTTTTTGGGAGTCTTTGTTTGTGAACCTAATAGATCATGGGTTAGATATAATTTTTTTCCTATTTAATTTTTGTTATAATGATATATTAACCATATAGACTCAGCTGTTAAAATGATTCACCAAGATCAAATTATTTATATGATAACCCCTGAATTAGTAACTGTAATTTGATTGAGGAATGAATTTTTAAATCTGAATATGCATTGACTTTATTAGTATGGTGGTGTGTTGTGCATGGGATTGTCCTGAATTATTCTATTGTAGGATTGTGGGAATGGTTGTTGGATGTGGGGTGGTTTGGGTGGTGTAATGGAATCTCAGGTTGAGAAATTGATTTATTGTGGAATGGAGAATAAGTGTGGTGTAGTAGGGCTGTGATGGTTGGAGTTTTATTGTTATGTAGTGGGGGTGAGGATCTGAATGTTACTGTAAAGGGATATGTTTTTGGAATTTTGGTTGTAGTGTTGTCCTTGTAAGTTGGGGTTGGTCCTATTGGAATTTGACTTGGGTGTGAAAACATTAATGAATGATGATGTAAATGGTTAGTATGGGTGTTAAATAAAGAGGAATGTGAAATGGGTTAATTTACCATGGTACCTCTTCCTCTTAGTGAATTTTTCAGTGAAGCTTGTTACATGTTGTGCTTGTTAGTTTCCTAGGTAGATATGGAACTAATAAATGAATATTTTAATAAGGATTTGGAATTAATTAATTGATTTGGCTGGGGGTAAAATTTGAGTTTGCAGCTTGTCATGTTTTTGTGCATTCTGAGGTAGCAGTAATTTTTTCTTGAGTTGGTTGAAAACCCATTGGTTGGGTTGGAGTGTTTGGTATCATATATTTATTAATTTTATTTTACTTGTGATATCTATACACACCCCACCCTAGTTGAACTCTATGTTTTGAACACCCCCATTTTAGCTGGGGAGGGTGTCTTTCATAAACATCATGGTGTGAGGATGTATGGCTGGAAACCCGCACTTCACTGCTCCCTCTTCCAGGTAGTGGTAGCCCGAGATTATTTCGGCAGGTTGTTTTTTGTGAGGACCATGTGTGTTCGGTTGAGTTTTCCTTTCCCATGTGTCTTCAGGATGAGATGAGTTGTGCTTTCCTAGGTGTCTTTAGGAAGAGATGAGTTGTTCTTTCCCATGTGTCTTCAAGATGAGATGCCTTGTGATTTCCAAGGAATTTTTGGGATGCGATGTGGTTTGTGGATCAGGTGTCTTTGGGTGGGATGTGGTGTGTTTTTTGAGGCATAGGTGTGCGTGGAAAGTATGAGATGTGTTTTTTGGGTCCATAGTGTGTGTGGGTGAGATGTAATATGCTTCATTTTCCCAGGTGATTGGACTAGCTGTGAGGCCATGGTGTGTTTGGGTGGGATGTGATATTCTTATCTTTCCCAGGTGATGGGGCTATTTCTGAGGCCTAGTTGTGTACAGGTAGGTTTTGATGTGGAACTATCAGAAGAGGTGGCAGTGGGAGGAATTTTTTCATTAGGAAAGAGTGGATAAACCAATGGTAAATGGTATAGGTCACCCTATCATAAATGTGCGTATTATATTTATTTACATAACATGATTTATGTAGTGATAATACCTCTGTGAGGTTGGGGTGGTTAGTATGCTTGTTAGGTGTTGTTTGGTTCTAATGATTTCTTAGGGGAGTATTAGCATTCTTCTCTCACTTACGCACAGGAGACTTTGGATTCTACTAATGAATATACTTATATGATCCCCCAACATATATATACCTATTTTCAGGTTTCTAGGAGGATAACATGGACCTTGTTGTACTTTACTAGCCCATACATTGGGACAGTTCTTGTGTAACTTCTTAGCCATGATTTTGGTATTTACATTAGAGTTTCATTATATTTGTAATAGTTTTATTTTCAACATGAATGTGGGCTGGATTTTGGCTTTCTTTTATATATATAGTACAAGGGGTTGTTTTGGCATGGACCAAATTATCTCCCGATCTTGTTTTCTTTAATAAGGAATATACCTTCAATTTTGTGATATTTTATAACCTTGGTTCTGGTTATCACACTGAGGCCTACTAGAGGTGGGAATCAGGGGTCACTATCTCCCTTTCTTCATTACCAGCCCAGGAGGGGTATCCTTGAAGGGAGGGGGTCAGGACACACGTGACCCTGTTTTTTATTTAGAAAACCATGAGGATGATATATCTAATTTAAAAATAAATAATTCCTACAATATCAATATCAATGTTTTTGATTCACAAGATAAAATCCCCAAGTAGATTCCAATCATACAATCCAAACCTTTAAGATGATTTGGAATAACCAAACACTTCAATTACATTAACTATTCAGACCCTAAAGAACCTTCCTTTGGATGATGTTTAAGTAATTTTGATAAAAGTGTTAAAATCATAGTATCTTTCCAAAACTAGGTTGAACATCTGTCCTACATGTCTTAGCTAAAACCAAATTACATTACTTGATCAATTAGTGAAGAACAATGGATGACGGTTATGAAAGAATGATTGAATCAAATTTAAATAAATAATGATTGGGAATTAGTTGAGAGATCCAAGTACTACTTTACTATTGGATAAAAGTGGGTGTTTAGAAACATGGTTGATCAATCAAGAAATACAGTTACAAATAAAGATATATTGGTTATAAAAGGATATAGTCAAGAGGAAGGAATTAATTATGAAGATAAATTTTCACCTCTAGCTAGATTTTAATCAAATAAAATTCTATTAGAATATAAAGCTTATAAAAATTTTAAATTGCATCAAATGGATATTAAAATTGAATTCCTTAATGGTTATATTATTTAGGATGTTTTTATGACAAACCCCATAGTTTTTCAAATGCTCAGTTTCTAAATCATGTTTTATACATTAAAAATCTTCTTATGGTTTAAAATTAGATCCTAGAGCTTGAGATGAAAGTATTAGCACATTAATAATTTTAAATTGTTTTTCAAAATGTATTTTTGATCCTAACCTATTTATAAAATGAAATTAAAATATGTTTTGGTATGGAAAATCTAGGTCGATCATGTAATATTTGGTTATTCAAAAAACAATTTCTGTATTGAATTTTATAATACAATGAAAATTAATTTAATATGAGTATAATGGGTAAGTTAATGTTATTTTATGGTTTTCATATTTTTTTCAAAACAAGTAATTTCTATAAATAAAATAAAATACATAAAATATATTTTAAAATGATTTAGTATGGATAACACTAAATGTTGTCATACTCCTATGAGTACTGCCTATAAACTTGACATGGTTGAATTGGGAATCTAGTAAACTAAACTATTTGATGAGGTTTGCTTATAATATTAATATACATAACTAATAGTTGACAATATATTATGTTTAGTGTATTTTTTTATACTTTTTTCAATGAGAACCTAGGGAATCACATTTAAATATTGTTACATCTATTTTTAAATACCTCAATAATAAAATTTATTTTTTGTAATTTATACTCTGTATGACCTACATTTGAGTTAGTATGTTATTAAAATACAAATTTTGGTTGATGTAGTAAAGATATAAAAAACACCTCTTGCACATGATACATTTTTGGGAAAATCTCTAGTGACATGGTGCAGTAAGAAACAAAATTCACGAACATTTTTTACTAATATATAAGATCACATAGATACATGAAGTTTCTTCGTTCAAATTCTATAGATGAAACATACTCTACTATACTATGGATATTAATTAATACATGTTCTTATAAATTATGACAACAAAAGTGATGTTAATATATTAAAGAATATTATTTCACTATATAGAATAGAATATGTTGAAGTAAGATATGACTTTTTGAGAGATCATTTTCAAAAGGGCAATATTTCACATAAATTAATTGGAATTGAGAAACAATTTGTTGGTATCTTTATAAAGCCTCTGAATATAGAGATTCATAGTTTCATTAGACAAGAATTAAGAATTATAAACTATTCTTAGTTGACATTTATTGATTAATCTTAAATCTTCATTAATTTAGTCATAATGGTTATAAGTAACCATAAGGCTTAAGCAAGCCTAAGTTAGTAATAATGGTGGTGAAACTATAGTGACACTCTCTAGTTACATAAAATCAGGTAATAGAGTTATTCAAGATTCCATGATAGTTTATTCAAGATTTTGAAATTCCCACAATTTTATCTTTTAAATTTTTCTCCTAATTTTTATTTTTTCATTTTCCTTCACAAAATAATTTAAATTTTCTTGATCATGATTCAAATTAGTTTCCCTCTAAATCTAAAACCCTTTAAACCCTTGAGATTATTCTATCTCCAAAGAGGACAATGGTTGGAAATCAGCATGGACTAGAAACGAGAGGAAGAAAGTCGGATATGTTGATGCAGGTCAGGTGGTTGAAAAACATTTTACTCCTGAAGTTATTCACAATAATGGTAGAGAGGTGGATAAAGGGTACACATCTAATTATGAATAGTAATAGTATGTTCTTTCTGATGTTTTTTCCACTCAGGTAGGTGGAAAGGGAAAATAGAAGCTTCAGATTCTGGGTTCTTTTCATCCCCGACCAAGAAGATGACTAAGAAAAGAAAAGAATACTACAACCTTCCAAACGTATGCTAACTAGACCAGTGTGAAATAAAGGTGTTTACTAGGGAACTATGAACTAATGTTTTGAGGGAACCTTAACTTCAAATTCTCCCTTAGACTTCATCTCCTTCAAGGAGGGTGCATTACTGGGAGGTAGAAAGGGTGACTCTGTGAGATCCCTAGTTCTTAATGGAAAGTTGATAGTGGAGTTTAGTAAGTTTATAAAGGATAAAAAAGAGATTATTAGGTAAATATATGAGGATGGTTCCTTGATAGTGGATGAGTGGTATAGTCTCACTTAGTGGATATATCTAGAGAATCTCATCTTAGAATATATGGCATGGTAAACCTCACAACTTGATGTCTTATTTCTGGATTTTGTACCCCATTTTACATGGATTGATTTCTAGAGCTGACTGATTTTATTTCAATCAAGTTAGAGGATTTCATCACCTCACACCGAGATGATGATATCAGAGATTTAACATGGAAGTACGGGGTTGATCCGGTTAGGCAACCTTCTAGTGAGGTTTGGTTTTAGTTTGGTTTTCTTGTTGTCTCTTGCTATGTGGTGTTTCAGTTTTGAATGGTTTTATGATTTTCCCCAAAGAGAGATTTCCATAAAATGAAATAAAAAATTACTTTGGAGGAGGAGGGTAGTGTACTTAAAAATTGTGTTGATTTTTCCTCTCCTAATGGACAACTTTTAATGAAGAAAAATTAAGCTAGATCAAGTGAAACTATCAAACCTCAAAAATCCTAACTTTCAAATAATATGTTAATTTTAGATAAATAATTTTCTGTATGATGTTTAATATAAGGTCCCATTCATAATTTCCTCTTCCCTTTGCGTGCTTTTAGTGTTGGATGCACCTAGCAGATGTTCTAAGGAGTTTGGATGGTAAATGGGGAAAATGGGGGAGGGGTGCCACTACCATTTGAGGCTAGGTTGCGATATGGATTAATGGGTTTCATTTTAATATATGTTTCTATGGTGTGGAATCTAAAAAGTGGCCTAAGGAAGATCACATTATGAAAAGTAGGGCCACTTTATTTTTGGGAATGGTTGTGTTATGGTGGTTGGTTGTGGCATAGGCTCTTCCCCAGTGTTGTGCATTGTGGCTTGGGAGTGAGGTGGTTTCACTATACCAGTTTGGAGGATACAACCTAATTTATAGTGGATGTTTCATGTTTATTATTCTGTTTCATAATCCCTCACCTGGAAAAATAAGATTTACATTGTGGATTCATCCATAGATCTCAAAAGTAGGGTTGACCAGGGGGTTGTGGTGTGGTCTCCTACAACTACGTTATGGTCCCCTAAAAATATGTATGTCTTTAAATACCCATAATCCCCTTAAACCTAGTATTATCCCAATAAATTATATCAAAACATAGGCATCCAAGGGTGATTTTCAAGGCTTTCAATCTCTGTTTTTATGGGTATCAATCACTTAATCCTAGAGATCAATCTATGGTGATCTACGGAAGCTTCTTCCTCTTTTATTGTGATTTATCCTCTATTCGATATCATTTTCCTCCCATATTTCTTGAATTGAAAAGTGTTTATTCACCATCATTCTAATTTATTTTTATTAGTCATTTATAAATGTATTTTTTTCTTAAATCCTTTGGATATCATATTTTTCTTTTGAGAGAGGTGATTAGAGATTAACATTGATGTTTGGATTCCATTCTACGAATGCTATAAGTTGATGTAGGGGATTTATTACTTCTCTTACTTAATTATGTGAAATAATAAATTGAACATGGTTTATCCCTTTATATGGTTTGGGAATTATCCAAATAAAGAATTAATTAGATTAAAGAATGAATTTTTTTGTGATTAGTGATTGCAAGTTGTTGTTTTCCACCATGATAACGAGCTGCCTCTTGATTTACTAGATATTGTACTATATATACTATGATTTTTACAGAATTGTGTTATTCATGGTTTATCATGTTGAAAATGATGAATTTAGATATATAATATTAAAGTAGTATTGTTTTTTTGGTTGGATAAAGAATTAAATAATAGATATGTTTAACAAATCTAGTGTTTCTTATAATTTGATGGTAATAAAATTGATGAAAAATAAATTTTTGATTGAATATGTTTTTTTATGTGACAATTTTATTGTATAAAGAACTTGAATTTGGGTTTCTTGTTAATTTTTAAAATAGAATAAGTTATGTTAAATGAGAATTTTTGTTCCTTAAATATTGTGACTGCTAAAACAATTCTACAAAGAGTGTTTAAATAATTTTTATATCTTGTTATAGACGATGTCTTAGATTACCCATAATTTTAATCTATAATAAATGAATTATTTAATTCAATATATAATAATAAGTGTTTGTGAGAAAATGTTAAATGCTTGGGGTTGAGAGTTCCCATTGTTTATAAAGGCCGAGTGCCTTATGTTTTAAGCTATGAGATCTCATTTCCTTGTAAAAGATAAATGCCATATTTTTAGGGCCTAGATCCCATGTTGACCTTTATTTTTGTTTTAATCCTTTTTATGTTAATCTAGATATTAATTTTATTATGTTATTTGATGTGATTTTTGGATGTCTGGTGATATAGGAGTGGGGGGCCGAGGTTGTGGCAGTAGTTGACGCCTGTGATGGCGATCTGTATAGGGATGTGTATGATGGTGTCGAGGATGGAACTCAGATGATGGACTAATTCAATTGTGGTATTATATATTATTGGGATAATATCCATGATGCTTTTCTGTTATTTGTTTCTTAAGGGACATATTTCTAGGTTTCTTATTCATCAATATTCTTTTCTCCACCACTTGAGGCAGCTGAATGTTCTTAGTTATTCATCTTTTTTATGGATGTTTAAGATGTTTTCATAGAGTAAATAGAATTAATAAATGATTATAATGAATAATAAATGACATAACCCCTTGGTTTTGTTCTTTATTGAATTCAATATAAGTTATTTTTGATAAACCATGGACTCAGTTGGATTATGCCTAGGGGTATAAACATCATTTGAAGATATTAAAGTGTTGTTTAATCAATGAAAATTGATGGTTAATAAAAATTTAGTTTGGAATAATTTTAATTGATGGATAATTAATTAATTAATGTGTTGATAAATATTAAATGGTAAATATGTAATTTAATTTAGATCCATTAAATGTATGTTCACTTATAAGAAATCTAGTCCTTAGAAGTGGTAGCAGGGTGTCTGAGAGATAATGGATGCAGTTAAGCCTAAGACTAGGATATTCCCATAGCATGGTTATGAGAAATATTATATACTATTTTTTTTGATTTCATACACTTCCCCTCCCATGTTGGTATGGATACTAACACCTAGTAGACTTAGGGAGGTTGTTTTCCCCAACATGTAGACTAGTGAAGAATGTATGACTGACTACTCCCTATGGCCCCAATTTCATCTCTTGGTAGTATTATGTATTGGTATTCATGGTGGTAAGATTTATTATATATGTGTGTAGAGGGATTTAATGGATTGTGGTTATTTCACACACATGTATCTCCAGACACTGTATCGAAAGGATTATTATAGGTATGACATTTATAGGTAGTGATGGCTTGAGGTACCTTTCTTGGTGTCTAAGATTTGACGGCTTGAGGTATTTACCCAATATTTGATATATGAAATACATGATGTGGTGTGTCTAAGAAACTATTGAGTTACTATATAGATATGTGGAAGGTTTGATGGGATTATTTGGTTCATGAGGAACATGTTTTCATACTAAATTTAGGTATCTTTAGGTTGGATTCTTTTGGGGAGAGATAGCTCAGGTTGTACGATATTGGGGTATAGTAGAAAAATAGCGGGGAAGTAGTAGTAGGGTACCATTTATTTTATATTATAATATCATATCTTGTACTAATCACATGGAGAGAGATATCCAGGGTGATAATGGGAACTTAGTATACCTATTTAGGTGATGAGATAGCTTCACTTGTTGTTTACATGGCTTTAGTATGCTTTCATTACTTTGTGCATTAGAGGATATAAGGAGGATACTATAGATTATATTATTGTTATTAATAGTCACATATATATATATAATATTCTTTAGTTCAACAAGATCAATTTGGAGATCAGGTGAGATATTACTAATTCTTTGTTTTACTAGAGTTGTTTAGTATTCATGTTCACTGCCGAATTTACCTTTTTTGTACTTATATTTTCTGTTGAAATTTTTTAGTCTAGTATGAAGTTACATGTATGCACTCAGGATCTCATTTATCTTTATGAGTAGGATTTTATAGGTGTTTTTGTATCGTATATATCTTCTATATGTTCTTTTATTGGTCAATTCCTCCCATTTGTATGTATGATACACCCTTCATGATTGTGGAAAACCCATACCCTACAATAAGAAATAATCTGAGGGTTATGATCTCTCTTATATAATTTTTGACCTAGGAGGGGTACTATTTGGAAGGATGAGATCATGAAAGAGTGGTATCAATGGTTCTGGTTAAGGGATAAATGGAGTTTAGAGTTAAGAAAAGGTGAGGACTATATGGGTTGGTAGGGAAACAATGTTAGGTGAGTTTAGTAAGAAATGTAAACAAGGGAAACCAGATGGTGATTGAGTATTTAGGCCCCCTATGATCTAATGAACATACCTTGAAGATTACTAAGAATACATTGTGAAGTCATACTGGATGTAAAATATATACCTAGAGAAATACCATACATCATTTTTCAATATGCTCATGTTTGAAGTGGGTAAAATTTGGGATTTGGTAAAACCTTAAAATAATGAAATAAATAATATGATTAATTAATTAATATTAAGTATTTCATATTCTAGGTTTATGATCCTCTAACCATTTTTTAATCTTACAAGAATGGATCCAGGTAGACATCCCAATTAGGTTTGTGTAGATGATGATTAGAAGGATGTGCTATTAGTTCTCTATAGAGTAGAGGTCGATGATGATGAAACATGGAGGAAGAAACTTTGAGAGTTTTGTTGTTAGATTCATCAAAGTATAAGGGTTATATTTAATATTCAACTATAAAATGATTTTTTTGTGGAGGTTGGTATATCCTTTCGTTCTATCTATTCTCGGAAGGGGAACTAGGTTTCATTTTATGTGACGATGTTACGTGGATAAGCGAGGTAAAGATGAATCTTATTCCTCAGGGATTGAAAGGAGTTGAATGTATCATTAAAAAAAATTAGATCATTTATGAGGAGATTTTATTTATTTTATTAGAAAGGATTCTAGTCATTAGGTTCTACTTACCCCTTGATAGGGGAGTTCAAGCTTATGGGAGTCTAGGATCGATTTCAAGACCCTTCTCTATTATATTTCAGACATGTTTCTATATGGGGAGGCTAAGTTGATGAATTTTGAGAAGTCTTTTCATCAAATATCTATCACCTAGTCATCCTGTTCATGGTGTCCATATATATCAATGAGTTGATGAGGGTAGAGGTTGATGAGATGATATTGTCCAGAACTAAGTTATGACAGGAGGGGGTTCATCTAGACGTCATAATGTGGAGTTGTGGTACGAGATTCCAAATTTTCTATATTGATGATAATTTATATAGTTGGGGGTATATCATATACATCACCATAAAATTTCTCTTAGGGTCGTATCCCTCAAGACATTTCTAAATGATCATACACATTTTTCCATATAGAGGCTTTGGTCATCCAGCATGAGAGAGCCTGAACATTTTGGGTTGGCAACGTGTTTCAAGTATTACACTTCCGGTTCAACTATTGATACAGTTCCAATCAAGGTAGCATAAATAAGATACTCTATATTTGGATCATCAAATATGATAATGGTTATATAGTTGATACCCTTGGGATGCTCCTTATCTTCAGATAGTAGAGAACAACTATGGAGGTGGTCATCATTATTGTTAGAGAGGACATAGTGTAGAAAGTTGTCAACTTCATTCTCTAGTGATTCTATCATTAAGAGATCATAACATCATTCAAGGTACATTTTTCTTATTTTATACATGGGAACATTATTTTTTTATTTGGGATCTACTATCTTATTCATATAACATAACCTAGTCTATACTTAGGGACTTGAGGTGGATAGGCTTCCAGTTCCTTGTCTTTGACTATGCCACTTTGAGGTTGATATTATTAATATGAAGTATGTGGAGACTTTAAACTAGTTCTAGGGAAATAAAACACATGATGATAATACTTGGGTTTATAGAAAAAAACCATAAGACTTCATCCTTGATGCTGATTGGATGCATTCTATGCATGATATTGTGGACTTATTTAGGAGGAATGTTTTGTTCTATGATTCTGATGGAGAGTTTTCTATGTTTTTTGGTGATTAGGATCTTTGGATGGGTCAAAGGCATATTTCACCCATGTCTTCTATTTTGTTTGAGATAATTTTGAGTGCATTAGATGTTCAACCTTTAATGTTTACAAGGGTTGTAAAAGAGTACATTGATGCCTTTCATGACGAGATTGTGGCTTTATACCCTTGATGAGAGATAAAGTTTGGGAAAGATATATATCTAGATGAATCTCTAATATTTATGTCTTCATCGAGGATAGTACCTTCTAATTTTTGAGATATGTGAGTATAACTTAATGATCTATTGTAATAAGGTTTTTTTCGGTCGAGTGAGCCACCCTGGGGTGCACCTATTTTGTTCATGAAGAAGGCCAATGGCATCTTGAAACATTTTATAGATCATCATCAATTGTATCCTGTGATATTGGAGAACTTCACCCCTCTTATATATTTTTATGAATAATACGATATACTAAATGGAAAAAGTTGGTTCTCGAAAATCGATCTATGGCTAGGATGTCATCATATGTGAGTTTTGGATGAGGATATTCCAAAAGCCACTTTCTATAACCATCTTATTCATTATGAGTTCAGTTTTATGTCATTTACTGTGAAAAACACTCCAGTTTTGTTCATGGATATTATGAACCTAGTTCTCATAGAGTTCTTGTATTGGTTCATGGTGTTTTACATTAATGGAATCCTTATGTATTCCTTCTATTAAGAGATCATTCAGTGAATTTTCATGCCATTTTGGGTTTTATTCATCATCAATAGCTATTTCAGAAGTTTAGTAAATGTGATTTCTACTCTCTTGATTTTTGTTTCTAGGTTCTTGTCATGTCCTAGAAAAGAGTAACTATGAATCCTTTAAATATCAAGGTAGTCTTTTCTTGGGAATCATCTAATACCATTGCAGAGGTGCGGAGTTTCCTTGGTCTTTCAAGATATTATAGGATGTTCATAACCAATTTATATTGGGTTTTGAATCCTATGAGATCCTTTAATAGGAAGGACCAGGTGTCCCTGTGGACTAACCAACGTCAGGAGGTTTATCAATTCCTGAAAGAGATGTTGTTTTGTGATGCAGTCCATTTTTGAGTAGAGGGAGTTCAATTTTAGATTTTATGTGACACTTAAAATCTCAGGATTCATTATGTTTAGAAGTAGAAAAGATTATTTGTTTATTATGGGTTATAAAATTTCTTTCCCCAAGGTCCTAACTATTCCACCCATGATCTTGAGTTGTAGGAATTTTTTTCCTTGAATTTGTAGTGAAATTACCTTTTTAGTGAGCATTTTGTGGTATTTATCGATCATAAGAGCCTTAGAAATGTCTTCTCCCAGTGTGAATTGAACATGTAGTGGTGATGGTGGATATAATTCAAATGATAATATGAATTTGAGATTTTATATACACTATGAAAGGGTAATTTTGAGGTATATGCGCTGATCAGGAAGTTTTATAGTATTGTCATATATAAATTTAGAGATCCCTAGAGAGTGATGAAAAAATATATCAACAATTGATCTTGATATGGGAGATATTAAAGTAAGAGGTTATGTTTTCCTAATGATATTATATTCATATTGGGTACAACTGATTGAGGGGTCCCCGTTAGGGGATTCTGAGGTACTTTTCGGGAGAGACCGAGCTAATTTTGGTGATTCTCCTAATAGTTTGATTGGGGATGAACAATGCTAGGTATTGGTTTAGGGAATACTTTTTTCCTATTTGGCGATATGTGATGTGTTTCTCCATGAGTTACATAGATCACCCTTGGTGGTACACACTCAGATGAAAAATATGTATTAATCCCTGAGAGGGATGTTTTTGTGGCCTAGGTTATTGTGTGATGTTGTAGAGTTTTTGTGTTGATGTTTGTTCTCAAATAAGGTGAATGTTGTGCACTGTGTTCCCGATGGTCTGATCCAGTCATTGTATATTCCATAGCTAAAGTTTAAGGACATATTTATAGAATTCATTACTTTTTTACCTCAATATTAGGTATTATTTGATTCTATTAGAGAAATAGTGGATTATTTGATGAAATCATCACACTTCATTGAATTTAGGGGATCAATATCAGTAAAAATTTTGTAGAGGAGGTATCTAGAGGAGGTGGTGAGACTCCATAGATTATTAAGGACAATCATCTCTAATCATGATCCTCTTTTTATCTCCAAGGTTTAGAGAGGTCTCCAACAATCTTTTTTCTCTAAATTATTCCTTATCATCACTTTTTATCTACATATGTTTGGTCAGATAGAGCAGACTATACAGAGATAGTGAGTGATATGGGAGAGAGATGGCTCCAGGGGAACCGGGCGAAAACCCTAAGCCAATTGAGGATGATGATGCACCAGATCCCAATCAGGGGATGCGGGCAGACAATGCGGGTGATGAGAGGCCAGGCGCTGAACCGATCAGTCACAGGGAGATGTTTTTAGTCGCTTGGAAAGATGAAATCATCAATATAGCTGTTTCAAAAGAACCTGCGGAGAGCAATAGGAACATTGCGGAAGTGGTGCGCTATGCAGTGGGGCCGTCCTTCTCGGACTTCAAAGAACCTCCACCTGGAAGAGTGATAGGGAAGGGGAGGATCGCCCATGTTGCGGCCAACTAGGAAGCAGTGGAGGAACGAGTAACTCAATGCCGGTACTCAATTATTGTGCGGGTAGT
Organism: Viscum album; assembly: GCA_963277665.1. Taxonomy (NCBI): domain Eukaryota; kingdom Viridiplantae; phylum Streptophyta; class Magnoliopsida; order Santalales; family Viscaceae; genus Viscum; species Viscum album. The sequence goes on along the minus strand of OY728162.1, from coordinate 419,207,447 downwards.
TACCCCGAAAGGTGGGCGTCTGTGGAAATTGTAGGACCTGCAAAGAAGGATTGCGAAAGTTTGGGGCTTCGATGAATGGAGGATGATTGTGATGGGATGGGGATATTACCATGTGGCATTCCCCACAGATGAAGGTAAACGGAAAGCATGGAACAAGGGTACGGTATCTTTGAACCTTGGTTTTCTGAATGTGCAGGAATGGGATCGAAATTTTGACCCTATGAATGTCAGAAACTATCATATGTAGTTATGGATTTGAATCTATAAGATGAATTGGATGTATTGGCATCCAAGGATCCTCTGGGACATTGCCTCCTCTATAGGAAATCCCATTCGTATGGATCGGCAGACAGAGAATCCGAAGCTTGGACACTATGCGAGAGTTCTAGTTGAAGTTGACATGTTGAGCATGCTGGTGGAGGAGGTAATTCTTACCACAAGGGATGATAGCATGAAGCCTGATATTGTTTATGAAAGGAAACCCAAGTTCTGCATGAGTTGCTTATTCTTTGAGCATATGATGTCCGAATGTAAACCGGACATGGAGTGCAATGTGTGCAAGATGAAGGGTCATGAAGGAAGCATGTGCAGAAGAAGGAAGGGGAAGGAGAGCAATTCTCTAGCTCCCTCTAAGGACCCGAATGATGGCAAAGGCAGTGGGGCTGGACAACATGCTCTGAATATGGTAGGGTCTTCTTCTGCTGCCAGGGATGATCTACCATGTAATGGAGTACAGGGTGGATAGGCTGTAGCTGGGCAGGCCACCTTGCCTCAGTATGAATCTGCAGAGCTGGAGGTACAGAATGTTCTGGGGGATCAATCAATCAAATTGACAGAAGAAGCTGGCAGAGGTTTAGGTGGCCATCCATCTTTTGATCCAGGAGGGAGGTTCACCCAGATCTTACCGTCCAAGGCTGCCCAAAGAAGGTTCTCGGATGGTAGTGACCCCCGTCTCAAATGTGGGAACTCTTTCATGCCCTTGGGTGGCCGTCTATGGGCTGATGAGGTGGAAGGTAATGAAAAATATTCTATGCCCGTGGAAGAGGGTGGATTTGATGCTACTAGTGATGGATTGGATGGGTGTCTGGATGCCGAGAAAGATTCTAGGAATAATGAAGTCACAATATTCCCAGAAGTGAACACTGGTACTGAAATGAGTGGGGATATAAGTGCGGACAGCGAGGTCGAGCTGGTGAAGGGAAGTGCAGGCCAGGATTCAATTGGTTCAGGCTTGGAGCAAAGTGCTAACACTACCCCGCCAAAGGAAGGGGGCAGAGGGGCATCCCAAGCGACAAGGGATCCTCATAATATTACTGCGGCTGAATAGCAAAGGCAGAATGGTCAGGGTAACAAAAAGCTGAAACAGTTACAGGTGGATAGGAAAGGGGGCCTCTGACAAGAGGTATGACCAGCAGGAAATGAAGATCCTTTTTGGAACTGTCAAGGGCTGGGTAACTCCCGCATGGTCAGGGCCCTTCGACATTATCTCATGACCTATAAACCGTTGTTTGTTGGTATTGTTGAACCAAAACTACTCTTTGAAAACTGGAAAGGATTCAAATGGGGCTCTCTAGGATACAGGTACATTTCAAACAATCAGCATGCATCTCATATGGATCACTTATGGGTGTTAAAGCATGATGGCAGTAAGATCACTTCATGTGAAAATGGGAACCAAAGTATCCTGATCAACTACACATATGTTGGGCAGGATTTTTCTGTCTCTTTTGTTTATGCCTCCAATTATTATATTAAGAGGAGGGAATTATGGGAAGAGCATAAGGATAATTCTAGGAGGATGATGCCAAACTGGGTGGTGATTGGTGATTTTAACACAATTTTAAAGCCTGAGGAGAAAACTGGATCAAACTTCAATAGGGTGGCTGCTGCTGATTTTTCGGAATGCATTGATTATTGTAATCTGGAACAAGTCAACATAGCGGGTGTAGATTTTACATGGTGTAGGTATACAAGGTAGGGGAAACAAGCAAGCAAGCTTGATATATGCTTTTTCTGCATTGGTGATCGTGATAAGGATCATGGGGTGTCTGGTTTCACGCTCCTGAAGCATTATTCTGACCACAATCCGATGGTTATTGAGGTGAATACACAACGCACAAGGTTGGTTCCCATCCACTTCAAATTCAACAATGGATGGCTTGTGACTCCAGGTTGCAGGGAGATTATCTTGGAGGCATGGAATACAGAAATCATTGGGAGTCCTCTTCACCGACTTGCCACGAAGCTAAATCACCTTATGGGGCTCCTAAGAGAATGGAGTAAAAGATCATTTTTGAAAATTGATGAGGACATCAAGAAGGTAGAGGAGGAGCTGGCCAGGACTCAAGTCTGTCATGATCAGCGGTCAACTATATCCAGAGAGGAAATAATAGCCCACAATAGGATGGATGGTCTACTAATGTTAAAGGAAAGGATGGTTAGAAATCAACTGAATGTCAAATGGTTAACGGATGGGGAAAGAAATTCCAAGTTCTCCAACATGTTAGATAAGGAAAAGAGGGTGCGGGCAGGGACCAGGGTGATCAGCATTGATGGGCACTTGTATAGTGAAGAAAATGAGGTATCACAGGCTGTTGCTAAATACATCAAGGGCATTTATTTGGATAATGGGCAGTCCAACATCCATCGCATGGTTGAGAACATCAGCCCCTGCATTGATGATCACACGAATCAGCTTTTACTTGCTTCCCCTTGCAAAGAAGAGATCAGAGCTGTGCTTCTATCTCTTAATCTTGAGAGCGCCCCAGGTCCGGATGGGTTCACGAATAAATTCTTTATGTTCTATTGGGATATATTGCAGAATGACATCGTGAATGGAATTAAGGACTTCTTCGCGCACGCATATATGCCTCATGGAATGAATTCTTATTTCATTGCTCTTATCCCCAAGAAATAGAATTCCCTTGACATTAAGGACTTCAGACTGGTTGCTCTTGGGAACACGATACCCAAAATCATTAGCAAGGTTTTGGTGAACAGGATGGGTGGGGTGGTTAATGACATTATCACTGCGAATCAATTCGGTTTCGTCCCTGGGAGGAACATTCAAAAGTTCCTTTTTATGGCCTCGGAGAGTGTCAATCTTATGAGACGGAACACAAAGGAAGGAAATTTTGCCATCAAAATTGATATTTCCAAGGCCTTTTCCACTCTTAAGTGGAGCTTTCTTCTTGATTTTATTAGAAGATATGGCTTCTCAAATGACATTGTGAATTTGATCCGTACCATTCTGGAGTCATCCAGGTTATCAGTTCTTGTCAACGGTTCCCCTAGGGGCTTTTTTCCTTGCACCAGGGGGGTGTGGCAAGGTGATCCACTATCTGGCCTGCTTTTTGCTATGGCAGAGGACTACCTGCGTAGGTGTATCAATGACCTTTCTCATCTGGGTCTTTATAAAAGGATTAGGGCTGGTGTGAGTGAGTATGCCCCGTCACACTTATTATATGCCGATGACATCTTTCTCATTGGTCAGGCGTCAAGGAAAACTATCTCCTCTATTAAAGCCCTCTTCCGTCATTATGAGGAGGTTTCTAGGTAAGCCATTAGTTGGGACAAATCGTCCATTGTTTTTGGAAATGGAATTTCAGTTGGGAAACAGAATAGAATTGTTAGGCTTCTTGGGGTGAGGAGGGGATCCTTACCCTTCCAATATCTTGGAGTCCCACTATTTTTGGGGAAAGTGAAAAGACAACACCTTGAAGGAATCGCTGCTGGAATTGTTCATCAGATGGCCAGCTGGAAGGGAAAAGCTATGTCCATGGCCGGAAGGGTCTGTCTTGTGAATTCAGTTATCACATCGAAATTTTTATACTCCTTCTCCGTTTATCAATGGCCGAGGGGTCTTCTCAAGGAACTTCAGATTATGGTACGGAATTTCATATGGACGGGTTCCCCACATGAAAGAAAGCCGGTTATAGTGGCTTGGAAGGAATGCATTAAACCGGTGGAGATGGGGGGCCTAGGAATCAAGGACCTCCAGACATTTAATGATGGGTTGATTGGGAAGTTCACTTGGAACCTGATTACTCATGAAGCTGATGATGATTTTCTCTCAAACCGGATAACAAGGAGGCTCTTAAATGGATACAAATGGCACCTTGCCTCGTCGTTGTGGATTTCTATCAAGCAGGCATATGTCAGAATCATGCATGACACCCACTGGTTGGTTTGAAGGGATTCCACCCTTAACTTCTGGAACACAATATGGCTCACACAGCCTCGTTTTGACTCTAATATGCCACCTGAGGTAGCCAATTTGACAATTTCTAGATTTCTTTCACAGCTACAATCTGCTTCTATTTGTGCTCCTGTGCAGGTTGAGCATGAAGTAACTGGTTATGTCTTCACGGAGCAGGATACTCTGATCTGGATGCATAGCAGAACCGGGAAATTCAATAGCAGAGACTTTTACAGGACCACATGTGGGGATCATTCCCCTGTACCTTCATGGTTGCTGAAATACAGAGAACGCTTCCTCAAACCTGCTCGATTTTCTCTAATATGGAGAATCTGGAAAAATCATCTGCCTACATCGGATGCTCTCAAGAAGGCTGGGCTCCAAATGGCCTCCATATGTTCCATGTGTAAAGCTGCTGAGGAAACGGTCCAGTATGTTTTTGTGGGCTGTCATCATGCAAAGCAATTGTGGGATTACATCGGGCTGGTTTTTGGGGTGAATGTTGACACCTACAGGCCGGTTTGTCAAATGTTGTCTGCTACTGTTCATGGCAGGTTCAGCAAACATGTTTCTAATCTGTTGTTGGCTGTAAGTGCGGCGGCTATTTCTGCCATTTGGGAAGCCCGCAATGCGGCAACTTTCACTGATCTGCAACCCACTGTTCAGCAAGGGGTGAGGGCGATACATAGGGATGTCTATGCAGCATCTTATGTGCAGGATGGGACAATGTCTAACAAAGTTGCAGATCTGCAAATACTTCGTACTCTTGGTGTCTCGGGGCGACCTCGATTGCCTCGGATGCTGAAGTATATTCGATGGATCCCACCCATCGGACCCTGCCTAAAGGTTAATGCTGATGGGGCTGTAGTGGGTACTCCTGGCACATCGGGATGTGGAGGCGTGTTTCGCACCTACCGTGGGTTCTTGAAAGGATGCTATCATCACGCCATTGGAATTGGTACTGTGTTTGAAGCGGAACTTTGGGCCATGGTATATGCCATCAGGTACGTTGTCTGCTTTAACTGGGAACATATATGGATTGAATCTGACTCTCAGGTCGCGGTCCACGCCTTGAGCACCAAGACGCCCCAAGTTCCGTGGCATGTACTGCCTTAATGGGTGGGTTGTCTTAATGATATTGCGCGGATGCGGGTGGAGGTATCACATGCCTACCGAGAGGCGAATCAGGTGGCCGATGCACTGGAAAAGCGGTTGCTCAGAGATGCAGGAGAGATGTGGTATTTTACGACCCCAGACTATTTCTCTCCACTGGTGGAGGCAGACAGGTTTGGGGTGGTGCACACTCGCTTTTATAATATTCTCCTGTATGCTTGACTCTTTTCACTCTCTTTCTTTATTTTATTTTATTAGGACCGGCTTACACCAGATCCTGGCTTTTCGAGTAGAGAAGACTATACAGACTCTTAAAGACATGTTGTGTTCTTCTATCCTAGATTTTGTGGTTTTGTAGACATGTCACATACCATTGGATGACTTTTATTAAATTAATATTTTTCACTCCACTATTGGTCTGTTAGTGTTTGAAACATTATATATAATAAATATCAATTATTCTTTGTGCTGGATTGGGGTCAGAGGTGCAGCAATTCTCAAGAAAAAACTAGTGTAGAGTATGACAGTGATGGTCCAAGAAATTAATTAGAGGATAAAGTTCATACATGATCATAATAAGTCCTATGTTGATTATATAAGGATACCATTGTATTTTGAGGTTGGATACCATGTTTTCTTGAAGGTGACTTCTCAATGTGGGCAGTGAAGGTTTGATCGTGGGAGTAATATTTTGTCATGTTTTTGGGCCTTTTAAGGTATTGGATCACATTAGGGTCATTGAATATTAGATAGAAATTATTACACTGATAATATAGATAAATGATTTCTACTATATTCCATAAATTTTCTATTATCTTCTTGATGACTTTTATGTCATTAATGCAGGTTACATTGATGTTGATGATGATGTGGCCTTTGTGGAGTGGCCTATAGAGATCTAGGACTACCATGATAAGTCATTATGTGGTCATGCTATTTACTTTGTTCATGTCCTGTAGTGAAAATGTGGTGTCAAGGATAGAACATAGGAACTTGATTTTTATATACATGCTTGGAATTCTGAGCTCTTTTCTGTTTATCTCTTCTATTATTTTAACACCCATTTTAGATGTTGAACCTTTTTCTGCTTTATGATATGGTTTTTAACTTGATTCATTATTATGGATATTCTCTAAATTGAGAGATATATTCTCATATAGAGTGTTTATGATATGGTTTTTAAATTTTTTTGTTGTTTTTTAATTATTCTTATAACTGAGGTGGTTGATCTCCTGTGAGGATGAGATCCTTTAGAGGTATCTCACATGGTGGTTGTTCAGACAACCCTATTTTACTTCTTTTTTCTATAGGTTTGGTTTTGGATTCTAAAGGATGAAAATTGTTTGAGAGGTATATTATATAAGGATCGAGACCTTATTGGCCCTTCCCTTTTTCTGTTGTCAGTGTTGGAGGCACCTAGCGGAGGTTCTAAATAGTTCATAGGGTAAATGGGGGAAACAGGGTGTGCCAAAAGAATTTAAGGCTAGGCTGTGGTGTGGGGTCATGGTCTACACCATAAGCTAGAAATAAGTAGTGTGGTAACCTAGATATAGTGTAGGGAATATTTAAGGAGTAAAATTAAGTCTACTAACTTTTTAGGCTTGGCTACACCGTGGTGATTAACTTTGGCGTAGGCCCTTTCCAACTATCGAGCACTGTAGTGTGGAGTGAGGTGGCTATGCCATAGAAGTTTTTTAGGATACTTCCAAATCAGGCGTGTAAATATTGTGGATTTAATTCTATTCTATAGTCCTTACTTAGTTATATGGGATATCCATCTTGGATCAAGCCATAGAACCTAGACATTGGTTTGACAAGTCATGCTATGGTGTAGTCTCCTCCCACTACGCCATGGTCATCTAAAAATCTATCTACCTATAAATAACTATAATTCCCTAAAAACATAGTTATCTACCACTAATTTAACTAAAAAATATGTGGTAGATGTTTATTTTTGAAGTCTTTGAATCCACATTTTGATAGGGATCAATCATTGGCTTCTAGAGATTAATACGTGGAGATCTGAGGTAGGTTCTTCCCCTTTTCTTTTGGTTTCTCCTGTATTCGATTTCATTTTCCTACTATTTATATTTTCACTCTATATATATTGATCTCAATTATTATAATAGTGTTTTCATAGTTATTATTTAATGAATTTGTGGTATAAAAACCTTTATATATATATTTGTTTCCTTACAAGAGAAGTGATTAGATAATAATGTTGGTGTTCCATTTCCATTTCAAGAACATCATATGTTAATATGGTGGATTCAATAATTCTCCTATTTATTTATTTGAAATATTAAATTGACCATATTATATCCCTTTTTATTATTGTGAAATTATCCTAATAAATATTAAACCATATTAAATAGTTAAATATGTTTATGTTAAGTGAACACATGTTATTTCTTTCCTCCCTTATAACTGGGTTCCTATTGATTTTGTAGATAGTGTTCTATATATACTATGATTTGTGTATTATGTTTTTATAATTTGTTTATCATGTTTAAATTTATGAATTCGGATAAGTAACATAAATCGTAAAATATTTTTTTGGTTAGATAAATAATTAAATAGGAGGTGTGTTTAAAAAATCTGATGTTTATTATAATTTGATGGAAATCAAATTGATTAGAAATGCATGCTTAATTTGATATTTTATTCCATATGTTAATTGAATTTTGTAAAGAACTTTTATCTAGAATTATTGTTAATTTTTTAATGATAAAAGGAATTTTAAATTATATTTTTATTATTAAAATCTTGTTCAATCTTAAAAATGATAGAAATCCTGTTTGGGTAAATTTGATAACTTATTGTAGCTAGTGCCTTAGGTTTCCCATAGTTGGAACCTATGATAAATGAATCAGTTAATTCAAGATGCAATAAGAACATTTTATTATAAATATAAATTCATGGGTCTATGATTTCTTATTATTTATAAGGGAGGGATGCCTTATTTTTGATTATGTGAAAGCCCATTTGCATGTAAAGGCTAAATTCCATGTTTTAATTGCCAAGTTACCTTTTTGAACTTTTTAGTTATTTGAGTCCTTTTTGTGTTTCTATAGATATGAGATTTTACATCCTATGTGATGTGAGATTGGGATGACTAGTGATATATGGGTGCGTAGCCCAAGTATGTGGTTGAAATTGAAGTATGTGATGGTGAGATTCATGGTGATGTGCATGATAGTGTTGGGGATAGAACTAGGTTGATGGAATGGGTTGAATCTGAGATTACTTATTTCTATTATAAAAGGAGATATTCTTGTGTTTTAATTTCTTATTAAGGGTTAGATGGTTGGTTTTATTAATCATCAGTTTTCCTTTACCCATTACTTGATGTGGTTCAATGTACCTAGAGGAGAATCTTTTAGATGTTAGCTTAGGATGTTTTTCTAGGGTACCTACAATTATATAATGAAAATAATTATTAATAAATGACTTAAACCATGATTTTAGTACTATATATACTTAAACGTTTCTATTTTTGAGAAACCATGGACTCAGTTATATTATTCCTAGAGGGAAAGAACTTTTCTTGAGGATATTATAGGGTGTTTTAATCAATGTTAATTGATGGTTAATGAAATGTTGTTTGGAAGAATTCTAATTTATGGATAATGAATTAATAAATGAATGGATAACTATAAAAATTAAACAATTAATTTGTATTACCTCCTTCAAAAGATTGTATTCTTATATGATATCTGGCCTTTAGCAGTGAAAGCCAAGTTCTTAAGAGATGATAGATGCAGTTAACCATTGTACAGTGTTATGAACATACTATGGTATGAGGTATGTTAAATCCTATATGTTTTGTGATTTTATATACTAACTAGCCCATGTAATTATGGAGACTAACACCCAATGGACTATGGGAGGGTTTTTTCCCCAACATCCAAGTTGGTGAGGATTGGATGGCTGACTAACACTTCTGGCCCTACTCACTAATCTTGGTAGTGTTATATGCCAATATGAATGGTTGTTTTCTTTCCAATATATATGTGTAGAGGGATGTAATGTATTGTGTTAATTTCACACACATTCATCTCTAGATATATTACTCAAATGACTATTGTAATTATGACGTGTATAGGTTATTATGGAACGAAATAACTTACTTGGTGTACATGATTTAATGTCTTGAGGTGTAATACCTGATATATGACACACATCACATGGGATATGGTGGATATTAGAAACAACATAGTTAATATATGTATATCTGGATGGAATGATGATATGATGTGATTCATGATAATCCAAATGTGACACTTATCCTTGGTGTATTTAGCCGCAAAATCTATTTTTTTTATTTTCCAAAACTGCTTTATGTGTGAGCAGGAATCAGAAAAAAAAGGTTCAAAATTCAAAACATTTCACTACAACCGAGAAGATCATGAACAGATTCATCCACATCTGCTGAAGTCAAGTCGCATGCCGCCCAAATCATGAGTACCCCTACCAACGTCACCATCCATTGTCGTTGTCGATGTCAATGTTCAACCACTGCACCATCGGAAAACATCAGAGCCCGTTGAAGTCACTGAAAACCATCTCACCACCTCGTCTTCATTCCCCAACGAACCAGTGCCAAACCAAAAAAGATTACCATCCATCAACCATCATCATCGCCATCCATTACCACAACCATCACACAACACCACTGCCATCTCGTCATCATCACCACTGCCATTGATGCCATCGACGTCCAAATCTCTGAACAAGAACGATGTCATCCTCCATCACTGTCTTCGTCCAAAACACCACACAAAAGTTCCGGATTCCATTGAAATTAGTCTTAGACGTGGCACAACACCGTCATGAACATACCGATGGCCGGAGCAAACAAGAACAAAAAATCCAGTAATGAAAAATGGAACTATCACTGAACAACTCGTAGAAGAACTCTACACACATTCCCCGAAAAAATGGGAAGAAAGCCGAACATCCGAAACCAAACCAAATTCAAAGTTGATGTAGCATCAAAGGAAGAGAAACCAGAATGACATTAAAGAAGGATGCCGACTCAGGCTGTGTGAGAAGGATCATCGGCCGCCAAACCCCACATCCCAAAACATCAAGAAATCACCGCTCCAGATCCGACCAGGAGAGTAGCAGAGAGACTTGAGGTCAGGGTAGAGACACGAATGGATGAAGGCTTACGAAGATGACAACACAGTGGGGTGAAACTAGAGACAAGAGAGAACCGACTCAAGAGTACCTGGAAAACCGCCAACCGCCAAAATGAAAATCCCAAAACGACAATGAAACCATCACTCTAGGTCCGACACAAAGATTCATGGTGGAACGTGAGGTCATAATAGGGTTAAAGAGGCCAGGGACTTCAACATTGGACCAACTTCATCAGTAATAACAGAAAATCCTTGAGAGACATCATCTAGAAAAAACCTGAGGGAAAAGAAATAGAGAGGATGAGAGGGGAAAACAAGAAAAAAAAACTAAAACAACCAGGATAGGGTGGGGAAGGAGAGGGGAGAAGAGAGGGAAGGAGGGAGATGAGGCTGAAATTCCCATTTCTCCCCCACTGAAGCACCGACGAGGAAACCGTAGCTTGAGAAAGGAGAGTGGGAGAAGCATCTCCCCTCCTAGGTGTATTTAGGATTTCTTCTTTTGAAGTGATTTGGATCATGACATATGATATTATTCTAGAGAAGTAAACTAGTGGGGAAGTGATAATGGGTTACCCTTGTTTTGATATTATAATATAATCTCTTGTATTTGTTACTTTGTGAGATATATCCATGGTTACAATGGGATCTTTGTTTGGCTATTTAGGTGATGAGTTATCTTCACTTATTGTTCCCTGGTATTTTTTAGGATTTCATTGCCTTTTCGAAAAGAGGCTCTGTGGAGGATACCATTTAGTATACTATTATACACGCCCCATGAATATATAAGATATTTTTAATGCTAGTAGGAATGGGATGGAGATCAGGTTGGATATTACTATTTCATGGATTTGTAGGAGGCATTTTGGATTTTCAGTCACTGTTGAGTTTACCTTTACCGTACTTTTAGTTTTCCATTCCAGTATTTTTTTCTTCTATGACATTACATGTATAGACTTGGGATCTATTTTATCCTTGTGATCATGATTTTATTGGTGTATTAATCTTATATTTCTCTTCCACATTTTCTTTTAGATATTAATTCCTCTCATTTGTATTTATGATAGACCCTTAGTGCTAATTAGAAACCCATGACCCAGTAAAGGTGGGACTCAAGGGGTTATTATCTCCCTTATATATTTTTCATCATGGAAAGGGTAATCTTCAGGTGGAGGGGGTTGTTATATTTAAATTAAGATAATAATTAGTTGGATAGTTGATTAAACAACATGTATGGATTGAATGATTCTGTGGAAATGTATGATCATTCTATTTGAGATTGGTTAAAGAGCATTTTTTTCAATACTAAATATAATGTTTTAAAGAATAAAAATGGTATTAAAACCATGTTAGATTTAAAATAGTTGGTATTATATTTTATATAATTGTCAAAATGTATGATAGTTCATCATTAGTGAGAATTTAGAGGTTTCCATTGATGTTATCCTATTAGACATTTGAGTTTTGGGATTGATAAATATCTTTAAGAAATAAAAAATTACTCAAGGGTATTGAATACAACATAATTAGATGGTGAGTTCAGATTATTGATCAAGTTCATTAAATATCTCATATACATAAGGGAGGCTGACTTTAATATTTTGGGGCACTATTAAATTTATTTCTTTATCTATTAAAGATAATAATTAAGATTAGTTTGAATTGTTTTCTAATGAGGAATAAAGAAGATGTTTGAAATCTCTATTCGTCGATCAATAACATTCCATATCATAATTTTATATCTACATTGATTGAATCAAATGTAATTATTACTCCACATGATGACATGTTAGTTTATTTAAATGGAATGTGTCTCAACCATAAAACCATTAAATGGATGAGATTATATTGGTACCCACAGATAATGATATGGGTGGTAGATAGTAGAATATTATATGATAAATTTAATCATGTAAAAAATTATATAATACCAAAGGATGAGTTATACCTTGGTCTTGAGCTTGATGAAATAGTCAAGTATTCTTCTGAAGAAGATATTTTTGTTTTCAAGAAATATGTATTAAGCGAACCAATGGAATATATAAGTTATCTTGATTATGTGGTTATAGAGGTTACCTAATCTTAAAGTTATTCTTATGGAGATACTGAAAACCCTCTATATTTTCCTTCTAATAAAGAAGATTTGGATTTTGATATTAAAGATACACAATAGTCTATGACTGATCTTAATAGAGAACCAATTTCTAAATCTGATGAGGGTGAATTTGATGAGAATTTCAACCCCTCAAAATATATAATGGAATATAATTGAAAGTATATTCTTCTCAAGTTAATAAGTGAGGGATAAAATATTTAATTGATACACTATATTCTCTAGGGGGGGTCTTTCGTATTGTGTTTTAACTACCCTGATTCCAATGATGACAATGATCACGATAGAAGCAGTCCACCTAAGCAAGGTGGAGAAACTATTTCTATGGAATAAAAAGTATTTAATGTATATTCAAAAGATAAAATTGATTTAGATAAATTTACTAATACATCTTCTACCTGATCAGAAAAATTTAAAGAAGGAGAATAAATAGATAAAAAATATTGGACAAGTGTTAGATGATATGTTTGGACCTTCTCTTGCCAAGCATGTTGAACTTTTAGAACTTGTTGAAGTTACTAAATTAGAACCTTCTCAAATGTCCCCTCCTGATCTGGATGATCCTTTCCCATATTCATCTTATGTTATAAAGGATTCTTTCAAAGATTTCAAATTTAATCTATTTAAACTGTTTCTTAATTTTTTGAACTTTGGAACTATTTTTCAGATAGAAAGAGACAAGGATTATATATAGTTGTATCCACCACTATGAATCACATATAACCAAGGTTGATTTGTAAAATTTATCTTGTGGGAAAAGAAATTATTCGGATAAATGAGCATATTGGAGTTACTCAAGTAGATCTTCAAGATATGATGAAGAGTCAAGACCATATAGATCTCAGTCTATTTGAACGCGCCTTTACCTCTAGTGAATCTCTTGTTACTCAACTTTTGATTAAATCTTATTTTTTTTGAAAAGGATGAGTTGAAATATATATTTAATTATTTCTTAGGAAACAAATAGATGATGTACTCAGTGTTTTAAACTCAATCGAACTTGATTTTTTATTTGGTAATGGATTATTCTAATTAGGATAAAAATATATATAAATGTTCATAAAATCCATCATCTATTATTAGGGAATTATTTTCACTAATCTTGACTTGAATTAATTACTTCATCTATTTTCTAGTGAACTTAAGATGCCACCCGTGACTTGAGATTTTAAGACTCGGGGTGATTAGTTGAATGCGATTTCACTTATTTGGAGAATTTTCCATTAGGAAAAAAAGAAATTTTCAGAAATAATGGATCATTGTTCTAATACATTTATAGAAATTACCAAGCTGATATAATCCTATCTATATGTTTTTAATACAATAGTGATGAATCCATTAGCTGTTCTGGTTATACCTCCTATAGAGCTTCAATCTTTTTTTATTTTAGATATGACTTCTAAAACACCTAATTATTTTTCACCTACCTCATCATCTTTTCGATATTCACTTAATCAGGCCCTATTGCATTTGAGGCCTATAATTCATAGTACTATTATTGGTGAACCCTTTCCCTCTCATCCCAATCCAACTCTTGAAATCTATCAAGAAAAATCCAAAGATATTTTAGATCACAAAGTGACCTGAGATGATCATTCTAATTCTGATTCGAGTTATTTATAGGTAGTTTTATATATATTCAAATTGAAATAATATTTTTAATGAATATATTATTATTTTTTTGTCTTAACTCAACTATATATTGATTATTATTAATTTTTTATCTCATACGTATTTCGGGTTCCAATAATTCTTTTCATTATATACTTTATAATCTAAAATGTTTTTAGTTTCTTTTTGATAATATCAAAAGGGGTTAAATGATCTAGAAAATTATATAGTGGTTAAAAAATTAAAATAATTCAATTATTGGACATTTTTTTGAAATTTTAAATTTTTCCTACCATGAATTGTGATCATAAAAAGGGGATGATTATTGGATCTGACTAAAAATTCCTTTTATAATGATCCCAAATCATTTTGGTTTATATTCTAAATATTTAATTGTTTTACGAAAGTAAAATAAATTTTTATGAAAATATTCTATGTTTCAGATTGACTGTGATTTATACTAATTTGACCACATGACAATTGTATCGATAGTAGAGAAAATATATCAAAATAATAAGTCAACTATGGATATCAAATAATTGTGCCTATCAACCACATAGAGTATTTCAATTACCCATTAAAAAATTATTCTATGATTAAAATCGACCACATTTTATTGATAATCTACTAAGAGATAGATAATCAGCTGCATGAATACAATCACACTTCTCTAGGTGTTGAATCCACCATAACATTCAATAAACCAAAACAAAAAATTATATGTTCTATTAGATTGACCACATGTTGATTCCAAGATACCACATGAATAATTCTAGGATTTTAAAAAATTATTGATATACCACCAAAATCTACTATGACATGTAAGTAGATATAAGAACAAAATAAACTGCCACAAGTCAAATTTGTGTACCGATCAACCATGAATGTTGATGTAACATCCCCAAATTTGGAAGTCTCTCACATGGTAAAATTAGGTTGATTAATGGACCTCAAGTGTTCCTCCCACACTCAAATGGCTATGGACTAGTAGTAGGTGTGTAGAGAAAATAATGGGGACACTATACCCCTTTCTATGGAGTTACAACACAACAAAAATAAACATAAATCAAAGTAATTAAAACAGAAGAAATATTACATCATACAACTCAAAGATAAAGTATGAACAAATTAAATAATATAATAATGAACCATGTAATTTCAGGTTGAAATGTTACAAAATTACATATTAAAAGACATATACATAAACCATTCAATTTGGAAAAAATAAACTCAAAATACCCTGGTCTTTAACCCCAGATCGGTTCCATCTCCAATATCCAACACATACAAAAAGAAACAATAAAAAAAATGTTCTATTACCCTTTTTTGAACCTATATCTATGTAATCTATTTAGGTACCAAATGGAATCCTGAATAGGGTTTGTGTATAACTCATTAGGTCAACACCACTGTGTTTAAACAAAACTGTTATGGTAGTAAGTGAATGAAATAAAGAGATAAGCAAGATTATTAGTTAATCAATTAATGATATATAACAATCAACCTAATTCAAAAACATGTTTGAATATCGATGAACATGTAGCCCCACCATCCTAAAAATATACACATGTCTATGAAATAATCACATAACTATGAAAAGGGCCTTTATATAAGCATTTTAGCATGAATAGGTCATGGATTCTATATAATAATTTTTTTTCATAAATGTGCCAAACCCTATAATCATTTTAATATAACTAGGCTAATACCTATAAGAATTAAAACATAACCAGGTGATGCCTTATATAATCATTGCTGCAAAACCGGTCCAAGACCTATATATATGACTTTTAGCATAACCAGGACATTACCTATAAGAATTATACTATACTCAGGCCAAGCCCTATAAGAATTATAGAATAACTAGGCCACAACCTATATAACCATTACAACATAAACTAAAACCCAAGTCATAATGGAAATAATACAAAACATACATCATAATACACAAAGGTAATTTCAACCAATTACCTTTTATATTTCCATTTCATTCCATTCATCAAATAGTCTTTTAACCTATTAACATTCTAGTGTACACAATCATATCATATCAAGTTATCACTAGTAATTTCAATAAGAAATTAATCCATTTTATATGTGATCCTACTACAAGAAATAACCTAAGATCTCATGTTATGCTAATAAATGTTTTAATCCAATGGTTAGTTTATTTTCATTCAAGGGTAGGCTCACCCTACTAGTGGCTGCAAGCCATGTCTTAACACTAATTGATCTAAATGGACCCAAGGATTAGACCAAGAACATTATTATCATCACAAATTACTTCATTAGTTCATGCACATGATGTGTCGACACAATCACATGATATTACACACACTTAAACAAATAGAAACATACCATAGAGATTTATTATGGACCACCAACCTTTATCTGGTGATCAAAGCAAGACTCTCAACATGTAAAAACAACGAGGAACATACTTGAATGATATAAAAAGTAAAACTTAGATCAACTAAAAAATAAGATCAAAACCCCATTAAATGGTTTTTAATAGATCACACAATGATAAAAAAAATAAAAAATGATAAAGGGGAAACCAAAGTAAAGGAACTAACTAGAGATTAAATTCTAGACCGAGATATCCATAAGGGGAGGAATCATTCCATAATCTCCCAAAGTCACCCTATGGATTGATAGAGAATGTTGAATGGAAGATAAAAATAAACTCATATGCATGATGTTGCTAAAAACTACTA
The DNA here is from genome assembly GCA_963277665.1 of Viscum album. NCBI lineage: Eukaryota > Viridiplantae > Streptophyta > Magnoliopsida > Santalales > Viscaceae > Viscum > Viscum album. Next base: position 419,190,554 of record OY728162.1, on the reverse strand, counting down.
GTCATAAGATATTAATAATGGGAACACCTTTCAAGATGTGAATTTCATGATTTATAATATATGCAAACAATTCATCACCATAGGCTAAAATAACCCCGATTGATTATTTCACAATGTGAACCAGTTTCATGGTGTGTAAACATTTGACAATCTGAACTCGTTCATGAAATATTCCCAATAACATGTTTACCTCATGTAAACCATTCATGATTTGAAATTTTCCAACAGACGTCTCTCTACCCATATTCTATAGAAAAAAATTGAACAACCTTTGAAGCTTTCCAAACCCATTGAGAACCCTTGTAATCCCTTTTGACACATTTATATCTAGACTCCATTAATTAAAACAAACATTCATCCTATCACTTTAGGTGAATTTTCTTGACGAAATCTTTCCACCCCAATGAAAAATCTCAACCTCTAAGGTTTTAAGAGGAAAATAAAACCTCACTAAAAGTGGTTCAATCAAAACTTAATAGGGACTTAAAAGGAAGAGATAGAACCCTAAAACCTACCCATTATATAACATCTCGCCCCTGAGCATCTTCAAGCATCACTATGAGGTCTTTAAGAACATGTTTTGACATTGTTGTCACATATCATATTCCACCCCAGGTCTCCTCTTGAACATTCTCATGTTTCTAATACACTAGAAATAGATGTATGGCCTTTTCTTGTAGATTATTCCCACTACGGCCCACAATCCATAGTGGATGATCCTCACAGGATGCATCTACATCAAACTCATTTTCATCAACATCAACCACATGAGAAGGGTGTAGATGATATCTCTAAAGCTATGGTATTTGAAACACATTGTGCATGGAATTGTATCATTGTGGATGGGATAAATGGTACACCACCAGACCAACCCTTCCAGCTATTTCAAACAGATTAAAAACCATAGCACTAGATTATCATGATTCTTAATAAAACATTTCACCAAACTAAGTGACACTTAATTGAAAACATGATGATTCACCTAAAAATCCAATGGTCATCTATACTAGTCGACATGAGATTTCATATTTCTCTACAATGTCACCAAGTGATTCCTGATAAGATAAAGCTACTCAGATGTCTTCATCACAAGACTAGGTCCAACAAGCGTTGACTCACCTATCTATGAACAATAGAGTTTAATGGAATGACCATACATACATATCCTCGAATGTTTTTATTTTTATTGATTCCTTGAAGCTATTATTATATGAAAAATCTATGAGTTACTTGTGTTTCTCCCTAGAAACACCAAAATTCAAAACACAGGCTCGTAACACATCCTCCAAAATATGAATTTTCCTTTCATATTGGACATCTATATGAGGATGATTGAATGTGATCAAAATAAAAAAAATACCATGTATCCTTTTTAAGACCATATTAGAACCAATATACTAAACAAGTATATCTATCAGATACAATACCCCTCAGAGTACTATGAAACGGAATTATCTCTTATATGTAAAGAATAACCAAACCATCAATAGTTAATGTCTCTCTAATGGAAAATAAGTGGGATACATTCATCAATAAATCTATCATAACCAACAATACATCATTATTGTGAGGTTTCATAGGTAGTCTGATCATAAATTCAATTGTTAAATCATCCCATTTCCGTTCCAGAATGGTTTGAGTCTATAATAACCCAACTTCCCTCCGATGATTGGTTTTCACCTTTCATTAGGTAAAGAATCTTGATAAGAATCCTACTACCGCCTTTTTCATTCATGGACACCAGTAATTTCTATGAAGATTACAATAAATCTTTTTTAAACTTTGGTACCTCCCATTTAGAATCATGAAACTCACTCACCATCTCCTTCTACAAGCCCGTAAAAACCCATACTCAGCCACAAAAAAGAAGAAAATTATCGTTACCAAGGGACCATAAAGATAGTGAATCCCTACCATATAAGGTGTCCCTTAAATATATTACTTTTAAATCAGATAATTTCTCAGCCTTAATTAGGTCCAAAATCATGAGTATAAAAGATTTCAAAGTCATATCTACTCATCCATGGGGCTCCTAAACATCTAGATGTATATCTGCAAAGAGTTCCATCATCCTCTACTCAACGCAATACTCCCACACTACCTCTATCTATGTATTCTGGCATAAGTAATAGGGAATAAGTTTTCCCATTGTTGGTGTATAATCCATCTCTATGTAAAATGATTCTAAATACTCGACCCACCTCCACTACCAAATGTTCAAGTCCCACTGAGAAAAGATGTACTTGATGCTATTGAGGTTTGATTGCACTAAAAACCTCTCTCCCAGAATATAGTGAAACTAGAATATCAAGGTGTTTACCACAGTAGATAAATTCATATCATGATTTGGATATTTATTCTCATATGGTCTTAGTTTTCTAGAGCCATATGAAACCACTCGGTCCTCCAACATCAAAACTATTCCAAGTCCAACTCAATATGTTGAATAGTAAACAGTGTTTTCTTTACCTAGAATATGTAATATGGGGATCAGTGTTTATTTGAACTTTCCCTTCATCTATTGGAAAGATATCTCACATGTATCTAACCAAAAAAAACACCACCCCTTTCTTGGTCTGCTCAGACATAGATGCTGCTTGATTAGATAAATCCTGGATTAAGTACCGGTAATAACCTTCTAGACCCAAAAAACTCAGATTCTCTAAAATATTAATGGGCCTATCCCAAGATACAACAATTTCATCCTTCTCTGGGTCCATTGAAGCTCTATCATATTCCATTACATGTCCTAATAAGTTCACTTTATCAATCTATAAAATGAATTTATATAGTTTTTAATAAATTCATTGATCTCTTAATATACTCAAAATGATGTCAAGATTTTGGGAATTATCATTTTCTTACTAGGAGTAATATAATATTTCATTAACAAAAACCACCACAAAATGATATAGGAATGGATTAAAGATCCTATTCTTCAGGGCCATGAATATCACAAGTGTGTTCATCAAATAAAAAGATATCACTCTAATCTAGAATAATCCATGCTTAATCCTAAACGAAATTTGGGTCATGTTAGATGGTATCACTCTCCACTGATGAAACCCTTATATCAATTATATCTTAGAGAAAATATTATCACTTCTCAAATTATCAAAGAGATCATTGATTCGTGAAAGTGATACTAGTCTGTGATTTCATTTTGGTTCTATCTCTGATAGTCTACACACAAGCACAAATTCCCATCACCCTTCTTAGCAAAAAGCATGGAATAAGCCCATGGGGAAATAATATGACAAATAAAACCGTTAGATTCTAGATCATCCAAATAAACATTAAATTCCTAAATCTCTAATTGTTCCATTGAGTGAGGTGGAATTTAAACTGGCTCTACTCCCATCACCAACTCGATCACGAACTCGATCTCTAATTTGGGTGGTAAGTTATAGAACTATTTAAGAAAACATCCTAAAAATTTTAAATCACTTGAGGAAAAAAATACTACTATATTTCACCATAATCTAGAGAACGACCTGTTATTTGATCCATGGGACAATCTAATCTATACTGAATGGGTCTTACATAACTAGAAAGAATATCCCACTCACCCTGGTAAAAATAGTTGCCTATTTCTGGAGATAGAAAGGTAAATATCTTCCAATAATATCTAATATGAGCCTAGTATAGAACTATATAATGCATACTAATAATAAAATATAATTCTATCATTTAGAGTTTAAAAAGTTCCCAAAGGAAACAGTAACCACCAATTTATAGAGAACATGCCTTATAATGATTGATATTATCAGAACTCACTCCCAACGGTTTTTCGATAGTTAAGACACCATCAAAACTTTACAAAACCAAGCCAAAACCATTTGGAAAAAAAGATATGATATAAAAGAATATGATGATCCTATATCAAAAACATCATAGGCAATGGTATATGATATTAGAATCATACCGCTGATTTAGATGGTCCTGCATCCAAACAACCTAGAGTAGACTACATAACTTATCACTAACATTCCCATCAACCTTGTGCTCCTATATGAATCCATTGTTCTTATACCTATATATGGTACTACTACTCTTATGCTAGGGTATCACTTCCTATGAGTAGACCTAGACATCTAGTGGAACTCCAACTATCAGTCTGTTGAATGACAGCCAAGCCCTTCCTAGACTCACGTACCTATCCCGATCCACTACCACTGCTCTAATGCTGCATTCTATTACAAACCTATAAAAGTGGCATGGGCTACATCAAGGAAGACACTCCATAGAGTTATATAGGCACTGAGGCCCCTTATGGAAACTTTTTTCCCACTAATAGAACTACAATAGAACATGGTCCTGAGATGGCTCCCAACTACCCTGAATAGTCTACCTTTAATTTACTTAGTGATAACTATCAAAAAATCAATTCATTCCACCAATAGAAGAGATCTCAGTTCACCCTACTAAAACAACTTATCCTCTCCTCAGGGCCTCTCTCATTTTCTCTTCAATATTGAGAGACTAGTTCATCGCATCCAAAATGAACCTCTAGTAAAAAAAACATTTACCTGTGACCTAATCTCATAGAAATGTCTATCTTGGAAATGTCCTACTTTGGCTATCTCATCAGCTACAAAAAATGGCACAAGGTACTATAATTCAATGATGTTCCTATCATTTTCCATAACTGATATTCCCTCACATGTTAGATGCATAAACTCGTGATCGTTCTCATCCCTCATTATCTTTGTATAGAAGTGGGTCATAAACTTTTCCTTGAATTCCTTCTAAGATAACTCCTCTTACTACCTATCTTTATTTAGAATGTCCCACCAACACTTGGATAGTCCAAAAATAAAGTATACAACAAGATTAACCCTCCTATATGTGAGTTTCTTTAGGTTCTTGAATATAATAAAGATTGAATTAATCAAGAACATGGCTATTTGGGGGGCCTCCCTCCCTAGTGAAAGTAGGCATATACTATAGCTAAAAATCTCCCATCAACTCAGAAATCAAATGTACAATGTGAAAAAATACCTTTCCATGGATCTAAATATGCTAATGAGGTTGTCTCAGAGCTTATCATCTATATGATACTCAGGATCTACAAGAAGCTCTGATTTAGCTTTTTTAGGAGTGTGTTGATTTCTGCTCTCCTGAATCTCATTTGAATGATGACAAGGGGTAATTTTCTCTACAAGATAAACACAATACTCAAAACATAGGATACTAATGAGTTCAACCATAGAAGGTATAAATTATAGAGAACCACTAGCTCATGGTCTCTATAAACATGGATTAACATGTTAATTTTCATAACATAATTGTTCTTTTATTCCCATGTTCAGATATAACATTTATATCATTTAAAAGTTCATCCAAGAAAATATATCATATATAATAAATATTTCCATATAATGAAAAATTAATTTCAATACATATCCCTAAATACCTATCATGATGTATACATACTCATCTCACACCATATTAGTCCATGAGTATGAATATCAATTAACAAAAACATTACACAACATGTGAATCACCCAATGTTAAATAATATCAACTATAATAAGTGATAAAAGTGAAAATCAATCCCATCCCTAGGTACTTGGATTTTCCCTCATACATGGGTTAGATACTCCCATGTGCAGGGTCATTAAAAGTTTTAACATATCCGAGCCTATTTTATTCCTTTCCAAAATAGTAAGAAAATAGAAAATAAAACATTACATCTGATATCACATTGTAACATTCTCTGGTCTGGAACTCTCTTACAAGGAAAAATAAGGTTGGTTACTGGACCACAAGAACACCTCCTAATATGTTGAAGCCTTCAAATTATCAGCAGGGGTGTAGATAACATAGTGGGGAGATTATACCCCTAATACATAGTTGTAATAAAATAGAAATAAACATCTATCAGAGTAATAGAAATATAGGAAATAATAATTCATATAATTGTAAGATAAAGGATTATACAAGTAAACAAAATAATAATGAACCATGAAATGTCATTATAAAGTGTAATTAAATAAAATTCTAGAATTTATATTGATAAAAGACCAAGATGACACAAATAAACTCAAAATACCTCGGTTCCAAACCCCATGTCGATCTCATCTCTATGATCCAACCAATCTAGAAAGAAACAATCAACAACAAGGTCCCTTTTCCTTGACCAAAATTGAATCCATGTGATTTTGTCAGGCACCAAACAATGACCCTAATTGGTTGTGAGCATAACTTAGTGGGTCGACATCACTATATCTAAACAAAACCAGTCTGATTGTAACTGCATGAAATAAAGAGAAATACTATAGTACTAATTATTCAATTAATAAAATATAAAAATCAACCTACTTTGAAAACATGTCAAAATATATATAATAGTGTATCATTACCATGATAGTTATAACCACAAGTCCATGGAATAATCCCATAATCGGTCAAAATCCCTAAGTATAAGAATTTCAGCGTAACTGGGTCAAGACCTCTATATAAGAATTTAAACACAACTAGACCAAGTCATATAAGTATTACAATATAAAAAGGTAAATACCTATAATAATTACATCCTTATCGGGCAACACACTATATAATAATTAAAACAAAATCAGATCAATCCCTCTAAATAATCAGTTTATCATAACCTGGATAATCCCTATTAGCATCACAACATAACCGGGACAAGCCCTATAAGAATTTCAGTATAACATGGACACACCCAATATAATAATTAAATAATAATATATAACAAAAGTCATAATGAAAATAATAGAAAAACATACAAAATTATGTAAAAAGTTCAATTCATCCAATTACCTTTTATCTTTCTATTCCCTTTCATTCATCAAGTTATGTCTTAACCCATTAAATTGACCGTTAACACAACCATATCATATCAAGGTATCACCAGTCATTTCCATAAAAAAAATAATATGTTTTCCAACTAATATTTTCACAATAAATCTCATAAGGTTTCATGGCATGCTAAATCATGTTTTAATCCAATAGGAAATTCTTTATAATTCAAGGGTCAACTCACACTACTGGTGGACACAAGCCTTGTATCAAAAGTAATATATCCAAAGGGATCCAATGAGTGGACCAAACATATGATTATCATCATCAATTATTTTTTTGAGTTAATGTGAAAGTTGTTTCAATGCAATCAAATGATTTTGAACACACTTAAACAAATATTTATAAACCCTATGGCTTTGTTCTAGACCACATATCTTTATCTAGTGATAAAAAAACACTATCAATAGAGAAACCCAATGAAGAATAGAAGTGAAGGAGATAATAAGGAAAAACATGTTCATATAAACATCAATATAAAAACGTGATTGAATTGTAGTTTAGATATCAAAACCAATATAATATTGGAATAATAGAAGAAAAAGAGGGAAACCAAAGTAAAGGAACTCATCATAGATTTAATTCTATACTGATACATCCATAATGGGAAGAATCACTCTAAGATCACCTGGAGATTCCCTAGGGTTAGAGAGAGGAGGCTGCATGGTAGATGAAAATAAAATCATATAGAAAATGTGGATTAAAATTGCCAGTCCAAATATATTCACAAAATGAACCCCTTTCACACTGTGAACTTATTTATTTATAAGATATTCAAAAAAACACATCTCCTCAATTTAAAATAACCCCAATCAATAATTTATCAATGTAAACTACATTCACAGTGTGTAAATGTTTCACACTCTGAACCATTTCACATCATCTGAACAACAACATGTTTATATTATTTAAATTCTTTATGATGTGAATGTTTCATGTAAATTGCTCATAACTCAGTTATCCTCAAAAAGATCCCAAACCACCTCTCAAGGTTTACAGACCCATAGAGAACCCTCATAACCCCCTTTTACACAATGAAAACTGGACTCCATTAATTCAAACAAACATACATCCCCAAACATTATGACATTTTCCCTAATAAAATGTTTTGACCACAAAAGAAAAGGATCAACCACCAAGGATTTAAAAACAAATGAAAACCCAACTAAAATAGGTTCAAGAAAAACTCAATAGGTACATACCTAGAAAATACAGTATATTATTGTTGACATTTCATTTTGTGTTTCCAATTAGTATATTCTAGATATTTTAATAAATGTATTAGATAATTTGAGGATTTATAATATGATTTATTCTTTATGAATATATTTCAATGTATACTTAGAGAATATTCTATAAAAATTAGATGAAGGCACTCACATAAAAATATATTAAAGGATATACAAGAGCTAATAGATAATCAACTTACATTTTATTTCTCCATGACCCTATGTTTTTATATACTTCATTGAAAAATTTGAGAGTAATACATAATGTCTAATTTATATTCCATAAAACTTATTCTAATGATCATACAATGAGAAGGTAATTTTATTTATTAGCATTATACAATTAGAGAATAGATTCCTCACATTTCTCATTACACTTTTTTTATTCTATGAATCTATTTACATATGGATTTTTCTTATTTTGTTAGTATATTTATTTAACACATAAGTTTGATTTTTAAAAAAGAGTATTGTGATAGTGTTTTCTTAATTTCCTTTAAATTTGTATCCCATGAATAAATAAGGATTATACGTGATTCTAAGCCTAGAATACCGATTTATAGTTGTTTTCCTATATACCTAATCCAGTTTATGTACCGGTTCACTCGATCTATGTTATGGAATATATAATTTATAATATACTTCTTTAATAGGGGGTTATTTTCATGTGCATAGTAATAAGTTCAAACTTTCAAATGAACTTATTTTTAATAAAAATCACAATGTTATTTCATTTTTATTGACACTACACTATTTTTAATTGAGTGTTTTATAAATTGTGCTTGAAAAAGAAAACACTTATAGTTATAATTTATTTTGGATATATATACTATTTTTTATGAGTATAATAATTTCAAAAGTTAATGTAATTTCATTATTTTAAACTCGATATGGATCATTGCCTTTGAGAACTTATTTTATGAGTAAAATTAAATATACCTACTAATTTATTCACTGGTAAATATTGAATTGAGTTGATATTAAATTAATTTTAAATTATAATTATTTTTAATTGAAACATCAATTCTCCCCTCTTGAGAATTCCACTAAGACCATCATTTTCAAGTTTTAGGAGAGGGATGAACATGATGTTTCAACATCAACACTAAGAACATCTCTATTATAATAGCTTATGGAGAGATACATGCAATCTATTTTAGGGTAGAAATATATTAAATTTTGATATCCCTATAAACCACTTTTTAATAAATGAAATGATACATGATATATATCTGTGTGTGTATTGAATGTTGCACTTGGTTCTTTAACAGATGTATTACACTCTGATAGTAACATATTATCATTAGTAACCTATCAGTATCAACCATAAAATTATATAGCTGAAACTGCATCTATAAAACCTATTTTCATACATGGGTGGCTTCTACATACTAGGCATTAATTTTGTTAAGTGTAAATAAGTTCTTATTCGTGTTATACCAGCTCACATAGCCCTCACCAATGAAGAAAGTATCACCTAAAGTTGGTATTATATTTGTAGTATCACTCACCCAATATGCATGATTGTAACCAAGAAAATTAAAATATGTACTAAATCTATATTACAGTTCATATTTCACTTTTAACTTAACATATATTAGAACATGATTTTCTAAAATCATGTGTGACTCTCTTGGGTCACTCTAAAATCTTGTATAATGTTTCATTGAATATGTTATGTTAGGTCCTAAATTTTTCAAATACAATAATATTTTAACGACACTTATAGAATATTTTTGATTAAAATTTATTCTTTTCCCAGCCTAACACAGGTTTCTTCAAACTAAAATTAGAATTGAAACATCTCTAGAATCATCTATTCCCATATTTTTCAATAACTCTCTAGAATATTCTTCTAAGGATAAAAAGATAAATTAGGATTTTAGATCGACCTATAATCCCAAAAATTATGTCAAATTTTCTAATAAATTCATAACAAGCTAATTTTTCATATTTTTAGAAAAAACACTTTCAAATATACACATTTACACTATAAAATATTACATCATCAATATAAATTATGAAAATTAGTGTGTTGATGGATCGATCATTTATATTAAATTTTTTATCCAATTTCCCTTTAAAAACATAATTTTTTTAAGAAACCATCATATTTTTAATAGTAGGACCCAAGACATATTTCCAAGTAATAAAATTATTTTACTAGTCTACATACCATGTTTTCATCCACATCAAGAATAAAAACTTCTAGTTTATCAGAAAACACTTCTTCTTCAAGTTCTCTATTCAAAAAATATGATTTCACATCCATTTGATAATCAGTGAAATTATTTTGTGAAACCAATGTTAGAAAACGTACTTATGGTTTCCAAACTTTCTACAAGGGAAATGGTTTATTCAAATTTCATTCATTTTAAATGATAATATACCTTTCAACCAAGTATTAATTTTTTTATTGTAACATCACCATTCTAATTCATTTTGTTTCTAAACTCCCACTTTCCACCTGTGATATTTTTTATATTTTTCCCTTGGAAGAAGATTCTAGGTATATTTTTTCTCAATTTGATCCAACACATCCTTAATTTATTGTACCCACTCTTCATTTGAAAAATCTTCAACCAATGTTCTTTGTTCAACCTTTAATATATGAGATATTAGGTTTTATATTCTCAACCTTCTTCTCATTTGAAATAGTGCCTCCTAGTTTCCAATTTTATTATTTATATCAACATTTTTAACAAACTTTTATGTCTTAGACCCATATTCACAAGAGAAGCATCACTAATATTATTATTATAATCAATATCTATTATATTCTGTTCAACTTTTTTTTGTTCTATAATTAGTTTTTCAAATTTTATCTTGTTTTCATCTTGTGTTTACTCACATTTATCCTTTATAAATACCTATAATTTATCAATATTTTCAATTATTTTAACATTAAAAAATTAAAAAATATTTTGGAGCCTCTTATTATAGAAATTCTACCCACTTTCACAAGATAAATAGACCATAAAGATCACTTCATTGTCTTTCTCTTCAAATTTTATCATCTTGTTGTATTGGATTATTATAAATCATGGACAAACAGATACATTGAAGTACTTAACAATTGTATTATTATTATACCACATCTCATAAGTAGTAAAATGTTAATTAGGTCACTAAATTCATTGGTTTAAAATATGTATAGTAGTACACACATCTTATCTCGAAAAATTTTATGTGATATTATTTTCATCTATCATTGTTCTACCCATCTCAACAATGAATATATTGTTCCTATATAAAAAAATATTATATTGAGAATTATATGGTGTTCTAAATTTATTTTTTATTCCTTGTTAGGAAATATATATTATAAATGTATCACATTTAAATTCCTTTCCATTATCATATCTCAATTTCTTGATAATGATTCCCAACTCTTTTTCAACTAATCTCTTTAGAATTTTAAACATCTCAATGACTTATGAATTGTTCGTGATGAAAGTCAAAATAGTTATTCAAGAATAATAATTAATGAATTTGATGAAATATAAATCACATATCATATATTTTTTCCACATGTGACCAAATAAGTCATTGAGAAAGATCTCTAGTGGTCTGGTAGAATGAATGTAAACCTTCTTGTGAGATTAATGAGTGACCTTTCATTTATGAAATATTCAAATTACAAAATTAATTTTTTGTTTTTAGATTGGTTATATCTCTCACAACATCATGTTTCTGAAATGTTCTTAGTATGTTTTGTTAAATATTATCAAGCTTCCTATTCCATATCATACTCACATATTTTTTAACCTAATAATAGAAATTTTTTTAGATCACTAATTAAAAATAGATCGTTATCCATTATTTTTTCTAATGTAGTGATCCTTACATAGTTTAATCTCTAAATGATATATGAACCATTTTATGAAAAAACCCATTCCCTTAAGCACAAAGATCATTCACACTCAAAATATTGTGCTTCAGTCCTTCCGTTTATAAAATATTACTCAATTTCATATTTTGATATTATAATTTTGTAAATATTGTCCCCTTGATTTTTTATGAAAATTCATTACTAATGGTGAACACCCCTCCTTTATGTGTCTCAAAATTTTCTATAATCCTTATATTTACTTTCATAGGGGAAGAGAACCCATTATCAATATCCCATGACTCAGTTTGTTTGAAGGCTTAAATGAAATTTATGATATATATAAATTTTCTTTTTTTAGATTTAGAATAAAATTTATTTTCTCTTCATAGGAAATCATTTCATGAAATATTTTCATAAAATTTACTTCACTATGACCCAATTTCACACACATACTGTAAACTTTCTCTAGACACTCAAATATGTTCTGAGTTCGAAGATTGGAATTTGTGGTCTTCACATCCTATCTTCTTTGAGAACATGAGTTTTTCTCCAATGAATCGCTCCCCCTAACTTCATTCCTCATTCCCACTAGTGAAATATTATACCAGTATGCATAGGCCTTATGAAAAAACACTAAAAAACACAAGTAATGTCGTTGAATGTTTTATCTAATAGGATCATTAAATTCTACCTAAATACTTTTCATGATTTTTGTTCTTTATGTACAAAAAGGTTCTGAATTTTCTTTATTTTGATATTCATATGGATTCTAGATGTCTTACTTTATTCTACACACATAAGTGAATGTTTCTATTCATTTTTCTGGGCCCATAATTGACCAAAATTTGAGATTGAATATTCATTGTTGGTGAAAATAGATTTATAAACATATTCTTTAGGTAGAAATTTATCCTAATATTTTATGAAAGTTATCACAAATGACTTAGAGGATTCAACCCTTACTTCAATAGTTTTTTTGAAATCCTCCTTTAATTTATTGAGTTAATTCTCATCCTTAAGACACTAAGACTATGTATTTTATATTTCTACCTATTTTGAGGATAATATAACTTCACGTTATTTTATAATTTTCTGATGTTCAGAAGATTTTAACCTTAATTTTTTGATTCCATCAACAAATTTTACATTTTTATTTTCAATATCCTTAATCTCTTATTCTAGTATTTAATTTTCTTTCTCTTATTAATTTTTTTCTTTATTAAGCTTATAATATTTCTCAACAAAGGATTCAATTTCATCCATAAGCATGTGTTCTAGATTAGTTGGTTCTAAATCATATTATTCACCACTTGAAGTGTGAAATACTTTTTGAACATAATCTGTGAAATTGGTAAATTTCTCACCGTATTCACTTTTAGATTCGCTACAAGATGAATAATCTAATTCGTATTATTATCTCATTAGGATTATTCAATTACTTATTTAAAATCTATATTTGTTCTTTTATATTTAAATGGTTTTTTTAGCTTTTAACCGACCTATTTTAGTATGGTTTCTCAACTTGTTCAGATAAAAAAAATATTGTATAATTCTTAGAAGAACTAATGAAAAAATACCCAATCACATTAAATTTGTAGAATCTATTTGGAAACATCCCTATATTATTGTGCTTTCACTTATTAAAAATCATTAAAATAATAATAATTATTTTTGATGGTTTCTATCATCTGCTTCAATTTTAGATTAACTTAAATTTTTATCATCCATATTTTCATAGATATTCAACTTTTTCATGGGCTCAAAGGACATTTCATATTTAACCTTCTTTTTGATGGTTGGATTTTTTCTCATCTCATATACTATGAGAATGTTGTGTAATTTATCAAGTATGAGGTAATATATATCTTCAAGAACTGAGATCCTAGGGTTAAACCTATCTAAAAAGTTTCTCATATGATTTTTGAAACCAGTTTAATCTTCATGATTTTCTCTAACTATCTAGATATTGCTTCAAATTTCATTGAACCTTGTAAAATAATAATTAATGTTCTATTCCACATACATATTTATGTCCTAAAACTATATTCTCTAAATCTATAATTTAGCCTCCTTGAATTTATCATGTATTTCATAGATATAAAAATTTTTTACCTTGGATTTTATTGGCTTGTTGAAGTATCATCACTTTCATGCAGACCTTTTATGATTAAGACATAAGAATGCCATTTTGTTCCTTCCCATCAACCTTCATATTTATTTTATCTATAATGTTATTTGGATAATTTCCTTCAATGGGTGGAAAAACAATAATTAAAGCATCTATAACCTCCAATAAAAGGTATTGAAGATATGGAAACATAACTTTATTTTAAATATGATACTTTTTTCCATCAAATATTGGTACACCCCTTTTATAAACAAAATTTAGATATTCTACCATAAGTAACAGAATATATTAGATTGAGGGAACCATGATTTGATACCTATTGAAGTGCCCAGGATAGTTTTAATCCTATGGAAAAGGGGGATGAATAAGTGGATGCCATTTTTAAAATTTCTTTTCACTTTTAATCGACATCTTCAATCAGTTAGTTTTGTATCCACTTAATTATGAAATCTCAGCCTCACTCATATATGTTTTTAATGTAATCTAAATGTACACAAGGATTATTAAATGTTTTAACTCATTCCTAGAAGGTATACCCCTTTTATTTGTTGGTTATTATCCCATACCATGGATTATTCACTATAAACACAAGTGTATTTTGAATACATTTATAGGTATAACATTGAATTATCCCTTTATAGTGTCACATTATACTATATAGAGTCACACTACAAATACAATATAATTGAAACAGAATGAGAAATATTTCTTTGAAGATTTGTATGTTTCAATAATATCATAATATTATCTTTCTTTATGATACTTCATGATATTCAAGAATTGTTTTATCACTATGTATGGAATTTGATGTATATTTGTTTCAACATGAGGTGAGTGTTTGTGGAAAACAAAATGGTCTGATGGGTGACAAGAATTTTTGTTGTTGTTATAGATAATTTCACATTAGGTTCACATATTTTGTTTTGACACGATTCATGTCATTATCCTTTAGGGGGAATTGTATGGACTCTATGGGGACTGGTCATTTTATCCATTTTTTATTATGAAAGAGACCCCTAAATCAAATGGTCTTAGAGGGTGATTTCAGGGGGTTAGGTATTTGTGAAATTGGCCATCTTAGGATATGATTTCCTTATATGTTCTCCAACGAGTTCATTTGTGGAGCTAAAAACACCCAACGATCTTTATATCTATGATTTGTGGAACTCCTTTCCAGAGGAAGGTGTTTGTTGGATGGTTTGTCCAACAACACTTGAGGATTCCATTAGTTAAGAGGATGGGAAGTTGGGCTCATCACACCATTTTGGGGGGACTTATTTCCAAATATGGGGATCTCTTATAGATTTAATTCATGTTCATATGTTCGTGAATTCTTGGTTCATTTCTAAAGAGTGTATCGACGGGTTACCCTCAGGACACAAGATCATCATGGATATGCATGGATTGGATGCTATGGACACAATGTTGACTTAATCCATGAAATTAGGTTCACTAGAGTTTATCGTCATCCTTTAAGGAAAGAAGGTGGTTTAATGTTGGGGTTGGACCCATAAGATGGGATACCTACATATCGTCATGAGAGGAATCAGAGAAAACGTAGTTCAATGTCGCTTAACTAGGAACATGACCTTTTAAGGATGTGTGATGGGGACCCATCCATACTGTTTAACATCATGTGGCAAGGACATCCAGGTGAAAGATGCCTGGTCAAGACTTGGTGTGGGACTTACGCCGAAGTGTCATGAGGGCCCCATGAATGATATGAACTTCTGAGTGAACATGAACATAATAGGGATATAGCCTAGATAACATTAGTGTTGATTTGAGGTATGTATTTGGACCTTAAGAAGGCTTCCTACATATCCCAGTCAAATAGGGAATCAAATTCCACATAGTTCCATTATCGAGACTTACACCTAGGAGGGATCCCTTTTTAATTTGGGGGAACATTTTATCAGGAATAACTTCTAATGATCCCATCCCTTGAGCTTGAGACTTGGACAATAATCTTACATATCCAGGTTAGATCCAAAATAAGAGTTCTAATAGTTCATTTATAGTTCGTGACTTGATTGGGGCATATGCATGGGAGCTTCCCATCTGATAGAATCAAATCAAGACTAACCTCTAATGGGGATTCCCATTGTTGGGGACATTGTTTTGGTGATCGTTTTGAAAAAGGTACCTATTTGATCTCAGGCATTAAGTAGGCATCCTATGTATCCCAATTATGTTGGGAATCAGAGTTCTCGTAGTGTCATTATTGGGACTTTTCCAATGTTTTATCATCGCAGGCCTCTAAGACCATCTGAGTCATCCTCGATGTGAGAAACAAGAGGATATGAATGATTCAACATGCGTGCAAATTATCTTATCTAATGATGGAAAATAAGGATGAAGATGGAATAAGATTTCATGGCTATGAGCCTAATAGGGGAGGGAAAGAGCATTGGGTGTGTCAATTCCCTCACTTGGTCCCATGTCTAGACAACAGTGGGAGAGTGCACAAATCAATGAACCATTAAATGTAGAATGAAATTAAAAGTAAGGTGGTCAGTCTCTCAGACGGCTATGGGATTACCATAGTGGGAGTACCACAGAGATGGTTCTGGGAAAGGGGGGAGTGTGATTCCTTTCCAAAGGGGAAAGAGTGATCTTCTCGCTTCTCACTGGTACTCATCGATGAGAAAGGCCAATGATTACCCCTAATCCCTATAATTAGGAGACTGACATTGTTTTCCCATGGTCTAATACTAGGTTACCATGGGAGTATAGAATTGTAGAAATTCTTGGGGTCTAAACTGTTGTGGGGATATCCTTCATGACTCCGCATACCTTGGGTATGTAAATTCAGAAAGGTGTGATAGTGTGCCCAATGATCTGATCATACAAGTCTAGTATATTTGGAGGAGACTTCAGCTTGATTCCAGTGGACTAGTTCTTGAAAGATCTATGGAGGACTAAATGGTAATGGAGGCTATTGATTGGATCCAGGAGAAGGACACCTGGAGTCACCCTATTCTACATACTATTTTCTCACACCGGATGGGGGTAGCCCCGCATAGCATACTGTCATGCGGGTATAGGGGTCATCTGCGTACTGAAGTGGTATGCAGATTCAAATGTGTTCCAAATAATGAAATAGTATGCTTCCTTGGATGTATTTAGCGATGTGGTAGGCCACATAGAGTTTGGTTTCACCCGTGTACAGATGCAGTATGCGATGCAGGATCCAGTCCGCATAGTAATGCGCTATATGGAGGGTCGGATTGTAGAAGGGTCTAGGAGCTTATGGCTCGTGGTAAATTCATATATGTGGGATTTATGGTTTGTGTTTTCACCATTTCGGTTCATGGTTTACCATTTCAGTTCTCAGTTTACTAATTTTATTAGCTTCATTATTTTTATGGTACGCGGTCATTTATACATATGAAGGTGGTGGTTCGTAATCCACACTTCATCGATGATTTGAGACTGAAGTAGAACTCTTCTCTATATGTATCGAAAATCTCTAAAGTCGTAGCTCTGTCTTCTCTCTTCGTCTCTTCTCTCATTCCTCCTCTGGTCTCCTCTGGTTTTCCTCCTCCTTCGGTTCCTCTTGTGGTCCTTTTATAGGGTGCTAGGGAAATCATATCTATGGGAATGCATCATCATTCTCAAAAGCACATCTAGATATAACTGAACCTATAGAGGACTTGGTCAACTAGGGTTTTTGGATGTTGTAGTTACTGATACATGGTTCTCAGAACCCATTGTGTTGCTTCTCCCAGAGACTGCTTAGTTTGTAGGACAATGTGTGATAGAATATCATTGTTTGATTCCATCAAAAACACAGTTTACGATGTCTTGGGTTTTATGTCCATCGCCCCTTGGGATATCACATCATGGGTTCATCCATGTACCAATGGTTTGGGGTTTAAGAGCCCCACAAACCTTTCCTGATGATGGAGCACAGTCAGCCTAAAACCCTTTTCAAAATTTTATTTCTTCAAGTTTCGTCTCAAATTTTCAATTCAATTTATATCCATTTACCTTGCTTGACTATTAATAATATTTTATTCCTTCTAAAAAGTTATTTTGAGATTATTTTCCTCCCTTCATGAATTTTTCATGACACTATAAATTCCCCCCATTATAATGGGGTCTGATCGGAATGAAGAGGAGGCTATTCTGATGTATAAGTGGTCCTGTACTGAAGTGGTTTGCTGTAGAACAGGTAGGCCTAGTGGGGGGTGGGGACCACACAAATTTATAGGTGCCCATTTCATTTTTATTTTACCATTCCTCATTGATAAAATGGATCTCAACCTCTCATTGGTTTCCCTTGATCCACTTACTGACTCCTTTACAAAATCCACATCTAGGAACTGTTTTGTACATTCCGCAAACCAAATTCCTCATTGTTTCCTATTCCTGTGAACTAAATTTAAGTCTGAAAACATTATTTTGGAATTCAAAAAATGTGTTAGAACTTCCTTATATTGAGATACATACATGGTTTACCTATTCTGCACATCAAACCTTAAACCAATGAACTAAACATTAAACTCTTTTTAATCAAACATAAACTCTCAATTGGAAAAATTTTAACATATTTTTAGTGAGGCCTCAGTTCAATGTTTCTTGTTTCTAAAAACCAATTTATTCACTGTCTAATGCTCTATAGGTCAACACCTCATGATCCATATATATACTGAGTCCTTATAGGGTAAATGCCTTCTCCATAATGATGTAGTCTATGGGAAATGGATTTCGTGTACCGTTACCATGAGCAGTACATGGAGGACCACCCTACACATATTGGATTGGCCTTTTTCCATTTATGCGGCTTCCAAAAATTTTAATTCAACTTCCCCTTTTCTGATATTTTGTGAATGAAGAACGAGATGGCTCTCCATTTGACCCTGGGGAGTGAAAATTAAAGGTGAGATGTTGTGGTTGAGAATATCGAAGAGGTCCTTGAATCTTAAATCATTCCTTGGGAAGGTAATCTCAAATACCTTCATTCTATAGAGCTCTTGATGTATCCTTCATTCATAAAACCACCAATTTACAACTTTAGACTTCTCAGGGACGTTCATTTTCCACTGATCGACTACAATACCCCCATTGTCCACCTAGAGACATCCTGGAGGCACGATTTGTCTAATATTTCATTGAAAGTGGAAATCATAATTTCTCCTGCTCAAGATAGTATATTCACCCTAAGGGGCTCAGTGTGTTCTTAGAGCAATCATCTCAATATCAACACTTCTTTGGAATCATTCATCTAGGAATATCCCACCATTACTAATCTTTCTTGAAACAATCCTAGTGGTGGGTGGTCCACCAAATGGGACTTACGATCTGGATGATGTTTCCCTGATGAGTGGTACTAGGCCTTTCGGGTGCATCAAATTTTCCTGGAATCCTCTGGCCTATTAAATGTGGTAAACTTACATCAGACAATGCGGGTTTCCTAGTTTATGATTTATTCACCAGGTGAGATACTTCCCAAATTACTTAGTCATTGGTTTTTGAGCACCAACACCTTCTATCTATCTCATGGAGTGGTGGGGATTATCTTGATGGACATACATAAACATAAAGGGATCCCAATTCTTGGAAATATATATAATGAATTCATCCTATTGGCAAAAACCTTGGGAGATGTCAACCAGATGTCTCCTTTGGAAAGGAACTTATTATTCATAGATGGGAAATTATCGATCAACCCCTCCACACCCTTTTCCTCATTTCATTCAATTATTGGATAAGATTGTTTTTTCAAGAGAACAACCCTAGTATAAGGGTTCTATACAGTCAAACTCATCCAACCCAATAGTCAAAGAAAATCCATGTGTCATACGGTGTAACCTTTGAGGTAGTCCAGTACACCTTCTGAGGATATAGAA
The DNA here is from genome assembly GCA_963277665.1 of Viscum album. Lineage (NCBI taxonomy): Eukaryota > Viridiplantae > Streptophyta > Magnoliopsida > Santalales > Viscaceae > Viscum > Viscum album. The sequence continues at coordinate 419,170,685 of OY728162.1, read as the reverse complement.
TTTGATTAAATCTACCCCTCCCCCAACCATAGGTAGGAAGGATTATTTACATTGTTTCTAAGTGGATGGATTTTCCCCTCCTAGGATGTATATACTGTTGTCTCATCTTGTTCTCTAAGGATTTCATCCACGTAAGTAGAGGGCCAACCCATAAACTTGGACATCCCCACTCTTTCCCAACTTTATGAACATCTAGGGAAGATACAGTGAGGAGGTCCCCCACATCGTCTAAGAGGGACATTCCAATTTTTCATTGGATGGATGGAAAAACAACTTCCCTACTATGAATATCGACATGCTGTAAGGGTTCCTCATTCTAATTTGAATCCAGATCCCCTCAAAAACTATTATGTTCACCCTCAATCCTTAAGTATTAACGATGTAGTTGAATTGTTGAGTGATTTCTCCCACTTCTCCTTTACCCTTACCATGTGCCCCATGGAGAAATGGTAGAAAACCGAAGGGGTTTTCTAGAAGAATTATCATACCTTATTGCACTTCCAGATGGAATGTTGGTTTCAAGCATCGACAGTGTGGCCATCTATAATCCAAATACCCCTTACCAGATTTCTAGGAAATTTGGATGCCTACATCAAACCCTACCCCTAACTGATACCCAGTTGAAGGGATAATATCATCCCATGATTCTTCGCCTATTATAGATTATAATGACATGAGAGGATTCTATCATAGAGGTCCTAATTCTCCCAGGGGAGTCTTAAAAAATTCTATCATTGGAGTAGTCCCAGCCATTGGTGACTTGATACCCAGACAGGGTGCTAGAAACTCTAGTTTTTTGTGTTCAGAGTCCACTAACTATTTATCATCTTGTTCTGATTATACTAGTTGTGCCATCTACATCCCTCCATATAGTGAGAAGGTGATGCATCCATGGTCAAATTAATTTGGAAAGGGATTCATTTTTTGCAACCCATTTTGGTAGAAAGTCATTCAGACTATTCTCCTCCTATGGACACTACTTGTGGTCCTAATGAGGCTGGCCAAAAAAAGTGTCACTAGATATCCCAAAATATGTGGCCTCTCCCCTATACCTAGTTCCAGGGGCTAAACCATCTATTAGGGGGGAAATCCCCCTACTTGGGTAACCTTTCATAGGACCCTTCCATCTTCCACAATGATTCTTCCTATCTATATACCCATTTCATTAGTGGAGGACCAAGGTCCTGGAGACATGAGGTGGCATTGAGCCATGTGAAAATAGGAATGGCATTAATTATACACCCTCTTTAAAATAATTCCACTGAATAACTTCACTTATGAAGAGGAAAACTTTTGGTGATTGTTTTTTGAATTGGTTTCGGGTGGTTTTGATTAACGGAATATACACATTCTTATACACCAAGTTTTCATAGACTGAGAAGACCTCACTTCCTGTGAGGACAACCTTGACAAGTTCAATTCTTCACATCATCAGGAAAAGACCATCCAAGATGTTTCTGAGGAATTGAATCATCTGGTGGCTAAAGAGATAAGAGATCATGATTTACTAATCACCCGGATGGAGGATTAGTGAGAATGTGTGACTCGTGTGCCCAGGTTAAAGGCATAAATGTTATTGTCAAGTGTCAATTACGTAGTCATTAAGCAGAAAGGGAAGGACCTCAGAACTATTATGAAGCAAGAATGTCTGATGTTTGAGGCCAAAGATGAACATAGGGCAACTATAGAGTAGGGTCTTAATATTTCACGAAGGACGATCATTGATATGTTGGAAATGGATAGATGGGTTTAGTTGTGATTTCCCCAAAAATTCTCTATACCATTCCCTTTTTTTATATCATGGAGATACCTAAGACTGGGGATAGTCCTCCATTTCATTTCATGCAATAGAACCTGCTTATTATCTCATTCTAATTCTTCATTTTTTAACTTCAATTAATTATATTTGATTATATAAATAACATTTAAAAAAAGTATTAATTTAAACTTGAACTGGTAAATCAAATTATGCTCTAATTATTACATGATTCATGGAACTCAATGTGTGTTTTTTGACTATTGCTCGGCTTACATGAAAAACCCCAAAAGTTTTGTGCCATTTTTTATTATTACCATAATATTTACTTAAGCCTCTTTGGTATGAGATTAGCGGGTATAATATAATTTTTTCATAGGATCCCATTTCTTATTTTTCAACCCTACAATAATTATGTCTCTTTTCAATATTTCATTGCTCAATATTTTTTTATAAGCCATAAATAAAATAGGTTTAATGAGTTGGTACTGGACTTTTATCTAGGGGTTCCCTTTGTGGGTTTTCACTCTAGTGAGTATTGAATCTTTTCCATTAATATTTTATAGTATTTCCAATCAGACATATTACTAATTTTTTATGTCAAACATCTTTGACCAAAATTTATGGGGCATGGGCCCCAATTTGGGATTCATCAGCCTGAATGTCCTAATTACTTTTAAACATGAATGAGGGGTTTTTTCCCTGAATTTTCATGTTTTGGATGTTTATGGGGCATGGGATCCATTTTAGGCATACAAAGGTAGTAATGGAGTCTCCTGAGGAAAAAGTTTCCCTTGGTTGGAGGTCGTTTTGTAGGAATGATATGCACAGCCACCGGGGCATGATGTGAATACTCAAACAAAGGTTTCTGCAAGACATTGGACATCGATCTTCGATGGATTGGAATATTTATATGAATTTGGGATTTGTTTTGGGGCTTGAAGACCAAAATGGTGTCCTATTAAGGGTGTGATTTCTGAAAGTGAACAGACTATTTATATCGTCTTTGAATGATAAACCGCTTCCACACAAATTTGGCTTATGTAAATGAGGGATAGTGAATGGTATTGTTTAATTTCATACAACCAGGACAACTAAATATTATTATGGGGGATAATTTTACTCTAACCAAGGGAGAGAAAATGATTCTTCTATTCAACTAGAAATTAATTTCATCAACGGGAATTTGAAAGTGGAAATACATAAACCGTAATCCAGGGGGTTTCGAATCTGAGGAGTAATATTGGAAAAACATTTCATACGAGTGTACCAAAAAAATAAAGTAATATCTAAAGGATGAATTTGAATTTGGTTGATTATAATTTTGTAGTAAACACATGAAGAGCCTTTAGGGCATGATTTGAATAGTCAAACAAAGTTTTATGAAGGACACTGGAATTCAATTTTAGATGGCCATAGAGGATTATGGAGATTAAATATTTTCTGAACACAAAGTGTGGCTTATGAAAGGGTTTTCACCAAAACATGAAGGGTAGAATATCAAGTTTAACCTCACTGGGAAACCTAGAAATAATTGGGGTCTTTTTTCCAACATTCGGATTAAGTTCTTTCATATGGATGGGGAATTATTTTGCAGAAGTCTTGAGTAACCATAGGTAAATCAGACCAGGATGTTTAGACATATCCAGGATGTGGGTAGGGAGGAGAATCGAAACCATGAATTTGAGGTTTGTTGAATCGTGAAGGATTTCATGGGGCATGGGATCTATTTGGTTTTCCATGGTAAGAAAGGACTCTCTTAAGTAAATATTTTCCTTTGGTTAATTTTCGTTTTGTAGGAAATATATATAGAGACATCGAGGCATGATGTACATAGTTAAACAAAGGTGTTCTTTGGAAACTGGCCTTCCATCTCTAATGGTCATGGTGGATTATAAGAATCCAATATTAAACAAAACATGGATTTGATGTGTGTTAGGAGTGTATATTAATACACTAGAAACATTCAGGCTTTTATTCTCCCATATGATCAAGTAATCACCTACATAGATATGGATCCTATATATGGTGAGGAATATATTCCATCTATAGGGTACCTTGATGTTTAATTTCATACATTTAGGACCTGAGGTCCTTTATTATAGTGAGGGGAACCATAACATGAATTTTAGGTTCGTTCTGTTTGGACAAAAATCCCAGGTTGATTTTCTATAACGCCCGAGTGGATTCCCTACTGAGGTCCCCATGCCCACGTGAGCTTTGCTTAGTGTGATAAACAAGGATGACAAGGATTTTGGTTCACCACTTAATAATGGAACGATCAATGGTAGAGAGTGTTTATGATTAGAGCAATGTTTTTTTGTTTAATATCGTGAAACAAGGATGAGTTCCACACATATTATCTTCATGTGGGGTGGACGTATGGTAATCCCTTTGTGAAATAAGGGAAATATGATTACCATTGAGTAGAACTGTAAATAGAACTTGTATGGGGATTCTTTGGTTTAAATTCTGATCACTAGGAATCTCATTAGGGGAAACCAAGTAATACATGATTTATAATGAACATTCCCTATATATGGCTTGCCCACACATAGAAGGAAATACATTTTTTTTTTGGTGAGGCCAAGCCAATATAAGAATCTAATCATTTCCATTGTGCGACGCATTTTAATGGTGCACAGTCGGGACACTTCTTTCCTTGCAGTTTTAATGTCATGTTGTAAGGATGTTGGCAGCATAGTTTGCTATCATATTGTGAGGAAAAACTTTCACAAAGACCATAAATAACTATGAGATGATCATGGTCAGGATATTATGGAATACCCTTGGCATGAAAGAGGGTTGAAAGGGTAAACCATGATTCTGGGGAGGCCTCAAATATGAGGAATGACATGGGTCTTTGGATCCATTTGGCGTAGGTGCGTAGGAAAAGACTTTCATGAGGATGAATTTTTCTTCATTTTATGGTCATTTTGTAGGAAAAATATGCAGAGCCACCGAGGCATGATGTGAATAGTTAAACAAAGTTGTTCGCTGTAAACTGGCCTTCCATATCCAATGGCTGTTGATGATTATGAAGATGGAAGATTTCCTAAAGCATGGAGTCTAGTAAATGGAAAAGGGGTGCTTAAGTTTGTATGAAATACTCATACCATGATTAGTCGTGAAATATGAAACATCCCCACATGGATTTATCTCATACCTATGAGGGGCATAATATTTTGATACCTTTTCTCCATAGGTGTTAATATTATCTTCTGCATAGTCTGGTATTTCATGTGTGGGGAAATTGGGGGCATGTTCCCATACTCTATGTGGAAAAACTCAGAACTTTCAAATTGAGTGTCACCACATATCTCATCATGCAAAAAATCAAGTCACGTGAAGCTCTTAAGATAATTTGTAGTTTAACAACATATAGTGAAGACTTTATTGGGAATATACTATTAAATTATGACCTATATGCAGATAAAAGGGAGGTTTCTTATTCGGGATAATGGTTGGACCAAGATGTAGAATCCCCGTGTCACTTTGTATCCTACAAGGGCACAAATCAAGTTGTACATGGTCTTGAAGAACATATTCCCTTGCACTGGTTGGACCCATGTATTGGGAATAAGGGAATTATTATATGATGTTGGTGTCTAGTCCAAGGTATATAATCTCAGTGTCACTTTGTATCCCATTTCTAATTTGGAATCAAGCCACATGTAGTTATGTACATTCCCTTCCTTGTATAAGTCACATCCATACCTAGGGAGGGGGGAATGTTGTTTTCATCCTCTACGAGTGATGGGTTCATCATATCTCTTTATGCCTTATCTACAGAGGGAAGTACATGCCATAATTCTTAATCTCATGTGATTTATACTCGGTGTGTGAAACAAGGAGTGATAAGGATTCCCCCCACCATTGTAAAAGCAATGGAGGATATAACAAAGGAATTTCTTGTTATGTGGTGTTTGGGCCTGAATGTTGGAGTTGAGGTGTCCTTACACATCCCATTGAGATAGGAATCAAGATATACGTAGTTCTTGGAGTTACCTATAGAGGTACTGTCCATGGGTTGGGAAACAAAAGGAATTTTTTGATTAGTGGTTAGACCAAGATGTAAAATCTAGGTGTCACTATGTGTCCTTTGAGGTCCAGAATCAAGAAACATGTAGTTATAAAAATAACTCCCATGAGTTGGTCTAGTCCATACATAGGGGAAAGTAAATTTTTTTATCGGTGATTGGACTAAGATCTGGGGTTACAACAACACTAAATATCTCATGGAAACATTAATCTAGCCACATGTAGTTTTAAGGGTGTCCTCCCTGTAGGTCTGGTCCAAACACAGGGAGGAGGGGAAATTTTCTATATTGGTGGTGGCTGGACTGGGGTATAGAATTTTAGCATCACTACATATCATGTAAGGTCATCAATCAAACCACATGTAGTTTTGTAGGCCCCTACCAGTGTCTGTCTGACCATTGCATGAGAAAGGGGGATGGTATTACTACCTTTTCATCACATGAATTTAAATTATACGTAATGGATTTCTAGCTGGAACACAATACCTACGAAGAAGTTTAACATAATGCGATGAAGAAGAATATATCATGAAGTTTTTCATTATGAGACTAGGATGAATATGTCGCTATGATGTTTAACATCTTGAAGCTAAGACGTATGTGTTGCTATTACATGAAGTTTTTTTCATAAACCTTACATAGGTCAGAGCTGTAATGAGGTGTCCATCTATTGATATCAAAGAATATGCTCCATTGGATAAGAAATTATGAATGACATATGGTCCCTCCCATTTTAGCTCAAGCTTTGGGGTTTTCTTCCTGAGTATCATCAGGGTTCTGAGGACCAACACCATCTCTCCTTTATGTAAATACTAAAGGTGAACGTTTTTGTTGAAGGCTTGTGTGATATGTTTTTTAAAGATGGCTAAATGGTGAAGAGTGTGCAATATTATTTCATTCAACTGTTCCACGTCATCAAACTATTTCTTAGATTGATCAGCTATGTAAAATTGATCACAAATTTAAATTCATAGTGATGGCACTTGAAATTTGATGAGAAAAACTACCTCTATCCCATATACTAGTGAGTGTGGGGTCGCCTAGGTGGCAGTTCAGGTCATGGTTTGGTAATCCCATAAAGTATGGGGGAGATTTTCCAAGCATGATTTATTAACTTTCATTAACATTATATGGGATATAATGTATAGAGTCTTATTGAAATCCTCTATATTTCTATTGGCCGCTGCATGGTAGTGGGAAGAACAGTTGTCTTTGATTCCATACTCATGTTATTACTTTTCCAACTATGCAATGCAGAATATTTCAATGTTTTTAATAAATATTGTATGAGGGAAACAAATTTCTAATGATTTTGGATTTTATAAAGCTAACAATTCTTCTTTCCTCATCCACATTATGGGGTACAACATCAGCACATTTGGAGAAGAATTTGTTTACTGTGATAATGAACATGAATTCTCTAGCTGTGGCAAGAGGATATGGTCCCATGATATCCATCCCCAATATAGAAAAATCCATGAGTACTTAGTTGTGTGAAGAAGCTCTAGGATTTGGTAAATTAAATTGTCATTAACATGGCGGAAATGACACTTCTTGGTGAGTGTAGCAGAATCCTGTATCATAGTGGGACAATAGTATTCGAGCCTTCAAATTTGATGGGAGAACTTGGCTACTATTTTGTGTGCTCCATAGGTTCTTTCATTTACTTCTTTCATGATGAAAATAGTATCTTTTCCATCAATTCACTAGAGAAGTATTCTATCAAGGCCTTACTTATGGAGAACCTTTTCTTGGTTTGTGCTATTATATAAAACAAAATTGATTTCCCACCTTCGGATCTATTCTCTTCCAGCCCTATCTAGTGGGAGTTCCCCCCTAAAGAGGTAATTTTAAATGGGAGTCATCTAGCCAATGATGTGACCTTAAGACATAGGAATGGAAACAATCTCATCAATTTATTCTGTTTTGTTCTAAATAATCAGCAAGACCATCCGATGGTGGGTAACACTGATGACAATTTATTCCAATTCTAGATTTACCAAGGATGTGGATACATTTTCGAATGAATTAGCTTAAGAATTTTATTATTGGTGGAAATAAGTTATTGTTGGTTTGGACAGGAATTCTTCAATCCGTTCTTGGTCATGGTTCATTAAAGGAATCAATACCTCTTTCTTAATGGAATAGGTACTGTTGATTTTTTTAATGACTAGTTTCGAATCACTTTTTACCTTTAGGTGCTCAACTTGTGCATGAAGTGACTACTCTTGGCCTACAATGAGGGCCTTATATTCTGCTTCATTATTTATACACCCCTCTAAAATTAGAAAGAAGTAAAGAAACATGACCTTTTCTGAAGATATGAGTATAACTTCCAACCCAACATTTTTGAGCTTGGGGTCCTCCAACCTTTTCCCTGTCAAGCATCTAGTGGAACCATCAATGTACATTTCTTGTTCCAGGGATCCTTCTTGGATGGGGAATACTTTTTTATCAGGATGTTCAGTATCCAATGGGGTCACTTTTTTCAGGGTTGATCTACCAAGAAATCTTAAAATTCTTGTCCTTTGATGGATTTCTGGGGTACTTGCCCAATGTCAAACTATTTTAGGATGACTTCCCGCCTTGATTGGTGTCTAGTTAACATAGGAAGGCTGAGGATATACTTGAGTAGGATGCAGCAGGAGACTAGAGGGACCTCATGGTGCTACAGGTAATTCCTGAGTTTGTAAACCACAAATATTAGGGCTAAGAATCTCTTTTAGATATTTAAATATTCAGTCTCAACATAGATCATTCTTCGGATGAGATAAAAAATAATATTCTCACTACCGACATCAATCTTCTCTGTGAGGAAATCACCTAGTGACAATTCCATGGTGTTCACGTATAGAATATGTGGTCTTCCCTCAACTAGTGTAATTAGAACCTATGGGTTTAGGAGATACATTTTAAGATTTTCTAATGCTTTTTAACAATCATTACCCCCTGGTATGTGACCCCTTTCTTCATCAACCTGTTTAAAGGAGAAAACATACCTGCATAGTTGGTTATGAAGAACCAAATATAGGCCAGGTGTCCCTAGATACCCCTCAACTCAGTGAGGTTATGAGGTTGTGACATGGTAAGGATGGGATTTGTCTTCTCATGGTAGACTTTTATGTTGTGATGGCATACGTAAAATCTGAGGAATTTCCTAGAGGTAATACTGATATCATGCTATAGGGGATTCATCTTTAGACTATGATGTCATAGTTTATTGGAGACAATTTCATGATTTTTTAGGTGGTTTGAGCACTATTGTGATTTGACCACCAGTTCTTTGATGTAGAACTTGATGAATTCTCCCAATAAGGTCTTGAAATTGTGATGCATGGAACGTTGAAATTTTTTGCTAAAAATTTTCAGACCGAAGGGAATCACCATTAGTAGAATACTCCATTGGAGGGCCTAAAGGAAGTGTGTTATTCGTCTTCTTATGCCATTTAGATTTGGTTTTATCTAGAGTAACCATCAATTAAATAGAGGGCCCCATATCTGGTGGTCGCATCGATGAACATGTCTGTGATCGGGACTGTAAAATCATTATTCAGGTAGTGTTGATTGAGGTCCCTAAAGTCAATGCACACATTGATCTATCCATTCTTATTTTTAATAGGGACTATGTTTCCCTTCTAGATCAGATATTGGACTTCATGAATAAAGTTATATTTGATTATATTGTCAACTCCATCCTTTATTTTGGCAGCATGTGTCTGGTGGGTCCTTCTGGTAACCTTCTTGTAACCACGATGGACTTCCAGTAAACCCAGGTGATGAGTGGAGACCTCAAGAATAAGGCTTGTCATTTCTATGTTGATTCAAGATAAAACATCTTGATTATTCTTTAGGAAGGATTTATATGACTATTCCTCCATGAAAGTCATAACTATACTAATCATAGTGGGTTGTGGGTCATCTTTAGTGCCCAGGTTTATCTCCCTAAGTTCATCGATTTTAATGGATATGCATTCTTTGAATGTCTTATGGGAATATTTGAGATATTATACTTCTTATTCTTCTTCTTCATCATATTATTCGTCATATTATTCCTCCTCTTATGAAGATAGGATTCTTGAGATGAACACTCCATCATTGGGAGAGGAATCACAACTATGACATCTGGAAACTGAAACAACTCCTTTTCCCCCAGCTGATTGTGGGGCATTTTTTGAAGAGGATGGAATGGGGTTAGTGGAGTGTCCTCACATTATTTTAGTGATAGTAAATCATCTTATATCTTATTGAGTAGGGAAGAAACTTTTTGGATCCCTATGTATGCGTTGGGATCAATTTTTTGAGCACTCACCTTCATTATAGGGGATAGTGTGCTTTTCAGCATCCTTGGACTTGATGGGAATAACAAATATCATGAAGAAGGATGAGTTTGCATCTGAGCATAAAATTATGAACTCAAACTAATTTATGGGTAAAAAATACACTTCCCCAAAACATTTGAGGGGATCTATGGGAGCTATTTCCAATCCATTTAGGGAAACGACACAATCAACGCTATCGGCCAAAAACTGCTTCTCTTTCGATTCATAGAATGCTGCATCGATGTAATGCGAATTGCAGGATTCAGAGGGGGGTTTTATTAGTATAAAATGTCCTATTTTTCCTATTAGAACAATATTTTATGCATTTATGGTATGATGAGGGGATTATAGCATGCCGATGTAGCTAGGGCCTCCACAATAGGATGTTGAAGGCCGTATTTTTTCACACTACTAAAAACTCAAAATCAGACTCGAGGTCACTAAACCATGTTTTAGGTTTTATTAATCCAAATGTATTATACTCAATTTTTTCATATCCTATAATATTTGTGGTGTATGGTGTCAGACTTTCCTCATCATATCCTAATCGAAAACATGTTAATAGTGGACGGAGATTAACTCCAGAGCCATTGTCAATGAAAATATTCTAGACATCAATGCCAATTATCTTTCAAGACACATATAAGGGTTTTATGTGTCCCTACATGATTGATTCTTTCATCCTAATCTATGAAGGAGATGACATCATGACATTCTATGATGCTGGTCTCTATCTGATAGAAATCGACATCTACTACTTCGACCTCGAATTCCTTGGAACTTAATAAATCTGTGATCAGTGCCTCTCTAAGGTTTACTGACAGATTCAATGCATCCATGTTCAATAGCTTTTCCAGTACTGAGGATAGGTTCTTCATAATATCATATTTATTCCCTAATGGTCTCCAATTCCTAGGTTGTGGATACACTTTCATAGGGGCTTTTGAGATTTCAGACCTATAGGTGGAAGGGTAGACCTCTGGGATGGGAACTGATGGTGCACTCATGATCTTTGGATTCAGATGAACTAGTTAGCTTGAATTCATTGGGGGATTAGAAATCAGCTCATCCTATGACGGATACTCCAAGAGGATAGTGTTTGTATTTCTTTTTGTAGGTGCATAGAAACACTCCAGTTCATGTTGTGTCTGCTGAAGGGTCTTTCTATGATTTTTCGCAACATTAATGGTTTGAGTTAATGTGTGGCCAAGAATTTGACTCCTACCATGACCGTACCTTCCAAGAAACCCCCAGCCTTTGTGGTCTCATCCCCCAGCTCTCTATTTAGACCTTGTGAAATCATGTTCATAGTTACAGTCACCATCAGAGAAGGGGTCCCTTAAGTTAATGTCATTATTTGAGGTGAAGATCAGTTCTTGATCCGAGAATGACTTCGTCTGACTGTCTTCTTCTGATGGTTCTGTTTGGTGGGGCAGCTCCCATTGTCCCATTTTGAGGGGAGGTTTTCATTCTTTCAATTCTAATGTCATGAAGTCCAAAAGTTTCAAGTTTTAATTTGGTCTTAGTGTAGGTTCATCTTCTCTCTCCTGCTTTCTACCTTTCTGATCAGACCATCTCCTAGATGGTTGATCCTTGGAGGGTTTTGGGGATGATGACAATGGTTGTGTTGCATTAGGAGCTATTGGGGGCACATTTGGTTTCTTCAACTATATCTAGAGGATTCCATGATGTAGATTTACTATTTTATTAGTCATCCAACTGTCAATTTTCATATAATTTATGCTAGTGATTATTTGTCACTCCTCTTCCTCACTTGGTTCTAAGGTGGAAGCATATGCCACTTGTGCTGGAAGCGGACCTAACTTGACTTGTTCGGAATCCACCATCTTTTTAAAGATATCCTTAAAGATGAATTACTTTTAGATGGTGTGACCCTATATCCGGTGGTAGGGAAAATAAATTATAAAATCATTGAGACCCACTTCATTGGATTGCTTTTTCTCTAGTAGCTAGAGCAATTTGTGATTCATGGAAGCTACGAATTAGATACATACTTGGTCATCTTGAAATGAGTAGAATTTTTTATTCATTCCTTGAAATAATTTATTTTCGAACCCCTCACTAATATTTTTAAGGTAGGGGTGGCTTTTGGCATCTTGGGGCTCTTACATGGTTTGGTGGAGGCCTTTTAACTGGAGCAGGTGTTGGGGGTGACTTAAGCACAACGGAATTTGCTACATATTATCCTATTCTTTTTTCCTTGGGCTAATAGGGACACTCTGGACACGATATTGGTCCATAGTAAGTATTATTCTATCCTTTGGGAAATTGTAGAGAAATCTTAGAAGTCACTTGAGTACTTCACTGAGAATAGTGGTGTCTGCAATTCATCATAGAGATTTATGATGCACATAGAGAGCATTTCATCCTAGGGGAGTGGTTGTTTCAGGGAGTAAGTTATACCATTCCATCTAGAGATGACATATGAAACTCTTTCATTTTTTTACTGTATATAGTTCCTGAGATAACTGACTATTTTCTTAGGAAAATATGAACCGAACATAGAGAGAAACTGTCAATTAAGGTCCTCCTATATTGTGATTGAGTTAGCTGGAAAACATGTATACCAGATGAAAGATAAACGCTACAGACTTTTCATAAATCACATGAGTTTCACTTCTTTATGTTGCTCCAAGGTGACTATAATGGGGTTACAGTAAAATGTATAATTCCTTAGATTCTACTTCGGGTCTCCTGAACCATTGAACACTGGGAATATAGAGTTCCAAAATTTTGATGGTGGAAAAACATTACTCACCCAATCATGGTAGGGTTTTCATTCTGGTTGTATCAGAACACATCTCCCTTCCATGGAATCTAGTTGAGCTATCAATTTTTCAGAAGTATTCAAGATTCCTTGACGAATATCTTATAGTACTTGATCTTGGGTGGGTACAGTAGGAGGGAAAACTGGACATGCCTACACTACTAGAATTTGGGGTAGATACCCATCTATGGGGATCCTTTGTGGGTTCTCCAAAAATGTTTTTTGGTATTTTACCCAGTGGAGGGAAGTCTTGATATCCTTATGGGGAAAGATTCAAATAGACTAATAGTCCCAGTGTTTGATTGGATGGGTATCTGATCCTAGTTTCATTTACCGGATTGAGTGCCTGTGGCAGAGGTACAGTAGAGACCCAAAGCTTGACGTACATAGACATTACATTACTTTTTCGGAATACTTAATACATAAAAAAAATAGATGCCCCAAGACCGTATTAGTTTATTATCTATGGAAACTTGGAACATAATATTCTAATCATGGTGAAAGATCTTTAACATCTCCCATTAAGATATTCTCCATCTATTTTCTTACCTAAAACCATTATTTATATCATGGGGAAAATAAAACATAAAAAGGGTGAGCTCAAATTCTTAGTAATGGTAACAATGGAGAACTGAAAAAAATCAATAAATATCTGAAAGTAAAAACATGAACATAAAAAATGAGTAATGACATAAATCGTGGTAGTATATAAGGCATAGATCACAAATGAACATTAATGATGATAAAATATCATTGGAATAAAACATGTAATTGTGGAAAACCATTAATCACATGATTTTATTTCCATAGTAGCCAAGGCATTGATGCCAACACCATCATAGTAGACAAAGTCCATTACTGAACCGGGTTTACCTGTCATTCCAGCCCTGTATTATTGAACCCGATTTACTTTTCGTTCCAGCCATGTCTATCTTATGAGATAAAAATCATTACCCAGTGAATTGGTGGGAGAAATAGGTCCCAACCATCTCATAATTAAATCATTCTTACATGTTCCACAAAATAAACATAAATCATTCATCATAACCCAAAGAATAAAAAGGGTTTCATAAACATCATCCCATAATAAAATAATCCATATAAAACAAGTGGATATTATTTCATCATAAGAGAAATCAAACCATGTAAATAATATAGACATTATAGTTGAAACATAAACATATTAAATAATGTCATCATATATGGGAAATAGTTTTGATAAAACACTTGAAATGAATTCGTGAGGAAAATATCCTTTCTTCTTTAAAATAATTTTATTTTCACAAAATTCCACACAATTTTAAAATAAAAGGATTTTATTGACAATAATAATGAAATATTTTAGAGGAATATTCATAAAAATAAGGTTTTATAAAACCATAAAAATCCGTTCATGCCGTATAAGTTTAAAAAAGCATTCTTCTCGTACTTTTCTGGAAAAGTCAAATAGTACATTGTATGGTAAACAAAATAATGATTCCTTCTGTATCATTTTCTAAAAGTTAAAAAATGGTAAAAATGAATTTAAACATACATAGAAAAATAGTAAACATTTTATGAAAACATTTTGAGAAAACATGGACATAGATGATAAACATAACCCCATTAAATACTTACGAATAAACAATCCTGGATAAGAATGAGATTGGAATAATTATTCATTACCTTATGTCCAATTTTTTGGTATGTGTATGAGACTTCTTTATAGTGGGGTTAAACATATTATTAACTTGTAAATGAACAATAATAATATTTATGATATCATATATGACTCACTTATGACTTCATATTAACCGTTCATTTGTCAATTCCATGTTAAAGCAGCATTTTGGGTAAAATCGTTTCATTTATCGTACGTATTTTGAATTGTAATTATTCATATGATTATATGGATCATGATTAATTACTTCCAGAATGTAAAACATGATTTATATATAATATATATTTCAAATTTAAAATATATAAATATATATATAATATGTGGATAAATGGATTGAAATACACAGTTCATGGAGACAGTAGGTTGTATGTACGCATGAATGATGTTTTTGTTTCATTATTAAATTGGATGGAAGTAAGTAAATAAAAACTAAATAAATCCAGTATCATTATAATTTCATATATTTCATTCATATTTTTTATATATACGTTATAATCATTCTATAATGGTTAACATGTAAAATGAATCTCGTCGCGTCGTGGAGACGGTAATCCATATGTACGCACAAGCGATGATATCATTATCATAACTATTTAATGGAATTGGAGTGGATGATATAATATCTCATAATCAGAATGATATTATAATAATCATATATAGTTATTTTTTCCACCATTATACCCATCCAAGTAAGGTGGTGGTGGAAAAATAAATTACACCACGACGTGGAGATGGTAAGTCATACTTACGCACACACGGTGATTTTGTTTTTCATAGGATGGATATAAGGTGAAATATGGTTGTTTAATATTTATAATAAAATAAAATTATATTATTCATACTGATTTTTTTACTTTATAATGAAACAACTAAATAATAGGAAGTAGAATAAGAACGAAACTTGAAAGAATCGGTAGAAGAGATTACCTCTTCCCCGATGTGCCTCTTTTGAACTTCTTCTTAAGGAACTAGAGTTGGTCTTTTGAGAAGAATAGAACTTCTATAATATATATAGATAGGTTGAGATGAGGAATTGGAATGGGTTGGATGAACTTTAAGTCTTAAAAGGGAGTGAAGAGAAGAGGGAGGAGGTTCCCTTTTATAAGAGTAGGGAAGGGTACTTTTGGAAACCTCCAAAATATTAATTTATAATAAACTCTAACCCCACCTAAAAACATCAAAGAATTACTCAAATTAGAATATTATATGAGATAGGGTTGTAATATCATCATAAAATAAATTTTATACATGTTGTAAAATTATTTTAAACCTTATCAATTTGATTTATCCTTATTTAATCTATTTAATTTTATTTGTGGTAATAATATTCTAAATTTTAAATTTTTATAAATACTTATGTGTTTTGAATTTTCCATAATTGGATACTTTATGAAAATTACGACTATATAAATTTAAATTTATAATTTTTAAATTTTTTTTGTGATTTTTAAACAATTTAATAATATGTTATTTTTATAAAATATCAACAGTGTCATTTTTGACACTATTCATTCATTAGAATTTGAATAAAATTCAAACAGATGATATATTAGAACTAAAATATTTAATAAATTCCTAACATATCTTATTAATCTATAAAATTTTTGTATCTCAGTAATTAGTTCATATAATATTTATTTACATATTTTTAAAACCATTTATTTGATATTTCTCTTAATAAAATAATTACTATAAAATTTTTGTATAATTATTTAATATAATTATTTTTAGCATAAAAATTAAAAATAAAATACTAAGATGAATATAAATCTAATAGATTTCATATGAATACTTTTATTCGAATTTAGCTTCTAAAATAACCAACTTTTAAAATGATATCTTTATTAATGTATGTAGGTGATAACTTTGACATCATTTAAAATAATATAATATAAATTTCATAATTTGTTTTATATAGATAAAAATGGTCCAATAGTAGACCCTTTTATGCTTAGGGTATAGATATACTCGACCAATAAGGCTTGGTCATGTTCCTGGTCCTTTTGACGGGTATTATTATTTTAATAAAAACTATATTGTTGATTTTTCAATAAGTAAATAATTTCTTCATCATTAATGTATAAGCTATTCAAGTAATTATATATTTATTAAAAATCACAAATAATTTACCATGATGAAGAAAATCATTTTATATTTCAAATCAGTATTTATAATCTAATTCATATTCTTTATAGGCTTATATTAAACATAATTTAATTAATAAAGTTTTAGTGAGACATATTTCACTTTCTTTAAATAAAATAAATTTAAGGTCTTAATCACATCCAAGTGGGTTAAAAAAACCATTTAAACCCAAGTATATTTTAGAATTAAATATAATCATAAAATTATATTAATACAAGTGTTAGGGTAATTTTATAATTTTATTTTTACCCTTAATTACATGATTTACCTTTAATTGTTGTAAATAAAATTTACCGCAGTTACTATTCATAATGCCTAAAAAAATTAGACTATTAACATAATTTTGACCTACTAATTCCAAATATGAAATCCATTTTTCAAAATTCAAAACACAGAAGTTTGAGTATTTAATTTAAAATTAATCTCTTTGTTGAGAAAATAGGTTCTAAAAGTTAAAACATTGCAAAAGATTGATATTTTTTACCTATGAATTCAATGTAAAATTAATGATAATGACAAAAATAATATTAAATGGTAAAAATATATTCTATTTATACTCTATAACCATTAAATATTATAATTTAACCATATAAATTATCTTGATAAAAAAATTTGTTTTTAATTAAAATTTAGCATATTTTTACTATTCATCAAAATATGAAATTTAATATAAAAATATTAAAAAATTATCCAAAGTTAATCTTTATATACTTATTGAAATTAATAAGTTTATTTCATCAAATTAAAATTATAAAAGTGTCAAAACTATATTTAAAGTGGGTGCACCATCAAAAGGCGACAAAACTATATTTTTTAAAAAATACTTATTTTACCCAAAAAAAATTATTTTGTTCTCATACCATGTTCTAGAATGTGTTTAAGATGAATTATATGTTTATAAAATTTAAAATTTTTCAATACTATTCATAATGTCTAGTTCATAATAATTTTATAACAATATATCATTGTTTAGTGAAACATGGTATTGCGTGCAATACACGCTCTTGAGGAAGGTCGCTCTTGTGTGAAACATAAGCCAAGAATAGTGTTTTCATATACTACAAGCTAATAAAATGTTGCGTATAGAGCAAGATAATTTTAGTGTATCATTCAAGACAATACATCAAAGTAATTAAAATAAATATTTCTCATAATATCTCAGGGTGTTACATTTTACCCCCCTTAAAATTAATTTCTCCCTCGAAATTTGTCGGGGTTATAGAACGTTTTATACTTGAAAGTTTGTTTTATAGAAACCCACATCGTAAAAATTAATACAAAAATTTAATTTTAAAAACTAATGTTAGAAAAATAAGAGTCACCCAATGTAACTCAGCACTGGGTTTCCACATAGGAGAATATAGGTGAAAATATGGATATTGAAGGGAAATATAACAATCATGTTCTGATAAAGAGTGATAGAGAACATGGCTATGAAAAATACAAAAATCATAAAGCCATAAATCTCTGATTATCTAAGGTACTATATGATTCATCGGATATGAGGGTACTCGAATAATATTTTTTGTTTTCATGATTATTTCCCTAAAGTTGATGATTTTTTCATAAGGATAAAAACTTACTTGATTTCAGTGTAATATCATCGTTGTTCATTCCATGAACAATTTCAAATTCATCTCTAATTTAATGAAATAATGTTGAATTTTTCATTCTTGAAGTATTATTAGATCATGCAATAGAATGATAGGTCATTTTATCTATCTCTATCACAAAAAAGGTTAGCACAAGATATTAAAAATACATAAGTCCATCTATGGTGAGGTTAATCGTATATGGTTCCAAAAATGGACTTATACTTCATCTATCAATCTGCTTAATAAAATAAAACTAGTTTCTACAAACTAGGGACTTCTTATGGGCCAGTGGTAGGCGATAAAGGCCTGTCTCACTTCAGTTGTGAGTTCGATTCCCACAACCTTGTTCGACGCGACAGGTTGTCTCTCGTCATACAGGTTGTCCTTTTTATAAAACTATACTGTTATAACATTATAAAAAAAAAGTTTTAGCCTAAAACAATACTATATGATTTCTAACTTAATCCATTCCAATCTTTAGGCTTATCCAAAATACTTCTGTCCAATCTCATAGAATAAAGAAAAAGATTACAAGAGAGGTCATCTACAAAGCATGTGAATACCATCATTTATCGCCGATATATCATAAGATATATCTTGTTGGTCACATTCCAAACATGTGAATACCTTAATCATGTATTCTCTTGAAACATGAATTACCATATAACCTTAGTGAAAACAAGAATGCTATCAAAAGTTATCTCTTTCCACACACCAAAATCCCAAAATTTCTATATAATCAAACCATGATTTCACTTTGTCCTTATATTAGTCATGAGCTCATTAATACTATCAAACATATTATTTTATCTTTATCACTTTATTATGCACATATCATCTTCTTTCCAAAAATATTTCAATAACTTTTAATGGTTACTGGTACCATATTATTATGGAAAACCACAATGGACCAATACATAGATATATCAATATACCATAAAATTACCTCAACAAATTTATTCTTGAATTCCAATACATAAGACCTTCAATACATTCTCTTCAATTATTGGCATGGAATAGGTACTTCTTCAATTTATAAGTAACCTCTTAGGTCAGGGAATTGAGTTGGGTAATGCCCATGTTCTCAACAGATAAGACATCGAACTCGAAAATAGTCTATCACTCTATGCATTTTTTCCCTACACAGATAACATCTTCTACTCCATTTGAGGTATTCCTCAAGGTTCTTATTCCCTTATTATTGATATGTAGAAAGCATAATATTTTTTCCTCTATGTTCCTCACCATTTAAGCATGCTTAAAAGTCCATCTTCCTCTTATTTGATGACTTAGAAATACAATTAAATTTCACCTTGTTAATCATATATCGCGATGACTGATTCGGTATAAACATAATATCTTTCTCTCCATGTATTACCCAATTTTTTAGACCATAGTCACCAATTTTTCCATGGGAATCAATGTTAACTGAATTCCTTCTCATTCCCTCCATAGACTAAAACCAAAAACCATGGTGTAAGAAATCGTTTAAATTATGAGGAACCACATAATCATAAAAAGTGACTTATGGGATGTCTAACTTATCAAACATTCGTTAATAAATGACTCCATTGGTTCACCCTATGTTATTCATGATTGTAAACATAATTCTAGGATAGTAACCTATAGTTATACTAAGCCTTATGGACATCCCTAGACATACATTAGAAATATCTCTAGAGATCTCACTAAAGTTTTCGTTTCCTATTTTCCAAAGGTTGACTAAACTTTTGATCTGATACCAACAGTAGAGACCCAAAGCATGACGTAAATAGACATTACATTACTCTGGAAGAATACTTAATACCTGAAAAAAACAGACGCCCAAAGATGGTATTAGTTTAGTGTCTATGGAAATGTGGAACATAATCTTCTAATCATGGTGAAAGATCTTAAAAATCTCCCATAAAGATCTTACCCTTTTGTTCTCTTACCTAAAACCTTTATTTATATCTTGGGGAAAAGAAAACATAAAAAGGGTGAGCTCAAATGATCAGAAAGGGTATACATGGAGAACATAAAACAATCCATAAACAATTGAACATAAAAACATGAACATAAAACATGAGTAATGACATAAATCATGGAAGTACATAAGGCATAGATCACTAAGGAACATTAATCATGATAAAATATCATGGTAATAAAACATTTAATTGTGGATAACCATTAAGCACATGATATTATTTCCATAGTAGACAAGGCATTACTTCCAAGACCATCATAGTAGACAAAGTCCATTACTGAACTGGGTTTACTTGTCGTTCCAGCCCTGTATTACTGAACCATATTTACTGTACATTCCATTCATGTCTATATCATGATATAAAAATCATTACCCAATGAATTGGAGGGAGATATATGTCACACCCATCTCAAAATGAAATCATTCTTACATGTTCCACAAAATAAACATAAATCATTCATCATAACCCAAAGAATAAAATGGGTTTCATAAACATCATCCCATCATAATATAATTCATATAAAACAAATGGATATCATTTCATCATAAAAAAATCAAACCATTTAAATAATAGATACATTATAATTGAAACATAAACATATTAAATAATTTCATCTTAGATGGGAAATAGTTTTGATAAAACACTTAAAATTAATTCTTAAGGAAAATGTCATTTCCTCTTCAAAATCATTTTCTGTTAAAAAAAGCAATTAAATTTTAAAAGAAAAGTATTTTATTGACAGTAATCATGAAATATTGTAAAGTAAAATTTATAAAAATAAGTAATTATGAAACCGTAAAAATCCATTCGTTCCATATAAGTTAAAAAAACATTTTTCTCATACTTTTTCTAAAAAAGTCAAAAAGTACATTATATGGTAAACAAAAGAAATATTCCTTTCATACAATGTGGTAAAATTCAAAAAAAGGATAAAAATTACTTTAAAAATACATGGAAGAATATTAAACATTTTATGAAAACATTTTGAGAAAACGTGGACATGGATGATAAACATAACCCTAGTAAATACTTACGAATAAACAATCCCGGATAAGAACGAGATTGGAATAATTATCCCTTACCTTAAGTCCAATTTATTCTGTATGTGTCTGAGACTCCTGTATAGTGGGTTTAAAAATATTATTAACTTGTAACAGAACTATAATAATATTTATGATATCATATATGATTCACTTACGACTTTATATTACCCATTCATTTGTCAATTCCATGTTAAATTAGCATTTTGGGTAAAAATCGTTTCATTTATTGTACATGTTTTGACTTGTAATTATTCATATGACTACTTAGATATTGATTAATTACATCCAGAATGTAAAACATTATTTATATATAACATATATTCATAATTTAATATATATATAATAGATGGATAAATGGAAATAAAAACACCGTTCATGGAGACGGTAGGTCGTACGTACACATGAACTCTATTTTTGTTTCATTATTAAATTGAATGGAATTAAGTAAATAACATTTACATAATTAATGTATCATTATTATGTCATGTTTTTCAGGATTATTTATTATATATACATTATAATCATTTTGTAATGCTTTACATGGAGAATGAATCTCATCATGTTGTGGGGATGGTAATTCATACATACGCACGAGCGATGATATCATTCTCATAATTATTGAATAGAATTATAATGGATAATATAATATCTCAGAATAAGTATGATGTTATAATAATCATATATAGTATTATTTACACCATTATACCCATCCAAGTAAGGTGGTGGTGGAAAACATATTACACCACGACGTGGAGACGGTAAGCCATACGTACGCACGCACGGTGACTTCGTATTTCATAGGATGGATAGAAGGTGAAATAGGGTTGTTTCATATTTATAATAACATATATGTATATTAATGATACTGATGTTATTAATTTATAATGGAACAGCTAAACATGAGTATGTATAAGAATATGGAAACTTGAAAGTATCGGTAGAAGATATTACCTCTTCCTCAACATCCCTCTTTTAAACATCCTCTTAAGGAACTAGAGTTTGTCTTTTGAGAAGACCAGAACCTCTATAATATGACTAGAGATGTTGAGAAGAGGAAGTTTCAGGGTTTTTAAGAGCATTAATCCTTTAAAGGGAGTTAATAGAAGAGTGGGGAGGTGCTCTTTTATAAGAGAGGAGAGGGGCACTTTTTGGAAACCTCCAAAATATTAATTTATAATAAACTCAAACCCCACCTAAAACCTCCAAAATTACTCAAATATGAATATGAGATGATATAGGGTTTTAATATCATCACCCAATAAAATTTAGACATGTTGCAAAATTATTTTAATCCTTATCAATTTGATTTATCCTTATTTAATATATTTAATTTTATTTGTGGTAATAATATTCTAAATTTTAAATTGTTATAAATACTTACTTATGTGTTGTGAATTGTAAATAATATGAAACTTTATGAAATTTAGCACTATATAAATTTAAATTTATAATATTTAAATATTTTTTTGATTTTTAAACAATTTAATAATAGGTTATTTTTATAAAATATCAACAGTGTCAATTTTAAAACTATTCATTTATTAGAATTTAAATAAAATCCACACAGTGGATATATTCCATAAAAAATATTTCATAAATCACTAAAATGTCATATTCATCTAAAAAATTAGTTTATCTCATTAATTAGTTCATATAATATTTATTTTAATATTTCTAATACCATTTATTTGATATTTCTCTTAATAAAATAATTACTACAACATTTTTGTATACTTATTTAATATACTTATTTGTTGCATAAAATTTAAAAATAAAATACTAAGATTAATATACATCTAATATCTCTAATAAGAATACTTTTGGTTGAATTTATCTTCTAAAACAACCAAATTTTAAAATGTTATGTTTATTAAAGAATGAAGGTGACAACTTTGACATCATTTAAAATAAAAATTATAAATGTAATAATCTATTTTATAAGGATCCAAATGGTCCTACAATAGACCCTAGGATGATTAGGGTATATATATACTCGACCAATAAGTTTTGGTCAAGTTTTTGGTCCTTTTGATCGGTATTATTATTTTAATAAAAACTATATTATTGATTTTTCACTAAGTAAATAATTCTTTGTCATTAATGTATAAGATATTAATGTAATTATATATTTCTTAAAAATCACAAATATATTACCATGAAGAATAAAAAAAATTTATATTTCAAATGAGTATTTATAATCTAATTTATATTCTGTAGAACCTTATATTAAAAATAATTTAATTAATAAAGTTTGAGTGAGACATATTTCACTTTCTTTAAATAAAATAAATTAAAGGTTTTAATAACCTCAAAGTGGGTTAAAAAAGATACAATTTGGATCCAAGTATATTTTATGATGAAATATAATCATCCAATTATGTTAATACAAGTTTTAGGGTATTTTTATAATATTATTTTTACCCTTAATTACTTGATTTACCTTTACCTTTTGAAAATAAAATTTACTATAGTTACTCTTCATAATTCCTAAAAATAAAAAGTATACTATTAACATAATTAGGACATTTTTATTCCAAATAATGAATCCGTTTTTCCAAATTCAAACCCCAGAAGTTTTAGAATTTAATTTAAAATTTATCCCGCTGTTGAGAAAACGGGTTCTAAAAGATAAAACATTACAAAAGATTGAAATGTTTTTACCTTTAAATTCAATGAAAAATTAATGATAATGACATACATAATATTAAATGGTAAAAATATATTTTATTTATATTCTAAAACCACTCAATATTATACTTTATCTATATAAATTATCTTGATGAAAAAAGTTGTTTTTAATTAAAATTTAGCGTATTTTTACTCTTCATCAAAATATGAAAGTTAACAGAAAAATAAAAAAAATTATAAAAAGTTAATTTTTATATCCTTATTGAAATTAATAAGTTTATTTCATCAAATTTAACTTATAAATGTGTAGAAAACAAGATTTAAAGTGGGTGCGCCATCAAAAGGCCGCAAAACTGCATTTTTTTAAAAATAATTATTTTACTTGAAAAATTTTATTTTGTTCTCATACAATGTTCTATAATATGTTTAAGATGAATGATATTGTTATGAAATTAAAAATGTATTTAATCATATTCATAATGGAATGTTCATACTAATTTTATAATAATATATCGTTGTTTTGTGAAACTCGGTATTGCATGGAACACACGCTATTGAGGAAGGTCGCTCTTGTGTGCAACACAAGCCAAAAATAGTTTTTACATATAGTACAAGCTAATATGGTGTTGCATATAGCGCTAGATAATATTGGTGTATCGTACAACACAATACATCAATGTAATTAAAAAGAGTATTTCTCATAAAATCTCAGGGTGTTACAAGTACCTCTTTTGGGAGAACCTGTTGATGTTCTGCTTGAGAAACACACTTGGAAAGATAGCCTCCTTGAGTATTCACAGTATTGATTCATTGTTTCTCTTTCAATTATTCTTCGTGCTTGGTGAATCTTTCCTCAAGCCTGAGGGACTGATTTTATAAATTAGGGAGGTGGGTCATATATGACATGGGATTTATTCTGCTCTTTATTGGGGATTCACGAGGGAGATAGTGATGGGTTTGCTGAGGGTCACTAAAATTGCGGGTAGATCTCTGGTTTCGGGTATGCACACCCTCAGGTTCAGTGTGGACTGCCTCTGGGACGTAACCATCTTCTATGAAATCCTCTTCATTTTTATCATTTCCGGTGAGGTCTATGGGATTGATATCCATCACGTTCACTGATCCATACCATATTGGGGGAGTTGTACCTTATTCTGAATGGTATGATAGTTTTTTACCCTTTATTAGACTTTATCTTTCCATTATACGATATTATTAGGGTTTCCTGGCGAAGAGAGACCCGGAGGGATCCCTAATATGACCTCGCAATATTCCTTCATCTCAGGGGGGGTTATGAACCATGAAATGGGAATGAAGAGGTGACCTATCTACCAATTGTTCTTCTCTAATGTGAGAAGACATAAATCCTTTATGATAGAATTTGAGGTAAAAATACTCTCAGCCTTCCTTGTTGGGGTTTCTTTTATTCTTCCATTTTTGTGCTATGGCCCAAATTCATTGTTCTTACAGGGGAATTTGGAGTTAAAAATTATCCCAGGACTGTGGGATGGGTATGTTCTTGTATTGTGTTAGAATAAAATTTTATTATCATCTTCTTGATTTTTTTCACTCCCATGTAGGTGTGTTTCGAGTATAGTGATGGATTTGAACATGATTTATTTTCTTCTGAGGACATGAGCATTTCCTGTTGATTGGCTTCCATTAGGGGGGAAGCCAGGTAGATGATCTTGATTTCATGGCTCATAATATTCTTGATGGCATCCTCTTGTCAGGCCTGACACTTTTAAGTCATAATCAGGGCTGGTTCTTCTTGACAATTCAACATTTCCTAAGTAGGGAATCTATTAGATTGCTTCATTTGGGTAATGAAATTATATGATGTCTCTTACAGTGAGTTCTAGTGAATGGGGTGGGGTGAAATTTAGAGCTCCATGCTTGCCCCATCACCGAATGTGAACCTTGTCCAGGGAATCGTTGATAAGGCAACACAACTTGTGCAGCACGTGGAATCAGGTCAATTCAATATCCTTCCTTCACCTCCTTGATTGTGGCCTCCATGTAGATGGGAGAGCTTCCATGTTTATTAAACTGAAACAATCTCCCAGTATGATAACATGGTTTTCATATCTCTCATATTGGAGTAATTTTTCATTTAGCTGGTGAAGAGTTGTCCATATATTTAGGTGAATGTTATGTGTACATTCCTCAAAAAAAATCCATTGGTATGTCAAATTTAGAAGTGGTCGTGGGCCAATATATCACTGGAATGCCATCCCTAGCTATTTGTATTCTCAGAAGTATCTTATCCTATTGTTTCTATTTCGGAGACTCCTCTTCTTGGGATTCCCAACTTGAATTCTTCTTAATTTCATTCCGAGCATTGGGGCTGGTAGAATCCTCATTAATATGAGACCGGTTTGGGGTGGCTCAGAATATGAACATGGCCATACGCCATCTTTGGGTTGAGAAAGGATATCACTTTTCATAGATAGAGTGTTTGAAATGTCTGTATCCATATTTCTTAGTGCCCCATCATAGGATGGCTTCATCAAATTTTCCACAGAAAGGGGAGGACCTTCTTGCCATTGCGAATTTTGATTGTGCGGAGGACATTCACAATCAGTGCTACAATGGTGAGGGCTACCATTACAACTTGGTGCCTGACTGTGTGGAATGTCCTTACTGCATATACCCTAAGGAGGACCTTTTTCTTGGGCTCTAGTGAAAGGAGGAACTTCTTTCTACTTGATGTCATAGAGGGGAGGACCTTCTCGGTGACTGCTATGATGGTGAGGACTATTATCACAACTTTATATCTGGCTGCAGAGATAATATATATAGTGTAAATTCTGGGGAGGGCCTTCAAGATGTACTGTAATGAGGGTTGGAACTTCTCATTTCTTTATATTGATATGAATAGGGCCTTCATAACAACTTCCATTGCGGGGAGGTACTTTGTAGTGTCTACCATCACGGCGACGACTACCATTATGGCTTGACGTCCGACTGTAAATAGAAGCATATCTATAGAGTTTACTCTAGGGAATACCATCTGGGTAGATAACAGCAAGAGGTCCATCTAGATAATTGATATTTTGGTC
The DNA here is from genome assembly GCA_963277665.1 of Viscum album. Taxonomy (NCBI): domain Eukaryota; kingdom Viridiplantae; phylum Streptophyta; class Magnoliopsida; order Santalales; family Viscaceae; genus Viscum; species Viscum album. The sequence continues at coordinate 419,143,682 of OY728162.1, read as the reverse complement.
AAGGGGAGGGCTACCCTAACACACATCAGAAGCTAGTCTCTAGTGATCAATCATTCATGGCCCATAGATTAATCCCTCTTGGGTGATCTGGGGAGGGCCTTCAGAGCTGTTGGTAGAAAAATTACAGTTAGGGCCTTTGCAACAACTACAAACTCTTTTATAATTTGTTAATGTACTAATAGGATCTTGAGCCTCTATTGATATATGCTTGATTATGTCAAGAACTCCAACTTCCAATAGAGAAGAATCATGAATATTCTCTTCATTTTCCAATTCTCATTGGTACATTTGATCTTTGGGTTCTATTTTATGGGAAACTGGGGTCATATGCTATGGTTAATGACCTTCATATATGGGTTCCTATTTTTTTGGTTCCCAAAATGCCACTGGGATATTCTGACGGACATATTGAGTTTTTTGCAGGGATATATGCCTACCATGGAGCATCCACCACATTGGACCAGCGTCCCCCAATTGGAACAAGTATCTGTTTATGACTCGGTTGTCTGTATATCATGGGATATTTCCATTTACCATCTTGGACTAGAGAAGGGATTCATAAAAGCTTTGTAGAAACCTACCTATCTTACAGATGATTCATTCAGTTTGAGGAAACTATGTCATGGGATGATTCCTCACCTTTTCCACCAATATAGTGAAATATTAATATGTATAGAGAATACGGTCTAGAATTGTCATCTGATCTTCCATAATTTCTTGGATGTGCTGAGATAAATCTTTGTTTGTAACAAGTATGAAGGATCATTCCAATGTTATATAATGAGTGTGTTCCTACTTCGGTCACCCATAGGTTACCAGTTGACACTGAAAGTTCATTTGTGTCGGGATAGAGGAACAAGTCTTCCACTGGTTTCCTTCCCTATTTTCCATTGTATTTTGACTAGTGGGATTAATATTTACATGTAATAATTTTCATATACTTTCTTTATGTTGTATTTTCTTCATGGGCTTTGTATGAATCTGCATGAATTTGACTCTACTCGTATTGTTTTTCACCCTATTTGGATGGAGGTATTGATATGAATCATTAGGTGTTTATACCTACCTATAACTGGTTTCCATTCTATTTGGATGATGGGATTCTTTTCCAGTGGTAGATATTTTCATCTTCTTGTAATTCACCACTATACCTACACGGTATGACTGGAAAGCACTAGATATAATGTCCACATGCTTGTATTGTGCCACACTATTTTTGTCTTGGGATTGAGTGGAAGGGGTACAGTTATATGTTTACATGTTGAATGCTTCTGCATTTTTATGACAGATTTCTCCCCAGGAGTTAGGGTGATTACATGGTCCTAATTATATATTTGGCATCCTCAGTGGGTGGCCCGAGGGGCTCATGTATTTTGGACTTCATTAGGTTCCCTCAGTATGAGATCCTCTTCAGAGTGAGGACACTTGGTCGTGCATTGCTGGTGGCGATGCTCTCTAGTATGGGCCCATGATTATGACCCCTATTCAGATGGAATGAATTTATTAGTATCGACTTCATCTGCCTCCCATAGATAAAGGGGTACATTTTATTGTTCTTTGGGGGTAGGCTCCCCAAGCGGTTGGAGATTGTAAGTGGGGACACCCTATTCTGGGGTGCCGACCATGACTATGGAGGTGGCTGGTGAGCTTTTTCAGATTGGAGGGCCTATCTTGGGGCCTCCACTATGGGGAGAGTACCATTATGGCAGTAATCTCTAATCAGTATGTCGGATACCCGATGTTGAAGATGTTGGATCAGCCAGGGGTTTTTCAATTTATTTGGGCCATGACCACCTATGGGATCTCTGTGGTGTGTGTATTCATTGGTTTTGAAAATTCTATTTTGATCGAAGGTTGATCTAGAAACCCGGAATATATATATGACATATACAGACAACAAAATCCCATCAAAATAGAATATCATGATCGCATGAACAATTGATGATTTGGCTCATCCCCTCCCTTTTTATAAGGAGAAGGGTCCTGATTGGGGGTAAAACCACCACCTTAGTTGAGCATTTGTGTTGATTTAACCATTTTTGTTTCGACCTGAGGTGAGAATTTGGGAAAAAATGGTCTTATAGGTGACAATAATTTATCTTTTATTATAGAAAATTTTACGTCGAGTTCACTATTTTTGTTACAAAACGATCCATGTCATTATACTTTATGGGGAACTGGATAGACCCTATAGAGACTCATTAGTTTATCCATTTTTTATTACAAAGTACGAGCCACAAATGAATGATCCCGGTGGGTGATTATAGTGGTTAAGTATTTGTGAAATCGGTCCACTTAGGATATTTTTTCTTTGGATAGTCTCTAACGGGTTCATTATTATATCAAAAAACACCTAATGGGCCTTCTATCCATGATTAATAGAACTTCTTACCAAAGGCATGTACATGTTGGATGGTTTGGAAAAACAACTTGTGGATTCCATTGGTCGAGAGGATGGGAGGTCGAGATTATCACACCCTTGGGGGGGTTATTGCATACTCTAGGACTTTGTTATAGATTTAATCCATGTTCATATGTTCGTGAATCCTATGTTCATTCCTGAAGACTCTATCCATGGGTTACCCTCAGGTCTCAGGACCATCATGGATATTCATGGATTTGATGCTACATAGAAAATGATGACTTAATCCATGCAATGAGGAAATCTAGAGTTTATCATAATCTTGGAAGCACTGAAGGTGGATTGATGTGGAGGTCAGACCCATAACATGGGCTTCCTACATATTCTTGTCAGAGGAATCAAATTCCATGTTGTTTGGTGTTTCTTAATTAGACACAACACCCTTTATGGTCATGTGACAGGGACCCATCAGTACAATTTAATTCCATGTGGCGAAGAAATCTAGGTGAAAGATTCTTGGTCAGGACCTGGTTTGGGGCTTTCATAGAAGCTTCCCATGGGTCCCACGAATGATATGATATTCTAGGTGAACATGAACCTACCAAGGATATAGCCTACAAAACATTAGGGTTGATTTGATGGTGTGATTTGGACCCATAGAGGATTTCTATGTATCCCAGACAAATAGGGAATCAAAGTACATGTAGTTATGTTATTGGGAATTACACCTAGGAGGGAGTCCTTTTGAATTTGGGGGGACAATTTATTAGGATTGACTTCTGAGGAGAATGTCCCTTGATCTCAAGCCTTGGACCGGCGTCCTATGTATCCTGGTTAGTGTAGTAATTAGAGTTCTCATTATCCGTTTATGGTTCATGAATTGATTAGGGCTTATGCATACGAGCTTCCCATATGAGAGAATATAATTAAGACTTACCCATAAATGGGATTCCCTTTGTTGGTAATTTTTGGGTTGAACCTTTTTAAAATTGGTACCTCTTTGAGCTCGAGCCTTAAGTAGGTGTCTTATGTATCCCAATTGTGGTGGGAATTAGAGTTCTCGTAGTTCCATTAGTGGGACTTTGCTATTTTTGTATCATCACAGACCTCTAAGAACATGTGATTCATGATTTGTGTGAGAAATAAGAGAATTTAAATGATTCAGAAAGGGAACAAAATATCTTATCCACTGATGGAAAATGAGGATTATGATGGCAGGAGAGGCCTTGAGTATGAGTCCAACAGGGGATGGAAAGAGTATTAGGTTTTTCTATTCTCTCACTTTGTCCCATTTTGAGTTGACGGTGGAAAAGTGTGTTGTAACTACCCAAATTTTTGTAATGAAAATTCCTATTGATCTAATTAAATGTAATGTAAAGTAAAATGGTTATATAACATATGCACTTCTTTGGTTTTATGATTTTGGTTTTCAAAATACCATTAAGAATTGTGATTGTTGCTAATATAGCCACTGAATGGTGATCACATTATTAGTATAAATATATGTCTTTAATAAAACTAATTTACTAAGAAAAAGGAAGCAATGGCCTCATATAGTATAATCGCTCCCTACGAAGCCCATTTTTCAGAGCATGGAAAGGAGGTGGCATCATTGGGCTTCTATCTTGACCAAGCCCAAGCTGAGCTTCAACAGGTTAAGATCGAATGAAACCACCTATGGGAGAAGTGGAAATTGATAGAGATTACCACCTGAGCGATGTTATCCGAGCCACCCCAAGATTTTTTCATCATCTCACACCTTTCCATTTAGTCTTATGTGGGTGTTATAAGGGGTTATGTAACAAGACCTTAGCACTTTGATTATATGAATTATTTTTGTATATAATAATGAATATACATTAATTTTATTATAGTTACCATGTAAATGTATTTTAAAGAACAAATAGAATTTTTCAATTAATATTCAATTTTGAAATATATTTTGATAAATTAATGTATTTTTGAATTAAATATTATTTTAATAAAATATTATTACAAAATTACTTTTTATTAAATATAAATGATCATATAATTTTTCTGAATACAACTGTAATTTTTAAAATCTATTTTTTTCAAACCCATAAATTTTCGATAAATGTTAGTTTTTATTTTAAAAGTGAAAATTCACTTATTTAGAAAAATATTTAAATAAAATTAACATTATTTTTGGAATCAGGATGGTAAAATTATCCAACAGTGAATTTTTCATAATTTTCTAAGACAGTTAAATTTTTGGGCAAAAATTAAATACCATTTTAATATATAATGTGTTTTATGACATCATAATCACCCAATAGTGATGTAATAAAGTTCTATTAATGAGAGTTTAGGCCAATATATGTTTCACCATTAAAATAATTTGATTTTATGTTTGTTTGAATTATTTTACAATACTTTAGTGGACCCTTCAAGGCTTATAAAATATTAAACCCTTTTAAAATGTTTTCCTTGAGAGTGTGAATCACCTCCACATAAGAAAGCCTAATATTTTAATAATTTCTGCAATTTTGCATGTAAAATATTTTTTTACACTCCCCTTAGGAAAAAACCATGGGAAAACAATGGGATGGATTGTGGTTTTCATTCATTTAGTGTGTGGTGATGAAAACCTAAATAATAAAGAATTCCCTATCTTTTCCTATATAAATCCACCAGAGATCCCACTTACTATTCACTAGAATCCATTGGAGCTCAAAAAATATCTTACATAATCTCTCTATAATCCTCCCAAGGTTCCAGGATCCCAATAAGCTTCTCTCATCCCTCCCAAGCCTTTGGGATCACACTTCCAAGTAAGGGATTTATTCCTTTCTAATTTTTGTCCAAGTTTATTTATATTGCTATACCATTTTATTTTCAATTAAAAATTTTGGGGTATGATTTAAACCCCCCCATACTTCCCTCCTTATGTTTTAATTATGAGATACCTATTTTTCATTAATTAATTCCTCCCATGTATACCTGTTACCATGCCGAAATGCCGTAAGGAATTTCTCTTTTCTCATTTACGTTCAAGGAAATTTTTTGTATTATGAATCTAAATTCCATTACATATGTTGTAATATGTATTTATATTAACCAATTACTATCCATTTAATTTAAATATGATTAGACACCATTTTATCTCTCATAATCAATTTTTATAAATTCTTAAGTCAAGTCGTTATGCTGTCGAAATTACACCTCAATTTTCCAATCCAAAGTCACTGTATAGTGAATACCATGCCCATTTCTCTATCAATGGTATTAAACTTTATGAAAATTTACTTATTGATTATATAATTTCATGTATGAATTACACATTCCTTTATCCTAGAATAAATGGTGTTGTTTAATGAATCAATTTTGTATGATCTATGTGCCACACTTATGCATGAAATGAAATGATGAAGAAGGGTGTGCCTTGATAGTGCTCCAATGCATTGGGTAAAGATTAGTATTATGGTACATCAGGTAAAATGATGTTTTACTCATTCTAATTCATGTTCAATGAGGTTTTACTCATTCTTTATGTGCAATGAGCATCGGCTCATGCTAATATCATGTTAAGTGTTGTTTCCACATTTCCATGTTATGATAATCATGTTATATCATGCCTTTATGTTAATGCTTCTATTATGATCCATTGATATGAATATTTCCTAAAATGTACTATATTATTTATGTTATTACTTTTTTACTCCATTATTGGGCTTTATAGATCACCTTTTTCTTATGCATATCCTCAGGTTATCCCATGCAATGCTATGTATGAATGAATGTTGTGGTCATGTAAAAGAATTTTTCAAAAAAGATGTTGTGTTTTATGTTCTAATTTGTTATGTAATGTTCAAAATCCCAAAATACACTATAAATCTTGATCTTATATCTTGTATCAAGTGAATATATGTAATAAAATAATTTTAAGTGTAAAATATAGATATCGGTTGTTATAGTTCCTATCATAGGATAGGTTTAGTTATTTTTTATATTTACATTACAAACCTCCAGTGAAATCCTTAGGGTTAAGACTAAGTATAATAAAAACATCCCTAAATTTTGGTGAGTATTGAGTATGTGTTTTATCATAAAAATACATCCTTTTTTGGATACAAGCAGGTAGAGGTAGCTCTGGCATAGATGTATCTAGAGGTAAAACCGGAAAACACCGCATTGAGCTAGACTTGAACAGGAACTGGTGCATGAAAATGGGCCTTGCTGAACCCTTAGTTACAAAACTCCCAGGGGATATTTTTTGTTAAACTCATAATCTTAGTAAAAACCATTATTTAGGGAATAAAAAAATTCCCCCAGGATTATATGTTTGGAAGTAGATCATGGATAACATATATTTAAGCCTATGAATTCATAAGTTAAGTAAATAAAAGTAATTTATAAGTCATCCATTTTTTTCTTTGGATTTTCCTTTATCTTTTACCCCTAACATTAATTTTTATTCCATCCAATGACTAGTAATAGGAGGAATCAGGCTAACAACTGATGTGAATATCAATGTGACAACTATTCTAATGATATGCCAAATATGATGGGAGTGGGAATCAAGATATTTGTCACGATACTCTCTGAGTTTATTTATATTTTGAATAGAAACATCGGTCAAGAGGAATATTCAATCCCCCCCCCCAAGAAAGAACAAATCTCTATTGAGATCTTTGGAAGACAAATGCCTCATACTTTTAATGGATCATAAGACCCATTAATCACCAAACAATGGATCATCTCCGTTGAGAAGACATTCTCCATCATTTAATGTTCTGAACAAGAGAAGGTACTTATAGATACTTATCGTATGGAGGGTGAAGCTGATCATTAGTGTACATTGATCATAAATAGGAAGCCTGGGGATGAGAAAGAGGCGTTGGAATAGAAGGATTCCCAAAAAATGTTTTCTGATAAATATTTTCCTTGGACCCTCCAAATTAATATGAAAAGGGACTTTCTTGCCCCCGAGAAAAAAGACGATGAATCTGTTAGAGTGTATGAGAAAAACGTTACAAGGATTGCATGATACACCTTCATCTTTGTCGTTACCCCTTAATTCAAGGTTTACCGCATATTTGGTGGGATAAAACCTAGCCTATGGAAAGACCTACCGATCTATGAATTTGAGAGATATGAGGAAATTGTCTGATATGCCCTCAAAGTCAAAATAAAGATCAGAAAATCCTAGGGGTATCATATGAATAAGAAGTGTATGGTGTAATTCAATTCTGGTGGTCCTATGGATAAATCCAACGATGCTAAGAAAATACAGCACCCCACAAGCCAAAGGTGAAGAAAGAGGCACCCTAGAAATTTCTTGAAGGGGATGAGGAAATGCTTTAGCTGTAGAAGAGAATGAAACCTAGCCATTAACTACTAAAAATAAAAAATAATGGCTGCGATAGAATAGAGTAATGCTTTGTTCAACCCTCAACACATTGTTTCTTTCTTCAAATGAAATTAATTGGGGCACTTTGCAAACCAGTTCCCTAATCCAAGGGTTTTCGGAGGCAACCAACAACCTCCAAGGCAGAAAGGGAGATATTTTTCCACCACTCCCACCGAAGTGAACCCCGACAACAAAGTGGTAATAGGTACATTATTTATTCATTCAATACTAGAAAACATACTTAATTATTCTATTTCTATACAATTTTTTATATCCTAAAATTTTAGTAGAATAATCCCAACACCACAACATGTTATGGAATTAAAGATGTCGGTGAGAATGGAAAATGGAGAAATCATTTCATCCCGTGAATATAACTCCTCCCATGTCATAATTTGTGGATTGAACTTCTCAACAAACCTAATAATACTCCCTTGGGTGGGATTTGATGCAATTCTTGTCATGTATTGGATTTTCTTATAGAGAGTCAATATTAATTATCATGAGAGGGAAATCACTCTCCGTATGGCGAATCGACCTCCAATTCTATACTAGTGCAAGGATGATGATGAATCTTCTTTAGAACCATCATCTAAAGTGTGGAAATTAATTCCATATGAGAATGAATATTGGGATCATATGATTGAGTCTTAGGAAGAAACCATCCTAGAATACGTGCCTATTGTAAGGGAATTCACTGACGTATTTCCTGAGAAATTTTATGGTTTTACCCTTAGAAGATATGTTGAATTATCAATTGATATTATACTTGGGGCATTTCCAATATCCATAAATCTGTATAGAATGGCTGTTTTGGAGCTTGAGGATATTAAAAAACAACTATAGGAGAATCTGGATAAAGGGTTTATACACTCAATTTCTTGGCCATGGGGTGTATTAGTCTGATTCATTAGGTAAAAGGATGGGTCAGTGTGCCTTTGTGTTGATTATCGTGAGCTCGAAAAAATCATGATAAAGAAAAAGTATCCTCTTCCATGAATTTATTACTTATTTGATCACCTATGTGGAGCACAATACTTCTCCAACGTTGATTTGCGGTCAGGATATTACCAAGTAAGATTGAAGAAAGAGGATATCCCCAAGACTAATTTTTGTACAAAATACGGGCACTATGAATTCATTGAAACACCTTTTAGGATAGCTAATTATCCATCAATATTAATAGACTTGATGAATAGAGACTTTACAGATTAACTAGACAAATTTTTGGTAGTCTTTATAGACGATATTTTAATATACTCAAAAACCAAGGAGGATCAGGAGGAGCATCTGAGAACTATACTAGTGACCTTGAGGAAGGAAAATTTCTATGAAATGTATAGAAACTGTGAGTTCTGGTTGAAGGAAGTATCATTCTTGGGTCATATCAGTAGAAGAAATGGGATATCTGTGGATCCCTCCAAGATAGCCGAAATTGAGGGATGGCTATGCCCAACATCGGTAATATATATCCGTAGCTTCCTAGGGTTAGATGGATATTATCGCTGATTTGTGAGAAATTTCTCACAATTTTCCAACCATCTTACCAACCTAACTCGGAAGGGAGTAAAGTTTTCTTGGAGTGATGAATGCGAAGAAAACTTTAAGGAGTTGAAAAGGAGGCTTATCACTATGCATGTGCTCACACTACCCATAACTGGAAATTTTTTGCGGTATTTAGTGATTCTAAGAAGAAAGGCATGGGTTTTGCATTGATTCAAAATGAAAAATTCATTGCCTATGCTTCGAGGTAATTGAAAGTTCATGAGAAAAACTATCCAACACATGATCTGTAGTTGGTTGTAGTAATCTACACTTTAAAAATTTGGTGACATTAGATTTTTGGGGTGTAGTGAGAAATATACATGGATCATAAAAGACTCAAGTATATATTCACATATAAAGTGTTTCATATTTACCAAATAATATGGATAGATATGATCAATGACTACAACTACTAAATCCATTACCACCCCGAGAAAGAAAACAAGGTGACTGATGCTCGAAGTAGAAAGGACCCAACAATTCTATCATTGATGAGAATTAGAAAGGGTCCAATATTCTTATATTTGATGAAGATGGACATGGGAATCATAAATAATGGAACATAATCAATCTTTTCACAAAATATTTCTCATCCATATCTTTTGGAAAGGTTAATGGATGATCCAAAGGATGATGTGGGAATTTAGAAGAAAATGGAAACAATCAGAAAAGGGAAATCCTTAGATTTCAATGTCAATGAAGAAGGAATTGTGATATTTGGTTCAAGACTATGTGTTCCATAAAATATAGAGTTAAAGAAAAAAATCTTGGATGATGCACATAGTTAAAATTTCTCCATTCACCTAGGAAACACAAAGATGTATTGAGATCTATAAGAGCATTATTGGTGGGATAACATGAAGAAGGATATCTCTATGTACACATAAAAGTGCCTAGTATATTAGAAGGTGAAGGCTGAGAGGCAGAAGTCTAAGGGGACGATGCAACCATTACCCATACTAGAACGGAAATGTGATAACATAAATATGTAATTTTTCACTAGACTCCAGAATACATCCAAAGGAAACAATGCTATCTGGGATATTGTGGATCATCTTACAAAGACTGCACACTTTATTGAAATTCAAGAGGATTTCTCATTGGATAAACTATCAAGGATATATATCATAGATGTGGAAAGGATTCATGGAATACCAATATCTATTGTATTTGATTTATATCCAAGATTCAACTATATGTTTTAGAAGAATTTCCAACATACTCTGAATACTGAGTTGAACTTCAGTACAACTTATCATCCTCAAACTGAAGGCCAATCAGAATGTACAATCCAAACACTTGAGAACATGATGAGAGGATACTCAATGGACTTAAATGGAGGATGGTATCAACATATTTCTCTAGTTGAGTTCACATACAACAACATTTTTCACTCAATCATCTAAACGGATCCTTATGATGCCATTTATGGGAAGAGGTGTAGAACATCGGCATGTTGGGATGAAGTTGGGGAGCAAAAACTCCTAGGCCCATAAATGGTCGATGAAATGGTGAAGAAGGATAAGACTATATAACATCACATTAAATCTTCTTAGATTCGACTAAATATCAATGACGATAATCATCAACGAGACCTAGAGTTTGATGTCGGAGACATTATATTCCTCTGCATATGACAGTGGAAGAGGGTTGTGAGATTTGGAATGAAGGGAAAGCTTGGTCCAAGGTACATCATCCCTTTTGAGATCCTTCATCGCATTTGAGTAGTGGCTTATCAACTAGAACTCCCACTGAACCTATCTCAAGTACATGATGTATTCCATTTATCACTCTTAAGTAAGTACATGCATAAACCATCACATGTACTCAATCCAGAGGCGGTACCATTAGAGAATGACCTATCCTATTAAGATAATCATGTGAAGATCGTAGATCGTAGGGAAAAAGTTATACAAAAAATACAATACCCCTCATTAAAGTGTTGTGGAGAAACCACAAGTTTGAAGAAGCAATGTGGGAATCAGAGGAAGTGATGAAGCAGAGTTACATGCATCTTCTTTAGTGTGGGAAAAGGAAATTTTGAGGGCGAAATTTCTTAATCGGGGAAGATTGTAACGACCCAAAATTTTATTAATGAAAATTCCTCTTGATCTATTTAAATGTATTATTATATAAAATCGTTTTATAATAGATGCACTTATTTGGTTTTATGATTTTGGATTTCAAAATACCATTAAAAATTGTGACCATATCTAATATATTTGTTGAATGGTGATCACATGATTAGTATAAATATAGGGCTCTAACAAATAAAATTTACTCTGACAAAGGAATCAATGGCCTCATCCTATATAATTTCTCTGTACGAACACCATTTGTTAGATCTCAAAAAAGACTTGGCATCATTGGGCTTCCCTCTTAACTAATCCCAATCTAAGCTTCAATATGTTAATCACCAACAGAATCGCCTATGGGAAAAGTGTAAGTTGATAGAGATTACCACCCAAGCAATGTTATCCGAGCCATCCCAAGAGTCTATCATCATCGCACAACTTACCCTTCAGACTTATGTGTGTTTTATAAGGGGTTATGTAAAAATACCTTAGAACTATGAATATGTGCATTATTTTTATATATAATAAAGAATATATTTTCATTTTATTATTGTTACCTTGTAAATGTTTTTTTAAAACACAAAATGTTTTTTAATTAATATTCAATTAAGAAATATATTTTGATAAATTAATTGTTTTTTGAATTAAATGACATTTTAATAAAATATTATTACTAAATTAATTTTTATTAAATATAAATGATCATAAAAATCTTATGAATACAGTTTTAATTTTTAAAAGAAGTTTTTGTCAAACCCATGAATTTTCAATAAATGTCAGTTTTTATAATAAAATTAAAAATTCACATGTTTATAAAACTATTAAGATAAAATGAATATTATTTTTGGAATCAGGGCATTGAAATTATCCAATGGGGAATTTTTCATAATTTTCTGAGATAGTTGAATTTTTGGGTAAAAATTATATATCATTTTAAAATATAATGGGATTTATGACATCATATTGACCCAATAGTGATGTAATAAAATACTATAAATGGTGTTTTAGGCCAATATATTATTTAACATTAAAATAATATGATTTTAGGTTTGTTTTATTTATTTTACAAATCTTTAGTGGACCCTCCAAGGTTTACAAAAAATATTTTAACCCATTAAAATGTTTTCCTTGAGAGTGTGACTCATCTCCACATAAGAAAGCCTAATATTTTAATAATTTAGGCCATTTTCCATGTAAATTGTTTTCCCACTCCCCTTTGTCAAAAACAATGGTCAAAAACCATGGTATGGTTTGTGGTTTTGATTAGTTTAATGTGTGGTTCCCAAAAGCAAAATAATAAATAATTTCCACTCTTTTCCTATATAAACCCACCCAAGCTCCCAATTCATATTCACTCAAAGAATTTGGAGCTTAACCAACCTATTCCATTCTCTCATTATAATCCTCCAAAGGTTCCCAAGCTCTTAATATTCCTCTTTCAATCCCCTCATAAGCCCTTTGGCTCACACTTCAAAGTAAGGGATTTCTTCCTTTCTCATTTTTGTCCATGTTTCTTTATATTGATATACCCTTGTATTTTCTATTAAAAATGTTGGGGTATTATTTTTTACCTCCCCCATACATCCATCCTTATGTTTTAATTATTGTAGATATCTTTCTCTATAATTAATGCATCTCATGTACACTTGTTACCATGACGAAATGTTGTAAGTAATTTTTCTTTTCCCATTTACATTTAAGGAAATATTTTGTATTATCAATCTAAATTACATTATATATGTTGGGACATGTATCTATATTAACAACATAAATTAAATTTCATTTACATATTATTATAAACACCCCTTAACTCTAATCAATCATTTTTATGAATTCCTATGTCACGCTATTATGCAGCTGAAATTGCACCATGATTTTCCAAGCCGAAGTCATTATGTAGTGAATACCATGCCCATTTCTCTATCAAAGGTATTTAACTTTATTCACATTTACTTTTTGTTATAGTTTCATGTATTAATTGCACATTCGTTTATCATGGAATAAATTATGATGTTTAATGAATCCATGTTGTTTGATCAATGTGGAACACTTATGCATGAAATGAAATGATTAAGAAGGGTGTGCCCTGATAGCGCTCCAATGCATTGGGTAAAGATTAGTATCATGATTCATCAAGTTGAATGAGGTTTTACTCATGATAATTCAATTTTATTGAGGTTTTACTCATTATATATGTTCAATGAGCCTTTTCTCATGCTAATATCATGTTAAGTTTTGTTTCCACATTTAGATGTTATGATAATCATGTTATGTCATGCCTTTATGTTCATGTTTCTCTTATGCTCCATTAATATTCCTATTTCATAAAATGTACTATATTCTTCATGTTATGCCTTTTTAACTCCCTTACTAGGTATTATATCTCACCATTTTCTTTTTAATGTCCTCGAGTTATCTCATGCAATACTAACTATGAATGAATGTTGTGGTCATGAAAAAGAATCTTTCAATAAAGATGTTGTGTTTTATGTTTTAAGTTGTTATGTAGTTTTCTAAAGCCCCTAATAAACTAGACCACTTGATCATCTATATTGTATCAAATGAATATTTTATGTAATAAATTCTTTTTATGTGTGAAATAAAGAGAAGGAGTGTTATATGCATGAAGCAATGAACATTTAAATTTATAATAACATTGAAAGTCATGTAGTCTGGCTCTTAGAAGGCTAGGGGATTACCTCAGTGGGAGTTCTCTATAGCTGGTTCTAGGAAAGGGGTGGAGTGTGATTCCTTACCAACAGGGAATGAAAGATTGATTTTCTCACTTTTCACTGGCACTCATCAAAGTGAAAGGCCAATGATTACCACTAATTCCAAGAATGGGTAGACGTGCATTAGAATCCCAAGTTCTGATCTCAGGTCACCATGGGAATGTATACTTAGAGGCATTTTGAGGGTCCAAACTGTTGTGGGGAAAGCCTTAATGACTCATCTTACCTTGGGTATGTAAATTCAGAAAGGTGTGTTGGTTCATCTGATGATTTGATCATATGGGTCTGGTAGCTTTGGAGGGGGCTTTATCCTAATGTTGTTGGGCTGGATCATAGAGGAGCTATGGAAGACTGAACGATAATGGAGGTTCATGATTGGATCTTGGAGGAAGGACACCCAAAGGCATCCTATTCTACATACTATTTTATCACATAGTGTGGGGGAATCCCTACATTGAGTATTGTCATGTGGGTAGAGGGGTCTTCTTTGTATCAAAGTTGTATACGGATTGGAATATGTTCCATATACTAAAATGGTATGCCACCCTGGATGTAGTCCATGATGCGGTATGCCATGCATCACCATGTTCCATCCACATATAGATATAGTATGCATCATAGGATATAGTCTCCAAAGTAATGTGCTAAGTGGAGTGCCAGATTTAAGAAGGGTTTAGGATCCTATGGTTCATGGGATGATTATCCATGAGGGATTTCTGGTTCGTGGGTTCACCATTTTGGTTCGAAGTTTACCATTTTGGTTTGCAGTTTACTATTTTTATTAGTTTCCTTATTTTTATGTTATGAGTCCATTTATACCTATGGGGGAGGTGGTTCACATTCCACACTTAATCGATGATTTGAGACTGAAATCAAAGTCTTCTTTGTACATCTCTAAAATGTCTAAATTCATACCTCTGTCTTCTCTCTTCGTCTCTACTCTCATTCCTCCTCTGGTCTCATACAATTTTACTCCTTCGTTGGTCCCTTATATCATCCTTTTATATGTTTCTTGGGAAATCATATCTTTGGGCATGAAAAATCATTTGCGGAAGCCTAGAAGATATACCTCAACAAGTGGAATAGTCGGTCAATTGGGGTTTGTGGACGCTATGTTTCACAAGAAGTGGTTTTCAGAACCAACCAGATTGCTTCTCCCATGTACTAATTAGTTTGTGGGATGGTATTGGTGGAATTTCTACAATCGATTCCACCAACGACATGGTTCACAATGTGTTGGGTTTGCTGGCCATCGCCCTGCGGGCCAACTCCAAGTGGGTTCTTCAGTATACTGATGGTTCATAGTTTATGTGCCCCATGAACCTTTCTTGATTATGGTACGTGATCAGCTTAAACCCATTTTCAAAATTTTATTTTATTAAGCTTCTTCTCAAATTTTCAATCCAATTTTCATAAATTTTCCTTGCTAGACTTGTAGGATTGTTTTGTTTCTTCTACAAAGTGCTTGTGGGAGTATTTACCTCCCTTAATGAAGTTTTCAGTAACGTACAATATTTTATTATAGATTCTCAAAACATGATGTATATTTTCTTATATATTTTAAAAACATAGATTCATTTTTCTAAATTCTGAAGATAAAAAAGATGTATATAATGTCTTCTAAAATATGGGCTTCAAGAAATCCTTTTATCTGAATATTTTGATGTTATGTTTTGTCTACAAATCTCAAAAAATATCTATCTATTATTTATTTTCTCATATTTATAATTTTTTAATCTCCCAGAATTAAATTATTTTATGAAAAATAAATTCTACCTAATAATTCATGAATCTTAAATCAATAGAATTGTAAAACATTTCCCTCCTCTATTTCCTCATTTGGTTAGGCACACAAAAATCTGACCAAAATCTCAAGATATTCTCTCTATTAATTAATTACATTTAACCAGTAAAATACCACTTCTACCCTTTTTTTATTCCTTTATAATTAACTAGAAATAAAATAATTGAGAAGTGATCCTCATATCAAAACACAAAAAAATAATTCACAAAAAAATGTTTTTGTAAATTATAGGATTTTTCATAATCTTATTCTTCCTAACCCTACTTTGAATCCCAAATTCAACCTACCTGTGGCCTAAAGAATAGATTCATAGAATAACATATATGTATACAGTAGTTAGAAAAATTATATTCTTGAAAACAATTCTTGAATCATTGTTAAAATAGTTAAAAATGAATATTAATATTTAATAATAGCTTGGTATTGTTACACTGACATCCCAGATTTAATTTCTAGATATTCTTTATTTATAGGTAAACGTTTGAAAATATTATTTCGTATATGGATCATTTCATGTTTCATATTTTTATCCACTTAATACAATTCATTTTGATGTGAAAATTACTCAATCACAAACCCTTTGAGGTGTTTTTAATATTTTAATCTATGAATAAAATATTTGTCATTGAATGGTTTTATCATTTATAATATTAAATTTATGGAAACACAGTTTTTTATAAAGTAAATTACCATGTGATTAAACATTTTAAACATAAAAAAAATAAATTTTATGCATAGATCAATCTTCTTACATGGATCAAAATTCAAATGTGCAGCTCTGAAAATATTTTATGTGGAAATTTTGATATGTAAAACAAAAAAATTATTATGAATTAATGAATCTTCTTATGAAGATCTAAAGTTTTAATTGTGGCTAAAACATCTTATGTGTGGAAAACATAATACAAAAAAAAAATATTTTAATTTTATCTCAATATTCTTATATGGACTTTGATATCATACATAGGGAATCAAATATCCAATACAATGAAAAGAATATATTATATGAGGACCAAAATATATTTTAATTATCTAAATATTCAATTTCAAGAAAAATAATTCTATAATAAATCTAACACTCACCAAACTACTTTAATTTTTCCTTATACCATCTCAAAAACATTTCAAAACATTCTTCAAAACATCAAACAACACGTTAAAACCTTCAATTATTCATAATCATGATTACTGAAATATAAAAACATTTAATAAATCCAATTATACCTTAGTATTTCATTTAAATTGAATTTGAAACCTTAATTGAACTCATCTATGTTTCTCAATGTCATGTAGATCCACCTATTGAACAAAATCATCATATGGTTACTTAGGAATATTTTTCTATAACATATAGAATTTTTCATCCTAACTAAGATTGATTCTTATGTTTCTATGAAAATATAGGAATACATTTTCATTAAAATTTTCCAACTATAGGATTAATCTCAAAGTCATGTTTGATGATGATTTTTTCGTTTAATTTACAATATAATTTTTTATCAAGTAAGTTTCAAGTCTTATAAAAAATTTAATAATGAATTTTATAGAATATTATCCAACTAAAATGATCGCCCCTTTTAAATTTCATCATATAAAATAGTGTACTAAAATCTATATTACATCATAAATTATTCTAGTTAATATTTTAACATAATCCATTGCTATATATATTAAAAATCATAACATATATGAATCTTGTATTTTTTTAGTGGATATAAATTTATACTAATCCATCATATAGATTCACTCAATTTGGTTTCTCTGGTATCCTAATAGTTGGGGTTTCCCGATTAAGTGTCACCCAAACTCATATAAAATATTGTCACATAATGTTTTGGATAACCGATAATCTGATTTCCTTACAGAAGATAACTCATAGTCACATAACAATCAAGGTCACCTTTACTGAATGATATAGGACATAGAAAGTGTTTTCTTTAGAATTAATCAAGAACTTATTATATGATTAAAGGGTTTTAATTTCATCACAATCTTATCTCACTTATTCATACTTCTAATGATTTATTTTTTAATCTTATTCCATATGTTCAAAATTTATTTTTCAACAACTCTTGACACAACTCATAACTTGTGTTACTAAACCAAATTAAAAATCAACTGTATTTACACATATTAAAATACAATTTTGTCATAATTTATATGAATACCAATCCTGTCAAGTCTTAAAATCATATAAAACAAAAAAAATCTACAACAGCAAGTATAATGTGATGGGTTGAAAAATCCCATTTTGTTGATAGGGTCTAAACTCCAATGCCAGTGAGTAGTATGTCCCAGAGAACCTCTACCGGTGGTTCTTAATTTAAGAGAGGCTTTAATTCCATCATAATTATAATACCAAATTTGTATAACAAATAATTGACTCTATAATTATTGCTCATAACATAGTACAATCTAAAGATAAGGTATAAGAAAACTCAATCAATTATCATGCCTAGTATGTAACTCTTTAAATGAAGGTATGATAATTACTATAATTAGTTTCATACAGTAAACTAAATCATAAATCCATTCATAATGTAACATTTATATTCCTGAATAAAAAATTAATAATACTAAATAAATGAATAATGAATAAATTTAAACATAGATAATCATTTATAAAAATTTATAAATATATAAAATTTAAAACACTTTATAATTTAGTATTTCAATATTCACATTCTATAATTATATAAATAAAAACACAATATATTTATTTCCAATATGAACTCCTTAATATAATCTTTTTATATTTAATATACTTAAATATATGATATTTTAAATATAGGCATTTTTTACTTCATATCTATTATGTAAACATTTTACATAATTAAAAAATCATATATTGAAAATTATTTGAACCATGATCATATCAATTATAAAAATGTACTTTCATATAGTTCAAATAATTTCTCAAATAATACCTTTTAATTTGAAAATTTCAAATAAAAAAAATATATGAATACTTCTTAATTAAATATAAAATTCTTCATATTTAACATTATTTTTTAATTTATAAATACCTTATAACTTGCAATATAATTTCTATATAATCATTTTATTTGAAAATTATATTCCATGCAATATTAATCAATCATAATTTAATATTAAAAATTAATATTATATTTATTTATTTATTAAATGTTTTATTAACATTTAATAATTATTTATAAATGCTTTATGATTTATTTAATTATAAATATTTTATAAAATATCAATATATCAAAATGCATTTTCCCATAATTTATAAATGTTTTATAAATTACATAACTCTTTTCATAGTTAAGTTAATTTGTGAAAATAAATTTTTCTAAATATCATATTATACAACTCACCATATGCAATAAGTTGTGATATAGTGAAAACCCTATATCATGGTTTATGACAAGTCCATGTGGATTGTGATAAACAATTCATCATTTATTAGTTGTATTTTAAGATATCTCTATATCATAAGGCACATCTTAGTTCTAAAATGACAACATTCTTTATGATTGGGGTTTATGGTGGCTTGTGATATCATCATTTTGTTCCTAGGAATCGTATTATATGATATAGCCTATATCTCAATGATTATACAATGATATGTTTTTCATCACATGAATAGTTAAAAATGGCACCATCATGTGTTCCAATTTCTTACATCATACAATACTTTACAGGAAAAAATAATTTAATTAAACTTTATAATATGATATGATATCTTATCTCAAATAAATGTTTCTTATAAAAGCTGATAATATCATATATAATAAATGATTCCACTATTAATTTATTATATTAATTTTTATGATATGAAACATAACATCGAAAATGGTCACTCTTTTTCTTAATTTTCAACATTATTTCCTGAATAAAAATGTGTGGAACTGTTGGGATACCACTTATGGGTTTCTAAGGATCAAATAACACTTATTCATTTAGTGTAATAAAATAAGAATCCCTGAAGCTAATATCACCAATCTATGAAACCAAAACCATGTTCATCGTAAAATAAATAACATGTGTGTAGATTTCATTAAATATAGTCATAACACCTATCTTAATTCATAGTGTTTGATGAATATCCCTAATAAGTGATGAAAAGACTCCTTCTTATATGGTATATTCCATGGCTTTACTTTAATAACCTATTTTTTCTGTGGGACTATCCTTCACACCATGATATATTAGTATATATTAAGGAAAAGGAGGAGAGATAATACAACTTCATCTTAGAAGAATCCACATGAAACACATATTTCATTTTTACAACATGCAACCTATTTATATATGACTTTAGGGTTATCTATGAACCTTACCATGAATTTACTCATATGTTAATGGCATAAAATAAAATGGAATGTTGTTACGACATTTATTACCCCTCGACCATGAATTTAACAACTAAATACATTCATGATTCTCCCATCGATTTCATTATATGAAAAAATGATTATAATTACAGATTTATGTAGACAATGATAGAATTTAAAATTTTAATATTCTATAACCCATTTTAATCATAAGATACAATTAGTTAACATCGTAACAATTACGATATTGTTATATTATACACTATGATATTGTTAAAGGCAATGGTGTTATTTCTCTCTTTCTAAGTCTATGTGGATTTAATAACACTGATTCACATAGTAGAAGTCATAATGAAATCTGAAACTAAGATTAACCATGATATGAAACACAAACCATCTATAAAAAAATTAAGAAAATATGTGTGTACCTTACACCATAGGTTGTTGGATATCTTTTCTTCAAACATGAGTTTGGTAAATATAAAAGAGAAGAAACCAATGGGATCCTTCCTAAATGATGTATTTATAAGATAATGAATCACAAAATACTAGGGTGTGGGATTATTCTTGTTACTAGGTTATGTTAGTAATGATGGATATGAGAACTAAAAGTTTGACCATGACATAGTGTTTTACACCACTTCATGTTTATCCTTATGTGTATCATGACATAGTGTGAGAGATTATGTCATGGTGGATATGGAAGGGGATTGTTGTACTATATAATAATCTATGGTCTATCCTCCATCATCCACTTATATATATAATTTTTGGATGTATCATCATGTTATAATGATAAGAGGAGTTTGAATATCAATAGAAAATTATTTAAATAATAAATGATTATCATAATGATTAAACTGTGTGTTATAAGAGTTGTAATTTTTGGATCATTTTATGAAATGATAGATCAATATGGAAAAAAATTTCTTATACATATAGGGTCCTTGGATGGATATATAAATAGTTTTAGTACATGTATATGTTTACATGATTCTATCAAGATTAATTCAGGAGATACTTCTAGAACAAAACTTTCGCTAACTCTTGATTATATCTATCCTTTAACCAAATATTCTAGAATAATATGGATAAGAGTGAGATCCTATATAATTACTAGTTTATTCCATTTATATGTGGATACCTCCAATGTTAAGGGTCTTTCAGCTACTTCTCAATGATCTCAATCAAATGCTTGTGAAAACCTTCAACATGCTAAATCAACTAGTGAAAGGTACACAATTCTTGTGCTTTGTTTTATTATTAATTACAAATGTAATGATATATTTTTGGATTTATGTTGTTTTTATAATTTTTTTATGTTGAATTTAGGATTTTATTAATCACTTTAAAACCCACCAAATGTATCAAGGAAATCAATTAATTATTGGTTTTAATTTTTAATAGATGAAAAAAATAGAACACAAATATTCTAGGTACCATGACATGAATAAAATAAGAACACCCATTGTTTCTTCATTTTCATGTTCCATGTTATAATGTTTATTGAAAATTAGAATTTATATTATTTTTTTTGAATTAACATGGCATAGTATAATGAAAATGGGAATAAATTAAAATCACATTAAATAGATAATCATATAACAATGCTCTACATCATGGTTATCCCTTCAATATTCTATAGAAATTATCCAAAATGGGTTAGACCATGCCATAGTGGAAGTGTCCAATCCATTTTGGGAATTCAATTTCCCTAACCAAAACACCTTAGCAAAGAAAAATATATAGCCTAAATACCCACTACCATGTTATGACCATAACTCAAAATGTATTGAAAAACAATCATCGATCATGTAATTTCTCGAAGACTAAAAAGGAATGACTTGTCCAATGGTGCAAGAAATTTTGGATATAATTTTATTGAAAGTTAAATTATTATTAAATTTCACAAAAACATCTCCAACACAGGCCTATAGGGACCACACCTAATCCATTAGGGGGATTTAAACCATACCAAAAAGGTTTTAGTAGATTTGATCTAGGTTTAAAGTGGATTTAAATGGTTGTATAATTTACAATGTTTTTATAAATAATAAAATACAGAAAAATATTAAATTATTTATATTTATTTATAAATTTTTCATAATTGTAAATATAAATTTTTTTGTATCGAGGCCTTATTATTAAATTATTTAAGTCACTCCCCAAGAATTTTTGGAGAATGATGTGATCAATGATTTAAATAAAATAAAATGTGAGACATTTATTTTATATAAAATTTTACACAAAATATAATTTTTTATATTCAATCATAAAAGTGTTCATAAAATGTATTATATTTGGAATATAAAAGATATCATAATAATAAAATGTAAATGATAGTATAAAATTATCAAATTGTATAAAATTAAATTGTTCATGTTAATCCATGCCAAAATTATAAACTATTTATAATTTATTTGTCAATTTTTCATAAATTTTTTATCTCATACTTAAATATGTGAATCATTCATTTATTTAGTTACTTCCTACCTTATTCATGAATATAATTTTTATACTACGAATCATCATGTATCCATTATTTTAAATTGTTTACCTAATTATAAATAATTATACATGTATTTAAGTACTTACATGGTAGGTATAATAAAGGATTTAGTTTTCTTTTACCCTGACATTTTCTTATTTTTTGGTTTTGAGCCTGGATTAAGAAGTTGTTTATACTTTTATACATATTTGTTGTTATAATTATTATATATCTCTTGAGTAAATTATCTCTAGGTTTAGGAACTTTGGTTTGGACTGATCATTAGCATAGAGGCTTATGCCTTATCTAGAAAACTAGGAGTTGGATGCATGGCACTCTATCCTTACTCTTGTGGGGAATGTTGATTTCATATGATTCTAATTATTTACATGAAAATTTTTTCAAGTGGCTTCTGAATTGAATTCATTTGGATATGTATAAATATAGTTGGTTTTTAATTTGGGTTAGTAAGACAAGTTCTGAGTAATGTAAAGAGTTACCCCTCAATATGTTTTGAATATATTGATTTGGTGGAAGGTATAGTATTACAAAAAAAACAATTAGTATCCTAAAAAAATTATAAAGTAAATACATGAGAAGATATGAAAAGAGTAAATAGCTTTTAAAAATATTAAGTGTTATATTCCTTCCAATGAAAACACATGTCGAGACCTCGATCATACAATTTGGTAGTTTATTAAAAATGTTAGGTGCCCATGGATTATTTTATGTAAGTCATGAGGAATGCATCCAACCTTAATATTTGGGTAAAAAATATCATTATAAGAATTTTCTTACAATTAACTAGGAACCCCTTAAGTATTAAACCAAATGAATGTTATTGAGTTTATCTATTTGATTAATTAGAAAAATATTTTTCTGGTTAACCATCTAAGATTCATATATGATATGATCGGAATGATAGGCTACCTTTATAGTTATGTGGTGAGAGGAGAACAGAAGTGGAATCATTAGTTTGTGATATATGGATCTTATCCTACTAATGGCTATGATATATTTGAAAGGGGTCATCATTTTAGTGGGAACACAATTAATAAAAGACCTTATTAAATAAATCTAAAACATGCTACTCATCTGATAAATTTTTTTTATAGATATAAAAGGAATCATATTTATCTCCAAACCTGACATTCAGATAAATTTTTAGAAAGGATAATATTAATTTAAATATCTTCTTAGACTTGTACAAATCATAAGAAATTTTCTTAAAAAAGAAAGAAAAAACTATGGGTTAGAGAAATACCATCATGAGTAACCTACTATTGAAGACTCTCAACATAGGAATCTATCTACTTTTTATAAAAAAAATAAGGATTCAGTTATGGTCTTAAATGAATTTTATGCAATGTGACTATAAGAATATCAATATTTTCTCATGTACTTAATATGATTGGGTATATAAGCAATTGGTGAAATAAAACATTTCCTTTATGGAATGGTCTACAAACGAAATTACTTCCATTAGAAGTTTTTTTACAATGATAATTAGATCAATAAAAAATAAACCAGTTTTCTCATTGTTTTGAGGATGATTGAGCATTTAATATGATGTTTAATCTATAGTTTTATGTTGGAAGTGAATGAGGGTAAAAATTTGAGTTGCAAATAGATGATTAGAGTTTTCCAATAGTAAGAATCAGACATTAAAAACTAAGGATGGAGTAATAAAGGAAGGGAAATTTTACCACAAGATTGATTTGATTGAGATTCTTGAAAGAGTTTGAGAAACTTTATGAAGATTTCATATCAGGTATAAATAGTATAGAAATAAAATCTTATATTTTAAAATTTTCAAGATACTAAATATATAAATTATAATTATTGTGAGTATATAGGAGTTCAAAATCATATAAAGAATTAATGAATATTATAGTTGTCATTCAAGTGATGAAGAAAAGTTCTATTGAATCAAGAAATTCAATGCATTAGAATTTATTAATATCAAAATGAATTTAAATATTGGATATGTGTATTCATCTCACTCTCTTATATGTTAAGAGATTTTATTTGGTAACATCCATTTGTTATGAATAATATAATATAATGGATTTAATACATACATTTTATGAATCATTATATTTTATAACATGGATAGAATGGAAGATGAGGGTAAAAGGTTTTATTGAAGATATTCATAAACATATGAGGGAAAGAGTTCCCTACACCCAAAAATAAAATATCTTAGAGAATAAGTCTTTTTAATAATCATTTATCCAAACACAAATAATACCATTTGATAAATAGTGGAAAATAATTTGTTTATAAATATTGAGACTCAAGTATATAGGTTTTATTTACTATAACTAAAGGATTTATTGTAACATATCATGATATTCTAAAGATAATATAATTTCTAGGAGGCTAGAAGAAGTATATATTAAACTCAGATATGTTAAAAGTTTAATAAATAGAATATTTGGAAATTTAGTGTTAAAAAATTCATTCAATATCCTAAAAGAGTTTATTGTATGATAGTAAATATAAATGTAAAGAGTTATATTTATACAGGGTCCTAAAAAATCCACAAAGGGATAGAAAATAATCCATAAAATTGATAAAGGAAAGGGATTCACATGGGGATGAAAATTAGTGGAAAAGAATGAAGAAATCCAATTTGACAAAGGACCCAAAATATTCTATGTACTATTTATCAAGAATGGTCTAAGGAAGGCATACACCAGGAACCGAGCAGTATGTGGGCTGTCTGCAAAATTATGGCCCATGAACCATTGGCTAGAAAACTAGATAGTTTGTGGAATGAATTAAGAAATGTGTTGGTCAACCACAAACCTCATCTTCGGCAGAATAGAGGTGGAGAAATTACACCAACTAACCAAATAATTAGAGAAAATATGACGGAGAGGTACACCCCCACATAGAACCCCCACACACAGGGTAGTTAGTGGATGAGGAAATGATGACAGCGCCCCTCGAACAGTGTCGTTCACAGAATTGAGGCGGTGATTTCCGCCACTGCGAACCGCAATGTCGTCATCCTTGATTGATCGAGTTTTCCATGGTTTGTATGATCCCTCCATGGTATTTCGAAAAATGTGATGTGTGCCCATATATACGGCATCCTCATAACAATATAAAAACCCAATGGGAGCTGTGAAGATGATCTAATTTTTTGGAGTGAGATGTGAGTCTACAGATAGAAGACATCAAAGGAAAAAAGTCAACGAAGTATGGAACCGATAATGGTTTCCAATAGGAATAAACAGTCAAGAAATCATAAAAAATAATAAATCATAATAATATCAAAAAACCATGAACCTAAAGGGAGAACCAAAAACTACACTCCCTTCGCTTACAAACTCCTCGAGAACAATGCGACTAATTCCCTTTCATCAATCTGGTGTACCACGTAGCACATCTCTATATAGACAAAACCCGGTCTGGCATAGAATTCCATGGAATATAGGGACTTCAGTGCCACATAACACTATGATATGCGAATGTAGCTTAAGGATGCTAATATGGTACGTAGGCCACATCCAGATCCATGTACCACCCTAGCACACAGACCACATCCAGATCCACATACCACCCTGGTACGTGGATGAACCTTCAACCCACATAGAAAAATTCTATAAGGAAATGTACCCCACCCCGCATGAATAAATGGTCCGTAGATTAGGGTACATTTGAGCATTCCACCTTTTGGCTCTGATCATTTACTTTTGTTTCCATTACATCCTATAAATCTCGTCCTTAATCGAGCCCATCGGCATCAGGATAAAGCCTTTTCCAGAGCAACCAGACCCATGTGAATGGACAATTGAGCACCCCAGTGTACTGTACTATGTCTACATACCCATTGTAAGAGGAGTCACGAAGGAAATCCCCACATCAGTATGTACTCCAAGAAATTTCTTAAGTCTACATTCCCACGGTAACCTGGAGTCCAACCATGGGATACTAATGTGGATCTCTCTATTCTATGGATCAAGGGTAATCACTTTATTTTCCATTCAATGAGGGGTGGTGATAAGTCAAAGTAATTATTCTCGCTTTTATTTTTTATGAGAAGAAACATTCCTCCCATTTCTATGAACCCATTATAGGGAATCCATTATGAAGTAAGACCCTATCCTTTTGGGGCGAACCTAATAACCTTCACTTTCATTTCACATTTAAGGGTGCATTTCTCTACACCCTCATCCACCATTACCCCAGTAGCTTCTATCGAGGTCCCCTCCTTTTTCTTTAGTGGAGAAGATAAAGTGTGAATTTATTGAATTTTTCACATCCTCTTGTTTCTCACACCATGCTTGACTCACATGGTCATAGGGGTCTCTGATAATATGTCATTGGCATAACCCCCCTGAACTATTAGAACTATTATTTCCACCATAACTAGGATACGTAGGAAGCCTTTATCTAGGACCGAGCTCTATATCATCTCATCTATGAAATAAGAGATCATATCCCCTTCAAATGGGAAACTCCCATGTTTAATCCCAAATAAAGTCAAAACTCGAAACGAACTATGAGGGATTTGATTCCTAATCAATTGGGATATGTATAAAGACTCTATGATGTCAAAACCTTACACCCATAGTACCGTATAGTTCTCAATTACATATTCCTTGTGGGGTCATATTCATCCCAGAGACTATATATTTCATGTGCATCTCGTGCCACCTCGACATAAGCCCCACATCAGTTCTTGGCTAGGCACCTTCCTCCTAGAGGTCCCTACCGCACAACATTAAACTATATGGATGGGTCCTCGTCACACGACCTTAAAAGGTGATGTGTCTCGTTACGTGACACAAAACTATGTGGGTTCTAATTCCTCTCAAGAGGATATGTAGGAAACCCATATAATGGTTTCAATCCTGATATCAACGTAACTTTCATCCCCCTTGATGATGATAAGATCCAGAGCGCCTCATTAGGGATTAAATTAGAGTTGTCTTAGTAATTCCAAATCCATGCATATTCATTATTGATCTTGAAAATCAAGGGTAATATTTGGATGCACTCTTCAGGAAATAACAAAGGATTAACAAACATATAAACATTTCTTAAATCTATAAGAGAGTCCCAGAATAGGCGATAATTCCCCAAAAAAAGGGTGTGATGAGCCTGATCTCCCGTACTCTCGACCAATCGAGTCCTAAAGTGTTGTTGGCCAAATCATCATCCAATGACCACCTTTATTTTAAAAGAAGGTCTATGAATCATAGATATCAGGTCTATTAGGTGTTTCTGCATCCATGAATAAACTCGTTGGTGACTATATGAGGACATCGTACCAAACATAGTTTGATTGAACAGACACATAACACCCTTTGTATTTTCCCTATGGGATCATTAAAATGTGGCACCTCTTTAATAGCATAAAAATGATACAATTCCCAATCCTAGATGGACCATATCGACCTATAAATACCTAGTGGGATGAAAATCGGGACGAAGCAAAAATGGTAATCCCGACTTGAATACTTCACCAAGGTGAAAGATTAACCCACCTTAGGAACCTTTCACATTCAAATGAATCTGGGTAATGAAATATCATAAATTTCACATGTGATCATCAGATAATACATTAAAAGGGTTTTTTTGTCTATATGTTTCACATATATATATATAGCATGAATTTAGCAGGACTCTCTTCGATCAAAATGGAATCTCAAAAATTTATTGAAAACACATGACAGCGACCACACAGGTGGTCGGATCCCCAATGAAGAGTATGAACCCCTCACCTACCCAACATCTTCAACACTTGGTTTCAAATGATCTGATCAAAGAGTACCATCAAAACAGTACTCTCCCTACAATGGAGGCCTCAAGGCAGGCCCTCCAATCAGAGAAAGCTCACCAGTCACCTCTTCAGCTATGACCAAAGATCCAACACAGGACAGTCCTGCATTCCATCTCCAACTACTTCAGGTGCATATACTCAGAGTGAGATAATAGGTACCTACCTTATCTTAGGAATGAAGATGAAGTCAATGCCAATGACTTCATCTAAGATTCACAAGAACCCAACTCAAGGGATCCAGTTGGAGGACATCACCACGTACTCCGTACAACCTGATATCCTCACTCTTAATGGGATCACATGTTGAGGGAACCTACTAAATTCCAAGGGAAACCTTCCCCTTAGGCTACCCCCCTGAGGGTGAAAAATGAATAATCAGAAATCAGTTATCACCCTAGTTCCTAAGGAGGGGGTTCTCCACTAAAATGCAGCTCCATGTAACTGGCAATCATACAATCCCACCACTCCGACTGAATACCTCCACATAAATAAGGTTAAAATCTATGAGTGAACACAAATTCTTTCTCTCTCTTATAAATCCCACAATATCAATTGAGTGGAAGAATATGAGAAAATTTTCATTCCATATAGTGCTCGCCTGTCCCGCAGTGCAGATAGAGTGGAAAATTACAGACAAATGAAAATTTATGCCAATGCGCTAGAATCCTATCATCCAAATAAGATGGCACCCAACTATAATTAGGCACAAATCTATGCTAACTCAAAGAAATCCAACGATTTAAATAGGGAGTCAAATTATTGGTAGTCATACAACACTGCCATTGCATATGAAACCCACCAACCAAATATAGTGGAAATTAAATGTGATTAGAGTCAAATTATTGTGGATGAAAATCAATCCCATGAGATAAATACAACGACAAAAGAGTAGATGTAAATTCTTTCTCACAGACACAATTCACAATAGCTAAATATGGTAGAAATTGGAGAAAATAGATGGTGGCAGACTCATTCCTCTGCCCAGATACATGAGAGCCGCCAGTACCCATTGGAAACTCATGGAGGACCAGATCTTGCAAAAACTCCTGTGCCATCATCAAAATGGGAATTCATACCTATTCTAGAAAAAGGATTATCTCATAAAATCTTATTCATGATGGAGGAAAACACATCGATCCTAGACTATATCCTCCAGACATGTCAATATGTCATTACTTTAGTGGAGAACCTGAGGAATCAGGCCCACGACCCGGTCCCCCTGGGCGGGGTGATCTATCCATCAAATCTGATAATCACTCCATAGAATAAAAACATCTATGCTCTAGTTGAGGAGGGTCAAAAGACATATTCTATGATACAGGGGTAAATGGATCCAGAATAAATACTTGTTCTTACCAGGGGACATCGTTTCAACGTGGTGGCCACTCTAGGGAAGACATATATCCCTTCCAGAACTCAAGATGATCATCAGCGTATCCTGGAGACATCATGGGAAGAAACCAAATAGGAACCCATACATGAAGGCCATTACCAATAGCCAGTGACCCTAGTTTCCCACAAGAGAGCACACATAAATTATGAGTTACAAAGGAAACTAGAAAATAAAGAGCACATTCCTGATTCTACTCTACTAGAAGATGGATTTCTCGATGAAATAAAAAAAAATCAGTAATGGATCAAGATATTTTCAATCTATTACCAAATTATGGAACTAATAGTAGCATTGGTGAATGTCCTCACTACAATGATTCTACTAGCATCTCTGAAGTCCCTCCCAAGAGAACCCATAGGGGCATGCTCCATAGGCTAGAAATGATCAATCATGAGAGCCTATCTTCTGATGCGTGTCAGGGTTTCCCACCCCTTGACCAGAATATCATACAATAAGAAGTCCCTCCCCTTGCTTTAGTCCTCCCTGATGGTCCTCCATAGGGTATACGCTATAGATATTCTTCTCCCTATAGCCGAACATCAATCCATTATAGTAGTCCTCTCCATGACAGCATTTTCTATGAATTCCCTCCTCGTAGTGACATTAATAAATGAAAAGGACCCCCCCCCCCCATTTCAGTACATCTTTAAGGCCCTCCTTAGTGTGTAGACTATAGATACTCTCCCTATGGACAAATCTAGGATGGTAGTCCTCGACAGTCATTATGAAGGACCTTCCCTCAATGGATCCAAGAAGTAAGAAGGACCATCCCTTGATTTAGTATACCCTGAGAGTCCTCACTATGGTATATGTTGTAGAATTCCTCTATATATCCAAACAAAAAGTAGTGGTGGTAGTCCATGCCATCACATCACCAACTATGAAAGACCTCCCCGCAATCCAGATTCACAATGGCGAGAAGGTCCTCCGCTCATCGAGTCAAAAATGAGAAAGCCCTCATATGATGAGGTGCTTGAAAAAATGATATACAACATATGGGATACTCTATCCATAAAAATAAATATCCTTTCTCACCTATAGGTTGTCTTAGGGAAACTCTATTTCCCTGATCCACCCTTTCACTATTCACATGTCAATGATACTCCCACAAACCCTGCCGCTTAGAAGAAAATCATTAAGGAGCAGTCAAACTATTGCGGATCAAGTAAAAGAGTCCCTAGAAGAATAAAAATAAGATGTGCTGCTTGTGAGAAGAAAACTAGATAGCTATGACCTACCATTTATTTATTGGCGCACAACCACTTCTTAGTTCAACATACCAAAAGAATTCTTAGAAGAATTTTTGCATAACATTCACCTCAATATCCGGACAACTCTCTAATAGTTATAAGAAAATTGTTTTCCCTACTATGGGTACACAAACTATGTTAATGTATTAGGATATCTTCAACATAAAATTGACCTAGAATCCATTTCATTTGTATGGTATCCATAATCAGAAAGGCGAAAGAAAGACCCTGGCTTGGTCTCTCTCCATGCGATGCACAAGTTGCATTGTCTTATCAATGGAACCTTGTCCGGTGTTCATATTTGGGGATGGAAAGAACATAGATCCCTACACTTCACCCCCCTTCTCATATAATGGAACTTGATGGAAATGAAATCCAATACATTCATTACCAAAATATGGCAGTCAGATGAAGCCCCTGTTTAGGAAAGCTCGGATGCTCGATAAGAGACTGCCTTGAGTAAGTCTTATAAGCATCATGCCCAACAAGAGAAATCCATCGAGAAGCCCTTGAACTAGGAAACTGAGAATATTTAGTTGTCTTATAGTTTAATGGAATCTAATAAAATATAAATGATCATGTACTTTAAAGAAAACAATTCACATGAAGACCTAACACCATATCTCGCTCACATCATCATTAGAATGCATTAGATCAAGAAGGCAAAAATAGCAGCAGCATCTTCTATAACATGGGATCAACCCCAGCCTGCAGGGATGGGGTAATTATAAAATCTAAATAGCTCCATAATACCAGCAAATCTAGGACATGGAATTTCAATAGAAGAATAGGATCAACCCCAGCCTTTAGGGATGGGGGCATTTTTACCCCAAATTCCAACCCAACGGACGTATGTCTTCTCCCATCTTGGGAGAACAATGGAGAGAGGGTTCACCTATTCCATCCCATCTCGTGACTCTCATCCACAAAAATGTAGGTGTACTGAAAGGTCATATCAGGGCTCCCTTTGAATCACTCTTCAACAAGAAACTCGAAGAGTGTAGTAGAATGGAATGAAAAGACCCAATAAAGGGTGTTAGAATCTCTCCTACCATTCAACACCTGGTATGCCACCAAATATGTGGTATGAATCAGTAAACTTGGAGGAAATCATCCCCACTAACCTCAATGAAAATAATTCAAATAATGAGGAAGCTGAAGAAGTGGGTTCCCTCCCAGAGATGGTCCACACCGATCCTAGAGGTGTTCACACCAAAAACCAATGATTTGTCTTAAAATTGGGTTCCCACTCATTCAATATTCCATTAACTCCCATGTGAATCCTAAATAAGGATAATAATAAGAGAAAGTTCTAAGACCTACATCCACCTCCCAATGAAGATGATTCCCTTACACTTTAGGAAGTATTCACCTGATAGGAGGAATAAATGCAAGAGCTAAGGCAACTCAATACCGACCTTCTAAGAAAAAGGTATCCTACTGGGTATGTTTCTTTGGGGAGTGTCAACACACACCTCCATCAGATGTCCCTCTGCCTCTTGGGTTCATCCCGAATAATGAAGCCTGGCTGGATGGATCATTTAGGGAAACACTCGGACCATCAGTCTACCTGAACACAATCCTGACAGGATATCAAGATTTCCCACTATTAGGAAAGTAACTAGAACAGATTCATGAAAATCCACAAAGGATTCCCCTGGCTGGGTATCCACCTCAAGGTCCAGTAGCTCTGACACATTAAATATTGCCCACTGCTACACCCACTCATGCTCAGGTCCAATAGGACATGCCTCAAAGGCTCTTGAATAACATCGAGTTATTAACTACTCGAATGGAAGCAATGGAAGGATGGTCTACTCCAGTACAACAAGAATCGATGCCTTACGCCAACTAGCTGAGAATTTCCACCACCAAAAATTTTTGGGAATCCCATATTCCTACTGTTCAATGGTTCAGTGGACCTGAAGCAGTATCAAATGTACTACTCTTCTTATTGTGATCCCTTAATTGGAACTGCGGAATGAAAAGAGGCTGTAAAACTCATATTCTTTGTGAGAACTATACAAGGTTTAGAAATTGTTTGGTACACTAGTTTGAATGCTTACCCAATAATGGGATGGGAGGTTCTCTAGCACCAGTTCCTATTCTAGTTCATCTCGATGTTTCCCAAAACAATAGTCAGTGATATCACGAACTGCAAAAATTGGTAGAATGAGAGAGTCTCAGATTTCATCACCAGATAGAAAGGTTTGATTAAATCCTAGAACTAAACACTACACCATGATGATATGATTTCCATGTACATCAATAATCTCCGAGATGAGTTTTGAATGCCACTCATTCCTATGAAGTACACAAGTGGATTCTAGGACTTCTCTGATATTTCTCAAATGATAGAGGATTTCTTTTAACGAACTAATCTCAAGTCCCAAGCAGCCCCATCATCCCCAAAAAAAAGATTAGGGAGAGATGAATAATCTTCTATTATTATTAATCCACCCCTTACACCAGCCCCAACTCCATGGTCCCCACAAAACCGTGCAGGGCCCCCTATTAGTCAGGAGCCACCGCTTCCCCATCAAGAAGAGCAGAGGGGGGCCAAAAGAAATCAATTTGAGGAATGCATAAATAAATTATACTTGTCCAAAATGAATAAGTCTACATTTACTTCACAGATTCTATGAATGGAAACTTCCATTGTCTTCCAGATCCAAAGCGGGCTAATGAAGTAGGTCTTGATGACCAGCTAGATTATTATCCCTTCTATTAGATATTGGGACACAATATCTTGGAATGTTTTTTATTTAAATAACTCTTGAAAAAATATGATATATTCTAGATAGTTCAAGTTGGGACCACTGCTAGCGCAAGTGTCATATGTTTCCACAACTGATCTAAATGAAAAATAGAACAAAAAAAGTGGTTAACAAAAAGGAGAAATAGTTTCACAGTTGGATGAATAGGACGATAGTCGACTGGGCTCATGGAATACTCCAGACATAGTTGAAGAAACCAACCATGCCTCCAATGGATCATAATGAAACACAACCATCATCCTTGGATATACAATCTTCTAGAGGATAGACACTTGAAAAAAAATCTAATTAGAAGGGTGGAAAGTGAGTGAAGAAAGAGAAACTCACACCAAAACCAAGGGTGTAGTTTAATCTCTCATATTTCATGCCACTAAATCAAAAATAATGGGAACCTCCCCACTAAACAACACAACCAATGGTAGATGATGAGGCAAAGTCATCATTAGAAGAGGAGTTGATTTTTGGCTCTATAAATGTCATCCATTTGATGGATCTTTTCTCCGATGATGAGTATATTTGTCAACTAGAATTCCTCACACCCAACCAGTGAGCAAGAGGAAGAAGCCACAGAATCCAGGGATACCAAGGGAGACACAGCTATGGTATAAATCAAGTGTATGGCCACAAGCCCACTCAAATCATCAATGTTGTAGAAACACATGGAAGGACACTCCAGTAGATCCGACAGACACCGGAAAATTTCCCTACCCCTATAGAAAACCACCCTAGTAAAATTATTCTAAAGTATCCATCATAAGATGAATTAATGACCAATTTCCATCAGCATGTGAGAATATCTTCCTAGCCTAATCCACAATGGATGGAAGCTCCTCTAGCATCGGTACCAAGGGATGATCCATCTACATCAAATGCTAAATCCTTTAAAGCACATGTGAAGGATAATACCCAATTTGGGAAGCACCAAACTTTATATTAGAAATATGAAATTATAAAATAGTTAGCTTCAGTTATAGAAAATCTATCAATCATGGAGGCAATGAATCTATCTGTAGATCTCAAGGAAAGTCAAACAGAGGCTTTGCTGAGTCCACAAGAGTTTAAAACAAAAGTAGTCACTGCATAAGTATACCAGATGGAGATAAATCCTACATAATTTCATTGAGATACCTTCTTCATATATCACTATGGAGACACCATCATGAAAAGACACATCAAACCCTTATACATGTCTGTCATGATAAGTGGTGTCGATATATAAGAAGTATTAGTCGAAAATGGCTCTAGGTTTTATCTCATCCCACTATGGACACTATGTTGGTTGGGCTACAATGAGAATAATCGGACACCTTACACAAAAAATCCATTGGGATATGAAAAAAGAGAGCAGAAGTTGTTGGGCCAAATCAAGCTTGATACCTATTTCAGTGACCTCATAGATCACTAATAATTTTTGGTGGTCCAAAATAATACGGCCTTCAACGCCTTGTTAGGGATGCCCTTGAAAAATAAATATGAAATAATCCCATCCTCATTCAATTAGTGCCTATAATATAGAATTAATGGATAAAGTGGAAGACTACACGCTGATACAGCCTTGTTCAAGTCCTACGAGTCACACTACATTGATATAGGGTTCTATGAACCAATGGGTAAATAACCCTCATCTGATGGAATTGATTGCATCACTACCCCAAATGGTTTGGAAATGTTTCCTACCAATCCACTATAGAATCTTGGGGAAGAATAAATATTTATTAGCAGTCATATTGAAAGTGGAATTCCAAATTCAAACATGTATTCAGTAGTCCTCATGATTTTAGTTACGACTGTCGAGCCTGATAACGTCAAAAGTCTCATTGACTTATAAGATAATGGGGAGGGTTCAAATGAAAATACCTCTGATACAACATCAAAAATCTAGAAAATTCACTCCTCACACCCTATGGAAGGAATAATTGTCTATTAATTTAACGAAGGTGAGGAAACTCTTTTACCCCTCATTGAATCTTTCTTGTAAAAGCCCCCATCAATGGCCAAGCTAGAAATGACGATGAATTCACTTCCTGAACACCAAAATTTCAAATACTCCCTCAAATATGAATCAATCATTTCAAGGATTTTTTACCCATAAAAAGATTAAGAGGAAGATGATGGGGATGTGAGGTAAGAAGAAGAAGAATACGGTTAGGTCCACAAGGTTGAATACCCTGAGAGGAGGATGAATCAGGTCATGGAAGATTATAACATTCTACCATTCGGGTCTTGTTTTGTTTTTAGAAAAACTCAAATATCTCTTTCTCCCATAGAAATATATTAACAGATATGAAATCATGCATAGAACACAACAATTTTTTCTTAGTTCACCCTTACAGGGCTACGTCTAGGGAGCATACAATGACAATGTGCCGATGTACCTAATTCACTAAGGCTCATGGACAATAATGATTATAATGTTCTGGCTAGATCTTCTATGCCCATGCTCATAGACTTTACATGGTTAAGGGTCTTCTCACTTCATTCCCAAGGGTCACTCCATATTACCCTTTCTTTGGATCACTACCGGTGGAAAGGGTCATTGTCTACCTCTTCTTTCGCTCACTGCTCCTAGATAGAAATCCACTCACAGTTTATCAACTTGTATGTCAATCATAGTTTATAGACAAGTAAGTCCCCTCATTTTCATGAATTCCTGCATCCTCAACTATAGGTAGATGCTTTTTTGAAGTTCCAATTTCACCCGAAGATGAAATCCACCTTCTCAAGTACTAATAGGTACCAGAAAATAATTTCAAAAACTGAATTCAAGCTTTCAAAAGCGTCCTTGAGAAAATCAAAAACCACCTACCTCTATCGCATACTGAGTACTGGTTTTGGTATGTGGGACACCTTCTTCACATACCATCACCGATACCGTGAACCTCTCTTTTTCCATGGACTGAATCTGTCCTCACGATCGCGTACCACTGCCACGTACTGATTCTACGAACCTCCTTTGCGAAATCACTCTCTGTCTGTGAACTGTTTGTTGTTCGCAGACTACTTTCACTTCTATGTACCAGAGTCCCCCCCCCACATACTACTTGTGGAACTCTCCCTCTCTCATACTAGAGATTCCTCTTTTGCATATCGAGATAACTCCTTCCATGTACCAGACTTCCTCCTCTGCATACCAAACTTCTTTTGTGGGTTAATAAACCCCTCAAACACCTTCTGCGAAATTCCTTCTCCACAAACCACTTCCTCTTTTATGATTCTCCCTTCGTGAACTACCTTCGGTCTACACTGAATAACCAAAGCCAAAAATTATTTATAAGGATGTTCAATATCCATAGTAAACATTGGGGTTAGCGATTCATATATAAGAAAATATATCCGCTTAATCCACTAAATCAATGATTTACAAAATCTTCTATTAGGCATCCACCGCCTACTAATCTTCCAGCCACCACAAAACTCAATCCATCTGTGAACCATTTTATTATGTGATATATGTATCATCTTTTCTACTATGAGTTCAACCTCTTCTTTCAACTTCATCGCATCCACGAACCGCACCACCTTCTACAGCGAACCATTTTCCATTTCATGAACTGCATCTACATACCATTCTCGCTTCCTGGTATGCGACCGTTTACCCTTTCCAGGCATGTTATGTGATCCATGTCCTTGGATACTCATTACTCTTCCTTTTCCAATTTCATTCTCCATTATTCACACAAATTCCCAATTTGGTGGCACCAAAATTTGGAAACACTAGAACACAATTCCACCTTAAAACCTGTCTTCGATGAACACCAACCATTCTCATTTTTGGTCATTTATGTTTGTCAAAGAACAAAACCACACCTAAAACATACTGAGAGAATTCTTTATGGTATTTTTTCCCAACAAATACCTTAAGTGATACCCCTCCATCATTTGAGGAAGGTGCTTCCACCACCATTGATTAACTCATAGAAATCAACTTGCGCACAGAAGAAGACCCACAACCTACTCTGGTTAGTACAACCATTCCTCCAAAATAGGAAGATATGTATGCCTGTTTCCTAAAATGGAATTTATTTTTTTCACTTTGAATTATACGAAAATGATTGGTATCAATCCGGAGGTGGCCACTCACCACTTGGGTCTACTAGTAGATCACTATGGTTACACGAATGATGTCAGAAGGATGCTCTCGACACATGCATCCAAAATAGAGACTAAATCAAAAATCTAATAAAATATGAATTCATTTGGAAGGTATGATGCCACATATAGCAAGAAAAAATTGTCCCTATCAAGATGAAAAATGAGAAAATTAGGGTTTTCATTGATTTTGGGGACCTTAACCGACACAACATTAAGTATGATTTCCCAATCCCGATCACTGAATTGTTGATTGTTGGAATTGCTAGATATGAGGATCTCTCTTTTATGGATGTTTATTCCAGATATAACCAAATATGAATGGCCTAAAAATATGAAGAACCCACCACCTTTAGGGATCCTCATGGAGTGTTTTTCTACAAGGTGATGCATTTCTAATTGTAAAATGTTGGTGCTGCATATCAGCGTGCCTTGCACATCATTTTCAAACCCTACTTGGAAAGTTTTTTGAATTTTATGTCAATGATTAGGTGTTCAAATCGCAAAAATTCATGGTCCATCTGGAAAATCATGAAGTAGTCTTCAGTAAACTACAAAAACATAGTCTAAAAATGAATCCCCTAAAATATGATTTTGAAAATACATTTGGGAAATTCCTTGGCTTAGTTGTGCGTCGTTGAGGCATGAAAGTCGACCCTGAGAATAAAAAGGTAATCCTTGGCATGTGACCACCTCGCAACCTCACTGAGATGTGAGGAATCCAAGGGAATCTAGCTTACATTTAGCACTTCATATCTAACCTTGTAAGAAAATGTTTTCCCTTCACTAGGTTTTTGGTGAAATTGGTATAATATCAATGGAATGATGATTATCAGGAAGAATTCGAAAATCTCAAGAAATATATTTTGAGTTCACTAGTGCCAACACCACCTGTTGAAGGAAGACTATTCATTATATAAATAACCTCCTGGGAACGATCCCTATGCACCATCCCCACACAAAATAATTATTTCCGAAGAGAGATTAGTCTCTATTATCTCAGCTGACACATGATTTATACTAAGACTTGATCGCATTGTCGATCACGTCAAATTAAATGTTTATTTCTAACTAGAATTTCTGTAGTATAGAAGCAACCCTAGGTCGTCTCTCGAAAGATCCTTAGATCATTAATTAAAAAATGAGGTTATGATTAAGAAACTAAAAGGGGAATGGGATTTTATAAAACTTTTTTTTGTTGATTTAAGAAAAGAAACTAAAAGTAAATTACTACTTAAAGAAACTGGTTGGAGAAATCAGGATCAACCCGGGTAAGTTTCCCTTGATGCTCAATCCATCATTGCTCTCAAGGGAGATGGAAGGATCATTGATTCCTTGATTTTATACAAACTGAAACAAGTAATGGAATGAAATTTATTACTAGGTTACCACATAGGATTTGATCAATCAATGATATTGATTATTGGAAACTACTTAAAATCAACAAACATGAATTGATGTAAAAAATGGAACTCAATCAATCCATCATATCTGTAATGTGATCAGATGAAAAAATTCATGTCAATGATACAAATATTCCACAAGACATAAACATGAATATTAATTGGTTTAAGATCTTGTATTTTATCAACCGACGCAATCCATTTTCTCACTCATGAAAGGGAGGGGTGAGAAAAGAGGCAACCACACTCAAATCGTCACACGATCCGGGTTATGCATGGAAGCATGTGGATTCTTGTTCATTTGATTTGTATTTGATCATACCAGAAAAAATACAAACTTATAATGTAGAAATTAAGATCAATTGACAAAAAACATGTAAATCATTTACCTTATGAAGATTACAAGCATCGAGCTCAAGATTACAACAAATCACACTCTCCTAATTGATCACGAAGAGGTTTAGAAGTACACAAGGGAGAAGAGGAATAAAATGGGTGATGAGAGCTCTCAAATTCATCTAAACTTCAGCCCAGGTCGTGAAACATAGATAATTAGGGGGATAAGTGATAATATGGGAAATTAAATCCATATTTCTTCATAAAGTGGTCAAATATCTAAAAGGTAAGGTAATAATTTCAAGGTAGATATTTCACTCCATATTTATCCTGCTAGTTGACTGAAAAAACGCATGAAAATGACTTGAAATTAGATGGAGAGTTTGGGATTCTAGTTAGCTGCCTCTGGGAGGTGTAAATAGCCCAATTGGATCCCCAAGGCTTTAGTTATGGCTCCAATATAGAAGGGTGGTCCAATCTGGCCTACCCATAATTTCATCACATTTGGGGCCTATTTTGGGCCTCCAAATGGATGAATTGGACTTTATGATATTTTAGAGAAATGTAGAC
Organism: Viscum album; assembly: GCA_963277665.1. Lineage (NCBI taxonomy): Eukaryota > Viridiplantae > Streptophyta > Magnoliopsida > Santalales > Viscaceae > Viscum > Viscum album. The sequence continues at coordinate 419,103,392 of OY728162.1, read as the reverse complement.
CAAATTTTTTTCACTCATACATCCATTTTTATCCCAATTGGATTTATGAATTATCCACAATAAAAATAATTATTCACATGCATACTTGGGATCTCACGCAGTTTGGCCCATTTTGATTGAATTTCATCCTGAGCTCTCCAAATCGCCTCCTCCTACAATGTAAACACCAAAACAATTAAAATTTCCATATTAAATAGTGATAAAAATTAATTAATTGATTCAATAATAAAGTTCAATTTATTATTATATCTGAAACATTCATTACAAAACCAGTTTAAAACAACAGGGTAACAGTGGATTTGAATAGTGAATCATTATGAGATCACACCCCCACACATTAACATTTTCACTCTTAGAGAAAGTCACATATCCAAAAAATGATGCATGTATATATTCCATACATCATTAAGTTTTAACATTTGGGGAAATTTAAATTCATTAAAGTAATGGGATCAATGCACAAACCACACCAAGGAGTTCTTCCTAGTGAAAATGGAAAAAGATGTCTGATAGATTATATCACAATGAAATTCAAAGAGATTCATGACACCAAATTGAGCATGGAATTCAAAACTAAACCATGCCACTTACTCTGTGTGTGTGTGTGTGAAAACCATTCCATGCTATTCTTTCCACTTTTTATCTAATAAATATAGGTTACTTTAACATGTTTCACCTTAAATGTTTTTTCCACCAAACCAGCCCAACACCCTTTGCAATCAAATTTCAAGACCCACTCACTTAAGCATTCCCAGAAGTCAAACCATTAGCTCCCATCCTAGATATCCCCATATGTTTCACATTTCATCACTCCCCTCAGTTTCTTTTCATAAGTTCCATTTGGAAAAAATCTCACACTTATCTCCCAACCCTTGTTTGATCTCCTCGCAGCACTAATTGTAATAGTTATAACAAGACCAAAGTTTGAGGAGGAGTGGTTTTTGACCAACCCAATACACAACACAATTTTTTTGAGGGCAAGCTATAGTTTAATATCAGGTACACATGCATAGGTCAAGCCGGTACAAGAATGAAACATATCAGATAAGGAACGAACATATGTAAATATCATTTTAAGCATCAAAATATTAACCTAACTTATATTTAACTTCTAGTAAGTAAGAAATATTTACACTATGTGGTTTGGTGCAAAAATGTATTGACATATTAGTGACACTTTTTTCCCAAAAACTACTCACACAAGGGGAATTAATCATATCAAAGGTTTCACATAGATACAACCATTTATATCATTAACAGAAAACCAATTCACTAAAAATCACTCCATGAAGTTAAATTCATAAAAATATTCATTTTATAATAGAGACAGGTTTCATAAAATGTTAAAACAACATGGAATCAAAAATTTCAACTTTCATTTTTAGTAAGTTCCATGATTTGGTGACCATAAGTTGGAAAGTAAAAATGCTATAAAAAAGGTGAAAATAAATAAATAAAAAAGACAATGAAAATAATAATAAACCTAGAATGATGGGGAAAAGTAAAAATACCATAAAAATGTGAAAAAGATAAGAAAGAAGAAAGATGAAGAAAATCCACATGAACCCAGGAATATATCTACCCCACACATAGAATGTGCAATGTCCTTACTATAATAATTGAGAATGTGAGAAGGAAGGATAAAACCCGGTGTGCTTCACTGGTATGTTTCTTCTAGAAGGTGAATTTACCCCTCTAGATTCTTTGTAATATCCTCATAAAAGTGTTTAAGATGCTATCCATTAATGGTAAGACTTCATCCACTCTGCTCATGCAAAATCTGTATTGCACCAAAAGGGTAAATATTAATAATAGTATGAGGACCAATCCATTGGGAATTCAGGTTACCTGGGTAAAGCTTTAGCCTATAATTGTAAATGAGGACATTATCACCAATTTTAAACTTCTACTGATGAATCATGATATCATGGATATCCTTTTTATTCTCTTTATTGATCTAGGATTTCTCATATACATCATATCAAATTTCTTCCAACTCTTGAATCTATAGATTCCATTGCTCACCTGCATCTGAAAGACTCATATTACATTGTTTAATAGCCCAATACACATGGTGTTCTATCTCCACTGGGAGGTTAAAAACTTATCCAAACACAATTCTATATGGTGACATTCTTATTGGGGTTTTAAAATATGTACGGTATGCCCAAAGGGCATCATCCAAGTGAAAAATCCAATTTTCCTATTGGGTTGTACAATTTTTTCTATGATTATCTTAACTTCCCGGTTTTAGATTTATGCTTGTCCATTAGTTTTGGGGTGATATTCAATGGAGACTGTATTATCAACCCCATACATACAAATAAAAATTTTCATGTTGCAATTGAAAAAATGGGAACCCAGATCACAAATGATGAATCTCGGCAAACCGAACCAACTAAAAATTTGGGACATCACGAAATCAAAAACAACTCGCGAGTCATCAGTCCTGGTAGCCTTTGCTTCCACCCATTTATACACATTTTCTACAGTTAACAAGATGTACATGAAGCCAAATTAATTTGGAAAATGGCCCTTGAATTCAATGTCGCATGCATAAAAAATAACACAGAATAACATAAGCTATTAGTGATTTTCATTCCTCTTAGAGATATTCCATGTGAATTGAAAATGACTACATGACTTGTAAAATATATGGGAATCCCTATACAATTTTGGAAAATAAATTCCTGAGTCAAGGACCTTTTTAGCTATTCTTTGAGAGCCAAAGTAGACCCCTGATCACTAATGATGAATCTTGGAAAACTAAACCAACTAAAAATTTGGGACCTCACAAAATCAAAAACAACTCGAGAGTCATCGGTCCTAGTAGAATTTTCTTCCACCCATTTATAAATGTAGTTCATAGCTAACAAGATTTACATAAATCCAAATGAATTTGGAAAAGGCCCCATAAATTCAATGCCCCATGCATCAAAAATTTCATATAATAACATGGGATATTGGGGCATTTCATTCCTCTTAGAGATATTCCATGTGAATTGACAATGACTACATGACTTGAAAAATAGATGGGAATCCCTATACAATTTTGGCCAAAAAATTCTTAGGTTAAGGACCTTTAGATCTATTAATTGAGAGCCAAAGTGTGCCCCATAAACCAAAGTGTGACGAAAGGTCAAAAAGAGGTGAACTCATGGTGAGGGACACACCGACAAACTACTTGGTCACCACAAATTCTCCAAAAATATGGGTCATCCCAAATGTTCCATAGAGAATCATGTATAATTATCTAGGATTGAGAAGTGCTGAAATCAGTGGAGACCCTAGATGTTGCTATAAAATTCCCAATATCTACATACCAGGGGGTAAGGTCCACAACATCACAAAGGTTCTCATGAGAAAAGAATTATCCAATGGGGAGGGGTGATTCAACATGGTGGTCTAGCGGTGGAGAAATCCTACTAATGTGGTCAGCTATAACATTTTTTACTCCCCTCTTATATCTAATCTCAAGGTCAAACTTTTGGAGGAGGAGCATCCACCGTATGAGGCAGGGATTAGCTTCAGGTTTCTTTAAGAGGAATCAAAGGGTAGCATGGTCAGAAAACACAATCACTTTTGAACCAAGAAGATATGAATGAAATTTTTCCAAGGAAAACACAATATAAAGGAGTTATTTTTCAGTGGTTATGTTGTTTATGTGGGTAGGGTCAAGGGTACGTGAGGCATACACAATGACATGAGGAGCCTTCTCAACCCTTTGTGATAAAAATTCCCCAACTGCAAAGTTATAGACATCACACATAATCTCAAAGGGGAGATCCTACCTTGGTGTTTGGATGATGGGAGGTGATGTGAGAGTCCTTTTTAGTTAATTTAATGCATCCTCACCATTTTTATCAAACACAAATTCAGAATCTTTTTGAAATAATTGGGAAAATGGAAGTGCAATCTTACTAAAGTATTTAATGAATCAGTGGTAAAAACCTACATGACCCCAGAAATATCTCACCTCTGTAAAAAAAATTGGATATGGAAGGGTTGAAATTAATTCAATTTTAGATTTATCAATATGAATTCCCTTATTTGAAATTACTTTCCCAAGAACTATCCCCTGCTCCACCATAAAATGGCATTTCTCATACTTTAAAACAAGATCTTTTTCAAGGTAGAGTATAGAACCAAAGTGTTCCAAAAAATCATAAAAAGAAGAGAAATACACAGTGAAATCATCAATAAAGACTTCCAAAAAACTCTCAAGGTACATTGAAAAAATACTTGACATATATCGCTGAAAATTAACAAGAGCATTACATAGACCAAATGGAGTCATTATGTATGAAAATGTGCATAATAGACAAGTAAATGTTGTATTTTCTTAATCCTCCAGGGATATATGGATTTGGAAATAACCTGAATTTCCATCAAGGAAACAATAATGGGACTTACCAGCCAATCGTTCTAACATTTGGTCAATGAAAGGTAGAAGAAAATGGTCCTACATTGCTTAATTTTTTCGACGGTAGTCAATACAGACTCACCATCTGTTTTTCACACATTTTGGAACCAATTCATTACTTTCATTTGATACAACTATTATTCCTTTTTTTGACACATTTTTCTCTGGGCTAACCCATTTACTACTAGATATAGGATAGACAATCCCCGTAGTAAGTAATTTACTAACTTCCAATTTTACCACTTCAAGGAGAGTGGGATTCAACCTGCATTGAGATTGTATTATGGGCTTATCCTCATCATCCAAAATTATATGGTGCATAGAAATATATGGGCTAATCAGGGGAATATCATCCATTGTTCATCCTATTTTATTTTTACACTCTCTCAAAAGGTTGATCGGTTTTGATTAGTCTTTTGGAGAGAGGTTATTGGCAATAAGGACAGGAAATTAGTCAATACCCTCAAGATATGCATATTTTAAATTAGAAGCAAGATGTTTAAGTTCCAACACCAGTGGTTTTTGGATTGAAGGGGGGTATTTAGGGGGAGTGAGGTCCACTAAACTATCTATCTGTTGATGTTTATTCTCTAAATATATAGAATCTATTGAAATGAGATTTTTTGAATCGTCAACGGTAATGGGTACCTCATAATGAACACAATCATCAATTAAAGAACAACATTTAAATTTTTCAAAACCCACAAAACACTCAAAACATGAATCAAAACTCATATAAATCCAATGGTGAAGAAGAATAAAAGGAATCATAGTATGGGTTGAGGAGAGAATTGTGTGTGTGCTCATCATTTGAGAGCACTTCCATCGAATATGTAGGAAGAGTGGAGTGCTCTTCAATGGGGTGTTTCATAGCCTCATGGATGTTAAAACATACCTTTTCTCCTTCGAACTCCACAGACAGCGTACCATTGTAAACATTGATGATAATCTTTGTTGTTTTGAAAAATGGCCTCTCATGTATGAGAGGATCATGTCCTTGGGTTCGTGTATATTCCATCTCAAGAATATAGAAATCCACAGGGAAGATGAGTTTCTTCACTCATACAAGGAAATCCTCAATCACTCCTGTTGGATGCATAGTACTTCAGTTGGAAATCTGTACGACAATGTCTATTGGTTGATGCTCTCCAACCTATAAAGAAGTGTACACAGAGGGAGGCATTACATTAATTAAAGCACCTAAATCTTGCATTGCATTAGAAATGAAAGTCTCCTCTATGGTACACAGTATCGTAAATGTGCTTGGATCCTTGCATTTGGTTGGAATTTCAGGTTGAATCAAGGCTGAGACATTATTTCAAAATTTGACTCTCTCATTCCCTGTAGTCTCCTTCTATGGGTGCAAACATCTTTAAGAAATTTTGCATATCAAGGGATTTTATTAACTACATCCAATAGAAGAATGGAAACTTGAAACTTTTTAAATGTATCAATTATTTATTTATCAATCGAACTCTCAAAATTCTTATTAGATTTAGAGAGTCTTTGGGATAAAAGAGGAGGAATGGATTGTTCATTTGAATCATCAATGATAACTCAATTTCCATTTTTTTCTTGTTTTTCTTTACATCAAATTATTGAGGGTTGGGAGAGAGAGTTTTCAAGAGGGGGAAATACATGTTGTGCATAATTAGTAGATGGATAGACTTATTTTCCACTAAGAAGTGTAAATTCACATACATTACCTTTGTTCTTCGGATTAGAAATGGTTTGGGATGGTAGTTGTCCATAACCTTGCATATTAAGCTCACCGATGGTGTTTTCGAATTTCCCCCCTTGAGTTTGTAGGTCTTGAATATTTGATTATGTGGTTTGTTGGAACTAGAGGTTTTGGGATGCCATTTTCTTCACCATGTCCTCAAGGCTTGGTTCACATTTGGTAGGAGGAGGAGGATAATTTTGAGAAGTTGATGGATAAGAAGGGTGCATACCTTTTCCTTGTTGATACCAATTCTGCTTGGGGTAGCTTGAGTTTTCTCCTTGTCGGTGCTGGGGTTGTGCTTGCAACCCGAGATTTGGATTTGACCTGAATTATTCTTTCTTTAAGGAAGGTGATTGTTAGAATGGATGCCCTTGGAACACAGCTATGCAAGACTCAGGTGAATCTTGAAGTTGTGGGCACTAGTTAGAAAAATGAGTATTTTCAGAACAAATACCACAATGAAATGGAATAAGAGGAGATTGTGAGTTACCTGGTGCTTGAGAGAATTTCCTTAGATGTTTATGAATCTCATCAATATTTTTATCTACCTTTTGTTCTAGAGATGAATTACTTACCTCATGAACTCCTCGTGTTGGTGCAATATCTCTTGTACCAAATTGTTGTGCATTTTGATCCATGTTGGCTATTAAGTCACAAGTGGCGGAAAGAGTTTTATCAACCAAAGAACCACAAACTACTGTATCAATAATTCCATGATCCATGGGTATAAGTCCCTCATAAAATTATTGGATTAATAGTTGTTCACTAATCTAGTGGTGTGGTAAGCTTGAGCAGAGTCGTTTGAATCTCTCTCAGTATCCATGAAGGGTCTCTCCTTGTGATTGCCTAATAGAACAAATTTCTTTCTTAATTGATGTTGTTCGGGAAGAAGGAAAGAAATTCTCTAAAAATTATAACACCTGAGATTTTTATGAGAAATATTTTGTTTTTAGGTTATATATATCATAAAAGGAATCTTTTACTACACACAACACTAGCTTGGCTTAATTCACACGGGGGCAGCGCGCCCCTGCCGCGGTTTCCCTCACATTGCCGAGCCGATCCGCGCCGACCGTCCAGGTCGGGTCGCACCCAATCCGGGCTGGGCCACGCCCCACCGGGTCGGACACGGACCTGGGTCGGGTCGACCCGGGTTGGTCCGGGCCCAGACCCCCCATTCCCGGACCTTTCGGTCTTTTTCTCATATCTTGAGCTACGGGCCTCCGAATGACGCACCGTTAGCGGCGATGCGATCCTTGGATCGATACGTTCGTTTCGGTATATCATACTCAAGGTTTCGGAATACTTTGGGATTGGCCGGGTTGGTTCGTACACAAAACCAACCGGGCCCTCGGAGCGGAAACACTCATATCTTGAGCTTCAGACGTCCGATTGACGTGTCGTCAACTTTGTTGGATTACTCTAAGTGAGACAGATATTTTGTCTTACTCCGCACGTGGTTTGGATGCAGGTGGAGTACGGTAGGGTTGGTTTTGCTTTAAAAACCAATCGGGCCCCTGGAACGAAAAGGCCAATAACTCTCAGACCGGGCGTCTGATTGACGCGCCGTCTACGACATTGAGTTCATGTTGACGATAAGAAACTTTTGGATACATCAACTCTGGACTATGTGTCAGTTGATGTATCAGCCTCTTGGCTCATGGATTATACCCTCCCGAATGAGCTTGCTGTGTGCGGGAACCCTAGAGCTGGCTGAGACTTCTACTGTAACGACGACGACTGTGCAGAGATCCTCAGTGGATTCGACAGTGATGACTACAACACTCAGCGATCCTTTGTGGGTCAGTGCTACTGATCCTGTGTGGTTCTGATCCTGTGTGGGTCTTTGCGGGGGTTAGTTACCTATCGATCCTGTGTGGTTCAGATCCTTTGTGGGTCATTGCGGGGGTTAGTTACCTATCAATCCTGTGTGCGTCAGATCCTTTGTGGGTCATTGCGGGGGTTAGTACCTATCGATTTTTTGTGGGTCCGATGGCTTAGATGAATCAGTGGCAATATCTGGTCATCTTTATCGTCATATGAAGAAGTATACCTGTGCGATCTGAAAACCTGTTTTGCTTTCCTTTGTGGATTGTGTTGTGCTATCCTGTGTGGATTTACATTTTTCTTTCCTGTGTGGACTGGGTTGTACTTGGACTCGGATACTGGAGCTGAACAAGAATTGATGACTTAGGTATATGTATGGGAATATACCTAATCCATGTCGGATGTTACTTCATGATTGTATCTTTCCTTTTTGGTTTATGCTTTGTGGATTCTGGGAGACCATCGGGGGTCTCGGGGTCCCTACTGAGTAGCTTATACTCACCCCTGCACGGGCTATGCCCGCACTACGTTGTGTTGGTTGCAGACGACGGACATCGCTGATCGTGGTTGAGGCTTGCAGAGCAGGACAATACCTGGAGGTGGACCACTGGACGGGACGTACTCAGAGCGGTCGGCTAGACCCGAGGAGCAGTGGAGGCTATCTCTACTCACCCTTCAGGTGGGACTTCCAGTGGACGGCTCGACGTTGTGGCTTTACTTTTCAGTTAATGTTTTCCCTTTTGAGTTGTACTTTACTTTCATTTTGGGTTTGTATTCTGGCCCACTTACTTTCCGCACTTCCTGCTGTATCAGTTTTTACTTAGTGTTTACTTCTGCATGCTTGCTTTGTGGTGTTTGTGGTTTACTTTACAAAGGCAATGCCTTCCCTTTTTCCGGGATTTACGCCTAGGTGCTAGTCGCCAGCCCTTGGCCTATGGAAGGCGGGCTTGGGGTAGTCACGGCACGGGCCCCGAGGACGGGTCATGGCAATTTTAAAGTATATTTTCACACAAAAGGAGCTGAATATGTGTCAAAGAAGATGGTTGGAGCTTATTAAGGATTACGACTGCTCAATTCATTACCACCCTGGGAAATCAAACAAGGTGGAAGGCACATTAAGTCGACAAGACCATTCTATTTTATCCATGATGAGGATCACAAAAGATCAAATATTTATGGATTTACAAAGTATGGTTCTTGTAATTATAATTTAAGGGGAAAATCTTATCTTTCTCAAATGAATATTCAACCATCTATACATGAAAAGATTAAAGAGGCACAGAAAGAAAAAGTAGAGTTATAAACGAAGGTGAGAAATGTTCCAAAATTCAACCTTGATTATGATGGGATAATAAGGTTTAGGAATCGTTTTTGGGTTCCTCCCATCCCAGAATTAAATAAGGAGATGCTGGATGAGGCTCATAGTTCATCATTCTTTATTCATCCTGGAAGCATGAAGATGTATAAGGACCTGAAAGAGTACTTCTGGTGGGATGGCATGAAAAGAGATGTTGCTGAATTTGTCTCTTGATGCCTGGTTTGTCAGCATGTTAAAGTTGAGAGATAGAATTTTAAGTGGATGTTACAACCATTACTCATACCTGGATGGAAATGGGAAAACATCACTATGGACTTTGTCAATGGACATCCTAAAACATACAAAGGCAATAATCCTATTTGGGGCATAGTTGATCATCTGACAAAGTCGTCTCACTTCATTGCTATTAGAGAGGATTTATCTCTTGATCAGCTTGCCAAGATATACGTAAAAGAAGTGGTATGATTTCATGGAGTACCACTTTCCATTATATCTTATAGGGATCTGAGGTTTACCTTAATGTTTTGGAAAAGTCTTCAGCATACTCTGGATACAGAGTTGATTTTCATCACTGCTTATCATCCTCAGATAGACGGTCAGTCTGAGAGAACAATTCAAAATCTTGAAGATATGTTAAGAGCTTTCTCTATGGATTTCAAAGGAGGTTGGGATCAACACCTACCTTTGGTAGAATTTTCTTATAATAATAGCTTTCACTCCAGTATTCATATGGATCCTTACGAAGCTCTCTATGGAAATAAATGCAGGACTCCAACTTGCTGGGATGAAGTTGGGGAAAGAAATCTATTAGGACCTGATCTTGTTGATGAGATGGCAGGAAAGTCTAGATCTATTCAACAACACATTAGAGCAGCTCAGAGTCGACAAAACAGTTATGCCGAAAACCGAAGAAAAGACCTAGATTTTGAAGTGGGTGATAATGTGTTTTTATGAATATCTCCTTGGAAGAGAGTAATGAGATTTGGAAAGAAGGGAAAGCTAAAGCCTAGGTATATCGGTCCTTTCGAAATATTGGATCGTGTTGGGAAGGTAGCTTACCGATTGGCGCTTCCACCGAATCTCTCTCAAGTTCATGATGTGTTCCATGTATCTCTCCTGAGAAAGTACAGACCCAATCCTTCACAAGTACTCAGCTTAGAAGTTGTACCACTGGAGCAAGATCTCTCTTATGAGGAACAACCGATAGAGATTTTGGATCGTAGTGAAAAATTCCTACGAAACAAGACCACTTTCTTTGGTGAAAGTTTTATGGAGGAACCACCAATTATAAGAAGCTACATGGGAGCTTGAGGATGTGATGAGGGAGAGGCATCCTCATCTGTTTGTTATAAAGTGATGAATTTCGACGGCTAAATTCATTTTAAGGGGGGTAGAATGTAACAACTAAGATTTTTTATGAGAAATATTTTGTTTTTATGTTATATACATCATAAAAGAAATATTTCAGTACACACAACACTATCTTGTCTTACTTTACACGCAATTGTGGCCTTCCTCGATAGCTTGTGTTGTACGCAATACCGAGTTTTACTAAACAACGATATGCAATTAAAATATTATTTAAACTAGCCGTTATGAATAGTAATACCCACTTTTTGAAATTTTATAAATTTTGTCTTTAAAAATTGACTTCATTTTTGTATTCGTAATATCGAAATTATCCTAGGGTGAAATTTTGGTATTTTGCTAAAAACTTTGAATTTTTTATGAATAGTGAAAACACTCTGTTATTATTTAAAAACCGACTTTTTATATAAATAATTATTTATTTTATTTAAATTTATTTTAGGTAAAAATTGATACATAATACCTATATAAGTTAAATTTAATTAATTGGGGTCATTTTATAATAATTTTAGATATATAAAAATTTTATTGAACTTTTCACCGTCTTTTACCCACCTCCTAGGAGAATTTGAAAATTTACATAAAACATAATTTTACCGCTTATGTGAATGGAATTTCGAAAATCCGAGAGACATGGTTAATATCAAGAAGTAAAATTTGGTTCAAAAAGATAAAAATAATTTTTGGTGAATAGTAGCTTTTTACTTTTTTACCACGGTTAAAATTAAATAGGGTAATTAAGGGTCAAAATGATATTATTATTACACTAACACATGTCCTAATTCTATTGGATAAGTTTATTTCGACCAAAAAAAACCTTAGGAATAAAATATGACCATTAAGGTCCACTTGGATTGTATTAGGACATTTAATATTATTTTATTTAAAGAAGAATTAAAATAGTTAAAATCAAATTTTAATAACTAATTTTTTTTTAATATAGGGTTATAAATAAGATAAATTAGACAATAAATATTAATTATAAAGCTAAAGCTATTTCCTACATAATGGTATTTTATTTATAATTTTTAGACTTTAAATAATTTAATTTATATATGACACAAGGATGATGCAGTAATTACCTTATTAATGAAATTTTAACATAATTTATGTTATAAATACCAAAATAAATGTAATTTTAGAATTTTTATGAATTACACTAATTTTATAGGTTAATATAAAATGTTATTATTGATTTAATTAACTTTTTTAGAACTAGACATAATATTATTATTTTAAGAAAAATCAATTACCAAATAGTGTCAAAATTGACATAAAATAGTTTTTAAAACAAATATTATATTATTATTTGTTATTTTATTCCTAAAAATATAAAGTTCGTCCAAATGACTTATCTAAGGTTATATATATTAATAATGAACAACTTGGGGTTATTTTGGCTTGGTATAGTAAGTTTATTAACCTTATAGTGTAATAAAACAAGAAGACACGGTAAAAGTAAAATTAGTTAACTTAAAGTTAGATATAAATGATAAGGTTAAAATAGAAACCTAAACTTGTCTAAATTATATTATATGAAAGGATTTAGATCCATCCCCACCTTATATTAGAAATAAATCAATTTTGAGCTATTAAAAACCGAATATGACTTTATAATAAAATAATATATTTAGTTTTTCCTAAGTTGCACCTCTCCTCCCTTATAAAAGGGCACCTCCTCCCTCTCCTCCTCACACCACTTTGAGCTATAAATCTCGGCCAACCCATGCCTATTTCTCTTCTACAATTCCCTATAATCATCCTAGAGGTCCTGGTCTTCTTCAAAGTCCAACCCTAGAGCCCTAAAAGGAGTTTAAGAAGAGGCGCGTCAAAGAAGAGGTAATATCTATTACCGATCCTTTCCAATTTTTTTCTTCTTCTACTTCTTAGTATTTAGTTGTCTCATTATGAATTAATAACATCAGTATCACTCATATATTGATATGTTATTATAAATATGAAACAACACTATTTCACCTTCTATCCATCCTACGTAAAATGAAATCACCGCGCATGCATACGTATGGAATACCGTCTTCACGCCGTGGTGTAATCTGTTTTCCACCACCACCTTACTTGGATGGGTATAATGGTGTAAAAAATAACTATATATGATTATTTTAAAGTGATATTGATTCTGAAATAGTATACATACACTCCAATACAATTACACCATCATGGTAACGATATCATCGCTTGTGCGTACGTACGGAATACCATCTCTACGATGTAATGCAACTCTTTCTAAATGATCTTAATTGAATAATGATTATCTAAATTAATTGAATGAATAAATATGATATATATTACACTAATAAAATTATGGAAAGGAGGTATCTATAACATAAAAATAATAATAATAATTTATTCTACACAACACGCATAAGGACAAAAAACAATAAACACACGAATAACAAGTATCAATGAAATATTACCAATAAGAAGCTAAGAATCTAATAATATGACCATATATGATATCATAAAAATTGGTATGATTCTGTAATAAGTCAATGAAATCATTTAAATCATTATATAGGAGGTTCGGACATGTACGAAGCAAATCAGACCTAAGGTAAGGGAAAATCTCGCAATCTCATTTTTATTCGAGATTGTTTATACTTCAGAATTTACTGGGGGGATATTTATCATCCACATCCATGTTTCCTCAATATGTAATATTTTTTCTATCCTCCTACAATTTTTTAAATCCAATTTTACACATTGGTTAGTTTTTAGTAAAAGATATGAAAGGAATCTTTTGTCGTTTTTTTAGTACAAGGTACTTTTTGACTTTTCCGGTCAAAGTACGCGAAGAATATTTTTTTAACTTATACAGCCTGAGTGGATTTTTAGAACATTATTTCCATGAATCTTCCTTTAAAAGTTTTCAAATTTATTTTTAATCAACTTATTTTAGTTTAAAATTGTATGACATGTTAAGAAAGGAAAAATATTTTTGAAGTAGAAAGGATATTTTCCTCAAGAATGGAGTTCAAGTGTTTTATCAAAATTATTTTCCATCTAAGATAATATAGGGTTCTGTTTCTATCCCTATTATTACATTAACTTGATTATATTGTGATGGAATTATTTTTATTAAGTCCTTAATCTTATATTAATTGTTTCATGATGTCATGATGTTTAATGATCCCATGGGTTATGCTATGATTTATGATTTTGTGGCACACATAAGAATGGTTTAATTATGAGATGGGTGGGACCTATATCTCCATCCAATACATTTGGTAAAGATTTATATCTCATGAGATAGACATGGCTGGAACAACAGGTTAATCTGGTTCAGTGATACAGGACTGAAACGAGGAGTGAACCCGGTTCAGAAATGGACTTTGTCCGCTAAGATTGTCTTGGCAATGAGTCCTGACTACTAAGAAATGATTCTCTATGATTATGTGTGTATGCCACAAGGTTTCATGTTTTAGTTTATGATTATTTGGATTAAATTTTACTATTATTATTGATCCCATGTCATGATATTATGATCTCTTTTGCAGGATAAGATTTTCAAAATGTTATGTTCTTAAGAATATGATATGATTGATATTTTTTTTTGTTTACCCTTACTGAGCATTTGAGCTCACCCTTTTGTATGTTTTCTTTTCCCCAGGTCAGGAAGAAGGGTATTAAGTAGAATATGGCAAAAGGGACTCTAGATATGATGAAATAAATGGGATACAACGTAGTTTATTTATGAACCAGTTTTTTAGGTTTCACAGTTTCTAAATACACTATACATATATGGTCCTTTCATTGTTTTGTTATATGTTGTAATAAGTATGCTTCAATTCTGAAGTAATAAAAATGTATGTAAAGTATGGGTCGTTATAAAAATAGTATTTTTTGGTCATTCCATCCCCTAATTGGGGTAGGAAAATAGTATATCCAATCTTTGGAAACACCATCAAGGGAGAAAGGGAAGGCCCTAAACTTAATTAAGTCCCCAGAGACATTTTGGGGTTTCATGGTGGAGCACACTATGTGAAAATACATAAGATGTTTATGAGGTTTCTCACTAAGAAGACTATGGAACTTAGGAAGTAGGTGGATGTGTCCTGATCTCAGCTCCAAGTTGGATACTTCCTCAGGATATTGGATGTATTCTGGTTGGTAGTGCACTTTTGGGGTGGTCAGTTCTTTTAAAGTTTGATTATATTCAGCCATGTTTTCTTTTATTTTATTGGGTTTAGTTTTTTATTGGTTTATAAACACTTGATGTTCCAAAAGAGGTTCTTTAGTGTTACTTGATTGACCTTCTCTAGATGCCTTGATTTGTGTGTGAAATGTCTTTTAAATTTCTGGGTCAAATTCAAGCAGTTTTTGTTTTTCTGATCAGGTCATGTAAATAAGTTGTGAAGTTTGTTTTTTTATAATTGAATATGGATAAAATAACTTAATAATGGTTAAAGGAGAATAAAATGTTATAATGCGGAATTATAGAGAGGGATGGAGAGGAATAAGAGAGAGAGAGATAGAGAGTGGAAGAACACACAAAAACAACCAAAAATAGAAACAGAAAACCAAAACAAAAACAACCAAATGAGAGTAGGGTATTTAAAGGATTAATAATTAAGAAGTGAAATAAATAAATAAATGTAAATAAATATAAAATAATGATCTTGTCTCCCCAAAAATGGTGCCAAAATTTGATCGCGTTGTCGATCACGTCAAATTAGATGCTTATTTTAAACTAGAATTTCTGCAGTGTAGTAGCAACCCTAGTCTTCTCTCAAAGGAGCCTTAGATCATCAATTACAAAATAAATTTCATATTAAGACAATAAAAGAGAAATTGATTTTATAAAACTTTGGTTTTGTCATTTTAAGAACAGAAATTGAAAGTACATTACTACTGAAAGAAATTAGTTAGAGAAATACTTATCAACTATGGTAAGTGTCCCTTGATGCTCAATCTGTCATTTCTCTGAAGGGAAAGGGAATGATAATCAATTAATTAACTTTATAAATACTGAAACTAGTAATGGTATGTGAGTTCTTACAAGTTTACCACCTGGGATTTGATTGATCAACGATATTGATTAATGGCCACCGCTCAAAATAAACAAACATGAATCAATGTAAAAAATAGAACTCAATCAAGGCATCACACCAACAATGTGATGAGATGAATAGATTTGTGTCAATGATAAAAATATTCCACAGGAAAACCACATGCATATTCATAGTTTAAATCTCTTGGATTGTACCATCCAATGAAATCAATTTTCATACTCATGAAAGGGAGGGGTGAGAAAAGAGGAAATCACACTCAAATCATCACAAGATCCGGGTTATGAATAAAAGCATGTGGATTCCTTTTATGTTGATTTGTATTTGATCATACTATAATAAAAACAAATTTCAAAGGTATAAATGAATAAATATTGACAAAAAACCTGAAAATCAATTACCTTATGAATATTACAACTGTGGAGCTCCTGATTACAACAAAGGACACTCCCTAAATTGATCACTAAGAGGCTTAGAAGTACATGAGGGAGAAGAGAAATAAAATGGATGAAGAAAGCTCTTAAATTAGACTAAACTTCAACCATAGTCTTGAAACATAGTTAATGAGGGGGATGAGTAATTTTATAGGAAATTACATCCATATTTCTACATAAAGTGGTCAAGTATCTAAAATTCTTGGTGACTATTCAAGGCATATTTTTTAATCCATATTTACCCAAATAGTTGGATGAACAAAACGCAGGAAAATGACTTGAAATTTGGTTGAGAGTCGAGTATTTGAGTTAGTTGTCCATGGGAGGTGGAATTAGCCCCATTGGATCCCTAATCCCCGAGTTATGGCCCCAATACCGAATGGTGGTCCTATCTAGCCCGCCCATAATTTCTTCACATTTTGGGTCTGTTTTTGGCCTCCAAATGGACGAATTGGGATTTATGATCTTCTATAGAAATGTATTCCACATTATTTTCACCCATAAAACCATTTGTATCCAAATTTCATTCACAGATTATCCACAGCACAAATAATTTTCTACATGTGTGCTTGGGCTCTCGTGCAGTTTGGCCCATTTTGCTTGAATTCCATCACGAGGTCTCCAAATCGCCTCCTCCTACAATGTCAACACCAAAACAAGTAAAATTTCCCTATCAAACTATGATAAACATTAATTAATTTATTCAAACATAAATTTCAATTTATTATTATATTTTTAATATTCAATAAGAAACTAGTTTAAAACAATAGTGTAAGGGTGAATTTGAATAGTGAATCGCTATGCGATCAAGACTCATTATTCCAACATCGAGAAGATCCTACATGCATTAATATTTGTAGTCTATAAACTAATAAATTACATAGAACAACATGAATTCCATCGGGTCTCGTGTAGCAACCTAGTCAAGTATATACTTAGTTGTCTAATGTTAACTAGATCTTGTCCCAATGGGCAGTCATCCTGTATTAGTTATGGTTCATACCACAAAAATATATCAAAGGCTAGGCATTACAATATTTCTAGGCCATGCACCCCACAACAAAAGTGGCCCCGTAATATGATGAGCTACCTAATGAGTAAGTGTTCTCTATTCAAGAGAACTCCCAAATGTGGAAAATTCACATTGATGGTACCTCCATAAGACAGACAAGAAGAAGAATATAATACCCTAAGTTGAAAAAGATGGGTTTTGGATTTACACTCAAATGCCCTGAAAAGAAGATTTTTCCTACTCCTTCCTACTATCAGAAGTATTCCTAAACAATGAATCTGAGTGTCAGATCCTTATTAAAAGACTGGAATAATTACTCCAAGTGCAAGATGAAAAGTTGATGATTAAAGTCAATTCAGAACTGATCATCAAGAAAGTCAATGGTGACTATACAATTAATAAAAGAGGATCTGATCCTTTTTATGGACCATAAGAGAGAACTGATGGTATAATTCTCATTATAACTAACATTGACTTATATTATTTGATCAAATAGCACACAAGAAGATGAATTGGAAAATGCATCCATAGCTCAGGCCAACCCAGATCAGAAAGATACACAATCACTAGTATTTCCCAACACCAGATTTTTTTACCATACATTCAAAAAAAACATGAATGAAATTAATGAGACAAGACCCATATTTGAGATGTATGGTCCTACCATCGACTGGATTAATCCCATTTTGTACTATCTTCAAAAGGGATAACTCCCACAAAATAGGGATAGAAGGGATAAAATCCAAAGAAGAGCAGTCGATTTCATGGTAAAAAATGGCACAAACTAGAAAAAGGTTCATTATATGTGAAGTCTTGAGGGATTCCTTCTGAGGTGAGTTGATGGAGAATATTCCACCATCGTGACAAAATAATTGCATTCTGGCACTTGTGGGTAACACTAGTCAGCATCCAAACTCTCTCATCAAATTCAGAGTCTTGGATATTATTGGACCACCATGATGCCAGATTGGGCCGATTTCACCAAAAAGTGTATTTCCTGCAAATTCCATGATAATTTCATCCATCTGCCCCCAGATATACTTCACACAGCCAAGTACTCCTAACCATTTTTTATATGGAGAATGTATGTCATAGAACTTCATCCACCCACCACAGCTAGAAAATTCCAAAACATTCTCATACCCACTGACTTCTTTGTCAAATAGGAAGATGTTGCACATCTCAAAGAGGTCGGGGAAAAATAATTTTCATCTTTGTGAAAGCCAATAACATCACCTGGTTTGGTGTCCCTCACACAATAATGATGAACAACAACACCAATTTCTACTCTGTTGAATTTAACAAACTCTATTAAGAGTATGGTATAAAATTCAATCATTCATCCTACTACTATACAGTGGACAATGGATAAATAGAGGCTTTCAAGAAGACCCTATCCAACAAACTCCACAATATAGAAGATACTGATATGAAATTGTGGTTATATAAGCTTCTCCATTATCTTTGGTCTTATCGAACCACAACATGCACCACCACTCCAGAAACCCCATACTTGTTAGTATATGGGATGGGGGTGGTTCTTTCCATTAAAATTAAATTGACATCGCTCTAGGTCACAGTCTTTGATCAACTATCTGTATATGAGAAATCCAAAAAACGGGTTGATGAGCTGGAGTAGTTAGATGAGAAAATATTGCAGAGTTTACACCATCTGTAAGTCCACCAAAATAAAACTACATGAGTCTTCAATAAGAAGGTCCACCTATGATATTTCCTTAAAAAGAGAAATGGTGTTTGTCCATAGATCCCCAATGATACTCAAGAATAAGCATCCAAAGTAGGGGATAAAATGGGATGTACCATATGTCATACACAAATTTTACTCTAATAGAGAGTATTCCTTGATTTCAATAGACAGGCAGCTAACAATAGCCCCCACCAATGTAGGGCTCCTAAAAAAGTACTTTGTTTAAGCATGGTGAATTCATCCCTGCTACATGACATTAAAACGCTCAACATCGTCATCTTTACTGCCCTATGTTAAACTAAATAGCCCCAACAATGTTCTCACCTAAGGGAACATTTTATCCGGCATCGATCACCTACCAGGTTGTTATAAATAACTATGTATGGCTTGATTACAGCCCTCACATAATACGTAGTGATGCCTGGATTCAACATACTTGTCCATACACTAGACAAAAACAATATTTCCCCTCTCCCTGTGTACAATTCATACATGCATGTGAATAACATTCGTATTTACTACACAACATTATACAACATGACCCCAACAATATTATCACCAGAGGGAACATTGTCTCTAGAATTGGTCACCTACTATGTCATGCTAGAGAACTACATGTGGCTTGATTTCTGACTTGTAGGATACATATTCATTCCTGAATCTTCCATCCCAGTCTAACCACCATCAAACAGAGAAAAACATAAAATACCCCCTCTCTGTGCATGGGTTCAACTGGCATAGGGAACTCCAAGAACTATGTGTGGCTTGATTCATTCTCTACCTGGATATGTAGTGACACCAAGATTCTTCATCCTTGTCCATCCACCACTTAAACAACGTCCTCCATCCTACATATAAATCATAAATATGCCAGGAACTTCCTTCAAGAACTACATGGATATTGATTCCCAATTAATAGGGATATGTAGGAAACCTCCCTGAGGTTCAAGACCCAAACCTCACTCACCTCATCCTTTTCACATGAGTTCACTTTCATCCTTGATGTATGATGCTAAACTACACAGGATACCAAAACTACATGTGACTTGATTCCCACCCACCAATGGGATACGTAGTGACTCCTAAGCCTTTCTATGTCTAGTCATCATAAAAAATATCCCCCCTAGGTATATAAGATAGACTTGTACAAGGAAATTCAGGAGTCCTCACCGCATGACGTTAAACTACATGGTCAAATAATCCTTAACCAAACAATATTAAATTGTAAGGTATCTCAAGAACTGTGTATGGCTTGTCTCTCAGTATAATGTGAAACTTTGTGAAACTCGATCCAAAAATCATAGGATAGAAATGTAGAATAAATGAAAGGCGAAAATCCCCCACCCCTAACATGTAAAATCCCAATAGATGCAGGGTATTTCAAACCTAAATTCTTACATATGGAAATTTTCATGAGACCATTCTTCCCCTAACATATGAATCAAATCTATATAAATTATCTCTTACCTAAAATTAATCATGTCTTGGACATTCATCACATACCCCGACATCCTACATTAATCTATTAACTTCTATTCCCTAGAAAATCACGAGTACCCATAATCATCCTGGCCATTAGAAATTGAAGTCCAGTGTCATGCAAACACCTTTGTTTGACTATGCACATTATGCCCCGATGAATTTTCATATGTTGCCCAAAAAAATTGCATATCAACTAAAGTCAAATTTGTACCCAGGAGAGGGCATCCACTCTTTATGTGCCTAACAGCTTCTAATCCCCATGTCATTCCTCCTAACTCAAGACTCCATGCAATCATGGTTTACACATTCTTCCCCCGATCATGTATGGGGAATACCAAGAATATCCCTACCCGATTATCTCATATTTATTCATGATACCTTTCTTGTTTCATCCCTGCAATATGATTATTAAACTGTTCTATCAACATCCATTCCACACGATATTAAACTGCACAAAAGACATCCTCACCACATGGAGTTACACTACATGTCCTAAAGTCCTAACCGCATGACATACAAAAAATTTCGTGGTGTCTCACGTATAGCTAAAATACCCCCACTCATTATGCATGGACAAAACATTATGTTGGTAATCTGGTCTCATGACACCTGTATCTTCAAAACTGGTCCCTGATACAATAAGGGAGTCAAAATATACTGCCTCACATACTAGTTAAATATATAGAGAGAGACTCCTAATTCCGTGAATAATCATGGAATTTCGTGAATAATTATGGCCTTAGTTTTTCTGATGAATTCAAACCAACCCTCTCCTTTCATCAAACTCTATACTTTTATTGAGATTGGATCATAAAAACCCTTCACGTCCATCGAGAATGGAATACTAGTGTCCTGCAGATACTTTTGTTTGACTATTCACATTATGCCCTGGCATCTCTGCCTATGTTGCCCACAAAAAATGGATTTTCAACCAAAGTAAAATTCATCCCCAAGAGAGGATTTTCCTCTCTTTGTATGCCCAATGACTTGTAAGACCCATTTCATTCTTCTTGATCCATGAAATATTGAAACCATTGTTTATACTTTCTTTCCTACTCATGTCCTAGACATGTCAGAACACCCCGACTCAATTACCCTCCATTTACTAAGGGCTTCTACATGGACATCCTGATAGATGATATTTAAACTGGATGATATTGGATACCTAGTATTCACCCTTAATCCAGGTCATGTCCAAGGGTATCTACCCTCATTACCCTATGAACGAAATCAAACTACACATGGAGGTTCAACATATGCCCCCACCTCATTGGTGAATCTGTATGCATGAATTATATCTACATATGGGTAAAGCTTAAAATACCTATGTATAGGTTGATTCATGTCATCACAGGATATGTAGTGGTATCTGAATAATATAATCAGATCTATTTGTGAAACAATAATGTCCCATCCCTACTTGTGAAAGGGTCATACCTACGTAAGGAAACAACTTACATGGATGGTATAGAAATTCCTTCACCAATTCCTATAATTCCCAATAATGTTCAACATGAGATGCCCCTTTTCCATGTTTAGTTATACCCCTTTTCATGAGCCATACTCTATGTTCATAAAGTTTTGGATATCCATAACCATCCACGGCTATCAAAAATGGAAGGCCAGTGTCCAAAAATACCTTTTTTGACTATGCACATTATTCCCTGGAGGCTTTGCATATGTTTCCCATAAAATGACCTATAAACCAAAAAAAATCCATCCTCAAGAGAAGCTCTTCCTTTCTTCGTACACCCTTATGACATTTATGTACCACCTTATCCCTTGGAATCTAAAATACCTCAGATTACATTTTACATCTATTCCATTATAAATTCCTAAAGTTGAAGGATGTTACTAGAAAAAATATTGTGGAGGAATTGAATCATTTAACCTTATCTAGCTAGAATAGGATGGTTTCGAAAAATAGGTCCCAAATTTCTTGGTTGTACAACATTAAAATTCACCATGATTCAACATTGTTTTACATAATCCAAATTATTGTTGGAGTGGTTCTCCATCCAAAGCTGATTAAAATGCCCTGATTAGTTTCATATTTCTTTCCTTCAAAGGGCCTATCACTTTGGTCCTCAATAGAAAAATAAATCCAATTTTCTATAAAAAATTCATGGCCATCAGAAATGGAAGGCCAGTGTCCTGTGAATACCTTTGTTTGATTATGCACATTATGCCCCAGTGTTTTTGCATATGTTGACAACAAAAATGACCACTCAACTAAAGGAAAATCCTTCCTCAAGATATTATTTTTCAATATCAATATGCCTCATGCCTTTCATGCCCCATACCATATCCCATATCAAAAAATAACAAGTTAGGGCCATGAAAAAAAACCCTCATACATGTATGAAAGTTTTCAGGACATTCTCAGTTAATGAATCCTGAATCAGGGTCCTTATCCCAAAATTTATTGTCCAAGATATTCAACATAAAACTTCAATTCAGTTTTGGTAAAATCCATTAGACCTAAAACATCAGTAGTGATAGTTTGGTATGTAGGACTTTAAACTACCCTTGAAAAAGAGACACTAAAATCACTAAGGAAACAACCCGCAAAAGGAACCTTGAAAAAAATTCGAGTGTTAACTCATTAAACCTATACTACACACATTTTAGCCAAAAAAATGTTAAGAAAAAAAATCAAGATACATAAAGCTTCTTAGGTCAAAAACCTACAAAGTGCATCCTAAGAAAAAATTGAGTTACACCCGCTAAGTCTGCACCATAGGATTTAGAAACAATTAGGGTGATAATGAAGAGTCAAAAAGTTTTTAGGGTTCTCCATATGACCCTATAAAGATTCAAACTATTCTTGATAATCCCCTTGGGTTAGGAATAAATTAGAGAATAAAATGATTATTTCTTTTTCCCAAATTATGATTCAAACTGACATATGGATGACATTATTGCTTAAAATGAATTTGACCATAAATGATTAATACTACAAGAAAGAGTAAAATAGGAACACTAGAAAGAAAATTGTTTCAATTTTTTAAAAGAGGGAAGTAAGAATGGGAGAAACATCCACAATCTAGAATCTCTCCCTAATTTCAAAATAATGGTGGTGTAGGGTAGCCCAATGAAATACAACAAGACCAGACATTATCTTTCCAACAGGTCGATAACTGCCTGAAGTGGGCCATCAAGGGCCAGTTCTAGAGAATCCCTCTTCTCAGCTTCAGCTTCAACCATCGGCCACACTCACTTTATAACAGTCTAGAGGTCTCACCCTTTGTGTTGGATGGATTTATAATTAGTATTTGACGATTCCAATTGTGAATTTAGTTTAGCCATGCGATCCTCGTACACGTGTAACTCCTCCATCTAGGTGATCACCTAGTCAGGAGTAGTGTCCTCCTCATATTCCAGATGATAAAACTCCTTAGTAATATCACGAAGAGTCTAGGCTTGGAGGTGACAAGCGTTGAACTGAGAAAGGTCACCTTCACAAGAGGCATGATCCTTAATAGATATAACAAATAGGTGCACAATGAGATGAATGTGTCAGTAATAAATGATTCCCAAACCTAGATCAAAAAATAGTCATCGCAAATTACCTTCCTTGTTGGAAAAATATGTTAAGGGAGTTTCCATGACAAGAGTACGAAATTGATGCCATGTCGGATTTCCCATAACTCAATGCCTTCTTATAGCATCAGAATCTTGGTCCACCTCCACTATTGTAGGTATGTAAGGAGGAAGCATCATTGCAGTGCACAGAAGTTTCTTGAGATGAGTTACCCAAGAAGGGGTAATCTCCCTCCATATATATGGTTTGGCCTCTGAGACTAAATGAGGTGGGATGACAGTAACTTCTGAACATCGGGTGATGTCCCACTCAGGCTAGCTTCTGTAGGACCTGATACCACATCAGCCAAAGACACAAGATCTGAATAAATCTCTAAAGATATGGATTATGTGAATGAATCCCCTTACAAAAACATGAGATGGTGGTTGAAACACCTACTCACCACACGAATGGTAATAGATGGTGCAACTGGAACGGTTGGGATAGGATCTAAAATAGCTAATAGTCTCTAAACCTTCCAAACTAGCCAGGTCAATACCCCACCCAGATAGAAAGTCAACCACATCTCGAAATACAATAATGATAGGTTGATGGAGGACAAATTGGTAGGAATGAGGACTTCAACATTAGCATCGTATCGTATCATGGCCAACCAAAATTGGTGAAAGATTGCAGGGTGACATTCTCGCTTCACCAAAGTGACATGGAGTGATGTGATCTGTTGAAGGAAACCAAACTGCCTAGCATACCAATAAGAAATGTAAGGCCTGAAAATGGTCTCCCTATCTATGAATGTAGTCAACACATTGTATACTTGTGCAATGATATAAGAACGTTCTTCTGGATATCCTCTCAAAGTATTTATCACTAGCCCATGGGGTGAGGCGTAAGGCATAAAAGAGAAGTGGGAGACATCACTTGGCAACACAATCATGCCTTCCATGCTCAAATATTTTTCGTGAATGGTTGAAATGTTAAGAAAGGATGGGTGAAAGCCATTATTAGGAACACTGGTGGTATTCTAGTACTCATACAGGGGAAACGTGCTTCTATCCAGCCATATAAAAATTGAAACAACCTGCTAAGATAATGCAGGGGCTTCCCTTCTTTTATTTTCCCTAACAATTCATAAATCTGGGAAATATTAAGAACAACCAAGTAAATGGGATTTATTTCCACCAATGTGGAGACCATCATCAAATTGAATGCCCTAACACTAGTATAAACATCATGAGAGGTAAAAAATCACCAACATAAAATCATGAAAATGAAACCTACCCACCTGAACTTCAGTTACATGTTTGGGAGGATTTCATAACCCCAAGTGGTGTATTGACCCACATCAAGGGTAGTGCAGTAAGAACCAAAAATGACATGTAACTGCTAGGTCGGATGGGTTTACCTATGGAGAAATCTCAACATCAGCCTGTTCACATGAAATAATAGCCCGATATAATCCTCAAATGAGATAAGTGAGCAAGTGTGAAGGGGATGACCAATTAGCCTCTCAACCATGAATAATAATTCTCCATCCATGTGGGGTACTTTCTCAATATTCCTCCACGTGTTGGCCAGTGGTAAAAATTCATCGTGCATGTCATCATGGAGAGGAAGTAACCATATCTGGTAGAAATCCCATAGACTAATACATACCTCACCAAGGGATAGTTCAAAGGTGTTGGAACCCAGACACCAATGGTTGAGCAGCTCAAGAATTATCTTGCCAAGAAAAATGATAGAACATTGGGAGACCCACACTGCTTGATATAGATTAACTTCATTTAGCAGTGCAGAGGATTCTAAGCAGTTATGATGAACCCAAAATTCCTAATTCGACACATCAGAAAAGAAACATCATGATCGGAGGTCCCATTTGGTGCTCCATCCTCCATTAAGTCTACCTCATGTCAGGTTTATGATAGATGGATACTCTTGGAAAATTAAATCCATGGAAGTACTATGAGAGTATTGGCCGCTCTAAGTCCACATAGTGCCACTTAGGATTATTTCTCCATCCTAAATCAAAGCAGTAATGATTTCTCTGACAACAGAGATGTTTTCACTATTATGACCATGGGTTGTTCCAGATTATATGGCAAGATCTCCACGGTAAATACCTTGAAAGGTAACATCATCTTGGAGTCAAAAATTATAAATTGGCAGTAGTTTGGATAGTGGATAAGCTATTAGCTCTAGAAAAAAGAGACATTAATCAATACCCCTTTGAGAAACAACAACAACATTGAGTTTTTCTTTGAGATTCTCAACTGTGGTTTCCCTCCTCCTGATTGCTTCAACAAAGATAAGAGTAAGATCCATCTCCTTCCTAAAACAAAAAAAAACCATTCAAAAAAGGTTATTCTAATTAAAAGGATTATTAAAAAAGGCCAAAAAATACAAAAGGACCAATGAAGTCCACCTAGCGCAAGGCTCCGTGTACTGAAGCTTGAGGATGGTTTGCGGAATGCATCCCCCATGAACTAAAAGTATGCATAATTTCCCATATGATGATGGTCCATGAAACATTAGCTAGAGGGTTAATTGGTTTGAAAAAATTGGAAGGTCATGTACCGAGCCCTGCTATGCAAATGTACAGAGTTCACATTTCAGTGATTTAAAATCTGATTTGGAAATTTAATGTTTATTTCATCGTTTTTTAAGTTAAGTCCACAAGATAGGGATGTCATATAGCGTCTTAAAATTGGAATTTAAAAATTACATTTAAAAATTAAACATTTTAGTTCGTAGATCCAAAGGACAGTTCACCACTGAGGCAACTGTGAAAACTATGCAGTTTGTGGAATACAAGGCACTGTTTATGGACAACAAATTTTGCAAAGGAGCTGGTACCTGGAAGCAAGGAATGTTTAGAATGCTTTCTGGAGTACATTTTTTCGGAAAACCGAGTAAAATAAAAATTACCTAGGCCCTCGATATATAACCCTGGTCCCCCAATTGGTCCACCATTATACAAAAAACTAGTTCTATTTGGGACCATTATATACACCGAAATAACCTCATATTTGTTCTGACCAAACCCCGTTTAGATGGGGGAAATTTGTAGGGTCCCAAAAAATATGGAAAGGGATATAAAATACTACCATAAAATTGATAAAGGAAAGGGATACATGTCGGGATGAAAATTAGAGGAAACAAATGAAGGAATCCAATTTGAAAAAGGACCCAAACTAGTCTGTATAGAGGTTATCAGGAAAGGTCTACAGAAGGAACAGACCGTGAACCGAGCTGTATGTGGGTGGTCTGCGAAACACTGGCCCATGAAATGTTGTCCAGGAAACAAGGAAGTTCACAGAATGAATCAGGAAAGGCGTCGGTAAACTGTGAATCATGTCATTGGTGGAATAGAGGTGGAGATATTCCACCCACAAACCATGTCATTAGAAAAAACAAGACGAAAAGGTACACCCCCACATACCACCCCCGCGGAAGGAGTAGTTCACGGATGAGGCAAGGGTAACAGTTCCCCACGGACCACGTCATTCATAGAACAGAGGTAATGAATTCCACTACTGGGAACAACAATACTACAATCCTCAGGTGACTGAGTCATATGTTTATCGGATGATCCCTTCATGGTATTCTGTAAAAGGGGTTATGTGCCCATAGATATGTCATCCTCGGCACTCTATAAAAGGACCCAAAGGAGAGCTGTGAAGAGGATCAGATTTTGGAGATAGACAGGAATCTAAATATGAAAAAAATAAAAGGAAAAAATTTGGTGAAGTACGGAACCATGAATAGTTTCCAGTAGCTACAAACACGCTGAAAATCTTAATAAAGAAGAAATTATAATAATATGGGAAAACTAAGAAACTAAAGGGAGAACTATGAACCATACTCCCTTTGTAGATGAACTCCTTACAAACTATGAGAATAATTCCCATTAATCAATTTGGTATACCATGTATCACATCTCTATGCAGAAGAAACCCAACCTAGTGTAGAATTCCTCCATACGGCGGGAATTCAGTGCCGCATACCACCATGGTATGCAAATGGAGCCTGAGGGAATGTACCACCATATTACACAGACCACATCTAGATCTACATACCAACTCAGTAGGCAGACCACATCTTGATCCATGTACCACCCTGTTACCCGAACAACCCTTCCACCCACATAAAAAATGCTATGTGGAAGGTACCCTACCATGCATGAACAAATGGTATGCAAAGTAGAGTAACTTAGGGATTTCCACCTTCTGGTACTGATTTTCCTTTCATTTCCATCCTATCCTATGAATCCCCTCTATAAACCAGTCCATTGGAATTAGGTCAAAGCCTTTACCGAAGCCACAAAACTCGTATGAATAAGCCATCAGTGTAAGAACCTGGTTCTTCCATTGAGGTAAAGATCTTTGTTCTTTAGTTTTTACTTAAGAAAATGGAAGGAAAATAGATCAAAAGATGGTTTCAGGATAGTTACACAATTTTAATGGAAGTTACACATTGTGTATTTCTAGGGACACATCGTTTAATGAGGGGTTCACACTGTATAATCCCAGTACACGACAATGTAATGACCTGATTAGGATTTGTATAGACACTGTGTGTAGTTTCTAGTACATGACATGTACTTTTATTTTTTTTATTAAATGAGGAAGTAGCTTTGTCTTTTTTCAAACAGATAGAAACAAGCCCTCCTTTGATGAGCAGTATGCCAAGGAAATCTGATCGGTAATTTTCCTCCCATTTCGTCATCTGATGCTCGATTTGAACACTATCAGATCCGTTGAAATCCCCTCAGTGTGAAATCTATTCCTATTGATACTTTCTTTCAAATTTATTATATCTACCAAGTTATCAATTGTATTTCTTGGATTCTTGTTTTTTATAACTACTCTGTTCTAGGTCAAATTGAAGCCTAACACTGGATGAGGAGAGTCATACAAGTATGAGGTAGGTGTTCTTATGCCTTTCTCTAGTTATTGAGTTAAATATGTATGTTGTAGTGTCGTGCTCCCACTTTTAGGGTGTCGTTTGATTTATTTTTCTCTATTATTATTTCTCATTATTAATTAGGTAATTGGTTAGATGTTTGAAACCATGTTTAGGTTTGATCACCTCAATTAAGGGCCACCTCATGGGTGTGTTTCCCTTGGATGACCAATATTAGACGTTTGACCTAGGATGTCAATGGGATTGCCTTTGATTCCCTATTATGGGCTATTTAAAATGAAAATTGGTTAATTAAAGGTATTTTCACATAATATATTATTTTGAAATCCATGAAATAATTTAATTTATATGATTCCTATTATAAATCCACCTCATGTGAGTATTTGAAAGGACATGCATTATGAGGTTGGTCCTTGCTTATTTATGTTGGATGCCTTTGGTTTGGTTTTTCTATGCATACAAGTGATATTTTTATATGCTTTAGGGTGAGATTTTTCTATGCCTGAGGGAGACGCTTTTTATAACTATGGTCAGGGTTTTTCTATACCCGAGGGAGAGGGTTCAGTAACTGTTACTATGTCGTGAGAAAGACATGATGTAATAGACGGTCTCAATCTATATTTGGACTGAATAATGAAATGGAATTATATTTGATGATTTTTCCAATCCTATGAACAATATTGGATTCAGTCTTTACATATACATGCAAAGATGGACTCCTGAGACATCTGTTGTGCTTACTTGTAGATATGCTTATTATTGAGTATCTTTTAGTTACTATTTTCCCTACTACACAATTCTAATTTTATATATATATATATATATATATTCACTGATTGGTTGGTACAGATCATGGGTAGTTTCCTACTGGGATTTAGTCTCTCACCCTGTTTGGGTCCTGTTTTTTGGGCCCAAACAGATTATATGATTATAGGTGTTGATTAGGGCAAGTACCCTTCTACTGGTTATTGACATTCTGTTTAGGAGTAGGAGAGAATGGGACTGAGCTGAGGCTTGTGATGTTTCTTATATTCCTGTGTTTATTTTTTTCTCTTGGAACTTATATTTTGGATTTCTGTATTGTACATGTTTCGGCTATTTTCTTAGTACGTAACATGTTGCATCATCTTCTATATGAAATGATGCTTCGTTATTTATCTTATCCGTCTTCCACTATTTATTTTAGTTTTATGTTGTTTACTCTTTCCTCAATTATATTATTATTGATTCTGTTGTGTTACACTCTAACAAGGAGGGAATAATATCCTTAATATCACACCATAGGCCCTAGATGCTAGTCGGCAGCCTCTGGTGTTTAGGGAAATACATTTGAGGACAAGTGGTCATTCGTGTACAGGACACCGGTTGAGTGGAATCCGGATCCTGGATTTTATAAAGTGGTATCAGGGGATATTTCTTTTCTGGTTTAAATTATTTTTTTTATGAAAATAGGAAGAGATAGAAATTAAATGGGATTTAGTATTAATCTATTCTTCGGAGTAGCTACCCCGTGTACATGGAAAATCCAAATTTCCTCGAATTGAATTGTGATTTTATTGGATATTAAACTATTAAATTTTTTTCCATTTCACTGTTGGGTGATGTACTTGTATTATGATGTTATTTTTGATATAATTGTGGTTTTTTAATGTTGAAACCTGATAAGATGAGGGTATTCCATCTCTTATATCATGTAGTAAGTTGTTATAAATCACATGACATGCACTCTTGCCATGCCATTTAGAGATATTTACTGGTTTCATGTTGTTTTGATAGATTTTGTGATAGATATGCATGTTGTTGTGATTGGTATCGTGATAGATATGCCTACAATTATGATAAGTGTATTGGTATGTGTCATGGTTGAATTGTATGGATGCCAAGATTTGGTCCATGAAGAGTATGGGCCCTCTTGGATTGGAATTTGGTGGATCATGTTTCCGTCATGAGATGAAATTGTGTTATTATGTGCTATATGTGATTTCAAACTTGAATTCATGGGGAGTATGTGCCCCCATGGGTCGTAATTTGGCACACCGTTGATTTTTGTTTTAAATACAGGGGTTTCAGAGATGTTTTAGAGGATTACAGTTTGGAAACCCATAAAACATGGTGTGCGAGTCCATGAACACATGCCATATGTTATTTTGTTTGGGAAGAAAAGCTATTTTTAAGTACACACTATATGGTAGATGACTGTGTGTCCAACCATGTGAGAGAGAACATAGGATGTTGGGTTTTGAACCAAGCACATCGTGTGCGATAGGTACACCTCGTGTAGTATGACATAGGTATACACCATGTGGCTCTTGCCATGAGAACGTACATATTCATGAGGGGAAACTTGGGTACACATTGTGTCTCATCCTTTCATGATGTGTACCCTATACATTTACACACTAAAGTAGAAGGTGGTACATTCCCATGTGAGAGATTAAGTTTACACGTTGTGTATTGGTTCTAAACGTTGTGTACTTCTCTTTTGAAAATATTTGAGTGTTTTATCTTCGTTTTTGGGTTTTGAACTCTTAAAATATAAAGCTTGACAATAAACTTGGACTAAGGTGTGTGTGTGTGTGTGCTTTACTTGTAGAGAAATTCCACCATGATGACCTCTAGTTGTATGCCCAAAAGTGGAAATGAGCATACCCAACAGATGGTAGGATATGAGATACTAGTAAATCCTCTACATATTCTAGCTGAGGCACCAACTGTCGTACCAGAAATAGGTGGTGAGGAATTGTTCTATGACATCTTTATTCTCTTCTTTCAATCATCTCAAGCAGCACCACAGCCAGACATGTCTATGGATGAGCTAACACGAGTGTTCCAGTAGCAGCATCCACCCACGTTTTCTAGGGTTAGGTGACCATAGGTTATAGAGTCATGGTTTGAGTCTATGTTATCAATCTTTGAGCATTTGCAGATGCCTCATGAGAGGAAGGTCAAAATTTCTACTTATATGTTGCGTGATTCTGCCAAGAGATGGTGAGATGTTATCACTCAGATAGAACGTGTAACAACAAAAAGTATTTAAATGGAAATTACCTTCTTAAAAATATGTCCTTAAATCACATGAAAACACAACATAATGGACTACTAAGTGTTAAGTGACCATTAAATATAAGTTTGTCACTTCTGTGTTTGAAATTTTGAAAATCCGACATACACGGTTGTGTTCAAGATGATTTTTGTGGTCCGATAAGAAAAACATATTTTTTTGTAAATAGTAACCTACCCCTATGAATAGTAATCTACACATATTAATAGTACATTTTCCAAATAATAGTAACATTACCCATGAATAATTAAATAAAATTTAGGAATCTTAAAAAGTGAAAATTTGACCATAGTAAACGTGTTGGTATTTTTGTAAGTTATAAATAAATAATTATAACTAATTAACTAATTTAAAAGAAAATGTATTTTCTTAAAATGGTTTCATAAATTTTCAAATCTATGTCTCCTAGTTTTTATATAATTTTATAAGACCCCACGTAATTTTTGAAAGCATTATAAAATCAGTTTTAATTTTAAAAACAATATTTTTCAAGTAAATAATGATTTTAATTAAATATTAAATTAAATATTTAGAAAATTATTTTTGAAAAATGGACTTCATTTTTCGATTCTTCTTTTTGTAAAATGGTTAGGGTGATATATTTGGATTTTTCTGAAATACATCAATTTTCATTTGAATAGTAAAAAATACAGGTTTTCACATAATCGGTGTATCCTAAATTGCATCATTAATGATTTAATGATGACATAAACATTCTAGAACTTTAGGTTCGGCCAAATTATATTAAATTTCCTAAATATTTCCTTAAAATACAATCAACTCAATTTTCAAAGATAAAAAAGAACTTTCCAAAGCCTAAAGTCAAAAAGTGATTTCTTAAAGTGTCTTTTTATCTTTTTTTCACTTTCCTTTTAATAATTTAATGAAATAGAATTATAAAGATTATTTAAAGCCTAAAATGAATTATATTATATTAATATATTATTTATGATGTCAGAAAAATACTATTACAAGTCTAACTTTTGATATATTATTTTATTTAATATTTTCTACTAAAAACACCTCCCTCCTCTTGTATAAATAACCCCTCCCCCTCCCCTTGCCAAACCACTCTTCTCATGCTTTAATAATTGACTAACCACTGCCCAATAATCTTCACTATCCCCTAACCCATGTTCAATAGCTTCTGGTCTCATCATAAGACCAAGCTTAGGCCCCTTAAGGTGGATCTCAAGAAGAGGATTCAAGAGGTAATTTCTCACCTTGTTTCCTTTAATTCCCTTTCAATTTGAAGTCCTTTTCTTATTCTCCCCCAACCGATCTTTTTCCAAATTGTCTGGTGACTCTAGTATCATAAATATACTATAATATTAGTATACTAATGTGATATTATACCATCCAACCCCCTTCTCCTCTTCCTTTTATTTTATAAAAAAAACATTGTTTGTAAAGTGCAAATCTATCACCTTCAAGAATGACATGTTTTTTTCAAGTTCTACCTACATATCTTGTCATTAAACCATTTTTATGGTTGAAAAAGGTAATAATATATGTACTATGTCCAATTTTATATTCTGGAACTAACTTGTGTACATATTAGAGGGTGATTAAACAAAACATGTTTGTTGTTGTCGAAAAGCCTCCCAAATTAACCCAAACAATCATCATTAAATTCCTATCTAATGATTCATCCACACAGTATAAAATTTAATTCATATTAATATCATTTTAACTTATTTAATATCATAAAAAACATGTAATATATGTTTTGGATGTTTACCCATGTTCTACACAAACTTCAATTCATGAATACATGTGAAACTCTCAAGAAAACCATAAAAATGAACATTCCCGAACAATGTTTTTAAACTCTATAACTCATCAAAAGGACCATAAATTAACATAATGAAACACAAATGACCCCTATCAATCTATAAAATGTTTTTTAATTTGAAACTAATTAATATAATTTCATTATACATGACATTAATGTGATGGAAGCATTCAGACACAAGGTAAGGGGAAATTCTCAAACCCAACTTTCATCCTTCAGATTCTCCCTCTTTCACTCCTTTTGGATATGGTTACTCCATAAAAGTCTTTTGTTCATCATTGTCTTTTCTTTTATTATATATACATGTTTTTCACTAGTATTTATGAAAAACCAAATGTTTTCCAAAAGAACTCTTCTTCAAGAACACACCTCTTACTTCTCTTTTAAGATTGACAGTTCTTGTAACATGTATGTTATTCCCTCATTCTTTTGGGAACCCAATGTTTATGAATGTCCTAATATGAGATGAAACCAATTCCTTTTCATGGGTTAGTTATGTTCATCAATTTTATATGTTCATTGTGGCATGCATGATAAATGATAATGTTATGATGTGACGGGTGCGCCCGGAATTATACTGCGCAATATGAATGTTTTAATGTGACGGGTGTGCCCGGAATTATAAATCACTCCAATGAATTTGGTAAAGTTATGAATGTCATTATTAAATTTGAAATGATGTGTGAACAATATGATATCTTTTTTCACAATCATGTGTGGTAGTTAACCACTAAGACACAATGTTTCATTTTTATGCATTGCCACATTTCAAGTCTCTTATTATTGCTTCCTCTCATGTTCATGATTCTTTGCCTATGTTATGAATTATGATCACCCCATGATATAATATTATTATATATCATCTTACTGGTCTTCCAGATCACCCATTTTTATGTATATCCTTTGGTGGGTACATTTACTAAGGAGAGGTCAAGTTCCAATAAGAATCTAGAGAATAAGAAATGAACAAAAACGTTTATGCTCGATGTTGTAATTGTTATGTATGGTCCGAGTTTTCCCAGAACACTAAACTGTTGGATCCTCTATGTGTAATAATATTATGTTTTTTATCTTTAAAATGATGTAATATTAATGTAACAAAAGGATGGGTCACTGTATTTGGTATCAAAGGAATAGTTTAGTTAATTTGGGGATTTGGATTAGTGAACCCTAGAGAAAACCTCTAGCATGACTCTAAGTACACATATGCACACAAGAATCTTTACATAGTGATCTCATATGTTAATATTTGTTCAAATAAATATGTTATTCATGAATTGTTGACTTATGTTTTGTTCTAACATTTTCTATTTTATAAAATGGTGGGAACCAGGAGAAACCAGGCCAACAACTCATGTGAGGGCCAATGCAATGATTGCCCAGACAAAATCCCCAATAATTTGGGAGGTGGAGTTCAAAACATTATGACGATGCTTACCCAATTATCTCAGGTTATGACCAGTAACCATAATAATGGGGAACTTCTTCCTCCACCAAAGATAGGGAAACTGGCTATCGAATGTTTTATGCGGCAACGACCACTGACATTTAGTGGATATTCTGATCCACTTGTTGAGGAACAATGGGTCCACTCCATGGAGAATATCTTTGTTGTTCTTCACTGTTCTGAGGTGAAGAAGGTGAAACTATCCATTTATCATCTAGATGGAGAGGTCGATCAATGGTGGGTTTTGATTAAGAACACCAAGCCAAGGTAAGAAATTAAAGAGATGGAATGGGAAGACTTTAAGATCATGTTTCTTAATAAGTATTTCCCATGAACTCTTCATACAAAGATGGAGAAATAATTCATAGCGATTAAGAAAAAAGAAGGAGAATCTATCACAACCTATGAAGAAAATTCCACAAGGCTTGAAAGTTATTCTTCATGTTTTGTTATAATCAATGATAGAAAAATTGATAGATTCTTTAGGGGATTAAAACCACACCTTCGAAATGCTATTGCAATTTGAGACATTGGGAGTTATAAAGAAGTTTTCTAGTGTTCTCTCAAAGTGGAGATGGAGTTTGGATAATAGTCCCATGGCTATGGTGATAAGAAAAAAATATGGAGTTTCAAGTCGGTTGATCTAATGGAAAATGTGGGAAAAAAATCAATGACCCACATGCAATAAATGTGGGAAGTTTAACCATGGGAACTTCCTCAAAGGGATATGGAAATGATTAAAGTGTGGGAATGAAGGAAACCTAGATCAAGAGTATCCTAAAGACATAAAAACGAAAGATATTATTGAAGAATAAAGGATAGAACCATTCATGGTTCAATGCTACAACTATAGGGAGCTAGGGCACTATGCAATCCAATGCACTAAACCTCAAGTTCTCAAGGGTAATCAGCATCAGCAGCCACCAATGCCAAAGGAACAAGGTAAGGATTATACCATTACAACTATGTAAGTGGAGCAAGATAATGAATTTGTACAAGGTACACTTCCTATTCACTTAAGAATGGAAAAAGTCTTATTTGATTCTGGTTCTACACATTCCTTTATATCTTGAAAGTTTGCTAGAACTATAGAATCAAGGCTCTGAAACCTTGAAGTAGAGATATCTATAAAAACACTAAGTGGTGGAATCATTGCAACTTAAGTGTTTGACTCTTCTCTTATTGGCATATGTGGGAAGATTCTTCCAGTTCATCTCATAATACTTCCCTTGGTAGAATTTTATGCTATAATAAGAATGGATTGGATCTCATTATATAGAGCACACATCAACTGTCGGGAAAAAGAAATATCTTTTCATATTCGAAACCATCCGATGCTTCTTTAAAAGATCAAGGAAGATCATGAATCTCCTTTGAAAAATCCTTCCATTTTGTGGGTGTTGATTCCCTATGTGGATGCATACCTCTCCCAAATGGTTGGATCAAAGGAAGGTTCCAACCTTTAGGAAATGTCCATCATGAGGGAATATATTGATGTATTTTCTAAAGAGTTACCTAGAATTCCCCCAGACCATGAGGTAGAGTTTTCAATAGAACTCATACCTAGAGCTACTCCTATCTCAATGTGTCACTATAGTATGGCTCCTATCAAACTAGAGGAGTTAAAGAAGTAGCTGCAAGAGCATCTGGACAAAGGGTTCATACACCCCAGTGCATCACCTTGGGGTGCACCAGTTCTCTTTGTGAAGAAGAAGGATAAAACAATGTGGCTATGTATCGACTATCGAGAACTCAACAAGATCACCACAAAGAACAAGTATCCTCTTCTAAGGACTGATGACTTGTTTAATCAGTTAAGATGAGATAAATACTTCTCAAAGGTGTATCTTCATTCTAGATATCATCAGCTAATAGTGAAGAAGGAATATATTCGTAAGACTTTCCTTCGTACAAGGGATGGGCACTATGAGTTTCTGCTCATGCCGTGCGGACTTACTAATTCCCCTTCATTTTTCATGGATTTGATTAATAGACTCTTTAGACATTACCTCAACAAATTTGTGGTAGTTTTTATTGATGATATTCTCATCTACTCCATGAGAAATGAGGAACATGAAGAATATCTAAGACTTGTGTTGGCGACATTGAGAAAGGAGAAGTTGTACGCCATGTTCAGCAAGTATGACTTTTGGATGAATCAAGTTACATTATTGGGACATGTGATCACAAGTGATGGAATTTTTGTGGATCCTTCAATGAAAAAGGATATTGAGTAATGACTAAAGCCCTATAGTGTCACAGAATTTCATAGTTTTCTTAGATTAGCTGGGTACTACCGACGTTTTGTGAGAAACTTCTCATGATTTTCAAGCCCAATAACTATGTTAAGAAGGAAAGAGGTAAAGTATGTATTGACGGAAGAATGTGATGGAAGCTTTAAGGAGCTAAATAGAAGGCTGATCACTGCACCTGTACTCACACTACCACAATGTGGAGAAATTTTTGTGATATACAATGATTCTTCAAAGAAAGGATTGGGTTGTGTACTCATGAATAATGAAAATGTGACAGCCTACACCTCACGACTGTTCAAGATCCATGAGCAGAACTACCCGACACATGATCTAGAGCTGGTAGCTATGATTTTTTCCTTGAATCACTGGCGACACTACCTTTATGGTGAGAAGTGTGACATATACACCAACCATAAGAGCCTACAGTTTATATTCACACAAAATGAGCTCAACATGTGTCAAAGGAGATGGTAAGAGCTAATCAAGGATTATGATTTATCTATTAACTACCATCCTAGAAAGGAGAACAAGGTAGCTGGTGCTCTATGCAAAAAAGAACATGCTACTCTATTCATGTTATGGATTGAGAAAGACCCTATATTCTTGGATATGCAAAGCATGGATTTAAAAATCATAAGGGTAGGGGATACATTCAACCTTGCAAATGATTTTGTAACCTTCTATCCAAGGGAAGATTAAAGAATCATAAAGGGATGATGTGGAGAAAAAAATAGTGTGAATGCAGTAAAGGAAGGGAAGCTGCATGAGTTCCATATCGATGATGATGGTGTTATTTGGTTTGGAACGCGGCTTTGTGCACCATCATCACCCAGGATAAAGAAGGAGTTATTGTAAAATGCACATAGCTCAACATTATCTATCCATCCTGGTAGCACTAATATGTATCGTGATCTCCAAGAACACTTCTGGTGGGATAACATGAAAAAGGAGATCGTGGAATATATCTCAAGGGGTTTGGTCTGACAGCAAGTTAAATCATAGCATTAAAAGTACAAAGGGTTGATGCAGCCAATGATTATACCCATGTGGAAATGGGAAAATGTTACAATGGAATTTGTCATAGGTCTCTTGAAGACTTCAAAGGGAAATAATGCGATATAGGTTGTAGTTGATCGACTCACCAAGACTGGTCATTTTATTTCTATTCAAGAGGATCTCCTGCTTGAAAAACTTGCAAAGATATATGTGAAGGATGTGGTGAGACTAAAAGGTGTTCCACTCTCAATTCTCTCTGACCATGATCCAAGGTCCACATATAAATTTTAGAGGAGTCTTCAACGTTCTTTGAGTACTGAATTAAATTTCATCACGACTTATCACCACCAAACCGAAGGCTAAACTGAAAGGACTATTCAGATGCTTGAAGATATGCTAAGAGCCTGATCACTATAATTAAAAGGTGTATGGGATAAACATATCCCATTGGTTGAGTTCTCATACAATAATAGCTTCCACATGAGTATTCAGATGACTCCATATGAAGCTCAGTGTGGAAAGCGATGTAGAACTCCAAATTGTTGGGATGAAGTTGGAGAAAGAAAGCTACTTGGACCTGAACTTGTGGAATAGGTGATAGAAAATGTTCCATTCATCAAGAAACACATCAAAACTACTCAAAGTTGGTAAAATAGCTATGTTAACAACCATTGAAGGGATTTGGAGTTCGATGTTTGAGATAAAGTCTTCCTTCAAATATCACCATGGAAGTGAGTCATGCGGTATGGGAAGAAAGGAATGTTATGCCCAATGCACATTGGCCCCATTGAAATCCTTGACCATATAAGTGTCTAGGCCTATCTTCTTTCACATCCACCGAATATGGCTCAAGTTCATGATGAATTTCATATATCACTCCTGAGGAAGTACATACCTGATCCCTCACATGTATTGAACTCAGAGGTGGTACAAGTGGAAGATGATCTCTCTTATATGGAGCAGCCAGTAGAGATTCTAGACCGAAGAGATAAGGTTCTATGAAACAAGACAACCCACCTTGTAAAATTTTTGTGGAGGAACCATAAGTTTTAAGAATCTACTTGGGAACCAGAGGAGGCGATGAAGGAGAATTACCCTCACCTGTTTCTGTAAAGTGAAATTTTGAGAGTGAAATTTTATAAGGGGGAAGAATGTAACGACCCATAGTATTTAAATAGAAATTACCTTCTTAAAAATATGTCATAAAATCACATGAAAACACAACATAATGAACTACTATGTGCT
The DNA here is from genome assembly GCA_963277665.1 of Viscum album. Classification (NCBI taxonomy): domain Eukaryota; kingdom Viridiplantae; phylum Streptophyta; class Magnoliopsida; order Santalales; family Viscaceae; genus Viscum; species Viscum album. The sequence goes on along the minus strand of OY728162.1, from coordinate 419,063,807 downwards.
ATGTGACCTTTAAACATAATTTTTTCACTTTTGTGTTTGGAATTTTGAAAATCCAACATACACGGTTGTGTTCAAGATTATTTTTGTGGTCCAATAAGAAAAACTTAATTTTTTGGTAAATAGTAACATACCCTTATGAATATTAAGCTACCCTTATTAATATTACATCTTCCAAATAATATTCACCTTACCCATGACTAATTAAATAATATTTAGGCATCTTTGAAAGTGAAAATATGACTATAATAAACGTTTTGGTATTTTTGTAAGTTATAAATAATTAATTATAATTAATAAATTAATTTGAAATAAAATTTATTTTCATAAAATGTTTTCATAAATTATAAAATCTATGTCTCTTAGTTTTTAGATAATTTTATAATTCCCTATGTAATTTTTGAAAGCATTATAAAATCAGTTTCAATTTTAAAAAACATTATTTTTTAAGTAAATTATGATTTTAATTAAATATTAAATTAATAGTATTTATAAAATTATTTTTGAAAAATGGACTTCATTTTTGGATTCTACATGTCAAAAAATGGTTAGGGTAAAGTTTTGAGATTATTATTAAATACTTCAATTTTCGGGTGAATAATAAAAAATACAGTTCTTCTCATAATCAGTGTATCGTAAATTGCATCATTAATGATGTAATGATGAAATAAACATTATAGAACTATAGGTTCGGCCAAATTATATTAAATTTTATAAATGGTTCTTTAAAATACAATAAAATCAATTTTCAAACCTAAAAAAGAACCTTCCAAAGCCTAAAATCAAAAGGTGATTTCTTAAAGTGTCTTTTTCACTTTCTGTCACTTTCCTTTTAATAAATTAATGAATTAGAATTATGAAGATTATTTAGAGCCTAAAAAGAATTATATTATATTAATATATAATTTAGGATGTCAAAAACCTACTATTACAAGTATAACTTTTGATATATTATTTTATTTAATATTTTATACTAAAAAACCTCCCTCATCATGTATAAATAACCCCTCCTCCTCCACTTGCCAAACCACTCCTCTAAAGCTTCAATAATTGTCTATACTCTGCCCAAGAATCTTCCCTATACCCTTCCACACGTCCAAGAGCTTCGGGTCTCATCAAAAGAACAAGCATTGGCCCCTTAAGGAGGATCTTAAGAGGAGGATTCAAGAGGTAATTTCTCTTCCTCTTTCCTTTAATTCCCTTTCAATTTCAAGTCCTTTTCTTATTCTCTCCCAATCTATATTTGTCCAATTGGTGTTTTGACTCAAGTATTATACATATACTATAATTTTATGATACTAGTGGAATATTATACCATCCAAACACATTCTTCTCTTCCTTTTATTTTATAAAATAAAACGTTGTTCGTAAGGTGTTAATCTATCACCTTCAAGAATGACATGTTTTATTTTTCCATTTCTACCTATAGATCTGGTCATGAAATCATTTTTAGGGTTGAAAAAAGATATTATATATGTATTATGTTCTATTTTAAGTTCTATAACTAAATTATTTACATATTACTGGATGATTAAACAAAACAAGTTCGTTGTGGTCGAAAAACCTCCCAAATTAACACAAAGGATCATCATTAAATTCCTATCTAATGATTCATCCACATGGTATAAAATTAAATTCATATTAAGATCATTTTAAAATTTGGAATATCATTAATAAACAGTAATATATATTATTTTTTACCCATGCTCTACACAAACTTCAATTAATGAATACATGTGAAACTCTCAAGAAAACCATAAAAATGAACATTCCCAAAAAATGCTTTTAAAATCTATAACTCATAAAAAGGCCCATAAAATAACACAATGAAACTAAAATTACCCTTATTAATGTATAAATGGTTCTATAATTTCTCATTAAATAATATAATGTCATTATACAAGACATTAAAGTGAATGAAGTGTTCAGATACAATGTAAGGGGAAATTCTCGAACCCAACTTTCATCCTTTGGGTTCTCCCTCATTCACTCCTTTTTGATAAGGTTAATCCATAATAATATTTTCTTCATAATTGTCTTTCCTTTTCTGGGATATACATGTTTGTCACTGGTATTTATTAAAAACCAAATGTTTTCCAAAAGAACTCTTCTTTCAAGAACACATCTTTTACTTCTCATTCATGATTGACGGTTCTTGTAACATGTACATTATTCCCTCATTCTTTTAAGAACCCAATGTTTATGAATGTGTTCTTATGAGATGAAACCCACTCCTTTTAAGGGGTTCGTTATGGTCATATATGTTATATGTTCATTGTGTCATGCATGATAAATGATAATGTTATGATGTGACGGGTGCGCCTGGAATTATACAGCGCTCCAATGCATTGGGTAAAGTGATGAATCTCATGAGTAAATGTGAAATGATGTGTTAACAAGATTATAGATTTGTTAAAAATCATTTGTGGAAGTTTAACACTAAGATATGATGTTTCATTTTTATGCATTTCCACATTTAAAGTCTCTGATTAATGCTTCCTCTCGTGTTTATGATTCTTTACCTATGCTATGAATTATGCTCACCCCATGCTATAGTGTTCTTATATATCCTCTTACTAGGATTCTATCTCACCCCTTTTTATGTATATCCTCATGTGGCTACATGTACTAAGTAGAGTTCATGTGCCAGTAAGAATCTAGAGAAGAAGAAATGAAAAAAAAGTGTATGCTCGATGTTGTAATTATTATGCATAGTCCTAGATTTTCCAAGACAATAAACCATTGTATCATCTATGTATAATACTATTATGTTTTTCATCTTTAAAATGATGTAATAGTAATGTAATAAATGTTTGGGTCACTATAGAACGTTGTCATGATATAGAATAAGAAGAGTTTCAGATAGTATTCTATGATTACTTTTATCTCAATATGCTAAGGGACAATACATATTGGGTGTTTATGATTCTGGAACATGGCTCTCTTTTAGTTAGGGATTAATCTTTCCATTTTACTAAGCTTCAGTGCTTCACACCTATTCTGATGGGTGACAGTTTGTCAAAGGAAAGGCGATTTGTGGATGGTCTCTGGTATGACATCTGATCGTAGGTGAATATCTTCTAGTTGACTACTGTATCTAATATAGTAAAATAGGCACTAATTACTGAATAAAACTAGAGGAAATATGGAGGTGTGAACCAGAGTGGTTTGGCATCCATATTTGGTACTATTTGGACTGGTAAAATGAAGTGTCATCTAGAGATTTCTTAAGGTGAGTCTATTGACTGAATGGCCCGAAGGCCTTATTTTTTATTGATTTTTGATAAAAACCCTTTCAAGGGATGATGGGGAAACCTTACAAGGCCCATATGCTTAGAGATTACATGAACTGTAGGCCTTAGGAAATTATACAGACTATACTTGTAACTCCTCCTCCCAGCTTCTTCATCGTGATATCTACTCTCCACCTTCCCATGGCTATTACACTAAGCTTATCATGCAAGCACAGTCTGGTCCCAATGGAAATTTCATACACTCTATTTCTTAAAAATACTCGCTGATTTTTCTCTGGTGAATGTGTCTCCTCTGATTCCCATTTGAAGTATGATCCTTGTAGAGTCTGTATGATCATTAAGCACAATTTCAGGTGGCCCGAAGTCCTTTTGGTGTCCCAAAGGCCTTCCGGGGCCTGAAGGCCCTGAGGTGGCCTGAAAGCCTTACCGGGTCGAAGGCCTTGGGTGGCCCAAAGGCCTTAAAGGACCTGAGTCCCAAACCGATGGCCCAAAATCTCAAATAGAGGAATAGATCCGACTGCTACAGTACCAAAAAATATATGCTACAGTGCCTGCTACATTGCTTACTACTGTTTTTCTACAAACTACTACTGTAACGAAAGTATGTCTCCACCTAGTTTTGAACATGGGTCTCTTGGATGCACATTCTGAGTCCTCACGAACTGGGCTAAGTCTATTAGCCAGATTGCATTGTCAGGTATCCAGGTGAGGTGCTACCAGTGTGGGATAGATGGAAATACCAAACTTGATTGTATGATGGATCCATTATAGTGCCAATCTTGCATCAAGATGGTCCATGTTCATAGTTTCAATAGGGTGTTTCCTACAATAGCTAGTGAGAGAGGGATTGTACTGACTCCACGTTCATTAGTAGGGTTAACTGATTCTCACTAGGTGGAGAAATAGAGTGCATTAGGTCATTTAGGGTGAGTTAGTGGTCCTGACTATAGTAGACAAACTCCAATTCCTCATCGACATCAGGGTGGAGTAACTCAGGGTAGCTAGGTAGTGTAGTAGGGTCGCAGGACATGCAAGACTTATGCAGTGTAATAGACCCAGTAGAAGAAGGATCCCAGACCTTCTACTATTATAGGTACTATTCTAGTCACCTCTGTTTTACCTGCTACACTTTTTGAAACAAGGTATTCACATCGTATCATATTTGTGCCTGTTATAGAGAGCCTAGGGCTCTGTGTTTTTAGTTATTATGATGTTATAAAGCTGGACACTCAACTTGGGATTATAATGGAAGGTGTGTAATAGTTCAAGGAGTTCCCCCTTGAGATTGGTGGGTGTCACTTCGTTTGGGATCTCTATGTCTTAGAGATTACATGATTTGATTTCATCCTTGTAATGGATTTGATGGTATCATTTCAGAAATTTTTTGATTGCAATCACCGTAGGAAGAGTTTTGCGTCAAAAGGGGGAGGATCATTTTTTCCTAAGGGAGAGTGGGATGTCCTGAAAAGCTGAGCTAGACCCGAGCATTGTTGGTTGAGTTGTATTATATCAAAAATTTCAATATTATATCTAGATGAATGGGGTAGACGTCAAATGGTTTTCCCTCTACCGGTCGATCATTTAAAGGATGTCTTCCTGGAAAACTTATTCGGTTTACCACTAGTGAGAGAGGTAGTGTTCTCTATCTGGATAGTTCTAGGAGCTTCACTAGTATCCATTCCTCCTTATAGAATATAAATGATTGAGTTATAGGCACTCAAGTGGTAGATATAGGGCTTGGGGGCAAAGAGTTTCATCTGACCCAGTACTTCTCTATGGGGTTATCCGGTACTTTTTTCAAAAAAAAATCAAATTGTACCCTTAGGATATGCAGGGATTATCAAAAGCTAAACAAGCTAATGGTTAAGAACAGGTATCCTCTACCAAGGATAGATGATCTCTTTGACCTGCATCATGGAGCTCATGTTTTCTCAAAAATTGATTTCAGATCTAGTTATCATCATGTGTGTGTTAGATCATCATACATACATCACACAAATTTTCGAAGTAGATATGGTTTGTATGAGTATGTGATTATTTCGTTCAGTCTCATGAATTCTTCAGCTGTCTTCATTGCATTAAAGAACTGAGTATTCCATCCTTATCTTGATTCTTTTGTTGTTGGTTTCTTGGATGATATCTTAGTGTATTCTCATAATCCACATGACCATGAAAACATCTTGATATCATTTTGAGTACATTGATAGAGAATCAATTATATTCTAAGATCACAAAGTGCCTCTTATGGATGGATCATATTTACTTCTTAGGTCATGTAATCTCAGATAAAGGAGTATCAGTGGACCTAGAGAAAGTGAGAGTAGTAGTTACCTGGGAGAAGCCTAAGAATGTCTATGTGGTGTGAAGTTTTCTAGGGTTGAATAGTTACTAAAGGAATTTCATATAGGAATTATCATGAAAAGAAGTGATGATAGAAGGGTTGATGAAGAAGGGTGTGAAGTATGTATGGTCAGATTCTTGTGAGATAGCCTTTCAAGAGTAGAAAGGGAGATTAACGTCTGCACCGATACTATTTTTTCTAGAATCAGGTAGATGTTATACTATGTACTACAATGCATTAGATATTGGGATGGGAGCAGTGCCTATGAAGGGGGATCGACTCATTTTGTATGAGTCTCAGAATTTGAGGCCACATGCGAGGTACTAACCAATGCATGATCTCAAGTTATTCGTGGTTGTTCATGCCTTACGTTTTTAGAGACATTTCTTACTGGGAGAGAGTTTTGTGGTATACATGAACCAAAAAAGTCTCAAGAACATCATTACTCGACATGATCTAAATCTGAGGTAGAAAAGTTGGATGTAATACCTTCAGTATCTTGATTTCAAGCTTGCCTGCATGTCTAAGAAATGAAATGCAGTGGTTGAAGCACTGATCAGGATGACTCAAATATAGGCAGTGCAGTAGGCTAGTAGAGTCTGGCATCTTATGTCCTTGTTCTTTGAGATGAATCTAGAGGTGCATGACAAGTAGTGATGGACTTTTCTTTCATCCATAGTTGTTACCTCTACCTTACTGGATATAGTGAAGATGAGTAACCTATAAAATTCAGAATACGTAGTCCTACGAGAGAGTATGTCCAGAAAGGACCCTCTTCTTGGTTGGACCATTGATGAGGAAGAATTCCATTAGTTATAGGGTCGCATATGGGTTTCAGCAGACATGTTCGAGGAGATGATGCACGATTTTCATGCTTTTGTTTCAGAGGTGTATATTGGTGTCACCAAGATGTATTGGGATTTACATCGTCAATACTAGTGGTGAGGTATGAAGGGATATGTAGTTTGTTTTTTCATGAGAAGTACCGCCTGTCAGCAGGTGAAGGTGGAGAATCAGCAACCCACTATAATTTTACAGCAGCTACCCATTCCAAATTGGAAGTGGAATGACGTCGTGGTATATTTCGTGATGGGTTTACCAAGGTTTACCTAAGGTAATAATGCAGTGTGGTTTGTTATTGAAATTCTTACGAAAGATGTACATTTCATTTCGATTAAGGAAACCTTTAGTGTCGATGATCTTGGGAGGTTGTACATCTCTAAGATCGTACAACATCATGGGGTCCTACATTGTATCATTTCATATAGGGACACCCAGTTGAATTCTAACTTCTAGAAAGTTCTATAGATGGCTTTGGGTACACTGGTACTTCTGAGCACAACATACCACCCCCAGACAGATGGCCAGTCAGAGTGCATGATTCAGGTGATGGTGGTCATGCTTTGGGCATGCATCCAGGTTTTTGAGGGTTCTTGAGAGACACAAATACCCCTTGTTGAGTTTTCCAAAAAAATATCTTCCAGGATAATATTTAGATGGAACCATATAAGGATTTGTATGGTTGGCCATGCAGATTACCCATATTTTGGATGGAGGCAGGTGAGGCAGCTATGTTGAGACCTCATCTTGTCAAGGAAACCACTAAGTAGGTTCATATAATTTGGAATTGGATGGGTACTATGAAGTCTCATAAAAAATAAATATTTTATCACTGTATATGACCATTGATGTTTGAGGTAGGGGATCGAGTTTTCCTATGTGTCGTACCGAGGTGGAGACACAAGAGAATCAAGAGATAGGGTAAACTTTCACCAATATATGTCGGGCCTTTCGAGATTTGGGAGAGGTTCAGACCTATTTCCTATAGATTTTAATTTCCTAATAGGTATAGGGAAATTCATGATGTCTTCCATGTCTCTTAGTTGTGACATTACCTTTCAGACCCATCTCATGCTTTTCAACCTGAGGAAGTGGAGTTTCAGGAAGATGCGTCATTTAAGAAGCATCCTATTCTTATTGTGGATCATAGAACGGAGGTTCTTTATGGCTGATATGTTCCATTAGTATAGGTTCTATGGTATCATGACCGAGTGCAGGACGAGAACTGGGAGAGGGAGGCCGACATATGATCACAATGGAAAGAGTTATTCTCAGATGTTCCTTTACTTCCCTTGGAAGGGTAATTCAGGGACGAACTGCTTTAAGGGTGGAAGTTTGTAAGAATATAGTTCTTACTTTGAGGCAACGATATTTCCTCTTCAATTTTTCTTATGAAAATGAAGGAAAATAGATCAAATCCTGGTTATAGGATTGTTACATGACATGACTGGGAGTTACATGTCATGTATTTCTAGGGAAACGCCATGTAAGGAGGGTTTCACACCGTATAATCCCAGTACATGACGATTTAATGACCTGGCCAAGATTTGTATAGACACTGTGTGTAGTTTATAGTACATGCCATGTAATTTAATTTTCTTATTAAATATGGAAGTAGCATTGTTTTTTTAGACAGAGAGAAATGTGCCATACTTTGATGAGCAACGTGCCTAGGCAATCCGATTGGAAAATTTCCTCCCATTTCATCGTTTGTCATCCGATTTGAATACTATTAGGTCTATTTGAAATCCCATTAGTTAGTGATCGATTAATATTGAGGCTATCTTCCTGATTTATTATATAAAACAAATTATCAAAGGGTTTGATTTTATTCTCATTTTGTATATCTAATCCATTCTTGATCGAATTGAAACTCAGTGCTGGATGAGGAGAGTCGTATGAGTACGAGGTAGATGGTATTATGCCTTTCGCTAGCTGTCGAGTTCAATATATATGATGTAGTGCCACACAACCACTTTTAGAGTTTCAATTAATTTATTTTTGTCTATTATTATTGCCTATTGTTGATTAGGTAATTATTTAGATGTTTAAAAACATGTTTAGGTTTCAGCACTGCGATTAAGGGCTGCCCTACGGGTGTATTTCCCTTAGACAACCAACATTAGCCGTTTGTCCTAGGATGCCCATGGGAAGACCTATGATTCCATATTATGGGTTTTTTAAAATGGAAATTGGTTAATTAAAGGCATTTTTGTGTTAGTTATTATTATAGAATCCATGTAATAGTTTAATTCACATGTTTCTTGTTATAAATCTAGCCCATGTGAGTATTTTAATGCCTAAGCCTTATGAGGTTGGTCCTTGATTTTTTATGTTGGATTCCTTTGGTTTTATTTTTATCTTCATGTGGGTGAGGTTTTTCAATGTCTAAGAGTGATGTTTTACTATTATTGAGGAAGAGGTTTTTCTATACATGAGGGAAAGGCTTCGTTATGCCTGAGGGTAAGGGTTCCCTTACTATTACTATATCATGAGCGAGCCATGATGTAATGGATGGGATCAGTCTCTCTTTGGACAGAATAGTGAAATGGAATGATATATGATGTGTCTGCCAAGCTAAAGAACAATGTTGGATTTAGTATTTACTTATGCTTGCTTAGATGGTCTCCTGAGATATCTGTTGTGCTTACTTGTAGAATAGTTTAATTTTGAGTATCTTCCATTTACTTATTTCAATAATATACAATTCACTTTATATATATATATATTCACTAATTTATCGTCACAGATCTTGGGTGGTTACCTACTAGGATTTAGTCTCACACCCTGTTTGGGTCATGCTTTTAGGCCCATACAGATTATAGGATTGCATGGGTTAATCAGGGAAAGCACCCTTCTGCTGGTTCTTGATATGCTATTTAGGAGTAGGATATAATGGTATCGAGCTGAGGCTTGCGATGCTTCTTAGAGTCCTTTGTTTTGTTTGTTTTTTGTAACATATATTGTGGATTTCTATAATGTACCTGTTTTGGCTGTTTTCTTAGAACTTAACATTCTACATCATCTTTTGTATGGAATGATGCTTCATTATTTATCTTATCAGTCTTATGCTATTTATTTCAGTTCTATGTTGTTTAATGATTCCTCTATTATATTATTATTTATTACTCTATGCTACACTTTTCCAATGAGGGGTTATTTTATCCACTATCACACCCTAGGCCCTCACTGCTAGTCGACAGCCTCTAGTATTTGAGGAAATATGATTGGGACTATGCTGCCGACAGGGTATAGGGCACCAATTGAGTGGAAACCAGATCTGGGACATTAGAATCCGGTGCATCAGTATTCCTAATAGCCCTGTATGGAATCATTCATTCCCTATGTGTCTATGGAATTTTTTTAAAACTCTAACTATACTACTTGATTAATTAAAATGTAGTGTAAGGAATGTTTGTGATCAAACCCATGGAGATGGTGATTTCTTCTTGATTATAATTTCAAAAAATATATTTTATTAAATTTGAGAAATAGGAGAAGATAATTGTTCGACCCTCATGTGTTAATAATGTTTTAATGATCACAAATCCGATAAATTCTGTAAATCTTGTTAATCTTGTTTAATCTATCTAAAATCATGTGTGCAAATGATTAGTTTCATTATGGATTAAATAATTATTGTAAACTATTTTTTATAATGATATTCTCTTATGAATTATTATGTTTAATTAATTCTATTAATATCACTATTTAAGTCTGATTATAGATATTTGGCTAAGTTTGAGACACCGTGAGTCTGCCACGAGTTGTGTTTTTCTGGCAAAGCACCCAGACACCTTGATCATCCAGACACCATGACCATCCAGACACTGTGACCATCCAGACAATATTACCATCCAAACAACATGATCATCCCAACACCATGACCATCCAGACACCGTGACCATCTAGACATCGTGACCATCCAGACACCGTGACCATCCAGACACCGTGACCATCCAGACACCGTGACAATCCAGACACCATGACCAGACACTTTGACCAAACACCACATCTATACTACTGATTCCTAATCTCTATAGAACATACCCATCATAATCTATATCATCATTCAAAGAAAAAGAAGGATACATCATTTCAAGGAGAAACTGTTTCATGGAGACACCATTTCCAGACAGACCGTGGCATCATTTCTTAATCTGTTTTGTCATTTTTCAATTTAACTTTTAACGGTCATATTTGAAGCTTTTAAATGTATTGCATAACTAATGTTCCTTTGCAGACATGTCACCTGATAGTACGAGGTATGAGGTACAGAATACAAGCTTCCTATTGGCTCCAACACATGCATTCTATGAATAAAAATAATAGTATGGACTGAAGAAAAATATATGTGTGACAAGCGGAAATAGTGGCCAAAGTGTGTGTGCAATAATGATCAATCACAAGAATTCATGAAAGAAAAACAACACATGCAACTTGACACTGATAAAGAACACATGAAGCATACTCGAATCCCAAAGTCGATAATACCCCCACACTATCAACTTCACGAATAACACGAGCTAGATCTAGATGAATTATGATATTATATTTTCCATGAGAGGACTCGATTTCTTCATCTACTTCATCCCATAAATCTAGAGCTGGAAAGAACAACACTCAGAGCACTTATAACCTAATCTCATCATTTTTTCTTTGTTGTGTATTATTTTTATCTTTTGAGAAGAGTGTGTTTGTGTGTTTTTATAACAACATGGACTATCTCCTGCATCAAAATGAAGGATAAAAGATATTATTTCTCTTACATCATTTTACACTTGTGTATTCCCATGGATAAGTCTTCAAGAGTTCCCCATGTGACCTATTAATTCATACCCACAAAGAATTGTGGAAAAGGTCATGTAACCTGAACAGTCTTGTATACTGTTGTTAACCCCAATCCAGGGTGTGGATCAAGTTGATTTATATAAACTGCTTGGTGGTAGGTGATCACCATGTGGAGCGGATTAGTTCTTGGCTTAAGAATGAACCACTTGTCTTATATCTACTATGTTGTCAAATTTAGTTTTCTCTTTTTTACTGTTGAATTAAGAAATTACTAAATTTACTTTGATATTTAATCTTGGAAAGAAGTTATAATTGTTTTTCCTTATTAAAATAGCTTCAAATGTAATTTTAATAACTGATGTTAAGATTACTAAGAATTAATCAATCTTCGGAGAAGTTATTTAAATAGTCAAGCTTTCATAACTGTATGAATTTTATTAACTAGGATGTATTTAAATTTAATAGGGATGATTTTTAGGAATACTTTTTAAAAAAAAATTATAGATACTCTATTCACCCCCCTCTGGAGTACTCTACTATGAACAACATTTAGTGTTGAAGGCTTGTTAATTAAGAATGTTTTTGACTCTATTCAACTGTGATTGTAGTTGTAATTTAAATATCTATAAATTTCAATTAATTATATATTTCTATCTCTTTTAATGTTTCTCTTTATTATAGATAATATATTGGAAAGTGCTGAAAAAAATAGACCACCATTCATTAATGGAACCAATTATGATCAATAGAAAATTAAAATTAAAATGCACTTAGAATGTATGACCTTTTAAATCTGGTCTTAAATTATAAAAGAATATAATATTCCAGATACTGATAGAATAACTTGGGACAAACCTACCAAAAAAATCCTATAATAACAATTCCAAAGCTATGAATGCTTTATACTGAACTTTAGGATATGAGGAATTTAATAGGATCTCTACATGTCAAACTACCCATGAAATTTGGGATACCTTGTCTTTTTCTCATGAAGTAACTCCTACTATGAAAGAAATGAGACTTAATAATTATACAATTAAATATGATAACTTTAAAATGAAACTTGATGAGCCTATTTCTGACATGTATCTGAGGTTCAATGAAATTTTCAACACAATTATTTCTCTTGTAATAGAAGTCACTACCAAAGAACAAATCGTGAGGATTCTCATATGCCTACCTAATAGATGGAGAGGAACCTCTGTCTCTATTAGAGATTCATGCAACATCAGAACGATACATGTAAAAGAACTCATTGGAAAACTGATGATGTACGAAGAGGAGATGAAAGTCAACATGGAAGAGGAGGATGAACCCAAAAGAAAATCTGTTGCATTCATGAGCACTACCTCTAAACACAAAGAAAAAGCGAAATTAGAAGTTTCTGTAGAAAGTTATAATTGTGAAAAAAATCATCACCTTGTAGGGATGAGGAGATGGCTCAATTATTCAGAAGTTTTAAGATATTATACAAGAAGAAGAACTTTTTCAGAAATCCTAAAATCAAGGGAAGATATGTTCAAAAAGGAAGTTGGAAGAAAGATTGGAAATGAAGTGAAATGTTTGATGAGATTGTCTTCTATGAATGTAAGTGAGAGGGACATATCAATGTTTCCTATCCCAAGATAAATTACAAAAAGAAATATGTGGGAAAAGATATAAATTATAAAAAAGGAAATTAAAGCAACATGGAGTTCTTCTGAGGAAAGTTCAAGTGACTCAGAATCTTTACATGATAAATAGGATAAAAAAGAAAATATGTGTTTTATAAAAAACAAATCTGAGGTAACACTAGAATATCATGAACATAATTCCTATTATTCTAGAGATGAGAGTCACTCTAAAAATATTTCTAATAAAGAAATCTTTAGTAATTTTAATATCCATGAATTTAAATGTAATGAATTAAAAGATAAATATAATTCTTTGAAGAAACATAATACTCTTACATCAATTGTTAAAACTGAACTCGCTGTAGAAAGGGGGAAAAATGATCAATTACTCAAAGATAAAAATGAATTAAAACTTTCTAACTAGAAATAAAAAAAGGATCTTGAATGGTCTACTAATGTTAAAGATACCTTGGTACAAATTCTAGGTAAACAGATTTCTCCTGAATATACTACTGGCATTAGCTATCAACCTGGTAAAAGAAATTTTGGAACGAATAAATTTTTTTCTATTTTTAGGACATACAGCTTTACTCCCAGTTGTAGAAAACATTCAGATAGTTCAAGTTGAGATACACTCTACTTTTTCAAGATTTTCTAGACAAAATAGAGTTTATTTCATAAATACATTACATAATGATTTTAGGAAACCTATGAGGAAGATATGGGTTGCTAAAGCACTAGTAACTAATATTACTAGACCCAAACAAGTATGGGTACCAAAATCTATTTTTATTTGATTATTTTATAAGAAAGTTGGTTAAAGAGTTCATGTAAAAGCTTATGGTACTTGGACAGTGGGTGTTAAAGACACATGACAAGAGACTATTTATTCTTCAAGAATTTAATAAATATTGATGTTGAACATGTCACCATTAGTGACAATGACAAAGGAATGATTATTGTCCTATCAAAATCGGTAACTCTAACTCAGTTTGGATTTCCAAATTACTTTTTGTTGAAGGATTGAAATATAATCTTCCTTGTAATTCACAACTATGTGATGATGGATTTCTTGTCAAATCTGAAAATTATTCTTGCAATGTTATTAATTCTAAAAATTAATTAGTGTTATCTCTATTAATAAATGAAAATGTATATTATGTTAACTTACTTTCTTTACCTTCTCAAAATGCTTCATTTTTAAGTGTATTTCACAAAGATTCATGGATTTGGAAAAGGAGACTAGGAAACTATAACACTCACTACCTCAAAAAGTTCACTTGAAAAAGCTTAGTCAATGACCTGCCCAAAATAGAGTTTCCAAATGATAAAGTGTGTAATCCTTGTCAAAAAGGAAAGCAACACAAAATTTTCTTCAAACTAAAGAATGAAGTGTCAACTTCTGAACCACTCAAATTGGTTCACATGGATTTGTTCATACCATCTAGAGTTTCTAGATTAAATGGGAAGCACTGTGTTTATATTCTTGTATATGACCTTTCTATATATACTTGGACTTTATTTTTGTCTCAAAAAAGTGAAGCTTTCCATCATTTTACCAAATATGCCAAAACTGTAGAAAATCAGAGTGGACTTACAATTAAATCCTTAAGAAGTGATCATGGTCGTGAGTTGGAAAACCAAGATTTTGAATCTTTTTTCTCACAAAATGGAAATAGTCATAATTTCTCTACCCATAGAACACCTCAATAGAATGGAGTTATAGAAATAAGAAATAGAACCCAGCAAGAGATTGTTGGAACCATGCTTAGTGAATATTACTTACCTAATTATTTTTGGGTTGAAGCTATAAATAAAACATGTTATATTATCAATATAGTATTAAGTATACCAATTCTTAAAATAACTCCTTATGATTTATGGAACAATATAAAATCCCGAGTAAGCTACTTCAAATTATTTGGCTGCAAATTCAATATCCTTAATACTAAGGACAATCTTGAGAAATTTTCATCCAACAGCGATGAAGGAATCTTTTTAGGATTATTAATCTCTAGTAAATCTTATAGTGTGTTCAATAAAATAACTAAATGTGTGGAAGAATCTATTAATGTCAAATTTGATGAAACAGATCTGCATGAGCCTAATACCACTCTAGAGAACCTGGAGGAGGATGTATCAAATCTGGACATTAATTCAAAATCCTCTAACAATCCTGTAAAGGAATCTGTGAAAACTTCTACTTCTAGAAATTCTTTATATTAAGGTCATAATGAAACTGACCCTATTGAGGAACCTGAAATCACCAGTCCATCTTTTTAGAGAGCTATTAGAACATTTAAGAACTGTCCTTTAGATTTTGTTGTTGGAGACTTAGAAAAATGAACTCACACTATAGATTTTATCAGAAATCACGTTGAACATCAAGTCTTCTTATCACAACATGAACCTAAATAAATTAATTATTCCATCAATGGTTAATTTTGTGTGATGGATATGCAAGAAGAACATAATTAGTTTTAAAGGAACAAAGTTTGGAAACTTGTTGATAGATCAAAAGACACATTCACCATAGGCACTAAATGGGTTTTTATAAATAAGGTAGATGAAGCTGGTAATAGAGTTAGAAACAAGACTAGATTGGTTGCACAAGGCTATAGTCAAGAAGAAGGAATTTACAATAAAGATACCTTTTCACCAGTAGCTAGAATTGAATCCATCAAAATTATGCTTTCTTATACTGCACATATGAATTTCAAACAATAACAAATGGATGTCAAAAGTGAATTTGTAAATGGGTATATAGTTGAGGATTTCTTTATATATAAACACCCTAGTTTCAGAAACCCTCATTTTCCAAACCATATTTTTAAATTATCAAAAGCTTTATGCGGTTTAGAACAAGATCCAAGAGCTTGGTACGATAGATTAAGTACTTTTCTAATTTCCAATGGTTTTACAAAATTAATAGATGATACTACCCTTTTTATAAAACGAATTTCAAATGATGTGTTAGTAGTTAAAATCTATGTAGATTACATTAAATTTGGATATTCAAAAAATTATTTATCTGTTGAATTTTCTAAAATGATGAAAAATGAATTTGAAATGAGTTTAACGGGTGAACTCAAATTCTTTCTTGGGTTTCAAATATTTCAAAATAATGATGGTATAATTTTAAATCAAAGAAATTATACAAGAGATCTTATAAAATATTTTGGATTAGATAGAACTAAAATTACTGACACTCCAATGAGTACTACTTGTATGTTGGATCCTAATGATGATGGAAAATCTATTAATCAAACCACTTAGAGAGGAATTATTGGAAGGATACTCCACTTAATTGTCAGCCAACCTATCCTTATGTTTAGTGTGTTTATGTGTGCTCGTTTTCAAGAAAATCCTATGGAATCTCATTTAAATTTTGTTAAGATAATTTTTAAATACCTCAAGAATACACTCAATCTATGAATGTTATATCCCAGAGGACAATAAATTGAGTTAGTGGGATATTTTGATGCTGATTTCAGTGGTTGTAAGTTAGATAGAAAAAGAACATCTGGAATATGTCAATTTTTTGGAAAATGACAAGTATCATGGTGTAATAAGAAACAAAACTATGTTACTTTATCTACTACAGAAGATGAATTCATAGTTGTTAGAAGTTTTTGTGCACAAATTTTGGGGATGAAACACACATTACTAGATTATGGATATCAATTCAGACTTGTACCTATAAATTGTGACAATACATGTGCTATTAACATCTAAAAAATCATATTTCATACTCTAGGACAAAACATATTCAACTAAGACATCACTTTTTGAGATATCGTTATCAATAAGGTGATATCACTTTGGAATTCATTGGAAATGAATGTTAGATCGCTGATATATTCACCAAACCATTAAATTCTAAAAGAATAGATTACATCATACATGAATTGGGAATGATAAATCTTAAGTAATAAGTTTACTGTTTTATAGTATACGGTTTCACAACTTGATGTTTCATGTTTACAGCCTTATAGTTACTATATCATGGTTACTGTTTGGTACTTGTTGTCTCAAACAATATGGTCAAACAATTTACAAATCACACTTGTTATGGTCTCATCGTAAATGCTTGTTACAGTCTCACTGTGAACGCTTGTTATGGTCTCACTGTGAACACTTGTTACAGTCTCACCGTGAACACTGATTATGGTCTCACTATAAAGATGTTTTATTATTTTATGTATTAGAACCTATATTGTGGTAATTCATTGTTTATTATTTTTACTTTCTCACGCTTTTGATCCCACAATGCTTGATATCCCTAAATAATTAAATAAAAGAAGTTTCACATGTTCTTCACTCGAGTTCTCTTCTTTCAAACTGTAACCCATCATTCAACCCTTCTCTCTATCAAACCCTCGGTGAATGACTAGGATAAAACACCCATTTTAATCATCTTATAAGAATCACAGTTCAAAGAAGAAGTTGAAAATCACACCGAAGATAGCTCTAGAAGGTCCTTTGAATTCGTATCTGGTGAACAGAATAGTGGTACCTAAAAAAGAGATATGCCCTAAGTGGCTTCTGTCAAGTAAGTCTTTGGTATTGAAATTGCTAATAGAGTAAGGATGGATGGATTGGTTCACAAAGTAGGATGGGACAATTTAACTAAAACTAGTTTCACACTTTTACTAGAATGTTCAATTCTCTTTTGATTCAGAAGATTGATATGTTCTGAAAAGTTGGATCAATATCTATATTTTTACCCTTTCTTCGAGGTTTTGGGATGCATAACTTAGGATACCTCATGAGGGTATTTTTGGGTACTATTAGATAGGTTATCCACCTCCAAGTTCATTCATTTTTTTTTGAAGAAGCATTGAGAAGGTTAACTGGAAATGAAACTGAGAGGAGAGCCATAGCTGCTGAGCTAGATGGTGAAACCAGGCTTCAGTTTAAGTTTGTTCAGAATTTTATTATCCCCAGAAAAGGTGATTTTTCAATAATCAAGTATTAGGATGTATTTTTGATACATCCAGTAAAAAAAAGGACATAATATCAACCTATGAAAGTATGTTATACACCATATGTGTGAGTTGATCAAAAAAACCTCCAAATGAACCTCCCTATTTTATTCAATGATTATCTTAGTTATGCTTCATACAAAGGGATTGGTTGGTCCAGATGAAAAATACATTAAGGATTATGAATTCTGTATTTTGAAATATTCAATAATGAGAATTAAAATCAATTGGAATCCATGGATAAAAGCTTAGGTGGAAGATAATGATAGATTATATGAAAATTTTAATCTGGTGGAACACCCTTCAATAACTAAGGATATTTCTGATACTAGTTTGGAACCAAATGAAATTGAAGAGTATTCTGATGAGGAAGAATAGGAAGAAGCCTTTTCAACCACAAGAGAAACTATTCTAATTGAGGAAGACAATGAATCTGCTCCTCAAGTCATAATAGAGAAGGAAATACATGTTCCTAAAGAATTTGTTGATATGGAAGAAAAAATTTCTTCCAAAGAAGAATATGTTGATAAGGTAAGTGAAAAGGATGTTTTAGAAGAACATATAGAAGAATATTATTTTGTTGATCAATAAAATGCTCTTGAAGAACACCCAGAGGAAAAATTTGTTCCTGAAATTATTCTATCTACCGAATAGAGAATAGATCAAGCCTTTTAGTTGGATAGAAAGGAAATGGGTGAGGATATCAGGGATGACATCTTGGAATAAAATAAAGAATCTAAAAAACTCAGTCCTAAGAAAGAGGCACCTGTTGAGGGGGAGAAACATCTGAATCTAGAATCTATTGAAATACCTAAATCGATTGATCCATGTTCAGTGGAAACCTGGTCTAAATTCCCTTGTTATTTTGATGTGAATGATTCCCAAGAAGTCTCAGTTAAAGGAATTGATCTATCTACTATGTTTCATTTGAAACTAGAATCTTCTCCTGAAGATATCTCTACTAATGAAATTTATCTGGTCTCGGTTTCTATTCTTGAACCTTCACAAGAACCTCCAAACTTGGTGAATAAGGATGATCTGAAATCCTTTGGAGCTACCCTATTAGTTGGAGTTGAAAAACCCATGATTAACCAAACGGCTCCAATAACCAATTTAATTTTAAGAGATGCTAATTTTTTATTGGAAAAATTCTTATGGAAGATTCAAACCAAGATGCTTCATGAGATTCAAGAAGTTGGAGTTGAGAACAAACAGCTTAGTGATGAAGTAAAGACACTCAGAGGTATGGTTGAAGAAATACAGAGAATGATAACCTCAAGACCAGAACCTATTTCTTATCCTATTGATAATATTCTTTGTCAAACTCCATAGGAAGTAGCATCACTAATTAAACAAAATATATATTCCTTAGCTGATAAGGTAGCTAAAAGAAACAAGCAGATTGTTCAAGAGATTTGTGAGCTTGTTATTGGTCTTAACAATTTAACTGATGAGTATAAGGGCTATCTTCAGAAACATATAAATCAACTAAAATCCATTACCTAGGCTGTTACTGCTTCTCGTACTTCTGGAAAATCATATCAACCTTCTTTAGACAGTGATCTACTCATAACAGTTGTCAAAGAAGAACATAAATCTATGCTTAGTGGTTTTGACAAGGAATATCTATCTAAAGTTATCAAAAAAATGATAGATTTCTTGATTTTGTGAGAATTCATTACAAGATTTCCAATGATGCTCAGAAAGAAATTTTTAAGAAGGTGGACATCTAATTCAATTGGATATTCTCTAAGAATGAAATGAACAACCACTTCAAGTACCTTTTGGAGAATATAAGGATTCCTCCTGTCACTCAAGCTTTTAAAACTCAAGTCCAAAAGCTCGAGGATTTCACTCCTCTTATGGATAATTTTAGGGAGAACAATGATTACTTTGAGAAATCCATGTTGCATGGTGGAGAGATTGTTGCTGAATTCATCAATCTTTTAAGGCCTTATCTTCATGTCCAGAGTACTACAATCGTCACTCTTGTAGCTACACCCTTGATATCTTGTTTTCCTACCTTCTCATCCTTTTACCTTACCTCTATATCTATGTCTATCTCTTAGGCTCTGAGTTAGATCAGGCCTATTATCCTTGTTCAATAGTTTCCTCGGTCTTCCACTGCACCTACCTTGGTCCCTTATATTTTTTAAGGACTCCCTTTACCTTTTATGTCCAGTGGTTCACTCCCTTCTTCCACTTCTACCTCTGCCCCTATGGATTCTTCTTCTAATGTTGTTGCCATTTACGAAGAGAATATAATTAAATGCTGAATAAAAGTGAATACTATCTTCTGATAGGGATTTTTTATGTATTCTTGTTATATACTATTTGTAATGACACTTTTTATCCATCTAAAGCATTTTTCACTTTTATTATCTATTTCTTATTTACACTTTTTTATAATCCCAAAAGGGGGAGAAATATGTATTCTATATGCACACTAAGGAAGTGGTACATTCACTATGAATAAATATCTCACTCACATGATTTTTGATCATCAAAAAGTGTGATATTGTTGGACTCCTCGTGTTTTAATCATGTTTTAGTGATAAAAAATAATATACATTCTATAAATCTTGTTAATCCTATTTAATCTATCTAAAATCAAGTGTACAAATGATTAGTTTCTTTATTATTTAAATAATTATTGTAAACTATTTTGTTTATAATGAAATTTTTTTAGTAATTATTAAGTATAATTCATTCTATGAATATCACTTTTTTAGTCTATATACAGATATTTGGCTAAGTTTGAGACACCGTGAGTCTACCACTAGTTTTGTTTTTCTGGAAAAGCACCCAGACACCGTGACAATCTAGACACTGTGAAAATCCAGAAACCATGGCCATCCAAACACCATGATCATCGAGACACTGTGACCATCCAGACACAATGACAATCCAGAGACCATGACCATCCAGACATGTTGACCATCCAAACACCATGACCATCCAGACACCGTGACCATCCATACACTGTGACTAGTCACTCTGATCAAAAACCACATTTGTGCTACTAGTTCCTGATCTCCTTAAAATTTTCCCATCATAATCTATCTCACTTATCGAAGTAAAATAATGAGACATCATTTTAAGGAGACCCCTTTTCATAGACACACTGTTTCCTAATAGACTATGGCACCATTTATTAATTTTTTTCGTTTTTTAATATAATTTATATGGGTCAAATTTAAAGCTTTTAAATGAATTGAAATAATTAATGTTTCTTTTTAGGCATGTCACCTAGCAGTATGAGGTAGGAGGCACAGAATACAAGAATCATGTCGGCTCCAACATAGGAATTCTAAGAATAAAAAGAACAGTGTGCCTAGAAAACAAATAATTGTTTGACAAGTGAAAATAGTGGAAATAAAAAAAAGTGTGTGTGCCATAGAAAACAAGCATGAACATTCATGAAAGAAGAACCGACGCATGAAACCTAACACTACTGAAGAACAAAAGAAGCATACTTGAATCCCAAAGTCTAGAAAATTTCCACACTATCAACTTCATAAAGAACACGAGCTAGATCTTTCTAACATAGGATACTCTGTTTTCCATAAGAGGGATTTATTTCTGCATCCTCTTCATCCTAGAAGTCCAGAGCTTCATAGACTAACACTCAGAGCACTCCTAACCTTATCTAATCATTTCTGCCCTATTGTGTATTATTTTTATCTTTCGGGAAATGTGTGTGTGTGTCTCTATAACAACACGCACTATGTCCTACATCAAACTAAAGGATACAAGATATCCTTTCTCGTAAATTTTTTAACACTTGTGTATTCTCACAAATAAGTGTGGAAGAGGTCCCTATGTGACCTGTTAGTTCATACCCATGAAGAACTATAGAAGAGGTCATATGACCTGGACAGTCCTGTGGCTATTATTAACCACAATCTAGGGTGTAGATCAAGTTTGTTTATATAAACTTATTAGTGTAAGGTGATCAAAAAGTGGGGTTTATTATATCTCGGCTTGATACTGAACCAATTTTCTTATATCCACTATGCTGTCTATTTTAGTTTTCTCTATTTTGCTGTTTAATTCAAAAATTACTAAATTTACATTGATAGTTAATCTGGGAAATAAGTTATAATCATTTTTTATTATTATAATACCTTCAACATTAATGTTAATAACTGATATTAATATTATTGAGAATTAATAAATCTTCTAAGAAGTTATTTAAACTGTCAAACTTTCATAACCACATGACATTTATTAACTGGGCTGTATTTAAATTTATCAGGGAAGCTTTTTAAGAATTATTTTTTAAACAGAAATTTTTATAGATACTCAATTCACCCCCCCCCCCTTCTTGAGTACTTTACTTCGACTAACAAGAATATTTGTTTGATTAATTTCAAGAAAGAAAATGAATCAGATTGATTGATTTTTTAGTGATCAGATTTAGAAATCATGCTAGGGTGTTGTAATTTATAGGTTCATGTGCAATAGAATTTAATAGGTTGATTAATTCATGATTGGTGTTTGAGTTGGGAACAGTGAGATCCAATGGTCATGGGGTCTTATCCTTAACATGGAAAACCCCTATTTCCCTTGGTCCGGTAGTTTAGGCTGTTGTCGAATCATGTTTGTCTTGATACCAATTTTAAACCTAATGTCCCCTAAAGTTGAAAATGGTTATCATGTCTTTAGGGTAGTTAGTTTCACAAATTAAATGTTTCTTTTTTATTAGAATATTGATCATCACGATAAAATAAAAATAAATGTATTGGATGTTTGAAATGGAAACTGAACAAACCAACTCAAGAATAATAAATAGAATTAAATACAACGTACATTTCCCCCTTGATTACATCACCCTTGAACTGGCGGGTTTACCCCCTCATCCTAATGATGAGATGATAAGAGGGAAGGAGAAAAGAAAATAAAAAACATAAAAGAAAATAAAGAATTAACTTGGTGATGCGTAGTAGCATTTCTTCTGGCTTTAATCTCCATCTGAATTTGACTGCCCCTAAGGCGCATCCATGGGCTCTATGTATAGGTGCTATAAAGTTTTTTCATGACTAATTTCATTACATGTACTTTGTGGTCACAGTGTATAATGGAGATTCACTTTTTATGAATCTACGTGACACGTGCGTGGATCTCGACTGAGATTTTGGAAATTTTACCACCTACAAGACATGTACATAGCCTATATGTCATGTAAACCTTGTCTACATAGCCTCTATGTTTGTGAAAATATTTCAAAAATCCCATTCATAAATTTTACGTTTGATCACTTTCATGTTGTGTAATAAAGGTACATGATGCGTACTTGCAGTTCACTTCATGTTTTCTCGTCATGGCTTGTTCTACCGGTGGCCTGCTTCTATGATGAAGTTACGACATGTACTTGTGGTACATGACGTGTAACATTGTTTTTCAAGAATTTAAAACTTCGTTCTTCCTCAAAAATATATTTTCACTCCACTTTCCTTCTCTTGTGGTGAAAAGGGTTATTTTTCTCATATTTACACCCTTTTTCTTTCCTTTCTCACAAATCTATTTTATCCTACCATAAAATATACAACAAGTTAAATTTTACAACATTAAGAAAGAATATTCATTTAAATACAAAAATTAATACATTAAAACATTCTAAAATGCATGCATGAAATACACTTATCAGTTCCCTTCTAATTCTACAAACCCATAGTAAGTGTTGACATGGTGGCAATCCTCACATTTGTATGGACTCTAAGAATTTTATTAAGTCTATATTCCAAGGAAACATAGAGTCCAATCATAGGATACTAACATGAATCCCCCCATTCTATGGATCAAGTGTAATCACTTGATTTTCCATTCAATGAGGGGAGGTGATAAGTCAAAGGAATTATTCTCGCTTTTCATTTTGATAAGAAGTAACATTACTCACCTTTCCTAAACCCCAATCTATAGAATCCCTCCTGAAGTAAGCCCCTAGCCTTTTGGGATAGACCTAATGACCTTCACTTTCATTTCAAATTGTAGGTATCATTTATCTACACCCCCATTCACTATCGACCAGAAGGATTCAGCTATGGGCCCATCCTTTTCCCTCCATAGAAAAGAGAAAGGGTTCATTTGTTGAATATTTCACATCCTCTAGTTTCTCACACTAAGCATGAATCACGTAGGCTTAGGGTTCTATGATAATATGAAATTTGAACAAACCCCCATGAACTATAAGAACATTGATTCCCACCATAACTGGGATACATAGGAATCCTTTTTCTAGGCCCAAGCTTCATATCATCTCGTCAATGAAATAAGATATCGTATCCCCTTCAAATGGGAAGATCCCATGCATAATCCCTAATCAAGTCAAAACTCGAACTAAACTATGATGGATTTTATTCCTAATCAACTAGGATACATGGAAAGACTCTTTAAGGTCCAAAACGGATACCCAAAGTACCCTAGCCTTCTCTAGAACATATTTCCAATGGAGTAATATTCATTTAAGAGACCATATCCTTCCTTGAATCCTAGGATGCATCAACATAAGCCCCAAATCTAATATTGACTATACACCTTTTCACAATATGTCCTTGTTGGATGATGTTAAACTACATTGATGAGTCCTCAACATATGACCTTAAAAGGTGATGTTTCTAGTTAAGTGACACCAAACTACATAGGCTTTGATTCCTCTAAATATGATATGTAGAAAACAAATCTCATAGGTTTGATCCCAATATCAAAGAAAATTTTGTACCCCATAGATAATGATAAAATCTCTAGTGCCTCATTAGGGCTTAAACTAGAATTGTCTCAATAATTCTTAATCTATGTGTATCAATGATTGATCTTGCAACCCATGGGTAATATGTGGACACACTCTTCAAGAAATAACCAAATATTCATGAACATGTGAGCATTGCCTAAAACAATAAGAGAGTCCCGGAGTGGGAAATAATTCCCCCCAAAATGGTGTGATGATCCTGACCTCCCATCCTTTCAACCAATGGATTCCTGAAGTGTCTTTGGACAAATCATCATTTAACAAGCACCAGCCTTTAAAATAAAGTCCATGAATCATGAATACTAGAGTTGTTGGGTGTTTCTGGTGCCACAAATAAACTCATTGGAGACCATATGATGACATAGTACCCAATATAAGTTGATTGCACGGATACATAACCCCCTTTACAATCACAAATCAGGATCATGAAAAAGGAACACCTCCTTAATGACATAAAAAGGATAAATTTTCCAATCGTGTAGCTACTATCTCACCCTATCAATACCCAGTGCGATGCGAATTGAGATGAAAAAATTTAGTTACTATAATAAAGTGAATATCCCTTTATATCCTCAAAGAGTTTAAGATGTGTGGGTAAATAAATAATTTATAGGGTTACATTAGTTACCAAAGTAATCTCAAGGGAAAAGTTTGATACAGAGGTTCTAATGATGATGATGATGATAATGAACTAAGAAAGAGTTCTTGGTAGACAAAAAATTAGTAAAATCATTAAATAAAATCTTAGGAAGTAATGGAGTTTGAATACTTGTTCAATGAGTTAAAAATTATTAATACAATCCCTAAGTCTCACCATTATACATACAAGATTTATATATTTACGTTACTCTCTAAAAGAGTTTGATAGTAGGGTTTTATCATATGGTCATATAGAGATGTAGAAGTAATTAGATATATATATAATGAGTTTAACAAAACCCTAAAAATATAGAAAGAAAAGGCTAATCTGGAATTATATCATATGCAATTTGATGAGATGCATACTTCTGTATTGTTCTTTTTAGGTATTGTTAAAAAAATTTATAATATAAAATTTATCTTTTTATATAAAAGGAATACTCTAAATTACCATCCTTTATATTGGTTTCATATATTTTATAATGTGAAATGATAATTAACCTCTCAATATATGATTTTTATTTATCCTGAACTGATGTTATTGATGATTTGTTATAAGTTTAATTAAACGTTGAAGTTGGCATGAGTAGGATTTCATATAGATATGTGGAATATGCGCTTAAGATACAAAATAAATTTTTTGATCTAGATACCCCCCAATTATATACCACATGAAGTGTCATACACTATGTATCTGGTATACTAGGGGTGTATGTTTCATAGATTAATTTCTCTATATAAGGTTGGACACCTAGAATGAGAACCTTCATACATTGATACCTTTCGTTCAAAAACCTTTAGGCCTGGCTAATAAAGGGGTGGTTGGGTATGTTGTTTATCATTCCATCAGTTAGAACTTAACCACGTTGGAGTTTCTCCTCTTGTATGATAATTATGACATATAGACCTATGATTGAGATAGACTATAGATGTGTAACACTATACCTATATCATACATAGGATGTGATAATCTATTTGTGTAAAGGGAATGTGATGTGATCATCCACTAAGATGAATGAAATGTGATGTATTTATCATCCAGACCAGTATATACTCAGATAATCAACAACATATGAGTAGCTATATGGGATTTACTTACTCAATTTCCAATGGTTAATTAATTTCCTATACAAAGGAATGATAAGAAAATTAATACATTAATATGTTGAAACTAAGGTACATAGGTATAGAGATACATGTGTTTGATAGAAATCATGTCATATCCCATTATATATTTTATAACATTTATTATTTTCTATAAACTTATCTTTTTTAATAGTTATGGATTCGAGAATTCATAATCATTTTCAATGCAATAAAGTCCTGTGGGACCACACTTTGTTCTCATGTGAATGAGGATGAAGATTATCAATATTTTAGAGCTACCCAAAAATTAATTTAGAGTATATATAGAAGATGTTTTGGATATATTTCCTTACGTTTTTAAATATTATTTAGCGTCTTGTAAAAAATAAATGATTAATGTTCTAAGAGGATTTTTGGCAACATCCAAAAGGTGTTTTAGAAATATCCAAAATGAGTTTTAGATATGGTTTAATGAGTTGTTTCATATTATATTACATAATATGAATTTATACTAATTATATGATGTCTTTAGTGTAAGTGAGTGATCAATGGATATTTTCACCAAAAATACAACCAAAACATAGTAGTTTAGACCATGTCAGTGTTATAGCCTTAAGTTCACTATAATACAGTTTTTGGCGCTAGATCATGGTGGTAATTCATGTTGGTTATCTTATTGTATTCAAATCCTTGGATCGACCTCCATTTTATACTTCTATTTATCATTCTCAGTTGAATTAGCATGAAATTATTGATGGAGGAGTTTGAAAATCCAAGGATCGTTTTTTAAATGGTAAATAATTATCATAAAGATTAAATCATGTATTATAAGAATTATAACATTTTGATTGTTTTTTAAATTCTCTATCAACATGGGAAAACATTTAATATACAAGGAGAGAGATTGGATTGATATATAAATAGGTTTTATCCCGGTACAAGTTTTATATGATTCCATCAGGCTTCATTTGTAAGATTCACCTCAGTTGAAACTATCTATAGCTATTGATTCTCTTCATCCTTTAATCAAAGGTTATAGTAGACCATGGGTAAAGAGAGTTCATACTTGAGTTTTTTTAGATTCCAATTATCCTTTGATACCTATAAAGGAATGAGTCTTTCATCTCCTTCTCAATTATATTAGATATATTATTGTAAAAATATTTTACATGATCAATCGATAGTGTAGGGAACACCCTTCTAGTTATTTCTTTATTATTCATTAAAAATTTATAGATAGACTCTAGGATTTATGGTGTTTTGAATTTTTCCTCTACTTTATTTATGATGTTATTCATCCCTTTGAAACCCATTAACCACCCCTTAATGAAAAGGTATATGTAGAATTGATCATTGAGTATAATTGATAGGAACAATGCATCCCATTCTCAATTCCTATGTAGTGTTTACGTAGGATTGGGATATGATTCTTGTGATTTTAAGGAATTCATGAAATAATATAAAATATTTGAGTAATTCAAATGTTTTCAAACACTTTGAATCCATTATCTGAGTATGTGACTACATTTATTATAATAAATAATTTCTTTCTCTAAAATATTTCATAATATGAAACATTTATAATCAATGATATCCTATATACAAAAGAGATATGACTATTAACACTTAATGTTTAACTGCATAAATTAATAATAGGGCTTCCATGTGAATCATCCAATATGGAACTCCATAGACTTATGATATAGATATATCATATATTATGATAGGATTTGGCAAAATTGTTTTATGATATCACTATATCATAAGAAATTATATACCCATAAAAGTATAAAACATTTCTTTTTTAACATGGATATCACATCATATGAAATATTTATATCATAAACATTGATATCGGATAGTATATAACATATATAAATTAGGATTTAGGTTATATCTCCCTAAATTTCCAATTTTCACTGAAGTTGTATAAACTCTATGCCATTTCACCTTATATCGTATCATATACCATAACTTGTGAAATCATATCCAAAACCCCTTTTGGATATTTATCAGACACTTTAAAAAATCATTATCTTCACCATGTATCACATCATGTTCAATTATTTTTTAGATATCTATCAAAAAATTGTTTTAGATAAACTCTAAACCACAATTAGAGTAACTCTCTATGTTTTGTATAAATCAATCCCCATTTAGTCAATCTTGAAGTGTGATACCATGGGAATTTTTATCACTAAAAATAAATATTAATTCCTAAATTCATAAATTTAATTAAAGAGTGGACTCTATAAAATCCTCAGTGCTACATAATCTATAATGGGATCAATCCTAATCTTTATAAAACATATGTATTACTATACCTATGTATGCCAATTGTATCATATAAAATAATAATTTTTTATAAGATCCCATTATCTAATATATTTATTAACCATTAAACATTGAGTATGTAAATTCTGTATATCTACCCACACGTTCTTAATTATCTATGTATAGACTTATCTAATGGGCGAAAACATGACATGTCATTCACACTGATAGATGAGTATAACACATTCCCCTAATCCAATAGATAAGAAAATCACATTACAAATATATATATATATAACCATAAACTCCTTCAGTCTATCTCAATCAATTTCTCATATGTTGTAATTATCATATAAGAGGACATATTATATTTTAATTAAACTCAATTGATGAAATGATCAAAAACATACCCAACTACCCCTTGATAAGTTCAGACTCAATTATGGCATAAAAAGATATCAAAATAAAAAGGTTATCATGATTTCTATCTTTTATAACCTCAAGTAAAGGGGAAATCCAAAATATGAAACATACACCCCTAGAATACTAAATACAATGTGTATGAAATTATATATATTATACTTTGTGGGTCATCTAGTACACAAAATATATTTTTTGTCTCATGAGAATATTTTGAATTCCAATAAAAAATCCAAATCATGTTACCTTTAACATTTTAGAACAACATATAATACACCCTAAAAAACATTAGTTTGGGATAACACAAAGTTACACATTAGGAGGTCAATTATAAATTCACATCCTGTGTCAGATGAATCCAGTATAAAAAAATGTTTAATTGGAGACTTCCTTTTTATAACAAGATACATTTTATATTTTTATATTTTTTTAATAACATATAAATAGATTATACATCAATGTTGGTATCATATCTCATATAAAATATTATTATAATTCCATATGTTTTCTATATTTTTAGGATTTTATTAAACTTTTTACAACTAAATTTAATTACTATAATGTCTCTATGCATAAATATGATAAAACCCTCAAACTAAATAGTTTTAGTGTGTATCATCTATGAAGAAATTTTGTTTGAATAATTATGAGTCATAGGAATCTTATTTCTAATGTTCAACCATTTGATCATAGTATTCAGATTACTTTACTTCAAAAAATATAATGACACAATGTTGCTAACTTTTATTGACTACTTATATCACTTTATAAGTGAATCATCATCATCAAACCATTCTATTCAAAATTTTCTTTTAGATTAGTTTTGGTAATTAATTGAATCCATTTATATTTCTTATTCCCCAACATACCATAAAATATTATAGTATATGAAGCTACACTCACATTGAATATTAGATGGTATACTCTTTTATATTTCAGCATTTTAACTTCATTAAGTTTAAATATACTCCCAATTATATATTTCTTAGAAACTATATTCTCACTAGAATATCATTCTGAGAAACAAAAAGAATAGTTTATTTATAAAATGTCTTTTATTTCATATTGTTGAGAACATTTAATAGAATAAACTATTAAGATGCATATATTATATGTTATTATATGTGTTTGTAAAAATATTATAAAAATAATACTTTCTTTATTAAAATTTCTCATGGTTGGATGGAGTAAACTTTAACTATTTTTTAAAAAAAACCCTTGCAATTACCTCTTTAGCCCGGATAAAAATTTATCATTACATTCCTTTCAAACATGATATGGAATCTGATGAATTATAACCTAGGTGGTTGATGGGATACCCCATGACCCTTTTTATTTTACATTGGTCAATAGGATGGGAGGTTGGATCATCCATTATGGGGTCTTATTACCTCATACAAGACTCTCTTATTGATTTAATACTTATTCATGAAATCTTCCCCTATAAAATTTCTAGTTTCCTTGGTCATGAAAGTGATCAATAATTATTATGCATCGATGTGAACATTAATATGTATCAGTGTTTATCCATGTTACTTCTACTAGTTAGTTTCACTCCGGTCTAAAGCCACATAGTTTGTAACTCTGGAACATCTCATCATCCAAGGAGGTGGTATGTGTTATGGATTTTGGATCAATCCTATAGTAGGGGATTCCTACATATCCCGATGATGGGAATATAAACCCATAGAGTTCAATTATAATTAACCAGACACATTGTACCTTTTAAGTTCATGTGACAATGACCATTGACTTGATTTTATTGTCTTGAAACCCTGAAAAATAAGTTTCCCTTTAAGATCATACATCTAGGACAAATTATGCACCATTTAAGGTCATGAAACTGGGAACAATAGTTATTGAAATGTTATGGTCTTGTGAATAAAACTTATTTCAATTAGTTTAACATTATATAGAATAGGGTATATATTATTCAGTTTAAATTCATGTATCTTGGAATACTAAGAAATGTGTAATGAATCGAATCAGGCGGCCATCCAAACTAGAACATGACATGGCCGGCCAGAAGCTCGAATGGTGTTCCTAATCCCCACAAGCTAGATACAAATTCCTAGGTGTCACTGAAAAATCCTTGAGAATGATTTATACATCGTAAAACAATATATGTAATCATTGGGAACAAAAAAAATACCATCTAATAAGAGATATGAAATTTTGAAGAAATAATAGAAAACATAGAACTTTTACATAAATGAATCAATAAAAAATAGATATACGTAAACCCAAGAATTAAAAAAAACGGGGAAAAAGTACCTAATACAAATATCCAAACTAATTGGAAACCCCAAAATTCATCGATAGGACTTTTCATGACTCCTGGTCACAAACTAAGTCAACCATTCTCTCTAAAGACCAAGTAAGAAAGAATTGGACTGGAAAAAACATACACATATAAAATTTCAGTGTGGCCTAAATAATCTAGTAGGTCACCACCGCTGAATCTATGCAGTTTTTTCGTATTACTTACTAAAAATTATATTTTAAAATAGAGTAGAATAATATACATTTTCAAAGGTCTTTATATTATTAAAAAAATACATCAAAGATGTGTCAAACCCCTTTTTATTTTTTTCATTAAATGAAAAAAATCACATGGAAAATTCTTTTCTTTGGATAAATTCCCTTCCTAGTGAATCACCATTTTAAAGTCCAACTTAACAACCATTTAATAAAAACCCCTTTTCAAAAAAAAGTTTTAAATTAAAAAAGTTTTTTCTAATTTCAACTAATTTCCAAATGCATCTATGAAATAACAATATATTAGCAAAAGAAGGAATGAATAACTAAAACCACGTTTTTACATCTACACACACAAGAATTAAAAAAAAACAAGTTCAATTTCCCGTCAAAACACTTCAAAACTCATTGTAAAACATATTTTCACATTGAAAGAAATTTCATTTCAAACTTATGATAAAATAGTTTGAAATAACCATAATACCATAATTTCAATTTCTATATTTGAAAACCTTTCAGAAATCCCTTTTAATTTTTTATAATAAAAATCCATATAGTAAGAAAAGAGGAATGCACACAAAAATGTACCACTATTTCAATGTCATGGGATAAGGGGAAACAAACCATAATAACATAAGTTCCATGAAATAATAAATGAAGTAGGGTATCTGATGAGGTAAATCAAATCCCCTGAAATGACCCTAATAAGGATATATGTTTGATGGGAACTTTACTAATAAAATATGTTATATCGCACCCAAATTGGTGACAAAGAACCTAGTTTGGCACTACCAAACCTATCAAAGCCTTTGTAGTCTTGTTGGACTATCTGGGAATGAACATACCAGAAACTTTGTAGCTACAAGGGTTTAAGAGGTAGACTAGCTCAAAATCCATCTATACCTTCAAGTCTAACTATGTTGAAGTAGTTAGGAAACACTCACAAGTCGATTAACTATATATATAGGGTTTACACATATCTAGTTATCTACCTAGTTCTATGGAAATTCTACAAAAATAATCTAGAAGGATATAAAACAAGTAGTTTCATTAAAATACTGTCAAATATAGACAATTAATATAAAAATAAATTCTCACCTCATCTCCAATTCCCTCATAACAAATAGCCATATTCATCATCACTTACACACCACATGCACAAAGAACAACACATCCATAGAAATAAAAGAAAAGGGGCCACAAAGAGGGTCACACCACTTCCATTAAAACTTGTTATCATTAAGATTCAGATGGGCCATTACAAATATTCATGAAATACCAATTCATCTCACACTATTTTTAAATATAATCTCAATTAATTCTTAAGACAATTTTATTAAAATATTTTTTAAAACCCATTTAATATATAAAATATCTTGTAAAACCACCTTTTAAATAAGCTATGGTTATAAAAAGGTTTTAAACACCACACATAATGGTTATCACACCCCTTCAATTCAAAATTATATGTTAAAAAATTTAACACTTTAAAACACCTCAAAAAATTTGTTTAAAAATCATTAGATACAAAATTCCCAATTAAAATACACTTTGGTATCAAGAACCACTTCTAAAAATAATTACTATATTTAAAAGTTAACTTGAGAATTTTTATAAACACTTGGAATATAATCTCATTCCATTAAAAGGGTTAAATAAATTTATAAATCCTATTTAGTCCATCATGGGAGATACATATAGAAAAAATTCAATAAAGAACCACTTTAAAACTCACAAACATTCAATGGCATGTAATATAAAGAGAAGAAAAAAAGAAACACATAACTCAGTTCAATGGAAACAATCCAAAATTCATCACCTATAACATCAGATTCTCAACCAATATAATAAATTACCTCCATAATCCATACATACCCTTAAATTATCCAATATCAATATTAGGGTTTATAGGAAGGAGAGAAATCAAGAGAAAGAGAAGAAATGGAATCGAGGAATGGTCTTAATGGGACTTACGAAGGATAAATTCACTTGAAAATAAGGTATAGGAAAAAAAATGGAATACAAGGAAGGGATGAATCTTCTGTAGAGGAACCTAGTCTATTCGAACAAGAGGGAGGATAATAGGGGGTTAGAGGGTTAAAATAAAGTAGGGGAAAAAGTATAAAATCATGTTATAATGAATATGGGAATAACTTATATTTTGGATGTATGGTTTTCTATATCGTTCATAGTCCACTTCCTTGACCAAACCCACCATCATGAATACATATAGGAATTAAACATTGTTGTGAAAACCATACCCAACAAGACCAAGTAGAATTATTAAATTATATAACCAACTCACATTCATGTAGCATATTTTAACATACCATGCACAAGTTTTTAACCCTTACCCTTACATAAAAATGGTCTCACATGGTTCCCTCTAGAATCAACATGGTTTGGATTGAACTGTGCACTCACCATGTTGACTAAATCATGTGAGTTAAAAATGAACTACGTGTAAGGGAATAAAAGGTCCATGTGAGGGCCATCGCATGGTTTACCCAAAACCATGCCCCAAAACCTTACACAAGGAATAAATTTCAATAAAATCTAATTTTTGATCTGAAACTTATTGAAATCTTAGAAAGTACCTTGATCACATAAAATAAAATAAAATAAATACTATAGCAACAAGTAGAGTTCCACATGAAGGGTTCCTATAAAGAGTTTGTGTGGGACCTATACATGAGGATCCCTTTTTGGTTTATCGTTTCTATTGGTAACTAAAAAATTTTGGGTGTGGTTGGGGATTACACCTAATAGGAGGCCTATTGTATTCTTGGAACATTGATAGATAATAGAAATTAGATCATCAATAATCACATGGTGAAATCATTCTCCTAAAATGAGGCCCATGTATACATGACCATGTCTTATCTATTGGAAACTATATGTGAATGGAATACTAGAGTCATGAGAGATATGAACCTGGAGGAAGGGTTAGTACATACACTAGAATGGAGGTCTATTATATTTTTGGATATTTGGATCATTTATTAGATGTAATGAATTTGTATAGATTCTTAGAATATAATAGGATGAATGAAAGCTATGAGAACCAATTTTGGGAATCCTAGATGACCCTCTTGATATATGGGAGGCTTCACTGATATCCAAATGATAAGGACCATCATTATCAATGGAATACATGATTTTAAAAACCTCAAGAGTCTTATAAGTTAGGAATAGAATCTTGGGAATATTTCCCATAACACACATGGTCCACATTATCAAGATAATACATGATCAATGGGGAGATCTATAATATCTATAATCATGTCCAATAATTCAGGAGGTTGTGGAGGAGGCTTGAGTAAATGGGATTATATGTAGGAGACCAAGGTGAAATGGGTCCCTTGATAAGTAAACTAGTTGAATGGGATGCCAAGTAGGTGACCTGGGAAAATGTGTGCCTTGGCAGGCAACTTAAGAAAAATGGGTTCCTGAGTATGTGACTAGGGTGAAGGTGGATGCAAATTATATGAACTAGGTGAAAATATATTGATAAGGTCCTGGTCTTGACTCCACTTATGGATACCTAACATCCATGTGGGGGATATTTAGAATGTTGAATGTTATTTTGACTTGTAGACCTAAGTTAATGGGCACTCAGTTGGGTAGCCTTTATGAACTGGGTGATATCATTTATGTATGCACTAAGTGAGCCTTTTTGGGATGGAAAGTATACCTGGATGGAAAAACATCATCACTTGGATACACCTATTGAGGATTTTCCTTTTCCCTGGTCCTGGGGATGATCTATAAAAAGTATTATTTGAATAGAAATATTCCTTTAAAGATTCCAATACCCTTCAATTATTTCCATTTCCACTTAAGTTGGAGTTAACACTCTCCAAAGGTGGATCTTGGAGAAGTAAGGTGTAAATTTCATGTGATTAGGTGCTATTATGGATTCTCAATTATACACAGTTCACACTACATAACACTTAGTTCCATGATTAGGGGTTCAATGGTCTTTGTATAGGTAGTGAGAACTGAATTCTCAAATAAAAAGTGGTAACCACTCGGGATGCCCAGCTCTTTCAAAAAGGGAACGAAACATGGAAATGAGTGGGATTGATCATGAGTCATGAAACTATGCTAAGAAATACATGTTTTTTGGTGTATTTCTTGGGAATAATGTGTGATTGCTCTATGGATTTGAGCATGTGGAATAAATAACCCATCCATTTTTATATTCTTTTTTTATTCAATCCTCACAAGGTTTCTATGGAATTGTTCCTTTTGTTAAAATTTGAACATTAACAAATGACCCCCATAGAATTTTATTTTATCAGATAGAAGTTGATAAAATTAATAGGTAAACTTGACTACAGTAAAAGATAGGATCGATGTATATTATTAGGTGGAAGGAGTGGTTGCATTCTGAAATGATGTGTGTTATATTTTACGTATGGCTTCATGTGTTTTTCGGTGTGTTGGGTTTGATGTGGTACATGATCAGAACCTATATATATGAGGGTAAAACATTAACTAAAATCCATAAAATACCTTATAAAATCCTGAATATTTTATTATTTATTTTCACTCCAGTCTTGTGGTGTGTTAGTTAAGTCATTGAAGCCACTTCCATTCCGTGTTGGGCATGAGTATCAGGATAGGGAGTAGGGTGCATGAAAAGTAAAAATTGCTAATTAAATATTGGATTTTTTATCAAATGGGTAATATATGATTGGGTGTTGATTCGTGAATGAATTATTTTATGCGTGAGTAACTATGTATCATGATCTAGGTGTTTTGACTTGATTACAATAAGTTGGGAAAAAATTCATACTTACTGAAATTTTCAAAGACATAATTTTTATATCTTGTCTCATAATCCATCTCTTGAATGCCCTTCTATGGTTTTCATTTCACAATAAATATACCCTTATCAAAATATCTTACAGGAAAAGTTTGGATATTCATATATCATCTCCATTGAGTGGGTGGTTGGTTGCAATGAAGAAATGACTAATCACATTGAGCCCATTTTCTGGTATCCTATTAAACCATGTCAGCAAACACATGATAGTTTTCTTGTACTATTTTTATCAATGACCCATTATTGGATTGGTTTTCTATATATGTTGTTTTTCTATTAGTTAATTTTCCAATCCTAGAATCAGATCATAATCTTTATTTCATATGAATCTTATCATCACACTATACCAAAATTTGAGTTTAGTAATAGTTTAAACCGTGGCTAAATCGTTCTACGACGATTTTGAAAAGCCACTGCTAAAGCATGTGTCGACAATCAATTCGCGGTAGTGTTTTAAAGCTGACGTTGAATGATTTGGTACTTTTTATTTTTTTAATTTGTTTACTTGTTTTATTTTTTAATTGTTTTTAATTTTTATTATTATTTTATTTTGATAATTTTATTTTATTATTTTGTTATTTTGTTATTTTATTTTCATAATTTTATTATTTTATTATTTATTATTTTATTTTTACTATATATTATCATGCACATTCACATGCACATGCACATGAAAACGCACAAGTACATGCATGTGCCATATATAGATATTCTAGTTTATGTGCAATTTGAACCCCTTACCTCTTACATATTCTCCAAAGACTTTACCACTCCAACAGACTCTTGATGTGGTGAATAAACAAAATTTAACATACTTAAATATATTAGCTGAGAAAAAATACAAAAAATATATATATAATAAATTAATAAATAAATAAATAAATAATAATAAATAAATAATAAAATTACGAAAACCAAATAATAAATTTTTCATAATAAAATATTCAAATAATAAAATTATATAATTATACAATAATAAAATTATAAAAATATAAATTATAAATGACAAATAACAAATAAAAAATAACAAATAAAAAATAACAAATAATAAATAAATAAATAATAATAAATAATAATAATAAATTAATTAATAATATATCAATAATAAATCAACAATAAATAAATAAATAATAAAATCACGAAAATAAAATAATAAAATAATGAAAATAATAATATTAATAATAAATAATAAATAATAAATAATAAATAATAAATAATAAATAATAAACAATAAACAATAAAAATTAAAGTAATAAAAATTATCAATAATTATTAAATAAATTATAAAGAATAATAAATAAATAAATAAATAATAAATAATAAATCAATGAATAATAAATGAATTATTAAAAATAATAAATAATAAATAAATAATTAAAAATAAATCAATAATATAAAAATCAATAATAAAAATGAAATTGTGGTACCCTTAAAACACATAAAAATGTTAAGAATATTTGAAAACCCTCAAACCTTAAATCAACCTTAACTTCTAATCTGAGTGTCGTTTTTAGCTCCACAACCAGTCAAATTGAATCTCATTAAATGAGATTCGATATTATATATGGTACAAGCTAAATGGACACCCAAATCAGAAGTTATAGACATTTGAATTTTATGAAACCGGGGTCTGTGATAAAAAAATAAGTTTTGGGGGCCTTTTGGGCCTTTATAGGGTTGAAAAACTAGACAAACCTATTTAACCATAGTTTGAAACCATATATGTCAAATAGCTCATTGCAGGCTTTATTCTGATATGTGGTAGAGCCCAAATGGACACCTAGATCAAATGTTATGATCATTTGAAGTTCAAGTTCAGTCTTTTTTAAAACTATAATAAATTTCATTCATTTGATTATCATATGATTTAAATATCATGTGGTTTTATATTGTTTCCAAATATTTTATTTGGCTGGTTGTGGAGATCAAGCAGACTCCCAAATCGAATGTTATGTTGATTTTATTCCAAAGTCTTATTTTCAATTTTTTTAGATTTGTTTTAAGATTCTTGTTTTTATTAACAAATAATTATAAATATTTATTAATTTACACATTATAATTAATTAAAATTATAAATAATAAACTATATATGAGATTTAATAATAAATAATAAATAAATATTTTATTTTTATTTTTTTCTTTCTATTTCATTGGGGTTCTAAAAAAACCTCCACTATTTCATGGTAGTTTTTTTAAAATCCACTAATAAAAATTGATTTTATAAATAAATATATAAAATTATAATCAAAAATATTTTAAGGACGTTTAATAGTGGTTTTTAAAAATGATGCTAAAATTTTTCCTAAAAACCTTTAACTGCACTTTTCAAAACCGCAATGAAAAAACTCTCTCTAAATCACAGTTTTCCTTTAGTGTTATGAGTTGTCAATCCGAAATAAATTTCCCTCAATAGGCAGATCATATATGATAGTTCTGATGAGGTGTTATATTGAATAATTCTATATAAATGATGAGTGATTATCCTCAGGTATACTCAACCATCAATAGATAAACTGCATAGATCTGTCTTGAAGGGTGGAGGTTGTAGTGGGACCTCACCTAGGGGAAATTTCTTTGGGTAGTGGTTGTGGCCATACTGGTTGAATCATAGATGCATTGAGTTCTAGAACCATTTAAACCTATTCAGTATTTAATATTCCATGTAGAATACGTAATTATAAGTTTATATTTATACCAATCTCATCTTAGAGTTGGTCAATTTATATTGTTATGAAACCAATAATTTTCAACTATCATATGAGTAAGTGAGCATAAGTATCCGAGATATTCAAAAACTCAGGGGAGTCCCCATTCTCTAAAAAATAAACTACAGGTTCTCCCCACTAATGGTTCTTGTGAAAATTTTGAGAATAATCCCATTATGTAAAGGGATATACTGATGTGGGATAAATTTAAGCTAAATAATGAAGGAAATATATCATTCAACATCCTATTCAGCGCATGGATTAAAAACTTTCTGTGTTTTTTTTGGATTGATAATCAGGGAAAAAATATTGAAAAATTTACCAAAATAGCAT
The DNA here is from genome assembly GCA_963277665.1 of Viscum album. Lineage (NCBI taxonomy): Eukaryota > Viridiplantae > Streptophyta > Magnoliopsida > Santalales > Viscaceae > Viscum > Viscum album. The sequence goes on along the minus strand of OY728162.1, from coordinate 419,024,472 downwards.
TTCTGCATGAATGAGAATACATATAAGTCAATTCTAGATAAATATCAATACATATCAATGGACTATCAAATCAATTTATAGCTAATCCTAGATATCTGGTTGGAAGTCCTCCTAGTGATGTTTCTCAGTGGGTGACTATTTCCATCCTGAGATTATTTCACTAGGGTAATGGATATAACCATTATAATGACTAAACAGTTATAATCAAGGATATGAGTGAGTCTCATTGTACCAACCATGGGAATACTCTACCTAGTGTTAGGCCATGTTTAGTGGGGTGAAACTCCCCATATAACATATGGTCTAATCCATATATATAAACAACGTTGACTATAGTGACCAAAAACTAGTGTTTATTGTATTACATTGACTAATGATACAAGACATCAAATCCCATTGTATAAAATAGTTTAGTTGTCTTTGGAGACTATATACATACACTATCCCCACACAGTATTTTAATTCATGAAAAACAACATAAAATTATTGTGAAAATTTTATTATTTCTTCTAGTTCTTCCATGAGAATCATTAAAAGTTCACATCGAGATACCCAATGGATAGGAAAATAATAAAAGGTTGAATTCAGATGTTCAGTAATGGAAATAATTTAATGAAATATATCATTGAATGACCATGTTATGGATATTATGGAAGAAATAAATAACAATCAAATGTGTAATATTTCTAATATCATGAAAGAGGAATATATACCTTGATGAAATAAAAATATAAATAATGACATGGATAGAAATAAAGAGTTTCATAGTGACATAATGCAAAATATTAGACATCATAATCATGGATTCAAGGCCTTGTGAAAAGACATTATACACAAATAGGTAAGGCATATATCAAACAACCAAGCTAGATTGTCTCAAGAGACCTACTAATGTGTCGATGAGATATCAAATATCAGGCCCCAAAAATCACGTTGTAATTATAATGAATTCATCATAATAATAAATTAAACAATAATAAAATACATCATCAAAATGTCTTAATAATAAATAAACATTTTTATTGGATGTCTAGCATAAAAAATGTCAATATTTCCCCCATTCAATAAATAGAATTAAGTGATCATAAGACATCCAAATAAATATGTTGGATGATGTCATTATATAATATCACAGTGAAGAATAAAAATATATAAAGTATGTTGACATAGATGAAAAACACATTTATGAAGACATTAGAAACTCACTTTGAAAATAAGAATAAATATCCTTTTCTTTTAGAAGATTTTTAAAAAAAGTAAAAAAATCCTGAAAAATACCAAGAGAAATAAATTTTAAAAGATATGAAATTTTTTTCAAGGAATATTGATGAAACATAATGGTCATTATGGTGGGAAAATATATAAGGTAGTAAATATTAAAAAAATATTCATTTCTTACTTTTGTAAAGAGAGTTAAAAGTGACCCATACGAAAAAACATTAAAATGTTTCATTTTTATAGATTTTTAAAAGGGTAAAATATATTGTAAAATTAGGTTAAAATCATTTATTATATATAATAACATTCTTGAAAAATTAAAAATAATATGGATATGGAAGAGAAATATTCTTACTGAAAAAGGATAATAAGGTCAGTTTTTCTTAAAAACATTATTTCAACGGTTTTGAGTACCAAAAAATGAAAAAATGGAAAGAATGCATGAAAACCTAGAAATAAATATAGTAAAACAATACATATTGGGTTATTTTAGAAATATTATATAAAACCTACAAAATATATTTAATCATAAAAAATCTAGATTAAATGTGAGATTAGAACATAAACCCTTACCTTGGATTCCCAATTGGTCTAATGCATTATAACCCCATATATAATAAATAAATATATTATTATATATATATATCATATAAATATTTATATATATATCTTATTTTATATCAATTATTCATTAATTATTTTTATCCATTTACAAATAATAATTTGTTTAATATTAATTAGGTTGGTGTTAACCTTTCTATTTGTAATGCATGTTTTGATTATGAGGATCTGGTCCTTATACCTTGGTTTTAGTTTATTTAACACTATAATTTTAATAATTTCATATATATAATATTTATACATAAAAAAATCTTTTATAAAAATCAATTTAATTTGGTTATGAAAAATTAATTACATTTTTATGGAGGATTTAGTCTCCATGTACGCATGGGAAACAATATCATTTTTCAATGGATGAAAAGGAAGGAATGTAAATAATATTTTTTCTTTCAAAAACATTAATTATGTCATTAAGATAATACATATTTATTAAATCATAATATATAACCATTCATGGTAGGTGGTGATAAAAAATGAAATATTTTCCTTTATGGAGGCAGTAACATGCAGAAACACACGAGTGATATTTTAATTTTCCATTTCATAGAAAGGGGATAGAAAATGATTGTACCATTAACATAAAAAAATTTATATATATATATAATATAATGATTTAATAATTTTGAAAATATTACATAATACTTGGAGGAGGTTTATAAAGAAAGAAACTTGAAATATTATAGTAAGAACATATACCTCTTACTTGGAAACTTTCCTTCAAAAAACACCTTAAGGATTATAAAATAGATATTTTTGGAATAAAAGAACCTCTAGGTCATGGATAAGGTTATAATGAGTGAATTATTAAAATAATGGTTGATATAAAGAAACTTTGGGTCTGTATAAAAGTTATGATAGGAAGTGACCTTTTATAAGTGATAGGGGTTGTACTTTTGAAAATATTATAAACATGAAAATAATATTAATACATTTTCAAGGTAAAGTGGAAAACGATGGAAAAATGTTCCAATATATAATAATTTAAGATATAAATTCACTCATATGATAAAAGTTAGACTAGTTTAATGATATTTTAATTTTGATCACTTATTTTAACCCCGGAATTAACCCTTACAACCCTTATCATAGTGAATAAATTTTTACCTTGGTAATTATTTATTACGACTAAAAATGAAATGAGAATTATTAAATAATTTGAATATTATGATTCTAAATATTAAATAAATTTTACAATATTCAATCTCTAGAGGTGTTAAACATTAATTGTCATATAAGTATGCAAAACACTACAATTTGATTTACAAAAATATTCCTTTTAGTTAAAAAATGATTTTACACAAAATTCATGTGTATAGTTGATCTAAATTTTTTTTAAAAACTTTAATGTCACTATTATAACATAATGATGTCATAAAAGTGATGGTATTTTTAAAAGTGATATTTTTCACTATTCAACCAAAAATGAATTTATTTAGAAGAATCCAAAAAAATTTAACCTAAGATAATTTTGACTTTATAAACTAAAAATGCATATTAATTTAATATAATATAATTGTAGTATGTGCATTAGATAGTACTTTAGGGATATGGTGTTTACATGCTAAAGTTGGATCTCGAGAATTACATTCTCCCACATTAAATGATTTTATCCTAATTTTTTTGATATATTTAAACTCTTAAAAAATGTTTTTATTCCTTTCTCATAGATTCTTTAGGCTCTCATATTACATCTTATAGTTTTTGATTTCCCTAAATAATTTTCATTAGTCATGTTTTTAGATTCCAAAACACTCGATCCCCACTATAAAGAATATGGAAAGGTTCTTAATTATAATAAAATTCAATTTACAACTCTATTCCCTCATAGGTGAGTAAATTTATGGTCTCTTTAACATATTTCCATGATAATGAAACACAGAATATGTTGTGGGCTTTAGAGAGGTTTGTGGCATATCCAATTGGTAATCCATAACTCCAATTACCTCTAAAAGTTTAGAATGCCCAATGTTCCTAGGGTTTAAATTCCCCTTTTTATCAAATCTTATAATTCCCTTCCATGGATACACCTTTATTAATACATAATCCCCCACTTGAAATTTCAAGTCCTTCCTCTTATTATTAGAACATCTCTTTTGTCGACATCGATCTTCTTTGATATGATTTTAAATGGTATGAAATTTCAACATTTTCTCCTCAACATGTATTGATCCTACTAGATTCATTTATAAAACTTATTACCAACATGTTGGAGTATGAAATATCTTCTTATATAATGCATAATAATGTTCCATTTGAATTATTTAATTGATTCTAATATTTTATAAATATTATACCAAAGTAAGATATTGATTATAAATACCTTGAATGTTAAGAGAGAATGATATCAACATGTCCTCTAATGTTTCAATAGTACTTTTCGACTACCAATCATTTTGATAATGATAGGAGGTTCTCAAATATATCTCAATATTGAGAACATCTTGAAGACTCCTCTATAATTTTGATGTGAAATGAGGGTTATGATTAGATAAAATTGACAATGGTTAACCATGAAGTCTCAAAACATCATTAATATTGATTTAGAAAAGGCACTCAATGGGAAAATTTTCCCTTACTACTAATAAATGTACATAGTTGGTATGATGATCCATAATGATCCTTATAGCGGCATTATTTCTAGGACTTTTTGGAATACCAATAACAAAGTCCACTATTACATTCCACCACTTATGTATTGTTATACGTAGAGGTTTCATGACTCCCTTAGGATGTTGTCTTTCAACCTTTACCTATTGTCATACCAAGAGTTTTGATACATAGTCAATAATTTCAAACTTTTTAAAATTACAATATAAGTATTCTCTTAAATCCTTTCAAAATTTTATGCTACCATAGTGTATATATAAATTTGATCTCTATAAATCATATGTTACCTCCCTATTTAGCTCTGGTATGTATAGAAATTCTTAAACTCATCCCAAACATCAACAGTATATCTTTATAGATCATGTTTATCAATTTTACATTATTTACTACTTTAATATTGTTTTATATAATCTTATCATCTTATTAATATTTTTTTTTGTTCTTTTTATGAATGATAGTTTAACAATTTCTTATAAAAGGAATTATGTTTCCCATTTACTAATAATTACTATATCCAAAATTACTAAATCCCTGAATATAGGATCATTATTAATCCTCCTCATAGTCAGAACTCCATACTCCCTCCTACTCATGCATTATCCGAATATTTCCATTCATATGGTGGTAGTGTATCTAGAAACCATAATCATTAAGTTTTTATAACCATGTACTTTGCCACATGTTGAGATCATTGTGAGAGAAAATGTACTTAAACCTTTTTTTCTAGATATTTTACACATATTTTATAATATAAATAGTTCATTTATATCTTTAGGTAATGAATTGTAGTGTCAAACCCAAGATCACGAGTTTTATAGTTCTATTTGTGTATATTTAATCACCATGATATATAAGCAACCACTATATCATATTTCATATGGAAAAAAACCATTCCTTTATTTGATGCATCAATATATATCAAAAGTCATTCCTTTAGTAATAGTAATGTGAATACTCGTTCATTAACCAATATCTACTTTATCTCCTCCAAATTATCTTCACATACCCTTGATCATATGAATTTGAACCCTTTAAGTGTTTAATTGGTTAATGTGTCATATAATTAAGATTTTTTAGAAAATTTTCCTCAATTAACTTTCTTATTCAAGTAAACTACGTATCTCAATTATATTTGTCATTTTGTTCCAATATTTGACTACCCATGTCCTTGAAGGATCAATATATATTTAATTTGGAGATAATATGGTAAAGAAAATAAAATTCTTGGTGCTAAAATTCACACGTACTAAATTTCTTATATGATTCAATTTATTTGGGAGTCTTAAGAATTATTCATAAATTATTCTCATTGTCTTCATATATTTTAGAGTATATCAAGATATCATCAATGAAAATCACCATGATTTTATCAAGATAATCCTTTAATTATCTACTCATAGGATCCATAAAATATAAGTTTCATTAGTCAATATAAAAGGAATTATGGTAAACTCATAATGTATATAAAACATATTAAATATCATATTCATTATATTGTCCTTATTCATGCTCAATTTATGATAACCAGAGATAAGATCAATCTTAAAAAAATATTGATATCAATGAAGTTGATCAAATAAGTCATCAATGTGTGGAAAATGATACTTTTTATTTATTTTAATGGCATTGATCTCAATATAAAAAATAAAAAACCTCATAGATCCAGCCTTCTTTTTCACAAGTAGGATAGGGGCTCCCTAAGTTGAAACACTTGGGTGTACAAATCCCTTATCACACAAATCATGTAGTTGTTTCTTCACCTATACCAATTATACTGGTTCCATTTGTGTAGGGAGTCTTGGATATAGGCTTTGAACTAGGGATGAGTTCAATATATTACTAAACTTCTTGTTTAGTTGGATGTCTTAGTCAAACTTTTGAAAATATATAAATGCATTTTTTAAATAATAGGTATATACTATATCCTTAGAATGTATCTCACATCCATAGATCATGTTTTCCCCTCCTTTCCCCCAAAATTTTATCAAGGAGAAATACTATAGGTGAATCTATAAAATATTCAAATAATTAAGTATCTCCCTTAAAACAAGGGATTCTCTACCCAATTCATAAATATAAATATTATTTTCTTAATAATAAATTATTTCATTCGGTTTTAAATCCAATATATACTAAGGATTATGTCAAAGTTAAACATAGGTATGAAAATCAAGTCTATAACTAAGGAATGTATATGAATATTAATAGATACTTCTTGAAGTATATTTATTTAAAAAATATTCCCACTAGGTTTGTTGATTAAAAACTATTTTATCATAGCGTTAAGGTATGATTCAATGTTTTCTATCAAACATGAAAGATATAAAAGAATGTGTAGACCCATAATTAAATAGAGCATTACCTAACTTTCAGTTTATAATCAAAGTACATAATATCACATAATTTTTCACTTCACACTCAATTTAATTGATCACATAATATTGGCCTATAAAAATTTTCCATTCCAAATGAAAATTCCCTTGAAACTTAAGGAATTAATTCGAATATTTCCCCATCTCCTTAAAATTAAATAATTGGACATTGGAATCTTCTTTCTTACAATTTCATTAACAAGCCTAGTGTCCTTTATACAAAAAGTTTAAGAAACCCCTAATTTACTTCAAGGTTTTTCTAGGGTTTTTCTTTCATAAACAATTACATTTTGAAAATTCTACACTTCCCTTATTCCCTTTTTCTGTATTTCTTTTTACAGAGTGCTCGTTTGCTCTCTTCTTTTCTTGATTACCCTGAAAATATAATACTTGGAGAAATATTTATCAATATTGATGTCACTTGGTAAAATATTAATATATATATATATATATATGTTTTAGAGACTAATTTACCCCCAATTCTAGGAAGTATCCTATATAATAAGTGATATATCATAATTCTTGGATCACGTGCACAATCTGCAACATGAGTCGATAACCTTGTGTAGTTAGCTTCATATACAGTAACATTTTCATCTTAATTTTACTTAGATTGGGTAATTTTATTTCTACATTATTTCATTTATCATAAGGAAGGTTTTAATTTAATAATATCACCTTAAAATTCATTCATTTTATAAAATATATCTCCTCTGACTCCTTAGTGTTTTGGGTTAATGACCACCATTGATCAGCATTTCCCCATAGATGATAAAAATCCCTGATAACCTTATCTCATTAAATAATTCCAAAGAAATAAATATCTTCTCTAGAGACTTTATTCATTTCTTAACTAATAATATATTAGTTGTCTCATTGAATTGTGGATATTTCTATCACATGAAGTGGTCAAACACTATTACACAATGTTGAGGATTAGCAATTTTCTCCATATGCGAAAGGATATTGGTCATATCTTGAGTTAACTACCCCAATATAGTTATAACATTTTCTTATCATATAATATCCTCATTGGATTTGTTAACTTTCTCGTGGGTTAAATCCCTACATAGGTTATGGACGTTGATACATTTTTTTTCCTTCTGTTGTGCATCATTTTTAAATAATGGAATACACTAGATTATCTCATAATATTATGAACATTGAATCATAGACTTTTATTCTTATATAATTACTCTTAAAGTGTTCATTTAATATATTATGATTTATCATTATTTTTTAACTCTGTTCAATTTTGTTTTGATAGATTTAGTTTCCAAGGATTGTACTAAACTTTCTCTAATAACAACTATAAAATGCCCGAATCTAGTAACTCAGAGCTGGTGTTTTCCATATTACATTGTCACAAGATATAAATGACTACATGCTATATAATCTCATAGTTTAGTATTCTTGGGATTCTAGATACATACATGATGCACACATTATATATGAAAATGTTAAATAAAACTTAAAATTACAATGAGAACATTATTATTTCTTATAGTATATGCCTAAAAATCATTCAAAGTTTACTTCTAAATGCGTTGGGGATAAGAAAAAAAATAAAATACTGATATCAGATGCTTATCAAGGTAATTAATATAGTAAAATCTTTCATATAATAACAAAGTGATGAATATTATGGCATCGATAAATAGTATTCAAATGTTTCATATAAATAATATCATGAAAGATGGATATAACCCTGTATGACATAGAAACATAAATAACGAAGTGGATGGAGATAAATGGATTCAAAATGATAGAATTCATAATAAAAAACATCATAATATTGCTATCAAGGCCTCATTCCAAAGCATTATACATAAATAGGCAAGTCATATGCCAAATAATCAATCTAGTTTGTCTCATCATACGCACCAATGTATTGAGAGGATATCTAATATTATTACCCACCCATCACTTACTAAGTACAATTCATATATTATATGAATTAAATTAAAAATATTATGATACATAATCAACATTCCATAATAATTAACAAAAATCTTTATTGGAATATTAGAACACAAAATGTAATTATTTTCCCCACTCAACAAATGTAACTACATGATCAGAATCAATCCATATAAATATGGTTGACAATATCATTATATCAAATCACTAGTGAAGTATAATAATTTCTAAAGGATTTTTTCATCGATTTAAAACACCTTTATAAAAATATTTGAATGTTGATTTGGATACAAGAATAAATATAATTTTCTTTAGGAAATTTTTTAAAATAAACATAAAAGTACAAAAAATGTGGGAATATAATTTTATTTTTAAAACCAAGAAAACTTCTAAATTAATATTGGTAATGAATAGTGGTTATGATGGTGGGAAAATGTATTCAATCTATAAATGTTAAAAAACACTATATTCTTACTTTTATAAGGATAGTTAAAGCCAACCCGTTCAGAAAATATTAAAATGTGTCATTTTTTAACCATTATGAAAAGGTAAAACATCATAAAAACTTATAAAGTAATTGGAGTATATTAAAAAACATTCTTGAAACATTATAAATAATATGGATATGGAAGAGAAACATTCCCAACCAAAAAGGTGAAATAAGGTTGGGTTTTCTTATAAATTTTATATTAGTGGTTTTGAGTACCAAAATAGTTAAAGTGTAATTAATATTTAGAAAAACCTAGAAATAACCCTTGTATAAGAATATATATCAGTTTTAAAATATTAATGGAATATAATTCCTCCAAAATATATTCAAGCATAAACAATCTTGATTAAAAGTTGGATCGAAACATAAAACATTACTTTGGATCCATGCTTGGTTATTTGATTTAAAACCTCCGATATATTGAATTTATATTTATTATACATCAATATAATATACATTTTTATATATATCTTTATTTATATCATTTATTCATAACTTCTTTTACCCATTAACTCATAATTGTTTTTTAAAATTAATTATTTAGGTGTTATTTCTCATGCATGTTTCCATTCAGCGGCTCTTGTCATTTAACATTGATAATAGTTAATAAAATATATAATTTTGTCCTTGTAATAAATATAGTATTTACAAATAAAATATAATTTATAATAATACATTTAATGTGTTTATAAAAATGAAATATCTCGTTCATGGAGGCTTTAATCTGCACCTATGCATGGGTGACAATTTCATTTTTCAACATATAGAAAAGGAAGAAGGTAGGTAATTATTTATGTTTAAAAATTATTAATTATGTCATAAATATCATATATATTTATTAAATATATATATATATATATAAACATCTATATGAGGAGGTGATGAAAAATGAAATATGTCTCTTCATGGAGGTGGTAGTCCACACGTATGCATGAGTGATATTTTATTTTCCATTGTATGAAAATGAGATAGAAAATGGTTATACCATTAACATAAAATATTTAAGTATATTAAATATACAGATTTATTTATTTTAAGGTTGTTATAGATGATTTTTATGACGTTTAATAATAAATAAAACAAAAACACCTTGGTATGAACACAAACCTCTTCCTTGTATAATCTTCTTTGAAAAACACATTATGTATTCTTGTACGGGTCTTTTGGAAAGACCAAAACCTATAGGTTGTGGATAATGGTATTTAAAGTTTATTTTAATATATATTTGTCTATATAAGGGATACTTTATTTTATGTATAAGTGAGGAAAGGTTTTTAACTTTTATAAGTGAGAGGGGTGACACTTTTTAAATGCTTTAAAATTTTAAAAAATAGAGTCAGTTTGATAGTATAGTGGAACCAAATGGACAATGTATCAAAAATAGGATAATTTAAAGTATAAATAAAATAGAAAACATAATTAGTATTTTTTTGGGTGATATTTTAAGACTCATATCTTAAGTTAACCACCCCTCGTTAACCCTTTTAGCCCTTATCATATTGAATTTTTTTATCATTATAACTATTCATTATGGATAAAATTGAAATAATACTTATTACACAATTTGAATATTATAATTATAAATATTTAATTAATTTTAAAATATTAAATTCATAAGTTTGTTAAAAATTAATTTTAATTTGATTACACAAAACACAATGAAAAACAATTTTTTTAAAAAAATTATTTTTAGCCTATAAATGATTTTACACCAAATTCGTGGGTAGAATTTATTCTCATGAAACTTTTTGGATTATAAATAATAAAAATGATATTTTTTTTAATTTAAAATTAATTTAAAACTAAATGTAACTTTTTAATTACTTTATTAAGAAAATGTTTTGAAAATATTTTTTTATCAGAAAAATACTTCACTTAGGTTTTAAAATCTCAAAAATAGCTTTGAATATACAAAATTATAATTTTAAACTAATTCATTTTAATTTTTAAATATATATATTTTTCTATAAAAAAGCTTTTACAAACTTTAAATTGATTTTCATTCCATAATTATGTTGTAAACACGATTTTATTTGTAAAAGTAGTATTTTTCATTATTCAACCAAAAATCTATTTTCTTAGAAAAGAAAAAAAATTAAACATAAGATAAATTCTATATTATAACCTAAAAATTATCTTCAGTTTATCATATTAAAATTATAATACTATAACATCCCAGATCTGGGTGCTACGCAAAGGTGCCCCGTACTCGGTTGGCCACATGGCCTCATGCACATTTCCACAAACGACAGAGGTTGCTAACTAGCAGTGAGGGCCTAAAGTGTGATAGTGTGGAAACTATTCCCCCATTTGTAGATTTAACACAATGTAAAAAAATATTAACAATAGAGTAATCAGTAATACCACAAAAGTAAACAACGGAAGACTGAAAGTAAATAAAAAATAAGCCACAATATATATATATATATGTATATATGATGCATGGAATATGTATCTAAGAAATAGCCAAAAAATCACAATTCTAGAAAGAAATATGGAAACCAATGTACAAAAAAACAAGTAAACTCTAGTAGGATCACAAGTCTCAGCTTGGTCCCATGCTCTCCAGCTCCAACGACATTAAATTACCTGATGATAAAGGGTGATTTCCATTATATATACCTAAAACATATAATCTCTTTAGGTCTAAAACATGACCCAAACAGGGTGTGAGATGAATCCTAGTAGGAAACCACCAAAAGATCTTTACCTAACTATCAGTGAATATATATATCAGGTAATATGCGGAAATGAAGCAATAAACTAGGAAGTACTCAATACTAAACAATCCTACATTTTTAAATTACATTCATTTACTTTTATTATTCATCATTTGAATCATGTAATTTCGGGATATATCCTAAGATCTATATCCCCCTATGTAATAGTAACAAAACAAATGTCTCAGAAGACCATCTAAACAATAAAGTAAGACTGAGTCCGAGCTTGTTCTTTGGATTTACAGACTCGTCACAATCATTCAATCATTCATAAAAACCCAATGGGAAAACTCTCATGGCCTAACCAATTGGTTTACCATAGCACTAATTTAGTTACAAAGGACTACATGGGCAGCTCTCACGGTCAATACCCTAGGGTCAAGATGGCATTAATAAATTATAAATGACCTCCTGGGTAGCTCTCATGGTTAATACCCCTGGGTCAACATAGTATAATGTAATTATAAATGACCTCCTAGGTAGCTCTCATGGTCAATACCCCTGGGTGAATCATCTAAAAAAAGCTCTCATGGTCTGGTGTAAATAATGTGGAAGTCCCTATAGTATACCTGGTCTAAAGCTCTCATGGTCCATTTGAAAAACAATGCGTATATATTATTAAAGAAGCTCATGTAATCAAGAAATACTACATGGCTAATCATTCAAAATCATATCACATGCATTTAATATAATCAATCAAAATCCATCCTAATAAACCCAAGCATTGAAAACAAGGCAAGCCTAATAGGTCTCCTAGACCAAATGACCATAAACAATCAATCAACGGAAACGCACCCATGGGATGTCCCGTAACAAGGTATCCAACCTTACGCATAAGCAAAAACCCTTAATCAATCAATCAAACCATATAAGGTAATAAATAGGGTTAAAATCAAATTCACGTAATACCTCAATCATGGGTATGTGGCACTTTTAGCACATATAATCAAATGAAAAACAACAAAAGGCACAAACCATCTACCTCGATGTTGTACAATCGATATTCTTCAACGTCAGCTCTTGAATTAGACATGATCGACATACATCTATAATAAGGTAAAAACTCTCAACCTTTAATAATTCACGAGAGAGGAATAATCAAGAATAAATACTATAGAGAATTAGATAAATCACTGGTGGTATTCCAACGCACCTGGCATTGTCTCAATTGATGCTCAGACAGAGAACCAGTGGTTCGATCTTTGTTTTTTGTTCTTGAGTACTCTTGTATGAAACATAGGAATAATAAGTCACTTACATACATGATATGCGACCCCACTCTGATATATCAATTAAAAATAAAATTACATGGTGTGTTCTTTAAAACTACACACCGTGTAGTGTCCTTAATCGGCCCCTAGCATAAGCAATCTTCCAAGTCACCACACTTCCATGTATTCAGTCATTACATGACCAAAACACGATGGTACATGGAAAGCTAGGTACACGACATGTAATCAGAGGTAATAGTGTGTACTTATAAAATCTTCTTTTCATTCTTTTTCCTAAAAAACTACCTAAAATCAAGATCTATACCTAAAAAAGAATATTTGGGTTCATACAAACATTCCCCTTAGATAAATTTGTCCCAGAATTTCCCTTCCATGGGTGGTGAACAAGAAACTAAAAACAACTCTGGCCTTGTGATCATATGCCGGCCTCCCTCTCCCAAGTCTCATCCTACACTCATCTGTGCTGCAGTAGCACCTGTATGACAGGAACATATCGGCCATAGAGAACCTTCCTGCTATGATCCACAATCTGAATAGGTTTCTCCTCAAGGGTTGAATCCACCTCAAACTCAACATCCTCTTATTGAAAAACGTGATACTGGTCTAAAAAGTAATTCCATAGCTGAGAAACATGAAAGATTTTGTCCATAGCTCGACACCTCTGAGGTAACTACAAATAATAGGCAACCAGACCGACTCTCTCCAATAACTAAAATGGCCCGACATATCTCAGTGAAAGCTTCCCATATCTCATAATCCTCATATGTCCCAACGTCGGTGTGACGCGTAAGAAAACCTGATCTATGACCTCGAACTCCATAGGTTGTCTCCATCGATCACTAGAAGATTTATGGTGAGATTATGCAGTATCCATCCACTTCAGAATCAACTCTACCAACTCAGTGGTCTCCTGGACAAGACGAGGTCCCATCATAGCTATGTCTCCTTCCTCTAACCAACATAGGGGTGATCGGTATAACCTACTATATAAATCCTCATAAGGTTCCATCAGAATTGTTTCCTAAAAACTATTATTGTAGGAAAAATCCACCAGGGGTATGTGTCTCTCCCAAGAGCCCCTAAAATCTATGACACATGCTAAAATCATGTCCTCCAAAACCTGAATCGTGTGAACGGGAATTCCATCTCTCTGCTAGACATGATAAGTAAACTGGGAATCCCTATCTAAAATAATAGAGTGAGTAACCCCATTCAAATGTACAATAACTTAGATTTACAAATTTCCAATCTCATACACAATGAATGTTTCCTTGATCGTCAGGAAATGTGCATCACTCGTGAGTCTATCAACAACCACACATACAACATCATTGCCTTGAGGGGACCATGGTAAACCCATCATGAAATCCACTACGACATCATTCCATTTCCACTCTAGAATGAGTTACTTCTATAATAGCTTTTTTTGGTCGCTGATGCTTTGTCTTCACCTTCTGATAGGTGGAACATCTCATAATAAGACTAGTTATATCCTTATTCAGGACTGGACACCAATATTGACGATGTAAATCTCGATACAACTTTGTATCCCTAGGAGAAAATTACCATAAAGAGGCATAAAAATCTCATAGAAGCTCCTCACGTATGTCTGCTGACACCCATACACACCCATGAAAATGAAATACCTCATCCTCGCCTACGGTCCACCTAGGAGTAGGGTCCTCACCTAACACTATCTCCCATATGACTAGGCCACTAGAATCTGATAGATTCCTCATTTGAACTTGATCCAGTAGGTTAGAGGTAACTACTATAGACAAAATAAACGCCTACCCCTATTTTTCATGAACCTTCAAATGCATCTTGGAAAATATATCCATCTACTACCACTTACTATTGGCCTCCTAAACTACTTGTATCTGAGTACTCTTACTCAAATAATCATCCACTACATTGCCTTTTCTAGGTATGTAGGCAAGATCAAATTCAAAGGACTGAAGGTACTCAACCCACTTTTGTTGTCTCAAATTTAGATCATGATGATTAAAGATATACTTGATGTTTTTGTGGTCAGTGTATACCAAAAAATTCTCTCCCAAAAGATAATGTCTATAACATCATAATGCATGCTCGAATGTAGCTAACTAGAGATAATGTGTAGGGTAGTTCCTCTCATGTGGCATCAAATATCGAGACTCATACAAAACTACTCCTTCCCTTACATAGGAACTACTACCAATCTGATACCTGATGCATCCTAGTAAACAGTGTAACTTTTTCATGGATCCAGAAAAATCAGTATTGGTGCTAAAATAAATTTCCCTTTCTGGTCCTAAAAAGATTAATCATAAGAATCTATCCACAATTACTTCACATCCATCTTAGTTAGGTTTTTCAGTGGCACTGCTATGCATGAAATTTCCTAAATAAATCATCTATAGTAACCAGCCAACCCCGTAAAACCTTATAACTAAAAGAAATTCTTTTGATGCTCCTAGGAAACTACCACTCTCACCTTCTCTGGGTCTACTGATATTCCTATATCTAAGATAACATGACCCATGAAATGAATTTGGTCCATCCAAAAGTGGCACTTTGAGAGCCTAGCATATAATTTATTCTCTCTTAGTGTACTCAATATGATCTCAAGATGAGTGGTATGGTCATGTAAAGTATGAGAGTACACAAATATGTCATCCATGAAGGCTACCAAAAAACAATATAAGTAAGGATGAAACACTAGGTTCATCAGTTCCATGAAAACTATTGTCGCATTCGTGAGACCGAATGTCACAACCAAATACTCATATAGGCCATACCTGCTCCAAAAGGCTGTAAGAGGTATATCTAATGGTCTAACACATAACTAATGATAACCGAATCTCAATTCAATTTTCTAGAACACCTGGGCTCCTCTAAGTTGATCGAATATATTGCCAATATTTAGAATGGGATATCAGTTCTTGACCGTAAACTGGTTTAGCTTTTGATAATCCACACATAGCCTTAGGGTAACATCCACCTTCATTGAAAAAAGGACTAGTGAACCCCAAGGGGAAGTACTGGGTCAGATGAAACCCTTTTCTTAAAACTCCTCTAACTATTTCTTTATCTCCTGTAACTTTGTTGTAGCCATCATATAAATAGTTATAGACACTAGTGTCGCTCCTAGAACCCTACCTTGCTACCCTGAGCTGACCCACCATGCTACTAGAATCACTATGCAAGGGCTCCCTATAGATATTCCTACTATCGATCGAAGGAGTATCGTCCTTGGATGCTAAACCCCCTGGGTCACAGCTCCATACTCTCTCATATTACACTTGGAAATCAGTGCCTTGTTTACTATAGCATTCACTGAATTCATCTTGAAAAAAATCACCTATGATCGGATGCCATACCTAATATCATCCTCAAATCTCCTTGCCATCGATATCTCATCACCCCCTAGAACAAGTTTGAATAACTTTAGCTCTATAAAGTGACAAGAATAATCTATCATCGAAAGAGTGCCCTACTCCAAATGCATGAACTCTTAGTCTCAGTCATCCCTCAATGTCTTAGGGTAGATGTAATCATAGAATTTCCTCTAAAACTCTTCCCAAGACATATCCTAATAACATCCTACCAATGAGATAACATCCGTCTATCTCTTGGAGGAATCACACAACATGTAAGTTGTGAGATTCACCCTCCTCTTCGGAGGCATCTTCAGATTCTCAAAGATAGAGATAATGGCCTCCAACCACCACTTCACAGCATGTGGTCCTCCATCCCCTAAAAATTTGGGAGGATGCTGCTACTAGAACACTTTCGTCTGCTCTACCATAGTTTGGGAAAGATGTGGTGCTCCATAAAAAGTATGCATTATCCTCATAAAGCCTTCACAAAACTGTGCATCCATACCAATGTCAATTATAACAGTTGGTTCCAATACAGACATGATAGGAGTATCTATAGGTAGTCCCTAATCTACCATTTTGGGTGTGTGATCATCATCATATACCTGGCGTACAACTGGATGATATATTAGCGACATGAATCTATAAGGTCAAGCACACACCTCAGTTAAAGATTAATGAAAATTGAAACTCAGGAGTGAAATAACGGAACAGGTAAGGAAATAATTCATGTTTTTTAAAAGAGGGTTACACGACATCTTCCCTTAAGATTTAACATGGTCACGTACCTCTGCCTACCTGGTCATGTAGCACCCCTACACACAGCCTATTCCTCCTTAGACATGGCATGTACTAGAATATTACCTCATGCCCAAGTACTTTTACATGGCTAGAACTACATCATTGCACCAAATGTAACACTACATAACGTATACACTCTAGATATGATGTGTACTACTTATGTTCCAACCACCCATGTTGTTAGTAACATGGATAGATACACAGTTTATTACTACATGGGGTATACAATATAGACACGGTGTTTACAACCCATGTTTCATCCACCCACGTTGTTAGTCACCCAGCCGGATACACGACCTTTTACAACATGGTCTGTACTCCCAGTACACGTCATGTTATACTAAACCTTTACCGACATTGTGTCTCTACTCTCACAGGCAGTTACAGGGTCATCAACTGCATGGTGTGTACATATGATACACATAGTGTAGATAATAAAAGACATTTCTTCCAGAACAGAAGAACACATTTTGTGTGTTCATAACATCACATGTCGTGCTCTCTAGGTTTCTAGAGAGTAAGACTCTGAAACATCTCTAGAACCCCCAAAATCTTAAAATTTTGTCCAAGGCATGCCATGTTCCAATCCATGAGTTCCCATACTCCCCATGGATCAATGTTGGGAATCCTTATTCATATTATTCCATAATAAAATTCATTTAATGTCCAAACATGATCTCCAAAATTATGATCCAAGAGGTCCCACAACACCTTAGGGACCAAATATTGACATCAATCGAAATGAAACATTACATATTATAATACCCCATCAAAATATTAGGTATTTCTATCAGGTAATATATCACAAAATCATGCATATTTTATACAACATCTATCACAATAGCATGAAATAAGTAATGTTCTATAAATGTCCTGGAAATAATGCATGACATGTGATCTCTCATAAGTTCCTATATAATTCATGAGATGGTATACCCTCGTTTCATCAGGTTGCAACAAAATAAAACCACAATGATATCAATACTAACATCACAAAATATATGTGTCACCTAATGGTGAAATAAAATCAAATGTAACAATTGAAAAACAAATTAAATTTTAATATTCGAGGTAATTTGGATATTCCCTATACACGGTTTAGCTACTCTTGAGAATAGATAATTACTAAACTCCATTTTCTTCGTATCCCAGTCTATTGGCTTCAAATATTAAGGAAAATAAAAAAAGAAAACTTACTCTGATACCACTTTGTAACGTCCAGGATCCGGGTGCCACCCAATGGTGCCCCGTACCTAGTTTTCCACATGGCCTCAAGTGCATTTCCTATAATTCTAGAGGCTGATGACTAATAGTGAGGACCTAGGGTGTGATTGTGGGAAAACTATTCCCTCATTGGCAGAGTAAACACAGCAGAAAAAAATATTAACAAAAGAATAAGCAATAATACAACAAATGTAAACAGCGGAAGACTGAAAATAAATAAATAATGATTCACAATATATATATATATGCATGGAATATGTATATAAGAAAATAAAAAAATAATTAACAAATTTGGAAATAAATACAGGATCCAAAGTACAAAATAAATAAGAAAAATCCAACAACATCTCAAGCCTCAACTTGGTCCCATGCTCTCCAACTCCAACAAAAATCAAGTACCTGATGAGGAAGGGAACTATCCCTTATTTATACCTACAACCATATAATCTATTTAAGTCCAAAACAAGACCCAAATAGGGTGTGAGATGAATCCTAGTACACGACCACCAAAAGATCTATGCCTTACTCTCAGTGAATATATATAGCATGTAATATGAAAAAAATGAAGAAATAAACTAAGAAGTACTAAAAAGTAAAAAATCCTATAGTTTTCAATTAAATTAATTATGTTTTATTATTTATCCTTTGAATCATATAAGAATATGATCTAGCCTAATCTCTCCATTACTCTGTGTAATAGTAACAAGACATATGTCTCAGAAGTCTATCAAAACAATCATGTAAGACCGAGTCCAACCTTATGATTTGGCTTGGCAGAATCATCAGAAACATTCAATCATTCATAAATGTCCCTATAGGAAATCTCTCACTGCCTAACCCCTTTGGTTTAACATTCCACCAATTCATTTACAAATGACCACCTGTATAGCTCTCATGGACAATACCCCTGGGTCAACATGGCATCAATAAATTATAAATGACCTCCCAAGTAGCTCTCATGGTCAATACCCCTGGTTCAATCATCGACACCAAGGCTCTCACGGTCCTGTATAAATAATGTGGATGTCCATGTAGTCTTCCTGGTCTAAGGATCTCGCTATCCATTGGAAAAACTGTGTGCATAAAATATCAAATAATTTCATGTAATCTAAAAACACTACATGGCTAATCATTCACAAGAATATAACATTCAATTCATATAATCAATGAAACTCTTTCCTAATCGACCAAGGCATGGAAAAAAAGGAAATCCTAACAAGAATCCTAGACCAAACAACCATAAACAATTAATCAAGGTAAAAACACCCATGGGGCGTCCTGAAACAAGTTATCTAACCTTAGGATTAAAAAACAACCCTTTATCAATCAATAAAACCACAACAGGTAATAAATAGGCTTAAATTCCAAATCAATAAATACCCCAATCATTGGTATGTGGAACTTCTAGTATATATAATCCAAATAAAAATAATGAATGGAACAAACCACCTACCTCGATGTTGTATTATTGATATCTTTGAATGTAAGCTCCAGAATCAGCCTCTATCTGAATTGATATACACAAAAGTGAAAATATCTCAAACATTAATAATCCATGAGAGAGGAAGAAAAGATCTAGAGGATTTCAGAACTCACCATTGGGATTCTAACACACCCAACCATGTATCAATCAGAGATTAAATGGAGAATTGTGGGTTTGATCTTCATTCTTCATTCCTGAGAACTCATATATGAAACATGTGAAGAAGAAGTTGTTTATATACATGAGACACCTCCCCACTCTGATATATAAATTAAAAATAAAAGTACACAACATGTTCCTTAAAAATACATGTCGTGTAGTTGCCTTAACTGGATCTTGACTTAAGTGTTCTTTCATGTCACCACACTTCCATTTATTCGGGAGTTACATGGCCAAAACACTATGGTATGTGGCAAGCAAGGTACACAATGTGAAATCAGAGGTACATGATATGTGTACTCAGAGGTACACTACAAGTACTTAAAAAATACTACTTTCTTCCTTTTTTAAAAAAACAACTTGAAATCAAGATCCATACAAGAAATGTAGATCTAGGTTCTTACAAATAGTTATAAATTTTACTTTTAAATATAACCATGAACTATTTTTTGGTTAAAATAATAAGATATGCATTTGTCAATAGTTTATGGATGAGGTGTTTACCTGATACAGTAGGATCTTTAGTATTATAGTTGATACATGTTTGGATAATGAATCATACATATTATTTGATATTTCTTAAGGAACATAGTTTTTCTTCCCATTGCACTCATAGGTCTATATTTTTAAACATTGTGGACATACTACCAATAAATTTGGATTTCCTTGTCTTGGACCTGGTCATAAGGAGTTATTAAAAATTCATGTTCACTAATTATGAGGCTCAAATCAAGAAATTGGAAGCTGATATTACTTGCATATAATACTATCACTTACATAGAGTCTCACTATAGAATGGGGTACTCATAGTGAGGGTTGATGGAGTCTCAATATATGGGACTTATACTTTATAAAGATTTGGATAAAGAATATACTATGTCAAGGGGATGATCCCAACTCCTTATCATGGGATGTGTAATGAGAAACACTATTTGGTCTTGTGTTAACTCAGGTTGATACTTATGCGTTTGGACATAGACACTCCAATGAACCTTCCATTAGTCAATACTCCAGTTTTCATGTCCTTGTAGTACACCCAGTCATGGAATGAATGATATTATGGAACAATACTGACTGGAGTCACCACACAAATATATTCCACACCCTTTCAAGATATAGGGGAACTCTAAGATGAACCATATTGGGGAGATGGTATCATCAAACTAAATTCCATGATTGATAAATGGGATACCTCTATCGTTGATCTAGGTAATGCAGTTTATGAGCTTTAAAAACAAGATGCTCTCAAAACACCACCATGGGTATCTATCTATTTAGATGTTCATAGTGTCTACGTTGACTAGAATTCCCTATATTAAGCCTATCTTAGCACAAAATCCTGAAATTCGTTTACATTTTAATCTTTTTGAACTGTGAAAACCTTTCTAACAAGTGAACTTATCTGAGAATGCATCCTATTTCTAGAAGATAAATCAACAACTAGTTATAAATTTTCCACCATTACCCAAATAATGTGTGAAAGGGCATAGAAAAATTTCCATGATTTCATCAATTACACTCCCATAACATAGATGGGGATTAAAATTTATATCTTTTGATAGCTCTTTGTGGTTATAGGGATATGTAACTTCGATTACTTGAAATTTTACTTCATCATCTAGAAACTTTTTGTTCTTCAAGAGTAAATAATGATTTGAGAGAGGGGTCTACATACCTTATAAGTCCCAAACTTCTTGGTAAAATTTATGTAATGGGAAACTTGAGAGTTATATTTCAAAATTACTGAGGAAAAATGGATTTATGAATAGGTGGTAACTCTAACTTAAAAGAATAATATGAAGCTCACATTGTAAGAATAAGAGCACATATATTGGATATGGTAGTCAAAAATTCATCTATAAAGTGGAGGAATGAAAAACTATATACAAAAATTGAACAGATTCATCCACTTTCTAAATATAAAATTGTTATGTGAGCAGATCTCTAACATTCCATCAATACCTCCAAATGACATTATACTATTTTTAATGTTTAGCTATCCAGATCCATTCATATCTCTTATTACTATTTTTCTATCCAATACATTTCATATTTTTATATAAAGGATCTTGTCTTGTGTATATTCCTCACTCTTCAATTTTATGAATGGAAATCTTATTTAAAACTTTTTATCTGACTTCTAATATTTTGAGTTACCTCGATTATCAATTCATGAGAATTAGTGAAGCTTATAAAGTTTAATATCATAATAACTGAATCCACTTAAACATTATATGGGAATGGATATAAAAATCATAACTTATAAATACATTTTTTATAATGATATGTATGAATAAATCTATTATCTATTAAACATGTTCCCTTAGATAAATATAGGTGGATAAAACATATAAAAAATATGCCATCATCGTACGTTTGGGTGTTTCAGTGAGAAAAAGGAATACATAATTTTATTTCATCATAAAATTTAATCCTAATACGGATATGGGTGGGTCAAATATGTGTCACATGTACCATTAAAATAATTAAAATTTAGTCTATTAAGTACACATCCTCTTGAAATTATACTCTCATAAGGATAAATGTGAGTTGAATATGTGACACATATACCATCACCATAATCCAATTTTAATCCATTTAGATATGAGAGTGTTGAATTAGTAAACATAATGAAAATTGTTAGTGTTGGTTTTAAATGAGGTTTTCAACACAAAAAGGTGATCATTTACCTTGGAATTATTGTAAGGACCTTTCCCTAATTGCTCGGAGCCAGTGTATTATTTTATTAAATTGGAATATAAACAAGGAATATGAATCTCGATGGATTGAGTAGTTTTGTATTATTGGAAACAAGATACATACATAAGTTTATCATTACAACCTAAAAATAAAAACAACATAGAATCTCCTTTGAAAACATCCATAACTCCTAGGTTATTTCAGCATGTCATTCATAATAAAATCCTTCATTCACTGAGAAAATGAAGCATAAGAAAGGGGTGAGCTTAAATGCTCTGTGAGGTATGTAATACAGAGAAAGATATCATAACATGAACATTAGGCAAGCTGAATAATTGAAAACACATGCCTTTACAAATAATAAACTTGGACACATTATGGCGCGAATATGATATTGTAAATAATGTCATAATAATACATAATCATGGTTATTCTACTAGTTGAATAACCACATCAACCGGAAATTCTATTTTCATAATTAGGGTATGAATAATGCGGGACATCATCACTATACCATCAAGGCCTCCTGCCAAGACCATAAATAATAATTTTTTCAAGGCCTTGTGCCAAGACCGTAGTTTGTCTCATGAGACCTACCGATGCACCGAGGGGATATAGCAGGCCCCCCTCAACACTTACTAAGTCTAATTCATTCCTAATATGAATGGGGATAAATATAAACAATATACACATTCATATTGAAATGAATATATGAAATGTAAATAACTTTCCCCAAACATTAAGCATAAACACTAACCATTCAGAGTAAATTGGTGAATGGTTTTAAGATAGAACATCCACAGTCAAACTAATCATAAAACATTCAATTAAATATAGTATATAATATCATATGAGATAAATATCAATGTATTACAAGATTAAATAAGGGATGTGGTCTTAGATTAAGATATTGTTAAATGAGACCATTGAACAATTACTAAGGAAATAATTCTTAAACATTCAAAAGTTCACATACTACCTTGAAACATTCAAATAATTATCCATTAGAATATAATAATAATAATGATAACCTTTATATGATATACCAAAGGGTAATACATAAACCACAAGAAATAAATAAGTGGTAAAAAAGTCATATTTCTCATAAAAGTTAATGTGAGATGAGAAGAATCCTTTTTAATTTTGGAAGAAGAGTTCTTCTGGAAAATCATTTATATTTTCCATGAAATAAGATTTTAAACATTAATATACTATAAAATAAAATACTAGGATATTTAAATTATATTTTAGTCATAAATTATGTCCCACTTAAGTGAAACCGTGAAAAAATAGTTCTTAAGATTCTTTAGAAATAAACCATTTTAGAGCATTTTAAGGAAAGTATTAAAGAGAAATTTAAGTGCAAAGGAACATTTTTTCTCTTAAATCAAGAAATTATCCAAGATCATTTTTCATGATAACATTAGTGTTTTTATAAAAATAATTATGGCTTAAAATATATTTTTGTGTACATTGGAAAACGGGTAAGAATTCAAAAAGATACAT
This sequence comes from Viscum album, assembly GCA_963277665.1. Lineage (NCBI taxonomy): Eukaryota > Viridiplantae > Streptophyta > Magnoliopsida > Santalales > Viscaceae > Viscum > Viscum album. Next base: position 419,000,057 of record OY728162.1, on the reverse strand, counting down.
TGAATATGGTTTTTCTTTCAGAAATAATTTTGACATATTCTTTTAAAATGTGTAACTACCCATAAAATAAAGGGATGATTATGGTTGGTAAAAATATATATAACAATAAAACATAATTTATTAGGATTAAATAATAATACATAAAAATTTCATTAATGTAATTAGACAATAAAATTAACCCAAATGAAAATGGAGGTTTGGGTGGAAAAACCCTTACCACTTTGTAAGAAATCGATTCGTATTCCCAAAAATTATAAATATTCAAATGATAAATTGAATACCATGAAAATAAATATATTCCTGATATGTTACCTCAATTTTCAGTATACATACACCATACACAAGTATTAGTATAGAATACGGAAAATCTCGTAAAAATGTAAGTGAGATGGAGAAACCCTTACCTTAAGTCTGAATGTGTTCTGATCTTAAAGTTAAGGTCCTTGAATATGAAATTAGAATTATTAATAAATTATTTTAGAACCTTTTAGACATGATTTTAGATTATCATAAATATTTTTACTTCATTTATGTATTTATTGATAAGTTATTATATTGAATTTTGTCATTCTGGAGTCTTCATTTTATTGATGTTCATAAACGGTTCACTAGTTTTTAAGTAATGGAGTTCATGTGGAATGGTTGTAAATATTTAAAATTGAAATTAAAAATTATTTATGAACATCAATAATTGTTAATGGTCATTTATATTATTTTATTACATGTAAATATGATGAACCATTAGATGAAATATTTATGACATTCACATAGAATAGTTTTGCGGAGTATTGATTATTATGAAGTAGTTTGGTCATACGATTTAATAATAGGTACGTATACCGGTTCCTGGATATTAATTATGTTATAATATATATATTAAATTATGTTTCACCATAAAAATGGTTTCATGAATAGTAATTAAGGCGAAATTAAAGAATGAAACTTCATCGTCCAAGAAGGTTATAAATTGGAACCTCATGGACGTTGATTTCATTTATAAAATAAAAGAGAGAGAGAGAAAAGATATTGATGATGGTTCTTCCATTCACAGGATATAATTGCAGTATATATATGATAAAGGATATATCATGGTTGTTTGGACATATGAGGTGAGTAGAGGATAACAAAACAAGATAAATTGAAATGAAACAAAATGAAAAAGAAAGGTGCTTTACCTCTTTAAATAACCTCTTCAAGAACCTCCTTAAGGGAATGGAATTTGGACATTTGGAAATACCAAGAGCTTATTGGACTTGGGGAGTGAATAACAAAAGTTATTTGGGAATAACATTGAAGATATTCAAGGCTTAGAGGATTGAAGAAAAGAGGGAGTGAGGGGGGGTTATAGTGGAGGAGAGGAGGGTCTTCATAATTTTTTAATCATTAGATTATTAAGTTCCCAAAATACAGGAAATAGTTATGATTCCATGAACAAGAAAAGTAATAAATTAATGTGAGTTATAACCAAGTAGGATTACATCACTTATGATGTCATTAATAGTTTGTTTAACTGATAATTTGTATATATAGTATTTTACTGTATTTTACCATTTATCAAAAATTCGAGTATTTTAGAAAAAATACCAAAAATTTACCCTAACAATTTTTCGATGTGTAGAATAAAAAAATGAAGTCCATTATTCAAAAATATTTTTATAAATATGATTAATTTAATATTTATTTAAAATCATAATTTATTCTAAAAACACAATTTTAAAACATTTATTTACTTATTCTAAAAAAATAGGTATATCATACTATTACTTGAACATTATTTATATATTATCATAGGTAATGTTACTATTCATTAGGGTATATAAATATTCAAAAGGGTATTTTAAAATTCATAAAGGTAGGTTGCGATTCACCAAAAATTATGTTTTTTATCAGACTCCAAATAACTTAATAATCGCAACCGTGTATATCAGATTTTCAAAATTCACACCATAGAAGTGAAAAACTTTTGTTTACATGGATAGGTTATAAAAAAGTGGCGTTTTAGAGGCTTAGTGATCCATAAATTCTATAATAAATCTATTTTTAAATTCTTGGGGTGTTACATTATCCCCTCCTTACAAAAATTTCATCCTCAAAATTTGAAATTGAACATCGAAAGTTAACAGTTGATACATGAAAATTCCCTTATGGAAACCCACATCAGAAATAGGGTTAATAAAATATCATCCTAAAAAGGGTTAAGGGAGTGGAGCTGGTCACCCCAAAAAAGTATACATTTGAATGAGGTGACATTAGTTGGAAGCAAAAACGTAGACATGGAATAAAAATCTAACTATGATGTTCTGATGGTACATAATAAAGGACATGTTCAAATGAATGTTGATTACTACATAAACTATAAACTAAAAAAATAATTGATATTATCAATGATTATGATAATAGGAAAATATTTTATTTAAGACAATTTTCCTTGAGTCAAGGAATCATTCCACTCTATAAGAGTGTAAATATATATTTCTACTTACAAACTCATCCTTTTATTGCACTTGAAGTAACTATACCTCATCACTTAGCATGGGTTGCACTATTTTTTGAAGCAATACATTAACCTCTAATATCACATATAATGATCAACTTAATCCATTTCATAAATGGTTAAAAATTCCAAAATATAAATATTTAACAAATTATAATGAAGTCCTCTAAATTTCCATGATGAACTCATCATTAACCCATAACAATCATGAAGCAGCTCTAAATTTCACATTCCAAACATGTGAATAACTTCATCATGTATCCTCTTGAAATATGGTAATAAATTTAATTACAATAAAAACCATATTGGAAACATGCATTATTCTTTATTCATTAATTAAGATACATGTTATTGGATATATTCCTTAAATCCAAAAGTATTGTAAAATCCATTGATGACATCATAGGCCACATCTCTACAAGTCAATAATCAGTTCCAAGGTAGTTAGTACATATCCAAATCAATCATTTCTTCACCATTGTATCATCATCATATATATATTAAGGGTTTTCTTTCCCTCAATCATGTTTTTTCCTAAAAAGTTTATTTTTTACTGAATCACTTTTCCTTTAAACCTTTCACCATACAACCTCAAATAATTAATGAAATAGTACTAAAGTGTAATCCTTATATATCTCATAATTATTACAAACAATACATTACTGGAGAAATATTCAAATGACATGATTCTTGACTAGGAATATTTATCATTCTATATCATCTGTGGTAGCATCATAACTTGATCATTATCCAAAATCATCATTTGGGGTATATTCCTTTGACTCTTGGAACATTGATTTTCATAATGTCCAATATCCTTGTAGTTGACACATTCTACATTGGAAACCATTTCCTTACCCTTGAAATCAGGAACATGGTGTCCTTTTTCTCCACACTTATAGTAAACACCCATTCCCTTCAAAAATTTACCAGGGTGATTCTTTCCACAATTATCACATGTGAGAAAACACTTCTTTTCCTTCTTCCCTTTATCCATGTATCTCTATACCATCATCTTATTGTTTTACTACCATTCAAGGACATATTACTTAGGGAAGTATTTACATACCTTGTTAACAAATGATATTATTTCATCATTTAATGAGGACACTTGGGAGACAATATTCCTTTGAAAAGATGGTTTAATACCATTAGAGATATGATCCTTCTTACTCTTCACATCATGTGCATTAGTTAAATTTTCATTCCTTATACTAGGCGCCATTTCAAATCAATTCCAAACTGTATATTAGCTCATAAAATTATGAACTCTCTATATCTCTAAACATTATAATACTCATAACATAAATTTATGCATCATAAATCTTAGAACCATATACACTGGTTACTTTGGGGGGGAATAAATCCTTTATAATTGTTTTTAGTAAGATTATGATTTTACCAAAGAATATCCCCTAATAGTGTCAAACTAAGAGTGCAACAAGGCTCGTTGTCATTCACCATTTCTCATTTGAGTTTAGCACATGTGGTGTTTTCGAGTTTTACCCCTAGATACATCTGTGCTAGAGCCACCTATACTTGTTTGTATACAGACAAGGATGATTTTTTTTGATAAAAACATAATATATTCCTTACCAAAATTCTAGGACGTCCTTGTATTATTATCCCCGAAGTATATCTTAGGGTTTTGTTCTCTAAACTCCTTTTTTTATATCTAGTATCCATGTTTTCTACTAAACTTCCTTTGACACTAATTGTAAGGACCCAACCCCAGTTTCTCGGATCCGGTGACTTATTTTAATACATTGGAATATAAACAAGGAATATGCAACCCAAAGGATCAATTAGTTTAATATTATTGGAAAAAGGATACATACATAAGTTCATCATTACAACTTAAAAAGAAAAACAACAAAGAATCTCTTCTGACACCATCCATAACCCCTTGGTTATTTTAGCATGTCATTCATAATAAAATCCTTCATGCCCTGAGAAAATGAAACATAAGAAAGGGGTGGTTTCAAACTCTTAGTAAGGGTATGAAATATAGCAGAAGATATCATAACATAAACAATAGGCAAGGTGAATAATTGAAAACACATGAATTTACAAATAATAAACTCGTACATATTATCGATGGAATATGAGTTGAGTAAATAATGCCATAATAAAAAATAATCATGGGTATTTTACTAGACGAATAACCACTTGAACCATCAATACTATTTTCATAATTAGGGAACGGATAATTTGGGACATCATTATCATACCATCAAGGCCTCATTCCAAGACTATAAATAATCATTTTGTGAAGACCTTATGGAAAGATCGTAGTTTGTCTCATGAGACCTACCGATGCACGAAGGGGCTATAGCGGGCCCCACGAAACACTTACTAATTCTAATGGATTTCTCATATGAACAAGGATTAATAGAAACCATAAACACATTCATATTGAAACTAACATATGAAATGTAAATAACATTCCCCGAACATTAAGCATAAACACTAACCATTCAGAGTAAATTGGTGACTGGTTTTAAGATAGCGCATCTACAGTCAAAATAATCATAAAACATTAAATGAAAATAGTAGATGATATCATAGGAGATAAATCTAAATGAATTACAAGATTAAATAAGGGATGTTTTCTTAGAAGAAGATACCTTTAAATGATACCATAGGAAAACTACAATGGAAATAATTCTTAAACATTCCAAAGTGTCCCATACCACCTTGAAAAATTAAAATAATAATCCCTTAGAATATAATTAGAATAAAGAGAATCTTGATATGATATACCAAAGTTCAGTACATACACCAAAAGAAATAAATAAATGGTCAATAATGTATATATCTCATAAAAGTTAATGTGGGAGGTGAAGAATCCTTTTTAATTTGGAAAGTAGAGTTCTTTTGGAAAATCATTTATATTTGCCCTAAAATCAAATTTTAAACATAAATATCCTAGGAAAAAAATAATAGGACATTGAAATTATATTTTAGGAATAAATTATGTCCCATTTAAGTGAAACCGTGTAAAAATAGTTCTTATTATTGTTTAAAAATAAATCATTATAAAGCATCTTAAGGAAAGTATTAAAGTGAATTTTAAAGTGGAAAGGCACATTTTTTTCTCATAAATCTAGAAATGATACAAGAACATATTTCATGATAAATTGAGTGTTTTTATTATAATAATTATGTCTTAATACACATTGTGTTATACACTTGAAAACGGGTAAGAATTCTAAAAGATCCCTTGAATTGGGTTTTTATTTGAGAAATAATTTTGAATTTTCCTTTTAAAATGTCTAACTCTCCATAAAATAAGGGAGGATTATGGTCAGTTAAAATATATAGAACAATAAAACATAATTTATGAGGATTAAATAATAATACCTAACAATTTCATTGAGTTAATTAAACAATATATGTAACCCGAATGAAAATGGAGGTTCATGTGGAAAAACCCTTACCACTTTGTAATGAATCGATTGGTATGCCCCAAAATTACAAATATTCAAATGATACATTGAATAACATGATAATAAATATATTCATGATATTTTACCTCAATTGGAAGTTTTCATACACCATAAACAAGTATTAGTCATGAATATGAAAAATCTCACAATAATGGAAGTGAGATGAAGAAACCCTTACCTTAAGTCCGAATATGTTCCGCTATTGAACTTAAGGTCCTGAAATATGAAATTAAAATTATTAATAAATAATTTAAAAATATATTTGACATGATTTTAGTTTATTACAATTATTTTTAGTTCATTTATGTCTTTATTGATAAGTTATTATATTGAATTCTGTCGTTCTGGAGTGTTCATTTTCTTTATTTTCATAAACGTTTCACTTGTTTTTAAGTAATGGAGTTAATGTGGAATGGATAAAAATCTCCATAATTGAAAATAAACATTATTTATGAACATCTATAATTTTTAATGTTAATTTATATCATTTCGATACATGTAAAAAGGATGAATCATTAGATGAAATATTTATGACATTCATATAGATTATTTTTGCAGTGTTTTGATTATTAGGAACTAGTTTGGTCATATGATTTAATAATATGCACATATACGTGTTACTAAATATTAATTAGGTTATAATAAATATATTAATGTTTTTTTAAACCATAAAAAATGTTTCCTGACCTGTAATTAATGATAAATTGGAGGATTAAACTTCATTATCCATGAAGGATATAAATTGGAACCTCATGGACGTTGATTTCATTTATTAAATAAAAGATATAGAGAGTAAGGATATAGTGGATGGTTCTTCCATTAACATGATATAATTACAGTTTATAGATGATACTAGATCTATAATGGTCATTTGGAAATATTTTCTGAGCAGATGATAACAAAAGAAGATAAATTTAATTGAAAGTAAATGAAAAAGAAAGGTGATTTACCTCTTGAAATAACCTCTTTGAAAACCTCCTTAAGGGAATGGAATTTAAACTTTTAGAAATACCAATAGATTCTTGGACGTGGGTAGTGACTATGTAAGGGTGTTTGGGTAGAAACTTGAGTAAATTCAAGTCTTATAGGAGTGAAGTGAAGAGGGAGTGAAGGGGGGGGGTTATAGTGGAGGAGAGGTGGGTTTTCAAAAAACTTTAATCATTAGTTTATTAATTTATCTCAACACAAGTGATGATTCCCTAATAAATAATAGTAATAAATACATATGGGTTCGATCCAGGTTTTATTAAATCACATATGATGTCATAAATAGTGTATTTAACTGATAATTTGTATATACGGTATGTTACCATATTTCACTATTCATCAAAAAATTCGAGTATTTCAGAAAAATACTAAAAATTCACCCTAACCATTTTTCAACGTGTAGAATAAAAAAATGAAATCCATTTTTAAAAAATAATTTTCTAAATATTATTAATTTAATATTTAATCAAAATCACAATTTATTCTAAAAACGTGTTTTAAAACATTTATTTATTTATTCCACAAAATAGGTATATCGTACTTCCATTTGAATATTATTTATATACTATCATATGTGAGGTTAATATTAATTAGGTTATATCACTATTAATAAGGGAATTTTATTATTCATAAGTGTAGGTTACTATTCATAAAAAATTAAGTTTTTTGTATCGGACTCCAAATAACTTACTGATCGCAACCATGTATATCAAATTTTCGAAATTCACATCATATAAGTGACAAACTTATGTTTATGTGGATAAGTTATAAAAAATTGATGGTTGGAGAGGCTCAGTGATCCATGCATTCTATAATAAATCTATTTTTAAATTATTGGGTTGTTATAATTATACCTTTTTGAATTTCTGTGAATCATCTAAACTAATATATGTTAGGAAGGGAGGGGTGATCTAACTTTTTCCTTGCTCGATGTACCTAGTGGTCATAGATTTACTTTTACGGGGCCAAGTAGTGGTCCATACAAACATTATATATTTTTATTTTATCTCCAAATTTTTACTAAGTTGTGAACGAGGATTGGCTTAGAAATTTTGAACTAAACTTGTTATCAGTTTATCGTTTTGTGGGTTTTAAATTTGATAAATTTTTTGCATTTTCCTATTTCAAATGCTCAAATTTTTTCCTATCCTATGCATGTTGAGTCCTTGAGAGTAGAGAATAAACTTTTATCTAGGATTCCTTATATAGTATTTCAACCTAGTGAGTACCATGTCTCTTTCCTTTCATATTTTAATGTCTTTCATGACAAACCAATGAGGGATAATGTTTAAGGTTGAGTAGATTTATAAAAAAACGACTAAATATTAAGTTATACATCCTTGACCAAGGGGTGATATTTTCTACATTGTAAGGTAAATGTAAAATTATCACTAGTTGAGAGTCTAATTATAGTATAAAAAATCTCATCAATAGGTGCACAAAATTTAAGGTCATATTCTTTACACTAGAATATGTGAGGTAGTCTGTTTGGAGATAAGGGAAAGGTTATAACTCAATATAAATTGAGTAAGGGCCCATATCAGTAAAGTTGTCCTTAGGGAGGGGTGAACATAATTTCATTTTTTGGTTCTTGGATCAATAAATATAATGTTTAAGGTTGTATATATTATACCAAAAAATGTGGGTTTTCACCTAGTGTTGAGGGTAAAACTAACCCGACATGAATAAGTTATCAACACCAATGTGAGAAACCTTTTGTAAATAGTAGTGCACATTATTTATGGTCATAATGATTGGACAAGAAAATGTGAGGTATTCTGTTTAGATTTAGGGTAAATGTGATGGCTCAATATAAATTTTGTAAGGTCCTATATTAGTATAGATGGCCTCATGGATGGGTGAACATAATTTGAAATCATACTACTTGGATCAATAATTATAATGTTTAAGGGTTTATAGCTTTGACTAAAAATGAGGTTTCACACCTGGTGGTAAGGTGAAAACTAACCTGACATGAAAAAGGTCTCAGTACCTATATGATAATCCTTATGTAAAAACGTAGTTCACATAGTTTAAGGTCATCGTTATTGGATCAATGATGAAAGTTTTTTTGTGATGACCCAAATGAGGATCAATATATAGTAGTTCTATAACACATTTTAACAAGGAATGAAAATTATGTAAATCTTAACATGTGGTAATTTAGTTTGGTAGTGATGGAATGGAATAAGCATGTTGAGGATAACTGTTGATGAAGATAAAAATATGGATTCCATAGAAATATTTTCAAGGGGGTATGGGGTTAGAGGACCTCCTCCTTTGGATGAAAACATGCATATGGTTAGTATACTGGATATGTAGCATGTATATCATCTCCAAGCATAGGAGTCCTTTTTAGAATCAAATGACTCATTACCAATATGCATGAAAGGTTTAAGGTGATTCAAACACCTAAGGTATGATGTGTGATCCATGGTAAAAGGATTTTAAAAGGTTTTTATAACAATATAATCCAAAAATAACCATGTTTGGGTTGTTTTAGGATGTTTATGGGGGTGGTAGTGGATTATATCCTACAACTAGGTCAAAAATATATGGTTCATACTTCACTAATTATCATGAAATAAAAAAAACCAATCGATACATATTTCTCATCCAAGATATTACATACAAGTATAAATTATAGTGAGGAAACCATGTACTGAGATAGGGCTTTAAAATTGATTAAATATATGACTAGGTCCAAAATAGTTAAATTGAAAATCACTATGTATCCCAAGATAACATGTTTCAATCCACAAGTAGTTATTATATAGTTTCTGTATAAAAATCTTACTTATTCAAAAAATAGAAAATGGATTGGATTGGTCATAGTGAAGTTCCATTGGATTAGTATCTATATGAATGAATAAAACCTATACACTAGGATGTTGTGAAGGATTAGATATGAATAAGATCATTTGGTTGGGCCCAAGATATGATACTTAGGTGTCACTGTATTTCCTATGATAAGAGGAATCAATCCATACATAGTTATAGAAAGAATATATATACAAATATGGTTCTTGTGTAAGAGGGGATGAGGTAAATATACAGGATCCTTAGTGAGTGACCTAGTAAGGTCCTCATCACTAAGGGGAAATTAGGGATGGAAATGGAATATGTACTTGAACTTGGGATGAGATATCCTAACATCACTATGCAATCACGGTAAGGGGAATCAATCCATACATAGTTATTAAAATAAAAAAATTTATTTGGGTGTAATTTTAATACTAAAAGTGAGACATATTATTATACCCAAAATAAGATATATGAGTTTCATCATATTTTTCCTCAGTGTGTGGCCAATGTAGATAAGCTGATTTGAATTAGTGAAGGTACACACACTAAGATATAATTATTGGTAGTACAAAGTGTTTTATCATTGCGTATGTTTATATACAAGAAAATATATGTTGGGTACTCTTACACATATATGGATCTCAGGTAAGGAAATTGAGTCATATAAAATAGTATGCTTATAGAAGTTAAAGGGTCATACATGGTGAACCATATATCATTCTATCTAACATAATGTGATTATGAAATGGATTCGATATTGATTAAGGTAATGTGATGAGGACCATTATATAGATTAATTTACATAGATATGACTCATGTGAAAAATGAAATGGATTCTTCCTAGTGTTGTTCCTATGAAAAAAATATGACATTAACTGGTGAAGTCTTAGATTTCCATAAAAAGAGAGAAATTGATAAGGGATAAACTTAGGGTTGACTTCGAGATAGGAAATATAGACATCAAAAATTACCTCTTGGAAAATCAAGTAATATATTTTCTAATAAGTTTATATCTATATAAATATAACCCATACACATTAGTAGAATGAGGTGGATTTGTTATGGTTCTAAGCTATGGTGGTAGACCCAACGTGTATAACTAAGAGCCTAATAATTTGAATTAAATCTGATAGGATTGGAATGTGGGCATTAAATAGTGATACCATGTATCATTGTATATCCTAAAATAACATAAATCAAGAAAAATATAGTTCTAATGTAATCTATGATCTGATCACGATATTGTGAAAGGAAAAGTAAATTAGGATTTTTCTAGTGTGCGGTTATTAGAGATGAACCAATGTGAACTAATAAAATCATACACTAGGAACCTTAACATAGATCTTGGTCATTGATAAGGGAATCGGGGATTATCAGATATGTCACTCTATTTAATATAAGGTCTTATAGGATGTATCATATGTTGTGGAGTTTAACATCATGTGATGAGGACCATCCTATCTTCAAATGTTAGGCCATATGAAAGATACCATATCCAAGATGTTTAGAGTCATGTTGAATGTGCTATATGCTATGAAATTTTAATTCTTGTAACCAATAATATATTAACCCATCATGTGGCTATGTAGATTATTTCTTCAGAATCCATGCATTAGTAGTAGGTGTAATACACTACCCATCAATTGTAGTCAATGTGTAAGATCCATTTGATTAAATATTATATATAGTGTAAGATCCTTCCCACCTATCAAGCTTTAGATGATTCTTACAAAGTATCATGGGGGTTCTCAATCCAACACTTATTATCCTTATATGAATGAGATGAGGAGAATGTAAGATCCCAAACTTCTAATGAAGTGCACTTCATTTAAGTTTTTTTAACTCTTTTATTCTTGTTAGTGAATTATTTCCTGAGAATATGAGGATAATATAGGGTGTACCTGGGGTTTAAGAAGTGATAGAGGATGAAAAGAGGCTATGTTGGGTAGGGAACTTTGTTGGAACATGGTTAGTAGTTACTGTTTTCATTAACCATGCAACCTATAGGGGGAGGGTGAACATTTGAGAAACCATGCAAGGGAGAGCTTAAAAACTATGTGAACATAGAAATAGCCATTTTAAATTTCCACCACATAGTTTTTTAAATATTTTAGGCTCCTAGAAAACCATGTGACCCTGGTCCCTCTTAGACATATGGTGGTGCACGGTTTGACCAACTATACAACTGAACTATGCCCCATTTTACCCTATGGATTTATGAAAACTCACCCAATTTACCTCCCATTTCACCTTATATTAGCCTAAGTGATGAAAATAATCCTACCAATATTCCAAGGGATGATTCTCCCCCAATTCATGTCTTTTTGGAATGTGGTTGGTTGAGTATCAAAGCTTTGGGTGAGTATAACACACATCTTTCCTCTATTTTCTAGAAAGGGGGTTGTGTGGTTGTTTATCTCCTTATGAATCACTAAACCCTCTTTTTCTATAATATTTTAAGTTGGGTAATTGAAGGTTGTTTGGGTTTGAATCAAGAATAGGGTTAATAGAGTTTCCATCTATAAACATTAGGTAGGTGTTCTATAAGACATATCCCATATTCTTGATGTTTTTTATGTGTACGTGGTTATGATCATAGTGTCATTATATAGAGTTTTTTGTTTCCTTTATAAGAAATGGTTAATTGGGTATCTAAATGTTGTGTTAGACCCCTCATGATTCTCATGGGATCTGATGGAGGAGAGTATACGAGTCCTATAGATACTCATGGGGTGGGCCACTACCTTGAACATGAAGGGTTAGGATGTTATGTGATAAAGTGAGGGGTTGATGATATTAAACCAAATGTAAATTCGATTAACCTAATAACATATCATGATGGGGTAATTATCCAAACATAAAAAGTTAAATAATTTATGATAGGTAATTGTGGGAATGTGATAATCTATTAATGGGGCTTGGTCTCATGGTTAAATAGCTCAAAATGAGTGATAAATTGTTGTGATGTGTGGAAATTGTAAAATGGGATTGATATGAGAATTGAGAAAATGATGATTATAATGAACCATGGAATTTTGATATAATGTAAATGGTTCACCTTGTTTAATTTTTAATGAGGGATCACTGAAGACGACCCTTGGATATGTGATAAATGGTAGTGGTATGTTAGAATAATAATCCTCTCCTATGGGGGGGGGGGCTTGACTAATGTTCAAGATCCCCTGTGCATGGTATCTTTTTAGGGAATGGACTGATTCTCTTGAACCCAAAGGTATGAACATGGTGTTCCATATCATGGTTGGTATGTTCAGACCAGGAATTATGAATCCCATCCTGACTGATGGACTAAGGCATCATGTTTTCCATCTTGTGGCTCATTTGATACATGGATCAGATGTTCGTCATGAACTAAAAAAGGTTTGATAAAAAATGGGTGAATTAGGGAACTAATAATAAACATAGTTGATTTCAAAAATGTTAAATAATGTAACCTGCTTTATTTTATTGTTTTCATTATTATTTTTACTCATGCATACACTGTATTAGACTGTATATTTTTTTGACACCATTGGTGGTGGTCTACGGATTTATACTCACATCTTATTTCAACTACCATTGGGTTCCTAGACAGGCTACATGATTACAGGTTTGTATAAGGGTAACGAACCTATTCTAGGGGTTGATTTGGGGTAGATACGTACTTGGATGAGGGAACCAAACCTGATGTGAGTTACCATTTTAGTGATTCTTTAGTGTGTATTTATTTTGGATTTTTTCCTTTGCACATGTCATTTTATGAAATGACATGGAATAAATACTATTTGGTTATGGGCATGTACCCAGTTTTGGGAAATCATTTTGGTAATGCATGATTATATTTTTGGTTACTTCTTTTAGTTGCTTTTTTACTATGTATTACTTTGATAAAAAGGGTATAGTCTCACGGTAAGATATATCATCCCCCTTGCTACTATTCTATAACCCATGGCATATAGGGTGGTGCGCCTGAGGTCATGTGGCATACCAGATCAGGGCACCGATTAGTGTATCTCAGGTTGAGAAATTACAAATTGGTATCAGAGAAAGTTATTTTATGTTATTTATTTTATTTGGGACAGGTAGATATATTATTAGAAGGTTTCAAGCCTCAATAATGAGCATGTTCATGGGAGTATCTATCCAATGTATGGGGAACACCTGAGTGCCATGGATGAGATTGGTGTTCTTGATGTTTGTCATTACAGTTAGATTTTATTTAAACTTGAGTGATTCACTTTTTGTGTGATGTTATAAATTAATTATATTTAATTTGTATCCTAGCATGGAACAATGTTTGTATATGCATTCATCATTTTAGGAACATAGGGATATATCTAACATGCATCCTACTAGGTGAACATGGGAACATGGGTTACAGTGGGGTATAGGGATTGAAAATTCATCTTGATTATTTATTCATTTAAAATAAAATATTTCTAATAGAAATGTTATAATTTTCAAAAGAATTTAAATATTGTTATGGAATGGATAAAATGGAATTTAATGTAACATTATATTTTTTTATTTTTTTTACCCACTTATTAGAAATAACCAAGGTTTAGAGTGGGTGAAAATAGTGATGGGTCAGTGGTTATATTTATTGGGATGTTATATGTAGGGTGACGTGTTTTTATGCAATATAGGATCTATTCTATGAAATTGTAAAAATATTATGTTATGTGTTTCAATATGTGTGTTTTTAATTATATATAGATTCCACTGTGATGACATTTATTGGTTGGGCGATAGGAGTACATTGCCAAGAATGATCCTCCAGTGGAGGGGTAATAACCCCCATTGATTCTGAGAAACATGAATGAAGATAAATTATTTGAGAACTTCAACCATTTTAGGTAGTTTATGGAGTGATACCCAGGTCAGGTTGTGTTTAATATGTTTGATTTGACAAGGTAGTTTTAGCTATAGAACCCTACAATGTTTTCTGTAGAGGGTGGACCTAAGGTGGTAAAGTTTTGGATTGAGTCCATTAAGATAATTTTGGATTACTTAGTGACCCCACATGAAAATATTGTTAAATTGGACACTTATATGTTGTGAGAATCAGGGAAGCATTAGTGGGTTATATGAGCCTAGGATGAGAAGATAGAGGGAATGGTATGGAACAATTTCAAGGAGAATTTACTATAAAATTATTACCCTAAGACCTTGAGGTAGAGGAAGGATGAAGAGTTTATTTTCTTGACTCAAGGAAGTATGATGGTGATGGATTATGTTGGCCACATCATAGATATTAATTTATTTGAAATTGGTAGAAGATGTGACAATTCTGTCTAGGAGTATTTAGTATGGGATTAGAAGTTAAATCTAGTCTTGGTTAAATATATCTCACTTGAATAGGTTTGCTGAGGTGGTGGATCGGGATATAATTTCTAAAGGGGACATGAATGAAGCTTCTATTGGTGGATAGAACATTGTAGTTTGGTGATCTGGTGTTGAATATTCTTCTAGTAGAAAATTCCATTGTGTTATTTTTCACCAAAGTAGTGGCTGGTTGAGTAGTCAGGGAAGACGAACTATCTCATAGAGAGGTAGGCCGGTCATCTGTTATTAGTGTGGTAGGCTAGGCTATATGAAATTTTAGTGTCCATGACCACTAGGGGAATGTATATCATGATGAAGGATGGGTCATATATATAGGTTCTATAAGAACCCATAATAGGTAGGAAGTGCTGGAGGATCTAGGTTAGTACAGTGCACTATCAGGGGGTTTCCTACTCTATATCAATCATGAAGTTGGTGTTCCACCAGCCATATTGGTCTGGTTGGGGGACATGTTACTTTAGGACAAGAGTGTCACTATCAAAAGGTTATTGCAACACTAGGAACTTATACTGGAGCCCAAGGTATAGGGGAAGGTCAACTTGATGTAGTTTTGCCTACACCTGGCAGGGGTGAGGCTGAACCATCAACTATTTGAGGTATAATTCTTATATATTCCATGATTTATTGTACTTTATTTGATACAAGGGACTCACATTCTTTTATATCTTCCTAGTTTGTAATCTTTTTAGTATCATTGGAACTTGTGTGTGGGGTTATGTCAATTAAAACACTATTGGGAGTATGAACAGAAAATATCCATCAATGTATGGAGTGTGGTCTCAAAGTTAGTGGGTACCACTTCCCTTAAAACTTTTTTATTCTTGAGATTTATGGTTTTGACCTGATATTAGGTATGGGTTATATCTATCCCATATTGACTATTACCACTTAAGGGTAATGTTCATGTCTCATGATGGTGACACTTATGTTCAATGTAGAGAATGGGATATCCTGGCACACTGTGCAGGGCCAATTCGTTAGTGGTTAGGTGAGCTCATAGCCTAAGTGTTCAGCTTTGAGATTGATAATGGGGGAGTGGATAATCATTTGTTTCCTCCTATGGTTGATCAGATCTAGGATGTTTTTCTTGATGACTTCCCTGTGCTTCCACCTAGGATAGATTAAGTTCACCATTGAGTTGATGCCTAGAGATGAGTTAGTTTCCATTCTTCCATATATAATGAAACTTTAAGAACTTCAGTAACATAAGACTCGGTTAGAGGAATTATATAATAAAGGGTTTATATACCAACTTACCCCACCTTTCAGTTCACTATTCTTGTTTTCTAAGAAAACTAATGGATATTTATGCTTGTACATTTATTGTAGGATGTTAAATAGGATGAAAATTAAGAATCAATATCCTCTTCTTCATATTGATGATATTTTTGAATAACTTATGGGTGGTTGTGTGTTATACAATATTGATTTGAGTTCAGTGTGTCATCATCTAAGAGTGAGACCTTCTAATATACCAAATACTACTTTAATAGAAGTTATGGTCTATATGAGTTCATTGTGATTCCATTCAGGTTGAATAATTCCCTAGTCGTGTTTATGGAATTGATGAGTTGAATTTTCCACCCATTTTTGGATTATTTTGTCGAAGCATTCATAGATGAAATATTTGTGTGCTCATAGACTCATGGTGATCATTGGGAACATCTTGAACTCATATTGAGTACACTAAGAGAGCATAGACTATACGCCATGCTATCCAAGTGTAGTTTCTGGATTGAAAAAGTACAATTTTTCACGACCTGTCCTCAAGACTCGTGTCGTGACTACCCCAATCCCGCCTTCCATAGGTCAGGGGCTGGCGACTAGCACCAAAGGAATAAATCCCTAAAACTGGGAAGGCATTTCCTTTATAAACAATAAACACACACAATCAGAGTACACAACTGGAAGTAAAACACTAAGTAAAACTATATACAAAAGAGTGTTTTGAAATTAAAGGGGCTAGAAATACAAGCCCAACAGTAAAGTACAAGGAAGACTGAATACAAGTACTACTAAAGACAGTCAAAACAACTGGAAGATGACAAGCAGCTCTTGGATCCTCCACCACAGATCCTACCTGAAGGGTAGGTACAAATAGCCTCCTCCGTGCTCCACGTCTGTCAATCCCCTTGGGGTACCGACTCATCGCGAGGTCCACCTCCGGGTACCGTCTAGTCCTTGTACACTTTGCCTCGGTCAGCACTGTCCATCGTCTGCATCCAATACAACGAGGTTTGGGCAAATCCCGTGTAGGGGTGAGTATATCGATACTCAGTAGAGACCCCGAGACCCTCTAGGTCTCTCAAATCCAATTATGATAAACCACAAAGTATGAGATCAATTGAAAACCTCACTCCGGTATATGCCCATACATATACCTAAGTTTATCAAATGACCCATCTCAATCATGTGGAAACACAAGAGTTACTGACTTAGCTCACACAGGTATACAACTATTGTAGAGAGGTTCAGATGATCGAATATAGCCACTAAATCATCCAATCTATCAGTCCAACACATGATCTAGGACAAGCTATTCTATCGGACCAACACATGATCCAGGAACAGAAGTCAAAACAGTCAGACCAACACATGATCCAAGAATAGTCGTTAGAGCTTCCAGACCAACACATGATCCAGGTCCAGCTATTCTGTTAGACCAACACATGATCCAAGAACAACCATTAGAACTATCGGACCAACACATGATCTAGGAACTATCAACAGTGCACAGCCAGCCATAGGGCTTCCACAAAGAACGCTTGATTCTAGGAGGGTCCGCTCCTCAAGCAAAGTGTTGATACATCAACTGCCTTGTATTCTCAAGTTGATGTATCCCGATGGTGAGCCATGTCATAGGGGGCTAATCCAAACAAAATGTAACCAAGATATTGAGTACAGGATGACCAAGCCTTTTACCAAGAAGTATACGACATGTTGGTATAAGGTACACACTATATAGTCATACCTCGGGTACTTCCCATGTGCAATAACTAGTGTCTAAATGTTTACCATGTAGAAATATTCGTACACTGCATGTGTTATGATTACACGCCATGTCCATGCAACTGGGTTTGACTCCATGTACGATGGCCATGTGCCTATACACAACCTCAACCCCTGTTCTCCAAACCGTTTAATTGGTACACAAGGTAGCTCATTCCACTAGCCATGCTTAGCCATGTGGTGGAGTACATGCCAGTGTACTCCACCTCGTGTCTGTTTATCCCCAAGATAAACACCGAGTCTCTCGAAGCCGATTCTGCCATTCCGTATAGAGAATACACACTGTGCATCTGGGTTGTGTGGTTCTACCCGGGTCCATTTATTTTCCAAAATACACACCAAGTCTCATGATGCCACCTTTGTCTTGCTGCGTAGAAGGTGCATTCCGTGTGACTGGGGTCACCCACCATGTGTTACTTGTCTGACGATCGAAACTCAAGCCACAGAACGCCCGTACTACACAGCATGTGCTTCTGGAGTACATGTCGTGTATTCTGGAATTTTCCAAAAATGACGCCTCTGGACAGGGCACCTCCCGTGATGTTTGTTCTTCATTCTGGTGGTTCTTTAATCATGAAACTTTAGACACTAGGTTGCCCCGATGTCTCATAATCGTCTCTGGTGTTTTCTAGCCTTCGATCGGCTCTGAAAATGCGATTTAATTCTCCTTCGTGAAGAATGATTGAGGGAAGGTCCTTCCCATTCTGGTTCGATCCGTCTCCTTCTATCATCGTCGCACCTCCTCTAGGTCATCATGATGTTGTATATTCAATTTGGGATTGTTGCGTCGAACAACGAACTTGCAATGATTCGGTGTTTGTCACCCATGAAGAATGTGAAGAACACACCAATATTCACAAGAATGGCGGAAGGAATCGGGCCGAGTTAGTTTGGACCGATCCTTCTGAATTATTTTGATAGCAAGCAGATCAAGAGGAAACAAATATATCATGGAAGGAAAAATTAACGATGCTCAAAACCAAAGTACACCCCTACCTCAAGTACGGTGATCGATGACGGAGTCGCAGAAGGCAGACGTCGTTCCGTCAATGTCGGAGGAGGAAGAAATCAGAGAAGACAAGTCGAGATGAAATCGTCAGCATATTTTGTGTGCAGTGGTACTTCCTTTTCTTTCCCCAGTTTAAGAAGAAAGAAGATGGTGTTCTTAGTTTTTCTATGGTGAGGGGTGTTCTTCATGTTCTTCATGGAGAGGATGCAGCTCTCTCAATTCTTCCAAGTTTCTCCAAGGCTCCACCAAAAGAGAGTTTCCAACCAAAAATGAAATAATATCTTTGTCTATTATTTTATTATTGGCATGAATTCAAAATAACCCAAAATGTGCCAACAAATTAAGTGAAGGAGTTGACACTTTAATAAGGGGAAGGTGGAGAGGCTCCCCACTTAATTGGGGGTTCCAAGGGGTTAAAGGGGGGTTAAGATGATCGTGTGGGACCCACTTTAATTATCCTCCCAAGGGAGGTTATGTGATGGTGAGTCCCACCTATAACCTCAACATGGAGGTTTTAACCACCAAAAAATAAAAATAAGCACACTTTTTTTTATTTTATTTAAAAATCCCAAAAACTAACTTCCATTCTCGTTAGAACGCAACTAAAGTGAAGGTCTCACTAAGAAATCACCGATGCTGCGAGTTCAAAGGTACCCTCAGATTTCAATCCCGAGCATTGGTTCAAAAGATATAAAATCCCGCCCGTACGTTTATTGAACGTACCTGAACAAAACTTCAGAAATTGATTCTGGGCACATTGGGCCTCGAAATCAAGCACCGTCAGAAACTGCGGACTCATAAAATTACCATGTATTTAATAAAAACAATTTCCATGGAATTTCTGAGCCTTTACATTCTCCCCACCTCAAGAATTTACGTCCCCATAAGGTACAACTCGAACTAAGGGAACAATTGGGGGTACTGAGCACGCATCTGAGCCTCCCGCTCCCATGTGCTCTCCTGGAGGTTCTCGTGCTACCAGTGAACGTGCACCAAAGGTATCAAACATCCATATAGAACATGCTTCTGTTGATCCTCAATCTCTACTAGAACCTCCTTGAAAGTCGCTCATCATCAATGTCCAGCTCTCCATGGTCGATGATGTCAGAAGGGTCATGCACGTATCTCCTCAGCTGAGATATGTGAAAGACAACATGCACCTGGTGCAACTGAGGTGGAAGAGCTCAGTGGTAAGCCACCTCGCCTACTCTGATGAGGACCTGGAAAGGTCTGATGAATCTCGGAGACAACATTCCACCTCCGCCAAATCTCTGTAAGCCTCGTCGAGGTGAGACCCGTAGGAAGACATGGTCGCCATCCTCGAACTCTAGAGGTCTCCATCTTGTGTCAGCATACAACTTCTGCCTACTATGTGCAGTATTCATCTGTTCCTAGATGATCTGAACCTTCTCAGTAGTAGCCCACACCATCTCTGGTCCCACTAGTGATGACTCCCCTGAGTCTGTCTAGCATAGTGGCGATCTCTATGGTCACCCGTACAAAGCCTCAAAGGGTGCCATCCTGATGGTGGAGTGATAGATTTTGTTGTAGGCAAACTCCACTAAAGGTAAGTGATCCTCCCAACTATGACCAAAGTCAAGAACATATGCACGGAGCATGTCCTCAAGAGTATGAATGGTACTCTCAGTCTGACCATCTATTTGAGGATGGAAGGTGGTCATTAAGTGAAGCTATGTGAAGAAATCTTCCTTCAACCCCTTCCATAGTTGGGATGTGAACCATGCGTAATGGTTAGAGACAATCAAGGAAGTTAGTCCATGTAAACACACAATATCCTGCACATAGAGGCCTCCAAGCTCTCTACTGAACCCTTCTCTCTAATTGGTAATAAGTGGGCCGACTTGGTGAGTTGGTCAACAATCACCCAAATTGAGTCGTGACTCCTGGATGTACATGTAAAACCCATCACGAAGTCCATGGATATCCCATACCACTTCCACTCTGGGACCTCTAAGGTTTGTACCAAGCCTGCTGGTACCCGGTGCTCCGCCTTCACTTGTTTTCATGTCAGGCACCGTGAGACAAACTCAGCTATTGCCTTCTTCATACCTATCCACCAGTGCTGTCGTCAAATGTCCCGATACATCTTCTCCACTCTTGGATGTACCGCTAGAGGGGAAGTGTGGAACTCCCTCAACACTTCCTCCTTAAGTGACATTGACACAATAGTACATCCTCTATAGAGAATGACGTGCTCCCCACCTTCTGAAAATCCATCAGGTAACAACCCTGTGGATATCTGTGAACGTCGCGTCTCACAGTCAGCGTCCCCAAGTTGTGCATCCCTGGCTCGCTGAAGAAGTGGGGGAGTGACTATAAGATAATTTAGGTAGGTTTCTCCATCTCTATCCACAAAGTATATCTCTAAGGCAGCCAACTGCCATGTCTCCTCTCCTAGAAACTGTATACTAGATCTCCTACTGAGATCATCTCCACCAATGTTCCCCCATCCCAGGAGTATAGACTATCTCGAAGTCATAATCCTGGAGAAAATCAATCCATCATCTCTGTATCAGTATCAGGTCCTTCTGAGAGAAGATATACCTAAGACTCTTGTGATTAGATTACATGGTAAAACACTTTTCCATCATATAGTGTCTCCACATCTTCATGGTAAAGACCACTACTGCTAACTCCAGGTCATGTGTAGCACAGTTCTGCTCATGTTTTCTCAACTACCGAGAACCATATGTGATCACCACTCACAACTACATTAGGACACACCTGAGTCTAGTCCCTGATGCGTCACAGTAGACTACGTACCCTATGCCTTCCCCTGAAAGTCTCAAGATAGGGGCACCGGTCAGCCTCTGCCTCAGCTCCTGAAATCTCTGCTGGCATCTCTCTGACCACACAAAGGGTTGTCCCTTATTTTTCAAGGCTGATAGTGGTGCTGCAACTCTCTAGAAGTCTGGAACGAACCTCCAGTAGTATCCAGCAAAACCCAAAAAACTCCATACCTCCATCACACTCCTGGGTGGCGCCCAAGCAAGTACAACGTCAATATTCACTGGATCCACTACAACTCTAGCCTCCAAGATGACTTTTACCAAAAAGTGAACCTCTCGAATCCAAAACTGGCACTTTGAGATCTTACCATTAAGTTAGTTCTCTCAGAGTGTGTCCAGTAATACCTACAAATGGTAGGCATTCTCCTCCTCAGTAGTTGAGTAGATCAGTTTTTCGTCGATGAAGACCACAACAGAGCGATCTAGGTAAGGTTGAAAGATCATGTTCATGAGACTCATGAACACTGCTGGAGCGTTGGTTACACTGAAGAGCATAACAAAGAACTTGTAGTGGTCGTAATGACACTTAAAGGTCATATTCTACAAATCCTAGTCTCGAACTCTGAGCTGGTGATAGCCTGATCTGAGGTCTATCTTTGAGAACCACTGTGCTCCCTTGAGCTGATCAAAGAGTTCATTAATCCTCGAGAGTGGGTACTTGTTCTTCATGGTCACCTGGTTCTGGTGACGGTAGTTGACAAAGATCCTTAAACTCCCATCCACCTTCTTGGAGAACAGAATCAGAGATGCCGAGGGAGAAACATTGAGCAAGATGAATTCCTTCCCCTGCAAGTCCTCCAGCTGTACCCGCAGCTCACGAAGCTCAGCGGTAGCCATCCGATAATCTGGAGTAGATATCGGTGTCGTTTCAGGGTATAGGTCAATGTAAAAGTCCTCCTATCTGCGAGGAGGTAGTCATGGAACATCATCATGGAAAACATCCGCATACTAGTCCACCACTACAGGATAAGTCGGACTCTCCACATCAACTGCTCTGAGGGTAAGGCAACCCAACTAATGAGTGATCGGTTGCACCCTCCTATGAGTAAGTTCGTCCTATGCTACAAAGGTTCCATTATCTCCAGTGAAGGTAAACCTTGTCCCATCTATGTGGACACCGAACTTTTCGCCAAATACAGTCAATCTGGGCATGGACTGTTGATAACTAGTCCATACCTAAGATGACATCGTAAGGCCTCGATGACGCTACTATGAGATCTCAACCGAAGCTCTCACCTCTTAAAGTAAGCTCGCACTACCGGCACCGGTGTGTAATCGTCAAATCAGATCCCGTAGGAGTCTTTAGCTATAAGGATCGAACTAACAGCTCCTATGGAATCTCCGAGCTCTGAACGAGGGATGTGGCAATAAAAGAGTGACTGGAACCTGTGTCTATAAGAACAGTAGATAAGGTGGAGTAGACACATATAGTACCTCGTATCATCTCTGGAGTGCCATGGTCGTATGCCTTAGCTACCTAAAACTGAGGTCTCCCCTTTCCACTTGCTCCCTGTGGTCAAGGTGGACGTCCTGGTGGAGGTGGTGGTAACACCTCGAATCATCGTTCACCACTAGATGCATGGAGAACACCTCTTCCACGTCTTTCTGATCCCTATAGACCACCTCGATCAAACATTTTCCTCTACCTGGGAGGTCCCTGAAATGTCTACTGATCGTCAGTATGGCGGGTCGGACAGTCACGAGCCATGTGACCCTGCCCGCCGCAAGAGTATCATTGCCCGCTCCTGGCACGAATGGCTCTGTCTCGTGTGCCCCGTACAACTGAACCTGTATCCTGAGGTCATCCACTGGATGGTCTGGTCCACTTGGACCTCTATGATAACTTCCTTCTCCCAGCTATAGGGGACTCTGCTATGTGAGGCCCGGTGGTGGGTCTCACTACTGGTGTCTGCTCAACAAGGAAACTCTTCACTAAGAGGGCTCACTCCAACACCCCTGCCTGCATCAGGATGCTGAGGGAGATCATCGAAGCTCTGATCTCTCGCCTAGGCCCCTGCTTGAAGGTTTGGGCCCTGAAGAATTGGTCCCTCACCATATCGGTGGAGTACCGTGAGAGGTCAGTGAACCTCGCTAAGTATTGTGCCACTGTCATGTTTCCCTGCTGTAGATGAAGTAGCTTTTGTATCCGCACCACACGTAGTGTAGTTGGGACAAACTCTGCCTGGAATAGGATCTCAAAGTCTACCCAGAGTAGTGTCACCTCTTCATGCACCTCAAGCATCAAGCTCCACAATCTACCAGCTGCTGCCTGAAGGAGACTCGTAGAGAGGATCACCATAAGGTCGTATTGTGTCCCTATTAACCTGAAGATTCTCACCACATCCTCCAGCCAATCCTCAGCTGCCTATTGGTCCATCTCTCCCCTAAAATTGGGCGGCCTTTGGCGCTAGAACTCTTGCAATGCGCTCAGGTGGCATGCACCCTCTGCTGTTGGGGTGGGTGGCATCGGTGACCCAACGGGTAGTGGTACCGCTGGTGCCTTCGCTGTGATAGGGCCCTTCACCGATGCCTCGTCACTCAATGGGCTATCATCTCGTACAACTCTCAGAACGCTGTTTGGATGTCTGTGTGGAGGCATCCTGAAAAGAAACAAGTGCACCATAGTCAATAAGTTATACCTGGTGAGCTGACTCAATGAGATCACAAAGAAAACCCTTGAAACAAACATGTCATCAGTGTTTTTGTGTACAAAGTCGGAAAACATAGGTCCGGGTCCTGGGGTATGGATATGTTATCCACCGCACCAACACAAGACTCCTAGGACGAAAAACCACACTCAGTATTCTTAAAACTATTGCTTCACAGAAAGAAAGGTCATAGTCCTATGTTTTGCAGTAGAAATGAATCCTATGATACCAATTTGTCATGACCCTTCCTCAGGGCTTGTGCCGTGACTACCCCAAACATGCCTTCCATAGGCCAGGGGATGGCGACTAGCACCAAAGTCATAAATCCCTAAAACTAGGAAGGCATTTCCTTTATAAACAATAAACACACACAATAAGAGTACGCAAATGGAAGTAAAACACTAAGAAAAATTGTATACAAAACAGTGTGCTAAAATTAAAGGGGCCAGAAATACAAGCCCAACAGTAAATTACAAGGAATACTGAAAACATGTACAACTAAAGAGGGTAAAAATAGCTGGAAGACGACAAGAAGCTCCGGGATCATCCACAATGGATCCTGCCTGAAGGGTATATACAAATAGGCTAATCCGTGCTCTACTTCCGTCAATCCCGTCCAGGTACAGAATCATCATGAAGTCCACATCCGGGTACCGTCTAGTCCTTGTACACTCTGCCTCGGTCAACACTATCTGTCGTCGGACCAACACATGATCTAGGACCGTCTATTCTGTTGCACCAACACATGATCCAGGAACAGAAGTCAAAACTGTCAGACCAACACATTATCCAGGAACAGTCCTTAGAGTTGTCGGACCAACACATGATCCAAGTGTAGCTATTCTGTCAGACCAACACATGATCTAGGAACAGTCGTTAGAACTGTCGGACCAACACATGATCTAGGAATAATCAACAGTGCACACCCAGCCATAGGGCTTTGACAAAGCATGCTTGATTCTTGGAGGGTCTGCTCCTCAAGCAAAGTTTCAACACATCAACTTCATCATAGTCTCATGTTGATTTATCTCAAAGTTCCACCACGTCATTGGGGGCTAATCCGAACAAAACACAACCAAGATACTGCGTACAAGATGACCAAGCCTTTTACCAAAAAGTACATGACGTGTTGGTATCAGGTACATGCCGTGTAGTCAGACCATGGGTACTACTTGTGTGAAATGGATCGTGCTGAAAGGCTCATCATGTAGAGAAACAAGTATACGATGAGTGGTATGATTACAATCTGTGTCCATGAAACTGGTTTTGACTCCATGTACACTGGCCATGTGCCCGTATAGGGCCTCAACCCGTGTTCGCCAAATTGTGTAACTGTTACATGGGGTAGCCCGTGCCACTGGCCATGCATGGCCGTGTGGTGGAGTACATGCTCGTGTACTCCACCCAGTGTCCATGTATCCACAAGATATATGTTGAGTCTCTTGAAGTTGCTTCTTCCATTCCTCTTAGAGAATACACGTCGTGCCTCTTAGCCGTGTGGTTCTGCCCATGTCCATGTATTTCCCAAAATACATGCCGAGTCTCACGAAGAAAACTCTATCCTGCTACGTAGAAGGTTCACTCCATGTGACTAGGGTCACACGCCATTTGTTACTTGTTTGAAGACTGAAACTCAAGCCGAAGAATGCCCGTACTACACGGCGTGTGCTTCTGGAGGACACGCCATGTATTCTGGAATTTTTAAGAAATGACGCCTCTGGCCAGCGCACCTCCCATGAAATATGTTCTTCATTCTAATGGTTCTTTTGTCACCAAACATCAGAAACTAGGTCACCGCAATGTCCGGTAATCGTCTCAAGTGTTTTCGGGCCTCCGATCGGCTCTGAAATTGCGATTTTAATCTCCCGTTCAAAGAACGGTCGAGGGATGGTCCTTACCATTATGGTTCGATCCGTCGCCCGCTATCGTCGCCGCACCTCCAGTAGGTTATTGTGATGTTGGATCCTCAATTTGGGATCATTGCATCACACAACAAACTCACAACGATCCGGTGTTCATAACACATGAAGAACGTGATGAACACACCGATATTCATAAGAACAGCGGAAGGAATCGGGCCGAGTTAGTTTGGCCCAGTCCTTCCACATTAGTTTGATAGTGAGTGGATCAAGAGGAAACAACTCAATCATGGAAGGAAGAATTATCATTTCTCAAAATAAGAACACACCCCCTACCACGAGTTTGGTGATCGATGACGGATTCATGAAAGGCGAATGTCGTTCCGTCAATGTCGGAGGAGGAAGATCTCAGAGAAGATGAGTTGAGATGACGTCGTCGGCATACTTCGTGGGCAGCGATGCTTCCTTTTCTTTCCCAGGTTGAAAAAAGAAGAAGATGGTGTTCATCGTTCTTCGGTGGTGAGGGGCGTTCTTTGTGTTCTTCGTGGAGAGGATGCAGCTCTCTCAATTATTCCCAGTTTCTCCAAGGCTCCACCAAAAGAGAGTTGCCAACCAAAAATGAAATCATTTCTTTGTCTATTATTTTATTGTTGGCATGAAATCAAAAGAAATCAAAATTTTCCAATTAATTAAGTAAAGGAGTTGGCACTTTAATGTGGGGAAGGTAAAGAGGCTCCCCACTTAATTGGGGGTTCCAAGGGGTTAAATGGGGGTTAAGAAGTTCGTGTGGGCCCCAGCTTAATTATCATCCCATGGGAGGTTATCTTTTGGTGGGTCCCACCTCTAACCTTTTCTTGGAGGTTTTGACCACCAAAAAATAAAAATAACCACACCTTATTTTTATTTAATATTATTTTAAAACACTAAAAATTAACTTCCATTCTCATTAGAACTCAACTGCGGTGAAGGTCTCACAGAAAAATCACCAACATTGTGAGTTCAACAGTACCCACAAATTTCAATTCTGAGCACCGGTTCAAAAGATATAAAATCTCACCAATACGTTTACTGAACATACCCGAAAAAAACTTTAGAAATTTATTTCGGGGACACCGAGCCTTGAAATCAAGAGCTGCCAGAAACTGTAGACTAATAATTCCCATGTATTTAATAAAAAAATATCCATGGAATTTTCGGGTCTTGACACAATTATTGGGGAACATCATATCTAAGGAAAGGGTTTTAGTGGAATATGAAAAATTGAAACTAGTTCTATCTTGGGAGAAAACATAGAGTGTTTTTGAAATCAAAATATTTTGGGTTTTTAGACTATTACTGGATGTTCATCAAGGAATCCCCTCACTTTGAAGCACCACTTTCAGAACTAGCCATGAAGGTTGCCAATTTTGAATGGAATAGAGAATGTGAGAATTCATTTTATGATTTGAAAAATCATCTAACAACCAAATTGATTGTGATCTTACATGAGTTGGGTAAGTAGTAAACCTTATTTTTTGATGCCTCCCAAGGTTATAATTGGTGCAATGTTGATTTAGGGAGATCAAGTCGTGGTATATGGGTCTAGATAGCTGATTCCACATGAATGAAATTACCATATATATGAAATGAATTTATCCGTGGTGGTTTGTGATTTAATGTGTTGGTGAAATTACCTATTGGTTGAAATTTTTATTGATTATATCGACTATAAAATCCTGAAGTACATATTTTCTCAATGGGACCTAAACCTCCGACAACGTAAATGGGTCAATTATATGAAATATTTCAATTTTGATTTTTTCTATAAAAACAGAAAAGGGAATAGTTTTTCTCATACCTTGAGCTAAAAATAAAAGACTCAGGTAGTCTAAGAGTTTAGTTATGAGTCTAATAGGATGGAATTGTTCACTGAGATGCATATAGATATTTAGGAGGTCTAGGGATAGATGACCCTCACATCCCAATCAATTGATTCCATAATTTTGGGATGTTTAAATGAGATATTGTATGAGGATATGGAGTGTTTATCCTTCAGGGAAATACTTGAAGGTGGGGAGTTAACTTATGACTTTATTTTCGGTAATCATTATATTTTTTGTGGTCATGGTCACATTTTCATGCCTATGTGCATACGAGAGGAGATGATGGGTGATTTCCATGCCTCAAAGTGTATGGTGCATCCTAGATTAACCAAAATGTATTTTTATCATCATAGATATTATTGGAGGCTAGGGATGAAGAAATAGGATGCAGGTTTCATGATGTAGTGCTACACCTATTAGAAAGTGAAGGTTGGACATCAGTGGCAATGTGGTTTTCTATAACTATTTCCCATTCCGAAATGGAAATGGGATGATGTCACCACAGACATCGTGATAGGTCTTCCAAGAAAACCATGGAATGATGATGTGATATGGGTAATTATTGATATGTTGAAAATGGTGGTTCACTTTTAACTGATTCAAGAGACATTTACCATGGATCAGTTGGGTGAATTATATGTTCAGGAGATAATAACTTTGCATGGGGTACCTTGGAGTATTGTTTCAAATTATGATATGCATTTTGGTTTACGCTTCTATAAAGGTTTGTATAAGGTTATTGGTGCCCATTTTTTATTACATCTTTTCACCCATAGATATATGGGAAGTCGGAGCATATATTTCAAGTGTTAAAGGACATGTTGAGGGAATGTTTCCTATATTTTGATGGATCTTGGGAAAATCACTTGGTGCTCATGGATTTCTCCTATGATAAAGGGTATCAATAGACTATAAAAATGTTACCATATGACAATCTCTATGGTAGGACATGTATATCACTATTATGTTGAATGGAGGCGGGTGCTTTGTGGATTTTGGGATTGAGTCTCATGAAGGAGACATCAGAATAGATATAATTGATTTAATAATGTGTGGTTATGGATCATAGTAGGAAGAAGTCTAATTATGATCACCATCATTGACCTATTACGTTTGTAGGGGTTTATCGTGTATTCCTTTGGGTTTATTTATTGTTGGGTCACCATCATATTTGGAAATATGGTTAGTAGGCACATAATTTTGTGGGTTAATTTGAGATTATAGAGAGGATTGGACTTTTGGTGTACAAATTTTCTCTTCCACCATGGTATGGTGATATGAATAATGTTTTTCATGTGCCACAACTTCTTTCATATCACCCCAAACCTTCTCATGTGATTGATGTTAACAATGTACAGCTTTAGGATGATGCATCCTTTGAGGATCATCTGAGTTTTATTGTGGATTACAGTGAGAAATGCTTGTACGATGAGACAGTTTCATTGGTTTGGGTGTTGTGGAAGCATGGTAACATTCAAGATGAGTGTTGGTATAGGGAGATAGATATGTGGTCCTAGTGTCCTAATCTTTTTACATTTGAAACTTAGTAGCGATTAGGATTGTGGATTTTGGACGAGTCGTTTTAAGTTGGGGAGGTTGTAAGATCAAGATGTTTTAATGAGGTATTCCTTATTTATGTTTTGGTCGAACTCTTTTCTTTTGGTTAATGAATTGTTTCCCAATAATTTGAGGACGATAAAGGTTGTATTAGGGTTTTGAGATATAAAAAAGGAATAAAATTGGCTATGATGGGTATGGATCATGATTGGCACATAGTTACTAGTTACCATGTGCCTTAACCATGAATCCTATAGGGGGTTCACAATTGAAAAACCATGCAAGGGGAGTCTACAAACTATGAGAACATAGAAAGAGTCATTTCACATGAACACCACAAAATTTATTAAACTAGGAAGGATCCCATGGGACCATGCGACCTAGATCCTTCTTGGATAGAGGGTTGTGAATGGTTGGTGCATGGTTTTTCCAAATATGCAGCCAAACCTTTCACCTAAGTAAATAAGGAAAATTTAAGGGTTTTCTCCATTGGGATTTATGAACTCTCACCCAATTTTCCTCCCATTTCACCCAACATAACCCTAGGTGATGAAATTATTCCTCTCAATATTCTAAGAGATGATTATCTCTCGATTATTATTCATTTAGAGCATGGTTGTGTGAGGATAGAAGCTCCGAGTCAGTCTAACACTCCTCATTCCCCTATTTTTTGAAAAGGGTTGGGGTGGTAGTTCCTATCCTTCTGAATCCCTAAAAACCTCTTCTTCCAGCATATTTAAAGTTATTGATTTAATGTTTTTTTTGGTATCAAATCACTTGATAAGTTTAATCATATGGCCATATACAAACTTGAGGTAGGTGTTCTAAAAGTTATATCCCACATCCTTGTGTTGGTTATGTGTATGTGGTTGTGATGTTGGTGTCGTTATGCAAGATTTTTGATTCATTAGTAGGAAATGATTAATTGGGTATCTAAACATTCTGTTATACCCCTCATTATTCTTGTAGGATTAGATGAGGGAGAATAGACCAGACTTATGGATACCCATGGGATGGGCCACTCCCTTGAACATGAAGGGTAGGGATGTTAAATAAAAAATTTGAGAGGTTGATGATATTAAACCAATTGTAAATGTGATTAACCGAGTAACATAGCATGACAGGGTAATTTGATTAACATAAAGAGTTAAATAAGTCATGGTAGGTAAATGGGTGAATGTGATAATTGGTTAATAGGGATATGCCTCAGGGTTAAATGGCTCGAAATGAGTGATAAATGGTTGTGATGTGTTGAAATGGTCAAATGGGAACGATATGAGAATTGAGAACATGAATAATGGAATAAACCATGGAATTGTGATATAATTGAAATGTAGAACCATGATTTATGGTTAATTAGGGATCATTAAATATGACCCTTAACTATGTGATAATTGTTAGTTGGGCGTTACACTAATTCTCCTCTACGTTGGACGGGCCTAAATGATACTCAGGTCCCCCTGTGGATATTATTTTTTAGCAAATTGACTAAATCTACTGAACTTAAGGATATGGACATGACCTTACATAGCATGGTTAGGATGGTTGAATATAGAATTGTAAATCTTGGTAAGATTCATGGACTGAGGATCTCTGTTTTCCAACCTGTGACCCCTTTCACACATGGCTTAGATGACCAGCATGGGCCAAAGTAGGTTTCATTAAAAATGGGTAAAGTATGTAAGTAATAATGAAATTAATTGATTTCATAAATGTTAAATAATGTAACATTTTATAGATTATTGTTTTAATTATTATATGTACTTATGCATACACTGTGTCAAACTTGATATTTTTTAGACACCATTGGTGGTGGCCTACTGAGTTTCACTCACACCCTTATTAGGTATCTATTGGGTACCCCCTACATACTTCATGGTTATATATTAGGATAATGGAATTTTCCCTATGCTAGGGGGTTGATTTGAGGTAGGTATGTGCATTGATGAGGGGACCAAACCTAATGTTGGGACCTTTTTTGGGTATTATTAAGTATGAATTTTTTGGGTTTCTTCACTTTGAAATATATGAAATAACATGGCATATTTACTATCTGGTTTGGGGAAGGTACCCAATTTTGGTAAATCATTTTGGTAATGCATAATTATGTTTTGTGGTGATTCTCTTAGTTCATATGTTATCTATTGTGTCTTACTTTGATTAATAGGGTATAATATTCCCACATAATATATAAAATACTCATTGTTATTCAAAATCCTCTAGAATATAAGGAGGCAGACCTGAGTTTGTGTTTCCTAATGGCTAGGGGAACCATTTAGTGGCTCCTAACTCAGGAAATTATAGGGAACATTCTTACACTAGTGTATAGAACTTTTTCTATGGCAGTTATTTTTTATTTTTAACATCGGTTTTTGGCCAACTTTATTACAGGAGATGTTATAAACATAGTTTTTTACATCGGTTATTTTACAACCGACGTAAAAAAACACAAATCCGTAGCGTTTTTCACGTCGGTTGATAAAAACCCAACTTGGAAAAGGCTTTGAAGTTGTGGTTTATTACGTTGGTTATTTAATAACAGATGTGTTATATACCCTTTAATGTCGGTTATTATATAACCAACGTCATAAATCACTCCTCTGAAGATTTTTTCATGTCGGTTATTTTTATAACCGGCATGATAAACCTGTCTTCCAAGAGGTTTCCAACATCGGTTATATGATAACCGATGTAAAAAACATATCTACAATGTCGGTTATAAAATAACCGATGTAAAAAACTATCCATTAATTTTTTTCATTGGTTATGAAAAAACCGAAGTAAAAACCATTTCCCATGATGTTATTTAATCGGTTTCCAAATAACCGATGTAAAACCTAATACCAATACATTTTTTACATCATTTATTTCATAACCGATGTAAAAAAACAATATTTTTAAATAAAACTGAACCACTGATATGCCCAACCAAATTACCTAAAACAAAGAAAAAGGTTACCAAAAATAGACCAGAACCCCCCCCCCACCCCACTAGACAACCCCCACCACTGGACACCCTCACACCCCTGGACTGCCCCCACCCCCTGGACAGATCCCACACCGCTGGAATACCCCCCAACCCATGGACATCCCACCACACCCTTGGAAAACCCCCTCCCACCCTCCTGTAAACCCTCCACCCCTTGGACAACACTCCCACACCCCTGGAAAGCCCTCCAACACCCCTAAAACAGACTAAAAAGTTACCAAAAACAGACCAAAACCCCCCCACCCCACTAGACATCCCCCACCACACCCCTGGACACCCACTACACCCTTGGACTGCCCCACCCCCTGGACATACCCCACACCCCTGGACAACCCCTACCCTCCTAGACACCCCCACACCCCTAGACTGCCCCCACCCTTGGACAACCCCCCACACCTTTGGACACCCCACCACCCCTAGATATCCCCCCCACACCCCGAGAACCCCCCTTCTATATACCCCCCACCCCCTGGACAACACTCCTACACCACTGGTTAGCACTCTAACACCCCTGAAACATATAAAAAAATTACCAAAAACAGACTAGAACAACTGCACCCCACTAGACAGCTGATTAGCCACTGTAAGAGTCTAATATTCATTGCTAATATATGTAGTTTTCATGTGCCTTTCTATTGATAAATACCATTTTAGTGCATTTTACATTTTGAACACTCATTCTCATCATTTGTGAACTTCATGCCTAATGTGCACCAATTCAGGCCCAATGAATCCAAAAATTTACAGGAGACTAGAAGACATATAGGGGAACAAATAATTATTCTGGAGCTAGTGCTAATTCGTCCTCAATGGTGGTGATCAAGGCGGCCCAAGTTGAAGATTTAATTTTGGGCCAGAGTCTGCGGCCCAGAAAAACAGCCCCCCATTTCCATCATATCTCCCGAACCACAAATTATTTTGGGCTTAACTTTTACAGGATGTTAGGGGACATCCGGTGCTTAATTTAAGTCTTCTAGGGCCCACTCCAATTCGGCCTTCTAGAAGGTACTTTAGGCGAGTCTTTCCGGTGGATGCAAGATGGCTGCAACTTCGGGGCAAGAAGTGGAAAAGTCTCTTATCATTAATGTTCCACCCACCTTTTCCCAACATAATTAATTCAAGGCACATGGGATGTTGGGGGCTCGGCCAAGGCTTCATTTTTTCCTATTTAAGGCAGTAGTGGTGATGGATTTGGGGATCTTGGGTGCTTTGTTTCATTATAATGTTATGCTGTCCATTTGATGTTGAAATCGTTCTTCATTCTCATGTAAGTTGTTTGAATCACATTAGTTCTTAATAAAAGTTCTTCATTTCCTATTTTCCATTTCTTATTCTTATCACTTTGATACCGTTGCTTTTAGGTGTGAATTTATTCACACCAGAACTTGTGAATTTATTCACACAACGGTGGAGTGATCGTTTCATTGTTGTATTTTTCTTCTCCAATCCCGATTCTTTAAGTCGACTTCCCGCTTCCATTTATTTAATAGCATAAATGGAGGGCTAAACCCTTATGGGTTGGTCCTTGGGAGTTGCATGGGGAAGATTGTATGTTATTTTATGATCTAAAATTCTGTAATCATTTCATTATTTTATGATTTCCATTTGATGATTTATTTCCTTCTTCGTCTTTGCCAACTTTAACAATGACACATTTCGAGTGCTAGTACGATCCAATTCCTTGGAGTGATCATTAAATCGATCCTCTAAGTGAATTAGTGATTAGCCTTGTAATTGTGTAGGGATTAAATTGGTGAATGATGTTAAGGAATTATATCATTTCGTGGATACATCTTGAATTAGTGAAATGAATGTTATAAGAAAATAAATGCATCCAATCTAACCCTAGTAACAACTTAGGATCAACTCATCTCCATTAATTGTTTTAGACTAAGTAATTGAATGTTTTAATTTATTTTCTTTAAATTAAATCAGTAGTTATTCAAATCAATTCAATCTGAATAGTTGGCCACTTCATAGCCAAATCCTTCCAAGATCTGAGTGTCTTTAGGTTCCTTCTTCGGTCCCTGTGGATTCGACCCCTACCTGTACTACAACGACCGCATACCTGTAGGGTAAATTTGGGCGCAACCAAATTTTGGCGCTGTTTTCCGGGGACCAAGTAAGTTCCTTAGACAAAAACCTTCTTTACTCACCCCCATTCTTCTACTCTCACCCAAGATCTCTTATCTTGTCCCTTTCTCGCTTTTTTTTGGCGCATGTCCGCCTACACCCGCGATTTCTCAAACAGACTAGTTAGGGTGGATAGTCCTAGGATAGGGGAGTCAAGTGCACCTAGGGGATTGTTTAAATCAGATCCAAATATTCTTGAAACCCCAAAGTCAGAACTTGAAACAAGTCCAATGGAGGGTCATCCACAAAATCAAATTGCAAACCCTGGGGGGAATCAAATGGGAAACCAAAACAAAGAAGCTCCAAACTTAGGGAATGTAGTTGATCAAACCATGAACGACTACCTCACTCCTGCTTGGACCAATGCCCCCTCATGCATTAGACACAATTCTATAGGAGACACCAACTACATATTCAAACCCCATGTCCTAAACCACCTTCCAACCTTTCATGGGATGGAGTCAGAAATGTCATACCTTCATGTCAAAGAGTTCAACGACATTGTTGAAACCATGTGTCCCGCACATCAACTAGAATCTGCTAAGATGAGGCTCTTTCCATTTTCATTAAAGGATCGAGCTCAAAATTGGCTAAAAAACCTGAGACCTTCATCAATCCACACTTGGAACCAACTGCAAAGAGAATTTTACAAAAAATACTTCCCCCATCACAAAACCATTGCACTAAAAAAGAGCATCCAAAAATTTTTTGAAAAAGAGGGAGAGTCATTTTATGAAACATGGGAGAGGTTCAAAGACACCATAAACATGGTTCCACACCATGGTTTTTCTATTCCTGAACATGTAAGAATTTTCTAGGAAGGTTTGGGCCCGGGGAACAAACAATTCATTGACATGATGTGTAATGGGACCTTTAAAAATGAATCCCCAAATGATGCTTATGAGTATCTAGAAATCTTTGCTGAACAAAACCAAACATGGGGAACATCACCTTATTCTGAAAAGCCTCAAAGAACTACTGGAATGCATACACTTAGGGAAGAGGAAAACCTTAGGGTGAAACTTGCAGCACTCTCTAGGAAGGTTGAAGAGATAGACCATAGGAAAATCAATGAAATCCAAACTGTAGACCTTGTTTGCACAATCTGTGACAAACATGACCACAAAACAGACAACTGCCCAACCATTCCATCCATTAAGGATGTTCTTTTAGGAGGACCACCTGCTGAAGTCAATGCCCTAAACTTTCAAAAGCCTCAATACCCAAACACATTCAACCCAAGG
The DNA here is from genome assembly GCA_963277665.1 of Viscum album. NCBI lineage: Eukaryota > Viridiplantae > Streptophyta > Magnoliopsida > Santalales > Viscaceae > Viscum > Viscum album. The sequence goes on along the minus strand of OY728162.1, from coordinate 418,963,859 downwards.
TATAATGACCACCCAGGCTTCCGATGGAAAGATAACCAACAACCTAGCCAACCACAAGGACCAAACCCCTACCCTACACAAAATTTTCAAAACCATAACCAATTCCAACCACAACCAATCCAATACCAACATCCTCCAGTCCAATACCAACAACCCATCCAACAACCAAAGTATCCCCCTGGGATAACCCAACCAACACAAACCCCTTCCCAATCTGTCCCTCTCCCAATCCTTGAACAACTGTGCAAACAAATGGAAAGGATGAACTCAGAAGTCTCGTCCCTTAAACAAGAACTTCAAACCATAAAAACTAGAAAGGCACCCATGCCCACACAGGCCATTCCACAACAAACATCAAGGGGGGAGACAAGTTTCACTCAAACAACTCATGAACAACTAAAGGCTGTGACAGTTTTGAGAAGTGGGAAATCAATTGAGAAACCTGAACAAATAGTTCAAAACCCACCTGAAGATTCAAACTCTAATGAAAATTAAAATGAAACACATGAACAAACTAATGATACTAATAAAAATGTGAAGGAAACAACTCTTCAAAAAACAACCCCACAACCTGCCCCATTTCCTCAACGCATGAGGGGGAAAACCAAGCCTGAATTGAGTGAAACATTGAGGGAAATATTCTCACAACTCAAGTTGAACATTCCACTCCTCGATGCCATTCAAACCATTCCTGCATACTCAAAATACCTTAAGGACCTCTTCATATTTAAACGGAAATTCTCACATAAGAACCAAGTCCTTCTGGCAGCAAATGTTAGCACAACAATCCAAGGAACCCTTCCTCCAAAGATGAAAGACCCGAGATGCCCTTACATAAATGTTGAACTAGGAGAGAACAAAGTTGTAAAAGCCTTGTGTGATCTAGGAGCCAGTGTGAACCTCATTTCTTATGCTATGTATTGTCAGTTAGGGCTCGAAGAACTCCAACCCACATCTGTCACTCTTTAACTTGCTGATCGTAGTATTCGACTTCCAAAGGGGATCTTAAAGGATGTTTTGGTGAAAGTTGAAAATTTCATTTACCTAGCTGACTTCATTGTTCTTGACAATCACCCAAGCTTAGGTCCTAGGGAGCAAACCCCAATCATCCTTGGTCGTACCTTCCTTGCAACAATCAACTCTGTTATCCGAGTCCGAAATGGGAACATGACCATCACCTTTGGAAACATGAGTCTAGACTTGAACATCTACAATGCAAACTCTCAAATTGGGGATGATGAAGAGATCCATGAGGTTAATTGGATGGGTAGTGTTGATAGTGAACTCAAGGAACATCAAGGAATTACTGAAGGATGTTTAAGTCAAGAAGAGATTGATTTTCTTTGTTCACATGAGGGAAATTTGTCTCCTTGGCTTGAATCTCTTTCAGATTGCTCTATTGATGATTTTCTAGAATCACCAATCAATGATACCATGAGTGAAATCAATAACATCGAGTCCATATCCCTTCATGAAACTACTCTAGCTAATTTAGTGGATGAAAATTCTCTTCACAAGGAACCAATTTTGTCAAGAAATGTGAACAAAGAAACTGAGTTCAATACAAAGTCTCATCCTTTCTTGGAAAGTGATAACCACTCTGATCTTGAATTTAAGGTTTTACCTTCATCACTCAAGTATGCGTTCTTAGGGGACAATCAATCCTTTCCTGTTGTCATTTCTTCCTCTCTTGAAGCCAATCATGAGAGGATGCTTCTAGATGTCCTCAGGAGACACAAGAAAGCCATTGGATGGACTCTATGAGATATTCATGGGATTAGCCCACTTATCGGGACTCATAGAATTGTTCTAGAATCCGATTCAAAGCTATGTCGTCAACCTCAGCGACGACTCAATCCTAATCTCATGGAAGTAGTGAGAAAAGAACTTTTGAAATTGTTAAAAGCTGGTATCATCTATCCTATAGCTGAGAGTGAGTGGGTTAGCCCAATCCATGTGGTTCCAAAGAAGGCGGGAATCACAGTAATAACCAATAATGATGGAGAGATGCTTCCAACAAGGGTTAGTAGTGCATGGAGAGTTTGTATTGACTATAGGAAGCTCAACTCTTGTACCAAGAAAGACCATTTCCCCTTGCCCTTTATTGATCAAGTCCTCGAGCGAGTGGCGGGTCATCAATTCTACTGCTTCCTAGATGGATTCTCAGGGTATAATCAAATCGAAGTCTCTTTAGAGGATCAAGGAAAAACGACCTTCACTTGTCCATTCGGCACTTTTTCCTTCAAGCGCATGCCCTTTGGGTTATGTAATGCCCCTGGTACCTTCCAGCGGTGCATGATGGGAATCTTCTCGGACATGGTGGGGGATTGTTTAGAGGTCTTCATGGATGATTTATCCATCTTTGGGGATACTTTTGAGGGATGCCTTCTAAATGTTGAAAAGGTTTTTTCAAGGTGTGAGGATAAGAATCTCATACTAAATTGGGAAAAATGCCATTTCATGGTAATGGAAGGACCTGTTCTAGGTAATCTAGTATCTGGTAGAGGGATTGAAGTTGAAAAAGCTAAGGTTGACATCATTCGTCACCTTCCCTCTCCTAAAACTGTTAAGGAGGTGAGGTCCTTCTTAGGACATGCTGGTTTTTATAGAAGGTTCATTAGGAATTTCAGCTCTATTTCTCGACCACTTTGTGCTCTATTGGTAAAAGATGATCCATTTTTATGGACAGAAAGCTGTGAGGAATCATTCTCTACACTCAAGTCAACTCTTATATCTCCACCTATCATGCAATCTCCAAATTGGAAACTTCCTTTCGAGCTCATGTGTGATGCAAGTGACTTCGCTGTAGGAGTAGTCTTAGGACAACGGTGTGAGAAAACTCCATGTGTCATTGCTTATGCAAGCAAATCTTTAAATTATGCACAAATAAATTACACCACTACTGAGAAAGAGCTGCTTGCTGTTGTCTTTGCTTTAGAGAAATTCAGGTCTTATCTCTTAGGATCACCCATCATTGTCTTCACTGACCATTCAGCCCTAAAATACCTTTTCCAAAAACAAGATGCCAAGGCTAGATTGATTAGGTGGGTCCTTCTTCTTCAAGAGTTTGATTTAACCATTAAGGATAAAAAGGGTGTTGAAAATGTTGTAGCTGATCACCTCTCTATGATGGAATTCAAAGACAACTCACACCACCTCTCTGTGTCTGATTCATTTCCTGATGAGCACCTCTATTCAGTGAGTGATTTCCCTTGGTATGCTGACATAGCAAACCATTTGGTGACGGGTGACATTCCAAAATTCTTGGGGACCCATGCTAAGAGTAAATTCCTTTCTGATGTCAAAAACTATGTGTTTGATGATCCTTACCTCTTCAAGTTCTGTCCTGATCAAATCATCAGAAGATGTGTTCCCGAGTCTGAGCAAGAGTCCATTCTAAAATTTTGTCATGGAGAGGCATGTGGAGGCCACTTTTATACAAAGAAAACCACTGCAAAGGTCCTCCAAAGTGGTTTATACTGGCCGAACCTCACTAAGGATTCCTTCCAATACTGCAAAAGTTGTCCTCAATGTCAGCAATTAGGATCCATTTCCAAAAGAAATCAAATGCCCCTCACTCCCATTCTAGTCGTTGAAATCTTTGATTGTTGGGGAATTGATTTCATGGGACCCTTTCCAAACTCTAAGGGATACCTCTACATCCTCTTATCTGTTGATTACATCTCAAAATGGGTTGAGGCCATTCCCACCAAGACTAATGATCATCAAGTTGTGATCCGATTCCTAAAAGAGCATATCTTTTCTAGATTTGGAATTCCGAGGGCTATAATCAGTGATCGTGGAACCCATTTCTGTAATCGCCCATTCTCTTCACTCATGTCTAAGTATGGAATTTCTCATAAAGTTTCCACTGCCTACCATCCTCAAACCAATGGTCAAGATGAGTTAGAAAATAGGGAGATTATGAAAATTCTTGAAAAAACTGTCAAACCCTCTAGGAAAGATTGATCTGAGAAACTCTTGGATGCTCTTTGGGCATATCGTACAACATTCAAAACCATCCTAGGAATTTCCCCATATAGGTTGGTTTGTGGAAAAGCATGCCATTTACCTGTTGAAATTGAGCATAAGGCATTTTGGGCAATCAAGAAAATGAATTTCAACATTTCTTTAGCCGAAGAAAAGAGGAAGTTAGATCTTAATGAACTTGAGGAACTTAGGATGGAGGCGTATGAAAATTCAAGGATAAATAAATCTAGAGTTCAAGCCTACCAATCCAGGAATATCAAAGTCAAGCAATTTGAACTCGGAAAACCTATGCTCTTGTATAGTTCAAAACTTCATTTACACCCGGTAAAGTTAAGGTCTAGATGGTCAGGTCCATTCATAGTGCATCATGTGTACCCTCATGGGGCTGTAGAGATTCAGGATCCCACAAGTGGTAACATTTTTAAGGTCAATGGTCATAGGTTAAAACCATTCATTGAATCATTCAATAAACATGAAATAGAGGTAGAGTTAACAGTGCCAACCTATGAACCAGGAAAAAATTGATAGATTTAGGATCCATGTCGGGCTAACGACGCTAAACAAAAGCGCTGCATGGGAGGCAACCCGTGGTCTTCATCTTTCTAATCTTTGTGACTCGTTTTTTCCTTCTTCTGCATTTTATTATTTTTTAAAAAAAATATAGACTGTTGACCTGATCTTCTTTTATGAGTAAGGATGGGTATGAAAGGGGAGCACTGTATTCATCCGTGTCACGCGGTGTGATCCCTGAGTAATACCTTACCCAGAAAATATAAAGAAGACAATGTATCATCAGTTTATTTTATTTTATTTTATTTTTATCTTTTTTGTATGTATTTAAAAAAAATAGATTGTTGACATGTTCTTCTTTTATGAGTAAGGATGGGTATGAAAGGGGAGCACCGTATTCATCCATGTCACGCGGTGTAATCCCCGAGTAATACCTTACCCAGAAATTTAAGAGAAGACAATGTATCATCAATTTATGTTATTTATACTTTTTTTTAGGTTAAAAAAAACTACAAAAAATATATATATTAAAAAATATTTAAGGCATGTCATAGGTCATTGGGAAAAGCTGGTCACAACCGTCCAAGCCATTGGGAGACAAACCAGAACTGAAGGGAGACATGGGAATGCATTTTCAACATCAACCACCAGGTGACTTCATTCCATAATTTTCATTTTCAATGTCTTCGTTGAACTTCTATCCTGCCACTTCTATGTTTCAATTCTTTAAACACTGGCGACAGTGTTATTCTAAGTTGGGGGGTGGAGATGAAAATGTTTGGAAGGAAAAATTTCATTAACCTTGAACATGATAACACACATTCCAAACTCTGAAATTGGATGTCAAATAATTTTGCATGCCTTGATTCTGATTTTCATGCAAGTTTATGTTCATGTGCATAGTTTTTGGAAAGTGCGGTTGTCCGATGTGATTTTTCACTGTTATATTTTTCATCCATTTAAAAAAAACACAATGCACATCCTCTAGATTTTGGGGTTTTAGTTTGAGTTCTTGGGGACCCATAATAAATAGCATAGGATTGGCGATAATTTTAATTTTAACATGAGTATTCAAAAAAATATATATTTTGCGCGTAGAGCAATGAATTGACCTAATGTGTGGCTTTCGGCACTTGGGGATCGCGACTCCATAGTTGTCTGGCCCAGAGTTGGGAATTTTATCTCTATTTGTGGTAATTTGAATTTGTTTTTGATTGAGTTAGCTCGAGATGATGCCCAAGTATGTGAGCTTCACTTGGTGCACTAAGGTCTTTGAGCCTGGGAGTCATCGGCAAAGTCTTGCTACATGGGTTGACTCGATTGAGTTCAATTTCAATTACCATGGCAAAATTGCAAAAAAAAAAACCAAAAAAATATATATAAAATAAAAAATGAGTACTCATCTTATTATTAAAATTTGATTGCTCCTAGCGCTTCCATCTTTTATCCCTCGAATGAAAATGAACCCCCATGTCTATTGTGACACACAACACTTCATCATGCTTAATTGAATTTGGATGAAATATGGCAATGAATTTGAACAAAGGAATGGGCTTGGGCTTGAGATATGCTTATGGACATAGCTTGTTTTAAATGATTTTGATGGGTTTCATAATTGTTTGGTATGTGATCTTTGGGTGAGAAATGTGTATTAAAATGTTTTTGGAAAATGGCATTCGAATTTCATTTTTGTGAGATATATTTTGCTCGGGACTAGCAAAACTCAAGCTAGGGGGTTTGATTAGACACTTTAAGAGTCTAATATTCATTGCTAATATATGTATTTTTCATGTGCCTTGCTATTCATAAATACCATTTTAGTGCATTTTACATTTTGAACACTCATTATCATCATTTGTGCACTTCATGCCTAATGTGCAACAATTCAGGCCAAATTAATCCAAAAATTTACATGAGACTAGAATACATATAGGGGAACAAATAATTCTTCTGGAGCTAGTGCTAATTCGTCCTCAATGGTGGTGATCAAGGCGGCCCAAGTTGAAGATTTAATTTTGGGCTAGAGTCTACGGCCCAGAAAAACATCCCACCTTTTCCATCATATCTCCCTACCCAAAAATTATTTTGGGCTGACCTTTTACATAATGTTAGGGGACATCCAGGGATTCATTTAAGTCTTCTAGGGCCCACTCAAATTCGGCCTTATAGAAGGTACTTTAGGCGCGTCTTTCTGGTGGATGCAAGCTGGCTGCAACTTCGGGGGAAGAAGTGGAAAAGTCTCTTATCATTAATGTTCCACCCACCTTTTCCCAACATAATTAATTTAGGGCACATGGGATGTTGGGGGCTCGGCCAAGGCTTCATTTTTTCCTATTTAAGGCATTAGTGGTTATGGATTTGGGGATCTTGGGTGCTTTGTTTCATTATAATGTTATGCTGTCCATTTGATGTGGTAATCGTTCTTCATTCTCATGTAAGTTGTTTGAATCACATTAGTTCTTAATAAAAGTTCTTCATTTCCTCTTTTCCTTTTCTTCTTCTTATCACTTTGATACCGTTTCTTTTAGGTGTGAATTTATTCACACCAGAACTTGTGAATTTATTCACAAAACGGTGGAGTGATCGTTTCATTGTTGTATTTTTCTTCTCCAATCCCGCTTCTTTAAGTCGACTTCCCGCTTCCATTTATTTAATAGAATAAATGGAGGGATAAACCCTTATGGGTTGGTCCTAGGGAGTTTCATGGGGAAGATTGGATGTTATTTTATGATCTAAAATTCTGTAATCATTTCATTATTTTATGATTTCCATTTGATGATTTATTTCCTTCTTCGTCTTTGCCAACTTTAACAATGACACATTTCGAGTGCTAGTACGATCCAATTCCTTGGAGTGATCATTAAATCGATCCTCTAAGTGCATTAGTGATTAGCCTTGTAATTGTGTAGGGATTAAATTGGTGAATGATGTTGAGGAATTATATCATTTCGTGGATACATCTTGAATTAGTGAAATGAATGTTATAAGAAAATAAATGCATCCAATCTAACCCTAGTAACAACTTAGGATCAACTCATCTCCATTAATTGTTTTAGACTAAGTAATTGAATGTTTTAATTTATTTTCTTTAAATTAAATCAGTAGTTATTCAAATGAATTCAATCTGAATAGTTGGCCACTTCATAGCCAAATCCTTCCAAGATCTGAGTGTCTTTAGGTTCCTTCTTCGGTCCCTGTGGATTCGACCCCTACCTGTACTACAACGACCACATAACTGTAGGGTAAATTTGGGCGCAACCAACAACCCCCACCACACCCTTGGACACCCCCATACCCTTGGACTCCCCCCACCCTAGGACATCCCCCCACACCCTTGGACAACCCCCACCCTCCTGGACAACCCCCACACCCCTGGACTTCCCCACCCCCTGGAAACCCCCCCCCCCCCCACCCCTAGAAAACCCCACCACCCCCTGGATAGCCCCATACCCCTAGACAACCCCTCACCCTCTTGTATACCCCCACACCTGGGCATCACTCCCACACCCCTGGATATCCTTCCCACACCCTTTAAAATGACCATAAAGTTACCAAAAAAGACCATACCCCCCCCCCCCACTAGACAGCCCCTACCACACCCCTAAACACCCCCCACACCCCTGGACTTCCCCCACCTTCTGGATAACCCAAACACCCTTGGACAACCCCCACCCTCCTAGAAACCTCCCCCCCCCACCCTTGGACTGCCCCCACCCCCGGGACAACCCCCCCCCCCCCCCCCACACACCCCTGGAAAACCCCACCACCCCCAAGACAGCCCCCACACCCCTGAACAACCCCAACCCTACTGTATACCCTCCCCCTGGACAACACTCCCACAACCCTGGACAGCCATCCCACACCCCAAAAACAGACCAAAAAGTTACCAAAAATAGACCACCCCCCACCCCCACCCCACTGGACAGCCCCCACCACACCCATGGACACCACCAACACCCCTGGACTGCCCCCTAGATATCCCCCCACACACCAAGACACCCCCTGGACATTCCCCCACCCTCCTAGACATCCCGCCCACCCTCCTGGACACCCTCCCACCCCACTGGACAACCCCCACCACACCCCTGGATAGCCTCCCCCTACCCCTGCACTGCTCCTCCACCCCTTGGACAACCCCTAGAGAGATAGTGTTGGGAGAGGAGGTGTCGCCATCCCTCGGGGGGGGGGGGCTGAACACCGATGGAAGGTACTCATCACTCCCAAATGCGAAGCTTGAGCTCTGAAAATGTTACACCAATGCTTTCTTCCCCTGTAAACATCATTCATTCAATCACATTGATGCTAGTATAACCAGGGGAAAACACCATCACACATGATGACATTTCCCCATGGTTATACTGGCATCAAAGTGATAGAATGAATGATGTTTACAAGGGAATAAATAATTGGTGAAACATTTTGAGAGCTCATTCTTTTCATGTGGGAGTGATGAGTACCTTCCAGCGGTGTTCACCCCCCCCCCCCCCAAGTTATGGAGATGCGTCCTCTCCCACCCTCTAGACGCCCCCCCCCCCATCCACATGGACACCCTAGACCCCCCCCCCACCCCACTACGCATCCCTCCCACACCACTGAAAACACCCCTCACCCCACAGGACACCCCCACACCCCTGGACAGCCCCCCACTCCCCTGGATAGCTCTTCCACCCTCCTAGAAATGGTCCCACCCCCTGGACTGCCCCCCCCCCCCGCCACTCTCATGGACACCCAGGATACCCCCCCCCCACCCCCACCAGACAACCCTCCCACACCCCTGGATACCCCCCACCCCATTGAACACCCCCCCCCCCCACACCCTTGGAACCCCCCCCCCCAGACCAGAATCCATACCAGAAAAACCATCATAAGTAGACCAAAACAAGAAGTAGAGAAAAATTAAATATTCACATATATAACATTTAAAACAATCAATGTCAAATTAAAAAAAACTAAATCCAACCTAAATGACCACCAAATACACAATTACAATGAAAATATTAAAAATTACATTTTACACTACAAACAACTAAAATTTAATCAAACCAGTAAAATAATTTGACCATTCTACTAGTAAGTGTTTGATGTATTGAGAACTATAGGGTGAGGGTCATCAAATAGATACAAATTAAAAGTATAATAGTTAATATGTACAATGAATAAATCAAATGAAATATTTTGGCAAAGTTTAAAAAGAAATCTTACCAGGTCAAAGTTCACAACTATCCCAGTTGTTATTATTTCATATATTAATCTTAACATATAATATCTGCATTCGATGATGCCTTGTTGTTCATGAAATTTTTTTTTGAATGAGTGTAAATTCAATGTATTATTTTTTTTCATAAATCAAAAAGTAAACAATTATAAATGGATATTTACCTTTAGATTTACATATTTGATCCTCGCACTCCTTTGCTTTGTGTTTTTCCGAAAGTAGACCCATCCCCTCTTAGAAAATAATACGAATGGGATAAATTTAAAATTCATTATAATATATACATCTATTGATAAATTGAAACTTACATTTCCATCATTTTCTTAAAACTTTCCCACACATCACCATGGATAGAGCATATCCAATAAAATGTTTTCTCCCTTGGGCAAAAAACCCTAATATCCATTGATCACTGATAAAATAAAATTTAAGGTTAGTGGTTATTTATGTTAAAAGATAATTAACTCTTTGAGAGAGATGTGTTTCATACCTCTCACAAAGAGGCATCATCCAACATTGTGTGACTATATTCTGTTCAATTATTTCAGAAATATAAAGCATTATTTGTTCCTTATCTAATGCACATGCTTTAGGGGAAATCAAATGTGGGTCCATGAATCCATATACATATGTCTGCTCATTATTCTAACAAATGTTATAAAGATACCTAATAAAAAATAGATATAAGTATACATTTTTAATAAATATAACGCAGAGAAAAGGTGTTAAGACTTACATGGAGAAAATTTGCACCATGTTGATGCCCAAATTATCTCCAGTAACAATCTCCATGATATCAGTTTTCAAAATCCCCACAGTTATTGCATGTCCACACACATGAGCTTCCATTAGAAACTCATAATGATCCGCCAACAAATTTGAATATCATGAAAATCTGTCAAGACTACTAGAATCTTTATCTGATATTATAGCCATTTGTCTTTGTTGTGTTCTATACTATATTTCTTTACCTTTGAAGTATTCCTGTAAAAATAAATAGAAAAATATATTAGTTTTCAAATGATAAAAAAAACGTTAAAAAAAATAATATAGAAGATATGACATACATACCTCTATGGTAATGAGTCGAAGAAGTCTGGATGGCCAAATTAAAAAATAGCTGATACTATGTCCAAATGTCGTCACCTCATCTGTAGGTAATGGTACTTGTGCTGATCTATCTATAATATCCTGCACAGTGACCCTATGATTCTCTGCCTTTAATTGTTTATGATGAACTATATCTCCTATACAATATACCAACCCATATAAAACTATATGATGTTTAGGATCATCAACATACAAATCGTAATAAGTAGGAAGCTGCAGCGGAAGATTAGGAAAAAAAATGGGGTCCGCAGGCTGAGGTGGGGGAGTGGGAGCTATAGGTGGAGGTGGAGGATAAATAATGGGGTCTATAGGGGGAGGTGGAGGAGTGGGAGCTGAAGTCTGAAATTTTCTTTGCATGTCTGCAAACATATACTGTACCGATGCTCTAATATTTTCCTCCATCGTCATATTAATATTATGAACTTCAGCCTCCAAGGATTCTATTTTTTTATAAACACCCTCAACGTAAGAAATTGAAGAACGTGGCAACACTTTTCTTAGCGATACACATATTGGATATCCTCGTACATGACCGGGATGTTCGGGCTTTCCCAATGCTGCAGATAAAATATCTTGCCTCCCAACAGCTGTTAATACCACCTTTGAGCACTGTACCTCAAGATAATCCTGTATTAATTAATTGAACATTTCTGTAATGATTGAAATTATATGAAGAAAATAGTTAACTTAAATAAATAAAATTGATATCTTACAATATTCTCAGCTACGATTCTCGAATCTTCCAAATGATATTGCCCTTTTTTTGCCCATCCGAGCTCTCTTCCATTTTTCATGTCTAGATGGAGGGGATAGAGGGGCCACCTCTCCAGAGATTGAAGACTCAGCTGTTAGTTTTTGTAAATTTTCCACCATCATTTGTTCTTCTAATAATGTATACCCTCCATGAGATAAACTATGAGGGTATAAATTTTTAGATTGGATCTCCTGATGACATTTCCTTGTTTTCTGTAAATTAAGAATAATAAATCATTAAAAAACATTAATAAAATCATTTATATAAGAAATCTTATAAAATTTTACATTTCCCTAACCAAAAATGAATCTTTTCTTCTACATTAAAAAAAACTGTCTCCATGTGTCTTCATCTCTGAAAGGATATATACGACAAGGATTTTCATGACTCCTATGACCAAAAATGAAATCAGATGTGAGGGTTGATTTGAAATCCCTCAATCTCCTGGAAGCCATCGATATGAATTTCTTCCTGACTCCTCCAGTGTTAGGAATATCAAATGTCATCTGATAAAGAAGATGTTAAACATATTATATATACAAGAAACATTTAAATAATAGAGAAATAATAGCAAAATATCTCACCAAAATTGTCTCCCACAGCTGAGAGATTATCGCTTTGTCCACACTTCTCCAGTCATCATACAAAATGATTACTTTTCTCTTACCCTGAGTTGATACAAAACTCTTAAAATAATTTGCATTTAGACCTCTAGGAATATCATCCTCATTAAAATCAATGAGTATCCTCTAGTACTATGTATGGGCAAGTGATAATTTTGGTAAACGTATGCACCCACATTTACCAACTCTTGAACTCTTCTTCGTAATGGGAGAACATGAGGAAGATTGAGGAACATCAATATAAACATGTGAATGTTCCTCCCCAAAGGTATGCCTAATATTATCATCTCCAGAATCATGTGGTTGATCAACTGATTGAACTGTCATTATCCTTAAAATCAAAATAACAAACATTAGTTCAAAGAAATACAAATTATAATTTTACAATACTATTGTAATCAAAAAATAAAACATTATACTAAGTTATATAATAGTAAACACGGTTAAGATGGTAATCATGTTAAACAATGGTAAAGATGGTAAGGATGGTCAAGATGGTATACATGGTAAACCTAGTAAACATGGTAAACATGGTAATGTCATTGACACTGAACAAAAATAATAGATATATAATTTATGTAAGGGTAAACATGATAAAGTAAACTAAAAAAATTAAAACAAACAAAAACTTATACTTATTTTGTTTTAATACATGTTTTAATAAAACGAAAACTTACCATATCTAAAATTTTATGAAAATAATAAATTTAAAAATTAAATAAACAAATGTTACCTATAATTTTAGGAATGTACTAATGGATTGATTTCCCAAATTCCTTCGTCGCGATCATTCCTTGTGGAACAAACTATGTCTTCAACATGCTCATCATTATGTTCTGTTAATCTTTCCATGGAAGTAGGGATCTCACATAAATAATCATCTTCATCAAGTTCATCCTCAAAAACATATTGTTTTTACCTTATAAATCAATAGCCCTCTGCATATCTGATTTATCTACTACATAAAAAATTTGTTTTTCATGTGTTTCCATTATAAAAAAATCAGTTGTTTATTCTAATATATTCAGATTAACAACTGTCATTCCAAATTCCTCATGTCTGACACTAGTGTTACCGATAAACCATTTACAGTTAAAAACATGAAGTTTATTTTTAAAGTAATCAACCTCCTATATGTATTCAATCCCTCCATAACATGCACCTGATGAAGAAATTGGGTTTTTGTCCTTAGCACTCAAAAAATGCCTTGCTTCTGTAAACACCAATACACCACTATTCAGAACTGCACTTCTGTTGTCTTGAGCTTTTGTATGAAATGTATATACATTAATGTCATAACCAGACCATGTTATCACATTTAAACATGGACCACCCACTATCCATTTAAATGTCTTTGATACATCTGATCTACCAAGCAAGGTCATTTTAAACCATGTCAAAAATGTTTGGTTGTTCTCATTCAAAATCCACATTTCTTTCTTCTTTGGATGACATTATTTCAACTCATTAATATGCAATGTGATATACAGTTGAGCATTAGCTATGTTATTCAAGATGTATGATTCTATCTTCTTCATCTGTTCAGCTGACAATGATTTGACTTTCAAGCCACGCATCTCCTTTCCCTCATTATTAACTCATTCATGGCGAGATAGAGGCAAACCTATGTGTTGCGCCACAACCAAGTAGCTCGTACAAAACTTTGCAACCTGCTTAGAAATATACTTTTCAATAATAGAGGCTTCGGGTTGATATGGATTCTTAACATACCCCTTCAATATTTTCATATACCTTTCAAAAGGATACATCCAACAATGATATATATGTCCACAAAGCATTATTTCTTGAACCAGATGAATCATTAAATGCACTATTATATCAAAAAAAGTTGGAGGAAAAAAATTTCTAGTTTACAAAGTATACAAATTGTATCCTTTTACAAAATGTTCAAATCATCCACATCAATCACTTTATTACAAATTGAATTGAAAAAATAACACAACTTCATTATAGTCTTTCTGACACATATGGGTAATATTCCACACAATTCAACTGGTAGAGGTTGTTGCATCATGATGTCACAATCATGAGATTTCATACCTATCAACTTCAAGTCCTTCAATGAGAAAAAAAAAATTTACATTTGAAGAATAACCTTGAGGCACTTTGAAATCATTAAGACACTAACAAAAGCTAATTTTCTCCTTCTTCGATAATGTATGACAAGCCAGGGGAAGAAATTTTCATCTTCTATTGAGAGTGGGAGCTAACTCTAAATGTATTCCCATTGATAGTAAGTCTAATATTGTATTAAACCCATATTTAGTCTTTCCTTTAATATCTAGCAATGTTCCAATGAAACTATCATAGATATTCTTCTCCACGTGTATGACAACAATATTATGTTTAACTTCATGATATCTTCAATATGGTAGCTCAAAAAATATTGACCTTTTCTTTCAAATATGTCTATCATTACCAGATTTCTGTGTCTTTCCCAATGTCACATCAAGGTTTTTCACCCTCTCAAAATACAAATCAAGGGATAAAGGTTTTGGAGCAATATCAAATTCTTGTGATCCATTGAATGCCTTTTTTAGTCTTCTATAAAAGTGATCCATAGGCAAAAACATTTGATGACTCATGTACACTGTTTTCCTCTGATGATGCAATTAACAATATGAATTCTGTTGTTCACAAATTGGACATGCTTTATTCCCTTTAACACTGTATCCAGACAAATTTCTATATGTTGGGAAGTCATTTATAGTGAACAAAAGTACTGCATGCAGTTGAAAATACTTCATTTTATAAGAATCATACACCCTAATACCATCCTCCCTTAAAAGTTTCAAATCATCAATCCATGGTGACAAGAAAACGTCAATATCATTACTGGGTTGCTTTGGACCAGAGATTATTATACTCAACATGACATATTTTCACATCATACAAACATCCGGAGAGAGGTTGTAAATTACCAATAAAACAGGCCATGAACTATGTGTGCTACTGAGGGTTCAGTATGGATTCATTCCATCTGTGCACAACCCTAGTCTGAGATTTCTAATTTCATTTCCAAATGCAGGATATTGCTCATCAATTTTCTTCCAATATGGAAAATCAGCTGGATAACAAATTTTTCCATCACATAACCACTCATCATCATGCCTTCGTAACCTTTTTTCATCATGTGAATTAGAAAATAAACGTTTGAAATGATGAATTATAGGAAGATACCAAAATACGTTTGAAGGGATCTTTGTAATCTCTACATCAGCCTGTGATTTTTCTTTCACCTTATACCGTGATGTCCCACATTTTGGAAACTCTGACAGAAATTCATATTCCTTACTATATATCATACACTCATTCTGAAATGCATGTATTCTTTTGCATCCCAATCCCATCGGGCATAATATTTTCTTGGCCTTATAATGTTAATCTGAATGATTTTTATCTTTTGGAAGAATGTCTTTCATCAATTATAAAGCTCTATAAAACTTCGGTCACTCTGTCCATGTTTCACCTTCTCTTTAATCAATCTTAACAACGCCGAAAAAAATGTAAAATCTGTACAACCAAGATATAATGGTTTTCCAGCATCACTATATAGATGTGCAACTGTCAGTTCTATCTCAATTTGTTTGGCTGTAATATCGCGAATCATTTCATCAGTTCCATCAGAGTCACCATCTTGTGAATCACCATCATTAGTGACATTCCGTCCAGTTTCACCATGCCCAATCCAAGGGTTGTAACTCAGATTAAAACCATGACAAATCAGATGATCGTTTATCTCTCTACTTTTCATCTTCTTCATATTCAAACATTTCGGGCATTGATAGAAACAAATGTCACTACATAGAACATTTCTTTTAGAAAATTCCAAAAAGGAATCAACACCTTCCTCATATTAATTGCTCATTTGATGTGTCGTAATCCAACTTCGACTCATTATTACTTATAAAAAATATCAAAATTATACATCTTTTTAAGATAATACAAATATATGTTTATATGAAAAAAAATAATTTGAATATATATATTTTTTGAAATATAAAAAAAATCTATGCGTATTGAAAAAAAATATATGCTTGAATATAATTTTAAGAGGAAAATATAGTTAGATATAACGGTTTTAAATTCATCTTGGATTCTTTGTTCTTATGGTTCACAAAGAATACATCCTGGTGCAACTAGATACAAAATTCACCATTCTGTAAAAAAATAAATATGAAGTATAAATATTAAAATATGTATATATTCACTACTGAAAATTACATATATCCTAATGATTTGAAACCTCTGGACAGCCCCCCACCCCTCTGGAAATCCCCCCCTGGACACCACCCCCACCCCCTGGACATCACCCCAACCCCTCCTGGATACCACCTGTAGAAACCCAAGCTTCACGTACATGGAAATTACATTACTTTTGTGGAATACTTAATACATAAAAAAACCCAACACTCAAGGATCATAATAGTTTAGTGTCTTTGGAAACTCGGAACATAATCTTCTAATCGTGGTGAAAGATCTTCAACATCTCCCATAAAGATCTTCCCCTTTTGTTTTCTTACCTAAAACCTTTCTTTATATCCTGGGGAAAAGAAAACATATAAAGGGTGATCTCAAATTCTCAGTAAGGGTAAGCATGGAGAAAATAAAACAAACCATATACATTTTAACTTAAAAACATGAACATAATGTTTAAAAATCAAATTCTTGAGCAATGATATAAAACATGGCAGTACATAAGGAATAGATCATAATGGAAAATCAATCATGATAAAATAGCATGGGAATAAAACATGTAATTGTGGAAAACCATTAAGCACTTGATATTATTTCCATATTATCCAATGCACTGCTTCCAAGACCATCATTTTGGACAAAGTCCCTTACTGAATCGAGTTCACTCTTCATTCCAGTCCTGTATCACTGAACAAGATTAACGTTACATTCCTGCCATATCTATATCATAAGATATAAATCTTTACACAATGAATTGGAGGGAGATATAGGTCCCACCCTTCTCATAATGAAATCATTATTATGTGTTCCACAAGATAAACATAAATCATTCATCATAACCCAAAGAATAAAATGGGTTTCATAAACATCATCCCATCATAAGATAATCCATATAAAACAAATGGATATAATTTCATCATAAAAAAAGTGAAACCATATAAATCATAGAGACATTAAACTTGAAACATAATCGTACTAAATAATTTCATCTTATATGGAAAATAGTTTTGACAAAACATTTGAAATGAATTCTTGAAGAAAATATCCTTTATTCTTAAAAATCATTTTCTTTTCACAAAATGCCATGAAATTTTAAAAGAAAAGGATTTTGTTGAGAATAATTAGGAAATATTTTGGAGTAATTATCTTGAAAATAAGGTGTTATGAAACTGTAAAAATCCGTTCATGTCGTATATGTTAAAAAATCATTTCCTCGTACTTTTAATGGGAAATTCAAAAAGTACCACGTATGGTAAACAAAAGAATGATTTCTTCCATAACACAAAGTAAAAGTCAAAAAGGGGTAAAAATGACTTAAAAAAATATTTAATAATACTAAAAACTTTATGAAATTTTTTTATGGACATGGATGAAAAATATAACCCCAGTAAATACTTACGTATATGAAATCCCGGATAAAAATGAAATTGCAAAATTATTCCTTACCTTAGGTCCAATTTCTATTGTACGTGTCTAAAACTTATGTATAGTGGTTTTAAACATATTACTGACTTGTAACAGAACCATAATAATTTTTATGATAGCATATATGATTCACTTATGACTATATATTACCCGTTCTTTTGTCAATTCCATGTTAAAGCAATATTTTGGGTAAAATAGTTTCATTTTTCGTACGTGTTTGGACTTGTTATTCATGATATTATTAATTATATATTGATTTACTTAATTACAGAATGTAAAACATGATTTATATATAACATATATATTCAGCATATAAATTTAAAAGGTAGATCAATAAATGGAATGAAATACACCGTTCATGGAGAAGGTAGGTTGTATGTATGCATGAACGTTGTATTTGTTTCCTTATTGAATTGAATGGAATTAAGTAAATGAAACATATATATAAATAAATAAAGTATAATTATTATGTAATATCATTCTTTATTGTTTATTATATATACTTTATAATCATTCTTGAATGGTTAACATGGAGAATGAATCTTATCGCGTCGTGGAAACGGTAATCCGTACGTACGCACGAGCGATGATATCATTCCCATAATTATTGAATGGAATTGGATTTGATGATATAATAACCCAGAATCAGTATGATGTTATAATAACCATATATAGATGTTCTTTACACCATTATAAACATCCAAGTAAGGTGGTGGTGGAAAAACAGATGACACCACGACGCAGAGATGGTATTCCGTACGTACGCACGTGCAGTGATTTCATTTTCTGTAGGATGGATAGATGGTGAAATAGGGTTGTTTCATATTTATAATAACATATCAGTATATTAGTGATACTGATTTTATTACTTTATAATGAAACAAATAAATAATAGGAAGTAGAAGAAGAACAAAACTTGAAAGAATCGGTAGAAGAGGTTACCTCTTCCTCGACATGCCTCTTTTAAACTTCCACTTTGGGCACTAGATTTGGTTTTTTGAGAAGAACATAACCTCTATGATATAACTATAGATGTTTATAAGAGAAATTTTCTGGGTTTTTCCGATCTTGAAGGTTCAAAACTATGTGTGGATGAGAGGGAGGAGGTTCCCTTTTATAAGGGAGGAGAGGGGAACCTTTGGAAACATAAGAAATATTAATTTATAATAAATTCCAACCCCGCTTAAAAACCTCAAAAATGACTCAAATATAAGATGAGATGATATAGGGTTGTAATATCATTAACCAATAAAATTTAGACTTGTTGTGAATTTATTTTAAACCTTATCAATTTGATTTATCCTTATTTAATCTATTTAATTTTATTTGTGGTAATAATATTCTATATTTTAAATTGTTATAAATAATTACTTATGTGTTGTGAATTGTCTATAATTGGATAATTTATGAAATTTTAGACCATATAAATTTAAATTTGTAATTTTTAAAATTTTTTGTGATTTTAAAACAATTTTATAATATGTTATTTTTATAAAATAACAATAGTGTCAATTTTGACACTATTCATTTATTTGAATTTAAATAAAATCTACACAGGGGATATATTCGAAAGAAAATATTTAATATATTCATAATATGTCATATTAATCTAGAAAATTCGTGGATCACATTAAATAGTTCATATAATATTATTTTAATATTTCTAAAACCATTTATTTGATATTTCAATCAATAAAATAATTTCAACATCACTATTTTGTCATCATTAATGATAATTATTTAATCCCTAAAAAATATAAATAAACTTAAATAATGTAGATAATTTTATTATATTTCTGGATACCATTCATGTTTGAAGTTTTAAGAAGTTTATTACTAAATTAAAATTATTACACTTATAAGATATAAGAGAGTGACATGTTGTCACTTTCTTTGGTTTTAATTATAATTATATCATTTTCACGGTCAATAGTCCTTGAAATGAATCTATTATTACCCTTAGGTGATATGGGTTGACTTTAATTTATCAAATAGAATTTTTCCAGGTGTTAGGATAATTTTATATTATTATGCTTACACTTAATTGCCTGATTTACCTTTAACTGTAGTAAATAAAAAATACCATAATTACT
The DNA here is from genome assembly GCA_963277665.1 of Viscum album. NCBI lineage: Eukaryota > Viridiplantae > Streptophyta > Magnoliopsida > Santalales > Viscaceae > Viscum > Viscum album. The sequence goes on along the minus strand of OY728162.1, from coordinate 418,943,921 downwards.
ATTCATAATGTCAAAAAGATAAAAGTAACCTATTAACATAATTTAGACCTACTGAATCCAAATATGGAATCCATTTTTCAAAATTCAAAACACAGAAGTTGCAGTAATTAATTTAAAATTAATCCCATTTTTAAGAAAACAGGTTTTAAAAGATAAAACATTGTCAAAGATTGAATTATTTTTACCTTTGAATTCAATATAAAATTAATGGTAATTAAATGCATTATATTAAATGGTAAAAATATATTCTATTTATAATTTAAAACCATCCAATATTATAATTTAACCATATAAACTATCTTGATGAAAAAAGTTGTTTTTAATTAAAATTTAGCATATTTATACTATTCATCAAAATGAGAAACTTATCAGAAAAATATCAAAAATTTATCCATATTAAATTATGATATCATGATTCCAATGAAGAATTTTATACTTTCAAACTGAACTTATAAACATGTCAAAACTAGATTTAAAGTGGGTGCTCCATCAAAAGGCGACAAAACTGCATTTTTGGAAAAATACTCGTTTTGCCCCAAAATATTATTTTGTTATCATACCATGTTCTATAAAATGTGTAAGGTGAATTATAATTTCAAAAAAATTCAAAATTTAGTTACTAATAATCATAACTACTAGTTCATAATAATATTATAACAATATATCATTGTTTAGTGAAACCCGGTATTGCGTACAACACAAGCTATCGAGGAAGGCCGTGATTGCGTGTAATGCAAGCCAAGTCAGGGTTGCGTGTAGTGCAAGATCCATTTGGTGTTGCATATAACATAATAAAAACTTATTTCATTTATAAATAAAAAAAATCTATACTTAATGTTGTGTAAAATAATTTCCACAAAATGAACTTGAAATTGTGTGTAACACGAGCCAAGAATTGTGTTGTGTATACTCCAAGCTAATACAGTGTTGCCTATAGTACAAGATAATATTGGTGTAGTTTACAATAGAATACATCAAATAAATTAAAAAGAATATACCTCATAGAATCTCGGGGTGTTACATTCTACCCCCCCCCCCATAAAATGAATTTCACCCAGGAAATTTGTCGGGGTAATAAATGGTTTTCTACTTGAAAGTTTCTTTCATAGAAACCCACATCGTAAAAATGAATACTAAAACATAATTTTAAAAAGTGATGCATGAAACATAACGGTTACCCAAAATACTTCTATCCAATCTCATATTATAATGAAAAAGATTACCGGAGAGGTCATATAACACGAATGTGAATACCATCATTTATCCCCCATATTCATAAGATATATCTTGTTGATCACATTCGAAACATGTGGATACCTTAATCATGTATTCTTACCATAGAAACTTAGTGAAAACATGAATGATGTCAAACTTTAACTCTCTCGACATACCAAAATCCAAAAAATTCTACATACTCAAACCATGATATAACTTTTTCCTTATATCAGTCATGAGCTCATTTCATTTTCTCTTTATACGTTCATTATGTGCATATCATCTTCCTTTAAAAAATATTTCAATCACTTTTCATGGTTACCGGTACCATATAATTATTGAAAACAAATTCATAGATATTCCAAAACTCCACGAAACCATAAATGAGATTCCATGATACTATTTTAAAATCCCATTTCATAAACACTTAATCATTCCACAACATCATTTTCATACTCAACATCTCAAATAGTGATCACATGTGACTTCCCTTTATCCTTTGCCATAAGAGGTTGCTCACGTCGATCATCATTGACTCTTGGATTAGGAAATCGATTAGCATAATGCCCCATTTCCTTACACTTGAAGCATTGAAGTGTTGGTGGAGAGTTCTCAGTAGTCTTTTCTCTATTCACATTATTAACTACCTTTTTCCTATTACTTCAATACTCAACTGCTCGATGGACCTATTTTCCACACTTAAAATATTTTCTAGTACCTTTTAGACAATATTCACCATGATTCTTTACAAACATTGAGCATAAAGAAACATTCATCTTCTTTTCACCATTGTTCTGAGATTTCTCCTTGAACTCCATCTTTCATTTTTTTGTCGAAACCATGAGATGGATATGTAACACCAACTTCCAGTTATACCTTAATAGAAAAATGAAAAATTTCTTCATAGCTACTGAAGTCTCTTATAGCTAATGCCATTCTAAGACTTGGTTTTTTGACACTGAAGAATCGATCAACTTTACTTTCAGGTTGGATGATAAAGCCAGATGCATACATTGCAAGACTTGTAAAATTTGCCTCGTATATAGCAACAGATTCATCATCCTTTTGCTTAAGCCCAAGGAACTCCTCTTACATATTTGTTCGAAGAATATGGGGGAAGTACTTATTGAAAAATAAGTTCTTGAACTCATCCCATTCCATGGATTCAATTTAATCTCGGGGCCTCGTATTCTTAATTAGAGTCCACTATTGGTCTACTTCACCTTCTAAAAGGTAAATAGCCAAAATGAATTTTTCATGTTCCGAATAGAAAAGTATGGAAAATATATTTTCAATGTTATTTATCCATTGTTCAGTAACAAGTGGATCAGAATACCCACTGAAAGAAGGTGGGCGTTGCCTCATGAAGGACTCAATAGAATATTGTTCCCATCTCTAATCATTTGGATGTCCAGAATGATTCAAAGCTTATGTAAGTATTGCAATAAGATTTTTCACTCCATCTCCCATAACATTAGTTTGTTCAGGAGGAAAATCATTGCATTTTCCATTACATTAATCAACACGATTGCTTTGGGTTCCAGCCATCATCTAAAACCCAAAAAGAATATTGTGATAGGAAAAAATCATGTTAGGGAAAACAACATATTAAAGGGGAAGTACCTTCAATATATAACATCTTAGGGTTAATTCTAATATTGTTACGATAATTCTATAACTATGATCTATGCATATACTTAGCATTAGGGACATCCCTAGACATAGCTTAGAAATATCTCTAGGGATCTCACTAATGTTTTCTCATCCTGGTTTCCAAAGGTTAAGTAAACATGTCCTCTGATACCAACTGTAGAGACCCAAGCTTGATGTACATGGACATTACATTACTTTTTATGAATAGTTAATACATAACAAAAACCAACACTCAAGGATCGTAATAGTTTAGTGTCTTTGTAAACTCAGAACATAATCTTCTAATCATGGTGAAAGATATTCAACATCTCCCATAAAGATCTTCCCATTTTGTTTTCTTACCTAAAACCTTTATTTATATCCTGGGGAAAACAAAACAAATAAAGGGTTAGCTCAAATGATTATTAAGGTTAAGAATGGTAAAAATAAAACAAACCATATATATTTGAACTTAAAAACATGAACATAATGTTTAATCATCAAAATCTTGAGCAATGACATAAAACATGGCAATACGTAAGGCATAGATCATAATGGAACATTAATCATGATAAAATAGCATGTGAATAAAACATGTAATTGTGGAAAACCATTAAGCACTTGATATGATTTCCATAGTAGCCAAGGCATTGCTTCCAAGACCATCATAGTGGACAAAGTCCCTTACTGAATTGAGTTCACTGCTCATTCCAGTCCTATATCACTGAACCTGATTAACTTGTCATTCCAGCCATCACTATCTCATGAGATATAAATCATTTCCCAATTAATTGGAGGTAGATATAGGTCCCACCCATCTCTTAATGAAATCATTCTTACGTGTGCCACAACATAAACATAAATTTTTCATCCTAACCCAAAGAATAAAATGGGTTTCATAAACATCATCCAATCATAACATAATCCATATAAAAAATGGATATCATTTCATCATAATAAAATTGAAACCATGTAAATCATAGAGACATTATACTTGAAACATAATAATACTAAATAATGTCATCTTAGATGGAAAATATTTTTGACAAAACACTTGAAATGAATTCTTGAGGAAAATATCCTTTCTTCTTCAAAATCATTTTCTTTTCACAAAATGCCCTGAAATTTTTAAAGAAAATGGTTTTTTTAAAATAATCATGAAATATTTTACAGTAAAATTCTTGAAAATAATTCATTATTAAACCGTAAAAATCCTTTCATTCCGTATAAGTTAAAAAAACATTTCCTCATACTTTTAACAGAAAAGTCAAAAAGTATCACGTATGGTAAACAAAAGAAAGATTTATTCCATAACACAAAGTAAAAGTAAAAAGGGGTAAAATGACTTTAAACATACATGGAAGAATATTAAAAACTTTATGAAAACATTTTTATGGACATGGAAGAAAAATATAACCCCTGTAAATACTTATATATAAGTAATCCTGGATAAAAATGAGATTGCAAAATTATTCCTTACCTTAGGTCCAATTTCATCCGTACGTGTTCAAAAATCCTGTAAAGTGGTTTTAAACATATTATTAACTTGTAACAGAACCATAATAATATTTATGATATCATATATGATTCACTTATGACTTTATACTACTCGTTCTTTGGTCAATTCCATGATAAAGCAGTATTTTGGGTAAAATTGTTTCATTTATCGTACGTGTTTGGAATAGTTGTTATTGATATTATTACTTATATCATGATTTACTTAATTCTAGAATGTAAAACATTATTTATATATAACATATATATTCAGTATATAAATATATATGTTAGATCAATAAATGGAATGAAATACACAGTTCATGGAGATGGTAGGCCGTACGTAAGCATGAACGCTGTATTCTTTTCCTTATTGAATTGAATAGAATTAAGTAAATGAAACATATATTTGCATAAATACAGTATCATTATTATGTCATATATTTCATGATTATTTATTATATATAATTTTTAATCGTTCTTGAATGGTTAACATGGAGAATGAATCTCATCGCGTCGTGGAGACGGTAATCCGTATGTACGCACGAGCGATAATATCATTCCCATAATTGTTGAATGAAATTTGAGTGGATGATATAATATCCCAGAATCAGTATGATTTTATAATAACCATATATAGTTGTTTTTTACACCATTATACCCATCCAAGTAAGGTGGTGGTGGAAAAATAGATGACACTACGGCATGGAGACGGTATTCCGTACGTACGCACGGGCGGTGATTTCATTTTCTATAGGATGGATAGAAGATGAAATTGGGTAGTTTCATATTTATAATAACATATCAGTATATGAGTGATACTGATGTTATTACATTATAATGAAACAAATAAATAAGAGGAAGTGTAAGAAGAAGAAAATGTGAAAGAATCGGTAGAAGAGATTATCTCTTCCTCGACATGCCTCTTCTAAACACTTTCTTAGGGCACTAGAGTTGGTCTTTTGAGAATACCAGAACATCTATGATATAACTAGAGATTTTGAGAAGAAAAATAGGCATGGTTTGGTGGAGCTTTAAAGCTCAAAATTGTGTGTGGAGGATATGGAGTAGGTGCCCTTTTTTAAGGGAGGAGAGGGGCACCTTTGGAAACCTAAGAAATATTAATTTATAATAAATACCAAACCCACATAAAAACCTCCAAAAATGACTCAATTTGAAGATGAAATGAGATAGGGTTTTAATCTCATCAACCAATAAAATTCATACATGTTGGGAATTTATTTTAAACCTTATCAATTTGATTTATCCTTCTTTAATCTATTTAATTTTATTTATGGTAATAATAATATAAATTTTAAATTGTTATAAATAATTACTTATTTGTTGTGAATTTAAAATAATTATATACTTTATGAAATTTTAGACCATATAAATTTAAATTTATAATTTTTAAATATTTGTTTTGATTTTTAAAATTTTTTATAATATGGTATTTTTATAAGATAACAATAGTGTCAATTTTGACACTATTTATTTATTTGAATTTAAATAAAATCTAAAAATAGTATATATTAAAACCAAAATATTTAATAGATTCATAATATGTCATATTATTCTAGAAAATTCTTGTATAACATAAAATAGTTCATATAATATTTATTTTAATATTTTTAAAACCATTTATTTGATACTTCAATCAATAAAATAATTTCAACATCACTATTGTTTCATCATTAATGATAATTATTTAATTAATAAAAATTATAAATAAATAAAAATGATGTAGATAATTTTATTATCTTTCTGGATATTATTCATCTTCTAAGTTTTAAGAAGTTTATCACTAAATTAAAATTACTCCACTTATAAGATATAAGAGAGTGACATGTTGTCACTTTCTTTGGTTTTAATTATAATTATATCATTTTCATGGTCAATAGTCCATGACACGAATCTATTATGACACTTAGTTGATATGGGTCAACTTTTATTCATCTAATAGAATTTTTTTCAGGTGTTAGGATTATTTTATAATCTTATTTTTACCGTTAATTACCCAATTTATCTTTAACTTTAGTAAATAAAAATTATCGTAGTTACTATTAATAATGTCAAAAAAATAAAAGTAACCTATTAACATAATTTAGACCCACTGAATCCAAATATGGAATCCATTTTTCAAAATTCAAAACAACGAATTTTCAATAATTAATTTAAAATTAATCCCATTAAGAAAATGGGTTATAAAAGTTAAAACATTGTCAAAGATTGAAATGTTTGTACCTATTTATTCAATATAAAATTAATGGAAATGACAAGAATTTTATTAAATTGTAAAAATATATTATATTTATACATTAAAACCATTCAATATTATAATTTAACCATATAAATTATTTCTATGAAAAAAGATGTTTTTAATTAAAATTTAGCTTATTTTTACTATTCATGAAAATGAAAAACTTATCAGAAAAATATCAAAAATTTATAAAAACTAAATTTTTATATCTTGATACCGAAGAAGAATTTTATATTGTCATATTTAACTTATAAAAATTACAAAAACTATATTTAAAGTGGGTGCGCCAACAAAAGGTGGAAAAAATGCATTTTTTGAAAAATAATCAGTTTACCTGAAAAAATTATTTTGTTCTCATACCGTGTTCTATAAAATGTGTAAGATGAACTATAATGTCATAAAATCCAAAATGTAGTTACTACTATTCATAATGGCTAGTTCATAATAATATTATAACAATATATCGTTGTTTAGTGAAACCCGGTATTACGTGCTACACACGGTATCGAGGATGGTCGTGATTGCGTGTAATGCAAGCCAAGTCAGGGATGCATGTAGTGAAATATACCTTTGGTGTTTCATATAACATATTAAAAACTTATTTCATTTATATATTAAACAAAATCTATAATTAATGCTACATAGAATAATTTCCACAAAACGAACTTGAAATTGTGTGTAACACGAGCCAAGAATAGTGTTGCATATACTGAAAGCTAATACGGTGTTTCATATAGTACAAGATAATCTTGGTGTAGTGTAAAATAGAATACATCAATGAAATTAAATAGAATATATCTCATAAAATCTCGGGGTGTTATACCACCCCCACCCCCTACCCCCTTGGACATCCCCCTGGACACCCCCAACCCCTTGGACACCCCCACCCCCTTGGAAACCACCCCACCCCCTTGGAAACCCCCTAGACACCACCAAACCCATGGACAGCCCCCCCTCTTGATAGCCCCCACCCCTCTAGACAGCCCCCACCACCTTGGACACACCCACCCCTCCTAATAACCCTATAACCCATCAATTACTATTAAACTGTCAATTTAAAAATGACCAAACATCCCTAATAATAGAAGTAATGAAGGAGAAGAAGAAGTGGACGAAGAAGAAGAAAATAAAAAAAGAATAAAAGAACAAGAACATGGAAATAGTATCTTATTTAAGGAAATTCCATGGAATCCAAGAAAACCATGGGGGCTCTAATGGTTGATATAAAATTAGAGAAAATGGATTAAACCTGATAATCAAATCAAATTTAAAATAAAAACTCATCTAGAGAGAATCACAGTGTAAATCCTATTATCATTGCACAATGGGGTTAGGATAACTGTGCATCTTTGAAAACCACTACATGGTCTCCCCATAACCCATAATTTTATCATATTCAATGAATGGTCAAAATATATAAAACCAAATAGAATCATATTACAACACCACTCATCTTTTCATAATACTTGAATCCCTAAAAATCACAGGGGAAACCTCAAACATAGACTGTACCAACCCCCTTGGACACCACCTCCACCACCTTGGACACCACCCCCACCCCCTTAAATAACACTAATAAATTATAGACTAATATCCATAAAACAATACAATCATCATGTTATAATCTCACAAACCATGATGCAGTAGTCAATCCCAATTGACACTTACCCCCCCTGGACACCCACTGGACACCACCACCCCCTTGGATAGCCCCCCCCCCCCCAGGACACCACCCCCACCCCCTTGGACACCCCCTGGACAACACCACTCCCTTGGATAGCTCCTCCACCCCTCTGGACATCCCCCCACCCCTGGACATCCCCCCACACCTCTAGAAATCCCCCCCCCAACCCCCTTGGACACCCAACACCCCTCTTATACACTGCCCACACCTCTTACCCCCTTGGACACCCCCATTGGACTCCCTCCAACCCTATGGACAGCCCCCCCCCCCTGGACAACCCCCAAACCCTCTGGATAGGCCCCCACCACCTTGGACAGACCCCCACCCACCCACCCCCTTGGACAGCCCCTTACCCCCATGGACATCCCCACCCCCCATGGACCCCCCCCCCCCATACACACACATACCCCTGGACACCCCCCCCCCCACCAAAGACACCCTAGATACCCCCAACCCTCTGGACAGCCCCCCCTGAACCCTCTGGACACCACCCCCACCCTCTTGGACACCACCTAGACACCATCACCCCCTTGGACAGCCCCCCGCCCCTCTGAACAAACCCCACCCCCTGGACAACCCCCCCCCCCCCCACACACACACACACAAACAAACACCTCTAGACATCCCCCCCACCACCTTGGACACCCCCCACCCCTTCTGGACACTACCCCCACCCCTACCCCCTTGGACACCCCCAACCCTCTGGACACCCCCTCCCCCCAGACAAACCCCCAAACCCTCTGGATAGGCCCCCACCCACTTTGACAGCCCCTCACCCCTAGAGCCCCCCCCCCACAACCCTCGGTTGCCCCCCCCCCCCGAACCCTCTAGATAGCCCCATGAACCCTCTAGATAGCCTCCACCCCCTTGGACAGCCCCCCGCATCCCCTGGACACCACCCCCACCCCTTTGACATCCCCCTTACACCCTTGGACACCCAAAACCCCCTTGGACAGCCCCCGCACCCCCTAGACACCACCCCCACCCCCTTTAACACCTCTTAGACACCCCCACCCAATTGGACAGCCCACCCAACCCCCCTGGACACCCTCACCCACTTGCAAATCCCCCCCCCCCCACACCCCCTTGGAAACCCTTTGTACGTGCACACACACATGATAGAACACAAAAAAATTGTAAACTAGCATGATATCATATCCATAGTTTCATTTTACCAGAAAAGAATTTAGCATGCTATAGATGAACACTGTGAATCTAACAGTGGTAGCAAGACCAAAAAAAATAACATCTCAACAAATTAGTTTAGGGAATCACGGAAACAAAACTGAAAAGGAGTCGTGTGAGCCTTACTTGAGTGTTTTGAGTCGACCTAATAAATCTGATAATAATAAATATGAAGAATGATGTTTGAAAAACGAGGCTGGAGGGCATGACTTTGACAAATCGATTCTAGGTTTTCCGCGTGAGAGAGATGAGTCACAGGTCACCCGATCAAAGAAAACAGAATGACTGGTCAATATGATAATAATAAATATGAAGAATGATGTTAGAAAAACAAGACTGGAGGGAATGACTTCGATGAATCGATTCAAGTTTTTCTGCGCGAGAGAGACGAGTCGTAGATCAGCCGATCGAAGAAAACAGAATTACTGAATATGGGGTGTGATAAATCATTTAAACAATTTATGACATCGGTTATTTAATAACCACCATGATAAACTATTTTTTTAATTTTTATAATGTTAGTTATTTAATAACTGACGTAGAAAAATATTTATAATTTCAGTTATTTTATAACTGACGTGATATATGTCACTTTATACCGATGTGATAAATTGATGAGATTGGCCTTATCACATCAATTTTTTTAGAACCGATGTGGAAAAGCACCGAGCATTCATTTATCACGTTGGTTATAAAATAACCACCATGATAAAGCACACCAGATTTGATTTTCACATATGTTATACAATAACCGACGTAAAAAAGCTAATATCCGTATATTTTACGTCGGTTATAAAATAACTGTTGTAAAATATGGATCCTGATAGATATATCACATCAGTTATAAAATAACCGACGTGATATATCGATCATTAAATCTTTGTACATAAAATACATAGAACCGACATGAAAAATTCCGACATGTTAAACATTTTTCCACTAGTGTTAGAGAATTCTTGTGTAGCTTGATTTTTATAGATTTCAAAGTTGTGTACTGTACATAACCTTTTCACAGTAATTTTAACTAATTCATCCATTCACATATGATACTACTAATCTTTAGAATTTTTTTATATATGGTTTTGTGAATAAAAAGAAACAGAACATTAATGGGTAGAACAACCCATGTCTTATACACAAGTCAATATGGGTGGATTGTGTTCTAGTACATGTTGTGGTGTGAATCCCATAAACCATATAAGATCTTATCTGTTCAATATTACTTATCTTGGTCCACAATATTTTGAATTAAATTGGATAGAGTTTTATTAAAGATCTCTATCTATATGTTAATCGCTATGTAATAGTGGGAAGAATGGATGAAATGAATATTATACTCCTTAAAAGGCCTCTTAAATTAAAAATCATATAAATTGGCCTCTTTCCCATAAATATTGTGTGAGGGACACCAAATACAATAATGATATTAGACTTCATAAAATTAATGATAACTTTAATTTTGACTTCATTAAGGGCAACTACTTCTACCCATTTTGAGAAGAGTTCGGTGGTAGTAAGAATAAAATTGAACATCCCGATAGTGATTGGTTGGTATGGACTCATTACATCTATCCACCACATTAAAATTTCCAAGACTATTTGGAAATGTAAAAAAATTCTAGAGGATTATGTATGAAATTATCATGTATTTAACAAGAATTTAATTTATTTGAGAATTCATTGCAGTCTTGTATCATTGATGGCCTGCAGTATCCTAATCCATTGATCTGGTAGAAGAGTTTTATTCCTAACTAGTTGTGCTATAAGTGCCAACAAGGACTTCTTACATAAAAAATAGGGTCTCTCCTCTTTCTATGAATTTGAGGAGGATTCAATCAAAGTCTCATTTTTAGAGAACCTTATGAGAATTCAAGACATCATCTAGGATGAAATATGTTTCATGTTGATGTATCTATTCTTTATTGGATCAATAAAGTTAGAGGATTCTATTTTGGATTAATTCTAGTATGGGAGACATCTACTCAATTATGGAATCATTAGTAAGGTTAAAATATCACTTTGAATTGAGGTGGAGATAGCTTCATTGATTTCCTCCCTATCATTATTGATAAATGGAGAGACTATCCAGTGATTAATGATGTGAATTATTATATCATATTGATCTAGATCCTCTAAGGTTGTAGTTTCATTTTCTACTACATATTATTATATTTTATATAACGTGGGATGTGAGATAGTATTGATTATGATGGGAATTCATCCATAAACCCTCACACATAATCAAGTAAGATAATCAACTCTTCATTTTTGTTGTTATAATCCCCATTAATATTCTTTTTCTCTAACTATAAATAATCCTTAATTTTCAATTAGGCAACTAGTATTTATAGGGATAGTTCTAAGCCTATAATAAGGGCTTGGTATTCTATCGCATTGTTGGTATATCTATCTGGTAAGATTGGAAAACACATTCCCCATTCTAGAGAGGTTCCATGGATGAAGAATACCTCTTATTAAAAGAGTTCCATATCAACCAATGACTATTCAATGATAGGGTGCATCATGATGAAATATGTTAATGCTTTCCCTTTGATAACATTATGAGACACTAATTAGATGCTAAAATATTATAGAATGACATCACACTATGATTGATTCCTAATTAAAATTGGAATACTAAGGATATATTTGAATGGATAAATAAGAGAGAAGAGGTGGAATTCATAGTGCTATAAATATTGCCTTAATTTTTTCACTATGAAAATCAATGTAAGGTGGTTTATCACAATGTTAGAATGTCAAGTGGTGACATATAACTTTATCTTAATCTAATAATACTGAATATTATTCTTACATTCATAATTCTTCATAGAAAGAGCAATTACAAATGATCATTACAAGTTCACTATATAGAGGATGAGTGGTTTTCCTTATACTATAAGCATTAAGGCAGATGGCGGTAGAATGTTCTATTTGAGATCATTGAATGATTTATGAAAATATTTATATCTGTGGTGGGTGACCCCTTTATTTATTAACCCCATAAAGGGTTGATACTTTTCAGAAATATTTGTTATAAAGTGTCTATTGGAACTAGGACAACCAAAAATTACTCTCAAACAATTCAGGTGTCTAGAAGGAGGAATTTCAAGTGTTTCTTTGGCTTTTGAGGGTCAAATTTGAGGCCATGATGGTGTACCACAAAGAAAATGAATTTCCATGATGTTACCCCAAAAAAGAAATTTCAAGAGGTTCATATATATGATGTGTTATCCCAATTTTCTAAAAATAGCCTCGAGATATGGAATTTCATCACAAGGATATTAATATCTGACCCTCAAATCAACCATATATCATTCTATAGTCTTCTCAAAACATGACTTTAAGATAGATGCATGGAACATTAGTATGAAAAAAATCATTATTCAAACCAAACTACATTACATGATAATGGAATACCCCATTGTGGTTCCCTAAATGTATTGTAATTCTCATCTTTAGAGTCCATTCAGATCTAGTTATAGTTATGATAGACATATATAAAAGAGAGGTCATAGAAGCCAGCCATTGCATTGATTTGTTGCTCCTTGATTGGGACTAGAAATCAATTTTTGGGAAGTTATGTATAATATCCATGAAATAAATATTGACCATGATTTTATTGTTATTTTGCATGATCAGGATGATTTTAGAGAGCCACATCAGGTATTGAACTTCCCCGATAAAGTTGGATTTGATCATAATATCAACTTCATCTTCCACTTTGGAAGCATGGGCTCAATGAATTCTCCTAACTACCTGTTTATATCCATGGTGTTCATCTAGATGAACCATATTGTGGTTATCCACATAGGTATAAAACCTATTCATATATTTACAATTACTTGAGAATATATCTTGAGGCTATTTAAGGAAAGATGTGTATTTCTTAAGTTATTCAACAGACATGATGGAACTGATCAATATGGGTCACATATATTTCATCATTCTCATATTCACTTTTCTAAGTTCATCAATGGTATTTGATATGTATTCCTAAGATTTTAGAGGATAATATTTTATAACTTACACTTCTTATTCACCATTATCGAGAGAGAAATATGGTGTGGCATGCTGATATCTAGAATATGATATGGGTTAATTACTACATCCATCGAGATCGCATACTTGTTCCAAATGTATTGGTTCATATGAAATGGTTAACATTATAATAATAGAAGAGAATGTTCTTAAACCCTGTAATATTCATCTAGGATTCATGTATAGAAGATAAATAATCCTTGGTGATGTTATCCAAATATCAGTAAAAAATGAACTCTTATAATGACACTTGGTGAAAAGAATGATTTTATGGACTAAAAAAGGAATTTTACTCAATCAGTTGTGACTTTTAAATTTGTACATATTCTTGATTATCATATGAGAGTAAGGTTATTGTAGGTTTCATATCATCATCTAATATAAACTAGTGGTCCCCCAGATCTAGGGTTGTTCCCTTAATTTTTTTTATGGGGAATATGAAATTTCATGCATTGATCATATGAAGAGGGAGCTACTACATGAATATTGAGACAAAACCTTATTATAAATACATTGAAAGTTATTTTTTCATATTCCACTAAGAATATAGTGTAAAAATGAGGTCATTTATTTTTATCCTCAACTTGATCCTCTTGAGGTTCCTCTGTTCACTCTTATCATACCCCTAATATTTGGTTAGAGGGAGACAAGTTAGCCTCACTGTATATGATATGTCAAAGGTTATAAATTAGGGTGAGTTTATTTATATAACCAATATTGACTTGTTCTTAATGGATACTGATACCATTGTTCTTTTCATATATGTACAAGGTCCATATGTTCCAATTTACAGCATCATATCTGTTTTTTTCATGAAATAAATGATTGTTTAGAATTAAATAGATCCATTATATGTGTAATAATTTTTAGATGTAAAAAATTTAGTATCAAACTCTTAAGGAATTTAAAAATACTCAGTAATGGATTCTTTGATCTGTATAGAAAGATAAATGGAATCCCATAATAATATCATAGTTGTGATGACTATGATATCCTTAAAGATTGTATACCTTAGAACCGTGTGTCTATGAATTCCACCATGAGGATTATCCCTAGTTTAAGGCTTTTGGGTTGAGTCTAGATATGTTAGGAACTCTATTTGTTAATTGGAACTAGGGTATATCTTTCCCGTATATGTGTTTGATTGAATCATCATTGCCATTATTAAATGTTGGAAAGACAATTTCTTATTGGTTACTTTATATTCTACTATAATTGGATTTAGATGAGCCCTAGAGGATCCAAGATCATAGTTATGATCTTTTTGAGATCATTAGAGTTATTATATCTAGGTTTCATATATATATATATATATATATATATATATATATATCTTCCTTCTACAAAAATGATGCTTGACCATTGGGGTCCAGTATGATTTCATATTCCCTAAACTCTATATCATTTTACTCAATTATAGTTGGGGAGCTTGGGTTTATATGAGTCATCATTTGTAACATCCTATCTTTTTTCAATTATCTCTCCCTCTAAGTTTTTTTGTTAACTTTTATTTTGGGTATGTTTTTCCTCATTTTAAAACCATGGTGGTTGTTTTTCAATAATGGATTTCTATCGTTTCAATAACTGTAGTATCAGGATGTGAGGAAAAGTGAGGAAATAATAGCGGATCCACAAGGATATATTTATTGGGGAAAATGAATTTAAGTATAAAGATGTATGTTTATTTGAATTAATGGAGTCCAGGTATAAAAAATAGTTAAGTGTTTCATGGGTCATTAGTAAGTTGAGAAGCTTTAAAGGGGGTTTGGGTTTTTTAAATGGAAAATGGGTTTAAAACACATCTTCATAACATTTACATGTTGTGTAAATGTATTACTAATCGTGTAATGTTTACATTTTTTTAATAAAATATTATGAGGTGATGGGTTTTTTAGAATATCCCATTTAAAATATTTACACAATGTGTAACTACATTACACGCAGTGTAATTCCAGGACCTACTATTTTAAAGAATGTTTTGTGGTTGAGTTTTTACTCTAACTCACTATAACCTTCTCCTCTGAACCCTGGGGCACACTCTTGGTGATTTTGGAGTGCCAACCTTCCTATTTGAGGTCCTGATAATTCCATTGATCTTTTTTAAGTGCTTTGGTCCAGGGTCTCCCTTCTCTCCCTTGGTTCTCCAACCATTACTATGAAATCATTTTACTGTTTGTGTTTTTAGTTTTTATCTTGGTCATTTTTGATCTAGGAACCTCTTTACAATAATCTATACCTTCTTTCTCTTGGTTTTTTTCTGTAGGGAGAATTGTTGGATCACCAGTTAAAAGTAGGGGGTCTAAACATTAACCCAATGGTTTGATAATTGCAAATTTTATGCAACATTTTGATTGTTCCAATGTAACGTGCACATAAATCAATTAAATAATGAAATGGATTATTCCTTTGATTAATTTGGTTTTAATTGTATTTTTTCCTGGCTTATGGATACCCATTTCATGAGTGAACCATGAATATAATTGAATTGGATAATAGGTTATAGTTTGTTTAGCATTATATGAGACCTTATGTGATTACTTTATATAGAATCCATAAATTGTTTCTTATTTCTTATTGTTATGACTGTTAATAAATTGTGATATAAATTCAATAGCTATATAAAATACAATTGTTAATTATCATAATTAACCATTTATATTTATGATGTGATATTGTGATGTCCATGTTGTATGAAAGGAGATGTGTTCTATGATAAAATCAATATTTATACAGCTTAGTCATGGAACATAATAACTTATATGCTATAATTCTAATATTTAGAAAGCTCAGCCTAGTCCCATTCTATAATTTTTATATAGAGTCGTAATTTCCCAATTTCATGTTATAATTCTTATAGGGATTTCACTCATATTTTGTTAGGATTATAGGGATTTTCCGAGCGTTGTTGTGATTATACTGTGGTTATATGGTTGTGGTTGTCAAGTACATAAGACATGCTCTGTTATATTCTAACATGGCACCAAATAATGTTAATTTATTGTGGTTATATATTTTTGGTTGGCATGGTTGTAAGACATGGTCCGAGATATTCTAGCATGGAGATGATGAAGGTTATTATTGTGGTTTATTAATTATGGAATTAATTAATACACAAGTTTATCACTTTATTTCATACACTTCTCATTAGACTAGTTTTTTAGACATAGTGGTGTTAACCTAAGGAGTTATACTCACACCCAATTTTGTCGTCATTTGGTACCTGAGAAAATTACATAGATAAGGGTTTGAACATGGGAAAAGGACATTTTTATTGATTTTTTTCTTTCTAGATGATCTGGAGTTTGGATGTGGGGCAGACATGGGATTTGGGACCAAGGACTTTTGAGTATTTTATTTATTTTTGTAGTATTTTACTTAAATTATTTATATCATTATATTTTTTTACATTCTAGCATGTCATTACATTATTCCTTTATTATTTATTAGATTATTAAGTTGGATTTTATTATTGGTTTCTACTATGTCTATACTATAATTTATTTCATTTATATAGATTATTTATACTTCTATGAAACTTTATTCCATGGGTTATATTCTCTCCACTATATATTTAACACCCCCACTACTATTCTGAAACCTCTTGTGTATGGGAAGGCACGCTTGAGGTCTCCTAACCATTTCTTTTGGCCATGTAAGAGATTTCCGGATCAAGGTGTGTTACATCATTCTTAGAAATGGGATCTGTTAGGTGCATGAAATTGATGAATATGGATTTTGAATACTTATCATATAAAGGTTCTATATGGTGAGGGAGTTTTTACCCTCTAAATGATGAGGTTAATAAATCTAGAATAGTCTAAACCAGATTGGGTAACAGCAAGGGATCATATTATCGGACTTTGTTTCACTAGAAATGATTATATTGACTCTTGGAAATCTATGATGATGAACATGTCACCTCTAGTACCATTTAGGTACTGGGGTTCACAGTTAGTTGGTTCATCCGTTCCATAATTATTTCATATGTCTAGATGATCTATTTTATGGTCATCTAATATTCAAATTTATGTGTACACCTATTTAGAAATTCTTTCCACTCTCCCCATTATGGTTTGGTAATAGGGACATGTGTCACTTACACCAAGGGTTTACCAAAATTTAAATTCTAGTAGTCAATTATCATTTTGGGTGTATACTTTTTCTCTCAAATCTATTTTACCATTTTTAAAGATAACCAATTTCTAGGGTGAATATGAACCCTATAAGACCATACCAACCAACAGCCTCAAATAAAAATGATCACATATTAAAGAACTATTAAAATTTCAAATAAAAAAGTTATTCAATATTCAGGGTAGTCATTAATACCAACTTCATTGGGTTTTTAGACCTATGGTATTGAGAATAAGGTCTTATATAGGTTAGTGATAAAATAATAATGTAACCTTATCTTTTGAGAAGGAATAACCTTTATTCTTCTGATCATAAAATTTTGTGTGATTCTACTCTTTTCCCTATCAACAAGGATTTCATTACTATCTATAGTGTTCAGTAGAAGTCACAACATGATATTTTTTGGATTAGGGGTTAGGGCTTTAATCATCACTAGTTTGAGTGTTATAGTTAGATCATCTTCTCTACCATATTTCTATCATTGTGTTAATTTTTTTGGTGGGAAATTAATTTTTTTAATTCTAAATAAAATATTCCAGGAATTGTGTTATGGTTACAAATGCTAAGAAACTGCTAGGGTATTCCAAGGGAATGAGAATCATTGGAAATCAATAATTGATATTTTCTATGAATATCTCAAATAGTTACTATAGGGGATGTTTTTTCAAAAATAGATTAAACTTTTACACTTGGTGATGAATTTTAAACCTCTATATTTTAAAAAAAAATTATTATTTGATAGTTCAATGTTCCTAGTCATCCTCTACAAGAGGATGGGATGATAAATTAATTATTTTTTAATATCTTTCTAATTTGGGACAGACCTAGATGGTAAGTTGTTGTACCAGATAAATTTTGGTCTTTCTGGGGTTTGTACGAGACACTTGATCTATTTTACCTCTTATTCCTTTATAATTCCCATATTGGGACATGATAATAAATTATGTGTGTGATATTCTTATTCAAATATTTTATACCATTAAATACTAGGAAACTATGATTCCCATTATTGGTTGGAGGGGGAATCAAGTCCACCTACTCTTGAAATAGTTTTATCTTTGTCTACATCGATATGTGTCACCTCTCCATGGATTCTATTAAGGTATAAAGTAACTCAATGGAATTAGGTAATCAAGTGATAATTTCATTTTCGGTAATTCCTAGGTGATGGTGGTGGGAGTAACTTGATAAATTCGTCTCCCTTATGCATACTATTGATATCAATCTTGAGCTGACCTCGGGTAACTAACCTAGAATATCAGTAGTTTTTCCCTATGGAAGGGAAGTCCTAATGTTATAAACCCACTAAGGTTTAATGAAATGGTAGTCTAAGATCAGGGTTGGATAGATGATTAGACTCAAACCTTTCTGATCAATTAATTCCCACTTATTGAGGAAGATTCACTGGAGGAGATATATTAGCCTCATCTTGGGAGTTACTCTCAATAATCATATTTCCTATCAGTAATTAGACATTGATTCATTTATTATTCTCTAACTATACGTCATATTGAGAAATATTATCTGAAGTAGGAAAAGACTTATGTTAATTGGGATTTGAGAGGGCAGTCGATATATCCATGCCTTTTCCTTTAACTTTAGAGGAATCTCACACTTTTCAGTATGGGAAACATTTAAAATGGTTTCCTCCACATTATTTTCATCCTATTCAATGCCATGAAATGTATTATATACGAGGATAATCTTAAAAACATTCACTGATGAAAATAATTTAGTGGGAATGAAATCATCTTTCTTATCATAGTAGTTAAGAGGAATCATATGTAGGTTGGAGTAAGACAAAATATAAAGAGGGTGGTTGAATATAATTTTAAAAATAAAATAATTAATTAAATTCTTAAAGACTAGAACGTATTTTTAAAAGTTTCTATGAAACAAAAAACCTTTTATATAATTTTGTAATAAAAATTTTTATAAATAAATTAAAAAATTAATACTAATAGAATTACTATATGAGGTTATAAATGTTGAAGCATATATGAATGAGTTATTCATAAATTTAATGATTAATACCATTGATATATGAAAGTATAAGTGAAATGATAATAAAATAATAAAGTGAGAAATCATAAAATAAATAAATTAATTTGATTAAGGAGTCAGGATAAAGTTATTTAATAAACCCCAATGTCTCCTACCCCAACTACATGAGGGTTTATTTCATTAGTCCCTTATCTTTTATGGTAGCCAATATACCAAAACTACATTTCATTTTATGTTATACCATGAAACTAAAATACAATCAACCATATGTTTTTATTGACAATAGTTATAAAACATAAAGATAAGTAATCCCTTGTATTTTACAAATTTTGGAAAGAAACCTGAGTCCCTCAATTTAAGAGGCCATGAGAACTAAAATAGTATAATGATTGGTGAGGGAGAGGATTAAACAATAAATATCATTCAATAATAGTCTCAATTCTCTCAAAAAAGAAGAAGAATAAACATGAGAGAATGATAATGATTTGGGAGTGAAAATAATTTTATAATAAAATCACACTATTGATTAGAAAAGAGAGCACTTTGGAATTGAGAGGAATATATAGATCAAGAGTAATTTGAAAAATGTACCATGTTGGAATTTTCAATTAGATGAGAAGGTATAATTCTATGTTTCTAAGCCCTTATAAGGGGTCTGTTTATAGCCTTAATGAGTGTTGAGGAAGTCATGGATTGATCTAGAAATTTAATGAGGTGTGTAAGTATTTTTGACCAACATTTAATGCACCACATAAGGTTCTGTAATGAATCCAATGGCTAGATTTTTTAATCCACGATTTGGCCCATGAGACACTTGTGAATACCTTATCTATTCCTTCTTCCACAGGATTGTTGGTGCTCCTCCATCGATAGGTTGGTGAACTCATGGTGAATGAGGGAGTTATTTTCACTTACACCAATTGGATGGTGAAACCTTATACCTTTATCTTAAACTAGTAACTTCTACACTTCCTTAAAATCTCTTTTAATGGTATTCTTAATTCATTAAATTAGTTCCCAAAGTCTATCCATAAATTAACAAGTATTATTCAAATATTTTTCAATATTCTAATAAGATGTCATCATGATTCTTCAAATAACCAAGATCCCTTCAATTACAATAACTAAAATTAAATCATTACACACTTGAGTGTTTAATGATCATTAAAAATTACGAAGCTGAGAAGAAGAATAATCTACCCTTTTTATGATCACAAGATGCTTGAATAAAATGGGAATATAACAAGTATAACATGATAATATTTATAATAAGATTTTTATGAAGTAAAAAAATATAATTTCTCCCCCATAACAAACAATCTAATTAATAAAAAATCATTTCTCACCCATAACAACACAAAATAAGAATAAATATATTTTTATCCCTTTGAGATTATCAAAATGAATTTTTATTTGAGGTTAGGGAAAACAAGAGACATAAAATTTTAAACTACATTTATCATCATTAATGATATTTCAAGATAGAAAAAATAATGTTTTAAAAATTTATAAAGGGTTGTTTTAGTAAATATCATGATAAAAGAAAACAAAAATTTTCTTTTTTAAAATATACTCAGGAGAAATATAAAATTTAATAAATTAATTTTTTAAAAAATCACGAGTTAAATTAAATTTTGAGATTTTTTTGGAAAAGGGGAGTCTCTTCTAAGATTCTTTCAGTATTAATAGGATTAGATCCCCCTCGAATAATGATTTAAAAATATAAGGATCCATAAAATAAAACTAATTAACGAAATAATTTTTAATAAAAATAATTTCATGATTAAGTTTTAGAAAATATTATGTTAATAAAACATAGAAACTTCTCTTGGAGTGTTAGACTACGTCTGAAATAAAGGAAATTTAATGTACCAACCCAGATCACCACTAAGACGGTGGCCAGACCAGTCCCTACATGGCCTTAATCATGCCTCCCTATATGTGATAGGCTGTCGACTAGTAGATAGGGTCTATCGATGGTATGTTGGGGAGACTTTACCCTCTAGATCAGAGTATCATAATGGTCTATAAAATAATAAATACCAGATAAATGCGGAAGTAGTAATATAAGAAAGAAAATTTATAGAAGAATAATATAATATATGGATAAAAATATCCAATTCCAATTTATAGAAAGCATGCATGCGTGTATTTATGATTATAGATAATCTAAAGAAAAATACATATAAGAGGAAATGATATTGTATAGTGGATGAATGAATAAAATATATAAAAGAAAAGATCCACAGAAAACTCCATAAGCATCAAAATTTGTAGCTCTATCATGTGCTCCTTACTCCCAGGTACTAGTAAATAGCACAATCAATTAACCTAGGTAATGAAAAAATTTAGGAAAGCTCGAGTACCCCAATGAAATGGTGTTCTGTGTAGTGTGAGACATAAATCTCAGTAGGTTTGTATCACTAGTGTCTAGGAAAATCCAAACAATAAAATATCAATTAAGTAGTGTGCAGGTATAGAGAAGTAATAAACATGACTAATTAAATAAAAAACAACCCGTCTATGTTCCTAGGGGGAACCTGATGGCTATACCTACTTTAACTCCTTTCCAAGTATCTATATCTTTGGGTAGATCCTTCTGCATCAGGATGGATCATCCAAATCGGTGGTAGATTCTCTTTCCGAGAATTAATAATTAAAAATATTTCATAAACATATAGTCTCTACACTTAGTCTAACCAAAATATTTCCCTCAGGCATAACTAGAATATCACCCACAAGCACCATGTTACTATGCATCTAGCCCTTAAGAATCCTACGTAATCATATATTCTTCCCTCTATAATTTAGTACCAATGAACTAAACCCTCAGGAAGTAAGAAAACATGTATGAAGCCCTCAGGGGTCAACACTAATCATGAGTTGTATCCAGACAAACTCAACATGTCATCGGCATCAAAACCACAAGTATCAACCACATATTCTCAAAATCTATGCAATCCAAACCACAAGTCTAGTATAAAACATTCATGATTTATCATCATAATATGCAAAGATCAATTTATAATAAATTCCATATTTCAAACTAGATCATTTCATTAATCAAGGTTTTTAATTATCATCATAATTTTATCAAAACTGTTTGTTAATCATTTGATCCTAATCTCCTTAATATTTCGATTTACAAAAAAAATAAAATTTTATTTTTTCCACAATATACCACAAAAAAATATTTTTATTTCAATTCAAAAGTCTAAACTAGAAATTAATCAAATTTTCCAAAATTATTGTTGGGATCTAAAGTCAAACAGACTAGGTCACAATTTAAATCCATGGTTGGCACACCTACTAGGTGGCTTCAGGTCAAAGTCTCCTTACCTATGGACCCAATTGTATTCAATGGTGTTTTAAAGATAAAATATTATAGTTTAATAGGGATTAGACAATTTATTTGGTTGTGCTCGTGGCATGCCGATGCGATCACACATATCGCAATTACTATAAATAATTTTGTCAAATAAATATTCATTTAGTTTAGACCACCTACATCAATTACTTTCAAGGAATGAAACTTCTATAAATCATGTCATTGAATATATTCATGTCATATCATTGAACCATTTAACATAAACTATGCTTATTTAATCACAACAAGTGGAGTGGACACACCAACCTTATAAGTACCATTAAAATTCATTCATTTAAAAATTTTAAGGAAGGAAAGACATTATGTTAATCTATTCCTTTCAATTCATGTGATTTATTTAGAAATATGAAGCAATTAATTTAACAATGTTCAAGAGACACTTAGAAGGTGTCATTAATAAAATGGGTATTTACCTACATCGGTGATCCCATTTAGTAAATAATTTGTTCCATTTATAGAATGGTCCAAGTACTTAGAACATGCTTTATTCATTAAACATATACCATATGGAGGGTCAAAAGCCTATTTAAGAAAAAATGGAAGGTAATGTCCTAAACATTCCATTTAAATTACCAATGAAAAAGAAAAGAGATAACCGTCCAGAGCATTAATCCAAAAAATTATTTAAATCACTAATCAATAATTTTTCTTTAGAAGATAGTGCACCTCATCCAAGGGGTTTGATTATAAAATCATGACATTGTTTATTAAACAATTCATTTAACATATTAAACATTTCATTTAAGAATGTGTAACTAAATTCATCAAAGAAACATTTAAAGCATTCTTAAATTTAAAGTGAATATAATAAAAGAATCTTATTGACACACACACACCAAAAATCTTGTCAATAACCCATATATTACATGTGAAAAGGTTAAGTACTTCCTACCTTAGGTTCAATGAAAATTGACAATGAGGGCCAGCGTCTGAGTTTAACTACACCACTAAAAATTGGATTCTTTCATAAAAAATATGTTTAAAAAACCTATTGTTGAGATGAACCCAATGACACTGGATGCGCATCAATACTATCAATATTGTAGGATATATCAAGGACTGGTGTTTGAAAATAATAATAAAATTAAAAAATTAAAAATACATGATAGTGAGAGGGATGGAAAGGGGTGTCATGAGGGATGGTGCACACTCCACCTTTGACTCTCTATATTGGTTTTTATCTTATTTAATTCCATATAAAAACCATTTATTATAATGATATTTACGTTCATATAAAGTGCATGAATCTCGTTGTTCCTTTTGCAGCACACCTTACACCCCACATTTAAAATTTTCAAATATTTACTTTTTTTTCACATTAAATCAATTAGTCTTTCATTAAATGGATATATTAAGAAACATTTATATACATATATACACTTGAATATCTAAACAAAAATTTACTTAGCTCATATATACAAATTTGTATATATACATATTTATATATACACACACATCCAAACATGTGTATATATATACACACATAAATATTTATCTCAAATATATATATACAAATATTATATATATACACACCAATATGGTTTTTATCCCAAATTTAATAATAATAATAATAATAATAAAATTATTTTCATTAAATATAACCCATCATTATCACCATCAACGTTTTATAACAACCCTTAAATACCGATAAAAACTAATAAATTAATATTAACTAAATGTTTTCAAATAATTGGCCTATTTAATAATATTGTATTAATTACTTTTACCGCCACTAAAATAATTTCCCAAACAATAACCAAAATATTAATTCCCATATATAGTTTTGTTTTCTCATCCTAACAAATAATAACAAAAATTATAAAAAAATTATAATTTTTATTTCAAACATCCCAACAAAAATATTTATATACTAAATATCTTATCCTTATGTGTGATCTAACCAAACATCTCATTCTCACAAATATGATACCCTGTCTAGGATAAACCCCACATTTTAAACTTA
Source organism: Viscum album (assembly GCA_963277665.1). Classification (NCBI taxonomy): domain Eukaryota; kingdom Viridiplantae; phylum Streptophyta; class Magnoliopsida; order Santalales; family Viscaceae; genus Viscum; species Viscum album. The sequence goes on along the minus strand of OY728162.1, from coordinate 418,918,921 downwards.
ACTGTGGTCTCAGATTTATCATATGATGCTCTGTTTGTGAGGAATTATTTATTTATTATATAAAAATAGAATAATTAATTAATCAAAAATAAATAGGGTATTATCACGTGTGGTGTTTCCAAATACCTAACACATACAAAAATTGTACCGTTATTAGGGTAAACCTCATGTTCTGGACCTAACGGTGGTCCCATATTTCTCATATGATGCACTGTTTGGGTGTTAGTTCATTTTTTTGATAAAATTGGACACACGTATAAATAAAATATATTTAATATTTTTATTTTATCAATGTCAAGGGTCTACGGGAATCAGAATTCTATGCTGAAACTACATCTAACACTAAATATATTTCACAGAATATTTCAAAGTGATTAAGAAGGATTTTACCATTTTTTAAAGCCATAATAAACATAAGTATTGAAAAATTAAAGTTTTACACCAAAATACTTGTAATTTTTTTAAAAAGTGGGGTTTTTTCTTTTAAAAATGAGGATGTTACAACCTCCTAGTCTTAGAAACTCTCTTCCCTGAGAAGCCTTATGGAACAATGAAAACATCACCGACCTACAAGGTTTATAAAGTCTCACTTAGATAGTCTCATTTGGTTTCCAAATTCCCAACGCACCTTTAAGCATCGATTAGACAAGCGGTGCTTAAGCCATTAAGAATTGAGACAACACCCATTTTTTCAATCAAAATATTGAAATAGTTCTTATCCAAGCCCATTTATCAAGAGACAGAACCTTGTTTTTGTCACTTTAAAAAGTAACTAGTGGTGTTCCCCACCATAGGTCTCATCATTTAAAAATGGGTAAATTCCAAGACACGACACCTCCACCATCAGAATGACCTTAAAAATCACGCCTTTAAGCGTTCAAGTGATGCTTAATGTGTGATTTTCTTTCACTAAACAAAAATGATTACTTATGAGGTTATATCAGGGACCCCATCGTAAAGAAACCATCAAATTCTAGATCGACCAAATAGAACTAGTCACACAATCTTTCCAAGAATACAGTGCTAACCTTTAAGCCACACCATCCCTAACTAGATGGTGTGATTAAAATTGTTTCTTATGACCGTTTACATCAAACAAAGAGAGAAAAAAATTCAATCCCCCCCAACTGACTCATATCGTAGGTGCCTGACATAGATATCAAACACATTTCTAATTGAACTATAATGATTTCCTCTAAGACATCATGCATTTACAACTAAAACACTCACTGAATCCCATACCAGAATTATAGTGACATTTTGGGATCAAAATCATCACTTTAGATCATGATGTCTAGTCCAGGATTACCTTATATTGAAACGACTGGAGTGTAAGGAACTAATCAAAGGTTATCCATACTCCAACTTTACAAGTGAGACATCGGTACCAATCCAAGACGTCCATATCAAAACATTGACTGAGTCTACAGTGGCATTGACCTGATGGTGAAGTCAAAATTAATGGCTAGTGTAGATGAGTTCATCCAAGGCATTCCTACACAGGAATCCAATGGTCACTCAAGACTAACTAAGACTCAATAAGAACCACACACTTAGCATGAAACACTGGGAGAACACTTAAACCTCAAGAAAACTTTTAAACTACAACATGGTGTAATTCCAGCACTCTCGTAGTGTATCAAGGATGACGTCAAGGTAGGGGACAGGCTCATATCTCAAGGAAGAGTACACAAAATGGATTTTAAAGATTTCCAAAAGGAAAACAATCAAACCACTACTGGTCGATACCCTATAAGAATCTTGAATTCATTGTAGATGCACCGTCACTAACCGATCACCGAGCCTTTACCACCCGAGGAATCTGTGACCATTCAAGATTAACCACAAAAGTCCACCCACAAACAAGAACAATTCAAAATAGTTTCTTACACCACAAACCAAACCAACATCATGCTGCCAAGAAAGCACAAACATGATTCAAAAAATGCAATCCTGAAAGGCATTTAAGAAGAGACAATTATCTCTGAATGGTCCTCTTGGTTGTATTCTTTATTCTCGTAAGACACGTTTACCATAATCAATATGATACTCCCCACATTAGGAGAGTCCTAGAGATAGAGAAAAGGGAATCTAGCTAGTCACAAGAACACTAGATTAGATTCAACTTAAACATACATGTGATGATCCTCTGATCCACACTCACTTACATCATGCATTAGACATAAAACTCGGACCCAAAAAGTTCAGCGTGTCAAAACACCTGAGTCTCAAGGAAGTCATCCTGAGCATTGGGAAAAACTAATTTCTTTAACTCATGAGTCACTCTGCTATAGAGATGACCCAAGATAATACTCAAAAGCACCATGCTCAATGATTACACTGAACTCAACTGGTTCATTACATCATTTTTCACTCAACGACCCCACATATGTGAATGCAGACTACCCCGAGGTTCCATAATCTAGATGGCACATCCTGAATACTATCCATATGATGTCCTCCTTATGCATTCAAGCATTATATAGTCCATATAATAAATTTAACACTAATTTTTATTTCTTTATTTGACCATTAACACATATGATCTTATAGAAAGTCATCCATCACCAAGGGAAACAAAGGGTCAATGATACCATGACCACCCATCCAAACAAGGGTGTAATTAGTATGTGGGAGTCCTACAAAGGGACAAAGACCCCTGAAGGACACCAAACATTAGAAAATAACAATATTGATAAAGGTATTTGAATTCCATGGGTGATACATACTATACACCAACCACTTATGAAACCACAAGCAACGACCATATCACTAGGTCATGTTTAACAAAAAAAAAATAGGCTTGAGAGCCGATCATTTAAGACCTTTCTAAAAAGGATATGTCCTATGAAAAATTATTTTGTTTCTATTCCAAGGATACTAAAAAATCTCAAGATATCTTTATATGAAGTTTTAAATGAAGGACACCTATAATTGTTCGATTTTAATGTCACTTTATTTATTCAAATTTTAATATGTAATCATTTAAAAGATTTAACCAATACATAAAAGTAAAGCAAGAAAGTCAAAAAAGAACTAATTTTTTTAAAATATTTTACAATTATTGATATTCATTAATTTTTAGAAAATTTACCATGATATATTCATTTTATGTTATTAAAGATTAAGTGACCTATGAGGGCCCTGCTGAGCCATACTTGGCTCATCAGAATGAAAACAAATAATAGTTTCTTAGCATTTAAATCTATAAACACCCATTATGTTTTATCCCATAAGACCATTCCCCAAATGACCTACGTAGGTATAGTTGAGAATTTAGATGGTTAAATAGTTCATTTCAATTTAAATTTGAACAAACTTTAATCATATTTAAAAATTGAAGATGGATCGAAAATACATGCTACATTTTCCCATTTATAAGGTGCAAATACACCTTAAAAATAAAAACTAGCTCCCATTTTAATAAAAAAAATTTAGCCTAAGCCATCAATTAAATATTTAAAACTAATTGAAGCATGTCGCTATAGGTTGCTAACATAGGGAAACAAGATTAAATCATAGAAGCATGGTATAAAAAACAAGGAAGGAATGCTAAGAAGTTAGGAAACATGAAAAATGAATATCTAATCATGTTATACAATCAAGTATGGAATATCACTCAAAGCACACAAATCAAATTATCATGTAGCCTATATATGAAACTATATGGCATGACATATGCATGACATGTGGACTTCTATGTGTCTTTAATGATGCATGTAATTATTCATCCTTTCCATACCCGAACAAGGGTATAATACCATAAATATTATAAATCCATAAGAAGTATAATGTACATCATTCACTCATGGTGAAAACATATCAACTGTAATATCAAAAAAACATAAAAACCTTGGATACTTGGTCATTTCCTATATGTGGGGTGATCAGTTCGAGGCATAGCTATCTACCATGAACTGAGACATTCTTAGTCTCCTTTCTATAAACCCCAAATAGTAAGTCGAAGGAAAAAAATAAACCTTAGATACCACTTTTTAATGTCTAGATCCGACTCACCACTAAGACGGTGGCTGGACCAGTCACCACATGGCCTCAAGATCACCTCCCCATATGCTAGAGGATTCCAACTAGCACTGAGGATCTATTGATGGTACAATGGGGAGACTATATTCTCTAGATAAGAGTAGACTAATGGTTCATCAAATAATAAATAATAGATAAATGAAGAAGTGGTAGTAAAATAAAGAAAAGTAGTTGAAGACTAATATAATATATGAATAAAAATGGCTAATGCCCATTTATAAAAATCATGAATTCATGTCCTTATGATTGAACATAATCTAAATAAAAATACATACAGTAGGAAACGATATATTATAGTGCAAGAATGAAGAAAAGATATAAAAGAAAAGATCTAAGGAAAACTCTACGATCATCCTAAGATTCAGTTCAGTCATGTGCTCCAAACCCTCATGTACTAGAAAACAACACAATAAATTAAACTAGGTCCTGCAGACATGTAGTACTTCTTGGGTACCCCAGTGCAATGGAGTCTTAAGTAGGATGTGAGGCATAAATATTAGAAGGATGGCACCACCAGTGCCTGGGCCAATCCAAAATGTGCAATACCAATTAAGTAGTTTCCAAGTATAGAGAAGTAATAAACATAACTAATTAAATAAACAACCACCCATCCCGGTTCTTAGGGGATACCTAACTACTATACCTAATTTGACTCCCTGCCAAGTATCTATGTCTATGGGTAGATCCTCTTTCATCACGATGGACCACCAAAATTGGTAGCATATTCTCATTCCAATGATGAATCCCTTAGAATATTCCATAAACATACGACCTCTACCCTTAGTCTAACTAAAATCTCTCCCTCATACATAACTATAATCTCACCCTCGTACATCGTATGACTGTGTATCTAGCCCTTGGGAATATGATATAATCATATACTCATCCCTCATGAATTTAGTACCAATGTGCCAAGCCTATAGGCAGTACAAAAACATGCAGCAAGTCCTTAGGTGTCAAAAATAATCATGAGTCATATTCATTCAAACTCAACATTCCATCAACATCAAACCCTCAAGTATCAATCACATAAGATCAAAAGGTAAGAAATCAAAATCATAAGTTTAGTATAAAATATATCATATTTATCATCGTAAGACAAAATTAAAAATTTATTAAAAATAACCATCTTTCAAACCTAATCATTTCATTCATCCCGGTTTCTAATTATCATCATTATTATATCAAACCTGTTTAATTAATTTTTTTTCGTAAGGTTATTAATATTCTAAGTAACCAAAATTTTCTAAAGTTATTATTCCACCATAACCAATAAAAATTTATCATTATGTCAATTAAAATGTCTAATCTATAAATTAGTCAAATTTTCCAAATTATTGTAGGGACGGAAAATCCAACAAACTAGGTTAAAATTTAATTCCATGGACAACACACATAATGGTTGGCTGCAGGTCTCAGTCTCCCTTCCTATTGTGACACCACAGGATTTTATAAGATAGATTATTTTTAATTTATTTGATTTATTGTGTTGTACACCACACCAAGATTAAATTTCACTATACCCAACACCGTATTAGTTTTCAATATATGAAACACTATTCTTGGATCATGTTACGCATAATTTCAAGTTATTTTGATAGAATTTGTTTCACAAAACAAAGATTATTTATTTTTTAAATATATAAAAGAACTGTGTTTGGATTATGTTATATGAAACACCAAATAAATCTATCGCAACATGCAACACTAAATTGGCTTGTGTAACATGCAAGAGCGACCTTCCTTGATAGCTTGCGTTGTACGCAATACAGAGTTTCACTAAAAACAATATATTATTAAATTATTATATAAACTTGTTGTTATGAATTGTATTACCCACATTTTTAATTTTATATTTCATTGAAATAAAAATTATCTATTTTCTAGAACCTGATATAACAACAAATTCTATTTTTTGGATAAAAGAAGTATTTTAAAAAAATGCAGGTTTTCCACCTTTTGATGGCGTACCAATTTTAAATATAGTTTTTAAAACTTTTATATATATTATTTGAAAACATTAACATCTTATTTTAAATTAGGACATCAAAATTTAACTTGGTTGAAATTTTGGTATTTTTCTGATGAAATTCATATTATGATGAATAGTGAGAAATACTACATTTTAATTCAAAACTACCTTTTCGTCTAAGTTATTTATATAGTTAGATTATCTTTTTAATTGGTTTTAAAGTGTAATTGGATTATTATTTTTATTATTTAATCTAATATTATTTATTGGAAGTAATTTCACATTTAAATTTGATATAAATACATGATAATCTTTTGATAACCTTTTACTTCTTAAAACCCCACTTTTTGGTTTTTGACAACGTGAATTAATTTTAAATTAATTTCTGAAAATTATGTGTTTTGAATTATAAAAAATTTAATCCATATTTGGAATTATTGGGTCCAAATTATGTTAATATTTTACTTTTATTTTTTTAGATATTATGAATAGTAAATACGGTAATTTTTATTTACCACGGTTAATGGTAAATCGGTTAAATTAGAGTAACTAATAATATGATAAAGATAATAAAATTACCCTAACACCTTCTAAAATAATATTTTATAAATTAAAGTTGAACAATATCACTTATGGGCCATAATTTATTCATTTAATGGAGTTTTTTCCAGGAAAGTGATGTAATTATAATTAAAACAAAAGAAAGTGATAACATGTCACTCTCATATATATTATAGGTATAATAATTTTAATATAGTGATAAGCATAATAAAGCATTGTACATAAATAATTTTCCTAAATATAAAGAAATTATTTACATCATTGTAATTTATTTATAATTTTTAGAGACTGAATAATTACCATTAATGATGAAACAATAATGGTGTAGAAATTATTTTCCTGATAGAAATATCAAATAAATGTTTTTAAAAATATTAAAATAAATATCATATGAACTAATTAATGTGCTCAAATAAGTTTCTAGGTGACTATGACAAGTTAAGAGTATATTAAATATTTTTTTTAGAAATTATATTATGTGTGCATTTTATTTATAGTCAAATAAATGAATAGTATCAAAATTGAAACAATTGATATTTTAGAAAAATAACATATTATTAAATTATTTAAAAATCACAAAAATATTTAAAAATTAAAAAGTGAAAATTCTATGGTCTAAAATGTCATATAGTATCCAATTATGTAAAATTTACAACACATAGGTAAATATTTATAACCATTTAATATTTAGAATATTATTACTAGAAATAAAATTAAATAGATTAAATAAGGATAAATCAAAATGATAAGGTTTAAAATAAAGACAATACATCTTTAGATTTTATCTATTGGGAGTATTTAGACCCATAATCCTCTTATTTTTTTAATAAATGTGTTTGGAATCCTTATAAAATGAAAATAAATTTATAATAAATTAATATTTCAAGACTTTCCAAAGGTTCCCCACCCCTCTCTTATAAAAGGGCACATATCCTTATCTTTTAATTGAACCTCCAAAGCCCTATGGCTCAACCACAATCTACCCAGATTGCCTTTAAAATTCCCTCACATCATCCTGGAGTCCACCCTTTAGGCATAAAGCCATCTTAAGGAGTCCTTTTGTGTATGCTAAAAGTAGATACCTGAGAAAGAGGTCATTGTTTTATCACCTCTTCCTCGAAAAAAATTCTTCTTATACTTCCTCTTCTTTTTTTATTTCCATACTTAAGTAATAAATCCAATATATTCTATATGCTGATATTTTATTATAATTATGGGACAACCTTGTACCTCTTTTATCCATCCTACAAATAACAATATCACTATGCGTGCATATGTACAACTTACCATCTCGACGTCGTGGTGTAATTGTTATTCAACAATACTTAATTTGTATGGGCGTATTTATGAGTATAATAGATGTAAATAATGAATATAACATAATAAGTATTATTTACAATTCATATATCATCAAATCCCATACAATTTAACTATTATCATTGCTCGTGCCTATGTACAACTTACCATCTCTAGGACACAATGAGATTCATTCTCCACACTAACCATTCAAGAATGATTATAAGGTACATATAACAAATAATCATGAAATATATGACCTAATATTACTAATTGATTTATTTATATTTATATATGTCATTTAATCTCTTCCATTAAATTAAATAATGAAATGAAAACAACGTTCATGTGTACGTATGACCTACCATCTCCTTGAACGATGTATTTAATTTCATTTATCTATCTATTATATATATTTCTATACTGAATATTTATGATATATAAATCATGTTTTACATTTTAGAAGTAATTAATCATTATCTAAGTAATAATATCAAGAATAAAAATTCAAAACACGTATGATAAATAAAATTATTATTACCAAAAATGCTACTTTACCACTGATTTGATAAGTAAATAGGTAATATAAAGTCATAAGTGAATCGTATATGATACCACAAATATTTCATTTTCCTTAAAAGGTAATTTTACACTTTTTTTGGAAATTTTATGAGAAGAATGTTTTTTAACTTATACGTTATGAATGGATTTTTACATAATACCTTATTTCCAGAATTTTTCCTCTAAATTATTTCAATTTTAATTTTAACTATATTATTTTCATTCAAATTTCCACCAAATTTTGAGAAAAGAAAACATTTTTTGTAGAATAAAAGATGTTATCCTTAGGAATTAAGCTCAAGTATTTTATCAATAATTATTTTCCATCTAATATAACACTCTTAAATAGAGTTATGTTTCTATACATATTATTATTATTATTTTATTGTTTTTATGATGGAATTATTTTAATGAAATCCATTTATAAGGATTATGATGGAATGATGTTTAAGAATCCCATTGTTTTGTTCCTTGGGTTATGATATGATAAATGGTTTATATTTTTGTGGAACATATAAGAATTATTTCATTATGAGATGGGTGGGACCTATATCTCCCTCCAATTAATTCGGTAAATATTTATATCTTCTGAGATAGACATGACTGGAATGGATAGTAAATACAGTTCAGTAATATATGGCTGGAATGAAAAGTAAATCTGGTTAAGTAATACATTTCTGGAACGACAAGTAAATATGGTTCAGTAATACATGGATGGAATGGAACGTAAACCGAGTTCAATAATTGAATTTGTTAACTATGATGGTCATTGAAGAAATGACTTGGATACTATGGAAATAATATTATGTGATTATTTGTTTTCCACAATTCCATGTTTTATTCTAATTCTATTTTATCATGGTTAATGTTTCTTTTTGATCTATGCCTTATGTAATGCCATGATTTTTTTCATGAATCAATATTTTGATATTTAAACATTATGTTCATGTTTTTACATTCATATGTTTATGATTTGTTTTATATTCTCCATGTTTACCCTTACTGAGCATTTGAGCTGACCCTTTTTATGTTTTCTTTTCCCTAAGATATAAAGAAATGTTTTAGGTTGGAAAACAAAAGGGGAAGATATTTATGGGAGATGTTAAAGATCTTTCTCCAAGTTAGAAGATTATGTTCCATGTTTCCTAAGACACTAAACTAATACGATCTTTGGGCATATTTTTTGTTTCATGTATTAAGTATTCCTAAAAAGTAATGTAATGTTCATATACATCAAGCTTGGGTTGTTATAGTTGATATCAGAGGGAAGGTTTAGTTAACCATTAGAAACTAGTGTGTGAAAAGTTTAGTAAGATCCCTAGAGATATTTTTAATGTATATGTAGGGATGTCCCTAAGGGTAATTATAACTATAAGTTAAAATCCTATAATTATAGCAATGATCATGAATAACCTAGGATTAATCCTATGATGTTAGATATTAAAATCACTCCCCCTTGATTATTTTGTTTTCCTAGTATGATTTTTACCTATCATACTATTCATTTTGGGTTTCTAAAAATGGCTGGAAATAGGAGGATTCATTATAATGGAGAATATGATAGATAATGGAATGATATTATTCCTAAGAAACCAAACGAAATGGGAGTTGGAAGGAAAATCATCGTTATTATTCCTAATCAGCAATCTCATAATATGATTAATAATCCCAACTTTGGTGAGTTTCCTGACCCAGCTAATAAGATAAATATGGGGTTTCAATGTGATCATAGGGAAAAGAAATTTCAATTCCCTCATGTAAATAATGTTGGAAGAGGAATCAAGGAGAATGTTTCAAAGGAACTAGAAGATTCTTTGGGTGTGATAAAGAAAGACACAAATCTAGTAATTTCAATGGAAAATGATTAGCTAACATAATGACCAAATATATCTGTATTTCTAAGATATCAAAAATGGTTAAATGTTTTTAATATGGAATGTATGGGAACTATAAAAATAGATTCCCTAAGGGAAAATATCATGAACAGAATTAGCTTGGTCTTATGGGTAGTATTTATGTTGATGACCGTGAAGAGACTACAAATGAAATATGATATAAAATAAGTGTTGGGGAATAAAATGATGAAACTGAGTCAATGGTTTAAGAAGATAGTGAAATTATTGCATGTTTATCAAGAATAATGTTGTATAAGTAATTTTATGGTACTATAGAATAAAAAACATCTAAGTATTGTCACACTATTGGTTTTCCTTAAGTATTTCAATGTATGTGTTGAATGGTACCGATGACCATGAAAAGTTATTCATATATTTTTAGAAAACAGATGATATGTTAATAATGATGGGATAAGAAGAAAATTAGTTGTTTGATAGTATTAATAAAATCATGACTGATATAAGGACAAAGTGATATCGTAATTTGAGTATATAGAATTTTTTGTATTTTTGGTGTGTGGAAAGAGTTAATTTTGACAAAATGCATGTTTTCACTAAGGTTCTGTGGTAATTAATATTATTATAATATTTAAAGTGAATACATGATTAAGGTATTCACATGTTCGGAATGTGACAACCAAGAACTACCTTATGAGATATGGGTGATAAATGTTAAGTCAATTTAGTTCACCTAGTTCTAATGTTTTATTTTTTCAGTTTTTGGAAGGATTTTATGGTTATCCATTGATGGATGGTATGAGTTATACTATGGTTGAAGTTTGCTAGATCAAAATATTATCACACTATTGGTGGACTTATGCATATTTGATTACCTGTATTAACATTTTTATTGAGATATATTAAATGAACCATCATTATATCACATGATCTGCAAACACTTCAAGAATGAAAATTTCAACTTCATTTCGTTAAATAAGAGATAATGTGGAAATAATTTAAGGCACGAGCAACAGTGATATTGTACCAAAATCTAGTAAGTTTTTATTCTCATGAAAAATTATTGAACATTAGGGAAAGGATCTTGAAAACCAAAAATGTTATTTTAGTACCTTTTTATTAGATGAATCATATAGTCCCTTAAATCATCGCATATTTATGGATTTTTTGTTGTTAACTTTCTCCAAACTATGTTCTATATCACTATCAATCAGAACATTGTGGTTAGATTTTTCTTCCATATCCATGTTTTCACTTCCCACCTTTGTTCTCCAATGTGAAAAACCAGTGATGGGTTAGTTTGGGTAACTATAATGTTTCTAACTTTACATTTTTAAAATGATGTTTTATTTTATATTTTTATGATGTGGGTTTCTATGAAAGAAGGTTTCAAGTAGTGAAACTTTTATAACCCCCACAAATATCAAAGGTGAAATTCATTTTAAAGGGGGTATAATTTGACACCTAGAGATTTTATGAGATATATTATTTTGAATTTATTTGATGTATTGTGTTGTACGCTACACCGAGATTATCTTGTGCTATACACAACACCGTGTTATCTTGCAGTATACGCAACACTATTCTTTGCTCATGTTACCCATAATTTCAAGTTCCTTTGATAGAATTTATTTCGCACAACACTGAGTATAGATTTTGTTCAATGATTAAAAGAAATATATCTGTATTATGTTAGAAACAACACTAAAGGAATCTTTCACCACACATAACACTATCTTGGCTATTGTTACATGCAAGAGCGACCTTCCTTGATATCTTGTGTTGTATACAATAACAAGATTCACAAAACAATGATATATTATTAAAATATTATATAAACTAGTTGTTATTAATATCATTAACCTAATTTTGAATTTTATATAGCATTAACATTAATCTTAATTGTTTTGTTGAACATGATATAAGAAAAAATTAAATTTTTCAAATAAAAGAAGTATTTTTCAAAAAATGCAGTTTTACCTCCTTTTGATAGCGTAAAAATTTTCAATCTAGTTTTTAACAATTTTATATATTCAATTTGAAAAAATAAATTTCTTATTTGAAAAAGGGATATTGAAATTTAACTTGGTTGAAATTTTGGTATTTTTCTAATGATATTTATATTTGGATGAATAGTAAAAAAATATTCCATTTTAATTCAAAACTGACTTTTTGTCTAAATTATTTATATAGTTATATTATATTTTTAATTGGTTTTAAAGTTTAATTAGATTATTTTTATCAAATAATTTAATTTTTTTCATTTTAAGTAATTTTACATTTAAATTGAATATAAACACATGATGATCTTTGGATAAGTTTTTTATTCTTAAAAACCCGCTTTTTGGTTTTAAACAACACGGATTAAACTTAAATTAATTTTTGAAATTTTATGCTTTGAATTATAAAAAATGGATTCCATATTTGGAATCATTGGGTCCAAATTATGTTAATAGGTTACTTTTATTTTGTGGATATTATGAATATTAACTACGGTAATTTGTTTACCATATTTAAAGTTCAATCAGGTAAATTAGGGTAACTAACAATATGATAAAGATAATAAAATTACACTAAAACCTGAAAAAAAATCCTCTTTGATGGATTAATGATGACCAATATCATCTATGGCTTTGAATTTATTCATTTAATGGAATTTTTCCATGAATGTGATGTAATCTAAATTAAATCAGATGAAGGTGACAACAAGTCACTCTCATATATCTTATAAGTATAATAATTTTAAAATAGTCATAAACATTATAAAACATAGAAAATAAATAGTACCCAGAAATCTAACAAAATTATCTACATCATGTAAATTTTTTTATAATTTTTATATATTAAATAATTACCAATAATGATGACAAAATAGTGATGTAAAAATTATATAATTGATAGAAATATCAAATAAATAGGTTTAAAATTATCAAAATAAATATCATATGAACTAATTAATGTGATACACGAATTTTCTAGGTTCCTATGACATGTTAGGAGTGTATTAAATATTTTTTTGAATTTATCTTCAATTTTGATTTCATTTAAAATCAAATAAATAAATAGATTCAAAATTGACACTATTGATATTTTATAAAAATAACATATTATAAAATTATTTAAAAATCACAAAAATATTTTGCAATTAAAAATTAAAAATTAAAAATTAAATGGTCTAAACTATCATAAATTATCCAATTATGGACAATTTACAACACATGAGTAAATATTTATAACCATTTAATATTTAGAATATTGTTACAAAAAATAAAATCAAATAGATTAAATAAGGATAAATCAAAATGTTATGTTTTAAAAGAAAATAAAAACATGTATAAAGTTTATTGGTATAGAATATTCAGACCCATAATCCTCTTACATTCTAAATAAATTAGTTTGGGAGCATTATGAACAGAAAATAAATTAATTACAAATTAATATTTCTAGACTTTTCAAAGGCTCACCTCCCCTATCTTATAAAATGGCACATCTTCTTCTCTTTTAATCACACATCTAAAGCCCTTTTTCTCACACAAAAACTGCCCAAATCACCTCTCTACTTCCCTAATTTATCATATAGTCCACCCTTTGGGCATAAATTCATATTAAGGAGTCCTTTTGTTCATACTAATAAGGGATACCTGAAAAAGAAGTAATTGTTTTATCACCTCTTTCAAAATTATTTTCTTATTATATTTCCTCTACTTATGATGTTTGCATACTAAAGTAGCAACTCCAACATATTATACATGATTAGCTGTTATTATAATTAATTTAAAACCTTATACATCATTTTATCAATCCTATGAATAATAATATCATCGTGCATGTGTACGTATGACTTACAGTCTTCATGTTGTGGTGTAATTATTATTAAACTATACTTAATTTGGATGGGTATATTTATGATTATAATGGTTGTGACAATTGAATATTACATAATAATTATTCTTTACAATTCATATTCCATCAAATTCCAAACTATTTAACCATCAAGGGAATGATATCATTGCTCGTGCGTACGTACATCTTACCATCTCCACGACGTAATGAGATTCACTCTCCATGTTAACCATTCAAGAAAGATTATAAGGTATATTTAATAAATAATCAATAAATGTATGACCTAATAATTCTAATAGATTTATGTGTATATATATATGTCATTTACTTTCTTCCAATCAATTCAATTAAGAAACAGAAACAATGTTCATGCATATGTATAACCTATCATCTCTATAAACAGTTTATTCCATTTCATTTATCTATATATTATATATATTTCTATACTGAATATTTATGATATATAAATCATGTTTTACATTCTATAAGTAATTAATCATTATCTATGTAATAATATCAATAATAAAAAGTCAAAATATGTATGATAAATAAAACAATTATTACCCAAAATGTTGCTTCAACATGAAATTGATAAGTAAATGGGTAATATAATGTCATAAGTGAATTATATATGATATCATAAATATTATTATGATTATTTTAAAAGTTAATAATATGTTTAAACCCACTATACATGATTTTTGGATACATATAGAATAAATCCAACCTAAGGTATGGGGTAATTTTCCAATCTCATTTTTATCCGAGATTGTTTATATTGAGGTATTTACTTGGGGTATATTTATCATCCTTGTCCATGTTTTTCAAAAAAAATTCATAATTTTTTTACTATTCTTATATTTATGTTTAATTTCATTTTAACCCATTTTGACTTTTACTACATGTTCTGGAAGGAATCTTTCATTCGTTTACCTTATGAGGAAATTTTTGACTTTTCTAGATAGATTATGAGAAGAATGTTTTTCTAACTTTTATGGAATTAATGGATTTTTACATAATGACTTCTTTATATCAATCTTAATCTACATTTTTTCAAGTTTATTTTCAACTAAATTATTTTGTTTTAAAATATCATAGTGTTTTGAGAATAGAAAAAAAATTAGAAGAAAGGATATTTTTCTCAAGAATTAAGCCCAAGTGTTTTATCAAAAATTATTTTCCATCTAAGATGACACTCTTAAAAAGGTTTATGCTTCTATCCCTATTATTACATTGATTTTATTTTGTTTATTATGGAATTATTTTTATGAAATCCATTTATAAGGATTATGATGGAATAATGGTTAAGAATCCCATTTTTTGTTCCTTGTGTTGTGTTATGATGAATGGTTTATGTTTTTGTGGCACATGTAAGAATGATTTCATTATGAGATGGGTGGGACCCATATCTCTATCCAATGGAATGGGTAATATTTAAATCTTATTAGATAGATATTATTAGATTGAAAAGTAAATATATTTTAGTAATATAGGGATAGAAGGACAATTAAATCAAGTTCAGTAATACAGGGCTCGAATGAAATGTAAATCTGGTTCAGTAATACATGGCTAGAATGAAAAGTAAACCCAGTTCAATAATTAACTTTTTCTACAATGATGGTCTTCTAATTAATTCCTTGGATACTATGGAAATCATATTATGTTTTATCATGATTAATGTTCCATTCTGATATATGCCTTATGTACTGCCAAGATTTATTTCATGACTCAATATTTTGATATTTAAACATTATGTTCATGTTTTTACATTCATATTTTTATGGCTTGTTTTATGTTCTCTTTTTTTTACCCTTACTGGGAATTTGATCTCACCCATTTTATGTTTTCTTCTCCCCAATATATAATGAATGGTTTTAGGTAAGAGAAAACGGGAAGATCTTTATGGGTGATGTTGAATATCTCTCACCAAGTTAGAGGATTATGTTCCAGGTTTCCAAATACAATAAAATAATATGGTCTTTGGGTGTATTTTTTTGTCATGTATTAAGTATTACTCCAAACTAATGTAATGTCCACATACTTCAATCTTGGGTCATTATACCTATTGACCCAAAGGGATTCAAAACGGTTTAAATATATACTATTATAGTTTAATAGGGATTATCTAATTTATCTGGTTGTTCCCATGACATACTGGAATGATCACACATATCACAATTAATATAAATAATTTTATCAGATAAAAAGGGATTTAGTTTAGAACACCCATATCAATTCCTTTCAATTAATTCAACCCCCATCAAGAATGTCGTTGAATATATTCGAGTCATATCATTGAAACATTTTACATAAACCATGCTTATTTAATTACAATAATAGGTATGGTCACACCACCCTAATAAGTTCCATTTAATTTAATTCATTTAAAACATTTATGGATAAAAAGACATCATGTCATGTAATTTCATTCAATGGATTCCATTTAATAAAAAATATGAATTAATTCATTTATCATGTTTTAAGAGACACTTAGAAGGTGTCATTTAAAAATGGGCATTTACCTACATGGGTAATCGCTTTTATTAAATACGTTGTATCATTTATAAAATGTTCCAAGTACCTAGAAGGATCTTAGTTAATTAAAAAAAATTCATATGGAGGGTAACACCGTATTTAGGAAAAATTGAAAGGAAAGGTCCTAAACATGTCATTTAACTAACCATGAAAAACCAAAGAGATAACGATCCAAATCATTAATCCAAACCCTAAGTTAAATCACTAATCAATATTTTTTTGTTTAAAAGATAGTGGACCTGATCTAAGGGGTTTTATTATAAAATCATGACATTGTATATTAAAAAATTCATTTAACATATTAAACATTTCATTTAATAATGAATAATTAAATTCATCAAACAAACACCTAAGGAATTATTAAAGGTTAGACGATAAGTGAATCATTCGGCTACACATGCACACAAAAAATTATGTCCATAACTCATATATTACATGTAAAAAGTTATGGACTTCATACCTTAGGTGCAATGACAACTGGCGACAAGGGTTAACATTTGTGTTTAAATACACCACTAAAACCTAGTTTCTTTCGTAAACACAAATATGTTTGAAAATATTCTCAATAAGATGAACTCAATGACACTGACGATGCATCAATATGATAAATATTATAGGAGATATCAAGGGTTGAAGTTTGTAAATTATAATAAAATAAAATAAATAAAAATACATGAGAGAGGGAGATATATGGAAAGGGGGTGGCGTGAGTAATGTTGCGCACCCCACCATCCACTATTTATATTGTTAATTTTTTATTTTATTTTGTTTCATACAAATACCAATTATTATAATGATATTTAAGTTCATGGAAAGTCCATGAATCTTAATGTTTCATGTGCAGCATACCTCATGCCCCATATTCAATGTTTTGAAATATTTACTCATTTATTTATTCATCTGAAATCAATTAGTCTTTCATTAAATAAATATATTAAGAAACATTTATATATATACACCCAAATATATATACTCATATATTTATTCAGCTCATACATACACATCAGTATATACACACACATATATATATATATTCACACATAAATTATATATATATATATACATACCAATATTATTTTCATCCCAAATTTAATAACAATGATATCAAAAATAAAATTATTATCTGACTGAAAAATAAATTTTTATTATTCAAACACATTTTTTATTTTAAAAAAAACTATTATGTACTGATAATAGCTAATAAATTAATATAAACAACATGCTTTCATTTAATTGGAATACTTAATAATATAATAGTAATTACTTTTTCCACCACTAAAATATTTCCTCAGAAAAATAACACAAATATTAATTTTCGGTATATTGTTTTATTTTTTTATCATTCACACAAATAATAATAATTATAATAATGATAATATTATTATTATTATTTATAACTTCCCATCAAAAATATTTATATAATAAATATATTATCCTTGTGTGCTATTTGACCAAACATTTGACGCTCATAAATTTTATACCCTATATAGGGTAAACACTGAATTCTGGAATTAATGGTGGTCTTAGAATCTCATATGAAGCACCATTTGTGAGAAAATAATTATTTATTTTATAAAAATAGAATAATAAATTAATTAGAAAAAAAGAGGATATTATCATGTGTAATGTTTCTAAATACCTAATGTGCATAAAGCTTATACTCTACATAGGGTAAATACCCTATTTTGTGCCTAACGACGGTCTCATATTTTATATACAATGCACCATTTGGGATTTATTTCATTTTTTGGAAAAAAAATCACACACACGTGTGAATAAAATATATTTAATATATTTATTTTATCAATTTTGAGGGTCTATGGGCCTTAGAATCCCACGTTGACTCGTCATATAACTCTAAAAGAACTTCATTAAATATTATAAATTGACAAAGAAGGCTTGTACACTTTGTCTAATCCATAATAAACACAAGTGTTGAAAAATTAAATTCTCACACCAAAATACATATAATTTATTACCAAAAGTGAGGTTTTGTAATCATTAAAAAATGAGCATATTACTGGGCCACTGCTCATACCTATGGGTGAAGTTCAAATTAATAATCTTGTTACCCCTTTTAAGGTTAAAATTTATAGGTGAATCTATTCCAAAACCACAGCCCCTTATTTATTTCCAAACAGGAATGTTTTTTCTAAGAGTATCCAACTCTATTAGTTTTTCCAAAATTTTCAAAGGTTTGAAAAAAAATTAAATGAAGAAAACATTTAATTTTAAAGCATACATAAAAATATAAAAAAAATTGAAATTTTTTAATGATTTCCAATGTTACGATATAAGTGTCACAATATAATCATCCCCAATTCACCATTAATATGTTTAAAGTTACTAATAATAAGGGGTTTAGTAAAGATATTATAATGTTAAAGGTTGGTGCAAAGAAAATAATGATATCTGCTTTTTTAAAGTGATCTCAAAGAGTGGTGTCTTAGATTAATTTTCTTAGTGAGATAATGTTGGATTGGTTTTTTATAGATATGCTTCACACTATTTTTTCACACTTTATAGGGATATGATCATATGTATGATCAAATTTTTTGATAGTCAGTTTCACCTATATAATTAGGGAATGAAAAATCCTAGTGCCTATGTATTATACTTTAGATGCCAAATAGAAACATATTTTTAATTATTTCTACTCCATGACATGTGGGATTTTCTTATTAAGTGGTAAGTCCCTATAGTACTTCTTTAATCTAGTTTTAGTCCTCTAGAATCAGCAATAAAAAAACAAGTATGTTCAAAATAATGTTTATTTGGATAAAATAATATTATTTTTTTAGCTTATTTAAAATATATAAATATTATTTTATGATATTTAAAATGTGATCCCATTAGATTTTATTATAAATGAGTAAAAAATCATACACTAAACATGTTTCTTGGCTAGGTCGCGGTAAGATAAAGCAGATTTCCAATCATACATCTATAAAACCAATTGTAAACTGATTTTCTGGTGTCATCCAACAACATATTATATGTTTTATTAATGGATGTTCTTATGTAATTATAATTATCCATGAAAAAATATCTTTAAATATATGATATTGTATTTACTTTGGTTTAAAAAAGGTCCATCATAATTTTATGAAACATAAAAAACCAGAAATAATTTGAGTTCTCCCATAAAACTCATTTTAAAATATTTATACATTAATTAAGATATTTTTTTATAAATATATTCATTAATTTATTAGAAAATAAAATCATCAATATATATTTGAACAATTAATAAATAATTTTTATATTTTTTGAGAAAAATAGTGGAACTAGTTTTTACTATTTAAGAATATTTTGAAAGAAGGTATCTTTTGACCTTTCATACCAATCCCAAGGGTCTTGTTCTAAATTGTAAAGATATTTGGATAACTTAAAAAAATGTTTTTTAAATTTCTAATTTAAAAAAAATTAACCTTTTTTTGAGATAAAAATATTTATAAAATAACTTTTGATATCCAATTGGAAAAGTGTAAAATTAAAATGAATTGTGAATGTGAATAAGATTATAATGGATTCAAAACATGAAAAGGGGGTAATGGATTCACTATAATAAATTTCTTATTATTGATTATAGCCTTTAGAAACAAGTCAAACCTTATTACTGGGAATATTTTTTTCATTAGGTTAATTTCAAAAAACCCACTTGGTGATAATAATTTTTCAATTATCATGATATTCCATGAGATTCTAGTTTTTTTCCATTGAAATTAGTCCAACTCATCTTACAGGAATGTATCCAATTTTCATAATTAATAGAGTAATCATTGTAATGAGGTTTACGGTGAGAGATAAACTATTGTTCTTTAACCTCATTTAAAATTGATATTCTAGTATTTGTTCTATATTATAATTCACCAATACTATTCTAAAAAGGATTTCCTTTAGATTTATCCCATCCTTTGGGTAAATGATAAGAAAAGGGTTCTTGAACATCTTCAATTTCATTATAAGATGGATTTTTAGGTATAGTAAAACTAACTTGGTCAACATCATAATTTATTTGAGGATGAGGTTTTGGAAGAAACTCATCAAATTTGATATGAATTGAATCTTATAAGGTCTTATTCCTCTTATTGAAGACTTGTAAGGATTTACTTGAGTTTGAGTACCCAAGAAAGATAAGTTCATTGGATTTTGGATCAAACTTACATAGATTGTCCTTGGTATTAAGGATTAATAATTTACAACAACAAAAAATAAAGAAGAAAAAATTATGAATTTTTCCTTTCAAAAGTTCATAAGGGGGTTTTCTAAAGATAGGTCTTATGGGAACACATTTAAGGTTATTTAATGTTATATTTACCACCTCATCACAAAATAATTTTGGCATCTTAAACTCATTCAAGGGAGTCCTAGAAATTTCTTAGAGGGTCATATTTCATATTTTTAGAACCCCATTTTGTTGAGGTGTTCTAATATAGGATAAGTAATTATGATAACATTTAGTAGAACAAAACTTATAAAAGTAATTGTTATCAAATTAGCACCACGGTAACTTGAAAGGGATAAGATCATGTATCCCTTTTCATTTTTTTTCTTAAAAAATTACAAATACATTACAATCCTCATTTTTATGAGTTATGATAAAATCCCATGTAAATATCATATAATAATCAATAATTACAAAGATGTAAGATTTACCTATAATACTAGAAACATGAGTTAGTACAAAAAGGTAAAGGTGAACTATTAATAATCACTTAGAATAGGAAATATCCTTTTAAATTTAAAGGAGTATTTTTTTTTCTTACCAAGTTATATTTGTTCAAAAACGAAGTTATATTTGAAAACAAACATTGGAAAATATCATACTAGTAGGTTACAGTTGATCACGACAAGAGAGTGAATGTTACAATGACCTAGGCGTTAACAAAAAATCAAAAATTCATTATCTTGTGTAATTAAACACTTATCATATTGACTTTTGAGATATTTTAAATCTATAATATAATCCTTTTGAAAATGGGATTTGGTAAATAAAATTTGTCACTTATAGTTAATATTTTTTTTAAATTAATTTTCATGATTAATTTTAAAAACACTATCACATAATAGATTAATTCTAAGTAAATTATGGTATAAGTTATTAAAAATATTAAAAAATATTTAATTAACATATAAATGGAGAAACTAATTGTACCAATTCCAGTGATTTTACTTTTGTAATCATCTCCAAATGTGTTATTTCCACCATAAATGTATTTGAGATTATTGAATTAATTGATTTAACCTCTAATTTAAAACAATAAATATTATCATGTGTCTATTTTATTTCTTTTTAGTAGTAGGCATATAACCATACATGACTATTTTCTATATAGGATAACCAATTGATCTAATAAAATTAAATATAAATTTATTCTAATAACCATAATTTAAACCATAAAAATGGAAAATGATCCATAAATTGTCCTTAAAGGGTACCAAGGGTGTGAAAAGAAATTTATAAAAATAAAAATTCTTGAAAAACTAATTAAATATTTTTTTTAAAAATTAATCAATAAAATATTTTGAAAATAAATCAATAAAGAACAAACAATTGAAGATACCCTCTGATACCAAATGTAGGTCAAAGTAGGATAAAATTAAAAGATGAGGGTGAATTTCCCTTTAAAAAGAAAATCAATAATTAAACTTTTAGTGACAACAAACCTATTTTTAAAATATTTAATGAAACTTTAAACCTTATGGATAGTTCATTAAGAATAAATGATATAAGTAAATTAATGAATTGTGAGCAATGGAATTACTATATATATTTATAAAAGAAGAATCATATAAGAATGATTTATTCATAAATTGAATGATAAATCATGTTAATTTATGAAATTATAAGCTTAATCATAATAATAAATATAGAGAGAATGAATAAAATAAAGATAATTGTTTGATAAATGAGTTTGTATAAAGTTCTGTGATGAACCCCTATATATCATTACCCAATTACTTAAGTGTTTATTAAATGATACCAAATATTCCTTGATATTTTAGGTTATAGAAATAAAAAAATACATTTGACGCTATATTTTTAACAGTAGTATCTAGAAAACTCCGAGAGAACAAATTAATTAGCTTTTAGAAATTTTGGAAAGAAACCCGAGTCCCTTACTTTAAAAGGTAATGAGAACTGAAATATAATAAGGATAGATATATAGGGATAATTTCTAAAAGAAATATTGTTTAATAATGGTATTTATTCTCTCAAAATTATAATAATAATCACTATGATAGAATGAGGAAAATGTAGTAGTAAAATGAAATTTACAGTAAGATCATACTCTCGATTAGAAATGGAGAGCACTTTGGAATCAAAATCATTTTAGAGATTGAGATAAATTTTAATATTGTAGCACATTTACATTCTCAATTAGATGATATGTTATGATTATAGTTTTATAATCCCTATAATAGGACTATTTATACATTTATGAGTACTGAGGATGTCTTTGATCAAGATATAAATTTAATGAGGCAAGTCATGAATTTTTTACGTACATTTCATAAATGCTGAAAAGGTTTTAGAATAGCCCCATTGGATAGCTTTCTAAATCCAATTGATGGCCCATTATAAACCTACAAATAACTTGGATCTTCTTGTTTCCACTATTTAGTTGGTGTTCCTCCACCAGCTAGCCAGTGGACTCCTGGTGGATGAGGGAGCTAGTATCCATGACATCAATTGGTCAGTAGCATGGCATTGGTTTGTTGGTGCTTCCTATGGCCTTAATCTTCAACTAATGCTTCCTCTCCTTCCTTTAAATTCATTATAATGGTCTTACAAATTCATTCCACGAGTTAAAAATGTCAATAAATACATTAACATGTATTTATAAATATTTTTCAAGATTATAACAAATTTTCATCATGATTTTTCATAAAACCTAGATCCCTTCATTTATAATAACTCGAATGAAATTATCATACACTTGAGTATTTTATATCCTTTAAAATTTAATAATGTGACAAGAAAAACATCATCATATTCTAAATATATATAATGGAAAATATCTTAATCCACTTTGATATCTGGTTTCCTAGAAAATCGATTTAACTTGTGACCCTAGTGAGGTTTCACTTTCTCACCTTTATAGTCCCTAGAAATTTGTTTCTTGAAGTTAATCATAAGTGTGTCTCCAATTGATTTCACTTAATGCACTCCCAATGAAGGTCATTAATCATGAAGTGGAATAAATTTTAGAGGTTATTCTGGTGAATCCCCTCCAAGTCTAGAAAATAATATCTTCATTTAAGTAGGGGGAGGTAGTCATTCCCCAAAACCTATGAGATAGAGGGATCTTTCTATGCCACCATAATTTCCTTTCCCCACATCTGATTTGATTTTTTTATGGGTGGTGGTGGAGATAGAAATTCCCCCCATCGCTATGGGATGAGGATGTTTCTATACTATCACTGAAAATATTTTCATAAAATTATTGGCTTATTAGGACATTATCCTAGAAAGATCTAGATATAGTGGCTTTTATGGGTGAGAGTTTCTCACCCTCAATTCATATTTAATGATCATAGGCTCCATTTTCCTTAAACAGTATTCTCAGTTGAGCTTCTTTAAATCCTAATGCAAAATTTTATCAATGGTTTTCTCATACTATGTTATAAATCATCTCTAGGACACCCCTATTCAAGGCACTTTATCCAGCCCTTGGTAAGTCCTGAGGGTCTTTCCCAATACCCCCAAGATAAAAACAAGTTTCAATGAATAAAAATACACATATGGAAATTATTTTTCCTAAATAAATAACATTCAACACAAATTTTAATTCTCCAATAAATGGGTCATGGTAAATCCAAGAATTGGTCATCCATATATAATTAAATAAAAATTTTTACATTAAAACTATCCAAGTAAAACATAATCAAAAAAATATCTAAATCATCTTAAATAAATAGAACAGAAAAAATTGAAATAAAAAATGAGGTCAACTTAGATGATACATAAATGATAGAAAATTAAACCAAAATACCCAACATAATCTCCACATGACTCTAATGAAACCATACTACCACAGACCTTCCAAGAATTAAAAAAATATGGAATTCAACAAAAAAATATTCCTAAGAACTTGAAATTGAACACGAAAAAGTTTCACTCGGTCTATAGACACAAAGTGGTGAATATAGGGTGTGAGTATAATAAAATTGAATGATTTCTACATAGATTTCATTCAATTCCTTCTAAAAAGATTTCTAGAAACACTAGTTCATAAATATACCAATATATAATAGGTTTAGTAAAACCCTGAGTAAAATAATTACTCATAATCTTTTTATTTCCCCTTTTTAAATGACAATTAATTCTTAAAAAAATATTTAACTTTTACTTTAAAACTTTTTTTCCTAAAATTGACTTCCCTAAACCCATTAAAAACATAGAACAAGATTTAACAAACATTACAACTCTCTTTGAATATTCTATTTAAAACTTATTTTTGAAATCCTATTTTGAAATTGATTTCATAAGAACATCAAAAAATGAGATTAAACATAAATAACAGAAGCATTTACTAAACAACTAAACTAATAAATAAAATGCATATGACAATACAACTTAATGGGTTAGAGAGTGAGACGATAATTAAAAAATGATCAAATAATAAAGGTACCAAGACAAAAATATAGTTTAATCATAATATAAATTGGAAATAGAGTTGAAACTATAACATAGTGCCTATGAAGTAATACAGTACATATAATCAAGGCCAACTCTTAAATATCCAATGAGAGAATCCTATATATACTCAAGTGGAATAATATATCATCTTAAATTATGAAGTTTCTAGAAAACAACCCATTTGCTTTCTCTAACTAGCATCCCTGGTGGTACACACCTATGAGGGGTCATAACACATAACCAAGTGATACAAGTCCATCTCATTGGGATAAGTATAGAAACTGTATCTCAATATCCCACTAAAATATCTAGGATCCCTATGATACTAGTAATAGTGGGTGATTATGGATGTGTTCTATACCAAAAAGATTCCAATAATGAAACACAGTAAAAACATATCGTGGAATACCTTAAACCAGCCTCATACACACACACCTCACTAAATCCCCCATTCCAACTAATATAAATAAAAACAATGAACACATTCAATCAAAAAACAAATTCTTATATAATTCCATTGGTATTTATTTAATATTGTAACTCATTTAGGTAAATTCATTTAATTAATGTCCCAAACAGGCCTTGAATTTTATTAAACAAATAATTTGTTTCCCAAAATCAATTTAAACATCCATTTCCAAAACAATATAATTTTGAAGTATTCTTTCTAAGTTCCAAAAAAGCCTTCAAATTTCAAAATAATTTTTAAAAATATATTTTTTCATGTATATGAATATATATACACTTTTTTGGAAATTCAATTTTGAAATAAAGTGAAATTTGAAAAAACTACTGAAAACAAAGAGAAACTCCATATTTAAAACTTTTATATCTCATAAGAACCATAAATAAATATTTAATAACATCATTAAATAATTACCCAATCACAATAGATTTTGAAAATCGTTATAAAAAATTTGATCAATTTAAAAGACACATGTAAGCCCATTTGAAATGAATTCCCATGAAAAAACCCTTGTAGTCTATGATAATATTCTTGTAATTGAAGAAATTATTTTTTGACTTATAATTGATTATATAAATTCTTATAATGTATTGTTTTTAGTTAAATAGATTTAAAAATATCTGGTATAACATGTATTTCTTAAAAATAGATAAAACCATGGAAACACCAACTCAACAAAGTGGGGATGATGTGAAACCATCAAGAAAGAGAGTAGAGGACCTGAAATACAAAAAACACACCCTAAAACCAATAATCATAGAGTATTTTGAAAAATATCCCACCTAGGGTTCAACCAAAATGAACCCTAGAATTGGGAATGATATAAAATAAATAGGGGTTGGAGAATATAAGAAGAATAAAATTTTACCTAAGGAGAAACCAAAAAATATTAGAGGTTGGAATCCAAAAAATCAAGGGAGGGATTAAGGGAGGGTGTGTTTATGGATCTTCATAGAGTATATTCCTGAATGATACGATAAATGAGGTATATAAGGTTAAAAATAAATAAAATTAGTTTAGTAAATTCCAAAATTTAAAAAATTTGGAAAGATACATGGTTTATTAAATTGTGTCCCAACTATATTCCATTCACCGGAGACCACCTAAAGATCTACATAGTTTTCCCTGGATAGTTTTTCAAATTTTTAACCAACCATGTTAATGCCTTTGAGAAAAAATGTAGTCTTTTAATAAGTTGTCTTCATGGTTTTCTCTAACTATGTTCTAATTGTGAACCAACCCTAAAATCATAATTTTTTTAAAAATTAAATAAAATTTTGATTAGAAACTTGAGGAAAAGGAAAATAATTGTTTAATTAATAAAATAATGAGTAAAGTGGATGTATGGGTGTGATAATTCTAATAACCATTACATTTTTGGTCTAAATAAATTCACTAAAAATGTAAATAAAGACATAGAGTCAAAAAATAGAATACAACCAAGAGGAAAGATTCAAAATGAGGGATTAAAAATCTAAAGCCTTTAATAAAACTCCCCACCATTTGATGATTCCACTTCTCATGGTGGATCAAACAAACCTATGGCCCTAAGGAAAGACACCACAATGCACTACCCATACCTTTGATTAAAGGGATCTAAAATAGGTCGCTAAACCTAATTCCTAATCCTTAATTCCATAAAATGAAAATAAGTCTCTCCAAAATACCATAAAGATTCAAATATCCCAAAGAAAAAAGTATAGATCAAGAAACTTGGGTATTAAAAAGGATATAAAGAGAACAAGAGGATAGGTGTCTTTAAAAATATAGTTTTTACTACCAATGAGATCCTAGATAAGATAGATATTCATTTCTTTATTAATTCCCAAAATTAAAGAACCTCTTAATTGTTCCCAAATTACTACAATTATGATAGTTTTTTAAGAATTTTAAATAGGAGAACATAAAATGATTAGGCTAACAAAACTAATGGAATAATAGGGAATGGTTTTTAACTAAAGGAAGAGAAATAGAAAATGAATACTTCCTTAGGTCCATATGACTTCATAATTTAGTCTCCTCCTATTTCTAATTCACACATGATGTTCATCCTTTACTAGCATGTAAAATAACATGGTAATTATGCCTACTGGGTTGGCTTCAATATATCAATTCCACTATCATGGCCTTATTGAACATATCCTCAAGTGAATCCAAATTAAATTGATGGAAAATATAATTTATTTCTACATGATTTTGCCTCTTGAAAATAGAAACTTTTAGTGAGTCCTCAAAGATTATCTCGAGAGGGAAAGGGATCAACTAGCTAAAATTAGTGACATACTCCTTCACTGTTTGATCACCCTAATATAGGTTCATGAGATCTATGTCCCTCCCCACATTAACCTTATTAGGAAAATGAATCCAAATGCCCATATACATAAAGAAATTCCAAGATATAATTATCTATAGATGAAGTAGAAAAATGATCCTCTAATAATCTAAGCTCGGTTATTCCATCAAATGTAAAATATTTTTCACCCATAAGGCTTCTATAGTTTTTATTAAATTAAATACTCCTTCAATTTTATATAGGAAACCAATATAATCTTAAGGCCCTTTATTACCATGGGAGAAAAGAAAAAAATATGAATATCTTGGATCTACTGCTCTACCTAGATTCATGGAAGGATCAACAACATAAATTACCACATTTGATCCCTAAAAAACACTATGCTAAGGAACACCTAATGATATGGAATCCCTACAATTTTTGTAGGGATTTTCCTAGGGTCATGACCTAATTAAAAAAACAAAAAATAAGACTCAATTAAATAATTTAAATTATAAATTACTCAAATTAATAAAACCCAACATGTCCAAATCATAAAACACCTTTTTAAAATTCAGCATTCTATTTTAAATTGACATGTTCTCCTTTTTAGACCCTTTTCCCAAAACCATGATAATTGAACTAAAAACAATATTTAAATTACATATTAATTTCTAAAATTATTTTACAAATTCAAAACATCTATCTTATATTATGTTGCCTTTAGAAAAAATCTTCATAATTGTTTTTCAAAACTGAGTCTATTTTATTTAAAACCGTGTTTTCAACTCAAAAAAATCAATTAAATCCAACAAGGTATCCTAATACATCACAAAAATCCCCCAAATACTTCCCAAATAATAATATTATAAAACCAACCAAGAATAAACCATAATCAAAATAACGCAATACAAAAATTAAAATAGGGGCTATTGGCTACGCAGGGTTTGGTGGATCCTAAAACTTTTATTGAGAGATTCTCAGAACCATGTTCATTGGCTTGGTATAGTATATTAGACCATGTGATCTAATTGTGTGCCTCTATTATGAATCCCATTTTTACTCAAAAATATAGAAAATACTTAAACAACCCATATGACTACAATATAATTTAAAATACCATCAATATAAGTTAAAATACACCGAATATAAATGAATAAAACTGTAAATTCAGGTCTCAAAACCCAAAATCCTATGGAAACTGAATTGTCTACCTGAGATGTGGTGATGAGGAACCTAACCATGGCCTTCCACCTCATATTTAATGATCCTATATCCTATATAATAGACATTAAAAATAACAAAGGGTACTTTGATACCATTTTATCACAAACCAACTCTAGGTCATCCCAATATTCGGGAACCCGAGTTGGTTAGTGGAAAGGCCCATGGGGAATTCCAACTCCACACAAGTTGAAAATAAGTTCCATAGAATAAAAATAAACACCTGAGAATAATTTCACCTAAATAAATAATATTCAATGCACTTCAAAATTCTCCCAATAATCTATAATGGTGCATCCATACATTAAATTTCCATAAAAATGAAATAAAATATTTTAGAATAAAATAAAACAAATAGGAAATAAAAAAATCACAACTAAATTTAAATATAGAAAACAAATA
The DNA here is from genome assembly GCA_963277665.1 of Viscum album. Taxonomy (NCBI): domain Eukaryota; kingdom Viridiplantae; phylum Streptophyta; class Magnoliopsida; order Santalales; family Viscaceae; genus Viscum; species Viscum album. The sequence continues at coordinate 418,889,245 of OY728162.1, read as the reverse complement.
GAATCAAAATAAAAAATGAGTCTAACTTGAACAATATATAAACAATACAATATTAAAACAAAACAACCAAAATGATATCCATGTGACTCTAATATCACTATCCAATCATAAACACTCTATGAAAAAATAGGAAAGTATCGAAAATGAAGCTTCCCATGAAGCAAAACCTGTGTGAAAACTCTTATTTAAGGTAATTATCTCCCCATTCTATATTTTAGGTTATGAAATAATTAGGAAAATCCTTAATTAGTTTTTTGATAGTTTTAAAAAAAATTAATAATTTTTAAAGGTGTAAGGTTCGAGCATGGTTAAGGGAATTCATGCATCCTCTCTTAGAACCCAAGTAGGGGTATAGGGTTACTGGAACAGAACACAATTGGTGTAAGGTTTTCCAAAATTTATGTTTTGGATGTTTATGGATGTTGTACATTCACATGGTTTGAATATAGTATTTGTAACTATGCAATATGGAAATTCATGGACAGTAGGGATCGCATGGTGGGCGAAGGTTTTCCAAACTATGTGACCTAATTAATCAATTATTGAAATTATATCAAAAACATGAATCTCACCTGAATACCCTTATTCATATTTTCTAAACATAGGATATCAACTCTAGGACTTCCTCTATGTGGTTTTTGAAGATCTGCTAATTTATAACTCTATTCTTGATGATTCTTTAGGTTTTAGATCATGGAAACAAAAGGTATGGGTTCAATTCTTACCTTTTATTCTAGATATACTTATTTCCTCTTAAAAGGAACCCTATACTGGGTTCGTTTTTCGGTATCTATAGGATCAAAAATAATTATAAAACATTCTTATGATTCATTAATAAATTCAATAAAGATTCTAGATCTGGATGATCATGTGAATATTCTTCATGTTAGCTGTTTTACAGGTAGGTGTCTTATATCTTTTTCAATTTTCTCTAGAATATAGAGGCTTTAATGCTACTAAATAAATCCATTCTAATTTGTAATAGAAAAATACTACTGAATATCTGTTAAAAATTAATCTTGATGGTTGATCTTGGAATATTTATTTGGGGGTGATTATCACATGGAAATTGATAAATCTATTTAATTTTTTTCCTTAAAATGGATTTTTTAATGAGAGAAATTTGAAAAATCATTGATGTGATGGTTATTTATATTTTTATTGTATGAGTCTTTACTAGTAAGGACTTGGTTCTCAATACCAAAATAGTAAAAAGGGAAATTTTATCACCAAGTGATCATTTGTGAAGGATAAATCACTGCTCGAAGGTATATGGATTTTTATTCAGTATGTACGGGTTTCATTGTGTGTTTGAGAAATTGATCTTCGGATTCCAAGTGTGTTTAAAATTTTAGTGAATACTATTTTAAAAAATATTTTTATTTTCGATAAATTTATTGATATGATTCCTACAATTATATTTTATGTTTATAAAAAAAATGTTTTTAATATATTTACTCATTATGATTCCACCAGATTTATAAAACTTTGAACTAATATGATTGTTATTTTAGTTTCATGCATGATGAAGTCATGGGGTTTTCCAATAGGGTATGACTACTCACCCCTTGTAAATTTACTTTTGTGTATATGTAGACATTATTTTCCATGATACAAGAAATGTGAAGATTTCATATTTCTTTAGTGGAGCTACATGAGGTTTCATTCCCAAATGCATGGAGTATGAGCTTTGGATTTGGATAGGTATTCATTTCAAGATTGATTACACCTTGGTTCCTAAGTCTTTATTTAATTTGGTATCTTACTTTTCCATACTTATTATTATTTCATTTTTTACTCTTATATTATTTGGTTGTTGGATTTGAGTTTTATTATTTAAATTTCATTCATTTTATAGTGTTGGTTTGGCTGTTTTTATTTTTATCGTGATTGGTTACGTATATAAAAAGGAAAAAATTCTTCCCCTATTTCTTATTAAACCTTAAACATTTTTCTAACCATCTATATCTAATGTATTTAATATAAATTCAATAACACCTCAGATCTTTCCTAGTCAATGGTTATTTTTGGGTAGTTACAAATGGTATCAATTTTTTTCAATCCATAATTTGGGATTGTGGAAATGAGATAGAATGAATAAAAACTTGAAATGTATATTATAAAAATATATAGTTAACCTATTTATGCTAATGTTCATGTTACCAGGGTTTTCATAGAATAAAAACTGTTCTAAAACACTTCTAGTAATGTCATCATCTCATTTGAATGGGTTTACCTGATGAGTGTTTGGTATCATCAATTAGTAAAGATAATTCCCACTAAGACATTAAAATCATAAGATTATTTTACTTTGATACTATTTTATTATGATTTTTATGTTATTTATATGATATATAATATAACCCTACAGAATGAAATAGTAAAATGATTAATTTGAAATTTTTTATATGGTTAAAGAATGAGAATATCATTAGTCGGGAGAACAAGAAACTAACAAGAGGGTATAGCTGAGAATGTGGTTCCACTAGAACCAAGTTGGTTCAAAGCATTATGTATGTTTTTCATGATATCGACAAGGAACCTCAGGATGTGGAACCTTATCATGTGAATCATTTTTCCAAATTCCATAAGCATAATACATTGATATTATGGGGAAATTCAGGATGGGAGTATGAAGATGTATGACTGGGTAGGATAAACAAGATATTCATCTTCCTAAAAATTTCAACTAAGATGAAGGTAAATATATAATCATATATTCTTGAATTACTGATGATAAAATGGTGGGATATAATTTTCTAGTAGAATATGGGTCATTTTCTTACTTGGTAGGTGTTTGAGGAGTTGTTTAATAAAATATTTTATTTTCACACCTTTTATCTAATGAATATGGTGGAATTATTCGATCTAAAATAAGGAATTATGTCATGTACTAAATATATATTTTAGTCTATGAACCATGTTAATTTCATACTAGAGGTATATTCTAGATAAATTTTGAAGGTACTAATATTCAAAGTAGTTCTGTAACATAATATTCACTCCAAGGTATTCATGTTCTATATTATAGATTAAATAAAGATAGTGAACTAGAAGATAGTTGAAAATTGGTATCTTATAAGAAATTATAGTGAAGGAGAGACCTTCACCCATCCAAATTTAGGTATGAACTCCTATAAAAAATATTAAAAATGGTATACTTCTTCCCAGTGTAGTTGGGCACTAGACAATCAGTCAACTAGATCAGTTGTCATATCCATTGTTTCACATTAATGTACCTGATTGATTTCAATTTGTCTGGCTCTCTTCATCATAATAATGGGTATACTGCACCACCATAATATTTTCACAACTATAGAAAAAGAAGAAATCCAAATAAATATTTATTTAAACCTCCAATTTCAACAACAGAAGATAGATTAAACCAGTATCATGCCTATCATACTCAATCGAAATGATTTCATCAAAATATTTATTACCCTTAGAATTGGGTGAACCAGTATGACTTTGGGAACACCTCAATTGATCAAAATACACCATAATAAGGAAGAAAATATTATTCTATGGGAACTAATTGACCGTTATATAGATTTGAGTAGGCTTTTTGACATAGAAACTAGGTCCCTCAACTATGGGAGGTACTGTTCTTTTTAACATTACCCTTATTAATGTCTTGTTTGATAATGTTTCATCACATTAATTTATTAATTCTCATGTGGTTAAACAATTTTGATTGTATGTGGAGATGATGGCCCATGTCATGATCATCAAGACACCTCTTGGTCAGTAGAAATATAGAGAATTCATGTTCCTGGCTTATTGCATTACCATTGATGCAGTATAGTTCCTATAGTATTTTCTTATTTTAGAGATAGATAATTTTGATGTAATATTCAGAATGTATTGATTGGTATAATTCAAACCCCAAAGTAATTTATATGCTTATAAAGTAGCTTTCACATCCACAGATATAGTTGTGTATTTATTTAAAGGGTATTGGGATATAAATACTGGAAGAGAAAGATCTTTAGTGGAAGTATATTGAAACTTTTCTAGTTATATAATAGTAATGAATTTGGATGCTATAGAGGAAACTAGAAATAGGACTCTTCTTATAGTAGTAGACTGATACCTGTATGTCCTTAAGAAATATTTCTCTAGGGTACCCCTTGAATGGGAAATTGAATTTTCTATCGATCTATTTTTGGGATCATGTATTATTTTACATTCCTCATATAGAAATTCTCCAACAGATTTGTGGTAATTAAAGGTCCTGCGAGAAAAATTTGAGATTATGGGATTTATTAGACCAAGTACATAACTATGGGCTATTCTAGTTTTGTTTGTAAGAAAGTAATACTATTCACTTTGATTGTTTGTTAACTATCATAAACTAAATCAATTTATGTTCAAGAATCAGTATCCTCTTCCTTGAATTAATGATCTATTTGATCAATTGAAGGGATATCAGTGGTTCTCTAATATCTATAAATGATTGGGATGTCACCAACTTGGTTTCAGGAAAGATGATATTTTGAAGACATTATTTTAGATTCGATACATCCATTACAAATATGTTTTCATAACTTTGGGTCTAACAAATGCACCTATAGTTTTCATGGAATTGATGAATTGTATATTCCATAGTTACCTTGGTTCCATTCAATTGGTATTTATTGATGACATTTTGGTTTAATCTTGAAGAATGAATAGACATGATGATCACATAAAGATTGTATTGAGATCATTAAATGATCAATAGCTTTGTACTAAATTTTATAAGTGTGACTTTTTGAAAAAAGAATTTAATTTTCATGAGTATTTAAATTAAATAAAAAAGCAATATGAATTGAAATTAATAAGATCAAAAAAATTATATCTTGGTAGCTAATCAAAAATTACTTTAAGATATACATTTTTCTGGGATTATATAGCTATTATCATCACTTTTTTGGGATTTCTCAAAGATTGATTATCCTATGATGGTGTTGAAAGGAAATGGTGTTCCATTCAAGTTGATATAAGAATATCATAAACCCTTTTAAGAGATTAAATCTAAACTCACTTCAACACTGATCATTATCCTACAAGAACTATGTCAGGTATATTTGGTATATTTTAATGCATCTGGATTAGGACACGATTGTTTTTTATAAAGGTAGATCATGTTTTATCTTATGAATCAAGGCTGTTGAGAACACAGAAAAATAATTATCCAATGAATGACTTGGAATTAGTTTTCATAGTACATACCTTAAAGATATGGTGACATTATATCTTTGGGGAAAATTTCATGGTATTCAATGATTATAAAGGATTAAAAAATATATTTTATTAAAGTTACCTTCACATAAGGCATTGACATTGGATATATTATCTAAAGATATTTGACTTCAACATTCTGTATATAACTAGGAAATGGAATTAAATAGGTGATGATTTGAGTCAGAACTATTATAATTAAATGCTCTAATATTATTATGAATAATGGAAGTTGATGAGAATTATTATCAGAATGATTCAGAGATTTTTTGAAAAAAATGAAAATGATTTTTTCTTCCTGGTCACTCTTGTTCCTAATTTTATGGATTTAGTCAAAGAGTCTAAATGATAAGATCTTGATAGGAACACCGTTAGTAAAAAACTAGATGTTAGGGAGACTATGGATGGTTTGAATGATAATTATAACTTATAATTTCATTCTTATAACTGAACTTTGATTCCCCAGTATTTTTGGGAAAAGATTCATTTAGTGTTCCATCATAGAAAATTATGTATTCACCCAGGTACTCAAAAAATGTACAAGGAAAAGAATAAACATTTTGGGTGGATAGGTATCAAAATAAATATTGTAAATTACATCATGAGAAGTCTCCATTATCAAAAACAAAAATTTAGGCGTCAAAATACATCTTGTATGTTGTAATCTATGCCTATAACTGTTTGGAAATATGAGAAGAATTACATAGAATGTGTCATAGTTTTACCACATACGCTTTACAACATGATATTATTTGGGTAATTGTGAATCTATTGAAAATTTAATCACACTTTCTCTAAATTCAAGAAACCAACATAGTATAGGATCTAGAAAAGTTGTATATTTGATAATTAGATATGTTTCATAGAGAATTGGAATCTATTGTCTCTAACATAGATCCTTATTTTAATTATTTATTTTAGCGCTATTTACAAATAGATCTAGGGACCCAATTGACTATGAGCATGATATATCATCCTTATATGGATGGGAATCTAGAAAGTATGGTTCAAATGGTGGAATATATTCTTAAATATGGCATCATGGAATTTGGTGGCTTGTGGGAAGATCATATGCCATTAGTCAAGTTATTTTATAATAACAGTTCTCATTCCATGAAATATATATCTATGTTTGAAGAATTATGTGTACCTCCTTATCACTCTCCACTTTATTGGTTGGAAACAAAAGATACTTAACCAATTGGATCTAGTCTTGTTTAGGAGACTATATAAAATATTAAAATAATCAGAAATTGGAGGGCTATGACCCAGTACCGATAGAAATTGTACTTAGACCGTATCCATCACCCATTTTATTTTTATGAATGTGACCAAATATTTCTTAACATTTCACTACGATTGGTTCATCCTCATTTGGTAGATTTAATAAAATTAGCAACTTTATTTGAGGAAATATTTGAGGTTATGGGATATATTGAAAACATTGTATATTGATTAGATTTATTGCTAAGATTCATTATTGTCCATAATATTTTCCATGTTTATAAATTGAAGAAGCACCAGACAGATCCAAATCATGTGATTATATGGGATCATGTTACACTTGATCCTGATGCAATGTTCATCCATGAACTAATTCAGATTCTATATAGACAAGGAAAGTACTTCTGAGTGAAAATAGTTTCATTTTTTATTTTTGTTTTGGTGGAATGGTTAGATTATATAAGAGACTTGGGAATTAGATAAATTCATTTTAGAGACATGGTCATAACTCTTCAAAGACAATGCCATTATCCAACTTCTCTGGGAAAGAAATTCAAATGGTGGGGAAAATGTGACACCAATTATTTGATGTAATTGTCAATTCTAATCTGTCTTTTAGATATTGAATATTTATGATATGTCTTGGGAAGTTTCAGGTTGGTTTTGGAATGTTTTTAAAGAATTTATAAGGGTGAACAATTTGAGTATGGTTAGGGGAAACTGAGTAGACTCTTTAGAAAAATATGAGGGTTTAATATAGGGTTTATTGGCTAGTTGCATAGTTGGAACATGTTTTTATGAACCATGTTTCCAAACCATGTGTTTTACAATTTTTTTATAGTTTCTATTCATACATTTTAAACCATTCAGTCAAACCATGTATTTTTAATGTTTTTTTATAGTTTTCATTAGAACAGTTGGTGCACTATTTTCCTAGCTATGTGGAAAAACTGTGTGACATGGAAATTCTTGGATAGTGATGATCAAATGGTTAGTTCATGATTTGAAACACTATATGTCCGAACCATGAGACTCCATTAATCAATTCCAAAAACTAAATTTAAAACCCAAAAATCAACCAGACCCCTCATTCTTATTTTCATAGATTAGGATATCAACTCTTAGCTTTCCTATAGGTAATTTTTTATGATCTTAATCTTTATAGAATCTATTTTAAATGATTCTTTGAGTGTTAGATCTTGGAAACAAAAGTTAAGGGTTATTGTTTTCCCTTGTAATCTAGATCTACTCATTTTCACTTGAATAGATTTCTTGACCAGTTTTGTTATAAATGGATATAATGGATTAGACATGTTTTGATCGATAATTATTATGATTTATTAGAGAAATGGAAGAAATATTCTAGATCTATGATGTCATGGGAATATTATTTGTGTCATTCATTTTTGAGGTTGGTGGCTTCTCTCTTATTTCACTTTCTCTATAACTTGAAGGATTTAATGTTCTTTAATCTATTCAATATACTATGGAATGAAAAAAAATAATGTTAAATCTATGATGAATATTAATTTTTTATCTTGATATATTGATTTCTAGGTGATAGGCACATTGAGTTTGATAAAATAATTTAATGGATTTCCTTAAAAATGGATTTTTTATGTGAGAATATGGAAAATTCGTGGATATGGAATCAGTTCATATTTTCATTTCACATGGCCTTATTGGTATGAACATGAACATCAGTGTTAGATTATATGCATTTGAAGGTTCATAACTAAGTATAGAATTAGTGAATGATATATCACTTCTTGTGAATATAGGGATTTTAATTCAACATGCATCTGTGGGAGACAGAGAGAGATAACATTGACTATGGATTCCAAGTGATTTTAATAGTTCAATGGTTGTTATTTATAAAAAGAATTATATTTTAGATCAAATTATTTATATGATTCCTTTTTTTTTGGTTTATTAAAAACTATATTTTTTGAACAAATTCCTTCTTATGATCCCTCCTATTATATTAATCAATGATCTAACCTGATTCTTATTTTACTAGAATCTATGGGGATGTATTGGGGTTTTTATACTGGGTTAGATTACTCACCCCCCTCATATACACATTGGTGTGTACGGATATTTTGTTTCCTATGATAAAGGGGGAATATTTATTATTTCATTAGTGGATAATTTTGAGTTTTTGTTCATGAATGTCCAAATTATGTGCTTTGGAGTTATATGGGTCTGAGATTCAAGAATGGGGCCACCTTAGTGCTTGAGTCTTTATTTCTGTTGGATTCTTAGTATTCTTCACTTTTTATTATTTCTATTATTACCATGATATTTTTTGGTTATTGGATTTGAATTTTATTATTTAAATTCATTGCATCATATATTATTGGTTTGGTTGTTTTTATATTTATCATTAACGGTTATGTAGGTAAAAGGGGTAAAAGATCCCCATATTTCTTGTTAATCCATCTGCATTTATTTCCAACCATTGGTGTTTTAGGAATTACACTAAGGTAAATTACACCTCAACTCATTCCAATCTGATGGTTAGGGTCAGGTTATTTTAGTGTGATTATAACATTTGAGTAGGATTTCACCAATGATTCCATGAAATTCCTTTCTCAAAACATTCCAGAAACAGTTGTTTGAAAATATATTAATATATAATTAGTTTTGGAACATTTTTAGGAAATCAATTACATGATATCTAGTAATTTCCCACATTTGAAATCCAAATAATTTTGAGAACAAAAACATTAGATTATAATATAAAACTATTTTCTAAAAATTAAATTCATAGAACCCATATAAAAATAACCTTTAAGAAACACTAAAATGTTCGTTAAATATTCCATTTAAAATGTATTTTTGTATAGATATATTTAAATCTGTTTCTAAAATACTTCACAAGAAGGGTATTGAATATACATAAGAGAATAATTAACTAAAAATGAAACTAAGGAATAAAATACATAAATTAATCAATGGAGTGGGTCATAGAATGAGAAAAAAATGAAACAAAGGAGCCAATACTAAAGGAAATAAGAACACAAGTATAACTGAATCATAATATAAATATAAAACATAGTTGAAACTAAAATATAGTAAATGCGAAGTAGTGGATTATATATAGTCAAAGAAAACCCCTAAATAATAATAAATAAGATCCAATAAATACTATGTGGGATCATCTATAAAACTAAATGATGATTTGTTTGAATAATGTCCACTTGACTTGATCTAACTAGAATAACTGATGGTACTCCGCTAGTAATGGTTTTAACACATAACTAGGGGATACAACTTCATATCATCAAGACAAATATATAAATCATCTCTCAATATCTCAATAAATCACCTATGACCCTCATGATACTAGTAATAAGTGGTTAAGATGGATTTCTACCATATCAAATACACACTAATAAGGAAACACAGGAAAACCATTTCAATAGAATAAATAAACTGGCCATCATACACACAATCATCAATAAATCCCCCATTCTAACTTATATAAATAACCACAACAACAAAAATCAATAATAAAAATCATTCCCATATAAATACCTAGGGGTTTAGACAAGAAGTAACATTTTTGGGAAAATTCATTTACTTAAAGATGAAAATGGACCTTGAATTTTGGTAACTAATAAATTGTCTTCCAAATTCTCCTTGAAAATCCATTTCCAAAATAATGGAACTTTGAAGTCTCCTTTACTTTTTATAAATGGTAATTCAATTTAAAAAATAATAATTTCATATATATGTGTGTGTGTGTGTGTGTGTTTCTATATAAATATATATATATCATTATATATATATAAACCTTTTTCAAAACACATTTTCAAATCCAGTGGGATTTGAAAAAAAACTTCTATTTAAAGCCAACATAGCACATAAAAACCAAAAATTAATAATTCAAAACATCATTTAATAATTACACAATCATTATTTACAAGTAAAATTTATAGAAAATATAGGAAAATTTTAAAACAAACATGTAATCCCATTTTAAATTAATTCCAAAAAAACCCTTATGGACCATGAAAATGCACTTGTAATTAAAGACATATTTTTTTTGAAAAAACTCATATATTCTAAGATAAATTCATAACATGCATAATTTTTAATAAAATATATCTGTAAATATCAAGAATAATAGATATTGGTATGAAAAATAAAAAAACATAAAAACACCTACTTCAATGGAGTGAGGATTGTGTGGGACCTTCAAGAAACAGAGGAGAGTGCCTAGAAGAAAAATTTCAAAGCATGAAACCAATAATCAAAAACTATTATAAAAAATTTCCAACATATGGTTTCACCAACATGAACCTTAAACTTAATAAGAATGAAAAAGTAAGATATTAAGGACAATGGAGTAATATTATGAGATTACCTAATGAGAAACCACAAAAATTGGATGTTAGAATCCAAAAATATAAAATAGGAAATAAGGGAGGGAGTGTTTAGGTATCTTCTTATAGAATTAATGTAAAAATGGGGGGAAGAGAGGATAAACGGTTAAAAACAAGAGGGTTAGTTTAGTAAATTTAAAATTTTACAAATTAGGGTATGTTCCACTATTATGTCACGTAGTATTGAAAACTATGTTCCAACTATGTACCCTTCACTAGAGATCACCTGGAGACCCACACGATCAGTCTTGTATGGTTTTTGAATCTCTGCACCAACTATGTGAATGCCTCTAAGAAAAAGTGTTAGTATTTCATGGACATATGGAATGGTTAACTATAAGAATACACCAAATATGTTTCAATATTGAAACCTTAACTTTTTTTAAAATTACAGAATATTTTAGCACATAATTTAAGTATAAGTATAAATATTGATAAATTAATAAAATAACAAGTAATGTGGAGGTCAACGAGTGAAAATTCCTCCCACTACAACACTATATGCCCTAAAAAATAATTGAAGTCCCATAAAAGTAAAAAAAAAGTGCAAATATAGAACACCACTAAGAGTAACAATTCAAAAGGAGGGATTAAATTGTTTAATTCATTTAATATGTCTCTCCAATAAATAAGACATACACTTATCATGGTGGATTAAACAAAATTGATGGTTTTAAGGGATGAAACTAAAATACCTTATGCATTTCCTTGAAAAGGAGAATTGAAATCTGGTTAATAGACTCAACAACCAATCCAAAAATTCTATAAAACAATAATAATTCTCTCTAAAATAGCATAAATATTCAAATTTCCCAATGAATATAACATGTATCGAGAAACTAGGAAAGAGTAACAGAACTAGGGAGAACAAGAGGATTGGTACATCAAAAAATACCCACTATACTACCTCTGATATTGATGATAGTGTAGATATTCATTCCTTTTTAGACACTAAAACTGGAAGAACCTCTAATGATATCCCGAAAAATTACATCTATGAAAGGAATTCAAGAATTTTGAATAGGAATCCTTAGAATTCCCTAGATGAACACACTAATAGTATACCAAGGAAATCTTATTTTCCAAAGTAATGGAAATATAAAATGAATAATCTCTCAGGTCCTTATGACTTCCTAACTAATTATCATCTAGTATTTTCTTCTCATAGGCTGTTGATCATTACTGACACCAAAAGAATCAAGGTCACCACTCATACTAGGTTAGACCCTAGAGATCAACTCCACCATCAAGGACTTATTTACCACACATTAAATAAAATACCAATTAAACTAAGTAAAACAAGAACTAATGTCTAGATGAATACCCTCCATAGAAATAGAAACCATCATAAATTACTCAAATACCTAGTCAAGAGATAATGATATTAGTTGGCTAAAATATTTGACATACTCCATCATCTGATCACCCTGTTGTTGGTCATTGAGCATGGTATCCCTTCCATTTTTACCATATTAAAAAATAAAACTGAATGAAAATGTAATAAAAGGACTCTTAATACATATTACTTTAGATATTAAGTGTAATGATTCACCTATACTATTCTGGATGTATCCCTTTGAACAAATATGAAACATTTCTCTCTCATGAGGCATCTGAAGTTTTCAATGAATAAAAGGATCCTTCAATTTTCCGTATCCACTTTATATCTTCTTAAGGCCTTTTATCATCACATGAGACATGTGAAAACTATGAATAGGACATCTCTACAATTATACCTTGTGTCTAGATAGGTTCGGCAACTAAAAGAACCAAAAAACACTCTCTAAGAGGCACTGGGTTGAGGAACACTTTACAATATAGACTCCCTATGAAGCCTTGTGACTTTTCTGGGTATCATGACCTAAATAAAAAAATGCAACATAAAAAAAAATAATTCAAATTAAAACTTAATCTAATTAATAAAATCCCATGAAATAAAATCACGAAATCCCTTTATTAAAAAAACCATTCTAATTAAAATTGAGAGCTTTTTATTTTAAACCCTTTTACAGAAACCATAAAATATGAATTTAAAATATGTTTTGAATCATACACTCAATTTTTATAAAATTTTATTAATTAAAAACATTAAACATTTCTTAAGTTTCCTTTTGAAAAATAATTTGTATTTTTCCAAAATTAACCGATATCATTTAAAACTAAGTTTTCCCCTCAAAATATTAATGAAATCTAATAAAATAAAATTATAACATCATAAATCTCCCCCAAATACATCCCAAATAATAATAATCAATAAACAAGAACAAAGTAAAATAAAAATTAGTCAACAAAAGAATTTAAATAAGAGTTAATGGTTGTGTGTGGTTTGGCCACATGGTATATTGAACCATTAACCAATCACAAAACTACCACTAAGTGTTTCTTAGAACCATGATGATGGGCTCTGCAAGATTTACCATACTATGTGAAATAAATATTGGACTCCAATATAAGTCCCATTTTCTCAATAAAATATATAAAATCTATAAACAACCCACATTACATTAATATAATTTAAAACTCCATCAATAAAAATCCAAATATATCATAAATAAATTAATAAAACTAGAAATTCCTGATTTGAAACCTAACATCCCATAGAAATTTAGGTTTATTCCTGAGGGATAGTGATTAAGAACCTACCCAACTTATAAGATCCAGTAGTCATATCACCCATCTAATAGATGTCCTAAATAATACTGGACACTTTGATACCTTTTTTTTAATGAACCCACTTTGGCCCACCCCTGATTTAGGCACCCAAGTCATCCCTTGGGAATGACCAAGAAGAATTACCAGTCCCCATGGGTTGATATCAAGTTCTTGAGAATCAAAATACACTCAAGGAAATTATTTCTCTCTGATAAATAATCTAGAATGGTGCATTCAAACATTAGGCATCCATGAAAAATGAAATAAATAATTTTAAATTAAAACTAACCAAACAATACTTAATCAAAATAAAAATCCAACCAAACATAAATATAGAAAATATAATGAATCAAAATAAAAAATGAATCCAACTTATCTGATACATAAACGATAGAAAATAAAACCAAAATACCCAACATAATCTCCACATGAATCTTATGTCACTATCCAACCACAACCACTCCAAGAGTGATGAAAAGTGGGAAGTAAACAAAAAAAAGCTTAAAAACATAAAATTAAACTAAAAAACCACTTAGTACATAGACATAGAGTGGTTCAAGTATAATGTGAAAAAGTAACCCAATATGATATCACCAATGATTCTATGAAAGTATTTTTTCAAAAAATTCTAGAAACACTAGTTTGAAATTATAGTAAAATATAATAGATTTTAGAACACCTTGATGGAAACAATTACACAGGAACCATTCATTTCCCATTTTTGAAATCTAAATGATATTTGAAAAAAAACATTTATATTTTACTTTAAAACTCCTTTTGTCTAAATTCACCTCCAAAACCCCATTTAAAAATCTAGAAAAATCTCTCAAAAATTTAAATGTTCCATTTAAAGCCTAATTTTTAAATCACCTTTTTAAATCCATTTATTTAATTCATTAAAAGAAGGATAATGAACGTAAATAGGATATGAATTAACTGAAAAAATAAAATGAGAAATATAATTCATAACATCATCAATAGAATTGGTCAAAGACTGAGATAATAACAAAAAAGGTTCAATAGTAAAAATAATAAGAACAAAAGTATAACTCAATCGTAATATAAATGTGAAACAGAGTTAAAACTACAATGTAGTAAATGGGTGGCAGTAAAGTATATATAATCATGATAAACTCTTAAAAATACAATGTGGTAATCTGAGATGTATTCGGGAATAATCATCCACTGACTTAAATGAGAATGTTTCTAAACAATATCCATTCAAATGTTTCTAACTAACATCACCAATGGTACTCCCTTAGTTTGATTAGTAATACATAACTAGTGGATACAACTCTATATTATGAATACAAGTTTAACAGCCATCTCTCTATATATCACTAAAACAAGTAGGATCCCTATGATATTAGTAATATAGGGTGTGGATAGATATATTTCATACCAAAAAGACACCCATAAGGAAACTCAATCAAACCATTCCAATAACATACCTTAACCTTCCCTCATTAACACACTCCTCACTAAATCCCCTATCGCAAATCGTATATATAAAAACAATTAACACACTAAATCATCAAACTCATTCCCATATAAATACCTATGGATCTAGTCAATATTGTATCGTATTTGAGAATATTTTTTTACTTAAAGTTCCTAAAAGGTTTTGAATTTTTGAAACTAACGATTTGTTTTCCAAAATCTACATGAAAAAAAATTTCCAAAAAAATATCATTTTGAATTCTACTTTCCAAGCTCAAAATGGGCCTTTGGTTTTCGACTAATAGTAACATATATATGTGTGTGTGTGTGTGTAAACCTTGTGTTAAAACCTATTTTGAAATCAATTAACATTTGAAAAAACCTTTGAAGATAAATATAAGACCCGTTTTAAAACTAGGATAGCTTATTGTAACCATAAAAAGGCAAAACAATCACTAAATAATTTCACAATCACCATACACCTATAAAATTAATAGAAAATATATTAACAATTAAAAAAAACTCATGTAAGTCAATTTTAAATGAATTCCAAATCCAAATACCTTATGGACCATTAAAATACTCTTATAATCAGTAAATCCTTTTTAAAACCAATTTATGTTCATTGATAAATTCATATAATTTATAATGTTTATGGAAATGTATTTAGATAGCTCAATCATAGCATCGATTTATAGGAAAAGTGGAAAAACATGAAAACACCTACCATAATAGAGTATAGATGATGTAAAATCTTCATGAAAGAGAGTAGATGAACTGGAAGACAAATTGAACACTATAACACCAATAATAATAAATTATTTAGACAAATAAACCATGTAGGGTTTAAAGAATATGAATCCAAACCTTTTAAAGGGTAAAAAAAGATAGAGTGTAAGGTGAATATTAGAAGAATATGAGCTTACATATATAGAATCCACTAAAATTAGAGGGTAGAAGCTAAAGATAAAAGGAAGGAAGTAATGGAGGGGTTATTAGGGATCTTTCTAGATGATTCACATGATCGGGGGAAGAAAGAAGGCTGATAGGGTTAAAAATCAATATGGTTAATCTAGGAAATTTGAAAATTTGAAAATTTGAAAATTTGGTTAAGTTCCCTATTTAGGATGCATAAATTTTCCAACTGTGTTCCAATTGTGAACTATTCACTAGATAGAAAATAGAGACCTGTATAGTTTTTCCTATATATTTTTTCAAACCATGTTCCAACCATACGAATAACTCTGAGAAAAACAAAAATCTTTTTATGGGTTGGTCGCATAGTTTCTCTAACAATGTTCCAACTGTGCATCGATATTTAAACCTTAATTTTTTGAAAATTCAGGGATATTTTGACCAAAAATTCAAGGGAAAGGATAAACATTGATAATTTAATAAAATTATTTGTAAATTAGCGGTATGTGTGATAAATTATCATATACAAACCAAGGCCTAATTGGTTTCCTAAAGAAATGAAATTACGAGGTAATTTCCCCAATAAATCTTGTAGGCCAATGATAAAAGTAAAATTAAAATCTTTATATTTACCCTACCCTCAAACATGGACATTATATGGGTTGTAAGTGACTATTTGGTGATGCACCATCATACTATTGAGGTAATACTTCTAGAGAAACTCACATTGTTTTCCTCTATAATTTTATATCATGGAGTGGATATTGGACAAAACATGACTGCATTATATATTTAGTAAACTCTCCCAACATGACCATGGAATTCTCTTAATCCTCTGTGAGTTGTTATTTTACCCGATTATTCAATAATCCTCATTTCTTTAATTCGACATTGATTGCAGTAGGGTTGTTTATAACATCTTAAGTTACCTAAAAAGAATCATGATATGTGGAGGAAAATATGCCGATCATTACCTCATACTACCTTTTAACTTATATGAGACATCAATGGTTGAAAATATAGTTCCTAATGTAGATATAATCATTTTCTCAAGTACCTATTGGTATGAGGTAAACATTCTATTAGCTTTGACATGGGGAGGAACTTCATTCCCAAAAGATGAGTCATTGTGAGGAGGGCCATCATAATGGGTGTCATAGGGAGGACTCCCATGGTTGATTATTGATTCACCATCATGGGGAGGACCTACATTCTATATTAATGTTATTTCATAAGGAGAAACTCTATAATATATACCATAGAGAGGGAATCCAATTTTTTTATCTTAGCATCTATAGTGAGGAGCTTTGTGGTTACTGGATTGTTGTTTTCCTTCATTGGGAGGAAATTTATGTTAGTTTTTTTCTTTATCATAGGGAGGAACTCTAAAATATATACCCTAGGTAGGTCCTAAAAGGTTCATAGCTTAGTTTCCATAGGGAGAGACTTTATGGTTACAGGTTACTAATGAGTTTTCAAGGGGAAAAACTATTTTCTTGTCTATCTGCATGTTATGAGGAGGACCTCCATAATTGGCATCATAAGGAGGACCTTCATGATCGATCTTCAAACTCTATCAAGGGGTACCTAATTAATGAGTTCACTAGAGAGGACCTCTAAATATATCTAATTTTATTTGACAATGAGGAAGACCACTATGGGAAATGAGCTTCTATTTATGGCCATGATGAGGACCTTCATAATTTTTTTGATTACTTTTATGGGGGGGCTTTCGATAAGTTCTATAGGGTGGATCTCCATAGTTTTTTGATATGGAACTATGGGAATAACCTTCGTAGTAGAATCTTTGAGGAGGTCCTATGGAGTTATTTAATTAGTAATTATAGGGAGGGCCTTTGTAATGAGTTATTTGGGAAAGACCTTCAGAGTTATTAGACATAGAACATTGGGGAGGACCTTTGTACAAGATTATCTAGGGAGGACCTATAGAGTTACTTGATATTGAATTATAGGAAAGACATTTATAGAAGATTATTTATGGAAGAACTCAAGTGTTTTTGGATATGGAACTATAGAAAGGACCTTTATAGTAGATGATCTATGGAGGATATCTAGAGTTGTTTGATATGGAACTATGGAGAGGACCTCCATAGAGGATAGTCTAGGTAGGACCTCTAAATTAATTGGATATGGTTATATAGGGAGAAAATTCAAAATATATGTTATAGGGAGGACCATTATAGTGAATACTCTGGGTAGGACATCTAGAATTTCTGGATATGGAACTATAGAGAGGACCACCATAGTGGGTTCTCTAGGGAGGACCTCTAGATTTATTAGATATGATGTCATTCGTAAAACACTCACAACATATGATCTAGGTAGGGCCTCTAGAGTTTTTTTGTATATCTCTCTATATGGATGACCATAACAAAAAGTTCTCTAGGGATGACCGCTTGATTTATTGGATATGTAATTGATGTGAGGACCTTTGCAACATATGCTCTTGGTAGGACCTCCATAGTGGGTGTTTTTGGGATTATTTTAAAGAGAACCTAGATCCTTTCTTTCATTGAAATTCGAGGAAGGTGAAACCATAGTTTTCTGAAACTAAAAAATTAAAAGGCACTACACTGCATAAATGAATCCTATAGAAGTTGGCCTTGTCTTCCACTAAGTGTACTAGAAGTATTAATTATTTAACCCTACCTACTATAGAAAATTGATCTTGATTGTACAAACAATATAACTCACAAACATTCAAGGTAACTGAATCAACAAGAAAACATAAATTGGGTAAGAACATAAGATTTTAATGTGATTTAGATGTGTTTCCCTAAGTTCATGGGAGAAATCACTATGAATTTCTTATATTAACATAAGTATAATAATTACACTCTACTAAAATATTCAATCAGTAAAATTATTTACAAATAATTATATACACTTTAATATTTAGATTTACTATTAAATTTAACCATGAAGTATAAATTTAACTATTACTCTATGAAGATGAGTCTGACTTTCTTTTATAGGAAATTACATCTAGTTTTCTAGGTCACCCCACCTTCCCAAATTCATAGAGATCCTTCATATGTAATGTCACTAGTGATCACTAGTAACTTAATTAACCTCAAATGATTGAAATGGTTAACACCTATAGGGAATTTATTTGAGGAACTTCTTTTTAGAGAGTTTTTAAAACATCCTAGACTATCCTTGGTATCATTAGAAGATACAAGATTCTATTGACCCTAATCCATCATGAAGAGTTGAAATGATATAGAATGCACACTAAGGTCATCCACATTTCAGTGACCATGATTCTTGTCAACATATTTTTGGTGATTGAACTTCCATTAGTCTAAAACTAGGATTCTCACACCATAAATATCCCACTTTAACACATGTTTTAGAAACAAAAAACTTCTAAGGAAGATCTCCACTGAAGATTATTCTTTGATGGTATACAATTTTACTCCTCTTTACATTCATAAAATCCTTATTAACGAATGATTCTACATCTATATTTCATGAAATAATGTTTTAGTGAACATATATGCCAGATTTTCACTTCAGATAATATTATATATATCCAACACTTTTTCCTTCAGTAAATTCCTAAGGAAGGGGTACTTTAGGTATGTGTGCTTTTTATTTACATGTAAAACTATATTTTGAGCCTTATGAATCACTTTTTTATTATCAAAATATAGTATTCATCCTTAATGACTTCATTCCAATATCCTTTAGTAATTTCTTTAAACAAATTATCTCTTTTTAAACATCTGTTCTCTTTATACACTATGCTACCATTATTGTTAATTTAACAACTTTTTACAGTCATGACATCCAACTTAATATTTTTCCTCCATATGTGAATATGAATCTAATTGTTATCCTCTAGTTATTAGATTAAATAGTGAATTTTTATCCAAAAAACCTTATAATGGATCTCCAACCCCAAAGAAAGAAATTTAATCATTTGATCCATTTAAATACTAAAGGATCCACTTTAGAGCTTCCTAGTTCTCCCTTTTAAGTCTTTAAATAAACTAATTTACAATCCCAACTATAAAATATATATCATATTGAGTACAAATCACAGCATACATCAAGAATTAAACTAATGATGCATAATGTATTTTCTCCATGTACTTGTATTCTTCTTCCATTGTAGGTTCCCCTTCCATTAATAGTTTATTTTTTCTGAAAATAGAGTTTGAGACTGGTTCACATATGATCATCCAAAATCCTTCAGTGAGATTTTTTTATATTATATTTAAGATATCACTAATGTTCCAAATTTTATATCTATCTTGATCCTCATCCCTAATGTTTTTTAATTTTCCTAGATCTTTCACTACAAGACTTCCTAACAACTTACTCTTCAATTTTTGAATCCTTCTATCATCTAGTCCAACCAGAAACATTCCATCAATATAAAATAAAAAATGACAAAATTACCATAATCTTATTTCATATAATAACATTAATAATATTAAATTCACCTCTTAAAACCATATTCCAACATAAATGAGTTGAACTTATGATTTCATTGATGTGCTAATTACTTAAAACAATAAAGTCTTTTCATCTAGTTATAAACTATGTCATAGTTTCTATATTCCATGAATAAAATTAGATGATTAAAGTATATCTCTTCCTAAAAATATCTATAAAGAAAATTTATCTTAATACCCATCTATTTTAAGTATAGATTTTCCATTTCAACCATACTTAGAACCATCTAGTTAATTGAATGTATAACTATCGGTGATAAGATCACTAAAAAATCAACACCTTTGGTCTATCAAAATATTTTTCCACCATACTATATTTATAACACTTACTTCCATTATATTACTATTTCAATGAGAATTAATAGCCTTTTAAACAATGCCTTTTTACTTTTTGATAGCTCTGTCAGTTCTATTGGTTTTTAATGAATCCATCTCTTCATTATTTATTTTAATTCTAATGTTTGGAATCACTAAGTGTAGTCACTAAATTCAGATATTTGGTATATCAAACACCCATGAAGAGTAAAAAATCCATATCATCCCCAATCCTCATTAAGTGTCTTCTATGTTTTCTTGATCTCCACGATTATGTTGGTTATTCTAAACTACTTTAATCAACTCTAACTTCTAGATCCCTATCTTCTGGTACTCACACTACATCTTCAGTCGTCCTTGAATCTTTATTAATTTTCTATGATTTTCTTATTCATGGAATTTTGGTTCTTTCAATATTATCAACTTAATTATTTTTTTATTCCCTTTTTTGTTAGAACTCTATGATTATGTACATCTAAATAGATAAACCCACTTTTATACTCTCACGACACACAACTTTGACACATTTTATGTTTTTTGTGATCCATATTCAATATTCCCTTTGATTTTATAAACTCTATATTATTCTCAGCATGGTGAATGATCCTTAAATACCAATATTCTATATATTTATAAGATATACTTCTAGGAACTATAATTCTATCTAAATTTATAGCCATGTAAAGAGTTTTATCTTTATCTCTTCATGAAACTACCATAGATCCATGGGTAACTTTACATACCCCATTAAACTAGGTAGTTTCATACCATTGTTCATCAATTTGTCATTAAAAATCTTATTTTTTTATAAACCAAGGATGTGTTTTACTTCCATGATCTTCAAGAATCTTTTATTCTTTATTAAGATATTAAAATCTCATTTTCCATCCAATTCTAGGGATTTACCATAAAAAAAGGAAATTTCACAAAATTCATAAATACATAATTTCACATGTATATTTGATCTCTATTTGAATTATAGGATACTAAAAATTCAACCACCCAAGATGTTACATAAGTTTTTCACTTAGTAATAAATCTAAGTTATCTTTTGTTGATTTAAAGACATTTTAACTATTAGATGTTTTTTCCTTTTCGGTGTTTTCCTTGTCAATTTTTCAATTCTTATTAATATTACCTTTATTCCAACAACTCCAAAACACATGAAATGTCCCAACCAACATGTATTGACTAATTTCACGTGACTTATCTCTTGATGATTTCTTCTAATAGACTTACTTCCGTTAAGGTGTCCATTTTCATCCATCAACACTATGTTCATTACCATATGGTACTTGTGCTTCTCTCCACCAAAGATACTCATTTAAGAATAGATTTTAGATATCCTAATATTTTATGTCTATTTTTCTACTAGATTTACTGAACAATGTGACCATAGTATCCCAACTCTTCAAAAGAGAAGATAATAAAAACTAAGGTCTGTGCATCATCAGTAAATGTTAACTTCACTGATTCAAGATTCCCTGAGATCATATTGAAATCATTATCACGATCTATCAATGGTATTACTTATTCCAACCTTAATCTAAAAAACCATTTCAACATTATTTTTTTTAATTCATATTGGTTTCTCATGTGTATCTATAAATGCTTTGATAACAACTGTTGTAATTTTTTATTTCTTGGATTTTGAAAGAAGCATTCCTTACCCAAGTCATCATCACTAAATACAATACTTTTTTATCCAATAATTTATATTTTTCATTCTCCATTTTCTCCAAACAATAATCTAAGATCAAAAGATCTAGGTTAATCTGAATCATATGGTTCTCCAACATTATTCTCTAAAATCCATAATTTGGTCCATAGAATTTATCAATATAGATATTCTTTTCCATATTTCCATTACTTATATTGACAGTAAACTCCCACTAAAAAATAATGTGTATTAAGGTAATATGGAAATATAATCCTAAGTTTCTATGACCTTTCACTCTGATACAACTTGTTGGGAAGATAACCCTAATCCATGCTTCTGATAAAATCATTTAAAAGTGGAACCATGGTCCACCAAATCTCTAAACATCATAGGTAATACAAAGTAAAAAAATTACCTCTATAAGATTTCTTTCCCCTCCACTAAGTATACTGGAAGTATTAATTCTTTTATCCTACCCACTATACAAATTCAATATTAGTCACACACATAAGAAAACTCACAAAATTATAGGTAACTTCATCTATGGGAAGGAATAAAGTATTAAATAATATAAAATTTTAATTTTATTCAAATGAGTTATCCTATTTTCATGGGAGGTAACATTTTAGATTTATTATATTACCATATGTATAGTAATTATAGTCTAATGAAAAATTTTGATGCTAATTTTCACTAAAAATAATTAAGCTCGATGTAATATTTATATTCATTGTGAACGTAACCATGTACTATTGTTGATGCTCTTTTCCATCACAGAGTCTAACGAATTGAAAAAGGAAATACCTTGAACAAAAATTGATTCATCCTTTTAAGAAAACATCAAAAATTGACAAAGGAATGAAAAAGGAGTCAAATACCTTTGGGTCACGCAAGTTCCCTCACTGTCGCACAAGTACACTTGCACGCCGCCTAATGGTCGTGAAAGTGACTTTCACGCCCTCTTTGAAAACCACCCAGGGTCTTCTCCAGCCTATAAATACCCCCAGTGGGCCCCCCATTTGAAGGGGATTTTTTCCAAAATTCAGATACAAAGCTCTAAACGCCCAGGTCTCTTCTTCAAGTCTTCCAAACACTTCTAAGGTAATTCTTTACCAAGAATGGGAAGTCTAAAAAAGATGAATAAGGTATAAGTGTTAAAATTCACTAACACTTGCATGCCTAAGTGTTTTACCATTAAGGGAAATGGACACACATGCACGCCTTCTTACCTATTCATTGAAACTTGCGTTCCAATCTTCTGGAAGTGCCTCGGGATAATTATAAAGGCTTTAGTCAAGGATCGCCAAAGTATTACCCTACTGGTTAACAATCGCGCAAGTACCCATGTGTCGCGCAGGTATACCTGCGCCACCAGGACTTGCACGCCCACGCAGTACCTGCGCGCCTGCTAGGACCTGCGCACCCTTCTTATTTTTGGGTTCCCTTCCTACCCATTTAACCTCTCTTATGCCATTCCACCTCTCCTATTCAAGATTCAGTCTTCAAGACACTATTCAAATCCATTTCTCGCATGTTTTCCTAATTGAATTCCTTATACAAAATGAATTCCGTGGAACATCTCTCAAAACCTACTGATTTACACATATTTATATCACTAAATTTAGAGAGTTCATTCATTAAACCTCATCCTTTAAGATGAGAGAATCCTTAATTTGGGCCTCCTTTTCAGGAGTAAGCCCCAGTCCAAATTCTCATTAATTTGGGCACCCTCCTTAGGAGTAAGCCCCAAGTCCTCATTAATCTGGGCATCCTCCTTAGGATTAACCCCCAGTCATAATTCCTTTGACCTGTGCCCCCTTTTCAAGAGTAAGCCCCAGTCATAATTTCCCAAATATGGGCATCCCCATTATGAGTAAGCCCCAACCTTAATTCCCTTAACCTATGTTTACTTTTCAGGAATAATCCCCAGTCTCAAATATGGGCATCCTCATTAGGAGTATGCCCCAAGTCCTCATTAATCTAGGCATCCTCCTTAAGAGTAAGCCCCAGTCATAATTCCCTTGACCTGGGCCCCCTTTTCAAGAGTAATCCCCAGTCATAATTTCCCAAATTTGGGCATCCTCCTCAAGAGTAATCCACAACCTTAATTCCCTTAACCTGGGTTTCCTTTTCAAGAATAAGCCCCAATCTCAAATATGGGCATCCTCCTTAGGAGTAAGCCTCAAGTCCCTTAATTTTCAAATCCCTTTAACATGGGATTCCTTCTCAGGAGTAAGCCCCAGTCTTAATTTCTCTTAACTAGTCTTAATTTAGTTTTTGATATGGGCATCCTTCTCAAGAGTAGAACCCAATCATAAGTCCTCTCCTAACTTGGGAATCTTCCTTAGGAGTAAGCCCCAAGATTAGAGTATCCAAATCTCCATAAAGCATATATACCTTTATGGACCCTATTCCTGGATTTCTTCCCTGATGTAAATCTTAGTATTCATCTGTTTGGGTAGTCATACATAGATAAGCCCCACATCATTGCATATTTCATGGCACAATTTTCTGGTTTCACCAATAACTCTTGTTTCTCACACCGAGCATGATTCACGTGAGCATAGAGTGTAAAAGTAATCATGATATCTTTATTTGATCCATCAATCATGCATAAATATCATATTCCCTCACTCGAACTACATGGGTTTTCATTCCTTTTCCAAAACAAAGGATACGTAGGTATCCCATCAGTGGGTACGATCCCAACTCTGAAATAATTCATGTCCTTCTGAATGAAAATAAACTTCAAGTGTCCCACTGAGTGGATTTAAAACCAGTATGGTTATTATAATGACCAAGATAATTTTATGTATTTAAGGATACCATTGACTAAGAATCTCTAACAAATATAGATGATTCTCTATCGATGAAGAACATCGAATACATATAAAAAATTCTCTAAATTTCCTAGATTTTAATCATTGATAGTCAGATCTAAAGGAAAGCGCATTTTATACATGGTGATGTAATAACGATTAACGAACATAACTTAAATCTATAAAGAGAGTCCCGGAGTAGAAAATAATTCCCCTAAAAAAGGTGTGATGAGT
The DNA here is from genome assembly GCA_963277665.1 of Viscum album. NCBI lineage: Eukaryota > Viridiplantae > Streptophyta > Magnoliopsida > Santalales > Viscaceae > Viscum > Viscum album. The sequence continues at coordinate 418,863,888 of OY728162.1, read as the reverse complement.
CCGACCTCCCATCCTCTCGACCAATGCAAGTTCCTAAGCCTCATCAGTCCACAACTAATGAGCGCCTACCTTTGGAAATTAGGTCCAAATAGATATGGAATCATGGGATGTTTCCGATTCTATGAAAAACCCCATTAGAAACCGATTGGAATGTTTGAGCCTTCAATCAACGAGGTCATCACCAATTATAGAGGAAACAAAAAATGGTGAAATCGATTTGAATCCTTAACCAAGTTAAAATGATGCTTTGCTTATTTGTTTGGCCCTATTTAAATCTAAATGAGAGGTCTAACAAAACAATCAACAACATAAGTTCTCATCCAAAAGATGTAGCAACTGAACTTATCTTGATTATGTTTGTTATATCAAATAGGCACTCTTTTCCAAGATCTTCTGCATTTCTAAAATGGATTCTCTTAAGTTCACACCCGTGAATACGTCTTCTATGAAAACCTCTACTACGAATTCCATTGCAGCTACTCCTGCTGGATCGTCGTCCGCATTGAGGACGACATCACCTACTCAGCGTCTTCGACGCTGGGTATCAAATACGCTGGTTAAGGAGTACCGTCAAAACGGTACTACTCCGACTCTGGAGGCCACTCGACAAGCCCTCCAAGTCAATAATTCAACCTGGTCATCTAGACAGCGATGACCAGTGATCAAGAAGCAGGCGGTGCTAACCACCGTCTCCAACCATTTCGGGTCGTTATCCCTAGAATGAAATCACCATTCACTCCAATATTCTGAGGAGGTGAATGAGCAGGTCCCTCAGGGCCTTAATTCAAGGAGACAAGATTCCTTCCTGAGGGCTCCCATCAACAATCGCTACTAGACTCGTGCGGTAGTGCACCCTCAACAAGATGAGGGTATCAACTCCAGGCATTCGGCTGAGGTTCCTCGAACCCGAATAGGCAAGAAAATTTGCCAGAGGTGAAATATGGTCAACAGTGAGCAAATTCTCATCTTTGTCATCTCCGGAGAAGTCCACCAACCTAACTTGGTGGCAAGAAATGAGAGAGCACACACAGCCGTCCGTTTTAATTCTGTTGTCCAGTAGGCTCGTCTGGCAGCATCACGCCAATCCTGCCAGGCAATTCCAGCGGAGTACTATTGACAGGAACACACACCTGTTTATAAATCATCATCTAGTCAACGGGCTCGTCTGACTACATATGATGAAGATCGTCAACCACGTTTGGAAAAGTGCAATCAGTAGGCACATACACCTGCTAGTATTTATCATGTTTACCAATAGTCTCGTTTGGTAGCACTCAAAGAAGTCAGTTGGGAAGATTTAGTGAAAAATATGAGGCAGACTCAACTCTCGTCCCCCACACTTGAGTACTGTCAGGATTCATTGACAAAAAAAGGAGGACAGGAGCAGGCACATACACCTACTCCAAGTACGAAATGGACGTATATTGCCGTTTCGGCAGCTGAAGTCCCCAAGAATATTCTATCAATGGTGAAAGAGCATAAGAAAATTCCTACTCATATTCTGGATTCATTCCAGGATATTATAATAGCTTCAGCAGTATCTCAAGGAAATACACATAAATCTATCCCTACCAGTGGAGTGACAAATCAATAGTTCACTCCGGAACAAAAACACACCTCTATTCCAGTCCAAGAGGGTTGTGGGGCGTAATCCCCCATATCATACGTACAACCAAGTCAGGCACATACACCTAGTTTGAGCGGAGATAATCAGTCTAACCTGATCATTTCTCCTGAGAAGGTGCATGCACCTGCCGAATTGAGTAAGAAGGCGTCTAAGAAGAAGACCCACCCAACACAGTCAAGAAATCAGGGGTTAATCTGTAACAAGGCCTTAATAGATGCTGGAGTTCTTGATTCACTCATACAACTATCTGTTGCAACTCAAGATTATTCTCTCTCGGTTCCCAATAGTGGGAACATTAATTCTGAAGGTCTGCATCAGATACTTCCTCATGAAGGCATGATTCATGATAATTCAGTCGATCTCGAAGTTTCATCTTCTAATGAGAGCCACAAGAACCCTATGTTTTGTTAGAAGATAAAGGAGCAAGATATCTCATCTTTTGTTATAACCCACCATGGTGGTCCCCCCCATGATGATGAATTTCGCTGCAAAAGTCCTCTCTACAGTAGTGATTCACATTTCTTGGAAAATTATCCAATAGAAAATGTAGTGACAAGAAAGCCCTATTATCTTGAGGCACTTGCAAAAGTAAATCCAGTCATGTATGATTCTTTACCATCAGCAAGTGAAATACTTTCTCAATAAGAAGATATCCCTGGGTGTAAGTCATTCTCCGAACCAACCGTAAGTCATGCATCTTCTAGTTTGATTAGTGATTTATCTACCAGTCTTGTTGAATCTGATGAAGCAACAAGTAAGCACCAGATCTGGTCTAATCAGGTAGAATAATCTTCATTGAATGATAAAGAGGAAGTACTGAACATGAGAAAACAACTGAAAAAAGGTGAAGTGCTAGTCATGTTTTGGCCTCGAGCTAACTCTCAGTATGACATTCCAGAGATGTTGACGGAAGATGGAATTCATGATATTTGTCTCAACATATGAAAAAACCTTTGTCAGTTGAAAAATAAAGTATTATCTTATGTTGAATATGAAAATCATGTTAAAATAATAGAAGGGTTACAACGCCAGATTGATTTGGCATCTCTATCAGTCTCTCGATATCTGAAGGCTGAAAAGCAGTATAGATCCCTTCAATGTTCATTCCTTGGCACACTAAAAAGAGTGTGCCAGTTAATTGCCAATGCCCCATCTGGTATTCATGTCAGAGGATGGGGTTTTCATGGAGCACTATATTTCACTATGCTCTCTAGTCAGCAAAGCCCGCCAAAAATGGTTTCATGCAATGTTATTGCCTATGGCCAGCCACAGTCAATGGGTTTTGTTTGTAATCAAAATCTTTCCCAAGAATAGGCTTCAACTAGGTCATCTCAAAATCAAGAATACAGAGAAAAAGTTGTTGAATTACTCCTGCATCAAGCAAATGAGAATATTGAACAGTCCTCTCGTATGGAGAAATCACATCACCAAGTGACATAAGTTTCAGAAATCATCCAACGGTCATTTGAGCCAGGTGATAAAAATCGATTTTAATTGATGAATCCAGCTAATTTCCTGACTATGGTCCACAATATCAGGAGAGCTTTCAAGAAAGTATCATACATAGCATGTCAAGAGCCACCCCATCTTGCCAGACTGGGGAATCTTTTAAACCAACCCTCAGAATCAACAAATAGGATTCAAGGAGTTGACATGGAACAATAGGAACAGCCCCAGTCCACTGGACTGGGGACTTTTTCAAATCCTCAATCCCTCCCTCAGAGAAATTCAGTCTTCTCTCGATTGGGGAAGAATCCTCAAGAGGAACGAAGAACCAAATTATCAGAATATTCCCTCCAAATTACGGTTCGTCAAGAAGTTCCTGAGGGATCGAATCAACAAAAGGCAATGTCTCATCAAAGACATGGAAGAAGACAATATCATAGAAATGTTGATAGAGGCGATGTGATGTGTTATGCATCAATTAATGTCATTAGTGCCATTGTTGCTGATCCCCAAGATGAGGCTCACTCAGTGGACTCAGATGAAGAGGTTCCTACTCAAGAAGTTGTACTCACAAACACAAATGAAGAAGGTGTGCTTACATGAAATCAAAGGATTACCCACAAACTAGGTAATCCTTCAAGTAACCCACTTCCCCCTCTCCTAAAGGGAGCCAATAAGGGGAATGAAAAGAATAAGGTTACGTAACCTTCCTCTGGAAAAGGAAAATCGCTCTCACTAGAGAAAATATTTGCACAACAAGAGGAAAAAATGAAGGAATTGAGGAGGTTGAATGCAGAACTACTTCAAATTAGTCTTCCTCCTAAGTGTGCTAGAATTAGTCAGCCAAGGTAATTTGTTGTGGCTACTAAGATGGATCAAGAATATCCTCCTCTATCAATACACCCTCACAAGTCTAATCCTACTGGTCAAGTGCAACAACAATTGGTGGTGCTACCATCAGTTGCAGTACCAGCCACCACATATGTACCAGCTCCAGTCATTGCACCTGTTCAGGTCCAAGCTCAACCTGATGTTTCTCAAAAGTTAATAACTACTATTGAGTCATTAACAGCTTGGTTGGAATCTATGGAGGGAAAGCGTGCTCAAATTCAACCATAAAAGAGAGCTTACCCTAAATGGGTAGATTCAATCCCTCCCCCATCATGTTTTGGGAACCATGTATTCCCTATTTTCAATGGATCATGTGATCCTGAACAGCATTTGACGCATTATGTGTCTTGTTGATATCCTATGATGGGAACTTCGAAACATCAAGAAGATGTGAAACTCATATGCTTTGTGAGAACCTTGCAAGTACCATCTTTTTTCTGGTACACAAGCTTGCTGTCCCTATCAATTACCGGATGGGAGGATCTTTGCCAAAAATTCCTTCTTCATTTCAGCTCAACTTTGCCAAATATGACAGTTTTTTATCTTACAAACTGTAAGAAAAGCGAGAATGAAAGGGTTTCATATTTCATTGCTCGCTGGAAGAGATTAACATATTCCATAAGCTTAGCACTCCCACAAGAAGAACTATTTCCAATCTGTGTGGAAAATCTACGTGATGAGTTGTGCACACCACTGATTCCTGTGAAATACATAGGAGGGTTTCGAGACCTTACTTAAATCCCTCAACAGATTGAAGATTCCCTTATAAAGACTAAGGATAAAGCTCATGTAATTCCATCAGCATCAAGAAGGAGAATGGGTAAAGCAGAGACTGCTACAGTTATGCTTAAAGAAGCACATGTACCTGCTTCTACTTCAAGGCATTCATCTTCTCGAAGGGCTTCGCCTCATAAGAATCAACAAAAGAGGTCGTTTCGTCAAGACGATCAAAGAGATCAAATATGGAAAAAAAATTAGGATCTGAAGAGAAAAACACACTCTTTCCGAAATGAACAAGTTCCTTGTTATTTAATTTCAGCTCTGGAAAATAATTTGGTTCAATTGCCCAGGCCCAAGAGGCTGAATAAGGAAGGAGATAAAGACCGTCCCTATTATTGTCCATTTCATGAGATTTTGGGGCATCCCATTGAGGAGTGTTTTGTTTTCAAGGACCTCCTGCAAAAAATGGTCGACTCAGGACAAGTCAAACTGAAAGGTTCTTCAGCCTAGGTATCATGTGTTACTGCTATAGATCCAGAGGAGGAGGGTGAGTGGCAAGAAGTCAAGAACAAAAATGCGCAAAAATATGATGATTGGATGGTTAGAAAAATGATCAACCAAACTCATGAAATTTTGCGAATGCAATTGAAGAAACCAATCGTGACTTATGCCATGAATACCGCAGCAAAACCCTCTTCATCAGAGGTAAGATCCTCAAAGAAATGGCATGATTCAAAGAAAGAAGAATAATCAGAAGAAGATAAGTATGTGTCAAATCCTATGTTGTCTTTCACTCTGGAAGATTTCATGCCATCTACATCAAGGCCACAGGAACCGCCCCATCAAACGGCACAAACTAAATAGGCTAACCAGGCAGAGTCTTTATCAGATGAAGAATTGATCTTTGGTTCTGTTAATATGATTCAATTAACAGATCCATATTCCAGTCTTAGTTTGGATTTTAATGAGCCCGAATTCCCTTTATCAAATAGATGAATTAGAGGAAGTTATAGAGGATCGGGATATAGGGGAAGACGTGGATCTTTTAGAGGCCACTATTCCAATTCTACCCCTTCTAGAACTGTGTATGTGGTAGAAACTCATGGAAGAGCCCTTCAATGAGCTCAACAATAATAAGAAAGTTCTCCCACACAAGGCAGACTCAGCCCTAGCACAATTATTCTGGAAGATTGGTTGAGGGTTCCATCTTCTTCCTCTCAGCAAGTAAATAGACCAAATCGGTCTAATATTCCAAATCCAGGAGTATTACCAACTCCTATCCCAGTACAAGATGCATCAAATTCCAAAGCATCAACTTCCAAGGCACCTGCTAAACCACATGTTCCTGTTGGGAAAGTCAGACCTTTGGATCAAAAGTATGATATATTGAAACACCTGGACTAATTACCGGCCAAGTTATCAATTCTGGATGCCTTGAATTTATCAAAGGATCTTCGAGAGGCACTTATTGAGGCTTTGTCAAGTCCTCAGGAGTTTGAGACTGAAATTGTTGCAGCTGAAGTCTACCATGTAGAGAATAATCCTGCAGAATGCCATGCAGTGATATCTTTCACAGATGAAGATGAAGTTGATGTCGTACATGGACATATCATACCATTATACTTATCTGGAAAGGTCAATGGTGTAGATGTCCGAATAATTTTCATTGATAATGGTTCAGGAGTCAACCTCATGCCCATTCGTACACTTCATCGATTGGGCCTCACAGAATCTGATTTATCTCCTACTACTTTGATGTTACAAGGATATGATAAAAATTAACAAGAACCACTAGGCGTGATTACACTCAGAACTCAATTTGGAGATCTTGTATCCAATTCATATTTCATGGTTGTTGATCAAGATTCAGCCTTCAACATCTTTCATAGTAGACCATGGCTACATCGGCATGCAGCTATTCCTTCGTCATACCATCAATGTCTCAAATATTGTTTCGATGGTCAAATTGGGATGTTGTATGGTGATAAATCCCCATTCAAGACAAGTGAATCTCAATACATTGAGGTGGAATTCTATCACATAAAGGGAAAAGACAAATCCGCAACAAGGGAGATTACCAAAGTTAATGCTCCATATGGATTGAAATAGATTCCGGTAAACCCATTTACACATGTGAGTACAAATTATGTGTTACCTATCATTCAAATTTATAGGATAGAACCAAATCAAAATACTCTTATGGAAAGATCCATAATTTCAATTACGGCAATCGAGCCAGACAACATGGGGGAAATTGGTTATCCACCAAGCAATGATGAAAGATCAAATGAAGATGTCTTCTTTTTATCTACTGAAATCCAACAAGTCTATACTTCACCAATCAGGACAGGGAAAGTTATAGCAATGTCAAATGTAAATTATGATGTCGATTCTCAATCCATAATCTCCTATTTGTTACCCAAGGGAGACCCTTCATCATCAATTGGGTCGGAAATGGAAGCTTCTTCTTCAACATGTTCAAGTTTTAACATCTCTTCTGATCATGGAAATTCTGCTTCATTCTCTACCATGCAAGTAGAAATGGAAGAAGTAACACATGTTGAAGAATAAGAGGAAGATCTCAGAGATGCTCCTCCGGCATTTGAAGAGGGTATCTCTACCATCATGGATGAACTCAGAGAAATATATCTGGGTACAAAAGAAGATCCATGCCCCACTTTAATCAGTGCGGCCTTGAATCATGAAGAGAAAGAGATGTATATTTTATTTTTAAATCAAAATCGATATATATTTTCTTGGAACTATACCAAGATTCCAGGGCTTGATCCTGATGTTTCCACTCATCATTTGGGTTTTCCAAAAGAACATCGAGGATTCAAACAAGCTGCTAGAAAAACACACCCAACCTATGCTTCCAAAATTGAAGTAGAAGTGGATAAGCTCATAAAAGATAACTTCGTCAAAGAAGTTCAATATCCCAAGTGGTTGGATAATATTGTCCCAGTGAAAAAGAAGAATGGGCAAATTAGAGTTTTCATTGATTTCAGAGATCTTAATCGGCATTGTCCTAAGGATGATTTTATAGTTCCGATTGCAGAACTATTGATTGATGCGACTGCTGGCTATGAAGCACTTTCCATCATGGATGGATATTTGGGATATAATCAAATCCGGATGGCTCTAGAAGATGAAGAATCTACATCCTTCAGAGCCCCTCAGGGTGTGTTTTGCTATAGGTAATGCCCTTTGGTCTAAAGAATGCAGGTGCAACATATTAGCGTGCCATGCATCATATCTTCAAACCCTTTCTGGGAATGTTTGTTGAATGGTTTGGGGAAGATTTGGTGGTTAAATCCAAACAACGGTCTAATCACTTGGTTGATTTTGAAGTTATATTCCACAAACATCGGCAACATAATTTGAAAATGAACCCCTTAAAATGTGCTTTTGGGGTAACCTCGGGAAAATTTCTCGGCTTCGTCGTACGCCATCATGGTATCGAGGTCGATCCTTAGAAGACAAAGTCAATCATTGGTATTTCACCTCCTAAAAATTTAAAGTAATTGAGAGGACTTCAAGGACACTTGGCCTATATTCGGCATTTCATTGCTAATTTGGCAGGAAAATGTCCACCCTTCACCAAATTGATGAAGAAGGGAGTCACTTATAAGTAGACTGAAGAATTTCAAGAAGCATTTGATATTCTCAAGAAGTATCTCTTGAGTTCACTGGTACTTATGCCACCTGTTGAAGGAAGACCACTTATCCTCTATGTGACAGATCTATAGCGATCATTAGGTGCCTTTCTTGCTCAGAGGAATGATGCTAGGAATGAAAAAAACCTCTACTATCTCAGTCGGACTATGCTTAAAGCAGAAACCCGATACTCAAATATTGAGAAGTGTTGCCTAGCATTAATCTTTGCAGTTCAAAAGTTGAGACACTACCTACAACATCATGAGGTCCAATTGGTATCTCGTAATAACCCACTCAAATTCATCCTTAGTCGTCCAATGCTTACAAAACATCTGGCAAGGCGGGCAGTTATCTTGCAGCAATTTGATATTCAATATGTGTCTCAAAAGGCAATAAAGGGCCAAACTCTGGCTAATTTTCTTGCTGAACACCCTTCAGTGGAAGACACATCTTCAGATATTGAACTCCCTGATGAGGAAGTCTTCTCTATTCAAGAAAGCCTTCAAACATGGTAAATGTACTGTGATGGTTCTTCCAGAAGTCCAATAAGGAAGAAAATGGAAAATCCTAAATTTAACAAAGTTGGATTAGGAGTTGTACTCATTTCTCCAAAAAAGGAAGTGTTACCTTATTCCTTCTCATTGTTAGGAGGCGGTACAAATAATGAAGCAGAATACCAAACTCTTATTACAGGATTGGAGTTGGCACTTCAAGAACGAGTGAATAACTTAAAGGTGAAAGGTGATTCATACCTGGTAATCAAACAAGTCAATGGGGATTATGTAATCAGAAAAGAAGAACTAATCCCTTTATATGATTACATCAGAGAGTTAATAGAGGAGTTTCCTTCAGAACCGGCATTTTATTATGTCCCAAGATCACAAAATGCCCAAGCTGATGCACTGGATAATATTGCCACATCTCTAGCAGATCCATATCGGGACAAGACAACCATCATTATTTCCCACCGTCATACAATTTCATCTTATGTTCAAGCCAGAACATAGGAAATCAATGAAATTAGTCCCATATATGAACCATATGGTCATACTACATGATGGATGACACCTATCAGGGAATACCTTCAAAATGGGACACTTTCACCTGATAGAGCTGGGAAAGAACAAATCTGGCAACATGTGGTCAATTTTACTCTTTAAGATAGCCCAGATCACCTAGAGAAAATTCTCTACAATAGTGGTTTTGATGGATTTCTCTTCAGATGCATTGATGGTGAAGAGACAATGGCTGTCATGAAAGAAGTGTATGCAGGAGTCTATGGTGCCCACCAGTCTAGACATAGAATGTTTGATCAGATTCAAAGGCTTGGATACTTTTGGCCTTCAATGATACAATATTGTGTTGATTTCACAAAGAAGTGTCGTTCATGCCATGTACATTCCAACTTCATTCATCAACCTCCATAGTTTCTTCATACAGCTAAATACTCATGGCCATTTTCTACATGGGGGATGGATGTGGTGGGACCTTACCCTTCAGCTACGACCAAGCAGTTTAACTATATTCTTACTGCTACTGAATTCTTTTACAAATGGGAAGAGGAAATTCCTCTCAAAGAAGTTAGTTCTAAAAGCATTGTTATCTTCATCAAGTCTAACATCATTACCAGATTTAGTGTCCATCATACCATATTTGCAGAAAATAGAACCGACTTCTGTTCATCCGAGGTAAAGAGGTTGTATCAAGAATACAACATCAAATCCAATCATTCATCTCGGTATCACGCAGCTGCCAATGGCTAGATTGAAGCCTTCAACAAGACTCCAAAAAATATACTACAAATGATGGTGGATAAAGATAAGAGGTCATGGGCTGATAAACTCTTTCATGCTTTATGGCCTTATCAGAGCACAACCCACACTGCAATGCGGTCAACTCCATATTCACTGGTATATGTAACAGAAGCAGTCTTTCCCATTGAAGTTCAATTATCTTCACTCATAGTATCCATTTGTGATCAATAATCTACAGATGAACAATCTCAAAATCATTTTAATGAATTATAACAGTTAGATGAGAAAGGATTGTGCACTCTCTACCACTTGGAAGTTTATCATAATCGAATAACACAAGCTTTCAACAAAAAAGTTCATCTTCATTCATTCATTCTGGGAGAATTGGTATTAGTTCTCAAAACTCTAATGATACCAGGAAAGAAACCTCCTAAGCATGTACCAAAGAGGGAAGGACCTTATTCAATACATACGGCCTATTCTAATGGAGGTTATTCTTTAATCTCAATGGATGGAGAACTCATCACTACTCCAACCAATGCCAGATTTATGAACAAGTATTTTTTATAAACACAAAATACACCATCTACAGTCCATGCATATGACCTTAAAATATTTGCATGTCCCTTACGTCCAACACGGTGTTAAATTGCACCATCTATGGTCCATGCATATGACCTTAAACTATTTGCATGTCCCTTACATCTAGCACGACGTTAAACTGTACCATCTACAATCCATGTATATGACCTTAAACTATTTTCATGTCCATTATGTCCATAACGACATTAAAATGCACCATCTACAGTCCATGCATATGAAATTAAACTATTTGCATGTCTCTTACATCTAGCACGACGTTAAACTACCCCATCTACGGTCCATGCATATGACCTTAAACTATTTTCATGTCCCTTACGTCTAGCACGACGTTAAACTGCACCATCTACGGTCCATGCATATAACCTTAAACTATTTTCATGTCCCTTACATCCGGCATAACGTTAAACTGCACCATCTACAGTCCATGTATATGACCTTAAACTATTTGCATCTCCCTAACATCAAGAACGACGTTAAACTGCACCATCTATGGTCCATTCATATAACCTTAAACTATTTTCATGTCCCTTACATCCAACACGAAGTTAAACTACACCATCTACGATCCATGCATATGACCTTAAACTATTCAAACTTTTGTCCAACATGACGCTAAACTGTATCGTCCTTTTTTTTGTCCAACATGACGTTAAACTTTGAAAAAGTCCCTAATACGTCCAACATGATGTTAAAATGTGTCCTCTTTTTTCCATACTGCATGACATTAAACTGCATAATCCTCTTTTTGTCCAACATGAAATTAAACTATATTTCCCCATCGTCCTAACTACATGACGCTAAACTGTATAGAAATCCCTTAATACGTCTTACATGATGTTAAAATGTATTTTTTTCCCTGCTACATAACACTAAACTATGCAACACCAATAGTCCTAACTGCAAGACTTTAAATTGCATAGTCCCTTCATCTGTCCTACATGACATTAAACTGTGCATCGTTAAGGTTGTTGTTACTTCTTGTTTCTCACACTGAGTATGACTCATGTGAGTTTAAAGAAAATTTCCACTATAACACCCTCTTTTGGGCTTCTAACCATGCGTATGTCCCAACATCTTTTTTTTAGTTCATTGTCCCCAAATACAACTTGATCACTAATTCATTCTTTAAATGAATTACACGGACTTTGATCCTTTCCTTCTAGGCTGGGTAAGTAGGCAACCTCCCAAGGTTCAAGACAAATTCAATCTCTTCAAATCAGTTCACCGTCATCTCATATGATGTTGATAGGTGAAACCACTCCCAGAATCAATATATTTACATTGGTTCACCTTCGTCCTTGATGTACGATGTTAAACTGTACAAAATTTTTGTCCTGTATGACAATAAACTACAATATTATTTGATACCCTCACCTGAGAGGGAATCATTATTTACATTGATTTTTTAATCATGTTATATTTCAAAGACTATGCGCATACATGGTAATGCCTGAACCTTTTATCTTGGGTCAAACCATCATTGAACTAATGTCCCCTTTCACCCTTCACATGTAAAAACCAAATTTGTACAGATGGTATTTCTAGAACTACGTGGGCTTGATTCCCATCCTTATGGGATACATAGGAATGTTCGAGTGTCCCTCGAATCCAACCCTAAGTCTTTTGGGCCTAACCCCAAATTTCACTTTCAGTCCCCTGGCTGAAAAGTCCCCATGAAAACACACATTGTGTATTTCTTATAATGGTCTGAGTTCTATGACCCTAAACTAAGATCTCCCACACTTTCGTCCCACACGACGTTAAACTGTGTTTCAAGAACTACATAAGGATTGATTCCCATCCCTATGGGATACGTAGTGAAGTCCAGTATTTCAATTCAAGACCCATTCACAACATGAATATGGTTAGCATTGATTTGTGTATCTCTGCATACATTAGACAATACCCATCTTTATGTGTTGTAATCCTAGTCTTGAGTACTTCCAGATCATTATAACCCTTTTCTTGACTTCTGGTCACAAAATGTCCAAATTTATGAGAATTCTTTTGCATGACCATGCAGCACGTGCCCTTAGGAGGCCTTTCATAAACAGTCTACATACCAGATGTTTCAGCCAAAAGATGCTATTATTTGACTATGCAGCCAATGCCCTTAGGCGGCCCTGCATAATTCAACCCCCTAACGGGTTCGTTAAATAATAGTAACTTCATTCTTAGAAAGGAAACCTATTTTGTCCTTAGTTGTCTTAATAAAAAAATATGTGAGGATCCGTAAAAAAATAGCCATCCATAACATATTTATTTCATGATCTGAAAATATTCAAGTCTTTGGTTTATATTTACCTTCCCTACACTTGGTTCAGACCTTCGTAGGAGTAACATTAATCCAATTCTTAGAAAATCTTGATTGAAAATATCTTCTCCATATTCAAGTACCTCTTTCCATATAGAAAACTCTATACTTTGGAAAAGTTGAGTCCCCATAAACTTTCAGTAGCTTCTTAGCAGTAGAAAAGTAAATTTCTGAGAGTTCTTTTGCCTGACTATGCAGCATGTGCCCTTAGGCGGCCTTGCATTAGTAGTCTACATAACGGACCTGTCATCCAAAAGATGCTATTATTTGACTTTTCAGCCAATTCCCTTAGGTGGCCCTGGATAATTCATCTCCCTAATAGGTTTGTTAAATAATGGTAACTTCATTCTTGGGAACTACTTCTTCTAATGACTTTTTAGCTCTTTTTCATATCATTCCTCAAATTCTAATTTTTTTAAGTCTTAGTTTACATATTTTCCCTCATACTTGAATATGGTAATATATTTTTAGATAAATTGTCATGGAATTGAGTCAATTCTATTTCATTCGGTCAATGATATTTCGACCTTAAACATTATCCTTTTTATGTCCGACATGCATGACTTTAAACTGCCAGATTTCTTGTTTCTTTTTCACCTCAGAGTCAAATCCTCTTTTCACTCCGGATCCAACTATGAGGGGAGACTTTTTTTGATGCTCCTCTTCGTCACAGAGTCTAATGAATTGAAAAAGGAAATACCTTGAACCCAAATTGATTCATCCTTTGAAGAAAACATCAAAAATAAACAAAGGAATGGAAAAGGAGTCAAATAACTTTGGGTCGCGCAAGTTCCCTCACTATCACGCAAGTACACTTGCCCGCCACCTAATGGTCATGCAAGTGACTTGCCTGCCCTCTTTTAAAACCGCCCAGGGTCTTATCCAACCTATAAATACCCCCGGTGGGCCCTCCATTTGAAGCGGATTTTTTCCATAATTTAGATACAGAGATCTGAATTCCCAAGTCTCTTCTTCAAGTCTTCCGAACACTTCTAAGGTAATTCTTTACCTATAATGGGAAGTCTAAACAAGAGGAATAAGGTATAAGTGTTAGAATTCACTAACACTTGTGCGCCTAAGTGTTTTACCCTTAAGGGAAATGGACACACTTGCGCTCCTTCTTACCTACTCATTGAAACTTGCGCGCCAATATTCTAGAAGTACCTCGGGATAATTCTAAAGGCTTTGGTCAAGGATTGCCCAAGTATTACCCTACTGGTTAACAATCGCACAAGTACCCATGTTCCGTGCAGGTATACATACGTGACCAGGACTTACGCACCCACACAGTACCTGCGCGCCTACCAGGACTTGTGCGCCCTTCTTTTTTTTTGGGTTCCCTTCCTTCCCATTTAACCTCTCTTATGCCATTCCACCTCTCCTATTCAAGAGTCAGTTTTCAAGACACTATTCAAAGCCATTTATGGAATGTTTTATTGATTGAATTCCTTAATCGAAAGGAATTCTGTGGAACATCTCTCAAAACCTAGTGATTTACACATCTTTATATCACTAAAGTTAGAGAGTTCATTCATTCGACCTCATCCTTTAAGATAAGAGAATCCTTAATTTTGGACTCCTTTTCAGGAGTAATCCCCAGTCCAAATTATCATTAAATTGGGCATCCTCCTTAGGAGTAAGCCCGAAGTCCTCATTAATCTGGGCATCCTCCTAAGATGTAATCCCCAGTCATAATTCCCTTGACCTGGGCCCCCTTTTCAGGAGTAATCCCCAGTTATAATTTCCCAAATATCGGCATCCTCCTCAGGAGTAAGCCCCAACCTTAATTCCCTTAACCTGGGGTTCCTTTTCAAAAATAATCCCCAATCTCAAATATGGGCATCCTATTTACGAGTAAGCCCCATGTCCTCATTAATCTGGGAATCCTCCTTAAGAGTAATCCCCAGTCATAATTCCCTTGACCTGGGCCCCCTTTTTAGGAGTAATCCCCAGTGATAATTTCCCAAATTTGGGCATCCTCCTCAAGAGTAATCCCCAACCTTAATTCCCTTAACATGGGGTTCCTTTTCAAGAATAGGCCCCAGTCTCAAATATGGGCATCCTCCTTAGGAGTAAGCCCCAGGTTCCTTATTTTTAAAATCCCTTTAATCTGGGCTTACTTCTCAGGAAGAAGCCCCAGTCTTAATTTCTCTTAACCAGTCTTAATTTACTTTTTGATCTGGGCTTCCTTCTCAGGAGTAAAACCCAATCATAAGTCCTCTCTTAACTTGGGCATCTTCCTTAGGAGTAAGCCCCAAGATTAGAGTATCCAAATCTCCATAAAGCATATATTACTTTATGGACTCGTTTACTGGATTTCTTCCCTGAATTCAATCTTAATCTTCATCTGTTTGGGCTGTCATACATACATAAGCCCCACATCATTGCATCTTTCATGGCATAATTGTCTGGTTTCACCAATACATCTTGTTTCTCACACCGAGCATGACTCACATGAGCTTAGATTGTAAAAGTAATCATGAAATCTTTCTTTGAGCCATCAATCATGCATAAATATCATATTCCCTGACTCGAAATATGTGGGTTCTGATTCCATTTCCAAAACAAAGTATATGTATGTAGGGAATCAGTAGGTATGATCCTAACTATAAAATAATCCATGTCCTTCTAAATGATAATAAGCTTCAAGTGCCCCACTGAGTGGCTTTAAAACCAATATGGTTATCATAATGACCAAAAGACTTTTATGTATTGAAGGATACCATTGACTAAGAATCTCTAACAAATACAGATGATTCTCTATCATTGAAGAACCTAAAATACATATAAAAGATTCTCTAAATTTCATACATATCAATCATTGATTGCCAGATCTAAAGGAAAGCTCATTTTATACTTGGTAATGTAATAAGGATTCACGAACATAACATAAATCTATAAAGAGAGTCCCGGAGTAGACAATAATTCCCCTCAAAAAGGTGTGATGAGTCCGACCTCCCATCCTATAGACCAATGAAAATTCTTAAGCCTCATCAGTCCACAACTAATGAGATCCTACCTTTGGAAATTAGGTCCAAATGGATATAGAATCATTGGATGTTTTCGGTTCTACGAACAAACCCGTTAGAAACTGATTAGTATGTTTGAACCTTCAATAAACGAGGTCATCCCCAATTCTAGAGGAAAAAACTGTTCATTTAACTAATATTCTATGTAGATCGGTCCCCACATCCTTTTATATGAAATTATTGATAATTTTCCAGGCTACAACGCCTTCCCACATCTACTGAGAGATACTATTTATAATTTCATTTGTGATCATATGTCTCTTAGTGGACCTCAACCACATGCATCGGTAAGCACTTTTAAAAACATCATTCGAGAAATGACCTTCTAAATATTTTTTCAAAAATCCTAGACCATATATTATTTTCCTCAGAAAATTTGATATTATGGTGGACCTTCTCTTTCCTAAAAAGATGAACTGATGCTGAACACATGGAAAGTCTAACAACCTTTAAATGAAAAAAAATTGGTAAGCATATTTCTGTTGAGAGAACTTATAACAGTCCAAAACTGGGCTTAATATTCAAAAATTTAGAACCTCCATATTTATTGGATATATTATTTCAGTGAGGACCTTTATATTGAATTATATAGGTAGGGCCTATAGAGTTATTAGATATAGAATTTTGGAGAAGATATCTAGAGTGGGTGCTCTAGGGAGGACCTCCAGAGTGGTTGTATATGGATTTATAAATAGGACCTCCATATCATGTTATCTAGGGAGAAAATTTAGAGTCATTGGATATAGTAATGCATAGAAGACCTTTTAAGTTGGTTCTCTAAGGAGTACCTCTAGATTCATTAGTTATGGTGATACAAGGAGGACCTTTATAGTGGGTTCTCTAGGAAGGACCTCTATTTGTTTTGATAAAGTGTCATGGGGATAACCTCTATGGCCATAATAAACTTCTCTTATTAATGAATTTCTAACAAATACATAGAACACTATCAAAATATGTTAAAGGTTATCATGGACATCATTGTATTAAAGGGATGCGGCTGAATCTTGGATTATAGTTTCCCCATGGAAATCCAACATTTTATATATTCATGATTGGGTGACTAGAGCTAAAACCTTTAACATAGTTGGGGTTCTATAGTATGGGATGTGACCTTCATAAGTATAATCCCTCCTAGGTGGATCTTTGATATTTTTAAGGTATTTACACAGGTTTTGTGAGCATAAACCAGAATAGAGATATGTTCCTGCTCATGAGATTTAATAGGTTGTTTTCCTTGAAAATACCTCATCTTGGGTATCTTGGTCTAGAAAATTAGGGATAAGATCTATATAGTGATATCCTCAATATATTATTGAGGGGTTGGTTTTATGTGGTGATAGAAATAATGATGACTAGTGGGAACTCTCCTAGGAATCTCCTAGGTAGTAGTGGGTGTTTAGTCAATATCCTCATCCACCTCCCTAAAGTAACGGTGGTAAGGGGTGTTTTTTTCTAGGTTCAAACACATAAATTGGTTGGATATAGAAAAAATAATTATCTACTTCTCTATGGTCTATCATTGGGTGGAATTATTGTGAGAATTTATATCCTATATGCATTCAATATTTAACTCTATTGTTAGGATGGAGCTTTTATGTTTATACTTCATACTAAGGCATTCACTAACTAGTGATAGAAACACTGGGTTGGTGATAGCATACATCTAGAACTCAGGTCCACATCCTTAATTGCAGTCAAGGAATATGTTTAATTCATGAGTTGATAGTATATAATGGACTAAGGTGTCATGTGATTACCACCCGCTAGTTTGGGGATATTGACATGATAAAATTTATTAGAATACTCAACTTGGATGTTTCAAGAGATTTTGAAAGGTGAAACCCACAAATAATAAACCCATCAATACTTCATTACAATAAAAATTGAATGGTCTATCAATATCTTTCATAAGTACATGATTTCACGTCAGGTTCTCCATTTTTGTTCCCCCATGTGCTTTGTATCCCATATGTTTTTTGTTGATGAGGACCTACATTTCAAAGATAGGTGATCATTTGGATATACTAGCAACACTTTGGATTTCATGTTGATAAAGATAATGGGAGGTCAATATATCCGTTAAGGGGCCATATTAACACTTCTAGAACTTTCTTATAGATTTAATATATATATTAATGGAATTGTTTTCAATAACAATACTAATTAACTTGGTTATAAAACTGATCGATCATTGTAATGAATCAATGTGAAAATATATATTTCACAGGTTCTTTATATATATTATTATAGTTTTCTACACTAGTTTAAAGAAACATAGATGGTAACTTTTGAACTTATCACTATTTAGGGAGGTGGTAGGTGTTGTGAAGGAAATATCATACCCATGATATTGGATTTCTACATATCCCTATGAAGGGAATAAAAACCAATGTAGTTTAATTCCACTTAATAGGAAATGTTTTACCTTTTAAGGAAATGTGACAAGGGCCATTGTATTTAATTTTAAGGTTATTAAACCATGAAAAATGATGTTTTTTTTAGTTCATGTCTCTTAGAAAAATGATGCACCTTTTATGGTTATGAAACTAGGATAAATGGTTTCTTTAGGTTTAAGAAATTATAACTAGGACCTATTTTGAGAATTTAATTGTCCTGTATAATCTACTATATTATATTAAGTTAAAATTCATTCATATAGGAATACTAGGTAAAGGGATTCTAATAAGGGTTTGTGTGAGACTTATATATAAGTGGACCTTCCGGGTTCCCAATATTTGTTAGTAACTAAAAATGGGAGGGTATGGTTGGGAATTACACCTAATAGGAGTCCCATGGTATTTATAGATCATTGATTTTATAATAAACCATGTCTTATAGTCCCATTACTCTATGAGTTTTGGGTGTTAAAGTTTTTTATTTTGGCTTAAGGGTCGTCTGGTGGAGTTTGAAGCTGGAATTCTACTACAGGGGGTAGTTCAAGGTGTGGAAGTTTATTCATGATGGGATTGGTCCTTCACAACCTAGAGGTGTCTTTTATGGTTTTATATTTTTTTTGGTGGCATAATGACTCATTATTAAAATATCTATTCACAATGTGAATAAATTCTAGATTTTTAAAGAATGAGAAACCTGGATTTTTAGTGTAGGTAAAATTTGGGGAGTTCGTAGCCTAAAATAACTTAACAATCTATGAATAATGTCTATTAAAATATATCTATAAATTTAAATTCCCCATGAATTTATCTCATTCATATTTAAGTACTCATGAATTTTAGCTAACCCATTGAAAATTTTGGGATGTCTTACACCCCCTTCACATCATATTTTATCATCGGCTTTAGGGGATTTATATTTTGTCATCCAAGGTGGGTTTTACTATTTTTTCTATTTTTTCCCTGTTATTCCTTATCTAGAAATTTCCATCAGTGATGGTGTTGTTTTTTTTGGAAATTATGAGGTCATGGTTTTGATGAGATATCACTATGATATAGGATTAGTTAAAGTTTCCTTGTGTATTTGTGGTCTTTTTACTATTTCTTCATGTCTTGGTCTTACACAGTGATTCAGAAATCTGTGTTTTAGCTAGGGTACCCTTATTTTCTCTCTATTTTGTGATTAAGTTTAATTATAATGCTTTTGGTTCATTTTTTGGTGTTATTAATTGAATAATAAAGATAAAAAACTATATTAAATTGAATTTAAGCGATATTAGGTGTATCAATACATGAATTAAAAAAATTTCCTATTATTGTTATTGATTTTCCTTAGTCAAAATTGAATGATGTTGTTATATTCATATTTTGGATATTACAAATTGTGATCCATTATTGTGGATTAAGAACCATTACTATGTTTTCCTTTTAATCCCACCACTCATAAAAGGCTAAGAACTCATATACATCTAATGAAATGGTATTTTGAAAATATGGAAATTGTTTGACAAACCCCATGTAAGGGATGAAAAAATACCCTGAAATCCATATATAAAATATTTTTTGGGAATTATATGAACTATTTTATACTATTGTGTACTTCTAGTATGTTTATTCTTGTCCTTATGATTGTGTGGGATTTGTGGTGGTTGTATAGTGAAGGTTGTTGTGTGGTTCCTTTTTAATAGTATCTTGGTAGTAATGGAGTATGAAATGGTTAATAAAATAATTTAAATAGGTATGGATAGAGTATAAAATGGTTAATAATATAATTAAAATATGCATGTCTAGAAATTTAAAAATGTGGGATAGAAATTAATGTGTTTAAATTCATTCTAAATTAAAAATTAACAAAAAATGATAGATATAGATTAGAATAAATGGTATTAAATATATTAATAAATAGAGGTTGTTCAGTAATATGCTAATCTATAAAATTGTTGAATCTCTAATTGAAACAAAAGAACTATGAGTTATGTGTGGTTTTTTAATGTGGTGCGTTGCATTTTGTAGTGGAAACATGACAAATAATAGTTTTTTGTTAATGGTGGATGGTAATGATGAATTATTAATGTGAAACCTTTAGGTTGGGTTTGTTTTCAGTATATACATGTATATTCTTATATTTTCATGTTATTTCTATACACATCCCACCCGTATTGAGTATTACGTGCTGACACTCCAATGTTTTGGGGGTGTTTTCTCCAACATCCACGATGGTGAGGGAACATATGACTGATTTCCCCCTCTTCACTAATATTCCTTTGGTATCATCATATGATGGTATTACCCATATGGTGGAAATTTATGACTGATGATAACATAGTTGGTTGTGATGCATAATGACTAAAGGATGTCATATGTGATGGGGGTCATGCATGGTTGGATGAGGGCACAAGGTTGATTTCCTTCATGTTTATGATACCTCGCTTCCTCAGTTATGTGGTTATGTTTGGATGTGTGATGATATGGATAATTATTTTGAAATTTTATAGAAATGTGGATATTGACATATGAAAACATAATAT
Organism: Viscum album; assembly: GCA_963277665.1. Classification (NCBI taxonomy): domain Eukaryota; kingdom Viridiplantae; phylum Streptophyta; class Magnoliopsida; order Santalales; family Viscaceae; genus Viscum; species Viscum album. The sequence continues at coordinate 418,842,926 of OY728162.1, read as the reverse complement.
ATTAGGCCCTGTAGGAGGCCAGGGTAGGTAGGGTTGTGACCTGACCCACATCAGAGACATTGTGATATATGGTGATGAGATAAAATGGAAAGTATGGGAGCATAAGATATTTGACATTGGGGAAAAAGAGAAAAAACTCATTAGGGGAAGTGGTTATGGGAAACCTTTATCAATGTTATCCTGATTATATATTATTACCTTGGATGAATTATCTAGTGAGAGATCATTTGTAATGTTAGGATGGGTAGGTGACTTGATTAGGTGTAGTAAGTTCTATTGTTTGTTCACCAGGGAATTGACATACTATTTTCACATTTTCATGAGAGAAATTGGGTCTGATTCTATGGATTATACATGTTTTGATCACCCTACATTTTTAAAATTCTTTTCACGCTTATAAGGGGGTTTTGGAGACTCATTTGGGTGTTACTAGCTTGGAGGTTAGGTTATCCTTTTTTCTATTTTGGAGAGTTATATAGTATTGTTGGTTATACGTTTTGGGATGGTTTTGTTTCTTTAATATAATATGATTGATTTTTTGGTTTTTTTCTTAACACTCGATCCTTTTCATTAAATTGAGGGAAATTAATTCCATTTTTTTGTACCTTTTGTGCTAGTTACCAACTCAAGACCTACAGGATCTAGGACTTAGGGGTCACTCTTTCTCTTTACTTCCAACTCAAGAGTGGTACTAATGGGAGGAGTTCATGAGAGAGTAATATCAAAGGATTTGGGTTTATATAATAGATAGTGTTTAGAGTTAGGTATTATAGAAAATTTAGTGGGTTGGTAGGATAACCATGTTAGTTGTGTTTCGTGTGTGATGTAGTAAGGGAGACTAGCTTAGACATGGGAATTTAGGGCCCACTATCATCTAATGCAAGGAACTTAATCTTATTGAACACCCAAGGTGAGATAATGTTGATTTCATGGTTGAGAAATAGGATAGGTATATGCATCATTTTTTTGGTTTATTATTGAATGGGGGATTTTAGAAATTAAAATAAATTTCAATAAATGAGTATTATAAAATTTCATGCTACCAGTGTAACATTTTGACTTAGATCATTGTGAAAAGTAACAAGATCAGTGGAACCACATAACCTTAGGTGTGCCTAACTATATTATAAATGCTAATGACTAGAAATAGGGGAAAAAGATGGTACCATAGGGAGAAAATACACCATGTATCAAAGTATCAATCACAACGGAAATAAAAAAATATCGAACACATTTATGACACTAGATTATGCATAAATACTAAATCAATTGAACATTAAATAATAAAATGAGAAATATCCATGCATGCATACAACCCTGATAACCCACTGGTATTATCTCATATACATAATGAAAAATAAAATAAAATAAAGGCCTCCACTAAGAAAACAAATTTACATTCAACATCCCCAGGCCTCTACCCAATTTATACTTGCAAAACGTGTGGGATACTTGGGTACACAAGTGGAATGGATTCCTGAGAAAGGTGTGAGTACACAACTCATTAGTTCACCACAAGAGTGGTCTAATACATAACCAGTAATATGGTGATATGTGAATGTTAAAAGCTCTAAATAGTAGATAAACTAATAAAGAATAAATAAATAACATAACTGCCATCGATCCTCAGGTTCATGACCCGGATCAACCATACCAGCTTTGAGTAATGCTAGAGTGGTGTTGGGAACTTTAAGATGATTTCACCATCCCATATAATGACCTGGGGGTATTTCATCCTTGTATATAGATAACAACCATATATAATGGCATATATAAGTGTTAGATCCTCATTACCTAGAGATACCTAATGCCCCAATGTTGATCCTCTATCAAATCATAATTTCTTATGAGGAAATATACTGGTATTAGGCCCCCATTACCAGAAGATATATAACACCCTGGTTCCCAACCCATGATCATATCATAACCACCTATGAGGGAATATATCAATATTAGACACTCATAATCTATAGAAACATAATACCTCAGTGCCTAACCCTCTATCATATCACAACCACCTTTTAGGTAAGTTCTCTTACAAAATAGTATAAACACCTCCCTCAGGGTGTTTACAAAAACAATAGAATAAGCACAACCCCCAAGGGAGTTTTCCAAATAAATAATGAAATAAAGGGGGATTAAGGGTTGGTAGAATGCCTAAACTAGTCATCACCATCCATGGACCATCATAGTCTCTAATGGTTAGTTTATTAATAGGTAACCAAATAGGGTCCCCTGGGATAATATAATGCAATGGAACCTCACTTGGGAACTTCCGTCCAAAACATAAACCTCAAACCAAAACCTATTAAATGAGGTGCCTCATTCCTTAGAAAGTTATAATTATAACCTAGCTGCATTACCTCATGGTCAAACCTCACTGGAAATGATCTAAAGAGAGATTTTTCATGCATATCTCAAGGTTTAGGGTCATGATAGTTTGGTTTTTACACCCAACCACCTATAATCTATCCAAGGTATACCCATATAGGTAGTCACATTTCAAGGGGACGGAACACTCTCCCTAGCTTCAATTCCATGATCAAAAGGGATATAAGGAACAAGTAGGGTTATACATTATTACACTATGAAATTTTTAAAAAATTTCTCTTAAAATAATTTGATTTCTTCGATATATTATGTTGCATGAAACATTGAGTTTAAACAAACCATAATATACTATTATGTTATTATTATGTGACCATTAAAAAATTAGCTGTTAAAATTTGGAAGAAAGAAATTTAATTAAATATATTAGGAAATATATATATTTCATACTTAATATAAATTTATTAATAATTATTTAGTAAATAATAACTAAATTTTTGGTAAAGTCATTTTATTTTCCCAAAATTGGTCACCTTTAAAAATGGTTTTTATTTCTTTTTAAAGAAAATATTATAATCAATTTCTAGAAATTTTAGAAATTTTGTTTTAAAAAAATGATTTAATTTTTTAAATCAGAATATAAAAATTATCTTTTCATGAAATTTTGATATTTTTATGATAATTTTGATTTTTTAATGAATAGTGAAAAATACTAATTTCTTTGAAAAAATTATTTTATTTTAAAGTATTTATAAAATAAAGATTTATTTTGGATAATTTTAAAAATTTTATTACTTCATTTTGATTAAAAATAATCCAATTATAGTCATTGGAATTAATTTTATACTTGAATTAATATAAAAACTTTTTTGTATTTAAAAATACATTTTCCTAAAAAGTGGTTTTCATCGCATTTTACAAACTTATTTTAAAATTAATTTCTAAAACATATAAATATTTTATTTGATAAAATTGAAAAAATATTTTAAATTAGGATGTTCAAATTTATTTAATATTCTTCCTTTATTTTTTGGCCAATTTGAATAGTAATTGTGGAAAAAAAATTCACCTCAATAAAAGGTGAATCAGGTGAATCTAGGTCAAACTAAGTGATAAAGCCATAAATTTTCATCCTAATTATTATTTGATATATTTAATTATACCATAATAATATTAGGATATAAATTTATTTATTTAATGAGAAATGATTTCTTAAAATTATATGTTTAATATTCAACGAAAAGAAAGTTACAATGTGTCACTCTCTTAGTTTTAAATATCTCTCATGTGTTCACATAGGTAAAACAAAAATTTATAATTAATATTAATATAAATTTTGTGAATAATTAAATTATTTTAATTATTTTAATATATTTAAAATTTTTAGTTCTTAAATAATTACCTTAAATTCTTATAAAACGATAATAGATTATTTATTCAATTAATTGAAAAATAAAATAAAGGATCTTAGAAATCTTAAAAGTAAAATAATTTGAATGAATTAAATTGTTACAATATTTTGATATATTAATATTACATATTAATGATGGTTTAATGTATTATATTATAATTGAAATTTTTATTGTTGTATTTAAAGTCATATTATATGAATAGTTTCAAAATTGACATTAACACTTTTTTATCGAAATAATATTTTATTAAATTATTTATAAATCATAAAAATATTATAAGATATAAAGAATTATTATATTTGTTCTTAATTTTCATCTCTTTTCCATTTATGAACCAATTTTTACCTTATAAGTAAAATTATAACCCCATAATAGTAAAAAGGATGTTATTGTGGTTAAAGTTAAAATAGGTTAACTAAGTGCTTAGTCAAAAATATAAGGTTTAAAATGACACCAAACACAATAATTTTTTTAGTCTATTGTATTCTAACCAAGAAAGATATTATATTATTATATATGTAAATTTTGAAGAATTCTTCTTAAATATGGATTTATTATAATTTAATATTTTAAAAAATTCAAATAGTGCCCCTCCGCATAATTTTAAAAGAGAAACCATCATTTATCTTATTCAAGACCCATTGATCCATATATATCAACCATAACCAGCCAAAATACCTTATAAAATTAATTATACACATTTTATTAGTGATTTTATTCCCAAAATACCAACCCTAGAATCCTTAAGAGGGTATCTAAAGGAGTTGTTTCAAAGAATAGGTAATCTCCTTAACCGATTAATTCATTTTTAATTCTATATTAACTATTATAAATCTAGGTTATTTATCATAAAATAATAAATTCAGAATAATAAAAATTATGAAATTTTAATTCAATTATGAAATTACCATTATCAACCATATTTTCCATCAAATGAGAAGTGAAAGTATCACCCTTGCGTACATGTGGCTTATCATCTCCACCTAGCAATACAATTCATTTTTCAATACCATATTCCTTGGATGGTTATTATGATGGTTTTAAATTTATATATTATATTTATGAAATAATTATTATTCTTCAATGATAATATAATTTCTACCTTCTTCCCTTCCAAACCATTGAGAAACGATAATGTCTCTTGTGCGTACATGTTGACTACCACATCCACAAAGTAATGTAATTCACTTTTTATTTCTGTTTTACTTTGATAGTAATAATTATATATTTAATGCATATATGATATATTATCAATTATTTAAATTTTATTTATTATTTACCTTTATTTCATTCCATCTATCAACAAGTGAAAACAATATTCAAGCATACATATGACTTACCATCTCCATGAATGGTGTAATTCATTTTTCTATTTCAATGATTTATAAATAACTCTATTTATATATATATATATATAATATATTATATTTATATCATGATTATAATTATGAATATTATTAAACTTTTATAAAATTTCAATGGACTAGAACTACTAAACCAATACTTACAAGAAAAACGAATCAATTATCACCTGAAATAGTGATTTTAATAAAGAATTTCCAATAAAAGGGTGATAAAAGGTTATAATTAAATAATATATCATATGATATATATTATTATATTTATGGTATATATTTATAATAAATCAGTATTTATTATAAAGTAGATTCGAACATGTATGACGGAAGTCCGACCTGAGGTAATGGATTTTTTTCTCACTTTCATTTATGTGAGACACATGTCATATTAACCACTAGTTTCTTTTATATAGTGTATAAAAAACACATGAAGGAATTATAAGATTATTATAATTAAATTTATTATGGTTTACATATCCATTTAATTTTCTTTATTTCATGGGGTTACAATTCAAATTTTTTCTAAAGTAGTGAGGGTTTTACACTACAATCTAATTTTCATTGGGATTGTTTTTTATTAAGTTAAATTAAAAAAATATCATGGTCTAAATATAAATAAAAAAATTAATTTTCATCTAAATTTTTTATTCCTTCATAATATATGTATTTATTTAGTTTTCCTTGACTTAAGTTATCATGATCATGAAAATATTTTTTTAATGAAACATGACATTATTCATCCCTTCGGTTAAAAACCCTTTTTATTTCATATCCATGTTTTATAAAAATGTTTTACATATGGTTTTTAATATTCTTCTATTATTTTTTTAAACCATTTTTACCCATTTTAAAAAAAATTCATAATGGTTTAAAAGGAATATTATTTTCAGTTTCTGAATGAGGTACTTTTTGACTTTTTCTAAACAAAATGTGAAAGGAATGTTTTATTTTAACATATACGACATCAATGAAATTTCTTACCAACATGACTGATCAATTATTAAAATATTCCTTTAAAATTTCCCAATTTTATTTTCAAATAAAAAACTTTCCTTAATATTTAGGAAATTTTTATGTTTTCAAAACGTTATTTCAAATTGAAAAGGATATTTTCCACAAAAATTTTTACAGTGATCCTGTAAAGGAAATTTTTATCTGTAGTAACAAAATTGGAAGTTACTTATGCATTAATGGGGTTATTATCCAATGATGTAATCCTTATTATTTCTATGGATGTTTTATGATTATAATGATAATATGTTTTGGAAACCCATTTCTTTTTCATGGTCTATGGTATGATGAATTGATGAAATGTTTATGAAAATCATTTCCTTTATATGGTTTATATGCGATGAATGTTTTCTAATATTATAGAACACATATATAATATTTTAATAATGTTATGGGTGGGACCAGAATTATATATCACTAAAATTAATTAGGTAAATATGGATAACTCATAAGGTACATATTTTATATGTGAATCAGATTTCATGTTAAAAATTTTATGCATGAACCTAGTTTTCATGACCATAAGTTTATGAGAAGACTTAGTTTTCATACACATAAGTTTATAAAAGTGCATGTTTTTATTGTCCATAAGATTATATGTGGACTTAGCTTTCATGTACATAATATTATGTGAGGACCTGGTTTCATGTACATGATTTTATGTGAGGGCATAATTTCATGTCCTTAACTTAATGAGTGGACCTAATTCTATTTAGACATGTTCCAAAAGTTATAATATTATGTGTGTTCTAAAAAAATATTTTGTATTCCATTTTTATGCTCCCATGGATCATTTTATTTTATTATTTTATGATTTATATCTTATAAACATACAATATTTATTATATGCCTCAATATTATGATATCTAGTATGCAAGATATATTATTGAAATGTTAAGATAATTTTTATCATACCCTTATTCCCATTTTATACATATGTCATCATTTGTATTTCTCTTATTTACACTTACTAAGGATATGATCTCACCCTTTATTAGGTTTCCTTTACACAAGTTGTAATGAAAGTTATTATGTATGATATGTATAATATGGGTTATATTTATGAATAACTTAGTGGGAGATGATGTAGTTCACTTAAGAACAAATTTTTTATGTATCCAAGTATCCAAAGGTACTAGAACTACATGAATCTATCATATATTATTATATTTTAATAATAAATATTCATCTAAAATATGTAATATTTATCTATGAAATGTATGGGTTGTTATAGTTGGTATAATAGAAATATTTTCTTAACCTTGGGAAACTAGGTTGAGGAAATAATATTAAGAACCCTAAGGATAGGTATATGTATAGGAAAACATCCTAATGTTTTGATAATTATCATGGTGACCTAAGTTATCTTTAAGGTATAATATATTTAAAATAAGGTTTCTTTATTTAGACATATATTAAATCATTTTCCCTAATTATGTGGTTTTCTACTATTATTATCATTTCTCACACTATTATTTTTGGTTTTAGTCAATATATTGAACCCAAAGGAATAATGTGAATGATTAATGTGATGGAAACTATAATGACCTTCCTCGGGAGAAAAAAATGGACTTAGAGTTTGGCTGAAATATCTTATGACTATGCTCACTCAAATATCTAAAGTTATTAGTGGTAACACAGATCATGTTGAACTTATGAGTTCTCCAAAGAGGGAGAAACATGTTATTGAATATTTTATGTGACATATTCCACCCTCCTACTATGGGTATTCTGATCCACTAACTTTTGATAAAAGGGTCAATTTGATGAAAAGGAGGTTTTCATTTCATCATTGATCAGACCATGAATTATTTTTCCTAGACATCTATAGTTTGGAATATTAATAAGATAAATGGTAGAATTTAATTAAGAATACATAGAAAGAGGTTGAAATTGACTCCATGTAATGTGATTATTTTAAGAGGATATGTTTTAGTAAGTAATTCCCTCATATTCTACCTACAAAAATAGATAAGAAATTCATTGATATTAAGAATGAGGATGATTAATCCATTAGTAACTCTAACTAAAATTTTACAAAACATTAAAGGTATTATTTTGGTTTAATAATCATCCTAGAAATAAACAATGATCAATTTTTTCATATTTTAAAAGAAATTATTAGAAAGTTATTATCCATTATGGACTTCGGAAGCTATGAATAAATCATTTTATGTTCATAAAAGTGTAAATTGAAGCTGGAAACCCCAATAGTTCTAGTGATAAGAAAAGGAAGATAGAGTTTCATAGTAGATCCATTAGTATGTCACATGTAGAGAAGAAAATTTTTCAACCTCCAACATTCAAAAAATGTTGGAAGGGGAACATAGGTGAATGCCTGAAAGGAATAATAAATTGTTTCAATTGTGTGAATCCTATCCATTGAGAAAAAGAATGTTAAAGTGATGTAAATAGACCAATAAATAAAATTAATATAGAGATAATTAAATAAAAAACCTCTTACACTTTAGTTATATATATGAATATAGTTTGGGAATTATGTGAATCAATGCACTAATAGAGGTAATAATGAAGATAATAATCCAAAACAACCTATGAAGTCAAATTATAAAGTGAAAGTCTATGAACTCACAATAGTTGAAGTGAATAATGATAGTTAGGGAACACTTATCCTATACTCCAAAATTATGGATTCCATGTTGATGTTTCTATAAATAATATTTATGAAAATTTTATCCTTTAGAGAAATTTTATGTGATTTAAAAATTATTATCTCTCCCTATATAGATTCCATATAAATTTCTAGAATAAGAAAATAATATTTGATACTCAAAATCAACCTATGATCATCTATAAATGCAAGGATTAACCCAAACATCCAATTGAAATATTTTTTGATAATATAAGATCCTATTTAAGGAATAAGTGGTGAATTATATTTTGTAATAATAGTTGATTTTATTGTGACTTTATTTTTGGAAATGATTACTATATATTTGATAATATGTGATTAAGTTGTATTCATTTTGGTATGAGACTTTATGAGTGATTAAAATTATTATTAATTTGATCATAGAAATATATGAGGCCAAATCATATTTGGATTTCCGTATAGGTCAAAAACAATTTGGGAAATTCTTATGGTTAAACATTTATGGAATGGATTATGTTTAAATTTTGGTGTTATCTTTTGGTGTTAAAGTATGATTTATCATATTGGATAACCTACACTAATCATTTTGGTTTGGGTTATTATAGGGACATATAGAATGAATTATCAATATTTTATGGATCTAATGATCCATTAAAAGTTAATTTTAGTACTTTACGTATAAAAAATAATATTTAATATTCATTTATTTGAGTATGATATTAAGTGGAATTTGATCATATCATAACCAAAGGATGTAATTGTGATTATGGTATAGAAATAAATCTAGAAAGTATATATTCTTATTTTGTCCAAATTGATAGTAAAATAATCCCTTAACTTTTGGAAAATGATCTTGAAATAAAATTTTATTCTTTTACAATTATTTCTAATGAATCAAAGGTCCTTTCGATCATCATAGATTTATGGTTTTGTGGTTATTAAATTTATTCATAACATGTTATCTATCACTCACTATTAATCCATGGGAATTAGTTGTGTCTTCCATGTCTATATTTTCACTTCTCATTAATTTTAACGTATTTAGAAACCTATTTTTCGTTATTTCAGATGACCCTCTTATTTCCAATTCCTTTTTAAGATGGATTTTTGTTAACACTTTTTACGGTATGGGTTTCCATAAATTAATTTTAAAATATCAAACCTTTGGTTATCAAGAACAAGTTAAAATTGTGAGGATGAAATTTATTAAATGGAAAAGAATATAACACCCTGATATTTTAGAAAATATTTCTCTTTAAATAATTTTATTTCTTTTATAGATTTTGTTACACGTAACACTGAGTTTAAATGAACCACAATATACTATTAACATATTATTATATGACTAATATAATCATTCTATTAAAATTGGATGGTATGAATTTAATTAAATGCTTTATGATACATATATATAATGTTTTTACAAAATATATATGTAATAATAAAAGTTTGGTAAATATTAACTCAATTTTTAAAAAATCCATTTTATTTTTCAAAAACACGTTTTCTTAAAAAAAATTACTTTTATGATCAAATATTATAATTATTTTGTGGAAGTTTTAGAATTTTTATTTTTAAAAAAGGTTATAATTTTTTAAATCATTATATTAAAATTATATATTATTGAAAATATTATATTTTTATGAAAAGTTTTATTTTTTAATGAATTGTGAGAAGTAATAATGTTTATAGAATGATGAATTTTATTTTAATTTATTTTTAAATTAAAATTACATTTTGTGTCAATTTTAAAATTTAATTAGTTATGTTTTATTAAAAAAATTACAATCTTTATAGTGGATTTTACACTTGAATTTAGTATAAAAACATTTGTGTACTTAAAAAGACATTTTTCTTAAAAGCAATTTTCATCAAATTTTGCACACTTATTTTAAAATTAATTTCTGCAGCTTATCTGTATTGAATTTGATAAAATTGATTACATATTTTCAATTAGGATTTTTAAATTTGGTTAACAATACCCTTTTACTTTATGTTAATAAGAATAGTAACCATGGTAAAACTTATCACCTCTGTAAAAGGTAAATCAGGTTAATCTATGTTAAAACTAATTTATAAGGCCATAATATTTCATCCTAATTCTTATATTATGAAGATAATTATACCTTTATCACCTTAGGATATAAATTCTTTTTTTAATGGACACTTCTCTATGAAAATAACATATTAAATACTTAAAGTAAAGAAGGTTACAAGAAATCACCCTCCCAAATTTAAATATATCATTTATGTTCATATAGGGAAACCATAATGTTTGTAATGGATATAAATTTATATTTTGTGAATAATGAAATTATATTAATGATGGTAATCTATTTATAATATTTAGTGATTAAATAATTACCTTAAATTATTTCATGATGATAATAAAATATATATTCTATTAATAGAAAAATAAATTAAATGATCTTAAAAATATTAAAAGTAATATAATTTGAATTAATTATAGAATTTAAAGAGTTTAATATACGAATATGACATATTAGTGATGTTTAAATGGATTATATTTAAATTATACCTTTTGTTGTTTTTAAAGTCACATTAAATAAATAGTGTGAAAAATGATATTAATGATTTCTTATCAAAATAATATTATATTCAATAAATTATTAATCATAAAAATATTATAATAGGACAATGTGGATAAAATTTGATCTAAAATTTCATACCTTGACCATTTATGACCCAATTTTTACCTTATATGTAAAATTATAACCGTTTAAGAGTAAAATGTTAGCAGGGTTAAGGTAAAAATTTGTTAACCATGTGGTTAATCATAAATAGAAAGTTTATAATGGGAAAAAATATACAAATTTAATTTATTTATATTATGAAAAACACATAACCTCCAATGTTTTATTATTTTTCCATTTTAAACCATATTTGTTGAGAATGTATTTATTATACTTTAATCGTTTAATAAATTTAAAAAGTTCCCCTCCTTTCAATTATAAAAGGGAATCCCTATTTTCTCTTCTCTACACCACATTGAGCCTTATAGATAAATAATTCCCAAAAAATACCTTATAAAATTTATAATCCACATTATAGAGGTTCTAATATTCCTAAGATACCAATCCTAGTGTCCTTAAGAGCATATCTAAAGGAGTTGTTTCAAAGAAGATGTAATCACCATAAGTTCTCACTTCCTTTTTAATTATTATTTACCTCTAATAAATCTATGTTCTTTGTCATTAAATAATAAATTCATTTTAATAAATATGATGATGTTTTATTATTATTATTATTATTAAATAACCATTATAGAATATCTTTCCCATCAAATGGGAAGTGAAAGTGTCGCTCGTGTGTACGTAGGGCTTACCGTCTCCACGTAGTGATACAATTCATTTTCTAACACCATATTCCACAAATAGTTATTATTATGGATTTAAAATTAATATATAATAATTATGATATAATTTTTATTTTTAATGATAATATCATATCTACCTTTTTACCTTCCAAACCATTGTAAAATGATAATGTCACTCATGCATACATGTGGACTACCACCTCCATAAAGCGACATGATTCTTTTATTGTTTCCATTTAACTTAGATAGTAATAGGATGGATTTAATGAATATATATGAGATACATGATATAAAATTATTCTATATAGGTGATTTATTATTCACCTGTATTTTTTTCATCCGTCAAAAAGTGAAAATATTGTTCAAGTGTATGTACGGTTTACCATCTCCATAAATGGTGTAATTAACTTTTCTAACTCAAGATTTTATGGATAAATATAAATATATATAATTAATATATATTTTATTTATTTTATTTTTAAAATTCTATATATTATTTAACCATTATCAATGTACAATGGCCCAGATCTATAGAACCAAAATTGACATGAAAAACAACAGAATTATCACCCAAAAATTGATCTTAAAAAATAATTGTTAATAATTGGGTGATAAAAGGTTATAAGTAAATAATATATTTTATTATATATATGATTGTTATTATAATATATATATATATATATATTATATGAGGTTTGAACATGTATGAAGGAAGTCAGACCTGAGGTAAGGGATTTTCGTCACACTTTCATTTTTACGAGACACATGCCATATTCACCACTTGTTTATTGTATGTGGTATATATAATAACCATGAATTTATTTTATGATTATTATTATAAAATTTAAGGGTATTTACACATCTATATAAGTTTCTTTAATTCATGAGGCTTATAATTCAAATATAACCAAAGCAGTAACTGTTCGATGATACAATGTGATCGTTTATCAGGATTATTTGTGTTTAAGTTTAATTAATGAAATATATTAGTATAAATACAAATAACCCCATGAATTTACTCTACTATGTTTATTACTTTATAATCCATATTTTTATTTGATTTTCCTCACCTTAATTACTCAAGATACTAAAAATATATTTTTATATAAAATCAACTAAATTTATATCTTTGGCTGAATAATATTTTTCTTCCATATACATGTTCTCTAAAAATGTTTTAAATATTGTTTTTACTATTATAATTTGATTTTTAAAATAATTGTTACCCATAAATTACAATTTATAAAATCGTTTAAAAGGAATATTGTTGTCTTTTTCTAAATGAGTTAGTTTTTTAATTTTTCTACAAAAGTCTGAAAGGAATGTTTTATTTTAGCATACATGGAATAAATGAAATTTTTCACTATCATGACCAGTTAATGATTTGAAGCTTCCATTAAAAGTTTTCAAGTTTATTTTCAAATAAAATATTTTCCATAATATTTGGGAAATTTTTATATTTTAAAAAGGTTATATAAAAGTGAAGATGATATTTTCATCAAGAAATTTTATATTAATATTTTAATAGAATTTTTCAACTATGATAATGTAATTTGGCAGAAATTATGATTTATTTGGAATGATACCAGCCTTATTCATTATCTATGAGTTTTATTATTATTGTTACATGATTTTTTTGAAACTCATTCCTTTCCCATAGGCTATGCTATAATGAATTGATGAAATGATTATGAAAATAATTTACTTTTCATAGGTTATATATTATTAATTATTTATGATATTATAGAACACATATGTATGATTTTCATTATGTGATGGGTGGGTCCAAAATTATATATCCCTACAATTCATTAGGTAAATATGGAAAACTCATGAGGTAAATATGTTATGCATGAACCTTATTTTATAATTACAATTTTATTAATGGACCTAGTTTTCATGTCCATAATGTTTTATAAGGAATTGGTTTTCTTGTTCATAAGTTTATATAAGGACCAGGTTTCTATGTCCACAAGTTTATGTGTGAAACTATATTTCATGTATTTAATATTATGTTTAGAAGTAGTTTCATATCTATAAGATTATGTAGGGGTATGACTTCATGTCATTAACTTACTGAGAGAACATGTTTCTATTTATATATGCTCATAGAGACATAAATGTATGTTTATACCAAAAATATATTTCATATTTTAATGGTATTCTCTCATGTATCATGTTATTTAATTATTTTATAATTCATATCTTATGAACTACCAAGATTTATACTATTTCTCAATATTATGATCTTTGAAATACATGGTATGATATTCTAATTTTAAGCTCGTGTTCTAATACTATTATGCTCATGTTATTCTTATGTGATCATTGATATATCCCTTTTTACCCTTATTAGTGATCTAATCTTATAACTACATTGGTTTTTCATACATAGAACTTACATAATTTTTGAAAAATATTTAATATATTACACACACCTAAGAACCATAATATTTTAGTTCCTTTGGAAACATGGAAACATAAACACTGGTGACATGTTTTGTGAGGGGGTAGTCCACCATACAGACAAATGACGTTATCAAATTCACACAAAATGTAAAGAATGAATTTGTGTGTGATATAAAAATTAAAGAATCATAATAATATAGAAATATATATATATATATATATATATATAATAAATAAACAATAAAACCGTTTTCATGACCATCCTTTAGAGGTGGCAATGTAAAAATGAATGACATCAATTCATGAGGCAGTAGTCCACCGTACACACAAATGATGATTGTGTTACCCATTTGATGGTGTTGGATAATACTTTAGGTGATTAATTTAACATAATGATATCTTAGTATATGTAAGATATTGATATTATTATATAATCATGATAAAAAAACAATTAAATGGGTTTGAGGAAGAAATAAAAAACGTTTTTTGATGAACATTACCTCTTTTTCAGGTATCCTCCTCAGTTTTTCA
The DNA here is from genome assembly GCA_963277665.1 of Viscum album. Lineage (NCBI taxonomy): Eukaryota > Viridiplantae > Streptophyta > Magnoliopsida > Santalales > Viscaceae > Viscum > Viscum album. Next base: position 418,827,926 of record OY728162.1, on the reverse strand, counting down.
CTAAAATCCTTCTTAGGATGGATTTATTCCCAAAATAAGGATTAGAGGATGAGGTGAAGGATTTTTAGAGGTGATTTAGGTAGATATTGGCTGAACCAAATAGGATTGAAGTATTGATAAAGATATGAGAGGGGTTTCCTTTTATAATTGGGGTGAGTGGAAAAATTATAAATTTTTGAAAGAGAGAATCCCACCCTTGTTATTCATATAGTGAAAGGGTCCAAAATGGACCATTAAAGAATATATTAGGTGGAATGGTCAGAATATGTATGTCCAATGGTTTTTAAAAAAAATGTATAGATAAATTGAAGCCATACCTTTTTAGTTTAACCCCTAGTAAACCTATTTTAACCGTATCTATGGTAATTAATTATTACTGCATTCACTATTCATTTTGGTCAAAAATTTATTTTGACTTATTAGAATTTCTAAATTATTTTGATTCAAAATTATTAATTCATTTTTCCAAATTTTATTCATAGAAGTGGAAAATATTAATTGCACATGAGTCTCAACCCGGTTGGTGAGGACTTGGAAAGTGAATCCAAGAGACCCAAGATTAAATCTGGGTGGAGACATATTTTCTGAGTAATGTGGTAGTACTGTTGAAGAATGTAGAGGGAATTATAGTAGTACTATTTCAGGCATTTTAATAGGTATTATTCAGTACTGTAGCATCCTAAACTATTCATCCATCTAGGCCTTTGGGCCACCGGTTTGGTCCTCGGGTCCTACAAGACATTCGGGCCACCCATAGCCTTTGGGACTGTGGTATCTCAAGGGCTTCAGGCCAGTTGTATCTCAAGGGCTTATGGCCACCCCAAGGCCTTAGGGTCACATGAATATGTAGCTGTACCAGTCAGACTATAAGGTACAAGGCTTTAGATGAGGACCTGAGAAGACACATTCACTAGATCAGAGATAACTAGAATTGGAAGACCGAGAGGGTGTGACATTCCCATCAGTACTAGGCCCATACATCTCTACACAAGATAGATGGATTAATAGGCTTGTGAAGGGGGAGTGTTAATATCAAGTCATATGCTGGGGAGGAGTAGTTCCAAGTTTTCTTATTAGGGGGACTTCCTCTAAGACCTTTGGGTCGTGTAATTTTCTTTAAGCCTTTGGGCCTTTTAAGGGTACCACCTCACCCCTTGAAAGGTGGATTATAAAAATAATAAATAAGAATGAATTTGGGCCATTTAGTCAAGTGATAAAAGTATTTTAATGTTAAACCCATAGACGTGACGATAAAGGGGGGTTTTAAAGCAAAAGAAATTAGAATTTTCAAATGTTTTTACGTCAAATTTCAATTTGAAATTGATTCCAATGACCTAAATCTGATTAAATGATTTATAATTGAACTAAATTTTCTCTAAAACCAATTTTAAATTATAATATATCTTTATAAATAAATTAAACTTAAATGTGTTTTATAATTCAAATTTCGTATTTTCATTATTTATTAGAAAATTAAACTTTTCTGAAAAATCCTGAAAATTCAACCTAAGATTTTTTTGACATTATGAATTTAAAAATGAAGTTTATTTTACAAATTTTAAATTATAAAAGCTAAAAAAATACTTTTATTATTGTTAAAAATCATAAAAACCTTTTTTTTGATAAAATAGTATTTTCAAAACATATAAAAATTTTACCTAAACATAAGTATTTTATTATCAATATTATTTATTTATATATAATTTTTATATATAATATTTAAAAATTAGTTACTAATATTCATATTACTATATTTAATGACTATGTTTTAACAGTCAAGTTTAAATAACCATTTTAATAATATATCAATATTTTTCTAGAACTTGATATCGTGTGTAATGCAAGCTAAGTCAATGTTGCATGTAATAAAAGATTAACTTGGTGTATAGTACAATGAAATCCATCAAATAAATTTTATTTATTATAAAAAAATGTCATAAACACTTTGGGTGTTAAATTTTACCCCCTAAAATGATTTTTTCCATCAAAATTCATCACTCTAATACAAAAAAATAAGGAAACTTATGTTGCATCATATCCTCATGTTCTCACATATCATTCTAAAACAAGTTGTTTCACCACAAAATATTGACTAGTTGAGTGTTATTTTTTCTTAGAAATTTCTTTGTATGATCCAAAATCTCTATTGGTTGTTCCTCATAATCAATATATTACTCTAGCGGTATGATCATTGAGTTCAATACATTTAGAGGTTCAAGTAAGTACTTCCTCACAAGAGATATATGGAACACATCATGGACTTGATAGAGGATTAGTGGAAGTACCAAGGGATATGATACCATCCAGATATGATCAATAATTTCTATGGGACCGATATATCTTGGGATTAATTTTCAATTCTTCCTGATTATCATAACCTTATTCTATGAAGAAATCCTTAGAGAAAACCTTATCACCAACTTGAAATTAAAGATCACATTAATGATTATCAGCGTAGCTTTTCTACTAACATTGATTTAACTTGACATAATGTCGAAAAAATCTAACCATCTCTACCATTTCTTCATCTATCTAAGGATATAATATCTTTATTTCTTCAATTTTAGTCCATCATGTTGGAGTTCTATATTTCCTTCTATATAGATCTTAAAAAGTATCTATTCAAATGTTTCAGTGAAATCTATTGTTTTCATAAAACTCAACTAGATGAAGGTGTTGATCCCAACCACCTTAGAAATACAAAGAACAATATCTCAACATATTCTTAAGGTTTTGAATTTTTCTTTCAGAATGGCCATCTGTTTTAGTATAATATGTAGTATTGAAACTCAACTCTATATCATGATCTTGTTGAATACATTTCCAAAATTTTTAAGTAAACCTTAGATCACAATCAAATACAATGGAATGTGGTACTCCATTCATCCTTACCACTTATGTAATGTATATCCTATAAATATGATCATGAGAGAAGATTTCTCTCAAAGTGATGAAGTGTGATGACTTAGTAATGTTATCAACTATAACCTATATATCATTATTCCCCTTGGAGGTTATGGGGTGTCCAATGAAAAAAAAACCATAGTGATGTTTTTCATTTCCATTCTACTATGGGTAATGGATTCAATATCACATTATAATTTTTTATTTCTGCCTTAACTTGATGACATACCAAGCACTAAAATACAATTTTTAAGGTATCTCTCTTCATGACATCCCACCTGAAGTATTATTTCAAACATCTATACATACTCGTACTTCTAGGATGAATAGATAATGAAGAACTATGATCTTACTCTAATAATTCCTTATACAATTCTGGTTTTTAAGGAACGTATACATGGTTATTGAACATTATCATTCCATCATGATCAATTTTAAACTCAAGAACATTCCTATTCTTCTTTTGTTGCTCTATATTTTCCTTCAGTATCTCTTTAATCTTCACATCTATAGATGGTTGAACATTCGATTGAGTAAGATAATATTTTCCCCTTCCATCAGGATTTCCATTTACATCCTTTGAAAATCCAAAAATATTGGATATTTTTTGATTCTCATCATGGATAAGATAGCATGGTCTTTTTGACTCAAAGCATCTGCCACCATGTTAACTTTCCCAAGGTGGTAATGTATTGAGCAATCATAATCCTTAATCATCTCTAACCTTATTCTCTAGTACATATTCAACTCTTTTTGTGTGAATATATACTTTAAATTTTTTTGATCAGTATATACATCACACTTTTCTTTGTAAAGATAATGTATCCATATATTTAATGTAAAAAATACCACAACTAACTTCAAATCATGTGTTGGGTCATGTTTCTCATGAATAATAATTTGCCTTGAAGCATATGCTATAACCATGTCATTCTATATAAAAACACACCCCAATATCTTAATGGATGCAACACTAAAGATTACAAACCCTTCTTTATTACTGGGTAATGTAAGTGCAAGTGTGATGCCTAACCTTCTCTTTAGTTCCTCGAATTTCCATCACATTAATCTATCTAGATTAACTAAGCATCCTTCTATGTTAACGTGGTCAAGGATTAGATAGTTATGAGAAATTCTCAATAAACCCTTAATAATATCCAGTTAATCCATGAACACTATGGATCTCAGTCACCATGGTTGGTCTACGATAGTATTAAAAAGCCTTAATCTTTGATGAATCTTTTGATATACACTCTCTTGTGACTATGTAACCTAAAAATGAAACCTTTTACATCCAAAATTCACTCTTATTAATTTTTTCATGTATTTTCTCTTTCCTTAGGGTCTTTAGTACAATCCTCAAGTGGTCTTCATACTATTCATTTCTCTATAAGTGGATAAGAATGTCTTCTATAAATACTACCCCAAAATGATTAAGGTAATATCTAAAGACTATATTCATTAAATCCAAGAAGATAGCACCGCTACCAAAAAACATGAATTAACGGTGTTTATTTTTTGCATTAGCAATGTTTATAAACATCACAGATTGATTTAACAAAATTTCTTAAAATTTTGGTAAATGAGGTGTCTCTAATTTATAGAAATTGTTAAATTTTGTTAAATGATAGTTGTTTATAAACATCTATAATTAGGGACACCTCATTTACCAATGTTTCTTTCGACATATTGGTAAATCACATCTCATTTACTGATGTTTCTAAAAAATGTGATTCATTTTTTTGTGACCAATATAAACATCACAAAATTGATGATGTTTATAAACGTCACTAATTAATGACACCTAATTTGCTAATATTTTTTAGAAACATCAGTAAATAAAGCCTAATTTATCGACATTTCAAAAAAAATCAGTATTTTTTCTTCAAATTCATAATTTTTTTAGTTTTTTATTGTTTTTTAATTGATAATATTTTTTCAACCCCTCTGGTACTCCCTCTACAAGATTGCCTTCCCCAGCCCCTTCCTACACCCTCCTCGGCCTCTCTTATGTACTCCATCCACCAGCCTCAGCTACCCTCCCTCCTGTACTCCCTCTGCCAACCTGTCCTACCTGCCTCTCAAGTACCACAGTGCCCCACCTCTCCTGCTTACCCCACTCCCACCCCACATAAAATAAGAAATCAGTCTTCCTAAGGATTTGATCTGTAGAAATCAACTTACCAGCAAACCAGACAACCAGACAACCTACTTAGAATTTTCCTAAGGATTTGATCTGTGGAACTCACCTTACCAGCAAACCAGATAACCAAACAACCTACTTAGAATTTTGGAAATTGGTTGTATTATAATATATATATATATATATATATTTTTTAATATTGAAGAAATTGGTATTATATATATATTTATATATATTTATTAAAATATTTAAGTTTATATTTTATGTTCATATATATATATATGTTTATATTTTACATATATGTTTATATTTTATATTATATATATGTGTTTGTTTATATTTTATGTTTATTTATATGTTTATATTATACATATATAAGCTTATATTGTAGATATATATATGTTTATATATGTGTGTGTGCGTGTGTGTGTTTTATATTTATTATAAGCTTATATATATATATATATATATATATGTTTATGTGTGTGTGTGTGTAAATATAAATGTGTGTGTATACATATATATAATTATAAATATATATATATATATATATATATATATATATAATTAGCCACATTTTAAAACACTATTAAAAATTTCACTAAAATAGTCACATATTCTTAACAACGTAACTAAATTTAATGTATTTAATTATATTATGTTATATATATATATATATTAATATTTAAAATTAATATTATATACATGTGTGTGTTTATATTTTATATTTTATGTTTTATGTTTTAATAAATATATGTGTTTTTATTATGATATATATACATATATATTTATATTTTACATATATATTTATATTTTATATTATATATATTAAAATATTTGTTTATATATATATATATATATTTGTTTATATTTTATATGTATTTTTATATTTTATATTATATACACAAACAGGTTGGGGATCAGCCCCTTTATTAAAAAAGAAAAAGGAAAACAGAGATCCCTTTTGAAGGGGGTAGGGAGAACCCAATACGCATACATCCTTAGATTTAGTGACACAATCTCATTGGTACAAAGCCCATTACAAGTAAACAACCCTAAACATTGGTTAGAAAATGGTGCCACCATGCCATCCGCACTGCATCGCACCACAGTCAGGTCCGCCCAACCACATCGACGGTCCAAGCCCCCCCCCCCCCTCGTCCACAATAGCCAACACCCCCGAGGCATCGTCCTAATCTGGGCCTATGCCGAGGTCACCCCCTCGGCAACCTGAAGCCCCACTAACCAACACCCGATGAAGCTACACCCCCTCATCGTCATGATCCTGCCGACATTACCACACAGAGCCCATTTGTCCCAAGCATCTGTGACCAAAAGAAATATCTGAGCAAAGCAACCAGATCAGGACTTGAAAACCAAGTCCAGCCAAAAAGAACCACCCTTACGATCTTCCATCGCAAACATAGATTTTCCAGAAAAAATCATCCTCAATGGCTATCGACACATGCCAGAGCGGCTAGTGTCCAGATCCGAATATGAAAGACCGTCATCTGAATGAACCATAGCTAGTGTTGGAACCACCACAGATGCAGAATCTAGATCTGAGATGCTATTAGCTGAAGCCAGACCAACGTCTCCAGAGCCCGACTTCCGCCATAGTAGTCTTCATCCCCATAGACCCGCAGATGCACTGCTGGATCACATGACTGCCGACATGATAAGGGTTGCTCAAAACCCCAGAAGGTTCGTCGCTCTCCGCCGAAGCAGAGAGCTCTTTTTTGATTTTATATATATGTGTATGTATGTGTGTTTATTATATATATATATATATTTATTTATTTATTATATGTGTGTGTGTGTTTATATTAATTTATATGTTTATATGTGTGTGTGGGTTTAAATATATATATGTGTGTATGTATATATATATATATATATATAATTTTCCATGTTTTAAAACATTGGTAAAAATGTCATTAAAATAGACACATTTTCTTAAAAACGTGACTAAATTTAAAATATATATGTGTTTATATATATGTATTTTTGTGTTTATATATATAAATATATATTTATATATATGTTTATTTATGTGTGTCTATGTTTATATGTATTAATATATATATATATACATTAATGCATGGAAATGAGCTATATAAATAAATATACTTTTAGCAACATTTCCTGAAAACATCTTCAATTCAGCCATGTTTTTTAGGAAACATTGCTAATTTAGCAGCAGGTTTTAGGAAATGTCTCTAATTTAGTGACCTTTTGGGAAAATTTCACTAATTTATCAACATTTCTAGGGAAACTATGCTAATTTAGCAATATTTTTTGTGAAATTCCACTAAATTAGAGACATGTTTTGGGAAATGTTGCTAAATTAGTGGAATAGTTTAGGAAACGTGGCTAAATTAATGACATTTTTGGATAACACTTCTAAATTAGCAATGTTTTTTAGGAGATACCACATCATTAGTGACATATTTAGGGAATAATCGCTAAATTAGAGACGTATTTAGGGAAATTTCCCTAATTTAGTGACATATTTGGGGAAATGTCGCTAATTTAGTAAATTTTTTGGGGGAACGTTACTAAATCGTTGATTTTTTTAGCGAACGTCACTAAATTTGTGATGTTCTTAGGGGAAACGTCACTAAATTAGTGATTTTTTGGAAGAAATGTAAAGTTAGCAATGTTTTCGTAAAAATATCACTACATTAAAGATTTTTTCTGTAAACATCATTAAATTACTGACATTTTCTAGAAATGTCATGAAATTAGAGACGTTTCCTTAAAATAATTTCTAAATTAGCTATGCTTCTAAAAAAACATTGAGAAATTTAAAATTAGAGATGTTTTTAAAAATAATTTGTGAAAAAACACCACTAAATTTTAGTTTCTTTTAGTACAGGGGATTTATTAAGACCAAAAGGCTTCACTATATATTCATATTTTCTATAGCTTTTATGAAATTTCATATTTGGTATATCATCATCCTTTACCCTCAATTGATTATATCCAAAATGAAGGTTAATCTTGGAAAATTATTAAGTTGCACACAATTGATCGAGAAAGTCATTATTATAGTTAAGAGGATACTTTTTCTTAATTTTTATCTTGTTCATCTCCCAATAATCAATGAAGAGTCACAATGATTCATGTTTATTATCAAAAAAATAATAGATGCACCCCAGGGTGGAACACTTGGCTGAATTAATCCCTTATTAGGGTTTTATTAGAGTTTTTTCTTTAATTCCTATAACTCAGTCGAGGTCATTCAATTAAGAGTCATTGAAATTGGTGTATCACCAACTATGATTTCTATTGAGAACTCAACTTCACATTTTTGTGGAAGGATAGGAAAATATCCTAGAAATAAATTAACAGATTCCCAAACAACAGGCATATCATCAATGTTGATTTTCTCCCTAAACATTTGAGATAAACACCCCTTATAAATGGGAATTAAGACCCATACCATGGATGTAATATCCATTAGAACTCCATAATTATCATCACATTGATAGATGACCATAGGTTAGATTCAAATATCAAATGTAACATACCTTCCATAAAATTTTATGTGGGATTTATGCAGATAATTCCAATCTATAAATAGGATGACATAAAATTCTACCAGGGTAATAATGAAAAGATTATTGGGAATCAAAGTCCCACTAATGCAAACTGAAGAGAAATTATAGTCCTCAGGGGTGATCATCATACCATTAAGTATTTGTACTGCAAATTCCCCATATAATCGATTGAGTGCAATCCCGATACCCTTATAATAAACTTAATATATGAAATAATGGGTAAATCCACAGTTAAATAAGTCATTAGATGTTCTAGAGTGGATGGTAAGTGTATGTTTCACCACTTCCTTATCGCACCCCTTATTAGAAAGGAAATATCATATAATCATTTGGGGGGAATCCTTCATTATTATTCCCACACATAAAGCATAAATAATAGTTCATCTTCTTCTCTATAGTTCTTATATTTTTCTTTGAACTCCAACTTCTTTTTATTTCTAAGACCCTAAGATTTATATATAACTCCAACCTCCATTTCCACCTTTATAGAATATAGAAAAATATCTTCAAAGATATTGAAGTATCTTATGGATAATTCTATTTAAAGACTTAGTTTTAAGACACTAGATAATCAAAAAACCTCACTTTTAGGTTGGATTATAATACCCTAAGCATACCTCAGAGGTCCTATAAAATTTGACTCACAGGTACCAACAAATTCATCATCCTTCTGTCTTATCTCAAGTAACTCTTTCTCCATATTAATATGAAGAATACAAGGAAATTACTTATCAAAAAATAATTTCTTATGATCATCCTAATCCATAGAGTAAATTTTTTACATTTTCCTTATATTCTTGATAATAGTCTACCATTGTTCTGCTTTAACTTCCAAAAAATAGATAAAAAATGAATTTTTGATGTTCTGAACATTGAAGAATGGAAAATATAATTTTATTCGTACTGATCCATTGTTCAGAAATTAGTGGGTCAGAAGATCCACTGAAGGATGGTGGGTGTTTCCTCATGAAAGAATTGATATAATTTTGTTCCCACCATTTTTTTTGATAAATCAATCATGATTCATAGATTGATAAAGTTATCTGAGCATAGAAATGAGATTTTTCATTCTAGATCCCATAAAATTTTCATTCTCATGAGTACAATCACTTCATTATCCACAACATTCAACATTAACATGGTTCTTTCAAGTTCCATCCATTTACTAATACCAAAAATCAAATATTAATGAACAATAATCATATTGTGGAACCACATAATCATGAAAAATCACTTATAGGATGTATAAATTATGAAACCTTCTTTAATCTATGACACCATAGGTTTATCCTAGGTCATTCATATCCATCTTTTATTTAAATCCTTTAATATGGTTCATAACGTGTTTTTGAATTTTCAAAGAATATCCCCCAGGAGTGTCAAACTAGGTGTGCAGTAAGGCACATTATAATGCACCAATTCATAATCCATTATAGATAAATATGACATTTTGGAGGTTATTACCCTTAAGTATATCTATTCACGATTCACATCAACTTGTACTATACATACAGGGATGTATTTCTAGGAAACCACACACTCTATCCTTTACAAAAATTCTAGGAAATTTTAATATAATTTGACTCATCCTAAGACTTATACTTATACATGTCTTTGGGTATATCATTACATTTTTCTTATCCATGTTTCTGATGGTTAATTGAACCTTTACTCTGACACCAACTATAACGACCCTAGATTTTTATACATATATATTACATCAATTTTTTTGAAATATATAATAAATTAAACATTCCTAATAACTGTAATAGTTTAGTGACTTCGGAAAATTATAAACCTAAACACTTGTCTATAAGTGAGCTACATCATCTCCCACTAGTTCTTTATAAGTAGAATCTATCTTAGTAATATAATATATAATACGTATCTTCATTATCTAGGTAAAGGAAACATAAGAAAGGGTGAGATCATATGCTTGGTAAGGTTAAACAAGTGAGATATGTAAGAATAATATGAGTATATGGGAAACCATACCTTGTATACCAAGGATCATAACCACGACTCAATGAATTAAAAATGGTAGTTCATAAGACATGGGTGATAAAGGAATCAAAGAACATGATCCATGAGAGTATAAGACATGGAATTTTTGGCATACACATAATCATATAAAATCATTTACACATTAGTTAAGGCTCACTTCCAGTGCCATTATAGTGGAAAAAGTCCATTAATGAACCGTTTTACTCCCTATTCCATACCTATATTACTGAACCAAGTTCATATCCCATTCTATCCCTATCTTACTCAACTGAGTTCACTCCACATTCCACTACTTTCTATCTCATGAGGTATAAATATTTACTCAATGCATTGGAGGGAGATATAGTTCCCACCCGTTACATAATTAAATCATACATATGTTCCCCATAAGATCATAAAAATTCATCAAACCATAACTCCTAATATAAAATGGGTTTTAAGCATGTCATCATATCATAACCTATAGAAAACAGATATCTTTCATAATAATTTCAACATAGCATAACTTATGAGGATAATTAGTTTTTATAATCTTTTTATAATGGAACAACCCATAGAAGATAAATGGGTTTCATAAACATCATACCATAAAAAAATAAACCATTTAGAGAAATAATATGAATTTTATTATTGGATCATATCACTAGTAAGTAATAGTGAGCACCAACGGATGTCATCTTAGATGGAAAATAATTTTTTAAGATCATTTAAACATTTATTGAGGAAAATATCCTTTATTATTAGAAAAAAGTCATTCTAAAACATAAAACATTTTTAAAACATTTTTATTTGAAAATAAACTTGAAAACATAAAAATTAATATTCTAATAAATTATTGGTCATTAGTTTGGAAAAATTCATTCATTTTGTAATCCTTAAAACAAAATTTACTTTCACATTTATCGTAAAAGAAAAAAGGGAATTATTTAGGAAAATGACCTGAATATTCCTTTCAAAAAATTCAAAAGTAAAAAATGTGGAAAATGTTATTTTAAAACAATCATTTTAGTAATAAAATAGTTTTAAAAATAGTTTTATAAAACATGGTTATGAAATAAAACATATTTTCAACCGAAGTGAGAAATTAAATTAAATTTTCTTAAAAAAGTTTTTTAATTATCCTATGTATCAAAGAGTGAAAAAATAGAACCATTACTTGAAGATATAAATAATTACCTTAGAAAAATAAAATTAATTAGAATTATTTATTGTTATAAAATGAGATTTCATCATTGGAGACTCAATCATAAACAATCCTAATAAATGATGTTGTTATAACATAAAATATTTACCACATAGAAAATCTTGAATGATATTCCATATAAAAGAAAAAAATGAAATAAAAAAATTATGAGGATAAATAAATTCATTATATTACATTTAAAAGGGTCTTTATATACACATCATAAATTAATATAGGTGCATAACATAACGTTTTTCTCAACAAAGGAAAATTGAGACAAAATTCCCTTACCTTAAGCCTTGACTTTTATAGTACTCATTAAAACCTCTTATATGATAAGTATAAGTTTATTATGAATATATTATAGAGTAATATTCATATATATCATAAAATATATTATTTTATTATGATCTTTTATTACCATTTTATTCCATGTTAAAGTCGCATTTCATTAATAAAATATTTATTTTTTAAAAACTTTTTCTTTGTTATATTTTTTATTCTCATACTTTTATCATGATTTTATCATCTCAATAATGATAAATATGATATAAATACCACATATATTCAGTACAAATGTATTTATAATAATATATAAAAATAGGAAATGAAATACACTATTCTTGGAGATGGTAGGTTGTATGTACCCATGAATGTTGTTTCTATTTTCTTATCAGATTGAAGGAAAGAAAATTATATGATATATTATAATTTCAGAATCATTTTATGTCATATATATCATATATTTTTATTAAACTCATCCTTAATAAATTATATCCAAATCTTGAATTAATCACATCGCTTCACGAGGCGGTAGTCCTCCGTACACATGAATGATGTTATTATATTCCCAAAAAATAGAAAGCATGAAGGTATGTGTGATATAAAAATTAAAGAATCATAATAACATAATAAAAATAATATATATCACATATATATAATAAAACCATTATTATGACCATCCTTTAAAGGTAGGAATGGAAGAAATGAATTTCTATAGTTCGCGTGACGGTACTCCGCCTTACACATGAAAGATGATTTCTTAACTCATTTGATGGAATTAGAGAAGAGTGTAGGTCATGAAATTATTATAAAAATAATTCATTAAATGGAATATATTGATATTATTATATAATCATGATATAAAAAATAATTAAAGGGTTTTGAATAAGAAATTAAAACCATTTGTTGCTGAACGTTACCTATTCTTCGGATATCCTCCTTTAGTTTGTACTAAAATCATTCCTATAATGGATTTAAGCCAAAAAATGATTCTAGGGTCATGGGAGTGAATTTTGGAGGTTATTTGGTTAGGTATTGGGTGAACTAAATTTGTGTTATGTTGTGGGGAAGATAGGATAGGGGTGGCCTTTTAAAATTGGTGTGAGTGGAAAAATTGAAATGTCTTAAAAGATAGAATTCCACCCATATTTTTCATATGTTATAAGGGTCCAAAAGGGACCATTATAAAACCTAATAAGTTTAATGGTAAATATATTTCCATAAAATGGTTTTCATACATTTTTATAGGTGAATTTGACCCTTATATTTTTATTTTATCCCTCTGGTAAACCCATTTTTACCTTAACTGTGGTAATTAATTGTTACTGCATTCACTATTCATGTTGATAAAAAATTAAGTTATACGTATTATATATTATAGATCCTTATTATTCCAAATATTTAACCCATTTTTTCAATTTTCATTCACATAATTGGGAAAAAATAATTCATAATTAATCTCACATGCCTGATGAGAAATCAGGTTTTTAAATTGAAATTTTTTAAAAGTTTACAAAGTTTTTATATCAGATTTCAATGTAAAATTGATTCAAAATACCTAAATTGGATTAGTATATTTAAAATTGAACTAAATTTACTTTATAAAATTATAATATAATTTATCTTTAAAAATAATTAATACATAAAGATAATATTAATTAAAATTTAGTATTTTTCACTATTCATCTAAAAATGAAACTTTCTGAAAAATCCTGAAAATTCACCATAAGAAAATTTTAACATTATGAATTAAAAAATGAATTTTATTTTACCAAATTAAAAAATTCATAAAATCTATCATTTTGAGAAGATAGTGTTTTGAAAACATATAAATACTTTACCCAAACCTATGTATTTAATTATTGATATGCTGTATTTATATGAAAACATTATATGTAATATGAAAAAGTAGTTATTACTATTCATATTACTAAGTTTAATGGATAGGTTATAACGGTAACATTTAAATAAATATATTAATAGTATAACATTGTTTTTTAAAAACACAATATCTCTTGTAGCATAATCTAATATGATGTTTCATTTTATGCAATGTTAATTTAGTATAGTATGAAATTAAATTCATCAAATAAATTTAATTTATTTGAAAAAATATTCATAAAAACTCAGGGTGTTACATTCTACCCCCCAAAAAATTAATTTCACCCTCAAAATTTTTCACTCTGATACAAAAATAATTGAGGATACTACTTCCTCATCATATCCTAAATTTCCCACATAACTTCCTTAAAATTGTGGTTTCAAAACAAAACTTTTACAAGGTAAATGGTATTGTTTCATAGAACTCTCTATTTATGATCCAAAATCTCCACTGGTTGTTCCTTATAATAAATCTAATTCTCTAGTGTTATGAACTCTAAGTTCAATACATGTGAATATTCAAGTATATACTTACTCTATAGAGATACATGGAACATATCGTGGACTTGAGAGAGGTTTCATGGAATCGCCATGTGAAAAGATAGCATCTCGATACAATCAAGAATTTCAAAGGGAGTGATATACCTAGGTATTAATTTCCCTTTCTTATTAAATATTATTAACTTCTTCCTTTGATAAATTCTTAGAAACACTTTCTCACCAAATTCAGATTCTAGAACATGATGAAAATTATCATCATAACATTTTTGTGGACTTAGATATGCCTTGATATGCCACTGAATGGCTCTAACCTTATCTTTCATTTCTTCAGCTATCTCAAGTCCTAATAGATTTCATTCCCCAACTTCATTCTAGAACATTGGATCTCTAGATTTATTTTCATATAGAACTTAAAAAGGAACAAATTGAATTCTTGAGTGAAATATATTTTTTTAAGAAAACTCAACTTGAGGAAGGTGTTGATATCAACCACCTTTAAAATATAAAGAACAATATATCAATATATCCTCACGGGTTTGAATTTTTCTTTCAAACTAGGAATATGTTGCAAGATGATATCTTGTAATGAAGCTAAACACTATATGAATATCTTTTTGAGGTATTTACCAAAAATATGAGGTAGACCTCAGATCGTGATCAAATAAAATGGAATTTTGTACTCCATACATCCTTGCCACATCTTTAATGTATTTCTTGGAAATCTGGTCTTGACTAAAGTCTTATCTAATAGCGATGATGTGTTCTGACTTATTAAGGATATTGACTACAACCAATATATCATTATTACCTTTAGAGGTTTTAGGGATTCTAATGATAAAATTCATAATGATGTTCTCCAATTTTGATTCTAGTATGGGTATTAGATAAAACACCCCCTCAGAATTTTATCTTTCATTCTTAACTTATTGGAATACCAAGAATTAAGATAAAAATTATGCGATATCTCTCATCATGTTGTCCCACCATAAGTATTATTTAAAATATCTATACATCTTTGTTCTTCTAGGATTAATATAAAATGAAGAACTGTGTGAATCCTCTAACAACTCCTTCTTCAAGTATGGAATCGAAGGAACGCATACATGGTTCCTTAACTATATCATTCCATCATGATCAACGTTAATGTGAGGAACATTTCTAACCTTCTTTTGCATCTCAATATCTTCCTTTTGGGTCTCTTTAATCTTCACTTGGATATATCATTAAACATTTAATTAAGAAAGAAAATATTTTTCCATTCCTTATAGATTTCCAAATCCAACCTTTATAATTCTATAAATATTGGATCTTTTGTGATCCTCATCATATATAATCTATCATGATTCATTTGGATCAAATCATTGGCTGCCTTGTTATCTTTTCCTAGGTTGTAATGTATTGAGCAGTCATAATCCTTAATTATCTCTAACTATCTTCTATGGAACATTTTCAACTCTTTTTATGTAAAGATGTACTTTATAATTTTATAATAAGTATATATATCCCAATTTTCATTGTAAATATAATTCCTCCATATCATTAATGAGAAAAAAATATAGAAACTAAATTCAAATCATGAGTTGGTTAATTTTTCACATGAATCTTAAGTTGTCATGAGGCATATCATTATATATAAGAACACATCCCAATACCTTCTTGGATGTATCACTGAAGAATAAAAACCCTTCTCTACTACAAGTTATTGCAAGCAAGGGTGAATTAACTAACCTTCTCTTTCGTTCCTTGAAATTTTCATTGCATCCATCTGTCCATAGGAACTTAGTTCCCTTCCATGTTTACTTGGTCAATATATTATATATTCATGAGAAATTTTCTATAAACCATTCATAATATCTATCTAAACCAAGATAACTACATATCTCAGTCACCATGGTTGGTCTGGACCAATATCCAAGAGACTTTATCTTTGATGGATCTACCGATATACCCTATATTGAGATTATGTGACCCAAAAATGAAACCGTATATAGCCAGAATTCCCACTCTGTAATTTTTTCATATAGTTTCTATTTTCTTATGGTGTTTAATATAATACTCAAGTGGTCTTCATGCTCCTCCTTTTTCATTGATTAGATAAGAATATCGTCTATAAATACTACCAAAAACTAATCATAGTAATCTCTAAAGACACTATTCATTAAATCCATAAAAATGTAGGGAAATTGGTAAGATTGCAAGGAATCACTATATATTCATATTTTCCATAACCTTTATAGAATTTCCTATTGGGGATATCATCATTATTGACCCTAAATTGATGATTTCTAGAATTAAGGTCAATCTTGGAAAAGTATTTAGCTCCACATAGTTGATCAAATAAGTCATAAATAGGGGGAAGAGGAAACTTGTTCTTAATTTTGATCTTTTTTAGAACCTGATAATATATAACAAGTGACATTGATACATTTTTATTTTTCATAAAATGAATAGGTGCACCCCAAGGTGACATAGTTGGCTGAATGAACCCCTTATCAGTATTTTCTTGGAGCTACTTCTTTAATTCTCGAAACTCAACCGAGTTCATTTTATAGAGAGTCTTTGAATTTTTTGTGGCACTAGGTATGAGTTATATTAAGAACTCAACTTCATTTTTTAGTGTAAGGATCTGAAACTCTTTCAAAAATACATTAACATATTCCTAAACAATTGGAATATCATCGATGTCGAGTTTCTCTATAACCATTTGTGATAAACTCCCCTTTTGAATGATAATTAATACCAATAAAATGGATGTAATCTCTATCACAAGTTCATACTTATCATCAAATTGATATAATACCATAAGTTGGATTGGAATATCAAATTTAACGTACCTTACTGAAATATTGATGTGGGATTTATCCTAATAATTCCAATCCCTACCTAGGATAAAATAATATTCCACTAGAGGGAGAATGACAATATTTATTGGAATCACATTATCACCAACGTCAATAGAAGAGGAATTATAGACCTGATATGTGATCATCATAACATTAGGTGTTTTTAATATTAATTCTACATTTAATCATTTCGTTGGAATCATGATTCCCTTGTCATATTATTTAGATATGAATAAATGGGTAGATATAGTGTCAAATAAGACATTAGCAGTTCTAGAGTAAACGATAAGTGTAAATTTCACCATGTATTCATTGCATCACTCATTAGAAAATAAAGATGATCTAATAATTTGGGTGGCATCATCCATGATTCTTCCCACACATAGAGTATAGAGTAAATATTGTATTCTTATCTCCATGGTTCTTAGATTTTCATTTGAACTCCATTTTCCTTTTCCTATAAAACCTAAGAGATTGATATATAACTCCAACTTCTATTTCCAACTTAATTTTACATCAAACAATCCCTTCATATCTATTGAATTATCTTATGGATAACACCATTCAGATACATGGTTTTAAGCCACTGAATAATAGACCAACCTTGCTTTGAGGTTGGATGATAATACCAGAATAATAACTTCAAAGTCTTATAAAATTTTACTCATATGTTCTAAAAGATTCATAATCCTTCTTCCTTAGCTCAAGAAACTCTTTATCCATCTTTGAACGAATAATACAAGGAATGTAATTATTTAAAAATAAGTTATTAAACTCATACTAATTTATAGAGTCAATTTATTCTTGTTTCCTTGTATTATTAATAATATTACACCATTTATCTGCATCAACTTCTAAACATTAGTTAACAAAAATGAATTTTTCATGATCTAAACACTAGAGAATGGAAAATATATTTTTAGTGGTACTAATCCATTGTGCAGAAATAATTGGATCAGAATATTTACTGAAATAAAGAGGTTGTTACCTCATGAAGGACTCAACATAATTTTGTTACCTACTTTGTTCATTTGTAAGTCACACATGTTTCATATCTTGAGAAAGATATTTGATCACAACAATGGGATTTTTCATTATAGATACCATAAAATTTGGATTCTAATGTGTAAAGTCATTTTATTATCCGTTTCAATTACCATTAATGTGATTCTTTCAGGTTCCATCCATTAACTAAAACCAAAATTCATAGAGTAAGGAACAATAATCATAGTTGGGATCCATATGATCAGGAAAAATCACTTATATTATGTATAAATTATTAACCCTTCTTTAATATATGACACCATAGGTTTATCCTAGGTCTTTCATAGCCATATTCTATTTCAATAATTCATTATGGTTCGTAAAGAGTTTTTGAATTTCCAAAGCAAAGCCCCCTGGAGTATCAAACCAGGTGTGCAAAAAGGTTCATTATCACGCACCATTTCCCAATCTATTATCGATAAATATTGTGTTTTGAAGTTTGTTACCCCTAATTTGTCATGACCCATCCCTCAGGGCCCATGTCGTGACAACCCCAAGCTCACCTTTCATAGGTCAGGGGTTGGCGACTACACTGAAAGGCGTATTCCCTAAAACCGGGAAGTAATTTCCTTTTTAACCTGTAAAATTACACAACTAAGCACAATGTAAACTATAAAGTAAACAGGGTGTGTATAGAAAGTAAAGGGTCCAGAATACAAGCCCAACTGAAAAGTACAAGTAAAATTGAAAAGTAAAAGTAACTAAAAAGTGCAAGTGAAACTAAAAACAACTCATGTGAACACCTGCGAAGGAACCTACCTAAAGGGTAGGTATATCTCTTGGATGGTCATCTCTGTGGTATGTCTCGTCTAATGTCCACCTCTGAGCTACCTCCTGTCCTGGTACCCCCATCCCCAGTCATCGTTATTCATCATCTGCACCAAACACAACAAGGTGCGGGCGTAGCCCGTACAGGGGTGAGTATAACAATACTCAGTAGGGACCCTGAGATCCTCAATGGTCTCAAAAAATCCACAAAGAATAATCCATGAAGCATGAAAACAATTGTCAACCCTACTTAGGTATATGCCCATACATATACCTATGTTGTCAAGTATTCCCATATCAATCATGAGGAAACACATGGCCCAACTCAAAAGCCCAGAGCTCAACTCTTCCACGAAGGAAAGAATACCACAATGTTAAAGACTCAACTCACACTAGGTATACAACTCTGAGAAATATAATTTTGAATCTAACCCACCCAGGATCGCTATGGAAGCTGATAACGAGCCAACAGATTCTCTAGGGATAGTAACAAATAACATTCCCAGTCACAACGTTGAACTCCTCAGCTGCTGGAGAACTCCTACTCTATCGAGTAAACTGGGCCTACTTCTTCCCCAGAGTCACTTCTAACTATCCTTAGACTACTAAGGTAGTCCTCCTATGGAGTATCGTGGGTCTGTCGCGTCACACAAAGGTGCTCCCCACTGTGGGTATACCGCGTCACACAGAGGCACTCCCCCTCATGGAATGTTGAGGTAATCCTCCTATCAAGTACCATGGGTATTCCACATCACACAGAAGCTCTCACCAATGTTGTTATGTAGTGTCACATAGACGCGCTCTCCATTGGGCCTATCGAGTCACTCCAATTCGAAACAGTCAGCAGTCGTCAAGTCTCACCCTGTCGCAGGGTTCTGTATGAATCGCGCATAGAAGAACCACTCCGCAATCCATATTTCATACTTAAATCGCCCCTATGTTCCATGAAAAATTATCCCAAAGGTTTGTCACATGAAAAGAGACCCAACACAATATAAGACACATCAATCAGACATCTGGTTTGAATGTTATTATCGTTTTCACTCTGAGGGCCCGATTTGATTAAAGATCTGATCCAAACCTGATGTACTCTAAGCTTATCCAAAACTCAAGTGGATTATAAAAAAATTACCCCCTCCATCCAAGGATTCTATCACCACTTTCGGTTCATCAAACAGACACTTGGATCACAAGTTATGGAAAAAAAGGTGAAACTGGGTCCAGATGGGCCCCGATCTGGCCCGGATGGCCTAGTCCATGGCGGGTCCAGCCCGTTGAGCCATAGTTAGGCCTGGCCCGTGAAGGGGAGGTCCGACCCAGCCTGTTGTCATGGCCTGCAATGGCGAGGCCTTCTCAGCGCGGCCAGCCCGAGCTGGCGCCGAAGGGGGAGCACCCCCTTCTGGTTTTCTCGAACCATCCATCGAACCATTCGGCTAGGTGGCATGTGGTTCCCACTAAAGGGGGTCCCACTTGGTCTGGCATTGCAGGATGGAAGGTCATCCGGTCTTCCTCCTAGTGGCGCAGTCGTACGCCACTGCTCTACCACGACCTCCCTTCAGCCTCTGCTGAGGCCAAGCGGTTGTGGACCCCCTGCTCCACTGGTAGCGTGGACATATGCCACCGCTCCAACACACAACTGGCTAGTTTCCAGCTTCTACCCTACCCAGTCGTGTCCCCCTCATCAACCAGTGGTGTGAACATGTGCCACCCTTCCTTCATTGCGGCCTGTCGGGTGTTGGCTGCCGCCTTCTCCCACAAGCCACTATGTCTTCGTTCCAAGCCCAAAAAATTAAAGGATAACATATTCATGATCCTTTCATTGAGGTATCTGTATCCATATATCATGTTTAGAAAAACTCTGTGTTTCCTGCATCAATAAATATTAGGTGTTGAATAATACATGAAGAACACATGAAGAATAAAAAGAAAGAGGAGAAAGGTTTATGTGGGGGACGATGGCCATGTCTGTTTGGCCATCGTCATCGTGACTTTAGGATATGAAGAATCAATAAAGTAAATTCAAACATAAATAAAACCCCTACCTCATTCGCCCATAAGATATTTCATGAGTAAGAAGACGAAGTCGATGAGATGGTGACGTTGGCATTCGTTGCTCCCGAAAGATGCTTCCGATCCAGGCTTGACGTCGGTTTCTCATTCTTCGTTGAGTGTGGTTCTCATTTGGAGAATGTTCTTTCTAACTCTCAGAATCTCTCCTCTTTTTCCAACTATTCTTCCATGAGAGTTGTTGTCCCAATTTAATGATTCAAGGATTAATGTTGGTACATAAAAGTTTACACATTAAATTGGAGCAATAAATTGGAAGGATCCAAATGGTTTTCCCCACATTAAAGAAGGGTTTAGGTGGTCCCCACCACCAGAATACAAAAAAAGGTGTTTTCAAAAAAAATAAAATAAAAGTTTTTTTATTTTATTTTTATTCTCCCACAAAAAGCTAAACACCCAACTTCTACCCCTCGACCTACTGCGGTCAAGGTGAAGGTCTCCTTAAGAGAATATTGACACTGCGAGTTCAACAGTGCCCTCAGATTTCAATTCTGAGCACTGGTTTCAAAGTCACAAAACCCACTCCCATGTTTACTGAATGTACCTAAGAATAGTTCAGAAATTCATTCCGAGAACTCCGGTCCTTGGAATCACGAACAGTCAATTTTTTATAACTCTTAATATTCCATATAATTACGAAAATTACATGGAAGAATTTGGGTCTTTACATCCACCCCACCTCAGGGATTTGCATCCCCAAAAGCCTCAACACAAACTAAGGAAACATGTGGGGGTACTAAGAAAGAATCTGACCCTCCCGCTCATATGTACTCTCCTAGAGGTTCTTGTGTGGACAAAAAATGTGCACCAGAGGTATCGAATTCCCAATAAGGACACGCTCCTGTTAATCCTCAATCTCTACTGGAACCTCCAAAAACGTCACCCCATCATCGATGTCCAGCTCTCCCCAGTCAATGATGTGTGAAGGTTCATGTACATATCTCCTCATATGGGATACGTTGAAGATGTCGTGCACCCGGTATGACTGAGGTGGAAGAGCTAAGCGGTAATCCACCTCGCCAACTCAACTGAGGACCTGAAAGGGTCCGATGAACCTCAGAGATAACTTGCCGCCCCGGCCAAATATCCACAAACCTCATCGAGGTGAGACATTCAGAAAGACATGGTCACCATTCTCGAACTCAAAAGGTCTTTATCTCCTGTCAGTATAGGACTTCTTCCTGCTCTGTGCAGTCTTCATCTGCTCATGGATGATCTGCACCTTCTTTGTGGTAGCCCGTACCATCTCTGGTCCTACGAGTGCTGACTCCCCTAGGTTAGTCCAGCAAAGTGGTGATATGAAAGGTTTCTCATAAAATGCCTTGAATGGTTCCATACCGATAGTGGAGTGATAGATTTTATTGTACGCTAACTCCACCAAAGAAAATTGATCCTCCCAGCTACGGCCAAAATAAAGGATGCAAGCACATAGCATGTCCTCGAGGGTCTGAATGGTCAGCTCTTCCTGGCCATCTATCGGAGGATGGAAGGTGGTTCTCAACCAAAGTTATTTCCTGAACGCTTCTATCAACCCTTTCTATAGTTGTGAAGAAAATCATTCATCATGATCGGAGACAATAATATATGGCACTACATTAAGCCATACAATCTTCTGTACGTAGAGGCATCCTAATCCCTCTACTAAACCCTTCTCTATAATAGGTAGAAAGTGGGCTGACTTGTTGAGTAAGTCAAATATTACCCAGATAGAATCATGACTCCTGGACATGTGTGGAATTCATGTCATGAAGTCCATGGAAATTCCATCCCACTTTCACTCTGGCACCTCTAATGGATAAACTAAGCCTTTTGGAACCTGATGCTCTGCCTTCACTTGCTGACAAGTGAGGCACCGAGCGACAAAATCTGACACTGCCTTCTTTATTCCCAGACACCAGTGCTAATGCTAGAGGTCCTGGTACATCTTCGCCACTCTTGGATGCACCACTAGCGGGGACATATGGAACTCCCGCAACACTTCCTCCCAATGCACCTCTGGTACTAATGTACATCCTCTAAAGAGGATGTTGTGCTCCCCAAATTCAGAAAATCCATCAGGTTCCTGTCCTGTGGATTCTAGTCTCGTCGAGCCTTGCAGTTTGTGTCCCCAAGTTACGCCTCCCTAACTCGCTGAAGGAGTGGGGGAGTGACTATCATAGACTGAAGATAAGATGCTCCATCTTGATCCACATAGGATATCTTAAAAGCATCTAACTGCTCTGTCACTTCACTTAGAAACGGTATACCCGGACTCCTGTTGAGTGCATCTGCTACTACGTTCCCTTTCCCAGGAGTAAATATTATCTCAAAGTCATAGTCCTGGAGGAACTCAAGACAACTCTATCGTATCAGGTTCAGGTCCTTCTGAGAGATGATATACCGGATACTTTTGTGATCAGAGTAGAATATAAAACATTTGCCCATAAAGTAATGTCGCCACATATTCAAGGAAAAGACCACTACTAATAATTCCAGGTCATGAGTAGCGTAGTTCTGCTCATGCTATATCAGCTATCAAGAACCATATATGATCACTGCTCACTCCTACATCAGGACACATCCACGCCCTGTCCCTGATGTGTCGCAATAGACTACGTTCCCAATGCCTTCCTCCAATAGCCTCAAGAAAGGGGCACTTGTTAGTCTCTTCCTCAGCTCCTGGAAACTCTTCTGGCATCTCTCAAACCACACGAAGTGTTTCCCCTTCTTCTTCAATGCTGATAAGGGTGCCGCAACTCTGGAAAATTTAGGCACAAACCTCCAATAGTTACCAGCCAAACCCAAGAAACTCCGAACTTCTATCACACTCCTTGGTGGCTCCCAAGAAATCACCACCTCAAAATTTGTTAGATCCACTACAACTCCAACCTCCGAGATGATGTGTCCCAGAAAGTGAACCTCTTGGATCCAAAACTGGCCCTTCGATATCTTACTATAAATCTGGTTCTCTCGAAGTGTGTCTAGAAATATCTATAAATGATAGGCATGATCCTCCTCCGTCACTGAGTATATTAGGATGTCACTGATAAATACTACCAAAAAGAGATCAAGGTATGGCTGGAAGATCCAGTTCATCAGCCCCATGACTACTATTGGGGCATTGGTCATGCCGAAATGCATAACTAAGAATTCACAATGTCTATACCGACATTTTAAGAATTCCTTCTACACATCATCATCTCGTACTCTGAGCTGGTGATAGCCTAATCTGAGGTCTATCTTCGAAAACCATCGTTCTTCCTTCAGCTGATCAAAGTGATCATCAACCCTTGAGAGTGGGTACTTGTTCTTCACGATCACCTGTTTCAGGCATCGATAGTTCACACATAGTCTCAAAATCTCATCCAGCTTCTTGGCGAACAAAATTGAGGCTGACCAAGGAGAAACACGGGGCCTAATTAACCCCTTTCTCTGCAAGTCCTCCAGCTATACCAGCATCCCTTGAAGCTCCGCAGGAGCCATCCGATATTGCTGGAGGAGATATCGATGCCATCCCAGGATACAAGTTGATATTAAAGTCTACCTCTCTGTGAGGAGGTAGACCCAAAACATCATCTGGGAAAACATCAGTGTACTGGTCCACCACTATAGGATAGCTTGGACGCTTTACATCAACTTCTCTAAGGGTAAGGCTAGCCAACTGATATGTGATCGACTGCACCCTCCTCTGGGTAAATCTATCCTCTACTGAAAAGCTTCCCTTCTCATCAGTGAAGAAAAAAATGGTCTCATCCGTGCGGACACACCGCACTTTTCACCTAATATAGTTAATCTGAGCATGGACTATAGATAACCAGTCTGTAACCAAGATGATGTCATAAGGCCTTGACGCCACTACAAGGAGATCCCAGTCGAATCTCTCACCTCCTATAGTAATCTCACTCTTCCTGCATCAGTGGTTGATCGTCGAATCCACTCCCGTAGGAGTTTTTAGCAGTAAGGATCGAGCCAACAGCTCCGTCGGAATCTTCGAGCTCCGAATGAGGGTCGTGGAAATAAACAAGTGGCTGGAACTTGTGTCTATAAGTACTACAAATAAGGTGGAGTAGACACAGACCATACCAGGTATCATCTCCGGAGCACTGTGGTTATAAGCCTAAACTGCCCGGAGTTGAGATCGCCCATGTCCACCTTCTCCATGTGGTCGGGGTGGACCACCTAGAGGTGGTGGCAGTAGAACCTCAAAACATGGCCCACTGCCTACTGCATGACCTAATCCTCTACCGCGCCCGCCTTTTCCCTGCAGACCTCCTTGATCAACCCTGTGTCTCTACCTCGACGGTCCCTCGACCATCTTTTTGTTGTCAGTATGGTGGTTTGGGCAGTCACGAGCCATGTGACCCTGTTCGCCGCACTAGTAACACTGCATAATCCTTGCATGTCCTGCTCTGTCTCAAAGGCCCCACACCACCGACCATGTATCCTGAAGTTGTCCACCTGTATGTCTGTTCCTCTTGGACCTTGGCATCATATATCTACTGCAAGTTGCAGATGACTCTTCTACATGTCATCTAGTGGTGGGTCTCGCTATTGGTGACTGCTCAGAAAGGAATCTCTCCACTAAGAGTGCTCACTCTAACACCCTCACCTAAGTCAGGATGCTGAGGGAAACCATAGAATCTATAATCTTCTGTCTGAGCCCCTTCTTTAAGGTCCGGGCCCTGAAGAAAGGGTCTCGCACCATGTTAGTGGAGTATCACAAGAGGATGGTGAACCTTGTTGAATATTGAGCCACACACATGCTACCCTGCTTCAAGTGGAGAAGCTCTTGTATATACACTAAGTGTAGGGTCACTAGGATGAAATCTACCCTAAAAAGGCTCTTGATGTCTGCCCAGATGAGAGTGACCATGTCTTGAACTTGGAGCATCAAGCTCCACCATCTTCCCACTACTACCCGAAGAAGGCTGGCAGCAATGATCACCATGAGATCATCTGGTGTCCCTACCAGTCGAAAAACCCTAACCACGGCCTCCAGCCAATCCTCAGCCACATGTGGATCTATCTTTCCCTAGAACCTCAGTGGCCAATGGTGCTAGAACTCATGAAACAATCTCAAACGATGTGCACCCTCTGTTGTTGGGGCTGGTGGCATCGGCTGCCCAATGGGTAGTGGTGCTGCTGGTACATAACCCGGTGGTACAACTGCTGTAAGGGGCCGCTGCACCGAAGCCTCATCGCTCAGTGGGCTATCATCACATACTCTAACTGGAATCATGGTTGGCTGTTGGCGTGGAGGCATCTTGAAAAGAAACAGGTGCTCCATGGTCATTAAGTTTAAACTTGGTGATCTGACTCAAAGATATCACAAAGAAATTTTTTCAAAAACACAAACACAGTGAGAGTTGTTATGCACTGAGTCGGAAATCAGAAGTCGGGGTTCTGGTGTATGGATACATCCGCCGCCACACCAACACTGGACTCCCCGAACTGAAAACCACACTCTTAACACATAACACGATTGTTTCACAGAAAATACTAGAGTTCTAGCTCTTCTGTAGAACCGAACTCCTCTGATACCAAATTGTCACCAACCATCCCCTGGGGCTCGTGATGTGACTACCTGAATCATGCCTTCCATAGGATAGGGGTTAGCAACTAGCACCGAAAGGAATATTATATAAAATCAGGAAGGCATTTCATTTTTAACCAGTAAACTTACTAAACTAAGAACAAAGTAAACTATAAAGTAACCATTGTGTGTACAGAAAGTAAAGGGGACATAATACAAGACCAACTGAAAAGTATAAGTAAAACTGAAAAGTAAATGTAAATAAAAAGTACACATATAACTGAAAATAAGTCCTGTGAACACTCACCAAGTATCCTAACTAAAGTTTAGGTACATCTCTCATATGGTCATCTCTACAGTATGTCTCGTTTAATGTCCACCTCCGAGCTACCTCCAGTCCTAGAACCCCCATCCTCAGTCAATTTTGTTCGGCGTCTACACCAAACACAATAACGTGTGGGCATAGCCTGTGCAGGAGTGAGTATAAATATACTCATTTGGGACTCTGAGACCCTCGAAGGTCTCTCAAAATTCAAAAAGGATAATCCACAAAGCATGAAAACAACTATCAACAGTACTTAGTAATATTCCCATATATATACCTAAGTTATTGAGTATAATGATCTCAATTATGAGGAAACACAAGGCCCAACTCAAAATCCCAAATATCAACTGCTCCACAAACGAAAGAATACCACAAAGGTAACGAATTATCTCACACCAAGTATACAAATCTGAGAAAGAAAATTATGAAGGTGACCCACACAGGATCGCTATGGAAGCTGATATCCAGCCACAGGATTCTCTAGGGATAGTAACAAGTAACATTCCCAGTCACAATGCCGAACAACTCGACTGTTGGATAACTTCTAATATATCAAGTATAGTGGGCCTTCCACGTCACATAGTGGAGCTTCCCATTAACCTTGGACGGCTAAGGTACTCAACCTGTCGAGTACCATGGGTTAGCCGTGTCACACAGAGGCACTCCCGACCGTGGGTCTGCCGTATCACACAGAGAAGCTCCCCCTTGTGGCATGCTGAGGTAATCCTCCTGTTGAGTACCATGGGTCTTCCACATCACACAGAGGCTTTCCCCAACATGGTTCATCCGTTTCACACAGAGTCACTCCCCACTAGGCATGTCAAGTCACTCCGAGTCGAAATAGTCAGTAGTCATCAAGTCTCAACCAATCACAGGGTTTTGAATGTATCGTGCTTGGGAGAACTGTCCCCAAGCCATATTTAATACCTCAAACACCCCTAAGTTCCATGAAAAATTATCCCAAAGGTCTGTCATGTCCAAAGGGACCCAACGCAATAGATGACGTGTCAATCGGACGCCCGGTCTGTAAGTTATTAGTGTTTCCGCTCCGAGGGCCCCGTTGGACTTGGGGTCTGATCCAACCCATACATACTACAGACTTATTCAAAACTCAATCGATGTACTCCAAAATGACCATCTCCATCTATGAATTCTAGAACCACTGACGGTTCATCAGACGGACTCTCGGATCATAAGTTATGGCCAAAAAGGTGAAACTGGGTCCAGATAGGCTGGGCCTTTGCAATCCTAGCCCGCGAAGGGGTGGTCCAGCCCAAGCCGTTGGCAAGGCACAGTGAAGCGGATCGCTGGGTGAAGCATACTATGGTGCATCCCGCTAGGTGTGCAGTACGCCCGAGCTAGAGCCGAAGGGGGAGTGCACCCTTCAAGTTTTCCCGAACGGTCCATTGGACCATTTGGTTAGGTGGTACGTGGGACCCGTCGGAGGGGTCCCTCCTGGTCTGGTGCGGCCATCCAGAAGGCCGACCGGTCATCCTCCCAGTGGCGTGGTCGCACACTACTACTCCACCATGGCCCTCCGGATGGCTGAACGCCCTTTGGCCTCCACTGCGGCCCACCTGCTCCACCGGTGGTGCGGACGTGCGCCGCCACTCCGCCACATGGCCGGCTAGTTGTTGGTCGCCATCATGCCCTGCCTTGGCCGAAAAAATGTGGCCTTCTCATGAACCGGCGGCACGGATGCATGACGCCCTACCATCCTCGCAACCAGCCAAGTGTCAGCCACCGCCTTCTCCCATGAGCCACTGCGGCTTCGTTCCAAGCCTGAAAAATCAAACGATCACATATTTTTGATCCTTGCATCAAGGGATCCATGTCCATATATTTCACTTTGAAAAAATCCATGTTTCTAGCAACAATAAAAATTATGCGTTAAAGAACGCATGAAGAACGCATGAAGTATAAAAAGAAAGAGGAGAAAGGTTTAGGTACGGGACGATGGTCATGTTATTTTTTCCATCATCGTCGTGAATTTAGGATATGAAGAATCAATAAAGTAAATTCAAACATAAATAAAACCCCTGCCTCGTTCTCCTATAAGTGATTTTGTGCGGAAGAATATGGAGTCAATGAGATGGTGACGTCAGCATTCTTCTCTCCTGTAAGAAGCTTTTGATTGGGGCTCGACTTTGGTTCCTCATTCTTCATTAGGGGTGGTTCTTCGTTGGAGAATGTTATTTCCAACTCTCCAAATCTCTCTTCGTTTTCCAACGATTCTCCCACGAGAGATGTGGTGCCAATTTAATGAGTTAAGGATTAATGTTGGCACATCAAAGTTGGCACATTAAATTGGCACAATAAATTGGTAGGATCCCACGAGTTTTCCCCACATTGAAGAAGGGTTCGGGTGGTCCCCACCACAATAATTCAAAAAAAAGGAGGTTTCAAAAAAAATAAAAAAAGTTGTTTTATGTAATTTTATTTTTATTCTCCCACAAAAAGCTAAAAACCCCAACTTCTACCCCTGACCTTCTATGGTCGATTTGAAGGTCTTATTAAGCAAAAATCGGCACTTTGAGTTCAACGGTGCCCTCATATTTTAATTCTGAGCACCGATTTCAGTGTTACAAAAACCCACCCATACGTTTACTAAACGTACCTAAAAAAAGTTCAGAAGTTCATTCCAGGCACTCCAAGCATCAGAATCACGCATCATTAATTTTCATGGACTCGTAATACTCCATATAATTAAAAAATTACATGAAAAAATATGGGTGTTTACATAAGTAAATTTCTTCCTAATCCAAATCCACTTGTATAATCTAGACAGAGATGTATTTCATAGAAACCACTCTCTCTATCCATTAAAAAAATTCAAGTACATTTTCCTATACTTTGACTCATCTTAAGACTAATATTTATACATGTCCTTGGGTATATCACTAATGTTTTCTCATCCTAGTTTCCAATGGTTAACTTAAACTTTTCTGTGATACCAACTATAACAAACCAATATTTTCATACATAGATATTGCATAGTTTTTATAGAATGTATAATACATTACACATTCCCAAGAACTATAATAGTTTAGTGACTTTGGAAACATGGAAACCTAAGCACTGGTCCATAAGTGAGATACGTCATCTCCCACTTATTATTCATAAGTTGTACAAATCTTAGGAATATCATACGTAATAAATATCTTTATGATCCGGGGAAAGTGAATATAAGAAAGCATGAGCTCATATTCTTGGTAAGGGTAAATAATGGAGATATATAATCATAACTTGACCATAAGGGTATAAGAACATATTCATAACATTTTAAAACCATACCCTATATATTAAGGATAATAATCATGATTTATGGCATAAAAATTGGTAGATCATAAGACATGGGTGATAAGCCTCACTACCAATACCATCATGTAGCAAACAAATACGCTTAGAAAATCATTTCAATCATTGTTAAGGCTCACTACCAATACCATCATAGTGGAAAGCGTTCTTTGTTGAACCAGTTTCATTCCCCTTTCCAGCCCTATATTACTTAACTAGGTTCATTTATCATTCTATTAAATGTCTTACTAAACTGAGTTCACTCCACACTCCACTCATATCTATCTCATTAGATATTAATATTTACCCAATGTATTGGAGGGAGATATAGGTTCCAACCGTCACATAATTAAAATCATAAATATGTGCCACAAGATCATAAACATTAATCATATAATATCCCCTGAAATTAAATGGGTTTCATAAGTATGTCATCATATCATAATATATGGAAATAGATAGGTTTCATAATTATTTCATAATAGAATGATCTGTGAAAAGAATGGGGTTTCATAATTGTTTTATCATGGTATAACCCATAGAAGAGAAATGGATTTCCTAAAAATCATTCCATAAAAACATAAAACATTCATAGAAGTAATATGAGGGGTATTATTATTCATATCACTGGTAAAGAATAAGTAACACTAGTATATGTCATCTTAGATAGAAAATAAATTTGAAAGATCATTTAAAACATTTCTTGGGGAAAATATAATTTTCACATGGAAAAAAATTCTTCTAAAACAGAAAAGGTTTTGAATACCTTTTTCTTTGAAAATAGTCTTGAAAACTTATAAAATAATCCTCTAAAAAATTATAGGTCATAATGTTTGAAAAATTTATTCATTCTTTAAACATTAAAATGAATGTTTCTTCCACATTTACCGTAAAAGCCCAAAGGGGTTTATTTAGGTAAATGGCATGAATATTAATTTAAAAATATTTTTGTAAAAATTAAAACATGGATAAAAATTTCTTTTAAAAATCATAAGTTAGTAATAAATCATTTTTGAAAATAGTTTTATAAAACATGGTTTTGAAAGAAAACTTATTTCTGATCAAAGCGAGAAATAAAGTCAAATTTTATTCAAAATATTTTCTTAATTATTTTAAGTACCAAAGAGTAGGAAGATGGAACCATTAATTGAATATATAATGAATAAAAACATTATAATAAAATTAATTAGAATTATTGAGAGTTATTACATTATATTTTATCAATGGAGACTCAATCATAAACAATCCCGATAAATGAAGAGATTGTAACATAAAATCTTTACCACTTCAAAAACATTAGATCATAATCCACATGAAGGAAAAACAAAAAATGGAATAGAAAATATCATGAGAATAAATAAATTCATGAAATTATATTTCAAATGTGTTTTATATACACCTCATAAAGTAATATAGGGGCATAACATAACGTACATCTCAAAGATGAAAAATTGAGATAAAATTCCCTTACATTAATCCTTGACTTCCATCATACTCATTCAAACCTTCTATATAATAAATATAAGTTAATTATAAATATATAAAAGAATAATACTCATATATATCATACCATATATTATTTCATTATGACCTTTTTATCTATGTATTAATGATTCAATGTTAAAGTCAAGTTTTGATAATAAGAGCTTGTTTTTCATAAAAGTTTTTCTTTGTTATATTTTTCATTCTTTTATAATATTCATTATTTAAACATATAAATAATGATAATTCTGATATAAATATCAAATATATTCAGTAAATATGTATTTATAATAATATATAAAATATATAAATAGAAAATGAAATACTCTATTCATTGAAATGGTAGGTCGTACGTACGCATGAATGTTGTTTTGATTTTCCTATCAGATAAAAAGTATAAAAAGTGTATGATATATTATAATTTAATTAAAATATTTAATTAATATATATCACATATTATTTTTAAACCCATCCTTAATATAGTTCATGTAAAGCGTGAAAGAATCAAATCGCTTCGCGAGGCGGTAGTCCGTTGTGCACATGAATGAAGTTATCATATTCCTAAGAAATGAAAAGAATGAAGGTATGCATGATATATAAATAAAATAATCCAAATTAGATCATAAAAATAATATATATAATATATAAATAATAAAACCATAATTATGACCATCCTTGACAGATGGGAATGGAAAAGAGAATGACATTAGTTTGCAAGACGGTAGTCTTGTGTACACATGAATGATGATTTCATAACCCATTTGATGGAATTGGAGATGAGTGTAGGTCAATAACTTATCATAAAAAAATATAAGTATATATAAGATAATTAAGTTATTATATAATCATGATATAAAAATAATTAAATTTGTTTAAGGAATAGATAAAAAAATATTTGTAGATGAATGTTACCTCTTCTTCAGATATCTTCCTTAGGGTTGTACTAAAATACTTCCTAAGATATATTTCTGCCAAAACAAATTATTATAGGATTAGTATAGGGAATTTGAGAGGTTATTTGGTTATTTATTTTATTAACTAAAGTGGTGTAAAATGTGTAGAAGATCGGATAGGGGTGGCCTTTTATAAGTGGGTGAGTGGAAAAATTTTAAATTTGGAAAGAGAGAATTCCAACCATGTTATTCATATGTTAAAAGGGTCCAAAATGTAACATTATCCAACCTTATAGTTTTAATGGTCGAAATATGTCCATAAAAATTTTGTATACAGGTTTATAGGTAAATTTACCCTTATATTTTTATTTTCACCCTCTAGTAAACCCATTTTTACCTTAACCGTTGTGATTAATTTTTACTTCATTCATTATTAGTTTTGATCAAAAAATTATTTTGAATTTCTATAAATTATAAATTATACTAATTATAAATATTTAATCCATTTTTCTAAATTTCATTCACATAAGTGGAAAAAATTAGTTTAAAATTAATCTCACAGACATGATGAGAAAACGGGTTTCTAAATTGAAAATGTTTACAAAATATTTATATCCAATTTCAATGTAAACTATATTCAAAAGACCTAAATTGGATTAATATATTTTTAATTGAACTAAATTTACTTTAAAAAAATTTTAAATATAATTTATTTTTATAAATAAATTATACACATAGACAGTTTAATTAAACTTTTGTATTTTTCACTATTCATCAAAAATGAAACATTCAAAAAATTTATGAAAATTAACCATAAACTAATTTTGACATTATGATTTCAAAAATGAATTTTATTTTATCAAATTAAAAATTAATAAAAGTTATCTTTTTTAGAAAATATTATTTTCAAAACATATAAATAATTTATCAAAACATATGTATTTTATTATTGATATGTTTTATTTATATAAAAACATTATATATAATATTGAAATATTAGTTAATAAAATTAATATTATTATGTTAAATGGATAAGTTATTATGTACACCTTTAAATAAATATATTAATAATGTATCCTTGTTTTTTCAAAACATGATATCACAAGTAACACAAGATAATATGATGGTTCATGTAATGCAATGTTAACTTAGTATTTCATTCAATGAAATTCATCAAAGAAATTTAATTTATTAGGAAAAATATTCATAAAAACTTTGGGTGTTACATTCTACCCCCTTAAAATTAATTTCAGCCTCAAAAATCATCACTATGATATAAGAAAATGGAAATAATTCTTTCTCATCATATCCTTTAGTTCACACATAGCTTCCTCAAGCTGGTGGTTTCACTAAAAAACTTTTACCAGGTGAATATTCTTGTTTCATAGAACTTTCTCTATATGATCCAAAATATACACTAATTATTCCTTATAAGAAAGATATTTCTCTAGTGGTATAAACTCTAATTTCAATACATTTTTAGGTTAAATTATATACTTCCTCATGATAGATACATGAAACACGTCATGGACTCAAGAGAGGTTTTTTGGATGCACCAAGTGATAGGGTACCATCTCAAAACAATCAAGAATTTCAAATGGACTGATATGGCTAGGTATTAATTTATATTTCTTACCAAATCTCATTACCTTCATCCATGGATAAATTCATAGAAACACCTTTGACACCAACTT
The DNA here is from genome assembly GCA_963277665.1 of Viscum album. Classification (NCBI taxonomy): domain Eukaryota; kingdom Viridiplantae; phylum Streptophyta; class Magnoliopsida; order Santalales; family Viscaceae; genus Viscum; species Viscum album. The sequence continues at coordinate 418,793,540 of OY728162.1, read as the reverse complement.
CAAATTCTAGAACACATTAACAATTATTAGTATAACTTTTCTACTGACTTTGATATGCCATGATATGCCTTCGAATGGATCTAACCTTATCTTCCATTTCTTCAGATATCTTAGGTCCCAATAGATTTCATTCTCCAAATTCATTATAGAACATTGGATCTCTATATTTAATTCTATATATATTAAAAAGGAACCATCTAAATGCTAGAGTTAAATCTGTTGTTGAATAAAAACTCAACTTGACGAAGGTGTTGATCTGAACCACCTTTGAAATATAAGAAATAAGATATCAACACTTAATCATGGGTTTTAATTTTTATTTCAAACATTCCATATGTGTGAGGATGATATCTAGTGATAAAACTCAACTCAGTATCAAGATCTTGTTAAAGTATTTTCTAGAAATTTAGGGAAAACCACAAATCCTGATCAGATACAATGGAATATGGTACTCCATGAAACCTTGCCACTTCATTAATGTATATCCTGGAAATATGATCTAGAAATAAGTCTTCTATAATAGAAATGAAGTGTTATAACTTATTAAGTAGATATCATATAACCTATATATCATTATTCTCTTTAGTGGTTTTGGTGATTCCAATGAAAAAATCCACAGTTATGTTCTCCCATTTTTATTCTGGTATGGGTAAAGGATGAAACATCCCCTTAGAATTTTATCTTGAATCCTTAACTTGTTAGTATACCAAGCACTAAGATATAAATTATGTGATATCTCTCATCATACCATCCAACCATAAGTATTATTTCAAATATCTATAAATATTCATACTTCTAGGATGAATAAAGAATTAGGAACTATGAGATTCCTCTAAAAAATCTTTCTTCATGTCTGGTATCGAAGGCAGACATACATAGTTACCGAACCATGTCATTCTATCATGATCAAGGTTAAAATAAGGAATGTTTCTAACCTTATTTTGTAGCTCTATATCTTCCTTTTGTGTCTCTTTAATCATCACTTAGATGGGTGGTTAAACATTAAATTGAGTAAGAAAATATTTTATCATTCCATTAGGATTTGCAAATCTATCCTTTATAAATCTAAAAATATTGGATCTCTTATGATCCTCATTATTGATAATATAGCATGATAAATTTGACTCAATGTATCAGCCACCTTGTTCTCTTTCCCCAGGTGATAATATTTTGAGCAGTCATAATCCTTAAACATTTATAGCTATCTTCTATGGAACATGTTCAACTCCTTTTGTGTGAATGTGTACTTAAAAATTTTATGATTGGTATATATATATCACACTATTAAACATAAATATAATTCCTCCATAAATTTAATCAAAAAAATACACCAAGTAAATTCAAATCATGAGTCATATGTTTTAATGAGGAATCTGATATGAACATGTCATTCTATATAAGAACACATCCCTATCACTTCTTAGATGCATCACTAAAGATTATAAGCCCTTATCTACTGTAGGGTAATCAAATTATAAGTGCATTAACTAACCTTTTCTTTAGTTACTTGAAATTTTCATCACATTAATATGTCTAGAGGAATTTAGCTCCCTGCCAAGTTAACTTGATCGAAATATTAGATAGTCAGGAGAAATTATCCACAAACCATAAATAATATATAGCTAAACCAAGATAACTTCATATCTCAGTCACCATGGTAGGTCTAGTCCAACATCCAAGAGCATCTATCTTTGATGGATTTACTGATATACCCTCTCTTGAGATTATGTGACCCTAAAATGAAACCTTTTACAACCAAAATTCACACTTTGTAAATTTTTCATATAGTATCTATTTTCTTATGGTATTTAGTACAATCCTCAAGTGGTCCTCATGACCTTGTTGTCTCTTGAGTAGATAATAATATCATCTATAAAGACTAACATAAACTAATCAAGGTAATCTCTAAAGAATCGATTTATTTAATCCATCAACATAGTAGGGGAAATAATAAGGCTCAAAGGAATCACTATATATTCATGTTTTCCATACCTTTTATGGGATTCCTTATTGGGGATATCCTCCTTATTGAACCTAAATTGATGATATCCAGAATATAGGTCAACCTTGGAAAAAGTATTTAGCTCCACACAGTTGATCAAAGAGGTAATCAATGCAAGGAATAAGATAATTGTTCTTAATTGTGGTCTTTTTATACTCTTTAGAATCAATGTTGAGTCGCACTGATCCATTTTTCTTTTTCATTAAAAGAATAGGTTCACCCCAAGGTTACACACTTGGCTGAATTAATCCCCTATTAGGGTTTTCTTGGAGCATCCTCCTAAATTCCCAAAACTCGATCGGGGTTATTATATAGGGAGTCTTTAAATTTTTTATGGCACCAGGTATGATTTATATTCTGAACTAAACTTCACGTTTTAGTTTAAGGCTAGGAAAATATTATTGAAATGCATTGAAAAATTCCTAAACAATTGGAATATCATCAATGTTGAGTTTCTCCCTAACCATTTTAGATAAACACCCCTTTCTAATGGGAAATAATACCAATAAAATGGATGTAATATCCATCACAAGTTCATACTTATCATCACATTGATAGAATACTATAGTTTTGTTTTTAATATCAAACATAACTTACCTTACTTGAAAATTGGTGTGGGATTTATGAAGATAATTCCAATCCATGTCTAGGATTACATCAAACTCTACTAGAGGAAGAATGAAAATATTTACTGGAATCATATTCCCACCTACATCAACAGGAGAAGAATTTTAGACTTGAAATGTGATCATCATACCATTATGGGTTTCTAATAATAATTCCACATATAATCATTTTGGTGGAATCTTGATACCCTTTATATATTCATTAGATATGAAATATTGGGAAGATCCAGAGTCAAATAAGACATTGGTAGTTCTAGAGTAGATGGTAAGTGTACCATTAACCACATCATCAGCACACCCCTTATTAGAAATTAAATATCATCTAATAATTTGGGTGGAATCCTCCATGATTCTTCCCACACTGAGAGTATAAAGTAAAGTTCATATTTTTCTCTCCATGGTTATTATATTTTCCATTTATGTCATTTTTTCTTCTCTTGTAAAAACCAAGAGATTAGTACATAAATCCAACCCCTATTTTCCCCTTGATAGAACATTAAATAATCTATTCATATATATTGATGTATATTATGGATAAATCCCTTCATAGACATTGTTTTAAGAAATGAAAAATTGATCAACCTTCCTTTTAGGATGGATGATAATCCTAGAAGTGTACCTCACAAGTCTTGTAAAATTTTCCTCATAGGTACCAATAGATTCATCATCCTTTTTCCTTTATCTCAAGGAACTCTTTCCCCATCTTTGTAAAAATAAAAAGGGGAAAGTAATTATTGAAAAAAAAATTCTTAACATCATCCCAATTCATGGAGTTAATTTTTTCATGTTTCCTTATATTCTTGATAATATTCCACCATTGATCTTCTTCACCTTCAAAACTTCAGATAACAAAAATGACTTTTTTATGTTCTAAACACCAGAGAATAGAAAATATCCATTCATTGGAATTGATCCATTTTTCAGAAACTAATGGATCTGAAGATCCACTAAAATAAGGTGATTATTTCCTCATGTATGACTCAATATAATGTTGTTACCTCCTTTGTTTGTTTGGAAGTCACACATGATTCATAGCTTGAGAAATCTGTGTGAGCATAGTAATGAGATTTTTCATTATAGCTCCCATAACATTTGAATTATAATGAGTAAAATCATTATATTTTCCACAACACATTGCATTAATGTTGTTCCTTCAGGTTCCATCCATTAACTAAAACCAAAAAACATAGAGTAAGGAACCATAATCATAGTGTGGAATCATACAATCCTGAAAAATAACTTATAGGATATTTAAATTATGAAACTCTATTTAATTCATGAAAACTTAGTTTTATCCTAAGTCATTCAAAACCATATTATATTTAAATCATTCATGATGGTTAATAATGATTTTTTGAATTTACAAAGCACGTCCTCTTGGATTATTACACCAAGTGTGCGGTAAGACCCATTTTCATACACTAGTTTCCAAACAAGTATAGTTCAATATTTTTTTAGTGGTTTTTACCCCTAGGTAAATAGGTTCCATAACCCCATCAACTTATAGTATCTAGATAAGGATGTATTTCTATGATACCACTATCTTTATCCTATAAAAAATTATATGAAATAATCCTATACTTTGACTCATCCTTAGACATGTATTTAGGGATGTCATTAAAGTTTTCTCTTCCAATTCACCAAAGTTTAACTAAACCTTTTCTCTGATACCATCTATAATGAACCTGTATTTTTGTACATAGACTATAAATACTTTTTAGAGAATATATAATACATTAAAAATGACAGAGAAACATAATAGTTACATGCCTTTAGAAACTTGGAAACCTAAACACTAGTCTATAAGTGAGATACCTCTTCTCCCACATGTTCTTTATAACTAGAACCATTATTAGTAATATCATACCTAATACATATCTTCATAATATGGGGAAAGGAAACATAATAAAGGGTGATCTAATATGCTCGGTAAGGGTAAATAATGAGATATGTAAGAATAACATGACCATATGATTATGAGAACATTAGTGTAAATTTTTTAAAACCATACCCTACAGTTCAAGAATCATAATAATGAGTCATGTCATAAAAATTGGTGCTTCCCGAGACATGATTCATAAGTTAATCAAAGAACATGATTCATGATATCATAATACATAGAATTATTTCCATACACATAATCATAGAAATTCATTTCCATATTAGTCAGGGCTCATTTCCAAGGAAATCATATTAGACAAAGTCCTTTACTAAAGTAGTTGCACTCCTTGTTCTAGTCATGTAATACTAAACCTGGTTTATTTTCCATTCAATCCATATCTTACTAAATCGATCTCACTCTATGTTCCACTCCCTTCTATCTTAGATTATATAAATCTTTACCCAATGCATTAGAGGGAGATATAGTTCCCTCCCATCACATAATTAAATCAAACATATGTGTGCCACAAGATCATAAAAATTCATCATATAATAACCCTTGAAATAAAATTGGTGTCATAATCATTTAATAATATCAGAACCTAATGAAAATATAAATTTTTCATAATCATTTAATCATAGAATAACCCATGAAAAGAACCATGTTTCATAATCATTTTATCACGGTATAACTGATAGAAGAGAAATGAGTTTCATAAACATCATGCCATAGAAAACAAGAACTTTTCAGAGAAAGAATACAAATTTTATTCTTCGATCATATCCCCAATAATGAATAGGTAACACCAATGGATGTCACCTTAAATGGAAAATAATTTTTAACGATCATTTAAAACATTTTTAAGGAAAATATCATTTTCACTAAGAAAAACACTTTTTAATACATAAAAAAAATTTCGAAAACCTTTTATTTGTAAATATCCATGAAAAAATATAAAGATTCGAATAAATGAAAGTTCATGATGAAGGAAAATTTCATCCATGTTGGAAACATTAAAATGAAGGTTCTTTCCACATTTATGGTAAAATCCAAATATGTGTTATTTTAGAAAGAGGAATGAATATTACTTTCAAAAAAAATTGAAAACTCAAAAATGGGTAAAAATGTTTTTGAAAATTCATAATTGAGTAATAAAAAAATTGAAAACTTTTTTAGAAAATATGGTTTTGAAAAAAAACATATTTCTAACTGAACAAAGAAATAAAGTCATATATTCTTAAAAACATTTTCTTAATTATCTTAAGTATAAAAAAGTGGAAAATGGTTTCATTACATGAATATATAAAGAATAACCATTAGAGAATAAAATTCATATAAATTATTTAGTGGTTGAAAGTGAGATTTCATCATTGGATACTTAATCATAAAAAATACCAATAAATGATGAAATTATAACATAAAATCGTTTCCACTTTGGTAACATTGAATCATAAGCCCCATGAAGGAATAACATAAAATGGAATATAAAATATCATGAAGATAAAAAATTCATGATATTACATGTCAAATGGGTTGTATATAAACCTCATAAATTAATATAGGTGCATAACATAACCACTGTTGAAAAGTGGGGAAATCCCCATACAATTATACCAACAGTTTATAGAAATATTGGGTATATATTAGCTATAGTATGTCTATACCAATTAATTACATATAATATTGGTATAGATAGGATATCCCAAGGTTTTTTAAAACTATTGGGATATATTCCCTTATATTTTCCTAGTCTCCCACCCTCCCTCTTCACTCAAGTATGATCTCCCCTCTTTAGTTGAGCCATATTCTCCCCTCACTCGAGCAATGATGATTGGATATCCTCCTACAGTATTATACCTTAATTCAGTGATTTATTTATTCTAATCTTCTTCAAAGTCATATTAGTGAGTTATAAATCCTTCTTATCTTCTACTAACTATTGTTTTAATTTTTATCTATGTATAAAAACCTTACCAAGGTATAGTTAGTTCATGATTATTCTGGATTATTTGAAATAAGATTCTTTGTGGGTGATGTTTTATCTTTGGGATATTTTTTAATGATAGTAATTGGGGAGAGCGTTCAGTATTCCTTTGTAGTATATTTTGGATTTATTTGATGGTTATATTATGGGATGTGATTAGTCTTGGTTTAGGTTTACCACATTGGTTTGGATTAACTCCTCTTTTATGTGTCTATTTTTTTTATTGGTTGTGTTTAGTTATTAGGTCCGAATAGTTGTGAATGAGTGAGGTCCTTGAGTATACATATGTGTAAATAGGGTAAATGACCCTTATGTAGATTCATCAATGTAATGTTAATACACTTATTCATACTCTATGTCATTCTTTAAGTACCTTTACATAGGTGTCCAAGGACTCTTACACAATCTATATAACCTTTATCAAGCACCATTCATTCAATTCATGACACATATTTATAAGGGAACTCATCCCCTCATCAATATTATAAAATTAAAATATTTATATATTTAAATATCCTCCTTAATACCAGTCATCATATTCCATTTGAATTTTCTTAACATATATCATTTTAAAATTATCTAATTCACCCCCCTATTAAAACTTAAACTACTAGAACACATTAATATATCATCTAAATTCATCTTTTAGATTCCAAATACTTAATTTTACACTTTTAAATAACATGTCCACAACTAAGTTGGATCTCAATATAGGAAATAAGGGTCAAAGTTAAAAATGTAAAAGCTATAAATATTTTACTCTAAATCCATAAACCATATTTTAAATTGTGTAGTTAAATATTCATACTATCTTAAATAACTTCTCACAAAATTTATTAATACATAAACTTTAATGCACATAGGTGAGGAACATACCACTTGAAGAGCTATTTTACACCACTAGATATCTATCTCGTCAAATTTCTATAAAGTGAATTATTCTTTCAAATGAATCTAAGTAGATTTTAAAAGCCAATATTTATTTACCATGATTTTTTGAACCTCTAGAAACCACTTGTTTAAACCACTTTGTTATTAGATTTATTTTTTCAATTAGCTTTTGAGCATCCTGAAAAAAACTCGGATGATGCCAACATGTTAGTTTTTAATAACAAACTTGAAAGGATTTACCAATTGAATAATTTCATTAGTAAAACTAAAACTTTTATTTGAAACTCGAATAACTGTAAAATAGGATTTAAATCTATTGTATCATTAATATTTCAACAGAATCATATATATTCCATCATGTATGGTCGAATTCACAATGTTTTTCACTTAATTCATGATTTTTACATTTTCAAAATTATCCATAAATTTCATTTCATCATGAACTCTTGTATTTGTATTACTTATTTTAATGCACACATGGTGAATACCCACCATTTATTATATCTACCCCTTCATCCCACATCACTCAACTTATCATATTTAATAATAAAGTAAAAGTAGAGAGGGGTACCTCTGATATCCTTATGTTAAAGATTGAGGTTTTTTTAATGAACCTGTTATTTTCTTCTACTCTTCCTCTAAGAGTTTCCAGTGGATATTTTTTTTTTGAAAAACCACATGTGAAGATTCCATTTCTCATATTATCTATGAGATTCTTTATCATTATTATCTTGGGTTCCTTTAATATTATGAAACTAATCCCAGAAACACTTGCCTTTTCTTTTGATACATTTTTCTTACACCCTTCAACATGTTTCCCATTCTAATGGATGGATCTTCCGCCATCTTTGTCATATTACCTTCTGGAGAGATATGTTAGCTCATTAAGGCATAAATTTTTATTTTACTCTTATTTAATATTAATAATATTTAATATAGACTTATTCTTCCTTAGTTAATCCTTATTTAAGGGAACTTACTTCATAATTTATGCACACTCTATGCATCTTTAGAGCTAATTTACTTTGATTTTGGTTTTTAAAAGTTAATTTTTGAGTTAGGGGATGATCATTAAATATTATTTAGGATTATAGAAGGATAAAAGTGATACATTTCTATTTTACAATTGGAGATGAGTAATCTTTTATAAAAAAAATTATTGCATTTCTTATATCACACAACTTTGGGATTCCATATCCTTTATTACATTTTGAATATATTTCTTATTTTATAATTATAAGTTTCTATTATATTATTCTTGGATGAATATTTATATCTATATTAATTATGGTAGAACTTCATGATATTATTATACCAGTTTTTTGTGATTTTGATGTCGGGTGACAAAATGTTGTTATTCTTGATTAAATGTTTTCCATCATAAAGGAAAGTGTCTTTAATTAGATTGATGTCATATTCAAAACATGTAAGTTTTAAAAACAATTTTTTCATAATGACATATGTATTTAATTGGATTGGGTAATAGTTGTTTCTCATTCCATGTCTTATACTTTGTTTGGTTTTTTATTTTTAGGCATTGCTTATAGAATATGTTATTTATCTTTTTCTCAGTTTTAATATCTAATAATATGATTTGATCAATTTTTATTGAAATTGGTTGTATTAAATTTTGAAATTATGGATTACATTATTGATTAGAAGATAAATTTTTTTCCTATAATAGAATTGGTAGATGTTGGATATATCATAACAATTGGATTTCAACAATGTTTCAAAAGAATTTGGATATTTTTTTAAGTTATGAATTTAACATTGCTTCAAATGGATATCATATATTGTGTCCATGTTATAATTGTGTTATAAGACCATGGTTAAGTTGGGAATAAGTTGGATACCATATAACAAAATCTGGATTTCAAACAAACTATTATGTTTGGTATCACAATGGAGAGACGAGACAATCTTCTTCTATTCATGAATCACAAGAAAGAAGTTGTATAGAGAATTTTATTATTTATAGGTTTACATTTGTGAATCATCATTAGAGAGATAATATTCTAGTGAAATAATACATGATATCAATACATATGAAAAACATAATGAATATGGAGATGTTGAGATAGTGAAAAAAATTAATCCATGATACCAGAACTCGTATAAATCAGAAATTCACTAAAATAAAAAATTTGGAATTTTTAATGATGTTAAATTATGGAAAATCATGTATATAATTTATAAATCCACTGTTAATTATATTATTACATTTTTAATGAATTTATTCCTGATTGGAAGATATTCTCTAAAATCATTGTAATGCATGAAAGTTAATTAAGAAACTTGAATTTTCCTCTAATAGAATTCATGATTCTCCAAAAGATTGCAACTTATTATGGGAAGAAAAAGAAGACCTTAATGACCTTAAAGAACATGGAATATATGGATGGAGGTAAAATGTATATGTAACATCATCTCATGTGCCATAGAAATTCATGCGGTATTCTTCAATGATTCCTAGAATTCAAAATATATTCATGTCTGTAAAAATATCAATCAATATGTGATGTCATGATACTAAAATAATTAAAGATAATAATGATTTGGTTCATCCAATTGATGGATTATCATGAAGATAATTTGATACAAAACATCATTATTTTTTAGATGAAGTGTGTAATATCAGATTGGGTCTATCCTATAATGGTTTTTGTTTGTTTGTTCAGATGCTTACTTCCCATAGAATGTGGAAAGATTTTATTCATGGTAATAATCTTCATCCATGGATGTGTATGAAAAAACCTTTCACTTTCATGAGGACACTAATATCTTTAATTTATGATATTGGTTATGGTATATATGTATACTTTCAACCTTTAATAAGAGAGTTGACACAACTTTGGGATATGGGTATTCACACATTCGATGCTTCTTTAAAAAATATTTTTTAGATGCATGATGCCCTTCTATAGAATATAAATGATTTCCTTTCTTGTCAAATGATGTACTGTTCAATAACAAATGGAAAACTATTATGTCCTATTTTTATGAAAAATACATGATTGAGAAGACTTAAATATCTTTGTAGTTTCATTTTCATGGGGTATTGATGATTCTTGTCAATTGATCATCAATATAAGAAGAATCACCAGTTTTTTAATAATACTAGTGACACTAAAGATCCACCTTAATATATGTTAGGAACTAATGTTCTTAATGAATTTAAATATTTTAGTTTTTCATTAGGGAAAGGTCATATGAAATCTAAAGAGTAAGAATGTTGACACTGAAGCCACATGTAATTGTGAAAATAAAAGTATATTTTTTTACTTTTCATATTCGTATACCAATTTGATACATCATTTTTTATACCTAATAAGCATTGAGAAAAATATGCATGATTTTTTTTTTTTAAATTATTCGATATATCTAAAATAATAGATAATATTACCCATGATCTCACTGAGACTTATTAGATTGGGGTACTCAACCAGAATTGTATCATGTGAGTATTGGTAAAAACAAATGGAAAGTTATTTATTCTTCTTATGTAATAAAACCTTTATAAAAAAATAAATTTCTGAAAATAATGGTTAATATAAAGTTTATAAATGGATATTCCATAAATATATAAAAAAAGATTAAATATAAGGGAGATTAAACTAAAATCCTTAAAAACTCATGTTTATCACATAATTATTTAAGAATTTATTCCAATAGAAATATGACATTTACCATCCAATAATGTAAGGATGATGGTGATTTTATTGTGCCAATTTTTGGAAACCTTTTTGCTACAAGGTTATCCAATTATTTCTTTATAAAAATGTATTACGAGGTTCCATTAATTTTTTGTGTCTTGGAAAAAAACTCCTCTATCAATTTCCACTTGGAAAATACATTTAATAGTTCATCTTCCAAATTAAACACTTCTTGGGGGACTTGTTAATTTTTTTTGGATGTATCCTATTGAAAGAAATGCTTGTATAATGAAATATTATCTCTAAAATAATAATCAACCTGAAGATTCCATTAGGAGAGGTTATCTAGATCAAGAATTTATGGATTTCTTTTCAATGTATTTGTCTGATATGATCACAGGACATAAAAAATCCAATGAGAAATGAAGATGAGTATTATAAGGAAATTGATCCCTCATTTCTATATCTTCCCCAAAAAAGATAAATTCAAGGCTCATATACATTAGCTACATTGATCCTTGAATAGTGGTATATGGCACATCACATAGTCTTGTATAATTATGGTTTGTTCGATGACTATATCAAGTAGGTAATTTGAATATTTATATGTTATCTCATACTATGTAATTTCATATATACCTTAAAATTTTATTATCATTTTATGTAGGAAACAAAGAAAAATTATAAGTATATTTCATCGATCATTTCCTTTGATAATGAGAGAGTATTTTCATAGAAAAGAGTTCCTACATGGTTGAAATAAAAGGCTTGAAAATTAATTTAATTATCTTAAAATACCAATATTAATTTAATTTTATTATTCATATATTTTTCAGTTATTGAGTTTACATGTTGACTTTGTCTCTAAAGAATTAAAAGAATTGTATTTTAGACCCATCGTGTTGGTTCATGAATGAAAATATTTAATAATTAATGCATTTTTTTTACAATTGATCGATTAGTGAAAATGATAACACAACATGATGGGGTTATGTTCACTATAATAATGGACTATTATAATAGTGCTTCAGATTGTAGTCCATGATATGAAAATTTGTCTTACTATGGACTTGTGAAGAAAATGTTGTTATTAAATTACTACTCTCATGTTTGAGTCACTATGATGAAATATAAATGGTTTTATTCAATGAAATGACATGGTACATTTATTGATGACTATAGATTCAAATTTATTGACATGACTCAATTCCTTGCTATCAAAGAACTATTTATTTTTGAATCAATGGAAAAAAAAAATTTATGTGAAATATCATATAAGACCTGATTACGATGCCATTATTAAAGTATTCCCAAGACATGTTTTTCATGATGTTTGGGATGAAATTGACATCATTGACACCCCCATTGGTGTTCACTATGATATTTTGTTTGATTAAAAAAATTGTCCAATTTTGATAATTGATATTGATCCTCAACTAGTGGTGGGTAATATATAGAAGAAACAATATATGTTCACAGTTCATTTAGTTTACCTCAATGTGGGTTTATTAGGTTGGAACTACTATAATTACTTTAATTTAATTTCAGTTTGGAATGATATGTTTGTTTTAGTATTGTTTGTTTTAATTGAATTTAATAATATTTATTTCAAGTCAAAAAAACAAGTTTAAACTAGTTTTAAAAAATTTTATAACTTATTTTTTAAATTTTATTTTCTAAAGTATGTTATGAAATTGTTTACAACTTCATTGACTTCTAAGTTATATATTTAATTTTTAAAAACAATTACTAAAAAATGTACATCTGATTATTATGATGATTCTGAAATCTTTTGAAGAATTATGAAAGAAGATATTATTTGACAATGATCAATGGATGTCAGAGTTGGGGTATCCTCCTCTGGGTTCCTTAATGAGTATAATAACTATAATATTTTACTTCTACCTTGCATTTATTGTTGGGTTTTTATTCTTTATAAAAACAATTAGGGACATTCATCTGAACCAGAGTTGACTTTTCCTCATCCTACTACTATGGGTTTGAGTGGGGGTTCTCTTACAGCTACATAGAGACCCCTAACCCTCTAGGGAGCACCCCATATACCACACCTTTTCATCCTCTACTTGATCCTCTAGGTATGTTCCCATGCATTCTTCCATAATCATGTCATTTAGCCACTTCTTCCCATACCATGTATACACCACCTCTAGGGATGATACCACCTATAACATATCTATATCTCATAATGTATCCACAACCATTCTATCATTATTACAACTTGTCAATGCCACCTCTATTTCTTATTATCTATCCTGTATCTGAGGATTATACTCCTTCTTTGTAACACCCTGAGATTTTAAAAGAAATAATCTTTTTAATTTCTTTGATGTCTTGTGTTGTACGCTACACCAAAATTATCTTGTTCTATACACAACACCAAGTATAGATTTTGATCAATTTAAAAATGAACTATATTTTTATTATGTTATACATAACACCAATGGAAGCTTTCACTACACACAACCCTGACTTGGCTTGCATTACATGCAATAGTGTCCTTCCTCGAAAGCGTGTGTTGTACGCAATACTGAGTTTCACTAAACAACGATATATTGTTATTATGAACTAGAATTTATGAATATAATTAAGTAAATTTGAAATTTTATGACATTATAATTCATCTTACACATTTTATAGAAAATCTTTTGAGAACAAAATAAATTTTTCGGGTAAAATAAGTATTTTTCAAAAAATGCAGTTTTGCCACCTTTTGAAGGTGCACCCACTTTAAATCTAGTTTTTGACATGTTTATAAGATCAATTTGACAAAATAAACTTATTAATTTCAAAAAGAATATAAAAATTAACTTTGGATAATTTTTAAATATTTTTCTATTAACTTTCATATTTTGATGAATAGTAAAAATACGCTAAATTTTAATTAAAAACAACTTTTTCATCCAGATACATTATATGGTTAAATTATAATATTGAATGGTTTTAAAGTATAAATATAATATATTTTTACTGTTTAATATAATTTAATTCATTAGCATTAATTTTACACTGAATTCACAGGTAAAAACATTTCAATCTTTTGCGAGGTTTTACCTTTTAAAACCCATTTTCTCAACAACGAGATTAATTTTATATTAAATACTGTAACTTCTAGGTTTTGAATTTGGAAAAATGAATTCTATATTTGGAATCATTAGGTTCAAATTATATTAATAGTCTAATTTTTATTTTTAGAAATTATGAATAGTAACTACGATAAATTTTATTTACTACAATTAAAGGTAAATCGAGTAATTAAGGGTAAAAATAAGATTATAAAATTACCCTAAAACCTGAAAAAATTCTATTGTATGAATAAAAGTTGACCAATATCACCTAAGGGTCTATGTAGATTCATTTTATGGATTTCTTACCATGAAAATGATGTAATTATTATTAAAACCAAAGAAAGTGACAACAAGTCACTCTCTTATATCTTATAAGTGTAATAATTTTAATTTAGTGATAAACTTATTAAAACTTCAAAAATAAATAGTCACCACAAATCTAATAAAATCGTCTACATCATGTTAATTTATTTATAAATTTTATGGAGTAAATAAATATCATTAATGGTGACACAATAGTGATGCAGAAATTGTTTATTTAGTGAAAAAAATCAATAATACAGTTTTTATTAAACTAATAGTGATCGTAAAAGGCACAAAAACTGGAAAAAAAACTTTTTTTCATGTACATGTAAACCATAATCATCCAAATTTAGAATATTTTACCATTTTGAGCATTATAAAAGCGATTATGACACTTATATTATTTTATTTTAAATGATTTCAGAGTTGTCACATTCATGATTTAATAACTATAAAAATTTAAATGTTATGATTTTAACATGATAAATTCAAGTAAAAGTATTATTATGGAAGATATAAGATTTATATGCATCGTAGTATTTTATTTTTAATATATATATAGTAAATAAGTATATAAAATAATTATACAAAAAATGTTGTAGTAATTATATTATTAAGAAAAATATCAAATAAATGGTTTTAAAAATATTAAAATAAATGTTATATGAACAAATTAATGTTCTCCATGAATTTTTTAGACTACTGTAACATTTTATGAATCTATTAAGTATTTTTTTCGAAAATATCCACTGTTTGGATGTTATTTAAAATCAAATAAATGAATAGTGTTAAAATTGACTCTATTGTTATTATATAAAAATAACATATTATTAAATTGTTTAAAAATCACAAAAATATTTAAAAATTATAAATTTAAATTTATATGGCCTAAAAGTTCATAATGTATCCAATTGTAGACAATTTACAACACATAAGTAATTATTTATAACAATTTAAAATTTAGAATATTATTACCACAAATAAAATTAAATAGATTAAATAAGTATAAATCAAGTTGATAAGGTTTTAAATAAATTCCCAACATGTCTAAATTTTATTTCCTGATTATATTAAAACCCTATCGCATCTCATATTCATATTGGAGTCATTTTTGAATGTTTTTATGTGGGTTTTGAGTTTATTATAAATTAATATTTTAGAGGTTTCCAAAAGTGCCCCTCTCCTCCCTTATAAAAGGGCACCTCCTCCCTCTCCTCAGAACATTTTGAGCCTTAAAGCTCAGAAAAACCCTACCAATTTCCCTTATAAAATTACCTATAAAAATATTAGAGTTCCTGGTATTCACAAAAGACCAACTTTAGTGCCCTAAGAGGAGGTTTAGAAGAGGCGCGTCGAAGAAGAGGTAATATCCTTTACCGATTCATTCAAATTTGTTACATCTTCTACTTCCCCTTATTTATTTGTTTCATTATAAAGTAATAACATCAGTATAAATCATATACTTTTATGTTATTATAAATATGAAACAACCCTATTTCACCTTTGACTTATCCTATGAAAAACAAAATCACCAAGCGTGCGTACGTACTGAATACCGTCTCCACGCTGTGGTGTAATCTGTTTTCCAAAACCACCTTAATTGGATGGGTATAATGGTGTAAAGAATAAATAAATATGATTATTATAACATTATACTAACTCTGATATATTCTATCATCCACTCCATTACCATTCTATAATTATGGGAACAATATCATCGCTTGTGGGTACGTACAGATTACCATCTCCACGATGCGATGAGATTCATTCTCCGTGTTAACCATTAAAGAATGATTATAAAGTATATATATAATAATTAATCATGAAAAATATGACATAATAAGGCTACTAGATTTATTTATATGTTATTTACATACTTCCATTAAATTTAATAAGGAAACGAAAATAGCGTTCATGCATACGTACGACCTACCGTCTCCATGAACGGTGTATTTCATTCCATTTATCGATATATCATATATATTTATATGATGAATATATATTATATATAAATAATGTTTTAAATTCTTGAATTAAGTAAATCAGGTTATAAGTAACAATATCAAGAACAAAAAGTCTAAATACGTACGATAAATGAAATGATTTTACTCAAAACGTTGTTTTAATATGGAATGGACAAAAGAACGGGTAATATAAAGTCATAAGTGAGTCATATATGATACCATAAATATTATTATGGTTCAATTACAAGTTAATAATATTTTCAAACCCACTATACAAGAGTTTCTAACACATATGGAGGAAATTGGACATAAGGTAATGGATAATAATTCCAATCTCTTTTTTATCCGGGATTGTTTATTCATAAGTATTTAATGGGGTTATGTTTATCATCCATGTCCATGTTTTCTAAAAATGTTTTCATTAAATTTTTACTATTCTTCCATGTAGTTTTAATGTCATTTTTAACCTTTTTTTACTTTTACCACAAGGTATGGAAGGAATCTTTCTTTTGTTTACCAAACGAGGTACTTTTTGAATTTTCCAGAAAAAGTACGAGAAGAATGTTTTGTTAACTTATATGGCATGAATGGATTTTTAGAGTTTCATAACTCCTTATTTTCAAGAAGCTTCATGTACATTATTTCGTGATTATGTTCTACAAAATCATTTTCTTTTAAAATTTCTAGTCATTTTGATAAAATAAAATGATTTTGAAGAAGAAAGGATATTTTCCTCAAGAATTCATTTCAACTGTTTTATTGAGACTATATTCCATCTAAGATGACATTATTTAATATGGTAATGTTTCAAGTATAATGTAACTATTATTTACATGTTTTTATTTTGTTTATGATTAAATGATATCCATTGTTTTATATAGATTATGTTATGATGGGATGATGTTTATGAAACCAATTTTATTTGTTGGGTTATGATGAATGATTTATGTTTATTTTGTGGCACACTAAAGAATGATTTCATTATGAGATGTGTAGGACCTATATCTCCCTCCAATGCATTGGGTAAAGATTTATATCTCATAAGATAAACATGTCTAGAACATCAAGTAAATACAGTTCAGTAATACAGGGCTGGAACGACAAGTAAACCCGGTTCAGTAGTGGACTTTTTCCACTATGATAGTCTTGGAAGCAGTGCCTTGGCTACTATGGAAATCATATCATGTGATTAATGGTTTTCCACAATTACATGTTTTATTCCCAAGCTATTTTATCATGATTAATGTTCCTTTATGATCTATACATTATGTACTACCAAGATTTATTTCACAACTCATGATTTTAATGTTTAAAAATTATTTTCATATTTTTAAGTTCAAACGTATATGGTTTGTTTTATTTTTTCCATGCATACCCTTAAAGAGAAATTGAGCTCACCGTTTTTATGTTTTCTTTTCACTAGGATATAAATAATGGTTTTAGGTAAGAAAACAAAAAGGAAAGATCTTTATGGGAGATGTTGAAGATCTTTCACCAGGATTAGAAGATTGTGTTCCATGTTTCCAAAGACACTAAACTATTATGGTCCTTTGATGTTTGTTTTTTTATGTATTTAGTATTCTGAAAAAGTAACATAATGTCCATGTATGTCAATTTTGGGTCTCTAAAGTTGGTATCAGAGGAAATTTTTAGTTAACCTTTGGAAACTAGGATGCGAAAACTTTTTTGAGATCCCTAGATATATTTCAAAGGTATGTTTAGGGATGGTTCTAAGGATAAGTATAAGTATAGGTTATAGTCCTAGAATTACGGTTACAATCTTAGAATTAAACCTATGATGTTAGATATTGAAGGTAAACCCCCTTTATTATGTTATTTTCCTTGCATGATTGTTTCATTTCACACTATTCTTTTTGGGTTTTAGACGATAGCTGGAACGCGAAGAACCATGTTGATCAATGTAATGGACAATGCAATGATTTTCCTCCTAAACAAACCAATGTTGTTGGAGATGGAGTGCAGAATCTTATTTTTATACTTACACAAGATATTAATCATTTTGGACTTCCAAATGAGGAGAGAAGGGAACAATATTCTATTGAGTCCTTCATGAGGCAACGTCCACCTTCTTTCAGTGGGTCTTCTGATCCACTTGTTGCTGAACAATGGATCAGTACCATTGAAAAGATATTTTATATACTTCACTATTTGGAACATGAAAAATTAATTTTGGCTATTTACCATGTAGAAGGTGAAGCAGACCAGTGGTGGACTCTAATTAAGAATGTGAGGCCCCAAGATGAAATTGAATCCATGGAATTAGATGAGTTCAAGAACTTATTTTTCAATAAAAACTTTCCTTGTATTCTTCGAACGAAGATGGAAAAGGAGATCCTTGATCTTAAGAAAAAGGATGATCAAGCTGTTGGTATATATGATGTGAATTTTACAAGGCTTTCAAGGTATTCATCTGGATTTATCAACCAACCTGAAAGTAAAGTTGATCGATTTTTCAGTGTCTTAAAACCAAGTCATCGAAAGGCATTAGTGATTCGAGACTTCAGTAGCTATAAAGAAATTGTGAGTTGTGCTATCAAGGTAGAATTGGAAGTTGGTGTTTTATATCCATCTCATGTTTTTGACAAGAAAAAAAATATGGAGTTCAAGGAAAATCTCACAATAATGGTGAAAAGAAGACGAATGTTTAGTTATGCTCAAGGTGTGAAAGAAAGTATGGTGTAGATTGTCTTAAAGGGACTAGAAAATGTTTTTAAGTGTGGAAAAGAAGGTCATCGAGCAGCTGAGTGTCGAAGTAATGGGAAAAGGGTAGCTAATGATGTGAATAGAGAAAAGAATATACAGAACGCACCACCAACACTTCAATGCTACAAGTGCAAGGAAATGGGGCATTATTCTAACCAATGCCCTAATACAAGGGTTAATGATGACTGACATCAACAACCTCTCAAGTAAAAGGACAAAGGGAAGTCACATGCGATCACTGTTGGTGATTTTGAATATAAAAACGAAGTGGTGGAATGATTAAGTATATTTGTAATGGGATTCCAAAATAGTGTTGTGGAATCTCATTTATAGTGTTATGGAATATTTGAATATCTATGTATTGGTTTTCAATAATTGTATGGTACCAGTAACCATGAAAACTGATTGAAATATTTTTGAAAAGAAGATGATATGTGTATAATGAAGGGATATGGGGAAAATAATATTTTTGATAGTATTAATGATCTCATGAATGATATAAGGACAAATTAACATCCTGGTTTGAGTATACAGAAATTTTAACATTTTGGTATGTGGAAAGAGTTTACTTTTGACCACATTCATGTTTTCACTAAGGTTCTATGGTAATTCATGTTTCAAGAAAATAAATGATTAAGGTATTCACATGTTTGGAATATGACCAACAAGATATATCTTATGATATATGGGGGATAAATTATTGTAATCACATGCTTTGTATATGACCTCTCTAGTAATCTTTTTGTTTATACTATGAGATTGGACAGAATTATTTTGGATAAGCCTAAATATTTGAAATGGATTATGTTGGACATAAGATAATTTTTTTATGGATATAACCTTTTTTTATATTATTTATGGAATGTTATAATAGTGTAGTTTCAGAAAAATTACAACCTGCAGGATGGGTGACAACTCCTCATGTCGGACAAGGTTGTGGGAGTCGAACCAACAACTGAAGTGCGACAGGCCTTATTGCCTACCACTGGCCTACAGAAAGTCCCTGGTTAGTGGAAACTAGTTTTATTTTATTAAGCGGTAGGATAGATGAATTATAAGTCCATTTTTAGAACCATATACTATTAATCTCACCATACAACGGACTTATGTATATAACATTTTCTAACCTTATGTTTGAGATAGATGGAATGACCTATCATTCTATCACATAATCTACTAACACTTCACGAAAGACAAATTCAACTTCATTTCATTAAGAGATAAAGTGTGAATTGTTCAAGGCACAAACAATAGTGATATTGTACCAAATTTAAGTAAGTGTTTCTTTTAATTCAAAAATTCTTCAACATTAGGGAAATGATCTTGAAA
Organism: Viscum album; assembly: GCA_963277665.1. Taxonomy (NCBI): domain Eukaryota; kingdom Viridiplantae; phylum Streptophyta; class Magnoliopsida; order Santalales; family Viscaceae; genus Viscum; species Viscum album. Next base: position 418,773,093 of record OY728162.1, on the reverse strand, counting down.
ACCAAAAATGTTGTCCTAGTGCCCTCACATCTGATGAATTAGATGGTACCTTTGATCATAAAAAATTTATGGCTTTGTGATTGTTGGATTTTTCATATCCATGTTCTCTACCACTATTCATCAAAACATGATGGTTAGATTTCTCTTCATTATCAATATTTTCACCTATATTCTCATATGTGTAAATCCAATGCTGAGTTACTTTGGGTGATCGTTATGTTTCTAACTTTCCTTTTTAAAATTATGTTTTAGTATTCCTTTTTATGATGTGGGTTTCAATGAAAGAAACTTTCAGGTAGTAAACAATTTATAATCCTGATGAATTTCAAGGGTGAAATTCATTTTAAGGGGGTATAATGTAACACCCCTAGATTTTATGAGAAATGATCATTTTAATTTCTTTGATGTCTTGTGTTTTACACTACACCAAAATTATCTTGCACTATACACAACAAAAAGTATAGATTTTGATCAATATATAAATGGACTATATTTTTATTATGTTATATGCAACACCAAAGGAATCTTTCACTACACGCAACCCTGACTTGGCTTGCATTACATGCAATGGTGAGCTTCCTCGATAGCGTGTGTTGTACGCAATACTGAGTTTCACTAAACAAAGATATATTGTTATTATGAACTAGTCGTTATGAATATTAGTAACAAAATTTTTAATTTTCTAACATTATAATTCATCTTACACATTTTATAGAACATGGTATTAGAACAAATAAATTTTTCGGGTAAAATAAGTATTTTTCAAAAAATGCAGTTTTGCCGCCTTTTGATGGCGCAACCACTTTAAATCTAGTTTTGAAACATTTATAAGTTCAATTTGATGAAATAAACTTATTAATTTTATTAAGTATATAAAAATTAAATTTGGATAATTTTTTAATATTTTTGTATTAACTTTTATATTTTGGTTAATACTAAAAATATGCTAAATTTAAATTAAAAACTTTTTTTTCATCGAGATAATTTATACGGTTAACTTATAATATCTAATAGTTTTAAAGTATAAATATAATATATTATTACCATTAAATATAATTTAAGTCATTATAATTAATTTTACACTGAATTTATAGGTAAAAACATTTCAATCTTTTGCAACGTTTTAACTTTTAAAACCCATTTTCTCAACAGTGGGATTAATTTTAAATTAAATACTGCAACTTCTGTGTTTTTAATTTTTAAAAATGGATTCCATATTTGGAATCATTAGGTACAAATTATGTTAATATTTTACTTTTTTTAGACATTATGAATAGTAACTACGGTAAATTTTATTTAATACAGTTAAAGGTAAATTTGGTAATTAAGGGTAAAAATAAGATTATAAAATTATCTTAACACCTGCCAAAATTATATTTGATGAAGAAAAGTAGACCCATATCTCCTAAGGGTCTAAATAGATTCATTTCATGGACTTTTGACCATGAAAATGATGTAATTATTATTAAAACCAATGAAAGTGACAACATGTCACTCTCTTATATCTTATAAGTGTGATATTTTTAATTTAGTGATAAACTTATTAAAACTTCAAACATAAATAGTCACCAAAAGTATAATAAAATTTTATATATCATGTGAATTTATTTATAATTTTTAGGGATTAAATAATTATCGTTAATGGTGACCCAATAGTGATGCAGAAATTGTTTATTTAGAGAAAAAATTTATAATACAGTTTTTATTAAACAAATAGTGTCAATAAAAGGAAACAAACCTACCCAAAACTTATTGGTCACGTACATGTGAACCATAATCATCCAATCGTCAAATATATTACCATATGGATCCTTATAAAATTGATTATGACACTTATATTCTTTTATTTTAAATGATGTCAAAGTTGTCACGTTCATGATTTAATAAATATAACAATTTAAATGTTGTGATTTTAACATTATAAATTGGAGTAAAAGTATTATTTTATAATATATTAGATTTATCTACATAATAGTATTTTATTTTTAATTTTTATGCAATAAATAATTATATTAAATAGTTATACAAAAAATGTTTTAGTAATTATTTTATTAAGGGAGATATCAAATAAATGGTTTTAAAAATAATAAAATAAATGTTATATGAACAAATTAATGTTATCCATGAATTTTTTATATTAATATGACATGTTATTAATCTGTTAAATATTTTTTTTAATATATCCTTTGTGTGGATTTTATTTAAATTCAAATAAATGAATAGTGTCAAAATTGACTCTATTGTTATTTTATAAAAATAACATATTATTAAATTGTTTAAAAATCACAAAAAAAATTATAAATTATAAATTGAAATTTATATGGTCTAAAATGTCATAAATTATCAAATTATGGACAATTAACAACACATATGTAATTATTTATAACAATTTAAAATTTAAAATATTATTACCACAAATAAAATTAAATAGATTAAATAATTATAAATCAAGTTGATAAGGTTTAAAATAAATTCCAAACATGTATAAATTTTATTTTATAAGGATATTAAAACCCTATCACATCTAATATTTTTATGGGAGTCATTTTGGGAGGTTTTTATGTGGGTTTTGAGTTTATTATAAATTAATATTTTAGAGGTTTCCAAAAGTGCCCCTCTCCTCCCTCATAAAAGGGCACCTCCTCCCTCTCCTCCTCACAAAATTTTTAGCCTTCAATATTGGCCAAACCCTACCTATTTCCATTATAAACTTCCCTAGAAAAATATTAGAGGTCCTGGTATTCTAAAAGGACCAACTTTAGGGCCCTAAGAGGAGGTTTAGAAGAGGCGCGTCGAAGAAGAGGTAATATCCTTTACCGATTATTTAAAATTTATTTCTTCTTCTACTTTCCCTTATTTAGTTGTTTCATTATAAATTAATAACATAAGCATAACTAATATAATGATATGTTATTATAAATATTTAACATCCTTATTTCACCTTCTACCCATCCTACGAAAAATGAAATCACCGCGCCTACGTGCGTACGGAATATCGTCTCCACGCCGTGGTGTAATCTTTTTTCCACAACCACATTACTTGGATGGGTATAATGGTGTAAAGAATAGCTATATATGATTATTATAACATGATACTAATTATGATATAGTCTATCATCCACTCCAATACCATTCAATAATTATGGGAACGATATCATCACTTGTGCATACGTACGGATTACCGTCTCCACGTTGCGATGAGATTCATTCTCCATGTTAACCATTCAAGAATGATTATAAAGTATATATATAGTAAGTAATCATGAAACATATGGCATAATAAGGCTACTGGATTTATGTATATGTTATTTACTTACTTCCATTAAATATAATAAGGAAACGAAAATAGCGTTCATGCGTACGTACGACCTACCGTCTCCATGAACGGTGTATTTCATTCCATTTATCGATCTATCATATATATTTAAATGATGAATATATATTATATATAAATCATTTTTTACAATATATAATTATGTAAATCAGGTTATAAGTAATAATATTAAGAACAAAAATTCCAAACATGTATGATAAATGAAACTATTTTACCCAAAATGTTGCTTTAACATTGAATTGACAAAAGAATGGGTAATATACAGTCATAAGTGAATCATATATGATATCATAAATATTATTATGGTTCAGTTACAAGTTAATAATATGTTTAAAACCACTATACAGGAATCTCGGACACATACGGAAGAAATTGGACATAAGGTAAGAGATAATTATTCCAATCTCTGTTTTATCTGAGATTATTTATTCGTAAGAATTTACTGGGGTTATATTTATCATCCACGTCCATGTTTTCTCAAAATGTTTTCATAAAATTTTTACTATTCTTACATGTTTTTTAAAGTTATTTTTACCCTTTTTTTATTTTTACCACGAGGTATGGAAGGAATCATTCTTTTTTTACCATACGAGGTACTTTTTGACTTTTTCGGCAAAAGTACTAGAAGAATGTTTTTAACTTATACGGAATGAACAGATTTTTACAGTTTCATAATGCCTTATTTTCATGAATCTTCCTGTACAAAATTTCCTGATATTTTCAACAAAATACTTTTCTTTTAAAATTGCTTGGCATTTTTAGAAAAGAAAATTATTTTGAAGAAGAAAGGATATTTTCCACAAGAATTCATTTCAATTGTTTTATTGAGACTATTTTCCTTCTAAGATGACATTCTTTAATTTGGTCATGTTTCAATTATAATGTCCCTATTATTTACATGGTTTGAGTTTTTTTATGATTTAATGATATCCATTATTTTATATGGATTATGTTATAATAGGAAGATGTTTATGAAACCCATTTTATTCTTTGGGTTATGATGAATGATTTATATTTATTTTATAGAACATGAAAAAATTATTTCATTATGAGATGGGTGGGACCTATATCTCCTTCCAATGCATTGAGTAAAGATTTATATCTCATTAGATAAATATACCTGTAAGGGCAAGTAAATCTGGTTCAATAATACACGGCTGGAATGGGAAGTAAACCCTGTTTAGTAATGGACTTTGTCCACTATGATAGTCTTGGAAGAAATGCCTTGGCTACTATGGAAATCATATCATGTGCTTAATGTTTTACCACAATTACATGTTTTATTCCCATTCTATTTTATCATGATTAATGTTCCTTTATGATCTATTCCTTATGTACTGCCAAGATTTATTTCACAACTAAATATTTTAATGTTTAAACATTATGTTCATGTTTTTATGTTAAAATGTATATTGTTTGTTTTATTTTCTTGATGCTTACCCTTATTGCGCAATTGAGCTCACCCTTTTTATATGTTCTTTTCCCAAGGATATAAAGAAATGTTTTAGGTAAGAAAAAAAGGGAAAGATCTTTATTGGAGATATTGATGATCTTTTTCCATTATTAGAATATTGTGTTACAAGTTTCCAAAGACACTAAACTATTACGGTCCCTTGATGTCTTTTTTTGTTATGTATTAAGTATTCCACAAAAGTAATGTAATGTCCATGTACGTTAGGTTTGGGCCTCTACATTTTTCTTCCACTCCAGTGCATAAAGATGAATAATTGCATGTATTGGAATAGTAATATCCTTTAGATGCTACTGATCTAGGACAACCCATATATCCAACAGGGCCTAATGAGTAGCCTAAATCAGGTTTATTTTATTATAAGTATGTCCAATTATATCACATTATTTTTCCTATTTTAATGTGACTTAATTATTCTTATTTTCCCTTTTATCTTATTCACTGGGATCTTCTAATAGGGGATGTGGGCGCACCTGTATGTGTGAATCCTAGAATCAACAAACACAAATAATGGCGGATTACAATGAGGACAATCAAATGATAGGTAAAAATACCAGGTAGTGTAGATGTTTTATGGAAGCTTTATCCTAGTATAATTATATCATTCCAATGAAACCAGTATCATGGAGGAATATCAGTAATGGAATTAAAGAGAAATCATGGGTAAAGATATGGGTAATAAAATCTATTAAATTGATATCTATATTTTTATTGTATTTATATGAATTAACATGTTCATTTCATTATTTTTCTATCTTTCCTGATGTTGAATCTTCTATGGTCTCTTAGTTAATATATCTTGGGGATTTGTATTGATCATAAAAGAATGAGTTGTATGTCAGTAGAGGGTTTACCAATATTCCCTAACTATTCAACAAAAATATATCAAGAAATGATCACATATTTGAAGAGTAATTAGTTTATGGTATTACTAATATTTAATGTTTTTCATTGAAAAGTTAATTCTTATTAATTGTATTGATTTTTTTAGGATGTGTCACAAAAAACCAAAAAGAATAAATATTCTATGACATATTTTCACACTTTGGGGTGCATTATAATTCCTGAGAATGAGAGGATCCAAGTACTTTAATATGTGTAGAAATAATATCAACATTTACATTAGTATTAAAGTGGTCATTTAATTTTATTCATATTTTCAATAAGTATAAAACACAAATAGTCAAGTTTTCATGATAAAATTTAATACAAAAGGCTATAAATTACCCCTATATTAAGTTTTTAAGCTAAAATTTATGTTTTCTACCACATTATATGCAAAAATACTATTTTTAGTAAAATAATGAGTTGTCAACATTTCACCAATAAAAACCAAACACCGTGATAAAAACTGTATAACAACCCTTAATAAATCTATTCAATGTTTATTAGTGTTATAGGGATTAAAAAATGATGGAAGAAAATGAATTTATAGAAACAAGAATGGATGAATTAAGAAGAAATATGAGTTCCCTGAAGAGAAACCACCCAAATTTTAAAGGAATCAACAAGAAAATATTGAGGAAGGAAGCATCATGCTTGAAGATAGATATGGGTAGTATGAGAGATGAGTAATGAGGGAAACAAGGTTATAATTCGAAAATAGAATAAATGTAATTTTACAATATTATGTTTCATGGTAGGGCCGAATGGTTTGATTTAAATTTAATTAAATAGATCAAAACCTATCAGAATTGAAATGAAACAAATCAAATATTACATACACAATTAAAATGAAATTAAATCTAAATAAATTAATTAATTTTGAATATAAACATATAGATATAGTACAAATTTAATTGAATATGACTTACTAAAACTAAATTGAACCTAATAAAATGGAATAAATATGAACTAATGTTATGCCAAGTAATCCAATCCTATCATAACTAAATCAATCTTTTCCGAAAATAAAAATAGAAAAAAACCTACTCTAATAAAATGTATCTAGAAAAAAAATTATCAAGTATTGAAGTGAAGGAAACTAACCTAACTTGACCTGAATTGATTTGAACCCCATAATAAGTGAATTAAATTATGCTAAACCCAATTGAACTAAATGAATAAAACCAAAAGATTGATTATAATTATATTAACCCAACCCCAACTAGTCATAACTGATTCCAAAGTAACTAAATGTAATCCAAACAATTAAAATAGTACCAACTCTAACCAAAACAAAACGAAATCAAATCTAAATTAAACAAAACAAACAAAATCCTACTGAATATAACTATAATCAACCAATATGAATGGATTAAAAATGAATTGAATCTAAAATAATTGATTTAAACAAAATTATATTAAACCAAACTAAAACAAATCAGGATAATTTAAATGGATATCCTCATAACCAATATGATGGGTCCTAAATGGATGAAAACCAAACATTTTTGAAGAAAATGAAAAAAAACTCAAATAAGTGAAAACATGTGATCATTAAAAAATAAATCGAATCAATACCAAATGGAAAATGATCAAAATGAACAAACCTTAAATGAATTGATCTTATCTATCCAAAAATAACATGACAATATTTGACCTAAATAGAACATAGACAACCTAAACTAAACCCAATGGAATAGAAAGAACTGGTCTAATTGAAACTAAAAAAAATCAATAAATATATAATCAAATTAAATGATAATATATCAAAAAAATTATATGAATTGAAATAAATTAAACCAAATTTAATCAAATAAAATAAAACACCATAGAACCCAGTGGAACTGAAACCAGTAGGATTGAACTAAATTCAATTGAATTTATATTATTTATATATATTTAAACATAAATAAATAGAACTTTAATGATCTAAATTAAATAAATCTAAATCAATAGTAACTAAATTAGAATGAATATACATGCTAAGGATAAGTTTTAATTGTATAGAAATGATACTATCTAACCTCAACAAAGAGGAACTGAACTGAGCTGAACTGAAACTAACTGGTCTTAATTGAATCTAACAAAAATGAACTAAACCAAATCAAAATACTATAAATATAATTGAATTGAAAGAGACCCAAAATAAATGTATTGAATAAATTATAATTAAAGAGAACCATACATGCTACAATGAAACTAAGATAATGATAATATAACTAAATATAATCATGTTAAAAAAATAATGAAGTGAGAAAAACCCAATTGAACCTAATTTAATGATACCAAAATAAAATTAATTAAAACACATTAACCCAACCTAGATCAAATGAATTGAAATTGAAGGAACCAAACAATTATTTCACCAATCCAGAAAAAAACTATATCATTTTAAACCACACTAAATAATTATAATCATAAAAATATAGTTGAATGAAACCAATATGAACTATATTGAATAGAAATAAAGTTAACTAATACATATTAAAGAAAAAAACTACTAAATAAAATAAAAAAATACAACATAATCATATTGAACAAATCCTCACAAGATAGAATGGAATGAAATAGGATAATAAAATATGACATTTATTGAAACATAATCAAACCGATTAATTTTAATAAAATGAAATTTTACTAAAAATAAATGAACAAAACTAAAGGCATATAACCTAAACATTCTATAAAAAATTTGAATAAAATAATTAAAAAAAAATATCATACCCATACCAAACTAACTTGAATCAATCTAAACCCAATTGAATATACCCAAATTCAATTAAACTAACCAAAAAAATAAAAGTATCTTTAGTTTAAAATACATGAACCAAACTTGAAAAAATAAAAACCACACACTAAATAAAATAAAATAAAATTGAACTGAACTAAATTAAATCAGAATAAATAAAAATGACCAACATAAATCCAATGTGAACCAAAATGAACCCAAACTAAACTAAATTAACCTGAAAAAAAATAAAACAAATGGAAAAAACTTAAATGAACCTTAATTTGAAAATATATAACCAAAAAATCATAAATTAATTGAATTGGACATAATAAATTATAATTGGCATGAAATAAAAAAAATACTGAAGTGTACCAACCTAAAATAATGTGAACTAGATCAAACATAAATTACCAGTATCAAAAAAATTGAACTACACATGACATAACCAAGAAAAATAAATCCTAACTGAACAAAACCAAAAACAATAGATGGAACCACATCCTCTTGACCAGATATAATATGTATATAACCTAAAAAACTAATCTAGATTAGGATGAAATGAACTAAGATAACCAAAAGTGAACTAAATGAAAATGAACCCATTGAATTTTTACCAAACTGTCCCTAAAAGTACCAAATCTAAACAAAACCGTACAAAGAAAAATCTGATAGAACTGAAATAAAAGTGACCCCTCAAAAGAGAAATAAAATAAAATAACCATATTTCTAAATGGCCAAATAACCAAATTACCAAAAAACCTAATAAATAAACGAACCTAATGACCAAATAATCCAAATTACCAAGTGAGTTAATAACCAAATAACATAACACCAATTGAATTTGACTGAAATGAACATACAAGAGGAATCCATATCAAATCCATCATTAGCATAATAATTAGTATGTATTGGTTATGTTATTCCATTAGTATTAAATTTATAATTAAATGTATATTTAGATGCTTCTATATTTTATGGATTTGTTCAACATCATAAATTCTTATTAATTCAAGGTTTATCATTTCATATTATTCAATAATGTACTATTATATGAATTAATTTCATTTGAAGTAAGATGCATTGGGAATTGATATTCGTGTGCCTCACAAAAAATTATTGTTCTTGTGTAAGAGGAAAAAGGATGGAAGTGTTATAAATTCACAGTCAACAGAAAATATTTTAAGTATGTTTATTGATATTTAAAATTTTGATAAATAATTCATAATTGAATATCTTGTTTATATTTTCAATTGTGTGCCATTGAGGCCAATGATATGAAAGAAGATGACAAATTTAGGCCAAATGATCATTTGAGACATTTATTATGTGATGAGAACTGAGGGATATTTTGATGTTGACACAATAAAAACATCATCCTCACTAGGTATTGACCCTCATTGGGTGCCTCCCAAAACTCTCACATAGCACAGCTAAAAACACTCGCGTAGAAGAATATTGGACCTAAACTATAGCTATACAGGAGTGTGAAATTGGTAAAATGGTCACCTAATAGGTTCTGAAATCTATGTTAGTTATGTTTCCATAAAATATATCAGAGGTTGCTAATTTTTTTATTCATTTATGGCTGAAATGCACACTATATATGATTCATTGAGTGATGATAATGAGGGTCCTAGTGGTGGTCGAGGTGATGATGTTGTTGGTGGTGGTGGTGGGGATGATGATGATGATGATGAATCTAGTGCTCAAGATAATGATTTTTGTGTTTACAGATGATGATTTTGGTGTTGGTGGTGCCGATGAGGATGAGGATGTTGGTGATTGGGGAGATATTGATCACCTCTATTTTTGTGTAATAAGCAAAGAGATGTGTGGATGCTATTTATTTACTTGAATTGATCGATTGTGTGGAAATAGAAGAATGTTATAATATAGTAAATGGTTTTAAATATATTAAGATAAGTTGTATTAATGCTAAATATACAATATATTCATTTCTTTGAATGTTTTCCATGGTTTTTATTTTTAAGAGGTTTTGGATGGGATGGATGGGCTACTGATGCTACTTATTGGTGATAGGTAGGAATATAAATAGTTCATTGAACCATTCATATATCATTTCTAGAGGATATTTTATAATCATGATTCTCATAACCATGGGTATAGATATATACCCTTTATTTTCAATAAATCATGGGTATTATGAATACCTCATAGGCTATACCCATGGTTTATATAGAAACCATGGGTATAGCTTTATACTAATAGATTATGAACCCAAGGTTATATAAAACATTGGTATTTTCTATAAACATGGTTTCCTAGGCCTTACCCAGAGTTTAAAACTATTGGTATACGACAAGTTTCTAGTAGTGAACGTACATCTCAAAGAAGGAAAATGGAAACAAAATTCAATTACCTTAAGCCTTGACTTCTGTCGTACTTGTTCAAAAATCTTGCATAAAAAATATAATTTGATTATAAATATATTATATAATCATATTAATATATATTATACGATATATTATTGGGTTATAACCTTTTATTACATGTTTATTAATGATTCCATGTTAAAATTATGCTTTAGTAATAACCGCTTTTTTTTCATAAAATATTTTATTTCTTATATTTTGTATTCTCTTAAATTAATCATGATTTAATAATCTAAAAAAATTATAACCATGATATAAATATAATATATTATTAGTATATATGTATTTATAATAATATATAAAATATATAAATAATAAATGAAATACACCATTCATGGAGACGGTAGGTTGTATGTATGCATGAGCACTGTTTCCATTTTCTGGTTGGGTTGAATGAATGAAAATTATATGATATTTTATCATTCCAGAATCATTTTTATATCAAATATATCAAATGTTTTTATTAAACTATTCCATAATACATTCCATGTAAAGAGTGAATAAATCACATTGCTTTGCGAGATGATAGTATGTCGTACACACGAAAGATGTTATCATATTCCCAAAAAATGGAAATCATGAAGGTATGTAATATATATAAATTTAAAAATCCTAATAAAATAATAAAAATAATATATATCATATATAAAAAATAAAACCAACATTATAACCTTCCTTGATATGTGTTAATGTAAAATTGAACAACATTAGTTCGTGATGTCGTAGTCCGTCATACACATGAATGATGATTCTGTAACCTATTTGATGGAATTAGAAATGATTTTAGGTAATTCCATTAACATAAAAAATCTCATTATATTGAATATACTTACTTTATTATATAATAATGATATAAAAATAATTAAAGGGTTTTGAGGAAGAAATAAAAAAATGTTTTTTGAGGAACGTTACCTCTTCTTCAGGTATCCTCCTTAGGTTTGCACTAAAAGCCTTCCTAGGATGGATTTATTCCAAAAATAAGGATTATAAAATGAGTTTAGGTATTTATAGAGGTGATTTGGGTAGGTATTTTACTAACCAAATATGTGTGAAGGTGTGATAAAGAGAGGAGAGGGGGCCTTTCATAAGTTGGGTGAGTGGAAAACTTGTAAATTTTTGAAAGAGATAATTCCACCCTTATTTTTTATATGTTACAAGGGTAAAAAATGGACCATTTTAGAAAATAATAGTTTTAATGGTCTAAATATTTCCATAAAATGGTTTTTAGACAAGTTTATATGTAAATTTGACCCTTATCTTTTTCATTTGACCCCCACGGTAAACACAATTTTACCTTAATGACAATAATTATTTTTTTACTACATTTACTATTCACTTTGGTAAAAAATAAGCTAATATTATTAGAAATTAGAAATTATTTTAATTATAAATATGGGATCAATTTTTCTACATTCCATTCACATAATTTTAAAAATTAATCTCGTAGATGTGATGTGAAAGAGAGTTTTTAAAATGAAAAAGTTCAAAATTTTACAAAGTTTTTATATTTGATTTAAATGTTAAATTACTTCCAATGACCTAAATTAGATTAATAGATGTTCAGTTGAACTAATTTTACTTTAAAACCAACTTAAAATATAATTTACCTTTATAAATAAATTACACGCAAAGGTAATTTTTAATTAAAATTGAGTATTTTTCAATATTTATCAAAAAATGAAACTTTTTAGAAAAATTATGAAAATCCTTCTAAAGATAATTTTGACATTAGGAATTCAAAATTGATATTTATTTTTGTCGAATTAAATTTCTAAAAGTGAAAAAAATTAATTTTATTATTATTCCTAAAAAGACATAAAAGCAATCATTTTGAGAAAATAGTATTTTCAAAACATATAAAGACTTTACCAAAACTTATTTATTTCATTATCAATATGTATTATTTATATAAAACCATTATATATAATATTTAATATGTAATTATTAAAATTTATATTATGAATTTTAATGGCTAGGTTATAACGATTACATTTAAATAATTATATTAATAATATATTGTTGTTTTGTTAAAAATCAATGTCACATGTAACGCAAGATAACACAGTGTTTCATGTAACACAAGATTAAATTTTTGTGGAATTCAATGCAAGGAATCAAGGAAATTTAATTTATGCAGAAAAAAAAAAGTTTATATAACTCAAGATGTTATAGAGCTCTCCATTTCTTATGTTTCATTTCCCCTAGTTATGAAGAAAGGTATTATGTACGATATATCTAAGAAGGGTGCTAGTTATAAATAACTTATTGGGATATGATATAGTTCTCTTATGAAACAGTTATTTATGTATCCAAGTTTATCAAGTAACTATACCTGTATGATTATGGCATGGATAATTATGTTATTATAATGAATATTTATCTACTAGTATGTAATAGTTATGTATGAAAATTATGAGTCATTATATACATGGACCATGGGGTCAGACTCTATTCAAGTCAATAGACCTATACCAAGAGGTATCAAGGGTCTTCAAGATAAAAAACACTAGGTCACACCCACTTGATCACACCCCTCTAGGGGTCTGGTTGTTATAGGTAACAACACAATATGAACGGTCTCAAGCATCGGTTTTCGTGGAAAGTAATCCGGTGATCAGGGGCCTACTGTGGCCCTTAGCACATTACTCAATCCATGGAACTTTATACATGTTTAATTTTTCACATAAAAAATAACCATTTAATTTAAATTTAGAAATTCATTTATTAAATAGTGGAAAATCTAACATAGTACTGAGACCAAACATCTATATACACCAGGAAAAAATCATGAATCCATAAGGAAAGTACGCAGACCACCTACCTCATTTCCAAGATTTATCATTTAATATCCAAATCTAAAATCTTTATATAGAATCACCAATCCTCATCCAATCTCTATAATAATCCTAGATCATAACACATGATCCTATTGAGAACTGTTGTGTTTCTAGAACATTGACCAATCACACCTAGAGGATTCATATCTCACCCCCAACACTAACTTGAGAAAAGTTCCTAACTACCGAGACTCCGTTAATCACTAAAGAAATTTAATTTAACCAAAACTCCTAAATAAAATAGGATTACATATTATCTCAATTGAAACATTGACGAACGATGATAAGATAGTAGATAGGTTTTTCCTATATCACAAGTGTAGAAGACGCTATTTACATCACCATTTTTTAGGTTGGTTATATATAACTGACGTGATAATCTGTGAAACGTGGTTTTTTAGGTCCGTTATTTTATAAACGACGTAAAAAATGCGGTGAGTAAATTTTTAACATCGTTTATTTTAATAACCGATGTTACAAATCACACACGCTCGTTTTTTACGTTGGTTATAAATTAACTGACGTAAAAAACCAAAGCGCGGTGTTTTTTACATCGGTTATTTGATAACCGACGTAAAAAATGAGATATCTACGAATTTTTTACGTCAGTTATAAAATAACCGACGTAAAAAAAGTGGCTTTTGAGGCCTTTTTGACGTTAGTTATTTGTTAACTAACATAAAAAAACAACCCGCAGAATTTTTTACGTCGGTTATTTTATAACCGACCTAAAAAAACTATGATTTCTGATGAATTTTTACGTCGGCTATTCTATAACTGACGTAAAAACCCAACACGCAGATTTTATTACGTCGGTTATTTTATAACTATGAAGAGGTAAAAATTTTACCTCTTCACTCAAGGAACATATGAAAGAGGATTTATTCTCTTTTCCTAGATTTCATGGAATCTTACTATATGCTTTCTAAGATTCTCATTTCTATATTGGCAAAAACTAGTGTTCTACTTAAGAGGACTTCCAAGAGGTAGTTCTGAGGTTCAAGTGTTGGTAGGATTTAATGTTTAAAAATCTGAGGAAGAAGAGGAGTATTTAATATCTTATGTAAAAAACATGTCAAAATTCAATAAGTGTTCATAATGAATGCACACACTCAACCCCTCACAAAGTGTATCACCTCCAACTCACTCTCCTCGTTGTCCATTTTTGTGGGTCACAACCAAGAAGTGAATAATAATGAGTAAACATCCTATTTTCTCTATTTTTTTCTTTTTTTCTTTTTTCTTTTTCAATGTATATAACTCATTTTTTTGTATATTTTTTTTAAATATAAAGAGGGAAACATGTGTAAAAAATTATGTAATATGGATTTTGAACCCATTGCCCAAGGAAAATGTAGGCACCCTTTATATCAACCCATAACAATTATTCTCTCCCTATAATTCCCATGGAAATACCCTCTCACCCACAATTTCTGAAAATAAACAAAAATATACACAAGAGATATGTAGTTAGGGATAAATTAGCTTGTAATGTGTCTACCTAATAGGCATTTCATGGTTTCTAAGCCTTAATAAGGATAAAATGTAAAGGTCGCCAAAAATAGAGGATAATTATACAAAGGGATTTTCAATGAACAATTACCTCTATAATGAATGTATCATACTTGAATCTTATGGCTTCAAACAGAATCAAGGAAAGTTTTAGTTTCTCTACAAGACCTGAGACTCTCAATAAATTGTTTAAAATGAATAATATGTAATAAAGGGCTTAGAATGTCTCTCAGGTAAGGGATTAAAATATTGGCCAGTGCTAATGAGGAATGGGATTCAAAAATCCCTTAAACACCTAAGAATTATTTGAAAATACAAACTATAGAAAAAGATTCCATATCAAAATTCATTTGAAAAAACATTTTTCCAAAAAGAATGGAATTTTTCACATAATCGACTCAAGTATGAAAAATGATTTTGGATATTCTTTTTAAGATCAATTTTTATCTAAAAACAGAAAATAAGGAAAAGGAAATCAAAAATGAAAACAATTTTTTTGTTTTAATCCTAACTATGACATGTCACCCTCTTCCACACCTAAAAGTTACATTGTCTACAATGAATGTATTTTAAATAAATAGACATGTAAATAAAGGTATGGAGAAGGTACATCCTACTATGTGGTTTCATATGTGGAATCTATCAGTGAGATTTCCTCCACGGGATGCTTTCAAAAATCCTCGTAAAAGTGTTTGAGCCTCTTCCCATTAATAGTAATCCTCTATCCACTCTTCGCATGCAAAACCTGTATGTCACCAAAAGGGTATACATCTGTAACAATATAAGGACCGAGCCATCGGGAACGAAGCTTACCTAGGTGGTGATTTGTCCAAAAATTGTACATGTGGACCTTCTAACCAATATGGAACTTCACTGATGAATCATGATATCATGGATATCCTTTTTCTTTCTTTAATAGATTCAAGAGTTCTCATATGCATCATTTCGAATTTATTCCAACTCTTGAATCTACAACTTCCTATGCTCACCGGCATCTGAAAGATTCATATTAGATTGTTTAACAGCCCAATATTCACAATGTTATACCTCCACCGGGAGGTGAAAAGCCTTTCCAAACACAATCTTGTATGGTGGAATTCTGATTGGGGTTTTAAAAGCTATACGGTATTCCCAAAGTACATCATCCAAGGGAAAACTCCAATCATTACAATTGGGTTGTACCATTTTTTCCAAGATTCTATTAACTTCTTGATTTGATATTTATGCTTGTTCGTTAGTTTGGGGGTGATATGCAGTAGAGACTTTATGATCAAACCCATAGTTATAAAGAAAATTTTTCATGCTGCGATTGAAAAATGGGAACCTTGATCACTAAAGATGAATCTAGGCAAACCAAACTGACTAAAAATTTGGGACCACACAAAATCAACAAAAACTCGAGATTCATCGGTCCTATTATCCTTTGCTTCCACCCATTTAGACATTAGTCCACAACTAACAGGATTTACATGAAGAAAAATGAATTTGGAAAAGGCCCCATGAAGTCAATTCCCCATGCATCAATGATTTCACATAATAACATGGGTTGTTGGGGAATTTCATTCCTCTAGAAGATATTCCTTGTGAATTGACAATGAATACATGACTTGAAAAAATACATCGGAATCCCTATACAATGTTGGCTAATAAATTCCTCAGTCAAGGACCTTTCGATCTGTATGTTGAGAGCCAAAGTGGCCCCCAGAGGCCAAAGTGTGGAAGAATGTCAAAATAGAGGTGAAATCATGGTCAGAGACACAACGACGAACTACATGGTCCCCACAAAGTCTCCACAAATATGGGTCATCCCAAATGTACAACTGAGAATCATGTCTAAGTCTCTGGGATTGTGAAATGCTGAAATCAGTGGGTACCCTAGATTTTACTAGAAAATTCACAATTTATGCATACAATGGGGTAAGGTCCACAATATCACAAAAGTTTTCATGAGGGAATAATTCTAAAATGGGGAGGGGTGAGTCAACATGATGGTCCAAAGGGGGGGAAATCCTACTAGTGTGGTTAGCTACCACATTTTCCACTCCCCTCTTATCTCTAATCTCAAGGTCAAACTCTTGTAGGAGGAGCATCCACCGTATGAGGTGGGGCTTAGCTTCAGGTTTCTTTAAGAGGAATCGAAGGGAAGAATGGTCATAAAACACAATCACTTTTGACCCAAGAAGATATGAATGAAATTAATTCAAGGAAAACAAAATATAAAGGAGTTCTTTTTTAGTGGTTTTATAGTTTACCTGGGTAGGGTAAAGGGTACGTGAGGCATACATAATGACATGAGGATCCTTCTCAACCCTTTGTGATAAAACTGCCCCAACTGCAAAGTTAGAGTCATCACACATAAGCTCAAAAGGGAGATCCCACCTTGGTGGTTGGATTATGGGAGGTGATTTGGGACTTATTTTTAGTGAATTTAATGCAACCTCACAATTTTTATCAAACACAAAATCATAATCCTTTTGTAATAATCGGGAAAAGGGAAGTGTGATCCTTCTGAAGTATTTAATGAGTCGGTGGTAAAAACCAGCATGAACCAAGAAAGATCACAGCTCACAAAAACATTTTTGATATGGAAGGGTTGAAATTAATTCAATTTTTTATTTATCCACTTCAATCCCCTCTTTTAAAATCACATGCCCAATAACAGTCTCTTGTTCAACAATGAAATGGAATTTCTCGTAATTTAATACAAGATCTTTTTCTATGCAACAACGGTGGATAGAACCTAGGTGAGACAAACAGTTATCAAAATAAGTTCCATAAACTGTGAAATCATCTATATAAACATCCATGTAATTCTCTAGGTACTCAAAAAAAATACTCAACATACAATACAGAAAAGTATCAGGATCATTACAAACACCAAAAGGCGTCCTTCTATATGAAAATGTTCCAAAGGGATAGGTAAATTTTGTCATTTCTTGATCCACAAGGGCTATATGGATTTGAAAATAACCCAAATATCCATTAAGGAAACAATAATGGGACTTAATAGTCGATAGTTATAACAGTTTATCAATGAAAGGTAGAGGAAAGTGGTCCTTTCGTGTTTCTTGATTTAGTCAATAGTAGTCAATACAGACTTGCCAACTATTTTTCACACATGTTGGAACCAATTTATTTCTTTCATTTTAAACAACTATTATTCCAATTTTTTTAGGCACAATTTGCACTAGGCTAACCCATTTACTATCAGATATAGGATAAATGATCCCCACAACAAGTAATTTATGGACTTCCAATTTTACCACTTCAAGGATATTGGGATTAAACCAACATTGAGATTGTCTTACAATCTTAACCTCGTCATCCAAAAGTATATGGTGCATACAAATAGATAGACTAATCTCAAGAATATCAGCCAATGTCCATCCTATTGCCTTTTACACTCTCAAAATATAAAGTAGTTTTGATTCCTACTGTTGAGAGATATTATTGGCAATAATTATGGGAAACTAAACTAGTCATTTCCCTTAAGATAGGAATATTTTAAATTAGATGGAAGTGGTTTAAGTTCAAACACTAGGGGTTTTTTGACTGAGGGAGGATATTTAGGGGGAGTGAGGTCCATTAAACTATCTATCTGCTCATGTTTATTCACTAAAGATGAAGAATATATTGTAATGAGATTTGCAGAATCATCAATGGTCATGGGTACCTCAGAATGAACACACTCATCAATTAAAGAACAAAATTTACACTTTTATGAAGCCACACAACACTCAAAACATGACTCAAAAAATCAAATCATCCTAGGGTGAAGAAGAGGAAAATTAATCTGAGTGGGTTGAGGAGAGAATTGTGTGTGTGCATCATTTGAGATCACTTCCATCGAATAGACAGGAAGTGTGGAGTGCTCTTTAATGGGGTGTTTCATAGCCTCAAGGATATTAAAACTTACTTTTTCTCCACTGAACTCCATGGGAAATATACCATTGTGAACATTAATGATCATCCTTGCTGTTTTGAGGAATGGACTCCCAAGTATGAGAGGGGTATTTCCTTGGGTTCAGGTATCTTCCATCTCAAGAAGGTACAAATTATTGGGGAATATGAGATTCTTCACTCTGACTAGGACATCCTCAATCAATCCTGTTAGATGTGTTGTACTCTGATTGGCAAGTTACACGACAATGCCTATTGGTTGAAGATCTCCAACCTGTAGATAAGTATACATAGATTGAGGCATAACATTAATAGAAACTCATAAATCTAACATATCATCTGAAAATAATGTCTCCCCTATGGTACATGGTATTTTGAATGTTCCTGGATCCTTGCATTTGGTTTGAATTTCTGGTTGAATCAAATCCGAGACATTTTTCCCAAGTTGACTCTCTCATTCCCTTTCATCCTCCTTCTATGTGTAAAAAGCTCTTTGATAAATTTGGCAGAATGGGGAATTTTTTTGATTTCATCTAGTAAAATAGTATTAACTTTAACTTTTATAAATGTATCAATTATTTCAGTATCAATCTTATTATTAAAATTTTTCTTATATTTAGAGAGTCTTTTGGGAAAATGAGGATGAATGGATTGTTTATTTGAATCATCAATGATAATTTCATTTCTCTTTTTTTTATTTTTCTTCATTGGAATCTTTTATGGGTTGAGAAAGTGTGTTTTCAAGAGTGGGAGAGACCTGTTGCATAGAATCAGTAGAAGGAGAAACTTATTTACCACTTCGAAGTGTAACTGCAAATACGTTACCTTTTCCCTTTGGATTGGAAATGGGTTGGGATGGTATTTTTCCAGAACCTTTCATCTTATGCTCACTAATGGTGTTTCCCAATTATATCACTTGAGTTATTAGGTATTTAATTGGTTATTTTTTGGTTTGTTGGAACTAGAGGTTCTAGGTTTCCATTTGTTTCACTATGTCCTCGAGGCTTGGTTCATATTTGGGAGGATGAGGAGGAGGATTTTTTTTGAGAAGTTGAAGGATAGTGAGGTTGCCTAGCTTGGCCTTGTTGATACCAATTCTGCTTGGGTAGCTTGATTTTCCTCCTTGTCGTTACTGGGGTTGTGCTTGCCACCTGAGGTTTGGATTTGGCCTGAATGGTTCTTACTTTAAGGGAGGTGCTTGTTGGAATGGACTCCATGAGAATACAGCTGCACAAGAATCAGGTGAATCTTGAAGTTGTGGGCACTGGTCATAAAAATGAGTATTTTCATAACAAATACCACAATGTAATGGAACTGGAGGAGATTGTGTGTTACCTTTTGATTGAGATAATTGCCTTATAAGGGTATGAATCTCATTAAGATTGTTATCTACCATTTGTTATAGAGATGAATGACTTACCTCATGAAATCCTCGAGTTAGTGCAATAGCTCATGTACCAAATTGTTGTGCATTTTGAGCCATTTTGGCTATTAAGTCTTGAGCAGTAGAAAGAGTTATATCAACTAGGGCACCACCAGCTGCAATATCAATCATTTCATGATCCATGGGGATAATTCCCTCATATAAGTATTGTATTAATATTTGCTCACTAATCTAGTGGTGGGGGCAGCTTGAGAAAAGTCTTTTGAATCTCTCCTAGTATTCATGAATGGTCTCTCCTTGTGATTGCCTAATTCCATGGATTTATTTCCAAATTGATGCAGTTTGGGAGGCAAAGAAGAACATATCTAAAAAGTGTATTTTATGGTCATTCCATCCCCCAATCATGGTAGTCAAATAGTATATCCAATATTTGATACTCCCTCAAGGTAGAAACTGAAGTCACTAAACCTAATTAGGTCATTAGATTGATTTTGGGGTTTTATGGTGGAGAACACTATGTGAAACTCCTTAAGGTGTTTATGAGGGTCCTCACCAGGAAGACCAAAGAGTTTAATAAGAAGGTGGATGAGGCCTGATCTTAGTTCAAAGTTGGATAATTCATCAAGATATTGGATGTGCGAAGGTTGGTACTCCACATCCGGGGTGGTCAGTTCTTTTAATGCATGATTATTTGCATCCATGTTTTCTTGGGTTTGATTGGGTTCAATTTTTAATTATTTTATGGAGACTTGAAGTTCCAAAAGGGTTTACTCAGTATTAATTTATTAATCGTCTCTATATTCCTTGATTTTTGAATGGATTTATTTTTAAATTCCAGGTTCAAATTCAAGTAGTGTTTCTTTACCACATCATGTCATGCAACAATGATGTCCAGTTCGATTGATTGTTTGTTTGTTGTTGTTGTTTTTTTGATTTTTTTTAATATTTTTTATGTAAGATGAATGAAATAAAATTATTTAATAAATTAACAGAGAATAAAAGATAATTTTATACTAAAAATTTAGAGAGAGATGAAGAAGAAGAATAAGGAGAGAGATAGAGGAAGAACACACAAAAAACAACCAAAAATAGAAACAAAAAAACAAAACAAAAACAATAGAATGGGGGTGGGGTATTAAAAGGGGTACTAATTTAAAAGTAAAATAAATAAATAAAATTAAATAAAGAAAAAAATGATCTTGGCTCCCCAGCAATGGAGCTAAAACTTGATCGCGTTGTCGAGCACATTAAATTAGTTGTTTAGTTTTTACTAGAATTTCTGCAGTGTAGTAGCAACACTAGGTCATATCTCGACGAAGACTTGAATAATTAATTCAAAAATGTGGTTCGGATTATGAAAGTAAAAAATTTGAAATGGGGTTTTATAATAATTGAGTTTTATTATTAAATATTACAATAGAAAATGAAATAGATAAAACAAAGTAGAAGTAAACAAGATTAATTAAACGTGATAAACCCAAGGTACTCTCATGATTCTCATCCTTCATCGCTTCATGAGATAGAGTTATGATATTTTAATCCCAATTTTGTAACAACTAGAACCATAATGTTACTTAGTTTATACTAGTATACCTCCAAGGGTTTAGTTGAAAACACACAATGATTCACCGGACACCACTAATGATTGGGTAATTTGTGTTAGACTTGATAACCGAAACTCACCAAGGTAACAAACAAAGAACTAAATGTGTTGAATGGGTTTGTATGTTTTTTATTTGCGATACCATGAAATAAATGTAAATTTCCTTGATAGTGCTTATGTGATTTCAATTGACCAATATGAACCACACAAACACCGTAATTGAATGATGGAGGAAAAATGAATAAATGGTGTATAAAACATCACATGAAAGGGTACCCCCAAACATGATCATTTGAGTTTGAGTATAACATACCAGTATATAACTCAATTAAATAAAAATAGAGGATGAATAAAAACAACATACAAACCTAGAATTCAAAGGACCATTCAAATATTACTACATTAATCTCGGGATTTACAACATGTTCCTCCCCGGGTGACCACAAGGGGTTTAGAAACCCATGGGAGGGGAGGAAGAAGATGTTGTTGAAGTAGAAATTCACATAGCCTCTAGGAATTCAAATATTGGTGGGAGGAAGTATTTTGGAATCCAAAATTTCATCACCTTTCCTTTGGTTCTAACTCCCAAATGGGGTTCTCAAGGTGCCAATTTATAGGAAAAGTGGGAAGTGGTTTTGGGCACCCTGATTTCACTAATTCTATTGGTCCATTGTTTTGGAAGATCAAAATGTCTTAAATAACTTTGGACAAAACTAACGAGTTGTTTAAAGACACCTTTTCTACTTTCATGTAAAATTTGGATTCCAATTATGGAATATAAAAATATATATTTCTAGAGTACTGAGGAAAAGTTTTGACCTCGTGCAGATCCACTCTATTGAACGAATCAGCTTGTATGGGCCTCTTAATTAAATAATTGGGATTAGGTTACTTCATATGAAATATATCTCATTAAATTTTGGACCAGACCACAAAGTTTCAGCCCATTTGAATGCATGGTTTTGTAGCATAATGCGTTTTAGTCCACTAGTGTGCTTGGATTATGTGTAGATTGGCCCATTTTTCTTGGACATCAGCGTAGGTCCTCCAAATCACCTCCACCTACAATAAAATTATCAAAAAAGTAACATTTACCTTTTTAACAGTGTTAAAAGAAAAATAATTGAATCAAACATGGAGTGAAATTTTTTATTATACTTTTAATTTTCAATACAAAACAAGTTTAATACATTGGTATAAGGGTAAAATAAAACAATGAATCGTGGTACGATCACACATTTCAAGGGGGAGAAACAATCACCATAAGTTCAGTTAAATGAGCCAAAGGGATTCAAGGAATTAATAGTATTATTCATGTTTCATGATACCAACCTTTAACCAAGCCACAACACCTATTCTAAGAGGTCTAAAGGGTATCCTAGATAAGTCCCACAAGGTCACTATCACTATGGTCCCACCATTCAAGGGGTCTGGATGCCATAGGGAAATATGAAAATATCCAAAACTAGATTCATCGATGGAAGAGGCAAGTAAGATAGTGCTCAAAGTCCCACTATGGACCTTGGATCATTTCTCAGTCCATGGAACTTTATAAATTTTTAACACTTCACATAAAAAAATAAAGCATTTAATAATAAATTTAGATATTCAATTATTTAATAGGGGTTGGCCACCCTTGGAGGTGAGATCGAACATCCATGTGCACTATAAAAAATCACAAATCCATAGCTCTAGTACACATACAACCTAACTCATTTTATAGGTTTCTCATTTAATTTACCAATATAAAAAAACTTTTCCTAGGATCTTTAAGGCTTTTAAATGGTCCACCCGAAGCTTGGATCTTCACCCAAGCTTCTATCAAGCACTATCAGGTCATAGAAACTGCAACCAACCACACCTGGAGGGCCTGTAGCACACCCCTGACACATGCCTGAGCAAAGGCCCTATCCTCTAGTTCCCAGTTAATCTCTAAATAAATATAATTTAACCAAAAACTCTAAATAAATTATTATAATAGATTACCTAAATCTAAATTATGAAAAGTGGTATGCATGTAGTATCTTAACATTCTATCTCTACAAGATGGGTGAAATACATATCTAAATAAGGTGATTCCACCTTGCTTTAATTGAATTTTAATTGAAACCCTAAACTAAAATAACCAAAAAATCAAGTAACTAATGGAAACAATAGTGGAGGGAGAATCATAACTAGAATTTTCATATAATTCCCACAAGAACCACCATAAATCTAGGGGAAGAAGAGATAGAGTGGGGTTTTACATTCTATTTTCTGATTCACAATATTCTGACCGAAAACAAGGGGGTATTATACCCCCTTTCACTTATAAAGACAGTCTAACATCCCATCATAGTGTAAACCTAGAGTTCACTTCATGATCCATCATGTCAGGGTCATTCCCCATATCCCAAAACATTTACGGTATAACCACTTTATTCATGCCAAGAACACTCTAATGATCCAATTTTGCATCATCTCATACATCCATATTTCTTATAGCACTCTCATGACCCCCCCCCCCCCAATCACCTAAGCCTTAATCCCTATCCAAAAACACTATTTTGGACATTTCAATTCTTGAAACTATTATCAAAGTCTCAATTTACACAATGAATCATCCAAAAAATTGAAAATTCAAATTCCCTCAAAATTTTAACATCAATATAGACAATGGGTATTAAAAATTGGATTAGGTTTTTCCCTGATGTTTTTAAAATATATATCATGGTTATATTCCCTGTGTGGTTTAGGTAGTATAGGTTTATATGGTTGATATAATTGATCAATGTAGAACCATTTTGATAGAGGGAGATGAGATGTGGAAGAGGGTGTTTCATGCCTTCCAGTATCAAGGTCTATCAAAATATGAGGGGGAAATATTTGATCTAGAGATAGAGTGTTTTTTGTAAGATATAAAGAGATCAACTTCATTCTAATTCGAGACCAAGTTGAGAACTGGGTTGTTGGTAGTTAGTCATATGTGAGGGATAGTGCATCGATGTTTGACGTTTTATCTTATAGAGAATAAGGTTGAAGATGTTTTTTGGGCTGACATATATAAGGATTTATATATGGAGTTCTTTTTATTGATGATGAAGGTGAAAATGAGGCAAGAGTTTATCTGACTCTAGTAAGAGATCATGAGTGTTGAGAGATCAATATTAGGTTCAAGGATATCTAATGTTTCACTTATTATCTCTTTCTATATTAGGATCCTAGATCCCAACATCATGAGGTAGTGTTTCATCCAATGATAAAATATATAGTCACTATTTTTTCACTTCCAACATATCTGAATATATAAAAGAAGATGAAAGTGATTGAGTGGATACACTATTAGTGAGGAGTGCCTCAAGCAGAAGTTTTTTATAGATTTATTAGGAGTATAAATTTAGAAAGGGATCATGGATGTTAACATATTAGAAGTTTTTATTAGTAGGGATACATCAAAAATATCTTCTTTATGATTTTCTAGGATTTTTGGTTCTCTATTTTCCACTAGGGGATTTCTATTTACATGATATTTCTTTAGGGGTTATATTACCTATCAGTCTCAATTCATGACTGCTCGAGGAGATCAATATGGTGTGGTAAGTTAGGCTCATTTCCAACTACAAGAGTAGAAGATTCCCCTGATTTCATATCCTCAATAGAGGTTTCTAGAATTTGTTCAATAGTTGGTTCAATAGGTTAATTCTTAACCAAGGGGAGGTGGAGATGGTAGAATTCATACCCAAGACGGTATTTTTCCTCAAGGAACCAGACATTAATGTGTTCATGGTGGTGCTCATTAGTAGTGAGACAAATAATCTATACATTGAAGTATGCATGTTATAAAGATTACAACGTTGGTGGGGCCAGAGGTGGTTTGAGGTGCAATCAGTTTATCATCTACCTTGTTTTTTTCATTATTTGATTTTATATATTTTCAATCATTTGTTACACCCAACCTGGTATACATGGTATGACTAGAAGTGAAACCCTTCTCATTCCCCTAGTATTATCCGCACCAGTTTAAGGTTAGGATTTCTTATTTGATTTGTACTGAGGTTGTAGACTGATAATCGAGTAACATCAATAACTGGGGATTTTCTTCTTATTTCATATATAACCATATGATTTCATACTTTTTATGTATTAGTGGTACTCTACGCATGTGATTTTTTACTAATTTTGGAGGATATTTTTTTATTTAGAGGGATAAAGAGTGGTGTTAGTTGGTGAGTGGAGTTATTATATGAGTGGTAGGAATGTAGAGTCTTTTCTATCCCAGTTAGTGAATTTTTTAGTGTAGCCTCTGATAATGGAGGTTCCTAGTGTTGTTGATGAGTTCCTAGATATATTTTCAGATGAGGTTGTGACATTACCCCTTCATTGTTATGCTAATATTTGGATAGAGTTACAATTAGGTGTGTCTCAAATTTTTTTCCCCTTAAATATTTCACCCATAGAGATGCATGAGTTTAGAATCCATACCAATAAATATCTATATAAGGAATCCATTCATCCCAGTGTATTTATTTAGGGTGATCTAGTTGCATTCCCCAATAATGTTTATGGTAGTCTGAGGTTGTGTATATACTAATGTAGTTTTAATTAGGTAATGTTCAAAAATAGTAACCCCCTTCCAAGGATATATTATCTATTTGACTAATTGAATAGATATAGTTATTTTTTTAAGATCAATTTACATTCTAAATATCTCTGGATGAGGGTGAAGGAAAAAGATATATAGAAGAATACCTTTTGTTATAGGTATGTATACTTCATGTTTTTGGTCATGTCATTTGGTACCATGAATATACTAATTGTGTTCATAGTTCTAATTAAATCCATATTATGTGAGTTCTTAGACCATTTCATATTCATGTTCACCGATGATGTCCTTATATACTCAATATTAGTGGAGGAGTATGTTGAGAATCTTAGAGTTTTCTTGTGGGTTCTTTGATGCCATCAACTCTATGTGAAGTTTTCCAAGTGAAACTTTTGGATGTGGGAGGTTCATTTCCATAAACATGTGGTGTCTTAGTGGGGTGTGGTTTTGGATCCATCAAAGATAAAGGCATTTTGTTATTCTAAATAACTCGAGAATGTGGTATAGGTTTATAACTTCGTTGGTTTTATGGGATATTACCAGAGTTATTTATCTAATTTATATCATATTGAAGCCCCTTTTATAGATTTTACTAGAAATGAAAAGGGTTTCAAATGGAATGATCTGTTTTAAAAATATTTCAACTACTTGAATAAGAGATCGATCAATTCCCTAGTGCTTTTATTTCTTGAGGAAGGGGTGATGTTTGAGTTCTTTTATAATGATCCTCACATAGGATTGTGATATTTCTTAATGAAACAAAGGACTATGATCTTTTATGGGTCTAAGCAATTACATCTCCATGAGTATAACTATTCTTCCCATGGTATAAGTTAGTAGTATAGGTTCTTTCTTTGAATATATGAAAAAATTACCTTGTCGGTGAGAATTTTTTTCTTCACATACCACAAATGTCTGAGGTATGTTTTCTATCAGTGTTACCTAAAACAATTCTAGTGGAGGTAGATAGAGTTTCTCTAAGATTACAATTTTTATATATCTTGCACTGTAGTAAAAGGTAATGTGGTTGTGGATGTGCAAAGTCGTAATTTATGAGAAAATATTTTTCAATATTCTAAGGATATTTGGAAGGGAATAGAAGATCTTGTAGTAATTCATCTTGATGTGTTGTAAGTCGATGGTAATGATTTTATCTATCAGATGAAAGTGAAATAATCTCTAATAAGAAAAGTGTAGGAGTCTTAATTGGAAGACTCAAAAGTTGAGGTGATGTGATACCATTTCATTCATGAGGATGCTTCAGATGTTTGGTTCAAGGATGGGTGTAATTAGATGTTATTTTAGGGGATGTTTTTTTTCATTATCCATATATGAGGGAGTTCTCCTTGAGTTTCATATCTCACCTTTTTTGGTACATCTAGGTGTTTCTAAGATGTACTTTGGTTTGAGGATGCATCTTTAGTGGCCTGAGATGAAGAGGTTTATGGTGGAATTTGTGGAATTATGTTTGGTTTGTTATTAAGTAAAAAAAATCACTGTTTTCCTAGGGGGGTTTTATAGCCTTTGGATGACACTTAGTGGAAGTGGGAGGAAATTATGATATATTTTTTCACTAATTTACCCTGAGATCAAGGAGTTTGTCATTCTTTTTGGGTTATCATGGACCAGCATATGAAGATATCCCATTTTATGGTGATCAGGGAGTTGAGTGTCATGTATTCTATAGCAATGTGATATGTGGATGAGGTTATGAAACTACATGGGGTGTTGTAGGTCATTGTATCCGACCTAGATACTCATTTTAATTCATGAGTTTGAAGACGATTTCAGCATGATTTTAGCTCTCATATTTTCCTTATCACTATTTTTCACCCCAAGATAGAAGGAAATACATGGCATACCATCTAGATTTTATAGGATATATGGTAGGTTTATATATTATACTTCTGAAATCATGTGTGGGGAATTTAACCTTGGTATATTATTTCTACAATAGTATATATCACTCATCAATTGGTACAAATCCATTCCAGGAATTTTATGGTTGGTCATGTTGATCTTTGTTGTGTTGGACTAGGGTTGGGGAGTTAATAGTCACTGGTCTTGATGTGGTGTACAGAATGATAAAGAAGATCTGGATATTTTAAGAGTGGATGAAGGTTCCTGAGGACCATCATAAGGCTTATGCAGTTCATAGATAGAGGCCCCTATAGTTTGAGGTCGGAGAACATGTGTTATTAAGGGTTCATTATAATTGGAGGAAGTGGAGGATTGGTCAAGGGAGTAAGATTTCTCCCATGTTCAATGGTTATTTTGAGGTTTTGGAGAATCTTAGTGAGGTGTATTATCTGTTGGTACTTCCCCCATGGTTGGACAGTGTTCACAACATCTTCCACATATCCTAACTTCATCATTATCTTCATAATGACTCACATTCCATTGACTGGGTAGATTTGGATATCTAGGACCACACAAAATTCATGGAATGACTAGTTGATATCTAGGATCAACATGAGAATGTTCTATACAAGAATAAAATTCCCATTGTTTTTGTGTTTTTGAAGCATGGTGGTCTAGAGGAGAGTACTTAAGATCCTGATATGTAGATTTGCGCTCATACCCAAAATTATTTGGAACCTAATCTGTTTTTATTTCTTTACATTAATGGCATAATTCTTGACTAGTTTTGGATTTACGAAATATGTTCATTCCTCTTTTTGTTGTGTTTGGTTGGTGGTTGAGTCTTGGTAGTAAAGAGATCCCTAAGAGTTACTGTGTGGGACATTTATTTGGTTTTTCCCCTTCCCCTATTCCTTGGGGCATGTTGATGGTTCAATGGATTTATTCTTGACATGAGTTTTGATTTTATTTTTTGGTATGATAATTGTTTTATAGGTATCTTATGTGACATCCTATTTCTTATTGGACCCATAATTTGTGATTTTTGCGTGTTAAAGGTGTTTAGTTTATCTCGAAAGAGGTTTGATGTGGTTTGGAGATGTAATTATGTCACATGCTAGGTACATGGAATGAAAGTTTATTCATGATTTCAATGAGAATTCCTAACCAAGAGCTATATTTATGGTTCCATTTGTGGTTTGAATATCTAATATTTCATATAATGAATTTCCATTCAATAAGAGAATATATTCTAGGTTACTTAGGTTCAAAGAACCATGATTTTTAGTGTTGTATTGATACAAGGAATTCATATTGTAAAAACCCTTGTAACGTTGTGAATGGTGTTTATTCTAGTATTTCAATAAATATCAATTCCCCTATGATTTTAATCATACATATTTTATTCCTATAGAATTTTGGGTGATCCCTGAGTGATCTTGAGAGGTCTGTTGGACCCTTTCCATATGTTTTGATCATCGGCTTTAGGGAATTTATATTTGGTGATCCATGGTGATTTTTACCCTTTTTCCCTTTATTTCCTTATTGTTACTTATCTCATAATTCCCAATAGTGGTGCTGTTTTATTAGGGAATGATGAGGTTTTAGTTTTTAGGATATGTCCCTATAATATAGACTGATTTAGGATTTCCTTATGTAGTTATAGTCTCTTTGTTTTTTCTTCCAAATTTTTTCTTTATAATGATTTGAAAACCCCTGTTTGAGGTAAGGGATCCATGTTCTCTCCCCCTTTTGTGAATTTTTGAAATTAAAATGATTTTTTTCTTAGTGTGTAGGTGGTATGGATTAACTAATGAAGATAATGAATTGGGTTAAATTTATTTGAAGGGGTAAAGTGTATTCATATATACTTTACCAGTTTTATTATTATTTTTGTTGATGTTCCTTACAAAAATTTGATTTATGTTGTTATATATATTTTGTGGGTGTTTTGAATTATAAACTCTTGTTGTGGATTGAAAACATTTTTTGTTTCATTTAATTAACCTATCACTTATAATAGGCTGATAACTTCAATATATCTAATGAATTAGTTGTATGTTAATATGGAAACTGTGTCAAAAAATTCATGTAAGGGATAATAAAATATCTTGTAATTACTATATCAATTATATGTGGTGAATTTCATAAATTATTTTATGTAGTTGTGTGTTTCAAGTATGTTCGTTTTTTCCCTTATAGTTCTATAAGATTTATAGGTGTTGTCCAGTGATAATGGTGACTGGTTTAGATTGGGGGTGTTTTGATGGATTAATGTTTGGTGGTTGTTGCATAGTTATTGTAGTGATAATATTGGTTCTTATTGTGATGTGTTTGTGGCTATGATAAGTGGTACGATTATGGCTAGTTGTTGTGGTGGTGGTGATGTGACTGGTATGTGTGGGTTTTGGGAATCAATGGCTATTGTTTCATTGAGAATGGGTTTTTGTATGGTACTTTTTTGTAGTATCCTAGTAGTGATGGAGTATGATATGGTTAATGATATAATTAAAATGGGTGTGGGTGGGAATTAATTAATGTGGGATAGAAATTAATGTACAGAAATTAATAATGAATCTAATGTTAAAAAAATTGGATAGATATATATAAGAATTAATGGGATTAAATAGTCTAATAAATTTAGGGTGGTTATTAATATGATATTCTAGAAAATGGTTGAATCTGTAATTGAAATAAATGAACTATGGGTTGTGTATAGAGATCCAGGATTTTCATAAAAAATATCACATATTGTTTTATGAATATTCAATACATTTCATAAATACATACTTGAGATCATAATAGTTTAGTGTATTTGGAGACTAGAAACACAATCTTCTTATTTAATAAAATATCTTCAACATCACCCACAAATATCTTCTCCCATAGTACTATTATTAGGAATACAATACCTAAACATTTTTTCCTAACATGGGGAGTTAAATATAATAAGGAATGATTTCAGATACTCAGTAAGGGTAAAAATAAGAGATATCACTATATAATCATATGAATGTTTAAAATAATCATAAAGGCATGTGATCATGAACATAACTTATAAAGATCATAACGAACTTGGTATAGATCATGAACATGATTCATGGAATAAAGATTTATTATCTTTGAAAACATGGCTTATAAGAATGATAAATCATCATAAATCAATCATGAACCATAATCTCATGTAATAAAAGTGTGGAACCAACATAAATATTGAAACACATTTAATATTTCAAGGATAACTACCATGACTCTCAGCATAGGGGGTCAGAACTCATCACATGCTTCACATTGTGGATTAGGACACACCTATTTCCCATAGTAGATCAGGACGCACCTGTTTCCCATAGTGGATTCGGATGCACCTACTTCCCATACGGGATTAAGACTCACATGTTTCCCATAGTTGTTCAATCACATAGACTTGTTTCCCATTGTTATCTCATGAGATATAATGCTTTACCCAATGCATTAGAGGGAGATATCGGTCTCACCCATCACATAATGAAAATCATACATATGTGTACCATGAGATCATAAAATAATCATCATATCATAACCCATTAAATGAAATTGGTTTTATAAACATTCCATCATAACATAACCCATGGAAAATAAATAGGTTTCTTAATCATTTCATCGATTTATCAAAGCAAACCCTATGGAAAAATAAGCAAGTTTCATAAAAATTTTATTGTGGTATAACCCATGGGAGACAAATGGGTTTAATAAAAATATTTTAGTTATAAACATAAACTATTTAGATAATTAATAAAAATGGTATCCCGGGACAATATCCCAAGTAAACAAAAAATAACATCAAAGGATGTCATATTAGATAAAAATTGATTTTGAAAAGACACTTGGAACATTTCTTAAGTAAAATAACTTTTCATTCAAAATCAATTTTTAATACTAAAAATACATAAACCATTTTTGAAATAATTTTCATTGAAAATAATCTTTGAAGATTATAAATGGATCTTTAAAATCATTTAAATTATTTCTTAAGGAAAATATTATTTCCTCTTCGAAAAAACACTTTTTTAAAAATGAAACAGTTTAAAAATAAATTTCTTTAAAAATTACCTGAAAAAATATAATATAATATTAAAATTAAAAAAAATTAAGATAGGAGACGTTATGTTCATTTTGTGCACGTTAAAACTGAAATTCCTTTCACATTTTCGGTAAAATCGAAATAGGCGTTGTTTGGAAAATGACATGAAGATTAACTTTAAAAAATAAAAAGTCAAAAATGGGAAAATATTTGTCAATAAATCATTTTATAAATTTTACAATCTTTTTTGAAAACATTTTTATAATAAATTGTATTAGAAGAAAAATGGTTTTCGATTGAAGAGAGGAAAAGGTTGATTTTTATTAAAAATATTCATTTGAAATCATGAGTTATAAAGAGAGTTAAATGAATGGAAAACATGTATTCTAATTAAATTACCATAGAATACGAATATTCTTGATTTCATTGAAATATAGATCATAATATTTCATTATTGGAAGCATAATCGTAGACAATCCCAATAAATGATGAGACTGAAACATAAAATTCTAACCACTTCGGTAACTTTGAATCATAATCCCATGAAATAATAAAATTAAATAAAAATTATAATATAATTAAAATATTTATATTCATGATGTAACATTTCAAGTAGGTATTATATACACTTCATTGAATAATATAGGTGTATCACATTATTTAGGTCCCCAAGAAGGCAATTTGAGACAAAAATCCCTTACCACTTTGGTGACTTTTAAACCATAAACCCCATGAAAGAGAGATAAAAAAAAATAGATATTTAAATCCCCATAATTTTAATTATAATAATAATAAAATATATCAATGGTAAATATATTCAACACATAAAATAAACATGTAGTGAATATGGCTTATGTCAAACAGAAAATAAAAGTTTGACGGAAATCCCTTCCCTTAAGTCTTGAATTCCTTATTAAACATTAGAAACTATTATATAATAAATATATTTTAATAATAAATATATTAAAAAATTATATTCATATGTATCACACCATATATCATTTACTTGTGTCCTTTTATTTATTTTTTGTCAACAATTCCTTGTTAAAATCATGTTTCCGATAATAACCACTTTGGTTTTCATGTATATTTTTATTTTTTATTTTAAGTCATATTAATTTGATCATGGTTAAATAATATCCATAATATTAACCATGATATAAATATAGTATATATTCATTATTTATTTATTTACATAAGTCTATAAAATTTATAGATATAAAATAAAATATATCGTTCATAGAGATGGTAAGTCATACATACATATGAATGTTGTTTCTATTTTATCGATGGGTTTAAAGAAATAAATATAAATAATATATTAACATTAAATAATCATTATTATTTCAAATATATCACATAATTTTCATAAACACATCCTTATTACCTTACATGTAAATCGTGAATGAATCACATCACTTCAGGACACGGTACTCCATCATACACACGAATGACATTATCGTATTCCAAAATAATAGAAAGTAAGAAAGAATATGTGAGATCATGATAAAATAAGAATACTAATATCATAAATATAATATATATATATATATATATATATAATTAATAAATCCATAATTATATAAATCCATGATAGGTGGTGATGGAAAACGAACAACATCGATTCCTGAGGCGGTAGCTCATTGTACACCCAAATGATGATTTTGTGACCCATTTGATAGTGGGGGGAATTATTTTGGTTATTGAATTAACATAATAACCTATAATTATATGTAATATATTCATGTTATCATATCATCATGGTTTAAAAATAATTTAATGATGTGTAGGAATAAATAAATCACACGCTCAATTAAGGACATTACCTCTTCTTTGGACAATTTGTTTTAGTTTGCACCAAAAGGGTTAATAGGTTGGATTTATGACCAAAGAAAGTATTATAATATTATAGGAGATAATTAATGAAGTTATTATTTTCATAAAAATAGGTTTTTTAAGTGTTCAGATGAGATAATAGGTGGTGGCCTTTTATAAGCGAGGTGATTGGAACACTTATAATTTTTGAAAAGAAAAACAAGTACCCACATTTTACACATGAAACAAGAATAGAAAATGGTAAATTATAGACAATATAATATATATATATATATATAAGGTATAAATATTTCCATACAAAGTGTTTTGGGCAGTTTTTTGGTCATTTTTAACCCTTATCTGTTTAGTTTAACCCTCGATAAACCTATATTTACCATAACGACAATAAATATATTTTTACTATTTTTAGTATTCGTTATGATAAAAAATTCACTTGAAACTATTGGATAATATAAATTAGGATTATTCCGAATATATGATACATTTTTATAAATTCAGTTAATATAATTGGAAATTTTTATTTTAAAATTAATCCTGCAAATGGGATGAGAAAGCAATTTTCCAAAGAGAAAATATTCAAAATTTTAAAAAAACATTATATATAAATTCAATATTAAATTGATTAAAAAGAAATAAATAGGATTAATATAAATATAATTTAACTAATTTAACCTTAAAAACCATCTTAAAATAATTTTTAAGTTATTAAATTCTTTAAATGAAAAGAAAGTTCTTAATAAAAACCAGTACTTTTCGTTATTGATTAAAAAGTTTAGCTTCTTCAAAAATTATCAAAAATTCATCCTAAGATGATTTTTAAATTATTATTTCAAAAATTAATTTTATTTTATAAAAAAAAATTCTTAAACTCTCTAAAATTAATTTGAAAATAATTTTTCAAAAGGTGAAAAAATGTATTTTAGAAAAATATAGTTTTAAACGAAAAACTGTATTAATTATGATATATTGTCTAGAAAACACATAAGTTGAATGTTAAAAATTTTATTCAATATATAATCTATAAATTTTATTAAAATCATTCAAAAAAAGTTTTTTGTTTAATTTATTTAGGTAAAATGTTTTTGTGTGTATAAAAATTGTTTTTTCATAAGAATATTTCATTTATTTTCAAATAGTTTTTATTTTCATTTATAATTAATTAGGCACCAATTAATTAATTTTTTATACATGTTTATACCATATATTATTATATTTTAGTCGATCCTATTCATACCCACTATTCCAATGGCTAGGTGACAACTATGATATTAAATAATATAATTTTAAAAAATATGTCATGTTTCATTCAAACTTGGGGTTTCATGTAACAGAAGATAAATTTTGTGTTGTGTGTAATTAAATCTAAAATCAGTGTTTAGTATAATGAAAATATCAAAAATATTAAATTTTTTTGAAAAAAAATCAAAAATGTTACATTCTACCCCCCCCCCACTTAAACTGAAATTTTCCCTCAAAATCCATCACTTTGGTCCCAAAAACAGAGGATATATCAACCTCATTACATCCTTAGGTTACCACATAGCATCTACAAGATGGAGGTTTTACCATAAAACATTGAACAATTGAGTGGTCTTGTTTCCTATAACATTCTCTTTTTCATCCAAAATCTCTACCAGTTTTTCCTCATAAGAAATATCATTCTCCAGTGGTATGAACTCTGAGTTAAATGGATGTGATAGATATGGTATATACTTAATCAGGAGAGATACATGGATAAAATTGTGAACCTGAGAGAGGTTTAGTGGATGCATCAATCTATAGGCTACCATCCCAAAGCATTAAATAAATGGAAAGGGACTGATATACCTAGGGCTTAGCTTTTATCTATATATTAAGCACAATTTCATTCATTGGTTATACTTCAATCAATTTCCACTTCATCTACCACTACAATAAAAGAAGATGATTTTCTTTTTATGCTTGTAGCACTGAAGAATCACAATATCCATAATAGAATGACAAATCATTCCTTCTATTCCTAGTTATAACAAAATGGTTAGCATTGGTTATCCAATATGGATAAATATTCATATGGTGCAGTAATATAGTAATCACTCAAATCTCATCCAAATTTAAAATAAAACTATCTCATAAATAGTAAACCTTATGACCCTTATAAAAGATTAAAATACAAATAATTAGAAATAATATCACTAAATTTTCAAAATAAACTTATCATTAATCTCTTAAACAACATGAATTGGCTCTTAATTATCACATACCAAACATGTGAATACCTTAATCATGTATTCTCTTGAAACATGGTAATAAACTGAATTACCATAAAACCTTATTGAAAACATTAATGTCTCATTATTCCGTAAATAAAACATAGATTATTGGATATATTCCTTAAAACCAAAAAAAGGATGTAAGGTCCATCAATGATAGCTAAAACACATTGCCAAAAAAATAATTAATCATTTCCAATGTAATCAGAACTATCAAATTTAATTTATCTGCATAAATAATCTATTTTTTCCAACATCATTTTCTCAATATCAGGAACATATTAAGGGTTATCATTCACTTAATCATGTGTTTTTCATGAAATATCACCATTCAATTAAATCACTTTTCTTGATCATAAAAAAAACCGAAATGTTCTTTAAAATTATTAATTAAAAATTTATACTGAACAATCCTTATATATATCATAATTATTTAATTCTAATACATAACTACTTCAATCATTTTAATTCATTCTTAAACCATTAACTAGGATTCATCATCTTATTACTTAATACCTCTTTCCTTTCACATATCATTTGTAGTCTCTTTATCATCATGAAAAAATATTACTTATACCACTTTACTGACCCTCTTATTCAACTTACCCCCTAGGAAATTGATTTGTATAATTCCCACAATTTATAAATTTATAACATTCAACATTTTATGATACCTTAGGGAAACCATTATTCTCATCCACTATGTTAATTAAAATTTTCATTTTTTCCTCGGTAATTTCTTAATATGTTTCCTTCTTATCAAAAACTATAACATCCTCTCATTCTTTTGATATATTCCCTAGAGTGTTTCTCCTCACATTATTGACATATAAAAAACCAATTCTTCTTTCCTCCATGGTCTCCACCAGTCAAACTCTTGATGAACTATATCCTTATATTATTTGGTGACACTACAGGAAAACCTCCTATTAGCGGTGGTTTAAACCGCCGCTATATGGTTTGGCGGTAGTTTACAGAAACCGCTGCTAAACTGGGCGTCGGCAATCTATTAGCGGTGGTTTTATGCATTTCGCGGTAGTCAAAGAAAAGCATCGTAGTACCTCATTTCTCGGCGGTTTTTGGTAAATTTAGCGGCAGTTTTAAGGGCTATTTAATTAGCAGTGGCTATAATCGCCACGAAATTCAGGCATGTCATGCGCCTGCTTAGCGGCGGTTTTAACCGCCGCTAATTCCAACGTGATTTCGCGGTGGTTTTAACCGCCGCTAAGTTTATTGCCGATTACTTTTAGCAGTGGTTTAAACTGCCGCTAAATGTATAAGGTGTAAAACATTAGCGGCGGTTAAAATTTCCGAGAAATGCTGACCCAAAAAAATAGCATTGCTGCTTATACTGCACCACTGCCCTAAAAAACAAACCAAACAAGAAACCATTTATCATGCCAAACATTCTCAACGGGAAGGAATTCATCATATGTTTCCACTAATAGAAGTATTCCCCCAAGATTACAAATATTTCATAGGCCAATTTCTACCTCACCATGGGCTAGATAAATATTTTTTGTTCCTAGAAACCATCAACTAATCAACTCACTATGGAATTATGGTTTATGGTACATGATAAACTAAAAAATATATGTCTCCTCATAATGATGAATAGCATGCACAACTATCAAAGAAGAGAAGGTTTGGTGTTACACCCAACATGGTTAACATCACTACCAACACATGTACTAAAAACATTCATGGCTTTAATCACACCCAACACAACTATCAAAGAAGAGAAGGTTTGGTGTTACACCCAACATATATAAATGAATATAACAATGGTTAACATTACACCCAACCCATATAATATATAATAACAATATTTGGAATTACATTCAACCCATGTAACTAACAAGAACACTAGTTTTAATTGCACCCAACCCATATAAGAAGTCATAGGAATATTTGGAATTAAGCCCAATCTATGTAAAAACCAAGATAAATTGTCAGAATCATGTATAACCTATATAACCACAAAAATTTGGTTGGAATCACACCCAACCCATATACCTATAAGAATGATAGTTGGAATCTTTTACAACTTATTATAAAGTCTTCAACATGGTTAAAAAATAGGCAACCTATATAGCATGCCAAAGAAATGGTTAGCATTATTCCAAACCTAATTAACAATATATAAACATCATTGGAATGAAACCCAACTAAACCACCAAGTAATAACAAGAATTTAATTACACCCAACCAAAAATATACATCATTTTACTCAAGTCACTATTACTTGGATAAGATCTCCACTATCAATTATGTTGTATATAATTCACCATCATTGAGAAATTTCTTTAAATAACTTTTAAGATATTATCATTTCACATTAATACATACCCCTCTTGGTTATCATTTCATGTTATACCACCAATTTCAATTTAATTCATGGATGTACATGATTAATAATTATAAACTAGAGGACCTTACATAGCCCTAACAAACCTTTCCTGAATATCATCTATGAGGAAATCTAATTTTGTTCCATCGTGATCCATTATTACCTTCCCTTCTACACTTGTGCATCAAACAACACATACAACATATATATAATAAGGAGAAAATTTATGCACCACCTACGCAATATTCATAAACACCCTTTCATTTAATGTTGATGAAAAAGTTGATCCAATTCAATAATAATACCTAAAGAATACAAAATACCTAAAATTATGGATTTAGAATGAAACACAAGATAACATCAAATGAAACAAGAGATTGGGGGTCACATGGATTTATACTTATAGTTTAGAGATGATCAAAATTGAAAAAATTTGATTCCATAAAAGATTAAAGTGTATGGATCAAAATGTTCCAAAGAAGAGAGGGGAGGGATCACTATGAGTCATTTGTCCTATAAAGGGGAGGAACGAGGATTAAATGGGTTGATGTTCAGTCAGAATAAGAACCTTTAAAACATCACTGTTATAAAATACTTTGTATCGATGATTGACATTATGGTTCCAGGAAATAAGGTCTATCCAGTCTACCACATAAGAAGACATTTGAGAAATAGATGACATATTTAAAGAG
Source organism: Viscum album (assembly GCA_963277665.1). NCBI lineage: Eukaryota > Viridiplantae > Streptophyta > Magnoliopsida > Santalales > Viscaceae > Viscum > Viscum album. Next base: position 418,733,411 of record OY728162.1, on the reverse strand, counting down.
AATAGAGAATATATTAAAAGATATGTAACCATTAAGAGAGAATCAGTTGTGCTAATCAAACAAAATAAGGGCATAACATGGAAAACATTACGTGGACCACATGATCCATTCTAGGTCACGAAAATCACATAACCCATAAAACATATTTTGATCACATGATTTTTCTTAACACATATAATCATGTTACCATGTGAAGGTCACATGAATCACATAAAGATTAGTAGATCATGAAAAAATCCTCAAGAGACAACCGAATCACATAAGATAGAATAATGGCCAAGGGTGTGCATCAAAGTTCAAATAAATTACCATTGATTAGTTCATGGATTGATTAAGTGAGATATTTAGACAAGTTGATCACACAAAGAGGTCAAGTGACATGATCACATGATTAGGGCTCTCGTATGGTTCTTGTGATGAGGTCATGCAAAGTTGTCTTGAAAAACAATCGCACGAGAGAGGATGTTTTGAGAGCTATGGAGCTTCATGTCACCGGTCAAATGACCAGCCTCTCACCCCCTATTTATGGGGAACCTCAAGGAATATGAATGGACTTATAGAAGACCAAAATATGTTTTGAATTCCAACCAGAGAAAGCATAAGAGACTCATGAAGTCATTTCCTACCTCATAACTGAGTCCTTGTTCCTTCGAACATCACTTTTGTGGGGGGGGCATTTTTTGACGCTAGCCAAATGAGAATTGTATATTTTAGGAACAAAAAAATACCCAAATCATAGGTATTAATATATACCCAAAGGAAAGAAAATTCTAGCATGTATATATATAGATTAATCACCTAGGTCACAAGGACCTTGTGAACTTCAATGAGGCTCATGATCACATGACCCTAGGAACATCATGCAAAGGGGTTATGCAATTCATGTGATCTGTTCTTGATCATGTGAAGCCCCATAAAATAGCCCAATTAATCATGTAAAACCCCTCTAATTATTCTTTTTTATCATATGACATGTCATCTAACAATCTCCCAATATGTTCATAAAATAAAAGTTAGAAAAGAGGGAAGATTCATGAGAAGGGAGTTGCATTGGTTTTCATGTGATGTGGTTACGTGCCTCATAAAAATAATTAATGATCATGAAAATCACCTCAGAAAACCATCTTGATCTAGTGATATCCATTCAACATGGCTGTTTGGACATGCAACACCCTAATGAGTCCAATTCCCAATGCTGAATTTACAACAGAAACATTAAAGAACCTATTACCATAGATCATCTAACCAATGAAACAAACACATCATTCTCTTTACCAGCTGAGGTTATTGTGATCATTCAAGGTTAGCCACTGAATCTCCTCCAAGACCAATGGTTTTTTAAAGGTTCCATACACCACACATCTTATATATACAAACCAACCTTTCCCATATTTTTTCAACACATCAACAATACTACTCATGGTCTGATGATGCATCGTCACCCTCTCCACCTCCATTTCCTATTGCCACCTGTAAGAAAATTATATTGAAAATTAAATATTGTTGCATATTTATAATTAAACTTAAAACCAATAAAAGTTTTCAAACTAAATTATTTTGATTTTTTTTGATTTACCTGCTCACCACCACTCGGTGCACTACCACTGGGGGCATATCTGCTCATCTGTTGATATAAATCAGTCAATGCTTTCTGTATAGAAGATATCTGAGCCCCTTGGTCTTGAACTGTGGCTCGTAGAGAGGAAATCTCCCTCTAAGAATCTTCAGGTATGGGCTGACTATAACCAAGAGTAGATGCGGCTAGAATCCCTGATGGCCTGCTAAAGACCTCAGATGGTATGAGTCCCAAACCCATCTCGCGCACTCTACCAGGATGCTCCTTCCCAAGGACTTGAGCAACCGGGTCATCCTGGGAGACTGAGTAGGACTTCCCAAGATTGGCATCCCATAGTTCTTTAATTTTTACCTATAAATCAAATATCAATACATATTAACACATTAAAAACTGATAGTAAGTTATTATAATAAAAATTTGAATTCATATCCCAACTTCTTTGGTAGGCTCATTAACAAACAGCCATCTGATGTTCTGTGAACATCCAACCACAGTTCAGTCTGGGAGGCTTTGTGCCCTAAATTTTGTGACTGCATTAAGCAAAGATATATCAAAAATTCAATATATTAAATAGATAATATTTTATTATAAATATTTAAACTATTTAAAATATTACCAATGATATTCGGATTCTAGAAAAGCTTTTTGAGCCCGCCATGTGAGGGATGACTTGATTCGCCCTGTTTGATGCATTTTGTCGTGAGAGATCCAGAAATAAATAAAATCTAATTTAACAGTAATGTATCCAATGTCATCTCCTCTTCATATACATGTATTAATGTAAAATGAAGATAATATAATAATATATATTTCAATACCATCTGTTTCTCATCACGATGCCTATCAACAAAAACTTTCCACTGCTCTTTCGGTACCCCACTGGGTAGCTTGTCATACATTTGTTCCAAGGTAAAAGAAGTATCATTGACATCACACCACAATCTCCATTTGAAATCTTTCCATTTTTTACCAAGATTTTTCAAAGTCCACTTTCGTGCTATCACATCACCAACTGTGAAGTGGAAGAACATCTGTATACAGAAATTCATTTTGAACATATTAGTAAAATGAAATTCAATTAAACCATAATGTAATAAAATTACCTTTATTTGAGAATCAAAAACATTATTTTTCCGTTTTGGAGGCATATGTCTCCAATCATCATATGAAATGGGAAGGGAAATGGGATCCACTGCGAACTGACCTATAATCTGGACAAGTAACCCCGTGACATCATCTGTAGGGACCCCATAAGAATCAAATGGCATGACTATCTTTTCGCCATTAAAGTTCCAAACATCTGATCTTTTAAGTGTTTCTCCACGGTTTTATTTTTGACATCTTCAATGAGCAAACAATTAGTATAAACAAAATGCAATAAATTTATTTAATTAAAATTTATACCTATGACTGTGACCCTCCAGTATGTCCGGGATGAACTGGAAAGGGTCTGTCACTGCCCAACTGATGAGGCACCTGTAGGGGGAGTCAACGACTCATCCTCTAATGGGAGGCCCTCTGATGGTGTGAGAGATGGTGCAGGGGAGATGGTGCGGGGGTGTAGGCAGCTGGTGCCTCAGATGTCGTGGGGAGTGACCCAGATGGATCGGCATCCGTCGCAGAACTAGAAGAAATAGTATACATCTTCCTCATTGGCATTACTATCATTTAATCAAATAAAATTAAGTTCAGAATATATATTTCAAAAAAATTAGGCATAAAAAAAATTAAAAATGATAATAGATTCCCAGTACTAACAAACAAAATATATATAACAATGATAATGAATGACTGCAGAAATGAAACAAGTGGTTGCTGCATGAATGAATAATTGTACATACAATAATTTTCCCCTTCAATCATGTCGGTTTCCTACTCCATTGCTTCATCCACTTCATTCATCCTTGCAAGACTAATATTTTCAATATCATGATGGACAAATAATTCTTCTTCCTGTTGTTGATGACATTCAATTTTAGAGGTCAAATCTTCCACTTCATCACCCATATCATACAAATCTATTTGTATTACGTGAGTAAATACACTCCACCCTTCATCCACAACATCATTCACATAATATACCATTTTTTCTTGCGATGCTAAGATATATGGATCATGCATTTCATGATCACCAATATCCATCAAGCGAGAGAAGTTCACAGAAGTAAATTGCAATGGATCTCTTTTAACACCTCTGATAATATCGACCCATTTTCATTTGAATAAAACAACAGAAAAATGTCCATGGTAGATTAATTGAATAATATCATGCAGATTTCCATAGTATCCCACTTCAAAAAATGTAAATATACCACTATTCTATGTTTTCAGACCCACTTCTCGATCAACTGTATGAAATCTAAATCCATTCACATTATAAGCATCGAACTTTCTAACTTGCTTTATAGGACCTCTAGAAAGAAACATCAAATCTTCTGACAAGTCTGCTCAAGTATCAGTATTCATGATTTAAAAAAAGAAATATAATTTAATAGATTTACAAATTCTATGTGTCAAACTAATATTCTTATTTATTGAAATATTTATGAACTTACACGTCATGCAAACCATTCTACAAGCTCTTTATTCACAGCTTTCGTTATATCTTTCTCATTTTGTGTTCGAAATATCATTCGTCTCTTTGTTTGTATCCTCAACTCTTCAATAAATCGATCTGTAATTTCACTATTCAGTAGCACATATCTATGTGCTTGTAATAATTCCAATTATGTTAGTGTCACATTTGAGGTCCTCCCAAATGACCGGCCAATAGCAGGAAATATTTTTGATTTCTGATGTATTTGAGATTGATTTGATGTGTCTTCAACACGTCCAACTCGATTAAATCTTGTCTCAATATCATCTAAATACCTGGAACAAAAGGTAATACATTCCTCGTCCAAATAGCCTTCAACAAAAGAGCATTTTGGTTGAGCTTTATTTCTCACGTAGGATTTCAAATGACCAAGATATCTGTGAAATAATATAATAATATTATGCATTTATTTAAATGTCAAAAAAAATTTACATAACTGGAAAAAATATAAATAAAATACCTCTCAATTGGATACATCCATCAATAATGAACGGGGCCTCCTAATTTAGCTTCTTGAACCAAATGCACAGTTAAATGCATCATGATAGTAAAAAACAATGGAGGAAAGATCATCTCCATTGCACAAAGATTCAATACAAACCTCTCCTGGAGGTTGTCAAGCTGAAATGGATGTACAAATTTTTCACATAATTGCCTAAAAAATGTGCAGAATTGGAGTACAACACCAGTAACTTTTTCAGGTAATAATGTACGCAATGCCAATGGTAGTAACTGCTGTAACAAAATATGTAAATCGTGACTTTTCAATCCCTGTAACTTACGATTCTTCAAGTAAACACACCTCGAGATATTACTCTAATACCCATCAGATACCTTCAAATTATTTAAAATTCAAAGGAACGTATCTTTATCCCTATTTTTCATTGCAAAAATGGCTGGAGCATACTTTTCATTCTCATCTGGCCAGAGATCGCGTTTTATGTTCATTACTTGTAAGTCTTTACAAGCATTAAGATGATCCTTCGACTTTCCATGCTCATTAAGTAATTTGAAAATCAAATTATCACAGACATTCTTCTCAATATGCATCACATCAAGATTGTGGCGCAACAAATTAAATTCCCAATACGAAAGTTTAAAGAATATACTTTTTTTCTTCCATTATTGCATTCTGATTTCACTTGACGATGCACTTCGGACCCGTTTTCCTCTATCATTAAAATGATGAACCTTCCCAAATTTTGTTTCAACATTTTCAAGCTGTGTCAATATTTCAGAACCGGTTAACAACTTTGGAGGTGGTCTATGATCAATGAAACCATTAAATTTTGATTTTTTCAGCCAAAATCTATGAGATTCATCGAGAAATCTTCGATGGCATAAGAAGCACCATTTTCTACTGTGAGGTAGCCATTTGGGCTCAAAATCAAAGTTAAAAACGGGACAAGCCAAACCCGTATAAGTGTTCTAACCAGATAAATTCCTATGCCTAGGGAAGACACTAATGGTCCACAGTAGAGAAGCATGAATTTTGAACATTGTTTTAGAAGAAACATCAAATGTCTCAACACCGTTACTCCATAACTCCTGCAATTCTTCAATCAATGGCTGCAAGTATACATCAATATCATTTCCAGGCATTTTTTTTCTAGGAATAATCATTGAAATGATAAAAGATGATTGTTTCATACACATCCACAGAGGCATATTATAAGGGATCAAAATAACTGGCCAAATGCTATAACTTGTACTCCAAGTCCCAAATGGGTTGAATCCATTGGCAGCCAATCCCAATCGAACATTCCTAGGATCAAATGAGAAATCTGGATGTAATGAATCAAATGTCTTCCATGATTGGGAATCTTGTGGATGTATCATTAACCCATCATTGTTATTATCTATAGAATGACGCTTCATGAGTTCGGAGGTTTTTGATGACATGAATAATCTTTGCAATCGCTGCTTCAAAGGAAAGTATCGCAAAACCTTTGCAGTTATGTTCATTTTCTTCTTCTTTATGAAATTATGTTCAGTCAGACTTCCAACATCACCCTTTAACTGCCATATAGAAGAAGAATATTTCTTGCAATTCTGTCTACTTGAATCCTATCCCCAATAAAGCATACAATCAATGGGACATGCATTTATTTTTATATAATTCAGACCAAGCTTTTTAACAACTTTTTTCCTATCATAAAATATTCCAGGATTTTCGATTTAGGAAATGCATCACGAATCAATTCCAATATCATGGGAATTTCCTTATTTTTAATTCCACATAGACATTTGATATGGTGCAACTTCAGCAGAAATGAATGCTTTGAATATTTCAAACACCCACAATACAACTCTTGATTTCCATCGTCAACTAAATCATAAAACACATTTTTCTCAGTGAAGTTTTCCGTTACATTTGGCTCTACAGAATCAAGAGGAGGATCCAGTGATATGTTCCAATCTTGATCTACTTGTGTTACAGTCTCAAAAACATCACTTGTCACATTGCAATTTGTAGCACCCTCTTCTGGTTGTTCTGATATGTTTTTATGCTGATAGTGGTGTCTTACAGTGCTGAATGCATCATTTATGAGGTTTTGCATTTCATTTTCCATTTTCGATAAACTTGGGACCTCATTCTGTGGATTAACATCAGTGCTCAATATTTCTGTATTTTTCGATTCTCCATGCCAATTCCAACACAAATATTGACCAGGGAATTGCTTTAGTATTAAATGTTCATAAACTTCATATCTCCTCAACCATGTTCTAAATTTACATTTAGGACATGGACATCTTATTCTCCCTTCAATGGATCGATTAGAAATCGCAAAATCTAAAAACTCATTCAAACCCTTAACATACTGAGGTGTGTTCCACGGTAATGTGATCCAGCTTTTATCCATGTATGTCATAATGTGCCTACACAAAATATATGATAGTGTAAGATTACAGAATCATAATATAATAAAGATGACCCATTGATCATAAAGTATGCATAATATAATAAATATTATGCATTTATCACATTTACCACTTACTTAGCATGCCCAGAAAAACCAAACAAGTCTGGTCCCTAGGAGACAGCGTGAACACCTCATTGAGGAGTAGTAAGAATATCGGGTTACACAATTATCATAACATTGTCAATCACACATTTAGGTTGCCTCAAAAAATTTCTATCACCACTACATTAATGAGATACATTGGTCCACTCAGATTACTTCCACACCCTCACAAAATATACTAAAACTTTCCTGAACATCTCATATACTCACATGCTTGGTCATCTCAATTAAATGTTTTATTTTATTTTCCATATCTAGAAATGGGATACCAGTCGGTATTTATAAAATCCATCCAAAATCACTAATATAGAATACCAATGCATGGGTTCCCATTTCAAGAGTTTCCCCTCATTGGATTATGTTTATTATCTTTTCATTACATATAATCAAGTACCTTTTATTTATATAATAAGCATATGGTTCAAGTGATCTTTTATTTTGAGTGATGATACTTTTTTTAAAAGAATTAAATGGTTCTATCCCATTTATCCTCATAAACCGAAGAAAAATATTCATATATCTATTATCCATATATATTACATGGTTGTACCTTCCATGAGTTCCTCATGAGGGTGTCGTTGAGTTAGAGACAGAGATATGTTAGACCTTTTTAATTGATATTTGTTATTTTTTGTTGGATCTAAGATTATTTAGACCATTTTAAGTCACTAATAAGCTCATATAGGTTGCTTATCAATTAGCATTGTTGGTTTTTATGATAGGTATTCATGATTGTTTCGACATGTATCATCTCAGGAAATACCATCCTGGTCCCGCTCACATTCTAAGTTGGGAAGAAATTGACTTTGAGCCATATGTTTCTATTTTGGAGAAACCAATTGAGATTTTTGACTCTCAAGTGAAAGTATTTTGTGGGAATTTTATTCCATTGGTTATGGTTCTATGGAAACTAGGATCAAATTATCATGAGAATTGGGAACACGAGTCGTTGATGAAGGAGTAGTGAACTCATATTTTTCCATGGATTACATCTTTTACATGACTTATTGAGGACAAATAATATTTATAGTGGGGAGTTGTAAGATCCTATTACTGATCTATCAGGTATTTTTTTATCCTCTTCATGGTTTTCCTTTTTTCCGTTGTCTGTAAAGGACTATGAAGGAATTGGTAAGATACCTAAAATGGTGAAGTCATATATTTGTTGTACTTTCATCTTTAACCAGCTTTTCCTACATGATTCAAAATTCTTTCACACTTTATAACTAGGTTACACATCTTGTAACTATTACTAGATACAAGTTATGAAAGGGTATTCATGCTGTGAAAGTTTACACCTCGAGAAGAGTGGTTTCACATCGTAAATTTTAAAATAATGGATTTTTAATTCGAGGTGAAGGATTTTTCAACATACTAGAACACCATGGATTTCACAGAAGGTAATAGTATTACACATCATCAAATGTCCCTCGTGTAGTTTTTAAAATAGGTGAGTGGCTATTTTGGATTCAGTTCTTTTCTCCAGGCCCTTGGATCCCTACCTAGAGATCTTCTCGGGTTATTTTGGGAGACTATTCTCCATCTAGATTGATCCATTCAACATTGGATTTTTTATTATAGTTGTGGCACATCTCTCTGGGTAAGAAATATTTCTGATTATTCGTTTATCTTGATAATGGTGGCGCCCTAGGGTAACATTATCAGATCTGGTGGCCTAAGTCTTTGAATCTTTGGGTATTCTTCTAGATCCTTTGGGAGATCTCATTATGGAGGTCATTCCTTGGTTAGTTGTGGTGAGGCAGATGTCTTTTCTTGAGGTATTTGGTGTTTTCCCTTTCCACCAACCCCTTATTTTTTAATTTATATCAATATTAATGTTTTTATTATATTCTAGGGACTTCGTTTTCATCATTGGGTTTTCATTGTTGGTGGATCCCATTACAGGAATGTGTGACTTGAGCTTTGAGGTAGGTGGTTCCATCTCTAGACTATGATAATTAGCATAATTTCTCTTAATTTATAAGTTGATATATCAAATTGGAATGACTATTTTCATTTTTTTAAGAAGGGGTTTTTGAGAGAAATGTTTTTCCATGATTTTTGATAAATGAAAATGAAATTGGTACTTTTAAAATATTAAAATTGATTTGTGAAAATGAGCATGTAGGTTACCTTGGGTACTTAGGTGGAAGGTTTATCTTGAGTCCATCGTCCATGTTTTGTGATTATTAGGAGGTTTTATCATGGGTATTTCCTTGGTTTCCTAGTCCCATTGTTCTAGGGGACAACTATTAGCATTTTCGGGGGGTTTTACTCATGTGGTATTCCTCTTCTTCTTAGGCATGTGTTATAGGAATTAGATTGTGCACATGATTTATTATGGTATAAGTATTCTTGTAGTCTAAACTATAGTGTTCCTTGGTACTTATGCCTCTACTGCTTATTTTATTTTGTACTGATTGGATTTCTGAGTTATAATTGATATACATTTTGTACCTACTTTTTTTTAGAACTAGGAAAAAGGGAAATGTTTACCCATGTTTTCAATAAAATTTCATTACTTCTTATCATTCCATGTTATATTTAAAATAAGAATACATGAATAGTTATATAGAGTCTTGATATGGAACACATGGGTGGGATCCTATGGAGGCTGTTAGCTTACACCTTGTGCACCTCCTTAGGGGTACGTAGACATTTGTATGTCTTCCAATATTGGGAAGGGAAAGGAGCTGAAGTGAGGTGGTGCGGTTTGTGGTAGCTGGTTTTGGGTAGCTGGTGGTGAGATGGAGGGAGTTAATCCACACCATCTCATAGAGTAGTTTTTGGTTTTAGTCCATGTATTTAGGCTTGTTTTCGAAACATTGACTATTTTTTTAATTGTTCTTTTCTACTATCTTTTGACTATTATGGTATATATATTCCTTTAGTATTCCACATTCCTTTTCATTTTGTGTATACATATATGCAATGTGTTTGATCATGTTGGGATAAATTTTTCCCTTTGTTGTGTTTTTTTATGCATTGGTGCTTGCCTCCAACCCACGAGGATCGGGAATAACCTTCGTGTATGTAACAGAATGGGTCAGTTACCACGTTTGAGGGTTACTCGGGTCAATTCAATACACAACCTCAATGGAAACTCTTCCTAGAATTAAATTAAAGATGAGAGTGACCCCCCATATCCAACCTCCTAAAGTCCCCAAGTTGATTACTAGAATAGGGGTATAAAGGATGAGAGGAATTACCATCATTTGTACCAATAATAAAAAATGATAACATTGAACAACATCATAATATATATATATATAAATTTAAATCAACAATAATACTTTAATGAATGAATGCATAAAAAATAAAAACCCCAAGATAAAAATACCAAATAAATCTCCACAGTAGTGATTTCACAACAAACACCAAGAACAAAGATAGTACGACCCAACTTAGTCACAAAAAATATCCTAGGAATCTGGAATTTTTTATATATATGGGGTTTATCCTAATATGTATCCTTAGTATGATTATACACAATACCTCCAATGAAAAAGTTAAAGGACTATAATAACACATCATTGAACAAACAACATAAATAGTAAGCACCTAGTAGGTCAACTATTGAAAATACTCACCAAGACTCGATTACTAAATATCATAATCATGCATAGTAAAATAATATCAGATGAATATGACACAAAGGCACCCTAAAACCAATTTCTTATTTTTTCACTATCGCACCCTAATATAAAATGTCATATTCTCCCAATATCTTTAACATTTATTCCATAGAATACTATATCTCATATTAAAACTATACCAAAAACCTTATCCATAACATCATCATTAGCCAATAGCCTCTATCACATATCACATATCATCAACACTTCTCAAAACCAGTACCGTTGGGAATCAAAATCATGAAGGACATTAACCTAATTCCCTCCATCTACTATGCACAACCTCTAATATATATCCTTACATCAACACCACAATATCCCATCCCATAAATACCACTTATATTCCACTATTTTACTTACATCATATCATTATCTCAATACACCGTACGGACTTATAGTGCACCTAGGTTATAATCATCATCAATGACTCAAAGGGTTTTATAATATGTAATGTACCTTCACATAAATAACCATTAGCGTCTTCTATTTCACTATATACTTTAGAAATATGATCTTACCCACCTCAATACATCAAAGATAATTCTAAAACTAGAAGGGAGAGTGGGGATGGGGGAGTAGGCATGCATCCATTCCCTCACCAACCTGAATGTTAGGGGAAACAACCTAGTACCCAGAGCTTGTTGGGATTCGAGAAGGGTATCTAACTCAAGTGGGATGTATTCAAAAACTAAAAATAATAATATTTAAGTATATTTATAGACACACACAAGAAAAACATAAGACATAAATAAACAAATAGAACTTCTATAGCAAGTAAAAATCACCACACTACTACTACCTCACATTACCATCACTGCCAACTATAACACAATGACCATCCCCACATCTTATACAAGGATCCACAATAAAGATGAATAATTTACCATCATGCCTCATCATTTATCCCATTTATATATTCATTTCACCAACCATATTACATTATTTATATTTTATATTAACCATATTTAATGTCAAACTATGTAGCCATCACCCATATTTTTCCCAACTATTAACCATTAATTAAAAGGCTTATTTTTTTAATATTTACCCATGATCATTTTTAATTCCATCAAACCCCATGTCATGATCATGATTAAAAACTATATTCCATTCCATAAGTAAACTACCAAACATTCATTTTTCATATAACCAAGTCATGTCCCATAACAACCCACTCATTCCCTCTTTTCAACCATGTAAAGGAGGAAATATCCCCACTACACAATCCATAATCTCAATTTTATTCCATAATACCACCCATTTAATCTTTTCAACTATGCTCCTCCGTACTCTAGGATTTATATAACTATTCAATATTAACCTATTGTGTCATAAATCATTGAATCCATGTTCAAACCTCCAATGAAACGATCACCTACCAATCATTCTCAATATTATCACCATGTGTGAAGCCTATCAAAATTTTCTATACTTCAAACCTAATTAAATGGATACATACTTGGAAAATACGGGTCGCCGGAGATGGAGGTCGCGGGGTCACCGGAGGTCACGGGTCGCCGGACGGTTGGGGGTCGAGGGTTGTGGGTCGCCGGTGGTTTAGGGGAATAAGGGAGGGCGCGGGGGTTTGGGGGAACGATCGGGGTGGGGGAAGAAGGGTCGGGATTGTTAAAATGAATTTCAGGTTTCGTGGAGGTTTATTAAAAACCACTATGAAACCTTTCGGTGAAAACGTTTAGCGGCGGTTTTGTGAACCGCCACCACAAAACTGCTGCTAAACCCGGTTTTTGTTGTAGTGTGATTCCTAGAGTTGGTTAAGCTTTAATTTTTCAATCATATATCATGATAACAAATTATGAATAATTATAATATCCTTAACTTTAGTCATCATCCCATTTAGTTTCTTATCAATATATTTTCTATAACATTCAATGTTAATCTGGTTTCTTCTAGTACACACCATTCACTAAAAATAAAAACCCTAGTGTGAGAAATAATTTTCATAGTGGGAAACCAGATAATCATGAAAAATAACCTATAGTATTCTTAAATAATGAAACCTTATTTTTATTCTATGAAGCTTTAGGCTTAACATAGGTCATTAATGGTCATTATTTAAATCCTTCATGGTGGTTTATAAAGAGATTATAAATTTCCAAAAAATATCTTTAGAGATCATCAAACTAGGTGCACAACAAGGCCCATTGTCATGCACTATGTGAACGCTGAGTCCAACTCAATGCACCCTTTTTAGAGTTATTACCCCTAGGTTACTCTATTCTAGATACATGTCCACATTTATTATCCTAACAAGGAAATAATTTTTTTGAATCCACTATCTATATCCATTACCAAAATTTGAGGACATTTTCCTATAATTAAACTCATCCTTAGACTTGTCCTTAAAAATATCCCAATACATATCCTTATAAATATCCCTATGGATATCACTAATGTTTTCTCTTTCTAGTTTCCAAAGGTTAAATAATCCATACCTCTAATACCAACTGTAGAGGAACGGGTTTCAAATAAAATTATCACATTTTTTATATGAATATTAAATAAATTTCATAAATACATTTATGAGGGCTATAATTGTTTAGTGTCTTTATAGACTAGAAACAAAATATTATTATTTCATGAAATATTTCAACATATCCTACTAAGATCTTATCACATATGAATCCTATTAGGAATAACCTACCTAAACATTTCTTCATAACATGGGGAATGAAACATAAGAATTGGTGATCTAAAATTCTTAGTAAGGGTAAACATAAAATATATCAATATATGATCATATGAAGTCATAATATAAGAATAATTATATGTGATCATAAACATAACATATGAAGTTCATTACAAACCTGCAAAAGATAATAAACACGATTCATGGAATAAAACATAATAATAAAAAAAACACGGCCCATAAGAGTAAAAAATCATCATAAATCAATCATGAACCATAATCTCATGTCATAATTTTTTTCCATCATTAATATTGAAAACCATTTCATATTTCAAGGTTAACTACTAAGACCCTCAACATAGGGGAGTAGTACTCATCACATGTTTCCCATTGTGGATTAGGATGCACCTATTTCCCATAGTGAATCAAGACATACTTGTTTCCATAGTGGATCAGGATACACTTGTTTCCCATAGTGTATTAAGAGTCACCTATTTCCCATATTAGATCAAGCTCATCGACTTGTTTCCCATTGTTATCTCATGGGATATAAAACTTTACCTAATTAATTCAAGAGAGATATAGCTCCCACCCATCACTTAATGAAAATAATACATATGTGTAACATGAGATATTAAAACATTTTTTATATCATAACCCATGAAATGAAATTAATTTCATAAACATTTCAGTATAACATAACCTATGGAAACAAATCAGGTTTTATAATTCTAACAACCCAAGATTGAACTACATGGATATTATATTTATTTTTGTGAAATACTTAATAAATTACATAAATAGATTCCCAAAAATTGTATTAGTTTAGTGTCTTTGGAACCTTGAAACACGTTCTTCTAGCTTGGTGAATGATCTTTAACGTCTCAGATAAAGATCTTCCCCATTAGCTTTCCTACCTAAAATATTTCTTTGTATCCTGGGGAAAATAAAACATAAAAATGGTGATGTAAAATGATCATTTAGGGTAGACCTGGAGGAAATAAACCGAAACATAAATATAAGAATGTAAAAACCTGAACATATATTTTGAATATCAAAATCTTGAATCATAAAATAAAATTTGGCAGTACGTAAGTCAAAAAACATAATGTAATATTAAACATAGCATTGGAATAAAACATGAAATTGTAGAAAACACATAATCATGGAAAATCATATCCATATTATCCGTGTCTCATATCCAATACCATTATAGTGGACAAAGTCCTTTACTGAATCGATTTCCCTCCTCGTTCCAACCCTTTATTACTTAACTAAATTTACTTTCCATTTTAGCCCTGTATTACTGAACTAGATTTAATTGTTGTTTCATCCATATATATCTAATGAGATATAAGTCTTTACCCAATTCATTATAAGGTGATATGGTTCCCACCTATTCCATAATGTAATCATTCTTACATGTTCCACAAAAACATAAATCATTCATCATAGCATAACCCATGAAATAAACTTGGTTTATTAAACATCATTCTATCATAACATAATCCATATAAAATATCATTCCATCATTAACACAAACAAATCAGAGTAATAATAGGAATATAAACATAACCATATTTAAAAAGTTTCATATTAGATGGAAAATAATTTTGACAAAACACTTGAACTTAATTCTTGAGTAAAATATCCTTTCTTCTTCAATTTTTTTTTATTTTCTAAAAATTCCACACAATTATAAAAGAAAAGTATTTAGTTGAAAATCAACATGAAATAGTGTAGAGGAAGATTCATGGAAATAAGACATTATGAAGACATAAAAATTCATTCATGTCGTATAAGTTAAAAAATATTCTTCTCATACTCTTACCGGAAAAGTCATAAAGTAACTCTTGTGGAAAAAAAGGAAAGATAACTTCCATACTATTTAATAAAAATTAAAAAATGGGTAAAATTTACTTTTAAAAAATATTATCAGAATATAAATAATATTATATATTTTGAAAACATGGACTTGGATGATAAATATACCCTAGTAAATACTTAAGTATAAACAATCTCAGATAATAATGAGATTGTGAAATTTTATCTTACCTTAGGTCCGTTATCCATTGTATGTATCTGAACCTCATGTAATTTAAATAATTTCATCAACTTTTTATAGAATAATAGTCATTTTTATCATATCATATATTATCATTTTATCATCTCTTTGGTAATAATATTTCGTTTTTACTTGTTATTTGGGAATTAACTGCTTTATGTTATTATGAATGTTTTGTTGGAAAAGTTCAGGTTTCACTTCTTAGGTTGTAGTAATATCATTTAAAGAATTATATTAGTATAATATATATCATATTTATTCATTAAATTCATTTTTATAATGAAGATCATTTATAATGAATCGCATCACATCATAGAGATGGTAGGTCATACGTACGCACGAGCGATGATATCATTCCATTAATTTTGAAATGGTATCAAAGTGGTTGGTGTATATATTGTTCCAAAATAAATAGAATTTTATAATAAGAATATATAGTTATTATTTTCATCATTATATCCATCCATGTAAAGTGGTGGTGAACAACATATTACACCACCACGTGGAGAAGGTAAGTCGTACGCACACACGCATGGTGATTTTTATTTTTCATAGGATGGATAGAAGGTGGATTATGATTGTTTCATAATTATAATAAAATATCAGTATATTACTAATAATGATGTTATTACATTATAATGAAACAACTAACTAATAAAAACTATAATAATAAATAATTTTGAAATAATTGGTGGACGAGAGTTTCTCTTCCTCGACGTGCTTCCTCTAAATCACTTCTTAGAGCACTAGAGTTGGTATTTTAAGATGAAAAGAACCTATAGAATGTAAATAGGAAATTTTATAATGAAAAATTTTAGGGGATGGACGAGATTTAAGGTTCAAAATTAAGTGAAGAGGTGAGGGAAGAGGTTTCATTTTATAATTGAGGTGAGGGCCACTTTTGGAAACCTCAAAAATATAAATTTTTAAAAAAATAAAACTCCACTAAAAACCTAAAAAATGTCCCAATTTTAAATTATAGATAATATAGGTTTGGAATATCATAAAAAAAATATTTTTTAAATATTTTTTTATGTAAATATAAACATTATCATTTTAACTAACACCTAGCTATTCTATTTAATTTTAATTAAGATAACAAATATTTCAATATTAAAAAAGTTTGATATTTATTTATTTGAAGTCAATTAGACCATAAATAAGTACCTTAGATAATTTTAGACCATATAATAATTATTATATGGTTTTATAAAATGTTTTATTATTTTAAAATAATTTAATAAAACATTGTTTAAATAAAATAACAACAGTGTTAATTTTGAAACTATTAAATTAATGGATTTTTAAAAATATCAAGATAAGAGGTTATCATCGAAACAATTATTTTATTATATCATTATAGAGTATATGTAGTCTATAAATATCATTTGACATATTAATTTTATCAAATTATATTTATTTTAATATTTTTATTAAGAGTAATTTAATATTTCCATTAATAAAATAATTACTACATATATTTTGGGTAATTATTTAATATACTTATTTATTTGGTAAAAATTGAAAATAAAATACTATGATGAATATAAATATATTATATTTCATAATAATACTTTTAGTGGAATTTATATTTTTTAAAATTCAATATTAAAAATTCTATACTTATTAAATTATGAATGTTACAACTTTAACATCACTTTAAATAAAATAATATAAGTGTCACAATCTCTTTCGTATGGATACAAATGGTTAATAACTAGAAATTTGGATGATTATGGTTAATATATACTTGACCAATAACAATTGGGAATGTTTTTTGGACTTTTTATTGTTATTATAATTTTAATAATAATTGTTTTATTGATTTCTCATCAATTAATTAATTTGTACTCCATCAAAGTATAAGTTTTTAATGTAATTATATATTTCTTAAAATTTACAAATAAATTACCATGATAAAGAAAAACTTTTTAAAATTTTAATTAATTATTTATAATCTAATTTATCTTCTGTATATCCTTATATAAAAAGTAGTTTAGTTATTAAAATTTGACTGGGACATGTTTAACTTTTCTTTAAATAAAATAAATTAAATGTCATAATTTCATCCAAGTGGCTTCCAAAGGACAGCATTTCGACTCAAAGATGATTTTGGTCAAAAAAACTAATATAATTATATTAATACAAGTGTTATGTTAATTTTATAATAGTATTCTTAATCTTAATTACTTGTTTTAACCTTTTTCTATATTAATAAAAATTACTGAAGTTACTATTCACAATTCCCAAAAATAAAATAAATATATTTACATAATTTGGGAATAATGATTCCAAATATCGAATCTATTTTTTAAAATTCAAAACAAAAAAGTTTCGGTAATTAATTTCAAATTATTCCCATTGTTGGAAAGAGAGAACGAGTTTTTTAAAAGTTAAAAAATTGCAAAAGATTCTAATGTTTTTATATTGGAAATCAATGAAAACTTAATGCTAATAACATAAATTATATTGATTGATAAAAATTTATTCTATTTATAATTTAAAACTATTAAATAATATAATTTAATTACATAAATTATTTTTATGAAAACATTTATTTTTAATTAAAATTTAGTATGATTTTACTATTCGTCAAATTTTAAAACTTATCAGAAAAATACCAAAAATTCATCCACAAAATATTTATATCCTGATTTCAAATAAAGAGTTTGTTTTGTTAAATATAATATATAAAATTGTTAGAAACTATATTTAAAATGGGTGTGTCATCAAAAGGTAGAAATACTGCATTTTTTGAAAATTACTTCTTTTATCTGAAAAATTGAATTTTTTCTTATATCATGTCTAAAAAACATATAAGATGAATTTAAAACATTATATTGAATACATAAAGAGTGATATTATTGTTTTATATAATCACTTATTTACATTTAAATAGTTTTTTTAGAAGGAAGTTAATACTATTCATACTCCCCATTATAATGACTGGGTTATAATATTTAGTTGTTCACTTATACTCGGTCTTGCATGAAATAAATTCTATCAAAAGAACCTGAAATTATATGTAACACAAGATAAGAATATTATTGTGTATATTACAAGATAATACAGTGTTTATTATAGAATAATATAATCTTTTTATAGCGTACAACATAAGAACTAAAAGAAATTAAAATAATTTATCTCATAAAATCTTAGGGTGTTAAAATAATCATTTAATCCCTTTATCAAATCATATCCTATGAAAAATAAAGTAGGTTTTCTTATCATTTTATCATGTTATAACCCATGTAAGATAAGTGGGTTCTATAAAAATCTTTTTATGATAAACATAAACCATTAAAAGAAAGAAAAATAATGGTATCCATGGATCATATCCCTAGTGACGTAAAAGAAACATAAAAGGAAGTCATATTAGAAGGAAAGTGATTTTTAAAATACACTTAGAACATTACTTGAGGAAAATAAAATTTCATTGAAAATCACTTTTTTGAAGTAAAAATCCATAATAAATTTTTGATATCCTTTTCTTTTAAAATAAACTTTGAAACTTATAAAGGAGTATTTAAAATCATTAAAAACATTTTTTGAGGAAAATATCATTTCATCTTTGATTTTTTTTTAAAAATATAAAACATTTTAGAAATATTTTTTTTTAAAATAAACTTGGGAAATTATAATGTAACATTCAAAGAAAATAATTTTCATTAATGTTGAAATTCTATTCATATTGTGCACATTAAAAAAATATTCCCTTTACATTTTTGAAAAAAGTCAAATAGGCATTGTTTTGGAAAACCACATGTAGATTCCTTTCAAAAAAATTAAAAAATTAAAACATGGGAAAAAATTTATATAATAATCATTTGAATAATTTTTTAAACATTTTTTAAAACACTTTTACAAAAAATTATTTTAGAAGAAAAAGGGTTTTCAACTAAAGAGAGAAATTAAGAAAATTTTTATTAAAAACAATATTTTGAACTCATGATTACATAATGAGAGAAAAATTAAGGGGGATATTTATTCTTATGAAATAAAACAATAAAATTAAAATTCAATATTTTCATTAGATATATATCATAATATTTCTTTATTAGAAGCATAATCATTAACAATCCCAGTAAATAATGATATTGTAACATAAAAATATTTCCACTTTGGTAACTTTGAATCATAATCTCCATGAAATAATAAAATTAAATGAAACCTATAATATCATTAAAAGAATTATATTCATTATATAACTTGTAAAATGTGTAGTATATACACTTTTTAGAAGAATATAGGTGCATAACATGACTTAGGTCCCCAAGAAAGAAATTTGAGACAAAAATTCTTTACAGATTTGGTAACTTTTGAACCATAAACCCCAAGAAATAGATATCATAAAATGGATATGTAAATACCCATAATTTTATGTTTAATAATAATAAAATAAATTCATGTGTAGTATGTATACCAAATAAAAGAAACACATAGTGAATATGGCTTGTGTCTCATAGAAAATAAAAGTAAGACATAAATTCCTTACCTTAAGCCTCGACTTCCTTCATACTTGTTAGAACCTTCTATATAATAAATATAATTTTATTATAAATATATTAAATAAACATATTAATATGTATCATATTATATATTATTCATTTATGATATTTTATTAGCCTTTTATCAACGATTCCTTATTAAAATCACATTTTGGGTAATAACTCATTTATTTTTTGTGTATGCTTTGATTTTTTATTTTTAGTTCTCTTAATTTGATAAAGTTTAAATTAGATAAATAATATTAAAAATTATATAAATATAATATATATTTATTATATATTTATTTATATAAATCTATAAAATTTAGAGGTGGGAAATGAAATACACTTTTCATGGAGACGGCAGGTCGTACGCACGCATGAATGTTGTTTCCATTTTATTAACGGGTTAAAATAGAGAAAGTTAAATAATATATTACCATTAAATATTAATTTTAATTTCATATATAACACATATTTATATTAAACCCATCCTTATTACCTTCCATGTAAATCATGAAAGAATCACGTCGCTTTATGAGGCGGTAGTCCGCTGTACACAAGAACGATGTTATCATATTCCCACAAAATGTAAAGTAATTAGGATTATGTGATAAAATTATTAAATAATCATAATAATATCATAAATTTCATATATAAATAATAAATCCATCATTATATCCATCCATTATAGGTGGTGGTGGAAAATGAATAATATCTGTTCATGAGGCGGTAGTCCGCCGTACACACGAATGATGATTTTATAACCTATTTGACATAAGTGAATAATTATTTAGGTTATTACATTAACAAAATAAAATATGATAATTTTTTAATATACTAATTTTATCCTATAATCATGTTTTAATAATAATTTAACGAGGTTTAAGAAGCAATTAAAATAAATTCTCAATTAGGGACATTACCTCCTCTTCAGACAACTTCTTTTGGTTTGGACCAAAAAGAATCTTTGGTTGGATTTATTACTAAAATAAAGATTCTAAGATTATATGAGTGAATTAATGAAGTAATTTGGGTAGATATTTTTTGAACCAATTTATTTTTTAAGTGTGAATAAAAGAGTATATTGGTGGCCTTTTATAAAGAAGGTGAGTAGCATGCTTGTAATTTTTGAAAAGAAAACGGTGTACCTGCATTTTCCACATTCAAAAGGGTTAAAAAATGGTCACATATAGAACCTATAATATATAAGGTCTAAATATGTCCTTAAAAGTGGTGTTTTAAAAGTTTTGGGTCATTTTTAACTATTATATTTTTATTTTAACTCCACAGTAAATAGATTTTTCCCAAACCGTGATAAATAATTTTTACTATTTTTACTATTTTTTATGGTAAAAAATAAGGTTGAACTTATTATATAATATAAATTATACTGATTCCAAATATTTAATACATTTTTTAAAATTCCATTAATATAATTGGAAAATTTTAATTTAAAATTAATCTCATAGATGCAATGAGAAAGCAGTTTTCCAAATAAAAAATGGTCAAAACTTTGAAATGTTTTTATATCAAAAGTAAGTATTAAATTTATTCCAATAACCTAAATTTGATTGATAGATATATAATTGAACTAATTTTACCTTTAAAACCCATCTTAATTTTTGTATGTTTATAAATTCTTTAAAATAAATGATAATTCTTAATATAAACCAATATTTTTCACTATTCATTGAAAAAATTATCATCCAAAAATTAATCATAATATAATTTTGACATTATAATTTTAAAAATTAAGTATATTTTTTTAATTAAATTTAATAAATTTGGAAAAAATAATTTTAAAATTAGTTCCCAAAAGTCAAAAAAACTACATTTTAAAAAAAATATTTTTTAATTGAATATTTGATTAATTATTATCTATTGTCTATAGAAAAATAATATTAATATTAAACATTTTATTGAATATATAATATATATTTAATTAAGTTCATTAAATATAAGTTATTTTTTCTTTTATTGAGGTAAAATTTGTTTTTGCGAATAAAAATAGTTTTTCATAAGAACATTTCCTTTATTTTGAAATAGTTTTTTTCATTTATAATTAATTAGTCACCAAAAATATTATTTTATATACCTATGTAGAGCATATATTTTAATAATTTTATTTAATATTATCTATAACCATTTTTATAATGGTTGGGTGATAGTTATAATATTAAATAATAATATTTTAATAGAATGTCATGTTTCATTTAGACTCAGTGTTTTGTGTAACGCAACATAAACTCTATGTTGCATGTAACACAATCTAAACTTGGTGTTGAATTTAATAAAAAAAATATCAAAAATATTAAATTTATTTGAAAAAATATATATTTCAAAGAATCTCATTGTGTAACATTATGTTCGGTTGTTTGGTGTGGTGAGTTTCATTTAGTGGTGGAAACATGTGATACAATAGTGTGGTGTTGATGGTGGATGGTAACGATGAGGTTTTGATGTGAAACCTTTAGGAAAGGTTTGTGTGTTGTCTATATATACATACATACATACATCCATACATACATGCATGCATGCATGCATGCATACATACATACATACATACATACATCCATCCATCCATACATATATATATACATACATGTATGTGTCTGTGTGCGTGCACGCTTGTATTTTCATGTTATTTCTATATGCACCTCAACTGCATCAAGTTCTAAATACTGAGGCAAAAATGTTTTGGGGGTATTTTCTCCAACATCCAGGATGGTGAGGGGAAATATGACTGATTACCCCCTCTTCCCTGCTCCTCCTTTGGTATTAGTACATAATATTGATACCTAGTTTTTGGCGGGTACCGATTGAATATGATGTAATTGGTGTTGATGCCTAATTATGAGATGATGGGATATGGGGTGGGGGTTATGCATGGTAATAGAGTTGAATGAGGTTGATTCCCTTCACATTCATGATACCCCATTTCCATGGATATGAGGTTTTGGTTGGATGTGTGATGATGTGGATGATTGTATGGAAATAACAGTGACATGTGGATATTGACCAATACTAGCATAGGATTTTTTGATCTATGGAAGTATGTATTAGGAATGTTTACAACCCTCCCCACATCAGTGATGATGTGTTTAGTGGTGATGAGATGACATAGAAAGGATAGGAGCATAGGATGCTTGACAATGGTGCATGAGAGAGGTAACTCAGTGGGGAAGTGTATTTGGGGAACCTTTATCTATGGTCTCTTAATATTATTTTACTACTTTGGATGTGTTATTTAGTGAGAGAGCCTTGGTGAGGTTGGGGTGTATAGTCGACCTAATTAGGTGTTGTTGTTTATTCTATTTTTTCACTGGTGAATTAGTATGTTCTTTCACATTTTTGAGAGGGACCTTGGGTGTGATCCTACTGAATATAAATTTTATTCTCACCCTATATGTATAAACTATTTTTAGGTTTTCAAGATGGTTTCTGAGATCAATTTTGGTGTTACTAGCATATTTTTTTGAGTTATTATGGAGTTGTTGTTGTAGGTTTTCTTTTTTGGTTTTTATTTTGGAGACTTATATTGTATTTAATTTCCTGCATTGTGGGATGTTTTAGTTTCTTTTATAGTATATGATAGAGTTTTTGTGATTTTTTAACTTATCTCTTGATCCTTTTCAATATATTAATATTAATACCACCCACATATATATTTTATACCCCTAGTTCTAGTCAGTATCATGAATCATATTATAGGAGGGACTTAGGGTGTCAATCCTTCTCTTTAATACCAACTCAAGAGGGGTTCCAATGGAGGGGTAGTGAGAGATAGGGCACAAGGATGAGATCATAAATGAGGACATTGGAAAGTCTTACACCTGTTAGGAGGCTCATATATGCATTCCAAAAGCATTTATATTGGTAACTAGATAAGTAAGGAATACTAGACTCATAACTGATATGATATAATGAGGAAGGTCTAGGATATTCACTAAATTTGGGGGAATGATTTTTTTTGTCTCTTTGAATCATTGATTGGATATGACGAATATAAATGGATTCTTAAAAGATGATAGGATTCTTGAAATCAATGGGAATCAGTTTAGGTGATTCAGGATGAGCATCTTGATCTAGGGAAAGTTTTATTAATATCTTAATGATATATACCCTTTTTATCAAGGGAATACATGATTATAAAAAGTACGAGGATCATATTGGTTAGGGATAAAATCTTGAGCAAGGTATCTTATAAGACACATTATCCCCATTATCAAAGCAATACATTAATAATGGGGAGTACACTATAATGTATTGCGTCATCATATATTTTATAAGATCACGGAGAAGGCCTGAGTAGATGGTAACTTGGGTGGGTGATTTATACAAAATGGGTGCCCAAATAAGTGAATTGGGAAAATGGTTTCCTAGGTAAGTGACCAGGTTGAATGGGAACCTAGGTAGGTAAACTAGGAAAAAGGTGCACCCAAGTAGGTGAGATGGGTGAAGGGGAGCCTAAATAGGTGACCTGGGTGAATGTGGAACCCCTTTATATAAATTGGGTGTAACTTTAATGATGAAGTCTTAGGTTAGGATCCACTTATAGAGAATATGTTTCCATGTGAATGAGATTTTGGATGTTTAACTCCATTCTAACTTAGCGGCCTGAGTGAATGGCTGCACAGTTGGGTGCCTCTATGAACTAGGCATGGTACACTGAGAACACACTAGTTACACCCTTTAGGATTGATATAACACCAAGATGGAAATCCCTAGTCACTTTGATTCACCTTTTTAGGAGGTTTCTTTACCCTAGTCTTAGTGATGACCTGGGAGAATTTATCTTTGAATTGTTATATTCATTAAAAATACAAATAACCTTCACTTCCTTTTTTATCCATAATTAAGAGTTGAAACTCACCTAAAGGGGATATTATAGGAATTGGGTTCTTATAAATAGGATCTATCATAACTTCTTATTTACAATTATCTCATACTCCTTCACACTTTGTTACATGATTATTGGTTTATTGGTCTTTATATAGTAAATAAGATCTAGGCACAACAATAATCTGTGGTACCCACTCTATGAGATCATCACTTTTGATCAAGGTGAGTAATGCAGGCATGAATAAGACTAGGTATGTGGTACGACATTATTCTAAATAAGATAGGGAATGTAACATATTGTTTGAGAAGAGAGCATGAATTCTATATAAATCCATGCATGAGTAATTGGGTGCACAATCATATGTTTCTTCTTTTAGCTTCAATCCTCTCAAAGTAGCTATGTAATTATTCATTTTCTAAAATTAAATCACCAATGAAATATTTTATTCCAAATTCATCAATGAATTAAATTAATCAATCACATACATCTTCTTGATGTAATAATTCTAACTCCATTATTCGAATGAAAACGTCAATCTTTCATCCATCAATCATTCTTCAGTATTAAACTCCTTTACTTATTTATAATGTTTTTATATTATACAATCAGTATCGTATACCCTTAAAAATTAATTAATTCCATACCATGACATTAATACCTAATGTGGGTCCTTAAAGGTGATTATTTATACCTTTTGGGTATTTTAGATAATTTCTCATCCAATGTCCACTTTTTTCTATAGTGAAAACACTACCCCTCCTTAGAATCTCATTTCTTATACTTATAAGTTGGTGTGGACTCTATATGACCACTATTATTCCATTTATAGACATAAAATTTACACTTTAATTTATATACCATTATCATGAAAATTTATTTCGGATATCCCATATCCTTCTCAATAATCCTCGACATATTAAGGAGAGTGGGAGAACTTTTATTAAACTCATTCATGTTATAATTAACAATAAACAATCAAAACCTTTCTGATAGTGATTAGAGAATGAATTTTTTGGAAAGATCAAGCTTAAGTAGTAATCCTATCCTATATAATTCATTTATATACCCAATAATATTGATTATATGAGTTGTGGTGAAGGCACCCTCAGCCATCTGGCATCTAATGAGTGCTTTTAAAATTTTACATCTCTCGTTTTTAGCTTATTCTTGGTATATCCTTTTTATGTTGTCTATTATCTAGACATAATCTATATTTTTATATTTATTTTTATTCTTGGGATCTATAAAAATAAGATACAATATAGAAACATCAAGATAACATTTATTCTACTTACAATAAGCATCTTTTCTTTCTTCATTATCTTTAATAGAAATAGGTTTATCGTGATGTTTTTGTTCTAACACATATGACACTACTTGTTTCTTAAGAATGATTCTAAATTTCTTATACCCACACATAAATTTTCTTCCATTAAGATTTCCCTTATAATATATTTATTTAAATTCCATTTTTTATGGTGATTATTTTATTTTATCAATAATAAAATCGTTTTCATATTATTATCATGTTTTATATTCAATTAATAAGGTTTTTTATTAAATATGATCCCATTAAAATGATGGTCCCTTTTAATTTCATTATATACATTAGTAGGCTAAGAAAAATATTTCACTAAGATTTGTTTTTCTTTAAAATTTCTCTCATCACTAAGAAATTCAGGTAAATAATGATGTAAATCATATCATATATTTGTTTTATATATTTGAAAAGATAAATATTTATCCCAATACATCATATGAATTCACTCAACACTATCTATATGGTATCCTAATCCTATGAGGGTTTCCAAAATAGGTGTAAACTAAGGAATATGGAAAATATAGGCACAAAATCCTATTAATTTCACCCATACATTTCATTCCATACATAAGGTAATCCATGGGTACCCACCTTTAGTAAAATCTTCCCAGATGAATGACAAAGTTCTTCATATGTGCTTTCATTGGATAGAACCTAATTTTTAGTATTTCTTAGGGTTTTTCATATCTTTCCATCATATCTCATGTATTCCCATTACATGTATGCATGCTTCGAAAGACTTAGTTTGAATCATGTTCTTTCCACCAAATCAATATCTTCAAACCATATTGATGTGTAACTATTTACACAACTCATAAATTTTGTTATTAACCTAAATTTAAATCCAATTTATATTTACATATATAAAAAACATCACATGTATATAGTATATGGAATAATTTCATATAAAGGTTTAGAAACATATGAAACCCATATTATCTATAAGATTAAGCCTGGAGTGACAGGTGGCTAAACCCACTTTTCTTGATAGAGCCTCATCTCTTAAGCTAGTGAGCAGTCCGACCTAAAGTCCCTCTACCCAAGGTTATTTACTAAAGTGATACTTTAATTACACCACAATTATAACACCTAATATATAAAAACTATAATTAACTTCTTGGTTCTAGTTCATAATTTATTATATGCCAAATTCAAGGCTAAAGAAACTAAATTGATTGTCATACCTAGAATGTAACTCATTAAATTCATATATGAAAATTTATATAAGTTTAACACTTTAAACTAAAGCATCAATTTATTTATAATATAAAAACAAAAAATCTTTAATAAAATAGTGAATAACACTAAACCTTTCATAAATCTAGACATGAGATAAACATATATGAAAAATTCATAAAAATATAAACACTTTATAATTTATCTATACATTATAGATATTATATAATAAAATAAATATTAAATTTATTATCTTTATTTATAATATGAACTCATTCATATTATCCATTATATATAATTTTATTTAAATATATAGTATTTAGAATATAAACATTTTATATTTCATATCTATTATGAAAATGTTTTATATAATCAAGATATCACATATTTAATATTATTTTAAGATTGATTATATCAATTTATCAAAATACATTTTTATATGGTTCAAATAATTTTAGAAAATAAGGCATTTTAATTTGAACATTTCAAATTAATAATTATGATCAATTAAAAATTTAATATAAACTCATTTATATTTTTCCTTATTTGGTAATTTATAAACATTTTATAAATTATCTTATGATTTATATATAAACACTTCATATCAAAATTATATGTCATGGCATATAAAATAAAATGTAATTTAATATTTACAATTAATATTATGGATGTTTATTTATTAAATGTTTAATAAAAATTTAATCATTAATTTTAAACATTTTTAATTAATTATTTCATAAAAATTTATAAATTAAATTAATATCTCAAAATAAATTTTCTTATGAGTTATAAACTTTTTATAAATCATATTATTCAATTCATAATTGAAATTTGGAAAAGTCACATTTTTCAACTATGTTTTTTTAATGACATATATTATATTATAATTTATGATATAGTTCAAAACCATATCACATGTTATGATTAGAAATGAAGACCTATAATACCACCTTTCACTTTTATGAGTTTTATTTTATAATAAATAACCACGGCTTGTGATATCCCCTTTGGTCACTGACAATAGTATTTTCTAATAGATATTGAAATCAATAAAGTGATATGATACTATGTTTTTGGTTCATGAAATATTATTAAATGATGTTAATGTATGCTTTGATTCCCCATATCATATGCTACAACACAAAACAAATTCACACAATATCTTACAATTGGTATATATCATACATTACAATATATTGAACCAAAATGTTTATAAATTTTCATTGATTATGATATCCTATATCATATGGAATGAATATATTTATATTTATAATATAATATATCTTAATGTGAACTATGGTTAAAAACATATATTATTTTTCATGATATCCAATACAAAATAAAAAATGATGTCAATTTTTCTTAATTTTCAACTTGATTTCAAGAATCCAAATGAATGGAACTAATTTATACCAATTATATATTTTTAATGATTGAATAAAATGTTTTTAAGAAATTGAATTCATCAAGAAACCCCAAACCAAGATCAACCATGCTATAAATCTGATAAAATGTATGAACTAAATTAAGAATATGTGTTTATACCTATAACATCTCCACCCTTATAGTTAGATTAGAAAGATCCACAGTTCCACTAACCATAGATGATTTCCCAAAGAAATTAAATTTTTGAAATAAATTCCAAGGGCTTACTAAAACATTAGGGGTTATTTTCCCTTTAAATAATCCCACCCGACAAGACAAAAATAAAGAAAACCAGACCAATTTTTTATGATGCATGAAGAGTAAGTTGTATAGCTCAAAAACAATACCAATAACCAATAGTATTAGAGTAATAGAAAAAAAAGTAGAAAAATGTGTCCCAAGAAAACTAAAATACATCCTGATATAGAAATACTAATTTGGCATCAATCCAACCACCATCCTGATAATTTAGCATCATGATTCTCCACTAGAGAAATTAGAGAACTTTCTGTTACCTATGTCGTGAACAAAAATATCTACATGCTCACCAAAGTACATATATCAGGGGTGAGTAATAATACCTTATATTAAATCAATAAGAGACTTCCAAACTCATTCCACTAGGAGAAGAACATGTTAGCTTATAGTTTAAAATATAATTTAAAAAACTAGAGAAGCATCAAAAGAATATCCCCAAATTTAAATGATTTATCTTAAAGTAAAAATTATTTTATCCAGTTATTTTACTTATCATACCCATTCCACATTTCACACACATATATATTTCATCACAGTCCCAATACTAATGGGGGTAACTTTTCTATCCACCAATTTATTCATTGGTGATAATCTTCATAATGCCTCTAGTTTGGCACCACATGCCAATTAATTGACCCAACAAAGGAAAATAAATAAACACAATTTTATATATTACAAGATCTCACAACAATTCATTTATTAAATTGAATTAATCTCTTAAAACATTTTAAACCCCATATTTTATGAATTAAACCAAAACGAAAATTAAAAAATTTGTAACAAAATGGATTTTTCCAAGACCCATTCAAAATCCATTGTTTATAATTCATAAACATGAGGGGTTTTCCAAAATAAATCACCCAAATATTCTTTGAAAATTTTGAAAAATAATTTAATATAAACTTTTAATTCGTATTCTAGAATAAGTGAATAAAGGATATAATCTACCCACAACAAAATTAATCTCAAATAACATGAAGAAACGAGGTGTGATTTCTTAGATCTAGACCTTATTCACATTTTCATCAATAAATACCTAATTAAATGTATCAAATCATGACTAATCCAATAGATATGGGCATAAAAACGTTAATATAAGGTTCTATTTCAAGGGAAATGACCAGATCTAAAAAATGAAGATGAAATAAACTCTTACCTTTTATTTCATATGACCTATTCTTGAATAATTGTCGGTATTGGTCTCTAGAGGACAAGGATTTCCAAAAATAACCAAGAGGAACACTACAATTAAGAATAAATGTTAGAGGATAAAAAATTAGAGTCTTTATATGATAATTTAAATAAAAATACAATTTTTATATTTAATTAAATTCATTTCATAATTTAATAAACCATGCACCAACCAAGTGAGTTGTACTGGACAAAACCCAAGGCCACATGGTAGTGTCTTACGGTTTTCAAAATCATTCACCAATCATGAAAAATACATCTATCCCAAAAATTACTATATTACATAGTTTATCACATGATTTGGATAACTGGGTGTCAGATGTGCACCTTCCTAGAAGACTCATATTCCCTTACACGGTTTCCTAAAGAAGGTACACTATTTCCCTTAACCATTCTCAAACCATGAACCCCTAAAAACACTTCCAAAGCACACTAAAACAACCATAAACTATAATAACTAAACTAAAAAAATATATAACTTGAAAATAAATAATAAATGGATGAATTAACTCAAACTAGGTGTGTTACATTCTACCCATCATTAGTATTTCCTTCTCTAAAGATTTGAATATTTTTATTGCTTTGGAGAAGTTTGGGCCCTTATTCTAGCATATCTTTCTCACATTCTCAAGTTTCCTTTTAAATTTTAATATTTTTTCATAATACCCAAACCAATGGAATATGTTTTACACATAAAAATTTATTTTTTATATCCAAGATATGAATAAATTGTATAGAAAAAGGTATTATCTAGTTCCTAATCAATATGATCCCATTAAAACACATGGTTATTATTAGGCTAGTATTTCTTTAGTTTATTTACATGAATGAAATTATAAACCAAACTAAGTGTGATAGTAAATTTAATTGGTATGAAACATTCAAGTATCTCAAATGGTCCAACATATTAAGGATGAAAATTTTATTTATTACCCAATCAATGATTCCCTAGACTTGGAGATACTTTCAAGAATACATGATATCACATGAAAAAATATAAAGGGTGATATCGATGATCCACATAATATTTATAATGGATTTGGTTCAAAACAATAATTTTATTGATTATTTAAATCTTCTAAATCATTTCATGAATGTGTCTAGGTTCTAATAGTAAATATTCTCTGGTCTCCATGAAACAAAGTGAAAATCGACATACATAGTTATGTAATGCCTTGAATAGATCCATCTGCATTGTGTCTTAATAACTATTGTTTTATAAAAACAAAATTAAGGAAAAATGATCCTATCATGAGCCACATAAATCTATAAAATAATATTTGATCATCTCATCCAGTTTCCGAATCATTCATTTTGATTTCCTATCCATTTTAGGATGATATGATGTGATCATGGTCAATTGGGTACCCAAAACATATATAAAATATCACAGAAACAGAGAGGTAAATTGAGGATCTCATATGAAGATGATAAAAATTGTTATTCCATGAAATTTTACCACCTATAAAATTTATATGATTTTAAATTTATCTTCCCTATTGGATTCAAAAATTATAATGATGTTGTATAACATTGTGAGTTTGTCTATAATCACCCATATTGAATCATTCTTCTGAAAAGTTCTTGGTAAACCCATGAAAAATTCAATAGTTATCTACTTAGACTTACATATGGGTATATGTAATTATTATAACATTACATCTAGTTTTTGATAATCATCATTGACCTACTAATAGGTTAGGAATTTGGTAAGATAATAAACCACATTTTGTTTCAAACTTAAGAACCAAAATGGGTCTTTAGAGCCTTATATATATTTTGTACTTTTTGATGAATTCCCCACTTATAATGGTGATAGTTAGAAAGAATGTATTCTTAAAAAGAAGGAAAAATGACTATCCAACATGTAAAATATAGAATTGGGTTAGTATCTTGTGTCCATTTTTCAATTGTCTCCATGCCATTATGTTTTGATGTAATAGTAAGGCAATCAACATCTAATATTTGAGCATCATTATCTTTCTCAACCAAATCAGGTACAAGTGTCATCAAATCTAGTACAAGTGTCATAAAAAGAATATTTTCATCAGAAATAATATTGATACTTATCAATTTCCTTTGATCATGATATTCTATATCCAATTGATTATATAACTTTTGAATAATGTATCAGCCATGTAATTTCCTTTTCCCTTTGAATAAACCAAGTAAATGTCAAAAATCTTGAGATATTGCATCTATATTCTTTGTCTCAGGTTCAAATCCGTTTCTAAAAATATCTATTTCAAGATTTCACAGTCTGTGAACATATTGAACTTCCCTGCAAAGAGATACTGATTCCATATTTTCAAATCATAAACCCTTGTAGCCAATTCCAAGTCATGGTTTAGAAAATTAATTTCATGAAATCATAATGTTCATGGAAAATAATCTATGACATGGTCTCTTTGAATGGGAATATAGTCGATTATAGATCCAGATTCATCACAATAAACCACATAAAATTTTCTAGGTTATGGAAATATAGGAATGGGTGTCAAATTGAGCTTGGTCTTATGCTCTAAAAAGGATTGTAGAAAATCATCACTCTAGTGTAACAGTGTGCCCTTTATTATTATATTTTTTATAGGATATGCGGGATATTAGAAGTCCCAAATGAAGTGAGGATAATAACCTACTAATCCCAGAATGATTTTTTTTAGGGATTTCCAAAATATAACAACTTCTATCTTTTTGGGGTCTATTGATATGCCTTAAAAATGAAATGTCCAAGGAAGTGAACTTATTGTATCCAAAAATTACATTTAAAAAAAACTCATATAACAAGTGATCTCTCAAATTGATCAACATGAACTCTAAATTTTATTTTCATGGTCCATTTGAGTTTGATAATACACTATAATTTCATCTATAAATACCATAAAGAAGGAGTACAGGTAACTTTGGAATACATAGTTCATCAATTCCATGAAAAATGATGGTACATTTGTAAGACCAAAGGGAACGACAAGATATTAATAAGGATTATAGTAAATCCTAAAAGTTATTTTTATAATATTCTACTTCATAACCCATAGTTGTTGATTCTCGAATAAAGGTTAAATTTTAGAGAGCCATTAGGCTCCATTAAATTGATAAAAAATATCATAAATTAAAAGAAAATTATATCTATTCTTTATCATAACCTGATTCTTTTTATGATATTCAACATAGAGTTGTAGAAAACCATTTTCCTTATTTATGGAAATAAATGGAGAATAAAAATTTGATATACTTGGTCTTATGAAGACATAAAATTCCAATTCCCCAAATTGGACCTTCAATTACATAAATTTTATTAGTTTCATTATATATGATGTAATTAAAATGAGATTTTTTCTTAGAAGAAGTTCAATCAAAAATTCAACTTCCCTTTCAAGAGGAATACCATTAAAATTTTTAAGAAACATATCAAGATACTGATATACAATATTAGTGAAATTTATAGTCTTAATTATATCATTAGTACCCAAAGTGACAAAAACTAATTGATAATAAATAGTTCCAAAATTTGGTGAAAAAGGTCCTGATTATTTTGCATTCACATCCTGGTCTCCTTTAAAGAGACGAACCTTCTCATCATGAGATGTAAAATTTAATCACAGTGTCTGTAAATTATTATGATCCTTCAACGAAAATGACCAATATATTCGCTAGATTCGGTCAAATATATCTATGTCCAAAACAAAAAAATCCCAATCATACTAAACTCCATCGATTGTTATAGAATTAGATACACATTTAAATCCCCTACACTCTCGCTACCTGAGAGGTCTCTGGATACTCATCAGATACACCATCATCTTGATATTAAACCCCATTTGATTAATTTAATGTTAAGTAATAAAAGAGTGGGAGGAATCATTATTAAATAAAACTTTCATAAGTTTTTAGTTTAGTAGAATGGCGCCTCATATAGTTTAATGTACTGATTGATCCTACATGATCATCTACTCAATACTATATAATTTTATACTAATTCTTCTTTGTTCCCTGCTTATTTATTGCAATTACACCATCTGAGGAGTTAGGGTGTTTCTAGAATCACCCTGGATTGCTCTGTTTTGATGGTGATAACTCTTTGGATATGATCATCTAGTAGGATCATGAGATGTATGATACACATGATATGAATTTCCAACAACTAACTTTGTAGAATTCGGGAAATAATGTGGAAGATGTATCATGTGATTACATTTCTGACTTTCTTTGGGTGGTTTCATACAATCCCGCTTCTTATATTCTAATGAACCATATTGGAAACATGTTATCTTAATACTAGGGTATGGAGGTATGTTAAATGATCCAGTGGTTTGATTCTGTAATGCTCTTCCTCCATATAATTAGGTTTCCCTCTTCCAATTATTCCTATAATTAGAGTTACCAATTATACCCATGTGAACTAATTTAGTTCCTACAATAGGATTCCAAATAATATCCATCTACACTAGTGTCTCTCTATTAACAATTTTTTTATTGTATCACCACATAATTTCATAGTACGTTAGTTATTAAAAGTAATTCAATAACTTACACTACACAAAACATCGAGTTCAAGAGCACCATGACTTACCAAACTAGCCATTCAAAAGTGGTTATGAATAGTATTAACAGAATTTTGAATTTTATATAACCCTTATAATTTTAGAGTCCATATAATGAGTTTATTAGACATAATGTAAGGATAAATTAATTTTTTTTAGATAAAAGAAGAACTTTTCAAAAAATGAAATATTACCGCCTTTTAATGGTGAACCCTTTTTAAATCCAACATTTGAAACTTTTATATATTAAATTTGAAAAAATAAACTTCTTCTTTGGGATCAGGGCATAAGAATTTAGTTTCAAGAAATTTTAGGTGTTTTTCTGCTAACATTCATATTTGGGTGAATAGTGAAAAATAATATATTTTAACAGAAAACAAATTTTTTAATCAAAATAATTAGTAGTGTTCAACGATAAATATGAATAGTTTGGATGTATAATTATATTATATTTTTACCATTTAATCCAATTTTGGTCAATGGAAGTAATTTCACTTTGTAATTGGACATAAACAAATATCAATCTTTTGGTAGTTATTATTTCATAAAAATACGCTTTTTGGTTTTGACAATGGGAATTAATTTTAAACTAATAAATGAAATTTATATGTTTTGAATTTGGTAAAATAGTCTTCATTTTTGAATTTAGAATATCAAAATTAGATTATGTTGAATTTTTGGTATGTTTCTAAAAAACTTTTAATTTTTGATGAATAGTGAAAAACACTGAATTAGTTTAAAACCGAATTTTTATTTAAATAATTATTTATTTTATTTTTATTTCAGGTCAAAATAGATACATAATACCCATATAAGTTCAATTTAATTCATTGGAGTTATTTTGTAATAATATTAAATATATAAAAGTTTATTAAACTTTTCACCGTCTTTTACCCACCTCCTAGGAGAATTTGTAAATTCACATAAAACATAATTTTACCGCTTCTATGAGTTGAATTTCAAAAATCCGAGAGACATGGTTAATATAAAGGAGTAAAATCTGGTTCAATAAGATAAAAATAATTTTTTGTGAATAGTAACTATTTACTTTTATTTGTCATGGTTAAAAGTAAATAGGGTAATTAAGGGTAAAAATGATATTATTATTACCCTAACACATGACATAATTCTATTTGATAAGTATAATTTGACCAAAACAACCTTAGGAATAAAATATGAACCTATTTGGTCCACTGGTATTAGATTAGAACATTTATTATAATTTAATTCCAAGAAGAGTTAAATGTTTTAAAATCAAAGTTTAATAACTAAAAAATTTTAATATTGAGTTACACATAAGATAAATTATACTATAAATATTCATTATAAAGATAAAATAATTTCTTACATAATGGTATTTTATTTATATTTTTTAAACATTAAATAATATAATTTATTAATGACACAATGATGATGTAGTAATTACCTAATTAATGAAATATTAAAATAATTGATATTATAAATATCCAAATAAATGTAATTCGAAATTTTTTATGAATTACACTAATAATATAGGTTAATATGATATATTAGGGTTGTTTAGATGAATTGTTTTCTAAGTAATAATGTTGTTATGAATTTAGCAAAAACAAAATACCAAATAGTGTCAAAATTGACATAAAATAGTTTTTAAATCAAATATTATATTATTAATTAATATTTTATTCCTAAAAAATATAAGGTTCTTCCAAAGGACTTATATAATGATTTTTGTATTATTAATTAACCACTTGTGGTTATCTTGGAAGTATATAGTAAGTTTATTAACCATATAATATAAAAATACAAAGAGACATGGTAAATGTCAAACTATTTAACTAAGAGTTAAATCTAAATTTTAATTTTTATATAGTGACCCAAACCTGTCTAAAAACTATTGGTTGAGTGTTTTTAGACCCATACCCATATTATCCTTTAAATAATCTACTTTGGATCCATTATAAACCGAAAATGATTTTATTATAAAATAATATTTTAATTTTTTCCTAAGGTGCCCCTCACCCCTCTCATAAAAGGGAACTTTTCCTTCTCTCAAATTCACGCCTTCAAAGCCTTTTGGCTTGGCCAAACCCTGCCCAAATATCCTTTAAATTTCCCTAACTTCATTATAGAGGCCCTCCTTTGGTCAGAAATCCCACTTAAAGAGCCATTTTGATCAAATCCAAAGGAAGAACCCGAAGAAGATGAAATAATTTCACCACCCTCTTTCAAGTTCTTTTCTTCTTCCACTTCTTCTTTATTTGTTATTTCCATTCTAAAATAATAAATATAATATCTTCTATATATTGTGATGTTATTATAAATATGGTACAACCATATTAATTATTATATCCATCCTTTGAATGACATGTGACCATACGTGCGTACGTACAGATTACCATCTCCACGTCGTGGTGTAATTGTTATTCAATACATTATTATTTGGATGGGTATAATAATGATGTGTAATTACTATAAATAATAAAATAAAACATGATAATTAATCTGTATATATGACATTCCATCCAATTATATATTATTTTAATATGAAAAAAATGATATTGTCGCTCGTGCGTACGTGCGGATTACCGTCTCCACGAACGTGATGAGATTCATTCCCCATCCAGACCATTCAAGACTAAATTTATTTCAATGATTAATAATAATGTTTAGAGACATTATATAATTATGTATATGAATAATATACATCCCATCCATAACAAATATGGCTCAAAAAAATAATATAAAGGAAAATGAATCCGTTAACACCCGAAACGATGATAATACTAAGATATTTTTAACAAATCAATGTTAAAAGATCATATATGATATCATATTAATGTATATGATTATTGTATAATTAAATAAAAATTATTTCACCATTATAAAGGAGGTTAACCTACCCTCGACCAAGGAAAACGTACAAAGTAATGGGTTTCTTATCTGACTTTTAATTCCGTGATATTTCCATTGTTCACCACATCTTTATTTCATGTGGTGTGTGTACTGCCCATGATTGTATTTATTGTGTAATATACTTTAATTTATGGATATTTATATCATCATTGTATGATCCTTCTTTCATGTTTGTATGTTTCGTAAGTTACCAAATCAATAAGGGAATTTGAATTTTCAATTTCCACTCATTCGGTTTTACGCATACTTCATTGATTATTTTACTCCAAGATTATGTGTGGAATAACTATTCATTTTCTTATGTCATAATTTCCACTCCCCTTTCTGTGGATATACTTTTGATACACATAATCATTCCATTGTTAAATTCTCAATTCATCGATATGAACTTGATAAGATTAATTTTAACTCAATCTCCATTTGTTGAGTTAAATATCCAATTCATTGGTGTAGTTTTTACAATAATATGTGTGAATTTCCTCTAATTGATTTACACTGAATATCCAATCATTTTGAGTGTATTTACATTTTTCACACATAATTATGTCATTGATTTATCCTTAACCTAAGGATACGGCCTTTATAAGAGATTTCATCTCAATTTACATTCCATTGAGACGTTTTTGTTATTATAAACCAAATCACTTTTATATGGTGTATATAATTTAATTTGACATAATATATCATGAATCCCTTTATTCTCATGATATTAAAAAGTTTTGATTACCTCAATTATTTTTATTCAAGTGTCTCTCTTTTGGTTAAGAACTCTAACTAAAATATCATTCTAAATGTTTTAAAGATTTATTATTCTAAATATTTCTCAACAATGTCCATGTTTTAAAAATGGTTTTAAAATTAAAATTTCTTTTAAAAGTTTCAAAGTGGTATGGGACACTTTGATTCAAAAATCTATTTTTAAATGGATTCTTTACAAATAGTTTTAATTTTAAATTATTTCAAGAAAAAGGGGGATATTTCTCTCTAATAGTTTTGATGATTGTATTCATATATGTAAATATCCTTCATTGTTCTTGATTGAGGTTAATATGATACAATAAAATCTTCCATATTGTATAAAATGAGTTATGTTTGACTGTGGATGTTCTATTTTTATACCATTCATGGTATGAGGATAACGTATTGACATTTCGTATGTTAGTTTTAATACTAATGTTTATGTTATGTTTCAAACTTTTCATATGAGGAATGCATTGGACATAGTAAGTGATGGGTGGATCCCGCTATAGCTCATCGATGCATCGGTGGGTCTCATGAAAAAAATAGTGTCTTGTAACATATCCTTGACAAAATATTATTTGTAGTCTTGGCACAAGGCCTTGACTATGTGTTTATGATAGTCTGGAATTATGCATTCCATCATTATGAAAGTGGTTATTGATATTGCATGTGATTATTCGACTAGTATAATATCCATGTCAATAAGTAAATGGAATTATTTAATTTTTCTTCCATATTATGTTGAAGTTCATGTTTAAAAGGATTTTGTTTTAATTATGCATTGCCTTAAATGTTTATGCTTATTTATGAATGTTTCTGCTATATTGTTATCCTTACTGAGCATTTGAGCACACCCCTCTATATGTTTTATTTTTTCCAAGATGTGAAGAAGTTCGTTATGAGTGACTTGCAGGAATAATCTAGGAATCTTGGATGTTTCTAATGGAATAATTTAGTGTTATTTTTCTTTTCAAGTTGTAATGTTGACCTTATGAATGTATCTAGTATTTCCAAGGCTACTAAACTGATCGGTCATTCAGGAAATGATTTCCTTGTACCATGCCAATGTTATGTAATAATGAACTGACTCAGGGTAACTGGGGACGGGGCGGTACAATTGGTATCAAATGAAGTTTAGTACTAACCTTGGAAGCTAGATTTAGAAAAACTCTGATTAGATAACATAGCCCTAAGATAGACTTTGTGGATTGGTATAGAAGAACTTCCCAAAATTTTGGTATTTTAGTGATTTTGTGAGTTTTCCAAGAAATACATCCCTATCTGGATACGAGCAGGTAGAGGCAACTCTGGCACAGATGTACCTAGGGGTAAAACCTGAAGACACCGCTTTGAGCTAGAATCGAATGGGAACTGGTGCACGACAACGGGCCTTGCTACACTCTTGGTTACGACACTCCTGGGGGATATTCATAGGATAATTTACATTTTATTTACAAACTGATTTGAAGTATTTTAATATAAGATGAGAATAAATGACATTGGTTAATCCTAAGGCATTTCAAATTGAAAATATGGTGTCATGATATTCTATAAATGTTTTTATGACTACTGTTACTCACACAATGCTTTCTGGTTTTAGTAAATGTGTAGATTCCATGGAAGTCATAGTAACTTTGAGAATGATGTACAAGGTGAGAACAGTAGTGTAAATGAGCAAAAAAATGGAATTTTGATAGGTGTAAAAGATATCATGTTCATGAAAAATCATTTTTCCAAAAATATGATCAACAATATATATATTAACCAACTCCCAGAATCAACAAAGAAGAGAAATGTGATGAATGATAAGAGCTCCAGCAATGGAGACCATGGAGAAAAGAATCCTCAATTTCCATCATGTAGAAAATATGGAAGGAGACACCCAGGAAAGTTTCACAATGGAACAAAGAAATTCTTTACATGTGGGAAAGAAGGACATAAAGTGAATAATTGCTGAGGAAAAATGAAGAGTACTATGGAAGAAAATAAAAATGGTCCCAAGAATCCATTTATAGTCATTTTTTGAAAATTAAGGGGACCTGGTCATTACCTGAGTGAGTTCCCTATTCTATAGGATATTTTCTTGCTCAAAGAAGAAGCTATGTGGAAATAAATGGTTGGAGAAATTTTTAAAAGTACTAGTGATCCTTGTTTATGGGTTTAATTT
The DNA here is from genome assembly GCA_963277665.1 of Viscum album. Lineage (NCBI taxonomy): Eukaryota > Viridiplantae > Streptophyta > Magnoliopsida > Santalales > Viscaceae > Viscum > Viscum album. The sequence goes on along the minus strand of OY728162.1, from coordinate 418,692,815 downwards.
GGAATAATTTTCTCTTATATTTGTAACCCTATAGTTTGTCATGTGAAAATAATATTTGAGTAAGAATTATCTTTTCTATTGTGGATAGAGTTATAAATAACCATTTGGTTTTATATGATCATTGGGTTTTAGGCAATTACAAGTTATTATATTTTCGAATGAAAATGCAAGGTATGAGATAGAATCTGTGGTTACATTTTGTTATGGTTATTTTGAGGAATTTATCTCATTTTGGTACGTTATAAAATATAGTTTTTTGAAAAATAACAACATGAAGACTGTGTGACAACCCTTCACATCGGACAAAGCTGTGGGAATCAAACCCACAACCAGAGTGCGATTGGGATTTATCGTCTACCACTATAATACGTGAAGTTCCTGTTTAGTGTGACTAATTATTTTTAGTTAAATGATTTTATTGATCAATAATAAGTTGATTTGGGATCTTATGTCTTATCAAATGAATACGATTATTATAGTAAAATGATTTTGTGATTAAGTGATAAATTTTATTTTGTAAGATGTTCTCTTTGTAGGGAACACTATATGCCCAAGGAAAATTGAATACTATGGGATTTCATTTGAGGATTAATGGTGTATTTTTATCTATATTTTTATTATAGATTTATAGTGATTTGGGTTATTTATGGAAATGAATAAACTATAATAGAGAATATGTGATTAGGTTAACTAATTTTAAGTATGTGACTTTAAGATTAGTTGATGTCATTTAGAGATACAATTTAACGTGGAAGACTAAAAATACAAATTCTTCTAAGTTTTGGGTTTCAATATTAGTTTAGATTCTATTTAAGGATTTTAAGGACAATTGTTTATTGAATGGTAATTATTTAACTTTGGGGTATTGTTGGTTAAATTTTATAAATTAAGATTAGTGTTTATTTCTCTAAAGGAATATCCTTTTTGGGGATCATCAGATCTTGTACTAACTATTTTGGTTTGGATTAATCTCTAAAGACAAGGTAAATATATATTTTATCCTTCGTGGATCATGTGATCCTATAGAAGTTTATTCTAGCTCTTCTGGTGTGACCAAGTCTTCTTGAATACTCATCCTTTAAAAAATGAGTTAGTGGTAGAAATTTATTAAAGAATGAAACTCTACTTAAAAAGTAAGTATGTCTCTTTATGTTCTTAGTCAATCTCATAAATGAATTCCTCATCTTTATGAAATGTAACTTAAAACAAAAAAAAATGTTGCCCGTTTACTTTTCATACTGGGAAACTAATTATTGTTTGTCCCATCATGAGTTTGTCATTTTCTTGTTGTTAACTTTATCCTGATCATGTTTTATATCCCACTCCATCGGAACTTGACACTTATTTTATCTTCCATATCAATATTTTCTTACATTTAATACTATTATGTGTTATCTTGGGTGACCTTTGTACTTCTCTTTCTTTCTTTTATAGTGATAGTTTTATTGACTCTTTTTCCAATGTGGGACTTTCCATTATATTCCCATGCCCAATTTTAAAAATTGTGTGGATGTAATTTATTGAAGGAGGGAAGAGTGTAATCATTATATTCCACCTCTTAGAGAATATGAAAAGAACTAAAATAGGAATAAGGATAGCGATACATTTATACAAAACTTCTACCCTGAAAACAAGTAATTGAGCCGTAGACAGTCAAGTGAAATCCAAACCACGAACAAATTTGATCTATGGAAAGTACTATTTTTGTAAAGGTCATAATGCCAGATAAATCATTACCGCATGGAATATGGGGGTAGGTACCCCATTATTTCATAGTACGTTAGTTATTCAAAGTAATTCAATAACTTACACTACACGCAACATCGAGTTCAAGCGCACCACGACTTACCAAACTAGTCGTTCAAAAGCAGTTATGAATAGTATTAACAAAATTTTGACCTTTATATAACCCTTATAATTTTAGAGTCCATATTATCAGTTTCTTAGATATAATGTAAGGACAAATTAATTTTTCTCAGATGAAAGATGAATTTTTCAAAAAATTCAATTTTAGCACCTTTTAATGGAGAACCCTTTTTAAATCAAACATTTGAAACTTTTATATATTCAATTTGACAAAATAAACTTCCTCTTTGGGATTGGGACATAAGAATTTAGTTTCAATAAATTTTTGCTGTTTTTCTGATAACTTTCATATTTGGTTGAATAGTGAAAAATAATATATTTTAACTGAAAACAACTTTTTTAATAAAAATAATTAATAGTGTTCAACTATACATATGAATGGTTTGGATGTATAATTTGATTATATTTTACCATTTAATCCAATATTGGTCATTGGAAGTAATTTCACTTTGAAATTGGACATAAACAAATGTCAATCTTTTGGAAGTTATTTCTTAATAAAAATACACTTTTTTGTTTTGACAATGAGAATTAATTTCAAACTAATAAATGAAATTTATATCTTTTTAATTTGGTAAAATAGACATCATTTTTAAATTTAGAATATCAAAATTATCTTACGGTGAATTTTTTGTATGTTTCTGAAAACTTTTAATTTTTGATGAATAGTGAAAAACACCGAGTTATAGTTTAAAACCATATTTTTATTTAAATAAATATTAATTTTATTTTTATTTTAGGTAAAAATAGATATATAATACCCATATAAGTTCAATGTAATTCATTGAATTTATTTTGTAATAATATTAGATATATAAAATTTTACTGAACTTTACACCGTCTTTTACCCATCTCCTAGGAGAATTTGTAAATTCACATAAAGCATAATTTTACCGTTTCTGTGAGTTGAATTTCAAAAATCCAAGAGACACTATTAATATCATGAAGTAAAATGTGGTTAAATAAGATAAAAATAATTTTTGGTGAATAGTAACTTTTAACTTTTATTTACCACGGTTAAAAGTAAATAGGGTAATTAAGGGTAAAAATGATATTATTATTAACCTAACACATGTCCTAATTTTATTGGATAAGTATAATTCGACCAAAAACAACCTTAGGAATCAAATATGAACCTCTTTGGTCCACTTGAATTAGATTAGAACATTTATTATTATGTAATTCCAAGAAGAGTTAAAAGAGTTAAAATCAAAGTTTAATAACTAAAAAAATATTAAGATAGGGTTACACATTCATTATAAATATACAAAGATTTCTTACATAATGGTATTTTATTTATATTTTTTAGACATTAAATATTATAATTTATTAATGACACAATGATGATGTAGTAATTACCTAATTATTGAAATATTAAAATAATTGATATTATAAATATCCAAATAAATGTAATTTGAGACTTTTTATGAATTCTACTAATTATCTAGGTTAATATGACATATTATTGTTTGTTATATGATTTTTTTTCTAAGTAATAATGTTGTAATGAATTTAGAAAAAACAAAATACCAAATAGTGTCAAAATTGACATAAAAGAGTTTTTAAATCAAATATTATATTATTAATTAATATTATATTCCTAAAAATCTAAGGTTCAGCCAAAGGACTTATATAATGATTGGTGTATTATTAATTAACCACTTGTGGTTAGCTTGAAAGTATATAGTATGTTTATTAAACATATAATATTTAAATACAAAGAGACATGGTAAATGTCATACTATTTAACTAAGAGTTAAATCTAAAAGTTAAGGTTAATATAGTGACCCACACATATCTAAACCCTATTGGTTGAGTGGTTTTAGACCCATCCCCACCATATCCTTTAAATATTATACTTTGGAGCCATTAGAAACCTAAAATTAATTTATTATAAAATAATATTTTAATTTTTTCCTAAGGTGCCCCTCACCCCTCCTATAAAAGGGAACTTCCCCTTCTCTCAAATTCACACCTTGAAAGCCTTTTGGCTCGGCCAACCCCTACCCAAATATCCTCTCAACATCCTGAACATCATCCCAGAGGCCCTCCTTTGGCCAGAAATCCCACTTAAGGAGCCCTTTTTATCAAATCAAAAGGAAGAACCTGAAGAAGAGGTAATAATTTTATCACCCTCTTTCAAGTTTTTTCTTCTTCCACTTCATCATTATTTGTTATTTACATTCTAAAATAATAACTCTTGTATATTCTCTATACTCTAATGTTATTATAAATATGGTACAGACATATTCATTATTTTATCCATCCTTTGAATGACATGTCACCATACGTGCGTACGTACGGATTACCGTCTCCACGTCGTGGTGTAATTGTTCTTCAATACATTATTATTTGGATGGGTATAATAATGATGTGTAATTACTATAAATAATAAAATATAACATTATAATGATTCTGTATATATGATATACCATCCAATTATATATTATTTTAATATCAAAAGAATGATAGTGTCACTCGTGCGTACGTACAGATTACCGTCTCCACGAACGTGATGAGATTCATTCCCCATCGTATCCATTCAAGACTAAATTTCATTTGATGATTAAAAATAATGTTTAGAGACATGATATCATTCTATATATGAATAATATACATCCCAACCATAAGAAATATGGCTCACATAAAAAGGAATATAAAGGAAAACAAATCTGTTAACACCCAAAACGACGATAACACTAAGATATTATTAACAAATCAATGGTAAAAGATCATATATGATATCATATTAATGTATATGATTATTTTATAATTTAATAACAATTATTTCACCTTTATATATGATTTTAACCTACCCTCTACCAAGGAAAAAGTACAAAGTAAGTGGTTTCTTATCTCACTTTTAATTCCATGAGATTTCCATTGTTCACCACATATTTATTACATGTGGTGTCTGTACTGCCCATAATTGTATTCATTGTTTAATATACATTAATTTATGGATATTTACATCATCATTGTATGATCCTTCTTTCATGGGTGTATTTTTCGTAAGTTACCAAATCAATAATGGAATTTGAAATTTCAATTTCCTCTCATTCGGTTTTACGCATACTTCATTGATTATTTTACTCCAAGATTATGTGTGGAATCACTATTCATTTTCTTATGTAAAAATTTCCACTCCCCTTTCTATGGATATACTTTTGATACAAATAATCACTCCATTGATAAATTCTCAATTCATCAATATGAACTTGATAAGATTAATTTTAACTCAATCTCCATTTGTTGAGTTAAATATCCAATTCATTGGTGTTGTTTTTACAAGAATATGTGTGAGTGTACTCTGATTGATTTACACTGAATATCCAATCATATTGATTGTATTTATATTTTTCAGACATAATTATTTCATTGATTTATCCTTAACCTAAGTATACGGTCTTTATAAGAGATTTCATCTCAATTTACATTCCATTGAGACTTCTTTGTTGTTATACACCAAATCAATTTTATATGGTGTATATAATGTACTTTGACATAGTATATCATGAATCCCTTTATTCTCATGATATTACAAAGTTTTTATTACCTCAATTATTTGTATTCTAGTGTCTCTCTTTTGGTTAGGAACTCTAACTAAAATATCACTTTAAATATTTTAATGATTTATTATTCTAAATCTTTTTCATAAATGTCCATGTTTTAAAAATGGTTTTAAGGATTTATTTATATGGAAATTAAATTTTTAAAATTAAAATTACACTTATAATTTTCAAATTTGTATGGGATACTTTGATTCAAAAATCTATTTTTAAATGGATTCTTGAAAAATAGTGTGACTTTTAAATGATTTCAAGAAAAAGGGGGATATTTCACTCTAATAGTTTTGATGATTATTTTCATATATGTAAATATCCTTCATTATTATCTATTGAGGTTAATATGATTCAATACAATCTTCCATATTGTATCGAATGAGTTATGTTTGATTGTGGATGTGCTATTTTTATACCATTCGTGGTTTGCGGATAAAGTATTGGCATTTCGTATGTTAGTTTTAATATGAATATTTATGTTATGTTTCAAAATTTCCATATGAGGAATGAATTGGACTTAGTAAGTGACGGGTGGAGCACTCATAGCTTCTCGATACATCGGTAGGTCTCATGAGATAAACTAGTGTCTTGGAACATGGCCTTGACAAAATCTTATTTGTAATCTCGGCACAAGGCCTTGACTATGTGGTTATGATAGTATGACATTATATATTCCTCATTATGAATGTGGTTATTGATATTGCATTTGATTATTCGACTAGTAGAATATCTATGTGAATATGTAAATGGCATTATTTCATTTTTTCCATATCATGCTGAATTTTATGTTTAAAAGGATTTTGTTTTAGTCATGCATTTCTATAAATGTTTATGCATATTTATGAAATTTTCCACTATATTATTATCCTTACTGAGCATTTGAGCTCACCCCTTTCTATGTTTTATTTTTCCTAGGATGTGAAGAGGTTAGTTATGAGTGACTTGCATGCATAATCTTGGAAGCTTGGATGTTTCCAATGGAATAATTTAGTGTTGTTTTTCTTTTCAAGTTGTAATGTTGACCTTATTAATTTATCTAGTATTTCCAAGGCTAATAAACTGATCGGTCTTTTGGGAAATGATTTCCTTGTATCATGTCAATGTTATGTAATAATGCACTGACTTTGGGTAACTGGGGTCGAGGTGTTACATGTATAATCATTAATAAAAATCACAACTATATTAGAATGAATTTCTAGTCATAGTACATACATGAATATATATTCCTTCAAGGAGATTCTTGCAACCACATCCATAATAAAATAAACCAATTTCATAAACATAGATACATATTCTACCACTGATAGATTTTTCGTTTATAAGACTTATCATATCCTAAGTTTTTTTAATGATAGTAAAACCCAATTTTTTATTAATTTATGAATGTTTTTATATGAGAAATGTAATTTTTTTAATAAAATAACCATATAAATGATTTATTCTGAAGTGATTTTACATAAGGATAAAATCCCATTGAACATTTTGGAATATTCTATAGAATATTTTCAGAGTTAAGAGGTAATATGGCATGAGATCTTAAGGACTATAGAGCCTCATTATTGAAATATTAAAAATATTAAACATGTTATCTCATGTGTGATGTTTTTATAGAAAAATGAAACATCTCCCAAACAATTCCTTGAATGGGAAATATATGACCATCATTAAATCCAAAAAGTGAGATATTCCCTAAAAATGATATAACTATTGTTTGTGTTGTGTGTTTGGTTAGATCTCACATTAGGGTAATTATATTATATTATACAAGTTTGATTTAACTAAAACAATGAAATATCTCCCAAAAAATGTCTCATATGATAAATATGAGTTTGATGTTAGGTGTGGAATGTGGGTTTTACCCTAAGTATAATATAAAATTTGTAGGGGTTGGGTGTTTGGTTAAGTCACATGTGTGAATAAGTTATTTAATAATTTTATTATTAATATTTAATTTATTTTTCTCCAACCTCAACATCCTCCCTTTTCTCATGCCTAATTCCACCATTTTTTTCATGCAAATTCCTCCCAAAAGTCTTGAAATAAACTATTTTAGCATTTTAAAATTAGAAAATCCTTAATGGGATATAATTAAAGACTCTTCCATCAATTTTCAATTCAATAATGGATTATATTGGGTGTTTTAAATTAATATTTTAAATGCTAAAATTTTTTGTTCAATATTGTCAAACCATTTTTATTTCTATTTTGGATGATCATTTGGATTCTGAGCAACACCAATACTTCTTTTCATGTGATTGGGGAACATCAAATGATCTTTTTTTAGGTTTACTTTCATGTATTTGTTCTTCTTAGAACAACAAATGATGTTCTTGAATTTTTTTCCTTCTCCTATACGCTTCCCACATAGGGGATATTAGGTTTTTTTTATTTATTATTTATTTTCTTCCTTTTCCATTATTAATTTCTTCCTAGATTCTGGAAAATAGTTGTTCTTAATAAAAATGATGAAACATAAATTATCAAATAGAGAAGAAAAAATAATTAACTATCCAAATATAATTAGACTATATTATCAAGGTAAAATCTATAAAAATTATCAGAAGATAATTTTTGAAAAATTATCAATATATAATTATAATAATTATAATAAAAATTCATATAATTATAAAATGATATCACATTGAATTTTCATGGGATAATATATTAGAATTATCAAATAATATTAATTTTATATTATCATAATATATTTATGAATAAATTATCATAAGATAAATATGCAAGGATAATTTATTATCAAAGGATAATTATGAAAATTATGCAAGGATAATTTATGAAAAATTTAACATAAGATAATTATGAAAGTGTAATTCATTATAAAATGATAATTATGAAAATTATTGAATGACAATATTTTATATTATCAAATAATAATTATAAATTACTACCAACTATGTACCCAAATTAATTTAGAGAGATTGGGATATTTAATTTGGTTTTATAATTATTCTTAAGGATAATATTGTGAGCACATGATTTGTAATTAATTGATAATTTCGAAATTTTCCTGGAGATGGAAAGTATCATCATATGTATTTTTTTCTTCCTAAAATAAAATAGATGATTTTGGTTCTAGGAGACTTTTATGAACCATGAGCATTGACATGTTTCAAACTATGATAATAATGTCTGTGAGGAGAGGTTTTTGACTACTGAGGTTTACAACATTTCATTTAAACCGCACATTATGGTTTATCCATGTCGTCGGTATTGATGAATTGGTGGTAAGAAGTTCCTTACACTCTTGGGATCCTTTTTACACATATTTCCACTTTATGATTATTATATTGGCATAGCTGATGCCTATGATGGATTTTGATCACATGTGGTTGTGTGATTGTAAACCTCAATACCTACTTTGATATTAGATTCCATGAGTATTGTTGGGGTAGCATGTTTCCATGTTTAGTTATTATCACATGTTGTTATGTATTGCTACTTTATTTATCATTATGATATATTATTCTTTCCTTGTACACATACCCTATGATGTGTGATGACATGACCTTTGAGGTTTTGTTTGTTACTTGAGATAGGTGGACTATTGTGTTATGTGCATACCTTAGCGGGGCAGTGTGGAATCATGTGATTGTAACACTCTGACCCCAGTTACCCAGAGTCGGTGCATTATTTTAATATATTAGCATGATTACAAGGAATCAAGTCCCAAAGGACTGGTCAGTTTAGCAGTCTTGGAAAATAGATTACATACATGAAGGTTACATTACACATTAGAAAATATAAAACAACATAAATGATCCTTTGAGAACGTCATTAATCCCCAATCATAACCCTGCTTATCAATTATAATACACTTCTTAGAATCCTGGGAAAATAAAACATAAGAAAGGGGTGAGATCAGAGTCTCAATAAGGGTAAATTATTTAGTGGAAGCTATAAACCTTTAAGGAAAGATGTGTGATAAAAACAACATCCTTTTTAAACATAAACTTGAACATAATATGGAAAAAATAAATCAAACATTAACTTATAAACATGAACATGGATATTCTACTAGTCAAATAATCACATGTAATAACTAATTTCATAATGAGGGAATGTCTAACGCCGAACATCATTTCCACATAGTCAGGGCCTCATGCCAAGACTACAAATAAAATTTTTGTCAAGTCCTTGTGCCAAGACACTAGTTTGTCTCATTAAACCTACCGATGCATCGAGGATCAATAGCGGGCTCCACCCTTCACTTACTAAGTCCACTGTATTCGTCATATGAAAAAGTTGAAACATAACATAAACATTCATATTAAAACTAGCATATGAAATGTCAATACATTAACCATAAACCATGAATGGTATAAAAATAGAACATCCACAGTCAAACATATCATAACTCATTAATACAATATGAAAGATCATATTGTTATAAATTAACCTCAATCAAAGATAATATCCAGTAAAGGATGCTGACATAGTTTGAAATGATGAGTAAAACTTTTTGAGAGAAATATCATTTCTGTAAAATCATTTAAAAGTCACACATTTATAAAGGAAGTAATTTAAAATATATTTTTGAATCAATGTGAAAAATGGGACCCAGTGACAGCACAGATGCCTCGCCTTTAATATGGTTGTCGGGTCCTAGCCCCCCAGGTACTACCAGTTGCCCCGCAGACACGTGGGGCCCACCCTAGGGTCCACCCACATGCATGAATGGGTCATCTGACTAATGATAGTCCCCACAAGACAACACATGTCATTTCCAGTGTGTTTTGTCCTCACTCACACACACCCTGGGCAACTTCTTAGGAGGTCATCCATCCTGATCACTACTCCAGGCCAAGAATGCTTAACTGTGGAATTCTAATCAGACAGGCTCCCAAAAAGGAAGGTGCACCTTGTTGACATGAGTCATATCATTTAGTTATTTAACCCTTTGTCATTTCGGGGTGTTACAATCACCCCCCTTTAGAGTACAACATCCTCGTTATGGGCCCTACATCTCAACCCAAGCAACGCACAACACTTAAGGTTGGGTACCACCTCTGATACCAAATGTGACAACTGGGCCCCGATGACAGCACAGATGCCCCAGATTTAACATGGTCGTTGAGTCCTAGCCCCCCAGGTACCACCAGTTGCCCCGCAGACACGTGGGGCCCACCCCAGGGTCCACCCACATGCCTGAACGGGTCATCTGACTAATGATAGTCCTCACAGGCCAAAACATGTTGTGTTGTGTCCTCACTCACACACACCCTGGGTAACTTCCCAGGAGGTCACCCATCCTGATCACTACTCCAGGACAAGCATGCTTAACTGTGAAGTTCTAATCAGACAGGCTCCCGAAAAGAAAGGTGCACCTTGTTGACATGAGTCATATCATTTAGTCATTTTACCCTTTATCATTCTGGGGTGTTACAATCAAAGTGTGTCATACAACTTTGAATCTTTTGAAAAGAATTATCATTTCAATACTATCATGTCTATATAAATAAATCCTTAAAATCATTTTGAAAACATGGACATTAATGAAAATGGTTTAGAAGAATAAATCATTAAAACATTTAAAATGATTTTTTAGTAAAAAGTCCCTTAAAAAGAATCCCTTTGAAAACTATTTTATGAAACATGGAAAGGGATAATAAAAATTTCCCAGTAAATACTTACACAAAAACAATCTCGGATAATATTGAGATTGAGGAATTAACTCTTACCTTGAACATTCCTTTAGTCGAGGGTACATTTAACCTCCTGTATCAAGATCGGTGTATGTTATTAAATTATACCATAACCATATTAATATTTATGATATCATACATGATTCATTTGTGACTTTATACTACCCATTTAATAATAATTTCCATGTTAAATTAACATTTCGGGTAATAATCTCTTTCTTTATTAGAACCATATTAATATTTATGATATCAGAACCATATTAATATTTATGATATCATTTATGACTTTATACTACCCTATTGATCAAAAGGGCTCCTTAGGTTGGCTTTTTGACCAAAGGAAGGCATCTAGGATTAATTAAGGATAGTTGGGAGGATATTTGGATAAGTTTTGGCTGAGCCAAATGGCTTTGTAGGTGTGAATTTGATAAAAGGGGAAGTGCCCTTTTAGAAGAGGGGTGAGGGGCATCTTTGGAAAAAACTTAAAATATTATTATATAATATATTCATATTCAGTTTATAATGGCTCCAAAGTGACTTATTTCGAGGCTAGGGTGGGTATGGATCGAAATCCTTGCAACCAATAGGTTTTAGACAAGTTTAGATTACCATTTTAACATTATCATTTAGATTTAACTCTATGTTAAATAATTTAACTTTTACAATGTCTTTTTGTATTCTTACACTATATGGTTAATAAACATACTATATACTACCAATAAAACCCAAATTGGTTCATTAATGTAATATATATTATTATATAAGTATTTTGGCCTAACCCTAGATTTTTAGGACCATTATATCAATTAATAATATAATATTTGTTTTAAAAACTATTTTATGTCAATTTTGACACTATTTGTTGTTTCTTTTTTGTTAAAATAATTACAGCATGATTTCTTCAAAAACAATACATTGAATCATTCCTAACATGTCATATTCACTTATAAAATTCATGGATGACATAAAAACTTTGAAATTATATTTTTGTATAAATTTATAATACCATTTATTTGATTCTTTCATTAATAAGGTAATTACTGCATCATCATTGTGTCATTAATAAATTTAATTATTTAATCTCCAAAAATTATAAATAAAATACCATTATGTATAAAATATTTTTAGCTTTCTAATGAATATTTATAGTTGAATTTATCATATGTATAACACAATATTAAAAATGGTTTAGTTATTAAACTTTGATTTTAACTCTTTTAACTCTTCTTTAAATAAAATAATAATAATGTCTTAATCTAATCCAAGTGGACCTAAAGGGTCATATTTTATTCCTAAGGTTGTTTTTGGTCTAATTACACTTATCCAATATAATTATTACATGTTTTAGGGTAATAATAATATCATTTTTACCCTTAATTACCCTATTTACTTTTAACTGTGGAAAATAAAAGTAAAAAAGTTACTATTCACCAAAAATTATTTGTATCTTTTTGAACCACATTTTACTTACTGATATCAACCGTGTCTCTCGGATTTTGGAAATTCAACTCACAAAAGTGGTAAAATTATGTTTTATGTGAATTCACAAATTCTCCTTGGAGGTGGGTAAAAGACGGTGAAAAGTTCTATAACAAAATTTTATATATCTAAAATTATTATAAATTGACTCCAATTAATTAAATTGAACTTATATATATATTATTTAGATATTTTTACCTAAAATAAATTTAAATAGAAGAAATAATTATTTAAATAAAAATTTGGTTTTAAATGATAACTTAGTGTTTTTTCACTTTTCATCAAAAATGGAACGTTTTCAGAAAAATACCAAAAAATCACCCTAAGATAATTTTGATATTACAAATCCAAAAATTAATTATATTTTACCAAATTCAAAACATAAAAGTTTCATTTATTAATTTAAAATTAATTCATGTTGTCAAAACAAATAGCGTGTTTTTAAGAAACAATAACTATCAAAAGATTGACACTTATTTATGTATAATGTCAATGTGTAATTAATTCCAACGACCAACATTGGATTAAAGGGTAAAAACATAATCTAATTATACTTCCAAAGCATTAAAATTTATAATTAGACACTATAAATTATTTTGATTAAAAAAGTTGTTTTCAGTTAAAATATACTATTTTCACTATTCACCCAAATATGAAAGTTATCAGAAAAACACCAAATATTTATTGAAACTAAATTCTTATGTCCCGATTCTAAAGAAGAAAATTATTTTTCCAAAATTAATATATAAAAGTTTCAAATATTGGATTTAAAAAGGGTTCTCCATTAAAATGTTGTAACGCCCCGACCCCAGCTACCTAGAGTCGGTGCATTACTTCGTAACATTGGCATGATCACAAATGATCAAGTCTCGAAAGACTGATTAGTTTAGTAGCCTTAGAAACACTAGATACATTCATAAGTCGTACATTACATCATAAAGTAAAACAAAACTACAACAACATCTTGTCTTTATATCCCCTCATACTATCCCTACAGGTCATACATAATATACTTCTTCACATCCTGGAAAAATTAAAACATTGGAAGGGGTGAGCTCAGATGCTCAGTAAGGCTAACAATATAGCAGAAGCTTTTATAAATAAACATAATCATTTAAGGCAATGTATAACTAAAACAAAAGCCTTTTAAACATGAACTTCAACATAATATGGAAAAAGTAAAATGAGATAATTCCATTTACTTATTCACATGGATATTCTTCTGGTCGAATAATCACATGAAATATCAATAACCACTTTCATAATGATGGAATTCATAATGCCAGACTATCATAACCATGTAGCCAAGGCCTAGTTCCAAGGCTACAAATAAGATTTTTTCAAGGCCTCGTGCCAAGACACTAGTTTGTCTCATGAGACCTACCGATGCATCGAGGAGCTGTAGCGGGCTCCACCCGACACTTATTAAGTCCAATGCATTCCTCATATGAACATGTTTAAACATATCATAAATCATAACATAATTGTATCACATAAAGCATGCATAAAGGAAACATAATATTTCCACACTTCAATCACAAGATATCAATACAACATATTGATATAATAAAAACTTTATCAAAACCATTTTCAATACCATAATAAAAGAAAAGTAAAACATGGTATTTTTTTTAAATTTATGGCTTATAGAGGAAGCCAAAACTCAAATAATAGTCATGGAGGTGGAGAAGTCATTGTCGCCACATACGTATGAAAAATCATTCCTTTTGTCGTTTAGTAAAAATGCTTCGTATAAAAATATTCCTTTTGAATAAAAGTAAAAGTCAAAGGGGGTTTATACACCGTATAAATGAAAGTTGTGTATAAAACCAAATATGCCTCAATGAAAGGAGATTGAGACGAAGTCCATTAAAAAGATCATTTTTAAAATAAAATATATTTATTATGTGTATTTACTATAAGTACACATAAAGAAAGTACAAATATAAGATTGGACATAATAATATCATGACATAATTTGAAATTAGGAGATTAACCCAAAGAATGGAAATTGGGTTAAGAAATTCCCTTACCTAAGGTCCGACTTGACTCGACCGCTCTTAAACCTCCAGAATAATAAACTAGAGTTAATATCTACCTGCTTAAGAACCTTTTTCAAGTTAATTATTCCTTTTATATCACTTATTACCATGTTATGAATATTATGTAATTATTTAAGTTAATAACGGTCGTTTTGTCGATCTTAGGTACTTGAGTCAAAAATAAACTTCTTATAATTACACTTTGTTCATGTGGTAAAATATCCATTATATCCATAATTATATTCATGATGTAGATATCATATACATCATATATATCCAGTATATACATTTATTTATAATATTACATAACATTTAGAGGTAAGAAATGAAATGCACCGTTCATGGAGACGGTAAGCCGTACGTATGCATGAACGCTACTTTCATTTCTATTTCATATTTAATGGAATGAAGTTGTAATTATATAAAGGTATAATATAATTCCTGTATAATATAATGTATAATACCATTTACTCCATCCTTTATACATCCCCCATATGGCATTAACGATTCAAATCACTTTGAGGGGGTGATAGTCTACACTTCTTAAAATAAAAATATCGTGTTTACCCATAATAGAAATCTTAAAGGTATGCCATAAATGAGAAATACAGAATCATAAGGAAAAAATAAACATAATATATATATAATATTTGAAAATAGTGTCATCAAAATGGCCACAATTAGAGGTGTTAAAAGAATATTGAACAATCATCGTTTCGTGAGGTAGTATTTCCCCACCCACAGAAAGAGTATGTTCTTTAACCATTAGACGAAGGTGTGTGTAAGTGTAAATCAAATCCTTATCATAAAAACATCCTAGTATATTTTAGATAATTTTTTTGTTATAAAGGAAAGTAAAAAAGAGTTTAGGGGGTTGGAGAGGCAAAATAAAACAAAAGAACATAAAAGAAGACATTACCTTAAAATCGGGTAACTCTTTTTGATTTGAGCCAAAGGCTTCCTTGGGAAGACTTCTGCCCAAAGTGAGGCTTCTAGGAGTAATAGTGGGATTTAGAGAGACTAAATGGGTAGGGTTTGGCCGAGACAAATGGCTTGAAAGTGTGGATAAGGTGGTAGATGTGGGGGCCTTTTATAAGAGGAGAGGAGGGGCACTCTTGGAAAGTAATGAAATGTTACTTTATTATATAATGAGTTTCGGATTTTAAAGGTCCCAAACTTATATATTTCAAGGATAAGGTGATAAGGGTTCGAAATATACTCATACAATAGGTTTTTGACATGTTTAGGTCTTAGATGTTACATTATCTTTTCATTTTATTTAAATCATTAAATAATGAGGTAATTGTTGCATCATCATGGTGTCATAAATAATTTAATTTATTTAATGTACAAAAAATATAAAAAAATTATCATGATGTAGGAAATATTTTTATCTTTCTAATTATTATTTATATTCAAAAATATGACTTGTATAACCCCATTTAAAAATTGTTTTAGTAAAACAACTCATGTTTGTGACATTTTTATTTTAACATTAAATAAAAGGTTTTTAATGTCATTTTCCTACCAAACTGGCTCTATGGGGTCCCCAAGTTGACCAATGGATTTTTCTGGTCGGAAATGACTCATCAAATAGGGGTAGGACAAGTGTAAAGGTATTTTCATATTTTTATAATATCATTTTTACCTTAAATTTCACTAATTACCTTTAATCGCGATTAATTAAACTTAAAAGTTACTATTCACCATAAATTATTTTAATCCCATTGAACCAAATTTTACTTCCTAATGATAACCATGTATGTCAGATTTTTGAAAATCAAATCACATAAGTGGTAATGTTTCATTTAAACGAAAAATCAGTTTTTTAACTACCACTTAGTGGTTTCACTATTCATCAAAAATTGAAGTTTTTCAGAACAATGCCAAAATTTCACCCTAAGCTATAATTGATATTCCGAATTCAAAAATGATGTCAATTTTAAAAAATTACAAACATATAAGTTGAATTAATTAAATTTATAACTAATTCCCGCTGTCACAACAAATAGCGTGTTTTTAAGAAACAATATATATCAAAGAATTGGCAATTGTTTATGTCCAATTTCAAATGAAATTAATTCTAATGAACAACATTGGATAAAATGGTGAAAATATATTCTAATTATACTTTAAAACCACTCAATAGTATAATTTATCACTATAAATTATTTTGATTAAAAAAGTTGTTTTTGAGTATTTTTCACTATTCAAAAAAAATTGGAAGTTCTCCGAAAATTACAAAAAATTCAACAAAGGATAATTTCGATATTCCAAATACAAAAATGAAGTCCATTTTGAAATATAAAATTTATATAATTTTAAAAAGTATGTATTACTATTCATAACAGCTACTTTGATTAGTTGCGGTGTGTTAGAACTCGAACTTGCGTACAATGCAAGCTATTGCATTATTGAAAGAGAAGCGTATCGTGAAAGCTTGGGGTGTTACATTCTTCCCTCCTTCAATAAATTGTGTCCTCGCAATTTGAAAATGTTCTTCGAAAATAAAAGTTTGAAAATAGAAAATACCTTTGTGGAAAACCCACATTGGAAATAGGGTTAATAAGAATATAACATTAAAAGAAAGAAAGAGAAGTACAAAGGTCACCCGAGATAGCCCATACTAGGATTCTATGAAAATATGGATATGGAGGAGAAAAAAACCATCAAGGTCTGATGGAGAGTTGTAGAAACCATGATTAGGAGGAAGTTAACCACAAGAAAATCACAAACTTGTGATTGGTTAAATGGTCATTGAATCCCCAGTTGGAAAATTTAACCGACAATGTTTTTGTTTTAAGTTACCTTTTATAAAGTTGAGGAATTTATTAAAGAGATTTTATAAGAACATAAGGAAATATACTTACTTGTCATGTAGGCTTTCATTCTTTAATAAATATTTACCGAGAACCCATCTTTCACTCCAAATGGTAACAGAACTCAAAAATATTCTATTTATCCTAATTTTATAAGGTTCCAAATATTAAAACATACCATTTAGATTAAGGAAACTATTTTGTAATAACCAGGGAATTCCTGTAGGCTAATGGTAGGTAATAAAGGCCTGTCGCACTATGGTTGTGGGTTTGATTCCTGCAGCTTTGTCCAACATGACGGGTTATCCCCCAACCTACAGGTTGTCCTTTTCCTAAAACTATAGTACTATAATATTCCAAAAATAATCTTCAGAAATGTTTTAACCTTAAACAATACTTTCCAAGGTTCAAATTAATCCACTCCAACCTATATAGTTATCCAAAATACCTCTATCCAGACTTTCTCTAAAATGTCTCTAAATTCCAAAATCAATTGTAACATCAGATTCCCCAAACAAAGTAAAGTTTCTCTTATTGTCACATACTAAAAATATGATTACCTTCATCATATTAAAACCTTAATGAAATAAATAAGTACTGCAGTAAAATCCTTATATATATCACATTATTCTTATAACCAGAATATAATCCTTGAGTCCAAAAACACAAATACCATAATTATTCAACTTCATCTGTAGTAACAGCATAAGCTTTTCCATGATCCCTTGGCCTTTTCTGAGGTAATTTTCCCTGAATCTTAGGAAATTCATTTTCATAATGCCCCATTTCCCTACTATTGTAGCATTCAACATTGATAGCCTCTTTCTTTCCCTTGTAATCATGAGCCTGGTGACCTTTTTCTCCACAATTATAACAAACTCCCATTCCTTTTAGGCAAGTACCGGGGTGATTCTTCCCACAATTATTGCATAATGGAAAATCTTTCTTTCCCTTTTCCCCTTTATCTATCTCTTGTTCCATTGTTCTCTTCTTCTCTTGCTTTACTTTGTTGTCATAAGACTTAGAGAATTCCTTTTCTGTCTTGATAGCACATGAGACAATATCTTTATACGATGAGAAGGATTGTGATACTAAAGCTCGACGGAGAAATGGTTTTAACTCATCAAAGAAATGATCAATCTTACTTCTTGGGTTACGTATATAATCTGCAGCATACCTCGCTAACCTTGTAAAGTTGGCCTCATACTTTGCTACATTCTCATCCTCCTTTTGTCTCAGACTCAGAAATTGCCTTTCCATATCTGCTCGATGGTCACGAGGAAAGTATTTTTCTAAGAAAAGATCTTTGAACTCTCTCCATTCCATACTTGATACTTCTTCATCTTCCTTTGTTTTTTGAATCAGCGACCACCATTGATCGGCATCTCCAGTGAGGTGGTAGACTGCCATGACAACCTTCTCCCTTTAGCTACTCCCCAAGGCGTGGAATATTTTCTCTAAGGAGTTTATCCATTGCTCAGCTACTAATGGATTTGTACCCCCATTAAATGTTGGTGGTTTTTTCCTCATAAAGTGGTCTAACATTGATCCTCCACGTTGTGGATCAGGGTGCTCCATACTAGTAAGGTTATTATTCATAACCTGAGTGAGTTGTCCTAGTATGGTAATAAGTTGATCAGCACCAGTTGTATCTCCAGCTCCACAATAATTATCTTGAGCAGGAGGTCAATCCCTAAACGGAGTGTGTGCATTGATACGGTTTCCATTCCTCCAACTAGGTGCCATTTCTAAAACAAGGCATAAACTAGATTAGTTTATGATTTAAAATACATAATTCCATACTTGTAAAACACTTAACATAAATTGAACTATGTATGGATATAATCCATAATCATAAATATGTTTTCTTTGAGGACGTATATACTCATAAACCCTTCATAATGGTTTGTAAAGAAAATGAGAATTATCCTAAGCATATCCCCCGGGAGTGCCGTAACCAAGAGTGCAGCAAGACCCATTGTCGTGCACTAGTTCTCATTCGAGTCTAGCTCAAAGTGGTGTTTTCGGGTTTTACCCCTAGGTACATCTGTGCCAGATCCACCTCTACCTGCTTGTATCCAGACAGGGATGTATTGCTCGGAAAACTCACAAAATCTCTATAATACCAAAATTCTAGGAAGTTATTCTATACTAATCCTCAAAGTCTATCTTTGGGCTATGTGCTCTAATCAGAGTTTATCTAAATCTAGCTTCCAAGGTTAGTACTAAAATGCCTCTGATACCATCTGTAACGCTCCGAACCCAACTACCCAGAGTCGGTGCATTATTTCGTAACATTGGCATGATCACAAATGATCAAGTCTCGAAAGACCGATTAGTTTAATATCCTTGGAAACACTAGCAACATTCATAAGTTGTACATTACATCATAAAGTAAAACAAAACTACAACAACATCTTGTCTTAATATCCTCTCATACTATCCCTGCAGGTCATACATAATATACTTCTTCACATCTTGGAAAAATTAAAACATTGGAAGGGGTGAGCTCAGATGCTCAGTAAGGATAACAATATAGCGGAAGCTTTTATAAATAAACATAAGCATTTAAGGCAATGTATAACTAAAACAAAATCATTTTAAACATGAACTTCAACATAATATGGCAAAAGTAAAATGAGATAATTCCATTTACTTATTCACATGGATATTCTACTGGTCAAATAATCAAATGAAATATCAATAACCACTTTCATAATGATGGAATGCATAATGACAGACTATCATAACCACGTATCCAAGGCCTCATTCCTAGACTAAAAATAAGATTTTGTCAAGGCCTCGTGCCAAGACACTAGTTTGTCTCATGAGACCTACCGATGCATCGAGGATCTATAGAGGGATCCACCCGTCACTTATTAAGTCCAATGCATTCCTCATATGAACAGGTTTAGACATATCATAAACCATAACATAATTGTATCACATAAAACATGCATAAAAGAAAAAATAAGATTTCCACACTTCAATCACAAGATATCAAAACAACACATTGATATAATAAAAATGTTATCAAAACCATTTTCAATACCAAAATAAAATAAAAGTAAAACATGTTATTTATTTTTCTTTTAAAAAAGTTATGGCTTATAGAGGAATCCGAAACTCAAATAATAGTCACGGCGGTGGAGAAGTCGTTGTCGCCGCATACGTAAGAAAAAACATTCCTTTTATTGTTTAGTAAAAATGCTTCGTATAAAAAGATTCATTTTGAATAAAAGTAAAAGTCAAAGGGGGTTTATACACCGTATAAATGAAAGTTGTGTATAAAACCAAATATGCCTCAATGAAAGGAGATTGAGGCGAAGTCCCTTAAAAAGATAATTTTTAAAATAAATTAGATTTATTATGTGTATTTACTATAATTACACATAAATAAAGTACAAATACAAGATTGGACATAATAATATCATGAAATAATTTGAAATTAGGAGATTAACCCAAAGAATGGAAATTGGGTTATGAAATTCCCTTACCTCGTGTCCGACTTGACTCGACCGCTCTTTAACCTCCTGAATAATAAACTAGAGTTAATATCTACCTGATTAAGAACCTTTTTCAAGTTCATTATTCCTTTTACATCACTTATTACCATGTTATGAACATTATGTAATTATTAAAGTTAATAACGGTCGTTTTGTCGATCTTAGGTACTTGAGTCAAAAATAAACTTCTTATAATTACAATTTGATCATGTGGTAAAATATCAATTATATCCATAATTATATTAATGATTTAGATATCATATAAATCATATATATCTAGTATATTCATTCATTTATAATATTACATAACATTTAGAGGTAAGAAATGAAATGGACCGTTCATGGAGACGGTAATCCATACGTACGCATGAACGCTACATTCATTTCAATTTCTTATTTAATGTAATGAAGTTATAATTATATAAAGTTATAATATAATTCCATAATAATATAATTTATAATACCATTTACTCCATCCTTTATACATCCCACATATGGCATTAACGATTCAAATCACTTTGAGGGGGCGGTAGTCCGCACTTCTTAAAATGAAAATATCGTGATTACCCGTAATGGAAATCTTAAAGGTATGAGATAAATGAGAAATAAAGAATCATAAGGAAAACATAAACTTAATATATATATCATATATGAAAATAGTGTCATCAAAATGTCCACCATTATAGGTGTTAAAAGAATATTGAACAATCATCGTTTCGTGAGGCAGTGTTTCGCCACCCACGGAAACAGTATGTTCTTTAACCATTAGACGAAGGTGTGTGTAAGTGTAAATCAAATCCTTATCATAACAACATACTATTATATTTTAGATACTTTTTTGTTATAAAGGAAAGTAAAAAATATTTTATGGGGTTGGAGATGGAAAATAAAACAAAAGAACATAAAAGAAGACATTACCTTAAAATCAGGTAACTCTTTTTGATTTGAGCCAAAGGCTTCCTTGGGAAGCCTTCTGCCCAATGTGAAGCCTCTAGGAGTAAGAGTGGGATGTGGAGAGACAAAATGGTCAGGGTTTGGCTGATCCAAATGGATTGAAAGTGTTAATAATGTGGTAGAGGTGAAGGCCTTTTATAAGAGGAGATGAGGGGCACTCTTGAAAAGTAATGAAATGTTACTTTATTATATAATGAGTTTCAGATTTTAAAGTTCCAACACTTATATATTTAGAGTATAAGGCTATAAGGGTTCTAAATCTACTCATCCAATAGGTTTTTTACATGTGTAGGTCTTAGATTTTACATTATATTTTCATTTTATTTAAATCATTAAATAATGAGGTAATCGATGCATCATCATGGTGTCATAAATAATTTACTTTATTTAATGTCTAAAAATTATAAAAAAATTATCATGATGTAGGAAATATTTTTATCTTTCTAATTATTATTTATAGTCAAAAATATGACTATTATAACCCCATTTAAAAATTGTTTTAGTAAAACAGCTCATGTTTGTGACATTTTTATTTTATCATTAAATAAAAGGTTTTTAATGTCATTTTCCTACCAAAGTGGCTCCATGGGGTCCCCAAGTTGACCCATGGATTGTTTTGGTCGGACATGACTCATACAATAGGGGTAGGACAAGTGTAAAGGTATTTTCATATTTTTATAATATCATTTTTACCTTAAATTTCATTAATTACCTTTAATCGCGATTAATTAAACTTAAAAGTTACTATTCACCAAAAATTATTTTAATCCCATTGAACCACATTTTACATCCTAATAACAACCATGTATGTCCGATTTTTGAAAATCAAATCACAGAAGGGGTAATGTTTCATTTAAACAAAAAATCAGTTTTTTAACTACCACTTAGTGGTTTCACTATTCATCAAAATTTGAAGTTTTTCAGAACAATGCCAAAATTTCACCCTAAGATATAATTGATATTCTAAATTAGAAAATGATGCCTATTTTACAAAATTCCAAACATATAATTTTCATTAATTAATTTTATAACTGATTCCCGCTGTCACAACAAATAGCGTGTTTTTAAGAAACAATATATATCAAAAGATTGACAATTGTTTATGTCCAATTTCAAAGTGAAATTAATTCTAATGAACACCATTGGATAAAATGGTGAAAATATATTCTAATTATACTTTAAAACCACTCAATATTATAATTTTTTACTATAAATTATTTTGATTAAAAAAGTTGTTTTTAAGTATTTTTCACTATTCATAAAAAATTGGAAGTTCTCCGAAAATTACAAAAAAATCAACTTAGGATAATTTTGATATTCCGAATAAAAAAATGAAGTCCATTTTGAAATATAAAATTTATATAATTTTAAAAATTAGGTATTACTATTCATAACGGCTACTTTGATTAGTCGCAGTGTGTTAGAACTCGAACTTGTGTACAATGCAAGCTATTGCATTATTGAAAGAGAAGCATATCATGAAATATTGGGGTGTTACAAAGGTGGTAAAATTTCATTTTTTGAAAAATAATTCTTTTATCTGAAAAAAATGAATTTGTTCTTACATTGTGTCTAAGAAACACATAATATGGATTCTAAAATTATTAGTATTATATAATGTTCAAAATTCTGTTAATACTATTCATAACCACTTTTGAATGGCTAGTTTGGTAAGTCGTGATGCGCTTAAACTCAGTGTTGCATGTAGTGAAATTTATTGCCTTAATTTGAAGAAATAATGTACTATTAAATCTTGGGGTGTTATAGTATTCCCTCCTTCAATAAATTGAATCCTCGCAATTTGAAATTGTTCTTCGAAAATAAAAGGTTGAAAATAGAAAATACCTTTGTGGGAAAACCCACATCGGAAATTGGGTAAATAAAATTTAGTTTTAATAAGAGGAAAAGGGGAATGAAAAAGTCACTACCAAATTATGATCTCAATTAGAATAACATTGGTGGAAATTAGAGACACATAATTGGAGGAAAAATGTAAATATTTATAAGGAGTGATTGAGGTCATCAATCACAAACAATTGTATAATTGTGGGCCTCAAGGACACCAATCTATAGTGATTTAAAATACCATCGGTTCAACAAAACGTAAGGTATTAGGATAACACATTTTTGGTTTTAAGATATCTTCCATAAAGTTTAATAATTAATTTATCCATAAAATAAAAGGTAAATATATATATATATATCTGTGTGTGTGTGTGTGTGTGTGTGTGTGTGTGTGTGTGTGTGTATATACTTGAGAAGTAGAGTTTCATCCTTCAACTAATTCCTACCACAAACACATCTTCAATATAAATGATTTAAAAATATATATATTCTATTTATCCTAATCGTATAGGGTTCCAAAAATAGTGAATTTATAATTCACATATCAAACCCTTTAAAAAACTACATTATTCAATCCAGGACATCATGTGGGTTAATGATAGGTGATACACCCTTACCTCCCTTCGGTTGCGGGATCAAGTCTCACAGCCTTGCCGAACATGACGAGTTGCCGCCCGACCTCCAGGTTGTCCTTTTTATGGCAATCCAAAAATAACCATAATAATAGTAATCAATTTCAAACTTAATCCATTCCAACCTTTAGAATTATCCAAAATAATTATATCCAAACTCTCAGTCCAAAGTTTATAAGGAAGTTAAACATAATGAGGATCATTTTTTCTAGGTAATAACATGTGAATACCTTCATCATGTATTTTTTTACAACACCGCAACATCCTGAATTACCTAAATCAACCATCTCTTATTCCAAAATCACTACCTCATTATCAGGACCATATTAAGGATTACCTTTCCTTGAACCATTTATTTTCCAAAAAGTGTAGCATACTATTAAGTCACTTTTCTTAGAACCATATAATATCAAATCCTCAATAAAATAGTACTGCAGTACAATCCTTATTTATCTCCATAATTCATGTAACCAGTATACTGTTAATATAACACTCAAATGAAATAATTCTTTAATAACAACATAAGAACACTAGTCATTATTCTTCATATGAGGTAGTATTATAACTTGATTATTATCAAATAACATCATTTTCAGTATACAATTATGAATGGGACATTGATTCGTGTATTGTCTCAACACCTTGAAGATCAATCATTTTACATTTGAAAACGTTTTCTTACCCTTTCAATCACGTAATTGGTGTCCTTTTTCTCCACACTTATAAAAAACTCTCATTCCCTTCAAGCATTTACCAAGGTGATTCATTCCACATTTATCACATACTGGTAAATCCTTCTTTCCCTCAATCCATTTATCCATCTTTCTTTCTTCCATCCTTTTCTTCTTTTTCATCCCTTCAAAGCCATAGGATTCAAAGAATTATTTACTAATATTATTAACACAAGATACTATTTATTCATATGATGATAATATGTGGGATAGTTTTTCCTCTCTAAATGTTGGTTTAATACCATGAATTATATAAACCTTCTTACTCTTCGGATCATACGTATTACTGGAGTTCTCATTCCTTCTTCTGGGTTCCATTTCTAAACAATGCCATACATTAGGTCAGTTTATGAATCAAAATTCATAATTCCATATATGTAAAATACCTAACATAAATTGAATAGTTTATGGATATAATCCATAATCACAAAAATATTTTCTTTGAGGAGGTATAAACTTATAAACCCTTCATAGTGGTTTGTAAAGAAAACGAAAATTATCCTAAGCATATCCCCTGAGATTTTCGTAAACAAGAGTGCAGCAAGGCCCGTTGTCAAGCACTAGTTCCCATTAGAGTCTAGATCAAAACGGTGTTTTTGGGTTTTACCCCTAGGTACATATGTGCCAGAGCCGCCTCTATCTGCTCGTATCTAGACGGGGATGTATTTTCTTGGAAAACTCACAAAATCTCTACATTACCAAAATTATATGAACTCTTCTATACTAATCCTCCAAGTCTATCTTAGGTCTATGTGGTAAAATCAGAGTTTATCTAAATCTAGCTTCTAAGTTTATTACTAAACTTTCCTCTGATACCAACTGTAACGCCCCAACCATAGTCACCCAGATTCGGTTCATTATTTTAATACATTGGCATGATTAAAAGGAATCAGGTCCCGAAGGACTGATCAGATTAGAAATATTGGAAAATAGATTACACACATGAACGTTAAATTACACATTAGAAAATAAAAAACAACATAAATTATCCTTTCAGAATGACATTAATCTCGAAGCTTAATCCTGCTTATCAATCATAATACATTCCTTGGAAACCTGGGAAAATAAAACACAATAAAGAGGTGAGCTCAGATGCTTAGTAAGGGTAAATAATTTAGTGGAAGATATAAACTTTTAAGAAAAGATGCGTGATAAAAACAACAGCCTTTTTAAACATAAACTTGAACATAATATGGAAAAAAAATCAAACATTATCATATAAACATGCACATGGATATTATTCTAGTAGAATAATCACATGTAATAAATAATTTCATAATGAGGGAATTCCTAATGTCGGACATCATTACCACATATTAAAGGCCTCGTGCCAAGACTACAAATAATTTTTTTTTCAAGGCCTAGTTCCAAGACACTATTTTGTCTCATGAGACCTACCTATACATCGAGGAGTTATAGCAGTATCCACCCGTCACTTACTAAGTCCACTATATTCCTCATATAAAAGAGTTGAAACATAACAACAACATTCGCATTAAAACTAGCATATGAAATGTCAATACATTAACCATAAACCATGAATGGTATAAAAATAGAACATCAACAGTCAAACATATCATAAATCATTAAATACAATATGTAAGATTGTATTATAATAAATCAACCTCAATCAAAAATAATATCTAGTAAAAGATGTTGACATAGTTGAAAATGATGAGTAAAACTTTTTGAGGGAAATATCCTTTTTGTAAAATAATTTAAAAGTCACAAATTTATAAAGGAAGTAATTTAAAATATATTTTTGAATCAAAGTGTCCCGTACCACTTTGAAACTTTTGAAAATAATTATCATTTCAAAACACTCATGTCCATAAAAATAACTCCTTAAAATCATTTTGAAAACATGGACATTAATGAAAATGGTTTAGAAGAATAAATCACTAAAACATTTAAAATTATTTTTTAGTAAAAATTACCTTAAAAATAATACCTTTGAAAACTATTTTATGAAACATGGACATGGATAAAAAAAATTCTCAGTAAATACCTACACATAAACAATCTCAGATAGTAATGAGATTGAGGAATTAACCCTTACCTTGAACATTCTTTTAGTAGAGGGTACGTTTAACCTCCTGTATGAAGATTGTAATATGTTATTAAATTTTACCAAAACCATATTAATATTTATGATACCATACATGATTCATTTATGACTTTATAATACTTATTTAATAATAATGTCCATGTTAAATTAACATTTCGGGTAATAATCGCTTTCTTTATCATACGTGTTTTAACTTCTTACTCTTGATTGTATCAGTTAAATCAAGATTTAAATACATCCCAAATATAAAAAATCAGTTAAATATCATATATATTTAGAATATAATTATGTAAAATAGACATATATATGAAATAAAAAATATTGTTTATGGAGATGGTAGTCCGTACGTACGCATAAACGATGTTTCTGTTTTCATATCGTATTGAATGGATCTAAGTGAATAAGATATATGTAAGTACATATATATATATATATATATATCTAGTAGCATTATTATTTCATATATTACATACTTTTTAGTAATATATATTTTTATAATCATCAATGAATGGTGAACGTGGAAATAAATCTCATCGCATAGTAAAGACGGTAATCTGTACGTACGCACGAGTGACAATATCATTTCCTTAAAGGTGTGGAATTGGATGGTATATTAATTTTACAGAGACATTAGCATTTTATTTTCTTTATTTATACCCATATTAATCATCATTATATCAATCCAAATAACATAGTATTGAATAACAAATTACACCAGGCGTGGAGACGGTAAGCCGTACGTATGCATGGATGATGACTTTATCATTCATAAGATGGATAGAATAATGAATATAGTTGTTCCATATTTATAATAACATTAAAGTATATATAAGATACTGGATTTATAATTTTATAATGGAAACAACAAATAAAGATTAATTTGAAGAATAAGAGAACTTGAAAGAGGGTGGTGAAATCATTACCTCTCCTTCGGGTTCTTCATTTTGATTTTATCAAAAGGGCTCCTTAGGTTGTATTTTGGACCAAAGGAAGGCCTATAGAAAGAATTTAGGATAGTTGGGAGGAGATTTGGGCAGGGTTTGGATGATTCAAATGGCTTTGGAGGTGTGAATTTGAGAGAATGTGAAGTTCCCTTTTATAAGAGGGGTGAGGGGCACCTTTTGGAAAACTTAAAATATTATTTTTTAATAAATTCATATTCATTTAATAATGGCTCCAAAGTTACTTATTGAAAGGCTAGGGTGAGTATGGGATGAAATCCTCTCAACCAAAAGGTTTTAGACAAGTTTATATTACTATTTTAACCTTTTCATTTAGATTTAACTCTATGTTAAATAATTTAACTTTTAATGTGTTTTCTTGTATTCTTACACTATATGGTTAATAAACACACTATATACTGCTAATACAACCCCAATTAGTTCATTAATGACATATATATTATTATATAAGTCTTTTGGACGAACCTTATATTTTTTGGACCATTATATCAATTAATAGTATAATATTTGTTTTAAAAACTATTTTATGTCAATTTTACCACTATTTGGTATTTGTTTTTTGTTAAAATAATAACAGCATGCTTCCTTCCAAAAAATACATTGAATCAATCCTAACATGTCATATTCACCTAGAAAATTCTTTTATGTCATAAAAACTTTGAAAGTATATTTATTTTTATATTTATAATACCTTTTATTTGATTCTTTCATTAATAAGGTAAATACTGCATCATCATTGTGTCATTAATAAATTTAATTATTTAATTTGTAAAATTTATAAATAAAATACCATTATGTATGAAATCATTTTATATTACTAAATAATATTTATAGTCAAATTTATCTTATGTATAACCCTATATTAAAAATGTTTTAGTTATTAAACTTTGATTTTAACTCTTTTAACTCTTCTTTAAGTAAAATAATAATAAATGTCTTAATTTAATCCAAGTGGACCTAAAGGTTCATATTTTATTCCTAAGGCTGTTTTTGGTCGAATTACACTTATCCAATAGAATTAGGACATGTGTTAGGGTAATAATAATATCATTTTTACCCTTAATTACCCTATTTACTTTTAACCGTGGTAAATAAAAGTAAAAAGTTACTATTCACCAAAAATTATTTTTATCTTAGTGAACCACATCTTACTTACTGATATCAAATATTTATCTCTTATTTCTGAAATTTCACTCACAGAAGTGGTAAAATTAAGTTTTATGTGAATTCGCAAATTCTCCTAGGAGGTGGGTAAAAGACGGTGAAAAGTTCTATAAAATTTTTTATATATCTAAAATTATTATAAATTGACTTCAATGAATTAAATTGAAATTATATAGATTTTATGTATCTATTTTGACCTAAAATAAATTTAACTAAAATAAAATTTTATTTAAATAAAAATTCGGTTTTAAACGATAACTTAGTGTTTTTTCACTGTTCATCAAAAAATGAACGTTTTCAGAAAAATACCAAATATTCACTCTAGGATAATTTCAATATTTCAAATAAAAAAATGAATTCTATTTTACAAAATTAAAAACATAAAATTTTCATTTATTAATTTAAAATTAATTCATGTTGTCAAAACAAATAGCATGTTTTTTAGAAACAATAACTATCAAAAGATTGACACTTGTTTATGTATAATTTCAATGTGAAATTAATTCTGATGACCAACATTGGATTAATGTGTAAAAACATAATCTAATTATAATTTAAAATCATTTAAATGTATAATTAAGCACTATAAATTATTTTGATTTAAAAAGTTGTTTTCAGTTAAAATATAGTATTTTTCACTATTCACCCAAATATGAAAGTTATCAGAAAAACACCAAAAATTTATTGAAACTAAATTCTTATGTAACGATTCTAAATAAGAAGTTTATTTTTTAAAAATGAATATATAAAAGTTTCAAATATAGGATTTAAAAAGGGTTCTCCATTAAAAGGCGGTAAAATTGCATTTTTTGAAAATTAATTCTTTTATCTGAAAAAAATGAATTTGTTCTTAAATTATGTATAAGGAACTCATAATATGGATTCTAAAATTATAAGGATTATATAATGTTCAAAATTCAGTTATTAGTATTCATAACCACTTTGGAACAGCTAGTTTGATAAGTCGTGATGCGCTGAACTCAGTGTTGCGTGTAGTGCAAGTTATTGCATTAATTTGAAGAAATAACGTACTATGAAATCTTGGGGTGTTACATTATTCCCTCCTTCAATAAACCTCTTCCTCACAATTTTAAATTTTTCTTATAAAATAAAAGTTTGAAAATAGAAAATACCTTTGTGGGAAAACCCACATCAGAAATTGGGTTAATAAAATTTTGTCTTAATAAGAGGAAAAGGGGAATGAAAAAGTCACCACCAAATTATGATCTCGATTAAGAAAACATTGGTGGAAATTAGAGACACATAATTAGATGGAAAATTTAAATATTTATAGGGAGTGATTGAGTTCATAAATCATAAATAATAGTAGAATTGTGGGACTCTAAGCCACCAATCTATGATGATTTAAAATGTCATTGGTTCAACATAACGTAAGGTATTAGGATAACACATTTTTGGTTTTAAGATCCCTTACATTAAGTTTAATACTTAATTTACCCATAAAATAAGATGGAATATATATATATACACTTTTCCAGTAGAGTTTCATCCTTCAACTAATTCCTACCACAAACTCATCTTTCACTCTAAAAGATTTGAAAAAAATACATATTTTATTTATCCTAATCATATAGGGTTCCAAAAATAATGAATTTATAATTCACATATCAAACCCTTTAAATAATCCATTATTCACTATAGGAAATCACGTGGGTTAGTGATTGGTGATACACCATTTCCTCCCTTCGGTTGCGAGTTTAAGTCTCATGGATTTACCGGACGTGACAGGTTGTCGCCCAACCTCCAGGTTGTCCTTTTTATGGAAATCCAAAAATAACCTTAACAATAGTATCCAATTTCAAACTTAATCCATTCCAACATTTAGATTTATCCAAAATTCTTATATCCAAAATCTCAGTCCAAAGTTTATAAGGAAGTTAAACATAATGAGGATCCTTTTTTCCAGGTAATAACATGTGAACCCCTTCATCGTGTATTTTTTTTACAACACCACAACAACCTAAATTACCAAAATCAACCATCTCTTATTCCGAAATCACTACAACATTATCAGGGCCATATTAAGGATTTCCTTTCCTTCAAACATTTATTTTCCAAAAAGTGTAGCTTACTATTAAGTCACTTTTCTTAGAACCATATAATCTCAAATCCCCAATAAAATAGTATTGCAGTACAATCCTTATTTATCTCCATAATTCCTATAACCAGTATAATGTTGATATAACACTCAAATGAAATAATTCTATAACAAAAACATAAGAACACTAATCATTCTTCTTCATCTGAGGTAGTATCATAACTTGATTATTATCAAATAACATCATTTTTAGTATACTCTTATGAATATGACATTGATTCGTGTAGTGTCTCAACACCTTGTAGATGAAGCATTTTACATTTGAAAACTTTTTCTTAGCCTTTAAATCACGTACTTGGTGTCCTTTTTCTCCACACTTATAACAAAATCACATTCCCTTCAATCATTTACCAAGGTTATTAATTCCATATTTATCACATATTGTAAAATCCATATTTCCCTTGTTCCCTTTATCCATCTTTCTTTCTACCATCCTTTTCTTCTCTGGCTTCCCTTTAAATCCATAGGATTCAAATAATTCTTTACTGATCTTATTAACACATGATTCTATTTATTCATATGATGATAATACATGGGAGAATTTTTCCTTTCTAAATGTTGGCCTAATACCATGAATGATATGACACTTCTTACTCTTTGGCTCATAGGTATTATTGGAGTTCTCATTCCTTCTACTGGGTGCCACTTCTAAACAACGTAATTCACTAGCTCAGTTTATGAATCAGAATTCATAATTCCAAACATGTAAAATACCTAACATAAATTTAATAGTTTATGGATATAATCCATAATCACAAAAATGTTTTCTTTGAGAAGGTATATACTCATAAACCCTTCATAGTGGTTTGTAAAGAAAACGATAATTATCCTAAGCCTATCCCTCGGGAGTGTCATAACCAAGAGTAAAGCAAGGCCCGTTGTCGTGCATTAGTTCCCATTCAAGTCTAGGTCAAAGTGGTGTTTTCAGGTTTTACCCCTAAGTACATTTTTTCCAGAGCCACCTCTACCTGCTCATATCCAGACAGGGATGTATTTGCTTGGAAAACTCACAAAATCTCTACATTACCAAAATTCTAGGAAGTCCTTCTTTACTAATCCTCAAAGTCTATCTTTTTTCTATGTGCTCAAATCAGAGTTTATCTAAATCTAGCTTCCAAGGTTATTTCTAAACTTCCTCTGATACCAATTGTAACGCTCCGACCCCAGTTACCCAGAGTCAATGCATTATTTTAATACATTGGCATGATTACAAGGAATCATGTCCCTAAGGACGGATCGGTTTAGTAGTCTTGTAAAATAGATTACATACATGAACTTTACATTACACATTAGAAAATAAAAAACAACATAAATGATCCTTTGAGAATGCCATTAATCCCCAAACTTAACCCTGTTTATCATTCATAATACACTTCTTGGAATGCTAGGAAAATAAAACATAAGAAAGGGGTGAACTCAGATGCTCAGTAAGGGTAAATAATTTAGTGGAAGCTATAAACTTTTAAGGAAATATGTGTGATAAAAACAACTGCATTTTTAAACATAAACTTGAACATAATATGGGAAAAATAAATCAGATATTACTATATAAACATGCACATGGATATTCTACTAGTCGAATAATCACATGTAATAACTAATTTTATAATGAGGAAATGTATAACACCATACATCATTACCACATAGTCAAGGCCTCGTGCCAAGACTACAAATAAAATTTTTGTCAAGGCCTTGTTCCAAGATACTAGTTTGTCTCATGAGACATACCAATGCATCGATGAGCTATAGTGGGCTCCACTCGTCACTTACTAATTCCACTGCATTCCTCATATGAAAAAGTTTAAACATAACATAAACATTCATATTAAAACCAGCATACGAAATGTGAATACATTAACCATAAACCATGAATGGTATAAAAATAGAACATCCATAGTCAAACATATCATAAATCATTAAATACAATATGGGATATTGTATTATAATAAATCAACCTCAATCAAAAATAATATCCAGTAAGGGATGCTGACATAGTTGAAAATGATGATTAAAACATTTTGATAGAAATATCATTTTTGTAAAATAATTTAAAATTCACACATTTATAAAGGAAGTAATTTAAAATATATTTTTGAATCAAAGTTTCCCATACCAAATTGAAACTTTTGAAAATAATTATCATTTCAAAACACTCATGTCCATATAAATAACTCCTTAAAATCATTTTGAAAACATGGAAATTAATGAAAATGGTTTAGAAGAATAAATAATTAAAACATTTAAAATGATTTTTTACTAAAAAGTCCCTTAAAAATAATCCATTTTAAAACTATTTTATAAAACAAGGACTTGGATAATAAAAATTTCCCAGTAAATACTTGCACATAAACAATCTTGTATAATAATGAGATTGAGGAATTAACCCTAACCATAAACATTCCTTTAATCGAGGGTACGTTTAACCTCTTGTATGAAAATCATAGTATGTTATTAAATTATATCAGAACCATATTAATATTTATGATATCATACATGATTCATTTATGACTTTATACTACTCATTTAATAATAATTTCCATGTTAAATTTTCATTTCGGGTAATAATCGCTTTCTTTATCGTACGTGTTTTAACTTCTTACTCTTGATTGTCTCACTTAGATAAAGATTTAAATACATCCAGAATATAAAATATTATTTATATATCATATATATTTAGAATATAAATATGTATAATAGACATATATATGAAATGAAAAACATCGTTTATGGAGACGGTAGTCCGTACGTACGCATAAACGTTGTTTCCATTTTCATATCGTATTGAACGGAACTAAGTGAATAAGATACATGTCAGTAAATATATATATATATATATATACATAAATATATATCTCTCCAGTAGAATTATTATGTCATATATTACATACTTATTAGTAATATATATTTTTATAATCGTCGATGAATGGTGAATGTGGAAATGAATCTCATCGTATTGTGGAGACGGTAATCCGTATGTACGCACGAGTGACAATATAATTTCCTTAAAGGTGTGGAATTAGATGGTATATTAATTTTAAAAAGGAATTATAATGTTATTTTCATTATTTATATACATATTACTCATCATTATGTCTATCCAAATAACATAGTGTTGAATAACAAATTACACCACGGCGTGGAGACGGTAAGCCGTACATATGCACGCATGGTGACATTATCGTTCATAAGATGGATATAATAATTAATATAGTTATTACATATTTATAATAACATCACAGTATATATAATATACTGTATTTTTTATGTTATAATGGAAACAACAAAGAAAGAGTAAGTGGAAGAATAAGAGAACTTGAAAGAGGGTGGTGAAATCATTACCTCTTCTTCGGGTCCTTCCTTTTGATTTGATCAACATGGCTCCTTAAGTTGGATTTATGACCAAAGGAAGGCCTATATGATGAATATAGGATATTTGGTAGGATATGTGGTTAGGTTTTGTGGGATTTAAATGGATTTGGAGGTTTCAATTTGATAGAAGGGGAAGTACCCTTTTATAAGAGGGGTGAGGGGCACCTTTGGAAAAACTTAAAATATTATTTTATAATAAATTCATATTCGGTTTATAATAGCTCCAAAGTGACTTATTTTGAGACTAGGGTGGGTATGGGTCGAAATCCTCTCAACCAATAGGTTTTAGACAAGTTTAGGTTACCATTGTAACCTTATCATTTAGATTTAACTATATGTTAAATAATTTAACTTTTACCGTGTCTTCTTGTATTGTTACACTATATGGTTAATAAACTTACTATATACTTCCAATAGAACCCCAATTGGTTAATTAATGTCATATGTATTATTATATAAGTATTTTGGCCGAACCATAGATTTTTATGACCATTATATCAATTAATAATATAATATTGGTTTTAAAACTATTTTACGTCAATTTTGACACTATTTGGTATTTTTTCTTTGTTAAAATAATAACCGCATTATTACTTCAAAAAAAATACATTGAATAAATATTAACATGTCATACTCACCTATAAAATTCGTGTATGTCATAAAAACTTTCAAATTATATTTATTTTAATATTTATAATACCATTTATTTGATTCTTTAATTAATAAGATAATTACTTCATCATCATTGTGTCATTAATAAATTTAATTATTTAATCTCTATAAATTATAAATAAAATAATATTATGTAGGAAGTATTTTTATCTTTCTAATTAATATTTATAGTCTAATTTATCTTATGTTTAACCCTATATTAAAAATGGTTTAGTTATTGAACTTTGATTTTAACTCTTTTAACTCTTCTTTAAATAAAATAATAATAAATGTCTTAATCTAATCCAAGTGGATATAAAGGGTCATATTTTCTTCCTAAGGTTTTTTTGGTAGAATTACACTTATTCAATAGAATTTGGACATGTTTTAGGGTAATAATAATATCATTTTTACCCTTAATTACCCTATTTACTTTTAACCGTGGTAAATAAAAGTAAAAAGTTACTATTCACCAAAAATTATTTTTTATCTTATTGAAACAAATTTTACTTAATAATATCTACCATGTCTCTATTATTTTTGAAATTCCACTCAGAGAAGCGGTAAAATTAAGTTTTATGTGAATTCGCAAATTCGCCTAGTAGGTGTGTAAAAGACGATGAAAAGTTCTATAAATTTTTTATATATCTAAAATTATTATAAATTGACTACAATGAATTACATTGAACTTATATAGATATTATGTATCAATTTTTACCTGAAATAAATTTAAATAAAATAAATAATTATTTAAATAAAAATTCGGTTTTAAACGATAACTGAGTGTTTTTCACTATTCATCAAAAATGGAACACTTTCAGAAAAATAACGAAAATTTACCCAAGGATAATTTCAATATTCAGAATCCTAAAATGAAGTCTATTTTACCAAATTAAAAACATAGAATTTTAATTTATTAATTTAAAATTAATTCTCATTGTCAAAACAAATAGCGTGTTTTTAAGAAACAATAACTATCAAAATATTGACACTTGTTTATTTATAATTTCAATGTTAAATTAATTCCAATTAAAAACATTGTATTAAAGGGTAAAAAATAATCTAATTATACTTCAAAAACATTAAAATTTATAATTCAACACTATAAATTATTTTGACTAAAAAAGTTTATTTCAGTTAAAATATAGTATTCTTCACTATTCACCCAAATATGAAAGTTATCAGAAAAATACCAAAAAATTTATTGAAACTAAATTCTTCTATCCCGATTCTAAATAATAATATTTTTTTCAAAATTATTATATAAAAGTTTCAAATATTGGATTTAAAAAGGGTTCTCCATTAAAAGGCGGTAAAATTGCATTTTTTGAAAAATAATTCTTTTATCTGAAAAAAAAATGAATTTGTTCTTACATTATGTCCAAGAAACTCATGATATGGATTCTAAAATTATAAGAATTATAAAATGTTCAAAATTCAGTTAATACTATTCATAACTGCTTTTGAATGGCTAGTTTGGTAAGTCGTGATGCACTTGAACTCAGTGTTGCATGTAGTGCAAGTTATTGCATTACTTTGAAGAAATAACGTACTATGAAATCATGGTGTGTTACAGTGATAATGACGACTATAGACCTGATTATAAGGTATGGGTAATGACATCATTGGGTTCTATCCTAAGGCATAACATTAGAGGTATTAACAACTTGGGGGGCCTTACCCAAGGGGCATGATGGCCTTGGGGCCTAACCTCAGGCATCGACGGGGTGTGACATCCCAGGGGCATGACCTGAGGTGCATAGTGGCCTTAGGGCCTGACCCTTGATGAAGTCAGTATGTGATGAACTTGTGGCCTGATCTGACTCGATGCCTTTTAATTTCTTAGAGGTGTATCATGATATTGTTATCGGTCTTTTATTTTTACAATATAGCATGACTATTCTTCTAGAATAGAGTTGAAGTAGGTATATTTGAGGGTCTGTGGAATCTTAGAAAGTACACAACTTCTTAGTTTTGGATTGTATGTTTATGATCATTATGTATTTATTATTATTATGGAATACAATTATTTTAATTGAGCACATCTGGTAACAGAAGCATTGGTTGTGTCCTATTGAGTCTTGTACTCACACCCTACTTGTGAATTTCCGTGTGCTTGTAGATTTCATGAGGGATCTAGAAATGGGAAAGGTCTATGAGGTTGATAGGTGACATTGAGTAATTGGAAAATTGAGATAGACTTCAGAGGACCTCCATAGTACTATTTATTTTTTTATTGCCTATTTTTTATTACCCTTGTCAGGCTTTCCACATTAGGATTTGGTTATTTATATGATATCTATTACATTTATTTAGTTTTCTCATGTTCACTCTAATAATTTATTATATTTTTATTTCTTATTATTTATCCTAAGACATGGTATGGAGGATATAGTCTCTTCATTGAAATAATTTAACCCTTACTGCTAGTCGGTAGCCTCTTGCATATGGGATGACACGCATGAGGTAATTTGACCTTCTATCTTAGACCTAGTAGTTTGGCATGGTATATTACAAAATGGTATTAGAATATTATGACTCAATAACATTTTTATTCACTTTTACTTGATTTTTAATAGGGTAGATAAGAGATATAACATTTGGAACTCAGATAAGTGAACTATGACAGTGTTTATCCTTCAATGTATAGTGGACCTCCGAGTTTTCATAAAGTTGGAAAATTATTTTTTGATATTACCATTTATTAAAATTACCTTGAGTGATGAACTTGATGTTGATATATGATTTGTAATATTTCGGGTGTGTTCAGGCATCATGACTAGGCACGTAGGTTCACATTTCATGTATATACCTATTGTTGTGTTGCATAATAGTTATTTAATTAAATGTATTATTTGTTCTATCCATTCAGGATAGTTTTTATTTGTATGATCTATCTTCATTGTCATGCTATTATGATATATCTTTAATGAAATTTATTATTTAAAATTATCATGCTATTGAGTAAGTATATATATTATGACTATTACTAACATGTATGGACAAAGACTAGGGTTAGTACTTAGAGGCTTATACATTGGGATGAGTGTAGAATTCTAGGAGAAACCTTTTCTGATACCATATACTAGTTTGGGTTTATCTTAACAACTATTTTTTTAGTGTTTCCTTCACATTATAGAAGATGTCACCTCAACATGGTCCTATTAGATTACTTGGGAAGTAGGATGAAATAATCCCATAAGGGGTGATGTTTTTTTCTTTAAAAATTGACATGTAGGAGAATGTAGCTGACCATTCTCATGCACCTTCTTTGCAGTTTAAGCATCAAGGACACTTCAATTAGAAGTATTTTTCTTAGTTTCTATCCTAGGAATAGGAGTTCAGAACTATGATCAAATATTCCATGAATTAAAATGTGAAATTCTTCATACTTACATGGAACTAGAGTCCCTTGGGATGCTAAAGAATTTGTGGATTTTTTTGGGGATTATTTAACCTAGTAGAGACTCTCAATGATCAAAAGGTTATGATGAAATTGATCTTATGCTAGGTGTACAACAAATTTCTATACCCCCCATATCATATTACACCAACCAAGATGAAATAGGTCAATGTGTAGATTGATAGCTTGGAGTTATAGGGATTCATCGGGTTGAGTACTTCACTGTGGGGTTCTCTGGTGTTTTTTACCAAGAAGATGGATGGTACACTTTGACTATGCATTGATTATCAAAAACCTAACCAGGTGATGGTGAAGAATAGATATCCCTTTCCTAGGATTGAGTATATTTTCAATCAGTTATAGGGATCATAATGGGTCTACAATATTGATATTTGATTAGGCTATCACTAATTGTGAATAAGAGGAGAGGATATTACAAAGATAGTGTTTCAATGTAAGAATGGGTTATATGAGTACTTGGTGATGTCGTTCGGGGTGATGAATTCTTTGAAATTGCTCATGGATATCATAAAAAAGACCTTCCACTCATACCAAGACTCATTCATCATGGTGTTCA
Organism: Viscum album; assembly: GCA_963277665.1. Taxonomy (NCBI): domain Eukaryota; kingdom Viridiplantae; phylum Streptophyta; class Magnoliopsida; order Santalales; family Viscaceae; genus Viscum; species Viscum album. The sequence continues at coordinate 418,653,405 of OY728162.1, read as the reverse complement.
TCAACAATATCATTATCTACTTGATGAAAGTAGAGAAACATGCTATACACCTCAAGATAGTACAGAGTATACATTGACTGCATAAGATTTATTCCAATCTATCGGAGTGTGACTTCTGGATATATGAGGTGAGACTCTTGGGGAATGTAGTGTCAAAGATAAGAATATCTATAAACCTTGATAAAGTAGAGACTGTGATTTCTCATAAATGTCCTCAGAACATTTTCAAGATCAGGATCCTCCAGGCCTAGTAAGATATTACAAATGGTTTATCTAGTATTGCTTCTAACTATTATCACCCATGATAGTGTGAATGAATAAGGGAGTGAAATTACAGTAGTCAGACTTATGTGGAGAATATTTCCTTGATCTGAAGAGAAGGTTGATGAAAGCTCCATTGTTGACACTCTTTGATCCTGGGATTGGTTATATAGTGTATTGTGATGCATCTAACATTTGTCTATGGGTGGTACTAATATAGAGAGAGAATATGGTAACCTATAGGTCTCATCATCTATGACACCATGAGTGGAAATATAGTACACATGATTTAGATATTGAATATATGGTCTACAATCTGAAATATTGCTAACACTATCTCCTTAGTGAGAGAATTGTTTTTTACACAAACTATAATAGCCTTCATTGTGTCTTCACATATAGGAAAATAAACCTGAGATATATGCATTGGGTTTAGTATATATAGATATTTGACTTCAAGATGACTTATTCAACAGGGAAAGGTAAAGTCATTGTGGATGGTCTTAGCCATTAGAAGCAAGTAAAGAACGGTATTGGTGAGAGGCCTTCATAGGAGTAATGTAACTTGATGAGATTGTTTCCCAATTGGAGGATTGATTCTTTAAAGGATCAATGATCTATGACCTATTCCACTTTAGTGATTTCATCTTATCTTGTGGAACAGGTGAAGACTAGCCAGGAGCCAGACATAAAATGTGTTGTGATGAGGGAACAAATGGCTAAGGGTGACCTGATACCCAGGTATACTTTAGGTGATAATGAAGTGATGATGGGGTATGGGAGAGTAATTATAATCTCTTAGACTTATTTTGAGGTACCTTATTGTTTAACTTAGCATTTAAATTCATCTAATATGGTTAATAAAATGTTTATTGGGTGTATGAGGAGTCTTGGGGGTGTCCCAGGGGTTTGGGACACATAAGGGGGTGAAAGTGTCCATACAGTTACTGTCACATAGTTGGCACATGATTTTTAGTAATTGTTAGACCTAACCATGCTTACCTAGATATGTGGTTAATGTTTTGATAAACCATGGAAAGGGGGAGGAAAACCCAGGAAATCTTAGATAGAGATTCCTTCATGGTCACCACATGGTTTTTCAAACCATGTAGGCTCCCATGGAGACTGTACATCCTATCCTCCTCTTGGATAGAGGTTGGAGCATGGTTGGTGCACGATTTGGACAACCATGCGTCCAAACCATGTTCCCCATTAAAAATGTGGGATTTTACCATTTTACACCTCATGATTTATGAACCCTTACCCAATTTTCTTCTAGATTTCTCTTCCAATAGAAAGTGTGACTAACCAAACTCTCTTGAGATTTCTAAGGATCTATCTCCTTCATTTCTAAACCCTTCGGAACACTGTTGGCTGCAGATCAAATCTTCAGGTGATTCTAACACTCCTCTTTCCTCCTTTTTCAAGATTAGGGATTTTGTAGTTGTTCATATTCTTATGAATACCTAAAAATGTCTTTTTCCATTGGATCTCTAGTTGGGGCTTTGAAGGGTGTTCGAATCTGAATAAAATTATAAGTTTTAGTTAGAGTTCAACTTTAAAATAAAGTTAGGTGGTCTACAAGTTATATATCGTAGTATTTTTTTTGTCATGTGCATGTTGTTATTATTTGGTGTTTTGGGGTTTATGTTTAGTTTTCCATGGTATAATTGAGGTTTTATTTTCATAATTTATGGATTGAACCCCTCATGATCCTCGTGGTATGCATTTAGGTTTATTAGACTGGGTTAAGGGCCACCTATGGGGTGTTCCAGCTTCTTGAACATGAAAATTTTAATGATAAGTGTGTAATTAAATTTTTATGAAATAGATCTCATGATAAATATGCTGAAATGTTAGCTTGAATTGAGAAAAGGCACTAATGGTAGTTGTGTCTAGTTATTGACATGGCATATAGGGGTGTTTGGAATTATGTGAGTGCATTAAATGAATTAAAGTGAATGTGTTAAATGACTTATTGGTTTTAATGGAAATGTGTAAATGAATTAAGTCATGTGAATATGGAATGTGTTAAATGGGTTAGTATATGCAAGGTAAAATGGGATAATGGGTTAAGGTGAGAATATAGAAAATGTTTTTAATGATTTATGAATGAAAAAGGAAAATGTGATGAATTGTTATTCTTTGTGTGGGTAAATGTCTTGTGATTAAAGAAGCATGTTCACATGGTTTGGTGGTATGTGTGTTATTGAATTCAGGTTTTATTCCCATGGTTCATGTTAGACTAAGGCTCTAAACCCCACCCCTATAATGCATGGTTTAGGGAGTCTGATAGAGGCTTTATTCCCCTAATGGTTGAATTTGATGAGACTACATGGACTAAAGCTATAAGGTAAGTTTGATGTAATTATTTGTGAAATGTTTTCCCAGTGAGATAGGAAACTTGACTTATACCCTTATGCATAGTAGTCGACTGGCATAGGAAATTGTGAAATAAATGACATGGCATATTTAGAAATGATGTTTTTTATACACCATTATTGGTGGCCTACTAATTTGTAATCACACCCTACCCATTCCTCCATTGGGTACCCGGGTAGACTTCATGGTTTCAGCTCAGGAAAGGGAAAGGGCCCTATGATAGATGGTTGATTGGGGCTCAGTATGCGCATGGATGAGGGATACAGACTTAGATTTAGGACCAATTTTGAGGATTCATTAGTTTGTCTTTACTTTGGTTTTCCCTACATTTGGCACTATATGACAATACATAGCATATTTATAGTTTGGTTTTGATCTTGTACTCAGTTTTGGGAAATGGTTTTTTAATGTAGGTTTAATGTTAATTTGTTTCATTTATTTCATATTTCATCTTTTGTGGCATACTCTGATAAAGAATGTATAGTCTCACCATATGTTCTATTAGACCATCACTGCTAGTCAGTGGCCTTTAGAATATGAGTAGTTGTTCCTGAGATCATGTGGTGACATAGCTCAGGGAATTGGATATGGTGGCACCCGGGCCTGGGACATTACAAAGTGTTGTCCTATTAGGTTTTTATTTTCTTTTGTATTACTATTTGGGGATGGTATACAAGATACTAAGGCATATTGTTCCTTGTAAATGGGATCGTAAATGGGATTAGCTAACCCATGTATTGATTAAAACCCAAGTACCTAGGGTGGGATGGTTGTTCTTGATGTGTGTTGTTATAGATGGATGATATTTCACCATTGGGTGTTGCACTAGTTTTGTGGTGTGATTGTTTTTTGATATTTTTCTCATGGATGAAATGGTACAAGGTTGTGCATCAATGAATCATTTTAGGAACCTAGGGATATGGGTGGAATGCATTATGGTTGTAAAACATGGGGATGATGTGTGGGACGTGATGGATAGAATGCATTTCTTTTCCATGAAAATGTGAAAGAAAAAATGTCTAATAAAGATGATGAAAATGGGTAGATTGAAAGAAAATAAAAGAATGGTTAAATAATATAGCCTAATGAAGAGTCATGAATGGGTTAAAAATTTGGTTGTGATGATTTGTAAAGATATATTGGTTACTAAAAGATAAATATTTATGTTTTGAAGGTTAAATGGTGAAAAAGGTTATCTGATGAAAAACTTGTGACTATGTAAGTTGGTTTACCACATGTTGACCTTGTCCCATGGTAGGTATGGTTGAGGGTAGTGATAAATATGTGAATGTATCCATTGGGATAGGGTATGAAAAATGGGTTCTTATGGCTAGTAGAGAGCCTTCTTTTTCAGAATTTTTGGAAGCTTTATTTTATGTGTTTTGAGATATGCGTTTGGCATTGTATAGAGATTCCACCATGACAACATGAGTTGGTTGGGAAACATGAGGGAATCGCTGAAAATTATCCTTCAGTATAAGAGTAGGAAACCTTATTGTTATGGGGTAATAGAGGGGGATAAAAGTTACATGATAACATGTCTCCTTTTATTCAGTTTATAGAGAAGAGTCTAGGGTGGGTTTCTCAATGAATGTTTGACCTGACTAGATAGTTTCTGTTGAAACACCCTCTGATGTTCTTTTTGCAGAGGGTGGACCTGAGTGTCGAGCATGAAGTGGGATGGAACATAAATGGAAATGGGAATCAAGTACCCCTATTATTATGATGAGACCCTTGTATGGGTGTCTTGGATAGTGGGAGTGCCTCGGTTTAGAGACCATGATGAGTTTCGATGTATTGTATAGTGGGGTTCCCCTCATTGTACTCTTGGTTAGGTTATGGACAAGAGGTTGAGAAGTATCGTCTAATGGAACGGTTTTGGTATCCCTTTTGAGTTGTGATCATGTGGAATACATTCGGTTCTTGGAATGGATTTCTTGGTTCATAGTTCCATTAGTGGTGGTTGTGTTTCTATGGGATTAGATCTTATAGAAAATTCTTCCTTCAGTGTGTTAGATGGAGTGTGTTTTAGAATAGGAGTAGAAGTTCCACCCATGAGTGGAGAATTGTTGTAATTTTGATGTATATGTCCTATAGGTAGATCCTAGTGACATGTTGCCCATATCCCTAGCTTGGGGAGTTGGTATCCTTTGACCTTCAATGGAAACCCATGAGAGGGGCTGGCCAGGTTGTGAGTTCTCTTGGGTGTGTAAGGAACGGGTGGATGTTTTTTATATGGATAGTGGTGCACAGAGATTTTTTTCTAGTGTGTGTATTTACTAGGGGATATGTAGGAAATTCAATGGTTGGGATATGCAACTCTAGTCGTTTCTATGAGTAGATAGTCTTGGGAAGAATTTATGCTGACCCTGAGGTAGGTTACCCATATTTGCAGGTGCCATGGGATATGAATCATGGGAGATGCTTTAATGATGGAATGGATGCATAGTGAGTACCATTGAGTTTTGGTAAATGGTATGGTTTTTTGTTGTTTTATTTTTATAAGAATAAATTTTGTGTATGTTGTTGGTTGTAAATATGGTTTCTATAGGGAGGTTAGTTAGAGTACCTAAGACGACGACATTGAAAATGTTTGATGAAGGAATTAGATTGAATTGGGGTGGACAAGGTAAGGTGATCAAAGCAAGGATAGAAGTTTTTGTAAGGTAGTGACACCTAGGTTGAGGGTGGCCAATTAATTGGGCATGTTCATGCGAATAGTTGGGTGGTTGGAAGGGAACATTGAAAATGCATCGAGTCTGATAAGGCTAATGGACCATGAGGCAATGATAGTTTTGTGAGTGACCATTTGGGACTAGATTTTGTGATATACATTTCGTTGGATCTTGAGTCAAGATCTATGGGTGGACATAGGGAATTGTGTGACCTAAAGGGTTCTGATGTGGATTGGTTGTTGGGCACACGCTGGAGATACATGATGTTGTGGGGATATGTCCATGGTTGGTTTGGATGTAAGTGCATGTTGTTTTCTATGGAATAAAATTGGGGAATAACTGGTGATGCAAGAGACTGGATGGTCTTGGATCGATGTGTTTTTTTTTGTGGGTTACTAGGGTCATGTTGTAAGAACTCGAGAGGTGTGGTGGTGATATTTCCACATGAAGCATTAGTTCCTCACATGTTGGTAGAGATTTGGGAAGTGCTGGTGATTTTTGTTGGAAAACCCACTTGAGTTATGGTGGTTAGGTTTTGAAGATGTGTTCGTGGGCAAGAAATCATGATACTTTCAAATGGTCTTGGTTTCCTAGAAGTGGTAGGTGATATCTATGGGGTATTGTTGTGGTAGTGTTCGTCAATGACTTATTAGCATACTTGACACTAGTGATGATCATACCAAATATCTTGACATCATCCCGAGTACATGAGAGAGCTCTAGTTTTATTAATAGAAACCTATATGTACTTTTGGTTAGATGTGGGGACTCTTGGAGGTTACGCTCATAAAGAGGTGTATATAGAATTGAATATTGGTAATTACATCATCAACCATTTATGGGTGAGGTCCTTGGGATAGACCAAAGATTTATGAATGTCATGGGTTCCATTCTCAGAATTTATGAATAGGGAGCGGTTGCTGTTGGTTTTGTTGTTATAGTAGAATTTGGATGGCCTCATCCAAGTTTTGGGGGTTCATCTTATATTGGAAGCATGAGATGTAGTGGTTAAAATTACTTAAAGATAGTAGTTACAATGAAACTCTTAAGGTGGGGTGTGGTAATTCAGTAATAGAGGTTTGGATTGAACTATGGAGAGGATGTGGTGGCATCAGGATTCTAATGAGAAACTTGTGAGGTGCACATTTGGGTTCCCCAGTAAGGTCTGTGTGGGTCTTAGATGTGGTGGTTGGTTGATCCAAGCATTGGATTTTATCTCAGTCTATCTCTAAGAAGAATCCGAGAGGCCTCTATTAGAATCATTGATGAGCATGGAAATAGAGGTTTGGTGTCAAAACATTATACGAAATCAATCATGGACTCGAGTAAGTACCATTCTTGTGTTTTGGCATTAATAATAAGTGTTGGATCCGATTTTGACTACTTGAGTGCCCTAAGTGTTTTTTTTTGTGTTTTGGATGTTCAATTATAAAATTAGGTCATTGGCTCTCAAGTTGTGGACTGATGTAGGTTGGGATATGTGATTGGAAAACTATGTTTTTTTAAGTTATGTTGATCTTGGGTCACTGTTAGATCTTTGAAAATAGGGTAATATGGAACCAAGTGATTTGGTCCATGAGTTTCAGAGAGGATTAGGCTCATAGAGTTTCTATTGCCTCTTCCATGATGGTATGATGCTATGTGTGACATTTTCTATTGTCAAAAGTTTGGAATTGTTGCATTATCTTCCTTATGAGACTCATGTGGTTGATGTAGAGCTTGGGGTTGATGTGTCCTTTGAAGAGAATCTGGTCTGTATTGTGGATTGTAGTGAGAAATTCTTGCAAGGAAATATTATTCCATTGGTTTGAGTGTTATGTAATCATGGTAATTTTTAAGAAGAGACTTGGGAGAGGGAGACAGACATGTGATCCCAGAGTCCCAGTCTCTTTACCTCGGTAACTCGATAATGGTTGATAGAGCAGATTGAGGATGATCCATTATATGGTTGGGTGGTTTTAAGATCCCATAATTCAAGTGTGGTGTGTTATTTTTTTAATTGTGGTTTAAATCACTTTTATATAGTTAATGAAATGTTTACTAGGTGTTTGAGGAGGATCAAGGGTGTTATGGGGGTTCAGGACAAGAAATGTGGGAGAGAGTGGCCATACAGTGCATGTCACATGGTTGGTGCATGATTAGTAGTAATCATACTTTCATGTAGGTTGGGTGCATGGTTTAATAAACATTGAAAATGGGGAGTCCAGCCCATGTATTCTTGTTCAAAGCCATCATGCATGATCCCCACATAGTCTAAAACCCCATATGGGCTCCCCAAGAGACTGTGCGACATGTCCCCCTCTTGGACAGAGGGTGGCACATGGTTTCTGCATGGTATGTCCAAATGTGTGGCCAAACTGTGCACCCCATTAAAAATGTGGTATTTTTCTCATTTCTCCCCCTCAGGATTTATAAACCCTTACTTTAATTTCTTACATATTTCTTCTCCAATATCAAGAGTGACAAAAAAACTCTCCCAAGATTCTTAATGATAAATCTCCTTCTTTTTTAAGAAGTTTGGAGAATCATCTAGTGGGGATCTAAGATCTGAGGGATTATAACATTCCCATTTCCTCCTTTTTACAGATTAGGTATTTCTTAGTTTTTTTCTTCTTTTGAATCCCTAAAACCCAATTTTTCTAGTGGATCTTAGGTTTGGGATTTGAATGCTGTTCGAATCTAAATCAAAGGCTAAGATTAAGTGAGTATTCATCTTCGAAATTGAGGTAGGTGTTCTATAAGTTATATCTCAAAGTATTGTTGTTGTTTTTCATGTGTATGTGGTTGTGATTTAGTGTTTTTGAGCTATATTTTTGTTTTTACATTGTAGAATTCAAGATTTAATTGGTTAATTGATGGATTAAACCCCTCATGATCCCTGTGGGATGCATTGAGGTTGACTATAATAGGTTAAGGTCCACCCATGGGGTGTTCCACCATCTTCAACATAAAAATTGTAATGATAAACATGGAATTGAATTGTTATGAAATAGATACCATGATAAATATGTTTACATGTTATCTTTAATTGTGAAACGACACTAATGGTATTTTTTTCATGTTGTTGACATGGAATAAGGGGTTGTTTGGAATAATGTGAATGGGTTAAATGAATAAAAGTGAATGTTTTAAATGACTTATGGTCTATAATGGAAATGTGTAAATTAATTATGGCATATGAATGAGGAATGTGTTAAATGGTTTAGGATGTGAAAGGAAAATGGGAGAATGGGTTAAGGTGTGAAGATCGAAAATGTGTTGAATAAGTTATGAATGTAAAAGATAAATGTGATGAATGGTTATGGTTTGTGTTGGTAAATGTGTTATGATTAAATAATAATGTTCACATGTCTTGGTGGTGTGTGGGGTATTGACATGTGGTTCTACACCCATGGGTTGGGTTGGATTGAGGCTCTAAACCCCACCCCTATAATGCATGATTTAGGGAGTTAGATTGAGGCTCTATACCCCTAACTATTTAATTTGATGAGACTACCTGGACTAAGGCTCCAAGGTAAGTGTGATGTAATTGTTTGTGAAATAGTTTCTTGAGTGAGATAAAGAACTCGACTTATCCCCTAATGCATATTAGTTGGACAGCGTAGGCCATGGTGTAATAAATGAAATGAATAACCCATGGAATAATTGATGAAATTGTCAAAGTGAACTTGGTAATTAATGGTATCCTACTATATTCTGTTTATATTTTTGTTTATTATGTACCTGCATTCACTATCAATTTAGAATGGGTATTTTGTAGACACTGTTGGTGGTGGCTTATTGAGTTGTACTCACACTCTTCTTGGGCCACTATTAGGTACCTGAGCAGACTTCATGGTTGAAGGTCAGTATAAGGGAAATGTCCCTATACTAGATGGTTTATTGGGGCTTGGGATATTCATAGATGAGGGATCCATACTAATAGTCAGGACCAGTTTTGGGGATTCTTCAGTTTGTATTAATTTTGGGTTTCCTTACATTTGGAAATGTATGACATGACATAACATATTTATGGTTCTATTGTGAGCTTGTACCTAGTTTTGTGAAAAAAAATTTTGATTCATGTTTAATTTTTATTGGTTTAATTTATTTCAAATTTCATTTATTGTGGATTAATTTGATAAAGAGGTTATATTTTCCCCATGTGTTCTATTAGACCCTCGCTACTAGTTGGTAGCATCTGGCATACTGGGATGTGCACCTGAGGTCATGTGGCAACCCAACGTAGGGCATTGTATATAGTGGCACCCAGGTTAGGGATGTTCTAGTAGTCGTCCATGATTCTATTATAGAGGAGGTAATGAGGGATAGAGACAAACATTATTGGACTCATCTTCTGATTACTTTCCTATTAAGGGGTGAAGGACAAGAACTAGAGACCTGGTGGTTTACTCCAACCACTACTTACACCCACGTGTAAGTGGGAGGATGTCATGATGGACTTTGTGACAAAGTTACCCAGGACTCTAATGAGTAATGACATAGTCAGAGTGATTTTAAATTGGTTAATGAATCATGATAACTTATTACTGATCAAGAGACTCGCTCATTGCAGGAGATGGGAAAGATCTATGTCTATGAGATTGTATGCTTACATGAAGTTCCCTTGTGCAATGTTTTAGAAAGATATTAACACTTTAAATTTCATTTTGGGTAGGTATTATAGAAATATCGAGGTACTCAGTTGATATTGAACACAACGTACCATCCCCATATAGATAGACATTCCAAGAAGTTGATGCATATATTGGAGGATATAATTCAATCTTGTATTATGGACTTCAATGTATAATGGGATGATCATGTAGCCTTGGTTGACTTTGTGTACAAAAGTATCTTCCATATTAGGATTCATATGGTGCCTTATGAGGATTTTTAGGGTAGATTTTACTGGAAACATATTTTTTGGCATGAGATCGGTGAGGAAGTAGTTTTGAGGACTCGTTTAGTTTATGAGACCTATGAGAGAGTGTTTCTAATTTATAAGAGATTGATCAATGCTCAGATTAGGTAGAGATCATATTCTGACCATATGAGGAGACCTTTAGAGTTCAATAGGGGCGATTGGGTTTTCTTGAATGCGAATACTCAATTAAGTCACAACGGTCTATGCCTTCCCAGTTTGTTACTTTGCAATTTTTTTGTTGTTGGAGTGTTCGGTGGAGGCTCAAAAGGAGCCTGTAGAAGTTTGGTTTCTAAAGGCTAGAAGAAGGGGGATTACACATCATGTAACCTGATTACATGGCATGAAAGTTAGTTTCTTATCTTGTATAGGAATTTTAATGGAGTGATGTATTTTGGGGTTAGAAAAATAAAATAAAATGAATATGCGACACATTTTTTGGTGAAAACCAAACCTCGAGTATTACAATATGTGAAGGGGATTACATGTCATGTAATACTCTGATCATGTGAATTTTTAAAATTCTTTTTTGGTCAAACCATCATTTTTTACCAAAATTTATTTTTATTTCTCTTGTTCTTGATGAACCCTTGGCACCCTGAAGATTCCTTCAAGACCCACTCCTCCCTACTTGATCAATCAATCCCAGTGGTTGTTTTTTGGTGATCCACGATCGATCCATGATGATTTTTATCCTCTTTCTCATCTATTTCCTCTTGTTCTTCCCCCAGGATTCACTAAGGTGATACAGGTTGGCTTGAGGTAGATATTTGGGAAGTGTTTTGATAATCCTATAGTGAGGAATAGGTTGATCTATTTTTCTAGTGGTGCAGTTGTCACTTGCAAGAATTCTTCTCCATCCTACGATGCATGAACAATTTGAAAAGCATATTCAAGGTAGAATTTACATCATTACTCTTAAATTTTGCATTGTCTTCTAGGTATTTACTTTTCTCACCTATGGATCATGGTTCTTCTAGGATAATCAAAGATGAGAATCGGTTAAATAAAATTAAAATGGGTAGGGGGATCTGTTTTTCAAGCCTTTGTAGTTTTGATATTATGATTGTGATATTTTGAATTATATGGGCTTGATACCCCACTAAAAATACTAGTTGTTTGGGGACCTTATTGAGTACTAAATGGGTTTCATGTTTTTTGGTTCATATTAAACACTGATATATGAAAATTGGTTGATCACATAAATCTTTCTAATGAATGGGTGTCCCAATACGTGGTTTTTGTGATAACTATTGGAACCATGGTTGTTCTTTAATGAAAAAAGGAGTTCAGTTTGTGTTTGTTGTCAATATACTTTGGGTTGACAATGAATTTTGTTTTTTATTATCATCCGTTTCATGGAAGATTAGGTAGATTACATGTAAAGGGGTCATACAGTTTAATCTGAAATCAGTATTGAAGGTGGCACCATTCTCCAATGTTTGCCAAATTTTGGGGGCTGAAAATCAGAAAATGGAGAAATGTGTTTTTGGAAAAGGAATTTGCGCGAAATATTTGAAGTGTGTGTGAAAGATTTGTTTTTTCCATGCTATATTGAAGGTGTTTTTGAAACTTTCATTCAAGACATGTTTCAAGATCATAACATCAAAAAATGGCAAAGTCATGGAGTGTGTGGAAAATTATGTTGTGCGAAAGGGTTTGCGTGCCCAATGCGACATCAAAATGGGATTGGAACAATCAGCATGAAACTTACATGAACCAATTAAGACACAATATAATCTTGTGTGCAGGGTCATCAAGAACCTATAAATATGTGGATACCCCAAGGAAGACTTAAGAATATTCCATTGAAAATTTGGTAGCTCAGCCGCGTGAAAGATTTACGCGTGAAAGATTTGCGCGTGAAAGATTTTAAGAGAGTAAATATTGTGTGAAAGTTGTTCCTTTAGTTTGAAAAGACCAAGTGAACCCTTTGGTGTAGTTGATCAAAGATAAGGGTTGTGTGGAAAGTAGGTGTTTTGTGAAATTCATCTTTCATGACAATTCCCAAATCTTGCACACAAGTTGGGGTATTGCCTAAAAGTGTAGTATTATTCTTCTGATATGCATCTAATTATCTACTTCAGTGGTTCAGTGATTTCAAGTGCATCAATTCAGGACTTCAATTCAAGTAGTGTCTCTTTCTAAACAGATACAAAGACTTCAATGCAAGTCTATTGAAGAGACCTTCAAGTCGATAAAATATATTTGACTTCTCTCAAGGTAGTGAGCTGAGGGGAGTCAATGGGAGTGACCCAAGGGAAGCAGTGAGCTATCCCTGAACCTTTGAAAATGTAGTGTGTCTGGGAAAGAGTGATTATACCCAAACCTTTTAATCCTCAGCTACTGAAATTTATTGGAATTAGGTACGAATGGAAACCAATCGGTGTATGCTCCTTGGACGTATCCCTTAGTGGTGAACCAAGTAAAAGTGTTGTATCATCTCCCTACTTTCATTTTATTGATATATTTAACAAATTTCTACTAATTTGGGAACAATATCTTTAACTTTTAAAAGAAAAAGTTGACACCCGGATTCACCCCTCCCCTCTCAGGGTGTTTCGGGGTCCTTCAATAACACATTTAAATAGTGAAGTGGAATTTTATAAGTCCCCCCTTGAAATATCTAAAAATTTTGTTTGGTCATGGTCTTTGGTGAGATGTATGCAATGGTTTTGGATGCGTGCATGAGATAAATGATATGTAAAGTGGATATGTTGGGATATTTGGTTTTTCTCTGGTTTGTGTTGTGGTATGTCTGTGAGCACGATTGTGTGTTTTGAGTGGGCTTGGGTGGTGTTATGCATGAACTTGTAGATGATACATAAACATGGTTGTGTAATCAAATCCCAAGTTTATAGATTGATTGATTGTAGAATAGATGTGATGTGTTGTGCAGTAGGGCAGCGAGCTGGTTGTGTGGTAAGATGTTACCAGATGGTGTTGTGAGTTGGGGTTTAGTTCCATTGGTATGTTAATTGAGCAGGATGAGTCTAAATAATGATAGTAGAAGTTGATATGGGAATTAAACAAAGAATAAATTTTAAGCTTTTTTGACTTTCATATTAGAGTTATTCACCTTTTGATATGGAGTTTTTTGTGTTTCCTATTGTGTATTGTGCTTTGTAGTTTCCCAGATAGTGATAGAAGGAATACATAATTAATTAATAAAATGCGGAATATCTTGAGTTGGTTTGTATAATTAAAATAAAGTGGTTAATGGATGGATAAATGATGGGTTTTGTGGTTAATGTTTAACAATAAAATAAAAGGGATGGTTAAATGAAATTGATTATAACTTGAGAAGAGGTTTTGGGATGTTGTGTGGTGTTATGAATTTATAGGTAGCAACGAAGTTGGTAGTATTGTTATCTAGTTTTTTAGAACCCATAGGTTGGGTAGGATTGTATGGTAACATATATGTACATAATTTTATTTTTCCTTGTGTTTTCTATATGGACCCCTCCCTAATTGAGCACTGCATGCCAAACTTCCCCATCATTATGGGGGAGGGAGTCTTTCCCAAACATCTTGGTGGGAGGATGGATGGTTGGCCACCCACTCTTCCCTACTCCCTCTTCTAGTCAGTTATACCCTAAGATTATTTAGTCCGATTGTGGTTTGTGAGGCCTAGGTGTGTGTGGGTTATTTTTTCTTTCCAATGTGTCTTTAGGATGATATGATTTGTACTTTACTTGGTGTATTTAGGATTAAATGAGTTCTGATTTCCCAAATTTCTTCGGGAAGGGATGTGATTTGGAATGTGGATCATTTGTCTATGGGTGGTATTTGATGTGGTATATGGCCTAGGTGTCTGCGGGCTAGATGTGATCTGGTATGTAGCCAAGGTGTCATGACCTAGGGGACTATGGGTGGGGTTTGATGTAGTTTTTGGGGCCCATTTGTGTGTGGTAGGGTTATGATATGGTGATTTTGGAAGAGGTGGGAGTACTATGATGCTTACCATTAGGAAATAGCGTCTAATCAGTGGGAAGTGGTGCAAGGTACCCTATCATTGATGTGAATTATATTAAATTACTTGACTTGTGTTATTTTATAAGCATTCTATGGTGAGGTTGGTATGGTTAGTATACCTCTTAGGTGTTGTTTGGTTCTATTGTTTTCTTATGAGGGAATTAGTATGCTCCTTTCACATGTGCATGATAAACTTTGACTTTTCTACTTAGTATACCTATATTCTCACCCTACGTATATAAAAATTCTTTCAAGTTTCCAATAGTATTACATGGACCATGTGGTAGTTACTAGCTCTGGATTTGGGATGGTTGTTGATTCGCTACTTTAGCTTGCTTTTGGGTACTTTATTTTGGAGACTTTTATTTTGTATCAATTCTATTTTACATATGCATGTGGTATGGATTTTGGTTTTATTTTATATTATTTCTTGGATTTTTTTTGTGTATGATCCATCATATCCCCCAATATTGTTTAAAAAAATGGGTAATTCCTTACATATTGTGTGATCTATATATCCTTGTCTCTAGTCTCCAACGTAGGGCCTACTGGAAGCAGGACTCAAGGGTAATTATCTTCCTTTCTTCACTACGAGCCCAGGTGGGGTAACTTGGGAAGAAGGGGTCATGAAAAATTGGTATCAAAGGTGATGTTTGAGAGATATAATGAAGTTTATAGTTATGAATAGTGATAATTGTATGGGTTTGTAGGGAAATAGTGTCACGTGATATTTTTGTGTGACATAGGATGGGGAAGACTGACTAGTAAATGGGATTTTAGGTCCATAATGATTCAATTAAAGGACTCTGAGCCTACCAAATGACCAATTGAGGTGATACCATTTGTAGGGTAGAGACCCTAGGAAAGGTGTATGCAGAATAATGACTTGTTTTCTAGTATAAATTGGGTTGTTTTTGGAAAGTTTAAATGAATACAAAATGATTTAAAATGAATCTTAAATAAAATTCCATACTACTCGGGCTTAGGAATTCTTTTTTTACCTTTAATATATGGCTCCTGGTCATCGTCCATGTGTGGATTAGGAAGTAGAGGTACAAAAGGGTGATCTTGTTGATTGAAGGAGGGTTGATCTAGATGAGGAGTATGACCAATTCCAGAGGATGTTGCATTATTTCCAATGATAGACTATTGGAAATTAAGTGTTAAGTGTTTCAAACATGGAGATAGAGAGTTGGCTCAAGGAGCTTGAGATCAACTTCAATTTTATCTAGGCCCAAATGGAGTACTGGGTTCCCTTAGCAGTCAGCCAGATGCAAGGAGCTATAGATCAGTGGTGGAAACTATATTTGGGGGAGGGGAAGGAAGCAGATGTTTTGTGGGTTGACTTTGAGAAGGAATTCTTGGAAGAGTTCCTTTCCTCAACCATGAAGGATAAGAAGAGATAGAAGATACTCTCCCTTCAGTAGGGGAGTATGTATGTATGAGAGATGGGGATAAATTTCAAGGATCTCCTTCATTTTTCCCAGATCTCTTTCCCAATGAGGAGTCTATTGTCATATGTCATGAGGAGGTACTATGTCCTTCTATCCAATATGTAGTTACTCATTTTACATTATTGATGTATCTAGAGGTTAAAAAGAAGGAAGAGGTGGTCAATAGAATTAAATCGTGAGTATCTTTACCACAAGAGGGGATCCAATAGGGTTCTTCATGAGGAAAGGTTACCGGTGGAAGGTCTCAAGTTCCAGGATCTTTGAGGTTTCGATATGTAGGGAGTTGACCTCAGCAGCTTCCCTATAGACCATATAGTCCTTATTCCATTCTTGTAAACTTGGGACCCAAGTGTTTCTTTTGTGGAGTTCATGGTCATCTTTAGAACCAATTTATAGCAGTTTTTTGTGCTCATTATGGTGGAGGTGGAAAATTTTAGAATCATCCTCAGTAGTACTTTCCAGTGATATAGTTTAAGACGCAGGGACATTAAGATTCTTCTCCACTGAGGGAAGATGGATAAGGTATAGGTGGACCTATGGATTTTCCTCATGTTTGGGGGTCTCGACCCAAGTGACGTTATAGAAGAAACTATCAAGAGAGAGGCATTGGAGTTGGGTGTCGTCAGTTTCACACACCGGAGGTAGCAATCCCAGCAGGGACTGAGATATTTAGAGGTATGATCATGTTTGTTTTTTACCCTTTCTTGTGATTTTCTTGATTCAGGAGCTTATCAATCCTTTGTTTCACTCGATCTATCCCCTGATCTTGAACTAGATGTAGAGAGGCTTCATATTCCCCTTGTATTGAGTACACTAGTCAGAATCTAGACTCGCTTGTTTGATGTGTGATGGGGATGTAGACTAATGATAGGGCCGCATCATTCAAATGGGGATATCTTTTATCTATAGATGAAACCATAAGATTTCATCCTCAGCATCGACTATTGGTATTCTATATGTTTCATTATCAACTGCTTCCATATAAGAGTTTTGTTTTAATATGTGGATGGTTAGTGAGGGGTTTTCATTGGTGAGTGGGGGTGTGAGGTGGGTAGTCGGTATGTGAAACCCTCCTCTCTTTGTTGGCTGGTCTATTAGTAGAATCAATGGAAAAAAATGGTAGAGGTTCTCATAGTCATTATAGAGTTCTTGGATGATTTACCCAATGAGTTTTTTATACTACCCCATTGTTGTGATGTTGAGTTTGGGATAGACTTACAACTTGATGCTTCTTTGATTTTTATGGATCCTTATCAGATGGAACCTTTTGTGTTATGGGATTTGAGGATTCAGATAGATGATATAATGTAAAGTGGTTTTACCTAACCTAGTGTGTTATTGTGGGGTGGTCTAGTGTTGTTCAAAAAGAATTTGGACGGTGTTCTGAGGTTGTGTATAGACTACCAGAGGTTGAATCAGGTGACGGTCAAGAAATTTTACCCTCTTATGAGAATAGATTATCTTTTCAAATAGCTAAGAGGGGTGAGTTGGTTTTTTTAAGATCAATCTGTTGTCTAGATATCACTAGTTAAGGGTGAAAGAGGGAGGTGTCCTAAAGACTGCCTTCAGATGCAAGTATGGGAATTTTTAGTTTGTGGTCCTGTTATCCGGTGTTACAAACACATGATATGTGTTTGTAGGGATTATGAACTCTATGTTCCATGAGATCCTAGATTGGTTCATTGTCATACTCATCGATGATATCTTTATCTATTAGAAGTCAGGGGAGGAGCATGTCCATCATCTTAGAACTATCATATAGGTTATTCAACACTACTAGATCTATGTAAAGTTTTCCAATTGTAAGTTCTAGACACAATATTTTCATTTCCTTGGGCATGTTGTGTCATATAGGGTGTGGTAGTGGACTCATCAAAGGTTGAAGCAGTTTTTTATTTGTAATCACCCAAGAATGTGGCAGAATTTCAAAGTTTTCTTGGTATTTCAAGTTATTATTGGAGCTTTGTACCCAATTTCTCTTGAGTTATAGCTCTGTTGATAGCTGTGACTAGTAAAGAACAACATTTTTTGTGGATTGAGTAGTGCCATGAATCTATCGTATATATGAAGGGGAAATTGGTTAGTTTTCTAGTGATTTAGTTTCAATAGGATGGGGTAATGATTGATTTGTTTTGTGATGCTTCCCATATAGGTTTGGGATGCATCTTGATGAAGTAATAGGAATTGGTCTCTTATAGGTTTAGGAAGTTACATCCCCACGAGCATAACTATTCCAACCACGATATTGATCTAGTAGTGGTCATTTTTGTGCTAAATTTGTGGTTTAATTACCTCATTATGGATCACTTTTTGTTCTTCATGGATCACAAAAATTTGAGTAATATATTTTCCTAATGATATATGAACTTACAGCAGTAGAGGTGGATGAAGTTTCTTCAAGAATATGATTTTCAGATCTCTTAAACCTCTGGAATGGTGAATGTTGTGGCCTATAATTTGAGTTGGAAGTCACAAAAGGAGGTTGTTCAGGAATCTATGGATTCTTGAAAGGTTATGGAAGAGTTGGAAGCCTTGAAATTTTATTCAAGAGTGGAAGGTGGTAGAGGCTGTTTTTTCAGATGACAGTGTAGTATTCTCTGATGTGGGAGGTGGAAGAGTCTCAGTGGGGAGACATAGAGGAATAGTTTTTGTGCAATCGTGTTGTCCATGGTGATGCTCTGGAGGGATGGTTAGAGGATGGTCAGAATCAGATGGTGTTTTGTGGGAAGTTGTTTTTTCTGGTGGCGATGCACGAGGGATTACTTTGTGAGTTTCATAGATCACCTTTAGTGGTACACCAAGGAGTTTACAAGACGTACTGTGGATTGAGGATTTGATATTGGTGGCCCAGGATGAGATAGGAAGCAGCGGTGTTTGTGGTAAGGTTCATAGTTTACCGGTAGGTGAGGGTTGGTCACTGTGTTCCCAGTGGTTTGTTGTATCCCTTAGATGTCCCTGAGTGGATATTGGATGAAATGTAAATGGATTTTTTCACAGGGTTACCCATATATTAGGGAGGCTATGATGTCATCTGGGTGATAGTGTTTCATTTGACTAAATTATCCCACTTATTAGCAATTAAGGAGTCGGGTGTAGTGGGTGTCTGGGATAAGAGGTATGCGGATTAGGTGGAGAGTTTTCATGGAGTTATGAGGTCCATTGTCTCTAATTGGGATGTGCGGTTTACCTCAGGATCCTAGAGGGGATTATAGTGTTATTTTGGCACCTAGTTATGACTCAACACTTCTTTCCACCCTCAGTAATATGGGCATAAAGAGCGGACTATCAAGAAGTTGGAGGATATATTGTGAGTGTGTGTCTTGTAATTTGGTAGATCTTTGGTAAGACTTCTGCCTTTGGTGGAGTTTGCTTATAATAATAGCTATCACTCTTTCATCGGCATGGTTCTATTTTAAGATTTGTATATAAGACTGTTTCATTATCCAATATTCTAGATGGAGTTTGGGGAGATAGCTATTCTTGGTCCGGATGTGGTGCAGAGCACAATATAGAAAGTTTATCTTGTTCATTGAGAGGATGAAATTAGCATAGGATTGGTAGAAGTTGTATGTCAATCACCAAAGGAGGACCTTGGAGTTTAATGTTAGGGATGATGTGTTCTTCACGTTCTCCCCTCGACGTGGGAGGTGAAGGTTTGGCATAGGGAGTAAGTTTTCCCCCTAGATTTTTGGGTGCTTTGAGGTGTTAGGAAAAGTTGGTGAGGTGGAATACCAGTTGGAATTTCCACCATAGTTGGAAATAATCCATGAAATCTTCTATATCTCATAGCTATATCAGTATCTACCTGATGACTCACATGTCATCGAATGGGGAGAGTTGGATATCAATGATGAAAAGATTATTGTGGAGCATCCAGTGGAAATCTAGGATTTTCAAGAGAAGGAGTTGCATGGACAAACCATTCCTTTGGTTTATGTTTCTGTGAATGAATGGTGTCTAGGAGGAGAGTATTTGGGATAGAGAACCGTAGATGCATTCCCAATACTCGAAGTTGTTTTGAACTTTTCCTTGTTCTATTTTCTTTTGAAATTCTTGAATCTTGATTTATATGAGATGATTTGTTTCCCCTTGGTGGTGTTATGTGTGGTTCACTGTGTGATAAATTCCTAATGTGTGGAAAGGGGAGGATATGATTCTTAATCAAGATGAATTAAATTTTATTTGATTAAACCCATGTGGGAAAGTCAGTGATTCCCAGCGAGGATAGTATCTTAACATAGAGGATGGAATTCCCTGATTTGGATGTTCATATGGTGTTCTTTTTATTCTTGATTAGTGTGTTTTGTGGCCATTTGGGTTGATGTGATAAGATCTGGTTGCTGATATTGTAGGAAGTGTCCTTGGATGTGGAGGTTTCTACTCCATCTTTTGAGCAACATAGGGTATTTTATCATTGAACATTAATGTGTTTTTTTGTTATTGGTGTTTCAAGTGTAGCAAGTTCCCTGAGAGGTATCTCACGGGGTGGTTTTTTGGACCCCTCTTTCTTTTGGGCTTGGTTTTGGATTCTTGTGGGTGAGATTTGTTTGAGAGGTATATAATGTAATGGTTTGTTCCTTCATGGTCTGTTACTTTGTGATATTTTGGTTTTTGGAGTGTTTTGAGGAGGATCAAAAAGAGTCTAGAGAATTTTGGTTTCTAAAGGTTGGAAGAAGGGGTATTACATGTCATGTAACATAATTACACTAAGTGAAATTTGGTTTTGATACTTATCTAGAAATTTTCATGGTGTATAAAAATTTTACACACATGAAGAATAGTTTCATGGTTTGAAATATTTTTGGTTTAGAAAAATAAAATAAAATTAAGAGGTGGTGAATTTTTTGGTGAAAACTGAACCCTAGATATTACACGATGTGGAAGGGTATTGCACATTGTGTAATAACCCAATCATGTGATGTTTTAAAATTCATTTTTGGTCAAATCCTCATTCGTTCATCCATGATTTTTTTCCTATCATTACAGACATACCCTAGCTTCCTAGAGGAGTCCTTGAAGCCCCACTCCTCTCTCATTGATCTATCAATCCCAATTATTGTTTGTTGGTGATCTGTTGTGATTTTTATCCTCTTTCTCATTTTTTCCTCTTGTTCTTCCCCCTGTATTCTCTTACATGATATGGGTTGTCTTGAGTTTTATTTTTGGTAAGTTTTTTATATCTTATGGTGCGGAATATGTTGGCCCATGTTTCTAGCGGTGTGGTTGTCACTTGCGGTTATTCTTATTCACCCTATGATGCAAGGACCAGTTGAAAAGATTATTTGAGGTAGGATTTCCTTCATTTCTCTTAGATTGTTAATTACAATGGAGGGATTTACTTTTGTTATCCTATGGATCATGGTTGTGCTAGGATAATAAAATATGATAATTGGTTAAATGAAATTGAAATCAGAAGGAGAATATGTTTTTCCTACCTTTGTAGTTTCCTTGATTGTGATATTGTGAATTATCCAGGTTTCATTCTCCACTGAATATCATGGTCTTTGGGGGATCTTGTTTTCACACTAAATTGTTTGTATGTTTTTTGGTTCATGTTGAACACTTATATATTATAATTGGTTAATCAGGTACATCTAGCGAATGAATGGATTCCCTAGGACTTGGTTTTTCTGATAAAACCCTTAAATAATGAAGTGCAATTTAATAAGTGTCCCCTAGATAAATATGAAAATGTGTTACTTCATGGTCTATGGTGAGATATGTGGAATGTTTTTGGATACATGTGCGGGACAAAGGAGATAGGAAGTGGCCATATTGTGATGTGTGGGATTGCTCTAGTTTGTGTTTTGGTATGTCTGTGAGCATGGTTTTGTGTTGTGGGTTGTCCTGGGTAGTGTTATGGATGAACTTATAGATGGTACATCAACCAAATTGTGTAATAAAATCTCAAGTTTAGAGATTTATTGATTGTGTAATGGTTGAGAGGTGTTGTGTAGTAGGTCTGTAAGCTGGTTGTGTGGTAAGGTATTACCAGATGGGGTTGTGAGTTGGGGTTTGTTTTTTTGGGTATGTGACTTGAGAGGGATGAGTGTAAATAATGATAGTAGTGGTTGGTATGGTTGTTAAATAAATAATAAATGTGAAGCCTTGTTAACTTTTTTATTTCCGTTCTTCGCCTTCTGAGATGGATTTTGTTCTATTTCTTGTTGTGTGTTGTGCTTTGTAGATGCCCAGATAGTGATGGAATGAATAAATAATTAATTAATAAAATGTGGAATGGCTTGATTTGGTTTGGATAATGGAATGGAAATGGTTACGGGATGAATGAATGATGGGCTATGTGGTTAATAGTAAACAATAAAATAAATGTGGTGGTTAACTGAAATTGGTTGTAAATTGAGAAGAGGTTTGGTTTGTTGTGTGGTATTATTCATTTAGAGGTAGTAGAAAAGTTGGTATTATTTTGAGATGGTTTTTTGTCTGAGAACCCATTGGTTGGGAAGAAGTGTTTGGTATCATATATGTACATAATTGTATTTTTCCTTGTGATTTCTATACGCACCCCACCCTAGTTGAGAACTATATGCCGAACACCCCCATCATCATGGCGGAGGGTTTATTTTCCAAACATCTTGGTGTTAGGATGGATGGATGGATACCCTCTATTCCTTTCTCCCTATTCTATGTTGTTATATCCCAAGATTCTTCAAGCTGGTTATGGTTTGTGATCCCCAGGTTTGTGCGGGAAAGTTGTGCTTTCCCAGGTGTCTTTGGGATGAGATAAATAGTGATTTCCCAGGTGTCTTTGGGATGAGATGAGATATGCTTTCCCAGGTGTCTTTGGTAAGGGATGTGATGTGGTATGTGTCCCTGGTGTCTTTAGGTGGGATGTGATGTGGTTTTGTCCCAAGTTTTTGTGGGTAGGATGCAATGTTGTATGTGGCCTAGGTGTCTGCAAGTGAGATGTGATGTGGTATGTGGCCTAGGTGTCTACGGGCAGGATGTGATATGGTTTTTGGGGCCCAGGTGTGTGCGTTCAAGTTTTGATGTGGTAATTTTGGAAGTCGTGGGAGCACAAGGATGTTTTTCATTAATCAAGAGCGGCTAATCAGTGGGAAGTGGTGTGGGGTATCCTATCACCGATGTCCACTATATTACATTACTTGACTTGTGTTATTTGGTGAGCATACCTTAGTGTGGTTGGGATGGTTAGTATACTTGTTAGGTTTTGTTTGGTTCTTCTACTTTCTTATGAGGTCATTAGTATGCTCATTTCACATGTGCACAAGAGACTTTTTCATTTATACTAAGTTTTCCTGTATGCTCACCCTCGATATATAAAACTTATTTTAGGTTTCCATTAGGATTATGTGGACCTTGATAATCATTAATAGGTCAGGATTTGGGACAGTTTTTGAGTAACAACTTTAGATTGTTTTTGGTTACTTTATTTTGGATATTTTGTTTCATATTAGTTCTATTTTACACATGCATATGGGATGGATTTTGGTTTTCTTTTAAATTATGTCTTGTAGTTTTTTTGTAGATGATCCATCATATATTTCGATATTATTTCAAAAAAAAGTGTAATGCCTTCCATATTGTGTGATCTGTATACCCTTGGTGCTAGTCTTCAACCCATGACCTACTAGATGTGGGACTCATGTGTCATTATCTCCCTTTATTCATTTTCATCCCAAGAGGGGTATATTTGGAGGGAGGGGTCATGACATAGGCCATCGATGTCTGATGGGTCAATTTGAGATACCACCACAGTTTTTTTGACCTTTAATGATAACCAAAAAAATTGGTTCAATGGCATATTGTTTGGACCTTTCTCCATATCATTGAGGTATGTATGATGTGTTTCATGTGTCTCAGCTCTAGAGGTGTGTACCTGATCCTAGGCATGACATCAACTGTAAAGATATTGATTTAGAGCCATATTCATTTCATGGGGATCCACTAGTATAGATTATAGGATAATGTAGGAAGGTCATGTGAGGGAAGATGGTACCACTTTTCTATATTTGGTGGTATCATAGATAGATCCATGAGTAAATGTGGGAGAGTGGGTATGATGCTCATCCTTAGTGTCCTAAGTTATTTAATCAACACTAATAGAGTTACTTATGAGGGATGAGAAGTTAATAGAGTGGTAGAATTAAAATGTCCTCAACTTTTTATTGATAATAAAACCCTATTTGTTAATAATTTATGAGTATTTTTATGCGAAAATGTTATTTTTCAATAAAAATAATCTTATAATTGATTTATTTTGAATTAAATTTATGTAATGGTAAAATCCTTATTAACACTTTGTAATATTCTATTTAATTTTTTTTAGAGTTAAGCATTGAGTCATCATGAGATTCTGAGGCCCGTATAGCCTCGATATTGATATTATAATAATATTAAATATATTATATCATGTGCACACAGTTTTTATGGGAAAATGAAATGTCACCTAAATGGTGTTTCAGATGGGAAATTTGAGACCACTATTAAATATAGAATATGTTATTTACCCTAAATTCTATATAACAATTTTTTCTAGGTGTTTGGTTATATCGCATATAAGGGTAAATATATTATATTATGTGCATGTGATTTTTTTCCAAAATTATGAAATATCTTCTGAACAGTGTCTCTTATGAGAAATCTAAGACCAAAATTAGGTTTAGAATGTGGTATTTACTTTAGTCATGAAATAAAATTTTATACAATGGGTGTTTGGTTAAATTGCACATTTGAATAACTTATTAAATATTTTTATTATTAATATTTAATTTTTTTTCTCTATATTCTTCCTCCTCCAATGACGCACACCTCATTCCACCACTTTTCACAAAGCTTCTTCCAAAATTCCTTGAAATCACCCATTTTTACCTATTAAAATTAGAAATTACATGATGGGTTGTAAATAAAGACTTCACCATCAATTTTTAGTTAAATCATTTATTAAATTAGGTGTTATAAATTGGGGTTTTAAATGCTTCAATTTTGGGTTTATATATCTGAACCATTAGGATTTTGATTTTGTATTATCTTTTGGAATCTAAGTGGCACTGAGACTCCTTTTCATGTGATTGGGGACTATCACATGATCTGTTTTTTGTATCCCTTATGTGTGGTTGTTCTTCCTAGTCTGGTGAATGATGTTCTTGTTTTTTTCATTCTCTTGTATACTTTCCACGTAAGTAATATTAGGTTTGTTTTTTAATTATTTATTTTCATATTTTTCCATTATTACATCCTAAATTCTAGAACAAGTTTACTCTTGATAAAAAATGACGAAAAATAAATTATTAAAGGATAATTATTATGTTTATTATCAAATGATAATCATGAAAAAAAATTAGAAGATAAAAATAATGAATTATTCAAATAAAATTACACCGGATTATCAAGGAAAAATTAATAAAAATATCAAAAGATAATTTTTTGTGAAATTATGAAATAATAATTATAAGAATTTAAAAATGAAAATTTCATATAATTATCCAAATATAATTATAAAATAATAATCACATCAAATTTTAAATGGGTAATTTATTAAAACAATAAAATTATAATTATTTTAGATTATAAAATGATATTTATAAATAAATTATCATAATATGATTATGAAAGGACAAATTATTATCAAATGATAATTATGAAAATTATAAAAGGATAAATTATAAAGAAATTATCATAAGATAATTATCAAATAATAATTTATTATCAAAGGATAATTATGATAATTATAGAAGGATAATTTTTTAGATTATGAAAGAACAATTATAAAGAACTATCACCTATGTTATCGAATTAATTTATAGATATTATGATATCGAGTGTGGTTTTATAGTTAATATTGAGGAGATTATTAGGAGCATAAAAATTTTCCTAAAATAATAATTCATAAATTATCCATGAGAGAGAAAGTATCATCACATGTAATATTTTATTTATTCTTGAAATAAAATATTTGGTTTTGGTTTTATGAGCCTTTGATGAACCGCAAGCATTGACATATTGGAAAATGTGATAATAATATCTGTGAGGATGTGTTACAAACTATTGAGGTTTACACTCTAGCTTTCAAACCACATAGGGTGGTTTATCGTTGTTGTTGACATAGAAAACTTTAAGTATGGAATTTCCGTACTCTCTTGGGTTCTCATTTACACATGTTTCCATTATATGATTATTTTTATGGCATAGATGATGATTGTTCTTGATTGTGATCACATGTGGGTGTGTGTTTGTATGAACCTTGAGTTTTACTATGATATTTGGGACCATTAGTATTTCTAGAGTACCTTGTTTCTATATTTGATAATGATCACATGTTGTTATGTATGGCTAATTTATTTATCATGATGATATATTGTGAATTACTTATATGTATTCCCTATGATGTGTGATGCCATTTCCTTGTAGGTTATTTTGGTACTAGGGATAGGTAGACCATTGTGTGATGTGCATCCCTTATAGGGGGGTGTGACTTGTGACAATGATGATGATGGAACTGAGCACAAAGTATGAGGCATGAAAAACTAGAGGCCTAACCCAAGGTAGTGTGTTTGTGGTATGAAAGCCTAACGACCTGCCCTAAGGGGTATGATAGCCTTGGGTCCTGACCCAAGGCATCAATGGGGTGTGACTGCCTAGGGACCTGACCTACGGGGCATTACAACCTTGGGTCCTGATCCATGACGAAGTTAGGATATGATGGATTTGGAGTCTAATATGACTATATGCCTTTTTATTGATGAGAAGTGTATTTCAATATTAGTACCAGTCCTTGACTTTTATGACATACCATGACTATACTTCTGGAATAGAGTTTATGCAGGTATAGCTGGGGGTTTGAGGCATCTTGGTTAGCACACAACCGCAAAATTTTAGATTGTATTTTTATCCTTACTATATATTTATTATCATTATGAAATATAGTTGTTATAATTGATCACATGAGGTTAAGGATGAATTTTTTGTGTCCAACTGAGTCTCTTACTCACACCATACTCAGGAATTTCGATGCGCTTGAAATTTAATGAGGCATCCAACTAAGGGAAAGGGCTCAGTGGTGAACGACTGATCAGAGGAGCATGGATAAAGTGGAAGACAATGATAGACTCTAAAGGACCTCCATAGTGTTGTTTATTTATTTATTCTCTAATTATTATTATACTGTACAATCCTTCCACATTGGTAGCTATTTTTTTATAAGATATGTATGCCATTTATTTGGTTCATTCATGTTTACTATGATCATTTATTATACTATTTATTATTTATTATTGATCATATGCCATGATACTGAGGGTATAGTCTCCCCACTGATGGACTCAGACCCTCACAAATAATTTGAATTCTTTTGCATATGGGGAGTCATTCATGAGGTCATTGAACTTCTAGCTTGGACCTGGTGGTTCAGGATGTAATGTTACGAGACTAAAGAAATATATCATTATATATATCTTAAAGGTGTTTGGGTATAATTTTATATTGAAAAAATATTAAAATCCTTCCCTTTTAAGGGATTTATTAGGTTTAGATTGGACAGGTAAATATCGTTAATGGTATGCAAGATCCTATAGCATGTAGACTACCAACATGGACTTTATATAATCCAAAGTTACAAGGAAATCAAATATATGATTCATTATAATAAAACACTCTTCTACCTTTTCAGGTTATCAATCCCCTAAAAATATTATTGGATTCTATTTCTGAAACATAACATAATGATTCACATGTCATGGTTATTATTTCAATTTCCTCTATCAATAGCTTCAAAATCTTGAACAGTGTTATAAATATGTTGTTGGTTAACTTATGGTTCAGGTGAAACCACAATCTCTGTGACCTATTATTATTGGTTTCTAGGACATCTAATTGGTTCCATTTATCTATAGTCAGAAAAAAACACCATTTAGTCGTAAATTATTAATACATTGAAGGATTAGGATATTCTAAATCATAAAAAGAAACAATAATTATAACCAATTTCCATGAATCATAAAATATAATATAATTAATGTGGCCTTAATAGTATTTCTCATTACTAATGCATGATATGATACACTCATCAGATAAAACCATGACGATGAGATGAGAACACTTCTGTAGGTGTCTAAAAATATCTTTTCTACACATACTACCCTGGTAACTTGAACTTCAATATAAAGAGTTCAGCTGCATATTTTTATTTTATACATTTCATTTTCTAACATTTCTTATCTCTTTCTTATCATCCTAATATGATAAACTACACACAAATGATAACATTTGTAACATATCAACCCTAACCATTAGCTTGGAAAGAGTCAATGTTCCACCAACATTAGGTAATATCTCTAACACACCAAAGGCTAGAAATAAATACCAAGGGATTATTAAAATGTTTGGGGATATTTTTTCCTATAAATAAAACCACCAGAAAAAACAAAAATAAAGACAACCAAACAAAATCTATATGATGTATGAATAGTAAAAAATATAGCTCAAAAATAATACCAATAACAAACAAAATCAGATTTGGAGAAAAAATGTAAAATAAGGAATCCAAATAAAACTAAAAGATGTTTTAATTCATCATTATTGATGTGTCATCACTCAAAACACTCAACCAAAAAACACCATGCTCCGACCACCATCCGTAGAATGTAGCATCATGGTGATCCACTAGAGAATTAAAATACATTTCCTTTACCTATTTCCTGAATAACAATGTCTACACATTCACCAAAGTGTATATGTAGGGGGTGAGAAAACATACCTAGTAGGAAACACCCCCAAAGACTTCTTAACACATACCACTAGGATAAGAACATGTTAATTCAAAATTCAAAATATAATTAAAAAAAGCAAGGAACATCAAAATAATTTCACCAAATTTAAACTATTTAACTTGAAGAAAAAATAATTTATACATTTATTCCACTTGGTATACCCATTTAAAATTTCACACACACAAACTTATACATTTAATGATAGTCCCAATACTCATGAGTGATAACTCATCCATCCACCTAGATGATAATTTGTGATGATCCTCCTGGTCCCTCCATTCTTAAACCACGATCCAATTAATAGACACATATAATGAAAATAAACACACACCATTACACTTATTTCGAGGCCTCACAACCATTCATTTATTCCAATAAATATCTCTCTTAAAACATTTAAACAACTATCTTGCATGTGTTAAACTAAAACCATAATTTAAAACCATGAAAAAAATGTAATTTTTAAAAACAACTCAAAATACAATGTTTCCAATTCATAAAAAAAGGGTTTTCCAAAAGAAATCATACAATAATTCTCTGAAAATATAGAAAAATCATTTAATAAATCTAAAACATCAATTTCTAAAATAGGTGGAGAAACAATAGAATCCACCCACCACAAAATGAATCATGATGAACAGAAAGAAAAAATATGAAATTTTTCATATCAAAACCTTATTTACCTTTCCTTCAATAAACCCTAAAAGAATATTTATCAAAAAATGATTGAACCAATATATTCGATCCTAAAAACCATGATCTAAGGTTTCATTAAAAGTTAAATATGAAGATCTATAAATGGAAGAAAAAAGAGGAAATTACCTTGATTCCCTAGGTATGATGATTAATGAAACATTAAAATTGATCTTTAGTGGATAAGGATCCCTAAAAACCACCTAAAGGAACACTAAAAATAAAGATCATAAGTTAGAGGATAAAAAATGAGAGTTTCTAGGTGATAATTTGAATAAAAAATCAATTTTTGGATTAATTAAAGTTATCACATGGTTAGGCCACATAGTTTAATAAACTTTGCTCCAATAAAATGAGTTCTAATAGACAAAACCAAAGGGTTGAATGTTTGTTTTGAATGGTTTAGAAAATAGTGTTTCAACCATTTGAAATTCCTCTATACTAAAAATTCCTAGATTAAACAATTTATCACATGGTTTAGAAAAACCATGCACCAACATTCCCCTACACAGAACTCCCATATTCTCTTACAAAGTTTCTTAGAGAAGATTCATGGTTTCCCCTAACCTTGATCAAATTTTTGACCCCCAGAAACAATTCCAAAATACAACAAATCCAACCTGAATCCCCTAGAACTCAAACCAAATATTATATAAATTTAAAATACATAATAAGAAGGTGAAGTACCTCAAAATATAGGTGTTAAATTACCTTACTCCATAGTTATTCAGATCTCATATTTTCATGCATTAGTTTTATGAATATCAAATATAAAATCCCCTTAGGATCCTCCCACTATGATTTATACATAGGTTAAAAATAACACAATGCTTGGGTGGGATTCTTATTAAACCCAAGATTTACCTCTTGAAGTAAAGGAAGAAAAAAAAAGTGAGCTTCAATGATAATTTATAAGATCCACACATCCCATTTTCAATTCCTTTGACCTTTTTATATAGGCCTCAGGGATACTTGTAGAGCTTTCATGGAATATTCTCATACATTATGAAACATTCAAGTGGTCACGAACCCTCCAAATATAACTCTTATTTAGGTACCTAATCCAGCCTATTTTATATCCCAAATGGCATTCATAATCCCTATGGGTAGGGAACTAATGCTAGGGCATCAAAATATACTCAAGTGGTAGTAATTAGTCTTAATGAAACAAGAATAACTTGAAATTCCACATGAAATTACATAATTATGACTCCATAAATCAAATGATCACACATGAAAAATATGCAGTTTAAATAATAAGATAAACAAGATGAGGCATTAACATGTATCAAAACTCATCAACCAAAAATAAAACCAAAAAAACATAAACAATGTACCTCTATATATCCAATGTCAAATTTTTTAGATATAAAGATCACCATGAACTAGGAGAGGAAAATGTGAATTTTGGTGTGGTATAATACACAAGAAGAATAAAACAATCCATAATCAAATCAAGGCCATAAAAACCCATCTCCATGTGTTCAGAAAAATCCAACTTTACTTGGAACCACTACCATACTCGAACCAAAAAAATACCAACTACTATATCTAATAAAAATTTGTACTGAACTTTAAATGTATATAGTCATGAGAAACAATTCTTGGTAGGTATCCTCCCCACACCCCATTCATAACCTTTAAAATTAATCCATTTTAATTTAAGTTTTAAAATAAGACTATGAAATTAATATTTTTTATTAAAAAAACAAGATTCCATTATACAAAACCAATATTTTTATGTTAAGATTTCATGACTTTAGAATAAAACATACCTTAAATATTTTTTCATAAAAACTTGACATTTGAAATAAAGTAATAATTACACAATTTACTTTGAAAATACACAATTGAGAGAGAATAAAAGAAAATAAAACTCAATTTTTAGTTAACATTTCAATTAAAATAGATGAAGCATAGATAAGATATATATATGAATTTTTATAAGTAAAAAATTATCAAGAATAATCACTAACATAATAATCATAAAAATTTATTAATAGATCAATACATAATAAGTATAATCTTACCATCATATGATTAAAATAATCAAGATCATTATGGGAAAAACCAAAAGCTCTATGGGAAATTTTAGACATAACCAAAATGAAATCCATATAATTAGTGCCATATGTGATTTCAATAACTTGGTTTTACCCATATTAACCTAAACAGGGGGAAAACTCCTAATTAGATAATGATCCTAACATGGGGCCACTAGTCAGAGCAGAATTATTAAGTAGTGCATCATATGCTCCTAGATTTACCTACCTACCTAGCTACCCAAGGATTCCCATGAGATAAAATAAAGGTGAGAAAACAATGAAAATAATAAAGCATTAGTGGTAATAATAATAATAATTACACACCCTCACTTTTGATCACTTTCCATAGAATCAACCCATTTTATTTGTAATAAAATATAACAGTATAATAAAAAAATCTCCCCAACTAGGATAATCCCATTAACATTCCATAATTTCGATATCGTATTAGCTTTTTGAAAACAATAATAAAGGGTATCACTTAAGGGTATTCTTAACTTAAGAAATCTATTTTTATAAAGTGAATATTGTTCCATTGGATAATATTTAGTGAAACCATGTTATAAAATCATTTTTGAAAACTAAATTAAGGAAGTATCCTCAAATCATTTCAAATAACTAAAAAACACAATGAAAACTAATAAAAGAATCAAAATATTCAATTAATTTTTAAACAATATATTTAAAATATAATTTTCCTCTCATAGAAATCATCCAAGAAACAAAACACTAATTTTACTATTAAGCTCCTTAAAATGAGCCTATTTTACATTTAAACAAACAATTTGTATGCACAATTTATATGAAAAAAATTGAACATAGAAACATGATATATCCCTTTTTAAGATATAAATTGATAATAAAAACTTCTTTTAGAAAGGGTTAATAGATACACTTCATATAATTTATAGAGTGTTCATACTATAAGGTGGAAATAAGCAAGCAATACATTCCTTTAAATTTAAAGGCCTATTCATGGAGAAACCTGTCTCAATCCACTGAATTTGCAAGTCTAGGTGTAATTACACCACCAAGAGGCAAGAGAATATCCTAAAGGATAGTTAGAAAAATTAACATTATAAAACCCCTAATTAAAATTGATCAACATCAATTCTGGGTCTCTATAAACTTATTAGGGAAGTAAATAAAGAGAAAAGGAAAGAAGGATGGGATGGGATTTATAAAACTTTACCAAAAATAGTCTTTATCAACACATGAATGAAATCTATAGAAGATCTAAGAAGAAGTAAATAATGAGAAGGATTATTATTAGCCTACTGGAAATCAAGTGGGAGGGAAAAGGGAACCCAGTGGTTTTTAATTTAAATAGGGTAAATAGTGAATTTCACATATTCTAAAATTAGACACAAGCCATCATGGAATGTATTTTCTCTTCATAGTGAAGCTATCCACTTGAAAAAGCCTAAGGTCACAACCCCATGATGACCCTCCAAGGCATAGCCTCCTCCTCACAACATGATTCATTATTTCAAACTTTTATAATTTATTAAATATCTCAAAAAAAATTATTATAATTTATAATTAATTCATAAATCATTTGATACTAATCATAATTGTATTTAAAAAAACCCATGTTTCTATTAATCATATTTTATGATTGATAATTTGCATATCAATCATAAAATAAAATTCTATCCAAATGGGAATAGTTCACTTCTATAACAAAGGGGGTGACCCTTACGCATTGACAAATAACCCTTACATATCATAGGGGACTCTCATACTTTTCCAAATTTCACTACTCAAGGACCCTTACATATTGGAAAATGACCCTTACATATCACAGGGATCGAAAAAATTTATGAATTTTCTGAAAAATAAGACTATTATATTTCAAAAATATACACTTATGCATGAAGAGTTTACTTTTACATAGCATAGGGGCTTAGAAAAATTATCCATTTCCTCAAAAAGATAAATCTTTCATATGTAGTACCCATACATAACTGTAAATTTTACATAGGGTATTCTAGGACTTAACCATTGTTCTAATTTCCTCACATCCATCATGTCATGATGACACTTGTCTATGATATGATACTTGATCATCCCAAAATCACCATTTCACCTCTAACCCTCCATGTTGTGATTCCCCCTTATCCCTGGTGTGTCCTACAACAAACCCACAATTATGAAGAACCAAAAAAATAATAAACACCTCTGGTAAACCCATATCAAGAAGTAAAACTAATAATCAATAAATAGATAAAATAATAAGGAAAGGTAAGTTTGGTTGTGACAATTCTTCTCACTATAAAGAAAATTCCCTATAAAGGTATATAAACTTCCTTTAAATGAAAACACATACACAATAAGAGATAATTTCATATGCTTGAAATATTCACGTCAAACATCATAAAACCAATTATTAAAACCTGATACATGGGTGTGGTCATCCCCACCATAAAAACATTCCCTTAAGTAAAAAACAAAAAATGGTTAAAATTGTAACTAAACTAATGGGAACAAAATGAAAAAGAGAATTAAAATCGTTGAGGAATCGATTCAAAATGATAAAATTATCTAAATAAAAATATATCATATAAAGTAGAATACCCATGAAAATATAACCCATTTTTACATATAAGATATTCTTAATACAAATTAATACTAGAAAATTATAAAATATAAATATATTCCTTTGAAATAACAGAGTTTACTCATATAAAGACTAAAAAATGCATAATCCACAAACATCACTTGAAACTATAATATTAAGTATATACCCTACAAAATCAAAATCAAATATCTCCAATGATAGAAGTAAAACTTGTTAAATACTCAAGATAATTTTTATTTAATAAAAATTAAACAAAAATAAAACTGTATATACACATGGTTATTTATTACCAACTAGGAAAAATAATTTTACAGAAAACATAACTTCTAAAAAGTTAAATTCTCTAACAAACGCATGGATATTCTTATTAATTTAAAGAGACCATTAGCAAGTAAAAAAACTAATCATATCAAAACACATGAAATATATAATCATTATAAATTTATGATTAAATAATATTAGTCCATAAAATGAACTGGTAACCCCTTTCCAATTTGGTTTCTATTGAAAAATGTACTTTAGTTAGAGTTATGAAACTTTTTTAGTGATAATTAATTTAAAATAATCCCCTATAAATTTTAGGATATCCTTCCAAAAACCAAGAATTATATGTCCACAAACCAATCACATAAGTAAATTCAAATTCCTATATAACGTTTGTAATTCAAAATCATTTAAAAAAGTAAACATATGTACATAAATAATTATATAGATTAATGAATAATTTTAACACCACTTTAAAACTCTTTAAATTCTGAAACACTACCTTCACACTAAAAATTCCTTGAAAACGCCTTTCACTAGTTCAAACCAATGAAAAACATGTTTAGTGGTCATTGAAATTAAATAAAACCTCATAAAATCTATTATTATTAATAAATTTAGTTTCTAAAAAAGTATACACTGAATAAAACTAGATAAATTTTAAATCCAAACATAATTAAGTGTCAACATTACCTTAATAAAGTTATCCCAATTATTCAAAAATTCCTAATAATATAGGGTAAAATAAACCTGATGTCATGAAAATATCATTAATATCAATAATAATTAATATATAATATCAAAAGAAAACATTAATACAATTTAAGAAAGAAAAATACATCAGACTACACCCTTACAATATGCTTCGCATATGTGTACATAGTCTATAGTCCATGTACCCTATCTACGAAACTAATTTGTTCCACTTACAACTTTCTTCAAAGATGGAATTGTAATCATATATAAGGGAAAATAAAATCCAAAACTATAATTAAACATTCTCAATATCCCTTGGAAACTCAGGGTTTGATACTAAAAGTGTTGGCCAACCACTTCTGAAGGAACTGAACACAAAGTCTAAGCATTAAAGTAGGTAAGTTTTAAATTTTTAATACTAATTATAGGATAAATTGTTTTATTTCTTATAAAAAACCTAATTCATGCCAATAATATCATACAATTCAATTTAAGTATGAAAATGAAATCAAAATGGCACCTTTGTGGAACACTGAGAACCCAATAATATTAAATCTTCTATAGATTTTCATTTTAATAATAAAACCCTATTAACCCAGATCCAGTGGTTATCATTCTACAATGTCATAAGATATAAAATATTTCTTCCTTAAGTATCAAATAGTTTAGTAGTCTGGGGAGACTAGATAAATACATGATTCTCACATTACATTTGAAAACATAAAATACAACTTAAAATTCTAGTGTGAAATTTACTATTTCTTATATGATATCCCAGAAATCATTCATAGTTCCCCTCTTGTTATATTATTTAATTGAAAACATAATAAAGGGTGATATTAGATTCTCAGTAAGGAAAAACATATATAAAATGAATAATATGGTAGTTAGAAAAAATAATTAAATATGCCATATAAATAATATCATAAAAGATGAATATATCCATGGAAGACATGACAACATAAATAATCACATGGATAACAATAACTATTTTTATAATGATATAAAGCATAATATTAGACTTCATAATCAAATCATCAAGGCTTCATTCCAAGATATGATACATAAATTGGTAAGACATACTAAAAATACCCAAAATAGTTTGTCTCATGAGACCTACCATTGAATAGAACAGCTATAACTGGCCCCACCTATTACTTAATAAGTCCAATACATTCATCATATGTAAGAAATGAAGAAACAATTCAATACATGATCAATATAATCATTCATATTAAAAAACTAGCATATGAAATATTAATATTTTACCCAATAAATAAATAGAACAACATTATCATAAGTCATCCAAAAAATAATTTGGATGGTATAATTATAAAATATCCCCAAAAAATCATAATAATCATCAAATGATGTTGATATAGATGAAAATACCTTTTAAATAACATTTGATCATTTTTTTGAAAACATAATAAAAATATCCTTTTCTTTTGATAAAATTTTAAGTAAGAATTTATAGAATTTTTAAAAGATTATTTTCTTTGAAAATGAATATAAAAAATTATAAAGGAATCTTAAAATAAAATAATAGTTATTACATTGGTAAACCCCATTCATTCAACAAATTATTAAACAAATATTCCAATCCCACATTTGTTGAAAATTCAAAAGTACCTCATTCAGAAAATGACAGGAATATTAATTTTAAAACATTATAAATAACTAAAATATAGTTTTAAATTAATTGAACAATAATTGGATCATAGTAAAAACATTCTGGGAAATTATGGTGAACATGGATATGGAGGAGAAATATTACAGACCCAAATAATAAATAAGGTCATGTTTCCTTAAAAATATTTTCTCATTTGTTTTAACTAAAAAAGATGGGAAATGAAAGGAAAAAATATAAAATACATAGATATACATAGGATAATAAAATATATGGAATTTAAAATATAAATATCTTATAATTTACTTCAATGTAAATATAAATATAATCAATTCCGAATAAAAAGTATATTATAGAGCAAACCCTTACCTTGGACTTATATTTGGTCATACACACTCTGATATCATGTGAATTAATTTTATACTTATTATATATCTAAATCATCACTATATTTGGATTTATATTAATAAATTTTATTAATTAACAATTTATTATTATCAATTTATTAATAATTTGTTGTCAAAATCAATATTTTGGTGTTAATCGTTCTATTTTCCATATATGTTTTGGTTTGACAACTATGATTTTTTCACCTTGTTCATGGTTTCATCATCTATATAAAAGTAAAAATCTTCTAATTATAGTTTTTTACATACAATATAATTTTATACCCTTCATTAAAAATTTTCATTAAAAATGAATTACATTGTCTCATGGAGATAATAGTATATACGTGCGTATGAGTGATGATTATATTTTTCTAATGGATGAAAATAAAATGAAATATATAAAGGTTTAATTTTATATAATCTTTATTATATTATAAATATCATAATTATTCATTAAATACATCCTTGTTTCTATCTATATAAGGGGTAAATGAAACAAAATCAAATCACTTCGTAGAGGTGGTAGTCCACACGTATGCATGAGTGACTTAATCATTTTCTAACTAATGGAAGGGTAAAAAGTTAAATGATATATTATATTTAAATAATCCTAATAATTGCATAAAAATATTATAAATTTCTGAATTTCATCTTTATAACCAATCATTTGAGACAATGTTAAAAAATTAAATACATCGCTGCATGGAGATGATAGTTCATATGTACACACGAGAGATGCTTTTATTTTCCACACGTACGCATGAGTAACGTTATCATTTTCTAACTAATGGAAGGGTAAAAAGTTAAATGATATATTATATTTAAATAATCCTAATAATTTCATAAAAATATTATAAATTACTTAATTTCATATTTATAACCAATCATTTGATACAGTGTTACAAAATTAAATACATCGCTACATGGAGATGATAGTTCATACGTACGCACGAGCGATGCTTTTATTTTCCATAGGATAGAAAATGATAGAGAATTTTATGTTCCATTAGCATTATAATATTTAATTATATGAAGGATACTAATTTTATCATATCATCATGGTTATATAATATTTTAAGGAGGTATAATGGGAAATAAACATTGAAATGTGTGGTTAAGAGTTATACCTTGTCTTTGGAAAACATCCTTTAGATTAGAACTTAAGCCTACTAGGATTGGTATTTTGGTGTTATCAATATCTCTAGGATATGGGGGGATGTTTATAAGTTATTGGTGTAGATATTGGTAGACCTAAATGGATTAAGTGGTGTGAAGAAGAGTTGATATGAGGTTCCCTTTTATAAATGATTTAAGTGGCACACTTGTAATTATTATCAACAATTAAATATTATAATTGTATTACTCATAGATAAGTGGAAATCAAATAATTAAATTTTGAATTAATGTGATAAGATTCAAAATATCCTAATAAAATAATAATTAGTATGATGTTTTAAAACATTATCACAAATTGTTTACCTTAGTTAACCTTTTTAACACCCTTAACATGATAGCCATATTTTTATCATGGTTATTATTCATAATGATAAAAAAAATTAAACTCATTACTAAATTTTAACCTCATGATTCCAGATATTTGTTCCTTTTTTAAATATTCAATTTGTATAAATGTTATAAATTAATTTTAATATAAGTGTTAAAAATTCAAGGAAAATTAGTTTTTTTAGAAAATTGTATTTGTAAGCCTAAAAATAAAATTATATAAAAACAAATATAATGATTATTTTTATGGAATTAATTATATTATTTTTAATAAAATAGATATTATTTTAATTCGAAACAAAATCTAAAAGAATATTAGTAGTTTTAAATTTCTTTATTTAAATAAAATAAATGACAGTATTTCAAAAATGACATTTTTCACTATTCAATGAAAAATCAACTATTTATGAAAAATAAAATAAATTCACCATAATATTAATTCAACCTTATTAACTAAAAAAGATATAAATTTAATCAAATTAAAATTATAAATTTTATAAATTTTATTTTTAAATATCAAAAAATATATTTCTGTTATAATGATACAATAAAAAGATATAC
Organism: Viscum album; assembly: GCA_963277665.1. Classification (NCBI taxonomy): domain Eukaryota; kingdom Viridiplantae; phylum Streptophyta; class Magnoliopsida; order Santalales; family Viscaceae; genus Viscum; species Viscum album. The sequence goes on along the minus strand of OY728162.1, from coordinate 418,614,648 downwards.
ACTGGGAAATAGTCTAGGGATGCAATGTTTACCTAATATAGGAAGATCTAAAGTATTAAATCACCCCCCCAAATAATTTCATCCTTTAAATTTTTATTAAAGTCAGTTCTTAAATAAATGTGGGCAATCCTTCCTCATAACGTCTCTAAGTTCCCATGTTATCTCTTCAAGTTTGTGATTTCTCCAAAAAACCTTCACCAACTAAGTTGTCTCATTTCACAACACTTTATCCCTAATTTTAAGAATCTAGATAGGATGTTTACTATAATATATATTAGGTTCCAATTCTATTTCCTCTTATTTTGTTGAATTCATTGGTTCTTTCATGTACTTCCTTAATAATGAGATATAGAACATGTCATAAACTTTATATAGGTCCGGTGGAAATTTCAAACGGTAATATAAAATGCCAATTATTTCCATAATTTTAAATTTTAAATTATACCTTAGAATTATATTCCCTTTATTTTTTTACCTTATAACACACTCACACGGAGAAACCTTCATGAAAACATGATCTCCCACTTTAAATTAAAAACACTACCTTCAGTTATCAACATGGTTTTTTGTTTACATCAATCATTCTTAATATGATTCTAAATGGTATTCACTTTCACTATTGTCTCTTTCATTTGATATGGTATTACAATCTTCCCTTAACCAACTTCATCCCAACAAATTGGATTACAACACTACTATTTGTACAATGCAACATATGGTGTTTTTTGAATGCTTGAATGGAAGCTATTATTATTATATGAAATCCCACTAAAGGTAAATATTGATCCCACATACCTTGAAAGTAAATTGGGAATGGTATTAACATATCTTCTAATTTATTAATATCCATTTCATACTGATAATAAATTTAAGTTTGATAGGTGGTGATCAAATGTTTCTCAGTGCCAAAAACCTCTAAAGACTCTTCCATAATTTCAATGTCATGGGTCACAATCAGATAGAGTAAAAATAGGTGAACCATGAAGTCTCACAAATTCATTAACATAGATCTATTTGATGTGATCAAGTGGTATATATTACCTTATAGTGATGAAATATATTAACTTTATGAGGTGATCAGAAATAAACAATATGGAATCATTTTTTCTAGGAGTCTCTGGTAATAGAGTGAAAAGGTATATAGTAATATCATCTCATTTCCACACTGGAATAGATAAAGGTTACAGAGCTCCTTTTAGATGTTTTATATCATCATTTACCTATTAAAAAACCAAGAATATTAATAAATTGTATTCAATATCCTATTTTATATTATCCCATAAAAAATGTTCCTTTAAATCCTAATACATTTTGGTTATACCAGGATTATAGAGAAATTTTAGATATTTGATTCATCTAATAATTCTTTTTTCAGCTCAAACATCGATATAACACATATCCTCTTTCCAAATTTGAATCTAATATCTTCATAGATGAATTATTCCAACTTCCCATAATTCAAAGATTTTATTTTCTTTTTCATATTCTTACCATCAATCTAGGAAATTTTTATTTTCGCTAATAAGGGTTTTTATGAAATAATATGTAATAAATGTGATGTTTCTACTTCCTTAATTATTCCCATATACAAATTTACTAAATCCATGAATATATTATCTTTTTTAATATTTTTTTATTTAAAACTCCATGAACTTTCCAACTAAACTCATTAAAAAATTTATTTCTCTCCCCAGGTGGTAGCATATTAAGATATCTTAATCCTTGACTAGTTCAAACCATCACATTTTCCTCATGTTGAACTCTTTTTATAAAAAAATTCATTTCAAAATTTCTTATCCATATATATTTCATATTTTCACCATAAAGGCGATGTGTGTATATCTTTAATGAAAAGATTGTGGCTTTCAACTCAAGATCATGGTTTGTATAATTCTATTAATGGATATTTAAATAACTTTATGTATAGGAAACAACTCTATTGTTCTAAATAAGGAAACATCCAAGTACCTTCCTTAATGTATCTCTATATATCACAAATTCGTCACTTCTTGATGGTAAAGTCAATATCAGTTCATTGGACAATCTCTAATAAAAATCATTAAAAAAAATTACATTCTTTTAACCATATTAATTTAACCCCTTTACATGTCAACTTGGTTAATGGGTTATTTAATTAATAAAATTTTTAAAAACATTATTGATAGTAACCTTCTAATCCAAGGAAACTATGTACCTAAATTATATTCATTGGTGTTGGTTATTCTATCACTTCCTTTGTCTTTTAGGATCAACTGATATTTCATACTTAGAGATAATATGGTTAAGAAAAGAAACTTCTTGAATTCATAATTCATGTTTGCTAAATTTTATATAGATATCATTTTCTCAAAGACTCTCAATAATGATTTTAAAATTAATCTTATATGCATCATATCTTTTAGAGTATACCAAGATATCATCAATAAATACCAAAATAAAATTATAAAGATAATCCTTGAATAATTTTTTCATTATATCCATAAAAAAGAGGTTTTATTATTCAATACAAAGGAAATTACTTTAAATTCCTAATTTCCATAACTCATGTGAAATGTCATATTTATAATGTCATCCTTATTTACTCATAGATGGTGATACCTGGAACAAAGATCAATCTTTGAGAAATATTGATATCTATAAATTTGATCAAACAATTCATAAATGTTGGGTGTAGGATGGTTGTTCATTATTTCAATATTAATGATTTCTCTATAATCAATGCATAACCTCATAAACACATATTATTTTCCTAAAAAAATAATAGGATGTCCCCCTAGTGAAACACTAGGGTGTATAAATCCATTATCATACAATTCATGTAGTTGTTTCTTTAGTTCCGCTAATTCTAATATGGCTAACTTGCAGGAAGTATTAGATATAGGTTATTCATTAGGGATGAGAGAAATAGAAAACTAATCTTTATACATAGGTGGATGACCAGGTATTTGTTTAGAAAACAAATCAATGTATTCTTACGCAATATAAATATCCTCTATTCTAAGGATACATTTTATATTCATAGGTTTCATTTTCTCTTCTTCACCAATAACTTCACTAAGGGTAGATACTGAAGGTGGATCTAGAAGCAACTCAAATTCTGAAATTTCCCCTCTAAAGATAATTTATTCCACATAACCTTCAAAAATTGTAATCTCCTTTACTTTGAAATAAATTTTTCATTATAATTTTAAATCTAATCCATAGCAAGGATTATATCAAAGTCAACCATAGGTATAATAACCATGTTTTCAAATAGGGTATGTTTATGCATTATAATAGGGACTAACTGATATATCCATATTGTAATAAAATTTACATTAGTATTTTGGATTGAAAACTACCTTATTAAGGTGTTATAGAAATATTTGATGTTCTTGAAAACCATGGAAGATATAAAAGTGTACAAAGATCCAAAATCAAATAAAGCATTAGCTAAATTTGAGGTTATGTTAAAAGTATTTGTCACTATATATTTATGAACTACATACTCATTTATTGTGATTGTATAAGCTTATTTTTTCTCCATTTTACTTTTATAAGGATAATTACCTTGATTCTTAGTGCATTCATTCAAATAGTTCTTCTTCTCCTTATAGTTTAAGTATTGAACATTGGCAACTTCTTTCTTGCACATGAAATCATGAGCTTGATGGCCTTTCTCACCACACTAGAAGTAAAATATCATTCTATTCAATAATTATCTATGGTGTTTATTTCCATAACTATTAAAATTTGGAAATTACACCCTTACCTTCTTTTATTTTTCTATATTTCTTTTTTCAGAGTGCTCAATCACACACTTCTTTTCTAGTTTTCCATGGAAAAGATATGACCTAGATATTTATTTCTTTATCTTGATGGAACATGGTATTATATCATTGTATAAAGAAAATTTATAAGATACTAATTCTCTTTGAGAACTTATTTTTAGACCATAAAATAAGTTATTGATATTACTTCTTTGATTTCATACATAATCAGTAATATAATCTACTAACCTTGTAAAGTTTTATTCAAATTAGGAAACATTTTCTCCTTCATTTCCCCATAGATTGAGGAATTTCCTCTCCATATTACCTCATTTCTCATGAAGAAAGTTTTTTTCAAATAATATATCCTTGAAAGTATTCTAATACATATTATATATTTCCTTTGACTCCTTTGTGTTCTGGATGAATGAACGTCATTGATCAGTATCTCCTTTAACATGATAAATGGCCATGATATCATTCTTGTAATAACCCCAACCCTAGTATCCCAAAGTTGGTGGTTACTTTATTTCATTATCATAAAATACAAGGAATAACATCTCGAAGGATCGAATAGTTTAGTAATTTTTGAAAACTAGATACATACGTGAACCTCACATTACAATTGAAAATATAAAATACAACATAAATAATTCTTTAAGAACACCATTATTCTCCTACATTAACCCAGATTATCAACCGTAATAAGCTTCTTAACATCTTGGGAAAAATAGAACATAATAAATGGGTGAGATAAAATGATTATTAAGGGTTAAGTATAGAAGAAGATATCATAAATAAGTAATATAAATTATATAAAGATAAATAACTAAAACACATTTCATTTAATTACTAATTTTTGTATATTATGGCTAGGATAAAAGATGATCAAATAATTTCATATAAATAATCAAATGTGATAGAAAATTTAACCATAGATATTATAATAATATAATAATCACATATAAAACAGTAACTTATCTTATAATGAGGGAAATCATAATTTCTAACATCTAAACATGCCATAAAGGATTCATCCAAGACATCATATATATACGATAAGACATAATCCAATACACAAACTAGTTTGTCTCACGAGACCTACTGATACATCTAGGGGTTATAACGGTATCTTCTGATCACTTTTAAGTCCAATAAATTTCTCATATGAAATAGGTGAAACATAATCAATTCAACATTAAATTTTTATTCAAAAGTAAAGGAACAAGGGAAACATGGGGGGAACAAGGCCTAGGGGGCCTAAAGTAGTGGAGACCAAGGGAATCCCCTCGAATAAAATTCACCCCTTCAGTTTTATGGAAGAAAAATTTTAAAAGAGTGTGACATTGGAGCCTTGATCAGCTAGAGATGTCATGTGATCTGCTACTTTTTTCTCCTTACGCTAGGTGTGAGTGACCTCTACATTGTTGTTTAGATGTATCTTGCATTTCTTGACGATTTATGAAACAGATCAAGGCAAGGAACCACTATCTTTTAAGGAGTCATAAATGAACTTGGAGTCTGTTTCAACCTAGGATAGATGTATTCTTTCTTGATTGCAAAGAATGAGACTAGTAAGAACTACTTTTTCTTCTTCTGGTTTATAGGTACCATCACCATAATACAATGTAAAGGCCTACCACACAATGCCCATGAAATCCTTCCTAACTCCTCCACCACGCATGATCCCAGAGCTGCAAGAACCATATGTGTTCATCTTGAGGCTAGATTCTGGGGAATACCACCTCACCCAATGACCCTAAATCCTAGAGATAGGAGGATGAGGCAAAGGATAAGAGGCACAAAGCACCCGAGGGGAGGGAGCCTCCTGGCAGTTGGTAATCAGTGACACCATATCCACCAGAAGATTCCTCACCCTCACAATGATCGACCTCCCCAGAGACTCCCCTCATACAGAGACCTGTTGTGGGCCTTCCATAAACACCAACACCCAGCATTGAGTATCATAGTTATCATCATATTATCTAAGCCCTCTTCCCCGGAACCTTTATACCATTATTTTGGGAAGATAGTATTCATCATATCACTTGAAGAGTAAGCAGTAAGCTCACTGAAGGCCCTCCAGACATCCTACGCCCAATCCCCTTAAAAAAATATGTGGTTTGTTGTCTCTTATTTCCTATTATTACAATAGTGTCAGCATGAAACAAGGCTGATACCCATCCTCTTAACGTTTTCATCCGAAGGTAATACTTGGTTCCTAATCCTCTAAGTGAGAAAATTATACTTCGTTGGGATTTTATTTCACCAAACCCGAGAGTTCCATTGGTCATGCAAAAGAAGGGTATTAGAATACCTTCATATGTCCTTTGAGTTGAACCTCTTTGAGTTGGTAGGGGTGAAGACACATCTATTAGGATCTGAGTTGATAGAAATGATATCGAACACCTCTTTTTTATTCTAGTCTATGAATGTTCAGAAAAAGGATGGATGAAGGCATGCATCCTTAAAAGATATGGTGGGAGTCAGGAATCCTGGGTAACCAACAATATTCCTTCTCATTTATACTACTAGAAAAGGATCTTTCCCTCCACTATAATCTTATGAGAGTTCTGATTGAGAGTCAGAAGGAGGAAACCAAGATCGGATGATATCTGAGAGATGGGGGTAGAAGAGTTCATGTTTCCACCCCAGACACAAGACATGGTTTTCCCCCACAACTTTTAACTCTTAATTATTTTCAATTAGAGTTTTGCGTGTATGTTGTGGATGGTCTCAGCAAGGATCTTGACGTTGATCCCTCCTTCAATAACGATCCTGGCCATTTTTTCCTAAGAAACCTAGTAGCGCTTCCCCTCTAAGAGTGTTTCCCATATAAATCCTGAAATAACTCTGTCAATGGCTTTGATAATAGATTTTGGTACCAAGGTGGAGGCCTGGGCATGGATTGGAATAGCTATGAGGACACTATTCACCAGAGTGATTCATCCCCCAAAGGATAAGAATTGATTCTTCCAGTTGAGGACACATCTCGTGACCTTGCTCACCAGATGATCGAAGTCACAAATAAGGATTCTACTTGATGATATAAAATTTCCAAGATACTCTAGGGGTAAGGAACCATGTTGTATGCCCAGACTGAGAATAATATTCACAACTCTATTTGTAGAACATAATTTCTAAATGAAGAAGTTTCTCTCATCCTTGTTGATAGTTTGGCCACTCCAGTGACAATAGTCATCAAGAATTCTAGTGAGTCTGCATAGAGGCCTCCTTCCAGAATTTATGAAGATGAATGTGTCATATGAAAACGTTAAATGATAGATGAAGGATCGGTTCTATTTCCATCAGTATGGGATAATATCACCACTTTAAATTCCCCCAGTTAATCATGCAACTAAGAGTGTCTTGAATTAAAATGAATATACTAGGGGATAAAGGATCATCTTGTCGTATCCCCCTTACTACTTTAAAAAACCCATGAGAGTAGACCATGAAAGAGACTTCCAGAAAAGAAGAACTAAAACACCTAAAGATGAGGTCGCGTACCCATGCAAAGAATCCCTTTCTATTAAGCACCCTATTGATGAAACCCTATTCAACCCTGTCAAAACCCTTTTTCATATCCAATTTGATAGACAAATTATATCCAAGGTACTTGGTGTTTAAATCTTTCATCATTTCCATAGACAATGTAATCACTCCTTGAATTGAGCAGCCCTTAACGAAGCCATGTTGATCAAGGGATAACTGGCGGGGGAGATATAGGGAAATAAGAGTATTGAGAACGCTTATAAGGATCTTGTAGGGTAAATTTCATATACTCATCAATCAGTAGTGGAGAAGGGAGGAGGGGTATTTGATTTTGGGATGATAACCAGAGTTGTTGCACATGCATCCCACGGTAGGTTTCACCTAGGAAAGAAGTCTTGGATAGTAGTGACAACGTATCCCTTAATCACCTACCAGAATCACTTGTAAAATGTTCCAGGGAAACCATATGGGCTTGATACACTCTCAAGGTTTAATCTCATCATGAAGGCATGAATATAACCCTCATATAGTATCCCTTCGAAGAGAGTATTATTGTTGGTAGTAACAGATTAAGGGATCACATATTATAGGGCATCGCCTCCCTCTAGGTAATCATTTGTTGAGTTCTAACTCGGACCAGCCAGTAGGTCCTTGAAGAAGGTATGATCCATTACCCCAACTACCTCTCTTTCATCAGTGAACAATTCATCCTCCAATACAATGTTTTGTTTTACGGGGAGACATTTCTCCTTAATGAAAGCCTAAAAAATACGGTGTTTTTGTTCCCTTCCTGAATCCATTTTATCCTTGATGCCTCCCTTGCCTTCTGTTCCTAAGAAAGAATCAGATATGACAGTTTGTTATTTTTAGTGGATAGGTCACCGAAAAGCATTTCATCCCATGCGGTATCCAGGATGGTTTCAATCCTATCGATATCACGTTGGATTTCGGTTAGGTCCTAGTTATCCAGAGGAAGATCCCTAGCCCAAGAATGAAGGTGTTTCTTGAGGCGTCGAAGCTTTTTGTGGAGGTGAACCCATGAGTGGCCTTGGGACAGTTTACCCCAATACTCCCAAATCAACTGCTGATAGCCCTGATCACTTGTCCACCGACCAAAAAAAATTAAACTATCATGCATTTTCTATCGTGGAGTCAAGGAGAGAAGAAGTGGAGAATGATCTGAGATGTCACAAACCAAATGAGTCAACATGGCATTGGGAAACATCGAAAGAGCATGGAAGTTGGAAAGGAATTGATCAATGTGGCTCCAGAAACATTTTTCCCCTTCTTATTTTTTCATCATGTGAAGGGGTCCCATGTATAACCCATGTTGAAACTATCATACAAAATGTAAATAAATTTCCCAATTCAGTAAACATAATCACAAACCGCCCTAACTAATATGGTGAATGGTATCAAAATAGTGCATCCCCGGTTGATCTAATAAATAAAACTTTAATAAAATATGTAAGATAGTATCATAACAGATCAACCTCAATGAATCATAAGATTCAATAAAGGATGCTAACATAGATGAATATACTTTAAATGAGATCATTGAAAATTTCCTAAGTAAAATACCCTTTTCACTTTGAAATTTTCTTATGTTCAAAATGATGTGAAATTATAAAAGAAAAAAATTTCTTTGAATATAACCTTTTAAAATTGTATAGTAATATACCAAAAATTTAGTCTTTATAATGTCAATAAAATCCTCTCATTCCATATAAGTTAAAAAAACATTTCCCCTATATTTTTGTTGGAAAAGTTTTAAAAACCCTTATCTATAAAACAAAAAAATATAACATTTAATGAATTTTATAAAAAAAGTAATAAATGAGTAAAAATGACTTTAAAAATCATTGTATAATAGTAAAAATATTTTTGGAAAAAAATTTAGAAAACATGGACATGGAATAAATGGAGAGTTTTAAAGGAAACTTTAAAAAAATATTTTTTTTAAAAGAAAGTATCTTAAAAATATCATATCGTTGAAGTGATCATTAATAAAAACAAATTTATTAGGTGTATATACTATAAATATACATAAAATAGTTTTAAATGAAACTTAAGTTAATAACAATTAATTTCATACATAATCTAATAATGAAAAAATCAATGAAGTAGAAGTTTAACTCAATGAATGGAAATTGAGTTAAGAAATCTATCACCACTTGTAATCAGTCGAATCGTATTCCCCATAAAAGTAATAATTATCAAATAAAAAATTTAACTACATTAAGAGTATGATATTAAAGATATGATATATCAAATGGCAGTATATAAACTTTAACAAAGAAATAAGTGGTGAATAAGGCATATATCTCACAGAAGTAAAAGTGAGATGGGAAACTCTTACCTCATAGTTCCCTTTAGTGTAATACTATTTATCCTACTTTACAATGGTTTAAATAAATTTATTAATTTATAAAGGAATAATATTAATATTAAAAATAACTTATATTATATTTTTATAACATATTATCACTCATTAGTTAGTAATATTTCATTATTTTCATTGTTTTGGGTGTGTTTTTTTCATTATTTCATGGTCAGATCACTTGTGTATAATTAAGGATTTTCTTGTCAAATGGAAATAAAAATACATAAGTGAAATGAAATTCTATTAATTATATTACATAAGTTTAAATGGTCCCAAATATAATTTTTTTATTACATAATGTTGATTCATTCGATAAAAGTTAATGATAAATGTTTAGTTTATTTTGTCAGTTTTTCCAACCATCATAAACTAGTTTCATTTTATTTTATATTATATATATATATATTAGTTCCAAAAAATGAAATATGTTATAATATACCTATTAAAATATTATTTAACCATAATAATACATTTATGAACATACTTTAAGGTATTAATGTAAAAGAATCATTATTTCTAGAGATGGTGAACCACCATAATTTAGAAAGTGGTTTCATTTCTTTGAATAAGATGAGGTAATAAATGGGATGGACATAATATATTGCATTATAAACATAAATTTAAAATATTTAAATGACTCTGTATTTATTATGTCTTTATGGATGAAGGGTTGGGGAGAAGGTAAATGAAGAAAATCAAAAAAGAGAGGTGGTTTGAGAAAAATACCTCTTGAATATCACCTCCTTGGAGGACCCCTTGGGGAACGTGGAATTGGTCTTTTGGTGAGACCATAAGAACTTGGCTGTGCTAGGAGTGTGTAGGAAATGTTTTGGTAGAAATTTTAAGAGCATAAAATGTTTTTAGGATAAAGGGGTGGTGAGGGTGGTATTTATACTTGAGGTGGGGTGGTTTTAAGTGATTAAATAATCATTATTTTATATTTAAAGTCAACTACATTTGGGGGAATTAATTACAAAGAATTTGGTTGATAATTAATGTTTTAAAATATGGTTATGGTATATCAACACCTAAAACAACCATCTAATGTTTTATTTTTTTAGTTATTTTAATATTTTACCTTTTAACTTTAACTCACTATATTATTTTACCTATATTATGGTAAATCTTTTTTTTAACATGGTAAATTTTTTATGAGTAAAAATGGAAATGAAATTATAAAATAATTCTTAACTCATGAGTAAAAATATGGAATCCATTTTTTTTAATTCAATTTATAAATTGATAAAAATAAATTCTAAATGCATTACACGTATAACCTATAAAAATAGTTTTTTAGAAGAGGTAGAATCGTGGTTTTCAAAAATATTAAGCATATGTTTCTAAATATAAATCCTTATATATTATTTAATCTCATAAATAAATTTTTATCAAATAATGAGTGATAAACAATCACATAATAGTTATTTCATAAGAGTTATGGTATTTTGTAAAAACAGTATTTTCACTTTTAACCCAAAAATATTTTTTTTTAAATATCCCAAAAAATAACACTAAGAAAATTTTGATGTGATGAGTTTAAAAATGACATTTATTTTTTCATATAAATGTTATTAAATTATAATAGAAATAATTATATTTATTTCCACATAGAAATAAATAAAAATATATTTTTTGATGAAAATATATATTTGATGAATAAAATGACTTTACTTAAAATTATGGGTTTGTTTCCAAAGAATAATTAATTTTGATTACATAATAGATTTTATCCTATTAAACCCACCAATTTAATGGCTCATTTATAATAGTCATGTTTAAATAATATTTTAACAATATTTAACAATTCGTTTAAGTTCTTTTTTGTCTGTTGTATACTATCGACAGAATTAAATTTAAAATGAGACATACAATAAATCTTGGGTTGTTACATTCTTCACTCCTTTAATAAATTGTTCCCTTGATATTTGAAATTATAATTTTAAAAATAAATTTTGATATTTGAAAATTCATTTGTGGAAAATCCACATCATAAGAAGGGTTAATAAAACACACTCTTAAAAATAGGGAAAGGAAAATGCCAAGGTCACCATAAAACTAGGTTTCTGAATATGAAAACATTAGTGGGAAGTAAAAACATGGGAATGGAAAATAAATATAACTATCAAGTTTTGATAAAGAGTTATATAGAACATGGTCATTAGAAAGTTTACCATCCCAAAATCATAAATTTTTTAAGGTTTAAAAGGCCATTGATTTCTTGGTAAGAAAAGTAAATGGATAACATTTTTTTTCCAAAATATTTTCCTAAAGTTGAGGTATTATTTTAATATAAATATAAATAAACTTACCTAATTTATTTCCATGTTATAAGCATAATATTAACCTTTTTCTGTTCTTAGATCTATTTCCACTTCATCCCTTATTCTAGGAAATGGATATTAAAGATAAATTTTTATACCCAAAGAACTTTTAATGAATTATAATATCCATAATTCATTCCTCTAGTCTCTAAATATTTTCCAAAACCAAAATGGTTAGAACATGTTATCCAATATGATAATTCATAATTTAACTACAAACAATAATATCTAAAGTTTAACTTAATTAATTACACAAGATTTCAATCTTAAGGCTCCCCCAAAATATTACTATCCATATTACAAAAAAATTTGAATAAGGTTGCTAAATTAAATTATTATTAATCCTCTAAAAAGTATATCTTATTATCATAGGTAAATACCTTGATAAAAACATGGTAATAAATTGAATCACCATAAGACCTTCATAAAAACAAGAAAGCTTCCTTATTCATTAAATTTAAATATGTAGTGAACTATAAAACAATCAAATCACTACCAATTACATGGTCACCAATATTATACCATAATTATCACTTTATTAATATCTCACATCTAGTGCATATTAAGTGTTATCCTGCATAAATAATGTTTTTTCAAAAAGAACAACTTTCCACTAAATAATGTTTCCTCATCATTTGTACCATTTATCATATACTCTTAAATCCTTAAAGAGAAATTATTTTGGTAAAATCCTTATACATTTAATAATTATTATAAAAATAATTTTACAAAACATGTTTATTGAATCCAAAAACACAAGAACAATAATAATTCCATTTCGTCTATATCAATAGTATAAGCTTTACCTTGATCACTTAACTTCTTCTGAGGTGTATTCCCTTAATACCTGTGGAATTCAATTATGTAGTGGCACATCTCCTTATATTTGAAACATTGCACAACTTCTTTATTTCCCTTGAAATCATGAGGATGGTTCCCTTTCTGTCCATACATTTAAAAACTCTCATTCCCTTCAAACAGGCACAAGGGTGTTTCTTTCCACAATTATCACATGTGGTAAAATACTTCTTTCTGTTTTTCCCTAATCCATTTTTTTAATATTATTTTTCTAATTATTTTTTATAAACCCATAACACCCAGAAAATTTCTTCTCTATGTTGATGTCGCATGATATTATATCCTCATATTATGAAAATATGTAGGAGACTGGTGTCATTCAGATGACTGGTTTAATCCCATCAAAGAAATGGTAAATATTACTCTTTGGATTAAGTAAGTAGTACATGGAATTCCTTATTAACCTTGTAAAGTTGGATTCATACTTAGAAACATTCTCATCATCCTTTTGTCTTGGACTCAAGAATTGTCTCTCCATATCCGCTCATTGTTCATGTGGAAAATATTTTTATGAGAAAATTTCCTTAAAATCATTCATTTCCATGTTTTTTAGTTTATCCTCTACTTTTTTGTTTTGAATAACTGACCACCATTGATCTAAATATCCCAAGAGATGATAAAATACCATGATAAAATTCTCCCTTTCATTACTTCTTAATGTGAGAAATATCTTTTATAAGGATCATATCCATTTCTCAACTAAAATTAGATTTCTAGTTCCACTGAATGATGGAGGTTATTGACGCATGAATCAGTATAACATTGTTACGTCACGGTGTGGATCGGCATGAAGTTTCATAAAAGTAAGGCTATTTATCATAACCTAAGTTAGATACCCCAGTATAGTTATAAGTTGTTTATCTCTAGGTACATCTCCAGCTTCATTATCTTTCCCAAGAGGGAAACCCCTACATAGATTATTTGAAATGATAAGGTTCTAATTCATTTCACTATGTTTTATTTCTAAATAAGGGAATACACTAGATTAGATCATAAAACTATAAAACATAATGTATAATCTCAAAACTAAATAACATAAATTGAAAATTTAGGTATAACTAATCTCTAAATCATAATTTTGGTTTATTTGGTAGTATTTCCAAGTTCTTTCGTAAGTTTTCATTCTATAATCTATATTTTACTAAATTTGGTTCCCAAATTTTCTACTAAACTTCTTCTGATTCCAACTGTAATGAACCCAGCCCTAGTATCCCAGATTCAGTGGTTACTTTATTATATTGGTATAATATATGAGGAATCACATCCTGAAGGATTAAATAATTCCATATAAATAACCGCATTATCTAGAAAACATAAACATGGATATTCTAATAATAAAATAATCACCTTAAAAACAATAAATAATCACGTAATGTAGGAATTCATAATTTTAGACATCTAAAATACCGTCAAGGCTTTGACCAAGACACCATGCATATATGAGTAAGACATAATCTAATACCCAAACTAGTTTTTTCTCATTAAACATATTGATGCATCGAGGGGCTATAGTGGGCCCCAACCATCACTTAATATGTCTAATAAATTCCTCATATTAAAGGATTCAAACCTAATCAACATATAAATTTCTATCAAAACAAGTATACAAAATTTAAATAACCTTCCCCATTAAGTAAACATAATCACAAACTATATAGAGTAATACGATGAATGGTATCAAAACAGTATATCCCCAATCATACTAATCAATAACCATTTAATAAAATATGAAAGATTTTATCATAATAGATAAACCAAAATGAATCATAATATTCAACAAAGGATTTTTTCATAGATGAAAATACTTTAAATGAGATCATTGAAAAATTCACAAGGAAAATACCCTTTTTTTACTTTTAAAATCACTTATGTTTAAAATGACATGAAATTATGAAGGGAAATATTTTTTTATGATAAACTTTTAAAAAAATAGTAATATTCATAAAATTAAGGCATCATTATAGCTGTAAAATCCTCTTATACCCTATAAGTTAAAAAACATTTCTTTCATATTTGTTTCTGAAAAGTTTCAATGAACCTTTTTTAGAAAATAAAAAAATTTACATTTCAAACAATTTATTAAAAATTCAAACATTAGTAAAAATAACTTTAAAAAATCATATGAAAATATTAAAAACATTTTTTCACAAATTATATAAAACATAGACTTGGAAGAAAATGAGAGTTTTAAGGTAAATGTTAAAAATTTAACTTTTTTAATAAAATTATCTTAAAAATATCATATCATTGAAGTGAGTGTTAATAAAATGAATTTATTATTTTTATCCTCTAAAAATAAAAATAAAACTGTTTAAATACAATATAAGGTAATAAAAATTAATTTTAACATAATATTATCATGACAAAATCAGTGAAGTATATGTTTAACTCAATTAATGGAAATTTAGTTAAGACATCCCTTACCAATTATAATCAGTAAAATAATATTCCCCATAAAATTAATAATTACAAAATTAATGATTTAATACCCTGAATAAAATTAGGATTATGATGTGATATATCAAAGGGTAGTATATAAACCACAAAAACAAAATAAGTGGTTAATAAGTCATATATCTCATATAAGTAAAAGTGAGATGAGAAACTCTCAACTCACCCTATAATTTAGTGTATCATTATTTAAAATCCTGTATAATTTTTTAAATAATGTAATTAATTAATTATAGAACTATATTCATATTTATAATACATTATATTATCTTTTTATAACATATTTCTACTCATTCATTAATTATATTTTATTATTTTCATTATTTTAGGTGTGTTTGTTTCATAGTTACATGGTTGGTTCACTTGTGTATTATTTTGGATTTAAATAATATTAAATTATCCCAAATATTATTTTTATTTCTTACATGATGATTCTTAATTTGATAAAATTTGATGATAAATTTTTAGTATAATTTAGTAGTTTTTCTGACCATTATGAACTAGTTTCATTTTATTTAATATTATGTATATATATTAGTTTAATAATATGTAATAGGATATAATATAATTATTAAAATATGATTTAACTAGAATAATACTTTTATTTCTAACCTTAAAGTTGTAAATTGAAAATGGAAAATCATTATTCATAGAGATGGTTAACAATCATAATTTGGATAATGGTTTTGTTTGTTTGAATAAGAAGTAATAAAAGGGATGCATATAAGGTATTCCATTAGAAAAATAGAATTATTTTATGTACATGATTCTGTAGTTATTATTTCTTGATGGATAATGTGTGTTATGATAATGTAGAATAATAAAAGAAAATAAGAAATGCGGTTCGAGAAAATTACCTCTTGAATATCACCTCCTTAAAGGATCCTTTGAGGAAATTGGAATTGGTATTTTTATGAGAACAAAAGCACTTGGACATGGTTAAAGTGGGTAGTATAGTTTTTTAAGATATTTTAAGATATTCAATTCTTTTTAGTAGAAATGGGGTGGTGAGGGGTGGTATTTATAATTGAGGAGGGTTGGTTTTAAGTGATTAAATAATGATTATTTTATATTTACACACAAAAACATTTGGGTGGAATTAATTCCCATGAATTTAGATGATAATTAATGTCATAAAGGATATTTAGGCTTTTTAAACACATCAACCAAGCATTTTATTTTTTATTTTTTTATGTATTTTAATATTTTATTTTTTAACTTTAACTCGTTACGTTATTTTACCTATACTGTGGTAAATCTTGTTTTTACCATTGTAAATTTTTTCCATAAAAATGAAAATGACATTAGAAACTAATTTTTACCTAATGAATAAAAATATAGAATCCATTTTAATTTATTTAATTTATAAAATTGATAAAAAAATAATTATAAATATGTTACGTGTATAACCCATAAAACAATTTTTTAGAAAAGGTAAAATCATGGATTTTAAAATTTCTAAGAATGTGTTTCTAAATGTAACTCCTTATGTATTATTGCATTAAATAAATAGATTTTGATAAAAAATGAGTGTTAAATGATCAAATTATTATTATTTAATAATAGTTATTGTATTTTATAAAAACATTATTTTCACTTTCAACCAAAAAATAAATTTTTTTATAAAATTCCAAAAACAATTCCCTAATAAAGTTTTGATGTACTATGTCAAAAAATGAATTTTATTTTGTAAAATAATTTTTCTAAAAGTTTAAAAAATTATTTATAATTATTTTCCCATAGAAATCAATAAAACCCCTTTTTGAAGAAAATATATATTTTAAGAATAAAATAACTTTACTAAAAAAATTGTGTTCATTTTATAAGTATAATTAGTATTTATTACATAATATAGTTAATCCTATTAACACACATAAATTTAATGGATTGTTTATAATGGTCATGTTTAAATAATATTTTAATATTATTATGTGGTTTGTTTAATCTTTGTTTTGTGTGTTGTATACTATCGAAGAAATTAAATTTAAAAAGAGTCATGCTATAAAATCTTTGGGTGTTACATTTTTTTCTTTCAATACTTCACAAAATGAGTTATATATTCTTTGGGGACTTGATACATTTCTAATATACTAATTTATCAGTGTTACCCATTAATGATTGTGATTTGTTTTACATTAAGCGGTAAAATATTGTTGCATCATGTTAGTTATTGGAAAATTCCTCCATACAATCAAATTTAATGGTCATAACATGATTCAATTGCCCCAATATACTTTTAATTTGTTCAACTCTAACTCTGGATTTATTTTATTTCCTAAAATAGATATATCTATATAGATTACATGCATTTGTATGGTTTGCATTCCTTACACTATTCTCTATTTATAAATAATTTCATATATTGAATTAGCTCATAACATTATAAATTTTAAATTATAGAGTTTAATTCAAAATCTAGAATAACACCTAACATAAATTGAATATTTATATATGGATAATCACATGATCATAAGATTATTATCTTTGGTAATAACTTAAAATCATAAAAATATTTTCAAATCTTTTATAATGGTTTATAAAGAACGTGTGGATCAACCAAATCATTTCATCCAAGAGTTTATAACAAGGTGTGAAGTCTTAGGACCACTCATTTTGCACTAAGAAAATATCTAGTTGATACTCCAATGGCCTTTTTTAGGGTGTTTACCCCTATTTGAATTTATGTTATAGCTGCATCCAATTTCCAGTATCCAGATAGGGATGTCATTACTATGTGTCCACACATTTTGTACTTTACCAATAATTTATGATATTATCTTATACTTAGACTTGTCCCTAGATTCTTTCATATGGTTATGTTCTCTAATCTATGTTTTCTTAAATCTAGTTCCTATGTTTTATACTAAAAATCCTTCAATACTAAATATAACACTATGACTTCAGTAACCTAGATTTGTTGGTTAACTTACTACATTGGCACAAGATAAAAGAGATCTCATCCTAAAATATTGAATAGAAGTCTTGGGAGAATATATACATACATGATTATCACATTATATTTTAAAACATTAAATATAACTTAAAAATCTAGTGAGATATTTATTATTTATTATATAATATCTTTAAAATCATTCATTAATTCCTTATTGGTATCTTAGGTAATGTAAAATATAATAAAGGGATATCTCAGATGCTTAGTGAGGGAAAATGTATAGTTAAAGTTGTAATAGAATATATAAAATGTGAATAATATGATAGAGATAACAAATAATAAAATATGCCATATATCTAATATCATGTATGTAATATATCCATGGATGAAATAATAATAGAAATAATCACATGGATAACAATAATTGGTTTCATAATAATATAATTCATAATTTCATAAATTATAATCTTCTCATCAAGGCCTCATGCCAACATATCATACATAAATAGGTAAGGAATATTCCAAATACTCAAACTAGTTTGTCTCATGAAACCTTTTAATGCATCAAGGGGATATAAAAGGCACCACATGTCACTTAGTAAGTCTAATTAATTCATTATATGAAATAAATGAATAATAAATCAGTACATAATCAACATAAACATTAACATTGAAAAACTAGAATACAAAATGTTAATGTTTTCCCTTATCAATAAATAGAATAGCGTGATCAAAATCCATCCATAAAAAATAAGGTCTATAGTATCATTAAATTTATCCATAATAAAGTATAAGAATCATCAAAGTATGTTTTCATAGATGAAAATACCTTTAAAATAACATTCAAACTTTCTTTGAAAACATCATTAAAAATATCCTTTTCTTTTGATAAAATTTTAAATAAAAATTTCCATAATTTTGAGAATATGATTTACTTTGAAGATAACTATGGAAACTTATAAAATAATATTCAAAGAAAATAATAGTTATTACAGTGATAAAAATTTATCATTCAGTAAATGTTAAAAAAATATTCATTTCATACATTTGGTACCTCATTTGGAAAAAAGATAAGAATATTCCTTTTAAATATTTATAAGGAAGTAAAATACAGTTTAAAATTAATATAAACAATCATTATAGCATAGTAAAATAATTATTTAAAATATAATAGTGAACATGGATGTGGAGGAGAAATATTTCAGGCCAAAATATAAATAAAGTTTGTTTTCATTAAAAATATTCTCAATAAATTTAAGTTACAAAAAGATAAAAATGAAATGAAAACATATAAAATCATTAGATAATAATAGAAGAAGATAATATGTGGATTTTAAAATAGAAACAAATTATAATTTCCATCAATGGAAATTTAAACATAAATAATCCCAAATAAAAATGTGATTATAGAATAAACCCTTTATAAGATCTCAGATATTAGAAAGGTATGTTCTCTTTTAAGTTTTGGTTTTAATCCCTTATTGTGGTTAATTAAGTTCTCACACAAGTCTAGAGGAGGCTCAGGGGTGTTCTAAGGGTTCGGGACACAAAAAGTGGATGAAGAGGGGTTTTCTAAGTAGGTCGTGTCATGACCATTCCTCGAGGCTCGTGTCGTGACTACCCCAAGCCCACCTTCCATAGGCCAGGGGCTGGCGACTAGCACCAAAGGCGTAATTCCTGATAAAAGGGAAGGAATTACCTTTATATAAGAAAACAAACACCACAGAGTACCCAAGATGAAATAAACACTAAGTAAACTGAGTACAAAAGTAAGTGCTGGAAAGTAAATGGGCCAGAATAAAAACCCAACGGAAAGTACAGTACAACTGAAAAGAAAGTAAAATAGCAGTAAAGTAAATCATCAACCACTGAGTCGTCCTCAGGCTATCCCACCTGAAGGGTGGGTACAGATGGTCTCCTCAGATCCTCGGGTCCGGCCATCCGCTCCGTCTACATCCCGCCTTATAGTCCACCTTCGGGTACCGTCCTGCTCCACAAACCTCAACCACGATCAGAATTGTCCGTCGTCTGCAACCAACACAATGTAGTGCGGGAATATCACGTGCAGGGGTGAGTATATGATACTCAATAGGGATCTCGAGACCCCCGAAGGTCTCCCAGAATCCACAAAGGATAAACCACAATGGAAAGATACAAACATGAAGTATCAACCAACACTACTTAGGTTTATGCCCATAAATATACCTAATTCATCCATTCCAGTTCGACTCCAACTCACGAGCCCAAGTACAACCCAGTCCACACAGGAAAGCACAACCCAGTCCACAAAGGAAAACACAACCTAGTCCACAGAGGAAAGAAAGTCAATCATATCGATGATATTGATTGGAAGTCAAGAATCAGCTCACACAGGAATACTACTCATGAAGAGGAGTAGAGAAAATTAGATATAATCTCTGAATCATCTCCCCTGCCGAACCCATGTAGGATCCAGGTATTGAAGTTGTCGTTGCCGAACCCACATAGGATCCATGTACAGTAACCATCGCTGTCAAACCCACGTAGGATCCAAGTACAGTCGTCATCACTGTCGAACCCACGGAAGATCCAAGTACAGTTGTCCTCACTACCGAACCCATGTAGGATTCAAGTACAGTCATCCTCACTGCTGAACCCACGTAGGATCCAAGTACAGTCATCATCGTCGTCGTGGTCGCAGCCAGCTCTAGGGTTCCCGCACACAGTATGCTCAATTCTGGGAGGGTCTGCTCCACGAGCCAAAGATCGATACATGAACTATCACGAAGACCAGAGTTGATGTATCCCATAGTTTAGTCCCACGTCATAGGGTAAAACCAAGAAAAACGTGCCCAAGTCATGGAGAACAATACGACCAAGCCATTTCCCTAAAGTACACGGCGTGTAGGTAAGCGATACATACCCTGTCATCAGACACCAGGTACTGCCCGTGTGATACGGCCTGTGTCGCAGGGCTGGTCTTGTAGATAAGTAATTCCACAGCGTGTAGTATGGTTACATGCCGTGTCAAAACCTCTAGGGTTGATTCCATGTGCGGTGTCCATGTATGGCCGTGTGGTGGAGTACATGCCCATGTACTCCACCCCGTGTCCGTGTATTTCCGAAATACATGCCAAGTCATCACGAAGCCGCTTCTGCCATGGTGAAGGTAGTACACGCCATGCCTCTTGGCCGAGTGGTTCTTCCCATGTCCATGTATCTCCCAGATTACATGCTGAGCCTCGCGAAGCTGCTTCTGCCATTCTAGAAAGAGAATACATACCGTGTTACTTGGTTATGTATTGTTGTCTATGTCTGTGTGTTTTCCCTGAATACACTCCAAGTCCATCGAATTATCCTCTGTCAAACAAAGTGGAGAGTACACGTCGTGTTTCTATAGTCACACATCGTGTACTAATTTTCTAACATCTGAAACGGAAGCCACAGTATGCTTGTACTACATGGCGTGTGCGCCTAGGGGACACGTCGTGTATTCTGTAATTTTTAGGAAATGACGCCTCTGGCCAGCACGCTTCCTGAGGTGTCCGTTCTTTGATCCGATTATCGGATTTCTATGAAACTTCCGCTTCTAGGTCACCCTGATGCTCTGAGTCTATTTACGATGTTTTCGGCCCTCTAATTGGATCTAAAAACATAGCTTGATTCACCGCTCAAGAACGGTCAAAGAACTCCACATATTCACAAGAACGACGGAGGAATCGGATCGTGTTAGTTTGGTCCAGTCCCTTCCTCATTAGTCCGATAACAAGCGGTTTATGAGGAACAACAACATGGAAGGAAAACCAATCATGACTCAATCCAAACACACCCCTACCTCGAAGAAAGTTCAAGTTTGTCAAGCATTGCGGATGATGGCGTCGTTCTCATCGTCGTCGGTGTACACCTGAGGAAATTTCGTCTTCTCTTTTATCACGGAGAGAAGATGATGATTGCGCATTAGTCGCTGAGTCATTCTTCACTTGAAGAAATGATGTTCTTCACGGAAGGATGAAGTTATTCCAAAGAGAAAAGTGATCTCTCCCCAAATTCCTCAAACAACAAAACTAACCAAATAAAATAAGGCCACCCCTTATTTTATTATTTTGCCAAGAATTTCAAATTTCCAAAATTCAAACGCATAATTCAATTAATTAACGAGTTTCAATTAGTTAAATTAATGTGTGTTGGAATTATTGATGTGGAAGAGGAGAAGTCGCATAATTAAATTCAAGGGGGGTTTAATGGAGAGTTTAAGGAGTTATGGGGAATATGAAGGGTTGGGGCTCGTGCAGGCCCCACATCTCATTTGTCCTCACATGGGTAGTTAGGGTGACAGTAGGTCCCACACGAACTTCCCCATGTAGGATAAAATCACTTAGGTTAGGAATAAAATTTGTACCACAAATTTTATTCAATTCAATTCTTTATTAATCCCCAAATTTTAACAACTCCTCCCGAGCAAACGCAACTTTGGTAAAGGTCCTCTTAAGAAATTATCAGCGATGCGGTTCCATTGGTGTGATCATATTTTGATTTCGAGCACCGGTTCAAAAGATATAAAAACCCACTCGTTCATTCACTGGACGTACCCAAGATAAATTTCAGAAATTGATTCCGAGCACACCGGGCCTCGGAATCAGGTGCCGTCAGAAACTGCGTACTCGTAAAATCACAAAGAATTTAAGAAAAAAAATTCCTTGAAATTTAAGGGTCTTTACAATACTCCCACCTCAGGGCTTTACGTACCTGTAAAGATACATCATAAACTAGGGAAACAAATGAGGTTACTGTGGACGCATCTGAGCCTCCCGCTCCCATGTGCTCTCCTAGAGGTTCCCATGCTACCACCTAATGCGCACTAAAGGAATAGACCATCCACGTAGGACCTTCTCCTGTCGATCCTCGATCTCTAATGGAACCTCTGCAAATGTCTCTCTGTCATCGATGTCTAGCTCCCTGTGATCAATGATATGTGTCGGGTCGTGCACGTGTCTCCTCAGCTGAGACATGTGGAAGACATCATGCACTCGGTGCAACTGAGGTGGAAGAACCAGGAGATAATCCACCTCTCCTATCCTGCTGAGAACCTGTAATGGTCCGATGAAGTGCGGAGATACCCTGTGGCCCCGAACAAATATATGTAATCCATGTCGAGGTGAGACCCGTAAGAAAGCGTGGTCGCTATCCTCGAACTCTAGTGGTCTCCGCCTCCTATCAGTATAGGACTTCTGTCAGCTCTGAGTAGTCCTTATCTACTCATGGATGATATGTACCTTCTCCGTCGTGGCCTGGACCATCTCTAGTCCTACAAGTGCTGACTCCCCAGGGTCTGTCCAGCACAGAGGTGATCTGCAAGGTCGTCCGTACAATGCCTCGTATGGTGCCATCCCGATGGTAGAGTGGTAACTATTGTTGTACGCAAACTCCACCAAGGGTAGTTGATCCTCCCAGCTTCGACCAAAGTCGAGGACACATGCACAGAGCATGTCCCCAAGAGTCTAAATGGTCCTCTCCGTCTGGCCATCTGTTTGAGGGTGAAAAGTGGTGCTCAGGCATAGCTGCGTACCAAATGCCTCTTGTAACCCCTTCAATAGCCGGGAAGTAAAGCGAGTGTCTCGATCGGAGAAGATAGACGATGGCACACCATGAACCCGTATGATCTCCTGAACTTAGAGGCATCTCAATCTCTCCACTGATCCCTTCTCTCTAATGGGTAAGAAGTGGGCTGACTTGGTGAGTCGGTCTACGATCACCTAGATGGAGTCATGTCCTCTGGAAGTATGTGGAAGTCTTGTCACGAAATCCATATATATCACATCCCACTTCAACTCTGGGACCTCTAAGGGTTGTACCAAGCCTGTTCGTACCTGGTGCTCCGTCTTCACCTGCTGGCAGATGAGGCATCGTGAAACGAACTCTGCCACAACCTTCTTCAAACCCGGCCACCAGTGCTGCCGTCTAAGGTCCTGGTACATCTTTGCTACTCCAGGATGTACCGCTAGAGGGGAAGTGTGAAACTCCCTCAGTACCTCCTCCCGTAATGCAGCCGGTACCATGGTACATCCCCTAAAAATGTTTACGTGCTATCCTCCTATAGAGAATCCATCAGGTGCATGCCCTGTGAAAATCTGAGCACATCGCGTCTCACAGTCAACATCCTCATGCTATGCCTCTCTGACCCACTAAAGTAGTGGAGGAGTGACTGTGAGTGACTGTAGAAAGGCTTCCCCATCTCTATCTATGAAGGATATCTGCAACGTGGCTAGCTGCTCCGTCGCCTCTCCAAGTAGCTGAATTCCCATCCTCCTGCTGAGAGCATCAGCTACTACGTTCCCCTTCCCAGTAGTATAGACTATCTCAAAGTCATAGTCCTGGAGGAACTCGGGCCATCACCACTGCCTCAGGTTCAGGTCCTTCTGTGAGAAGATTTACCTGAGACTCTGGTGGTCAGAATAGACTATAAAGCGCTCGCCCATCAAATAGTTCTGCCACATCTTCAAGGCGAAGACCACTACTACTAACAACAGGTCATGGGTAGCGTAGTTCTTCTCATGTTGCCTCAACTGTCGTGATTCATAAGCGATCACTACCCGCTCCTGCATCAGGACACGCCTGAGTCCAGTCCCTGATGAATCTCAGTAAACTACGTACCCTACTCCCTCCTCTGGTAGCCTCAATATGGGTGCACTGGTCAATCTCTATCTCTACTCCTGGAAGCTCTGATGACATCTATCTGAACATACGAAGAGTTTCCCCTTCTTTGTCAAAGTTGAAAGTAGTTCTACAGCTCTAGAGAAGTCTGGCACAAATTTTCGA
Source organism: Viscum album (assembly GCA_963277665.1). Taxonomy (NCBI): domain Eukaryota; kingdom Viridiplantae; phylum Streptophyta; class Magnoliopsida; order Santalales; family Viscaceae; genus Viscum; species Viscum album. Next base: position 418,589,703 of record OY728162.1, on the reverse strand, counting down.
TAGTACCCAGCCAGACCTAGGAAACTACGCACCTTCATCACGCTCCTGGGTGGTTCCCAAGCTAGCATTGCCTCAATCTTTGCAGGATCCACCGCAACTCCCGCCTCAGAGATGACGTGCCCCAAGAACTAGACCTCTCAAATCCAGAACTAAAACTTCGAGAGCTTACCATAAAGATGGTGCTTTCGGAGTGTATCCAGTACAACCCGTAAGTGGTATGCATTCTCCTCCTCAACAGTCAAGTAAATAAATATGTCGTCGATGAAGACTATGACAAATCGATCAAGGTAAGGCTGGAATATCCTATTCATGAGACTCATGAACACTGCTGTAGCGTTGGTTACGCCGAAAGGCCTAACCAAAAACTCATAGTGTTCATACCGACACCTGAAGGGAATCTTCTGCACATCCTCTTCTCAAACTCTGAGCTGATGATAGCCTGACATAAGGTATATCTTCGAGAACCAGTGTGCTCCCTTGAGCTGGTCGAAGAGATCATCTATCCTCAGAAGTGGATACTTGTTCTTCACGATCACCTGGTTCAGGCGACGGTAGTTGACACACAGTCGAAAGCTCCCATCCGCCTTCTTGGCGAACAAAATTGGGGAGGCCCAGGGTGAAACAGTGGGTCAGATGAATCCCTTTCCCTGCAAGTCCTCCAGTTGTACCCGCATCTCACGAAGCTCAGCGGGAGCCATCCGATATACTGGTGTCAATATTGGTGATGTCCCAGGGTACATTTCAATATAGAATTCTACCTCTCTACGAGGAGGTTGTCCTAGAACGTCGCCAGGAAAAACGTCTGCATACTAATCCACCACAACAAGATAACTCAGACTCCTCACATCAACTACTCACAGGATGAGACTAGCCAACTGATGAGTGATCGGTTGTCCTCTCCTCTGTGTGAGTCCATCCTGCACTGCAAAGGCTCCCTTCTCACCAGTGAAGGTGAACCAACTCCCATCGGTGCGGACACACCACACCTTGCACCTAATACAGTCGATCTGAGAATGGACCGTAGATAATCAATCCATGCCCAAGATGACGCCGTAAGGCCTCGACGCCACTACAAGAAGATCCCAGCCGAAGCTCTCGCCTCCTAGAGTAATCTCACACTGCCATCACCAGTGCATAATCGTCAAATCTGCTCCAATAGGAGTCTCTAGCCGTAAGGATTGATCCAACGGCTCCGTCGAAATCTCTGAGCTCTGAACAAGGGAAGCGGCAATAAAATAATGACTCGCTTCTGTGTCTATAAGAACTGCAGCAAGGGTGGAGTAGACACAGATAGTACCTCGAATCATATCAGGTGCGCCATGTTCGTAGGCCTCCACTGCCTGAAGTTGAGCCTGCCTCTATCCTCCAGCTCCCTACGGTTGGGGTGGACCTCCTGGTGGTGGTGGTGGTAGAGTCTTAAAGTGTTGCCCACCACCTAATGCCCAACCAGCTCCTCTGCCTCGTCTGCCTGCTCCCTGCAGACTGCCACAGTCGAACCTCTGCCACTGCCTAGGTGGTCCCTAAACCGTTTTCTGCTTCTCTGCATGGTGGGTCGACCAGTCACGAGCCATGTGACCCTGCCCGCCAAATGCATAGCACTATCTGCCTCTCGAATGACTGGATCTACTGCGTGTGCCCCGCACATCTAATCCTGTATCCTGAGGTCGCCCACCTGATGGTCCGGTCCACTTAGACCTCTGCGAAATCTATCTACTACTGGTTGTAGTAGACTCTGCTACATGTCTCCCTATGGTAGGCCTCGCTGTTGGCATAGGCTCGGAAAGGAAGCTCTCCACAAGAAGGGCTTGCTCCAGTACTCCTTCCTGTGTCGGTATAATGAGGGAGATCATCGAAGCCCTAATCTCATGCCTCAGTCCCTTCTCGAAGGTCCAGGACCGGAATAAGGGGTCATGTACCATGTCTGTGGAGTAGTGCAAGAGGTCGGTAAATCTCGCTGAGTACTGGGCTACTGTCATGCTGACCTGCCACAGCTGTAGTAACTCCTGGATGCGCACCGCACAGAGGGTGGCTGGAACGAACTCAGAGCGGAAGAGGCTCTCGAAGTCTGTCCAAAGTAGAGATGCCACATCATGCACCTGGAGCATTAGGTGCCACCATCTACCTTCTGCTGCGTGCAGGAGACTCACCGCAAGGATCACCATGAGGTCAGCTGGTGTCCCTACTAATCTAAAGACTCGAACAACAGCCTCCAGACAATCCTCGGCTACCTGAGTGTCCGTCTCCCTGCGGAAAATGAGCAGTCTTTGATGCTGAAACTCATGCAGTACACTCAGGCGACATGCACTCTCAACTGCTGGGGCTAGTGGAAATGGTGGCTCGGTGTGTAGAGGTACCGCCAGTTCCTCCGCTTTAATGGGGCCCTGCACCGAGGCCTTGTCGCTCGGTGGGCTACCATCTCTCACAAAGCTCGGAACCCTAGCTGGCTACCATCGTGGGGCCATCCTGAAAAGGAACAGGTGAACCATGGTTAATACAGTATACCTGGTGAGACGACACAAAGTAATCACAAAGAAAACTTTTGAAACATACATGCAATCAGTGTTTTCATGCACTGAGTCAGAAATCAGAAGTCAGGGTCTTAGTGTATGGATATGTCGGCCGCCGCACCAACACTGGACTCCCTGGACTGATAACTGCACTCAATACCCTTAACACTATTGCTTCACATAGAACAAATTATCAGGGTCCTGAGTTCTGCGGTAGAACCGACTCCTCTGATACCAATTTGTCACGACCCATCCTCGGGGCCTGTGTTGTGACTACCCCAAGCTCACCTTCCATAGGCCAGGGGCTGGAGACTAGCACCAAAGGCGTAATTCCCGATAAAATGAAAGTAATTTCCTTTATATAAGAAAACAAACTCCACATAGTACCCAATCCAAAGTAAACACTAAGAAAACTGAGTACAAAAGTAAGTGTTGGAAAGTAAATGGACCAGAATACAAACCCAATGGAAAGTACAGTATAACTGAAGAGAAAGTACAACAGTAGTAAAGTAAATCAGCAACCACCGAGTCATCCTCCGGCTATCCCACCTAAAGGGTGGGTACAGATGGTCTCCTCATCTCCTCGGGTCCAGCCGTCCGCTCCGTCTACGTCCCGCCTGATATTCCAGCTCTGGGTACCGTCCCGCTCCACAAGACTCAAACACAATCAGCACTGTCCATTGTCTATAAACAACACAATGTAGTGCAGGCATAGCCAGTGCAAGGGTGAGTATAGGATACTCAGTAGGGACACCGAGACCCCTAAAGGTCTCCCAAAATCCACAATGGATAAACCAAAAAGGTAAGATACAAACACGAAGTATCAACCAACTCTACTTAGGATTATGCCCATACATATACCTAAGTCATAAATTCTAGTTCGGCTCCAACTCACGAGCCCAAGTACAAACCAGTACACACAGGAAAGCACAACCCAGTCCACAAAGGAAAACACAACCCAGTCCACACAGGAAAGAAAGTCAATCATATTGATGATATTGATTGGAAGTCAAGACTCATATCACACAGGAATACTACTCACGAAGAGGGGTGGAGATGATTAGATGTAATCACTAAATCATCTCCCCTTCCAAACCCACATTGGATCCAGGTAGTGAATTCGTCGCTGCCGAACACACGTTGGATCGAAGTACAGTAACCATCGTTGCAGAACCCACGTTGGATCCATGTACAGTCGTCATCACTGTCGAACCCACAGAGGATCCAAGTACATTCATCCTTGTTGTCGAACCCACGTAGGATCTAAGTACATTTGTCCTCGCTGCCGAACCCATGTAGGATTCAAGTACAGTCGTCATCTTCATCGTGATCGTAGGCAGCTCTAGGGTTCCCACACACAACATGCTCGATTCCAGGAGGGTCCGCTCCATGAGCCAAAGATTGATACATCAACTATCATGAAGACCAGAGTTGATGTATCCCGTAGTTCTGTCCCACGTCATAGGGGAAAAACAAGCAAAACGTGCCCAAGTCACGAATAACAAGACGACCAAGCCATTTCCTTAAAGTACACGGTGTGTAGGTAAGCGATACACGTCGTGTCATCAGACACTGGGTACTGCCCGTGTGATATGGCCCGTGTCGCAGGGCTGGTCGTGTAGATAAGTAAGTACACATCATGTAGTATGGTTACACGTTGTGTCCAAACCTCTAGGGTCAGTTCCATGTGCGTTGGCCATGCCTGTCCATGTGGTGGAGTACATGCCCGTGTACTCCACCCCATGTCCGTGTATTTCCGAAATACACACCGAGTCATCACGATGCTGCTTCTGCCATGGTGAAGGTAGTACACACCATGCCTCTTGGCCGAGTGGTTCTGACCGTGTCCATGTATCTCCCAGATTACACACTGAGCCTCGCGAAGTCGCTTCTTCCTTTCTAGGAAGATAATACACGCCGTGTTACTTGGTCGTGTATTGCTGTCTGGGTCCTTGTATTTTCCCAGAATACACGCCAAGTCCATTAAAGTCTCCTCTGTCAAACAGAGTGGAGAGTACATGTCGTGTGTCTAGAGTCACACGCCATGTAATACTTTTCTAATGTCTGAAACCGAAGCCATAGTATGCTTGTACTACACAGCGTGTTCTCCTAGAGGACACGCCATGTATTCCGGAATTTTCCCAAAATGACGCCTCTAGCCAGAACGCCTCCCGAGGTGTCCGTTCTTCGTTCTAATGATCTGATTTCTATGAAACTTCTGCTTCTAGGTCGCCCCGACGCTCTGAGGTCGTTTATGATGTTTTCAGGCCTCTGATTGGCTCCGAAAACATAGCTTGATTCACCGCTCAAGAACGGCCGAAGAACTCCACATAATCACAAGAACGGTAGAGGACTCGGACCATGTTAGTTTGGTCTGGTCCATTCCACATTAGTCCGATAACAAGAAATTTAAGAGGAACAACAACATGGAAGGAAAACCAATCATTACTCAATCCAAACACACCCCTACCTCGAAGAAAGTTCGGGGTTGTTAAACATCACGGATGATGGCGTCGTTCCCATTTTCTTCGGTGTGCACCCGAGGAAACGTCATATTCTCTTTTATCACAGAGAGAAGATGATGATTGTGCGTCAGTCACCGAGTCATTATTCGCTTGAAGAGATGATGTTCTTCACAGAAGGATGAAGTTATTCCAAAGAGAAAAGAGATCTCTCCCTAAATTCCTCACACAACAAAACTAACCAAATAAAATAAGGCCTCCCCTTATTTTATTATTTTGCCAAGCATTTCAAATTTCAAAAATTCAAACACATAATTCAATTAATTAAAGAGGTTAAATTAATTAAATTAATGTGTGTTGTCATTATTAAAGTGGAAGAGGAGAAGTCACATAATTAAATACAAGGGGGGTTTAATGGAGAGTTTAAAGAGTTTTGGGGAATGTGAAGGGTTGGGGCTCGTGCGGGCCCCACCTATCATTTATCCTCACATGGGTAGTTAGGGTACCAGTGGGTCCCACCCTAACTTCCCCATGTAGGATAAAACCACTTAGGTTAGGAATAAAAATTTTACCACAAATTTTATTCAATTCAATTATTTATTAATCCCCAAATTTTAACAACTCCTCCCGAGAAAACACACCTTTGGTAAAGGTCCTCTTAAACAATTACTGGCGTTGCGGTTCTAACGGTGCCCTCATATTTTAATTCCGAGCACTGGTTCAAAAGATAGAAAAACTCACTCGTTCGTTCACTGAACGTACCCGAGCTAAACTTCGGAAATTCATTCCGGGCACATCGGGCCTTGGAATCAAGTGACATTAGAAACAGCGTACTCGTAAAATCCCAAAGAATTTAAGAAAAAAATTTCCTTGAGATTTACAAGTCTTTACAAGTCGCATGGTCTGTGCACGGTCAGTGCTAACCATACAGACAGCCCAGGTAAACTGTGAAAGTGGAATTTTTTTCAGATAGTAGCCTCTACACGATTTGCACACAGTTTTGAAAACTGTGTGGCTAAACCATCTGAGGGGGCTCCTTTGGAAAGAATCATCCACATGATTTGTGCACGGTTTGGAAAACGGTGCAGGTAAACCATGTAAGGGGGCCTTCTGGATAGAAGCATCCACACAGTTTACGCATGGTTTGGAAAAACATGCGGGTAAACTATGCGGCCCAAAAACATCTAAAAATTTACATTTTTTCCACCCTGATATTTTTAACCCCAACTTGGGAATTCCTCCCATTTCTACTCTTTTCACCCAAGGGATGAACCAAATCTCCCAAGAGCTCCAAGTGATCAATATCCCTCATTTTTAAGGAATTTATGGTGCTGTTTGTGGCAGATCAAAGCTCTATGTAAGGTTAATCCCATCCTTGCGTCTCTTTTGAGTTTAGGGTTTGTATCTTCTTCTCCTCTCCTTCTGAAGCTCTAAACCCCTACTCATTGGGTGAGATTTAGGTTAAGGCTTCAAAGGTTGGTTGAAGTGGAATCTAAGGGCTTGATTGAGAGTTCACTCAATTGTGGAATCAAGGTAGGTGGTCTACAAGTTATATCCCATGGTTTATCTAAGGATTTGTGCATGTGTGGTTTTTTATTGAGTGTATCTTGGTATGTTTGGATTACCCATGGTATGTTTTGGTAAAATGGTTATTAAAAAGTTAAAGGGGAACCCTCATGATCCACATAGGATGTATTAAGGGTGATGAGACTAAACTAAGACCACCCATGGGGTGATCCATCTTTCCCAAACCTAGGGATTTGTGAAGAACAATTGATATTGTTGAGTATTTATGTTGATCCCTTGATAAACATGTTTATTTGATTATGTGTGTTGTCTTAGAAGCTAGGTGGTTCACCTAGGCTTGATAATAACATAAGTTATATTGGGTTAAGATGTGTAAATGACTAAATACCATAATGGAATGGGTCATGAGCATAGTAATGAATCCTAGTGAGTTAGAAAAAACTAACAAAGCCTAGTGAGATGGGAAAAATGAATGAATTCTTAGTGAGATAAGAATAATGAAATGGAATTGTGTTAAATGGATAAATGATGTGAAGTGTGGTAATTGTGTTAATGGGTTAAGTCATGGTGTTAACCCTCGTGTTATTGTTATGGTATATGTTTTCCTTGGGAAATGGTTGTGATGTTGTATAAATGGTTAATTGTTACATATATATATAGCATGTGATCATAGCTTGGTAGTGTGGGGTATTTACTGAGGTTATACACCCATGGGTCGAGTTGGAATGAGGCTTTAAACTCCACCCCTAATGCATGGGGTAGGGATGGGACTAATGCTCTACTTCCCTATCTGTTGCATCCACCCAGACTGATGCTTCGAGGTTAGGATATGGTTGATATCCACCCAAACTGATGCTTCGAGGTGAGGATATGCTTGGAAGAGGGAATTTGGTCCTAGTGAGATAGGACAACTGTGTGTTTTCCTCATGTATGTGATTGTTTACTTTAAGATATGTAACTAGTTGTGTTTAATAAACCCCTGATAAATGTGTTAAAAATGTAAGATATGGAAATGGTAATAAATGTTGGTAGTGGACCTAAACTAGATATGGGAACTTAATATTTTCCCTGTCATTTATTATTTATTTCCCTTTTTCATGCACAATTGTTTATACCAGATATTTTTTAGACACTGTTGGTGGTAGCCTATTGATTTTTACTCACACCATGCTCAGGCTGCCATGGGTACCCGAGCAGACTTCATGTTTTCAGGTCAAGAGAAGGGAAAAGGCCCTTGTTAGGCAGTTGGGTTGTCATGGGTGTTGGTGGAGGAGGACCTAAACTTATGTTGGGACCATTTTGGTGATTTTGCATTTTGTCTTCATTTTGGGTTTTGTTCACTTTTTCACTTGTATCATGACATGGCATATTTACTATTAGACATGGTTTTACCCCATTTTGGGGAATGGTTGTTATGAATGCTCATGTATTATTGATTATTATTCCGCTATTTTTTATCTTTTATTTTGGATTACTCTAATAAAAAGGGTTTATAGTCTCTCACATTAAATATTTAGACCCTTGCTACTAGTCAGAAACCTTCGGCATATGGGGAAGCGTGCTTAAGGTCATGTAACCACCTAGATAGGAGCGTTGTTTTAGTGGATTCTAGATATGGGACATTACAAAGTGGTATCAGAGGAGGTATTTCTTATCCTTCTTTGAAATCCTGTTATTTGGGATGGTAGATGGGAGTTAGGATGTGTTGGGACTTGGTAATGAGCTCATTCGTGGGAGTATCTAACCCATGTATGAGGGAATACCCAAGTTACCCAGGGCGGGAATTGTTGTTCTTGATTGTGCAATGTTATAGTTGATGATATTTAACCATTGGTTGATGAACATGTTGTGTGATGTGATTGTTTTATGCAATTTGGCTCATGGCCTCAATGGAATGATGTTGTGCATTCATGAATCAATTTGGGAACCTGGAGAGGTAGGTTACATGCATCACAGTAGGCTCGCTTGGGTTGGGTATGTGAGGAATGTAAGATAGAATGCACTAAGTATGTTTGATCTAACCAGAGATTTTTAGCTGCAGCACCCTCCGACCATTACTGGAGAGGGTGGGCCATAAGAAATGGAGTTCTGGATAGAGTCTATCCAGACGATACTTGGTCATATGGATACTCTTGATGTGAAGAGGGTTAAGTTGGCAGCTTATATGTTGTGGGTCCAGGAAAAGTGTTGGTGAAACATCTTGGCTTAGACTGAGTAGGCTGAGGGGATGTTGTGGAAATATTTCTAGGAAAAGTTTTTGGATCATTTTTACCTAGATACTTTGAGGCAAGACTGCACAACAGAGTTCATGAGCCTGACTCAGGGATCAATATTGGTAATTGATTATGATTATCGCTTCACTGAACTGTGACAATTTTTTCCAGTGTTTGCGGGGGATGAGGCAGTAGTTTCAAGGTATTTCCAGGATGGTCTAAGACATGAGATCAAGTCTCAGGTGAATATATTTCACTAGAAGAGATTTACAGAGGTATTAGATCAAGATTTGATCTCATAAGGGAACCTGAAGAGATTTTAAGGTAGCAGTCTTGTCGTGCCAGCTAGGCAGACAAGTGATGCAGCTTTAGAGGTCCAGAAGAGTCATTTAGGAATTTTTTAGCAGGGAGGAAGTGTGCAAGGTGGTCATAAGAGAGGGTCTGCCTCTCAGGGTGGTAATTGGGTGTTCTGCTATTAGTGTGGTAGGTCGGGGCAAATGCAGGCCCAGTGTCCTCGACCTCCAGTTGAGAGTCAGTCATGCGGCAGATTCAGACATGTCTAGAGGTTCTGCAGGAACCCTCAGTAGGAGGAGTATGAATGTTGGTGACATGCAGATGCTCAGTGGAGGCAATGGATTAGTTTCTCCATATCAGGTAGGCAGTTGGAGCTCCATGGGTCGTATAGGAAGGGGTGGTGGACATGGAACTCTGAGGCAGGATCGCCCACATCAGTAGGGTAGTGCAGTGTAGGGCACATAGGTTGGAACCCAGGGTAGAGGGTCCAGTCACCTTTATGCAGTTCAGTCTGCACCTGAGGATAGCGAGGTTGGGCCATCGACTGTTCAAGGTATGATCTGTGTAGCTTCTATGCTTGATAGTGCATTGTTTGACTCTGGTCCCACACATTCATTTATTTATGCTAAACTTGTGGTAGTGTTGGGTTTGCCTATGGATAATTTCTGTAGGGTTATGTCGAGTGACACTCTGTTGGGGTGCGGAATGAGGAAATCAGGCAGTGAAAGGGATGTGCTCTAGAAGTCTATGGGTATCGTTTCCTATGGGACTTTCTCATTTCCTGTGGGTATGGATTAGTTAGTGTTGTATCGAGGGCAGATAGACTATTATCTTCACAGGGTATCATTCATGTCACTTGATGGTGACACTTATGGAAATCGCAAAGAGCGGGATATTCGAGCAGGTCACGTGGGATCATTCAATCGGCAGTTGGATATGCTCATGTCTCAAGTATCTTGTCTTGGACTTGATGATGAGAGAGGGGAATAGTCTGTCCTCCTTCCAGTAATGGATCAGTTTTAGGATGTTTTTTCTGAGGATTTCTCGGGGTTTCCACCGGAGAGGGATGTTGATTTCATAATTGAGTTGCTACCAGGAGTAGAGCTAGTTTCTTTTCCACCATACCAAATGGAACCAATAGAACTCCATGATTTAAAGGTTCTGCTTGAGGATTTGGAACATAAGGGTTTCATGCATCCTAGTACGTCTCTTTGGGGATCTCCTATACTTTTTTGAAATAAGGTTGATGATTCATTAAGGTTGCGTGTTGATTATTAGAATTTAAATCAGATGACGGTGAAAAATAGGTACCCTCTTCCTAGAATTGATGAATTGTTTTACCAGTTGAGGGGTGCATTGATGTTTTCTAAGATTGATCTGAGATCAGGTTATCACTAGTTGAGGGTGAGGCCTTCTGACATACCGCTGACAGCTTTTAGGAGTCGGTATGGGTTGTTTGAGTTTGTGGTGTTGCATTTCGTCTTGACTAATGCACCAGAAGTGTTCATGGATTTGATGAACTGAATCTTTCATCCTTATCTAGATCAGTTTGTGGTTGTCTCTGTTGATGACATCTTGGTGTACTCAAAAACTCATGAAGATCATCCCAACATCGTGACATCGTCTTGAGTACACTAAGAGAGCATCGGATTTATGCTAAGCTATCAAAGTGTCAGGTCTGGATTGGAGAAGGGCATTTTCTAGGTCACATCATCTTTGAGGAAGGTGTTTCAGTGGATCCAAAGAAAGTGCAGGTAGTTGTTTCTTGGGAGCATCCCAGGAGTGTTTCACATGTTCATAGTTTTTTGGGTTTGGCTGGATATTAATGGAGGTTCATTCAAGATTTCTCTCATTTGGTTGCACCACTGTCGAACATGACCAAGAAGAGAATCTGGTTTGAGTGGTCGGAGGCTTTTGAGAGTGCCTTTAAAGAGTTGAAAAGGTGATTGATGACCACACTGATCTTGATCTTACCTGAGCTAGGTAAAAAGTGTGCCTTTTTTTGTGATGCGTCCAGCATCGGGCTTGGGGCTATTTTGATGCAAGATGAGTGGGTTGTGGCTTATGGGTTGAGGCAATTGAGACCCCATGAGCAGAATTATCCCACTCATGATCTTGATTTGGCTACAGCAGTGTATGCCTTAAAGTGATAGAGGCACTACTTGTTGGGGGAACGGTTCATGGTGTATACCCATCATAAGAGTTTAAAAAAATATCTTTTTTCAATGGGATTTTAATCTTTGGAAGTGAAGGTGGGTTGTGTATCTCCAGTCTTTCTGCTTTGAGATGGTATATACACATGGAAAAGGGAACAGTGTTGTTGATGCTTTGAACAGGAAGGCTCAGAACCAGGTGGTTCAGGAATCCAGCACCGAGTGGAAGGTGATGGCCTTTTTCACGGAGATGAACCTAGAGGTGCGGGAAGAAAGTGGTCAGGTGACTCTTGCTTTCATGGATGTTGAATCGATGCTTTTGATCCATGTTAGGGTAAGTCAGCTTCATGATCCTGAATGTTTGGCCATGAAGGAAAGACTTAATGGTGGAGATCCACCTTCAAGTTGGGTCGTCAGTGTGGATGGGGTTGTTTGTGTTCATGATCATCTGGTTGTGCCAGTGTGCATGCGAGAAGAGTTGATGTGTGAGTTCCATGCATCAAAATGGGTAGTGCATCCTGGTTTGACGAAGATGTATCGTGATCTCCGTAGGCATTTTTGGTGGCTAGGAATGAAAAAAGTACATTGAGGGCTTTGTGGCATGGTGCCTTAGCTGTCAATAGGTGAAGGCTGAACATCAATGCCTAGGTGGACTATTACATCCATTTCCCATTCTAGAATGGAAGTGGGATGATGTGACAATGGATTTTGTGGTGGTTCTTCCAAGGACTCCTCAGAAGAATAATGAAATCTGGGTGGTTTTGGATTGGATAATGAAAGTGCCTCATTTCTTATCGATTCAGGAGACTTATATAGTTGATCAGTTGGGTGAGTTGTATGTTTGGGAAATAGTATGGTTTCATGGTGTACTATGAACTATAGTTTTAGATCAGGATCCTCATTTCACATCACGTTTCTGGAAAGGGTTATAGAAGGCTCTAGGTACTCAGGTAATTTTGAGTATGGATTGCCACCTATAGACAAACGAGTAGTCGGAGCATATAATCTAAGTGTTGGAAGACATGTAGAGGGCTTGTGTCTTATATTTCTTTGGTTCCTAGGATAATCACTTGTCGCTTGTGGAATTTTCCTACAACTATAGTTTTCAATCTAGGGTTCATATGGAACCGTTTAAGGTTCTCTATGGGAGGTTGTGCAGATCTCTACTATGTTGGTTGGAGGCTGGTGAAACCGAGCTGTAGGGATTGAGTCTCTTACAGGAGAAATAAAATAAGGTTGAGTTGATTTTGAAATGGATGGTAATGGCTCAGAGTAGATAGAAGTAGTATGCAGATCATAGGCATAGATCTATTGAGTTCAAGGTGTGTGATAGTGTGTTCCTTCAGGTTTCTCCAAGGTTGGGTCACTGACGGATTCAAAGGCAGGGAAGGTTGGAGCCCAGTTATGTGGGGCTGTTTGAGATAGTAGAGAGGATGTGGTCAGTGGTGTACCGATTGGATCTCCCATAGTGGAATAGTGGGATGCATGATGTATTTCATGTGTCATAGATTTGGCGGTATCACCTAGACCCAACTCACGTGGTAGATGTTGAGGATGTTGTGCTTGAGGCTGATGCATCATTTGAGGAGCATCTAGTTCATGTTGCGGATCATAGTGAGAAAGTCTTGTGGGGAAAGTTTGTGCCATTGGAATGAGTACTATGGCGGTATGGACATGTTTAGGAAGAAACTTGGGAGCGGGAATCAGATATGTGGTCTTACTGGCCTGATCTCTTTTCCTTGGAAGTGCAATGGAGCTTAGGATCTTAGCTTGAGGATGAGTCATTATAAGGTGGGGAGGTTGTAAGATCCTGGATCTTGAAATGGTATGTTCTTGTTTAATTTTTGGTTTGAATCCCTTATTTTGGTTAATTAAGTGCTTACCCAAGTCCTAGAGGAGGCTCATGGGTGTTATGAGGGTTTGGGACATGAGAAGTAGAGAAAAGGGGGTTTTCTAGGTAGTCTGCATGGTTTTTTCATGGTTAGTGTTAACCGTGCAGACAGCCTAGGTAAACCATGCAAGATGAAGTTTCTTTGGATAGAAGCCTATGCACGGTTTGCGTATGGTTTGTAAATCCATACGGCTAAACCATTTGAACGGGTTCCTTTGGATAGAAGAATTCGCACGGTTTTTGCACGGTTTGGAAAACCGTGTGAGTAAACCTTGCAAGGGGGCCTTTTGGGATCGAAGCATCCCCATGTTTTGCACACGGTTTGGAAAACCGTGCGGCCTAGAAACTTCTAAAAATTTAAAAAATTTCACCTCATGATTTTTAACCCCAACTCAGGAATTCCTCCCATTTCTCCTCTCGTCACCCTAGGTAGAAACCAAATCTCCCAGGAGCTCTAAGAGATCAATATCCCTCGTTTCTAAGGTGTTTTTGGTTCCATTGGTGGTGGATCTAAGATCCGGGTAAGGCTAATCCCATATTTGCTTCTCTTTTGAGTTTAGGGTTTGTATCTTCGTCTCCTCTCCTTCTGATACTCTAAAACCCTACTCTTTGGGTGAGATTTAGGTTGAAACATAAAAGGTTGGTTGAAGTGGAATATAAGGGCTTGATTAATAGTTTTTTAAACCACAGAATCGAGGTATGTGGTCTACAAGTTATATCCCATGGTTTATTTGAGGATTTGGGCATTTGTGGTTTTGTTCTTGGGTGTCTCTTGGTATGTTTTGATTACCCATGGCATGTTTTGGTAAAATGGTTATTAAAAAGGTAAAGGGGAACCCTCACAATCCCCATGGGATTCATTGAGGGAGATTAGACTAAACTAGGGCCACCCATGCGGTGAACTGACTTTCTCAGACCTAGGGATTTGTGAAGAATAAGTGAGATTCTTGACTATTTATGTAGAGCCCCTGATAATTATGTTGATGTGATTGTGTGTGTTGTGTTAGAAGATAGATGTTTTTCCTAGGCTTGATAATAACCTAAGGTGTGTTGGGTTAAGATGTGGAAATGACTAATGAACAAAATGGAATGGGTCATGAGCATGGTAATGAAGCCTAGTGAGTTAGGCATAATGAACAAAGCCTAGTGAAATAGGCACAATGAATGAATTATTAGTGAGATAAGCATAATGAAATGGAATTGGGTTAAATGGATAAATGATGTGATGTGTGGTAAATGTGTTAATGGGTTAAGGCATGGTGTTAACCCTAATATTATTGTTATGGTTTATGCTTTCCTTGGGAAATGGTTGTGGTGTTATGTAAATGGTTAATGGTTACATATATGTATATCATGTGCACATAGCTTGGTAGTGTGGGGTATTGATTGAGATTCTAAACCAATGGGTCAAGTTGGAATGAGGATCTAAAATCCACCCCTAATGCATGGGGTAGGGATAGGACTGATTATCTATTTCCATATTGGTTGCATCCACCCGGACTGATGCTTCAAGGCGAGGATATGGCTGACATCCACCCAAACTGATGCTTCGATGTGAGGATATGGTTGGAGTGCGGAAGTTGGTCCTAGTGAGATAGGACCACTATGTTTTTTTCTCATGTATTTGATTGTGTAATTTAATCTTTGTAACTTTTTATGTTTAATAAACCCCTGATAAATGTGTTGAAAAGGTTAGATATGGAAATGGTAATAAATGATGGTAATGGACCTAAACTGGCTAAAGGCACTTAACCTTTTCATTTTCATTTATTATTCATTTCTCTTTTTCATTAAAAATTGTTTATATCAGATATCTTGTATACACCGTTGGTGGTGGCCTACTGAGTTGTAATCACACCCTGCTCGGGCCGCTGTGGTTACTCGAGTAGACTTCATGTTTTCAGGTTAAGAGAATGGAAAAGGCCCTTGTTAAGAAGTTGGGTTGGCATGGTTGTACATAGAGGAAGACCCGGACATGGTGTCGAGACCATTTTGGGGATTTTGCAATTTTACTTCATTTTGGGTCTTGTTCACTTTTTCACTTGTATCATGACATGGCATATTTACTGCTGGACATGGTTTTACCCCATTTTGGGGAATATTTGTTATGCATGCTCTTGTATTATTGATTATTATTCTGCTATTTTTTTATCTTTTGTTGTGGATTACTCTGATAAAAAGGGGTTATAGTCTCACCAATTGACTATTCAGACACCCGCTTCTATTCGGAAACCTTTGGCACATGGAGAGGTTCACTTAAGGTCATGTAACCACCCGGTTCGGAGCACCGGTTTAGTGGCTTCTAGGTCAAGGACGTTATACCCTTAACTCATAATTCTTCTTGGTCAGACCTACTCTAATATATTATATAATAAATTTAAATTTCTTATAGTTCAATATTAGAACTAAATTTTTATTTATCTTACTATATACTATTCTTTAATAATTTTTTATTATCTGTTTATTAATAATTTTTTATTAAAATCATTATTTGAATGCTAATGGTTCTATTTTGGATACATGTTTTGGTATGAAAATTCTAGATATTTTGACTTTTTCATGGCCTCATAATATAAATAATCATAAAAGTTTTATAATTATCATATTTATAAATTCAATATTCTTTTAAAATCATCTAATGATAATAGTCATGAAAATGAATTTCATAATCACATGGATATAGTAGTATGTACTTATGAATGAGTGATTTTTTCATTTTCAAAGTGATAAAAAATGAAATAGATAATGGTTTAATTTTAAAGAATAAAAATAATAATGTTGATATCATAATTATTCATTAAATTAATACATATTTCTATCTATGTAAGGTGGAAATGAAAAATTAATCACATCACTTTGTGAAGGTAGTAGTTCACACGTACGCACGAGCGACATTGTCATTTTCCAATTCATGGAATGGTAAGAGGTTAAATAATATATTATCTTTCCATAATCATAATAATTTCATTAAATAAAATATATTTCTTAATTCTATATTTATAACCAGTATTGTGAGGTGGTGATGAAAAACAAAGTACATCACTATGTGGATATGATAGTTTTTATAAACGCACGAGCGATGATATCATTTTCTATAATATGGAAAAGGATATGAAAAGGGTTTTGAAATAAATATAATAAAATTTAAATATATTTAATATATTTATGTAATCATATCATCATTTTTATAGAATATTTTATGGAGTTTTAAGAATAAAAAAACATGAAAACACTTGTTTATGAGTTATACCTCTTCTTTGGAAAACTTCCTTTGGCTTACACATTAAGACTTCTAGGATTGGTATTTTGGTGATATCATGAACTCTAGGATGTATGGATGGATTTTTGGAAGTTATTTAGGCTAATATTGGTTGATTTTAATGTATTAAGTGGTGTGAATAACAGAGCATAGGAGGTTACCTTTATAGGTTCCAAGCGCAGTGGAAGTGCAGGAGGGACGGTGCCCAACTTTAATTTTTTTCATATTAAATGAACAATATGGGATAAATACGATGAGAATTATAGTATCCATGAAATTGAATCAAGGATTTATACAAAGTAATAGAAACCAGGAACCAAGAGATAGGATTAAAATATTTTGTTTATAATTAATTTAATTAAATAAGAATTACCTCTAAGGTGATTATTTCTTCATCGATGAGTTCAGACATAGATATGTTGGTTAATCATCGTTGTGTTGTAGAATCCAAGTATAGGATTCCTCTAGTAGTGATCCACATGTGTTTCACATATCTTTGGATGTCACTGAAGGGGTCTCCGGGTGTTATCACGAAAGATCCTTGTGCTTGTGATGTCCACCTACGATTGCTATTAGAACTACATCCAAAGTGTTCTACTTGATCCGGTGGAGGAGGATCACTCTCATTATTAAGAGTGTTATTGGAGAAGAAATATCTCTCTAGTTTTGAGATTTTTTTCTCCAATTCATTGTGCACAACCCCAATTATCACCACTTGGCTAGTGCTTGGCTAATAAGAGAATAATATAACTGATCATTTAATTCACTAGGGTAATAATAAATAATTTACACAATTGAATTAATTATTTTATTAATCCTAGAAAAACCCCCATGTCAAAAAATAACAAAAACATTACTATTTCCTAACATGTTCTTAACTTGTGAGTTATAATTAAATATTATTTAATAAAATAATATTCAATATTATTATTTCTCACTGGTCCCTTAACTCGGTCCTCCAATCCTCCACCATATTTACTAAACCTTGAATAATGACTATTTATTTAGTAAATAAATATCACTTCATTATTAGCCAATAAATATATAAATATTATATTCACTAAATAGAAAATAAATAGTTATTAATTATTCCACACATATTATATTCTCTTGAATAACTAGTGTCGAAAAAAATGTGATCATGAATCCATGAATAATTATTAAACTACAACTGGGAATAATATTTATTCAAATTGTTAAATAATAAATAATATATTATTTAACTGAGATACTGGATACACTTAGTGTGTGACCCACTAGGCCTCTTTCTCAGTGGAATTAGGCAGAGCATCCTAAAGTCCAAGGTTAGCATCTAGAAAGAAGCCAAGACAACCATAGAGAAATAATTTAATGCCGCAACAACATGTCACGTCATACGAACTCTTACCATGTAATATAATCCCTCTCTTTCGATATCTCCAACCAAGTGGGTTTTATGCATGTGACATCAACCTATGTGCTTGATTTCTCATTATTTGACTTCTCGAAAATTGAACGTTCTTATAGAACACCATGGACATGGATTTATTTAGGATATATCATTTATATAAAAGGGCCTAAGATATAAACTTCTATTATATAATAGAAGTAAAAATCATTTCTATCATTATTCATTAATGCAGTATTACTCATGACACACCCAACATATCCTACTTCACCTTGAACATATGTCGTCACAATTTTTTCTAATACATCTAAGTGCACGAGTCATAATACCCATTAATAATAATCTTAAATTTTAAAGACCAATAAACATGTCTTCATATAGGAACATCCAATGACACTTATAAATGTATATTTCCTACTGGCGGGTCTCGTTCTCATAATTTCCTCTGGAACATTACCAATAATGTACACCATGAGAAGGTGCCTCAAAGTCCTCTGAATATCTACCCCTGATAGCAAGTATCATTTGTGTCCCTTAAAATGATATCATCCAACTATAGAATATATTATCAAGAATAGTTTCATGGAAATTATAGGTTCTCATAATAGTAGGGATCCTCTATGATATTTTAGTGCAATAGCTACTCTTAGGACATTATCACATACAATGTCATTCATTAGAACAATCATGATGTGATAATAAGTTTATTAATATCCATCTAATGAATATATGTTTATCATAAATTAAAAAATAAGTTGTTTCTAGAGAACCAACTCCAACATAATCTCACTTACACTAGAGCCAACTACAGATGGCCTTTATTCCACTAGCTCTCACATGATACTCATGCTTCTGTTAAGATAGGCCTTTAGTCAAGGGGTCCACCATGTTCTATTCCGCGGATACTCTTCTCACTACAACTTAACCCCTTTGATAAAAATCCTTTAAGAGGTAATACTTTTAAAGTATGTGATTTTTTCTTTTGATGTGACCTTGTCTCTTTTTCAAGAGTCACCACTATAATATTATTACAGTACAATGTGATATGGTCTTTACTACTAAGTACCACATCAAGCTCCTAGACAATGTTCTGAATCTATACAGATTCCTTGGATACATTATAAGACTCTATATATTCAGAATCTGCTATAGAATCAATGACAACTAGCTTCTTTAAACTCTTCTAGATCACAACTCATCCATTGATATAGAAAACATATCCTGATTGTGACTTCAGATTATTTTGATTTATTTGAAAACCAGAATTATCATACCGTCTGATGACAAGCTCCTCACCTCCTCCATACACTAGGAACATATCTTTAGTTCTTCTTAGATACTTAAGGATAGTCTTAATAGAAATCCAATGTTATTCTCTTGGATCTGCTTCATATCTTCCTACCATGATCAGTGCATAAGAAATATCAAGTCTATTACATAACATGTCATACATCATAGATCATATCACTGAAGCTTATGGGATATTACTCATTATATCTTTCTCTTGTTGTGTTTGGGGACATATTTTCTTAGAAAGATGTAATCCATGTGACACTGTAACCAATACCCTCTTGTATTGTAACATACTAAATCTATTTAGTATCTTATCAATACATGTACTTTGGATTAGTCTATGTAGCCTCTTGGTTCTATCATGAATGATCTTGATCCATAGAATGTATGTTGTTTTGCCTAAGTCCATCATGGATAAGCACTTTTTCAACCAATCCTTAATAGATTGTAATACTAGTATGTCATTTCCAATAAGTAATATTTCATCGACATATACTACTAGGATAATAATTGCATTCCCATTAAACCTTTTTTAAACACATGGATCACATTTAATTTTAATGAAACAAAATTCTTTTATGGATTTATCAATTAGAATGTTACATGACCTAGATGCTTGATTAAATCCATAGGATCTCTGCAAATTTAAAATCCTTTTGGCTTCACCTGGTGTCACAAACCCTTCTAGTTGTGTCATATAGACATCTTCTTGAAGGTTCCCATTAACAAATGCAGTTTTTATATCCATCTACCAAATATCATATTCATGGTAATATTATATGGAAAATATGATTCTGATGGATTTAAACATGGAAAATGGTGAAAAGTTTTCATTGTAATCAATTCCTTGATTTTTTTAAACACTTTAGCTACTATCATTTCTTTATAGGTACTTACTTTACCTTTCATGTCTATTTTCCTCTTAAATACCCATTTACACCCAATAGGCTTTACATCAACTAGTGCATCGACCAAACCCCAAACGTGGTTCTGATACATCAAATCCATCTCAAAATTCATAGCTTCTATCCATCTTGTAGCTTATGAGCTCTCTACTTCCTCCTTATAAGAGAGAGGTTCATCATTGTCCAACAATAATGATTCACCATCTTCAGTGACTAGAATATTGTATCTCTCTAGTTCTCTTACATTCATTATACTCCTATGTAGTACTTGTGTTTCAGGAACCACTTATTCTATGGGGGCCTATGGAGCTTGTTCCAATACCAACTTCTTTTTATCTTGATCATTAACTTCATCGAAGTCAATCTTTCTCCCACTATCCTTTTTGAGGATGTGATCCCTCTCAAGAAACACATCTTTTCTGGAAACATCTACTTTTTTGTATGAGGGGTTGTATAGGTAGTATCCCTTTGTTTCCTTGGGATACATTATAAAGACACACCTTTTTTATTGGGGTTCTAGTTTGTTTTCTGAGAAAGCCTTAACAAATTCCTCGCATCCCCATGCATGTGTATGCAACAAAATTGGTTTCATTCCACTCCATAACTCGAAGGGAATTCCATTTTACACCTTAGTTGGTACTCAGTTTAATGTGTATACCATAGTTTGTAATGAATATCTCTAAAAGGATAATGGAAGATCTACATGACTCGTTATCGACCTTACTATTTCCAACAAGGTATGGTTCCTCCTTTCACTAACACCATTCCACTATGGTGTATAAGGTGTATTTAGTTGAGATGTAATCCCAACATACTATAGAAATTTGATGAACTCTTGGTTAAGATATTCTATTCCTAGATCTGATCAAATATTCTTTATCTTCATACCATGCTGATTCTCTACTTCATTCTTGAATTCATTGAATTTATCAAAGGACTTGGACTTATAACTCATCAAGTAAATATATCCATATATACTCAATTCATCAGTAAAATTTATGAAGTAATAATATCCACCTAAAGATTCTACTAGAAATGGTCCACACCCATTAGCATGTACCAACCCTAGAATCTCTATGGCCCTTTCACTATATCCTCAAAATGGTTGTTTGTTCATTTTCCTTTGTAAACAAGCGTAAAATCTATCAAGTGGTTTTATCTTAGAAGAATCTAAATAACCATATTGACATAGATTTGTCAAATGTTTCTCATTTACATGACAGAGATGGTGATACCACAACTGTGTGTTATATGAGTCATGTGAACTTGATTTGTTATCAATTGACAACAGTTGGTTTTCATAATTTAATATATACAGACTGTTATTTAAATGTGATATACCATAACATATGTTTTTCTTTATAAAATAAATAACTTTTATTTTCAAACATGAAAATAAACCCATTTTTATCCAAACATGATACGTAAATTATGTTTTTGGTAATACTAGGTACATAATAACAGTCATGTAAAACAAAAAACATTCCCAATGGCAATGTGAGGTGGTATTCAACAATAGAAGGAGTAGCTAGCCTCACACCATTGGCAGCTCATAGATCGACCTATCCTCTATAATTTTTCTAAAATCTACTTGGTTCATGCATTTGAATATAGATGTGAGCACAAAAAGATTTATCTACTAACCAATGTGTAGAAATGGAAAGATTTCACTCAATAACGAATGCAAATTTGGCTTCCCCTTTCCTCTGGGTGTAGTTCCTCTTACAGTGTCCTAAATTTCCACATGAAAAGCATACTTCCTCCTTTTTCTTACCCTGCCTTTGGATCTTATTCTTCTTGTTCGGATAGTGCTCATAGGATTTAAACCATTTATAAGTCTTGGACCCCTTTTCTTTGTCCTTTCTAATCCTATACATCATAAGGACTATGGGTTTTTTACACCCTATGTCCTTATCCACTTTGTGAATTAAATTAATAAGTTATAATAGACTCTTCTCATTATTTCTCATATTATAATTCACAATAAAACTAGAGAAGGACCTGGGTAGTGATGATAGTGTGATATTTGTACACAAATCATCTGAGAATATATTACCTAAGATGTTCAAATGCTCAATGTAGCCAACAAGCTTGACTAAATGTGTCACAGCTGGAACAGACTCTCCAAGATTAGTGGTGAACAAATATATTTGGAGATATAATATCTCCCTTGTATCTCCTTTTCTTGATATATATCCTGAAGGTGAGACATCATGATATAAGCACTTATTTTCTCAGGTTTCTTCAAGATCTCATTAATCATGGATGATAGCATGAGTCACTAAACATATGTAGCATCATCTAGATTTTTCTCTTACACATAGATCTCCTCATCACTCACCTTATTTCTAGGAACAACTGGTAATGGTTTTTTCAACACATAGAGCTTCTTTTCTGGGAGAAGGATGACCCGAAGGTTCCTTTGTAACTCATATAAATTAGTGTCGGTGAGAAGGTTTTACTTCTCAAGTATGTATCGCTGACCGCGTTGTCATGACATGTCAAATTGATTATGTTTTAAGGTTGATTTATAGTCTAGGGTAGACCCTAGGTTGTCTCTCAAGGAGCGTTGGTAGGTTTAGAGTGTGTATTTTTAATAAAAATGACTAAGAGAGTGGGGTGGTTTTGAAAAGAGTTTAAAACAATGACTTAGTTGAAATAGCTTAAAATTTGAGTGACCTAGTGGATTTTGAAAAATATGAGATAAAAGGGTTGATTTGATTTAACTACACACATATCAAGTTCATTTTTCATAGAGATTCATCTTAGGTTTAGAGTAATTCTTTGGTTGTAGTTAATTGGAATCCCGATTAATTCCTAAGCTTTTATTTCAATGCTTTAAGGAAAAAACATTGACGTAACAATCGTATTGTCTGTACAGACCCGAAGCCTGACGTACAAGGACATTACATTACTTTTTCAAAATACTTAGTACATAACAAAAACACACACACAAGGACCGTACTAGTTTAGTGTCTTTGGAAACTCGTAGCATAATCTTCTAATCATGGTGAAAGATCTTCAACATCTCCCATAAAGATCTTCCTTTTTTTACCTAAAACCTTTATTTATATTCTGGGGAAAATAAAACATAAAAGGGTGAGCTAAAATTCTCAGTAAGGGTAAACAAAAGAAATATCAATCACATCATATACATAAGGACATAACTTTTGTAAATCTTAACCTGCAAAAGAAATCATAATTTCATAACATGGGATAAATCATAGTAGTGAAATGTAATCCCAATTATCATAACTTAAAACATGAAACTTTGTGGAATACACACATAATCATAGAGAATCATTTCTTATTAGTCAATACTCATTGCCAAGACTATCTTAGTGGACAAAGTCCATTTATGAACCGAGTTCACTTCTCATTTCAGTCCTGTTTTACTGAACCGGTATAACCTGCCGTTCTAGCCATGTCTATCTCATGAGATATAAAATCTTTACCGAATTCATTGGAGGGAGTTATAGGACCCACCCATCTCTTAATGATACCATTCTTATGTGTGCCACAAAATCATAAACCATATGGCATAACCCATGTAATAAAAATGGGAATCTTAAACATCGTGACATCATAAAAAAATTCATATAAGACAAAAGAATTCATAAAAATAATTCCATCACAACATAATTAAATCAATGTAATAATAGGGATAGAAACAGAACCCTATTTTATCTTAGATGGAAAATAATTTTGATAAAACACTTGAACTCCATTCTTGAGGAAAATATCCTTTCAACTTCAAAAACACTTTTCCTTTCTTAACATGTCATAAAATTCTAACTAAAAGAAGTTGATTAAAAATAAACTTGAAAACTTGTAAGGTAATATTATTGGAAATAATGTTTTAAAAATCCATTCATTCCGTATAAGTTAAAAGAAAACATACTTCTCATACTTTTGTCGGAAAAGTCAAAAAGTACCTCGTACGAAAAACGACAAAAGATTCCTTTCATATCTTTTACTAAAAACTCACCGAAAGGTAAAATTGGATATAAACTATTGTAGAAGGATATAAATATTACATATTGAGGAAACATGGATGTGGATGATAAAATACACCCCAGTAAATTCCAAAGTATAAACAATCTCGGATAAAATGAGATTGTGATATTTCCCTTACTTTAGGTCCAATTTGCTTCGTAAAAGTCCGAACCTCCTGTATAATGATTTAAATAATGTCATTGACTTATTAAAGAATCATATTCATTGTTATTATATCATATATGGTTCACTTATGACTTTATATGACCCATTCTTATGTAAATTAATGTTAAAGTAGTGTTTTGGGTAAAATCATCTTATTTATCGTACGTGTTTGGACTTGTTGTTCTTGATGTTATTATTACTTATATCATGATTTACATACCTCCAAAATGTAAATCATGATTTATATATCATATAAATTCATTATATATCCATAATATACAATCATTTATAATAGTACATAACATATGGAGGTAAGAAATGAAACACACCGTTCATGGAGACGGTAAGTCGTACGTACGCATGAACGCTACTTTCATTTCTATTTCTTATTTTAATGGAATTAAAACATAATGATACATAGGTATATTATAATTCCAGTATAATATCATATATATTATCATTAAACACATCCTTTATACATCCCACATAAGTTATTAACGAATCACATCACTTTGAGGGGGCGGTAGTCCGCACTTCCTCAAATGAGATTATCGTATTTACCGACTATGGAAACCATAAAGTCTTGATATAATTGGGAAGTAAAGAATAATAAAGAAATAATAAACATAATATATATTATATATAAATACAGTGCCATCATAATGGCCACCATGAGAGGCGGTAGGAGAAAATCGAACAATCATCGTTTCGTGAGGTGTTAGTTTTCCATCACAGAAACATTATGTTCTTCATCCATTAGATGGAGGTGTGTGTAAGTGTTGTTAGAATACTTCTCATAAAAACATAATATTATTTTTAGGATAATTGTTTTGTCACAAAAGAAAGTATTAAAAAGATTTTATGGGTTGGAGAAGTAGAATAAAAGAAAACAACTTAAGAGAAACTGTTACCTTTAATTTGGGTAACTTCCTTTGGTTTGAACCAAAAGGACTTCTTGGAGAGTCTTCTGCCTAATGTAAGGATTCAAGGGGAATGAGAGGGATGTAGGGAGCTTAGTTGGGTAGAGTTTGGATGAGCCAAAAGGTTTGAGAGGTGTGAGGAATTTCATAGAAATGGTCTCCTTTTATAAGGGAGTGGAGGGGCTCTTTAGGAAAGTGTGAAAACATTATTTTATTATAAACTTATCTTCGGTTTCAAGAGATCCAAACACATTAATGTCAAAGTTAAGATGACTAATATTCGAAATAAAATCATCCAGTTGGAATTTGACAGGTTTTGGATGATATTTTAATCATTTTAATCTTATTTATTTAAATCATTTATTAATGAGGTAAATACTGCATCATTATTGTGTCATAAATAATTTAATTTATATGATGTCTAAAAATTATTAAAAAAAAATACCAACATGTAGGAAATCTTTTTAGATTTCCAATAAATATTTATAGTCCAAAATATAATTTATATATCCCCTTATAAAAATTAATTAATAAATGATATTTGTTAATTCCAATTTTGTCTTTACATTAAATTAATTAATCTAATGTGTTATTGTCTTTCTTAAGTGGCTCCATGGGGTCCCAAAATCGACCCAAGGATGCCCATGGTCGGACAATACTCATCCAATAATTTTAGGACAAGTGTAAAGGTAATTTTGAATTATTATAATATTCTTTTAACCTTGAATTACCCTATTTACCTTTAACCGTAGTAAATAAAAATTACCGTAGTTACTATTCATAATATCAAAAAAAAGTAACCTATTAACATAATTTTGACCCAATGATTCCAAATATGGAATCCATTTTTCAAAATTCAAAACACAGAAGCTGCAGTAATTAATTTAAAATTAATCTCGTTGTTAAGCAAACAGGTTTTAAAAGTTAAAACATTGCCAATGATTGAATTTATTTAACCTACGAATTCAATGTAAAATCAAGGCTAATGACATAAATTATATTAAATGGTAAAAATATATTCTATTTATACTTTGAAACCATTCAATATTATTATTTAACCACATAATTTATTATGATGAAAAAAGTTTTTTTTAATTAAAATATAGCATGTTTTTACTATTCATTAAAATAGGAAAGTTATCAGAATAATATGAAAAATTTATCCAAAGTAAATTTTTATATCTTGATTCTAAAGAAGAATTTTATTTTGTAAAATTGAACTTATAAACTTGTCAAAAACTAGATTTAATGTGGGTGCGCCATTAAAAGGCAGTAAAACTGCATTTTTTGAAAAATACATATTTTACCCGAAAAAAATATTTTGTTCTCTTAACACGTTCTAGAAAATGTATAAGATGAATAATAATGTTATAAAATTCAAAATTTAGTTAATACTATTCATAACGGCTAGTTCATAATAATATTATAATAATATATCGTTGTTTAGTAAAACCCGATATTGCGTACAACACATGCTATCGAGGAAGGTCGCGATTGTGTGTAATGCAAGCCAAGTCAGGGTTGCGTGTTGTGAAAGAATCCTTTGTTGTTTCATATAATAGAATCCAACCATATTTCATTTATACATTGAATATATATATATATACACACACAAACTCAATGTTGCGTAGAATGACTATTATAAAACAAACATTAAATTGTGTGTAACACGATCCAAGAATAGTGTTGGGTATACTGCAAGCTAATACGGTGTTGCGTATAGTAAAAGCTAAACTTGGTGGGCTGTATAATAAAAGACATCAATGAAATTAAAAGAATATTTTTCATAAAATCTCGGGGTGTTACATTCTTCCCCCCTTAAAATGAATTTTTCCCTCGAAATTCCTCGGGGTTACAAATCGTTTATTACTCGAAAGTTTCTTTAATAGAAACCCACATCGTAAAAAGGAATACCAAAACATGGCTTTAAAAACTAAAGTATGAAACGTAACGGTCACCCAAATTAACTAATCACTGGGTTTACACATATGAGAGCATGGGTGATAATATGGATATGGAAGAGAAATCTAACCATCATGTTCTGATGGAGAGTGGTAGAGAACATGGCTATGAAAAATCCAACAATCACAAAGCTATTGATTTGTCATGATCTAAGGTACCATCTGATTCATCGGATATAAGGGAACTAGGACAACATTTTTGGTTTTCAAGATCATTTCTCTAATGTTGATGAATTAAAAGAAATACTTGCATGATTTTGGTACAATCTCACTATTGTTCATGAATTGAACAATTTCCACTTCATCCCTTAAATAAATGAAGTTGAATTTTTTATTCATGATGTGTTAGCAGATCATGTGATAGAATGATAGTTCATTCCATCTGTTTGAAACAAATGGTTAGAAAAGTTATCAAAAAATACATAAGTCCATATATAGTGAGATTAATCATATATGGTTCCTAAAATGGACTTATACTTCTTATATTATACTGCTTAATATAATAAAACTAGTTTCTACTAAACAGGTACTTCCTGTAGGCTAGTGGTAGGTGAAAAAGGCCAGTCGCACTTCGGTTGTGGGTTCGATTCCCACAGCCTTGTCCGACGTGATGCGTTGTCGCCCGTCCTGCAGGTTGTCCTTTTTCTAAAACTACATTACTATAACATCCCATAAATAATATCAAAAAAAAGTTTTATCCTTAAACAATACTAACTTATGTCCAACATAATCCATTCCAATCTTTAGGCTTATCTAAAATACTTCGGTCCAAGCTCATAGTATAAAAAAAACGATTACTTGAAATGTCATCAACCAAGCATGTGAATACCATCATTTATCCCCCATATATCATAAGATATATCTTATTGAATACATTAATCATGTATTCTCTTGAAGAATGAATACCCATTGAACCTTAGTGAAAATATGAATGCAGTTAAAATTTAACACTTTCCACATACCAAAATCCCCAAAATTCTATATACTCAAACCATGATATCACTTAGTCCTTATATCAATCATGAGCTCAAGAACACTATCAAACATTTCATTTTCTCCTTATCCCTTCATTATGCGCATATTATCTGCTTTCCAAAATATTTGAATCACTTTTCATGGTTACCGGTACCTTAAAATTATTGAAAACCACAATATAATAATACAAAAATATTCTAATACAAAATAAAAGTACCTCAACAACATTATTCTTGAATACCAATACATAAACACTTCAATCCATCCTCTTCAATTATTGTCCTGGAATAAGTCCTTCCTTGATTTAGATGTAACTTTTTAGGTCAGGGCATTGAGTTGGGTAATGCCCACGTTCTCCACAAATAATACATTGAACTCCATAACAGTCTGTCACTCTATGACCCTTTTCTCCACACAGATAACATCAGTCCCTCCATTTGAGGTATTCCTCAAGGTTCTTCTTCCCTTCTTTAGAAATCTCAATCTTCCTTTCTTTATGATCCTCAACATGCGAACATTCATAATAGTCTATCTTCCTCTTCTTTGATGAATTAGGCATACCACTAAATTTCACCTTGTTAATCATATATCGTGATGACCGATTCGGCATAATCACAATATCTTTCTCTCTAGGAATTACACAATTTTGTTGCTCATAGTCACCAATTTTTCCATTGGATTCAATGTTAACCGAATTCCTTCTGGTTCCCTCCATTAACTAAAACATAAAAAGAATTCTGTGAGAGGCAAAAATCATGATAGAGAAAACAACATAGTAAAGGGGGAGTACCCTCAATATCTAACATCTTAGGTTAAATTCTAAGATCGTTAGCGAAATTCTAGTACTATAACCTATACGTATACTTAACCTTAAGGACATCCCTAGACATACTTTAGAAATATCTCTAGGGATCTCACTAAAGTTCTCGTATCCTAGTTTCCAAAGGTTGACTAAACCTTTCCTCTGATACCAACTGTAGAGACCCGAAGCCTGACGTACAAGGACATTACATTACTTTTGCGGAATACTTAGAACATAACAAAAACACACACACAAGGACCGTAATAGTTTAGTGTCTTTGGAAACTCAGAACGTAATCTTCTAATCATGGTGAAAGATCTTCAACATCTCTCATAAAGATCTTCCTTTTTTTACCTAAAACCTTTCTTTATATCCTGGGTAAAAGAAAACATAAAAGGGTGAGCTCAAATTATCAGTAAGGGTAAACAAAAGAAATATCAATCACATCATATACATAAGGACATAACTTTGGGAAATCTTAACCTACAAAAGAAATCATAATTTCATAACATGGGATAAATCATAGTAGTGAAATGTAATCCCAATAATCATAACTTAAAACATGAAACTTTGTGGCATACACACATAATCATATAGAATCATTTCTTATTATTCAAGACTCATTGTCAAGACTATCTTAGTGGAAAAATTCCATTTATGAACCGAGTTCACTCCTCATTTCAGTCCTGTTTTACTGAACCGGTATAACCTACCATTCCAGCCATGTCTATCTCATGAGATATAAAATCTTTCCCCAATGCATTGGAGGGATTTATAGGTCCCACCCATCTCTTAATGATACCATTCTTATGTGTGCCACAAAATCATAAACCATATGGCATAACCCATGTAATAAAAATGGGAATCTTAAACATCGTGACATCATAAAACAATTCATATAAGACAAAAGAATTCATAAAAATAATTCCATCACAACATAATTAAATCAATGTAATAATAGTGATAGAAACAAAACCCTATTTTATATTAGATGGAAAATAATTTTGATAAAACACTTGAACTCCATTCTTGAGGAAAATATCCTTTCAAATTCAAAAACACGTTTCCTTTCTTAACATGTCATAAAATTCTAACTAAAAGAAGTTGATTAAAAATAAACGTGAAAACTTGTAAGGGAATATTCTTGGAAATAATGTTTTAAAAATCCATTCATGTCGTATAAGTTAAAAGAAAACATTCTTCTCGTACTTTTGTCGGAAAAGTCAAAAAGTACCTCGTACGAAAAACGACAAAAGATTCCTTTCATATCTTTTACTAAAAACTCACCAAAGGGTAAAATTGGATATAAACTATTTTATAAGGATATAAATATTACTTATTCGGGAAACATGGATGTGTATGATAAAATACACCCCAGTAAATTCCAAAGTATAAACAATATCGGATAAAAATGAGATTGTGATATTTCCCTTACCTTAGGTCCAATTTGCTTCGTAAGAGTCCGAACCTCCTGTATAATGATTTAAATAATGTCATTGACTTATTACAGAATCAAATTAATTTGTAATTATATCATATGTGGTTCACTTATGACTTTATATTACCCATTCTTATGTAAATTAATGTTAAAGTAGTGTTTTGGGTAAAATCATCTTATTTGTCGTACGTGTTTGGACTTGTTGTTCTTGATGTTATTATTACTTATATCATGATTTACATACCTCCAAAATGTAAATAATGATTTATATATCATATAAATTCATTATATATCCAGAATATACAATCATTTATAATATTACATAACATATGGAGGTAAGAAATGAAATGCACCGTTCATGGAGACGGTAAGCCGTACGTACGCATGAACGCTACTTTCATTTCTATTTCTTATTTTAATGGAATTAAAACATAATTATAAATAGGTATATTATAATTCCAGCATAATATCATATATAATATCATTAACCACATCTTTTATACATCCCACATAAGGTATTAACGAATCACATCACTTTGAGGGGGCGGTAGTCCGCACTTCCTCAAATGAGATTATCGTATTTACCGACTTTGGAAACCATAAAGTCTTGATATAATTGAGAATTAAAGAAGCATAAATAAATAATAAACATAATATATATTATATATAAATACAGTTCCATCATAATGGCCACCATGAGAGGCGGTAGAAGAAAATCGAACAATCATCGTTTCGTGTGGCGTTAGTTTGCCATCACAGAAACATTATGTTCTTCATCCATTAAATGGAAGTGTGTGTAAGTGTTGTTATAATATTTCTCATAAAAACATCCTAGTATTTTGAGGATACTTGTGTTTTCACAAAATAAAGGATTAAAAAGATTTTAGGGGTTGGAGAAGTAGAATAAAAGAAAACAACCTAAGAGAAATTGTTACCTTTAATTTTGGTAACTTCCTTTGGTTTGAACCAAAAATACTTCTTGGAGAGTCTTCTGAATAATTTAAGGATTCAAGGGGAAGTAGAGGTATGTAGGGAGCTTAGTTGGGCAGATTTTGGATGAGCCAAAAGGTTTGAGAGGTGTGAGGAATTTCATATAATTGGTCTCCTTTTATAAGGGAGTGGAGGGGCTCTTTAGGAAAGTGTGAAAACATTATTTTATTATAAACTTATCTTCGGTTTAAATAGGTCCAAAACATAT
The DNA here is from genome assembly GCA_963277665.1 of Viscum album. Taxonomy (NCBI): domain Eukaryota; kingdom Viridiplantae; phylum Streptophyta; class Magnoliopsida; order Santalales; family Viscaceae; genus Viscum; species Viscum album. Next base: position 418,558,357 of record OY728162.1, on the reverse strand, counting down.
TAATGTCGAAGATAATATGACTCATATTCTAAATAAAATCATCCAATGGGAATTGGATGGGTTTTGGATGATATTTTAATCATTTTAATCTTATTTATTTAAATCATTTATTAATGAGGTAAATACTGCATCATTATTGTGTCATAAATAATTTAATTTATATGATGTCTAAAAATTATAAAAAAAATACCAACATGTAGAAAATCTTTTTATCTTTCCAATGAATATTTATAGTCTAAAATATAATTTATATTTCCCCTTATAAAAATTAATTACTAAACGATATTTGTTAATTCCAATTTTGTCTTTACATTAAATTAATTAATCTAATGTGTCATTGTCTTTCTTAAGTGGATCCATGGGGTCCCAAAATCAACCCAAGGATGCCCATGGTCGGACAATACTCATCCAATAAGGTTAGGACAAGTGTCAAGGTAATTTTTAATTATTATAATATTCTTTTAACCTTGAATTACCCTATTTACCTTTAACCGTAGTAAATAAAAATTACCATAGTTACTATTCATAGTATCAAAAAAAATAAAAGTAACCTATTAATATAATTTTGACCCACTAATTCCAAATATGGAATCCATTTTTCAAAATTCAAAATACAGAAGTTTTAGTAATTAATTTAAAATTAATCTCGTTGTTAAGCAAACAGGTTTTAAAAGTTAAAACATTGCCAATGATTGAATTTATTTAACCTACGAATTCAATGTAAAATCAAGGCTAATGACATAACTTATATTAAATGGTAAAAATATATTCTATTTATACTTTTAAACCATTCAATATTATTATTTAACCACATAATTTATTACGATGAAAAAAGTTGTTTTTAATTAAAATATAGCGTGTTTTTACTATTCATTAAAATAAGAAAGTTATCAGAATAATATGAGAAATTTATCCAAAGTAAATTTTTATATCTTGATTCTAAATAAGAATTTTATTTTGTCAAATTGAACTTATAAAATTTTCAAAAACTAGATTTAATGTGGGTGCGCCATTAAAAGGTGGTAAAACTGCATTTTTTGAAAAATACTTATTTTACCCGAAAAAATTATCCTGTTCTCTTAACATGTTCTAGAAAATGTATAAGATGAATAATAATGTTATAAAATTAAAAATTTAGTTAATACTATTCATAACGGCTAGTTCATAATAATATTATAATAATATATCGTTGTTTAGTAAAACCCGATATTGCGTACAACACACGCTATCGAGGAAGGTCGCGATTGCGTGTAATGCAAGCCAAGTCAGGGTTGCGTGTTGTGAAAGAATCCTTCATTGTTTTGTATAACAGAATCCAACCATATTTCATTTATACATTGAATATATATATATATATATATACACATACTCAATGTTGCGTAGAATGACTATTATAAAACAAACATGAAATTGTGTGTAACAGGATCCAAGAATAGTGTTGTGTATACTGCAAGCTAATATGGTGTTGCGTATAGTAAAAGCTAAACTTGGTGTGCTATATAATAAAAGACATCAATGAAATTAAAAGAATATTTTTCATAAAATCTCAGGGTGTTACATTGTCAAGGTCCAGTACTTATTCATGGAATAATAGCTTCCAAAGCAGATTTAAATCTCAATAAGGTGGGTATTAAAAGGATTCTTGTGATGTCCAATCGGAACAACACAAGTCACACACTCAAAACCTCACACCGATCGGTTAGAAATTAAGAGCATAACACTCACATGCATCAAATCAAGCATTTAAATCTGAAATAAAATATGATACATGGAATGAAATGTTTAAACACCCAAATTACTCCAAACTAGTAGCTATTTTATCCATCGGAACTCCCTTGACATGTGTGTATCTCCCTCACAACGAACACACAACTTTTAGCTCGATAACGGGAGGAGGAGGAAGCTTGGGTGGAACTCCTTCTTCATCCTTGATTACCCTATGAGGATAGGGGCCTATAGAGCCTTCAATGTGATTAGGAGACTCCTCAAAGACTATAAATTGGCAGAACTTCACTCTTTGGACGAACTTGCAAATGGGGATCCCAAGGTGTCATTTTATAGGAAAATTGGAAGGTGGTTTTAGGCACACAGATTTCATCAACCCTCTTGTACCATGCGTTTCGGCCTTTAGAAAGACTTATCTCGCTTTAGAGAAAATAGAAAAGTTGTATCCCTACCTCTTGACTGTCTCCACAGAAAGTTTGGCACCCATTGGACAAATAGGGATCAAGATATTTATAAAATACAGAACACCACATTTGACTTGGTCCATATTTGGTGGTTTGGAAAGATCAGTTCGGATGGGCCCCATATAAGCCGAATCAGGATTGGGTTCCTTAATATGAAATGTATCTTATTAAATTTTTGACAGGTACACAAAATTTCATCCAATTTGAATGCACTTATTTCGTGTAATATGAAAAACAGTGGAATGATGTCCATGGATCCATGCAATTTTGGCCCATTTTTCTTCCACTTCATCAAAGGCCCTCCAAATCACCTCCACCTACATTGAAATAATAAAAACAAGTAACATTACCCATTAAAATTTTTATTAATATTAATTAAATTATTCAAACATAAAGTTCAATTTATTATTATATTTGGAATATTCATTACAAAACCAGTTTAAAACTGTGGGGTAAGGGTGGAATAAAACAGTGAATCATGGTATGATCACACCCCCACACCTAAACATTTGCACTCTGGGAAAAGTCACATATCCAAATACAATGATTCATATATATATATATATATTTCCAACATCCTGAAGATTTATCATTTGAGGAAATTTTATTTAAAGTAAATTGATCAATGCACAAACCACGCCAAGGAGTTCTTCCAAGTGAAAATAAAAAAGAAAGATGTCTCATAAATCATATCATAGTGAAATTCAAAAAGATTCATGATACCCGATTGAGAAAGGAATTCAAAAGTAAACCATGACACTAAATCTCCATGTGTGTGTGAGAAAACCATTCCATTCTATTCTTTCCACTTGATATCCAATAAATATATGTTATTTTAATATTTTTCAGCTTAAATGATTCTGTCACCGAACCTGTCCTACATCCTTTGCAATCATATTTCAAGACCCACTCATTTATGCATTCCCAGAAGTCAAACCATAAGATCCCGACCTAGATATCCCCATATGTTTCACATTTCATCACTCCCCTAGTTTATTATATATTTTTTTTTGAATTTCCAATTGGAACAAATCTCACACTCATCTCTCAACCCTTGTTTGATCTCCTCACGACACTAATTGAAATAGTAATAATAAGATCAAAGGTTGAGGAGGAGTGGTTTTTGACCTGCCCAAGACACATCAATTTTTTTTGTTTTTTTTGAGGGCGTACAACAGTCGAACATTAGGTTCACACGCATAGGTCAATCTGGTATAGTAATGAAACAGATCGGATAAGGAACGAACGTATGGAAATATCATTTAAAGATGAAAAATATTAACCCAACATATATTTACCTTATATTAAGTAAGAAATAATCACACTTTGTGGTTTGGATCAAAAATTTGTGGAGATATTAGTGACACAGTTTTCCAAAAAACTACTCACACAAAGGGCATCAATCATCTCAAAGGATTCACATAGATTCGACCATTTATATCATTGAAAAAAAACCAATTCACTAAAAATCACCCCCTAATGTTAAATTCACACAAAAATTATTTTTAGCCTTTTTTAAGGTATTTTTAATTTCTCCCCTTTATGGTCACCAAATCATCGAACATCGAAATTGTTGATGGGGAAAATGAAAATACCATAAAAAAGACTAAAAAGAGAAGAAAAGAGAAAAAGATGAAAATTCCTAACTAACCCAGGAATGTATCCACCCCCCCCCTAGAGTATGCAGTTTCCACACTGTATTAAAAGATAATGTGGGAAGGAAGGATAAAACCTGGTGGATTTCATTCATAGTTTGCTTCTTGAAATTGGAGTTCCTCTATCGGAGACTCCAGAATGGCTTCATGAAAGTGCTTCAGCCGCTGCCCATTGACAGTGAAGATTTGCTTGGTTTCTTCATTTTGAACCTGAACGACACAAAATGGAGAGACATTAGTAATAAATTATGGTCCAAACCAGCGGTAATGAAGCTTACCAGGATGAAACATGAGCCTTGCATTATAAAGGAGGACCTTCTGCCCAATATGGAACTGACGATGAAGGATAAGACGGTCATGGGAAGGCTTGGTTCTCTCTTTATAAATCTTGGAGTTTTTATATGCATATCTTCTCATTTCCTCTAGCTCCTGAATTTGCAACTTCCTTTGAGAACCTGCACCAGAAAGGTTATAATTTCATTTTTTTTTAATGGCCCAGTAGGCCCGGTGCTCAATCTCAATAGGGAGGTGACAACTCTTTCCAAAAACAAGTCTATAAGGTGACATTCCAATGGGAGTTTTAAAATCAGTACGGTAAGTCCATAATGAGTCATCGAGTCTAAGACTCCAATATTTCTGTTGGGTTGGACAGTTTTTTCAAGAATTTGTTTTACCTCTCTATTTGACACCTCAGCTTGACCATTAGTCCGCTGGTGATATGTAGTAGATACTCGATGACCGACCCCATACAGACGCAAAAGTTATTGCATTGTTCGGTTTCAGAAATGGGAACCCTGGTCACTGATGATGAACCTAGGTAATCCAAACCTACAAAAGATCTGAGTTCTCAAAAATTCTATAACTATTTTGGAATCATCTATCCTTATGGCCCGTGACCCTACCCATTTTGATATGTAATCAACGGCCAAAAGAATGTATAAGTTTCCAAAAGAATTGGGAAATGGCCCCATAAAGTCAATGCCCCAAACATCAAAAATGTAATTAAAGATCAAGGGTTTTTGTGGCATTTCTTTCCTTTTAGAGATATTCCCCATTATTTGACAACGAGGACAAGATTTAAAAAATTCATGGGAATCCTGAAAAAGTGTTGGCCAAAAGAGACTAGAATCAAGAACTTTGCAGGCAGTCCATTGGGGACCAAAGTGGCCCCCATAAGCAAGAGTGTGGAAGAATCTAAGGACATACTGAAACTTGCTATTGGGAACACAACGCCTAAGGACCTGATCTCTACATGTGTGACAAAGGTAGGGGTCATCCCAAATGTACCATTGAGACTCATGTTTTAGACGACTGGCTTGGTTTTTGTTGAAATCAGTAGGAATGCAATATGCTACCAAATAATTTACAATTTTAGAATACCAAGGAATAATATCTTGAACTTTGTACAATTGCTCATCAGGAAACAAGTCATTAATGGGAATACAGGGGGATGAGATAATGTCTGGGGATGGGGGGATCCTACTGATATGGTCTGCCGCCACATTCTCTACTCATTTTTTATATCTAATTTCTAGATTGAATTTCTGAAGGAGGAGCATCCAACGAATGAGACGTGGTTTGGCTTCCAGTTTCTTTAGGAGATACTGGAGGGCTGCATGGTCTGAGAACACAATGACTTTGGACCCTAAAATGTATGACCTAAATTTATCCAAGGCAAACAGAATGGAAAGAAATTATTTTTCAGTGGTGGTGTACTTTGCTTGGGCAGGGTCCAAAGTACGTGAGGCATAGGCAATGACATGTGGATCTCGATCGACCCTTTGTGATAAGACTGCCCCAACTACATAGTTAGAGGTGTCACACATGAGCTCAAATGGTAAATCCCATCGAGGTGGTTGGATTACCGGGGGTGGTGTGAGACTCGATTTCAATTTATTAAAATCTTCTTCACATTCTTTATCAAAAACAAAATCTTTTTATTTTTAGAGTAAATGGGAGAGGGGAAGTGCAATCTTACTAAAATCAAGAATGAAACGATGGTAAAATCCAGCATGACCTAGGAAAGACCACACATCACGTACATTTTTAGGGAATGGTAGGGAAGAAATGACATCCACTTTCGATTTATCTACTTGGATACCATCCCCAGAAATGACATGTCCCAAAACTATACCTTGACACACCATGAAATGACATTTCTCATAATTTAATACAAGATTCTTTTCAATACAGTGACGTAGGATGGAACCAAGACTCCTTAAACATTCATCAAAAGAGGATCCATAAATAGTAAAATCATCCATGAAAACTTCCATGAAATACTCCAGGTAATCCGAAAAAATACTAACCATACATCGCTGGAAAGTACCCGGAGCATTGCACAGGCCAAATGGCATACTTCTATAGGAAAATGTACCAAAGGGGAAAGTGAAGGTTGTCTTTTCCTGATCCTCAGGGGAAATATGGATCTGAAAGTATCCAGAATACCCATCAAGAAAATAGTAATGGGACTTCCCTGCTAGCCTCTCTAGCATTTGGTCAATGAATGGAAAGGGTAAATGGTCCTTCCTAGTGTGTTGGTTTAGTCGGCAATAATCTATACAGACACGCTAACTATTCTACACACGAGTTGGAACCAATTCATTGTTTTCATTTTTAATTATAGTTAGGCCAGTTTTTTTAGGAACTACTTGAATGGGACTGACCCATTGGCTGTCAGAGATGGGGTAAATGATTCCAGTAGCCAATAATTTTTTTACTTCCTTTTTAACTACTTCTAAGAGGTTTGGGTTCAGTCGACGTTGTGCCTGCCTCACTAGTTTAGCCTCATCAATTAATAAAATATGATGTGTACAAATTGATGGGCTAATACTAGGAATTTCTGCAAGTGTCCATACCAATGCTTGTTTATGCTCCCTCAAAAGTTCAAGCAGTCGTAATTCATGCTCAGGATGGAGTGAACTAGCAATGATGACGGTCAACTTGTTTCCATTCTCAAGATATGAATATTTTAAATCTTAAAACAGTTGCTTTAGTTCCAATTCCGGTGGATTTTGGATTGATGGGAGTGTGTGTGAAAGTGATAGGTCACTAATCTCATCTAACTGCTCAATGGTGTCATCCTCAATTGAGGAATTAGCTTTTACAAGTGTAGTAGTATCATCGATGGTCATGTGATCCTCTGTGTTCAAGAAATTATCAATTAATAAACATGCATGACACTTTTATAGACCACTACAACAATAAACACATGATTCATTACCAAGAATTTCAATCAAAGAGGAAAATTCAGAAAGGGGATTAGGGGAAACAAATGAAGTGATTTTAGGGGAAGGGAGTACATCAATTGAATTACTGAGAGAGAGTAATGTTCTTTTGAGGGGTACTTCATGGCATCAAGGATGTTGAAATGGACTATGTCACCACCAAATTCCATAGATAATGTAACATTATGGACATTAATTATGGCTTTGGTGGTTTTCAAGAAATTTCTCCAGAATATAATTGGGGCGTGTCCATTCATCCTATCATCTTCCATTTTTAGCACATAAAAATCAGTAGGAAATATTAAATTTTGAACCCTCAAAAGAACATCCTCTAACACACCAGAATGGTGTGCTGTACTCCGATTTGCTAGATGAACAACTATTCCTGTGGGCATTAGTTCACCGACCTGCAAAGAAGAGTATATGGAGTGAGGCATCACATTAATAGAAGCACCCAAATCAAGCATAACATTGGAGAAAGAATACTCCCCTATGGTACACGGAATCAAGAATGTTCCAGGATTGTTGCACTTGGTGAGAAGTGATGGTTGTATCAATAATGAGACGTTCCTCCCCAGGCTCACCTTCTCATCACCTCTAAGTCACCTTCGGTGGGTACACATCTCCTTCAGAAACTTGGCATATCTCGGAATTTGCTTGACGACATCAATCAATGGAATGTTAACCTGAACTTTTTTGAAAGTCTCCAAGATTTCTTTATCATGTTCAGTTTTCTTTTGTTTCCTTGATTGGGTGTCTCTTTGGGGAAATGGAAGAGGAATTCTTGGGCTCGGTAACTCATCAATAGACACACTCTTTCCTTTGGTAGGACTTCTCTCAAGACAAGGTTCCACATCATTTGAACTTTTTCAGTGGTTGAGATGGTAGTTTCCTTATGAGAGGATGACTTTAATGGAAGGTTAATTTGGCTTTTAAGTTGAGTTCCACTCCTAAGGGTGATGGCACTAACATTTCCCTTATCCCTAGGGTTGAAAAGTGGTTGAGATGGTAGTTTACCAGACCCATGGCTTTGGATTTCACCCACTGAGTTAGCTAGTTGGCCAAACTGGGTTTTGAGGTCTTGTATGGCTACTTGGGTGGTTTTTTGGAATTGGAGATTATTCGCAGCCATTTGTTTCATCATATCTTCTAGGCTAGGCTCAGGTTTTGGAGGGGGTTGTTGGAAAGGCCTTTGGGTTGGTTGAAAATTTATGGGTGGTGGTGGTTGATGACTAATTTTCCCTGGTTGGTTCCATGGTTGATGAGGCTGGTTTGAATACCTGCCTTTCCTATAGGCTTGGTTGTCTTTCCACCCAGGGTTGGATGGATAGTAGGTTTCTTGCCTAATGGGTTGGTTATAGGGGCGTCCTGGGAATATTACCTCACAACTCTCGGAAGTTTCTCTCAATTGGGGGTATTGGTCAGAATAGTGGGTATCAGAAGAGCGTATACCACAATGTATGGGAGGAGGAGATTGGAATTTCCCTTAGGAAAGAGAAAATTGTCGTAGAAGGGTACTCACCTCTTCAAACATTGTTTCCACATTCTTCTCGAATTCAGTACTTTGCACCTCATGGACACCTCGAATGGGTACACTAGACCTTGAACTGAATTGTTAAGTGTTCTCTGCCATGGTCTCAATTAGGGTCCTTGAAGCGATTGTGGTTTTATCCACTAGTGCACCACCTACAGCAGCATCAATCATGTTACGATCTATTGGAATTAAACCTTCATAAAAATATTGTATTAAAAGTTGATCGCTTATTTGGTGGTGTGGACAACTTGAAGATAATATTTTAAAGCATTCCCAATATTCATGAAGGGTTTCTCCTTGATATTGTCTTATCCCACATATTTCTTTCTTTATTGTTGCAGTTCAAGAGGCTGGAAAGTATTTTTCAATAAAAAGTCTTTTCAAGTCCGCCCAACCTCTAATAGGTGAATTAACATAATACAACCAATCTTTAGCCATGCCTTCTAATGAAAATGGAAATTCCCTAAGTTTTAATTTTTCTTCATCCACATTATCAGCTTTTAATGTTGAACACACAATATGAAATTCTTTTAAATGCTTATGTGGATCTTCTCCAAGCAGTCCACGAAATCTTAGTAATAAATGAATTAAACCAGATTTTAGTTCAAAATTGGGTGCCTCACCTTGTAATTGAATGTAAGTGGGTTGGATATCAACATCAGGTGATGTTAGTTCTTTTAGTTTTCTATTATTTTCATCCATGTTATACAAGTTATGTTCAGTTTTAACTTTGGTTTCGGAAGAAGAAGGATCAAGAAGAATTTTAAGATGTGATGTCTCCTCCTTCAAAGTGTTGTCTTGTGTGTCTCGGTTTCATTGATGTAGGATCCTCTCTGGTTCGGGTTCGAAAGTTTGTAGGTCTCGTGGTGTAGAATTCATCATACACAGAACCTATATAATAAATAAATTAGAACACAAAAATAAATTCAAAGGTAGAAGATAAAACAAACAAATATTCACAAAAATTACAAAAAGTTTACCAAAAACATGCACAAAAAACCAAAGCGCTCCCCGGCAACGGTGCTAGAATTTGACCACGTTGTTGTGACACGTCAAATTGATTATGTTTTAAGGTTGATTTATAGTCTAGGTTAGACCATATGTTGTCTCTCAAGGAGAGTTGGTAGGTTTAGAGAGTGTATTTTTAATAAAAATGACTAAGGGAGTGGGGTGGTTTTGAAAAGAGTTTAAAACAATGACTTAGTTGAAATAGCTTAAAAGTTGAGTGACCTAGTGGATTTTGAAAAATATGAGATAAAAGGTTTGATTTGATTTCACTACAAACATATCATGTTCATTGTTCATAGAGATTCATCTTAGGTTTAGAGTAATTCTTTGGTTGGAGATAATTGGAATCCCGATTAATTCCTAAGCTTTTATTTCAATGCTTTAAGGACCAAACCTTAACGTAACAATCATATTGTCAAGGTCCAGTACTTATGCATGGAATAAGAGCTTCCAAATAAGATTGAAATCTCAATAAGGTGGGTATGAAAAGGATTCTTTTGATGTCCAATCGGAACAACACAAGTCACGCACTCAAAACCACACACCGATCGGTTAGAAATTAAGAGCATAACACTCACATGCATCAAATCAAGCATTCAAATCTGAAATAAAATAATACACATGGAATGAAATGTTTAAACACCCAAATTACTCCAAACTAGTAGCTATTGTATGCATCAGAACTCCCTTGACATGTGTGTAGCTCCCTCACAACGAACACCCAACATTTAGCTCGACATCGGGAGGATGAGGAAGCTCGGGTGGAACTCCTTCTTCATCCTTGATTCCCCTATGAGGATAGGGGCCTCCAGAACCTCCAAGGTGATTAGGAGACTCCTCTAGGACTTCAAATTGGAATAACATCACTCTTTGGACGAACTTGCAAATGGGGAGCCCAAGGTGTCATTTTATAGGAAAATAGGAAGGTGGGTTTTAGGCACACAGATTTCATCAATCCTCTTGTACCATGCGTTTCGGACTTCAGATAGAATTATCTCACTTTGTAGAAAATAGAAAAGTGGTATCCCTACCTCTGGACTATCTCCACCGAATGTTTGACACCCTTTGGACAAATCAATCTCAAGATATGGATAAAATACAGAACACCGCATTTGACTTGGTTCATATTCGGTGGCTTGGACAAATCAGTTCATCTCGGCCCTATAGAAGACGAATCAGGATTGGTTTCTTTAATATGAAATGTATCCTATTATATTTTTGACAGGCCCACAAAATTTCAGCCCATTGTGATGCACGTATTTCGTCTAATATGCAAAACAGTGGACAGATGTCCATAGATCCATGCAATTTTGGCCCATTTTTCTTCCACTTCATCAAAGGCCCTCCAAATCACTTCCACCTACATTGAAATAATAAAAACAAGTAACATTTCCCATTATAATGTTTATTAATATTAATTAAATGATTCAAACATAAAGTTAAATTTATTATTATATATAGAATATTCATTACAAAACCAGTTTAAAACTGCGGTGTAAGGGTGGAATAAAACAGTGAATCGTGGTACGATCAATCGCAACGATATGTTTAATTTCATTTTTAATTCCATTTCTATAAATAATATGAATATAGTTTTAGTACTTTATTTGATAAAATTAAGAAAAATAAATAAATAAATATTCATTAGTCTCTCACTATTTTATCAAAACCCAATAGCCCTCACCATTGGCTTTGAAATATCTTATTTCTTGGACATTCTAGTAGAAAGGATCTATATTTTCCTTCGCATTATCTCAAATTTGTCTGGTCAAGCAATTTAAAAGGTCTTAGGTAGGAATTCCAAATTCCAACTGCATTAACTTGCATCTCCTTGATCCATGGAGTGGACTCCCCAATCCGGAAATCCTTAATTTTGGATTTCCTCAACCTTTGCCTCTTAGTTACAGTAATTCCTACTTTAGTAGTCAAACATTTATGTAAACTAAGTCAATTGAGCCCAAAAACTCAAATTAAAATTACCCAATGATTGAAATCACCCCAAATTTGGCTGTTCATGCACTTTTAACTATAGTTTGATTCTAAGAGAAGTAACAAAAGGCTATACTGACTTGATATTTTATTGATGGATTTTTATCCTTTATGTGTAAATTACCATTTATTATCTTTTTACATTCTTGTTAATATTAAGTGGGATAATATTAAGTGATTAACTATCTATTAGATAATATTTAGGTATAAGACAGTTTATTTTAGGTCCATATTGCATGATTTTTAATTCATTAATTATGTGATCGTGAAAAAACATCTATAATGAATAACCATAAAACTGACAGAAATAAAATAAATGGTATGATCATGAGCTTGTTCTTATGGTTAGTTTATCCAGTGGTTGATAAACTAACCACTGACCTAGGGGAGAAGCACCATGAACCAATTAAGTTTGGGTTTACAACTTTCCACTTATCCACCTTTGTATCTCCTTGGATTGGTTTCACCTCAGCTCCTAACTTGAACTACCTCCACTAACTTGGGAGCTCCATCCATTACATATGCTTTTACTCACACACAGGTGAGGGGTAAAAGGGGGTTTAAATAAAAGAACCATGGGAATTTAGTCCCTATATATTAATAAGTATATAAGGCATCAAGGCCAACAATTCAATATAAAAATAAATTAAAAGGGAAACCAATCACATACAAAGGTATGGTTTAGATCATGGTCATCTGCATGCATGCAATGAATTACACATTTAATAAAACTATCATTCAATTATTCAATCGTTCTTATTTAAGATAAATCGTGCTCTAATTGATTAATTATTATCTTTAATTAATAAATCCTTTTATCTTAAACCTTTTTATAAATTTCCTTGAGATTCCAATCCATTATAATTTTAAACAATTAATTAATTAATTTAAAATTAACTATGTACATAACTTTTAACTTAGAGGTAACCTGATGAATACCCATAAAAAACTACCGAACATGTATTATACTTGTATGCACTTTATTCTTTGTGACATATAGCATTCACACAGAATAATAACTATAATATAACTCATATATGATGTTCAGATATTTAATATTACACAGATGTTAATAAAACACACACACACACATATATATATATATATTAAATCCTATCATATGGCATGTCCTAGCTTTCCACTCACATGAAAGTACATGTCTCAAGGGTTACATAATATAATAAATTGTAAATTTGTGTAATTTGTAAAATTACAAAGCATTTAGATCTGATCTACACAGTGTATACATTCTCCACCATGTATTTGGAGTACATGCCTAGGGACTTGGCGTGTGAGACATACTTTGGAAATCTTGGAGTACACAATGTGTCTTGTGGGCCATACACCGTGTTGACTCCATGTTACATGGTCACTGATTGGGTAGGTCATGTATGAAATATATGGACCTACAATAACTCAAAAAGGACTAAATTCCATCTCCAGTGGGCCATAAGGCATGTCGTCTGACTGATTGTGTGACAGTCAGACCTAGTCAATACGTGGTGTATGAATTAACTACACTGTGTGTCATTAATGCATTTGAGTAGAGTAATTTCAAAACTACTCTTAATGCATTGAACACAACTACATGGAATGTAGATCTGACTACATGGTGTGTACTGTTTTGTTACCTATAAAGAACCATTGGCATCTCTGGATGAGTTACTTGATTTAATTTTAATCAAAAAATTAATCATTTCTATTAAATTTATGAGAAATGATAGATGGAGAACATATCTCATAATTTAGATTAAAAAATAATGATTAAACATGGATTTTCAAACTAAAATATTAAATCATCAATCATCAATGAATTATTTAAATAATTATAAACAATAATATACTCTCTCTGATACCACTTGTAGGTTCTGGGTGCAGCAGAAGCACGGGAGGGACGGTGCCCAACTTTAATTTTTTCCATATTCAATGAACAATATGGGATCAATACGATGATGAATGCCAATATCCATGGAATTGAATCAAGGATTTAAAAAAAATGAATAGAAACCTTGAACCAAGACATAGTATCAACATATTTTGTTTATAATTAATTTAATTAAATAACATTTACCTCTATGGTGATTCTTTCTTCGTTGATGCATTCGGCCACGGATCTACAAGTGTACTGTTGTTGAGTTGTAGAATCCAATTATAGGATTCCTCTATTGGTATTCCACATATGTTCTATATATCTTCAGACATCACTGAAGGATTCTCTAGGTGCAAGCAAGTAATATCCTTGCACTAGGAATGCCCCCTTCGATTGCCTTGAGAACCACTCCCAAAGTATTCTCCTTGATCGGGTGAAGGAGGATATTTCTTGTTATTGAGGTAATTCTTGGATAATAAAGAACTCTCTAGGATTGAGAGCTTTTTCTCCAATTCATTGTGCATAAGCCCAATAATCTTATGTTCTCTAGAACTTGGGTAATAAGAGAATAATATAACCAGGAATTTAATTCACTAGGGTAATAATAAATAATTTTCACAAGTTCCTTAATTATTTTATTAATAATAGTGAAAACGCCAGGTCAAATAATAATAGTAGAATTATTATTTTCTAACATGTGCTTAACTTGCAAGTTAAAATTTAATATTACTTAATAAAATAATATTCAATATTATTATTTCTCACCAGACCCTTAAATCAGTCCTCCAATCCTCCACCATATTTATGGAAACTTGAATAATAAATATTTATTTAATAAATAAATATCATTGCATTATTATCTACTAAATATATAAATATTATATTCACTAAATATAAAATAAATATTTATTAATTATTCTACCCACATTATATTGTCTATAAAAACTAGTGTTGAAATCATTGCGATCAGGAATCCATGAATAATTATTAAACCAAAATTGAGAATAATATTTGTTAATATTTTTTAATAATAAACAATATATTATTTAACTGAGATATTGGATACACTTAGTATGTGACCCTCTAGGCCACTTTCTCAGTGGCATTAGGCGGAGCAGCCTAAAGTCTAAGGCTAGCGTCTAAAAACACGCCAAGGAACTAATAGATAAAAAAGTTAATTCCGTAACAACATGTCACCTTATACAAATGATTACGATGTAATATAATACCTTTATATTGATATCTCCAATCAAGTGTGTTTCATGCAAGTTCCATCAAGCCATGTGATCGATTTCTCATTCTTTGACTTCCTGAAAATTGAACTTTCCTATATAAAACCATAGATATGGATTTATTTAGGCTATATAATTTATATCAAAGGTCTTAAGATATCAAATTCTATTATAGAATATAAGGGAAAATCATTTCTCTCATTATTCATTAATGCAGTATTACTTGTGACGCACCCAATATATCCTACTTTGCTACAAATATATGTCGTCGCGGTTTTTACCAATACATCTAAGTGCACGAGTCATAATACCCATTAATAATAATCTTGTTGTTTAAGGACCAATACACATGTCCTCATATAGGAACATCCAATGACACTTATAAATTTCTATTTCCTACTGGCATGTCTAATTCTCATAATATCCTCTTAGACATTACCAATGGTGTGCCTCATGAGAATGTGCCTCAAAGCCCTATGAGTCTCCACCCCTGATAGACTGTATCATTTTTCCCCTTAAAATGATATCATCTAGCTATAGAACATATATTCAATAATAGTTTCATGGCACTTCTGGGTTCTCATCATGGTAGGGATCCGTTATGACCTTTTAGTGCAACAACTACTCTAAGGACATTATCACATACAATGTCATGAAAAAGAAAAATAATGATATGATAAAGAGTTTATTAACATCCATCCAATTAATATATATTTATAATAAAGTAAAAAATAATTTGGTTCTAGGTAACCAACTCTAACACCCTTTTGTAAGTGATGTGAGTGACACACTTGTAATTATTCTTAACTATTTAATATTAGAAGTGTCTTACTCGTGATTATGATTCATAATGAACAAAAATGAAATTACCCCCACTAATAAATTTGAACCACTATATTAAAAAAATGATACATTTTTGAAGATTAAATTTGTATAAATAGAATAAATTAATTTTAATTTAAGTTTCCAAAATGCAATAAAAAACATTTTTTAGAAAAAAAAAAGCATTTTTATGTTAAAAATAATCTTATATCAAGATAAAGTATAATAGAAATTAATATGAAATTAATTATATTATGATTAATAAAAGGGATATTATTTTACTTGAAAATCAAATACAAAATATAATAATATATTTAAATTACTTGGTTTAAAAAAATAACATTTTTTAAACGGTATTTTTCACTATTCACCTAAAAAATCATCTATTTTTGAAAAAACCAAAAAATTCACCCTAAGATAAATTCATCCTTATAAACTCAAAAATAACATATATTTAATAAAATTAAATTATAAATTTTATAAATTTTACACTTAAATAAAACCATGACCTATACAAATTAAAAAGATAAAATAATATGATGTTCGTTGTGAAATAGTCTAGGGATATAACTGTTGGTGCCAAAAATATAAAAAGAAAGGAAAGAATAAAGAGGCCATGTGTACTGCCTCACGAAGCCCCAATGCGAATCCCCCCCCCCCCCCGAGCAACGCAGTTGCCGCGAAGCTCATGAGGCGGTAACACTCCGTGAACGCCATGACGTTCGTGTGCCGCTACGAAGCTCAAGAGGTGGTAATGCTCCGCGAATTCCCTGAAGTTATCAAGCCCATATTGAAGGACCCAAGGCGGTAATCCTCTGCGAAACTCCCTGACATTTGCGACCTGCCGCGAAGCAGAGGAGGCGGTACCCCTCCGTGAATCCGGTTGACGTTCGCGACCCGCTGTGAAGCAACTGAAGCCCCCTTTGCACCGTGTGAGCTCTGATCCATGGTACCCCTTGCCTATAAATACTAAGATCCCCCTAAGCTCCACAAATGGACAATCTGACCTTTTGTCTTCTCAGCTCCCAAATCGCGAAGCACCCTTCGCTCTGGGAATCATGAGCTCCGGGAGGTATTTGTGATTCGCAAGAGGCCTTCGCCTTGTCTCGTTTTGAGCCCCTCTTTTGAGAGGGATGTCCTTCACAAAGCCTAAGGGCCTAAACGAAGGAATGGGATTCCCAAGAGAACCCGGGCAGCCATGGAGCATTTATGCTTCATGAAACACCTATCCTGTACAAGTGATCCACATGCCAAGGCAGGGTCACTGTACTTCGTGAAGCACACTACTTCACAACACCTTGCTTTGCAAGGCACCTCTGCTTCACGAGCCAGTGCTCTGCGAACACCCTCCCCCTTTGTGAAGCATCTCCCACTCGCATCTCTGACCCATGCTAAGGCCAAGGCACTCCACTTCGTGAAGCACACCCCTTTGCAAGTGCTCTACACTATGAAAAGCCACCAAGCTCCGCAAGGTCCCTGCTTGTGGACCCCTTTGCTTGGAAACTCCTCTTCCCGTGCGACCCTCTAGGTTTTCACGATGTGATTTCAAAGTCCAATGGATGACACCACCCATATAATTGCTTTGACTAATGCTTATTCTCATAGGCACGCTAACGGATATTTCTTCTTTGCATAGCCATGCTAACGTGGACCCCTCGATGGTTCGCTCTGCAACCCCCCTTTACCATGGACTTACTGATGCCTTCCCTCACCCAAGGGGTAGAGGTTACCGCTCATATAAGTCCCAGGGGTGCGTAATAAATCCACCTCATCCGAGCTGTAGGACGTTAAACTACCAAGCACCTCATCCTCAACACATGACGTTAAACTTTGACCTGACCCCGTGCCTCGCACGCAAGGTCCCCCCAACTCAGACATTCTTTATGCCACTCGTCTCCACGAGAATGGAATCACCCTCACATGGGATTACATCCTCCCTCTCGGAGTAGCGTTTGTCCACGGGGGAAGGGCTGCCTCAGAGCGTAAGCCCCAAGCCTCTCTTACGGAAGGTAGCACCCATGCACCTTTATGCTTCCCCACTGCCAAGGCCAATGGAGGGCGCGATAGGGAACGAGGCACCTCCCATATTCGGTCCCAAATCCCTCTCCCGTCGCACTTTGCCGCACTTTGCGCCTCCATCCTAGAGTATGTCCCAGAACCATGGGCCGCCTAACGCATAATCCCCTCTTCGCTTCCCACGGTTTCACCCTTCGCGATGTGATCGTCAGGTCTCTGTTGTCTCTTGTTTCTCACACCGAGCACGACTCACGTGGGATTAGAGTAAGCATCGACTATGACACCAACCCCCGTCCAGCATGATGTTAAACTATATGTTGTCCCGCATGACATTAAACTGTACATACATTTTAACTACGAGGTATTTGATCCATGTCAAGGCATGGTACGTAGGAAGCCTCTAAGAGGTTCAAGCCCACCGCCCGTCATTTATTCACGTTAGGGTTCACCCCCATCCCGCATGACGTTAAAATGCATTCCGGTCTAGCGGTGAGCCGTTGTGACAATCTCCAACTATGAGTATTTTCATCCATGTTAAGACATGGTACGTAGGAAACCTCACGAGGTTCAAGCCCACCTCCAGTGGACCCATGGGTTCACCTTCATGTCATTTCGCTGACGAAACCCATCCCAAACTACGAGGACTTTGATCCATGTTAATCCATGGTACATAGGAAACCTCACGAGGTTCAATCCCACCACCAGAGGAACCATGGGTTCACCTTCACGTCAGTTCACTGACGAAACCCATCCTGAACTACGAGGACTTTGATCCATGTCAAGGCATGGTATGTAGGAAGCCTCCCTGAGGTTCAAGCCCATCACCCATCGGACCAAGGTCCTTTCTTCACATCAGTTCTCCGACACCCACCATTTTCACCTGAACTATGAGGTCCTTGATCCATGCCAAGGCATGGTACATAAGAAGCCTCCCTAAGGTTCAAGCCCAACAATCATTGGCCCCGACCATCTCCATGTTGGTGTGCCAAGCCCCCCATTTTTACCTGAACTATGAGGTCTTTGATCCATGCCAAGGCATGGTATGTAGGAAGCCTCCCTGAGGTGAAATCCCACCATCCAACTAGACTAAGGTCCTTCACGTTGGTTCTACGACATGCCCCCATCCCGCATGACATTAAACTGCATCCCGATCCAGCAGTAAGCTGTTGTGACCCTACTATTCAGTTGTTCCGACACCCATTCATGTCAGTATAACAGCCCCTTTTCCCGAACTACGTGGACTTTGATCCATGTCAAGGCATGGTACGTAGAAAGCCTCCTCGAGGTGCAAGCCCACCACCCATTGGGCCAAGGTCGTTTTCACGCCGTTTCTCCAGCGCTCAACCTGAACTATGTGGTATTTTATCCATGTTAAGGCATGGTACGTAGGAAGCCTTGCAAGGTTCAAGCCCACCACCACTTGGTCATTTCGACCGTATTCACGTCGGTTCATCCATCACCTTGGGAAGCCTAGAGTGTAAGCCCCACATATCCATACTAAACTACGTGGACTTTGATTCCCTGCCATGGGGATACGTAGGAAGTCTCTTCGAGACTCAATCCCATAACCACCACCATCTCCATGATGGTCCCATTTCATTTCCCCTCTACTCCATGCAATTCTACATCATCCATCCTGATTCTTACCTGGGCCGCCACATCCAGGTGAGATCATGTCACCCCATTCCCCTCCACAGCATTCGGGAAGCCGCCCACGGGCTGGCTCTGATATCGGCATTCCCTCAAGGGGGATTCCTCAATCTGATCCACTCCAGATGGTGTTCCGATCAGGCTGATCCGTCTCCGCTGGACGTTAAAATCACGACATGCCCTGTGTTAAACATGGGAAGCTGAGGAAAACCTTAGATACATGCCTATGGCATATGGTTCCCCGTGCTCGATGTGGGATTCCTCGAGATTCCGCACCCTCGAGAAGCCCTATAATAAGGGGCAAAAGATAGAGACACCAATTCCCCAGCGTTCAGACACGTTACTGATGCCTCAACGTGACTAGTCCCCCGAATGAACGTTACTACTCTGTCCAGACCCTTTGGAATGTCCTGACAGAAGCAATGTAATTAACTGACATCCATGGAAACATGGAACTGGGAAGAGTTTCATGAATAACATATTAAATCTATGAGGGAGACCCATATTAGGTGACGAGTTCTGAGGAGGAATCCAAGGAAGGAAGAATCGGCATCCCATCATCCTGGTTTCGATCAAGGAGCAGACGTCCCTGAATAAGGAGAAGATGATGCCCGCCTTTGGAATGCGGGAATGCGGGGCAACACAAAAATCGCACCTGTCACGCCCAAGCGGGCGGACGCGCGCGCCCCGACAAAAGCGTCAGAAACAGAAATGGTGAACCCAACGTGAAGTTATTCTCCTCAATGTAGAGATTAGTAGCATTCAAAACATCAGTATATTGACGTGTCACCGGATCCAGATATCCAGCACTGGGTCCCGCCAAGCAAATAGCGGGTCTGGCGTGAAACTCACCAAAAGTCGGGGTAGTAGAATGTGGGGCATTCTGTTCTGCAAACATTGTCTGCATGGATCCCTCTTGTCGACCACGGAAGACAGAATGACACTGGTGAACTGGTTGTCAATATCTTTTCCTCGCAGTGCTGATGAGTTAATCTCTCTACTTCTCAGGAATCAGGTTTCTGCTACAGGGACATAATCGCCACCTACTCGCCTACGTAGGGGCAGGGGAAAGACCATCACAGCTGCTCCACATGGCTCCACTACTGCTACAAAGATGTCTGTATCCACGAGCGTGGGGCACCCATGCCCCCTCTCCCCATCATAAGTCATCCAACAAAGGGTGATTAATGACCTTGTACGTCGTTACGAGGAAGAGGGAATAATCCCAACTCAGGATATGGCCCGCCTGGAACTGGAGGCGTCTAGGCCCCATCGTCAACACCACCCTCGAGGGCCGCATAGGGAGCCCCTGCTCCCCACCCCAATATTCAACCATTTTGGGAGCCTGTCCCTGGAACGTCTTTACAACTCCTCTCCTTACGCTGATGAGGTGGGTGATGTCCGGATCAGCTCGGTCAGAGTCCCAGTCCAAGGACTCCAAGCAAGGGCCCCCACCTAACCATGTCATCACCGCCGTCTGGCCTTGCCAGATGATCAGGTAGGCTATGCCCCTGCACCACCCGCAACGGCTCGCCTGACCCGACACCAGCATTGGGCCCAAGTTGAGGGCGCCCGTCAAGGGGCGTCGATGTCGACAGCTACTATGGACCGATCCACCACTGATGTATACCAAGAATCCCCTACATTCACTGAGTAGGGGAATTCTTATGCCTAATCGGGATCGAGGCCCCATCCCCCCCACGGTCAGGCTGGGTTGAATTTTCGGGTCGCAGGTCTGAGTGATGATCACCGCGAACCAATCTTCGATGATGTCACCCCATACGGAGGTCCTCCTCGTACCACCACTCCACAAAGCATGGGCTTTCCCCGCTCCAAAGTTCTTCATGGAGGTATGACCCGTGCTACCCCAAACCTGAATGAAGACCTGCCCCATGGTAGTGACACTCAGTGTGGAAGTCTTTCTCGTGCCCATCACACTGGGTATGGAATTCCTCCTCCTACCCCCGACAGTCGATGTGAATTCATTGACCATCCAGTCCCTCCCCAGTGTGGTAATCCTCCTTACGTCTTTTCTGCAACTGGCGAAGGTCTTCCTAACCCTGGAAACCAGAGGGGTGAAGGTCAGCCTCGCTCCACCTGCACCAAGCATGGAGGTCCTCCCCATGCTCCCGCCAGTTCCAACAGAGGTTTCTCCCGCTCAAGTTCTGTCCATGGAGGTCCTCCCCATGTTCGCTCCGACATTTGACCCAGTGCCCCTCGCACCCCTATTTTCTCAAGTGGAAGTCCTCTCCGCCATGGAGTTAGCACGAACCCTAGACTACACGTCGGGAATCAACCTTGTCCCGAAGATCCATCTAGGGGAAGGAGGGCGGGACGTCGCCGCCACAAGAAGAATCCTGGGAAAGCCCGGACAGATATCAAACCGGCCTGATTCTCAGATTCTGAAGCAGAATGCGACTCGGCATCGGAACCCTCCCCTCATTCCTTCGCATTAACGACCAAGGTAGGAACAAGGCGTGTCAGCCTTATCCTTCTAGAATGTGAAGTCCACCGAATTCCCGCCTCTCTTCGCAGATACATCCTGGAGGAGGAAATTGTTGGAATCCCACAGGTTCCGACTGTACAGTCACCACTATCGTCACCAGAAGCGCCCTCTACCTCAACCAGAGATCACGAAGAGCTATTTTGGGGAACGATGGTGGTTGAGCGACAAGGTGACCCATCACCGGTAACCACAATTCTTGCACCGGAGGCTATGGCTATCAGCCCATCGTATCGTGACATTGTGGTAAGGTCACCTCACTCTTTGGAGGATGGCCCGGAATTCGGCGGCCAGTCAGCTCGTTCGCCGTATTCTCCGCCGCCCTGTTTACTGTCCCAGTGGTCCACCTCAGTATTGTTATCAGTTCCTCAGCCACCTTCAGTTGACGAGTGGGAAAATACGGGGCCAGACCCTGAATCCGATCCCAGGAGCTTCTAGAACATTCTCGTGGAGGATCACTTCCCGAAGAAGTTCTGGCCGGTGGTTGCATCGAACTTTTGTGCGCTGGAATCCCTCACCCCAGAAGAAGTAGAGTGATTCTGTCAAACCCTATGGGCGACACACTTCCATATTCATTATCAATGAGTGTTGTACCCTAGGAGCAGAGTGCACTTCAAGTAAATTGGCGATCAATTCCATCTGGTCTATTTGGCTACACTCCCTATGGCCCAGCGCCATGAGTCACTAGGTCGCCAGAGCGCCCTCCAAAAAAATGCATTCAGAGTTTCAATGTACTCCACAAAATCATCAAGGAAGCTACCCCCCATGTTAAAGTCTGTGGCTGGGGATATTATGCCACCCTCCTCTTCAGTCCTATCTGATGGCATCCCGATTCGTTATGCGACATTGAGGACATGCCTCCAAGATGGGTTGCGGCCCACATGGATGACATAGTGGACAAAGAGGATGAGCTGGAGTTTCTCGATGGAGACTTACCTCCTAAGGATGTACCACCTTTGTTGGACCCATCAGGGAGGATTACTCGTCAGCAGAGGAACCTTTCAGGCCTCCCTGCGCCCACCGAGTCGCTGGTACTCAGCCAAAATGCCGGCAAGGGAAAAGAGCAAGTCGGAACCATCAAGCACTCTGACCCGTCCACCTCAGTACAGAAAACAGACGAAGACCCCGAGAAGGCCACGTTGCACCAGCAGCTTGCCAAGCAGAAGAGGCTGGTCGACAAACTCTTATCCGAGAACGCTACAGAGAGTTGACTCGACTATGGTGATCCTAAGTCGGGGCAGCAGGGGTAGGAACAGCTTCCCCCCAGCGAGATGCCTCCGGAAAACCCTAATCATGATACTCCCGTAGATAGGGTAGAATCCGGAACTCACGACAGGAGGGCGTGATATGTCTCGCCAAACCCTCCTGAACGGCGAGGTAATCTGAGGAATCTATCCCGGGTTCCCCCAGCTGCCCCAAGGGCCGTTCCACCAGTTGCTCCACAATCCATTGAAGCCGTTTACCATGTAGAAGAACCCGGTAATGTACTCATAGTTAGGGATCCCCGTCAAGACAGGTACCCCCACCTGGATGATCCTATAGCGGCACTCATCGCCCGCCTCGAGGCGTTGGAAACGCGACAGGTGGTAGTCCCACCAGACGGCAAGCCATATCCCGTGTGGGTGGATGATATGCCCGCACCCCCAGGTTTTGGGAATCCCACATTCTCACCCTTTAACGAGACTGGGGACCCGTCGAAGCACTTGGATCATTTTTCCTCCAGGTGTGGCCCCATGATGGGGACCCCGACACAACAGGAAGCTGCCAAGATCAGATGTTTTGTGCAGACATTGGAGGGCCATGCATTCGTCTGGTACAGCCAGCTCCCTATCGGATTGGTGACCGGCTGGGAGGATCTTTACCGGTAGTTCTTATACCAGTTCACCTCCACCACGTAAAAGACTAGCATTGCAGGCCTCTTCAAGTGAAAATAGAGGCCTGACGAGTGAGTCACGGACTTCATCGCCTGGTGGAAGGGGCTTACATACTCCCTAGACATGCCACTGACTCAGGAGAAATTACTAAAGATGTGTGTGGGGAACATTAGAACAGAACTAGTTCCTTCCCTAATCACCCAGAACTACCCCGGAGGGTTCCAGGACTTCTTAGATAAGGATCATCACCTTGAGGAAGCTCTGCAATAGGCTAGTCAGGCACATCTGTTGCCCCCTGTGATCCCAACAAGGAGGGCTGCCAGAGCCGAACCCACTGTGGTGGCCCAAATAGAATCCCCTAGGCAATTTGAATTATTTCCAGTGGCACCGGCCCCACAACCCCGCAGAGGACCTCCACCTCAAGCACAGGCTTCTGCCCAGTAGAGACCGCCTCAGAACCGACAGGTTCCCCCGTGCAATGCACCACTACCGCCTAGGCGGGACAATCCGGCTCCGCCTCCTCAGCAGGCCCCTCCGACCCCTCATCAGGGCCAAGCTCCCAGATCCCCCTATCTGGAAAGAAGGAACCAGAATTACTCGTTCAATGAGAATTTGGTCCCTGGTTACTTCCGTAGTGCCCTAGAGCAGGGGATTGTGTGTTTACTCGAGTGCAGAAGGCTGGCAGATGTGAATCTCACCGATCTCCCCAACTACTTCCCCTATCATTGGATTCTAGAGAACACCCTCAAGCAGTGATATGTGATTAAAGACCGGCTCCAAGACCAGGTCGACAACAATATAGTCAGGTTGGGCCCATCCCCGACACAAGTGGCAAGTGTCTTTATAAGGTCAGAAAGCGGTAGCGACGATGATGGCGAGTGGCAGTAGGTTCCCAGCCATGGGTCCTAGAAGTACTATGACTGGATGGCTTGTAAAACCGTCTCCCATGCCCATGGTATCATTCGGGGATGCATGAATCAGCTGGAGCCTTCAGAAGATGCGAACAGTACCACTGCATCATCGTCTCAGCCGACCTCTTCCCAAAAGGGAAAGTAGCGGCGGCGCAAGAAGAAGCAACGCGCTCCACCACTGCCATTGTCATCCCGCACTCTTAGTGATTCCATGCCCCCTAAGATGGGGATTCCTCTTAGAATCTGCCCAGTGGTGGATGACTCTTCAAGCGACAGTCAGGGATACGCTTCGGGTAATACCGGGGAGCTGGTAAATCCCTATATGACTCTCGATGAGGGCGAACACCAGGCGAACCTCCCCAACATTCCCAGCCGACGTCAATGTCAGTGGAACTGCAACCACATGGGTTGTAGGGGAATGTCAGTGGGTGCTTTTAGTCAGTCCATGCATGCTACTGAAACTAGACAGCAGGCTCAACATAGATCTTAGCACGCGCAACATCATCTGGTTCCCTCAGATCTACCTCCACCGCCATTTGTGCTGCTAGATCAGGTAGAGTTGTCTTGTCCGTAACGCGGCCAGTCTTTCCCTACTACAAGACAATCTCATTTGTCTGATTCCCATCTCGTAGATACTCTTCAAGCATCAACTAGCGGGTAGCGGGATGTACCCAGTACCAGCCAGCTACCGGTTCAGCTGGTAGGGCCCTCCATGCCTCCAACTGTAGAATGACCTCCTGTAAGCAGAGGCTCATGTTTGGAACGAAATTATGATGTTATGAAGCACCTTGCTGGCATTCCAGCAAGGCTTTCTACTCTTGAGGCTCTTCTCCTATCATCTGAAATGCATGAGGCACTTGCCGAGGACCTAAGAATCCCCCTCCAGTTTGAGATGGAGGTAGCAGCTGCAGAAGCCTTCCATGCTGAGGCGATTGAGAACGCCAAATGCCAGGAAGTTATCTCATTCTTTGGTGAAGATTAAGACCCTCCCATACATGGGCATATTCACCCATTGTACTTCACTAGCCAGTTCAATGGCGTGGAAGTCTGCCACTGCCTTGCTGACACGGGTTCTGGGATTAACTTAATCCCGATTCAAACACTACAAAATCTAGGTTTGTCTGAGGATGATTTAACTCCCTCCAACCTCAGAATCCAGGGATACGACAGGACCAAGAAAACCCCAGTCAGCAAGATCCACTTGAAGACCCAGTTCAGTGGCCTAATTTCCAGCACTGAGTTCATGGTTGTCTCTCAGGACACCGCATACAACGCATTGATGGGCAGTCCATGGCTCCATCTGCATGCAGTGGTCCCTTCTTCGTATCACCAATTCCTCAAGTACTCCCTTAATGGTCGAGTCGGTGTGCTCCAAGGAGATGCATATCCTTTTTCCTCTTATGAAGCCCTCTATCTGGATGCTGACTATTACAAGAGCAAGGATAAGAAAATCCTAGAAAGTGGGTATGATCCCACCCCAGTCACAAGTGATCCCTGGGAAGGCCTGGACGACGCCTACATCTTTTTGATACATCGGTTCGAGGCCACGACCCTCGACATGGGGCAGTGTTTTTTTGTTTTGGGTATAAGAGGAAGGAATGTTCCCATGTCCAAGCGATGGTACAAAATCACCTCGTACTCCTACACCAACCAGGCTCAGGTGATCTCGAAACCTCCTACCCCTATGCGGTATTGGGATGTCAAGATCATGGCGACAGCGGTACGTCATACGTGTCTCTTCCGCTGGGCTGGAATCAACTGTCTTAGGCCGACACATCACTACTACTTTGATGTCATCAAGTGTGGCCCCTTGGGCCGAAGGCCAGACGGGATAGGATCGATTGCCTTCATTGCAATGGTCTTAGTGGCGCATGAGTCTTCTGATATGATGACCACTACTGCACAGGTCGGCACCAGCTGTCCCTTAGGGTTTTATAACTCAGAAGCAGCTCCCCCTGTGGGAGATCCCTCCATAGGTGGAGGAGAGGATCTGGTGGATGCTCCCCCTGCCATTGAAGAAGGCGTCTCTACCACGGTTGATGAACTGGTACCGGTGAACCTTGGTAGCAAGGCAGATCCAAGACCCGCATTGATCAGTGCAGCCATACCCCTCAAGGAATGGCAACAGTACGTGGACATTCTCAAACAGCATCGTGACATGTTTTCCTAGAGTTACGATGAGATGACAGGACTAGATCCCCAGGTATTCATCCACCGCCTTGGTCTCCCGACGAACTATCATGGGTTTAAGCAGCCTCATAGAATGATGAACCCTTCTCACGGTGCCATGGTTGAGGCCGAAGTTGACAAGCTTATCAAATCCAACTTTGTCAAGAAAATCCAGTACCCTAGGTGGCTTTCCAATAGTGTGACAGTCAGGAAGAAGAACGGGCAGATTAGAGTCTTTATCGACTTCCGCGATCTCAACCACCACTGCCCGAAGGATAATTTTCCCCTTCCAGTGATAGAGTTGTTGATTGATGCCATGGCCGGGTTCCAAGACCTCTCCTTCATGGATGGGTATTCTGGGTACAACCAGATCTGGATGTCCCCCAAGGACGAGGAGTCCACTACCTTCAGGGATCCCCAAGGTACTTTTTATTACCAGGTTATGCCCTTCGGCCTGAAAAATGCAGGTTCCACCTATCATCGGGCCATGCATCGCATATTCAATCCAATTATCAGAACACTAGTGGAATGCTATGTGGACGATCTAGTGGTCAAATCTCGCCAGTGCTAGGACCACCTCAAGGACCTTGAGAAAGTGTTCGTCTTCCTCTGTTCCCACCACCTGAAGATGAACCCATTGAAGTGTGCCTTCGGGGTCACCTCCAGAAAGTTTCTGGGCTTTGTCGTCAGATACCGAGGCATCGAGATCGACCCATAGAAGATCAAGGCCATCATCCAAATGCCTCCCCTGAGCAATATTCGGGAGCTTCGAGGTCTCCATGTCCACTTAGCCTATATACGCCGATTCATTATGAATCTGGGTATCAAGTGTAATCCCTTTTCCCGACTCATGAAGAAAGGCTCCGCCTATGAATGGGATGAAGAGTGCCAGACCGCCTTTGAGGAAATCAAGAAGTATCTGCTCCAACCTTCAGTCTTGATGCCACCCGTCTCCAGAAAGTCGCTGGCCCTTCACGTGACTGCTCTGGAATGGTCCCTCGGTGCACTTCTCTCCCAGAAGAACAATGAGGGAACAGAGAACAGCTTCTACTACCTCATCCACATGCTCCTCGATACGGAGACCAAATACTCCCCTATCGAAAAGAGCCGCCATGCGCTCGTGTTCACCGTACAGAAATTGCAGCATTACCGGCAGCACCATGAGGTATAGTTGGTCTCTAGGGTAGACCCACTGAAATACATCCTGAACCGCCCTATGTTAACTGGCCGACTAGCGCGGTGGGTGGTGATTCTCCAGCAGTTCGATATCAGGTTCGTGCCTCAGAAGGCCATTAAGGGACAGGCATTGGCAGAATTCCTAGCTGCCCATCCAACCTCTGCAGATCAATCACTGGATCGGGATTTTCTTGATGAGGCAATCCTCTCAGTCGATCATGATGTCTCGTGTTGGAAAATTCACTTCTACAGTGCCTCCCGGAGCCCCACCAGTAGGAGGATCAATGATCCTAAGCTCAACCGAGTGTGTCTTGGTATCGTCTTCATCACCCCGGCGCAAGCCGTTCTGCAATTCTCATTCCTTTTGTCAGAAGGATTCACTAACAACAAGGCAGAGTATCAAGCTCTCATCACTGGCCTCGAACTAGCTCTTGAGATTGACATGCCCCATCTGCATGTGAAAGGGGATTCTGAACTGGTCATCAAGCAGGTCAATGGTGACTATGTTGCCAGGAATCTGGATCTTGTGCCATTGTTGGAGTGCACCCTCCTTCTAATGGCCCAGTTCTATTCTCGACTAGAGGTTACTCATGTCCCTCAGTCACAGAACGGTCGAGCAGACACTTTGGCTGGCTTAGCTGCATCGCTCGTAGAACCCGAGCAAGATGATTTGATCATACATGTGGCACACCGGAGAGTCATTTCCCCTATCACCTCAGGGGATGACGAGGGCCTATGGGTAAGCCACCTTACCATCTAACCCTCCACATCAGGATCCCCAGGTTCTTCAGATGCAGTGGTTGAGACTATTACTGACTGGAGGGAACCTTTTGTTGAGTATCTCCAAAATTGCTGTCTCCCGGAGGATCGGGCTGAGCACGAGTGAATCCAAAGTTGCGCACTTCAATTTACCCTCCAGAGTGGTCCCAGTATTGAGCGGATCCCCTATAAGCATAGCTTCAATGTGTTCTCCTCCGTTGCATTCAAGGAGTCAAGATTTCTCAGGTCATGCAGGAGGTTCATGCCGGTTCCTGTGGTGCCCACCAGGCTAGGCCCAAGTTATCCCATCAGATCTGGAGGTTGGGTTACTTATGGACCTCTATGATCCATGATTGTATCAAGTTTTCCATAAGATGCCACGCATACCAAGTTCATGCTAACTTTCTGCATCGACCGCCAGAGCCTCTCCACTCTATTAAGTACTCTTGGCCATTTATCATGTGGGGACTCAATGTCGTGGGACCATATCCACCAGCGACAGCTCGCTAGTGTAGGTCCATCCTAACTGCTACAGATTTCTTCTCCAAGTGGGTAGAGGCAGTTCCACTCAAAGAGGTCAAGGCTCGTTCCATCGTTGACTTCATGAGCTCCAATATCATCCATCGGTTTAGAGTCCCTCAAGCTGTCCTCACTGATAACGGCACCAACTTCTGAGCAGCCGAGCTGAATAAATTGTATTCCAAGACAATATCTGTTCGAACCATACCTCTCGAAATCATGCACATGAAAATGGATAGATCGAGGCATTCAAAAAAACCCTCTCTAACATTCTGTAGAAGATGGTTGGTTAGAACAATAAAAGTTGGCCGGACAAGCTTCCCAACTCACTCTGGGCTTATCGGACAACGACTCACAATTCCACCCAGGTGACACCATATTCCCTAGTGTATGGGGCTGAGGCCGTCTTGCCCATTGAGATCTAGCTTCCATCGTTACGCACTGTAGTATATGACCAGAAGGTTCCAGATAAGGTGGATAAAATCTGTCTAGCTGAATTGGAAGCACTGGATGAGAATAGGCTTCATGCCCTACACAATCTGGAAAGGCATCAGAATAAGATAGCCAGAGCATTCAACAAGAAGGTTCGCCTTTGCTTTTTTCTGCACGACGACCTGGTGTTGGCCCTCTGAGCACCAATGATTCCTGGTAGGAAACCACCCAAGCTGGAGCCTAAATGGGAAGGACCTTACGTCATCCATAAGGTTTACCCCCAACGGAGCATACTCTTTGGTGACCATGGATGGTGAACGCATAACTCCTCCCACCAACGCCAAGTTCCTCAAGCAGTACTTTTCCTGAGCCCCTTGGTCCTACAAGACCTTAAACTGTACGGTCCCGCATGACTTTAAAATGCACCTGAGGGTCCCGCATGACCTTAAACTGCACCACAGTCCTGCATGACATTAAACTACCCATCTTCATCTGTCATGATGCTAAACTGTACATTATGGTCTTGCATGAACCTAAACTGCAACATCATCCTGCATGATGATAAACTACAAAATGGCCCGAGCTCTATGACCTTAAACTAATATCTCCCCCATCCTTACTATAAGACGTTAAACTGCAAGCTAGTCAGGCCTTCCTGACTGAGGCTCAGCCTCAGGCCCCTTGGCCTTTTCGGGCCCCTGGCCCCCATCCTTACTGCAAGAC
The DNA here is from genome assembly GCA_963277665.1 of Viscum album. NCBI lineage: Eukaryota > Viridiplantae > Streptophyta > Magnoliopsida > Santalales > Viscaceae > Viscum > Viscum album. Next base: position 418,528,099 of record OY728162.1, on the reverse strand, counting down.
GTTAAACTACAAGCAAGTCAGGCCTTCCTGACTGAGGCTCAGCCTCATTCCATTTTTCCTCTTCGGGCCCCTATCCCTTGTCCTTACTACAAGTCATTAAACTGCATGCCAGTAAGGCCTTCCTGACCGTGGCTCAGCCTCAGGCCCCTAGGCCTTTTCGGGCCCCTGGCCCCCATACTTACTACAAGATGTTAAACTGCAAGCCATTCAGGCCTTCCTAACTGAGGATCAGCCTCAGGCCCCTTGGCCTTTTCGGGACCCTGGATCCCATCCTTACTACAAGACTTTAAACTTAAAGCTAGTCAGGCCTTCCTGACCGAGGCTCAGCCTCAGGCCCATTGGCATTCGTCGACCCAGGCTCTCTTATCGGATTTTATTATATAGTGTGGGATTACGTCCTCATTCACGCCAGGTTACTCTTCGTACCGTACATATCCCCAGATGAGATGCATCTCTTGTCCAGCACGACGTCAAACTACACTTCCAAAACTACGTATGGCTTGATTCTCATCCTTATGGGATACGTAGGAACGCCCGGAAATTTCGTATGTTGGACCAGCCCAAAAGAAAAAATCTTCCCCTGGGGTCAAGACATATGGAAGGGTGCACACTTTTTCCCCAATTTATGTCGAGCAAGTCTCAACGTGGCTATATGTCCCCCCTGGAGATTTTCGCCTCTTTTGCAGATGGGTACAACTATGCTTCACCCACTCCTTGACTGGGATTCCATCACTTTCCTCATCCGAAAGGGCCCCTGAATGGTATGGATGCTCGACCTAAGGGCCCTCTTACCACTTTGGGCCTACGCCCTCGAGGATATTGAGAAACAAGCTGATACAAGTCCCACGTTTCAAACATGGTCAACGGTCTACGCTCATTTGTTGCTCCCATATCAGGTCACCATAAGGACACTGTGTTTTGAACGTGGTCAACAGTGTCCTGGATCTTCGGTTCCACCCTAAGATGTCCCAAACATCAAGTGTATTGATTCGTTCTACCCCATCCCAAAGTGACAAAATTCCCTCTGGGTGGTGCCAGAAGTCGGGCCCCTGGCCCCGATTATTTTATATGGAGTGTACGGCATAGTATGGGATTATGTCTTTATTCACGTCGAGCTACTTTCCATGTCGTATGCATTCCCTTATTGAGGCCCTGCCTTAGGCCTCTTGGACTTTTCGGGCCTTAGCCCAAGTTCTTTCCCAGAGTGTACGGTGTGGTGGGGGATTATGTCCATACTCACGTCAGTTTGTTCACCATACCATACACCTCCTCTATCCAGGGAACCCTATTCCCCAACCTTCATCCTCACTACAAGAAGTTAAACTGAGAGTAGGCCAGGCCTTCCTAACCAAAACCCTACTGTCAGGCCCCTTGGCCTTTTCGGGCCCCCTGGCCTAGGTTCTTTCCTATAGGACTATGTGGAGTGGTGCGGGATTATGTCCTCATTACTCACCGCGCCGTACACATCCTCATTAGGGTATCCTACCCCTGGGTATCTTCTAGAACTACGTGTGGCTTGATTCCCATCCTTATGGGATACGTAGGACCACCCAAATGTCCAAGCTTCGGGTCCATCCCCATCTTCCGAAAATCTCCATCCCACCTTGGCCCATTGACCTACCTTTCCTGAGACACTTTTCCGACCCTTTTCGGAGGTTCACCGATATGCCTCAGGGTACTCTGGTTTAAGTTACCTGGAATGTCAGATTCTACTCGGACGCATCAGCACCCGCTTTTTGGGATTTTTGTTTCCCTTCATCAGGGATTTCATCACCTTTCACACCCAGAGGGGCCCCCAAGAATGGCCTAGATACAACGCCCAAGGGCTCCCCTACCGTTACGGGCCAAATCCCCTGAGGGTTTCAGACAACAAATTGATAAAAATCCCGCATTGTGAATATGGTCAGCGGTCGATGCTCGTTTGTTATTCCCACCTCAGGTTAACGTGATATAGGGACTATTTTTCTGCCATGGTTAACAGTTATCCTCCATCGCCACGCCAACCCCATTAAGCCCAAAATGTCGAATATATGATTCAAATCCTTCTCCATTCTCATCATGTCCAAGTAGAGTTTCCAAACTCTTGATACTATTCCTCAGTGCACATCTGCACGTTAGGGAAACAAAGTCATGTTAGAGGTGTCCTTCAGGGCTCTTCACCGAATTCCCCTCGATGGATGTTTTGGGTATTGCGATAAGGATCTTACCCCCTTGTTTCCCACACCTATTTTAACTCACGTAGGCTTAGAGATCGGGTCAAGGTCTGCGCTTACCTGGAAACTATCATCCACCCATGGTTCGAGCTCTAAGACCATAAACTAAGATCTCCTAAGAACTATGTGCGACTAGATTCCCATCCTTATGGGATATGTAGGACCACCCGAATGTCTAGACTTTGGGTCCAACCCCACCTCCTAGAGATCTACCGATCTCCCGGTCACCTAGGCCCTTCGGCTTGTCCCTCTCCACAAGGGGGATATATAGGTGTGGTACATGGTTTTTGGCACTATGCCCCCCTTGTCTCAGGAATCCTCCATCTCTTGTCCGCCCTCAAGTTGAGTCCCTAGACCCCTTGCTGTGGTTCACCCATGTGTTAAGAGTACTCTAGTCCAGGACCAAGAGTGTCAGATTCAACTTGGTCAAGTTCCTTCCACTTGTCAAGCTTCGTGTTCCCCTCCATTCGGGCTGCCATCATCTTTCACACCCAGAGGGACCCCCAAGAACGGCCTAAATACCACGCCCAAGGGATCTCCTACTGTTATGGTCCAACACCCCCGAGGGTTTTAGACAACAAATTGATACAAATCCTGTGTTGTGAACATGGTCAGTGGTTGATGCTCATTTGTTTTTTCCCATTTCAGGCTAATGCGACAGGTTGCTGTGTTGCGAACATGGTCAGCAGTAATCCTCTGTCGTCACGCCAGCCCATTCAGGACTTGAATATTGGTTTCATGATTCACGTTATGTTCCACCCCATCGTGTCCAGGTGGAATCTTGACACCCTTGGCACTACCCCTCAGTGCACCGTTGCATATAATGGGGACAAAGCTGCAATACGGCGTCCTTTGGGGCTCCCATGGTCCGAGATCTAAGACCATAAACTAAGATCTCCTCAGAACTACGTTCAACCTTATTCCCATCCTCATGGGATATGCAGGACCACCCGAACGTATCGTTTTCGGGTCCGGTTCATTTGGGAGCTAATCTCTCCCCCTTCACCTCTCACCTCTATGTGGGCCCCTTGGCTTGTGGATCCTATCTCGGGATTGCATACGTTATAATAAGGGATTATGTCCCCATTCATGTCGGTTATGTCACACGACACCGTACACATCCCCATCTAGCATAGTCTCTCCTACGTCTGTGTTGTATGACGTTAAAATTCATGCTTGGTCCTATCACACGACCCTAAACTATGACATTATCATCCTGGTCGCAAGACAAAAAATGCCACTGCATTGTGATGACCTCATTGTAGAGGACATCACATTGGGTATTGGTCATGTGCCATGCCATTTTTCAATGCCTATCACGACTTGATTCTTGTGGTGACATCAGGGCTCCTTACCCTAGGCATGTTGTTTCACAAAAAAAAACCACTCACCTTAAAGGACAAACAAGATTTATCAAATTCCACTTCTTTTGGTGCAAGGGCCACGCCCGCACTCCCCTTCTTCCCTGGCACTGGTACCTGACTATGCCACCCCTCATGAACTATGTGCATCTTGATCCGCATCCCCATGGGGTACGTAGGAATGCCTTTGCACTTTGCTCAGGCCTAGCTCAACTTTATTTTTTGGCCCCTTGACCTAAAACCTCTCTCAAGGGGGGTTGTACGGTATAATGTGGGATTATGTCCCATCCACGTCGCTTTTTCACCGCACCATACACACCCCCAATTCCCATCCACATCGGGTTTTTCATAATTACCCACTGCGTGCCTCCTGTGTTTCCTCCCATCCATGGTCCGAATTCTACGACCCTAAACTAAGATCTCCCTATGGGAAAGGACTATGACCCCTCTATCTAATACGTCCCATTATCTTATTCAGATGTGTTTTGAAAAAGAGTCTGGAGTGTGGAATTTTCATGGAGACATTCTCTCTTTCCATGACCAAGCTTCGTGAGCTCTCTATTTGGATACTCATCCTCTTCCACATCCAAAAGGACCCTCAGACGACTTGGATACTAGGCTTAAGGGCTCTCTATGGATGTTGGGCCTAAGGGACCTCCAATCATTTCGGGCCAACGTCCCCACGGATCTCTGACAACATTTGCGACATGGTCCCGTGTTTTGAACATGGTCAATGGTCGACCCTCTTTTTTCTGTCCCCATTCTAGGCTAATGCGATATCGATGCTATGTTTCTTCCACAGTTAACAGTTATCCTCCATTGTCATGACACCATCATTGTGATCCAAATCTCGAGCATCATGATTCTCATATTTCCACTTCCTCATGTTCAAGTGGAATTCCAACATACTCGGCTCTACCTCTTCGCGCATATAGGTGCGCCACATGGACATGTTAGTGTCATTGGGTCGGTATTCACCGAACGTCTCTTCACCCTAACTTTCCCCTTCCTATGGCGGTAAAGTTTCCCATTACTTCTTGTTTCCCACATCGAGCACAACTCACGTGGGCCTAGTAGTTTTAGTGGGATATGTACCGGCACAACCAGACTTCTCTTCATCCTACATGATGTTAAACTATGCCTCCAGAACTACGTGTGGCTTGATTCCCAACCTCATGGGATACGTAGGGACACCCTGGTATTTTGCCTAGGGTCCAGCCTACAGGAATAATAAATCATGTTCTTCCCCTTTCTGCCCCCCTGGTCGGACCCCTTGTAGGGGACCGTGCAACTATGACTCTGCCCTGAACAAGTTCAGGATGCCCCAAGATTACATCGGGAAGCGAAATACCCCCTCGCCAGAGAGGCCCTTTCTCAATGAAGAAATGACCCCTGATCAAACCAATATACCCATCTGGCATACTCCCACCGTGATGGTGTAATTACATGAGTGTTGGATTCTGTTTGGACAAACCATCACTCCACATTCCACGATTTTCGTGCCCCTTATTCAAACCCTAGTCCCCTTTCATGTCTGGAGGAACCCCCTAACAGTATGGATTCCTAACCTATAGTCCACCTACACTGGTCACGTTTTGAGGGACCCCCTAACAGAATGGATGCTCGACCTATGGTCCGCCTTCTTTCCTAGGCCAGCATCCTGAAAGACGGATCAACGATATTTGAGTTAGGCCCCGTGTTGCGAACATGGTCAATGGTCGGCGCTCATTTGTTGTCCCCATTTTAGGCTAACGTTGTAAGGATACCACTTTTCAGCCATGGTTAATGGTTGTCCTTTATTGTCACGACACCCTCACAGTGTTATGAATTTTGGGTATCACGATTCACACTTCCCATTCTCATCCATTAGGACCGATTTCAGCGCCCCTGGCGTTGCACCGTCCATGCACAAGAGCACACTAGAAAAATGGTAATTCGGCTGTTTTGAGGACTTCCTTCTCTAGCCAGGTCTCTCCTATTTTCCAGAAATCCGGACTGTTTATCCAAACCCCGGATACCCGAAGCTTGGTCTCCACTCCTATGATTGGATTGGACGATGAGGCGACTATCTCTTGTTTCTCAGATCGGTCCTGACCCATGTGAGCTTAGGGAATTGTCGTTGGACATCCCACAAACATTGTAAGGATGAAAAATGATCCAATGCAAATGAAGGAACTCGTGCATGCTACGGCATTAAATTTTTTTTTAAAGCACGAAAGTACGTTTAAGAGTTTGTAATTATTACAGTACCCGGGGGTCAACTCCCCTATAGATGGATTGACCCCATCAAAAGAGCGTTGCAGCTACGCCACCCTTTGACTTGTGGCGTCCAAGAATTACTGCCACTGACTCATCTCCCGCTCCTCCTCAGCAGCGATGGGGCACAGTTCGTCAACCTCGGCTCGGGCCCTCTCTATGTCAGCCTGAATAGCAGCCATCTCTCTAGAAGCCTGCCTCATACGCTCCTCTGCCTCTACCAGCTGGGCCTTCAACATCGATATCAGATCAAATTGTGCATCAAAAGAGGCTGAGTGCTCATCCTCCCAGGCCTACAGCTATTGGACCTCATTTTCAGCCTCTTGGAGCTTCTTGACATTCTTCGCCTTCCTCCACTACCAGCCCACGTTGATCCCGCGATCGTATTCCCGGATCTTCTCTTCCATGAGATCTCGGACGAGTATATGAGGACGCTGGGCACCCACTCCCCCAGCACACAGTTCACATAGCTGTGAGTGAAGTCTCTCCATTTTATTCATCCATAGCGCTTGGGGGTATCATTGATGAAGCGCGTGATTAGCTTCCACGATCGGAAACAGACTATTTTGTTGTCCTCTTCATCAGAGGTCATCTCGTCCTAGTCCGCGCGATCGGCAAGCTCGTATGCAGGATACGCCTGTAGGAAATCTTCGGTAGGATCTAAGTCTGGCATTGAATCCATCATGACATCTGGTGTCGGGGTAGGCATGGCGGAACTTGGGTCGGCTGGTTGATCCTCATCATCAGACTCCACCTCAATGACCTCAGGCACGGGCCTGCTGGTGGTCTTGCCAATCACAGGGAGTGCTGCAGCTCAGGTAGGTGGGGGAACTATCTCCACAATCACCAGCATGACCCTAGGAGGGATGCCACCAGACATCCCGACCAACCTTTCCACGGCAGCCCATGCCAGTTGGAGAACTATACGACAGAGAAGGGCATGAACGTCAGTTGGCACGATCTATATATGACAACAATGAATCCAGTGGAGAAAACTTATGGATATTGAACTCCTGGTGATGCTCTTGAGTCAATGATGATTCAACCCTGAGGCATGGCCCTCTGTATACTTTTAGAAGGTCTGGAGATCCTAGAGGAGCCACCCCGGGTGTCCTAGCCCCGCCAGACACAAAACTGGACGGGGCTGCATGCACAGGTTCTGAAGGTCCTGCATCATCACCCGCCAAGGGGAGAGAGTGAGGTCTGCATATGAGTTTCTCCTGCACGGTTCAGGTATTCATAAGAGGTCCATAATGTCCTGAGAGCAGACCCTGAGGAAAGAGATTTTTAATGATACCTCAAGAACCTCTACGAAATTGTCGGAATCCGAGTCTTGATCTTCGACTTCGCCTTCCTCCAGCGGGCTCCCTCCGCCGGCCTCATCCTCCCCAGAGGATTTGTCTGATTCTTCCGGTATGGGGAAGCTCTCTCTCAGTTCGGTGGCCGACAGCTATGGGGGAACTGTCCGATCCAGCAGAACCCTTACCCAGTCTGTCATCGGACGCGGGGCACCACTAGAATGTACATAGTCCTCCAGCTCAGCCAAATATTGCTCCGCCTCTGCCGGAGACACTACGAAACCGGCCTGAACAGGTACTATACTCGGTAGGTCCATCTCGAGATGGTTTAGGTGTTCCCACATCTCAGGCGGGCTAAGAAACTGCCGGTTTACATCCCAAATGTCCCAGGCCTCCTAGGAAATAGCATTCTCTGGCATGTCGATATGGCGCAACCGCTTCCCCAGAGCCTGAGTGGATATCCTACGAAACCCCCTCGGTGGTCACCCCTCCGGATGGATCTTCTCTTACGAAATCACCGAGTCCACTACTGTCGTTAGGTCCACCACTGCTGCCACACTCTCAGCTAGTGCACGTCTCGCCGCCACGGTAGCCCCGCCACCGCGAGAGGCCCTTGCTGCCCTCTGACCCTGACCTCAGGACAGGGAAGGCCCACCGTCACCTGCTCGAATGGTTGGATGCTTCAAAATTTCCCCAGGATAGGCTGCCTCCCAACTGATGGCATACTCTTTCACCAGCCCAAAGGCGGTAGTGGACGAAGGCAATGAAATTCTCATTTTCCCATCTTCCCGTGTGAACATGAGCCATACATGCCTCATTACACACTGGTGATCCTCATGAAGCACCTCCTAGTAGACCTATGGGGTCAGTCGCTGCAGGCACCGAAACTGCCTCGCAAACCGATGCGAGGTGTACGGCTCACAGAGAGGCTCATGGTCCACCCATGCCAACAAAACTCCACCTCGAAAGGCTAGGAGATAAGAATGGTGCTCTTCCATTCCCTGACCGTCATCAGTGAGTACTCCCGTCGGCAATGGAAATGGGTGAAAGTTAAACTCGTCCGCCTTCCACACCCGGTTCAGCACCACCAGTACGGTTAATTTGACTGGAAATCTCTCAGACGTGTTCAGAATGGAAGGGAAGAAGTTTGATCCTGGAGGCAAGATAGGGTTTGGGTATTCTTAAACCCACCTGATGTGCACCGCAATCCACCCATACAGAAGTTGTAAGTGCCCACATATCCTAAGCACCTTCTTTCCCTCGCTAACGTGCCGCAAAATCCTGTACAATCTAGCGAGCATTGGAATCCCCAGATTAACCCGCCTTTCCATGGCCAGCATGGATGCCATGATGAACGAGCTAGGCCGCACCCCTATGTTGGTATCCCTCACTGGAAGGATCCAATCGCAGATAAGGGCCACGATAAACGTCGCCAGCCTGACTATCGACTTCTGTTCATTGCTGACATTGAAACCCCAGGTCTTCCATTGGTTGTCCTCCAAGAGCCTCCAATACGAGTGCTCCTTTCCCCGTTGAGCCCCCTTCGGACATGTTTGAGGCCTCATAGTGAACTCTTGATCCTCCGGGAAGTTCAGGAACCGCTTAAACCACTTCTTAAAATGGACATCTCTCATTGCCTCCTTGTCATCTCCATGGACCAGTTCCAGCACCAGCCACGACATCTGCTTCGGATCATCCCATGCACTCATGACAGGGAGGAACTCATCATACATGGCCCCCAAGATTGGGACCCCCGAGATCTGATGGACATCCCACTGACTGATTCCAACCTCCCCATGGTGCAGGTGAAAGGTGTTGGTTCTAGACGTCCATATGCTTAGCAGCTCCGGCATCAGCTGTTTTGGTTGATAAAAGTGGAATTGCAAGGCCCATGTCGTCTCATACAAACCCACTCTCCTAAGATCATCCCCAAACTACTCGCATGAGGCACCTACCCAGTAGGCCCATGCCCAGTCGTTGGTGAAGTTACCACCCTGGCGCAGGTCCCACTCATCGGACCACCCCTTTTTCGAATCCTATAAAGCCTCCTTCAGTATGGTGCAATACATGGGAGGGGACGTCTCTGGCTTCAGTGGATCCCTATCGATGTTGTTCAGATGGTTGTATAGATAGTTAGCGGTGACGGGTGTGAAGTCCTCCCACACATGACTATCGGTCGCCCTGAACCATTGGTGTTGGCATGGCGTGCTCCTAAACCAGCAAACTGGTCCGTCCCTACTCGCCTGAGGAATGAAGACATCATCCCTCAGCCCTAAGCCATACAAGGGCAGCTTCTTGCACAGTGGATATAGTATCCCGCCTTTTTGTCACATAAACTTTCATTACATTATACAAAACTGAGGATCTTTAAGGTTTAGTGTCTTGGAAACCAGGAACTTAATACATGAAACAAAAAAAATCTTCTTAAACACTTGAAAGGATTCTCCTTATGTACATCCTAGGTTTATTACTGCATCTCATAACCTAGGTACATACATCAAAAGAAAGGGTGAGCAGAAGGCCCAGTAAGGGAGACAAGGGAAACATTTAACATTAAACTTGAGATAAATCAATAAAGTCGTGAATTTTTTTTTTAAGGAATGAAAATGAAATCATGAGGCATATCATAATAAAAATAACGTATTTCATTACTTGAAGATGTGGCTACAACATTTAACAAAGACAATCATTTTTGTTTCACCAAGTTCCATCCCCAAGGTGTCAATAAAATTTACCAAGGTTATTCACCAAGGTATCAGTCTAAATGGTCGTCTATAGAGATTAAGTCTTTACCCAATGCATTGGAGCGCTATCAGGGTGCACCCTTGACATGTATTTATTATCATGTGAGCCACATATATCATCATCAATCATTTCATAAACAACCCATATATCATAAAATAAATGGGTTTCATTTTATAATCATAACGTTTTAAAAACTGCTTTAAAGACATGATCTTTATGTCACTTTAAACCCACGGAAAGGGAAAGCGGGTCTCTTGTATGTAAATCCCAGAATTTAAAATAGAAAAAATTGGTATATATGTGAATACCCTTATAGAAGAGAGGTCTTTGAGTATTCACTGAATAAAATAAAAGAACTTTAGAAAAAGATAGAGACATTTTGAGACGGAAATTATGCAGCATAACGACTATGTTTCAGGGTTTTAGAAAACATTGAAAAGAGAGGGGACATGGGTCAAACATTCATAAATGACCCATAAAACAGTAGAGGGACCGAATATGAAGGATATATGAACATGGTAATGAATTTTTAAGTACATACCATTTTAAATGAAAAACATGTAAGGAAGACAAAAATTAGATTTCTCTTATGAAAATTCAGCAGCCTAACGGCATCACTTAAACTTCAACAAAAATGAATTGATGAGATCAAATAGGGTATCTCATCATATGAACATAAAAGTTCAGTATGATAGATATAGAGATCATACCCCAACATAATAAAATGAACATGAAAGACTTTACATGAAAATAGATCTTGAAAACGAGAAGGGTGAAAGAATCCCTTAAAAATTCGGCAGCCTAACAGCACCACTTAAAACTTCAAAATACGGAATTGAAGAGATAAAATAGGGTATCTAATAATATGAACATAAAATATCAGTATGATAGATATAGATATCATACCCCAACATAATAAAAAGGAACATGAAATACTTGACATGAAAATAGATCTTGAAAACGAGAAGGGTGAAAGAATCCATTAAAAATTCGGCAGCCGAACGACGCCACTTAAAACTTCAAAATAATGAATTGAAGAGATCAAATGGGGTCTCTAATCATATGAACATAAAATATAAGTATGATAGATACAGAGATCATACCCCAACATAATAAAAAGGAACATGAAAGACTTGACATAAAAATAGATCTTGAAAATGAGAAGGGTGAAAGAATCCCTTAAAAATTCGGCAGCATAACGGCGCCACTTAAAACTTCAAAATACTGAATTGAAGAGATAAAATAGGTTCTCTCATCATATAATCATAAAATATCAGTATGATAGAAATGGATATCATACCAAAACATAATAAATGTAACTTGAAAGACTTGATATGAAAATAGAACTTGAAAATTGAGAAAGGTGAACGAATCCCTTAAAAATTCGGCAGCCTAACAGTGCCACTTAAACTTTCTTAAAATGAATTGATGAGAGAAAGAGGGGGTATCTCATCATATGAAAATGAAAAGGGAATTAAGATTAATATAAAATAGCATCCTCCAACATAAGATCATGGAGTATAAATGAAATGACATAAAAGAGATTACTTGAGAAGAAAGAGAGAGGTAGGATCCCTTACCTTAAAACGTAACTCTTAAAACTCAAAGGTTGGGACCTTGAGAGCTTGGGGGCACTTTGGGAGGACTTTTTGGGAGGTAATGAGACCAGATCTTCGTTGGGGGAGAGTTGGGAGTCTAATGGATGAGAGGATGACTTGGTATTTATAGGGAAAGTGAGGGGACAATGCATTGATGGCCAAGGGACACCTCATTGGTGGTTTTGGAAAAACCATGGGCTTGCCCATGGTATTTGCCCATGGTATTGGCCACATGGGTCCCCCATACAATAATTCATCACCTTTGGTCGGACAACCCTTAAAATATATCATGTCATCATCATGACATAGTTATGATGTCATTAAACATACCGAAACCCTAAAACTGTATTTTCACTATTCATCGAAAATTCAACTTTTTCAGAAAAATCCCAAAATTTCACCTTAACCAAATATCGATGATCTGATTTCAAAAATGAACTCAATTTTATAAAAATATTTTTCTAAATATTTTTAATTTAATTTTTAATTAAAAAACACTATTCACCCTAAAAAAACTAATACTTGACTAATAATTTATGAAACCGTTATTTAACCATTTTATCAAATCACATTACTTAATCAAGGTGCCTAGATTATATTAATACTTTATTTAAGTGAGATTAATAATCTATTTGGTCACATTACTAATCCTAAGCATAAAATCACTATTCATAATTTACTATTCATCAAAAATTAAGTTGATCTTATTAGACTCTAAATTTCGTACTTAACATAATTATAGAAGACCATTTTTTGAAAATCATTACACATTTTTAATTATTCAAGGTTTAAATAAACATTTTTTAAAATATAATTTCTCGAAAATTCATAAAAAATATGCATACTATATTTATCTGGAAATTTGAAAATTCATAAACTTCATCATAAGAAGAAATTAAATTTTTTATTTAAAATAAAGGATTACACAAGGTAGTTATGGTCTCCTTACATAGCCCCTTATCACACCATCATAGGACCTAAGTGTAAGGTGTGCTAAGGTGAGAGAATCCAAGGGAGGCTCGACCAACATCGCACGAGTAGTAATTTCTATCAGTTTGAACTTCTCGCAAAGGCGATTCCGTTCTAGCTTCACATGATGAAGTTAGGCTTGGGTTTGGTCCAGAGCAAAGCCCAGTGGTGCTACCTCATTCCCAAGTTCTGTTAGATGGGTTTCGATTGGCCCGAGACTACTGGATTAGGTCATCGAATCTCCTTTCTATATTAATTAACCAAGGTCACTTGTATTTAGAGAAAAAAGTCGCAACATTCAGTTTTCAACGGTCATACTGACTAACGGTCATATAAAGTCAAAACCCAACAGTCTCATTTTAATTATACTCATGTTATCAAATGAAACAGTTTTGTTGAGTATGAAAAATAAAATAACACACAAAATTAGGAAACCAGATTTATTCAAAATTTCATGTCGTTACAATCTTCTCCCCTTAAGAAATTGCATCCTCGCAATTTTTAAAATTGGGTTTTGAAATTTCATTGAAATTCCCACATCGGAAAAAGAGTCAGTAACACTATTACTTTAAAATAAATAAAAGGAAGTACAAAGGCCACCCGAGTTAACCCATACTAGGATTCCATGTAGGAAAACATGGATATGGAAGAAAAAAAAGGGTCAAGTTCTGAGGGAGAGTGATAGAAAACATGATTAGTAGAAAGTTAACCACAAGAAAATCACAAACTTATGATGTGTGTAAACGGTCTTTGATTACCCAGTAGGAAGCTTAAACCAACAATGTTTTTATTTTATGTTCCCTTTAATAATTTTGAGAAATTCATTTACTACATAGAATAAAAACATAAGGAAATATACCTACCTTCTAGTAGAGTTTCATCCTTTAATAAGTTTCTACCAAAACTAATCTTTTCTCCAAATGATCAGCATTCAAAACTACTTGGTCTCATCAAAGCACATGAATCATCTTATAGAGAATCACATAATCCACCAAAGATTAACTATCTATTTCTTATATCTTTAAACATTATCCCAAAAATAGAAAGGGTAAGATAAAACGACTCTTCCAAAAGAAAGAACCCTAGAGGAAGGAAAACTAATTTAAATATTCAAAGTTCCATGGTACACCCAAAGTTCATCATACACCATTCCATAAATAACTATTCTTAAAATTCATCAAAATAAACCAAACTAAGATTGAAACCCAAATACTAGAAGGATTTGATAACATAGTCTTCCACAATAAACTTTATTTTTCATCTCCAAACAACATCAACCACTCCTAACATCTTATAACAAAAGTAGCTAACCTAAACATATTTTACCCAAGATAGGTTAATCATTTTCATAAGTAACCTAAATTACTATAAGTCCACCTTAAATTCATCAATTCTTCAAAATATAAGTCAGCCTTTACTCCTCAACGAAAATACTGTAGTAATCTATTTACCTCGATCATATAAGGTCCCCAAAATAGTGAACATCTTCCAAAATAATAATCATCTTTTAATCCCCTAATCATCTCTATCATATTAATATGGAAATTGTCACATTTCCTATCACATTGGTTGTTGGGACATGTTCTTCCATTTACCACCATTAACTAAGAAAAGAAATTATAATTAGGGGCTTAAATACTTAGCCAATAATCATGAAAAGGAACTTAAAGCATATAAGGATAACTTATAGAAGAAAAGTATACCCTAACTTGTGATCCCCTAGGTTTCAAACTAGATTATCCATGATCATATATTCTTATGTGAATCTTTATTTTATTTTATGTTTGTTCCTTTAATAATGGTTCATACTAAGCTTATGAATTTTCCAAAGCATATCCCCCGGGAGTGTCGTAACCAAGAGTGCAGCAGGGCCCGTTGTCGTGTACCAGTTCCTGTTCGAGTCTAGCTCAAAGCGGTGTTTTCAGGTTTTACCCCTATGTACATCTATGCCAGAGCCACCTCTACCTGCTCGTATCAAGACAGGGATGTATTTTCTTGGCAACCCCTTACTCAATACTCACCAAAATACCAGGAATATTTCCTTTATTTAAACTTTTCTATAGGGTTCTTCCTAAATTTTTCATATCCTAATTTACACAAATAACTAAACCATCCTTTGATACCAACTATATCATCCCGTCTTTTTGTCACATAAACTTTCATTACATTATACAAAACGGATGATCTTTAAGGTTTAGTGTCTTGGAAACCAGGAACTTAATACATGAAACAAAAAAACATTCATCTTAAACACTTAAAAGGCTTCTACTTATGTTCATCCTAGGTTCATTACTGCATCTCATAACCTGGGTAAATACATCAAAAGAAAGGGTGAGCAGAAGGCCCAGTAAGGGAAACAAGAGAAACATTTAACATGTGAACTTGAGATACATCAATAAAGTCATGAAAAGAACTTTAAGGCATGAGAATGAAATCATGAGGCATATCATAATAAAAATAATGTATTTCATAACTTGAAGATGTGGCTACAACATTTAACAAGGACAATAATTTCTGTTTCACCAAGATCCATCCCCAAGGTGTCAATAAAAATTACCAAGGTTATTCACCAAGGTATTAGTCTAAATAGTCATCTCTAGAGATTAAGTCTTTACCCAATGCATTGGAGCACTATCAGGGCGCACCCTTGAAATGTCTTTATTATCATGTGATCCACATATATCATCATCAATCATTTCATAAACAACCCATATAGAATAAAAGAAATGGGTTTCATTTCATAATCATAATTTTTTAAAAATGCTTTAAAGATAAGATCTTTATGTCACTTTAAATCCACGGAAAGGGAAAGCGGGTCTCATGTATGTAAATACCAGAATTTAAAATAAGAACAACTTGGTATATATGTGAATACCCTTATAGAAGATAGGTATTTGAGTATTCACTTAATAAAATAAAATAACTTTATAAAAAGATAGAGACATTTTGAGACTGAAATTCTGCAGCATAACGGCTATGTTTCGGGGTTTTAGAAAGCATTGAAAAGAGCGGGGACATGGGTCAAACATTCATAAATGACCAATAAAACAGAAGAGGGACCAAATATGAATGATATATGAACATGGTAATGAATTTTTAAGGACATACCATTTGAAATGAAAAACAAGGAAGAAAAAAATTAGATTTCTCTTATAAAAATTCAGCATCCCAACGACGTCACTTAAACTTCAACAAAAATGAATTGACGAGATCAAATAGTATCTCTCATCATATGAACATAAAAGTTCAATATTATAGATATAGAGATAATACCCCAACATAATAAAAGTAACATTAAATACTTGACATGAAAATAGATCTTGAAAACGAGAAAGGTGAAAGAATCCCTTAAAAATTCGGCAGCCTAACGACGCCACTTAAAACTTCTAAATACTGAATTGAAGAGATCAAATAGTGTCTCTCATAATATGAACATAAAATATTAGTATGATAGATATAGATATCATACCCCAACATAATAAAAAGGAACATGAAAGACTTGACATATAAATAGATCTTGAAAATGAGAAGGGTGAAAGAATCCCTTAAAAATTTGGCAGCCTAACGACGTCACTTAAAACTTCAAAATAATGAATTGAAGAGATAAAATAGGGTCTCTCATCATATGAACATAAAAGATAATTATGATAGATATAGAGATCATACCCCAACATAATAAAAAGTAACATGAAAGACTTGACATGAAAATAGATCTTGAAAATGAGAAGGGTGAAAGATTCCCTTAAAAAATCTGTAGCCTAACGGCGCTACTTAAAACTTCAAAATACTGAATTTAAGAGATCAAATAGGGTCTATCATAATATGAACATAAAATATAAGTATTATAGATATAGAGATCATATCCCAACATAATAAATGGAACTTTAAAGACTTGACATGAAAATAGAACTTGAAAAATGAGAAAGGTGAACGAATCCCTTAAAAATTCGGCAGCCTAACGGCGCCACTTAAAATTTCTTAAAATGAATTGATGAGAGAAATAGGTGGTATCTCATCATATGAACATGAAAAGGGCGGTAATAGTAATATAAAATAACATCCTCCAACATAAGATCATGGATCATAAATGAAATGACATAAAAGAGATTACTTGAGAAGAAAGAGAGAGGTAGGATCCCTTACCTTAAAACGCAACTCTTAAAACTCAAAGGTTGGGATCTTTAGGGCTTGGGGGCACCTTGAGAGAACTCCTTGGGAGGTAATGAGACCAGAGCTTTGTTGGGGGAGAGTTTGGAGTCTAATGGATGAGAGTATGACTTGGTATTTATAGGGAAATTGAGGGGACAAGGCATTAATGGCCAAGGGACACCTCATTGGTGGTTTTGGCAAAACCATGGGCTTGCCCATGGTATTTTCCCATGGTATTGGCCACATGGGTCCCCCCATACAATAATTCATCACATTTGGTCGTCCAACGCTTAAAATATCTCATGAAATCATCATGACATAGTTATGATGTCATTAAACATACAGAAACCCTAAAACTGTATTTTCACTATTCATCGAAAATTCAACTTTCTCAGAAAAATCCCAAAATTTCACCTGAACCAAATATCGATGCTCTGATTTCAAAAATGAACTCCATTTTATAAAAATAATTTTCTAAATATTTTCAATTTAATTTTTAATTAAAAAACACTATTCACCTAAAAAAACTAATACTTGACTAATAATTTATGAAACCGTTATTTAACCATTTTATCGAATCACATTACTTAATCAAGGTGCCTAGATTATATTAATACTTTATTTAAGTGAGATTACTAATCCATTTGGTCACATTACTAATCCTAAGCATAAAATCACTATTCATAATTTACTATTCATCAAAAATTAAGTTGAACTTATTAGACTCTAAATTTCGTACAGAACATAATTGTAGAAGAACATTTTTTGAAAATCATTACACATTTTTAATTATTCATGGTTTACATAAACATTTTTAAAAATATACATTCTCTAAAATTCATCAAAAATATGCATACTATATTTATCCGGACATTTGAAAATTCATAAACTTCATCATAAGAAGAAATTAAAATTTTTATTTAAAATAAAGGATTACACAAGGCAGTTATGGTCTCCTTACATAGCCCCTTATCACACCAGCATAGGACCTTAGTGTAAGGTGTGCTAAGGTGATAGAATCTGAGGGAGGATCGACCAACATCGCATGAGTAGTAATTTCTATCAGTTTGAACTTCTCGCGAAGTCGATTCCGTTATAGCTTCACATGATGAAGTTCGGCTTGAGTTTGGTCCAGAGCAAAGCCCAGTGGTTCTACCTTCTTCCCAATTTCCATTAGATGGGATTTGATTGGCCCGAGACTACTGGATGAGGTCATCAAATCTACTTTCTATATTAATTAACCAAGGTCACTTGTATTTAGAGACAAAAGTCACAACATTCAATTTTCAACGGTCATACTGACTAACGGTCATATAATAGTCAAAACCCAATAGTCTTATTTTAATTATACTCATGTTATCAAATGAAACAGTTTTGTTGAGTATGAAAAATAAAATAACACACAAAATTAGGAAACCATATTTATTCTAAATTTTGGGTCGTTACAGCGGATAGTTCTTCTGGCTTTCTGATAGGAGGTCTGTCAAAAAATTATGGTCCGAGTGACTTCAGACCACCTCTCCAAGGCCTAGACAGTTGTCCATCTCATCCCTCCGGGCGGCGTCTGCATGAACCCCCAACACAACTTCTTGATGGGCCATTACAGTTTCAGAACTCAGAAAAAATTTTGGGTCGGGTCGTGGAGATTGTTCGCGAAGATCGCTCGCAAAGCTCTGGTGCAAAACCAAGACACGGTGCCTGACCTCGGATTGCAAGAATAAGTTCTCTTGGCGCAGTCGTGGAGTTGGAGACTCGCGGTTCGCCGTGAAGCTCGATTCTCGGTGAGCAGATGCAGAAGACGCGGAGCTTCGCGAATCGAGTGCGCAAGAGGACAAATCCACAAAGGAAAAAGACAACAGAGGTCAGCCCCCTATTTATAGGCAGCGACCATGAATCTTCGTGGCGTGTCCAGCCCGCACGGAGCTTCACGGCGCATCCAAAGCACACGGCCCCCGCCTGGCTCGCGCGACAGCTCCGTGAGTCAGCACCACGAACCGCCGATAATTTTGGTGATTTCTCTCAGACTCCGACCCTTGATCCCTCCACGGCTCTAAGTCTGAGGGGGGTCATTTTTTGGCACCAAAAATATTCGAAGAAAGAAAGAAGAAAGAGGCCTTGTGCACTGCCTCGCAAATCCCTGACGCGAAGCCCCCCGAGCAACGCGGCTGCTGTGAAGCTCATGAGGTGGTAATGCTCTGCGAACGCCCTGACATTCATGATCCGCCATGAAGCTCATGAGGCGGTAATGCTCCATGAACTCCCTGACATTTGTGAGCCCGCCGCGAAGGACCCGAGGTGGTAATCCTCTGCAAAACGCCCTGACGTTCGCGACCTGCCGTGAAACAGAGGAGATGGTACCCCTCTGCGAATCCAGTTGACGTTCGCGACCCGCCGCGAAGCAACCGAAGCCCCCTTCACGCCACATGAGATCTGCTCCACGGCGCCCCTTGACCATAAATACCGAACTCCCCCTGAGCTCAACAGATGGACAATCTGGCCTTTTGGCTTCTTAGCTCCCAAATCGTGAATCACCCTTCGCTCTGGGAATCATGAGCTCCGCGAGGTATTTGTGCTTCGCGAGAGGCCTTCGCCTTGTCTCGTTTTGAGCCCCTCTTCCGAGAGGGATTCCCTTCGCGAAGCCTAAGGGCCTACGCGAAGGAAGGGGATTCCCAAGGGAACTCGGCCAGACGCGGAGCATTTATGCTTCGCCAAACACCCATCCTGTACAAGTGATCCACATGCCAAGGCAGGGTCACTGTACTTCGCAAAGCACACTGCTTCACAGCACCTTGCTTCGCGAGGCACCTCTTCTTCATGAGGCAGTGCTCCATGAACACCATTCCACTTCATGAAGCATCTCCCACTCGCATCTCTGCCCCATTATAAGGCCAAGGCACTCCGCTTCGTGAATCACACCCCATTGCAAGTTCTCTCCGCTATGCAAAGCAACCAAGATCCACAAGGTCACTGCCTATGGACCCCATTGCTTGGCAACTCCTCTTCCCGTGTGACCCTCCAGGTTTTCACGATGTGATTTTAAAGTCCCATGGATGACACCACCCATAGTGTTTCTTCCCCTAATTCTTCTCTGCATAGGCATGCTAACGGCTATTGCTTCTTCGCATAACCATTCTAACGTGGACCCCTCGATGGTTTGCTCTGCGACCCCCCTTTACCATGGCCTTACCGATGCCTCCCCTCCCACAAGGGACAGAGGTTACTGGTCATGTAAGTCCTAGGGGTGCAGAATAAACCCACCTCGTCCGAGCTACAGGACGTTAAACTTCCAAGCAACTCGTCCTCAACACATGACGTTAAACTGTGACCTGACCCCGTGCCTCGCACGCAGGGTCCCCCCAGATCGGACAGTCTTTATGCCACTCGTCTCCACAGGAATGGAATCACCCTCACATGGGATGATATCCTCCCTCTCGGAGTAGCATTTGTCCACGGGGGAAGGGCTGCCTCAGAGTGTAATCCCCAAGCCTCTATTATGGAAGGTACCACCCATGCACCTCTGTGTTTCCCCACTACCAAGGCCAGTGGAGGGTGCGATAGGGAATGAGGCACCTCCCATCTTCAGTCCCAAATCCATCTCCTTTCACACTTTTCCACACTTTCGGCCTCCATCCTGGATTAAATCCCAGCACCATGGGCCGCCTAACATATAAGCCCCTCTTCGCTTCCCATGGACGCACCCTTCGCAACGTGATCGTCAGGTCTCTGCTGCCTCTTGTTTCTCACACTGAGCACGAATCACGTGGGCTTAGAGTAAGCATAGACTATGACACCAACCCCCATCCAGCATGACGTTAAACTGTATGCCCCCGTCCAGCATGACGTTAAACTGTATGTTGTCCCACATGACATTAAACTGTACATCCATTTGAACTACGAGATCTTTGATCCATGTCAAGGCATGGTACGTAGGAAGCCTCTAAGAGGTTCAAGCCCACTGCCCATCGTTTATTCACGTCAGGGTTCACCCCCATTCTTCATGATGTTAAACTGCATTCCGGTCTAGCGGTAAGCCATTGTGACCATCCCGAACTATGAGGACTTTGATCCATGTTAAGGCATGGTGCATAGAAAACCTCACGAGGTTCAAGCCCACCACTAGTGGACCCATGGGTTCAAATTCACGTCGGTTTGCTGACGAAACCCATCCCAAACTACAAGGACTTTGATCCATGTTAAGGCATGGTACGTAGGAAACCTCACGAGGTTCAAGCCCACCACCAATGGACCCACGGGTTCACCTTCACGTCGGTTCGCTGACGAAACTCATCCCGAACTACGAGGACTTTGATCCATGTCAAGGCGTGGTATGTAGGAAGCCTCCCTGAGGTTCAAGACCATCACCCATTGGACCAAGGTCCTTTTTTCATGTTGGTTCACTGACACCCACCATTTTCACCTGAACTACGAGGTCTTTGATCCATGCCAAGGCATGGTACCTAGGAAGCCTACCTGAGGTTGAATCCCAACAAACATTGGCCCCAACCATCTCCATGTTGGTGTGCCAAGCCCCCATTTTCACCTGAACTATGAGGTCTTTGTTCCATGCCAAGGCATGGTATGTATGAAGCCTCCCTGAGGTGCAAGCCCACCATCCACCTGAACTAAGGTCCTTCACGTCGGTTCTCCGACACGCCCCCGTCCTGCATGACATTAAACTACATCCCGATCCAGCGGTAAGCCGCTGTGACCCTACCATTTAGTTGTTTCGATGCCCCTTCGTGTATGTATAACATCCCCTTTTCCCGAACTACGTGGACTTTGATCCATGTCAAGGCATGGTATGTAGGAAGCCTCCCCGAGGTGCAAGCCCACCACCCATTGGGACAAGGTCCTTTTCACGCCGGTTCTCCAGGACTCAACCTGAACTACGTGGTCTTTGATCCATGTTAAGGCATGGTACATAGGAAGCCTCATGAGGTTCAATCCCACCACCACATGGTCATTCCGACCATATTCATGTCGGTTCTTCCATCACCTTGTGCAGCTTAGAGTGTAAGCCCCACATATCCATCCCGAACTACATGGAATTTGATTCCCTGCCATGGGGATACGTAGGAAGTCTCTTCGAGACTCAAGCCCATCACCACCGCCATCTCCATGACAGTCCCATTTCATTTCCCCTCTACTCCATGCAATTTTCCATCATCCATCATGATTATTACCTGGGCCGCCACATCCCGGTGAGATCATGTCACCCCATTCCCCTCCACATCATTCAGGAATTCCCCCATGGGCTGGCTCCGATATCAGCATTCCCTCAAGGGGGTTTCCTCAATCTGATCCACTCCAGTTGGTGTTCTGATCAGGCCGATCCGTCTCCACTGGACGTTAAACTTGCGGCATACCCCGTGTTAAACATGGGAAGCTAAGGAAAACCTCAGATACATGCCTATGGCATATGGTTCCACGCGCTCGATGTGGGATGCCTCGGGCTTCCTCACCCTCGATAAGACCTATGCTAAGGGACAAAAGGCAGACACACCAATTCCCCAGCATTCAGTCACGTTACTAATGCCTCGACGTGACTACTCCCCCAACTGAAGGTTGCTGCTCTGACCGGACCCTTTAAAATGTCCTGACAGAAGCAGTGTAATTAACCGGAATCCATGGAAACATGGCAATGGGAAGAGTTTCACGAAAAATGTATTAAATCTATGAGGGAGACCCAGATTAGGTGACGAGTTCTGAGGAGGAATCCATGGAAGGAAGAACCGACATCCCATCATCCCGGTTTTGATCAAGGAGAAGACGTCCCTGAATAAGGAGTGGATGCCGCCTACCTTTGTAAAGTGGGAATGCGGGGAAACACAAAATTCGTGCATATTACGCCCAAGCGGACGAACGCGCGCACCCCGACGAAAGTGTCCAAAACAATAATTTTTACCTATTATATGAATATATCTAGTATTGTATCGATAGATTAAATAAACCAAATTATATTCCCTATATATATTCCACTTGTATAACAAATCTCCTTGAATGTCGTTCTTTGGTTCCTGGGTGTTATCGTGTGATATTAGAGGCCTTATGATGCTCCTACAAACACGAAAAATATCAAACAATCGATCCTTGAACTTGGATCAATCTGTTTTTGATATTTCTCTCTTTAGAATATTGATATGTGGGAGGATAGAATAGGGATACTCCAAATTCTTATAAATGGATACCACTACCACCATTCATGTCTCAAAATTTTCTTAAATAGTTGGGTTTAACTTTATAAAATTACCATTAAGACCTTGGATAAATAAACCTCTTAAATTGGCACAAAATTCCATGAATAAAAAATTTAATGTGTCATACATGTCATAAAAATTTCACCACTGACTATTTTTTTAATTAAATTCCACTTGATGAATAAACATTCTTTAACTTGTTTCATTAATCTAGTAATAAATTAATAAGCCTTAAATGGTGTGATGTTCATTTGAAAAATAATACTTTATCATATTGAATTTTATAATTAAATAAACTTATAAATAACTTGATAAAAAAATTAAATTATCATGATTTAAAACTATAATAATATAATTTAATTTATTTAATTGTGATTTTTCACTTGGATGCTCTTGAGTCCCTACAAGCAGAGCCAAATTCATCTAGAACTCCAATTCATCTGAATTGGTGAAACTGATGGATACACTTTGTGTGTAGCCCTTAATGTCCCCATATCGATAGGAGTGAGTCTAAATAATATAACAATAGTGATATCTAGAAACACATCATAGACCCTAGATAGATAGGGATAATTCAAAGCTATGACTACCTTCTATAAATGCTTACCATGTAATATAATCCCTTTGTCACAATATCTCCTTAAATTCAATTGCATCACATGTGTCATCAGCCTATATTCATGAATCTATTTCTTTGAATTTATATAAATGAATTTTCTAATAGAACCACAATGTTCATGGGCTTAGTATTTCTGTTTTATTTCCTTAAAAGGGATTGAGATATCAAAATCCATTAAATAATATAAGGGGAAATACTTTCTTAATTTATTCATTAATGTCGTATTTGTTGTGATGCACCCAACATATCCAAATTCATCAGGAACATATGTCATCAAAATTTATGAAAATATATCAAATTATGTGAATCATGATATTTATTAATAATAATCTTAAATTATATGGTTCATGAAATTCTTTCATGGAAAGGAACATCTAATGACACATAGAATAAGTATATTCCCTATTTGAGGGTTAGTTCTCATAACCACCTCTCTTGGAGATTAATGAGGGTGAACTTCATGAGAATAAGTCTCAATGTATTAAAATTTCTCTACCCGAAATAGAATATATCATATGTTTCCCATTAAATGATTTCATTTTTCTATAGAACGTGTATTTAGTAATATTTTCAAATAAATTCAAGGTTCTCATTATAATGGAGAAGAAATTCTATGACCTTTTGATGTAATAGATACTCTAAAGACATTATCAAATTAATAAAACATAGAATAATACTCAAAATGTTATAAGATATCAATAATATTAAAAACTATGAATATATAAGTAATCATAAGTATAAGGAAATGGTACTAGGGAACCAACTCCAATAGACTCTCAATTGAACTAGATCTAACTGATAATGAGTTTTAGTCTGTAAGCTCTTACATGGTGTTTATGATTTTTCTTAGATAAGGATTTAGTCAATGGATCTAGGGTGTTTTCTTCTATGGAAATATTTCTCACTAAAACCTCACCCCATTGAGAAATATCCTTAAAATTTTGATACTTATAAATTATATTCTCCATATATTGATGTTATTTGGGATCCTTGGTGAGAACCACTACTATAGTATTATCACAATACAATGTGATAGTATCTTTATTACTCAATATCCCATAAATATCCTGGATGAAGCTTCATATCCAATATACTTATTTAGATATATAAAAAGCTGCAATATACTTGGACTCCACTATATAATCAGTGACCGCCTACTTCTTTGAGATCCTTCATCTCACATACACTTCATTGAGAGTGAAAAAATATCCTGAATATGATTTTATATCATCATGGTATGTTAGGATATTAGAATATATAAACTAAGAACATATCCCTAGTATTCCTTAGATACTTTAGGATGGTATTAATAGTATTCTAATGTTATTATACTAGTTATGAATGATATCTAACTACCATAATCAATGAATAGGAAACATAAAACCTTGTATATAACATGGAATACATTATAGAATATATCACAGATGTGTAAGGTATTATACACATCCTCTATCTCTCCCCTTATTTTTGGGGAAAAGTTTTCTTAAAGATATGTATACCATATGAAATTAGAACCAATCCCCTCTTGGATTGATCTATTTTGAATTTAGTTAGTATCTGGTTAATGCATATACACTGAGTTAGTGCATGCATCCATTGAAATCTATCATGAATAATTTTGATCCCAATAATGTAGGTTAATTCACTTAAGTCCTTCATGGAGAACCATGTGTTCAACAATGTCTTATTTTTCTATAATACTAGTATTTTTTTATTATTAATATTTCATTGTTATATACTACTAGAAAAATGACTGCACTCCCACTAAATCACTTATGGACATAAGGTTCACACTCACTCTTTATGAAACAAAAGTATCTTATGGCTTAATAAAACTAAATATTCTTTGACCTCAATTCTTTCTTAAATCCATAAATAGATATCTTTAACTTTTATACCTTTTTGGTATCTAATGGAGTTAAAAAAAACCTTTTATTTGTGTCACACATACATCTTACATAAGGTTCCTGTTAAGTAAATTTATCTTGATATCCATCTACCAAATATCATAATCATTGGAATATGTTATGGAAATCAAATTTAAAATGTATTTAAGTATAAAAACTATAGAAAAGGTTTCATCATATCTAATTACTTTATGTTATTAAAATCCTTTATCCACAATTCATACTTTATATGTAGTAATTTTATCATTCATGTCTAGTTTATTCTTAAACACTCATTTATAACCAATGAGAATTACATCAACTAGAGAATAAACTAAAACCTAGAGTTCATTCCAATACATGGAATTTAACTCATAATTCCTAGATTCTTACCATCTTACAACGTCTAAACTTTCTACTTTCTCTATATAGTAGAGACGTTCATTAATGATTCACCTTCCATGATAACTAGAAAACAATATCTTTATATTTATTTAAACTATCTAGTGATCCTACATAGTACATAATCCTATAAAATATCCCCTTTCAAGGGTACTTTTTGAATATGATCTTGTGTAAACTCTTTTTTATCTTAAGAACCAACTTTATTTAAGTCAATATTTATCCCACAATAAATATATAAATATAAATATGTATATATATATATATATCTCCCACAATCTATTTTCATGATATGTTACCTCTCTATAAAGATGGTACTATGGTTAGTAAAAATTCCTTTATCAAAAGGGTTGTGTAGATATTATTCTTTTTCCCTAAGGATATCCTACAAATATACACTTCGTGACCTATAATTATAGTCTGTTTTTATAAATGGAATTAACAATATCCTAAAAACCTCATACACATAAATTCAATAACATGGGTTTCTTCCCAGTTGATAATTGATATAGGATGCCATTTTCCAATTTAGTTGGCAAATGGTGTAGTTTGTATTCCATAGTCTATAATGCATATCCCTAAAATAATAATGGAAGATATTATAAACTCATCATTGACCTCACCATTTCCAACAAGTTGTGATTCCTCATTTAACAAACACTATTACATTATGTTGTATAAAGATGGGTTAGTTTATATGAAAACCCAAAATCATTGTGATAGTTGGTGAACTCTTGGTTAATATATTTTCTACCTTGATCTAATAGAATCTTTTTTATCTTCTTAGAAATTTGATTCTATACTTAATTCCTATATTACTTAAATTTATTGAAGTATTTTAACTTATACCTCATTTATTATATGTAGTGATATCAACTCATGTCATAAATAAAACTAATGAAGTGAGAGTATCCACCTCTAGATTCTACTAGAAAAGGTATACACACATTTGTGTGTATCAATTCCAGAAGATAAGTGGTTGTTTCAAAGTTTTTTGTAAAATATGGTTTATTCATATTTCCTTGTAAAATTTTGAGACATATAGACCTTTTTTTTAGTTCAAAAGATTCAAAATATCTATCTTTATAGGGCTTAGTCAAGTGATTCTTGATTATGTGACCAAATTGGTGATGCCACAACTAGGTGTAATATGAGTCATGAAAACTATATTTGTTATTGATTTCTAATACTTGGTTATCATATTCTAGTATATAACATATTTTATTTATAAGTTTCACACTATAAAAAATTTTATCTTCATAAAATTATCAACGTGTATTCTAAAACTTGAATACAAACCCATCTATGCCTAAACTGGGCTTGAAAATAATGATCCTGGTAACACGGTGCATGTATTAATAATTATTAAAAATTATATTAATTTACATTGGAAATTTAAGTTATTATTATTCTATATCCAAGGAAGAAAATCATGATTTGTTGGTAGTTTGAAGATCCACTTCACCTCTGGAAACCATTCTGAATCTACTTGGTTCTAGTATTTTTACACAAATGTGATCACCAAAAGTACTATTTAATACTTAACTTTTAAAAATGAAAAGATTTCAATTGATAAAAAATTCAGTTGAATCTTCCTCAATCTTCTTCACTAAGGTTCAATTATTTTTTCAATGGCCTAACTTTCAACATGAAAAAAATGTTGTAAAGAAACCTTAGTCTTAGAACTGGTATTAGTTATCTTTTTTCCTTTAAAATCCTTTTTTAACCCTAAGGAATCTATTTTTTTATGTCTCATTACCTTATCTACTTATTGAATCGGTGTTAGGAGTTCTAGGAGTGAATTCTCACTATTTATCATATTATAATACATAATGAAACTGAAGAAACTCTAACATAGTAAGGATAATATGAGATCTATCCACAACACATTAAGTATATTAAAACCCAATATGTCTAAGTGATCAATGTATCCTATAATTTTGACTACACTAGGCCCATATGGATCCTCCTCTACAATCTTGAAGAATAAAAGAGCCTTAGATATCCCATATAGCTCTTTCATTTCCTTCTCCTTATAAAGATCAAAGAGAAGGGACAACATGTCATTTACATCCATATCCTTGTCATTTTTTTAGAACTCACTAGTCATGGTTGATAACATGATTCATTGGACATCAAATTAAACATCTACATGTTTTCAAAAGACAACTTTATCATCTACACTAACCTTCATAGAAAGCCATTTCATAGGAACAAGGGACACCAACATGTTGAATTTCCACTCCTAGTATAGAATGATGTTCAAGCACCTATACCACTCCTATAAATTCATGTCGATGATGTGATTATATTTTTCTATTATTTATCATAATGATAATTTGGTGGTTGCGTTGATTTCCATTTTCTACAAGAAAAATAAAATCATATTTTAATAATTTGTCTTGATTTCCAAAATATGATGTAATAAATTTTATTTATTAGTCTCCCAATATTTTATCAAAACCCAATAGACCTAATAATTGGATTTATAATATTATATTATGTGGATATTCTAGTGTAAATTAACTATATTACCCTACTCATAATGTTGACTTCATCTATGAAAATTATCAAAATGTTTTTAGGTAGGTGTAGCTCTCCAAATACATTAACACACAACTCCTTGATCTGTTAAGTGGACTCTCCTATCATAAAATTCTAGATTTGGATTTCATTAACACTTTCCTAAAAGTTTTATTAAATATAATTTTTCCTTTACATAATATACCAATTTTATTAATTCAAACTATTATATTTTCCAAGATTTCTTGATAATTCAAAGAGCCTCTAACTTTGTCCTAATCGACACATTAACTATCGATGTATCTTAACTCAGAAGATAAAAAGTGATGTATAACCTAATATTTACTTTAGGGGTTTTTATACCTTATACATAATTATTAATTATTATATCATTTTACACTCTTGTTAATATTATATGTATTTCTATATAATTAATTAACTATATGTTAATAAAAAAGTTACTCATAATCCATTTAGTTTCTTTGGAAACTGAAATTTGGATCTATTTATTATACTTGTAACTATATGACCACACTCACATCTTTAACCATGAATAAATATAAAAATTTAACATGAAATTATTCACTTTTATCATTAGATTCTTGTTAACTATATAATGTTAATTTATAGCACCCACATAATGAAGTAATTATCCATGGGAGAAAAATGAATAAATAGTGACATGATCTTGAGTTTTTATCTACTATTTGATCCATCAAGTAGATATTGGATCAAATGAGACCTTCGGGTAATAACTTGAGTCATTTATTGAATCATATTATAGAAACCATCAAAATCCAATGCATTTTAGTCATTTAGTTTCACATCAGCTCTTGACTCAAACTGTGTCATTGTATACTCCTTTGATCATTTTAATGCATACCTAGACATGGGCATGGGGAACTCAGGATGGGAAAATTAATTTTTTTTACTAAAATATTGAAAATAAAACCCTTATACATTTAAATATGGAAGTTAAATAAAAGGATCGTGAAAAAAAAAAATTATTACATTTTAAATATCAAATGTAAAAATTAAATTAGATAAAACAAATTTCCAAACTCTACAAAAGTCGATATTAAGTCATGATCAATCAAAATTTAATACAATTACATGATAAAAATAAAAAAATCAACTCGATGTAAATTTTAATGTATTAAAATAATATTTATTAATTATCAATACATCCTTTAGAACCTGAAATAATTTCAATAAATTACAAATAAATTAATTTAATTTCTGGAAAAATCATTTTTTGGGGTATGTAGACCCTGAATGTGCCCAAGAATGAAAAATAGGGTCTGAGGGAGGACTTCTGGGTTGAGAGGGTTAGATTCAGATCATCCTAACCCGGCTAGAGGTTGGGTCACAGAAGGGGTGTGCTCCTTTTATTGGGCATGTGTGGGTTAGCAAGGGGAGCCCCTATGGAGTTCCACATATATTATATATATATATATATATTCATAGCCCTCTTGGGTTTTAGAGACAATATCCAACCCCCCCCCCCCCAATTAATGGGGGAGATATTTCAACATGGGTGGAATTAACCACCCACCTATTAAAAAACCAATAGTTTTATTGTGATTTTTTTTCTTGGCTTATATATCCATGCATCATGCATAGTGTACCCACACCCCCATTTCAATGATTCTACAGAGGCTTATTGTCTGCTCTAGTTTCCTCTTACCATCCACCCACACCACACCCATTCCATATATCAATATATATGTAATATATATATATATTGTTATTTTTAAAATTTCAAAACTCATCAATCTTCAATTAGTCATATCCTGTCCATTTAAAATTATATAGATGTATCATAAAATTTATTAGGATCATATCAAATCCCTCTTTCAAAATCTTAGAAAGTTTAATTAAAATTTCAATATAAATATTTCATGTTTTCTTTGATACCACTGAAGGAACCGACCATGAAGTGAAATCCTGAAATCATGTAAGTTTCTAATATTTAATACCAAATATATCATAAATTACTTGATTTAGTATAAATAGTATTTATTCATTCCAAGAATATCATGAAATTCAATTTAAGTATGAAAAAAATATCAAAACGGTGCCTTTGTGGAACACTGCAATCCCGATGATATTTTCTCTTCTCTAAATTGTCGCAACTCAAAGGGACTAAAGTTTATAATCTATAGATCATCCACATGAATACCAAAGCTCAAAAAACATAATGTTTTAATTATTGGGTTTTATCATAGAATATAAAAGGCCTTATGATGCATATACACTCACTAAAATATCATGTGATCAATTCCTGAACATAGATGGATCCATTCTTGATCATTCTATCTTTAGAAGCTTGAGAGAAGGGGGAAAAATGGAAAATTAAAATTCATGAAAATGATAGCACCACCACAATTCATGTATTAAAAAGGATCTTAAATATTTAGGTTTAACTTTACAAAATATCCCTAAAGCCTTCGAATATGTTAAACCTATTAAATCATCCCAATACACTATGAATAACAAAGTAAACATGTCTTGAATTTCAAAAATATTTTACCAATCATTGGTTACATATTTAAATATCATATAATGAACCAAAATAAATTAACTTTAATTATTCCTATGTAATAAATTAATGATCCTTTAATGGTGTGATGTTTCATTGAAAAATAATACATTCTTGTATTCACTTTTATAATTAAATAATCTTGTAATACCATAAAAAAAAAGTTCAATTACAATTATTCAAAACTATAATATTATAGTTGAATTAATTTATTTCCAATTGTTCACTTGGACACTAATGTATCCCCATAAGTAAGTCCCACTTCTTTTTGAACTCCAATTCATCTGAAATGGATGAATTGATGGATACACTTTGTGTGTGACCCTTTAGGCCCCCATATCTGTAGTAGTGAGTCCAACGCACAGGTCAAGATCAGTATCTAGAAACACATCATGGATTATAAATAAATAAGAAAAAGTTAAACCTATGACTACCTCCTATAAAAAAAATACCATGAAATATATTCTCTTTGTCTCGACATCTCCTTCAAGCAGGTTTCATCACACATGTCGTCAACTTATATTCAAAAATATCATTCTTTGACTTTCTAAAAATAAACTTTTTCATAAAATTATCATAGAAATGGACTTAATCAAGAAATATTATTTTTATTAAAGGTCCATAGATCTCAACCCATGTTAAATAATTTAAGGGTAAAATATTTTCTTGACATATTCGTCAATGTCATATCAGCCCTAACACACCCGACATACTCAACTTCATCATGAAAAAATGTCACCATGGTTTATATAAATACATAAAAATTATTTGAATCATGATATTCATTAATAATAATCATAAATTATATAGATAATTACACATGTCTTCATATAGGATTATCCAATTACGTATAGAACAAGTGGATTACCTACTGGTAGATATATTATCATAACCTCCTATCTTAACAACTATCAAGGGAAAACATCATGAAATGAGTCTTAATGTCTTATGAGCCTCCTACCCTTGAGGACCTATATCATCTATTTCCAATCATGTGATTTCAACTGAACATAGAACATATATTTAAAAACATTTTCATAGAACTTTGAGGTTATCATTATAGGATGGGAGGAACTATTATGATATTTTGATGTGAAAAATATTGTAAATATATTATCACATTAATTACATGCATAAGAATACTCATCATCTGATAAAAATATATAATATTTAACACTATGAATATACAGGTAATCACAATTATAAGATAGTTGTTATTAGGGTACCAACACTGATAACTTCTTTATATCTACCTATTGATCTCTAATAGGCCTAAATATTTTCTACCTCAACTCCATAGATTACACCAAATAAAATCAGGTTCTGATAGATTTTTTTTCACAAACCAACCTAAGATAACCCTAAACTAGGTACCTGAGCTAGACCATGGTATGTCCCAAAGGGAATTCCTGATCCCCACATTCTAGAAACTAGTTCTTGGGAATCAAGATATACTCAAGTGGGAATGAATTTTCTTGATGAAATAAGAATAAAATGGAACTTCCACATGGAATTACAATTTGACCACTTAGTAAGTCAGATGATCACATATACAAAATAAGCAGTTTTAACAATAAATGAAACTAAACAAGGACCGAACATGTAATAAAAATCATCAATAAAAAATAAAATTCAACAAGAATTACTAAAGTGCCTCAATATATACAATGTACAACTTTAAGATACAAGGATAAACATGTTCCAAGAGATACCAAAATATGAATGTTGATGAGGAATAATACACAAAAAGAATAAAAATATCCAAAATCAAATAAATACCACAACCACCCATCTCCATGTGTGTAGAAAAATTATTATTTTATTAGAACCACCACTATACTCTAACCAGAATCCAAAAACCAACCACTATATCCAAGTAGAATTGGTAATGAACCTAAAATATATATATATATATGTGATAAACTCTCCACATTATATATCTTCCACACACCACATGCATGATATTTAAAATTAAATTACTTTTCATGCTTTTTCAAAAATACAACTAATAAATTATGATTCACATGTTTAAAGAAAAAAATCAACAAGAGTCAATTACTCAAAACCAATCCTTTTTATGTACAGATTTTAGTATTTTAGAAAAAATTATACCTTAAATAATTTTTCCAAAAAACCTAACATCTAAAATAAAGAAATATTACATAACTTACTTTAAAAATACCCAATATAGAGAGAATAAAGGGAAATAAAAAAAAGTTTAAATAAACATTTCAATTTAAATAGGTGAAACATAGGTGAGATGAATACATGCCTTTTTAGAAGTAAAATAGTAACAAGAATAAACACCAATATAATAAACAAGAAAATATTAGAAAGTGATCCATATAGAATAATGATAGTTCATCCAAAATAAGAGTAGAATAATCAAAATCTTAATGGGAATACATAATATCTCTGGGGATAATTTAAGAAAAAACCAAAATAAAATCCATTTATTTGGTTTCTGGTTCATTTCCACCACCCAAACACTCGGTTTTACCCTTCCTAGTTTTACCGAGGGAGAAAATTCCCCAAATAGGTTGTGATATTAACTTGGGTTCACTAGCTAGAAAATAATAATCAACCATTTTATCATATGTTCCTATATTTCCATACCAAGATAACTTTGGATTTCCATGACATAAAATGGAGGTGAGTAAATAATTTATATCATATATCATTAATGGTAATAATAATAATAATAATAATAATCATAACACACCCTCACCTCTGATCACCCTTCAAAAAGCATCCACTTTAAATTTTTATCAGATATAATTGTATAATAAACACATCCCCCAACTGGGATAATCACATTAACTTTAAATAATATCAACATCACATTAGATTTTTACAAAATAATTACTATCATAAAGTTGGATTTATAAATATATCACCTCAACATATAATTATCAAGGTCAATAAACTATCCATTTACTTTTTTATTTCTATTATATAAGGAAAATGCTAGGTTGGTGAATGTGGAGGGCTTTGAAAAATGGTATCTTCCTTCAATCGTCATTCCTCAGCCTGGTTCTTTCAACACCATTATCGAATGGTCTAAAAAGAAGGTATGTAATGAACTAGCCTAGGCCGACCCAATACATAACCCAACCCAAATCACAAATAGGCCTGAAGGGTATTCTTAATCCCCACATACTAGAATCTAGTGCATGTTTATCAAGAATGTATAATTTGGAAATTATTTCACACTCAAAATAAAAAATAACCAATCAGATCATAATATAATAGAAGTAATCATAGAAATGGAAAGAAATAAATCAACACATAAAATAAAAGTTACAAAATTAGTATCAAATTATAAGGTAAACCAAAATAAAATACCATGATGGAAATTTTGATAGATAATTATCCCAAGATAAAATAAAAACAAACCTGAACTATTACAAGACATCTCTATATGAGCAACAGTCACTCACCATAACCCAACAATGCACAACATGGACCATAAAGAGCACTGGTAAAGGAAAATCATAACCAAGCACCTGAGAGAGAAACATGAGTACTACATACACATTACAATATGTATTCATGGTGTGTAAAAAAAGATTCCATAAGGATTTCACCAAATAGTTTGTATATTTATTTCCAAATACAATTCATTTGTGTTAGTTTGAACAATAAATATAAAGATAGATTTTTCATAACAACTCTTAATAAAAATAGATCACCTGACTCATACCATTTTATAAAATAAAACTCGTATCACTATTTTTGAAAGAATCCGAGAGAAAAACCATTTGAAAATAATCACTTTTAATCTTTTAAAGATGGTTCCTTTTCACTTTTCAAAAACAAAACTAATCCATTACTTTTTCTTGTAAATTTTGTTTCTAAAACCAAACCATTTATTATCCCTTGAATTCACCCATTTCAAATTCTGGTTTGATAATGTTTTAATAAAATAAGGAAAACCATGTGAAAATATAAAATAGTGATATGCACCACATAATCAAGGAACAAAAGGTAGATAATAATAAAAACCAAACTTGGGAATACATGGTAAGGAAAATGAAGATACCTTATATAATTTCAAAAACTAAAAATATATCTTGGGAAAATCATTAGGCTCTAAAATAAATGATACCAGACCTAGTTACCTCATATCAATCTCTCTAAGTTCCCTCTAGTTATACTAGAACATCTCATTTGGAACCCCTTCTAGTCACCAAGAACAAAAAACCATAAGAGGGAACAACTCTCCTAGGGAACTAATTGGTGAGCATGCATCGAGCTAGCATAGCATGTATCCAAAACTTCTATTAACTACATTGGGTTTCCATGGTGTCAATAAATGGATGTGATCAATAAGAAATTAATATGATTATTAAATAATAAAAACTTAAACATTTCTAATAAACTCGTATCACCTTCAATTCCCTCTCAAGAAACATCTCTATTTTATAATCAATTCATATATAAAAAATTTGCAACATCCCTCGTGGTGATCACAAACTGTAATAAGAAACATAAGAAGTAGGGGTATAATTTACTTTATTACAATATTTAGTGAAATCCTCCTTAAAAGTGAAAAACAAACCTTTATATAAAAACCAACTCAGGATGCCAATCCATTTTCCACTATTTTGAAATATCAGATTATAAGATTCTTTGAAACCAAATCAAAGTAAACTACACTCCAAATATTTTTTTGGTATTTTAAAAAAAATCCACTTTAGGTTAATTGAGAACCAATAATGAACGAACCACACATCCAAAATCAAAATTCAAGATGATAATAGATTCAAAATTCAAAAATTAAAACCACAAACTGACAATACAGGAAGACCAACCTAGAGACACCAATCGTGACTTGGGTAGCACCCTAGGGAAGGATTCATGGACCATGAATCTGATCAAATAATTTCTCCATCATAGGTCACATGTCATAATCACCATCACATTGTCTTCACATCAATGTTGTATAGTTTGTAAAAAATGAATAAAGTAACTCCACCTGATGCATGAACTCACATTCATTATCTTCACTTTTCCAACAAGAACCCACTAACCATTTTTCCACCACAAAAAACAAAAAAAATCATGACACCATCAAAGTAATCATGTCACTATTTTCCATTACACTGAACAAATTCACCACACTGATGAGATAAATGATGGTGCTGAAGAAATCCAAAACATACACTCCCAAATACACCTGATCAGAAAACACAATGATTGCTTCTCTTGGAAATCACCAGCCACTCAATAGCACATCCAAAAAACCCCTCAGAAACCACCACAGTAGAAAAAATGGGAAAAGAGAATTGTACTAGGACATCATATCATATTTGAGTAGACGAATTCTCATCAGAGGTCCACACATCACAAAAATTCATTCCCTTCCATCGGGGACCCAAACAACTAGAATATAGAAAATTAACAGTTGAGTCCAACTTAACTAAAATGATTATATGACAAAGCTTTCCTTCGATGATAACCACACAACTCGGATCAATGATTTTGTAGTACATGCCACTTTAAACACCATTGACTGAACAAATAGAACATCCCAAATACTCCTTGAAACCACCATAGTGGACTGAATTGGAGAGCAGTTAAGGGGAATTAATCCATATTATAGTTTAAAGTGGTAGGGCCTCAATATAAAATCTCATCCTTTCCCAAACAACCATCCCCAACCATAAAATCTACCACTAGGAAAATAGCACACCATAAACACACCAAATAAGATATGATTTCCATGAAATAGATAAACCTAAAAAGAAAATACCAAATTCAATTAAAGATCATGGGACACTGATGCAACTAAACATGCACACCCCAAACATCCTTGAGAAAACCAGTGAAATAGACTAGCATGCAGTGGGAAATTCAGTGTCCAGAAGGAAAGAGTAGAGGAAGAGTTGATGGGGGCTTCAACAGGGATCCAAGACCACATACGGAAGAGCATCAGAGTGTGAAAAATAGTAAATCAATAAAAATATTTATTATAAGTTATAGAAACCTAAAATCATTGATAAAATTTATTAAAACTATCATTTATATATTTAATGTGACAAAAAAACATTATAAAACATCAAGCACCCAATGCCATGTTAATTAAATGAAATTCACAAAAATGAATACCTCAATCCAAGAAGAACAATGTCTCAATGTGTCACCTTTAAATTCAAATGCCCAACTAAGTACGGAAACACCCTATACAAGCCTTGAACACAAAAACCCCTAAATTTAGGTATCATTGAACCTTAAATTAGACCATTTTAGCATCTAATATTCTTGGGGGATTAAGAAACAAAAGGGAAATGGAAGGAGGGGAGAGTATAAATCAGTAATATATAGAAATGAGGGACTTGTGATAAATAAATGGATTGGAATCAAGGAGTAAGGACCCAAAATTGGAAGTTAAGGGAGGGATAAATCCCCTTGAAATATTCCCCATCCATAGTTAAACAATGGAGGAAATGAGGGAGAAGGGGAGTTAAATTATAAGCAATAAAAGGGAAACATATCTCTTTAAGAAAATTTTCTAATCTCCCACAGTTAGTCTATAAAATATATTAAGTCATAAAACTTGCACTTGAACCATCCTAGACACCCAAAATGGTTTGACCATACTGTTTACCAAACCATGCACCAATCATACAAAAACCACTGCAAAAACCTACAGCACTATCATGGACAACCTGTACGGTTTCTTCTAACTATGTGTGATTCGTGTTCCAACACCCCAATCCAAAAAGGAATTGCATAGTTTCCACTATATCTCACATGGTGTGGAC
Organism: Viscum album; assembly: GCA_963277665.1. Classification (NCBI taxonomy): domain Eukaryota; kingdom Viridiplantae; phylum Streptophyta; class Magnoliopsida; order Santalales; family Viscaceae; genus Viscum; species Viscum album. The sequence continues at coordinate 418,490,574 of OY728162.1, read as the reverse complement.
TGAACTATGTTCTACCCATGTATAAAAACCATAAACTAAACAAAATGAACTATAAAGTCCCTATGAAAGATGATATGCATGGTTTCCTCTTAATTGTGCACACTAACCATTCAATAAAGTTAAAATTATAGAATATCCAAAGTTTCAAGCCCAAAAAATTACTCCAAAAAATATAAAATATAAACCAAAAATGAAACAAAAATATGTCACAATTCTTCCCATCATGTCATTTTCTACCCCTAAAAATTCTTGATAAAAGTCAAGGAAATAAATGTCCAAAACTATAAGACCTAATCCTAAAATCTATGAGGATAGGGTAAAACTAGAATATAATCTGCTAAAAATGAAGTGCTATTATCAAAACTATTTATCAAAACCATTGGGTGAATCCTCAAACAACCTCAAACAAAATTTACTTCATATCCATATGACATAAGTTCTATGAAGAAGGATACCTAGTATAGGTCTCCCCACCATTTATAATTTATCAAAAATAATTATACTAAGCATACAAACACCTCTATTCCCAACATCCCTAAATATCAAGGAAACCATCCTCTTCCAATAGACATAATAATCACTCAAAAAGACCAAATTCATTCCCCAACAGGAAAATTAATACCATATAAAATTCAACCAACTATCTAAAAAGATTAATATAAAATTCCATAATCAATCTATAAATAATGGGTAAAGGAAAAAACACATATACACACTCCAATACTAAAAACATGGGATCTCACCTCTGGTATCAATATTGAAAAGAAAGGTAACCTAGGACCGTAACCTCAAGGAACAACCTCACAGTGAACCTAAATAAATCGAAGTATCGCACTAGCAAGCACTCAACTTCAATAATGGAACACATATCCTATGTTCTTATGTATAAACCCAAGTGCTTCCCATGTTCAACCCATTAAGACCAAGGCCCAACTCAATCATCATCATATAAATATAATCCTAAAGGAAAACAAATATTCTAATACCAAGGCATGAGAACCATCCCAAAGTACCACAATCCATAAGGAATTTCCGAAGAGAACTCAAAGATAAGAACCCCACTCGATTCACCTAAAAATTATAATCAGTCATAAATCCAAAATGACCCCCATACTGAATCCTAATAATTCCCCTTACAAAAATTCTATAAATTTTATAAATGATATATTTAGGATAAGTCATCAAGTTAATGCTAAGGAATAACACCACTTAGGATTGAATCCAAATATAGGAAAATCATAGGATCTATTACCCTACTTAGGTTCTATTAAGAGTCAAACAATAGAAATTATGAACCTAAATAATGAGAGTAATCACTCCTAAAATCTATCTTTCTAACTTTATTAAGACCATTCTGGGAGACATGTGGAAAATAACATGAAACATGAATCCAACTAGTTTATTCTTCATAGATCAAATTAAACAATACCTATAAACCATGTATCACACCAAAATGAAAATAAAATTATCCTAAAACACATTTATAACTCATTATAAAATTTTCCTAATTTCTAAGCCATAAACACTTAATAAAAACCTAAAAACGACTTTATAAAAATACACCTTCTTGAAATAAATCCATCATTTAAACTTTTAATTTTATTTAGAAAACTAATTCAATTTCCCCCATATATATTCCTCTTAAAAGGAAGAATTCACTTGAACTTTTAAAAGAAAATTAATTCCCTTCTTATATTTCAAAACACTTTCTAAATTTCGTTTTAAAACCAACCACTTTGGAAAACAAAGGCCCATTTTCACCCAAAAACCATTTAAATAAAAAATTGATAGAATTTATCATTTTACAAAGAAACTCTTCACAATTAAAATGCATAAATAAGAAGAATAACAATAAAAAACCATAATCCATCTCAATATTACAAATACACCAAGAAAAACTCCCTTAATTCCACCTCAAATGATCAAAATCATTAGAATAAATTTGAGAGTGAAAGAAGGTTAAATAAAAAAACCAGGGACAAAATAGGAATATACATGGTTTGGATACACTATTAGGTAGTTCATGTGGAAACCATAAAATATCTTCTGGTTTGGGTACCAGAACCATCTAAATGGGCTTTTCATGGTTGCACAGATCGAGTGATCTAACCATATGGCTCCATTTTCTTCTATATTTTCACCCTAAAACTCTATTAGATCCCTAAAAATATTTTAAATTCACAATGGAGATCAAAACACCATCAATAAAAATAAAAATACCTCCTAAATAACCAAAAAACCTAACCCAAAATCGAAGTTCAAGTTCCAAAACACCCTGTAGACTTGATTTTGTGCATGAGAAATAGCTAGATAAACTCTTCTCACACCTACATATCAAGTTCTAACATTCTATCTCAGTACTAATAGAATTAAAAAATAATAATAGAGTGATTATAGAACCTCGTCCCATTTTATAACAAGGCCTTTGCTACCATTTTTAATGAATTGACTTGGGCTTACCTGATAAGTCACTTGAACCGGATTTCCACTAAGACTGAAGGGCATTCATAATCCTCAGAGGTTGGAAACTAGTTCCTCAGTATCAATAATGTATACTTTGTAAAGGATTTTACCCTTTTAATGAGAATAAACAAGTAGATTGTAATGAAAAATAAGTAAAAAGAGTAATAGAAAGAGCCACATAAAGACATAAACTTAAAATAAAAAAAATGAGCATCATACTACAATTTAAAACAAAATAAAAGTCTAGGACATAAAGAAAAATAAATATTCATCCCAAAATAAAAAAACAAACCTAAACCACTAAAATCTATCTTTTTGTGGCCCATGGTGACGCAATATATCCCAACACAACCAAACATAGACCTTAGTGAGCAGAAAATAAAGTAGGATCATAATTAGGAACCTGAGAGGGAAACATGAGAAGTAAATACACACACAAGTGTGTATATAGGGTGTGTGAAAAATGTTCCTAGTGGGATTTCACCAAATATTTTATGTAATTTCATTCTAAATATGGGTCATTAGTGTTAGTTTTAAAAATAACTATAAATATAGATTTTTCTAAATAATTTTTAATAAAAACAGATAACACACCTCATGAAATTTTATACAAGAAAACTTATATCACACTTTTTTAAATTACCCAAGTAGAAACATCCATTGGGAAATAATAATTTTTAATATTTGAAATGGGTTCCTTTTTGTTTTTCAAAAGAAAAAATAATTTGTTACTTTTTCTTGAAATCCCATTTTCTAAATCCACAACTTTTCATATCCCTTTAAATAAAAAATTTCAAATCCACTTTTGATAATGTTTTAATAAAATAATAAAAAAAACACCAGAATAAAAAAAATGAGAGGCATTATATAATCAAGTAATGAAAAGTAAAAAATAAGAACAACCACATAGAGGTTCTAGACAATCCATCCAAACATGGGGATATAATATAAGGATAATAAATATCCCCAATATAATTTCATCAAACAATAACATATCATGGGAAACTCACAAGGCTCTAACATAGATGATACCAGACCTGGTTTCCTTCATTCACTCTCTCTAAGTCCCCATAGAGATACTGGAACATCCCATTTGCCACCCCTTTAGTTCATCGATCACAAACAAACCACTAAGAGAGAACAACTCTCCTAGGTAACTAACCGTTGATCGCATGTTCAGAATGTAGAATCATGATTCTCCACTAGAGAAATAATAGATATTTCCTTCACCTATGTCCTAGAGAATAATTTATTTATACACACCAAAGAACATATGTTGGGGATGATTAATCATACCTAGTAGGAAATCCCAAAGATACTCTCCAAATAATTCCACTAATACAATAACATGTTATCTTAAAATTCAAAATATAATTAAAAAAATATAGGAACATCTAAATCAATTCACGAAATTAAAAAAATAACTTAAAGTAAAAACAATTAATCCATTTATTCCATTGATTCCATTTATTCCACTTAGAATACTCGTTACAAATTTCAAACACACACACACACATTATATGATAGTCCCAATACTCATGATAAATATTTCATCCATCCACCAAGCCGATCATTGGTGATAATCCTCCTGATACCTCCAGTCCATCACCACATGCCAATTAATGGCCACATCTAATGAAAATGAACACACACCATTCTGCATATGCCAAGGTATAACAACCATTCATTTATTCAAATATATTAATCTCTTAAAACATGTAAACAATCATTTTATGTGAATTAAACCAAAATCATAATTTAAAACCATGTAAAAAAGTTATTTTTCCAAAAATAGTTTAAAATACAACATTTATGATTCATAAACCAAAAGGGATTTACAAAATAAATCATCCAAATATTTTTTGAAAATATAGACCAATCATTTAAGAAAAAATAATCCCTCAATTTCTAGAACAATTAGAGAAAATATTGAATCCACCCACCTTAAAACTAATATTGAAGAGCACAAATAAACAAGATGTGATTTCATAGATCCAAGCCTTATTACCCTTTCCTTCAATAATTCCAAAATAGGATTCATCAAAACATAACTGGTCCAATAGATCCAGGAATAGAGTCAATGATATATGGTTTGGTTCTAAGGGAAATTATTATATCTAGAAAAATAAGAAGAAATCGGTTCTTCCCATTAATTACATAGGTTCAATGCTTGAAGAATCTTTGAGATCAGTCTCTAGAGGAAAATGATCGCTAAAATTTCCTAGAGGAACACTATAAATTTATATCCTAGGTTATAGGAGGAAAAATTGGGTTTTTATATGAGAAGTGGAATAAAAATAAAAAAAATATGCCATTAAATTCATCACATAGTTAGGTTGCACAGGTTAATAAATCATAGACCAACCATGTGACTGCTATTGGAAAAAACCTAGGTTTGCATAATTATTCTGCATAGTTTAGAAAACTATGCACCAACTGTGTGAGATGCCTCTATTCAAAAAATTTCTAGATAACATGGTTTTTTGGATGTTTTGGAAAAAACCATGGGCCAGCCATGAACCTACCTAGAACATCTATATTCTCTTGAATAGTTTCATAGAGAAGATACATGGTTTCCCCTAACCATGCTTAAACAGTGAACCCTCAAAAACACTTCCAGACCACACCAAAACCAACAAAAATATCCTATACCTCAATAAAAATATTATACAACTTCAAAATAAGTAATAAAAGGGTGAAGTACCTCAAACAATGGGTGTTAAAGTACCTTACACTAGAGTTAGTTAGATATATTATCTTTAAACATGAGTTTAGAGAATGTTATAGAGAAGAGGCCAACATGACCCTCTCTCTATGATCTATCCATGGGCTGATGAATCACCCAATGCTTGGGTGGGATTATCCTTAAAACCATGGTATGCCACTTGAATTAATGGAAAAAAGATAATATATATTTAGGGAGAATTGATAGGAACCACACATCCAATTTTCATGGCCTTTAACCTATTTATATTGGCCTCGGGGATGATCATAGATCTTTCATGTAATTTTTTCAAATATTATGAAATATATTGGTTGTCAAAAAATAGCCCAGGATACCTCTAATTTAGGTACTTGATCCATCCCATTTCATAGACCGAATGGTATTCTCGATCCCCATGATCTGGAAACTAATTCTTGGGAATCAATATATACTCAAGTGGTAACATTTTTTCCTGGTGAAATAATAATGACATGAAAATTATGCATCAAAATACATCATGACCACTTTATAAGTCAGATGATCACACATAAAAAATAATTAGTTTTAATAATAAGAAAAACCAAATGAGGCTTAAACATGTTGCATAACTCTTTAACTAAAAACAAACCCCAATATGCATAATAAAAGTACCTCTATATATACAATGTACAATTTTTTAGATAAAAAGATCACTATGAACTATTAGAGGAAAAAATATGAATGTTAATGTGGAATAATACACAATAAGAATAAAATACACAAAATAAAACAAATACCACATCCACTCATCTCCATGTGTCAAAAAATGATCTCTTTCTTGGCACCATAATATTAATCAAACTAGAATACAAAGAATAACTACTACATCCAAGGGAAATATATAATAAACATGAAATGTATATAAGTGTAAGAAAAAATTTCTAGTAGGTATACTCCCCACATCCCATTCATAATCATTAAAATTTAATCAATTTTCATGAAATTTTGAAATCACAACCAAGAAATTAATATTTTTCTTTAAAAACAACAAGATTCCATTTCCCAAAACTAATCCTTTTTTATGTTTAGATTTCATGATTTCATGATGAAATATACCATAAAGAGTTTTTAATTAAAACTTTACATTTTAAATAAAGAAATCATTACAAAATTTACTTTAAAATACCCAATTTAGAGGGAATAAAGGAAAAGAAAACTCAATTTTTAATAAACTTTTCAAGTCAAATAGATGAAACATGGATGAGATGTATACAAGAATTTTTAGATGTAAAACATTAGTAGGAATAATCAATAATATAATAACAAAAAAAAGTAGTAAGATATCAATATATAATAAAGATAATTTGTTCTCTATATGAGTAGAATAATCAATATCATCATAGAAAAAACCAAGGGCTCTAAGGAAGATATTTAACAAAACCAAAATGGAATCCATATAATTGGCATCTAATGTGATTCAATTTCCCAAACACATGGTTTTAGAATTCCTAGAATGATCAAGGGGGAAATATCCTAAGTAAGGTTTGACCCTAACTTGGGTATACTAGTTAGAGTGTAATCATTAAATAGGAATATGCTTCTAGATTTACCTAAAAAAGACCCATGACATCCTATGACACAAAATAAAGGTGATAAAATAATGTAAATCTTTAATCATTAATGGTAATAATAAAAATCATAACACATCATCACCTCTTATCACCTTCCATATAAGCAACCCATTTTATTTTTAACTGATTATAAGAATATAATAAGCACATCCCCTTTACTAGGGTAATCCCATTAACCTTCCATAATACCAATATCACTTTTTCTTATTCAAAACAACAAGAAAGGGGCTCACTAAAACTGTATAATTACCAAAATAAAACCCTTTTATCAAGTGAAAACCAATCCTTTAGAGCGTATTTAGAGGAGCCAAGTTATAAAATCATTTTTGAAATCCAAATTAAGGATGTATCCTAAAATAATTTCAAATAATTAAAAAAAACAAAGACAAATCACAAAATAATCCAAACATGACCTCAATTTATAAAAGATAATTTTAAAAAATAATTTCCCCCCCTGGAAATAATTTTAGAAATAAAACACTCCTTTGATTATAAAATTACTTAAAAAAGGACTCTTTGGAACTTAAACAAAAACTTGGTGTGCATAATTTATATGAAAATATATTTTGATCATAGAAACATAAAAAATAACCTTTATTTAATATAATTTGAGAGGAAAACTAACTTATTTTGGAAATAATAAATAAATAAACTTAATATAATTTCTATAGTGTTTATACCATGAGGAAGAAATAATAAGGAAAAATAAATATTTAAATTTAAATTCTTATGCATGAAAATATACCTCAATCCACTAAATTAAAAATCATGGGTGCTATTGAACCACCAAGAGGAAAAATAATCACCTAAAGGATTATTAGAAACCATAAAATGATAAAACAATTAATTAAAATTTATCAATACTAACCTTAGGTCACGAGGACCTAATTTGGGAAATAAATAAATATGAAACGAAAGAATGAGAGGGAGATATTTAGAACAATTTACATAAATAAACATTTATCAATGCATGAATGGAATCTATGAATGATACAAGAGGGAGGAGAGAATGTGAGGATGATACCTGGGCTACTAAAAATATAGTGGGATGAAAAAATGGACCAAAAAGGTTTCAAATTTGAATAGGGGAAATATAGTAATTTCAAAATTTCTAAAATTAGACACAATACATCAAGCCATGAATTTCGTCTTCACAGCGAAACCAGCCACCTAAAGCCACATGAGGTCATAGACTCCTGAGGACCCACCATGATGTAGTTTCATCCTCATGAAATAATTCATTTTCCAGTAATATTATAATTTATTAAATATATAAAAAATGACTTTTATTATAATTGAAAAACAATTTATAAATCATATGATAAAATTAATAATCATATTTAATAAAACTATTTTTTTATAAATAATATTTTATGATTGATAATTACCTTATATATAATAAAATATGATTCAATATAAAGGGTAATAGTTCACTTATTTGGAAAAAGGGGTGACCCTTATGCATTGATAAATGACCCTTATGTTTTATTGTGGACTCCCATAATTTTTCCAAATTTCACTAACCAATGACCCTTACATATCTAAAAGTGTCCCATATGCATCACAGGGCTCTAAACACTTTACTGATTTTCTAAAAAGGGGGACTCTTAAATATCAAAAAATTAATCTTACACATGATGAGTTTACTTTTACATATCATAGGGGTCTCCAACACTTAATCATTTCCTCAAAAGTGAGGGATTTAATGTATAGGGTACCCATACATAAGAGTAACTTTTACGTAGGGTATTTCTAGGACTTAACCATTTTTTCTAACCTCCTATAATCCTTCAGGTAATGAAAACTATTTTCCATGACATGATACTCGATCATCCCAAACTCATTATGTCACCTCCAACCGTCTATGTTGTGATTCCCCCTTGCCTATGGCATGGCCTACGACTAACCCAACACTGCGAATAACCAAAAACACTAAAAATACCTATGGTAAACCCTAATCAATAAGTTCAACTAAAAATAAATAAATTTATGAAATATTAAGTAGTGGTAAGGTTGCGGTGTGACAATTCTTCCCACTATAAAAACATTTTTCCCTAGAAATTTCTATAGACTTCCTTTGAATGAAAACACTTACCAAACAAAGGATAGTTTAATATAATTGAAATATTCACATCAAACATCACAAAACTATATATTAAAACCTTACACATAGATTCAATTATCACCTACATAAAAAAATTTCATTACTCTAAAAACCAAATATTGTTAAAATAATAACTAAACAAATGGAAAATCGATGACAAAAAGAATTTCAATACTATATAAATCAATTCAAAATGATGAAATTGTATTAAGAGAAGTATATAACATTATATATCATACTCTTGAAAATATAAACCATTATTTATATAAAAATATTTTTAATATAAATGATTACTATAAAATCATACAACATACATCATATTACTTTAAAATAAAGGAGTTTATCATTGAAAAACAAAAAAAATACATAATCCAAAAACACCACTTAAAACTAAAATATTAAGTATCTACCTTAAAAAATCCAAATCCAAATTCTCCAATAAAATAAGTAAAAATATTAAAATACTCAAGATCATTTTTCTTTATGTAAAAGTAAACTGAAATAAAAAATTTATATCCATATGGTTATTTAATACAAACTTATCCAAAATAATTTTTTGTAAAACATAACTTCTGAAAATTTCTTGTCCATAACTAAACACATAAATATTTCTGTTTATTTAAATAGTCCATGAATATGGAAAAAAATAAATTTAATCATACCAAAACACATGAAATTTAGAAATATTATATATCCATGATGTAATCATAATACTCTATAAAATGAACTACTAAAACCTTTCCAATTTGGTTGCCACTTAAATAATTCAGTTAATTGGTGCTATGAAACATATTTATTAATGATTAAATTAATGAAATTACCTCTCAATTTTATGGTCTACTACCAAAAACCAAGAGTTATATGTCTAAAAACTAAACACGTAAGTAAATTCACCCTAAGAAATAATAATTGTAAGTGAGAACCACTTAACAAAGTAAATACAAAAACATTAATAATTCATTGGGCTAATGAAAGTATTTTATACCACTTTAAAAATCCTTAAATTAGGAAACCCTGCCTTTACACTAAAAAATCATCAAAATAACCTTTCACTCGTTAAAACCAATAAAAAACATATTTATAGATCATTAAAATTCAATGAAACATTTTAAAATACCATATTTTTAAGAAATTCAACTTCAAATAAAGTATACACTAAAGGTCACAACATAAGGGTTAATACCAAACAAAATTAAATGATAATAATACCTTAATAAAATTATCCAAATTCATTAAAAATTACAAATAATACTAGGTAAAATCAACCTAAGATCATGAAAACATCATTAATATCAATCATAATCAATCTACCAGATCAAAAGAAAACATTAATAAACTTTAAGAAAAGAAAACACATCAAACTACAACCTTACAAGATGCATGGAATGTGTGCACAGTCTACAGTACATGCACCCTACCCATTAATTCACTAGTTCCCCTTCCAAATTTCCTAAAAGGTGGAATTATTATCATATTTATGGATAAATAAAACCCAAAACTAGATTTACACAATCCTGAAATCCCTTGGAAACTCAAAGTTCAATACTAATAGTGTTGTTTATCCACTTATAAGGTAACTGAGCATGAAGTGGAAGCATAAAAGTAGGTAATTTTTAAATTTTTAATACTCAATATATGATAAATTACTTGATCAGAATAAAAATTATCGATACATTATAATGATATCATAAAATTAAATTTAAGTATGAAAATAGAATAAAAATGGTACCTTTTTTGAACACTGAGATTGCAATGTTATTCTATCTTCTATAGATTTTAATTGTAACACCCCAACTCCAATAACCTAGATTTAGTGGTTATATTACTACATTAGCACAATATAAAATATATTTCATCCCAAATCATCAAATAGTTTAGTTGTCTTGGGAGACTAGATACATACATGATTCTCACATTACATTTGAAAACATGAAATACAACTTAAAATTCTAGTGAAAAATGTATTATTTCTTCTAGTATATCCCTAAAATAATTCATAGATCCCTTCTTGGTATCTTTTGGAAATGAAAACATAATAAATTGTTATCTCAGATGATTGGTAAGGGAAAATGTATAAAACATAAATAATATGGTAGTTATAAACAATAATAAAATCATGGAAGTTGAATATATCCATAGATGACATAAAAACATAAATAATCACATGGATAACAATAACTGGTTTCATAATGATATAATTCATAATGTTGAACATCATAATATTATCATAAAGGCATCATTCCAATAAAAGCTATATAAACAGGTAAGTCGTGCGCTAAATACCCAAAGTAGTTTGTCTCACGAGATCTACAGATACATTGAGGGTCTATAACGGGCCCCACCCATTACTTAATAAGTCCAATACATTTATCATATGAAAGAAATGAATAAAAATTTAATACATGATCAATATAAACATTCTTATTTAAAAACTAACATCAAAATGTTAATCTTTTCCTTAGTTAATAAATAGAAAATAATAATAATAATTTATCCATAAAATAATTAGGTGGATGGTATCATTATATTATATATCTAATTAATATTAAGAATCATCAATGTTAACATAGATGAAAATGACTTTAAAATATCATTCAATACATTATTTAAAGACATGAGAAAAATATCCTTTTATTTTGGTAAGATTTTATATAAAAATATCAAAACATTTGATAAAATTGATTTTATTTGAAAATAACCATAAAAATTTATAAAGGAATATTCAAATAATATAATATTTATGATGTTGGGAAAAACATTTTACTCATTGAATGTTAAAACAAATATTCATATCATATTTTTGGTAAAAAAATCAAAAGTACCACATTCTGAAAAAAAATAAGAAGATTCATTTTAAACAATTATAAGGAACTCAAATATTGTTGAAAATTACTATCAAAATTAATATTATCATATTAAAAACATTCTTGAAAACATTATAGTGAACATGGATGTGGAGGAAAAATATTCTCGACCAAAATAATAAATAAGTTTGGTTTTCCATAAAATAAATCTCAATTTTTTTATGTTTCAAAGAAGGGAAAATGAAATTAAAACATATAAACTCCATATATAAATAGAGAATAATTAAATATATGTAGTTTAAAAGTTAAATATCTTATAATTTCTTTTAATGAAAATTTAAACATAAACAATCCTGAATAAAAATGATATTGTAGAATAAACCCTTACCTTAGAATTTTGCTTAGTCAAACACACTCTAATATCCTATATATTAAATTTATACTCATTAAATATCTTTATAATAACTATATTTATATTTATATTACTATATAATATTAAATACTCTCTTTTCAATTTATTAATAATTTTTTTTAAATCAATATTTGAGCATTAACCGTTCAGTTTTTCATACATGTTTTGGTTTTATGGATCTAGTTCTTTCACCTTGTTCATGGTTTTATCATATTATGAATCTTAAACATGTTATAATTATCATGTTTATATGTTCAATATAATTTTATAAACATCCATTAAAAATGGTCATGAAAAATTAATTACATCATCTCATGGAGATGGTAGGCTGTATGTACGTATGAGTGATGTTTCCATTTTTCTAATGGATGAAATGAAAATGAAATAGATAAAGGTTTATTTTTAAAAAATCATAATTACAATATAAATAAAATAATTATCCATTAAATGCATGCGTATGTTTTTCTATGTAACATGGAAATGAAAAACAAATCACATCTCTCTTTGGAGGTGCTAGTCCGCACGTACGCATGAGTGACGTTATAATTTTCTAATAGATGGAAGGGTAAGAATATAGATGATATAATATATTTATATAATCCCAATAATTTTATATATATATTATGTATTACTTAATCACATTATTATAACTTGTTGTGTGATATGGTGATGAAAAATGAAATACATCACTACATGGAGATGGTAGTTTGAACATACGCATGAGTGATGCTTTCATTGTCAATAGGATGGAAAATGATATAAATAAGGGTTTTGAAGTCAACATAATAACATTTAAGTATATTAAAGAAAATTATGTTATCTTATCATCATGGATATAAAATATTTTAATGAGGTGTGAGAAGAAATAAACATGAAAATGCTCAGTTAAGAGTTATACATATTCTTTGGAAAACTTCCTTTGGATTGCACATTAATCCTTTTTAAATTGATCTTTTGGTTAGAAAAAGACATATAGGATGTTGAGAGGGATGTTTGGAAGGTATTTGGGAATATATCCTTTGACAAAAATTATAATAAACTGGTTCTTTCTTGAGGTAAGGAATATTTTTCCTTCTATCAATTTTTTATTTAAATTCGTGTTTATGGACTAATGTGAGTACCCATTGAGATCATGGTGGTATCATGGGTTTCCATGGATTTTTTGGATCCAAGACCCTATTTTTTGTAAAAAAAAAATAGGTCGTATGGATAGTATAAAGCTTTTGAGACAGCATGGTTTGACTAAACATGAGATACCTAGGAAAAGGGAAAAAAGAGCCCACATAATTTAAGAAACCATGTGGATGGAGTCACACATCTTTTTGAGGGCCTATATAGTTTTTTACAGTGGTATGAGACATGGTTTGTTCATGGTTAGTGTCACAAATCAACTCGGGTCGACCCTGAACCGGTCACCTGAGCCGGTCCGCAACATGGCCCGAAGGGCGTTCCCAATCCCCATGAGCTGGAAACTAGTGCCGGACATCAAAATAAACCAGTGGGGAATGATTTTTCCCATAAAAAAGATAAATAATCATAAACTGAACAAGAAGATAAATAAATGGAAACAAACCGAGCAACTTGGTTGTGGAAAAAGGAATAAACGAAGTGACATAACATGCCTCAGGTGACCCCATGGCCACCCCGGAATGTTAACTACACTTGCTTCCAAAAGAGATCCAAGACTAAAACTTGCAACTGAAAAGTAAAGTAGGCATGAGAACCGAAATGCTCAGTAAGAATGCCAAAAAAAATAACCACGTCTTATGCCCCTACCTTTCATAAGAAATCCAATCATGCCAGCTTGAAAATAAGATATAATAAAATAATTTTTTCCCTTATTTTCAAATTCAAGTAATGAGATTTCTTTTTCATGTAAATAATTTCACTTCCAAAACATTTTCAAAATAACTTCCAAGCATGCATTTATGTTTCAAAATGAAAAGAAACCAGTTTGGATTAAAATATGTTCTTCACAAGTAAGACATCAAATGTGAACACACTGAAATGAAAATTATATCACAAGCATCATGTCGCAAATGATAACTATAGGTAATCCCTATAGGTAGCTAGCACAAGTGGGACCCTATGGACCTCGTACCTCGGTGAAACGTGGCTTAGAAACCACGAGCCTCAGAAAAACGTGGCTTAGAAGACCACGAACCTCAGAAAGTGTGGCTTAGAATACCACGACCCTCATAAATACATATGTTTAGTTAGTGTTGTTGCATCAATACTGCTATAAGAACCTGGACGAACCCCTGTCATGTCATCTAGCGTACTAGTCCTGATCACCCACCTAGTTACCCAGGTTTCCCATTCTTCTCTATTTCAAGTGGTGGTGAGTTTTCATTATCAAGCAAACATATATGTACAAAAATTTCTTATTATAAAACCCATTCAACCTCTCACCACTATTCTCCCTCCTTACGCGCATTTCCCCTCTTCCACGTCACACAACGCATAAGCATTAAATTAGGCACATAATAACACATTCAACTTAAAAATCATTTTTTCTAAAACCAATGGGGGCATGCCTTAGGAGAGGTTTTTCTTTTTTTACAATTAACCGACCAAAAGGCCAAACACCTTTGGAAATATACATTACCAATTCAAAAACACTTATAAAACCAATTTCCAAGAAAAGTTCACTTAAGACTGATAGCATTAGAAATACATTTCAACTTCCAAAACAAATGCATAATCATTTCGAGCAACTACAACTAAATTTCTTAGCATTTGTACATAGCATAAATGTAAACCATAATTTTAAAATAAACAAACAATTATGAAATTAAAATTAAAGGCATAAACATTGGAGACCTACCTTAAACTTGTTATTATTTGTAGATGACCACTCGAACTAACCCTGCGCACTTCCATTCGCATTTATTTATACACACATATATAAATTGCCCTACCTGCATTACATATATTCACCACGCTAGGAGGGAATATGTACAAAGAGGGCATTTATATATATATATCTATGTGTGTGTGTGTGTGTTTTACCTTATGCATGCACATACAGGTGTTCTTGACACCCACAACTTGAAACAATATAGCAAAGTTCAATGTGCTATACAAATAATTCAATAAAACAATTAAACCCTTAAAAATCTAAAAAATGTTTCAAACTAACACATAAGGGTTTGTGCTAATGACACACCCATTTATTATAACACAAGATTAAATCTCATAAACCATAATCGTTATCTGCAACAAGAGGGTTCCACAAGGGCATATCTACAGAGATAAACAACTCACACATTTCAACCCACCATTTG
This sequence comes from Viscum album, assembly GCA_963277665.1. NCBI lineage: Eukaryota > Viridiplantae > Streptophyta > Magnoliopsida > Santalales > Viscaceae > Viscum > Viscum album. Next base: position 418,475,190 of record OY728162.1, on the reverse strand, counting down.
AAAGAAAAGTGAAAACCATATTTTTAAGACAATTGAGACCACACCTCAATTGAAAACCAAATTCAAATTAAAATATTTAACGAACCACATAAAAATTTTATAAAACAACTTCAATAGGTATGACAATGCTTTGAACACAAACTCCCACTCAAAAACTTCTTCTAAATACAAAAACACAACAATTACATGACAAAACAGAATTTATAGTGCTTGCGCGACATAAAAAACAATGAAAAAGTTTATAAAACACAACAAAAGGCTCGGAATGGGTTTTCAAAAAATCAAAACACTCATATCAAATAAACACGCTATTAAACACATCGAAATAATAGTAAACCTTAAGTAAAACTATATTCGTACAAAGAAAACTAATTAAATAACACACTAAATTGATCAAACACTCAAATTAATTCATCAAATAATACTTATATGTGGAATCACTTACTTTCGGTGTCGAAACATCACAAACTTAGTGCGCAAACTCCGTTATATGTCGATCGCACTGCAAGGGACCTAAAAAACAACAGAATAAAATATTATCAATAATTAATGATAAACCTAATATCATACCTACTCAAAACCTAAAACCCAAATAAAAAATGAACCAAAACCGTAACTAAGAGGGAAAAGTGGCTACCGAAGGGAAGAAGAGGGTTCGGTCGGAGGAAGGTCGCTCGATGGAGGGAGCGCTGCTCACTAGAGGAAGAGGGGGGTGCAACGGTGAGAGAATCGGCCAGAAGCAGGGAGGTTCTGTTGGACTCCCGTGAGCAGGGTAGGGGTGTCGTCGGAGGGATTCTGGACAGAGGGAGGTAGCACGACTGAAGGGAGGGAGGCGCGCTGGAGGGCCCTCGCCGGTGGGGGTAGCGCGAGCGGGATAGGAAGGTGGGGGGGGGGGGGTCGGCCGCGTAAGAAGATAGGGTGAGGTGGAGGGGGGATTAGTGTTTGAGAGGGAAAAATAATAAAAGAAATAACTAAATAAAATAGAACTAAGGAATTAAAATAATATAATATAAAATAAAAAAACAAAATATTAACAAACAATAATGAACATAATAAGAATTTTAATAAACTCTAATAATAATAATAAGAATGTTCATAACAACTTAATAATAATTATAATAAACATGATAATAATATTATTATTAACCATAATAATAATAATAATAATATAAAAATAATTGTAAATAGATTAATAATAAAAATATTGATATTGTTAATAATAATCATAATAAAAAAATTAATAACTTAATATGATATTAATAAACCTAATATACTTAAAAAATTAATAGAATGTTAATAATAATTACTTAATAACAATAACCCTATACTAATAAACTTGGTGAACATAATAATAATAATAATAATTTCCATTATTATAATTATTAAACCAACTCATTAAAAATCATTTTATTTATTTGTCTTGAACATGAGGCAGGCCACACGATGACCCGATCAAAGCCGTGTGGCTTTGAACATGCCATGCCCATGCACCAGACGCTGTTAAGGGAAAAGCATTTATTCATCAAAAAAATGAAAAAAATTCAAACAGTCTTGGCCCGCAACTCAATATAAAGGTTTAAAGTCTTATAAAATAATAAAATATTATTATTTTAAAAGTTCAGATGTGACAATTCTCCCCACCATAAAAACATTCTACCCCCAGAAAGTCACCCCACCAAATGAGGGAACAAACTCTAGTTCAAAACTGAACGAGGCCAACAAAAACACGAACTCGGTGTGACTTTTCACTCCATCTATCACACCTGAAAAACTCTGAGGGAAACTGAAAAGAGAATAACCATTAGGAAATGAGGAGGGTTCTCTCCACCACAAGAACCTAACTAGCACAACCATCATTGAGACTCTAATCATGGGCTTACTATGGAACTACTAACTTGATCCAAGAGGGAACCACCACACAGACCAAACCTCAAAGAAGGCACAACAAGATTCATGGTGTGTCTCCCCACCATTTAAGAACTGACCAGCTTAAGCCAATTAGCACAGAAAAATATGAGAACCCCAGAACAGACCAACACATGAACTCTCCGCATAAACCAGACCCCCACCACATGGGGTTATCAGCAAAAGACCCCAAACTGAGTTACAGACCAAACCTCTATTCATTATTTCCCAAGATTCATGTGTCTCTAAAATGAGAACATCCTAAAACAAGAATGGGTCACCAATGGAGCTAGCCACACAAGAGAGATAATCATCTTGAGACTCACATCCATAAAGAGACAACTCCAAAGCTCATATTTGAGGAGGAAAAACTAATGGAATTACAAGAAAACAAGATCACTACACCTTTTTACAACCAAGGTGGGGTATTCAATGAACAAAGACCACAATGATAAAAAGAGACCTTTGCACCTCTTACAGAAAAACAGAACCTCCAAAGATGAGGAAGCTACAGTAGAGGAATTCAAACCGTCTTTATTTTAGCACTGAAGAAAAAAGTTAGACCATGGTGCCCTACACCCAATGAATCCTGACTATGTGAAAAGATTTACTCCAAGACCTGTGGTTGGAGCTATGATGTCTTAAAGCATCTGCTGCCTCATAGTCAGGAGCTAACATCCTCCAATTGAGACTCCTTCTAACGATGTCTCTAGCGAAACCTCTCTAAGTTCCCCAAATGGGCAGTCTGACGACAAGCCTTCAGAGGATGATGGCAAGGCAACTTAAAGCACCCAAACCATTCACACTTGAACCAAACAATAGGGTGTCCTGACTAAGAGAAGATGTAATTGACCAAAATACTTATATGAGATAGGTTTCTTCGGTTTTCTCTCCTCACCAGATGGGGAACCTTCTCAAAAACCATAAAGAATCAGTCCTGAAACCCTGGACGAAGACCCCACAAAAGAGAACTTTAACTGATTCCACGACGCTATCTCCAGAGAAAAGGGAATCAACCCCTCGAAATGCCCGATGTAAACCTTTACTATTTGTTGGATTTGTTGGAAACTCACGAGCCATGCCACTGTCTTCACCTTCACTTCCTCAAGTATAAACCATCAGACGAGAGTGGTCTTAAACACCTTCCATGATATCCAATCCTATAACAACATTGGTATTTCCTCCTATACTAATCCAAAGTTGAACCATCAAATGAACTCGAACCAGCACGGACTCGCATTGCTTTGGGAGTTTCCAATAACCTTAAAACACCAAAGATTTCACCAAGGAAATCCACTACCTTCGATAGATCATGATCACTACAGAAGATGGACAACAACTGAAAAGAATTCAATTCCACCACTCTGCTAAGAGACTGGGTAGAACCAACAACTAGAAGAGACTCACTAGAAACCTTTGGTACTTTTCTGTGCAGCATACAAAAAAACAAGAGGCACAAATCCGAATCAAAATTCATCATAAATCAAAATTCCACACCTCAATCACAAACTAAATATCAAACTCCAATCACAATTCCAACCACCATTCAATATGCCAAAATACAAGATCCGATGAAAAATAATGCCAAACATGAAAAGATAACACTAAACAATTGCTTACCTTTCAAAACATTTAAATTACCTTTTTGAAAACCATCTTTTTGAAAACAAAACAACTTAAGTACCCACAATTGGTATCCCATGAATTCTCGCATATATATATACCATTATGCTAGATCATGCACCCATCCACACATATCACCAATTATCCTTGTGAAACATGCGCACCTCTATATATGTTATCCCTGATAGGAATACCAAGGTTAAATTCAATACACTTCTCATTTTCAAAATAGATCATTCAGCATAAAGAACAAATTCCCAACCAATTTGAAAAGACCAATTATCATTAAAGAAACACATTTCCAAATTCTAAAATGTTTTCCATTTCTAGAACCATATTTTCCACTCCAACAACCATATTACCTTTTGAAAACCCCATTTACTAAAATCCATTTTCATTTTTGAGATCCACTCACACCAACCAAAATGAATGTCAAACATAACTCACATCAAAATTTCCAAAATGAGGAACTAGGGGCCATACCAACCCGACAACATGGCTTAGCAGGCTATGCTCCAAGCGAGCATCAACCACGGGAAGCATCTTGAATCATGCACTCGGGTTTTACATGGGTCGCTACTCCATGAAAGTCCGTCACGTAACATACCTCAGGTGACCCTGTGGCCACCCTGGAATGTAAAATACACTCTCTTCTAAAAGGGATCTAAGACTGAAACCTGCAACTAAAAAGTAAAGTAGGCATGAGCATTGAAATTATCTGTAGGAATGCCAAAAAAATAACCACATCCTATGCCCCTACCTTTCGTAAGAAATCCAATCATGCCAGTTTTAAAATAGGATTTAATAAAATAATGTTTTCCCTTACATTAAAATTCAAGTAACTAGTTTTCCTTTTCAAGTAAAGCATTTTACTTCCCAAACATTTTCAAAATAGGTTCCAAGCATGAATTTACATTTTAAAATGAAAAGAAACCAGCTTGGATTAAAATATGGTTTTCACAAGTAATACATCAAATGTGAACACACTGAAATGAAAATTACATCACAAGAAGCATGTTTCAAATGAGCACTATGGGTAATCCCTATAGGTAGCTAGCACAAGTGGGGCCCTAGGGACCTTGTACCTTGATGAAACGTAGCTTAAAAACCACAACCCTTGGAAAACATATCTTAGAAGACCACGACCCTCATAAATACATATGTTTAGTTAGTGTTGTTGCGTAAATCCTACTAGAAGAACCAGGATAAACCCCTATCGTGTCATCGAGCATACTAGTCCTGGTCACCCACCTAGTTACCCAGGTTTCCCATTGTGATCTATTTCAAGTGGTGGTGAGTTTTCTTTATCAAGCAAACATATATGTACAACACTTTATTTTTCTAAAACTCATTCAACCTCCCACCATCGTTCTCCCTCCTTAAGCGCATTCCACCTCTTCCATGTCACATAATGAGTAAGCATTAAATTAGGAACATAATAACACATTCAACTTAAAAATAATTTTTTCTAAAACCAAAGGGGGCGTGCCTTGGGAGAGGTTTTTATTTTTTTTACAATTAACTAACCAAAAGGACAAACAGATTTGGAAATACACATTACCAATTCAAAACCACTTAGAAAACCAATTTCTAAGAAAAGGTCACTTAAGACCGATAACATTAGAAATATATTTCAACTTCCAAAACAAATGCATAATAATTTCAAGCAACCACAACAAAATTTCATAGCATGTGTACATAACATAAATGTAAAACATACTTTCAAAACAAACAAGAAATTATGAAATTCAAATTAAAGGCATAAGCTTAGGGGACCTACCTCAAACTTGTCGCTATTTATCAACAACCACTCGAACCGACCCTGCGCACTTCCATGTACATGCATTTATACACACATATTTAAATACCCCTATCTGCATTGCAAATATTCCCCTTGCCATGAGGGAATATGTACAAAGAGGGAATTTAAATATATTTCTTACCTTATTCATGCACATGCAGGCGTTCTTGACACCCGTAACTTGAAACCATACAGTAGAGTTCAACGTGATATACAAATAATTCAATAAAACAATTAAACACTTAAAATATACAAAACGTTTCAAAATAACACATAAGGGTTTGCGCTAATGACACACCCATTTATTATAACACAAGAATCAATTGCATAAACCATAATCTTCATCTACAACAAGAGGTTTCGACAAGGGCATATCCACAAGAGATAAAATACTCACACATTTCAACCCACCATTTTAAATAAAAGTGAAAACCCCATTTTTTAAGACATTTGAGACCACACCTCAATTTAAAACCAAATTCTCAATAAAATATTTAATTAACCACATAAAAATTTTATAAAACAACTCCAATAGGTATCATAAGGCTTTGAACACAAATTCTCACTCAAAAACTTTTTATATATCCAAACGCACACCAATCACATGACAAAACATAATTTACAGTGCTTGAGAAACATAATAAACCAATGAAAAAGTTTATAAAACATAACGAAAGGCTCAGAATGGGTTTCCACAAAATAAAAACACTCATATCAAATAAACACGCTATTAAAAACATCAAAATCATATTAAACCTTAAGTAAAAATATATTCTCACCAAGAAAACTAATCAAATAACACACTAAATTGATCAAACACACTACATTGATCAAACACATAAATTAATTCATCAAATAATACTTATATGCGGAAACACTTACTTTCAGTGTTGAAACATTGCAAACACAGTGTGAAAACTTCATTGCATGTCAATCGCACTGCAAGGGACCTAAAACAAACAATGGAATAAAATATTATCAAGAATTAATGCTAAACCTAATATCATACCATCTCAAAACCTAAAACCAAAATAAAAAATGAACCAAAACACTAACTAAGAGGGAAAAGAGGCTACTGGAGGGAAGAATTGGGTTTGGCCGGAGGAAGGCCGCTCGCCGGAGGGAGTGCTGCTTGCCAGAGGGAGAGGGGGGGAGACGGCGAGAGGTCCGTCCGGAAGGAGGGAGGTCGCTCTGGACTCCCGTGAGCAGGGTATGGGTGTCGTTAGAGGGATACCGGCCAGAGGGAGGTAGCGTGGCTGAAGAGAGGGAGAGGCGTCAGAGGGCCCTCACCGGTGGGGGTAGCGTGAGAGGGAGAGGAAGGTGGGGGGGGGGGGGGTCGGCCACGTAAGGGGATAGGGTGAGGGGGAGGAAGGCTTAGGGTTTGAGAGGAAAAATAATAATAATATAAAAGAAAAGAAATAACTAAATAAAATAGAACTAAGGAATTAAAATAATATAATATAAAATAAATAAATAGAATATTAAAAAATAATAATAAACATAATAATAATTTTAATAAACTCTAATAATAATAATAATAATGTTCATAACAACTTAATAATAATTATAATAAACTTGATAATAATATTATTATTAACCATAATAATAATAATAATAATAATTGTAAATAGATTAATAAGAAAAATATTGATATTATTAATAATAATCATAATAAAAATTTTAATAACTTAATATGATATTAATAAACATAATATACTTAACAAAATTAATATAATGTTAATAATAATTAATTAATAACAATAACCCTATATTAATAAACTTGGTGAAAAAAATAATAATAACAATAATTTCCATTTTTATAATTATTAAACTAACTCATTAAAACTCATATTATTTATTTGTCTTGAACATAAGGCAGGCCACACGGTGACCCGAGCAAAGTCATGTGGCTTAGAAAATGCCATGCCCATGCACTGGATAGTGTCAAGGGCTAAGCATTCATTCATCAAACAAATGAAAAAATTTCAAACAGGCTTGGCCTGTAGCTCGATAGAAAGTTTCAAAGTATGATAAAATAATAAAATAATATTATTTTAAAAGTTTGGGTGTGACAGTTAGACAAACCAAGCATTCTAACCATACGGGATGCATCTTCACACAGTTAAGGGCGCATGGTTCGTACACGGTTTGGCCAATCGTATAGCCAAACTGTGTGACCCATTATTTTGAGAAAAAATAACCAAAATTATTTTAAAATTTTTGATAACCTAAAATATATTTTCATTATCCTCTATTGGAAAAATCATCATCTTGAGATCTATCTTTTGATGCTATTTCATATCTTTTGATCCTGTTCTTTCATCTGAACATGGAATCAAACGTTGTTTCTCTCATTGGATCTGTGTTGGTGAGTTCTTAACTCATCTTGATTCTTTCTCCCTTAGTCTTGGTATTAATTTCACTATTTAGATGTGATCTAATATGTAACGCCCCGACCCCAGCTACCCGGAGCCGGTGCGTTACTTCGTAACATTGGCATGATCACACAAGATCAAGTCTCGAAAGACCGATTAGTTTAGTAGCCTTGGAAACACTAGATACATTCATAAGTCTTACATTACAACATAAAGTGAAAAACTACAATAACAAAGTCTCCATAGTCCACACTCATATCCTCTTCTGACTATCCCTGCAGGTCATTCATAAAATACTTCTTCACATCCTGGAAAATAATAAAACATTGAAAGGGGTGAGCTCAGATGCTCAGTAAGGGTAACAATAATGCGGAAGCTTTCATAAATAAACATTAACATTTAAGGCAATGTATAACTAAAACAAAAGCCTTTTAAACATGAACTTCAACATAATATGGAAAAAGTAAAATGAGATAATGCCATTTACTTCTTCACATGGATATTCTACTGGTCGAATAATCACATGCAATATCAATAACCACTTTCATAATGATGGAATGCATAATGCCAGACTATCATAACCACGTAGTCAAGGCCTCGTGCCAAGACCACAAATAAGATTTTGTCAAGGCCTTGTGCCAAGACACTAGTTTGTCTCATGAGACCTGCCGATACATCGAGGAGCTATAGTGGGCTCCACCCGTCACTTATTAAGTCCAATGCATTCCTCATATGAATAGGTTTAAACATTTCATAAACCATAACATAATCGTATCACATAAAACATGCCTAAAGGAAACATAAAATTTCCAAATTTCAATCACAAGATAAGAATACAACACATTGATATAATAAAAACGCTTTCAAAACCATTTTCAATACCAAAATAAAAGAAAGTTAAAACATTGTATTTATTTTTCATTAAAAAAAAGTGATGGCTTGTAGAGGAATCCGAAACTCAAATAATGGTCACGACGGAGGAGAAGTCGTTGTCGCCGCATATGTACGGAAAGAAAAACATTCCCTTTTTTTCGTTTAGTAAAATTCTTCATATAAAAAAAAGATTCCTTTTGAATAAATGTAAAATTCAAAGGGGTTTATACACCGTATAAAAGAAAGTTGTGTATAAAACCAAATATGCCTCAATGAAAGGGGATTGAGACGGAGTCCTTAAAAAGATCATTTTTAAAATAAAATAGATATATTATGTGTATTAACTATAGGTATACATAAAGAATACAAAATAAGACATAATAATATCATGACATAATTTGAAAGTAGGAGATTAACCCAAAGAATGGAAGTTGGGTTAAGAAATTCCCTTACCTTGTGTCTGACTTGATTCGACCGTTCTTTAACCTCCTGAATAATAAACTAGAGTTAATATCTACTTTATTAAGAACCTTTTTCAAGTTCATTATCCCTTTTATATCACTTATTACAATGTTATGAACATTATGTAATTATTTAAGTTAATAACGGTCGTTTTGTCGATCTTTGGTACTTGATTCAAAAATAGACTTCTTATAATTACGAGTTGTTCATGTGGTGAAATATCCGTTATATCCAGAATTATATTCATGATATAGATATCATATATCTCATATATATCCAGTATATACATTCATTCATAATATTACATTACATTTAGAGGTAAGAAATGAAATGCACCGTTCATGGAGACGGTAAGCCGTACGTACGCATGAACGCTACTTTCATTTCTATTTCGTATTTAATGGAAAGAAATCATAATGATATAAATGTATAATATAATTCTAGTATAATATAGTGTATAATACCATTTACTCCATCCTTTATACATCCCACATATTGTATTAACGATTCAAATCACTTTGAGGGGGCGGTAGTCCGCACTTCCTAAAATGAAATTATCGCGTTTTACCCATAATGGAAATCATAAAGTATGCCATAAATGAGAAATAAAGAAGCATAAGTAAAACATAAACATATTATATATCATATTTAAAAATAGTTACATCTTAATGGCCACCTTTGAAGGTGTTATATGAGTGTTGAACAATCATCGTTTCGTGAGGCAGAAATTCGCCATCCACAGAAACCGTATGTTCTTTAACCATTAGATGTAGGTGTGTGTAATTGTAGCTCTAATCCTTCTTATAACAACATACTAGTATATTTAGGATACTGGTGTTGTTACAAAATAAATGAATAAAAAGAGATTAGGGGGTTGGAGAAGAAAAATAAAACAAAACAACATTAGAGAAGACATTACCTCAAAATCGGGTAACTCTTTTTGATTTGAGCCAAAGGCTTCCTTGGGAAGAGTTCTGACCAAAGTGAGGCTTCTAGGAGTAATAGAGGGAAGTTGGGAGAGTATTTGGGCAGAGGTTGGCCGAGCCAAATGGCTTGAAAGTGTAAATGAGATGGGAGAGGTGGGGGCCTTTTATAAGTGGAGAGGAGGGGCACTTTTGGAAAGATTGAAATGTTACATTATTTCACAATGCTTTTAGGATTATAAAGGTCCCACACTTATATAATTCGAGGCTAAGGTGATAAGGTTTCGAAATCTCCTCATCCAATAGGATTTGGACAAGTGTAAGCCTTGTATTTTGCATTATCTTCTCATTTTATTTAAATCGTTAAATAATGAGGTCATCGCTACATCATAATGATGTCATAAATAATTTAATTTATTTAATGTCTAAAAATTATAAAAAAAATACTATGATGTAGGAAATATTTTTAGATTTCTAATGAATATTTATAGTCAAAATATGGACTTGTGTAACCCCACTTAAAAACTGTTTTAGTAAAACAACTCATGTTTGTGTCAATTTAATTTTAACATTAAATAAATATATATTAATGTCATTTTCCAACTAAAGTGGCTCCATGGGGTCCCCAAGTTGACCCATGGGTTGTCTTGGTCGGCCATGACTCATCCAATAGGATTAGGACAAGTTTCATGATCATCTCACATTATTAAAACATTATTTGTACCTTAAACTACACTAATTACCTCTAATCGCGATTAAGAACTTAAAAGTTACTATTCACCAAAAAATTATTTTAATCTCATTGAACCAAATTTTAATTCTTAATGACAACCATGTATGTCGGATTTTTGAAAATCAAATCACAGAAGTGGTAATATTTCATTTAAACGAAAAATCAGTTATTTAACTACCACTTAGTGGTTTCACTATTCATCAAAAATTGAAGTTTTTCAGAACAATGCCCAAATTTCACCCTAAGCTATAATTGATATTCCGAATTCAAAAATGATGTCTATTTTACAAAATTCCAAACATATAAGTTGCATTAATTAATTTTTATAATTAAATCTCGTTGTCACAACAAATAGCGTGTTTTAAGAAACAATTTATATCAAAAGATCGACAATTGTTTATGTCCAATTTCAATGTTAAATTAATTATAATGACCACCATTGGATAAAATGGTAAAAATATATTCTAATTATACTTTAAAACTACTAAATAGTATAATTTATCACTATAAATTATTTTGATTAAAAAGGTTGTTTTTAAGTATTTGTCACAATTCATAAAAAATTAGAAGTTCTCAGAAAAATACCAAAAATTCAACATAGGCTAATTTTGATATTAAGAATACAAAAATGAAGTCCATTTTGAAATATAAAATTTCTATAATTTTAAAAAGTGGTTATTACTATTCATAACGGCTACTTTGATTAGTCGCGGTGTTTTAGAACTCGAAGTTGCGTACAATGCAAGCTATTGCATTATTGAATGAGAAGCGTATCGTGGAAGCTCGGGGTGTTACATTCTCCCCTCCTTCAATAAATTGCGTCCTCGCAATTTGAAGTTTTTCTTTGAAAATAAAAGGTTGAAAATAGAAAATACCTTTGTGGAAAACCCACATCGGAAATAAGGTTAATAAAATTTAGTCTTAATAAGAGGGAAATGGAAATAAGAAAGTCACCACCAAATTATGATCTCGATAAGGAGAACATTGGTGGCAATTAGAGACATATAATTGGAGGAAAAACGTAAATATTTGTAGGGAGTGATTTAGGTCATCAATCACAATTAACTGTCAAATTGAGGGCCTCAAAGCCTTCAATCTATGTTGATTTAAAATATCATCAGTTCAACAAGACATAAGGTATTAGGATAACACATTTTTTTTGTTTTAATATCCCTTTACTAAAGTTTCAGAATTAATTTATTTATTGAATAAGAGATAGGTATATATATATTTATGCTTGACAATTAGAGTTTCAACCTTCAACTCATCTTTCACTCAAAAAGATAATAGGAAACAAAAATATTATACTTATCCTAATTGTATAAGGTTCCAAATGTTAACACATACCATTTAGATTAGTAAAATTATTTGTAATAACCAGGGACTTCCTATAGGCTAGTGGTAGGAAATAAAGGCCTGTCGCACTATGATTGTGGGTTCGATTCCTGCAGCTTTGTCCGACGCGATGGGTTATGCCCCATCCTGCAGGTTGTCCTTTTCATAAAACTATAGTATTCCAAGAATAATCTCCAAAAAAAATTTAACCTTAAATTTACTATCCAAGGTTCAACTTAATCCACTCCAACCTTTATAGTTATCCAAAATACCTCTGTCCAGACTTTCTCTAAAAGGTCTCTTAATTCCAAAATCAATTTATCAGATTCCCCAAACAAAGATTAGTTTCTCTTATTGTCACATACTAAAAATATGATTACCTTAATCATATTAAAACCTTACTGAAATCAAAAAGTACTGCAGTACAATCTTTATATATATCACATTATTCTTATAACCAGAATATAATCCTTGAGTCCAAAAGCACCAATACATTAATTATTCTGCTTCAACTGTAGTCACAGCATAAGATTGTCCTTGATCCCTTGGCCTTTTCTGAGGTAAGTTTCCCTGACGCATAGGGCATTCATTTGCATAATGACCCATTTCTCTACAATTGTAGCATTCAACTTTGACAGCCTCTTTCTTTCCCTTGCAATCACGAGCCTGGTGACCCTTTTCTCCACATTTATAACAAACTCCCATTCCTTTTAGGCAAGTACCAGGGTGATTCTTCCCACAATTATCACATAATGGAAAATCCTTCTTTCCCTTTTTCCCTTTATCTGTCTCTTGTTCCACCGTTCTCTTCTTCTCTTGCTTTACTTTGTTGTCATAAGACTTAGAGAATTCCTTTTCTGTCTTGATAGCACACGAGACAATATCTTCGTATGATGAGAAGGATTGTGATACTAAAGCTCGACGGAGAAATGGTTTTAACCCATCAAAGAAATGATCAATCTTACTCCTTGGGTTACGTATATAATCGGCAGCATGCCTCGCTAACCTTGTAAAGTTAGCCTCATACTTTGCGACATTCTCATCCTCCTTCTGCCTCAAACTCAGAAATTTCCTTTCCATATCTGCTCGATGGTCACGAGGAAAGTATTTTTCTAAGAAAAGCTCTTTGAACTCCCTCCATTCCATATTTGATACGTCATCATCTTCCTTTGTGTTTCGAATCAGCGACCACCACTGATCGGCATCTCCAGTGAGGCGGTAAACTGTCATGACAACCTTCTCCCTTTCAATACTCCCCAAGGCATGGAATATTTTCTCTAAGGAATTTATCCATTGCTCAGCTACTATAGGATTTGTACTCCCATTGAAGGTTGGTGGTTGTTGCCTCATGAATCGATCTAGCATTGATCCTCCACGTTGCGGATCAGGGTGCTCCATACGAGTAAGGTTATTATTCATAACCTGAGTGAGTTGTCCCAGTATGGTAATACGTTGATCATCACCAGTTGTATCTCCAGATCCACAATAATTATCTTGAGCAGGAGGGCAATCCCTACACGGAGTTCGTGCATTGATACGGTTTCCATTCCTTCCACTAGGCGCCATTTCTAAACAATGGCATAAACTAGATTAGTTTATGAATCAAAATACATAATTCCATACTTGTTAAACACTTTACATAAATTGAACTATTTATGGATATAATCCATAATCATAAAAAGAAATGTTTTCTTTGAGGAAGTATGTACTCATAACCCTTCATAGTGGTTTGTAAATAAAATGAGAATTATCCTAAGCATATCCCCCGGGAGTGTCGTAACCAAGAGTGCAGCAAGGCCCGTTGTCGTGCACCAGTTCCCGTTCGAGTCTAGCTCAAAGCGGTGTTTTCGGGTTTTACCCCTAGGTACATCTGTGCCAGAGCCGCCTCTACCTGCTCGTATCCAGACAGGGATGTATTTCTCGGAAAACTCACAAAATCTCTATAATACCAAAATTTTAGGAAGTTCTTCTATACTAATCCTCAAAGTCTATCTTCGGGCTATGTGCTCTAATCAGAGTTTATCTAAATCTAGCTTCCAAGGTTAGTACTAACCTTCCTTTGATACCAACTATAACACCCCGACCCCAGCTACCCAGAGCCGGTGCGTTACTTCGTAACATTGGCATGATCACACAAGATCAAGTCTCGAAAGACCGATTAGTTTAGTAGCCTTGGAAACACTAGATACATTCATAAGTCTTACATTACAACATAAAGTGAAAAACTACAATAACAAAGTCTCCATAGTCCACACTCATATCCTCTTCTGACTATCCCTGCAGGTCATTCATAAAATACTTCTTCACATCCTGGAAAATATTAAAACATTGAAAGGGGTGAGATCAGATGCTCAGTAAGGGTAACAATAATGCGGAAGCTTTCAGAAATAAACATTAACATTTAAGGAAATGTATAACTAAAACAAAAGCCTTTTAAACATGAACTTCAACATAATATGGAAAAAGTAAAATGAGATAATGCCATTTACTTCTTCACATGGATATTCTACTGGTCGAATAATCACATGCAATATCAATAACCACTTTCATAATGATGGAATGCATAATGCCAGACTATCATAACCACGTAGTCAAGGCCTCGTGCCAAGACCACAAATAAGATTTTGTCAAGGCCTTGTTCCAAGACACTAGTTTGTCTCATGAGACCTGCCGATGCATCGAGGAGCTATAGTGGGCTCCACCCGTCACTTATTAAGTCCAATGCATTCCTCATATGAATAGGTTTAAACATTTCATAAACCATAACATAATCGTATCACATAAAACATGCATAAAGGAAACATAAAATTTCCAAATTTCAATCACAAGATAACAATACAACACATTGATATAATAAAAACGCTTTCAAAACCATTTTGAATACCAAAATAAAAGAAAGTTAAAACATTGTATTTATTTTTCATTAAAAAAAGTGATGGCTTGTAGAGGAAGCCGAAACTCAAATAATGGTCACGACGGTGGAGAAGTCGTTGTCGCTGCATATGTACGGAAAGAAAAACATTCCCTTTTTTTCGTTTAGTAAAATTCTTCGTATAAAAAAAATATTCCTTTTGAATAAACGTAAAAGTCAAAGGGGTTTATACACCGTATAAAAGAAAGTTGTGTATAAAACCAAATATGCCTCAATGAAAGGGGATTGAGACGGAGTCCTTAAAAAGATCATTTTTAATATAAAATAGATATATTATGTGTATTCACTATAGGTATACATAAATAATACAAAATAAGACATAATAATATCATGACATAATTTGAAAGTAGGAGATTAACCCAAAGAATGGAAGTTGGGTTAAGAAATTCCCTTACCTTGTGTCTGACTTGATTCGACCGTTCTTTAACCTCCTGAATAATAAACTAGAGTTAATATCTACTTTATTAAGAACCTTTTTCAAGTTCATTATCCCTTTTATATCACTTATTACAATGTTATGAACATTATGTAATTATTTAAGTTAATAACGGTCGTTTTGTCGATCTTTGGTACTTGAGTCAAAAATAGACTTCTTATAATTACGAGTTGTTCATGTGGTAAAATATCTGTTATATCCATAATTATATTCATGATATAGATATCATATATCTCATATATATCCAGTATATACATTCATTCATAATATTACATGACATTTAGAGGTAAGAAATGAAATGCACCGTTCATGGAGACGGTAAGCCGTACATACGCATGAACGCTACTTTCATTTCTATTTCGTATTTAATGGAACGAAATAATAATGATATAAATGTATAATATAATTCCAGTATAATATAGTGTATAATACCATTTACTCCATCCTTTATAGATCCCACATATGGTATTAACGATTCAAATCACTTTGAGGGGGCGGTAGTCCGCACTTCCTAAAATGAAATTATCGCGTTTTACCCATAATGGAAATCATAAAGTATGCCATAAATGAGAAATAAAGAAACATAAGTAAAACATAAACATATTATATATCATATTTAAAAATAGTGACATCTTAATGGCCACCTTTGAAGGTGTTATATGAGTGTTGAACAATCATCGTTTCGTGAGGCAGAAATTCGCCATCCACAGAAACCATATGTTCTTTAACCATTAGATGTAGGTGTGTGTAAGTGTAGCTCGAATCCTTCTTATAAAAACATCCTAGTATATTTAGGATACTGGTTTTGTTACAAAAGAAATGAATAAAAAGAGTTTAGGGGGTTGGAGAAGAAAAATAAAACAAAACAACATTAGAGAAGACATTACCTCAAAATCGGGTAACTCTTTTTGATTTGAGCCAAAGGCGTCCTTGGGGAGAGTTATTCCAAAATTGAGGCTTCTAGGAGTAAGAGAGGGAAGTTGGGAGAGTATTTGGGCAGAGGTTGGACGAGACAAATGGCTTTAAAGTGTAAATGAGGTGGGAGAGGTGGGGGCCTTTTATAAGTGGAGAGGAGGGGCACTTTTGGAAAGATTGAAATGTTACATTATTTCACAATGATTTTCGGATTCTAAAGGTCCCACACTTATATAATTCGAGTCTAGGGTGATAAAGTTTCGAAATATCCTCATCCAATAGGCTTTGGACAAGTGTAAGCCTTGGATTTTGCATTATCTTCTCATTTTATTTAAATCGTTAAATAATGAGGTCATCGCTACATCATAATGATGTCATAAATAATTTAATTTATTTAATGTCTAAAAATTATAAAAAAATACTATGATGTAGTAAATCCTTTTAGCTTTATAATTAATATTTATAGTCAAAATTTGGACCTATGTAACCCCACTTAAAAACTGTTTTAGTAAAACAACTCATGTTTGTGTCAATTTAATTTTAACATTAAATAAATATATATTAATGTCATTTTCCAACTAAAGTGGCTCCATGGGGTCCCCAAGTTGACACATGGGTTGTCTTGGTCGGCCATGACTCATCCAATAGGAGTAGGACAAGTTTCATGCTCATCTCACATTATTAAAACATTATTTGTACCTTAAACTACACTAATTACCTCTAATCACGATTAAGAACTTAAAAGTTACTATTCACCAAAAAATTATTTTAATCTCATTGAACCAAATTTTACTTCTTAATGACAACCATGTATGTCGAATTTTTGAAAATCAAATCACAGAAGTGGTAATATTTCATTTAAACGAAAAAGCAGTTATTTAACTACCACTTAGTGGTTTCACTATTCATCAAAAATTGAAGTTTTTCAGAACAATGCCAAAATTTCACCCTAAGCTATAATTGATATTCCGAATTCAAAAATGATGTATATTTTACAAAATTCCAAACATATAAGTTGCATTAATTAATTTTTATAATTAAATCCCGCTGTCACAACAAATAGCGTGTTTTAAGAAACAATTTATATCAAAAGATTGACAATTGTTTATGTCCAATTTCAATGTTAAATTAATTCTAATGACCACCATTGGATAAAATGGTAAAAATATATTCTAATTATACTTTAAAACTACTAAATAGTATAATTTATCACTATAAATTATTTTGATTAAAAAGATTGTTTTTAAGTATTTTTCACAATTCATAAAAAATTAGAAGTTCTTAGAAAAATACCAAAAATTCAACATAGGCTAATTTCGATATTACGAATACAAAAATGAAGTCCATTTTGAAATATAAAATTTATATAATTTTAAAAAGTGGTTATTACTATTCATAACAGCTACTTTGATTAGTCGCGGTGTTTTAGAACTCGAAGTTGCGTACAATGAAAGCTATTGCATTATTGAATGAGAAGCGTATCGTGGAAGCTCGGGGTGTTACATAATATGACCTATTTTCAAGATTTTCATCTGTTCTTTGTTTCTCTATTGATCTGGACTAAATCAGTGCTTGATATTGGATGAGAACTCCACTGCGGACCTATAGTAGGTGGTAAAATGTGTTTCCCGTAAATTTGGGGTGTATGTCATTCCACCTCACACTAGATTTTTCAGAGAAACTCCCTTGAAATAGAATTTATTCCTTGATTAAAATGGATAGGTATGACCTATGTGATTAATGAGACTCATTGATAAATTATTAAAGGTTAAGGGACTCAAATTAAAACCACCCCTTAAGTGAGTTGTTTAATTAATTAGAATACCATGAGTGGCATATGAAATCATCACCCTTTGACTGTTCCATTTACCCCTTACCATGGGATGTTAAATGATGATTTGTAATTGTAATTGAGTTTATTAAGAAAGTAAAATGAATAATATAACCCTAGGCTCTTACCATACATTTTATTGTTTAAGAATGTGTTTCTTCTTATATTTAAATTCCCACATGAGATAATTAAGAGACTGATCCTTCCAATCTTATCCCTTTCTTTAAACCACCTTTTGAGGTGATGTTTAACTGAAATTATCACAGTGATAACCTTTGAAATAATTAAATGAAATTAATTTAATGATTATTATATGAATTGGGAGACACGTGGTTTATTATACGAACACCATGGATGGACTCATTTGGCTACTTCCTTACTTATGCTAGAGTGATACTTGGACTCCCTAGTGGAATAACAAGTATGAACTTAGGGGGGTTGGATATTGTACGCCCTAGTGATACTTGGACTCCTTATGGATTACTAAGGATGGATTCATAAGGATGATTTAAATATATTCCAGGAGTGAAACTTGGTCTCCCTTAGTGGACCTCTAAAGATGGACTCAAATGGTTATGATGTTATACCGTGCCAAGATCGATACCTTAGTTCTGATGAGGATCTCCATGTACGAGTTTGTATAGTGTTTGGTTCATGTTATGTCTAAAGATATACCAAGATTCTAAATAAGGATTTCCAAGGTTGGTCTCATGTTCTTAATTGATTAATTAATAAAATGATTTATTCAACACATATTCCAAGCCAAAGAACAATCTTAAATTCAGTTGGATTCTTATATCATATTGATGTCCTGGTTAGGAAACTCTTGATCACATGCCATTATGGGGGATGTTGGACTATGATCCAGGTCCCAAGCCTTATTTATTAAATTATATAGGACTGACTATTTATTCAGAGGTATACCAGCTAAGGCTGAAGTAGGTTGCATAGGATGGGTGTCCATGTGAACCCATACCTTTAGGTTTTTTTACATAAAACACTTCTTTTACATGTTTTATTACTACCTACACACTATAATTATTATTTATTCACTGGATGAATGTCATTAGACACTATTGGTGGTGTCCTACTGAGATTTTATCTCACACCCTACTTGGATGGCCTTTGGTACCCAATAAGATTATATGAATGTGGGTATGGATAAGGGAAAGAGACCTACTATGGGTTTTTGATTACTGCTTAGGATCAGGGGATCATAGGACCAAGATATGCTCATGATTCTAGATGGGATATTTCTTTTTGGTCTTTTTTATATTTGGATACATGTATTGTATTTCTTCCTGTATACCTATTTTGGATGATTTTTAAAGACATTAAATTATCATAATTGTATATGAGATTAATTTTGGCCTTGTATATATATCAATATTTGGATATTTATTTCCTGTTTAGTTATTATTGTGCTTCTGCTATGGTTGGTTACTAGTCTAGTATACATAGTGTCCGATTCGGTTGTTCTATTTATTTACTTATTCTTCTTATATTTATCTATCATTACTAAAACATTTTATTTCACTTTGGTAATTAGGGAATAGCCTTCCCAAGAACACTCTATAGGCCCTCTCTATTAATCGGTAGTCTCTAGCATTTGGGTAGATGCACTTGAGTCCATGTGACCCACCGGATCAGGACACCGTTTAGTGGCATCTAGGTCGAGACATTATAAAGTGGTATTAGAGGTGGTTTTATTTAGTGCCTTATTATTTGGAAATAATAGATAGGGGATTATAAAGGTAATGGAATTTAGTAATGATATGTTTCTGGGAGTAGCTAATCCACATACAAGAAAAATCTAAATTGTCATGAATATAAATTTTTGTTTTCTAGATTTTGACTATTATAGTTGATTTGATTCCATCATTGAGTGATGCACTTGAATTGTGAAGTGATTATTGATATGATTGAGGTTTAAATTCCATTTCAACCCAATGAGAGGAGGTTATTCCATTTCATGCATCATTATAGGCACTTTATAGGATTCACATGCCATGCATTATGCCATTCCATATAGGATGCATTACATGATTACATGATGTTATGATATGTGCCCTGATTGATATTCCTACTATTTGATAAATGATTTTGTAGAAAATTGAAAAATGTGTTTGGTACTTAGGGTGCCTAATTTAATCTAAATAGTTTTTTCCTGATTATTCTACAGTATACACCCTAAAAATCTAATTGTGGAATGTTGAGTCATGGACAATGAGTCATATGGACTGGAATTTGATATGTTGTGGATTAAGTGGACACCATATTCTGGTTCATTAGGTGCATGGGACATTATAAATTAGAAGTGGTGAAACATTTGGTTCAACCATTTAAATAAAAATGTGAAATAATTGTGATATAAATTTGAAACAAATTAAATTGAATTGTTTATATCTGAGAACTGAACCCTTTCCCAACCATAGTAGTGGATAGTATACATTATATCATGATTTCTTATGACCTATACAATGATTATAACTTAATATAGGAGTATTCAAAAGAGTTTTATTCTTAGACAAAGGATTGTACCTATCCTATTTAAATATATGAGCTTTTAGTAGTTGTTGAATCTTTTTTTGAGGCATGCTCTTAGAATTTTTAGAGTTATGCCACTACGATGTCCTACATTTGTATAACATAAGGGTGGTGGTGACCATGCTCTAGAGTTTGTGGGCCATAATATCCCAGTAGATACTCTTATGGTTCTAGTTGAAGCACCAGTTATAGTACAAGGCATAGGTGTCAGGGTATAATTCTGTGAAATCTTTATGTGTTTCATGAAAACCATTCAGGGAGCACCACGACCTACCTTGACTATAGAGGAGTTGATTTGTGAGTTCCATCAGTAGCATCTGCCCATGTTTTTAGGTGATGGTGGACCACAGGCTATAGATTCATGGCTAAATTACATGCTATAAATCTTTGAGAATCTCAATACACCTTCCGATAGCATATTAACACTCTCTACCAATATGTTGTGTGATTCCACCAAGAGATAGTGGGATGTTATTACTCAGACAGATCATCATCAGGATATGGAATGGAGGGAATCTCATACATCCTTCTATGATTACTTCTATCCTAATACATTTAGGACCAATAGATCATGAGAGTCCATGTACTTGGAGTAGGTCATGTTATCAGTTATAGAATAATTGGCCCATTTTATAGAGTTCCAACGTTTTGCACCCATTTTATGGGTGATGAATTATTTAAAGCTGTAAAATTTGAGGATGGTATCAGGTATGAAATCTGATCATAGGTAAATTTATTTTGGATAACTATTGTTTTTGGTATAATGAATCAAGTGCTTATCACATAGTGTAACGTGAGAGAGGCTGGGGGTGTGAGTCAGGGTGGTTCAGCACCCTGATTTGGTGCTCCATCGGCCAGTAGTAGAAATATCACCTAGAGATTCATATTGATGATATAAGTAGCTAGAGCACATAATTAGTTATCTAGTTGATGTTCCACTAGTGTGGTGTACCAGGACATATGAGACCTCAGTGCATGAGGGACCTAGTCGTGTGTTGATCTTGTAGAAAGATGGGCCATCAATAGTGCTTTTGCAGAACTTTTCATTTGGAATCCAATAATAGAGTATCTACACCGACTCCATCTGTAGGAGTGGGGTTAGAAAATTATCATCAGGTAAGGATCTAGAGTGTAGATATCTGATCAAGTCGAGGCAGCAATTGTGGTCATGGTAGTCAAATCCTAGATTTGTAGTGACAGGAGAGTGGATCTGGTTAGGGTATCCAGGATGCATCATAGGGTCAAAAATTAGGCTAGATATATTTATTGAAATCAAAACCAAAGGATAAGAATAAAAGACCTTATAATATCAGAGTTATTATTTGAGTAGCCTCTATTTTACCATCTAATCTTTTCAATACAGTTACTTCTCATAACTTTATATCTTTGCCCATTATGGAGAGCCTTGGGCTCAATGTTTAGTCTTTTGATGTTGTTATGATGGTTGATACTTCTTTTGGGATTCAAACGAAGGATTTAAAACAATGTAGGGAGTTCCCCCTTGAGATTGGTGGGTGTCACTTTGTATGGTCCATCTTTTTCCTCGATATGATAGGTTTTGACATCATTCTTGGGATGGACTAGTCTGTTCCCTTTTATGCTTTCATTGATTTTTATAACTATAGGGTGACCTTCACATCACCATAGGGTGGATATTTTTTCAAAATGGTGAATGGGATGTCCAGGAAATCTTATATGGACTCAAGAATCATGGGATCAGTGGTATAATATCCTAGATTACGAGTTTATAGCTTGAGGTTGAGGAAGACATCAGGAAACTTTTCCTCCAGTGGTTGACCATTTCAGTGATGTTTTCTGGATGGTTTTTCAGGAGTACCTATGATGATAGAGGTGTATTTCTCTATCAAGAGAGTTCCATGATCTGCATTGGTATCCATGCCTCCTTATTGGATAGCTATTATGGATATGCATGCACTAAATACGAATCTAGTTGATTTAGAGGCAAAGAGTTTTATCTGGCTCAGTACTTCTCTATAGGGTTTTTGGGTCATTTTTATAAAAAAGGTAGATAGAGATCTCAAGATATGTGTGGAATATAAAAAATTGAACCAAATAACATTCAAAAACCAATATCCTCTATCCCGAATAGATGGTCTCTTTAAATAGATTTGAGGAGATCGGGTGTTCTCGAAAACTGATTTGAGATCAGGTTATCATCAGGTACATGTTATACTATTATACAAGCCTCACATATATTTTCATAATAACTATATTCTATATGAGTATTTGGTTATACCATTTAGTTTCATGAATGAACTAATAGTTTTTATGGAACTGATGATCCGATTTTTCTATACGTATCTGAATTTGTTTGTTGTGGTATTCATGGGTGATTTTTTGGTGTATTCTCACACTCAATAAGAAAATTACAAACATCTTGAGATATTATAGAATACACTAATAAATCATCGGTTATATGATAATCTCACAAATTTCCACTTTTGGATGGATCAGATTCACTTTCTGGGTTACATTATCTCAAATATAGAAGTATCAGTTGACCTAGAGAAGGTGAGAGTTGTAGTTTCCAGGGATCATACCAAGAACATCTTAGAGATATAGAGTTTCTTAGGGATATGTGGTTATTATAGGTTATTTATAAAAGACTTCTCAAGAACAGAATAACCTCTTATGGGATTAACTAATAAAGGTGTGAATTTTATATGGTCAAATTACAATGAGACAACCTTTCAAGAGATAAATGGGATATTGAATTCAGAAATGACACTGATTTTTCAAATCCAGGTAGGAGTTTCACTATTTACTGTGATGCATTAGGTATCAATATTGTATTTTTTTATGATGCATGAGGAGATATTCATGGAGTATAGGTCTTATTAGTTGAGCCCACACGAGAGGAACTACTTGATGCACGATCTTGATCTAGACACTATTGTACATACCTTTCGCTATTGGATGTATTATTTATTGGGAGAGAAATTTTTTTTGTACATAGACCCCAAAAGACTAAAATAAATCTTTACATAGAAGGACTTAAATCTGAGGCAGAAATGGTGGGTTGAGTACCTACAATATTTTCACTTTGATCTTGCCTATATGCCTAGTAAAGGGAATATAGTTGCTAATATACTGATCAGGAGAACCAAAATGTAGGTAATTTAGGATGCCAATAGTGAATGGAATCTCATGGAATTATTTTTAGAGATACACTTGTAAGTGAAGGATAATCAACGGTATACCTTTCTATCTTCTTTGGTTGTCACCTCTACTCTTCTAGACATAGTGATAATGAGATAGCTTTTAGATTCTGATGGCTTGGTCCTATGGGAGAGTGTAGCTGGAGAGGACATGCCTCTTGGTTGGACCATAAACAGGGATGATATTTTTCATTTACAAGGTCTTGTATGGGTTTTAGTATATATATGTGAGGATATGATGGTATAATTTCATGCTTCATCTTGGGTAGTGAATATCATTGTTACCAAGATGTATTGGGATTTATGTCTCCATTATTGGTGGCTAGGTATAAAAAGAGATTTAGTTGGTTTCATCAAGAGTTGTTCCACCAATGGAAATGGGATTATGCGGCAATGGATTTCATGACTGGGTTACTAAGGTCACTGAGAGGAATTGGTTTCATTTGGGTTTTTGTTAATAGACTCACTAATCTTTCTCATTTTCTTTTTGATCTGGGAGACCTTCGATGTAAATGAGATTCAGATGCTATATATCCATGAGATAGTAGGACTTGATGGGGTCCCTCATACTATCATTTTGGATAGGGATTCTTGGTTCACTTCACAATTATGGTAAGGTTTGTAGAGGGTGTTGGGTACGCAGGTGATTCTGATCACATAATACCACCCTCAGACTGATGGCCAGTCAAAGCACATGATCCAGGTTCTTGAAGAGATTCTCTGAGCATGTGTCCATAATTTTAGGGGCTCTTGGGAGAGGCATATAACCCTGGATGAGTTCTCCTAGAACAATATCTTTAAATATAATATAAAAACGGAACCTTATGAGTATTTTTACAGTAGGTCATGTTAGTCACCCATGTGCTGGTTTTAGGTAGGAGAGGCAGCGATGTTTAGACCTCATCTCGTTCAGGAGACTATGGAGTATGTTTAGTTGATTCAAAAGATGATGTATACTATATAGTCTCAACATAAATTGTGTGTTGATCTTCATAGATTACCTCTAGAGTTCAATTTTAGTGATTGGGTCTTTTTTACATGTCTCACCAAGGCTAGAAACTAGGCAGATCAAGAGACAGGGTAAGATTTCACTGCGATATGTCAGGTCATTTCAGATTCTAGACAGAGTCGGGCCAGTATTATATCAAGTGTAGTTACTTCATAAGTACTGATCTATACATGATTTCTTCCACATATCTCAGTTTTTCCATTTTAATTCTTACCCATATCATGATTTTCATCCTATGGAGGTTGATTTATAGGTAGATATGTCCTTTGAGGAGAATCTTATTCTTATTGTGGATTATGGTACAAAAGTTATACAAGTTCGGTCAATTCCTCTAGTATGGGTGATATGGAAGAACAATAGTGTATAAGATAATACCTAGGAGCGGTAGATAGATGTATGAGCACGGTGGTAGAGGTTGTTCATAGATGATGCTTCTCCACCCTTGGAAGGGTAATTCAGGGATAAATTTCTTTAAGGGGTAAGTTTGTAAGAACCCAGTTCTTTCTTGAGGAATAAAATCTTCTACTTTACATAAATTTTCAATTTAAATGATTTTTATGGCCAAATGTGAGTACCCATTGAGTTCATGGCGGTATTGGGGGTGTTCTAGACTTTTTCAGATCCTGGAACCCTAGTTTTTGTATAAACAAGCTAGGTCGCATGGTTTGTAGAAACCATGCGGGACATGACACATAGTTTGAATAGTCATTTGATACTTGGGGAGAGGGAAAAAATCACCCACAGTTTTAGAAACCATGTGAATGGAAGTGCATGCTTGTGTGAGGGCCTCTATAATTTTTGATAGTGGGATAAGACACATTTTGTGCATGGTTAGACAAATTGTTCACACTAACCACATGGGGTTCCTCTTCGCATAATGAAGGGTTCATGGTTGGTGCATGGTTTGGAAAACCATGCAGCCAAATCGTGAAACCTAGTATTTTGAGGAAAAATGAAAAAAATTTCCTTAAAATGTTTTATAACCTAAAATTTATTTTTATTCTCCTCTATTGGAAGAACCATTATCTTGAGAGCTCTCCTTTGAGAATATTTCATAGATTCTAATATTTTTATTCCATATAAACTCATAATCAAACACCATTAATCTCATTATATCCACACTGGTGAGTTATTCATTATTCTTGATCATTTATCCATTCTTATTGGTATCAATTGATCTATTTAGATGTGATATAATATACCCTATTTTCTTGATTTTTATTCTTTCTTCATTTTTATCTTGATTCAGACCTAATCAGAGCTTGATATTGGATGAGAACTCCACTACAAACCTACAGTAGGTGGCCTCATGATTTCCCTTAAATTTGGGGTTTTTATATATATGTTGTTATACCGCATGCCAAATTTTACGTGTGACTCCATTGAAATGGAATTTATTCCTTGATTAAATGGATAGGTATGGCCTATGTAATTAACGAGACCCATTGATAAATGATTAAATGTTAAGGACCTCAAATTAAAACCACCCCTTAGGTGAGTTATTTAATTAATTGAGCCACCATGGATGACATATGAATTGATCACCCTTTAAGTGTGTTGTTTACTCCTTTCCATGGGATATTAAATGATGATTTTTAATTTTAATTGAATTTATTTGGAAGGGGAAAGTAAGACCATGGCCCTAGGCTTTGACCATATTTTTTATTATTTAAGCATGAGTTTCTTCTTATATTTAAATGACCAGATTAGATAATTAAGATACTAAGACTTATAAGATTAGGCATTTCTTTGAGCCACCTTCTGAGGTGAGGTTTAATTGAAATGATAATGGTGATGACCTTTGAAATAATTAAATGATATTGATTGAATTTTTATTAAATTATTTGGGTGATGCATGGGTTCTTATATGAATGTCATAGATGGACTCATTTGGATACTACCTTACTTATTACCAAGTGATACTTTGAATCCCTAGTGGACCTCCAAGGATGGACAGTAGGGGCTAACTATAATATGCATGAGTGATACATGGACTCCTTATGAGTTTCCAAGGATGGACTCAATGGGATAATTTATATATACTCCAGGAGTGAGACTTGGGATCCCTTAGTGGACCACCAAGGATAGACTCAAATGGCTATGATGTTATACTACACCTAGAGTGATACCTAAGTTTTGACAAGGATCGCCATGGATGGGATTGTAGGTAGTTTGGTTCATGTTATACCATATTGGTGGCCTAGTTAGGTAAATCTTGGTCACATACCATTATGGATGACATTGGGATATTCACGAGGTTCCGATACTTATTTATTAAATGAGATAGGACTTACTATTTATTCAGAGGCTTCCTAAATAAGGTCAAAGTAGGTAGAATAGGATGGGTGTCCATTAAAACTCGAACCTTTATGGGTCGTTTACATAAAACACTTATTTTATATATTTTGTTACTACCTGAACATTTTTATTATTATATATTCACTATATGGATGGAATTATACACCTTTTGCGGTGGCCTACTAGAATTTTATCTCACACCCTACTCAAGCCGTATTTGGTACCCAATAAGATTATATGACTATTGGTATGGATAAGGGAAAGTTCCCAACTACAGGTTTTTTATTACTACTTAGGAGTAGGGAAGCACAGAATCGGGATAGGATTGTGATTCTAGCTAGGATATTTCCTTTTTTTATATTTGATATTTTGATACATGTATTGTATTACTACCTATATACCTATTTTGGTTGCTTTTTAGAGACATGATATGATCATCCTTGTATATGAGATTAATTCTAGCCTTGTATATATATATATATTTGGATTTTAATTTCTTGTTTAGTTATTATTGTACTTATACTATGGAAGGTTACTAGTCTAGTAAACACAGTGTCTGATTCTGCTATGAAATTTTTTTACTTATGATTCCATTATTTATCTTTCGTTACTTAACCAATGTATTCCACTCTAGTAATGAGGGCATAGTCTTCCCACAAACACACCCTATGCCCTCGCTTCTAGTCACCACCATCTAGCATTTGGGGAGATGTGCTTGAGGCCATGTGACCCACTAGATCTGGGCACTATTTAGTGGCATCCTATCAGGGATGTTACATAAATGGATTAAGTGGTGTGAATAAGATAGGATATAAGGTGACCTTTTATAACTAAGGTGAGTGGCACACTTGTAGTTATTCTTAACTATTAAATACTATAAATGTATTAATCATTGATAAGTAGCGCTTAAAAAATTAAATTTCAAAGATAAGGTGATGAGGGTTGGAATCCCCTCATAAAATAAGAATTAATATGAGATGTTATGACCTTGTCACAAATTTTTATCCTTATTTAACCCATTTTACCCTATTATTGTAGTGACAATATTTTTACCATAGTTAGTATTCATAATGAACAAAAATTAAATTGAACTCATTACTATATTTGAACCTCAAAATTCTGAATATGTCAACCATTTTTAAATACTTAATTTTTATAAGTGGTAGAAATTTATTTATAATATAAGTTTGAAAAATGAAATAAAAATGGTTTTTTTAGAAAAATTTGTTTTTAAGAATAAAAATAATTGTATACCATAATCAAATATAATTTTGATTACTATGAGATTAATTAGACTATATTTAATAAAGGGGATATTGGGTTACATTAAAATAAAATCGAAAACATAATGGTACTTTTAAATAATTTTATCTAAATAAAATAAGTGATAGTTTAGCAGAAAATGACATATTTCACTATTCACATGAATATCAACTATTTATAAAAAATAAAAAAAATCACCTGTGATAAATTCAAAATTATGAACTAAAAAATGATATAAACTTAATAAAATTAAAATTATAAATTTTATAAATTTTAATTTTAAATATGATAATGAATTAATTCTATTAAATTATAAAATAATAAGATATGTATTGGGAAATAGTCTAGGGATGTAAGGTTTACCTTTTATAGGATGATCTTGGGCATTAAAATATCTAAATCCTCAAATAATTTCATCCTTGAAATTGTGATGAAATTTAGTTCTTAAAAAAATGTGTTTTATACTTCTTCATAACTTCTTTGGGTTCCCGTGTTGCCTCTTATAGTTCAGGATTTATATAAAGAACCTTCACCAGCTAAGATTTCTGATTCAACAACACTTTCTCTCTAGTGTTAAGAATATATATAGGGTATTCGTAGTAATATATATTAGGTTCCAATTATATTTCCTCATATGTGATCTCAAGAATTGGATCTGGCATATACTTCCTTAGTAATTAGATATGTTACTTGTCATGAACTTTAGTGAGGTTGAGTGGCATTGTCAAATAGTAATACACAAATCCAATTATTTCTAGAATTTCAAAAGGCCCAATGTTCCTAGGACTTAGTTTCCCTTTATTTCAAAAATGTATAACTCCCTTCCATGGTGATACCTTTAAGAAAACATGATCTCCCACTTAAAATTATAAATCCTTGTTTATGTCATGAATATAGTTTTTTATTTACTTCGATCTACCTTAATATGTTTTTGAATAGTATTTACTTTCACCATTGTATCTTCCATAAAATATTGTCCTACAAGCTTCCTTTCACCAAATCGACCCCAAAAAATTTGAGTATGACACCTATTTCTATACAACGCTTTATATTGTTCCATTTGAAATCTTTAATAAAAGCTATTATTTAATGTAAATTCCGCCAATGGTAAATACTGATCCCACAAAAATTGAAATTTAATTGAGAATGAACAAAAATTATCTTATAATTTCTAAATAGTCCTTTCAAATTTCTCATTGGTTTAATGGTGATCAATGGTGCTCAAATATAGTTTGGTGTTGAGAGACTTCTGAAGACTCTTATATAAGTTTGATGTAAACCACTGATCATGATCAAATACAATAAAAATAGTTACACCAAGAATTCTCAAAAATTCATTAATATATAGATATGTAATTTGATCAAGAGGTAGATCTTCCCAAATATTGACTAAATATACAGACTCGATAAGATGATCAATAATACCCATATGGCTTCATTCTTTTTAGGAGTCTTTGGAAATATGGTGATAAATTCCATTGTAATATCATTCCATTTACTCATGGAAATAGGTAGCAGTTTCATGAATTCTTTATTATGATGTCTCTCATTATTTACCTATTGATAAACTAGGAATATTAATATATAGTCTTCAATTTCCAATTTCATATTATCTCACTAAAAAAATTCCTTCAAATCTTGATACATTTTGGTGCTGCCAATATGTATAGAGCTATTTGAGATATGATCTTCATCTAATAATTATCAGTTCAGATCACTCATGGATGGAACACATATTCTCTTTCTAAATTTAAGTATACCATCTTCATAGATGAAGTCTACCAACTTCCCATCATTTACAACTTTTATTTTATTTCGAATATCCTTATCATCAAGAAATGAAATTTTTATTTTCTCTAATAAGGATGGTTTGGAAATAATTTGGAATCAATGTGATATTTACACTTATTTGAGGATTCTCATATCCAAATTTACTAAATCCATGATTATAGGATTTTTTTTCAATCCTTTTTCTAGTCAAAACTCTATGATCCTTCCTATTTAATACATCATCCACCTTATTTCCCATCCCATTTTGTTAGTGTATTAATAAATTATAATCCTTTAGTAAAACTAACCACCTCCATTACCTCATATTGACCTCTTTTAGTGAGAAGATGTATTTTAAACATTTTCAATTTGTATATATTTCGCATATTTCACCATAAAGGTAATGTCTCCATATATTCAATGAAGATATTACAACCTCTAACTCAAGATAATTATTTGCATAATTATTTTCATAGATATTTAACTACCTTTATGCATAGGTAACAAATATATCATTCTACATAAGTAAAAAATCAAGTCCCTTATTTGATGAATCACTATACATCGCAAATCCATCCCTTCTGGTTGGTAAAGTCAATATCGGTATTTTGACCAATCACCCATTTAATTATTTAAATCAATCTTTACATTCTTATTACCATTTTTAATTAACCTATGTGTCAACTTGGTTAACAGTTTATCTAATCAACCAAAATTTTGAAACAATAATTGATAGTAACCTAAAAATACAAGGAAACTATGAACCTTAGTTATTTGAATTGGAACTTTACATTCCATCACTACCTATGTATTTAAAGGATCAATTGATATTTCATCCTTATAGATAATTTGGATAACAAAATATTCTTCCTCAATGTATAATTTTCATTTGATAAATTTTAAATATAATTCCTTTTTCTAATAGTCATAAGAATGATTCACAAATGACTCTTATACTATTCATGTATTTTAGATTATACCAAGATATCATCAATAAATACCTAAAAATAAAGATAATATTTGAATAATTTTTCATCATACCTATAAAAAAAAGGTTTCATTAGTCAATTCAGATGGAATTACTATAAATTCATAATTTCAACACCTTTTAAAAAATGTCATCTTTAGAATATATCCATTCTTTATTCATAGTTAGTGATACACATAATAAAGATTCATATTTGAAAAATATTTATCTCTTTGAATGTGATCTAACAAGTCTTATATATGTTGTAGAGGATACTTTTTTTATAGTTATAACATTGTTTTCCCTATAATTGATGCATGACCTTATAAACTCACCTTTATTATTAACAAAGATAATATGGACTTCCCATGGTGAAACACTAGGGTGTATAAATCCTTTATCAAAAAAATCATGTAGTTATTTCTTTAGTTCCACTAATTACACTATGTCCAACCTATAGGGAGACCTAGATATTGTTTTTTTATTATAGATTAGATCAATGGAAAACTCAACTTTATGCTCAAGTGGATGTCTGGGAAGTTATTTAGGAAACATAACAATGTATTCTTGCACAATAGGTATACATTATATTATAATGACACCTTTCCTATTAATAGTTTTTGTTTTATCTTCTTATTTAATAATTTAATTAAGGAGATCTACTAAAGGTGGATCTAGATACAACTCAGATGATGAAGTTTCCCCTCTAAATTCAAGGGATTCCATATATCCTTTATGAACTGAAATATCCATCTCTTGGAAATAAATTTTTACATTATAATTTTAAATCCAATCCATACCAAGGACTATAAAAATCAACCATAGGTATAATAAACAAGTTTTTAAATAGGGTATGTATATACATTATAATGGGGGTTGACAAACATATCCTTGTTTTAATAATATTTCCATTATAAGTCTTGATTTACAACTCCCTTCTTAATGTTTTAGGGAAGTATTTAATTTTCTTGGATAACATGGAAGAAATAAATTAGTATCAAGATCTAGAATAAACTATAGCTTTAGAAAAATTTGAGGTTATCATAAAATTTTCTACCACCACATATTTTGGAACTTCAACCTCGACTGTAATGATAGTATAACCTTAGAAATTCTCCCTTGGCCTTTTCTAAGGTGTATTGGGGAATTTTTTTGAATAGTTCCCAATCTTCATATAATTTAATAATTATACATTAGGGACTTATTTATTTCCCTTTTAATCATGATCCTGATGAAATTTCCCTCCACGCTTTAAGTAAACTCACATTCCCTTTAATAAATTTCCATAACATTTTTTACACAAATATTACAAGTTGAAATTTACACCCTTCCCTTCTTCCCTTGGGAAATATTTATTTTTTTAGAGTGCTTAGTAGATCACTTCTTCACTTTTTCCCTTGGAAAAACATAATACTTGGAGAATTATTTCTCTATCTTGATATCACTTGATATTATATCCTTGTATACTGAAAATTTATAAGATACTAATTTCATTTGAGTGATTATTTTTAGACCATAAAAGAATATATAAATCTTAATTATAGGATTTCATACACAATCCATGGAATTAGTTACTAACCTTGTAAACTTAGCTTTATATTAGGAAAAAAACTATCTATCATTTTTCCTCAGATTGGGGAATTTCCTCTCCAAATCAGCTTGTTTCTCATGGGGAAAGTATTTATTGAATAATATCTCCTTGAAATAATTCCACTCCATACTATCTATTTCCTCTAACTCCATAGTGTTCTAGACAATAACCACCATTTATCAACATATCCCTTAAGATTATTAATTCACGCTCAAATTTACCCAAGAGATGAAGGTAGAACGGTCCTTGTAGTCTAGCTTGCGTTGTTGAATCCTCAGAGACCTAAGAAGTAACCTATAGACACGTGCATTATATGGATTTTTTTCTATGAAGTGGACAACTTGGGTTTATTTTATATGGTTTTAATGGAACTCTAAGAGACTTAAGTTAATTCAATTTAAAATAATGAGTTGATCCTAGGTTATTGCTCGGGGTGTATTGGACGTATTTCCTTTTTTAATGATTTCAATTTCTTATATTTGAGATGGGTTCATTTAAGTAGATAAAACAACATCATCACTTACTGGTTTAATGCATACACCCTTTAATAGTAATCACCTATACACTTGAAGGATCAATGTTTTGAGAACTTCAAGGTAAAGGTTCGTATTAGCACTTGAAGTGTGTGGCCTTAAATTCAACAAAGATGATGGAGTTTAAAATCATCAAATAAAAATATCAATTAAAGAAGTTATTATACATTAATAGGGTGATAAATAACATCCAATCCATCCCCTTGATACTCCCTTGGATCAACCCATAAGTGGGTTATCCCTCCATTGATCCCATGGTTTCAATTGAAGCAGAAAGTAGACTCATGAGGGAGGAAATGGAGAAGTAAAGAAAATAACAAAAATAAAATGATCACTCCACCGTTGTGTGAATAATTTCACAAGGTTTGGTGTGAATAAATTCACAACTTGATACAAAGGTATAAAAGTGATATGAAGAACAACAGAATAAGATTATAAGAAGAACTTTTATTAAGAAACTAAAGTGAATTGAACAACTTACATGTGAAAGACAAATTTGAGACAACAAAATTGCAGCATAACATTACAATTGAACAAAGCACCAAAGATCCATCAATACTCCAAAAACACTGCCTTAAATAGGCATTTTTTAGCCCTTGGGTCGATACTCCAATAGTAAAAGTCTCCTCAATTAATTTTGGTAGGCCATAGGTGGGTGGAAAGTAAGGGAGAGTTGATTTTTCCACCCTTGACACGAGGTGGTAGCTAGCTTTCCATCACTGAACAGACGCGCTTGGAAGACCTTCTATATGGCTGAATCAGAGTGGTCCATAGAAGAAGAAAATGGATCTCAGGATTTCCTACAACTGTTTGTAAAATGTGGACCCATTTGGAGTTGTGTATTCTGAGATATGATCATATTAGTGGGATGTTTTTCTGGGCCGCAGAATCTGGCCCAGAATTTTATCTCTAACTTGGGCCGCCTAAATGGACTCCATGGAGGACAAATTATCATTGGATCTTGAATATTGATTTTTTCCTATACATGTATTATATAATCCCACAAAATTTGGGATTAATTGGGATTTTATGTTGGGCCCCACATTCTCATTAGTGGGCTGGTGTCCAATCTGCCTTCTCCAGAATTGCTTCCTTTCATTGCCAAATATCTCCATCATCCTTTATGAATCTTTCATTGATCCTTGAAGTGAATATCCAGTTCAAAAGAATATAAATGTAAAATATTTATAATTATATTCCTTAAAATTAGATGAATCATTGGGTACTTCAAATGATGTTAAAAAATGTACCACATAATAGTGCATTTTAAGAAGGTATTGCAATCATAATGTGAAATGATGTTCAAAGTGTAAAATGCACTAAAATAGTGTTTATGAATAATAAAGAACATGAATATTATGTATATTAACAATGAATATTAGCCTCATTTAGTGGATAATCACACCCCCCAACTTGAGTTTTTCTAGTCCCGATCAAAATATATCTCAACAATATGAAATTCGAATTCCCTTTTCCAAAAACATTTTAATACACAATGATCACCAGAAACCCTTATACCAAACAATCATGAAACCCATAAAAATATTTTAATAAAAGATAGTTTCATAATCAGATCCCAATCCCAAGCCCATTCCTTTGTTCAAATTCATTGCCATATTTCATCCAATATCAATTAAGTATGAGGATGTGTTGTGCATCACAATAGACATGGGGGTTCATTTTTATTCAAGGGGGGAATGATGGAAGCACTAGGTGGAATCACATTTCAATATTAAGATGAGTATTTTTTTTTATTGTATTATTTTTTTTTTTGTTTTTTTTTCAATTTTTCCATGGCAATTGAAGTTGCACTCAAAAGAGTCAACCCCTGTAGTGAGACTTTGCCGATGACTCCCAGGATCAAAGACCTTAGGGCACCAAGTGAATCCCACATACTCGGGCATCATCTTGAGTTGACTCAGTAAAAAAAATTCAAATTACCAAAAATAGAGATAAAATTACTAACTCTGAGCCAGAAAACTATGGAGTCACGATCCCCAAGTGCTGAAAGCCACTCATTAGGTCATTTCATTTCTCTACGCACAATTTTTTTTTAATTTTTTTTTGAATAATCATATTAAACTAAAATGATCACCAAACCTATGCTATTTATTTAGGGGACCCCATGAACTTAAACTAATACCCCACTATCCAAAGGGTGTGCATTGGGATTTTTTTTATTTGGAGGAAAATATAAATGATGAAATATAACATTGTACAGCCACACTTTCCAAAATATATGCTCATGAAATTATACAAGGATTAAAATCAAAATCAGGGTATGCTAAATTATTTGATATTCAGTTTCAAAGTGTGCAATGTGTATTACCATGTTCAAAGTTAAAGGAATTTTTCCTTTCATTTACACATTTCTTTTTCAAATCATTCATTTTTTTGACACAAAAGCATTTTTTTTATTTTATCTCCCCCATACTTAAAACAACACTGTCCCCAGAGTTTGAAGAAATGAAAATTTAGAAGGAGTAGAGGCAGATAATGGAAGTTCAAAAAGGAAATTGAAACTGAGGATCATGGAATGAAATCACCTGGTGGTTGAAGTTGAAGTTCTTGTTGCTCCAAATTAGTCATTTGATCTCTTGGGGGATGTAGGAACCTCCTTTATTGAACATGTATCACCCAAAATAGTACCTGAACCAAAAGAAGAACAAACCAGACAAAAAAAACAACACAACGACTTATTTAATTCCAAGTATCATCATTTTTATGGTTTTTTCTTTTTTCTGGTTTTTTTTAATCAGACTAATGATACATTGTATTCTTTTAATTTTCTGGGTAAGGTATTACTCAGGGATCACACTGCATGACACAGATGAATACGGTGCTCCCCTTTCATACCCATCCATACTCATAATAGAAGAACAGGTCAACAGTCTTTTTTTAAATATAAAAATGATTAATTAATCCTATTTAAAATATAAATTTTATTAAAACAAAAAAGTTATATGAAACTTGAAAATCATGGGTTGCCTTCCATGCAGCGCTTTGTTTAACGTCATTAGCCCGACATGGACCCAAAATCTATCAATTTTTTTCTGGTTCATAGGTTGGAAAGTTAACTCAACCTCTATTTAATGTTTATTGAATGATTTAATGAATGGTTTTAACCTTTGACAATTAACCTTGAAAATGTAACCACTTGTGGGATCTTGAATCTCTACTGCCCCATGGGGGTATACATTATGCACTATGAAAGGTCCTGACTATCTAGACCTTAACTTTCCCAGGTGTAAATGAAGTTTTGAACTATACAAGAGCACAATTTTTCCCAGTTCAAAATGTTTGACCTTGATATTCCTAGATTGGTAGGCTTGAACTCTATCTTTATTGATCCTTGAATTTTCCTAAGCCTCCATCCTTAATTCCTCCAGTTCATTGAGATCTAATTTCCTTTTTGTCCTGGCCAATGAGAGGTCATAATCCATTTTCCGAATTGCCCAAAAGGCCTTATGCTCAATTTCAACAGCTAAATGGCATGCTTTTCCATAAACCAACCTATATGGTGACATTCCTAGGATGGTTTTGAATGCTGTGCGATATGCCCAAAGAGCATCCAAGAGTTTCTCGGACCAATCTTTCCTAGAAGGATTGACATTTTTCTCAAGAATTTGTTTGATTTCATGATTGGCTAACTCAGCTTGACCATTGGTCTGTGGGTGGTAGAAAGTGGACACTTTATGAGAAATTCCATGTTTTTTCATGAGTGATGAGAATGGATGATTGCAAAAATGAGTTCCACGATCACTAATGATAGCCCTAGGAATTCCAAATCTAGAGAAGATGTTTTCCTTGATAAATCTAATCACAGTTTGATGATCATTGGATTTTGTAGGAATGGCCTCAACCCATTTAGAGACATAATCGATAGCTAAGAGAATGTAAAGATATCCCCTAGAGTTTGGGAAGGGACCCATGAAATCAATTCCCCAACAGTCAAAGATTTCAACCACTAAGATGTGAGTGAGTGGCATTTGATTCCTTTTTGTGATGGACCCTACTTGTTGACACCTAGGACAACTTTGACAAAATGTGTAGGAGTCCCTTGAGAGGGTGGGCCAGAAGATACCACATTGAAGAATCTTAGCTGATGTTTTCTTAGAGGAAAAGTGACCTCCACATGCCTCGCTATGACAGAATTTAAGGATGGACTCTTGTTCAGATTCTGGAACACAACTCCTAATGACTTGGTCAGGGAAAAACTTATAGAGGTATGGATCATCAAACACATAGTGTTTAACATTAGAAAGGAATTTCCTTCGAGCTTGAGTCCCTAAGAATTTTGGAAGGACTCATTTAAATATGAAATTGGATATGTCGGCATACCAAGGGCAGTCACTCACAGATTATAGGTGTTCATCAGGAAATGAGTCAAACACAGAAAGATGATTTGAGTTGTCTTTGAATTCCATCCTAGAGAGGTGATCAGCTAAAACATTTTCAACGCCATTTTTATCCTTGATTGTGAGGTTAAATTCTTGTAAGAGAAGGACCCACCTAATCAGTCTATCCTTAGAATCTTGTTTTTTGAAGAGTTATTTTAGTGCAGAATGGTCAGTATACACAGTGATGGGGGATCCTAAGAGGTAGGACCTAAACTTCTCTAAGTCAAACACAATAGAAACCAACTCTTTCTTAGTGGTGGTGTAGTTGATTTGGGCATCATTTAAGGATTTTCTTGCATGATCAATGACATAAAGAGTTTTGTCACAACATTGTCCTCACACAGATCCTACAGCAAAGTCACTGGAATCACACATAAGTTCAAAAGGAAGGTTCCAATTTGGAGATTTCATGATGGGGGGAGAGGTGATAGAGGATTTGAGGGATGAGAATAAACCCTCACA
Source organism: Viscum album (assembly GCA_963277665.1). Taxonomy (NCBI): domain Eukaryota; kingdom Viridiplantae; phylum Streptophyta; class Magnoliopsida; order Santalales; family Viscaceae; genus Viscum; species Viscum album. The sequence goes on along the minus strand of OY728162.1, from coordinate 418,437,027 downwards.
GCTTTCTGTCTAAACAAATGGAGCATCCTTTACTAGAAAATCACAAAGGGGACGAGAGATTGAACTAAATTCCTTTATGAATCTTCTATAGAAACCAGAATGTCCTAAGAAAGACCTCACTTCCTTGACAGTTTTGGGTGATGGAAGGTGACGAATGATGTCAACCTTGGCTTTATCAACTTCAATCCCCCTACCTGAGACCAGATGGCCTAGAACTAGTCTCTCTTTAACCATGAAATGGCATTTTTACCAGTTTAGGAAAAGATTATTTTCTTCAAATCTTTATAAGACTCTCTCCACATTCCTCAGACATCCCTCAAATGTATCCCCAAACAAAGAGAAGTCATCCATGAAGACCTCTAGAAAATCCCCTACCATGTCTGAGAAGATTCCCATCATGCACCGCTGGAAGGTTCTAGGAGCATTGCATAAACCAAAGGTCATGTGTTTGAAGGAAAAGGTTCTGAATGGACATGTGAATGTAGTCTTCCATTGATCCTCTAGGGAGACCTCAATTTGATTATACCCTAAGTACCCTTCTAAGAAAAAGTAGAAGGCATGACCTGCACTCTCTCAAGGACTTGGTCAATGAATGGTAAGTGGAAATGGTCCTTCTTGGTGAATGAGTTTAGCTTCCTATAGTCAATGCAGACCCTCCATCCACTACTCACCCTTGTTGGAAGAATATCTCCATCCTCATTGGTTATCACTATGATTCCAACCTTTTTTGTAACTACTTGGATTGGGCTCACCCATTCACTCTCAGCTATGGGATATATGATACCAACTTTTAACAATTTCAGAAGTTCTTTCCTTACTACCTACATGAGATTAGGATTTAGTCGCCGTTGAGGTTGACGACATGGATTTGAATCAGATTCCAGAACAATCCTATGAGTCCGGATAAGTGGGTTAATCCCAGGAATATCAGACAGGGTCCAACCAATGGCTTTCTTATGTTTCCTAAGTACATCTAGAAGCATCCTCTCATGATTTACTTCAAGAGAAGAAGAAATGACAAAAGGATGTGTTTGATTTTCCCCTAAGAAAGCATACTTTAGTGCAGCATGAAGTTCCTTCAATTCAAGATCAGGTTGGTCAGAATTTCAGCAGAAGATTGGGACATTGGATCAAGTTCAATTTCCTTTTTTAGAGTTTCAGATAGGATTGATTCCCCACATGTAGAAGTTTCAGCTACTATATTGGCTTGATCATATTTAGGGAAGGAATTTTGATTGGTCTCCATGAAATTGGTTTCCTGAAAGGTTTCACTGATTGTTGGACCTAAGACTTCATCATAAGAGCTATTTGAAAATGATTCAAGCCAAGGAGATAAACTTCCTTCATGTGAAAAAAGGAAATCAATCTCATCCTGACTTAAACATTCATCAAATATTCCTTTATGTTCTATGGATTCATTATCAATGCTTCCTATCATTTTTACTTCCTGAATGTCCTCATCATCCCCTATTTGTGAGCTTGCATTATAGATGTTCAAGTCTAGACTCATGTTCCCAAAGGTGATGGTCATGTTCCCATTTCGGACTCGGATAACAGAGTTTATTGTTTAAAGGAAGGGATGACCAAGGATAACTGGGGTTTGTTCCTTATTTCCTAATTTTGGATGGTTGTCAAGGACAATGAAGTCAGCATGGTAGATGAAGTTTTCAACATTTACCAGAACGTCCTTTAAAATCCCCTTTGGAACCCTAATGCTTTGGTCAGCAAGTTGAAGTGTGACTAATGTGGGTTGGAGCTCTTCTAGGCCTAACTGGCAGTACATGGCATAGGTGATGAGATTGACACTAGCACCTAGATCACACAAGGCCTTGACAACTTTACTTTATCCTAGTTCAACATTGATGTAAGGGAAACCGGAGTCTTTCAACTTAGGAGGAATGGTCCCTTGAATGGTGGTACTCACATTAGCATCCAAAAGGACTTGGTTTTTATGTGAAATTTTTCTTTTAAAAGTGCACAAGTCCTTAAGGTACTTTGAGTAGGTAGGTATGGTTTGGAAGGAATCGAGAAGGGGAATGTTCAACTTGACTTATGAGAATATTTCCCTCAATGTTTCACTCAGTTCAGGCTTGGGTTTCCCCCTCATGCGTTGAAGAAATAGTGCATGTTGTGGGGTTGTTTGTTGAAGAGTTGTTTCTTTCACATTGTTATCATTTTCCTCAGTTTGATTTTGTGATTCATTTGAATTTTCATCCAAGTTTGAATATTCAGGTGGGTTCTGAATTAGTTGTTTAGGTTTCTCAATTGATTTCCCACTTCTTAAAATAGTCATAGCCTTTAGTTGTTCATGATTTGTTTGAGTACAACTTGACTCTACCCTTGAATTTGAGGATGGCACCGCCTGAGTAGGCATGGGTGCCTTTCCAGTTTTGATGGTTTGAAGTTCTTGTTTAAGGGAAGATACTTCTGAGTTCATCCTTTCCATTTGTTTGTACAGTTGTTCTAGTAGACTTTGTGGAAAAGTTTGGGTTGGTGCTTGAGAAGATTGGTTTATCCCCGGGGGATACTTTGGAGGTGGGATGGTCTGTTGAAAATGGACAGGTGGCTGTTGGTATTGGATAGGTTGGGTTTGGAACTGGTTATGGGTTTGGTAGTTCTGATGGGGGTAAGGATTTTGTCCCTATGGTTGGCTAGGTTGTTGGTTATCTTTCCAGTGGAAGCCTGGGTGGTCATTATACCTTGGGTTGAAGTTTTTTTGGTATTGAGGCTTTTGAAAGTTCAAATCATTCGCTTCCACTGGGGGTCCTTCTAAAAGAACATCCTTGATGGATGGAATGGTTGGGCAGTTGTCTATCTTATGGTCGTGTTTGTCAGAAATTGTAAAAATAGGGTCAACAGTTTGGATTTCATGGACTTTCCTAAAGTCTATCACTTCAACCTTCCTAGAGAGTGCTGTGAGTTTAGCCCTAAGTATTTTCTCTTCTCTAAGTGTATGAATTCCAGTAATTCTTTGTGGATTTTTAGAATAAGTTGAAGTTCCCCATGTTTGGTTTTGTTCAGAAAGGCTTTCTAGATACTCATAAGCATCATTTGGGGCTTTGTTTTTAAATGTTCCATTACACATCATGTCAATGAATTGTTTGTTCCCCGGACCCAACCCTTCATAAAAAATTCTCACTTGTTTAGGAATAGAAAAACCATGGTGTGGAACCATGTTTAGAGTCTCTTTGAACCTCTCCCATGTTTCATAAAATGACTCTCCCTCTTTTTCAAAAAAGTTTTGGATACTCTTTTTAAGTGAAATTGTTTTGTGGTGGGGAAAGTATTTTTTGTAGAATTCTCTTTGTAGTTGGTACCAAGAGTATATGGATGATGGTATCAAATTGTTTAGCCAATTTTTAGATTGATCCTTTAAATAAAAAGGAAATATCCTCATCTTATCTGATTCTAGTTGATGTGGGGGACACATGGTTTCTACAATGTCATTGAACTCCTTAATGTGAATGTAGGGCATCTCGGACTCCATTCCATAGAATGTGGGAAGATGTTTTAGGACATGGGGTTTAAATATGTAGTTATAATTTCCTAGGGAATTGTGTCTAATGAATGAGGGGTCATTGGTCTAGGAAGGTGTGAGGTAGTCATTAATGGTTTGATCGACCGCATTCCCCAAGTTTGGGGCTGCCTCATTTGGGTTTCTATTTTGGTTTCCACCCGGGTTTATGAGTTGGTTTCTTTGAGGACCTTCCATTGAAATGGGATCAATTTTGTACTATAGATTATTATGAAGATTAGGATCTAATGTAATTAGTTCCCTTTGTGTACTTGACTCCCCAACCCCAGGAATATCCACCCTAACTAGACGGTTCGATTGATCGCGGTTGTAGGCAGACATGCGCCAAGAAAAATGAGAAAGGGACAAGATAAGAGAATTTGGATGAGAAAAGAAGAAATGGGGGAGAATAGAATGGGTGTTTATATGACTTACTTGGGCCCTTGGCAATGGAACCAACATTTTATTCATGCTCAAATTTACCCAAGAGATGAAGGTAGAACGGTCCTTGTAGTCTAGCTTGGGTTGTCGAATCCTCAGAGACCTAAGAAGTAACCTATAGACATGTGCATTCTATGGATTGTTTTTGGCTATTAAGTGGCCAACTTGGGTTGATTTTATATGGTTTTAAGGGAACTCTAATAGACTTTAGTGAATTCAATTTAAAATAATGAGTTGATCCTAGGTTATTGCTCGGGGTGGATTGGACGTATTTCCTTTTCAATGATTTCAATTTCTTATATTTGAGATGGGTTCATTTAAGGAGATAAAACAGCATCATAACTTACTGGTTTAATGCATACACCCTTTAATACTAATCATCTATACAATTTAAGGATCAATGTTTTGATCACTTCAAGGTAAAGGTTCGTATTAGCACTTGAAGTGTGTGGCCTTAAATTCAACAAGGATGATGGAGTTTAAAAATCATCAAATAAAAATATCAATTAAATAAGTGATTATACATTAATGGGGTGATAAATAACATCCAATCCAGCCCCTTTATACTCACTTGGATCAAAACATAAGTGATTTATCCCTCCATTCATCCCATGGTTTCAATGGAAGCAGAAAGTAGACTCATGAGGGAGGAAATGGGGAAGTAAAGAAAACAACAAAAATAAAATGATCACTCCACCATTGTGTGAATAATTTCACAAGGTTTGGTGTGAATAAATTCACACCTTGATCCAACGGTATCAGAGTGATATTAATAACAACAAAATAAGAGTAGAATAAGAAATTTTATTAAGAAACTAAAGTGAATTGAACAACTTACATGTGAAAGACAAATTTGAGACAACAAAATTGCAGCATAACATTACAATTAAAAAAAAGCACCAAAGATCCTTCAATACTCCAAAAACACTGCCTTAAATAGGCATTTTTGATCCCTTGGGTCGAGCCTCCAACATTCCAAGTCTCCTCAACTAATTGTGGTAGGCCATAGGTGGGTGGAAAGTAAGGGAGAGTTGATTTTTCCACACTTGACCCGAGGTGGAAGACAGCTTTCCTTCACCGAACATACACGCTTATAAGAACTTCTATATGGCTAAATTATAGTCGGCCATAGAATAGGAAAATGGAGCTCCTGATGTCTTATAACTTTATGTAAAATTTGGGCCCATTTGGAGTTTTGTATTCCGAGATATTATCATATTAGTGGGATGTTTTTTTGGGCCGCAGAATGGGGCCCAGAATTTTATCTCTAACATGGAATGACTAAATGTACACCATGGAGGCCGACTTAGCATTGGATCATAAAGAGTTATTTGTTCATACACATGTCTTCTAGCATCCCACGAAATTTGGGATTCATTGGGATTTTATGTTGGGACCCACATTCTCATCAGTGGGATGATGTCCAATCTGCCTTCTCCAGAATTGCTTCCTTTAATTGCCAAATATCTCCATCATCCTTTATGAATATTTTATTGATCCTTGAAGTTAATATCCAGTTAAAAGGAATATCAAATTAAGATATTTATAATTATATTCCTTAAAATTATATGAATCATTGGGTACTTTAAATGATGTTAAAAAATGTACCACATAATAGTGCATTTTAAGAAGGTATTACAATCATAATGTGAAATGATGTTCAAAGTGTAAAATGCACTAAAATGGTATTTATGAATAATAAATAACATGAATATTATGTATATTAACAATGAATATTAGCCTCATTTAGTAGATAATCAATGATAAACATATATGGTAAATTTCTCCATTTATTTACTTCCTAAGGTGAGAAATATCTTCTCTATGGACTTGAAACATGTTTAGACTACTAATAGATTCGTATTCCCATTAAATTATGGAAGTTTTTGTTACATTTATTAATCCAAAGTTATTTTACCATATTGGGGATTAGTAAATTTCTCCATTCGGGAAATATTATTGGTCAAAACCTGAGATTACTAGACTAATATAGTTTTAATTTTTTCAGATCTAGCTTAAACATCATTATCTTTATTATGAGGTAATTATCGACATAGATTATGTTACTTGGTATGTTTTAATTTCTTCCTATGTGTTACATTTCTAAAAAATTGAATATACTTAATTATCTCATAACATTATAATTTTTAAATCATAGTGTATAATTATAAATCGAGTATAAAATTTAACATAAATTGGAAATTTATACATAGTTAAACTAAGGATCATAAGCTTAGTGTCTTTGGGAATATCTTAACATCATAATAATAATAGGCCCACTAATCATGCATTGAGTGAAGATCGATTTGATACTCAACTATCCTTTTTTAGGGTTTCTACTACTAGGTGTGTATGTTCTGTTGGATCGAATATGTATATGTATATGTATATTAGATGGAACAATACAAGAGAGGGGTGAATTTTATGTTTAAAAACGTTGTTTAAACACTTAAGAAATTATTTTAAATGATCTTAAACAAATAAAATTCACAAAAAATGCAATTAACCACAATTGACTTGGAAATAAACGTATGATATGATATAATACTATAAGAAAAGTAAAGCAATTGTATTCAAAACAAATACAATAATCAGAGTAATACAATTGTTAAGGATTCGACTATAAAACGTATAGAATCAATCAATACAATATGTAATAGTATGATTGTAATTGAAACAATTACAAATGAATATGAAATAAAGAAAGGAAACAAAACAATTCCCTTTCTAAAACAAGTAGTAGTGGAAATGTAAAAGTATTACAATTATTTTGACCTAAAGAGAAGGGTATCCTTTCACCTAGGATAAGAGGTTTGTCTTACCACTACCTTAGTAAGCCCTGGATATGATGATCGGTACGTCTGTCTTGTTATCCCCGCAAGCCCTTGATTTTGCAGGTAATCAGCACCTCTGTCTTTCAAACATTTGAAAGCCCTCAATATGATGATCGGTAGCACCGTTTGCCTATCCCCGGTAGCCCTCGATCGTTATCACCTGTTCAATTGCACAAAGAAAAAAAATAACTTATTGAAATACAAAAACTAAGAACGAGGCATTCACGTTTTGTAGTTTCAAGGATTTCACACAAAGCAAGAGAGAAGTCACAGCGTCTCTCTCTAGAACTTGATAGCACATAATGATTAGTCTCAGATATGTGTGTCTTCATCAGCTTCAAATGACCTTTTATTTATAGGCCTCAGGTTCCAATGGTCATATTTCCTCCAACAGTCATATTTCTCTGGAAAACTCGGAGGGACTTGGATACCTGGCATTATAACGGTCATATTGAAACAGAAAACAAGCCATCGTTTTTATTAGTTTATAACTGATTCCACAACATAATTTTGGTTAAAAAAATATATAAAGATGATAAACATGAGTACGATTGACATAATCAGTATGATTGACAGAGTTATTATGATTGACAGAGTCAGTATGATTGATAGAGTCAGTATGATTGATAGAGTCAGTACGATTGATAGAGTCAGTATGATTTACAGAGTCAGTACGATTGATAGAGTTAGTACGATTGACATATATGAATACATTTGTTATTTACAAAACAATACATAAAAGTCAAAAGAGAAATTTTTACTCAACAATCTCCCCCTTTTTGGAAAGCACAAAACATAAAGTAAAAACAAAAAGAAATACTTATCTCACCCTGAGTTATTGAAAACTCTTTTGAATATGAAATTTAATAAAACTAACTCCCCCTTAGGTGTTTACTTTCCTAAGGATTGTATTTGTAGGTTTTCCTTGATTTAGAATTATTTGATTAAAACATTCTTCCCCTTAGAAAACATTCTCCCCCTTTGTGCTTCACAAAAAGAATGGGGTAATCTTGAGTTGCCTAAAAGAGTTAGAGAAAATAAATGCAAGGCAATGGGAAAGGTAACATTAATCTCATTAAGGTAATAAGTCTATAGAAATCTAGAAATGAAAATAGAAAGATACAACAACACTCTTTTGTTTTCTCTTTCCTTTTCTTTCTTGATCAACTCATGAAGAAAGGCTTTCATCTTTTTGATTTCCTTCTTGTCTTCAGATATAGAATCACCCTGGGATTTGAGAAGCTCTTGTTGATCGGAAAAAAGCTGATCCTGATTCTTGATAGTCACTTCCTAGACTCTGATTACTTCTTCAAGGGTGTCAATTCTGTCTTGTAAATTCTTATTGTCTTTTGATAACACAGAATTTTGCTTCTTCAACAAAACTATTTCATCTTTGAAAGATGAAACCTTCGAAAACTCTGTCTGAAAAGCATTCATTCTCTCTTGTAGAACTTTTACTGAAGGAATATCGGCTCCATGAGTATTTGACAATTGATTCATCCTTTCAATAGTTTCTTTTTCAAGTTTATTGAAAGCAATTGCAAGATCATTTGAAATCCTCCTTAAGTATTTAATTGAAACTTCATTATCATTCACTGAGCTCTCCGTTTTGTAGGACCACTTAGTCATTCTATTTCAAGCCTTCTTATTAGCATCCAAACTTTCCAAGAGTACTTTTAAATTGGATTCAATTGACAATACTCTCTTTCTCAGTTCTCTTACAGAACCAAACTTCTTCCTTTGATTGTCAGTGATGAAATCAATTTTCCCTTCATGTCTAGGAAAATAAGGAATGGTCTTCTCAATCCTCCTTACAACATGAACAATGTAATCACTCTTATTGAGAGAAATTGTGTCTTATGAATCAGTATCCTCGTCATACAAATCCAGTTCATTTGATCGAATTGAGTCTTCAACTAGTTGTTTTCCTTTTTCTTTTTCCTTTTACATTCTTTATTCTTCCACTTTTTCATTGATAAAAATTAGTTTTTCAGTATGTGAAGATTGAGAACCATGCTTTTCTTAGAAAGTAATTCTATCTGAAGGGGTTTCAAGAGATTTAGTTGGTGCTTGATTGGCATGAGGAGTTTTTTGAATGCCTTCACTTTTCTTTTCAAAAGATTCTTCTCTACTCTTTTTTGAACTCTAAAGTAATTCCAAAAGAAAATCTCCTTCCTCTTCTTCAAAATCCTATATTTCTTCCAAAATTTGTTTCCCTTTATCTTTCTCTGGAAGACTCTATATGATAGGTTCTTGATATACTTCTTTCGTTAGTTGAGCACTAGCTTCCTAAACCATTTTCATGACTTTAGAAACATAAAAGTCTTGAGATTTTCTTTTCAAAAGAGTCTTCTTTTTCTTTTCAGCATAAAGGGTATCCTCTACCCTTATCCTCTCAGCAAAAGCTTTAGCAGAATCAAGACCGAACATCGGATCACCTTCTTTTATTTGTTCTCTTTCTTTCCTCCACTTGGCCACAACCTCCTTGTTGTACTTAGGTTTCTTCTTTGGCTTCGAACTGGTCTGCAGATTTGGCTTTTGAGAAGCAAAAAAAGTTGGATTTTCTTTGACTATAATAGGTGTCAATTGATTTGGTTCTGATTGATTCTGTTCCGATTGAGCTTCTACATCTTTGACAAAAATCTTTGAATTATGATCAAAACAAATATACAACTTCTTCAAAGTATTATTACTTATCTAGGAAGGCTTCAACTCTTTTAATTTCCCTTTAAAATGAATATTACAAAACTTCATGCTCTAAAGAATGAACTTTGTAAGAATAGAGGGATACATAATCAAATGAGATTTTATTTCTCCTGACTTGACATTTTTTATTATTTCAAAAATGTATCCCATGAGATTTACCTTTATCATATTGACAAGATAGTCTAATATGAAGATATCAGAGACTTTCAGAGTTTCTCTATCCCCTTTCCTTGGGATAAGAAAATCTTGCATCCAAAGTTCCACAAATCTATTATCTCGAGATAGATAAGCCACTTTCCTCTTCTCTTCATTTATAAGAAACAATGAATTTTCATCACTTTATTTATTAAACATACCAACTTCCTATGGTATTTTATGATATGGACAAAAATAATCACCTTCTATTGAGACATTTAGAAAGTGGGCTGCTTGTTTTACAAACATTGAGATTTTTCTATCATACACAGAAAATTTTATTGGCATATTTTTGACAAAAGATACAGTTTTGTAAAATTGGTTAACTTCTTAAATAATAACCGGATCTTGAGATATAGGTTTTTCAACACAAATCTGTTCTCAGCCTTGAAACAAAATAATTCTCTTGATTATAGAATCGTACGATTCAAAGAAGTCCCGAGAAACTAACCTTTCTCTAAGGAATTATTTCTCTAAAAAAGTTTTTGAAGGCATTTCAGTAGGAGTGTTGGAAAATTATTGAGACATATAGATGCGGCAAATAGAAGATCGTATGGAGTCTTAAAACAAAGGGGCGGAGCTTTTCCACAAGATCTGAAAAACCAGTGTGGGTTTGGGGAGGGGTCTATTTATTGGCAAAAAAAAGGATGACTGTTGATCTTCTACAGTTGATATTAGAAGGGAAAAATCAAAAAATAGGATTTAAAGGGTTTTTAAAAAAAAGAGAAACAATAAAAGTAAGAAAAACAATACAAAGTAAGGAAAGAATGTACCTATCAGAGATTGTAAAGAAATTATTGGTTTAATAGTATTAACATATTGAAAGAAAATACAAGCGTACAAGGAGAAAGAATATGATTAGTTGTGAGAAAAATGGAAAAAAATGTCCTTACCATAGGTTGTCAAGCCGATGGAAAACAAAGTCATTACCATAGTTTTTCAAGCCGATGGAAAACAAATTCATTACCATAGGTTGTCAGGCTTATGGAAAACAAAGTCATTACCATAGGTTGTCAAGCTGATGGAAAAAAATTTCATTACCATAGGTTGTTAGGCCGATGGAAAACAAAGTTATTACCATAGGTTGTCAGGCCGATGGAAAACAAAGTTACTACCATAGGTTATCAGGCTGATGGAAAACAAAGTTATTACCATAGGTTGATATGCTGATGGGAAACAAAGTTGTTACCATAGGTTGACATGCCGATAGAAAATAAAGTTGTTACCATAGGTTGACGTGCCGATGGAAAACAAATTTGTTACCATAGGTTGACATGCTAATGGAAAATAAAGTTGTTACCATATGTTGATGTGCCGAGGGAAAACAAAGTTGTTACCATAGGTTGATGTGCCGATGGAAAACAAATTTGTTACCATAGGTTGACATACCAATGGAAAACAAATTTGTTACCATAGGTTGTTGCGTCGATGGATAGAAAATCAATACGGTAACCAGGGAAACAAGATGTCAAACAGAAGGTAAAAAAACTATAACTAATCAGTCAAGATGATAATCAGAAAGACATAATAACAAACCAAGAGAATAAAAAAATAAATATTAAAAAAAATTAAGAAACACATTAAGTAAAATGTTCTCCCTCTTTTTAAGAGGATTTTAATATAAGGATAAGTGTAAAACATTAAGTAGACAGGAATGATTACTTTAATGTAATAATTCCTAGCTTCTATTTTATAAACTCAAATCTATTGGAAGGTAATGGTTTTGTAAAAATGTCAGCAATTTGTTCTTGCGTTCCGATGAATTGTAGAATAATATCTCCTTTTTATGTGTGATCCCTAAGAAAGTGATGGCTGATATCTATGTGTTTTGCATGAGAGTGATGTATTGGGTTTTTACTAAGAACTATGGCACTAGTATTATCAAATAGTATTTGAGTTTTGGAAAAACTCAATCCATAGTCAGTGAGTGTGTGTTGCATCCACAACACTTGATCACAACAACTTCCAGCTGCTATATATTTAGCTTCACTAGTGGAAAGTGCTACTGAGTGTTGTTTCTTGCAGGACCGAGAAACCAAGGAATCTCCAAAGAACTGACATGTTCCAGATGTACTCTTTCTATCCATTCTACAACCACCAAAGTCAGCATCTGAAAAAATTTTTAAAACAAAATCATTTCCATAAGAATAAAAAAGTCCTCAATCCAGAGTTCCTTTTAAATACTGAAATATTATTTTCATGGATTTTAAATGAGACTCTTTTTGATTATATTGGTATCTTTCACATAAGCATAAAGAAAACATTAAGTCTGGTCGACTAGCTGTCAAGTATAACAAACTTCCTATCATACCTCTAAAACTTGTTTGATCTACTGGTTTCCCGGTTTCATCAAGATCAAGTGTATTTGAGGTACCAATTGGAGTGATAATACTTTTAGTATTGTCATATCCATACTTTTTGAGTAAATATTTAATATACTTATGTTGAGATATATATGTCCCTTATGGTTTTTGTGAAATTTGAAAACCTAAAAAGAATGTTAACTCACCCATCATACTCATTTCAAACTCAGATTTCATTAAATTTACAAAATAATCAGTTAAATACTGTTGAGTTGATCCAAATATGATGTCATCAACATAAATTTGAACAATCAAAACATTTTTTTTCTATTTTTATAAAAAGGGTTGGATCTGTTGTACCTTTTTCATAATTGTTTTGTTTAAAAAATCTTGTAAGTCTATCATTCCATGATTTAGGGGCTTGTTTAAGTCCATATAAAGATTTGGTAAGTTTAAAAACATGATTAGGATATTTGGAATCTATAAAACCAGGAGGTTGTTCAACAAAAAATTCTTCTTGAACAAAACCATTTAGAAAAGCACATTTAACATCCAGTTGAAATAACTTGAAATTAAAGTATGCTGTAAAGGATAATAGAATACGAATAGATTCAAGTCTAGCTACCAAATAATATGTTTCTTCATAGTCTATTCCCTCTTGTTGATTATATACCTTAGCAACAAGTCTTGTTTTATTTCTTACAATGATTCCATTTTCATCACATTTATTTCTGAAAACCCATTTTACACCAATTACATTTGTTTCTTTAGGTCTTTCAACTAAAGTCTAGACTTGATTCTTTTCAAATTCATTTTGTTCATCTTGCATTGCTTTAATCTAATCTTCATCACCTAAGGCCTCACTTGGACTTTTAGGTTATAATTGGGAAAGAAAGTTAAGATGTTCTATTTCATTTCTCAAGGAATTTCTGGTCATTACAGGTTGATTTACATTGCTAATGATGTTATCACTGGGATGATTGCTAAGAAGCAATTGATTTGGATTTTGTAAAACTTGTTCATTAACATATGGTAGAAAATCTTTTGGGGTAAAAGTTTCAGAAATACTTTCTTGAACATTATTCTTATTAGAAGGATCTTCTAATATAGGTTGATAAATATTTTTAGAAAATACATCTGAAGATGTAGGTAGGGGTTGTTTGAAAACAAAATTTTTGGTTTCGTCAAATTTAACATTAATTGTTTCATAAATAGTACATGTATTTTTATTGAAAACTCTATAAGCCTTAGAAGTTGTAGAATAGCCTAGAAAGATTACTTCATCAGATTTTTGTGCGAATTTGTACAGATTATCTTTAGTATTCATAATGAATACTTTTCATCCAAAAACATTGAAGTATGAAATTTTAGGTTTTCAGCCAGTCCACAATTCATAAGGTGTTTTATTAAGAAAAGGTCTGGTTAAAACACGATTTATAGCATAACATGCAGTACTAACAGCATCAGCACAAAAGTGCTTAGCAATTGAGTATTCACTCAACATGGTTCTTTTCATTTCCTGAAGAATATGATTTCTTCTCTCAACAACACCATTTTACTGAGGAGTTCTTGGAGTAGAGAAATTGTGAGTAATACCTTTCTTACTACAAAAAGTATCAAAATATGAATTTTGAAATTCACCACCATGATCACTAAGGATAGTTATCAATGGTAGGTTTTTCTCATTTTTAACTTGGGCTCTAAAAATTTTGAAATATAAAAAGGCTTCAAATTTCTTTGTTAGAAAATAGACCCATGTAAATCTAGTAAAGTCATCAACTAAAAAAAATACATAGTATTTTCCTCCAATGCTTTTAGTTTGTGAAGGACCAAAAAGATCCATGTGCACTAGCTATAATGCATTAAAAGTTGAAACTTCATTAGTTGATTTAAAGTTAGTTTTAGGTTGCTTGCCAAATTGACAAGGATCACAGACCTTTGAATAATCATATCTAAGATCTGGTAGTCCCTTTACAAGTCTTTTCTTTAAAAGTTTACAAAGGTTTCTTAGGTTGCAGGGTCCTAGTCTTCTATGCCATAGCCATGATTGGTCTTCTATTTCACTTAAGAAAGGTAAATTTTGGCTCCTAAGGTCTTCTATGTTAATAGTGTATACATTCTCTTGCTTATGGGAAGATAGAATGAATTCATCCTTAGAATTGTGAACTAAGAATTTATCATTACTAAAATTCACAAGGTATCCTTCATCACATAATTGACTTATGCTGATGAGATTGTTCTTAAGACCTTCAACAAACAAAAAATTTAAAATAAGAACTTTTCCAAGAAAAACAATATTACATATTCCAACAATCTTTCCTTGAGCATTATCTCTGAAGGTAACAATTGCACCTTTTGTTTCGATAATCCTTTCAAAGAAATCATTTTTTCTGGTCATGTGTCGGGAACAACCACTATCCATGTACCAAATATTCTTGTTGGTACACTTCTTATTTTCCTGAAAAAGAAACAATTAGTTTTTTGGAATCCAAACTTGTTTGGATCCAGAAGGGTTAGATAAAAGAATTTTAGGAATCCACATTTGTTTTGAAAAATGATCTTTATGAAATCCTAAAGACTAAGTTCTATCAAGAGAAAAATCTCTTTTCCAGTGCCCACCACATTGAAACTTGGTAAAAAAGGGTTAATTTGAGGAACAAAATAGTTATTACTAAAAACTGGTTTAGAATGAGTATAACCAAAACTAGAATGATTTCTCAATGGTTAAATTTGAGAATACATTTTATCAAAGTTTTCCTTGCCATACGTAAAGTTTAAAAAACATTTATTCAAGGAAAAAATTTCTGACATTAGTTTTAAAACTAGGTTTTTATCTTCTAAAGCATTTTATTTTGAACTAGAGTTAGGTTAAAAAATATTTTTCTTAGAAATTACATTTTCTAGATCCTTAGAGAGTTTATTCTTCTCAGAATTGAATTTCTCAAGGGTTTTTAAAATACTTTCAAATTCATAAGTTTTCATATCAAGATAATTAGAAAGATCTGATACTTCTTTAGTTAAAATTGAAATGATATAATTTTCTTTATAAAGTTTCTTCTTGAGTTTAGAATTTTCATTCTCAAGTAATTTAGCAAACCTAGACACTTCTTCAAAAGAAGGTAATTTATTATCTTCTGATGATGAAGACTCATCATTGGAAGATTCATAATATTTATTATCAGTATAATTTTCATTCGAGGAAACATTTGTAATATCTTCATCATTGTGTACCTTAGCCATGAAACAGGGATCTTCAATTGGTAGTCTAGCTATAAGTCTAATATTCCTTTGTCCTGAGGATTTCTATTTTGAAGAATCATCTGATGAATCGCTGCCACTTGCACTCCAAGTATCATTTTCCATCAATACTTTATTTTTCTTTGTCTTATAATACTTTTTCTTATTTCTTTCAGAATGTTTCTCCTTTTTGTCTTTTCTCTTCAGTAAAGGAAAATCAGGTCTTATATGACCTACTTTCTTGCATTCATAACATGTTACCTCTGAATCTTTCTTATCCTTCCTATCTATCTTTTTGAATCTGTATTGGAAGTCTTTATTTCCCACAATCTTTTTCATCCTTCTAGCAAGATTGGCTAACTCATTATCTGAGTGATCACTATCACTTGATTCTGACATAACAACTTTCTTAGCTTTGGAACTTGTTATCCTTTCAGGTGTTTTAGCTTTAGATGTAGTAGTAAAAGCTACACTTCTATTACCATTTTTATTCTTATTGAAATAAATATCTCTTTTCATCCTTATCTCCTACTGTATAATAGTTCCAAAGAGTTCATCAAGAGTAATTGGAGAAACATTTCTGTTTTCATCAATAGATGTCCTTTTTGACTCCCATTCGTTTGTCATTATATCAATAATCTTTTCAACAAGAGATTCATCATCAATACCTTTTTCTCCCATATATTTTAAACTATTGAAAATTTTCATAAATCTTTGTTGCACTTTACATATTGGTTCCCCATAAATAAAAAAGAAATCCATGATACTCTGCTTGAAGCATTGCTCTTCTTGTTTCTATAACCTTGGATGTACCAAAATGCGTGACTTCCAATTTCTTCCAAATACAATTGGCTGCTTCACCAGATGAAATCTGGCTATATATATTCTTGGTCATAGAACATAGATAAGTATTGTGTACCTTGTAATTTAGTTGATATTCTTTATTTTCTTGATTAGTGAAAGTACTGACTTCTTTGTCATGAATTTTGTAACCTCCAGTAAGCATAATAAAATTTTCTACACTAGTATTGATAAAAAATGTATTCATTCGATCTCTCCAGTACTCATAATCATTACCATCAAATATAGGTGGTCTATTTGGATTTAAATTTTCAATTTATCCAATATTCATTCCTGCCATCTAATAAAATAAAATCTTTTTCACTCCACACGTTAGTGCAGTAAATAGTTGAAACAGAAATTTGAAAGAAATAGGGCTAGTAATACAAATCAGTGGAAACATACTCTGATACCAATTGTTGGATAGAATATGTAGATGTATATGTATATTAGATGTAACAATACAAGAGGGGGGTGAATTTTATGTTTAAAAACTTTGTCTAAACACTTAAGAAATTAGTTTAAATGATCTTAAACTAATAAAATTCACAACAAATGCAATTAACCACAATTGACTTGGAAATAAAGGTATGATATGATGTAATAATATAAGAAAACTAAAGCAATTTTATTCAAAACAAATACAATAATCAGAGTAATACAATAGTGAAGGATTCTACCATAAAGCATATAGAATCAATCAATAAAATATTTAATGGTATGATTTTAATTGAAACAATTACAAATGAATATGAAATGAAGAAAGAAAACAGAACAATTACCTTTCTAAAACAAACAGAAGCAGAAATGTAAAAGTATTAAAATTCTTTTGACCCAAAGAGAAGGGTATCCTTTCACCTAGGATAAGAGGTCTGTCTTACCACCACCTTGGTAAGCCCTCGATACGATGATCGGTATGTCTGTCTTCCTATCCCCGCAAGCCCTCAATACGATGATTGGTACGTCTGTCTTGCTATCCCTGCAAGCCCTCAATTTTGCAGGTAATTGGCACCTCTGTCTTTCAAACACTTGAAAGCCCTCGATATGATGATCGGTAGCATCATCTGCCTATCCTCGGCAGCCCTCGATCTTTATCAACTGATCGGTCGCACAAAGAAAAATAAAGAACTTATTGAAATACAAAAACTAAGAATGAGTCGTTCACGGTTTGTTGTTTCAAGGCTTTTTCACGGAGCAAGAGAGAAGTCACAGCGTCTCTCTCTAGAACTTGATAGCACAGAATGATTAGTCTCAGATATGTGTGTCTTCATCATCTTCAAATGACCTCCTATTTATAGGACTCAGGTTCTAATTGTCACATTTCCTCCAACGGTCATATTTCTCTAGAAAACTCAGAGGGACTTGGACACCTGGAATTATAACGGTCATATTGAGACAGAAAATAGGACATCATTTTGATTAGTTTATAACTGATTCCATGACATCATTTTGGTTTAAAAAAGATATATGAAGATGATAAACATGAGTATGATTGACATAATCAGTACGATTAACAGAGTCAGTACGATTGATAGAGTCAGTATGATTGATAGAGTTAGTACGATTGACAGAGTCAGTACGATTGACAGAGTCAGTACGATTGACAGAGTCAGTACAATTGACCGAGTTAGTACAATTGACATATATTAATACATTTTTTATTTCCAAAACAAGACATAAAAGTCAAAAGAGAACTTTTGACTCAACATGTTCTATAGCCACATTAATTTTCCGGTATCTAGATAGGGATGTCATTTCTAGAAAAACACATATTCTCTACCTTACCAAAACTTCATGATATTATCTTATACTTATACTTATCCCTATATTTGTTCATAGAGTTATGTTCTCTAATTTATGTTTTCCTAAATATAATTCCCAAGGTTGATACTAGACTTCCTTTTATACAAACTATAACACTATTCCTCTAGTAATATATAAAGGTTTGTTATCTTACTACATTATCAAAAAATATAAGAGATCACATATTGAAGGTTAAAATGGTTAAGAAGTTTTGGGAGACTGGATACATACATGATTCTCACATTATATTTGAAAACATGAAATGAAACTTAAAATTCTAGTGGGTTATTTAGTATTTCTTCTAGTATATCTCTAAAATCATTCATAGATCCCTTATTGGTATCTAGGGGAAAGGAAAAAATAATAAATTTTGAGATCAAATAATCAGTAAGGGAAAACATACAACATAAGCTATCATAAAATAAATAAAATGTTAATAATATGATAGAGATAAACAATAATAAAATATGTCATATAACTAATATCATAAAAGTTGAATATATATATTGATAAAATAGAAACATAAATAATAATATTTATAACCATAAATTAATTCATAATGATATAATTCATAATGTTAGATATCATAATTTTTTCTTCAAGGCCACATGCCAAGACATCATAACTAAATAGCAAAGTTATCCACCAAATACCTAAACTAGTTTTCTCAAGAGACCTATTTATGTATAAAGGAGATATAATAGGCCTCTTGTGTCACTTATTAAGTCCAATTCATTCATAATATAAAATAAATTAATAATAATTCAATACATAATCAGTATATGCATTCATTTTGAAAAACAAGAAAATGAAATGTTAATATTTTCCCTTGTTAATAAATAGAACAACATTATCATAAGTTATATGGAAAAAAATAAGGTGGATGGTATTATTATATTATATTACTATTAAATCATAATAATCATAAAAGGATGTTGATATATATTAAAGTTCCTTTAAAATAAAATTCAAGCCTTTTGTTGAAAACATAAGAAAATATCCTTTTCTTTTGATAATATTTTAAATAAAAAATTGTAGTATTTTGAGAAAATGATTTTATTTTAAAATAATCATGAACACTTGTAAAGTAATATTAAAATTAAATAATAGTTATGATGGTGATTAAAATTATTCATTCAATAAATGTTAAAATAAATATTCATTTCATACATTTGGTAAAGAGTCAAAAGTTCCTAGTTTAGAAAATAAAAATAATATTCCTTTTAAAACATTGTAAGAAAGATAAATATATTTGAAAATTAAATTAAAAAATAATAATAGCATAGTGAAAAAATTCTTGAAAATATTATAGTCAAAATGGATATGGAAGAGAAATATTCTCATTCAAAAGGATAAATAAGGCCGGTTTTCCTTAAAAACATTTTATCAGCCATTTTAAATACCAAAAAGAGGAAAATGAAATAAAAATATATAAACTTCATAGATAACCATATGAGAAGAAAATTAAAGGATTTTAAAATAAAAATGTCTTTTAATTTCCAATAATGTAAATTTAAACATAAAAAATCCCAAATAAAAATGAGATTATAGAATAAACCCTCACCTCAAGCTTCTGCTTGGTCATACACTCTCTAATATTATTAATAATAAATTTAAACTTATTATACATATATATAATTACTATATTTGGATTTATATTACTATATAAAATTCATTAATAACTTATTCATTTTTATTTACTAATAATTTTTTGTTAAAAACAATATTTGAGTGTTAACTGTAATGTTTTCCATACATGTTTCAGTTTGACGGTTATGATTCTTTCATATTGGTCATGGTTTCATCATATTCATAATATTAAACATTTTATAATTATAATTTTTATATATTTAGTATAATTTTATAACCATCCATTAAAAATAGTCATGAAGAATGAATATAGGCTTCCCACACATTTAGGTTTCAGGGTTTTATAAAATTTATGCCAAATATACAACTCATACCAAAACCATCCTAAAAACTATGCGTGGTTTGGTTACATAGTTTACCAAATTGTGTGCCAACCATGAAAAAACCATTTATAAAAACTTTATTATTATACATGGGAAACCCACACTATTTCCCCTAACCATGTTCATGTTTCATTCCAACAACCTAAGCTAAAAAGGTCTCACGTGATTTCCACTAGATTTTAGATGGTTTGGATCAAACTACGTGCTACCCATGAAGAAAATCCATGAACTAAACAAAATGAACTAAAAATACCCTATGTAAGACAAAATTAATGGTTTTCTCTTTACCATGTGAACTAACTATGAAATAATGGGAAAAAATAATGAATTTATAAATTTTGAAGACTGAAACTTTTAAAATTTAAATTACCCCAAAATAATATAATATATAAATCAATAGTGACATGAGGGTGTAACAAGGGAGGGGGTTTATATTTGATATAGGTTATGAATGATTTCCAATCCTTTATAGTGAAAAATAACCCCATAGAACTAGGATTCAATGGTGATATTTTCACATGGTGTAACAATAAGTGGGAAAACATTAGAATCAAGAGTTGGTTGGATAGATGTCTGGATAGCCTGCATGTTATTAGTTGTTTTTCATTCATGTTTTTCACAAACTTTTCTCATTATCTATCCAAACATCCTTTTTAACTTCTCAACATCCAATTTTTAGGGATATTTTATCCAATATTCTTATTTTACAAATGGTTGATATTTGATAATGCTTTTAAATATATGGTTTTTTCTTCTTTGAATACTTCCATGAAAGGGAATTCATCATTGGTGTTATATAATAATATCATAAGATGGAAAGGTGATATTATTTTATAGAAAATATCCATCTGAATTTCAATTCAAGTTTAAAATATTTATAAGAGGATATTATTTAGATGGATGGTTGATCACAAGATCTATGGGATGATAAAAAAAATTATAATCCTCACTATTGAATGAATTCATCTGGAGGTGAAGTTTCTGGAAGAGAGAGTACTGAGAGAGAGATATATAACTAAGTGTCTAGGGTGATGAGATATAAATACATATTACTTTCATTAATTCATAAGGGAGAGGAATTTCACTAGGAAACCTAACTTATAACTTGGGGATGGGTCTCAACCCAGTGATATCAACACTACTGATCCTCTCAAAAAATCTTATTTTTATAGTTAATCTTAGTCCCTTAAAAATAAATGATAGGTATCCCCAATGGAGGAAGTAGATCACCACTTATATTTTAACATCCCAAGAACTATAGGTGATGAGGACAATAATTTTCTGAAATCCATTTTGGAGAAATCAGGGATAACTAAGGCTATTAAAATCCAAAATCTTGATATCACCATAGGGTCTGATGGCTTCTTAAGTACCTTATACATTATTTTATGGGAACTAACTAAAAATGATATCATTGTAGTCATGAAACATTTATTTAAAGTTGGTTTTATCCATATATTTACCACTATCACAGTCCTTGTCTTAATCCCAAAGGTGAAACAACCTATTGGATTTGATCAGTTTCACCCAATAAGTATGTGTAATTTTTTATACAAGGTGATTATTGTGATTCTTAACAAAAGGCTCTCCTTATGCCTGTATCTTCAAATTTTAGATTAACAACATGTCTTCCTCAAAGGTATAAGTAAAAAAGGAGCAGTTGGTTTGGCTCCATAAATGATAATGGGCCTTAACAAGTGACTGGTTGGTTCAATATTTATGGTGAAAATTCACATGGAAAATTTATATGATATGATTTAATGCAGATTCAATCTAAGATTTCTAAGTACATGTGGATTTTTAGAGAGGTTTTGCAACCTATTATTTCATTATTATTCATCACTATATTTTTTGATATCCCTCATGGAAAATGTATATTTTTTATTTAAGTCAATGAGGGGATTATGCTAAAGAGATCCCCTATCTCTGAGTTTTTTATTACTAAATCAGGATATCCTTGGTATGAATCTTAACTATGTGATATCAAGTGGTATTTTTTAGTTGTTTAGAGGTTTATTTTTCTTCATTAGAATTTATAATTTATTTTTCATGGGTGACATGCTATTATTCAGTAATGTTAAAATATATTTCATTGATAAGTTTAAGATTATCTTGAATAATTGTTGTAACATGAGGGTTTGGTGCATCAATATCAGCAAGATTAGTGTCTACATCTCAAAAAAATTCAAGAGATAGTTTTCTAATATTATATAATAATTTCTTGTAATTTTTATATGTAAATTTATAATGGATTTTCTAGGTTCTTAATTTTTGAATAGAAGAATTAGAATTCATTAATTTTATTACATAATGAGAAATATAACAAATTAAAAGAGTCATTTTCTACCTTTTGGAGGTTGGATCACACAGGTGAATAATGTCGTCACTTCCATTCCAACACATGTGCTATAATTTTTTAGGTCTCCTAAGTTAGTGATAAGAAGTATAGATCTTGCTATTAAAAAATTTATTTGGGAATCATTCTAGGAAGTTCATCCATATTGGGAAATATAGTCTATGCTAGTGAATTTGATTGATAAAGAAGGAATTAATATTATAATAATTGATGAAATCATATAATGCATGCAAGATAAGTTAGCTTGCAATGCGATATTGGATAATTTTATTTGGACTAAATTTATTCAGAAAAAGTTTGGAAGCTCTCCAATCTGATATCTCAAGGGTTCTATGGGTTATCATCTATGGAATATCCTACATGGTTTTATCTACATAATTTATGATAAATCTCATTCTATTTTTGGTATAGGAGACATTGCTTTCTGTAAAGACAACTCGGTGGGTATTCTACTCTACTACCCAAGTTTTCTAGTACAAGATCCCATCATCAAGAAGGCCAGCTAGCACCCATCACTTATGGAAGCTATTCTCAATTACAACTAGAATTATTTTAATTATAATGTTAAATTGGTTGATTATTTCAACCATTTAATGTTCACTATCTCAACTTAAATCTCCTTTAAAAGTTTTGAATACCATAAGATAATTCATGTATAGTGTAACTTTTATGAAAAGGATGACAGTATATGGTGAAAATGTCTCCACATTAAACTTAAATTTCTTATGTGGTGTATTTATAATTATGATATTTCCATGGATTTTTATATTCAAAGGATATTTATTTATCTCATTTCAAAATTCATGTGTTGTGAGAACACCAAAATAGGGTCAGTTCTACATCTATTTTCTAAAGGGGATTAGGAGAACTTTGTATGTTTTTCTCTTAGGGGACTCATGGGATCCAATGTATAGTACAATTTTGCTCACCTCTTCCATATTATATTCTTACATGTTTATTTATATGTTAATATAAACTCATATGGCAGGTTCATTCCTTATCAGGTGGTTATTAGGGATATGGGAGATGCATTGTAACACCCCCAATTTTAGTTATTTTATCCTTTTATTATGTATTTTAAAGTTATATAATACAAGGGTTGAGTTTCAAAAAGTTTTTGGATGGTTTTGGTGCGTTTAGGAAGTGTTTATAATGGTTAATGGTTTGAGAATATTTAGGGGAAACCATGTGGTTTTCTCTAGGAAACCATGAAACAGGCTTGGGAGGGAAGGAGGGTGTAAATGGATAGCACACGGTTTTTCCAAACCATGTTGGTTCACAGTAGAAACAATGAAAGTTGATAGAGAGTTAAAAGCATGGTTAGAGAATAGTATATCAAACAATTCAAACCAAATATGTGAGGGGTTGGTTTGGAGATAGTATAATGTTTATAGTTAGTGCATGGTTTCCCAAACCATGTGAACAAACTATGATGAATTAATTTAATGCTCTAAAAATTTGAGTTTAACTCAATTTTAACCTCTAAAACCATTATTTTTTACCTCTCCCCTTAGGATCTCAAAATTTCCTCCTCTACTAATAATTATTGGTGGTTCCCTTTGATCTAAAATCAAATTTTTATGGATTTAAGTGTGTTGGGTCTCTGGAATCAATGGTAAGTCTTTGTTTTCTCTATTTCACTTTAGATATCCCCATCTACTCTCACAAGGAACATTATAAATAATCCATTATGGATATATTTATTATTTATGATGTGTTTTTATGAGATCTTGATTGGATATATTTAAGGAAAGAAGTTTTGAACCTTGATTTAGAGGTTTTGGTGTGTCGTTCTTTGTTTTCATCACCTATTGAGAGGTAAAAGGCTTCTCTCTCTTCTATAATTATTCTATAACTTGAATTATTTTATTTATTAAATATTTTATATTATTTTTTAAGGAAAAATTGGATGATTTCATAAAGTAAACCCTACATTGTTTACAGTTTAAAAATCATGGTTATTTGAATAGTTTTTGGGAAACACCTTGGAATTATGGTTTTAAGTTATAGTTTTGGTTTAATGTAATAAATATTTTCAATTTAATGTTTCAAAATAAATAATGAATTTATGTTAAATGGATTTTTTTGTGAACATTGTATACATGGGAGGTGTGTGTTCATGTTTTCATTGTATGGGGCCTTGTTAGTATAGACTTGGCACTTGGTTCCAGACTGGAAGTAGAGAATGGTATATCACCAAGTGATAGCTTGGTGAAGGATGGATCACCACTCATGAGAATTTGGATTCTCCTTCATCATGCATGTGTGTGTGATTGGATGGATATGGTTTGGGTATTCTAAGTGGTATTAATGGATAAATTTTTATACTTTTAAATTATTATTTTTTGTATTGGTAAATATTTTTAATGATCCTCTCTTTGTTACAAATTACATTTGGAACTATAAGTTAACGTTTTATTGTCCTAGTGTCTTGAGTTGGGAATTATATTAGTGAAATCCTAATGGGTATGATTACTCACCCACTACATATGAAATTTGGTGCATATTGATACATTGTTCTTAATGATATAGGTAAATGAAAGGTATCTTATTTATCTAGTGGGGAATCATGATACTACTTCCCTGGGATGGTATTTTGATCTTGGATTTTCTCTCATGGAGTAGTTAGAGTGATTCCACATCGGTGTTGCTGGTTCACAACATCCTGTAGTTTTCTTGTGTCACCTTGTTATACTTTTTCACTACTACTCTACTTTTTTTGTCATTTGAGTTGTATTGTTTATACTCATGCATCATATAGTTACTCTGGTATTTTTAATTTTTATTGATAAGTTTTATGGTTTAAAAAGGTCAAATCATCCCCCAATGTCTAGGTAAGCCCTTGGAATTTACTTCCAGCTTTTAGTGTCTTGGGGATGTCACCTATGGTTAGTGTAACATTGGATATTTCCAAGAAAATGGTTAAGGTCAAGATGTTACAAATGGTATCATTATTGTTCATTACTTAATCTTGGTATGGTAGCAAGGATATAGGGCATGTCATAACATGAAATTTATATCATGAAAAGATAGATCTAACCACTTTATATTAGACATCAAGTTACCATGGTAGTCTGGGTACAAAAAAGTTTTCTAAAAAACTTATAGGTGTGTTGTCATATCATTATAGTGGGTTTTTCCAATAAGTATTTAATATCATGGATTAATACTAATATGTACCACTAAGATAGTATGGTTTATATTATTATTGATGTTTTTTTTATATTTATTTTAAATTTTTTAACTTATGATGACTTTAAAAATTTTAATCCTTCAATTTTCTATTAATTGATGACTTCATTATAACTATAGAGAGACGTCACTAGTTAGATGATATAGAAAACCACAAGAAGAGGATGCAGAGAACATGATTTTACCTAATCCACAGGTGAACCAATAGCCTATTTAGATAATTTTTTAATCTTTTCAAGATGATGATAATAGAAATCAAAATTATGAACCAAGAAATTTGGATCATTCTATGTATTTTTTAGAAACAAAATCCACCAATATTTCATGGGGATTCAGAACCTACAAAATAAGAAGTGTGGATTAACATAATAAAGTAGATTTTTTATTTTCTTGTAACCCTAATTGATCTAAAGCTTAAGTTATCAATCTATATGCTATAGGATATTTCACACTAATGGTGGGATTTAGTTGTACAAGATAAATTCCACCAAGGCCTTACATGGGTGGGATTTGAAAAATTATTTAATAAAAAAATTTATCCAAGCACCGTCAAAATATCAAGAAAAATATATTTATTTAATATTAATAAATAAAATCTATCATTAATGTAATATGAAGTTATCATTATAAACATATTTTTTCTCTTGATGTTGTTGTTAGTGCGTCCCTATAGGCATGAATATTTAACTCTGGACTATAACCAAAAATTCATTCTAGGATTTTCATTATCTGTATTACTGATTATATAGAAATGGTTAATAGATTTAAAATAACATAAATGGATATTACTAGGAATTTTACTGGATGAACAATGATTTTCTACATGGTAACAAGTGGGAACTCTAATTTTGGGAACAAGAATTAGAGGAAAACCTAATTTCAATTTGGTAGAGCTTCTCAAAATAAAACCATTGGATTAGTTAACTTCCTTCCACACCCTAGTACCAATCCTAGATATTTACATTATGGTTCATTTGAGCATATAAAGTGAGATTATATAGCACCTCCTAGATCATGTCATAACTGTACTAATATGGGGCATCTCCAATGTAATTTTCATAACACTACAAAGTTATTTTATAGAAATATACCTCATGTGTCTCAAATATATTATGCTTCAACTGGATGATCATTTCAAAATAGTTATTATCATAAGAAATAAGTGAACCAGGGTGATTTTAGGAAAACCCCAACTCTTTAGACAATGAAGCTGCAATATAGAATAAATGAACAAGGGCAGTGAGTAAGTAGTTGTATGGTGATGAGAAGATGATCATGGAAGACCAATAATGTTCTTCAACTATATAAGGTATCATTATTCCTAACTCATATCTTATGAAATTTTTTTATATTGGTTCATTCTAATATTTTATTTCTTCATGTATTATTGATAAAATGTTATTTCATATTGAGATGATGTCATATATGATGAGTATCCAAACACCACTCAGGAAGTGAGAGTGCATGGGATTTAAATGTGTTTCTTTTTCTATAAAAATCAATATTGTATAGTTTTTTGGGACTTTTATATTTTGGATATGGATATATTTGAAGTGTTCTAGGGAATGGATAGTTATTTTCATGCAATTATCATATCAATTTTAATATGAAATGAGTAAAGTTTAGATCTTTTGATGGGAGAGTACATCTCTTCAAAGGAAGCGAGGATAGGAATGATGAGAAATCAAAAAAAAATAGCACCAATGGTTGGAACTATTTCTTATAAATTATAATTATTTTCTTTGGGGAATAATGAAGTAAGTGATAATATAAATTTTACTTCTAATGTTAATCGTTATCTAAATGTGTTTCTTAAATATTTCACTAGATTTTTACCTAGAAGGGACACAAATTATTTTATTGATATCCTTATAGGGATGATAGAGCTAAAAAATTCATTACATTATATATTAATTTCATTGATTAAATTATCACTAATTATCCAATTTGATCTTAGTTGCATCATTTTTTTTATTTTTGGGATGTTTTGAGGTTAAAAGTCAAAATAGCTTAATTTTGGAATTTTTATGGTTTTATATAACTATGATATTTTGAACATAAATTCTTCCAAATTGATAAATTATTTTTTAGTGTTATATGATTCATGAACTTAATTTTATATAGTTATACTAGGAGATATTTCAAATTATTATAGGCCTAATTATTTCATTCATTTTGAAAAATATTATAACCAACTGAATTGACCACTCATTAATAAATGATCCATATGTCGGGATAATTGACCCCGAATGGGTTGATTATAGTTTTCAATGAAATAGGATTTTATGGTTCAAATACAAATTGATTTTCACTTAAATCATAAATTTTTCTATGCATGTTTCAAAGTATAAGAAAATAAAGAGTTGGTTCATCTAGAAAAAGTGACCTTGAAAAATGCGATCATAAATTTTTTTAAACATGCCCAAATTCCTTGAAATTTTGAGGATGGGAATAAATCTTGAAGACTAAAAACTTTCTTGAAATAATGATGTCTATTTTTATCCATTTACAATGCCAAAAGTACTCAAATATACTAGAGGAAAATTTGGCACACCCCTTCTCTATAAATTTGAGTCGTCAATTCCATTTTGGGGGGGGAGATAAGGATAAAGAGTTCTATACTAGATAATTGAAATCTTGAAGTGATTTAAATTTTCTATTTTATCTTTTATTTATTTTTTAATGCTTTATTCTTCCCCATTCATCTATATTACCCTTAGTATGGAGGGGTAAACTTTTGATTGATTAGGGAAGAATAGGTTTTCCTTTTACAATGTTTGAGTCTTATGCTATAATTTAAAATTTTCTTTTATAATTAATGAATTTGATTTTTAGTGATGCTAAATTATCTTAATTTTATTTAATTTAGGTTTTTGGTTTCATTCAATGTTTATAGTGTTGGTTGAAGTTCTTTAAAACAATAAGTAATTTAAGGCTTAATAAATTGGCCAATATTAAATAGAACCACCAACCTTTCTAATGTAATCTCAATTCCTATGACGAGATTCAAAAACAAAGAACAAAGGCACATAAGATCTATAAACTCAGCTTATATAAAATATTTTATATGGTATGGATTTCGGGAAAAAATCCATAATTCCAATGGAATTAGTGATTGGATTTTATTTTGAAATTGATGGATTTATGAATTTATTTTTGACGAAAATTGGATTAAATTAAATTAATAAAAACCTATGATTAGTTTTGGTTTGAGAAGGAATGAAATGATGAAAAACCTAGGTTTTGGGTTTTGAAATGAAATTGGCATATTGAGCTGAAAATGGGGAAATTGTATTTTAAACTAATTTGAAATCATTTTCCAATTTGTGATTGATTGATCGAGCACACAAAATCCTAGGTCGTTAGTGGGTTATTTTAGATAATAATGTTTTAATGGTAGTTCCCTGGAAATGGATTAATGATTACAACACTAACAAAAACCTAGTTTGGTGAAACTTATCCCTGATGGGATGATGATATGTCCTATTCAATGTGATCCGGAGGTACATGTGTACACATACCTATCATGATCACTAATATGATATGTGTGAGGATACTATAACTATAAACTATCATACCACAGGGCATATGACCATGGTGCTTGTTGATATTTTTTTTATGTATATGCCATTGATATAAAACAGTTTTACTCATGCCTATTGATTTATATAAACTATTTTATATAAAATGTTTATTTAAGCCATGTTGAAATTATTTTCCATCAAATTGACATGAAATCATATTATTTTATTAAATATGAAAATGTACCTTTTAGATTGTAATGTTTATTCAGATGGCATAATACAATAGGGGGTGAATTTTAGGTTTAAAAACTTTTCGTTTTTATCCATAAAGGATTTAGTTTAAAAATATTTAAACTAATTCAATTCACAATACCTATTAATTAATTAAAACATTAATCAGACAAGGCCCTGGTACCAGCTATAAAAGTATCATAATCAGATTGATTATGATAATTTAATCCATAGTTCATAAATGAAATTAATCATATTCACGGTTGAAATGATTTAAATAGAGTAAGTGTGTTAAATATCTTAATCAATATGGTTACTATGATTAGATTAAAACAATTCAACAATTAAATCATAAAGCGTACTAAATCATATTGAGTAATTAAAAAATCATAATCACTAAAAACATTATTAAAAATATTGTAATCAAATTTTATTACTAAGGTATCATAATCAGATTGGTTATGATAATCAAAATGAGAAATAGAAAAATGAATATATAAAAAAATTCACTTTCTATTACAATACAACGGAAATGTAAAAGAATAAAATTATTTAATCCAAAGAGAATGGTATCCAATAACCTTGGATAAAGGTCTTTAGATTTATAATTTCAAGAAATTATTTCCAACCACACTAGGGTAAGTCCTCGATATAATGATCGGCTTCTATCTTGCTATCCCCACAATCCCTTAATTAAGAAGGTAATTAGCACCTATATCTTTCTATCCACAAAATTCCTCGATCCGCAAATGATTGGCATGTTTGTCTTCCAATTTATAGAATCCCTTGATCTTAATCACCAACGATCATCATCGCATGAATAAAAACAAAGATATTGAAGATTACAAGTATGTTGAACAATCTATTCATAAATTGATCAATTCAAGGCTTTTGTAAAAAGAATTTTTTTACAGATCTCCCACAGAGTATTAGTTCTTCCAAAAGTTATGAGATTTTCCAAATGACCTGGTATTTATAGGTTTTGGCTACAATGAACATATTTTACTCCAAAGGTCATATTTTCTCCTGAAAATTTGGAGGGACTTGGACACCTGGCACTCCAATAGTCATATTGTAACAAAAACAACGACATCATTTTATAATGTATATCAAAACAGAATACACGAAACCATTTTTAATAAAAAGTTTTCCTTTTGATACAATATCTTTTTATTGATATGATAAATTGGGACCGAAAAGAATTTATCACTTCCAAAAAAATACAAATGTGAACGGTAAATGAGTACGATGATTTTCGTTAATACAATGAGTATGATTTATCTTTTCAGTACAACATTAAACAGTTTATATGATGAAAATCGTAATCTGTGAGTTTGATGGAAATATTAATCAATGAGTATTATGTAAATTGTATCTGGGGTCATGAAGATAATAATAGGCTTGATAATCATGGGTATGATAATAATCGTATGCATAAGGAAAATTGTAATGATAAAATGTATAAAAAACCTTAAAAGTAAACATGATAAAACAAGATATGAATTCATTTGAAAAGAGTGTCTGTGATTTCAAAAATAAAAAAGGAATATAAAGGTCAAAATAATATTTTTGAGTCAATAATCTCCCCATTTTTTGAAATCAAAAACCACAAGTTAAAACAAATAGATAATCACAAAAGTAAATAGATTTTGTATTCAGGAGTAAACACTTATACTTATCTCCCTTTTAGTTTTAAAACTCTTATAAATATTATTTGAATATGACTAACCTCTCCCTTAGGAACAAATTTCTTAAGGATTGTGTTTTATAGAAAAATGATCCCCCTAACTATAAGTATTCTTCCCTTTATAATTTTTATTCTCTCATTTTCCCTTTTATAATAATTTCTCCCACTTTCAAATACATTCTCCCCCTATATAAGAAATTCTCCCCTTTTATAAAGCATTCTCCCCCTTTTTTATTTTAAATAAAGGAGTAGGGAGGTTCTTATAATACCTGAAAAAGGGTTAAAGAGATAAAATATATAAAGAGATAAATTATTTGATCATCTAAAAATGATGAAAGAAAAGTCATCAAAAAAAATGGAAAACATTCAATCAAAAGTATATAGATCATATAAAAATTCATCTAAGGTTTTTAAAACAATAGAACAAGTGTAAAAATAGTTTATTTCTTTTACTTTTTTTCTCCTTATCCTTCTTTATGAGATCTAATATACCTATCTTCATTTTCTTGAACTCTTTTATGTCTTCCATGATATTATCAAGAGACTCATGTTGAGACCATAATTTTGTCTCTTTCTCTTCAAATAATTTTTTTTGGGTAGAAATTAGTTCTTCTTGGGATTTTAGTTTCTCTTCTAGAGTATGAATCTAAACTTCTTGGGCATGAATCTTTTCTTCCTGGACTTTGATTGTCTTTTCTTACAATTGAAACCTGTCATTCATCAAAACTGATTGATTTTTTAAATCAATAATTTCATCCTTATAAATTAATATCTTTGATTGAAAAACATCCATCCTTTTTTCAATCACTTATAAATCTTCAGACTATCTTTCTTCTAGTCCTTTGACTGATTTAAATTTATGAGCAGTATCGCTTTGTAACTTGTTGAATACATCTAAGAGTTCATTCACAAGTCCTCTAAGATCTTCAATTTTTTCTTCATTAAGTTTGACAATTTCATCTGACTTATGTGACCATTTTATAAATTTATTACAAGCCTTTATGTTCTCTTTGGTTATTTATTACAATTCTTTGAAATTGTCCTCGAGTTTCATCAATATTTTTCTTTCAAGTTTGATAGAGTCTGGTCTATTTTTTTTATTGTCTACAACAAAACCAATCTTCCCTTTTATTCTTGTTAAATATGATATTTCCTTTTCAATTCTTCTTAGTGCTTGGAAAACATATTTATCTCTTTTTAAAGAGATAGTCTGATCTGAATCAGTTTCTTCCTTATAATTAGAAAGCTCTGAACTGTGACTTCTAGCATCTTCATCATCTAAATTTTGAATATAATGTTTATCGGTTTTGCTACCTTGCTAATTTTCTGATATTTGAATAAATTTGAGATCTTGAGATCCCTGGCCAACTTTCCTTGAAGTTTTAACTCCTAGGGATGGAAATTTTCTTGATGTTTCTTGAGAGGATCCGACTAGGATTGTGTCGGATTCAGACTTTTGATCCTAACTAGCTACTTTTTCACCTTCCTCATTTTCTTATTTCTCTTTTTCTTAAATTTTATCTTCACTCTCTTATTATTATTCAATATATTCATCTATCTATTTCCTATCAGTATCTTATTCTAAAACTTGTTCTTGAAAAAATTCTGATGGTGCTTATTCTTCTTCCACTTTTTGTTTCTTCTTTCCTTTGTTTTGATCAAAGGGAGTGACTAACCCTTTTTTAACATATTACATGATAGTTATTACGGTACTTGATTTTTATACTCCTTTTATCAACATATTAATGTCAAAGGTATTGTCTTTTCTCTTCATTCGTTTCTTTTTATTATGACTTTCTTTTAGAATTTCATCAGCCTAAATCTTTTCAGCAAGAGTTACAGCATGATTTAGACTGAATTGAAGGTATCCTTCTTTCCTTTCAGCTTGTTCCTTTCCCTACTTGGATATTTTTTCTACACTATAAACACTTTTATTCTTTGTCTTTATAATAGAATTAGAATTTTATTTCTTTTATTTTTCTGAAAAAGTTGGTACATATTGTTTTGGGGTTCCTTGTCTTCCTTAAACTATCTCTTTTGGAGTTTCAACTTCAACATCGTTAACAAAAAAATTAGATTCAAAATCAAAATGGATTTCAATTCTTCTTACTATCTAATAAATAATTCAAATAATTATCAGATTTCTTGGTGCTAACTTAAGAGTAATATTGAAAAACATCAAACTTTCATGAATGAACTTACTAAGAATTACTGGAAACATGATCAACTAGGACTTGATTACACCAGACTTGATAATATGAATGGTTACAAAAATTTAACCCATTAAGTTTATCTTACTCATATTCATAAGATATTCAAGTGTAAAGTCATATGAAACTTTGAGATTTTCTCTATCTCCACTCCTAGGAATTATGAATCCTTGCATCCAAAGTGTGGTTAGTCTATTTTTGGATGATAGGTAAGTATTTTTCCCTTTATCTTCATGAATATCTAAAATAAATTTCTCAGAACATTAATTTACAAATGTTCCCTTTTATTTTGAAAATTTATGTGAGGGAAAAAATTCATCTTCCTCCGATGGAACATTTAGGAAATGTGCATTTTTCTTTGTTGCAATACAGATTTCACTATCATAAAAATGAAAGGATAACTTCAATTTTTCTTCATCAATATTCACATATTTGTATAATTGTATCACTTCATCCACAATAATCGGATCTTGGTTTTTAGGTTTCTCAATACATACCAAATCCCATCCTTGAAAATGAATGATCCTTTTTGGAGAAGAATCATACTTTTCATATAACTCTCTCGTAATCAATATTTCTCAGAAGAACTTTATCTTTGAGTAATCCTTTGGAGTCATTTCCTTTATAGAGGTTACTGATGATTTAGATATGATTATGATGGAATACTCTGAGTATGGTGACAATTGGACTTGGCTATTTTATGAGTAGTAGAGAATCGATGTAGAAAATAGACAACTAATGGGGATAGGGAGGGGTCCCTTTATATAGGTGAAGGAAATATTACCATTGAACTTCTACGATTCAAATTAGATCAAAGAGATCCAATGTTTGAGATGAAATATTCAGGTTTTTTATTTTTATTTTTATTTTTTTTAAATATCATATTTTGAGTGAGTCTGATAATGTTTTAAAACAAATACCAGTAGATATAAATGTATTTAAATCAAATTAAAAAACAAAATAAATGGTTACTTTTAGAATATCAAGATAGATTTTTTGGTTTCAATATATTTTTCATCAAAAGAAAATAAAACAAAACAAAATATGAAAAAAATTGGTGACGAAAAAAAATTTGGTGCTGAAGAAATTTTCGGTTGTTGAGAAATGTATGGTATCATAGAATTTGCTGGTGCCAAAAAAAATTGATGCTGATTTTTTTTTAAATTAAAGTTTTAAAAAATAAGAAACATATGTACTCCCTCTTTGAAAAGGAGTAAATTAATGAAAGGATATGATTTAAACAAGAATTAGATGTGAATGATTAATTTATAGTGATTATTCCTAGATTCTATTAAATGTATTCAAATCTATCAAAAGGTAATGGTTTTGTAAAAATATTAGTGAGTTGTTCTTATGTTCTGATGAATTGTAAAATGATATCTTCTTTAAGTGTGTGATCTCTACCAAAGTGATGCCTAATATTTATGTGTTTTTTACAAGAGTGATGTGTAGGGTTTTTAATTAGAGCTATGGCACTAGTTTTATCACATAGTATTTTATTTTTTGTAAAATTCATGCCATAATAAGTGAGTGTGTGTTGCATCCACAACACTTGAGCACAACAACTTCCAACTACTACCTATTCAACTTTAGCAGTAGAAAGTGCTACTGAGTTTTATTTTTTACAAGACCAAGAAACTAAAGAATCTCCTAAGAAATGGGAAGTTCCAAATGTATTTTTCTTATCCATTATACAACCACCAAAGTCAGCATCCAAAAAACTTTTTTAATTAAAAATCATTTCTAGAAGATTAAAAAAGTTATAAATTCATAGTTCCCTTTAAATAATGAAAAAAAATATTTTAACATATTTTAAATGGGATTCCTTTGGATTTTCTTAATATCTTGCATATAAGCATACTGAAAACATTAAGTCTAGATGACTAGCTATTAAGTATAATAAGATTCCTATTATCCCTATAAAAGATTTTTGATTTACTGATTGTCCAAATTCAATAATTTCAACAGTATTTGAGGTTCTGATTGGAGTACTAATACATTTATTATTTTCATATCCATACTTTTTAAGAAGATATTAAATATAATTATGTTGGGATATATAATTCCCTTATGGTTTTTTATAAATTTTAAAAGTAATAAAGAATGTTAACTCATCCATCATACTCATCTCAAACTTAGATTTCATAATATTCTCAAAGGAATTTGTTAGAGATTGATGAGTTGATCCAAATATAATTTCATCAAAATAAATTTAAATTATCAAAAAAAATTGTTTTCTTTCATTATAAAAAGTCTTGGATCAGCAGTTCCCTTAAAAAAATTATTTTGAAGCAAAAATCTTGTAAATGTATCATACCAAGATCAAGGGGTTTGTTTAAGACCATATAGAGATTTGGTAAGTTAGTAAATGTATTAGGATGTTTTGTATCTTAAAAACATCGAGTTTGTTCAAAAAAACATCCTCTTGAACATATCCATTAAGATAATCACACTTCATATTCATTTGAAAAATTTAAAAATTTAAAAATTTTGTAAAGGATAATATAATGAAAATAGATTCAAGTATAACTACCGA
Source organism: Viscum album (assembly GCA_963277665.1). NCBI lineage: Eukaryota > Viridiplantae > Streptophyta > Magnoliopsida > Santalales > Viscaceae > Viscum > Viscum album. Next base: position 418,401,445 of record OY728162.1, on the reverse strand, counting down.
AGCATAAGTTTCTTCATAATAAATTATCTCTTGTTGATTATAACCTTTACCAACTATTCTTGGTTTATTTCTAATGATTATTCCATTTTCATCACATTTGTTTCTGAAGACCCATTTTACTCTAATTATAGAAGTTTCTTTAGTTCTTTCAAACAAGGTCCAAACTTTATTCCTTTGGAATTTTCCCACTCCAATGGACTAAAGTCCTTCATTTTCAAATTCATTTAGTTTATATTTCATTACTTTAAAACAATATTCATTACCTAAAGCCTCATTAAGACTTTTAGGTTTAAATTGTAAAATAAATGCTAGATGTTCTACTTAATTTCTCAAAGAACTTCTAGTCAATATGGGTTGATTTACATCACCCTTGATAATATCACTCAGATGATTCTTAAGAAACAAATGAATTGGGTTTTGTAAAACATGTTCATCAACATAATATAGAAAGACTTATGAATTGAATACTTCATAAATATTTTCTTGAGTGTTTTTTTATTATAAGTGTCTTCTATCAAAGGTTGATAATCAGTTTTTGAAAACACATCAAAAGATATAGTTTGGTGTTGTTTAAAAACAAAAGGATTAGTTTCATCAAATTTAACATGTACTATCTCCTCAAAAGTACAAGAATTTTTATTGAAAATTCTATAAGCCTTAGAAGTGGTGGAATAGCCTAAGAAAATACCTTCATAATATTTGGGTGAGAATTTATGTAAATTATATTTTTTATTAAAAATGAATACTTTTCATCCAAATACTTTGAACTATAAAACTTTTGGTTTTCATCCAGTCCATAAATCATAAGGTGTTTTATTAAGAAATTTTCTAATTAAAACTCTATTTATATTATAACAAGAAGTACTCATAGATTCATCCCACAAATGTTTTGAAATAGAGTATTTATGAAACATGGTTCTTATTATCTCTTAAATAATATGATTTCTTTTTTCAAAAACACCATTTTGTTGAGGAGTTCTAGGGGATGAAAAGTTATGTGTAATGCCTTTCTTACTAAAAAAGTTTCAAAATTAAAATTTTCAAATTCTCAACCATGATCACTATGAAAAGTTATCAATGGAAGTTTTTTCTCATTTTTAACATTGAAAACAAAAATTTTAAAATAAAAATAATATTCATTTTTATTTTCTAGAAAATAAACCCATGTATACATAATATAGTTATCAACTAAAACAAATACATAATATTTGACTCTAATAATTCTAGTTTGTGTAGGACTAAAAAGATCAATGTGCACCAACTATAAATCATTATAAGTTGAAACATAACTAATTGATTTAACACTTGACTTATGTTTCTTGCCATATTGAAAAGGGTCATATACTTTTAAAGAATAAAATATTAGTTATGGTATATCCTTAATGAGTCTCTTTTTACACAATTTATATAAGTTCCTAAGGTTAAATTGTCCTAACCTTCTATTCCATAACCAAGATTAATATTTCATTACACCAAGGCAAGGTAATTCTTAGCTTCTTAGGTCTTCTAAGTTTCGTGTGTAAACATTCTCATGCCTATAGAAAAAATAATAATATCATCCTTGGAATTGTGTATTAAAAATTTATCATTTATAAAATTCACAAGTTAACCTTCATCACATAATTGAATTGTGCTTATAAGGTTGTGTTTAAGACCCTTAACAAATAAAACATTTGAAATAAAATATTTTCAGAGAATAAAAATATTATGTATACCAATAATATTTCCTTGAGAATTTTCTCCAAAGGTAACTCTTCCATATTTCATTTCAATAATTTATTCAAAGAATAATTTGTTACCAGTACTATGTTGAGAACATCCACTATCCATGTACTATATATTATTATTGTTAGTACTTCTTTTGTTATCCTAAAAATAAAACAATTAGGTTTTCGAAATCCAAACTTTTTTGAATCCAGTAATTTTAGAAAGAAAAATTTTGTAAACCCACATTTGTTTTGAAAAATGGCCTTTGTGGAATGTCAAATATTGAATTTTTTTAAGGAAAAATTTTTATTCCAATGACCTCCATATTGACACTTTTTACAAAAGTGTTCATTTTCAAGAACAAAAAAATTATTACTAAAAAATGGTTTTGAATGAGTATATCTCATTCCTAAATAATTACCTTATGGAAAAAGTTATTTATACATTTTGTTAAAAACTTAATTACTAGTGGTAAATTTTGTCAAAAGTTTCTTTAAAGAAAATATTTATAACTTTAGTTTTTAAAATAAATTCTTATCCACATTCGTATTAGATTTAGAAATGATTTTTGAATCTAAAACATTTTTCTCTGAAATAACTTTTTCAAAATATTTTGAAATCTTATCCTTTACAGAATTAGATTCCTCAAGTTTTTTAGAAATAAAATAAATTTCAAAATACTTTTTATCAAGATATTTATAAATATCTGATACTTCTTTTGTTAAAACATTTATTCTAGAATTTCTTTTTTCAAGTTTCTTACTAACATTTCAATTTTTATTATCAAGTAATTTTGAAAATCTAAAAACCTATTCATATGAAGGTATAGAATTATCTTCTACTAAGAAATTTTCTTCATCATAACAAATACAACCATTCTCATCAGGATAAAGTGAACTTAAAGATATATTAGTCAAATAATTTAGCAGTGTGTACCTTTTCCCTGAAATGTTGATTTTCAATAGATATTCTAGAAAGAAGACCAATATTTTTCTATCTGAAGTTTTCATTGTCTAAGGATTCATCTGAATAATCTCCACCAATAGCACTCCATGAGTCCTTTTCCTTTAATACTTTCTTTCCTTTTGTCTTGTAGTAATTTTTCTAATTCCTTTCAGAATGTCTTTATTTTTTATCTTTCCTTTTACACTTTGGAAAATCATGTCTGATATGTATATCTTTATTGCATTCATAACAAGTAACTTTATAATATTTCTTTTCTTTCTTATCCTTGTTTCTTTTATTATATATGTAATGAAAATCCTTCTTTCCAGTGATCTTTTTCATCCTTCAAGCAAGATTGGATAACTCATTCTCTGTGTAACACCCCGAGATTTTATGAAAAATATTATTTTAATTTCATTAATATCTTGTGTTGTATTCTACACCAAGATTACCTTGCGCTATACGCAACACCGTATTAGCTTGCAGTATACGCAACACTATTCTTGGACCGTGTTACACATAATTTTGATAATAGTTATTCTACGCAACATTGAGTATATATATATATATATATATTAAATGTATAAATGAAATATGGTTGGATTCTGTTATACGAAACAACGAAGGATTATTTCACAACACGCAACCCTGACTTGGCTTGCATTACACGCAATCGTGAACTTCCTTGATAGCGTGTGTAGTACGCAATACCGAGTTTCACTAAACAACGATATGCTATTAAAATATTATTAAAACTAGCCGTTATGAATAGTAATAACCACTTTTTGAAATTTTGTAAATTTTTTTTTTCAAAATGGATTTCATTTTTGGATTCGGAATATCGAAATTAGCTTAGGGTGAAATTTTGGTACTTTTCGGATAACTTTCATATTCCGATGAATAGTGAAAATTACTAAATTTTAATTAAAAACAACTTTTTTAATAGAAATAATTAATAGTAATAAATTATTAATTTGAGTGGTTTTAAAGTATATTTAGAATATATTTTTACAATTTAATACAATGTTGGTCATTGGATGTAATTTCACATTTAAACCAGTTATAAACTAGTGTCAATCTTTTGATAGTTATTATCTCTTAAAAACACGCTATTTGTTTTGACGACGAGAATTAATTTTTAAATTAGTTAATGCAACTGATATGTTTTGAATTTGGTAAAATAGACATCATTTTTGAGTTCATAATATCAAATATAGCTTAGGCCTAATTTTTTGTATTTTTCTGAAAACTTTCAATTTTTGATGAATAGTGAAACCACTAAGTGGTAGTTAAAAAAAACTAAATTGTTCATAAAACATAATTTTACCGCTTCTATGAGTGGAATTTCGAAAATCCGGGAGACACGGTTAATATCAAGGACTAAAATTTGGTTCAATGAGATGAAAATAATTTTTTGGTGAATAGTAAATTTTTACTTTTTTTACCACGGTTAAAAGTAAATAGGGTAATTAAGGGTAAAAATGATATTATTATTACCCTAACACATGTCCTAATTCTATTGGACAAGTTTAATTCGACCAAAAACAAACTTAGGAATAAAATATGACCATTTAGGTCCACTTGGATTAGATTAGGACATTTATTAATTTATTTAAAGAAGGGTTAAAATAGTTAAAATCAAAGTTTAATAAGTAAATAATTTTTAATATGGGGTTATAAATAATATAAATTCGACTATAAATATTAATTAGAAAGATAAAAAGATTTCCTACATGATGGTATTTTATTTATAATTTTTATACATTAAATAATTTAATTTATTTATGACACAATTATGATGCAGTAATTATCTTATTTATGAAATATTGACATAATTGATGTTATAAACACCAAAATAAATGTAATTTGAGACTTTTTATGAATTCCACTAATTTTATAGGTTACTATGATATATTAGTGTTGATTTAATCAACTTGGTTCGAACATATAATTCTTTTATGACTTTCAAAAAAATCATATATCAAATAGTGTCAAAATTGACACAAAATAGTTTTTAAATCAAATATTATATTATTAATTGTTATTTTATTCCTAAAAATATAAGGTTCGGCCAAATGACTTATATAAGTATATATATATTAATAATAAACAATTTTGGATTCGTTTGGCATGTTATAGTAAGTGTATTAACCATATAGTGAAAGAAAACAAAAAGACACGGTAAAAGTTAAATTATTTAACTTAGAGTTAAATCTAATTGATAAGGTTAAAATAATACCCTAAACTTGTCTAAATCCTATTGGTTGATAGTATTTCGACCCATCCCCACTTTAGCTTCGAAATAAGACCCTTTGGAACCATTATAAACCAATTTTGACTTTAATATAAAATAATATTTTGAGATATTCCTAAGGTGCCCCTCTCCTCCCTTATAAAAGGGCACCTCCTCCCCCTCCTCCTCACACCAATTTGAGCACTCAAGCTCGTCCAACCCCTGCCATTTTCTCCTCTCCACTTACCTAGAATAATACTAGAGGTCCTGGTCTTCTTCAAAGACCAATCTTAGTTCCCTAAGTGGAGGATTCAAAGAAGCGTTCCAAAGAAGAGGTAATATCCATTATCGATCTTTTCAATTTCTTTCTTCTTCAACTTCTTATTCTTTAGTTGTTTCATGATAAAGTAATAACATCAGTATTACTTACATACTTATATGTTATTATAAATATGAAACAACCCTAATTCACCTTCTATCCATCCTACGGAAAAATGAAATCACCGCGCGTTCGTACGTACGGAATACCGTCTCCACGCCGTGGTGTAATCTATTTTCCACCATCACCTTACAAGGATGGGTATAATGGTGTAATGAGTAACTATTTATGATTATTATAAAGTAATATTGATACTGAAATAATATACATATACTACAATACAATTCCACGATCATAGGAACGATATCATCACTCGTGTGTACGTACAGAATACCGTCTCCACGATGTGATGCGACTCGTTCTACATGATCATCATTACATAGTAATTATATAAATGAATTGAATGAATAAATATGATATATGTTACACTAATACCATTCTGGATATAAGGTATCTATAACCTTAAAATAAGAATAAGAATTTATTCTGCAAAACACGCATAAGAACAAAAGGCAATAAAGACCCGAGTAACAAGTAACAATGAAATATTACTAACAAGAAGCTAAGAATATGACCATATATGATATCATATCAATATTTATGATTCTGGAATAAGTCAATAACATTATTTAAACCATTATACAGGAGCTTCGGACACATACAAAGCAAATCGGACCTAAGGTAAGGGAAAATCTCGCAATCTCAATTTTTATCCGAGATTGTTTATACTTTGGCATTTACTGGGGTGTATTTTATCATCCCCATCCATGTTTCCTCAATATGTAATATTATTTCCATCCAACTACAATTGTTTAAATCCAATTCTACCCTTCGGTGAGTTTTTAGTAAAAAATATGAAAGGAATCTTTTGACGTTTTTCTTACGAGGTGCTTTTTGACTTTTCCGACAAAAGTACGAAGAATGTTTTTTTAACTTATACGACATGAATGGATTTTTAAAACATTATTTCCAAGAATATTCCTTTACAAGTTTTAAGTTTATTTTTAATCAACTTCTTTTATTTTAAAGTCGTATGACATGTTATGAAAGGAAAAATGTTTTTGAAGAAGAAAGGATATTTTCCTCAAGAATGGAGTTCAAGTGTTTTATCAAAATTATTTTCCATCTAAGATAATAAAGGGTTCTGTTTTTATCCATATTTTTACATTGATTTGACTATGTTGTGATGTAATTATGTTTATGAATTCATTTATCTTGTATGAATGGTTTTATGATGTCCTGATGTTTAAGAATCCCATTTGTATTACATGGGTTATGCAATGATGTATGGTTTATGATTTTGTGGCACACATAATAATGGTATCATTATGAGATGGGTGGGACCTATATCTCCCTCCAATTCATTGGGTAAATATTTTATATCTCATGAGATAGACATGGCTGAAATGGTAGGTTATACCGGTTCAGTGAAACAGGATTGAAACGAGGGTTACTCGATTCAGAAAGGGACTTTGTCCACTAAGATAGTCTTGGCAATGAGTCTTGACTAACAAGAAATGATTCTCTATGATTATGTGTGAATGCCACAAAGTTTCATGTTTTAAGTTATTATTATTGTGATTACATTTCACTGCCATGATTTATCCCATGTTATGAAATTATGCTCTCTTTTGCAGGTTAAGATTTCCAAAATGTTATGTTCTTTTGAATATGATGTGATTGATATTTCTGTTGTTTACCCTTACTGAGCATTTGAGCTCACCCTTTTATGTTTTCTTTTCCCCAGGATATAAAGAAAGGTTTTAGGTAAAAAAAAAGGAAGATCTTTATGGGAGATGTTGAAGATCTTTCACCATGATTAGAAGATTACGTTCCGAGTTTCCAAAGACACTAAACTATTACGATCCTTGTGTGTGTGTTTTTGTTATGTACTAAGTATTCCGCAAAAGTAATGTAATGTTCATGTACGTCAGGCTTTGGGTCTCTACAGTTGGTATCAGAGGAAAGGTTTAGTCAACCTTTGGAAACTAGGATGCGAAAACGTTAGTGAGATCCCTAGAGATATTTTTAAGGTATGTCTAGGGATGTCCCTAAGGATAAGTATACATATAGGTTATAGTACTAGAATTACGCTAACGATCATAGAATTAAACCTAAGATGTTAGATATTGAGGATACTCCCCCTTTATTATGTTGTTTTCCCTAGCATGATTTCTTCCTCTCACACTATTATTTTTGGGTTTTAGATGATGGCTGGAACCCGAAGGAACCGTGTTCATCAATGCAATGGACAATGCAATTATTTTCCTCCTGAACAAACAAATGTTATGGGAGAAGGAGTGCAAGATCTTATTGCTATACTTACACAAGCTATGAATCGTTCTGGACTTCCAAATTAGCAGAGAAGGGAACAATATTCTATTGAGTCCTTCATGAGGCAACGTCCACCTTCTTTTAGTGGGTCTTCCGATCCACTTGTTGCTGAACAATGGATCAGTACCACTGAAAAGATATTTTTAGTTCTTCAATGTTCTGAACATGATAAAGTCATCTTAGCAGTATATCGTTTGGAAGGTGAAGCTGATCAATGGTGGAATCTTATCAAGAATACGAGTCCAAGAGATGAAATTGAGTCCATGGAATGGGATGAGTTTAAGAACTTATTTTTCAATAAGTAATTCCCTCGTATTCTTCGAACAAAGATGGAGAAGGAGTTTCTTGAACTAAAGAAAAAGGATGATGAATCTGTTGGTAAATACGAAGAGAATTTTACAAGACTTGCAAGGTATGCATCTGGCATTATCATCCAACCTGAAAGTAAAGTTGATCGATTTTTCAGTGGCTTAAAACCAAGTCTTCGAAGGGCATTAGCTATACGAGACATCAGTAGCTATGAAGAAATTGTGCATTGTGCTATCAAGGTAGAAATAGAAGTTGGTGTTACATATCCATCTCATGGTTTTGATAAGAAACGAAAGATGGAGTTCAAGGAGAAATCTCAGAATAATGGTGAAAAGAAGATGAATGTTTCCTTATGCTCAAAGTGTGGAAATAAGCATGGTGGAGATTGTCTTAAAGGGACTAGAAAATGTTTTAAGTGTGGAAAAGAAGGTCATCGAGCAGCTGAGTGTCGAGGTAATAGAAAAAGGGTTTCTAATGATGTGAATAAAGCAAACACTGCAGAGAATGCACCACCAACACTTCAATGCTTCAAGTGCAAGGAAATGGGGCATTATGCTAATAAATGCCCTAATCCAAGGGTTAGTGATGATCAACATGAGCAACCACTGAAGGCAAAAGACAAAGGGACGTCACATGCGATCACTATTGGCGATGTTGAATATGACAATGATGTGGTGGAATGATTAAGTGATTATGTAATGGGATTCCAAAATAATGTTGTATCATGGAGTATTGGAATATTTATGTATTGGTCTAATATGGTATTCAAAGTGATTGATATATTTTTGGAAATAAGACGATATGCGCATAATGAAGGGAAAATGAGAAAATGAAATGTTTAACAGTATTCATGAGCTCATGATTGATATAAGGACTAAGTGATATCATGGTTTGAGTATATAGAATTTTGAGGATTTTGGTATGTGGAAGGTGTTAACTTTTAACTTCATTCATGTTTTCACTAAGGTATTTGAAGTGCACAGTGTTGCATTTGTTGTCAATGAGGCATGAAGTTGTCTTGGAATGAATGGAAGTCAGGGAATGTCAAGATGTGAATGACAAAGGTTGTGATGGTGTTGGTGGTGAAGGAGAATGGCCATGGTACTAAGATGCATGTCACTTAGGAGATTCACTAAGTGGTATTGGAAATTGTGGTTGAAACATTCTCCATGTAAATCAGACGATTGTTGAGCTGATCTTTAAGTTCATAGATCTTGTATCCTGATGATACAATGTCACAACAGTGATTGAAGACCATGCATTGTATTGACAATGCATGAGGGGAATGAAAGTGATCCATCCACACTCTCTAAGTGGATGATGTGGATTAATGAAGTCCATGTACTATTTCTTAGTGCATGTGAATCAGAAGAAGATCCAATTGATCTCTGATTAGATCAATGAAGACTGTTGAAGAAAATGTGTGATTTATGAGATTCAGTTGAAGAAGTCCCTCCTAAGTATTGAACACATATGGAAGAGGAGATGAAGAAGATTAAGAAGAAACCTTGGGAATTCCATATCCTAAGTAGATATCATATGAGAGGATAAATGATGGAATTCTTAAGAAGAAGAAGGAATATGGCTTAGAGAAGTGGCTCTTGGCAATTGGCATGTTTTATATGGAGGAGAACTTTGTTTTTAACAAAGTCTTAATATTTGCCTTAGCCAAAAATTTGGCCAGCCAAGGACACCTTGAGGGTTCAACCCCAAGGCACATGTGGGCCTAAGGCGCCACGCCCAAGGGGGAACCCGTGGGGCGAGCCCAAGGCGGCAGAATCAGGGGCCGTGTATAAGCCCCGAGGGCACGCGGTGGTGAAGCCCGCACACCTGAGTGTGCATAGTGGGCGCTAGGAGCGCGCCCGCAGAGGTGAGAGTGGGCGCAGAGCGCGCCCGCAGGGAGAACACGGTGCGGGGCGGCACCGTGGAGGGAGAAGTTCAACTGAGCGCTTCTCGGCAGCGCTTGGTTGATAAGCCGCGAGAAAACCGGCCGCGGCTTCGATGTGGGATGCGGAATTTTTCCGCGGAGCGAATCCCAGCCGCACGATCGATCGCGCGCCAGATCTCGGCCGCACATCTGATCTGCGGCGAGGCGATCTGATCCAGGCCGTCCGAGGTTATTTGATCGCCCGATCCGACGGCTCCCGGCTCGTCTCCTTCATTGAGCTTGACCGAGGCTTCCCCGAAGCCACCCGCGTGCCTCCGTCGAACCAAGAGCACTCTGAGCACTGGATTTCGAGTTCCCGGCCACCGTTGTTCGAGCTGAAGGATCCATTGGGTTCGTCTCGACGTACTGAACATGTCCATGCCTTAAAATATACTTGCATGCAATGAGATGATGAATTCGATGAAGGCCGAAGGCAAACGAAGTGCCGAGGCCTTGGTGTGTTCGTGTTTTTCATGGGATAGAAGAGGCAAAGGCCGTGCATGCGTTCTAAGTCGCATGCACGTAGAGAAAAATAAGGAAAGAACCCACGGTGGAAACTGAGGAGAAAAAAGAGATTTTACAGAAACTTGAGATCCGAAAATCTCGGTGGTTCAAGATTTTTCTCACGCGGATAAACCACCTCTGCCTCGCCTATAAAAAGAAAACCACAGGCGCTGTTTATGCTTGCTAAAGTTCTTGTTGAAGATTTTTGTCCCGTGAGATCCCTCTACCTCGCGAAGAAAGAAGCCCCGCGCATTCTACTTGCGCGGCTGAGTTCCTTGCGCGCAATACCTTTGCGCGACAAGAAGAAGGGGTCCATGCGCGCCTCCCTTGCGTGACAGGAAGGAGCCGAGCCGCACACTTGCGCACTCAAGGCCATTACCCTCTCTGCCCGCAAACTTACACGGCAGGAGGATCTTGCACGTCGTTTGTGCCTTGTTCACTTGTGCTTCTGAAGAAAAGGAGAAGAGGCTGCTTGACCCTTGCGCGCCACCTGACTTGCACCTTGAGGACTTGCGCGCCTCCTTGAGGTAGGAGAAGACCCGAGGCCATGTGTGTGCACAAAGAGCAACACCAAGTGGTGTGTGCCAAGTGAAGTGGAAGACCACACTTTGAGTGTGTTTAATACGGGCAGTAGCTTGTGCAAAGATAGAGAACCCAAGGCTTAGTGCCTTTGTGTGCAAATTGAACAAGTGAAGCCCGTAGCCTTGTGGTTGTGCACACTTGAAGATTAAAAGAGAAAAATAAAGTATGTGTGCAAAGTGGAAGAGTACAAGAAGGGAAGAAGGCCATAGGCATTTGTGTGTGCAAAAGAACTAAAAGGCCGAACCTAGTGTGTGTGCACTAAGTGAAGTGAACACACTTAGAAGAAGGAAGAAAGAGGAGACCCTCACACTAAAGTACAACACACTTGTGAGTGTGTAAACAAAAAGAACAAAGTGTGAAGAAGGAAGAAGGTGTGTGTGCTAAAAGTATTTACACCCATTGTGGGTTTATCACACCAAGGAGAAAAAGGAAGTGCATGCATGCATTCATGCACATGCGCACGTAATCAAAGTTCAAATCAGTGAGTGTGCATCTGAGTTGACCAAGACCAGAGGATCTTGAAGAGTTTTGAGAAGCCATGCAATCAGTGCATGAGGATGCAGAGATGTCATGCACTCAGTGCATGAAGTTGATGTGAACTGAGACTGGACCAGACTGAAGTTAAAGATATCAGTTGTCTGAGTATTCAGTAGTTGAAGAGAGAAGCCAGGTCATCCTAAGAAGAAGGTGATAAAGCCTGAGCTAGCCGAGAAGACCTGATCATCACAAGTGATCAGAGGTACAGAGCAAGGCCAGCAGTCTTTATCCCAGACTGCTGAGGATACTTGAAGAACTTAAAGTGAATAAGAGCTACTCGTGTGACTTGAGGAGCCAGGAGAAGACCCTGTGGGACTCAGGGAGAAGAAGTCTTCAGTGGGATTCTGGAGCAGGCCAGTGGGCCTCTGGTAACACTGTGTGAAGCAGTATAAAGACCCTCCTGTGGGACTCAGGAGAGATACGGTGGGAATCTTTATCGACCATTGTAATACTAACAGATTATAATGAGAGAATCCATGCTGGGAGAGCATGGCAAGGATGTAGGCCTTTGGTGCCGAACCTTGTAAATCCTTGTGTCATGTGCCTTTTCATTATTGTATTATCCGGGAAAGGTTGAGAGACATAAGAAGAGTGGATCGAGGCCTTAACAAGCCATAGAGGTTTAATTGATTAAGAATCAATTAGTAAAAAGTTTTAAAGGATCACTGATTCACCCCCTCCCCCTCTCAGTGATTCACACTGATCTGGGCACTTCAATTGGTATCAGAGCGAGGTTACCTCTAAAAGATCCAAGGGAGTCTTTATGAAGTGAAGATTTGAGGAAATGAGTGACCAGCCTCAAATGGAGATATCTGCCAAGACTCAGAAAAACAGGATGAAGAAACAGACCAAGAAGATGAAGAAGAAGATTGTTACTGATAGAGAAACACCTGACAATTCCTTTGATCACTCTTCTGGTGAAGCCTGTCCTAGCTGTGATGAAGATGGAAGAAACAATGATCTTCTAAATGCAATCAAATATATTCAGAAGACAGTCCCCAAGGAAGTGGAAATGTGTATTACTACTGGCATCCTTGATCTTCAAGAAGAAAAATTATAGCTAGAAGAAGAATCCAATGCAATGGAAGATCAATTGGCTAAAAGGGTTGGCATAACCAACACTCTCAGAAGGCTGGTGAATGCCAAAGATGAAACTATTTCCCTTTGCAATGAAATATATGAAGATACCTGTGAAGAATTTCAAAGGAGCTCTTCTGAGAAAGAAATTTTTTTGATAATGATCAAAGATGTTTTCCATGCACTGGAAAAGAGACACAGAGTTTCAATGGTTGTCAAAGATGCTCAACTTGAAGACAAAGCAAAAAGGGTAAAGGAGCTTGACAATTCATTGCTTGAATTGAAGACAGTGCATGATGACCAGATGAATCAGCTGAAAGAAAGTTGGGAAGGAAAGCTAAGAGCTGTTGAGGATGAGAAGAACTCCCTTAACATGAAGTGCTTAGAACTAGAGGTGATATTGACAAATCTACAATCACCCAAAGCTGAATCCTCCCAGTCAGCTGTAAGAAGAAATGTTGCTACACAGGTATGCATTGAGAAGGATGATTCTAAAAGAAAGACATCCTCTAGTGAAAGTGCAACAACTTCTAAAAAGAAGGTACCATCCATCCCATCTTGTACTGATGCTTCTAATAGTGTTTCTACTAAAAGTGTAGGATGGATGAATGAATCCAAACAAGTATGGATGAAGACAGTAAAGAAGCAGAGCTCTCCTGAAGCAGAACAAAAAATCAAGAAAACTACCCAGCAATCAAAAGGACTGAAAAGGTCAAGATTTGTGGGTCAGTGTTGGTGTTGTAAAAGTTATGGGCATTGTGCAAAAGATTGTATGTACAATCCTTTAAATGCAAAAGCACAAAGGAAGTCCATGCCAAGGGGGAGCAAGCCAGAAGAAAAGAAGCAACATCCACAGGTCCAGAGACATCTGTTTACTGCAAATAGATTTGGATTACTTGACAACATCTGGGATGGTTGCAAAAGTGGTCAAAGAGTTGATACATATCAATCTCCGAATGTATCCGAAGCTGGAATGAAGAGAAGATCACTGAACCTGGCTAAGAGAGATTCCTTGGGAAGCAAGCAGAAGAAAGTGGAAGATTCTCCCAAGAAGAGTTTGAAGAATGAAGAGAAGTCCCCGAATTGAAATCCAAGAAGGGTGATGCATCCAAAAGGACCACCAAGAAAACATGCTTCTACTGTGGAAAGAAAGGACACATCATGGACCTTTGTAAAGAAGCCATGAAACTAAATAGAAGCAGACTGCACTCCAAAAGACAATCAATCCAGAAGAAGAAGGGATTGATTGAAAATAAGTTTCCTAAGAGAGGTAGCTTAGCAGCATCCAAAGAACCATGTGGAACTTCCAAAACTGAGGCCACTCTTCCAAATGATTTACTAGTCATATGGCCAAATCAGTTGCAACTTGCCAAAGATCTGCAAAAAGCTGAAGATAAAGTTCTGGCAATTTCTAAGGCAAAAGGGAAGAAGAATATTTCACATGAAGATGTGTTGAGATCCACACCAGCACAAACATAAAAGAAGATCAGATGTGCAAGTGTGAAGAATGGTGAAAATGGGACATCTCGGTTGAGAGAATCTTCTCAACCTTGTTGTTCACATTGATGAACCAAGGAGGTTCCATCTTATTCCCTTATACTATTGGTATTTACATGTGCTGACATTGCAAGGAATTGAAGATGATGATCATTCTCAACTGGAGGATGGTTTGGACAGAATGGAGTGCACCCCTTGAGGGGGAGCCAATCTGGAGAAGATGATGTTCTGAAATTAATATCATCTTGAGAAAGTAGATGAAATGGGGAGCTTTATATTTGCACCTGAACATTCTAATGTGTTTTGTGAAGTATGTGCAGGATTCAGCAATTCATTGAATATCTGAAAAAATTCAACCCCTAAGCATGATCTCACATGTTTACAGTGAATGTGGACAGCATTGAGTTCCTTGGTTACATCACTCTTGTTTTCTACACCGGGTTAGCCCAAGTAGACTTAGAGTTGATTTACTAAAGGTTCTTTGCTAAAGAGAACATGTGGCATCATCCCTCTCCTAGTGATTTTTAAAGAAGATGTTGTTCGAAGGGAGGAAGAGATTTTTTTTGAAAGAGAACCACACCACACCTTTGCATTTGATTGCCAATAAGGGGGAGAAAATATTGGCACACATATTGACCCATTCATATGTGCTGAAGGAGTGTATTGATAACAAATACAAAGGGGGAGATTGAAGTGCACAGTGTTGCATTTGTTGTCAATGAGGCATGAAGTTGTCTTGGAATGAATGGAAGTCAGGGAATGTCAAGATGTGAATGACAAAGGTTGTGATGGTGTTGGTGGTGAAGGAGAATGGCCATGGTACTAAGATGCATGTCACTTAGGAGATTCACTAAGTGGTATTGGAAATTGTGGTTGAAACATTCTCCATGTAAATCAGACGATTGTTGAGCTGATCTTTAAGTTCATAGATCTTGTATCCTGATGATACAATGTCACAACAGTGATTGAAGACCATGCATTGTATTGACAATGCATGAGGGGAATGAAAGTGATCCATCCACACTCTCTAAGTGGATGATGTGGATTAATGAAGTCCATGTACTATTTCTTAGTGCATGTGAATCAGAAGAAGATCCAATTGATCTCTAATTAGATCAATGAAGAATGTTGAAGAACATGTGTGATTTATGAGATTCAGTTGAAGAAGTCCCTCCTAAGTATTGAACACATATGGAAGAGGAGATGAAGAAGATTAAGAAGAAACCTTGGGAATTCCATATCCTAAGTAGAGATCATATGAGAGGATAAATGATGGAATTCTTAAGAAGAAGAAGTAAGATGGCTTAGAGAAGTGGCACTTGGCAATTGGCATGTTTTATATGGAGGAGAACTTTGTTTTTAACAAAGTCTTAATATTTGCCTTAGCCAAAAATTTGGCCAGCCAAGGACACCTTGAGGGTTCAACCCCAAGGCACATGTGGGCCTACGGCGCCACGCCCAAGGGGGAAACCGTGGGGCGAGCCCAAGGCGGCAGAAGCAGGGGCCGTGTATAAGCCCCGAGGGCACGCGGTGGTGAAGCCCGCACACCTGAGTGTGCATAGTGGGCGCTAGGAGCGCGCCCGCAGAGGCGAGAGTGGGCGCAGAGCGCGCCCGCAGGGAGAACACGGTGCGGGGCGGCACCGTGGAGGGAGAAGTTCAACTGAGCGCTTCTCGACATCGCTTGGTTGATAAGCCGCGAGAAAATCGGCCGCAGCTTCGATGTGGGATGCGGAATTTTTCCGCGGAGCGAATCCCAGCCGCACGATCGATCGCGCGCCAGATCTCGTCCGCACATCTGATCTGCGGTGAGACGATCTGATCCAGGCCGTCCGAGGTAATTTGATCGCCCGATCCGACGGCTCCCGGCTCGTCTCCTTCATTGAGCTTGACCGAGGCTTCCCCGAAGCCACCCGCGTGCCTCCGTCGAACCAGGAGCACTCCGAGCACTGGATTTCGAGTTCCCGGCCACCGTTGTTCGAGCTGAAGGATCCATTGGGTTCATCTCGACGTACTGAACATGTCCATGCCTTAAAATATACTTGCATGCAATGAGATGATGAATTCGATGAAGGCCGAAGGCAAACGAAGTTCCGAGGCCTTGGTGTGTTCGTGTTTTGCATGGGATAGAAGAGACAAAGGCCGTGCATGCGTTCTAAGTCGCATGCACGTAGAGAAAAATAAGGAAAGAACCCGCGGTGGAAACTGAGGAGAAAAACGAGATTTTACAGAAACTTGAGATCCGAAAATCTCGGTGGTTCAAGATTTTTCTCACGCGGATAAACCACCTCTGCCTCGCCTATAAAAAGAAGACCACAGGCGCTATTTATGCTTGCTGAAGTTCTTGTTGAAGATTTTTGTCCCGTGGGAGCCCTCTGCCTCGCGAAGAAAGAAGCCCCGCGCATTCTACTTGCGCGGCTGAGTTCCTTGCGCGCAATACCTTTGCGCGACAAGAAGAAGGGGTCCCTGCGCGCCTCCCTTGCGTGACAGGAAGGAGCTGAGCCGCACACTTGCGCGCTCAAGGCCATTACCCTCTCTGCCCGCGAACTTACACGGTAGGAGGAGCTTGCACGTCGTTTGTGCCTTGTGCACTTGTGCTTCTGAAGAAAAGGAGAAGAGGCTTCTTGACCCTTGCGCGCCACCTGACTTGCACCTTGAGGACTTGTGCGCCTCCTTGAGGCAGGAGAAGACCCGAGGCCATGTGTGTGCACAAAGAGCAACACCAAGTGGTGTGTGCCAAGTGAAGTGGAAGACCACACTTTGAGTGTGTTTAATACGGGCAGTAGCTTGTGAAAAGAGGGAGAACCCAAGGCTTAGTGCCTTTGTGTGCAAATTGAACAAGTGAAGCCCGTAGCCTTGTGGTTGTGCACACTTGAAGATTAAAAGAGAAAAATAAAGTATGTGTGAAAAGTGGAAGAGTACAAGAATGGAAGAAGGCCATAGGCATTTGTGTGTGCAAAAGAACTAAAAGGCCAAACCTAGTGTGTGTGCACTAAGTGAAGTGAACACACTTAGAAGAAGGAAGAAAGAGGAGACCCTCACACTAAAGTACAACACACTTGTGAGTGTGTAAACAAAAAGAACAAAGTGTGAAGAAGGAAGAAGGTGTGTGTGCTAAAAGTATTTACACCCATTGTGGGTTTATCACACCAAGGAGAAAAAGGAAGTGCATGCATGCATGCATGCACATGCGCACGTAATCAAAGTTCAAATCAGTGAGTGTGCATCTGAGTTGACCAAGACCAGAGGATCTTGAAGAGTTTTGAGAAGCCATGCAATCAGTGCATGAGGATGCAGAGATGCCATGCACTCAGTGCATGAAGTTGATGTGAACTGAGACTAGACCAAACTGAAGTTAAAGATATCAGTTGTCTGAGTATTCAGTAGTTGAAGAGAGAAGCCAGGTCATCCTAAGAAGAAGGTGATAAAGCCTGAGCTAGACGAGAAGACCTGATCATCACAAGTGATCAGAGGTACAGAGCAAGGCCAGCAGTCTTTATCCCAGACTGCTGAGGATACTTGAAGAACTTAAAGTGAAGAAGAGCTACTCGTGTGACTCGAGGAGCCAGGAGAAGACCATGTGGGACTCAGGGAGAAGAAGTCTTCAGTGGGATTCTGGAGCAGGCCAGTGGGACTCTGGTAACATTGTGTGAAGCAGTATAAAGACCCTCCTGTGGGACTCAGGAGAGATACGGTGGGAAGCTGTATCGACCATTGTAATACTAACAGATTATAATGGGAGAATTCATGCTGGGAGAGCATGGCAAGGATGTAGGCCTTTGGTGTCGAACCTTGTAAATCCTTGTGTCCTGTGCCTTTTCATTACTGCATTATCCGGGAAAGGTTGAGAGACATAAGAAGAGTGGATCGAGGCCTTAACAAGCCATAGAGGTTTAATTGATTAAGAATCAATTAGTAAAAAGTTTTAAAGGATCACTGATTCACCCCCTCCCCCTCTCAGTGATTCACACTGATCTGGGCACTTCAGTATTCAAGATAATACATTATTAAGGACTTTGAATGTCTGGAATGTGACCAACAAAACATATCTTATGATATATGGGGATCAGCGATGGTATTAAATCTCTGGTAATCGTTTTCACTATGTTATGAGAGTGGAATGGATTATGTTGGACATAAGTTAGTATTGTTTAAGGATAGAAATTTTTTTCGATATTATTGATGGGATGTTATAGTAATATTGTTTTAGAAAAAGGACAACCTGCAGGACGGGCGACAACCCATCGCGTCGGACAAGGCTGTGGGAATCGAACCCACAACCGAAATGCGACTGGCCTTTATCGCCTACCACTGGCCTACAGGAAGTCCCTGTTTAGTATAAACTAGTTTTATTTTATTAAGCGGTATGATATATGAAGTATAAGTTCATTTTTTGAACCATATACGATTAATCTAACCATAAGATGAACTTATAACTTTTCGAACCTTTTGTTTGAGACAGATGGAATGACCCATCATTCTATTACATGATCTGCTAACACATCACAAATGACAAATTCAACTTCATTTCTTTAAGAGATGAAGTGGAAATTGTCCAAAGAACGACCAATGGTGAGACTATACCGAAATCACGAAAGTATTTCTTCTAATTCCAATTTCATCAACTTTAGGGAAACGATCTTGAAAACCAAAAATGTTGTCCTAGTACTCTTATATCTAATTAATCATATGGTACCTTAGATCGTCACAAATTTATGGATTTGTGATTGTTGGCTTTTCCATAGCCATGTTCTCTACCACTCTCCATCAGAACATGATGGTTAGATTTTTCTTCCATATCCATATTTTCACCTCTGTGGAAACCCAGTGATTAGTTTATTTGGGTAACCGTTACGTTTCATACATTAGTTTTTAAAGATTGGTTTTGGTATTCCTTTTTACGATGTGGGTTTCTATTAAAGAAACTTTTGAGTAGTAAACCATTTATAACCCCGACAAATTTCGAGGGCGAAATTCATTTTAAGGGGGGTAGAATGTAACACCCCGAGATTTTATGAAAAATATTATTTTAATTTCATTAATGTCTTGTGTTGTATTCTACACCAAGATTACCTTACGCTATACGCAACACCGTATTAGCTTGCAGTATACGCAACACTATTCTTGGACCGTGTTACACACAATTTTGATAATAGTTATTCTACGCAACATTGAGTATATATATATATATATATATATTAAATGTATAAATGAAATATGGTTGGATTCTGTTATACGAAACAACGAAGGATTCTTTCACAACACGCAACCCTGACTTGGCTTGCATTACACGCAATCGCGAACTTCAATGATAGCGTTTGTAGTACGCAATACCGAGTTTCACTAAACAACGATATGCTATTAAAATATTATTAAAACTAGCCGTTATGAATAGTAATAACCACTTTTTGAAATTTTGTAAATTTTATTTTTCAAAATGGATTTCATTTTTGGATTCGGAATATCGAAATTAGCTTAGGGTGAAATTTTGGTACTTTTCGGATAACTTTCATATTCCGATGAATAGTGAAAATTACTAAATTTTAATTAAAAACAACTTTTTTAATAGAAATAATTAATAGTAATAAATTATTAATTTGAGTGGTTTTAAAGTATATTTAGAATTTATTTTTAAAATTTAATACAATGTTGGTCATTGGATGTAATTTCACATTTAAACCAGTTATAAACTAGTGTCAATCTTTTGATAGTTATTATCTCTTAAAAACACGCTATTTGTTTTGACAACGAGAATTAATTTTTAAATTAGTTAATGCAACTGATATGTTTTGAATTTGGTAAAATAGACATCATTTTTGAGTTCATAATATCAAATATATCTTAGGCCTAGTTTTTTGTATTTTTCTGAAAACTTTCAATTTTTGAGGAATAGTGAAACCACTAAGTGGTAATTAAAAAAAACTAAATTGTTCGTAAAACATAATTTTACCGCTTCTGTGAGTGGAATTTCGAAAATCCGGGAGACACGTTTAATATCAAGGACTAAAATGTGGTTCAATGAGATGAAAATAATTTTTTGGTGAATAGTAACTTTTTACTTTTTTTACCACGGTTAAAAGTAAATAGGGTAATTAAGGGTAAAAATGATATTATTATTACCCTAACACATGTCCTAATTCTATTGGACAAGTTTAATTTGACCAAAAACAAACTTAGGAATAAAATATGACCATTTAGGTCCACTTGTATTAGATTAGGACATTTATTAATTTATTTAAAGAAGGGTTAAAATAGTTAAAATCAAAGTTTAATAAGTAAATAATTTTTAATATGGGGTTATACATAAGATAGATTAGACTATAAATATTAGTTATAAAGATAAAAAGATTTCCTACATGATGGTATTTTATTTATAATTTTTAGACATTAAATAATTTAATTTATTTATGACACAATTATGATGCAGTAATTATCTTATTTATGAAATATTGACATAATTGATGTTATAAACACCAAAATAAATGTAATTTGAGACTTTTTATGAATTACACTAATTTTATAGGTTAATATGATATATTAGTGTCGATTTAATCAACTTGGTTCGAACATATAATTCTGTTATGACTTTCAAAAAAATCATATATCAAATAGTGTCAAAATTGACACAAAATAGTTTTTAAATCAAATATTATATTATTAATTGTTATTTTATTCCTAAAAATCTAAGGTTCGGCAAAATGACTTAGATAAGGATATATATATTAATAATAAACAATTTTGGGTTCGTTTGTCATGTTATAGTAAGTGTATTAACCATATAGTGAATGAAAACAAAAAGACACGGTAAAAGTTAAATTATTTAACTTAGAGTTATATCTAATTGATAAGGTTAAAATAATACCCTAAACTTGTCTAAATCCTATTGGTTGATAGGATTTAGACCCATCCCCACTTTAGCTTCTAAATAAGACCCTTTGTAACCATTATAAACTGATTTTGACTTTAATATAAAATAATATTTTGAGATATTCCTAAGGTGCCCCTCTCCTCCCTTATAAAAGGGCACCTCCTCCCCCTCCTCCTCACACCAATTTGAGCACTCAAGCTCGTCCAACCCCTGCCATTTTCTCCTATACACTTCCCTAGAATAATCCTAGAGGTCCTGGTCTTCTTCAAAGACCAATCTTAGTTCCCTAAGTGGAGGATTCAAAGAAGCGTTCCAAAGAAGAGGTAATATCCATTACCGATCTTTTCAATTTCTTTCTTCTTAAAATTCTTATTATTTAGTTGTTTCATGATAAAGTAATAACATAAGTATTACTTAAATACTGATATGTTATTATAAATATGAAACAACCCTAATTCACCTTCTATCCATCCTACGGAAAAATGAAATCACCGCGCGTGCGTACGTACGGAATACCGTCTCCACGCCGTGGTGTAATCTATTTTCCACCATCACCATACAAGGATGGGTATAATGGTGTAATGAGTAACTATTTATGATTATTATAAATTAATATTTATACTGAAATAATATACATATACTCCAATACAATTCCACGATCATAGGAACGATATCATCACTCGTGCGTACGTACAGAATACCGTCTCCACGATGTGATGCGACTCGTTCTACATGATCATCATTACATAGTAATTATATAAATGAATTGAATGAATAAATATGATATATGTTACACTAATACCATTCTGGATATAAGGTATCTATAACCTTAAAATAAGAATAAGAATTTATTCGGCAAAACACGTATAAGAACAAAAGGCAATAAAGACCCGAGTAACAAGTAACAATGAAATATTACTAACAAGAAGCTAAGAATATGACCATATATGATATCATATCAATATGTATGATTCTGTAATAAGTCAATAACATTATTTAAACCATTATACAGGAGCTTCGGACACATACAAAGCAAATCGGACCTAAGGTAAGGGAAAATCTCGCAATCTCAATTTTTATCCGAGATTGTTTATACGTTGGCATTTACTAGGGTGTATTTTATCATCCACGTCCATGTTTCCTCAATATGTAATATTATTTCCATCCAACTACAATTGTTTAAATCCAATTTTACCCTTCGGTGAGTTTTTAGTAAAAAATATGAAAGGAATCTTTTGACGTTTTTCGTACGAGGTGCTTTTTGACTTTTCTGACAAAAGTACGAAGAATGTTTTTTTAACTTATACGACATGAATGGATTTTTAAAACATTATTTCCAAGAAGCTTCCTTTACAAGTTTTCAAGTTTATTTTTAATCAACTTCTTTTATTTTAAATTTGTATGACATGTTATGAAAGGAAAAATGTTTTTGAAGAAGAAAGGATATTTTCCTCAAGAATGGAGTTCAAGTGTTTTATCAAAATTATTTTCCATCTAAGATAATAAAGGGTTCTGTTTTTATCCATATGTTTACATTTATTTGACTATGTTGTGATGGAATTATGTTTATGAATTCCTTTATCTTGTATGAATGGTTTTATGATGTCATGATGTTTAAGAATCCCATTTGTATTACATGGGTTATGCAATGATGTATGATTTATGATTTTGTGGCACACATAAGAATGGTATCATTATGAGATGGGTGGGACCTATATCTCCCTCCAATGCATTGGGTAAATATTTTATATCTCATGATATAGACATGGCTGAAATGGTAGGTTATACCGGTTCAGTGAAACAGGACTGAAACGAGGGTTACTCGATTCAGAAAGGGACTTTGTCCACTAAGATAGTCTTGGCAATGAGTCTTGACTAACAAGAAATGATTCTCTATGATTATGTGTGAATGCCACAAAGTTTCATGTTTTAAGTTATGATTATTGTGATTACATTTCACTGCCATGATTTATCCCATGTTATGAAATTATGCTCTCTTTTGCATTTTAAGATTTCCAAAATGTTATGTTCTTTTGAATATGATGTGATTGATATTTCTGTTGTTTACCCTTACTGAGCATTTGAGCTCACCCTTTTATATTTTCTTTTCCCCAGGATATAAAGAAAGGTTTTAGGTAAAAAAAAAGGAAGATCTTTATGGGAGATGTTGAAGATCTTTCACCACGATTAGAAGATTACATTCTGAGTTTCCAAAGACACTAAACTATTATGATCCTTGTGTGTGTGTTTTTGTTATGTACTAAGTATTCCGCAAAAGTAATGTAATGTTCATGTACGTCAGGCTTCGGGTCTCTACACTCTGAATGTTCTGATTTTCTTGAGTTTGATTTAACTATAACTTTATTAGTCTTTGTAGACTTAATAAATTTCTTAGGATTCTTGGATTTAATTTAATTTGATGTAGTAGTAAAATAAACTCCTCCATTATTTTTCTTTACATTTTTCTTCATCTCTTTTCAATCTATTTTCATATTGAAAAAGAGTTTCAAATAACTCATTAAAAGTAACACTTGTAACCTTTCTTGATTCATCAATAGTAGTTCTTTTTTATTACCACTAATTAGGAATGATGTCTATGATCTTTTCAATAAGTATTTCATCATCCATAACTTTCTCTCCCGTCGATTTTAAACTATTCACAATTGTTATAAATCTTTGTTGTACCTTAAAAACAGGTTCTCTAAAAGGGAATTTAAAATCTTGATAGTATTCTCTTAGAATTACTCTTCTAGTCTCAACCACTTTAGATGTACCAAAATGAGTAATCTAGAGTTTCTTCCAAATATTATTGGATGATTCAAAATAATAAATCAGGCTATATATATTTCTAGTCATTGAACATAGTAAATTATTTTGTACCTTTTAATTCAATTGATACTCTTGCTTCTCTTGATTGGTAAAGGGTATTACTTCCTTGTCAGGAATCTTATATTCACTAGTTTATATAACAGATTTTTCAACTCTAGTGTTGATTAAAAAGGTCTTCATTCTATCTCTCTAGTATTCATAATAATTTCCATAAAAAATTGGTGGTCTTATAGGATTGAGATTATCAATTGAACCAAAATTAAGTCATGTCATCTTAAAAACAATAAAAA
Organism: Viscum album; assembly: GCA_963277665.1. Classification (NCBI taxonomy): domain Eukaryota; kingdom Viridiplantae; phylum Streptophyta; class Magnoliopsida; order Santalales; family Viscaceae; genus Viscum; species Viscum album. The sequence continues at coordinate 418,377,430 of OY728162.1, read as the reverse complement.
ATTTATTTTTCCATAGTACATGTTAGTGTAGTAACTATTTATAAATAGAAAGTTTACAAAAGAAATATATCTAACTTTCAAAATTAAAGTAAAAAATATATGAGAATTGGAAACCTCCTCTGATACCAATTATTGGATCGTAATGTATATGTTGATGGAACAATTCAAAAGGGGTTGAATTGTAGGTTTAAAAAATCATTTTCATCTTTAAAAGATTTTGTTTAAAAATATTTAAACTAATTAAATTCACAATACCTCTTAATGTATTAAAAAATTAATCAGACAGGGCCCTGGGTCCAGCTATAAAATTATTATAATCAGATGATTATGATAATTTAATCCATAAGTCGTAAATCAAATTAATCGTATTCATGGTTGAAATGATTTCAATAGAGTAAGTGTGTAAAAGACCATAATAACTATGGTTACCATGATCAAAGTAAAACAATAGAACAATTTAATCATAAAGCATACAAAATGATATTGAGAAATTAAAAAGATCATAATCACTAAAAACATAATTACAAATATCGTAATTTGGGTATATTACTAAAGTATCATAATCAGATTGGTTATGATAATAAAAATGAACAATAGAAAAATGAATATATAAAACAATTCACTTTCTATTATAATACAATGAAAATGTAAAAGAATAAAATTATTTTAACCCAAAGAGAAGGGTATCCAATAACCTTGGATAAAGGTCCCTTGATTTATACAATCAATCAATTCTTTCTTACCCACACTTGGATAAGTCCTCGATATGATGATCAGATTCTATCTTTCTATCCCTACAAGCCCTTGATTAAGAAGGTAATCAGCACATTTGTCTTTCTAGCCTTAGAATCCCTTTATCCCCAAATGATCGAAAGATATATATTTTTATTCTAGGAAAATCTCGATCGTAATCACCAATGATTAGTATCACATGAAAAAAAACAAATCTATTGAATATTACAAGTATGTCAAACAAGATGTTCACAACTTAATCCCTTAAAGGCTTTTATACCATGAATTTTTTGTTAGAGCTCTCATAGTGTATCAGTTCTTCCAAAGTTATGAGCTCATTTAAATGACCTAGTATTTATAGTAGTTGGCTCCAACAGTTATATTTTCCTCCAACTGTTGGATTTTCTCCTGAAAATTTATAGGTACTTGGACATTTGGAACACCAATAGTCATCTTGTAACTGTAACAAAAACATTGTTTTATAATGTATATCAAAATATAATACATGACACTATTTTGATTAAAAGTTTTTCCTTTTGATACAATACTATTTTATGGATATAATAAAGTGGCACTGAAAGAAATTTATTTATTATAATAAAATAAAAAAATTGAACAATAAATGAGTATGATGATTTTTATTAAGATAGTGAGTATTAATTTATCTTGTCAGTAAGATACTAAATGGTGTGTATGATGAAAATCATAATCGGTGCTTCTGATGAAAATCATAATCTGTGAGTATGATGTAAATTGTATCTTGGGTCATGTAGATAATCATAGGTATGATAATCATGAGTATGATAATAATCATATGCATAAGGAAAATCATAATGATAAAATTTAAAACAAAAAACCTTAAAGTAAACATGATAAAACAAAATATGAATTCATTTGAAAATAGTGTTTGTGATTTCCAAAACAAAAAGGAATAGAAAAGTAAAAAAAGAAAGATTTTGATTCAATAGTATATCCATGCCTGTTTTGATTAAAATTGAAAGCATGATTTTGTTTTTTTATGTAATATTATAATGGAACACTTTGTCAGACCCTAATGAAATTTTTATCTTACACCTTACCTTTTTCTCTGGGTTTTTAAGGATTTTATTCTTTCATGTCTAAGTAAAGGGAAAGTGCCTCTTAGAAGAGGTGGATGTTCTTGATCCCTTGGGGCTTGGAGTGACGTGTCCTCTAGGATTTAAGGTTATCTTATTTATTTTATAGTACTTTGGTGATGTACTAGTTTTGTTTTTGATATACTTGTTTTTTTTTACAACCTCACTTTTTAGTTTTTGAGAATACTGATATGTATCTGTTTTTCTTCTACAGTTCTTGTGGAAAAAATTTTGCCACATTTATTTTTCATGATGTCAAATGCTAGTCACCAACCTGTGGATATAGAGAATTCCCTTTGGTCTATGGAAGGATCAACTCAGTTATCAGAGTACTGGGTTATTTGGGATTTCTTGTGACAAAGTGGTCTTAGAGCTGTAGTTTAATCATCTTACCTTGATTTCAGTATACATTTGAGAAATCTTGTCAAGACTTAGGAGGTAGTTTCAAGTGAGTGTCAAGATAACTCTCATTGTAATGATCCTTAAGTCACCATGGGTATTTGGGAAATTTATCTTGAGGATTGGTTCTAGTCTTTTCCCAACTTTTTATTTAGATAGGTTAAAATCCAAATCTTGTTTTCTTATTTGATGGGATTAATTTCCCTTAATTCTATTGTTTGAGTATTGATCTAAATAATCTTCTGATGTCTTCAATGTTTTTTGATGATTTTTTATAGCATCATTCCTTTTAGAATATGTGTGAATAGTATATGAGAGTAATTTACTGATGAAACATAATTTAAAAATCCTCTTGTGTACCAAAATTTGATTGAGGTTGTTGTGCATGTTATCCAAGATCAAGGACAGGCACATGCACTCATTCCTATTCAGGGTCTATCTATGAAACCTCAAAGGGATGAATCTCATAATCATGATAAGGAGTTACTTATTTAGAAACCACCTACTTTACAAGGCTTTAATTATCCTAAAGATTTTGAGAATTGGTTGAGAAAGGTTGATATTTTGTTTTAATTACTAGAAAATCTTGAATCTATTATGGGAAAGTGTGTTAAGTTTTAACTCGAGGGGCCTAAAAGGAGATGGGGGGATTCCATGGTTACAGAAAATAATCATGAGGATTTGGAGTGTAAGGAATTTAAATCTATATTTTTCAACCAGTTATATCTAGAGTCTATGGTGATAGATAAGGCTATAGAGTTTTTTAAACATGAGTAGGCTGACGGGACTGTGACGAAATATGTGAAATGATTCACTAAGCTTGTGTAGTTTTCACCTAATATTGTATCAAATGAGAATATGAAGACTCAAATTTTTAATATGGGAATTCAATATGATATTTATTCTTAGGTTTTATTAATAAGTCTCTCTTCTTATACTAATGTACTAGATAGAGTGTTGATAGATGAACTTGATCTGGCTGGTAAGTCAGGTTTTATGGGAGTTCCTTTTTCTCCCATTGTTAGTTCTACGAGTTCCCATAAAGATAAAATGAATTTTGATGAGTCTCATGGTTTATCTTGAAATTAGATTTTTTATAGACCTCTTATAGTTCTTGGAAGAGGCCCATTTACTTGCTTCTAGTATATAAATCATGGGAATTTAAAATGGGTTTTCACTAAGGCACCCGATATATATGGTTCATATGGTCATTTGAAACACTTACAGAAATTATGTTATATCTATTCTTCTCCACATAGTGGCACAAGATCATAAGAACCAAAAATTACTATAGTGAAATCAGATGCTTCAATATCTAATGGGTTCCATCTACAAGTATCTAGAATGAATCTTCTTCACGTAGTGGAAGAGTCTCCAGAGGAAACAGATGTGAGTCCATCAACTATGAGATGTGTCATCATTATACCTTCATCTTTAGTGACTTTTTTATTTGATATTGGTGCATCTCACTTGTTTATATAAAATCATATTATGAATATGTTAAATCTTCCTACAAAGCTTTTATCTTATCTGATGGATATTACTACACCCCTCAAAATGAAGAGAGATATGGGTCATCTTTATCCTTCTTGTGTTTTCTCATTATTAGATATCAAACTTATCTGGGATTTTCTAGTTCTCAATATGAAACAAATTGATATCATTTTCAAAATTGATTGGATTATTGTTAATAAATTCAGAATTTGTTATTATCTTTGATGGGTCTCCTTTATGGAACATTATGGGGTGTGTCATATCTTTAAGGTAGAATAGGACATGAGGTCAAGTAGATTCGTACCTTCTTATCCAAAATTGGGGAATGTAATATCAGTTTTTTCTTACAATATGAAGAGAAAATCCTTGAATGATGATATCCCTATAATTATCATTGATTTTCCTAATGTTATTCCTTCTGATTTCTCTAGTTTTTCACTATTAAGGTAGGTACAGTTTTCTATTTATTTAGTGTCTGGTACTCAACCAGTATATATTCCTTCTTACCACATGGAACCTGATGAAATAAAAGTGTTGAAGACTCATTTGGATTATCTATTAGAGAAATAATTTACATGCTTGAGTGTGTCACCTTGGGTGGAGCCTATTCTCTTTTCTAAGAAATCAGATGGAGTACTTTGCCTTTGAGTTGATTAATAGAAGGTCAATCGAGTCATATTAAAGAATAAGTATTTGTTACCACGAATTCATGATATTTTTGGCCAGTTGAAAGGGGTGAAGTTTTTTTTTGAAGATTGGTCTTTGATATGGTTATCACCAGTTGAGAATAAAATAATCTAACATTTATAAAACCAACTTTTGGAATAGGTATGACCATTATGAGTATCTTTTCATGCCATTTGGTCTAACCAAAGCTCCTATAGTATTTATGGATTTAATCAAAATTATTTTCCATTACTATCTTGATATTTTCATGGTGGTCTTTATGGATGAAATCCAAGTTTACTCTAATTCTGATGAGGATCATGTGTATCACTTGATATTAGTTCTGGAATTGTTGATAAATTTCCAATATTATACCAAGTTATCGAAATGTAATTTATGGATTTGGGAAGTGAATTTATTAGGATACATGATCTCGGAACATAGTATTTTAGTTTATCCTGAGAAGGTGAAATTTTTTATTACATGGGAGAAACTATGTAATGTTTTCAAGATTCAGAGATTCTTGGGATTAGTTGTATATTATCATCATTTTGTAAAGGATTTCTCAAATTTGGCTTCCCCTGTGATCGCTCAAACTCATAAGGGGTAAATTTTTCTTGGATGAGAAATATTAGGGTATTTTTGTTGATCTGAAATGTCTTTTGACTTCTACACTGGTGTAGACTCTTCCAGAAGACAGGTAAGGCTATGTGGTCTTCTATGATGCATCAGGTTTAGGTCTGGGTTGTGTTCTTATGCAGGGTGATCATGTCATTGGCTATGTATCTTGAGAACCTAGGACACACAAGAATAATTACCCAACACATGACCTTGAACTAGAATCCATGATTCATGATCTTAATAGTTTGTGACATTACATTTTCAGTGAAAGTTTTACCATGTATTTTGACCACAAGAGCTTGATTTATATATTCTCTAATAAATATTTGAATCTCCACCAGAGTTGTTTGGTGGAATACCTAAAATATTTAGATTTTGATATTTTATATACCTCATGTAAAGGGAATGTAATTACTGATGAATTGAGTATAAAGCTTCCTAATCATACCATGATAGAATCATTAGAATATTGTAACTTGATAACTCTTTTTGTATTGTTGCAAATTTAATTTTGGGAAGTAGGGTCTGAGGTTTTCTTATCTAGTGTTCAGTTGAAATCAACTCTTATAGATATGGTTCTTCAATAACATCATATTTATGATGAATTATATAGAATTAGGAGATCTCTTTATGGTGGGGAGACTGTTGTTGAGTGGTTATTCTCCATAGAGGGTATCCTATTTTTATGGAATTCATACATTGTGTCTTTTCTTGTGAGGAAATCTATAGTGGGATATTTCTATAATTCCCAATGGGAAGTGCACCCAAGAACCACAAATATGTTTTATGACATACGGCTATGATTCTAGTATATGTGTATGAGATGATACATTACTGAATTTTCTCCACATTGCTATAATTTCCAAAAGTTTAAGGTCATGCATTAGATACCTTTAGGTTTTCTACAACCACTTCTAGTGACAACATGGAAGTGGGATGATATTTCTATGGACTTTGTGGTTGGTTTTATACATACCTAGAAAAAGATGAATGTGATGTGGGTTATGATTGGTAGGATGCCCAAATAATCTCACATTATACCCATTCATGAAAAAACCAAATACGAGAAGCTTAGAAATTTATATGTGAGAGATATTTTTCATTTTCAAATAGTTATATCTACTATAGTCTTTAATAGGGTTCTTCATTTTACTTCTCTCTTTTAGAGAGTCCTCCATAAGGAACTAGGATATTAGGTTCATTTGAGTATGACATTCCATCCATAGATGAATGACTATACATAGAGGGTTGTACAAATTCTTGAATATATTCTTCATGCATGCATCCTCAATTTTGGTGGAGCATGGGGTGACTATTTGGGACTGGTTGAGTTTACTTATAACAATAGTTACTAGTTCATTATCACTTTTGATCCATTATATGGAAGACCTTTTAAATCTCTTTTGTGTTAGTCATAGATCAGTGAAAGTTCCTTGGTTGGACTAAGCTCAGTTCAATAGATGACAGAAAATATTTGGTTGATTCATTAGAGGTTGTTGATGGAATAGAGCCAGTATAAATATTATGTTGATTAGTGGTGTAGACCATTGGAGTTTTAAATTGGTGATCATATTTTCTTGAAATTTTCACCCTGTTTTTCTCATAGATAGCTTGGGAGTGAAGGAAGCTTTCTCCTTACTCTATGGGACCTTTTGAGGTTGTTGAGAAGGTGGGGAAAGTGTCTTACTATTTATAAATTCTGCCAAAAATTGATGTTGATACATAAATTTTTTCACGTATCTTATATATGGAAGTATTTTTTTTATTCATATCATGTTTTGAGCTACATTAATCATAATATTGAGCCTAATTTGTCTGTGACTGAACATATAGTTAGGATAGTTTATTCTAAGACCAAGGTAATTCATGGGAGTATGATGCCTTTGGTCCTTGTGCTATGGTAGAACGGTTCTAATTCTCATGATACATGGAATATTGATGCACTAATGAGAGAGCAGTGACCTCAACTTTTTTATATAGAATCTTATTGACTATAGATAGAAATTTTTTTATGGTGGGGAGGTTGTAACACCCTGTTACCTTTCTGTCATGTATGTTCTAAACCTTTTTTTGGTTTTTCATTTTCATTGGCTGCATAATGTTTATAAGGAATTGGGAGAATACCTATAATGGTGAAGTCATGGATTTATTGTAATTTTTAGCCTAAAACCTAGAGTTTTTGTAGTCTATTGGGGATTTACACACCTTGTAATTGGTTTACACAATGTGTAATCATCTCCTGGAATATTCCATGAAATCGGTACAAATCATGAATGATTATATGTCATGTATAGTTTACATATGGTGAAAATATTAAAAATAATATTTTTTTATAAAAGGAGATGGGTTTTTCGGTTTATATGAGACTCCCTAATTACAAAATGTGGAATTGGATTACATGCCATGTAAAATCATGAGTATCATTTTTAAGTAGGTGTTTTAGCTAAAAATATTATTTCCCTCCTAAATATTTCCTTTATCTCAACCTAGAGGATCTTCCTAATAAATTTTTGAGATCTCTAACACCTCTAGATCATACGTTTGGTGATTGATCATCGTGTTGGTTGTGGTTCTTCTATCTGTGGAAGTATTCTCCTTGTATCTTCTATCTCTCTCACTTTTCCTCCTTGGAGTTTGATAGATCATCTTAATATTTATAGATCTAAACTATATTTTTTTGAATCATGATTCTAATTTGAGTTCTTAGATCTTTTGCATCTTTTTTATTCATTGGTGAGTCCTTTTGCAGTCGTTGTGATTCCATGAGAAAAGTGTATGGTTCCATTTAAGATTGGACAATTGATTAAACCTTTAATTTCTTTTTTTTAATTTATTTCAATTTATTTGTAAAAATACCAATTTAATGTGAATTTGGATTTAAATTGATATGGTATGTATTTTTTAGAGAAAACTCCAATTCCAATGGAATTGGAAATTGGGGTGTATTTTGAAATTTATGGATTTGTGAATTGATTTTTAATGAAAATTAACTTAAATTTAATTGATAAAAAACTTGTGATTAGTTTTTGTTTGAAAAGGAAATAAATGATGAAAACCCTATATTTTGGGTTTTGAAATGAAATTGTAATATTTTTTTGAAAATGAGGAAATTGTATTTTAAATTGATTTGAAATAATTTTCCCATTTTTGATTGATTGATTGAGCACATGAAATCATGGGTAGTTAGTGGGTTATTTTGGACAAGCTTGCTAGGATGTAAATTCCTTGGAAATGAATTGACGATTCAAACTCTAACAAAATCCTACTTTGGAACATCTTATCCCCAACAGGATGTTGATGGGTTCTATTAGGCATGATCCTAAGGGTTATGTGTACACATAATTTTTGTGATCACTAATATGATATGTGTAAGGATCCTATAAAACTATCATGCCACAAGGAAGATGACCATGGTCCTTATTGGGATTGTTTTTATGTACATTATATTGATATAGAACTATTTTAATCATGCATATTGATTTATATAAATAATTTTATATGAAATTTTTATTTAATCCATGTTGAATTTTGTTTCCATAAAATTGAAATAAAAGTGTGTTTTTCTTAAATATGAAATTTACTCCCATTCTTGTTTTGATTAAAATGTGTTGGTCGGAGTGGACACTCAAGAGGGGGGGTGAATTGAGTTCCAATTAAAATTTCTGTTAAAAACAATTTCTATTAAAATCCCCCAATTTCAAAAACAAATTAAACTGTAGTGAATTTATATAGATTATAAAGGTTCAATTAGTTTCTCAAAGATTGATTAATTCTCAGTTAACTTAATCTTATGATTAAATTAACTTTTGAAACTAACTTACTGATTTATAACAAATAGAAACACTTGAGAATTTAATTATCAAAGTAGCTTTGAAGATAGATTATATTTCAAAGTAATAGCAGCGGAATATGAAATAAATATGTATAGTATGGATATAGAGTATAACTATAAACACAGAGAATTAACCAAGAGGTTCAGTCTCAAGCCGAGACTTAGTCCTCTAAAAAGTTTATATAAAAATGATCCACACCCTGGATCGGGGTTAACAACAGTGAACACACTGTCCACTGTCCAGGTCACAAGACCTCTACCACAGTTCTTCGTGGGAAAACAACAACAGCAGCCAGCTGTCCAGGTCACAAGACCTCTACCACTATTCACAGTGGGAAATGAAGTGTAAAAGGGTTTGCTGAGGATTTACAGATCCTCCAGTGAAAGTACAAGAGTCAGTGTGTGTGTTTAATACAGCAGATAACACACACTGCTCAAAATGTAGAAAACTAAAACACAGTAGAGCAAGAGATAGAAAGAAGAAGGTTTAGAGTGCTCTATAGTGTTGGCAGATCAGTTCTGGACTCGTAGGAATGAGTGACTTGAATCTTTGGTCCTTTTTCTGTAAGTTGACACTAAAACAGAGTGTCGTGATTTCCAGACTTCCAGATGTTCTAGTGATCAGCTTCTTTGAGTTTGAGTGCTTCACACCATGGCTTTTAGGAGACGGTTCTTTCAGTCGGTTCACTTGAGACTCTTTTGTTCTTCAGAATGAATGCTCGAGAGTTCTTCTTTTTGTGTATATGCGTATCTCCTTCTCAGTTGTAGATGTTAGACTCTTCCATTCATTATATTTCTTGAATGCTTCTCTCTTCTTTTATACTCCTCCATATATGCCCTTTTTGTTCACCCGAGGCCGACAAGATAAATAGTCTTGAGTTACACGTGCAATCTTCCTCGTACATTGTATTATTTCTTGATATGTCTGCAAGTATTAATAAATAATGTTAGGTGTATCAATTTGGCTAGACATGACCGTTAGATTAGTATTAATCAAATTGGTAAAGAAAAAAGTAGGAATATAATAATAATAAACTGGTCGAGAATGTATGTCACTGTGGACTTCAACTGTGGTCTTCCAACTGTGGACTTCCTTCTGACTGCTGACTTCAACAAAAGGCTTGCTGTCTGTAGGCTTGCAATGGTAGCTTTTACTTCATGTAACTATAGCCTCTCTAACTGTAGACTTGTAACATCAAAATTTGTAGAACTGTAACCTTTATCAACTGTAGACCTCGATCATCAGTAGACTTAGTCGACAGACGCTGTCTAACTGTAACCTTGACTATAGGCTTATGACTGTAGACTTGTTCGACTGTGAACTTGAGCAGAGAAAACTTTGAACAGAAGTCTTGTAATTGTGACCTTCGTCTGTGAGCTTTGACAATAGATAGCGGTAGACTCGTGACTGTAAGCTTGTATTAGTCTTTGACTGTAACCTTGTAACTGTGAACTTATTGCAACAGTAACTTAAGGTGACAGTTAGCTGTAACTGTGACTTTGAAAAGAAAACTCTGACTGTTAGCTAACAATACTAAACTTATGTAAATACTACTGTAAGTACTACTGTAAGAATATGAACTGTTTAGAATAAAATACGTTTAAGCATAGAATAATAAGATTAATGCAAGGTTTTAATACATCATAATCAATGTTTAAGCATGATTTGGGATTATCAAAACAGGTGATTCCAACAATCTCCCCCTTTTTGATAATCGCAAATTATGTCAGTATGGAATGAAATATAGATGTATCAGAGAGATGTGTGCAAAACACAGTATTAGCAATATGAGCACAAAAATTAGGTATAATCCTCAAGGATTTCTCCCTCTTTGTATAGGTTCATTTTTCTCCCGAGTTTTCCCTATTTCTCCCTATTTCTCCCTATTTCTCCCCCTTTGTGATTAACAAAAAGAAAGACAGAGAGAGAGAAAATAAACATTGTATTAAGAATGAGTACAGTACATGACCCAAAACGTGAATACATGATCCCTATCAAAAAAAAACATAAACAGACTCAATCCTCTTCATCTGTAGGTAAGGGATCTTTTCCTTTGGAGGAAGAAGACGGAGCAGCAGGTGAAAGATCAACAGGCTTAGGAATTGTAACAGGAATGTCTGGAGGGGCAGCAACAGATGCTCCTGAAGGCCTGTAGTGAGTAGCTTGCCGAGGTATCAGTGGTCTGAGGCTTCTGAGGGCATCAGCAGGAGACATTACTGAATAACCACTGGGGTTGGAGACAGGTAGGGCAGGAGGAACTATAACAGGTGTGCATTCCACATGAAGAAAAGGTAGGAGCAGATTTCTGAAATCCATGATGATGTTTCCTCCTCTGTCCATGGCAGATAAGAAGTCATTTTTGTTTTCCAAGAATTTATCCAAAGCCGGGGTCAACTCTCGTAGCTTGCTAACTTGTTCTTTGAAAGCTTGAGTTACAGGAGGCAGCTTCATAGTTTCTAGCATGAGCTTGAAGTGATGGGTCAACTGATGCTTGGTGAAAATCCGATCAGAGTAATGATCCACTTTACTTTTGATGGCCTCCTGAGAAGCAGTAGCAGCCTGCAGGTGCTCACGAACAAAGCCATTGACTTCTCTTGTAGTAGAAAGGATCTGTAGGTCTGATGTGTCATTTGCACGGGCCTGAGTAAGCTCTTCTCTGAGCAGGCTTCTAAACTGCTCAAGGTCCACAGGAGAGCTAGATGAAGGAAGAGACTTGACTGAGAATGCCACTGTCTCCTTGAAAGACTGAGTCAGATTTCCAATCACTTTCTGAATGACAGCATCCTGATTGCTAAAGTGTTCTTTTACTGATTTCTTGAAAGCCTCAAATACTTCCACAAACTGCTTGACCACTTATTTGATGTATCGAATCTCACTGGCCACTTGTGTCTGAGAACTGCTCAGGGCAGTTAAAGAAGCAACTGATTGTCTGAGGGCCACTACTGCTCCAGTCCAGCTTTCAATTTGAGTGTGGCACACTTTCATTTCATCCATCACTTCTTTGATTGGACTTCCCACAACACATCCTAGAGATAATTCTAAGGATTGTTCTACATTTTTCAGCTCATCAAAAAGACTAGTTTTCAATTCAGCAACAGACTGTCTGATGGTCTCTTTCATTTCATTCTTTAAGGATTCAAGGTCTTCCTTGGTGGCCAATTTTTCAGTTTCTAACACTGGAGAGCTGTTAGTTAGGATAACTGGATTTCTTGGTGGTTGGTTTTCCTCATCTGAATCCTCATAATTGAGTCCTAACACCATGTATCCTGGATCTGAGGTCCATCCTTCTATATCATACAGTACAGATACTGAACCAAAACGCTCCCCCTCACTTGGAGCTCCTTCCTGGACATTTTCTACTATCTGCTCGACTCTGGGTAACTCTAAGTTCTCTTCTGTAGCTCTAGCAGGTTCCATATTTGCTTCCTCTGTAGGTTCAGCCGTGAGGTTAACCTCCCTCTCTATTGGGTCATCAACCACTTCCATGACAACAGTAGTAGAGACCACTCCTGCTTCCTGGTCAGACACTGACTTGTCTGTATACCCTATCAGAGGGCTCATACTAAGTTCTTCTGCAAAAGTTTCTTGATTTTCATTTGAAGTTCCAGCCTCTTCTACTTCGACTGTATCATCCTCGTCAGAGGTGTCCTTGACAAAATATTGAGATTCTTCTTCTTCTTCTTCTGTAGACTCAGTCTCACTGTCTCTTAGAACAGGTTCTCTACTAGGTAGTTCTTTTGGAGGGCTTGCTGCTCCAAACGTCACTGTCCTGACAGGACTGTGAGTAGTATCAGGATCACTCCCTTCATCAATTGGGGTGTTCTCTCTTGCAGAGTCACCAACTACTGCAGTCTGTTCATCATCTGAGTATACAGGTTCAGGCTCATCAGGCTTTAAGCCTGGATCTCTCCTATCTCTCGGTCTAGAGGGATGAGTAGAAGGGCTAAATTTCTCATAGATTCTCTCCTCATCATTCACCCATGATTTCTTCCAGGGATTCCAACTGATCTTCATGAATTTGCAGATTACTTTCGAGATACATACACTGTTCTTTGCCACTATCAACTCTTCCTGACTTCCAGCTGCACCTTTCACTTTCAACATAACCGAAATGAGTTTAGCATGGAACAAGGCACTTGATTTTGAGCTTGCCTTTATCATGTCCTCCATCTGAGCCATCAGCAACCTACAAAGGTTGACCTTCCTTCCATGTTTTAATAAGTACATCAAGTAAATATCCTGGTGCTTCAGAGTTGCAAAATCTCCTCTTCTAGGACTCAGTACATGCTGAATAAACTTAAACAGAAGCCTATCCTCTCCACTCATTTCAGCAGCAATAATCTTTCTTACTGTGCCATTGCCTGTCAGTTCTTCCAGAGCCGTCTCATGATCAAAGATTCTACTATTTGGAGGAGCCGCTCCAGAATAGTAGTTGTAAATACCCTCATGAGGAACTCTTAAACATGCAGCCCATTCAACGGATGAAAAACTGACCTCATTGCCGTTTACTCTGGATACCAGTCTATGCAGATCATCCTCTTCCTCGAACTGTAGATATTCATAGAATTCCTTCACCAGCTTCGGGTAGTACGGTCCATTATTGTTTGCGAAGCATTCGGTCCATCCTTGCTCATTAAGCACTGCCAGTACTAAAGATCTGCTCGATAAAATCCACTCTTCACTTAGCTCCTTCTCAGCAACTATTTCTCTCTTAGTCAGATGCGGATTAACAGGTCTTATCGAGGCGTTCCCGGTGCCACTGGATTCGACTTGAGTCCTCTTTGGCATTGGCGCATCTTCATTGACAGTCGGGGGTCGCTTTGTTCTGGCCATTGGAACTGAATGAGGTTTCGAGGTTTGGTTGAAGGTTTAGGGTTTAGGACTTGAGAGAGCAAGGGTCGAGATTAGTGGATTGAGATATGTTCGATGTTCTAAGTTTTATCATTTAGGGATTTAGAAATAAAAAGAATAAAGAAAAGAAACGGTTCGAATTCCCGCAAAAATAAAATAAGGTTAAACAGCGAAACAGCCTACAGAGAGATGTAACAGTGAGGTACACCGGTGAGGTCTAACTGTGAGGTTTCAACTGTGAGGTTTCAACTGTGAGGTTTCAACTGTGAGGTTTCAACTGTGAGGTTTCAACTGTGAGGTTTCAACTGTGAGGTTTCAACTGTGCTATAATTAATCATACCTAACTCATGTTTGATGTAACTTAATCTCTCAGAATTCAAAGGCTTTGTAAAAATATCAGCTAACTGATGTTCAGTGTCAATGAACTCAAGAGTGATATCACCTTTTTGATAATGATCCCTCAGAAAGTGATGTCGCACATCAATATGTTTTGTCCTAGCATGAGATACTGGATTTTTAGAAATGTTAATAGCACTTGTATTGTCACACCTTATAGAGACATGTTTGAATTGATATCCATAGTCTAGTAAAGTTTGTTTCATCCACAAGATTTGTGCACAACAGCTACCAGCAGCTATATACTCAGCTCCGGCAGTAGACAATGCAACAGAATTCTGCTTCTTACTACACCAAGATACTAGTGACTTGCCTAAAAAGGGACATGTTCCAGAGGTGCTCTTTCTATCTAACTTGCAGCCAGCAAAATCAGCATCAGAATAACTTAATAAATCAAATGATTGTCCTTTTGGATAAAATAATCCCAAATTGGGAGTATGTTTTAGATATTTGAAAATCCTTTTAACAGCAGTCAAATGAGACTCTTTTGGATTGACTTGAAACCGAGCACACATGCATACACTAAACATGATGTCAGGTCTACTGGCAGTAAGGTACAGTAGACTACCTATCATACCTCTGTAATTGGTTTGATCCACTGGTTCACCAGTTTCATCACTGTCCAACTTGCAAGTGGTGCTCATAGGTGTGTCACTGCCTTTGGTGCCATCCAAAGAAAAACATTTTAGAAGATCTTTAATATATTTACTTTGGTTCAAAATAATACCATTTTTATTTTGAAAGATCTGAAATCCAAGGAAAAATTTGAGTTCTCCCATTAAACTCATTTCAAACTCATTTTGCATTATTTTTGAAAAATCAACACATAAAGAATTTTTAGAAGATCCAAAAATAATATCATCCACATAAATTTGTACTATTAAGACATCTTTAGAAATCCATTTAATAAAAAGAGTAGGGTCAGCTATCCCTTTAGTAAATCCTTTCGAAATAAGAAAAGAGCTGAGCCTATCATACCAAGCTCTTGGAGCTTGCTTTAAACCATATAAAGCTTTAGATAGTTTAAAAACATGATTAGAAAAATGGGGATTTGTAAAACCAGGAGGTTGTTCCACAAATACATCCTCAATTATATATCCATTTAGAAAAGCACTTTTAACATCCATTTGATATAGTTTGAAATTCAGATGAGCAGCATAAGCAAGTAATATCCTAATGGCCTCTAGTCTAGCCACGGGTGCAAAGGTTTCCTCATAGTCTATTCCTTCTTCCTGACTATACCCTTGTGCAACTAGCCTGGCTTTGTTTCTGATTATATTACCAAACTCATCAACTTTGTTTCTAAACACCCATTTAGTGCCTATGGTAAGAGTGTCTTTAGGTCTTTCCACTAATTCCCAAACTTTGTTTCTTTCAAACTGATTTAGTTCTTCTTGCATAGCCATTACCCAGAATTCATCACTGATAGCATCATTGACATTTTTGGGTTCAAGCTGTGAAAGAAAAGCTTGATGTTCAACCTGATTTCTTAGAGAAGCTCTAGTTTGTGTTCCTCTATCAAGATTACCAACAACAGCATCTAAAGGATGATTCTTTAGAATCCTAGTTGATTTGGTAAAGGTTGGACTAGAGATTTCAGGTTCATTTATAGGTTCGGGTTCCACAGAGGAAGATTCTGGAAAAAGTCCAGAACTGGATGTTTTGATTACAGGTTCTTTAGATTTGTCATTTAGGTCCAGAACAGATAAGTCATCTTCAACATCTTCAAGAGAAGTTTTAGGCTCATGTGGATCAGTCTCATCAAACTTGATGTGAACAGATTCTTCCACACATTTGGTTTTCTTATTGAACACTCTATAGGCTTTACTAGTCATAGAGTAACCCAGGAAAATTCCTTCATCACTTTTTGGAGAAAATTTATCAAGATTATCTTTAGTATTCAGAATAAAGACTTTGCAACCAAAAACTCTAAAGTAATTAACCTTAGGCTTCCTATTATTCCACAACTCATAAGGGGTTTTCTTAAGAACCGGTCTAATCAAGACTCTATTAATAACATAGCAGGCTGTATTTACAGCTTCAGCCCAAAAGTAAACAGGCAGGTCATATTCATTAAGCATAGTTCTTGCAATTTCTTGCAGGGTTCGGTTTCTTCTTTCCACTACACCATTCTGTTGAGGTGTCCTAGGAGCAGAAAAATTGTGAGTATAGCCATTGTGTGAGCAGTAAGATTCAAATTCTTGATTCTCAAACTCAAGGCCATGATCACTCCTCAAGGTCTTAATCTTAAGTCCACTAAGATTTTCTACAGACTTAGAGTATTTAACAAAGGAAGAGCAGGCTTCACTTTTGTGAGCTAGAAAGTATACCCAAGTATATCTAGAAAAGTCATCTACAAGAACATAAACATAGTGCTTCCCATTTAGACTTGAAATTCTTGATGGTCCAAACAAATCCATGTGAACCAGTTCAAGTGGTTGAGAAGTTGAAACTTCTTTCTTTGGTTTAAAAGAAACTTTGTGTTGTTTTCCCTTTTGACAGGGATTACACACTTTGTCATTTGGGAATTCAAGCTTAGGTAGGTCTCTAACTAGGTGTTTCTTAGAGAGTTTTCTAAGTGAGTGAATGTTGCAGTGTCCTAATCTCCTATGCCACAGCCAAGACTCTTTATGAAAAGCATTTAAGCAAGTAACATTATGTTTAGCTAAAGTGTTTAAGTCAACAGCATAAACATTTTCATTTCTTAAGGCAGAAAATATTAAAGCATTTTTGGAATTATAAACATCACAAGAATTGTTTTCAAACTTGACATTAAAACCATCATCACACAATTGAGAAATGCTAAGTAGGTTGTACTTAAGTCCATCAACAAATAGAACTTTGGAAATTAATACTGAGTCAGTGTTACCAATCTGGCCTAAGCCGATGATTTTTCCTTTTGAGTTATCACCAAAAGTGACATATCCTCCATCAACCTTTATTAAGCTTTTGAAGCACGAATAGTCTCCAGACATGTGTCTTGAACATCCACTGTCTAAGTACCATACCTTCTTGTAATTTCTTTTCAAGCAGATTTCCTACAAAACAGATTAGACAGGAAATGACTTTGGTACCCATATTTTCTTGGGTCCAGATATGTTAGCAATCAAGGATTTAGGTACCCAGATTTGTTTTATGGGTCCCATACAATTAATGGATGCAACAGATTTAGAGAGATATACTTTATTTGATCTACAACTATTTAAATAACCAGTTGAGGCATACGAATTTCCAAAACTGGAACTAGCAGGATTTTTTCCAGACTTGATAAATTGGGTTTTAGTAAACTGTCTTTGTCCAGGTTGGTATCCCAAGCCAGTAGCATACTTAGGTGCAACTTGCTTTCCTAGCAGTTGGGTTAGAGTATCTTTTCCATTTGTGAATGTTTCTAAGTCCTTTCTAAGTTGTTTATTAGATAGTTTCAGTTCTGTATTCTCCTTTAATAATTGAACATTTTTCTCTTTTTCTACATCAAGTGCAGACTTGACACTTGCAGTAAGAGCATGCTGTTTCTTTAAAGACTTGTATTTATCCTTTAGTTCATTACACGTTTCTTCCAGCATATTATAGTATTCAATTAATTCATCTTTAGACATGTTTTCAGAATCAGAACCAGATTCTGCTTCACCTTCAGAATAATAAGAGTTTAAAGTGGGAGTGTCTAAGGTTACCTCAGATGTGTTTGTCATGAAACACATATTAGCACGATTTCTTTCAGAATCACTGGACTCTGATTCACTTGTGCTGTCTTCTGAAGCACTCCAGGTGGCCTTCATAGCTTTCTTATAATTCTTGTCCTTGTACTCATATTTCTTCTTGAATTTTAACTTAGGACAGTCGGCTTTGATGTGTCCTTTCCTTTTACATTCATAGCAAACTATGTCTTCTTCTTTATCAGTTTTCTTCCAATCTTTCTTCCACTTACCTTGTCTATCATACTTACCCTTGTAGTTTGGTTTTCTGAAGAACTTCTTCTTCCTATAGAACTTCTTGAATCTCCTTGCTATTTGTGCCATCTCGGCATCACTGTCAGAATCTAAGTCTTCACTAGATGAGCTTTCAGTTGGTATATGCACTTTCTCCTTGTCTTTGCTCTTTGATGCAGTAGACTTAAAAGCTACAGATTTTCGTTTTGGTTCCTCATCTTCCTCTTTATTTACCTTGAGCTCTTCTTCGTACATCATCAGCTTACCAATTAACTCCTTGACAGGCAAAGTTCCAATATCACAGGATTCTCTAATTGAAACGGATGTGCCTCTCCATCTGTCAGGCAGACATCTCAATAATCTCATGATTTGCTCCTTTTCTGGAACAATCTTTCCGAGTGAGCTCATTGTGTTGACTATCTCATTAAACCTGAGATACATATCAGAAATAGGTTCATCAGCTTTCATCTTAAAGTTATCATATTTGATAGTATAAGTATTTAACCGCATTTCCTTGACATTAGTTGTTCCTTCATGAGAAACAGCTAAGGTGTCCCAGATTTCAAAAGCAGTTTTACATGCAGAAATTCTATTGAACTCCTCATCTCCGAGAGCACAGTAGAGAGCATTCACAGCCTTACAATTATTATTGTAAGCTACCTTAGTAGGTTCATCCCAAGTTATTATTTCAGTTTCTGGAATCTTGTATTGAGACTCTATAGCAGTCCAAATATCAAAACCCATACTTTCCAAATGAATTTTCATTTTGAGCTTCCATTGGGCATAATTTACACCATTAAAGAAGGGTGTCCTGTTAGTAGCAGCACCTTCTAGTCTATTATCCATAAGGAAATTTTAGAAAATGTTTTACAGAGATAAAATTTAGAACTAACAGAAATTTAAGATCTTTTAGATAAAACTACAATCACAGTTTAAAAACAGAGAGTTAAAATAAAACTTTGAGCAAGTATAACAGAGATAAACACACCCTCTGATACCAAATGTTGGTCGGAGTGGACACTCAAGAGGGGGGGTGAATTGAGTTCCAATTAAAATTTCTGTTAAAAACAATTTCTATTAAAATCCCCCAATTTCAAAAACAAATTAAACTGTAGTGAATTTATATAGATTATAAAGGTTCAATTAGTTTCTCAAAGATTGATTAATTCTCAGTTAACTTATTCTTATGATTAAATTAACTTTTGAAACTAACTTACTGATTTATAACAAATAGAAACACTTGCGAATTTAATTATCAAAGTAGCTTTGAAGATAGATTATATTTCAAAGTAATAGCAGCGGAATATGAAATAAATATGTATAGTATGGATATAGAGTATAACTATAAACACAGAGAATTAACCAAGAGGTTCAGTCTCAAGCCGAGACTTAGTCCTCTCAAAATTTTATATAAAAATGATCCACACCCTGGATCGGGGTTAACAACAGTGAACACACTGTCCACTGTCCAGGTCACAAGACCTCTACCACAGTTCTTCGTGGGAAAACAACAACAGCAGCCAGCTGTCCAGGTCACAAGACCTCTACCACTATTCACAGTGGGAAATGAAGTGTAAAAGGGTTTGCTGAGGATTTACAGATCCTCCAGTGAAAGTACAGGAGTCAGTGTGTGTGTTTAATACAGCAGATAACACACACTGCTCAAAATGTAGAAAACTAAAACACAGTAGAGCAAGAGATAGAAAGAAGAAGGTTTAGAGTGCTCTATAGTGTTGGCAGATCAGTTCTGGACTCGTAGGAATGAGTGACTTGAAGCTTTGGTCCTTTTTCTGTAAGTTGACACTAAAACAGAGTGTCGTGATTTCCAGACTTCCAGATGTTCAAGTGATCAGCTTCTTTGAGTTTGAGTGCTTCACACCATGGCTTTTAGGAGACGGTTCTTTCAGTCGGTTCACTTGAGACTCTTTTGTTCTTCAGAATGAAGGCTCGAGAGTTCTTCTTTTTGTGTATATGCGTATCTCCTTCTCAGTTGTAGATGTTAGACTCTTCCATTCATTATATTTCTTGAATGCTTCTCTCTTCTTTTATACTCCTCCATATATTCCCTTTTTGTTCACCCGAGGCCGACAAGATAAATAGTCTTGAGTTACACGTGCAATCTTCCTCGTACATTGTATTATTTCTTGATATGTCTGCAAGTATTAATAAATAATGTTAGGTGTATCAATTTGGCTAGACATGACCATTAGATTAGTATTAATCAAATTGGTAAAGAAAAAAGTAGGAATATAATAATAATAAACTGGTCGAGAATGTATGTCTCTGTGGACTTCAACTGTGGTCTTCCAACTGTGGACTTCCTTCTGACTGCTGACTTCAACAAAAGGCTTGCTGTCTGTAGGCTTGCAATGGTAGCTTTTACTTCATGTAACTGTAGCCTCTCTAACTGTAGACTTGTAACATCAAAATTTGTAGAACTGTAACCTTTATCAACTGTAGACCTCGATCATCAGTAGACTTAGTCGACAGACGCTGTCTAACTGTAACCTTGACTGTAGGCTTATGACTGTAGACTTTTTCGACTGTGAACTTGAGCAGAGAAAACTTTGAACAGAAGTCTTGTAACTGTGACCTTCGTCTGTGAGCTTTGACAATAGATAGCGGTAGACTCGTGACTGTAAGCTTGTATTAGTCTTCGACTGTAACCTTGTAACTGTGAACTTATTGCAACAGTAACTTAAGGTGACAGTTAGCTGTAACTGTGACTTTGAAAAGAAAACTCTGACTGTTAGCTAACAATACTAAACTTATGTAAATACTACTGTAAGTACTACTGTAAGAATATGAACTGTTTAGAATAAAATACGTTTAAGCATAGAATAATAAGATTAATGCAAGGTTTTAATACATCATAATCAATGTTTAAGCATGATTTGGGATTATCAAAACAGGTGATTCCAACAAAATGGAAAGAATGATTTGGTTTTTTAATATGTAATCTTATTATGGAACACTTGGTGAGACCCTAATAATATTTTTATCTCACAACCAACCTTTTCCTTTTTGTACTTGTAGATTTTATTTTTCTAGGTCTGATTAAAGGGAAAGAACCTCTTAAAGGAGGTGTATTTTCTTAATTCCGTAGGGCATGGAGTTACATGTCCTATGGGACATTGGGTTATATTTTCTATTTTTGGGTACTTTGATTCTGTTCGCTTTGGGTTTTTTATATAACTATTTGGTTTCTAGTACTATCTTCCTTTGGAGTTTTTGATCATATTGATATGTATCTATTTTTCTTCTATTTTTATAGTGTAAAATTCATTCCCACATTTATTTTGCAAGATACCAAGTGCTAGTCACTAACCCATGGGGATTAGGAATTCCCTTAGGGCTATGTCAAGATCATCTCAGTTATCAGGGTACCTAGGTATCTGGGCTGGTTCTTGAAACTTACATAGATTCTTCATGAAAATATTCTTCTACACCTCCAGGAGATTCACCATCATAAAGGAGATATGTTCCATCAGATAAGAATTTGGAGAGATTTCTATAAGTATTGGGAGAGGTTCAAAAATATATTTGATAGATATCCACATCAAAAAATCAAGGCAATCAAATTCCTTTTTTTATTTTACCAAGGATTTATGGACATTGATAGAAAATTTTTGGATGCATCATCCAGAGGATATTTGATTGACAAGTCATCAATAGAATCCAATGGATTGATTGAGAAGTTTTCTCAGAACTTATAATAGTTTAGTATAAGAGGTATCGGCATAGAAGGTATTCATGTGGTAATAACTTATCATCCATAAACCTCACTAGAAAATAGTCTTGAATAACTAATCAGTTTTCTAAGATAGATGACCTTGAAACAAGTGAGTGAACAGCAAGCACCAGTTAAGATATGTAGTTTATGCTCATCATCTAACCATTTCACTAAATAGTGTACTAAAGTGTAGTGAATGGAGAGTTATGAAAAAATATTTCAACCAAATAAATTCCAAAAAAACAAGGATGTAGAGATCCTAACCAAGTCCAATATATATTTGTAAATCAACATAATTAAGTTATACCCCTACTAAAATATTTTCCAAAACCAACCCCCATTCTAACATCAATTCCAAAAATCACCACCATTTCAACAAAAAAAATCTTATAACCATTCTTATTACCAAAAATCTTCACTATATAGAAAAATAAAACAAATTAATACTCATCCACCAATGCAAAACCTCCCGTGAAATAGAAATAATGATCTGAGCTTGAGTAGTTGAACAATAGAGTTGACAAGTTGGAAAACATGGTGGAAAGTCTTGTGTATATTCTTTATAAAAACCTAGGAAAAATACCAGTAAAAATAGTTCCAAAATTCAAGGATATTTTTATTATGATAATAATAATAAATTTTAAATAACTCTAACCACCATTTTCCTCTAAACCTAAACTATAAAAGAATGCAGTTGGAAATTTTGAGAATTATGAACTGATTCCCAAATAAGAATAAATTAAAGAGTGATATGAGAAGTGTAGGAAAAGGAGTAAGTGATATGAAACATAATTTCAAAGCAAAAAGGGTGAAATAGGCTTACTCCAACCATTTACATAAAGGATGATACAAACAAAGAAATTTTAGGAGGAAACACTTCAAAAGGAAACTCTAGAAACTTTCTATAAAGTGGTAGTCAATATCCCCCTATTGGAAGCACACAAAAAATCCCAGATTTTTCTATATTTTTTAAGGATGTTTACACCAAAAAATATTATGGTTTAAGTTAATGAGTGAATCGGTATGGGAAGAAGTGCCTCACCCCTTATCATCCAATATCCCTAAGGCCTTCATTTTTTATGGATTTTGATAATCCACCTTTCAAGGGGTGAGGTAGAACCCTTAAAAGGCCCGTAGGAGTAAGTATTACATGGCCCGTAGGTCTTAGAGGAATTCATTTCCCGTAGGCTTCAAACATTATATACAACCTAGACTTACCAATTGGAACTTCTCCTCCTCAGCATCTTCATCATCAAATCAGCTCTCCACCTTCACATGGTTGTTCGTCTAGGCTATCTCGTGCATGCACAGGCTTGTCCCGATGGCAGTTTTCATACCCTATCATTCTTGAAATCCATGTAGCTTCTTCTATGGTGAAAGCTCATTTCTCATCCTCTTATAAATCTTGTTCTTTGTAGGTTGTCTCATTTGCATCCACACTTAAGGTGGCCCGAAGGCCTTGAGGTGGCCCAAAGGCATGGGTGGCCCGAAGGCCTTAAAGGACTCTGGGACCAAATCGGTGGCCCGAAGGCCCAAACAGGGGAAAATTTCCAGCTCCTACGGTGCCAAACAGTGCCTACTATAGTTCCCACTATAGTACCTGCTACAGTACTGCATAGTTCTCGCTACAGTACCTGCTACAGTATGGACATTTTCTATTCCCTTTATAATTGGATCTTTGAATTTATATAATTATCTATATGATATAAGTTATTATATTAATTTATTTTATCACATTATGTATACTTCTTTATAGATGGAAGATTAAAAACCCATAAGTATAAGGCCCCATCCATAAAACATTACATAATCTTGAGATAAGTCAATAATTTGACTTTAATTCGCATCGAAGATCTTTTTAGGTTTAGAGTTTTAGAGAATTATAACATTATAAATACATATAATCCCATAATCATACAATAGGACACTACCAAAATAGTATTCATTTTTTCTACCAAAGGAAACTCTTTTAAAAATTAAACATGATTTCTTTTCTTGATAAAAATCTTATTGACTTCTTCCTTTATCTTACTCATCCTTATACCTTGTGAAAACATTTTAATAACTTTGGATGAGAATAAAAATTTTATTAGTGGATACAAAAATAATTAAAACTTTTATCCTTTCTAAAACATGAAAACCATGAATACACTATCATAAATTAATACTTTTCACCTTTATGAAGTAGTAGATTTTCTTCACCAAATATAATCTCATTGCTTACAATTTTGTAACCAAAATATTACCATAAAACCAATAGAAAGAAAACATAACATATAAAAATTAACTTGGGACATAATCATACTTAAATGTAATAACCATACGGTCGGCTTCAACACATATCATTATTACAAATGGAATATTCGTATGGTTGACTTCCATACCTAATGCATTAGAAGTTATAACATAACCACCCATCCTTGGTTTATCACAGAACCACCCATATTTGGTTTATCATGTAACCAAAAATCATTGTTTTATGACTTAACTAACCATAAAATTTCAAATTACCATTATATAACCATAAAAAATAAATATTTTAATTATCAACATTTCACTTTTAACATTTCATTTTCAATCACAAGAAATCATTTCAAGATATTGAAATAGTAAATCCACTTTCAAAACCATTTTCAATACCAAAATAACCAAAAAGGGAATAAGGGATTTCTTTTCCTTTTAAAAACATTAAGTCTAATATAGGAATTAAAATATCAAATAACGGTTATGGTGGTGGAGAATTCATTTTCGCCACATACGTTAAAAAAACATTCCTTTTTTTATTTAGTAAATTGATTTGTAGAAAAAGATTCCTTTTAAAAACCATTGAATTAAATTAAAAGTAAAAGGGGTTAATTATACACCATATAAAATAAGATGGTGTATATTATCAAAATATACCTCAATGAAAGGAGATTGAGACTAAGTTCCTTACCTTGAGTCTGACTTGTTACAAACAATTGTTATATTCCTCTTAATTGTGTCACTTCTTTTGGTTTATACCAAAAGGCTTACTTGGGAGGATTTATGCCATAAGTGAGGCATCTAGGATGAGGGGAGGGTTTCTAGGAATATTTTTTGGTAGTTATTGGATGAACCAAAGGGTTCTTGAAGTGTGAATATTAGATAAGAGAGGGTACTTTTATGAAAGAGGAAAGGGGGACCCTTGGAAATTCTTAAATTAATAAAATAATATAAATTAATTTTTTAATTAAAAAGGATAAAAATAGATATATATCTAAGATAAGATAAGGATAGGTCTAAATCCTATCATCCAATAATTTTTAGACACGTATTGATTTTATTTTAAACCTTATATTTTCGGTTTACCCTTAATTATTCTCTTTTAATTTTAGTTGTAGTAATAACATTTTAATTATTAAGAGGCTATTAATTTTACTTATATGAGGAAAATTTCAAATAATTTGGCACTTAATGAAATTTTAGACCTTATCATATTCACTTTGTGATTTTAAAATATTTTTAGTATTTTTAAATAATTTAATAATTTACTATTTTTATAAAACATCAATTATGTCATGTTTTACACTATTCATTTTATGGAATTTAATTAAAATCCAAAGAAAGATATAAATTAAAACCAAAGCGTTTAATAGTCTTATAACATTTCATATTCACATAAAAAATTGTGTATGAAATAAATTATGTCAAATATTTTTTATTTTAATATTTATAATATCATTTATTTGATTCCTTCATTAATAAAGAAATCATTGTATCATCGTTGTGTCATAATTAAATTTAATTATTTAATATCTAAAAATTATAAATAAAATACCATGATATAGGAAATATTTTTTGATTTATAATTACTATTTATAGTCAAAGATATCACTTATATAAACCCATATAAAAATTGTTTTATTAATAAGGTTTATGTTTATAACATATTTTCCTTTATTTTAAATTAAAAGATATAACTGTTATAATCACACCCAAGTGGCTTCCAAAGGCTATATTTTCATTCCAAGGGTATTATTATTCGGACATATATCATCCAATATTATTAAGACAAGTTTTAGGGTAGTTTTATATTATTATAATATTATTTTTGCCCTTATTTACCTGATTTACCCTTTAACTGTAGTAAATAAAAATAATTACTAAAGTTATTATTCACCATGTCCCAAAATAAAAGGGACCTATTTAAATAATTTGGACCTTCTGATTAAAAATATGGAATCAATTTTTCCAAATTAAAAACATAAAAGTTTTGGTAATTAATTTAAATTTTTTTATCACTTTCAAAATGAGAAAACAGATTTTTTTAAAGTAAAAACCATCAAAAGATATACATGTGTTTATATAAACCTTCAATGTAAAATTACCTCCAATGACCAACATTATTTTAAATGATAAAAACATAATATAAATATTATTTTAAACCAATTAAAATTATAATCTATAAATAAAAATAAATTAGATGAAAAGGCAGTTTTGAATTAAAAAAGCGGTATTTTTACTATTCAAAAAAATATGAATTTTATCAGAAAAATAGAAAAATTTAAACCAAGGTTAATTTTGATATCCCGATTCCAAATCAGAAGTTTATTTTGTCAAATATAACATATAAAGGTATAAAAACTATATTTATAAATGGTTCTCTATCAAAAGGCGGTAAAACGACCTTTTAAAAATATTGGAGTATTTTATGCCTAAAATTGGATTAATTCTCATTTTAAGCCTATAAAATTTAATGGATAAATGTAAAAACATTTAACAGACATGTGTAATCATATTATATCTAGTTATGTTCATTCCTTCTAATACAATGGTTAGGCGATAACTACCATTTAAAATAATAATATTATTATTGTATTATTTTTCATTATAACTCACTGTTGTGTGCAACGTAAGATTTCGGAGAAACCTATTATTGTGTGTCAAGTAAGCTATCATAAAAAGTGTTCTCTTTAATGTAAAATTAATATATTATTCAAAAATATTAATAGATATGAAAATATATTATTCTATAAATACCTAGGATGTTACATCCTTCCCCCCTTTTGGAAATTTCATCCCCGAAATTTTATTTACTTATCAAATAAGTGGCAGTATTTCTCTCTCATAGAATTTTCAAATTCCCACATTGAATCTTAAATCATATGGTTTTTTCACAAAACCTTTACCTGATGAATCACTTTATTCTGCAACACTTTCTCTCTATGGTCAAGAATCTATAATTTTTATTCCTTATAAGAAAGGTTCTATTCCAACTGAACTACCTATAGACTCAAAACATGAGATGGATCCAGAATATAATTTCTTAACATTAAAACATGAAACAAATTGTGTACTTGAGATAAAATTGTAGATAAATCCACTTGGTAGGAAACTGACCCAACTTTCTCTAAGATTTTATAGGTTCCAATGAACCTCGGACTCAGTTTCCCTTTCTTATCAAAACACATCACACTTTTCCATGGTGAAACTTTTAGAAAGACATGATCACCTACCTCTAAAAAAAATATCCTTCCTCTGGTTATCTATATAACTTTTTTGCCTACTCTGATCTATACTCATATACTTCTGAATCAACTAAACTTTTTCTACCATATCTTCTACCAATTCTGATCCCATCAAATTCCTTTCACCTACTTCATCCCAAAAATCTAGAGTTCAACACCACTTTCTATATACTACCTCAACTGGTGCTATCTTTATACTATAATGAAAACTGTTATTATAATAAAACTCAACCAAATAAATTCGTTGATCCCAACTTCCCTGATAATACATTAAAAATCACATAAAATATCCTCCAAGGTCTTAATTTTTCATTCTGACATCCCATATGATTGAGGATGAAAAGCTGTTTTGAAATTTAATTCAGTTCCCAATGACTTCTGAAGGCCTTTCCAAAAGTTAAAAGTGAACATGGGATCACGATCATATACAATATAGATAGGAACTCCATTTAACCTAACTATCTATTAAAAATACAATTGAGAAAGTTTATCTAGAGATAAAGTATCTCGAATATTAAGAAAATGAGAAGATTTAGTCAATCGATCAACCGTAACCCAGATCGCATTGTTACCATGAGGAGTCTTTTGTAATCCCACGATGAAATCCATGGATATATTTTACCATTTCCAATCTGGTACTAGCAAAGGCTGAAGAATCCTTTTCGGTAACTTACTCTCTTCTTTAACCTATTGACATGTCAAATATTTCATGGTAAAGTTATCAATATCTCTTTTCATTCCATCCCACTAGTAATACTTTTGAAAATCTCTATACATATTAATACTTACAGGATAAAATAAAAATTCAGAATTATGAGCTTCACATAAAAAATCCTTCTTCAACTCAGAATCACAAGGCATACATAATCTCTTAATAAACCTCAAAAAAATCTTTATCGATGTTTCAGGTAACTTACACTTCTGAACCAATTCTACCTTCTTCTTCGAATCACTGTCTTCTTTTTGTGCTTGCTTAATTACGTCTGATAGTGATGATTTCACTGCCACTTGAAACAAAATAGAGTAATTCCCTACACCAAAAACATCCAATCCAAAATTCATCAAATAAATTACCAAAGGATATCCTTCCAAACATAGCATGGTTAATGTAGAATTAACCTTTCTACTCAAAGAATCAGCCACTTTATTTGATTTTCCTGGATGGTAATGAATCATGAAATAATAATCTTTGATTAATTATGGCCATATCCTCTGTCTCATGTTCAATTATTTCTGAGTGAATATATACTTCAAACTTTTGGGATCAGTATATATTTCACATTTTACTCCATACAAATGATGCCTCCAAATTTTTAATGCAAAAACAACAACAGCTAATTCCAAATCATGTGCAGGGTAATTTAACTCTTGAGGTTCCAACTGACATGAACCATAATCAATTACCTAATCATTATTCATTAGGAAAAAACCAATTCCTTTCAAGGAATAATCACTATAGATAAAAAATTCATCATTCCTGGAAGGTAGGGACAAAACTAGAGCATTTACCAATCTTATTTTCAGTTCTTCAAAAAAATCATCACATTATTTTGTCCAGATGAACTTAACTCCCTTATATGTTATCTTAGTTAGTGGTCTAGATAACCAAGAAAATTTTTCAACAAAACTTAGGTAATAACCCACTAATACAATAAAAATATGAATCTCTATGATATTGGTAGGTCTTTTCCACTCTTCAACAACTTTTATTTTAGAAGGTTCAACAATTATGCCACCTTTAGAAACAATATGTCCAAGGAATGAAATTTTTTGCAACCAAAATTCACTCTTAATAAACTTTATATATAGTTTATTTTATTTTAGGGTTTACAAAATGATACTTAAGTGAATTTCATTTTCCTCTCATCTTTTAAAATATACCAAAATATCATCTATAAACACAACCAAAAACTGATCCAAAAACTGATGAAAGACTCAATTCATGAGATTCATAAATATAGAATGTTCATTATATAACCCAAATGAAATAACTACAAACTCATAATTCCCATATCTCGTTTGAAACATTATCTTTGGAATTTCATCCTCCTTCACCTTCAGTTGATGGTACCCAGACCTCAAATCAATCTTCGAAAAATACTAAGCTCCCTAGAGATGATCAAACAAATCATTGATATGATGTAAAGGATACTTTTTCTTAATATTTATTTTATTCAAGGCTATATAATAAATAAATAATCTCATAGAACCATATTTATTTTCCAAAAATAAAACTAGATCACACCATGATAAAGTGCTAGGTCGAATGAAACCTTTATCAAGTAATTCTTGCAACTGTTTTTTCAATTCCACAAGTTTTAATTGAGATATTCGATAAGGGGGTTTAGAAATAGTCTTAGCATCAGGTAATAAATCAATATTAAATACAAATTCTTGATTAGGAATAATATAAAGAAATTCATTCATAAAAACATCCGTAAATTCTTTCACTACTAGAATGCATGAATCAAAACTATTTCTTTTTTTACAACAACATGAGACAGATAACTTTAAATACCATATTTAATCAATATTTTTGCTTCTTGGAATGTTATAAAAGGTATTAAATCATTTAATAAAGCTTTCTTGGCTTTAAAATCTATTTTAGCATGACGAACTGAAAGTCAATCTATACCCAAAATGAGATCAAATTCCACTATGGTAAGTTCAATAAGATTTTCAGGAAAGACTATCCCACTAATGACAATAGGAAGATTCAAATAAATCATAGTTTCTTTAATACTTAAACATAGAGTCTTTACCAAAAGTTCCATATCACATTCATGAGGTTCTATTTCTAATTTAATTGAAAATATCTTGGAAATGAAAGAATGTAAAGATACAGAGTCAAATAGAGTATTAGAATATTTTGAAAAAACATGTAACATACCTATCACCACTTCATTTGATGGTCCCACATAAACTACAGTAATAGAAAATAATTTTCTTCATGCACTTATGCTTTTGATCTTTCTAGTTTATACCCTTAGTAATCAACTTTGGACACATTTTTGGCATAATAACCTAACTCATTGCAACTGAGGCATCTTAACTCTGGTTTTTCATTTCTTGTCCGATCATATTACTTATAGTAATGATAAATATGAAAATTATTAACACATTAAAGGAATTATTGGACTTCAAAATAAATTCTCCATGATGTTTTTTACCACACTTCTCACAAGCTGGAATTTTTTTTTCTTACCTCTAGACTTCTTTGATGAATTCTTTCCCATTTTTTGACAACTGGATCACTTATTTTGTTTTCTCTCATGGAACACATGATCATCAGAAAACTCCATTTTTACCTTCTTAGCACATTGTACAATTTTCTTGTTCCTTTTGAACTCATGATAAGCTAATGTCCTTTTATATTTTGGCTTCAATCCTGAGTAAAACCATTTTATCTTACTATCAATATCCTATATAAAATTTGGGATGTACCTTGACAAACGGGGTCAAATTTTCTTCATATGCATCCACAGAATCTTCCTCATTTTGTCTTAATTCCATTAGCTTCTTTTCCATCCTAAGTCGAACAACCTTAATAAAATATAACTCAAGGAATATGTTCTTGAATTAATCTAATTAAATGGCATCAATCTCTTCACTTCCTCTAATATTTTTAATCATTGACCACCACTGATTGGCTTCACCTTCAAAATGATAAACAACAAGACTAACCTTTTGATTGTCTGAACACCCCATTACATCAAAAATATTTTTAGTGCTTAAATATTCCCTTTATCTTGCACAGGCTCAGATGATCCTCTAAATGAAGGTGGATTTTGCCTCATGAAATGCTTTACTATCAACATATTCCTCTTTGGTTGGTCTGTTTGATCTCATGAATGACACCAATACCATTTATTGCCTGAGTCAACTGAGTTATCACTACAAAAAACTATTCAGTTCTGATTCCAACCATATCAAAATGCTGATTTGGAATTTTGTTTCCCCCTGTATTCCTTCCTAGTATGTCTTCCCTTTTTACTCTATGAAAAACCATTCAGTACAAAAATATCTTAAATGAAGAAACATGGTAATCTTAAAATTCTATATCAATTCAATTTGACAATAAAGTAAAAATCTTTTATATATATTATATTAAAAAATATTCTAACTCCTAAAGTTATCTAAACTGACCCTTGATAGCAACTATAAGTTCCCAACCTTAAAATATTACATAATCTTGAGATAATTCAATAATTATACTTTAATTCGCATCGAATATTTTTTCAGGTTTAGAGTTTTATATAATTATTACATTATTAATACATATTATCCCATTATCATACAAGAGGATACTATCAAAATAGTATCCATTTTTTCACTAAAAGAAACCCTTTCAAAAATTAAACATGATTTCTTTTCTTGATAAAAATCTTCTTGACTTTTTCCTTTCTCATACTCATCCTTATACCCTAGGAAAACATTTTAAAAACTTGGTATGAGCATAAAAATCTCATTAAGGGATACAGAAAGAAGAAAAACTATTAGACTTACTAAAACATGAAAATCCTAAATACAATATCATAAAGTAATACTTTTCACCTTTATGAATTAGTAAATTTTCTTCACTCAATATAAGCTCATTTATTACCCTTTTGTTACCAAAATATTACCATAAAACCCATAGAAAGCACATATAACGTATAAAATTTAACTTGGGACATAATTATACTTAAATTGAATAACTATACGGTTGAATTCCACACATATCATTCTTATAAATGGAATAGTCATACGGCTGACTTCCATACCCAATGCATTAGAGGTTATAATGTAACCACTTGTCATTAGTTTATCATGAAACCACCAATATTTGGTTTATCACATAACCACCCATAATTGGTTTATCACGTAACCACCTATAAAATGTCCAAGTACCATTATATAATCATAACACATAAAGAATATAATTATCAACATTTCACTCTTAATATTTCATTTGCAATCTTAATAAATAATTTTAAGATATTTAAATAGTAAATCCACTTTCAAAAACATTTTAAATACCAAAAAACCCAAAAAGGGAATAAGGGGTTTATTTTTCTTTTAAAAACATTAAGTATTATTTAGGAATCCAAATATCAAATAATATTTACGGTGGTGAAGAATTCATTATCGTTGTATATGTTAAAAAAACATTCCTTTTGTCGTTTAGTAAAATAGTTCGTAGAAAAAGATTCCTCTTGAAAATCATTGAGTTAAATTAAAAGTAAAAGGGGATAATTATAAACCATATAAAATAAGGTGTTTTATATGATAGAAATATTTCTCAATTAAAGGAGATTGAGACAAAGTCTCTTACCTTGAGTCTGACTCATCACGTACAATCGTTATGTTCCTCTTAATCGGGTAACTTCTTTTGTTTTATACCAAAAGGCATACTTGGGAGGCTTTATTCCCTAAGTGAGGCTTCTAGGATGATGGTACAGTTTCTATGAATATGTTTGAGTAGGTATATTTTGATCCAAAGGGTTCTTGAAGTGTGAATATTAGAGAATAGAGGGTGCATTTTTATAGGAGAGGAAAGGGGCACCCTTGGAAACTCTAAAATTAATAAAATAATATTATTTTATTTTTTAATAAAGAAGGCTCCAACATGATATATGTAGAAGATAAGATGAGTATAGGTCTAAATCATTTCATCAAATAATCTTTAGACATCTATTGATTTTATTTTAAACCTTATGTTTTTGTTTTGCCTTTAATTATTCTCTTTTAATTTTAATTGTGGTAATAACATTTTAATTATAAAGAGGATATTAATTTTACTTATATGGGTTAAATTTCTTATAATTGGAAACTTAATGAACTAATAGACCTTATAATATTCACTTTTTTATTTTAAAGTATTTTTAGTATTTTTAAATAATTTAATAAATTACTATTTTTATAAAACATCAATTGTCTCAAGTTTTACACTATTCATTTTATTGGATTTAAATAAAATTAAAATAGAGAGATAACTTCAATAAAAAATTGAATAGTATTATAAAATTTCATATTCTCCTAGAAAAGTTTTGGATGACATAAATTATTTCAAATAATATTTATTTTAATATCTATAATATCATTTATTTGATTCCTTCATTAATAAAACAATCACTCCATCATCATTATGTCATAATTAAATTTAATTATTTAATGTATAAAAATTATAAATAAGATTTCATGATGTAGAAAATCATTTCATATTTATAATTACTATTTATAGTTTAATATATCACTTATATAAACCCATGTTAACATTTTTTATAAAGAAGATTTATGTTTATAACATATTTTCCTTTACTTTAAACTAAAAGATATAAGTGTCATAATCTCACCAAAGTGGATTCCAAAGGATAAATTTTCATTC
This sequence comes from Viscum album, assembly GCA_963277665.1. Lineage (NCBI taxonomy): Eukaryota > Viridiplantae > Streptophyta > Magnoliopsida > Santalales > Viscaceae > Viscum > Viscum album. Next base: position 418,343,808 of record OY728162.1, on the reverse strand, counting down.
TAAGGATTTTATTGGTCTACCATATCTCATAAAATAGTATTAGGAAATGTTTTAGGGCATTTTTAAATTATTATAATATTATTTTTACCCTTATTTACCTAATTTACCCTTTAATTGTGGAAAATAAAAATAATTACTAAAGTTACTATTCATATTGTCCAAAAATAAAAGGGACCTATTTATATAATTTTAACCATATGATTAAAAATATGTAATCCATTTTTTTAAATTCAAAACAAATAAGTTTCATTAATAAATTTAAAATTAATTCTCATTGTCAAAATGAGAAAACATGTTTTTTTAAGTAAAAACCATCAAAAGATTAATATCTGTTTATATCAAATTTTAATGTAAAATTACCTCCAATGACCCAAATTAGTTTAAATTATAAAAAATTAATCTAAATATACTTTTAAACCAATTAAAATGATAATATATCAATACAAATAAATTAGACAAAAAGGAAATTTTGAATTAAAAATGGAGTATTTTTTACTATTCATTAAAATATGAATTTTATTAGAAAAATACCAAAATTTTAACCAAAGTAAATTTTGATATTCCAATTCCAAATAAAAAGTTTATTTTGTCAAATAGAACATATTAAAGGGGAGAAACTATATTTAAAAATGTTTCTCCATCAAAATCCAGTAAAACGACCTTTTAAAAATATTAGAGTATTTTATGCTTAAAATTGGATTCATTATCATTTTAAGCCTCTTAAATTTATTGAATAAATGTAAAAGAATTTAACAAACATGTGTAATCATATTTTAGTCAATTCTGTTAATTCTCACCAATACAACGGCTAGGCATTAACTACCATTTAAAATAATAATAATATTATTATTGTATTATTTTTTGGTATAACTCAGTGTTGTGTGAAACGTAAGATTTGAGAGAAACCTATTGTTGTGTGTCGAGTATGATATCGGAAAAATAATCCACTTTAATATAAAATTAATATATTATTCATAAATATTAATAGATATTAAAATGTATTATTTTATAAATACCTTAGATGTTATAATAAGAGTGGTGATACAACATGAAAATAGAACCACTATTTTTCTCGTAGGAGTGTAGGAAGATGTACTTGTTAAAGTCTAAGATATGTTATTCCCAACTGAATTTTATGTTCTCAATATAGAGTATGATAGATCACCTAAAAAACTTACCCATAATCTTTGGTATATCATTCTTGAATACATCCAATACCATCATCAATATCCACGAATTAACACCCATTTTGGAATTTGGAGGCAAAATATTATGCTTTAATATTTTTTACACCATGAGGCACCCTTTATATGACCATCCACTTTTTACAAAATATTGTGTTTAATTTGATAAAATAATTGAATAACTATGTATTTTTTAGGAATTTTTATCCTTAGGGAAGTAGTTTTTGATTCAAAATACCACAGAAGATTAGGTTGTACAAAATACTTTAACTTTGGTTTTCAAAATATAAGAAAAGGTAACCTATAGATTTTTTAATTAATATAATGAATTATTTCATGATGAATAATCCTATATCTTTCCTTGTGTTTAGGAAATTCAATATTTAGGATTATAGAACCTCAACCTAATTTAATCTCTTGAATAACCACTAAATTTGGAATTAAAATCACTTCCCATTGATTTGAGATATGTATGTCTCATGGAAGAAGAAAATTTACCAATTATAATTACTAAAAATAAATCTAAATCCTAAGAAACGTTTTTTATTTATATTTTTAGGGAAATTTTCAAAGCAATAGGGTGGATCTTAGGCAATATCCTTGAAATAAACCTAAATATTTTCTCACATAATATTATTTTTGAGGGATATTCCAAACCTGTTAGGAATCCCCAAAGGAGGCTGAATTCTACCTTGATGTAAGTAGTGAAGAAATAGATAGAAAATGCCTTAAAATCATAGATCATATATTCCATTTCAAATTCAAAACATTTCATCTTCATCCATGTTATTCCAAAAAAACTAGTCTAACCATTATGAGAAATAAAAAATATCGAATTAATACCTATGAGAATTAAAAAATGGTTTGAGAGTTTATATAGACTATAGTAAATTAAATCTAGTCACATGGAAAGATCATTTAGCAATTCCCTTGATTTACTAGATGTTACGGACATTTTCTTGGATAACTCAGTATTCCATTTTAGTTGGATTTTCAGGTTATTTCCAATTAGTAATTACTTTAGAAGACTAAGAGAAAACCAATTTTGCATGTCCCTTTAACACCTTTTCTTATAGGAGGATTCCATTTGGATTATGTAGTGCTCAAATTATATTTTAGAGGTGTGTGATAAGTATATTTTCTGACCACTTTAAGGATTTCTTGGAGGTATTCTTAGATTATTTTATAATATTTAGAAATTATATTGACCATTGTTTGAAAAATCTAGAAAAGATATTGAAAACTTGTGTTGAAATTAATCTTGTTTTATATTTTGAAAATTATTATTTCATGGTTCATATGGGATTATCCTTGGGAATTTAATTTCACAAATATTCTTTGAAGATGATAAATCAAAAATTAAAGTGAAAAATTACTTTCCTTACCCAAATTATGTGAAGCATCTTAGATCGTTTTTGGGACATATAGGATTCTATAGGTTGCTTATCAAATATTTTAGTAAGATTTATCTACCAATATCTATATTAATTTTTAAAGATGTTAATTTATATTTTAATGATAAATCCTTTGATTATTTGTATAAGATATTGATTACTCCACCAGTGATGCAGTTACCAAATTGGGATGAACCATTCGAGCTAATTTTTTATAATTTTAACTAAGTAGTGGGAGAAGTCCTTTCTCAGAGAATATAGGTAAGGATACAAGTTATTTCATATTACTCAATAACTTTAGTTGTATCCCAATTAAACTACACAAATATTGAAATATATTTTTTGTAAGTTTTCATTTCATTGGATAAATTCAAATCATATATTTTTGGAACAAAATTTATTATATTATTTTATCGTGTAGCTCTTATGTAATTTATGAAGAAGGTTGAATCTAAACCCAAGCTTATTATATAGATTATAATGTTGTAAGAGTAAAAATTAGAAATCAAAGATGAAGGGGAGATGATAACCGAGTGGTCGATCACTTGAGAATACTTCCCAACATATCTAAAGTAGATATTTCAACCCATAAACCAGTACCAGAACTCATTCCAGGGGAGAAGCTCTACATATTTGAAGAAGAAGTGTTGTGGTATGCTGACATGGTAAATTATTTGGTAAAATCTCAAGTCTCTACTCATGTAAATACACATCAATTTCATAAATTTAAATCTAACTCTAGATTTTACATTTTGGGAGGATCTATTTCTTTAGAAACTTTCAACTACCAAGTGATAAAAAGTTATTTTCCTGAAAGTTAAATTGAATCTATTTTTTAGTTTTTAAGTACTTTAGCTTATTAATGCCACTTTGGGACTCAAATGATAACATGGAAGGTTTTGGAATCTATAAATTATTGGCCCATTAAATTTAAATATGCACATGAATTTTGTAAAATATGTGAGAATTTTCATTTTTATAAAAATATTTCAAATGGAAAATAAATACCTTAAAGTTCCATTAGTGTTTGTGAAATTTTTAAATTTTTGGGAATAGATTTTATGGGGACTTTCCCAATTTCATTTGGAAATATTATATCTTTCTTGTAGTAGAATGTGATTCAAAATAGATGGAATCCCAATCCACCAAAATTGGTGATGCTCGTGTTGTTTGAGATTTTGTTAGGGTTAACATATTTTGTAGTTTTGGAGTGCCTAAAGACATCAATAATTATAAAGGGACTCACTTTTTCAATAGGATAATAAATGATTTTTTTAGAAATTATGGGATGTATCATAAAACATCAACATACTGTCATCCAAAAAACAATGTCTTGGATAAAGTATATAATAGGGAAACTAAAGGAATTATGAAAAAAAGACTATTAAACCCCATAAGGAGGATTAGACCCAAAGGATAGAAAACAATTTATATACAGAGATCCATACTTTTAATAAATAAATATTACAAAATTTTATATGAATATTCAATAAATTTCATAATAATACATTCTTGAGGACCATATAGGTTTAATGCCTTTGGAAACTTGGATACGTGAATAACTAGTGCATAAATAAACTACATCATGTATGGTTAAGCTCTTCACAACTAGCACCCCTATTACACATATCATACTTAAAACCTTTATTCACAATCTAGGGAAGGGAAACATAATAAAGGGTGAAATCATATGCTCGGTAAGGGTAAATATAAGAGATATCAATCAATGATAATAAGTGATCATATAATAAGAATGGGGGTATGAGAACATCATCAAGATTTACAATAATCATACCCAATCATTCAAATATATTTAATCATGAAACATGGAATTAGGTTTAGTCAGAAAAATGACATAAGACATAAGAGTGTGATAATAGTAGATATATGGGCTTCAGCATCAAGTTTTTAACATCGGTTTTCTAGAAACTGATGTTAAGAGTGATGTCAGTAACTCTTAAAATTGATTTTTTATAAAAACCAACATTAATAGTAATTCAAAACACATTTTAACATCTATTTTATAAAAAACTAATGTTAAAGGGTTTTTAAAATTACTTTTAACAACATTTTAATAAAAAAATGTTAAAAGTGTTTCAAAAAACATCGGCACCCTGAATCCATCATTTAATTTTCGATGAAAATCCATCCTCTTAATCGATGATGTCACCCAAAGGCCTTTGATGATGATCAATCTTTTGTTGTAGTAAATTTTCATCATTTTTTACATTTTTTCTCCTTAATCTTCCATCCTTTATCCTTCTTTGAAGATTCTCAAGCTATTTTGGTTGACCCACAACCACAGTTCAAGGTTTTTGTTGGTTCTTTTCTCACTCTCTTTTCTTCAATCTTGCATCCTTCACCTTGTTTCCACAGACTTTGAGTGAGTGGATTGAAATTCAAGGTCTATTTTCCATTATCGACCTCCAAATTTTTTTATTTTTTTTATTTTTAACGATAAATTAATTATCTATTAGTTATAAATTTTATTTATCCATTAATTTATTTCTATACATTTTATTATCAATTAAAAAATGTTAATTTTTTAAAATTATAATATACTTTATTATTATAAATTTTTTTCCACTATATTTTGTTTCTACTTGAAATTTTTTTATTTATAATTATTTCCATTTATAAATTTTTTGTCTTAATAATTTTTTTGTGGTTAAAATTTTTATTTTATTAAATTTTTTTCATTTAATTTTTTATGTTAAAATGAATTTTAATTAAATTTTTTTTGTAGTAACTAGTTTTTCATTTTTAAATTTGTTTTTAAGAGAAATTATTTTCAAAAAAAAATTATGCATGTTCAAAATATCTGTTTTTATATATGCTTAGTCACTTTTATTTAAGTTTTTCAATGGCATGTTTTTATAATTATGTATAATTTTTTGTTATGATGAAATATTTATCAATAATTTATTGTTTTGATTATTTTTTTTTGTTTAAAAATTATTTATTTGTATATATTTTTAAATATTTATGTGTTTTAATATATTCACCTTTTATATTGTGATATTAGATAATTAATGTTTTATAATTGGATAAATTTACAAAGAACCATTGATGAGTATGAAAAATGAGTTGATGTTTTCTTGGAATTTACTAAACAAAATCTTCAAAAAAAGATTTTATTTTCTATCCATACATGAAGTTCCTAAATATGAGAAACTTAAATTCCATAGAAATCAATGATCATCTCATTCATTATTGTTTTATCCATACTTATACATGTTGGATTAGGCATAATGAAATAACATAAAAATCAAAACCAAATATTGATGAAAATATTTAGAATGAGATAGAGGATCATATTGAAGAATTAATTCATAGTGTAGGCATTTAAACCATTTAAAAACATAAATTGTTGAATGATTGTAAGAATATTCTGAGAAAACACTATTCTCAGGTTTCACTAAATTTACATTGTTATCAGTAGTTCTAAGATTAGTTATCTTTAAAGAAATAAATGGGTGCAGTGATAAATTTTTCTCTGAGTTCCTTGAACTTTTAAAAGTACTAATTCCATAAGGAAACAGGCTTCTATATTCCAATTATGGTGTAAATGAAATATTATTCTCAATGATATTGGGGCATAAAAATACATGTTTGACCCAATGGTTTTGTGTTTTATAGGAAGGAATATTAATGTTTATCAAAATTTTCTAAATATGGGACATCATGATATAATATAGAGGAAAAATTAAACTATGATTCATTATCATGTACTAAAATCATACCTCCTACTAAATAAATTTGGTAATTTCATATAATTCCTTGTTTTAAGCATCAATTTGAAAATTCAAATTATGAAAAAAGTTTAATATAGAATACAGATGAGAATATATCTGATGGAAAATTATGTCACCCACTGATTCACCACAGTATAAGAGATTTGATAAAAAATTATTAATTTTAGTAGTGAATCCATAAATATCATAATAGAACTATTCACAAATGGAATGAATATATATTGAAGCCTTGGTTACCAATATAGTTCATGGAATATTTTTTTGGTAGTTTAAAACTTTTCCTCACTGATATGTATGAAGAAAATATATGTTATGATGATATTGATGATTTTTGGACCAAAAAATCCAAGAAACAGTATTTATGTGTATCTTTCACTTCTGATTAAAGATTTGAAAATTTTATAGGAGACATGTGTTATAATTTTTTATGCATATAAGAAAGAGTTTTTTCTTTTACATGCTATGATAATGTTCATTGTAAATAAATTTCCTTCATATGGAAACTTATTTGGATATGGTGTTAAGTGACCGAAATCATATCCAATTTTTGAAGAAGAGACTTCATAGTATCAATTATATAATAGAAGAAATAAAGTGTACTTGTGATATCAATTTTTTTTAATTGAATATCCTTATCATAGATTGAAAAAATAATTTAACAGTTTAAAATAATACAATCTCCATCCACAACCACTTCTATCTAAATAATATTATATCATGGAGAAAAATATTGATTTTACATTTGGAAAGAAATAAAGTTATAGTCATCAACAAAATATCTAAAAGAAACTGTCTATATTATTCAAAAAGCCTTATTTTATATTTTTATAGATAAACACTAACATTGACATTATGCATGTTGATAAAAAAATATGTGATAGTTTTATTGGAAATTTTTTAGACATAAAAGGAAAGGAAAAAATGGATTGAATGCTATATTGGACTTTATATCCATGGGAATTCATTTAGAGTTAACTCCCACAATGAAAGGAAATATAACATATTTACCTTCAACTTATCATGCATTAATCAAGAGTGAGAACGTGAATTTTTTTAGTGTATTCATGGTATTAAAGTACCCATTGGATATTCTTAAAATGTGGATAATTTGGTGTCATTGAAGGATTTTAAATTAATTGGTATGAAATCTCATGATTTTCTTGTATTGATACAATAACTGCTATCGGTCGCATTGTATAATATATTATTGACATCTGTCAGAAATACTATCATCAGGTTATGTTATTTTTTGCAAATAAATTTATAGAAAATTAATTAATCAAAATTTATTATATTTTTTGTAGAATGGAGTTATGATTATAGTTTGTTAACTAGAGATATATTTCCCACCAAAGTTTTTTAATATAATGGTTCATCTGGTGATTCATTTAGTGCATGAGATAAGAATATATGGGCCTGTTTATTTATATTGGATGTATCCTTTTGAAAGATATATAAATTTTTTTGAAGGGATGTATTAAAAAATCTCATCGTATGGAGGGCTCTATTATTCAAAAATATGTATCTAAAGAGGTGATTGAGTTATGTACTGATTATTTTTATGAAGTAGAGCATATTTATCTCTCTATAAATCAACATTTGATAGTTTATAGTGAAGGTAGAGGGATTCATGTATTGAAGGTAAAGTTTATTCCATGTGATGAAGTGATATAGGAAAATTTATACATTTTAAACAACATAGTTGAGGTTTAATCATATATATCATCACATATTACTGTATTAAAGGTATGATATCTGAAAATAAATGAAAAGTGTCAGATTATTGAGCATAAAAATATTTTTTTATTTAAAGATAAATTCAACATAAATTTATCTATATCAGAAAAATTGAAATGGTTGTAAGGGGGATTGTCACTTAATGTGATCACATATTTAGGTTTTTATATTAATGGTTACACATTTTACACACACAAAAATAAGGATGAAAAGAGTATTATTCAAAATAGTGGGGTAATGGTCATCACTAAAGCACTGTATTTTCCAAGTGAAAAAGATAAAACCCAACTTTTTTCATTAATGAAATATTTTTTAGTTATTGAGGAAATATGGTAAATTAATTATACTAAATTTAGAGTAACTATGTTTAAGTGGAATTGGGTTGATAGTAATAGTGGTGTGAAACATGATGATTGTGGATTTACACTTGATTATTTTAAAAAATTTAGCAGAAAAAATAAATTATTCATCATGAAAAAACATGAAAAGAACATATTTTTTGTTATTGATCCATTTACTAATCATTGGTTCTTCATTTTTCAAAGTAAAAGAATTCGTTTGGGTGATGAGGGTGATGATGATGTTAAAAATTTGTGTGTGATTTCTTCATCTATTACATTATTTTCATATGATAATAATGAATATAAATATACATAGTCCATATTATATGAAATAATCATGGTAAAGGGATACGGGGAAACACTAAAATTACTCTCTTAACTCTTCAGGTAAATATTTATAATATATTTTTCATTATTGACCTCAAAATTTTGTAAAAAAAAATATTTTTCAATTTATTTTCATTTATATTTTTTTTGGAATTATAATGACTTTTGGTTTTTTTATAACTTGTTTTTCATTTTTAAATTTCCTTTAAGATATAAATTACTAATTAAAAATCTATAAATGTATAAATAATTTGTTTTTATATGAGTGTACATTTTTTTCTTCAATATTTCAATGTTCAATCTGTTTCCACCTCCTTCAAGAGTTCAATGAAATCAAGATCTATTTACATCCAAATTTTTTAAGTTATTTTTTTAAGATAAATTAATTATCTGTTAGTTACAAATTCTATTCATCCATTCATTTTTTTGTATACATTTTATTATCAATTATAAATTATTTTATTAAATTTTTTTGATGTTATAAATTTTTTTATGAATATAAATTTTTTTTGAGTGTAATTTGTTTTTTTTTGTAGCTATTTGTATTTGTATATATTTTATCATTATAATATTTTTGTGGCTGAAATCATTTTTTTCTTCAATTTGTTTTCCATTTATAATTTTTTTTATTTATTTATTATGAATAATAAAATTTTTATTTATTACATTTATTTAATTTTAATCAAATACATATACACATAATTTTGTTGAGGTAGCTTACATCTTTCAAAATGACAAAAACTGAGGCAAGGGAATCAAGGTGTGTACATTTTTCACTTAAATAGATATCTATAGTAATTAAATTATTTAATGAAATTAAACTTTTGTTTCTTAAATTTATTTTCAACTCTTTTTATTCTCCAGAGAGAAAATTGCATAAAGATGGTTGGTGTGGGATTACATGTTTACCAAAACTTTAACTCTCACATAGATAGAAAAAGGTGGTAATTAGTTTTGATAAGAATGACTTCCCAATTGGTCTAAATTTCACATAGTTTAAGACTTATCTGGCTATACAAATTCATTATGGATGTGAATTTTATAGGCTAATTAGAGTAGAATTGACCAATTTGTGAAAGATCTTTTATGGGAGTCCCTAATAGTAAAATTTATAAAATTATTTAATTATTTTTTCAATGGTTTAAATATTTTAAATATTTTAATATTTTATTTATTCAATTATAGATGAATTTTAGTTTCAATAAACAAAAGGAAATAAAAAATATATTTTTTGGTAATAAGATGGAGATATTTTAAGACACAGTTGACTTTAAATTATATTTTTAGGATTAAAAAGGATACATATTTATGCCTTAATTATGAGTTTATTGATATAGAGACATGACATAAAGTTGTCTCAAGTTGGCAGGAGGAAGCTTTTATGGTATGTTTTTGTTCTTTGTAAAATTTATTTGTTTAATTAATTTTCATTACTTTATAACATGTTTATTTTTTCTTATGTAATAGGCCTCTAGAAAAACTCACCAAGAGATACAGTCTCACAATTTATACCCTTATACATTATCATGAAGAAGGTATTCTTTATTAAAGTAAAAAATGATTTCTAAAAAACTTAGTGAATTAAGGGTCAAGTCAATTAGTGTCTCTGAAGAGGTTTCACTCAACCCTCTATCTCCTCCCAATAATCATGAAAAATATAAAAGGGAGAGAATATCAAAAAAGGGAAAGTATATTATCGATCCAAAAAAGAAATTATCTAATATTACTGTAAGTAATTGATTATTAATTTTTATCAATATTACTATTTATTAAATTTATCTTACTAATATTAAATTTGAAAATACTAATTTAGGACTCCCTTCACGAGAACACGGCATAGGGTAACTTTATCTATGGGGGTGGGAAGGATATTCTTACTATTTTTTTAGGAAATATAGAACACCTTGTCCATATCAGAGGGTATAATGAGGGTGTTGGATTTAAAAAAATGATCATGCCTCAAGTGTGACATTGATGAGGGGAAAATATAGGAAAGAAATAGATTCTTTAAAGGATAATCTTTAACACTTGAATGAGTTGATATAGGATATGATTAAATCATCTGTATTGGCTATGCTTGCAGAAGAAATGAGACAGATGCAACTTGATTAGTCTTCCTACCTAGATCTACCACCTCCTCATTCAGACTTGACCATGTACTATGAGTTTCATACTAGGTATCCCCATATATATGTTGTATCATATATAATTTTACATCATATAGGGGATTATGTGCATAATCAGCTTATGAAATTGGGTCAGGTAAGAGTAGTAATACATGATATTATTTATCCAACTACTCTAGTGTTGATTCCTACTTGGGAGGTGTCCATAGTTGGATAGAGTATTTTCCATTTTTTACTTTATCCAGCTACCAAAAAACTCTATCCAGAAGCTAAGCTTATGACCATTTATTAAAGATCAAAGAAAATTACAAGGGAGATGGTGGGGTTAAACAGAGGGACTTTCTCTCATCTGTCAAGCAAAGAGCTACAGATCATAATAATAGATGTCATTACTATAATCATAATCATCAGCAATTTCCCAATAATATTGGGACTTACCCTGATTGAAGATATTAAGAATATAAGTATTAATATTACCTGAAAACTTAGAATATGATCAAGTAGACATAGTCTAAGGTGTGTTTGAATAATCATTCCTTGGCCTTCCCTTCAAAGGAGTAGGAGTGAATCCCTCATTAGTTTCCTTCCCTTTCCCAGTTAAGAGTACATCTTTAAAAGAAGTAGGACTGTCAATACTCATTACCTTCAAAGATGTGCAATCACCAATCTCTTCCACATTAGAAATTTCACCCCACTTTTTAGATATTCTAAAAGAATTCAACACTTTCTGTATCTAGTGAAGACTGTCAACAGGTTGATGAGCCACATTATGATCATCCAAAAAAGGATCCATACCAACAGTCCCACCATGATTTGATCCTGCACCAGGACTAACATTCATGTCATGGTTTGGAGGGTTAGTAGAAGGATACCTAGTAATAATTATACCCACAATCAAATATCCAGTATCAACTAACCCAATAGTGGTAGCAGCACAACCATCAGTTGATGTAACCTCCTTTATAGAGACAACCTAAGTGTAAGAGGGGCCACTGTTAACTATCATCAATGACTTATCCACCATCAGTTCCTTGCCTTTCAATTTAGGTACCTAAGGATCATTCTCAAGAGCCAACATATCATCCATGGTCAATAATTTCCTGTTAATAACATCTTTATTATGACCAATTGGATTTAACAAAGCCACATCCTTACTCTCTTGCTTCCTTCTACAGAGATTAGTTGGATGACCCTTAATCCCACATCTCTCATTGGAAGTCTTCCTCTGACATATATCCAAATAATTCCCCATATCCATACATTTATTACATGAAAAAATGCTTTATTTCATATTCAACATCAATTTGAATGTTATTGGTAGGAGTGGAGAGAGTAACCTTGTCAATTAAGGTGGATTTAAGATCAATCTCCATCAGCATCCTTCCAATGTTTTCAAACCAAACAACCTCAGTTTCTCTATCCAGGTGTATAGAAGTCCCAATTTCTATGATAATATCATGCAGAATCTTTAGATGCCAAAGGACCCAGTTAAGACCATGAAGACAAACCCAAACTTGAGAAAAATCATTCCTTACACATGAAGCATTGAATTTTTGAGACCATTCATGAAGGTGAATCCATCCAAGTCTCAGGGACAGGGATCTGGTACTCCATGCCTAAATTTTAGAAATATTCAAAGGAAAGTACAATTAAAGAAACCATGACCAATATAGATAAATGTACAATTAGAAAATCCCCATAAAAATTAGATCTGTCGGACCAAATCATCGAACTTCCAAGACTTCTGACCCTTGGGTAAAACAAGATGTGCAAAAAAGGATTTTTTTTTCCAATTATAATTCTCTCAGTAAACACAGTAGGGTTAGACTCGACATGAGCTGAAAAACCTTTTTGGATAATTATTCAAAACAAGAGTCAATGAAAGACACAAACTCAAGATGTAGATCAGAAACTTCCATCCCTATCAATATGCACTTCAAGACCTATGATGCATCATTCAGTTTCAATTTCCTGCAATCATAAAAGACAACAGATATCTAATTTACTAGAAAATATGACACAACAGGGGTCACTTTCTTGGAATCATTATGGGAAACCAAAGGCACATTCTTTTTCAAATCATTCAGTAGAACCCGCACATTTCCATCACTGAGATGAGCACCTTCAGTCTGGGCATCAAACGCAGTAGGGGTCGAACTAGAAGAAGGATGAACAAAAATTGAGGATTCCATCATCATAGAAACATCATATTCTAGCATGAAACATCCAACCAGATGAACACCACGACCATTATGATCCATAGTTGGATCTGATCTTCTCATCGCAGCATCAAAATAAATAGCTGGAAGATCCATTGTATTAGCACAACCTCTGGGAGACAGTGCACCCTCAGACTGAGTTTCTCCTCTTTCACCATTCACAAGTATAGAACCAAATAAATCATTAATAGACATCGTGAAACCCTAGATCCGATCTCCATGGAAGAGGGTCTCCCGCACCCCCTGACGCACAATCACTTTACTCAACTAATCTTGGTCATCAACTAAAATATGAGGTATTCATTGGTTTTCATTTTTAATTTATCATTAAATTTAGAATTACTTATAATATTTTATTACACTTACTTTATATAGGAGTTTCTAAAATCAAAGAAATCACTAAAAATGAAATAAAAATTTTGGGTTTCAGTACCTTTAGATATTCCTCTAGATTCTAATTGGGTAACAAAGTGATCACCGGTTTTTCCTATATTGTATAATTATTATGAGTTTCCAATGAGTTATAATATATGTGTAACAGATTATACATTAACTATTTTTAAAACTAGCATCATGGATTCTGTAAAGGGTTATTATCTTAGTATACCCATGTTACAGTTGTTTTCCATGTAAGTAAATTACAATTATTAATTTATTTTCATTAAGTAATCATTTTTTATATTGACTTAACTAATTACTTTTATAATCAATTATCTCCATAGTTTTTTCATCCAATATTAGTACACTTCTATTCATGGTTTTATTAATCTAGAATACATTTCAATAGAAGTGAAATATTTAAACCAAGAATCTATAATTGAATATGTGTCTGCAAGATTCAAAAACATGGAGGTCACATGTTGGTTTTTTCTATTTCTTGGTGGGTAAGAAAAAATATATCATTATGAACCACTATTCATTATACTATTATTAATGCTTAATATATTATATTTTAGAGGAAATTGGATGTTGGGTTTATTTTTCTCAAAAGAATGTAGAGCATATTGGTTGTGCTCTTTATTGGGTGGAGTTTGAAGAAAATTTAGCAATTTGTTAAATAAGTAAGTATTATTTCATGGTTTTAATTCTCTAATCTTAATTTTTTTTACATAGGTTTTTATTATTAATATTTTAAAATAAAATAGGTTTTGTATTGTGTTCAATAGGGATCTCTATCAAACAATGGAACTAGAAAAAAATTATTATGTTAAATCTCAGGTAGATAACTTATACATCACTTAATACATGGTTTTTATTATATATATTATATTTTTCATAAATATTGTTTCATAAAAATAGTTTCATCATCACAAGGTATTTTTAATGTGGATATTATGTTTTACAATTCATTTATGAGATAATAATGACCAAAACAACAATAGATTTTGAAAATGTTAGTTTTAATATAACACTTCTAATTTAAACAAATAGGTTTTGTATTAAATTCATAACACTTTATTTTGTATGTTTTGTATGATGTCTCTTAGTAAACATCCAAGGACTTGAAGCTCCTTAAAATTTTATTTTAACAATATTTTCTATGTTTGAATAATTTGAATATTTAGTTTCATTTAGGTGTGTATTTATAAAAAATGTTGTAAAAGTTATTAATGAGTTTTATTGATCTTGTTCTATTTCTACTAGTTTTTTACTAAATTTGGTTTTTCAGTTTGATTTTATAAGTGTGATATTATTTAATTTTTTAATATTTGTAAAAAATAAACTTTTGACATTGATTTTTTATAAAATCGATGTTGAAAACCACTCAGGAGGTATTTCCATGACAATTTTATAGAAAAATGGCATTGAAAGTCCTCCTAGACATCGAAAAACTTATGACATTGGTTTTATAAAAACTTATGTTGAAATACCTCTATTTATTACCCTCTAAAAGGGTTTTCAACATCGATTTTATGACAAATAAAATAAAAAATTCCACTTTAAACATATCCAATGTTAACTTGAGTTATAAAACAACGTTGAAACATAAAAAACTGATCTTAAAAGTATTTTTTCTACTATTTTGAAATAATCAATAATCAATCATGATCCATGAGAATATATCATAAGCATAAGAAATGAGTTTTTGGCATACACATCAATATAGAAAAACATTTATTTGGTCAAGTATCACTACCAAGACTATCATAGTATATTAGGATCACTCCCCATTCCATAATTTCCTTAGTCAAGGTTCACTCTCAAGACTATATTATTGTACAACATCCCATTCAGAACTGGGTTCACCTCTCATTCTAGTCCTTATTATCTTATGAGATATCCATAATTAGTCAATGAATTTGAGGTCTATAAAAGACCCACCTAAAATTGGTTTGTAACATAACCACTCGTCTTTAGTTTATAATGGAACCACCCATCACATAATGAAAACTATACTTATTTATTCCAAAATATCATAAAACATTCATCATATCATCATTTTATAACCCATGGAAAGGATACAGGTTTCATAAAAATTTTAGAATAATAAATAATAAATTATCTAGATAAATATTAAATATGGTAACATTAGATCCTATACCTATTAAATAATAAAAAAACATCAAATGATTTTTTTATAGATATAAATTCCTTTAAAAGATCAATAGAACATTTCTTAAAGAAAATACACTTTTTATTTGAAAAAACTTATTTAGAATATAAAATTTTATAAAATATTAAGGAAAAAAAATTATTCAAAAATAATAAATTATATTTAATATTTAATATTTAAATTAAATATTATTCATGATGTTACGGAAATCTATTCATACGGTGTATGTTAAAACAAAAATTCCTTTCATAGTTTTGGTAAAAAGTCAAAAGTGTCGTGTTTGGAAAAAAAATAAGAATATTGATTTTAAAACATGGTAATAAAAGTAAAATATAGTCAAAAATTACATTACATGGCATTTTGATAATAGTAAAAACATTCTTGAAAATATTTTCAAGAAAATATATACATTGAAGAAAAGATTCCTGACCGTAGGGAAAAACAAGGTCAGTTTTCCTTAAAAACATTATTTTATATCTTGAGTGATTTAACAAAGGGAAATGAAATGAAAACATGAAATCAATAGAAATTACCATAGGATAATAAAATACATAATATTTTGGAGAGATATATCATCTAGTTTCATTATAGGAAAATTTAACCATAAACAACCTGATGAAAATGTGATTGTAACATAAAACCCTTACCGCTTTGATAACTCTTGGGTTAAAATTACCATGAAAGGAATAACATATAATGAAACTTTTAATACTATGAATATAATTATATTCATGATATAACATAACAAATGTGTATTAGATAAACCACATAAAATAATATTGGTGTATAACATCAAATATGTCTCAATTAAACAAAATTGAGACAAAGAACCCTTGTGGATTTAGTAATTTTTGAAATGAAAGTCATTAGAATATTGAAAATAATGTGGTTATAAAAAAACATGAATTCAATTGTGTATTATGACAAAATAAATTCTTGGTAATTACACATGCCATATAAATATAAAATTGCTGCATAACATTAAAACATGTCTCAATGAAGAGAAATTGAGACAAAACCCATACCTTATATTAGAATTGATTCGTAAGCACTCTAACCTACTATATAATAAATTTATATTTATTATAATTAAATAAAAGAATAAAATTTATAAATTATATATCATATATTATCCACTTATATAATTTTAACATCCATTTATTAACAATTATCTATTAAAGTTGACATTTTGGGTGTCAATTGCTATTTTCATGTTTGTCTTAGTTAAACAATTATGGTCCTTAAAATTTGATGACGGTTCCTCCATATAAATAATTTAAATAATTATATAAATATCATATATATTTATTATGTAAATATTTATTACTATTCATATAAAGCAGTGATGAAAAATGAATTACATCACTGCATGGAGATGGTAGTTTGTACATACACACGAGTGACGTATCCATTTTCTAATGGATGGAATGAAATAAAGTTAAATATTAATTTAAATTTAAATAATAATTAATATAAAATTAAAATATCATTTAAACATTAAATATGTCATAATAACCAACCATTAATGATGGTGGAGTAAAATGAATTGTCTCGCTACGTAGAGATGGCAGTCCACACATACGCATGAGCGAAACTTTCATCTCTCATTAGATTGAAAAGAGGTGGTAAATAGTTTTTACATCATCATAATAACATCTAAGTATATTTATTATAGTGTATTTATCATTTTTTTTATGGATATAATAATTTTATAAAAAGTAGAATAAGAAATCAAATTGTAAGGGCTTGTTAAGATCTATACCTCTTCTTTTAGAGATCTCTCTTGGATTATTCATTAATACTTAAATTATTGGTCTTAAAAAATACTGGAATATATAGGATAAATAGAATGATTATAAGAAGGATTTTTATTATGTATAATCTGGGATATAAAGCTCAGATATTGTAAATAATGGAGGAGAGGTGACCATTTATAAGTGAGGGGAGGGACACACATGGAATTTCTTAAAATATTTCAATTATATAAGGTAAAGTTTTTTTGTAAAGTTGATAAAAATGTCCAAATATTATAAATTGGGATATTATAAGGTTAAAATATATTTAAAATATAATAATTTGATATTTATGGGTGTAAATATCACCATTATCTCGTGGTTTACCCCTTAATAAACCCATTTTAACCATAACTATGATAAAAAAATTAATATTTATACAATTAACAATGAAAAAAAATTGATTTAATCCAATTAAATTATATTAATTATTATAATTAAAAATATGGAATCCATTTTACTATATTCAATTTTTATAAGTGTCAGAATTTAATTTTAATTGTGTGTATAGTCCCTAAAGAAAACTCATTTTCAAAAAAATGAATTTTCAAGCATAAAACTTTATTTACTTATATTAATTTACTTTTAAAAACTATAAAATAAATATTAAAATATTATATTTAATATATAATATATAAATTTCCTTAAAACCATTCATAAATAACGATTAAATTAGTTTATTAAGATAAAAACATATCACATGCATGGAAATGGCTTTTTAGAAAAATGTGTTTTTAACCAAAAAATAACCTATACCAAAATCAATTATAATGGTGATTAATATGTAATTAATTAGATTATTTATATTTAAATTATAATTAGGTTAATTTAATACTAGATTCAAAACATAATGGGATATTTACTTGAAAATAAATGATATTTTTTACAAAAATGTGTATTTTTCACTATTAACTAAAAAATAAATATTTTTAGAAGAATCCTAAAAATTCACCCTAATATAATATTAAAATGATAATTTTAAGAATTATATTAATTTAACTAAATAAAATTTAAAAAAAAATAGAAATTAATTACAAATTTCTCTTACAGAAATGTGATAAAACCCATTTTTGAAGAGAAAATATTTTTGAAGCATCAAATGACTTTACTAAAAATTTAGTACTTATTTATTATGAATTAATAAATAAATTTGAATTTATAAAACCCTTTATAAATATTTTTCATAAAGTTTTTATTATTTTTTATACCTTTCAATTTAATGGCTAGGTTATAATGGTTTACTATGTTGTGGTTCATATAGACTTAGGGTTGCATATAAGGAAAGTTATTGAATACTTCAAGTTATATTTCAAAGGAAAAAAACATATAAAATCTGGGGGTGTTGCATTATATCCCCCCCCCCATTAAAATGAATTTAACCCATTAAATTTCATCACTCTGGTATAAAAAAATGAGGATATCTCTACTTCATCACATCCACAGGTTCCCATGTAACTTCCCCAAATTTTTTATTCCTCCAAAGAACGTTTACCAAGTGAATAGTCTTGCTCCATAGAAATTTATTTCTATGATACAAGATTTGTACCAGTTTATCTTTATAAAAAACATCATTATATAATGATACAATCTCTGAGTTCAGTATATGTGAAGGATCGGGTATGTGCTTCCCTAGGAGAGATACATGGAATGCCTCGGGAACTTGAGAGAGGTATGGAGGGAGTTACAAGCGATAAGTTATATTCGGTACTCAATTAAGGTTATTTAAGGGACCAATATACCTAGGGATCAACATTACCTTATTTATAAATCTCTTAAATTTGTTCCATTGATAAATTCATAGGAAAACCTTCTCACCAACTTCAAATTCTAGATCTCACTGATGATTGTTAGTATAACTCTTATGTTGACTCTAAACTACCTTGATATATTTCTGAATGGATATAACCTTATTTTCTATTTCTTCATCTATATTAGTTCCTAATATATTTATTTATCCATATTTAACCCACTATATCATATTCCTACACATATTTCTATAGAGGACTTCATAAGAATCCATTTGAATGCTTGAGTAAAAGCTATTGTTGGAAAAAAACATGACTAAAGGAAGGTGATAATCCCAGCCACCTTTGAAATATAGATAAAAGTATCTCAATATATCCTCTAGTGTTTTAATGGTCCTATCAAACTTATAATACATCTAAGGATTAAAAGTAGTATTGAAACAAAACTCTATATTTATATTTTGTTGAATACTTATCCAGAACTTTGAGGTAAACCTCGGATCCTGATTAGATACAATAGAATGTGGTACCCCATGTAACCCTACCAATTAATTAACATATATCCTAGAAAAATTATTAAGATATAAATATTCTCTGATAGTAATGAAATATGTTGAATTCGTAAGGCGGTCGACTATAGGACAAATAGAATTATGTCTTTTAGATGTTTTCGGGAGTCTAATAATGAAATCCATGGTGATGTTTTCCCATTCCCATTCGAGTATGGGTAATGGTTATAATATCCCCTTATACTTCTATCTCTTATCTTTAACGTGCTGACATACCAAGTGCTAAGATACATACTCCACAATATCTCTCTTCATATACATATTTGTACTACCAAGATGAATAGATAATGATGATATATGAGCTTCTTCTAATAGTTCCTTCTTCAAGTATCTTATTGAAGAGATAAACACTCAGTTACTTAACCATATTATTCCATCACTATCAAGGTTGAATTCAAGAATATTTCTCACCTTATTTTTCATCTACACATATTCATTTTTTACCTTTTTACTCTTTACATGGATTGATGGTTGAACACTCATTTGAGAAAGATAAGTTTTCCCCCATTCCTTCAAGATTTCAAGGATCCTCCTTTTCAAATACATAAATACTAGATCTTTTCATATCCTCATTATGGATAAGTTATCATCATCCTTTAAACTCAAATCATCATCCATATTGTTCTCTTTCCCTAGGTGTTATTGTATTGATAAGATATAATATTTAATCAACTCCAACCATCTTATTTAGTGCAAATTCAACTATTTATAGGTGAATATATACTTAAAACTTTTATGATCAGTGTATGTGTTACATATTACTCTGTAAAGATAATACCTCCATATTTTTAATGTAAATATTACTACTACAAACTCTAAATCTTGATTCGGGTCATTTTTCCCATGAACCTTCAATTGGAATAAGGAATAAACTACCATCGTATCATTATACATGATAACACATCCAATACCTTTTATTTAATGCATCGCTATAAATCACAAACCTTTCTCTAGTTTAGGGTAGTGTGAGATTAGGTATACTGAACAACTTTCTCTTTAATTCCTTGAAATTTTCTTCACACTCATCAGTCTAAATGAACTTAACTCCCATCCAAGTTAACTTAGTTAGAGTATTAGATAGCCATGATAAATCATTCATAAAGAATCAATAATATCCATTCAATAAAATAAAACTATAGATTTCATTCAAAGTGGTTGGCCTGGGCTAATGTTCAATAACTTTTATCTTTGATGGATCTAATGATATACCCTTACTTGAGATTATATGACCCAAAAATGAAAATTTCTATAGATAAAATTCACATGCAGTAAATTTTTCATAAAACTTCTCCTACCTTGGGGTATTTAGTAAAATCTTAAAGTTATATTCATTATTTTATATACTCATAGAATATATATGAATATATTTTATAAAAAATACCACAAAAATGATCAAGGAATTCTCTCAATACTATTTATTAAATCAATGAATATGGGAGGGTAATTACTTAGACCAAATAGAATCGCTATAAATTCCTAGTGTCCATACCTCAAATGGAAATTTTTCTAGGGTATAAATTTACTTTTTATCCTCAAATGATAGTATCCAGATTAAATATAAATTTTGTAAAAATATTAATCTCCTCATAATTGATCAAAAAAATCATCAATACAGGGCTAAGGATACTTATTATTGATCTTGATCTTATTAAGTCCCCAATAATTAATGGAGAGTCGCATTGATCCATATTTCCTCTTAAAAAAGTGAAAGTGTTCCCCGTTATGATGCACTTGGTTGAATGAATCACTTATCAAGATTCTCATACAGTTTCTTCTTCAATTCATTTAACTTAATTAGGGCTATTCTATATGGAGTCTTTGAAATAATTGTAGTGTTAAGTATGAGTTTTATTAAAACCTCAACTTTATTATTTGGATAAATACTAATAAAATACTCAATAAATACATCAAAAAACTCATATACAATTGGAATATAATTGATTTTGAGTTTCTCTCCAACCATATGAGATAAATACCTACTTTTAATATAAATAAAGACCCATGAAATGGATGTAATTTTCATTAGAAGTTCACATTTATCCACACACTTATAGATAATCATAGGTTGGTTAGGAATATAAAATTTGACTTCCATTCCTTGGAAATTTATATTGAATTTATATAAATAAATCCAATCCATTCCCAAAATCACATCAAATTCAACTAGAGGGTGAAAAAAAGATTTTTATGGAGAACATTCCCACAAAATTCAATCAAATGGGAATAATATACTTGATTTGTGATCATCGTACCATTATGAGTTTTTACTACTAATTTAAAATCTAATAATTGAGGATATGAATGAATATTACTTTAAAATTTTCAATATATAAATGAATTCACATGACTAAGATCAAATAAAATACTTCAATATTTGAGTGTATTGATCACCACCTCAACTTCATCATTCTATCTTCACTCCCTCACTAAAACCAAAATGGTTAGAATCACCATCAATAATTGTTAATTAAAGTGATTTATCATGAAAATTAATTTAAAGTATGGGTAAATATTGACACTTTCTTTTCAATCTATGATACATTAGGTTTAACTTAAGTCATACATGGTTAATATCTATTAAAATCCGTCATAATATATCTTAAATAAAATGTGAATTAACCTAAGAATATCCCTTGGAAGTTTCAAACCATGTGCATAGTAAGAAAATATTCACCATGAACTAGAATGATGGTTAAGATATAATCAACCAACTCATTTCAGGGTTATCACCCTTAGATGAATCTGTGTTAAAATCACATCCACTTATTGTATCCAAATAGGGATATATTTTCTTAGGGAAACCACACTTATTTATTTACCATAACTTAGGATATTATTATATAATTAGGATAATCTTAAGGGGTCTTACTAAATTATCCACTTCCTAGTTTCCAAAAGTTATTAAACCTTGCCTCTGATACCAAATATAGAGACCCATGATTTTTATACATAAATACTACATCATTTTAGATGAATATTTAATATATTTCATAATAATACACACTTAAGGACCATAGAGGTTTAGTGTCTTTAGAAACTTGTATATGGAAAAAAATAGTACATAAATGATCTAGATCATTTCTAATTAAATTATTCATAACTATAACAATTCTTAGACATATCATGCTTAAAAACTTTTTTTGTAACTTGGGAAATTGAAACATAAGAAAGGATGAGCTCAGATGATCAGTAAGGGTAAACATAAGAGATATCAATCAATAATCATAAGTGATAATAAGATAAGAATAAGGGTATAATAAAATTATCTAGACTTACAATAATAATACCCAATCATTAAATTATCTTTAATCATGAAATATGGTGAAAGGTTTATTCAAATAAATTAAATAATATATAATAGTATGAAATCATAAATAATCAATAATGATTCATGAGAACATATCATAATCATAAGAAATAAGTTTTTTTAATACACAAAAGCATATAAAAATGATTCCTTTGTCTAGGATCACTACTAATACTATCATAGTTGATTGGTTTCACTCCTCATTCCTCTATTTCCTTATTCAAGGTTCACTCTTGAGACTATCTTATTGGACAAAGTCCCTTATTTAACTAGGTTCACTCCCCATTCCAACCCCTTTTATCTCTTGATATATAAATTTTTAACAAATTCATTTGAGGGATATAACTAACCCATAAAAACTTGGTTTATAATGTAACCACTCATAGTTGTTTTATAATAGAACCACTCATCACATAATAAAAACTATATATATGTGTGTCATATGATTATAAAACATTCATCATATCATCATATCAAAACATGTGGAATTGATAAAGGTTTAATAAAAATTTCATAATCAAAATCATAAACCATATAAAGAAAGAAAAAATATGGTATAATTGGATAATATCCCCAGTTAATCATAATAAATTTCACAGGATATTTTTGTATATGAAAATTCCTTTAAAATATCACTAAAACATTTCTTGAGAAAAATACACTTTTTATTTGAAAACACTTATTTATAATCTAAAAGTTTCCAAAATATTAATGAAAACATTTTATTTTAAAATAAAAAAAGGAAACTTATAAATTAATCTTTAAATAAAATAGTATTCATGGTGTTAGGGAAATTCGTTCATATGGTGTATGTTAAAACAAAAATTCCTTTCAAATTTTCAGTAAAAAGTTAAAAGTACCATGTTTGGAAAATGATAAGAAGGTTCCTTTTGAGACTTAATAATGATAGTAAAATATATTCAAAAATTAATTTAAATAATATTTATATAATATTAAAAACATTATTTAAAACATTTTAATGAAAATTTATACATAAAAGAAATGATTCACGGCTAAAATGAAAAACAAGGTTGGTTTTCCCTAAAAACATTCTTTCAGTCTCTTGAGTTATTAAAGAGAGGGAAATGAAATAAAAAATTAAATCTCTATAAATAACCATATTATAAGAAAATATATAATATTTTTTACAAATATATTCTTATAATTTCATTATTGTAAAATTTAATCACAAAAAATCTCGGTAAAAATGAGAATGTAACATAAAACCCTTACCGCTTTGATAATTTTTGAGTCATAATTCCCATCAAATGAATAACATAAAATGAAACTTTTAATAAAATTAATATAATTATATTAATTATACAACATAAAATAATTATTATTAGATAAAACTCATAAAATAATATTTTTTTTATAACATCAAATATGTCTCAATGAACCAAAATTGAGACGAATAACATTATAGATTTAGAAATTTTTGAAATGAAAGTCATTAGAAGCTTGAAAATCATATGGTTATCTAAATACTTTTGATTAAATTATGTATTATTCTAAAATAAATTATTGTGTATTACACACACCATATAAATGATAAATTGGTGCATAATATTAAAACATGTCTTAGTGAAGAGAATTTGAGACAAAGCCCTTACCTTATATCTAAAATGATTAATAAACGCTCTAAAATTATATATAATAAATTTATATTTATTATAATTTATAAAATAATAATATTCATACATATAATATCATATATTATCCACTTATATCATTTAAACACCCTTTTATTAAAAATTATCTATTTAAGTCATCATTTTGGGTGTTAATTGCTTCATTTTTCATGTATGTTTTAGTTCTGTAGTCATGGTCCATGCAATTTTATCACGGTTCCTCCATATAAAATATTTTAATCATGATATAAATATCATATATATATTCATTATATACATATTTATAACCATTCATATAAATTAGTGATGAAAAATGAATCACATCACTATATGGACATGGTAGTCCATATGAACGCACGAGTGATGTTTCCATTTTTTGATTGATGAAATAAAAGAAATTTAAATATTAATTAACATTTATAGAATCATTAATATAACATAAATATCATATATAAAAATTAAATCTATCATAATATCCAACCATATATGATGGTGGTGGAAAATGAGTTGTATCGTGATGTAGAGGCAGTAGTCTACGCGTATGCATGAATGATACTTTCATATCTCATTGGATTGATATAAGGTCGTAAATGTTTATGTAATAAACATAATAACATATAAATATATTTATAATACTATATTTATCATGTTTTTATGGATACAATAATTTTATATTAAATATAATAAGAAATAAAATTGAAATGGCTTAGTTAAGATCTATACCTCTTCTTTGAGATACCACCTTTGGTTTACTCCTTAAGCCTTTAAGGATTGGTATTATGAGAATTACATATGATCTAGTATTAATTGAAGTAATATAGGAAGTATTTTTTTTAAATACCTAAACCTTAGTAACCTATATCTAGAGTTTACTTTTTTACAACGGTACTATATACAAGCGATTTTATCTGAAATGACTAAATAATTTCATAGTCTAGGTAAACTAGATGCCTACTTAAAATCTCACATACATTAAAAAACATAAAATAAAAATATATATATTCTTTTATAATACCATTATTACTATTAATATATCCCAATATTTAAATCATAATACACTTCCTAGCATCCTGGGAAAAGGAAACATAATAAAGGGGTGAGCTCAGATTCTCTGTATGGTTATATATACAGTAGAAGCTAATAAATAATGAATAATATGGAAAAAATAAATAATGATCAAATAATTTCACAAAAATAATCACATGATATAGAAACTTATCCATGTATATAAAATATATTCAAATAATCTCATCAATAATGGATTTCATAATGATTTAATTCATAATGTTAGACATCTAAAACTTACCTTCGAGGACTCATTCCAATATATCTAAAATATAGTATCAAGGCCTCATTCTAGGAAATCTTATATAAATGGGAAAGGCCTCATCCAAATACTCAATATAGTTTGTTTTATGAGACCTGATGATGCACTATGGGGATATATAATACTGGGCCCCACCATTCATTTAATAATTCCAATAAATTCATCATATGAATAAATAATACGACTTAATAAACTTTACTTAAAAATCAATAACTATCTGTATAGAAAGAAATGGAATGTGTAATATCCATAATTTCCATATTCAAACAGATCATAAACCATCCAAATAAATATATATGATGGAATATTTATATTATATCCACATTAAATCATAATATTCAAAAAATTATGTTGAAATATATGAAAATACTTTAAAAATATAACTAGAAAAAATCTTAAGGAAAATACCCCTTTTCACTTTAAAATCACTTATTTAAAATCTAAAAATTTCCCAAATATTAAAGAAAATAATTTATTTAAAAATAAACTTTTAAATTTTTAAAGTAAAATTCAAATAATTTATCATTCAAGATAATAGCAAATTCCATTCATGTTATATAAGTTAAAAAACATTCCTTCCACACTTTTGTAAGAAAGTCAAAAAATTACCTCATTAGTAAATGACAAGAAGATTATGTTTAAACCATTTTATAAAAATTAAAACATGGGTAAAAATATATTTAATAAATCATTGTCTAATATTAAGAACATTATTTAAAACATTTTAATAAAAATATGGACATGGAAGAAAATTATTCCCGACTAAGTTGAAAAAGAATGTCAGTTTTTCTTAAAACATTATTTCAATATCATGAGTGCTTCATGAGATAAAAACGAAATTAAAGCATATAATTTTAATAAATAACTATATTATAATAAAATATATATTTTTTAAGATATAAATATTGTAACACCCCGAGCTTCCATGATACGCTTCTCATTCAATAATGCAATAGCTTGCATTGTACGCAACTTCGAGTTCTAAAACACCGTGACTAATCAAAGTAGCCGTTATGAATAGTAATAACCAATTTTTAAAATTATAGAAATTTTATATTTCAAAATGGACTTCATTTTTGGATTCAGAATATCGAAATTAGCCTATGTTGAATTTTTGGTATTTTTCTGAGAACTTTTAATTTTTTATGAATAGTGAAAAATACTTAAAAACAACTTCTTTAATAAAAATAATTTATAGTGATAAATTATACTATTTAGTGGTTTTAAAGTATAATTAGAATATATTTTTACCATTTTATCCAATGGTGGTCATTAGAATTAATTTAACATTGAAATTGGACATAAACAATTGCCAATCTTTTGATATAATTTTTTTCTTAAAAACACGCTATTTGTTGTGACAGCGGGAATTAATTATAAAATTAATTAATGCAACTTATATGTTTGGAATTTTTTAAAATAGACATCATTTTTGAATTCGGAATATCAATTATAGCTTAGGGTGAAATTTTGGCCTTGTTCTGAAAAACTTCAATTTTTGATGAATAGTGAAACCACTAAGTGGTAGTTAAATAACTGATTTTTCGTTTAAATGAAATATTACCACTTCTGTGATTTGATTTTCAAAAATCCGACATACATGGTTGGCATTAAGAAGTAAAATGTGGTTCAATGAGATTAAAATAATTTTTTTGGTGAATAGTAACTTTTAAGTTCTTAATCGCGATTAGAGGTAATTAGTGTAGTTTAAGGTACAAATAATGTTTTAATAATATAAGATGAGCATGACACTTGTACTACTCCTATTGGATGAGTCATGGCCGACCAAGACAACCCACGGGTCAACTTGGGGACCCCATGGAGCCACTTTAGTTGGAAAATGACATTAATATATATTTATTTAATGTTAAAATTAAATTGACACAAACATGAGTTATTTTACTAGAACAGTTTTTAAGTGGGGTTACACAAGTCCAAATTTTGACTATAAATATTCATTAGAAATATAAATGATTTCATACATCATATTAGTTTTTTTATAATTTTTAGACATTAAATAAAGTAAATTATTTATGACATCATTATGATGCAGCGATGACCTCATTATTTAACAATTTTAATAAAATTAAAAGATAATGTAAAATCCAAGGCTTACACTTGTCCAAAGACTATTGGATGGGTATATTTCGAACCCTTATCACCTTAGCCACTAATTATATAAGTGTGGGACCTTTAAAATCCGAAAAGCATTGTGTAATAATGTAACATTTCAATCTTTCCAAAAGAGCCCCTCCTCTCCACTTATAAAAGGCCCCCACCTATCCCACCTTATTCACACCTTCAAGCCATTTGGCTCGGCCAACCTCTGCCCAAATACTCTCCCAACTTCCCCCTCTTACTCCTAGAAGCCTCACTTTGGGCAGAACTCTTCCCAAGGAAGCCTTTGGCTCAAATCAAAAAGAGTTACCCGATTTTGAGGTAATGTATTCTCTAATGTTGTTTTGTTTTATTTTTCTTCTCCAACCCCCTAAACTCTTTTTATTCATTTATTTTGTAACAACACCAGTGTCCTAAATATACTAGTATTTTTTTATAATAAGGATTCGAGCTACACTTACACACACCTACATCTAATGGTTAAAGAACATATGGTTTCTGTGGATGGCGAATTTCTGCCTCACGAAACGATGATTGTTCAACACTCATATAACACCTTCAAATGTGGCCATTAAGATGTCACTATATTTATATATGATATAAAATATGTTTATGTTTTACTTAAGCTTCTTTATTTCTCATTTATGGCATAATTTATGATTTCCATTATGGGTAAAATGCGATAATTCCGTTTTAGGAAGTGCGGACTACCGCCCCCTCAAAGTGATTTGAATCGTTAATGCCATATGTGGGATGTATAAAGGATGGATTAAATGGTATTATACACTATATTATACTGTAATTATATTATAAATTTATATCATTATGATTTCATTCCATTAAATACGAAATAGAAATGAAAGTAGCGTTCATGCGTACGTACGGCTTACCGTCTCCATGAACGGTGCATTTCATTTCTTACCTCTAAATGTTACGTGACATTATGAATGAATTTATATACTGTATATATATGATATATATGATATCTAAATCATGAATATAATTCTGGATATAATGGATATTTCACCACATGAACAACTTGTAATTATAAGAAGTTTATTTTTGACTCAAGTACCAAAGATCGACAAAACGACCGTTATTAACTTAAATAATTAAATAATGTTCATAACATGGTAATAAGGGATATAAAAGGAATAATGAACATGAAAAAGGTTCTTAAGTAAATATAAATTAACTCTAGTTTATTATTCCGGAGGTTAAAGAACGGTCGAGTTAGGACAGGACGCAAGGTAAGGGAACTTCTTAACCCAACTTCCATTCTTTGGGTTAATCTCCTACTTTCAAATTATGTCATGATATTATTATGTCTTATTTTGTATTTTTACTTTCTTTATGTGTACCTATAGTGAATACACATAATATATCTATTTTATTTTAAAAATGATCTTTGTAAGGGAATTTCTTAACCCAACTTCCATTCTTTGGGTTAATCTCCTACTTTCAAATTACGTCATGATATTATTATGTCCTATCTTGCATTTGTACTTTATTTATGTGTAATTATAGTGAATACACATAATAGATCTATTTTATTTAAAAAAATAACCTTTGTAAGGGAATTTCATAACCCAATTTCTATTCTTTGGGTTAATCTCCTACTTTCAAATTATGTCATGATATTACTATGTCATATCTTGTATTTTTACTTTATTTATGTGTACTTATATTGAATACTGATAATAGATCTATTTTATTTAAAAATGATCGTTGTAAGGGAACTTCTTAACCCGATTTCCATTCTTTGGGTTAATCTCATACTTTAAAATTATGTCGTGATATTATTATGTCCTATCTTGTAATTGTACTATATTTATGTGTACTTATAGTGAATACACATAATATATCTATTTTATTTTAAAAATGATCTTTTTAAGGACTTCGTCTCAATCTCTGTTCATTGAGGCATATTTGGTTTTATACACAACTTTCTTTTATACGGTGTATAAACCCCTTTGACTTTTACATTTATTCAAAAGGTTTTCTTTTATAATTATGTGATTTTTAAATGGTTTCAAAAAAATGATATTTCTCGCTAATATATGAAAATCCAGTGCAAATGTATACGTATTTAACGCAAGCTTAAAGATGTTTTCAGAAAACCTGACTCTCAAGTGTGGTAAACAGGAAGGGATTGGGAGTGGACCCATCATGGCCTGTAATTAGTCGAGCAGTCTCAGAATTAGTTATTTTGTTTTCAGAAGCTTGCATAATGATTTCAGAAAAACACTGGAGTATATTTGAGCAATTTTGAACGTAAGTATCTTCTAAAAAAATTGCATCGGCAGGTCTCATGAGACAAACTAGTGTCTTGGCACGAGGCCTTGACAAAATCTTATTTGTGGTCTTGGCACGAGGCCTTGGCTACGTGGTTATGATAGTCTGGCATTATGCATTCCATCATTATGAAAGTGGTTATTTATATTGCATGTGATTATTCGACCAGTAGAATATCCATGTGAAGAAGTGAATGGCATTATCTCATTTTACTTTTTCCATATTATGTTGAAGTTCAAGTTTAAAAGGCTTTTGTTTAGTTATACATTGCCTTAAATGTTAATGTTTATTTATGAAAGCTTCCGCTATATTGTTAACCTTACTGAGCATCCGATCTCACCCCTTTCAATGTTTTAATATTTTCCAGGATGTGAAGAAGTATTTTATGAATGACCTGCAGGGATAGTCCGAAGAGGATAGAAGTGTGGACTATGGAGACTATGTTATTATAGTTTTTCACTTTGTGATGTAATGTAACATTTATGAATGTATCTAGTGTTTCCAAGGCTACTAAACTAATCGGTCTTTCGAGACTTGATCTTTTGTGATCATGCCAATGTTACGAAGTAATGCACCGACTCTAGGTAGCTGGGGTCGGGGCGTTACAAATATAAAATATAACCCCCAACCAAGATGTAATCAAAAATAATCCCAAATAATGATGAGATTGTGAATTAAACTCATACCTCAGGCCTGAATTCCTTTATATGTGTTAAACTATCCATTAAAATAAATATATATTTATTATAAATAAATTATATAACTATAATCGTACATATAATATCATATTTGATTTAATTATAATCTTTTATCATCTATTTATTAACAATTCTTTGTTAAAATCTTAGTTTTGGGTGATAATTGCTTCATTTTTCATGTATGTTTTAGCTCAGTGGTTTTGGTCCCCATAATTTTATCATTTTTTCCTCATATAAAAAAAATTAATCATTATATAAATATAATATATATTTATTATATATTTATTTATAGTCATACATAAAAGATAAAGATGGAAAAATGAATTACACTATTCGTGGAGATGGTAAGTCGTACATACACATGAACATTGTTTTTTCTTTTTGATGAATGGAACAAAAGAAATTTAAATAATAAATAAAGTTTAAATAATCATTATTATATTATATATATCATATATATTTACTAAATCTACCCTTATTACCATCCATGTAAATCGTAAATGAAAAGTTAATCAAATCGCTTCATAGAGGTGGTAGTCCACATGTACGCCATTTTCGTGGAAAATTAATATTTTTTTCATAACTTAATTTTATCCCTATGTGAACACATAATAGATATTTAAAATTAAAAGAGTGGAATTTTGTATTTTTCTTTGATTTAAATATTATATAGGACATTTTAATGGAAAATTATTCCTTAAATAACTAAATTTCAAGAATAAGGTCATAAGGGTATAATTAAATTTATCCAATAATAATTAATATAAAAATTTGTGACATTAATACTTATTTTGAACTTAGGTTAACCTGGTTTATCCTTTACTGAGGTGATAAATTTTACCACATTTATTATTTATAATGACTAAAAAGGGGACTATTGAAAATTTTAAAACTACTCATTAAAAATATGTTAACCATTTTTAAGGATTCATTCTATATAATTGGCATAAATTAATTATAAAATAATTTCATAAAATGGGACAGAGACTGTTTTTTAGAAAAATACAGTTTTTAAGCATAAAACTAGATTTATTCTTATCCCATGTCTAGTAAAAACTATATATTAATGTTAAAAAATTAGATTGAATATATAATATATTAAATTTAATTAAAATAATTCACCAATAGTTATCAATTTAATTTATTAAGATAAAAACACATTACACGCATAAAAATAGTTTTTCCAAAAAAAAACATCTCTTTTGCCTTCAAATGATTTTTATTTTTATTTATAATCATTCGATACCTACTAAATTAATTTTATACATCTATAAATAATATAATTTTCATAATTTATTTATTCCTATTCATACCCTCCAATTTTAATGGTTGATTTATAATTTTCACATTTAAATAATGTGTTAATAGTATATCATGGTTTGTTTAAACTTAGGTTTGTGTGTAACATAATGTATTGAAGAGATTAAAGAAATATATCATAAAATATCAAGGTTTTACTTTCTAACCCCCTTAAAATAATTTCACCCTTGAAATTTTATCACTCTGATACAAAAAACTGAGGATACTTCTGCCTCATCACATCCTCGGGTTCCCACATAGCTTTCTCAATTTTATAATTTCACTAAAAACTTTTAACAGGTGACTGGTCTTATTTTATATTACTTTTTATCTATAATTCATAATCTCTACTATTTTTTCCTCATAAGTGATATCCTTATCCAATGGTTTGGCCTCTGATTTCATTATATGTTAAGTATCATGCATATACTTCCTTAAGAGAGATACATGGAACACATCATGAACTTGAGTGACATTTGGTGGAAGTGTCAAGCGATAAGCTACCTTCTTGATATGACCAAGAATATCAAAGGGGAAAATATAACTCAGTATCAACTTTCCCTTATTTCCAAATCTCATTACCTTATTCTTGGGATATATTTATAGGAATTCCTTTTCACCAACTTTAAACTCTAGATCTCATCAACGATTATCAACATAACTTTTTTATTAACTATGATATTCTTTTATATGATGTTGAATTGATATAACCTTTTATATTATTTCCTCAGCTCTATCAGTTCCCAATAGATTTATATTTCCAAATTCATTCCATTATTTCTTAGTTATATTCTTCTTTTTATGTAGGGCTTCATAAGGAGTCATCTGAATACTCAAGTGAAAGATATTGTTAAAAGAAAATTCTTCCAAATAAATTTTTTGATCCCAACCACCTTTGAAATAAATAAATTAAGCTCTCAGTATGTATTTTAGAGTTTGAATGGTCATATTAAACTGACTATCTAAATAGGAATGATAAGTATTATTTAAACTCAACTCTATATCCATAAATCACTGAATAATTCTCTAGAACTTTGAAAAAAAACTTACATCCCTAGAAGATACAATAGAATATGGTACTCCATAAAACCTTAACACTTACTTAATGTATATTATGGTAAGTTTATCAATAGATACATATACTTTGATATCAATAAAATTCACTAATTTCATAAGGAAATCAATTGAAACCTATATAGCATTATACCCTTTAGATTTTTTGGGGAGTCTGTTGAAAAAATCCATGGTGATGTTTTCCCATTTCCATTTTGGTATAATTAATGGTTGTAAAATACCTTTATACTTCTGTCTCTCATCCTTAACTTGTTGACATACCAAGAATTGATATACATACTCTGCAATATCCCTTTTCATGTTATCCCACCATAAATACTCTTTTATATCTCTATACATCTTTGTAATTCTAGAATAAAAAAGAAAATGATGAACTGTGAGCTTCATATAAGAGCTCTTTAATAAATTATGGTATAAATGGGACACATACTTGATTCCTTAACCTTATAATTCCAGCATGATCATGGTTGAAATTAGGAAAAAATTCACCTTCTTTAATAATTCCACATATTCCTTATGAACCTTCTTAATCCTCTCATGGATGGATGGTAGAACATTTATCTGATAAAGATAATATCTTTACCCTTTACTCATGATTTCAAGATCAATAAATATCTCTTTCAATCCTCATCATAGAAAAAATATCATGGTATTTCTAACTTAGAGCATCATCCACCATATTCACCTTCCCAGGGTGTTAATTTATTGAGAAATCATAATATTTGATCAACTATAATCATCTTATCTGGTATATATTCAACTATTTATATGTAAATATATACATCAATATTTTATGATCATGATATATATATATATATATCACACCATTCACCATATAGATAATTCCTCCATATATTTAATGAAAAAATCAAAACTTCCAACTCCAAATCATGAGTCAGGTAATTTTTCTCATGAATTTTTAATTGGTGAGGGACATATTATATCACCATGTCATTCTACATGAGGATGCATTCTAGTCCCTTGTTTGATTCATCACTATATATCACAAACCCTTCTCCACTATAGGGTATTGTAATTATAGGCATACTGACCAACCTTCTCTTTAATTATTTTAAACTCTCTTCATATTCATCTGTATATAAAAACATAACCCCCTTACAAGTCAACTTAGTGAGTTGATTAGATAGTCATGAGAAATCTCTAAAAATCATCGGTTGTATACATCCAACCCAATAAAACTACGAATTTATGTTACCATGGTTGGTATAATCTATTTTTCAATAACTTTCATCTTTGAAGGATCCAACGATATACCCTCACTTGAGATTATATGACCCAAGAATGAAACTTTATAAAGCCAAAATTCATACTTAGTAAATTTTTCATACAGATTCACCTTCCCCAATGTATTTATCACATTCCACAAAAATTCTTCATACTCTTCCTTTCTCTTTGAATATATAAGAATATTTTCTATAAAGACTACAAAAAACTAATCAATGTAATCTATAAATACTCTATTCATTAAATAAATGAATATATCATGATCATAGGTAGGTCTAAAATTCATTACTATAAATTCATAATGACCATACCTCATATGGAAATCTATCTTCGGTATATCCTTCTTCTTGATCCTTAATTGATGATATCCATATCAAAGATAATTCTTGGAAAATATATATCTCCTCATAATTGATAAAACGGGTCATTAATACAAGGAAGAGGATACTTTTTTTAAATAGTGGTCTTATTAAGTTCTCGATAATCAATGTAAAGATGCATTGAACCATATTTATTCTTAATAGAAAGAATAAGTAGACCTCATGGTGAATTACTAGGCCGAATAAATCCATTATCTAGATTCTTCTGAAGTTTGTCATTCAATTCCTACATCTCAATCTAGACCATTCTATATGAAGTCTTTGAAATAGGTGTATCACCAGGTATGAGAACTATTGAAAACTCAACTTTATGATTTGTGGAAAGGGTAGGAAGGTTCATAGGAAACACATCATCATATTCTGGAATAATAGGCACATTTTAAATTTTGATTTTCTCCCAACCCATTTGAGATAAATATCCCTCATGAATAGGTATCAAAACCCATATGATAAAAGTAATTTCCATTAGTTGTTCAAGTTCATCATTACACTGATAAATGATTGAAGGTTGATTTGGAATATTGAATGTAAATTCCCTTCCATGATAATTGATATGTGCTATATAATGAAAGAGATAATCTATACCCAAAATTACATCAAATTCAACTAGATTAAGAATAACAAGATTCATATAAAGAATATTCCCACAAACTTCTATCGAAGTGAAGGTATATACTTGATATGTTTTTATCCTTCCATTATAAGTTTTCACTGCTAACTCAACAACTAATATTTGTGGTGGTGATGTGATACCATTATAAAATTATTAAGATATAAAAAAACGGGTAGAAACATAATCAAATTAAATATTTTCAATCCTAGAGTGGATGATAAGTTTACCTTTCACCATATCTCTAGGAACCTCCACTTCAGATTTAGTAATTTCATGATCTTGGTCTTCTACCCTTGGATTCTTTTTTGGTAATTTTCCTTGATGTCTAGGGAATTGGTTGGAATATTTCCTCATCTCCTTATTGTTAAATAGTTGTACTTTGATGAATTCTCCATTACCCTATCATTATTGTGAATTATGTCCCTTTTCTCTACACTTTATGTAAAATCCTTTTCCTTTTAAACATGTACCAAGGTGTTTCCTTCCATAAGTATCTTGTGTTAGAAAATTCCTCTTTCTCTTCTTCCCCTTATCCATTTTCCCCCTATTCTTCTCTTAATTTTTTTTGAATTCATAATACTTGGAGATTTATTTCCCTTTCTTGACAACACATGATGTTATTTCCTCTTATGATGAGAATTTTTGGTATACTAGTTACCTTCTAAGTATTTCCTTAATCCCATCGATGAAATGATCAATCTTACTCTTTGGATTACATGCATAGTCCATATCATTCCTTGCTAACCTTGTAATGTTGGATTCATGCTTAATAACATTTTCCTATTCCTTTTGTCTTAGACTTGGGAATTGTCTCTTTGTATCTACTATGAGGGAAATATTTTTCGAATAAAAGTTATTTAAAATCATTCCATTTCATTCTAATTATTTCCTCCTCTGTGTTAATTTTTTTAATCAATGAAAACCATTGATCTACATCCCCTAAGATATGATAAACTTCCATATCACCTTTATCCATTTCATTAATTCCCAAATTAGTAAATATCTTCTCTAAGGAACTTATACGTTTACTAGTTACAAATGAATTTTTAGTCTCATTGAATGATGGAGGTTTCTGATGCATAAAGCGGTATAACATTGTTACATAATATTTTGGATCAGTAGGTTGATCAATATAGGAAATTTTATTGGCCATAACATGATTTAGTTTCCCCAATATATTTATAATTTTTTTACCTCCAAATATATCTCTAGATTGAGCTTCATTATCTTTCTCAGGAGGGAAATCCTTACATGGATTTCATGTATCGATATGGTTCTCATTCCTCTCACTATGAACCATTTCTAAGAAATTTTATACACTGTATTAGATCATAAAATTATAAAACATAATGTATAATTTTTAAACTATTGAAACACTTGACATAAATTTAAAATTTATGTATAACTAATCACAGAATCATATATATGGTTTCTTTGAGAATTTTATCAAATAATAAAAATACTTTCAAATATTTCATAATGGTTTATATAGAAGATGTGAATTAACCTAATAATATCCCCTAGGAGTGTCAAACTAGGTGTGTGGTAATGGAACACTAACCATGCACTATAATGATGGTTGAGATGTACTCAACCAACTCTTTTTGGGTTTATTAACTCTAAACGAATTTATGCCAAAACCATATCCACTTGTATTATCCAGATTGGTATGTATTTCTAGGAAAATCATATAATATCTACCTTAGAAAAACTTTAGGATGTTATCATATACTTAGACTTATCATCAAATTTATCCATAGGGTTAAGTTCCCTAATTTATGTTTTCTTTAATCTAGTTCCCAAGTTTTATACGAAACTTCCTCTAAAAATAACTATAAAGTCCCTAACCATAATAGCCCAAAGTTAGTGGTTAATTTATTATATTGGTAATATATACAATAAATCACATCCCAAATGATCAAATAGTTTTGTAACCTTGGTAAACTAGATACATACTTGCAATCTCACATGCATTTGAATACATAAAATACAAAAAAGTATTTTCTTTTAGAACATAATTTTTCCCTTTATTATATCTATGCATACTAATCATAATACACTTCCTAGAATCCTAGGGAAATAAAACATAATAAAGGGGTGATCTCATATGCTTAATAATTTTATGCATATAACGGAAGCTAATAAGGCATGAATAGTATAGAAATAATAAATTATGATCAAATAACTCCATACAAATAATTAAATGATCTATAAACTTATCCATTGATATTAAATCTATTCAAATAATATCATCAATAATTGATTTCATAATTATGTAATATATAATATCATACATCTAAAATATACCATCAAGACCTCGTTCTAACATATCTTACATAAATGGGTAATTCCTTATCTAAATACCCAATATAGTTTGTATCATGAGACCTATCGATGCATCAAGGGGATATATAATTTTTCACCACCCATCACTTAATAATTTTAATTAATTCAATATATTAATTCATAATACAACTTAATCAATATGATTTAAAATCAATAAATGTCTATATTGTAAGAACTAGCATACAAAATATCAATACTTTACCCATTAAAATTTATCACAACCCATCCAAATAAATATGGAGGATGGTATCTTTAGATTTTATCCTCATTAAATCATAATATTCAACAAATGATTTTGACATAGATTAAAATACTTTAAAATATCACTGGAAATTTTCTTGAAGAAAATACCCCTTTTCACTTTGAAATCGCTTATTTAAATCTACGAATTTCTCAAATACTAAGGAAAACATTTTTTTTTAAAACCGAGTAAAATTTTAATGTAATATTCAAATTATTTATTGTTCATTATGATGATAAATTCCAACCATTCTGTGTAAGTTAAAAACATTCATTTAACACTTTTTTAAGAAAAGTTAAAAGGTACCTCGTCCAGAAAATGACATGTAGGTTCTTTTTAAACCATTTTTTAAAAATTAAAATATGGTTAAAAACTTATTTAATAAATAATTCAATAATAATAAAAAATCTTTAAAATAGTTTAAGGAAATATGGACATGGAAGAAAAATATTCCCGACTAAGTAGAGAAACAAGGCTAGTTTTCTTTAAAACATTATTTTGGAATATTGATTAATTAAAGTGATAAAAATGAAAGAAAAACTTGTAATTTAAATAAATTAATAGATTATAATAAAATATATTGGTTTAAATATATAAATTTCAAATAATTCCCTCAACGGATACATAAACAAAAACAATCTCAGATAATGATGAGATTGTGAAATAAACTCTTATCTCAAGTATGACTTCCTTCATATGTGTTAAAACCTCCTATATAATAAATATATATTTATTATAAATATATTATAGAACAATAATCATATATATCATACCACATATTATTTACTTATAATCTTTTATCACCATTTTATTAATAATTCTTTGTTAAAATCATAATTTTTAGCGATAACTGCTTCATTTTTTATATATGTTTTGGTTTGGTGCTTTTTGTCCTTATAATTTGATAATATTTAAATCATATAAATAATATTAATAATTATATAAATATAATATATATTTATTATATATTTATTTATATCCATCCATAAAATATAGATATGGAAAATGGATTACATCATTCATTGGGATGGTAAGCCATACGTACGCAAGAGCATTGTTTTTACTTTTTGATGGATGGAACAAAAGAATGGTAAATAATAATTCACATTTATATAATAATTATTATATAATATATATCTTATATATTTATTAAATCTATCCTTATTACCATCCATATAATTCATAAATGAAAAAGGAATCACATCACTTTGTGAAGGTGGTAGTCCACACATATGCGAGGGCGACGTTATCATTTTCCAACGAATTGGAAGGAAAGAAGGTAGATATAATGTTATAATTAAATAATAATA
The DNA here is from genome assembly GCA_963277665.1 of Viscum album. NCBI lineage: Eukaryota > Viridiplantae > Streptophyta > Magnoliopsida > Santalales > Viscaceae > Viscum > Viscum album. The sequence goes on along the minus strand of OY728162.1, from coordinate 418,304,180 downwards.
ATTATTTTATAAATATAAAATATAAGAATCAAACCCATTATAAAATTGATCTATAAAATATAGCGATGGAAAATGAATTGTATCTCTACGTGGAGATGGTAAGACGTACATGAGCATGAACAATACTTTCACTTTCCATTTGATGGAAAATATGGTGGATAATTTAGATTTAATAATAATAATAACATTTAATTATATTAATTATACTTAAATTATTATTTTATGATAAATATCATAGATTTATAAGAGGAAAAAGAAGAAGTAAAAAAGAAAGTGATCAGTTAAGATGATTAACTCTTCTTTGAAAGAACACCAATAGATCTCCTATTAGAGACATTGAGGTTGGTATTTGTGGAATAAATAACCTATATAAATTTTCTAAATATTTTTATAAGATAAATGGGTAGGTTTTTGTCAATCTATATGGCTCAAAGTGGTGTGAATAATTGCGAGAAAGGGTTGTCCTTTTATAAGTGAGGGAAAGGAAACACTTTGAATTTCTAAAAATATTAAAATATAACCATTACATTCTTAATAAAAATGATTCCAAATTTCCAAATATTTTAATAAAAATAGTATAAGTTCTAAATATCATCATTAAATTAAATTTATATAGGTTTTTGTGTCATTTTAAACCATATCTTTTTGTTTACTAATTTTAATCCTAACTGTGGTAATGACTTTTAATATTAAAGGGTAGTAATTTAACTTATAAGGTAAAAATTGGCTCATAAATGGAAAAGTAATGATATTTTATACCATATATTATCCCCTTTTATTATTTCATGATTTTTATGAATTTTAAATAATTTAATAAAATATTATTTTCATAAAATATTATTAATGTCATTTTGGCACTATTCATTCTATTTGACTTCAATTACATCAAGACAATTATTTAATTAAAATATAATCCTTTAAAAACCAATAATTTATTATATTAAAATATAAAATTTGTGGAACACTATAAATCAATCATATTATATTACTTTTAATATTTCTAAAACCATTTATTTTATCTTTCAATTGATTGAATAAATTCTATATCCGAGTTGTGTAAGAATTTAAGTTAATTATATAATCACTAAAAATAGAGATAAATTGATATAATGAAAATAATTTTATTACTCACAAAATATCATTTAATATTAATTCAAAAATTACTTTTATTCCTATGTGAATACATAATATATATTTAAAAGTAAGAGAATGACATTTTGTATTTTTCTTTTCTTTAAATATTATAAATGTCATTTTCATGGAAATGTGTCCCTTAAACAACTAAATTTCAATAATAATGTGATAAGGGTAGAATTAAATTCATAAAATAATAATTAAGATGAAAAATAGTGACCTTAACACTGAGTTTTAACCTTAGTTAACCCAATTTATCTTTTACTGAGGTGATAAATTTTATCATTGTTACTTTTTACAATAACCAAAAATAAAAGGGGAATATTTACCAAATTTAAATATCTTAATTCTAAATATGGTATAAATTTTTAAATATTCAATAACTATAAGTGTTAGAAATTAATTTTAAAATAAGTTCATAAAATGCAATGAAAACCATTTTTTAGAAAAATACAACTTTTAAGCATGAAACTCGATGTATTCTTATCCCATTCCTAGAAAAAAAACTCTAGATGAATGTTAAAAAATATTGAATATAATGTATATATGTATATATAAATATTTAAAATAATTTATCAATAGTTATAAATTTAATTTATTTAGATAAAAATACATTACGTGCATAAAAAGGCTTTTTATAACAATATCTCTTTTGCCTTCAAATGATTTTTATTTTTATTTCTAATAAATTGATAGCTAATGAATCAAATTTATACATTTATAAACCATAATATTTTTATAATTTAGTTATTTCTATTCATACCCACTAATTTTAATATCTAGGTTATAATGGTCACATTTAAATAATTTTCTAATAGTATATAACGGTTCATTTAAACTCGAGGTTGTGTGTCACGACCCGTCCTCGGGGCCCGTGTCGTGACTACCCCAAGCCCGCCTTCCATAGGCCAGGGGATGGCGACTAGCACCAAGGCATAAATCCCGGTAAAAAGGGAAGGCATTGCCTTTGTAAAGTAAACAAACACCATAGAGCAAGCAAGCAGTAGAAGTAAACACTAAGTAAAAACTGGTACAATAGTAAGTGCGGAAAAGTAAGTGGGTCAGTATACAAACTCAAACTGAAAGTAAAGTACAACTGGAAAGGGAAAACAGTAACTGAAAAGTAAAGCCGCAACGTCGAGTTGTCCACTGGATATCCCACCTGAAGGGTGGGTACAGATAGCTTCCACTACTCCTCGGGTCCAGCCGACCGCTCTGAGTACGTCCCGCCCAGTGGTCAACCTCCAGGTACCGTCCTGCTCCGTAAGCCTCAACCACGATCAGCGCTGTCTGTCATCTACAACCAACACAACGTAGTGCGGGCATAGCCCATGAAGGGGTGAGTATAAGCTACTCAGTAGGGACCCTGAGACCCTCGAAGTTCTCCCAAAATCCACAAAGGATAATCCACAAAGGAAAGATGAAATCAAGAAGTAACATCCGACACTGCTTAGGTATATGCCCATACATATACCTAAGTCATCAATTCTTGTTCGGCTCCAACATCCGAGCCCAAGTATAACCCAGTCCACACAGGAAAGTAAAACGTAAATCCACACAGGATAGCTCAACACAATCCACATATGAAAGCAAAACAGGATTCAGATCACACAGGTTTACTTCTTCGTATGCCGATAGAGATGATCAGATATATCCACTGATTCATCTATGACATCGGACCCACAAAGAATCGATAGGTACTAACCCCCGCAATGACCCACAAAGAATCTGACCCACAAAGGATCGATAGGTAACTAACCCTCACAAAGACCCACACAGGATCGGACCCACACAGGATCTGTAGGCGCTGGCTCACACAGAACCGCTGAGCGCTGACCCACACAGGATCAGACCCACACAGGATCGGTAGCGCTGATCCACATAGATCGCTGAGTGTTGTAGTCGTCGTCGTCGAATCCACTGAGGATCTCTGTACAGTCGTCGTAGTAGAAGTAGTCGAATCCAGATCTAGGGTTCCCGCACACAGCAAGCTCGTTCAGGAGGGTCCGCTCCATGAGCCGAGAGGATGATACATAAACTGACACATAGTCCAGATTTTATGTATCCAAAATTTCCGTATCATCAATAGGAACTCAACGTCGTAGACGGCGCGTCAATCGGACGCCCGGTCTGAGAGTTATTGGCTTTTTCGTCCCAGGGGCCCGATTGGTTTTTAAGGAAAAACTAACCTAACCGTACTCCGCCTGCGTCCAAACCTCAGGAAGAATAAGCCAAAAGATCCGTCTCACTAAGAGGAATCCAACAAAGTCTACGGCACATCAATCTGACATCTGGAGCTCAAGTTATGAGCGTTTCTGCTCTGAGGGCCCGGTTGGTTTATGTGTACGAACCAACTCGGCCGAATCCAAAGTATTTCGAAACCTTGAGTGCGATATTTCAAAACGAACTTCTCGATCCAAGGATCGCATCGCCGCTGACGGTGCGTCGTTCGGAGGTCCGTAGCCCAAGATATGGGCAAAAGACCAAAGAGGGTCCGAATACGGGGGTTTCGGGCCCGGTCTGACCCGGCACGAGACCCCCTGGGTCTGCCTGAACCGGGTCGGCCCGGCTGGGTGCGGACTGGCCCGGCGGCCCAGTCCGGTGGCCCGGTGCGCTGGCGCGCGGTGCCAGCCGGCTCGACCGAACGGCCGAGCCGTTCGGTTATACGGGGGGGCGCGCTGCCCCCCACCGTTCGGAAACCGCGGCCCCAATTAAGGGGCCACTCAGCTGGCCAGCCGGGGGTTTTGACCCCCGGCTCTTTCCCTGTCCGGCCGGCCTGCCCTGGCCGGCTGGTTCTTGCTCCACGGGACCGGCGACGGCCGGTCCCCTCCTTGCTCCGACGCCGGCAGCCCGTCTCCGGCCGCCGGTCACCCTGCTTCGCCGCGGCCCGGCCTTGGTCGTCCGGTGCGGCGCGACGGTGCCGTGATCTTCCACCGCGGCCCCACTCCTTCCACGGTGTCTTCGAGTTTCTCCGACGTGGCGCAATGGCGTCGTGTCCTTGTTCATTTCCACGGCGCGGCGCGACGGCACCGCGCATTCCTTGTCACACGATCACACGCGGTGCGACGGCACCGGGCCATACTCGTTTCAAACCACAAAGAAACAAACACATGGATAAGGGAGGAGGGTCGGCCGTGTTTCTGCGTTCCGGCCCCCTCTCATTAATCGATAGCATTTGGTCGTATTTTCACGAAGAATGACAAAGTGGTAAACACGAACAAAATAATTAAATAACCCCTACCTTGAGCGTAGGTAGAATGGGGGTTCGCCGTGGAAAACGACGTCGTGAGGTGAAGCTCTGTATGTTAATGGAGAACGCCCGAGGAGGAAGTGGCGTCTCCTTTTCTTTGACACGGGAAGAAGATCGAAAGAGGGTGCTTCATTGATCTTCGGAAAAAGGGGTCACACACGGGCTGCGGAGAGGAGAAGAGACGGCACATCGATCTCTTCTTACGGTGACGACGTTCTTCGTCGAAGTCTTGGTGTTCTTCTTGATGAAGATGAAAACACCCAAGAGCTCTCTCCTCAATTGTCCACACACAACATCCAACCAAAATAAAATAAGGCTCATCCTTATTTTATTAACTCATGACACAATTCAACAATTCAAAACTTAATTTAATTAATTGAATTGTTGTGTTGGCATACTTAATGAGAGGAGAGGAAAAGTCACCCAAATAAAGGGAAGTTTAAAAGTTAAAAGAGTTACACAACTTAAGTGGGGGGGTTGAGAGGAGTTAGAGAGTTAAGGAAATTGAAAAGGTGGGGGCTTGTGTGGGCCCTACCTCACCTTTAATCCACTCGAGAGAAACTAACAATCAGTGGGTCCCACCCTAACTCCTACACTTAGGTTCTAACTCATGGAGAAGAGAAATAAAATTCTTAATGAAATTTTATTTCACTCACACTTAATCGAAAAAATTAAACAACTCATATCGAGCAAATGAAACTCCAGAAAAGGCGTTCCTAAGCAATTATCGGCGCTGCGGTTCCATCGGTGACCTCGGAATTCGATTCCGAGCACCGGTTCAAAAGATAGGAATTCCCGATCGTTCGTTCACTGAACGTACCCAAGCTAAACTTCGGATAGAAATTTCAGGCACACCGGGCCTCGGAATCAAGTGCCGTCAGAAACGGAGTTCTTGTAAAACCCCAAAGAAAATTATGAAAAAATTTCCCTTGAATTTTACGGGTCTTTACATTACTCCAACCTCAGGTCTTTACGTCCCCGTAAAGATACATTGAAAACTATGGAAACAAATGTTGGTACTGAGCACTCATCTGAGCCTCCCGCTCCCAAGTTCTCTCCTGGAGATTCCCGTGCTGCCATCTGATTCGCACTAGAGGAATCGACCGTCCATGCAGGACCCGCTCCTGTCGATCCTCGATCTCCACTGGGACCTCCGCTAAAGTCGCCCCATAATCAACTTCTAGCTCCCCATGATCAATGATATGTGTCAGGTCGTGCACGTATCTCCTCAGCTGAGATACGTGGAAGACGTCGTGCACCCGGTGCAACTGAGGTGGTAGAGCCAGGCGATAAGCCACCTCGCCAATCCTGTTGAGGACCTGGAATGGTCCGATGAAGCATGGAGACAACTTGTCTCCCCGGCCAAATCTCCGTAATCCACGTCGATGTGAGACACGCAAGAAGACGTGGTCGCTATCCTCGAACTCTAGTGGCCTCCTCCTCCTGTCAGCATATGACTTCTGTCGGCTCTGAGCTGTCCTCATCCGCTCCTAGATGACCTGGAGCTTCTCTGTCGTGGCCTGGATCATCTCTGGTCCCACAAGTGCTGACTCCCCAGGGTCTGTCCAGCACAAAGGAGATCTGCAAGGTCGGCCGTACAACACCTCGTATGGTGCCATCCCGATGGTGGAGTGGTAGCTGTTGTTGTACGCGAACTCCACCAAGGGTAGGTGGTCCTCCCAACTGCGACCAAAGTCGAGGACACATGCACAGAGCATGTCCTCAAGAGTCTAAATGGTTCTCTCCGTCTGACCATCCGTCTGAGGGTGAAAGGTTGTGCTCAGACGTAGCTGTGTCCCGAATGCCTCCTACAACCCCTTCCAAAGTCGGGAAGTAAAATGAGCATCTCGATCGGAGACGATAGATGATGGCACACCGTGAATCCTTACAATCTCCTGAACGTAGAGACGTCCCAATCTCTCCACTGAGCCCTGCTCTCTGATGGGTAAGAAGTGAGCCAACTTGGTGAGTCGGTCGACAATCACCCAAATGGAGTCATGGCCTCTGGAAGTGCGTGGAAGTCCAGTCATAAAGTCCATAGATATCCTGTCCCACTTCCACTCTGGGACCTCCAAGGGTTGTACCAAGCCTGCTGGTACCTGATGCTCTGCCTTCACCTGCTGGCAGGTGAGGCATCGAGAAACGAACTCCACCACATCCTTCTTCATGCCCGTCCACCAGTGCTATCGTCTGAGGTCCTGGTACATCTTCGCCACTCCGGGATGTACTGACAAGGGAGAAGTGTGAAACTCTCTCAGGACCTCTTCTCGTAAAGAGACTGGTACCAAGGTACATCCTCTGAAAAGGATGTCGTGCTCTGCTCCAAAGGAGAAACCATCAGGTGCCTATCCTGAGGATATCTGTGCACGCTGCGTCTCACAGTCAGCGTCCCCACGCTGTGCCTCTATGACCCACTGCAGTAGTGGAGGAGTGACTGTGAGAGACTGGAGGAAGGCTACTCCATCTCTATCCGCGAAGGATATCTGCAAAGAGGCTAGCTGTTTTGTCGCCTCCTCAAGTAGTTGAATGCCCGTCCTCCTACTGAGAGCATCGGCTACCAAGTTCCCCTTCCCAGGAGTATAGACTATCTCAAAGTCATAGTCCTGGAGGAACTCGATCCATCACTGCTGTCTCAGATTCAGGTCCTTCTGAGAGAAGATGTATCTGAAACTCTGATGGTCAGAAAAGACTGTAAAATGCTCGCCCATTAGGTAGTGTCGCCATGTCTTCAGAGCGAAAACTACTGCTGCTAACTCCAGGTCGTGGGTAGCATAGTTTTGCTCATGCGGCCTCAACTGACGTGGCCCATAGGCGATCACGGCCCGCTCCTACATCAGGACACATCCGAGTCCGGTCCCTGATGCATCGCAGTAGACTATGTACCCTAATCCTTCCTCAGGTGACCTCAAGATAGGTGCGCTGGTCAATCTTTGTCTCAACTCTTGGAATCTCTGTTGACATCTGTTTGACCACACATAGGGTTTCCCCTTCTTCGTCAAAGATGAGAGTGGTGGCGCAACTCTGGAGAAGTCTGGCACAAATCTCCGATAGTATCCAGCTAGTCCCAAGAAACTCCGCACCTCCGTCACGCTCTTGGGTGGATCCCAAGCTAGCACTGCCTCGATCTTCGCAGGATCCACTGTAACTCTTGCCTCAGAGATGACGTGTACCAAGAAGTGGACCTCGTGTATCCAGAACTGACACTTCGAGAGATTTCCATAAATATGGTGCTCTCAGAGTGTGTCTAGCACAACCCGCAAATGGTAGGCGTGCTCCTCCTCAGTCGTCGAGTAAATCAAAATGTCGTCGATGAAGGCCACGACAAATTGATCGAGGTATGGCTGAAAGATCCTATTCATGAGGGCCATGAACACTGTTGGAGCATTGGTTACGCCGAATGGCATAACCAAGAACTCATAGTGGCCATACCGACACCTGAAGTCCATCCTCTGCACGTCCTCATCTCGAACTCTGAGCTGATGATAGCCTGACCTGAGGTCTATCTTCGAGAACCACCATGCTCCCTTGAGCTGATCGAAGAGGTCATCAATCCTCGGTAGCGGATACTTATTCCTCATTGTCACCTGGTTCAGGCGACGATAGTCGTCACAAAGTCACAAGCTCATGTCCGCCTTCTTGGCGAAAAAAATCAGGGAAGCCTAGGGTGAAACACTGGGTCGGATGAACCCTTTGCCCTGCAAGTCCTCCAAATGTACTCGTAGATCTTGAAGCTCGGCGGGGGCCATCTGATATGATGGAGTCGATATCAGGGTTTTCCCGGGATACATGTCAATATAAAAGTCTACCACTCTGCGAGGAGGTAGCCTTGGAACGTCGTCGGGGAAAACGTCCGCATACTGATCCACCACTACAGGAAAACTAGGACTCTGCACGTCAACTGCTCCTAGGATGAGGCTAGCCAACTGATGAGTGATGGGTTGTCCTCTCATATATGAGAGTCCATATTGTGCTTCAAAGGCTCCCTTCTCTCCGGTGAAGGTGAACCTACTCCCGTCGGTGTGTACACATCGCACCTTGCGCCTAATATAGTCAATCTGTGCATGGAATGAAGACAACCAATCCATGCACAAGATGACGTCGTAAGGCCTCGACGCTGCTACAAGAAGATCCCATCTGAAGCTCTCGCCTCCTAGAGTAAGCTCACACTGCCGGCACCAGTGCATAATCATCGAGTCTGCTCCCGTAGGAGTCTCTAGCCATAAGGATCGAGCCAACGGCTCTGTCGGAATCTCTGAGCTCCGAACAAGGGAAGCGGCTATGAAAGATTGACTTGCCTCTGTATCTATAAGAACTACAGCACGGGTGGAATAGACACAGATAGTACCTCAAATCATCTCGGGCACGCCGTGGTCGTAGGCCTCCACTGCCTGGAGTTGTGCCTGTCTCTGAACGCCAGCTCCCTGTGTTTGGGGTGGACCTCCTGGTGGTGGTAGTGGTAGAGCCTCAAAGCGTCGCCCACCACCTCATGCTCGGACAGCTCCTATGCCTCGTCCGCCTACTCCCTGTGGACCACCACAGTCGTCCCTTTGCCTCTGCCTCGGTGGTCCCTCAACCGTCTGCTGCTCCTCGGCACGGCGGGTCGGGCAGTCACGAGCCATGTGGCCCTGGCCGCCGCACGAGTAGCACTGGCTACCTCTCGAAAGACTAGCTTCGCACTGTGTGTCCCGCACTGCTGAGCCAGTGTCCTAAGGTCGTCTGCCTGAGGGTTTGGTCTGCCTAGACCCATGTGACATCCGTCGACTGCCTGCTGTAGAAGACTCTGCTACATTCCACCCGGCGGTGGGTCTCGGCGCTGGTGTAGACTCAGAAAGAAAGCTCTCGGTCAAAAGGGATCGCTCCAGTACTCCTATCTGAGTCGGAATGCTAAGGGAGATCAGCGATGCCCTGATATCGTGTCTCAATCCCTGCTCAAAGGTCCGGTCCCGGAAGAATGGGTCTCGTACCATGTCTGTAGAGTAGCACGAGAGATTGGTAAATCTCGTCGAGTACTGGGAGACGGTCAAGCTGCCCTGCCGCAGCTAAAGAAGCTCCTGGATGTGCACCGCACGGAGGGTGGCTAGGACGAACTCCGAGTGAAAGAGGCTCTCAAAGTCCGTCCAGAGGAGGGATGCCTCATCGTGCACCTGGAGCATCAAGATCCACCATCTGCCTACTGCTGCGTGCAGTAGGCTCGCTGCGAGGATCACCATGAGGTCTGCTGGTGTCCTCACTAACCTGAAAACTCTCACCACTTCCACCAGCTAGTCCTCGACTACCTAGGGGTCCGTCTCCCCATGGAACTTGGGCGGTCACTGGCGCTGGAACTCATGCAGTGCACTAAAGCGATGTGCATCGTCAGCAGCTGGGGATGGAAGCATCGGTGGCTCAGCAGGTAGATCTACCGTCGGTGCCTCAGCTGTCAAAGGGACCTCCACCGAGGCCTCGTCGCTCGGTGGGCTGTCGTCACACACAACTCTAGGAATCCTAGCTGGCTGCCGTCGTGGGGCCATCCTGAAAAGGAAATAGGTGCACCACGGTCAGAACAGTATACCTAGTGAGCTGATACAAAGTAATCATAAAGAAAACTTGAAACACACATGCAATCAATGTTTTCATGCATTAAGTCGGAAATCATAAGTTAGGGTCCTGGTGTACGGATACATCGGCCGCCGCACCAACACAGGACTCCCTGGACTGATAACCACACCCAATACACTAAACACTATTGCTTCACATAGAAAAAGATCAGAGTCCCAAGTTCTGCAGTAGAACTGAACTCCTTTGATACCAATTTGTCACGACCCGTCCTTGGGGCCCGTTCCATGACTACCCCAAGCCCGCCTTCCATAGGCCAGGGGCTGGCGACTAGTACCAAGGCATAAATCCCGGTAAAAAGGGAAGGCATTGCCTTTGTAAAGTAAACAAACACCACAGAGTAAGCAACCAGTATAAGTAAACACTAAGTAAAAACTGGTACAACAGTAAGTGCGGAAAAGTAAGTGGGCCAGTATACAAACCCAAACTGAAAGTAAATTACAACTGGAAAGGGAAAATAGCAACTGAAAAGTAAAGCCCCAACGTCGAGCTGTCCACTAGATATCCCACCTGAAGGGTGGGTACAGATAGCTTCCACTGCTCCTCGGTTCCAGCCGACCACTCTGAGTACGTCCCGCCCAGTGGTCCACCTTCAGGTACTGTCCTGCTCCGTAAGCCTCAACCACGATCAGCGTTGTCTGTCGTCTGCAACCAACACAATGTAGTGCGGGCATAGCCCGTGCAGGGGTGAGTATAAGCTACTCAGTAGGGACCCCGAGACCCCCGAAGGTCTCCCAAAATCCACAAAGGATAATCCACAAAGGAAAGATGCAATCACGACGTAACATACGACACTTCTTAGGTATATGCCCATACATATACCTAAGTCAACAATTCTTGTTCGGCTCCAACATCTGAGCCCAAGTACAACCCAGTCTACATAGGAAAGCAAAACGTAAATCCACACAGGATAGCTCAACACAATCCACAGAGGAAAGAAAAACAGGATTCAACTCACACAGGTTTACTTCTTCGTATGATGATAGAGATGATCAGATATATCCACTGATTCATCTAAGCTGTCGGACCCATAAAGGATCGATAGGTACTAACCCCTGCAATGACCCACAAAGGATCTGACCCACAAAGGATCGATAGGTAACTAACCCCCGCAAAGACCCACACAGGATCGGACCCACACAGGATCGGTAGCACTAGTCCATATAGGATCGCTGAGTGTTGTAGTCGTCGTCATCGAATCCACTGAGGATCTCTGTACAGTCGTCGTAGTAGAAGTAGTCGCAGCCAGCTCTAGGGTTCCCGCACACAGCAAGCTCGTTCGGGAGGGTCCGCTCCACGAGCCGAGAGGCTGATACATCAACTGACACATAGTCCAGAGTTGATGTAACCAAAAGTTCTGTATCGTCAACAGGAACTCAACGTCGCAGACGGCGCGTCAATCGGACGCCCGGTCTGAGAGTTATTGGCTTTTTCGTCCCAGGGGCCCGATTGGTTTTTAAGGAAAAACAAACCCGAACGTACTCCACCTGCGTCCAAACCTCGGGTGGAGTAAGCCAAAAGATCCGTCTCACTAAGAGGAATCCAACAAAGTCGATGGCACGTCAATCAGACGTTCGAAGCTCAAGTTATGAGCGTTTCCGCTCCGAGGGCCCAGTTGGTTTCGTGTACGAACCAACTCGGCCGAACACAAAGTATTCTGAAACCTTGAGTGCGATATGTCGAAACGACCGTCTCGATCCAAGGATTGCATCTCCGCTGATGGTGCGTCGTTCATAGGTCCGTAGCCCAAGATATGGGCAAAAGACCAAAGAGGGGCCGAAAACGGGGGTTTCGGGCCTGGTCCGACCCGGCCCGAGACCCCCTAGGTCGACCCGGCCCGGTGGCCCGGTGCGCTGGCGCACGGCGCCATCCGGCTCGGCCTAACAGCTGAGCCGTTCAGTTATGCGGGGGGGCGCGCTGCCCCCCTCAATTCGGAAACTGCAGCCCCAATTAAGGCGCCGCTCAGCTGGCCAGCCGGGGGTTTTGACCCCCGGCTCTTTCCCTGTCCGGCCGGCCCGCCCTGGCCGGCCGGTTCTTGCTCCACGGGACCGGCAACGGCTGGTCCCCTCCTTGCTCCGACGCTGGCAGCCCGTCTCCAGCCGCCGGTCACCCTGCTTCGCCGCGGCCCGGAACCGGCCGCGGCCTTGGTCGTCCGGTGCGGCGCGACGGTGCCATGCTCTTCCACCGCATCCCCACTCCGTCCGAGGTGTATTTGGGGTTTCTCCGACACAGCGCGATGATGTCGTGTCCTTGTTCGTTTCCATGGCGCGACACGACGGCACCGCGCATTCCTTGTCGCACGATCACACGCGGTGCGACGGCACCGCGCCATACTCATTTCAAACCACAAAGAAATAAACACACGAATAAGGGAGGAGGGTCGGCCGTGTTTGTGCGGTCCGGCCCCCTCTCGTTAATCGATAGAATGTGGTCGTATTTTCACGAAGAATGAAAAATTGGTAAACGCGAAAAAAATAATTAAATAACCCCTACCTTGAGCGTAGCTAGAACGGGGGTTCTCCGCGGAAAACGACGTCGCGAGGTGAAGCTCTGTATATTGACGGAGAACACCCGAGGAGGAAGTGGCGTCTCCTTTTCTTTGACACGGGAAGAAGATTGAAAGAGGGTGCGTCGTCGATCTTCGGAAAAAGGGGTCACACACCGGCTGCGGAGAGGAGAAGAGACGGCACGTCGATCTCTTCTTACGGTGACGACGTTCTTCGTCGAAGTCTTGGTGTTCTTCGTGATGAAGATGAAAACACCCAAGAGCTCTCTCCTCAATTTTCCACACACAACATCCAACCAAAATAAAATAAGGCCCATCCTTATTTTATTAACTCATGCCACAATTCAAAAATTCAAAACTTAATTTAATTAATTGAATTGTTGTGTTGGCATACTTAATGAGAGGAGAGGAAAAGTCACCCAAATAAAGGGAAGTTTAAAAGTTAAAATAGTTACACAACTTAAGTGGGGGGGTTAAGAGGAGTTAGAGAGTTAATGAAATTGAAAAGGTGGGGGCTCATGTGGGCCCCACCTCACCTTTAATCCACTCAAGAGAAACTAACAATCAGTGGGTCCTACCCTAATTCCTACACTTAGGTTCTAACTCATGGAGAAGAGAAATAAAATTCTTAACGAAATTTTATTTCACTCACACTTAATCCACAAAATTAAACAACTCATATCGAGCAAACGCAACTCTAGAAAAGGCGTTACTAAGCAATTACCAGCGCTTCGGTTCCATCGGTGACCTCAGAATTTGATTCCGAGCACCGGTTCAAAAGATAGGAATTCTCCCTCGTTCGTTCACTGAACGTACCCGAGCTAAACTTCGTATAGAAATTCTGGTCACACCGGGCCTCGGAATCAAGTGCCTTCAGAAACTGCGTTCTTGTAAAATCCCAAAGAAAATTAAGAAAAAATTTCCCTTTAATTTTACGGGTCTTTACATTGTGTGTATCACAAGCTATCCAATAAATTAAACAAATATATCATAAAATATTATGGTATAAAATTTATTAGGGATTTTATGATCTATAAGGCTCAAATAGTATGAATAATAGGGGAGGATAGGTTCCCTTTTATAAGTGAGCGGAGGTACACACATGGAATTTCTTAAAAAAATCAATTATGTAAGGCCACTTTCATTAGAAAGCGGATCTAAGTTGATAAATATTTAAAATTATTATATGATAAGCTTTAAATAACTTAAAATAATAATAATTTGTTTGGTATGTGTGTAAATACTACCCTTATCTCATGGTTTAACCCCCCTGGGTAAACCCATTTTAACCTTAATCGTGGTAACAAAATTTTACTATTTTTACTAATTAGTATGACCAAAAAATAATTTAAACCTATTAAATTATATTAATTATGATTATTAAAAATATATAATACATTTTACTAGATTTAATTTATATAATTGTAAGAATTTAATTTTAATTAAGTGTACAAACCACAAGGAAAACATGTTTTTGAAAAATGAATTTTTAATCTTAAAACTTAATTTACATCAATTACTTACCTTTTAAAAACCATAAAATTAATTTTAAAATATTATATTAAAAATTTAATCAATAAATTTATTTAAAACCATTAATAAATATATATTAAATTAATTTATTAATATAAAAATACATTGTGTGCATAAAAACAATTTTTTAGACAAATGTGTTTTTAAGCCAAAAAAATTTAACTTATACAAAAATAAATTATTATTATTATTATTATTTAATTAATTATATTATTTATAATTAAATGATTCTTGGGTTAGTTTAATATCAAATTTAAAACATAATTGGACATTTATTTTAAAAGAAATGACAATTTTTACCAAAAATTATATTTTCACTATTCACTAAAAAATAAATATATTGAGAAAAAATCTAAAAATTCACCCAAATATAATATTTAAATGATGATTTTAAAAATTAAATTCATTTCCTAAAATAAAATTTCAAAAAAATTATAAATTAGTTATAAATTTTGTGTGAAAAAAATTCATAAAAACCATTTTTGAAGAAAATATATTTTTGAAGCATGAAATGATTTTATGAAAATTTTAGTACTTATCTATTATGAATTAATCAATAAAACTGAATTATTAAAAACCTTTATATATTTTATTCATAAATTAGTTATTATTATTCATACCAACCAATTTAACGACTAGGTTATAATGGTTTACTATATCATAGTTCATATAGACTCGGGGTTGTGTATAAAATAAGTTATCAAATAATTTAATTTTTATTTCAAATAAAAAATAAATAAAATATTGGGCTGTTAAATTAGTGGATTATAGTATATCCTATATAACCCCTAAGGGAATGAGCCCATACAGGCTTATTTATGGGAAAAAAATTTACCCGTCTATGGAATTAGAGCACAAGGCATACTGGGTTGTGAGAGAGATGAATTTAGACCTTGAAAGAACTAGAAAAGTGATGAGATTGTAGTTATAAGGGATGGAGGAAATTATAAGATAATATTTTTAAAATTATAATATTTACAAAGAGTAAACAAGGGTGGATCATGACAAGTTGATTCAACAAAAAGCCTTCAATCCCGAAGATCAAGTGTTTTTATACAACTCTATACTCAAGTTAATGATAGGTAAATTTCATTCTAGATTGGAAGGTCCTTTTATAGTCATTCATGTATATAATTTTGGTGTTATGTATATTTTTAAATAATTAAAAGAAAACCCATTCACTATTAAGGGCATATGCTAAACAAATTCCATGGAAATTTTCCCCATGAACTAGTGGAGGAGCTCACACTATTCTAAACTATTTATCACTAAAATCCATCAGGTTGAACCTATATTTAACACTTAATTGTTTGTTATTATTCAAATACAAATATAATTACATTTTAATCTACTTTAATTCATTAGGTACAAAGTATCATTTAAGTGTAGGGGGAACCTTTGTAATTTAGGATTTTCAAATTTATGTTTTTCAAAAACTTTGCATCTTTTTCGAAAAAAATTGTATATTTCTTTCAAATATTGTGTGTTTTTTAAACTTGTGAGATAAAAAATATTATAATTTATATTTTCCAAAAACAATTCAATGAGTGAACCTATTTGTTCTATGAAACTGGTCTTAAATGAATGCTGAAAATGACTCTCCTTCAAGTTCAAAATTTTGAAAATTTTCATGAAAAGACCTCTGATTTTTGAATCTCATGACCAAAATTGTAACACTCTAACGCCCTGATCCTAGTTACCAAGATTCGGTGCATTATTACATAACATTATCATGATCACAAAATATCAAGTCTCAAAAGACCGATTAGTTTAGTATCCTTGGAATCACTAGATACATTCATAAAGTTTACATTACATCGTAAAATGAAAAATACAACAACATAGTCTCCACACTCATATCCCCTTATACTATCCCTGCAGGTCATTCATAAAATACTTCTTCACATCTTGGGAAAAATAAAACATAGAAAGGGGTGAGCTCAAATACCCAGTAAGGATAACAATATAGCGGAAACTTTCATAAATAAGCATAAACATTTAAGGTAATGTATAACTAAAAAAAAGCCTTTTAAACTTGAACTTAAGCATAATATGGAAAAATTAAAATGAAATAATTACATTTACTTATTTACATGGATATTCTACTAGTAAAATAATCACATGCAATATCAATAACCACTTTCATAATGATGGAATGCATAATGCCAGACTATCATAACCATATAGTCAAGATCTTGTGCCAAGACTACAAATAATATTTTGTCAAGGCCTTGTTCCAAGACACTAGTTTGTCTCATGAGACCTACCGATGCATCAAAGAGCTATATCGGGCTCCACCCGTCACTTATTAAGTCCAATGCATTCCTCATATGAACAGGTTTAAACATAACATAAACATTCTTATTAAAACTAGCATACGAAATGAAAACTACAAATCCATAAACCATGAATGGTATAAAAATAACACATCCATAGTCAAACTTATCACAAAACCTCCAATAAAATATGGAAGTTTTGTATCATAATAAATCAACTTCAAATAAACATAAAATCCATCAAAAGATGTTGACATAGATGAAATAAAAACTATTTGAGAGAAATATCTCTTTTTTTGAAATCCTTTAAAAGTCACATAATTATAAAATAAAACATTTACTTTGAAAATATTATTATAATCATGTAAGGGAAGCTTCGACAATTTTATAATGGTGGAAAATAGCCGCACCATCCGTATAATTTAAAAAAGACATTCTTACCTTAATTCTGTCGAAAAGGTTAAAAAGGACCTTGTTTGGAAAATGACAGAAAGCTTCCTTTATAAACTTTTTATAAAAAGTCAACAAGGGTATAAATGACTTTAACCCATAGTCGTTAAAATAGTAAGAATGATTTGAAATACATTTTTAAGAAACATGGATGTGGATGATAAAGAGGTCCCAGTAGATAATTACGTATAAACAACCTCGGATAATGAAGAGATTGTGAAATATACCCTTACCTTGTACTTTTCCTTGGTTGAGGGTAGGTTAACCTCCTGTATAATGGTGAAATAATTGTTATTAAATTATACAAGAATAATATACATTAATATGATATCATATATGATCTTTTAACATTGTTGTGTTAATAATATCATAGTATTATCGTCGTTTCGGGTGTTAACTTACTCGTTTTGTTTTATATGTTTTGTTACATAAGTCGTGTTTGTTATGGATAGGTTCTATCTTATTCATATCCAGAATGATATAAAGTCCTTAAACATTATTTTTAATCATCAAATGAGAATTATACTTGAATGGATACGATGGGGAATGAATCTCATCGCGTTCGTGGAGACGGTAGTCCGTACGTACGCACGAGCGACAATAACATTCTTTTGATATTAAAATAATATATAATTGGATGTTATATCATATATACAGAATCATCATCATGTTATATTTATTATTTACATGAATTACACATCATTATTATACCCATCCAAATAATAATGTATTGAATAACAATTACACCACGACGTGAAGACGGTAGGCCGTATGTACGCACGTATGGTGACATGTCATTCAAAGGATGGATAGAATACTGAATATGGTTGTAACATATTTATAATAACATCACAGTATATATAATATACTGTAGTTATTGTTTTATAATGGAAATAACAAATAAAGAAGAAGTTGAAGAAGAAATGAACTTGAAAGAGGGTGGTGAAAACATTAACTCTTCTTCAGGTTCTTCCTTTTGATTTGATCAAAAGGGATCCTTAGGTTAGATTTCTGATCAAACTAAGTCCTCTAAGTTGAAGTGAGGGAATTTGGGAGGATATTTGGGTAGGTTTTGTTCGAGCCAAAATTCTTTGAAGGTATGAATTTGAGATAAGGGGGAGTGCCCTTTTATAAGAGGGGTGAGGGGCACCTTAGGAAAAGCTAGAAATATTATTTTATAATAAATTCATATTCGGTTTCTAATGGCTCCAAAGTATATTATTTAAATTATAAGTTCGGTATGGGTCAAAATCCTTTCAACCAATAGATTTTAGACAGGTTTGGGTTACTATATTAACCTTATCATTTATATTTAACTCTTAGTTAAATAGTTTAACATTTACTATGTCACTTGTATTTTTATATAATATAGTCAACAAACTTACTATAAACTTCCAAGAGACCCCCAAGTGGTCCATTAATGATACTTATATCATTATATAAGTCCTTTTTTTGAACCTTCTATTTTTAGGAATATAATATCAATTAATAATATAATATTTGTTTTAAAAACTCTTTTATGTCAATTTTGACACTATTGGGTATTTTGTTTTTGTTAATTTCATAACAGCATTATTACTTTGAAAAAAATTTATATAACCAATACTAATATGTCATATTAACCTATAAAATTAGTTTAATTCATAAAAAGTCTCAAATTACATTTTTTTGATATTTATAATATCAATTATTTTAATATTTCATTAATTAGGTAATTACTGCATCACCATTGTGTCATAAATAAATTAAATTATTTAATGTCTAAAAATTATAAATAAATAACATTATGTAGGAAATAATTTTATCTTTCTAATTAATATTTATAATTGAATTTATCTTATGTATAACCTTATATTTAAAAAAAATAGTTATTAAACTTTGATTTTAACTCTTTTAACTCTTCTTTGAATTAAATAATAATAAATGTCCTAATCTAATCCAAGTGGACCTAAATGATAATATTTTATTCCTAAGGTTGTTTTTGGTCGAGATACACCTGTCCAATAGAATTAGGACATTTGTTAGGGTAATAATAATATCATTTTTACCCTAAATTACCCTATTTACTTTTAACCGTGGTAAATAAAAGTAAAAAGTTACTATTCACCAAAATTATTTTTATCTTATTGAACCACATTTTACTCCTTGATATTAACCATGTATCTCGAATTTTTAAAATTCCACTCACATAAGCGGTAAAATTATGTTTTATGTGAATTTGCAAATTCTCCTAGGAGATGGGTAAAAGACGGTGAAAAGTTCAATAAAATTTTTATATATCTAAAATTATTCTAAACTGACTCCAATGAATTACATTGAACTTATATAGGTAATATGTATCTATTTTAACCTAAAATAAATTTAAATAAAATAATTAATTATTTAAATAAAAATTCGGTTTTAAACTATAACTCAGTGTTTTTTTCACTATTCATCAAAAATTGAAAGTTTTCAGAAAAATACCAAAAATTCACCTGAAGATAATTTTGATATTGTGAATCCAAAAATGAAGTCCATTTTGAAAGATAAAATTTATAAAATTTCAAAAAGTGGGTATTACTATTTATAACGGCTAGTTTGATTGGTTGTGGTGTGTGTTAGAACTCGAAGTTGCGTACAACACACGCTACTGTATTATTCAAAGAGAAGCGTGTTGTGGAAGATTGGGGTGTTAAATTCTCACATCCTTCAAATAATTTCATCCTCGAAATTTCTAGAATATTACTGCATAAAAAGACTCGGGTGGTTCTTCAACATAAGTTCCTCGGGTTCCCACGTTGCCTCTTCCATCTTATGATTTCTCTATAGAACTTTTACCAGACAAGTCGTCCGGTTTCTCAGCACTTGTTCTCTTGTATCAAGAATCTTGAAAGGCCCTTCTCAAGAAGACATATTAGGTTCCAGTTCTAATTCCCCATAGGTGAGTACATGCGTTGGGTCAGGCATGTATTTTCTCAACAGTGATACGTGGAACACATCGTGAACTTTGGAGAGATTTGGCGGCATTTCCAAACGATAAGCTACAACCCCAATTCATTCTAGAATTTTGAAAGGTCCTATGTACCTAGGACTCAATTTTCCTTTCTTACCGAAACGTATAACTCCCTTCCATGGAGATACCTGCAAGAAAACATGATCTCCTACCTAAAATTCAAAATCCTTCCTTTGGTTATCGACATATCTCTTCTGCCTACTTTGAGCTGCTTTGATGTGGTTTTGGATTACCTTTACCTTTTCCATCATTTCCTCAACACGTTCTAGGCCTACAAGTTTTCTTTCACCAACGTCATCCCAACAGGTTGGTGTGAGACATCTCTTTCCATATAATGCTTCATATGGTGCCATCTGTATACTTGAATAGAAGCTATTTTTATATGAAAATTCTACCAGAGGTAAATATTGATCCCACATACCCTGAAAGTCAAGTGAGCAAGATCTCAACATGTCTTCTAAGGTTTAAATAGTCTGTTCTGATTTTCCATCTGTTTGAGGGTGGTAGGCAGTGCTCAAACGAAGTTCAATATCCAAGGCCTTCTGAAGACTCTTCTAGAATCTTGAAGTAAAACAGGGATCACGATCAGAAACAATCGATAGGGGTACTCCATGAAGTCTCACAACTTCATTAATATATAGCCTTGTTAGACGTTCAAGTGGTAAATCTTCCCTTATAGGAAGCAAAAGTGCTGACTTGGTAAGACGATCAACAATGACCCAAATTTCATCATTCCTTCTAGGATTCTTTAGTAGCCCCATGAAAAAGTCCATCGTAATATAATCTCATTTCCACTCAGGTATGGGAAGAGGTTGCAATACTCCTCTAGGTTGTTGCCTTCCAGCTTTCACTTGTTGACAAACCATACATCTTGACACAAAATCATCAATCTCTCTCTCCATGTTGTCTCACCAAAAATGTTCCTTCAAATCTCTATACATTTTGATTATCCGAGGGTGTATAGAGAAATTGGAAATATGAGCATCATCTAACAATTCCCTTTTTAGATCAGGTATATTGGGAACACAAAGTCTCTTCCCAAATTTCAAAATTCTATCTTCATACACAAATTCACTCAATCTCCCATCATTGACAGCTTTAATCTTCTTTTGAAACTCTTCATCACCGGTCTGAGAACTCTTTATCCTTTCTAGTAAATATGTTTTGGAAACCATTTGAAAAAGCATTGATGTTTCACCTTCCATGGTAATTCCCATATTCATCTTCACTAGATCCATGAAAATAGGATCCCTCTCAATTCTCATCTTGTTCAAAACTCAATGATCTTTTCTACTCAAAGCATCTACCACCTTATTTGCCTTCCCTGGTTGGTAGTGTATCATGAAATCATAATCCTTGAGAAGTTCAAGCCATCACCTTTTCCTCGTGTTGAGTTTTTTCTGGGAGAAAATGTATTTCAAACTCTTGTGATAGGTATATATCTCACATTTTTCACCATAGAGATAATGTCTCCATATCTCTAAAGCAAAGATTACACCAGCTAACTCAAGATCATGAGTAGGATAGTTTTGCTCATGAATTTTCAGCTGTCATGATGCATAGGCAATAACTCTATCATTCTTCATAAGTACACAACCAAGTCCTTTCTTTGATACATCACTATAAATAACAAACCCATCATTCCTCGATGGTAGAGTCAATATAGGAGCATTGACTAATCTTTTCTTTAGTTCTTCAAAACATTCTTCACACTCTATTTTCCAAACAAATTTAACCCCTTTACGTGTGATCTTTGTTAATTGGTTAGCCAATCGGGAAAAATTCTGGACAAAATGCCGATAATAACCTGCTAAACCAATAAAACTCTGTACCTCAGTTATACTCAACAGTGCTAGCCATTCTTGGATTGCCTTGGTCTTAGAAGGATCAACCTAGATTCCATATTTGGAGACAATATAGCCAAGAAAAGAGATCACCTAAAGCAAGAATTCACACTTGTTAAACTTCCCTTATAATTCTTGACTTCTAAGAGTCTTCAGGATAATGAACAAGTTATTTTCATGATCTTCATAGCTTTTGGAATATACCAAGATATCATCAATAAATACCAATACAAAATCATCGAGATATTACTTGAAAACTCTATTCATTAGATCCATGAATACAGAGGATGCATTAGTCATCCCAAAAGGAATTACTGTAAACTAGTAATGTCTGTACTTGGTTTGAAATGATGTTTTTGGAATTTCTTCCTTCTTCCCACACAACTGATGGTATCCAGATCAAAGGTCAATCTTTGAAAAGTATTGAGATCCATGCAGTTGGTCAAATAAATCATCAATGCGAGGTAGGGGATACTTTTTCTTTATTGTTATAGCATTAATCTCTCTGTAGTCGATACATAACCTCATAGATCCATCTTTATTCTTAACAAAAAGGACAGGGTCTCTCCATGGAGAAACACTAGGGAGAATAAATACCTTATTACTCAATTCCTCTAGTTATTTCTTTAGTTCAACTAATTTCACAGTGGTCATTCTATAAGGGGTCTTCGATATGGTCCTTGAACCAGGAATTAAATAAATGGAAAACTTAATTTCTCTTTCTGGAGGATGTTCAGGTAAATATTCCAAAAACACATCTACGTTTTCTTTCACAATAGGTACATACTCTATTTGAACATTCCTTTCCTCACCCACAGTCATTTCATTCTCTTCCTCCCCAATAATTGAATTTATTTGAGCTATTGGGGGTGGATCTAGATAAGAATTAGGTGGTGATGATTATACTCTAAATATAAGGTGTTCCTTATCATCATCATAAAAAATCGTAACCTCCTTCTTCTTATAATAAATCTTCGCATCATGGTCTGAAATCCAACCCATACTGAGGATTATATCAAATTCAATCATGGGTATGACGATGATATCAGCAGATAAAAAACATTTATGTGCTCTAATGGGAACGGATCCACAGAACTTTGTAGAAATGATACTTCCCTTAGGATTTTTGACTGAAAAATCCCTTGTTAAATCAAATTGGAAATATATAATTTTCTTAGAAAACTGGGAATATATGAAACAATGCGATGATCCAGAATCAAATAAAGCATTTTCTAAACTTGAGGAAACCATTAAATTACCTACCACCACGTCTTTCAGAGTTTTTACCTCAGCTGTAGTGATAGCAAAAGCTTGGCCTTGATCCCTTGGCCTTTTCTGAGGTAAGTTCCCCTAATGCTTAGGACATTCATTTGCATAATGTCCTATCTCCCTGCAGTTGTATCATTGAACATTGGTAGATTCTTTCTTCCCCTTGCAATCACAAGCTTGGTGGCCTTTTTCACCACACTTGTAATAGACTCTCATTCCTTTCAAGAAAGTACCGGGGTGTTTCTTCCCACATTTACTGTAGGATTGATATTCAACTTTTCCCTTCTTCCCATTATTTCCATTTCCAGAGTGATCAGCAGATCTCTTCTTCTCTTGCTTTTCTTTAAAGTCGTAAGACTTAGAGAATTCCTTTTCAGTCTTGATAACACATGAGACAATGTATTCGTATAACGAGAAGGATTGTGAGACTAATGCTCAATAGAGAAATGGTTTTAACTCATCAAAGAAATGATCAATCTTACTCCTTGGGTTACGTATATAATCTGATGCATGCCTTGCTAACCTTGTAAAGTTATCCTCATACTTTGCGACATTCTTATCATCCTTTTGTCTCAGACTCAGAAATTGTCTTTCCATATCCACTTGATGGTAACTAGGAAAGTATTTTTCTATGAAAAGATCTTTGAACTCCCTCCATTCCATATTTGATACTTCATCATCTTCCTTTGTGTTTTGAATAAATGACCAACATTGATCAGCATCTCCAGTGAGACGGTAAACTGCCATGACAAATTTTTCCCTTTTGCTACTCCCCAAAGCGTGGAATATTTTCTCTAAGGAATTTATCCATTACTAAGCTACTAAGGGATTTGTAATCCCATTAAATGTTGGTGGTTGTTTCCTCAGGAAGTGATCTAACATTGATCCTCCACGATGTGGATCTGGGTGCTCCATACGGATAATGTTATTATTCATAACCTGAGTGAGTTGTCCCAGTATGGTGATTAGCTGATCAGCACCAGTTGCATCACTAGATACACTATAATTATCTTGACATGAGTTAAATCCCTATATGGAGTGTGGGTATTGATACGGTTTCCATTTCTTCCACTAGGTGCCATTTCTAAACAATGGCATAAACTAGATCAGTTTATGAATCGAAATACATAATTCTAAACTTGTAAAACACTTAACATAAATTGAACATTTTATAGATATAATCCATAATCATAAAAAAAATTCTTTGAGGAATTATATACTCATAAACCCATCATAATGGTTTTTAAAGAAAATTATAATTGTCCTAAACATATCCCCCGGGAGTGACGTAACCAAGAGTGCAGCATGGCCCGTTGTCATGCACCACTTCCCGTTCGAGTCTAGATCAAAGCAGTGTTTTCGAGTTTTACACCTAGGTACATCTGTGCCAGAGCCGCCTCTACCTGCTCGTATCTAGACAGGGTTGTATTGATTGGAAAACTCACAAAATCTCTACAATACCAAAATTCTAGGAAGTTCTTCTACACTAATCCTCAAAGTCCATCTTAGGTCTATGTGCTCTAATCAGAGTTTATCTAAATCTAGCTTCCAAGGTTTGTACTAAAATTCCTCTGATACCAAAGGTAACGCCCTGACCCCAGTTACCAAGAGTCGGTGAATTATTACATAACATTGGCATGATCACAAAATATCAAGTCTCGAAAGACCGATTAGTTTAGTAGCCTTAGAATCACTAGATACATTCATAAAGTTTACATTACATCATAAAATGAAAACTGCAAAAACATAGTCTCCACACTCATGTCCCCTTATAATATCCCTTAAGGTCATTCATAAAATACTTCTTCACATCCTGGGAAAAATAAAACGTATAAAGGGGTGATCTCAAATTCCCAGTAAGGATAATAATATAGCGGAAACTTTCATAAATAAGCATAAACATTTAAGGTAATGTATAACTAAAAAATCCTTTTAAACTTAAACTTCAGCATAATATGGAAAAAGTAAAATGAAATAATTTGATTTACTTATTCACATGGATATTCTACTAGTTGAATAATCACATGTAATATCAATAGCCACTTTCATAATGATGGAATGCATAATGTCAGACTATCATAACCACATAGTCAAGGCCTTGTGCCAAGACTACAAATAAGATTTTGCCAAGGCCATGTACCAAGACACTAGTTTGTTTCATGAGACCTACTGATGCATCGAGGAGCTATAGCGGGCTCCACCCGTCACTTATTAAGTCCAATGCATCCCCCATATGAACAGGTTTAAACATAATAAAAACATTCATTTTAAAACTAGCATATGAAATGAAAACTACAAATCCATAAACCATGAATGGTATAAAAATAACACATCCACAATCAAACTTATCACAAAACCTTCAATACAATATGGAAGTTTTGTATCATAATAAATCAACTTCAAATAAGCTTAAAATCCATCAAAGGATGTTGACATAGATGAAATCAAAACTATTTGAGAGAAATATCTCTTTCTTTGAAATCCTTTAAAATTCACATAATTATAAAATAAAACATTTACTTTTAAAATATTTTTATAAGATTGTAAGTGAATCTTTGACAATTTTATAAAAGTGGCAAATATCCACACCCGCCGTATAAGTTAAAAAAGATATTCTTACCTTAATTCTGTTGAAAAGGTTAAAAACGACCTTATTTGGAAAATGACATAAATATTCATTTATAAAATTCTTATAAAAAGTCAACAAGGGTATAAATGACTTTAACCCATAGTCTTTAAAATAGTAAGAATTATTTGAAATACATTTTTAAGAAAAATGGATGTGGATGTTAAAGAGGTCCCAGTAGATAATTACATATAAACAACCTCGGATAATGAAGAGATTGTGAAATAAACTCTTACCTTGTGCTTCTCCTTAGTTGAGGGTAGGTTAACCTCCTGTATACTGGTAAAATAATTGTTATTAAATTATATAAGAATCATATACATTAATATGATATCATATATGATCTTTTAAAATTTATGTGTTAATAATATCTTAGTATTATCGTCATTTCGGGTGTTAACTTACTCGTTTTCTTTTGTATGGTTTCTTACATAAGACGTGTTTGTTATGGATAGGTTGTATCTTATTCATATCCAGAATTATATCAAGTCCTTAAACATTATTTTTAATCATCAAATGAGAATTAGACTTGAATGGATACGATGGGGAATGAATCTCATCGCGTTCGTGGAGACGGTAGTCCGTACGTACGCACGAGCGACAATATCATTCTTTTGATATCAAAATAATATATAATTGGATTTTATATCATATATACAGAATCATTATCATGTTATATTTATTATTTACATGAATTACACATCATTATTATACCCATCCAAATAATAATGTATTGAATAAAAATTACACCACGACGTGGAGACGGTAGGCTGTATATACGCACGTATGGGATAGGGACATAATAATTTAGTTTCAATAAATTTTTGGTGTTTTTCTGATAACTTTTATATTTTGGTGAATAGTGAAAAATAATATATTTTAACTGAAAACAAATTTTTTAATAAAAATAATTAATAGTGTTCAAATATACATATGAATGGTCTAGATGTATAATTAGATTATATTTTTACCATTTAATACAATGTTGGTCATTGGAAGTAATTTCACTTCGAAATTGGACATAAAAAATGTCAATCTTTTGGTAGTTATTATTTCATAAAAATAGGTTTTTTGGTTTTGACAATGGGAATTAATTTTAAACTAGTAAATGCAATTTATATGTTTTGAACTTGGTAAAATAGACTTCATTTTTAAATTCAGGATATCAAAATTATCTTACGGTGAATTTTTGGTATGTTTTTGAAAACTTTTAATTTTTGATGAATAGTGAAAAACACTGAGTTATGGTTTAAAACCGAATTTTTATTTAAATAATTATTTATTTTATTTTTATTTTAGGTCAAAAGAGATACATAATACCCATATAAGTTCAATGTAATTAATTGGAGTCATTTTGTAATAATATTATATATATAAAATTTTATTGAACTTTTCATCGTCTTTTACCCACCTCTTAGGAGAATTTGTAAATTCACATAAAACTTAATTTTACCGCTTCTGTGAGTTGAATTTTGAAAATCCGAGAGACTCGGTTAATATCAAGGAGTAAAATGTGGTTCAATAAGATAAAAATAATTTTTGGTGAATAGTAACTTTATTCTTTTATTTACCACGGTTAAAAGTAAATAGGGTAATTAAGGGTAAAAATGATATTATTATTACCCTAACACAAGTCCTAATTCTATTGGCTAAGTATAATTCGACCAAAAACAACCTTAGGAATAAAATATGAACCTATTTTGTCCATTTGGATTAGATTAGAACATTTATTATTATTTAATTCCAAGAAGAGTTAAAAGAGTTAAAATCAAAGTTTAATAACTAAAACATTTTTAATATAGGGTTACACATAAGATAAATTAGAATATAAATATTCATTAGAAATCTAAAAATATTTCCTACATAATGGTATTTTATTTATATTTTTTAGACATTAAATTATTTAATTTATTAATGACACAATGATGATGCAGTAATTACCTAATTAATTAAATATTAAAATAATTGATATTATAAATATCCAAATAAATGAAATTTGAGACTTTTTATGAATTCCACTAATTTTCTAGGTTAATATGACATATTATGGTTGGTTATATGAACTTTTTTCGAAGTAATAATTCTGTTATGAATTTAGCAAAAACAAAATACCAAATAGTGTCAAAATTGACATAAAAGAGTTTTTAAATCAAATATTATATTATTAATTAATATTCTATTTATAAAAATCTAAGGTTTGTCCAAAGGACTTTTATAATGATAGGTGTATTATTAATTAACCACTTGTGGTTAGCTTGTACGTATATAGTAAGTTTATCAACCATATAATATAAAAATACAAAGAGACATGGTAAATGTCAAACTATTTAACTAAGAGTTAAATCTAAAAGTTAAGGTTAATATAGTGACCCAAACCTATCTAAAACCTATTGGTTGAGTGGTTTTCGATGCATCCCCACCTTAGACTTTAAATAACCCACTTTGGAGCCATTATAAACCTAAAATTATTTTATTATAAAATAATGTTTTAAGTTTTTCCTAAGGTGCCCCTCACCCCTCTTATAAAAAGGCACTTTCCCTTCTCTCAAATTCACACCTTCAAAGCCTTTTGGATCGGACAACCCCTGCCCAAATATCCTCTCAACTTACCTCACTTTATCCTAGAGGCCCTCCTTTTGTCAGAAAGCCAACTTAAGAAGCCCTTTTGATCAAATCAAAAGGAAGAACCCAAAGAAGAGGTAATAATTCCACCACCCTCTTTCAAGTTCTTTTATTCTTCCGCTTCTTATTTATTTGTTATTTACATTATAAAATAGTAAATCTAGTATATTCTATATATTTTTATGTTATTATAAATATGGTACATCCATATTAATTATTTTATCCATCCTTTGAATGACATGTCACCATATGTGCGTATGTACGGATAACCGTCTCCACGTCGTGATATAATTGTTATTCAATACATTATTATTTGGATGGGTATAATAATGATGTGTAATTCCTATAAATAATAAAATATAACATGATAATTATTCTTTATATATTATATACCATCCAATTATATATTATTTTAATATCAAAATAATGATATTGTAGCTCGTGCGTACGTACGGATTACCGTCTCCACGAACGAGATGAGATTCATCCCCCATCGTATCCATTCAATACTAAATTTTATTTGGTGATTAAAAATAATGTTTATAGACATGATATCAGTTTGGATATTAATAAAATACATCCCATCGATAACAAATATGGCACACATAACAAAGAATATAAAGGAAAACGAATCTGTTAACACCCAAAACGGCGATAATACTAAGATATTATTAACAAATCAATGTTAAAAGATCGTATATAATATAATATTAATGTATATGATTCTTGTATAATTAAATAACAGTTATTTCACCATTATAAAGTAGTTTAACCTACCCTCAACCAAGGAAAAAGTACATAGTAAGGGGTTTCTTATCTCATTTTTAATTCCTGAGATTTCCATTATTCACCACATATTTATTGCATGTGGTTTATGTACTACCAATGATTGTATTAATTATTTAATATACTTTAATTAATAGATATTTACATCATCATAGTATTATCCTTCTTTCATGGGTGTTTTTTTCTTAAGTTACCAAATCAATAAGGGAATTTGAAATTTCAATTTCCACTCATTCGGTTTTACACATACTTCATTGATTATTTTACTCCAAGATTATGTGTGGAATCACTATTAATTTGATTATGTCATAATTTCCACTCCCCTTTCTGTGGATATACTTTTGATACACATAATCAATCCATTGATAAATTCTCAAGTCATCGATATGAACTTGATAAGATTAATTTTAACTCAATATCTATTTGTTGAGTTAAATATCCAATTCATTGGTGTTGTTTTAACAAGAATATGTGTCAATGTCCTCTGATTTATTTATACTGAAAATCCAATCATATTGAGTGTATTTATATTTGTCACACATAATTATGTCATTTATTTATCCTTAACCTAAGGATATGTTCTTTATAAGAGATTTCATCTCAATTTACATTCCATTGAGACTTCTTTGTTGTCATACACCAAATCACTTTCATATGGTGTATATAATGTACTTTGACATAGTATATCATGAATCCATTTATTCTCATGATATTACAAAGTTTTGATTACCTCAATTATTTGTATTCAAGTGTCTCTCTTTTGGATAGGAACTCTAACTAAAATATCATTTTAAATGTTTTAAAGATTTATTATTCTAAATCTTTCTCATCAATTTCCATGTTTTAAAAATGGTTTTAAGGATTTATTTATATGGACATTATAGTTTTAAAATTAAAATTCCTTTTAAAATTTTCAAAGTGTTGTGGGACACTTTGATTCCAAAATCTATTTTTAAATGGTTTCTTGAAAAATAGTGTGACTTTTAAATGATTTCAAGAAAAAGGGGGATATTTCTCTCTAATAGTTTTGATGATTATTTTCATCTATGTAAATATCCTTCATTGTTCTCGATTGAGGTTAATCTGATACAATAAAATCTTTCATATTGTATCGAATGAGTTATTTTTGACTGTGGATGTGCTATTTTTATACCATTCATGGTTTGCGGATAAAGTATTGACATTTCGTATGTTAGTTTTAATACGAATGTTTATGTTATGTTTAAAAATTTTCATATGAGGAATGAATTGGACTTAGTAAGTGATGTATGGAGCCTACTATAGCTCCTTGATGCATTGGTAGTTATCATGAGACAAACTAGTGTCTTGGCATAAGGCCTTGACAATATATTATTTGTAGTCTTGGCACAAGGCCTTGACTATGTGGTTATGATAATCTGGCATTATTCATTCCATCATTATGAAAGTGGTTATTGATATTGCATGTGATTATTAGAATATTATAATATCCATGTGAATAATTAAATGTCATTATTTCATTTTTTTCCATATTATGTCGAAGTTAAAGTTTAAAAGGCTTTTGTTTTAGTTATGCATTACCTTAAATGTTTATGCTTATTTATGAAAGTTTCCACTATATTGTTATCCTTACTGAGCATTTGAGCTCACCCCTTTCTATGTTTTATTTTTACCAGGATGTGAAGAAGTTATTTATAAGTGACTTGCAGGCATAATCTAGGAATCTTGGATGTTTCTAATGGAATAATTTAGTGTTGTCTTTATTTTCAAGTTGTAATGTTGACCTTATGAATGTATCTAGTATTTTAAAGGCTACTAAACTGATCGTTCTTTCATGACATTATTTCCTTGTATCATGACAATGTTATGTAATAATGCACTGACTCTAGGTAACTGGGTTCGGGGTATTACAGTTGGTATCAGAGGAAGTTTATTACAAACCTTGGAAGCTAGATTTAGATAAACTCATATTAGAGCATATAGCCCTAAGATAGAATTTGAGGATTAGTATAGAAGAACTTCCCAGAATTTTGGTATTGTAGAGATTTTGTGAGTTTTCCAATAAATACATCCATGTCTGGATATGAGCAGGTAGAGGCGGCTCTGGAACATATGTACCTAGGGGTAAAACCTGAAAACACCACTTTGATCTAGACTCGAATGGGAACTGGTGCACGACAATGGGTCTTGCTGCACTCTTGGTTACGACACTCCTGGGGGATATGCTTAGGATAATTTACATTTTCTTTATAAACTGATTTGAAGTATTTTAATATAAGATGAGAATAAATGGCCTTTGTTAATCCTAAGGTGTTTCAAATTGAAAATATAGTTTCATGATATTCTCTAAATGATTTTATGACTATTGTTACTCACACAATTCTTTCTGGTTTTAGTCAATGGCTGGATTCCAAGGAAGTCATAGTAACTTTGATAATGATGTACAAGTTGGGAACGGTGGTGGAAATGAGCAAAAAAATGGAATGTTGATAGGCGTAAAAGATATCATGTTCATGTCAAATCAGTTTTCCAAAAATATGATCAACAACATATATATTAACCAACTCCCGGACTCAACAAAGAAGAGAAAGGTGATGAATGATAAGAGCTCCAGCAGTGGAGACCATGGAGAAAATAATCCTCAATTTCCATCATGTAGGAAATGTGGAAGGAGACACCGAGGAAAGTGTCACAATTGAACAAATAAATGCTTTACGTGTGAAAAAGAAGGATATAAATTTAAGAATTACCAAGGGAAAATGAAGAGTATTATGGAAGAAAATAAAAATAGTCCCAAGAATCCATTTACAGTCATCCGCCGTAAATGTAGGGGACCTAGCCATTACCCGAGTGAGTTCCCTATTCTATAGAATATTTTATTGGTCAAATAAGAAGCTATGTGGAAATAAATGGTTGGAGAAATTTTTAAAAGTACTAGTACTCCTTGTTGATGGGATTACTTTGGAATAATTTTCTCTTATATTTATAACCCTACAGTTTGTCATGTGAAAATGATATTTGAGGAAGACTTATCTTTTCTCTTGTGGATATAGTTATAAATAACCATTTGGTTTTATATGATCATTGGGTTTGAGGAAATTACAAGTTATTATATTTTGGGATGAAAATGCAAGGTATGGGATAGAATTTGTGGTTAAATTATGTTATGGTTATTTTGAGGAATTTATCTCATTTTGGTATGTTATAAAATATATTTTTTGAAAAAGGAAAACATGCAGACCGTGTGACAACCAGTTGTGTCAGACAAAGCTGTGGGAATCAAACCCACAACCAGAGTGCGATTGGGATTTATCACCTACCACTGGACTACGTGAAGTTCCTGGTTAGTGTGACTAATTATTTTTAGTTAAATGATTTTATTGATCAATAGTAAGTTGATTTGGGATCTTATGTCTTATCAAATGAATACCCTTAGTATAGTAAAATGATTTGGTGATTAAGTGATAAATTTTATTTTGGAAGATGTTCACTTTGTAGGGAAGACTATATGCCCATGGAAAATAAAATACTATGGGATTTCATTTGTGAAGTAATGGTGGATTTTTATCTATATTTTTATTGTGGATTTATAGTGATTTGGGTTATTTATGGAAATAAATAACCTATAATAGAGAATTTGTGATTAGGTTAACTACTTTTAAGTATGTGACTTTAAGAGTAGTTGATGTCATTTGGAGATACAATTTAACCTAGAAGACTACATAACCAAATTCTTCTAAGTTTCGGGTTTCAATATTAGTTTGGATTATATTCAAGGATTTTTAAGGACAATTGTTTATTGAATGGTATTTATTTAAATTTTGGGTATTTTTGGTTTAATTTTAGAAATTAATATTAGTGCTTCTTTCTATAAAGGAATATTATTTTAGGGTATCATCAGATATTCTACTAACCGTTTTGGTTTGGATTAATCTCTAAAGACAAGGTAAATATGTATTTTATCCTTCGTGGATCATGTGATTATATAGAAGTTTATTCTAGCTCTTCCGATGTGACCAAGTCTTCTTGAATACTCATCGTTTAAAAAAATGAGTTAGTGGTAGAAATTTATTAAAGAATGAAACTCTACTTAAAAAGTAAGTATGTCACTTTATGTTCTTATTCAATCTCATAAATGAATTCCTCGTCTTTATGAAATGTAACTTAAAACAAAAAAAATGTTGTCTGCTTACTTTTCCTACTAGGAAACTAATGACTATTTGTCTCATCACAAGTTTGTGGTTTTCTTGTTGTTAACTTTCTCCTAATCATCTTTTTTATCCCTCTCCATCAAAACTTTACACTTAGTTTATCTTCCATATCCATTTTTTCCTACATGGAATCCTAGTATGGGTTATCTTGGGTGACCTTTGTACTTCTCTTTCTTTCTTTTAAAGTGATAGTTTTATTGACTCTTTTTCAGATGTGGGACTTTCCATTATATTCCAAAGCCTAATTTTAAAAATTGTGAGGATTCAATTTATTGAAGTGTGGAAGAATGTAACACCCCATTATTTCATAGTACGTTAGTTATTCAAAGTAATTCAATAACTTACACTACATGCAACATCAAGTTCAAGCGCACCACGACTTACCAAACTAGTCATTAAAAAGCGGTTATGAATAGTATTAAAATAATTTTGACCTTTATATAACCCTTATAATTTTAGAGTCCATATTATGAGTTTCTTAGACATAATGTGAGGGAAAATTAATTTTCTTCATATAAAAGAAGAATTTTTCAAAAAATGCAATTTTACCGCCTTTTAATGACGACCCACTTTTAAATCAAAAATTTAAAACTTTTATATATTCAGTTGGACAAAATAAACTTCTTCTTTGGGATCGGGACATAATAATTTAGTTTCAATAAATTTTTTGTGTTTTTCTGATAACTTTCATATTTGGGGGAATAGTGAAAAATAATATATTCTAACTGACAACAACTTTTTTAATCAAAATAATTAATAGTATTCAACTATAAATATGAAGGTTTTGGATGTATAATTAGATTATATTTTTACCATTTAATTCAATGTTGGTCATTGGAAGTAATTTCACTTTGAAATTGGACATAAACAAATGTCAATCTTTTGGTTGTTATTATTTCATAAAAATATGCTTTTTGGTTTTGACAGCGGGAATTAATTTTAAACTAATAAATGAAATTTCTATGTTTTGAACTTGGTAGAATAGACTTTATTTTTGAATTCAGAATATAAAAATTAGCTTACGGTGAATTTTTGGTATGTTTCTGAAAACTTTTAATTTTTGATGAATAGTGAAAAACACTGAGTTATAGTTTAAAACCGAATTGTTATTTAAATAATTATTTATTTTATTTTTATTTTAGGTAAAAATAGATACATAATACCCATATAATTTCAATGTAATTCACTGGAGTCATTTTGTAATAATATTAGATATATAAAATTTTATTGAACTTTTCAACGTCTTTTACCCACCTCCTAGGAGAATTTGTAAATTCACATAAAACTTAATTTTACCACTTCTGTGACTTGAATTTATAAAATCCGAGAGACACAGTTAATATCAAGGAGTAAAATGTGGTTCAATAAGATAAAAATAATTTTTTGTGAATAGTAACTTTTTACTTTTATTTACCACGGTTAAAAGTAAATAGGGTAATTAAGGGTAAAAATGATATTATAATTACCCTAACACATGTCCTAATTCTATTGGATAAGTATAATTTGACCAAAAACAACCTTAGGATTAAAATATTAACCTCTTTGATCCACTTAGATTAGATTAGAACATTTATTATTATTTAATTCCAAGAAGAGTTAAAAGAGTTAAAATCAAGGTTTAATAACTAAAACATTTTTAATATAGCGTTAAAAATAAGATAAATTTGACTATAAAAATTTATTATAAAGATAAAACGATTTCCTACATAATGGTATTTTATTTATATTTTTTATAAATTAAATAATTTAACTTATTAATGACACAATGATGATTCAGTAATTACTTAATTAATGAAATATTAAAATAATTGATATTATAAATATCCAAATAAATATTATTTGAGACTTTTTATGAATTAAACTAATTTTATAGGTTAATACTACATATTATGTTTGGTTAGATGAATTTTTTTTGAAGTAATAATGCTTTTATGAATTTAGAAAAAACAAAATACCAAATAGTGTCAAAATTGACATAAAAGAGTTTTTAAATCAAATATTATATTATTAATTAATATTCTATTCCTAAAAATCTAAGGTTAGGCCAAAGGACTTATATAATAATATTTGTATTATTAATTAACCACTTGTGGTTAGATTATAAGTATATAGTAAGTTTATTAACCATATAATATAAAAACACAAAGAGACATGGTAAATGTCAAACTATTTAACTAAGAGTTAAATCTAACAGTTAAGGTTAATATAGTGACCCAAACCTATCTAAAACCTATTGGTTGAGTGGATTTCGTCCCATACCCACCTTATCCTTTAAATAATCCACTTTTGAGCCATTAGAAACCGAAAATGGTTTTATTATAAAATAATATTTTAAGTTTTTCCTAAGTTGCCCCTCACCCCTCTTATAAAAGGGCACTTCCCCTTCTCTCAAATTCACACCTTCAAAGCCTTTTGGCTCGGCCAAACCCTATCAAAATATCCTATAAACTTCCCTCACTTCATCCTAGAGTCCATCCTTTGGTCATAAAGCCAACTTAAGGAGCCCTTTTGATCAAATCAAAAGGAAGAACCCGAAGAAGTGGTAATAATTTCACCACCCTCTTTCAAGTTCTTTTCTTCTTCCACTTCTTCTCTCTTTGTTATTTAAATTCTAAAATAATAACTCCAGTATATTCTATATACTGTGATGTTATTATAAATATGGTACATCCATATTCATTATTCTATCTATCCTTTGAATGACATGTCACCGTACATGCGTACCTACAGATTACTGTCTCCATGTCGTGGTGTAATTGTTATTCAATACATTATTATTTGGATGGGTATAATAATGATGTGTAATTCCGGTAAATAATAAAATATAACATGATAATGATTCTTTATATATGATATACCATCCAATTATATATTATTTTAATTTCAAAAGAATGATATTGTTGCTCGTGCATACGTACGGATTATCGTCTCCACGAACGCGTTGAGATTCATTCCCCATTGTATCCATTCCAGACTAAATTTTATTTGATGATTAAAAATAATGTTTAGAGACATGATATAATTCTATATATGAATAAGATACATCCCATACATAACAAATATGGCTCACATAACAAATAATATAAAGGAAAACGAATCTGTTAACACCCGAAACAACGATAATACTAAGATATTATTAACAAATCAATGTTAAAAGATCATATATGATATCATATTAATTTATATGATTATTTTATAATTAAATAAAAATTATTTAACCATTATACAGGAGTTTAAACTACCCTCTACCAAAGAAATAGTTCAAGGTAAGGGGTTTCTTATCTCACTTTTAATTCCTGAGATTTCCATTGTTCATCACATATTTATTCCATGTGGTGTGTGTATTGCCCATGATTGTATTCATTGTGTAATGTACTTTAATTTATGGATATTTACATCATCATTTTATAATACTTATTTCATGGGTGTATTTTTTGTAAGTTACCAAATCAATAAGGGAATTTGAAATTTCAATTTCCACTCATTTGGTTTTACGCATACTTCATTGATTATTTTACTCCAAGATTATGTGTGGAATCACTATTCATTTTCTTATGTCATAATTTCCACTCCACTTTCTGTGGATATACTTTTGATACACATAATAACTCCATTGATAAATTCTCAAGTCATCTATAAGAACTTGATAAGATTAATTTTAACTCAATCTTCATTTATTGAGTTAAATATCTAATTCATTGGTGTTGTTTTTACAAGAATATGTGTGAATGTCCTCTGATTTATTTACACTAAAAATCCAATCATATTGAGTGTATTTATAATTTTCACACATAATTATGTCATTGATTTATCCTTAACCTAAGGATATGGTCTTTATAATAGATTTCATCTCAATTTACATTCCATTGAGACTTCTTTGTTGTTATACACCAAATCACTTTTATATGGTGTATATAATGTACTTTGACATAGTATATAATTAATCCCTTTATTCTCATGATATTAAAAAGTTTTGATTAACTCAATTATTTGTATTCAAGTGTCTCTCTTTTTATTAGGAACTCTAACTAAAATATCATTTTAAATGTTTTAAAGATTTATTATTTTAAATCTTTCTCATAAATGTCTATGTTTTAAAAATGGTTATAAGGATTTATTTATATGGACATTAAAGTTTTAAAATTAAAATTTCTTTTAAAATTTTCAAAGTCTTATGGGAAACTTTGATTCAAAAATCTATTTTTTAATGGCTTCTTGACAAATAGTGTGGATTTTAAATGATTTCAAGAAAAAGGGGGATATTTCTCTCTAATAGTTTTGATGATTATTTTCATCTATGTAAATATCCTTCATTGTTCTCGATTGAGGTTAATCTGATACAATACAATCTTCCATATTATATCGAATGAGTTATTTTTGACTGTGGATGTTCTATTTTTATATCATTCATGGTTTGCGGATAAAGTATTGACATTTTTTATATTAGTTTTAATACGAATGTTTATGTTATGTTTCAAAATTTTCATATGAGGAATGCATTGGACTTAGTAAGTGATGGGTGGAGCCTTCTATAGCTCCTCGATGCATCGGTAGGTCTCATGAGACAAACTAGTGTCTTGGAACAAGGCCTTGACAAAATCTTAATTTTAGTCTTGGCATAAGGCATTGACTATGTGGTTATGATAGTCTGGAATTATGCATTCCATAATTATGAAAGTGGTTATTGATATTGCATGTGATTATTCGACTAGTAGAATATCCATGTGAATAAGTAAATGGAATTATTTCATTTTTTCCATATTATGCTGAAGTTCAAGTTTAAAAGGATTTTGTTTTAGTTATGCATTTCCTTAAATGTTTATGCTTATTTATGAAAGTTTCCGCTATATTGTTATCCTTACTGAGCATTTGATCTCACCCCTTTATATGTTTTATTTTTTCCAGGATGTGAAGAAGTTAGTTATGAGTGACTTGCAGGCATAATCTAGGATGGTTGGATGTTTTCAATGGAATAATTTAGTGTTGTTTTTCTTTTCAAGTTTTCATGTTGACCTTATGAATGTATCTAGTATTTCCAAGGCTACTAAACTGATCAGTCTTTCGGGACATGATTTCCTTATATCATGCCAATGTTATGTAATAATGCACCGACTCTGGGTAACTGGGGTCGGGGCGTTACAGAAATCACTGTATAAGTTTTTAAATAACTTTATTATGAGGATTATATACCATATTAAAATATTATTCATTTTTATCTCATTTCTTGAGTGAACCAAACAATGCTTGTTTTAACCAAAATTTGATTTATTTCTGTCAAAACTTGAGGGTTTTAGGTACTTATTTTTTAAATAATTGAGGAATTTATTTATTTTTTAAATCCAAATTTTCAATAATATTATTTTTTCTAGGCTAATATGTACATTTTATATTTTTGATATCTTATAAATCTATGAATGACCTTTTTAGGTTTCCACATTACAAGCCAATTTTCCTGATCAAACCAATCTAGGAAGTGAAATGAATGATTTATTTAAACTTAAGTGTGGGGTTGATATATTTTTGTGTGGTATATCATTTCAGGATACTGTAGAGTGTAAATAAATGTTAAAATATGTTTCTAGAGTTAAAAAATGTGTATTATTCTAGGCTATATTTGAGAAGATTTTCGAAAAACTTTGAACTTTGGTAGAAAATATGCTATGTTTAGGCTGTTGAAAAATTCAAGAAAAATTATTTTTGAAGATATTTAAATATTTATTATAATTCAAATGAAGTTTTGGAAGTAAAAAAACTATTTTTTATTTCAAAATTTGCTCATTTCTTTCAAACATAAAATATAGATAAATTTGAAATATCAAAAATGAAATCAAATATGTGAAGTAATTTGAGTGGATATTAAGGTAATACTAAAATGATGAATGGTGTGCACTTTAATTTAAGTTTTAATGATTATTGGATCTAATTTTATTCTAGGGGTAGTGGGGAGGAGACCCAATATTGAGTGTAAATTATATTCATGCATTTTTTCTTCTAAAGTATCCAACCCTCCTTATTATGCCTCAAATATTTTTGACATCATAAACCTACCTACCCTAATTCAATGAACAAAATTTATGATTATTGATGATAAACACAATTACTTGACTCAAATTGTGTGTGTATTTAGTAAATTATCAAGCTTATGGTGACCATTTCATTAGTATTGGATGAAAAAATCCTTGTTGAAAATATTCACTTGTGGGATGAAGGAAAATTTATGTTTGGTAAGTATTTTGTGTGCATAGTAGGAGTAATGAAGTGAAAAAGAATTTAATGATATTAATATAGAACTTAAAATAATTTTTTTAAGGAGTAATGATATTTTTTTAGTTTCTTGGTGTTAAATTGGTGGATATCATGGGTATGTGATTTGAATTTTCTTTGATATGGTTTTTTATGCTTACTTGTCCAGGTGTACAAGTATTAAGTATGGGGGTGTTGATTAAGATGAACATTTAATTACTTTCCAAATGAATTTCATTGAATAAACTCTCACTAATTTTCCAATTTGAGTGGATTTGTATCATTTTTTGATTTTAGGGATGTTTTGAGCATAAATGTAAAAATGAATTAATAATGGCATTTTTATAGTATTGTATCAGTGTGATTTTTTTACCATAACTTCTTCCAAATTGAGAAAAAAATTATGGTTCTATTATTTTTGGGATTTACGTTATTCAATTGGACCAAGTGTTGGTTCAAATTATAAGAATCTAAAATAATTCATTCAATTTGTAATATATCTTAGCTTATAAAATTTACAACTCTTTAGTAAATGAGATATATCATGGGATATATAACTCCAAATAGGTTTATTCCAATTTTTAATGAAAAGGTACTTGGTGGATAATTTATACATTGATTTTCATTAAAAAAATATCATTAAGACTATCTATGCAT
Organism: Viscum album; assembly: GCA_963277665.1. NCBI lineage: Eukaryota > Viridiplantae > Streptophyta > Magnoliopsida > Santalales > Viscaceae > Viscum > Viscum album. The sequence continues at coordinate 418,264,207 of OY728162.1, read as the reverse complement.
TATTCAAAGTGGAGGAAAATAAAGAGTTGGTTTAGATATAAAAATTTACTTTGAGTAATGTGATCATAACTTTTCATAAACATGTCCAAATTGCTTGAAAATTTTAGGAAATAAATAAAACTTGAAGAATAATAACTTTAATGAAGATACACTGTTAATATTTCTCCTTTTATAGTTCCAAAAGGACTTAAAATTTTAGAGGATATAAACTAGAGGGAAATTGGTCACACCATTTTCCTATAAATATGAGAGTCCACGTCCATTTTAATGGGGAGAGAAGGAGAAAGAAGGATGTTATAGAGAATTGAAACCTTTAAGTTCCTATAATTTTTTCCCTTTTATTAGTTATGTAATTATCTCTTCTTCTCTATTCATCTCTATTACCCTTCATATGGAGGGGTAAACATTTGAGTGGTTTGAGAAGGGGAGGTTTTCCTTTTTTAATGTTTGAGTCTTATGCTATAATTAAAAATTATCTTTTATATTAAATGATTTATATTTTTAGTGGTGAAAATTTATATTAATGGGGTTGTATTTAGGGTTTTGGTTCCATTATTTATTTAAAGCTTTGGTTGAAGTTCTTTAAACTCCCTCCACCTAATGCATATTATCAAAAATTGTGTATATTTTGTTGGGTGGTGAGTGTATAGTGATTATTGACATGTTTGTAGAAGAAATAATTTGTTTATGGATTACTAAGGTGAAAAAAATCCCAATTAGGTCTTTATTTAGTGGTTTGGGAGTGGTTTTCTGACTTTCATTCCCATGGGAGTGGTTTGTATTACTTCCTTTAACCAAGGGTGATTGGAAACTTGATCACGGATTCTTTAATTTATCATTCAATCAGAAGAGATGTAGTATGATTTTTTATGACTATGATGGCATTAAAAAAATGTAATCCAACCCTGAACTCATCACTTACTTCATAAATATATCTTCAACTCTTTCTTTCTATTTTTATTTAGCTTTTCAAAGAATCGCATCAGAAAAATACACCCCCTCCTATATTTTAAAGTGAAAAACTTGACTGTTGTACACTCCTCTCTTGAGAAAATCTATATTAACCACTATAATACGTTCTAAATTAGGAGATAATTTCTTTCTCCACACCCCAAAATAGGCATGTGTTAGGTAAAAAATCTTATTTCACTTCCATTGTATAGAATGGTGCTAACAAAATTATGGTAATTGAAGGTCTAATTAGAAGAATTAGAAAGTAAAGAGTTCATATGACCGAGTACATCACCTTGGGTTTCTCAAATTATTATTTTTTTCAAGAAGTAATATGGTACATTATGACTCCAGGTTGATTTTCATAAACTGAATCTGGTTACAATAAAGAATATATACATGATTCCTTGGATTGATGATCTTTTTTATCAATTTATGGGAGCCCAATGGTTCTCCAAAATTGATCTATTATCATGGTATCACAAACTCTATGTTAAGAAAGATTTTAAAAACCCAAAATTATAAAATAATAAAAAATTATTTGATATAATATGTGACATGAAACACCAATCTCAAATAACTTTTGAAATATATTTCTTTAAATTTAATCTCTTCGATAGCTTATGGAACACGCAACTCTAAGTTTAAATGAACTATAATATAGTATACTATTATAAACTTGCTGATAAAAAAGAGGTTATGAATATTACTAACTAAATTATTAAAATTATGTTTATATGTGGATTATAAATAAAATAATAATCATTTAAAAGAAAATGAAATGATTTCTGAAAACTGTATTTTTTCTAAAAGACGGTTTAGTCATACTTTTCGCACAAAATTTAAAATTAATTGATAGAAATTTTAGAATATTTATTTGATAAAATAGAATTAATTTTTTAAATCATAATTTTAAAATTATATTGGGGTGAATTTTTGGTATTTTTATGAAAAGTTTCATTTTTAATTGAATAGTGAAAAATACTGATTTTTATTTGAAAACTTTTGTTTCATTTAAATTATTTAAAAAGTTAAATTATATTTTAAATTGGTTTTAAAGTAAAATTATTTCAATTATATCATAATTTAACTAATTTAGGTCATTGTATCAATTTCATATTGAATTTTGATATTAAAACCTTATATACTTATGATAATTTTCTCTTTGAAAACCCAATTTTTCGTCGCGTCTGCGGATATAATTTTAAATCAAATTCTTCCACTTAGATGAATTGAATTTGGAAAAATGTATTATATACTTGTAATAATAATAATTTATATTATATAATAATATCAACTTATATTTTACCAAAATTAATAGTGAAAATAGTAAAAATTAATTACCACGATTAAGGTAAAAATGGGTTTATCATGGGTTAAACTAAGAAGATAAGGGTTTATATGACCGACCAACTTGTCAAAATATTATTGGCTGTAAATATTTAAAAATTATAATTTAAAAAATTAAAACCTAAGGTTATTTTTAATCTTTTCTCCTATGAATGACTTTATCATTTTAGATTCTTTTGTAAAATTTTGAAGTAATTTTCGAGAGGGTTCCCTTTCTCCACTTATAAAAGTGAACGTCTTCCCTTCACTTATTCACACCTACCAAGCCATTTGTATCAAAACAAAACCTACCAAAATCACTCCCTAACATACTTATACAAATTTTATAGTTGATGGTATTCCCAAAATACCAATCCTAGGGTCCTTAAGTGGACATCCAAATGAGGCTTCTCTTAGCCCGAATGGCCCGAAGGCCTTCTTTTTTATTTTTATTATAGATAATCCCCCTTTTAAGGGTTGAAGGGGAACCCGTACATGACCCGTAGGCCCATGGAACAAGGCCTAACATAACCCGTAATACATGTCCCGAAGGACCAGAGGCATACCATGCCCAATACATGACTCGTAGGCCCATCCCACTAGAACTGCCCCTCCCCATATTCTGCATCATTGGTTGCCTTTAGCTCCCCACCTACATTGTTTATCGGCTATCATTTCCCCGTATAAAGTTGCACGGTGCCTGGTCCTGATGGCGGTTGCCATGCCCTCTCATTCTTCCAATCTGATTAGCTCTGCTTCTTGTGACTGCTACTGGTGCTATGATCCTCATCTGGGGCCTACTTTATGTGAACTGGGCTACTTCATGGTCTTCAATGCCCTGAAGGCCCTATGGCCCAAAGGCCTTTGATGGCCTGAATTCCCTGATACCCATAGGCTCAAACCGGTGGCCCGAAATCCTAAATCAGGTGAATAGTCCAGCTACTATAGTACCGAACAGTGCCTGCTACAGTACTGCTACAGTACCCTAGAAATTCTCCTCCACCTGGTTTTGAACCTGGGTCTCTTTGATGCCAAGCAGGCGCCCTTACCACTCAGGTACGGGCTCATTGGCAATGAGGCTTCTCTTAGAGAAGGTAATTGTCTTAACAAAGATCTTTCATTTTCTTTATTATTTTTCTACATTAAATTATGTCTTAAAAATTACAATATAATAAGAAAGTTATCTCACATATACTTATATGTTATTATTTTTATTTCATAATATTTATCCATCTCCTCCTCTATAAAATGGGAAACTAAATCATCAATTGTGTGTATAGTGGACTATCGCCTCGCGAACCAATGTAATTTATTTTCCATCACCATATTTCAAGGTTGGATATAATGATGTATTTAATAAATTTATATTAAATTTATGATAATATTATATTTATTTAATTATAATATCACATATTACTTCTTACTTTTCATGCCTTTTAAATTATGATAGCATCACTCGTGTGTATAAAGGACTACCACCTCACGAAGCGATGTGATTCTTTTTTCACTTACGATTTGAATGGAAAGTAATAAGGATAAATTTAATGAATATATGTGATATATATGAAATAATATTTATTATATAATATTAATATATCACCCACTTCCTTACTCTTTCACTCATTAAGGTAATGATATCATTGTTTGTGCATATGTATGGTCGGTCATCTCCATGAAGTGATGCGATTCATTTTCCATGACCAACCTTCAAGAATGATTATAAAAATGTACATAATGAGTCAATATTATATTTATAACATTAATATAATTATATAAATTATGGATCTATATCATATACAGAATAACCTGAACTTTCATGACAAAACATAAATGAGAAAATAAGGCAATTAACACCCGAAACATTGAAAATAATGAAATATTATAATAAAAAAAATGTTAAAATGTTATAATAGGATCATATATGATATTATAAATATTATTATGGTACTTTTATAAATAAATAACATTATAAAAACCATTATATATGAGTTTAAATCATGTTTAACCAAAAGTAAGCATGAGGTAAGGGACTTCGTCTCAATTTCCCTTCATTGAGCCATATTGTAATGTTATGCACCTAATTTATTTTATATAGTGAAGATACTACCCATTTTACATGTAATATCATAAATAATTTATAATTAATGGTATTTTAAGTTTTAATTTTAATTATTCCATCCAAGGGTATTTGAATTGAAAATTATCAAGTGGTAATAAATTTCATAACTCAATTTTTTTCATTGGGTTATATTACTTATTCTTTTTTATTTGATATTATAAGACTATGTGCATAATTAATTTTAATTATATTATTTTTTATATCAAATTATTTTATTTGTATTTACATTTGAAACATATTATTTATTCATTGATTAATTCTCACTTTAATGTTATGATCTTTGTAAAGGTTTATTTTATAATATCATTTTAATCGGGATTGTTTATACTTGAGTTTTTAGTGAAGGAAATAATTTTATAATTTTATAATAAAACAATTTAATTTTATTATCTTATAGTTATTCGTGGTTTTTTCAAGTAATAGTTCCACTTTTATAGTCTTTTTTACTTAAAATTATTGATAAAATGTTTTTAGTAAAATTTGACTTCATTTCTCTCTTTGGTCGAAAATCCATTTTCTTCCAAAATGATGTTTTCTAAAAATGGTTCCAAAATTTATTTTGAAATTTTTAAAAATTATTTATTAAATAAATTTTTACCCATGTTCTACCTTTTACAAAAAAAATTAAAGGAATCTTTATGTCAATTTCAAAACAATGCCCCTTTGGATTTTACCCAAAAAAGTTGAAGGAATATTTCTTTTAACATGTATGATGTGTATATAATTTTCTTCCATCATGACTAATAAATGTTTTAAATATTCCTTTAAAAGTTAAAAAAATTATTTTCAAATAAAAATATTTAAAAAAATTGTAATATATTTGTTTTAAAATGTGATTTTGAAAATTAAAATGATATTTTCCTCAAGAATGTTTTTAAAGAACTTTTTATGGTATTTCTATTCATCAATGACAAAAACCCTTTTTCATATAATCCACTTAGGATATGTTTTATTCATACCATCATTATTCTTACTCTGGATGGTTTATTATTATTTTTACCAAGTAAATTATTTAAATTCACTTCCTTAATTCATTATTATAGTCATTAACTTTCTCTTTAATTATTAACTTTCTTATGATCATTGGACATTAAATTTCCCCTAAATATCCATATTATTTATCATGGATATTTTTATTACTTAAACCATATATCATTTATACATATGGTATTTTAATTTGAAAGTTATTTGATTGAATGGGGAAATATTGATAATTCATATTCTTTCTTCAATATAGATATTTAATGGTAAGGTATATTGTTCATGAATTAAATAAATTATTTGATATATGGGGAATGATTTGGACATACAGATATGGGTTGGGATTGGTTATAGATATCCCCTTGATGCATCGGTAGTCTCATGAGATGAATCAATTGGTCAGCCTTTATTGAATGGGTTTCTGGTTTATACCTAGCCATCAATTTTAAATTGTCTTTTGAAAGTTATTGATAGTAGAGGTATCATGTTCCTAAGATCATGACATCAAATGATTAATCATTTCCTTCACTAATAATTCAGTTATTATTATCCATAATATTTTCACAATGATTTTATATCTGGATGCATTTTATTCTCGTTTTATTGAATAAATGGTGTGTTTTTCATTTATTTATCTTTCTATGTTGATTATGACTTATCTTATTATCCATGATATTTTTAAAATGATATTATATCTAGATGAATTTAATTCTTAGTTTATTTATTAAATTGAATCTGTTTTAAGTTATTTACCTTACCATATTGATTATTCATTATCTTATTATGATAGTTAAGTTTTTTAAATGGCATGTGTGTTTAGGTATTTACCTCTCTAAGTTGATTATTATTATTAATTCACGATAGCTTTTGTTGTACTTATCCCTTACTAAGAATTTGAGATCACCCTTATTTTTTTCCTTTCCTAGGAATCCATGAAGTATAATATGATGAAATTCATGGATATGATAGAGGGAATAATGTTATTCTCAAAAACAAATTGTTTTAAATTTTGTTTTCAAATGTAATATGGGAATCATGTATGTATCTAGTTTACTTAGTCTACTAAACTATTCGGTCCTTTAGGATGTGATTCCTTATATCTTATTCTAATGTAATAAAGTAATACATGGCTCTAATTTTCTAGATTCAGGGTCATTACAGTTGGTATCAGAGGAAGTTTAACAGAAATCTTAGGAACTAGATTAAGGAAAACATGGATTATAGAATATAACACTATTATAGACATTGAGGATAAGTATATAAGAACATCCTAAATTTTTGGTAAGGAATATATTTTGTGATTTTTCCTAAAAATACATCTTTTTTTATACTACAAGTGGACGGAGTTCTGGAAGAGTTGTTCCTAAAAGTAATAACTCTGGAAGGGCACATTGGGATTGACCCGATCATCACCTGATGCATGAAAATGGTCCTTACTACGCACTTGGTTTGACACTCCTGAGTGATATGCTTAGTATTATTAACAATTTATTTGAAAACCATTATAAAGGATTTGAATAGATGATAACAATGAATTGACTAGGTTAAATAGAAGGTTTATTATATTAAAAAAAGGGTGTCATGATTTAAATATCCTATAAATCATTATATGGTTTTCCCACTATGATTATTGTTTCTCATGCTATGATTTTTGGTTTTAGTCAATGGATAGAACCTTAAGGAATCATGTTAACATTAAACATGAAGGATAATGTGGTGACTATGAGAAACCAAATATGATGATGATAGGAGTGAAAGATATCATGATTATTCCTAATCATTTATGTAGAAATATGATTAAAAACTTATACCTTAACCAACTATCAGAATCACTAAATAAATAAAGATGGAGTTTTCTAAGATCTTGAGTAGTAGAGACTATGGAGGAATGAAGTCTAAATTTCTATCATGTGAGAAATGTGTAAAGATATACCTAGTAATTTGTCTCAAAGGAATAGTAAAATTCTTTATGTGTATAAAATAAGAGAATAAAGAAAATAATTGCTAAGGAAAAATGAAGAGTCTTATAGAAGGAAATAAACCTCATCCTAGGGATCCATTTATAGTTCATTGTATTAAATTTGGGGAAACTAGGAATTATCTGAGTCAATTCTCCCTTCTAAAGGTTAACCCCTAGTCCAAGTAATGACTTATGTTGAAATAAAACAAATGAAGTATTTATATATTTGGATTATAGAATTAAATTGTATAATGGTTTTTTGCCAATTGTGTTTTTCTTATAAGAATCATGAAACATATAAGGATTGTGTAAAATTTCATAATAATATATGTCTTTATTAACATAATAGTTATGAATACCTTCATGGGTTATGATTTTAAGGTGGATCATAAGTTCAAAGTCTTAATCGCCCCTTTATAGGTTTTATACGATGGGTGTTTACAAAGATTAAGGATATTTTTTTGGAAAAATGTATGGTAATACAACCCATTGATTTAGTGTGTAAAAGAGTTATTTAAGAAAGAATACCTTTATATTTTTTTGGAATTAATATTAAATGTATTAGAAACCTTTGAGGTTTATCTTATCTTTGATTTTACAGTAATTATGGGTCATCACACTTTAGGAATGTTATAGGAATTATATTAATATAGTTATCAAAAAATGAAAGCCCACATGATGGGAGATAACTCATTGTATCCAGCAAAGGTCATAGGGATTGAACCCACTACCGAAGGACAATAAGGGTTTAACGCCTAACTCCAGCCTATGTGAGTTTAGGGTTAATTTTTCACTATTTTTAGTTAAATAGTTTGATGAATAAATATTAATAACTAACTAGTAGTGTTACTGTTGAGTTTTACATATTAATGTATTATATTGGATAACTTTTACTAACCATATTGGTTTTTAAAAATAGTTAGAGATAGAAAAAAAAGGACTGCCACTATTTGATGGATCTTATGATCCATTAAAAGTGAATTTTTGTGGTTTGAGAATAAAAAAATAATTTTTGGATATTTATTTATCATATTAAGTGATTAATTAGAAATTTATTAAATCAAAACCAAAGGATTAAATTATTTTTATGAAATAAAAGCAAGTCATGTAAGTATATTTCCCTATATTCATAGATAGTAAAATAATTTCTCAAATTTAGGAAAAGGATCTTGAAAAAAAACTATCATATTACTGTCATATCCAATGAATCAAATGGCCCTTTAAATAATCATATATTTATGATTTCTAGGTCCTTAGCTTTCCGTTAATCATTCACTTTCTTATGATCAATGGCCTTTATCATTATATGTAGTTATTTATGATTTTATTTCATGTATATATATTAAATTTATACCATTATTCTTATACTTAGAAACATGTTTATATGTTACACTATATAACCTTTGTTCTTCCCTTACTCTCTTATTAATAGGATGTTTTATTAACCCTTTTTACATTGTGGATTTTCAATAAAGGTTTTTCAAATAGAAAACCCTTGATTTCTGAGCACAACATCATATTGTGAAGAATAAATATATTTAAGGTGGGGAGATTATAACACCCAAAAATTATAAAATAAGAACAATTTATCATATAGTTTATGTGAAACACAACACTGAGCTTAAACAACCCATGAAATATATTTCTTTAAATTTAATTTCTTTGATAGCTTGTGAAACATGCAACCCTAAGTCTAAATGAACCATAATAAAGTAAACCTTTAAAACCTAGATTCTAAATTGAAAGTTATGAATATTAATAACTAAATTATTAAAATATATTTATTTATTGATTATGAATAAAATGTGAATCATTTAAAAGAAAAGGAAATGTTTTCTAAAAAACTGTATTTTTTTCTAAAAGACCGTTTAGTCATACTTTGTGCACATAATTTAAAATTAATTTTTACCAATTTTAGAAATTATATTTGATAAAATTAAATTAATTTTTTAAATAATAAAATCATAAATATATTAGGTTGAATTTTGGGGATTTTTTTTGAAAAGTTTCATTTTTTGATGAATAGTGAAAATACTGATTTTTATTTGAAAATTGTCTTTTCATTTAAATTATTTACAAAGTTAAATTATATTTTAAATTGGTTTTAAAGTAAAATTATTTCAATTATTACACAATTTAAATAAATTATTTCATTGGAATCAATTTTATATTTAATTTTTATATTAAAACCTATTATACTTATGTTAATTTTCTCTTTGGAAACCAGCTTTTTCATCGTGTCTGTGGGTATAATTTTAAATTAGATTCTTTCAATTATGTGAATTTAATTTGAAAAAATAATTAAATATTTATAATAATAATAATTTATAAAATATAATAATGTAAACTTAATATTTGGCCAAAATTAATAGTGAAAATAGTAAAAAATAATTATCGTGGTTAAGATAAAAATGGGTTTACTAGTGGGTTAAACTAAGAAGATAAGAGTTAAATGACATAAACACTGGTCCAAATATTATTTTATAGATATATTTATAAATTATATTATCAAAAAAATTAACTTAAGGTTATTTTTAATCTTTTTCATGTGAAGTTTTTTATCATTTTTGGATTCTTTTGGGAAAATTCCAAGTAATTTCCAAGAGGGTTTCTTTTCCCCACTTAAAAAATTCACTCCATCCCATAATTTATTCACACCTCCCAAAACCTTTTTCTAGAAAAAATACTAAAACAATTACTCCCCAACATTCTTATACACATTTTATAGCTTTTTTGCTTCCCAAAAGACCAACTATAGTGTTCTTAAGTAGAGATCCAAAGGAGGTTTCTCTTAGAGAAGGTAATTGTCTTAACAAATCCATTTCTCTTTATTTCTTATTTTATCACCTTAAATTATTTATTAAAACTAAAAATATAATAAAATAAGTATCTACCATATAATTATATGTTATTATTTTTATTTCATAATATTTATCCATCTCCTTCTCCGTCAAATAGGAAATGAAATCATCGATCATGTGTACGAAAGATTTCCACCATGCAAACTAATGTAATTAGATTTCCATAACCACCTTTCAAGGATGGATATAATGATTTATTTACCAAATTTGTTATAATATTATACTTATTTAATTATAATATCACATATACCTTCTTACTTTTCATGCCTTTTAAATTATGATAATGTCGCCCGTATGTATGACAGACTACCGCCTCACTAAGTGATATGATTCGTTTTTCACTTACAATTTACATGGAAAGTAATAAGGAAAAATTTAATGAATAATTTTGATATATATGATATTAATATTAATATATCACCCAATTACTTTCCCTTTCACTCGTTAATGGAATGATATTGTCGCTCGTGTATACGTATGGCCTACCGTCTCCACGAAGTGATGTGATTCATTTTACATGACCAAACTTCAAGAATGATTTTAAAAATGTATATAATGAGTCAATATAATATTTATTACATTAATATAATTTCTTATATTATGTATCTATATCATATACCCAAGAACCATAAATTTCATGACAAAACACGAATAAGAAATTGGGGCAATTAACACCCGAAATAATGAAAATAATGAAATGTTTTTAGAAAATGGGTAGTAAAATGTTATAATAGGATCATATAAGACATTATAAATAGGATTATGGTTATTTTATAAATTAATAACATTATTAAAAACATTATATATAATTTTGAAGCATTTTTAACCAAAAGGAAGCATGAGATAAGGGACTTCGTCTCAATTTCCATTTATTGATGCATATTATAATGTTATGCACCTAATTTATTTTATATAGTGTATATACTACCCATTTTACATGTAATATCATAAATAATTCATAATTAATGGTATTTTAAGTTTCAATAAAAAATATTTTATCCAAGTGGATGTGACTTGAAAATTAACAAATTTTAATGAATTTCATAACTCAATTTCTTTTCATTAGGTTGTATTACTTCTTAATTGTCTTTGATATTATAAGAGTATGTGTGTAATTATTTTTTATTATATTATGTTTTATTTAAAAAATTATTTAGATTTAAATTTGACACGCATAATTTATTCATTGATTAATTATCACTTCAACATTATGATCATTGTTAGGGTTTATTTCACAATCTCATTTTAATCATGATTGTTTATACTTGAGTTTCCATTAAAATAAATTATTTGATAATTTTATAATAAAACCATTTAATTTTCTTCTCCTATGGTTATTCATTATTTTTTCAACTAATATTACCATTTTTTTACTCTTTGGTGTGTAAAATGATTGAGAAAATGTTTTTAGTAAAATCCTAATTCATTTATTTTTTCGATCAAAAATTGTTTTTCTTCCAAAACCATGTTTTCTAAAAATGTTTTTAAAACTGTTTTTTAAATTCTTTAAAATTATTTATTAAAGAAATTTTTACCCATTTTTGACTTTTTACAAAAAAATTAAATTAATATTCATGTTGTTTTCCAAACAATTCTCATTTGGATTTTACCAAAAAAATGAAAGGAATTTTTGTTTTAACATGTATGGAATGTACAAAATTTCCTAACATCAAGAACACTAAATGTTTTAAAACTTCCTTTATAATTTTAAAATTTTATTTTTGAAGAAAGTTATTTTAAAAATTCTTTGTGAACATTTAGTTTTTAAAGGTTCTTTTCAAAATGAAAAGTATATTTTCTTCAAGAATGATTTTAAAGATATTTTTATGGTATTTCTATTCATCAATAAAAGTTAACATTTACTTTATATATAATTAATTGGTGATATTTTTTATTGATAACATCTTTATTCCTCATCTGTATGGTTTATGATTATTTTGATCAAGTATAGTATTGACATTCACTTGATTCATTTTTGTAGTCATTAACTTTACCTTGAACTATTCACTTTCTAGTGATCATTGGACATTAAATTTCCTCTAAATATCAATATCATTTATCATGGATATTATTATTTCTTAAACTATATATAATTTCTAAATATGGTTTTTTAATTTGAAATTTATTTGAATGACTAGGTAAATATTTATAATCTCTATTCTTTCTTCAATATGGATATTTAATGATAAGTCATATTGTTCATGAATTAAATCAATTATTTGATAAATGATGAATGCTTTGGACATATAGATATGTTTAGGGTTTATTTATAGATATCCACTCAATAAATTGGAAGTCTCATAAGATTAATTGGTTTGTTATCCTTAGTTAAATGGGTTTATGGTGTATAACTACCCATCATTTTTAAACTATCTTGTGAAAAATCTTGGAAGTAGAGGTATCATGTGCCTGAGATCATGGATTCCAATGATTAATAATTTCATTAATTAAGAATTTAGTTATTATTATCCATAATATTTTCACAATTATATTATCTCTCGATGCATTTTATTCCCAATTTATTGACTAAATGGTATGTATTTTTCAATTATTTACCTTGTCGTATTGATTATTCCTTATCATATTATCCATGATATTTTTTTAATGATATTATCTATAGATGAATTTCATTCTTAGTTTATTAATTAAATAGAATTTTTTTTTAGTTATTTACCTTGCCATATTGATTATGTAATATCTTATCCTAATAGTCAAGTTGTTTAAATGGAATGTGTGTTCAGTTATTTACCTTTTTCATATTGATTATGATTATTGATTCATGATGGATTATTTTGTACTTAACACTTACTAAGTATTTGAGCTCACCATTATTTTGTTTCCTTTATCTAGAATCCATGAAGTGTACAATGATTATATTCAAGGATACTCTAGAGGGAATAATGTTATTTTAGAAAAAAATTATATTTTATTTTTTGTTTTCAAATTTAATATGGGAATCATGCATATATATATTTTAGTCTGATTACAAAACTAATCTGTCCTTCAGGATGTGATTCCTTGTATCTTATTCCAATGTAATAAATTAAGTCATCAGCTTTGGGTTTTTAGAGTTAGGGTCGTTATAAAGAGGATATCCCAAATATATATTTTAGGAGTTGTTATTTTCATTATGAATATGTGGTCTCCCTTTGGTATTACAAATTCATTAGTGGTTTTCATGAAATTGATTAATCATGTATTTTAGCAGTACCTATACTCTTTCATTGTGATATTTTTGGATGACATTTCTGTGTAAGAATATGAAGAAAATTTAGAAATTGTTTTGATCATTTTTCAAGAGCACTGGTTATATGAAAAATTCTCTAAATTTGATTTATGGATACAAAAACTTCTCTTCCTTGACTATGTCATTTTTTATAAAGGCATATCAGTATATCCTTAAAATATGGAAGTTATTGTGTCTTGGAAACTATTGAAGAACTTATTTGAGATATATATTTTTAGGCTTAGAGGGTTACTATTAGTTCTTTGTTCAGTACTTCTTATGTCTCACATCTCCTATGACAACACTCAAGATAAAGGGGACTCGATTATATTGGAGTAATGATTTTCGCCAACCCTTTTTTGAGCTTAAAGTGAGGCTCACTTCATCACTGATTATTGTTTTTTCCAGAACCTAAGAAATGTTATTTGTCTTATTGTAAAATGTCTAGATATAGAATTGGTTGTTTTCTCATGCAAGGAGATCATTTCATAGCTTATGGAACATGATAGTTGTGAATTCATGAAAATAATTATCTATCCCATTATTTAGAATATGGTTGGGATGATACATGTTTTGAAAACATGACGACATTATCTCTTTTATTGTAAATTCATTGTATTCAGAAACCATAAAATTTGTAAACATACCTTTTCACAAAGATATTTGAACCTATGATAAAGAATATGGATGAAATATCTCTAGATGTTCGACTTTGACTTGGTTTATAAAACATAGAAAATGGAATTCTATGGTATATGATTTAAGATGAAATTCATATAATCAATTAGAAAAATAAGCTCATGATCAGTAACAATTAATTAGTATGATTGAAATTATTCATTTGGATTGTAATTAGTGAAATTAAATCACAATATTTTACTTAGTAACTCTTATTCTATAATTAGTTAAACAAGTTAAATATGATCAAAGAATAGATCTTGATTTCCATTCCATTACATCAAAACTTAATGGTGGGGAGACCATTAGTGGGTGGAAACAAGATGAAAACTCTATTTTTATTTTTCAATATTGTTTTTTCATTTTTTTTAATCTTATCAAGAACAACTTCTTTTTATTTATCACCATTCAAAATGGGAAGTTCACCTAGGCATCCAAAATATCTATAAGGATCTAAGAAACAATTTTTAGTGGGTGGGTATGAAATGAAATGTGGTTGATTTTGTATTAAAATTATTAATTTTTCAGTGGTTCAATGATGAGAATCAACAAATATATAGAATTCTACAATATTTACCTATACCTGTTTGGAAATGGGAGAAGATCACTATAGAATTTTTCATGAGTTTACAAACACTACAAAAAAAAGAGGGAATTAGAGGCAGTTTTTTCTTGAACTGGTGATGGTTTAAACCGCCAATTAATAGTATAGTAGCGGTTATCAAAAATATCACATATTTCATGGTCTACAAAAATTTCACGGAGGTTTCTTTAATTTAGTGATAGTTTATATATGTATCATTTTTGGAGCATTTAGCGGCGGTTGTGGTTTTATTTAGAGGCAATTTTTTAAAAAAACCTAAAAATAAAATAGATAACATGAACCTAACCACCAATAATATATTTAGTGGTGGTTATGTTTAGCAGTGGCTAATAGTAACCACTGCTAATTAAAATTTCCATTAATTTACTTAGTGGCAGTTACTAAAAACTACTGCTAAATATTATAATTAATTTTTTTTAATATTTAACAATAAAATGTAAATATAAAAAACTATCATGTAATAAACTAAAACATAAATGTATGATAAATCCATTATACATACATCATATATCCACATTTATATATAAAAACATCCACAATTATCTTAACCTCGGTCAACATATACCTTAGTCAACCCATACCTCATTCGTCAATAAATACATATAAAATATATCCAACAATAATCTATGCCCAATATATATCCACCCCATGACCACCATTATATCCTTTTACCTCCACATCATCTCATCAATTGAAACTGACCACATCATCTCATCATTTATAACAAAAAAATAGAAATTAAAACTAAACATAATAAATTAGAATTATAGTATAATTATTAAAAAAATTAAAAATACCATGAAAACTAAGAATCATCATGACAGCCTTCTAAAGAATGTCGTGGATCATAATAGTCAGCCTCCTACCTACTATTAACATCTGTCACCTAAAATAAAAACTAAAACATTTAATAAAATAAATATGAAAGAGAAAAGACACAGAATATATTTAGAATGTTGCACATAAATTTTTTTATTTTATTGATAAAAGGGAAGAAATTTTAACATAAAAAATTAATATATCATCCAAAACACTTTGAAAACATAAACTTTCCTACTTATGGTTTAATTCAATAATTGAAACTAAAATGGATAAGTAAATATTCTAATTAATTTTTAAATCGATGTTCAGTGTTCTTGAAATTTACTTAATAAACAAATTTTAGAGACTTTGATATAACAACATATCCTATATTTTTAAAATAAATCAATGGTGGTTTTATCATGATTTCATGTCAATCTTGTTAGATTTGGTGTCCTGAGAACCAACTATTTATACTTTGATTACCTGAATGTACACTTATTATATATTGTTCATTGTTCTTCATGACTATAATATAATAATGTCCTGGAATATTTTTTCATTAATAAGGTAATGGAAGATCCCCAATATGATGAGAACCATGAAATTCTATAACAATATTCTTAAATATAGTTCTATACTTAGATGACATACTATGATAGGACACATAGTATACAGATCGTCATGTGCGAGTACTCGTAAGAAGACAATACTCTCTCTCATGGAGTCCGCACTTCGTAATCTCCAAGATGGGATATTATGAGAATAGACCTCCCAGTAGTAATTTTTCATGTCTTGGTGTCATCGGACATTGTTATCTACGAGCATGTGTAATGGTCCTTAGACTGGAAGATTATCATTAACTCATGTCATGACTCGTGCACTTAGATTTTCTAACAAAAATCGTTACGAAGACAGTTGGTAAGAAGTAGGGTACATTGGGTGCGTCATGAATGGCATGTTGTTAATGGATAAGTCGAGGAAGGATTTTTCCCTTCCATATTTATGGAAGTAGATATATTGGGCCCTTTGATTGAAATAGAACTTTCGTCTAAATTCCATGGCCATGGTGTCACGACGAGTTTATTTATGGAAGTAAAAGAATAATGGATCAAGCGTGTAGATTTATAAAACTACCATGAAACCTGCTTGATAAGATATTGATACAAAGGGATTAAATTACAAGGTAAGTTTTCATATGAGGTGACATGTCAATGCGGCATCAACTTCTTTCTCTTGGGTGTCTTGACCCGTTGCTAGACAGTAATCTTGGACTTTAGGAAATCCCGCCTAATTCCAATGAGAAAGAGGCCTAGAGGGACACACACTAAGTGTATTCAAGTATCTCAAGTAGAATAAAGATTATTCCCATATGTGGTTTAATAATTATTCGGAAAATCCTAAATCTTTCTAATGTTGGAGGAAGAATAAAATGAAAACAATACATACACGTCATGTACATTGAATGTACACACTGTGTAGTTTTCATTTTGAAAAGGAAATGAAAAACAAGTACATGTTGTGTAATAATGATTACACGCCGTGTAGTTTTTCTAGTCGGTATTTTGAGGAAATAATATCATGTTATTAAATGATATTTATTATAATCAACGTGGTAACATGTCAAGGAATTAATGATTCAACATGTGGTTTTTCAATAAGAGTTAATGAAATAAATAAAATGTGTAACGTGTTTATTTATTGTCATAACTCTACAACCTCAAACCCGATTATAAATATCCTCACAACCCCAACACTTTTCCTTAATCGTTGTGCACAACAATTCTGGAGAATTATCTCAAGGCCGAAATAACTCCTTCCTCCAAGAAAGCTCTCAAGACTGAGAGAGATCCTCCTACAATGGATCAAGGCGATCTAAAGCGGACATTTCAAGCAAAGGCTTCTCCATGCTAGCACCCGGAGATTCCTTTGGCGACTTCCATAGATACGGGGTGCATGTGTGTATTACCACTAGAGGAAGTATACACTTGGCTTCTGTGATGCAATGATGAATCACATCGGAACATGATCAGAAATATCAATGAAGAAATAATGTTATAAAAGGTACTTCTTATCAATTAATTAAATTAATTATAATCAACCTAGGATAGTCCTTATTTGTGGTTCTGGGACTATTCTTCTTCTTTGTCTATTTATATGATTCGATCCATGGAGTCTGGCATTTATCGTCTTATTGATCCTGGATTGATCATTACTAATGACAAAAAGTCAAGTGGGCACATCCACCCATGAGCTTCTGCTACACCTGGGACCTTCAAGTGGTATTAGTGGGAGGTTACAACATTGATTATATTTATTTAATTTTCATTGATAATTTATGCATTTATATTTGATTCAATTCAAGATAAATCATTCTATAAAACTGAATGAATGAGATCTGTTCTTCCTCCTTCGTTTCTCAATTCACATCACAGAAAAACCTTTTACTTTTAATTTTAATTTTAATTAAATTAAAAACGAGGAACTCATCCAGAGGAGCCACTCATTCTATCTGTACAACACAGGAATACATGGTGTTTAGTGAAATATACACATCGTGTACTGGAGTTAAAAGAACCGGTACTGGTCCGCCAAACCACACCGTGTGAATTGAGCATACCTAAATTTTTTAATACACCGTGTTGACCAGAACTGAACGGCGCATGGAAACCAGAATATACAGAGTGTATGTTGAATCAACGCGTCGTGTAGTCTGATCCGGCCTAGGTGAAACCATATACAAAGAGAATCTGTGTAACCGCGTACATGGTATTGACAGGTCTGTAACCATGTAACAAGGAAGTACATGTCGTGTTAGATTAATCTACAGGCCGTGTACTCCAAAATTTCTAAAGTAAAGAAAACACACCAAATCCCCCGGCGTGTACTTTGGATAAAGGGTGAAAACAAATACACGCTGTGTAATATAGCCTACACGCTGTGTACATTCCATAAATGGAATTTCACCAGGTTTCCTCCAAAGTACAAAGACCCGTACAAGGAATATGGATGAGAAGAATCTCAAGGAAATTTAGAAAGGAATTTAAGATAAATAATTGATTAATTATAAGATCATAATTAATTGATTAATTATAAAATCATAATTAATTGAATTCAAGAGTGACTTATCTTAAATAAAATAACGATTAAAATAATTTTAATACTAAATATGCGTAAATTTCATTGCATGCTATGGATGATCATGATCTAGACTAAAGACCATTTCTAAGTGTATGGTTTCATTTAAATTTATTTAATTTAAATTTGTTGTCCTATGAGCCTTATTCCAATAAAATGTAGGGCATGTGAGCCCATGTTTTCTTTAATGTAAACCCCATGTAATGGAGGATCTCCCAAGCTAGAGGAGATGGTTCAAAATCTGAAGCTGAGGTGAAACCAACCCAAGAAGATACAAAGGTGGACAGGTGGGAGCTACAAAACACGAACCATAGGGTTCAAGGTGTTTTTCCCTAGTTCATGGTTATCTTATCAAAACCACTAGATAAGGTGACCAATAGAAGCTCATGATCATGCCATCTTATTTTATTTTTATATGATTGCATGGTTTATTTATTATGTATGTGTTTTCGTGATCACATATTTCATAAAATAAACAATCATACAAAGATGGAATAAAATAAAAACCAGACTATGCGTAAACATTATCAGAACATGGTAAATCACTTAAGAAATCATCACTTAATATTAACAAGAATGTGATAATGTGAAACTACACATAAAGGATTAAAATCCCTCAAATTCCATATTAAGTTAGACCAAGCCTTCTGTTACTTGATTAAGGGAAAGACTCAATAAAACTATGTGTTTGGCCAACCCTTGTTGGGATACTTACTTTTATAAAATAATCTCTTATGAAAGTTTCAGGTTGACTTAAACATTTTACATCAAGATGAGTATACCTTGCTAGACTTTTTGTAAAATGGAGGTAAGTGTTGAGGAAATCCAATTCAGGATTTCAGGATTGGGGAGTCCACTCAACATATTAAGGAACTGTAAGCTCACAGTTGGCAAAGACCTTCCTACCTAAATACCTTTAAATAGCTTGACCAACCCATGTTGGGGTTATGCGAAGGGGAATATGGATCCTTGCCACTAGAATGTCATAGAAACTAGGTATTACAAGTTCAATGGTGGGGGCCGTTGGGACATGATAAAATAGTGGTAGAATTAATAAATTTATTTATTATTTTTCATAAAATGTAATCAAAAGGCACTAATAAATATGCTCTTTTAATTTGTAGAATCAATATAACAAACTCTTCAACCACATTTTCTCTGAAATCAATTCTGGATAAAGATAATATCTTCACCAGTAGTAACTTTTAGGAATGATTTAGGTGCCTTCGGGTTATCCTACACCATGAATGAAAGTTTTACATGCTGGAGTCCTCACTTCCTGATTTTCCTACCCAAGGTGTGAGTGATAAAGATTTTTTGGTCGATGATCAACATTTGAATGATGAACTTGAAGTTCAATTTTTTATGATATCATTAATGTCTAGTGAGCTCATGAAGTTTCATGAAGACATAGATGCCTATAGCATGCTAGAGCACCTCAGTGGTCTATACCAGGAGAGAACAAGATAAGAAAGGTTTGAGATCTCTAAGGCTCTATTTTAGAGCAAGCTTAGAGAGGGTGCCCCAGCTGGGCCTCATGTAGTCAAGATCATTGGCTACATTGAGCACTTGGAGGTTCTAGGTTTTAAACTCCCCAAAGAACTACGTATCGATCTCATTCTTGCATCACTCCCCCAGAGATTCTTTAACTTTGTTGTAAATTTCAACATGAACAACATTGAGAAGTATCTATATGATCTTTTTATCCTCATTCGCCAAGTGGACAATGATATGAAGTGTGAAAAGCCTTCTGTCCTTATATTGAATAAAAGGAAAGGTAAGGTGAATAGATTTAATCCCAAAGCTTCTTCAAGGCCTTCCAAGAAAAAGAAGATCAAAGGGGAGGTAAGAGAATAGGAGGTTGTTTATTTCGCATGTGGCAAGAAGGGCCACTAAAAGAAAATTTGCACCCAGCCAAGGAAGCAAGGGGGATCTTCATGTGTGTTTTTTATCAAATGCAATCTATCTATTTCTACCAATTGGGTATTAGATACTTCTTTTGGTGCTCACATCTGTATCCAAATATAGAAACCAATTAGATTTAGAAATATTGACCGAGGTGAGGTGAATCTGCGAGTAGCAAACAGAGCCAGACTCACTGTTGTAGCTTTCGGAGACTACCACCTCACATTGCCTACTGGGATGGTCTTGGTATTAAAAGGATGTTATTATGTACCCTCTGTAACCAAAAACATTATTTCAGTATGTAGATTAGATACTGATGGATTCATCTTCATGTTTGGAAATGAATGTTTCTACTTTTATAAAGATATCATTTTTTTTGGTAGGTAACATTTATATAACGGCCTCTATGTGTTAGACTACACAAACCAAGTAATGGAAAGTGATGACAAAGTTAATTCACATGAATCATACCACACCCAACTTTGGCATCACCGTCTAGGTCATGTCAATGAGAAACGTTTGAAAAAATTACATCAAGATGGGTATTTAGATTCTTTCGAACTAAAACTACTTGGTGTATGTCATGCATGTCTACAAAAAAATGACCAAAACCTCATTTAGTGGGAAAGGTGAAAGGGCTAAAGAGCTTCTAGAATTAGTTCAAATAGATGTGTGTGGACCATTTCCAGAAATAGAAGTCACCTCTATCGAATGGATTTTATTTAAGCTAAAGAATTCTAATCGATGTAAATTATTTTGGAATGTTCTGATAATTTCTTATGAGGTCTTACTTTTATTATTTTGAGATTTTTATGGTTTCCCACTTTTTCCTTAAAAGTAATTCTAAAATAAAATAAATAATGATTAATGGTCTATTGAGTAACACATATCTATATGCCTATAAAAACTCTAATTTAGTTGGTGTAAATTTTTACCTCTTTCCAATTGGTTATCCAATAACTAAAAATACTAATGATTGGTTTTTAGAATGAGAATTAGTGGAGATATATTCAACGGATCCAATACTATTGGATCTAGTTTCAATCCCATCCAAATACCAAGAACAGAAGTTCAATTACTCTTTAGCTATGTAACCTTTAGCTATAGATCTTTCTTGTTGAGCTTTATTCCTCACATATGATTTCAAATGACCTAAGTACCTGATGAAAAAAATAAGAAACATATTAAAAAAATTATGAAATGATTTGATAAAATTTAATTCACCAATGAAAATAAAAATGATATCAACATACCTCTCAATTGGATACATCCATTAATAATGTACCAGTCCACCAAGTTTAGCTTCTTCAACCAAATGAACAGTTAAATGAATCATGATTGTGAAGAATGAAGGGGGAAATAATATCTCTAAAAAACAAAGTGTCAAAACAATTCTTTCTTGAACTTTATCAAGCTTAGTTAGATTTAGAGTTTTTCCAAAAATATCTCTGAAAAAAGGTACACAACTCAACTTTAACCACAATTACTTTTTCAGGTAATGAATTACGCAATTCCAATGGTAACAACTGCTCCATCAATGTAATGACCTGAACTTTTTGAATGATATTTGTTTCCTAAAAATATGAGTTATATTATTCTGTACTCAAAAAAACTACATCCCTTTAATAATGAAGTGAGTATAATTGAAATGTGACCATTGGGTTTCAACCGTTATATGACTATTGATCAATTACGATCATTGGTCAATATGACCATTGGAAACAATACTCTTAATAATAATTTTAATATTATAATTAGTACTATAAATAGAAATGATAATGGTTAATTAATGTAGAAAGAAGAATCGATGGCCTCTTCTGGTAGAGTCATGTCATACGAAGCCCATTTGTTATAACTTGGGAGGGAGGAAGCATCTTTGGGGTTCTCTCTTGACCAAGCCCAAGCTGAGATTCAATATGTTAATCTTTACCTAAATCACCTATGAAAGAAGTTCAAGTTAGTTGAGATTACCACTCAGGCGATTTTAGTTAAGCCACCCCATGAGTTTATCACTATCGCATACCTCACTATTAGGTTGTATGAGGGTGTTATGAGAGGTAATGTGTCAAGGCCTTAGTTACTTATTGTATAATCCCTTTTTATAAATAAAATTGTTGCTTCATCAATTCCATTTTGAGTTTAATGTTTCTTAAAAAAATATGATGAATTTGATAAATTGATTTTTTGGACATAAATTTTACATTTCAAAAAAGATATAATTATTATAATAAAATAATATATTATTAATAATATTTATTTTAATGAAATAATATTATTAACACTCTTATTTAAATTTAAATGATAAAATAATTTTATTTTTTTCAAATGTTAGAAATTTTACTATGCATTTTCTATCCGCTATTTTTTAATAAATAATGATTTTTATATTTAAAAGATAAATTTATCATAATTAGAGAATTATTATGATAAAATAAATATCATTTTTCAAATCATCATGTCAAAATTAGGTTATGGTGAATTTTTTTGAATTTTCTAAAATATTTTGTTTTTTAGTGAATAGTAAAAATACACTTTTGAGTTTTCGGTATGTTTAATGATATCATAATGATGTATTCTATAATATAAAATTTTGGTAGACTGTTATATATTATAATAACATAATAGGTATCTCAATTGTCCAAAACCATGGGCAAATACTAGGGGCAAGCCCGTGGTTTTTCAAATACCACTACTCAGGTGTCTAAGGAAATCAATAAAAAAATCCCTCACTTTTGCTATAAATACCCACCCATTTATCCATTATATTTCATTATCAATTAATACTCAATGAATATATGATATTTTTACCTCCTAATTAGTCCTCAAAAGTTTTCCTCAATCCCCCAAGGTCTCAATCTTCAATTTTTAGGAGTTACTCTTCCAGGTAAGAGAAATCTCAACTTCTCTTTTCCTTTCAAGTTCCCTTTTTATGAGGTATGTATTTAAAATTTACATACTATGTTATTATATCCATTTTATTGTATACCTTTTTATGTATTAATATTATTTTATTAATTTGAGACCCTTTTCACATCTCTTTTTAATATTTTCTAAAACCATGTTTCATACTCGTTATGCTATTAGATTTTCTTCTGAAAACTTCTCTCTCTTTTTCAAGAAATTATCTTATGAATACCCAAATCTATTTATTTTATAGGGTTATTCATCTATATTTAAAATTATATATTTTATTCTTGTATTAACATACATGAAACCCACCTTCCCTTTTTGGGGTTAATAATGACATAAATATCTTGTATTTAAGCACTTTTTCTTTAAAATGTCATGATTTTGTTATTAAACTTGTTTCTTTTATTCTCCCTAGGTTATTTATAAAATGTTTTATTATGATATATATGGCTTGTATTAATTAATATATATGAATTTTTTGACCTGATATCACCCCAATTCATTGGTTAAATAATTTAATCTCTATGGATGACATGTTTTATGATACCTTGGTGAATAACCTTGGTAATTTTTATAAAACCTCGGCGATAAACCTTAGTGATATGCTTATGAATGACTCAATTAAATATTTTATCCACACCTCTAAGTCATTATTCATGTTCTTATTATTATTATATTACTCTTTATCATGCCTTTATGTATTTCCTCAAGTTATTATTGATATTCCTCAAGATCACAAGTAAAATTCTTCCCTTATTTTCCCTTACAGAGTCTTATGCTCACCCTTTCTTTTGATGTATGCCCCCAAGTTATGATTTTAAATAGAAGTACTTAATATGAATCAACTAAAAATCCTTTAAAGATTTTTAGAATAATTTTTTAATTTTTCATGTGTTATGTACCTTATTTTCAAGAAACTAAACGTTAAAATATCCTCTATTTTGTACAATGTAATAAAAAGTATATGTAATAAAAAGGCGGGATGTCATAGTTTGTATCAAATGATGGTTTAGTAAATTTTTTAAATTAGGATTTGAAAAATTTAGTAATAACATTAGGGACAAGTTAAAATATAGTAAAACATCCTTGTATTTTAGTCAAATATTAAGTAAATGGTTTCTAAGCAAAGAAATCCATGTTTGGATATGAACAAGGTGACGTGGTTCTGGCACAGATGTACCTTGGAATAACAAATCTGATAAGGTGCATCAGGCCTGACTCATTGTAACTTGGTACATGACAAAGGGCCTTACTATGCACCTATTTTGACACATCCTGGGGGATATTTTTGGTTAATCAAAATATTTTTATGAACCATTATAAAGGATTTATAGAAAATGTAATTGTTGTTAAAGAATAACATATTTAAGCATGATGTTTAAAGACATGAAATTCCTTTATAATTATAAGATTATTAAATGAAAAAAATTTATCACTAAGTTTTTCTTCTTTTATAAAATTGTGGGAAATAGGATACACTGTATAAATGGTGAGCACAATGGACCAGGCACTAACGGCCTTCTGATGGAAGCTGGAATGGAAAACTTCATGAGGATGATGAATCAAATGACTTGAGTTATGAGAAATAACTTGAATCGAGCTAAGATAATGGATCCACCTCAAAGTTAATAACTTTCCAATGAGTCCTTTATGCTTCAATGACCACCTTCTTTCAGTATATCTACCGACTCATTGATTTTTGAATAGTGTATAAGATCTATAGAAAAGATATTTTTTGTACTTTTTTGTTAGAAACAAGAGAAGGTCACCCTGATTGTGTACCACTTAGAGGGAGAAGTTTATCAGTGGTCGAAACTGGTTAAAAACATGATTCTAAGAGGGGATATTGAATCTATGGAGTGGGAATAGTTCATGGGGACATTTTTCAAAAAATATATTTCCCCCATTCAATGCGAACAAAATTGGAGAAGGAATTACTAGAGTTAAAGTGGAAGGAAAATGAATCTATGGGAATCTATGAGATTAACTTCAAAAGACTTTCCCATTACACCTCTATATTTGTTATGGATCCTAATGGGAAGGTTTATAGATTCTTCGATGGACTAAGAACTCATTTACAAAAGAATATTTCCAACGGAGACTGTGATAACTATAAAGAGATCGTGAGGAGTGCTATGAAATTTGAACTATAGTTCAGAGAGATGTAGTGGTACCATAGATCAAATTAAAAGAATATATATTTAGAGAAAAACTTTGGGAGGATCTTTGATTAGTTAAGATGAGGAAATCAAGTGTAAATTTCCACATGAAATAAATGTGGGAAGAAGCATTCGAGGAACTGCTTGATTGGGAATGGGAAATGTTACTAGTGTAGAAGAGAAGTCCATATTACTCAAAATTATTTTAGTGAGGTGAAGCCTCAACTTCTTAACACTAACAATAAATTGAATATGGTGATTTCCCTACCTAAATTACAATGTTTCAAGTGTGAATATATTGGAAACTTTTCTAATAACTATCCAAATATGAAGTTAATATAAGGGAATCACCATAAACCTCAGCATAGGCCAAGGTAGAAAGTCCATGATTTTTTTATCACAACAGTTGAAGTAGAGGATCTAAATGATTTGGTGGTAGGTACTCTCGTTGTTATTTAATAGCTATTAATTAATTTATTTGATTCTGGTTCTACGCATTCCTTTATTTACTCCAAGTTTTCAAAAAATATAGAATCAATCCCTAAATTTCTAGAAGTAGAGTTAATATTCAAGACTCTTGGAGGTATTATCTAAGAATAAATAGTGTATATAAACTCTATTATTAAATTTGGTGAGAATAATATCATCACAAATCTAGTATTCATTCCCATTATAGAATTTAACATTATACTAGGGATGGACTAGCTCTAAAAGTATAATATTAAGTTCAACTGTAGAATCAAGGAAATATCAGTAGTCTTGAATGGAAAACCTACACTTGTTTCAAAGGATAGATATCTCGACCTGAGTTTTTTCTATAAGTACCTCCGATAGAATTATTTATGGAAATGATCAGTGAATATGAATAAAGAAATGAAAGTATATGAATAGAAAATGTCCCCATCATTTAGGAATACATTGATGTATTTCCTAAGGAGTTTCATGTGCCTCCCCCAAAAATAGAGGTATATTTATCCATTGATCTCATGTCTCGATCCAAGCTAATATCAAATACCCCATATATAATTAAAAATGTGGAGTGGGAGGAATTAAATAAAGAAATCTAAGATCTTTTGGAGAAGGGGTTTATCTTACCAAGTGTGTCTCCTTGGGGAGAACCTATTCTCTTTGTAAATAATATGGATGGATCAATGTGACTATGAATTGATTATAGAGAACTTAATGGGATCGTAGAAAAATAAAAATTACCCTCTTACAAGAATTGATGATTTATTTGACCAACTTCATGGGGCTCAACTCTTCTCCAAGAATGATCTTTTATTTGGTTTTCATCAATTGAGGGTGAAGAAATAAGATATTCTAAAGACTGAATTTTGTTCAATATATGGTCATTATGAGTTTGTTTCTATTCCCTTTAGATTTACTAATTCTCATGCTATATTTATAGATTTGATTAATAGAGTCTTTAAGGACTACCTTGATAACTTTGCGGTAGTTTTTATTGATGATATTATAATATATTTCAAAATTCATGTGGAATATTAGGATCATATAAGGTTTATATTGAAAACTTGGAGGAAGGATAGGCTATTTGTAAAGTTCATAAAATGTGAATTCTGGTTACAAGAAGTTTCTTTTTTGGGGAACATTGTAACCAATAAAGGAATCTTAGTTGATGCTGAAAAGACAAAGGTTGTGGATGAGTGGACCCATCCTACAACAGTAACTAATATTATTAGTTTCCTTGGATTATTGGGATATTATAGGAAGTTTTTGAAAAACATTTTATGAATTTATAATCCATTAACCAAGTTCTCAAAAAGGAGACAATTTCATCTGGACAAAGGAGTGTGAATAAAGTTCCCAAGAGCTAAAGAATAGATTGGTTACTATACTCGTGTTAACTCTATCCTTTATTGGATAAGGATTCATTATTTTTAGTGATTCATCTCTAAAAGGGATTAGGTGAATCCTCATGAAAAATGATAAGGTGATTTCTTATGCATCTTGATAGTTAAAGCCTTATGATCAGAACTATCTTATGCATGACCTGGATCTGGTTGTGGTTGTTTTTGCTCTGAAGATATGGAGGCACTATATTTATGGGGATAAATGTGATATATACATAGACCATCAAAGTTTGAAGTATATTTTTACACAAAATTAATTGAACATCAGACATAGGATATGGTTGGAACTTCTTAAAGACTATGATTTTTCAATATTTATCAAGAAGGTGTACTTAAATTCCATACAAGTCTATGTGTTCCATCTATTCTGTAAATAAATAATGAGTTTATGGATAAATCTCATAGCTTTACTTATTCTATATATCCTAGAAGCATAAAAATGTATAAGGAACTTCGTGATCATTATTGGTGAGATAACATGAAAAGGAAGATTCCTGACTATACTACAAGGTTCCTGGTGTGTTAAAAAGTGAAGGCAGAGCAACAATTTCCTAAATGGGTATTACAAACACTACACATACCATAATTATAACAACCCATACATTACATAAATTGTTATTACTTCATAATTGAATCATACTTATTACAACATATAACAAAACCATGATAGGACCGTATGGGTATACTGTCTTTAGAAACTGGGAAACATAAACAACTGGTTCATAAGGCATCTACATTGTCTCTCGTTTATTTCATCATATCTAATGTCCCTTTTGGAATATCCTACTTAATACCCTTATTCCTATCCTGGAGAAAATAAAATGTACAAAAGGTTGAGCTCAAATGCTCAGTAAGGGTAAACAAAGGAAATATCAATCATATCATATTTATAAGAACATAACATTTTGAAAATCTTAACCTACAAAAGAGATCATAGTATCATAACATGGGATAAATCATACTAGTGAAATGTAATCCCAATAATCATAACATAAAACATGAAACTTTTTGGCATATACACATAATCATAGAAAATCATTTCATATTAGTCAAGACTCATTGCCAAGACTACCATAGCAGACAAAGTCCATTTCTGAACTGAGTTCACTCCTCGTTCCAGTCCTGTATCACTGAACTGGATTAACTTGCCATTCCAGCCATGTCTATCTCATGAGATATAAATATTTACCCAATTAATTGGAGGGAGATATAGGTCACACCAATCTCATAATGATACCATTCTTATGTGTGCCACAAAATCATAAATCACACATCATAGAATAACCCATGTAATAAAAATGGGATTCTTAAACATCATGTCATCATAAAATAATCCATATAAGATAAAAGGAATTCATAAAAATAATTCCATCATAACATGACCAAATAAATTTAATAATAGGGATATAAATCGAACCCTATATTATCTTAGATGGAAAATAATTTTGATAAAACACTTGAACTCCATTCTTGAAGAAAATATACTTTCCACTTAAAAAACATGTCATAAAATTTTAAACTAAAAGAAGTTAATTAAAAATAAACATGAAAACTTGTAAAGTAAGCTTCATGTAAATAATGTTCTATGAAATCATAAAAATCCATTCATTCCATATAAGTTAAAAAAATATTCTTCTCATACTTTTTCCGGAAAAGTCAAAAAGTATCTCGTACTGAAAACGACAAAAGATCCATTTCATATCTTTTACTAAAATTTCACCAATATGTAAAATTGGATTTAAAAAATTGTAGGAGGATAGTAATAATATTACATATTTAGGAATCATTTATGTGGATGATAAATATGCCCCAATAAATTCTGAAGTATAAACAATCTCGGATAAAAAATGAGATTGTGAGATTTTCCCTTACCTTAGGTCTGATATGCTTTGTATGTATCAGAACCTCCTGTATAATAATTTAAATAATTTCATTGACTTATTCTATAATCATATTCATTGTTAATATGTCATATATGGTCATATTCTTGTCTTCTTATGATTAATATTTCATTGCTACTTGTTATTCGGGTGTTCATTGCTTTATGTTCTTATGCGTGTTTTGTCGAATAAATTCTTATTCATATTTTTAGATTATAGATATATCATTTAAAGAATTTTATTAGTATAATATATATCATATTTATTCATTTAATTCATTTATATAAGCATTATTCAATGAAGATCGTGTAGAATGAGTCGCATCACATCGTGGAGACGGTAGGCCGTACGTACGCACGAGTGATGATATCATTCCCATAATTATTGAATTATATTGGATTGGATGATGGAATGTCTCAGAATTATTATCATGTTATAATAATCATATATAGTTATTATTTACACCATTATACCCATTCAAGTAAGGTGGTGGTGGAAAACAAATTACACCACGGCGTGGAGACGGTATTCCGTACGTACGCACACGCGGTGATTTCATTTTCTGTAGGATGGATAGAAGGTGAAATAGGTTTGTTTCATATTTATAATAACATATCAGTATATTATTGATACTGATGTTATTAATTTATTAGAAAACATATAAATAATAATAATTAGAAGAAGAAATAAATTGGAAATGATCAGTAAAGGATATTACCTCTTCTTTGACGCGCCTCTTCCTAACCTCCTCTTAGGGCACTAAAGTTGGTATTTTAAGAATACCAGGACCTCTAGTATGTTTCTAGGTAAGTGGAGAAGGTAAATTGGTAGGGTTTTTCTGAGCTTTAAGGCTCAATGTGGTGTGAGGATGAGAGGGAGGAGGTTCCCTTTTATAAGGGAGGAGAGGGGCACCTTAGGAAAAACATAAAATATTATTTTATAATAAATTCATATTCGGTTTATAATGGCTCCAAAGTGACTTATTTAGAGGATAGGGTTGGTATGGGTCGAAATCCTATCAACTAATAGGTTTTATAGAAGTTTAGTTTATCATTTTAACCTTATCATTTATATTTAACTCTAAGTTAAATAATTTAACTTTTACCATGTCTTCTTGTATTCTTACACTATATGGTTAATAAACTTACTATAAACTATCAATAGAACCCCAATTGGTTCATTAATATAATATATATTATTATATATGTCTTTTGGCCGAACCTTAGATTTTTAAGAATAGAATATCAATTAATAATTTAATATTTGTTTTAAAAACTCTTTTATGTCAATTATGACACTATTTGGTATTTTGTTTTTGCTACAGCATTATTACTTCAAAAAAATTCATCTAACCAACCCTAATATGTTATATTAACCTATAAAATTATTTTAATTCATAAAAAGTCTCAAATTACAATTATTTTGGTATTTATAATATCAATTATGTTAATATTTCATTAATAAAGTAATTACTGCATCATTATTGTGTCATAAATAAATTAAATTATTTATTTTCTAAAAATTATAAATAAAATACCATTATTTATGAAATATTTTTATCTTTAAAATTAATATCTATAGTCGAATTTATCTTATGTATAACCCTATATTAAAAAAAATTACTTATTAATCTTTGATTTTAACTCTTTTAACTCTTCTTTGAATTAAATAACAATAAATGTCCTAATCTAATCCAAGTGGACCTAAATGGTCATATTTTATTCCTAATGTTGTTTTTCATTGAATTACACTTAACCAATAGAATTAGTACATGTTTTAAGGTAATAATAATATCATTTTTACCCTTAATTACCCTATTTACTTTTTACCGTTGTAAATAAAAGTAAAAAGTTATTATTCACCAAAAATTATTTTTATCTTATTGAACCAAATTTTACTTACTGATATCAACTATGTCTCTTTTATTTTTTAAATTATACTCATAGAAGCAGTAAAATTAAGTTTTATGTAAATTTGCAAATTCTCCTAGGAGGTGGGTAAAAGATGATAAAAAGTTCAATAAAATTTTTATATATCTAAAATTATTATAAAATGACTCCAATGAATTACATTGAACTTATATAGGTATTATGTATCTATTTTGACCTAAGATAAATTTAAATAAAATAAAAAATTATTTAAATAAAAAATTCGTTTTTAAACTATAACTCAGTGTTTTTCACTATTTATCAAAAATTGAAAGTTTTCAGAAAAATACCAAAAATTCACCCTAGGATAATTTCAATATTCTGAATCCAAAAATGAAGTCCATTTTGAAATATAAAATTTATAAAATTTTAAAAAGTTGGTATTACTATTCATAACGTCTAGTTTATATAATATTTTAATAACATATTGTTGTTTAGTGAAACTCGGTATTGCGTACAATGCAAGCTATCGAGGAAGGTTTCTCTTGCATGTAATGCAAGACAAGATAGTATTTTGTGTATTAAAAGATTCCTTTGGTGTTGCGTATAACATAATACATAAAACAAAATATTTCTCATAAAATCTCAGGGTGTTATAATCACGGAAGTGGGAAAATATCACAATGGAATTTATCATTGGTCTCCCAAAAATATAGCAACTCAACTTTTCTTACATTACTTTTACATCATTTTAATAATAAAAAACATAAAAACATTATACCACAAGGATAAAAAGGTTTATAAAAACTAGGACCATACATAAATTTTGCAACATAAAACATAAACATTTATTTGATTTCTTCTTCTCTAGTTTCTTATTTTCTATTGAGTTCTCCTTAGTACACATAATCACTTGAGGATATACATCAAAAAGGGGTGAGATAAAAGCATAGTAAGAGGATAAGAACATGAGAAAATAAATCATGTGGTGATTATAATCATTATCATCATAACATATGAATAGGATCATAAACAAGATAGTAAGCTTTAATAAAAGGCTTGAAATGTGACAATGCATAAAAATGAAACCTTATGTTTTAGTGGTAAACTACCACACATAGTTGTGAAAAAATATAGCATCATGTTCCCATATATTTCAATTTAACACATGATATTAATTACATTACCCAATGTATTAGAGCACTATATAATTTCGGGTTCACCCGTTACATCATAAAATTTACATTGTGCTATATAATTGCGAGCGCACCCGTCACATCATAACATTTACATTATCATGCATGACACCTAGAGAATATATCAATATTAGACATAAAATAACCCATGTACAGGAATGGATTAAATTTCATAAATAATACATTCATAAACTTTGGGTTCCCAAAAGAAAGTGGGAATAACATGCATGATCATCAAACTTTAGTGAAGACAATCTCGAGAAGTAAAAGGTGTGTTTTCTTTTAAAAAATAGTTATTTTGGAAAACATTATGTTTGTCACAAACTCAATTATAAAACATATATATCCCAAAAATAATAATATAATTATAATTATTTTTAAGTAATAACCATACTAAAAATGGTGTGAAAGAGGAAAAACCCAAAGAAAGAGAGTTGGGTTCGAGAAATCCCCTTACCTTTTTTCTAAAAGCTTCCTTCTAGTTAATATCCAATATAATCAAATTAGATTCATTAATAAACAATTAAATAACCTTTTATACATGAGTATGATTCATTATGGTTTTATTATGTTCTTTTATAGGCCTTTGGATGAGTTATAGAGTTTAAATTCACTGTTCAGGGGTGTTCATTTTCTTAGTTTTCATGATCGGTTCACTTGTATACATGAATGAAAGTTCATGTAAGATGCGGATAAACATACATAATTGTTATTATATTTTTTTTAATTATGTTCTAGAAGTTTAAATGTTATTATTAAGGTTTTTTATATACCATGAGGATGATTCATTATATAAAAGTTAATAATGATCGTTTTAGGTTAATTTTGGCGGTTTTTTATCACAATGAACTTGTTTTGTTTTATCATTTAGTATTATGTGTATAAGTTAGTTAAAGAACATAAAAGGGGTTAAAACATAAAATTAAAAATATTTTTTCAACCATTTAATTTTTTATTAACATCCTTAAAGGAATTTATGGAAAATTAAAGTTCATCGCCCACAATGTCGGTAAATTGTCACTTCATGAGAGACGATTTCAGTTTTAAGATAAAAGAGATAGAGGGAGGAGTTTAATGTTGTATATTAAATTAACATGATATAATTATAGTAAATTTAATTTAATATATTTATCATTCCATTTTTATAAAGGCAGTTGAGGATAGAATAAGAAAAGAAATTGAAATTAAAATAAAATTAAAAGAAAAGAGAGATGATTTACCTCTTGAATTCTCTTATTGAGATCCTATTTAAGGCACATAGGCTTGGATTTTGATGATACCAAGAGATCTTGGACATGGGGGAGGAACTAGGTAAGAGTATTTGTTATAATATAGTCAAGTCTCAAAGCTTGAGAGGTGTGAGGAGAATAGGGTGTGAGGGGTGGTATTTATAGTGCAGGAGAGGGGTGTTTTCTTATTATTTTAATCATTAGTTTATTATTTTGATCAAGATAAGCAATAGTGAGGATTATTGTGAATAAATATAGTAATTAGTACATTTGATTTTGAACCAATTGTCACTTACATCATCCATGACTCAATCATGACTTAAAAATTCCAGTTTTTAGCATTTATCACAAATTATCGTATTTTACTATTCACCAAAAATCCAAGTATTTCAGAAAAATCAAAAAAATTAACCTTAACCATTTTTCAATGTTTAGAATTCAAAAATGAACTCCATTTTATGAAATTAATTTTCTAAATATCAGTAATTTAATTTTTAATTAAAATCATCATTTACTTGGAAAATACAAAATTTAAAATTATAACTGATTTTATAATACTTTGAAAAGTTACAAAAGATCTCATAGAAATATATTAAAATTATGACATCAAAATATTAATTTATGAATAAATTTTTCTGAAAATAAATTTTATTTTAAATTAATCATGAAGTATTTATGACTTATAAAAATACAAACACTTAATTAATAATTCTTAAAATATTTATTTACCTATACTATGATATAATTATATCATATTTTTACTTATAATATGGATAAATTTTATTTATACTATCATTAGTATGATTACTATTCACTTGGTCGATTTACTATTCATAAGGGTAATATTACTATTCATAAGGGTATGTTACTATTCACCAAAAATTAAGTTCGTCCTATCAAACTCCAAACATATTACTGATCACAATTGTGTATCACTACCACAAAACTGGGTTTCCGCAGAACCACCCTTTATCAGCACTAAAAAAATCACTGATAAAGGGGCCCCCTTTATCAGCGCTTTTTTTAGTAGCATTAATAAAGGGGGGTTTAATCAGTGCGCATTTTCCTAGCATTGATAAATGTGTATATTTCAAAAAAATCATAAAAATAATATATTGATATGTAAGTATATATATATTGATATAAATATAATAAATATTTTTTAAAATATGTTTTATATCGATTTGATATGTCGTAGACCCAAAATGGAAACCCCAGAGCAGAAATTATGGTTGTTTGTAGGGATTATGGAACTTTTCGTAACATGAATAATATGATAAGGTGTTACAATGGTTACCATAGTGTAGGTCTGGTTATAAGATTCGATTTGATATGTGGTTGAGGAAAAACGGACACCCGGAGCAGAAGATATGAAAAAACGGACCCCCGGAGCCAAACTTATGACTATTCCGAGGATTTTTAGTCCTTTTTGAACATAAAATAATGTGAGAAGGGGTTTCAGTGATTACTGGAGTGTGTAAATTTTCGAAAGTTTTGATTTGATATGTGGTAGATCCAAAATGGACACTCAGAGAAATTATTGTCATTTGAAATTTTGCAACTCTCGTATCTCCTAAAAACCTAAGAAACTAGCAACTCACTAAAACGGGCATAACTTCTGCTCCAGTTGTCCATTTGAGAATCGTGACCATTAAAATCGAAGCTCGTGAAATGATTGATGGCCATTTCTAGTCAAAACTATTATAAAACTAGAGGAACGAAAGATATATCAGTTATAGCACTCC
Source organism: Viscum album (assembly GCA_963277665.1). Taxonomy (NCBI): domain Eukaryota; kingdom Viridiplantae; phylum Streptophyta; class Magnoliopsida; order Santalales; family Viscaceae; genus Viscum; species Viscum album. The sequence continues at coordinate 418,228,796 of OY728162.1, read as the reverse complement.
AAAAAAATGTCCAACTTCAAAAGGCCATAACATTCTCTCCAGGTGTCCATTTGGGCTCTACCACATATCAAATCGAAGGAAGCGAAAGGATATAAAAATAAGGATTATTGAAACATAGGTCTAGTTAAGTCTAGGACCCTAAAATCCCAAAAAACAACTAGAATGCCTCCAAAACTCAGCTTCCATGTTCAGACCCCTGTCAAATTTTGCTTAAAATGGTTATAACTTCTGATATGTGTGTCTGTTTGGCCTCCGACACCTTTTTATCATAGTTCGTTCCATAATCTTCAGATTAACTATTCACATAGCTGAAACAGACACCCAGAGTGGAAGTTATTCCTTTTTCAGGGACTCTGCGATTTGTTAGGTTTTTTGAGACCTCATTTCTAGCACTTTTGTATATACATATTAATATATAATATTTGTAAATATATATAAATATGTATAATTATAACTACATATATACATATAATATATATCTGTGTGTGTGTGTTTTATATATGTATACATGTATGTATTTATTTATTTATTTATAAAAACACACATAAGAAAACATATTTTATAAATGTATTTAAAACTAATATTATAAATATATATTAATATATATTAATATACAAATAAATATACAGATAAAAAATTATTACTATATATATATATATTAATATATGGATATATATATATATATATTAACATAATTAAATATATGTATATATTAATATGACTAAATATATATGTATATATTAATATGACTATATATATATATGTTAATATATATATATATATGGATATATATATTAATATAACTAAATAAACATATATATTAATATATGAGTAAATATAACTATATATATATATAGATATATTAATAAATGAAAAGAAAATCAATATGGTGGAGTGGTAAAAGCTTAGGCGCGTAGGCAAGAGGTCTCGAGTTCGAATCTTGGGGGAGGCAGGTCACACGTGCAGGTGTGGAGAATTACCTAGCGCTGTTAAAGGAAGGTGGGGATGGGTGGAGCTGGCCTAGGGCGTGCATGGGCTACCATGGGTGGTGAGCACTGTTAAATGGGGGCTTCAAGCTCTGTTGAAGCCCCCCAGAATTGCGAAAATATTTTTTTATTATTTTTTTAATATTTTTTCAACTTTTATCAGTGCTTTTTTTAGCACTAATAAAAGGGGCCTTTATCAGCACTTTTCTGAGCGTTGATAAAAGGGACCCCCCTTTATCTTTTCCTTGATTAACAATGCTTTTTTTAGCAATGTTAATCTACTTTTCTAGCGCTAATAAAGGCTATATTTTTAGTATTGTATGTTGTATTTTTGAGATCCAAAACACATAAGTGGAAAAATTATGTTTAATGGCTAGTCTATAGAATTCACATGTTATTTAGTAGTTTATTTAATCATGATGTGGCATTGTGTTTCCTAGTGTGATTTTATGTGACATAATTATAAGAATGGAAATTACATTGATAAAACTTTGGATCATTACATTCTTCCCGCTTTTGAAATTTCACCCTCAAAATTTTGTTTTACAAAAACATGTGAGGGTACTTCTCCTTCATCACCTCCTATGGTTTCCAAGTTGCTTCTTCATACTTATTGTTCCTCTAAAACACTTTGACAAGGTGTTTTTTCTTGTTGAGTATAACCTTATATCTCTATTCCAAAATCTTTACTGGCTACTCCTCATAAGATAGATCATCTTCTAGTTGTATGACCTATGAGTTCAGTATATGTGAGGGATCTGGTATGTACTTCCTTAGGAGTGATATATGGAACACATCATGAACTTGATCCATATTTGGTGAAAGTGAAAGTTGATAGTCCATGTCTCTTACACAGTCAAGGATCTCAAAGGGGATAATGTGCCTTGGTCTTAGCTTCCCTTTCTTTTCAAACCACGTGACTCTCTTCCACAGTGATATTCGAAGGAAGACTTTATCTCCAATTTTGAACTTCAAGTCCCTTTTATGATTTTCAGTAGAGCTCTTTTGCCGACTTTGTGTAGCTTTGATATGTTGCTGGATGGATTGAACCTTTTTTGTCATCTTTTATACAAGATCAGGTCCAAGTAACTTTCTTTCTCCAACTTCATCCCAACAGTTTGGAGTTCTATATTTCTTTCCATACAGAGCTTCATATGGAGGCATCTGAATACTCGATTGGAAGCTATTTTTATATGATAACTCAACCAATTAGACATGTTGATTCTATCTACCTTTTAATTTTAAAGAGTAGGCTCTTATCATATCTTCAAGTGTCTGAATAGTTATTTTATATTGGACATCATTTTGGGGGTGATAGGTTGTGATGAAATTAAATTCAGTACTCAAGTCATGTTGAAGACTTCTCTCAAATTTTAATGTGAACATGGGATCATGATCAGAGACAATCAAGAGTGGAACCCCATGCAGTCTCGCCATTTCCTTCAAATAAATCTTTTCAAGTTGTTCAAGTGAGAGATCTTCCCGAATAGCAATAAAGTGATCGGTCTTAGTGAGTCAGTCCACCACAACCCATATCCCATTATTTCCTTTTGATGTCTTCGGGAGACCTGTGACAAAGTCCATAGTGATATTCTCCCATTTCCATATGGGTATAGGCAAGGGTCGCATCATCCCTTTGGACTTCTGTCACTCATTTTTAACTTGTTGACATATCAAGCACCTTGTGATATATTCTACAATCTTCTTATTCATGTCATCCTGCTAGAAGTGTTCTCAGATATCATAGTACATCTTGGTGCTACCAGTATGGATAGAGAAAGTTGAGCTATGTGCATTGTCCAATAAATCCTTCTTTATATCGGGTGATGAAGGCACACAGATCCTTGTTCAAAACTAAATTACTCCATCATCATCGATATGGAAATCTTGCAGCTTCCCTTCATTTACTGCATTCACCTTCTTTTGAAACTTTGTATCATCCCTTTGTGCCTCCTTAATCTTCTCTTAGATAGATGGTTGGGAAATAATTTGGGCTAGGTAGGTTTTATTCCTTACCGTTATGATTTCTAAATTCATCCTTTTCATGTTCTAGAAGATAGAGTCTTTCTCAATCTGAAACATGGATAGAGAAGTAGGTTTTTTTCTTCTAAGAGAATCAATTACCTTATTCTTATTTCCAGGATGATAGTGAATAGATAAATTGTAATATTTTATTAGATCTAACCATATCCTTTGACTCATGTTGATCTATTTTTGTGTGAATATATAATTTAAGCTCTTATGATCATTATATATATCACACTTCTCACCATAGAGGTAATGATGCTAGATTTTCAAGAAAAAAATCACAACTACTAGCTCTAGATCATGTGTAGGGTAGTTCTGCTCATGGATCTTAAAATGTTGTGAGGCGTAGGATATCACATTATCATTTTTTATGAGTGAATAACCCAATACTTTCTTGGAATCATCACTATATATCACAAACCTTTCTCCACTTTTTGTTAATGTGAGTATAGGTGCAGTGATAAGCCTTATCTTTAGATCATTGAAGCTTTCCTCATATTCTTTCATCCATACAAACTTTACCCATTTCCTTGTTAACTCAGTGGGATTGAAAATCATGATAAATTTCTCACAAAATGTCGATAGTACCCTGCTAATCCAAGAAAACTATGGATTTATGTGACACTAGAGGTTTTGGGTCATTCCTCAATTGTCTTGATTTTCAAAGGGTCCACAGAAATTCCATCACTTATGATCACATGTGCCAAGAACGTGACATGCTTCATCCAAAAGTCACACTTTCTGAACTTGGCATACAACTTATCCTTCCTCAATGTCAGCAAAAAAAGTCTTATGTTTTTTATGTTTCTCCTTTCTCTTTTATTATATGAGAAGGTCGTCAATAAACACTACCACAAATTTTTTGAGGTAATGTATAAAGACTCTATTCATCAAATCCATGAAGATTTTAGGGGCATTAGTAAGTCCAAAGGGCATCACCAAAAACTCATAGTTCCCATACCATGTACATATGGTAGTCTTATGATTATCTTCTTTCTACAAATTTATCTGATGGTATCTATAATGAAGATCCACATTTGACAAGTATTGATATCCTCACAACTGATCGAACAAGTAATCAATCCTTGTAAGATGATACTTTTTCTATATGGTGATCTTGTTGAGTTCTCGATAATCAATACACAACCACATTGACCCATCCTTCTTCTTGAAAAAGAGTACTGGCACACCCCAAGGTGATGCACTAGGGTGTATGAACCCTTTTTTCAAATGATTTTGTAGCTGCTTTTTTAACTCCTCCAATTCGATAGGATCCATCCTATAGGGACACTTTGAGATAGGAGTAGCTTTGGGTATAATTTATATTGATAACTCTACCTCACGGTCTACGGGAAGTCTGGGTAACTCTTTGGGAAATATATCATTGTATTCCCTTATGATGGTAATTTCCCCTAGGTGAATAACTTCCTTTGACTCAACCATTTGAGTGAGGTATGCCTCTTCACAGGGAATCAATACCCACACCGTTGAAGGAATTTCTAAAGGCGATTCATGATCTTCCTTGAATTTATATAGGATCATAGGATGGTTCGGAATATGAAACAATATTTCCTTTTCCTGAAAGTTGATATGTTCTCTATATAATGAGAGATAATCCATTCCCATTATAGCATCAAATTCCACTAATGTAAGTATCAAAAGATTTGTTGGAAGAATCTTACCACATACACCAATAGGTGAAGAGTCCAACACTTGGTGTACAATTATTGAACCACTGGGTGTTTTTATAGATATCTCTACTACAAGGTTTTAGGGATTTTATTCAATAGTTCTAGCAAAATTTTGAGATATAAAGGAATTCATATAACTAGAATTAAATAATACTTTTTCCATTCTTGATTGAATATAAAGTTTACCATGTACGACTTCATTCTCTTGCTCCACTTCCATTGTAGTGATGGAATAATTCTTCCCTTGCTTCTTTGGTTTTGGTTTCCTGTGATGATGATTACCCTCAAGGACTCAAGGTTTAGTGCACTCTCTTGCATAGTACCCTTGATCCCTATAGTTGTAGCATCGGACCATGGGTGGTGCTCTACTTTCCTCCACCAAATTATCCTACCTTATCATGTCTTTTCGAAACTCTTTTTCTTGGTGTTCTTCTCTCCCACACTTGAATCATTTCCCTATCCCTTTGAGATAGTTACCATGATGCTTCTTCCCACATTTTTGACATGTGGGTGGTTGAGTTTTCTTTCCACCTTTCTCATTAGATCCTCTAACATGAAAATTCATCTTTCATTTCTTCTCAATGTGTCCATGGGACCATTGTATAAATTCATATATCCACTTTGAGAGCACATCAAAAAACTTATTCATAACTCCCAAAGTATCGAATTGCAAGATCCTTTAAAATGTGTGGTTTTAAACCACTAAATAATACATCAATTTTTCTATCATTATTGACAACAAAATCTAAAACATACCTTGCAATCCTTGTGAAATTTTCTTCATAAGTCATGATAGATTCTCCTTCTTTTTTCTTCAGCTCTATGAATTCTCTCTCCATATTAGTTCGAAGAGCTCAAGGGAAATACTTATTAAGAAACATTATCTTAAGGTCTTCCCACTCCATCTATTCAATTTCTTCCCTCAGCTTGGTGTTCTTAATCAAATCCCATCATTTATCAGCCTCTTCATCTAGATGATAAATAGTAAGATTCACCTTCTCTATCTCAGAATAGTGAATAAAAAATGATTTTCTCCATCAAGTTGACCCACAGTTCCACAACTAGTAGATCAAAATATCCACTAAATTTTGGTGTTCATTACTGCATAAAACACTCGATAGCCAGTTTCTCTCTCCTTGGTAAAGGAGGACATTCCAAATTATTTGGGTTATTTTTTATAACCTGATACAACTGGGTAAGCATCGCTATGAAATTTTGAACTCCACCTCCCAAATCATTGGGGATTTCATTTGGCCAATCACTGCATTATCCCTCACATGGGTTGTTAGCATGGTTTCTCTTGGTTCCCACTATTTTCTATAATAGAAAAGTTTAGAACAAAACATAATTCAATAATTCATGAATATATAATTTATTCCTTTGTAAAATTAAGTATAAAGAAATATATTGTGGGATCCCTTTGTTTAGAAATGTATATTGGGTGCTTACTTATACTTAATCTCATACTAAAGGTTTTCACTAAGGTTCTTTAATCCTAATTCCCAAATTAACTAAACCTCCCTATGATACCAGCTATAGTGACACTGATTTTCTTACCTAACTTTTACATGATTTTAATGATAAACAACATAAAAAAATTACACAATGAGGATCCAAAGGTTTAGTGTCTTGGAAAAACTATGACCATAAATAACTTTTACAACATAAAACATAAACATTTATTTAATTTCTTCTTCTCTATATTCTTATTTACCCTTTATTTCTCCTTAGTACACGTAATCACCTAAGGATATACATAAAAAAGGGGTGAGCTAAAATAACAGTAAGAGGATAAGAATGTGAGAAAAGAAATCATGGGGTGAGTATAATCATTATCGTCATAATATAGGCATATGATCATAAACATTATAGGAAGCTTTAATAAAAGGCTTGAAATGTTTCAATGCATAAAAATGAAACCTTATGTATTAGTGGTTAACTACCACACATAGTTGTGAACAAATATAGAATCATGTTCAATCACATTTAACTTTAACTCATGATATTAATCATGTTACCCAATTCATTATTGTGCTATATAATTTTGGTCTCACCTGTCACATCATAACATTTACATTACTATGCATGCCACATAAAACATATATGAATATTGGACATAAAATAAATCATGGAAAGGAATGGGTTACATTTAATAAATCATAAATTCATAAACTTTGGGTTCCTAAAAGAAATATGGAATAACATACTTGATCATCAAACTTTAGTAAAGACAATATCAAGAAGTAAAAGATGTGTTTTCTTTTAAAATAATAGTTATTTTGGAAAACATTATGTTTTTCATAAACTCAGTTAGAAAAAATTTATACCCAAGAAAAGATAAGATAATTATTAATAAATTATTTTTATGGAATAACCATACTGAAAATGGGGTTAAAGAGGGAAAATCCAAAGAAATAGAGTTGGGTTCGAGAAATCCCCTTACCTTTTGTCTGAAAGCTTCCTTTACATTCATATCTTGTATAATCACATTAGATTCATTAATAAACAATTAAAGAATATTTTATACATGATTATGATTAATTATGGTTTTGTTATGTTTTTTTATATCCCTTTGGATGAGTTATAGAGTTTAAATTCATTGTTTGGGAGTGTTTGTTTTCTTAGTTTTCATGATCGGTTCACTTGTATACATGAATGCAAGTTTGTGTAAGATAAAGATAAACATACAGAATTGTTATTATATATTTTTAATGATATTGAAGAAGTTTATATGATCTTATGAAATATTTTTTTATATACCATGAGGATGATTCATTAGATAAAAGTTAATGATGATCGTTTTAGGATGATTTTGGAAGTTTTTTATCACTGCGAACTTGTTTTGTTTTATCATTTAGTATTATGTGTATAAGTTAGTTACAAAACATATAAGGGGTTAAAACTTAAAATTTAAAATCTTTTTTCAAAAATTTAATGGTTTATTAACATCCTTGAAGGAATTTATGGAAAATGAAAGTTTATCTCCCATGATGTCGGTAAATTGACACTTCATGAGAAATGATTTCATTTTTAAGATAAAAGAGATATAGGGAGGAGTTTAATGTTGGTTATTCCATTAACATGATATAATTACAGTATATATAAGTTAATATAGTTATCATTACATTTTTATAAATGTAGGTGAGGATATAATAAGAAAATAAAATGAAATTGAAAGGAAATTAAAAGAAAAGAGAGATGATTTACCTCTTGAATTCTCCTCTTGAGATCCACCTTAAGGCACCTAGGCTTGGTCTTTTGATGAGAAAAAGAGCTAAAATATGTGGGGAAGGGACTAGGGAATATTATTGGGCAGAATATAGGCAAGGATAAAAGATTGATAGGTGTGAGGAGAAGAGGGTGTGAGTGGTGGTATTTATAGTGGAGGAGAGGGGTGTTTTCTTATTATTTTAATCATTAATTTATTATTTTGATCAAGACAAGAAATAGTGAGGATTATTTTGAATAAATATATTAATTAGTGCATTTGAGTTCAAACCAATGGTCACTTACAACATCCATGACTTAATCATGACTCAAAAATTCAGGTTTTTAGCATTTTTCGTAAATTATCATATTTTACTATTCACCCAAAATTCAAGTATTTGAGAAAAAATCCCAAAAATTCACATTAACAATTTCTAAATGTTTAGAATTAAAAAATAAAGTCCATATTATGAAAATAATTTTCTAAATATGAGTAATTAATTTTTAATTAAAATCATCATTTACTTGGAAAATACAAATTTTAAAATTATAAGTGATTTTATAATACTTTAAAAAATTACTTAGAGTCTCATCAAATTATCTTAAAATCATAAGACATAAAAATAATAATTTATGAAGAAATTTTGTGAAAATAAATTTTCTTTTAAATTAATCATAAAATATTTATGACTTATAAAAATACCAACACTTAATTAATAATTTTTAAAATATTTATTTACTTATACTATGATATAATTATATCATATTTCCACTTATAAGATGGATAAATTTTATTTATACTATCATTGGTATTGTTACTATTAATTTTTCGAACTTAATATTCATAAGGGTAACATTACTATTTATAAGGGTATGTTACTATTCACCAAAAATTAAGTTTCTTCTATTAGACTCCAAACATATTACTGATCGCAACTTTGTATGTCAGATTTTTGAGATTCAAATCATAGAAGTGAAAAAATTAGGTTTAATAGCTAGTCTATAAAAGTCACATGGTATTTAGTAGTTCATTTAATCTTGGTGTGGCATTGTGTTTCCTAATTTGATTTTATGTGACATAATTATAAGAAGGGAATTTCTATTGATAAAACTTTGGGTTGTTATAGAAAACATCCAAAGTAAATAATGAAATATGGGTTATAGTGGATCATCTCACCAACACTTCCCATTTTATCTCTATTCGGGAAGATTTATCTCTTGAAAAACTCACTAAGATATACGTAAAGGAAGTGGTAAGGCTACATGGAGTTCCACTTTTTATCATTTTTTATCATGATCCAAGGTTCACATAAAAAATTTGGAGAAGTATTCAATATGCTCTAAATAATGAATTGAGTTTCAGTATGACCTATCACCCTCAAACTAATTTCCAATCTGATAAGACTATTCAGACACTTAAGGATATACTAAGAGCATGCTCAATGGAATTTATAGGTGGATGGGATCAGTATCTCCCATTGGTTGAGTTCTCATACACAAAAATCTTTTATTCAAGTATTCAAATGGAACCCAATGAAGCTCTGTATGGGAAGCAATGTAGAACTCCTAATTTTTGGATGAAGATGTTGAGAGAAAGCTTCTTAGACCCGATCTTGTGCAAGAGATGACAAAAAAGTTTCATTCCATCCAATAACACATAAAGGCTTCTCAGAGTTGGTAGAAGAGATATATTGAAAACCATCGAAGGGACTTTGATTTTGATGTTGGAGACAAATTCTTCTTTTGAATTTCACCTTTGAAGAGAGTAATGTGGTTTGGGAAGAAAGGGAATCATAGCCCTAGGTACATTGGCCCCTATGAAATCATTGATCATATAGGAGTAGTGGTTTATCAGCTTGCACTTCCACCAAACCTAGATCAAGTTTATGATGTTTTCCACATATCTCCCTTGATAAATTACATACATGAACCTTCACATGTATTGAATCTGGATGTAAAGACCCAGAATTTCCATGAAATTTTTTTTTCTTAAATACATGGGAATTTTACAAGTCCGCGAAATTTGACGGCGCATGATTCTGAGGCCTGGTGTTCCCAGAATCAATTTTTTAAGTTTTGTTCGGGTAATTTTAGTAAACATACGAGTGCGTTTTTATAACTTTTGAACTGGTGCTCAGAATCAAAATCTGAGGGCACTGTTGAACTCGCAGCGCCGGTATTCGCTTAAGAAGACTTTCACCTCGACGACAGTTGGTCAAGAATAAAAGTTATTTTTGGGGTTTTTAGTGAATAAATTAAATAAAAATAAATTTGTGTAGATTTATTTTTATTTTTTGGTTAAAACCACCACTTGGAAGTTGGAAGTTGGAAGTGTGGGGACCACCTAGCCATAACCTCCCATGAGAGGTTATAGTGGTGGGGCCCACCCGAACCTAACCTCCTGTGAGAGGTTACGATGTGGGGACCACCCAGGACTAAACCCCCCTAATAATGGTGGGAGAGGAAAACCACTCAACTTCCCTCATTAATTAGGGAGAGTCTCTCTAACTCCCTCCTTTAATGTCCCAAATTATCCTCTTTAATTTATTGTGCCAACCTCGTGAATTAATTAAGTGGATCCAACTTAATTAATTCACCCTTTTTGAATTCTTATGCCAATGATAGATTTTATAATCTATTACCTTGGCTTCATATTCTTCTGGTTGGAAAAGTGTTGGAAAAGGAGGATTATAGCTTTTGAGAGAAAATATCTCGCCAAGAAGAACGAAGAATGCTCCCAATGAAGAGCGCTCCAAATAAAGAACTCCTTCGACTACGAAGAACGATCTCCTTCGACCTTCATCCATAGACTCCTACCGATGTGGGATGTCTTTGACCGACCTTCCTTCCTCATCGTCATTAATGAACCGACGCACGAGCTCGGGATTGGAAGAGTGCAGCGGACGTGATGAATGACAACAACTCTGTTTTCTTCCCCACGACTCCATCGATGAACAACGATCAAGGTAGGGGGTTTGTTTTCATGTTAATGCTTTCCATGATTTTTCTTTTGTATATTGGGAAAGAATAGTTGCAGAGGTTGTAGAATTTGATGTTCATCATTCTCATTTCTTGATGGACCAATTGCTATCACCCTAAATGCGGAGGGTGTGGGCCAAACTAACATGGCCCGACTCCCTCCGTCGATCTCGTTTGTGATGTTCTTCGACATGGCGACGAAACGATGAGGCGACGAAGGCGACAGGCAATGATTGTGCTACCTGCGGTCTACGCAACCCACGTCGCCCACCAGTTGTGCCCTCCACAGGCCGTATCGGTCCAGGCCGCACTGTGCCCCGGCCGAACCAGCCTTGGTCGCGCCGTGCCCCGGTCATGCCCCCTGGTCATGCCCTCCATCCAACCGAACTGCCCCATCCACCCCGTCATTCGGCCAAACCGGCTCCACCGCCTAGGGCCGAACTTTGATGCCCTCTCGGCCGCCCGTGCACTTCCGACCACCTGCGCACTCCCGGCCGCCCGCATCACCCGGCCACCCGTACCTCTCGGTCGCCCATGCACACCCGGCCGCCCGCACCTCCCGGTCACCGTACAGCTCCTGGCCGCTATCGGCCTACAGTGCGCCCTAGCCGAACTGCGTCGGCCTGCGTGCCTCGTGTGCCCCACACCGCTGCTGGCCGAACTACCCTCGGCCATCCGGGTTGAGCCACCAGAGTCGGGCCCCTCGCGGCGATGGTCGAACCAGCCTCGGCCATCTGGGTCAAGCCGCCAAGTCACACCCCACACGCGCCTGGACGAGCCGGCCTTCCACGCCCCTCACGGTGCCTTCGGGACGAACCGCCCTTACACCGACCCGCGGCCGATCTACGCCCTCGTGACCGATCCACACCCTTGCACTACTCACGGCCTTCGCGGCCTGTTGTTCCAGGCCCATCGGGCTGGGCCGAACCCGAACCAGGTCAGCCCAGACTAAGTCGGGTCGGGTCGATCCGACCGGGTCAGACCAGACATGGGCCCACTACGACTCTTTACTTTCTTTTGACCATATCTTTGGTACCAGACATCTGTTTGACGAACTTTCAGTGGCACTAGTATTCTTGGAGTGTAATGGTCCCTTTGTGTATACCCCACTAGAGTTTTGGGTATAGTTGAGATACGGTTAGGTTGGATCGAGCACGAATCCAACCAGGCCCCCAAGACTAAAAGACTAATAACTCACAGACCGTGCATCCGATTGACGCGTCTTCTGTTGCGTTGACACCCCTATGACGTGTCAGACCTTTGAGATACTTCTTCATAGGACTTTGTTACAGTTGATGTATTGACACTTGGCTTGAGGAGAGGACCCTCCTAGAATCAAGCGTGCTTTGTGTGGGAACCATGTGGTTGGCTGCTTTGTGATAAAGGAATCCTACATGGCTTTGACATCTCCGACTATTGTTCTAGGATCCTATGTGGGTTTGAAAGCTCTGACTATTTTTCCAGGTTCCGACGTGGGTTCGATAGCTCTGATTACTGTTCCAGGATCCTACGTGGGTTTGACAGTTCGGTTTACTATACCAGGATCCTACGTGGGTTTTACAGAGTATATGATTCAATGGCTACATCTAATCATCTCTATATCTATACATAAGATGTATACCTATGTGATCTGATTCAGTAACTTTTGTGTTTACCTCACGATTGAGATGGATTACTTGATAACTTAGGTATATGTATGGGTATATACCTAAGTGGTTTTATCTGTTGATTTCATGCTTTTTGGTTTATCTTTGTTGGATTTTGTGAGACCTTGAGGGTCTCGGGGTTCCTACTGAGTATCGTTATACTCACCTCTTCACGGGCTATGCTCACACCATGTTGTGTTGGTTGGAGATGACAGACAGTGCTGATTGAGGCTGAGAGTATTAGGGCTGGACGGTACCCGTAGGTGGACCATACGGTGTGACGGTACACGGAGGAGATGGATGGACGTGGAGTGCTGAGGAGGCTATCTATACCTACCCTTCAAGTAGGAATCCCGGAGGATGATCTAACATCTATTATTCCTTTCTTCAGTTGTACTTTTTTTCATTTCCTTGTACTTTACAATTGGGATTGTATTTCTGGCCCCTTTACTTTTCAGTGCTCTTTTGTTATACAGTTTAATTAGTGTTTTGTATCCAGTTGTGTGCTCTGTTGTCTTCGTTTCCAAGTTCTAAAGGCAATTCCTTCCCAGATTTAGGGAATTACACCTTTGGTTCTAGTCGCCAGCCCCTAGCCTATGGAAGGTGGGCATGGGGTAGTCACAGCATGGGCCCCAGGGGATGGGTCATGACAAATTGGTATCAGAGGATTCGGTTCTACCATAGAACTTAAAACTCTCATCTTTTCTGTGAAGCAATAGTGTTAAGTGTAGTGAGTGCGGTTTTCAGTTGAGGGAGTCCAGTGTTGGTGCGGCGACTGACGTATCCATACACCAGGACCCTAACTTCTGATTTCTGACTCAGTGCACGAAAATACTGATTGCGTGTGTGATTATTTTGGAAAGTTTTCTTAGTGATCTATTTGAGTCAGCTCACCAGTTATAACTTATTGAACGTGGCGCACCTGTTTATTTTCAGGATGGCCCCATGTAGACAGCCAGCCAGGTTTCCAGGCTTTGTACGAGATGGAAGCCCACCGAGCGACAAGGCCTCGGTGCAGGTCCCTATCATAGTGGTGGCACTAGCAGTACCACTACCCATTGGGCCACTGATGCCACCAACCCCAGCAGTAGATGATGCACGCCGCTTGAGCACGTTGCATGAGTTCCAGCTCTAGAGGAAACCCAGGTTCAGGGGTGTGATGGACCCACAGGCAGCTGAGGATTGGCTGGAGGTTATGGTGAGAGTTTTTCTACTAGTAAGGACACCAGCCGACCTTATGGTGATCATTTCCGTGAGTCTCCTTCAGGAAGCATTAGGCAGATGGTGGAGCCTGATGCTCCAAGTGCATGACGAGGTGACACTTCTCTGGGCAGACTTCCAGAGCCTACTTCGGGAAAAGTTTGTCCTAGCCACCCTACATCCAGTGTGGATACAGGAGTTACTTCATCTGTAGTAAGGAATCATGATGGTGGCACAATACTCAGTGAGGTTCACTGACCTCTCACGCTACTCCACCGATATAGTGCGGGACCCATTATTCAAGGCTCAGACCTTCGAGTAGGGGCTCATGTGAGAGATCAGGGCTTCGATGATCTCCCTCAGCATCCCGATGCAGGAAGAGGTGTTGGAGCAAGCCCTCTTAGTGGATGGTTTACTTGCTAAGCAGTCACCAGCAGCAAGACCCACCACCGGGCCTCACGTAGTGGAGACTTCTGCAGATGGAAGCTGAAAGATGTCATAGAGATCCAAGCAGAATAGGCCATCCAGTGGACGACCTCAAGATATAGGTTCGGTTATGTGAGGCACACGAGACAAAGCCATTCATACAAGGAGAAGGCAGTGTTACGCATGCGACGGGATGGGTCACATGGCTTGAGACTATCTGACCCGTCATGAAGATGATCATAATATAGTTGAGGGACCTCCCAGGAAGAGGCAGAGGTTTGACCATGGTGGTCCGTAGGGAGCAGCCGAATGTGGTAGAGGAGCTGGCCGAGTAGCAGGTGGTGTACGACGTTTCTATGTCCTACAACCACTACCATTCGGAGGTCCACCCCGACCGTAGGGAGCAGGTGGATAGGAGAGAGCTTATCTCCAATCAGTTGAGGCTTATGATCATGGAACTCTGGAGATGATTCAAGGTACGATCTATGTCTACTCCACCTTAGCTGCAGTTCTTATAGACACAGGTTTCAGTCACTCTTTCATTGTCATTGCCCTTGTTTGGAGCTCGAAGATTCCAACGGAGCTGTTAGATCGATCCTTATGGATAGAGACTCCTACAGAAGTAGACTCGATGATTACACACTGGTTCTAGTAGTGTGATCTTACTCTAGGAGGTGAGAGCTTTGGATAGGATCTCCTCATAGCGGCATCGAGGCCTTACGACGTCATCTTGGGTATGGACTGGTTATCTATAGTCCATGCTCAGATTGATTGTATTAGGTGAAAAGTGTGGTGTGTCTACACGGATGGGATCAGTTTTACCTTCACCAGTGAGAAGGGAGCCTTTGCAACATAGGACGGGCTTACTCGGAGGAGGTTTCAACCGATCACTCATCAGTTGGCCTACCTTACCCTCGAAGCAGTTGATGTGGATAGTCTGAGCTATCCTGTAGTGGTAGACCAGTACACGGATGTTTTCCCTGATGATGTCCCCAGTCTACCTCCTCGCATAGAGGTGGACTTTTACGTTGACCTGTACCCCGATATGGCACCGATATCTACACAAGCATATCGGATGGCTCCCGCAGAGCTTCACGAGCTATGGGTACAGCTAGAGAACTTTCAGGGGAAGGGATTCATCGGGCCTAGTGTTTCTCCCTGGGCAGCCCCGATTCTGTTCACCAAGAAGGTGGATGGGAGCTTGAGGCTTTGTGTCAACTACCAGTGCCTGAATCAGGTGACCTTGAAGAACAAGTACCCACTCCCAATGATTGATGACCTCTTTGATCAGCTGAAGGGAGCACGGTGGTTCTCAAAGATAAACCTCATATTAGGCCATCACCAACTCATATTTTGAGATGAGGATGTGTAGAAGACGGACTTTAGATGCCGGTATGGCCACCACGAGTTCTTGGTTATGCCATTCGGTGTAACCAACACTCCATTAATGTTCATGGGACTCATGAACAGGATCTTCCATCTATACCTTGATTGCTTTGTCGTAGTCTTCATCGACGACATTCTAATCTACTCGACTACTGAGGAGGAGCATGCCTACCATTTGTAGGTAGTACTGGACACACTCTGAGATAATCATCTCTATGGTAATCTCTCGAAGTTCCAGTTTTGGATCTGAGAGGTTCACTTTTTGGGACATGTCATCTCGGAGGCTGGAGTTGCAGTAGATCCAGTGAAGTTTGAGGTGGTACATTCTTGGGAGCCACCCAGGAGTGTGATGGAAGTATGGAATTTCTTGGGTTTAGCTTGATACTACCAGAGATTTGTGCCAGATTTCTCCAGAGTTGCAGCACCACTATCATCCTTAACGAATAAGGGGAAACCCTTTGTGTGGTCAGAGAGATACCAGCAGAGGTTTCAGGATTTAAGGCAGAGACTGACTAGTGCCCCCATCTTGAGGCTACCTGAGGAAGGCATAGGGTATGTAGTTTACTGCGACGCATCAGGTACTGGACTCGGGTGTGACCTAATGCAGGAGTGATCAATGATCGCTTATGGTTCTCAACAGCTGAGACAACATGAGAAGAACTACGCTACCCATGACCTGGATTTAGCAGTAGTGGTCTTCACCTTGAAGATGTGGTGACACTATCTGGTGGGAGAATGTTTTACCGTGTACTCTGATCACAAGATTCTCAGGTATATCTTCTCCCAGAAGGACATAAACCTGAGACAGCGACCTTGGCTTGAGTTCCTCCAGGACTATAAATTTGAGATAGTCTATAATCTTGGTAAGGGGAACGTTGTTGTAGATGCACTCAGTAGGAGGTATGGTATACAGCTACTAGGAGAGGCGACAGAGAAGCTGGATGCTTTACAGATATCCTTTGTGGATAGAGATGGATCAGTCTTCCTTCAATCTCTTACAGTCACTCTCTCACTTCTTCAGCAAGTCAAGGAGGCACAACATGGGGACGCTGACTGCGAAACATGACATGATCAGATATCCATAGGGCAGGCACCTAATGGATTTTATGAAGGTGTCATCCTCTTCAAATCACGTACTATGGTGCCAGTGTCACTTTAGGAGGAAGTGTTGAGTGATTTCCACACATCCCATCTAGAGTTATATCCAAGAGTGGAGAAGATGTACCAGGATCTCCGGCAATAGCACTAGTGGGTAGGAATGAAGAAGGCAGTTGCAGAGTTTGTCTCTCAGTGCCTCACTTGTCAGCAAGTGAAGGCAGATCACCAGGTACCAGCAGGCTTAGTTCAGCCTTTAGAGATCCCAAAGTGGAAGTGGTATGGGATATCCATGGACTTTTTTATGGGACTTACACGTATATCCAGAGGTCATGACTCGATTTGGGTGATCGTTGACTAACTCACCAAGTCAGCCCACTTCCTACCGATCAGAGAGAAAGGTTCAGTAGAGAGCTTGGGATGCCTCTACATGTAGGAGATTATGCGGCTACATGGAGTACCTTTGACGATTGTCTCCAATCGTGATGCATTTTTTACTTCCTAGTTATGGAAGGTGTTGTAGGAGGCTTTCGGGATGCAGCTTCATTTGAGTACCACCTTCCATCCTCAGACGGATGGTCAGACTGAGCGGACCATTCAGACCCTTGAGGACATGCTACTTGCTTGTGTCCTCGACTTCGGTTGCAGCTGGGAGGATCACTTACCTTTGGTGGAGTTTTAATAAAACAACAGTTATCACTCCACCATTGGGATGTCACCTTTTGAGGCGTTATACGGGCGACCTTGCAGATCACCCTTGTGTTGGACTAACCTTGGGGAGTCAGCACTAGTGGGACCAGAGATGGTATGAGCTACCATGGAGAAGGTGCATATCATCCAAGAGTGAATGAATACTACACAGAGCAGGCAGAATTCGTATTCTGATAGGATAAGGAGGTCTTTGGAGTTCTAGGATAGTGACCACGTCTTTCTACGGGTCTCACCTCGATGAGGTCTACGGAGATTTGGCTGAGCCGGTAAGTTATCTCTGAGATTCATCGGACCTTTTTAGGTCCTCAGCAGAGTTGGCGAGGTGGCATACCGCTTATCCCTTCCACCTCAGTTTCACCAGGTGCACGGCGTCTTCCACGTATCCCAGCTGAGGAGATACATGCACGTCCCTTATCACATCATTGACCATGGGGAGCTGGATGTCGATGATGGGGAGACTTTTACGGAGGTTCTAGTGGAGATAGAGGATTGACAGGAGCAGGTCCTATGTGGACGGTCGATACCTCTGGTGTGGATTCGCTGGCAGTATGGGAACCTCTAGGAGAGAACATGGGAGCGGGAGGCTCAGATGCATGCTTAGAACCCCCCCCCCCCCCTGTTCCCTTAGTTCGAGTTGTAGCTTATAGGGATATAAATCCCTGAGGTGGGGAGAATCTAAAGACCCGGAATTTCCATAGAAATTTTTTTCTTAAATACATGGGAATTTTAAGAGTCCGCAAAATTTGAAGGCTCATGATTCCAAGGCCCGGTGTGCCCAGAATCAATTTCTAAAGTTTTGTTCAGGTATGTTTAGTAAACGTATGAGTAGGTTTTTATAACTTTTGAACTGGTGCTTAGAATTGAAATCAGAGGGCACCGTTGAACTTGTAGCACCATTATTCGCTTAAGAATACTTTCACCTTGAAGGCAGTTGGTCAAGAATAAAAGTTAGTTTTGGGGGTTTTAGTGAATGAATTAAATAAAAATAAATTTGTGTAGCTTTATTTTTATTTGTTGGTTAAAACCTCCACTTGGAAGTTGAAAGTTGGAAGTGTGGGGACCACCCGACCATAACCACCCATGAGATGTTATGGTGGTGGGGCCCACCCGAACCTAACCTTCTGCGAGAGGTTACAATGTGGGGACCACCTGGGACTAAACCCCCCTAATAATGGTTGTAGAGGAAAACCTCTCAACTCCCCTCATTAATGAGGGAGAGTCTCTCCACCCCCACCTTTAATGTGCCAAATCCTCCTCTTTAATTTATTGTGCCAACCTCGTGAATTAATTAAGTGGATACAACTTAATTAATTCACCCTTTTTGAATTCTTATTCCAATGATAGATTTTATAATCTATTACCTTGGATTCTTATTATTTTGGTTGGCAAAAGGTTGGCAAAGGAGGATTAGAGCTTTTGAGAGAAAATCTCTCACCAACGAAGAATGAAGAATGCTCCCAACAAAGAATGCTCCCAACGAAGAACACATTTGACTACGAAGAAAGATCTCCTTCGACCTTCATCCATGGACTCCTACCGACATGGGATGTCTTTGACCGACCTTCCCTCCACATCGTTGTCAACGAACCGACGCACTAGCTTGGGATTGGAAGAGTGCGGCGAACGCGACGAACGATGACAACTCTGTCTTCTTCCCTGTGACTCTGTCGACAAACAACGATCAAGGTAGGGGGTTTATTTGCATGTTAATTCTTTCCTTGACTTTTCTTTTTCAGATTGGGAAAGAATCATTGCGGAGGCTATAGAATTTGAAGTTCATCGTTCTCCTTTATTGATGGACCGATTACTATCACCCTAAACATGGAGGGTACGGGCCAAACTAACATAGCTCGACTCCCTCTGTTGATCTCTTTTGTGATGTTCTTCGACATGGAAATGAAATGATGAGGTGACGAAGGTGACAGGAAACGACCGCGCTACCCTCGGTTTCTTCGACCCGCGCTGCCCGCCAGCCGTGCCATCCGTCGACCCAACTATTCCGAGCCGCACCCTGCCCTGGCCGAACAGTCCTCGACCATGCCATGCCCCGGCCGTGTCACCCTAGTTTCACCCTCCGTCTGACCGAACTGGCCGAACCAGCCCCAACCACCCCGTCATCCGGCTGAACTGGTTCCGCCGCTTGGGCCCAAACCGCGGTGTCCTCCCGGCCACCCGTGCACTCCCAGCCACCCACGCACTCTCAGCCGCCCACGCCACCCGGTCGCCCGTGCCTCCCAATCGCTCGTGCACTATCGACCACTCGTGCCTCCCGATTTCCCTGCGCCTCTCGGCCGCTGCCGGCCTCCCGTGCACCTCGGTCGAACCACGCTGGTTCACACGCCCCGTGCGCCCCGTGCCACCGCTGGCTGAACCGGCCTCATCCATCCAGGTCGAGCCGCTCGATCCAAGCCCCTTGCAGTGCTGGCCAAACCGGCCTTAGCCATTCGGGCCGAGCTGCCAATCTGCGCCCCGTGCTCGCCTAATTGAGCTGACATTCTGTGCCTCTCGTGGCGCCTCCAGGATGAACCACCCTTACACCGACCCGCAGCTGGTCCACACCCTCGCAATCGGTATACGTCCTCATGCTACTCATAGCCTTCGCAGCCTACTGGGCCGGCCCAGACTAAGTCAGGCCAGGTCGGTCCGACCGGGTCGGACCGGACCCCTGGCCCACTACGACCATTTACTTTCTTTTTTCCATATCTTTGGCACCGGACATCCGTTTGATGAACTGTCAGTGGCACTGGTATTCGTGGAGCGCGATGGTCCCTTTGTGTATACCCCACTGGAGTTTTGGGTATAGTTGAGATATAGTCTGGTTGTATCGAGCACGAATCAAATCGGGCCCCCGGGACTAAAAGACTAATAACTCACAGACCGGGTGTCCGATTGACGCGTCATCTGTTGCGTTGAGACCCCTATGACGTGGTGGACCTTTGGGATACTTCTTCATGGGAATTCGGGGCAGTTGATGTATCGAAACTTGGATTGAGGAGTGGACCCTCCCGGAATCAAGCGTGCTTTGTGTGGGAACCTTGTGGCTGGATTCTTTGTGATAAAGGGATCCTACATGGGTTCGACAGCTCCGACTACTATTCCAGGATCCTACATGGGTTCGACAGCTCCAACTACTGTTCCAGGATCCTACATGGGTTCGACAGATCTAATTACTGTTCCAGGATCCTATGTGGGTTCGACAGCTCTGTTTACTATACCAGGATCCTACGTGGGTTTGATAATGTAGATGATCCAGTGGCTACATCTAATCATCTCTATCTATCTATATAAGATGTATACCTATGTGAGCTGAGTCAGTAACTTTTTTGTTTACCTCACAATTGAGATGGATTACTTGATAACTTAGGTATATTTATGTGCATATACCTAAGTGGGGTTATTTGTTGATTTCATACTTTGTGGTTTATCCTTGTTGGATTTTGTGGGACCTTGAGGGTCTTAGGGTCCCTACTGAGTATCGTTATACTTACCCCTGCACGGGATATGTCTACACCACGTTGTGTTGGTTGTAGATGACGGACAACGCTGACTGAGGAACATAATATGTAAATTTGAAATACATACCACATAAAAAGGGATCTTGAAAGGAAAAGAGAAGTTGAAATTTAAAATTTACATATTATGTTCTTATATCCATTTTATTATATCTCTTTACTTTATTAATATTATTTTATGAATTTTAGACCCTTGTCCCATCTATTTTTAATGTTTTCTAAAACCATGTTTCATACCCGTTATGCTGCTATATTTTATTCTAAAACTTTATCTCTTTTTCTCAAGAAATTCTCTTATGAATACCCAAACCTCTTTCTTTTCTAGGGGTTTTACCTATATTTAAAAATGATATATTTTATTCTGGTATTAACATACATAAAACCCTCCTTCTCTTTTTATGGGTTAATAATAACATAAAGATCTTGTATTTAAGCACTTTTTCTTAAAAATGTCATGATTTTTTTATGAAACCCATTTATTGTATTCTAAATATGTTATTTATAAAATGTTTTATTATGATATATGTAGATCACATTAATTAAGACATATTAATTGTGCATCCATATTATGCTCCAATTCATTGGGTAAATAATTTAATTTATAGCGATGACATGTTTTACGATACCCTAGTGAATAACCTTGGTAATTTTTATGACACCTCAGTGGTAAACCTTGGTGATATTATTATGAATGACTCAATTAAATGTTTTGTCCACATATCCAAGTTATGATTCATGTTATTATTATTATTATATGCCTCTTTCTCATTCCTTTATGTATTTACTTAAGTTATTATTGATATTTCTCAAGAACATAAGTAAACTGCTTCCCTTGTTTTCCCTTACTAGGCCTTATGCTCATCATTTCATTTTATGTGTGTCCCAGGGTTATTAGATATAGTAAAATTAATTAATATTAACCAATGAATAATCCTCTCAAATTTTTTAGAATAATATTTTAAGTTTTCATGTATTATGTACCTTATTTCTGAGAAACTAAAGTTTAATAGATCCTCTATTTTGTACAATGTAATGAAAAGTTATGTAATGAAAAGGTTGGATGCCATGATTAGAATATGTGAGTTGTGACTTTTTAATCCATGTAAATTTTGATGTTTTAAGCCAACACATCTTGATATGTTAATTGAATATCTATCCGACACTTTTATATTCTTTAAAGTTCAAATGAAGACATCTTTCTCATGATTTTTCTTTATAAAAATAGCCAAAGGATACTTTCTATTCTAATTTTGGAAAAAACCATGATTTATATTCATTGACTCCTAATATTTACAATAAGGTGATCCTTCGATTTACCCTACTCATTAAGAAATGTAAAAATTAAATTGTTATAGATGTTCTTATCAATATGAATTACTTCAAGATTATAATGTATCAAATTAAAATCCCGATAAGGAAGTTTAAAAAATATACTCTTTTTCTTCCATTTTTGTGTTCTAACTGCTTGAGATACTGTACCTCATACCCTTTTTCCCCTTCTTCAAACTGGTGACATTTTCCAAATTATTCAGTGACATTCATTAATTTTTCCAAGATTTCTAAACCGAATAACACCTTCGGTGAATTTCTCAACTCAATATCCCCATTTAATCATGTCTTATTAAATCTAAATTTATGAGAGGCATCAGGAAATTGATTATGACACATAAAACACCATTTACTACTATGAGGTAATCATTGAGGTTCTAAATCAAAATCATAAACTAGATAATCCAAACCCACATGATTGTTCCAACCAGATAAATTTCCTAGTCCAAGAAAGTCACTAATTGTTCACATTAAATAAACATGCATTTTGAATAGTTTTATTGTTGAATAATCATATGTTTCTATGCCATCATCCCATAATTCTCGAAATTCTTTTATTAAAGGTTGAAGGTATACATCAATTTCATTTCTAGCCATTTGATTTCAAGTAATAATCATCTAAATAATGAAATAATTATTCTTCATACATATCCATGGAGGTAGATTATAGGATATCAAAACAACTAGAAAAATTCTATAATTTTTACTTAAAGTACTAAAAGGGTTAAAACCAACAAAATCCAACCCAAAATGTACATTTATGGGATCTGAAGAAAAACATAGATGTAATGAATCAAACATATTTCATGATGTTGATTCTTTTGGATGTCTCATTAACCCATCATTACTATCTTGAGCATACCACTTCATGTGGTATGTAGTCTTAGATGACATGGATAATCTTTGTAAGCATGGTTTCATAGGAAAGTAACACAAAACATTTATAGGAGTTTCCTTCTTCTATTTATTCCTAGGAATGCATTGATTTATACTCTCATTTTTGTTCATTGAATTCCATATAATTTTATGACATATTATTCATTATTATTTATCAGACTCTTTTACCCAGTAAATAATTCAATCATTAGGGCACGCATCCATCTTTGTATAATCAAGTACAAGTTTTTTGATGACTTTCTTTATTGCATAGATTGATGTACGGATCTTATATTCACTAAATTTATCATGAATCAACTCTAAAAGCATAGAAATTTCTTTATAATTAATTCCATAAATACACCTTATGTGATACAGCTTAATTAGAAAAGAAAACTTTGAATTCTTGGAACACCCTTCATACAATTCTTGTTTTCCATCTTCAATTAATTCATAAAACTCATTTTTTTGGTCACTGAAATTATGATCAATATTAAACTCCTTAGGATCAAATGATGGCTCTTTTTATCTATTAAAATCTTAGACATTGTATCCTACAAATCCAAATGTTTCATTTATAAAATTTTGAACTAAATTCTCCTCTGGTGGGTCACTTTGTATTTCGTTGATAGGATTTTCATTATTTTGACTTTCCATAACATTTTATTCACCATTCCAAATCCAACATATATATCGAGTAGAAAACCATTTCAATATAAAATTCTCATATACTATGTTTTTATTCAACCATCACTTGAATTTATAATTAGGACATGAACATTTTATTCTTCCATCCACTGATCGGTTTGTGATTTCTTAATATAAAAATTCTTAAAAACACTTGGCATATTTAGGTGTGTTTTGATGTAAATTAATCCAAATTTTATCCATAAGTATTGTATTATCTCTATTATCCCTATGCATTTAGGTGTAAAGATATAATTGGTTAATCAAATAAGTACAATCAAAAGTAAGCATCACCCAACTTCGTCATTGACCAGGGTAGGGTCTTCATTTGACATAACAAAAATTCAACATAAATATGATTCAATCCAGTATTAAAAGAACTCTAACTTTTCTGTTTTTAATGTTATAAATTTTTATTTTATATTGTAGAAACATTATTGTCTCTATATCTAGATATTTCTTATATAATTATGCAAATCAAGATTTGTTGTATCTTAAAACAAGAACTTAAAACTGTGATATCTGGTGACATAGTCTCTTTAAGACTAGCTTTAAAATTATTGCATTCATCAAATATAAAATATATTCATGGTAAATATAAATTCATTTAAAAATAAAGAGTAAAAACCAAATCATCATAAATATGATCGACATTCAATTGATAAAAAATAAATGATAAAACCTAAAGCATCACACCAATCAAGAACAACCAAAGAAACTTCATCTACTCTATGCTCAAGAAGAATAAGACCCAAAATTGATAACCATCACTATTTTAAAATGGAACTATACCTAGATCAAAAAAATTTATAAACTATCCTAAATTAATTACTTTAAACCTTTTCCTTAAGAACTTTATAGGAATAAAAATAAAAATATATGAAGCATAGTCTCAAATAATTAATACTCTATGAATCAAATCAAATGAATCCAAATTAAACCAAGAAACATGCTAAGATATAGAAACCACCACATTTAAAACACAATTAAAAAATTTCCCTTTTCCCCTTAAAAGGAAAAAATTTAAATAAAGGGATCAAAACATAATTCATAAATGTAAATATACCATAAAAATGTTTCCCCCTTTTTAAACATAAAATCTTTTTATCTCATTTAGAAAACTACACAAAATTCATTTCTAAAACTCCACTTCCTATTTAAAATACCATAAAATTTTCATTATTAAATCATATAAAGTTATTTAAAAAAATTCATAAATAATTCACATGAAAAATCTTTGTCAAATCATTTTTTAAACCCAAGAAGAAACCACCTTTGATACTTAAAACACCAACCTTTAAAATTGTTGATGTTTTAAAATAATTTAGGGAAACCAAACAAAATTCAATATAAAAATTACCAAAAAAAATTTATAACATTTAACATAGTACCAAATAAATTTTTCAAAATGATTGGAGTCTTAACCTAAGTTTTTATCAAGACTAAATTTTATTTTGGATCTAAAACACTTGAAAAAATTCCTTGATTTCATAAAATTCTACTTCATTTTGAAACACCTATTAGAATCTCATCACAATTATCAAACCAATTCAATTACAATAACATAAATAACTCATATAATACATCATAATGCATCCTAAATCAATCATAATAAATAATAAATCAACTCAAAAACCTCTAAGAACCAAAATATAAAAAAATATGAAAAATTTACCATAATGCACGATTTAGCAGCTACGATGATGGCTTAGGTAGCGGTCCTTAGGGAACGGTTGGGAGAGGATACAAGGGTGAAATGGATTGTGGAGATCCATTGCAAGAGGGAAAGGGAATTGTTTGAAGTGTTATTAAGGGGGGTTAGGGAGAAACGATGAGTGGAAACGGGGAAAGGGGTGCGATAATAAAGGGGTGGTGAGGAATCAGGGGAGAGGGGAGTGCTCGAGGGAGAAGGGGGGAGCGGTGGTGAGTGGAGAGTGAAGAAAAGGAAAGGGGGGAGTATTGAGTATATTAGGGTAACTAAGAGGTTAGGGGGAGGTGAGCGACTTAGGGAGCCAAGCGGTGAGGGCACGGGGGAGAAGGGGGGAGCGACGGTGATGGCGAGTAGTGAGGGATTGGGGGAAAAGAGTGCTCAAGGGAGAGGGGCGGTGAGGGATCAGGGGAGAGGAGGTACTCAGGGAGAGGGGGAATTAGGGAGAAGGTTTGGGGGATCAAAATTAGTTTTCTTAAAATATTAAGTGGGTTTTTAAATAAAAATATTGATAAATGTTAAAATAAAAAATATAGTGGAGGTTACATGAGATTGTTGCTATATTATAAATTTTTCTAAATGAGATTTATTTAGCGGTGGTTATTAAAACTGCCGCTAATAAACCACCACTAAGTCCTACTTTTTTTAGTGCAATAACTATTTGGAAGAACAATTTGATCTGGATGATTGTGTACTGAATCACAAATTCATCCCAATTTGTGAATCCAATATTATAGATGACTTGGAAAAGTTATACATTCGGTAAGTGGTAAATTTTCATGGAATTATAGTTTCAATAATCTCTGAACAAGATCCTCATTTCACCTCTTGGATGTGGTGATCACTTCAAGAAGATTTGGGTACCCAATTGACCATTAGTATAAAGTATCATCCTCAAATGGATGGGCATTCAAACAGAACAATTCAAACACTATAAGACATGCTCTGAGCTTGTGTTATGGATTTTAGTGGATCATAGGAGGATCATTTTCTTTTATTGGAGTTTTTTTTATAACAATGGTTATCATTCTATGATATATATGACTTCATTCAAGGAATTGTATGGATTCCCATGTCACTCTTCACTTTTTTGGGTAGATACTGAAGAAACATCACTATTAAGACCTAGATTTATGTAAGAGATGACTAGGAAAATTTAGATGATCAGGAAAAGTATGGTTTCATCCCAAATTTATTAGAAATATTATGTCAACAATAAATTTCACCCTTTATCCTTTTTTGTGGAAAATCATGTGTTCCTAAAAGTATCTCTAAGGATGGGACATCATTTATTGGGTAGGTAAGGGAAGTTGTCTCCTCAGTATGTTGGGCTTTTTGAGATACTTGAAATAATTTTTGATCTTGATTATCAGTTCGATTTACTACCACATTTTAGTTTGGTTTATAATTTTTTACATGTATAATTGGGCAAGTATTGGCCTAATCCTATCCATGTGATTCAATTAGATTATATTATTCTTGAACTAGATGATATATTTATTCATTGGTTGATTCATATCTTAGAAATACAAGATAATTACTTTCTTGGAAAATGTTTTTTATTGGTTCAAGTCTTATGAAAACATGGCATGATTTAGGATGAAACTTGGGAAAATTAAAAAAGAGATACTAAAATGATGGCCTAAACTTTTCTAAAGCACTGGAAATCTCTAACTATTTAAGGAAGGAAATCCTAATGTTGGGGGGATGTAACACCCTCATTTTGAGGTACTTTACCCTTTTATTGTGTATTTTGAAATTATATAACACTTGGGTTGAGTTTAGGGAGTTTTTGGATTCTTTTTTGTGTTTTTTTAAGTGTTTATAAGGGTGCATAGTTTGATCGTGGTTAGGAAAAATCGTGTGGGTTTCTCAAGGAAAATGGGTGACAGAATTCAGAGAGAGGGAGGGTCCATACAATTGGTGTATGGTTTTTAAAAACCATGTAGGTTCCTAGGAGAAATTGTTCAAGTGGATAAAAACTGAAAAGTATAGTTTTCACATGGCCTATCAAACTATACAAACCAACCATGTGAGGGGTAGTTTGGAGGTAGTAGCACACACACGGTTTGAACACAATTTCTCAAGTCATGTATACTAACCATGTTTAATGAATTTAATGCTATGGAAATTTGTGTTTAACTAAGTTTTAACCTCCAAACCCTCATTTTTTACCTCCTCTCGGGATCTAAAAATCCACTCTCCTAAGTTTTCTTAGTGGTTCCCTTTGATATGGAATCTAGTTTTGATGGATCTAAATGTGTTAGATCTCTGGAATCAATGGTAAGTACCTGTTTTATCTCTTTTTATTTAGATATATTCATCTCCTCTCACATGAATTGTTATATCTAATCCATTATGTATAGATCTTTGATCTATGATGTGTTTTAATGATATCTTAATTGGATCTATTAAAGGAAAGGGGTTTTGATCTTGGATATAGAGGTTTCATTATATTATTCTTCATTTTCATCACCCGTTAAGAGGTAGGTAGCTTATCTATCTTCTATAATTATTCTATAAATTGAAGTATTAGATTTATTAAAAAAAATTATATTTTCAAAGGAACATTGGGTGATTTCGTAAAGGAACCCCCTCTTGGTTTATGGTTTTTAAATATTAGTTATTTGAATAGTTTTTAGAAAACCCCTTTGAATTATGGTTTTGGTTTTATGCAAGAAAGGTTTTCAATTCAATGTTTTATAAGAAATAATGAATTTATGTGGAATTAATTAGTGTGAGAACTTAGAATGCATGGGAGGCATGTGTTCGTATTTGTATTATGTGGGGCCTTGTTGGTACGTACTTGGTGCATAGTGTCAGACTGGAGGCATGGAAGGTTATATCGCCAAGTGACTTCTTGGTAAAGAATGGATCACCTCTCACCAGTATTGGGATTCTCATTTGGAATTCATGTGTTAATGATTGGATGTATATATTTTGGTTATGTTAAGTGGTATTAATAGATAAAGTTTTTTTATTTTAAAAATAATTGTTTTTAAATTGGTAAACTATTTTAATATTATACTCTTTGTTATAAATTATATTTTAAATAGTGGTCTAACATGTTATTGCTCTAGTGGTGTGAGTTGGGAAGTCTATTGGGGAACTCCTACTGGGTATGATTACTCACCCCTACATATTCACTTTATCACATATATAGACATTGTTCTTAATGACATAGGTAAAATAAATATTTATTATTTCTCTAGTGGAGCATCATAATGCTACTTCCTTGAGATGGTGTTTGGAGCTTGGAGTTTATCTCATGGAGTGGTTGGAATGATTCCACATTAATGTTGTTGTGTTGGGATGTTCTTTGGTTTTATTGAGTTTCCTTGCTATAATTTTTCACTACTATTAAATTTTTTTTGTTTATTGGTTTTTCATTTGAGTTGTATTATTTATACTCATGAATTAGATAATTGGTTTGGTTGTTTTTATTTTTTATTGACATGTTTCATTATTTAAAAAGGGAAAATAATCCTCAAATTTTAAAGTAATCCCTTATCATTTTTTTCTAGCCTTTGGTGTCATGGGGATGTCACCTAAGGTTAGTAGCACCTCGGCACTTTCCAAACCAATGTTTAGAGTTAGAATGTTACATGCACAATGCAGTCTATCATTAAGGTTTGAGACCTATCAAATCCTACCTCAAAGACATGTTCTTATTCCTATTCATTACTCTCAGTTTTTTATGCATGGATACAATGATACCTAAGTTCATAAGGAACTAGATCTTATGATCCTCTGAATCTTATATATTAGTTAACAAAGAAGTTCAAGGGAATTGGTTGTGCTGAAAAGCAACATGATAGGGCCTCAATCTTGACTTATATGGTTCTTGTGTTTAAGGAACCATACATGGTGGTGTTATATATTTTCCTAAATATGTATGAAAAGTATGATATAAGAGGGGTAGATTATAATCTCAATTTATCTATAATTTTTTTTAACCCTATCAAGTAATCAATTTATCAGTAGTTATGAACTTCTAATAAACTCAAAAATCAGAGTAATTAAATAGAATAAAAAAATTCCAATAAAAAATTAAATTTAAATGTAGCTGGAATAAATAAAAATTCATTAAGCACAAAATAAATTAAGTTTGACATAATTTTAGTATAATCAAATAAAAGTAAAAATACAAAAAAAAAATCTTGGTATAAATTCAAAAAAATGTGGAGTATTAGATTACAAACTAAATGCTCCTTTAAAATAATATTATTAAACCACACTTTCATCAAAGTGTAATTAGAACCTTCAAACCTGATTCAAGGTACTTGTCTTCCTATCCCCAAAATCCCTTGACTTAAACCCATTACAAGGTACTTTATTTTCCTATCCCCAAAATACCCTGATCACATAGGATCAAATATAGCTATATCTTCCAATACTCAGAAGCCCTCAATCACATGGGACTAAAAACACTTGATCTATAATCCTATCCTTATAATTCCTTGATCATGAAATATCATAAATGAAATAAATACAAAGGAAAATTCTAGATGTTTACAAATTAAAACCTCACAGTGGATGTAATTATCAAAAAACTTAAAAATAAAAACAATTACCCTGATCAAAATCACTCATAGCAACAAGCAGTTTCACAACTTCAAGAAAATTAGAAACTTTCAGAATGCTTAATATTACATATTATGATCCATGAAGTTGTGCTTCAATTTAAAATAGGTTATAACAAACTTTAATGTTTGAAATCCACATTCTTTGAGGTAAGTTTTAACTACATATAAATAAACTTCTTTATCTTTTGATAAACTCAACATATCTTCACATATTCTAGTGAAGTTATACCCATGACACTACATCACTCATAAATTCAATGAAGTCAAATATAATCATGTAATTTAGTTCTATAGATTTTCATCTTTTATACTCAAACCTTTGGAATTTCATTTACCATATTTTTATTCAGAAAAGAAAAAACAATTAAACCAAAACTTTATGTTACATAAAGTTCTTACTAAGTGTATTATGATTTTAAAAACAAAGTAAGCACATGAGTATTTGATTCAAAAATATCCCCTTTTTGGAAAGTACAATACATTCAAGGAAAATTGATAAGTTCAACTAAATCTTAACAAGATACTCCCTATAAATTCTCATGAAGTGAATTTCTTCCCTTTTTCATATAATCTTTAAAAAAATCAAAATCATTAGCCACAATTAGTATAAGCAGACTTAAATATCCATTTATTAAAAAAATAAAATATTATTGATTTCATAAGTTTCTCCCCTTTATGAAAAACATTTATCTCCCTTTATAAAAAGATAAAAACTTATAATTTTTATTA
This sequence comes from Viscum album, assembly GCA_963277665.1. Lineage (NCBI taxonomy): Eukaryota > Viridiplantae > Streptophyta > Magnoliopsida > Santalales > Viscaceae > Viscum > Viscum album. Next base: position 418,198,014 of record OY728162.1, on the reverse strand, counting down.
TATTTCTCCCCCTTTGTTATTTTCAAAAAGAATCTCTTACCCTTTGAAATTATATTAAAAGACAAAGATTAACACTCTCTCCTTAAATTTTTTGAAATTTTCACCCCTTTTGGAAAAAAATAAACATTATACCCCTTAATAAAAACAAAAAATAATTAAGAAAATATTTTCTAAAATTTGTCCCCATTTACAATATTTTAATCAGGAAAAAAATAGAAAATAGAGAAACTTCTTATTAATCTCAACTATCTATAAGTACAACTTTTTAATCTCCAGAATGTTCTATATGATAAAAGTAAAGAACTCTCTCCCTTAATAAAAATATCCGTATACTTTTTATAACAATCTTGAAAAAAAATCACATAGATCAACAAACTTATAAGTAAATCTAAAAGAATTGGAGTCATGTTAAACATTAGAACTAAGATAAATTTAATGTATAAACTTCAAAAGTAGTAACTTTCATTATATTTATTTTCAATGAATGATTATTTTAAAACATAAAATCTATATAAATATAAAAAAATTGTTTAAAACATAAGAACAACTTTGAAAACAAAAACTTTAATCACTTTTAATGGAGTTTTTCAATATTAGGAGAAATGTTAAATAAGAAGTTAATTGAAGATCATTTTAAATTGATCATTCTTAAATTATATTTAATATATTTGAATCTATCAAAATTTAACAGTTTAGTAAAAATATTAGCAAGTTGGTTTTTCATTTTGATAAATTCAAGAAATATATCTCCTTTTATATGTGTTCCTTAAGGAAATGATTTCTTGTATTTATATGTTTAGCACTTTAGTAATGTGTTGGGTTTCTAGAAAAATAAATCACACTAGTATTATCACAAAGGATTAGAGTTTGAGTAAATTTAAAACCAAAATATATGATTGTGTGTTGTGTATACAAGACCTAAACACAAGAGGGTGAATTATAATATCAAATGATCTACAATTTTTAAACCCTCTCAATTAATCAGCTTATCTGTAGTTATGAACTTTTGGTAAACTCATAAATCAAAATAATTAACACAATGAAAAATCATCAATAGATGAGTTGATATAAATATAGTTGAAATAAATAAATTTTGGTTAAGCAAAATGGAAATTTTGGTTGTCGGAACCTCAGTAAAATCCAACAAAATTAAAGTATAAAAAAATATGCACAGTAGAAATTCAACAAAACGTAGAGTATTATATTACAATCCAAATACTTATTTAAATAGATATTATTAAAACAACACTTTTATCCAAAGTATAAGGAGAACCGTTAAACCCTGTTCAAGTCACTTGTATTCTTATCCCCAGAATCCCTTGACTTAAACCCATCAGAAGGTGCTTTGTCTTAATATCCTTAGAATCCTCCAACCACATAGGATAATAAACACTATATTTTTCTTCCTATAACTATAATTCATCAATCATTTTGGATAAAAAAATACAATGAGTATAGTGTAAAATTATAAATATCTTTACAAAGAAAAAACTTCACAGTAGTAGCTCTTATAAAAAAAACTCAGAAAGAAAAAAAGTACACTTATCAGAATCTCTTATAATAATAAGTTATTTCACAACTTCAATATGATTAAAAAAATTAAAATGATTGATATTATCTCTTTTGATCCACAAATTTTTTGTTCAATTTATATGAGTTTGTAAAAAAAATCAATGTTCAAAATATGAATTATTCAGGGTCAATTGTAACTATATCAGAAGTAGTTTCTTCATCTTCTAATGAACTCAGCATATCTTCACATCTTTTGCTGAATTTATTCTTTCATACCTATATTTTCCATAAATATTGTGAAATCAAAGATGAGTATGAAATTTAGTTCCCTATATTTTTATCTTTTCAACTAAAACCTTTAGAATTTAATTTATCATATTTTTATTTAGAAAAAGAACAATGAAATAAAAACTTTAAGTTACATCAATTTCCTACTAAGTGTATTGTGATTTTCAAAAAAAATAAGAAAAAGAGTCCTTTTCTCAATAGTATCATTTGGAACTATCATGGTTTCATCATTGTGGGTTTCTCTTCCTTCTATGGGGATGGAAACTATATTCTCATGGAAGCTCATGTTATATCAACCAGACTCTATCTTTGTTATTTGAATAAAATAAAACTCTCTGTAATTGAATTGGATTCATCTCATCGGTCAATTACTTTTTTGGGTACTCACCCAGTCAGTGGATCGTTGCCTATAACAATAGAGCATGTAGAATCATACTCCATCGGGAAGTGGAGATATTTCACACCTAGTAGAAGGGGAATATGGCAGTCGATATCTTAACATAAAAAGTTAACTATTCCAAGATTCTAAATACATATTCGAGCATTGTATCTTAACCATTGGAATATATGACCATTGTTCATAGGTATTCCCTTGGGATCCACAACTTTATAACTCCTTGATTTTGTTCTTATACTTTTTTTCTTTCATCATGAGAATATATAAATTTCTAGTTAGTAATTTAAAGGGTATATTTACCTTAAGAAATCCCCTTTTATCAAGTGTTGACATGTCCTTTGGATCATCTTTATAGAAACCAAGTTATAAAAGAATTTTAAAAAACCAAATCAAGGAAACATCCTCAAATAATTTTAAATAATTAAAAATCATAAGGACATCTCATAAAAGAATCCAAACATTCCCTAAGTTTTCAAACAATCCATTTAAAACATAATTTTACCCCCTTATAAATTTTTTTAGAAAAAAACACTCCTTTGATTATAAATATCCTTAAAATATACTTCTTAGTCATTTAAACAAATACTTGATATCAAAAATTTATATGAAAATGGATTTTGATCATAAAAACATAAGAAATCCCCTTTTTCAAATAGAAAAAGAGAGGAAAACTAACTTCCTTTAGCAAGGATTAATAGATAAAATTAATATAATGTCTATAATGTTCATACCATAAAGTGGAAATAAGAAAAAATTACATGGATTTAAATTTATAGGAATATTCATAGAGAAACCTACCTTAATGTTGAGGAATGAGAATATTTTTCTCTAATCATCAGAAGTTTACCCTTCTTGTAATATAGTGTATCAGAAATTCAACCACCCTAGGCAAGTTAGCTACTAATCGAATCATCCCCCATGACTTAAAAGATCAGGATTTATAAATCCAGGAGCCCCAGCCACTGCATCAATTCATCCTCAACCTTTTGGTTCTGGTCACCTCACAATCATTATTCTAGAAAATGCACACAAGATCAAGCACATAATGAACACACATACATGCAATCATAAATACATAAACACAATGTACACAAGGATTACATATTTTAGACACTGTGTCCCATGTCTATGAGGAAGCGATGAAGTTTCTTTCATTCCATTAGAAACAAGAGTACATCTAAGTTACAAGGGATATCAACTTTTTTTAACCCCACCCAGACCACCGATAGAAGTCTCTTCAACTTCTAGTGATCCTTCTACAAGTCTTTTACCATCAGAAGTCCAGCCTCTAGCACCTAGATGTGCCCAACTATGATCTTTCTGAATCCACCTCTACCTTCAGGTCTAGCCCCATCAACTCGTATTCTAATCATTGTTAATCTATTTTGTTGAAGTATATCATTGAACAGCTTTTTTATTATGTTTTGTTAATTAAAATTGTATTTTTTATTCCCCTTAATATGAGTTTTAAATCATTATTTATCATATTGGTTTATTCCTTGTTTAATTTATCCATTGTTTTTATTATTTTAATTCTATCTAAAAATCTATCCAAGTCTATATTTACTGTTATGTAGACAATGGATCAACTATATGTGCAATGGATCAACCACATGCACAATGGATCGACTGCATGTATAATGATCAACCGCATATACAATGGATCGACCACATGTATAATGGATCGACTGTATGTACAATGAATCAAATGCATGTTCCCAATCAATAATGAGGAAAAAAAGATTTTGACTATTGATCATGTAAAACAAGTGACCATCCAAAACAAATATTCAAAGTTTTCCTAACCTCTAAATTGATAAAACATAGGGTTTCAATCAACTGTACCATTAAATCAACCATGAAAAAAAATAAAAGTTCTGGATCAAACAAACATTCATGTTAATCGACCACACATTCATTCAAATCAAATACGTGTTGATTCTAATCGACCACATAAATAAAGTCAGGACCTGTGATAAGGATTGATCATCCATAAGAACCTCATTCTACCAAAGTAATTGACCGTAGCTATTTCAAAGATACTCTATTTATTATATTATTTCATATTTATATTTACTTTATGTTTATATTGATTATTTTTATTGATTTATTTGTTCTATAATTACTCATTAATCATGTTGATTTCATAAAAACATTTTTTAGAGTATCTTGTATAGATTTAAATAAAGAATAAAGAGGTTTATGTGTGGTTTGATTTTCACACTTCATATTCAATGGGAGTGATTCAAAATTCAAACTGCTTAAAATTTGAAGAGTTTTATTTGATCGATATATTAGGGATTTTTCTAAGGATTATGAAGTCAATTTTTATGGAATATTTACCAATACATTAATTTTTCTAATTAGTAAAGTTGTATTTAGATTTATATATTTATCAAAGATACTTAAAACACTCAATAAATTCATTATTAATGAAATAAAAAATTACAGATACATAGAGAATGATATACTACAATGTCCTGCAATGTCTATGTATGTGATTACCATTTTTAAAGGGTTGTTGTACATATGGAAACTCAATATAAAAATTTATGAAACTAGTTCCAAACATAGAGCTTGAGGATTCTTTCAAATTGTAATTTGCAAAACACTTTTTTGATCAATCATTGGGACACTCTTGACTAAAAAATGTTCATAAAATCCTTTACTATTGAAGATAACATGAATTCCTTGACACTCATACTCTATAAAAACCAAATTTTTGTGTTTTTTGTGGGGTTTTCCTTCCGAGGGTGTGTTCATTTGGGGTATTTGTATGAATTGTTAATTATTTATGCCTATACTATTTATTTTTTTAGTATGGACATCTGAAATGGCCTTTTTTATCCCCCCTATAACCCCCTCTAGAGGTATTATCCCCAAGTTATCTACTCTGAGAGTTCCCCTTTGGGCCCCCTTTTCTCGCTCTCTGGTTTAAAAGTCGCCCTTATAAGGATCCCTAAATTGTGAGTTGAGAATAATAATGAAAATATTTGGTTTTCATACCCATTCATGTGGTGTTCTAAAGCTAAACTCATCTCATACTATCTGATAGACTAAGATTTTCTTCTTGTTTCTCCTATGGGAGGGTCTTGTAGTAAGTACTTCGGGGAATCAATATCGCACGTGTTTCCCTCAGAGTGGTAGATATATCGTTGTTAGTCAACCTCCACTATATTTATATCAGGTCCTCTTTAGTTCCTCGATCTCATCCTTCCAACCTCAGGCTCTGCTCCCAGGTACTCTAGTCTAAGATACCTGATGCACTTGTACTCAGTGATAGTTGGGTGTGTTAGGAAAATATCAGATCTCACTATGAATTAATGTTTTCTTGATACAGTTTCCAACTCATTGTTATTCCATGACTTGTATCATATCCATAGTTAATACCACTAATATTTAAGGGAGGTTTGTCCCATAATTTCATAATTACTATGAACTTAGTTTGAGCATTGTCAGTTTACTATTTTGTTTCATTACTCTTATTGAATCAGTTGAGAGGAGTAATATCTAAATCGACTTTTCCAAACCTTGACCCTACCCCATGTCATCCAGTACACTATAATTTCAATGTTTCTCTAAAATCAAGGAGATTCTATTAGTACTTGGTCCAGATAAAGGAAAGGTTAGTTTCTTTCACCAAATCAAAAGGAATTTAACTAGGTTATGACTCCAGGTGTACAAAATTCAGTCTTGGGTTAATCCTTAAAAGATTAAAAATCCATTGTAAAGGTTTTTTCTACTCATAAAAATTTAGATATTACAATTTAGTTAGTGTCATTTCTCTCTAAATTTTATAGGAGTGAAGAGTAAATATAAGATTAATTTGATATGAACTACTATAAAAATCAATGTGTTCATTTTTTATTTTTACTGTAAAAATTAACATATATTTTATAAGTTTTTAAAATTAATTAAAGAATTAAATTCACCCCCTCTTGAATATTTATCCATCCTCATATTAGGACCAAATATATTTCATAGTTAGATGAGTCACACTTCTTTATATAATGGTCCCATAAAATCATCCAGTTTTCACCACCACACAACATGTGTGAGAAACCCTATATTGGAATATGAAACCTCTGATTTCCAGTAGCATTCATTGCATCGACCTCCAAACCCTGGTGAAAAGTTCACATTATCTTTTTCTCTACACTAATGACTTTGATGAAAATTTCATTTTTGGTATCCATGAGGAAAGATTCCATGTCACTCCATTAGTTACTTTGTGCTGGTCATAAACTCTCTATAATTTTCATCAACTGCTTCAAACATCCATTTATCTATCGAAGTATTCCCCTTTCATTCACATTATTTCATTCTCTAAAACCATGATTTAATCCTTAAGTTCATGAATCATATGTTCCTCCTTGACATTCTTGCACTTGGGATCTACTATAATCCATCTATTATACTCACTTGTCCAACTATTATCATTACTTCTGATGATCTCACCCTATTATCATACTTCCATTGATTTGAAATTCTGATTCCCTCATTGAAATTCTATTCCAATGATCTTGGTATATCCAATGAACTAACTTTAGCTACCTAAAACTGGATGTCACGTGGTGTTGGTTCATTGCCTTCATCCAGGTTCTCCCAAGTGTTACTTATGATGATTTAACATTTGGAGCTTTGACACTTGACCCATAAAATAATTTTCACTCTAAAGATAACAACATCCCACTTGAGAATTGTTTTCATAGTTTGAGTTCAATGATATCTCACTTAAATTCCACTCTCAGGCTCAGACCAAATTCCCACCGACTAGTTTCTATTCACCCGCCTTCTGAAACAATTGTATGGTTCTACACATCATGTCCTTCCAATAATATAGTCTCCCACTAAAATAATCCTTATTTAGTTCTATAGAACCATGATCTTTAATTCCCTTGAATCCACAAAACTCATCTGAATTTTTTCATGGAGTTTCTCTAAATCTAATAGGAACTAAGTTTATATCCTCCGGCTTTATTGAATTTCCATCATCGGGATACATCATGCACCAAGTCCATGGCCTCTCTATTCTATATGTATAATTTTTACACTTAAACCCATGTCACTACATCTCGAGAGATTTTTAGTGCACCAAAATCTAATGATGTCATCAAAACTGACCTACATCTATAATTTCTAGAAATTTTGATGTCATCGGCATGGTGAACTACCACTAAAACTCCTACTCAATGAAACTGGGGAAAATTTGGTCCTTCTCTACCATAGATCTTTCCTAGTCCTAACTATTTGACTAAATATCCCACCTCTATTTAAGAGGTACTTCCAATACTCTAATGATCTTTTGATGATTTTTTCCACAAAATTAAATCCCTTAAAAAGAAATACTTTCCAAGAATTTGGGTTATCCTTTATCTATATTCAGCCTGACCCAAGTCCACATATCTCATATAATTGATATACAAGAGAATAAACAATATATTCTGGGATATCTTTCCCCAAAATGGAAAAAAAACTCGTGACACCCCCCTTCTAGTGTTCCTTGTCAGCCTTCTTGTCTAAAACAAATACAGCCATCACTCTTCCAAAAGTTCAAATCTTTCTCTACACTCTCTTCTACTATATCAACTTAAATTCCACCTATATCATGTGTAACAACCCAAAATCCAATAATCCAGAGTTGATGTCTACTTTATTACATTATAATAAGATACAAGGGATCATTTCACCAAGGATCAGTTAGTTTAGTGGTCTTCAAGAACAAGATAGATACATGATTCCCATTTTAGATTGGAAATAAAATATAAAACATAGTAGAATTAAATAATATTTATCCTTGAAACTCATTCAAATATTATTTCTTCACATCTTGGGGAATGGAAAAAAAATAAGGGTGATCTCAAACACTCAATAATGGTTGCTTACAATGGAAGGTATTATGAGTAAATAAATTATAATCAATATAGAAATGTAGATAACTAAAAACACTTGTAATTTAATTAATAAATTATACATTAAATTCATCAATGGATAATATCGATGTAGTGATTTCATGGATAATAATAGATAAAATTGCAATGAAGGAAATGCATAACGTCGGATGTCTTAATCAAGGCCTTATGCCAAGATACTTTCAAATAAGGGTAGTTATATTCCAGAATCCATTTAATAAGGTTATCCAACTATTTTGTCACATGAGACTTGTCGATGCATTGAACTGAAATTTATAATTGGGCATCATCCACAATTACATGTCCAATGAATTACTCATATATTTAATGATAAATCTAATTTACAAATAATATTCCTTATCAACAAATATATATGTTGATTAAAGAATATGGAATATCAATATTTCCCCAGTCAATAAAATATATTTAATGGTAAGATTCTTTTAAAAAACACTATATGTGGAATTGTATAAAGTTTGGGAAATAAGAATATTCATGTTACAAATAATATGGATATGTAAGAGAAATGTATTGTTTGATTAAAGATGATCATAAGAAAGTTATGTTTTTCAAGACAAATTTATTGACCAAAAAATTAATAACAGATAAAATATGACCATTAATTTAGCAAAAATATATGTTTTTTAATAAAATCAAGTCATTTTTATAATAGAAGAAAATGGAAGAAAAATATTTATAATAAATTTTCATTAATTAATTTTATTTTTAAAACCATGGGAAACTTGTAGAATAATCTATATAGAATAAAATGGTTATGGAAGTGGAAAAATACATTAATATCATATATGTTAAAAAGAAACATTCCTTTGGACTTTTTGAAAAGAATTTTGAAAATGACCCTTTAAGAGAACATTGGACTGATTCCTTTAAAACCTTGTACAAGAATTAAAGGATGAAATATTATGTCCTCAATAAATTATTTAATTAAATAGAAAGTTATTTTGTAAAACAATTCTCAAAAAAATATGGATATGGAAGAAAATATTCTCGATCAAGAAGAAAAATAAGATCAGATTCTCTTTCAAACATTTATTTTCTTGATTAAAGTGCCAAATAGAGTGAAAGTTAAAAGAAAATATGTAAAATTCTTAAATATATATAGGATAATGATATATAAGTGGTTTATGAATAATAGAATATAAATTCCTTCAATAAAAATGTCAGCAATCTTAAAAATGAGATTATAAAAATAAATACATATCTCTTTCATAACTTTTGAATCATAACCCATTGAAAGAGTAAACTTGAATTGAAACTTTAAATACCATGAATAAATAGATATTAATTTTAAATATATCAAATGGGTAGTATATACACCACATATAAAGAAATAGGTGTATAATACAAAAAATTTCTCAATGAAGTGGAAATTGAGATAAAAAATCCTTACCTCGTGTTTCCAATTAGTTGAGCATGTTTTAACCTCATGTATGATGGTTTTAAAAATTTTATTAATCCATACTAGAGATATATTAATATTTATCTTAATTTATATATATTATCATTACCCATTCATTACTAATTCTTGGTAAAATCAATCATTAGGTGTTAACTATTTATGTTTATCATGCATGTTTCATCGTAAAAGTTCTATATATTGTGCATAGTTTATAGTTTCATAATATAAATAATTATAATCATGTTAAAAATATAAAATTTATTCATTAGATACATTTTTGTAACCATCCATGTAAGTTGGTAAAGAATCATATCAATTCGTGGAGGTGGTAGTCCACACGTACTCATGAGCACCTTTATCATTTTCCAACAGATGTGTGAGAAAATAGATAAGTATTTTTTTTATAATTTAAGAATTAAAAATATATCCTAAATATAGTTTTATTTATTTAAATATGCATATATATACCATATATATGAGTAGGTGATGAAAACTGAAATGCATCGACTCGCAAGGATGTATCTAAGAACCCTAAGGTTGGTATTTTGAGAATAAAAAAACCTCTAGAATGTATCTAAGGATGTTGGGAAGATATTTTGGTTGTTTTTTCTCAAGGTGGTGTGAATAATGTAGGATATGTTGTGTCATTTTATAGCGAAGGAAAGTACACACTTGGAATTACTTAAAATATTTAAATATAATAAATTATTTTTCATGTGAAAGTGGAACCAAGTGGAAAAGATTTAAAATATAAGATATTTTAAGGTTGAAACACCTTAAACCAATATAATTTTTATAGTTTTATGTGGCATTTTAAATCTTATCTTTTGGTTTAACTCTTTCGTTAACCAATTTTAAACGTCACCATGGTAACAAATTTTTTATTAATAAAGGGTTATAAATTTAATTATAAGGTAAAAATTGGCTCACAAAAGTACAAGTGATGACATTTTAAATCGTATTCAATCCCTATTTTCTTATTTAAATATTTTTATGATTTTTAAATCATTTTATAGAATATTATTTATCATAAAATACCATTATTAAATTCATTTTAAGAACTATTCACATATTTTGACTTTAAAGGCATCAAAATGGGAATGGAATACGAATATAAACTCTTTAACCAAAAATTATAAATTATTATTTACCATAAAATTAATGTGAATCTATAAATAATCAAAAAAAATATTACTTTTTTTCTTTTAAAATCATTTTCATTTATTTTTATACTACTTGCACAAGCACTGTGTCAGCGTTGTTTAAGAATTTAAGGTAATTATACCATCACTAAAAATAAAAAACAAATTACATCATAAAAATAAATTAATTATGTTAAAAATAAATTTTAGAATATATAAAAGTTTTGGTAAAATTAAACTCATAAAATTAAATATTTGAAAGTTTATGGATGATTTGTAAGACTTATTCTGTTGTTTTAACCTTGTTTATCACATTTTACCATTTACTAAGGTGATAAATTTTACCGAGGTTACTATTCATAATGCCTAAAAATAAAAGTGTAATATTTTAAAAATTTGAACCTTATAATTATAAATATTGAATCTATATTAAAAAAATAAATTTCTATAGGTGGTAGAAAAAAATTTAAAATAAACCTTCAAAATGTGACGAAAAATTGTTTTTCAGGAAAATGCATTTTTCAAGCATAAGATAATCTTATATTAAATCTATGACTAGTAATCATAATTATATGAATTTAAATTAATATTTATAGATATATGAAATATATATTTCATTTAAATTATTAATCCTTATGGATTATTTTAATTAATTAAAATGGAAAATCATTATGCACTTAAAAACAATTTTCTAAAAAATATCAATTTTTTACTCCAAATAATCTTGTCTTCATTTATATCAAATTTATAATCAATATATGAGTAATTATACATATTATAACACATTATTATAATTAAAAATAGTATTATTTAAATACTTCATTTTCAATTATTCATAAAATCATATATCTAAGAGAAAATTCAAAAAAACATTTTAGGATTATTTTGACATAGTATGTTCAAAATCAATATTCATCTTATCAAGTTAAAATTTTCATGCCATGAAATATTAAAATGTGCATTTTATAATATTTTCATTAAGATAAAATGTTCACTAAATATAATTGAATCTTGGTTTTCAATCATGTCTCTTCTCATTTTTCTAATATGGTACATTAAAATTCAATGGATTTTCATGAGAGGATCCATCAAAACATGAACTTCAATCATTCACACTAAATATTTCACTCTCTTTCACCAAGTTCTAAGAAAAATTCCCATAAATTATAATTCTTATACTTCATACTATCTAAATCTTATGCACTCAGGAAAAACATGCCTTGGATTCTATATTTTAATCATATGATCCCTGACATGCCAGTTCTCCTTATAGTAATAACCTTTCAAAAATTGAAACCTTGTTCGCACTTTCCATCACCATAAAGCCCCCTAGAATTAATTATCATTCCCTTCCATAATTTCTCATACTATCATCTGACCATATTATAATGCATCAAAACTTTGTCTCACCACATCTTCTTCTTGATATAGGATCTTGAAAACACTTTACTAAATTTCAGTAATTCCATCCCAACTACAAGTTTTTGGACCCTTCATAATTTTGAACTTCTAGGAACAAACCTTTCGATATTACACCAATTGTAATTAGCCTAACCAAATCCTCCTCTAACAACCCTTTTAGGAACATTCATAATCCTTAGTTACAACCTCTAAAATAATATTTTTACTTGAATTCATGTCCTTATTAGTCATTATAATACTTTCATCTGACTTCTCCATCCAATAAAACCTGCAAATACTCTAGGAGTAGCAACACTGGTGTACTCAAATATTTGTATCCACCACCATTGTATTGTCATACCATCCCTAGACCACCCAATACTTTCCAGTGAAAACATAATCTCCTACAGAATTTTTTCATTTTTGGGGATCATCGTCTTTATTTTAAATTTCTGGTAATATTACACCAAACTCTAAAACATCACCCAATTAATAGAGCATGTTGCATGAATCCTATTATCACAAACCAGCCTGGATACCCTAGTACTTTAATACCTATACTAGTCTTGACATGTCTTGAATAGAATTCCCAATCCCCACAGGTTGGAAACTAGAACCTAACATCATATTAATAACCAATGTAACAATTTTTCCACAAGCATGATAAAACAAAAGAAGAAAAAACATGATACAGTTGGTATTCTCAACACACCTTTAGAATAACCAGAATAATACATCATTAAAAGACACAACATCTGACAATACAAGGTCTCATAATCCATGTGTAACAAGTGGACCTTAGCTCCGTTATTCACCTTCATCACTGTAGTGTCCCACAGATCAAGTACAACTACCACCTCCAAGTGGGGATTTCCCTTTCCTTAGACTTGTCTTAACACGATCTACAAACACCCAAAGGAAAAGGTAGAGTGTACAATAAAAATAAAAGTAGTATCTCACCAAGTGTTCCATAATCAATTACATAATAATAAACCATTTTTGATTTTAATTTAAATAAAATAAGGAATGGAAATTCATTTTCATAATTTAAACCAAAACATACTTTCAAAACAAAATATTGAAGATATATAAAAACAAGGCTTAAATGAAATTTTTATATAAAACATTTATATAATAAAGATGCCATGAATAAAATAATTCTATAAAAAATGGTATGTGTAATAAAGTTAAATAAATAAAATCACTATGGTCATAAGTATAACAGCCCAGAACCCACACTCCCGAATTCAGTGATGAAATCGTAAACTTTACATTTCCAACTTTGATGCCAATAATTGTGACCCAATTATTTTCATGAAAACCTTACAACATCAAAAGGAAAAATTGGATCACTTATATACTCTAGGACCTTTTAGGTTTATAGTTTTAGAGAATTAGTACAAACGCTAACATAATAAATTCACATAACATTAAATGATCATTTCTCCCACTTAACCCAAATTTTATTTTTCACATTAAGGAATTGGCATCATCAATATGAAATCCATCCTAAACATAACTCATTCAACCTCATTCTTTATAACTAGGAGAAAGGAAACATAATAATGGTGGACCAAATGCTCAGTAAGGTAAAACATAAGAATTACTAAATTAATGTCATTAGTGAGAATAAGAAGAGAATATGAGTATGATGGCATAATCAAATTGCATGAGTGCAACATAAGAATATTCATACCCATCAATACTTGGACCATCAAACATGAAAACATGGAATAAGTATTCAACAAAATAAATTTTCATAAGAGTCAATAATCATGATCCGTGTGATTTTAATCATGATCAAATGAAACATCATAAACCCATAGAAAGTATAGGTAAAACATATTGGTATCTTGGAACATCATCTCATATAACTCTTATATAACCCTTAAAAAACCCTTACAAATTGGAATAACAATATGGAAAACTTCCAATATAATTCTCCAGAGAACATAATAATTACCTAGTGCATTGGAGCTCTATCTGGGTGAACCCATCATTTAAGATATAACAGGATAACTAGGTTTTATCTAGGCACACCTATCATTTAAGCTATAATGGGCTCACCTAACACTATCTAGGCACACCCATTATATATAATGTTCAATAACCACAGCATGAATAAAGTAAATAGAGATTTTATTTCTTTATAAAACTTATAGAAACAATCATTATTACCTTTATAATCTTTATTATCCAATAAAAAAGAAATGGGTTTATTATCAATCTCTTTTAAACATGATTGACCCATGGAAAATAAATGGGTTCCATAACAATATCTTTGAAACATGATTAACCCGTGGAATAGAAATGAGTTTCATAAAAATATATTTGAAACAATCTTATTCCATCCAGAGAAAGAATAATGATGGCATCAATAGCAAATATCCCCAATGGATGATAAGTAAAAATAAGGGTTTTTGATATTGATGGATAGAAATAACATTAAAATATTATTAAAAACATTCTTTATGAAGTTATCCTTTTCATTTTGAAAATAGATTTTTAAAACATAAAACATTTTGAAAATACTTTTCTTTGAAAATCATTTTTAAAAACCAATAATTTAAAGAATATTAATAAAAAAGATCATAAAAAAATAACCTTGTAAAATTTCAAATTAATCTTCAAATAAATGATGGTCATGTTGATGGGTAATTTAGGACATGCTATAAAGAACATTCCTTTTTCATGGTAAAAAGGTTATAAAAGTTCCATATTCAGAAACCAATAAAAAATTATTTGAAAAAAATATATTTTTAAAAAATAAAATATGATTAAAATTTTATTTTATAAATAATTTTGAAAAGGGTAAAACCCTTTTTGAATTTTTTTTTATAAAACATGTTTTTGGAAGAAAACACATTTCCGACTAAAGTGAGAAATGAATTTAGATTTTCTTAAAAACACTTTCTATAACTTTTTAAGTATCAAATAGTGGAAAATGGTATAATTAATTTAAAATATAAAAAATAAATATAGGATAAGACAATTAATGAGAATTATAATATTTCAAAATCAGATACTTAATCATACCCAATCCCAATAAACAATTAGATTATAATAAAAGACTCTTACAACTTTTGTAACATTGAATCGTAGTCCCCATAAAATAATAACATTAAATGAAACTTATAATATCATTAAAATAAGTATATTAATTATATAACATGTAAAAGGGTCAGAATATACACCTTATAAAAGAATATATGTGTATAACATAACAAACGTCTCAAAGAAGGCAAATTGTGACAAAAATCCCATACCGCTTTGGTAACTTTGAAACTATAAACCCTATGAAAGAGAGATAATAAAATGGATATGTAAATCACCATAAATTTAAGTATAAGACTCATAAAATAAATTCATGTTTATTATATACACCATATAAAAAAATAAGTGGTGAGTATGGCATATATCTCACAGAAATAAAAATGAGATGAAAAAAACCCTTACCTTGAGTTTGATTTGTCACGCTTGTTATTTATCTTCCTGAATAATAAAATTATGATAATTATTTAATTTATTTATGAAAATTTTCTAGTTTAATATTAATTTTATTTAACTTATAAACAAGTTATATGTAATTAATTAATCAATTAACTTTAATTCGGATGTTTTGACCATATTTGGTTTATGAGTCAAAAATGACTTTGGTAGGTTGACTATGGTCAAAGAGATCATTATTTTAACATATATGGAATAATAAAATAATTATAATATTTATAAATTAATTTTAATTTTAAAATAAATCATGAAATATGGTTATGAAAAATGAACTAACATTATGATCATAGAGACGATAGGTCGTACATACGCATGAGTAACGTTTCCATTTTTTGATGATCATTATAGAAAGAAGGTAAGTAATATTTATCTTTACATAATGATCATAATATAATAAATACCATATTATTTAATTATATATAATTATATATATCATTATTATTATTTTGTGATGAAAAAAAGAATCACATCACTTTGAGGAGGCTGTAGTCCACACATCCATGAACGGCATTATCACTTTTTCAGTGTGTGAAAAGGTAAGAAGAAAAATGATATATTATATTTAAAAAAATATAATTATGTAATTAATATCATAATTATTTTATTTATATCATATATATTCATTATTTTTACCCTTATTACCTTCCATCCAACGAGTTAGTGAAAAACAGTTCACATCGCTTCGCGAGGCGGTAGTCCATTGTACACACAAGCGACGTTATCGTATTCCTTACAAAATGGAATATAAAAAGGTTATATATTATATAATTACTCTATAAGAATAATAATTTTATAAATATCAAATAGAAACTTAATATCCATCATCATACTCAACCATGAGTGGTGGAAATGAAAAAACGAATGACATCGTTTCACGAGGCAGTAGTCTACCGTACACATGAATGATGATTTTATAACCCATTTGATGGAAGTGTGTGTGGTTTTAGGTATAAACCTTAATATAAAAACATATAAATATATGTAAGATACTAATTTTATTATATCATCATGGTATAATAATAATTTAAGGAGGTGGAGAAGTAAATAAAATAAAGATGCTTGTTGAAGAACATTACCTCTTCTTCAAGTATCTTCTTTTGGTTTGCAATAAAACCTTCCTAGGTTGGATTTATTATAAAAATAAGGATTATATTATGATTTTAGGGAATTTTTGGAGTTATTTTAGTAGTTTTTCGATGATCCAAATGGCTTGAGATGTGTGAAGAGGTGGGTAAGTGAGTGTACTTTTATAGTTGGGGAAGAGTGGCATTCTTGTAAATGCTCAAAATTATTCACTATTGGGAGGTCACCCTTACCTCATGTGCTTAAAAAATTTAAAATAATGGATTATAGGGAAATTATGGTTTATCCAAACTAACAACACATAAAAATAAAATCATTTTTATTATTTTTTTCCTTAATCTTTAAGTTTACTCAATTTTACTCATTTTGTTTTTACCACGGTAACTAGTTTTCTAACCTAGATAATTTATCCTTTAAGAATAAATTAAGGTGATAATTTTAATAAAATTTATACCAATATATTATAAATATTATTTCTAATTTATAAAATAAAAACCCATGTGTTTTGTAAATTAATTTTAACAGAAGCGCATGTAACGCGCAAAATTATTGCTTTAACTCTAACTACGCTAACAAAGTTTTTACTATTTATGAGTCAATATGTTCATTATAAAAGATAAATTTACCCATTAATGGACCATATTTGATATTTATTAAAATTTAAAAAACACTTGGCAGAATATAGTATTTTTTGTAATTTTAAATCATTTAATAAAATATCATTTATTAAAAAATAACATTAATGTCAATTTTGACATTATTTTATTTGATTTAAATTTAAAAGCATAAATAAAGAGATTTAATTTTAATATATTAATTTAAAAACTATTTAAAGTGATATATTCATCTACAAAATTAATTTAAGATAATAATTCATTCGATTTACCTCACTTTTAATATTTTTAGTATCATTTATTTTAATTAATTATTAACTAAATAATTACTACGTTGGTGTTTATTAAGCATTTTAAGTAACTAATTCATCTCTAAATATTAAATATAAATTATTATTTAAAAAATAACTCATTTTACCTTTCAAAATAATATTTATAACTGAACATATGATGTTTTGTACCTGTACCAAAGCTTTATGAAATTTAAAGGTCGGGAATGTTCTTTTTTTGTCTTTTTCTTTACTTAACTTATTATATAGGTAGATTTCATGGAATAGTATTCCTAATAACTCATAAAAATAAATAATAAGGTGATAAGTTTCAAAATATTACCATAAAATGGGTGGTGGACAAGTTTTGGTTCATTCTTACACCTTATATTCTAAGTTTAACTACTAAGTAAACTCTTTTTTACCTTAATCACTGTAATTAATTTTAACTATTTTCACTAATCATTATGGTTAAAAATTAATATGACATTATTATATTATATAAATTAATATTATTTCAAATATGTAATCCATTTTTCCAAATTCAACAAACAAAAGTGGTATAATTTAATTTAAAATCAATCTCATGGACGGGACGAGAAAGCAGGTATTCAAAAGTGAAAAATGTTCAAAAGTTTACAATGTTTTTACATAAAAATTAAATATTAAAATATTATAATGATCAAAATGGGATTAATATATTTATAATTGAACTATTTTTACTTTAAACCCAATTTAAAAAATATAATTTAACATCATAAATTTTTTAGATGAAAATGCAGTTTTTAAATAAAATCTAATATTTTTCACTATTCATAAAAAAAGAAAATTCTCAGAAAAAATCCCAAAAAATCACCTTAAGATAATTTTTATTTTAATATTTCAAAAATTAAGTTTATTTTGTCAAATAAATTTTACAAAATTGGTAAAATTTTAATTTTAAAATATGTGTGCTAAGCACGATTAAACCATCTTTTAGAAAAAATATTATTTTTCATAAAACATTTCTTTTTCTTTTAAATGATTATTGTTTCATTTCTAATAAATAGATAACTAATAAACATGTATAATATATATTTTTATAATTTAGTTAATCTTATTCATATATGACATTCCAACAGATAGGTGATAACTATCATATTAAATAATAATATTAATAGTATATTATCATTCGGTAAAACTCAGTCTTGCATGTAATGAAAGCTATCAAATAAACTTTATTACATAAATTAAAATATTAATTATTACTATATATAACATATGATATAAAATAAAATGTTGTTATTTTATAATTTTCAATGTTTTACATCCCCTTCCCCCTTAATAAATTGAATCC
Source organism: Viscum album (assembly GCA_963277665.1). Lineage (NCBI taxonomy): Eukaryota > Viridiplantae > Streptophyta > Magnoliopsida > Santalales > Viscaceae > Viscum > Viscum album. Next base: position 418,179,133 of record OY728162.1, on the reverse strand, counting down.
TTTAAATTTTAACTTCATCTTGATAATCAAAGGTTTGACATTTGAAAAATGATTTTTTTATAAACCCACATCATAAAAAGGGTTAAAAAACATCCTATTAATAATAGAGAAAGTTAAGTACAAAGTTCATATGGAATAACACATAACTAGGTTTCTAAATAAAATAATATATGTGGTAATAAATGAAAAACATAAATAATTATAGAGAGTGATTAAAGTCATTGATCACAAGCAAGTGAATGATCAATAGAAAGTTGAGGGCCTAAAAACCATAAATCTATGATTATATAAAATTTCATTGTTTCATTATAATTTGAGGTACTATGATAACATTTTTGTTTTAATATACTTTCCTAGAGTTGAAGAATTCTCTTACCATCTAGAATAAAAGAATTTTTAAATATATTTACTCGATGAGTAGAATTTCATCCTTTAATCAATTTCCACCACAATCTCATACTTTTCTCTAAAGATGAGTATTCAAGATGTTTATATTTTCATGATTGGATCACTAAAATATACTTTTAAAGGAACACATATCCCTAAAAGCGTAACAAGATTAACCAAAACTAAAATGGTTATCACATAGTAAGATAATTTCCAAAATAAATTGTCATACATTAATCTCCAAACAATAGTACCCAAAGTTCAAACCAAATTATTCCTTAAGTAATTATCCTTAAAATTCTTCAAATATTTTCTAAATAAGTTTAAAACTCAATGATTATAACGATTTGATTGTATATTATTCCAAGATAAATCAATAGTTATTCCTCAAATAAAATCCCATGTGTTTCCAAAATAAACTTAATATTTACCTGTAAAAATGTAATACTAACCAGGATATCACTTAGGCCAATGGTAGGAATGAAACCCTTATCCTCCTTCAATCATGGGTTCAAGCACCATTGCCTTTCTAGATGATATTTTTTATCACCAAACATATGGGTTGTTCTTCTTTTTCTTTAAACATGAATAATAATTCCTCCCTAAATAAGACTTCATGTTGATCCTAGGGGTTATAAATACCTCAACCTAAAAAATGTCTCCAAAAAAGTCATTAATAAACTCAAAAAATTTACTACTTAAAACCCTCAAATGAAGTGTCTAAAACTTTTAACTTATGATCAAACTTAATCTTATAGACCTATGATGGTATCCCTAACTCTTAATATAACCTCTTATAATAACATCCTTATATCCAAAGTTATCTAAACTGACCTTTGATACCAACTATAATAGCCCAGAACCCACACTCTCAAATTCAATATCGAAATCGTAAAATTTACATTTTCATCTTTGATGTCGATAATTGTGACCCAATTCATTACATGCAAACCTTACAACATCAAAATGAAAAATTGGATCACTTACATCCTTGAGGATGTTTTAGGTTTATAGTTTTATAGAATTAGGATAAACTTCTACATAAATAATTCACATAACATTAAATGAGAATTTTTTACACTTTTCCCAGGTTTTATTTTTCACATTAAGATTTTAACATCATCAATATGAAATCCCTTATAGACATAACTCATTCAACCTCATTCTTTTTAACCTGGGGAAAGGAAACATAATAAGGGTGAGATCAGATTTTCAGTAAGGGAAAACATAAGAATTAACAAATAAATGTCATCAGTGAGCATAAGAAGAGAATATGGATATGATGACATAATCAAATTTCATGAGTATAATATAAGAATATTCATACCCATCAATACTTGGATCATTAAACATGAAAACATGTCTTAAGTATTTAATAAAGTAAATAGTTATGAGAGTCAATAATGATGAGCCATGTGATATCAATCCTGGTCAAATGAAATATCATAAACCCATATCAATCATAGATAAAACATATTGTTATCTTGTAACTTCATCTCATAGAACCCTTATATAACCCTTACATAACCCTTACAAATTGGAAGAACCATACAACAAACTTCCAATATAATTATTTGGAGAACATAATCATTACTCAATGAATTTGATAACTATATAGTCACACCCATAATTTAATCTATAATGGTTTCACTTAGAAATATCTAGGCACACCCATTATTTAAGCTATAATGGGCTCACTCGGTGCTATTTGGGCACACCCATCATATAAAATTTCCAAGAACCACAACATGAATAAAGTATATAGAGATTTTATTTTATAATAAAACACATAGAAACAATAATTATTCCCTTTATATTCTTGATAAGTCCATGGAAAATAAATATGTTTCTTCTCAATATCTTTTAAACAATATTTCCCGTGGAAAAAATGGTTTCTATAACAATATATTTGAAATACAATTAACCCATGGAAGAGAAATGAGTTTTATAACAATCTATTTGAAACAATATTATTCCATCCAGAGAAATAATTAGGATGGTATCAATACCAAATATCCCCAGTGGAGGATAAGCAACAACAAGGGTTATTGACATTGAGGAATGTAAATATCATTAAAATTTCATTAAAAAATTCTTGAGGTAAATATCCTTTTCATTTTAAAAATAACTTTTTAAAACCTAAAACATTTTGAAAATCCTTTTCTTTGAAAATAATTTTTTTTTAAATCATAATATTAAGAAGTAATTTTCATTAAAAATAACCTTATAAACTTTCAAATTAAACTTCAAATAAATTATGGTCATGTCGGCGATTAATTTCATACATGTTGTAAAGAACATTCCTTTTACATGGTAAAAAGGTTAGAAAAGTGTCTTATTCAGAAAGAAACAAGAATATTCATTTGAAATCATTTATTTTTAAAAAAAATACAATATTATTAAAAATTTATTTGATAAATCATTTTAAAAATGGTAAAACCCTTTTTGAAAACATTTTTATAAAACATGTTTTTGGAAGAAACAAATATCCGACCGAAGAGAGAAATAAAGTTATATTTTCTTAAAAACACTTTCACAAAAAAAATTAAGTACCAAAGAGTGGAAAAAAAGTAATATTACTTGAAAATATAAAAAATAACTATATTAGAAGGTAATTTGTGAGAATAATAATATTTCAACATTATATAATTAATCATACACAATCCCAATAAATGATGAGATTGTAACAAAAGACACTTACCACTTTTGTAACTTTGAATCATAATACCCATGAAAGAATAATATTAAATGAAACTCATAATATCATGAAAATAAGTATATTAATTATTTAAAATTTAAATGGGTCAATATATAAATCTCATAAAATAATATAGGTGTATAACATAACAAACATCCCAAAGAAGGTAAATTGTAACAAAATAACTTACCGTTTTGCTAACTTTGAAACCATAAAACCCATGAAATAGAGATCATAAAATGGATATGTAAATCCATATAAATTTAATTATAATACTCATAAAATACATTCATGGTAATTATATACACCACACAACAAAATTAAGTTGTGAGTATGGTATATATCTCACATAAATAAAATTAAGATGAGAAAAACCCTTACCTCGAGTTTGATTCGTCGCACATGTTCTTTATCTTCCTGAATAATAAAATTATGTTAATTATTTAATTACTTTAATACCTTTTAAAATTTTATTATTACTTTTATTTTACTTATAAACAATTTATATATAATTACTTAATCAATTAAGTTAAAGTCGAATGTTTTGACCTTATTCGGCTTATGTGTTAAAAATGAATTTGATAGGTTGAATATGGTCAAAGAGGTCATTATTTAAATATATAAAGAATAATTATCATGAAATAATTATCAAATTTATACATAAATTATAATTTTAAAACCAATCATGAAATATGGTTATGTAAAATTAATTAACGTTGCAATCATGGAGATGGTAGGTTGTAGGTACGCATGAGCAATGTTTCTATTTTTCAATGATCGTTATGGAAACAAGGTAAGTCACATTTATATTTACAAAATGATCATAATATCATAAATAAAATATTATTTAATTATATATTTATGTATATATATATATATATCATTCTTGTGATGTGGTTATGAAAAAAAGAATCATATCGCTTTGAGGAGGCGGTAGTCCACATGACCACGAACGATGTTATCACTTTTTTAGTGTGTGAAAAGGTAATAAGGAAAATGATATATTATATTTCTAGAAATATAATTATGTAATTAATATCATAATTATGTTATTTATATCATATATATTCATTATATTTACCCTTATTACCTTCCATGTAATGCGTTAGTGAAAAACATTTCGTGAGGCGGTAGTCTGTCGTACACACGAGCGACGTTATCATATCCATTACAGAATAGAATATAAAAGGTTATATATGATATAATTACTCTATAGGTATAATAATTTTATAAATATAACATGTAAACTTTATATCCATCATTATACCCAACTGTGAGAGGTGGTAAAGGAAAAACAAACAACGTCATTTTGCGAGGCAATAGTCCTTCGTACACACAAATGATGATTTTGTAACCCATTTGATGGAAGTTTGTTTAGTTTTAGGTATAAATATTAACATAAAAATATCATTATATTTAATATACTTATGTTGTTATATCATAATATTATAATAAGAATTTAAGGATGTGGAGAAGGAAATAAAATAAAGACGTTTGTTGAAGAACATTACCTCTTCTTCAGGTATCTTCCTTTGGTTTGCACTAAAAAAATAGTAGGTTGGATTTATGACCAAATTAAGGCTTAAAGGATTAGGGGAGGGAATTTGGAGAGTTATTTTGACAAGGTTTGTATGATCCAAATTTCTTGATAGGTGTGGAGAGCTGGGGAAAGTGAGTGTCCTTTTATTATTGAGGGGGAGGGGAATTCTTGTAAATACGCAAAAGTATTCAGTATTGGGAGGTATCTCTTACCTCATGTGATTAAAAAATTGAAAAAAAATTAATTTTATGGAAATTATGGTTGATATAAACTTACTCCACACAAAAATAAAACATTTTTATTATTTTTTCCCTTGGTCTTTATGTTCACTCAATTTTACCCTTTTTTTGTTTTTACCATGGTAACTAGTTTTCTAACTGAGGTAATTCATCCTTTAAGACTAAATTAAAGTGATACTTATTAAAAATAAGTATACCCACTAATTAAAAATATGATATCTAATTTATAAAATAAAAAATCTCATTTGTGTTAGAAATTAATTTTAAGAGAAGCACGTGTAATGCACAAAAATACTACTTTAACCCTAACTGTGCTAACAATTTTTTTACTATTTAGGGGTCAATATACTCATTATAAAAGATAAATTGTTCCATTAATGGACCATATTTGATATTTTTTAACATTTAGAAATCACTTTTTAGAAGATAGTGTTTTTATTAATTTTAAATAATTTAATAAAATATCATTTGTTATAAAATAAAATTAATGTTAATTTTGATATTATTTATTTAATTTAAATTTAAAAGAATCAATACAATTATTGAATTTGAATATATTAATTTAATTCCTATTTAACATGATATATTCATCTAAAAAATAATGTAAGTATAAAAATCCTTCTCTTTATTTCATTTTTAAACATGATTTATTACATAAAATTGCACTTACTATAACTCAAAAGATCGATAGGTCTAGTGTCTTTGGGAAATTAGGTAAATTACATAACAAATTAAAATATTAAAATAAATTTCTTTATTGAAAACTTATTTAACATGACCAAAACATTCCTTCGTACTTAACACTACATGGGATAACCTGAGGACATACATAAGAAAGGGGTGATCTATAAATCCTGATAAGGGAATAAACATGGCATAACATGAGGATAATAATACATGTTATACAAGGCATATAAATGAGTCATAAATTAACATGAATAATAAGTCATGATATAGCATGATAATCATAACATGAAAAATGTGGCAACAACATAAAACACTACATCATAGGTCAAGGCTAAACTACCAAGAATTCATGGTGGAAAAAGTCCCATAAAATAATCAAGTACACACTTATCCCAACATGATGTATCATGATATTAAAAATTAACCAATGAATTTGAGAGCTATATAATTCTGGGCACACCCGTCACTTTCATTTCATTATCATGATTAAGTGTGCCACATAGATCATAAAACATGGATTCATTCATCATCATAATTTATTCCATGACCAAGGATTGTGGAATAGATACATGTAAGTCACCAATAAAAAGGTTTATGTGCATAAAATTTAACACCCTTGATAGTAAATGTATACGAAATTCACTACACAATTGGTTTGGCATGGAAAATCGCGGTGCAATTTCAGCAACATAACGGCGTCATATAGAAATTCATAAAATACGTTAATGAGAAATAAATGGGTCTATAATAATTTAGACATGAAATGGACAGAAATATGGATATTTAAGAACATATTCCAACATAGTAAAAAGGAATTTATAATACATAACATAAAATGAAGGCTTGATAAAAGAGGAGGGTGGAAGATCCCTTATGGAATTTTGGTATAGTAACGTGTTTCCATAAGGGTTCATAGGGGGATAAATGAGAGTGAAAGGGATACCATAATTTAAACATAAAATGGATAGTAATGGGGATATGTAATAATGTATCCCAACTTAAGAAAATGTAAATCAAAAGGTAATATCATAAATGAAGTGCTTGATAAAAAGAGGAGAGAGAGAATCCCTTGTGGAATTTCGGCATAGTAACGGGTGTAAATAAAGGATTACAGGGGGGATTAATGAGAGTGAAAGGAAGATATAATCATTTATATATCAAATTTATAGTAAGGGTATCATGTAACAACATATCCCAACATATTATAATGGAATTTAAGAAGCATAATATAAAATAAGTGCTTGAATGAAAATAAGAAGAGAGAAATCCCTTACTTGAATGTGTGACTCCAAAGGCTTTGTAGAGGCCTATTGAGAGTTTGGGGTGACTTGGGAGGATTATAGGGAGTATAGGAAGGAGTTTTTATGATCTTAAAGAAGTTTTAGTGAAGATAAATGGTATCTTGGGTCAGTTTATATAGGAAAGGAGGGGGATTTCTTTATTATTTTGGTTTTGGACACTACGTAATAAAATATTCAAAACCAAAAACCATACCATGATTTTTTAATATGGTTTATTTAAAAGGGTATTTTAATAAATTATTTTATAATACCAAGGTCTGAATATAATAAAATATTGTCCTTTATTATGTAGAGGTGAGTCGTATTTTCAAAGAAATGATTTTAAAATCTTAAAATATTTTATAAGTCTTAGAGGATTCACTAAGGATTTATAAAATAAACTTAAAATAACATTATTTTAAATAGAAAATATATATTTTTCTGAGTATAGCTTTTATAGTATTTATTACATCACTATTGGGCTATTATGATTTCATAAAACACACCGTATATTTATACGTTATTTAATTTTTACCCATAAATTTTACTCTCTCAGAAAATTATGAAAAATTCACTGTTATATAATTTTGGTGTCCTGATTCCAAAAATTATATCCATTTTATCCAAATAATTTTCTAAATATGTGAATTTTTACTTTTAAAATAAAATTTTACATTTATTGAAAATGACGGGGTTTTGCCAATAACAGTTTTTGAACCCTAATAAAAAATAAATTTGACTTTATAAAAAATATATGATATTTTATATTTAAAAAAATTAATTTTATAATAATATTTTATTAAAATATTATTTATTTCAAAAATCCATTAATTCATCAAAATAGATTTCTTAATTGAATTTGAATATTAATTAAAAATACTATTTGTGATTTAAAAATCATTTACAAAGTAACAATAATAGGAAGAAAATATATTCAATATTCTATAAAAAATAATATATATTCATAATTCTAGGTTCTTGATATATCTCCCTTTATTACACCATAATATACCCTAAGATTAAGGTGCACAATGGTGGGGCTTTCATGGGTTCATTCGGTGAATATGGTTTGGGTCGTGATCTCAATGAGCTTGAACTTCTCCTGTAAACGGTTTCAATAATGTTTAAGTTGTTGGATCTCAACTTGGTCTTGGTATAGGGAAAATCTCAAAAATAATATCTCCCTTAAAAGCTCTGATAAATGGGTTTCATAGGGTACGATCCTACTAGATGAGGTCATCACTTCCTTTGTCTGTTCCAAAAGGATTTATTAAACCCCTATATTTATACTAGTCATGTGGTCACTATTTAACATCTATATTATCAATGGTAAAGATACTTAATATTCACTTAAATCCAATTGGATATAATAAAACAAAATAAGTTTGTGTGTTTTCCATATCTATAAAACATTTATTTAAATGAAAAAAGGTGAATTTTATTCATAAAGGATCGGGTCGTTACAATCTTCCCCCCTTTAGAAATTTCACCCTAGAAAATTCATTTTCCCACACTAAAACAGATGATGGTAACTCTGATTCATCGCCTCCTCTAGTTCCCATGTTGCTTCTTTAAACTTTTGGTTTCTCCGCAACACTTTAACGAGGTGCATTGTCTTATTTTGTATAAATTTTTCTCCATGATCTAAGATCTTCACCAGCTAATATTAAAAGTAAAGGTCATTCTATAATGGTATCACCTATGGATTTAGAACATGTGATGGGTATGGTATATACTTTCTTAAAAGGGATACATGGAATACATCATGTACTTGAGACAAGATTGATGGGAGTGTTAGTAGATAGGCCACTACTCTAAAGCAATCAAGGATCTCAAAAGGGACAATGTACCTTGGACTAAGCTTTCCCTTCTTCCCAAATCTCATCACTCTCTTCCATGGAGATATGTGGAGGAATACCATGTCTCCAACATTAAACTCTAGGTCTCATCGATGATTATCTAGATGGAACTTTTGTTGACTCTGAGAATCTTTGATGTGTTGTTGTATGGTCTTAACCTTATCTTCCATTTCTTTAACCATTTTAGGACCTAGAAGTTTTTTTTTCCAACTTCATCCCAATATGTCGGTATTTTTTACATCTTCTCATAAAGAACTCCATAGGGGTCTATTTAGATGCTCGGGTGGAAACTATTATTGTAATAGAACTCCACCAAAGAAATATGTTGGTCTCATCCACCTTTGAAGTCCATTAAGAAAGCTCTCAACATGTCCTCAAGTGTTTGGATAGTATAATCATATTGGAAGTCATTTTGAGGTTGATAAGCCATACTGAAGTTCATCTCAGTATTTAGAGAATGCTGGAGATTTTTTCAAAACTTAAAGGTGAATCTTAGATCTCGATCAGACACAATCGATAGTGGTACTTCATACAGCCTTACCACTTCTCTGATGTATATTCATTCCAATTATTCTAGTGAGAAATCCTCTCGAATCATGATGAATTGTGTAGTATTTATAAGACGATACACAACAACCCGGATATAATTTTTTCCCTTATATGTCTTTAGAAATCCAGTGAAAAAGTCCATGGTGATGTTTTCTCATTTCCATGTTGGTATGGGTAATGGTTAAATCACCCCTTAGACTTCTGCCTTTTAGCCTTCACTTTTTGACATACTAGTCACTTTGATTTATAATCAATGATTTCATTCTTCATGTTATCCCACCAATAGTGCTTTCGGAGATCTCAATACATCTTTGTGTTTTCTATGTGAATGGAGAAATTCGAACAATTTTCATCATCTAAAAGTTCTTTCTTTAACTCAGGATTTGATGTAACACATAGTCTTTACCCAAATCTCACAATTCCTTCTTCATTAACATTTAAATCCAAGGATTTACCTTTTCTAATAATTTCTGATTTCTTCTAAATTCCCTCATCATCTTTTTTATCATCCTTTAACCTTTACAATAGAGATGGTTGAGCAATCATTTATGAAAGGATTGTTGATGTTCCTTTCTTTATGATTCTCATGTCTATATTCTTCAAATCTAAGAAGATAGGATCCTTATCAATTATTATCAATGATAGAATTATTGGTCCTTTATACTTAGAGCATCTTTCACCTTGTTCACTTTCCTAGTATGGTAGTGGATTGAGAGATCATAATCCTTAATGAGATCTAACTATATTCATTGGTGCATATTTATATCTTTCTATGTGAATATATATTTGATACTTTTGTGATCTGTATATATTTCACACTTCTCCCCCAAAGAGATAATGCCACTAGATTTTCAGTATAAAGATCACATATTCCAACTCCAGATCATGCATGGGATATTTTTTCTCATGAATTTTTAACTACCTTAAGGCATAGGAAATAAATTTTTAATTTTTCATCAACACACATCCCAATAACTTCTTTGAAGCATCGCTGAAAATTATGAAAATATCCCCACTTGTGGGTAGTGTGAGCATAGGGGTGGTGATAAGACTCCTTCTAAAATCCATGAATCTTTCTTCAAATTCATCATTACAAGAAAATTTAACTCCCTTATGAGTTATCTTGGTAATAAGGATTGATAATCATGAGAAATTTCTCACAAATCAGTGATAATATCCAGCTAACCTAAGGAAACTACGGATATCTTTCACAGATGTTGGCCTCAGATATCCCTCAGTTGTTTTTTTCTTTGAAAGATCAATAGATTTCTAATTGATTGTGATTATGTGCCCCAATAATGAGACTTATTTTAACTAGAACTCGCACTTTCTATAATTTTCATAGACCTTATCCTTTCATAAGGTCTTTATCATGGTGCTAGGATGCTCTTTATGATCCTCCTTGGTTTTGGAGTATATTAGAATATCATCTATAAATACTACCAAAAACTTTTAGAGGTATTCTATAAAGACTCTATTCATCAATTCCATGAAGATTATTGGGGAATTAGTGATTTTGAATGGAGTAACTATGAACTCATAATGCTCGTACCTTATATGAAAAGAAGTCTTGGGGATATCCTCCTTATTCACTCTTACTTAGTAATATCTCAATCGCAGATTCACCTTGGACAAGTATTGTACTCCAATTTTTTGATCGAACAAGTCATCAATTCGTGGAAAGGGATACTTGTTCTTTATCGTGATTTTGTTGAGCTCGTGATAATTAATGCAAAGGCACATTGACCCATCCTTATTCTTGATGAAGAGGGTTGGTGCACCACATGATGAAGCACTTGGGCATATAAACCGTTTATCCAAATTCTCATGTAGTTGTTTCTTTATCTCTTCAAGTTCCACAATAGCCATTTTATATGGAGTATTGGATATTGGAAACACCCCAGGTATAAGTTTGATCAAAAATTAAACCTCACAACTTATAGTAAGACTAAGAAACTCTTTAAGAAACAAATCGGTGAATTCCCTCACAACAGGCATGTCTTCGAGGATGGTTTGTTCCTTAGAATCAATAATTTGAGCTAGATATACTTGCTTATAGAGAAATAATATCCATTATTAAGATGATGGTGCTAATTAATATTACTTATTTTCCTTTAACATGTATAGAATCGGGGGTTGATTCTCCATATGGATATTGATTTCCCTCTCATGAAAATTTATGTTAGTTCTATATAGAAAAATCCAATCCATGCCCATAATTACATCAAATTCCACCAAGGGAAGTATGACAAGGTTCACTGGGAACTTCAATCCAAAAATTGTGATAGGGGAGGAGTTATATATATGGGATGCAATAATTTACCCATTTTTCATTTTCACCAACATCTCTACTTCCATGCTTTATGGTGGTGTTGAATAGTTCTACTAGACTTTTGTGATATAAAGGAATGCGTAGAACTATGGAAGATCACCCAACCTTTCAATTTTTAGTTTTGGTTCTACTCATTTACTTATTCCAAAAAAAATCCTTAGGAAAGATATTTTTTAATCTATTAGACGCATAAAGGGGAATCTAATGACATTAAAGGAATAACTTATAAATTACATTTATCTCCTTAACTTGAGTTTCTAGGCTTAAATATATGTTATCCATGATCTATTTCCTAACATATATTTTTATGGTCATTTTTTCCCTGATAAAAGTTTGTAATAAGATTATGAATTTACCAAAGTATATCTTCTAGGAGTGCCAAACCGGGTGCATGGTAAGGCCCGTTTTCGTGTACCAGGTTACCCCGAGTCAGGCCTAGAACACCTTTTAGAAGCTGTTACTTCTAGGTACATCTATTCCATAACCATGTCCACTTATAGTATCCATACAGGGATTTATTTTCTTGAAAAAACAATTGCTCTATACTGAAGAAAAATTAGGGATATGTTCTTAAACTTAGTCTTATCCCTAAGTGTTTTCACTAGGTTTTTCTAATCCTAATCCCAAAAATAACTAAACCTATCCTATGATACCAACTATAAAAAACTTGTTCTTGATTTCATTGTTAAACATGATTTATTATATAAAATTTCACTTAATACAACTCAAAATATTGAGAGGTCTAGTGTATTTGGGAAATTATGTACATTACATAACAAATTAAAACATGAAAAGCAACATCTTTATTGAAAAATTCTTTAACATGACCAAAACGTTCCTTCGTACTTAATACTGCATGGGATAACCTGAGGACATACATAATAAAGGGGTGAGCTATAAAGACCAGTAAGGGAATAAACATGGCATAACATGAGGATAATAATGAATCTTATACAAGGCATATCAATGAGTAATAAAGGAACATGAATAATAAGGTATGATATAGCATGATAATCATAACATGAAAAATGTGGCAACAACTTAAAACACTACATCATAGGTCAAGGTTAAACCACCAAGAATTCATGGTGGACAAAGTCCCATAAAGGAATCTAGTAAAACTATGTCCCAACATAACGTATCATGATATTAAACACTACCCAATGCATTGGAGTGCTATATAATTCTGGGTGTACCCGTAACTTTAATTTTATTCTCATGCTTAAGTGTGTCACATAGATCATAAAACATGGATTCATTCACCATCATCATTTATTCCACAATAAAGGATTATGTAATACATACATGTAATTACCTAATAAAAATTTATATGTGAATAAAATTCAACACACTTGATGGTAAATGGGTATGACATTAACTACACAATTGGTTTGTCATGGAAAATTGTGGAGCAATTTCAGCAGCATAACGGTGTCATATAGAAATTCATAAAATAGATTAATGAGAGATAAAGGGGTATCTCATCATTTAGACATGAAATGGGAAGTAAGAGGGATATTTAAAAACATGTCCCAAAATAGTCAAAAGTAATTTAGAATACATAACATAAAAGTAATGCTTAATAAAAGAGGAGGGTGGAAGATCCCTTACGGAATTTCAGTATAGTAATATGTGTACATAAGGGTTCATAAGGGGATAAATAAGAGTGAAAGGGATACCATCATTTAAAAATAAAATGGAAAGTAAGGGGGATAGATAATAATGTATTCCAACTTAATAAAATGGAAATAAAAATGGAATATCATAAATGAAGTGCTTGATAAAAATAGGATAGAGAGAATCCCTTGCAGAATTTTGGCATAGTAATATGTGTACATACAGAATTATAGGGAAATTAATGAGATTTCAAGGAAGATATCATCATTTATAAATAAAATGGATATTAATGGTATCATGTAACATCATATCCTAATATATTAAAATGGAATTTAAGAAGTATAATATAAAATATGTGCTTGAATGGAAATGAGAATAGAGAAATATCTTACTTGAATGTGTGGCTCCAAAGGATTAGGAGAGGCCTATTGAGAGATTGTGGCGCCTTAGGATGACTCTAGAGGGTATAAGGAAGATTTTGGATAATATTTAAGAAGTTTTAGTGAAGATAAATGGGATCTTGGGTGGGTTTGTATAGGAAAGGAGGGGGATTTCTTTATTATTTTGGTTTTGGACACTACATAATAAAATATTAAAAACCAAAAACCATACCATGGTTTTTTCTCATGGTTTCTAAAAAATGGGATTGTAATGAATTATTTTATAAGTCTAAGGGCTGAAGATAATAAAATATTTCCCTTTCTTACGAGGAGGTGAGTCACACTTTCAAAGAAATGATTTTAAATTCTTAAAATATTTTGTAAGTCTTGGAGGATTCGCTAAGGATTTATAAAATAAACTTAAAATCACATTATTTTAAAGGAAAAACATATATTTTTTAAATTATACCTTTTATATACTTTATGACATAACTATTGGGCTATTATGATGTCATAAAACACATTGTGTGTGTGTATATATATAGTATTTAATTTTTACCCAAAAAATTGACTCTCTCAGAAAATTAAGAAAAATTAACCATTGGATAATTTAGACATCATAATTCTAAAAATGATATCCATTTTATTCAAATAATATTATAAATATGTGAATTTTTACTTTTAAAATAAAAACTGACATTTATTTAAAATGACAGGTTTTTGTCAATAACAGTTTTCGAACCCTAATAAAAAATACATTTGAATTAATAAAAAATATTGGATCATTTATATTTTAAAAAAATATTTTAATAATAATATTGTTTTAAAATTAAATTTATTTCAAAAATCCATCAATTCATCAAATTATATTTCTTAATTGAATTTGAATATTAACCAAAAATACTATTTCTGCTTTAAAAATCATTTAGAAAGTAATAATAATAGGAAAAAAATATATTCAATATTCTATAAAAAATAATGTACTTATTCCTAATTTTATGGTCTTGATGCATATCCCTTTATTACACCAACATACACCCTAAGAGTAAGGTGCATGATGATGGGGCTTTTATGGGGTTGTTCTATGAACATGGTTTGGTTTGTGATCTCAATAAGCTTGAAATTCTCCCATAAACAGTTTCACTCATGCTTAAGTTATTGGATCTCAGCTTGGTTTTGTTCTAGGTTAAAGCCTAGAAAATCTAACTCATTTGGAATTTCTGATATATGGTCTTCATAGGGTGTGATCCTATTGGTTGAAGCCATAACTTCCTTTTCTGTGACAAAAGGATTTATTAAAACCCTATATTTATACTAGTCATGTGATCACTGTTCAACAGCTATATTATCAATGGTAAATATACTTAACAATCATTTAAATCCAATTAGATATAAAAAAATAAAATAAGTTCATGTGTTTTCCATATCCATAAGACATTTAATTAAATCAAAAAGGGTAATTTTATTCATAAATTTTTGGGTTGTTACAGTAAGGCAATAATTCATTCAATTTACCACATTTTTAATATTTTTAATATCATTTATTTTAGTTAATTATTAACTAAATAATTATTATGTTGGCATTTCTTAAACATTTTAATTAACTAATTTGTATCTAAAAATTAAATATAAAATATTATTTTAAAAATAAATCATTTTATATTTCAAAATAATATTTATAACTAAACATGTTGTTTTTTTACCTATCCTAAAGCTTTGTAAATATTAAAGGCAAGAAAGGTTCCTTTTTTGTCTTTTTCTTTACTTAACTTATTATATAGGTCACTTTCATGTAATAGTATTCCCAGTAACCCAAAAAAATTATCCTAAGATGATGAGGGTCTAAATGATGACAACCAATGGTTTTTTTACAAGTTTTGGATCATTCTTACAGCTTAAATTCTAATTTTAACCACTAAGTAAACTTGTTTTTACCTTAATCACTATAATTAATTTTAACTTTTTTCACTAATCATTATGGTAAAAAATTAATTTTACCTTATTAGATAGTATAAATTATTATGATTTAAAATATATAATCAATTTTTACAAATTCAACTCATAGAAGTGGCATAATTTAATTTAAAATTAATCCCACAGATGGGACATGAAAGTAGGTTTTTAAAACTGAAAAATACTCAAAAGTTTACAATGATTCTATATCAAAATTCAATATTAAAAATATTAAAATGACATAAATTGAATTAATATATGTATAATTAAACTATTTTTACTTTAAAATCAATTCAAAATATAATTTAACATCATAAATTATTTAGATGAAAAGGTGATTTTCAAATAAAATTTAGTATTTTTCACTATTCATAAAAAAACTTTTTAGAAAAAATCCCAAAAATTCACTCTAAGATAGTTTTTATATTATAATTTTAAAATTGAAGTTTATTTTTTCAAATAAATTTTATAAAAGTTGTAAAATCTAATTTTAAAATATGTGCACCAAACATGATTAACCCATCTTTTAGAAGAAGAAAAAATACTATTTTTCATAAAACAATTCATTTTATTTTAAATTATTATTATTTAATTTTTAATAAATAGATAACTAATAAACATGTGTGATATATATATTATCATAATTTAGTTAATCTTATTCATAAATTTTATTCTAACAGCTATTCGATGACTATCATATTAAATAATAATATTAATAGTATATTGTCATTCGGTAAAACTTAGTCTTGAATGTAATGTAAGCTATCGAAGAAGCTATTTATTGTTTGAATTTAAAGATAACTTGGTATTGTGTGTAACATATTCCATCAAATAAAATTTTATTCTTTTATAATTTTCGGGGTGTTGCAATAAGCCATTAGGTACATTAGTTTCTGGCTATAGGATCCTCATGCTTTTCAATCATCATCATGGATCAAGTATGTGTACACACTTCATAAGGCTCAACCCATTGGGATAATAAATTATCACCCCATTAGGGGTCCAATCATGGGAAAATCATGTCAAACTTGGTTTAGTTATTTTTTTCACCGTCAATCCATTTCTAGTTAGTTAGAGTCCTAGTATGCTTGTCCTAGTCACTCAAAAACTACTCAGGCTCATTTGTGCTTCAATCAATCATTCATTCTTTGGAAAATAATTTATTTTAAATAAATTTATCATTAATAAGTCAATTTCAAAATTTCATGTTCAATGTGAATTTTCAATTTCAAAACCAAATCATAGGTTTCCATCAAATTCATGCCTTTTCAAATTATCTTTCATTTTAAGACAATTTTCTCAAGAATCAACATCAAATCATTTAATCAAATCAACTTTCAATTTATGCCATAATTTTTCTCAAAATCCACCCAACAATTTAAATTCCATTGAAATTGGTGGGTTTTTAAAATTTTCATTCCCTTCTCAAATCATACATCAAATCATCTCAAATCTATTTTTTAAATTGATTAAAACACATTTTAAATCAATCAAAAAATTGGGGTTTTGATTGTAGGGTAAATAATTATGGAACCACATAACTTTAATCACATGATCAAATCAATACCCACAATGGGAAATACCAGTGAATAATAAGGGTGAAGGAGATCAAGGAATCAAAATTAGACTTCATAAATAACATGATGAACTATCACTCTCTAAGAAGAAGATAAGGTAAGATCAGGAGAAACCAAATGAGGGGAGATACACTTATTGGAAGAAGATTTAACGTAATCATTGATACTTAGATCCATAAAGATAAGTGGTTGGAGGAGTCAATTATGCCTCTTGAGAGCCTCTAGAGACCAAGGAGTCATATTAAGATCAAATGGGGTGATTAGGGGCTAAAACGTGGGTCTTTGGATTTTTAATTAAAATATAAGGGGAATTAAAAACTGCATGTGTGGTTTCCTAGGTGGGTTGCATGGTTAGTAGTAACTATGTGCCCTAACTGTTCACCCTTAATGGGATTATAGATGGGGTGTTAGGTTAGGCCATATGACTATTTTAATCATGTTCCCACCATAAAACCTCCCTCCATCCAATGGTGTATAGTTTGGAGGGGTGGTCACACAATTTGTACGAACTGTGCACCACCTTCCAATGGGTCATCATAGGGTGCACAGTTTGTTGGGCCACAATTCACGGTATTCCCTAATCATGTTCCAAAAGTGAACAGCCCCCAAAACCTTTAAAAAAATTCAAAATTCACCTGAAACAACCTGATACAATCCCCAAACAAGTTATAATAAAATTAGGGGCTAAAAGTACTTAAGGTTAAGTAATGGTATGTTACATCCTCCCCACTATAAACACTTTTTATCCCCATAAATCCTTTAAATAATATTCCATATCAAAGAGATGAGTCCACTTCTCTCTCATCAATGCCTTATTCTCCCAAGTATCATGTGAATCAGAACCATTCTTTCAAAGAACATGGACCAAAGGTATAGTCTTCCCATGAAATTTTCTTGTCTTAAAATCAACAATCCTGACTAGATGCTCGGTCACGGATAAATCAAGTTCAACATCAAGGTCTCCCCAACTCAGGACATGAGAGGGGTTAAAAAGATACATCTTGAGCTATGATACATAAAACGCATTTTGGATCTATGTCAACTATGGTGGAAGTTCTAAATATATACTTTTCCAACCTACTCAACAATATCAAAAAGACCCACAAACCTTAGCACAATATTTCCCTATTCCCTAAGTTTTCAATGACCCAATCGAGCAAAAACTCCCAAAAACACCTGGTCATCAATAAAAAACTCAAAAGGTATACATTGATGATCAGTGTAGCTAGATATGTGTCATCTCTATTCTTGGAATAATCAATTAAATCTTTATCATTGTCTCTTGGACCAAACTTTTTCCAACCAAGAAAGCTTCTCCAATCTCTGACCAACACAATATAGATTTATAAGGTCGGTTATATAGGGCCTCAAAAGGATCAATTTGATAGTTTAATGATAACTATTGTTATAAGAAAACTCAACTAGCCCCATGTGGCTATCTGAAGCTCCACTAGATTAAAGAACGCAAGCATGAAGTATGTCCTCAAGGATCTGTATAGCTTGTTCTAACTAGCCATCCATCTACAAATGATATTTCATACTCAATAAAACCTAGGATATCAGTGCCTCTTGGAGGAATCTTCAAGAATGAGAAGTGAAACAGGGATCCCTATCAGAAACTATAATATATGGAACCCCGTGAAATTTTATAATCTCTTTCACATAGAGTCTTCCCAAATCCTCAACTTTGGTTGTATCTAAAATGGGTATAAAGTGATTCAATTTGCTCAACCGATCAATCACAACCCATATCACATTATTACCCAGAGAGGTAAGTGGAACCCTAACTAAAAATTCCATGTAAATATTATCTCACTTCCAAGTCGGCAAAGGAATTGGATGAAGAAAACTTGAATATCTCTAGTGCTCATCTTTAAACTGGAGATAAGTACATCAATGAGAAACAAAATCAGCAATGTCCCATCTCATACCAGGATACTAGAATCATTTTTTCATATCATAGAACATATTCATGGTACCAAGGTGCATCGCCCAATTGAAATTATAAAAATCCCTCATCACAACCCTTTTCATAGGCAAAGGTATGACATACTGGTTCTAGAAATATCGAACACTCTTATGTGAGAATGAACACTCATCAATGGTATCCCCATTATAAAGAGAGTCCCTAATGATGTGGAATTAAACATCAAGATATTTATCCTGAATATTAATCTTGGGAAGATATGAGGTCAACTAAACACTTGTTAGAATAGTCTTGGTCACATCCTCCTGAACTCCCAAATAAAATCGAGCAAAGAGAGCCATTAGATTCCACTCTTCTAATGATTCCTCCATGTCCTGGGTCAGAAGTTTCCTGTTCAAGGTATCATCAATGAAATTCCCCTTACCAGGGGTGTAGAAAATATCAAAATAAAAATATTGGAGATACTCCTCCCATTGTCTCTACCAAATATTAAAATATTTTTGTGAAAATATATAATGCAAGATTTTGTAGTCAGAATAAATATTGAACCTTTCTATAAAAAGGTAATGTTGTAAACTCTTAAGAGCATGAATCATGGTTGTGAGTTCAAGGTCATACATTGGATAGTTATTCTCATGTGGCCTAAACTTTCTAGAACCATAGGTCACCACATGATCACCCTACATAAGAGTGCATCCCAAACCCAAAGTTGATTTTTCACAAAAGACCATGTAGCCCAGTCTAGCCTCTGGAAGATTAAACACTGGTGCATAAATCAAAATAAATTTCATCTCATCAAAATAATTTTGAAATTTCACATCCCACAAAAACTTCACTCCTTTCTGAAAGAGAGTGGTCATTGGAGAATCCAACTTTAATAAATATTTAACTAGCCTACAGTAATACCCTTCCAAGCCCAAGAAGCTCTGAATCTAAAAATCATTACGTGATTGATCCCATGTCATAATAGCCTTCACCTTCTTATGACCAACTGAAATACCATGTTATGAGACTGCATATACCAAGAACATCGCTTCCCAAATCTAGAAATTTCATTTTGAAATATTCATGTAAAGTTAGTGGTTTATCACAATTTATAGAACTACTCTTAAATGATGCACATTTTCTTCCTTGGTTTTAGAGTAAACCAAAATGTATCCACAAACACCACCAAAAATTAATTAAGGTACACATGGAATATCATGTTCATAAATTATATAAAAAAATTAGGAGAAATAGTTAGAACAAATGGAATAAAAATATACTTATAATGGTCATACCTACTCTAGAAGGTAGTCTTCTGGATGTCAAATTATTTATTTCTTAACTGGTAATAACCAAATTGAAGATCAGTTTTCAAGAAAAAATTCATCCATTTCAAATGATCAAACAAATCATCAATCCACAGTAATGGATACTTGTTCTTTACCATAACTCAATTTAGTTTTCAATAATCTACACAAAGGTGAAGTGTCCCATCATCTTTCTTCACAAATAAAATAGATTCCTCACAAGGTGACGCAATCAAGTGTAAAAATCCTTTCTCTAAAAGATCATTCAACTAAGACTTCAACTCTTTCAACTCTATTGGTTCCATATGGTAAGAAGAAATAGACACTGGTTGAGTACCATGTACTAAATAAATAAAGTACTCTGCCTCTATTACTAGTGGAAAACAATAAAAATAAAATAGAAACATGTTAGGGAACTCAATGAAAATAAGAGTAAGATCTCCACTTAAAGATTCCCACTGTAATTCAAAAGAAAATTCTAATATTACTCTACCCACCTCCAGAAAATAAGGGTTGACTCTACTCAAACTCGAGTCCCATTCTCCCTAAAAAATGAAATGCCCCATCGGGCACCATAAAGGAAACCTTCCGATGATAACAGAAAATTCGGGCCTTATGAGTAGTCATCCAATCTATCCCAAGAATTATGTAAATAGGTTTCATGTCAAGAACTATAAAATTCTAATTGAGCTCGATCTCTTATAAATATAAAATATAAAAGGGGAAATGGGGACATAATATCTATAGGAAGGTTTACCAAGTTCAAAAAACATGTTGATGTGAAAGAGTGAGATACACGAATATCAAATAAATTAGTCACCAAATATGAGGCTATAGTGACGGTACCTCTCACTGTCATTGGACTCACATTAGCTTCCTCTAGAGACTCTTCCATTGTGTGAAGAATCTTTGTTCTAGATTTTTGTAGCTAGAACACCTTAGTTCTTGAATAATTTGATTGAACCATAGTAATTTTAGAATATGATGATCCCATTCCATTGTGTGGAGTAGAAAAGATGTAATAAAAGTTATTCAAGTGACCTAATCATCCACATGAACAACAGATCTTGGGTGCCTTAGTGAAAACCTATTTCGAATGTCAAACCTTACCAAACTGAAAGCAAGTTATAGGGAATCTATTAGGAATTGCAGGAGGTCTGGATAAAGCCTAATATCTAGAACCACTATAATACTCATCATGTTTTCTATTTCCTTTAAAGGTACTAACAAAACTTCCACTGGGATTAATAGGAACTCATGTTAACCCTGACTTGTCATTCAGTTCAAGTTTAGCTATCAATGCTATATCCAGAATTTCTATATAAGAAGTGAGTTTTAGCATGAAAACCTGATATTGGGTATCATATCGAAGACCCATGTCAAATATTCAAGATTTTAGTTTCTCATTTTTCACTACCTCGGGACAAAACTGAACAAGTTCAACAAAATGGTTTGTATACTAAGTCACGATCCTATTGCCCTGCTAGAGGCTGAGAAACTCCATGGAATTTTTCAAGACCATAGATTCTGGATAGAACTTATCAGTGAAAATAAATATAAATTCTTTCCACTCCAAACCTTCACGTTGATTCACTATAACCATAAAATAACACCATATTCTTCTAGGATCTTCAAGAATATAGCACACTTCACCTATATAACTTCTGAATTTTCCAAGAACTCAAAAAGAAACTTAATAATTTTCAACCAATCCTCATCCTCTTTAGGATCATTTGAGACTTGTAAATCATGTGGTTAATGTTGAAGAAAATATTGATCATAATATCTAGATTAATACCTTCAAGGTTTCACTACCAGAGCCTAAACAGGTATGGTTATAGGTACTTATCCCAAGGCTTAGACTACACACATCACTATCTCCACAAGATTTTGATGCATTTGATGATTCTCTTACTGTGTTTCATCAGTAGATTCCTCTTATGGCCTATTCAAACATCCTCTCAGATGCATGATTCTATATAACATCAATAGTAAACACTGAAACGCTAGTAGGGATACGTAGATCATCAACTCAATAAAGAGTTATAGGGATATCAAAGCACTCAAAAAAAACTAGGAAAAGACTAGAATCAGATCAATTTATTCCTCAAGAACGGTTTTCCCAAACACCCATGGTGATTTAAGGCACATTACAATGAGATTTGTCCCAGAACTTGATCGAATTTACCTCCTAAGTCTCAAAATTTCTACCTTAATATCTTCTAAGACAACCTAAACTACAAACCAATATCAAGTAAAGACACACAAAATTCATTTGATACTATTTTTTCATGAACCATCCCAGATACCATAGTACACTAATACTCAAACCAGTCCTGACATGGCTCGAAGGTAATTCTCATTCCCTAAAGGTTGGAAACTATCACTTGGAATAATATCAATAAAAATGGAATATTTTTACCATAAGAATGATAAAATAGTGGAAGATAAAATAAGATACAATTGGTATGCTCAATAGTCTTCAAGGAGAAAGTTCTGCAATCAGGTAGATAAAGAAATACCCAAAATGATACATCATCAAAAGACACAACATCTAATAAGAAAAGGTCTCAAAATCCCTATGAAACAAGTGGACCTTAGCTCCACTGATCACCTCAATCACTCTTGTGCCCCATGGATCAAGCACGACTAACACCTCCAAGTGGTGTTTTCCTTTTCCCTAGACCTAGCATAACATGATTTGCTAACACCTGAAGAAAAAGGTAGGGTGAGAGATTAAAATATTAGCAGGATCTTACTAAGTGTTCCATAATAAATTACATAACAATAAACCATTTATGTTTTCAATTTAAACTAAACAAGGCATAGAAATTCATTTATATATTTTAAACTAAAATGTGATTTCAAAATAAAAGATGGAAGATTTATCAAAACATGGATAAAATGAAATTTTTATATAAAACATTTATATAATGTAGCTGACATGAATAAAATATTTTTATAAATAATGGAATGTGTAATCAATTCAAATAAAACAAATCACTATGGTCATAATCCCTTAGGTGCGTTAGTTTCTAGTTATAGGGTCCTCACACTTCTCAATCATCATCACAAATCAAGTATGTATGCACACTCCCTAAGGATCAAGCAATTAGGATAATTAATCAACATCCCATTAGGGGATCCATCATAGGAAAATCATGCCAATTTTGGATAGTTAGTGTTTTTATAGTCAATCCATTTCTAGGGAGTCAGAGTCCTGGTGTGCTTATCCTAGTCACCCACTAACTATTAAGTCTCACATATGCTTCAATCATTCATTCATTCATTCTTGGGAAAATTATTCATTTCAAATCAATTCATAATTCATAATTCAATTTCCCAATTTCAAGTTCAATATGCCTTTTCAATTTCAAAAAAAAAATCATAGGTTTCCATAAAATTCATTCCTTTTAAATCATATTTAATTTTAAGAAAATTTTCTCAAGAATAAAAAAAATCATTTCATCAAATCAACTTTCAATTCAGGACATCATTTTTCTCAAAATCCACCCAACAATTTCAATTCCATTGAAATTGGGGGTTTTTCACAATTCCCATTCCCTTTTAAAATCATACATCAAATCATCAAAAATTAGGGTTTTAAAATTAATTAAATACTCATTTCAAATCAATCGGGTAATTAGGGTTTCAATTGTAGGGTAAATCATTATAGAACCACCTACCATTAATCATGCGATCAAATCAACACCCGCACTAAGAAATTTCAATGAATAATAATGGTGAAGGATATCAAGGAATCAAACCTAGAATTAAAATACATAAAATCAAAGATTAGATCCATCAATAGCATGATGGTCTATCACTATCTAAGAAGTAAAGTAGGGAAGATTGGGAGAAACCAAATGATAGATGATTCACTTACCAAAAGAAGATTTAACACAATCATCGTTACTTCGATCTACAAAAAAAAAGAGGTTGTATGAGTCAATTTCTTCTATTGAAAACCTTTAGAGACCAAGGAATCGTATTAGGGTCGAATGCGGGTGGTTAAAAGTTAAATTATGGGTCTCGATATTTTTAATTAAAATTTTAAGGTAATTAAAAACCACGCGAATGGTCTACTAGGTGGGTCACATGGTTAGTAATAATTGTGTTCCCTTAATTGGATTTTGGATGGGGTGCATAGTTAGACCACATGGTTAGTTTAACCATGTGCCAACCATATAAACTCTCACTATCTAAGGGTTCATGGTTTAGAGGTGTGGTTTCCTAATTTAGAAAAATTGTGCAGATCCTTCCATTGGCTCATCACAAAGTGCACGATTTTCTAGGACAAACCATAAAATTTTCCCTAACCATGTGCCAATCATGCACAACCCCCAAAAACTTAAAAAAATCAAACTTCACTCAAAAATCCCAAGACAATTCCCAAATATGTTACAATCAAAACAAGAGTCTAGAAGTACCTAGGATCAAGTAACAGGATGCTACATATATGAACATTTGGACTTTTGATATTCCCATAATCCCACTAGCACCACAACCATATTATAGTGACATTCTTCTAGAAACCTAATAAACCACCTAGTTGTGAGAAACATTGTAGTCTTATAACCAAGCTCGAACTATTACCTCAACAAATTGAACATTACCCAAGTCAGAGATATGTCAAAGTAACTTTTGATATCTCATCATTAATGGTGTAATTTCAGCCTAAAATCCCTACAGGCCCAGCTAGAAAGCCTGAGAAAGCTGGCCCAACAAAGCCCAAATCAGGTCGGTCCAAGATCAGGCTCATGATTCATCAGTTCGGGCCTAGACTTATGTGCATAAGCCCACGGTTTGGGTCAGTTCAGCTCGCTTGGATCCCACTTATTGGCTCGAATGAAGCCCGGCCCATAAAATCTCATCCTAAAAAAAGCTAGGAAACTACTAGTATGGAGACTCGAACCCCCTACCATAAGCTTCCAAGGCTGCGTCTCGACCAACCGGCAGTGCACCTAGTTTTAAATTACAATCCTTGATATATATATATATATATATCATTCCATATAAATGTTTTTAGGAAAAAATGTCCAAATGTCATATTAATTTTTTTAATTAATTTTCATTAAATTATTAATTTAAAATAACTTAAAATTAATTATTGTATGTTCATTTTATGATTTATAATTATTATTAAATGTTATTTATTATGAGGATTGATATTTATTTTCACAGGGAAGGTGTCGCAGATTCGTTTTTTTTTTAATTGGACATTCTTAAATAAATTATTTAGCCTTTAATTTTTTTTTTTGAATTGGTTTGTATTTTATATTTTTATTAAATTAAAGAAACTATTATAATTATAATAGAAATGTGGGGTTGAGGGTTCTTGTTAAATGTATAAATTGAATAATTTAAAGTATGTAAAATGATTTATAATTAAAAGAAAAATGTTTCAAATGTAAAATGTTAATAATAAAGAAAATAAAAATTTTAAAACATGTAAAATGATCAACAATTAAATGAAAAATGTTTCAACTATAAAATGTCAATAAAAAACTAAAATAAATGTTTTAATTTTGTGAAATGATTTTATAAAAAAATGTTAAAAAAATGTTTTACAAAAACATTATAAACATTTTAAAAAAATTAAAAAATGTTTAAAAAAAATTACAAAAGCATTTAAAAAACATTTTAAAAAATGATTTTAAAAAAACATTTACAAAATAAAAAATGAAAAAATGTTTTCAAAAAATGTTTTAAATAACATTTTGAATTTTTTTTTCAAAAAACATTTTAAAAAATGTTTAAAATATGTTAAAAAATTTTAAAAAAAAAATTTAAAAAATAACAAATGATTTAAAAAAATTTAAAAATGTTTACAAAAAAAAATTTGGAAAAAAAATTCAAAAAATGTTTTGATACAACGTTTTTAAAAACATTTTGACAAAACCTTTTTAAAAAATGTTTATATTTCTTTTTCAAAAAAAGTTTTCAAAAACATTTTTATAAAAAAAAAATCAAAAACTTTTTGATAAAATGTTTTTAAAAAAATTCAAAAAATGTTTTGAAATTTTTTTTTAAATACTTTTTAAAAAATGATTAAAAATTTTAAAAATATTTTAAAAAATGAATAATTTTTTTAAAAAATTGTTTAAAAATGATTGTAAGGGCCTAACTATGGGCCGACCCGAAAATATCGGACTGGTCAGGCAGTTTGGGCCAGCTCGAGGTCAGGCTCAGGTCACTTCATGGGGTTGTTCAGTTCACCCCGGCCTGGCCTAAATAGTGATATGTGACCTTATTTTTTGGAGAGCATGCCCAGCTCAACCTGACCCAGTCCGAGCTAGACTAGAATTACACCCTTACTTAGAATCCATATGGTACCATCACTACTTTAGAGTAACTTCCCTATGAGACTTGATAAAATGATCTATTAGAATGAGAACCCACTTTGATACCACTTATTAGGGAATGAGGGAACTTTTATCCTTAGAAGTTATCCCTTTCGGTAATACAACACAATGGAACATCAACCATAAAAGGAAATTTATCTTCTGATCAAACCACCCCCCCATGACTTTGAAGACCAGAAATGGGAAGTACAAGCACCCTAGACACCATATAGAGTCATCCTTCACCTTATGGTTTTGTTCGCTTCATGATTTCCCTTCTAGAAAATGCACACACAATCAAGCACATGATGAACACACACACACACACACACAAGCACAAATATATAAGAACAATGCACATAAGGATTAATTAGTTTGGAAATTGTGTCTTACATCTATGGGGGAATTATAAAATCCCTTTCATTCCATCAGAAACAGTAGTACATCTAATTTATAATAGATACCACCAACCAAAACCCCAACCAATCTACTAGCAGAGTTCTCTGCATATTCTGGTTCTGCTCATCCTAGTCTCTCACCTTCAACATTCTTGCCTCCAACACTTGGATATGACTAGGTGAACTCCTTTTGAAGCCACCTCGCCTTCAATTCTAGACCCTTCATATCCTTTTTTAGTCATCGTTAGTCAATTACACAAGTGGACCAATCCCACTTCTTTATATAGTGGTCTTAGTCGGTCATCCACTCAACACCACCATATTAAATGTATGGGAAACCCTTTATTGGATTGTGAAACCTCCAATTTCCAGTAGCATTTGTTGTTTCAATCACCAACTCCAGATGAAAATTGTGTGTTGCCTTTCACTCCACACTGATGACTTTGACGAAAAAAAATTTTGTCTCATTAATGAGAAAAGCTTCATCATCCCTCTATTAGTTTCTTTGTTCAATTAATAAAATTTCTACACTTTACATCACCTGTTATGAACTTATTTTTGGATACTATAAGTTTCCCCTTTTGTTCACCTCACTACATCCTCAGGAACCATGACTGACTCCCCACATGCATGAATTAGATGTTCCTCTTCAGCATTCTCACACTCAAAATCCAATATTCTCTATCTACTAGACTCACCCATCTGGATGTTGTTATTTCTTCTGGTGATCTCATTCCATAAGTGTATTTATATTAATCTAACATTCTGATACCCCCATTGAACTTCTTTTCAACTAACATTATTGTATTTAGTGAAATGACTTCAATTGCCTGAAATCATATGTTTCATAGTGTTGGAGTATTACCTATATAAATTTTATCTAAACTATTACTTTCATTGACCTAACATCTAAATCTTTTACAATTGACCCAAAAAACAATTTTCACACCAAACCTAACACTAAATCACCTGAATTCTGAAGTTAGGGTGTTATTCTACCACCAAGAGGTAAGATAATCCCCTAAAGGATTAGGAAACTTAAAATTATAAACCCCCAAATTAAAATAAAGAAACACCAACCCTAGGTTTCAATGTCCTTCTTAGGGAACAAACAAAGAGGGAAGGAAAAAAGAAGAAGAGGGAGGTTTATAAAACTTTACCTAAAATAACCCTTACTAACACATGAATAAAATCCATGGAATATCCAATAGGGAGGATGAAATTAGAGGGACAATGCCAAGGATACTAGAAATCAAATGGGTGGAAAAAAGTAACCCCAAGGGTTTTTAATTCGGAGAGGGGAAATGGTGGAATTTCAAAAATTCTAAAACTGGACATAATTCATCATAGTGCGGCCCTCTTATTTATGATGCAACCAACCACCTAAAGCAACCTGAGGTCACTACCTCTGAAGGTCCCTCCATGACACAACCTCATCCTCACAATTTGATTTCTCCTGCAACACTTTTATAATTTGATAAATATCTCAAAACACCTTTTATTATAATTTAAAAACAATTTATAAATCATATGATTCAATTCATAATTATATTTAAGAAAATATATTTTTCCTATAAATCACATTTTATGATTTATAATGCCCCTATCAATCTAAAATATGATTCAGGATAGAGGGGAAGAGTTCACTTATGAAGAAAATGGGATGAACCATATATATCAATAAATGACCCTTATGTGTCATCGGGGACTCCCATACTTATCTAAATTTCACCACCCAAGGGCCCTTATATATTATCAAATGGCCCTTACATATCACAAGGCTTTGTACACTTTACCGATTTTCTAAAAAGGTGAACTCTTATGTATCAAAAAGTCACTCTTATGCATGAAGAGTTTACTTTTACATTTCATAGGGGATTCCAACACTTAATCATTTATTCAAAAAATAGGAATCTTATGTATGGGGTACCCATATGTAATAATAACTTTCACAAATGGTGTTTCCAGGTCTTATCCATTTTTTATGACTTTTTGACAGTCATCGCACTATGATTCCTCCTAGAAATGATGTGATCCTTGATCAACCCAAACTTATCATTTCACCTTTATCCCTTCACTCCATGATGTCCCATTGGCCACGGTATAACCTATAATAAACCCAAAACATTAAAGCACCAAAAACCCCAAAAATACCTCTAGTAAACCCAGATTAATCAATAAAACCAAAAATCAATAAATAGATAAAATATTAAGGAAAACTAAGTTAAGTATGTGACATGAGTACTTCCAATAGATACAAACACTTTGTAACATTCATCCTAGTATGTACATGTATTTATCATATAAATTCATTTGATTCTCCCAAACATTTCATTATATGAAAATTTATAATTAATGATATCTTTTATTTGGAATAGATCGGAACATTAACACTTAAAGTTTAACTTCTTAAATGAATCGTGGGGCTTCCATGTGAATCATACAATACAACTATCCATGACCTTACAATATAACCATATCATACAATATGGTGAGCCTAAGTATAAGTTTTTTATGAAATCATTGTATCATAAGAAATGGCATACCCATAAAAGCATGAAACATGCCTTTTATAATGTGGATTTTATATAATACATCTCTATGTTGCACACTATGATATAGACTAATATATCATATATACATTAGGTTTTAGGTAATATCTCCATTATTTATATCACGCCAAATGATATCCCCTACCAATGTATATGATATGTATTGGTTTTACTTATGTCTCACCCTATGATATGTATATATCATCACATATGATATAACATGATCACATCATATGTATTTATTAATTTATGGAATATCTTTGTCAATTATCATATCAATGTTTGTGATATCAACCATCCTTAATTTTTCAAGAATTTTTAAAACCCAATGATTCTTCAATCCATCATTAAATATGGATCTAAAACCACTAAAGGGTTTTGAACACATTAAACATGCCTCGTGAAAATAGAAAAATAATATTTATGTCAGAATTTAAAACCATATATATTTATATTTATATTTATATATATGTATATTTGTATTTGTATTTATATATTTATATTTATATTTATATATATTTATATCCATTATTTATACTAAATCTCATGCCTCCCCTATATACATGTATCCTCTAGAGAAATCTTCACATATGTATCGCCTCCTCCGTAGCTAAGGCTTTCCCTCTTTAGTTTCTATTTCCATTTCATTCCCTTTCTCCCTCCATGTGTCGAGAACCATCCCCGTCATGAAACCCAACCATTAAATCAACATTTCCCTCTTAAACTTATATTTCCATTTCATTCCATCACTTCCTCCACCTTCCGAGCAGCATCCACCTCATGAAACCCTACCATGAAATCATCTTCATTATCACTGTGTCTCCACGCTCTGATCCATCCCCCAGGTTTTCTATCCTTGACACACTAATGATTAGCTCTTAATTTCTGGCCTCAATAAGTAATTTAGGTCTTACATTTTCCATTTTATTCCTAGCCTCAATGACTTTCTCACAATCCATGGTATCACCTTTATTATCCTCCACCAAACCATCATTTCCCTCATTATACTCATGTTTGACCACTCCCTATGGCCTAATGGATTGAAATATAGGTATGACCTAATCTTTATTTAGATTAATAACCTCCCTTATACCATAATTGATAGTGTGGTGGAGAAGTTTGACCTTGAACATGAGTATTTTGATCTAGGCACGCATAATGTTGTCTTCCAAGTACCTTATAATTCCTACTCTTTAGGCACCATAACCACTGTCATGAAAGCACCAACTTTCAAAAAAATTACTCTTCCTATTCAATTTTAATTTACATTAATATAAAATCATATTCATAATCATTCTAATCATCTTTGATGTTTTTTTATATGGAACGCCTTCTAATTTAGATTTAGATCTTGTGTTTTTATCATTAATTTACTAATTGAGTTCATCATCTACAACCACTCAAAAATAGTTGAATCTATTAAATTTTTACATGAATCCCTATTTAATTATTTCACACCCTTATTTCATTTTATTGTTATCATGATTTTTGAGTTTTGATTAAGAATGCACAGGTTTGATTTTCTTCCTGAATTTGTTTGGTAAGTTTTTTTGTATAATAATATAAATATTATGAAGGTTAAAAAAACAAATACATTTTTAACTTTTCTTAAATAAAGGGGTGATAATGTTATAAAATCTTATAAAATGGTTTGACTCAATGACACACACTTATCATGGGGTGTGGAAGAATCAATTTAATTCCTATGAGGGTATAGTATAGTGGTAATTAAAAGTCATCTTTAGAGAGCATTTTTTAATGTAGTTGTCACATGTGTAAAAATAAATCAAAGAACAATATTTTAAAGACTATAAAGTAATAGAATTTGGATTTTTTGAGATTCAGATGTGAGAGAAGTTATTGGGTTTAGGTTAGGTTATCCCCTTTTGTGATGCAATCATGGTTTTAAAAAATAAATCTTTTGTTTTTCAATTAAAATAATTAATTGAATTGAGTAACAATTGTTTCTCTCATTCACCCTTGATGTAGATTTATCAAAGTGTGTAAATCATAATGGGACATTTTGGAATTATTTAGGAAATACCAAATCTGGTATTAACTTTCCCTAAATAATCTAATTAGTCTATTTTTCTTTCCTCACGTGTTTAGTAATCACTAAAATACTCTCTTACTTGATTTTTTTATAGATAAACCAATAGAAAAAATAAAAATAAATAAATTAATCAAGGGTATAATAAATATTTAAATCAAAGCAATTTAATATTTAAGAATAAAATAAAACACAATTGTATTTAATTTATAGTCAAAAAATAATTAAATTGAAAACTATTAAAAGTAAAATAAAAGCATTATTTTGGGTTAAATAAATTCAAAACTCAAACATCGTAAAAAGGGTTCTACCCCAATCATAATGGAGTGTAGTGACTCCTCCCTATTCCTTCGGCCTTTACAGTGGTCGGAGGATGGTCGAGTGCGAGATTGGGATGGAGAGGGTGCATGGAGGTCCAGTGATCCGTGGAGCGGCTAGGCGACGCAGGGTGATTAGTGGTGCCAGGAAGCGGCATGAAAAGGCTCGAGCAGCGGAGGTACGGTGGCTGGAAGATGCTCGATGGTTGCATGTTTGAGGTGGTGTCTGAGTAGTGGAAGTGGCAGTTGTAGTGGCTGGCGTGAAGTAGTGAAGCACTGGAATGG
The DNA here is from genome assembly GCA_963277665.1 of Viscum album. NCBI lineage: Eukaryota > Viridiplantae > Streptophyta > Magnoliopsida > Santalales > Viscaceae > Viscum > Viscum album. Next base: position 418,146,870 of record OY728162.1, on the reverse strand, counting down.
AGGTAGGAGGCCTCGAGCGAAGTGGGGCAGCGGAGGGCGAGCGGCACTAATGGCCACGGCGGAGCGTGGTGGAGCCACAACGGCTGAAACAGAGTGTGGCGGAGCCATGGTAGCTCCTAGGGACACCTGTATCCCACATAAAAACATGGGTACGGGTGAAAACCCTTTATCACCCTCAATGTAGGATCAATGCTTCAGACGCCTACACTGGGGTGGGCTCTCAAACTCCACATCACACACAAAAATCGAGCGGCGACACACGCGACCCGCACAACTCTTTAGGCCAGCTATACTCCCTCAGGTCTTGACCATCCACGGACTCTTATGGGGATTCACCACCCATGTGACATGCTTAGTTCGGCCCTCCTGAGGATCTTTCTTGGTCAGGAGACCCCTTGTGGGGTTGCCTAGGTGGCTGGTGGGCTCCTCATTTGAAGGCTGGCCTTAAATGGATATTTTTTTACATAAACACCTGAAAATAGTTAGAAAATTTTCAAATCAAAAAAATGTTCATTAAGAATTTTCAAAATAAGGTTCAAAAATAATAATAACTTCTTTTTAATTTTATAAAACCAATTTTATTTCTTCTATCATAAATTCCCACATTTAACCAAAACATTGGAATTCAAGGGTTTTATCATTGAAAAACACTGAGAAATCATTGAAAATTGAATAAAAATATGCACATAATTTTGGTCTTTCAAATACCACCACACTTAAACCATGTTTTTACTCAAGCATAAAATCTCAACATGAAATTAAATAGGGCATCAATGTTATCAATTTTCACATTTTAAAGTAATAAAATCAAACAATTTTCAATTTCAAATCAAATTTTAAAAATTTCACATAAAATATCAATTTAATTTCTCAATTTTCAAATAAAAAATCAACTAAAGTATTTTAATTTTTCCTATTGAAAAATAATGGAACTTCTCTTCTCATTCATTAAAGTTTATCAATTTATTATTATTAAACATTCCAAATCATGATCTACCTCACAATGGATTCTTTTCTCTCATCATTCATGATACAATTTAAGTAGAGTTATGATCATATCATGAATACATGATCTTTATCTATAGGCTTGTAAAGGAACTACTTTCTATACTTTATAAAGAAAAAAGGCACATAAAATCATGATTACTTGCAATAAAGGCTCAAATGACTCTACGGCTCAAGGTTGGTAGGATTTGATGCTTTAAAAATTAAGACTCAAGGAGGAGGTTTATCTCTTAAGTACAATGCATGATATCAAAAATAAATGTGTAATTAAATTATCCCCTTCAAAATAGAAACTTATACTTCCCCAAAACTTTCAAAGAAAAGGTCATGAATAATGAAAGCATAATAAATGATGTGCACCTTCTTGAATTTTTCTATACTTTTATACATTTTTTCAAAGTATATTTTTTTCTCTTTTTTTTGAAATTTATTCTTAGAATAAACCTCACATCCATCACTTAACCACATATGATAAAAATCATCAGTCTAGTAATAGTGATTTTTTATTCTTATAAATCACAACCCATTCATTTTTTTTCAAAAAAAATCTGTTTTTAAGGGAAAACAATTAAGTACATTGAATGAATCAAAAATCTTTCTTTATTCCCACAATATTAACCCGAAACTTTTTCCTTGCAATGTATTTCATCCCTTCCACCATGACTCCCTTCACCCCCACAATTTAAATTTAAAATATCATGTAATTATTAAGAGTAGTGTAGGAATGGATAAAAATGGATTAGAACATGGAACATACCTAACAAGGTAATTCATGGCTTCTATGGGATAAATAAGGATTGATGTAAAGGTGGTATTTTAAGTATAATTGGTTTATCAAAATATGACTCAATCATTTTAAATTTTTTTTGCATATTCATAGCTTTGAAAAGTTCAAATGCAAGTTCTAGCAGACAGGATGTCCCAGGATCACTCAAGAAATATGCTCAAGAATAAAATAGGAAGTACTTGGTTTAGAAATCCTCTCATGAATATAACATATGATTTGGGACAATTACTCAAAGCATGATTAACAATAAAAAAATCTATTCACATAAATTTCAGAAATTCAAAGCATGAAAATTTGGTTAGGAAATTTCATTAACATGAATCAATCAATTTTTTAAATCATGAGTCCTCATTTTAATATCTATGATTCACTTTAATCGTCCAATTTTCCATTTTACTCATTCAATTTCATTAACATTGGAATATAAAACATTTCATCATAGGATTCCTAAGAAACTCATTTCTCCTAGACAAGTCAAGTAAAGCATAAATCAAGTTTGGGAATGTAATTTTATCTTTAAATCTCAAAACATTTTATTGGGAAAAATGTGTGGAGTTTAAAAGATAAACATAAAAGTGGACTCCCTTATGAAATAAAGATTTTGGACCCCCTCATCCACTTATTTGGGATACCTTATGGCTTCCTTCCATGATGTTCCTTGAAAAAAATCAAAACAACACATACCAATGTAAGAACCATTCCATTAAAGCTCAAAGGGGTGATGTAAGAGGTAATTAATCCCTAAATCCTAAGAAAACAGTAAAACTCGAATTGCCTCTCAGAAGTACCTTTATTTAATGTTGTTGTCTCGACCTCACCTCATGAGAAGAAATCAGTAGATGGGTTGGAGAGGTTTGAGCTCCTCAACCAGTTCTTGAGGTAAACTTCCATGGAAATTTTTCATCCTTCTCCCATTTATAGTGAATGGGTTTCCTTCCTCTTATTTCTTGATATAAATAGAAATAAAAGGATAAAAATTATTAACAATAAAAGGTACATCCCACCTAGAATGAATCTTACATGGAATTAACTTTAGTCTGGAATTGTAGAGCTGAACTTGGTCTCCAGGTTGAAAGGACTTTGGTTGAATAAGTTTGGCATGTGCCACCCTAGTTCTTTCTTTGTAAATTCTTGAATTTTCAAAATAAACTCTTTTATTTATTTCATCTCCTATAACTGGAGTTTTCTCTCTTTTCCAGCACTCTCTATATCCAAATTCACCTTTTTCACATCCTATTATGCTTGGTGCTCCAATTCCACCAGTAGATGACAGCTTTTTCTATAAATCAATCTGTAGGAGCTCATACCTATGGGTGTCTTGTATGTTTTACGGTATTCCTATAAAGTGTCTTAAATCCTTTGGATCTAATATTTATGGTTTGTTTGATTGTTTTCTCTAAAATACATTTAATCTCCCAGTTGTACACTTCATCTTGGCCATTTTTTGGGGGATGGTAAGGTGTAGACATTTTGTGGTGCACCCTAAACTTTTTCAGTATAGCCTCCATTATTTTATTGCAAAAATGTTTCCCTTGTTCACTGATTATGGCTCTTGGAATTCTGAACCTACAAAAAATGTTATCCCTAACAAAATCACATAAAAATTTGGAATCATTAGTCTTGGTGTCTTTAGCTTCCACCCATTTGGAGACATAATCAACAGCAAGTAAAATATAAGATTTTCCAAAAGACATGGAAAAGGGTATCATAATATAAGGACCCGGCCTTATTACATACATAATCTTGAATTTAGTCAAGAAAACACTTCCTTTTACATTGAAGATATTTTCAAGTTTAGATATTTAGAGAATTAGGACAGTACCTTCCTAACATTACACATTATTACAGAGTGGATACCATAAAAACAGTTTCCATTTTTTTCAAAATATAAAACATTAAAACTTAAAACAAGACTCCTTGACAATTATTCAACATTTAACGTATCTTCCTTACTTGTATTACACATACATTAACCTATGAAAAATCATTTAAAAACTTGGGATGAGCAAAAAAGCTCAGTAAGGGATGGAAAAGAAGGAAAAATCACATTAGTCCATGAATACTCATAACGTATGAAAGCATTTTCAAAAGACATTCTTGTCACCCATATATACTTACTTTGTGTATCATGATATTTAAACAAGATACACACAAAACATGAGAATGTAAATATAATAATAAAGGTACCTTGGGGCATTACTTACATAATCTTGTAACCATTCTTGGTTACCTTATAATTTGTAACCCTCACGACTACCTTACTTTGTGTAGCCATCATAGTTACACTTGGAGTAACCATACGGTCGACCTCCAACATACTCATACCCAATGCATTGGAGGGAGACATAGGTCCCACCCTTCATCATAAATAATTCCCAAGAACCAAAACATAATAATACAACATGAATAATTCCATAAAAACATTGCTTTGGAATTTCGTAAAACCGAATTTAAAAAGAGGATTTTTAAAGAAAAGCCCCTTATAAATATCATACAATTGAAGAGAGACTTAATAGAGTGAATGGATTATTTATATATACTTTAAATACACATAATAAAACATAATATAAACATAACCCATCACACAAACAATTTAAATAGCACATAAATAATGAAGTAGAAGGTTAACCCAAAGAATGGAAATCGGGTTAAGAATTCCCTTACCTCGGGTTTTTCTTACTTAAAACTTGTTTAAAATTACTTTATAATGGTTAAAAGGGTGTTATTATTATTTTACAGAAACATGTTAATGTTTATAACATCTTATATTATCATTTCATACCATCATTTCAACCTTTAATTGTTAGTATTTTGATCCTTGCACTGTTTTGGGTGAGTTCTTAACATGATTTCCATGATTGGTTCATGGTGGATGTTCTTGTCGATTGGAAGTGAAACTCCAGAATTGGAATGGAGTAGTATTTAAATATATCCATTAATATAAATTATTCCATTTATCATTTTTAATTCTTACATGAGGATGATTTATAAGTCAGAACATTAATGATGTTCGTTTAGATCATTTTAGTGGTTCTTTGATAACAACAACATCATTTTGTCTTATAAATTAGAACCATGAGTATAAAAAAATTCCAGAACCATGGGTGAGTCATAAAACATATATTATAACCTTGTTCAACCATATAAATGGTTTCATGATCAGAATTGAAATAATTAATGGAAATTGAAATCACATCGTCCACGATGTCGATAATTCGACACAAACGGACAATGTTTTTATTCTTTAAATAAGTGTGAGAGGAGAATAATAATGATGAGTAATTTCCATAAAAATGATAACATATATAATATACATGATTTCTGGAGATTTCATGCCTATTGGGTTAGGATATATGAAGAAAGAATAAGGAAAGAAGTCGAAATAAAAGAATAATTGCGAAATTGCTTACAAAAATTTGGCAGCCTAACGGCTACGCAACATGGTTTTAGAAAACATTAAGAAGAGAGGGGACAAGGGTCACCCATACAAAAATTATTAATAATACAGAATAGATCATGAATAATAAGGAAATAAGAACATGGTATGGAAACTTGAAAGTTATACCACATAAAAGATAACTTGAAAGGAAAAAGAATGAAATTGAGAATTTTCTTACCTTGTAGGGTAACCCTTAGAACTTGAAGTTTGGGACCTTGGGGGCTTGAGGAAACCTTTGGAGGACCACTATGAAGGTAAGGAGGCCAGATCTTCGTTGAGGGAGAATTGGGAATGAATTCAATGAAGGGAAGAGTTGGTATTTATAGGAAAAGTGAGGGATTATTTTAATAATTTTCAAGGGACACCTCATTAGTGATATTTACAAAACCATGGGCTTTCCCATGGTATTTGCCCATGGTATAAGCCACTTGTGACACCTCACATATTATTTAACTATAAACAAGTCGACCAGATTTATTACATCATTATTATATCATTAATGATGTCATTAATACACCGAAACTAAAAACTGTATTTTTTACTATTCACCAAAAAATCAACTGTTTCAGAAAAATTATCAAAATTCACCCTAACCATTTATCGACGTGTAGATTTCAAAATTGAAGTCCATTTTTTGAAAATAATTTTCTAAATATTATTAATTTAATTTTTAAATAAAATCATACTTAATTCAAAAATTGACAATTCTAATTCTGTTACTTCTATATCACAATGAAAAATTAACCTAGATGTTATTATCTTAAAGCCTTAATAAAATATAATAATAATAAAATTTACTATTCATTGGGGTCATATTACTATTCATATTACTATTCATAATGGTATGTTACTATTCACCAAAAAAACAAGTTGGTTCCAATAGACTCCAAATAACATACTGAACACAAATGTAGATGACAGTTTCTTGAAATTCAGAACATAGAAGTAGAAAAGTTATGTTTTAAAGGCTGATTAAAATATCTATTTAAAACAAAGTTCCATGCATTTCTATTTATTTTTAGAAAAACTTGGGGTGTTACACATAAAATCAATGCCCCAAACTTCAAATATTTCAAAAAAAATGATGGGTTTGGGGATAATCTCTTGTCTCTTTTAAATGTTTCTAGAAAATTGACACTTTTCACATTTTTTACAATAATCATGAGCATATTTAAACAATGTGGGAAATAGATTCGAGATTCCAATACTTTTCTAGTTGTTCTTTGAGGTCCAAAGTGGCCCCCACAAGCAAGTGTATGACATAATTGAAAAATAGATTCTATTTCACTTGCCCGAAAGAATCTTCTTATGACTTGGTCATTGTAAAATTTATAGAGAAAGGGATCCTACCAGATATAAACTTTAGATTCAGCTTTGATTTTATTCTTTTGATGGGATTTGAGGGAAGAATGTACTTGAGATGTGGCCAAATAATTTACTATGTTAGTATATCATGGTACATCCCCTTCTATGATGTAGATATACTCTCTGGGTATGTGATCATTGAGTGGGATCATCTTTAGAATTGTTTTTTAGTAGTGTTGGGTAGCCTACTGAGGTGATCTTCCACTTGGTTTCTAGCTCCCTTTTTGTCTTTAATCTTCAAATTAAACTCCTACAAGAGCAGTTTCCATCTCTCCAGCCTTAGTTTGGCATCAGACTTATTCATCAAGTACTTAAGTGATGCATGATAAAAAAATAAAACTAATTTAGTTCCAAGTAAATATGACCTAAATTTATCTAATGCAAATACAATAGCAAGAAACTTCTTTTTATTTGTTGTGTAATTGATCTGATTGGAATCCAGGGTTCTTGAAGCATAGGTTATGACTTGGGGTTTTCCTTCAATTCTTTAGGAAAGAACTGCTCCTACAGCTTGGTTTGATGAATAACAAAGTAATTAAAATAGATGTTCCCAATTTTGGGGCTATATTATTGGTGGGGTTATCAACTTTTGTTTTATCTCATCAAATTCCTTCCAGCAATTATCATTAAAAAAAGTCGGCCTCTTTTAAGATCAATCTTGAAAGTGGAAGATAAATCTTACTAAAATCCTTGATGAATCTTCTATAAAATCCTACATGCCCCAAAATGATCTGATGTATCTCACACAGGTGGGGTATGGTAAAGAATTGGTCACTTCAATTTTAGATTTATCCACATCAATTCCCTTTTGTGAAATGATATGTCCTAGCACTATTCCTTTTTCAACTAGGAAGTGACACTTTTCAAAGTTTAAAACCAAATTTTTCTCTATGCATGTTTTCAAAACATTCTCAATATTCCCTAAGAAATGATCAAAGTAATTTCCAAAAATAGTAAATTCATTTATAAATACCTCTAGGAAGTCCTCAATGTGATCAGAGAAAATGCTTACCATATATCTCTGGAATGTACCTAGGGAATTGCACAATCTGAAAGACATCCTCTTGTAAGGAAAGGTCCCAAAAGGAAAGGTGAAGGTTGTCTTCTATTAGTCTTATAGAGAAATTGGTACCTGAAAATAACCAAAAAATCTATCCAAAAAGAAGTAATGTGTCCCACCTACTATCCTTTATATCATTTGATCAATGAATGGGATTAGAAAATTATATTTTTGGGTGACTTGGTTCAGGCTTATATAATCAATGAATACCCTCCAACTATTATGGACTCTCGTGGGAATTAATTCATTATTCTGATTTTCCATAATGGTCAAGCATGTTTTCTTATGAACCATATGGTTGGGGCTGACCCATTAGGAGTTATAAATTGGGTAAATGTTGTCGGTTGCCAATAATTTTTTAATTTATTTCTTTGAAACTTCCATGATGGTGGGGTTCAGTCTTATCTAGAGATGTCTAATAGGTTGAGAGTCCTCTTCTAAAAATATTCTATGTGAGAAGACCTTGGGTTTTATTCCAGGTACATCACCTAGACTCATCCTATGGATCGAGCATTTCTTTTTAGAAAGTCAATCAGTGATTGATCTTGGGTCCTAGATAGATTATTGGAAATGATCACTAGAAACTTTTATCCTTCCAATAAATACACATATTTTAATTCAAGACTTGGGGGTTGATGAATTTACATTTCCCATTTCAAAAGCTTGAATTTCCTTGACAAAGTTTATCATATCAGTTTCTTCTAGAAAATTATTAAAGAATTTAGAGGTGATTTATTTTTGAGGTAAAAAGACATATTTTTTAGATTTTTGAGTACTCTCTACTTCCATGGTGTGATTTTATAAAGATAAGAATTATCGAATCATACTTGAATCTTTGATGGGATCATTACCTTCTTTGTGGAAAATTGTGAAGAGGGGATGATTGTTTGAAGGGTTTTTTTTAGTCAAGAACATTGAAGTTCACCTTGTTGTCTCCCAGATCCATGGTCAGGGTTCCTTCATGCACATTGATGATTGTTTATCTGTTTTAAGGAATGGTCTTCCCAAAATAATGGGTGAATTTTCTGTTTCATTGTCTTCCTCCATGGTGAGTGTATAAAAGTCTGCTATTAGTCCTTCAACTCCTACTAGCACATCTTCTAGAACTTCAACTGTAAAAATAGTGGATCGGTTTACTAGTTGGACAACTACTATTGTGGGATTTAGTTCACCTATTTTCAAAGATGAAAATATAAAGTTAGAAATAACATTAATGGAAGCACCGTGATCACACAAAGCATCAAAGAATTCAAAAAAAAATCATAGTGCAAGGAATAGAAAATGTCCCTAGATCTTGACATTTTTAGGTAATGGTGGGGTGATTATGGCTGAGACACTCCTTCCAAAGTTGATTCCTTCATCACCATCATGCTTCTTTTGCTTGGTACATATTTCTTTGAGAAACTTTTCATATTTTGGGATCTGGAGGATTGCCTCTAGTAAAGGAATGTTGATCTCAATTTTTCGAAAGGTTTCCTGGATCTCTCTTTGAATTTTTTTCTTCTTCAACCTTTGATGATCAAGTTAATACAATGGGGAATGGTACCTTGTTGTCTTTTTTCTAACTTTGTTGTCTTTTTTCTAACTTTGTTGTCTTTTCACTTTTTTTCTAGTTTCTTTTTTGGGTGGATGATTTTATCTTCATTTTTTTTCTTAGAATCATCCAACTTACTTGGTTTAGATGGTGGAAGCTCTTTGAAACTTTGAGTCATGATTTCACTAACATTTTCTTTTGGATTTGGGACTATTTAGTCTAGACTATTTCATGGAGTCTTGGTTAGAATATCCAAAATAGTCTTTAACTAGTTGGATAAATCTTTGACATTTTCTTTTAGCCCCTCAACCTTGGACTATAGTTGTTGGTTCTCAGCTAATGGTGCATTAGTTAATGGATGCTCAAAATTCTTTCATTGAAAAGGTGGTGGTTTATGGGTTTATTGTTGCTAGAATGGCTATTTGTAGGTTTTGGGGAAAGTTCTCAGGTTTTGATATTGCTGTTGGAAAGGTGGCTAATTATAAAAGGGGTTCTGGCCTAGTTTTGTTGACCTCTAAATCCCTATTGGGCTTTCCCTTCTCTCTATTGTTAATTCTGTGGGAATTGTCTTTACTAGAATGCAGCTACACAACTTTATGTTCCCTATATCTCAGCAAATTGATCAATGTAATGATTGGGTGATGAACATAATCCACATACCTATAGTGGATATGGTTTCTCACTCACTTTCTTAACATCCATTTGTCTCACCAGGATTGTTAATTCTTCAATTTTGGTTTCAAGGAGAAGTGATGAGTTAGAATTCCTTACCTCGTGTATACCTCTTGTATTGGTGCCTCTTATTCCTAATTGTTGTGAATTATGAGCTATCTTCTCAATGAGATTTTGGGCTTCTGTGGGTGATTTTTTAATCAAAGCTCCTCTAGAGGATGCATCCAAAAGGTTGTGCTTTGGGAGGTTGGGTAGAAAAAGACCAGGAAGTGGTGCTCCACCACTATTTTATGTGGGAAACTTGCACAAATATTTTTGAATCATTCTCAGTACTCATAAAGAGTCTCAATAGTAGCTTTTCGAATGGCGTATATCTCCTTCCTAATTGTTTTACTTTAGGAGGTTGGGAATAAAGGTCCCTCAAGGTTTGTTATAGGTCAACTGCATTAATGGGTGGTTCTAAATCAACACTTTATTCTTCTAAATTTATTTCTTCAAAATTGTTTTCAGGATTAAGACTCATAAGCCTAGTTAACAAATTTCTCTCTATCTCTGGGTAAAAATCAAGTATTTCATCATTAGAGGTCCTAGCCATAAAAATTTAAAAGGTTAGATTTACACTAGCTTCCTGACAATGATGTCAGTTTTGACGCACATCTATCGTGGGGTGTGGAAAAAGCAATTTAATCCCCCTAAGGGTTTAGTATAGTGGTAACCAAAAGTCATCTCCAAATATCAGTGTTTTAATCTAGTTGTCACTTATGTAAAAATAAATCAAAGAACAGGATTTTAAAGACTAAAAAGTAATAGATTTTGGATTTGGTGAGATTCAGATGAGATAGAAGTGATTGGATTTAGGTTAGGTTATTCCCTTTTGTGATGCTATCATGGCTTTTAAAAATAAAACTTTTGTTTTTTAATTAAAATAATTAAGTGAATTGAGTAACAGTTGTTTCTCTCCTTCACCCTTGATTTAGATTTATCATAGTGTGGAAATCCTAATGGGCCATTTTGGAATTATTCAGAAAATACCAAATCTGATATTGACTTTCCCTAAATAATAAAATCATACTATCTTTCTTTCCTCACATGTTTAGTAATCACTAAAACACTCCCTTATTTGATTTTTTTTAAAGATCAACCAATTGGTATAATCAAAAAAATAAATTAAGAAATGGTAGAATAAATATTTAAATCAAAGCAATTTAATATTTAAGAATAAAATAAAACCCAATTGTATTTAATTTAGATTCAAAAATTAATTAAATTTAAAACCATTAAATTAAAAGAAAAGAATTATTTTGATTAAATAATTCCAAAACTCAACCATCATAAAAATGGGATCTCCCTTCCCTTAACCCAATCACAATGGGTTCTACCCCTTAATGTAATAAGGGGTCATTGAAGATGGAAAAAGAGGATACATGTTAGAATTTAAACAAAAATGAATGAAGAAAAAAGAACAAAGAGGCAGTAGGGCCTCCTCTTCTTGGGAGTGGGTAGTGAGTATCCCTCCTTTTTATGCTTGATCCCATTGAATGAATTAGAAAGGAGGGTCTCGCCATCTTTTATAGGTGAGGATGGAGAGCCTCGCCTCCCACTTCTCTCATTACACCCCGAGACAGTGGTTGGTGGGTGATGCCAGGCAGCGGCATGCAGAGGTGCAGTGGCCTGGGTTCTCTTCATCTCCTTCAGCCTTCATAGTAGCCGAAGGAGGCTCGATATGGTGATTAGAGGGGGAAAGGGTGGATCAGCCTATGGTGGAGTGTTGTGGCGGAAAAAGAGGCGACGTGCTCGGCCATGGTGGTGGGTTATCAGTTGCGGCTGTGGTGGCCAGCGATGCCAAGTGGTAGTGGTGGTTGAGGGCTCGACAGTGGCAGGTGATCCTCCTTTGTCCTTCTTGGTGGTCAGAGGATGCTCGATGGTTTCATGGTGGGGGTGGTCTCTGAGTAGTGGAAGTGGCGGTTTTTATGGCCGGCGTGCAGCAGTGAGACACTAAAATAGAGGTAGGAGGCCTGGAGTGAAGCGGGGCAGTGGAGGGCGAGTGGAAGCGGCGGCCGCGATGGAGCGCAGCGGAGCCACGACAGCGCGCGCTGGAACCTATGTCCCACATCGAAATTTGGGCATGGGCGCGGACCCTTTATCATCCTCAATACAGGATGAGTGGTTGTAATTGGGCAACCCGTCTTTTGAGGGGGAGTCTTGGTCACACGTGTGATTTGTATCCCTTTATATTTTACTTCACATTGGATAAATACTGATCTCTATGAGCCATCACTCTAAATTCCATTCCCTATTTGTGAATCCCCTAATTCTATGTCTTTTATCTAACATTATGCATCCCAAACGAGGCCTTCTATATATTCCATATTATTTGATTCCATTTTTTTGGTTGGATTTGACCCCTTAAGAGGGGTGAATTGAGAATCCAATAAAAAAATTGTTGGAAAGTATTTATAAAAAAATCCTCCAATTTAGAAAACACTTAGTTAACTAATATAGTAGGTATAACTAATTTAATGTTTTGAAAAAAAAACTTATAAGGGATTGATCAAAACTCAGTTAAAATAAATTTAGATTATCCTAATATGGAATATATTACTCTACTCAAATTAAATAATAGATATATCACTAGTAAAATTTATCCATCACAATATAGTTTTGAAAATGTGATTTGAAAAATAATTTTAAAATAGAGTAAGCAAAACTTAAAAAAACAATGGAAATATAAAAACAAGAGGTTCAGTCTCAATCTGATATATAGTCCTCTCCACTTGATATTAATCCACTATCAAGCACAATTATTTAAAATAAACAAGATGATCCACAAATTGGATCAGGTATACATATTACAATAGCACGCAGGGTTGTCCAATCTATCACATAGCCTATTCCATACTTTTTGTGTGAATATAAATATGAATGAAATAGAGGAAAGAGTATTTAAGTACTCTTATATGATGTATAAGAGTATGTACTTAATATATTTACAAATAAATCTAAGCACAACTCAAAGGTGATGTAAAATAGAGAGAAAGTGTGAGATGAAGGTTCGATGTAATGTTTGACACAGATCATATTTCGGTTATTCTATAGGGTTCTTTTCTCTTCTTAATGTCTTCCTTTAGTTATTGAGAGCGGATTCAGTGATTGTAAAAATTTCTCAGATCTTGCAGTGAAGCACAGATCAAAACAGAGTGTCATATATTGTTGAAATAGAGCACTTGCACACACATTATTATTTTTCACCCATGCTTATTCTCTATCTTCGATCTTCTTTTTTTTAAAAATATTCCTCCAAAAAGATCAATTGAAGAATGATCACTACAGATCCTCATACTTAGTACAAAATTTGGGATTATTAAATACTTCTAACTTTGCATTTAATTATGCATTGATGGTTGTTGGAATATATATTATTAAAATATAATTCCATTTAGACACGATCTCTTGAAGTGTCACGTCAGCCTAATTACTCATGGTCGATACAACACTTAGCAAAAAATCTAATTGATTCCCTTGAAAAGTAGTTTGGTCGATCCATAGAACATGCAATCACTACATCTGAATGTTCAATCACTTGAATTCAATATGATCGCTTCAATACTTTTCCAAAATTCCAACTCTGTCATATGGTCACTTGACTATATCACGTGGTTGATCAGAAATAACATGTGGTTGCTCCAATACTTTGTGATTTGGCTGATAAAACGAATATAGAATATGTTAAATTCACTTGGACTTGTGGTTGTTTGGTTACTCTTGTGATTGGTTGAGGATTTTGTTAAAATTTTACCACTGTTGATAGATTAGGAATGTGGTTGATCCACTTGGTTGTGTGGTTACTTCAACCATTAACGAAATTTTACATTATTCCAGATTGATTTATGTGGTCGATCTAATCCTTCTTTTGGTCAATCAAGTACTCTTACGGTCACTCGAATGCTTAGATATTTTACTCTTCTAACTCACGGTCTCTTATCTAGATTTATTATTACTCTATCAATTAGGAATATTTTCGTAAATAACCAAAAAATACATGTTGCCAACATAAAACACGGAATTCATTAATAAAAAGACATGATTTGAGATCATTAAAACAAGTAATTGTTGGATTAAGGCAACACATTTCAAAATAGAATATCTAAAGTGTGAAAGGCCTATTGAGGTAAATTTTCTTCCAATCACTATCCATATGAATACTGTAACATAGATATTATAAAATATGTTCCTTCTCTACATTTTGAATTTCATATATTATATTTATTAGTTTATTTATCATTTCATATTTGTATTGTTCCAACAGGGGCATCATTTGGGGTATTGTATTCAATACACTAAACATTTGTTTATTTTTCAATTAAAAAAACTAATTTTCTTATCATGAGATACCCAGTTTAGTAAATGTTATTAGATATGTTTACAAACATTAAGATAACATGCCATATGTTTCTCACTATTCAAAGAACATATTAATAATTATTATTTTTCAATCCAGTGTATATTCAGTATTTATTCTACGATGTATTCCAATTAGTTTAGAAGTTCAGATTTTATAATTATTTATACCACACTAAGAGCTATAAATGAAATTATTTCCTTTTATAAACCCCATCTCATAAATTATAAATTCCAATTTATATTTTACAAAATATTATAAAATGGTTTGACACAACTTCCTATAATTTTTACAATTCCTTACAATGTTTTATATTTTCCTTATAACATCAAGCCTTCCTCAGCATCACATGTATGGTTTATCTCCTTTCATTTTTTACTTCGTAGTCGAGAAATACTAATCTCACTAGGCCATATCTCCTAATTCTATTCTTTTCCCTATTTTTGAACCTCTGATTTTATGAATTTTATCTGCATTCTACTTCCCATCGTGTTTTTAACCAAGATTTATATAGATTCTATGTTCTATGATTCCATTTAACAATCAAATATCTATAGTGTGATAAGCATACTAAGGTAAGTTTTTGTCACAACCCGTGTCGTGACTACCCCAAACTCGTCTTCCATAGGCCAGGGGTTGGCGACTAGCACTGGAAAGGCATATCCCCAAAAAGAGAAGACATTGCCTTTAAACCTGCACACACACAAACTAGGTACAAGACAAAATAAAACCACAAAGTAGAACTGTTGATAGTAAAAGTGTGAACCGAAAGTAAAATGGGTCAGTATACAAAACCAACTGAAACTAAAGTACAGAAAAAAAAAGGGAAAAACATGCTTTGAAGGTCATCCACCATGGATCCTACCAGAAGGGTAGGTACAGCTCGTCATCTAACATCACTACTGCTCACCACGTCTACCAATCACCTCTGAGCACCGTCTAGTCCTGGCTCCCCAAGTCTCAGTCAAGTTTTCTGTCGTCTGCACAAGACACAACAAGGTGTGGGTGAATCCCGTGCAGGGGTGAGTATAACAATACCCAGTAGGGACCCCGAGACTCCCAAAGGTCTCTCAGAATTCCATAAAGGAAAACCCACAAAACATAATCTCAATCACAAAGTATAAAGTAAAAGACAGCTCACACCAGGTATACGACTTAGAGAAAAGAAATAAAGATGATTAGTCATGGGCTAGATCATTTTATTCTATTGAGAGGTTTTGTTGTCGATCCAAGAAGGGTCGTTGTACCGTCGATCCACAAAGGGTCTCTCTACTACTGATCCATAGAGGGTCTATCTACTACCGATTCACAGAGGGTCGCTCTACTTCCAATCCACATAGGGTCGTACTGCTGTCGATCCATGAAGGGTCTCTCTCATGCTGATCAAAAAAGGATCTCTTTTATGTCGATCCACGAAGGGTTTCTTTTATACTGATCCACAGAGGGTCACTTCTATGCTTGACATCTAGCTACAGGATTCCCGCACTTGGTGCACTTGAGTTCCATAGGTTTTACTCCTCAAGATATCGGTCATACTTCAACTACCATGAAGTCTCATAAATAAGAAACTCAAAGTAATTTCATGTATTAAGGATTACAATGCGATAGACGCCGTGTCAATCAGACACTCGGTCTGTAAGATATAATCAAAAAGGTAAATATGGTTCAGTTGAATTCGAGTCTGATCCAACTCGGACGTACACCAACTTTTTTCAAAACCCAAGTGTAGTATCTCAAAAGGATTGTGTCATCCCAAGGGTCCCAATGCCACATACAAAACATCAATCAGACACCCAGTTTACGAGATACTCAAGTTTTAGTGAAACGGGGTCAGTCAGGTCCGGTAGGGGTCCGGCCCGGCTGGCGGGTCTGACCCGGTTAGCAGACCTGGATCGGATGGCAGGTCCAGCCCGGCCGGAAAACCCAACCCACGTAGATGCAGGCCAGTTTCTTAACACACCGACCGAACACGGTGTGTCAGGTTCGGCCAGCTGGCGGCGCCAGTGGGGCACCGCCCCTCCTTTCGAAACGGTCGGTTGGAGTCGGTTGTTGGTATAGCTGAGTGGGTGGATCCTCTCCCCACACAGCATATCGGAACCCCACCATCCCACCACCGCTCCTTCACATGGCTGGCTCAGCAGTCCGCTGCCGCCGGTTGCCGGCTCTGTCGCACCGGTGGTGCTTCACTGGTAGTTGCTTCCACAGGCCACCGGAGATGGTCCAGTGGTCTGTTTTCTTTCTTGTCTGTGCCTACAGGCCTCCTGGGTTGCCGCCTTCATTGTGAGGCTCTTAAATTCATCTTGTCTCCTCGTTTCCCGATTGCGTACAAAGAACGCACATAAACCAAGAATGTTGGGGGGTCCAGGCCTTGGTCGGATTAGCCCACACCCTCCGTGTTAGTGTTCTAACATGGGGTGATAACAATCATCAATTAGAAATAACAATTCCCCAAATTAAGACCCCGCAACAACCACCTGTAAGAACAAACAAGACGTGGATCAACCCGTTAGTCAGTTGGTATGCGTTCATTATATTTTACAAGAACGGGATGAGAGGAAATATAAAATATGTAAACCCCCTACTTGGATTTGGTGGAATCCATTACGGACGAAGGAGGGAGTCCGAGTTTGAAGTAATTTGTTGTTGTTCGTCGATCCCCGGATCGATTCCCCCAACGGTCGTCATTCATCCACCATTCTTCATTGGAGAGGAAGGTCGTCGGTGTTTTGTCAGAGGTTCCTCCCATGGGTTCCCAAATCCTATGCCAATGGTTTGATTGAATAAAAGAAATTTCACCACGTTGCGCTCATTAATATGGTTTATTAATGTACTTCAATTAATGAACCTTTAATTCCATGAACATTATAGTTTCACATCCCAAGGTACATGTCATTAAATGTCTCTTATTTAATGTTCTTCATTACATTGTGGTCCCACCATCTGCCACTCCATGGTGGAAGAAAAAGAATAAGACAACTTATAGTTATTTTATTATTTTTTTATGAAAGCCCAAAAAAAATAACTTTTTCATTCGACCCTTGCCGATCGAAGTTAAGTTTCACCTAAGAGAATTCCAGCACTACGAATCCAATGGTGCCCTCGGAATTTTCAATCTGAGCATCGGTTCAAAATATAGAAATTTCTGACCACATGTTTACTGAATGTGCCTTAAAAAAGTTCAAAATTCCATTCTAGGCTCTCTGAGCCTTGGAATCATGTGCCATCAATTTTCACAATCTCGTAATAATTTCATATAATTAAAAAAAATATGGAATTTATGGGTATTTACATTCTCACCACCTTAGGGTTTTACGTCCTCGAAAGACACAACAAAAGCTAAGGAAACAAATGGGGGTACTGAGCATGAATCTGAGTCTCCCGCTCCCATGTGCTCTCTTGGAGATTCTTGTGCTACCAACGAACTCACACCAGAGGAATCGATTGCCCCCATAGGACCCACTCCTGTCGATCCTCTATCTCCACCGAGAACTTCACAAATTCCACCCCATTGTCAATGTCCAGCTCTCCCCAGTCGATGACGTGCAATGATTCAAGAACATATCTCCTCAGCTGCGACACGTGGAAAAAATTATGCACCTAGTGCATCTGTGGGGGAAGAGCTAGGCGGTACGCCACCTCGCCAACTCTGCTGAGAATCTAGAAAGTTCTGATGAACCTTAGAGATAGCTTGTCGCCCCATCCAAATCTCTTCAATCCTCATCGAGGTGAGACCCAAAGGAAAACATGAACGCCCTCCTAAAACTCCAGGGATCTTCATATCCTGTTGTCATAAGACTTATGCCTACTATGTGTAGTCTTCATCCACTTCTGGATGATCTAAACCTTCTTAGTGGTATCTCGTACCAACTTTGGACCCATTAGTGCTGACTCCCCTAGGTCTGTCCAACATAGAGGTGATCTACATGGTCTCTCGTACAAAGCCTCAAATGGTGTCATGCCGATGGTGGAGTGATAAATGTTGTTGTATGCGAACTCTACTAGTGGAAGGTGGTCCTCACAACTATGACCAAACTTAAGGATGTAAGCACGTAGCATGTCCTCAAGTTTCTGCATGGTCTACTCCGTCTAACCATCTGTATGAGGGTGAAAGGTAGTGCTCAAGCGTAGCTGAGTCCTGAATGCCTCCTATAATCCCTTCCACAACTGGGATGTAAGACGGAGGTCATAATCTGAAATTATCATCTATGGTACCCTGTGAAGTCGTATTATCTTCTGGATGTAGAGATGTCCCAAGCCCCTACTGATCTCATCTCTCAGATGGGTAGAAAATGAGCCGACTTGGTGAGTTGGTCAACGATCACCCAGATATAGTTATAGCCTCTGGACGTACGTGGTAGCCCTGTAACTAAGTCCATGGAGATATCATCCCACTTCCATTCTGATACCTCTGGTGGTTGTGATAAGCCTGCTGGAACCTGATGCTTGGCCTTCACTTGCTGAAAAGTGACGCATCGTCAAAAAAACTCTGCCAGTGCTTTCTTCATCCATGGCCACCAGTACTAACGTCGGAGGTCCTGGTACATCTCCACCACTCTAAGATGTACCTCCAAAGGGGATTTATGGAACTCCCGTAACACCTTCTCCCAAAACATCACTAGTACCATGGTGCGTCCTCTAAAAAGGATGACATGCTCCACACCTTCTGAAAATCCATCAGGAGCCTGTCCTGAGGATATCTGAGCATGTCGGGCCTCGCAGTCAACGTCCCCAATTTGTGCCTCCCGAACTCGCTGAAGGAGTGGGGGAGTGATAGTCATAGACTGGAGGTAAGCTGATCCATCACTATCCATGAAGGATATCTACAATGCAGCTAGCTGCTTTGTCACCTCACTCAACATTTGTAGACCAGACCTCCTGCTGAGTGTGTATTCCACCATGTTTTCCTTCTCAGGAGTGTAGACTATCTCAAAGTCATAGTCCTAGAGGAACTCCAGCGATCATCATTGTCTCAAGTTCAGGTCCTTTTGTGAGAAGATATACTTGAGACTCTTTGATCAAAGTATATAGTAAATCATTCACCCATCAAGTAGTGTTGCCACATATTCAATGAAAAGACCACTATTGCTAACTCCAGGTCATGGGTCATGTAGTTATTCTCATGTTTCCTCAGCTATCATGAGTCGTAGGCGATTACCGCTCACTCCTACATCAGGACACACCCCAGTCTGGTCCTTGATTTGTTGTAGTAGACTACATACCCAATTCCCTCTTATGGTAGCCTCAAGATGAGGGCACTCGTCAGTCTCTGTCTCAGCTCCTGGAAACTCTGCTGGAATCTCTCTGTCCATACGAAGGGTTGACCCTTCTTTGTAAAAGATGACAAGGGTGATAAAACTCTGTAAAAGTCAGGTACAAATCTCTGGTAGTACCCAACCAATCCCAAGAAACTCTACACCTCAGTTACACTCCTAGGTGGCTCCCAAGCAAGCACTACCTCTATCTTTTTTGGATCCACTACAACTCCAACCTACAAGATAATGTGTCCTAGAAAGTGGACTTCCTGTATCTAGAACTGGAACTTTGAGAGCTTACCATATAGTTGGTGCTCTCAGAATATATCCAGTACTATTCACAGATGTGTGGGGTGATCCTCCTCCAACGTCGAGTACACCAAGATGTTGTTAATTAAGACCACCACGAAGCGATCATGGTAAGTCTGTAAGATCATGTTCATGTGTCCCATGAACACTATTGAGGTGTTGGTCATGCCAAAAGGCATCACCAAGAACTCATAGTGAACATACCCACATTTAAAGGTTGTCTTTGTTATGTCCTTATCCCACACCTAAAGTTAATGATAGCCTGGTCTAAGGTCTATTTTCAAAACCCATCGAGCTCCCTTTATCTAGTTGAAGAGATCATCAATCCTTGATAGAGGACACTTGTTCTTCATGGTCACCTGGTTCAGGCACCGATAGTCCACGCAAAGCCTCAAACTCCCATCTTCCTTCTTGGAGAACAAAATCGGGGCTGCCCATGGTGAGACACTGGGTCTTATGAACCCCTTCCTCTACAAGTCCTCCAATTATACCCTCAACTCACGAAGCTCCATGGGAGCCATCCTATATGCTGGTGTAGATATCAGTGTTGTCCCGGGGTACAGATCGATGTAGAAGTCTACCTATCTGGGAGGAGGTAGTCCCGGAACATCCCCAGGAAAGACATCTTCATACTAGTCCACTACTACAGGATAGCTTGGACTCCCCTCATTAACTGCACTGAGGTTAAGGCTATCCAACTGATGAGCGATCGGCTACACCATCCTCCAAGAAATTCCATACTGTGATGCAAAGGTTCCCTCCTCACCGGTGAAGGAAAAACTAATCCCATCCTCACAGACACGCCGCACTTTATGCCTAAAACAGTCGATCTGAGCATGGACCGTGGATAACCAGTCCATACCCAAGATGACATCGTAAGGCCTCGACACTAATACTAGGATATCCTAGTCGAAGCTCTCACCACCTAGAGTAATCTCATGCTTTCTAAACCAGTGTGTAATCGTCGAATCATCTCCAGTAGGAGTCTCTAATCGTAAGGATTGATCCAACGGCTCCACCAGAATCTCTAAGATTCAAATGAGAGTTGTGGCAATAAAAGAGTGATTGGAACCTGTGTCTATAAGAACTACATATAGGGTTGAGTAGACACAGATCATACCTTGAATCATCTCTGAAGCACCATGGTCATAGGCCTCTGCCGCCTGAAGCTGAGCTCGTCCCTGTCCACCTGCTCCCTAAGATTGGGGTGGACCACCTAAAGGTGGTGGCGGTAGTACCTCAAACCGTCACACACCGCTTTTTGTACGCCCTGATCCTCTTCTACATATATCACCCTTCAAACCTCGTCATTCGAACCTATGCCTCCACCTCAGTAGTCCTTCAACCATCTGCTGATCATCAGTATGGAGGGTCGGGCAATCACGAGCCATGTGGCCCTACCTGCCGCTCATGTAGCATAGTCTGCTTCTCTGCTGACCTCCTCTGCCCTGCGAGTCCCACACCTCTGACCCTATACCCTGGGGTCATCCTCTAGAAGGTCTGGACCACTTGGACCTCTATGTCATCTACCTACTACCTACTACAGATGATCCAGTTTCCTGTCTTTTGGTGGTGGCTCTCACCATCGGTGCCTGCTCAACTAGGAAGCTCTCCACCAATAGTTCTCTCTCTAGCACTTTAGTCTGCGTCAGGATGTTGAGTGATATCATCGATTCTCTAATCTCCCATTGGATTCCTTGCTCAAATGTTTGAGTCCTGAAGAAAGGATCTCGTACCATGTTGATGGAGTAGCGAGAGAGGTCATTAAATCTCACTGAGTACTAGGCCACTGTCAAGTTTCCCTGTTGTAAGTGCAGTAGCTCCTGAATACGCACTGAGCATAAAGTTGTTGGAACGAACTCTGCTCTGAAGAGGCTCTCAAAGTCCAACCAGTAAAGAGTTGTCTCCTCATGTTTCTGGAGCATTAGAATCAACCATCTCCCTATTGTACCTTGAAAGAGACTAGTAGTTAGGATCACCATCTGGTCTGGTGGTGTCTCAACCAAGCGGAAAACTCATGCCACAACCTCCATCCATTCCTCAGCTGCATGTGGATCTAACTCACCTCAAAACCTCGGAGGCCTTTGTCTCTGGAACTCATGTAACACGCTCAGTCGGCATGCATAGTCCACTGGTGGGACTGGTGGCAACTGCTGCCCTACGGGTGGTGGTGTTGCTGGTACACCACCCGAAGGTACTATCACTGTAAGAGGGCCCTACACCGATGCCTCATCACTTGGTAGGATATCATTGTGATCTCTCACTAGAATCTTGGTTGGATGTCTATGAGGAGACATCTTGTAAAGAAATAGATGCACTACGGTCAATAAGTTATACCTGGTGAGATGACTCAAAAGAGATAAAAAACATTTTCAAAACACACGCAAATAGTGTTTTCATGTATCAAGTTGGAAATAAGAACTTAGGGTCTTGGTATATGGATATGTTGATCACCGCACCAACACTAGACTCCTTGAACTATAATATAAACTCAGGACACTTAACACTATTACTCCATTAAAAAATAGAGACTCTTAGTTCTTCTGGTAGAACCGACTATCCTCTGATACGACTTTGTCATGACCCATCCCCTAAGGCCCATGTCGTGACTAACCCAAGCCCTCCTTCCATAGACCAGGGTTTGGAGAATAGCATCGGAAAGGCATATCCCCAAAAAGGGAAGTCATTTCCTTTAAACATGTACACACACAAACTAGGTATAGGATAAAAGAAAATCACAAAGTAGAACTGTTGATAGTAAAAGTGAGAACCGAAAGTAAAATGGGACAATATAAAAACCCAAATGAAATGAAAGTACCGAAAAAATAAAAAAATGTGCTCTAAAGGTCATCCACCATGAATCCTACCTGAAGGGTAGGTACAGATCGTCGTATGTCGTCACTACCGCTCGTCACATCTACCAATCACCTCTGAGCACCGTCTAGTCCGGGCTCCCCAAGTCTCAGTCAAGATGTATTTCATCTTCACAAGACACAAAAAGGTATGGGCAAAACCCATGTAGGGGTGAGTATAACAATACCCAGTAGGGACCCCGAGACTCCTGAAGGTCTCCCAGAATTTCATAAAGGAAAAACCACAAAGCATGATCTCAATCACAAAGAATAAAGTAAAATACAGCTCACACTAGGTATATGACTTATAGAAAAGGAATAAAGATTATTATTCATGAGATAGATCATTTTATTATATTTAGAGATTCTACTTCTGATCCAAGAAGGTTTGTTGTACCGTCGATCCACAAAGGGTCGCTCTACTGCCGATCCACAGAGGGTTGCTCTACTTTCGATCCACAGAGGGTCGCTCTACTGTCGATCCACAGAGGTTCGTACTGCTACTGATCCACAAAGGGTCACTCTCATGCTTATCCATGAAGGGTATCTTTTATGTTGATCCATGAAGGGTCACTTTCATGTCGATCCATGGAGGGTCGCTTTTATGCTTGACAGCCAGCCATAGGATTCCCGCACTTAGTGCGATTGAGTTCCATAGGTTTTTATCCTCAAGATATTGGTCTTACCTTAACCACCATGAAATTCCACAAATAAGTAACCTAAAGGACCATCATGTATTAAGGATTCTAACACGACAGACGGTGCGTCAATCGAATGCTCGGTCTGTAAGATATAAGCAAAAAGGTAAATAGGGCCTAGTTGGATTCGAGTCCAATCCAACCTAGATGTACGCCAACTTCATCTAAACCCCAAGTGGAGTATCTCAAAAGTATTTTCTCACCCCAAGGGTCCCAACGCCACAAATGGTGCGTCAATCGGACGCCCAGTTTGCGAGATACTCAAGTTTTAGTGAAATGAGACTGGTCGGGTCTGGTAGGGGTCCGACCCGACCAGCGGGTCTAGCCTGGTTAGCAGACATGGCCCAACTGGCAGATCCAGCCCGGATCTTGGGTTCATCCTGGCCGGCAAGTTTGACCTGTCTAGAAAACCCGGCCCGTGTGGATGCAAGCCGATTGCTGAACGCACCGACCGAACGCGGTGTGTCCGGTTCAGCCAACTGGTGGTGCCGCCCCTCCTTCTAAAACGGCTGGCTAGAGCCGGTCGTTGGTCCAGCTGAGTGTCCTAAGCGGGCCACTCCTCTCCCTGCGTGGTGCATCAGCACCATTCCATCCCACTGATGTGGCCTGGCTGGCCACAGATCCTGTCGTCACTGAGCCTACGAGTGTCGCTCCTTCACGCGGTCGGTCGCCACCGCGCTGGTGCTGTCGCATCGGCGGTTGCTTCCACGGGCCACCAGAGATGCTCTGGTGGTCTGTTTTCTTTCTCGTCTGCACTTACGGGCCTCTCGGGTCACCGCCTTCACTGTGAGGCTCTTAAATTCATCTTGTCGCCTCGTTGCCCGGTCGCGCACAAAGAACGCACATAAACCAAGAACGACATGGGGTCTGGGCCTTTTTCGGATTGGCTCGCACCCTCCATGTTAGTATTATAACATGGGGTGATAACAATCATCAATTATAAATAATAATTCCCCAAATTAAGACCCAGCAATAACCACCCACAAGAACAAACGAGATGCGGATCAACCTGTTAGTCGGTTGGTCCGCGATCGTTGTATTTTCCAAGAACGGGATGAGAAGAAACATAAAACACATAAACCCCCTACCTGGATTCAATGAAATCTATTAGGTATGAAGGGGGGAGTCAACGTTCAAATTCATTCATCATTGTCCGTCGATCCCCGGATCGATTCCCCCAACGGTCATCGTTCGTCCACCGTTCTTCGTTGGAGAGGAAGGTCGTCGGAGTTTCATCAGAGGTTCCTCCCATGGATTCTCAAATCTCATGTCAATGATTTGATTAAATAAAATAAATTGCACCACATTGTACTCATTAATATGGTTTATTAATGTACCGCAATTAATGAACCTTTAATTCCACGAACGTTGTGGTTACATATCCTAAGGGATGTGTCATTAAATGTCTCTTATTTAATATACATTGTTACATTGTGGTCCCTCCATCTGCCGCTCCATGGTGGAAGAAAAATAATAAAATAAATTATAGTTATTTTTTTATTATTTTCTGAAAGCCCAAAAAAATTAACTTTTTCATCCAACCCTTGCCAGTAAAAGTTAAGCTTCGCCTAATCAAATCTCGATGCTGTGAATCCAACGATGCCCTCGAAATTTCAATCTGAACACTGATTCAAAAGATATAAATTCTTTCACGCATGTTTACTGAACGTACCTTAAAAAAAGTTCAAAATTCTATTCCAGGCTCTCCGGTCCTCAGAATCATGTGCCGTCAATTTTCGCAGTCTCGTAATAATTCCATATAATTAAAAAATATATACGTAATTTTTGGGTCTTTATAGTTTTCTTCTAATCATTGTCCATATGAATATTGTAACATAGAAATTTTGATATTTTTTATTTCACAACATTATTGGATTTCATATATTATATTTATTAATTTTTCTATCATTTCATATTTGCAGCATTCCAACAGGACCATCATTTGGGGTATTGTATTCAATTCACCATACATTTGTTTATTTTATAGTTAAAAGTTTAATTTACATGTCATGAGATGCACAATTTAGAAAGATGTTATTGGACATGTTTAGAAACATTAAGATAATCTTCTGTGTGTTTCTCACTATTCAAATAACTGATTAATAATTATTTTTTCTCAATTAAATGTATATTCAATATTTGTGCTATGGTGTATTCCAATGAGTTTAGCGGTCTAAATTTTAGAATTATTTATACCATAATAAGAGCTAAAAAAATGGAATTGAGTTATTTACTTTCATAAACCCCATCTCATAAATTATAAATTTCAGTCTACTAGTATAATATTAGAAAAAATGAAATATATTAATTGCTCTTAATGAGTTGCATTATAATATATTGATAACTTCTATGCTATATAGGAATTATTTAAAGTAAATCAACCATACCTTTATTTCTGGTATTTATATTATATATAATATATATATGTTTTCTATTCATTTTTTATTTAATTTTATTTAATTTTATTAATATGAATTGCACTATTTTGATTGATTTTATTGGACATTACAAAATAATTATACTTTTAAATGAAGATATTTTACTACTATGATGATGTCAGAAGTATCCTAAATCAAAAAACTATAATGTCAAATTCTCGTTAATCCATACATTCCATGGTATAAGCAGTTAGAAATTACAAAGGTGGAGAACATTAACCTATTCCTTTGGTAGGCATCGAACACTATTAATTAGTAATCATTTTCATTTATCTTCATTTATATTTAAATCCATATTCATTGTCTTTATTTTTTTTATTATATCAAACACTATACCAAATTCTTTTTGGTTATATACCATGATTTTTTTCTAAAATAAACATAGCTACATTGGAAGTTAACTTCAACTATTAATATTAAGATTGAAATTTATTTATTATTTCCTAATTTCATAATATATTATATGTTTACATTATTGGATATCATAACTATGTTTTTAATGAATTTTTTTCATATCTTTATTCATTTAAAATTTTTTCAATGTAATTCAGAGATTGGATTTCATTCATTTTCTATTGTAGTGTTCAAGTTTGAATGACATGATGTTAATGTTAAATATCAATATCAAGATAGAAGAAACCTTCCAAATATATTGTAGTATCTTCAAACTTCTCTCAATTTTATTTTTTAAATTTGATATTTATTTTCATTTCATTTTCGGTTACATGATTTCTTAAACACATTAAGATTTCATTAACTCCCAAACTTAAAAACATCATATAATGATATAAAAAATCTTAATATTTATATGGTTTCTATTAATATGCTTCTAAATATTTAATTTATATCATGGCAGCCTTCTGCTTGTAAATATGATTAACTATAGTGCTCAACCAAGATTATTTTTAGGGGATAGTCAATGAGATGATAATTAAAATAAATAAATATCATGAGAGTTGTGGGGTCTTGTATGTGTTTTTTTACAAATGTGTGAATGAACTATAGAGGATTGTATTGGTTTTTTCATGCTCTAACATTCAATTTTTACTATCTTGGACATAGTGTATTTTGTTCTAGAGTAGAACGTTGTTTTTATTTCATGAATTTTGGTGTGATTATCTACCTTCATGGCATTAATGTTTGTCCTTACATTTTTTATTTCCAGTTTATTGTAACACTCCGAGCTTCCATGATACGCTTCTCATTCAATAATGTAATAGCTTGCATTGTACGCAACATCGAGTTCTAACACACTACAACTAATCAAAGTAGCCGTTATGAATAGTAATAACCACTTTTTAAATTTATAGAAATTTTATATTTCAAAATGGACTTCATTTTTGTATTCCTAATATTGAAATTAGCCTATGTTGAATTTTTTGTAATTTTCTGAGAACTTCAAAATTTTTATGAATAGTGAAAAATACTTAAAACAACTTTTTTAATCAAAATAATTTATAGTGATAAGTTATACTATTGAGTGGTTTTAAAGTATAATTAGAATATATTTTTACCATTTTATCCAATGGTGGTCATTAGAATTAATTTCACTTTGAAAGTGGACATAAACAATTGTCAATCTTTTGATATAAATTGTTTCTTAAAAACACGCTATTTGTTGTGACAGCGGGAATTAATTATAAAATTAATTAATGCAAATTATATGTTTGGAATTTCATAAAATATACATCATTTTTGAATTCAGAATATCAATTATAGCTTAGGGTGAAATTTTGGCATTGTTCTGAAAAACTTCAATTTTTGATGAATAGTGAAACCACTAAGTGGTAGTTAAATAACTGATTTTTTGTTTAAATGAAATATTACCACTTCTGTGATTTGATTTTCAAAAATCCGACATACATGGTTGTCATTAAGAAGTAAAATGTGGTTCAATGAGATTAAAATAATTTTTTGGTGAATAGTAACTTTTAAGTTTTTAATCGCGATTAGAGGTAATTAGTGTAGTTTAAGGTAAAAATAATGTTTTAATAATATGAGATGAGCTTGACACATGTCCTAACCTCATTGGATGTGCCATGGACGACCCAGACAATCCATGGGTCAACTTTGGGACCCCATGGAGCCACTTTAGTTGGAAAATGACATAAATACCTTTTATTTAATGTTAAAGTAAAAAATGACACAAACATGAAATGTTTTACTAAAACAATTTTTACATGGGGTTATACAAGTCATATTTTTTATTATAAATATTAATTGGAAATCTAAAAATATTTCCTACATCATAGTATTTTTTTTATAATTTTTAGACATTAAATAAATTAAATTATTTATGACATCATGATGATGCAGCGATGACCTCATTATTTAACGATTTAAATAAAATGAGAAGATAATATAAAATCCAAGGCTTACACTTGTCCAAAGCCTATTGGATGAGGAGATTTCGAACCCTTATCACCTTAGCCTCGAATTATACAAGTGTGGGACCTTTAGAATCCGAAAATCATTGTATAATAGAATAACATTTCATTACTTTCCAAAAGTGCCCCTCCTCTCCACTTATAAAAGGCCCCCACCACTCCCACCTTATTCACACCTTCAAGCCTTTTGGATCGGCCAACATCTGCCCAAATACTCTCCCAACATCCCTCACTTACTCCTAGAAGCCTCACTTTGGGCAGAATTCTTCCCAAGGAAGCCTTTGGCTCAAATCAAAAAGAGTTACCCGATTTTTAAGGTAATGTCTTCTCTAATGTTGTTTTGTTTTATTCTGCTTCTCCAACCCCTTAAAATCTTTTCATTCCTTTCTTTTGTAACAACACCAGTATCTAAAATATACTAGGATGTTGTTATGATAAGTATTTGTTTTACACTTACACACACCTTCGTCTAATGGTTAAAGAACATACTGTTTCTGTGGGTGGCGAAATACTGCCTCACGAAACGATGATTGTTCAAATTCTTTTAACACCTATAATGGTGGCCATTTTGATGAAACTATTTTCATATATGATATATATATTATGTTTATGTTTTCCTTATGCTTCTGTATTTCTCATTTATGGCATACTTTATGATTTCCATTATGGGTAAACGCGATAATTTCATTTTAGGAAGTGCGGACTACCGCCCCCTCAAAGTGATGTGAATCGTTAATGCCATATGTGGGATGTATAAAGGATGGAGTAAATAATATTATATACGATATTATACTGGAACTATATTATACCTTTATATAATTATGATTTCATTCCATTAAATACGAAATAGAAATGAAAGTAGCGTTCATGCGTACGTACGGCTTACCGTCTCCATGAACGGTGCATTTCATTTCTTACCTCTAAATGTTACGTAATATTATGAATGAATGTATATACTGGATATATATGATATATATGAAATCTAAATCATGAATATAATTCTGGAGATAATGGATATTCTACCACATAAACAACTTGTAATTATAAGAAGTTTATTGTTGACTCAAGTACCAAAGATCGACAAAACGACCGTTATTAACTTAAATAATTACATAATGTTCATAACATGGTAATAAGTGATATAAAAAGAATAATGAACATAAAAAAGGTTCTTAATTAAATAGAAATTAACTCTAGTTTATTATTCAGGAGGTTAAAGAACGGTCGAGTCAGGACAAGACGCAAGGTAAGGGAATTTCTTAACCCAACTTCCATTATTTGGGTTAATCTCCTACTTTCAAATTATGTCATGATATTATTATTTCTTATTTTGTATTCTTTATGTGTACCTATAGTGAATACACATAATAGATCTATTTTATTTTAAAAATTATCTTTTTAAGGACTTCGTCTCAATCTCCTTTCATTGAGGCATATTTGGTTTTATACACAACTTTCTTTTATACGGTGTATAAACCCCTTTGACTTTTACGTTTATTCAAAAGGAATCTTTTTTATACGAAGCGTTTTACTAAACAACAAAAAGGGAATGTTTTTCTTTCCGTACTTATGCGGCGACAACAACTTCTCCGACGCCATGACCATTATTTGAGTTTCGGCTTCCTCTACAAGACATCATTTTTTTGATGAAAAATAAATACAAAGTTTTAACTTTCTTTTATTTTGGTGTTGAAAATG
Organism: Viscum album; assembly: GCA_963277665.1. NCBI lineage: Eukaryota > Viridiplantae > Streptophyta > Magnoliopsida > Santalales > Viscaceae > Viscum > Viscum album. The sequence goes on along the minus strand of OY728162.1, from coordinate 418,116,975 downwards.
GTTTTGAAAGCGTTTTTATTATATCAATGTGTTGTATTGATATCTTGTGATTGAAATGTGGAAATGTTATGTTTCCTTTATGCATGTTTTATGTGATACGATTATGTTATGGTTTATGATATGTTTAAACCTATTCATATGAGGAATGCATTGGAATTAATAAGTGACGGGTGGAGCCCGCTATAGCTCCTCGATGCATCGGTAGGTCTCATGAGACAACTAGACATGGAATTGGCCGAGGCCCTTTCCCCATTTGATTTGTGATTTTGTCCGAGGCCTTAATTATTTTAGACGTCTTGGCCGAGGCCTTGACAAAATGTTTCAGAATGTCTGGCATTATGCATTCAATCATTATGAAAGTGGTTATTGATATTGCATGTGATTATTCGACCAGTAGAATATCCATGTGAAGAAGTAAATGGCATTATCTCATTTTACTTTTGCCATATTATGTTTATGTTCATGTTTAAAAGGCTTTTGTTTTAGTTATACATTGCCTTAAATGTTTATGTTTATTTATGAAAGCTTCCGCAATATTGTTATCCTTACTGAGCATCTGAGCTCACCCCTTTCAATGTTTTAATATTTTCCAGGATGTGAAGAAGTATTTTATGAATGACCTGTAGGGATAGTCAGAAGAGGATATGAGTGTGGACTATGAATACTTTGTTATTAGTTTTTCACTTTATGATGTAATGTAACATTTATGAATGTATCTAGTGTTTCCAAGGCTACTAAACTAATTGGTCTTTCGAGACTTGATCTTTTGTGATCATGCCAATGTTACGAAGTAATGCACCGACTCTGGGTAGCTGGGGTCGGGGCGTTACAGTTGGTATCAGAGGCAGTTTAGTACTAACCTTGGAAGCTAGATTTAGATAAACTCTGATTAGAGCACATATCTCAAAGATAGACTTTAAGGATTAGTATAGAAGAACTTCCTATAATTTTGGTATCATAGAGATTTTGTGAGTTTTATGAGCAATACGTCCCTGTCTGGATACGAGCAAGTAGAGGTGGATCTGGCACAGATGTACCTAGGGGTAAAACCCAAAAACACCGCTTTGAGCTAGACTCGAACGGGAACTGGTGCACGACAACGGGCCTTGCTGCACTCTTGGTTACGACACTCCCGGGGGATATGCTTTGGATAATTCTCATTTTCTTTATAAACCACTATGAAGGGTTATGAGTATATACTTCCTCAAAGAAAACATTTTTATGGATTATATCCATAAATAGTTCAATTTATGTTAAGTATCTTACAAGTATGGAATTATGTATTTTAATTTATAAACTAATATAGTTTATGCCATTGTTTAGAAATGGCGCCTAGTGGAAGGAATTGAAACTGTATCAATGCACGCACTCCGTGTAGGGATTGCCCTCCTGCTCAAGATAATTATTGTGGAGCTGGAGATACAACTGGTGCTGATCAACTTATTACCATACTGGGACAACTCACTCAGGTTATGAATAATAACCTTACTCGTATGGAGCACCCTGATCCACAACGCGGAGGATCAATGTTAGACCGCTTCATGAGGCAACAACCACCAACATTTAATGGGGGTACAAATCCATTAGTAGCTGAGCAATGGATAAACTCCTTAGAGAAAATATTCCACGCCTTGGGGAGTAGTGAAAGGGAAAAGGTTATCATGGCAGTTTACCGCCTCACTGGAGATGTTGGTCAATGGTAGTCATTGATTCAAAACACAAAGGAAGATGATGACATATCGAATATGGAATGGAGGGAGTTCAAAGATCTTTTCTTAGAAAAATAATTTCCTCATGACCATAGAGCAGATATGGAAAGGCAATTTCTGAGTCTGAAACAAAAGGAGGATGAGAATGTCGCAAAGTATGAGGCCAACTTTACAAGGTTAGCGAGGTATGTTGCAGATTATATACGTAACCCAAGAGGTAAGATTGATCGTTTCTTTGATGGGTTAAAACCATTTCTACGTCGAGCTTTAGTATCACAATCGTTCTCAACATACGAAGATATTATCTCATGTGCTATCAAGATAGAAAAGGAATTCTCTAAGTCTTATGACAACAAAGTAAAGCAAGAGAAGAAGAGAACGGTGGAACAAGAGACAGATAAAGGGAAAAAGGGAAAGAAGGATTTTCCATTATGTGATAATTGTGGGAAGAATCACCCTGGTACTTGTCTAAAAGGAAAGGGATTTTGTTATAAATGTGGGGAAAAAGGTCACCAGGCGCGTGATTGCAAGGAAAAGAAAGAGGCTATCAATGTTGAATGCTACAATTGTAGGGAAATGGGGCATTATGAAAATGAATGCCCTAAGCGTCAGGGAAACTTACCTCAGAAAAGGCCAAGGGATCAAGGACAATCTTATGTTGTTACTACAGTTGAAGCAAAATAATTAATGTATTGGTGCCTTTGGACTCATGGATTATATTCTGGTTATTAGAATAATGTGATATATATATATATAAGGATTGTACTGTAGTACTTGTTGATTTCAGTAAGGTTTTAATATGATGAAGGTAATTATATTTTTAGTATGTGACAATAAGAGAAACTTTACTTTGTTTGGGGAATCTGATAAATTGATTTTGGAATTAAGAGACCTTTTAGAGAAAGTCTGGACAGAGGTATTTTGGATAACTATAAAGGTTGGAGTGGATTAAGTTGATCTTTGGATAGTATTGTTTAAGGTTAAAAATTTATGAAGATTATTTTTGAATATTATAATACTATAGTTTTAGGAAAAGGACAACCTGCAGGGTGGGGCATAACCCGTCGTGTCGGACAAAGCTGCAGGAATCGAACCCACAATCATAGTGTGACAGGCCTTTATTTCCTACCACTAGCCTACAGGAAGTCCCTGGTTATTACAAAATAATTTTACTAATCTAAATGGTATGTGTTAACATTTGGAACCTTATACAATTAGGATAAGTATAATATTTTTGAGTTCTATTATCTTTTTGAGTGAAAGATGAGTTGAAGGTTGAAACTCTAATTGTCAAGCATAAATATATATATACCTATCTCTTATTAAATGAATAAATTAATTCTTAAACTTTAGTAAAGGGATATTAAAACAAAAAAATGTGTTATCCTAATACCTTATGTCTTGTTGAAATGATGATATTTTAAATCAACATAGATTGAAGTCTTTGAGGCCCTCAATTTGACAGTTGATTGTGATTGATGACCTCAATCACTCCCTACAAATATTTACGTTTTTCCTCCAATTATATGTCTTTAATTTCCACCAATGTTCTCCTAATTGAGATCATAATTGGGTGGTGACTTTTTCATTTCCCTTTCCCTCTTATTAAGGCTAAATTTTATTAATCTTATTTCCGATGTGGGTTTTCCACAAAGGTATTTTCTCTTTTCAACCTTTTATTTACAAAGAAAAATTTCAAATTGCGAGGACGCAATTTATTGAAGGAGGGGAGAATGTAACACCCCGAGCTTCCATGATACGCTTCTCATTCAATAATGTAATAGCTTGCATTGTATGCAACATCGAGTTCTAACACACTACAACTAATCAAAGTAGCCGTTATGAATAGTAATAACCACTTTTTAAATTTATAGAAATTTTATATTTCAAAATGGACTTCATTTTTGTATTCCTAATATTGAAATTAGCCTATGTTGAATTTTTTGTAATTTTCTGAGAACTTCAAAATTTTTATGAATAGTGAAAAATACTTAAAACAACTTTTTTAATCAAAATAATTTATAGTGATAAGTTATACTATTGAGTGGTTTTAAATTATAATTAGAATATATTTTTACCATTTTATCCAATGGTGGTCATTAGAATTAATTTCACTTTGAAATTGGACATAAACAATTGTCAATCTTTTGATATAAATTGTTTCTTAAAAACACGCTATTTGTTGTGACAGCGGGAATTAATTATAAAATTAATTAATGCAAATTATATGTTTGGAATTTCATAAAATAGACATCATTTTTGAATTCAGAATATCAATTATAGCTTAGGGTGAAATTTTGGCATTGTTCTGAAAAACTTCAATTTTTGATGAATAGTGAAACCACTAAGTGGTAGTTAAATAACTGATTTTTCGTTTAAATGAAATATTACCACTTCTGTGATTTGATTTTCAAAAATCCAACATACATGGTTGTCATTAAGAAGTAAAATGTGGTTCAATGAGATTAAAATAATTTTTTGGTGAATAGTAACTTTTAAGTTCTTAATCGCGATTAGAGGTAATTAGTGTAGTTTAAGGTAAAAATAATGTTTTAATAATATGAGATGAGCTTGACACATGTACTACCCTCATTGGATGTTCCATGGCCGACCAAGACAATCCATGGGTCAACTTTGGGACCCCATGGAGCCACTTTAGTTGGAAAATGACATAAATACCTTTTATTTAATGTTAAAGTAAAAAATGACACAAACATGAAATGTTTTACTAAAACAATTTTTACATGGGGTTATACAAGTCATATTTTTGATTATAAATATTCATTGGAAAGATAAAAATATTTCCTACATCATAGTATTTTTTTTATAATTTTTAGACATTAAATAAATTAAATTATTTATGACATCATGATGATGCAGTGATGACCTCATTATTTAACGATTTAAATAAAATGAGAAGATAATGTAAAATCCAAGGCTTACACTTGTCCAAAGCCTATTGGATGAGGAGATTTCGAACCCTTATCACCTTAGCCTCGAATTATACAAGTGTGGGACCTTTAGAATCCGAAAAGCATTGTATAATAGAATAACATTTCATTACTTTCCAAAAGTGCCCCTCCTCTCCACTTATAAAAGGCCCCCCACCACTCCCACCTTATTCACACCTTCAAGCCATTTGGCTCGGCCAACCTCTACCCAAATACTCTCCCAACATCCCTCACTTACTCCTAGAAGCCTCACTTTGGGCAGAATTCTTCCCAAGGAAGCCTTTGGCTCAAATCAAAAAGAGTTACCTGATTTTTAAGGTAATGTCTTCTCTAATGTTGTTTTGTTTTATTTTGCTTCTCCAACCCCTTAAACTCTTTTCATTACTTTATTTTATAAAAACACCAGTATCTAAAATATACTATGATGTTGTTATGATAATTATTTGTTTTACACTTACACACACCTTCGTCTAATGGTTAAAGAACATACTGTTTCTGTGGGTGGCGAAATACTGCCTCACGAAACGATGATTGTTCAAATTCTTTTAACAACTATAATGGTGGCCATTTTGATGACAATATTTTCATATATGATATATATATTATGTTTATGTTTTCCTTATGCTTCTTTATTTCTCATTTATGTCATACTTTATGATTTCCATTATGGGTAAACGCGATAATTTCATTTTAGGAAGTGCGGACTACCGCCCCCTCAAAGTGATGTGAATTGTTAATGCCATATGTGGGATGTATAAAGGATGGAGTAAATGATATTATATATGATATTATACTGGAACTATATTATACCTTTATATAATTATGATTTCATTCCATTAAATACGAAATAGAAATGAAAGTAGCGTTCATGCGTACATACGGCTTACCGTCTCCATGAACGGTGCATTTCATTTCTTACCTCTAAATGTTACGTAATATTATGAATGAATGTATATACTGGATATATATGATATATATGACATCTAAATCATGAATATAATTCTGGAGATAATGGATATTCTACCACATAAACAACTTGTAATTATAAGAAGTTTATTGTTGACTCAAGTACCAAAGATCGACAAAACGACCGTTATTAACTTAAATAATTACATAATGTTCATAACATGGTAATAAGTGATATAAAAGGAATAATGAACATAAAAAAGGTTCTTAATTAAATAGAAATTAACTCTATTTTATTATTCATGAGGTTAAAGAACGGTCGAGTCAGGACAAGACGCAAGGTAAGGGAATTTCTTAACCCAACTTCCATTATTTGGGTTAATCTCCTACTTTCAAATTATGTCATGATATTATTATTTCTTATTTTGTATTCTTTATGTGTACCTATAGTGAATACACATAATAGATCTATTTTATTTTAAAAATGATCTTTTTAAGGACTTCGTCTCAATCTCCTTTCATTGAGGCATATTTGGTTTTATACACAACTTTCTTTTATACGGTGTATAAACCCCTTTGACTTTTACGTTTATTCAAAAGGAATATTTTTTATACGAAGCGTTTTACTAAACGAAAAAAAGAGAATGTTTTTCTTTCCGTACTTATGCGGCGACAACGACTTCTCCGCCGCCGTGACCATTATTTGAGTTTCGGCTTCCTCTACAAGCAATCATTTTTTTAATGAAAAATAAATACAAAGTTTTAACTTTCTTTTATTTTGGTATTGAAAATGGTTTTGAAAGCATTTTTATTATATCAATGTGCTGTATTGATATCTTGTGATTGAAATGTAGAAATGTTATGTTTCCTTTATGCATGTTTTATGTGATACGATTATGTTATGGTTTATGATATGTTTAAACCTATTCATATGAGGAATGCATTGGAATTAATAAGTGACAGGTGGAGCCCGCTATAGCTCCTCGATGCATCGGTAGGTCTCATGAGACAAATAGACATGGAATTGGCCGAGGCCCTTTCCCCATTTGATTTGTGATTTTGGTCGAGGCCTTAATTATTTTAGACGTCTTGGTCGAGGCCTTGACAAAATGTTTCAGAATGTCTGGCATTATGCATTCCATCATTATGAAAGTGGTTATTGATATTGCATGTGATTATTCGACCAGTAGAATATCCATGTGAAGAAGTAAATGGCATTATATCATTTTACTTTTGCCATATTATGTTGATGTTCATGTTTAAAAGGCTTTTGTTTTAGTTATACATTGCCTTAAATGTTTATGTTTATTTATGAAAGCTTCCGCAATATTGTTATCCTTACTGAGCATCTGAGCTCACCCCTTTCAATGTTTTAATATTTTCCAGGATGTGAAGAAGTATTTTATGAATGACCTGCAGGGATAGTCAGAAGAGGATATGAGTGTGGACTATGAAGACTTTGTTATTAGTTTTTCACTTTATGATGTAATGTAACATTTATGAATGTATCTAGTGTTTCCAAGGCTACTAAACTAATCAGTCTTTCGAGACTTGATCTTTTGTGATCATGCCAATGTTATGAAGTAATGCACCGACTCTGGGTAGCTGGGGTCGGGGCGTTACAGTTGGTATCAGAGGCAGTTTAGTACTAACCTTGGAAGCTAGATTTAGATAAACTGTGATTAGAGCACATAGCTCGAAGATAGACTTTAATGATTAGTATAGAAGAACTTCCTATAATTTTGGTATTATAGAGATTTTGTGAGTTTTCCGAGCAATACGTCCCTGTCTGGATACGAGCAAGTAGAGGCGGCTCTGGCACAGATGTACCTAAGGGTAAAACCCGAAAACACCGCTTTGAGCTAGACTCGAACGGGAAATGGTGCACGACAACGGGCCTTGCTGCACTCTTGGTTACGATACTCCAGGGGAAAAGCTTTGGATAATTCTCATTTTCTTTATAAACCACTATGAAGGGTTATGAGTATATACTTCCTCAAAGAAAACATTTTTATGGATTATATCCATAAATAGTTCAATTTATGTTAAGTATCTTACAAGTATGGAATTATGTATTTTGATTTATAAACTAATATAGTTTATGCCATTTTTTAGAAATGGCGCCTAGTGGAAGGAATGGAAACCGTATCAATGCACGCACTCCGTGTAGGGATTTCCCTCCTGCTCAAGATAATTATTGTGGAGCTGGAGATACAACTGGTGCTGATCAACTTATTACCATACTGGGACAACTCACTCAGGTTATGAATAATAACCTTACTCGTATGGAGCACCCTGATCCGCAACATGGAGGATCAATGTTAGACCACTTCATGAGGCAACAACCACCAACATTTAATGGGGGTATAAATCCATTAGTAGCTGAGCAATGGATAAACTCCTTAGAGAAAATATTCCACGCCTTGGGGAGTAGTGAAAGGGAAAAGGTTATCATGGTAGTTTACCGCCTCACTGGAGATGCTGATCAATGGTGGTCATTGATTCAAAACACAAAGGAAGATGATGACATATCGAATATGGAATGGAGGGAGTTCAAAGATCTTTTCTTAGAAAAATACTTTCCTCATGACCATAGAGCAGATATGGAAAGGCAATTTCTGAGTCTGAAACAAAAGGAGGATGAGAATGTCACAAAGTATGAGGCCAACTTTACAAGGTTAGCGAGGTATGCTGCAGATTATATACGTAACCCAAGAGGTAAGATTGATCGTTTCTTTGATGGATTAAAACCATTTCTCTATCGAGCTTTAGTATCACAACCGTTCTCAACATACGAAGATATTGTCTCATGTGCTATCAAGACAGAAAAGGAATTCTCTAAGTCTTATGACAACAAAGTAAAGCAAGAGAAGAAGAGAACGGTGGAACAAGAGACAGATAAAGGGAAAAAGGGAAAGAAGGATTTTCCATTATGTGATAATTGTGGGAAGAATCACCCTGGTACTTGTCTAAAAGGAATGGGATTTTGTTATAAATGTGGGGAAAAAGGTCACCAGGCGCGTGATTGCAAGGGAAAGAAAGAGGCTATCAATGTTGAATGCTAAAATTTTAGGGAAATGGGGCATTATGCAAATGAATGCCCTAAGCGTCAGGGAAACTTACCTCAGAAAAGGCCAAGGGATCAAGGACAATCTTATGTTGTTACTACAGTTGAAGCAAAATAATTAATGTATTGGTGCCTTTGGACTCATGGATTATATTCTGGTTATTAGAATAATGTGATATATATATATATATAAGGATTGTACTGCAGTACTTGTTGATTTCAGTAAGGTTTTAATATGATGAAGGTAATTATATTTTTAGTATGTGACAATAAGAGAAACTTTACTTTGTTTGGGGAATCTGATAAATTGATTTTGGAATTAAGAGACCTTTTAGAGAAAGTCTGGACAGAGGTATTTTGGATAACTATAAAGGTTGGAGTGGATTAAGTTGATCTTTGGATAGTATTGTTTAAGGTTAAAAATTTATGAAGATTATTTTTGAATATTATAATACTATAGTTTTAGGAAAAGGACAACCTAAAGGGTGGGGCATAACCCGTCGCGTCGGACAAAGCTGCAGGAATCGAACCCACAATCATAGTGCGACAGGCCTTTATTTCCTACCACTAGCCTACAGGAAGTCCCTGGTTATTACAAAATAATTTTACTAATCTAAATGGTATGTGTTAACATTTGGAACCTTATACAATTAGGATAAGTATAATATTTTTGAGTTCTATTATCTTTTTGAGTGAAAGATGAGTTGAAGGTTGAAACTCGAATTGTCAAGCATAAATATATATATACCTATCTCTTATTCAATGAATAAATTAATTCTTAAACTTTAGTAAAGGGATATTAAAACAAAAAAATGTGTTATCCTAATACCTTATGTCTTGTTGAACTGATGATATTTTAAATCAACATAGATTGAAGTCTTTGAGGCCCTCAATTTGACAGTTGATTGTGATTGATGACCTCAATCACTCCCTACAAATATTTACGTTTTTCCTCCAATTATATGTCTTTAATTGCCACCAATGTTCTCCTAATTGAGATCATAATTGGGTGGTGACTTTTTCATTTCCCTTTCCCTCTTATTAAGGCTAAATTTTATTAATCTTATTTCCGATGTGGGTTTTCCACAAAGGTATTTTCTCTTTTCAACCTTTTATTTACAAAGAAAAATTTCAAATTTCGAGGACGCAATTTATTGAAGGAGGGGAGAATGTAACACCCCGAGCTTCCATGATACGCTTCTCATTCAATAATGTAATAGCTTGCATTGTACGCAACATCAAGTTCTAACACACTACAACTAATCAAAGTAGCCGTTATGAATAGTAATAACCACTTTTTAAATTTATAGAAATTTTATATTTCAAAATGGACTTCATTTTTGTATTCCTAATATTGAAATTATCCTATGTTGAATTTTTTGTAATTTTCTGAGAACTTCAAAAATTTTATGAATAGTGAAAAATACTTAAAACAACTTTTTTAATAAAAATAATTTATAGTGATAAGTTATACTATTGAGTGGTTTTAAAGTATAATTAGAATATATTTTTACCATTTTATCCAATGGTGGTCATTAGAATTAATTTCACTTTGAAATTGGACATAAACAATTGTCAATCTTTTGATATAAATTGTTTCTTAAAAACACGCTATTTGTTGTGACAGCGGGAATTAATTATAAAATTAATTAATGCAAATTATATGTTTGGAATTTCATAAAATAGACATCATTTTTGAATTCAGAATATCAATTATAGCTTAGGGTGAAATTTTGGCATTGTTCTGAAAAACTTCAATTTTTGATGAATAGTGAAACCACTAAGTGGTAGTTAAATAACTGATTTTTCGTTTAAATGAAATATTACCACTTCTGTGATTTGATTTTCAAAAATCCGACATACATGGTTGTCATTAAGAAGTAAAATGTGGTTCAATGAGATTAAAATAATTTTTTGGTGAATAGTAACTTTTAAGTTCTTAATCGCGATTAGAGGTAATTAGTGTAGTTTAAGGTAAAAATAATGTTTTAATAATATGAGATGAGCTTGACACATGTCCTACCCTCATTGGATGTTCCATGTACGACCAAGACAATCCATGGGTCAACTTTGGGACCCCATGGAGCCACTTTAGTTGGAAAATGACATAAATACCTTTTATTTAATGTTAAAGTAAAAAATGACACAAACAAGAAATGTTTTACTAAAAAAAATTTTACATGGGGTTATACAAGTCATATTTTTGATTATAAATATTCATTGGAAATCTAAAAAGATTTCCTACATCGTAGTATTTTTTTTATAATTTTTATACATTAAATAAATTAAATTATTGATGACATCATGATGATGCAGCGATGACCTCATTATTTAACGATTTAAATAAAATGAGAAGATAATGTAAAATCCAAGGCTTACACTTGTCCAAAGCCTATTGGATGAGGATATTTTGAACCCTTATCGCCTTATCCTCGAATTATACAAGTGTGGGACCTTTAGAATCCGAAAATAATTGTATAATATAATAACATTTCATTACTTTCCAAAAGTGCCCCTCCTCTCCATTTATAAAAGGCCCCCACCACTCCCACCTTATTCACACCTTCAAGCCATTTGGATCGGCCAAACTCTGCCCAAATACTCTCCCAACATCCCTCACTTACTCCTAGAAGCCTCACTTTGGGCAGAATTCTTCCCAAGGAAGCCTTTGGCTCAAATCAAAAAGAGTTACCCGATTTTTAAGGTAATGTCTTCTCTAATGTTGTTTTGTTTTATTTTGCTTCTCCAAACCCTTAAACTCTTTTCATTCCTTTCTTTTGTAACAACACCAGTATCTACAATATACTAGGATGTTTTTATGATAAGTATTTGGTTTACACTTACACACACCTTCGTCTAATGGTTAAAGAACATACTATTTCTGTGGGTGGCGAAATACTGCCTCACGAAACGATGATTGTTCAAATTCTTTTAACACCTATAATGGTGGCCATTTTGATGACACTATTTTCATATATGATATATATATTATGTTTATGTTTTTTTTATGCCTCTGTATTTCTCATTTATGTCAAACTTTATGATTTCCATTATGGGTAAAAGCGATAATTTCATTTTAGGAAGTGCGGACTACCGCCCCCTCAAAGTGATGTGAATCGTTAATGCCATATGTGGGATGTATAAAGGATGGAGTAAATGATATTATATTTGATATTATACTGGAACTATATTATACCTTTATATAATTATGATTTCATTCCATTAAATATGAAATATAAATGAAAGTAGCGTTCATGCGTACGTACGGCTTACCGTCTCCATGAACGGTGCATTTCATTTATTACCTCTAAATGTTATGTAATATTATGAATGAATATATATACTGGATATATATGATATATATGACATCTAAATCATGAATATAATTCTGGAGATAATGGATATTCTACCACATAAACATCTTGTAATTATAAGAAGTTTATTGTTGACTCAAGTACCAAAGATCGACAAAACGACCGTTATTAACTTAAATAATTACATAATGATCATAACATGGCAATAAGTGATATAAAAGGAATAATGAACATAAAAAAGGTTCTTAATTAAATAGAAATTAACTCTAGTTTATTATTCATGAGGTTAAAGAACGGTCGAGTCAGGACAAGACGCAAGGTAAGGGAATTTCTTAACCCAACTTCCATTATTTGGGTTAATCTCCTACTTTCAAATTATGTCATGATATTATTATTTCTTATTTTGTATTCTTTATGTGTACCTATAGTGAATACACATAATAGATCTATTTTATTTTAAAAATGGTCTTTTTAAGGACTTCGTCTCAATATCCTTTCATTGAGGCATATTTGGTTTTATACACAACTTTATTTTATACGGTGTATAAACCCCTTTGACTTTTACGTTTATTCAAAAGGAATCTTTTTTATACGAAGCGTTTTACTAAACGACAAAAAGGGAATGTTTTTCTTTCCGTACTTATGCGGTGACAACGACTTCTCCGCCGCCGTGACCATTATTTGAGTTTCGGCTTCCTCTTCAAGCCATCATTTTTTTAATGAAAAATAAATACAAAGTTTTAACTTTCTTTTATTTTGGTATTGAAAATGGTTTTGAAAGCGTTTTTATTATATCAATGTGCTGTATTGATATCTTGTGATTGAAATGTGGAAATGTTATGTTTCCTTTATGCATGTTTTATGTGATACGATTATGTTATGGTTTATGATATGTTTAAACCTATTCATATGAGGAATGCATTGGAATTAATAAGTGACGGGTGGAGCCCGCTATAGCTCCTCGATGCATCGGTAGGTCTCATGAGACAACTAGACATGGAATTGGCCAAGGCCCTTTCCCCATTTGATTTGTGATTTTGGCCGAGGCCTTAATTATTTTAGACGTCTTGGCCGAGGCCTTGACAAAATGTTTCAGAATGTCTGGCATTATGCATTCCATCATTATGAAAGTGGTTATTGATATTGCATGTGATTATTCTACCAGTAGAATATCCATGTGAAGAAGTAAATGGCATTATCTCATTTTACTTTTGCCATATTATGTTGATGTTCATGTTTAAAAGGATTTTGTTTTAGTTATACATTGCCTTAAATGTTTATGTTTATTTATGAAAGCTTCCGCAATATTGTTATCCTTACTGAGCATCTGAGCTCACCCCTTTCAATGTTTTAATATTTTCCAGGATGTGAAGAAGTATTTTATGAATGACCTGCAGGGATAGTCAGAAGAGGATATGAGTGTGGACTATGAAGACTTTGTTATTAGTTTTTTCACTTTATGATGTAATGTAACATTTATGAATGTTTCTAGTGTTTCCAATGCTACTAAACTAATCGGTCTTTCGAGACTTGATCTTTTGTGATCATGCCAATGTTACGAAGTAATTCACCTGTAATGGCCCGAAATTTTGAATAAATCTTGTTCCCTAATTTCATGTGTTATTTTATTTTATTTTTATACTCAACAAAAATGTTTTATTTGATAAACATGATTATAATTAAAATGAGACCAGTGGGTTTTGACTGTTATATGACCATCGGTCAATATGACCACTGTGAACAAAATGTTTTGATTATTGTCTCCAAATATAAGTAATCTTGGTTAACTATTATAGAAAGAAGATTTGATGGCCTCACCTAGTAGTCTTGGACCGATCGAAGCCCATCTAACAGAGCTTGGGAAGGAGGTAGCACCATTGGGCTTTGCTCTGGACCAAATCCAAGCTGAACTTCATCATGTGAAGCTAGAACGGAATCGTCTTCGCGAGAAGTTAAAACTGATAGAAATTACTACTCGGGCAATGTTGACTGAGCCGCCCCAATATTCTATCACCCTAGCACACCTTACTCTTAGGTCCTATGCTGGTATTATAAGGGGCTATGTAATGAGACCATAACTGCCTTGTGTAATCCTTGTTTTAAATAAAAATTGGGATTTCTTATTATGATGATGTTTATGAATTTTCAAATGACTGGATAAAAATAGTATGCATATTTTTGATGAATTTTCAAAAGGATATTTAAAAAAAAATGTTTGTGTAAACCTTAAATAATTTAAAATGTGTAATGATTCTCAAAAAATGGTCTTCTACAATTATGTCCAGTACGAAATTTAGAGTCTAATAAGATCAACTTGATTTTTGATGAATAGTAAATTATGAATAGTGATTTTATGATTAGGATTAGTAATATGACCAAATGGATTAGTAATCTCACTTAAAGAAGGTTTTAAAATAATCTAGGCACCTTGATTAAGTAATGTGATTCAATAAAATGGTTAAATAACGGTCTCATAAATTATTATTCAAGTATTAGTTTTTTTCGGGTGAATAGTGTTTTTTAATTAAAAATTTAATTAAAAATAATTAGAAAATTATTTTTATAAAAAGGACTTTATTTTTGAACTCAGAGCATCGATATTATGTTATGGTAATTTTTGGGGTTTTTTCTGAAAAAATGAATTTTCGGTGAATAGTGTTTTTATTTAAAAAAAATTAAAAATAATTAGAAAATTATTTTTATAAAATGGAGTTAATTTTTAAAATCAGAGCGTTGATATTTAGTTAAGGTGAAATTTTGGGATTTTTCTGAGAAAGATGAATTTTTCAGTGAATAGTAAAAATGCAGTTTTAGGGTTTCGGTATGTTTAATGACATCATAGCTGTGTCATGATGATGTCATGAGATATTTTAAGTGTTGGATGGCCAAGGGTGATGAATTATTGTTGTGGGAGCCCCATGTGGCCTAACTCCATGATAAATGCCAAGGGAGAGCACATGGGTTTGAGAAAAGCACATGTGAGGTGTCCCTTGGCCATTAATGCTTTGTCCCCTCACTTTCCCTATAAATACCCACCCTTTCCTCCTTTAGTTTTCACTCCCAACTCTCCCCCAACGAAGTTCTGGTCTTCTTACCTCCCAAAGAGTCCTCCCAAGGTGCCCCCAATCCCTCAAGGTCCAATCCTTTGAGTTTCAAGAGTCACGTTTTAAGGTAAGGGATCTGACCCCTCTCTTTCTTTTCATGTAATCTCTTTTATGTCATTCCTTTTATGCTCCATGTTTTTATGTGAGAGGATGTTCTTTTATATTCCTCTTACTTCCCTTTCATGTTTATATGATGATAGATCCCCTCTTACTCTCATCATTTCATTTTATGAAAGTTTAAGTGACGCCTTTAGGCTGCCGAATATTTAAGGGATTCTTTCACCCTTCTCATTCTTTTCAAAGTTCTACTTTCATGTCAAGTCTTTCAAGTTACTTTTTATTATGTTGGGGTATGATCTCTATATCTATCATACTGATCTCTTATGATCATATGATGAGGGACCCTATTCTATCTTGTCAATTTTTTTTTTATTGAAGTTTAAGTGACGCCGTTAGGCTGCCGAATTTTCATAAGAGAAATCTAATTTTTGTCTTCCTTCCATGTTTTTCATTTCAAATGGTATGTCCTTAAAATTTCATTACCATGTCCATATATCCTTCTTATTCTGTCCCCTACTGTTTTATGGATCATTTATGAGTGGGTGACCCATGTCCCCTCTCTTTTCAATGTTTTCTAAAACCCCAAAACATAGCCGTTATGCTGCAGAATTTTCCCCTCAAAATGCCTCTCTCTTTTCTCAAAAATTATTTTATGTTATAAATTGAATACTCAAAGCTCTTATTTCTACAAGGGTATTCACATATATATCAAAATGTTCCATTTTAAATTTTTGGATTTACATACATGAGACCCGCTTTCCCTTTCCGTGGGTTTAAAGTGACGTAAAGATCATGTCTTTAAAGCAGTTTTTAAAATGTTATGATTATGAAATGAAACCCATTTATTTTATGCTATATGGGTTATTTATGAAATGATTAATGATTATATATGTGGCTCACATGATAATAAAGGCAAATTTAAGGGTGTTCCCTGATAGCGCTCCAATGCATTGGGTAATGATGCAACCACTAGAGATTACAATTTTCACGATAACTTGGTGAATAACCTTGGTAATTTTCAAATGACACCTTGGGGATGGACCTTGGTGATATGTTCATGATTGTCTATGTTAAATGATGTAGCCACATCTTCAAGTTATAAAAAAATGTTATTTTTATTATGATGTATCTCATGATTTCATTCTCATGCCTTAATGTTATTTTCATGACGTTATTGAAGTATCTCAAGTTCACATGTAAAATGTTTCTCTGGTTTCTCTTACTGGGCCTTCTGCTCACCCTTTCTTTTGATGTATGTCCCCAGGTTATGAGATGCAGTAATGAACCTAGGATGAACTTGAGTAGAATCCTTTCAAGTGCTTAAGAAGAATGTTTTTTTTGTTTCATTTATTATGTTCCTGGTTTCCAAGACACGAAACCTTAAAGATCCTCGGTTTTGTAAAATGTAATGAAAGTTTATGTGATAAAAAGGCGGGATGTTATAGTTGGTATCAAAGGATGGTTTAGTTATTTGTGGAAATTAGGATATAAAAACTTTAGGAAGAACCCTATAGAAAAGTTTAAATATAGGAAATCTTCCTGGTATTTTGGTGAGTATTGAGTAAGGGGTTTCCAAGAAAATACATCCCTGTCTGGATACGAGCAGGTAGAGGTGGCTCTGGCACAGATGTACATAGGGGTAAAACCCGAAAACACCGCTTTGAGCTAGACTCGAACGGGAACTGGTACACGACAACGGGCCTTGCTGCACTCTTGGTTACGACACTCCCGGGGGATATGCTTTGGTAAATTCATAAGCTTAGTATGAACCATTGTTAAAGGATAAAAGATAAAATAAAATAAAGGTTCACATAAGAATATATGATCATGGATAACCTAGATGGGAACCTAGGGGATAAAAAGTTAGGGTATACTTTTCAACTACAAGTTATCCTTATATGCTTTAAGTTTCTTTTCTTGATTATTGGCTAAGTATTTAAGCCCCTAATTATAGTTTCTTTTCTTAGTTAATGGCGGGAAATAGAAGAACATGTCTCAACAACCAATGTGATAGGAAATGCTACGATTGTCGTATTAAGATGACAGAGATGATTAGGGGATTAAAATATGATTTTTATTTTGGAAGACGTTCACTATTTTGGGGACCCTATATGATCGAGGTAAATAGATTACTATGGTATTTTCATTGAGGAGTAAGGTTGAATTATATTTTGAAGAATCGATAAGTTTATGGTGGACTTATAGTAATTTAGGCTACTTATGGGAATGATTAACCTATCTTGGGTAAAATATGTTTAGTTTAGATGTTAGGAGTGGTTGATGTTGTTTGGAGATGAACAATGAAGTTTATTTTGGAAGACTATGTTATCAAATCCTTCTTGTATTTGGGTTTCAATCTTAGTTTGTTTTATTTTGAGGAATTTTAAGGACCGTTATTTATGGGATGGTCTATGATGAACTTTGGGTAGTACCATGGAACTTTGAAGATTTAAAAGTAGTTTCCATTCCTTTGGGATTCTTCCTTTTTGAAGAGTTGTTTAACCTTACCCTTTATGTTTTTGATAATTTTTAAAGATAGAAGAAATATATAGTTAATCTTTTGGGGATTATGTGATTCTCTAGAAGATGATTCTTGTGTTTTGATGAGACCAAGTAGTTTTGAGTGCTCATCATTTGGGAGAAAAGATTAGTTTTGGTAGAAACTTCTTAAAAGGTGAAACTCTACATGAAGGTAGATATATTTCCTTATGTTTTTGTTCTATGTTGTAAATGAATTCCTCAAAGTTATTAAAAGGAATGTAAAACAAAAACGTTGTTGGTTTACGTTTCCTACTAGGTAATTAAAGATCGCTTACACACATCATAATTTTGGGATTTTCTGGTGGTTAACTTCCCCCTAATCATGTTTTCTATCACTCTCCTTTAAGAACGTTACCCTTTTTTTTCTCCTCCATGTCCATATTCCCTACATGGAATCCTAGTATGAGTAAACTCGGGTGGCCTTTGTACTTCCTTTTCTTTCTTTTAAAGTAATGGTGTTACTGACTCTTTTTCCGATGTGGGACTTTAAATGAAATTTCAAAACCCAATTTTAAAAATTGCGAGGACGCAATTTCTTAAGGGGGGAAGATTGTAACGGCCCGAAATTTTGAATAAATCTTGTTCCCTAATTTCATGTGTTATTTTATTTTATTTTTATACTCAACAAAAATGTTTTATTTGATAAACATGATTATAATTAAAATGAGACCAGTGGGTTTTGACTGTTATATGACCATCGGTCAATATGACCACTGTGAACAAAATGTTTTGATTATTATCTCCAAATATAAGTAATCTTGGTTAACTATTATAGAAAGAAGATTTGATGGCCTCACCTAGTAGTCTTGGACCGATCGAAGCCCATCTAATAGAGCTTGGGAAGGAGGTAGCACCATTGGGCTTTGCTCTGGACCAAATCCAAGCTGAACTTCATCATGTGAAGCTAGAACGGAATCGTCTTCGCGAGAAGTTAAAACTGATAGAAATTACTACTCGGGCAATGTTGACTGAGCCGCCCCAAGATTCTATCACCCTAGCACACCTTACTCTTAGGTCCTATGCTGGTATTATAAGGGGCTATGTAATGAGACCATAACTGCCTTGTGTAATCCTTGTTTTAAATAAAAATTGGGATTTCTTATTATGATGATGTTTATGAATTTTCAAATGACTGGATAAAAATAGTATGCATATTTTTGATGAATTTTCAAAAGGATATTTAAAAAAAAATGTTTGTGTAAACCTTAAATAATTTAAAATGTGTAATGATTCTCAAAAAATGGTCTTCTACAATTATGTCCAGTACGAAATTTAGAGTCTAATAAGATCAACTTGATTTTTGATGAATAGTAAATTATGAATAGTGATTTTATGATTAGGATTAGTAATATGACCAAATGGATTAGTAATCTCACTTAAAGAAGGTTTTAAAATAATCTAGGCACCTTGATTAAGTAATGTGATTCAATAAAATGGTTAAATAACGGTTTCATAAATTATTATTCAAGTATTAGTTTTTTTCGGGTGAATAGTGTTTTTTAATTAAAAATTTAATTAAAAATAATTATAAAATTATTTTTATAAAAAGGACTTTATTTTTGAACTCAGAGCATCGATATTATGTTATGGTAATTTTTGGGGTTTTTTCTGAAAAAATGAATTTTCAGTGAATAGTGTTTTTATTTAAAAATAAATTTAAAAATACTTAGAAAATTATTTTTATAAAATGGAGTTAATTTTTGAAATCAGAGCATTGATATTTAGTTAAGGTGAAATTTTGGGATTTTTCTGAGAAAGATGAATTTTTCAGTGAATAGTAAAAATGCAGTTTTAGGGTTTCGGTATGTTTAATGACATCATAGCTGTGTCATGATGATGTCATGAGATATTTTAAGGGTTGGCCGGCCAAGGGTGATTAATTATTGTTGTGGGGGCCCCATGTGCCCTAACTCCATGATAAATTCCAAGGGAGAGCACATGGGTTTGAGAAAAGCACATGTGAGGTGTCCCTTGGCCATTAATGATTTGTCCCCTCACTTTCCCTATAAATACCCACCCTTTCCTCCTTTATTTTTCACTCCCAACTCTCCCCCAACGAAGTTCTGGTCTTCTTACCTCCCAAAGAGTCCTCCCAAGGTGCCCCCAAGCCCTCAAGGTCCAATCCTTTGAGTTTCAAGAGTCACGTTTTAAGGTAAGGGATCCGACCCCTCTCTTTCTTTTCATGTAATCTCTTTTATGTCATTCCTTTTATGCTCCATGTTTTTATGTGAGAGGATGTTCTTTTATATTCCTCTTACTTCCCTTTCATGTTTATATGATGAGAGATCCCCTATTACTCTCATCATTTCATTTTATGAAAGTTTAAGTGACGCCGTTAGGCTGCCGAATTTTTAAGGGATTCTTTCACCCTTCTCATTCTTTTCAAAGTTCTACTTTCATGTCAAGTATTTAAAGTTCCTTTTTATTATGTTGGGGTATGATCTCTATATCTATCATACTGATCTCTTATGATCATATGATGAGGGACCCTATTTGATCTTGTCATTTTTTTTTATTGAAGTTTAAGTGACGCCGTTAGGCTGCCGAGTTTTCATAAGAGAAATCTAATTTTTGTCTTCCTTCCATGTTTTTCATTTCAAATGGTATGTCCTTAAAATTTCATTACCATGTCCATATATCCTTCTTATTCTGTCCCCTACTGTTTTATGGATCATTTATGAGTGGGTGACCCATGTCCCCTCTCTTTTCAATGTTTTCTAAAACCCCAAAACATAGTCGTTATGCTGCAGAATTTTCCCCTCAAAATGCCTCTCTCTTTTCTCAAAAATTATTTTATGTTATAAATTGAATACTCAAAGCTCTTATTTATACAAGGGTATTCACATATATATCAAAATGTTCCATTTTAAATTTTGGGATTTACATACATGAGACCCGCTTTCCCTTTCCGTGGGTTTAAAGTGACGTAAAGATCATGTCTTTAAAGCAGTTTTTAAAATGTTATGATTATGAAATGAAACCCATTTATTTTATGCTATATGGGTTATTTATGAAATGATTAATGATGATATATGTGGCTCACATGATAATAAAGGCAAATTTAAGGGTGCGCCCTGATAGCGCTCCAATGCATTGGGTAATGATGTAACCACTAGAGATTACAATTTTCACGATACCTTGGTGAATAACCTTGGTAATTTTTAAATGACACCTTGGGGATGGACCTTGGTGATATGTTCATGATTGTCTATGTTAAATGATGTAGCCACATATTCAAGTTATAAAAAATGTTATTTTTATTATGATGTATCTCATGATTTCATTCTCATGCCTTAATGTTATTTTCATGACCTTATTGAAGTATCTCAAGTTCACATGTAAAATGTTTCTCTGGTTTCTCTTACTGGGCCTTCTGCTCACCCTTTCTTTTGATGTATGCCCCCAGGTTATGAGATGCAGTAATGAACCTAGGATGAACTTGAGGAGAATCCTTTCAAGTGTTTAAGAAGAATGTTTTTTTTGTTTCATTTATTATGTTCCTGGTTTCCAAGACACTAAACCTTAAAGATCCTCGGTTTTGTAAAATGTAATGAAAGTTTATGTGATAAAAAGGCGGGATGCTATATCACCGACTCTGGGTAGCTGGGGTCGGGGAGTTACATTTATAAAGTCTATATGCATGGTAATATGATTTTCTATACAGTTAGAGAGTAGTTTTCATTACAACAATATGTTCTCTTTACATAAAAATAGAGAATAAAATAATTATCATGGATGTTTTTTAATTTTCTATAACTATTAATAGATTCTTTTTTAATTCATATTTTAATCCAATTACTTATGTTCTAGACATCTCCTTTGATATTTATTTTACTTAAAACTATTATTTTTTACTATATCTACTATATAAAACTGATTTTTTTAATATATTTTTATTTGTTCATTCATTTCCACCTTCATCGTCACACATATAACTCATCTATTGTTCTTTCCTTTCCATCACTATTCTCTTTACCTTCTATTTCTCAACATCATTTTTCATCTTCTAAAATTTGTTAATATGCAAGACTTGCATAAAAGTTCTTCATATTTTTCTTATTAGTTTCATTATCATTATATGGTAGGTCATTAAACTTATTTACTCTGACTTTAATAAAGGAATGTCTTGATATATTCTAGTATGAGTCTTTAAATTTCAAATTAAACATTCCATTTTTATTTTGGATTCATCTGTTTGTTGTTCAATTTATTTATCCATCTTTATTTTGGATTCATTTGCTTCCTGCTCATTTTATTTATCCTATTATAGTCCTGATGGTAGATAGTACATTATATGTGGTGTCACCAAGCATATCAGAGTCTCATCTTGAAGTTTCATGTAGTTATATTTTTTTTATTATTTCCATTCATGTTCTTTGTGAATAGATTATTGATTCAATTAATGTTTAGTTACTTGATATTATTAATTAGTTTTATATATTATAGGTAATCAAACCTTGATATATATAAAATTAAGTATTATGTTCTCTAATTTAGATTTTATTTGATTGTATGTTATTGCACAAGACAATATTATTGGTATTGGATTTATTTTTCCATTGGGTATAAATACTAAATTATTTTCTATTTGTATTCAAGTTGACTGTAGGTTATTCCAACATTGCCTTAGTTTTAACTGATCGCATCAATGGACCATCATCATCCATTGACTATCATTGACTAATCACATCTCCTATGACATATCTCCCCATAATTTGTGTATTTTCCTCATTATAAATTGAGTTTAAAGGTGCGGTTACATAATTTTAATGTATTTTTCTTAGTTATTCCATTATATGAACACCATTTATCAACTTAGGAAATGAATAAATGGAAAAATTAATTGCCTTCACTTGGCTCTACCATGTAATTTGTAATCATGATTTATATTAACTTGGACACATTAAATTAATTTATAAATATATTCTTGAGCATAATCCATAATGAGGTCCTAGGATTTCAAGAAATTTAGGTGGAGTTATACTCCTACTATAATGGTCAACTGCATGGAAGTAAAGTTTTGTCTGGGTATGTACTATTTATAATTTCTAAATATGAATTTACTCTTTTTTATCATTATTTATTTCATATAAACATGTAAATTTTTGCCTCTTTGATTAAGTTTTCTTTTATGTGTCTTTTATAGTGTTGCTTGGTTTATTGAGTTCATTTTTTATTAGCATATAGAATATTCTTCCTTTTTTAATCGTGAGAGGGTGCATGGTTACTCAAATGAATATAGAAGGTTGGTATTATTTACCTATATTTATTTGAAAAAATTGAATATTGATTGAAGATAATAGTTTCAAATAAGACTTGTTAAAATCTAGGACAAGAATAATATATTGCTTCATCACAACCATGTATCCACATTCTAAGGTTGACTGTATTTTCATCATTCTTTGACATGAAAAAAAATAGGATAACAATGTTTTTTTCTAAAATAAAGTATGGTATAAACATCTAGATTTGATAGATTTTAATAAATGTATGCACGTTTGAGAAATAATTTTGAGCATGCCTTAGATATCACACTTGCTTGAAAAGTAATTTTTTCTATTTAAAAAAACTCAAATCTTTTCTATTATGTTTTCATGCTTAATATATCTTTGAACGTGCACTTTTATTTTTAATCAAACAAAAATTTTACAATTATCAGATACATATCAATCAAAACTTAGTTACTACTTTCTTCCCTTAAATATTGATATTATTCTTACTTTTCAAAAATATTGTTGGTTATTTTGTTTCCATAACCACTAAATCGCATGGTGCATCATCTATTATAAGAAACCACTAAATATCATAATTCATATGTTTTAAATAGATTCTATAGGAAATAAATATGTATGATAAAAATATTATGCACTTATAAAATAGATATTGTTCTCTACATTCCCTCACTAATTCATTTTCTAATATTTTTCTTCTTTTAAACCGAATATAGTCTTTTAATCATTTCCATTCTTTATCCAATGTAGCCCAAAATGTCCTAAATAAAAGAAAAAAGTTTTCTTATCATCTTTATGAATAGTGGTTGTTTTATATTTTTGTTTTCTTTATTTGAAATTTTTCTAAATCATTATATTAATAATTTTTGGATATGCATGAAGTTTCACCATTAGAATTTGAAGATTATAGAGGTTTCTTCATAGATGTTTGGAGTGTTATATGAAATTTAAGGGGAATAATAATTTTTTAACATATTGAAAGTTTTTATTCAATACCCATTTCATTTTGTTACATTCTAACCTACTATATTTATATATTAGATATATATTGAGTAAAAAAATTATACATTCTTTCCTAAAACATTTATATCATTATTAATTTTCAAATACAAAGTCAATTATTTTGTTTTAAAAGATACTATTGTTGGAGTTGGTGTCCTAGAACCAATTGTGTGTACTTTGGATTGCATGTATATTTATTAATTAAAATATCTTATTACATATCATTCATAATTCTGTGTGACTTTAATGTAATAATGTCTAAGAGTGTCTATCACATTTAAAAGGGCATAATAGTTCTCCATTATGATGAGAACCTTAAAACTCCATGAAGACATTCTTAAACCTTTTTTAATGGTTAGATAATATTGTATGATAAGGTACATAGTATGTTGAATGTTGGGTGTGAGTAATTGTAAGAAAATGAGACTTTATCTCATGAAATTCACACTTGTTAGTCTCCAAGATGAGAGATTATGAGAATAAGTATTCCAATAGAATTCTGCATGTTTAAGTGTCATTGGATATTTCTATTTTTGAGCATGTGTAATGGTACTTAGACTTTAAGATTATTATTAATGCATGCCATGACTCACACACTTAGATGTATTATCATAAACCATGACAAAACCAGTTCATGTTGAAGTTAGGTATGTTGGGTGAATCACAAATGACATATTATCATTGAATAAGATGAGGAAGTATTTGTCCCTTCTATATTTATAAAATTTGACATCTTGGACCTTTGATTAAAATAAAACTATCACATTAAATTGTATGGCCATGGTTTAATGACGAGTTTATTTAAAATAGTCAAAGAAAGATGTATTAGGCATATAGGTTGATGACACGGGTGTGCAACATGCTTGATGAGATATCATGACAAAGGGATTATATTTCATAGTGAGCGTTCATGTGTGGTTTTCGACGTTATGATGTTAACTTCTTGCTTTTAAGTGTCTTGACCCATTTCTATATAATAATCTTGGACTTTAGGAAAACCTACCCAATGCCAACAAGAAAGAATTTTAGAGGGTCACACGCTAAGAGTTTTCGTTTATCTCAGTTAAATTCTATTTTAATGTATTTATTTGAATAAATATCATTCTCAAGACTGGTGAATAATTTTATTCGGGTTTTATTGATCGATTAAATTAAATAAATATTTATTCACAAGGTAATTATTTAATTACATTTATATATAATATTTATTTATTGAATGAATAAATATTTATTCAGTTATTTAATAAAATTTGAGGAGTACTAGTGGACCAGGATTGATTTTGATGATAAACATTAATTTTTAATCTGGTAAAATAATATTTATCATTGTGTCAATTAGCGTACAGCATGAGAAAATAATATTATTATTATTATTACATGGCATGGAGTCATATAATGTTTAATATATTATTTAAGGTTCATTGTGTAATTAAATAATATTTCAACCCTAACCCTAACTCTATAAATAGTTGATTGTGTCCATTTTATAGAATTTGATCAAAATAGGGAATCGTTGTGTACAATGAAATATAGATCTCTCTCTCAGGACTAAAGAACGCTCTAGAGATTCTCCTTCCTACTCTATCATCTCAAGAACTAGAGTGTAAGGATGATTCTTCAAGATTGAAGGAATTATCACAATGATCAAGTTAAATACCATAAGATGATCAATCAACCATATTATCCTTGAAAATTCATTGATGTTTTTTGAAGATCAAAGGAGCATATGTGGATAACTTCTATAGAGATTCTACACTTGGATCTTACAATCATAGTAACGGTTGGCCAAAAAGATTTTTAATATGATCAACATATTCATCAAAGAAAAATATTAAGACTAATGTATTCTTTCTTCCAATCTATTTAAATTAATTATAAATTTAACATGAAAATATATTCTCTTGGTCTCGACAACCATCTTTGTCAATATTATTTTTAAAAAATTCATTGGTCATGTCATTTGTGTCTTGTAAACTATGTGAATGATCCATCAAATCTAATAATTTTTTAGTTAGGCCCAGCCCTGATAAGAGCTTCTACTACACCCAAAACCATCAAGTGGTATCAATGGGGCCACATTCAAATTTATAATTTTTTTATAATTATGCATTTAAAAGTTAAATTTAATTTCAATTTTTAATTTTTTTTCTTGATCCATCATAAAAATATATTCTTCCTCCTCTTTGTTTCTCACTCACATAACCAATATCGGTTAATAATAATGAAGAATGCATATGAAGATCTCATTTGTTGGTGCTAAGAATTTTTTCTAGTTAATACAAGGTTACACGATGTGTACAATTTTATCACACACTGTATATCCTTGTTTATTACACTAAGACACCCATGTGGACTTAGATTCATCATAACATTAATGCATGCTATGTGTATTAAATGTACCACATATTGACCAGTCAGGGTGGCACACAAATTTTTCAGACTGCATGCCATGTAGATTACCTACACGTCACATAGTTCACATGTTTTCAAGGAGGAAAAAATATTGTCAAGACAAATCATGTAATTAATACACTGTGTATATTTAATACATGACATGTATAGGATGGAAGCTATGTAACTTGAATCACATGTAGTGTATCCTTTCTACACATTGTGTACTGCATAAATGTCTGCAAGATGTATACACCAAGTCCCTAGTCATGTATTGTGGATATCTAGCGAAGCGAAGTACACATCGTGTAGTCAACTTGCACACATTGTGTACTTTAACTATTCATGAATAAATATTAAATTTAATTAATTACTTCATTAAACATTATTTACATGTGTTACTTGTGTTATTAATTTGATTGTATACTCTAATCGTTAAGTTTTATATTATATTAAATGATTAATTAATTCTATGTAATATTCGAGACCATGAATCATGTACAGTCATTGTATACTAAATACATAATACATTAAAGTGTACATACAATGTAATATCCATGTGTTATGTGTGTCATTAATTTGAAAGTACATGCCATGAAATTTCAAACCATGTCATGTACACAATATGTTATATGAGTGAATTTTATACAATAAGAACCATACTGAATAGTTCGTACAGGTACTCAGCAAGTGGCTTCCAAGTACAAAGTTGTGTACTAATTTTATTAATTTTTAAATAAAATAAAATATTTTATTTTATTTAAAAACACAGTGGATGAGAATTTTAGGATGATTGTATGGAATAATATAAAATTAATTTATTTATTAATAAGACCATTAATTAGATTAATTCAAGAAAGTTGTATCTTATTGAAGAATGAATTGAAATGAATGTTAATTAGTTGTTTTAAATGTGTAATTATTACATGTGTGTGACCTATCATGGGCTTTGAATGGACCTATGTATGTGTTGGTTTTATTTAATTTCATTTTATTGCATGGTTTTTCAATTATTTATTATTAAATTAAATATGATTGCATGTGTGTCATTCCTCTCTTTTATTATGTAGGACCTGCATGTCCAAGGTTTTTTTATGTAATTCCCCTTAACAAATCATTTGGTTCCCCTCACCTATGTGTGAGTTATAAAACATATGTAATAAAAGGAGTATTTGAAGACACGTGGAGTCAGTTCAAGATGGATTCAAGGCAGAGGTGGTTCAAGACGGAACCTAAACAAAACCAACACATGTGATACATAGGTGGATAGGTGGAATGCTACAACTCGTTCCAAGACTGGAACAAGGAGTTTTCCCCTAGGTTCATAGGTTGATTTATTTTCCTCTTAATAAATCAACCATTAGATAAGCTCATGATCACATTATTTATTTATTAATTTTATTTTTGTTTATGCAAGATTTATTTTATGGATTCGAGGTCATGATTACATAAATAAATGGAAAAATATGCAAATTTATAAGTAAAATAAATGGGTATGTTTTATCAAAACATATTTAAACTATAAAGTAAAATCCACTTTATATTAACAAGACATGTAAAGGATAAAAGAAGAAAAATTTATGCATAATAAATAAAATCCATAAATAAAATTTTAAGTCAGACTAAGAATTTCATTTCTTTATTAGGTATGAAACAATAGAACTAAGTGTTAGTCCAACCCTCATTTGGAAACTTAATTTTATCAGGGAGTTCTGATAAAAGTTTTGGGTTTACTTAACCAATTTACATCAAGAGGGGTATCCCCTACTATACTTTATGTAACTTGGAGGCAAGTATTGAGGTAATTTGAACAAGGGTTTCTAGATTGGGGAGTCTACTCAATGGATCAAGGAGCTTCAAGTCCAAAATTGGAAAAGAATTGTCTTCCTAAATACCTTTGAATAATTGACCAATCCCTCGCTTTTTTTATGATATGGGGCATATGGATCCTTCCTTGTAGAATGTCCATGAAACTAGACATTTTGATTTTAATGGTGAGGGGCTTTGAAACTTGATAAAATATTGGGAGACTTGATAAAATTAAAATTATTATTTCTCACAATATTTTTAATCAAGAAAATTATTAATAATCTTATCTTGTATTTATTAGCCCAACTATGTTAAATAACCTGAGAGGGGGGTGAATCAGGATATGAAAGATTAAAATAACTGCTTATTCAGATCTTTTTTCTTTATTAAACAAAACACTCTTCTCTCCTTTTCCTGTATCAATGTATGAACAAAAGTGAAAGCATGCATGAGGCACATAAATTTTACTTAGTTCACTCACATTGGACTACGTTCAAGGATCATACAAAGGCAATGTTCCTATATACTAGATATACTAAATCATATTGTTATTACAAAGTTTGGAGTGACCTCATTGTCCCTCCTGGTTTACAACCAATCACAATTTGAAATCTCACTGCTCTCTCAACTGAAGTGTCCTCACTTATCCTTTAGAAGAATCTTATTTTGATCACTTGAATAAATATGTTTTACACCTCATTTAGTGAATCATTAAGTTTAAATTTCATCCACTTGATGAATACCACTTTACCACAGATTTATTGGGCAATCCCTTCTAGTTCTCTTAAGATTTACATTCACAAAAACCCTTTTTCCAACCTTCACGAGACTTCACAATTCTTTACAAAACATTTTGATTTTGTGAAACCCATAACTTTTGAGAACCTCACTACTTTCATGATGCTCAACACTTTCATGATGTTCATATCTTTTGTGATACTTACAACTTTCTCAAAGGTTACACAGCCTTTGTGAAACTTTCTTTCTTCGCAAAACATATGATTTTATGGAAACCTTCACATAAAAAATTCTTCATGAATCACCTTCAAGAATTCAGAGCCTTTTTATTTTCATTCAGGCTTCCTTCCTTTAAACGAGTGTCTAGTTTCCTATTTATATATGTTTTCTTCCTTTCACGAAGCTTTCAATATCACCATAACCTTTTCATGAAGCTCTTCATTCTTGTTCATGAACCTCCTTATCTTTGAGAAACTTTTAGGGAAATTTTCTGCTCGTGAAGCTTCTTATAGTTATGTAACTTATTTTCTTTCCTTTGCGACTCAACCATACTTCGTGAATATCCACACCTTCATGAAACATCAAACTTTTATGAAGCACTGAACCTTTTCAAAACACCAAACCTTCACAAATTCCATGAATTTTTCATATTTTTATGAGGCATACCTAGAAATCCAACTTTCATGAAGCTTAATTGATCCTCCAAATTTTGGACCCCAAAATTTTTTCAAACACTGGAAAAATATTCCACCTTGTACACACAATTTTATTTACCACTTCTAGATTATTCATTCCTTTTCCTTGTATCTTTGTCAACATACCTTTTAAATAATCATGTTAGAACTCCATAACTAGCTCTTTGAACATTCTTTATCAACAAACACAATCAACCCAAAAACACTACAAAGTTACCTTAAGGGATTTTTTCCCAACATTATTATTATAGAATAATGAAAATTTTGTCAACCATGTTATCTTTATGAACAATTCTAGAGAAATACTATCTCGTAACTAGTAGTAACTTCCAGGAATGGTTCAGACACCTACAAGTTGTGTTTTTCCATGAACATAATTTTTATTTGCTAGAATCCTCAATGCTCAGTCTGCCTGCTAAGGAGGAAAGTGATGAGGAGTTTGCTATCTATGTTAAACACTTGAGTGATGTGGTTGAAGTTTAGTGTTTAATGATTTCATCCATGTTTAATAAACTCATAAAGTCACATGAAATATTGGATGCTTATAGCATGATCCAGTATCTTTGTGATCTCTATCAAGAGAGAGCAATATAGGAATGGTTTAAGATATCCAATCATGAGAAAACTTGGAGAAGGTGTGCCAAATAGGTCTCACATAGTCAAACTAATTGGCCACATTGATCACCTAGAGGTTCTAGGGTTTAAACTGACTAAAGAACTATGAACTTATCTCATTATTTTACCACTCCCTTAGAGAATCTTCAACTTTGTTGTTAGTTTCAATATGAACAACATAAATAAGTCTATCCTAGATCTTCTCACTCTAATTCTCTAAGTTATAAGGATATGAAGCACAAAATTCCTTTTTTCCTTATGGTGAATAATATTAAAGGTCAAGAAGAGAGATCCAATACTAATTCCAAGTCTAAATATTCTTCACAACACCCTTACAAGAAGATAATGATCAAGGGACAAGCAAGGGAACATGATGTTATCTGTTTTTCATGTGGCAAGAAGGGACATTAGAAGAAAAATTGTACCCAGATAAAGAAGAAATAGGAAGCTTCATGTGTTTTAATTATCGAGTATAATCTATCTATTTCTAAAAATTAGGTATTAGATACAACACATAGTTCTCACATATGTATTAAAATACAGGAACAAAGTAGATTCAAAAGGATTATCTGAGGTGAGGTAGATCTATGAGCATCTAATATAGATAGACTTGCTGATGTGGTTATTGGGGACTAAAACCTCAAATTTTCAACTGAAATTATATTAGTTTTGAAAGATTATTATTATGTGTCTTCAGTTACCAAAAACATTATTTATGTGTCCAGACTTGATACATATGCATTTATTTTCAAATTTATAAATAAATATTTCTTATTTTATAAAGAAATAATTTTTTTGTTAATGCATATTTAAATAACAATATTTACATATTGGATTGCACAAACTATGTAATGAAAATCAATAATGAAGATAGTTCACATGATTCATACCACACCTAACCATGGAATCACCAGCTAGGTCATGAAAACAAAAAATATTTGACCATATTACACCAAGATTGATATTTGGATTCTTTCAAACTAAAACCACTTAGTTTATGTCATGAATGTTTACAAGGAAAATGATCAAAGCTACATTTGGTGAAAAAGGTAAAAGGTTCACCGATCTTCTTGAGTTGGTTTATACCGATGTGTTTGGACCATTTCTTATTGAAGTTAGAGGTGGGTACTCATAATTAACAACTTTTAATGATGACTTTAATAGATATGGATATGTCTACTTAATGAGGTATAAGTTAGATTCCTTTAAAAAAATCAAGGAATATAAGAATGAAGTTGAGAACCAATCTGGTAAGAAGATTAAAAAAACATGCTCGAACTATAGCATAAAATATCTTAATCAAGTCTTTATTAATTATTTATAAGATTTTGGGATTCTATCCCAACTCACTTATCCTTATACACTAGAATGGAACGTTGTAAGTGAAAGGAGGAACCACACCCTGTTGTACATGGTGAGATTAATGATGAGTCATGTGAGTCTTCCATTATCCTTTTAGGGATACACATTATAGAAAACAACACAAATATTAAACTAGGTTCTAGATAAAGTGGAAGAATGTATTCCATAACAATTATGGAGTGGAAAGAAACCTGTGTTGTTGTACTTACAATTGTATAGATGTGAAGCATTTGTTAAGGCCTCTCCGTGAAAAAAAAACTTGCACCTCGAGGCACAAAGTGTATCTTTATAGGATACCCTAAGGAAATAAAAGAATATTGCTTATATGACCCCTTAGGTAAAAAGGTAATAGTGGAAAGACATGTTATGGTCCTTGAGAGGGAACACGTCTCTAAAAGAGATAGTGGAAGCGATATAGACTTCAATGAAGTCCAAGCTCAAGATACACAAGAGTTGGAACAATAATAGATTCCACAAAGCCCCATGAAAGAGAATTTTCTAGAGACATAAGTATTGTGTGGGAGTATGAGAGATGTTAGAGAACCTAAAAGATATGGTTTTCTAGTCACTGAGGATAGTGAATCATTTATTAGTTTATAATAATGATCATGTAACCTACAAAGAAGCGGTAAGTGGAATAGAAGTTTCCAAGTGGAAAGAAGATATGAATTATGAAATGGATTCCATATATCAAAACCAAGTATGGATGTTGGTATATCCTCTAGTAGATGTAAAGATCATTGGTTGTAAATGGGTATTCAAGAAGAAACTAGACATTAATGGATAATTCGATGCTTATAATACATGAATGGTTGAAAAAGGGTTCAAACAACTTCAAGACATAGACTATGAAGAAACCTTTTCACTGGTTAATATGCTAAAATCCATCAGAATTCTACTTGTCATGGCAGCTTACCATGACCTTGAGATTTGGAAGATGAATATCAAAATAGCATTCCTTAATGGTAACCTTTAGGAAGATATATATATGATACCACATGAATGTATTTTAACTCCAAATGATTCCAACAAGGTATGAAAGTTACAGATATCCATGTATGGGTTAAAATTAGTATTTGGTTCATGGAAAATTTGGTTTGATGAAGCTATAATGAAATTTGGTTTCATAAAGAATGAATGTGATCCTTATTTCTATAAATGGTTTAGTGGGAGTGTGGTCATTTTCTTAATAGTTTATGTCGATGACATAATACTTATTGAAAATGAAATACTAGTCTTACAGTTTGTCAACACCTAGTTGAACACACGCTTATCCATGAAGGGCTTAGGAAAATAACATATATTCTTTGGATCAATATCCATTGTGGTAAATCCAAGATACTACACAGCCTAAGTCAAAGAATGTATATTAAAAAAATATTTAAAAGATTCAATATGGAACAATCCAATAGGGGATTGTTGTTAACATCACATGACATTCATCTTTCCAAAAAAATGTATCCTAAAACACATGAGGAGAGATAGAGGATGGTGATGATTTTGTATGTGTCGGTGATTGGGTCATTAATGCATGTTATGTTATGTATTAGTCTAAATTCCACCTATTCCTTAAGAATGGTAGGAATATATCAAGTAGAACTAGGTGACCACCATTGGATGATACTCTAGACTATCCTTAAGTATTTGAGGTGAACTAAGGATATTCCCCTGGTCTATGGAGGATATTAGGAGATAGTCATCAAAGGATATGCATATGATAGTTTCTAAACATATCTAGATGATATAAAATCACATTCGAGGTATATCTTTACTCTCAATGGAGGTGTTGTGAGCTGGAATAGATCAAAGGAGGTCATGGTCATGGATTCTATAGCAAAGTCTGAGTATAATGCATCTTCTGAGGTAGTTAAATAACCAGATTGGATATAAAACTTTGTCAAAGTGATTGATGTGATTCCTAGTAATAAATATCTTATCATACTATATTGTGATAATACAGTAGTGATGGCTCTCACAGAGGACCCAAGATCACATCAGCGGATGCACATATTTCAAAAATATCATCTCTTATGGGCTTTTTATATGAAATACGAAGTCGTAGTGAGGAGAGTCTTCACAAAAAACAATGTGGAAACCCCCTTGACTAAATCCTTAACTCAGTAGATTCATGATCATCATGTGAGATCTAGCGGACTAAAATTCATTGGCAGTTGGATCTAGTCCAAGTTGTAGTTTGTTGGAGTTGGTATCTTGGAACCAACTTTGTATACTTTGGATCGCATGTATATTCAAATAAATGGATATTAATTAAAATATATTATTATATGTCATTCATAGTTATGTGTGGCTTTGATATAATAATTTCTCAGGGTATTTGTCGCATTGAAAAGGATATAATAGTTCCCCACTGTGATGAGAACCTTAAAATTCTAATTCGATATTCTTAAAGCATGCTCTATGGTCAGATAACATTTTATGATGGGGAACATGGTATGTTGACCATTGAGTGCGATTACTCGTAAGTAAATGAGACTTTATCTCAAAAAGTTCACACTTGGTGGTCTCTGGGATTAGATATTATGAAAACAGACCTGCTGATAGGAATTTCACATTGTTATGTGTCATTTGATATTCTTGTTTGTGAGCATGTGTAATGGTCCTTAGAATTTAAAATTATTATTAATACACGTCATGACTCACACACCTATATGTGTTGTTGTAAACCATGATGAAACCAACTCATGGAGAATTTGGGTACATTGGGTGTGTCACAAATGAAATGTTATTAATGAATAAGTCAAGGAATGATTTGTCCCTTCTGTATTTATGAAATTTGATATCTCAACCCTTTGATTGAAATAAAATTGTCACATTAAATTCCATGATCATGGTGTAATGATAAGTTTATTTTAAATAGTCAAAGAAATAAATATCAAGAATATATTTCGATGAAATAGGTGTGCAACTTTCTTGGTGAGATGTCATGACAAAGAGATTATATTACACAGTGAGTACTCATGTGTGGTTGTCGATGTTGCAACATTAAATTCTTTATCTTGAGTGTCTTGACCCACTGCTATATAGTAATGTTGGACTTTAGGTAAGTTTGTCTAATTTCAATGAGAAAGAAGCCTGAAGGTTTACACATTAAGTGTCTTTTTTATCACAATTAGATTTTATTTAAATTTAATTATTGGAATAAATTTTATTCTCAATATCGAAGAATAATTTTATTCAGGTTTTATTGATTGATAAATTAAATAAATATTTATTAAAAAGGTAATTATTTAATTACACGTATATATAATATTTATTTATTGAATGAATAAATATTTATTTGAGTATTTGATAAATGTTGAGGGGGACTAATGGACCAAGATCGAGTCTAGTGATAAAAAATAATTTTCAAGTTGGTAAAATAATATTTATCATCACGTTAATTAGCGCACGCCATAATAAAATATTATTATTATTATTATTATTACATGAAATTGGGTCTTACAAAGTTTAATATATTATATAAGGGTTTTTGTGCAATTAAATAATATTTTAACCATAACCCTAACTCTATAAATAGACGGTTATGTCTATTGTGTAGAGTTTGATCGAAAAAGAGAATCATTGTGAACAACAAAATTTAGAGTTCTCTCTCTCAAGACCAAAGAACGCTCTAGAGATTCCCATTCCTCCTCTATTATCTCAAGAACTATAGTACAAGGTGTTAGTGTTGGTGTCCTAGAACCAACTGTTTGTACTTTGATTACATGGATATTTATTGTATTTAAATATTAAACATCTTATTACATATTGTTCATTGTTCTGCATGACTATGATGTAATAATGTCCGAGAGTATTTGTTGCATTGATAAGGTCATGGAAATTCCCCACTATGATGAGAACCTTAAAATGCTATAACAATATTCTTAAATATAGTTTTTCAGTTGGATGACATACTATAATGGGACACATAATATACAGAGCATCAGGTGCGAGTACTCGTAAGCAGATGAGACTTCCTCTCATGAAGTTCTCACTTGTTAATCTCCAAGACAGGATAGTAATGGTCCTTAGACTTTAATATTATCATTAATACATGTCACAACTTGCGTATTTTGATTTACTGATGAAAACATCCATGCCATATCAAGCATAAATGTTGATGGCGTTATCATGAAACCTGCTTGATGAGATATTGAGACAAAGGGATTATATTACAAAGTGAGCATTTGTATATAGATTTTGTTGTTGTGACTTTAAGTTATTTCTCTTGGGTGCCTTGACCTGTTGCTAGATAGTACTCTTGGACTTTAGGCAAGCCCGCCTAATGCTAATGAGAAAGAATCTTAGAGGGTAACACACTAAGTGTTTTTGGTGGTCTCAATTAAATTCTATTTGAATTTAATTAATGGAATAAATATTATTCTTAATACTTTGGAATAATTTTATTCAAGTTAAAATGATCACATAAATTAAATAAAATGTATTTATTTATTTCATTGAACATTTAATAAATATTTATTTATTAGTTTTTAAATAAAATATTTATTTAGGAGAATAATTTATTTATTTATTTATTCAGTTGTTTGATAAATTGAAGTGGAGTTTGAGTGGACCAAGGTCGGTCCAATAGTAAAATAATTATTTAAAAGATGGTAAATAATTATTTAACTAGTTGGAACAAGTTAAAATAATAATAGCGCTGCTATTATTTTGTGACGCGTAATTTTATTTATAATTCCATTTTGCACAAGTTGGCGCACCATAAATAATGACGCGGTGTTATTATTAAGAGCATACGTTTTCTCTAAGGTTATGGATGTATTTAATTGTTGTTATACAATTAAATATTGTAACCAAAACCCCATGTTGATAAATAGACAAGTACGTCTATTGTTCTATGTACTGAACTGCACACTCGGTGAATTGAGAATTGTTGAGCCAAACAATTTCTCTCTTGAATCCTCTTCCCTCCCCTCTCAAGAATGAGATATGTTCTTCAATACTGAAGAACATGAAATCAATAACGACCGATTCAAGACACTTTCTTCACCTCACTAGCACCCGAAGAACAAGTGGTGTCGATCGGAGGCCATCAGAGCACGTGTGGATCACCGCTATAGGGATTCTGGTTTAGATCCTCTCAAGCGCAACAAGACAATCTGGAAGGGTCATTATGGATTATCAACATCATCAACAAAGAAAGTACTAAAGATCCAGGTATTATTTTCTTTATGAAATTAATTAAATTAATTATAAACATGATGTGCAAGATCCTTTCTCTCTTGGATCTGAAACCTTTCTTCTTTTTTCTAAATATTTGATTTTCATCTGTGGATACTGGCGTTTAACGTCGTATTGATCCTGGATTGGTCATCGATTATGGAAAAGGAAAAGTTGGGCCCCACCTAATGTTGTGCTTTCGTTGTGTCTCGTTCCTTTAAGTGGTATCAAAGGGAGGTCATCATCGTTTATAATTATTTAATTATTATTGATGATTTACGCTTTAATAATTTAGTTTGTCAATTCAAGATTTAATCATTCTGTTAATCTAAATTTTTAGATCTATTCTTCCTCTTTTGTTTCTCATAGATTTCATAGAAATGAATAATTTTTGGATTAAAATTAAAATGAGGAACTCATCAGGAGGCACCAACGATTCTGTCCAAGTGACGCAAAAGTACATGCCATGTGTTTGGACTTACACGTCATGTTCTCTACCATACACATTGTGTAATCCAGACTACACGTCGTGTAGTTGTGTACAGCGCATCGGGAGTAATTTGGAAATTACTCAAGTCGTGTGCATTTATTACACGCGGTGTAATTAATTCTACATTGTGTGTTGACCATGATAGATAGGCACACACTTACTAGATTACACATCATGTGGCCCACTGCACACAGCGTGTAGTCTCTTCGAGTCAGGGGCAAAGCCGTGTATCCCATACATGAATTGAGCTGACCGGTAACCGTGTAACGCAGAGACAACATAGCATGTATCCCATTGTACACATCGTGTACTCTAAAATTTCTGAAGTACGCATCACACGCCGAGTCCCTAGGTGTGTACTTTGGGAAAGACGGTGAAGGTAGTACACATAGTGTAGTCATAACTACACACTGTGTACTTTACCAAATTACACAAAGTTAAAACTTTAATGTTTATGTAATGTTCAGAACTACTTATCATGTATAAATCATACTACAGGTTGTTACTCTATGAATTGAAACATCATGTATTCCATATTTCATAAGAGTAAAATATTATATGAATATAATACATGTTGGGTAAATTCAAATAGGTATTCACCAAGTTACCACCAAGGTGAATTTATGCACAAGGATGAGAATCTCAAGAAAATTCAGAAAATGATTAAGATAAAAAGATTGATTAATTAAAGATAATAATTAATCGATTTGATCATGATTTATATTAATAATAACGATTAAATAATTGAATGATAGTTTTATTAAATGCGTAACTCGTTGCATGTATGCGGATGATCATGATCTAGACCAGACCTTGTATGTGATTGGTTTCCTTTTAATTTATTTTAGATTAAATTGTTGGTCTATGAGCCATATCTCATCATTAAATATGTAGAGCCTACATTCTCATGTTTTCTTTTATGTAAATCCTTTTTTTTACCCCTCACATGCGTGTGAGTTAAAAATCATATGTAATGGATGGAGCTCCCAAGCTAATGGAGGCGGTTCAAACTGGAGTCAAGATGAAACCAATCCTAAGAGATATAGAGGTGGACAGGTGTAAAACTGTAAACATGAACCCCAAAGGTTCAAGGTGTTTCTCCCCTATGTTAGGGTTAGTGGTCTCTCCCAAATTTACCCAAGTTTTTAGGGTTAAGTATTCAATTATAGAGTAGCTTGGGTTGTCGATTTCTTAGAGACCTAAGAAGAAACCTATAGACACGTACATTCTATGGACTGTTTTTGGCTATGAAGTGTCAAACTTAGGTTGATTTTATATGGGTTTAAGTGAATATCTAATAGACTTAAGTGAATTCAATTTCAAAGAATGAGTTGATCCTAGGTTATCACTTGGGGTGGATTGGATGAAATTATTTTTTTACAGTTTCAATTTCTTATATTCGAGATGGTTTTATTCAAGAAGATCAAACAACTTCATCACTTACTAGTTTAATACTAACACACCATAATACTAATCACCTATACACTTGGAGTATCAAATTTATGATCACTCCAAGGTAAAGGTTCATATTATCACTTGAAGTATGTGGCCTTAAAATTCAACAAGGATGAAGAAGTTTTAAAATCATCAAATAAAAATCTCAATTAAAATAAGTGATTGGATATTAATGAGGTGATAAATAAAATCCAATACAGCCCCTTTCTACTCCCTTGGATCAACCCATAAGAGGGTTATCCCTCCATTGATCCTATGATCTTAATGGAAGCAGGAAGTAGACTCATGAGGGAGTAATTGAAGGAAAAAAACAAAAACAAAGTTAACAAACACTCCACCGTTGTGTGATAAATATCACAAGGTTTGGTGTAAATAAGTTTACACCTTGATGAAAAGGTATCAATGTGATATTAATAAGAATATAATAAGAGAATAATAAGAACTTTTATTAAAAACTAAGGTGATTCGAATAACTTACATGAGAAAGAAGAACATTACAAAGACAAATTGGCATAATAACATTACAATGAAAATAAAGCATCCAAGATGGATAAATCCTCCAACACCACTACCTTAAATAGAAATTTTGGGAGCCTTGGTTAGATCTCCCATCTGTCCAAATCTTCTAAATTAATGGTGGTAGTCCAAGGTGTGTGTAAAGTTGAGGGAGAGTGGACTTTTCCACCCTTGACAAAAAAATATGATCCAACTTTCATGCCTTTGACAGGTGTGTCCAAACGAGCATTGAAATGATATAATTATGGTGGTACATAGAATAAAAATATGAATATATAGATTTCAACTGACCACCTGTAAAATTTAATCCAAAATTAATATTTGGTTTGCGAGATATGATTAAATTTGTGGGCTGTTTTTCTGGGCCGCTGAATCTGGCCCAATATTGTATCTTCAAATTGGGCTGCTTGGAACTCTAGTCAAAAATCAGAATTAGCTTTGGAATCTATTGAATGAAATGTTCCTCTTGATTTCCTATATCTTTAGTTTAATTTTCAGAATTATTGGGCTTATATCGTGGTCGATATAGTCTCTTTATTGAGCTGTTGTCCGGTTTACTTTTCCCAAAATGTTTTTGGTTCAAGGCCGACTTTGGTGGTCTTCAATGTGAATCTTCAAGTACTCCAAAAACATGAATTGTTCCTTATATAATGGGATACCTGAAAATAAAATATGAAAATAAAATCAATATCATTCGATATTTTATATGGTGTTAAAAAAATATACCATGTAATAGTGCATTTTAAGAAGGAATTACAATTATAATATGAAATAATGTTCAAAGTGTAAAATGCACTAAAAATGGTATTTTTGATTAATAAAGCACATAAATATTATAATATAAAAAACGAATATTAGCCTCTTTTAGTGGCTAATCAGTTAGTTTATCAACCTCTAGATAAACTAACCATTAGAAAAGCTCATGATCATGCCCTTTACTTTATTCTATTTCTGTCAGTTGCATGGTTTTTCATTATGGATGTGTTGTCGCGATCACACAGTTAATGAATTAACAAGCTTGAAAAATGGAACTAAAATAAACCAGAATTATGCGTAAATATTATCAAGACATGGTTAATCACTTAAGTAAGTTTCACTTAATATTAACAAGCATGTGATAAAGATAATAATCAATTTATGTATAAGAGATAAAAAATCCCTCAATAAAATATTAAGTCAGACTAAGACTTCTGTTACTTGATTAAGAGAAAGACTCAATAAAAATATGTGTTTGACCAACCCTTGTTGGGAAACTTAATTTTATATAGGAATCCCTTATGAAAGGTTTTAGGTTGACTTAACCATATTTCATCAAGAGGAGTAGCCCTTGCTAGACTTGGTGTAATATTGGAGGCAAGTGTTGAGGAAATCCAAGTCAGGATTTCAGGATTTGGGAGTCCACTCGACGAATCAAGGAGCTACAAGCCCAGAGTTGGTAAAGACCTACCTACCTAAATACCTTCAAATAGCTTGACCAACCCTTGTTGGGGTTATGCGAAGGGGAGTATGGATCCTTTCCACTAGAATGTCATGGAAACTGGACATTCCTAGTTCAATGGTGAGGGTCATTCGGACTTGATAAAATAGTGGGAGACTTAATAAAATTAATTTATTATTTATTATAAAATTTAATCAATAAAGTACTAATAATATTCTCTTTTAATTGTATAATAAAAATTAAAAGGTCATCAACCACACTATCCTTGCGATCAATTCTAGATAAAGACAACATCCTCGATGATAGTAACTTCCAAGAATGGTTTAGATGCCTTCAGGTTGTCCTATGCCATGAA
Source organism: Viscum album (assembly GCA_963277665.1). Classification (NCBI taxonomy): domain Eukaryota; kingdom Viridiplantae; phylum Streptophyta; class Magnoliopsida; order Santalales; family Viscaceae; genus Viscum; species Viscum album. The sequence continues at coordinate 418,076,045 of OY728162.1, read as the reverse complement.
CGGAAGTCTTACATGATAGAGTTAGTATTACCCGATTCATCTACCAAAGAGGTGAGTGATGAGAATTTCCTGGTCTACGAGAAACATATGAATGATGTGGTCGATGTTCAATGTTTGATGTTATCATCAATGTCTAGTGAGTTCATGAAGTCTCACAAAAACATGGATGCTTATAGCATGCTTGAGCACCTCCATGGTCTTTACCAGGAGAGAGAAAGACAGGAAAGGTTTGAGATCTCTATGGCACTCTTTCAGAGTAATCTTGGAGAGGGTTCCCCAACTGGGCCTCATGTAGTAAAAATCCTTAGCTACATTGAGCACCTAGAGGTTATAGGATTTAAACTCCCAAAGAACTGGGCACCGATCTAATTCTTGAATCACTCCCTCATAGATTCTCTATCTTTGTTGTTAATTTCAATATGAACAACATTGATAAGTCTTTATCTGATCTTCTTATCCTCATTCACCAAGTGGAAAAAGATATGAAGCACGAAAAGCCTTCTGTCCTTATGGTGAATAAAAGGAAAGGGAAGGCGAAGATATTTAAGCCCAAAGATTCTTCACGGCCTTACAACAAAAGGAATATAAAAGGGGAGGCAAGAGAAAAGGATTTTGTTTGTTTCTCATGTGGAAAAAAGAGACACTAGAAGAAAAATTGCACTCAGCCAAAGAAGAAAGGGGAATCTTCATATGCATTTGTTATCGATTGAAATTTATCTGCTTCTACAAATTGGGTATTGGATACAGCTTGTGGTGCTCACATATGTATTCAAATACATGAACCAAGTATATTCAAGAAAATTGACTAAGGGGGGTAGATCTACAAGCAACCAACAGATCCAGGCTTGCTGCTATAGCTGTTAGGGACTACCACCTCACATTGCCAACAGGGATTATCTTGGTGTTAAAGGGTTGTTTGTATGTGCCTTATGTAACCAAAAACATAATTTATGTATTTAAACTAGATATATATGGATTTGTTTTCAAGTTTGGAAATGAATTTTGTTTCTTTTATAAAGATAGAATTTGTTTTAGTATGGCACATTTATACAATGGTCTTTATGTGTTGGATTATACAAACCAAGTAATTATAATTGATAATAAAGATATCTCACATGACTCATATCACACCCAACTTTGGAATCACTGGATTGGTCATGTAAATGAGAAATGATTGAAAAAGTTACATCAAGATGGATATTTAAATTATTTCAAACTAAAACCACTTGGTGTATTTCACGTGTGTTTACAAGGCAAAATGACCAAATCCCCATTTAGTGGGAAAGGTGAAAGGGCCAAAGAGCTTTTTGAATTGGTTCATACCGATGTGTGTGGACCATTTCCAGTTGAAGCAAGGGGTGGGTACTCATACTTCATAACTTCTACTGATGATTTTAGTAGATATGGATTGTTTCACTCTGGTCTTCGGCCATGAAACGCCCAACGGCTCCGTATCCAATGATTGATGGACCTGCTTTCCAAAGGCAGGCGTTCGCCGGATGGTCTGACCAGCGACTCTTAAGAAATCACATTGGTCGAAAGGATGGGAATTCGGGCTCATCGCACCCTTTTTGGGGGGAAATTATTGCATATTCTAGGTTTCTCTTATATTTAAGACGTATTCATATGTTCACGAATCTTTGGTTTATACCCAAACATAGTATCCACGGATTTAACCTTGATGGGCAACGGTCAACTAGACTTAGGGGTTCGGAATCATTTATGCCTAAGGTTTACCATCCCTCATTGGATTAATGACCCTGAAGGGTTGGAACTCGCTTGAGGCGGCACCAGGAGTGGCGCGGTGAACCGATGCGGAGATGATCGGATCAACCGGTTATTGGGCGTGAACCCCCTTTGAGGCTTCCTACATACCCTGTCTAGGAGACAGGGATCAAAGTCCATGTAGTTCTTTTAGGTGTCGGAGAGCCGACATGAAGAGAGACCAGGTGGTTTGATGGGTGGTGGTCTTGAACCTCATGGAGGCTTCCTATGTACCCTGTCTAGGAGGCAGGGATCAAAGTCCATGTAGTTTGCATAGGCTTGGGGCTTATGCTCTGAGGCAGCCCAGAATGATGGATTGGGGATTACACTCTGAGGAGGCCCATTGTAGGATTTCATGGTCAATGATTACTCTAAGCCCACGTGAGTCATGCTCGATGTGAGAAACAAGAGGCAGCAGGGACCAGATGATCACATCGTGAAAGGTGTGTCCGTGAGAAGCGGAGTGGGGCTTACGCATGAGGGCGGCCCAAGGTGATGAATTGGGGATTACACTCTGAGGAGGACCAGAAGGTCAGGGCTTACTCTGAGATGGACGTCTAGGGTGACAAAGCCTGGAGGGAGAGGGAAAGGGGGGTGCTCCTGTGCCCATCTCCTCTCTTGCAGTGCATGAGGGCATCCTTCCGATGGGTATTTTACCATCTTCGAGGAACCCTCAGCAAGTGGAGGGGCAGAAAAGGGATTCTCGAGCTTAGACTCCACATTATCGTGGGAATGTGAACCCAGGAATGCTTCGGGAATCTTCTCAAGGGTCGGGGAAACCCCTTTTCCCCTGTTGACCATGGGTATGTAAACTCAAAATGGCACGCTGATGCGCATGAAAGTCATACCATGTGGATCCGGCGTCTCTGGCGGAGGCCTCGACTCGGGGCTGATGAATAGGCCAATGAGGGAGTTGCGGAGGACCTGGATGGATTGGAAGGATTTTACCTGGCTCTGGAAATGAGAACACCAAAGTATTTGGAGAACCACCTAGAGGTATAGGTGGTGGCGCCCTTCGCGTGGGAAAGTGCCATGCGGCTGGAGAAGCCGTCCGCGAACCAGGGTGGTCTGCAGACTGATTGGCGTCCTGCGAACCAGGATGGTTCGCGACTTCAGGTTCAATCCGCGAACCAGGGTGGTTCGCAGCTTCAGGTTCAATCTGCGAACCAGGGTGGTTCGCGGAGGGTTACAGGCGGGCAGCGGCGGCCAAGGGTAGCGTCGGTCGGAGGCTCGTCGGTCGGGGCTTTGCTTGCGTAAGAGGGTGATACGCGGTGCGAAGGATAGGAAAAGTGGCATAAACTCTCTGGTCCGCAGGGAAGTCATCCGCGGAGGGGGTATGGTTCGCGGTTCTCCTTTTTTGTTATTTTAGGTTCGTGGTTCACCAATTTATTATGTGTTTTCTGATTCCTTCTTAATTCATATACCTGTTGTGGTTTGCGGATGGGAATTTCGCTGTTTGCGAAATCCGAATCCTTCCTTCAACCGATCTCCTATCCCTTCGAATCTGATTCCAGTTCTCTGATCCCCTTTTCTTTCCCCCTCGGTCTCCTTTTATAGAGTGGGGAAAGGAATGTATCTGCGGCCATGCGGCAGCCTTTGCGGAGGCCCATAACCCGATTCACAACTGACTTGGTCAATCTGCGATTCGCGGTGGGTATTGAATGCCCCCCCCCCCCCGCGAGGCGAACTCAGGGAGTACTCCGCGGCTCCGGAGGGTTCCGCCTCTATTCCGCGAATGATAGCGGGTGTGGCTTGGACCGATCGACGCGGTCCGTGGTTAGGGCAGTTTGTGATAGTGAACCGGACTGGCGCCCATCCTGCCTCACGACCACAGAGGCTCTCCGCCTCTATTTCGCGAACGAAAATGGTTCGCGGAGGGTGTGCCTCGCGGTGCCTGGCCACATTGCGCCTCCATGGACCGGTTCACAGACCGATCCCATTTTTGTTGTGTCTCTTCTTTGATTATTTTCCCCAATTCCTTTGGGGGATTTGGGTAAAAATATCTTTGCGTATTTTTCAGGACCCTATAAATGCCCCCCATCGGAATGGGGTCCGATCGGAACAAAGAGGAGTCCATTCCAATGCAAAGTGGTCCTGAAGCTGAGATGGTTTGCGGTAGAAAGGTGGACTCGGTAGGGGACCACACCTATAAATATGGGTATCCCTCATACTTGTCCTTTACCTAATTCTTCGCAAAACCATAGCTCCTTCACCTCTGCGTGTTTTCTCCTTCGCGAAGTGCCTCGTCCGCGAACTGGCATCAACCTCCGTGAATCATTCCTTCTTCACGGTCGCCTTCATTCGCAAACCAACTTCCCGACCGCAAACTATTCCTCTTAATTAATTAAAAAGTAATTGATGGCGGGATACAGAGGAACTTGCTTCGCGGTTTCGATGCTCCGCGGACTAAAAATCTCTTGAACTTTAAAAAGTATCTGAGTCTTCTGAATAAACTCGGGATTGAAATTCCACGGAGCAACTTGGTTCGGGTTTTTCTGGCCAACGCTCCGCGGGCCAGAGCTTCGCGGACTTATTTCACGAAGGGCTGGTTCACAGGATGATGTCATCGCGAACCATCCTTCAAGGACTCCTTGTGGATTTGATTATAAAGGCTCCTTAACCATTCATTTTGTCCAGATTTTTATTCCGGACTGATTTCTCTCGTTGTGCAGGGAAAAAATATGGTTCCCCCTCGTTCTGCGCTGAGGCCTGCTGCAGAACCCCTCTCAATCACTGATCAACGCCTGAAGGACATGGCTGGATCTGTTCAAGATGGAGTCCACCACTCCCTACCGTCTTCCTTCCTTGCTGACCGGCTCTCCAAATCACAGTAGGAATATCCTTTCTCTAACAGCCTTCCCGCCTATGGGTTTGGTTTATTGTCTGATACCCCGATTCCGGAACCCTCCCGTGACAACAACCCTAAAGCATGGATATTTACCGCCACTATTCCCCAGTTCGTGATACCTACTGGCGGGCAGCCTGCCTCGAGGGGTACAGCTATCGGATCTATGTTGAATCACCTTCCAGTATCTTCGACAGGAGAACCACATCAATAGGAAGGAACAATCCACTACTATCGAAGTATTTTCCATAGTTCCATGGTAAGCGACCAACATGGTTGGCCGGCGAATTGGGATATCCAGCCGGGAGGAGCATTTAAGTCATTGGATTGGGGGTGGCCCTTCTGGGTTCACCAGAGCTGCGCAGAATTTGGGGCAAAGTTGTGATCTGTAGTCTTGTATAAATCTGCCTGGATGTCCCAAACCTACACCCACCGGCCTCAAGCCCTCGCCAAGAAACTTATGAGTTGTTGGAGCCCGGACACCAACACGTTCCATCTGGTTCATGGGGAAGTGGTCATTAGTCTGTGAGACATCTTTCAGATTTCGGGGGTCCCCGTCATTGAGAGTATGTATGACGAGTTCCTGCCTCCTTCCTCTGTGTGGGGGAATGAAGAGAGGACTCCCCCCCTAGTGAAGTAGCTCATTAACCAGGCTCAGAAGCACTCATAGGATACATCTCCAAAACAGCTCATCCCATACCGTGAATGGGTCAAGGATTTTGTGAGAAAGAACAAATATGAAAAATCCGCGGCTCTCTCGCATAGGCCCACGACTTTCCCTATGATGGAGTCCCATAAACAAGGGGCAGCTATTGGCTGACTTTGGAGCAAGGTGATTTTCGCGGCTGGGGCTGGGAGCTTATTCCGGATGTCGATCGATTGCTCCGCCTAGCAGCTTTTCTGGACATGTTCTTAAGTGGCTATTTATTACCTATGCGTGAGGTTGGTGGTGTGTGGGTCACTACTTTTTTCATGGTGGCACATTTGGCTACCGGTAATGTTATCAACCTATCCATCCCAGTATTGGCCAGGATTTACTGGTTTCTCGGTAACATTACTGACGGGAATCGGCCAAACCGAGTGGTCGGCCCTTTCCAAATTATCTGGGGATGGTTAAGCGTACACATCAAGAACAACTACACCTTCATCAACCCTCTTCAGATTCCAGGCACCACATTCCGACCGTACTTGCAACTGACCAGTGGGGTTATGCCTGAAGAGTGGGCGACCCAAGAGAAGGATAGTCAACAGACAGTTTCGAACAGGCGTCTGCTATCAAGTCAAATTTTGAATTATGACTTTTTCAATTTTCATCCATTTTCTTCCCCAGCTGGCGCAATTATGAACACCATAACAGAATAGTTTAGCAAGAGGGTCTACCTCCTCTCCCTTCGAGAGGGTATTCTAGTGGCTCGTATTGGTGGAGAACTGATCTGCGAGGGGTATGCTCCTTGGTGATTTGGGCGTCAATTCGGTTGTGCTCAAGCACAGTGTCCTCCTGTACTTAATGGTGCCCGCGAGAACCGTCATTTGATAGCGTCCAGACAACTGTGGTTAATGTTTACCCAGGAGGATACCGGCTATGTGTTTATGACCCCCACACTTGCAGACTCCATGCCTTTCTTATCCAAGAATTATGTCGACTCCTGGGTACAATCATACCCAAATGGCCAGTTAGGGACATTGGTGCCCACCATCTCAAGTCCCAAACCATCAAAGGGAAAAAGGAAGCGAAGGGAGGATGGCGTTCTAACTAGGCCGGGCAAAATCCTTCATCACCCGACTGGTCCCGTGCTTCCGGGTAAGATTTTAACAGACAGGGGTGTATCCTCTCATGCCCTCGAGGCTGCTCGAAGGGGGTTGACTATCCCCACCGATGCTGCCTTCCCAATGGCCTGGGACCAATGGAACGAATTTAAGGGTCGGTCATCCTTTCGTAACCAGTACCCCCATTTTCTGTGGCAGTACCTTTAGGAATCAGAAGTGGATTTTGATGAGCTGGGCTATATATCTTCCCCTGTTAACATTCTTTATGATGTGGACCCAGAGCAGATCAATCGATATCTCCAGGATCTTGAATCCTATATTTACGCGTGCGAGGGTCACGCAGTATTAACCCACCGAGTCCAGGCCATGATGCATCTGCTGATCGATGAGGAGGGGGAAGGAAGTGACCATTCTTCAGGGGGCGATGATTTTGATGATTTCCCCATCATGGTTGAAGCCAGGGAATTCCCTTCCTTACTTGTGAGGTTGTTCCCACTGATAGCCCCAGAGAGTTCTAGGGTGGTGGCGGGATGCGAAACGCGAATACGGCCATTGGCACCCTTACCAGCTTCTACCGCCGCCCGACCTTCTCAGGTTGATCCTCCCCAATCGGCGATTCATGCCATGGCCGCATTCCCAGAGGCTTGGAGGATTTGGGATAACCTGAGGGTCAGTGGTTCGGATGAAGAAGTTTGGGTGTTTCTTCAAACAGGCCCTCTTAAACTTCCGGGTATCGGGACGATCTTCGCTCCACCCCACTTGTAGTTGGAAGAGGATTTAGATAAAATAGTCGCCTCATTAAAGGAGATGAATGCGTACATTCATTCACTCCGAAATCGTCTCTATGGGAGCATTCGGGTGTCTATGATGATTAGACGTCATTTATTGCCCGACCCTGAGGAAGAGGTTTCTCTGCTCGCCCATTCTGACTTTTCCCTCCTTTATTGTGGAGGTTCTAAGGTCTCTTCCTTTTATGCAGGGTGCCGAATAATCTCAGGGGGTGAATCCTTCTCCAGAGTATACCCCTCATGGTACTACGGTGGGGGAGCATGCGTTTTCGCCCATAGGGGTCATTGAGGAAGGATCCCCTGGCACAGCTGGGCTCATGGAGGCGGCCATTGCAGACTCAGCTAGGGTCTTTCCTCCCCCCGTTCCTTCCAGAATTCTAGGTGAACTATCCCCTGGGAAGATCCAGAGATGGCAACAGGCATTCCATTTATCGGAACGGCTCAAACAGGGAACGTCGGGTAATCATGAATTCTCGTTTGCTTGTTTTCCAACTTGCATTCTTAGACTTCGTCAGTCGTTAACTTTTTGACGTATGGTGCAAGACCACTCAGGGATCTGGTCGTGTCTACCAAGTGATTCTACCTTCCACCTTCTTTCCATCTATGGAATCACCCATAACCACACCTGGGCACGACGAGATGGTGAGCCCTGTCGGAGGGGCCGATGATATAGATGCTTTACTTCCGCCTTTACCAGTCAGAGACATGCCAGAGGAAGAACCGCTGGTATCCGAGACCCCTGTTGATCTGATAACCCTTTCGATTGCGGAGGACGACGGGGCACCCATGATCGCTGAGGGGGTTCCAGATCTGACAGAGCCAACCACCCCAGGTCCATCGGATCCCGTGATGATGGAGGAAGAGCCTGGCATTAATCCAGTTGCTGGGAACCCGAAGCAGGCCATTATCTTGTTCACCGGGGGAGTGACTTCTTCGAGCTTAGTTTTTGTAGGAGACCACTTGGGGACGACCTTAGAAACTTCAGGCCTTAGGCATGGCCTCAGGCCCTAGACCCCTCTGGGGGCTCCCCAGATTCCATTTCCTATCAAAGATGTGGAATCCTCTTCGAGTGGTTGTCGTGACAGTGCAGAGATTGCGGATGTCGATGCCTCGTCGATTAGGAGTAAGTTCCCTGGTCTCCTGCCACTTGCTCCTCTTTCTTCCATTTTCTAATTAGGGGTACTCATCTGTCTTATTGACTCTAGAGCTTCAGGACCACAACCTATGTCACTGACAATTGTGTCTCCAGTTGGGGGCGAAGCTGCTGCAGTGCCAGGGTTTGCGGGTGAGGCTGCCTTGGATCCTTCCTTGGTGACGTTCATCCCCGAATATGTGTCCTCATCTGAGAGTGATTCAGAGCCCGTTCAACAGGTCCTCTCCAGCCTTCGACCCTCTCACCAAAGGGCTTGGGAGAAAATCTGGAGACTGATCTCTCAAACGCCCCTGGTCGAGATGCCGACCAAATTGCCGAGGCTACGCAATTTGTTTATATTGCTCGAATTTGATGGCTTCGACTATCACGGTGTTTACGACATAGTCAAGAAGGTAGTAGCTGATCGGGAGAGGCTAGGTGATTTCAAATCTCACCTTTCCACTACTCAATCCGAAGCCTACCTTTCCACGACTCGACAGCTCTTCCTAGCAGAGGCTCATGACCATGTCGGGGTCGTCGCAGGGCTTCAGAGAGAAGTTATTGAGCAGCGTTCTCACCTGGAGGCGCTGAGAAACGAGATACAGAGGATGCAGCAGGAAGAGACCAACGTCACCACCATGATTGGAGAAGGGGAGTGGCGGATGGAGGAGGAAATAAGGGCAAGCACAAAGGCGGCTCAGGAAGCAGAAGAATTGCGGGCTGGTGCAGAGGCTGAGATGGCCTTACTATAGCATCTCTCTCAGACAATCGAGGATTCTTACCAACGCCTGATACAACTTTGTGAATCTTCCTAAAAACTACTGTAATCACTTTTCACACTAGAGGAGGTTCCGGATTGTGGATTCCCTTCTTACCCACTTTGTTATGGAACAAAGAAACATTTCTCCTTAGTGCCCTTGTTTCCTTTTCCTGTGATAGAAAATATTTGGTACGATTTCTGCATATGTTAATTCCCTGAACATAGAATAATCCGAGTCCAGGACTAAAAATAAATCAAGCTATAACTTTTTCCCGGACCATGGGATCCAGCGAGCATAGTATGACTATTGCTAGGATTTTATAGAAAAACCCTACAAACTTTTTGCCTCTTCCTTTTCTCTTTATTTTAATGCCCTGGTTTTTCCTGGGCCCATTCGGTATGGACCTAGCGGGTATAACCCAGCTTTTTCTTAGGTCGCCCTTTTCGGGTTTTCGGCCTAACAGGCTTTGTGCCTCTTTCTTCTGTGAGATGTTTAAAGTCCCGCTGATAAGACTATCACTACTGATGTTTTAGGTCGAACATCTTTGACCAAATATGGTGGGGTGAGGGCCCCAATGGGGTTCAACTGATTAAAAGATATCTTAATACCCTTCAGACACACGTGGGGGGAAACATGTTTAAATTTGAACGGCATGCAGGGCATGTCTCAAGGCATGGAAACCTTATCGGCGCACAGAGGTAGGAAGAACATTGCCTAAGGAAAACTTGCCTTTGGTAGACGGGCCAGGGGCGATCAATATGCAGAGTCGCTGAGGGCATGGTATGCATAGTCATACAAAGGTGTCCTTAAGCCAAAGGCTTATCCATTTTTGATGGCCAGGGGACCTCATGGAAGTTCGGCTTATGGAAACTACAATGGGTGGCTTGTAAAATTAAGAAAACCACCAGGGGTGAGTCAGAAGGGGAAATCAACATCTGAAAGGGTTTTGAGAACATCTGTATCAATTAGGAGTGTGGAATCAAGGTTCCCGTCCTACACATTTATCTAACGTAAAGGACGGTTGGGGATTGGTGCAGTTTAAAGTCATGCAGCTGGGACATCATCTGGAATGGAACGACTTCTCCTAGTTCTCTATAATTTTGTCAAAGACGTTCCTCCGCATTCAGGTAGGATTGTGGAAGAGGTTGGTAAACTATAGCTCAGAGGGTTTCTGAATCTCGGGATAGAAATGGGGGATCAGAGGCCAAGAGGCGTACGGAGAGAAGCATTGCCCAAGGAAAACTTGTCTTTGGTAGACGGGTCGGGGGTGATCAATATGCAGAGCCGCTGAGGGCATGGTATGCATAGTCATACAAATGTGTCCTTAAGTCAAAGACTATCCACTTCCGATAGCCGAGCAACTTCAGGGAAGTTGAGATTTGGAACCACCAGGGGTGGATTATGAGAGTTCGGCTTTTTCTGAGTACAGAGTATGGTTTATGATGAGAGGGCGCCTGAATACGGGGGAGATATCTAGACTAAACTTCCTAAGAACAGTTGAAGTAATTCTTTCTCATGCTGGTGTGAGGCGGTGGTTCGTGCAGGTCTGACTCGTGCACTGCAAGACAGAGAAAAGCCTCTGTTTCTTACTGAACCTGTGATGGGTTCGACCGTGCAGTTTAATGTCATAAGGTAAGGACGAGGAGCATTATTAAAGGTTTCTATGCGGTTTAACATCATGCAGCGAGGATGGATTCCGTGCAGTTTAGCGTCATGCGGTAAAGACAGGGATATCTTTAAAGGTTTTCGTGCATTTTAACATCATGCGGCGAGGACGGGGGGCATTTTTGCGAAGGCTGCTCTTCATCAGAATATAACTGGGCTTGAATACCTCAATAGGCCCTAGACGTGGAAGGGGGGGTTGATGGTGTAAATCATGGTTCCGGGGCCTCTTGGATCAGGAGAGGTGATATGGGGGCTCTGAGGCCAGTAAGCGTACGGAGCTAGGAAGAGTACCGCCTGAGGAAATCTTGCCTTTGATGGATGAGCTAGGGGCTATCATTATGCAGAGCCGCTGAGGGTATGGTATTCATAGTCGTACAAAGGTGTCCATGGGTAGACGGCTTTCCAATTCCGATGGCCATGAATGGTTATGAGGATCCGCAATTATCCGGTCCACGAAGTCTGTTATTTGGCATGGGAATGTCTGGACATGTCGGGGATATCCATCCCTAGTTGCTTGTTGAGTTTCAAAGAGACCCATGCGCTGATCTTTTCTCTCTTTTTTTCTTTTTTTTTTGCGCGGGGGTGTGCCTTCATTCCATGCAGTTTCATGTCATGTGGTAAGGACGAGGTACTCCTAGTTTTTCGATCATAGAGCTTGGACCATTGGGTGACTATTGCTGCAATCACTCGAAGGATAACTGAGTCAATATGTTTTGATATACTTAGGACAAGGCAGGGGATGAAGGTCGTAAAATGCAACTTTGAGCTTTCCCGGATCAGGAGGTATGGTGTGGGGGCTCTGAGGCCGGCAGGCATACGAAGATAGGAGAAGTACCGCCCGAGGAAATCTTGCCTTTGATGGACGAGCCAGGGGATATCATTATGCAGAGCCGCTGAGGGCATGGTATGCATAGTCTTACAAAGGTGTCCTCGGGTCAATAATTTTCCACTTCTGATGGCCATGAATGATTATGAAAATCCACGATTGCTCACAGTGTAGAGTTCGACACGTGGGGATAATGGTGTCCGGGTATACAAGAAACATATTCACCGCAATTGTTCGTTGAGTCAAAGTAGCCTAGTCCTGGCTTGATGTTTGTTGATGCAGGTCACTATATGAACCACTGGCGGACACACAGGCTATCCAGATAGGGAAACCCTGACAACACCTGAATGTGAAAAGGGGAACAAACTTGTAAACCACTTCGTCGTAAACTTCTGGATCAAGAGGTATGGTATGGGGGCTCTGAGGCCGGTAAGCGTATGGAGCTAGAAAGAGTGCCACCTGTGGAAATCTTGCCTTTGGTAGATGGGTCAGGGGCTATCAATATATAGATCCGCTGAGGGCATGGTATGCATAGTCGTACAAAGGTGTCCACGGGTCGATGACTTTCCACCTCCGATGGCCATGAGTGGTTATGAAGATCCATAATTATCCAGACCATGGAGTCTGATGTATGGAAAGGATGTATCCAAATGTGCAAGGAGTATCTCTACCTCATATCACCATGTGTCCTGAGTGGGTCGTGACGAAGTCCGTGTAGTTTAACGTCATGCGGTGAGGACAAACCCCATGCAGTTTAACTTCATGCGGTAAGGACGAAGGTGTCCCGACGCGAAAGAAAAAAAAAAGGGGGTCCGTGCAGTTTAACGTCGCGTGGTGGGGACAACTTCTGTGCAGTTTAACGTCATGCGGTAAGGACAAAGATATACACCCCGTGTAGGTCTGGTTCGTACACGGGGAAAGGGGCATTTTTAACATCATTATCTGCATAGTTTAATGTCATGCAGTAAGGACGAGAAGTACACCCCGTGTCGGTCTGGATCGCACACAGGGGGAAAGGGAATCTCTTTTTTTAGGTGTTGGGCCAGGACTGGGGATCCTGGTGTCACTACATATCCTGAGAGGGTAGGAATCAATCAATACGTAGTTCTCTGTAATGAGTACACCCCGTGCAGGTCTGGTCCATACACAGGGGGAAAGAAGGAATTTTTTTTATTCAGGGGGTTGGGCCAAGACTGGGGATCCTGGCGTCGTTACGTATCCTGCGAGGGAAGGAATCAAACCATACGTAGTTCTCTAGAATCCATGCAGTTTAGCGTCATGCAGTGAGGATGAAGTCCATACAGTTTAACGTCATGTGGTTAGGACGATGGGCACACCCCATGCAGGTCTGGTCCATACACGGGGGGATGGGCATTTTTTTTTTTTTGAGGTGGATGGGCCAGGGCATGGAATTCTGGTGTCACTACGTATCCTGCGAGGGCAGGAATCAAGCCTCATATAGTTCTCTGAAAGAAAATATGCCCTGTGCAGGTCTGGTCCATACACAGGGGAAGGGGGTGTTCTTAAATCACCGTGTCCGTGAAGTTTATCGTCATGCGGTAAAGACAATCTCCATGCAGTTTAACGTCATGTGGTGAGGACGTGGGCCATACAGTTTAACATCATGTGGTCGGGAAAAAGGGGAATTATTAGATTCCATGTATTTTAACGTCATGCGGTGAGGACGAGGTGCTTGGCAGTTTAGTGTCATACAACTTGGATGAAGAGTTCTCTGTTTCTATGCGAAATACTTCTTCAGGAATCTCGCATTGGTAGGAGCCGTGGTGAATTGCACGTCCATGGAGATCATGGCATACGCTCCGTTGGAGTAGACCTTGTGTACAACATATGTTCCTTCCCAATTGGGCTCCATCTTTGGAGGCTTCTTACCGGGTATCATTGGGGTCCGGAGGACCAGCACTAATTCTCCTTCCAAGAAAGACCGGAGGCGGACCTTTTTGTTGAAGGCTCGTGCGATCCAATTCTGGTACACTTCCAGGTGGTGCAAAGTGTGCAGCTGCTTCTTGTCTAGCTGTTTCAATTCACCTATCTGCTTTTCTGACTGCTCATCATCAGATAATCGATCATAGATGGCAACACGAAGTGAGGGAAGTTGGAGTTCAATAGGCAGGACCGCCTCCATGTCGTACACCAATGAGTACGGGGTAGACTGAGTAGAGGTGCGAATTGTGGTTTGATAATCCCCCAATGCATAGAGGAGTTTATCCGGCCATGACTTCCTGTCTTTGCCCACCATTTTCTGGAGGATGTTGGACAGGGTCTTATTGAAAGCTTTTATATGTCCGTTGGCCACTACATGGTAGCGGGATGAGTGGCTAGCCTTGATACCATACTCGTGGTATAGCTTTTCTAACTCAGCAGAGCAGAAATTGGTGTCGTTGTACGTCAGTATAGTATGAGGGACACCAATATGGTGATGATATTGGCCTTCACGAAGCTGAAAATATTTCTTGCCCTGAATTCCTTGAGGGGTACGACTTATGCCCATTTGGAAAATAAGTCGGTCGCCGTGAGGATATACTTCAGCTGTTTGGCCATGGCAGGAGGATATGGTCCCATGACGTCCATCCCCCAGATGGAAAACGGCCAGGAGTACTTATCTTGATGAAGCAACTCTGGGGGCTGGTGTATGAAGTTGGCATGAATCTGGCATGAGTGGCATTTTGCGATAAAACACTCACAGTCTCGTGCCACTGTAGGCCCGTAGTACCCAAGCCTTCAAACCTGATGGGAAAGCTTGGTCCCCAGTTGATGTGCTCCACACGCTCCTATATGTACTTCAGTCATGACAACAGTGGTTTCTTCTCCATCAATGCATCTGAGGAGCACTCCATTGAGGCCTTGTTTGTAGAGGACCTATTACTGACCCGCACCACCATATAGGAAAAAATTGATTGACCTTATCCGTATTTGCTCTCGTTTAGCCCTGTCTGATGGAAGCTCTCCCCATTGAAGGTAGTTCGTGATGGGAGTCATCCAGCCGGTAGCAGGAGCATATGGCTCGGGGACAGAATTGACTTTGTGGATCTCTTCTGTCTTATCTTGAACAAATGGCAATACCATTTGATGGTGAGCAATACTGATAACCGTTTCATCCCGATCTGGGTCGGCTAAGGTTGTGGCCGCGTTGGATAATGCATCAGCCAGAGCGTTCTGGGACCGGGGAATATAAGTCAATGTTGGTTCTGTGAAGAACTCAGCCATTAACCCTCGTACATGGTCAAACAAGGGGATCATCTCCTCCTTTTTAATAGCATAGTCACCATTGACTTGTTTGATGACCAGATCTGAGTCACCTTTTACCTTAAGGTGTTGTACTTGTGTCTGGAGTGCGAGCTCCAGGCCTGTAATGAGGGATTGATATTCCGCTTCATTGTTCGTACATCCCTATGACAGGAGGAAGGAATACGGAAAGACTGCCTTTTCTGGGGACATGAGTATTATCCCCAGACCCACTTTGTTGAATCTGGGATCCTCCATCCTCTTCCCAGTGGGGCTTTGGGACGCGCCGTCAAAGTACATTTCCCATGCTGGGAACTCCCCTTGAACCGAGAAGATATCTTCATCAGGTATTTCAGCGTCCGGTGTAGTGGTCCATGTTAAAGGGTGCTCTACCAGAAAGTCTGCTAATGCTTGGCCCTTGATGGATTTTTGAGGCACGAACCGGATGTCGAATTGTTGCAGGTTGACCGCCCATTATGATAGGCGTCCGGTTAGCATCGGGCGACTGAGGATGTACTTGAGCGGGTTACTCCACGAGATCAAATGGACCTCATGATGCTGCAGATAATGTCGCAGCTTTTGAACCATGAAGACCAAGGCCAGACAACTCTTATCGATATTTGAGTATCAAGTCTCAGCATCAATCATGGTTCGACTGAGGTAATAGAGACTATTTTCACTGCCGGTGTCGTTCTTCTATGCGAGGAAGGCTCCCAATGACCATTCTAGGGCCATCACATATATAATGAGAGGCCTTCCTTTGACCAGGGGCATGAGCACCGGTGGTCTTAAGAGGTACTTCTTCAAGTTTTCGAACGCCTCTTGGCATTCATTCGTCCATTGGTATGTGACCCCCTTCTTCATCAACCTGGTGAAGGGAAAATATTTGTCTGCCAGGTTGGCTATGAACCGCCTAATATAGGCTAGCTGTCCTTGGAATCCCCTCAGCTCAGTGAGATTTCTAGGGGGTGGAAGGATCAGGATAGTCTTCGTCTTCTCAGGGTCGACTTCGATGTCGCGATGGCATACGACGAAGCCAAGAAATTTCCCTGAGGTAACCCCAAAGGCGCATTTCAAGGGGTTCATCTTCAAGTTATGTTGTCAGAGCTTGTTAAAGACGGTCTCAAGGTTCAACAGGTGATCCGAGCGCTGTCTGGATTTGACCACTAGGTCATCCATGTAACATTCAACAAATTTCCCCAGGAACGGCTTAAATATCCAATGCATGGCACGCTGATATGTGGCGCCATCATTCTTGAGACCAAAGGGAATGACCCTGTAATAGAATACCCCTTGAGGGGCCCTGAAGGTAGTGGTTTCTTCGTTTTCTTAGGCCATCCTGATTTGATTATATCCGGAATAGCCGTCCATGAAGGATAGAGCCTCATACCCGACCATCGCATCAATTAACAACTTGGTGATTGGAACCGGGAAGTCATCTTTCGGACAATGCCGATTAAGGTCTCTAAAGTCAATGCTGACGCGGATTTTCCCATTCTTTTTCTTGACAGGGACGATGTTGGCCAACCAAATGGGGTACTAGACCTCCCTGATGAAGCCTGCTTTAATGAGCTTATCGACTTCAGCCTCTATCTTTGCAGCATGTGAGGGGTGTGTCCTTCTAGCGGCCTGTTTGTAGCCCCAGTGGTCTTCTAGAAGACCCAGGTGATGCGCCGCTACCTCGGGATTGAGTCCTGGAATTTTCGTGTAATTCCATGCAAATACATCCCGATGTTGCCTTAGGAAGGAGGTATATACCTCGTGTTCCTCGGGAGACATGGTCGCGCTAATGAGAGTGGGCCTCGGGTCTTCTTCGGTACCCAGGTTTATTTCCTTGAGCTCATCCACAGTGGTGGAGATACCCTCCTCAAATGCGGGAGGTGCATCTTTGAGATCTTCCCCCTATTCTTCTCCCAAGTCCTCATCCTCTTGATCTGACGAGGAGAGAGTTTCCGGTCTGAGCCTTCGAGGGTTTGAGGGAGAGGCATCGTGGGCATCCCTGCTTGAGTATTCGTCCCCAAATCAAGGGTTGGTAGACGTTCCCGCACTGTCATGCTCGTCCATCGTGGCTGAAGTCATGAGGACATCCGAATGTGTTTCCAGACTCGAACTCCTACTCTCAACATGGTTGATGGGAAGGACATAATCTCTGTCAAGCTGCCTGAGGGGGTCATTGGGGACCATTTCCAGGCCATTTGGAGCGGGGATCTAGTCGACGTCGTCGATCAAAGGCTTCTTCTTCTTTTTCTCATAGAACTCGGCGTCAATGTAATGTGACTCCAAGAGCTCGAAAGGGGCCTTGTCAGCGTGAAACGTCCCAATTTTTCCATTGACACAGTACTTGATACACTGGTGGTATGATGAAGGAACGACCATATGCTTATGGAGCCATGGCCTTCCCAGCAGGGCATTGAATGTTGTGCTCTGTCGGACCACCAGGAATTTTGTGTAGGCTACCCGGTCACCAAAATGGGTCTTTATCTTAATATGTCCCATTGTTTTTTGATCACTCTTGTTGTAACCTAACAAAGTTGTGGCTGAGGGAATTAGATCGCCCTCACTGTAGCCCAACTTATAGAGTGTCCGTAGGGGAAGGAGGTTAACTCCAGAGCCATTGTCTATAAAGACTTTTCGGATCTCAATACCATTCAGTGTGTCGGAAACATATAGCAGTCTGATGTGTCCTTGCATGATAGCATCTTCATCCTGATCGGTGAAGGAAATCACCGCATTGCATTCAGCCAGGCCAGTCTCCGCCCGGTAAATCTCGGCGGCAGCTACCATGGCTTGGAATTCCTGGGGGCTGATCAAAGCTTAAATAAGCACCTCCCTAAGGTCAGCTGACAAACTCATGGCATCCAGGATTGAAAACTTGGATGGTATAGACGCCAACTGCTTAAGGATGTCGTATTTTTGCTCCAACGGTCGATGCTTCTCCGTTGGCGGGAGAGTCTTAGCGGGAGCTTTGGGAGCTGGAGCATTTGACGAGGAGGGACCGGCCGCGGGGACGGATGTCGATGGTGTTCCCGCGTTTTGAGAACTTGGCCTGGCTGGTTTGTTTGTGCGCACTAGGAGACCAGACACTTGCTCCTCCTCTGGTGGGTATCGCAGAACAACAGGGCCAGAGTGGCTGCTTGTGGAGGTGGAGGGGCATTCCCTCTCCTACTGAGTCCGCTGAAGGGCTCTCCCACGGATTTCCGCAATATTGACGGTCTGGGCTGGGGTGCAACCGTAGGGTTGGTTTCGGCCACGTTTGTGCCTCCCCTGGCATCCCCCGCCTCTGCGATTCCCCCTCCCAGCTCCTCGTGCAGGAAACCTGGGTTCGTAATCATACCCTTCATCAGGGAATGATTCCATGAGATGGATGATGTTGATAGAACCAAAGATTGTCTCTTCATCCTCTGACAGGTCAACTGGGTCTGTTGTCTCTGATGGTTTCATTTGGTGGGTCGGTGCCCGTTGTGCCAAATTTGAGGGCATGAAATCCTCCAGGGTCAGGACTAACTTTGGCCCCATCGCGGACTGCTCCTCTTGTGATTTTTTCCTCCATCGACTCTGCCTGGATGATCGGCTCATAGAGGATTGTGAGACCGATGTTGTCGGCTCTGCGGCTTCAGGGGCTGTTGGTGGCAACACCGGCTGCTGTAGTTGAGCTCGGAGTATTCCCTGGGCTCAGTTGATAGTCTTCTGAGTCATCCAGTTATCAAATTTATGCCCCTGTTTGCTGGTGACTTTCTGCCACCCCTCCTATTTGCCGAAGTCGGTGGTAGAGATACATGCCACATGTGCTGGGGGTGGTCCCAGCTCGACTCGTCCGGAATCTACCATCCTCTATAGGAGGTCTTTAAAGACGAAGCATTCTCAGATACTATGCCCCAACATCCGATAGTAGGGGCAGTAATCTGGCCTGTCATCGCAGCTGACTTCTTCAGGTTTCTTTGGATCCAGGAGGCGGAGCAAATTACAGTTCATGGCGGCAATGAAGTAGCCACAAACTTGATCATCTCGGAATGAGTACACTCTTTGTCTTCGCTCCTCAAACTGGTTCTGCTTCGGTCATCTTTGATCATCCCGTTTAGGTGGGGGTGGCCGCTGATATGCAGGGGGGCCTTGACGATTTGGTGGAGGCCTGAGCGGTGGGCCGGACATAGGGGCCGGCTTGAGTGTGACAGCAGATGCTTCAGCTCTAGGAGTTCTCTTAGCAGGAGCCTGCGAGTCTATTCGGGACTTTGAATTAGTCCGCTGTAGGGAGTCCTCAATTCTCTGGGCAATGGCTGAGAGATGGCGGAAGCCAGTGGTGCACTCCACCGGTATGAGTGGTGTTCACAGCTCATCTCTAAGATTATCGATGCATATGGCTAGCATATCATCTTAAGGCATTGTCCTGTTCAGATAATAGGTTAGACCTTTCCATCTGGCGATGAAATCTGAGACCCTCTCGTTCTCCCTCTGCTTGAAGTTTATGAGATCGTTGACCGTTGTTTTAGGCAGCGTTGAGCTGAAGTAGAACAGGAACTACTACCGGAGGTCCTCCCAGATCTTTATCGACTGGTCCGATAGACTCATATACTAGACGAAGGCGGATCCTTGCAAGGTCCGTACGAAGCATCTGAGTTTCGCTGCTTCTTGTTGTTCCGAATTTCCCATCATAGGGTCTCAATAGGATGCGTAGTGAATCAAATGCTGCTCTGGATCACCTGATCCATTGAAGATGGGGAATACAGGGCTCCCAAAATTGGGTGGAGGTGGTGTGTTGGTCACCCAGTCTGGGTAGGGTTTCCGCTCCGGCTGTATCGGAGCGCGTCGACCTTCCATCGCTTCCAATCGAGCTGTTAGTGCCTCGATGGTGTTGGTGAGTCCCTGGTTTACATCCTGTTGGGCCCAGTCCTGGGTAGGCGTAGCCCGAGGCATTGCCTGAGGGTCCGGGTTGGCCGGCACCAAGGGTGCATATTCCGTTCGGGATACCCTCGGAGGGTTCGGGCGTACTTGCTCTGGTTGCCTCCTAAGTGGAGGTAAATCCTGGTATTCGTCTAGATCCACATCTAGGTAGTTGGACGGGCCAGGCACCTCATTAGACGGGAGCCCTGGCCGTGCTTTGTTTGTCGGGGCAAGCCTTAGCCTTTGAGGTGCACTTTCCGGGAGTGCATGACGTGGCTCTTCTTGGGACACACTTTCAATAAGGCGGTTCCTCTGGAGCAGCTCGGCATTAAGCCGCCTCAATTCTTTCATCTCTTCTTCCTGTCAAGCGAACCTCTCTTCGAGCATGAGTGGCTCGTTTTTATCAAGAGAGGGGGACGGGTTAAGGTTAACTGTTACTTTGTTCTTGTCCTTGTTGGAAGCTCGTAGGGTAAGCGGAGGGAGGTTAGCTGAAGGGGCGGCCATATTTAAAGCGGTCCTCTGGTTCCGGGTGTGCACACCTGGGGGTTCGTTGTGAGTCACAGCCTGACTAGAACCTTCGTCTCCCGATCCGTCTGAATTTGCATTTTCCCCAATGTAACCCATGGGATTAGCCTCTATGGAGTTGATGAACATATATTGCGGAGTGTAGGGGACGTCATCTTTCAAATAGGAAGAGGATCTCCCGCGTCTTCTTCTGGCCTTCCCTCTCATGACCTGGGATTGCCCTCGGACTTCTTGGCGAAGGGTGACGTGGAGAGTTCTTTGATGCGACCTTACGATGCACCTTCCTCTTATAGGGGATGATGATTCATATGACATGATAGGATGGGAACCTCCTCTTCTGACTGTTCTCCCTAGACAAGAGAATACCAACTCTTGTGGGGGAGGTTGTTGTTGAGGGGGTAATAATGCCCCCATCCCTGAGGGCTGGGGTTGGATCCGTTCCTTGGATGTTGAGTCTCTTCCCAATTTTATTGGTCTTACGGGGGCATTTGTTGTTAAAAATGCCCCCAACCCTATAGGCTGGGGTTGACCCTGGATTGCGGTAGTGGTTGCGGCTATCGCGACCTGCCTGATCTCGCATGACCCCACCCAGGGGTGAACTGGATCTGGTGCTGAATTCACCTGTGGATCAGTCCATTCTGGGGAGGCAGGCAGAGATCATTGATTGGCCTCTCTTAGGCGAGAGGCCTGTTGTATGCTCTCGGTGGCCTGATTCAGGAGTTTTTGAATGGCTCGTTCCTGCCGGGCCTGACGCTTATGGGACTTACTCGAGGCCTGACTCTGTTGGGTGTGTTTCCTTTCCTGAACAGGGGGTCCACCCGATTGCCGTCTCGATGTGACGATGTTGCAAGACACCATACCGAACGGGTTCTTATGGTCGGGGAGCAGAGTGAAATGCAGAGCTTCGTGTTCCCCCTATCCCCTGATATGGACTCCTGCTGGAGCGTCACCGATGAGGCGGCGCAGCTGGTGCAGTGCGCGGAGGCAAGCTGCCTCCATATTCCCTTTGCGCCTCTAGGGGCGTTGTTGTCGCGTCGAGGAAAGGGCCTCCAGGTCGATGTGATGCAGGAGGTCCCCTATCGTCTTGACGTGGTCTACATACCCGTCATAGGGTAGGAAGCTCGATTTCAGCCGGCAAAAGGTTGTCCATATATTATGGCGGATGTCATGCATGCATTCTTCCAACAACTCTCTGGGTATGTCGTACTGAGAGGTGGTCGTGGGCCAAAACATAACTGGTATATCATTCTTGGCCAGTCGTTTCCTTAGGTGCAGCATATCGACATACTCCTCCGCCAGTGGTTCCTCTACCCGGTCAGCCCAACTGAGGCGTTCACTGCTAGTGTGATCAGAGGTAGTGGGACCGGTAGGTGCTGAATCGTTTTGTAAGCGATTCTGAGGTGGTTCAAAAGATGAACGCGACCCCGGACCATCTCCTGATTTCAGAAGGGCGTTTTTAGTGACAAGCTAGGAATCTGACATGCTCGATCCCATCCTTCTGAGTGCCTCAACATACGAGGGATTTTCGGTGCTTTATTCGGCAGGAGGAGGACTTTCCTGTTGATATAATATGTCATCGCGGGGAGGACCTTCGCAATGACGGCTGTAATGGAGAGGGCTACCATTACTGCTTGATGCTTCACTGCATAGAGGACTTTTGTAGTGTACACCCTAGGGAGGACCTCTAAGGCATGTTCTGGCAAGGGGAGGACCTTCTGGCTGCGTAGCGTTGTTGCGGGGAGGACCTTCGCAACAACTTCCATTATGGTGAGGATGACCATCATGGCTTAGCGTTCGACGTGCATCCTGGGGAGGACCTTCAGGACATTCCATGACAAGGGGAGGACCTTCTTGTTGCTTGGGGCCATTGCGGGGAGGACCTTCGCGATGGCGGCCATGGTGGCGAGGACTACCATCACAGTTGCGGCAATAGCGAGGACTACCATTACTGATGCCGTAGGGAGAATATCTACAGGATACATCCTGGGGAGGGCCTCCATAATGTACCGCAACGAGGGGAGGGCCTTCTCATTGCTCTACGTCTCTACGGGGAGGACCTCCGTTATCAGGGTGGCGAGGACTACCACCGTGACCTGATGTCTGGATGCATGGAGTTTCGTTGCAGCGTAACCCTTGGGGAGGAACTTCAGGGCAGGCCACGACAGTGGGAGGGAATTCTTGTCATGATGAGACGTCACTATGGGGAGGACCTCTGTAGTTGCAACTATGATAGCGAGTACTACCATCATAATCTGTGGTCCCACTGCATGGAGAGTGATTGTAGTGTATACCCCAGGGAGGACCTTCAGGGTGGACCGTAGAAAGTGGAGGACCTTCTTGCTGCTCGATCTTCTGGTCACATGGATGGTTTACGTGACTCTCGTCAAGAGAGAAGCTCTCGTGACCGATCGTTATATGCCCACAGGGGAGGCCCCACGGGTGCTCTGGGGAGGACCTTCAGAGCTGCTGGTAGCACCATTGCGAGGAGGACCTTCGCAACTACTACTGCCACTCCCATAATATGGTAATTGGTGGGCAGGGTTTCAAGCCTTTAATGCGTTCTTAGTGGCGCCGGGAACCCCAACTTCCAATAGAACGGATTCATGAACCCGCTCTTTATTTTTCGGCTACCTTCGGCGCGTTCGGGGCGCTCTTTTGCGGGCAGCGGGGACCGTCTGCTGTCGACAACGACCTTCACCTCCTTTGGGCCCCTTTCTAATTGGGTCCCATGACGTTTTCAGAATGTGCCGATGAACATATTGACTTTTAGCAGGGATATATGCTTTCTTTGGAGCATCCACCGTGATGGACGGGTGTCCCCCAGTTGGAACGAGTGAAGCTGCTCGATCCAGTTGCCCTTGCGTCGCGGAATATAACCAGCGACCCTCCTGGGATGAAGCAGGGATGAAAATCTGCTCCGAGGCAGCTATCTCATCTCTTAGATGAGTCGCCTAAATTGGGTAGACGGGTTCACGGGCCCGAGTCCTTGTTGTTGCCTCTGATGCAATTACATGCTGGCAAGTCTGCAAGATATGATCTGGGATCGATACTTGATCCTCCATCATTTCCAGGATATGTAGAGAGACATCTTTGGATGGAACGGGTATGAAGGCCCATTCCAGTATTAGAGTAGGAATATCCTGCTTCGGTCCTCCGGTGGTCAGTGGGTACTGACAATTCTTCTATGTCGGGGCAGGTGAACGAATCTGCCCCTATACCGGGATACGCCGATTTCTCTCTCTGTTTTCCGCCACATCGGGGTGTCAGACTTTACTTGCATCTGTAGGGAGCTAGACCTACATATATTGGTTTCCCACCGTATCGATTCGGTGACCTTTGTTGGCGGGGATACGTGCCCGCCTATGATTTGTCGCCACATCTGGGTGGCGGGCTTTGTTGATCGCCACCATATCAGGATGGTGGGCGTCTGAAGCAACTGCCAGGAGCTGGTCCTACAGGTTTCGAGTCACCACCACGTCAAGCTGGCGGGCTTCACGACCCTGGGCAGGGAGAGGAAGTGTCATCCTGCGTGAGCGAAGGGCTTGATGGAGCTCGGCAGGGATGTGTGTCAGCTTGTATGATGTCGCCATGTCTGGATGGAGGGCTTGGGAGGAGCGAACAGGTGTAGGTTCCTGTTCTTGGTACGTCTCCATGACTGGGAAGCGGAGCTCCTCCTCAGGGACCAGGGTGATGATCGGTCCCCGACTGTACGTTTGTCGCCCTTGTTGGGCGGTCCGAGGGGCCGGAGCTCAGGGAGCGGGGGCCTGAATCCTTGGGGAAACATCCTCCTCGGCGTGAGGATGTTGAGTCGCGGCGTGACCATGACGACTCCTTTCGGCAGGGTCCTGAGAGCGGAACCCCCGTTCGATAGGGATAAATTTATCAACGTCGAACTTATCCACATCCCTAAGATAAGGGAGGTATGCATTGTCCCATTCCGGGGATAGACTCCCAAAACGATTGGAGACAGCGACAGGGGATGTCTGGATCCGCCTTTGTGGTCGCTGTTGGGCAGGCGACCGGTGAATCTTGATGGATTAGAGGGCGTGCATGGCCACCTCCACCGTTGAAAGAGTACCATTCAGGTGGTACTCTCGGATCAGCGCATTTGAAACCCAGCGTTGAAGATTTTGGGTGGGTGACGGGGTCCTCCGTTGTTGAGGAAGTCTCGTCCTTGCGTTGTTGGAAGCACGCACTTGTGAGTTCCTTTGCGATGCCATTGGATCGAAGGGAGTTCTAAAAGTAGTGTCTGCGAAACATTTTAGCAAATACAAGCAGAAAACCCGTCAAAGCAGCATCTCATAATCCCATGCATAATTAATGACCTTGCTTGGCCCTCCTTTAGGGCATAAGGGGGCACTGGGTGAGATTAGGTTGAATTCGTCATGTTTGGTTAAAGATTCATGCCGGGTTCACCATTTTTTGTTTCGCTCTAATCTTTGGCCACGAAATGCCCAACGGATCCATATCTAATGATTGATGGATCTGCTTTCCAAAGGCAGGCGTTTTCCAGATGGTCTGACCAGTGACTCTTAAGAACTCACATTGGTCGAGAGGATGGGAAGTCGGGCTCATCTCACCCTTTTTGGGGGAAATTATTGCATGTTTCGGGACTCTCTTATAGATTTAAGACGTATTCATATGTTCTCAAATCTTTGGTTTATACCCAAACAGAGTATCCACGGATTTAACCTTGATGGGAAATGGTCAACTGGACGTAGAGGTTCAGAATCATTTATGCCCGAGGTTTACCATCCATCATTGGATTAATGACCCCGAAGGGTTGGAACTCGCTTGAGGCAGCACCAGGAGTGGCACGGTGAACCGATGCGGAGATGATCGGATCAACCGGTTGTTGGGATTGAACCCCCTTGGAGGCTTCCTACGTACCCTATCTAGGAGATAGGGATCAAAGTCCACGTAGTTCTCTTAGGTGTCGGAGAGCCGACGCGAAGAGAGACCAGGTGGTCCGATGGGTGGTGGGCTTGAACCTCATGGAGGCTTCCTACGTACCTTGTCTAGGCGGCAGGGATCAAAGTCCACGTAGTTCACATAGGCTTGGGGCTTATGCTCTGAGGCATCCCAGAATGATGGATTGGGGCTTACACTCTAAGGAGGCCCATTGTAGGATGTCATGGTCTATGTTTACTCTAAGCCCACGTGATTCATGCTCGGTGTGATAAACAAGAGGCAGTAGGGACCAGATGATCACATCGTGAAAGGTGCTTCCGTGAGAAGCAGAGTGGGGATTACACATGAGGGCACCCCAAGGTGATTAATTGGGGCTTACACTCTGAGGAGGCCCAGAAGGTTGGGGCTTACTCCGAGATGGACGCCCGGTGTGATAAAGCCCGGAGGGAGAGGGAAAGGGGGGTGCTCCTGTGCCCATCTCCTCTCTTGCAGTGCACGAGGGCTTCCTTCCGATGGGTATTTTACCATCTTCGAGGAACCCTCAGAAAGTGGAGGGGTAGAAAAGGGATTCTCGAGCTCAGACTCCACATTACCGTGGGAATGTGAACCCAGGAATGCTTTGGGAATCTGCTCAAGGGTCAGGGCAACCCCTTTGCCCTTGTTGATTGTGGGTATGTGAACTCAAAATGGCGCGTTGATGTGCCTGAAAGTCATACCATGCAGATCTGGCGGCTCTGGTAGAGGCCTCGACTCGGGGCCGATGAATAGGCCAATGAGGGAGTTGCGGAGGACCTGGATGGATCGGAAGGATTTTACCTGGCTCTGGAAATGAGAACACCGAAGTATTTGGAGAACCACCGAGAGGTATATGTGGTGGCGCCCTTCGCGTGGGAAAGTGTCACGCGGCTAGAGAAGCTGTCAGCGAACCAGGGTGGTCCGCGGACTGATTGGCGTCCCGTGAACCAGAACGGTTCGCGGCTTCAGGTTCAATCCGCGAACCAGGGTGGTTCGCGGCTTCAGGTTCAATCCGCGAACCAGGGTGGTTCGTGGCTTCGGGTTCAATCCGTGAACCAGGGTGGTTCGCGGAGGGTTCCAGGTGGGCAGCGGTGGCCAAGGGAGGCGCCGGTTGAGGGCTCGTCGGTCGGGGCTTCGCCTACGTAGGAGGGTGTTATGCGGTGCGAAGGATGGGAAAAGAGGCATAAACTCCCTGGTCCGTGGGGAAGTCATCCACAGAGGGGGTATGGTTCACGGTTCTCCTTTTTTTTGTTATTTTAGGTTTGTGGTTCACCAATTTATTATGCATTTTCCAATTCCTTCTTAATTCATATACCTGTTGTGGTTCGCAGATGGGAATTTCTCTATTTGCGAAATCCGAAACCTTCCTTCAACCGATCTCTTATCCCTTCGAATCTGATTCCAGTTCTCTGATCCCCTTTTCTTTCCCCCTCGGTCTCCTTTTATAGAGTGGGGAAAGGAATGTATCTGCGGCCACGTGGCACCCTTTGCGGAGGCCCATAACCCGATTCACAGCTGACTTGGTCAATCTGCGATTCGCGGTGGGTACTGAATGCCCCCCCCCAATGATGTGAACTCAGGGAGTACTTCGCGACTACGGAGGGTTCCGCCTCTATTCCGCGAACGACAGTGGGTGCGGCTTGGACCGGTCGACGCGGTCCGCGGTTAGGGCGGTTCATGATGGTGAACCGGACTGGCGCCCATCTTGCCTCGCAACTACAAAGGCTCTCTGCCTCTATTTCGCAAATGGAAATGGTTCGCGGAGGGGGTGCCTCGCGGTGCCTGGCCACGTTGCGCCTCCATGGACCGGTTCACGGACCGATCCCCTTTTTGTTATGTCTCTTATTTGATTATTTTCCCCAATTCCTTTGGGGGATTTGGGTAAAAATTCCTTTGCGGATTTTTCAGGACCCTACATGGATATATCTACTTAATGAGGTATAAGTCAGATTATTTTGATAAGTTCAAAGAATACAAGAATGAAGTTGATAACCATCTTGGTAAGAAGATTAAGAAACTATGCTCAGACCAAGGTGGAGAGTATCTTAATCAAGACTTCATTTATTACTTACAGGAGTTTGGGATCTTATACCAACTCAATCCTCCTTACACACCTCAGTGTAATAGTGTAAGTGAATGGAGGAACCACATCTTGTTAGAAATGGTGAGATCAATGATGATTCATGCGAGTCTTCCATTATCCTTTTGGGGATATGCTCTACAAACAATAGTGCATATACTAAACCAAGTACCAACTAAATCGATAAATGGTATTCCATATGAGTTTTAGAGTGGGAGAAAATCCATGTTATAAAACTTACATGTGTGGGGTAGCGAAGCATTTGTTAAGGTCTCTTCAAGTAACAAACTTGCACCCAAAGGAACAAAGTGTACCTGTATAGGATACCCTAAGGAAACAAGGGGATATTATCTATACGGACCCTCAGACAAAAAAGGTTATACTGGAAAGACACACCATATTCCTTGATAGGAAGAATATCTCCAAAAGAGATAGTGAGAGTGAGATAGACTTCAATGAAGTCAAGGATCAAGGTACATAGGAGTTGGTATAGGAACAGATTCCACAAAGCCCTGTGGAAGAAGAATATGTTCCAGAGATATAAGTACTGCATAGGAGTACAAGAGAGGTTAGAGAACCGAAACAGTATGGTTTTCTAGTTACTGAGGATGGTGAGTCATTATTGGTTGATAATAATGATCCTCTAACCTATAAGGAAGCAGTAAGTGGCATAGACTTTACCAAGTGGAAAGAAACCATGAATTATAAAATGCATTCCATATACCAAAACCAAGTATGGATTATGGTAGATCCTCCAGTTGATGCAAATCTTGTTGGTTGCAAATGGGTATTCAAGAAGAAATTGGACATGGAAGGACAAGTCAGTACCTATAAGTCATGACTGGTTGCAAAAGGGTTTAAACAGTGTCAAGTAATTAACTACAATGAAACCTTTTCACCAGTTATGATGCTGAAATCCATCAGAATTCTATTGGCCATTACCACTTACCATGACTATGAGATTTGGAAAATGGATTTCAAAATAGCCTTCCTTAATAGGAACCTTCAGGAAGATGTCTACATGACACAACCTAAAGGGTTTGT
This sequence comes from Viscum album, assembly GCA_963277665.1. Classification (NCBI taxonomy): domain Eukaryota; kingdom Viridiplantae; phylum Streptophyta; class Magnoliopsida; order Santalales; family Viscaceae; genus Viscum; species Viscum album. The sequence goes on along the minus strand of OY728162.1, from coordinate 418,047,801 downwards.
GACTCCAAAGGATGCCAATAATGTATGAAAGTTGCAGATTTCCATTTATATATTAAAGAAAGCATCCATGTCATGGAACATTTGTTTTGATGAATCCATAATAGAATTTGGTTTTATTAAGAATGAATGTGAGACTTGTGTCTATAAACGGTTTAGTGGGAGTGCAGTCGTTTTCTTAATAGTATATTTTGATGACATATTAGTTATTGGAAATGAGATATCAGTCTTATAGTCTGTTAAGGCATGGTTGAATCAATGCTTCTCTATGAAGGACTTGGGTGAGACAGCATATATTCTTGGGATCAAGATCCATCGTGATAGATCCAAGAGATTGTTGGGCCTAAGTCAAAGTACATACATTGACAAGATATTGAAGAGATTCAGTATGGAACAGTCCAAGAGGGGATTGTTGCTAGTGTCACATGGCATTCATCTTTCCAAGAAAATGTGTCCTCAAACGCATGAGGAAAGAGAGAGAATGAAAAGGAATCCATATGTATCATTGATTGGGTCGGTCATATATGTCATTCTATGTACTAGGCTAGATGTTGTCTATGCATTGAGTGTGGTAGGAAGATATCAAACTGACTCAGGTGACCGCTATTGGATGACACTCAAGACTATCCTTAAGTATATGAGGTGTACTAAGGATATGTTCCTGGTTTATAGAGGAGATAAATAACTAATCATTAAAGGATATGAAAATGCTAGTTTCCATACTGATCAGGATGACATGAAGTCACAAACAGGATACATCTTCACTTTGAATGGAGGTGTTGTGATCTGGAAGAGCTCAAAACAGAGTGGTCGCAGATTCTACAGTAGAGTATGAGTATATCATAGCTTCTGAGGTAGATAAAGAAGCAGTTTGGATGTAAAGCTTCATCTAGGAGTTGGATGTGGTACCTAGTAGTAAACATCTCATCACACTCCATTGTGATAATACTATAGCGGTGGCTCTTGTAAAAGAGTCAAGGTCACATCAGCGGACAAAGCACATACTTCGGAAGTATCATCTCTTGAAGAATTTTTCTCAAAGAGGTGAAGTTTCAGTGAATAGTATTTCCATGGAAGACAACATGGCGCACCCCTTGACTGGAGTCTTGACTCAGTAGAAACACGATCATTACGTGAGGTCTAACGGACTGAAAGTCATAGGCAGTTGACTCTAGTCCAAGTGGGAGTTTGTTAGAGTTTGTGTCCTAGAACCAATTATTTGTACTTTTATTACATGGATATTTATTATATTTAAATATTAAACATATTATTAAATATTGTTCATTATTATACATGACTATGATGTAATAATGTCCTAGAGTATTTGTTGCGTTGATATGGTCATGATAGTTCTCTACTATGGTGAGAACCTTGAAATACTATAAAAATATTCTTAAATATAGTTTTCACTATTGTAAATAGAGGTTTTCCCAATGGTTTTATACCAATGATTTGAAGAAACCATTGGTATACTGTAAAAACAACAACATTTCCCAACGGTTTATTCAAACTGTTGGCATTATGTTTTTATAATCAAGCTTTCCCAACGGTTTGATTAAACCATTGGGGAATCTTTATGTATACCAATGGTTTTTTAAAACCGTTGGTAAAGAGTATATTTCTTAAATGGTTTTTAAAAACTTTTGGGAAAGATTTCCCCCAAATACACAGCAGCCCAGCTCCCAGTCCTCCCGATTGTAGGTGCCCTAATCCAAAGTTCCCAAAGGTCTCTCTTTACCCTAGGCTGCGAAACTCCTTCCACCCGATAGATCCATCTTAAATAAATCATTTTTTTATTTCTAAACTTAAAATTAGTAAGTGATACCTTAGTTTTAATGTTCTGTATCTATTTTTTTTGTTTTCTGTTTTGATTTTCCCTAAATCAAAGTTATGTGCAGTCTGTAGCATGGTATACCGAACACTTTGATTTGTTTTCTATTTTTTGTTCTACACTTCAAAGATGGTAAAGGGTTTGTTTAGTCATATGGTCTCAAGGTGGGTAATAGATATAAGGATGGTCCATGTGAAGGGATTGGGGATGGTTGGGGTAGTGGTGTAGGTGGTTTTCTATTTTTTTAGTGGGGTGATATGGTAGTTTCTATGGACTTTAGTTTAGTTAAAAATTGGATTTGGATTTTGTATTTATAGTTTTTATTCAAGGAATAATGGGAAGGGTAGTGATATTGAGGATGAATTGGCCATTGGTTGGGTGATGGATTGGAATTGTGATTTTGGTTGGATTGGGTATAGGTAATTTTTAAGGTATTATATGGGTATTGCCACCCCTAAACAACCCCCCCACACCCACCAACCCTGGACACCCCCACCCCCCTGGACACCCCCCCCCCCCATTGGAGACCCCCCCCCCCCCCGGACACCCCCACCCCCATGGACATCTCCCCCCCCCCCCCACCCCCCTGGACACCCCCACCCCTTGGACACCCCCACCCCCTTGTAAAGCCCCCCCCCCCCCGAACACCCCCACCACATGGACACCCCCCCCACCCCCTGGACACCCTTGCCCCCCTAAACACCCCACCCCCTGGACAACCTCCACCTCCTTGGACAAACCCCCCACCCCCTTAGACACCCCCTGGGACACCACCGCACCTCCTGGACACCACCCCACCTCCTAAGTGCTTGGCCCAGTTTTTAAATTGGAATTAACCATGTAGGTGATTTCCCCTTTCCCCAATGACATTTCCTAAGTGACCCATAAAGCCTTATAAATTGAATTTATAATGTTTTGATAAATTTAATGGGTTGTTTTGAATGAAATAGATAGTGCATGATGGTTTGTCTTTATTAATTAATAAAATGGTTTTAAATAAAATTACCCTAAGAGGAGATGTAGGGGGTGGGGGATGTCCAGGTGGGGGGATTTCCAGGTGGGGGTGGGTTGTCCAGGGGGTAGGGGATTGTAGGGGGTAGGGGGCTACAGGGGTGAGGGGGAGGGGTGTGGGCTATCCAAGGAGGGGTGCGGGTTGTCAAGGGGGGTCAGGGTGGGTTGTCCAGGTGGGGGAGGGGGTGTGGGCTATCCAGGGGGGTGGGGTGGGCTGTCTAGGTGGAGGGAAGGTGGGATCTCTAGGTGGGGGTGGGGTGGGCTATCCAGGTGGGGGTGGTGGGCTGTCCAGGTGGGTGTGGGGGTGGGATGTCTAGGTGGGAGGGGTTGTCCAGGTGGGGGGGGCTGTCTAGGGGGGTGCAGGGGGGTAGGGGGTTGTCCATGGGGGCTGTAGGGGGTAGGGGGTTGTAGGGGTGTGGGGGAGGGGGTGTGGGCTTTCCAGGGAGGGGGTGGGCTGTCAGGGGGGAGGGGTTGTCTAGGGGGGTGGGCTGTCCAAGGGGGTGGGGGTGGGTTGTCCAAGTGGGGGAGGGTGGTGTGGGTTGTCCAGGGAGGAGGGGGGTTGTCCAAGTGGGGGGATATCTAGGTGGGTGGGGGTTATCTGGGGGGGTTGTCCAGGGGGGATGCAGGGGGTAGAGGGGTTGTGGGGGTGTGGGTTATCCAGGGGGGATGTCCACTCAGATACTCTACAAAAAAAATAGGAATCACATATAACCAATGTATAGTTGCTTTCACACGTTAAGACTTTTCTTGAAGTTCCATACCAACACTCACTCTTACCCTTCAAAGAAGAAGTGATCTCTGCAAAGAAATCTCACTCAGGTTCTTATCCACTATCCATATTGATCTCATATAAATTTAACATTCGTACAACTCCATATCACCTAATAATATAACAAGGCTCATACTACCATGAGTAGTGTCCCATAAAAACTTGGCTCATATGCCTAAACATCATACATAGGATCAATTTGACACACACACAAAATTTTGTAAACATAGAAAATACTATATTTACACCTTGTATCACAACCTAGAATTAGCTCTCACCTAGCCTCTCAAGGCATCAATAATCCAAATACCTAGCTCAAAATTTGGAGGTGTGTTTACAATTAGGTGTGTTTTTTTAGAATTCATGTATGATATTTAGAGTGGAAGATAAAATTTGATCCACGTATGATATTTGGAGGTGTGTTTACAATTAGGTGTGTTCTGATTTATATGTATGATATTCATGGTTTACACCAATAGTCTTCTGGTTCATCTATAATAGGCTTGAATTCATGCTATAATTGGATAGAGATTGGATTCTACGACC